>LR991072.1:37500-9825086 GCA_905163555.1 Notocelia uddmanniana | reverse complement strand
AGCTTTCTAGTAGTAACCTTTACTGAGCTAAGCCGCGGACATACGAACGAAAAGTTGAGTAGCAAACAAAAAAAACCGGCCCAGTGCGAGTCGGACTCGCGCACCGAGGGTTCCGTAAAATAATATTTTTATTTTAAGATGTAACTTTAAATTTTTCCTTTATCTGTGCCATAAGACGTTGCTTCGTTTCAAATATCAAGATTCTGAGTTCACGGGAAGTACTCTGTAGGTTTTGATTCCCTTGCGAGTGTCGAAAATTTGCGGCATAAACGGCAGTATCTTTTGATTGCGTTGGCATAGAAGTTTGATTTTTTCATAGTTCCAAGGGACAGTAGACCTGAGTATTTGATATAAACTCCAGCTTGATACCTTTACGCGTTTCTAGGATAAAGGGTCTTGACAGACAGACAGACAAACGGACGGACGGACAACAAAGTGATCCTATAAGGGTTCCGGTTTTTCCTTTCGAGGTATGGGACCCTAAAAACTGACGTTCATAATAGGTATATTGTATTTTCTACAGTTATGGGTATTTTCCTGTTGCTAGACGAAAACAGTTGCTCTTAAACTAAATGGGTGGTTTATAATTTATAAATTACTTTGTTTGAGTTTTGTATTTCTTCGAAAGTTTAATGTTCTACATGTTCTATATTGTTGTGTAGATTTTCATGATTTAAATTAGGTGGCTTTGGCTGTTGAAATTCTGTATATATCTAGATTATCTGAAAGTTTGCAAAGTAAAATTATTTAAGAACATAGCTAACATGTTTATTTTAAAGTTTGTTCTATTATAGCGAGTTGAAATGAGTATTTAACATAAAGTTATAGTAACGTGAGACATATTAACACTACCGTCCGTACTGTACCGTCCGTTATTGTAGTCTGAAACATGTCGCGAATAGTAACTTTACAAATGAGTTTCAACCGTTTTTTTTTTTCATTATGTAGTTTTTTATATTTTTTTCTTTTTACGTATTTAAAAAATATATTTTTTTAATAAAATAAAAGAGCAATGCAAATTTATGATGCTGGAAATTTGACAATACAATAAAAATACAACATGACTTTACCATTTCACGAACAAATATCTATTTTTAAATTAAATACCTAATATTCGGGATCCTGCCGTTTTGCCAAAGTTATTTTGGTAACCAAACAAATTTTGGCAACTGTTACGTTTGGTAATGCAATCTTTGAAATAATTTTAGTAGGCACATTTTCATTTGGTCAAATTTTTACTTAACATAATATTATCACGGAAAATAACGTTCAGGCATTAAATTTGGTCTTTTACCAAATACTTCATTAAAGCAGAAAAACTTTAGACAATAAATATTTTGTCAAATGAATTTGTCTGAAACAAGTTAAAAGTTTAATACAAATCGTACAATATCTACATACTTATTACTTGAACTTGTAATATAACAACTATGAATCTAATAGTAATATAGCCACAAAGCCAAGTTCAAGTTTTCACGTAGGCAGTAGGGAACAGGAACTTAGTGGCAAAACCGACTCGGATCGCGGATAGGTTAGAAGCCGAAAAGCGGGAGCGGGAGCTTTGCTTCCGCTTTCGTCTTCGAGGGTATTTTTTTTATAAAAGAGCGGGAAAACTTTGCTTGCTTGCTTGCGTAAAATATGTTTTTCCAACTGAAACATTTGACTACTTGAAATTTGGTTAAAGTACTAGTTGGTAAGCGAGTCATTGTCTAACTGTTCACTTGCCAGACATTAGGTTTGTACTATAATTATTTGTCAAGAGTTTATTTGCCAAATAATAATTTGGCAAATGAAAATTTGCGGAAAATTGTTTGCGAAATGATAATTTGTCAATATTTTTTTGATATAACAATAGAGACCCCTAATATTCTTTTCTGAAACGTACCATATTGAAAGTACAGAGCCTAATCTTTTAAACATTGATTGTGAGATTTTAACTATTAAATTAATACTTGTATTAGTAATGCACATATAAATCGCATTTTTTTTTTCATTTAAGCTGAGCCGACAGAAGCCAACATTAAAGTGGCCCACGTTGGACGCCACTATAACAATGTAATTTATGTATATTCCTGTTGTTCATTAAACTTAACTTCTGTTCACTTATATGTATTTTGTACGTTTCACAATTAACGAATGACAAAGTACTAAGACATTAAAGAGCAAGGAATTTTAACGACTATTTAACTGAAATTGTTTTGATAAACGTTTACTAGAACCCAAACGTGTGCGAATCAGTCAGATCCATTATACAAAATGTGATCTTTGATTTTTTTTTGGGACCCGGGTATGTCCTAAAACTACGACCAAGACCACCGGGGAATGGGCAGCAGCATTCCTAGAGTGCGGTGGAGATACTGCGATCGCCAACCCGCATGCCAAGCGTGGCGATTATGGCATTTACTCCCCATGAAATTGGGGGAGGCCTATGTCCAGCAGTGGACGTCCTAGGGCTGATATGGTGGTGGTGGTGGTGGTGGATCTTTGATTTGAGAAATCTGCTTAACGCTGCACCGATAAGAGCCTAGCTTCCTCTTAAATTGATGACATGATGATGAGAGGTAACGGCTCCTAAACAAGAACCGTTTTTCCACTACTTAATAAAATAAAACCTTTCTCATTATGCCTAGCCTCTTATCGACTAATGTCACTGTAATATATTTTGGATAAAACGTCGCGAATTACGCAACGTCACCTCCTTTAGGATACTTAATGACCTTTCGTGTCAAACTTACATAAATTATAGTGTCGGAATGTGGAAGAGAGCCAATGAAGTTGTATGATTAATTCTGTTACATTACGGTCGACGGTCGCTCTGGGAGGTGGTTCATACTCGTACTTGAGGCGGCTACACATTATTATTATTAAAAAAAATATTGGATTTTATGATTACAAAGCAAGTCATTATGTAATTTAATCTAAGGTCTTAGGATTGATTCGCATTACGTAAAATAGTTATTTTAAAATTCCAAAGACAACAAATAATAGCACAAAGTACTTAATCTGTATAGTAGTCTTAGTTGAGACCATGGGGGTTTGATTACGATGCTCGATGACCACAGTAAAGCCTCCCAGCGAGTTGGTTTACTAAAGATGAACATGGATAAGACGAACATAGAATAGAATAGAATAGAAATACATTTATTCGTAGCACATCACACAAATATATACAAACGGAGTAATACAATAAAAAACATACACATACACATAAAAACATAGACAATAAAAAATTTAAAATAAAACAATAAAAATAAGAAAGCGCCACGAATTGGTCCCGACTCAGCATAGTGCCAACCTTACGGTCAACGCTGGTCTTCCGTCGGGGCCCACTGGTGAGATCACGGCGTATAACACACTTAAAAATAAAACTAAACTCTTAATTAACACGCATTGAAATAAAGAAATACAAAAAGCAATAACAAATATTTTAAAGAAACCAGTTTTGCATGGGCTGTGGCATGGGTTCTTGAACGCGACCTTACAAACGTCAGATCATGTCCAATGTGGGTTTATAGCACCAATTTCCGTTACAATCTGACACTTTTCACTCAAAGTTGTAGATGATCATATACATGTACAGTCAGCAGCAGAGAAACCTGACCCCGCTGCAATTAAGTTTTATATGTATCAGTAGGACGAACTTCCAGAAAGTGATTATCCCACCAAAAACATTTTATGTAAAATGTTGCCGAGACAACCACATAAGGTTTGCCCTGTGAAAAAGATATCTGATCTCATGTAGAGCCAAGATCCTGAATCTACACGGCGGCCTAACTCTACCGACCCTAACTTCAACAAATTCTACATATCAGTCAGCTACCGTCATGGAGGTGATGCGAATATTTAGTTTAATTAGTCTATTAGGTTATTTAAATGTAAAAATAATTTTATGTGATTAGTATAACAAATATTTTTTTTTTTTTTTTTTTAATAGCCAATTTAGATGTCCCACTGCTGGGCAAAGGCCTCCCCGCTTTTCCTCCACTCGGCCCTATTGCTTGTATGCTCCCGCCAATCAGAGCAGAATGCGTCCAAGTCGTCCCGCCATCTCCTTTTTGGTCTGCCTCTGCTCCGGTAGCCGTCTCGAGGGGTCCACTCCGTACTTATTTTGGCCCATCTTTCCGGATGCATACGGCAGACATGTCCAGCCCAGTCCCACTTCAGTTTTGCGGTCTTGGCACCGACATCTACAACTTGTGTTTTGGAGCGCAGTACCGTATTTCTGATTCGATCAGTTCTGCGAACACCAAGTATACTGCGCTCCATCGCCCGCTGGCAAACCTTGAGTTTGGTCTTTTGAGCCTCAGTTAATGACCAGGTCTGAGCACCGTAAGTCAAGATTGGCAAGATGCACATGTCAACGAGTTTGCGCTTGAGACATAACGGAAGGTCGCCCTTCAGTAGCGCCTTCATGGACCAGAAGCTCTTCCAGGCGTTTTCGATGCGTCGATCGATTTCTATGGACTGCCTGTTTTCGAAGGAAGCTGTCTGGCCCAGGTATACGTACTCGTCGACGTAATGTATATCATGCCCATCAACCGTAACTTTACGTTTTGCTCCGTTGGTCATCAACTGGGTTTTCGCTCTGTTCATTGTGAGTCCTGCCTTGAGGCTTGCCGTGCTCAGATCTTGCAGCATTTGTTGTAGTTGAGATGCCGTACGGGAGAAAAGGACTATGTCGTCGGCAAAGCGTAGGTTTGTTAACCTCTTGCCACCCACGTCAATGCCCATAGTCTCCCACGGGACCGTCAGCTCTTTAAATATTTCTTGGAGGCAACTGTTGAACAGTTTTGGAGACAGCGGGTCGCCCTGTTTAACGCCTTTTTCCACTTTAAATACGGGGCCGGTTGCATGTAATTTGATGCTTGCTGTGCTATTGTCGTAGATCCTTCCAACGAGTTCGACATATGTGGAGTCTATACCTTGATTCTGCAAGGCGGAAAATATAATATAAAATAATATAACAAATATAAAATAACAAATAATTGAATCGCAGAAAGTGTTAGGTGTATGTGCTGCCGGTGATGGCATATGGCAATGAAACGTGGTCGTGGTCGTGGGCCCCATAAAAAGGCTCAAAGTTACCCAAAGAGTAGTGGACAGGGCTTTGCTGGGAGTTTCTCTGCATTATCGTTACAGAAATGAAGCCATCGGCAGCAGAACCAAACTAAACGATATAGCCCTCCGAATCGCTAAACTTATAGCAGTGACCGGGGCACATAGCACGTAGAACCGATAGCTGTTGGGGCGTAAAGGTACCGGAACCGAAATGACAACGTACCGGAAGGCGTAGCGTGGGCAAGCCCCCCATAAGGTGAACTGATGACCTGGTAAGGGTCGTGGGTATCCGCTGGATGCGGGTGGCACAGGACCGGTCATTGTCAGTCTTTGGGGGAGGTCTGCTGACATGATGATTGTGATGCTTACAGCTGACCTGGCATTTCAATCTTATATCCTAATGACAGAGATGATCAATATGTGTCATCTATTTGTCATTAAAGTACCTATTTAAAATTGAGACGTTTACTTATACCGTGGAAAGCGGCAATAAGCTTTTTCCCTTTAACAAGCCACAGTAAACAAGTATCATATATCTCCACTTAGATCCCGGAAGTCGCCGCAAGTTGCCACTTCCGCCAAACTTTACGTCATCAACACTCCAAATAACGCCCGAAACTGTCCAATAGCATATCCATAAACGTTCTTATAACCAAGCTGTGCTAGCGAAATATCTACTCTAAACAGTGTAAAATAAGGTTTCTTTTTTATTCAAGTTACAAGGAACTTTAGTCGTGAGTGGATGGTATTGGAACACGGTTTGTGGTTTCTGAACTAATTGGCATAACTTAAAGGTTCCGTATACTATAAAGGTGAAACACTTACTGTAACTTGGTGAGCAAGTTTTGTTTTGACTTGTTTACGTCAGAATTTGAAATGTAACCTAGGTAGAAGAAAAGTCAGTTGAAAAGCAACTTCATTGCCAAGCGAGCGGTAAAACTAGCTACTTTTAATTTTAATGTCACACCCCAGGGTTTCAAAAACATCCACAGTTTCCCGTTGACATTTGTAAAATCATACAGTTTGACAAGAAGAGTTTACATTAACAAATAAAGGAATATTCGTAGTTCCCAAAACAATTAATTCGTTATAATATTTTATTACACCTACTATATTTTTTTACCAAATTATGTGGCATACATAACTGACGGCGCTTTTGTTTGCTTTTAGTTAGAACTGGAGTTCTAACTAAAAGCAAAATTGTAATTATTGTGTAATTGAAGTAGAATACTTAAGAATATTCAATTTAAATAAGATACCTCTCCGCTTTCTCTCGAAAACAGGCCTCGAAAAAAAGGCACAATGGATAATGAAGTGATATAAAAATAACGTATTATCAAATATACTCGTATCTCTATATATTTGATATTTAACAGTAGCTTTTCGATGTAGCGAAACATTGTGACGAAACTAATCAAGTCTCACCAAGGTCTGGCTTTTACTCTCCACCAGTTTGCTAACCGAATTATACGGAAAAGGTACGTTACGTACGTACTTAGTGGAAAAATTGCTTTAGCTTTAATTTATACTTATGTGTTGTTTTCAACCACACATAAATATAAATTAAAAGCGTGACGTCATTATTGACGTCACGCTTTCATCATACTTTTGCTTAAGGCCACTTCCTGATTTGGCGCGGCGGGAGCGATATGTCATAGGTATTTTGTTCTTTAACGTGAGTTTACTGATGTGAGATTTCCTCAGTTGACGAAATACTGTCAGTAATGCGTTTGCGCAATAGTAATATCATGCGCAGAAGCGGGCCAGTACTGCATTCGTATCCTTTGACACTGTCAGCTGTCAGTGTCAACCGATATCAATGCAGTACTGCCCCACTTCTGCGCATCGTGTTAGTACTACGCAAACGTCATACTGACAGTAATTCGTCAAGTGAGGAAATTTCACATCAGTAAGCTTACGTCAAACAACAAAATACTTATTACATATCGATCCCGCCCCGCCAAGTCAGGAAGTCACCTTACCGTAACAACCGACAAACTAGCGGTTACCCACTGAACCTTACAAATCCTGTGAATCAACCGTTTGTTTTTTAATTAAGTCAAAACACGCGAGCATCTATTTATTTGGTTTTATTTTAGTCTAAGGTCAATGCCAGTGACAACGTTAAACGGACTGATGAAAGCGGGGTTCGAATTCATTAGCGTTCACGCGATGTCCTTTTATACATGTAAATGTTTCTAGGAAATTAACGACTAATATGCAACAGAAAGTGCTTGTAAATAATACCACTGCTAAGTAATTCAATGAATGTGTGAAAGAAAAAATATTTGTTTTCATACACATTTAGACTACCATTCACTAATTATTATTATTATTTTACTAATTGGCGGGCCGGAAACTAAAATAGTAGATAGTGTCTCAAGGGAAAAATGATATATTTACGGCGAGGGCGATATATTGAATCCTGGGTGAAGCGAAAGATCCTACAATAGAGTTCTGCGCGTAGCGAGGGATTCTCAAGTAGAATCTTGAGCGTAGTAAGAGATTCAAGTGTTTACGCTTGGGCGTAAAACCAAGACGGAAATAATGTTGCTACCGAGTGGCACATACTGCTTTTCACACGTTATATGAGGAAAAAAGTCATTATTGCGCTCAAAAGAGGGAAGAAAAGTACGACTTTGATCCCGCATTCGAGGGCAACAACGACGCTTTTCTGAACAGCTGGTGTGAAAATGGTATTTTCTCCTCGCAGATCTTACTGATGTCGTCCAAATTTCCTCACTTGTCAGTTTACTCACAGTATTACCTTTTCGCAGTAATATTATATTGTGCGGAAATGAAGCAGTATGGGTTCAGTGGTGCATTCGTCCTGCCCCGCTTCCGCGCATTTTGCTCCAATCAGAAAGCATTCACATAAATGTAGCGGTGCAGTAAATAATTTGTACTGAAACCGCACCAACAATTTTTTGTTTGAAATGGATAATAATTGATGGGTACGAGTACCTAAAAAAAATTTTGATAAACTGCTGTTATTTTGTTAGAACGCATTTATTTTGACATAGAGGTGACACAATATAATCAATTATTATTACTATAGAGAGCTATTATTAAAGTAAAAATGAATAGATACGGTTAAGTTTGTTTGATACGTTGCATGCATTTGTCATAAATACTGAAGTGTCTGTTTGGTATCCTTCTTTAAACGAAATTATTGTACATCGTAAGACATATTACAGAGAACTATGTAAACTGTAACATCATCTGTATCATCTACCTGTAATACACAATAAATGGTATTCTATTCTATTCTATTCTATTCTATAACAAATTTAATGTGGAAGCTACAGCCTTAATGTTGTTAAGTACTTTTCGTAAGCTCATGACATCAGAGGTATATTTTTAAGTGTCATACGTATTATCGATTAATCCGCCGATATTCACCAATATTTTTATTTACAAGTATAACAAATTTAGTATTATTTTTCAGTATTATTCTTTCTTGTACAAACATTCCGATCACTGATCTTCCTCCAGTGACTTGAGATTCCACACGTACAATTTCATACGCGTAATAGGATAAATTTCACTGATTCGTTATCTCTCCGCTACAAACATATTATTTTTAAATTTTTTTATATTACACTTTTTAGACGCCGAGGAGACTCTAAACATGCCGAAGAATGAAGCTTCCCTTAAGTTTATTTTAAAATATTTGAAACGCAGCACGGATGCCTGACGTTATTGAGTTATGGTAGCCGTAAACATGTTTGTATAGCTGGCAACGTGAGGAAATTATGCAAAGTTTAGTGGAAAATATATATTCTTGGAAGTGCGAAAGATGGACTTGGCGGTGCAAAACCGTAGGCTGATAAGTAGGGACAAATAGGTCTGTGATAAAAGTGAAATGATGTTATGAAATTCTACCGTACCTAATGGTTTTTGGTGGTCGCCACTCCTGATAATCCTGGAGGACACTGGCACAGTACAAATATAGCTTATAGCAGTAAAACAAAAACCACACAAACGTCCGATTTGACGTACCCAAACAGACACACGTCGTTACAGTAATCTTTAGAGCATCTCGGGATGTTTCATGTTTTATACGGATGCTTGAAATTCATCCATTGCAAATCCAAGAATTTATTTATGCTCCCTGCTGGTGCAGAAACGTAAGAATATTTGTATACTAGGACCTTTTGTTTTCAAATTTTTTAGACTGATAATATTTAATCCATGTTTTTTTTACAAATTAACTAGTCTTCGTTTCTCGATCTTACAGTATTAAAATATAATTTAAAAAATAAAAATAATGTTTTACGGTAGTAATTTCTGAATGAATGAATGAATTCATTTTGATCATTCATTCATTCATTCACTGATCAAAGAAAAGATATACCGTACCTTCCCGAACGCTGCATAGCCGAGTCGGATTCGACGATTAACCTCTTTCTGGAAGTTCGACCTACCTAACTATAAGTAGACAGTCTGTCCTAAGTGTATAAATAATCGTCTACAACTTCGACGTTAAGTGTTAAATTGTAACGGGAGATGGTGCTACATGGGCACTTGACAGTATCTTCATCTTGTTCATGTTCATCCTTAGACCAACTCCTGAGGCCATCCGCAGTAGAACCAAAGTAACCGATATAGCTCTCGAATCGCTAAACATTGCACGTAGAACCGACGGCCGTTGGGCCGGAAAGGTTATCGAGTGGCGACCACATGCCGGAAGGCGTAGTGTGGGCGCCTACCCACACTACGCCTTCCGGTATGTGGTCACCAAACTTTGGATATATGAGGCGTAGATAATTATCGATGACTTAAAGGAGCTCATCATAGAAATTAAGGTGCCTGAAAATGACGGGTACATTACTTCTTCCTTCTACACTTCTCCTTTATCGTCTCAACTTTAGGACCACATAAAGGATGATTCACAGTAGGCCGTTCCGTGTCCGGGCCGGCCCGTTTTCTTTTAGAGAAATACGCCGGCCGTTGCGTTGCTGTCATAGAAAACGGGCCGGCCTTTTTTTATGAAATAGGTGGCAAACGAGCAGACGAATCGCCTGATGGTAAGCGATTAGCGCCGCCCATGGACACTCGCAACACCAGAGGGGTTGTAAGTGCGTTGCCGGCCTGGACTTGAAACGGTACTGTAAATCATCCTTAAGTTGCATAAGAGAGTTTTCCGAACAGACCAATTTTTTATTTGTCCAAATAGCCTTGGAGTGTCAAGGATGGAGCCTTGAAGTTACACTATAAAATCACTGACTTTTACGTTAAAGATATGTGGAAAAGTTACGCAATTGTCGAGCTGTTCACATCGCTATTACTTTTGAAGCCACTTCTGGAAGAAAAACATAATCCCAATATTGTTTTTCTCTCAGGGGGCTGGTCGAGCGACGATTGGATTTCTGTCGCCGTTCGACGATATAGATGTAGTTTGATCCTCAAGAGACAGAGTGTATAGTTTGGCAGTTTGAACTGATCTCCAGAATTTCCCAGCTGTTAATATAATTATCATTTTTTTTTGTGTTAACTATTATTACTATAAAATAGGAAGTAATTTAGGTTTGGTTTCCTTAAGATCTGTTAGATCTTACGTCGGTAAATTATATCAGAAAAATGTACGGACTTACCAAAGTTTTTATCCCATCATTCTAACGGAGCTTGATATACCTCCCTTAATACCCTTACGCGGTTTAATGGAAGAGCGGAGTCTTATTACTTAAAAGGAGATACCAACCTTGCTTTTGTTAACCTTTTTGATTACCAATAAATCATTTTTCATTTTCATTTTTCATATACCCCAGCCTAATTGAATAAGGCGTTATTTTTCCATATTTCTCATTAGGCCGATTGCGGGTCGGGTTTCATATTTTTCTGTCACCTAACCACTAATGATAATGATACAGTCAAATTACCCGTTCTGGAAACATTACAAGTACGAGCAAGGTTGTAATTATAAATCAGTGACCACCGTTTTATAGCCATATGCTTAGAATCACTGTCAAGGCCTTTTAGTTAGTTTTAGAACTAGTTTAAATACTTACCTCATTTTTCCTTACATACTTACAGTCCATTAAATTTTTTTATGGCTTTGGCTTATTGATAATTTGTCTTTGAAGGCCTAAAGCGACTTCCTGACGTGTCAGGGCGGGATCAATATGTGGTGTTTTGTTCTTTGACGTGAGCTTACTGATGTCGCAGAGATTTCCTCAATTGACGAAATACTGTCAGTATTAAGTTTGCTCAGTAGCAATATGTGCAGAAGCACGGCAGTACTGAAGTTGTATCGCTTCGCTTCCGTACACCCCGCGCCTGTCAGGAAGTAATTATTTATAAGTAGAGGCCCAGTAAAAAGCGGTACTGCTCCCACTGACAGTTGACACTGACACCTGGCAGTTTTCTCATATCTTACCGCCTCCGCATCGACAAGTCAGGAAGTCGCCTTAATATAAGTAAAAGGTACTGATTTTCGACACAATAAATACCAGTATAGATTTTAAAATCTAACTTTATTTCGTCGCTTTTAGGACCCTACATAAGAAAAATACAGTTAGGCAAAAGTTTAGAGTTTTATCTTTTCACTACGTGGTTCACAAGTTTGCGAGAAGATACCAAGATGTAGAGTCACTATTACATTCATATTGATGAGCATAATTTGCCGTTAACAACCAAATTATAACAAGATTTATTTTAGTAACGTTAAAACCGCAGTAACAAATAAATAACCACTATTATTTACATTAATAGACGAATTCACTGGCGGGGAAAGAAAATTACACAACGTGTTGATGGAAAACCGTACATCAAGTAGAAACACTTCATTAAAATTATTTTATGTTACAACAGTGTAATGGCAAACCATGGCATTTGATTCTTATAATTCAAGAATAGCATTGGTTACACCTTTCTTATTAATATCTTAAATATGGAAAAGAAAGTTCCATTAATATGAAGTGTTGTGTGACACACACACTTATCTATAAGAGCCATTTTAAATGAGAACGTCTGTACGTGGCTTTATAATTTTGTTATGCGGACACATTGTAACGCGCATGTGTGATTGGTTATGCGCAAGTATGTGTATTATAAAACCGCGTACACACTACTTTCATGGCTTCAAGAAGATAAAGGAACTACATGAAATAAAATCCACTATTATTCAATGATTACATCAATCCAATGAACGAACTGTCGACTTATTATTTTTCCAAGCGTAGTTTCCCCACACGGTATCTGCGAATTATATTTATCTACAATATATTATTTAATTTATACACATGAACAATCAGGAACGCACGTTAGTAGATCCTCAGATCACTGAGTTGTAATAATATGGTTAAAAATTTACGTAATTTTTTATTCCTTTGTTTTGGAGCTCGTAATTTTTTATTTTACATATGTTTATTTCTAACGAATGTCCCTGCGTGCTTTCATTTTATTTCTTAATGTTATAATAATTAACAATATGTACATTTATTATGTTTTACATAACTTTGATTTCAAAATCTCACATAGGATCCGTATGATAAATACAAATAATTTAAAACAAATGCACAATACACGGGACAAAAGGCTTTGGTGAAAAAAATATCACAAACATTTTTTTTTAATGAATTCTACATATATTAAAAGCCTAGTGAAAGTTCGTACAAGCTAATAACAAAAATAAATTACTTACCTACCATAAATAAAATTCATGACAGATAAAACAAACTTTTTAACGAAACATAGTTTGAAACTACTCTATTAACACAGCTGACATTATAGTATACTGGCAGTACCAATTTTATTATTTATTATTGATGTGTGTATGTATACATAATTTATGGAATATTTTAAATTTTCATAGGTCGATCACTTGAACTAATAAAACAATGCAACGATAATATTCTCTTTCGATAAACAACACGCACACACACACACACACACAGATGTTCACAGATTTTGCTGTTAATAAACGACTAGGTAATTAAAAATAGAAAACAATGCCTAGTAATACGATAACTAGGTAAATATAACTAAACCGAATGCCTTTGAAATACTTAGGCCTGGTAAATATTATGATGAATATTTTATTTTTATTTCGATACGACCAACTTCATTTTTAAAACAGAACCTTAAAAAATAAAACTTTATTTGCGGCTCGTTATCAGAATCAGGTATTCAGTATTTTCTTTACGGTAAAAAGTCGTTACTATATATTCGTATGCCATACCTCACTTATTTGCAAATAAGTTCAAAAAGCTTATGCGCTTTATAAATAGGTACATTTCTATTTTTAAGCTAGAACCAATTTCTAGGTCTATCTAATATTATGAAACAATTATTTACAACATAAACAATTAAATATAGCATTTTCTATATCTACTATCACATGGATTAAAATACTTTTGGCTACAAATTTAAATGTCAGTAAATTAAACACCACCCAATGATATTTACAAATGAATCTCCTTAATTTCATAACAATAAAACATCATTTTAATTCAAATATCTTTGGTCAATCCAAAACATCTTAAATTATTAATCTTAAAATCTTACGTTATTACACAATTTACTTAATGTTATATGACAATCACAAAATCACGATTAACAGACAGTAACGACTAGTAAGTTAAAAAAGATATCAATAACTTAAAAAAACACGACGAAAATCTTAAATCTCAATTGAAATCCGAAGTAGCAGAATGATATTCGCCATTATCGAAAATCTTTGGTCTGTTGACTTGATTTGATTGAATGCATAATACATTAAATAAAGTCCGAACAGGTAAAATTTGAAAAGTATTATTTAATTTGGGTTGAATTGTAAAACAAGCCTTTTAATTGCCAATTTAGCTTTAAGATTTGTTACTCTTTTAACAGACATTTATGCTTGAAAACATATTTTTTAACGAACCATTAGACCTTGGCTTACTGTTAGGCTTACTTTATTATCATAAAAGTCTTAATTAAATCACAGTATCAAGGTCAGTTGTGTCGACCTGAGACATTGACAATCATAGAAAACTTTCCGATGCCCGCGTCTCCTCGCGGTCAGCCGTCGACACAATCTCAACACCCTCATCATAATTCTGAACCTTCGTAGTGTTCACACAGTAATGATCAGGATCCCCGTACTGGCTATGGTAAAACTCCTCCCTCATCATGTGGTTCAAGTTCGAACATCGAAAGAACAGAATCTCTTGAAACGGTTTTCTAAAGTCCCGGTTCAGCGTCGCATAAATAATAGGATTTAGTAAACTGTTTATGTAACCTAACCATAAGAACAGACCGCTCACCGCGTCTGGTATCGTTCCTTCCTCAACAAAAGGTCTAATAAGAGCTAGTACAAAGAAAGGCAGCCAGCAAATAACAAATGCTGACATAATTATTCCAAGAGTCGTAGATGCTTTGCGCTCCTTAGCCAGTTGAAACCGTAATTTCTTTTGATGCGGCGACTGAGATGAATGCAGCAAATCTTTAGCTAGATGGCTTTTTTGAGTAAATGTCGATAGCGATGAGCGAATCCGGTTTGTAGCTGACTTGTTATCTAAAGATGGCCGGCGTCTATTGTCTCTGATTGGTAACTTTATTTCTGGTGTATGAACCATTTGAGGAGTCGATCTGTTGATGGTGTGGATGGGCTTTGTTGGGGTTTTTGGCTGCTGTAGCATCGGGCACTGGGATTCATTGGATTTGCGCTGGCCACTGAAACACCGTCCTATACTGCTTTCAGTTTTGTCCACGCTACACTGTAACAAGAGGAAAACATAAAGTTAAAATGTTTAACTTAACGATACCAAAAAAGCTATTTCTATTAAACTTTAAGCTCCTTATTTATTTATTTTATAAATCAACTAGCCTAAAAACTGCTTCAATTAATTACATATTGTGTATACGCCTTCAAGCTAGTCCTGGTCATTAACATTAGAATTACTGTTAAAAACGTGGTGGTTTATGCCGTATATAGTTTTTTGTGAGTTTCTGATATAAAAGGAGTTTTCGCTGATCTGACTTAATATTTACGCACGCCTAAGGGCGTTTTCCGCTTGAACAAACAGGGGTATACAAAATTGATCACAGCTTTGGAAGCTCTTGCGTGTGCTTAGTTGACCTAGACTAAGCGCACCATCTTATCGTATCGTATAAAAGAGCATATCCAAGCATATAAAAACAACGAACCCCGAACATCGGTCATCGATGAACACCTTTTCGAGGCAGGAAATCATTGGATTGAGTAGCATAACCCTCAGATCCTCTCGACAAAATACCACTAGGTACATACTCGTACCATAGATGATCAACGAAGCCATTGAAATCCAGAAATATGAAGATTTTAACCGGTAAGATGCGTTTCAACTGTCAAGCGTCTGGCGTCCAGTGATGCGAAAGTTCACAAATCGAAAAGAGACTATTTCTGGGAAGAACGCGCGAGTCGACTATAAGTGTTGTGTTGTGATCGTAGTCGAGTTTCAAGCGAGAGACCGTGGTAGTAACGGTGATATTGTGCGAAAATGCGAAAAAGAAAAGAGTAGATCGATATTGTGTGTGTGTGTGGGTAGACTACAATTATAAACTCACAGCACGTCAGGTTAGCCCTTAAAATGGCGCATTCAACAATGCCTAAATATCGGGTACTCACAAAAACTAATATACAAATGGTATATACCCGTATGTTGTGTATTTAGTTTAGTAGATTTTGACATAATATTCGATTTAAATTTCGTGTGGCAAATAGATCCCAAGTTAAGTTTAATTAAGGTGTTAATAGTGCACAATTAAATTTACCACCAACTGAGGTCAAAATACACATCTTTCAATACCTTATAAGTTACAATTAGAACACACAACACAGAACATTTAGGTATACCTATACATAGATGTTCTCATTGCAAATAATATTTTTGGAAAAGTCAAGAACAAAAGCGTTTCGAATAAACTGTTCATTTTCTGTACGAAAATGTATCTCACCCGTGTTATAACTTTCACATCCATCGTTAATGTATTTTTCATCGCTAACCTATTATGACTTGATTGGACATCAATCAATCTTCCGCCGAGGCATCGTAACTGGGTCATGAGTATATTTATGTGATACTTACTGTAGTGTTAGTACTGGCTGTCGAACCGCGGGCCGCTGGAGGCACCGGCTGACTGCCCAACAGCTTCGCTTCAGCTGCCCCGCCATTTTTCACATTGATCTCTAAATAACAATGCGACTCCAGATGAGACTGAGCCCGCTTCTCATCCTTCACAATCTTCCTTGCAGCGCTAAATATCTTGTAGTATACGACTATCATCACTGACAACGGCAAATAAAACGAACCAAACGTTGCATATATCTGGTATCCCTGGTTTTGCGATACAGAACATGATGTATCAGTCTTCTCGTTACCCAGTATCAAAACAGGCGGAAGCGATATGAACGCAGCACCCATCCACACTATGAAAACACAAAACAGCATCCGTTTTGGTGTTCTTTTGACACCGTACTCTAAAGGTTTAGTGATCGCGTAGTATCGGTCCACGGAGATCATGCATAGGTTGAGAATGCTTGCTGCGCAAGACAGAACGTCACTGGAGACCCAAAAATCGCAAACTACTGGTCCGAACGGCCATGTGCCAAGTACATCGTACACCATGGCGACTGGCATGACCATTATCGCCACGCACAAATCGCTCACCGCCAGCGATACTATCAAGTAATTGCTCGGTCTTCGAAGTTTCCTCACCAAACAAACAGCAATGCAAACTAGAATGTTGCCGACGATTGTTCCAAAGATAACTATCATGAAAATTGAGACCATGAGAATTGTGACTGGGGTGGAATATTTGGTGTGCTTGATATTGCTGTGAAGTGTTTTGATTACTGTAGAATTTTCATCAAACAGCGTCCAATTTAATGTGGAGTTTGGGTTAATGATGCTGAAGTCTTCGTTAAGAGCAGAGTCGTTGAAGTCTACTGCGGCGAAGGCCACGTCTGCCAGTAGCACTAAAGACACTAGTATGAAAAGACACGAAGGTAAAGCAATAAAGCTAGGCAGTGGACCATGGAAGTTATGTTTTTGAGTCGCCATACGAGTCCCTGGCTCGGAGGACGATTTCTCGGTTCGTTTTCTTGACGTTACCATACATTGGTTTTAATTTTCCGTCTTTGTTACTCCGCTTTTAATTGCAAGGTGCCGTCGTGTTCGACCGAGCGGAGTCAAGTTTGGAATATGACCTCGTTGAGAATTTTCTTACTTTTCATGTGTTGGACTTGATTACGGTTTAGAGCACGTGTTAATTGACATGTCACTCGGTTCAGCTCTCCAATGTCGAGCGTAGCCATTGGGAGACGTAGCTGCGACTTTGTTTTCTCTCAGAGTGAGTGACAAGGGTTATATTCGCTTATGCCTAACGTTTGGTGTGAAATGGCAGGGGTGTGTTGTTTTATTGCGTTGGCAAGCGGATTGAGAGGCTGCTAGTCCAATATCCCGGCTGCGGATTGCTTCATTAGTCCCGTTGATTGCTCCAGACAGCTTCTATCTGCAAAGAAAAGAAAACACTCGTAAGAAGAAGTTTTTTAATAGAAAACAACGAGTAATAAACCTGAGAGGGTTTAAAAGTTACTGAATTATTTGCAATGAGAACATCTATGTATAGGTGTTAAATAGTTTTTGTAGAAGTTTCTTGAGTCCATTTATATCCTAGAACTTTTATTTTTGAAACAAATGTTCGAAGAGGTAAGTGGGTACCATTTTACTCGACTACGTGATGCAAAGGAGGGTAATGTGTTTATTTTATAGACTGATATACAGAGTAGCACTGAACTCGAGAAACTTATTTTTCGTACTACTGTCAACTGTAATATTTACCATGATAGTTTACAGGGGTAGTGATAATAATCAATGTGATTCATTTCTATCTACAAGAATAACTTTTCCAACAACCAATTTAAATAAGTAGCCAATGACTTTAATTGACTCGTTATTACTTTATCAACTACTGACATGGCGCATAGACAATCGTGATAGCGAGAAAAGATACACAACAATTGCCATATTTGCCATCCACATACCTTTTATTGCTTGGCCTAAGGTTCATGTTCAAAGCTCATGTAAAAGAAATGAACGCATGTATATAAAATGCTTTTTAAATTAATGAAATAAGATGTATCAATAAGTTACAACAATTCGTTTACGCATTGGGGTTAATTTAAAAATGAATATTAATGTATTGATGGACAGTAGACGCCTATAGGCGTAATTCTTTGTTATTTCTATTGTGTCTGGAATAGTGTCCATCAAAGTGTTAATCAATCGATAAGCCAAATAGTTTGTTTGCTTGAATACAGTAAATACGTAAATGTTAATATTGCGCACAGTGTATTCAGCCCAGTCACGAATCAATATCGACGTTGTCGGCAGGATATGTGAAACTCAACTGATTCTTATAACACCAATTGTACCCTATTCATAGAAATAAAATAAAACATCTAAATATTAGTACTGCGTTTCATTTTCAAATACAAAGCAATAAATATAATTTGTCCCTGAAGAATTTCCAAAACAGTAGGTACACGTAGTGAAGAACTAGCGACTTTTGAAGTTTTATTCGTTTGACTACATCACGAAAATTGCAAATATGTATATTTTGTGGATGGCTAAATAATTCACCTCACGAACAAATGCCACTTATTGAAGGTACACATGTGTAACATTTTTGATAATGCTCCCCTATTGTTTTTAGAGTTTTTAGGCCTATGGATCAAATTGGTGGAATAGATGAATGGAGTATTGCGAATCTACAAGATTCAGAAAAACCGTGTCATGTAACTGTTGATCATTATATACCAAATTATTTTGTTCTAAAGCAGTAATGCTGCTAACGAAAATATCAAATTAAAGGGAATAATTGAAAATTTTAATGCTTCTCCCTTTTTCTCCCATTTTGTACGCCTCCCTAAGGCGTTGTAAGAGGGAAATATATACCAACTCTCAAAAATTTAAAGATTTGTGATTGCGAAAGAATCTAAAATCTGCCATTTTGTCGTTGACCTATTTAATCCGAATTTCAGCCTTTCGTCTCTCAATTAGACGGTGTATTTCACCAACGGCGTACGGCACACCAAAGTGAAACAAAACAGATTTTGACATCTGCCTTGACGCAAAGGTCCGGTCGGCTCTAGCTAGTACACGTCACTCTGACCTGAAATATACCTTATCTCGTGGCTATATGGTTCTCCAACGGTCAGTTTGACGATGGTATTATGATTTATAGTGGTCCTACCCTTATCAAAGTCGAAAGGCATTGTCCGAACAGTTGAAATAATGTTTATTCATGAAATAAGTATGTACGGTGACCTGCTTCAATCATATTTCTACAGTTATATTACAGGAGGCCCTTGTTTATATTAGCTTACTATACTGTCGCTAAATATTTTTTCATTACAATTGCTCGTAAAGGGCTTTATTGTATGCAGGCGTATAGAACAGCTATAACCGATTTACCTCCTGAGGGTGTTATGAGTTTATTTGTGATTTAATTGGCTTAAAAAAATCTAGTTGGCTTGCGCTCCACAAAAATACTGCTTTGTGATTGGTTGAAATATTAAAGCTGCGCGTTCCTCTCGCAAGGATGCCTCAGCGATCGTGTACTGACGCTGGAGGTGAAGAAGTCGTTTTTTTATTTTATTTGGATTGGCGTTATTTATTTCCTCGCAAATGTAATAAAAAACATTGTGATTAACCCGGACGTAAGAAAATTACAAACTCGAGTCATCAAAAGCTCTTCGGCGTCGGGCTTCTGATAGATTTTCGTTCGCAATTTTCTTCTTACGCCCCTCGTTAAACAATGTACTGTGTGTTGCTCGGTCGCCAACGCACGAAAACTCAGACGACACAAAAATCGGCATAAAACGAGTTTATGCTCAAAACAGATAACTTTTTCAAAGTTATTGTACTCGACCAGTAGTCAAATTGCTACAAGTAGAAAAATAAGGGTAAATTCTCTAATTTATTTTCATTGATATGGATTTTGAAAGACCGAGTTATTATTAATGTAGATTATGTAAATCAAAAATGTATTTTGCAAATAGGCCACAAAGGCCATATGTCAAAACGTGAATTATACAATCAAAAAGCGGATAGTAATAATTATTCTTTCAAAAGGTAATGTTAGAGCTGTATATTGTATACGGTCTCTATGCAAAAAAAAAACAAAAAGTATATAAAATTAAATTAATATTTCAGAGCTGTTTAATAGTCTCTATGCGTCCAAATAAGATTAATATTAATTATCTCAAAAATATTCATGGTCTCTAGGCCTTAAAATTAAAATAAGTAATAAAAAATAGCATTTTATATTGTTAGAGATGTATAAGGTCTTTAATCATCAATAACAATAAAACTAATCCAAAACAGGATGATGTCTCTCGTCAATCCTCAATAAAAGAACACTAGTATTAAGGTATTGAAGCATGAACAGATCAGACTCCACAAACAGCACCCGATCACGAGCAAGATGCGTTATACTTGTGATCGGGTGTTATTTTAATTTTAACGCCTAGAGGCCGTATATGTATATTCCTATTAGAGCCAAACACGGACGGTTGTTCCATTAATATTTCACTACACTGTCTATCATAAAGGCATGAGTTAATTCCCTAATTTCATGTCCAGGGTACTCAGGTACCTTTAATCCCATCTAAATTATTCATGACCAGCAACCATTTTATATTCACTTTCCTTTTGTGGTGAACTTTATATTTTATATTTTCCCGTGCATTATGTCCTGTCGTAAATATTTGGGCCAGAGCTTCGTTATGGGCGAGGTATTGTCCTTTGTTTGTATTCAAGTATTGGTAAGAGGTTTGTTTTTATGACGGTATTTCTTAAACAATATTTCGTTCGAGACTTTTATAATAGAATATTCGTTCGATAGCGCGTTGCGTTTCTTTCGTTGGGCATATATTTTCAAATAACCTTCAGTATAATACTGTTTTTTTTTCTTCATTTATATCTACCAAATTTTGCTACAAGACGTAAATATATCACAGCAAAATAAAATTGAAAATAGTTTTTTATCGGGTGCAACCTCATGCTGACAGTGTTTTGAAAAAACGAAAATGAGGCTATTCTTTTTTATACGACGACGGTGGCAAGCTGGCTTACTGCCTGTAGACACCGTAGCCTATGGACGCTCGCGACTACAGAATACTCAAAAGTGCGTAGGTATTTTGAACTTCTTTTCCCATAATTGTTTTTCATTTTCGGCTGTACTCTTTTTGTCTCTTACACTCCGAGTACTATGTGAAAAGCATAGTTATAATAAGGTGTTCTATTAATGATCACATCATGTTTTCTGTCAGTAATGATATCACTAACATGTCACGTTAAGCAGCTGTATTAGTTACATCAGTAATTCACGACGGGAAACTAATGAACATAGTCTGGCAGCACATAATAGCCTCCTTTTTTCCTAATTAATTTATTATTAATGCGACCGTGAATTTTTCACATACCGAGTAGCCACCACTTAGCTGTTAGAGGGTCCCCTTCAACTTGAGTCCAACAAAAATTTGCACTTCACGCAAACAGTTTCCTGAATCAAAATCAAGGTTTCAGGAATCCCACATTTCCTTTAAACGGCCTACTCAACGACCTCTATTCCCACTAGTTCAGTTAATACAGTTCAGTGACTGAACTAGTGAGAAACGATAACACACACAAGAAAAAAGAAATTTTATTTTATGTGCAGAGCAGGAATTATTATTATTTTGAATCAAAAAAAATTGTCTGCTGTTTTGTTATTATTATTGCTATTTGTATCCATGCCAAATTAAAGATTTCTAGTAGTAACGGTTACTGATCTAAGCCGGGGGCGGACATGGCGAAACTATAAGGATTCCTTGTTTACGATGGTAGAGTTGCGTAAAAGAAGAAAAAAGCAAATGGTATTCACTAAATAAATCATAATCCAAAGAATTTGAAATACAGGAAGTGGATTAATCGATTTTGCTCGTGTGTGTATCTTCTTTTCTTCGATTTTAAAACAAATAGCGGCAATACCTATACAATGCGTCGGTCATTTTATGGAAATGGGAATAAAATAAAGCATTTTGACAAGCGGATTTCCGTTCTGAGCGGAAGCCTAAGCGTGTAATATTTAATTGCGACTCAATCCTTAACCTAATTTGCTTTGTGGTAAAAATGAAAGCATTTTCTTCTCGCTTAAGAGCTCATTAAGTTGTTAATTTACCTCCTCCGGGTAAGAAATAAAATTTTAGTAATTTTCACTTTTTTAGACGCGATTAAACGTCTTTATACATTCAAGATAAGAATTCCTAGGCGATTATACTGAGTATTTTCTAGACGTTCCATTGCTAATTGGGCAGAACCCTTCATGAAAAAAGTTTTCTTTTGAAAAATTATAGTAAAGCACATTAGGTTTAACATTTTTCCGTAGCACTACCCGCGTAGTGGATCCTACGTAATATTGCTTCAGTCTGTTACGATTTTTAGCTTATTCAAAAACCCACATATAGGAAGTTGCCAGGTGGTCTACTCCGAAATTCGAAATCCGAACTTCAAATGGTGCCGCCCCTTTCACTCATATAGTGTATGACAAGAGCGTGAAAGGGACGGTACAATACGAAGTTCGTATTTCGAATTTCGGAGTAGCTACCCCCAGATGTAAAATTGATAAGGTTGTAAAGTTAGGTACAAGTACAGTCGACTACAATAAGATAATATTCACTTTTACACCTTATTTTAATGCGGTCGAAAATTGTATATAGTGTATATCTCTTTTAGTCGTAAATAACTGTCATTGAATTTGTTGTATAAGGTAAAAAAAGCACAGGCGTAAATGCGCGCGGTACCATACGCGATGTAGCACGTGTTGGACACGATGTATGGAAATTAAGTGCGTCTGACAAGTCCGCGCGGGGTGCCGCTAACTTATAAGTGAACGGGACCAAAGGTGTCAATAGGCTGAAAGGTCCATATTAGCCATTAGCCTATCGAGGTATAAAAAATAAACACTCTTGTTGTTATTACCTATTTACAAATGTTATTCTCAGTAAAGAAATTCCACTGGTGATAATTGTTAGATATTGTAGAAAAGACTTTTGTATACAATACAAATACTCTTTACTGCACACCTCACATAGTAAAATAGCATGTAAGTACGTACAAAAAATAAACAAATATACAGATGTATATATTTTCGTGTACTAGTTAATACGCGTACGTAAAAGAAAAGAAGAAGAATGAATTTTCCTACGCAAATGCTGTCATTAATTACAGGTTCGTGTTAATTAACTAGGAAAATATTATGTCATAGCAGATGCTCTAATTTGCAAGCGCGGCAAAATTAGGGGACAAGTTTCTACAAACATTCTTTCTGAAGGTAAATTTCATTACCAACCGTACTTGTTTGCACAGTAACGATTCGTGGAGACCTTGCCTTGCCTGCGGCACGCCTTTTCGTCTTAAGACCAGTGACTTTGACCAATGTGTGATGCCAGTGACATGACATTGAAATGTAGTCACTTACAACCAAAGAGCAGCAGCAAAGTCGAAGGCTATGCAGATAAGTTCAAAAAGCCCCTTGATACAGTATGAATCGGGAATCGAACCCACGACCGCCGCTTGACAACTTAATAACTTAATGCTATGCTACCACAGCTTTGCTGCTCCACGGTCCCAATCATTATCATCATCATCATATCAGCATAGAGAGTGCCACAATGACCGGTTCTGCTCCAGATTCAGCGGACTCCCGTGACCTTTACAAGGTTATCAGTCCACCTTGGGGGGCTACCCACGCTGCGTCTTCCAGTCCACACCGTTGTTAATTCACCCAAACGTGGCTGACACCGCCGGACGGTATAGACATCGTTCAGGTTGGTTATGTCATACGTTACTAGGTGACGTGCAAATAACGCGGCTTGGCAGTGATAGCGTCCTGCACAGATAATCTATCACGAAAATAGGTTTTCTACTGTAGCAATGTAATTTTATATTTTATGTTTAACTATACAATGTACATTGTTTTGAAAAAAATGACACCTCGCCGAGTTTCTTACGCCGGTTCTTCTCGTGGCAGAAGTTTAGTTTTCCGAACCAGTGGTAGTCTATTGACGTTCATAGGTGCATGTAATTATGCCTTATTTTGAAGAATACATTACTTTTACTTTTGCTTCCTCACTTGGCAGGGTGTGATTGATATTTGGTAGGTATTTTGTTCTTTAACGTGAGCTTACTGATGTGAGTTTTCCTTACTTGACGAAAATACTGTCAGTATTACGTTTGCGCAGTAGTAATACGATGCGCAGAAGTGAGACAGTACTGCATCGCTGTCGGTTGACACTTGGAGCTGACAGTTTTCTCATATATATTTGTTTCGCTTGTTTGCCACCAACGTGGTATAAAAAAAGACTAGGGTAAAAGACAATCTGATTTACAATTTAAAAAAAACACGACTCGGTGTTTTCTAGCTGTCAAACATTGCTTTAGTTCAATGTAAACTTTATTTACGTAATTATTCGGAGCTAATTTATTTATTTATTAAGTAACAATATCAATTGCATTTTATTATTATACACAAAACAATATTCCTAAGTACAACACACTAGTTACATATCAAACACGTCCAAGGCATTTGCTTTGGACGTGTTTGAAATAAAAACGTCAGATGAACATGTAACACCACATACAACGAATACTAATTAAAATAAATTGTATACTTAGTACTTAGACCACCGGGGAATGGGCAGCAGCATTCCTAGAGTGCGGTGGAGATACTGCGATCGCCAACCCGCATGCCAAGCGTGGCGATTATGGCATTTACCCCCCATTAAATTGGGGGAGGCCTATGTCCAGCAGTAGACGTCCTAAGGCTGATATGGTGGTGGTGGTATATTTAGTAATAATAATAAGTACACCTATCGAAATTGAAGAAGGCATAAATATCAAGTCAATGATTCTAATGTCAATAATTTATTCAAATTATATGTCGTTTGATCACAATATCAAAATGTCATGTCGAGTTCATATAAGCAGGACCTTTTTAAGGCACGAGTGCATAGGCATCTTCTGGGTGAGCTCGCTTCATCGTCGGCCTCATCTTTGCCCCCTGGCTAGATGCTGGCCAAGAGCAATCCCATTTTTAATAAAAAAAGTCAATAAATAAAAAATAATAATAACAAATCCTAATACATGAAAACCATAACAATGAATTCAAAAAACATTGGAAACACTCTAAAGATATAAGATAAATCAAATTACATTATCCACAAAATTCGTCTATTGAATAGTAGCATTTTTTAGTAGAAAAGACTTTAGCCCATTTTTAAATCGCATATAAATAAATAAATAAATAAATATTATGGGTCAATTTTTACACAAATCGAACTAGTCCCATAGTAAGGGGTATATTTGCTAGATAGCATTTTCAATTCAAAGGGCAAGTTATTAAGAAGCACAATAGTTTGGTATCCTGATGAGTGCCTTGCTACTTGCCATTTGGTTTGGTCTTAGATCTCACCGCTCGTAACTACATGCCATACGATTAAATAAATTTGGTTACCGATGTCTGAGGCAAGTCCTTTCATCTAGTGGCTAAAGTTTAAAACAAATGCGAGAATCATTGAAATTTCAGAATATCCCCCTGACTCGTATCATTTTCGCTCCGTCCCTTTCATTAAACTTAGGAGGATAACCCAGCGACAAACTAGAAAGCACAACTTTTCTAGCATTCGTTGCAAATCCTTTCTCACTTAAAAACTCATCTCGAAATGCGAAGTCACATTGCTCATTGCTCATAACGTGTAGTCTCACGTTTCACCGTTTACTAATGCAAGGAATCTGAAAATAGCGCTCGTGTTCTATGCATAATGTATGGCTTGTCTGGGTTGAGCAAAAGTGTACATAGAATTAGTTAGAATTAGTATCTATGGTGGCTAATCAGCTCTGTTGGGGCAAATTTCGTAATGTTTATTTATTTTTAAAGCCTAAGTAGTTTTTTTTCTCAGAAAGTTAAGATATAATAGGTATAACATTAGTAGTGGTTTTGTTGTTCAACTAAAACGGTTCAGCGATTTCATCAAATTATTAAACATCTAGTGATCTAGTGACGTGAAGTTAAGTGCATCATCATCATCAATGCACTAGTGCGCGAAGCTGTATGTGTGCGTGTGCTTATAACAATTCTGCCAACAAACTGTTCTACAGTTTGGCAGAAATATAAATGTAATGCTTAGGGTTTTTTTAATGAATAAATTATTATTGTATGTCTTTTCCGCTCACGGGACAATGGTGTTCCGGACCTTTGGAAGGTGTGCGCGGAGCCGAAGTACCGAGGTACCGTAGTACCAACCGAGTACCACAAAGCGAACGCGTAGAGGCCCTTTTGACAATTTAATGAAGTGCAAGGGGTACACCGAGCGGATGCTGGCCCTGCCCGTGTCATGGGACGCACATAAAGACAGCACAGGGTGTATACGTACAGGAACTATTGCTGGTTGATGGAATCTAAATGAACCGGACTATTGGGTGAATATGATGGACTAATGGCTGGGCTATTGAGCGAGACAACTGACGTCTGCCTAATAAAACTGTCTCACATTTTTATCTCAGGCAGACGGTGACTTGCCCTCTGCTAGATGGGCCCCTATAAATAGGGACATTGAAAAATGGCCTAAGGGCAACACCGGTGCAGAGGGCTGGGGGTAGAGAGGTGGCACTGGACTTTAAACATATAGCCAACTCGCCACTTAGGTCACCACATCCACCCCCAATTATTATTATTAACTATTGCTGTATGTGAGCACCTGTAAGGACGACTGCCGCGACACTTCGAAACACATCAAACCTACAGGCGTATGTTGGTTGCCATTTTATCACTTATCGTCGTGGATAAGACGCCCGTCACTCTCGCATTGTGTAGGGTTAAACGATATTTCACGCATGGGAAGATTCTCTCTTTATACAAGCCCAAGTCCGATCTTGCATGGAGTATTGTAGTCACCTTTGGGATGGCTCGGCTAAGTACCAACTTGCCGCACTCGACTCGGTGGACCGCAGAGCCAGGAGGCTCATTGGCGGCAGTACGGTAGTGGGAAATAAGCTGCAGAGCTTAGCACATCCACGCAAAGTAGCATCTCTGTGCGTCTTCTACAAACTGTACTTCGGTGAGTGTGATCAGGAGCTCCATGAGCTCATACCGCCTTCCCCCTTCTTCCATCAGACATCCAGACGTACGGCTGGCTACCATCCTTACCTGGTCGAAATTGCTCTAATTCAAACCAAGCGCTTTGCATCATCCTTCATAATGCGCACTTCTAACGTTTGGAATACTCTGTCATAGAACCTGGACCTTTTTAAGGCAGGAGTGAATAGGCATCTTCTGGGTGAGCTCGCGTCATCGTCGGCCTCATCTTTGCCCCCTGGCTAGATGCTGGCCAAGAGCCATCCCATTTTTTTATAAGTAACTACTAATTTCGTTATAAGTAACTGAGCTGTTTTCCTCTGCGGTTACACGGTAAATTATACTTATACTTTTAAATTATGTTAGCTCACACGTACCTACATTTTGATTATAGGGGGACAGTAGGAGCGCTGTCAAATATTTATAACACATTACTTCCATTATTGTACATTCCTAGAAACGGAATGCTAGAACATTTTGTATATGTAATTGGATGTCAAGACTTAAGTCTAAGATGTTTAGTATTCGCTAATGTAATATTTGTCCATAGTTCCAGTTCTGCGCAAAAGTAATACTGACAGTATACCAATTTTTTAAATTTTATGTATTTGTTCACGCCCTAGCTTGAACACATGCCAATCCTATATCAGAATAGAATATAGGGCCTGTAACAAACATGGCTTGGATCCGTTTAAGGCCTATATTGGTATCACACTCGGACTAAAAATAAGAAGGTCAAATTTTTTTAGAACGTTTGTTTTCTCTTTTGTATGGGAAATTAGCAAATATTGTCGAAGCAAACCCTCAAAACCAAAAACAACATAATATATTTCTAATCTGAATGCGATATCAATTAACACCTTAAACGGAATCAAACCATATTTTTACAGCTTTTATTGTGATATTGGTGATGTTCTGTTCTATCTCCAAAATGAGTACCGAGATATATTTGTACGCTATTTATTACAAGGAAATAAGTACGTTTTCGCTGAAAATGTATTTTGTCCAATATAGTTCTTGATATAGAATTTTGGGCGTTGGATCACAATTTTGAATAATAACGTCGAGAAAAGCAAAAGATATCCTCTCCAACATTTTGCGTTCACTCAGGAAATTGTGGATCTGGGGTAGTAAATATTTTTTAGTGTTGTGTATAAAAAAGTGATTACCATTAAAAGGATAAATACCTCTGAAACAACTCTAAATCGATAAACATACAAATACATGGGGTTCAATCGATAGGCATTAATGCCCCCTGACCTAAGGACTTCATTAAGACACCCTTCCTTGGACACCCAGTATATACTATACTAATAAATAGAGTTACAAATAAATAGAACTAAGTATCTTATACCAAACTGGCAACTGTACTTTCTTCTCGATCTCACGGTTTGAAAATAAATGCCATACGATTATTATTATGTAGTATCTTATACCACTTGTCTTGTTTCCATTACTCCAAAAATGACATTATTTCGGCAACGATAATAGCCCGAAGGTCCTGACCCCGATCACTGCCGGGACAATAACAATATTAACCCTTTGCCACCTGTAATAACAGTTGTAATTACGTTCCAACCACTTAACACGTTCGCCGGCGGTAACGGGTCACGTCGTAGTTGTCATTCAAGTTTGAACTTTGTTGTTTGGCAGTACGGCCATCACCGTAAACAGTACCACTGGCGAACGTGTTAAGGCTTTGCTAGACAATCACACGTGGGCAGCGTCTGATCGAAACGCCGATATCAGGCTGATTTAAGCAACTAGCACAGTTAAAAATGTATCTAGATTTTGAGACGAGGAACAAGCTGTGGCGTAAAGTCACGGGAAAATCGGACTGTATTTATTGCTCAAATAGCATACGCTAAATGTATGCTAATCTTATTAACGAATGAATTGAATATTATTGAAGAAATAAAGTATAAGTTTTAAAGCTTATAAGTTTAAGTCGTTTAGATTTTTATGATCTTTGATTTTCGTGCCTGCCAATACCAACTTTCTTTGGCTCGACTGTGTACGAAACACAAGCATCCGTGTGTTGCCTGAAAGGTTGCCCCAAGATCATTTAGTACGTTAATGACAAATCTGTTTTGAATAATCCACTTCCATAACGTGTTCAAACTTGCTCGACGGTTGAGGGTATTCTTGACACACCCCAATTTGGTCCATTATCATTTCCACCATTGGTCAGTTCCACCAAGAGGGACGGAAAAGCTCTTGTCCAGCTAAATTAAGAACTTGTCTCAAACGGCTGGCGGCTTACAATAAACAACCTCTTTAATTCGGGCGCTTGATTATTTAATTGCGTCAATGTTATATCAAATAGTTTGATGCAAATAATAAAGTGGAAATTATGACAAGGACAATAAATGATGAACTCTACTACTACTAATGACTATCGCTCTTATTTAATTTATTATATGACCACTCGCTCGGTAGTGGTATTATTATTTGTCGTCTCTAGGTTACTCTGACGTTGTCAAGACTATTTTAATTTTAAAATTGGACTGACAGGCTGCATATAATACAGGGTGACTTGGTAGTACAAAATATAAAAATGTTAATCTGACCATGATTTTGAACAACTTTTACTATTGGACCGAATTTGTAAATCTAACTAAAAAATAGCTGTTTCATAGGATAGGTCCCCAATCGATACACCAAGCTGTATCGAATAGTGTTCTTTTTTTTCACAGACAACGTAAAAGTTTCATAATAAGAGTTGTTCAAAATTATGGCCAGATTCATATTTATATATTTTTTATCACCAATTAGAAGTCACTGTGTATAAAAGAAATCCGGAGCTATTCTTGTGGAGCGCGGCCAACGAGGTTTTTAAAACCAATCAAATCACAAACAAAGTCTGAACTTCCTCGGGGGTTATGAAAATCCATAATTCCCGCGGTAGGTAAATTGGCTATAATTGCTCTATACGCCTGCGTACAATAAGACCCTTTACGAGCAAGTGTGATGAAAATATACTGTATCCCTAAAACAACCCGCTGCTTTTTTCACTTGACATACAAAAAACTTTTATCCTGACGTAACGTCAGTCACCCGATTTGTTCGACATAATTGTCGTACCGACTGTGTGTCCGCGGCTTTGTTAAAGGTGGGTATAGAAACACTGCGTAAGTGTTTCGTGGTATTTGAGGCCGTTTCTAAGAAATTAAACGCTACAGGGGCTGTACTCGGGGAGCTATAGGTATAAATAATTGCGGTCCTAATTACTAGGGTACTTACATGAATACAGAAAGGTGGCTACAAGCAGCATGAGTCATAAAATAGGGTTAATTTCCTTTTCTGTAATAATTCAAAGTTAAGTAGTGGGCAAATTTTGACTGAAGGCAATGTTGCCTACTAATATTAAGTCCATTGGCCTCAGCAATAAAAATTAACATTGCGGCTTTAAGTAAATGGATGATAGGTACATACCTAGGTTTACAGATAGGTACCTGAAAATCATTTCCCTCTTGACTTACAGAGCTCTAAATGCTTTTTTTTCCTCAGCGGCTCGAAAATGACGGTTTTGCTGCTTGAAACCAGTGAGCAAAACGCAATTTTGCTGCGAGCGTGAAAAAACCCAACTTTATAATTTTTCATATCGTAGGTTAGTTTAAGTAACTTCATTTTTCTATCACTATTCCTGTGCGTTATATGTTCTGGCCGCTGAGTTGAAAAGTTGTATGTATCACACGAGAGCTAAGATATTTGCATCTCATGTCTTTGAGTCCCTCGCTACGCTCAAAATTCTAATTTTCGCTCGTTTGACCTGAAGCTGCCGCAGATCCGCCTCCACACTGTCTTCCCAGCGATACCTGGGTCGACCAACCGGGCGGCGCCCACTCAGTCGCCCCAAATATGCTTTCTTGACGGCTCGATCCTCTCCCAATCTCAGTAAGTGGCCGAACCAGCGAAGTCTGTGCGCCTTTGTTTCGGCGATGATACTAACATACTTAAGTCCAATTACTCCGTTGGCGAAGCGACTGAAAATGAATCTTCGCTTTTCCGACACGAGAGATTCCCACTTTTCTCGGCTCTGCGCTAACTCTTACCAATTGCTGATTTGGAGTTCGCGCAGACCCGCCTGGATCATCTCGCTCCAGCGAGGTTAGCCGTCCGATAGGACGTCAAACCTGAACGGCTACGGTATACTCTCTTCACTTTGCGATCTTAATCCATCCTTTCAAGGTGGTTAAACCAGCGGAGCCTATGAGTTTTTGTCTCCCCAATGGCATTAGGTTGAGCTAACCCAATGACATTTGGACTCTCCAGCTTCCATCCGATCGTTGTGTCGGGCCAAGAATCTTATGAAGAATCTTTCTTTTGGTGATTAGAAACTTGCTTTCATCGTAAAGTGTTAACGTCCATGCTTCGCATCCGTACATAAGAATTGGCCTTGGATTAAAAGGATGTTCTTATAAATACGCATTAAAATACACCTAATATGGTACCTACTGACAAAAGGTAAATCAATTTCAGCTATTCCGATGTAAATTCGTTTTATTGCTTTACTTAAACGTTGTGCCTGAGACCCGTTTGAGCTGCAATTCACTCAATTGCTCGACGTGTGACTACACCCATCTCAATTGCTGATCCGCTATTATATTCAGTTGAAGTCTCACTTTGATATGTATTAGTCTATTTACATATACTGCTTTTATTTCAATGGAGGTTCAAAGATCCGCAGAATATAAGGTAATAGTTTGTCTTCGCTGCTTATTGAGATCTTTGAAGATTACATTTTCTAGGATTTTCGTTACAAGGAAATCGTATCAAATGTATGGATCTGTTTTTAGGGTTCCGTACCCAAAGGGTAAAAACGGGACCCTATTATTACTAAGACATCGCTGTCCGTCCGTCCATCCGTCCGACTGTCACCAGGCTGTATCTCAATAGCTATGTGTATTTCTATAACAAATACTTAAAACAAAATAATAATAATAATTAAGGGGGCTCCCATACAAAAAACGTGATATTTTAGCCCTTTTTCATGGCTACCACTCGCCGAGCTAGATCTCAAGAACCGTGATGGCTAGACAGTTGAAATTTTTACAGATGATGTATTTCTGTTGCCGCTATAACAAAAAATATTAAAAACCGGCCAAATGCGAGTCGGACTCTTTGCCGTTTTTATTTTTTGTACGGAACCCTCGGTGGGCGAGTCCGACTCGCACTTCGCCGGTTTTTTTAATTATGGCAGTACTGGTGGTGGTATTCTTCTCCTAAAATTTAGAATTTTCATTAGCAGCAGTTTCGCTGTTACAAAATTAGTAGTAAACACTTTATTGCACAAATCAAGTACATAGCAGAAAATTGATTTAATTATTAATATTTGTACAAAGGCATACTTATGCCTTTAAGGGATGTCTTTGAACAACCCTTTAGGCGAAATTATCCCTTTAACGGATCTCTGGCAGCTAACCTTTAAATAATACTGGTCTGTGGATAAATAAGAATGAACACATTATAAATACCCGATTAGACTTTTTTTTATTCTATAGCAGGACTAATACAACTAGTGATCTGCCAATTGCCGGGGATAGTGGGAAATTTCCAGCAACGGCCACTTTGAGACCACCACCAGTCACCGTATATACACTCAGGAACAATTACAACGGGTCAGTCTGTAAAAATTCGATACAAAAAAAGCCCAAACCCATGTACCCATTTTATAAGACAAATAAAAAAAAGTGTATATTTATTATGTTGACAGTTACATTCAAATGCTGGTCTCACACTCACAACACAGCGCATTCTTGGATGATCTGGCGCCTTAGCTTAGGTACTAAGTATATAATGTACAAGATAAGGTATATTCACGCAAACGAAGTTGCGGGTACAGCTAATTGATGAATAATAGGACTATTAAATTTACTAAATTTACTTTAAATATATTAAACCCCAAATGTTACGATAAGGTAGAGGTACTTGATCAGCAGTGATCGGATCTAGGATGCAATTTGGAGTGAACGACTTCAAACGTTATGCTTAACATGGATGTGACTCGGGATTTCCCGGGATTTTGGGTTATTGTTAATAATAAGTTTTTCGAGGGTTGAACTAAATAAACAGAATGAAATTGTTCGCTATTTATTAGGTCATTTACTTTACTTCATAGGTCATGTACTTTAAAAAAATATTTTATATATAAAATAACTCTTATAAATATTACCACAACAAAAATGTTACCAAAGCATCGGTCAGAAAAGCCGATAACTAATGGATCTGCAAGTCCCCTATAAGTGAATTCGTTGTCTTCTAAAATGATAGAAATAGAATAATCTGCCTGAAATTAGTGAACAAAAGGAAACCCTTGACATCAATCGCTTCTTAAAATCTCTTCGTCATTTCCAGTCGTTAAGGCAATTCTTTGTTCTTGAACAAAAAGCGAGGTAATATATAGATCGACACAATTTTATTTCCAATGGCATAGGGTATTTTAAATAGAAGTAGTTTGACTTCTTACCAGGTTTTATAAATAAAATGCCTGCGGCGGAATAGCGACATACGAAATACAATTTTGTAAACTATTATTTTCACTAGATAAAGGGCGTTATGCTATGCCGGACTATCATTTGTGTAAAAAATCCTCTTTATATTGAGTCAGCGACTTGAATTAGAACTGTGTAAAAAAAAAGTTTACAAGTCAAAAACATTATGGGTACAAATAGAACAATAGTTCATAAAATGTCTGCTAGTGATTTGTTCTTAATTGGCTGTTATTGTATTACGATACTAGTTCATGTTGAGATGAATATTATTTATAATACCTATGGGCGAAATACCGAGGGTCATTGAGTTAAAATATTAATTTCATATTTTGTATTATCCCACGCATGCTTGCATTCACGTCACGCGTACCAAGCCCAAAACCTCAGATCGAGTGCGCGTACTTAATAGGTACAGTTACGTTACTGCTCATGACTACTTTTATGTTCACAGACATTGTGCCAGGTCACTGACTCTCAATACGTAATCTATATACCAATTCGCTGGCACTGAATTGGCAAAATTTCATTTTCATGGGATTTTTTCGTTCCAGGATACTTACGCACTTATTTTCAGGCACCACTTTAAAGTTATAAAATATATTTTCTACTAAAAACTTTAACTAAGAATTAGAGGCACAAGAAGACGAATATGCAGATACGGATGTGGAGATTGCTGTAAGATGCTCATCCTGGATCACTCATCATGGTTTCATATTTATATATTTTTTATTAATATTTGCATTATTTAAGGTATTTATGTTTTGTAAAATATATGTCACTGTCATTAAAAGCTATTTACTTAAGGTTTATTTACAAAAGTACGTACGTTATCTCTTCCAAAATAACCTAACCTAAAATATTAAATAAGTACTTTTTAGGGTTCCGTAGTTAACAAGGAACCCTTATAGTTTCGCCATGTCCCACTCTACCAACTAAACGGTGGCTACTCGTTATGTGTTTCTCCCAAAATATGCTTATCAAGCGAAAGTTGTATGTCCGGATCGTAGCAAGTGGAAATCCGTGATCTCTGCCTAGCCCTCTGGGAAACAGGCGTGATTATATGTATGTATGTATGATAATATAATAATACTGAACCTACTTAAAATTATTAAATCTGAGTATGACTACAAAAATGAAATTAAATATCTACAGTGCATAGTTAAAATGTCGAAAAGCATCTGATACCATCAACTACAAAAAATACATTCTATTTATCAAAAGTGGACACAGTGCCCGTTTGTTCCTCCTTACAACCATTTTCACCTTATTTATACAATTCATGTAACTAACATTATATCTGGATGAAATTAAGCTCTTTTAGGTCTGAGCAAAGTGATGTGAGAGACCGTGAATATTTGACGTAGCACAAAGCATTATATACGTTCTCTGTTGGCCTTATAATTTTTTATGCTGAACTCATAACCTATCATTTTATTGACAACCTAATTCCCTAGCTTTAGTATTTTATTGTAATGTTAACCTTACAGTGTGCCAAATAAAGTTACTTTTGCAGCTGAATGATTGTTTAGATACTCATATATAGCTCGGATTTTATGTAATAATACGTATTTTACTATTACTATGCATACAAGTAGCTTTGTCGGCCTGTTTAGTCTAGTTGGTAGTGTCACTCCGGTACTAGAAGTCTTGGATTTGAATCCCGGTAAGGCCATTCGCTTCTGTGGTGAGCAGAGACATTTGTTCCTGAGACTTGGATGTTTTTTATGTATTTGAGTATATATCTATTAAATATATCGTCGTCTAGTATACCCATAACACAAGCCTTATTGAGCTTACTATGTGACTTGTTCGATTTGTGTAAAAAAATTACCCCTAATATATATATTTTTTAATTAGCTTTCCTTTAATGCCCCTGATTTATGTGCGCCAGCCTTCCTATTTTTTATTTATCCTTACTTAATCTTCTAATTGTTTTAGTTATTCTTGACTTTTTGTCGCTTTAAATATAGTAAAAAATTAGTAGTACCTATCGATAATCGAGTAACTTATAAAGTCAACTATCAGAACAGGGTAAGTAGAAGCGTGTTACGGGCGATGGGGTAGTAATAGTAACCTGTCACTGCAAAATCACATTTTTCCATCTAAGAGTTAATGTGGTATTGAAATTAAACGTCATGTGCTCTACCTACCCATTTGGGATGATAACCTGTGATATTCGATCTTAATCATGAAAGTGATCAGTTTCAGCATACTCTAAACCAATAGTGATGTTCTGTTCTCATTAGTAATTTAATCTCCGTATGACTATTCTGTATCAAATAGAGGCTTACATTGTGTTCGCTGGCTTCAGGTGATTATTTATAACGAAACAGGCTGAATTACGTCACTGACATAATTATTCAGCCTCCGGCAAACTTTACTCCGTCCACAAGGCAACAGGTGAGCCCACCGTATTTTAGTTTAATTAAAGCCGATGCAAATCAAAACTCGTCTCACCTTGCCTCACTATTCGTTCCTAATTAACTTAACATTAAGCGATTCAGAACTCGTTTCGAAAGCTGAGCGATTCAGAGGATGATTGTAAGTCATGTTACGAATCATTTAATAAGTAATGGCCGTTGATCATTGTATTGGGACGTGTATTATCAGTAGCCGCATCCTTCACCCAGTTCTCCTTGGCAAACGAAAACTGTTGTATTACCTACTTACGTAAATACTTATAGATAGTAATAACAGTAATTATAAAATTTGATTACCTAACACGTAATAGTTTTTCAATTATTATTTTATGACTCTGGGTGCGGTAAGTAACATGAAGATAGAAGATCGAATTTCATCAATAAAGCTGTGATTAAAGTTGAGATATTGAAACTCGAATCTACAAACTCTGTGGTCTTATTGCAGCAAACTTCATCATAACAAAGAACGTGGTATTCCTTTTTCTGTGACGTGGTGCCGATGCGATGGTGATGATGACGATGATGGCGATGAGAGGATGCGCCGTGAAAAGAGTAAAGGACCCGCATATGTATTTAGCTGTCAACACAATTAATTCTGAAGTCAATGAAATACTACGATATGCGTAAGCATAGCACATCAAGGCAGGTTGTCAGATTTTTGCTACCGTCTATATCTAAAAAAAAGTCTTTTATACATCAGTCAGTTTAAATAGGCTCAGTTGTGGACAAGCAAGGCTTTGTACCTATATAACGTGGAAAAAATTATGAACAGTCGAGTTAGAAGATGCGCATGTAAGGACTGTATTGTTCGGGGTTTCTCAGATATTTTTGAACCTTTGGGATCGTTTCTATATTTATGAATTTGATTGTGCTTACGAGTATTTCCCGCTCTGCATCACGTACGCGTTGCAGCAAGTATAGCTCATTTATGAACAAGAAAACATTGAGAGAAATTTTCTGTCAATATTATAAAAAAAACATATACTAGCATATTCTCTTACGACATCATTTGCCAAATGATCATTTCATCCACAAAAAGCCTCAATACATTTGACAGAGGGAACAAAAGGCCTGGTTAAGCCCACCTGGGGTAAGGATTATAACCCAACCGGGGTTAATAAGCTATATTGTGCGGTTCAAAATGGCTTTGTTCTCGGCAGAACCTATTTGGATAGGTATCGTATCGTTTTCGACTCCAGAGGCAGAGTATCGCATGTCCATTAAGTTTTTAAACGATTATAATTGCAAATGGTAGGTAATGGTGTTCCAGAATTAAGTGAATACCCACGAAGCTTAAAAACACTTCGTTGGCTAATAACATATTTGGTATTAGTATTTGATTAGTCATAACGCTTAGGTCTATCCCGGTATCGAAGCAACCACGAGTGTGTACGAGTAAAGTGCTTGCAAAAAATTATAACAATTACCGTTATTATAAAACTTCCGAAACATTGAGTGATCCGAAAAAGAGCAATAAAGTATTTGTAGGTACGGGAATAAGTACCATTTACTAATATTTTACAACCTTCCGGACCAGTGTTGGTATTTTACAAGAACTTAGAATAAAAAAAATCATCTTTCGTCGACTTTGCAGTTACGAGTTCTTAGGTTATTTGGTCATGTATCCAGAAAAGTGAAGTCATTGGAAAGGCTGGTAGTACAAGACTAGGTCGAAGGTAAAAGAGAGACATCGCAAAGGAAAGTTTGAAGTCTATTACGTACAACAAAGCGGAAGCGAAGATCAACTATGCACTGCATTAAAGCAGCCACGACCACTTTGACAAGAGTGAACGACTGAGAAGAATAACTAATACTTTATATGTGAAAATCCTTGTTTAAATGAAAATTTAGCCTTAATATGCTGAGAACGCAAATGATTTGTTAGATACGGCTTAGAATCAATCAATTGTCAGTGATTTGAGTTGTTATGCTTAACTAAGTGTTGCCTAATTGCGTACTATTTTTTTTTTAATATTTCATTATTTTCATTGAGATATTAAATAATTACCCGAGCGAGATTAAAAATTATTTCGTATGTGTGTCTGTCTTCTATCCGGATGTTCTCCTCTACAGTTCTCATTTCTCAACCGATTCCCGTGAAACTTTTTAAGCAGATTCGATAATTATGTAGATTTTTTTTGTGGAGTCAGGTTTTACAAAATTTTGAAATTTGGAAAAAAAAATATTGCGGGTTACAGCTCACTAGTGTTAATAAAGGCTAATAAGGTAAACATCCCAATAATCGACCCCTTAATGTCAAATCAAAAAATATTTATATACCAATATAGATCTTAACGCTAAAATGAACATTTATTATTTATCGGCAACCCCCACACTAGGCTATGCCTGTATCGTGGGAGTTAGAAACATGCGCAATTACCTTAAAAACATAGCGGCTTAAGGATATGAGATAAGCAAAAAAAATATGAAAAAAATAACTATTTATGTATACACATAACACACAATAAATAAATAAATATAAAAACATTCCAAATAACGTTTTATTTAGAAAGGTGAAGAAAGTCGTTCTTGTCTATGCTCACTTGCCTATTACATCGCCCAAGCCGCTTCAGGTCAAAAAGGCAAAATAGTACCTCAGTAGTACAAGGACAGTTCATGTACCGACCACCCTGTATTAACCTGTGCCAATAAAGAATTGATTTTATGGCGGCTTGTGGATCTCTCTGGACTCTTTATGGATCAAGCAAGATGAATTTTCATATAGTTGTCTCTTTGAATCCTTATGGTCAACCGAGATGAGTTAGAACGCGTCAGATAGTACGATCATTTTTATCTGTTAACGAATTGTTTCCATTTAAAAGCACACCAAAATGCCAAATCCCATAAAAACCAAAACGTCACAAAGGTAAGTTTAGTACAATTTTACCTGTCTGTCTCAAACTTACCGATTTGTGTATTAGTGAGAATAGATCAGATGTACAGAAATCGTTCAACTTAAATGATCGGATCTGCTTTACTCTGATAATATGTGTATAGACTTACATAAGGTACTAAACAGTAGTAGTATATAGTCACAATAACTTTATTGTGCCTATACTAACTCTCACCACTTAGTGTGAGCGAAATAACGCGAGAGTGGCTGGCATTTACAGTATATTCTTTGTAGGAACTGCAGCGCTTGTATCCAATTCACAAACTTTAAAATCAAACTGACATTAGAATCTACATTTCTCTCTGGTTTTGACATAATCTCTCAAATTCCAATTCCCGTTCGTATTTCGAATGCTTTTTTTATTAACATGTTGTTTTTGCATCGTACCCACCGAAGTGAAGGCTTTTTACTGCGTATTCTGGAATGGTTTTGGGACTGAATAATGTTTCAATTCTATTTGGGATTAAATATATTAGAGTTCATCGCGTGAATTAATGGAAGTAGCTTTTGTAGGTACTTAAAGACATTAGTGTTTTTGTTCGGTTTGTAATTCTGATTGGTTTCAAAAGCTGTTATATGCTTATAATGATTTATTTAATAAAGTCAAAATTATTAAATAAATAACAGTAGCAAAAAGGGCCCAATTTTCGGTTCGGTTTCTATACATATTGCTACGAGTTTGGGTCTCGGTTTTTGCCGCTAAGTATATTATAAAGCTGAGCTGAGTTGATCTAAGGGAAGAAAACCTATTTCTAGAGCTTTCAACTTAGAACTAACATAGGTGAATTGAGTTAATTTTAGTTAATTAGACTTTTAAATTTATGGACCCGGTATGGCCTAAAACTACGACCAAGACCACCGGGGGATGGGCAACAGCATCCCTGGAGTGCGGTGGCGATACTGCGATCGCCAACCCGCATGCGAAGCGTGGCAATTATGGCATTTAACCCCCATGAAAGTCGGGGAGGCCTATGTCCCAGCAATGGACGTCCTTGGGCTAATATGTTATTTTTTGTTTTTATTAAAAATGGGATTGTTCTTGGCGAGCATCTACCCAGGGGGCAAAGATGAGGCCAACGATGAAGCGAGCTCACCCAGAAGATGCCTATTCACTCGTGCCTTAAAAAGGTCCAGGTTATATGAATTCGGAAATACAGACGCCGGTAGAGAATTCCAAACCTCAGAAGTGCGCATTATGAAGAGTGATGCATAGCGCTTGTGATGGTGATTGAGTTTGACCACTATCCAACCGAATGGGAAGTAATTATGAGGTCGAGAGTGGTACAGTCATGCGTATCTAGATAGTGCCTATTCACTCTTGTCTTATTGTAAAATACCAAAATTATAAGTATCTGGAAATAGATTTCCCGGAAGAGAATTCTACTCTTTAGCTATCCTCGCAAAAAACTAGGTCTCCGGGTGGGGGCTGAAGTATGTGCGGACCGCAACTGCGTTTCTTGTGAGGCTCCTGTAGACCGCCTTGCTCACCACGGACTCGCTTGCTCCTCGGGCGCTGGCCGCTTATCCCGTCATGCCTTGCTCAATGACATCCTACGAAGGGCGCTCGTCAGTGCCAACGTTCTCGCGGCTCTGGAGCCCCAGATCGTGTGGAGCGATGGCAAGCGCCCTGACGGGATGTCATTGATCCCTTGGAGGATGGGCCGTGCTCTGGTCTGGGACGCTACTTGCGCCGACACTTTGGCAGCGTCCTACCTCCCAGCGACCAGCAGACGGGCCGGAGCAGCAGCTGACGCCCGGGAGCACCTAAAGGCCGGCAAATACAGTTGTCTCGGCGCCCAATACGAATTTATGGCATTTGGCGTCGAGACACTGGGACCGTGGGGTAGAAGCGCACGGGAGCTCCACAAGACACTTGCCAAACGACTGAGGGAGGCAACGGGCGACCCTCGCGCGGGCAGCTTTCTTGCGCAGAGGATTGCTATTGCAATCCAGCGCGGGAATGCTGCCTGCGTGATGGGTACGCTACCGAGGGGACCAAATTTGGATAGCCTTTTTAACATTTAGTTTTAGTTATTTTAATTAGTATTAGTGTTTTACTGTCTATGTTTTTTACTTGTGTATTTAGTTTAAGGTTTATTTCGTAAATAAATAATTATATAGTAAAGAAGCAATGCGCTTCGCGCGAATCAATGGCATATCTAGAACATAAGAGTGGAACCCATGTCCCCGCGAAATGGTGGGAGAGAGACTAAAGGATGATTCACAGTAGGCTGTTCCGTGTCCGGGCCGGCCCGTTTTCTTCTAGAGAAATACGCTTGATATCATAGAAAACGGGCCGGCCCGGATACGGAACGGTCTACTGTGAATCATCCTTAATTCGTGTATAATCCTTGCGCACACTCTCCGAAATGTCTACTGTAGAACACCGACAAGCAGGCAACTTTTCTACGATGTTCAAGGCTTTGCATCTTAGCTCTAATCAAGTAAAAACACGCAATAAACCAATGAGCCAATGGACCAATGAGCTTCCTGGCATGTTTACCAATCGATACCAAGGCGGCCAGCTGATATTTAGCAGATCCATCCCAGAGGTGGCAGCAGTACTCCATATGTGACCGGACCTTGGCTTGATAGAGTTATGAAAGCTGTCCAGGTGTGAAGTACCGCTTCACCCTAGAGAGGGTGCCTAATTTTTTGCACAGGTGGTCAGAAATTGGTACGGATATACTACTGAAAGTTGGAGTAAAGTTGAACAGACTACGTTTATAGGAGATGAGAAAGGCCTGTGTTTTGGATGCGTTGAATTTGACCAAATTAGCATCGCCCCAATCTGAAACTGCTCTAAGAGTCAAATCCAAATGATTCACCATATCCTGTCAGCAAAATTGGATTTGGATTTTCATCTTTACTGGCCTTAGCATTGGAAAGATATCTAAATACAATTTTGTTGTGCTATCATCGGCATATGTCTAACTATTAAAGTTATGCCACAATAACTGTTCTTTTATTTTAAAATTTTCATTGAAATGCCTCCGCTAGCGTGGTCGCCGCTCACCCCGCTAGCCGAGCGGGGTGAGCGGCGACCACGCATCACCATAATACAAATAATTTGACAGTAAGCTGTCAATGAAAATCTGCTAAAAATTTTCCCAGATCAAAGACACGCCTTTCAGAATATAGTTAATAGCGTGAATAATGACAAAAGGAAAAAAATTGGATTCGCCAGGTTGCACTGAGAAGACGTTTCTTGCAAATTTGGTATTTGCTAAGATAAGAAAATCAGGAAAGACAGCAATAGCAGTTGCTCTGTGAGGAATTGCCGCAACTCTCTTAACGGATGGGAAAACTGCTCATTTTTTTATATGTTGGGGGACAATCTTACACAAATCGACCTAGTCCCAAACTAAGTAAAGCTAGTACAGTGGGTACTAGACGACGATATACATACTTAAATAGATAAATACATACTTAAATGCAAAGAATACACCCAAGACCTAGGAACAAATATCCGTGCTAATTGTACAAATAGCCCTGGCCAGGATTCGAACCTGAGACCTCTAGCTTCGGGGGCAGTGTCACTACCAACTAAGCTAAACAGGCCGACATTCTACGTTTAAACTTCCGCTATGTGTAAATCTTGAGCAACAATCTATATATTCCATTTGCAAAAATGGGCCTCTTGGTATATTACTACAAGATTCCTCATTGATTATGTGGGATGAATGCACCATGAGCCAGAGAGCACATATAGAGGCCTTGGACAGAACCCTAAAAGATATTAAAAACTCCTCTGCTCTCATGAGCGGGATTACTTTTGTATTTGCTGGTAATTTTCGACAGACTCTTCCCGTCATTAACAGAGGTACGCGAGCAGATATCATCAAAGCATACACGAAATCGTCTAACTTATGGACTTCGATAGAAAATTTAAAATTACGGATGAATATGAGAGCTCGTCTTCATGTAATCACAGATAGTAATTTCTCACAACAACTACTAAAACTTGGGGAAGGAATTTTTCCCACTCCAAATTTAAGCAGAAATCGTGATATCCTTCTGGATGAGTCTCTGGGGCAAATAGTCCTTAATTTCGAAATTTTAATATGTGCCGTATCCGTATACCCTGATATTGAAAATCTGCACAAAAAGGACTTTCGTTGGTTGTGTTCTAGAGCCTATTGCTCCCTACAAATGAGAATGACCTAAGGAATAATACGGTCAACGAAATAAACAATTTGATTATTCAAGTCCCCCGCCTAATTAAAATTTACAAATCGATCGACACTGTAACTAATATCGAGGACGCAGTCCATTACCCACAAGAATTTTTAAATCCTGTTAACCATTCTGAACTTCCACTACATGAATAGACGTTAAAAATTGGAATTCCAATCATGCTTTTGAGAAATTTAAGCCCTCCGAGTATGTGAAATGGGACGAGGCTGCTTATTAAAGAATTGAAGGATAATTAAATTGTAGTAACCATTATCACCGGCCCAACTGGCTCTTATACCGAGAATACAGATCATCCCAACTGATTTGCCAATCCCATTTAAACGGCTTAAATTTTCGGTAAAAACTTTTTTCCCCTTTACTACATATTAACAAGTAAGGTCTAGTTTCTCCCTCGGGTTGGAAGGTCAGATGGCAGTCGCTTCCGTAAAAACTAGTACCTACGCCAATTCTTGTCTTGGGATTAGGTAGCGGTCCCCAGGCATCCTGCAGGATTAAATTGTACTGGGAATAACGCTAGGAGGATGATGAACTACATCCTAACAAGTCCCAAGGCCAAACCTTCTAATTAGTAGGGATTGACCTACGAAAATAATGTTTTACTCATGTCACAAAATAAATCAACGTCGAATATCGTTTACAGGGAAGCTCTGACTCAATAAATTGAATGGATTATGTTTTGTATATTATATGATTTTTGATAAAAATCAGAAATTAATAAATATCAATTACTAATTGAACGGTTAAGTTTGTTTGATACGTTGCATGCATTTGTCATAAATACTAAAGTGTCTGTTTGGTATCCTTCTTTAAACGAAATTATTGTACGTCGTAAGACATATTACAGAGAACTATGTAAACTGTAACATCTGTATCATCTACCTGTAATACACAATAAATGGTATGGTATTCTATTCTATTCTATTCTGAAAAATATCAAAAAAGTTAATAAAAAATAATAAAAATAAAAGCTCATTTAAATAATAGTATTGCAACTTTCTTTATAATTTGCTTTTCTTAGTAACCTGACGCAAATTCAAACACAAAATTATTTATTTGATACGAATGCCGTTTTTTACTGGATGTTACATAATTATTTCTCTAGTATTCAGCCTATCTACAGGCGTCCAAATATTGTACATTGCTATACATCAATAATAATTTTACTTAATTATAACAAATATTATACATTGCAATACATTAATAATAATTTTACTTAATAGCAAATAGAAGGATTTATGTGTGTGTATTATAATTTTTAATTTAGAATTTTTTGTTAAATACCCGTGCGAAGTCAGGGCGGGCCGCTAGTAGATAATAGTCACTATAACAATCGCCATATGACATGACCCGTGCTGCCATTGAGACATTCTCTCCAGCAATAATGAAAGCCTTCGACCCCTGAAAGACGATTAAGTTTCGCATCATTACAATTTTAATCAAACGCAAATAAGTTATTATTATTAAAATTGCTTAGAGATTGTTGGACGAACACTCATTTAAAAGAGGTCGTTGAGGGTACTATATTTTAATGAAAACCTATAACTTTGTCATGCGGCTTTGTATATTTTACTTGAAATCAAAGGTAATGTAACACACACACAGAAACATAGATACGATACACATGTTGAACTTATAATACACCTCTTTTGCGTTGCGTCTGGGATTAATATCTATAATATAATATATATAAAGAGGTGTATTATGGCTAGGTGCTAGGTAGGGGTTATAGGTAGGTAGGTGTATTATAGGTAGGTAGGTAGGTGTAGCTTATTAAAGCTAGGAAAATCGGTTACCATTCGCCACTCTATTATCATCGCCTGTTTGCCACTGATTTGGTACCTATATCATTTAATCGAAACCGATATGGAGGACTATATATATATATATATATATATATATGATTTACGATTCCAGATAAATGCGTCGAGTATTTTAAGAACAAAAGGTCTGACTTTCTAATTTGCAGAATTTTATATCTTATTAACCCGTACCTATAGTACATTTTGCTTAACATAAAACTTCTTAAGAGAGATAATTCAAAGTAAGACTTAAAATATCGTATTCACATTCAGTGCTAAACTACATAGTAAAAAAAATAGGGCAATGGTCTATATAGTACATTGAATGAGTCAAACACTCTGAGCCACTTTCAATAAACCCCAAAACTCCTCCAAATTTACTCTAAATGCCCCTATTATACGCTAATATTGGCTCCATTGTTAAGGTAGTGACAATTTAACTTCCAACTTTGACCGCAGTCCTTCGGACCCCTTCGAGGGTTCAAGCCAGGAGCCCTCTAAGTAACAACTTGGCTACTTAGTTCTTCACCTTTTACCGACTTATGAAACTTCTGGACTTCTATTTGAAATGTGGTAAGGCATAGTCGCAAATCTGTGTGTCTTCTTAGGTAAAAAAAATGGGGCCGGCAACTTTTACAGGGATATTTGTGCAGAATATAGAAGGCATGTATTTCTCTTACTTATACTGAGATCGCCAACCCGCATGCCATGCGTGGAGATCATGGAATTTACCCCCTATTAAATTGGGTGGCCTATGTCCAGCAGTACCGAAAGGTCCTTGGGCTGATATGGTGGTGGTATTTCTCTTGTTTTTATGTATGCATGTATGTACATACGTAAATGGTTTATTGTTATTGTACCTAGATAAGCTAAATGAAAACATACAGACAAAACAGGTTATACAATAAACAGTCAAAAAGTGAGTGACACGTATTAATACATTGATTAAATAATGATCGGACTCATTAATAAACACTTGAAGAATTTAGACTTGGAAAAAGTAATGAAGAAATGTATTCACGGACATAGAAGAGTGCAGAGATATGAATGCATATATGAAAGGAAAAAAGAGCAGAAAATAAAACCGTAGGTACATACAAATCACATAAAATGTGTGTCCCCGCGGTGGAAACGAACACTGGCTCAGAAGCATTATGCTCAGCTTATGCCTAGGTATCAAGACACCTGCACCTACTACAGCGCTGATTTTCAGCCAGCACCGTCGGTGACTCACGGAACGCCATACAAATACATTACGTAAAATACCTTCATATATAATTTTAATCCAAATATAATATACGAGATTTTACAAAAAATAAATAAATGTCTATATTAGAAAATAGCGTAACATAGCGTAGTATATATAGTACACAAGTTTTATGTAATATCGATTGGACTTTTACTCTTTTCATCTCAATCGCTTACCTTGCTAGCATAAAACTGAAAAGCAATAATATTTTCCGCTATATAAGAAAGCTTGGTTGGTTTTCCCAAACGTTGGTATATTACTAAAAATATCCTTAATTTAGACTTTGAAAGATGAATTACTTTTATTATTAACTGACGAGAATGTAGGTCGGTGTAGCTTTAGTACTCTAAAAGAAGAACGGAGACGAAAATAAACATTAATATTGGCCATAAAGGCCATTTTCGTCGCCGTTCCCCGCCCTAGTAGGGTCCATGATTATACTCACTCCATTTTAAGATCTGTAATACCATGGTTGCAACAAATAAATTAATAAAAATGAATATGAATATGGAATTATTATTTGTAATATTATTTCAGTGAGCGGTATTTTCTTGAGGAACACGCATTTCCCCGAAAAGCATTTCCTTCAGAACCAAAACTTTACCGCAGATGAGAAATATAGGTTAATAGGTTAGTGTAAGTTGGATTTTATGGATTCCCTAAACATTTTTTCAAATAGTTGCCAGTTTACTAAAACCAATTCAAAAAATGATCTATATTAATGTAGATACTACCTAAAGTAGCCTACTTTAATACAAAATAGACGTAGAAACTACAAGTCAGGTACTAAACAAATCTCACCAGACCGCCGTAATGTTGTGTCCCACGCCACAATATGTCAAGAGCACACTTTTACTCGCAGCCTAATGGGAGGCTCATTTTAGATGAACATTTCTATTGTACACAACTTGGAACATTTTTGTCATGTTTTTTTGGTATATTTATGTATGTATGTATATATCCCCGTGTGGTGCCGGGTTAGAATAGCACCACCCCCTTTCTTCCCTTGGGTGTAGTAAGAGTCGACTATGGGAACTAGGTTGAAGTGTGTTGTGGGCGATGGGCTAGCAACCTGTCATTGCAATATCACATTTTCTCCATCTATAAACCTACAATTGCTAAAAGTGGCACTGAAATTAATTATTGCGTGCTCTGCCTACCCCTTTTGGGAATATAGGCGTGAGTTTATGTATGTATGTATTATTTTTTTACGTTGTTTCATAACTGGCACGGAAAAACATGATAATTAGATCCGTAAAAGTATAGGTATATCGATTTCCCTTAACAAATGAGTTTAATTTAATCTTTTATTCATTTAATGACAAATATTAAATTATATTATGTACGGTAAATTACAAAAATTAACCTGTTAATACCCATAAAAATATAAACGAATTGTAAAACACTTTTTGGTATTATATTAGGCCTTTCCTAGACCAGTAGCCGACCCCTTCATCCAATTATAGGTGCGGTATCTATCTCCGTATTAGGCAGGTACTTAATTTAAACTTAATATCCGATATATGAGGTACATTTCCAAGTAATCACTACGATTTTAGAACTAATACAAACAGCCATAAGATTCATATTCCAATATCAGCTCACTCCCAGATAATGTGCGGTAAAAGCCTCCGAGAGGTAACACAATTCTTGTAACGTTGTAAAGAGGGCACCGATGCCTGACACTCCGTAACACAGTAATAGGCTATCCATCCACTGGTGTCCAATAACCGGATCTTGACAGGCCGGCCTAATAAGGAGGGCGCCTGTTACACCGTATATATATTTGACAATCACACGGAACTTCAGATAGTTGTATATTGTAGTATGTACGTAAATATTTATATGAGTAAGAGTCTTGAAATAAAGAAATTATACACTTGTATGTATTTACGATTCAACGTCCGATCATAGTAGATTGGTAAATTTAAACAATGCAATATGGACGTCACACTACTATCCGTCATCTACTATCCGTATAAAATCATATTATTATCATTTTTCCACATAGATCGCATTATGCCGGAAACTGCGCCGAAACTGAACAAACTATGTAGTTATATCAACCCCATTAAGATACTCGTAAGTACAATTTCTATTTTTTTTTTACATTATTTAGGTACTTGCTCTATCCCACGCTTCTTTTTAAACTTCACTCTACAATTTCGGATTTCGCAATATTTCTTTGTAACTTTCCAGTTACATCCAGTAAAATAAGATTGTCAAGTAGTGTTCACATCTTTGCAATTTCTTTACTCACTTTGTTACACTACGAGAAAAGTTGCATCAAATACAAGTTTCGTTTGAATGAAAACCGCCACAGTGGAATTGCCACTCCATGATATTGTTTTCCAGCTTCTCGGGATTGAAGTTTTTAAAGGTTTTGTTTATGGAGCTCTGCGGAAAATATTCGCTTTTATATTTTTACTGTTAAAAATACATTGTACAACAAAGAGCTTTATATCCTTTGGTTAATAATAAAATCGGGTTTCTCAGGTTAGTAATAAAATGTAATATCATCGTTGGGATTAAAAGTATTTTTCTTGAAAGGTACATATATATATATATATTATTAGTTGCAGATATTTTAACACTTTACTTAGAAATTAAGAAATCTTTTCATATATTTTTTTTGTTTTCATTTACCGAACAAAAAATTAATTTATAATTTCGTTAAAAAATAATCACCATGTATATCTGTCATATCACTCATGTCAACAATTGTTTGTCTTAAATTTCATTATGGTTCGGCGGAAAAACTACAAATGTAGGATGTAATGTAGGATGGAAATTGGGCCTGTAGTGTTAAAACTAGTCAAGAAAATCCACCCCTTAGGGTAGTTAACAAATACTAGCCTTTAATAAGTGAGATAATTAATTTTAAAAGCAAGCATTATGAAAATGAGGCAGTTCAAAATAAGTAAAATTGATTTGCAAACGACACAATCAAACAGAAAATAACATGACATTAACAATCAAGTATTTGATTTATCGACGTGAAGTGGCCAGTTACAGTTAAGTGGTACGTAAAAGAGGTACTAGAATCTGTTCAATGAGTTCTCATTTAATAATCACATTAACAGGGTGTTTTTGCGTAACAAATTTGTTTTTAGTTTTCTCCAAAAAAACATCGTAAAAGCTATAATGTTTCATACCTAAATATACTCCATGGACCGAGTACTATCAGCTGTAAAAATATCTGCAACTAATATATTAACACATTATATAATAACATAATTATTTACCATCAAAATAAACAACACTTGATCTGTTTATTACTTTTATCTTCTAATTTGTTATGAGATTAAAAATTGTTAATAAAATAAATACAAAATGATAGAGATAAATAATAGCTTAATAATATTAGGCCCTAAACTGCTAACCCTATATAGTTATTTAGCACCAATTATTATTCCATTACCAGGACTGTTCTGACTTGCAGTTGTCATGTCGAGCTCGTGTTTCATACTCCCAAAATGATAAAATCTATAACCTTTATAAGTATTTCACTAATCGGTTTGAAATTTTGAAACGCCCGTGCTTATGTGGACTCGTTTTGATATTAGATACGTATCATCGCGTGACCTTCCTATAAAGTCAAGGTATGTTGGGGGAAACATAAGTGTTCATTTTTCTATACAAACCTTTTTTCGACCGTTTCCTGCCTGGCTTTTGACCGTAGATTAATGTCTTTTTTTTTAAGCCGAATATTATTATATCAATATCATCATTAGCTGTGTCTGTACGTTTCTCTTTTTTGATATTATTTTTATATTAGTGCAAGTTTACTTAGAAATGTACCTAAAACAGCCCAACCCAATAAACTAAACCTCCATGTTTGAGTATTTTAATTTCTCCGAACTGCACTTGTCTGTATCGCACTCATTCTGAGGGGGACGGAAGTTTGCGCGATAGAAACATCTGAAAAAGGGCTCAGCTAATGTGTCCTCTTAATGTGACTCTTAATTCTGGATTCCGATTTGATATCAATTTGTGGTGTACAATAAGTAGTTCTAATATATATATATATGATATAAACTAACAAATTGGTAATAACATCTGACCCTTTTACGACTGATTCATCGTAGATGCGTCGTAAATAAGCAAGTTTTTAAACGTGACGTTGTATAAATGTCATTTATACCGCACTTTAGTTTAAAAGCAAATTATTCTTAAAACGTTGTACAGACGTTTATATAACATAGTAATAAAGCAATTTAATCATTATCGTACAAAAGTTTTAACCAAGACCTTTTCCCGGTTTTACAACTTCAATAAGACATCTTACAGCACTTCGGTCATAGAAAAGCTTTATAAGTCGAACAAAAGTTTTAACCAAGACCTTTTCCCGGTTTTACAACTTCAATAAGACATCTTACAGCACTTCGGTCATAGAAAAGCTTTATAAGTGACTACTGTACAACTAATCATAACATCTGCTTTTTATAGCTGTTAAATTGCTAAAATGCCATACAAAAGTCATAAACACAACCGTATTATACTTAGTCGGCTCATAAGTTCTGTCATATACATAGTATCAAATAAAAACAAAAGTTTAAGTTTATTCCGTATAATTTGTACAGCGTTTGAAAGCTTATAAACTAGAGAATCTAAATGTATAATATTTATTTAAAATGACCGCCATAATTATCTACACAGGCTTGAAGTCTGCGTGGCCAGTCGTCAATGGATTCACGCACCACTTTCATGTCGATTTTGGCCACTGCCGTAGCAAGGGATTTTTTCAGCGAGTCTAGACTTGCATGAGGTTTTGAGCACACCTTTTCCTCTAAATACTGCCATATTTTATAGTCTAACGGATTAAGATCTGGGCTAGAGGAGGGCCAATCTTCATGCCGTATAAAGTCGATTTTATTGGAGGCGAGCCAGGCTTGTGTAGACATTGCCTTATGGGCTGGAGCAGAGTCCTGCTGGAAAACCCAATGCTGGTTTAGAAACATCGTATGGGATAGTGGTTTCACAATATTAGTCAACACCGTGACTTGGTACACTTTGGCACTAGTTTTTACTCCTTTCTCCCAAAAATGCATACTAGTGACGCCTGCATAAGAAACTCCCAGCCAAACCATCACAGATGAAGGGTGATGACCTCTTTGAATACGGAGAATGCTATTAGACGCTTCTTTACTATTGCGAGCGTACACTCTATCATTTTGTTTATTACAGTTTTCTTCTATGTTAAAAATTTTCTCGTCCGAAAACAGTATACAACGATGCTTATTTTTAGCGTACTTCTTCAATAAAGCTTTAGATCTTTTAAGCCTTAAAGCTTTAAGCCGACCATTGAGAAGATGGCCAGTTTTTCGTTTATAGCTTATAAGCACGAAGTCTCAGGTCTTGATTAAGCACTCTTTTCACCGTGTTTCTGCTCAAACCCATCTGGAGGGCCATAACTTTTTGTTTCCTAGCGGGATTTCTGGCAATGCGTGCCCTAATTGCTTGTACAACCGCTGGAGTCCTAGCTGTACGCGGACGACCGCTTCTTTTCTTATCATTTAAACTAGAGACCTCACTGTATCTTTCTATGGTACGATACACAAATCTTAGAGAGAATTTTAAATTTTCAAGTAGCTTAAAAATTTTAGTCGGCGAGTGTCCACAACGATATAGTGCAATTATTGCGGTACGGCTATCTTTAAGCGTCCACTCCATGTTAAAGAAAACAGAAAATTGCAAAATTATACTACTCAAATATTTAAAAAAGATTCCAAATTCAAATGCAGAACGGTTTTTGTTTTAGGAGTTCCAAATTTAAATTTTAAAGGCCAGTGACAGAACTTATGAGCCGACTAAGTAGTTAAAAGATAGGGATTACGACTTATTTGTTTCATAAATTTTCGAAGTATACATTTTCTAAATAAGAGAAATAAACGTGCCGCAGAGTACTGGTTCCGCAGATTTTTTTTTTATTGAAAGTAGGTGTGACGAGGATTTCCATGAAAAAGAGAGTATTGTAAGCGATGATAGTAATGACAATAACGAAAACTATGATTATTAAAGATTCAGAATTCCGCGCAGAAGTTGCTAAATGGGCTTTAGAGCACAATAATTCGCATATTGCTCTAAAGGATTTATCTTGTATTTTAACTAAAAGACTGCCGCACGTAAAACCAAAAGATCCGGGATGACAAAAGCGTCCACATTCATAAAACCCTTCATTTTGTGTTATTTGATCGTTCTACAAAAAACAAATTACGGTTATTTAAAAAGTAAAAATCATTTAAAAACTTTTTGAGACATAAGGGCAATAATACTCACTTCTTCGTGAGTATTAGGCAGAGTTGGGCGTAATCGATTCCTTTTGGAATTAATTACACGATTACATTCCAGTAATCATGATTCCTCATTAATCGATTATTTGGGTAATCAAAATTAATGTAATACTGTACTTTGATTACGTCTGTCATCCATTCCTTTGGAATCGGTATTGTAATCCACTACTGTAATATTGATTCCTCGGTAATCAAGTACTTAAGTAATCTGAATTACTTTACTTCAATTCCAGGCTTATTACTTAATTGGCAAACCTTATTTTATAATTTTGTTAATGTCACTAAAATTGTTTTTGGTCTACATGTCATTCTAGCATTTCACTTTCACATTAAATTTTGGTGTTGAATCTTAAAAATTGGGATAATATTTATATAATAATAATAATAATAATAATATATCCTGAACAAATATCCTGAGATAAAAAAAGTTTTTCTGAAGTATAATACACCTCTGACCTCTTCAGCTCCCGTAGAACGACTGTTCTCTTATGCGACTATGACAAATACTCCAAAAAGCAACCGATTAACAGACGAGAACTTTGAGCGACGAGTTATATTAAAAGCCAACTTGAATAATGAAAAACATTCTTAAATCTAAGAAATAATTCACTTAGCTTTGTACCTGACCGATAATTCATATTGTCAATTGTGTCTGGACCCACCTCACTCTTTTGTAATGAAAGATATTGTACAGTCGAGTTCATAAATATATGAGTATTGCCAGGGCTTCACAAATAAATGTACATGGGAAAGTTCATCATTCATAATTATACTTTAGGAAAACCTTTTTTTATGGAAAATGCTCATATATTTATGAACTCGACTGCAAGTACAGTCAAGGCGTTACCGTTGCCGTTACCCACTAAAGGGTTAAACGATAAATTTTAAAGCCGTACTTAATTTTAATTACGCATATTTAATTTAAAGCTTAAGTAATAGCGACAAGTTTATTTTAATTTTATTTAGTTGAGTACAATAAATAAAACTAATATTTATGATTGAAGAAACTATTTTTATTTCATACATGTTGTGTGATGGATGTGGAATCAGGAATATCTTGAGTTTCTTTGAGCAATCCTTTTTTTCTCGCCGAGATTTGTATAGTGTTTTCTCAAAAATTCGCATACTTAAGTAGAGTCCGAATTTAGGGTCCATTTTGAAATCTAAGATGGCGGCACGTTTTTAGGGTCACGCAAGTCAACCAGGAACCCTTAGGTCGGCCTTACACATTGTGAATCATAATTCATATTATGAGTTCAGAATGCACGGACGGAATTGCATAAAATATACCTATATTACCTATCCATTTTGTATACGAATTAGTCGAAAACGAGTATAATAAAGAATATTGCAAAAAAATTTGCTGCCATCTTGGATCTTAAAATTGACCCTAAATTCGGATGCCACGTATGCGAATCAGTCAACACGATATTTAATTGTATGTTTGAGAAAACTTCATTTAAAAGACACTTAACATATAGAAGTAATCTGGAAGTAATCAAGTCAACAATTCCAGTAATTTGCAATCGACAATGATTCCCAATTATTAGTAATGGTAATATTTGTATAGATGATTACTGATTCCATAATATGTAATGGTAATTTACCGTTTCACTTGATTACATTACAAGTAATCTGACACCTAGTAGTAGATTACAAAGTAAAATCAAGTAATCGTGGAATCAGGAATCGATTACGATTTGCCCATCTCTGGTATTAGGTTCATCACCTGGTTCACCAGGGAACCCTGAATTAGGGTAATGGCGGCCGTATCGTGTCCGCTTAGGAGTTTTAAGTCTTAAGCTAGTGCGTTTAATTATAAATGAGTCATATAACAAATCAGTAATAAAAAATCAATTACATTTATTAAATTAAATATGATCAATAAACAACATTTAAAGGGGGCATTAAAAATTCTTACAAAACCTAGTAACATTCGTTGAAAATATTATGCTCGCATGCGTATTTGTCTTGTTATACTTACATTACTTACCCATTTTAGTTACTGTGTGTTACGTAGATGTCGAGTCAGTTATACTAAGTACTTAAAATGGTAAAAAGTATAATACTTATTGTTTTTCACAAATTGTTTGACCAGCGATAGTTATGTTACGATTGAAACTGCTTCGTTATTGCATTTCACCGACTTATTTGTCGTACAAACGTCTACGTTATGATCACTGTACAAGCAATTGCACTTACAAAGCGAGAACTTACGATACTTTTCAGACTAAAAAGTCGTTTAATATATTCTTTATGACAGCTGTTGGACTAAATGTGCTTGCTTATGACGATCGTGTGACCACTCTACGGCTATTTAGCCATATAAACTGCGCCAAAATCGCGACATATAAACGTTTGCATGCCTTAAATTGCATACCAACAAGTTTTATGAAAAACGCTTCTACAACATTTATATGACTTATTTTTGCTAGTTGTTGATAGACGCACGAGGACGCTAATTCATGTAAGGCATTGTTGGTTATCCGCTCAGATGATTAAAATAAATCATCATCATCATCATCATCATTTCAGCCGAATGACGTCCACTGCTGGACATAGGCCTCCCCCAAAGACTTCCACAATGACCGGTCCTGCGCCACCCGCATCCAGCGGACACCCGCGACCCTTACCAGGTCATCAGTCCACCGTGTGGGGGGCCTGCCCACGCTACGCCTTCCGGTACGTGGTCGCCACTCGAGAACCTTCCCGCCCCAACGGCCATCGGTTCTGCTGAAAATAAATCGCTTATTCTCAATTTGGCAACTACAGTCGATTTAAGGATATGCAAAATTGGCAAGTTTGGAGGGCAAAAGCAAGTGAGCGGTTATCAAATAAAGATGTGAAATGTCAGACTGACTCCTCAAGCACACAATGATTACTTACATACTACAGCATGGTAACTTAGCGAGAGATACAAAACTGCTGCTCCATAAAAAGTAGACGGTGTGAGCGGTAGCCAAGTTAATCGACGTCAGGTCAACCATGTGTTACAGGAATAGCACGTAATTCGTTACGTTTCTTACTCGTAATTCGGTTCAGTCGAGCAGCGAACTTAAGAGAATAATGTACTTTTTCCCTATCATTCACCGAAATACGTCTGTGAGGACAATCTTACACAAATTGATCTAGTGCTATATATAACTCGTAACACTATACGTACAAATATACAAATTATTTAAATATATAAAAAAACATCCAAGACCCATCTTTCAAGACGATAGGTTCATGTTAATTTTATAGATATGAATATAATAGTTAAGCGTATTCGAATCTGAGACCGCAAGCTATAGACTATAATGACTATTAACTAGGCTGATTTCTTTGCTAGTCGTAGCTAACAACTAACAACCAGTCAGTGGCATACCACTGAATCTTATTTTTAAGGATGTTTGGGTGGCTCAACTTATAGTTCCTTTCATGTTGAAATATTTCTGATTTATTTTAGACCTGCATTAATGAACAAATTGGCTTTTACTTGGGCGCTAAATTTCAGAGGAGTATGAAAATGTACCATGGAGCAGAAAAGTGGCCCAAATTTGTTCCAGTGTGCATGCATTTTGCTCCAATTTTGGCCGAATTTTAGTCCTGACAACCTGTTGGGAATTTTCAAATTGCAAACTTTATACCAACATTACGTACCTATAAAGTATGTCTAAAATTTAATCGTAATAACGATAAATACATCTGTCCTAAGACCTGGAAAGGAATTACGTGTCTACTTATTGTTATTAAAATTTTATCATTGAATAAAATCAATCGTTTTTTGAAACTTCTCCTGTCTAGCGAAAAATACGTATTAACGTAAACAACACACACTCACTATCCTGTATGTGAATTTGAATTTAGTGTATTTGAATTTCTGTTCATTTACATAAGTTTGAAAGAACACAAAAATACACGTAGTTCACGTTTCAATACAGATAAATAGGGGAATATTTTCTAACAGTTAAAAATATGGGTACTACTCAAAAATATAAAGTCTGCTGTGAATAATAGTTTAGTTCGCGTTGAGACTCAAAGGTCTTTTTAGCACTTTTATTAATAGACTAAAAGAACATTGAAAACGTTCTATGCCTTTAGTTCTTTAGTCGTGCCCAAAACTTAAAAACATGTCGATGTCACGGTGACTACGCAATATTAATAAAAAATAAAGTTGAATTGTAATCATTCTCCTAGCTATATTTAAAACATAAGATTTATAATGTTTATTTATAACACTTTTCGTTACAAATTGAAAAAGCTTCAGAAGTTTTATAAAACAAAGTAAATAATTTTTAAAACGAAATAAATTCAGTCTATATAATATCTAAATCTTCTACAATAAATCGTGCTACAAACATAATTTGTTTTAAATACCCGAATATTTTGCCTATAATTATTACCTATAATTATTTTATTGCTTCAGTAAGTCAATGGCTTGTATTTGGGTTGCATACCTTGGGTATTCTATGATAAAACTTCCCACAGTACTGTAAGATAGTACAAAGTTATTTGAGCGTCTGTCTGATTCCATTCCAACTCATTCATGAATGACTTTGTAAAGCCTATTTGGCATTCGCAGACAAATTACACACGTTCGAATGCTCATCGTATCGTATCGTACGAGTAAATAAATAAATACACATTTGCTTCTCTTTAGACATTTGTTTAAGCTTTGCTCGATACCTAGCCAATTTTGAGTTAGTTAAAACATTTTTATTTCCCGAAATAGTTTTTATACTTTTAGGACCCTGGACTGGGTCCACGTAGAAATAAATGAAATTCTCTCTTGAATACGTCTGCTTTAATTCGTAAATAAAAATTGCCACGTCTTGCTTCTTTCCGTTCGTCTTACACACTGCGTCATCCGTCAACTCATTCGCCATTCCAAAGCAATTCAAACTACATTCGAACGTCTTTTATTCATCATCTAGCAGCCAGCACCTTTCACAGCTATCAAAAAGTACCAATCCCACATACTATTAACTAACCATTTTGTTTGACCTAGGTAGTTGATCTGTCATTAAATGCTAGTACGAAAAACGATATTTAGATCAATTCTACGCAAGTTCGGTTTAATTTTAGTGGACAAATGTAGACTCCTACATGCGTATAAGGTAGAAACGGGTACGAAAGGAATACCTGTTTCACCTTCATATAGTGATAAACAATTCACGAGAATATTTCCGAAAGTTCCCAAATCGTACGCTAGGTTTTCCAATCTTTCTTGGAAAAGGCGCTACATGTTATTTGATACACTAATTGCTCATTACTATACATATATAACATTTGCATGACATGTTTAATTACAGCGTACCTTTCAAAATATTTACCCCAATAAACAATGTCATATCTAAGTTTCGATGCCACTAGCTCTTAATATTATTATATCATATCTATGAGTACTTCAATTCGACATCCGCTCAGTCTCAACGCAGCGTTAGTTTTTATCAAACCCGGTTGCACAAGGATCAACTTTTCATAATTATGGGACCCAACCGGGTCAACCGGGGTGCAAATGACCTCAGGATTACGGAGTAATTACTGCTTGACTAACAACCTTCTTAATAAATTAAGACCCTTGGCCCGTACAATATAATTAATAAGCCGGAATGTCTTGAATTTGTGATTAATGTTGGGTGATAGCGGTTTTATTGTGCAGTTAGATACACATCTGCCATTTTGTTTTTAGAGTTCCGAAGTTTTTAAGGAGAACCTTTTGATATCCATAGAACATCACGAGATGAGACTAGAGTTCATTATACCTACTACAACTTATCCACAAACCAGATGATGGAACTCAGCGGGAGTACTTGGAATTCTTTTGGTTTCGAATTAAAAAAAAGTTTTACCTTTTGACTATTGGCCTAGGCTAAATCTCGTTTGCGCAGTTTAGAAGTGCAGCACCATCTGGCGGGTAATTCGACCAACCTTCCCACATTTCCACTTAAACTTCCCACATTTCTCCAGTTAAAGAAAGTCTAACTAAAAGGCCTTAGTTATCTGTGATAGTTGTGAAATTTCTATAGTTATTAGATTTTATTGTAGAACCCTCCTCTTGATATTATTCTTGCCCAGTCTTTTGTTTGTTTTGTAACAACAGCCTTTAAAAACAGTGTGAAAAGAAAACTTCGTTGAAAGCTTTTTTCTTGTTACAAGACTTTAATTTAAAACAAAGTTTACTGGCAACTGAATAATAAAATTAAATTGTCATGGTAATATGGTAATTCACTTAGCATTCAAAATTGTGTCCTATTTTTATTTTATGATGGGGAATGTTTTTGTTTTTTAATAACAAATAACTAATAATCGAATTCATTGGGATTTAACTATTTGTTTGCTAAGTTTTAACATGATTTGAAGTCTTACAGTCTTGATATTCATTTAATATTTTCTCGCATTTAAATAAAACACAGTCATATTTGATTTTAAGTTGGTATGGTTGATGTCAAATATAAGTAATATTATATTTTCCTAAATATGCCAATAAATGATCGTATTCATCATCTGACCGAATAATATTTTAATGTTGAAACTCGTCCGTGCCTAGGATAATCATATTTATTAAATAAAACATATCAAACCCGAACAATTAAGAAAAAAATATATTCAGCCAAAGATAACCACCCGCAAACTGCGCGGTTTCTAGTGCGTGAGCACGTTTGTAAAATTTTGTTTTTTTACTTTGCATTGTTAATGATTAGAAGAAAATAAATTTAAAAGTTACAATTTTATTTATTTTCCCCTCACTAGCTCGGAAAGCCGTCTTTTATCCTTTGAAACAAGCGGGATTTTATCCACAAGTGGGGAAAGTAATTTGACCTTGGAGCGTGTTTGAGTAGCTTTTGACAGATAACAAAACGTAAAGCGCTCATAATAATGGTTCGTTTGATATCAATTATCATTAAATAAATGGTTGGAGAATTTAATAAAAAATACCAAATTTAGCTTTATTTAATAATTTTAAGTCCTAACCTTAAAATTCCATAACTAACATTTTTTTTAAATAATAATATTGAGTATAATTGTAAACGCACAAGTTGAGTCGATGCAATTTCAAAACGCATCGTCAGAAATGTCATCATTGTCAATGGTAATATTTTAGTTGACATACACAAGTTGTCACCGACTCCGACTCAAGTAAATATACACATCTTTCAGAGTTTTTCGTTTTAATATCGGAAAAAATCAGTGATTCCAGTGATGAAAATCATGCCTGTGGAACTGTGTTTTTTTGCATGTTGCACTTTCCTCGCTATAGTGAGGAGAAAAGTTTTGTAAAAATAACTATTAAGCACTGATTTAACTGTAGCTGTTTACGATACAAGGGTTGTAAAACAAAGAAAGGCCGATATCGCAGATGTTTGAGGCCCGAGCCGCAGGCGTGGGTTCTAAATATGCGAAAGCCCTAGGGTTTCTGTTTTACGACCCATGTTTTGTACACAATTTTACGTCACCACTTGGCCAAAAAGTGGGTTTTTACGGACGCACAGCGTGCGGAAAAACGCGCTTTTTGGCAAGGTGTAGTGTAAAATGTTTTATTACTACTTTAAATACCCAAATTTTAGTGTGAAAACTTAATACCACCTTTGAAAAAAGTAGAAAAAGTGATTTCAGCTAAATCAAAGTCCATATATCACGGCATTATTAAATCTTTCTTCATATCGTTTGAGGTTTGGTAATTATTTAGGTACCTTGGCGGAAATCGGTGTTGACTGTCTTGGCTCTTGGCTGGCCTCGGCAAAGCCTCGTCCTAACAACCACCACGTTAGGTACTCCCATACCTTTCGTGCCTCGGCAATAATGTACTTTTTGCGCCTTATTATTTCGTTATAAGACGAAATACTGATACAACGTTAAGTTATTTCTATGAGATTCTACTATTTAGTTGAAGAATCTCAAAGCTTCTCCATTTTGCAATACACATTATTGACATAATATACAGAGTAACGAGTGGTTCGCCCCGGACTGTGAACTCACCTGTGTGTTTGTTATGGAGTGTGGGTAGACCACAAATAAAACTCGCAGCACGTCCTTTATTCCTTGAAAATGGTGCTTGCAACAGTGCCGAAATATCGGAACTCACAGAAATTAATGTATATCTTAAATACCCCGTTTCTAACAGTTATTCTCATGATTTAAAATATATATATATTACAAAACATACGTTCAAATTTCCTTCACCCTCGCATAATAAGTATCATACGTCGTTTCGAAATGAAACGGTTTGAATCGCTTTCCTATCGTCCTTCGTACGGGCCCGTACTAGTTTCCAAACCATTTGTCAAAACTGCCATTGAATTAGCTATATTTGGTCTAACCTTTTCCTATTTATACAAAAAAACAATATTCTGTTTGATACCTATTCATGTACAATTTAGTAGAAAACTGAGTAGGTATCATGACAGATTAGTTTAGCACTATCCCTTGAAATCCACCAATATTCTACCTGATGATTAATAAATTAAACCATAAATTTAAAATTTTGGGACACATTGTTAAAATTAGGTTAAGTATATTAAAATATATAAACCTTTGGGCAAAAAAGTCCTTGAGTGTAGACACAAGATTGGTAAAATTGACAGTTAAATCGACTTAGCATTAGTTTAAAACAATATATGTACATATAAGCAGGTGGGCCGTACTCTTGTTTGCCACCGACGTTGGATAAAAAAGCGGCAAAGTGCATGTCGGGCCACGCGCAACCCTAAAAAATCATAATCAAATATTTATTTTGCAAATAGGCCACAAGGGTACTTTTACATGTCAAAGCGTGAATTTAGGTATACAATTTAAAAAAATCTGACAATCTTACTCAATAATAATGATTAAAAAATATACTGATTCACAATTCAATGAAAATACAAATATTAAGGACGTATTGAATACAATCTGTGTCCGAATAAACAAAAAGTATATAAAATTAATTTAATATCTCAGAGATGTATATGTTCTCTGAGTGTCCAAATACAATTAATAACAATTTTGATATCCAGCAGTAGAATTTATTCGATCCCTTTGGGAGTTGTTCTTAAAATGTGAGTATTCTTACGACCATACCTACCATGTCGTGTCGCCCGTAATGAGGAATTTAACGACGAAATTAGAGTGGTCCCTTCATCGGCGTTATTCCCGAAAACTCGGCTGTACTAGTCAATACATCTAATCAGAGATGCAGTAGAATGCAGCATCAGATAATAAATCTCTCAGAAACACTACGAACTCAGCACCAATCTGAAATACCACTTGAAACAATATTCCACCAACGGCATATCTCCACTACTGAGTCAACCCAAATTCCACTTTACCGCAATATATATGAGGTTTATTTTCTAAAGACCCTGAGAGACATACGATGTTTTATAGTATCACTCATTTGTTTGCCGCTGTCAAAACAATTTACGGAGCGAACTTTGGTTTGTGTCTATAGGAGTTAGCGAGAACTAATGAGTAGCCCCGGTGCAACAATTGTGCAATGCATTTCTGAAATTTGCATCCGTGGTGTTAGAACTTGGAAGGAGCCCGGGTTTCGCTTGCTCCTCCTCCTCCTCCTAAGTCGCTTCCTCGAGACTGAGGACTGTAAACCTCTAATACATTTACGCAGTAGAATATATATGGTGCTTCCAACTTAGATGGACGGGACGAGCGGGGTTGGATGGATGGGACTTTAAGCCTGTCTTAAACCCCGCTCTGTCAAAAACGCGCCCCGTGTCTTCTCGTGTCGTGTGCGTATATCAAAGGCGGCCCGTGAGCCCTTTCCTTGCGGTCCGCAAGTCTCCTGGCTGTTTTGTATGTAACGAAAATTTTCACAAATTATTAATGAGCGCGGCCCGCGTAATTTTTTTTATTTTCTATATGGCCCTTGGGCGCTAACAGGTTACCGACACCTGCTTTAAGAGATGTTAATTACATAAAAATCATAGACTTTCAATATGAATTAATAAAACGTTTTATATGACATTTTTGTTTTTCATTTTCCGAACAAAATAATTCAACAAAAATTCTACCCAAACATGCACAGGGCATTTAACTGACAAGCTGGTAATCACTTTCTGTCAAGCGAGCTTCACATTGGATGCTAGTTGAAGTGGCCAGTAAAGTGACAGTAAAGAGGTTTCATACGATAATCAAAGAACTGACTACATACCACATATCAATACCGCTTCGTCAAGTCAGGAAGTCGCCTTAAATAGATATACCTTTTCTAATGTTGAGTTGCTAACTTGTTAGAAGTTCGACGGACTCTACTTAAAGGCAGTTGTAGTAGACAACAACCAGAATCTACGTTTAAACATGCCTTTCAAAGCAGACAAGCAGTATGTGACCACCCAAAACTGTCATCGTAATTTGATCATGCCCACTCTCTGAATGATACATTTTGAATTATTAACCAGTGGTAAACGGTGTGGGCCACACATAGATGTAAACATTTTCTTTAAAACTTATTTTAAGTAATCATTGTAGTGGCTGTTTGTTAAAAAAACACCTTTTGACCGTCTATCCAAGATTTCACCACTCAGTAGAACTCAGCTCGAACTTTTTAGTTTTATCTATAGTCCATTCTACAGCGTGTTTTTATTGAATTTCGTTAATTTCGAGGGTACAATCCTGAGATGAAATAAAGTTATCTTCTCTAAGACACTAGTAGCCCAATTCATAATATTTCGAAGATATTCAAGAATTCATTTTCGTTAATTAACACCCCTAGTATACTATAAAACATCCTTAACAATTAAACAATCTTGACGTGCGTGTCATTCGAATTCCGAATTGTCATACTTGACATTAACCTTTGTTTATCGACACGTTAACTCTTAAGGCCGTTTTTCATTTACCCTAGGTGATATAATTAATTATTATGTATAAGTATAAAAATAAAAATAAAATATTTTTTCTTGAATATTGAAAAACAAGATATGATACGTCGTTTCAATGGCTATACACGGCTATATGCTTGAAGGAACGGAAATCAATAAAAACATCCTGTATAGTCCTATCTTGAAGAACCCCATACTGTAGTCCCTCGAAAAAACCTTGGAAGGAAGTTCTTAATCATGTATCGCGTATAAATCTAGTAGTTACCTACTTAACTTATACTTACATTCAAGTCAAGTAGCTTTCAAGTAGCTTGTAATAATCTTGATCGACCCAAATTACGGTACGTAATAGACATTTTCATTATAACTATTATTTTGATAAGATATATCCGGTAAATCCCCTGCAGAAATTGGCGCTCTTTGAAGACCAAGAGGCCTCAAGTGTTCTGGAAATAATCTTTATTAACAAGTTATGATAGTACTTATCAACTCCTTATCTTGGTGCTACTTTAAGGAAAGTTGTAAATAGCAAACCTAATGAACTACTAATCTAAACCATAGGAACATCGACGTAGTTTTAATCAGGTGCGAGTATAGATAAGCTGTTTTTATTCACTATGTTACTTGTTTTGTGAGTAGTCTTAGATTTTTAAATCTACGATAACGCATTTCATTCACACTAAAGAAAAGACAAGTGTTACTTTTTTCATTTCAACGATTTCGACTGCTGAAACGTTGCTTTTACTTCTTGGCCGTAGATTTTATTTAAATGCGATCAGTATTTCTTATTTAGATGTTCTTATTTTTATTAGTGCTAGGTTACTTTAAAGAGCGCTTAAAATGCCCAATTTAATAGGCCTTAAACAAGCATAGTATTCAAATACCTATCGTCGAAGTATTAAAAAAAAAACTTTGTGACGTTAACGCTATTAATAAAGTGAGATTATTCCTAGCGGGTTTGTAATTGGCCGTTACTAGAAACTAATACAATTTGTCACTCAGTCATCAATAGCACAAATTTGCAAAATTTAAGATTGATACGACTAATTGAAGTTGATAAAAATAGACTAACAAATAACAATTATGTTGTGTTATCTATTATGTTAAAATAAATAAATATAAGAGGATAATTTTGTACACAAATCGAACTAGTCCCATAGTAAGCTCGAAAAGGCTTGTGTTATGGGTACTAGACAAAGATATAATTAATAGATAAACACTTAAATACAAAGAAAATATCCAAGTCTCAGTCGTCGTCAAATATCAAAGGAAGTCGAATCCAACAATGATGCGAAGCCATGTTAAATCGACTTTAGGAAACAGGGAAACGAGGAACGAAGATCTGTTATCAAAACACTAAATACAGGACACAATCCAATTTTTGACTAACAATTTCATTACATTTAAATTCCTATCCCAATATACACCTGTATACTTCGACCTTGTGTGACAGGTAAGTATTAAATGTTCAGGGTGCCTTAATAAATAAATAAATAAACATTGGGGGACAATCTTACATAAATCGACCTAGTCCCAAAATAAGTATAGCTTGTAATATGGGTACTAGACGACGATATACATACTTATACAAATATAAATAAATATTAAATATAGGGGGACAATCTTACACAAATCGACCTAGTCCCAAACTAAGCAAAGCTTGTACTATGGGTACTAGACGACGATATACATACTTATATAGATAAATACATACTTGATTTCATAGAGAACATCCAGGAACCAAGAACAAATATCCGTGCTAAATGCACAAATAATTGCCCTGGCCGGGATTCGAACCCGGGACCTCTGGCTTCGGAGGCAGTGTCACTACCAACACCAACTATAGGCTAAACATGCCGTCCTTTCCACCAAAGATGCTACGCTGCGTTGCTATGGATGCGTTTGACTCCACTAATCATATTCATTGGTTTTTTTTTATGACATCGGAGGCAAACGAGCAGACGAATCGCCTGATGGTAAGCGATTAGCGCCGCCCATGGACACTCGCAACACCAGAGGGGTTGTAAGTGCGTTGCCGACCTTTAAGATGGTCCACATAATGTAGCATAGCACTGGTGGAAACGGGTTTTCGTAGCGTAGCTTTGACATCCTTAGCTGGCTAGCTCTCGTGGAAAGGCACCCTTAATCTGTAGTTGTGTAGAATAAAATACTTAAATACATATATACTCGGATAAGAACCTTTAAGCATTGATACAAGAAAGAGCGCGAAACGAGTATATGTACTTTAATCTCGAATTGAGGATTTCTCTCAAAACTCAAAGAATGAATAGGCATAAAAGGTTTAGAAAAAGATCTTTTATGAGCAAGGTTTTGGATGAATGCGGTAATTTATTTGAGTTCGTGTTGTAAATAAGTAAACATTTTTGAAGTTCCCTATTACAGATACAGCGAGAGAGCGCTTGTGGCCTAGCGGCGCCCGCGCACCTCTTGCGGTATGCGAGGTTAAGCATTGTAGGCCCAGATCAACTCTTGGATGGCTGACCGCTTTGAGTGGTTACTAATCGAGCGCTCCCGTGCTTTGGAAGGCACGTTAAGCTGTTAATCCCAGCCGACATTGATTAACTTCGCATACCGTACACTGTACCCGGACGCGGCTGGGCCACGAACGCTCCTTGTATTGCACCTATATAGCCGCGTATCCACTAGAGGCAGCCTCGGGTTGAGCGGCTGCCTCAACCCGAGACTGCGCAAATGGAGACGCTGCCTCAACCCGAGGTCTCAGGTTGGTAAGCGTTTGCTTACTATCAGGCAGGTGCGTCCATCTACAGTCACCTATGGAAGCTTGCGACTGCAGTAAAACTACAAACTACGTTGTTAACCCTTTATTAACTTGACGATTCAGTGTGCTTAATACGTCATAAGTGAGCGACACACGGGAGTCACGCTCAGTATATGATTCGTTCTACTCTAATAACATTAATATTGGTACAACAAAAACTTGCCTCTACCTTAACTAACAATCGCCATTACATTACGGAGTACCTTTATATACGTTACTGGCATGCATACGTGACGAGTCACCAGCATCAGAAAAAAACTCAATCTAAAAACTCCCAATGTTGTTCACTTCCCCTTAATATCTAAAGCCTGGTGTACATGGGTAGCCTAAGCTTTAGTTACAACGTGTGCGGATGCAATGTGATTGCAGATTGAACTGTGTAAATAGTCACCGAACAAACCCTGCTAATATAAATTTTAAAATTAGGTATTTTTTCATATTAATGGACAGGCAAGCTTTATGTTATTCAAACTCAAATATTTTATTACAGATGTTGTCATCCATATACTCGTATTGTTAGTTACATTACAATCCGCGGGCAAATGTTATAGAAAATATAAATATTTGAGGAAATTTCTACTAACATTTACCTTGTTGGAAACTTCAATAAAGATTGCTTACATCCAATATTCGTATGGATTTTATTTAGCAGATATTATTTTGTCGGCCTGTTTAGCCCAGTTGGTAGCGACACTGCCTCCGAAGCTAGAGGTCTCCGGGGTCGTATCGCGGTAAGGGCATTTGTTGCTGTGGTGAGCAGAAACATTTGTTACTGAGACTTGGATGTTTTCTATATATCTATTAAATAAACCGTCGTCTAGTACCCATAAAACAAACCTTACTGAGCTTACTATTGGGCCTAGTTCGGTTTGTGTAAAAAAATGTCCGATAAAATTTATTTTATTTATTACTAGCTGTTGCCCGCGACTTCGTCCGCGTCTTCGCTCCTATTAGTCTCAGCGTGATGTTATATAGCCTAAAGCCTTCCTTGTTAAATGGACTATCCAACACAAAAATATTTTTTCAATTCGAACCAGTAGTTCCTGAGATTAGCGCGTTCAAACAAACAAACTCTTCGGCTTTATAATATTAGTAAAAAGAGTCAGCGTCGCCTATCGACGACGCTGACTCTGTTTACGAGTTACATAATTCACTAGAAAGAACAAGCTATAAAGGTTCCTTGTTTACTACGGAATCCTAAAAAGACATGCTTTCCAAAATTTTAATTCGGTCTCAGTAAGTATTTAGAAATAGGTTGACTAAGTGCCGACTGACACTCGAGTCGGGCAATGAATGGTGTATCGCGACCATGAGTCATCCTGAAAGCGTTTTGCGATGTCACTCCAGTCATCCATCTAGTTTTTGTGTTTCGGAGGCGGATGCTTTTAAAGTGGTTTTAATCCTACATTTTTGTCCTATAATATTCACACTTGGCAGCTCCCATTTTTTAACTGATAAATATACTAGGTATTTAATTGTTCTAACATACAGTACATGTTTAAATTATATACAACTAGAAAAAAGTGGCCGTCAGATATTAACTGATAATGTTGAAAAGGTAATCTGACTGTTTTTGTCAATCTCTTTAAGTTTCCCAGACCCACGGATCATTCTAACTAGACCAAGAAATACCTAGTCAGATAATCGCCATCCCTACTCATATAATAAATTCGAAAGCGACTCTGTCTGTCTGTTACCTCTTCACACTTAAACCACTAAACCGATTTAATTGGATATAGAGAATATCTTCAAAATGGTACGAATTGGGATACTAGTGTCTTAGAGAAGATTACTTTATATTATCTCAGGATTGTGCCCTCGCAATTAACAGAATTCAATAAAAACACCCTGTGTAATAACGTGGCACAGTCTGTTGTTTTCCTAATTTTCTTCAAATACTGACGTGAACTTTAAATTAATGAGTACTGACATTCAATGTACCTACTAACAAATTATGGATTGTAATATCTGAACTAAATAATATTCATTCATTTATTCATTCATAAATTAGTTTTATACTTAAGTCTACTTCTAAGGACGAGTACTATCAGCTCAGAAAGCATTGGCATCTAATTCGGAAGCACCTTATATATAACTTCCATCTTCCGTATGCATTACTAAGAATGGTCGTAAACCTAAGCATTACGCCTTCTCATACTTGAGTTCTGTCGTAAAATTCTGACGACCAATTTAATGCAATTTGCCATTACCATTACATACAGCCCGCTAAATCCGTGTTTACGTTTATACGAAAACGAGGCGTTAAATTCGAACAACACTGTATTCAATACATGTTACTGCTTTCACACCCACGTAACTCCAACAACGGAAAGCATACTTTATCTTGAACGGGAAAAAATATATTTTGCTTTGCTCCGATAGATATACTGCGACCAAGAAAGCGAGGGACATGTTTAGTGTTTTCTTTTGAATCGCGCTTCTTTTATTTTGTTATAGTCTAGATTATACAAATGTCGTCGAAGCTTGTGTAAGCTTGTTTACGTTTTCGTGTAACGAATAGGGTACCTTATTGGGATATACCTTATATCCGATTTTTTTCATTTAGCCAAAGAAAAAATGGCCTATCGAAAAATACCGGACAAGTGCGAGTTAGGCGCCTTCCTAATTTGTCGATGCGGAGGCGGTACGATATGAGAAAACTGTCAGCTGTCAGTGTCAACTGATACACTATCTGTGCCAGCAAGCTTCTGGTATTACTACTGCGCAAACGTAATACTGACAGTATTTCGTCAAGTGAGGAAATCTCACATCAGTAAACTCACGTCAAAGAACAAAATATCTATCACGTATCGCTTCCGCCCCGCCAAGTCAGGAAGTCGCATTGAACTCGCCTGGAGAGGATTCCGTACTCATAACATTAAAAATCCTTTCTACGATCTGAGGTTCCGTACCTACATATGTTAAGTTAAATAACATAGAGTTCTTATATAGCCTCTGACTAAGAATCTTCATGCACTTAAAAATTAATAACCAGTGATCGTAACTTTTGTAGCATTTTCGGTGCAGCGTAATGGTGTTAACGGAATTGGGATAAAATGATTTATATTCTTATGATTCATTAACGTTAATAACGTTAATATTAACCTTAATTAACCGTTTAAATTGTATTTGTCCATACCAACTCCGTTAACACCACTACGCTGCACCGAAAATGTTACAAAAGTTACGATCACTGTTTATAACCAAACACAAGTCTAGAGGGAAATAACTAGTTGAACATAGTCTTCTAAAGTGTTTGGGGAATCCAACAATGAATTACAAGGATCATCCATCATACCTTTCCGTTAGTACCTTTAGGAGTTCAATGGCTATCGTGTGAGTATATTTACGGTGGAAAAGTGCTCGCGCCTGGAAAAATAAATTTTCACACCGCTGCTTGGAAATACGGCAATAAAAGGTTTGGTATACCAGATGATGTGGTTTCGGCTCACAATGTCAACCAGTTCAAAAACAAATGGGATAAGCAATATTAAAATTTAGCTCAACACTGAAGTTGTACTTAAAGATAATTGGATACAGGTTTCATCAGTTGTTTCAACTGCCTGCCTGATAAACAAATAATAATAAATATTTTTTTTTTTATATATATTGCCAAATTGTTTCATGTGCTGTTGGTTTTCCAATAAATAAATAAATAAATAATAATAATATACTATGGGCTTTCCACAGTCGACAGGGTAAAGCTTGAAACACACAGAGCGCGACGCAGCGTCGTTGCGGGGCGGAGGTGGTTTTCCGTTAAAGTAAACGCGGTCTGAGGGACGTCACACCAAAAAACCGCGCGAGATAGCGGAACGGAGGAGGCGGCGTGTGTGATATATGAAACTGAAATCGACTCTATCGACAGTTTTGAAAAGATTAAAAATAAAAACCGCCTCCGCTTCGCACCGCGCCGAGCCTACTCTGTGCGTTTTGAGCTTAAAAAGATTTAGGTCCGCGTATATCCTGTGGACATATGTTAAATTAAAAGCCAAATTTTATCTTCGTTTTAATGTTTTTGGTGGGTCCTGGGGTGTTATTCACAAACCGACTCGTCCTCACCTGTCACCTCACACCTCACCCGTTTTTATATGGAAACTATCAAATGTCATCTGTCAAATTTTGAGAGTTTCCATATAAAACAGGTGAGGTGTGAGGTACCTCAGGACACGAACTACGACGAAGTTTTATCCACATGAGGGTAATTTTTTATTCAACAATAGTAACCAATTATTCATGGAAACTCTTATATTTCCAATGAGTAATTATAAAACCAAACGAATTATAATACGCTAGCGACATCCTATATCCAATGTACTTACTCCACTTGATACCTACGTTCACTGACTGACATGGATGCAAAGAACAAATAAATCCTAGCTAAATATGTATATTTACTTACTTCATTATGTTTTCTCCATATTGACAGCAGAATCTGAAATTCGAAAAATTATTTATTAATTTCCCATTTTTTTAAGACACAAAAAAGCGGTCACGTGCGTGTCGGGGCACGCGCGATGTAGCTCCGAAGCTGTCAGACGAACATGGCAAAAATATATGTTGTTTACTACGGTACCCTAGAAAAACAATATGTACGATAACTATGTATAAGGTGTTTGTGTCCCCCAAAAATATATCTCGCTCGCTTGCTATGCTCATAATCATACTCATACACATTTATTTGCAATGATATTATACATCATCATTCATGATCATATATTATGATCATCATCATTTCAGCCGAATGACGTCCACTGCTGGACATAGGCCTCCCCCAAAGACTTCCACAATGACCGGTCCTGCGCCACCCGCATCCAGCGGACACCCGCGACCCTTACCAGGTCATCAGTCCACCGTGTGGGGGGTCTACCCACGCTACGCCTTCCGGTACGTAGTCGCCACTCAAGAACCTTTGCGCCCCAACGCGCGCCACGCGCGCACGCGCGCGCGGCTCAAAGTCACCCAAAGAGCAATGGAGAGGGCTATGCTGGGAGTTTCTCTGCGTGATCGCATCAGAAATGAGGCCATCCGCAGCAGAACCAAAGTGACCGATATAGCCCTTCGAATCGCTAAACTTAAGTGGCAGTGGGCGGGACCCATAGCACGCAGAACCGATATTATACATAAAACGTTTAAATAATCTCAAAATAATGCGTTAAATCATTTTCATAAATCTACTTAAAGGTCTAAAAAAAATACCGATTAAATATGTGTATATAATTAACGTGATGAGGGACAAGAAACATGTCAGTGCATCTCGCTCACACGTGTAATATTGTCTATGCTTACATTTCTTTCACACATCTTTGTAAGTGTTTATTTCTGGCTCCAGTCTTATTTTTACTTCATGAGTCGGACCATAGGTACAACCGCGACGCTCTTCTCGTGCGATTTCTAGTACCTCTTCAGTGGATTGATTCGCAATGTTCTGAAATTTGAAGGGAAAGATACGGGATTGTGCTCCTGAGTTGTCTCCCGTGGTAACGCGACTGTTCGCGCTCTCATACCCTAAAAGGCAAGTTCCGTCTTTACGGAAGACTGCCCTAAAAAGGTGGATAGATCGGACCTATCGAATTACAGGCCTATCGCTGCCAGAATATTTGCAAAATAAGAACCCAATTTCATTCTTTCCTTTTTTAATTAAAGGTTAAATCTTATTAAACAAAAACCGGCTCCATTAGACGGCATAACTAACGTATAATTGAATTTCATCCGTTTAATGTTTCCTTCAGTAATTTAAATCACTAATTGGAATGCAAGGCAGGTTTTTTTTTTATAAGAGGTAGGTAACTTTTTATTGTTATTGCAAGCTGGGCCTGCTAATTAAACACAAGCGGTTATAATTGGAGTTTCTTGAGGAACTCAAATTACATGCAGTAGTTTTTTTAATATTGTTAGTATTAGTGTATTCATTATAGATCTCAATATATGGACAACATAGCAAAATTTATAACCCAATTTATTACTGCGGTGTTATACCTACGAGTATAAGTAAATACTTTGAAATTCACAAATCTCCATCCCCCTTCCCATCCGGCTTCTCCCCTCTACCCTTGAAAAGTGACCCGTTTTGCAGATTTCCTGAATTTTCAAGAAAACTGTACGAGATAGGACCAAATGTTCAAAGATTGAATTATTTACTGATAAATTACCTACATTTGTGATATGAGTTATAGTTTCCAAGTTGTGGTGTGTCAAAGATTACTGATAATGCATAACTAGCAAATAATCACTATTTAAATACGCGCGCGTCATACTACGGTGCTCATACTTTAACGGTGGCAAACAAGCACACGGCCTCTGCCTTATGTTAAGGAGACATGGACGCTTGTGACCAGTACAATCTTTATAATTTGAGGATTTGTTGTACCAATGGTTACATGCAAAAGAATGGTATCTTTTTATCTCCCACTAATACAATAAAGTCACCGACCCCACAGTAACAAGGGGGGTATAAATAACTTACTAAATCCAAAAAAAAATATCCTCTAATTCGAACCAAGCGCTTTGCATCTTCTTTTATAATGCGCACTTCTAAGATTTGGAATTCTCTGCCGGCGTCTGTATTTCCGAGTTCATATAACCTGGACCTTTTTAAGGCACGAGTGAATAGGCATCTTCTGGGTGAGCTCGCTTCATCGTAGGCCTCATCTTTGCCCCCTGGCTAGATGCTGGCCAAGAGCAATCCCATTTTTAATAAATAAATAAAAAAACCTAAATGACTTAAATCTTTAATGACTTAAATGACTGTAATGACCGTATAATGGTTGTCCTAAAAGACTTCGAGAAAAGGATAGTACGGTCGTGACTCTGTTTGGTTTGATTGAGTTGGTGGGGGGCACATTCTTCAGAAGACTATTTAATACAATAGATAGATATTATTTTTTTGAGCCGACTCCGGTGAAGGTGTTTTTCCAGAGTATGTATGAAGTAATATATAATTGAAAACATTTCAAATTTTTAAGTAGTATGAAATCTTAACTCATTTCGTTAATTTGGTAACAAGAAACCCCAACATATTTTTTTTAATATTTTTATAGCTATTAGTTTTCTAAATATTCACGAAAATGTGAAGAAAGCCCATATCGTAGTAATGACGTCACTACTATGAAATTGTGTCAGTTTCTTTAGACTTTCTTTACTTAATTTGTCTTATTAACAGTGCTTCTGTATGATTTGTTACGCTGTGACGCCTTACTTGTCACTTACTCTCTTTTAGAATGAGAAACTTTTGAAATCGATTTATTTATATGAAATTGGGATATTTTCGATAATTTAAAAATGTAGTTTTACTTAACTTTTTATCCTCTATTCGCTTTTATCGGAAAAAAGCCTGCTTAAAAAAATGAAATGTTGTCAATTGTTTGGCACGCTCTGCGGCCTGAACGGCTCGATGGATTTCCACCTCCTTCTGTTAATGCTGAATATGTTGGAGAACAACATTTCGTCTATTTCCTCTAAACATAGCTCATAACCATCTCTACACACAAGATTTTCGATTTACATAAACCGAATTTGAGGCAATCATACAATTTCATTATTCATCACCAAAGCGTGAGCCAATGCAATTATCAACATTCAAGAAGCTGCTCAAAAAGCATTTCCTTGAACAACAGAAGCAATAGAACCCCCGAAACATCTATCCCATCTCTTGTATACAAGTAACAGTCATTATTTACGTACGAGTAGGGACACATATTACACAACCTAAAAACTTTACATCGTATTTTATCATCACATACCTATATTAAGTATCAAATGAATAAACTTCATATTTTTTTATGTTTTTTATTAATTTATTATTTTTTGACATCATACGCACCAAAAAATTCCATCAAATACAAATACAAATGGTTTATTGTTCAAAAATCGATAAGTATATTACAAGAGATTCTATCAGAGACCAAACTAGGCTGAGCCTGTAACTTGGCCTTCTGCGAGTGCGGTTAACAATAGTAGACGACATTATGAAAGCTAGATACATAAGGGAAGATATTTACAATATTAAAATACATTACGTATTAAACTAACACTACTACAATTTTTATTCTTTATAGCTACTTAGTCTCTGTTTAAGTGTGTGTGAATGTGTGTGTGTGGGTGTGTATGCTGCGTGTGTAGGTACGTGTGTTTGTGTGTTCGTTCGTGGGCCTCACTTATAGGTAACGTGTGATTGGGTTTATTTTGTCTTGGTATCTTTAATGATACCTTCAGTTTCCTCATAGGTCAATGTAAATAGCCAGTGTTTTACTGTGGTGTTACCTTGTCTGTGGTGTTTCAATACTGAAACTGCACAAATGTACTGTTTTCTTTGACCTTCAAGTTATTTTACACAAAAGACGGATTTTGTTTGTTAGGTTGGGTTATCTAACCTAATTTTTATTATTTATTTATTATTATTTTTACAGTTCTTCAGTCTTAGCTAGGTACTTTGTTAAATTATAATCCTCCTAATTGAATTTCCTTCCTCAATCATGTCTCCTAAACATACAATTACCGATAGAAACGAAACGTGCCTCCAGTATTCTCTTGGAATTATAATGGTTATCTCGCTATAAAGTGGACACTTGGATGCATCGTTCGAAGAATAAAAGGATCCAAGTCTTGAATACATTTATTTCGGACCCGGTGGTCGTTATATCCAATGTTGAATGTCGGTTAAAATTCGGCGCTTGGGTGGATTTCTGCGCATATTTAACCTACTGTTGGGCCCATGATTCAGTTTCCTTATTTGGGTAAATAGAAATACGAGTAGAAAGATACGTGGTAGAGGTACGCGGGGTGAATATGAAAGTCATGAATTTTTGGCTTAATGAAACATGATGAATGTTTGGGTCAGGCCCTGGCGTGAAATACCTACTCGTATGTGTGATTACTTGACAGCTTTTTAGTAGCAGATTGAAAGATATAAGTGAAGACATTGTCTTGAGGTGCTCAAGTTTGGAACACTTTTTGAATTATTTTTAAATATCTAAAGGTGGGTTGCAGCAAAAGTTCATCAAACAATCAGTAATCGTAAAAATTGGTTCGTCGTGTGGTGGTGTCCGTTAAAATTGGTTTGTGTGGAAGTTTGTCAATTTTCTATGGGATGACGGCTTCCGGCACCATATTTAACGTTAATCGGTCTGTAATCGTAAGATGGTGAAATCCGCCCTAAGTATGCGTTGAGTGCAATGCCATTGTTAATTTTAAGCTACATACAAATATTACTCCACTGTGACCTAATGCTATGCCGGGGGCATTGCAACTTGAGTGTCGAATCGCGCTCTTGCCCGTAGTACGTAGGTTAGGTAAATCTAAGTGTCATTTTTTTGAAAGGATACCAGACGACAGTTGGCCTTTCCTAACGCTCTTTCAAAAAGTTACGCACTTTCCCCTTTTTTAACGTTGAGGAAATGCGTTTGCGCATCCCGTCCTGTCGGGGAGGACGGGTATGACGGACTAACTGCGGCTTGAGAGCCTTGGACTACCGTCTAAAACCACCAACGAAGTCCGGCTCCTATAGGAGCACTGCAGGATCGCTCTACAGTATGTCGTTTAGAAATAACAAAAAAGTTAAGTTTGAAAAATTAAGGATACTGACTCTAGGCACGCCAAAAACATCAAATTTTCTACTCCATTTATTCCACGATACACGGAACCCACTAGCACTAAAATACTTCCCCTTGCCCGTTTTTTGTTGCGCCACAGTTAGATTGGATTATCCGTGTTTGGTAACGTTGAGTTTTTTTGCTAGAATGGAATTAAATCCGCAGTAAGTTTATTGGGAAAGGTCCTTCTATTTACGAAGTACATTAGCTTAATACATTTTTGGGTTTAATCTCAGTTACCTAAACAGTAATTCAAGACAATGATCAATAATAAATTGTTATTTGATAGGGATTATTACACAAACGGCATTAGTTTATTTGCCATTTGGTAACTCCGAATGCGTAAACAAATAAATCTCGTAGTAATAAACAAAATAACTCAACAAATCTAAAATTGTATTTTCACCCCCATTTTTAGAGTTCCGTACAAAACTTTATCTAATGAAACACTTATGCAACTTACTTGGTGTTTATTGGACTGTTATGGACAGCTTTTTATATATAAATATGCAGTTACCTACTAAGTCTGGAAGAGATCATTCTTTAGCGATAAAATCGCCTGTGGTTAACGTAACGAGTATATTTACATGTTTCTATTTGTAACTGTTTCATTTGTGTAGGGTATGGTCTGTGTGTATATTAAACTTCTGTGTGTGTATCTAACGTAAAACGAAAAAAAAAACACGTATTTCTCCAGTCATTTTCGCTTTATAAATCACTAACATAAAACGAACCTAAGCACGGTGAGCAGCGCTGACTGCGATTAAACATAATTATGTATCTCGGGTCAAAGAAGCCATTTTTCAAACGAGACGAACCTGCAAATCGCAGCACATTTTACGTAAAGGCATAAATCTCGACATCATGAGTTGTAATGAGGGATCTAGGCCATATCCATCAGCTGGGCTATTCACAAAGCTTGCTGGCGAGTCTCAGACAGGCCACTGTAGCTTTGCACTAAACTGTCTGAAATCGCAAGCGGTGTTCGTTGAAATCTGATTGTATGGAAAGTTTGTATGGGATGACAGCTACCGGCGCCATATTTAACGTTGATCGGTCTGAAATCGTAAGTTGCTCCAACCCGCAAAAAGTCTGACCTGCGAATGGATTTCCAAAATAAGTCGTATTCCAAAGCCAAGACAGCATTTTCTAGGGATCCCCGTTGTAATGCCTCTGAGATTTGAAACAATAGCGATATCCGAGGGATATCTCCTGCCTATTTTAGCCGCCTGTTTAGCCTAGTGGGTAGTGACACTGTCTAAAATAATAATACATCGCCAATTACAAAAGACAGACCCTGGCTCTCATTACATACACATACAACTCAGGAGGGCAACTTTACTGTCTGGAATGCCACAGGGTCTTTAAGACCAAAACTGGCCTAGCGAGCCATTTTAGAGCTCACAAAAGAAAAAATCCGTAATAGCCAGGGTCGCCGTCATCGAAATCGACGTGGGCTATACTAGTGACCCTGATAAAGAAGCTACATGTCGAGGGTAGGGGCATTTGTTTCTGTTGTCAGCAAAATATCGATATGACATAGGTATTTTGTTGTTTGACGAAAGCTTACTGATGTGAAAGTTCCTCACTTGATGAATTACTGTCAGTATTACGTTTGCGCAGTACTAATTCGATGCGCAGAAGTGGGGCAGTACTGCATTGATATCGGTTGACACTGACAGCTGACAGTTTTCTCATATCGTACCGCCTCCGCATCGATAAATCAGGAAGGCGCCTAAGACTTAGATGTTTTCTATGTATTTAAGTATATATCTATTACATATACCGTTGTCTAGTGTCCATAACACAAGCCTTATTAAGCTTACTATGAAACTATTTCGTAAAAGGTGTCCCCTAATTATTATTATTATTATTTATGTAATTTAATTCAATAGCGGCCTGCAATCACCCTTAGCCGTTCCCTGTATACTAAATCGGCTATTTAGCCTAGTTTATAGTGAAGTACCAGGTTCGACTGCGGTATATAAGGTAGCTCAATTTCCAACCCTTAAAATATAGAATTTTGGACGATTTTTGTTTGGTATGAATCCTGGGGTTAAGATATTGAGTTGAGGTGAAGAAAAATTGGTAGTGAATCGCAAAGATGTCGGCATCTGATTGATGAGCTACGTCAGTTACCCACCGGATGTCATAAGGTATGGGAGTGTTAGCAATTCCACGAAAACGCCGCGTTTGCAAATATTTCATTTCTTGTTAAGTGGAGGTAGGGCACAACGGATATTTTTTTTATTACTCACAAATAAAGAACTTAAGAACTACTTACAGGACTTCGTCGGATTTCGTATTTATACCACGTTGGTGGCAAACAAGCGTACGGCCCGTCTGATGGTAAGCGGTCACCGTTGCCTATGGACGCCTGCAATTTCAGGGATATCACATGCGCTTTGCCTTGGCAACCCTTTAAATATTTATACACTCCTCTCTAGAAGAATCCCATACTCTAGTCCCTCGGGAAAACCTCCGCAGGGAGCTCATTCAACAACCGGAGCTTCAGAGGGAGGAAATTCCTCTGAAACCGTACTGTCTCAGACCATTTAGGTTCTAAGGTGTGAGGATGAATGCCCTGCCGACGGCGAGCGGTGCTATGGGTAGAAAGCGGCCGTGCGCATCATGTCGAGCTATTCTTCGGAGCACAACCCATTATACAAGTGATAGAACAAGCACAAGAAGGCAAAGTTTCTCCTTAAACTTAACGATTCAATATCTTTTATATTTAGAGTGACCCAATTTAGTCCCGCTACAGCAGTCTAGTGGTTCAAGCATGCGGCTGTCACGCAGCGGTCTTAGGTTCGAATACCTGCTCGTACCAATTTACGAAACGGACTTACGGAATATCATTTGACATTTATCGTTAGCTTTTCGGTAAAGAAAAACTTCAAGAGGACATTTGCGAAGAAATTCAAAGGTGTATGTGAAGTCCCAACCTTCCTTGGGCCAACGTGGAGACTACTGTGACTAACATCTGTGAGCCCTGCCTATGCCCAACAGTGGGACGTTTATAGGCTGATGATGATGAGTTCGGGAAGTCTGAACGGCGTGAGGTGTAACCGGATGGCTTACCACGCTTTTGATAAAATTTATAATACAGGGAATTACAGGGGCGTTCGTGGCCTAGCGGCGCCCGCGTACCGCGTGCATTATGCGAGGTTAAGCAATGTCGGGCGGGGTGAGTCCTAGGATTAGTGGACTTTGAGTGTTTACTAACTGAGCGCTTAAGCCGTTGATCCTGGCTGCTGTTTATAATAGCAGTCGTTAAGCCAAGTTAGAGGCCTCCGGGCGGCTTGAGAACTTCTAACAGTCAAGTTGCCCACTCACTTAACAAGCCTAATCCCAATAAGTCCTAATCCCACTCGCTTCCGTAAAAACTAGTGCCTACGCCAATTCTTATAATTAGGTAGCGGACCCCAGGCATCCTTCAGGATACAACTGTACAGGGAATAACGCTAGGATGATGATGATGAGAGGGAATTACAGTGGCGGAAACCCGATCTAATTATCAGCTACCTAATCATAAACCCAGGCAGAGCCTGTGTGGTACGTGGCCCAAGATTTTTACCACACACCTAACTCGGTCATCCCTCGACGACTAGGTACCTGGTTCACAGGAATTCTCAATGAAAATAGGGCTTCTGAAGATGTATTCGTATTTAAAGTGAAAGACCTGTCTTAAAATAACGAATCGTCAAATAAAACTCACGCAATGTTCACCCTTAATCATTTTCAATTCTGTTCACGCCCGACTTCTTAAGAATTCAAGTCACCTTTGCTTGGGATTTTTCTAAAAGCGGTAAATCTAATTTAAAGAACTGATAAAGTTAATTGTAATTTCGAAAGTAAAAGTCCTTCTTTTAAGGCTTCTAATTCTGCTGAACAAAAGCATTACCAAGTCTGAAAATAAAAGAGTTTTGGGGAATATTAGCGGGTTCAAATGTATACTTCTCATAATATGTTTATATTCGCCTACTTATATATCTTTTAACTCATTAAGTGGTTTGGTAGGAAACTTAGAGCAGTTAGACAGAAAACGTTTTTTGTTCCGAAAAACAGCACATAAACAAAACATTTTAACAGATCTTTTCACATGCCGAGGACGATTTCAAGACGGACATATATTCGATTATTAGATTATTGTAACTATATAACTCCCCTGTAAACTCTGGCAGGGGGGCAAGTATATTAATGGCGTCGCCAGAGTTAAATTTTCCTAGGTAGGAAATAATAAAATCCAATCCTGTCTCTACCGTTGCAAGACATCTAGTCAATTTGGTCATTCGATATTGTTGAAATTTCAGATGTTTCATCTATTAAATGAGTATGTATTTGGATATAAGAGTCATTTTCATTTGCTTTGTGCTAGTTCTCCACTAATTGGTTCTTGTGTCGAAGACTATTGATATCGGGTACTTTGTGTGTACTTGTTTCATTAAGCACAATGCTAATTCGTACGAATACATGCAACATTTTAACAAATCATACATTTTATTACTCAATTAAAACAGTAATTCTAGACATGAACTGAATGTGCCAGTCATTTTATTAAGTAGTTTTCTATTCAACTAAGTTTCAATCTTAGAGTATTGTAACAGGGTTGTAAATCGATCGTGTTGCAACAATGCGAGTATGTTTTTCAATCAAAGTATCGCACGTCATTCCAGGTCACCAGTCAAAGAGCAGTCTTTGCAGTTTCCTTTCAAAAGACGTCAATAATTTTCAAGATAGTTTGAAATGAAGTAGGTATTTCATATGACGCTGGATTGAATGGGCTCCGGTGGATAGAAAATATGTGATTGAAATCTTTCCAAGCTCAAATGAAAAAAAACACAATGCACGAAAATTGAACAGAACAAAAATAATACTTCCTTTTAAAATCGTGGCTCTAGAGTTTTTCATTGGAACAACAAAAAAAATCTCTTTTTAACGAAAACAAGTTTAGGCTATCAATCTATACAAAGATAAGGACATCGAAATACTTTACCTCAAAAATATTCCGCAATGTTACGCATTTCCTCAATTAAATCGGTGCACTTATTCTTTGCTTATTCCACCGTGTTAATTGAGTTGTCACTTTGAGATACTTAAGATTTATGTCACAGCAGAATGTCACTTACGCAGACCGTCCTGCTATTCTATAAAGAGAGATGCTTTTCAGTTATTGTGTAAATATGTTCAACTTTGTGTGGAGCCAAGTTCTTAGAGCACTGCAAACCACTGTTCCAGTCTAAAAGTATATTGCCGCTTCCATGCCTATAGATATTTGAAATGTTTATCTTAGTCGAGAAAAACATAGAATTGCTTAATGTTAAGCCCACCAAATCTAAAATCGGAACATATAAAACTAAAGTATACTTACCAAAAACTAACAAAGGTTTATCTAGGAAAAACTCGTACTGCATGGCCATGGAAGTATTTAATATCCTTTCTGATGCATTTATAGAATTACGCTTAAATGAATACTAACAACTGCAAATTGTAATTTTAAGTAACTAATTAAAAAAAAATATGACATAGGAAACGAGCATATGAATCGCCTGATGGTAAGCGATTAGCGCCGCCCATGGACACTCGCAACACCATACCTACTGATGATTAAAAATAAATATTTGTACGTCAGTTTTGCCAAAATAAGATACGATCTGTGTTAAACTGTAAGACCTTTTATATACGCTTGTTTTTAAGCAAATAAATAATTCACTCATTCATTCGTTCATTCCATACGGTATTAAATAGTCAAATTAGCAACTTCTTATGAAGTGCTAAAAAAACAGAGCGTGACAAAATGACCACTCAATTAGCACGGTAGAATAAGCAAAAAAAAAGTGCTGTTAAACCAATTTTTCAAGCAGTTTGAGTGTTCTGTAGTAGTTTTTCCACGACTGCCCAAAATTGAGTGTAAAGTTTTTTAAGTTCATTGTTTGCGAGCAATCATAACTGGCTTAACTCAAACGATACTAAATAATTAGGTTTGTTAACTTGCGTTAAAATCTTTATATTCCTCAAGTTCTATATTTCCTAGTCAGCGGTTAGAATTTATATAAAATGATATTGATATAAAAATGCTGAATAAATATAAAAACCAAAAGAAAAAAATATTACAAAACGGGACTCGTGTGCCTATGTAAATTAGTTAAATATGCACTATATAGTGCCCGAAGTTAGTAAATAAATCCGGTGGGCGGTTTAAGGCCGCAGGGGACAAAAGACAGCAATCCCATTTGTCGTGGGTAAGAAAATCAGGCGAGGCCAAAGCCACAGTAAAGTATTGAAACAGTAGGCTAGCACACTTAAAAGAGTATAACGGGTTTAGGTGACGTTAAAATGATGTTGATAGCAGTATTCATTATTCCCTTCGATTTCAGTTTGCAGCCAAAAAAAAACTTCCGTAGACATCCTTTTCTTCTGGAAAAAATAAAACCATAATCTTTTTTTAACCGTTTACCGTTACATATCTTCCCCACGCCATGGGGCAGGCCATGGGGCTGTGGGAGTCAGACCTAATGTAATATGTTTTTTTTTTCATAAAAAAATAAGTTTTTTCAATAGTAGTTTGATTATTTCCTGACCCACTGCATGTAACTTTACTTTGCAAACAAGAAAAATTGTCCTATAGAAAACAAATAATAGACATTCGTATTTCCCTCCGTGTGTTGACACACACATTAACTATCCTTGAACTTACTGACGTCACGGAGGCAATACATCGTTATAGGTCCATTTATTAAAGCTTTGGTTTAGGGTTACGCCATGTTGATTTGGGTTGTAAGGGTAGTTTCGTAGTATTGTTTCGAACTGTTATTATTTTATAGTTGATATTAGAATGTAAGTATGGATGTGTTAGTGGATACATCACGTATACATATTCTTCAAACATTTCGGTTAGTCGATTGAAGATCCTTTCCTATTAAATAACAGATTTTTTATTCGCGCGGATAAGGTTGGTCCGATAGTAAAAGTGGTTCAGAGTCATGTTTAGAGCATATTTATTTTATTGTGTATCACGCTCAATGAAACATCTTGTATATGAATTTTAATACGATCCTGGCAAAAAAAATTCATTCAATTTCACTATCAATTGGTACCAAGTACCAACCAATCCACCACAAGCTCTAAAACTATTTTTTTCATTAAATTCATGTCTATATTTTTCATTACACCTTCCAAATGTGTCATAATGGACAAACTTCTTTTTTTTTTGGTATCAGCCTGTACCATTTCTGACACGGTTTGCGTAAAATAGTTGCTGCAGCAAAATATTCCATTTTATGTTTCCTGGGCACACCCTCCTCGTAAAAAATGCATCATAATATAGCAAAAAGGGTAAAAGTATCGGTAAGAGTTACAACATATTCATATAACACCACAAATTTTATTATATGTGTAACAAAAATATTGTTTAAATGTATTATACCCTACGTAACTTTTGACATGTAATTGCATGCATATTATCAATAAAAAAATATGAATATGTACGAGTATCACTGTCATTTAGGTTTCAGTGAAAATTTTCATGACTTTATTTGCCAGGATTTTAGAGCATTTCTTAAGGCATTATGACGGAGTTCTTCACACGCCAAGAACGATTTCGAGACTGATGTACGAGTATAACCGATTAATGAAGCTTAGCAAGTTGGCTTGTGGTTAGTACCTTAAGTAGTTTTTTAATAACGGCAGATCATCTGTACGTATGGGAAAGGGATATCGGCGTCTCCTTTATTAAATGCTCTAAGGCAAGGATGTGATGCTTTTATTACTCGTATTTATTCACAATAAATAAGGTAAACGTCCTTATATTTGGACACCTTAATTCCCAATACTTAGTTAAAACCTTCTGTTGAAGTGTTCATCTCTCTTGTAATTTTTATCTTTATTTTTTATTTTTTTAATTAAGATTGTCAGTGAAATTATTGGTTTAGTATTCCGGCCCAGCTACGACTTCTGCACTCGGTCGACCTTGAAATGAACAATATGACAACAATAGAAAGTCATGGCTGGGTTGAGGCTGCCTTTCCACTGAGGCGCACTGGAGCGGAAACAAATTAATCGAAGCGGAGAGGAGCTGAGTCGCGGAATTTGATTGGTCAAACTGCACGTCTCCGGCCCGCTCCGTCTCAGTGGAAACGCACCTTTAAGCACAGGGAGCTCTACTTACATTATAGATAACTTTTCTTCTCGGTTTGAGGCGCAGGTCGTTCTGACCAGCCACCCGCGGCGGGAAGCGGGCCGTCGCCCGCGGCGTCTATATGCTGTGTTCGTAAATGTTCGGGTGCGGTCGTTCTAGTCCGCCGCGGGTTCGCCACGGGTGAGGTACAGGGATGTTATTTACAAATCGACTCGTCCTCACCTATCACCTCACTCCTCACCCGTTTTTATATGGAAACTGTCAAAATTTTAAAAATGATACTTGACAGTTTCCATATAAAAACGGGTGAGGTGTGAGGTGGCAGGTGAGGACGAGTCAGTTTGCAGCCCTCTTATTCACAAACGTTAATTCATTTAAATGTTGTATTATTCAAATACTCCTTAAATGTTTTATTAGTCGGCCTGTTTAGCCTAGTTGGTAGTGACACTGCCTCCGAAGCTAGAGATCCCGGGTTCGAATCCCGGCCAGGGCATTGTTTGTGCAGTTAGCACTTGGATGTTTTCTATGTATTTATGTATGTATTTATCTTTATAATAATGTATATCGTCGTCTAGTACAGTAAACTGGGGTTACTTTGATTCAAGGGGTGACTTTGATCAAACCGGTTTTTCTTATAAGTTATTGGTTTTATTTTCCTGCGACCAGTGGCAGTAAAATTATTAGTACATTCTCTTGGTGTTTGCTTAATTAGATTTACCGAATTGACAATAGTATTCCTTGTATGTTACATCCTAAATGATCAAAGAAGCCCCATTTTTTCCTAAAGTAACCCCAGTCGACCGGTACCCATAGTACAAGCTTTGCTTAGTTTGGGACTAGGTCGATTTGTGTAAGATTATCCCCCAATATTTATTTATTTATTTATTATTTACTCCGGCCCAGGGGTGTTATTCACATACCGACTCATCTTCACCTCTCACCTCACACCTCACCCGTTTTTATGTGGAAACTGTCAAAATATGACCAATGACATTTGAATACCCCTGGGCTTGAGTAGTTGAATGATAAAACGTTTAAATGAATTAACATTCAAAGACATAATTTGCTTGTCTGTATTGTCTTAGCAAAATAAATTGCGAATCGTGTTCAGTATTTACGATGGTAAGGGAATATTACGAGTTTATTTGCTTTGTTTGTTGAAATGTGTTGCTCGGGGGGAGATTATTGTTTCATAAAATAATTAAGGAATGTGAAATAAGCAAATTGCAATTGGAATTTGTATTGGCGAGGAAAATTATATTAAGTAGAGTATAACAGTCGTAAATAAATGTCACAGTTCCTCATAAGTAATTAATAATTATGGTAGAACTATTATTTAGAAACTTACTTTCCAATTATTCAAAATTTCAAAACAGAATAGTAAATGTAACAATGAATTGTTACCTACTTTTTGAAATCTCATTATTACCTACATCTAATTATTAGCGTCTTAAAGATATACCTAATACAAACAAAATAATTGCTAACTAGCGTCTATTAGAAGCCTGATGCCGAAGCCGGAAGGATTTTGGTGACTAGAGTTTGCAATATTCTTACGCCCGTGTCATACATAATGTTTTTCATCACATTTGCGAGGAAATAAATAACTACAGAAGGCAGTAAAATCTGTATGTTATACAAGCGCACCAATCAATAATTGACAAAATTGAAAACTTAACCTCCAGTTCAGATCAGTCCAAATCAGTCTGAATCAAAACTTGATCGCCGGGGCGTCCCTGCAAGAGTAGCACTTGGCTTCAATAATTCAACCAATTACAGAGCAGTATTCTTGTGGCACGCGGCCAACTACATTTTTCAGCTTTAATATTTCAACCAATTACAAGACAGTATTATTATGGCGCGTGCTTTAAGACCAAGTGTGATGAAAACAATAAGATTTTATTAGTTCGTATACGACGAATAATTAATGTTACTTGTTAATACCTTCTACTTTGAACATGAATGCAAACTGAATAATTTTAGCATTGTCGTTGTGTTTTCAAATAAGGTTTATCATGAAATGTAATAAATTAATCTAAAAATAAATCAAAACCTGTCCGAATCTCCAATGAAATATGACGTCATTTTTCAGATAAATGCCTGCGTGTTTCATTTGTTTCCCCTTTGCCATGCATTGCGTGCCATCTATTTTGCACGTTTATGGTGCCCCCAAGGTCACGGGGAAACCTTTGGAAGGGTAAAACGTGTAATAAAATTACTACTATCGCTATGAATACGGAATATACAGGCTTGGAAATACGGGAAAGCACGGAAGGGATAGGGTTGTTTTATCAGTAAACTTAAGGTACAAACTACATAAAATATGTCTATAAGTACACTTCGGAGTACTCAAAATCGGATAATGCTCTCTGACGCCTTGACAATACAGACGTGTTTAGATATTTCTGAGCACCTATATATCTGATGGCGACTATACTGTCGACCTCAAAGAGATGTATACTTATATTATCTCGCCTTAGACAAAAGAATACGATGCAAAATTGTACCCATTTTTTTTATCAAAGATCCACATCGAATTGTATATTTCGAGGTATGTGTTCCATAAATTCAAACCATTTCCAGAAATTCTACAGACATCCTGGAGATCGGAGACCAGGCGACCTGTAATACAGGTTCCGCCTATTTTGGCACCAGTCTTCACCACACAAGTCTTGTATCTATCGCTAAAATCCCCTTTGTCATTAACTATTTATAAGCATGATGCTTCTTAGTGAAGTTAATAAATTAATTCATTTTAGCGGCAATTCGGAAAGCCATTGAACGTTCAGGTCATGTCTCATTAAGAAAGTGTACATCAATTATATTTACCAAAGCTATTTAAAAAAATCACGCCAAGGAGGACGACCAGTAGTTAGTTCTTAAGATTCCCCAGTACGCTCGGCTGAACTCGATTTTTCACACAAACGTAGTTTCGTTCTTATTTTAAAACGCCTTGCTGAAATAACATGAAACTTTGTATACACAATGGGAGCCGCCATATCTAGGTTGGAAATTAGTTTCTGTTGCTAGAAATTGTAATGGAAAAAAAATACAGAGAGTTTTTGAGTTTTTTACGTCTTGTATGAAAACCTTAATAATCGCTTTATATTTTTCCATTATAATTTCAAGCAACAGAAACTAATTTCTGAACTAGATATGCCGATTCCCATTGTTTATAGAAGCTTTCATGTTATTCTAGCGTGGCGTTTTATAATGAGATCGTAACTACGTTTGTATGGAGAACCTAGCTTATTTCTGATCTAGATATGGCGATTCCCATTGTTTATAGAAGCTTTCATGTTATTCTAGCGTGGCGTTTTATAATGAGATCGTAACTACGTTTGTATGGAGAACCTAGCTTACTGCGGACTCTTGAGAACATGAGGACTGTTATCTCGACGATGCGTAACGCAAAAATAAATACCGAATCATGCCTTTTCTATTAATAACATGACACACTCAGGGGCCATGAATCTAGTTCTCCTAATGACCGAAGAGGTGTCCATAGGATATCTTTTCATTAATCATACTGTCATTACGACAGCTGGAATAATAATAAATAAATAAACAATTAATATCAATATACCCGGACTATTGGACCCGGGCACGTCCTAAAACTACGACCAAGACCACCGAGGGATGGGCAGTATCATCCTTGGAGTGCGGTGGAGACACTGCGATCGCCAACCTGCATGCCAAGCGTGGCGATTATGGCAATTACCCCCTATGCCAGATACAAACAGGCCACGGCCCCGAGGTTCCGGCGACCCCCAGTGCCCTGGCTTTGGTAGCGGCCAGGGTACTAGCGGGGTCAGGGGTGCGAAGAATCTCCGGCAAAGTTCCGGCTACCACCACCGACGACTTCTGGCCCTGGCAACATATAACACACGAACACTGCGGACCGACGAAAAGGTAGCGGAACTGGAGGAAGGAGGAGCAAGTTGCGTTGGGATATCGTAGGGTTATCTGAAGTCCGAAGAAAGGGGGAGGACACGATAACCCTGAAGTCCGGCAACGTGCTCTATTTCCGGGAGGGCGACCACCAGTCCCAGGGAGGTGTCGGGTTTATCGCCCACAAATCCCTCGTCGTGAGTGTGTCGTGAAAGAGTGTGTCGGCCAGGGTGGCGTACCTACCTTATACTCAGAGTATCCAAGAGGTACTCGTTGACGGTCATACAGGTGTACGCGCGGACCCCCGGCACACTCCGACGACGAGGTGGAGGCTACGTATGAGGATATATCAAAAGTCATGCATAGTTCTAAAACCTACTTCACCGTTGTTATGGGGGATTTCAACGCCAAACTGGGCAAAAGAGATGGTGAAGAGCTGAGAGTAGGGCAATTTGGAGTTGGAAATCGGAACCACTAGGGCCAACTACTGGCTGGTTTTTTGGAGAAGGAGGGACTCTACATGATGAACTCCTTCTTCAAACGCTTCAAGTCCACGCTCCATCCAGCATCAGTCCAAGTCCAAAACCCCGAGATCTTTCAGCTGGAACTCCAAAACCGTTTCGATTGTCTAGGCGGCGATGTGGACGAATTCAACGACGGGTTTGTGGAAGCTGTCCATAGTATTGGGTCTAAGTACTTTAAGGCCTAACGAACTCACAGAGCCAAAAGGCTCTCTATCTCCACTCAGAGGCTCATCGAGGGAAAGGAATGAGATGATTCTGCAGTCTTCGGCCGATGCGACATTATACAGGCAGCTCAATAAACAGATCTCCAAGTCCCTTACCCGCGATCTGCGCCAATTCAATACAAATCGTATTGAAGAGGCCATCGAACAGAATAAGGGCTCTAAAGTTTTCTCAAGAGATCTGTCTATTGGACAGAGCCAGCTTGCCAGATTGAAAACTGAAGAAGGTAGAATCGTTTCATCCAAACCTGAGCTTCTGAGTGAGATAGAGTGCTTTTATGGACAGCTATACACGTCAACTAGCAGACCCGAAGTTGGTCTGGCAGAAGACCCTAGAGCTAGATTAACCCGACACTATACCGAAGATATCCCGGACATCAGCCTGTACGAGATTAGAATGGCTCTTAAACAGCTAAAAACAACAAGGCACGCGGTGAAGACGGAATTGCAGCCGAACTCCTGAAGGCGGGTGGAAAACCGGTCCTTAGGGCCCTTCAGAAGTTGTTCGACTCCGTCTTACTGGAAGGGAAAACTCCCAAGGCATGGAACAGAAGTGTGGTGGTGCTGTTCTTCAAAAAGGGTGAGAACTCCTTACTGAAGAACTACCGACCCATCTCACTTCTGAGCCATGTCTATAAGCTGTGTTCAAGAGTCATTACGAACCGTCTCGCACGCAGGCTAGATGACTTCCAGCCTCCCGAACAAGCCGGTTTCCGAAGAGGCTTTAGCAGCGTAGACCACATCCATACGCTCCGTCAGGTTATACAGAAGACTGAGGAGTATAACCTGCCCCTCTGTTTAGCGTTCGTGGACTACGAGAAAGCCTTCGATTCGATTGAAACCTGGGCTGTACTACAATCTCTCAAGCGGTGCCAAGTGGACTACCGCTATATCGAAGTGCTGAAGTGCTTTCTATGGGCCTTTCTACGGAAAGGTTCTCGAGTGGCGACCACGTACCGGAAGGCGTAGCGTGGGCAGCCCCCCCCCCCCCCCCACCACGGTGGACCGATGACCTGGTAAAGGTCGCTGGTGTCCGCTGGATGCGGGTGGCGCAGGACCGGTGATTGTGGAAGTCTTTGAGGGAGGCCTATGTCAAGCAGTGGACGTCTTTCGGCTGACATGATAATGATGATGATGATGATCAATATATGTGGACATTCTGGCCCAAATCGATCTATTTCCAACTTAAGCAAATCTTAAGCAATTCTTTTATACTATGGGTACTGGACGACGATATACATACTTATGTATAATATACACCGCGGGCCCTAATAACAAAAAAAAAATTTAACCACGTATTTTTGACGACACGAGTAATACTTAGTCGGCTCATAAGTTCTGTCACTGGCCTTTAAAATTTAAATTTGGAACTCCTAAAACAAAAACCGTTGTGCATTTGAATTTCAAATCTTTTTTAAATATTTGAGTAGTAAAATTTTGCAATTTTCTGTTTTCTTTAACATGGAGTGGACGCTTAAAGATAGCCGTACCGCAATAATAGCACTATATCGTTATATCGTTGTGGACACTCGCCGACTAAAATTTTTAAGCTACTTGAAAATTTTAAATTCTCTCTAAGATTTGTGTATCGTACCATAGAAAAATACAGTGAGGTCTCTAGTTTAAATGACAAGAAAAGAAGCGGTCGTCCGCGTACAGCTACAACTCCAGCGGTTGTACAAGCAATTAGGGCACGCATTGCCAGAAATCCCGCTAGGAAACAAAAAGTTATGGCCCTCCAGATGGGTTTGAGCAGAAACACGGTGAAAAGAGTGCTTAATCAAGACCTGAGACTTCGTGCTTATAAACGAAAAACTGGCCATCTTCTCAATGGTCGGCTTAAAGCTTTAAGGCTTAAAAGATCTAAAGCTTTATTGAAGAAGTATGCTAAAAATAAGCATCGTTGTATACTGTTTTCGGGCGAGAAAATTTTTGACATAGAAGAAAACTGTAATAAACAAAATGATAGAGTGTACGCTCGCAATAGTAAAGAAGCGTCTAATAGCATTCTCCGTATTCAAAGAGGTCATCACCCTTCATCTGTGATGGTTTGGCTGGGAGTTTCTTATGCGGGCGTCACTAGTATGCATTTTTGTGAGAAAGGAGTAAAAACTAGTGCCAAAGTGTACCAAGACACGGTGTTGACTAATATTGTGAAACCACTATCCCATACGATGTTTCTAAACCAGCATTGGGTTTTCCTGGCTCGCCTCCAATAAAATCGACTTTATACGGCATGAAGATTGGCCCTCCTCTAGCCCAGATCTTAATCCGTTAGACTATAAAATATGGCAGTATTTAGAGGAAAAGGTGTGCTCAAAACCTCATGCAAATCTAGACTCGCTGAAAAAATCCCTTGCTACGGCAGTGGCCAATATCGACATGAAAGTGGTGCGTGAATCCATTGACGACTGGCCACGCAGACTTCAAGCCTGTGTAGATAATTATGGCGATCATTTTGAATAAATGTTATACATTTAGATTCTCTAGTTTATAAGCTTTCAAACGCTGTACAAATTATACAGAATAAACTTAAGCTTTTGTTTTTATTTGATACTATGTATATGACAGAACTTATGAGCCGACTAAGTATATGTAATGTTATATCAACATGGGTCCAATTATTTGTTTTAATTATAAATTACTATTTCAGTACAAAATAAATCAAATTAATTGACCGCTTTATGTGACTTGCAAATGTGTTCAAGACAAGAAATGTCAAGTCAAAAAAGTAGTAGGTATATAGCTACGTCACACCTTTAGGGTGTGTTAGACTGGAGATTTTTTAACTTGTGATTTGTTTTAAATCATTTATATCTCTTAAATTAAGGGTTTATGGACTATATGTAATACCACATTAATACTCTAATTAGGCCCTAGAACCGTTGGTATAAATATTTTGGGTTATAGGAACCCACGGTGTATAAGTACAGATTAATACATAAATATATAGAAAACATCCAAGACTTAAAATGGTCATGAAATTGCGGCCTCAAAAACATTGTTACATCCAAATTATATCGTTATAAAACAGCATAATAATTGTGCATTATTATTTGGATGGCAACCATATGTATATAACTACATGTTGTTTTACTCTCGAAAATTAGTCGATAATTTACATTTTTACTGTTAAAACGTTAATGTTATGAAATTGGTTCACAATTATATCGTATTGCGTTCTACGTTAGTTTTATTTCTTCACGACGCCGACGAAATGTGTTTTGAAATGAAAGCGTGTCACAGGAATTTGTGTGTAAAGTCGTTTTTTTGTAGCTTTGGAAACAAAAAACGTACAACACATACACCTATGAGTAGTAAAATACGTTTTCACCTCAGCGGCTCGAAAATGGTGGTTTTGTTGCGTGAAACCAGTGAGCAAAATGCAATTTTGCTGCGAGCGTACAAACGACTTTTTCGGCTTGAAACCAGAGAGCAAAATGCAATTTTACTGCGAGCGTAAAAAAAACTAACTTTTTAATTTTTCATATCGTAGGTTAGTTTAAGTAACTTCATTCCTTTTAACACTATTTCTTTAAGTTATATGTTCTCGCCGCTGAGGTGAAAAGTTGTATGTATCACACGAGAGCAAAGATATTTGCATCTCGTGTCTTTGAGTCCCTCGCTACGCTCAAGATTCTAATTTTATAGAATATTTCGCTTGCTCGGGACTCAACTTGCAGCAAAAAATTACTTTGCTCTCTTGTTGAACAAATAACTATTAGTATTCATCATATATTTTGTTTTGTGTTCACAAAACGTCGTAAGTGACTCATGCTTTAAAACATGAAACGCTCTTTTCGCATTCGTATTGTATTGAGAAGACAAGACTAGGCGTTGATGTATCGGTCAGCCTTTATGGATCCTTACAAATTAGTTTCGCTGTCACAACAAGCTAGATTTATGTCTTGACAAAATGGATTAGTTTCGTCACTTGTATGGAATAGTATACTCGTATACGAGTAAGTATAAAGTAATGAAATTAACGTGTTTCATTTTAGTACAAACTTTAAAACGAAGCCTGTCTAAGGCGACTTCCTAATTGTGCAGATTCCTTCGGTGCAGTACGAGTAGCTGGGGTGTTATTCACAATCCGACTCGTCTTCACCCCACACCTCACCCGTTTTTAGGGTTCCGTAGCCAAAATGGCAAAACGGAACCCTTATAGATTCGTCATGTCTGTCCGTCCGTCCGTCCGTCCGTATGTCACAGCCAATTTCCTCGGAGACTATGAGCACTACAATTATGAAATTTGGTAGGAAGGTTAAGAAGTCGCGGGCAACAGCTAGTATTAAATAAAGAAAAAAGTACCTATCCCATAAATTATATAAATAAATACTTAAAGCTTCGGCCGAATCAAATATGTTAAAATATTGCCGCTGTAAAATAACTGTTTTCCTAAAATTCAGCTGTTGATTTTGCAGGGCAGGTAGGTAATCCGGGTAGGTCCTAAAACTACGACCAAGGCCACCGGGGGTTGGGCAGCAGCATCCCTGGAATGCGGTGGAGATACTGCGATCGCCAACCCGCATGCCAAGCGTGGCGATTATGGAATTTACCCCCATGAAAGTGGGGGAGGCCTATGTCCTGCAGTGGACGTCTATGGGCTGATATGGTGGTGGTGGTAGGTAATATATTATATACTAGCGATATGAAATATGAATAAATTGGAATCAACACACGTTTTAATGGATTTTAATTTAAATATAATCCCATCAAAAACATTAATGTGAAATGGGAGCTAAGTCCAATATTAAGAATATGTGATGCGTGGTTGTCGTCGTCACCGACAAAATAATTGAGATTTAAATGGGTAACAAGTTCCGTAGATTATCTGAAAAGGTGCCAAGTCTGGCACTAGATTGTTCACAGTAAAACTAATTTATCGCGGTTTAATGCATTTTGGGCCTTAACTTGGCAGTTTTCTATGCAGTATGTTATAATACCATAAAAGCTGTTGGATATTTAAGAAAACTGCAAGCACAACTGCTGGACAAAATCCTCCCCCAAGGATCTCATCCAACGGCTTTCCGCGATCCAGATCGTCGGTCCATATTGTTGGGGGCCTTCCCACGTTGCGTCTCCCGGTGCGTGGTCGCTTGTATATATAAGTATTATTATGTAATATGAATTACCTTGATGCTGACTCCCTTACGTCGGTAAAAGCTGAAGGAAGCGATTGTGAAACGGTTAATTAAATTCCACGTTATGCCTACCTTTTTGATAGTACAGGCTTAAATTGATGATTTTTTATTTCATTATCAGAACTGAAATTGATGCCTATTTAGAACGTTTCGAAATGAACCTTTATGCGTTTTCAAACACGGGGCACCCTATTTGCCCAAGCCTCAAAGATCCCCAGAAGGCTAAAGAACCAAACTTGTTTCATACTTTAGTTCTACTTATAGGCCTATCAGCACATTCAAGATAATAAATTATACTATTCATATCAAAAAGGCATGAAGTGCCTTCGTAACAAAGAGATATTAGTACCATTTAGAAACTCCACCGTGAGTCGGCTCTGATTTATGTGTTTTCATAACCTTGCTATTTTTCCAGCCAGTGACATTTCACGCTCGTTCAGGCCGTAAATATTCGCAACGGAAGCTTGGGAATAAAGGCTGTTTACTATGGGTTTCGTAAATAATTCTAGTCTACAGGTACGTCGGGAATAGGTAAAATACGTGAAGTCTGAAATGCGAAATGAATAAGCACGTTTTTTATTACACAGAAGATTTAGGTGTCGTAAAATTTGTTTTTGAATATATAGATGCGACTCAACAATATACACCTGCTCCAAATCCAAAACCTAGTATCTGCATCAGACCAAATTCTATAGGGGAGCTAGTATTTCATACGTATTTCATGTGTGTGATATCAAAAGCTCGTTTATAGGGGAGCCTAAAAAAATAAATTATGCCAGCCTTAAAAGTTCATATTTTTGGGTAAAAAGCGATAAAATATTATTAAATGATTATCTAAACATGCGAATTGTATAATATTAATAATATTATGTATGTATCTAAACTTTCTAACCCTTAATAACTTTGAGAATATATGCAGGTACCCATGTTAGTTCCTTATTTAAGTTAGCCTTAAAATCTAGTAAGAGCTCTCTAGTAGGGGGTTTTGTGACACCTTCCTAAGAGGAAATTTACACTCTACGCGGGGTACGCCCTCTAACCTCTCAGGAAGGAGAGTGAGACACACCATGCAACGGGAGAGGCCATCATCCTTCCCTTGCCATTTACTATTACGCTATTAAAAGATTTACCTACTCCGTGTTATTAACTAGGTAAGGCTTGTTGACCATACCATACCATAACCTAGTCAGACACTAGGTATTGTATTGACCGAGCGAGCGAACCGAGCTGTCTGTCTGGATGTTCTCCTCTACAGGTCGCATTTCGCAACCGATTCTCGTAAAATTTTGTGAGCAGGTTTAATAATTATACAGAATTTTTTTGTCGAAACAGTTTTTGAAAATTTAGATAATTGAAAAAAAAAATGTTTTCAATGTCTACAGCTCACAGAGCCACTAGTGGTTAGCAGAATAGAAAAAAGTAGCTCAACTAACTTTTATTTGAGCTGGTAATTCCATACTTGTAATGCCACTCTTGCTAGGTTTTGAAGTATTGAAATCTCTGGTAATCTAAAAAAGATGATCGAATCTCTATGTTCAGCCAGTGTTTTTGTAAATGTTTGAGGATTTACAAAGTCGGTAAGGCAGAATTATATTCAATGACCGAGCGAGCGAAGCGTCTCCGTTTCAGGTTTCGACATAAAATCTTTCGCATGTCTGTCTGTCTGTCTGTTTGTCTGGATGTTCTCCTCTACAGGTCGCATTTCTCAACAGATTCTCGTGAAATTTTGTGAGCAGGTTCGATAATTATATACATTTTTTTATCAAGTCAATTTTTAGTGAAATATGAAAAAATAAAATTTTTCGTATGGCTGTCCGGATATTCTCCTCTACAGGTCGCATTACTCATCAGAAATGTTATTTATAAATTTTCCGACAAGTCAATTGTAGGAAATTTTGATATTTGAAAAAATATACAAAATTTTATCGTATGTATGTCCGGATGTTCTCCTCTACAGGTCGCATTTTTCAAAAAAGGCGGTTTCATGGTTTTGATATAGGGGAGCCGTATAGTGCGTGCATGCCTACAAGTTTGCAGTAAAAGTTGAGTTAACTTACCATACAAAGAAGCACAAAAGTTGTCAATGTTGTCATATTGTCACACTCACACACAGACACACTTAGAAGTGTTACCTGAAATGCATGTGCTAAGGCACCGTATGGACCAAAAACCATGTCATCCGAGGTCATCTCTGCATTTAATTATATCTAGTAGGCTGTAAGACGTCAGTATCAACCATCAGTTAAGTCACTAACAGATTCTTTATTGCATTCCTACATTTAATTGAGAACTTCTTGGCTGATGTGTGGAGGCGCTACGGAACGAATACAGTAGCTATTGCATGCATGCCCTACTTCCGTACATTATTAAATACTGCGCAAACGTAATACTGACAGTGAACTGATAAGTGGAGAAATCTAGACGACATCGGTAACAACTCGTTAAAATATTTAACACCATATACGGATTGCGCCCCACCACGTCCAGAAGTAGCCTCAGTTGTTATTTATTTGGGACAATATTATTTTAAGTTATACAGTTGGTTTTATGACATGTACAAATTAAGTATCTAACAAACTTAATAAATTACAGTACTAGGCCTCTCTCCACACAAACGAGACTCACTTGCGTGTTTTATTACACTGAGGGTTACCGTGCTATAATTAGTTCAATTGAACTGTCAAACAGCGCAATGTAATGAAACTCGCATTAACGTCTCGTGCGTGTTGAAATAAAAAGCAAAAAAATAGGCAAGAGAATCTTCTTTAAATTCAACAAGTGTGCATATCTGTAATCTCATGGAGCGGGCATAAATATCATCTCCTATCACTTGGCCGCCGTTTAAATGTGTTTTTCCCTCGTTGGGAGTAACCTAATCAAGCGTAAGCGGGAGTAGATAAAGTGAAAATATGACTCTGAAGCAACAACTCCCAGTCATTTTATAATAAGATTTGCATATATTGCTGGCGTTGAATAAAAATTGGAATAAAAGTGTTTTTGAAAGTCCTTTATTTTTTAATTCGTTGGTAGAATATATACAGGTCGACGATTTATTATATTTTAGATTAGAATACGGAGTATTAACAATGTATAATAGAAAAATAAATACAAGTTAATATAAACAAAATATTTAGCATGAGAATAAAAACGGTAATATAGTTCTGATTATCTGTAAAGTTGATTTTTGAAGTACGAAGTAGTCGAAATCGACATACACATCATTTATTGGATAATAGGTATTAAAGGTCAAAGTTAACAATTGTACTTGTAGATTATATTAATAGAATCATTACATTACATTACAGTATATGTTATAATTTGCATTATTTTATATACTCTTAAAAATCTTCAATACCATATAAACATTTATTAATAAGCCATAATATTTTAATATAAATTGAAGACGGTCAGCTTCCGTGATACAGTGTGTCGTGACCCGCGAGATCGATTGTCTTTGCTGTCTTGGTGAGCTTATGGGGAATTGTCATTAATTTGTGCGCGTTTCGAGTGACTCTGGAAGATCTCGCCATCCATATGTATAATCTGGAATCATTTTCATTTTAGAATCCTTAAGTACGCTTTTAAATACGCTTAAATGAAAATGTTACGATATTTGTACGTTGTCTGCTGATGAATCAATGGATAAATTTGCTTAATATTGTCGTCTGATTTTATTCTTTCTTTAGTGGGCGTTTTTAAATGCCACACTCTCTTCCCCTGAGACTTAAGTTAGTAGCTATGTTTTCTCAGTCATGATTTTGTAATTATTTAAAAATGAAACATCATAAGCTGTAGACCGTCATTCTGGCCGCGTCTTCGCAGGTAAGGCCTAATTCATTCTTATGTCAAGGTAGTAAAATAAGGAAAACCTTTTCTCAGGAACACAAACCGTACAACTGAACTAGAAATCAGGCTTATACTCGTAGGTGTGTATTTTCTGACACATTAGCTGGACACGCGTAGATTAAGTTTAATTGCAAATGCGATTCGGAATGCGTTTTGTAAGTAATTTAACCAAATAGAAAAAGGAATACAAAAACAACAACATTTGTTCCTGACACTTGGATGTTTTGTATGTATTTAACAAAAGCCTTATTTTTTTTTACTCTGGATAGGTTTGCGCTTGAACACAAATCACCTGATGGTAAGCGATATTGTGGTCTAGGATGGAGCGCGCATACCTAGTAAAAACCGGTTCACTCTCGTCTTGAAGACCGTAAGGTTGTAGTTGTTGTTGTTTTATTGGAATACTTCGACTTTTACTTATTATGGGAATAGTTAGATTTGTGAAAAAAGTCGCATAATATATTTATTAAATAATGAGCTGTTGCCCGCGACTTCGTCCGCGTATTCGCTCCTATTGGTCGCAGCTTCATGTTATATAGCATAAAGCCTTCCTCAGTAAATGGACTATCCAACACAAAAAGAATTTTTAATTCGAACCAATAGTTCCTGAGATTAGCGCGTTCAAATGAACAAACTCTTCAGCTTTATAATATTAGTATAGATACAATATCAAATGTCAATATTGTATGTACTTTGGTCTAAATAACACCTTTTTGTTACTAATTTTTTCAACTACGAGTAAGAAAGCTTCCTCGGGGACCCACAGACTCATTCCGACAGATTTTGCTTAGTTTATAAACCAATAGTATTTGTCCATGATCTTTTGTTATTTAATATTCCTGCGTATCAAATACGCACATATTAGGCGTGGGAAGCTTCCAATATTGACCATCAAACCGGAATAAAAACAGGACCAACATGAGACGGATAAGCCCAGGGTTTTATCATGAATAGGAGACGCGTTTGTTGGCGCGGAGCGAGACGCAAGAGGGTAAATTGGAAACGCTCACGCTTATACATATTTAAAAGTCAACTTTTTTCTATTGAAAGCATCTGCTTACTCAATTACAATTTCTAAGTCAAAGATTGCCGAGCGAGCTGTGGGCCAAGATTGTCACTGACTGGCAGATTCTCTGTCTGCTTCGTCTCTATTCCAAGTCGGAGACGAAGCAGACTTCGCCAGGTGCATGAAAGGAGCCTTCCCGTGTGGCGTATTGAGGTAACCTCACACAAGAACGCCCGGCGCACCCTGGGCAATCAGCGAAACCTATGCAGATTGGCGAATCCTTTCAACACGATGGCTAACGATAGACGTCGCTGGATTCTGGTCCAACGCAATCTAACTCGGAGCCATCGACTCGAGAAGAAGAAGGCTGCTCATGATCGGGAAGTCTGGAAATGAAGACGGAAGGCCATTCCTCACCAGTGTTACATAACAGGTTACCAATTATAAATAATATTAAGTGAATGACTATATAGTTGGCTGATACGCATCCCGCCTAGCCCACGGAACTAGGACAGGTATGACGGACTCCCGGGAACCGCCCGGACTACCGTCTAAAACCAACAGGCTATGCCCATCACGCAGCATTAGTGGCGGTAACACGGGATCGCCAAGGCACACAACCGCGAACACCGCCTGCTGCGACAACCGAAGCTGTCCCGTCTTGGAAGAGGCTTGCGCCCCCCACCCGACGGCAAGCGTGCAGGGTGACAGCACACACTTGCCGACCAAAGGACCTGCACGCCAGGAGAGAGTGAAAAACCCCGGATTAACTCCCTCAGGTCCCCTTGTAACTTTTTTTAGAGGTTTTCTCCCTCGCAGCCACCACCCGGCCCTGGCCTGACGGTGACAGCCCCCGCTCTCGACTATAGTAAAAGATTGTGCCATTAGTATTATTATTTTACACCACACCTTGCCAAAGAGCTCGTTTTCTCGCACGCTGCGCTTCCGGAAAAACCCACTTTTTGGCCAAGTGGTGACGTAATATTGTGTACAAAACACGGGTCGTAAACCAGAAAGCCCTCTCTCGCATATTTATGACCCTCGCCTGCGGCTCGGGCCTTAAACATCTGCGATATCGGCCTTTCTTTGTTTTACAACCCTTGTATTGTAAATAGCTATAATATACACAAATAGGATTACAACTTCGACAAATGGCTTATCTATAATGATTAATTACGCTAGTCAGCTGCTTTCCATTAAATGGCTTACTAATAGTAAAAAATCTTTAGACCGGATGATGGGAATCGAATAAACATACTACAATGTATATTCGATCTCTTTCATTGCTCTAGCCACCTCAGCTACAAGAATAATCAAGCTCAGGCACGAAATCTTTCAGTAGTTCCCTCTCACAATGCTAAGGTAGGCGTCAAGCGACATCTGACGCTATACCTTTTTTTTTTGTTTAGGAGGGGAAAATGCTTTACGCATACCAACCGGGTGCAGGGGGTGACCCGAGTGGGTATGTGTGACTCCCGTATAGGCTGATGAGACCCACGGTATACCCACTAAAAACCCCCCCATCTGCCGCCTCGTCGCCTTGTGGCGAGGTCACGGGAACGCTTGCGCACATATCCGCGACCCCGCCGGCGACAGCCGCTCCCAAGCGGCTCCATCGCGGATGCCCGGAGGCCCTCCACGTCAGGCACGCCAGATGTTTTGGCGTGCCTTCCTCCTCGACCTCCATCTTGTACAGTAGCGGACCCCCCTGAGTCCGCTACGAGGAGGTCATGGGTGCCGAAAAAACTTCCGGCACCCGGCGTGGCGTGGCGGAGCAGGGCGGTGGTTCCATCGCAAACCACACCTCGGCCGCAGAGGATAGGGAAAGCATTTCTCTTCCTCTGCGGCCCCACCAACACCGTTTCCGCGGAACGGCCCCGCCAAGTTCGCAGGGGGTAGGGAGAGTGGCGCACCGAAATACCAACACGCCTCTCCCCCTGCGATCCCGCCTCGGCCACATTAGGGAGAACGGCGAACCGCAATACCGGCACTCATCTTCTTCTGCGGCCCCTCCTCAACGCATCCTCAGCGGGCTTCCCAAGCCCGCTGGGAGCGCCCTCCTCGCGGGCCAGCCGGCAGCCCAAACAGGCCGGCCCTGGGTGCCTCTTAGCTTCACCGTGGATGACCAGTCCACGGTTACTAAGCCCCCCCCCACCCCGACAAAGCGGGCACCCTCGAGGGGGATCTGACGTTATACCTAGGCCAACGTATCAGCATTGCTATATGCGCCTGGCGCCGGTTTGGGTCAAGTTTTTCAAAGTTCAAAGTGCTTTATTTGTTAAACATAGGTATAACTGTCCTAAAACTACGACCAAGACCACCGGGGGATGGGCAGCAGCATCCCTGGAGTGCGGTGGAGATACTGCGATCGCCAACCCGCATGCCAAGCGTGGCGATTATGGCATATACCCCCCGTGAATTTGGGGGAGGCCTATGTCCAGCAGTGGACGTCCTTTGGCTGATATGGTGGTGGTGGTGGTAGGTATAACTGAGATGTTAAATACATATAAAAGTGAACCGCTATGTTTTGCCAGTTGGCCTACAAAAACATTATATTGAATTAAAATAATAATATAACATAATCATTATATTGAATATTACATGATTACTTTTTCCATTAGATTACATTACATTATAATGAGTCAATGTCATGTTTCACAATAAAATCATAGTAAAAAGTCAGTTAATATCATTAAATAATTCGAAATAGAATAATAACATTTATTTAAAAGAAAATTAATCACATATTTAACCAAATCAAAATCTTAATGGTAATGAAACTAAAGATCTATATCTAATTAAAACTAAATAAATAAAAATTAATATATTTACAAATTGCCTACAAAATAGTCCCCCAGGTCGGCACTCTGCGGTAGGGTGCCCATAAGGCTGGCTACATTTCCTCGCTGAATGGCGATGCCAATTCTTTGACCGAGGAACAAGCCAGCCCTATGGTCAGCCGTGTGCTCGAAGAGCCGTTTTTTCAGGTCCCGATATAATTTCTGGGCGTCTGGACCCCACGGCCCAAGTGTCTCTACCCCGAAAGCCGCAAACACATGGTTGCCTGCGAGGCCCGTGTATTTGCGGTGTTTAGCAGCTTCTGCCGAAGCTGCCGCTGCGCCCGCCCTCTGCGAAGTGGTGGGCAGGTGGGACGGAGCCAATGTGTCCACGCAGGTGGCGTCCCAGACTAGGGGTCGTCCCACTTGCCACGGAATGAGCGTCATACCGTCGGGCCTCTTGCCATCGTCGCGGGCGAGGCCAGGTGGCTCTAGGACGGCTGGAATGTTTATGTTGGCAAGGGCCCGACGGATTATGTCGTTCAAGCAGGCGTGACGGGCGAAGCGGCCTGCGCTTTTTTGACAGGAAAGGCCGTGGTGGCCCAGACGATCCACTTCCACGCCGCAGGGGCAACGATGGGGGACCACTATGTTGGAACCCAGGCGGAGGCCGACAGCTAATCTCAGTGAGTTGTTGTCCAGTAGTGTCGCGCAATGGGCCGAAGGGTAGGCGTGGAGCCAGAATCCAGACTCTTTCTCTGAACAAGCCAGGAGCCGGGCTTTTTCGGAGGCTGACGCGGCGGAGTCCAGTAGCCAGTCGTGGACCTGGCGGCAGAGTGGTTCATCCCAGGTTCTTTGTACACCTTTGCTGAATGGAAGGTCTTTACCGGGACAGGCCGTATTCCATGCATTCTCTGCCTCGGTCAAATTTTTCCAATGAGGGATATCGTACTGTGGACCGAGGAGAGAAAGGCTGGAAGAACGACGCTTGAAATTTGCCGGATACCCAGGCCGCCGTAACGAATTGGGAGACTAGTATGTAGGAATTGTCTGTCGTTCAACTGAATGTTAAGAGTTTTTTGGATTTGGGAGTGTAGGATGGAATCAATTTTTTGACAAGATACGGGAAATTTCCATAATGGACTACAGCGCATCAGATAGGTGAATTTGGGGGCAAATAGACAAAAACGGAGGATAGAAACGGCCATGTGTGAGTTAATTTTGAGTAGGCGGTCGGAGTATTCAGAAAAATGGTTGATTTGGCTGTCAATAAAATCTGGGATTGAATCTTCAAATATTGGGGCTCCAAGGAGGTGAAGTGAGTTTTTAGTCATAATTTTGATATCTGGGCAAATGTTTTGAAAGTCGTTGATAATTTTGAATTTGTTTGTGTTTTCCTGGCTTACATACAGCTCGCATTTGCTCATATTTAGGTCCAAACCGATTTCATGAAATTTTGCTATTAGGAAAGACAGGTCGTCCAATACGCAGCTCGCTTCACCTCCGAGGCTGCCGTCGTCCAGGTACCAGATGTTAAATTTTGACTTTAGGGCCGAAATGATAGGGTGAATAGCAAGGCTGAAGATGGCTGGGCCCAGGGGGTCGCCTTGCTGACAACCAACTGCCGAAAATATGCTATGGTTGTTGTACATTAAATTTGAAGGCGAGCTGTAGCACTGCCAGAGATACGGGTATAAATTAGGAATCTCTTTTTGGCTTTCTGTCAGCATGGCTACTCTGCTGACAGAGTTGAACGCATTTTTGACGTCAACCTTTAGCAGTACCTGATCTTTGGAGTTACAGAGGAAAGTACGGCAGGCGTGGACGGCGGCTTCGCAGCCTCCTTTTGAGCCAAAGCCGAGCTGGGTTGGCTTGAATTTAGGTTCCAGATCTTGGACTATGTATCTGCAGCACACTTTGGAGGTTAGTCTTCTATATGTAGCTCCTATTGCAATTGGGCGGATTCCGCCATCTTTTTTACCAAGTGCACAGAGGTTGGCACCGTACAGGGTGGAAACTATCCCGGTGTCTACCTTGCCTGCAAGCATAAAGTTGACGAGACGAGTGATGCTAGACAGAAGGACGTTATTCCGGCTACCCGGTACCCCGACGATAAGATCCTTTAGGTGTTGAGGTGTAATGCCATCCAGGCCCCCGGCAGAACCATTCTTGAATGACATCAAGGAAGCCATTACTGCATCTTCGGAGGCTTGCAGGCATGGCAGAGCTGAGCTGGGCGGGTCAGGATAGTTAAGCACTGCGGGTGCTGGTGGATGCTTACCCTGCAGGGTGGCAAGCGTGTCTGGTGTATCGGGAGCTGAAATGTCGCTGGAGAAAAGAATTTGTGCAGCGCCCTTCAGGTCACCGTCGTTAACTTTCCCCTCTACTACCTTAAACACATCCCGAGAGTAGTGTTTTGGGTGGAAATCGATACAAGAAGCGTCGATGGTGCTAGAACGGGAACAGTTGGATTTTATTTTGGAAGTGAGAGACTGGCGGTTGTTATTTTTTGCTACATGGAGGGTATTGAACGCAAATAGAAGAAGGCTTTCCCAGCTTGACGCTGAATTATCGCTTAAGCAATTATCAATCAACTTCGCAAGACTGGATGCGACAGCCAGTCTCGCGCCTCTCGGGATTCGTTTAATAACCGGAAAAGCCTTCTTATAACTGCTTAAGGTAGTGGAGAGGGGGGAATTAAGAGAGTTGGCAGAGGTTGACGCATGGCTGATAGGGATATTGTTGCTGTTATTTAATTTATGTGACTTGCCAAGATGGATCTGTAGACCACGCCTTCCCTTCAGTAGTTTTGGGTACGTGCAGTGCGGGCATTGTGTGTATTCTTGCGAACACTGGGCAACGGGCTGGCTGTCGGTTAGTGTGTGTAGGGTCGACATTTACCTTACTTTAACTTAATCTTAATATTATACACAACCGGGAAAAAAGGCTATTAATAACTAGAAAGATAAAAAGGATATATAAAGAAACAACACAAAAAACACTGCGGTCCATTCCGGCTCGATTGAAGACATTTTCGATCCCATAGCATACTAATCAACGGCTTTATAATGTAGGCGGCGGATTAATACGTAGATTAGACTTTCCAGGCAGTAAACTTGATAGAACTTATTAAAACACTGAAGAAAACGTTGTAAATAAACACGCGTGATTAAATTTTCACTACGATGACAGATGTCACATAGGCCGGGTGCCTTGCTTCGCACCGAAGTTGCCCGGGCTGCGGTCTCCGCAGGAAATAAAACCTCTGTGGACTCGTTGCTTGTACCATGTGCTTGACTTTCTAAAGATGTAACTGTGTATGATATTGTGGGATAATAATTCCGATGAAAAACATTTCAGATGCTTGTTTATCTGTTGCTAGGTGATCCAAGTTTAAAAGTAATGTGTTTTCGTTCCAAAATCGGCATTGGAGAAAGCTTTAGTTCGGGGGGCAATTTGTTGAAGATCTTAATTGCTACAGAATACACACTTTTGCGCATTAAAGCCGTTTTTGCAGCGACAGTGCACAGGTTCTCCCTGCGTTTTTGTCGTAAAGGCCTGCCAGTGGTATTAATCTTTTTGAATAATGCTGAATTATTTTTTATAAACATTACTGCTTCAAATATGGAAAGAGAGGGCACAGTCAAGACTTTCATGGCTTTAAAATGGGATATACAGCTTTCGGTTTGTCGGAGACCACACATGGCTCTGATACACCTCTTCTGCGCTTTGAATACCGCTTCTCTATTCGAAGAGTTGCCCCAAAAATTATACCGTAGCGCAGCGTCGATGCTACAAATCCATAATACGCGGTTTTTTAGTTATAAATGTTATAATATTATATTGTTTTTATTTTCCTAGCTTTAGTTTTATTCTTTAAATATTTCTTTCATTGTTATTATTCTTGTAAATACTGTATATATAATAAGAACTAAATATAAAAAAAAACAATCTATATATGTATAAAAAAAGTGAAATATTTATTGATAAATTCTTCCTAAGCCTTCTCATGTAAGTAATTTAGAAAAATGAAGTGATTGAAAGAAGCATCGCGAGGAGGAATACCCACGATATCTTAATTAATAGATACAAAATGCATTGCATTGCTTTGCATCTTCTTTTATAATGCGCACTTCTAAGGTACGGAATTCTCTGCCGGCGTCTGTATTTCCGAGTTCATATAACCTGGACCTTTTTAAGGCACGAGTGAATAGGCATCTTCTGGGTGAGCTCGCTTCATCGTCGGCCTCATCTTTGCCCCCTGGCTAGATGCTGGCCAAGAGCAATCCCATTTTTAATAAAAAAAAATACAGTAAGTAATTCACGGAATACCTCTGTACTTCAATCTGTGGGTGTCGTGGGTTTAAGCGTAGGGAACATTTTTTCAGTATTTGACGACCTTTTTAGCTTAGTCGGTAGTGACTAGTGACCCTGCGTACGAAGCTAGTGGTGCCGGGTTTTAATCCCGGTCAGGGCATTTATTTGTATGATGAGCACAAATAATTATTCTTGAGTCATGGATTTTTTAATGTATATAAGTATTTATCAATCTTATATATATCGTAACGTTATGCCTATAGTAAATGCTTCGCTTAAATAGTTTGGGAGTAGGTTAATTATTCTTCTTATGGTTAAGTTTGGCGACTCTCGATGAGTGATCCGCGCCTTTAATCGCTCCGCGTTTGCATTAAACACAGCCCAACGGATAAGCCCAATACGTTTCGCTATCATTTCGTCGCATCACTGCGGATGAAGTTTTCCGGTAACCTTAACGGTAATATGCCTGAGTGAGTTAGCCCAGTTCCGTTCAGTTTGGGTCCATTTGCGTAAAGTGTTTTGATGTTTTTCGCGTTCTATTAAGTAGTACCTAGGCGACCAAGCCTTGCTCGGCTTCTTTCTCGTTTCCCGGACAATTAGAGCTTTTTAGAAGAGGAGATCTCGCTAGATCGATTTCGCGCCTCGTAAACCCCGGAAATGTAAATTTCTTTGAAATCGTTAGAGCAGTTTCCTTGGTTCTTGAAATAAATTAATAACCATACGAGAATTGCTTGCTTAACGATTGTTCCCGTAAATAACAAATAGCTAAAATTTTTTTTTATATTACGTCGGTGGCAAACAAACGTACGGCCCGCCTGATGGTAAGCGGTCACCGCAGCCTATGCAGCAACTCCAGGGGTGTTACATGCGCGTTGCCGACCCTTTAAAATTTTATACACTCCTTTCTTGAAGAATCCCATACTGTAGTTCTTCGGGAAAACCTCGGTAGCTTATTCCACAACCTTTGAAACAGGAACAAGGAAAATTCCGATTGTCACTCAAGATAACAGAGCAATTACACCCTAGTGACTTTATTTTACAAAATGCCTCATTACGGAACGGTTGTTATGTCGGCTCACGTCAGTTTGCGTCACAGAGCGCTACACAAACGTGTTGTAAGGGAAAATAAATCATTAAATGCCCGGCGCCATGGACGACAAATCAAGAAGACTGACAATTTCAACGCAAAGACGCATTCTTTCAAAATAAATAACCTGCTGTGGATGGTTTCACTGTAGTAAGATAAGTCATTTATATGTGTAGAGCCATAAATTCTACTCGACACCCTACCGCCATCTTTATTCTATAAACTCAGTAATGAAGTTATTGTGCTAAAGTTTTAGGCAGGACCTTAAGTCTACGAAATGAATGTACATATGTATACATACCTATCACTCGACCTAACCACAGTAATATATTTTTGAAGATACACTTTGTGCCGATATTGTCAGTCCTCCTACTTTAGGCGCCTTCCTTATTTGTCGATGCGGAAGCGGCACGATATATGAGAAAACTCACTGCCCATGGTATTACTACTGCGCAAACGTAATACTGTCAGTATTTCGTCAAGTGAGGAAATCTCACATCAGTAGCTTACGTCAAAGAGCAAAACACCTATTTTTTTATTAGAAATGGGATTGCTCTTGCCCAGCATCTAGCCGGGGAGCAAAGATGAGGCCGCCGATGAAGTGAGCTCACCCAGGAGATGCCTATTCACTCGTGCCTTAAAAAGGTCTAGGTTATATGAACTCGGAAATACAGACGCCGGCAGAGAATTCCAAACCTTAGAAGTGCGCTTTATAAAAGAAGACGCAAAGCGCTTGGTTCGAATTAGAGGAATTTCGACCAGGTAAGGATGGTAGCCAGCCGTACTGTGACCTGTAGTTTATAGTGTTGTGGTCTTCCACTATTATAAGGTTTCTAAGATAAATGTGAAGAAAATGAGACTACTAGATATGCAGTAATTGATACTGGCTGCATGTTTGAGCCGTTTGGGTTTGAAACGCTTGGGCCGTGGGCCCCGGAGCACATAACGTCACAATTCAACGAGCTCGCAAAGCGGCTCATGGAGGCAACTGGTGACCAGAGGGCTGGCGCCTATCTCGCCCAACGGATCTCCATTGCCATCCAGCGTGGCAATGCCGCCAGCCTTCTGGGCACCTTGCCACACGGAACAGACCTGGGGCCTGTTTATTATTTGTATTTATTTAGTTTTGTTTTATTTTAGTTTATAGTTAGTTTAGTTTATTTATATTTGCCTTGATTCCTATTGTTTTGTAAATAAACGTTTATAGGTTATATGAACTTGGAAATACAGAATAAACTTTTTTGTTTTAATTGACTACTAGATCAATTAACAAATTGGGTATATTTCTTCCTCAACACTGCGCCATAGACGTAAGGTTAATTTAGCTGTTTAGACCCTCATAATAGTGCAGTGGCAATGAAGAAACATCGCACCTCTCAGAGTCGCTTTATGTAAGTTCGCTATGGTGATAGGTCACGACTTGTGGTTTTGCCTTAAGGGCCAAATCTGTTTGGAACAAACTCACTCAGAGATCTTCGCTACTATAGCCGTTTTACCGCCGAGGTCTGAAGCGCTCCAGAAGACTGAGGAGTCGTCCTTCCGCTACCGCTGAGAATCTGTGTAATCGATTTGCAGTGTGACAGTACGTCTGGATGTCCGATGAAAGAAGGGGGAAGGCGGTATGAGCTCATGGAGCTCCCGAGTACACTCACCGAAGTACAGTTTGTAGAAGACGCACAGACATGCTACCTATGACTATCGCTCCCACCCCGCCAATTCAGGAAGTCACCTTATCCGTCCATGACCGGCACGGAGAACTTTGCTGGCGCGGTGTCAAGTTGCGCCACAGTTTGCGTTGACATCGTAGTTATAATATGATCCTGAACTATAATAAGGGCGTAACAGGTAAGCTGCCAAGTGTGCTAAACGAGTTTGTAGATGCTTGTTACCTTTGTTTTCACAAACTCACTTATATCTTATTTATTACTAACTATGAGTAGACTGAATTCAGCAGCATACCGCTAGATCAAATTATTTTGTGAATTTGTAGCACATCAGTCTATGCAGTGTTTGGGGTAGTATCAAGTTATGAGTCATCCTATCACTTGCGGACTCCATAATTTGCTACGGCATTACTAGTTACGGGCGGACCTATAAAACCATCGTAGAACAGATATATAAGCTACAACTGGCATTACTAAAAACAATTCTACCCCAGAAAATCAGAGCCAGTCTAAAACACAATAATTCAGATGTATTCAAACATTGTAAAGTGATTGGCGTGTTCAACAGGTTTTGTTTTTCGATACTGACAGAAGAACGTGATATTATATCTACATTAGAAAAAAAATCGCGCCCCGGACACCTACGTAGCTTAGATTATATGCGCACATATGTTCTGCCTAGTGTAAACAATAACTACGGGAGAAGAACCAATACCTGTTTAATACCACAAAAACTTAACAATATACCTAAACATGTGCTTAATGACTTATTGGGTGTGATTGACAACCCGGGGAAATATAAATCGTTGCTAAAAAAATATTACCTGGATTGTGAATCATAATCGAAATAAAATTGTAAGCTACATTGTTCATTGTTGTAAACTTAAGTAAAATAATAATATAAGTAAATATATCAGTATTAATACGCTAAACTATTGTTAATGCGGATCGATCCGTGCGATTCCGCCAGCTATTACATAAACCTACCAAGGTTTCCAATAGTGGCTAAGTATATAACTTCCTTGTAATTAAACATGTTCGATTTAATAAAAGAAAAAAAAAATGTTTTGCATTTTACGTTTTCAAGGATATATTTGATACTTTTTAAATATATTTTTACTATGATACTGAGTTTATAAAATAAATTTATATTAATATCACTTCAGAAGAGTAATAAAAATACACGTACGTAAGATGTCTTTTTTTTAGAAATAGTTTTTTTGAACTGAAACTACTTGGAAATAATTGCTTGCCCAATAAATAGACCACAATTAAAATTAATATTTTGACCCAGGTTTCAAATCAAGTATCCATGACACAGTGTTGCTAAGTCATCAATCATTAAATCGAATGACTAAACATTTTCACTCTGACAGTAACTAACACCTGTCTCATCAAATTGGACGTTCTAATTTAAATATGCGTCATTTTGACTAAAATAACATTAAAAATCTGACGAGGGTAAGGTATTTTTACCTATTAAATGTATAACGCATTTAATAGGTAAAATACCTTAAAAATATCTTTACACCACACCTTGCCAAAAAGCGCGTTTATTCGCACGCTGCGCGTCCGGAAAAATCCACTTTTTGGCCAAGTGTTGACGTAAAATTGTGTACAAAACACGGGTCGTAAAACAGAAAGCCCTCTCTCACATATTTATGACACTCGCCTGCGGCTCGGGCCTCAAACATCTACGATATCGGCCTTTCTTTGTTTTACAACCCTTGTATCTTAAATAACTATTAATACATTAAGGTATGTATGCTTTTAATTAATTCAATATACGAAGAAATAACTAAATCCTAACCGACAGCCGTTGGTTCGGACGAGTTCCGGAGTAGACTCCGCGGTTGGGCAAGTATAAGCGTAAGTAGGGTCTCCCTAAAAAAAACAATAATGTTCCAACCAGAGTCGGGTCCGGAGTTCGGACAGCCGCTGGCGAGGTTGCGGAAGTGCACCTACGGCGTTCACGTGGCCGCGCCTTATAGCATGGAGGCGGCATTGAAGGGGTTTTTAGTGGGTATACCATAGGCCTCATTAGCCGATATGGGTGTCCCACATAACCACGATCCTGCGCCCTGGCGGTTGCGTAACGCATTTTCCCCTCTTAAAAAAAAGGTACGGCCTCCCTGCAACTCTTTGGATAGATGACCTTAAGAGGTTTCCTGGCAGTGGCTTTGTGAAAAAAGCCTACAATCGAATATTATGGCGCAAAATGAAAAAGATCTACATACGGCAGATGATGGAATAAGGCTAATGATGATGATCAAGAGAAAATGCCGTTCTTTTCTTATTACGTGTATACAGATTACAACCAAATTGCCATACAATTTATTATCTTCTTGCAAGTAACATTAACGCCGCTTTTTGAATAATTTAATACAAATATGTAGGCAAATTCAAAACTCTAAGAGAAGAAGTCAATTTTTAATTTGTTTTTACTCTACTAGCGAAAGATTGTGTAGCTAATCCATAGTAATATTATAAACTAGCTTTTGCCCGCGACTTCGTCCGCGTATAATTCGTTCTCGCCTTAGAATGATTTGTTTTCCCATACAATCTTTCTCAAGCTCAGGTGGACACCAGGAACTTAGGGTGACATGTTTTGCAGAAGGCAAGCCACGAATAGATCGGACGGGAGATATTTGCTTGACCAGGCTATCCTAGGCACCCGCGGCTATAACGCCTCAGATGATGATGATGATACAATCTTTCACCCTTCTTTACAGCCCCTTAAGAAATGATTACAGTCAATATGACATTCCCTAGAAATCCTATTGTCAAGACGAATGATTAAGTGCTTATTTCGGAAATAAAAAAATAAAGTAAAAGTTGTTTATTCTTCAAATTAGGCATATAACATGCACCTATGATACCAAATGTACCGATTCTAGACGAATGAATCTTGTCAAAAACATTACATGTACGAGTACATTGCACAGTGGTAAAAGTCCCGCTTCGCAGTTCTGCCGTCAAACGTTATCCCAACAGAGCGAGTTCTTCATGTAAGTATGATGACCGAAGGCCGGAAGCAGAGCGGCTAGGCATGCGAGAATAATCACACAGAGTGGGCTTCTCATGTAAGGCTGAAGGCCTGACGCAGAGAGGCGAGACACGCGAGGCTGAATGCCGAACCTCCCAACAGAGTAGATTCTTCATATAAGGTTGATGACTGAAAAGCCGAAGGAGAGTGGCAAGGCATGCGAGGCCGAAGGCCGAGCTATGTCGTCGCTGAAGATCCAGTTGCCATATTAATGAGGGTAAATTATACTCCATTTGTTCGTTTTCACGTGATGCCTAGACATATAAACAGACAGACAAACAGACACAAATTCTTAAAACTGTTGATACGATTTCCGTTATTGATTCTAAGTATCCCCAGCCAACTTTTTTTCGAATATCTTCCATGTACAGACTTTCGACCCTCTTCTAAGTGTACTGACGATTGGGCTGCCCAGCTAGAGTGATCTCTTATATCAAACAGTTTTTATGGTGTGAAGGGTCAACAATTACGTAACAAATAACGCACGACAAAATTAAATGATACACCGACGATACAAAGTGTGCATTGAAACAGCTGTTTTTGTATTTAAGCATATGAATAAAAACAATGTAGAACTAATTGCGAAAAGATTGTGCTCAAAAATTGCGTCAAAACAATTAGAAGGAATTATGATACTTCGGTTTTGACATAATGAATCGTTGACACGCTGTTATACTCCTAATTGGCTGAAACTTAAATCGTAGAATGGCATATGAGGATTAAACCACCCCGTTTCATGGACCTTACTTGCATCCCCGATTTAACATCCCCGATTTAAAAATACACTTATAAATCTTATAATATATATAAGTAAATCCAGATTATCTTAATCTGTTCAGCCGTTTTTGCGTGATTCAGTGACAAACATCCAAACATCTAAACTTTCGCATTTATGATATTAAGTAGTGGAATTATGGTAAAAAAAGAGTGCACATGAAGTGAACGGCAAAATTAACATTGTAATTGCATGTTATGAAGAGACCGTGGTGGCTGGCGCGCACACTGGGCAGCTCCGCGGCGCAGCGCTTGCTTTACTTTTTTTTTCAGTTTCCATCTTAATATTTCACAATCTTTAATGAGGATGTTTTGATTTTGTCATCAAGTATATGCGTACCAATTTTAATACCTGTAACTCATGGATTATAGGAGTTCCCATACAAAATTTAACCCCTCTTTTTACCAAATATGCACAATTTTTATAGCCTAAAACCTGACCGGGTAATTACTCGACAGATTAGTAAATTTTTCATCAAAATGCGTTCAGCCGTTTTCAAGTGATGCGCGTTCATATAAACAGACAAACAGATAAACAGACAAAAAATCTAAAAACTGTTGGAACGTGTTCTGTTACCGATTCTAAGTATCCGCAGCCAACTTTTATTCGAATATCTTCCATGTACAGACTTTCGACCCTCTTCAGCTTTATTATATGTATATAGATGCGAAAGTAATTATGTCTGTTACCTAAAAACTAAAACCGATTTGGGTGAAATTCTGCAACTTTCGCATTTATCGGTCTTTCTCCGCTTCAGCTTCGACAAAAATGATTCCGTATGTCGGAATTTCCGGTTGCTCTAGTCTCCTGTACAGGTCTCATTTCTGAACGGATTCTCGAGAATGTTTTTTGTGAGCAGGTTCGATAATTATACAGAATTTTTTTCTTAAAATATTCGCATGCACAAAACACACAAACACATAATTAATTTATTTATTTACCTTAAACCCCCGGGTATTAGACCCATGTACGAATAGTTTAAGAATGTGTACAAAGCGCGAGAGTTTAAAAAGTCAGAATTTTTGATGCCAAAAAATTTTTTGGAAATATTAAAATTGATAAAAAAATGCGAGTTCTACAGTCCCAGAGCCACTAGTCATATTAGTATGTGACCTGGTAAAGCCAGGTAAAGTCTGTTGGATGCTGGTGCCGCAAGATCGGTCATTGTGGCACTCATTGGGCGAGGCCTATTTCCAGCAGTGGACGTTCTTCGGCTGATATGCTGACGGATACTGTATGAGCTTAAGGTCCTTTTTACATTGCTCAAAGTCAAAGTCAATTATTTTTCAATTCAGACATATTATATTATATACACCAGTGACTGCCAATAAAATTCAATCTCTGCCACAAGAAGAACCGGCGTAAAAAACTCGACAGGTATTACTATAATGTATAGTACTAGGTATGTACCTTTAACAATGCCTTCACCTAATCAGCCAAACATAACCATTCATGCAGCCATTAATAACACCAAAACCTGTCAAAAGACAACGAACCTGCCTACGCTAGATCAAGAGGGGCGATAACCCAGTTCGGCACGCAACATGACCCCCAAGGGTCACTCTGATACATACAACGCGTGTTCGAATTTGATTTTAACGCGCACGCTAATTCTGGATTCACGCTCGTAACTTCCAACCTAAGTGAAAAAAAAAAAAAATTTCAGCTACTGGGCTTTCTCCCGCTGCATTGCGTGCATTTGCTCTTAGCCAACTTAGTGACGACGAATATGGCAATCACTTCGCTTTTCTGATTGCGCCAATGACTTGTATATACATTGATATGACGAGATTTGATACAGAGAGCAAATAAAAAAAATGAACCGTAATCGCATACAATCCCATGAACAGAATCAAACCTGTCCCTCTGAATTGCCATGCCGGTCCAGTATCCTACTACTAGGCAAATAAATGAAAATTTTATCGTGATAATGTCTACTTTGAATTAACACAAACCAGAAAAATATTTTGATTCGCTATAAAATGGAATGTGAGTTGTTTATTACAAATATACCCCGGCTATGCAATTCACTGTTTCGCCTCTCCACGCGCCTAATATAATTGGGTCCCGAGATTCCTAGCAACTATGTGTAATTGGAGATCAGACTACACTGGAACGCCAGAGAAGATTCGACATTGTGAACCCATTTGTTCCAATCATGTTCCGGGACTCACGAACTTAACTGCCTGATTGATTCCTGCAAAACACGTGTACCTTAACTATTCGTGTGGGGCCATTCAGCCTAGTTTGAATTAGAAATTGATAGTTTTAGTCAGTGATATACCAATATTACCAATGTGGCGATTTGAAAAGTATAAAAAAACTTCAAGTTTTTACTGTAGTGTGTTCAAATTGATGTGTCATCATCATCATCAACTTCAGCCGAAAGACGTCCACTACTGCTGGGCATAAGCAGTTGCTGAGGTTCTTGACATGGTATCTTATACGAGTGAGTTATAAGTTATAAGATACACAATTTCAATGCTCTTCTTTCATGCATTTTTACTTCTGAACACTAAACACTCATTTTTGAATATGGTAAGCTGTATTAAAATTTAGACCAAAAAAAGGCATTTTACATTTAAATTATTCAAAACCAGAAATTAAGCTTTAATATAAGTAGTAGATTTTGACTCATGTTGTCAAAAGCAAAGATATAATGATTTCCGTAAAAATGACCCGTGTTTATTGCTTCCCAGTGTATATCTCAACACAAACCACCATAATAAACCACCACTTTCCACCGCCTAGAACAATATTTACGACGTATATTTACGGTTTCTTGTGTTAGACTAACTTTTAACTAGAACTATGTTAGTTTAGATTATCATAGCGTTATCCCCTAAATCCCAGAGTTTTTCGGTTGCCATCTTCTATCTGGTTTCAGTAGTTTTGTTGATTTTTCCGGGATCAAACTAATCCATTTATTTTATTTATAAATTGAGAAAACCAACAGCGATAACTAATGCTAATTAACTAAATAAGGAAAAGTAAAATTTCAAGTAAAGTAAAATTTATTTTCAAAGTAAGTTCATTCACATATTATGCCATGAAAGATCAGCGGCTCACACTAGGCTAAGCCTGTCCTGTGACACCACCTTATTAAATTGTACAGATTTTCAAATTACTTACACGAGAGTGCTTAATTACATTAAATAAAAGATTCTAAATTATCATCGTTACTTACATGTCCGATAAAACAGTTACATTATTACATTTTGGTTCAGATTACAGATAAAGAGACATCCATTGTCTATAAACATAAGAAAAATAATAATAATAATAAGAAAAGAGTGAGCATGTGCGCCTATGTGTGTTCTGAGCATGTACGGCAAATTACTGGTTTCCCTTGCTAACTTATATAGCGTAAAATACAATCGAATCTTTGGTTATTACTTCAAACTAAACAGTTGAGACTAAAAACCTAAACCGTTATGTTGTGTACTCTGTAGTTTGTATTAACTAACTAAGTACTTACAGAGCAAAGTTCAAAACATTAGTGTTGGTTACAAAAAAGGTATCACATCAATGTAGCCTTTGACATAAAATATAGGTTGCATTATTATTTTGCTGCATCCTTGAATTTTTTTACTTCATAACCGAATTTATGAAATTAAAATTTTACCTCGCAGTTCCTATTCGGAACCGGAAAAATCAACTGAACTTCTGAATTTACATAGAAGCCTTCTCCTGAAACCTAGCGATAATCCTGGCTTTGAGCAGGGTTCGTTTTTTTTCTTTGTGGGCCATTTTTCGCTCATGTCAGTTTTTATGAAATCATGGCGTGTCATAGATTCTTTGGTCTGCCTCAGGGTCTTTTCGACTACCAACCTAATCTCAAGAATCGGTCCCATACTAGATTTTTCATCAACTATTCTCATCCTGTGATGCTCTTGCTACAATACTAACCCAATTCCATTTAGACGAATAGATCTCTTGACATTAAAAGAATGCCTTCAAATATTTAAACACAAGCCAATCTAGTCGCAATTGTCTGGAGTGGCCAGCAGATTAAGAAACAAAACCACTACGATTCTCTCGACTAGGAAAAAGAGTTAAATGAAAAATGTTAAATTCTAGATGGTTGAACATTTTAAAAGAGGAAGCAATATAGCATCCCTAGTTCTAAAAGATTGTAAGTAATGAAAATTTGCTACAAAAATACGACAGTTTGGTTGAACGAGGAAGCAAGGCTGTAAATAAAACGGGTATACAGCGAAGCGAGGGAGGCGGACAAAGGCTTAGAAATGTATCTTTAGACCGCTTTTGGACGGGATTTAACATGTTTCTGGGTTACAGTTATAGTTGATGGGATATTGAAACACCCGCACATGATGGGACATAGCTATTCATACCATAAACTGGTCCGTGATATAAGTCTGTGCAACAAGGCTATCTAGCTAAAAGTGACTAAAGTCTAACAAAGAAGTGCTTAAGGTGAGGTACGACCAGGACGATGTTTATGGCAGATCTTAATATAGTGAAACGTGCCGCACACGAGTGTTTTAAGGCCTGATTGTAAGCAGTTCTATATATTATCTATTTTATCTGCACATATAAAGTGGTGGATAAATAATATTTTTCAATAAGTCTGCTCATCGTGTAAAATCATACACAGTAACCGGCAACCTGAAAGCTCCAAACCAATTTTCAGGCTTACAGTATAGCACAGCCTTTACCAAGTTTTTACAACTTCCAGCAGCGTTGCAAGTTTTACTACAATTTTATGTAAATACGAATTGCGTAGCATAATTCCATTAGTCATCTGGCAGAGTTGGAATACTTTGAGTCAACATGGACAAGTTCTTGAACGGATTCCAAGTGGTTTGAGAGCCACAGTTCTTGGCCAACAAAAAAAATCTTTTCTCTCTTCAAAAAGGAGTAAAATCGGCGTGCGACTTCTTTGAACGGCCGCTTTTAAAATGGCTATCTTTTGTTCTAAACTTGAGCGAAACAAAAGAAATACCACTTTAAATGTGTTATGACAGGTCTAAATTTTAATTATATCGAATATACTCGTACATATCGTGGCATGTTGCTCTTATGTTGCTGTTTGCAACTGATATATTTGTGTGAGGTGTGTAATAAAGAGTATTTGTACATTTCGCTGCATATCGGGTAGCACGCAGCCAGTATTTTTTTAATATAATCGCCACCAAATTATGACATTATTCGCAACATTTGTCACATAATGATTTTCTTCGTAATAAATTAAGTAAGTATTTTTATTTACACTATACTGTAGCAGTATGGGGACCCGGGTATGTCCTAAAACTACGACCAAGACCACCGGGGGATGGGCAGCAGCATCCCTGAAGTGCGGTGGAGATACTGCGATCGCTAACGTGGCGATTACGGCATGTACCCCCCGTGAATTTGGGGGATTTCCAGCAGTGGAAGTCCTTTGGCTGATATGGTGGTGGTGGTGGTGGTAGCAGTATGTGAGGTGGTAGATTTCATCTCATAATATTTTCATTATCATTATATTGGATCATAAATCTCCTGCTAATATTGAGAATGAATGAAAATATTACAAAGAATTAGTTTGATAAAAACTTTGTACCCAGCTGCGTTCATTTACTTTCGTAATATAACAATAAATATATTCATAACAATAAATATCATAATAATAATTATGTAGGTACTTAATCATAGAGGTGGCCGTGCGCGAGATACATTTAAATGACAATTTCCTTACTAAAAATGGCAGTTGGATCTACGCAACGTAAGTTTCACACGTTTTACATTATCAGCGAGCACGCACTCGGTAGTTATGCGTATCATATTACTAACTACCTGACCCCACAATTTATAGGCCCCTAGGCGCATATGGCAATTTCCAATGCTGTAACAGTTCACAAGTGGCTTTAAGTTCGTGTTTATTGGGCGTACATATTAAAGCATCGTTAGGTGGCCGCTGGGAAATCACTAGTAACACAATTATGGAATATGATACTATCAGCTGGCTGCAATAGGTAAGGTTCTAGTTATTTCATTACTGAGACAGTTTTGCATACACTCGGCGTCTGCCCGTCTGTCACAGATGGGTCCACATTGGCTTACTTACGTTTACGTGATGATAATCATCATCATCACTCTTTATAATTTTATTTTTCATACCTATATATTTACTCGTATTTGTACTACTGTTGTTCATAATAGGTATTCCGAAAATATTCATTCAGAATATCATTACCGAAATTGTGTTTATATTCCTAATCATTATTGATGTTTTATTTTTAGTACTCGTACTAACTACTCAAATCTCAGCTTATAAAGAGTATGCTATTTGAGTGACCAATTTACTGTAGACATTTTGCGAGGAACTAGCACATTACTTATCATCACTATTCGATTGAACAGGCGGCAGCTTTGATATCTATCTTGTATTTTTACAAAGACGTAATAACCATAGATTCACCCCTGACATACGACATTCTAAAAGTTAGCTGGCGACTGCTTATCAGATTATTGAAGTGCAATATTTGTAAGTATTTAATTACATATATCCCGGACCCGGGTATGTCTTAAAACTACGACCAAGACCACCGGGGGATGGGCAGCAGCATCCCTGGAGTGCAGTGGAGATACTGCGATCGCCAACCCGCAGGCCAAGCGTGGCGATTATGGCATTTACGTCCCATGAAATTGGGGGAGGCCTATGTCCAGCAGTGGACGTCCTTCGGCTGATATGGTAATTACATATATCATGATATTTCACTGCGTTTTAAAAGCAAGAATATCGATGATATATTTGACACAACTATAAAAATCAAAATTTGTACATTTTACAATTTGTCTCGCACTTTTATAATCGAGTGACAGATATGATAGGTATAATTATTTTCGTGGTACCTAGCAGCAACTTTACTTCGCCAACTGTTTGTTGGCAATGCGCTTATGGCGCTTATCTTAATAACTAAGTAAGTACTAACATTGTACAAATACGCTACACTAAAGGAATGAAATGCTCGCCATTACTATCATCATTCATCACTATCCTATGATCATCACTACATAATATAAAACAAAGTCGCTTCCCTCTGTCTGTCCCTATATATGCTTAGATCTTTAAAACTACGCGACTGATTTTGATGCAGTTTTTTTATAGATAGAGAATAGGAAGGTTTATATCTATCAAACATGCATTATATAGTAGAGAAACACTGATAATTTAAGAGGTTTCTAATGTGATGTCGTGAACAAACACATTTTTTGCGCTTACATTGCAAACACTGGCTGAACCTGCTGAAATTTCAATAAAAAAAAATGTTGGAAAGTGGCGAACGCTTTCATTTATCGATAACTGTCGTCTACATCACATTACGTCACTCAGTTGCTCAAATTATTGAAAAACATATATATTTATATAGTAGTTTTTTTTAGTTATAAACTTTTAAAAAACTTGCACTAGTTTTACACAGATACCTGGTTGAGAGTGAATCTCTTAATTTCACGACGTGTAAACAATCACTTACCCTCCTTGTGACACAATCAACAATTAAATCCGATTTTAGCTGGTCCACAACTAAGAGCAAACTGCAGGCATGCAAATGTGTCATGACACTCGACACTCATGACGCGTTTCGTCCGTCGAGGAAAATTACTGCACGGCAACGACATCTGGCATTATGGACATGGTGATTGACGCTAAGACGATTCTCACTTGACAGGGTGGGATCGGTATGAATGCGGTATTTTGTACTTTGACGTGAGCTTACTGATATCGCACAAATGTCGCTATATCGCCAGTATTACATTTACGCAGTAATAATATTATGTGCGGAAGCAGGGCAGTACTGCATTTGCACCACCCCGCTTCGGCGCATTTCTTGCCAGTCAGGAAGCACTTCTTTAAATCTAGGCGCACAGTAGAGGATCTCGGGAAATACCGTACATCGGGTGGGTCCAAAGAGGTGCCCACCCACAGACAATCATGACTTCCAGCGAAAGCCAAAAAGCGGCCGGGACCAGTTCCAAAAAAGGATCGGTATTAACTCTAATGATAGTTGATACTGATAACTGACAGCTTACTGATATCGTTTTCTCCTCATTAACAAATGCGGAAGTAGCCTAAGGTTGGGTTGCACTAAACCGCCTGTAATCGTAAGCGGTGTTCATCAAAATTTGAATGTATGGAAAGTATGGTAACTTTCTATGGGATGACAGCTGCGGGCGCCATATTTAACGTTGATCGCTCTGTGATCGTAAGTTGATGCAACTCAGCCTAAGGCGCCTTGCTGACTTGTCGATGAGGGGGCGGTACGATATGAGAAAACTGTCAGCTGTCAGTGTCAACCGATACTAATGCAGTACTGCCCCAATTCTGCGCATGGTACTACTGCGCAAACGTATTACTGACAGTATTTCGTCAAGTGAGGAAATCTCACATCGGTAAATTCACGTCAAAGAGCAAAATACCTATGACATATCGCTCCCGCCCCGCCAAATCAGGAAGTCGCCTAAGTGGCAATTCAGTCAAAAGTAGAGAGCAAATAATAACAAAAGTAGTAGTAGTAACAGTTCATACAATCTGTACCAGCACGCAAAGTCATTTATTTTGCGGTGGTGTGGTGGTAGTGTGGTGCGGAATGAGAAGGACTGGTCGTCAAAATTTATTTTTATTGTTACAAAGAAACGGACAATTGTATGCTTTATTGTTAACTAGCGATCCGCTCGAGCTTCGCATGGATTACATAAATATACATGAATTATACACCAAAACCATCCGCAAGAATCAAGCTACACGTTGGTCCAAGCTACATTTAAAACCATCAAGCCGTTTACGAGTTTATCGCGAATATACAGACAGACAGATGCGGCGCGGGATTTTATTTTATAATATGGTTTGATGTGACTAGAGCAAAAAAAGTATAATTTTAAATTTCCCTAATTTAACGCATATGCTACTTACCATAATCTATGATTGAGTTAATCAGCAAGATCTGGAATTAAGTAAAAATATTTCAGTAACATTAAGTATTACGTTTAATTTTTTATATAAAGTGGTTGATGTTGAACGATCTATTTAAATTTATTTACAGTACATATGGTGCTACTTTACCGCACGAGTGCCGTAATCAGCAGATTACGTGCATATGTCGAAAGTTTAAAGAGCCAAATTTTACTGTAAAACGTTGTACGATACACGTGCGAACAGGTAATTCGCAACCCGTGTCGATTTAAAGCACTCCCTTCGGTCGTATTTCAATTTATCACCACTCGTTGCGAATTTATAGAATGGCATTTTGTTGCTATAGAATTACTATTATATTCGAAATAAATGTCATCTGATATACCTATATAAGTTTGTTTGTTATATAGTACGAGTAGGTACCGCAAAAATAATGTATCGTTAAAATATAAGTACATTTCAGCAAAACTATTAAGCTAAACATAGAAATGGCATGTTTTACAAGGTAATTATAACACCAACTTGGTTTAATGGTTCTTGGCTCAATGTATAACTGAAACAAGAGAATTATTTTTTTAAAACCCGACTGCTTTTGGAGTTTCGTACCGATAAACTACCATCACTTACACACACATAATTAATACGAATCAAACGACACCTTTGAAGCTAAAATCCATCGACCCGTTTAGGCTGCAGAGCGTGCTGAACATTTGAATTTGGCGCCAAAAATCCACCATTTTTGTTTTTTTTACTTTGATATACACAGTGTCACTCTCACAGTAAATACGAATCTGACAACACCTCTCAAGCTAAAAACCATACACACATACTCTCGAAAAGTCCTCCTTCTGGAGCAGTCGGGTGAAAATATGTATGCTACTAATAGACTCAAATATATTATAAAGTTATTTACACCACATCTTGCCGAAAAGCGCGTTTTTCCGCACGCTGCGCGTCCGGAAAAACCCACTTTCTGGCCAAGTGGTGACGTAAAGTTGTGTGCAAAACACGGGTCGTAAAACAGAAAGCCCTCTCTCGCATATTTATGACCCTCGCCTGCGGCTCGGGCCTCAAACATCTGCGATATCGGCCTTTCTTTGTTTTACAACTCTTGTATCGTAAATAGCTATTTTCAAACGTTGGTAATGGGGTAACCTATTTGAACTCTGATTACGTTCAGTGTATTTGAAGCCAGAACCGGGCTGACTTGGTACTTAAGTGATTTTCACTTTGACGGTTTTCCTCGCACATATCATAATTATATTATTGTTTTGATATATATTTGTTCAATAATTAAGTTTAATAATTTCAGTTATGGTTATGACTTGTTTACTTGTAACCGAAACATTTCATGTTCATTATGTGATTTCTTTGATTACTAGCTGAATTTGTAAGATATAAATATATTTTATTCAATGAAAGAAATCAAATTACGGTGGTAAGTGCATTCAGCACTTAAAATATAAATGTGTATGGTAGACACACTCTGTATACTTTGTTGTACTGTCTGCTTGAAACCTGTTGTGCAATAGGTATTGATTATATGTCCATCAGTTTTGTGTGTCACTGAACACGGAAACTGGGATGATTGCAGGGAAATGGAGTGTGCTGGAGTGACGTGCTCCTATCAGTATGCTCTCCGCTCCAAAGCCATTTTGCAACTAACAGTTTCATTTCAAATATCATTCTGATACCATGGGGCCAGTTACATGGATATTATTATTCTCTAGTCGCCCAAAGGCCTACTAAAAGGTCTCTTCTTCTTCGATGGAATTCACATCATTCAAAATTTAATCAGTTTGCATTTGTTTTATATCATTCGATTTCAAAACAAAGACAAACTCTACTTTATATCGAATCTTTGTTCCTGAGTCTTGGATGTTTTCTATATATATATATTTAAATATTAATTTATCCATTTAAGTATAGGTATATATCGTCGTCTAGTACCCATAGTGCAAGCTTTGCTTAGTTAGGGAGTAGATTATAATTTCATTGCCATTTTTTCGTGCATGGCGGGCGGCTTGGGATTATTACGCAATACACTCATTACAATACGTATCACGTGTACATTGATCAATATAGAACAAAAATCATTTTTAAAATCTGCGATAATATTGACATTCCAGTATCGTGATATTTGTGATAATAATCACTGTGTAGTCGGCCCCATGGGATTATCAGTGGCGCCCTTAAATACTCGGCTGTTTAGTTTACTTTGGTAAGAGGGAAATCATGAACCAATGTGGTTCAGATACCATGTTAAAGAGGTGTTTGAGAATAAGGCTGTATTTTACCACTGTCAAGCAATGACCACTGACGGTGACAGCTATTAATATTTCAAAATATATAAAAATGAAATCAATATTTGATATTGTATCAGTATTTATATAGCCTCATAAACGCGAAACCCATACCTACGCATATACTAGAAGCGAAAGTAACCCTGTCAGTCTGTATCTGACCTCTTCACGCTTAAACCGCTGAACCGATTTGCATAAAATTTAGTATGGATATAGTTTGAGACCCGAGAAAGGACAAACAATAGTTTTATTTAGATTTCTATGGGACTGCAATAAATCTAAGTTTATATCTCTAATAGTCTCTTTATAATAATAATAATCTGCATTTCATTAAATTGTCTAAAGGACCTCTACGTGTTGGCTATATGGTACTCGGTTGGTACTTCGGTACCTCGGTACCTACTTCGGCTCCGCGCACGCCTTCCAAAGGTCCGGTACACCATTGTCCCGTGAGCGGAAAAGACATACAATAATAATTAACAGGTATACGCGGACAGATCTAGTCCTATTGCCGGTAAGGGAATTTGTTTATGTGATGAGCAAAAAAGTTTGTTCCTGTGACTTGGATGTTTTCTATATATTTAAGTATATATATAATAAATAAATCGTCATCCTAAACAGAGGCACCTGCACAATCATTGTTATCCCAAACCCGTTACTGAATAAATCATTTTTCATTTTCATTTTCATTTCATCTTAACACAAGCCTTATTGAGCTAAATATGGGACTAGTTCGATTTGTGTAAAAAAAAACAATCAAAAATATTAAGAAGTGATTATACTTATGTATGTAATTTTTTTTATCATGAGTGAAACATAACAATAAAACAGTAATTACAAGAACTACTAACTACTTATAATAGGTTTATCTTTATGTAGCCAAAATATGATTGTTTAATACTTAATCCTTGGTGTTGTAATATAAAACAGTGAATCCTTGATCAAAAAAAACATCAAAGCAAATATTCAGTAGCTATGCAGACTTTGATAGGGATCAAATACATTAAAATGAAAACCATTACGTCCGACAGCAAACGTAAAATACCTGTCACTCAATTATTTACCCTTATTTCATCTAGATAAGCTCTGCAGTGGGTCGAATATCGAATGAAAACACCTTTTATGCTATACCCCTTTAGACCAATCAACAAATATCTTGACATTAATTCTTTCATCGGCGGGGTAATTACGCATCGTTTTCGAGCGTGCGTAAGGTAGATCTAAAAGTCACTTTCCATATTTAAAAAAACCGGCCAAGTGCTAGCGCATCGAGGGTTCCGTTAAAAATATTTTTATTATATGATGTAACTAAAAATATACGGATTTTGCAATTTTTCCTTTATCTGTGCTATAAGATATATAAGACGTTTTTTAAGATTCGGAGTTCACGGGAAGTACCCTGTAGGTTTTAATTCCCTTGCAAATGTCGAAAATTTGCGGATTTTTGCGGCATAAACGGCTGTATCCTTTGATTGCATTAGTTTAGAAGTTTGATTTTTTCACAGCTCCCAGAGACAATAGACTTGAGTATTTGGTATAAATTCCAGCTTGAAAACTTGACGCGTTCCTGAGAAAAAGGGTCTTGACAGACAAACAGACTGACGGACAACAAAGTGATCCTATAAGGGTTCCGTTTTTTCCTTTCGAGGTACGGAACCCTAAAAATAATGACACTACCCATAATACGTTCGAAAAGTTACTTGATTGCCCTGCTACTTAAATAGATAATTCAATACAACACAAGTTTTTGCGGGGTGGGTCATTAATTGTATGAAAAATGGCATTTAGATTAACTTTTGTTTGAAAACGATACAGTATTACCCCGCAGGTTATGCTTTGGTTTCCAAAATAATTTTACGTTCCTTTACGATCCTAAAAGGTTCTTGATTGATTGGACTACTCCCAATTTTATATTCCCTGACTCAAAGTCGTAGAGTAAGCGCTTAGAAATTTAATAGATTGAAACGTGGCGTGGCGCTTGTTAAAAGTTACACACAATAACATTGCGACGCTTGATTGTACGCCTGATTATTTTGAAAACCTCGTAATTTTAAATGGGTGATTATAAAAATAGCCTTGACCTAAAGGTTATAAGGTTTACATTAAAACCAATGGTAAATTCTAGTACGAGGTTACGAAAGTGTAGGGTTTGGATTACGAGGGCATATTCCAGTTGTTCTGAAAGTCATTGAACAACATGCCTTCAGTTGGCTACAAGTTTAACGAGGAAAATTGTTTAATAAGGCACACACTAAATGTTTGTGTAATAAAGTCGCACATGTTTTTAAACCAATCTACGTTGGCTGGTCGTTACATCCTAGATCCTTTTTGTTTTTTTGTTAATCTTTGGTTTATCTTTTTTTTATTTAAACTATAATGTAAACGTTCCAGTACACACGCTGAACCTACATACAAAGGTACTGATAAACGTGAACAAAACCACATGGACTGGAATTATTAGAAAGAGGCGGGACATTCAGATGTTTATTGTTTGCCTTTTAACTAAAAAAACCTGACTAAGAGAATTTTATACATATATTGTATTGGTTATTTTTAAGTATAAATTATTTAGACTCGTTAAATCTTTCTAAATAAGATTTAGAGATCTAATGGACCTTATATAATGTATCATAGAGATAAATTAACAGTTTTTTATACGTACATGTAATCACGCCTGTATCCAAGAGGGGTAGTTCGAGATCACCGAGTTCAATTTGCTACGATCCTGACATCAACTTTTTATTAATGAACTTTCATAATATTCTTCGTGCATTCGTGCAGATTTAGGGTATTTTTGATCTGGACCAGGTCTTCCTGCAGAATGTTTCAGATTTCCTCGGAATATGTTCCGTACCGTACTTCCCCTTCCAACTTTTCCATCGACTCTTCCTTCATACACTCGTTTTGTTAATCTCCTTTCATTTTCTTTCCTGTCTGCATGTCCAAACCATCCTAACATACATTTCTCAATTTTCGTCACTATACAGGGTGATTCAGGAGACGTGAGCAGGACTAACACTACATTCATAGTAAATGACAATGAATCGTTCACCATTGTATTTAAGTGAAACACCCATACATTTTTCCTGTATTTTAATTTTTGGTAAGTTAAAGTTTAATTCTCTACAATTATGGTCACCCTACAACAACTTGTTTATAAAGATTAAACCTCTAACTGTTATGACAGCACTTTGATTATGAAGAAAGTAAATTGTCACATTGAGTGAGATACGATATTTCAAAAGTAATCGGACTCACATGACATTCAATTTGATACGTATGACTTGACTGAAGTATTCGGATTGTAGAGTGACCATGAATTTCGTAAATAATTTAAAACATTTTGTTTTCAATACCAAAGATAAATGAAGGTTAATTTCACTAATAGTGGCACGAAGCAGTAGCTTCTGATCTACTGAATCCGTAGTGTTGATCTTGCGCACGTCTCCCGAATCACCCTGTATATTCATTCACTCCACACCTCCGTCTTATGACGGTGTTTCTCACTCTATCTCTCAAAGTAACGCTACACATTCTTCTCTACGCTCTCATTTCCACTGCATTTACTCATCTCTGATGTTTTTTCTGCCACACTCATCTTTTGCTACCATACATTAGTGTTGGCACCAGCACAAAACGAAGCAATTAAAAAAATTACGCCAGATAAAGTTAAAAGAATATGTATTTACGTCTTTTTTCTGCTATAAGATATTTTATGCCAATAACTTCGACAAAAACGACCATGAACTTTTTTTGTTTCAAAAACTAAGTGTTAAAAATTTGATAAAAGATGCAAATTAATTAGTATCGTAACAAGTAATAAATTAATCTAAATCAGAGCAGATGTCAATTTAATCTTAAGTTATTAATTTCGCGACTTTCCAAGTTTTCTGTGATTAATGCTTTTTGAAAATCATTTCACGATATATTAAAAGAGAATGAAAAAAGAATAAAGGGTAAAGAATAGAGCTACTTTCATTTAAAAAAATATGGAGATATTTGATTCCATGGTGTATGTTCCACCGCTTGTATGGTGAGTGATTTGGGAACGTGGACACTGGTGACCATTGCCTATTCTACCATCACACCGCTTGCCGCCAGCCTATATATATTGTCAGTTCCAGTAAGGTTTCAAAAATAACCTTCCACCAACGCTCCAGTTAAGGAATGAGCTCCCTGCCCAAGTTTTCCCGAGCGTGAGTGTGGGATTCTAAAATTAAGACGTACTTATATTTAAAAAAAATCTAGGTTTCGTCGTTGGATTTAACAACCAACCTTTTGCTCTTTCGTTTATTGTCAAACATTGATGAACCGGAAGTATTCCGATTCATCAATTTCGCTCCAAAAATATCCTTAAGACCCTCGTCTTTACAAAAACGGAAAAATCTTTTTTCAATAGGTTCTATAGGTTGATTGTTTGTAAATCGAAGCTTTATTTCATATAATTTATGTCTGGGACCTTCCATTGAAGGTGTAATAAATTGCGATTGCACCCCGCGGGGAAACGAAATTGAAGTTACCTATTTAATCAGTTGTTTCTGTTATAACGGTTGGAAGTCTGTTTTTGTACATCGCTTTCGATGCCATGCCTTACAGGTTGAAATATGGTGTACTCGTACGCGATCGCTTCCACACGCGTTGAACTAATGTGGGTATATGACGAACACGCGCATTTAAAAATTTGATTGCAATGTAAAGTTGATAAATAAAATGTTCTTTCAAAATAATAAAAAAATTGCATGATGAAGGAACTAAATTAATATAAGCTTCTTGATTTAATACTTAGTACTGAAATCCTCATCTTACTTTAGCGGTTTTTATAAGAAATTACTACTATCTGAATAAACTATCTGAGAATTATTAGCATCTGACGTGGTATTGCATGGCTAAATTGGATTAATGTGTAGTTAGAGATTTTGCCATTCCCGGAAATGTTACAGTTATTATAAACACCAATTGCGATATTGTTAATGAATTTCTATGATCAAACCTTTCAATACTTTTTGTAGCCTAGTAGAAAAAAAAAAGAATTTATGAGAATAAATTCCTGTCAAATAAGCATAGACGAGGCTAAATCCAATCCACATATATCAGAGCAAAGCAGATCCGTTCATTTAACTTGAACGATTCTATACATCTGATCTATTCTCACTAATGCACATATCAGTAAGTTTCAGAGAGACAGACAAGTGACATCTGGCAGGTCTTCATCTGTCAGTGTCTCCGTCTTCATGACTGAAAATTGTACTGAACTGATATTGTGGACCCTGGTATGTCCTAAAACTACGACCAAGACCACCGGGGAATGGGCAGCAGCATTCCTAGAGTGCGGTGGACATACTGCGATCGCCAACCCGCATGCCAAGCGTGGCGATTATGGCATTTACCCCCCATGAAATTGGGGGAGCCCTATGTCCAGCAGTGGACGTCCCAGGGCTGATATGGTGGTGGTGGTATGGATATTGTGGAGTGTTAAGTTTATATGTGATTTAACATCCTGGTGTGCTTTCAAATGGAGACAATTCATTAACAGCCGAAAATGAAAGTACTATCTGTCGCATTCTAACTCATTTTGGTGCACCATAAGGATTTATCTAGACAACTATATGAAAAACCAGCTGGCTTAATACTGCGAGTCGGCTTTTTTCTGACGTCTGTGATCCGATTTATAGTTTTGCTATCGTTTTAAGTAGTTGCATTCATTGGCAAAGTAAAACACTTATTTTATTGTACTGTATGTCAAGCAAACGGATATTGATCCTCTGTTAATAAAATCATAGCGAGGTAACAGGATAAAAGTACCCGACAAGCAATAAAGTGACCAGACCCCGCAGGCAAAATCACACATACAGAACTCTTAAGGCGAGTTGCACCCTTTACAGACTGACCGATTTACTAATAACTACGAGTATGATGCCGGCAGCTGTTGTCCCATAGAAACTTGTCACACTTTCCACAGACAAATCACAATGAAACTTTTACAGTCACAGGCTGTTAGGTGCAAGGGTGCAACCCACTAGGTATTACTATCATGTCTACAAAGTGAGAAGAGTCAGAGAAAAGTAAAGAAACAAGGAAAGAAGAACGGAAGTAAAGAGTGAGAGTGAGTGGGTGTCATAGAAATAACTACCTTATTATGTTGCTCGAGCCAAATTTACAACTTGCAAGACGAAGAAGATAAAAGTCCTCTTCTTTGTCTTGCAAGTTAAAAATTTAGCCTGATCTTACTGATACCACAGGACATAAATATAGAAAATTTGAAAAAATAAAATAATAATAAAAATAATTTCAGCACAAAATTACACGATCATGAAGTTGACTTCAATAAAATTGTTACGTTAAATTGAAGTTGTATTTATGCAGGTAGATTATCATAATTGTAAACAATATTTGGCAACATAATCATGCCAAACATTATTATTTATTACATTTACAATATTTGGCAACAGTTTTGCGAATTTGTTATTAGTTAGCTAATGCTTTTATCTCTTAAACTTCAAGTCATAAAATGCAGTTACTAATTCTCTTAGTGAAACCTTCGATACTCCGACTATGCATCGAAAATTGTACTAACGAAGGCTTGACCGTACGCTCTCGATTGAGCCCCTCTGATCAATCGCATTCCGTCCAGATTGGGCGAAAAATTCAGATTAATTGTCGGCTAGAGTGTGAATTCGACGCTCGAAATCGAGTTGGAATTAATGAGAATGCTACCTATAACTATATCAAGATGAGACCGATTTAGCTTCTCAATATAAATACAGGGCGGTAAAGGATCAACGAGACGATAATAACAATCTTTTTCATGAGAGACAATAAAAGCGAAATAATGATAATATGATGCAGTGTAGTGAGAATAACATTTTGTACATCTCATAAAATTATAGTAAATCCCCTTTTGCATGGTAAGTAGTTGGTTACTGTTCGAATATGCATTTATTTTGTGTGTTACTAATTTTTAACATTAAATGTCTATTCGAACACTGTCATAACTGCGCACAAAAGGCGCTCAATAAAGTTTCTTACCTATAACATAATACAAAACCTCTATTATGTACAGCTACGAAATGTAACTACTGGAAATAATGTTTATGATGTTATTATTATTTATATGTATGTATGTATGTAAGCACTTTATTGTACACAATAACAGTTTAAAACATATACATGTCACACAGGATCAGAGTACAAAGGCGAACTTATCCCTATGAGGGATTTTTTCTCTTATGAGGGATTTCTTTCTTTTTCTTTTCTTTTTTCTTCTTTTATTTATATTGTTTTTAGATTTAACATGCGTTACTGATTATTCTATAAGTTTTTATAATTTGTCGATATTATATCTGTTTACTTTTGAAGATCATAATAATGACTTTATGTAAATTGACATCCTATTGTAATTTGTAATGTAATTTTATTAAGACATAAATTTTATTTAATTTAATTTATTGGGGGGAAAACAGAGATAGAAAAACGAAAGGAACTTAAAGCCAATTTTATCTTACAGTAGGTATAGTCTTTATCCTAAAATCTATAGTAGATCCTATAGTAGACGTAAAGAACAGCATAATGGAAACGAAACAACAGATTATGAATAAGGGGTTAAAGTTCAACCATGAGAATATAATATCCACCACCACCACCATATCAGCCGATGGACGTCCACTGTTGGACATGGGCCTCCCCCAATTTTATGGAGGGTAAATACCATAATCGCCACGCTTGGCATGCGGGTTGGCGATCGCAGTATCTCCACCGCACTCCAGGGATGCTGCTGCCCATCCCCCGGTGGTCTTGGTCGTAGTTTTAGGACATACCCGGGTCCATATAATATCACTGAAGCGTAAATATAAACTAGTACCTACGGAACTAGGTAGTCATAAGCAGGGTCCGCCCGACGAAATGGAGCGAAGCGAGAAGAAGTGTCTATAACTTCAGTCTAGTTCGGTGATTATTCCTCTGTGGTATGTCTAATTCTCGATTTTATTTTTTTAAAACCTATGTTCGTTTATAGCTATGGTGGTAGTAAATTTAGTTCCTCTATGTTGTATGCTTCAGGAAGAGGAGAGTCACCACGAAATACGGCAATCGAGGGTTGTGGAACTTCGCTCCAAAAAGTGAAGTTCAATCTCATTAAAATTGTTCATTGTTCTCTCGTTCTCTGCATTGCGGATTAAAATTACATGTTAAAATTTTGTACTGAATTAAAGAAATATGTTTTAATCTCATTGTTAACTAAAATTCTTGTACTTATGTACGATACATTTAGTTATACCCAAGGTAAATGTCAAGGGAATTAAAAGTCCATAGTTTATTCAGGCGATCGACTTAAAGCGGTATTTCTGATAAGCTGTAGGCCGCATAAAATCGATATTGAACATGATTCATTTAGTACCAGCACTATCTAGGTTTAAGTAATGTGAATCAAAAATCAAGTCTTTATTCTTGATAGTTATCTGTGTAATTTTTGACCCCCGACCTGGAACGCAAAAGAGGGGTGTTATAAAAACATGTGTATATGTGTCTCTGTCTATTAGGATTCGGCTTTTTTAATTTAAAGCAGGTTTTCCAGCGATGGTTTTTAGATATGTTTTATCAAAATCGGTTCAGCCGTTTTTGAGATATAAATTTTGAAATTAAAATGTAGGAGTTTGTGAACTTTTTTAAGTTGTCAGTTATAACAATAGTGTAGTGCTAGACAGAAAGGTCCCAACCAACCTGGTCTGTTCGGTCTAGTTGGGCAACCTTTGGGTTGCATACAGGGCACAATCGTCAACTGGGGGTATTCAGTTAAAGATTGGTTTTATACCGTGTGTTCCTGTTGTTCCAGTTATTCCAGTGTGTTTGCTCACACCTTGTGGCAGTAATACATAGAAAGTCACTCATTAAAACAATGTCGCTTAAAGAATAGGCATTCATTTTAAATCCGGATTCACATCAGCAGTAGGGTAATCAAGGAAGTTTTCGAACGTGCGGCGTACGGTACGGTTCGTAATTGTAATTTTTGCAAGCAAAATCTATATTAATCGTAATTAGCCTCCTGCTGATGTCATCATCAAAAAAGCTCGTTTTGTGTAAAGTTTGTAGGTAAATGTGCCGAATGACGTCACAATTTTCTACGGCCAAACTGGACACTTTTTAATTTTTTATGTACTTATTTTTATGGACCCGGGTATGTCCTAAAACTACGACCAAGACCACCGGGGAATGGGCAGCAGCATTCCTAGAGTGCGGTGGAGATACTGCGATCGCCAACCCGCATGCCAAGCGTGGCGATTATGGCATTTACCCCCCATGAAATTGGGGGAGGCCTATGTCCAGCAGTGGGCGTCCTAGGGCTGATATGGTGGTGGTGGTGGATGTACTTATTTATAAAGCTTTAAAATTGCATGAATAAGCTGAAGTTTGATTTTTTTCGAGTATTTTCGTATGATTTTTATTGGTAACGTAAAAATACTTTTGAGTGTTGTGAAATACCCTATAGAGCAGTCAAGTAACTTTCAAATATACATTAATTAGAAACTACCTATACCATAGTTATTGTTAAAAGCATATTTGACAACATATTCTACAAAACTCTGCGAATTATTTAGTGGCAATAAAATGAAATAACGAAAGTAAATACTATCCTGATAATACATATATTACGTAAAACGGACCTATTGTTATCGTTGACGTCACAATTAATATTCTCAATGGCAGCTAGTGCTTGACGAATTTAACACACATAAAAAAAGTTTAATGTTCGAAATTCATTACAGAATTTATTTTACACCATTATAAATTAATACTAACGTAACAAACTCATTGTAACAAAATCTACTTACCCTTTTCTTACAATTTTGAATTTTATTTTTATATAGTAAAACACCTACTGTGTAATTTTTAAAACGAGCTTTAGAATATCTCGTGTGTAGTACTAGTGATAAGTCACATTTTATTTTCTTTTATTATATCTTTGATTTAAAATAAAAATATTAATTAAATTTAAAATGCATGCCTTAGGTAGGAAGACACAGATGTTAGCAGTGGTTGCCTATAATTGGATAAGCATCTATCACGAACTGTGTAATTGATATAAGAACATTGTATGATGTGTTATCTGTTGGCGATCCTTAATAAACAAATAAATAAATAATACTCAACTCTCATTAATATATGATTATCTTTCGGAAAGCTACACAAAGACCCTTTGAAACCGAACATTATGTATGTAAAAATATCACAATAAATCACCTTACCGAAACAGAACCTCAAAGAACATGAATGTAAGCTGAGTATTATGCAGCACCGAATAATGTGGACCACAAAAACAATAAAGTAACGTTAAGATGTGTACGAGTGTGTTTTGTTTTCGTCATATACATGTATACGCTTTTCGACTTTATGCCTTAAACAATAAAGTGTTAGAATGTATACTTATTTATGATTCTACCCGTAAAAGAGGATCGACGACGATGGTCCCTTGGGAGCAACTACGGATTTACATACAGTATTGGCCCTCAGCTCTTAACTGAGAAAGTTATTTTTGCACACAATAAATGGTTTGCATTTGATCTTGGTATAAATAGAATAGAGTATAATAGCAACGACGTAGGACCAAGGGTACACATATTTCTTCAGTGGGAAAATGTAGCTCAGTCAAACAGATCGTGTCTCGTATTTGAAGAGGGGAAAGTGGCATCTGTGTCGTCTAGGCATACGTGGTACACCAAATCGCATTATTATCTACTATCAGGCGACATGGCGGTCCAACGCTAGTCTATTTGCTATAAAAGAAACCGGGCTAGTTCGTGTCGGACTACGCACATTTAGGGTTCTTTACCGAATTATAAATATATTCGAATTTGTTAAAGTATATGTAATACTTAAACACATTTTCACAAAATTTCACGGTCAATGGAAAGTAAAAAATTCCGTACCTACAGTATTTGTTAAAAAGTGGACTTTAGTGGCTACTCATTTACGCAATTAACATTTTTTTAAACTGAATCGCAAGTGTAATTTTCCACCTAAAACCGCCATTTATTTCAAACACTTACAAAACCGTCGCGTTTCCAACAGAAAAATACGAAACGAATTAGCTGTATATTATGTATGGCTGTTTTTTTCTTAAAAAGTTTGGTCCTCGACAAATATTGTAATTTATATGTAACATTGTAATCGCGCGGTGTGAACCTGCAATGTTTTATAACTTTTTTTTTAATTTGTAACTGACCATAAATTGAACATTTTGCCATTCAATATGTAGCGAGCAACATCCACTTTTACGGCCATTTTTTAAAAAAATATTATTACCGATGACAGGAAGGTAAAGTGCGAGCTTATGAAAGTCCTTTACCCCACCAAGGTGCCCTCAAACCACAACAACATTACAATGACTTATTCGAGTAACCTATAAGCCAATTCTAAATATAAACTAACTGGAGAACAATAGCATAAGAAGCGGAAAGCTGAATCGTCTACACACCGCCATAATAACTCCCCCTGTCTGCAAATAGTGATGGGACACTCGAACAATTTAATTCGACTTGTGACTCGTGGCCCATAATGGTAATATGGTAAATTGGTCGGTCAATCGATTCGAAACTAAAAACATGTAGTTTTCGTTTCAATAAAACAAAGTCTTCTATCTAAATTTCCTTTAATTTCAACTTACAACCAGGTTTTCGAGATTTTATTAATTAATTTATTGTACGTAAAATAAGTGATATACGTAACGTAGTTTAAAACTTTAAAATATTCCGTCCTTTCAATCAATCCCGTTTACCTTTCTCTCGCATTTCTTCGTTCCCTATCACTTAGTAAATACATGAATAAAAAAATGTATTAAGGAATTACTGGCCCCAAATACATTACCATTACTCGTACCATTTACCTATTACAAATATTTAGTAAATTCCTCTCTGTCATAATTTCTTAACAAAGTGAAAAATTATTTGCCCCGAATGGGATTTTAACCCTCGATCTCTTCATTCCGTGAATGAATGCACTAATCTAGTATATAAGTAAGTAAGTAGTAGTATATTGATTTGATGCGGGTCAAAGTGGGCAATGAGCTGACATCGGACTTCACGGTGAGCACCGGACTAAAGCAGGGCGATGCTCTGTCTCCTATGCTCTTCAATTTGGTGTTGGAATTCGTCGTTCAGAAACTACTTTCACAGGAGTCCGGAATTGAACTAAACGGAAGGCATAGGCTGATAGGGTACGCAGACGACTTAGCTTTGCTAAGCGAAAACCGAGAAGGGGTGGAAATGTCGGCGAGAACATTGGAACGAGAAGCCGCAAAAGTGGGGCTCAGGATTAATTATGAAAAGACGGAATACCTCCATATGAAACGTTTCAGAAACAGCCGTGAGAAACGAGAAGACCTACTTGTAGGAGAAACCTCTTACAAGGGAGTGTCCAAATTTAAATACCTCGGATGCACTGTCACTGATACGCATGCTAGAGAGGAGGAAATTAACACCCGTATCCAGAACACCTTGCGTTGCAGTGCTGCCCTGCACAAAGTGTTGGCGTCCAAGCTCCTCAGTAAACGTTCTAAACTTCGGATATATAAGACCGTAATCCGCCCTATCTTAATGTATGGGTGTGAGGCCTGGACGCTAACACTTAAGGAGGAGCGCGGCCTGTTAGTAGCAGAGCGTAAGGTGCTTCGAAAAATCCTGGGACCAGTGAAAAGAGGCGATGGGAGTTGGAGGATCCGTAAAAATGCAGAAATAGAAGAGCTGGTGGCCGAACCAAATATTATTGGTGAAACCAAAGCGCATCGTCTTCGCTGGCTTGGCCACCTCGAGAGGATGGGAGAAGATCGACAGGTGAAGAGAGCATACTTGGGCCGACCGACCGGACGGCGTCCTGTGGGTCGCCCCAAGTATCGCTGGAAGGATATGGTGGACGCGGACCTGCGTGAGCTCGGAGCCGGTGCAAGCTGGCGAGAAATAGCGCAGGACCGAGAAAAGTGGCGTGCTCTTGTCTCGGAGGCCAGGACTCATTTTGGGTCGTCGTGCCAGCCTAGTTAGTTAGTTAGTTTGATATTGATTTATTTTTTAGCTACTTCGAACAACTCGATCAGTATCATGAGTATCACGACTCTGGACTCGCGACTCTCGAAAAAAAATCCCCCTTCGCTATTAGCAACTTTCTTGTCATACAAGTTCCTGACAATAGGAACTTTTCTATTGTGAAGAACGACAATGGATAATTATACGTGTACTTCTATTCTGAAGCCTCCGGGGAAATACTATAAGGTGATAGTACAGGTATTTCAATTAAGTTATGAGTTATGACTTCATAACGTTTTCTAGCTACATATATATATTAAGTAAAAGAGAATTAATTAGTACGATAAAAAATAAACTATAAAGCGAAAGCGAGCAAAATACTCCGATTTGTATATACGAGTATGTATGAATGTGTATTGTATACAATGTTGACGTGCGTGTCATTCGAATTTATCCATCGGGACTTCACAGTTAGGGCCGACAGACTAGGGTATGTTGACTTCTATCTATATGCCCAAAATGTTTTTAGTAAAAGTCGTATGAAACACTGCGAAGATATTCCCTTTTGCTTGTTATAATTTAATCCTTTTTTTAAGTGCATTGGGCAACTACGGAAACACTGAGCATGGCCGGACATGCTTTTGGCCAAATTTTAATGTATTAAAATTACACTGTTGTAGAATTGTTTTAGTTAATATGCTCTCTTGCATTAGTTTACAGTCTTTATAGACGTATAAGCGTAACACACAGACGGATCATTTTTTTTATTATTCTTTTTTTGTGATTGGTCCCAGCGATTGGCCCTAGTCTCACCTGATCGAAAGCGATAATAAGGCCAAAGATGTTGCTCACTGGTTCATTAATTGCCTATTCATTCTTGTCTTGAACATACCCAGATTGTATGCATCAAAAAAACAGATAACGGTAGTCAATTCCTGTCCTTAGCTCTTCGCATTAGGAAAGAAGAAGCAAATCCCTTCGTATGAATAAATGGTAAACTGACATCATAAGGATCTAACCGCTCACAAGGTACAACACTTTAAAATATGTATTGTAATCTAAGTATTGCATCGTTTTGTATTAGTGTTTGACAACATACGGCACTAAAGCTAAATAATTAATTAATATATATGTTAATACGTGTTATAACTGACGATTCGAAAGTGCTTGTTGCTAGGCCTATTTGAATAAAGAATATTTTGAATTAAATTGAATTGAAAGGTAAATTAATTTATAGCAAACACGCAAGTGCCGTAAATATCTAAGATTGATACAACGTGTGGTTCTAGAGAGTTATTAATTAAATTTAGAGCCCTTTTGAGTTGGAAACTTCTGGACTTGGACCATTAATCTTTTTCGTGCTTACAATGTTCATGGACGAGTTATGGCACTTTATTAGTGGTAGATGAAGACACAGGGAGTACATCTAAGATATTTTGCATTTTGATTTCATTCCAAATATTGCGTATACTGTGAGAAAATGTTCCAATTTATATTTGTTTTCCACTTGACCCACGTAAGAACACTAAATTTCAAATTGAGAGGCAAATTTAGTGTTTCGAGCAGGATTCGAACCTATGACATCTGGCATACGCGGCCAATCGCTTTAGCCATCGGAACTAATCAGTTCAGGCACAAAATCCATTACTAGTTCTCTCTTATAACGCCTTAGGGAGACGTTTTTTCCTTTTAATTTGAAATTCGGAGTTTTTGTTAGCAATGTTACTGCCTAATACAAAATTAGCCAAGTAAAAATGTTTATAGTTAATCTGACTGGTAGATTTAAAGCATCAAAACCGCCTTTTGTCCTTACGCCTTTTGTGATATAAAAATTTCAATAAAAATATTGACGTATTTTAAATTTTAATTCCAAGATATAACATTTAACTTTGTCTTAGTCATCTATTTCCCGCGAATTACTTCCCAAGTGGATATAACGACAGAAATATGCAAGGCTGTGTTTTTTTTAATTGTATTCATTCATCATTGTGATATTTGGTCATTTGTACATCATTCAGATATTCAGTCACTTCCGTAGGTCTTTGTCATCAATGCCATCAGGTCATCACTATCTTCCCAGGTTTTCCAGGTTGTGGTTTAAAGGAGTACATGGCCCACTCGGGCACTTAATACCAAAATTTGGCGTTTTACAAAAGCGACTGCCATCTAAACTTCTATCCCAGAGAGAAAACTTGACCTTTACGATGTTTTGACTACTAAATTTGTTTTTTTTTTTTTAAATGGCACATTGGTGGCAAACAAGCGTAAGTGGTCACCGCAGCCCATAACTCCAGCGTTGTCACATGCGACCCTAATGTATAAACTCCTTTCTTAAACAACCCCATATTCTAGTCCCGCGGGAAAACCTCGGCAGGCTCATTCCACAACCGGAGCGTCAGAGGCAGGAAATTCTTCTGAAACCGTACCAACGCGACCATTGAATTGATTTGTTGGATTCGTAAATAACAAAGTAACACAAAGGTCAATGTAAATCGATTGCCCTCTAAAACGGAACATCACAAAAAAGAAAACATATGTTAGTTTTCTACTAGACAGCTCATCAATATTGCACATGGATCGTGGCCGCTGCATTCAACCGGCGGTTGATAATTGACTCAATCTATGTACTGGAATAAACGATGTGTGGCGTTATTATACCGTCTTTAGGGTTCCGTAGTCAATTAGGAACCCTTATAGTTTTGCCATGTCTGTCTGTATGTCTGTCTCTCCGAGACTTTGCTCTGTGATTCTTAGTGCTAGAGAGCTGCAATTTGGCATGGATATATAAATAAATAGATCTGACAGTACTAAACAGGAAAAAAAGCGCTCATAATATGTGTGTAAAACAAGAATTTGCAATAAGTATAACACCAGAAGTGTAAGAGAAAATAAATTAGTACATAAAAAAACAACAAATTATTATGGCGAAAGAACGTCAAAATATGTAGTACCAAAAATATTCAACAAAATTAATATACTAAGGCAAAGTCCAAAAGTAGGTAAAACTGTATTAAAGTCAAAGTTAAAGGGCTTACTTCTTAATAACACGTCACCGTCAAAATAAAATCTTGTTAGAGTGAAGTAAATAGGTTAAGTTATACTTAATTTTAAGCTAAGCATAAAAATGAGCGGTCCTCGCCATCAAACTTCACAGTTTGGCGAGTTTTATTGTATGTAAAATTTAATGTATTTTTCTTGAATAAAAAAAAAAAAAAAAAAAATATATATATATATTTAATAAACTACCTGCCGCAATTAGAATACTGCCTGTTCATGAAATTAAAACAAAGTTGCACAAAATGTTAGCTGAAAAATGCTTCTATAGTATTCAAGAATTCTTAAGTTATAAATTTGACGAAGTATGTGACTGAATAATATAACCGTTTGTTATTATTATTAATTAATTTAATGAGATATTATTATTTTTTCAATGTTATGTTATTATATAAACCAATCTAACTTATTGTAGCTGATGAAGCATGCGATGAAAACAATTATCAATGTTTTTTTTGACATGCGTGACATGACATAGTCAAAATTATTTTCACATGCCTCAATAAGGCCGAATGTATTAAGGGTCAAAAATGTATATTTTATAACATCTACTGTACCATATGTTCTCGTGAATAAACTTTCATTTCATTTCATTTCATTTCATTTCATTTCATAAAAAACAAATAAAAAAAATGTAAGGTTACCTCCCCTACACGTAAAGTGGACATGTTTTATTTATTTTTTTGACTTCAATCCTATAGAGTGGGGTGTTGATGGAGCCCCCTCTAGCTTTTAAAGTATTGGTCCAAAAATATAAAAAACATCATCAAAGTAAAGCTTAATAAATACTTGTAACTAAAATTGTAGCGGTTATGATCAGTTAAGCTGTTTTTTGAGTTATCGTAAAAAGCCTTCCCTTCTTAGTAAAAGACGTATGATATGCTGCAAAGGTATTCCCTTTTGCTTGTTATTGTTTTTTTTATTATTAAGTTCGTTGGGCAACTACGGAACCCTACACTGGGCATGGCCCAACATGCTCTCGGCCGATTTTTATTATTCCATGAGATGCATGGATTCACATTTGAGACTTGTCTATTGATCAATGGTATATATTTAAACGAATCAATTTTATTGCCAAATGCTACTTAACTCTATTTCCTAATTCCGTAATAAAGATAATTTCACACTTCAATTGTTTGTCATCATCACCATCATCATTGTCAGCCGATCGACTTCCACTGCAACACGCACTATTGCAATATAAGTATATATTTTTTTTATTATTGAACATTCCAATTGTACACGAGGCTATTTCGCGAATGAACCGTTGCACTATGCAACGTCGTATCGCAGAAATGTGCTACGTGCATATTAAATACGTTATTCATTTGTCATGCACCCGGCATGCCATGGCATGGACCGGGGTATGTCCTAAAACTAACGACCAATACCACTGGGCGATGGGCAGCAGCATGCCTAAAGTGCGGTGGAGATACTGCGATCGCCAACCCGCATGCCAAGCGTGGCGATTATGGCATTTACCCCCCATGTAATTGAGGGAGGCCCATGTCCAGCAGTGGACGTCCTTCGGCTGATATGGTGGTGGTGGTGGTGGCATTTGTCATGATTGTTTATTACATCTTTTTTTATATACCACGTCGGTGGCAAAAAAACATACGGCCGACCTGATGGACATCTGTCTTGAGAACGAGTGCTCTTGAATCTGAAAGTTAGATTCACTAACTAAAACTAAGTATTTTTGTTCAGGGACGCGAAACGGTTCTCGACCGCCGAAACGAGAGCAGGCTACTTATCCCAATCCTGCGCCACTTGTATTTATGGTCACTGGACTCTTATTTGAAGTATTTAGATAAACCATAATGCTGAAAAGATCCTGACGTACCTACTTTTAATATAAAAATAACCAACTTTAATGGCAATATTTTTTTTTGACGTTAGCTATACGGCGTGGGTCTTCCAAACTAATCTGTAGAGGAGAACGGCCGGACACAATATAAAAAAAAAATGTTTTTCAAATTTTCCATAAACTGACTCTACAAAAAAAACTATATAATTATCGAATCTGCTTACAAAATTTTACGAGAATCGGTTGAGAAATGCGACCTGTAGAGTAGAACATCCGGACAGACATACAAAAGAATTTTTGTCGAAAGCTGAAACAGAGGGATTATCACAAAAGTGCGAACCCGAAAATGCGATGGACGATTGTGCGACAACTCTATTATCCGACAGTTCTGTTCAGCGAAGTTTAAATGTGCGACATATTATAGTGCGACTATTCTAATATCCGACAGTTCTGTTCAGCGAAGTTTAAATGTGCGACATATTATTGTACGACCATTCTAATATCCGACAGTTCTATTCAGCGAAGTTTAAATGTGCGACATATTATTGTACGACCATTCTAATATCCGACAGTTCCATTAAACGAAGTTGAATCATGCGACATATTACTGTCCGACAATTCTGATGTCCGACATGTGTCAGACAAATCTGCCCGCGTTTTACGAAAAATGCAGACAACGCCGCCGCCGGGGTATAGAATATAGCCTAATTTTATGGAGGTCCATTCTATACACTGGTGAAATATTTTTTGTAATGGGTTTAGTAGTTTCGGATATTACCCATTACTAACGAAACTAACCAAATATTTGAACGGTGTTGATGACAAAAAAGATAATTAAATGGTTTAACCCTAGATGACTTTACGTTGAATAATTCCTGATGAATTCCTGTACCTTTCCCTCCACCTGTAATAGGTACGTACAAACAACGCAAATTAAATAAAACTGTTAAAAAGTTGAGAACTTTATGTACATAATGATAAAACTTAAAATTATTTATGACACCTTTATCAAAAAAAACCTACAAAATAATTAAAAAAAAAACACAACACAGACAGTGTAGCACCAAATTAAACAATTTTAAAATTAGTTAAGTATGCTAGTCGTAATAAATACGCGTATAAGGGTATCTCATTTTTTTGAGACATATGCTCCTTTAGCTTTGCCTCATACTCGTAACTGGAATCAGTATTTTTATTTCTAGTTTGCTCGCATATCCCGGCTAACTGTCGTTGAATGGCCTTTTCCGTATTTTTTTGTTCTTTAATAAATTCGTCGATGGTTTTGTATATGTTTTGTTTTCTCAGACTTAACAGGGTATTCCACCGTCTGTGCCAGGCTTCCAAAGCATTTTGTGTTCTGGGAATATTACACTCAAAGGTATGCCACACTGACCACATTTCAGGTGGAAATCTTCCTATCACATAAAATTTGTAAAACCAGTCTGTGACAGCAAGCGACTCATGGGGTAGGATTGATCTTCGAACCCTTTCAAACGCACTGGGTATTTCTTCGGGAGGAAGGAAAGGTAGAGCGAGAAGATGCCTCATCCGGACAGCAAAATCGATATCGTCTGTATATTTTTTCACTAATCCCGCTGACTGAATATGCTTCCATATATTTTGGCACAAGTGAAAGTAACAGCCTTTATGCTGGCTTCCAGGGAATACTTTGTTGCTTGCATTGATAGCAGCTTTTTCAAAGTCCGTTATAATAACGGGTGGAGAAATGTTAACCCCACGCTTTAATGCTTGTCTGTGAACTAGCTCTAACAAGTAATAATAACATCTCTCAGTCTTATGTGACAATAGTCCAAACACTAAAGGAACGGTAATGTTGCCGACCTAACCGTGGATGGAATATATTTGCTGGAACGGTTTAGGGCAACATTTAAACGTTCCATCCATTATTGCAAATGCAGATTCGCTCAGTAGCGATATATTTTCTGCAGTGGAAAAAAGCATAACTCTCTCACCGTTGCAATAATAATCTGCCATCAAAAATGGCCTGTTGTCAACTTTGCACATATCCTCCGTAATTACAACGTCATGTATAGATTTGGGAATTTTGGGTTGGTCCTTGGTTCTTGCTCTATGTATTATCTGTCTCATGGCTTCCTTGCTCTGAAGAAACGGGCCACTGGTTCGAGGAAGAGAGCTCGTACACGACTGGATAATTAGTACTGGTGCATCCAACGAACATTTTGCTCTACTCTTGATAGAGTTGTTTAATTTCAGTCTTAGCAAGTTTTCTGGATCACTTGCATGATTGTGAATTCTAGAATTGTGGTTCTCTATGAAATGTCTTTCACCTCGTAATTTCGTTTTAAGTGCACTTGGACATTTCATTGAGTTTTTCTTGAGACAACTCCAGTAGAAGACCTCTTGCCTTTGTTTATTTAACGAATATAAATAGCCGTCGGTGTAAATGAGATCTTTGCCTCGCTGCGATTTAATTATTTCAGCAAATCGTACTTGTAAAGCCATTTTGAACACGCATACGTGGAAATAAAAAGTCAATTGTGACACCCGATGACATCTGCTTACTCTTTGAAAATATTCAAGCAATCGTAAAGCCAGTATTAGTCGCGATTGCTGTAAGGCTAGATTTTATCAAACATTTATTCCAAGAGTAGGTAACACTATTGTCTCAGATAGTAATTGGAAAATTACTATAAGGTTTTGAAATTACTATCTGAGATAAAGCGTTGTTTTTGGAATAAAAGATTGGTAAAATCCAGCCTAATTTAATATTTTGTTAATTTACGAGTATTTTACTTTAATTGCCATTTTGTATTGTTTGTTTCGAAAATACATATATAAAAATTTCATACCGAAGTAAATGAGTAGTCGTTGAATATTCTTACAAATGATAACCGGAGGAGTGTATTATTAACTGCTGATATGAGGCACTCAACCAATGACATGATTAGATAAATTAGTATTTGATTGTTAGAGAAAAGTTAATGGTCATACATACAATGGCTCAAACAATACTCAGCATGGTCGTGTGTCGAGTAATCACACTTCGCATGACCAATAGTTCTAACAAACGGCATGTCGCAAAGTTGTGCATCGCCTTATCATATTCGTACAATCGTCACTCCGTACAAATATTACGTCGCCCGTCCATACTTCGCTTAATAATATGTCGCACAGGCGTCACACCGTACGAATATCACATCGCCCATCCATACATCGCTTAATAATATGTCGCACAGGCGTCACACCGTACGAATATCACATCGCCCATCCATACATCGCGTAATCATGTGTCGCACAAATAAAACTTCGCACAAAAGCATGTCGCATTCCAGTGATACTCCCGAAACAGAGAAGCTTCGCTTGCTTCGCTCGCTCGGTCAATTAGTGGCGGAATATTGCTAATAGAATAAATACCCACTGATGTAACATTTGATTATATGCACGTAAATGGCATAAATATCAAGGAAGTAAACATGATGATTACGTAAAAGCATACACAAATACGACGTCGCGTCGACAATACACAGCCATTGTATGTATATGCATTATGTACCACTTAACCTATGATATGTAAACGATGTGTGTCGAGTATTTTAGCTCATAATAATACTCATATCATCACGTGGGAATTCATTATGGAGAGCCTTGCATATTATAGTGAGCGGTATAAGACATGGTATGTGGTGAGGTAGTGTTCACATTGTGTTGTGTATTTAGCGGTGAATTAGCTCCTCGTTTTGTTAAGGCGGTCCTTTTGTTAAAGTTGTATGCTAGAGGAGGCCGTAGGCCGCCTGTTCAATTTTAAGTAGGTGTAGGCACTTCTTTTTGTGGGAAGAACGGAAGTCTGCGTTCCAACACAGTGGATAAAATAAACCTTGTTAGGGCACGGAGCTTCAACAGGTGTGTTGGAATTCTTGATTGTAAGAAGTTTTAAACAAGTTTCTAGTCTGTGCCAAAGGCCTCCAACTTGGTTTAATATTTTATCATAGACGACATTCCGGGATCAAGGGTGGAACGTACTTTTCAAAGTCAGGGAGCGTTCAATTATTGATTACTCAAAGTGCATTCAAGGAGTATTGCACTAGGGAAATGCCTTATACCTTACCGAAGATGGCAGCTATGTTAATACCATTTACTTTCTGTTGATGTATAAAGTAAAACAGAGGATGTGCTGAGAGTAAGGAAAATCACACTTGTGTCTAGCTGCTGTCAACACAACGAATCCTTAAAATAATAGTATTTGCTAGTTGACTCCATAACGTCTCAAAGTTATGCTGTCACTTTTAGCATGAAAAATGTCGTTTAGGAGATTTCCTAAACGACATTTTTCTCGATATGTGGTATGTATTTTATTCTTTGACGTGAGCTTACTGATGTGAGATTTCCTCACTTGACGATATGGTACTATTAAGTTTGCACAGTAGTAATACCATGCGCAGAAAGAAGCGGGGCAGTACTGCATACGTTTCAGTTGACACTGACAGTTGTCAATTTTCTCATATCGTACCGCCTCCACACCGACAAATCTGGAAGTCGCCTTAGTTGGATATATCTAACACACGATGCTACGCAATGTTTTCACAACATTTTCATCGTTTTACCATCCATGGTTTTACGCACGAGTTCCTAACGTTCTGAAATCTTAAAAACATTATGTCCACCGCCTTACATCAATAGCGCACGACTTCGCTTAGCATTTGAACGCGTCGTTCCATTCCGCCGCTTCCGACCGAGCTCATGTGACTACAATCATATTGAAATGTGAGCCGCGACAGTACAACTGCTATATAGCAAATTGGTATAAATAGAAGATCAATTTGGCATACTACTGTTGCATTTTGCAATACAATTTGGAGTCATCACATTGCACTCATTTTTTTGATATAAATATCTCAAAATGTCCCAGACCAGTTATCACTGTTGTAATCATTTCATGACTTATGTATGACATATGAACTGCAGTGTAATTGTTTTACTTTACCAACCAACTTTCAGATATCAACTATCATATCGCCTAACTTAAACAAAATTACTTTATACACAAACTAAACTATATAATCTTTAACAATTTTACACATACTAAACATACATGCTCATTGGAAAGGTACTGACTGACACATAAAATACACTCTCAATTAACATGTACAAAAAAAATAAAACAACATAATTTAATATTTATGACTGGGTATGGAAAGAAAAATATTTTATCGAAGGATGCACAGATGTATAATAAGTTACCGAAATAAGTAAAGTAGCGTAAATCAGGAATATTATTTAAAACAAAGTTAAAAGCTTATGTACTTATATTGATATATAAAGATGTGTTGGAAATATGTTTTATATGAAATCTCTCACTTTAATGAGATTACAAGTTATCTCATTCAAGTGTTTCTGTTTCATATGAAACTCTACACCACCTTATTGCATATATTATTTTCTCTTTTTCCGCTACCCAAAGGTTGTCTGTAAGAGATCGCTTTTTAGCGATAAGGTCGCCTGCTGTCTACCTCTACCTACATATTACCGTTTTAGTTTTCCTGTTTGTAACGTTTCATTTGTGTGAGGTGTGCAATAAAGAGTATTCGTATCGTACAACATTTCAAATTTTTAAGTAGTATGAAATCTTAACTCATTTCGTTAATTTGTTAACAAGAAACCCCAAAATATTGTATACTTTTATTTTTATCGCTATAAGTTTTCAAACTATTCACGAAAATGTGAAGAAAGGGGACATCGTAGTAATGACGTCACTACTATGAAATTGTGACAGTCACAGCGCACAAAAAGAACAGCAGTTCACTTTCTTTAGTAAATCTGTCTTAGTAAGAGTGCTTCTGTATGATTTCTTACGCTGTGACGCCTTACTTGTCACTTACTCTCTTTTAGAATGAGGAACTTTTGAAATTGATTTATTTATATGAAACCGGCCAAGAGCGTGTCGGGCCACGCTCAGTGTAGGGTTCCGTAGTTTTCCGTCCGTCACATTAAGTACAGAAACACAAAACCTTTGAAAGCACGTCATTTCATTGTGATTTTGTAGAAATGACAGGTACAAGAAACTCCTGTTTATACGGTTAAATTACAAACTTAGTTCAGAAATTATTTTTGTAATTTTTTCAAAAACTATTCAACCTATCAAGTTCAAAATAATTTTCCTACAATTTTTTTATAAAGTTCTACTTTTGAGATTTTTTTCATATTTTTAAAACTTATGGTTCAAAAGTTAGAGGGGGGGGGACACATTTTTTTTTACTTCTGGAGCGATTATTTCCGAAAATATTAACATTATCAAAAAATGATTATAGTAAACCCCTATTTATTTTTAAATACCTATCTAACCACGTAAGGGTTAAAATGAAAAAAAAAACACTCCCCACTTTACGTATAGGGGAGGTACCCTAATAAAATATTTTTTTCCACTTTTTATTTTACCACTTTGTCGGCGTAATTGATATACATATTAGTACCAAATTTCAGCTTTCTAGTGCTAACGGTCACTGAGATTATCCGCGGACGGACGGACAGACGGACTAACAGACATGGCGAAACTATAAGGGTTCCTAGTTGACTACGGAACCCTAAAAATGGGATATTTTTGAGAAATTAAAAATGTGGTTTTACTGAACTTTTTATCCTCTATTTCATTTCATCGGAAAAAAGCCTGCTAGAAAAAATGAAATGATGATTGTTTTTTTTTTAGGGGACATTTTTTACACAAATCGAACTAGTCCCATAGTAAGCTCAATAAGGCTTGTGTTATATAAAAATGAAAAATTCAAGTCTCAAACACAAATGTTCGGAGGTCGTGTCACTACCAACTAGGCTAAACAGGCTGACAATCTATACTATAATATTATAGTTAAAGCTGAAGAGTTTGTTTGTTTGAACACGCTAATCTCAGGAACTACTACTTCGAATTGAAAAAATATTTTTGTGTTGGATAGGCCATTTATTGAGGAAGGCTTAAGGCTATATAACGTCACGCTGCGACCAATAGTAGCGAAGACGCGGACGAAGTCGCGGGCAACAGCTGGTGAGTAATAAAAATGTCTTTAAAACGATATTCACATTAGAGAAATCAATGAAAGTATTATGTTGAACGCGTGTAATGCCGTGGTCGTTCTGTCCCGCCGCCTGCGGCTTGCAGCGACCCGTCGGCCGCGGCGTTCCGTATGGTGTGTCCGTGAATGTTCGAGAACGGTCGTTCTTGCCCGCCGCGTGCGACGTCTATCTGAGAACGACCGCTCCCGAATATTCACGAACACACCATACGGAACGCCGCGGCCGACGGGCCGCTGCAAGCCGCGGGCGGCGGGTCAGAGCGCCCACGGCCTAAGCGGCTTTTATTAAAATCAGAACGTATGAATAAATTTACAGGTTTTATGGCAACTGATATTAATGATGAGTCTGGAATTGTAAGTTCTTCGAACAATGAACCCACCCTAAAAGTTAATCAATTAAATTTCTGGATTCACTAACTGGTTAGTTAACACGTCACATCTTGGTAACAACTGTTAAATCTGTTTATAGCGCCCTATTCAATATCAACTTGGAAAGTAAAATGTTAGTACCAGATAGAGCTTTAGGAATCTATAACTGGATAGGTCTGGCACTGACCTCGATCTCTGGAATTTTAGAGCATATACAAGCTAGTCAGAATAATAAAGGCCAATTTGCCCATCGAACGCCAAAAGAATTGCGTTATTTTCCTTTAGAACCCTTTATATTTAATGTCCTTTAAAAGTAAAAAAAGTAAAGTAAAAGTAGTTTATTCTTCAAATTAGGCATATTACATGCACCTATGAACGTCAATAAACTACCACCGGTTCGGAAAAATAAACCTCTGCCACGAGAAGAACCGGCGTAAGAAACTCGGCGAGGTGTCATTTTTTCAAAACAATATACATTGTATAGTTAAATATAAAATTACAGTCTCAGTTACTACAAAAATAACAAGCTACAGTAGAAAACCTATTTTCGCGATAGATTAGCCGTGCAGGACACTATCACTGCCAAACATCCCTGTCCATGATGTAATCGTTTACCTTATAATATGCTTTTGAAATAAGTGTTTGTTTTACTACAGATTTGAATTTAGAATTGCTAAGTTCAGTAATGTGTTTTGGAATTTTATTGTAGAATTTAATACAATTTCCCAAGAACGACTTTTTCGCCTTTACTAGTCTATAGAAGGTTATTTTCAGTTTCCCAGTGTTTCTGGTGGCTATTGGTTTATCAGCGTTCGTTGGGAAATTGCACAAATTCTTCCTAACATACATTATTATTTCAAATACGTATAGGGACGGCAGGGTTAGAATATCTATTTCTTTGAAAAATTCTCTTAATGAGTCACGCGACCCCAAGTTATAAATTGCCCGGATAGCCCTTTTTTGCAAAATAAAAACAGTTTCAATATCTGCAGCTGATCCCCACAAGATTAGACCATAAGTAATTATACTATTAAAATAAGCAAAGTAAACTAACCGTGCCGTTGCCACATTGGTAAGCTGCCTTATTCTCCTGACTGCAAATGCAGCAGAGCTCAACCTACTTCCTATCGCTGTTATATGGGAACCCCACTGCAATTTTGAGTCCAATGTAATACCTAAGAATACAGTTGACGTAACAAATTCTAATGTTTGGCCATTAAGTTTAATATTTGTATCTAAGTTTCTATTTGACGAGTTCGCTAGAGAGAATTTCATACATTTAGTTTTTTTCGGATTCAACACTAAGTTATTGGCAGCAAACCAGTCAGATATCATGGACAGGGTATTATTTGGTTCAATGAGTTCAGTATCTTTCCTATTTACCTTGAACAGTAATGAGGTGTCGTCTGCGAACATTACAATGCCTGATCTTCGGCTTACCATATATGGTAGATCATTTACATAAACAAGGAACAGGAAAGGGCCTAGAATAGACCCCTGAGGTACTCCCATCTCTACCACTGTCTCTGACGAAAGGGCTTTATTTATCGCTACCTTTTGATTTCTCTGTGTTAAATATGATTTCATAAGATCCAATGCATGTCCTCTGATACCATAGAAATTAAGCTTACAAATTAAAGTTCCATGATCTACACAATCAAAAGCCTTGGAAAGGTCACAGAACACTCCAATGGCGTCATATGACTCTTCCCAAGACTGCAAAATAAATTTTATTAAACTTGCACCTGCATCAGTAGTTGATCTACCTTTCGTGAAACCGAACTGCTGTGCGTGCAAAATATTGTGTGAATTAAAATGAGAAACCAATTGCGTAAGCATTATTTTTTCGAATATTTTGCTAAACGCAGGTAGGATAGAAACTGGACGATAATCAGAAGGATTATCTCTATGACCTGATTTGAAAATAGGAACTACTTTACTACACTTCATTAAGTCTGGAAAAATGCCATTGTCTACACAACTATTAAAAATGAGAGCTAGAGTGGGTGCAACGACCTCGAGAATAGATTCCAGTACCATGACTGACACGCCCCATAAGTCCTCAGTCCTCTTTATTTTTAACATTTTAAAAGACTTCAGTACATCTAGAGGAGAAACATGATGAAATTTGAAAATATTTAGTGACTCTAATTTTACGTTCTCATTCAGAAGGGATTCTGCTATTGTGGTAGATGATGCCAAACTTTGAGTCGTGACTATAGGAATTTTGGAAAAGAAATTATTAAATTCATCGGCTACTTTTAGTGCATTAGTAATTAAATTATCCTCTATTTTCAAAGAAATCGTGGACTCTTTATTACTTCTCTGCCCAGTCTCTGTGTTTATTATTTTCCAGACAGTCTTGGCTTTGTTATCTGAGGACTTTATTTTATTATTCAAGTGCATTGCTTTTGCCTTTGTGCACACTGTTTTGAATAATTTGGAATAATCCCTAACATACTGATGGAAGCGTTCGTCAGTGGTGCAAGATCTCCTTTCATAAAGTTGGTATAAGTTATCTCTACTCTTTCGAATTCCGGTAGTTGCCCAATCATTAAATCTCATTTTATTGTTTATTTTAATACGCTTTTTACTACAAGTCCTATTAAATTCGTTACACACTGTATTCAGAAGCATTTTGAATTGATCATTCGGATCATTTGATTCTACCTGAGTGTTCGGCATGGCGACTAGTAGATTTGACTTTAGTAGTTCTAGCCTACTTTTACTCAGGGGTCTTATTTCTATAACGCGATCTGGAGGTTTTACTTCGCAAGGTAGCCTGACCATCTGAGCTTTATGATCCGACCGGACTCCATTCACTATGCTTCTGTCTAGATGAGGACAGTTTAACCAAATATTATCTATGCAAGTGGCAGAGGTCGGAGTAACTCGGGTAGGTGCTTCAAATAAGTAGTCAAAATTGAACGATTTAAAAAGAGTGATGTACTTATCTTTTTCGACTGATTGTGATAAAATATCGATATTAAAGTCGCCACAGACCACTACTGGTTTTTTACCACTTATTGCTTTACTAAGTACATCCTCCATAATTTCTATAAAAGATATTAAGTCACCTGATGGTGGTTTATAAATGCAAAATATCAGATACTGATCCGTCTCTGCACAAGCAATCTCACAAACACGATCAACAGAACAACCTGAGAGGTCTTTACGTTCTTTAAAAGTTAACCCATTTTTCACTAAAATAATAGAGCCACCACCCTCTGCGGTAGTTCTGTTGAATGCGCTGGCCAAAACGTAATTATTTACATTAAATTTCATCATATGATTCTTTAACCAAGTTTCTGTTAAGCAGACTACATCTACATTAAGCTCTTCTGTAAATAATTCTAAATCTAGTATTTTGCCAGTGAAGCGATTTATATTTTGGTGTAATAAAATTACACTATTGTGCTTCTCCATTGTCCCAACAGTCAGTTTAAAGACAAATCCGCTATTGGAGATGTCGTCCTATCCAAGGGGGAGGGGGAGCTTATATTTCCAAAAACGGAATTAATAAAAGATGCTAAAGATTTAGCAAGTCTGTCAGTTGTAATACGGTAATCACTAATAGCATTATTAGTGTCAAAAAATATAACGTCACTATGACGGCACGTCAGCTTATACATAAGCTTATTGAGATTACACGCATGACTGTTAGCACTGCAAGGAGAAGCAGAATAGGGTAACGCGCCTATAATAACATTTTTAGCACCTAGCTTTGACAGGCATTCGAACTCAGTCTTCATCTCAGAGTACCTAATATTTGAGCCATCACCTAACATTAATACAATTGTGGTCTGTTCATTTATATGGACATCTTTAATATTATTTATGATTTTTTCAAATGAGGCATCGGGCATACAATAATTTATAACACAGCTGTTCTGAATATTATTACATAAAATTTTGCCCAATCCTCGTCCTACCCTATCTGAGAAAACCAGAGTTCTATTTACATTATTACAGGCTGGGGTTATTTTTTCCGGTGACACCGGCAAGCTGCTGTTCGACACAGATGAGTAAACTGCATCTCCGGGCAGAGGGTGAGCCTGCCGGAGCGCATACTCACATTCACACGAAGACTGCTTGGTAAGCAGTGCTTCCAAACATTCCTCGTTGTGGTGGCACAGCTCCAGCAGTTCATCCGCTGCCAGGATATGTTCACTAATTTGCTTCTGAGACATTACATATTTATTAGTTAGATCTTTCAAAGAATTTTGTAATCTGTTCAGTTCGGCTTGCAGCTTGTCAGTGTCCGTTTCATAAATGGTCCTACTGTAGCATAATTGCTCTTTGTAAGAATTTAACTCTTTCAAGACACAGACATGATTTTTTCTCAATTGAGTAATTTTATGAATATTATTATACTGTCTGTACAATCGTTTTGATTTTTTTATAAATCTATTTAACTTAACATACTTTTTGTATTTCTTATAACTTTTAAAACAAACTTGCTTATCATAAAAGGAGTCCTCTGTCAAATCTATTACACTAGAAGGTCCAAAATTGCTGCAATGCTTTGCATAAGCGTTTGGTGTCACAAGTTCTTCAAAGAGCCGCTGAGTGTTGTTTATTTGCTGGCTCTCTGCCTCTTCTTGCAATTGACGGACCACCTTGTGGGCATCGGAGAGCTCATACTCTAGGTGATCCACACGTTGCAGTGTCCGCTCATGGATATCACAGCACTCTTGAAGACTGTTCAGTTTCTCCAACAGATGGTCACGCTGTATGACAGTATCCGCATGCAAAGCATCCAGGTTGGCTAACTCACATTTGAGTCCTGTGTTTTTTTGAATAATCAATTTAACCTCCTCTTCACTTTCATCTCGTTCCCGCAGTAGCTGGTCACACAGAGATTTAGATTGCTTTAGTTCCTTGAGTGTTGCATTTAATTTCCTTTCCAGTTCACGTACTGTGGCCTTGCGTGTCATAACTGAGCTAGACATGTTGAGCTAGCTGGACACACAGCTCTCCACAGCACCTGAAATATGATGGCAACACGACTAAACACCAAGCAAGGAAAGCACAGTCGAGAGAGAGTAGGACTGAACAGATATTAAGTGTATAGATAGAATATAAATATGAACGTAGAAGGCAGAATTGAATTGTGAATATAAGAGTGAAATATGTATGAAAAGAATATTTGACAGAGTGAAACACAATTGGCATAAAAGTTATGAATCAGCTGACCGAGTCCGATGTCAGTTCCGAGTGAGGTTATGCTTGTAGTTACTTATTAATTTAATACGGGAAGTATTCAAGTTAAATGTTATTTAATGTAACATAAAATGCAGCTATGACTTATTTATATTGAACACAATACTCCCCAGATTAATCGTTGAAGTTTCAAACGATGATGCGTTACGATGACGTTTGGCCGGTAGCAATTTTAGTTCTTCTTTTTCGTCTTTACACTGTCTCTCGCGATTAGTTTATATAACTAACACTATATTTACACACTATCACTTGATTTAACACTAAGTAAGTGTTTTTTTTATATTTAATTATATTATTTTTACAGCTGTGTAAAATTTGACGTCTATGCTTGGCGGTGTTGCCAGCATGTTCCCGTTGGATATAAATATCTTACTGGAAATATTGGTGTTTTGAACCTACATACCGAATTCTCCTTAAATATTCGAACTAAGAAAAATATTTGTTCAGAAAATAAATGAGAACTCGTGGCGCAGCGGCACCCTCGTACCGCGTACGATATACGTGGTTAAGCAACGTCAACCGTATTCACCTCATGGATGGGAAAGTTCTTTGAGTGATCACTAACTGAGCGCTCCCGTGCTATGAAAGGCACCCGAAACCGTTGATCCCGACTGCTGTCACAGACAGCAGCCAAGTTAGAGGCCTTCGGGTGGCTTGAGAACTTATAACAGTCAAGTTGCCAACTCACTTTTACAAGCCTAATCCCAATAAGGTCTAGTTTCCCTCTTAGGTTGGAAGGTCCGATAGTAGTCACTTCTGTACAAACTAGTGCCTACGCCAATTCTTGGGATTAGGTAGCGGACTCCAGGCATCCTTCAGGATGCAACTGTACTGGGATAACGCTAGGATGATAATGATGATCCAAACCCGAAGATTATTTAAAGAGCTCACGGACTGTATTATATTATTAAGCCTAATTCATAATTGATATGAAGTGCCAAGACTGTGACGCGAGAAAACAATATAGGTTTATTATACCTATTTATGGGTACCCGGGTATGTCCTAAAACTACGACCAAGACCACCGGGGGATGGGCAGCAGCATCCCTGGAGTGCGGTGGAGATACTGCGATGGCCAACCCGCATGCGAAGCGTGGCGATTATGGCATTTACCCTCCATGAAATTGGGGGAGGCCTATGTCCAGCAGTGGACGTCCTTCGGCTGATGTGTATACCTATTTACTTCAGATTTTAATTGATCTGATGCACTGTGACGTGACTGCTCGTACTGAGTGGGCATCAGAGCGCCAGATAAGTGTGAATCTGGCAGTTTTTTTTTACCAAGTCGGTGGCAAACAAGCGTACGGTTCAACTGATGGTACACCATCACCGCAGCCTATCGATGCCTGCAACTCCTGGGGTGTCACAAGCGCTCTTTTCTTGAAGAACCCAGTACTGTTGACCCTCGTGAAATTCTCGGCAGAGAGCTCATTCCACAAACTTAGCGTGCAGAAATTCCTCTGAAACCGTACCGTACGTGACCCTTTAGGTTCTACGGTGTGAGGCAGAAAGCGGTCGCGGGGTTCATGTCGAACAGTTTATTCTCTATTATGGTAACTTATTAACCAGAATATACGTTTCTTAATCGTGCAACCTTAATATCCATTATTCTTTTCCGCTGGGTATAATTACGCTGGGATTTTTTTATCACCCAAGCCCCTAACCTACTCCGGTCTCATAAACTCAAGTTTACCGAATGCGAATGTTCTGAAGTCGGGCCAACGAGACAGCATAAATTATGGTATGGGAGAGAAGAGGAACGAGATACTAAAACCAAGTGTCTAATATGTACATGACAAGGATGAAGTATATCTCGCCTCTTTGGATTTATTATTTGTGAAGGTAATCACAAATTATGTTTATGAAGCCAACAGAAATGTTCACTGGCCCAAGGAAACATAAAACCGCCAGGATTTTACTAGCGAAATAATAAATCAGTAAGCAAGGTTTTTGTAAGCAAAATTTAAATCTGATTTTGATTCTGTTTGGAGAAATGAGTTTCTTAACAGTTACCTTGTCGGTTTAATAGGTACCTACTATGATTTGATATTACACTAATGTTCCTATATCTAATAGCATTCGCAGCTCAGCTTAGTATTAGCTAGGAAATATTAAGTGCAAATCACACACACACACATAAGCTGCAAATCACATTGCTATGAGGTAGTAACTCAAAATGTATAGTTTATATTATTTATGGATGGGTAGTGAGTTTGGAATACTGCGTCAAATTTAATCGTAATATCAAAATCATAAAATTTCCACCACATATATATACAAAAAAATAAACATTGTAGTCACAAAATAAAGCTTAAAGTAAACAAAAGAACAACAGGATACTACAAAACTAAGAAAAAATTGAGGCAATGAGTCTCGGTCTCGGCGTGTGCTGGCAAAAAGTAGCAGCACTGTTTTTTAGACCGAGCCTTAATGTTGATAAATCCTTGTTATAACGTATCTGTCCCGTCAGCTGAAGGAAAGAAAACCAAAGATAAAAGGAAACATTGATAAGAATACTAAAGTGACTTCTTAATTTGTCGATGTGGAGGCGGTACGATATGAGAAAACCTGCAGCTGTCAGTGTCAACCGATACGAATGCGGTACTTCCCCACTTCTGCGTATGGTATTACTACTGCGCAAATGTAATACTCGTACTGACAGTATTGTGTTAAGTGAGGAAATCTCACATCAGAACTGCATCAGAAGAGTTAAATACTTACCACATATCGATCCCGCCCCGCCAAGCCAAGAAGTCGTCTAAAGTACCTCGCTAGTCACTTAAAGGAAAAAGTCTAAAAGAAATCTTTTTCCGAGAAAAATAAAAACGGACACCATAAAAAAACGCATAACACGTACATAATTAACACACAGGCATTAGAATAACAAAAAATGTGTTAATTTGTCCGATCGATACGACAGCGTTATTTTACTCATCATCATCATGTCAGCCGAAAGACGTCCACTGCTGGACATAGGCCTCCCCTAAAGACTTCCACAATGTGTCCTGCGCCACCCGCATCCAGCGAACACCCGCGACCTTTACCAGGTCATCAGTCCACTGTGTTGGGGGCCTGCCCACGCTACGCCTTCCGGTACGTGGTCGCCATTCGAGAACCTTTCCGCCCCAACGGCCATCGGTTCTACGTGCTATGTGTCCCGCCCACTGCCACTTAAGTTTAGCTATTCGAAGGGCTGTATCGGGAAGGGTTATTTTACTACTTTTAATTATATCTTACACTTATATCTTACTAAATCTTAATCTTAATTGAAATGATCAGCAACAAAGTGATTAGCAAGCATTTCAACAATGGTCATCTTTTAATGACAAACTGAACAGCAGTTAATTAGGGTTCCGTAACCAAAGGGTAAAACTTTCTGTCTGTCTGTCTGTCTGCCTGTCTGTCCGTCTGTCACCAAGCTGTATCTCATTGATAACCGCGATAGTTAGACAGTTGCAATTTTTACAGATGATGTATTTCTGTTGCCGCTATAACAGCAAATACTAAAAACAAAATAAAATAAATATTTAAGGGAGCTCCCACGCAAAAAACTTTAAAAAAAATTGCTCGTTGTGTTCATCAGGCGTTGGGACTCAAAATGTATGGGAAAACTAAAATCCGGCTCGCATTTGACCAAAAATCGACTTGATATTATTTAACGATCTTATTACTGATAAGAAAATATTATTATAGCCTAGCTCACAAACGACGACACGAAACGACATCATCAGCAAACATTTATTTTGAACCCATAACCAAGTTATAGGCAAAATACTGGTATTCATGAAATGTAAACGTCATATTTCCAGCTTAAATTGGGAATTGAACTATTGCCAAGTTCAGTAAATTATTTCTTGTTTCGTTAAACAAAGGAACCAATACACTACGTAATATTTATTTATTAAACGTTGCAACCGAACTGCAATCCAATAAAACACACTATTTGCACTCCGGTTTCGGTGTTTCACTTCGCCCGATTACTTTAATAACATCACAATCCACTCAATCGTAACTTTCAAAAATAATCCTGAATTGTATGGGATAGAGTTTACTTTTCAAAGCAACGTCAGAAAGAGAACAGAATTTGTGAAAGTAATCCAGCTATTTGCAAACAACTGAAACAAATTGAATTGAATTCGCGTTCACGATACAGCTTTATTTACAAACGGTTTGGGGAAAGGAAAAGATGTTGTGCAGTATTCTGGCAACGCAGCAATGTTGCGCTTATTATGTACAAAGCGTGAATATAAAATAACTGGGCGTCAATGTACATACATTTTGCACTATAGTTCGATTGAAATTTGTTCCACGCACTTTTTTTCCTCTCATCTATGAGAGTAGGCTTCCCACGCAGTAGCGCAGTGTTGGATGGCCCGCGCGAAGTAGGTTGATGACCAGGTTAATTCCGCGGGAGTCCGCTGGATGCGGGCGGCCCATGACCGGTCGTTGCGGCGGTCTCTGGGGGAGGCCTTATGTCCAGCAGTGGACATCGATTAGCTGACGATGATGATAATGAGAGGAGATCTGTGCCCAGCAGTGGGACGCATCGTATACAGACTGATAATAATGATGACTAGCTTTCAAAGCGTATGACAGATTTAGAGATGAAACATTTAAACAAGTGAGCTGCCAAGTGTAATACTTTAAAAAAACTACGGCTTACAGAATTTGAGCGAAATAAATTTGTTTCATTACTTAATGATACTTACTAATTATTACTCTTAGTTAAAAAACAGAGGCGTTTCTAATTACAAATTGGTGTTGTTTGAATAAAATCTGGTAAAAATGCCCATGGCAGCCAATAAGATAACTGCCTTCTTTACTGTCCTTATATGATGCCTATAATTAAGCTGCAAGTTTCAGCATTAGATTTTTCTGCTGTGCTTCTAGGTAAAATAGCTGCGTGCAGAATTGCATACACTTGGCAATACAGTATCGTAAGCACCCTTTGTCTACGTAACCCTAAAGATACAATCCAAATAAAATATATTGCATTGTTTGTTCTATATATTGAATCTCGAAACGATCCACAAATTGAATTGGGCGACCACGATCCCGATTCTATTTGCGCATGCTCTTAGAGAGACGTAAAGATTAGAATGCAAGTCATTCTATACATAAATTCACTGGAAACTTTGGGAAAGAAATAGATTGCTTGGTTTAGATATATTGAGAGGTTAGGTTATTGGACAGATTCTATTCTTGGCATTTTCTTTTAAGGTAGCGTTCCAATAACAAAACTAATCCTTATAGAGCGACTGTCCCTCAGTAATATCGTTGAATATCTCAGGAACTTTATATTGTAACTTAGCTTACCAACTTTCGTGGTTAAAAGCTTTTGCTGTATCAAACAGGGTTCAATTCCCAGCTACTAACCTAAAAGGTTTTTGGCACTTATGTACGTATCATTTAATATTTACCGTTATCTATTTGGCGCAAGAGAACATTGTGAGGAAATTCGCATAAATCCGTGAAAAGAAGAAATTCAAAGATGTATGTAGATTCCCCAACCTGCACAGTTTCTCTTCTATGTTCCCAGCAGTGGGACGTATATAGGCTGATAATGTTAGTTATTATTGAGCTTGTGCGACGTGCGTTTCCTAATCTTTGTTTAGGAAATTTTCATATTACTAGAAATAGTTATCATTATAATTATATTTTTACAGGTAGCTGATGAGGCGAATATAATAAAGCTGATCTGAATCACAAGCCTGTGAAATTAAATTAGTAGAAACCGTGACACATGGTATCAGTATCACATAGCATAATCGAACTAAATAGATGCGAAGAAAGTGTCGCTGTATTTATCAGTCATGCTCACTAAAAGGGTAAGTAATAAAATTTGACGAAATCTAGAAACTTTAATTAACGAATATCTCGAGCCAAAAACTAATTTTGTAGTTTCCTAAAACTTTGTGGGTTCATAATAACGCGAAGGAAAGTTTACGTTTCCGAGCTAATTAGAAGGTATACCCGACCGATACTCGTATTATTTCATTAAACCGACTGAGGATTACCCACCTTCCTAATTTATGTTATTATATTTGCTGCGGAAAGTTTGGGCTTGTTTTTATCTCACCTATATTTTTTATACGTAGACGTATACGCCAATTTTAGATTAGATTCCTATTATTTTTACGCAACATTTAAAGCGTACTCACTCTGATGAAGAGGTGCTTTTGTAGAACAATATTTAAATATAAAAAAATGGTATATATGTAAAAGGTATATCATAAATATATGTCAAAGAAGTATTAAAATTAGTCTATTATTTCCATATATAAAATCCACAGCTGCTTCTTAACTACAAGCGATATTTAGATCGGTCCCTAACCAAAATAATTAAGATATATTAAAGGCCGAGCCACACCGAATGCGTGCGCAGCACGTGCGCGTGCGCGTGTGTGTGGCTCGGCTTTTATTTAAAACTCCATTGAAATCGGCATGAAGATTGTCGACTTTCGCAAGTCTCCGTGCGCAAGCAACAAGCACATATGCCTATAACCAGATTTACAATTAGCTAAGTGCAATTGCGAAGATCATACATTTACTGTCAAGTGCCTAGTAGCAGAACTTCGTACTTGCAATTCGGGAAATGTAAATTAAGCATAACACACATTGCTAGTTAAGTAGCAAACGTTTTAAGACGAAATAGTTGTACCTATAAAGTAAATAGACAACAATTTATCTTGAAGCTCTAAATACTGATTTCGTACCCGTACTAAAGCAGTCCCTTTGATTAAATATAGCAATCGAATAGTCAATTTAAACAATCATTTAACAAAATTCGCAGCAATTTCGTAAGATGGCGTGACTCGTCAAAATGAATAGACCTTGCTTTATACTGTGAAGAGGATGACATAACTGAAGGGTGTTTTCCTTCTAAAAATGCCCCTTCTCGTAAGCAAGGCTACTGTAACTTAGGACATTACGTTTAATTTCCTCTCATTACGCAGCATCTTGATGTTTGAATGACGTGACGGATTTAATCAAGGAACAACAGAGCCAGTGTTCAAATACCGCGGATGCTTTAATGTTTATATTTAATGTCTTTCAGAATCAGTATGACAGGTTCATCAAATCTGGTTTTTGCGACGAAAAATTTGTTATTTGTCCTGTGAATGAATATAAGAGGCAAGAGAGGGGGAAGCTGGGTGCATCTATGCGCTTTGCGAATGGGCCTGATTGGCCCATTTTTTGATTGTACTTTATGTTTTAAATACAGAAAAATACAAATATTGTGCATAATGTGCATTTCTCGGACCTTCACTGGTGTTTCGATGCCCCAATTCTGTAAACTGAGCATCCCTCCGTGTAAGAATAACTCTCATACAGCACGAGCACGAGAAAATGGGATGCAACTCTCTTTGGGGACGCCTTTATAATATTGACTGACTCATATTTCCTCCTATAGGAGTTTAATTAAGGCAAAATATCATCATTGAAACTTGGCTGTGTTGTGTTGTTTGATGTATTTTTTAGAAGGTTGAGTAATAGTACATTACTACAAAGGCCGGGATGAAAGGGGTTGCCGGCCGAAGACATATACGGATAGGTCTGAGGCGGGCAACCCCATATTTCCCGCCGAGGTATGTATAGTGCTTTTCTCAAACATGCAATGAAATAAACAACAAAAAAGATTTTTTATTTTTAATAAGTAAGCAAGACAAAAACTAAAATTAATGTGTGTATTTACTATATTGCTATTTTTAACTCGGTTTTAATAGAAAACAGATACTTCATACATTTATATTTGATTATCATGTTACTTCAAAAAAAGTACGAAAACACGTTTCTGAACGAACCTTTAGAATTGACACTTGTCAATCTTGTCATTGCTGTCAATTTGTTGCAACCAAAATTAAATTATAACCTCTTCTCAATAATCTAATCAGTCAGAACACAATAACAATAGGTACTTGTCGATAGATAGTCTACACTGTCGAGTTACAGTTTAAAATACTAAAACACAATGCATTTCGGGTTAAAACATGCTTAGTAAAAAAAAACATTAAAGGTAAGCATGACTTCTAAAGCTAACCACAAAACAGATTATTTAACAAATTTAGGAAATATTAAATGAGACATTAGCCATATTAGGGCAATTAGTTATTGATATTGTAATTGTTTTGCCAGGAACAGTTATGGTGGTTTGCTGAATTTCTGCTGATGAGCCAGGTTGTGATGATACAATGCGAGTGGAGGATTGTTCACTTGCTGTTACTTGAGGAGGCACTTGTGGCTGAGGATGTGATTCTCCGAGTGAAGATTGTGGTGCAGACAAATGAAAATCTTGAGGCTGGTGGGAATGCAATGGCGGTTGACAAGGGGCAGATGGTAGCTCAATGAAAACAGGAGGGTCACGGGATGTGCTTGGTTGTGGATTTGTGTAAAGTGATGGTGGTTGTGCATTAGAGTGAGCTGTGCTATTTTTGTATTCTAGGACAATATTTTTTGTGATACTCTTTGTAATTTTCTCCTTATTTTCAACAGAATCTTCTATATAGCCTTCAACAACTTTGTCAGATTTCCACCCACCATGCATCTTGAGGACCCGTAGACTAGCTCCCGAGTCTGCCAGAAATGTTGCAGATGTGCGACGGAAGCAATGTCCAGTATAGAGCTCGGGGTATTCCAAATTCAAAAACTGGGCTATTTGTCTTGGCAGGGATAACATTTTATGCCGTCCAATCACTTGCCTGGTACATTTTCCCTTTATGTAGTTCAGAAAAAGCCTGTTAGATTGTGTGCCTTGAGGCCGTAGAGCATAATATTTTTTGAAAATGTCCAAAAACTCATCCCGGATCCCAAAGGAACGGTCTATCTTAGTCTTGGTGTCTCGAAGCTTAAATATCGCTATTTCCCCTTGGAATTCAATATCGCTGGTGGTTATATTTGCTAACTCTACACCTCTACATGCACCACTGATGCCCAAGATCAAAGCAACCTGTAAATGTTATGTTATTATTGTTATAAGTGTACATACAAATAGATATAAGATTTTATTTGTCATTAGTAAGTCTAGTCAGTTGTTTCATTAAAATAAAATTTTCAGCTCATTGAATTATTTTTTTAATTTGTATTATTATGGTCATTTCTATAAGTAGGCTTAGTTACCTTTGTGGCCAAATATATCTCATCAGGTGCCTGATTTAGAAATTCTTGTACATCTTCTGAACTAAATATCTTTGATTTCTTTGCCTTGTATCCATCTGCCTGTCGTTTTAGCCACATAGTTAAATTTACATAGCTTTTTATGTTAATATTTTGCTTCACCTGCATTGTTGCCTTAAGCATAGAGTACAATGCCCACAATGTTGAATACTTTTTAGTTTCTGCCAGTTCTTTAAAATATGCCAAAAACACGTGTTCGGAGAAACTGTGGGCATTTTTTTTGGTTTTCCAATTTATAAAATTGTCATAAGTAACCATATATTTCGCCTTTGACTTTGGCGGCAGTAAGTTCTGTATAGCCAATTCTGCTTCGGCTCTTAATTCAGGTGGGGTGCTTATAATAATCATTTCTTCGTCGGTAGTTTCGTCCGAACTCATATTGAATTATTTATAACAAAACAAGATTACAAACAACAAAGTTAAATCAGATAAAACAGAATTACAGCGAAAAATTATCAAGTTTCCCGCCAAACCTTTTTTTCTATACGGTTAGTCACGTTTGAGTAGACATTTTTACCGCTACCTAAATAAACAAAATTTTGATGAAATATTAATATTTCAATGTATTTATCTATAGTTAAGAAAAAAATATATAATAATGTGCTATTTGTTATGATCATTTGGATTTATTATGTAACTAAAACTGCACTAAGTACATACCAAATCGTTTATTGTTTTTTTTTAATACGCAAAGTGGCAGAATGTCATGATGCCTGTGCTACAAATTTATGTGGAATGGAAATTAAAAAAGAGGACTTTGCCGGCCTAGGCCTGCAACATTTGTATGAAATTCCATTAACGACCTCTTGTACTAACCGCATCTGAAACGTCATACTTCGCAGCCTATTATAAGGAACATAACATCAATATTTCATTGCATGTTTGAGAAAAGTATATTTTTTCTATCAAGAATAATTCAAACAATCATGTTTCTATTTTAATCAGAGAAACAATCATATAGTCAAGCATCATATATTTATTTATTTATTCATTCACTGCAATGTAAGCTTACCACTAATATTACACCAAATCACTTAATATATATACAACAAAATATTAATTAAAATTTAATAGAAAAAAGTATTAATCTGATCTGGCTTAAATTCTGATAGGAGCATCAGTTTTCCTACATTTTCCCTCCAATTCGTTTTTTTTTTAATGTCTGCAAACAAGGCGATTGTTCCAGTTTCCGAGTTGCAGTGATAGTCCATGGATCCTTCAACAAAAATGTCGTCATAAACTACGCCCGTTCACATAGCAAGTTGATGAAAACGCAGCAACAGTTTATGCTATTACGATCCATTACTATTTCCTACGTCTTAAACAGACCAATTGACTCTTCCGTTCGGCCGTGACCAGACACTTGGGTAATGACTTGTCAGTACAGTACTGCAGACTGACACAAAACAGGCACTATGGATACTTCTCTATCATCATCAGCGTTTCAGGGTGTTACAAAAATGGTGGCCCAATTAAATCGTTTGGTTCGGACTTAGTATCTCATTCTGAATATTCTTCTGAATAGACTTCTTTTCTACTGGTGTGAAAACATTTTTTTACCTTCTCATTTCTACGCAAAAAGCGATACTGGGCCGTAGTTCTCACGCTGGTCCAATGCGAAATTGCACCCATACAATACAACTTTGAATTACTTCGCAGAAGGATGCAGATCTCTAACCATCTTTTTAATCACCGAAATGTATGCTTTAGTAGTTCTTTCAATAAATAAATAGGTGTTTGGGTCTTGGTGGTATTCCGGTCACCACCTGTGCCCAAAAACATAAAATGTAACCAAACCAAACTACGCGATTCGGCCCATCGGCCAATCAAACTAGTCGTATTTCGTATCACACACATAGTAGTATGCGATACTCGTATGTATGCTGAAAACCATAATATGTCTGAGATAAAACCAATACTTATGCCAAGGGTAGCAATAAAATGGGTGATGTATTTAACACAGCGCTACAAAACACAACAAATAACACAAAAGTAACTTCAACTTTTAACACATGTCGTTGAAAGTTTCCACTTTTATAGTCGCCATCGTATTAACCGCAACACTCGTTTTCCGACTGTAATGTGTGGAACTTTAGCTATTTCGTATCAGTGAAATTGGTTAAACTAAATTGAACCGAAGTCAATTGTATTAAGGTCGCAATATATTAGAAATGTTTAATGTGATACGAGCTTGCAGAAACTATTACTTCACTCGGTTGTAGACTAGAGTGCACACAAATTTCGCAATGTCTTGGCAAGCAATAATTGGGTATCCGAAATTGAACCGAATTTTATTGTAATAAGGTCGCAAGTTATTGGCAGTGTGGAATGTGATAAGAGCTTGCTGTAACTATTGCTTGCTCGGGAATAGATACCGCAGTGTGGTTATGGCGCGCGTTAGACATGCATTGTAGGTGATTGTGGTCTGTTGCATCTGTTTATCGGTGCAAGCTGAAATCCTTAATAATACAATTCAAAATTTACGTGCATGGGGGTCTATCCGGCTATGTGTATTGGATTGGTGTCAAATTACATTTTGTTGAGCGCAGTAGCGCACGAGGACCGTTCGTGCTCGCGTTTTATGTGCTTCCTCGGGCTTGGACAATGGACATGAAAAAAGTACAGTCGGCAATAAAAACAAGCACCAATAATTAAAATTTTGACAGAGACAGTATATTTTAGCGAGTCTGCTAGATCTTGGATGCAATAATAGATGATGAATCTGTTATTATGACTACTATGAGTAAAATCAGAGAAAACTAAGAATACATGCAGATTTAAATAAAGGCTCTCCACAAACACATTGTTTCAATTAGGGTGCGGGTTGCACCAAATTACGAGTCACGTTTTACTATATCTTTTACGGCTAATATCCCGAGAATTCCTCAATTACGACTTAACTGTCACGCTTAGGGATAGCAAAATATCGAGAGAGTTTTTCTTTTTATCACTATAGTATTTGCTGTCATAGAAAACGGGCCGGCCCGGACACGGAACGGTCTCCTGTGAATCATCCCTAATAGAGACCACCGGTGACCAGAGGGCTGGCCAATATTTCGCTCACAGAATAAGCATTGCCAACCAGCGTGGCAATGCCGCCAGCCTTCTGGGCACTTTACCCGCTGATGGCGACTTGGGACAGATTTCTTATCTATAAGCTTGCTGTTTTTTTTCTTATGTTGTCTGCCTTTTTGAGAATTGTTTAATCTATACTAATATCATAAAGCTGATGAGTTTGTTTCTTTGTTTGTTTGAAGATCTCGGGAAGTACTGGTTCGAATTGAAAAAATATTTTTGTGTTGGGTAGTCCATTTATCAAGGAAGGCTTTAGACCATATAACATCACGCTGCTACCAATAGGAGCGAAGTCGCGGGCAACAGCTAGTCTATACTAATACTATAAAGCTGAACAGTTTGTTTGTCTGTTTGAACGCGTTAATCTCAGGAACTACTGGTTCGAATTAAAAAAAAAAATTGTGTTGGATAATCCACTTATTGAGGAAGGCTTTAAGCTATTAAATAACATCACGCTGCGACCAATAGGAGCGAAGACGCGGACGAAGTCGCGGGCAACAGCTAGTAAAGTATATTTACTTTTGTTTAGAAAATGAACAAGAAGTCATAAGGCTTAAATCTAAAGAAGGAATCTAGTTCTAGAAAACACCCAAATAGAATCTTATTTAGTATCTCTTATGTTGTCCCCGTTTTTATTATTATGTCAATATATCATCATACATCAGGCATCATTATGTATTTACTCAAGTCTATATTAATGTAAAATTTTGTAAATTAGTTAAGTGTAGTATTACGACTCTTTTATATGTTTTAGTGAGAGCTGTTAAAGTAATAAGTGAATGTTTAATAATGTGTATCAAAAACCTTATTTCCTTTTCACTTATTGCCATTTGCATTCCAAATAAATAAATAAATATTGTGGTCTAAAAAAGGATTACACTCAGCAAAGGTTGCAATGACGCTGATTTTCCGACAAACTAAAAATAAACCTAAAACTAAGGTAAGGGGATTTTCCTAAGAGATAAGGTTGTAATATTCTTTAAAATAAAAGAGTGGTAGGGCACAAGCGGAACGTCATCTCGCTCGAATTTGGAGCAGTTGAACTGGGGTGGTGCATCCACCTTACAGATAATAACATCACTACTTGTTCCTTAGGTATGTGGTGTTGTGTTCCTGGTGATAAGTAAGGTCGCCATATCTCTAGCTGTCAACTTACCGAATCTTCTTCTTGACTAGCAAGTGTCCCTAGGCTACGGTGTCTGCTTACCATCAGGCAGGCTATAAGCTTATTTGCCCGCAAAGTTGTAGAAAAATATAACTTAAGGGTTTAGCGAAAGTGTAATCACAACATGATGTGGTGGTATACAAAAACTGGACTAACCCATTTGCGGCCTACTAATGCTACGAGTGCTACGCCGTAGCGCGTAGCAGCATTTTTCGCCATGTAGTAAAAATTATTGCGGTAGTGACCGTAGTGTGAATGCTACGTGTGCTATGCCGTAGCGCGTAGCAATATTTTTCGCCATTTGTAGTAAAAATTATGGCGGTAGCCACCGTAGTGTGAATGCTACGTGTGCTATGCCGTAGCGCGTAGCAATATTTTTCGCCATTTGTAGTAAAAATTATAGCGGTAGCCACCGTAGTGTGAATGCTACGTGTGCTACGCCGTAGCGCGTAGCAACACTCTTCGCCTTGTAGTAAAAATTATAGCGTAGTGACCGTAGTGCATACGTATACCTGTATTAATTCAATGTGTTGAGCTAAGTTACGTGTAATAGCGTAGTGTATACCTGCTTAAACTAAATGTGTGGAGTTAGGTTGAGTGTAATAGCGCAGTGTGTAAGAACAATGTAACTATCCCGAGCTACACCACTAGCTACCACCACGTCCTAATCACCGAACCCGAATGCTTGATGGGTCCTCGAGAACTCTGCCCGCACCCCGCGCAGGTCCCGCGCCGTGACGCTAAGCCTCAGCCCAGGAATGCTGACCTATACCTGCTTAATAGTTATGTCTCAGTGGGAACTGTCACGGGAGTTAATGCACGTTTAGCAACTAAGTACTTGCACCGTTATGTTTTCTTTTTGTACATTTACTTCTGTTTGTTTCTCCTACATAAATAAATGACGCATAGGTATGAGCATTAAATAGTTTAACTAGTCGACGTGACAAAGTAAGAACACTGTTAAGACGCTGACAAACCCTAAATTTTTGTCTTGTTCGATCGCTAGTGGTAGCTCAATGTGCCGTGCACACATCCTCAGGAAGAACTTCCGAAGAGTTCGAAACATGTCCCCCCGAGTGACAATTTATAAGTGAGTTTCAACTGTTTTAGTGATATAGTTTTAAACATGACTCACGAGAGTTTAAATTTAAATAGGTTTTGTTAGAATACTGTAGGTTTAAAGTTTGACGACCACTTTGGCTTAGTTGGTAGTGACCCTGCCTACAAAGCCGGAGGTCCTTGGTTTGAATCCCGGTGAGGGCGTTATTTGTGTGATTAGCAAGATATTTGTTTTTGAGTCTTGGATGGTTTCTATGTATGTAAGTATTATCACACACATACTCACTTTTACTGATTTATTATTATTATATGAATCTTATATATCATTATTTGTAGATTTCAACACTTTTACTGTTGCCCCATAATGATTTAGTATTCTGCTGATCTTAATATAAATTTACACATTCATCACTAGCCTTAACCGCTCGTCAAATATATAGCCGGAATAAGGTGGATAAGGTGGTAAATAAAACATTACTTCAAAGTATTTAATAGATTCTCATATTGAAACTTAAATAAGTAAATGAGAAGGAATTATTAAGCACCTTTTTAATAATATTTCTCAAACACGATAAAATGTAAATCGCTTCCATTATTCAGGATCCAACAAGGAAAATTAAATTAAGCATTTAGTTCGAGAAAACATTCAAATGGAAAACTCTTGTCTCATTAAATCTTACAAATGTTGTTTTTGTTAATTGTTCGTTTTCCAGTCAAATTTATATCAGATTTTATTTATCAGTCCCATCAAAAGATTTTGTTAGGTACGCCGTTCGGGGGTTGATCAGGAACTTACATTTCACATTCAAATGTGATATGAAAGTGTGTCGGGCACTCGGTTTTATGAGCTCCACATTAACTTGTCAGTACGTGAAACACGTAGTAATAGATCTTTTTTTTAATATTTATTTTTTACCTGGGGGTTTTAGCAAATGCTACGCCACCCCCGTATAGAATAATAAGAATAACAACTCTTCCCAATAATAGCACATTGTCAGGAATCAACACTTAGTTATCTTTGCACTTACTTTTAATGCCAACAATTTCGTAGTGCTACATTCGTAGCCGATAACATGTGAAAACCCGTATATAGAGAAAAGTGCCTAAGGGCTACCGGTACAAAAAGTATTAAGGATTCGTATCAATTCAAAACACTCATCATTCAGGCTATTTACTGTACTGTAGATTGAATTGTATCTTGGTATTTTCTCTTCGTTACTGTCTGGCAGGTACAGGACCAATAAGGCCTAAAGACATAGATTCTAATGATGTTATTATCAAGAAATTTCGTTTTCGATATCACTGCAAATCGACTAATTTCAATTTTAAAACGCGTTTTTCTACTATGGTACATTCTACCATATATGCAATAAAGGCAAAAATGACATCGTTACTCTATCGTATCTCAAACCATCGTATCCTTCAACCACTTTATTGGAATTATCAAAACCTTTATCATATTTTTAGTTCAAACACTTCAAAATTTGTAACTCTGACCTTACTTAGCACCAGAATACAAGACACACAAGTAACTATTCATTCATTCATTCATTCATTCATTTATTTATTTGCCATAAATTGTATGTTACATTATATTAAGATGGTACAAAGATGGTCATAAAAAGTCTCAATACAACTTTACCAATTTGGTGTAGCAATACTGAATTAAAATAATACATTTAATTAGGTATACAGGTAACGAATAATACAATTTTATCCAACCTTATACATTAAAATATTCATTTATACTATAAGGACACCGTTCAATAAGGTGTTTTTTTACAGCGAAGAAAAATTTATTTGACGGCGATGCCTTAATTTTTCTCGGCAAAGCATTGTACGCCTTTGCTGCGACATGCATGTGGCATTTCGAAAACATTGCAGTTGTACCAACTGGAACCTTTACGTCATGCGCAAATAAACTATTTAGTCTAACACTTTTAAAATCATTCTTCAGAGGAAACTTATCTGGGAATCGCCTCACGAGCTTGCAGAGCTCCATAATATGAAGAGCTGACAGAGTAGGCAAACCTAGTTGCTTGAACTAGGTAAGTATAGTATTAGTTACATTTTGGTATGCTGCTATTTGATTTTGGAACAATAACATATATTATATACTAATGAATAGTATCATTAGTAAGTACATTTAATTACATGAGTAAAGAATAAGAATAAGTTTATTGCCTTGAACAAAAATAACCGTTATCATTTTTGTACAATATAGGAATCAAGAAACTACAAAATGTAGTAGGTGTATGTATATGGTACCTATATATGTATTATAAAAGTTAATATTTTTATCCATCTTTTCAATTTATGTACTCGTATTTGGTCTTCGCATAAACAGAATAATAATTTGCACAAACATACATTAAAAGGATGTTTGCGTTATTACAGAAGCAAAAGATACATTTGTTAGAGGTATATTTTTAAATAGCGCTGCATATGACACCTACATTAAATCTAATTATGAAGAATATAAGTTCAATTGCTAGCTATGTCTAGTACAAAAATAAACTTGCTTTTGAATAATTATACCGTGTTTTTAAAAAATATCTGCAGGGAAATTTAGCACGAGGAGGGGATGGGAGAGGAGGGAGGGGGGAGGAGGAGTGGGAGATATAAAATTTATCACGGAAATGCACTGTCAAAAACATTAATTAATACTTTTAAGCAACATAAACATACAAAGTGTTCTACATTCAAACTCATATATTATAAAGAGCTGAGTCTTAAGCCCGTATAAAAACATAATTTGGTATATTTAATATAAAATATTAAACTTTATTTCTCAACTATTAATTAAGTGTCTACGTACCCGACTCAAATGTATAATTAAAAAGTTAACAACTTACATCACTGATATTTGATTGTCTGTGGGGAGTGTAAAATAAATGGTATGTGTGTCACATTACATTGCAGCACCCGAAATTTTAAAAAATAACTTAGATCATGCACTATTATCAAGATTATTGTTATATTTTTGATAAAATTACTAAATATTCAAAATATATTTAGTTAAAATGTAAGTTCCCGTGGAAGACACACTGTATAAAACATAAAATGACGTTTGCACTTCAATCAGGATTACGTATAGGTCATATATAGGTCCTACTCTCACTCCTTAGATTTTCTCTTTACTAGCTCAACATTATCTTAAGCTTAACTTCACAACGCTATCTATATCATTATAGCGAATCTTAAAGACACAAGTACTTAAGATAATCTAACAGTACTTCCAACTAACGTTTGCACATGACTGTGTATGCACACCTTTTTATCCGTTCCTATGCAGAATAATCACGCGCATCCATTGTTCTGTTACGTGAAATAACAAACATATTATAACATCGTTGAGAGGAGATACCTATATCGTTATAAACAAAAATATTACATATACTCGCGGACAAAGAATAAGGGTCGGTTCAATACCGTCATATACTCCTAAAATAGTACAAGGTAGTACAGTTTTTTTAATTCTGTCATAATCTTTATTTAATTTTACATTTAAAGTGCAAAAATAACACTTAAAAAATGTTAAATCCAGGGTTAAACCGGGCTCGTAAAAACCCATGAAAAAAATAACGCTAACGGATTGAGATATCGCAAAAAATGACATCTTTGGATAGGTGTCGATATTTTTATGATAGGATCCCGGAAATAACTTATATAATTGGGTATAGTTGGGCTGCGTGGTGGTTGGTAATAGTATATTATGTAACTATAAAAAAACCTTATTGCGGTTATTAAATTAATGAATTTCTTGATGACCCGATTTTTTTTACCACGAGATATATCGTTATAAACAAATACATTACATGTACTAGTACTGTCAAGTGAAATTGTTACGTAATTTATTGTTTGATTCTAAACCGAAAGGGGTACCTTAGTACGGTATCACTAAGGCAAATTCTCCGTATTAACGGTCATAGAATTCATCCTTATTGGTGTCGAAAAAAGAAGGCTCTTTGGAATAAGCATGACAATTATCGCCATAAAGACCAATTTCAGCAAGCATTTTAGACGTGTTGAAATGATATTTAAATAAATTAATAAATTAATATTACGGGACATTTTTTTACACAAAAAAAAAATGTCCCCTAATATTTATTTATTTATTTGTTTATTCAAATATCATTTCAACACATCTAAAATGCTTGCTGAAATTGGTATTCACATTCACATTATTCATATTCAACTTCTCCATAAAAACAATTTACACGTCGAAAAAGTATTTATATAAAAATAATTAAACTGAAAGTACACATTATGAATTTTGTCAAGTAAGTAAGGTAAATTAATAAATAAAATAGCGTTACGTAAATCTATACGAGAATCGAATTTTGGTCTATATCTCTAATCTCTGATTAGGATGGAGCGATTTATTGTGAGCCACTTAAAAGATACTTCAATATTTTATTTTTCACTTATTATAGGTACTCGAAAAGTGACATTACGAGTACGAGTATAGGCATAAGTATCAAGTGGGAAATATGAATACATATTTATGTATTACAAAATATCTTCATTTTACCAAGGATAACACACTTAACTGTTTGAATAATCCGTTCGAAAATAGACCAATTAGGATACAAAATTAATACATTTTAACTCATTTATTGAATTTTATTTATCGCACAATTAACAAAACTGATAAAATCGTTTGATCAACGCTTTGAAGTCATGGAAGGTCAGTGGCTTTTATTTTCGTTGTTGATAATTCTATGTGCCAAAGCAGTTTGAAAAAAATATATAATAAATATACATATATCTGGCGTGGAATTTATTATTCATTTAAGGGTGAATAATCTTTGGCTATTAATTTATTTTCTCGCAATCGATGTGAAAAGTAGTGTCTAACTCTGTTTTTTTTTTTAATACCACGTCGGTGGCAAACAAGCATACGACCCGCCTGATGGTAAGGGGTCACCGCAGCTCATGGACGCCTGCAACTGATCCTTTTAAAATGTATACACTCCTTTCTTGAAGAATCCTATAGTTACTGTAGTAACCCGGAAAAACTTTCACGTATAAAAGTTATATTCTCCTGTAATATATATTATGTATGTTTGTATGTTTATTATTTCTCCTGTGCCTTTTGTACATGTTGCCGCATTTGTCTACCTTTATCCATTTTTACTCTCATTTGCTCAACTCTAACTGGAAGAGATCCTTTAAATGGATAAGTTCGCCTTTGTACTTCACTTTTCCTTTTGTATATTTGTATCTGTTGTGTTTTTGTACAATAAAGAGTTTTACTACTACTACTAAAACCTCGGCAGGGAACTCTTTACACTACCGGAGCGTCCGATGGAGGAAATTCCTCTGATACTACGGTCTACGAGGTGCGGTACGCCGTACCATTTAGGCATTTAGGTTCTAAGGTGAAATAGTTGAAGGCGTATTGAGTTGACTCACATCGTTCGAGAAAGGTAATATGGCATTTGAATTTGAGTGTTTAGATACCTGGCGTCTAGTGTGTGGTAACATCATCAGCTATACCATATAGAGCCAACCCGCTGCAGTAAAGCGTTTCAGTTTTCTTAAGCGACTCCTGTCTTGTCGGTGCAGAAGCGGTACGATATGAGAAAACTGTTAGCTGTTGGAGTCAACTGTCAATCGGGTCAGCACCGCCCTCTACTACGTCCCTAATTTTAAATGAGTGATTCCTGGCTGCTGCTCCGCTTCTGCGCATGATATTATTATTAGTACTGCGCATGTGTCATACTGACTGTATCACAAAAAATCTCTGCAACATAAATAAGCTTACGTAAACGAACAAGTAAAGGATGATACACAGTAGACCGTTCCGTGTCCGGGCCGGCCCGTTTTCTATGACAGCAAACGCAACGGCCGGCGTATTTCTCTAGAAGAAAACGGGCCGGCCCGGACACGGAACGGCCTATTGTGAATCATCCTTTACTAAATATCGATCTCGTCCCGCTAAGTGCTACTGTCAGTATTCCGTTTGCGCATGGTATTACTACTGCGCAAACGTAATACTGACAGTATTACGTCAAGTGAGGAAATCTCACATCAGTAAGCTCACGTCAAAGAACAAAATACCTACCACATATCGCTCCCGCCTCGCCTAGTGAGGTGGTCACCTTATAGAATTTGTTGTTTGAATGTTTGTATATGAAGTTTTACAGTTGTTTATGATAAGACAGCTTTCGACGTCATATTAAACGATTACCCGTGTTAGGAATAGAACCATCGTCACATCGGTATGCAAAAATTTGAATGCATTTTCGTCTTACCTCGGTAGCTAGCAGCGCCACAATAAAAAAAAATTGCATTCGTCCCTCACTAATAAGTAAGTAAGTGCGAGAGGGTCGAATCTGTATGTCCAACATGTACGCGAACATGCTGGCTTGGCTGGTAGTACTGTATGTCAACAACGTAATTACAAAAGAGCGCCTATCAAGACAAATGGTGATATAATTATTGCAATTGACAGCTTAATTGCACTGTCATCTTCTTGGTGATGTTAACAATTGCATTAAATATCGTCAGTAACATAAAATAATTTCCAGAAATAAATAATAGGCTTCCATGCAGACTCATAAGAAAGTACACGTTTGATAAAAAACGTTATATTTAAATTTTCGGAGAGTGAATTAAAAACAAAACCTTCCAAGTACAAGTACGTACCGAAAAAATTAAAAACACAAAGATTTAGGTTAGCGTCATTTCTTCAAGCATGGTCAAAATAAAGGGCTCAAAAAGCCAATGGCTGTATAACATGCTGATTTGGGACGATTTCGTGGCTGTCTTGTGTGTTTAATGTTTTGTTTTACTCTTCTGTATTTGTGCCACGAATAAATGTATTTCTATTTTTCTAAAGCCTGATTTAAAGTCATAATTAATATAAACGGTGTCACCTCAAATGTCAATATAAAAGATAAACATATAAATTACATGCAGATGATCCCCGAAAACATTTTGATTCTTTTATTAACTCTGCATATATCGTCAAATTAACGGCTTGGGTGCATTTTTTATCGACTTCAATAGAAGGAAGGAGGTACTTAGTTCGTCTGCATGTTTGCTTGTTTTTTTGTATTGTTTTGTTTCAAAGCAGGTACCCCCACATTGGTCCCATATAAATTCGGTGAAGGTCTGATGATGGGATCAAGGAGAAATTAAGGGAAATCCTCGAATTTGATAGGCACGCATATGCCGATTTCGGTATTTTCTGAACGCCAAGTATTGGCTCACTGAAACCACAAATTGTGGCATAGCAAGTACAAAATTGGAGAAGGTTTTTTTTTTGGTATAAATTATTACATACAGACATGACAGTAAGTTGTGGGTCAAACCTTAGTTTTAGACTTGTAAGGGCTAGTCAAGCGAACATGTTTTTAGATATATAGTCCAGAGATTCCATGCATTTGTCTCTAGCGGCCAATACAACGATGCCTAATATCAAAGAAGGATCAGCACACACATGTAATTATTCAGAGGTCACGCAATGGACTGGTGTCTAATTGCCATCACGCAGCGCATATGCTTGTTTGGTCGCCATCGTGACACTAACAAAATGTTTCAAAAATGAAAATATTTCACCAAATTTGATAGAATATAATTTGTCGATTCGTCGTTTACGAGATTAAAAGTATCACTTTCGACAAAGTTCACGCTGACGTAACAAATTAACCCGACTTTTAACATGGCCTGTCCATTAGCCGGGTAGGATCTCAATTAGGTTTACCACCTTCGCATTGCAAGTACATTTAAATATGCTTTGACTGTTCATTTTAAAATATTAGCTGGATGCACGCGGAAGCAAGAGTCAGATACATATTGAAATGCCAATACGAAGCAAAGATAGACAAACTAAATGTAGCTTCTGCCCCAGGCAAAGTAAACCACACAAAAAATACACCACTCCACAACACATTACTTACATTGTTTTTATTTGTTTCAGATACTTACGTGCAGGAACGAAATAGCACAATTCCAACAAAAAAGTTAACCCTCAAGCTAGGTTTTGAATTAAACCAAATTCATACTCCTAAAACAAACCGTCTATTCGATGACCAAACTAAGCTTTTATGTACAGTACAAATTATTCTGAAATGGATAATTAAAGTACGGAAGCTTCACGTTCATGCTAACACCATATCATATTATAAAATTGACTAGATTGCCACCGACGTGGTATAAAAAAGGAGCCGGGATCGCAGCCACGACCGCCGCTTGACAGCCGCATGCTTGAACCACTAGCCCACCGCAGGTTGCGTGATATCACTGATAACATTGTAAGATAATCGTATTAAAAAATTATAGTCAAGTGAATGCTCCCCTTCCAGCCAGCTATTCACTTTTTTTGAGCTGTGAAGTAGGCACCTACTGGCTGACTATCAGCGCTGTACATCCGACCAGTCTCACAGCAAACGCTGCGCTCGAACATATTGTCGCACCAATTTTGTTTTAATTTTAATTTAGTTGTGTTTCTCTCTGTGTATTTGTATTATTTTTTTTGCTTTATGCGACAGTAAATCATTTTTTATTTATTTTATTTAAATTCGTGCACCCCTATATCCGTGAGTCTGTCTTGTTCTGTGCCTGGTGGTAAGGAGCTTCCGATGATGCAATGTGGTGAATATGAGAAACCTGCAGTTTCCTTCTAGCTGTGAAAACAACGAATCCCCAAATCAAAAAGGATCAGCAACGCGATTGTGACTGCTTACCGTCAGACAGGTTGTATGTTTTTTTGCTATCGTCGGTTAGATATTTTTCGAAAAATCCCGAAGTCGGACAGAGCAATGTGTTACTATTCAGTCAGAGTTTTTTCTTACTATGCCCTCTGTTGAAAGTGCTGGTATTATAATAGTGACAAGTGAAAACCAAAAGCTACCTATGTTACCTTCGTATTCCTTCAAAAATATAGTATGGTTCTGCGCTTGGTATCACTACTGCGGAAAAGTAATACTGCTAGTACTTCGTCAAGCGAGGCAATCTCACATCAGTAAGCTCACGTCAAAAAACAAAATACCTATTACATATTGCTCCCGCTCTACCAAGCCAGGAAGTGGCCTTAGACTGAGAAGTACTAACATCTGAATAGGGATTTTCCACGAAAAAAACAGTTTGCTACGAATAACGTAGTGCTTGACTTTGATTTAAAAAAAATATACTAAGAATTTAAAAAATATTCCCTTCAAATTAACAGCTGGCATTGGAAAAGAAAAAACTTCTTTAATTAAAACAAACAGCCGTTATTGGGTAAAAATAAACACCCGAAATTAAACCGTGAACTTAATGAGGGGCGAAAATCCAAATCACTTTGATTCAAAGATGCCTTAATGAGGATCTTTGATGTAAATACGAATTTCGAATACGGGCTCAAGTCAAATAAGACAATAGTTCGAAAACGGTATGATTCATATTAAATCTCGTTTAAAATGAATAATCCATCGCCATTAACATTCAAGTAAGGTAATAAATACATTGTGGTGCCCCACACTGACTTAATATTTGACAGTCAATAATCTAATCAACTCCGATGTCAATAATTGGAATATATATATTGGGGGACAATCTTACACAAATCGACCTAGTCCCAAACTAAGCAAAGCTTGTACTATGGGTACTACATGACGATATCCATACTTATATAGATTATTTCTGGACCACCTACTGCGAATTGTAATTATTTAATTACCCAAAGGTGTCTTGTAGAGATCGCTCTTTAGCGATAAGACCGCCTTTTGTTTGCCTCTACTTATTGTTATTTCGTACTTACTGTGTCCTTTAATTGAGGTGTGCAATAAAGAGTATTGTATTGTATATATAAATACATAGAGAACATCCTAGACCCATGAACAAAATCCGAACTAACGGAATTCGAACCCGGGACCTCTAGCTTCCGAGGCAGTGTCACTACCAACTAGGCTAAACAGGTCGTCAATAGTAGCAACTTCTTCAGACACGAATGGGGATGGAGTGATTCTGCTCTCTGCGACTGCGGAATGGAGGACTAGACCATGGACCACATCATCCAGAGGTGCCCTCTTCGATACTACTACTTAGGAATCCCCGAAGATTTCATGAATTTGACGCCTGACGCTGAGCAATGGTTGCGAAATCTGGGTGTTGCGTTATAAAATTACAGTTCTGTATTTTTGCCTATTTCACAATATCGCCATACGATTAAATAAAATAAATATCCATAATGGCCACAACGGAAGATCAGCGCTGGCTCTGCCAGCATCACACTGAGTTGTGACCATTTCTTGACACACTATGTCTCTGTTTTGTGTTAATTACTTAATTGTTTTGTCAGGAATAAACGATATCTTTTCTTTTTTTTCTATGTTTAATAGGGGTGAATAGGTGACCACTATTAGGTATTAAGCTGCTAAAAATAGGACGTTATATTGACACATACATACATAAACTCACGCCTATATTCCCAATAGGGGTAGGCACGGAACACGAAGTCGATTTCAGTGACACTTGTAGCTATTGTAGGTTTATAGATGGAGAAAATTATGATATTACAGGGCCAGGTTGCTAGCCCATCGCCCATAGCACACTTCAACCTGGTTCCCATAGTCGACTCCTACGACACCCACGGGAAGAAAGGGGATGGTGCTATTCTAACCCGGCACCACACATTTACATTGCCGCCGACTGCGGTGAAGACCATAAAGAGAATTATGTTTTTGACCTGTATGTATGTGTTTATGTTCTCATGTCCCCCACTCGTGACTACTCAACGGCTCAATCAATTTTAATCAATGATACGTCATTAGATTCGTCTTAACTGCGTCAGTCTCAGTGGTTAAAATTCTTCCAAAAACCAAAATGGCGGCTTTAATTACTCTTAATTTGTGAGCTATTTTTTTTAATTAGTTCAAGTTTAGTGGGGTATCAAAATAAAAGGCCTTAAAATGCGAGTATGAAAATGGATACTATACAATCGGATTATCTTATCTGATCATTTCACTGGATTTTTAATTATACGTGTTTAAATACCGAATTTTTCAAATTATAATGCGTATTCGTTGGCAATTTTTTTTTTATTGTCGCAGCCTTGAGAATGTTTCTTTTTATTATTTTTTTGTTCAAATAAACCCAAATACAGTTAATTCCGAAAATAAACGCATGCAATTTGAGTTAAGTACTAGTTTCTATTTGATTGAATCTGTCCTAAGCGCATGATTATGTATATTATTATTAATTTCCCAAAAAAAGTACAACCCCAAAATAACTAGGAAACTAAATAATTTGTTCCAAAACAGTCGGTACTTACTGTTTAATGTTCAATTTGCAGACACTAAACTTTTAAGTACTTTAGTCACACTATTTACCGTATCTTACACTGTTATTTGAATAACTTTGGTATAGTATTTACACTAAAGTCCTATCTTATAACTAAAACTAAGAATACAAGTCACTATCCACTGCACTCGCGATTATTCGTATTTGTCGTATCTCATCGCTCGCTGTGAGAACCGCGGGACGTCCGCGCCCTACGAGGGAATTTTACCTACTGCCGACCCGCCGCGCTACCGAGCGATTTTTGAATTCGAAGACATTTTCCACTCGGTTTCCAATTCATTATCTTTGGACCTAATACTTCATTGACTTATCTGTGATAGACTTTAATTAAATTGAAGCTGATAAATTGTTTTTAGACCAAGCTAGGGGTATTTTTGTGGATATCTCGAAATAATTCTTCATATATATCGGCACTGTTAGCGAAGTTAAGGCACGCCTCTTTCAATATGAATGCTGTGGGTTCCGGTGAGTTCGTGAGTTAGTAAATCTTTGGGATATTTAATAGCGTTACAACTTCAACATATTCTTTATTGTCCAATAAAATAAAAAAATTATCAAGACCTACAGTATCGACCTATTTCTTTAGAAAACCTTTGGGTAGCAGGAGATTTAGAACTCGCCGCCGTTAACGGTAGTGCAGTGCATTTTTTGAGTTCTGTGCCATGTACCATTTATTGTCTATGAAAAATGATGGATATGAGGGGCCGGAACCGTTCCTCCCCCCACCTTATCTCCAAAATTTACCATGCATAAATTGTTTTTTGTTTATTTTTTACGGGTATAACGCAAGATTAAATACAAACGAATTAATACTTGGACTGTGTAATGTATTTTGTAGACCTAATATTGTGAAAATAATACGCTGAAAAATTATTCAACGCTGGTAAATTTGAAATTGACAAGTAGCGAGTGATGTTGTCTGTATATCCAATTCTAATTGTTATTTGATTGCACTGCAAACATATAGAGACGACAATAAAAATATGTTTAATGTTTTTGCCTTTTTACAATGGAATAGTGTCCAAAATATAAACGTATCTTTGGCGTTCACTACATATGAAAGTGACAGATGAACACAAAAGGATTTTAACGTTATTTCGATTGAAATAAATTTGAAAAAGTTTTTGTTATTATTGACTGACCAGCGTTAGTCTCACCTGATGGAAAGCGATGACAAGGCCCTTAGAATTATATTTACCAAATTATACTTGAAATAATAAAGACTTATTTTGTTTTCATTTAAGTAATTTGTTGATCAGTCTAAGCTTGTCCTACGTTTAAGAATATCACAAGATTACGGCTGTCGATAAGAGTTTGCGAAGTTATTCAAAACAAATTGAAACTCTTGACAAAAGGGCCTTTAAACTGTCATAAATTAAATTATTGAGATAAGTGAATTTGGTAGGAAGGTGCAAAACTTATAATTTTAACTTATGTAAGTACATACATATAGGTACATAAACTCACGCCCATATTCCCAAAAGGGGTAGTCTGCCTACCCCTTTTACAAGAAAATTAACTTCAGTGTCTCTTTTAGAAATTGTAGGTTTAACGATGGAGAAATGTGATATTGCAGTGACTGGTTGCTAGCCCATCGCCCACAACACACTTCAACCTGGTTCCCATAGTCGACTCTTACGACACCCAAGGGAAGAAAAGGGGTTGTGCTTTTCTTACCCGACACCACATGGGGGATTCTTATAAGTGACTGTAGAAATAATACTAATAAAGGTTTTACTATACTGTCAAAGGTATTTTTAAAAAGTTTGGGAACTGTTTATATTTTTAAGGCAAATACCTCAATAAATAGTGATACCTACTGATATTGATTTTTCTAGTTCTCTACATAAAAAGTATAAGTTTCTGTCAAAAAATATTATTGGTTGAAGCTTTTATTGCCGTCTCTACTATTTTTCACAATCTTCTTTTTTTTTAACCGCCTTCAAGAAAGGAGGAGGTACTAAATTCGTCGGAATATTTTTTTATGTATGTTCAACGATGACTATTGGACCGATTTCAAAAAAACTTTTTTTGATTGAAAGGGTGTGTATTCTAATTGCTCCCATAGTCCCATTGTCATCAAGTCTGGATCTGATGACGGCATCTTGGAGAAATTGAGAGAAAACCTCAAATTGTATAGTAGGAGTGGCCTAATAAGAGTGAAAAAGTAGGGAGTCGGTTTTTTTGTTAAAATTCACTTATTATTAATATACTGCACCGACTTCAAGTAAATAGAATAAGTACAAACAAATGACAACGTTGATCTACAATAGGAATAATGAAAAGAAAATTATAATTATATTATCCAGGTAAATAATTCTTGTCATCTCAAAACCATTATTTTTTCCTGTTTAAAAAAATTACAAAGGCGTTCGCTAGATTAAAAGCGGAGTGAAGGATCCCTGTCCCTTTCATCCCTGTCCTATAGAAATGTCCCTGGGCAAGCGGTCCTATCTACGTTGGCAAACTCGTATGTTACTCGAATGTGCAATGTAGAAAGCAACTTTGCTGCAATTCAAATAGAGTTTATATTTCAATATACTTGATCAATAGATACGAGGAATATTTTTCAGGGTAAATGGGCTTTATGTAAAGCGTCATATTAATGACATTTGGGTCAGTCGTATTACGAGTACATCGGATGTTTCTATAATATATAGGTAGCTAGTATGGTGTTTATTTATGTTTTCTTTAACTGTTGTTTGAATGAAATAGCCGTGAGGTACCATTAAAAATTTTAAATTAAAGGGAAAAGTGGAAAATTTTAACCCGGCGGTTAGTGCCCTTTAAAGAAGCCTGAGTCTTTTAGGTAAAAACGTTGCTGTACGCCTCCCTAAGGCGTTGTAAGAGGAGCTAGTGAGGGATTTCGTGTCTGAGCTTGATTGTACCGGTAGCTTAAGTTTCTAGAGCGATTGGTCGCGTATGCCAGATGTCGCAGGTTCAAATTCTGCTCCGTGCATTATTTTTTCAAATTTTCCCTTTAATTTGATATTTAGAATTTCCGCTAGCAGACGTTACCACTCATTCCAAAAACATACTTTTTGAGGTATCATTAATTCACAGCAACAGATATCTAACTGTAACTTGCCTTAAGAACCCATTGAGGCTTTTTACCGGTTTTTATTATCACGCAATACACTCATATCACGATACGTACCATGTAAATATTGATGAATATTGAAGCAAAAATCAAACAATAATGAATAACACGACAATATTCACATGCCAGTATTGTGATAATATTAAACATGTAAAGGGCCCCTTGACATATAAACTCGTACTTACTTTGAGTTTAGTGTATATGGGTAGTTTGCACAATATTTTTTGACAGCCAGCTCTTAAGTGGCAATGTAGGAAAATGTGAAGGACATCTGCAGTAACCACTTGTGTCCAGAATTTTTTTAAATTGGGAGAAATTTTAATCTAAAGTCGTAGCACCTCCGGGTAATGGATCTTGGCACCACAAGAAGATAACGTGGCAGTCAATGCTGATCATGAGGTAGCATTGAGTTATGTATGAGTCATAATAGTCATAATCGTTTTTGAATTTTTGGTTCAAAAGGATATTTTTGGGAGTTTTTAAATTTTTTATTCAATTTAAAGTTATAAATATCACTCCAGTAGAGTAAAAGTACATTTAAGCTATATTTGCATACAAATATTAAAAAAAAAACTTTTTTATTCAGTTGAAACCATTTGAAAATAATTGCTGGAGAGCTCAATAGTGTACCGTTTATTTTTTTTCTCCTACTACACGCCACATTCTGTAGTAAGAGACAAATTTATTGATTTATTTAAGAATATCATCAAAAAACCTTGGGTAAATTCATGCCTCCATAAAAATATGTAGAGAGAGAGAGAGAGAGGTAGGGCACAGGAGAAAGTCATCTCGCTCATAATTGGAGTTACCAAACTGAAGAAATTTACAAAAGACTGCAGCCATAATGACACCACAACCAGAACTTTGTTGTGTTTGTTACTTATGGTGAGTAAGGTAGCCAGGGTCCGGGAGGATGCACTGTATTCAGATCGAATCAACTATCTCTAGTTGTCAACAAAACTTGTGACTCCTTAGGATTTATTAGCATCCAATAAGTTTGAGTGGGTGATTAACTGCCCGTATGCTTGGCTTCCGCCGTCGAAGTACAAAGTTAAGAGCAAAGTAATTTAACACTTTTTCACCTTATTATAATGGAATAAAGATGATGTAACAGTGTTAACTTACTTTTGTTCTTGAACTTGAACAAGAAATGGTTGTCCATATATTTTTGCATTGCAACTGTTCCATTTAGAGCTCGTTCCCACTATGTCGTCTGTCGGGACGATTTTTCATCTTGTGTCGGCGCGTCATACAAATTGGTGTCCGGCAAGTGTGAATAGCTTCATATAAAATATTCTGCCTCTACAACACTCGATAAAAAATCGTCCCAATAGACGACATAGTGGGAACGAGCTCTTAATCTCTAACATTCCCTTTTGCTATAAGTATTTTAAGTCGAACTGGCAACTTAGCAACAACTTTCTTAATAATGGTCAGTTTACTACTGAATAAGCCATTGTTTGTCACAAAATAACATTTGACTACAGTTCTAAACATGCAATATCGAAATCAACTCAAGTTATCACCGTATTTATATATAAGCAATGGTCATATCTCAAATAAGATTTCCAAGGAAAATAAAATCTTAAGTTGTAGGTTATAAGTTCTAATTTTGATTGTGTTTCCGTTTGTTTTCATGTTTTTGGTAAATAAGTAAATCATGGCGACTCTGATGACCAGTGGATTAATGGGAAACACGAAAAATGCATGAAAAATGAAGCTATTAGAAATTGTTATGCTAATGAATGTATTTAAAATACGCTTATGGAAAGGGTGCATTAATAATAACAAGTTACATATTTATGGGATTATTGGATTATCGTATTTTTGCATAAAACACATAAGTGCCTGCCGATATAACCAAATTTGTCTGTATTTTTACCAGCGTTTTGTGTACTACAAAGCATTTAGAATGAAAGGGATGGACGAGTGTGGGAGGGAGAGGAGAGTTTGAATATGGCAGCGGACCAACTTGGATGTGAGAAAAGTGAGTGTGGAGATAAATAAATAGTTTTGCTGTGAAAAAGTTACTTTTCATTACACATTGCGTCACGAGCGATATTGAACTGTTAAGTTCAAGGAGTAACTTTGCCTCCTTGTGCGTGTTCTATCGCTTGTATAATGAGTTGTGCTCCAAAGAACTGTTGGACATGATGCCCACGGCCGCTTTCTACCATCGCACCGCTCGCCGTTGGCAGGGCATTTGTCCTCCCACCTTCGAACCTACATCGTCGCGTACGGTACGGTTTCAGAGGAATTTCCTCCCTCGAACGCTCCAACTGTGGAATGAGCTCCCTGCCAAGGTCTTCCCGAGGGACTACAGTATGGGGTACTTTAAGAAAAGAGTGTATACATTTTTATATGGTCGGCAAAGCGCATGTGACACCTCTGGAGTTGCAGGCGTCCATAGACTGCGGTGACCACTTGCTCTTACGTCAGGGGCAAACTATCGTACGGCCCACTTGATGGTAAGCGGTCACCGCAGCTCAGCCTATGGACGCCTGCAACTCCAGAGGTGTCACATGCGCGTTGCCGAGCCTTTAATAATTTATACACTCCTTTCATGAACAATCCCATACTGTATGTGTATTTTTTTATATGCGAAATTACATATTATGTTGTACCGGTAATGGTTTTTAAATCCTTTTTTCACGTCATATTATCTCAGTTCTATCTAGTCCAAATAATGGCTTCACTGAAAATGTGTGTATCCAATTCCACCGTAACACATTTGGCGCATCATAATGCCCTATTTATAAGCCTGTTGATGACAATGGGTCATTATTTCTTGGTTTCGGGTATCACGTTTCGGGTGCGGCGAAACGAGCGGCCCATAATGGAATTTCATACACAATTAAAGGCCTAGGCCGGAAAACTGACCGTCTTTTCGCACGGGCGCGTGTCGCGATAACGGTAACAAAACCAAGCGGCGGGGCCGGCAGAATCCTTAGAATTTCATTTGAATATTTCTTCTGATTTACAAATTTCATCACAAATTTAATATTGCTGCTACTGTACTTGTTCAGACACGTTAGACAGTATTGGTAGAGGCCGATTAGTGTGTGGTAAATGGCATCCAGTACTACTTATTTGTTCACGTACTTTTACAAGAATTGCTTTTTCTCGGCCTCTGCGATAATATTTAAATATTAATTTATTTATTGAGGATTACCAACAGATAATACATCAAGCATGCATTTATATCTAATTTACATTAAGGACTGATGCTTATCTAATTATAGGTAACCACAACTCACTCCAATGCATTCGTTCCTTACCTATAACATGCAGTTATCTTTATGTATACAAAGAAATAATAATATTGGGAAGAAAAAATAAAATAACAATAACGATGGAACTTAAATATTACTTCGCAGTATCCAAAGAGTTAAAATATTTTAACACTTTTCTTTTAAACTTACTTAAGCTATCATTAAATATATCGACTCCGATGGAATTTGGGAGATGGTTATAAAGTCTGATCATTCTTGAAAGGGCGGAGTTGCGACCTAAATTGGTTTTGCCAGACCTAATACTAAATAACTTATAATGTACTATTACCAAACAACACTGAGCTACATCTTAGGTCCTGTGGTCACTTACCACTCTTACCAGCTGGTGAGACAAGAGTCATCAACTGGTCAGCATTTATTAAAATAATGATAAAATCTCAGTCACAAATATCGTAAATTAAACTCATTTCATTACCAACACCATATAAATCATATTAGATTGTTTTCGCTACATTCAAACTTGCTCTTACAATAATATCAGGCATAAATCAAGACTATTAGATCCTGAATTCCATTTAACATTGTACGTTCATACATTAGCGAAGTTTGCGGACGGATCGCTGATTTCGAAACGGAACCATCAATATGCCAGTTCTGTCGAAGTTTGATGATATGCAGAAGTGAGCCATCCGAACTGAGAAGTTGTTACTCATGCCATTGTAATAAGTTGAAGAGATTTCACAATTAAGTCTTCAATATTGTACTTATAATTACTTATAATCATAGGCCTCATTTATCTCAACAGATTAATAAAACAGCGTATGTACACGAGACACAATAAGCCAGTCCGGAGTCGACATTTGCCCCTACATTCGTAGCACTCGAATAGACCACAAATCCATTTAATGCCCGGTATTACTCGTAGTTACCAAAAAAAATGGGATGAAATCAGATAGAGGGTAAAAGCAGATACCTAGTATTCCATTTCATGTTGCTGACAGAACTGGCAGAGGCCGATTAGTGTATGGCAAATGGGGCATCCAGTACAATTTATTGACCACGTGATCATGATGCCCATGGCTGCTATCTACCATTTCACTGCTCACCGTCGGCAGGACATTCATCCTCACTACTTACCTAAGCTAAATGGTCACGTACGGTACGGTTTCAGAGGAATTTCCTCCCTAGGACACTCCGGTTGTGAAATGAGCTCACTGTCGAGGTTTACCCGTGAGACTACAGTATGGGGTTCTTCAAGAAAGGAGAATAATATAATTTTTAAAGGGTCTGTAACAACTCCTGAAGTTGCAAGCGTCCATAGGCTGCAGTGACCGTTTACCATCAGGCGTGCCGTACGTTTGTTTGCCACCGGCGTGGTATTAAAAAAACCTATCAATTCACAGGTTTACCAGTAACAAGAGAAGATTTGTGTAATGATTTCTAATTTTGTTCCTTTACCCGATTATTAAATTATTGCTTATTTTTCATTTGCGGAATTAAAGCGGTTGAGTCGCAGACGAGGTTAAATTGGGTATGTGGTTTCTTCCCAACATTTTATCTTGTTACCGATTTATTATATAATATATACCTATCTATACTATATATACTACATATATGATTATATTATAATGCTGAAGAGTTTGTTTGTTTGTTTGTTTAAACGCGCTAATCTCAGGAACTACTGGTTCGAATTGAAAAAATATTTTTGTGTTGGATAGTCCATTTATCGAGGAAGGCTTTTGGCTATATAATATCACACTGCGACCAATAGGAGCAAAGACACGGACAAAGTCGCGGGCAACAGCTGGTTCTTTTATATTTATACTAGCATTTTCCCGCGGCTTCGCCCGCGTACTAGGCGAAATTTTTAACCGTCTACAAAAAAGAGGTTCGTATGTTTGTCAACGATTATCTCGCGTTTGGCTGAACCGATTTAGATGCGGTCTCCAGAAAAGTAGTTGTTACATTCTGGGGGTTTCGGTATACAAAGTTTGGTGATTGTGATTCATTAACAGATGAACAGACGAAAATTCAGTATACATTCTGAGAACCGGCAAACTGTCGAATTTCATTTGATTTTGGCAAAAATAAGGATCGAAAACTATTATCATACATTTCCGACAGGCCGAAGGGAAAGGGCCGATGAAATAAAAGCATGTATTAAATGGCCCTTAGTAAAAGTATCTGTGTACTACAGTAACACCAATAGGTCTGATAACGACCAAGCACCGCGCAGCGGTCATAAACTATGGTCCTTTGAAGTACAGAAATACGGCTAATTCAATATCACGTGTAACATTTATTTTTCCTAAAACTAAATTTATTAGATATGTTTTGCCAGTTCCCATTGGAGCATCAAAAAAGAAAATTTGACCTCACTTCCATTCGCACTCCTTACTGTCAGTCCGTCTGTTACAACCGATTTATCTAAACTGTCAAGAATTTAGAGCGCTCGTGACCCAGCGGCACCCGCCTACCGCGTGCGGTATGCGAGGTTAAACAATTAGGGCGCAGGTCAATTCTTGGATGGGTGACCGCTGTGAGTGGTTACTAACTTCATAGTTACTAACTCTCGTGCTTTGGAAGGCACGCTAAGCCGTTGATCCCGGCTGCTGTCTACGACAGCAATCGTTAAGCCAAGTTAGAGGCCTTCGGGCGGCTTGCGAACTTCTAACAGTCAAGTTGCCCACTGACTTGACAAAGGGGGTTCGAAGTTACACCACGTCCGTAGGGAGTACCCACCGTTACCCTTCACGTGACCCCTGGGTGGTGCTAAAAGTGCAATAAAAACTGGCAACCGTACTTGTCTTCTACGTTTAAAAAATATCTAAAGGTTGATTTAAATAGAAAAAAATATCGAAACCTCTATGTCGTTTTTAAAAGCAAATCCAATATACCCCACACGCCTATATAGTAACATTAAACTTTTTTGCATGCAAGCATGTATGGAGTGCCAAATTTTACCTCAGGTTCGTATTAAAAGACCTCTCGGACGCTCAGATATCGATTTTGAATGAAATCGGGACGAAAATGAAGATAATCAATATGGCCGCCACTTTTTCCAAATTTTACCTCAAATTCGTATTAGGAGACCTCTCGGACGCTCAGATATCGATTTTGAACAAAATCGGGTTGAAAATGAAGAAAATCAATATGGCCGCCACTTTTTCCAAATTTTACCTCAAATTCGTATTAGGAGACCTCTCGGACGCTCAGATATTAATTTTGAACGAAATCGGGTTGAATATGAAGAAAATCAATATGGCTTACCACTTTTTCCAAATTTTACCTCGGATTCGTGTTAGGGGACCTCTCGGACGCTTAGATATCGATTTTGAACGAAATCGGGTTGAAAATGAAGAAAATCAATATGGCCGCCACTTTTTCCAAATTTTACCTCAAATTCGTATTAGGAGACCTCTCGGACGCTCAGATATCGATTTTGAACAAAATCGGGTTGAAAATGAAGAAAGTCAATATGGCTGCCACTTTTTCCAAATTTTACCTCGGATTCGTGTTAAATTGGGACAGAAATGATAAAAATGAATACTGCCGCCACTTTTTCTAAATATTACCTCGGATTCGTATTACGAGACCTCTCGGACGCTCAGATATCGATTTTGAACGAAATCGGGACGGAAATGAATAAAATAAATATGGCTGTTACTTTATTCAAAGTTTAGGTACCTCGGATTCCTATTAAGAGTCCTCTCGGACGCTCAAATATCGATTTATGTCGAAATCGTATCGGACGGCACTGATTAATAAAACCACTTACAATACATTGAAAAAAAAAGGTCGTATATTCATAGGGAACTCACGGCACTTCATGCACCTTTAGACCTTATAAGGAACTTACATGCCAAATTTGGTATCTCTCGAACCAGCAGTTTGGGCTGTGCGTTGATATGTCTCTCACTCAGTCAATCAGTTTCTTCTTGCAATTTGGCACCTACTTTTAAAAGTTTTAATGTCCGCAATACTAAGTTTCAAAATCAATGCCATTTTCGACATTAACGACCCAAACAATCATTAAAATGACACCCATATTAATATTTAGACATTCCAACCCCCTCGGATCCCAACAGAGGGGATGGTATTTCACGTCCTCCACGTGGGATTTTAAAATCATTGTTGTTTTCGTAATCAGCGACCCGATAAACCATAGAAACAAATCGATTTTCAGAATTTGTCACCAGATTTCCCCATTTTAGGGGTTGATTTCTTAAAAAACCTGAAACACATATTTACTCATTTATCGTTAGAAATACTCCTGTGAAGTTTCGAATAAAATAATCCAACTAATCTTGATTCCCCAAAGAAACTTCGGACCCCCATTTCATCCCCTTAGGGGTTGAATTTTGAAAAATCCTTTCTTAATGCACCTCAAGACCTTATATGGAACCTACATACTAAATTTGGAATCTCTAGAACCAGCCGTTTAGGCTGTGCGTTGATATGTCAGTCACTCAGCCAGTCAGTTATATCTTGAAATTTGGCAGAAACTTTCAAAAATTTTCATGTCCACAATATTAAATTGCAAAACCGATGCCATTTTCGTAATTAACGTCCCAAAAAACCATAAAAACGACACCCATATTAATATTTAGACATTTCATCGCCCTCGCACCCCAACAGGGGGGATGGTATTTCACGTCCTCCACGTGAGATTTTAAAATCATTGTTGTTTTCTTTATCAGCGACTCGGTATATCATAAAAACACTACCCATGTCGATTTTCAGAATTTGTCACCACCTTTCCCGCTTTTAGGGGTTGATTTCTCAAAAAACCTGAAACAAGTATTTCCTCATTTATCGTTAGAAATACTCCTGTGAAGTTTCGAATAAAATAGTCCAACTAATCTTGTTTCCCCATACAAACTTCGGACCCCCATTTCACCCCCTTAGGGGTTGAATTTTGAAAAATCCTTTCTTAGTGCACCCCTAGACCTTATAAGGAACTTACGTGCCGAAATTTGGAATCTCTAGGACCAGCGGTTTGGGCTGTGCGTTGATATGTCAGTCAGTCAGTCAGTCAGTTTCTTCTTTTATATATTTAGATCTTACAGAAGCTGCCGCAATGCAAGGTAATCACTTCAAGCGATCAACATATTTAATTATTTAATCATCATTTATTGCATCCATGGTCTTTACAGTCATATAGGTGTTACATTAGTATTAGTTTCACATGGACCCTGATAGGGCACAGCAATTGGTAGTGACTAGTGAGTCCTATAACTAATTTAAGAGATAATGATTCATTGGTATGTACATTCAACTAAAATTATTAATGTAAACACAGTATGTGTACACAGTAAAAAATTGAGATTTTGGAAATTAAAATAAGATAATCGATTAATAAATAAATAATTGAGATTCGACCATTCTATCATATAGGTACATGTTAGTAGCTAAGTATATAATTGGATTATTAATTAACAAAAAACTTTTAATCATCAAAGAAATATTTAAGTAACAGACTATAATGGTTGCCAAAGTGACATGGTGCTAGCAATTAATACGGCGATAGATTGAATGTAAGTACAATTTGTCTGGCCCACGAAGGTTGGGCCAGATGTACAGCGCGGGAATGATTGTTTTATACGAGATGGCTGAGTGTAATAAGTATATTTGCGACACCATTAAATTTAAGGTATCCGGTTTTTACCCATATACGAGGAGTGAGAGCGGATTTAATTTTAAGCAAAAGTTGATTGATCTATTATGTACTAGCTTGATCTCTTTAAATTAGCGCCAAATGATAGACAATTACTAGTTGATTTTGCCGTTACCGTTATTGAAATATATCTATGTTAAATAATTAATTATGTATTTTTTCGTTAACTATCTGGTGTAATCCCTCCGCCCCTAGTTTCGACGTCGGTCTAGTGTGGGTTAAGGACTTCCTATTGAAATTTCTTCGCAGATGTATGCGAACATAATTTATCAATTTAACGCACACACACAGTCGCTGAATACCATTAGTAGTTATTTTTATAACAGTTTATTATTTGAAGTAATTTTATTTTATTTTTTTGTAGCTTTTTTCCTGTATTGAACTAAATTGTTAACGGTTTTTTTTTGTTGTTCAAGGAAATATTTTTTTTCTTATTCTTAGGCGCCTTTCTGATTTGTCGATGCGGAGGCGGTACGATATGAGAAAACTGACAGCTGTCAGTGTCAATCGATATCAATGCAGTACTGCCCCACTTCTGCGCATGGTATTACTACTGCGCAAACGTAATACTGACAGAAATTCGTCAAGTGAGGTAATCTCACATCAGTAAACTTACGTCAAACAACAAAATACCTATGACATATCGATCCCGCCATGCCAAGGTTGGAAGTCGCCTAATTCTTATATTTAAGCGTAGGCGCCCAGTAAATATTCTGAACTGACTCGGTTTATGGTTGACACTGACACTGACACCTGACAGCATATTGATATCGCAATGACCTCGCACTGGCAAATGCGGAATCAGAAAATTTTAACCGATTTTGTTGTTTTATATTTTTTGAAAAAAATATTTTTAATTTTCCGGAGATAATAAGAAAAATTAAAGCCAAACTGTACACATTGATTTACATATATTGGATTAAAAGGAAAACCAGTTATCAATATTTTAAAAGACTGATTGGGTTTTTTCATTTCAGTTTTGTTAAAATATACCGGCTGAATCAAAAAACCATTCCAATTTTATGACTATCCTAGTTACTGATTTAAGATTTAATTATAAAAAATCAAACTAAAACAAAATGCGAATGTAAAAAACGTAAATGTTAATTAGGTATTCTATGAATAGTAGTTAGAGGTTCAATTTGAGACGTATTTTTTTCCATTTAAAGATGTTTAATGTGTTGGTGGGCCGACGACCTGGTACAGCTGACCGGGCCTGCGTAGACAAGCCACGGCAAGGACAGTGAGCACTGGAAGAGATTGGAGGAGGCCTATGCCCAAAAATGGGCTGCTCATACATAATTCATTAATAGAAAAACAAGAAATAATATTAATATTAATTTAATTTTTATCCCATTCATTTATAATAATATGTACTTAGTTTGGAAAGCATCCAATATTGTGGGAGAAATAAAGGCTTATAATAATAATAATGTGTTGGTTAGGTCATAAATATGACTAGTAGCTCTGCGCGGCTAGCACAAGACGGCGCGCGAGCTATATCGCGCGCGAGATAGACTACCTGTCTCTTTCCGTGTGTACCCATTAGATAGAGACGGATAGTCTATCTCGCGCGCGATATAGCTCGCGCGCTGTCTTGTGCTAGCCGTGCAGAGCTGTAGAACTCGCGAGTACACAAAATCATAATAATTATCGAACCGGTTCACAAAATTTCACGAAAATGGGTTGAAAATGCGACCTGAAGAGAAAAATAGCCGGACAGACAGATACGAAAGCATTTTTGCTAAGCTGATACGGAGACGCTTCGTGTTCGCTCGGTCAAGTATGTAAGTATAATGATATTGTACGAAAAATCACAGGTGATTTCGCGTCTACTTTTTCTCTAGCAGTTTACATTTGCAACATAAATTATAGTTTCACCTCTCTGTCTGTCCATTTGAGTCGGCCCCATTAATATAAATCCGTTTCGAAGGCCCGGTGTCTAGTTTCGAGGGAGGGTATAAATTTTTACGAACCGCAGTAAGCGTTTGAGTCGGAGGAAATAACAATAGATCACTACGAAGCTGGGCTGCGAAGAAATACGTAAGTTATAGGAAGATCGAGATTGGGAGAGGTTTAAGGTGTCCGCACATGATTTGTAATTCATACCACGCGCAGGTGTATGTTTGCGAAGCGTACGGCATTGTGATGTGGGGTAGTGTTGGCAAGCAAATGAAGTTTCGTTCACCGTAATTTGTTTCAGTAAAACTAACGTACAGTCCGTGACTTCTTAGAATAGTATTCGGGTTCAAATGAAACCGTTTATTTTGACGTTAGAACGAGTTAGAGCAAGCGACACAGATCCGATTAACACTATTAACGTACGTGTTATGTTTGTCATATTTCGCCAATTATTTTTCCAATAAAAGGTATGCATCTCTTCATTGGGCAGATTTGCAATCTAACAACCAAAAAATAATTAAAAGCAGCCTTCTTCATTCAAGTAATATTAGAGAAACATATTTTCGAAAATATAACTATAGGTATATTCAAATAAGATAGCATTTCAAATCAACATAAACTACAACGCTACCCTGAAAATCCTGATAAAATTGGTATATCTGTCGCTTAAATTTTATATAAGTGCGGTTGAGACAGAGATAGCCGAATTCGAATTTCTCGATATAGTACATTCTAATTAGATAGCATTGCAAATCAACATAATCTACAATGCTACCCTGAAAATCCTGATAAAATTGGTATATCTATCGCTTAAGTTTTATATAAGAGCGGTTGAGACAGAGATAGCCGAATTCTAATTTCTCGATATAGCTCTGTTTTTTGTGGCTGAAAAATGTTGCGGCTAGTGAGTTGAACTAAATCGATGCAAGGATTTATAGTGTCCATTTTTTATCCAATCTAGTGAACGTGTGAGATGGCTTTATTTTAAAAATAGGTTACTTTATTATGCGTGAGGAGTAATAGTAGTGTGCTTATCTCAAGGGGCGAGAGGGGAGGGCTTAAGAAGATAGATTACTCTTTGATATCTTTAAACTGTTTCAGCTGTAAATCTAGTATATTGTAATCGATGTTTTATACTATATTCTGAAGGAATGTAGTAATAATACAGATACTTTTATTGCACACTTCGGTCATATATTATGAAACTAATAAAGAACATACAGTTTTAACGAAAAAGTAAACAATTCAATTCTTTTAACCTATCTACACATACAAAACTCACGCCTGTCTCCGAAAGGCGTATTCCCAAATTTAATTTCGGTGACACTTTTAGAAGATAATGTAATATATCAGTAATAGGTTACCTAGCCATAACTACTGTTAACATAATTAGTAAAAGAACAATCCAAGAATTTACTAGAGAACCTGAAAAGATATAGAAAGTAGGTAATTAAACAAACGTGAATCAATTTTGTACTTAGTTTAAAATTTTATTACTTCCTACAAAGTACCTATTTTGAGAACAATATTCATATTTTGAGAACGATGTGTCTGAGTAAAATCCACAAGCTTATATCATAAAGTAAGTAGGTATCAAATAAAAGCCAGCCCTTTCAATAAGGAAATTACTTACCTGAATAAGGGTATTAAGTTGCTGAATACCTAAGCCATTTTATTTTTCGTGTTCCGCAGTGAAATAATGATTTTTTAAATATCAAAGTACCTTCGGATATTATTATACCGGGTGTACAATCCAAATGGGTCAGTATGGTGAAGTCGGAAACTATGAGAGATAGCGAGATCTGTTCTTAGGTACCATGACGTCGATTTTAGATTTAATAATAATTACATTCAAACGTTTTTATTAACTCTCATACATAACCGGGAATCGAACCTGGTCAATATTTTTAATTAATCTTTGTATTCAACAGAATGGCTACCATTTTGAACATTTACTGAAATAAAATAATTATCTTATTGGTGGGTTTTTCTTTCAATTATTTAAACAAGATTCCATTAGTGTTGTGCTTCTTGCGACTTGCAGAATTTATACACATTGATTTTGACCAGGGTCGATTCCCGGTTATGTATGAGAGTTAATAAAAAAGTTTGAATGTAATTATTATTAAATCTAAAATCAACGTCATGGTTCCTAAGAACATATCTCTATATCTCTCATAGTTTCCGACTTCTCCATACTGACCCATTTGGATTGTACACCCGGTATAGTACTTATTTATTTAAGCTTTATTGCACGAACAAAAGCGAGTGTACAAATGGCGGCCTTACTCGTATTGTCGATGCGGAGGCGGATATGAGAAAACTGTCAGCTGTCAGTGTCAACCGATACCAATGCAGTACTGCCCCACTTCTGCGGATGGTATTACTACTGCGCAAACGCTCTCACATCAGTAAGCTTACGTCAAAGAGCAAAATACCTATGACATATCGATCCCGCCCCGCCAAGTCAAGAGTCGCTTAAGTGTTATTTCTTTTCGTCTCATTGTACTACTCCAGCAATGTATTCGAACGCGCTTTAAGACATGTCAACTGACATTTATTTTTGTGTAAATGAACATTGATTTGTTATAGTTCCAATGCTCGTGCGCTAGGTTACAGAGTACCCCAAAGAGTGGTCGTTATTACAAGATTTTACTTAACTTGCACTGTTTAAGTAAGTATGTAAGTTGTCATGAAATTTGCAACCCTTTTCCAGTCACTTGCTAATATCCGATTGAGTTGAAATGTGGCATAATAATGAAGTTGCGGTGACAATACAATATTATGGCACCTCGGACCTGATCTGATGATGTAGACAGATTAGAAGGTGGCCGGGCGAATCTCCGGCGTTTTAAACGCTCGTTTGTAACGTCATTGTCAGATACAAGATTATATATTCAATGGGTAGAACAAACCGCGAGGATTTTGATCAACTAAGACTCACGACCGATATTGGTTTTAGTTTTTAACAAAAGTTAACCCTGGTTATCATTCTCTTTTAACAAAATGTATGGAGACGACAATGATGAAAAAAAACGCTGTAAAAACGCTGAATATTCACCCGGCCACAACTCTAGATCCACACAAGATAAACCCAACGTGTTTGAGCTCATTAGAGCCGTCTCAACGAGAAGTTGATGATTGTGGAAAAGTATATTCGGCTATAAATTCTTGTAACACCAAATGATTTTTTCTTACAAGTTAAGTCAACATTTTGTTTTCGCTATGACCCAGCTGAAAAATGGAACCCTCAATCCAAAACACCAACTCTCACTTGCCCGATTCCCACCTCATCCGCGATTGTTCACCGCCAACCCACGCTCGCATTACCGTTATTTTGTTATAAGCACTTTAAGTATTCACAAATGCTGCGAGGAATTTTACATTCCTGTAGGGAAATACGTGACGAAAATTGGGACATTATAATAAAGAGGCTACTGAAAAAAGTTGTATCTTTACTTTAGGTAGGAGCAGTGCCGTCTCAGTATGATTAGTTTTATGCGTGAGACACTAAATAATTCCAATTAACAACAAAAACGTATCAATATTTGTATGAGTGTAAATGATTATTTAAATGACTAAATGACGTGCTTCTTATGAGGTTACGTTAAAGTTTAGTTAATTGTTATTGATACTCTTAAATTTATATATTATTTTGGTTACTTTTGTACATGTATTTGTTAGTCAGTTAACTTTTACTGACTATATTGCATTTATGGACAACACAATATTTCGTATCGTGTTGATAATTGAATTGCAAAATTACCATTGTTATCTATAATCAATACAATAGAAATACTTTTTATTGCACACCTCAACTTAAGGACACAATCAATCTCAATTTAAGGCCAATAATCCTACGATTGTGATTGTAATGTGTTTGCCAATATTACTAGCAAAGCAACAAACGATTTGATGATGTCTAGCCAATGTTTGAAATAAAGATAGTTTGTTTCCATATTTAGTCGTTTCAATAAAATTTTAATTACACCATCAAATCGTAAAACATACGTCATAAATTGCATACACAGTATAAAGGTGAATGATCTCTTATTGATATTCTAGTGGCAAAAGATTAACTACACAAGGGACCGCTCAAATAGGGTCGCATATATACGCGCCTTATATAGCGCTCAAATGAACACAAAATGTATCGCATGATATAAAAGTTACTTAGCGACGTTTGAGTTGTAATAAAATTCAATGTATTATTTTTATTGTGTTCGGGAAAAGGCCGTTATCTTTTATTCTTTCAGTAACGCGGCCGCTGAAGTTTGTGGAGCGTGATTTCTTGGCCGCAATGAATAGTAGCTATCAAATATTTATAAGTATTGTTTACATTTTTTGCGCCATAGAAACATAATTAGCAGTTTTTTTGGTGCTTGACAATACTGGCCTGAGTTAAGTATTTTATTTAAATTAGGCGTTTGAAATATTCGTAAAAAGACTTGCCACTTCATACAACAGCACAGTTCGTTATATCAGTTGCTGGTTTCTTGAACATCCAACAACTAGAGGAATCGAGAAAGTATTTTCAAAGGGTCGGCAACGCGCATGTGACACCCCTGGAGTTGCAGGCGTCCATAGGCTGCGGTGACCGCTTACCATCAGGCGGGTCGTACGCTTGTTTGCCACCGACGTGGTATAAAAAAAAAAAAAAAGTTCGGTGAGCGGGGTTTGACAAATTTCTATAGAATAACAGGTGCCGGTGCCATATTTTACATTTATTGGTCTGTAATTGCAATGCACACTTACTTAGGAAGTTTTAGTCGTCCATAGTCGTCACGTCCCTGAGAATGAAGATAAAGCGGACTTTTTTCGTAAGCCGAGCTTTATTTACTTCTTTATGCGTCAGTTGTTTGTGTCAAACCATTGGTAATCGTAAGCTGTGTTTATTTAAATCTAATTGAATGGCAAGTTTGTCAAATTTGTACCTATATGGGATGACAGCCTAATTTGTATCTACATATTATAGAATTTATGTTTGAACCGAACTATCACTTGAATTTTTATGTACAGTTTTCAAAAGCCAGGCATTATTGTGATCCAAAAACCATTTGTGTTTTTTATTTTTATTTGACGGCGATCCCAAAAAGGGAGATTTTTTTATGACTTGTCTCGTTTTTTGTTGTGTCTTGTCTTGTCATGTTTTTTGTGTCATGCCTCTTGAGGCAAACTAGCAGGCGAATCGCCTGATTATGCGTCAAATTAAAAATATGTGTAACCGTGGGATATTTTTTACTCTTTTAAACGTCTTATCCGATTTACTAAGGTACAGTCAACATAATGGGTAAAAGAGGTACTCGAAAATATCTGAATACGTCTATATTGTCAAGGCGTTAGAGCGCATGTTGAGATATTTTTTAGCTCCATGAAGAATGCAGATATATTTTTGGTAACTGTACATAGATAGGTACCGCCACGCACGTTCATTAGTAAGTGTAACCCATTTCATCAAACAAACAAAATTTTGACTGTCAACACAGTTTGGCAGGATTGTCAACCTTAAGGGGGTCCCAAATTAAAGTTCGTGACTGGTATAATCAAATATATTATGCGAAAAAAGAAGTAGTCAATGAATTATCATTATTTTAGCAATAGGTAAACAACAGACTATAGCAAAGCTCATACGCTCCTTGAAATCGAATTCTCTCCAAGTCTATTTTTGCCCTTCCCAACACAGTTGGCAGATCTGCCAATCACAGTATCTGTATCTAAGTCCAACATCAATAAACTATCACATCAATCGACTCTTGAAATTGATTTCCATTTTGTGCTCATAAATATGGGGTAAATTATAGTACAACTGCTGATGCATTTTGATCAATTTGTTGTTCTACTTTAACCTAAAGATTACTACGACCATCCTATAGGCTTACTTTTACCCCCTTATACTTAAACGTTCATCAAATCTATTTTAGTTAAAATTCGTTTGTCCTTATTTGTCACTTTGTAATTTATTTTTGACAGAAAGGGACAAAACAAATTTAAGCTAATAGAGGTTTGTTAAGTTTTTGAATCAGGAGGTTAGACTTTACATTAAAAACATAATCTGGTTACACCGTAACATAAGGCTTTACCTCCTTGCGCGGACCAAAAACCTGGCCTGGCGAGAAGAAATAATGGATGATTATACTGTCAATGTCATAAAAGAAAAAATGTCCTCTTCATATTTCGTGCCTTGAAGCAAATGTGTTGTTACATTTCTTCCATTCATCTTGGCTCCATATTATGTTATTATTTATCTTAACCGAAAACTTATATCTACGCCGCAGCCGTGCCAATAGTGTGCAAAGAACAAGCAATGACGCCAAAAGAAGCAGGTACATTTTATTTATAGATATCCTACAATTTGCTGCCGGTATTCTAGTATTTGTCACCATCATTGGCCTCAGCGTCCTATAAGATGCTCGACTTTAACATCCAAGAGGTAATCGTTGGGGTGATGATGCAGGCAGCCATACATACAAATAATAGTCGAAAAGTAGTAGCCTACTTTCTTAGCTTAGTGTTAATTGCCTTTTATGTCTGTACAGACCAATAGTAAACTGACACTTCTCTCCATATCGATCATCAAATCTGGCACATCTCTTACGATGTGAAATATCGGATAATTCTTATCACAAATACGTGAAGTGATTTTTTTATAGCAGATACTTGCGGCATTACTTTTTCCTAGAAAATATGCCGTGACTTAGATATTTAGCTCATGAATAACCTCATTAGGTTCACTATACAAAAAGCAGATTCTACGTAACTCGTATAAAAAGGCTTGTAAAGTGCCAATTACCGTCGACTTCGCCGGCAATTTCACTTGGCTCACGGCTAAGACCTAATATTTTGTTCTCTTCAAAAGCCGCAAAAAGAAAACCTCTGATTGCATAGTTGTTCGTTACTTCGTACTTTCCGCGTTCGTTTCAACGAGCGGCGAGATAATGTCACAAAGAACGCACAAAACGATTTATAGTTCGTGACTTCGTGAATATGTCTTAGGTATCACGAACTTAAATAATAAAAGATTCCTCAAACTATGTATGCTCAATAATGTAACATTTAAGGAAATAAACAGTTTAAATTTTAAAAATTTTTTTTTTTTTTTTAGAACACTATCCGCGACATTCATATATGAACACAATTAATCCCCATTCTAAATTATTTTTCCATTCTAATATTGTAACTGACATGTCCGCCATGATTTTGGCTAGATAACTGTAAAGAAACCAAATAATTAATTATCTATTATCATATCACGATCATCAAGCTAATTACCTAAGGCTGCACTAATAAAACTGTAGTTATCTAAAATTATATGCAGATCATTAGGTGGATTAGCGTGCGGGAGATTTATACTCGGACGAATGCAAACTTCGAATAATGGCTGCGCTCGAGCCAACTCAACTGCGTCGAACAGTACATATATGTAGGGCCGCCGGGTTAATGGTACAGGAGACTATAATATTGGCAGACGGATATTTTTTTGGGTGATATAAATCAAAAAACAAAATTCGTCTTTCCTGTGGTAAATAGTTGAAGGCTTATGTGCATGTATGACAGATTTTTATCGCATTAAATTACGAGTATATTATGAGAGGGCTCCGCAGAATTTTAATGCATTAAGATTCCAGTGTACTAAGTAAGAGAGTGCTAAGCAAAATATTCTCGTTTCTTGGCAATACATGTTTGCCGGTTTCTCTTCGTAATAGGAAATAACCTACTGGTGTCATGTACATACGTTTTGAAAAGTTCATTTACGTTTTCGAAACCGGGTCGAAAGTTCATGATACTGGCTCTGATTTCTCTTTGGACATCTTCTGGTAGGTATCATTTATGAAATAATAGTTATTTTTACATATTAAGACAAGAAAGGAAGTGTAAGATCTTGATTAACTTAGTTTAACCAAGTGAAGGAGGATGTTGCTGTCCAGTCGTACGGGGAAGTCAAGAAAGTGTCAATGAACAGAGAGGAAGTCGCAGTCGAGTTGTACGGGGAAGTCAAGAAAGTGTCAATGAACAAAGAGGAAGTTGCTGTCGAGTCGTACAGGGAAGTTAAGAAAGTGTCAATGATCAAAGAGGAAGTTGCTGTCGAATTCTACGGGGAAGTCGAGAAAGTGTCAATAAACAAAGAGGAAGTTGCTGTCGAGTCATATGAAGAAGTCAAGAAAGTGTCAATAAACAAAGAGCAAGTTGCAGTCGAGTCATACGGAGAAGTCAAGAAAGTGTCAATGAACAAAGAGGAAGTTGCAGTGGAGTCGTACAGAGAAGTCAAGAAAGTGTCAATAAACAAAGAGGAATTTGCTGTCGAGTCGTACGGAAAAGTCAAGAAAGTGTCAATGAACAAAGAGGAAACTGCAGTCGAGTCGTACGGGGAAGTCAAGAAAGTGTCAATGAACAAAGATGAACTTGCTGTCGAGTCGTACGGGGAAGTCAAGAAAGTGTCTATGAACGGAGTAGATTGGCATCACCGACAAGAACGAAGCGAAGTTTTGATGATGATGAGTCTAACATAATAAATTTAAACACTCTAAAATACCTAATTTTGTACGATTCTAATATTGTCTTCGCTTTTTGCGATTGTTACACATTAAATGAAACTATTATAATTTATACCCAAATAAGTCACAAACTGATAGCACAGTCAAAATCAAAATCTAACATTTATTCTATAGATAGGCTACAAGGGTACTTTCACATGTCAAACACTAGTACAATAATATAAATTACAATTATATAATAATACTTTTTAAGGCACGAGTGAATAGGCATCTTCTGGGTGAGCTCGCTTCATCGTCGGCCTCATCTTTGCCCCCTGGCTAGATGCTGGCCAAGTGATCTAACTACTAAATCTAGTTGTTTCTATTAAATTGCAACCTGCACCTTTTATTATGGGAGACGACTCGCCCATATATATAAAAAAAAAATTTAAACTACACATTTAATGCCCGGCCACACTGCGTTTAAGGTTCGTCAGTGCGTTTTAAGCAGCAGTGTGGCCGGACCCTTACCAAACCACCTATTGAAATCAATACAAACAACACAATGAGAAATAGTAATAACATCTCTGTCAATAAAAAAGAGTTCATACAATTAATTTAATATCCGAAAGATGTATGTATGGTTCTCAACGTCTAATCACAATTGATAGGTACTAATTATTCTTCACCACTCAAAGCGTCAATAATAATAGAAACTTATCCAGGAAGGGATGATGTCTCTCGCCAATCCCCAATAAAACAACTGTGAGTGGCGTCAAATTCAACAATCATGTTATTGTTGAATTTAATTAGTAAACTGTATTTAATAGCAAATAATTCAATATGTTTCCCACTTTGAATTCATTAATTATTTTACGCGTATAATTCCTGTTTACTAATAATTTTATGAATATTAAAGTTTAAATTAACACGTAACAGGAATTTCGGTGGTGAATTTTGAGAGCTTTTACCTCTCGCTACAGATGCCTTTTGTAGCACGTTGTTTCGGCGTGTTCTTGTTTTTGCACACTCTGGCGCAGAACAAATCTCGTAATCTCGTGTTGTTAACTTGGTAATAATTAATGTATTCATACAAATCTTCTCCGATGATGATGATTATGGGTCAGCAGACACTTGAACTACTAACTTAGTTGAAGTCGCTCCCTTAATGCTGAAGATCGTGACATCATGTCCTAATCGTGCTGGCCCGACTCCTCCATAGGCTGCTTTCCCCCGCTAAGGATGCAGTTATTTAGGTGCTTCATCTCAAGGTGGTCTGCCCGGGACCTCTAACCTTCAACTTTGACGTTAAGACCGCTTTAAATTGTATTCCAATTATTTTAATAGACAAAACTTAAGCTCAAATTACTAAAATGTATTCTGTTTGACTAGAACATTAAACTATCAACTATCACAAAATTGATTAGAGAGGTCAATTAACGCCAATTCTAAAGTAATTTCAAAAGCAGTTTAGTTAGCCATTATCAATTTCATTTTGACTAATACGAGTATGGTTACCCTTGCTACTAACGGTTATAAATTTGCATTTTGCATACATCATACGTATATACGATGAACTCTGATACAATTGCGGTGAATTCAGTGTGTAAATTTGCTACATGAATAAATTTAGTGTAATGAGGAATCGGTTCGAATTAGTGCTTAATGTTTGTAAACAGTTTTTTTCATCATCATCATGAGATCAGCCGAAAGACGTCCTGGACATAGGCCTCCCCCAAAGAGTGCCACAATGACCGATCCTGGGCCACCCTCATCCAGTGGACTCCCGTGACCTTTACCAGGTCATCAGTACACCTTGTAGGGGGTGAGAGGGACCGTAGGTGGGGGGCGCAGGTAGAGCTCGGGGGTACCCACGCTACACCTTCCGGTACGTGGTTGCCACTCGAGAATCTTTCCGCCCTAACGGCTATCGGTTCTACGTGCAATGTGCCCCGCCCACTGCCACTTAATTTTAGCAATTCGGAGGGTTATGTCGGTAGCTTTGGTTCTACCGCGGGTGGCCTCATCTCTTATGCGATCACGCACAGATACTATGTTTATTTATGTGGGGTCGGGGCAAAACGAAAACCACTTTAGATAGGCAAAATACTGTATATTAGAAAAATTCATAAGAAATTACAATAATACCACACGTCTTTATCTCAGTCATCCGTTTCCTATTCCAAACTTCCGGTCATTCTATCACTCTCTCTTTCCCACTCGCGCACACTACTGATCATTCGTTCTCTCTCTCTCTCTCTCTCATCAGTCACTCATTCGTTCCGTCTTGCATTCCTTCGGTCACTTTTACGCTCCATTGCACTCATCCCACATTTATTAGTTAAAATTCATATTCATACGAAACTAAGGAGTCCCTAGGACAATTTTATTCGTGCCACAAAAACTTCCATGTCTGGTCATATTGGAATCACTCGACTGTTCTTTTTCCTATTGTAATAGCAGAGTGAGCAACGTGTCTGTGCATTCATCTTTAAAATAATAAGTAGAATTCCGGTGTTATTTATTGGCACCGTTCCACCGCATAGTGAACTGCTCGGGTTAAGTAAATTTACGTCCGACTCACCTCTTTGCACGTTGATTTTCCGCCTCGATGCAGTTGGAAACGTTTAGCCGTTCGTGCGGAAGGCTCAAACACTTAACTATTATATTGTGGTTTTAAATATATCTATGGTAAATGTTATTAGACGCAGGCAATTCTAAAAAAATAAAAATAAAATGTATTGTATGTATTTGAGGCAATATTTGCAATTTGCAATACCCTGATAGGCTTTTATGTAACTACCAATTGTAATACTGACATCTATTGTATATAATGAACATGGTTGCAATGGATAAATGACATATTTTGACGACGTGTAGGAAGTATATTTAGTGTATGTCTATTTTAGAACTAAATCCTTTTAATTTATTGTTTTAGCTGTAAATTTTCGAACTAGCATAAGGCCCAGCCATCTTATCCACAAACCGGCTCGTCCACACCTGTCACCTTACGCCTCACCCGTTATTATATGGGAAACTGTCATGTGTGGGGATCAGTCGGTTTGTGAATTACAACCACAGTCGTTCTGACCCGCTACCCGCGGCAAGCAGGTGAAATGTCTTTAAGACCGGGCTAGAACCACCTGGGCCTAATTCAACTGAAATTTTCTTCGTCAAAAATGCACATTCGAACAGTTATATAATAGTTATGCTATATATTACACGGAAACGAATATTTCTACTGGCACTTCTTCTCAAACGCACTTTATCACAACAGTAATTTACCGCATTCAGTATTAAGAAGAAGACTTAAGTGGCATTCGGTATTTTTTACAGTCTTCAATTTTATACAAAATCTGGTGTCAGGCTCCTCTAGTGACTAGAAACGTTGATATTGTGACAGAAATCAGTCATCAAATTGTTTTATTTACGCAGTAAATAATAGGAAGCCTTAAATTATATCGGAAGTTAAATCTAAATCAGGTATAACTCAATTTTCTTGCATAATTCTCGTTTGTAACTTCAGGTATCCAATATTCAATCATTTACTCATTAATAAAATACCTATAGGCATATCGTTTCGCATGTCATTTTATTAAAAGTCTACAATAACTCTTAAAAAATAAAAGTCAATGTATGTAAATTTACCGAGTGAAACATAGGTCTCCATTTCAGCTTCGGCAAAAATGTTTTCGTATGTCTAGCCGGCGGATTCCCGGATTTCTCGCTGTTCTCCTCTTTGGAACAGGTCGCATTTCTCAACCGGTTCTTGTGAAATTTTTATGAGGGGCTGGGTAATCACGTTACTTCCCGAAGGTACTTGATTATTCAGCAGCGTAGGGTAGAGAAAAAATTCTAGATCTACAGGTCACAGAGTCATTAGAAATTATGTCACTTAGAACAGGCTTTCATGTTATACTTCAGACTTCTTGTTCTTTCAGCGCTGGTGGTCACGCCAGCTACATGCTGAGTTGGGACCATTTCGTGACATTTTTATATTATTATTTTTTATTTTTTTGTGTTGTTGTTTTATGCTTCTGCCTAATTGTCACGAATAAATGATTTTCTATTTCTCATCAGACGAGGCATCTCATGTAGGTTTAGTCAATCAATGAATAGGATTGGAGCTGGCCTTGGATACCGTGGGCGACGAACAAAAGAAAAACATAACTCGATCCAGGCGTAGGCGTAGGCTAAAGCTCTGTTGAATGAAATTAATCAAATGATACCTTAATTGTGTTTATGTTAGTAATGGGAAAAATATGAAATTTATAACATGTGCCTTTTTCGCTCTGGCCACAATGATAATAAGTTTCAGTTTCCATTGCCGAACAAACAAACATCACTCAAGATATTTTCAACTATCGCCAAATTAACTGTCATAACTTATTCAAAGCTAAAATAGGACTGATATAGACATGCCTGTCGGATGCACTAGGAGCCATGGGTCAAATAAGCCACCGAATGGATCCCACAAGATTCCTACCGAGGCAGAAGCAGACCGAGAGAGACGGAGGAATGACCTTGATGGTTTTTATACGGATAGGCGGGCACGGGACCGAGACGAGTGGCAGAAAAGAGTGGAGCACTTTTCCCAGCAACGGGACACAAGAAAAGATTATTAGGTGGCTGCAATGCCTGTTTAGGGTTCCGTACCCGAAGTGTACAAACGGGGTCCTCACGTGTCCGTCTTTACCTGCGTTTGTGCGTCGTCTGTCAAACGGGTTTTATAGCCAAACGGTTGAAGCTACAGTCTGCCATGAAAATTGACATAACAATATTTTTAAATGTTTCTAAGGGCTCCCTAGAGCTTAAGGGGGGCGGGAAAAAAAAAGTTTGACCTTCCTTATTGAGTGCAGTATAGTTCGCTAAAGTTTGTTGAGTAGATAAATATTATATTTTTTGTTTAAAGGATTGGAAAATTAAAGAATAAGAAGCCACCAAAAATCAAGGTTTTGTACAAAATTTTGTTCCGATGCGTTTTTTTCATTTTTCCCATTGACCTATGAACTTGACATTCAGTGATAATGGATATTATAACAAATACCAATTCATCGATAAATTTGTTTTTTCTTTGTCATTTCCTCGTTTTTCCTATTATAATTTATAACCAAATTGATTTTGCAGTCAAATTCGTAGCACATAAGGGGTATATTATGTGGGCGGCGGCACGCCACTGCTACGGGTCTACGCGCGTTAGGAGTGCTACGAGTAATAAGTGAATACTCGTAATTATGCTAATCGGACGCCTTATATTCTACTGTACATTTAGTACGGAACCCCAAATGTGCGAAGTAAACTAGAAACACGCACTTGGCCGGTTTTTTGTTTCAACTACTGTTGTAATTACAACCATAATACAAATATCTATATCTCTCAACTGTAACTGTATTCTGTTCATTTTTAATTTATTTTGATGAAAAAAATACAAAATCACAAAAAAACATGGTTACCCTACTCTCTTTGACGGATGGTATGGAGATTTGGCAGTGGGGTAGGGTGACCAAGTTGTATGAAAAAGTATTATTTCCCATTAAAATTTGTAAAAAAAAGAAAATTATTTGAGTTATAAACCTTCATACCGACTGTGATGTTGTCTACTTTAAATTTTTGACCATGTATTATTTCGGATCACGACCCCAAAATCACCCTGTATACAGAAACGATTTCAGTGATATTAAAAACAGTCAAAAATGATTAACACTCGAATCATACTAAAATAAATAATAGTGTTATTATTCCAATGATTTCAGAAGTTTATAACAAATCAAATCACTCCTTTTGAAGATGAACAGAAACAGTAACTGCGTTCAAAATATGAAAGTTATGAAATGAGTTGTAATGGAAATATTGTTCGCTCGAAAATTGGCAAACTTTCAAATGATTGGCTTCGTTTAAAGTTTGAGCACTCAGATGTCCTTTCACACAATTAAATTGAATTCCAATTTGCACTCTGTGAGATTGGCGGATTTTAATCCGAAATGTTAAAATTGTTAAGGAGTTTTATTTTTGACTGCGCGCCTGAATGTTGTAGTTTTTTTAACAAAGATTATTTTAGGTTTGAGGTACGTCAACAGCAAAAGTAGTTGATCATTTTAGTATCTAGTTACCTTCACTACTTAGCCGCAGCCCAACTGTCGCAGTATTGTTACGTTAGTGCTATAAATTACTAAAATGATTATCTACATTTGCTGTTGACTGTACTTGAAAGTTAACTATAGGTTAGACCATGTAGCGATGCTACTTAGATTTTATAGCATGATTATAGGCATAGTTGACCTTAAGGTTAAGGCATGTTCTGTAACATAGATTTTCGTGCGAAATAATATTGTCTGCACATAGTAGTATGTAGGAACTGATTACTGACCTTATAAATTATTAGTCTAACGCCTTTTCAACAACCAGCAAAGCATACAATCGCCGCTGGAGCCCTAGAAATTCCACGCACTTTTGACAAACTTCACTAGCTGATTTAGACACTTTGCCTACACTAAAACATAGGTTGTGGCACATCAAAATGTTCGTCGTGACACGGCCCATTCATTTATATTAGTAATTACGCTCATTAACGCGAATTGGAAGAAATCCACTTAAGAATAATAACACGGTTAATAATAAATAATTATGACATATGCCAGTCGGTAGATTAAAAACAAATGTCAAGTGACAGTTCCGATTCGCGCAAGCGACACAATTTGATTTCGTTTACGTCACAGTTTAAAAAGTCATGATATTAAAACACGAATAGCTGAAATAGTTCATTATTTGAAGAAGTTTATATTTAAAGTAATTTAAAAACTAATCGAATGTGCGTCGATTTGCGACACTGAAATACGGTAGCAGCGTTTACGCGTGAGCGTCTTTCGGAACGACGCCTTGTACTTTTTTCTGTTTTTTAGACACTGATCGATGAAACTGACAGATCGATACGAGCATTATTAGAGGACAGTCGCTGTGATTTTGGCGTTCTCACCGCTTCCGCGCGGCCGCGTCGCGCTAGCAAAAAAAAAAAACATGTGGTAGCTTGTCCGCCATGGTTGCCGAATAAGCATTCTTTTAGAATAGTTCCTATTAAACTGTGCCAGTGAGGTGAACCGTGTGACGATGTGCAGGGTGTTTGTGCGCGCCGCCGTAATGGCGCAGTGATCACGCGTTTTAGTCACCGAAGGCTACAAGCTTTAGAGCTCGTGGGCTTGTGACTCGTCCACGCGCTTGCTTTGGAGTCGGCCCGGCGACAGCGCGCCTTCGGAGCGACCTGCGTGGGCCAGCAGGCCGAGGTGCTTCACACGAGCTCCCCAAACTTCGGGTACCGAAGAACCCGTGAGTTCGTCTCCGGCTCCGGGCGCGGTTCGGTGCAGTTGCGACGGGGCAGCACCGTTGCATCGCCGCCTGGCCGCAATTGCGTCGGCCGTGACATCAAGGTCCCACAATACGGGACAACACAGGGACGCGACGCTTCCCGCCATTTTTCCTGCCTCCTGTCAGTTCGGCGAACTGACAAGCGATGACACCACCACCGGCTCCGGCGTATTGATGGACTGATGTGAGTGACGTGCGATCTGGTCGCGACGGACTTCCTGCGTAAGTGACTTTCTTTATACGTCTTGGCCAAGATTATTTCGCGCTGCGTTTCTTGTGTTCATCGATTAATATCGGGAGCTCCCAAGTTCGTATGCGTTGTGGTTGACTATTTGTAGTCCTGTCATAAGTAGTCGTTTATAGAGCCTCTGCGCGGGCTAATAAGATGCAAAGCAGAGACATTATAAGTATTGCATGTTAAATTCTTTGTCTTTTTAATTCATTCCTTACAAATACACCAACCCAAGGCGAAACCAAGAGGACCTTCGAACTAATGGTTCAACGACTTGGTCCGGCTGAAATCCGAGCAACTTTCTTTAATACTTTGTAACGACATTACACACGAATCTCACACACTTTTACTCGTTACAACCAGAGTTATGTAAAATGTTCACGCTTGCGTAAGGTTCATCAAAATATTTTTTTTCCATACGTAAGACCAATTCGAGCCATACATTTCGTGTGCCTATTTAATTTCAATGTGTTTCGCGGTCAGGAAAAATATTTAATAAATTGTCCGCGTGTGTTCGCAGTGGCGAGTGCCAAAGCATCAATTCATCACTAATGAAATTTTATCCTACATAATTTTATTCTGCATGTTGGCCACAAATGCAGTTTTGTAAGTCACAATCTACCAGCGCTTCTGAAAAGGAAGCCCACTGCCCTCTTCTCGGCAGTGGTTTTCCTACCAATCAACGCCGAAACGAACTCACTCTACTAACTACCCCAAGGACAAATGAGCCAAGGGACACGGTGAATCTGGACGAACTAGAGGTGAGAAGGGCTTTAATACGTTCAGTCTGGAGTCCTTCACATGAAAGCGCAGTTGGCGTGGACATTTTAGGGGGCGAAATATCACACAATCCTTTCATCTCTCATGGCCTTCTCTCATGGATGACTAGTAGTCATCGCGCTGGCACGAAAAATTAAAACTATAGCAAGCATATGTGACCACTCACCAACGTAGAGAGGATGGTACTTGGAGACTCCGTAGAAATCAACAGGTCGAAGATATAGTGTCTGAGCCGACCATCATAATAGAAACGAAATCCGCGAGATTCCGATGGCTCGGGCATGTAGTCCAAATGGGTGACGATCGTGCAGTCCGTAGAGCGTACTCGGGCCATCCAACTGGTCGAAGACCCATTGGGCGTCCTAGGTACCGATGGGGCGACGAAGTGCAGAAGGACCTGACTGAGCTGCAAGCCGTCGTCGACTGGACGGAAAGAGCTATGGACAGGGAAACCTGGCAGTCTTTGGTGTGGGAGGCCAAGATCCACTTCGGGTCGTTGCGCCACAGCAGTAAGTAAGCAAGTAAACATATATCATGTACTCGTACCGGTTAAGGAAGCTATTTATGATTATGTATGAAATATATACCGTGATTATACGTGTGATATAAGCATCCATATAAATACAGAATGTGTTTACAAAATCTCAACGAGTTTACAAGCCTTCTTTAAAGATGAGGTCGCCGCTGAACCAACGTTGTGTGGGAAATTAAATTAGCATTTTAACCACGATATTACGTGTCACGGGGAAGATGAGAATTATTAGAAAATTTAATTGGAGCTATTGCTTCTTAATTATTTATTAAGGTAACGCTCATTAGAAAGACTTTAATTAAATATATACCACGCCGAGTCCTGTTTATTAAGGTAAAATTATAAAAAAAAACTTCTACATTTGTACGGTTCCCTCAGAAGGCAATTCAGGGCAACTTTTTTTTAATTTTATGCAGAAAGCTCATGCTGGACCCGCGTATGTCCTAAAACTACGACCAAGACCACCGGCGGGTGGGCAGCAGCATCCCTGGAGTGCGATGGAGACACTGCGATCGCCAACCCGCATGCCAAGCGTGGCGATTATGGCATTTACCCCCCATGTAATTGAGGGAGGCCCATGTCCAGCAGTGGACGTCGTTTGGCTGATATGGTGGTGATGACAGAAAGCTCCCGTAATTTACCAAAATATAGTGTACTACTCCACTCACCTCTTTAAGGTTCTGGTAACACCGCACTGACGCACCGTAAATGCAGTGACGTGCTTAATGCGTGACGTTTTTAACTCATAGGTTCTCCCTCTCGTTCACTGTGATTGAGTACCGTTATCGTGTTTTGGCGAATATTGCTTAACATGTTTCAGACCAGTTCGCGGTCCTTAATCATGAGTACTTATCGCAGCGGCGGCTCGCTTGGCACCAATGAGCTATATTATAATTATTACAAAATTACATTATGTTTAAAGTTTTTTTTTTTCATTTTAAAGTTTTTAAGCCTAGTTGCTTTCTACCATCGCATCGCTTGCCGTCGGTAGGGCATTCAGCCTCACACCTTAGAACCTAAATGGTCACGTACGGTAAGTTATCAGAGGAATTTCCTTCCTCTGTCGCTTCGGTTGTGGAATGAGCTCAATGCCGAGGTTTTCCCGACCAACTACAGTATGGGGCTCGCTCTTCAAGAAAGGAGTGTATACATTTTTAAAGGGTCAGCAATGCGCATTCGACGCCCTTAGAGTCGCAGGCGTCCATAGGCTGCGGTGACTGCTTATCATCAGGCGGGTCGTACGCTTGTTTGGTATAAAAAAATATTTTTTTGATATTAATGATTACATTTTATTGCACTAATTTTATCGTCGATGTCAATCAGGACTATATATATAATAGTTCACACAAAACAAGAAATACAGACATCCGGAAAAAACAAAATTAACCGATGCCCTATAGTTTAGCCTGAGGCAGCAGTGGCGATGGGCCGAACATGTTGCTAGATACATGGACAAGCGGTGTACTCTTCTAACAAGGCCCGCTAGGTAAAAGGAGTGTGGGAAGGCAAAAGAAAAAATGGACCGACGACATAATAGAGATTGCGTGAAGGAATTGGATTGATACTGCCACAGACAAATGCAAATGGAAACAGATGTAGGAGGGTTTTACCCACAAGGGATCACACTTAAAAAAAATAAGGGTATACATATATATTTAAATGTCAATTTATAAGTTGTAATAAGCGAGGGCAGCTTGTGGCGAGCTGACGGTGAGTGGCGACACCGCGGCCCCCTATTCCGGAGGGCCCGTTTATCTGGCTCTCGCCTCTGTCCTTGTCTTCACCAGCCGGCTAGAGTGGAGTCGCAAGAGCGGAATCTATGCTCCAGGTTGGAAGTGTAAAATGTCATAACGCCGGCGACCTGCTGAACGGATTAACGGGAGCTGGCTACCGCAGACTCACCTCTCGACATCCTCACAGCCGCTCAGAGAGATGTTGCCCCACTGTCGCACTGTGCGTGCGACTGTTATGTGGGGCCCACTCGACGAGCAGGCAAGTCACCACCTGCCTTTTTACAATTCTGAGACTAATTTTCACGGCAGGTGTCCGGTAGTCTCCTCCCATAACCCATTATCCAGCCCATCCCACATTCAACTCAATAGCCATGACCTTAGCTCCCATCGCAGCCAAAGTGCTGCACTCCAATAGTCTGCACCTGGCGGAGACCATCTCCGGATGTATCATATTGTGCGCTCGGAGATGGTATCCGCCATGTGTATCCCTTACTTTTAGATTAGTTTTGTCTTAAAGGGCCTCTGCGCTGTTGGCTTCGACCCCACGCACGCCTTCCAAAGGTCCGGGACCCCATGGTCCCGAGATATGGAAAAGACGTATAATAATCTAATAGGGTATTTCACAACACAAAAAAATAATTTGACGTTTCGTAAAAAGTTGCTGATTTGACTATCAGTAAAATACCGTACAGTCATCAGCAATTGCAGGTTTTACATAGTACTTAGTCGCACTAACGTAGCAATACTGCGACAGTAATTGGGATACGTCAAAGTAGTGAAAGTGACAAGGTACTAAAATAATCATCTACTTTTGCTGTTGACTGTACTAGCGGGCCATTAGTAGGCCTTTGCCCATCAATGAGATGATCTGTAATAGCACATGGCACATACATAACTATCAATAAATATATAAAATTGCATGAAATAATTTTTAAGAAAAAAAAACCGACTTCAATGGGGGAGGCCGGTAAAAGATTATTAAACTCAGATGGTGCACTCTTAGATAGATATACAATAAAATAAAAATGGCTATAATGTATGTTTATAATGGTAGAAGACTAAGTACCCTCAATTCCTCATGGAATCATGAAAAAACCTTGCTTGCTTGACAAACAAAACGAAGAGAACAAATCGCTAAACGTGAACTACGCGTCGTTGAAGAGTTCTGTTCTGATCATCATCAGCAGGTTCACTTCATCAAATGTCACTTTTATGAATGAAAATGCTTGATTAGTTCATGAAAATACTAAAATCACTATTTGTGTGCCTTTCACATTTGAGGAGTACCCTCGATTCTTAATGGATCCCATCATCAGAACTCGAGCATGACAAAAATTAATCGTGAAAATAGAACTTGCTTAACAAACGCAGCTAGGATGACAAATCGCCAAACGTGAACTTTTCTTCGTTGAAGAGTTCTGTTCTGATCATCATCAGCAGTTCCACTTCATCAAATGTCACATTTTTGTATGAAAATGCTCGATTTGTTGATAAAAACACAAAAATCACTATATGTTTGCCTTTAAGATTTGAGGATTTCCCTCAATTCCTCATAGATCCCATCATCAGAATTCAAGCATAACAAAAGTTAATCGTGAAAATAGAACTTAATTCCTTAACAAACACAGCTAGGAGTACAAATCGCCAAACGTGAACTTTTTGTCGTTGAAGAGTTCTGTTCTGATCATCATCAGCAGTTCCACTTCATCCAATGTCACATTTTTGGATGAAAATGCTTGACTTGTTGATAAAAACATAAAAATTACTATATGTTTGCCTTGAAGATTTGAGGAGTTCCCTCAATTTCTCATGGAGCCCATCATCAAAACTGCGTTTTGACAAAAACGGAACCAACTTGGATATATATACTTACAATCAAAAAAATAATTTTCCAAATCGGTTAAGAAATAACGGAGTTATGGACTAACAAACATTAAAAAAAAACATACAACCGAATTGATAACCTCCTCTTTTGAAATTTTGAAGTCGGTTAAAAAGTAATAACAATGAATTGTTTTGTATAACCATATATAAATGTAATTATTACCATAATTATATAAGTATGCTATACATAATACAATATAATGCATGTAAATGAAGTAGTTATATAGTCTTACAAACCATAGATAGAATAAGTATAAGTAATTAACAATGTAAATAAATAAATAAATACACATACAATCCTGGATTTAATTTTTTTAATTCTATGAGCGAGCACTTAGGTATATCTCGTCTTTAGTTTTTTCTATTTCCATTTATTTATACCACGAGTACCTATACTAAAAAAAAACACAGTACAAACCTGATAGAAGCACTTAGAAACCTATTTAAGGTTTATACGTGACGTGAATGTATCGCACCGCTCACAACAATAATATCATAATCCTACTATAACTAACTAGGTAATTACAGTATGTGGATATTGTAGAAATACACTCCAGCAACTTCATCGCGCTGTCTGTTAGATAATATCTCTTTAATGCGTTCTTGCACGATTTCCGTACCAGAAGGGTCAAACTGAGGCCTATTGCTGTTACTCGCGTGTCCGCCTGTCGTCCGTCACATATTTTTGTTCCGACGAATTTTTTAACGTCCGTTTGACCTATGAACTAGAAATGTGGTGATAATGTTTATATTATTACCACAAATACCAATATATTGATAAATTACATTTATTTTTTAGTTGAACGGAACCCTCGGTGTGCGAGTCCCACTCGCACTTGGCCGCTTTTTTTGTCTGTAAGGACACTTGTGTGTATCTTCTGGTATACTATTTAGAAAGTTAGGCAACTTGTACTCCAACGTCCTCTTAAACAAACTTGGTTGTGTTATTTATACTGTGTTGTATGTATTGTAATTTTAATTTAATTTCAACATAAGATTATTATTTTTTAAATGTTATATTAACCAAAAAATTATATATAAAAAAACTAACTTAAATCTAAAACGGGCCCTTGAGGCATTGCACCGAGGATGCTGGCGGCATTTCCTCGCTGTATCGCAATGCTGATACGTTGAACGAGGAAACCGCCAGCTCTTCGGTCACCAGTTACGTCAACCAGACGCTTCGCAATTTCTGCAAATAACTTATGCGCGCTGGGACCCCATGGACCTAGAGTTTCCACGCCAAAAGATACAAACATGTACTCTCTGCTGAGGCCCTTGTATTTATTACGCTTTAGAATTTCGGTGTTTTCCGCCGCTGCACCCGCTTTTACTGTAGTCCGTTGGAGGTGAGACGGTGCCAGTGTGACTACACAGGTAGCATCCCACACCAACATCCGTCCCACGCTTCAAGGAACTAAAGACACCCCATCAGGTTTCTTGCCATCGTCCCTGACCATGCCAGTCGGCTCAAGAAGAGCAGACACATTGACGGTGGCAAGAGACCGGCGGATTATATCATTAAGCGACGCATGTCTCGAAAAACGGCCTGCACTATTTTGACAACACAATCCATGGTGTCCCAGTCAGTCCACGTCCGTGCCACAAGAGCATATATGTGGGGTACATACCGCGACCCCGAGTCGCAGTCCAGTCGCCAATCTAAGGGAGGTCGGATCCAGGAAGGTACCGGTATTTGGCGAGGGATGGGCATGTAGCCAGTAACCAGCCTCCCGGGTTCCGACCGCCAAAAGGCTCGCACGATCTGGATTATAATTTAGTTTCACAGGTATCGTAGAGTTTGTGATTACGACTTCAAATGAAGGCACTGTAAACTTAGCAAGGCACCGTATACCAAAACTAACTGACATAAACATATTAAACACTCGATATATTAAATCCGTGACAAAGTGACCGAATAAAGCTAAGTTTCTACATAAATTACCATAAAACGGGAGAAGTTGTAGACCGTAAAATACCATAATTCATAGCGCAGACTTTAAGTTAACCCATTAGGAACTATATTTGGATGACTGACGAATTCTGTTAAACTTTGATTAAGGGCTCTGTGAAACGTATCAAGGTAGTAGGGTAGTCTTCATCAATAATATGTTTACATTTTTGCTCCTTATTGCAGTGGTATAAGGCGGAAAATCTATACATTTGCATTCACAAATCGGCTTTTGAACGTTCGTGTACAGTGAAGTCAGTGTCAAAGATATTTGTACATTTTTTACCTTATTTGGAAGGAATAAGGCGCAAATTCGTAGACGTATGTGACGCCGACGGCACCAGGAAGTTCTTTTCAAAGCAAATTAAATTTGATGTTCAACTGATGCCTAACGTACCGTACGGAAAATACAATTTAATTATGTTCCCAACAGCTTTGTATGATTAGGGTACATCAAGATCTTCCTTATTATTGCATACCAGTTTCAAATAATGTAATGTATTTAGTCTTCCTTTTTTTGTATCATCCTGTTGCACTGTAGGATAAAACGTGTATATTATAATATATTCATATCACTAAGGTTTTTTATTATTTTAACATGGTTACTTTCATTTAATAAAATAAAATGTATTGCATTCAGGCGGCACGTTTCGGCCCATCAAGATTTTTTTAGAATGAGATTTTTATAACATGGTTCAGTTTATCAGGATATTATTATATTGAATATCTTGTGTCTATGGAACAGCTTTGTCAAAAATTATTTCGTATGTCCGGAAGTCCGCTTGTTTTCTTCTACAGATCTCAATTCTCAACAGATTCTAGTGAAATTTTGTGAGCAGGTTATAAATAATTATAATTATAACCATATACCTAAAATAATTATTTTGTTTTTTGTTCCTTAGAAATTTTAAAAAAATAATAATAATAATAGGGGACATTTTTACACAAATCGAACTAGTCCCACAGTAAGCTCAACAAGGCTTGTGTAATGGGTACTAGACGACGATATATTTAATAGATATATACTTAAATACATAGAAAATATCCAAGTCTCAGGAACAAATGTCTCTGCTCACCACAGAAACAAATGCCCTTACCGGGAATCAAACCCGGGACCTCTAGCTTCTTAGGAAATGGCACTACCAACTAGGCTAAACAGGCCGAAACCAACTATTACTTATTCTGTGCCGAAACAAAAAAAATTAAAATTGCGGTTGCGTAAACAGGGTAGAAAACGCAAAAAATATCACTCGTAGGTCTACATCCTCAGAGTTTCATAACAGAAGCCTTAATGGGCTTTCTATAGAGCTAGTTCGATTTGTGTAAGATTGTTCTCTAAAACTTACTATTTATTAATTATTCATTCATCATCATCATCAGCCTATTGGCTATGTGCGAAGTAGGTGGTGGGGGTAAGCTAGGCGATCGTAGCGCACACCATGGCAGAAATGTGTACTTACCGGGGACCACTGTCAAATTTACTTTCACGTTTTCTATTGGTTTCTTAACGGTTTCCTACAATTCGTTTCGTTTGTATGTATTTATTTATTCTCTTATGTATTTCAGTAAAATTTCCAATACGGGGTCTTTCTCGTTTACTAAAGTAAATAAAATATTCATGTGTCATTATTTGACATCTCTGAGTTTTGACATTGTCTCGGGACCTTTGACGTTTGACGTTTGACGTTTCAGACGTGCACATAGCCAATATATGTTGTAGGTTATTCTATATAGTGTGCTAATAATAGAGTATAATTCAAGGTCCGCACTAGCCCTACGGACTCTACACAGAAGGTTACAATTCGGAAGGACATTAAATAAAGACGTGTTGTTTGAAACGAGTTATATTCCAGACTGTCAACTTATTTAGCGTTGCAACCGCTGCTATGTTCCTATATGTGACATAATACTCGTATACATAGTAAACGCATAATGTGTACACTTACATTATGTTCCAGTGCTGGCACGGGCAGCTACTGTTTGTTATTTCATTCATCATCATCATCATGGTCATCCGATCGACGTCCACAGCTGGACATAGGCCTCCCCCAAAGACCGCCACAGCGACCGGTCATGGGCCGTCCGCATCCAGGGGACTCCCGAGAGTCCCGAGACCTTAACCAGGTTATCAGCCCACCTCGTGGGGGGCCTTCCAACACCGCGTCTACGTACGTACGTGGTCACCACTGACCCCACCAGCCATCGGTTGCCGGTCGGTTGTTATTTCATTATCGTCCTTAAATGGGGCAGAGACTATTCCATAATTGACCTGATTAAAAAACTTAATTACTCAACTCATTACTTGCTTCGCCCTAACAGGATCCTTGTACTACTTGTACCTAGCATCAAGTTGCATGTGCATGTGTTAATTATATGTTCATGGTTGCAAATAAATTGATATTAAAAATTGAAATTCATGGCAAACGTTTACATACAATTATATCATAACTCAACACTGTGTCGAAAGCCCTCTATAGAAGTACTTTGACAAAGTATTTCATAATGTCTGGTCCCAAGTAAACATCCTAATGAGGGACAAACACGGGTCTAAGTAGCCCCATTTGTGTGTTTAGGACAAATTTGTGTGAAGGCTGCTGCATTTTTGAACAAGTACATATTATTAGCCGTATTTCAAAAGCTTTAATGATCGCTACTTACATAAATTATCTTACATATTATTATATTTTTATGTAGTAGAATAATATATGAATTTAAAGGGATGTACCGGATGTACGAGACGACGAAACGATAAAAATTAAGAAAAGACGACAGAGAAAAGTGAATTCTTCCTATATACCCGGCCATTCTCTCTCATCTATGAGAGCAGGCTTGTGCTCAGCAGTAGGACGTATTTAGACTGATGACCATTTTTATTTAATCGTATGGCATTTATTTACGAACCGTGAGATCTTTGAGAAGACAAGTACGGTAATGCTAACCCAATGCAACGCTGTACGAGTACGAAAACTCCAAAATCGACGCGCTGACGTAACGAAACGAAACTTGGTACGGGTTGCACCAATCGATGCCAATCGAACCAGTTTTTAGAGAGAGTCAAATGTTTGTACGGGATCAACTACAATCAGGGCAAAACAAAAGACTATAAAATGAGAGTAAAAGTACAACATACCCGTAGCCGCTGAGCTCTGAAAACGCTCCATATTAATTGACACTTAGAAGTGACGTCACCGTTGACTAGCCCCGTACTACCGTTGTATAGAAAGAGAGGGTTTTGCTCTTTTGGTCGTGAATTATTGCGTTTTGTTACAATATTTGTCACACAATTTATTGTTTATTAAAATGTAAGCATACTTTTTCGAAATTTTCAAGTCTCCTTTTTAGTTTCTTAACCTATTTATTAATTAACCTTTTGTACGATATTTGATTATTTTGCTATTCATTTATATCCACACTATGTTATAAAGTAAAGTTAAGTAAAGTAATTTTTTATTAATAACATCGTTGTAGGTCAGTAAATTAAATTCTTGATCTAGGTATTATATTTATATGATAATTATGTAGGTATGTATTTATGATAACATTATTTATGATTTTGTTATTGAATAATTAATTCTCTTATGTCATAAAATTGCGACTGTAACAGCCATTTTTAGGGTTCCGTAGTCAACTAGGAACCCTTATAGTTTCGCCATGTCTGTCCGTCCGTCTGTCCGTCCGTCTGTCCGTCCGTCCGCGGATAATCTCAGTGACCGTTAGCACTAGAAAGCTGAAATTTGGTACTAATATGTATATCAATTACGCCGACAAAGTGGTAAAATAAAAAGTGGAAAAAAATATTTTATTAGGGTACCTCCCCTATACGTAAAGTGGGGAGTGGTTTTTTTTTTTCATTTTAACCCTAACGTGTGACATATTGTTAGATAGGTATTTAAAAATAAATAGGGGTTTACTAAAATCATTTTTTGATAATGTTAATATTTTTGGAAATAATCGCTTAAGAAGTAAAAAAAAATGTGTCCCCCCCCCCCTCTAACTTTTGAACCATAAGTTTTAAAAATATGAAAAAAATCTCAAAAGTAGAACTTTATAAAAACTTTGTAGGAAAATTATTTTGAACTTGATAGGTTGAATAGTTTTTGTAATTTTTTCAAAAAAAAAAAATGTGACGGACGGAAAACTACGGAACCCTACACTGAGCGTGGCCCGACACGCTCTTGGCCGGTTTTTTTAAGTCTGTTTTTAAATATTTGTGAGGAAGGTGCATCACTGATAGATTCCGGTAACCGGCTATATATAGGTACTAGAGGACCGAGAACGTAGGCTGATCGTTTAGATTTCGCTAGTTTGTGTGGCACGGGGGCGAAGTGACCCGCGTTCATATTGCTACGCAGACAGTATTTCGTGTTCGCCTGTTTTGTCGCGAACTCTTTGCTGTTTGCGTGTGTAAAAACTGCCACTTTTTTATGACATAGGAGGCAAATGAGCAGACGAATAGCCGAAGAGGGGTTGTAAGTGCGTTGCCGGCCTTTAAGATGGGAGTACGCTCTTTTCTTGAAGGTTTGAAGGTCGTATCGGTCCGGAAATACCACAAGCGATTTGTTGGATCAGCAATGATGGCAGCGTGAGTATATTATACTGACTAAAGTACTCGCGAGCAGAGAGACGTCGTCAGAAACACCTGCTATTGCTCAAACGGCCCGCTTTTGCATCACAAATACCCGGTGCCAGTCAGCCGCTTTAGCCCAGAGCTCGGTGCCATACGAGATAAGAGCGTGCACTGTGGTAAAGTAGTAGCTCCTAACGACGTCCCTCGTCGCAATACCAGCGAGACGCCTCAAAGCATAGCACGCGCTGCCCAGCCTTGCACACAACTGGTCGATGGGAGCGTCCCACCGTAGACCACTATTATCAATGAGGAAACCTATGAGCTTCGTTTCGGTCACTTATTTGACAGCGTCATCACCGCCGCACACCTTGAGTTCCTGAGACGGGTGACCATTAAGGCGCCTTCCTGACTTGTCGATGCGGAGGCGGTACGATATGAGAAAACTGTCAGCTATCAGTGTCAACCGATATCAATGCAGTACTGCCCCAATTCCGCGCATGGTATTACTACTGCGCAAACGTATTACTGACAGTATTTCGTCAACTCAGGAAATCTCACATCAGCAAGCTTACGTCTAAGAGCAAAATACCTATGACATATCGATCCCGCCCCGCCTAGTCAGGCAGTCGCCTTACGTTGAATTTCATATAAGAAGTCTTACTTTTGTTGAGGGATAGACCGTTAGCAACTTAGCATTGAACCACTGGCCCAGTTGGCGAAGTGCACTGTTGACGTTTATTTCCATTTGTTGATGACACGTGCCGGTGACAACGGCTGTCACGTCGTCAGCATACAAATAAATGCTGCAACCTTTTGGAAGGTCATCCAAGAGAATGCTGAAAAAGGTATTTGAGAGGCATGAGTCTTGAGGTACCCCAAGTAAGCACCTCATCTCCTCGGATCTCACCCGGCCACTATCACCTACGACCACTTGGTATCTTGGTATCTACCCTATTGTAGGGGGTACTCGTTAAAATCTGATTGTATGGATAGTTTGTCAAGTTTCTCTAGCCGTAAATAACGTTGATCGGTTACTAATTGTAAGTTTGTGCATCCCGCCCTTAAAGATGATTCACAATAGGCCGTTCCGTGTCAGTGCCGTCGACGCACGGACGCGGCCTAGGGGTGTTATTCGTAAACCGACCTTATACCTCACCCGGTCTTATATGGAAACTGTCAAAATTTGACAAATGACATTTGAGAGCAGGCACGCTCGGCTATGGCTGGCGTATTGTTGTCGTATTGTTGACACGCAACAGCTTACTGTGAATCATCTTTTATTGTGGTATCTAGATCTACGTTCATTTCACACATGTCATATTCCGTCAAGCCATTTGAAATGCAGTAAATACTAGTACTAAAGAAGGAGACAGTCACTTGTACAAGCTTCATTACACAATCGAAAAACATTTACGTAAAAAACATTTTAGTATTTCAGTGCTATGGTTCTCCGTCCAAATTATTATGTAAAACCAACGTCCTGGCTTCTTCAGTAGGTTGTCAGCAAGGCGACCCCCTCGGCCCCGCAATTTTCAGTCTCGCTATACATCCCATCATTAAAGATCTAAATTCAAAATTAAACGTGTGGTATCTGGATGACGGGACTCTCGGCGGCGAAGTAATTTCTGTTTACGAAGATTTTGAAAAGATAATCACACATGAAAACTATTGGTCTCTCCCTTTTTTCCAAATGCGAATTTTTTTTTTACCGACTCCTGTTCAAGTAAACAAAATACAATAAACCTATTTAAAAACCTTACTCCTGGCATCAGAATTATAACGAAAGAATCGCTTCACCTACTCGGTTGTCCCGTTTTGGACCAGGCCTTTGAAAATTTCGTTGACTCCAAAATTCAATAATTTAAAACCACATCAGATCGTTTGGCCAAAATTAACTTACACTCAGCTATATTCTATTATCAAACATTGTCTTTTCGTCCCAAAATTTACATACATTCTTCGTGGATTCCGTCTTTGGAAATATCCCAATTTGATCTCAAAATTAGATACCTTAGTAGTAGAAACACTCACATCCATCTTCAACATTTCTTTTGACGAAAGAATAGTTAGCAGGGTCCAGCTAGCCTACCTATTAGGTTCGGTGGCCTGGGTATCCGTAAAATTTCCCGTGTGGCTCTACCTGCGTTCTTGTCCTCGGTGCATGGTGCTCAAAGCCTAATAGGCAAAATTTTAGCCCATTCCATCGAGTCCTTAGAGGCTGCACACTGCTCCGAGGCCAAAAACGTTTGGTCTTTAACTTGTCCTAATACAGACCAGCCTGACAATCCTTGCTCGCAGAGGCGATGGTACGAGCCGCTCTGTCAACTAGTATGGAAAAATCTCTTGGATACGTCAACTAGTTCGTCAGACCGAGCTTGTCTCTTCGCTTCCGCAGACTGGGAGTCAGGTCTATGGCCCCAAGGACTACCCTCTCAAAATATTGGCACTTTTTAAGACGATACTACATTCCGCCTGGCAGCTAGCCTACGTTTGGGGGCTCCAACAAACCAGCCACATCGCTGTCAATGTGGTGGCATGGTCGAAAGCCTAGGCCACCACGGCCTTTCATGCGTTCGAAGCGCTGGGAGGATCCCCCGCCATGCCAGCATCAATGATGTCATCCGACGGGCCCTTGTCAGTGCCAAACTGCCGGCAGTCTTAGAGCCTAGCAGTTTGGACGACGGCAAAAGGCCCGACGGGATGACTCTGGTGCCTTGGAGTATGGGTTGGCCGCTAGTTTGGGATGCTACTTGCGTTAATACCCACGCACCATCCCATATTCCAAACACCCAAATTGCTGCTGGTGCTGCGGCATCTTCTGCCGAAAACCTAAAGTGCCGCAAATATGCCGCCTTAGGAAGTAGCTATATGTTTGCGGCGTTTGGCGTTGAAACTTTGGGGCCGTGGGGGCCGAGCGCGCGTCTACTATTCGTAGATCTTTCGAAGCATCTAATAGAGGTTTCTGGTAACCAGAGGGCTGGCCACTATTTCGCTTAACGAATAAGTATTGCTGTGCAGCGAGGTAATAGAGCCAGCCTTCTGTGCACCCTCCCCATTGACAGCGATTTGGGCTTAATTTTTTAGTTGTAATTGTAATTAAAGTGTGGACACGAAAAAATCTGGTCATGCATGATATGGTAAATCTTTGAAATTAATGTGGATTTTCAGGCACCGCTTTTTAAAAATAATTTGTAGATATCAAACTACATAATAAAAATACAATCATAATATAACGTTAAGTTTTCTGTGTCTTTCAGCATTATATATTTCACCGTACCGATATTTTGTTGAACAGCGGTTTCTGATAATTTTCACTCGCTTCCTGCTACTAAGCTACAATTGTATATATATTTTTAAGAGTTGTTTTAAGCTCATTAGAATTTCATCATTCCAAAAACATACTTGTTTGAACACTTTTCTACTTGAGGCAGTCAGGAAGACTTTCTACTCCAAGCATCGAAAGTTGTTTTATATGGGAGGCATTTTTCTGTAAAAAAGGCAAATAAACCAAAATGAAAAACAATTCGAACTACGTCAATCTGAAGTCAACTAGAAAAATGTTAGCTATTGTAAAAGGATGATGTAAAAAGGTAAAATTTGAAAGATCCAGACAAAAATAAAATAAAAATATTAACAGGAAAACTTGGTACATACTGTCCGAAGGCGCTGTTCAACAAAATATAGGTATGGTGGAATATATAATGCTGAAAGTCACAGACAACTTAACGTTATATTATGATTGTATTTTTATTATGTAGTTTGATAACCACAAATTATTTTATAAAAGTGCTGCTTGTTAATCCACATTAATTTTAAAGATTTACCATATCATGCATGACCAGATTTTTTCGTGTCCACACTTTAAGTTATATTTTAATAATGTTTTTGTTATTAATAAAATATATTTTTTAATAATTTATCAATTATAAAGTTTTGTAGCTTGATATCAAAAATATTCAGGTTATTAAAAATAATTAAATAAGTTCTAAGGGCATCATTGTTTTTAGTATTCATACAAGATAAGACAATTTCTCATCCACCAACTCAACAGCCGAAGGACGTCTACTGCTGAACATAGGCCTCCCCCAATTTCATGGGAGGTAAATGCCATAATTGCCACGCTTGGCATGCGGGTTGGCGATCGCAGCATCCTCCACCGCACTCCAGGGATACTGCTGCCCAATTCTCGGTAGTCTTGGTCGAAGTTTTAGGACATACCCGGGTCCCATATATTTCTCATACTCATAAGTAATTCAAATCAACCCTATCAAAAGATTGGCCCCCATTTTTTTTTCACAATTATTTAAAGGCTACCTAAAGTGAACTAGAGAAAAAAAAGTATATCCAGTTATTTTAAATCAACGATTTTATTCATGAACAACTTAATATTGCTCTCTTATTCACGAACCAAATTATTTTGTGAAATATTTTCTGGTTCGGACTGATTTCACTTGGGTTTTCTAAGGTTCCGTAGCCAAAATGGCGAAAACGGAACCCTTATAGATTCATCATGTCTATCCGTTCGTCTGTCCGACCGTCCGTATGTCACAGCCGATTTGCTCGGAGACTAAAAGCAAAACAATTATGAAATAAGGTAGAAAGGTGTATTATATAAACCGCTACAGACAAGCAAAGTGAAATGAAAGCGGAGGAATAAAAATTTCAATGCATCCATAGATGCATAAATTAGTCAAAGTCGTAAAAAGCGTGTACTACCTATAATTTGCAAATTATGAAGTTTTTTTTTTTTAATATTAATAAATACTTTCAAAGATTTTTGGATTTCTGAATAAGATCTAATGGTTGTGAGTTATTCCTGAAAAACTGTCTTGCCCAAACTAAAGTATGTAAGTGCCGTGAGTTCCCTATGAATATGATATCTTGGATTGAATGTATTGTATAGTGGTTTTAAATGTGGACTAGTAGGTGGCGGTATGGAACCCTTCTTTGTGCGTGATCCGACGGCCGTTTTTTTCTTTGCATTTGTCCGCTGCCGCGGTATCCAAGAATCTATGAATATTTAATGAAAATAACAAACAACTTTGGTACGCAATCCAAACTTAAATGGCTCACTTAACCTTCAAGTTTCAGCCTTTATTTACTTTTTTTTACTTTATTAAAAAAAACCATTTATTTCGGACATCATAAAAAACCATATTAGGTTAGTAATCATTTTATGAGTATTTGTGAGGGAGCAATGCAGGCTTGCCCAGACTATCAAGCCAGGAGGCAAGCTCTCGGGCCGTTGAGATGATGTCTATTAGACATATCTTGAAAAAACAATTACAAATGCCGATCGAAAAACAATTTGCGTATTCTCGAAATCTCACGCTCGAGATATGTCTACTCCCAGCGTTCGAGATGCAACGAGTGGTCAGTAGCGATCGAGATGGTTTTATCACAATTTTTTTGACATATTGATCTGCCAGTGGCGGTAAATATTGACAACTTAATTAGTAGATTTATAATTTACAGCAGCATAAAATGAAAATATTTACGAAAAATATGTCGATATTATATATCGGACGACGCGGTAGCTTTGCCGGAATATATTGACAGCTTACAAATATTGAAAGTAGTTTTTTGCTCAAAACTGTCAAGTCAAAACGGTTTTTATGCGATCCATTTCACATATTTATGTACATAAACAGGCAAATACTCTTAAATAAGTTTTATGTGTTAAATCACCGTAATTAACTATTAGATTTTTGTAAATTAATAACCCTTTTGTGTTTACTTTGATATGGTTAAGAAAAATCTTATAAAATTATTAATCATTTTACACTCAATTGTAAACTAAACTGAAGCGCGTATACAATACACATTTAGATCCTTGATCAAAATAATCTCGACATGCCCCAGAATATAAAATATTTCTGAGTACGAGTGTTTTTGTAGTCTCGATTATGTTTAGTATATTACATTAATTAATCGTTAAAATAATTCATCATAATCATCATCATCATGTCAGCCGAAAGACGTCCACTGCTGGACATAGGCCTCCCCCAAAGACTTCCACAATGACCGGTCCTGCGCCACCCGCATCTAGCGGACACCCGCGACCTTCACCAGGTCATCAGTCCACCGTGTGGGGGGCCTGCCCACGCTACGCCTTCCGGTACGTGGTCGCCACTCGAGAACCTTTCCGCCCCAACGGCTATCGGTTCTAAGTGCTATGTGCCCCGCCCACTGCCACTTAAGTTTAGCGATTCGGAGGGCTATTACGGTCACTTTGGTTCTGCTGCGGATAGCCTCATTCCTGATGCGATCACGCAAAGAAACTCCCAACATAGCTCTCTCCATTGCCCTTTGGGTGACATTGAGCCTTCTTATGAGGCCCACAGTAAGCGACCACGTTTCAGTTAAAATAATTAGACTGTAGATAGTTCAGGTGCGGTAAAGAAAACATTATGTTAGTTGTAACGTGTTTGCGTTACCAATTTGCTTTAAGTACTACTGAGATAAAGGTAAATCGAATTTCATTGATACCATCCAGAGTAGGGTGCACAAAAAGGTTGTTATTTAATGATCAGTGAGAGATATCTTCTGATATTTAACAGTAGCTTTCCACCACCACCACCATATCAGCCACAGGACATCCACTGCTGGACATAGGCCTCCCCCAATTTCATGGGGGGTGAATGTTATAATCGCCACGCTTGGCATGCGGGTTGGCGACCGCAGTATCTCCACCGCACTCTAGGGATGCTGCTGCCCATCTTCCGGTGGTCTTGGTCGTTTTAGGACATACCCGGGTCCAACCACCGGGTCGGGGTACAGTAGCTTTCCGGTGAAGGAAAACATCTTGAATAAGTCGGTCCTATCCCAGGTCTAATTTTTCTAAAATTCACTTTTGTAAAATGAGTGCCAAAATCTAAGGCTTAAGTGCCAGAGATCCCGGGACAGAGCCCGGATTTCACTTTGGCACTACCCCGAGTTAAAATTCTATCGGGAAACTGTTATCTGGGAAGATGATGAGAGAGACTGCTGTTCATTTCATTTGCCTATTTAGCTTGGGCTTGGGCACAGGCGGTGATTCTTGAAACGAAACAAGTTGCACTGGTTCAGTTTATTCTCAAAATCGTCAGGATTCTGTTCCATCTTAAATATGAAGTCTTATTGAAAATAAAATACCCAAATAATAAAAATGCCCTATGCTTATCCCATTTTTTCCATCACTGTTGCATGTCTTTTCCGCTTACGGGACAATGGTGCTCCGGACCTTTGAAAGGCGTGCGCGGAGCCGAAGTACCGAGGTACCGAAGTACCAATCGAATACCACATAGCCAACACGTAGGGGCCCTTTTGACAATTTAATAAAATGCATGGGATACACCGAGCGGATGCTGTCCCTGCCCGTGTCATGGGACGCACACAAAGGCAGCACCCGCCACGGTGTACAGGGACTATAGGATGGTTGATGGAATCTAAATGAACCGGATTATTGGGCGAATATGATGGACTAATGGCTGGGCTATTAAGTGAGACAACGGACGTCTGCTTAATAAAACTGTCTCACATTTTTATCTCAGGCAGACGGTGACTCGCCCTCTGATAGATAGGCCCCTATAAACAGGGACACCTAGGTGATCACATCCACCCTCGAGCAACAGCTCCAGCGACTCCACTCTGGACACCCGGTTAAGGCAAGCCAGAGGCGGGGGGCCTGTTCGTACAACCAACCCACAGAACACCCCCAGGAGCACTCAGGTACATAGGGTCGCTGCTTCCTAACAGCTCGCCACAAGCTGCCCTACGTTGACTGACTGCACTGGAAATCCTTATTATTATGCCCCAGGCTCCGAATATAGCGAGGATTTCAGTTGAGTTTTATTTTCATTATTTTTCTCTTTTTTTTGCTTAAATAACGCACTCCACCCGCGGCCCCAGAAAAATCCGAAGTGTCACTCTTCTACTTTATTTTTATCTTAGTTGGCTTAGGTAAGTGCTTTTTGGTTACATATAATTAATATGGAGGTTAATTCGTACTTGTGTAGTGTGAAAAGGTAATAGGCGGGCCATTACATAAAAGCTACGAATGTAGCGCTACGAAATCGTTAAAAGCTGTGAGACTAAAGCCTTATTTAAACACGTACGAGACGTACACGTAACAGATCGATTGAACTTAATATACCACGGTAACCCGCAATGTAATGAAACTCGCACGCGAGTCTCGTATGTATGTACCGAGGCCTTAAAGCCATTATCGTCCTTGCGACGTGATACTGCTACGATAATGCGTAGCGCATCTGTGCGTGCATATCGTAGCTGCATTTGCTACGGAGAAAAGTTACTTAACTATGCTTTGTAAATGATGCACTAATCCGGATTGATTAGGCCCAAAAATATAAATGTTTAAAGTGGACTGTATACAAATGACTGGTAATTCCTCTCGTAAAATAACAGTGACTGACTCTACTCTAATTTTGGTGCCACCTTGGTTCTGCTTCTTCTTATGATTCGTAACAAGTAAAAGAGTTCGGACGGATTGTAAATGGTTTATATTGTTTATCACAGATTATGTTCTTATTAAAACGTATTTTGAAGTTAACACTGTTTATAATTAATTTACTTATTTATAATGACTTTAACACTGATTTTATCTAAATCTAGGACACAATGTCTAGATTCCTAAACTTTTCCTGAGCTGAGTTCCCAACGCACTTTTCTTTCTTGTTCTGGGTGTCTTCCTTGGAGTGTTTCTTCGGTACTGAGTGAAGTACGTTGCGAACTCACCTCCTATCTTTCGTAATGGCTGACCGTAACGTGAGCACCCTGAAGTAGTGCACGCTACGAGGCGCTGTCCGAGTATAAATAGGGATTCTTACAAATCTCGCGGTTTTCCGCGGATTGCGGAGGCTGTGATTATCTCACTGGCCTGTACTAAGACTCATCGAGTCAGCGTTCGGTATGGTCACACGTGACCCTTTATACTTGGACAGTGTCTTCCTAATATTGGCGGCTGAGAGGGAAAAATGTTGTGTAAAAACGACTATTCGAAATTGATTCCAACTTAAGAAATTCGCTGCGCGGCCATTTCTTAGTGCCTGTGATTCAAACAGGGCTTATAATATGCGCCTCAGCGCCTACTTTATATAATAAAAACCTCATTATCTCAGAGTCAACTGTTTGTGAGTTAGCTCACAAAACATGCCATTTTCATAGCGTAATTTCGATCTACGATCGATACATTTTACACTATTACGCAATCTTTCATTTTATTGCGTATGGAAATTTCCAAGCATTATTGCGCAATCACTCGGATTGTGTCATAATACTTGCTGAAATGAATAAACTCGCCCTAAAGAGTTATTCCTTCCGCTTAGTGCGACAAGGTTCTAATATTTACGTAAATATGACAATATTTCTTAAATATTCCATTTTAAATAACAGGGTTACTCTTACATTTACCTAGCTTAGTTTCTTAGTTTCTTAGTTATTTATTCAATAAACAATATACATTGCATTTGAAATAATTGTGTCATAAATATTAAAAGAATAAAAATCAAAATTGCAAATAATTAATAATAAACAAGTCATGAGTGAAAATATCTGTAAAAAACGTCTACAAAGTAAGTGCATAAATTATAACAAATAAAAAATCAATAATAAGAAATTATAAACAATGTCAACCATGTTATTTATATATTAATGACTTTACTTACCAGATATCAATCTGATATTTCTTTTACGTATATAGTAATGATAATATTACAGTTTTCACAATTATACCCAATTACCTGTTAAAAATTCTTCAACTGTATAGAAACACTTCCGCAGCAAAAATGCTTTTAGCTTATTTTTGAACAAATTTTTACTTAAAATTGACTTCAACTCTACCGGCAACTTATTATAGAGGTTTACTGCTTGGTAGCCGGCCGAGTGCCTGACCACTTTTAGTTTAGCCTGGGTAGCCTGAGGCAAGTCCTTCCTTCTAGTAGCCAGACGCTTTTCTCTTTCACTAGGTTTTTCTATATCCGTGAGGTGCTTAATTAAATCGGTTAGGACTACGAGAATGTACAAGCAGGGAACAGTAAGTATCTCAAACTCTAAGAAATAGTTCCTACAAGATACAATTTGTGAAATTCGAGCCATAATTCTAATAGCCCTCTTCTGGGCAACAAAAGCCGATTGTATGTTGTATTTATAACTATTCCCCCAGAACTTAACACTGTAACGGATCCGTGATTCCACCAACGCATAATACACCATTTTTAGTTGCACTAATTTTGCTTCATCTCTAAGACTTCTAAGAGCATAGCAGGCTGAACTAACCGAGTTAACGATAGCCTCAAGTTCGTTTTTCCAGTTTAGCGAGGAATCTATATGGACGCCAAGAAATTTCACAGAATCCACTTGACAAATTCTGGCATCTTTAGTAGAAACATGTAGCACATCTTTGTTACTAGCAGTAGTTCTAAAAAGTAAGACGCGTGTTTTGTCACAATTTAACTCTAGATTATTTTCACTGAACCATGTTTGAAAGGCAAAGAACGCATCATTTACTGTATTGTTCAGTTGTACAATGTTTTCTGCAGATATGATAGCATTTGTATCGTCAGCAAAAACCACGAGTTGAGTATCCGGCAGGGACGCATACATATAACTTATAAGGTCATTTGTGAAAATGATGAAAAGTATAGGACCCAATATAGATCCCTGCGGAACCCCTCTAGCTATTTTGGCCATTTTAGACTTGTACGCTGTTTCGTTCCTATCCTCCCTCCATTTAATCTCAACATATTGTTTCCGGTTTGTTAGGTAAGAACGAAAAAGCGACAGTACATTACCTCTTATTCCGTAATGTTCCAATTTTGCGAGCAATAAGTTATGGTCAACTGTGTCGAACGCTGCACTCAGATCCAGGAACAAGCCCGCAACCTTTCTTCTGGAATTGAGCTCACGGACTACATCCCCAATCAGCGTACTGACTGCATCGTTCGTCCCCCTACTCATCTGGTAACCAAACTGCCTTGCGTTTAATATGTCATGCAGATGTAGGTGCTTCATCAACCTGTTCTTCATAAGTCTCTCCAGAAGTTTGGAGAGTGTTGGCAGTAGAGATATGGGCCTATAGTTCTTTGGGTCCAATTTGCAGCCTTTTTTGTGCACAGGTAGAACTTTGGCCAACTTAAACTGATCAGGGAATATACTACTTTCAAAACATTCGTTAAACAAGTATGCTAATGGTTCTGCAAGTATGTCTATATTTTCCTTTATGATGCTAATTGGAACCTCGTCATATCCACTTGAGGCTTTTAGTTTTAATTTTTTCACTAAACACGCGATTTCCACTGGATTCACCGGCTCAAAATCCATATCTTTTTTTACTCTTGGAATATGTGCATATAACATCGAAAGAGCTTTATCAGAAGAGAGATGGATGTTGTTACTTTGCGTGAATTTTTTCAAAAAAGCTTCACACACTTGTTTGGGATCATTTACAGTTTCTGTTTTCCCATTATCCCTTTTAATTTTTAACTGCATGTTACTCAGAGCTCTTTGAGCAACTTTATTGCGATGTTTTTGAACAATTTTCCATATTGCCTTCGAGGAATCTTTCGCCTTTTCAATTTGCGACTGAACCGCCAATCGTTTAGCATTCCTAATAACCCTCTTGAAAATATTGATATATTTTTTCCTGTAACTATCAAAGCACTGAGAAATACAATTCTTTTGAGTCACAAGGACGCGTTTCATTTTACTTGAGACTCTTATGCCTTTAGTTACCCATTTTAATTTACAAACCGTGTTAGTCGATACTTTAATTTTCCTTCTTTTGAAACTTTCTTTAAAAACTCTATTAAATTTCTCAATGAAAGTATTGACACCTATGTTTACCCAGTTTTCACTCTTAATTTTTTGGCGAAATATCAGTTTACTAGTTTTATTAAGTTTTCTAACTACTTTAAATGATGGTTGGTTGTTGTGGGAATTATTAATGTTATTTACTGTTAAGGTGGTGTGAATACCAGCATGTCCGTCAGCCAGGCCGTTGTGATCTATAACTGGAGCGGCAACGGAAGTAGCTGGCAGATTAGTCAAAATATTATCCAAGCATGATTGGGTGTCATTACGCACAAAAGTGGCAGTTGAAATTAGGTGTCGAAAATTATAAGACTTAGTTTTGTGAGTATGGTATTTTTTTACACGAGTCTAATATAAACGCATACTTGTATGTTACTGCATCTATATATAATAATTCATTAAATTGCTGGATTCGTTCGTTGAACAAATTACTGCGTTGATTTAACTTATAAGTAGGGGAGCAAATAATAATATTAGTATTCTTAATTAACATCAATTTCTCCCTTATTGACACTATCATTTTTTGGTGATTATGACTGCTGTAAAAGTCCTCACTTCCTACAAAGACGAAACAATAGTCCTTCTTAGTGAAATTCTTCAGTTTATTGTCAATCCCCTCCAATAAACGCAAGACTCCTGCTCCGGGGGTGAGATAGTGGCATATCTCGTCTGCCCCAAAAATCTTTTTAGACGTCTTGAGTAAAGTATTCTTATTATTACTACTGATTAAACATATTTTTCTTGGCAGCTGTAGGTCAATATGGGGAATAGGAATACTGTGTTGTAGATCCGAGTTGTTGTCAGTCGATTGGTCGAACCGCGATATTTCTGGCGTTGTAGTTTGCTTGGCCTGATTTTTGGGTGTTGATGCATTCATAGTGCGTCCCGCATGACTGCTGTGTATTATTGTGTCATTTTGGCTATTTTGTAGTGGTAACGCAACTTGTTCCTCTTCCGTAGTATATTTTGATGAATGAAGATTTTCCAAGATGTTACATACTGTGTTTGAACGCTGTTGACTAGAAGTTCTCATATTACATAATAGGTTAATTTTTCTGTAGGTCGGTGTACACGACATCCTAGAAGGTATTTTAACACTATGAAGTTTTTGTTTTATTACATCACATGCTGTGACAGTTTTGTACACTGTTATTTTATTTTTATAACCTTCATTCGCAGTTTTTAATTCTGCAATCTCAAGTGAAAGTTTAGCAATTTCCTCGTTAGCAGCCGCCAACATTGTATGCAAGCTTTCAATTTGGTTTTTAAAGTCAATTAATACGGAGGTATCTCCACTCGAAATTATCGGCAAACTCAGCTGACTGTTGTTATCAGGTATATTTGAACAATCTAACATCATGCTATCCGAGCAATTCAGCTCTTTCCTAGGTTTCCTGACCGTAATATTATCAAAAGAAGACATGATTAATGATTTAGCGATCTGTAGAAACCCTCAAAAAGCATTTAACTTTTGAAAGCAAAACTCAATATTTTTACGCGTTTACAGGTAACCTTGGTCGTCTTGTCAGTACCCTTCACGAGTTTCACTTAGTTGCCACCTTATTGCTATAGAAATACAGTTCAAAACAGCAATGCGCACAACTGTAAGTTTCTCCACACCGCTGTAATCTTCGCTCGCCTAGTTCGCGAGAAAAAGGGCGTAAACGCCGTGCAAATGCTGGCGCTTACCCGTTTGCGTGAAGCACTTAATGTTTTTAATAATGTCGGTGATTTTAGAATTCGTTTCACTTTATATTGGTCTATAATTTAATATTTAAGCACTTCTTCGACACTCAGACTGCACTGTCCACTATTATTTGATCTTCCCATTTTACTTAGTACAACACTATGTTTTAAACTATGACTTAAGCACGATTATCCAATTATTATTTGCGGAGCTCTGTTGTAACGATGTTAACTACGGTAGGCGCTCGCTCAGCTAACGTCTTATCTTTATTTGTTTCTAAATTACGTGCTAGGTACATTAGGGGCGGGTAGAATCTGTCGTCTACAATGCTTTATGAATATAATTTCAGTGTGCGTTAATTAATATCATTGATTCTTGATCTCAATAAATCTATTTTATCGACCGAATGAAAAGAAATTCTCAGCTTCAACTTCGACAAAAAATGTTTTCGTATGTGTAATGATGACCCGATGCCCAGATTTCCGGTAGTTCTCTTCTACAGGTCCTATTTTTCAATAGATTTTAGTGAAACTTTGTGAGCAGGTTTGATAATTATAAAAAAAAATTGTCAAGTTCGTTTTTGTTAATTCGTTTCCTGGGCTCGAAACCCATTTATTTATGCGATGAGCCCTATTTTCTTGAGTCACGAAAGATTTTTATGTATTTAATAACTTATTAATATTTAGAAGTTTGTGTAAAAATTTGAAAAAATTAATACATAATTGTGGTGCCCTTGACTGTACTCATAGAACAAGCGCTGCTTTATTTTGGCTTGGTTGATTTGTGTAAAATTGTCCTTAAACATAAAAAAAATCTTTTCTACTTAATCTGCTATCGCTGCCTCGTTCCCAATTGCGTTAATTACTTCTATACGTAGTTCTCCAAGCCACTTAACACCAATGAAAGTACTCCGGCGGCGATACTTGAGACGTCTCGCGTCTATATAGTGAAACATTTCGAATAATAATGAATAGTTTAACACAAACATGCTACCGTGGACACTAGACAGGGGTACAGAAGTGGGGGCAGGGGGTGGTAGAAAAACTCTACGTGGTGGGGCTACTCAAATCATTTATAATGTAGCATAATAGAAGTACTATCAATAAGGTAGATTTAATCAAGTTAACGCTAAGATGATGAACTGATGGTCTAATTTTTCCACCGCCACGGGTCACGCGAAAATGAAAACAACAATTTACGAGAAAAACCGAATGATCAAAGTCACCACTCCGATCACAGTACATTGATATATAAATACACGCCTGCATTCCAACAAAAGATATAGGCAGAGCACATGAAATTTAATTTAACTTTCAGCATAAAATTGGTACGAGTAGTGACAGACTGCCATCAATTCAGCCCATCGCCCAAAAAAAAAACCCATTTACCACTGTCGTTCTTTACGACACCTACGGGAAAAATTGCATTCTAAACATTATCGCAGAATAATTTTCTGTTAGTAAAATATTTTTTGTACTAGTTCTTATTGCCGACTGTATTTTTTTGTTTCATTGTCATCAACTGATCGTTGAGAGGGTTCCAAACAGGAGAGGTTTATCTTGGGTTATATTCTTTTTAGCAATAAACAAATATGATATATCTACGAAAACACGTCCTTTTAAAACGGGACAGTGACAAGTCTTTTTATCATCTATGTCAAAACGTTATCAATGAACATTATGGAGGAGGTTATTGAATTTACTCAGAAACTCTCTCTGTATTTGAATAAAAGGTATTTGGGTAAATTGAAATCGCTATGATACTTGAGAATGCTCGTTCGTTCGTACAGTCAAGGGAATTGAAAAAGTATCATTATCGCTCTTATAACAATCAAAATAAGATACGTATTTCAGTTACTTTTGCCTTTCATAGGTACGTGGTTTTGTTAGAAGCGAGCGCCAGATTCCAAATGGGAAATATAAAACCGATTCCAATTTCGTTTAGGTTTTGTCCTTTCTACTTGGTTACGTTTCTACTACTTACATGGTAAAGGCAAGGGTATTACTGGCTATTAGTGCGACAGCTAAGATATTCATTTAATTTGTATGGGATACAGGGCTATTTAATTATAATCTGTATGAAATTTTCAATGTAACTAAAACTATTTAATTTGATAATGATTAACACTGTATCCGTTTGTGTGAGCTTTGCAAATACTACATTATATGTGATTTTAGGATTCCGTAGCCAAATGGCAAAAAACGGAACCCTTATAATGGATTCGTCATGTCTGTCGGTCTGTCCGTCCGTATGTTACAGCCGATTTACTCTGAGACTATGACCACTACAATTATGAAATTTGGTGTAAAGGTATATGTTATGAACCGCTATAGAAATATGATGTGAAATTACGAAAAAGATATTAAATTGGGGGGCACCCAACATGTAACAGGAAATCTATGGATAGGCCTTCAAAAATGACATAGAAGTTAAAAAAAAATCCATTTAAGTCAACTGTTAGTGAGATATTAGCCCATTAGCCGTCATTATCCACTATTAGCCCCCTTCTAGTTTCCAAACTATGAAGATTAAAATTCTGAAAAAATCAATGTTAACACACATTAATAAATCCTTTCAACGACTTTTGATTTGAACAAGGTAGGTCCAACGGTTTTTGCGTTATTGCTGAAAAACTGTCTTGCCAAAACAAAGGGGCGTAAGTGCCATTAGTTTCCTATGAAGATACGACCTTTTTTATTAAACGTATTGAATAGTGGTTTTAAATGTAGATTAGGTGTCGGTACGGAACCCTTCTTTGTGCGTGGTCCGATGCTCACTTGGCCGGTTTTCATAGTCATATTTATATAATTTATTGCAACATGTGTTTACATTGGTGTCAAAATACAATTTGTTTCAACATGTACCCTTTATGTTTATGTTAAGAATGGGTATAGTAAGTTATCCATAAAAGATAGACATAACATTGTCAACTTTTTTGTAGACCAGTAAAAGAGAGACAATCCCACCATACATATAGCAGATTAGGCAGCGTTCTCGATTAAAGCTCCTAGACAGCGTCAACTTGTCCGACATTATTAGCAAACATCGTCATATTTCAACCAATTTACACAAAGCTTAACAAAATATACACCTAAAAGCTTAACAAAATAAGTGAATACTGCATGAAAATCCGTTCAGTAGTGTTTAGTAGTTTATCGCGAATATTGAGACATACAAACAGACAGACAGACGCGTCGGGGGACTTTGTTGTATTAGGTGTAGGGATGGTGAAGCTAATTACAGTTATAATCCGTGACTGTGCCTAGAGTTTGCAGTTACTGTCCGGAAAATCCCGAGACTTTTCAATCAAGCTCTCTCATTACTCGATATTTTTCATGCAAGCCGACTGGCTAGATTTTAATTAAATCTAATCGATACATAGAATGCTACGCGAACTACTGTCCAGATGGTGAAGGTACAAGTAGGCTCTGCATGTACCTTAAGTAGTAGGTTCTGCCATCTTAGGACTCCACCATGGCAGAACCTACTTGAGAACTTAAGTAGTTTGCATAGCATTGTATGTATCGATGAGATTTAACTAAAATCGAACCCGAATATATTCCCCATTGGTTTTTTTTGAAAATTATTCAATACTATTATAGTTATTTTTCTGTATTTCTTTGTTGTTTTTCAATGTCGTGTTTTAAAACGAGTGCACAAAATGTAAACGTATTAAATATGATTGGTATTGTAAAATATATATAAACCATATTGAGGCTCAAAGCCTCATGAATGCTTCCGGCATCCGTTCAATTCCTTTACCTTATAAACGTAATGTAAAATGCATCACTGCATCCTCTATGAAAAGCATTCAGGCCTTGAAATCATTCCATTTCCGCCTTCTATGGGCGTATGGAAATGGGAATATTATGGCAAGAGTTCTGCGAAATTCTGGGTGACTATTATTGTGAACCTAAGCCAAACCATCTACATTCGAAAATCAATCGTAACATAAGTTCTGAAGCCATGTAATATTACACGAACCATTTTGAGTTACTTCTAACCCCTTTACAACTGGAGACCTATTTACCCGTTATACAGTCAGCTGCAGAAAAACCTGACCCCATACAAGCTTCTAAGCAGGGGAGGTCACGTTTCTCTGCAGCTGACTGTACATTCAAGAATTTTGACACATTTAATAACGGAGGTAATATGCTTGCCCGCAGATTTGCACGGTGTAATGAACAAGTTAAACTAACCCTTTTTAAAGCTTACTGTCAGACATTCTACACCGGCAGTCTGTGGGTAAGATTTACACAAAAAGCCTACAACTCGTTGCGGATCCAATACAACAATATCCTGAGGATGCTGTTGAGGCTGCCGAAGCACTGTAGTGCGTCCAACATGTTTGCCGTAGCGCGCACTGATGATTTTTTCGCAGTCAGGCGCAAAAGAATAGGCTCACTGTTGAGGAGAGTGAGAGGCAGCAGCAACAGCCTCCTGAGGGTGTTGGCAGAGCGGTTTGATTGCCCGGTCACTAAATATTGGGTGGAAGTGGCAATCGGCAGGGCCAAATAGATGTTAAGTACTTAAATTTACACTAATATCGACTAACATAGTATTAAGACACTTTTGTTACTAACCTGCTATGGATCAAAATGGTCTGAAATAAATGATTTTTATTTTATTTATTTTTATTTATTTAATAAAGCCCCTTAGGTTGTCAAGAATTCAAAATATCATAAATGTAGCTAAAAATTGCTGTCAACTTTCAGCAAAAAGCAATGATATCCTAAACAACATAAATGTTAAAAAACAAGCCAAGTTTCACATGTTCCAATAAAATTAAGTGGTATCTGAAAAAGCGCCAAGTCCAACACTAGATTGTTTACAGTAAAACCAATTAATTGCAGCTTATTGTATTTTGATCTTTAATTTGGTATTTTTCTTAAATATCTAATAACTTATGCTATTCTAACATACTGCATAGAAAACTGCTAAGTTAAGACTGAAAATGCACGACATATAACGTCAAGTTTTTTTTTCTGTTTCAGAAATCTAAACAAAACGGTTTTTTGCCAATGCTTTGAGCTCCTGATAAAACATTACATTGATCTTCTCTTTGGCTTGATCTATAAACGCTCGTCTCGGTTTTTCCTTTTATCTTTCCTTCGATTATTGTTTTTGTGTAATTGAAATAATACCTATTGAAATAATATCATTCTATTATCTTGCGACTGACACTGGCACTGTATCATCAATTAATTATCCACAAGAAAACCTAATCGTCACAAATTAACTGTCATAGTTTCTTTCGTAGGCCATCCTAAAATGACGAGTACATTTTCTTTATATAAAAAGAAACACCATCACAGATAATCCATAGAATTATTTTTGAGATCATCCATAGTATCTGTTCTGGAGCCAAAAGTAGATATTTGTTAACGTATATACAATATATGTTGGTATAAGGCGACATATTTGAATTCTCTATTTATAAACTAAGTATTGCATGGATCCTTAGAATTTACGAAGCAAAGTTATAAATAATTCAAAAATTAACTTAAGTGCAACGAAAACTCGCGAAGATGGTCATGAAATTTAACGGTAGATGTAAAATTTAAATAAGTCATTTGGAAACGCGTCTAGTCCCGGCTCTTCGGGAAATTGCTTTCGTTACCTTAGGCAGAGACCAATCTTGAGAGAGTTCTCTATAAGCTCTCTTTTGAGACGATTAAAACACAGGTCCTACGCCTTGTCTAAATCAATATTTCAAATAGATACCGCGAATGTCCTATCGCGTCGTGTTATGAAAACATTAAAATGCGTATTGCATTAACAATTCATGATTAAACTAGAGATTAGATTGCAATGGATAATATGGCTCAAACACAGATTTAAGATGGGTTGCCCCAACTTAAAATTACAAACCGATCAACGTTTAATATGGCGCCGCGGCGCAACAGTAGCTGTCATCTCATAGAAACTTGTCAAACTTGCAATACAGCCAGAGGGCCTACTCCGAAATTCGAAGATCAAACTTCGTATCGTGCCGTCCCTTTCCGTCATACAGTGTATAACATGAGTGAAAGGGATGGCACGACAAGAAATTCGATTTACGAAGTTCGGAGTAGGCTTCCAGAATTTAGATAACGCCGCTTACGATTACAGATGATTCGGTGGTTTTCTTTATTACAGTATATTAAGTTATGGGTTAGAAGGCCTAAGTTTCGGTTGGCTTCACAATCCGCATAAACGGTATATACGTTACAATAAATTGATGTAATTATAACATTATTGCTTTCATCCACATAACATAAGCCAAATAACATAACATAAGCGGGACAAACCACTTTTGCTTTTTTCAACTGTGTACGATCCAGATATCGAAATTTTACTCTGAAACTCACCACAACTTCCTTAGTAAGAATGTAATGTTATATCCTTGTGAGGAGTAAGATCGTCAGAGATCCCATATACGCGCTATGTTGAGAGTGTGACCTGCAGTTGTCTGTTGTTATCAACACAGCGCCAGCGAACCTTTATATCAATAAAAAATCGGTAACGCTTTTACGACTCCGTTAGTGTAGTAGACATTTGTAGGCTTCTAGGTCCGTAGTCAACCAGGCAAAGCCCTCTGCTTAATTTTCACTGTGGTGGTATTTAGATGATTAATTGTGTACCAGAATTTTTCCATACAAAAAGTGCCAACGTTTTCCTTCTCCTAATCCTAAACCGATTTGCATGATTTTTGGAAATGTTGTAGGTATCGTTAAATACTAGGTTTATACGTTTAGATTTTTTGGATATTTTGCATGAAATTGAAAATATGAACCCTTAATTTTTTGACATGAAAACTACTTCTCGTTTTTTTGCTATACATATCACTAACGAGAAAGAATTGCAAAAAAAACGTATAAACCTAGTTAAGACTATAAGGAACTGATCAAGGTTAATATTGTCTCATTTTATAAAGGTTTAAGGGGTGGTAAACGTTGGTGCCCGAAACACTAATTCTGCGAAAAATGTAGGCGATGTAACTCTTCACCACAAGGAGCTGTAGAATCAAGCGAGGTCTATTTAATTTTAATTGATATTGGCTTGCTGCGCACTTGTTTTTAAACATTTCAGCGCCGGCCCGTTTAGCCTAGTTGATAGTAACACTGCCTCCGAAGCTAGAAGTCCCGGGTTTGAATCCCGGCCAGCGCAATTATTTATGTTAAGTATAAATAAATGTTTGTGCATTTAGCAGGGATATTTTGTTCTTGGGTCTTTGATGATTTCTCTATGTATTTAAGTATGTATTTATCTATATAGGTATGTATAATGTCGTCTTGTACCCATAGTACAAGCTTTGCTTAGTTTGGGACTAGGTCGATTTGTGTAAGATTGTCCCCCAATATTTATTATTATTATTTGTATCTCCGTTCTTAAACTCTCGGGTCTTTACAGCCCGGTCATTCAATACGTAGAGGCCTTTGGGAGACGAAGTTTGATGCAATATAGTACACCTATTAGAACCCATTCCCGGGTACAACGGTAAATACCCGTGAACCGGTCCCAACAGGCGTTGGGGCTATTGTATGTAAAGTGGAAAGAGAGTGAACTGGACTATGGTGATGAAGTTTGGATGGATAATAAGATTGGGCTATTGCAAAGAGTTCCGGACACCTGCCACGACATTGTAATTACAAGGTTTTCGAGACAGGCGGTGACTAGCCGCTCATAAAATGGGCCCCTGAAAACGCCGTCGTAAAGACGGCCAGGAGCAACACCGCTGTGAGCGGCTCAGGGGTGTCGAGAGGTGTGCTGCGCTTTCTCCGAAGTTACTCGCCTCCTTATGTCCTTTAACACTTACACTCCTGGAGCATATAGCTCTAACGACTCCTCTCTGGACGGCCAATGAAGGCAAGCCAGAGCTGAAAGTTCTGCGGGCACCCTTGGAGTTCCACTCCGACCGACGAAGAAACGTCGGAGATGGAGGCCCTAACCGACTCTCAGGAGCACTCGGGTCCGTGGGGTCGTTACTCCCCAACAGCTCGCCACAAGCTGCCCTGCGGGCTTATTATTATTAATATATTGGATTTTAATTCGTTTCAATATGTCAAGTAGAACAATTATCGTTTCCAGCACACAAATATCTCATAGTGGGGCACAGTGCGCTACCGGGATATGAGCGCCAACAAAATATTTGGAAATCTACAGTTTTCATACAACTAAAACGAGTTTATTGCAAGGATTTAAGTGTTGTTACATATATTCGTATTCTCTCGGTTCTTATCTCTGTCAAAGAAATACCATAAGAATTGCATTTCTTCCAATCTCCAGACAGAACTAAACGTTAGAAATTTTGCTATAAATCTTATGAACAGCAAAGCGAGGAAGGATCCTTGGTCTGAAGCTTTGCATGCTTAACTGTATTACCCTAGAGAATATTGTTTTTGTGTTTTAATAAAAAGTTTCAAGTCAAGATGGAGACTGAATCCTTTTAAAAAGCGCAAGACTTTTTCAGACTCTATTGAAAACTACTATAAATATAAGTTAGAAATATATAAAGACACTGGAAAACACAAAAACACAAAAGACTGCGTGGACACTCTGGCGCCATCCCACCTCTGCACTACATCACTCAGGGCTGGCGGGGCGGTTGCTTCTGCCGAGACCGCTAAGCGCCGAAAGTACGAATGTCTCGGCGACAATTTTCTATTCGTGGCTTTTGCGGTAGAAACACAAGGTCCGTGGGTCTAGGCGCCCACACACTTTATCAGACTTAAAAAAAAATTGATTAACACCACTGGTTACCTGAGGGCTGGCTCGTTCCTTGGCCAACGGATAGGCATTGCGGTGCAACGAGGTAACGCAGCCAGCCTTCTGGGAACCATTCCCAGCAGTGGCGATTTAGGTGACATAGGTTACACTTTTTTTTAGTTCTTTAATATTAAGTTTGTTTTTTTTAAGTAATATTTTAAGCTTATTAATTGTACAATATTTAAAGCTTATTTGTACTGTTTTTTGATTAGTTTGTGATATATAACGAATTGAAAATAAACTTATTTTCTATTAAAGTCCCTTAAATATACAATTGTGCATAATAAAAAAAAAGTATTGTATCCAATAGCCCCATAATAAGGGAGAATTTTAAGATCTAATTACGAGCATGTACTCGTAATGTTGCATACAATATTTTATCTACAACAGCAAAATAATTTGATTTAAATTCAAAATCGAAATGGTGGTATAAAATGGGCATTGACGCGTCCATCCAGTCATTTAATAAAATATCTATGGTATAGACTTGCATTGGTATATAAAGTTCATTGTTTTAATACTGCTGTAATTTAATTGTCATTTTTAGTGCTCTGGAGGTCTATCATTAATAGAAATTTCGATCCCAATAGAATATTAATGCATTAATCGCGGTTGTGAGCTGTAACCACGCACGCTGAACTAACGCGTCAGATGTTTTACAAAAAACATTGAAAAGGGAAAGAGTGAAACCGAATCTAGGCCCTGCCCAGGTGTTTGTCTTTATTGACAAAAGGGTTAATTACTAAAGCTTTTTTTTCGTCTGCCATTGCCATTCTATTGCTCTGAAATTGTTTATAAAAACATATTAATGACTAGGACATTAAAGTAGGGATATATCTATGATATGCCGGGGAGGGTACAATCGTGAAATGGAATCAAAAGAAATATAATCAGGCCTATGATCTCATGACTTTGATCTTACTGGTCAAATTACTGAAACTACCTACTACACACTTTATTGGTTTCACTTCCATTTTAATGACCATAAGATTGCCAGAACAACGTAAATCAAATTACAATAAAAATCTTTTACAAATATAAAACCAACCAACCAATCTGTTTTGAAGAACACAAAATTATCCCAATTTGCACCACAAAGGCATTCGTCAAAAAAGATTTGTACCCACGAAAATGACTTAAAGACAAAAACCGAGTCGAGTGCAGCGAAATCGCCGCAATCATTATATTTTTACTGGCTGTAAAAAATCTGAAGAATGGGGGACTATGTGGCAGTCTCAGAGGAAAAAAGACTTTAGTGCTTTAAAGACTTAAGCCACTATTACTCTGTGAGTAGTAGCATTTGCAATGGAACAATGTTAATAATGGCATAAGTGCCTGGCGCGCTAAGGTCCTTTTTCTTTACAGACGGCACATATCGCGGAGTTTACGACTCTTGTCGCCGGGGATTCCCAAGATGGCGGCAATAACGTTCGTTATTCAAATTTAACTGTCAATTTGACGGTTGGAGTGAACATTGTTGTTTGGAGATATCATACCAAAAACTCTTTTGTAAAGTGCAAAGGTTGATAATAAAAGCAATGGGATTTTAGATGAACGTTCGAATTTTAGAGAAGTATTAGAGATTTTTTTATATCATGTGACAGTAAATAAAACGATTTAAACTGGTTTAATCGTATATATATTTGAGATCTCAATTCTTTTGTCGGTGAAGACGACAACCAAACATCGCATATTCTTAATATTGAACCTGGCTCCCATTTTCACATTTATGTTTTTGATGGGATAAATATCTCAACGTTTCAAGCCCTCTACAGAGCTCGCGGCCAAACGGGTAGAGTCTACCAGTGACGATTGGTCAGTGAGTTTCGAGAGGTCTGACGAACGTACTCCACCACCAGCAACACAACACGACACAAGTACCTACAGAGCAAGTGGTAGTGCCATTATGGGTGCGATCTTCTGTAAGGCAGAGCAGATATCTTAATTCAGGAGTTTCAGTAAAATCCGATTTCCATTGGTTTGACCTAACACTAAGTAATATCGCCATACAGTCATCTAAATATATAAAAGAAGAAACTGACTGACTGACTGACTGACTGACTGATATATCAACGCACAGCCCAAACCGCTGGTCCTAGAGATTCCAAATTTGGCACGTAGGTTCCTTATAAGGTCTAGGGGTGCACTAAGAAAGGATTTTTCAAAATTCAACCCCTAAGGGGGTGAAATGGGGGTCCGAAGTTTGTATGGGGAAACAAGATTAGTTGTACTATTTTATTCGAAACTTCACAGGAGTATTACTAACGATAAATGAGCAAATACCTGTTTCAGGTTTTTTGAAAAATCAACCCCTAAAAGGGGGAAAGGTGGTGACAAATTCTGAAAATCGACATGGATATTGTTTTTATGATATACCGGGTCGCTGATAACGAAAACAACAATGATTTTAAAATCTCACGTGGAGAACGTGAAATACCATCCCCCCTGTTGGGGTGCGAGGGGGATGTAATATCTAAATATTATTATGGGTGTCGTTTTTATGGTTTTTTGGGACGTTAATTACGAAAATGGCATCGGTTTTGAAATTAAATATTGTGGGCATGAAAACTTAAAAGTAGGTGCCAAATTGCAAGAAGAAACTGACTGACTGAGTGACTGACATAACAATGCACAGCGCAAACTGCTGGTTCTAGAGATTCCAAATTTAGTATGTAGGTTCCATATAAGGTCTTGAGGTGCATTAAGAAAGGATTTTTCAAAATTTAACTCCTAAGGGGGTGAAATGGGGGTCCGAAGTTTGTATAGGGAATCAAGATTAGTTGAATTATTTTATTCGAAATTTCATAGGAGTATTTCTAACGATAAATGAGTAAACATGTGATTCAGGTTTTTTGAGAAATCAACCCTTAAAAGGGGGAAATCTGGTGACAAATTCTGAAAATCTATATGGGTGTTGTTTCTATGGTTTATCGGGTCGCTGATAACGAAAACAACAATGATTTTAAAATCCCACGTGGAAGACATGAAATACCATCCCCTCTGTTGTGGTCCGAGGGGGTTGGAATGTCTAAATATTAATATGGGTGTAAGTTTTATGATTTTTTGGGTCGATAATTTCAAAATAGGCATTGATTTTGAAATTTAATATTGCGGGCATGAAAACTTAAAAGTAGGTGCCAAATTGCAAGAAGAAACTGACCGACTGAGTGAGTGACATATCATGTGATTGTGAGTGATTTCGTTCAAAATCGGTATCTGAGCGTCCGAGAGAATTCTTAATACGAATCCGAGGTAAAATTTTGAAAAAGTCGCAGTCATATTGATTTTCTTTTTTCGTCTCGATTTCGTTCAAAATCGATATTTGAGCGTCCGAGAGGTCTCGTAATACGAATCTGAGGTAAAATTTAAAAAAAACTGGCGGCCATATTCATTTTTATCATTTCCGTCCCGATTTCGTTCAAAATCGATATCTGAGCATCCGAGAGGTCCCCTAATACGAATTTGAGGTAAAATTTGAAAAAAAGTTGCTGCCATATTGCTTTTCTTCATTTCCGTCCTGATTTCGTTCAAAATCGATATCTGAGCGTCCGAGAGCTCCCCTAATACGACTCCGAGGTAAAATTTGGAAAAAGTCGCAGTCATATTGATTTTCTTTTTTTTCGTCCCGATTTCGTTCAAAATCGATATCTGAGCATCCGAGAGAATTCTTAATACTAATCCGAGGTAAAATTTGGAAAAAACGGCAGCCATATTGATATTCTTCATTTGAACACGATTTCGTTCAAAATCGATATCCGAGCGACCGAGAGGTCCCCTAATACGAATTTGAGGTAAAATTTGAAAAAAGTGGCTGCCATATTGATTTTCTTCATTTTTGTCCCGATTTCGTTCAAAATCGATATCTGAGTGTCCGAGAGGTCTCTTAATACGAATCCGAGGTAAAATTTGTGAAAGTGGCGGCCATATTGATTTTCTTTTATTTCGTCCCGATTTAGTTCAAAATCGATATCTGAGCGTCTGAGAGGTCTCTTAATACGAATCTGAGGTAAAATTTGGCACTCTATACATGCCTGTATGTAAAAAAGTTTAATGTTATTATATAGGCGTGTGGGGTATCTATGGATTTGCTTTTAAAAATGACATACATTTTCGATATTTTTATTCCACTTAATTTATTTACGAACCGTGAGATTTTCGAGAAGACAAGTACGGTTGCCAGTTTTTGTTGCACTTTTAGCACCACCCAGGGGTCACGTGTAGGGTAACGGTGGGTACTCCCTACGCAACGGTACGGTGGTGCTGTTAGAAGTTCGCAAGCCGCTCGAAGGCCTCTAACTTGGCTTAACGATTGCAGCCGGGATCAACGGCTTAGCGTGCCTTCCAAAGCACGAGAGTCAGTTAGTAACCACTCAAAGCGGTCACCCATCCAAGAACTGACCTGCGCCCATATTGCTTAATCTCGCACACCGCACGCGCTAGGCGGGTGCCACTGGGCCACGAGCGCTCTAAATGTTTGATAGTTTATGCCAAATTGCAATTTAATCGGTCCAGGAAAAGCAACTTGGTTGTAACAGACGGACTGACAGTAAGGAGTGCGAATAGAAGTGAGGCCAAATTTTCTTTTTGGATGCTCCAATGGGAACTGGCAAAACCTACCTAATAAATTTAATTTTAGGAAAAATAAATGTTACACGTGATATGGAATTAGCCGTATTTCTTTACTTCAAAAGACCAGAGTTTATGACCGCTGCGCGCTGCTTGGTCGTTTACAGACCTATTGGTGTTACTGCAGTACACAGATACTTTTACTAAGGGCCATTTAAGACATGCTTTTATTTCATCGCCCCTTTCCCCTTTGGCCTCTCGGAAATGTATGATAATAGTTTTCGATCCTTATTTTTGCCAAACTCAAATTAAATTCAACAGTTTGCCGGTGCTCAGAATGTATACTGACTTTTTATCTGTTCATCTGTTAATGAATCACAATCACCAAACTGCATATACCGAAACCCCCAGAATGTAACAACTACTTTTCTGGAGACCGCATCTAAATCGGTTCAGCCAAACGCGAGATAATCGTGGACAAACATACGAACCTGTTTTTTGTAGACGGTAAAAAATTTCATTTAGTACGCGGGTGAAGCCGCGGGCAAATGCTAGTAAATAAATAATTGGGCTTTCTCCCCAATGATTTCTTTTATTCTGTGCCAATATGTTTGATTGCATGTCAACTATGTGTCAAAATAAGCTAGATTTTGCTGGAATACTTTTGTATTATTTTGGCAGAATAATCCTAAGTATAGATGTGTCATCGCTACATATATAATCCATTAAGTGATTGGAATGTTAGAATCCATACATTAAAGATAATATAATACTTCCAAACTGATAAATTCAGAGCCAAAAAAATGGGAAATATGAATCAACATAGGCTACGGCCTGATTTGGCGGGGGGAAACTTCACCGAGATTGTACTGATGGATCGAAGATTTCATGACTTGTAAGTACTACTACTATTTCGCGGAATCGGGGTGATATAGTTGCAGTACTACATTCGTACCTCTCTGCATCTGCGCCTCTAAGCGTACTTTCACAAATAGTCGTTTATGTCGCGCGATTGTAGCGCTTCTAAGTCGCGCGACTGTAGCGCTCCTAAGTCGCGCTACAGTAGCGCGTCTCGTATCCATACATATTTAAGTAGCGCAGCTGCAGTGCGACTAAATACGTATGGATACGAGTCGCGCTACTGCAGTGCGACTTAACAAAAACGCCTATTTGTGAAAGCCCTCTTAAGGTCTCTGTACACGCATATGAGACTCACATGCGAGTTTTAATGCATTAGGGGTTAACATGGTATAATGAATCCAATCGATCTATCAAACCACGCAGTGTATTGAAACACGTATACAAATCTCGTACGTGTGTAAATAAGGCTTTAAGAGTCCGCAGTAAGCTCGGTTCTCCATACAAACGTATTTTTTCTCTCATTTTAAAATGGCATGCTGGAACCATTTTAAACTTTGTATGCACAAGGGTATCCGGTATATCTAGGTCGGAGAATAGTTTCTGTTGCTTGAAACTATAATGGAGAAAAAATACAGCGATTATTAAGGTATTCATAAAAGACCTAAAAAATTAAAAAACTCCCTGTATTTTTTTCCATTTCAATTTCTAGCGACAGAAACTAATTTCCGACCTAGATATGGCGGATCCCATTGTGTATACAAAGTTTCATATTATTTCAGCATACGTTTTTAAATGAGAACGAAACTACGTTTGTATGGAGAATCGAGTTCGGTCGAGCACAGGGGACTCTTAATCAGAGGGTTGCCTACGAGAACGTTACGTGATTGAGTATGCGCCTGCGTCAAGTTGTTTCAATTGTAATTTACCATTCAACGTAATTTCGACACTTTACAATTGGCGCATAATAAAACTAATAAATAATATCTGCTGATTTGACGAACAGTTAACACTTAAAGCTAATAGCTTATTGATACCACAGCGACAAAATAAAAGAGGAAGGGGCCTTATTTTGTGAAAAATCGCAACATGGGGTTTTGGGATCACTCAACTTTTATGAACGGTCGGCCTCACTAGGGCTTTACCTTCACCTTTGTACCATGTCAGTTTAACCTGTTATACAAAAAATTTAATAGGTTAAAACTATAAAGTACCAAAGTGTTCTGCTATTTATGTCAAAATTGTCGGTCGAAATAACTGGATACCATTTAGATATAACAGTCATATCTCAAAATTTGACAAAGAAAATACAATCCCGAATTTCATGGCACGAATCGAATCGAATTTTGATCAAAATGTAATCGGAATGATATTGCTGAATAAATAAAAGTCTATTACTAGACGATAAGTTTCTCTGGCATGCACATTATTTTATTTAATCTTGAATCTAATGCAGTGTATCCAATGTTCTGGCTCATAAGCTTGAGTTCAGAACCGTAGTAGTTATTTGTATTGCTGCTGGAATAAAAGATATGAGGAGACTTTTAATCAAGGTTTCCAAGACACAAAAAGTAAAAAAGCGAAATAAGTGAAATTACATTATGTATCTAAGTTTTATTCACAACGCTTTGGATTAAGAGGGCGCAGTACGTTTGGTTCTCCATACAAACGTATTTATGCTCTCATTTTAAAACGCCATGCTAGAATAACATGAAACTTTGTATACACAATGGGATCCAGCTTGTCTAGGGCGGAAATTAGTTTCTGTTGCTTGAAATTATAATGGCGAAAAAATACAGCGATTATTAAGGTTTTCATACAAGCCGTAAAAAACTAAAAAAACCGCTGTATTTTTTTTCTTTTTCAATTTCTAGCAACAGAAACTAATTTCCGGCCTAGGTATGCCGGATCCCATTGTGTATACAAAGTTTCAAGTTATTCTAGCATGGCGTTTTAAAATGAGAGCCTAAATACGTTTCTATGGAGAACCGATCCACACCGATCGTACTGCGCCCTCTTAATTCAATCGCAAAAGTAAGTTTAAGCTAAAATTAAAGTGCAGAAATGAAAATGTATACTTGTACCGTTTTGGCTCTTGTCTTGTCACATGACAATAAGGCATCGAACTGGCCTGGCCGCCTCTCAGTTTATTTTACGAAAGTTGTCCGTTTGGTCTTTACAAGTATGACATTAGCGTGACTTCCTGGGCACCACCACTTGTACTTTTTAGTGTTCCTTACCAAAATTGGTACAAGAAAACACTACTTGTGCAACTACTCGGTGTCTGGAATATTCCCAAGCTAAAGATATTAATCGGATAATATTTCCGATACGAATCAGGAGTATTCCCCGGTATTGGCATATCACTAGACATAACAGATGGACTGTCTCCCAGGGGTTGCTTAACAGAAACTTCTTAGGTACTTACTCAATTACGTAGCAATCTAATTGTTATTATATTGTTTTGATTAACATAAAAGGTATGAAAATCAATCATTTACCATGATTGATTGATTGCCTGTTAATAAATTGTGTAAGCATTTGGTTGTTTTTTTTTTATTCGAGTAACATGGACTCATACAATAATTGTTAGTAATTAAGTTTTAGTCATCGTACTGCTAGAGTAAGAAATTTCAGTAAAATACATTTGAATCATTAACGTTCAATTCAAAATATTATATTTGACTTGCCATACATTTTTTTTCATTATTAGGCACGGTAGTTATGTGGTACACATTTTACTCTTACTCTTTGTTTTCACAAGCACATTCACAGGAAACATTGTCATTGATTCCTTTTAACGAGCTTTATACTAATTAATTTCGAATCAGCGACTTGTGCTTACTTAAATTATATGAACCATCACGATGACTACGTCCAGCGCGAATATATTTATCGGTTATTAAGTTTTTATTAAGTTTAATATCGGTTATTAAATTTAAGTTTCATCATATACTTAATTCCTAAGGTTATGTTTAATATCAATGTTTCTCCGGAGGACTGGATTCCTACAAGGCGGCTGGACCCAAATTAAATACGCAATAATAACCTACTACAATAAAAGTAAACGTCGGCCGGAAAGTTAATCAATCGAGACTTCCAGGGATTCAAATAATAAAATACTTATTCTAGCACGTGGGGATAAACAAAAGCTTGTAAAAATATTACAAATTTTATTTATTTTTCACGAGTCAACTGCTGTAACAGGACTAACACTGGAACTACCGCTCTGGGCCTCGCTTCACTGCATACATGTACAAGTATTTCAGCTGGGTGTGCCACAAGTAACAAGATTCGAGGGATTCGGATCATACATAGTTAACCCTTTCACTGTCCCAGTCATCTAGTCGTGACAGCCAATGGAATGCCTCACACGCTACGGTCATCAATATATGACCATATGTACTAGATTGTAGAATGTACAGAGCACGTAACTTCATTTGTAGTGTGGCGGTCATGAAGTTAAAAATGAAAGCTCGTTGTAACACATATTTTTTCGAACCCCACACCCTACCTTTTAATTAGGTCATCTTCAATCAATTTATGGTAATCGATTAACGATTTTCACCAACATCGATCCGTTGGATGATTAAGCCTTTCCTTCGCCACAAGCAGGGTATCTCAGTTTAAAAATAATAAGTCTCAGGGTTACCACTATTCAAAACTGCCTCACCCTTATTTTTGGTTCTATTTAGCATTTGATAGTTATTTAAACTTCGGTACCTTTTTAAATCGTTTCAGGTGATTGAAATCTATATTTCCGTTCCGCAATGGCCTTTTTAATTAATAATAACAATAATAATAATAATCCTTTATTTCAGATGTTTTCATGTGATTACATCCATATTTTGTTAGTAAGGGCTTATATATCTATGTTAGTAAAAATCAAATTGGGCCACACTTTTTATTAATGGTGGGTTCGTGTTGGTCGGAACGGGTATTTCAAAAACTTGCAACTGGCAAGGTTTCGCTGCTGTCAAAGTTGACGGCCGGAACTGTCACTTCTCAGAATACTCGTCTAGAGGACATATGTCCTAATTTTTAAACTCGGCTCCATTGTAGGAATCCGTAAGTATTTCTGCTGCATTGTGGGTTAAATTTAATCGCTTTTGTCCCTGCTATAAGATTTCCGTTGAATTTCCAGGAGTTCTGGGATGTCACCGGGATTGGCCAACCGGTTACTGCTTTTAAGGCCCTCCTGGATTGAAAGTTCTTCCACGCGCCGTAAGCACGTATTACTGTCTCCGGAGGTTAGTAACCAACTTTCTCCGACGCATTCATGTAGAAAAGAAACTACTTGGTGATTTCTTACCATAAAATATTCGTTTCAGGGTCTTTTACTTACCCGCCATGAACGTGGTTGACTGTGGACTGTTGAGGGGTCGCTGCCCTGCTGGCTCTACGGCGTGAAGCGAACGAGGTGTTCGTTCCCCTTTACTCATTGAAGATCGCCTCAGCGATTCGCTACGTAGCCAGGCATCGACCAGTAACTCGCTGACGTTGGAGGTCGGTAGAGTGTCTTTATTTTATTCACGGCGCCCAAACTCTCTCAGTACACTTATAAAAATATTGAAACAGAAAGCGACAGTAACAGGCCGGTTAACCAGCACCATGTTTCTACCTCCTTAGCCGAGGCACATATTTTAGAGGATAGAGATTGTTGTAAACGGCGGTGAGGACTGTGACAGGGTAATAAACCTTTAGAGCTACTTGTGCTGTTTAATTCCACCATCCTCAGTCCCACCCAGTAACGGAGTAGTGTTACATCGTTATTTGTCTTGTGGTCCATCCAGCTGAAATACTTGTTCTATGTTGTTGTTGTACTTACATACTCATAATCCGTTTATACTCATGCTCATAACTACATATATTCCTAGAAACGGAAACGGCGTTTACGCAGATTATGAGTTTAACTAAAAATAAAGCTTAGTAGCCCTCTTAATTTTGGCGATGTACATAGGTAAGACGTGAACCTAAATCTATGTATGACCCGTTCTCTGTTATTAAGGACCAGAATAACCAAGTTCAAAGAGTCCATCAATGATCTGACGTCAAGCGGACGGAAGGAAATGGCGAAACTATAAGGTTAAGGGTTCCTTGTTTACTACGGAACCCTAAAAATGATTTTCAGATAGATATATGGATTTTGACTTCATAATTTTTTCTCTGCCTAGGGTCGAAACAGTCATCGTAAATTTTTTCGATTAGAAAATAAAAACTCAGTTGCCTTTATGTTCCTTTTTTTCTTCAGTTTATAAAAAAAAATACACTATTGAACGACGCAACTGAGTTAAAATAGATAAACATGGATCTAATTTCATTTTCGCAAATAATTAATATTTTTAAACGTTTCTTTTAACCTGTGCTTTTACCGAAAGCTTCTTACGTTTATAGACAATACGCGAAAAACACCATTTCTCTGCGGAGACTGCAGGCCGGGCCAGTATGCGCGTTGAGACGCCCGGCCAGTCCGGCGTGACTGGGGCGTGACGTCTGTCATCACTCACCAGAACAACAATAAACAAGATTTTTCAGTTCGAGTATTTTTCAATTAGTGATACATTTTATCCCGATTATTTATTTATAGTGATCTTAGTGCAAGTGAGTGTAAAATCCAAGCTGCTTGTTGGTTTCGTTCAGCGGTCAATTCGTGACTTGTGTCTTGAATATTTATTTAGTTTCTATATGTATTTCCTTAGTAATCAGTTTTTTTAGTAATTGTTATTAAGTTTCTAGTATTTTAAGTTTTAATCTATATGCACTCGCACTCGCAGCCCTGTCAAGACTCTCAAGAGTTGCTGTATTGCCCTGCTTGCGGTGATAATAAGCAATACAAGGGTCGGCGGGGGCTCGCTATCCATACCGCTCGCCGACATGGCACTCGTATGGCTGTCGATCCCCCGCTGCCCAGTGCATCTCAGCCTACGCCTACACTTTCCGCCAGGGGCTCTAATACAGTTACTACCCCAGTTGCACTTGCCGAAAAACTGGGTCTGCTGAAGGCGAACACCCCAATTATAAAAAGAATACCACGCGGAGCGCGCATCTCGGTTGCAAGTAGCCTTACAAGATGTGTAGCCAAAGTCGTCACTGAAAACTCTCTTCAAGCTTGGGAGCATCTGTTCACATTTCCCTACACTGTTCTTCACGCTGATAAATCCAACAAGGATTCCCTCACTGTACAAATAAAAAATAACGCTTCAAAAGTCTCTGTGCTTCCTGTAGTACCCCGCAATTACCATAAAAATTTCTCTAATATTTATCAACGCAATTCTAGACTAAAAACAATAGAAAATAAAATTTCTGAAGGAAATGTGAGTGGGGCTGCCCAACTTCTGTTCTCCCGTGACGATTTGGCTACACATTCAGCCGGGACGTATGCCGCCCTAAGAGAGAAACATCCGGTCCCTTCCGCTGCTAGTACGCTTCCAGATCCACCGGCCACTGATGACCCTACGATCCAAGTCTCCGAAGATGCCGTTTTACTCGCCATATCTTCGTTCCCCAACGGTTCTGCGGGTGGATTAGATGGTCTGTCTCCACAGCACTTAAAGGACTTAACCACCTTGTCTATGGGCGACGCAAGATCGGCTCTGCTGAGAGAAGTAACGAATTTGATAAATTTGATGCTATCAGGCCGCGCCAATCCCGAAATCGTTCCGCTCCTGTATGGCGCCAACCTTGTAGCCCTTGCGAAAAAGGATGGCGGAATTCGCCCGATCGCCGTTGGCTGTACGTTCAGGCGCCTGGCTTCGAAGCTCTGCTGCCGGAAGTTTCACCAGAAGCTGAGCAATTTCTTTAAACCCCGGCAGCTGGGCTTCGGAGTTAAGGGCGGTTGTGAGGCCGCGGTACACGCTGCGCGCTCCTTCTTGAGTCGTCCGGATTATGAAGTTTTTGTTAAAGTGGACGTACAAAACGCTTTTAATTCGGTAGACCGCGGTGCTCTGTTAGCAGCAGTGAAAAAAGAACTTCCAGAACTTTATCACTACTTATGGCAATGCTATGGAGCATCAACAAATTTATTATTTGGTGACAAAATTATTTTATCGAGCATGGGATGCCAGCAAGGAGATCCGCTTGGGCCTGCAATTTTCAGTCTCGTCATCCACCCCATCATCTCAAATCTTAATTCAAAATTCAATCTGTGGTACCTGGACGACGGTTCCCTTGGCGGAGACGCATTAACGGTTCTACACGACTTACAGTTAATTATAAATAAATTTTCTGACATCGGCCTTTCTTTAAATTTCACAAAATGCGAAATCTATTTACCAAATCATCTTCCGTCTGAAAAAAAAATTGAAATTTTAACTAACTTTAACGCAGTTCTGCCAAACATCTCCGTCCTTTCAAATTCATCACTCACACTTTTAGGCTCACCTATTTTTGAAGAATCAATCAACCCTGTTATTGACTGTAAGTTAAAGTTATTTAATAATACATCAGATTTACTTTTTGAAATAAATCCCCACATGGCCCTCTGTATCATTCGTTTCTGTTTGTTCACTCCAAAATTCATGTATTTACTCCGTAGCTGCCCTATTTGGAAATTTCCCTCCATCCTATCACACATTGACGAATCTCTTCAGGCTACTCTGTCCAAAATCCTAAACATTCATTTTGACATACTACAGTGGACCCAAGCGGTTCTTCCTATAAGGTTTGGAGGCTTGGGTGTTCGCTCCTCGTCTAGTGTAGCATTACCAGCTTTCTTGTCCTCCGTCTATGGCTCGCTATCTCTAGTCAGCAACATTTTAAACCGTCCTCAGTTGGCTGACGACGATATAGCGTGTCTGAAGGAGGCCAAGGAAGCTTGGTGTGTTTCGTGCCCAGGAGTGGATATCCCAGTTACCCGCCACAGTCAAAGAGCGTGGGACTCTCCTCGTTTGCAGGCAACCCATGCTTCCCTACTTGCCAATAATCCGGACGACTCCGAACGTGCCCGTATTCTGGCGGTATCTTCACCAGAATCAGGCCATTGGCTCCGCGCCCTTCCGTCCCATCAAATAGGAACGGTTCTAGATCCAAACTCTTTAAGAATCGGAATATGCCTAAGGCTTGGATCTAGAATCTGCGTCCCTCATACATGTGCCTGCGGCAAGGATGTGGACCAGCTGGGACGGCATGGCCTCTCTTGCTCCAGAAGCGCCGGCCGTTTTTACCGCCACGGCACTATCAATGACCTGGTTCGCCGCTCGCTTGTTACCGTCTCTGTTCCTGCGAGCTTGGAACCGGTGGGTATGGCAAGAGACGATGGCAAGCGCCCCGATGGAGTCACTTTGGTGCCGTGGAAGCTGGGTAGGGCACTGGTGTGGGACGCTACGTGTGTCGACACTTTCGCGCAGTCCCACATTCAGGCAACCCGCTCTCAGGCCGGTGCTGCAGCCGACCAGGCCCAAGTTCTCAAGCGCCGCAAGTACTCATCTTTATTAAAAACTTACGAGTTTGCGGCGCTTGCGGTGGAGACAATGGGGCCATGGTCGTCTGACATGAAGGCATTTATAAGAGCCTTGTCGTCGCGGCTGGTTAACATCTCAGGAGACCCTAAGGCCGGCGTTTACCTCTCACAGAGAATTTCTCTAGCGATACAGAGAGGTAACGCGGCCAGCGTTATGGGGACCATGCCGCAGGCGGACCTTTTAGAAGGCGTATTCTTTTTATAGTTGGGGTTTTTAGTTTTAAGTTATCTAATGTTTATTTTTATTTATTATTTATTTTGTAGGTTATTGTGTTGTCAATACATACAAATTATATAACTGGTAAATTTATTTTTATATTACCTATATTTATATACTATCACTAAATGAATATAATTTAAAATTGTAATTAAGTTAAAATATGGTAAATATTTTTCTGCCTCACTAGCTCGGAAAGCCGTCTTTTATCCTTTGAAACAAGCGGGTAAAAACGCATTTTATCCACAAGTGGGGAAAGTAATTTGACCTTGGAGCGTGTTCGAGTAGCTTTTGACAGATAACAAAACGTAAAACGCTCATATTAATGGTTCGTTTGATATCAATTATCATTAAATAAATGGTTTGAGAATTTAATAAAAAATACCAAATTTAGCTTTATTTAATGATTTAAGTCGTAAACCTTAAAATTATATAAGTAACATTTTTTTTATAATAATAATAATAATTTTTATTCAATATAATGACTTTGAGTATAATTGTAAACGCACAAGTTGACTCGATGCAATTTCAAAACGAATCTTCAGAAATGTCATCTTGTCAATGTCAACTAAAATATACACAACTTGTCACAGACTCCGACTCGCGTAAATATTATATACAACTTTCAGAGTTTTCTGTTATAATATCGTAAAAAAGTGATTCCAGTGATGAAAATCATGCCTGTGGAACTGTGTTTTTTGCATGTTGCACTTTCCTCGCTATAGTGAGGAGAAAAGTTTTGTGTTACACACGGGTGCAAAGTTGTATTTTACTACTCGTGTGTTGAAACACTTGCTACGCTCAGGATTCTATTTTAGAACCACTCGCTTCGCTCGTGGTTCAACTATAGAATCCTTTCGCTGGCTCGTGTTTCAATTCCACACTCGCGGGTAAAATACAACTTTGCACCCTTGTATAACAAATAACTATTACCTCATCTTAAATCTCACAAGAGGAAAATGAATAAAACATCAGAAAGATCTGTATCGATAATTGACAAGATTTCATTTTTAAGTTGACTTTTGTCCGATGAAAACAAATAGAGGACGAAAAATTAAGTATGACCACATTTTGAAATTCTCCAAAATGTCCCAATTTCATATGAAAAAAGAGTTAAAAATTTCCTCATTCTAAAAGAGAGTAAGACGTCACAGCGTACAAAATCATTGAGAAGTACTATTATTAATAAGGCGAATTTACTAAAGAAAGTGTACTGTAGTTCTTTTTGTGCACTGTGTCTGTCACAATTCAGGCTAGTGCCGTATAGAGAGGGTGGCAGGCTTTTTTTACATTTTCATGAATGTCTTGAAAACTAATAGCACAGTAAAATCTGCAAAGAATATTTTCAGCTGTCTTGTTAACAAATTAACAAAATTAGTTTTTCATACTACTTCGAAATTTGGAATGTTGTCTATTGTTCACAAAAGCCATTCCCGCAGAGCACCTGGTCTTTGAGTATTCTCTTGCGCGAAAGACATTAAGCATATCTCTTACACATAGGGCATAGTTTACAGAATCAAGCCATGGCCTTAAGGTGTTAAGCATTGCTACTTTTACCTTAGGTATTAGGTATGTCAACATCTCATGACTTAAACCACCGACCACATAATTCAGCTAACACGATTATCCGCGACTGGGGCCACATGCAAACGAGGTCGGTGTTTGAACTTAATTAGTCGATTGCCACTGTTGTTCTGCTCGCAATGAGCATAATAAATACGGTAATGAGACAAATACCGTGCTATGGGACGTCGGTGATCATTGCTGATATTAAGCCAGTTTATGTTACCATACCACCACAGTATATAAAATAATAATAAATTTTGGGGGACAACCTTACACAAATCGACCTAGTGGGTACTTGACGGCGATATACATACTTATATAGACAAATACAGGTAAATTACTTTTTTGCATCCGTAGTAGTATTTGTATATTTACAGGGACACACGCACACGTTGACGTACACAGACACACGTCAACGTGTGTGTGAGGCTGGCTACAGAGGTCATAACTACATATGCAAAAACGTCTCGAAAGTAATTTACCTGTACACTCTTAAATACATAGAAAACCTTCAAGACCCAGACCCGTTTCCGTGCTAAATGCACAAATAATGCCCGGGCCGGGATTCGAACCGGAGACATCTAGCGTCGGAGCGTTGGCCACTAAAACCATAAATATATATATTTTTTAAATATTCTATAATTGAGCTCTTCTTCATGAGGCCACCAAAAATTTTGAATATCTGGGCTCGTCTCCTCTCATAGCCACAAAAAACGTGTACGATATGACCATTAAGTTCTCGTGTACTGGCTCTCTAGAGAACCTGCAGGTTTTGAAACGTACTTCTGTGGATATTCTTTTTAATTTCAGTATTTATTAGTGGCTGCCTGATGAGGAGTATAATGAGATGCTGAATGCTATCCCGTCATAGGCTTATACCTTGTTGGCATGCTTGACCTTAAATATTGCGATTAGATAAATTTAATAGACGAGACTCTTACAACCGACAAGGTTTCAACACGAATAGGCATAAAGGTGACAAAAAAATTGTCAAAAATGAACTTACCACCATATCAGCCCAAAGATGTCCTCTGCTGGGCAAAGGCCTCCCCCAATTTCATGGGGGGTAAATGCCATAATCGCCACGCTTGGCATGCGGGTTGGCGATCGCAGTGTCTCCACCGCACTCCAGGGATGCTGCTGCCCATCCCCCGGTGGTTTTGGTCGTAGTTTTAGGACATACCCGGGTCCTAAAATTGAACTTAATTTATTCAAAACTATTCTCAAACTAGATGAAAGCCCGGCTTCGCTCGGGTGAACTAAATAAGAAAGAAATAAAGTAAACATTTATTCGTGACAGTTATGCTAATAACGACGAAAGAAATAGTGTACAAAAATGTATAAAATAAAAACATTATAACAACGGATTATAATTCAAAATTCTTTATTACATAATATACACTGTTTTTATAATCTTAGATGATGGCACCACCTGGTAAGCAAAAAATAGGCCTGTGTTGGGTGGCGCCGCTCTTCCTTAAGGTTACAGGTTTTTATGTTACGCTTTTAACTTAATCTAATAAAATAATACTAAAAATCTAGATCAGGCTAAAGCTTAAAATTCTAGATATTTTGTTACAGTTAACTAAAATTACAACATTTTTCTCTGTCGCACTTGCAAATTCGAGCGACACAGAGGGAAATACACGATGTTCGTTCGTTTTCGTTTCGCGGTAGCAGCTCTCTATTCTCCGCCAAATTCTATTCAGTGGGGGCCCTTTTACACTCAATATTATGTGTCAATATTATCGCGATTTTCAAAATTGTATGGGGTCTGTTACACGCTTAATATTATCACAATACTGGTGTGTTCATATTATCGTGGTTATCAAAATCGTATGGATTTTTCTTCAATATTCATTGCACGTGATACGGATCGTGATATGAGTATATCGCGTGAAAATAATAACCATGTAACAGGCCCCTATGGATGTTGCTTCAATATTCAGTGTTTCACGTGATAATAATAACAGTTGGTAATATTTTCTCCAATTAATGAAAGCTATTTAACAACTTGTTCCGTTTTGCCAAAGGTATTTCACATTCCGATACGCGCACCATCCAGGAATAGGAGCCGTCAGACCAGAGGGCCTACCACGATCTGAAAACGAAGTATTTCCCTCTCCGCGCTCGAATATGCAAGTGCGACAGAGAGGCATATATATTTAGTTTTCGGTTGGTAGCACCTTAGTCCGAGCGTGGCGGACGGTCGAAGAAAGTCAAAGAACATTCCGTGTGTTGTCTGTCACACATATAATTTTTTAGCTTCCCATCGACCTATGAACTTGAAATTAAGTGATAATGTTTATTATGAAGTATATTTTACCAAAAATATCAATATATTGATAAATCACATTTGTTTTTGACGTGATAACGTCTTTAAAATCGTTTTAGTCGGGTGACATGTTCAGAAACTTGTGTCACACCAAAACCTCACGAGCGCGATCGCAGGTATAAGTGAAGTGCAAGTGAAGTAAGACGTTATCACGTAAACATCTCGATCGTAAACCTACTTTACAAACAACCAATTTTTTTAGTTGTACGGAACCCTCAGTGTGCGACTCCGACGCACTTGGCTGGTTTTTATTACATTTTGAATTTTATTTCTCTTATAGTAAAATACCCTATTTGTTTTAAAGTTGACGCCTGAGGGCCTACCGCGAACCAAAAACGAACTATCTTCCTCTCTGTCGTTCGAATATACATGTGCGAGAGAGGCAGATACTTCGTTTTCGGTTCGCAGTAGCGCCTCTAACGTCCGAGCGCGGGGAACGGCATGAGCTGAGGGTCTACTCCGAAATTCAAAATCCTAACTTCGTATGGTGCCGTCCCTTTCACTCTCCTGTCATAGACTATATGAGTGAAAGGGACGGCACCATACGAAGTTCGGATTTCGAATTTCGGAGTAGTCCCCCAGTACCACTAAGTTATAAGATAGAGCGAGATAGGGATCGAATTTTGCTAGACGTTTAAAAGCCATAAGTCACCTAGTAGTTTGTCACAAACAAAATAGAGACGCAGCTTTAAGATGGCGGACAGACTCAGCAAACATTCAAGTGGTGTCCTTTACACGATTAATATTAACACAATACTGGGGTGTCAATATTATCGCAGTTTTCAAATTTGTATGGATTCTGCTTTAATATTATGGCCGACGTCTTGTCATCAAATTAACACTTTTAAATGCAAAATACGCGACAATCCGAATTTTGCAGATACATATGTTCAACTCAAAAATCGTTATTTTTATACGTTCTTCAATTTGAGACAGGTCTCGTTCGGGTCTACCGTACCCCTGCACGAAATTATTAATATAGATGAGGCATGCAACTTAGGACTAGTTATATTTATATGGCTACTTAAATGAAAGGAACCAAGTGTCGTGGTAAAAAAACACCCTAGTCACCCATGCTGAGGCGGGACCATTTCATGGTAAACTTTTAAAACTTGTAAAACTTCGTAAAATTTTGTCTGTTTGTTTGCCATGAATAAAGCTTTTCTATTTCTATTTCTATTTTTCTATTTCCTAGTCTAATTTCAGAAAGCTTACTATAGCTTCAATATTGACATTAATAATTTTTTTAAGTTGCCAATCGGTTGTCATTCCCACAGTTGCTGAGAGTATCAATTGACTTGTTGGTGGTTGTTGCTGTTTATGTTCTTTTGTTCCCAGCAAAGGATCTAAGGTAAATTACTAGTCGGCTATTTTAGGCGGTATCTTTCCTTTAACCTTATTTTTGAATGTGTGAATGTTTCATGTACGTCATCATATCAGCCGAAGGACGTCCACTGCTGGACATAGGCCACCTCCAAAGAGTCTCACAATGACTGAACTCCCGTGATATTAGCAGATCATCAGGCCACCTTGTGGGGGGTCTACCACACTGTGCCATCCGGTATGTAGTCGCCACTCGAAAACCTTTCCGCCTTTACCTGTAAGTACACCTTTTCACCGTGCTCTCGACTGTACCTACTTGAAACACAATAACAAGTTAAAACAATATTGTCACACAAGAGTTAGGGATCTCTGACAGCTAACCTTATTTTAACATTTATTATCTATTTAGCTTTAAACGGCGTCCCTTATCGAAACAATAAAATTAATTGAGCGGAAACAAATCTTCCTTTACTACTCGTAGAACTGGTAGGTATTAAACCCAATTAGAAAATGCCGGCCGATTTCAGTTCAATTATTATTAAACCCCAGCGTTTAACAATTCCAAGCATCTTTGGATATAACGTTTCATTACATGGCTTATCTTTTTTAGTGTCGTAGTTATTTTTTATATCCTAGTCACCCGACTAAAAGCACCCTGGTTTTATTAATAATAACTGATAACCCCGGATATTTTCACTACAAAGTTCAATATCTCAAAAACGGCTGAACCGATTTTGATAAAATATGTCTAAGAACCATCGCTGGAACACCTGCTCCTAAAAAAACCCTTTCAAATTGGTTCACCCGTTTAAAAGCTACGATGCCACAGACAGACACACAGATATACATGTTAAACTTATAACAAAAAAAATGAAAAAATATGGGACAAAGTCAAATATTAGTATCTGATTTTTTTAGGGACTATACATATAGAGGGCTCTCTAAAGCTGTAAAAATATACTAGGATGTCAAGTTCAGAACCCATCTTTTATCACCACCCTTCTACTACAAAAGATAAGTTTCTACCATTACACTGAGCTTGCCTTTGTCTACAGCTTGTCTTACTAATGAACATAAAACTTCCGAACCCCCATCTTAATCCACGAAAAACATAACGCGCGCCGCGGAATGGCCGATAAAACTTTGTGACATTGCCTTCCTTCGCAAACTCTGAAATTCTCAGTACACTGCTTCTGAATAGTGTCACGGCGAACAATGTCCAGTGTCGGCGGTAATTGAGCAATTAGGCTCCAAGGATTAGGGATTACATGTCCGGTGTAATTCGATAATGGTCAGTGCCTGTGTGAATTATATAGGAACTAGATTTGGCGCTTCGAATTCGAATCACTCCCCCATTGGGACGTGAACAGGTTCTTAGTGTTCATGATTAACTGTAATTAAAATTGGAAGTCCCATATAGATAGTCTGGATGCAACCGTACTGGGAGTAACGCTAGGATGATGATGATGATGATGTAGATATCTATGCAGTAGTAGGTTGGGTAGTTCTGTGTATGCGTTGTGAAAACTAAAGTTATTGAAGACCAGTTTAGTCTATTGGTTAACTAACCAAGACTAAACTGGTCTTCAATAACACTTATAACACTAATAGTCTTCTGTGTGGGGTCTACCCTGTCTACGAAGCTGATGGAAGGTCCTCGGTTCGAATCCCGGTCAGAGCAATTTATTTTTTATGAGCATGAATATTTGTTTCTGTCTCTTGGATGCTTCCTATCCAGTCACTTGTTGCCTACTTTGCACAAATCTACGTTGCCTCAAATTGATTGTGGCAACTGTATGTAGTTGCCAAGGACCTATATATTACGTATGAGTAGCAAAAGCCCTCATATGACCATCATACGTATATACAATAGTCAATAACCTACCCAAGGAGATAACCAAAGATTCAAAATATCCAAAATTTGTTAACAATTTGAAAAAATATTTAATTCAGAACTGTTTTATTCTGGACAGGAGTACTTTACACATATAAGTAAAAAGACATGTTCATAAACTAAATTAAAACTAAATATAACTAAACTTATAATTAAAATAATTTTATTGAAATAATAAAAAGATAAAGACACTAAAAAAAAAACTATACTCGCGGCTAACCAAGGTCACTCATTGGCGGAAAAGAACCCAAGATGCTGGCGACGTTTCCCCGTTGCACAGCAATACTGAGCCTTTGTCCGAGAAACGCCCCAGCTCTTGGATCACAGGTAAATCTAATAAGTTTTTTTTAATAAGATTAAACAGTTGGTGAGCCTCTGGGCCCCAAGGGCCTAGAGTCTCAACCGCAAACGGTACGAAAATATAATTGTCACCTAATAACATGTATTTTCGGCGCTTAGCCGCCTCCGCGTTTGTGGCAGCTCCACCTGGTTTTTGACACGTTACTGCAATGTGTTACGATGCCAAAGTGTCTACACAGGTGGAGTCCCACACTAAGGGCCACCCCAACCGCCACGGCACTAACGTCATACCAACGGGTCTCTTGCCGTCGTCCCGTGCGAGGCCATTGGGTTCGAGTACCGCAGGCACTTGGACGCTGACAAGGGCCCGACGTATGATGTCGTTGAGACAAGCGTGGCGGGAGAGTCTACCGGCGCTTTTGGGGCAGCTTAGGCCATGATGTCCTAAACTATCTACCTGTGCTCCGCAGCGACATTGGTGTGGTACGACGATGTCTAGGCCTAGACGAAGGCCAACAGCCACCCTGAAAGAGTTATCGTCCAGTAAAGTGCCGAAATTAACTGAAGGAAGTGCATGGAGCCAGTAACCGGACTCAGACGCAGAAACTGCTAAGAGCCTGGCTTTGTCTCTCGGAGTGGGACATGTGTCTATAAGGTGGGTGTAAACTCTTGAACTTATCGGCATGTCCCAAAGTTTTTGGTTCTCTGCACTCGTGGGGACGTCTGTACCAGGGCAGGCCTGTTTCCAAGCGTACTTGGCCTCAGACAAACAGGCCACCTCAAAATCGGATAGTAAAGGAGATAATATTTTACCGATAAGAGGTAGCGAGCTATGTGTCGAGGACAAGAACGCTGGAAGAGCGACACCTGAGATTTGCCTTACGCCGAGACCACCCAACCTTACAGGCAGCGTAGCCTGTAAAAATTGACGATCGTCAAATTTTACATTAATCACTTTTTCTAAATGAGTGTGAATTATGCTGTCAATGTTTTCACATATGATTTTAAATTTCCAAATGGGGCAGCAGCGCATGGCATACGTAAACTTGGGTACAAAAAGGCAGGAACGTAGGATGAAAATAGCCATGTGAGCGTGAATTTCTAAAAGTCGGTCTGCAGATTCTTCAAACTTGCTTATCTTATTCTCTACAAAGATAGGAATCCCTTCGTCAAAGATGGGGACACCTAGAAGTTGTAACGTTTCTTTAGTTAAAAACTTGATTCCTGGACATGCAGATTCAAAAGCTTGCTTGACCGATGAAGAGTCGAAGATGCCATCTAGAAATACTTCGCACTTGTCAAAGTTCAACTGAAGTCCGATCGTATCAAATTTATTTTTAATCAAACTAAGGTCGTTTAAGACAGAATCCGCATCTCCTCCAAGGAAACCATCATCAAGATACCAAACATTAAATTTAGAGGTTAAATCTGAAATGATTGGATGTATTGCCAAGCTAAAAATGGCCGGACCGAGAAGGTCACCTTGCTGACATCCGACAGATGAGAGCAAAATGTTATTTTCAAAAACAAGATTGGACGGAGTACCATAACATTGCCTAAGATAGTGATATATATTTATCTGGAACTACTTTTTGAATTTCAGATAACATAGTGCCTCGGCTGATGGAATTAAAAGCGTTCTTAACGTCAAGTTTCAGGAGGACTTTTGAAGAGGATTTTTTAAGAAAAGAGCGACAGGCATGTACTGCTCTTTCACAGCCTCCTTTACACCCGAAACCTAGCTGAACCGGTTGAAACTTAGGCTGCAACACCGGAAGAATATGCCTGCAACAAATTTTGGAAGCAATTCTCCTAAAAGTGGATCCAACCGCAATGGGGCGAATACCACCGTCTTTTTTTAAGAGAGCACATAGGTTGGCACCATATAAAGTATCAGTGACTAGTGGGTTTACCTTTCCAGCTAGCATGAGGTTAATGAGGTTGGTTAGGCTTGTGAGAAGAGCACTATTACGACCACCAGGAACTGTCAGAAGATCTTTTAAATGTTGCGGTGAAATGCCGTCAAGACCACCGGCTGAGCCGTTCTTGAACGACATTACTGCGGCAAAAACTCCATCTTCTGTTGCATGAAGGCAAGGTAAGGTTGTATTAGGGGAGGTGAGTAGCTGAGAAGATGGAGGGGCTAATGGATGCTTGCTAGAAAGTGCAGCTAGGGTGGCGGCTGAATTTGAGGCACACGAGTCGTTTGAAAATAGTAAACGGGCTGCACCTCTCAGATCTCCGTCATTAAATTTAGTTTCTACCTTTTTAAAGATTGGCTGAGATGGTCTTGGAGGGGTCGCAACTGAAGAATATTGCTGAAAAGAAGCCGGTCGAGAGCAATTATCTTTTAATTTCTGAGTAAGAGAGACCTCGGGGTGTGCTTTACTGATGTGTAAGGTGTTATATGAGAATGACAATAAACGTAGCCAGCTACTTTCCGAGTTCTCGGCTGTGCAGTCGTCGATGGTTTTGATCAAATTATTGGCGACGGTGTGTCGCGCCCCACGGGGTATTCTTTTCAGAATAGGGGTCGATCTCTTCAAGGAGCTCAATATTGTTGATAAGGAGCTGTGTTGAGGAAGTGTAGAATGTTGGGCGAATGATTGTTGTGGAAAGGATGAATTCAAATGTGATTTGTGGGATCTACTGATATGAATATTAAGACCTCGCTGACCTTTGAAAACTTTAATTTATATAAACATCAAAAATAATTGTACAATAATAGGAGGCAGTAGATTTTTCTGTATGCATTTTTAATTATTGTGTTTGCAAAACCCTAACAGGGCCTCATGTTATGGCTCAGCTTTGTAAATTTCACCTGTATTTTTGTACCAGCATGGATGCAATAAAGATATTATTATCTCTTTTTTCATTTTTTGTCTTAGATTAGGTTTTTACAATAATAAAAAGTAAAATATAAAACAATATTTACGAAACATAAAATCATTATAAAAACCTAACCTAGGGTGCTGCCGGCAGAGAGGCAGGGCCTAAGCTACCAGTGGTTAGGGCGTCAGAGAGAGGAACCTCCTGATTATTCGCGCCGTGTCCAGGAGTACCGCCTTCTGTATCTGACCCTTGACCCAGCCATCTAGCGAGAGTCTCTTAAGATGTTGGTCGAGACTCTTCGCAATCAGACCGTTCGCAGAGACGACTATCGGGGCAATTATCGTCGAATCAACATCCCACATGGCGGTTACCTCATGTGCCAGGTCTACTATGTGCTAGATACTTGCTAGCCTTATCCTTCTCGGCCTTTACGAGGTTCTCATCATGGGGGATGGTGATAGCGACGAGCACTGCCATATTATTAATATTATATTTTAGTATACTAGTTTAGGTTCAGCAACGAGCATGTGACACCCCTGGAGTTGCAAGCGTCCATGGGCTGTTGTAACCGCTTACCTTTAGGCGGGCCGTACTCTTGTTTGCCACCGACGTGGTATTTTAAAAAAAAAGGTGTTTTTGTGAGAAGCAATTAAGATTACCATTTTTTAAATCCGAAAGCAAGTGACTATATACTGAGAAATTATTATCTATCTAAATATATAAAAGAAGAAACTGACTGACTGACTGACTGACTGACTGACTGACTGACTGACTGACTGACTGACTGACTGACATATCAACGCACAGCCCAAACCGCTGGTCCTAGAGATTCCAAATTTGGCACGTAGGTTCCTTATAAGGTCTAGGGGTGCACTAAGAAAGGATTTTTCAAAATTCAACCCCTAAGGGGGTGAAATGGGGGTCCGAAGTTTGTATGGGGAAACAAGATTAGTTGGACTATTGTATTCGAAACTTCACAGGAGTATTTCTAACGATAAATGAGTAAATACGTGTTTCAGGTTTTTTGAGCAATCAACCCCTAAAAGGGGGAAATCTGGTGACAAATTCTGAAAATCGACATGGGTATTGTTTTTATGATATACCGGGTCGCTGATAACGAAAACAACAATGATTTTAAAATCTCACGTGGAGGACGTGAAATACCATCCCCTCTGTTGGGGTGCGAGGGGGATGAAATGTCTAAATATTAATATGGGTGTCGTTTTTATGGTTTTTTGGGACGTTAATTACGAAAATGGCATCGGTTTTGTAATTTAATATTGTGGACATGAAAAATTTTGAAAAATTGTGCCAAATTTCAAGAAATAACTGACTGACTGAGTGACTGACATATCACCGCACAGCGCAAACTGGTGGTTCTAGAGATTCCAAATTGAGTATGTAGGTTCCATATAAGGTCTTGAGGTGCATTAAGAAAGGATTTTTCAAAATTCAACGCCTAAGGGGGTGAAATGGGGGTCCGAAGATTGTATGGGGAATCAAGATTAGCTGGATTATTTTATTCGAAACTTCACAGGAGTATTTCTAACGATAATTGAGTAAACATGTGTTTCAAGATTTTTGAGAAATCAACCCCTAAAAGGGGGAAATCTGGTGACAAATTCTGAAAATCGATATGGGTGTTGTTTCCATGGTTTATTGGGTCGCTGATTACGAAAACAACAATGATTTTAAAATCCCACGTGGAGGACGTGAAATACCATCCCCTCTGTTGGGGTCCGAGGGGGATGAAATGTCTAAATATTAATATGGGTGTCGTTTTTATGGTTTTTTGGGACGTTAATTACGAAAATGGCATCGGTTTTGAAATTTAATATTGTGGTCATGAAAACTTTTGAAAAATTGTGCCAAATATCAAGAAATAACTGACTGACTGAGAGACTGACATATCACCGCACAGCGCAAACTGGTGGTTCGAGAGATACCAAATTTGGCATGTAAGTTCCTTATAAGGTCTAAAGGTGCAAGAAGTGCCGTGAGTTCCCTATGAAGAAACGACCTTTTTTGATTCTATGTATTGTAGATGGTTTTATTAATTAGTGCCGTCCGATACGATTTCGACATAAATCGATATTTAAGCGTCCGAGAGGACTCTTAATAGGAATCCGAGGTACCTAAACTTTGAATAAAGTAACGGCCATATTAATTTTCTTCATTTCCGTCCCGATTTCGTTCAAAATCGATATCTGAGCGTCCGAGGGGTCCCTAATACGAGGGTAAAACTGAAAGTTTCGGGAATAGAAGAAAATATGCAGTATAAGTGAGTTTATTTATTTTTATTGTTTTTCAAAATATTCTCCTTTGTATTTCATGCACTTATGCATGCGTTCAAACCAGTCCATAAAGCACTTTTTGAACTCTGAAGTAGGGGTCGACAAAATGGCTATTTTATAGGCCTCCACTGCTTCTTCTGGCGTCTGAAACCGCTGACCACGCAGTTTGTCCTTGATTCTGGGGAATGTAAAAAAGTCGTTGGGACTTAAGTCAGGGCTATATGGAGGGTGGTCCAATATTTCGACTTTTTCACCGTCCAGGTACTCAGTTGTTGTCCGAGCGGTGTGTGGGCTGGCGTTGTCGTGGTGAAGGATGATGCGACGACTAGGGTTTGTTTTTCGGAGTTCAGCAAAGACGTTCGGCAAACAAATAGTGGTGTACCAATCAGCATTGACTGTTCTACGATCCTCAAGAGCCACAGTAGCTACGTGACCAGATTTAGAGATAAACGTAGCCACCATCTTCTTAGCCGTACTGCGAGAACGAACAACTTTTGTGGGTTTGAGCTCGTCTTCGAAGACCCATACTCGGGATTGGTTTTTAGTTTCAGGCTCATAAGCGTATATCCACGACTCGTCACCTGATACTATGCTAAAAACAGCATTTGAGCGTCCCTTGTTAAATCTTTTCAAAGTTATGCGGCACCAATTGACACGGACTATTTTCTGCTCGTCAGACAATAGGTGAGGTATCCAACGGGAAAATAACTTTTTCACGCCTAATTCTTCTTTTAAAATAATTTGTATTTGACTCATTCCAATACCCAGGTGCTCTTGAATTTCCCGATATGTCACATGTCGGTCTTCATTTATCAGACGACGCACAACATCGACGTTTTCTTGCGTGACTGCCGATTTTGGTCGACCTTCACGCACTTCGTCGGTGAGGGATACACGGCCACGTTGAAATTCTGAATACCACCTGTATATTGTAGTCTTTGAAGGAGCTTCAATATTAAAAGCAGCAACCATCCGCTCTTCACATTGTTTTTGTGTTAGTCCACTTTTAAAGTCATAATAAATCATAGCTCTGAAATTTTCACGGCACAATTCCATTTTAAGCAGTGACTCGACGACTTCAATAAACAATTGAAACCGAACCATACTTTTTTTTTTCTAAGTGGCCAGTGTGTTGAGAAAAGGAAACTTCAGAGATTATAAAAAGGTATAATACATGTTAAAAATAAATTAATAAGTATTCGATTCCCGCCACTTTCAGTGCAAGCCTCGTACGACTCCGAGGTAAAATGTGGAAAAAGTCGCAGTCATTGATTTTCTTTTTTTTTTCGTCCCGATTTCGATCAAAATCGATATCTGAGTGTCCGAGAGGTCTCTTAATACGAATCCGAGGTAAAATTTGTGAAAGTGGCGGCCATATTGATTTTCTTCATTTTCGTCCCGATTTCGTTCAAAATCGATATCTGAGTGTCCGAGAGGTCTCTTAATACGAATCTGAGGTAAAATTTGTAAAAGTGGGGGCCATATTGATTTTCTTTTTTTTCGTCCCAATTTCGTTCAAAATCGATATCTGAGCGTCCGAGAGGTCCCTAATACGACTCCGAGGTAAAATGTGGAAAAAGTCGCAGTCATTGAATTCTTTTTTTTTCGTCCCGATTTCGATCAAAATCGATATCTGAGCGTCCGAGAGGTCTCTTAATACGAATCCGAGGTAAAATTTGTGAAAGTGGCGGCCATATTGGTTTTCTTTTTTTTCGTCCCGATTTCGTTCAAAATCGATATCTGAGCGTCCGAGAGGTCTCGAAATACGAATCCGAGGTATAATTTAGAAAAAGTGGCGGCCATATTCATTTTCTTCATTACCAAACCGATTTCGTTCAAAATCGATATCTGAGCGTCCTAGAGGTCCCCTAATACGAATTTGAGGTAAAATTTGAAAAAAGTGGCGGCCATATTGATTTTCTTCATTTTCGTCCCGATTGTGTTCAAAATCGATATCTGAGCGTCCGAGAGGTCTCGTAATACGAATCCGAGGTATAAAATAGAAAAAGTGGCGGCCATATTCATTTTTATTATTTCCGTCCAGATTTCGTTCAAAATCGATATCTGAGCGTCCGAGAGGTGTCTTAATATGAATCCGAGGTAAAATTTGGTAAAAGTGGCAGCCATATTGATTTTCTTCATTTCCAACCCGATTTCGTTCAAAATCGATATCTGAGCGTCCTAGAGGTCCTAGAGGTAATCGGGACAAAAATGAAGAAAATCAATATGGCCGCCACTTTTTTCTAATTTTACCTCAAATTCTTTTTGTCCCGATTTCGTTCAAAATCGATATCTGAGTGTCCGAGAGGTCTCTTAATACGAATCCGGGGTAAAATTTGGGAAAGTGGCGGCCATATTGATTTTCTTTTTTTTTTGTCCCGATTTCGTTCAAAATCGATATCTGAGCATCCGAGAGGTCTCTTAATGCGAATCTGAGGTAAAATTTGGCACTCCATTCATATAGGCGTGTGGGGTATCTATGGATTTGCTTTTAAAAACGACATAGAGGTTTCGATATTTTTTCCATTTAAATCAACCTTCAATTATTTTTTAATCGTATGGCATTTATTTACGAACCGTGAGATTTTCGAGAAGACTAGTACGGTTGCCAGTTTTTGTTGCACTTTTAGCACCACCCAGGGGTTCTGTGTATGGTAACGGTGGGTACTCCCTACGGACGCGGTGCAACTTCGACCCCACTTTGTCAAGTGAGTGGGCAACTTGACTGTTAGAAGTTCGCAAGCCGCTCGAAGGCCTCTAACTTGGCTTAACGATTGCAGCCGGGATCAAAGGCTTAGCGTGCCTTTTAAAGCACGAGAGTCAGTTAGTAACCACTCAAAGCGGTCACCCATCCAAGAACTGACCTGCGCCCACATTGCTTAACCTCGCACACCGCACGCGGTAGGCGGGTGCCGTTGGGCCACGAGCGCTCTAAATTCTTGATAGTTTGTGCCAAATTGCAATTCAATAGGTCCAGTAAAAGCAACTTGGTTGTAACAGACGGACTGACAGTAAGGAGTGCGAATGGAAGTGAGGCCAAATTTTCTTTTTGGATGCTCCAATGGTAACTGGCAGAACCTACCTAATAAATTTAATTGTAGGAAAAATAAATGTTACACATGATATTGAATTAGCCGTATTTCTGTACTTCAAAGGACCAGAGTTTATGGCCGCTGCGCGCTGTTAGGTCGTTTACAGACCTATTGGTGTTACTGTAGTACACAGATACTTTTACTAAGAGCCATTTCAGACATGCTTTTATTTCATCGGCCCTTTCCCCTTCGGCCTCTCGGAAATGTATGATAATAGTTTTAGATCCTTATTTTTGCCAAAATCTAATGAAATTTAACAGTTTGGCGGTTCTCAGAATGTATACTAACTTTTTATCTGTTCATCTGTTAATGAATCACAATCACCAAACTTCGTATAGCCAAACCCCAGAATGTAACAACTACTTTTCTGGAGACCGCATCTAAATCGGTTCAGCCAAACGCGAGATAATCGTGGACAAACATACGAACCTGTTTTTTGTAGACGGTTAAAAATTTCGCTCAGTACGCGGGCGAAGCCGCGGGCAAATGCTAGTTTAATATATCTTTTCTATGTCAGCTTACTATAGGGCTAGTTAGATTTGGATAAGATTGTCCCCTTTATTTATTTATTTACTTATTTCGGTTCAAGGTCTGAAGCAGGCAAATCTGCATGTGGCATCAACTGAGAAACATTTAACAACAAACAATACTATTTACAACAGTAAACGAGTACATGTACATTTTTAATTGATACGGACATTTTGCTATTATTATTATGATTGTTTTAATAGTTAATTAGCTTTAATAATTGTCTGACATTATTTGAATCTACTTAAGTTCGATTGCAATCAGTTTTGTAATTCTCGCTCATGCATAGGCAGCAGAGCATTAACACCGATAATCGTGACAAATAGAATAAGTGACAACTCACGCCAGCTACGATGCTGCTTCCAAAAACCCCACCACCACACCACATCAGCTGAAGGACGTCCACTGCTGGACATAGGCCTCCTCCAATTTCATGGGGGGTGAATGTCATAATCTCCACGCTTGGCATGCGGGTTGGCGATCGCAGTAACTCCAGCGCACTCCAGGGATGCTGCTGCCCGTCCCCCCGTGGTCTTGGTCATAGGTTTATTTATTTATTATTATTGCAATCCATGGTACATATAGACACAGGTATTACATTAAGATAAGAACAGCAATACTTCACATTTAAATTATCCTACATTTAATGTATCATTCAGTTTCAATTTAACATAAAAAAACCGGACCGACGAAAAGATAGCGGAACTGGAGGAAGGATTGAGCAGGTTGCGTTGGGATATCGTAGGGTTATCTGAAGTCCGAAGAGAGGGGGAGGACACGATAACCCTGAAGTCCGGCAACTTGCTCTATTTCCGGGAGGGCGACCAACAGTCCCAGGGAGGTGTCGGGTTTATCGTCCACAAATCCCTCGTGAACAACGTGGTGAAGATCGAGAGTGTGTCGGCTAGGGTGGCGTACCTTATACTCAGAGTATCCGAGAGGTACTTGTTGACGGTCATACAGGTGTACGCGCCGACCTCGGCACACTCCGACGACGAGGTGGAGGCTATGTATGAGGATATATCAAAGGTCTTGCATAGTTCCAAAACCTACTTCACCGTTGTTATGGGGGATTTCAACGCGAAACTGGGCAAGAGAGACGGCGAAGAGCCGAGAGTGGGGCAATTTGGAGTTGGAAGTCGGAACCACCGGGGCCAACTACTGGCTGGTTTCTTGGAGAAGGAGGGACTCTACATGATGAACTCCTTCTTCAAGAAACGCGAGCACAGGAAGTGGACCTGGATGAGTCCCGACGGTGCAACAAAAAACGAGATTGACTTCATCATGTCAACGAAGAGGCATATATTCAATGATGTCTCTGTGATCAATACGGTTAAAACCGGAAGTGATCATCGTCTGGTAAGAGGCACATTGAATATATGCGTCAAGCTAGAGCGCTCTCGACTGATGAAGTCCACGCTCCGTTCAGCAGCAGTCCAAATCCAAAACCCCGAGAGCTTTCAGCTGGAACTCCAAAACCGTTTCGATTGTCTAGGCGGCGATGTGGACGAATTCAACGACGGGTTTGTGGAAGCTGTCCATAGCATTGGGTCTGAGTTCTTTAAGGCCCAACGAACTCCAAGAGCCAAAAGGCTTTCTATCTCCACTCAGAGGCTCATCGAGGAAAGGAATGAGATGATTCTGCAGTCTTCAGCCGATGCGAAATTATACAGGCAGCTCAATAAACAGATCTCTAAGTCCATTACCCGCGATCTGCGCCAATTCAATACAAATCGTATTGAAGAGGCCATCGAGCAGAATAAGGGCTCTAAAGTTTTCTCAAGAGATCTGTTTATTGGGCAGAGCCAGCTCGCCAGATTAAAAACTGAAGATGGTAGAATCGTTTCGTCCAAACCTGAGCTTCTGAGTGAGATAGAGTGCTTTTTTGGACAGCTATACACGTCAACTAGCAGACCCGAAGTTGGTCTGGCGGAAGACCCTAGAGCTAGATTAACCCGGCACTATACCGAAGATATCCCGGACATCAGTCTGTACGAGATTAGAATGGCTCTTAAGCAGCTGAGGAACAACAGGGCACCCGGTGAAGACGGAATTACAGCGGAACTCCTGAAGGCGGGTGGAAAACCGGTCCTTAGGGCCCTTCAGAAGTTATTCGACTCCGTCTTACTGGAAGGGAAAACTCCAAAGGCATGGAACAGAGGTGTGGTGGTGCTGTTCTTCAAAAAGGGTGATAACTCCTTACTGAAGAACTACCGACCCATCTCACTTCTGAGCCATGTCTATAAGCTGTTTTCAAGAGTCATTACGAACCGTCTCGCACGCAGGCTAGATGACTTCCAGACCACATCCATACGCTCCGTCAGGTTAAACAGAAGACTGAAGAGTATAACCTGCGCCTCTGTTTAGCGTTCGTGGACTACGAGAAAGCCTTTGATTCGATTGAAACGTGGGCTGTACTACAATCTCTCCAACGGTGCCAAGTGGACTACTGCTATATCGAAGTGCTGAAGTGTTTGTACGAGAATGCCACTATGTCAGTCCGACTCCAGGACCAGAACTCAAAACCTATTCCGTTGCAGCGGGGAGTCAGGCAAGGAGATGTTATTTCTCCTAAACTCTTCTCCGCTGCACTGGAGGATGTTTCAAGACTCTGGACTGGAGAAGGATGGGCATCAACATAAACGGCGACTACCTCACTCACCTTCGGTTTGCTGACGATATAGTTGTCTTGGCTGAGACCATGGAGGATTTAAGTACAATGCTCAATGACCTCAGTAAAGCCTCCGAGCGAGTTGGTCTAAGGATGAACATGGACAAGACGAAGATCATGTCAAATGTCCATGTCGCACCAACTCCTTTAACAATCGGACACTTTACGCTCGAAGTTGTAGACGATTACATATACCTAGGACAGACTGTCCAGTTGGGTAGGTCCAACTTCGAGAAAGAGGTTAATCGTCGAATCCGACTCGGCTGGGGCGCGTTCGGGAAGCTACGGCACATCTTTTCGTCCAATATTCCGCAGTGTCTCAAGACAAAAGTTTTTGACCAGTGTGTGTTGCCAGTGATGACATATGGCACTGAAACGTGGTCGCTTACTATGGGCCTCATAAGAAGGCTCAAAGTCACCCAAAGGGCAATGGAGAGAGCTATGTTGGGAGTTTCTCTGCGTGATCGCATCAGGAATGAGGCCATCCGCAGCAGAACCAAAGTGACCGATATAGCCCTCCGAATCGCTAAACTTAAGTGGCAGTGGGCGGGGCACATAGCACGTAGAACCGATGGCCGTTGGGGCGGAAAGGTTCTCGAGTGGCGGCCACGTACCGGAAGGCGTAGCGTGGGCAGGCCCCCCACACGGTGGACTGATGACCTGGTGAAGGTCGCGGGTGTCCGCTGGATGCGGGTGGCGCAGGATCGGTCATTGTGGAAGTCTTTAGGGGAGGCCTATGTCCAGCAGTGGACGTCTTTCGGCTGACATGATGATGATGATGATAAAAAAAACTTAAGCAATCATAACATAATTATAATTTACATACATTTACATTATACAACTGAAAATCCACTTGGCTTCGTTGAGACAACACAAATCAAAATATTATGTCAATAAATAATAATTAATTCAATAATAATGTTATTAAAATCAATAATTTGTATTTTTATTTAGAGGACAGCATTTTGCTATAATTTAGGACATACCCGGGTCCCAAACCTACCTAACCCACAACTGTTCAAAAATCTAACGCCGTATTCACTCGGCTACCATCGCTTAAAGTTATTTATTTATTTAAACTTTATTGTACAAAAAACTTATTGCAAATGGGGTGGCATAAGAGGGCGCAGTACGCTCGGTTCTCAGTACAAACGTATTTACGTACTCATTTTAAAACGCCATGCTACAATAACACGAAACTTTGTATACACAATGGGATCCGGCATATCTAGGTCGAAAATTAGTTTCTGTTGCTAGAAACTCAGACCAAGTAAAAATATAGACGGAGCGTCACGAACAACAAAATGAAGCCACTTTTCTAAAGATGTGTGCGTATCAGTGTTGCTACTGGAAGGAAAAAGTCCCTATAAATGGGGGTAATTCGTTATAATAGTAGAGGGTTAATAATGATGCTGATGAATACTAGTAACCGTTAGTCACTAAACGTAATAGGATACTCAGCATCCTATTTTGAACACCTGAACTATTTTGTCTGTAAAAAAAAAAAAAAAAAACAAATGCTACGTTCCGTTTTGGTAACAGAATTGAACTACCTATTGAAACTGCATGCATGCTGTAGGTACGCATTTTTGCATTTCGCAAAAAACAATGTTTAAATTTCTATTCAATATGACAGGACTGTCAACCTTAAACGGGTCACAAATTAAAGTCTGACTGTACTACGTGCGAATTTAATTGCATACTTATTTTTTGAGATTAATAAAATGACGGCATTTATAATGACGCTGTTTTTAATTACAGGAAATAAAAAGACCATGTAGAAATGTTAGTATATATTTTATTGAAGAACAAAGTTTTTTCAACTAAAGTTACATAGGAACATTAAAGTTACATAGGTAGTTCCATATTAACATTTTAACAGACCCTAAAGAAAAAGTGAGTCTTATGCATTTTATTTGGTAGTTATTGAATGAGAATATATTAAAAAAACGAGTAACTATCTTTTCAGTTCGCTTCGTCACTTTATCTAAGCTAAGTGGTCGCAAACCGGCACATCACATTAGCTGGTCGTTAACCGACCTATCGACCCTACACCTACGGTTGGGGTAACTAAAAATCATTCTCTGGTATCCCTCGTGCTTTATGTTACGTCAATCAACGTCAACTGGATGTCGAGGTTTTGTGTTCCAATCGAAGTAAAATTTACTATCGAAATAGTGTTTTAAAGTATTAGTTCAAAACTTACAATTGAAAAGTTATATTTTTGGATTTATCGCACGTCCTGGTGTTATTTTTAGACCCCTTAATCACGCAGAAGACCATATTTTCAGTGTTGGTTTTTGACGGTATGTGACAGCATGTCGACATGTACTGAATAGTAGTTTTGGGCTTGGTTTTGGTTTGTGTATGTGTGAGTGAACGTATATTTACTTAGTGGGCTTGGTTTTGATGGCTTCAATAGGTTGTTCGTGACGCTCCGTCTAAATTTTTTACTTGGTCTGAGGCTAGAAATTGTAAAAGTAAAAAAAAAAAGCGGTTTTTTGAGATTTTTACGGCTTGTATGAAAACCTTAATAATCGCTGTATTTTTTCTCCATTATAATTTCAAGCAACAGAAACTAATTTTCGATTTAGATATGCCGAATCCCATTGTTTATACAAAGTTTCACGTTATTCTAGCATAGCGTTTTAAAATGAGAGCGTAAATACGTTTGTATGGAGAACCGAACGTACTGCGCACTCTTAAAATGTCAACAACACTCTTAAAACGTAATTGGGTGTCATAGAAGCAAATACGCGTGATTGTAAATTAATTCTATATCTACCTACTTACGTTTAATATAAACTAAGACTTAGTATACAGATTCGTTAGACCTTATGTCGGTAAGATATATAAAAAAAGGGCCACGCGCAATGTAGGATTCCGTAATTTTCAACCCGTTACTTTAAAAGTTGTCAAACTCATATGTACTCTATGTTTGATACAACAAATAAAGCTTTTTAAGTAATCAATGGAAAATACACGAAGGTTTGCTTTTCGAACTAACTACATTCCTTAAATTCTGCTATTACTCATTATTATCGTCGTCACTTCAGTCGGGAGCCATCCAACCGGATTATCGGTATTTCCGCACAACCCTAAGCTACCACAACAGTTTCAGTTCAGGTGCATGATAGACCTGGGAAAAAAAGCGCGGCCTCGCAAACTAACTGTTTTACCTTTTAAAAAAAAGTATTACATGCAACAGTTACATATTGAGAGTTCTTAAAATTCGAGCGTCACTGTTAATAAAAACTAGAGAATTACACGAATTGATGTTGCATGCAATAATTCTTTTTTAAATAATTTGATTTTAATTAAAAATCTATATGGTGGCAGAATACGGGCGTCAATGCCCGTATTTTGCCACCATATCGATTTTTATGTGTGCCTTTTTTTTTAATTCTGGTGGGAGAATCAATTATGGAAATCCATTTTGACTCTCCCACAAATCATATACTGACTTATGTATGATAAAGACTTGTATCTGTATAAAAAGTTTATTGTTTTAATACTGCTGTCACTCATTTCATTGATAGGATTCGTCAGAGACAGTGGTAGAGATGGGAGTACCTCAGGGGTTTATTCTAGGCCCATTTCTATTCCTTGTTTATGGTTTATGTAAATGATCTACCATATATGGTAAGCCGAAGGTCAGATATTGTAATGTTCGCAGACGACACCTCATTACTGTTCAAGGTAAATAGGAGAGATACTGAACTCATTGAACCAAATAATACCCTGTCCATGATATCTGACTGGTTAGCTGCCAATAACTTAGTGTTGAATCCGAAAAAAACTAAATGTATGAAATTCTCTCTAGCGAACTCATCAAATAGAAACTTAGACCCAAATATTAAACTTAATGGTCAATCGTTAGAATTTGTTAAGACAACTGTATTCTTAGGTATTACATTGGACTCTCAATTGCAGTGGGGTTCCCATATAACAGCGATAGGAAGTAGGTTGAGCTCTGCTGCATTTGCAGTCAGGAGAATAAGGCAGCTTACTAATGTGGCAACGGCACGGTTAGTTTACTTTGCTTATTTTAATAGTATAATTACTCATGGTCTTATCTTGTGGGGTTCAGCTGCAGATATTGACACTGTTTTTATTTTGCAAAAAAGGGTTATTCGAGCTATTTATAAGTTGGGGTCGCGTGAGTCATTAAGAGATTTTTTCAAGGAAATAGATATTCTAACCCTGCCGTCCTTATACGTATTTGAAATAATAATGTATGTTAGGAAGAATTTGTGCTATTTCCCAACAAACGCTGATAAATCAATAGCCACCAGAAACACTGGGAAACTCAAAATAACCTTCTATAGACTAGTAAAGGCGAAAAAGTCGTTCTTGGGAAATTGTATCAAGTTCTACAATAAAATTCCTAAACACATTACTGAACTTAGCAATTTAAAATTCAAATCTGTAGTAAAACGAACACTTATTTCAAAAACATATTATAGGGTTAACGATTACATCATGGATAGGGATGTTTGGCAGTGATAGCGTCCTGCACATATAATCTATCACGAAAATAGGTTTTCTACTGTAGCATTGTAGTTTTGTGGTAGCTGACACTGTAATTTTATATTTTATTTTTAACTATACAATGTATATTGTTTTGAAAAACTGACACCTCGCCGAGTTTCTTACGCCGGTTTTTCTCGTGGCAGAGGTTTAGTTTTCCGAACCGGTGGTAGTTTATTGACGTTCATAGGTGCATGTAATTATGCCTAATTTGAAGAATAAATTACTTTTTTGTTATAGGTTATATAATTCTGGAGTAGAAAAACAGATATTATGTTGAATTTGCAATTCATCTGCACCTGTTAAAGTATACCACTCGTTTGTTTTTATCCACTTAAGTCACCCGTATAGAGTGCTTTAAAAAAGACGAAGTAATTTCTAATTACTTTTAATTTAATAACAGTGGTAACAAGTAGAGCCGGCGGGGCTCGATAAGAACGGCTCAACATTTCAAGACGCGGTCCTAAGACGATTCTAACTCCGAAAGCAGACGATTGCGGTTCTTTTGTGTATAACAAGCTGCTTCAGTGAGCTGGGGGCTTAAAGCCGTTGAGAACTTACTAAACTTGCTTGTTGTATTCTTCTTATTCTACATGTGAAAAATGTCTGGCTTTTAATAATCGCCTATATAAACCGTAGCATAAGTCTTATTTTTACGTGCATACATAACAAGATAAAGACTACATAAAACTATCTATACAAAACAGGAACTTATTCTTTTAATTAACTTTAAATAATGTACTTAATCGAATAATGGAATATTCGTATAGATTTATACCTACTTACATCTATTATAATTCTGCATTGTATTGTATTGTTGTTCTGTATTGTATTGTTGTTGTCTTGTGTTGTACTAGATGATCTCAGTGCATGTTTTTATTCTAATATTTAGATGAAAATTATGTAATACTATTGAGAAATAAACCATCTGAACCTCAAAAAATATTCGCAGGTCGTCATCAGTGGATAGTGTGCCCAGAAGGCTGGCTGCCTTGCCACGCGGGATGGCAATGCTTATTTATTCTTTATGCGAAGTATTGGCCAGCCCGGCATGTGACATCGAACGAAGGTGTAATAGGTGTATGATAACGGAGAAGTTGTCACCAAACTCAAGTACAGTTAGGTAGGAGTAGGACGAGTTGCTCTGCAAAGTGATGGCAGGTGGTTGGCTATCATCCTTACCTGCTCGAAATTCCTCTAATTCGAACCAAGCGCTTTGCATCATCTTTTTTAATGCTCACTTCTAAGGTTTGGAATTCTCTGCCGGCGTCTGTATTTCCGAGTTCATATAACCTATAGGCATCGTCTGGGTGAGCTCGCTTCATCGTCGGCCTCATCTTTGCCCCCTGGCTAGATGCTATCCAAGAGCAATCCCATTTTTAATAAATAAAAAGGTGGACCAAAATGATAACGGATTGGTGGCCACGTTTGAGAAAAGAAAGCGTCGATCGTCACCCAGCTCAATAGGTTGAAGGAAGATGTCGAGTCACTTCTGAATAATATTAGCTTAAGGATCCCCCGCACGCTCGACAGAACTCGATTCTCCATACAAACTTAGTTGCGTTCTCATTTTAAAACGCTATGCCACGAATTTTTGAGTATTTTAAAGTTTTATATGAAAACCTTAATATTGCTGCATTTTTCCTTATAATTTTAAGCAGCAGAAACTAATTTCTGGCCTAAATATGCCGGATGCCATTGTGTATACAGTCTCATATTATTCCAGCATGCTGTTTTAAAATGAGAACAAAGCTACGTGTGTATGAAGCATCGACCGTGATGGCGACACTTCAGACGGGACGAGTGGCGCAGCCAGTAGTTGCGTTATTATAAATAAATAAATATTAGCGGACATTTTTACACAAATCGAACTAGTCCCACAGTAAGCTATTTAATAGATAAATACTTAAATACATAGAAAACATCCAAGTCTCAGGAACAAATGTCTCTGCTCATTACAGAAACAAATGCCCTTACCGGGAATCGAACCCGGGACCTCTAGCTTCGGAGGCAATGGCACTACCAACTAGGCTAAACAGGCCGACAGCCACACAGCACACAGGCAGGCAGGATTATGGGCGCGATCTTCAAAAAAGTCACAAAGTCAAGGTTCTCCCGTTGGGTTTTTCCAAATACGAGTGAGATCACAATGCCCTGAGTCTTATTTCTCTCCTATTACTTTAATTTGAATACCTCCATGTTATTAGTACTTCAATTGGCTCACATTTACTTTAATTTATTCACATTTCAAAAGTACAAAGTTCGCTAAAAGTCATACGCATATTAATCAGTATTCCATGAAGTAAATTACCGAAGTTAGGGCAAGGTTGAGCAACATTAAATTGGTTTTATTCGAGTTAACTTGGGTTGGAATCAGTTTTACAAATCTTGTGCGCATGCCCGCTAAGGCGACATTCTGATTTTTAGCTGTCAACTGTTAGTTGAGCCAGTATCACATTCAAATAAATTATACCAAAAAAAACCGACTCCAAATTTGTACTTGCTATGCCACAATATTTTGTTTCCGTGAGCCAATTCTTGGTTACCTACAGAAAATACCGAATTAAGTATATGCGTGCCTATTTCGAGAAGTTCCCTTGATTCGTCCTAGATCCCATCATCAGACCTTCACCAAATTTATATGGGACCAATGTCGGGGTACTTTCTTTAAAACAAAAAAAGAATTATCAAAATCGGCCAACGTGGTCAAGAGTTATCGGGAAACATACAACAAAAAAAAAACAAAAAAGAACAAATAAACATGCAGACGAACTAAGTACCTCCTTCCGAAGTCGGTAGTGAGTGCTTCCTGACCAACGCGGGAAGTGCAGTACGGCCTGGCTTCCGCGCATGATATTACTACTGCGCAGATGTAAAATACTGATAGTAGGTATCCCATCAAGTGAGTAACTCAGTGCGTTAGTAAGCCCACGTCAGAGGACAAAATAGCATGTGCTATTTTTTCCTCTGTTTTGTTTTTTTGTCCTCTGTTTTGAAGACCGCGCCCATAATAACGCAACTACTGGCTGCGCCACTCGTCCCGTCTGAAGTGTCGCCATCACGGTCGATGCTTCATACACACGTAGCTTTATTCTCATTTTAAAACAGCATGCTGGAATAATATGAGACTTTGTATACACAATGGTATCCGGAATATTTAGGCCAGAAATTAGTTTCTGCTGCTTAAAATTATAAGGAAAAATGCAGCGATATTAAGGTTTTCATATAAAACTTTGAAAAACTCAAAAATTCGTGGCATAGCGTTTTAAAATGAGAACGAAACTAAGTTTGTATGGAGAATTAGTGCGTTAGTAAGCCCACGTCAGAGGACAAAATAGCACATACTGATCTCGCCCTGCCATGTTAAGAAGCCGCTTAAACGTAGCACATATCATACTGTGGTAAATACAAAATTTATTTAAACTCATACCTACATCCACCATATCAGCCGAACGACGTCCACTGCTGGACATAGGCCTCCCCCAATTTCAAGGGAGATAAGTGCCATAATCGCCACGCTTGGCATGCGGGTAGGCAATCGCAGTATCTACACCGCACTCCAGGGCACACCTGCCCATCCCCCGGTGGTCTTGGCCGTAGTTTTAGGACATAACCGTTATAATTCAAGCCTGTTATCCAGAGGGGTAGGTTCTGGAGTGGCGACCACGTACCGGAAGGCGTAGCGTGGGCAGGCCTCCCACACGGTGGACTGATGACCTGGGGAGGCCTATGTTCAGCAGTGGACGTCTTTTGGCTGACATGATGATGATGATGATGAGGCAGAGATCACGAATTTTCATTTGCTACAATCCTGACATACAACTTTCGCTTGAAGAACTCTTCTAATATTCTTCATGCGTGCGCGCCGATTTAGGGTACTCTTGACCTCGCTTTTCTGTAGAATGTCTCCGATTTGGTCGGAGTACATTCACTGAGGTCGTCCTCTTCCAAATTTTCCATCCACTCTTCCTTCATACACTCGTTTCGTCATCTAGAGACATGTCCAAACCATCTTAACATACCTTTCTTAATTATCGCACTATAATCTTAAACTAAATACGTTAAATTCACTACGTTTAGTTCAATAGTAAATTATCAAACGATAACTTTTCTAATGCGCCATAGGTTTCTACTACATAATAAATGTGCTTTCGATAGATCAAAGATAATGTATGTAAATGGATTCAGTCAACTAAGGTCATCGCAATGTTTGACTCATTAATTCCGAATAGCCTCTCGTTCACCTATTTTGAAACAAGTGCCTCACCCTGAATTCTAAAATCTCAACCTGTGGGGTTGCCAAATCAGTCAAGGGGTTGCCCAGATATAGGTACTTATGTCGACGGGCCTTCTCTCTCTTGCCTTGACTGATATAGCTCATGTTCGAACAACAAAAAAAAAATTGTGTTATTTTTTCCCCTGCCAAACTCAACGACACTGCCATCAACCGAGATAATTGCGAAAACCGATTTTTGTTGACCTTGAATAATTTGCGGCCCAGACACTTTTGAGTCAACTGATAGAACGCCAAAATGAAGGTGTTTACAAGTTTTCAGCTTACTATCCCTCATTCAGAGGTTGTACCCCTAAATAATATGACTGGGCCAATACTGGAGTTATCAATATCATTGATACATAGAGGTACATACAAATTCAAGTAGACTCGTAGAACTTTGCTCGCTCTTTTACGCACTTTATTGTTATAATTAGTCCTTAATCCTTTATAATTAAGTAACAATTTTAATTTAATCCTTATTTGAACAAATTAATTTATGTCATTAACTTATTGTTTTAGGGTGAGAAGCACCAACTTATTATTACAGTCCGATAATCCTTAAAAATGACATATTCTTGTAGCTAAAACAAAATAAACTATCTTCATGGTGACTTTGTGAAGCTTAGATCAATTTTACTAAAGATACAGCCATAGTGGAATGTATAAGTAGGAGGTGCTTCCACCTTACTTTCATTCAATTGCCGACGGAACTGCCTGTATTTTTAACTAATACACTTCTGTACTCTTCGGTACCGCATTTCGAGTATCCTCGGAATGTCAAGTGGGTAAGAGAGGAAACTCTTCAATAGGGACGGTTGTATTTAAATAGATATTTGGTCTTTGAATGTATTTTAAGGATCAACCGTCGCCAAATTGTTGTCTTGCTTGCTCGCTATCATGTTAACTCGATAGGTTTATCTCGTCGCCTGCGCAAGGAAGCATGCAAAAATCATTACGAGACAAGTTTTTCTGTCAATTTATTTTGAAATCTTGTACTTCTGGTACTTCCACTATGATCGGTCTCGAGAGAGCTCAGAGAGCTGTTCTCAAAGTAATGAGCCGAAAACCTGTTCAATTTCTAACAGACAAACTGCTCTCTGAGACTCAGTTGCTTTCTGTCCGCCAACTATTTATTGCAATGATAGGTTGCTAGCCCATCGCTCACAACACACTATATATTGACATAAGATAATCAATTATTGATCCATCAATCTAAACATTGGAACTTTCTAATCTTAATGGGTGGAAACCAATATATTTAATTAAAACTGAAATTATAGAATTTCTTGTTAAATTAAGTCCCTCTCTTTAGTTCACAAAGTACACTGTTCGCACCGATATAATCGGTGGAATCTATTTTTAGAAAAGATGAAGCCGCAATGCGAATCTTGTATTTTCAAACTTATCGAAACTCAGTTTCTAAGAATAACATTGTTTAAAATTGCCTTTAAGTCTTACGAGTACTCAATAATTAAGTAAGTTAATGTTTAACCACGATTATTTCACAGTTGAACTCAGATTTCCACAATTTTAAAAGAAATGAGTATGATTTTTGTATTGTTTTATTGTGGGACATAATATTGATCATTCACAGAGAATAATAATACAATACTTTAAACTTTCGCGCTTTGTACTTAAAAAAAATATTTAAACGCGTCTAACACGATATTAATTTATTGCCTTTATTACATTACATATATTTTACCAACAAATATTTACTAATAGGTATATTGTTAAATCACATTTGTTCTTAGTTGTACGGAACTCGGCGCGCGAGTCCGACTCGAACTTGTCCGTTTTATTAGGATTCCCTAGTGAACTAGGAACCCTTATAGTTTCTCCATGTCTGTCCGTCTGTGGACCCGGGTATGTCCTAAAACTACGGCCAAGACCACCGGGGGATGGGCAGCAGCATCCCTGAGGTGCGGTGGAGATACTGCGATCGCCAACCCGCATGCCAAGCGTGGCGATTATGGCATTTACCCCCCATGGAATTGGGGGAGGCTTATGTCCAGCAGTGGACGTCTTTCGGCTGATATGGTGGTGGTGGTGGTGGTGGTCCGTCTGTCTGTCTATCAGTCCGTCTAGGGCGAAACTCGGAGACCGTTAGTACTAGTTTCCTTTTTTGATGTTTGCGGACCCTTTTAAGATTTAAATACAGGTACTTACATTACTTAATAAGAATAAGTGTACTTTGTGTGCAAGTATTCTTGAATCGTAATCATAATACCGTTTTGGGTTAAAACTTGTATCTAATGGCTTTAATTAAACGTTACAAAGCAAGGAAATTATACCTTCATTACCGAGTTTTGAGCTTAAGGTATTAGTTTAAAATTAAAATGCCATTTGTAAGAGATATTCTTAATTAAGTGCGCAGTGAACGCTTTTCTATTATTTAAATAAGTGGAAATTTATTGTTTGTACAGACATGATTGCGTTGCGTGTAAAGTTTTAAGCATAGATATCAGAGTAAAGCAGATCAGCTTATTTAAATTGAACGATTTTTGAACATTTGATCTATTTCTACTAATGCAGGAATCAGTAACTTTGAGACAAACAGATAAGTGATATCCGACAGGTCTTGAACCTGTCAGTCTCTACGTTTTCATCATTACAAATTGTACCGAACTGACGTTTGTGACGTATTGGTTTATATGGAACTAGCTTTTGCCCGCGACTCCGTTCGCGTGCAACTCGTTATATTATAAAAATAATAACTATTAAATTGTTGTAGGCGCAGGCCTAACAATCGCTCGCCTAAACAAACTTCTACCCCCCTTTTCACTCCCTTAGGAAAGATTTCCAGAATAAAAACTATCCTTTATACTTGTCCGGGACTCAAACAATCTCTATACCAATTTTCATCTAAATCGGTTTAGCGGTTTAAGCGTAAAGAGGTAATAGACTGACAGATAGGCAGAGTTATTTTCGCATTTGTAATATGAGTATGGATGGATTTGATATTTAGGTGTACATAAGGCAGTTCGCAAAAGTTGAATCTGTAGTAACTGCCGTTCAAACTTATTTTGGTTAACCATAATAAACCACGGAGACAACTATTTATATGAAAAATTGTCTTTCTTAACACTACCTACCACTGCCTAACGGATCTGTTGGTATTATTAATCTTAAAATAGTTAAATATAATAGATATAATAGTTAATTATAATAGGTACAGTATTTAATCATTATTATTATTATATCTTGTCTTGCTCTATTTTTAAGCCGCGTATTTGTTAATCTGCACTGTTTTGTTTCCACGGGACAGGCCCAGCCTAGTGTGGGGGTTCATAGCCACTATGTTTTGAAGTACTTTTTCGTAAATAAATATATGACACATTTCAGGTTTAAAATGAATCATTATTGCATTTATTTCTAGTTGTCAGTACAACGAATCGTAGACCAAAAGAGAGGCCTCGTGGGCCGGGGTGGGTGAGGATATGCCTCGTTTTCTACCAAAACATATCACATCTTAAGATAAGATAATTACATACATACATACATATAATACGCCTGTTTCCCAGAGAGGTAGGCAGAGATCACGGATTTCCACTTGCTACGATCCTGACATACAACTTTCGCTTCATGAACTCTGATAACATTCTTCATGCATGCGCGCCGATTTAGGGTACTCTTGACCTGGCCTTTCTGCAGAATGTCTCCGATTTGGTCGGAGTACGTCCACTGAGGTCTTCCCCTTTCAACTTTTCCATCTACTCTTCCTTTATACACTCGTTTTGTCAATCTTCTTTCATCCATCCTCTCTACATGTCCAAACAATTTTAGCATAACTTTCTCAATTTTCGTCACTATATCTTCATTCACTCCACACTTCCGTCTTATAACGGTGTTTCTCACTCTATCTCTCAAAATAACGCCACACATACTTCTCAGCGCTCCCATTTCCACTGCATTCACTCGACTCTGATGTTTCATCTGCCACACCCAACTTTCGCTACCATACATTAGTGTCGGCACCAACACTCCTCTATGCACAGCCAGCCGCGCCTTTTCTGACACTTTCAGGCTGCTCACAAAGGCGTGAAGCGCCTTATGTGATAATTATGTGATCGAATTTGCAATAGCACCTATCACAATTCACTGCTAATTGAAAATAAGCGTCTTAATTATTAAAATGTATGTATCAAACATTCCGATGTGGAGGAAGCCAGGGCCTGATTAGCAGTTAACCTCTTTTTTTGTTTTATTACTTCAATTTTATTTCAAAATTAAGAGATATACTTTTATTTATGTAGGTTAAATCTAAAACAGGCCCTTGAGGCTTTGTACCGAGGATGCTGGCGGCATTTCCTCGCTGTATCGCAATGCTGATACGTTGAGCGAGGAAACCGCCAGCTCTTCGGTCACCAGTTACGTCAACCAGACGCTTCGCAATTTCTGCAAATAACTTGCATGCGCTGGGATCCCATGGACCCAGAGTTCGACGCTAAAAGGTACAAAATTCTACTCTCGAGTCCGAGGTCATTCTATTTATTATGCTTTACAATTTTAGCGTTTTCCACCGCTGCACCCACTTTTTTTTCGATTTAATATACGAGTGTTACAATTTTAATATGGACTAGTTATCGAATAAATTACTTTCATTTCATTGCACATTTGACCTTGTGCATTTTGTTATTGATTATGTTTGCATCATTTGTGTGGGAAAAAAGTATTTAGTACAGAACTTTGGCATCTTCGTTTAAGCTTGGGAAAAAGGCTTTCGTATGTCCGGCGGCTGTCCAGATTTCCGGATGTCCATTCGGCTATTCTCTAGGGGTCGCATTTCTTAGCCGATTTTTTCAAAGTGTTTAATACAGAACTTGATTCGAGTCTTGAGCCAGTTTGAGAAAATATTCAGTTTGACAATTTGATTGCAATCTGTTTAGCGTGATCGCTTTCAAGCGCGGCGATTCCAAGGCCACATTTACGCACATGCAACATGCTGCACGCTATGCTGCGCGCGCTTGCCAAGCGCATTGGATTTTCATATATTCTGTTTATATTCTGGGCATGTTTTACGCCCGTACGTGAACCCGGCCTTAGCATTTAGGTATCAAACTGCGCATTAAATATCATACTAATATCGAAATATGTGGTGACAAATACTCCTCCTACAAGTTAATTACGTAACGTGTCAAACTTAATAGAGCTAGAGACAACGCACAAACGCAGGTCTGTCACTTTCACTTAGCACGTCCTAACAAGCTCAGCGGGCGTATTTATAATTGTCATTTTATCACTTATCGTTATGGATAAGACGCCCGTCACGTCACTCTCGCACTCGCATACTTGTCAGAACGGGACGAATAATATCTTATCTACGACAATAAAATGGCCACCATCATACGCCTCTTGGCGACCTTACTTTTTTTATACCACATCGGTGGCAAACAAACGTACGGCCCGATGATAAGCGGTCACCGCAGCCTATGGACGCCTGCCTGTTGCTGAACCTTTAAAAATTTATACACTCCTTTCTTTAAGAATCCCATACTGTAGCTCCTCGGAAAAACCTCGGCAGGGAGCTCTTTCCACAACCAGAGCGCCGGAAGAAGGAAGTACCGTGTAGGTGTAACATTTTACACATTTTTAAAGTAGAGCGTTCCCGATGATAAATGGGAACTAAGAGCACGTCTGCTGTCCAACGCTTGTGAAGGTTGAAAGTACTTGTACAATATTTTATAAAATATTCCCTGTCATGATCCATGCCGACCGCTGCAGAGTCTATTAGTTCTACTTAGGTTGCTGTCTTCGATAATATAGTTATTATACCAAGTATTTATATACCTTCCTATTTTTTTTTTACGTTAGCATTATTATCGCATGCGGCTGTCAAACGGCGTTCGTGGGTTCGAATCTCGGCACGCACCAATGAGGTTTACAAATTAATGTCATTTATATTCACTGTTACCTTTTCAGTGAAGGAAAACATCGTGAGGACATAAAGTGAATCCATTCAAAGTTGTATGTGAAGTCCCCAACTTACACTGGGCAAGCGTGGGGAGTACAGCCCGTTCCTTCTCCTTTATCTAAACTCTTATAAGAGTAAAACTTCGCACAGTGGGCTTACTCATGAGCGAAAGGCATCTCCTTATTATTTATTTATTATTATTTTCGGAGAACCGACAGCTATAAGTTAGTACAATAGTTTTGAATATAAGTAACAGGGAGCCGACTTTACTATATGTAGGTTGACATGATTGGTGGTTTGCGTTACATTTTACAGGGTGAAAGAAAACTAAATAATCTTACTTAACTTAGTACACCACTTATACAATCTTAAACCAAAAAATAAAAAAAAACTTTAAAGTAAGTACAACGCTGTCGCACAAGACACGCTCTTAAAGAATTTTTCGGTCAAAATTCGTCTTACAGTTAAGATGTCGCTGTTAAAAATGTCAATTTCAAGTTCTTTGCTTAATTTGTAAAAACTTTTACCAGCTGAAGAAAGCTGTTCTTTGTAGCTGCGCGATGAAAATGGAATAGATAGGGGAGGGAAGTATGGTGAAGGTCGGTATTTATTAGATAAATAGGTACGTCATAACTTTCAGCGAAGACCGCGACCTAGTAAAGGAATGTGCATAGTCTAATCTGCCGGTGAGGGACCCAGACTTATGAATATAAATGGCCCAGCATAAACGGAAGGCTCATAATCTTCCTATTTACAACTCTTTGACACGTTAGATACCTAGAGTAAAAAGCACGTTTATTGACAGATGTCGGGATGTTCGTCCGGCTGTTCTGTACAGGTCGCATTTCTAAACCGATTTTCGTAAAATTTTGGGATCAGTTTCGATAACTAGGAATATATAAAAATAAATGGCGGCCAACTGAATTGACAAAATAAAACATATTATTATAATTATCGACTTGCGAGATCTACAGGTTACAGAGCCAATAGTTTTATTTTTAATAAATTCCCATGCCATCATCATGTCAGTCAGGACGTCTACTGCTGGATATAGGCCTCCCCCAAAGAATTCCGCTGTGACCGGTCCTGCGCCACCCGGATCCAGCGGACTCCCGCGACCTTCACCAGGTCATCAGTCCATCTTGTGGGGGGTCCCAACTTCCCATGTATGTTGCATATATGTCCAGCTCCGATCTTTCAAGTCCAATTGGTCAGGATTTCACACTCTGTGAGTTTTCATTACCTTTTCCTCGTTTTATCGTTGTTCAGGTTGCGTTCTGAAGGATTCCGGATTTGTAACACAGTTCCCAAAATGTTTTATTAATAAAAAGAAGAAGAGCTCGAGTTCTTAAGAAACAACTTCCAACCGAGTGAAACTGCATTGGGATTAAGCTTCTATACGATAGAATGTTACACTACATCTACATATTTAATTAAGCTTAGTCGTCAAATTGATCCCAAACCAGCTGTCCCGAACACCACATTACGCGGTTGGATAGACTGAATTACAATCAATAGACAATTAATTGCAGTGAATTGCGCATTAAATACAACATTTACGAAGAGCACAAGCAATTTTCAAGTTCATTTGGTCCGTAAGCATCCATAAAACTACAATTTACCACGTAATACGAAGATGTTGCTAAAAGTTTATTTCTATGAAAAACAAAAATGCAAGTTGAGCTAACGTGATTTGAAAAGGTTAGGGTTCTGTACTTATTTACCATATTTTGAGCATTAACTAGACTATTCTGACGGAAAAATTTAATTTCCTTACAACGTGTACCAGTTTTTTTTGCTCTTGAGTGTATTTCTGTATTTTTTATGTTACTCTCAGTAGTCTACAGTATAAATAGCTATTGTTCTTAGGGTTCAGGTTCACTTTTGCTTGTTAGGATTAAGACCACAGAAAGACGTGTTTAGCGTAAGACGATTTATTTGCTACTAACTTGACAAATACATTGAACTAGTTCTTATAGGAGCCGTGTTACACCGAACATACCGCCCACCAAAGGACTAGTTGAGTCCTTTCCTATTAACAATAGCTTACATAATAAGTTACAGAAATCTGATGGACTCGAACTAAAATATCATGCAAATATTAAAATTCACTAACAATGTTAAACATGCAAATTAACAATTGGCAGATATAAATTTAACTTCACTTTGTGTCTATAGGTAAGGGACACAATTTATTTGCAGATCTTTGTGTAATATGATCACCACACTTTAAGGTGTAAACCCGAGTCACACCATCAGATCCAGGATGCTTTTGCACAATACGCCCCATTAACCATTTTCCGGGAGGAAGGTTCTCTTGTTTAACGAGTACTATCTGTCCAATATCATATTCCTCGACCTGCTTGAGCCACTTAGGTCGCTGTTGTAATCTTGATAAATATTCATTTTGCCATTTATGCCAGAAATCCTCAAGAAGCTTTTGCATGTGCTGCCATCTGGACAAGTGACTCATGGGAGTATTCTGCATAGTTGGTGAAGGAACCGAGATTGGCGATTCCCCAACCAAAAAATGTCCCGAAGTTAAAGGTCTTATATTATCGGTGTCGGAATCATCTATGATAGTTAGCGGCCTGGAATTCAGGCATGCCTCTATTTGACATAGTAGCGTTGCGAGCTCTTCATACGTGAGATGGGATGTTAATATTCTCTTGAGGTGGTACTTCACGGATTTTACTCCGGCTTCCCATAAGCCTCCCATGTGAGGAGTATAAGCAGGTATAAAGTGCCACTGAGTGCCGTCCAAAGCCAATGCCTCCGCTATAGACCCTTCGAATTCTAACTTTGCGTCATTGAATGCAGCCACTAGCTCCTTATTGGCTCCAACAAAGTTGCGTCCTTGGTCGCTCCAGAGGTGGGCACATCTTCCACGCCGAGCGATGAATCTCTTGAAAGCCGCGACGAAGGCTTCTGAGGTCAGATTTCCTACCAATTCTAGATGTATGGCCTTGGTACACATGCATACAAATACTGCAATGTACGCTTTGTTACTTTTGGCTCCTCTGCCCTTTGACATCAATACATGGTACGGGCCAGCAAAATCGACACCACTGTGCAAAAAGGGTTTTGCTGGAGTCACTCTCACCTCAGGTAAGTCCCCCATAAGTTGCGACCTTGCTACAGCATTCTGCTTGGCACATATCAGACATTTCTTAGTTTTTAATTTAACCATCTTCTTTGCTTTCAGGATCCAGTACCTCGAGCGTAAGTATCCTAACATCAATTGATGTCCTCCATGCAGTGTTTTAAGGTGAGCATCATCTACAATAAGTGATGTGAGATAAGAATCGTGATCAAGAATGATAGGATGCTTCTCGGCAACACTTAGGTTAGCATAGCGAAGCCTGCCGCCCACTCTGAGGACCTCATGGTCATCCAGGTAAGGTTGAAGTGCTTTCAACTTGCTGTTCTTGTTCACCATATTCTTTAATTTTAGGTTTCTTATGTCTTCTTCAAATTGTTCTCGTTGTACAACCTTTACACACGCTTGCAAGGCTTCTTCCATTTCAGTAGTAGTAACAGTACCATCCACGTTATCCTTTTCTTTCCTCTTTAAAAATCGTTTGCAGTAGACAATACTCTTTGTTAGTTCCTTAAGATCATTGAACATTTCAAATCTATCTGACCATTTTTCTTCCTTTGATTGTATTTTCAAATTACTTTGTATTATATCCCTTTGTTCTAGATTAGTCATTATATTTTTTGGTCTACTGTAAGCGACTTCTCCTTCTGATAACCATTTAGGCCCCTTGAACCACATTTCATTATTTATTAGATCTAATACATGCATTCCTCGAGAGGCAATATCGGCTGGGTTCTCTTCTGAACAGACATGATACCAATTTTGATTGCTCATGCTGTCTAGAATTCCAACTACTCTGTTCTTGACGTAAGTTTTCCATCGAGCTGGATCCCCAAATAGCCAAGACAGCACAATGGTAGAATCCGTCCAGGCAAATACCTGACCTGCAGGTATAGCCATGGCTTCCCTTACTTGTTTAAGGAGGTCCGCAAGCAGCACTGCCCCGCAGAGCTCAAGCCTGGGAAGGGATTTAGCCTTTGTGGATGCTACCCTTGTTTTAGAAGCAATCAGTGAAGTGCGTACTTTTCCATCTTCGGTTCGTACTCTCACATAGACTACGGCAGCATAAGCTCGATTTGACGCATCACAAAAGCCGTGGACAGTGACATTTGCTCTCGTGGTTTCAGTGGTATGCACCCATCTTTCTATTTCAATGCCAGGTAAGTGTCTAAAACTTTCTCTTAAGTCAATCCATTCTTCCGCTATTGTAGATTCTACTTCCTCGTCCCAAGTGATTCCTTGCAGCCATAAACGTTGGATGAAGAGTTTTGTAAGAAGTATAGAAGGTGCTAACCAACCTAGTGGATCGAATAGCCTTTGGATGTCAGCCAAGATAGTCCGCTTTGTGATTCTTCCAGTTATAGTAGGCAATTGAAAGCTATACTGGAAAACATCTTTCCCCATGTTCCAATGCAAGCCCAGAGCTCTGATCGTGCCGTCCAAGGTTATGTCAAGGTTGACGTGAGTACTTATTTGCGACGGATTAAACTGCTTCAAGAATTCCGCATCATTGGAGCACCATTTTTGTAAGACAAATCCTCCTCTTTGTAAAATGGTATCGATATCTTTGGCTAAAGTAATTGCTTCTTCTAACGTGTCCCTTCCAGTCATCAAATCGTCCATATAAAAGTCTTGCTTGATTGTTTTGGCTGCATCTGGATTAAAACTGCCTTCGTCATCGGCGAGTTGGTGCAACGTTCTAACGGCGACATAAGGAGCACATGCGGTCCCAAACGTGACTCTTAGCAGTTGATAGTCCTTGCCTGGTTCGTTTTGATCAGCTCGCCAGAGTATTCTTTGTAGGTCTCGGTCTTCCTTTGAGACATGAATCTGGCGGTACATTTTTTGTATATCGGACACAAAGCACACTTTTTTCATCCGCCATCTCATAATCAAACTTCGCATGTCATCTTGAAGCGATGGTCCCACCAACAATTCGTCATTAAGAGAGACATTATTAGTTCCTTTCTGAGAAGCATTGAAGACTGTTCTAACCCTTGATGTTTCCTTTTCTTCTCTTACCACAGCATGATGTGGCAAATACACTGCTGGCTTATTGAGGTCGTTCTTGGGTACTTCTTGCATATGATCTAATTCTTTATATTCTTCCATAACCTTTACATATTCGTTTTTTAAGTGCGCATCTTGTTTTAATCTCCTTTCCAATTGATACAATCTCTTCATAGCTATATCTCTTGTTTCTCCATGTGGTGATAAAAGTATTTCATGTTTGGTAGGTAATTTTACTACATAGCTACCATTTTCCGTTCTGGTGGTAGTGCTTTGATAGATTTCTTCACATCTTTTTTCATTAGCTGTGTGTTTTCCTTTTTCTTCCTTGTCGTGTTCCCACATTTGTTTTAGCATATTATCTAAATCTAGATTTAGGTGCATAACTGTAAGCTCATTTCCTCGTTTATGTCCGTGTATGCTTCCAAATAAGATCCAGCCCAGACTTGTGCTTTGAGCGCATGGTGTGCCTGGTGGGCCCCTGATTACTTCACTTTTCATGATCTGAGAGCATACATCAACTCCAAGTAACATATCCACACGTCCCGGTTGGTTGAAGCTTGGATCGGCCAGAGCGAGACCTTGCAGGTGTGTCCAGGTGCTTGTAGAGATGGTACGTGATGGTAATTGGGTGGTGAGGCGAGTGGACATAATGTATAGTTTTACCCTTAGCTTGAAGCTCTCCTCGTGTCTGGATAGTAGTTCTACGAATGCAGCATGCTTCACAGTAGTAGTGGTAGCACCGACGCCAGTGACCGTTTCTGTCACGGCCGATCTCTTCACTCGTAACATTTGGGCTGCCCTTTCACTTAAAAAAGTTGCTTGTGATCCAGGATCAACGAGTGCACGTAGAAGAGTAACATGGCCAGCGTCATCCTTTACTAGCACGAGGGCTGTTGCTAAGAGTGCTGTGGATGCACATGTTGACATGTGAGAAGATAGCTTTATCTCTGGCTCAGTGTCAGTATGTTCTTCTTGGTTATCTTCCATTTGACTATGAGTAGCTTGGACATTGTCGGATCTATTAGGTGATGCCATTGACGTTGTCTGATGTACGAGCGTGTGATGACGTTTGCGGCATATACGACAGGACATGTTAAGGTGGCAGTTTCTTGCAGAGTGTCCTGGAGCCAGACAATTAAAACATAGGTTATTGGCTTTGACATAGTCACATCTCTCTGTGGGTTGCATTCTTGTAAACTCCTTACAATGGCATAACGTGTGCTCTTCATTACACATACAGCAATTTCTTGATTTAGCAACCGTGGACGTAGACATATGTACAGCGGCAAGTTTGGTCGTTCTATCCCTGGTAGGCGGAGCGGTCAATTCCAATGTTCTGAATTTCGATCGTAGAAATGAACATAAATCATTGTAGGTGGGTAGATCATCGGCGCTTTGTTTATAAGCAAACTCCTCCCATTCTCGATGTGTCTCTGGGTCTAATTTCTGCACAACCAGAAATATAATCAATGGGTCCCAAGAGTCAGTTGAAAGGTTGAGATTTTTTAGGCTGTTAATGCACTCGGTTGTAGTGTCTAACAACGATTTTATACTGTTAGCGGTTTGCGCAGCGATCTTCCTTTGCCAAAATAAACGTTTCAAAATGGAATTGACTATGATTCGCTTATTCCCATATCTTAACTTCAGTGTTTGCCACGCCTGTTCATAATTGTTGTCTGTGACTTGAACATGTCTTAATAAAGATTCTGCTTCTCCGGTTAGTGTGCTCTTTAAATAATGTAACTTTTCTACCTGACTTAATGCTGAGTTATTGTGCACTAACGATGAAAACAAATCTTGAAACGCCGGCCATTCTTCGTACACACCCGAGAAAGATGGCAAATAGATTCGGGGTAACTTGAGTAATCCGTCGCCAGGTTGGGTTTGGCTGCTGCTGCCCATTTGCCCGGGTGTTGACCGCGTCGAGTTCGCATTAGCGGATGCTAAATCTTTCAAGTCCGCTAGTATACAAGTATACAAGTCTTCATACCCAAAGTAGTCTTCATTGACAAAGTATGGGATATCCTGTATTTGTTCCTTAGGTACCACTTTAACGAGCTCCTGATGCGTGTTCCTGAATGTATTCCAGTATTTCTGCACTGACTGCATGCGCGTCTCAATATATCCTCGGGTAAGTCGTTGCTTAGGGCATTTTTTTAAGTTAGTTTGTGCTTTTGTTAACAATAATGCCGTATTTTCTAATAAAGTTATAAGTTGTTCCATCTTAGTCGACATATTGCCGTTTATAATATTCTTCAATGCAATTTAGGCATAAATGTCGTAAACAAACTCATTAGTGAATGCAGCTGCTCGGCGTCTTTTGTTCTCGGCTCGCCACTGCGTTCAACTTCTTGTTTATGAACGACGTAAGTCACTTCACAATCCGGTTCGATGTTCGACCATATGTTCTTAGGGTTCAGGTTCACTTTTGCTTGTTAGGATTAAGACCACAGAAAGACGTGTTTAGCGTAAGACGATTTATTTGCTACTAACTTGACAAATACATTGAACTAGTTCTTATAGGAGCCGTGTTACACCGAACAGCTATCTTTTGTAATACCTCCTTATCGCCTTAGAATAATAATTGATAGGTGTCTAATACATCTATGCATACATACTTATCTAGCCTATGCATGTAGTTTGTTGACAGTTTTTAGTTGCAATTACACCTGCATTGAGAGAACATGTGTTTTTATGTATCCCCGCTCCCGCACACGAAATTGAGCTTTAATTGAAGGAACATATGGTCCTAAATCGAACCGGACTAATTACGGGAGCGATGCAGACGGCGGCCGGCGAATACAATGGGAAGCGCATTCCTTAGCAGATAAGCGGACTTGTTTACGTCGTTTAGTGCAAATTTAAACTACGTTAAGAAATTATGTGTTTATAACGAAGACTGAAGTGTGAAGTTTAAGCTGTTTAACACAACAACAACTGTATATGCCGTGACTATTGATTATTATATGAAGTGACAATTAGTGAATTGACTTTGAAGTGAATAAATACGTGTTAAATATTACTACAATGCCGCCATCAACTCCCGAACAAACTCAATTACTTACTAAGTTAGAAGATGTGGCCGGCATGATACAAAAGGCGCAAACAAACATAAAAAAGTGTCCAAAGCAAAGGCTTACACAAGGTTATGTTACACAACGGATAAAAATGCTTGAAGAGTATTGGATTATGTTTAAAGAAGCACACAATAACCTCTTGCATTGTACGCCTCGCGAACAACGGGGAGATATGCGGTATTTTCTAAACGAAGATTACTACACCGTCGAAGACCTTTATTTGTGTTTACAAGCCGACTTAACAGATTTATTGAACAAATGGGAGTCTGAAAAAAAGTCATTAGAATTATCGAACATGTCGACTTCGTCTAACGATGGGCAGTTGCCGTTTGTGAATCTTCCAAAAATCCAATTGCCAACGTTTTCAGGCCGGTACGAAGATTGGACAACGTATCAAGATTTTTTCACAGCCCTCGTTCACAACACAAAATTAACAAATGTACAAAAACTACACTATTTAAAAACAAGTGTCTCCGGTGAAGCTGAGATATTATTACGGCATATACAAATAACTGAGGACAATTACACACAGGCGTGGGAGTTACTAAAAAACCGCTTTGGCAATAAGAAGATGATTGTTCATTCTGTCTTAAAGAAATTATTCGGTCAAAAGAAGATTCATACTCAGTCTGCAAACCAAATTAAGAATTTGCTCGATACTACTATGGAATGTATCAACAGTTTAAATAATTTGAACATAAATACGGACTCTTGGGATCCTGTTATTATATTTCTGGTGGGACAGAAATTGGACACGGAGTCAATTAAGGACTGGGAGCAATCTGCACACAAAGACAGCTGTGATGACATGCCTAAGTGGGCAGATTTACAAAAGTTTCTCGTTGCTAAGTTTCGTACATTGGAGTTAGCCACGGCAGTTGCTGCGGCGCCTACACGAGAAAAGTCACAAATTCACAAAACATTCCACGTCACTGAAAAAGAAGAACAAGAAGAAGATAGCTCATTTCAATCTGCACATGCTAGCGTAGCCGCGTCGCCGCCAACTTGTACCTATTGTCAAGGTGACCACTATATATTTAATTGCAAAGAATTCACAAAACAGCCGGTGGAACATAGACAAGATTTCGTAAGAAAAAGCCGATTGTGTTACAACTGTCTTGTTCCATATCACAATGTTGTACGATGTAAACAAAAGACATCGTGCCGCGTCTGCAGAAGAAGACATCATTCTCTTCTACATTACGCCAAGGAAACAATTCAAGAGGAAGCTGCACGGCCACATTCACAACCAGAACCTGAAACAAAGCTGACAACTGCGCACCTTTCTAAGCAACAACCTGGTCGGGAAGTGTTACTAGCCACAGCACAAGTAGAAGTCAAGTCAAGTAATGGCGATACACACATTCTTCGTGCTCTAATCGATCAGGGTTCAGAGGCTTCCTTTATATCTGAGAGAGTGGTTCAATTACTGGGTTTGCCGAGAACCAGCATCAACGGTGTAGTCTCTGGAGTAGGTGAAAGTGCACAAATTAATATAAAACACTTGGTTGTCCTCACAATCGCGTCGAGAGTTGAAAACAAGAAGACAATTCGAGTAACGGCTTATGTGTTGAAGACTATATCCACACGTTTGCCCTCGAAATACACCTCGATCGATACACAACATGCCCAAACATTACAACTGGCTGATCCTACCTACTACACACCAGGCAAGGTAGATATCTTGCTTGGCGCCGACGTCTTCTGCCAGATTATTGAAGAAGGATTGGTGAAAATGGATGACGGGGTAGTTGCTCAGAAAACATGTTTGGGATGGATATTCTCAGGTCAGAAACAAAAAGACAAACAAAGTGACCAGCACGATGTAATCACACTACATATAACAAGGATGGTTGCTGAAGACAATGATATACTACGGAGGTTCTGGGAGATAGACACAAATTTGTACACAAAGAAGAGATTACTGACAAAAGAAGATGAACAATGTGAAGAGATATACAAACAAACAACTAAGAGAGATGAAAGCGGAAGATACATAGTACACCTGCCATTAAAACAAAGTATTGAAGAAACAGTAAACCTATGTGGAGATACAAAACAACAAGCTATTAATCGGTTCAAGAATCTCGAAAGAAAATTTGTAAAGAACGATAAGTTGAAAACGGAGTACACAAAAGTCATAAACGAATACAAAGATATGGGTCATTTAAGAAGATCAGAAGATAAACACAATGACAGATCAATATATCTACCTCATTTAGCTGTAATTCGAGAGGACAAGGACACCAGTAAAGTAAGAGTTGTCTACGACGCGTCAGCGAAAGGCTCTCACGGTCACTCTCTTAACGACACTATGATGGTCGGACCTGTATTGCAACCTGACCTTCGAAGCCTGATTATAACTTGGAGAAGACATAAGATTTGTGTTGTAGGAGATATCGTGAAAATGTACAGGATGATTAATATGACAGACGAACACACGAGCCTCCAACGCATTGTCTGGCGAGATAGACCTGATGATGAATTTGAGACCTATGATTTGACAACTGTTACATTCGGCTGCGCTGCAGCTCCATTCTTAGCAGTGCGTACATTAAATCAGTTGGCAGACGACGAAGCACACGATTTTCCAAAATATGCACCTGAAATCAAGAAATCATTTTACATGGATGACTTAATGGTAGGAAATGAAAACATTGATGAGACAAAGGAAATGTGTCGAGACATAAAAGAAATACTAAGAAGAGGAGGATTTCAAATGCAAAAATGGTCCAGCAATTCAGATGAAGTATTAGATTTTTTGAAAGAAGAAAACAATACAAGAGATACTTTGGAAATAAAACTAGACAAAATTATTAAGATTCTGGGTTTGACATGGAATAGACAAGATGATGCATTTGAAATCACAGTAAACTTACCTGAGATGAGAAATCCTATAACGAAGAGATCTATTCTTTCTGATGTGGCCCGCCTTTTCGACCCGTTTGGCTGGCTAGCGCCTGTAATAATAATCGCCAAAGTGTTAATACAAAAATTATGGCTTAGTAATTTGGAGTGGGACGATGAATTACCTTCAGACTTGACTGACGAGTGGATAAGCTACCGAGAAGAGCTGATTCATTTGCAAAACATCAAAGTACCACGATGGTTGAACACGTCAAAAAACGATGAAGATGTACAAATACACGGCTTTGCAGATGCATCAACTCAAGCCTATGCAGCAGTGACGTACCTGAGAGTTGTTAGAGACGGCGTTGTGTACGTTTCAATGATCGCATCCCGGACTAAAGTCGCTCCTTTGAAGCAGCTTTCAGTTCCAAAATTAGAGCTTTGCGCTGCGGCCTTATTGGCGGAACTGATCCACGATGTCGCAGAACTCTTGAATATTCCTAAAAAGAGACTATTTGTTTGGACGGACTCGATGGTTGTACTGTCGTGGCTACAGTCTCAACCTAGCCGATGGAAGACGTTCGTAGCGAATCGGACAGCGGAGATAACACGTTTAATAGACAATGATCGATGGAGGCATGTGCAATCTGCTGATAATCCTGCTGACCTGGCTACGAGAGGAACCAGAGCTCAACATTTAGAAACACAGAGTATTTGGTGGAGTGGTCCGGAGTGGCTTAAAGATTATCATCTGGAATACAACAAAACAGAAATTGTACACACAGAATTAGAGTCCAAAGGCGCACATCACGCTGTTCTAAGTGAAAGGCCAATATGGGAGAGATTTTCAACTATGTCTAGAATGAAGAGAGTGCTAGCTTATTGTAGGAGAATGTTACCTGCAGTAAAAAGAGAAGCAATAGATAAAAAACACATAATGCCTCAAGAAATAGAAAAAGTAGAAGAAGAATGCATAAAATTCTATCAAAATTTAATATATGGAAAAGATATAGAAGACTTGAAAAACGATGGAAGAGTTAAGAAAAGGAGTTCTCTGATCACACTTGCACCATTCTTAGATGAGATAGGATTGTTAAGAGTGGGAGGACGACTTCAAAATGCTTCAATATCTGAAGAAGCAAAGCACCCCATTATTATTCCATCCAACCAACACCTGACTAAATTAATTATTAACGAGGCACACACTAGAACACTTCATGGATGGAATCGCTTAATGATGACTTATGTGAAAACCAAATATTGGGTTATCGGTTTAAAGTCATCGATTCGAAAGTGCATTCACAATTGCAAGATATGTGTCATAGACAAAGCAAAAGTTAAGCACCAGTTTATGGGTCAGCTGCCAACGATGAGAGTTAGTCAGAATCGTCCGTTTATGAATAGTGGCGTTGACTATGCTGGACCGGTTCTAATAAGAACATCTAAAGGCCGTGGACACCATGCAACGAAAGGATATATTTGTTTGTTCGTATGCATGGCTACCAAAGCTATCCATCTTGAAGCTGTCTCCGATCTGACTTCACAGGCATTCATTGCTGCTTTCAGAAGATTTGTCGCACGCAGAGGCCATTGCAAAGATATATGGAGCGACAACGGGACCAATTTTATCGGTTCTGCCAAAGAACTAAAATCCATGTTTGAACCTGGGAAAGATAACTTGGCAGCTGAAGTGGCAGAATTGCTGGCTACTGAGGGAACCACGTGGCACTTTATACCCCCAAGAATGCCGTCATATGGAGGCCTATGGGAGGCTGGAGTTCAATCCGCAAAACGGCACTTAGCCAGAGTAAATAAAGACACCAAACTCACCTATGAAGAATTAGCAACTCTACTGACACAGGTGGAGGCATGCCTCAATTCTCGGCCTCTTTGTGAGATAGACAAGATGTCAGGAGTACCTCTGACCCCGGGACATTTTTTAGTAGGCGAACCGCTGGTGAGTGTTCCGGATCAAACTTACGAGCACAAAAATGTCAGTATACTTACTAGATGGCAATTAGTACAAAGGATGACACAAAATTTCTGGCGCCAATGGCAAACTGAGTATCTTAATACTCTCCAACAAAGATACAAATGGCAAGTCACGGTACCAGCACCCAGCATTGGAGATTTGGTAATCATAAAAGATGAGATGACGCCCCCCACTAAATGGTTACTTGGAAGAGTCAAATTTCTTCATCCTGGTACAGATAACCTAGTGAGAGTGGTTACGGTACAGTGCAAAGGAGACCATGAACTTAAAAGACCTTTATCTAAATTAATACTGCTTCCTAAAAATTCTGATTGACTATAATTATACTAAATGCTTAAAGAGTGAAGTGACTATTTAAATTACTGTGCATGTAAAGTGAAAATGATCAATTTAGATGAAATGCGTACTCTGTTTATTAGGGTATATTTATTGAAAACTGTTAGTTTTGGCGGCCGGTATGTCTAATACATCTATGCATACATACTTATCTAGCCTATGCATGTAGTTTGTTGACAGTTTTTAGTTGCAATTACACCTGCATTGAGAGAACATGTGTTTTTATGTATCCCCGCTCCCGCACACGAAATTGAGCTTTAATCGAAGGAACAATAGGTATTAAATTATTTTAGGCTTCGTCTTAATTATCGCTCTGCCATACAAACTTCCAATCTTGACCTATGAAATTGAAAATTAGTAACAATTGTTATTATTTAAGTTTATATTAATAACGAATATCAATATATTGATAATTTGGTACGAAACCGTAAATGTGCGAAGTGCGCGTTTTTCCCCTATACGAGTACTTATCTATTTTATTCTCAATCAATATTACATAATAAATGCTCAACAATTCGCGTATTTCTTTGAAGTTCTAGTCCTCCTTAACCATACAATCTTAAGCGGCAATTAGACTGCGTCGTTCACCTAATGCGGTTGCCGAATTCATTTTAAACTGCTTAGGCCAACAAACGTCGTCTTCACATTAGTCTGTCCGCCTACTTATAAGCGTAGGCAGCTGTCGATCGCCGAATGCGGCCGACTAACGTAACGTGTCCTTTACACTTTTGCGGTCACTCATGCGGCGAACGACGAAGTGTAATTGCTGCTTTAGAATAACCAATTTTACCACCATGATAGACACTAACGCCGCGCAGATCTTTAAACAAAAGAATAAGAAAAATTAAACAAAAAGTGGAATTATATAAACATTATTTTTTAAGCCGCTTTAGCAATGCATACCGTGGCGGTCTAGACTGAAGGTATAAATAGAAAAAACCTTCCCTCCATTACGTCGGGCGCACCGACTGCTTACGACTACTTTCATTTTACGTTGGGGAAATGCTTTTATGAATCCCACCCGGTTGGGGGGACCAGGACGGGTATGACGGACTAACCGCAGCAAACGCCTTGGACTACCGTCTAAAACCCCAACGAGTGCCGGCTCCGCCTTGTCGAGGACGCCTCGGGATCGCTATTAGCTTTCGACGACTACCTAGAAGCAATTCTAGAGATTTATCATGGAATTCCACAAAGTAACACCTGATTCCAATAATTACTTGGACATAAGTAAGTCGTTTTACTCATGTGACGCTTCGGTATTGATTTCTACGAATACATACAAACCACAATAAGAATATTATGGATCTAGGACGGTTCATGGCAGCGAAGCTACTGCATTGGTTTGTTTTTCAGAGGTTTCTCATCTGGAACTGGAGGTTCTTCGATTGAATTTATATAGTATTTTAATACCAGAAACGAACCAACGTAAAAAAATGCCAGTACGTGCCAATTTGTTATCAATGCAATTTGCGCGCTCGCATCCTCGCGAATACAATACAATTTAATGCACTCCTCCAAAAAGAACACGATACATAATAATAAAGAAAATATAATCATAAGTCTGTAAGTCCCCATGCCATTTTCAGGACAATTTTAATTACAACCCAATGGCATAAAAGCTCGAAAATTACTCTCTTACAATATTAAAAATAAGGGTCCCGAAAAAGGTACAAATTATATTACAAACATTTTAGAAGTTGGGCTGTTATGGCTTAAATTTTGGTCCTACATTTAGGCCGATGGGCCTTACGAGGATAAACTCACGCCCGTATTCCCAAAAGGGGTAGGCAGAGCACATACAATATTTTGTCCATGTTACTTTCAACAATTGTAGGTTTGAAGATGGAGAAAACAGCAGCGGGTTTTATCGAGGATACAACCGTAAATTATATTAGGTGGAACTTCTAACATTATCAACCTATTTATTTTCGTCACTTAAAACAATAACCTTCAATTTATACCCAACCACCCAAACATAATTGCATTACAGTTTAGTATTTGGTTGGTAATCACTGATACCATTACTTTTATTTCAGCACCATCTATCGTTAGTAACGGAACTAAAATTGAAAACGTTAAGTGCAGATCAGCTAATTAACACAAGCTGCCAACAAAGCAACATCCGCTTCAAAACTGATATTGCACCTGTAAGTAGCTCATCACCCCACACAACTTCAACCAGGTTCCTATAGTGAACTATTATGATACCAAAAGTGATATTGCACTTCTAAGTAGACCGTCACCCCACACAACTTCAACCAGGTTCCTATAGTTGAGACTCTTATGATACCAAAAGGGATATTGCACTTATAAGTAGACCATCACCCCACACAACTCAACCAGGTACCTATAGTCAACTATTATGATACCAAAAGTAATATTGCACTTATAAGTAGACCATCAATCACCCTACACAACTTCAACCAGGTAGGTACCTATAGTCTACGCTTATGATACCAAAAGTGATATTGCACGTATAAGTAGACCATCACCCACCACATCTTCAACCAGGTTACTATAGTCTACTCTTATGATACCAAAAGTGATATTGCACGTATCAGTAGACCATCACCCACCACAACTTCAAACAGGTTCCTGTAGTCGACTCTTATGATACCAAAAGTCGAACCAAACTGATCTCTAGTTTATCAATACCACCATTTAATATGTATTACATTATGTAGATTTACAGCAAAGTTCAGCTGCCGCATAATATTAATGACATAACTTTAGGGCTATGTTTATCGAAAGTTTTGTTTGTGTCCGTAAACTAACATTTGATCATAAATAAACAACTAGGTTACTTTGTTTTCAATGCGTAATACGATTACATGATAATTTAATTTTCATTATAAAATAACCTCGGTTAGTAATCTCTAGATTATTCTCCGATAGATGTTTTCATTATTTGACTTGACTTATATCTTCATTTTATTGTTTTATGTCTTATTTTTAATTGCGAAGCTGGTTTGATCTGGTCAAAAAGATTTGGTCAAGGGTCAGATACGATCCTCGCTTCCGGCGACCCCCTTGGTTAGGTATTCTCTATATTTTTATTTATAATTTTCTACGATTGTTTTTATATTTTACTGTTTAAACAAGTATTGTAAAAATAATTATTTTATACAAATAATGTTCGGTCTAAAGTTTAGTTCACATTTTTGTTGAAATGAACTATAATTTAGTGCATGCGGTTTCCTTCTGTAATTAATATGGCACTTAGTTTTAAGTTGTATGTGTATTTTATAAAAATGAAACAGAGTACTTTTTGTGGAAGATCCTAATAAATAAATAAATAAATAAATAAAAAGGATGTCTATTGTCTAAAGAAATTTAGATGATTTCACTTATAAGACAATTTGTAACAATTTTATGATAACTTATTGTTAATATATATCTAGTACGTTAGCAGTAAGCAAGCATGGGAACTCAATATTATTTTTATAGCTTAACTAAAATCATTAAATCAAATATATAGTGGTTACTTCATCCCATGATTTAAGAGGCTTTACCAATTTTAAAATATGCTTAAAGGTCGAGCCACACTGAATGCGCGCGCAGCACGTGCGCGTACGCGTGTGCGTGGCGTGCGCGTTGTATCGTATGAAATGTCATAGTAGATAACACACCGCTTGCGTGGCGTGCACGCGTGCTGCGCACGTTAACAAAAACACTGATAATTCCAATAAACCTTATTAATTTCTGTTAATAAAGTAAAAAATACCGTCTCATAATTTAAAACGCGTTATCTAAACTTATATATAGGTATGCTAAGGTTGCAGTTTAATCGAATTTCTTGGCCTTGTTATATCGACAGTTTCTTGAACGTATATCTCAGACCTACCCTCGTCAACCCGCGACAAATCGGATGAGCCGTCGACATTCTGTCGCGGAAATACAGCGAGTAATCTCGGAATGTCACCTTTGTGGGGTGGGTTTTGGCGGATTTATTTTAAAGGCTTTTAATTAATTTCATATCCTATAGCCCCCCACCAAACAAGAAACAAATATTATGCTATGTTAATCTACTGTAATAGTAGAGTTTGTTTTGTTTTGAAATCGAACGAAACAATACAAATGCAAATCTATTCTAAGTTTGTAAGATATAAATTTCATTGAAGAGGATGATACTTTACAGACTTTTAATTTAATTTTTTCACAGACCTATAAGTATTTTCAGCCTACGGTCTTCTACCGCTGGTCTTTCACCTTCCGCACTTACACTTTATGATAATTATCAGGTTCTTGTCAAGTAGTAGGATTTTTACCTTACTAGTTTATTTTTTCTGAACACACAATTTTTTATATGTAACCAACCACACACGTAGAATTTTAAAGGATTTAAAATTATGTGTAAAATTATCTACACTACAATAGCTAAGTAACAATGCTTTGTAAATTCCAGTATAGGATAGCACCGGCTAAATTTGTTACTGACACGTCCTTGAAACAACAAGTTAACTTTGTTCTTTGGTACTATGAGTATTAAACAAGTAAAATCAACCCTGCTCCTTTCAAATTAAAACATAATATTGAAACCACGTCGTTTCAAAGGACACGATTTGCAATGCTTCGTCTTTTATTCATTTACAATTATAACCAATACAGTCATATACAATTTTATATCAAGTAAAAAAGTGGTATCTCGTATTTATACACCACGAAACGATTTTTTGGCCCATTTTATAAATAAATAAATGATTTAATGGAAATGACAAGTGCTTCGTGCAAGGAAAAATGAAGGATCGAAGATATGTACTATTACTTATTCTGTGTCGAAGAGTTTACTGTATGTAAAGTTTAGTTTAGTTAACTTTACTATCGCCTGCGATACTTCCGGACCGATACGACCTTCAAACCTTCAAGAAAAGAGCGTACTCCCATCTTAAAGGCCGGCAACGCACTTACAACCCTTCTGGTGTTGCGAGTGTCCATGGGCGGCGCTAATCGCTTACCATCAGGCGATTCGTCTGCTCGTTTGCCTCCTAACTATGTCATAAAAAATGATGCTCTCTGCCTTTTGTAATATTCACATTTTATTTTAAAACATAGCGGAGGTAAAGTTTATCATGAAACGAAAGAGGTAAAGCTCAGATTGACGGGTGTAGGCCAAGTAAATGAGAAATTGACTGCCTAACTGCTATGTAATATGCACGATAATTAATTCAAAACTTGACGATTTTTGTGAAAACTTAAATTATACTACCTATTAGTAACTTTCTAAACTTCCTCGTAGTGTTGTCTAAATATATAACTTTGAAGGTATTAGACTCAGACCTTCGTCAAACCTTACTCAAGTGGAAACTTTGTATTTGTCTAGACCGGTAGTCTGTTTGTATAAATTAAAGTCGGACAAAATAAATCAAATAATGTCAGTTTTTGATTGATAGAGGAAAGAATTGAAGGATCTAAATTGTTTTGTCGTTCTCGATACTAAGGGACAGGGGAATATTACATAATAATAATAATAATCGTATGGCATTTATTTTGAACTGTGAGATCTTAAGACAGTACGGTTGCCAGTTTGTTGCACTTTTAGCACCACTTTTAGTCACGTGTAGGTACTCCCTACAGTAACGGTGGATACTCCAGACGTGGTGCAACTTCGACCCCCCTTGTCAAGTGAGTGGGCAACTTGACTGTTAGAAGTTCTCAAGCCGCCCGAAGTCCTCTAACTTGGCTTGGCGTGCTTTGGAAGGCACGTTAAGGGGATCACCGGCTTAACGTGCCTTCCAAAGCACGGGAGCGCTCAGTTAAACCACTCAAGCGGTCACCCATCCAAGAACTGACTTGGCCCCACTTTGTTTAACCTCGCATACCGCACGCGATACGCGGGCGCCGTTGTGCCACCGGCGCTCCGGTATACATGGTTGGTAGTAAGCACATTATTTCATTGTTACAGACACGTTACAGGTAATATACGCCTTGTATAAAAAATTGTGGCCGTTTTTATTTTTTCGTTTTTAACTTATTATTATGTGGTTGGGAAACAATACACGGTGAAACAATAGTAGTAAACAGAATTTTTTGTTTAGATCACAGTATTTGAAGGCAAATTCATTGCATTAACTCGAGAAGCAAACAATTAAACTTTATTATAGATAATTAATAAAAGCAAAAACACCAACCTTATGGTCACCCTATTCGATAAGATTTGCTAGTTGCTGTGTAGATTAAAGACATTAAAGTAGCACTTTTGATTATTGTTATGTAGAATTATTTTATCTTATCAATCGAGTACCTGCTTAGGCTATCAAACAAGATCATCATGTGTATATCCTGCCTTCCTCTCGCCTATGCATGAGCTGGAACAGATAACTGTCCATAATCCCGGAGATTTTGTACCATGCTACGAATCAAGTTGTGCGTCGGCACTGGTGACTCGGGGTAACGTTCTCGGAACGCTTCTCGTGTTTGTTGTGTACTATTCGTTCGAGCGTAATATGTTACCATATCGAAACGTCCAATAAAAGTGTAAGGATACGGAGCCAGCATTTTAAACGCGATTTGATATTTCTTTACGATTTCAATTTGTAGCGTAATGTTATGACTTATGAATTTGTCATTGTCAATTTAATCTTTTTTCACCGTTCTTACCAGCCAAAACAAAGAGGTTGAATGATTAATTTTAGTAACATGCTATGGGTCTATGACAGTTAGCGTAGCAGATTAGGGTGACCATGAAGCTCAGTAAATTTAAAACATTATTTTAACTTAACGATTTAAAAAACAATGTTTACATATTTCTGCCTGTTGTTACGTCCACATGTTTAAACTAAAGTTAAACAATAAGAAATACACAATTCTGTTTACGACTAGTGTTTCACCCTGTATACAGCACTGTTACATAACCCCAAGTCGAAACCCCAAGATAACAATAACTGTATTTTTCCGGGCGTCTATTAGTAAGAGGTATCTTTTCCCGGGATTAGTGATACTTATCTAGATCATAATTAATGGAGAGAGATTAACATTGGCAGGATACTTATTGATATGCCTATTTAATTAACACCAAATAAGTAAAAAACGACAAAGTGCGTGTTGAACCACGCACCATTTCATATTGTTTTATTTCCAGAGTTGAAAAGTTAGGAGATACAAAAAAATATCGTGACTTTCGGAGCGATCATCGGCGAATTTATTCTTTTTTTTTCTGAGATTTCCATTTCCCATGTGTAATAGCAAATGTAGTGGCATATATAACAGACCTATATATTTAAATTTATTTCAATTCACCCTATAGTTTTTAAGGTAAATCCTGCGCCATATAGACAGACAGACGCACATGACGAAACTATGAGGGTATGAATGAAAACGGGTAATATTTTGTCATTTGACATGACAGATGTTAAATAATACGAAAATGATTGATTGACTTCTCGGGTCTAGTCTTACTCCAAGTTTTTACCATGGGAATGGATTATTAACTACATCTGTAATTAATTGTAGGTACGTGGGCTTCCTAGGGGTAAATAAGGTAGCCAGAGCTCCCAATCTGCTGACCTGCGTTCAAAAACTTATGTACGAAGTATCATTGGATATCTATCAGTAGCTTTTCGATGAAGAGATACAACTGGTCTACACCCAACAAGGTCTAGGTTTTGCCTCTGGGTTGGCAGTCATTTTTCTGAAACCAGTGACTACTCCAAATAAGTGCTAAAACAAACCCTTGACTCCCTTACGATACGGGATGAGCCCCATGTCGTAGGTAATTTGTAATAATAACATGATACACTGATGCGTCATCAATATGTTTACCTCGATGCACATGCATTGCACATTTTCAATGCATCCGCCGCGGCCATCGTTCGTGGAATCGATGTGCATTTGCGCTTGGCGCGCACATCAAAGTGTCCGATGCACTCTGAAATCACAGTACACAGAGTGCTGTATGGTTATTTTGCCTGTTTTATATTTATGTGCTTTTGTTGCGGTCACAAGATAAGTAAACGTCACAATGCTTTTCTGCATGCCCAATGGCCAATATAAATGAACCATCTGAAGAAATTTATAAAACTTTGACCGATAGGGAAGTCTGGACTGAGGACGTAATCTCTTCTGGGCCGTAAGCTACTATAATAAATATCTACTGTTTCTATTATATTTCAGAGTCACAACGTCCATTACAATTATCATAATTTTATGATTTTCTGTCTTTTGTACTCGTTCGTATTGAATAAATATGGAATCTATGCATATAATAATATAAGAATAAAATACTGTCCTTGTAGAATTTGGTACTGTATTTTTTTCCTGTACGGATCAGAATCATAGGCTGTCTGTCATTTTGTTTGTTAAAGCCTCATAAACCCATCATACAATATAAAATGGCATTGAAATTTGAAACATTCTATAGTAATAAATAGAATCGAATTTCCATTGCATCGAAAATCAATCGAAGCAATGTAAATGCAACTCTATTTCAGTAAAAATATGGTTTAAATAGCTACCTTATCAGGATAGAAAACCGTTTTGTTGATTACTAGAAAATAATAATTCCTCATTGTTACATACTCCCTCGTAAAAACACTCGCACTGGACCAAATCAAGGGTAAACGCACCAGAGGTAGGATTCCAACAATTTAGTCTGGCAGCATTAAGAAGGGTTGTGGTTCCATGCATAAAGCAGCTTACATGACCCTTGACCGCGTCGTATGGAAAGACATCATGATTTGTCACGATCCTCAGTCATGTGGGAACGACCAAGAAGAAAAACAAAAAGTACATTATGGGAGATTACAATACATAATTTGATACTAAGTAAAATCAAAATTAGCAATACACAAAAATGGACCTTATCCCACATCAATAAGGATTTAAGGATGAGCCCAACCGAACCAAGTCCATAAAAACTTTTAAACTATTTCTTGCGGACAAAACTTACTACACAGTCGAGGAATACCTACAAGAAAACTTAAAAGACGACTTAGTAACTGAATTATAGAGTAAGCAGGCGATGGTTCCATAATTTTAAAACCCAATACTGACCAAAATAAAATAAAAAGATGCCATGTAAATGTGCACCTAATGCTTTATTATTATTATTATTGAATTTAGATTTTGATTATTCGTATTTTATTAATTAAGTTAGTTATCAAGCTAATTAATAATATAAATTGCATTGCCCTTGCAGGGCTCATAGCTGATCTTGTTTTGATATAACACCTTATGTAATGTACCTATGACAGCAATGAAATACTGAAATACATTATATATGGGAGATTCCGTCAGTCGTATTATTATTATAAAAAAATTGTAGCAATGTTAAACTCTCGCTGCCGTATGTAAACCAGTTTCCTGTGTACTGTAGCGCATCATATCATTCAGTGCGTTCACGCGATCACGTCAGAAGCAAAATGCATATCAAAAACGGATCCTGATAGACGCGTCAATATTTTCTTATTTTAGGTACAGTCAACGTCAAATATGTGTAAGCCGTATTTCATTGTTATACGACAAAAACGTGTAGGTACATATATTTGACTACCTCTTTACTACTCAATGTAACTAACACGAAAATAGGTCCCATGGCTCAATGATTTTCTCGACGTCAGTCATACTAGTCCCGCAGATATAAGGTCCATAATTTAACATATCCTGAAGCCAAATTTGCAATTTCCTCAAGTTGAAGCTACATCTGCAGTAACACGTTTGATACAGACCCATGGCAAAATATTCACCAAGAAGCTACATTATTATTTATTCCTAAGCTTATTATTTATAAGACGCCAAGATTTCTGCATTATACTGGAACGGTCCAGGAGCCATGACATTATTTAGGAGATTACGCTCATCTTAACTGAATTCACTCGGGGCTACTATGAAATTAAATTAGAACTTTTACAAAATATTGGCGAATAATGTAAAATAGTTCGTATAGCTCAGTTTCCCCACGAGTATCACAACATGGTTTGAAGACTGTACAATCAAAATAATAAATAATATAATATTATGTTATATTGTGCGTATAGATATTTTTGATGTTGACTGTAAATTAATGATTAGTAAATTACTGACTACATATAATGTATATGTATCATAAAGTTAAAACTTCTGCACTGTGCGAAATTCCTAAAGACTACGTTTCGATCAAATTGACTTATGTATGAAATTCCTATATTCATTTCTACAGTTGTCTTAACATCTAATCTAAATATACGAAACAGTATAAATAAAAGTAATGACCTACGAAATTCCTAAAAATGTATATGTTGGATGTAGACGGAGGATTCAAATGTAATTATAATGCAAAAGTGCTAATTTTACAATATTCCAAACCAGATTTCACCATTTTTATAGAACTAGTTCCTTTTACCGGCGAATAAATAGATAGCGATAGAATAATACTGGCCAATTTGCATTAAGTATTTAGGACATTGGTTTTCGAAAAAAAAATTAAGTATTCCAGATCCACATCCGGTAGGTTTAGCTATAAAAATAGTAAATGTTATCCTCAAACAACTATTGTAGTATCTCTAGAGCTATAGATTTTGCTTTCAAGCTCAATGAAAATCAATCAAATACTTTACACCGAATGCATGGAGAAATCCAGCATATTGAAATAATTTCATTATCGTTATATCGTTCCGCTTGAATTTAACAACTCTTTAATGTATTTCAATCGGCAATGATATTCAGGCCGGTTCCAAATTGAATGAAATGCAATTACTTAGCTTATTGTTCCTTTTGTTTCAACCCGGCGCTGTTTACCGTTTGTTTGGGAGTAATATTACTTTTCCCAGTGTTTATTTTGTATTTTGAGATACGACGACGGAATTCAGCCACATTTGTAGATCGCAAAATACTGGCTATCTGTAGTAATTCTCATCATTTCTAACTAATTAATGATTATGCACAAATCCTGAAGTCTACGTTGTGGATTTTGATTTGTGTTGAAAAGAAACAATACTAATAACTAACACTAAATTCTATGAGACACACAATAATATAAAAAACACACTACATTTTATGCCTTCGGCTTCCACTTGTTTACTAAGTAAAAATGTGTTCAATTTCCGCTTAAACACTGGAAGTGAAACATTTCTGCGCCCGATTCTCGGTCTCCATTCCACCAACTTTCTTTCCCATCTGCCATCGGACCTACGGCATTCATGGCCCACCTACTTCCACTTCTTAGTGGCTATCGTTTAGTTTTGTTCTCCCGAGGATTTCAGTGTTACGGACCTGATCGCGAAGAGAAATCCCCAACATAGCTCTTTCCAAAGCCCTTTTGGGTAACGACGTGTTTAGCCTAGTTGGTAGTGACACTGCCTCCGAAGCTAGAGGTCCCGGGTTCGAATCCCGGCCAGGGCATTATTTGTGCATTTAGCACGGATTTTGTTCTTGGGTCTTGGATGTTCTCTATGTATTTAAGTATGTATTTATCTATATAAGTATGTATATCGTCGCCTAGTACTCATAGTACAAGCTTTGCTTAGTTTGGGACTAGGTCGATTTGTGTAAGATTGTCCCCCAATATAAAAAAAAAAAAAACTTGCAATCGGTGGATGAGCATCCAAGTCTCGGCTCCATAAACTATCAACGGGAGGCCTCATTGTGCGAACGTGCGGCTCTGGAAGTGTGAAGGCACTCGTTCGTCTTTTTTAACACGTCAGAAAGCTTGCTCAAAGCTGCACCCCAGCTGGATGCGTCGCGTTCTTAGCCGCTCTTCTCGAGTCTTATAACTTGACCCGAGTAGACGTAGTAGTGATCCGTTGGCCGTGCACAGTTATATAATTATACTCCACATCGCTATTGCGGCACATAATTGTTGTTTTTTGGGTGTTCATTTTTAAACCGACGTTGAGTGAAGCAGAGTTTATATGGAGTATGGAGTAATCATTGAAAAAATATATATACTAAGTTAAGTACACTTACGTACATATTACAACACTTCTTAGCTCGCTTCGCTGGCTGGTTTCAATTATATTAATAGGTACATCCACACAAATATTTATTTTGTGTTCCATCCAGCCGACGATCCCGCATACAAAGTATATTTTAATAGAGAGTATTAATTCATTACGCTCACCAATCATTGGATCCAATTACGCGAATTTTCGGTCAATGTTTTTTTAAGCGCTTCTTAATTAATACGGGAGATAGCATGGTTATTTATTTTATTTTTACTTCTAAAGGAAGAGAGTTGTATCCAAGGGTACATAATATCCCTACGACAGCTTAGCTTTCCATGACTAAATGTGTTCAGGAAAGAAAATAGTTTTCTTCAAAATACATAATTTTTGAGGACTGCGGACTGTCTTTGTTATACAATTTGTATCAATCGAATACAGTAGTAATGTATCGATAACAGTAAATTTTAAGTGTTCAAGAGAAGTGTGATCCGGTTTTATTTCGACGATTATTCCTTCTTTTATTTTATTTACGACTAACTTTTGCCCGCGACTTCGTCCGCGTATTATTCGTTCTCGCCTTAGAATGATTTGTTTTCAATGTTTTCCCATACAATATTTCTGAAGCTCAGGTGGACACCAGGAACTTAGAGGTGACATGTTGGAGAAGGAAAGCCACGAATAGATCGGACTGGAGATTTTTGCTTGACCAGGCTAGCCTAGGGCCCACCCGCGGCTATAACGCCTCAGATGATGATGATGATGATACAGTCTTTCACCCTTCTTTACACCCCCTTAAGAAATGATTACAGTCAATATGACATTCCCTGGAAATCCTATTGTCAAAACGAATGATTAAGTGCTTATTTCGGAATATCAACTGTACTGATTCTAGACGAATGAATCTCGTCAAAAACATTAAATGTACATTGTACAATGATAAAAGTCTCACTACGCAGTTCTGCCGTAAAACGTTATCCCAAAAGATCGAGTTTTTCATGTAAATATGATGACCGAAGGCCGGAAGCAGAGCGGCAAGGCATGCGAGAATAATCACACATAGCGGGCTTCTCATGTAAGGCTGACGGCCGAAGGCCTGAAGCAGAGAGGCGAGACACGCGAGGCTGAAGACCGACCCTCCCAACAGAGTAGATTCTTCATGTAAGGTTGATGACTGAAAAGCCGAAGGAGAGTGGCTAGGCATGCGAGGCCGAAGGGTGCCATATTAATGAGGGTAAATTATACTCCATTCGTTCGTTTCACGTGATGCCTAGACATATAAACAGACAGACAAACAGACACAAATTCTAAAAACTGTTGGAACGTGTTCTGTTATCGATTCTAAGTATCCCCAGCCAACTTTTTTTTGAATATCTTCCATGTACAGACTTTCGACCCTCTTCTAAGTGTACATCTAAAATGCTCCAACTGTCTATGCTGACGATTGGGCTGCCCAGCTCAAGTGATCTCTTATATCAAACAGTTTTTATGGTGTGAAGGGTCAACAATTACGTAAAAAATAACACACGACAAAATTAAATGTTACACCGACGATACAAAGTGTGCATTGAAACAGCTGTTTTTGTATTTAAGCATATGAATAAAAACAATGCCAAAGTATCGCAAATGCATTTTGATGTACACGTAAAATAAAACTTATTGCGAAAGGTTGTGCTCAAAAATAGCGTCAACAATCAGAAGGAATTATGATACTTCGGTTTTGACATAATGAATCGTCAAATTGTTTACAATTCTGCTATGCTTTAAGTTAAATTTCTTGACACGCTGTTATACTCCCAATTGGCTGAAACTTAAATCGTAGAATGGGTATGACGATTAAACCACCCCGTTTCATAGACCTTACTTTCATCCCCGATTTAATATCCCTTTGATGAAAGATCATCGGGACAAAAAGTACACTTATAATATATATATAAGTGAATCCAGATTATATACTATTACCATACAAATCATCTTAATCTGTTCAGCCGTTTTTGCATAATTCAGTGACAAACATCCAAACATCTAAACTTTCGCATTTATAATATTAAGTAGTGGGATTATGGTATAAAGTGAGTGAACATGAAGTAAACGGCAAAAGTAACATTATAATTACATGTTTTTACATAAGATTACAAATTTATATATGTAGTTTTTGAATCTAGAAAACGGAACTGAAATTTGGGTTTAGAGTCACAGTTACTTAATGGAATTAAAAATCATAATAGTGTTCAAAATTTGAAGAGACAGTGATGGCTGGCGCGCAGTGGGCAGCGCCGCGGTGCAGCGCTTGCGTTTGCTTTTTTTTCAGTTTTAAGATTTCACAAATTTTAAATGAGGATGTTTTTCCTTTGTTGTCAAGTATATGCTTACCAATTTTTATACCTGTAACTCATGTAGGAGTTCTCATACAAAATTCAACCCCTCTTTTTACCCCCTTTTAACCCAAATTTGCACAATTATTATAGCCTAAAACCTGACCGGGTATTTACTCGACAGATTAGTAAAGTTTTCATCAAAATCCGTTCAGCCGTTTTCACGTGATGCGCGTTCATATAAACAGACAAACAGATAAACAGACAAACAGACAAAAATTCTAAAAACTGTTGGATCGTGTTCTGTTATCGATTCTAAGTATCCCCAGCCAACTTTTTTTCGAATATCTTCCATGTACAGACTTTCGACCCTCTTCAGCTTTATTATATGTATAGATAGATAGATAGGTTCACTACCCATTAAGGCGACTCTAACGAGTTCAAGTACAACAGGTCACAGCGGGTATTATTCCCAGCATAAATAAGAGTGTAATCACAGAATAAGTAATAGTACATACAGAAATTTCACTTCCTAACAAAAACGGCGTTTAGGCATAAGAAACGTACCTACTCTCTTCATCTCTGTCTATCGCATAACTTGTATTCATTCACGCGCGGCACGTGTAGCGTTGGGGTTGTCACTCCATGAATACATTAATAAGTACATATTACTTCACATATAGGTATGTCAGTGTCATTATAAATAACACCAATAATAAAACTGATCTCGTAAACGGAAATTCCAGAGACATCCACTTTATGAATAGGAGTTATTTACACGCGGTTCGTCGTAATTCAAGTCGGCGGCGGAGGCGGATCGCGACACGACGCACATGCTCGCGCGGCGACGGCCCTCGCTTGACTGATCACCCCGAGGTTTGCTAGCGGTGGGTATAAAACGGAACGCGCTCCGCCCATTGCAAGCCCCTTGGTGTAATATACTATTTTCCCAGTACAGTTCCATCCTGAGGGATGCCCGGGGTCCGCTACCTAATCCCAAGAATTGGCGTAGGCACTAGTTTTTACGAAAGCGACGATCTGTCCATCTGACCTTCCAACCCAAGTGGGAAACTAGACCTTTTTGGCTTGTCAAGTCAGTGGGCAACTTGACTGTTAGAGGTTCTCAAGCCGCCCGAAGGCCTCAGGTAGGTATATCACGTGCAATTGTGAATTAAAATAAAACCAATCTTAAACTCAACGCCCCTCCAGGGTGTCACAATGTCTTCTAGCAGAGGGGTATTAATATTAAAATTGGTTGTAATATTTACGTAAGGGAGCGCTCGTGTCCTAGCGGCGCCCGCGAACCGCTTCTAGCATGCGAGGTTAAGCAACGTCGCCCGGGTTAATCCTTGGATGGGTGACCGCTTTGAGTGATTACTAACTGAGCGCTCCCGTGCTTTGGAAGGCACGCTAAGCCGTTGATTTCGGCTGACAGACAGGAGCCCCTTAAGCCAAATTAGAGGCCTTCGGGCGGCTTATGCATTTGTAACAGTCAAGTTGTCCACTCACTTGACAAGCCTAACCCCAATAAGGTCTAGTTTCCCCCTAGGGTTCGAAGGTCAGATGATTTAAAAACTAATGTGTCTAATACATCTATGCATACATACTTATCTAGCCTATGCATGTAGTTTGTTGACAGTTTTAGTTGCAATTACACCTGCATTGAGAGAACATGTGTTTTTATGTATCCCCGCTCCCGCACACGAAATTGAGCTTTAATCGAAGGAACATATGGTCCTAAATCGAACCGGACTAATTACGGGAGCGATGCAGACGGCGGCCGGCGAATACAATGGGAAGCGCATTCCTTAGCAGATAAGCGGACTTGTTTACGTCGTTTAGTGCAAATTTAAACTACGTTAAGAAATTATGTGTTTATAACGAAGACTGAAGTGTGAAGTTTAAGCTGTTTAACACAACAACAACTGTATATGCCGTGACTATTGATTATTATATGAAGTGACTATTAGTGAATTGACTTTGAAGTGAATAAATACGTGTTAAATATTACTACAATGCCGCCATCAACTCCCGAACAAACTCAATTACTTACTAAGTTAGAAGATGTGGCCGGCATGATACAAAAGGCGCAAACAAACATAAAAAAGTGTCCAAAGCAAAGGCTTACACAAGGTTATGTTACACAACGGATAAAAATGCTTGAAGAGTATTGGATTATGTTTAAAGAAGCACACAATAACCTCTTGCATTGTACGCCTCGCGAACAACGGGGAGATATGCGGTATTTTCTAAACGAAGATTACTACACCGTCGAAGACCTTTATTTGTGTTTACAAGCCGACTTAACAGATTTATTGAACAAATGGGAGTCTGAGAAAAAGTCATTAGAATTATCGAACATGTCGACTTCGTCTAACGATGGGCAGTTGCCGTTTGTGAATCTTCCAAAAATCCAATTGCCAACGTTTTCAGGCCGGTATTAAGATTGGACAACGTATCAAGATTTTTTCACAGCCCTCGTTCACAACACAAAATTAACAAATGTACAAAAACTACACTATTTAAAAACAAGTGTCTCCGGTGAAGCTGAGATATTATTACGGCATATACAAATAACTGAGGACAATTACACACAGGCGTGGGAGTTACTAAAAAACCGCTTTGGCAATAAGAAGATGATTGTTCATTCTGTCTTAAAGAAATTATTCGGTCAAAAGAAGATTCATACTCAGTCTGCAAACCAAATTAAGAATTTGCTCGATACTACTATGGAATGTATCAACAGTTTAAATAATTTGAACATAAATACGGACTCTTGGGATCCTGTTATTATATTTCTGGTGGGACAGAAATTGGACACGGAGTCAATTAAGGACTGGGAGCAATCTGCACACAAAGACAGCTGTGATGACATGCCTAAGTGGGCAGATTTACAGAAGTTTCTCGTTGCTAAGTTTCGTACATTGGAGTTAGCCACGGCAGTTGCTGCGGCGCCTACACGAGAAAAGTCACAAATTCACAAAACATTCCACGTCACTGAAAAAGAAGAACAAGAAGAAGATAGCTCATTTCAATCTGCACATGCAAGCGTAGCCGCGTCGCCGCCAACTTGTACCTATTGTCAAGGTGACCACTATATATTTAATTGCAAAGAATTCACAAAACAGCCGGTGGAACATAGACAAGATTTCGTAAGAAAAAGCCGATTGTGTTACAACTGTCTTGTTCCATATCACAATGTTGTACGATGTAAACAAAAAACATCGTGCCGCGTCTGCAGAAGAAGACATCATTCTCTTCTACATTACGCCAAGGGAACAATTCAAGAGGAAGCTGCACAGCCACATTCACAACCAGAACCTGAAACAAAGCTGACAACTGCGCACCTTTCTAAGCAACAACCTGGTCGGGAAGTGTTACTAGCCACAGCACAAGTAGAAGTCAAGTCAAGTAATGGCGATACACACATTCTTCGTGCTCTAATCGATCAGGGTTCAGAGGCTTCCTTTATATCTGAGAGAGTGGTTCAATTACTGGGTTTGCCGAGAACCAGCATCAACGGTGTATTCTCTGGAGTAGGTGAAAGTGCACAAATTAATATAAAACACTTGGTTGACCTCACAATCGCGTCGAGAGTTGAAAACAAGAAGACAATTCGAGTAACGGCTTATGTGTTGAAGACTATATCCACACGTTTGCCCTCGAAATACACCTCGATCGATACACAACATGCCCAAACATTACAACTGGCTGATCCTACCTACTACACACCAGGCAAGGTAGATATCTTGCTTGGCGCCGACGTCTTCTGCCAGATTATTGAAGAAGGATTGGTGAAAATGGATGACGGGGTAGTTGCTCAGAAAACATGTTTGGGATGGATACTCTCAGGTCAGAAACAAAAAGACAAACAAAGTGACCAGCACGATGTAATCACACTACATATAACAACGATGGTTGCTGAAGACAATGATATACTACGGAGGTTCTGGGAGTTAGACACAAATTTGTACACAAAGAAGAGATTACTGACAAAAGAAGATGAACAATGTGAAGAGATATACAAACATACAACTAAGAGAGATGAAAGCGGAAGATACATAGTACACCTGCCATTAAAACAAAGTATTGAAGAAACAGTAAACCTATGTGGAGATACAAAACAACAAGCTATTAATCGGTTCAAGAATCTCGAAAGAAAATTTGTAAAGACCGATAAGTTGAAAACGGAGTACACAAAAGTCATAAACGAATACAAAGATATGGGTCATTTAAGAAGATCAGAAGATAAACACAATGACAGATCAATATATCTACCTCATTTAGCTGTAGTTCGAGAGGACAAGGACACCAGTAAAGTAAGAATTGTCTACGACGCGTCAGCGAAAGGCTCTCACGGTCACTCTCTTAACGACACCATGATGGTCGGACCTGTATTGCAACCTGACCTTCGAAGCCTGATTATAACTTGGAGAAGACATAAGATATGTGTTGTAGGAGATATCGTGAAAATGTACAGGATGATTAATATGACAGACGAACACACGAGCCTCCAACGCATTGTCTGGCGAGATAGACCTGATGATGAATTTGAGACCTATGATTTGACAACTGTTACATTCGGCTGCGCTGCAGCTCCATTCTTAGCAGTGCGTACATTAAATCAGTTGGCAGACGACGAAGCACACGATTTTCCAAAATATGCACCTGAAATCAAGAAATCATTTTACATGGATGACTTAATGGTAGGAAATGAAAACATTGATGAGACAAAGGAAATGTGTCGAGACATAAAAGAAATACTAAGAAGAGGAGGATTTCAAATGCAAAAATGGTCCAGCAATTCAGATGAAGTATTAGATTTTTTGAAAGAAGAAAACAATACAAGAGATACTTTGGAAATAAAACTAGACAAAATTATTAAGATTCTGGGTTTGACATGGAATAGACAAGATGATGCATTTGAAATCACAGTAAACTTACCTGAGATGAGAAATCCTATAACGAAGAGATCTATTCTTTCTGATGTGGCCCGCCTTTTCGACCCGTTTGGCTGGCTAGCGCCTGTAATAATAATCGCCAAAGTGTTAATACAAAAATTATGGCTTAGTAATTTGGAGTGGGACGATGAATTACCTTCAGACTTGACTGACGAGTGGATAAGCTACCGAGAAGAGCTGATTCATTTGCAAAACATCAAAGTACCACGATGGTTGAACACGTCAAAAAACGATGAAGATGTACAAATACACGGCTTTGCAGATGCATCAACTCAAGCCTATGCAGCAGTGACGTACCTGAGAGTTGTTAGAGACGGCGTTGTGTACGTTTCACTGATCGCATCCCGGACTAAAGTCGCTCCTTTGAAGCAGCTTTCAGTTCCAAAATTAGAGCTTTGCGCTGCGGCCTTATTGGCGGAACTGATCCACGATGTCGCAGAACTCTTGAATATTCCTAAAAAGAGACTATTTGTTTGGACGGACTCGATGGTTGTACTGTCGTGGCTACAGTCTCAACCTAGCCGATGGAAGACGTTCGTAGCGAATCGGACAGCGGAGATAACACGTTTAATAGACAATGATCGATGGAGGCATGTGCAATCTGCTGATAATCCTGCTGACCTGGCTACGAGAGGAACCAGAGCTCAACATTTAGAAACACAGAGTATTTGGTGGAGTGGTCCGGAGTGGCTTAAAGATTATCATCTGGAATACAACAAAACAGAAATTGTACACACAGAATTAGAGTCCAAAGGCGCACATCACGCTGTTCTAAGTGAAAGGCCAATATGGGAGAGATTTTCAACTATGTCTAGAATGAAGAGAGTGCTAGCTTATTGTAGGAGAATGTTACCTGCAGTAAAAAGAGAAGCAATAGATAAAAAACATATAATGCCTCAAGAAATAGAAAAAGTTGAAGAAGAATGCATAAAATTCTATCAAAATTTAATATATGGAAAAGATATAGAAGACTTGAAAAACGATGGAAGAGTTAAGAAAAGGAGTTCTCTGATCACACTTGCACCATTCTTAGATGAGAGAGGATTGTTAAGAGTGGGAGGACGACTTCAAAATGCTTCAATATCTGAAGAAGCAAAGCACCCCATTATTATTCCATCCAACCAACACCTGACTAAATTAATTATTAACGAGGCACACACTAGAACACTTCATGGATGGAATCGCTTAATGATGACTTATGTGAAAACCAAATATTGGGTTATCGGTTTAAAGTCATCAATTCGAAAGTGCATTCACAATTGCAAGATATGTGTCATAGACAAAGCAAAAGTTACGCACCAGTTTATGGGTCAGCTGCCAACGATGAGAGTTAGTCAGAATCGTCCGTTTATGAATAGTGGCGTTGACTATGCTGGACCGGTTCTAATAAGAACATCTAAAGGCCGTGGACACCATGCAACGAAAGGATATATTTGTTTGTTCGTATGCATGGCCACCAAAGCTATCCATCTTGAAGCTGTCTCCGATCTGACTTCACAGGCATTCATTGCTGCTTTCAGAAGATTTGTCGCACGCAGAGGCCATTGCAAAGATATATGGAGCGACAACGGGACCAATTTTATCGGTTCTGCCAAAGAACTAAAATCCATGTTTGAACCTGGGAAAGATAACTTGGCAGCTGAAGTGGCAGAATTGCTGGCTACTGAGGGAACCACGTGGCACTTTATACCCCCAAGAATGCCGTCATATGGAGGCCTATGGGAGGCTGGAGTTCAATCCGCAAAACGGCACTTAGCCAGAGTAAATAAAGACACCAAACTCACCTATGAAGAATTAGCAACTCTACTGACACAGGTGGAGGCATGCCTCAATTCTCGGCCTCTTTGTGAGATAGACAAGATGTCAGGAGTACCTCTGACCCCGGGACATTTTTTAGTAGGCGAACCGCTGGTGAGTGTTCCGGATCAAACTTACGAGCACAAAAATGTCAGTATACTTACTAGATGGCAATTAGTACAAAGGATGACACAAAATTTCTGGCGCCAATGGCAAACTGAGTATCTTAATACTCTCCAACAAAGATACAAATGGCAAGTCACGGTACCAGCACCCAGCATTGGAGATTTGGTAATCATAAAAGATGAGATGACGCCCCCCACTAAATGGTTACTTGGAAGAGTCAAATTTCTTCATCCTGGTACAGATAACCTAGTGAGAGTGGTTACGGTACAGTGCAAAGGAGACCATGAACTTAAAAGACCTTTATCTAAATTAATACTGCTTCCTAAAAATTCTGATTGACTATAATTATACTAAATGCTTAAAGAGTGAAGTGACTATTTAAATTACTGTGCATGTAAAGTGAAAATGATCAATTTAGATGAAATGCGTACTCTGTTTATTAGGGTATATTTATTGAAAACTGTTAGTTTTGGCGGCCGGTATGTCTAATACATCTATGCATACATACTTATCTAGCCTATGCATGTAGTTTGTTGACAGTTTTAGTTGCAATTACACCTGCATTGAGAGAACATGTGTTTTTATGTATCCCCGCTCCCGCACACGAAATTGAGCTTTAATCGAAGGAACATAATGCCTTAGCCAATTTTTGGGATTAGGTAGCGGACCCGTGGTATATTTTATAATGACTTTGATTAGACATCCTTTTTTTTTAGTCATAACGATTGACGCATTTTCGTCGTAGGTACACCTGGAGTAATTGGTAATTAGGCTGCCTAATATTGTTTTAATTTAAATGCGAGCTTATCCCGTTAAGGAATCTCTTTCAGCTAACCTTTGAGCAAATGAGTTGAACAGAAACAATTGGAAGATGATGATAAAAAACCTGTGAATGCACCGAAACGGAAATTTAAAACAAAACAAGTTGATTTTTAATACTCATTACCCGAACACCAAATAAGAATATAAGTACTTAAAAACAAGGACCGGTATATCAAGAAGTAATAAATATTACTTACAGCTGAAAATATAAGAGTGGCGTATTTCGTAACATTGCAATTCGTAATTTATAGGTTTAAATATGTAAGACCAATATGTCCATCTGTGTAGGTACCTATGACGCCAGTTGTTACAAAATAACGGTAGTTAGCCTGTTTCAGTTCATTGGCTTTAAGCTATTTGAGTTATATCTAAATTGGGCGATATAGAATGACAATGGACTGATATAAAGCATTCACAAACGCCTCAAGTTCGGCTAACTTCTAATCGAAAAGCCCTGTAACGATTATTGTCAGACTGGAATAGTGCAAGGATATGGCTGCGAAATCATAAGTCCCTACAGTCAAGGACAAGGAAACATGGCCGTTATATCTTATCACAGTTCGCATTTAAGTACACTTTTTAGGATTCCGCACCAAAATGGTAAAAAAAGAACCCTTATGGTGCCCCTTATGGTGACACTATGGTGGACACATGGTCGGGCGCGGCGCTGATACGCTGCAAAGGCGCATAATTACTGGGCGCGTCGATGGAAGGAGATGCAGAGGACGTGCACCACGGAGATAAACAGATGCGGTCCAAGAAGTTGCCGGGTCCATATTACAGGCGACTGTTCAGAAACGGCTCAAAACCGCGCGGCCTGGAGAGCAGTGGTTGAAAGCGTCATCACTCATAGCAATCAGTTTCACATTTCGAAATATCTCAAGAACTACTTATACTACAGATGTGAAATTTGGAATAGTTATAAAGATCTATAACCCAGAAGCATTGATTATGTTTTTCGTTATATATATTTTTATTTTCTATTAAAATTGACCAATACAAGGGGGTGTGGTGTCACATGAAAGGGAAATGAATGCACATTCTAAAACAGATTTTACTTTTTTTACGGTTTTACGGAATGTAAATGTGAATAATTATACCGCCCCCTTTATCTCCGAAGTTTACCAAGAATAAAAAGAAATTATTAAACACAACGTAAAATATCAATATAAATATTACAGGAAAAATATGAAATCACGTCCACCACGCGAGTACCAGAACTTGCATTTAAGGACGCAAGCGGCGGGAGAAATGTGCCGGATGTGTCATACATATGAATATATATAGTTGTTAATCTAGTACCATGAGTAGGATAAGCAATAAATTAAACATAAGTGTTCATTTATAACCCCATAGAGCCTATAAAAGGCCACATCTAGGTTAAGGTATTAAATCATACCACAGACGTGTTCTTTTATTTACCGCAAATGCAAGCCTATTACATCTGTATCTAGATTACCCATCAATAACATAAATGTGAAAATGGGAGCCAAGTTCAATATTAAGAATATGCGATGCTTGGTTGTAGTCTTCACCGACAAAAGAATTGAGATCTAAATGGGTGCCAAGTTCCGTAAATTCTCTGAAACGGTGTCAAGTCCGGCACTAGGTACATTGTTTACAGTAAAATTAATTTACTGCGGCTTAATGCATTTTGAGCTTTACCTTGGCAGTTTTCTTAAATATCCAACAGCTTTTATGGTATTATAACATACTGCATAGAAAACTGCGAAAGCTGCTGTCAGCTGTCAGTGTCAATCGATACGAAAGCAGTACTGCCCCGCTTCTGCGCATGGTATTACTACTGCGCAATACTGACAGTATTTCGTCAAGTAATACTGTACAAGTGAAAACGTAATACTGACAGTATTTCGTCAAGTGAGGAAATCTCTCATCAGTTAACTCACGTCAAAGAACCAAATATCTATCACAAATCGCTCCCATTCCACCAAGTCAGTAAGTCGCCTTAGAAATCAGAATCAAAGTCAGACATTCCCACACTGAGCGCTTAAAAAGTTTTTTTTTTAATTTAAACTGCCACTCTTCACTAAGCTCAACTAAAATGCTTGGCACAATACTTAAAATGCCCCTTACAAATTATTACTCAAAATATGACGTTTTAGTAATAGAACATCTTTGAATGCAGAGTATAAAAATAAGCAAGTAAATTAGTAGCAAAACACAGATAGTTAAACTGGGTTTCTTGAGTGATGTTATGTTTCATCTAAGTAAATGTAGAGTAAGATTGCATTGTACTAAATTCTATACCCTAACATAACATTTTCATATTAACAAAGACTAAATAATGAAAATGGTTCGCGCTTTTGTGAAAAGCAGGTGCCGGAAGTAAGTAACAGGAGGTGGTAGCACCCGGTTTAAGCGGAAATGACGTCATACGCACGCACCCGTGTTACGGTATCTGGGTTATGTTGGTAACACTTAAACTCTAGCAGCGGTGAGATTAGCTCGCTTTATTATTATGTTGGTAACTATGCCTTGCTTGATTATGTTTTAACGTTGTTATGTTGCCGACCTGCTTTCTGTGGATTTGCTTCCAAGGACATGGACAAGGAGGTATGTTTTATGATTGGAAATGAATGTAAACTTTTTCTTTAACGGGAATACATAACACATAAATCAATTTTTAGTTTGAAATGAGTGTCCGAGGTAGCTTCCACTGCGATTAAAATGCCAAATTTTGGGACATCTCATTACAATTATAGTTTATTTTAGTCAAGATGATGAAAAACACTTGAAGCGGGATTGTACATCACCTTTTGTTGCCTAAATATGAAAGGAAAAGATAACTAACAGAGAGACGTCATCAAATTGACCTGAGTGAAAACATTATTAATCAATACACACCAACGTACTCGTAGTTGTTTTACAATTTATGATAGATGGTGGAAATGGTTGGTTTATCGTACTTTTCGTCATCTTAAATAAAACAAACTTTAAACACCTCAATCAATTAACAATTAATACAAATAGGTAATGATATAATATAGATTAGAAATTATGTTTGTTTCTCTTAAAAACTTGTAGACTCTTGGTTAGAATAAAATAAAAGTTAATTCAGCGTTTTTGGTAATGCATCCCTTAAAGAGTTCAAAAAAGGGATGAAGGTGTGTATGCGAAACGAGTAATTTATAAAGCGTGATACATAAAACTTTGTTATTTAATAGACTCCTTATAGGGGTTAGAAAGGGGTTGGATTTTTACCCGACTGCGCCAGAAGGAGGGTTATGCTTTTGTATGCATATTATAATGCTGAGATGCTGCACGTGCGAAGGTAATGCGAGTTACTGGTAAAATAATACCTTGTTAATATTTTAGTGATTTAATAAGCTATATTAATTAAAAAAACTGAAAATAAAGAATCTCAAACGTCATGCATTATTAAAAATAAACAACTCAGTTGCAAAACGACATCGAATTAAATTATATTCCTAATCTGTACTCCTAAGTAATGGCTCCACAATATCACATTACATTCGATTTCAATCACTATACGTTACTATTGTTATTATTGGAAAATAAATTACCAAGTTTATCTTTTTTAAAAATGTTTGGTAACGCAATTAAAAAGTGATTTATCCAGTTTCATTTTAGTTTTACCAAAGAACAAGCGTTGCATACCTACTGCGATGGGTCGTGTATGTACTAAATAAAAATTCCATATATTATCTACCCCGTCATATTATGTGAGTGGCGAGTGGCAAACGAATGTGATATCAAACTAATAATAACACCACTAAATCTCTTTAGGCATGTGGCATTGCGTCTCTGGTAGTGAGTAAGGTCGTCAGAATTCTTGTGGATGCGCTGTTGAGAGTGAAATCTGCATATGTCTCTAGCTGACACAACGAATCCTCAACTAAATAAAAAGTAAATAATATTTTTTTATGAATCATTTTATTTTCATCACACTTGCTCGTAAAAGGCCTTATTATACGCAAGCGTATAGAGTAATTATATCCGATTTAGCTCCCGCGGGAGTTATGGATTTTCATAACTCCCTTGGGAGTTAGGAGTTTCTCTGTGATCTGATTGGTTTAAAAAATCTAGTTGGCCGCGCTCCACAAAAATACTGCTCTCTGATTGGTCGGATATTGAAGGTGCGCGCTCCTCTTAACATCCATGCATTGATACTGGAGATGAAGTGGTCGATTTCTTTAATTTTGATTAGTGTTCGAGTTATTTATTTCCTCGCAAATGTGATGAAAATATTATGATTACCTCGGGACGTAAGAAAATTGCAAACTCGAGTCATCAAAAGCCCTCCGCCTTCGGCGTCGGGCTTCTGATAGACTCTCGTCCGCAATTTCCCACTTACGCCCCTCGTTAAACGTTTGTGGTTTGACGGGAATGTGGTCAAGCGCATAGCTTACCTAGTAAAATGGCGCAAGGTTATAAGATTTTGAAGAAAAAGCACAGGGGTCGCTAGTAGTATTTATCAGCTTAAAATACAAGGCAAAGATTCGTTGTGATGACGTAGTTAGCGTACTTAGTGGTAAGAGCACTAGTCCGGCAAACCAGAGGCGCAGGTTCGATTCCCGTCTTAGGCTGTGTGCGAAATCACGGTTAATTTGTTCTCTGTATCAAATAATTGAAAAGCATCAGACCGATTTGTTGTCACTGTCTAGGTATCGACAAATGAAGTCAAGCCAAATATAAATATCTGCAATACAGCAACACAATTCACCCCAGATGGCGCGTCTCTCGAAAAGAGCATAACTTTATGCTATCGCATGCAGCGCGCATACTGGACCGCAAACATGCACGAGAGTCACCATGCATGCATATCCGCATATCTACATATCCTTGCACCTGCAGCAGATGCTGCGGCGTGCCGAAATATAGTCTCATATTTTGCTGTTTCGTTGCATAAGAATATTGTAATACTAGGTTTGCGACATCTGTGTAGAACTAGTTGATTATAATTACGTAACGTGGCAATTTTGTGCTACATAGATCTGTCATCTTTATCATGGAAAATGACAATTAGATCAATCTTAAGGCAACGCTCCAAAACGTTACGTAATTACCTGCATTCTGAAACAAACTTTCGTACTCTTTTAACTTCACAAGGATTCATATCTTTGGAGAAAGTCTTATAATATTTTTATTGCAGATACCATTATCCGCGATAAAAATATTATATGGCTTTCCCCAACTTTTTACTCGTGTAAATCAATTGAATAGAGGTATAGGCGTGAAATGATAACCAAGCAGACCACCAGACTTACAAACTTACTATATGCTTTTATACTATTTAGTATGGATGAGGTTTAGATGTTTGTACCATTAATATTTTATTTGAGCCCGTCTGCATGTGAAGACATCAATTGTTAGGCTCAGACCAAGTAAAAAATATAGACGAAGTGTCACGAACAACCTAGTGAAACCATGAAAACCATGCCCACTAAGTAAATACACCTTCACTCACACATACACAAACCAAAACCATGCCCAAAACTATTCAGTACATGTCGACATGCTGTCACATACCGTCAAAAACCATCACTACAAATATGATTACCTGCGTCATTAAGGGATGCAAAAATAACTCCAGGACGTGCAGTAAATCCAAGAATATAACTTTTCATTTGTAAAGATTGATACCTTAAGAGGGCGCAGTACGCTCGGTTCTCCATATAAACGTATTTATGCTCTCATTTTAAAACGCCATTCTAGAATAACATGAAACTTTGTATACACAATGGAATCCGACATATCTAGGTCAGAAATAGGTTTCTGTTACTAGAAATTGTAAGAGAAAAAAAATACAGCGTTTTTTTGAGTTTTTTACGGCTTGTATGAAAACCTTAATAATCGTTGTATTTTTCCCCTATTATAATTTCAAGCAACAGAAACTAATTTCCGAACTAGATATGCCGGATCCCATTGTATATACAAAGTTTCATGTTATTCTAGCATGGCGTTTTAAAATGAGAGCGTAAATACGTTTGTACGGAGAACCAAACGTACTGCGCACTCTTAAAACACTATTTAGAAAATAAATGTTTGCTTCGCTTGGAACACAAAACCTCCACATTACGTTGACGTTGATTGACGTAACGTAAAGCGCGAGTGATACCAGAGTATGATTTTTATTTACCCCAACCGTAGACATGAAGACCGTATGTAGGGTCGATAGAGTTCGGTTAACGACCAGCTAATTTAATGTGCCGGTTTGCCACCACTTAAATGAAGTGACCAACCGAACTGAAAGGATAGTTACTCGTTTTTAAATAGATTCTCATTCAATACCTACCAAATAAAATGCATACGACTCACTATTTCTTTAGGGTCTTTTAAAATGTAACTAACTTTAGTTGAAAAAACTTTGTTCTTCAGGTGGTCGCAAACTGAGGCTAATCGCGTAACCGCGCGAACCTAGCGAGCCTGTACGAGATGAGGTATTAATAAAACTTATAAAATCAAGTGGGCTTTAGTTTACCTTAATAATGGCAATGATTATGAAAAAATCATAAAAAACCAGAAATCAAAAAATCAATCAGGTTGATGTATGAATATGAGTAAGTTGTTCTTGAAAATTTGAAACCATTTAACATCCACTTGCCGACGGACGGACAGACATTGTGAAACTGAGTTCATTGTTTAATACCGAACCCTTAAAGGATGCCTTACATAAATGTGACGACCTGGAATAGAATACAATTTGGGACAATTTTTTTCTTGTATTTAAGGACCGTGTGTTTTAAGAGTCCCTCGCACGCTCGACTAAACTCGATTCTCCATACAGGCATGGTTTCGTTCTCATTTAAACACGCCGTGCTGGAATAACATGAAAGTTTTTTAGGTCTTATATGAAAACCTTAATAATCGCTGTATTTTTTCTCCATTATAATTTCAAGTAACAAAAACTAGATGTAGATTAGTTTCGTCTACTTAAATGTTTGATTTGTGACTTTAATTTGTGTCCCGCTTAAGGTTGACACAATGCTGTCATATATTTAATAGAAATTTAAACATTGCTTTTTGCGAATTGCAATGCAATGCAGCATGCATGCAGATTCAATAGGTAGTTCAAATCTGTTACCAAATCGGAACGTTTTATTATGCAATTTCATACAAAATAGTTCAGTGGTTCAAAATAGGATGCTGAGTACTGTATCCCATTACGTTTAGTGACTAACGGTTACTAGTATTAGTCATCATAATTATTAGCCTATCCTGGTTTATTGTACCCTCTTCGAATAACATAGAGAACTTGAACGAATTACCCCATTTATAGGGACTTCTTCCTTCCAGTAGAAACACTGACACGCACACATTTTTAAAAAAGTGGCTTCATTTTGTTGTTCGTGGCGCTCCTTCTATATTTTTTACTTGATCTGAGTTGTCAGGATTGTTAATTTTTCCCGCCGTAAGAAATGTATTTATTGATCACAATTTTACTTGTGGTTGTGGATCAGTTTAACATCATTAATGATGTAAAAGACCATTAATAATCTAAGGTTAACGTAACGTGAAAAAGATTACATTCAAGTCCTATAATATAATTTTATTTTAATTATTGTCGATAGAACCGATATGTCAAAAAATAAATGTCACTAGTCTTAAGACGAAGTACTTAAATAAAAAGTTATACAATTATTTCTTGAAGTTTGAGAATGTTGGTATAGACTTAAAGAGCTTAAGGGTAAGATTTAATTCAGAATAGCGGTATAAAACAAAAAGGACCTTTTGAAAATTGACTGCTCATTTCTCCGAAGTAACGGTGAAGGTGGCTCGTTAGGAAATCTTCGCAATTTGTATGCAAAACATCTTAATCGTTTCTATTTCAAGGATAAAGTTTCATGTTTTAAAGTTTGTGTTATACAGTTTGAAAGAAAAAAAATAAGGACTTAGTTTTCAGAAATGTAACACTGAACACTGAACACCAACACTGAACACTCAACACTGAAGATATAAAACCTTATTATTAGTTAGTTCTTATAAATAATAAGTGTATTAAAAATAAATATTATGGGACATTTTTACACAATCGAACTAGCCTAATAGTAAGCTCAATAAGGCTGGTTTTATGGGTACTAGGTGAATAATTATACATAGAAAACATCCAAGACTCAGAAACAAATATTCCTGCTTATCATATCACACAAATATTTACACAGACCGGGATTCGAAGCCAGGACCGTCAGTTTCGTAGGCAGGGTCACTAGTCACTACAAACTACATATATTTATATTAGTTGTTTGCCCCGGTTGGATTCATTCGTTATTTTTTTATTTTAAAACCACGTCGGTGGCAAGCAATCATACGGCCCGCTTGATGGCAAGCGATCACCGCAGCCTATGAACGCCTACAACTCCAGGGGCGTCATACGCGCATTGTCGACCCTTTAAAATTTTATACACTCCTTTCGGGAAGAACTCCTTACTGTACCTTCGGGAAAACCTCGGCAGGGAGCTCATTCCACAACCGGGCAGGTATCCAGGTGCTCCTGGCCACATAGGTGACATCTGTATGTCAGATCGACTTGTGACTTATATAATAACAGTCTCTGTCCCGGGGTGTTGTACAGTTGCGCTCCGCTTGTATTACGCTTTTATTATTGCAATTTACATACATCTACGAGTATATGATGGAAGCAGTGATGATCGGTCGAGCGGCGTATGCAGCAGACCAGCGATAAGGATGACTTTGAGCACATTTCATCATGACTGAACAAGCCGCTAAGTACTACATCTCCGACATGTACATATACAGATAAAATACATAGGTATGTGATTATTATTTTATTTTATTGTCAGATATAATATATTTATAAATACTCCTGTGTATAACTTGTATTTATAATTAAGTTAAGTGAAACCAGCATTGATGCGAAACTGGGTCCTGTAACACAGGGTTTCCTAGCTCAGGGCACAGGGTCGTGAGTTCGTGACATATGTTATAATTACTTACTTCTTGTGAACAATAAACAATTTTCATTTTTTTTTTCATCTATTCCGACAGTACGTGTCTCTAAATGGACTGTAAAATATTCAATTCCAATTTAAATTCGACAAGATTATTCGATTATTACCACATATTACTCTGGTGTTTGGCATTAAGTACTTGTGGTAATTCTTAAACAGATAAACTATTTTTTTGCATGTATTTTTTAGTATTTTATCCATTACCTATGGTACCTGAATAAATTGAATAGACGTTAAAGTATACTAGTGTAAACATAAAATATAATATTCTTAAAAAAAACTTTATAAATGGCAAAGAAAATGTATTCATCGTCATTGCGCAAAATTTTAACAAACTACGAGTAAGTAATCTAAAAACTAACACAAAAGCATAACATTATTTCTTTTCTTATAACATTTTTGCTCAACTTTTTAAAATATCCAATCTCAAGAATCCCAAGGTACGTGCCAGCAAGGTTTCAAAGAAACACGTCTCTTGAAATCCTATAATGAAATTATTTTGTTTATCTTTTTGAGTATCACCCTAATCTGAGGACAAAGGTCTTTGAAACCATTCCATTTGCAGGTAATTAATTTGGAACCTGACACATCAACGGGATAAAGATACAGTGGGCTCACAAAGTGACTCCGTGATATCCGAGTGGTGAAATGTCTCTGATGTGGTGATATGATATCCCCCGCCTGTGTATATGATTGTTCTGCAGTATCAAGCGTGTTGTCTGCTTACGATCAAGTAGATCACTTGCTTGCTACTGTTGTAAAATATAATGTAGGGGTACTCGAGGTCATACGAGTAAATGGTCCAAAGTTTAGTTCATAATCAACACAAAATCACCAATCAGTTCTAACGGGCTTTCTGATCCGCAAAAACTAATGCAATAAGCATCGAAATATAATAAGTATGGAAGCATAACCGTCGCTCAAAACCGGTGCCACAAAATCTAGTGCCAAAGGCGGAGCTTACGTCTATATTCATAGTAGTCTTTGGCTTACGTTTCCAGTGACGTTTCAGTGCCCGATTGCAACTCAGTCAAATCCGACGTAGAGTTGAATGGTTGACATTGTGTCAGATGGAAATAATAAAATTTTAATTGTTACCGGCAACAGGTATTATGAGTTATGAGTGTTGACCAGCACTATTAATTGGTGCAAGAGCCACACGAATGGCAAGCTGGAAGATATTTCTTTTCATTATTTAAATATTCCATTTACAACAATCCCATATATTTGTGTGATGGATGACGCTATGCAATATACTTTCGATATTAGTTAAGTAATAACATCTTAAGATATGCATAACGAAAAATTGGTATACAAAAACGCATTTAGTGATGTTGATTTTTGTCGGACAAGAAAAAAGAAGAAATGAGGCGATACATGAAATTTAATACTGTCGACGATCACATAGTAATTTGGTCTAAAACCACAGTATGATCGCCTTTTTTATACTACGACGGTGGCAAACAAGCTTACGACCTGCCTGATGGTAAGTACTAAGCAGACACCGTCGCCTACGGACGCTTTCGACTCCAAAATAATCACAAGCGCTTTGCCGACCCTTTATTAACTTGAGGATTCGGTGTATCAACAGCTAGAGACATAATGCAAACTCGCTCACAATAATGCTCACTCTCAGCACAGCGTATCCTCGGGAGCTCTGGCGACCTTACTCACCCTCGCCTTTTCTCACTGACGGACAAGCAATAATATTGGTCAAATCGTTTCGAAGAAATCTAAACTTGACTGGAGGGCACTTCCTCCGTTTTGTCATCGATAAATAATTGGGATGAAAATAATTTCACTTTTGTCTTACAATTAGTACTGATGTTTTTTGATTAAATTTTGGTCAATCAACCCAATCATGATTTACTAAAATTTACCGGATCTAAATCAAGTTTAAGATTTCATTTGCACAACTGTTTGATATTTATTGGTGAGGTTTAGTATATAGTATGAGGAGCCTATTATTTATAAGTTTATTGATAGTATGAGGAGCCTATTATTCCAAGAACTATTTACTAGCAGATGAAGTAGGGGAGTTCTGAGGTGAAAGTATATCGCGATACACAATGTACTGATAGCACGATCGTTTTTGCGTCTACTTATCTACTTGCTAGATTCACTAGCCAGCTTTTTTTTCTTACTTTCGTTAAGAACGCGATCGTGCTAGCTATATACGATTTCGCGTTAGTCGCCTGTGTTTGGGGCGATAGACGTTCCATTTTAACGGTATACTTTAGGAGAGAGTAAGGTTTAATAGTGGTTTTACTGGTTAAATTTATAAAACTATTAATAGTTAATACTTAAATCCAATTTTAGAATAGGTCCGTTGATAAATATAAATTAAAGATATAAGATTGAAAGAAGATACAATATTGGGTCATTTTGTAGTACGCCATCCATGTCAAAAGTAGGCGTATTTATATCAAGTTCAAGATGACTGAATTCGACTAAATAATGACAAATAAAAATCAAGTGTCAAATGTATTCTAACCAGTCACGGCACATGTAACTTTTTTTACTGGTGCAATAGTATAAAACCTTTGTGAAAATGTAGTCTATTTACTTAAACTATTTTGAATATTTGATTGGCCAATGACACATAAGACGTTTTAGTTTCAAGATCGTGAAAAATTGACCATATTTCGACGTCAGTTTTGTTTGACGTTACTCTTCTATACTTATTATATTTCGATGGCAATAAGTCAATATTCGGTTGAATTATCTCAAAAATTTAAGCATTACTCCACCATACACGATCTTTCTGAGCTTTGTAGAGGTAGAAGTAAAGCATTGATGGGACGTAGCATATTAGTGAAGGACGTAGTAATATCTGGAGCACGGTAGTGTCCCCGCCAAAACAAATCCTTTTTCGAAGTCATTTAGGTCGTTATTATTTTATCAGGATGATGAAGAGGTGCATGGTTACGGTGCAAAAACCCTGTAAAAAAAACTTACCATTACTAGGCCGGTATTTGAGGTAAGTACCTACAAAATGTGCCTCATTTTCGTTTTGAAATAATAGGAGATGAAAACCCTCATCCCTATGATATTCGAAGGATATGTCAGATTATGTGAATGCCTGACCCTTTAGTAATTATAATTACATATATCCACTGTTCTTTTTCTTTTGTGGTAATTTTCTTTGGAAGCACTAATTACGTTATTAACTTAAAATTAAAAGCTTAATAATTTAAGTTGATAAAGCGTCAAGGAAAAGAAAAGGCAATATTTAAAAGAAGACTAAACACAAAGCCAAATTTTTACTCTCGAAACAAGAGACAAAACCTATTAACAGATTAAATTAAGATGAAATTTTTATCTTCTGTAATTAATTTGAGTAGGTACTTACGATAGGTGCAGAATAAATTTTCGTTACTTCAGACTTTTTATAAATAGTACAACTTGATATTAGTGAAGATTATTAATAATAATAAGCCCGCAGGGCAGCTGGCGAGCTGTTGGGGAGTAACGACCTCACGGACCCAAGTGCTCCCGAGAGTCGGTCAGGGCATCCATCCGTCTCCGGCGTGTCTTCGTCGGTCGGAGTGGAACCCCAAGGGGGCCCGCAGAACTCTCAGATTTGGATTGCCTTCATTGGCCGTCCAGAGAGGAGTCGTTAGAGCAATATGCTCCAGGGGTGGAAGTCTTAAAGGGCATAACACCGCGAGTAACTTCGGAGAAAGTGCTTCACACCTCTCGACGCTTACACGGTGTTACTCCTGGCCGTCTTTACGACGGCGTTTTCAGTGGCCGCCTGCCCCGATAACGTTATAATTACAATGTTATGGAAGGTGTCCGGAACTCTTTGCAATAGCCCAATCTTATTATCCATCCAAACTTGATCACCATAGTCCAGTTTACTCTCTTTCCACTTTACATACAATAGCCCCAACGCCCGTTGGGACCGGTTCACGGGTTTCTACCGTTGTACCCGTGAATGGGCTTTTTTTTTTTTTTTTTTATTAAAAATGGGATTGCTCTTGGCCAGCATCTAGCCAGGGGGCAAAGATGAGGCCGGATTATGATGGGGTTCTTACAGGTGTACTATATTACATAAAACTTCGTCTCCCAAAGGCCTTTACGTGTTGGATCAATATCCCCACGCACGCCTACCAAATGACCGGGCTGTAAAGACCCGAGAGCTTATGAACGGAGATACAAATAATAATAATGTACCCCATTCATTTCATTAAATTGTCAAAAGTGTACTTGTTGGCTATGTGGTATTTGATTGGTACTTCAGTACCTCGGTACTTCGGCTCCGCGCACGCCTTCCAAAGGTCCGGGACACCATTGTCCCGTGAGCGGAAAAGACATACAATAATAATAACAAAATGTTTTATTGCACTATACGGAAATCATGTACATATGTATGTAAATAATATACGTGTGTGTAATGCACGGGATTAATATATCTCACAAACAACTTTTTTGGTACCTTTATTAATTAGTTTGTTTTTAGGGTTCTGTAGTAAACAAGGAATCTAGTTTTGCCATGTCTGTCCATCCGTCCACCCGTCTGTCCACGGATTAGCTCAGTAATCGTTACTACTTCAAAACCGAAATTTGGCATATAAATTACGCATAATTTTTTATTTATTTATTCCACTGTGATTGATGCGCATATTTCACCTTTCTATAAGTAACGGGTAACTCGCTGACAGACGAATGGACGGACATGGCGAAACTACAAGGGTTCCTTGTTTAATACGGAACCCTCAAAATGCGTATAAAGATAATATCTCCAAGTCTCCAACACATCCTTTTATTATTCGCAAAGCACCAAATCACGACCCAGTAACTTCCTTATACGTATTTGAAATTCTAATGTTTATGTTTGTAAGAAACAAGTTACTTTTGTTTCGGCGCGTTACCCTCGACTATGACGGTTCAGGAGAAGTGACTGTATATTTACATTCTTATATAACTTAACCTTCGAGTATTAAGGTTGACTGGTATACTCGTATATAAGTTATGACTATAATATAAGTTTATCTTTTGTGTTATAAAGATTAAATGATAAATAAATAAATAAACAAATGAAGATTCGTTTCTCAAAGCAAAAAAAATAACTGGTCCATTAGAAGAGCTTATATCGGTAATAAATAAAAAAATATTAGGGGACATATTTTTACACAAATCGAAGTAGTCCCATACTCAGCTCAATAACGCTTGTGTTATGGGTACTAGACGACGATATATTTAATAAATATATACTTAAATACAACGAAAACTACCAAGTCTCAGGAAGAAATGTTTCTGCTCCCGGCAGAAACAAATGCCCTTACCGGGATTCGAACCCGGGACCTCAAGCTTCAGAGGCAGTGTCACTACTCGTACCAACTAGGCTAAAAAGGCCGACGGTAATAATGTTAAACTACTTGGTAAGTAGTCGAAAAAAAGTAGTAAAACAATAATTATAAATAAAAATAAAACTAGTACAAAATAAACGGAGTTTCGTATAGATGACAGCCACATAAACTTAGTTGTTAGTGACCGAAGCCGAAGGTCCCGGGTTCGAATCCCGGTCAGGGCACCTGTTTGGGTGATGAGCATGAACATTTGTTCCTAAGTCTTATATGTTTACTTTGTTTTAAGTATTTATTTACCTATATACTTACTCCTGGACCCGGGTATGTCCTAAAACTACGACCAAGACCACCGGGGGATGGGCAGCAGCATCCTTGGAGTGCGGTGGAGATACTGCGATCGCCAACCCGCATGCCAAGCGTGGCGATTATGGCATATACCCCCCGTGAATATGGGGGAGGCCTATGTCCAGCAATGAACGTTCTTTGGCTGATATGGTGGTGGTGGTGGATACTTACTTACTAGGCTGGCTCGATGACCCGAAGAGGATCTTGGCCTCCGACTCAAGAGAGCGCCACTCTTTCTTTAGCGTATTAGCAAATTTGACAAAGTTGTGGCTCTCTGAGTCTTAGACAGAAGATAAGGTGCCACAACTTTGTGTTATATAACCTTTCCGCCCCAACGGCCATCGGTTCTGTGTCATATATTATATAAACATATATTCATTTACACGATATATGTATGTATCTATGTATTTATTTATGTCGATATTTATTGTGTTAAATATAATTGCTTGTTCGATTGCTTTTTCTCATACCATCTTGCCACTTATACCTGTTGTTCAATTTATCTGCCACATAAAATGTCCTCTCAGTTACTCAAAGGTTAGCTGGTAGAGATCCCTTAAAAGGATAAGTTCGCCTTTGTACAAACGTCTAAAATTAAATTTATTTTTCTTTTATGTACTTCATTTGTGCAATAAAGTGTTTACTACTACTACTCATCCTTACTCTGCACCACCTCACGCCAGTTGGGTACTCCAAGGTTAGCCATATATCATAGGTTGTCTGTAAGAGATGGCTTTAAGCGATAAGACCGCCTGTTGCTACCATTACTAATTTTGTATGTTTTTTGGTGTAACATTGTTCTCTTGTGTGGTGCAATAAAGCATATATATTATTATTATTATATTATTTTCCTATATAAATATGTAATATCGTCATCCCAGAGTATGTACAAGCTTTACTTAGTTTGGGACTATGGCCATTAAATTTGTGTAAGATTGTCCCCCAACCATTTTATATTTATTTAGATAAAATAATTATCTAATTTATTTATTTATTTATATATTAAACTCAAAAAAGAAACTTAAAGGTATGGTACATTCATATATTATCGCCAAACTGTTTAACAGTTTTTGGCGAATGTTGCGCTCATTTATGTTTACACTTATACCTAATTATAAAAGACTACTTATATTCAGCAGTACAAAAAACTGCATCATCATACTTGACACACTGACCATTCGATAACCCTATCTGTTTGTAATAAGGCTCACAAATGGGCAGCCCTTTTGTATTATAGATGTTATAACTAACAATGGCAAAACTAACTAACATTTAATTATAAATTACAATAAGGACAATGCCGTTATGTTAGTAAAATAAAACTAGTATTGATCTGACAGGTCAAACAGTCATATTACTCGCCGGCATGATAGACGCTTCTTTTCTATGCATTTATTTTTATTGATAATATAATCATAATTTATATTTTCTAAATGCATTTGCATCATAGTAAAAATTGACTTATACTAATTCATTTTACTATAATCCGGAAACGTTACATAAAGAAGATTTTTAGAAACGTGCGGTTCTTTAATTAGCATAACGAGTACATTATTAAAATATGACGTCTTACTCATTACATATTTGATGCATATTTTATATTATTGCTATGTTTTTCAAATAACAGTATACCGCATTTAATTGAATAAACGCAGCCAACCATTTCAGCGTATTGATGAATAGAACAAAAAGGTAATGTAAAATTTACGTGGCGTGCGCGTTGTATCGTATGAAATGTCACACCGTACCAGTAGATGACACACCGCTTGACATACCTTACCGTTTATATATGGAAACCGTCAAATGTCATTGGTCAAATTTTGACAGTTTCCATATAAAAACGGATGGGGTGTGAGGACAAGTCGTTTTGTGGATAACACCCCAGTCGGCCCGGACCTACTATGGTGACCAGATATCAGGGGCGGCCAGGCCTATGGCAGCCAAGACTGTACCACCACGAGCACTTACACTGACCATTACACGTTACTGTAGTGTAGACCGTTTCACGTGTCAAGTACAACGCAAATCCAATTTATTAGTTTTAGTTAAATAACCCCTTTTAGTGTCTCTAGCTATTTCTCATTTGGTTTAAACTCGGTGTACAAACAGGTACAACCATCATATCGAAGCGAACGATCTTTTCATAATATCTGAACACGACTCTATTGTCCACGACTGTACCAGTTGGATGTTGTAGTGTGTGTGTGATGTTGTGTTGTGTTTTGTAGTGTGCTGTGATAGAGTAAAATGTTCAGCTATTTTTAAGCACCAACTTTTAATTACTGTATTTCTATTTTTATATTATGCTAAAACATTTGGGAACATAGCAACTTCTCTTAGCACAGTTAATTTTATTTATTTATTTGAATAATAATATTACATTGTGTTTGAAAATAATATTAAAATTAACGAAAATCTCGGTACATGCAAAACATATATGAATAACAAACTTAACAGAAGCAAGTTAATAATGAAAAATCTACAAGAACAATAATAATAAAAAAACATGTCAACAAATAAATTTCTCAAATTAAAAATGTATTAGAATATAAATAAAATAAAACGTGATATTATTTAACAGAGGAAATTTTCAAAAGATGGTCATTAAAATTATGATAATAATCATCAAATATAAAAAAAAATTAAACTTATTATTTAAAACACCTGTTGTATGTATGTCAATATTAGGCAGCAAAAATCTCGTCAATACTATAGAAGCACCCTCTCAGTAAAAACATTATTAATGGTAGTAAGTTCTAGAATACTTGTTGGCCTAATAAAACTTGACACTTTAAACCATAATCTATTCAAAACAATAGAGGCTGCTACACAGAACAGTGAACAGTGGGTGGTACATTCACATTAGAAATTATATCACAGAATAGGTGTTATATTGGGTCGTTTCCCTTAAACATGAAAGTGACAGACTGTGTTAAACAATTCTTAAACCAGCTTACATACAACATTAATCATATGCTATATATCATAACATAAGCCCAGATTTCTGTTAAAGATTTCTTTCATCAAATTTTATATATCTTCAACAACCTCTACTGAATGGAATTCACAAAAATTCAACCTTTCGCCGAAAATATTCATAAAACGGGAAATTTGAAAGGAAAAAAGCGGTATCTCACTCGTCAAGTAGGAGAGATAAAGCATATAATTTACGATGCTTTTAGTACTAATGGTAAAAGGCTTTATTGCGAAGCCATCATAAAATCAAACTGAAGGTGCTACTCTGCTCAAGTTGATGACAAGATGTTAGAGTATTTATGTGTAATACATTTCTTGATTTAAAGTTATTGTGTGTAATACATTGCTTGGTCTTTAAGCCGATTTAGGCCATTTATTTCGTGATGATGTTGATGATATCATTACATAGTATTTCATTTTTAAATACAAATAAAGCGGCGCCGGCCGCTGTCATCCCATGGAAACAGATCAAACTGCCATACAATCAGATTCAACCGCAGTTTACCATTACAGACACTTTGGTGCAACCACCCTAAATATTCTGATAGACATCACCTTTCTCAAAATATTAAAGAATTATTCAAAACGCCACAAAACACGCAATGTAATCAAAACAATAAAAATGCTCTCGTATCTCATTTGCAGAATACCCTCCCCAGGAATTGGCTTTCACAAACGGCTTCTAAGGTTTCTGTGAATCAAAGTCATTTATGTAATGTCATTTTACATTAACGTTGATACATTTTGCAGAGATTGCGGAGCTTCCTTGTTCACGAGGTATTTCGTGATTTGATTTATGTTATGATACTCTGCTGAAGTTGTGCCGATCGTGTGAGAAAGTTTGAGGATTGCATTACGTTGTGCTGTTAGTCGATGCTATAATAATATAACACAAGTGCGGATACTCACATAAGTGAGTACCCGCACTTATGTTAACTAAACGTGCGGAATAACTAAGTGGGGGATCGGAGAGGGAATCGAAAAAAATATGGAAGTGAGTTGTTAAAGTAGAGTTAAAGTGAAGTAACAGTTGATATAGTGCAAAGTATCGACGTAGTTATTAACTGTGTCACGTACTAATAGGCGCGGACTCGGTCGACTTGTGAGTGTCGATTGAGTCTTTATTAGTACGCGGGAACTAAGTAAACTCTACCAGTGCATCTAAGTCACTGCAAAAACCTATCGTCATGCTACAGACGTATTTGAACTCTATCCCGTACCCCACGCTCCTAACAATATTTACTTCTTCACTGAATAATATCGAATGCACTAAAACGTGTTACAGTATTCTGTTCTGAATAACAAATATGATTGTTATATTGTAAATTGCTTTTGTGTTTTGCGACTGGGATGAAATATTATTGTGTAATAGTAAATTGTATGACAAGGGTGTCAAACAAGCCATATCACCATGAAATGTTTATTTTCCCGAACGTACAAGTAAAAGTTACAGAAAATAGTTCGAGAGGTAATATGGCTTTTAGACTAGAATTTTACCCTCTACTTTCCATTCGATTGCGAGAAAATCAATAAATAAAGATATCCTGCCAAAAAGAACAAGAAATTCCATGTATAATTTGGCGGCATTTTTTGTTTATATAAACTGTTTTGACACGTACTCGTACAAAATATAGACACCGCTTTGAGTAGATAAAAACACCGCGAATAAACGCCGCTAAACTGCCTGTGAGCGCTTCAAAGCGTTGCTCAAACGATTTCAATTATTTTGCATCGTCGTTGAGTCAAGTACCTAGTACCTACTTTATTTTTAATAGTGCATTTCGAAAAAACTTGTAACAAAACAATAAATATCAGAACTGAAACTCAGAAAGTTGAAAATCTAAAATACAATATTTTCTTGCTCATGCCAGTCGCAGATGCTGGCAGTTTTTCCTATCTGTGGGTCTATTTGACTAAGTGCATTGAATTGAAGTCAAATAATATCGAGATTTTATATTCTAGGTACGTAAAAACACTAGGTTCGTAAAAATCATTTAATATTTGCTCAGATCGTAGACTTTCAGATCAGATCAATATACCTGATACTTCTCTATTGGTCGCTATGATAACTTTAGTCAACAATATGTGGATGTATTACAAAACTTCACAGTTACCCAGACTTTACATACTTTATGCTACAGTACATCACAAGTATGAAAAAAATATGTAATTACAACAAGTTTCTCTCGAATTTTTTTTTTATGAAATCAATTTCTGTTCTAATGCCATTAAACTTTATTTTTTACCTGAATTTTTTTCTTAATATAAATAATACGTTGGAAGTAATTTTGTCTTTTCTATACTTTTATAGTATAACAGTTTTATTTACGACCGACGCTGCACCGGCGGAATGTGGTATCGACATTCTTGAGTTTATGGCTAATTTCTAGTACGAGAAATAGTAAAGGAACCTCACTAATATTATTCCCTACTATCTATTCGTAGAATAGCATTCACATGCAATAGAAAACTACAATTATGATTACGAATGTCCAATTGACAACATTTAAAATTTTTAGGTAGTATGAAATCTTAACTCATTTCGTTAATTTGGTAACAAGAAACCCCAAAATTTTATTTTATTTTTATGGCTATTAGTTTTCTAACTATTCACGAAAATGTGAAGAAAGCCCATATCATAATAGTAATGACGTCAATACTATGAAATTGTGACAGTCACAGCGCACAAAAAGAACAGCAGTTCACTTTCTTTAGTAAATCTGTCTTAGTAACAGTGCTTCTGTATGATTTGTTACGCTGTGACGCCTTACTTGTCACTTACTCTCTTTTAGAAAGAGGAACTTTTGAAATTGATTTATTTATATGCAATTTGGGATATTTTCGAGAATTTAAAAATGTGGTTTTTCTTAACTTTTTATCCTCTATCTGAATTCATCGGAAAAACCGGCCAAGAGCGTGTCGGGCCACGCTCAGTGTAGGGTTCCGTAGTTTTCCGTCCGTCACATTAAGTTGACATATTAAGTACAGAAACACAAAACCCTAAAAAGCACGTCATTTCATTGTGATTTTGTAGAAATGACAGGTACAATAAACACCTGTTTATACGGTTAAATTACAAAATTAGTTCAGAAATTATTTTTGTAATTTTTTCAAAAACTATTCAACCTATCAAGTTCAAAATAATTTTCCTACAAAGTTTTTATAAAGTTCTACTTTTGAGATTTTTTTCATATTTTTAAAACTTATGGTTCAAAAGTTAGAGGGGGGGGACACATTATTTTTTACTTCTGGAGCGATTATTTCCGAAAATATTAACATTATCAAAAAATGATTTTAGTAAACCCCTATTTATTTTTAAATACCTATCTAACAATATATCACACGTTAGGGTTAAAATGAAAAAAAAATCACTCCCCACTTTACGTATAGGGGAGGTACCCTAATAAAATATTTTTTTCCACTTTTTATTTTACCACTTTGTCGGCGTAATTGATATACATATTAGTACTAAATTTCAGCTTTCTAGTGCTAACTGTCACTGAGATTATCCGCGGACGGACGGACAGACGGACGGACAGCCATGGCGAAACTATAAGGGTTCCTAGTTGAATACGGAACCCTAAAAAGCCTGCTTAAAAAAATGAAATGCTGTCAATTAAACAAATATCAGGTGTGTTTTATGTCAATATTAAGGGGGTTCTGCCATAAGGGTCGTCGATAGATAATTTCTTATTTTAAAAAGCAGTTAACGCGAATTACTTGTATATAATATGTAAAAATAGTTGCTAGATAATGGTGGTTGCTAAGTTCGCAGAATAGATAGATTTTTTCTTAAATGTCTATTGTTACGCACAGATTTTAACTTTTTGGCCACAGCAGTAAATATATGTTTTCGCCGCCAAAATGTCTTGTGTTTCCACAAAAATAAGTTTGGCAAAAAAAGCAAATCCTCGGAGCTGCCGACAGATGTACCTAAATTAAGTTGAGCACAAATTCCGACTTGCATTTTAAATGCAAGCTTTCAGGTTCACAAAACAGTTACTACCAGTAACTTAACATAGACATTAACCCCCAGGGGTTTTCGGGGGACGTTTTATTTATAAAGAAAATGTAATTAACTTATTTTGGAAAAAAAAAGTTGATTAATTGTTCGTACATTATGCATGATGCTAAACAGGGTAGAGACTTAGCATGGTGTTGCAGTGCATATCTATACACCTCACCGCTGGGTACTCACGGTGACGAGAGAGTGAATGAGAATGGTGAGAGTTTGTTAGATATTTGCCTCGAGAGAAATCTTTTTGTGACAAATACAATGTTTGCCCACAAATGGATTCATTTGTACACGCGTGAGGCGGAGAACGTAAGAAAGAGTATGATTGATTTTGTGATAGTGGACGAAAGATTGAGGAAGAATGTTCTGGACACTAGGGTGTATCGCGGGGCCGGAATAAATACAGACCACTTCCTGGTGATGAGCCGAATGAAAGGGCTGTTTCAAGGATGGCGGCATCGACCTCGTATATTCACTAGTGTTCTGGAGAGAATAAAAGTAGAAAATTTGCAAGAGGAAAGTGTGGCTGATGAGTATATTCATAAACTAAAGGAAAATCTTAGAGAGATAGATGATATATGCGAGATTGATCAACTATGGAATGGTTTTAAAGATAAGCTTGTAAGTACAGCCAGGGATGTATGTGGTGTGAAAGAAAGGAGCAAAGGGAAGAAGAAGAAGAATGTATGGTGGGATAAAGAGGTACAAAAGGCAGTAAGTGAGAAGAAGAAAGCGTGGCTAGATTGGTTGGCGATAAGAGCTGACCAAAGAAGTCAAAAAGCCACGCTTGAAGACGTGAGTGAAAGGAAAAGTAACTATAAAAGGTTGAATGTTCTGGTAAAGGAGGTAGTTAAAAGAAAGAAAGATGAACAGAATGATGAGATGGATCAGAGGTTGTCTCAGGATTTCCGGGCAAACATAAAGTTTTTCTGGAAAGCCATTCGACTAGCCAGAGGTAAAACTCAGACCTCAGAGCTAACCTCGATTAGAGACCAGCATGGAAGTTTATTGAATGATGAGGAATGCATATTAGGGAGATGGAAGGAATATTTTGAAGGTTTGTTTGAGAGAGAAGAGGAAAATACGTCAGGAGTGAATGATAATGCACTGCCACATGAGGAGTGTAGTATTAGTATGGATGAAATTGTAAAAGCTTTGAAAGGAATGAAACCAGGAAAAGCAGCGGGGTATGATAGAATTTCAGTCGAGATGCTGAAGGCTGGGCAAGGCGTCGTAGCAAGTCAGTTGTATCGCCTTTTCAACTTATGTTTTAATACCGGCATAGTTCCAAAAGATTGGTGCAAGGCGGTCATCGTGCCACTGTACAAGGGAAAGGGCTCACAACTTGACTGCAAGAACTACAGGGGCATTAGCTTACTCAGCATCGTTGGCAAATTATATGCGAAAGTGTTGATTGAAAGGGTAATGCAAGAAACCGATGAGAAAATATGGGATGTACAAGCGGGATTTAGGAAAGGTATGGGATGTACGGATCAGGTCTTCTCTTTACGATGCATAGCCGAAAAATATTTGGCCCAAGGTCAAAAGGTCTATTGCGCGTTCGTGGATTTGGAGAAGGCCTATGACAGAGTGGTGAGGAATGAACTTTGGTCGGTACTGTCCGGATATGGAGTGAGCGACCATCTCATTCAAGCTCTGAAATCTCTCTACGAGGATTCCTCTGCTTGCGTGAGAGTAAACGGGTCCTACACTGAATGGTTTAGCATCGAAAAGGGTGTTAGACAGGGATGTGTAGCGTCACCGTGGCTGTTTAATCTATTTCTGGACAGTTGTTTGCAAGATTTGAAAGACGATGAATGTGGGTTGGAAATGAATGGGTTGCTTATCAAATGTCTACTCTACGCCGATGACCAGGTTTTATTAGCGTCATCGGCTGAGAAGCTACAGAAGATGGTAACTAGCATGCACAGATTATTTGCGAGAAAAGGAATGAAAATGAATGTAAGCAAGACGAAAGTGATGGTATTTGAAAGAGATGAGTGTATGACAGTTTGTGAAATTGCTGTAGATGGAGAGAGGTTGGAGCAAGTGGATGGGTTTGTGTATTTGGGGACTTTGTTCACGAGAGACGGTAAGCATGAAGGAGATATTGAAAGGAGAGTGATAGCTGGGAATCGAGTGAATGGGGCACTTCACGCCTTTATGAGTAGCCAGAAAGTGTCAGAAAAGGCGCGGCTGGCCGTGCATAGAGGAGTGTTGGTGCCGACACTAATGTATGGTAGTGAAAGTTGAGTGTGGCAGAAGAAACATCAGAGTCGAGTGAATGCAGTGGAAATGAGAGCGCTGAGAAGTATGTGTAGCGTTACTTTGAGAGATAGAGTGAGAAACACCGTTATAAGACGGAGGTGTGGAGTGAATGAAGATATAGTGACGAAAATTGAGAAAGGTATGCTAAGATGGTTTGGACATGTAGAGAGGATGGATGAAAGAAGATTGACAAAACGAGAGTATGAAGGAAGAGTGGATGGAAAAGTTGGAAGGGGAAGACCTCGGCGAACGTACTCCGACCAAATCGGAGACATTCTGCAGAAAGGCCAGGTCAGGAGTACCCTAAATCGGCGCGCATGCATGAAGAATGTTATGAAAGTTCATGAAGCGAAAGTTGTATGTCAGGATCGTAGCAAGTGGAAATCCGTGATCTCTGCCTACCCCTATGGGAAACAGGCGTGATTATATGTATGTATGTATGTATGTATGTCACCGCTGGTTTTCAATCAGCTCTACTGGTAAATTACTTGCTTTATACTTGGAAACATGTATCAGTACTATGATTATTCTTGATAATTTTCGTAGAATTTTCACCCGTACTCGTATGTCCATTTAGTTGAAAATGGTTCTTGGATAAGCTATGTCTAACTTTGTTGACACGCTTGTTTCTCCAGGGTGAGTAGTGCTATTGCATACCCTTTATTGAGTTGAAGATTCGTCGTGTTGACAGCTCTTTTTTTATCAAAACAACTCTGACAACCCTACTCATCACCAAGAGCACAACCATATCCCTACAGAGCAAGTAGTAACTATGGTCTTGAGGATAGGGCTACTCCAAATATAAGCGAGATGATTGGAACATTTTCTCGTGAATTTAACGATCGATGCGATACTCAAAGGTTTAATTTTGCTCACTTCATCTTCGGCCTCATTTTTGCCCCCTGGCTAGATGCTGACTAAGAGTAATCCCATTAAAAAAACGAAGGTTTAATCGTGGCAGCAATCATTAACTATACATACACACTTCTGACAGGTAGTTGCTAATTTACCAAAATAAATGCGACTAGAATTTACCGGATGTGTCAGATACATCCAAACTTTTGAAAACGAACTATCAATGCGTTCGCAATATTTTTGAATCCTGGCTTAACGATTTTATTTTTCCTCAAAGAATCCGGAAATGCTTTGTTTTTTGGCTATACCGAACGTAAAAACACCCGAAACTGCGAAGCACACGTGTAAAGGTACACGAATAACACGTATAAGTTGGCCTAATTTTTCCCCTAAATGTCGGAATATCCCCGATATACTTATCCACTTATACTTGTATTCTTGTCGGATTATGTTATCTGAACTAAATGTACTTAACTAGGCGGTCTACTCGTACTTAACTGCATGTATTGAATTGACGCAGTGTCTCAAGACGAAAGTCTTTGACCAGTGTGTGTTGCCAGTGATGACATATGGTACTGAAACGTGGTCGCTTACTATGGGCCTCATAAGAAGGCTGAAAGTCACCCAAAGAGCAATGGAGAGAGCTATGTTAGCTATGTTAGGAGCAGAACCAAAGTGACCGATGTAGCCCTCCGAATCGCTAAACTTAAGTGGCAGTGGGCGGGGCACATAGCACGTAGAACTGATGGCCGTTGGGGCGGAAAGGTTCTCGAGTGGCGACCACGTACCGGAAGGCGTAGCGTGGGCAGGCCCCCCACACGGTGGACCGATGACCTGGTGAAGGTCGCGGGTGTCCGCTGGATGCGGGTGGCGCAGGACCGGTCATTGTGGAAGTCTTTGGGGGAGGCCTATGTCCAGCAGTGGACGTCTTTCGGCTGACATGATGATGATGATGATAATGATGTTAGGAGTTTCTCTGTATGATCGCATCAGGAATGAGGCCATCCGCAGCAGAACCAAAGTGACCGATATAGCCCTCCGAATCGCTAAACTTAAGTGGCAGTGGGCGGGGCACATAGCACGTAGAACTGATGGCCGTTGGGGCGGAAAGGTTCTCGAGTGGCGACCACGTACCGGAAGGCGTAGCGTGAGCAGGCCCCCCACACGGTGGACCGATGACCTGGTGAAGGTCGCGGGTGTCCGCTGGATGCGGGTGGCGCAGGACCGGTCATTGTGGAAGTCTTTGGGGGAGGCCTATGTCCAGCAGTGGACGTCTTTCGGCTGACATGATGATGATGATGATGATTGAATTGAAATCGAATTGGTCGCGCGCATTTGTTATAACACAGCGACTGGTAGTCGACGTGTTTGCAATACATCAAATCCTTACTGGTCATGGAATTAAGCATACCAAACCGTGGAATTAAGCATACCGGGCTGCCTGTCGTACAGGGCGTCTTAAAGGACCCCCTCAAAGGGAGTCGAAGACGAAATGACGAAATGTTTTGATATAAGAATCCCGCTCTATGTGAATGAGGAGCCCGCTCTGTTGGCTACTTTGCCACTCTGCTTTGGCCCTTCAGTCATCAACCTACCATGAAGATTCCACTCTGTTGGGAGGCTGCGGCTTGCAGGCGTCCATAGGCTGCGGTGACCGCTTACCATCAGGCGGGCCGTACGCTTGTTTGCCACTGACGTGGTATTAAAAAAAAGGCTCGGCCTTCGGCCTCGTGTGTCTTAATTGCCAGGATACTGATAAATATTTTTAAGATAACATTTTTATCTTTTGACTTTGTCATACTGTACCTTTTTGAGATAAGATGCTACATAGTGATAGATAATGGTGATGCAAACGATCCCTGTATACCATTGTACGTTTTAATGACGGATAAACTTTCAAAAGTAACATTGAAAATTTTGCTACTGTTTCATAGCTTCTTGTGACTGCTGTTTTTGCGTAGATCTCACAAAATTATACCTCCCTCTTGTGCATTCAACTGTATTTTTAATTATACAAGAGCTTTTAACTTTTAACACTAGGTGCGCGGGATAAAAATGTAAAGTAAATTAAATTACTTCCGAAGTAAAATAACTAAGCCTTAGCTTAGGTCACTTCATTTTAAGAATTACACTGCTTTACATCATCGTTCTAGCATTATTCTAGTTGCATCCTAGATTGGCCCGGGGTTCGCTTTGACACATTCACGATTTGGCGTGGTAGGCATAAATGTTGTGAAAATTACTACTAGGACTTCCCAACCCAAAGGGAAAACTAAACATTGTTGGTATTAGACCGCTTTCCTCACAATATTTTCCCCTGCCGAAAGCCACTGTTAAATTTCAAACGACATTGTAGTACATAATGCTTTTTTAAAAACCTAAGGCAGGGCTTGAAGCCACGATGTACAGATTAAAAGTCTCGTATCTCACCGCTTAGAACCAAAGTGACCGATGTAGCCCTCTGAATCGCTAAACTTAAGTGGCTGTGGCCCAAAGCGGCGGAAAGGTTCTCGAGTGGCGACCACGTACCGGAAGGCGTATTGTGGGCAGGTCCCCACAAGGTGGACTGATAACCTAGTAAAGGTCGCGGGTGTCCGCTGGATGCGGTTGGCGCAGGACCGGTCATTGTGGAAATCTTTTGAGGAGGCTTATGTCCAGCAGTGGACGTCCTTCGGCTGACATGATGATGATGATGTGATGATCTCACCGTTTTGCTTAAATGGCTTCAACCTTTCAACCTACGAGTATCTTACCAACCACCAAGAATATAACAATCCAACACAGTGAATAGTATTATTCAGCGCATTGGAATCGCGCAAGTAAGTTTTCTTTGCTCTTCAAAGTGGCATTTTCTTCCAGACGTCATTTATTCCAAGTCCGAAGATTCCCAGAGGCAGGTATTTGAACAAAGCTCGATTGCGCTGCACTTAGGGAATGCAACTTTTTGCAACAGAATACTTTTCCAGCAACATCAATGGTGAAAAATTAAGAAAAGTGTTTTATTTGGTGAATTAAACAAAATTAAAAAATCGCAGTAGTTGAAAATTTATATCACTGATATTTTAATTAATAGGTAAGAACGAGCCGTCAAGAGAGCGTACTTAGGTAGAACGAATGGTCGTCGCTCATAACGCAGAGAGCGGGCGCGGCGCAGTGCAGGGCGGAGGCGGTCATGAATTTATATTTTTTTCTTAACTGTCGACTATCGACAGTGTCAATTACTGCTTCATATGTCACACACGCCACCTCCGCTCCGCTATCCCGCACGGTTTTTTGGTTTTACCGAAAAACCGCCTCTGCCACGCAACGACGCTGAGCGGCGCTCTGTGCGTTTCAAGCTTAAGTTGGACGATATCGTCGGGAAGACAGTGTAGTGGCGGATCTGCGTCAGCTTGGTCGACAATTCGCCGGAATCGGCGCAGGAACGGGAAAAGTGGCTTGTTCTCGTTTTGCAGGCCAAAATCCTCTTTGGATCACTTTACCTAAATAGTTGGTAACAAGTTTTTGGTCAAAAATTTCATTTGTGGTATAAGCTTTTATTGCCGACTGTACTTTTTTCCACAATCATATAGCATTGTCATCCCATTTATACATGCATTCAAATTTTCAGCTCAATCGGAAACCGGGAAGTGGATCAAATTTAACTTGCAAGATTTGATTACAGACCTACAGACAACGAGACAGGTGAAAGTAAATAAAAGCTTGTCAAAAGGAGTATATTTTAATAAACATTGACAAAAATGAGTCTCAAGAATCGTTTTAACGTAAAATTATAAGCCATAATATTATGTGTTTCCTGAAAATAAGATAATAGATAAACATGACAAAGAAGTATGAAATTAAATTAAAATGTTAAAATGAAATTAATTGAAAAAAAAGTTAAGTACCTTATACAGATTTCATTAACGTATAGTATTATTTTCATCGACCACCTCGATGGGTAAGTAGATATCATTAGGAAGATCTCAGTTCACTTCTGGATAAGAGTATCTCAACCGGGTTGAATGGCGTACTCGAAGAGAGGCCTATACTCAGCAGCCGGCGAATACGAGCTGAAAATTATGATAAAAGACGATGATGGTGATGATTATTATTATTACTATTTTTATTTAAAATTTGTATTCATTAATTATACTACAAAAAAACTACATAATAACTACTCGTAGGAAAATCACTAACTACTTAGTACACTACTAAATATAACTGTTGAATGTGAACATTTAAAGCACTAGCTGTTTAAGTTACACCAAAACAACGATTTAAAGTCAACTGTCCACTAAAACTCGAGCAACTAGCGAAAACTCCCGCCACCCCAGTGCAGTTAAACTTCTTGATTGCATTCATTAACCGACTTTGTAGAACTCCTTAATGTACTTCTGAGTCCCAATCTCGATTTATTTGATAAGGGCATAGCCTTTGGCACTTGAAGTCCCTTTGATACACAATTCATGATACAGATAGAACCCATAGTAGCCAAATACCTACCTATGTAGTAAAAAATCCTTATTCCTACTGCAATGAAGATGTGTTGCGATATATTTGGTTCCAGCTTTGCAAAAAAGAGTAGAAACATAACTATTTTTTTCGTCCCTGGCAACATTGTTTTAATTTATTATCTACAACTAGGCAAGTGTAAACAATGTTCTGATTGATTACACATTTGAATCTTCGCAGATGTATGCAGGTTTCCTCACGATGTTTTCCTTCACCGAAAAGCTAAAGATAAATGCCAGATGATAATCCGTACTTAAGCTATAACCAACTAACAACAAACTCACAAGAAACTCATTGGTACGACCCCGGGATTCGAGCCCACGACCGCCGTTTGACAGTTGCATGATAGAACTACTAGGCTAAAAGTATGGTTCGGTATTGTAGAACCTCGCTTGTACTGATTGTAGCTGATTGGTTGTAGCTGTAATTAAATACTTTACGACTTTGTAACTATGCTAAAATACAATTACAATAATATAAAACTTATATTTATTTATTTATTTATTTACACAGTATTACAGTCATATAACTAATACACTGTGAAACTACATACTTAAACTTAATATTAGCAAGTTATAACACTAGACTGCCTTTTGTCCATCGCCTCGCAAAATCTCAAGCATTCCTGACACACAGTCGCCCATCGCCACGCTAGTAGGTCACACTCCGGTGCTGATGCCAGGAGCGCATTCAGGAGAGCCAGGGCCCGAAGGAGCGGCGAGTTTCTATGTGCCACCGTACGCGCTGTTGGCACTGCTAACAGAGGCCGCAACCGCGGCCTGAGGGTTATTTTTTTCAGATCGGGCACAAACAGCCTCACAAGCCTCTCTACCAGTTCTGGGCAGTCCGAGTTACCTCGCAGAACCCGACACGCAAAAACGAGCAAGCTGGAGTTGCGCCTCACTTCTAAGGAATTGAAACCTAATAGAGTTCCTAAAATAAATTTGGTCGGATATAGGAAAGGATAGTATCCGAATATCTTTTTATAATACATTCTTAGGAATGTTTTTTGTACCTTTTCCAGGAGCAAAATATAAGTCGACTCAAAAGGGTTCCAGATTAGTGCGGATGCCTCCAGCTTGCTTCTCACTAGAGCCATGTATAGAACTTTGATGGCACCCGGATCATGAAATATAACTCGTGTGACTCCGATCGAGTCCAGATGAGGAATTATATGGCAATCAACTGTTTCCTCACGAACGCTGTTTGGCAGGCATCCTATAATACATTCAAAATATGTAGAATTTAGAATTACATACATTTTGGTTCTAGTACCACATGGCCAGACTCATAATGTATCAACCTCTACAGTATGTATCCATAACCCAACCTCCCTTTAATGTATTTCACGTATTCGTCAGAGACAGTGGTTGAGATGGGAGTACCTCAGGGGTCAATTCTAGCTCCGTTCCTGTTCCTTGTTTATGTAAATGATCTGCCATATATGGTAAGCCGACGATCAGGCATTGTAATGTTCGCAGACGACACCTCATTACTGTTCAAGGTAAATAGGAGAGATACTGAACTCATTGAACCAAATAATACACTCTCCATGATATCTGACTGGTTTGCTGCCAATAACTTAGTATTGAACCCGAAAAAAACGAAATGTATGAAATTCTCTCTAGCGAACTCATCAAACAGAAACTTAGATACAAATATTAAACTTAATGGTCAAACATTAGAATTTGTTACTTCTACTGTATTCTTAGGTATTAAGTACATTGGACTCAAAATTTCAGTTCCCATATAACAGCGATAGGAAGTAGGTTGAGCTCTGCTGCATTTGCAGTCAGGAGAATAAGGCAGCTTACCATTGTGGCAACGGCACGGTTAGTTTACTTTGCTTATTTTAATAGTATAATTACTTATGGTCATATCTTATGGGGATCAGCCGCAGATATTGAAACTGTTTTTATTTAGCAAAAAAGGGCTATCCGAGCAATTTATAACTTGGGGTCGCGTGATTCATTAAGAGAATTTTTCAAAGAAATAGATATTCTATCCCTGCCGTCCCTATACATATTTGAAATAATAATGTATGTTAGGAAGAATTTGGGCAATTTTCCAACGAACGCTGATATACCAATAGCCACGAGAAATACTGGGAAACTCAAAATAACTTTCTATAGACTAGTAAAGGCGAAAAGTAAAGTCCATAGTATACGGTATCAGATTCAGGCATGACAAATGCTTGTTAACCATGGTCGTTTAATAATACTAATAATATATATCCAACTATCTGTTGCCCGCGACTTCGTCGTCGTCTTCACTCCTATTGGTCGCAGCGTGATGTTATATAAAAGCCTTCCTCGATAAATGGACTATCCAACACAAAAATAATTTTTCAATTCGAACCAGTAGTTCCTGAGATTAGCGCGTTGAAACAAACAAACTCTTCAGCTTTATAATATTAGTATATATTACAACCGACTCCAATTAACTACAGAAAATACCGAAATCGCCATACTCGTGGCTATCAAATTTGAGGAGTTCCATCAATTCCTCTTGGATCGTATCATCAGACCTTTCCCAAATTTATATAGAACCAACTTGGAGGTATCTGTTTTAAAAAATATATCAAAATCGACCAATGTGTTCAAAAGTTATCGGGGAACATACAAACATAAAAAAACAACATGCAGACGAACTGAGAACCTCCTTCCAAACTCATAATCATACTCATTTATGAATGATATTACTGAAATATTACATGTCAGATATTAAAATAATCACTGTGTTTAGTGTTATAAAAACATTAAAATTATAAAAGGCTATTCCAATTAACCATTTTTTTCCTTCTATTGAAGTCGGTTAAAAACATTATCTAACCTGGGTATTTTCATTCTTATTGCCCGTTGAACTCGCCTATCCATACCTCTGTAGTATTTTTTGTGTGAATCAGTCTTTGTTCCGCACAGACGGGGAAAGATTATGCCTCGTTTTTTACTGAAACTGCTTCATAACAAGACTCGCATCCGCTTTGCTGGCATTACTAATCTTAGCGGTACAATAGCCAACTGGAATAGTATACAGGATGTGGCCTGTAGTAGGAGTAAATAATTAAACAGTAGATAATTGGGCTGTCCAGCAATTATTTCCAAGTGGTTTCACTGCAATTGTGACCTCCAAAGCAGTTTATATGAAAGCACATGATCCGGCTCGAAGGACCATGAAACGCGGTGGACTGTATTTTCGAGTTGTATGGGCTGGATTTCCGTGGAAAAAATCTAGTCATTTTATTGCGTGTATTTTATTGGGATCCCCGGATATGAGAGAGATACAAAATTGTTACTACGACTAAAAACCTTCTGTTGGTGTTGCCAACCGCAATCACAAAACTTTTCGCAAGTTACGAGATTTCCCTACTGCTGATGGCATCGGCGATGTACGTCCCCACTATTTATCGAATGTTGTTATTTCAAGTGTTTAATATGTTGTTAGAAATAGTAACTTAAAAAAATTTAAAAGTCGTATAACGCAGAGCCTCTTGGCCGATCGTCATCGTAATCCTAGCGTCGTCCCAGTACAGCTGCATCCTGAAAAATGCCCGGGATCTGCTACCTAATTGGCGTAGGCACTTGTTTTTATGGAAGCGACTGCCACTTGACCTCCCAACCCGAGGGGGAAACTAGACCTTATTAAGATTAAGGCTTGTCAAATGAGTGGAAAACTTGACTGTTAGAAGTTCTCAAGCCACCCGAAGGCTTTTAACTTGGCTTAACGAATGCTGTCATAGACAGCAGCCGGGATCAAGGGCTTAACAGGCCTTCCAAAGCTCGGGAGCGCTCAGTTAGTAACCACTCAAAGCTGCCACCCATGACGCGGTACGCGGTCGCCGCAGGGCCAGAAGCGCTCCGATATGAAACTATTTCATGACAGGTGGTGGCATCACAAATATGAATGGACTTGATATTATTAAGTTGAACTTTCTATAAATATCTAAACTTGATACTGCGACATCGATAACACCTCTTTGGTCCTAAGGACATGAACATTACAAGTTCCATTTACACACTACCCATGTCAATTTTGTCGCTTGTATGCAAAGATTATTGTCTCCTAACCCTTCAAAGTAAACAAGCGCCATGACAGAAACTAACATGAAACGTAACATGATACTCCGAAAAAAGCCACCGAATGCTGTTTATTATTGAAATAGGCTTTCCAATGTAAATGTCTACCGTCACCCGTCTCGGGTCCTGTAACACGATAGGAGCTTGACAGGAGCAAAATGGAAGTATGGAATTTGGTTTAGAGAATACTTACTCCGTGCGAAAACAGCGTAAATGACGGACTCTTTTCACTGGCGTATGTCCTTGCGAAGGCTAGTTAAGAATAAAATTGGAAGGTATTGGGAAGAAGAACGGGTTGATTGAGGTCTTATCTTGGGATAGACGGAATAGAATAAAGCGATTCTAAAATAACCATATCATAACACATACCTAACATAATTAACTCAAGTTTTTTTTTAAGTTACGTTAATTTATTTATAAATTAATTGATTTAATTTTTAACAAAGTATTTAGACGATTAATAATAATTAGGAGCATCACAAAATTAACAATCACTTTATAAATTGCTTATTAAAATAAGCCGGTAATTTTTTCCTCTTGTCAAGTAAATATGGTACAAAGTAAAAGGTAAAAAAATATTGAAATCATCACACACACTTTTATCTATAATAGTTCCTTCATTATTTTGTACGAACATAATTACTTAATGTAATTTGCTTCATTAATAAATATACCTGCCTAATTAGGTACTTCATTAATTTGTGTGAGTAAGGCTTTAGTAACTGCGAATTAGAATAAGTGCTATTAGCATTCGATTCAGTATTCTGTTTACAATGAAAACTATTTGAAGTACTTACTGTTCAACTTTATATGTGTCTCTAAGGAGATACACTTGGAAACTCCAACATTTACTCGTAATGTGTTACAAAAATGTTATCTTAAATAGAATACAATCTAAAGTAATATTAAATTTTAAGTGTATGTTTTAGTAATACTAAATGTGCTTCTTGAGTATAAATATTAGCTTAAACTTATTTTATGTTCGTCGTTTAAGTCACGAGGGAAGATCTTAGCCCAACTAATGTGATGCTTATGAAACGTTTTAAGCATCACAAACAGTTTTTTTTTATACTTTCATCATCTTTATAATAATTATACATTTAAACTGCAAACATTTAAAAAATAACGTTACCAGGTTTAATCGTGCTCGTAAAAATCCATCCAATACAACGTTAACGGAGCTAGATATCGCAAAAAACGTCATTATAGTTGGGGGTTGGGTGGTGGTTGATAATAGTATATTATGTAACTATAAAAAAACCTTATTGCGGCTATTAAATTCAGGATAACCCGAAATTTTTGACCACGAGTGTATTTATAAGAAGACTAGCTTTTGATCGTTATATTTAGCCATTACTTTACCGTTACATTTATGGAATTTACACAGAACTTCAATCAATAAAATAGTACCACAATAAATAAAAATATTAAAATAAAACATATAAAATATTTAATATTTATAGTAGTACAATAAATATTTAATATTTACTATAAATATCTAATATTTACCATAAATATTAAATATTTACTATACAAATTAAATATTTACTATAAATATTAAATATTTACTATAAATATTAAATATTTACTATAAATATTAAATATTTGTGGACCTAGTCCCAAACTAAGTATAGTTTGTACTAAGGGCACTAGAGGTAAGCGGCGATATGTAAAAATTGTTACATAGATAATGGATAAATAAATACTGAAATACATATAAAATATTCTGAACGGGATTCGAATCCGCGCTCACCGGCTTTGTAAGCAGGGTCACTACCAACTAAACTAAAGTAGTCGTCAATTTGACACATAAACCGTCCTTATGAAATACTCCGTCTAATGATGAAACCCGAACGAAAATCTATCCGTTAGTTTTGAGCTTGTTTCGGAGCTACACATTATGTACTTAAATTGACATTTTTATACTTTATTGCGACTTGTGCATATGAGTTAAATATTATATTATTTTGTACAAGACGTACAATTATACAGTGAAATATGAGTGCCCAAAGTTCCCAGCGCCAATGAGCGTTTAAAATCAACGACTGAAACCAGAGCCGGGGCAACTTTGTCAACTCCGCTACAGTAACCTAATCAGCTTCTGAAATTGTTCCCAAACTCCCTTTGTAAAGGAAAATTTTCAGTGATAGCAAATTTCCAAGTTAGAAAGTCCTTCCAGTTGTTCTTTTTGCGGCATCGAAAGCGGCATTGTGGAGTTGAGAGTAATTATGTTTCGATATTTGATTTCGTATTTGAACATCGGGCCACATCAATGTGCTTACGTACTCGTATTTAAATTGCAAATCGAATCGTAAATTTATGTCGGTAGCGTGTAATAAATTTCATAAATGGCAAAATATTCTTTGTTGTGTTATTTAATTAGTTGTGTGTTCATATATGCCTAGCTAGAAATCTCAATCAAGTTATTTAACAGAGAATATACAAAGGAGCAATCGAGGACTCTTTCAAAGCATTATTTTATCACAAGCAAAGTTTAAAATATTATTTCGAACGTAATTCGACGTGTCTTAATGACTGCATGAGATATTGCCAATTCTTTGACATTTCAGCTTACAACTGACCTCGTGAAGATTTAAATAGAAAACTCCCGTGAGTTTCATATTAGAACGTATTGGTATAACTCGAATATAAGCCGCGATTTTTATAAGCTTGCTACCCTGTGTAAGCAAACACGCCAAAGATAATAAAAACAAAAAATGAGAAATGTATCTGTTTCTAGGCATGGGCTATTGTAGTAGAGTGGTAAGGTACGCGACTTTCAACCGGAGGCCGGGGGTTTAAAAAACTTAGAACGAAATATCATTTAATATTTGCCGGTAGCTTTTCGAAGAAGAAAAACAAATAAAAAAAAACATGTATGACAAAAAGTGTATTTTAGATTGTAATAAAAATATAAAAAAGATATGGGAAAGGATTCATATATTAATGGGGAAAGACACCAAAAGTTTGGATGATATCATACACTCAAACATGCAATGTATGGGTGATGACACTTATCATCATCATCCTCCTAGCGTTATTCCCAGTACAGTTGCATCCTGAAGAATGCCTGGGGTCCGACACAATGACACTTATATCCATACTAATATAATGCGAAAGTCACCCGACTAATATTATAAATGCGTAAGTCACCCGTCTGTCTGTCTGTCTGCTACCTCTACACGCTTAAACCGCTAAACCGATTTAGATGAAATTTGGTATAGAGATAGTTTGAGTCCCGGGAAAGGACATAGGATAGCTTTTATTCCGGAAATCATTCCTTAGGGTGTGAAAAGTGGGGTAAAAGTTTGTATGGGCGCCTACTAGAAACTGAATAGCAATTATTTGTACATCCGCTAAATCCATTTCTCAACTTTTTTTCGTTTTACCCACCATTCTCTAGCAATAAAAGATGCATCGTCTGAGAAAAACAGCTACTGTCAAGTTATTTTAACAAATTGCTTAAATCACATGATGAGTAAAACTCCTCAAGTTTAAAAGTTATCGGCTAACTCCAATATACCCGCGATTTTCGTAAGAATTTTTATCGCTTAGATATGTGTTCTCTCAAAAGATAACTAACTGTGTTTCGTGTTATTGATGTAAACGAAGAAGTATAACATCGCAAAGGTATGTACTATTATTGGTTTTTATTAATATTTCGTGGCTTTGAGCTGTAAATCCAATACAATCACTGTTTTCGGGTTTGATTAATCTCTTATCAAAATTAATGGGATTTTTTATTCTTACTATCGCGATAAACGTACTTAGCAGGTATTTTTCACAGTCTCAAAATAATTTAGTTACAGTGTCACAAGACGAGAGTCATTGACCAGTGTGTTGCCACTGCCAGTGATGACATAATGGGCACTGAAACGTAGTCACTTACTATGGGCCTCATAAGAGGGCTTAAAGTCACCAAAAGAGCAATGGAGAGGGCCATGCTGGGAGTATCTCAGCGTGATCGCATCAGAAATCCGCAGTAGACCCCAATTATCTGACATAGCCCTCCGAATCGCTAAACTTAAGTGGCAGTGGGCGGGGCACATCGCACGTATCCGCAGTAGAACCCAATTATCTGACATAACCCTCCGAATCGCTAAACTTAAGTGGCAGTGGGCGGGGCACATCGCACGTATCCGCAGTAGAACCCAATTATCTGACATAACCCTCCGAATCGCTAAACTTAAGTGGCAGTGGGCGAGGCACATCGCACGTAGAACCGATGGCCGTTAGGGCGGAAAGTTTCTCGAGTGGTGACCACTTACCGGAAGGCACTGCGTGGGTAGGCCCCACACAAGATGGACTGATGACCTGGTGAAAGTCGCTGTAGTCCGCTGGATGCGAGTGACGCAGGACCGGGCATTGTGGCACTCTGTGGGGGAGGCCAACCTCCAGCAGTGGATGTTCTTCGGCTGACATGATGATGATGGTTATTTTTGCACAACACTCAAAATATATATATATATATATATATTTTTTCACAAGTAAATACCTTTTGATTTACATGACGATCTATTTACTTTCTTTTTCTCGACACACTGCTCAATCCATAAATTTAAAACGTTATTTGATTGCAAAATATAGGTTAGTTACAAAAGTCATCGTAGAAAATAGATAACCAAAGCGCTTTATCTCTCTTTTATTTTGGAATTAAGGGAAAAAATAACCCAATGATATTTTCCCCGTTTTTCGGGGTTTAATATTTTAATTTCAATCATGTTTTTTGCCTTTCCTGTAAACTTCCATAATATGACGGTAGCAGGTTTGCCCTATTAGCCGACAACATAACGAGTTGCACGCGGACGAAGTCGCGGGAAAAAGCTAGTATGTAATAATTTTGCCTCCATATTTTCAGACGAAATCAAAGACATTACACATGTACGTAATGATACCTGGCTTGATAGGGATATAATTATAATTATAACTATGTCAAAAAAACAGAGATGTGTATGAGATAGCAACCCGTCAAAACTCATCAAGTTAAAAAAAATATCAACTACATGAATGTTAATAAGAGTCCGGGTAGCGATCTTGTGCGCATGTCTGATATAAAATGTGTCGTTAACAAAATAAGTCCTGTATTGACCAAGTTGATTAATTTATCAGTTAAACATCACAGCTTTCCTACCAAACTTAAAGAGGCCATAGTTCGTCCAATTTATAAAAAGGCGATCGTAAATCATTATCTAATTACAGACCCATCGAGATATTATCTAGTATTGACAAAATTATTGAAAAATGTGTAATTAACCAACTAAGTACCTACTTTAATAAACATGATGTCTTAAACCCCAGCCAACATGGTTTTCAAAAAGGAAAAAGTACTGCAACTCTATTGTCCAAGTTTACTGATGAAATTAATAGCCATCTTAATGAAAAAAAAAATCGTGTTGGCTGTATTTTTTGACTTCAAAAAGGCGTTCGATACCCTAGAATCGAGTACCTTATTAAAAGCTATGTGCGAGTGTGGAGTGAGCGAGCCACTGAACGAATGGTTCCGTGACTATCTCACCTCGCGCTCGTACAAAGTTAGGGTAAGAAGCACTTATAGCCGTGAGTGTACAGTGGAGTGCAGGGTGCCCCAGGGCTCGGGCTTTGGTCTTATTTGCTACCTGATGAACGTTAACAGCTTGTGCGGTGTGCTACAGCACTGCTCAGCGCACATGTTCGCAGACGACCTGTGTGCCCTACGCGCGGGCTCGGACCTTGAAGACACCTTCCGCCTCGTACAGCAAGATATAGACGCTGTAGTTAAGTGGTGTCACGACAATGGGATAGTACTCAACTCCGACAAAACCAAGTTCCTGTTAATTCACTCTCCATATATCTATCAATAAATACCCATACTCACCTGTATGCTCATACTTATCAGTGTTTCCATCAAAATATGTGTAACTGCACCTGTGAACCGATTGAAAAAGTCAAATGTTTTACTTACCTCGGAATGAAAGTTGATGAACATTTCTCCTGGTCATATCATGTCAACTTTATTTGTGATAAACTCAGAGTTTTACTAGGTAAATTTTATCATTAAAGATTTAGAGTTCCTATTAGCACACTAAGATGTCTATATATGTCTTTGGTAGATTCGATATTGGGCTATGCTCTAGACAGCTATGGACTCACAACCAAGACTAATATAGATAAACTAGAAGCCATTCAAATTCGATTTTTAAAATTACTGGTTAACGATAAAACTAAGCTGAAATGTAAAGGTAACTATAAACAACTATTTAAGATCTGTAAAATATTGTCAGTAGGCCTTAAACATAAATATGTACTCGCTTCAAATAATCATAGCTGTCAGGAGCCTAACTCAGTTTATTCATTATTAAAACCCATTGATCATATCCATAGTACAAAAGCTATTGTGACTGGATAACTATTTGTTCCCAGAATAAATAACTACTATGGGAACAGAACCCTAAGAAAACGTATCCCATACCTTCTTAACAGTTTACCTGAAAATATCAGGTGTGAAATAAACAAGAATAAGTTCAGGAGACTGCTAAGGAAGCATTACTCTGGGTAATGATTCATTAGTAGGCTCTTGAACTTGAAATACCTACACTTGTAATTGTATACCTACCTACTGTATGTAATTTAAAAAAAATGACATGTTAAGAGACTGCCGACCCCACAGTCAAACTGTTGCTACAGTTTTGTGCGGCAATGTAATATGTATAAGTTCCTACCGATGTGATATTAATAATAAATAAATAACAAAAAAAAACGCGTGGGACCTGGTGTAATCGTGTCAAGGGCTAGTTTTTCCCTCTTGGTTTGGAATGTTAGGTGGCAGACGCTTTTGTTAGATTATTTCGTGGGATCAGATACCAAAGTGCACCCTGGGTTTTTCTATTATGCAACTAGAAAAACCGCTAGGAATGATATTATGAAATGTGTCTCAGATTGCAGAACTGATGCAAGGCTGTATTTCAACGCAGATATATTTAGACAAGGCCTGACTGAAATGGTTAGGACACAGTTAATTATACACGTTTGCCGCGGGCAGCTGATTGGAGATTAAATCCAGAGCTTGCGGCGAATTAATCTTCCCTCGTAGTCCAATCTCAGGATCTAGATGACGTGTTAAGGAGACGCCCCTAACTAGTAAATAATGTTAAGGTTATATTAGCACTTCAAATGTAGTCTACCTTGTACATCATGTCTCAATTTGGCAAAACAAGGAATAATATCGTCAAGTGCAAAATACACTTTATGTCGAATTTCCTTACCTATACAAAATGTCTCGTTTTATTCGCTCCTGAGTGGCAATGTTTCTTTCTTACAATTTTGACTTTTAACTTCAGTTTAAGGCGGTCGCCTGACTTGGCGGGACGGAATCAGCCTGTGGTATTTTTTTTTTGACGTGAGCTTACTGATGTCGCACAAATAATAGAAGGGTGTAATCATGCAGTAAAGAAGCGGTACTGACTCGAGCGACAGTTGCCACTGACAGCTGATAACTTTCTAATATTGTACCGCCTCCACACCGAGAAGTCTAGGAGTCACCTAAAGTCAACATTTCAGTTCGGTAAAATCCAGCCTAAAGCTGTTTTCTAAACTAAGCCACGATTTCATACAACTGCTAAGCTGGAAACAAACTTAGCTCTGGTAGACAAGCTGTTATAATAACAATAATAATAGGTAGTAGGCATTAGGCCATTTCAAATCGAAAATGAAAAATTGATCACCTCGGGCGGGATTTGAACCCGCGACCTCTGGAATCCGGCCATCGCTCTTTCCAACTGAGCTACGGCGAGTTATCCCGAGGCGACGAATCTTTCAATCCGTTCACTCTTTTTAATTAAGCCTTAGGGAGACCACTTCTTTAGGGACTTTTCTTTAGGGATGTCTTAGGCCATTTTTTTGTGTCGCTATTTATAGGGGCCCATCTAGCAGAAGGGCGAGTCACCGTCTGCCTGAGATAAAAATGTGAGACAGTTTTAATAGGCAAACGTCCGTTGTCTCACTCAATAGCCACGCCATTAGTCCATCATATTCACCCAATAGTCCGGTTCATTTAGATTCCATCAACCAGCAATAGTCCCTTTAGACCCTGGCGGGTGCTGTCTCTGTGTGCGTCCCATGACACGGACAGGGACAGCATCCGCTCGGTGTACCCCTTGCATTTCATTAAATTGTCAAAAGTGCCTCTACGTGTTGGGTATGTGGTACTCGGTTGGTACTTCAGCACCTCGGTACTTCGGCTCCACGCACGCCTTCCAAAGGTCCGGGACACCATTGTCCCGTGAGCGGAAAAGACATAATAATAAATATGTAACCTCACCATCAGGGGGGCCGTACAGCTTGTTTGCCACCGACGTGGTATAAAAAAATCTTTATTGCACCACTTAGAGATAAGTTAGTACCTGTTATTACCTATGTATGTATATAATGTCTGACTACAATGTATATAAATGATCATATTACCTCTACTATACTACTACTGTTAGGAGATCGCATTGTTACATCCTCACCTAAGTTGTCAAAATGTGCTCTTGAAAGACTTGTATGGCATAGGCCCTGGGGCCCCGCGGACCGAGGTGTCTCAACACCGAACAGAACAAAGTTATATTCGGTGTCGAGACCCCAATACATTTATCTATATTTATTTATTTGACTTGTACTCGAAATGTCTCTCTAATGGCAATTTATATCAAGTATTAGGTCATAAATTTTTCTGATCTATATTTATTTTAGCACTCCTCTTAACACTTCACGTGCTGAATATTACTTGCTTAGTTCACACCTACGTTTCACGTCCACGTAATATCTTCGGTCGTAATCCAAAAGGACGTAATTCTCTGGGCTGCATTTGCACGGGGTACATTTCCAAACGGACTCTTAGATGAAATACGCAATCTTTATTTATGTTCCAGACGGTTCGATGACCTGCTGGGGCTCTGTAGGTTTATGGGTACTACAGTAAGGTATTAAAGTAGTTATTTCCTTCTATTTGATAAGATTCTCCCATAATTTGGATGGATATGGACTAGCAGAATAGTTTGAATTAGGTTATTAGTAGTAGCTAGTAAATTGTACAGGTAAATTACTTTCGAAACGTTTTTGCATTTGTAGTTGTAACCTCTGTAACTAGCCCCACACACATGTTGACGTGTGTTTGTGAACGTCAACGCGTAAGTGTGTCCCTGTAAACATACAAATACTACTCATCATCCTCCTAGCGTTATTCCCAGTACAGTTGCATCCTGAAGGATGCCTGGGATCCGCTACCTAAACATAAAAATACTACTACAGATGCAAAAACGTATCGAAAGTAATGTGCTGTAAAACAATTCTCATCTCGTTTATATAACAAAACATAACAATGGTTTTCTAAGGCTTTCTACATACTAATACTTACCTTACTTGAAATAAATATCGGACGACGGAATGACTTATACAGTATTTAAAGATTTTTATTGATACGGAACATTAAATAATGGAATGAACTGTCGCCTGTGGTATTTCCGGACCGATACGACATTCAAACCTTCAAGAAAAGAGCGTACTCTTAAAGGCCGGCAACGCACTTACAACCCCTCTGGTGTTCCGAGTGTCCATGGGCAACGCGAATCGCTTACCATCAGGCGATCCGTCGGCTCATTTGTCTCCTATGTCATAAAAAATGTTATTAGGTGCTAAATTTAAAAATTAAGAAATAAAATGCTTACCTACAAAATATATTAACTAATTCATACTGTAGACCACCATACCACCATATCAGCCATAGAACGTCCATTGCTGGACATAGGTCTCCTCCAAATTCACGGGGGGTATATGCCATAATCGCCACGCTTGGCATGCGGGTTGGCGATCGCAGTATCTCCACCGTACTCCATGGATGCTGCTGCCCATCCCCCGGTGGTTTTGGTCGTAGCTTTAGGACATACCCGGGTCCTTACTGTAGACCACTTTAGGTCAATTAGATCTAGAACTGTATGTAAAACATAATAAACGAAAAATGTACACTTAAATTCATAAATATGTGTAGGTTACCAACGAGACAAAAATATCTGCATGCTCTAACATGCGCTCGCTCTAATCATTAAGGGTATTATATAATATTTTCTCAGTCAAAAACATTCATCTATTCAGCCTATTTTCAGAGTATCGTGATATTTTCTCTTTGTTACCATCTACCCTTATTTCATAGACTTTACGTGTATTGTTTGGAGTGGAGGATATCATTTCAGACATTACTCCAAATCCACAAATTTAAAGCTGAACTCGGGTTTTTCAGCGTAGGGTGGACCAATTTTATTTCTGGGCCACTTAGTACCTTGTCACAGTGAAAATCAATATGAAAGCTAGAGATCTACTGTTACTGTGACAAGGTACGAAGTTCCAAAAATCAAATGGGTTGATTGTACATTCAACAAACAATTAAAACAAAAACGTTTCGTAACTATCGTAAACTTGAATGAAACATAGTATCCTTCAATCAGTTTTTAAATTAATCAATACTAGATATTTCGCATCTAATGGAGAGCGACTCGATCGAACTGTTGGCTGCCAGCGTAATTCGGAACGGTTTGACTCCTTGGCGCACCGTAGAGATGTAGCCTCGATCTGCATTTTCTATCGCATGTGTAACGGGTAGTGCTCCGGGGAAGTATTGGGATTAATCTCTGTTGCTTCATTCCGCCATCGCCCTACGCGACCACATTTCTATTCTCATCACTTAGTTGGCAGTACTCAACTGAGCGTTTCTCTAGAAACTTCATGCCTCGCATTGCTAAACTGTGGAATGACCTACCACCTGCGGTATTTCTGGACTGATACGACCTGCAAACCTTCAAAAAAAAAGACTTACTCCCATTTTAAAGGCCGGCAACGCACCTACAACCCCTCTGGTGTTGCGGGTGTCCGTGGGCGACGGTAATCGCTTACCTTCAAGCGATTCGTCTGCTCGTTTACCTCCTATTTCATGAAAAAACACATGTAATCGTTATAATATACAAATTGTACAGTTGTATAGAAAATATTGGTACGGAATAAGTGTCATGAATATGCGAACATGGCCCTGAGAGACCTCACAATTTTTAAAATGTTTTGAACTGAAATTACGAGGGAGAAGCTGGTACTGTGGTGCCCCCGGCCACAGATGAGAACTGTATTCCATATGTGGGCGGACCTGCGCCTTATAAAGCTGTAGGCGGTGGGCCGGCGTGAAATGCTGTCTCCATAAGTTGATAACACCGAGATTTTTCGAGGCTAATTTGGCCTTACCCTCTAAATGGCTGCGGAGTCGGACTTGACTTGAGATGTCGAGGCCAAGGATTTCGATATTGACTATGGCAGTGATGTGTTTCATAGTAGCATCACCTAAATTTACTTACCGTGATTTGATGTCAATATATTGCTTTACTCCCTAGTGACTAAATCTGCTATTTTCAGGCACTGAATTATTGAACAGGTCGATTAGCATGTCGTAAGTTATCAAAGATATATTTAAAGCTTTAACTCATATTGAATATACAAGGTGGAATTTAGGATGGGCAAGGGGATTTTTTTTGGTGTGATTATGCATATAAGGGAACAAATGAGTTAAAGAATTGCAACTATTACAAAAAAGGCACGAGTTTTTAGAGACTCAAAATTGGTGAATGATTAGTATGTTTGGGTAATCGACCTTATGTTTGGATTCAAGAATTAGGTTATATCTAAAGTTATTTTGGTAGCAATTTTTATTTGTTCCCTTAACCAACTACGAGTTGTTTTTTAATGTAGCACCATATCAGCCAAAGGACGTCCACTGCTGGACATAGGCCTCCCCCAAATTCACGGGGGTATTTGCCATAATCGCCACGCTTGGCATGCGGGTTGGCGATCGCAGTATCTCCACCGTGCTCCAGGGATGCTGCTGCCCATCCCCCGATGGTCTTTTAATGTACATCACGGCTTAAATTACACCCAGTAGATTTTATACAACGATGGTGGCAAGCAAGCTCACGGCCTGCCTGGTGGTGAGCAAACACCGTTGCCTATGGACGCTTGCGACTCCGGAAGAATCACAAGCACATTGCTGACCCTTTTTTAACTTGAGGTTTCGGTGTGTTGACAGCTAGAGACATACGCGGGTCCCTCACTCTCAACATAGCTAATCCTCGGGAGCTCTGGCGACCTTACTCACCACCAGGAACACAACACCACATACCTTAAGGAACAAGTAGTGGTGTTATTATGGCTGCTATAAGGAGGACCTTCCCCAGTTCGGCTACTATGCTAAGTATGGCCGAGATGACGTTTCGCTGTGCCCTACCTCTCTTGAGAAATAAAAACATAACTTAAATGTAGCCGTTATACGTTGCTCAGTCAGTACCTCTAGTTCATTTCAGTTCAGTTCAGGTGATGCATCCAGCCAGCAGTTCAGCTGCAAGGAATGGGAAGAGCTGACTACGGAGAGGAAAAGGTGTTAAAAGCAAAAAAAAGAAGGCGGCACGCTTGCCCCTCCTAGTGTAGCATATGAGGCAGGAAGTTAGCGGAGTATGTGAACCTTAACTGCGCGCTAACTTAACCGCAAACACTAAAATAATCGGAATAATATATAATATAATATAATATTGGTGGACAATCTTACACAAATCGAACTAGTCCCAAACTAAGCAAAGCTTGTACTATGGGTACTAGACGACGATATACATACTTATATAGATAAATACATACTTAAATACATAGAAAACATCCAAGACCCAAGAACAAATATCCGTGAAAAATGCACAAATAAATGCCCTGGCCGGGATTCGAACCCGGGACCTCTAGCTTCGGAGGCAGAGTCACTACCAACTAGGCTAAACAGGTCGTCATAAGCGAGTTCACTTGACCCCTTTGTACCAACTTCCGCCGCCCTGCCGCAGGCAGCAACTTCTTGGCCAAGAAACCAGTGCATCATGTACATACGGAAGGAGATGTAGGTTCGCAGTCGGGATATTAGGAGAGAAGGGAGGTGGAGCCGGCCCGAATACTAGCATCGTGAAGCCAGCGTAAGGTAGATAGATTCTATACTTGGTGTGTAATATCTATAGTATATGTTTTTTCGAAACATAAACGCAAACGAACGCGTTTGCTATTAGTCTCAATTTGTATGGCAACGCGAGCAGCTCCTCTGGCGGCTTTTGGTGGTAACTATTTGTTGTCATACAAATGGAGACTAAACGCAAACGCATTGTTTGTGTTCATGTTTAAAAATATATACTAGAGGTACCGAATTGACGAATTTTGTTTTAACAACCGTGTACCGCTGCTGTACTTTTATACTTCTTTAGCCACGAATTACTGACCTTTAATTTGGCATTATTTTTATCCAAACTTTCTAGCTTTAAAACTCGAGTAAAACAGGTTTAAAAAATGGCCTGAAACATGCACACGACAACTGCAAGTTAAAGCGCTTCTAAAAACGCAACAAAGTAAACAAATTGCACAAAGCCAGTAAAGTTTAATCACCGTTCTAAAATTAACAATTGCTGACAAAGTTGCTGCTATTCCTTTAATATCCATTGCGACTGTTGCCGAAACAAGGGCATATTAAACCTTCTAGTTTCCAAACTTCATAATTTTAGTATTGCCGTGTTCGAGAATGGCGACTTTATGGTTAAATGAGCAGAGTTTACATTCGAACAACATGATATGATAATATACGATTTTCCGAAAAAAATAAACTGATGATATTAAAGTAGAACCGTGCGTTGGGCGGTGTGGAAATATTAAAGCAAACGAACGTAATGCTTTGAATTTCAGAGGCTTAAAATTTGTATTAGCTTAAGGTTCGTATCGTGTGTTTTGGGTTTTTAACATATTTAAGCATTGTTGGTAATAAAGATAAAGGATTCAATGATACATTTATTTTCATCTAATGTGCCAACTTATTAATATATTACTTAATAGTGACTTTTATGTGGCTAATCTATTTTTCATAACACATTTGAAACTTTTATCACATTTGAAAATTAGTGCAACGACAGTCAAACCAACTTCATACAAACTTTGTTTTGTCTACATTACTTTATTTTAGCATTCTACAATTCACATGCAAAACAGTTAATGATAAAACAATAAAAATATTTTACAGTACATATGGTGCTATATTACCGCACGAGTGCGGTAATCAGCAGATTACTTGCATTTGTCGAAACTTTAAAGAGCCATATGTACTGTAAAACGTTGTACGATACACGTGCGAAAAGGTAATTCGCAACTCGTGTCGATTTAAAACACTCCCTTCGGTCGTGTTTCAATTTATCACCACTCGTTGAGCATTTCCTGTTTTCTGCACTTGTATCGTAATGTACTATAGTAATTAAGCCATGGACTTGAAAAAACTTTAGGGTGGATATTCAACGCTGTAGGTACACCTTCATCTAGCCAGAAAAGTAATAGAAAACAATCATAAAATAAAATAAAAAATTATAATCATTTCAAGGTGTCAAATTTTATCACCGCTATTTGCCCCGCCTCCTCCCCGTCCTTGCTTATGATTGCTGGTTGGTACAATTTTTAAATGTGTATTATATACTTTTTCGTAAAGAAGCAGTAGTTATTGTGTCTGTCTGCGTACATTTATCAGCAATATGATATTTATTTTTTAAATGATCGAATTTAATGTTGAGTTCATTGCTTAGGTTATTGAGATCTTTTAAGAGATGCATTGCTCCATCAAATTTAGTCTTGACTTTCGTCTGTGATCCGCTGTCAATACTCTCTAACTTATTTGGCAATAAGTCATTACTTCCAATTATGGTTTTATAAAGCATATCAATTTGCATTCTGTATAATTTTGTTCTCCTCTCTTCTTCTTTCTGTTCCTTTTTTGCCTTAATCTTCTGGAAAATGTTATCCAGAATATGTGGCGGCAGGGAAACCTGTTTTTGTGAAAAGTGTATTTCCTCATTATTCCCTTTTGATTCATACAGGACCTCCCAATACTTTGTAATGCTTGCTTTTATTTTTATTTCTTTAATAAATCTTCTGTTAACAACAGCTTTAGAAAGGAGTCTTTTCATAATGGGTCCATACGCGAGAAGATCGAGCGTGCTCAAATATTCAACTTGTTTTTCCAATCGTCTTATATCTCCGTCAATTTTTAAATCATTTACATCACTTACCGCTACACCGAGCATAAAATTTACAAACACAATTGATACAAATATAAGAAATAATATAAATATTATATGTACAAATTCCCTTGAATCGGCGAGTTCTTCGGAATGTTCTTTCCCGAACAAGTCGTCATATTCAAATTCTGACGTCATCATTACTATAGTTTTTATGAAAGCCGCCCAAGGTCCATCGAATGGTGGCTTTGAATGGTACTGTATCATAAAAGATAGTGAAAAAGCAATTAAAAGGAAAACAAATGTGATTAGTATCTGAAACAAAAATTAAATATAATAATAACCATTAAATGTAACTCGCTGAAACTTGCAATAATAATTGACGATATCCCATGGGACATTGTTTTTTTTTGTCTTAATTTTGCTAGCTTAATGCAGTTACCTTCACAAAAAATGTTTTTAGTTCTGGCCCAATACAAACACCAAAACTTCAATCTTAATTCAAATCGAAAAGTGTGAAAATAGGTGTCAACTTATGTTAGTGGGTTATTTTAAATGATGTCAGAATTAATGTGTATTTACATACCTTCAAAATGTTGACGCTAACTTTAGAGAACATTAGTACGTAGAAACCCATATACGGGAAACGAGATAGTAGGAACATGATTTGAGCCCAAGACAGCAATAGTGCTGCTGTGGCAACGTGGCGTGACCATTCTTCCTTTGTCCACGATTCACTTCCCATAGCCAACATAATAATTGCGAAAAATATAGAAAAGATCTTTGCCCAATTCTCAAATTCATAAAAGTATCTGGCACGATGCACGCCCATGAACACAATCTCCTGTGAAAAAAAATATTTCAACATCACCCTGGACAGCAAGCATACGGGAAACAATAAAATTAGGACAAATATGTCTATAAATATGTGCAGCTATCTTCTAATATTTATTCTATAGTTTTGCTTTTCCACACTCCACAACAGTTATAATAAACTTTGTTATCTTACTTATTTCATTGTCTTTCTCAATAGCAACATAGTCCAAGTCAACCCAATGACCATAATCGACCAAATAAACATAAGCTCGCAGTGCCCACCACTCGGCTCCAAAAGATTAACTATTTCCTCTCTAAGGGACACAAGATTACAAACGAACCTATTCAAGTAAAAAAGCTTTTGGTGTTGTAAGTTTTTTTTTCCATGCGGAAGCCCTCTTCGCCCCCGAGCTTACGTTTTTATTTTACGCAGCATCGGAATTAAGAAAAGGTGGTTGGTTAACAAATCGATTGTCCAATAATAAAGTTGGCAATCGTTCTTCAGGTTATTGAGTTTCGGGAGATCGTTAATGTAGAATAACAAACCAACGACATTTCAAAAGTATGGTAAACAAAGTATAATATATAGACGGCCTGTTTAGCCGAGTTGGTAGTGACTCTGCCTCCGAAGCTAGAGGTCCCGGGTTCGAATCCCGGCCAGGGCATTTATTTGTGCATTTTTCACGGATATTTTTTCTTGGGTCTTGGATGTTTTCTATGTATTTAAGTATGTATTTATCTATATAAGTATGTATATCGTCGTCTAGTACCCATAGTACAAGCTTTGCTTAGTTTGGGATCGATTTGTGTAAGATTGTCCCCCAATATTTATTTATTATTTATTATAAGAATTCGGTTTACCGTTTTCGGATAAGTGAAAATAGGACAAGTGTTTTTCGAGATTTCGATAGGTTACCAACGAAAGCATATAATAGCAGTAGCACACACTACATGAACGATAAAATAACGTACGATGAATTGTAACTGAAATATGAATGAATTATAATAATTCCATATATTTAAGAATAAAAACAGCATCAATAATTAGCATAAGATAATGTTTTAACTGACGTGACGCTACAAAAGTGCTTGCTTCTAGGCCTATTTTAATAAAGAATTTTTTGACTTCACTATGAATTTTAACAACTCACCAGAATTATTATTAGAATTAAGGGCGTCACAAATATCCCGTCGATCCATCCCCTCAACACAGTGTCAGAATTCTCATCATAAAATGCATCAATAATGAAACCATATAGAGACAGCGCAAACAATCCATAAATTGATACGATTACATAAAATAGAGGCAATAAAGATCTCCATTTCAGGTAAATAAGACTTTCCACCAAGGGATGTATCAATAATTGTCGTTGATCACATTTCACAAGTTCTTCTAAAACATTGATTTGACTGACTCCGTCCACTTTTGTGAAAACTCCATAATCCATTGTAACTAGATTACCAGATTCCTTCGTCAGATCTGAATCGTATGAATCAATAAACGAATCAAATACTTCTTCAAAAAATGGTGTAGGGTTTGGAAGCTCCGTTGATATCATTTCTAAAGCAGTTACATCTTTCTTCTTTTTATATCTTACTCCCTTTTCTCTCTTAGTACGGCTTGATAAAACAGCGCCTTTACGTAACATTACAACCATTACTTCACGATTACAACGGGAGGCAGCTAGATGAACAGGAGATCTTCCTACATGATCGACATCCTTAATTGCTAGTTCGTCAAATTTAAGTACAACTTCTGCTGCTTCTGCATAATTCTTAGCAGCTGCAATGTGTAAAGGTGTCCAGTCGGCTATGAATTCTCCTTTTGTTTTCAACCGTAAAAAGGCGTTTTTCTTTCCCAGAAGCTCAATACAATCCACTCGATTGCTTGCAACAGCTGTATGAATAGGAGCATAGCCTAGATTATTGAACGAACTTAGCATTTCATTAATAATATCGGAATCAAAATAGTCCATAAAATATTTCGCTATATTCTTAAAACCGAACTGTATGGCTACATGTAAAGCATTATTATTTTCATTTGAAACCTTCAAAATATCAGCTCCCATATAGATCAAAGTTTCAACGCAACTTAAATTTCCATCTCTGATGGCGATATATAATGGAGACTGGCCTAAATGGTTAATATGATTAACGGCACTTTTTCTATTTGTTAAAAGTTTTCTAAGTATGTGCCTATTGCCAATATAAGCCGCGAGATGAATTGGTGTTTCATGTATCTGAAATAATAGAGCAGAAACTTACAGAGTAAGGGACGTAAGCAAAAACCAAACCGAGAAATAATTTGACTAATCTTACCTGTTCTAAGCGATATACAAAATTCGACGCGTCGTCAATGGTAACATTGTTATAGAATTCAAAAGGTAAATTAGAAGAAGCAGTAATATCTGCCCTTGCGTCTAACAAACATTGCACTCCTTGAACCCAGTCGGTTACCACTGCAGTTTGAAGCAATGTGAAACCAGAAATGTCCCTAGTATTTGCTCTTTCTGATATTTCCGTTGCCTCTTCACACTTGTATGTTAGCATAATCTGAAAATAAAAAAAATTGTACACCTCGTTTTTTTTATACTCCATTTTATAGCCACTAACATACATCCGTTTGTTACAATTTCAGAAAAAAACTTAATCTATACTTTGTTAGAAAACTAATGTAGGTATCAAAGGATAGTTTTTAGGTTCACTAAATGGACTTTTTATTCACCATGTGTGAAACTACATGCTTTATTTCGAATTTTACTCTTTTAAACAAAAAACTTTAATAGCTTACTTGTTTTATATACTCGATAAAAATTCACAATTAAAGTTACAAATAGGGTTTTCTAATTGCGTGTCAGATAGTGAAATCCACGGCTGTGAAGTCGTGTACAAACATGAAAATGGCTGAAATATTCACCAGTAAGTACATTAATTATACTGAAGTTCTTTTCGACATTAAAATAATCAAATGTGGAATTCCTATTGTTTATTCTTCCCAATTCCAAATTCCTATTTCCTAATAGTTACCGCTTTTTCGGTAGCTACTTGATTGAAGGCGTTAGTGGTCACGATGCGGCTAAAAATGTAAAAAACCTTGTACATTTGGCCAACTTTACTTTGAATGCTTCTTCAAATTGGTTTTTTATGCTGATATGTAGAGGCGTAAGACCGGCGCTGTTAAGGCATGCGACGGATACTCCTTGGTCCAATAATATCTTTATAGACTCCAGACAATTGAGTTCCACCGCAGTATGTAGTACCGTGTCTAAACTGTCAATATTTCCTTTCATGGTATTAAATTTGCCTCCAGCTCCAAGAAAAATCCGAAGTACTTCGTATAAACTGAAATTAATGCAATTTTTTATTTATCAGCGTGTCTATGTCTTAAAAAGAAAAATGTTTAGTATAGGTCAAGATAAAATTATAATACCGAAGAAACTCCAAAGTCATCGTAAAAGCGATCCCTATAATGATCATAGATAATAATACTATTTTTTTGTATTAACTTCACTCGTGTCGAACTAAATCACTATAAATATTGAAAGTTATTTTCATATTTCTCTTGTAGGTACTTAGTTTGTAAGTTTTTGTAGTAAACTATACATATTGTTCACGCCAACAAAACTGTAAAAACATTTAAAAAAATGTTTAGTACACCTCCCATAGACGTAAAGTGAGATTTTCTTGCAGAATCCATTGTATGGTGTATCGATAGCTCGTTTAAGGGAAACCCATTAGCCATATTTTAATTCCGTCCGTCTGCGTAATATTAAATTGTAAAGTGCACATTTTCGTTGGAGTCAAGTGTTTTTCCTACCAGGCTACTGGATATATGAAAAAAAATCATGGTAAATAGTAGTTTATAATGAATTTAAGAGGAAAACTATTACAACGAAGTAGACATTTACTAGTTAACGAATAATAGCCGAACTTAAGAAATGTACTTGGAAAATCAAACTTTCGTACAATTTCCAGTGATTACTTAGATAATGATGTTAGTCGAGTACGTAGTGAGGACCCGGGTATGTCTTTAAACTACGACCAAGACCACCGGGGAATGGGCAGCAGCATTCCTAGAATGCGGTGGAGATACTGCGATCGCCAACCCGCATGCCAAGCGTGGCGATTATGGCATTTACCCCTCAAGATATGAGCACCGCGCCGGCGCGCCGCCGTCGCCGCCAATTCAAGTCGGCGCGCCGCCGCCGAGTGATATACGCGGCGCGCCGGCGCAACAAGTTGCGATTTGCTTTCTCGCTCGCACTCGTTACGTATCACAACCGCGTTCGTTCGCACGATGGCTTCAGTCAATTCAAGTATTTTGCCATGAAGTAAGGATAAATAGTTATCCTCTTTCTACGTATTTTACCGAGTGAACACGTGTCCGCATGTTAATTTTTTAAATTCCGCATACAAACGTAATTTTGCTCTCATTTTAAAACGCTATGCTAGAGTAACATGAAACTGTATATACACAATGGGATCCGGCATATCCAGGTCAGAAATCAGTTTCTCTTGCTTGAAATTATAATGAAGAAAAAATACAGCGATTATTAAGGTTTTCATAAGAGACGTAAAAAACTCAAAAACTCGCTGTATTTTTTTTTCTATTACAATGTCTAGCAACAGAAACTAATTTCCGACCTAGATATGGCGGCTCCCATTGTGTATACAAAGTTTCATGTTATTTCAGCTGGGCGTTTTAAAATGAGAACGAAACTACGTTTGTGTGGAGGATCGAGTTCAGCCGAGCTGGGGACTCTTAAGTTAGTGTGAAATTAATAAATATGATGGATTACATACTCGGTTACTTTATTAAAATAAATAAAACTTTCCGTATAGCAACAAAAACGAGGTTTTTTTGCACAAATCTCAAGGTCACGCCGCCGTGACGCCGCCGCCGCCGCGGAATTTTGCCTATCACGCCGCCGCCGCGTAATCGGCCATCGGCGCTCATATATAGCCCCTCATAAAATTGGGGGAGGCCTATGTCCAGCAGTGGACATCCTAGGGCTGATATGGTGGTGGTGGTTAGTTAAATTAATTATAAGTTAGATAAGTTTGTAAGCGTTTATAGGATGATTAACAGTGTCCGGGCCGGCCCGTTTTCTTCTAGAGTAATACGCCGGCCGTTGCGTTTGCTGTCATAGAAAACGGGCCGGCCCGGACACGAAACGATCTTCTGTGTATCATCCTTAAGTCCTTACGTATGGGCAACTACAGAACCCTACATTGCGCGTGGTCTAACACGCACTTGGCCTGTTTTCTTAGAGTATGAATTACTTACTTGTCTATTTTCACCCCCTGATAAAATGCTATTCCAGCGACATCAAGTGCCGTGCGTCCCCTATCATCAACGACATTAGGATCGTCCCCAGCATCCATCAATTCCTGTATTCGATCGACGAGACACCTCGCACTGGCATGATGCAAGTCAGTCCATTTGGGTTGATATTTTACCTTTCCCATGACTTGGGTACCGTCAATGTTAGCTTTAAACGTTCTGTAATTTAAAATAATAATAAAAATAATTTGTTTTATAAACTTGGTATAAAAACAAAGTTTAAAGGATCAGTGAAATGAAAACATTGCTGTGTGATTCCAAAAGGAACAATAAAATTCAGATGTTTGCTCACTTAGATTATGGTATTTGATAACTACCAAGTTAAATTGATTTAAAAGCTATACCCAGTTAATTATAAGTGTAATATAATGCTTACGATTATGGTATTTATACTCGTGCAGGTTAGAAAACATTTTTAATGAAACCTGCATGGGTACATTATATACTTGTTTATAATTTTATGACAATAGCAAGTAAAGCTTCCCAGAATGTCATAGCGTTAAGATACTTGTACCTGTGTTTCTATTATTAGAATCATTTTAAATGCAAAAGACATTTACGTATATGGAAGTACTCACACAAGAACATTATGCTTTTTCGGAATAACTTTAAGGGCAAAAGCCATTTATTTATATGGAAGTACTTACCCAATAACATTGAACACTGTCCCAATCTTCCTTTTATATTCCATTCTTTTTAATCTCATTAACAGTCTCCTTCCTTCTTCAAGCAGCTCTCTTTCTCTCTCATCAGATTCAGCTTGCAGATCATTGAACTCAAAAGGCGTATTTTCTTGTTCTATTCCATCTTCTTCTCCCATACGAAACGTCCTCAACGGAATTTCATCAGTAATACGATTTGATGGCGTTGGTGACTCGTTCTGGCGAAACAATAAACATATTTCTTCTCCTGGAAAATTATAAAATCTATTAAGTTGTATAATTAAATAATATTATTGTTTTCCTTGTTCTTGTTTTCGCAAAGTTATTTCAGCGGTTTACTCGTACCTTATCAAACAAGTTCGATTCATCAATACAAACAAAGTAACGGAATGACAAGTGTGGGTGTGATTCGTCATTGTTTCGCTCATAATGTTGCCATTATATGACAGCCTCATTAAGACAATTAACATAAACTTACTCAAGTAGAAGATTTTTCAATATTTGAACAAATTTATTCCTGTTTTTTGATGTAATAGATAAAAAAGTATTGTCATGTCTCACAAATCTCATTATTATACTTAAAATGTATTATTTTTTAGCAATCCAAAATACATAAAATCTCATATATTGAAGAAAGCTAGAAACTATAAGTTCTAGGTATCAGATAAACGAAGAAAGTGTTCTTAACTTGCAATATACATACTTGCTTTAATAATGTTTCTTGTAGAAGTTATTAACTACAAGTGCAGTAAAAATTTCAAACAATCTTACCTTGACCTTTATTTATCTCGGTCGCTGACATCACAGCAACGTGTCGTGTTTAATAACTTGAACACTAAACTTAACACCGTGTACTCAAAATAAGTGAGTTACAACCACCAGGATGAATTAACACACTTCTATTTAAATAACAGTGGTTTTATTTATATTTACATTAAAACTGTTGACAAAGACGCAAGCTTTGCATGAATCTGTATTTGCAACTGTTTACTCAACGCCCATGAACCAAGTTGCGTGGTGTAATCATTTCGATAGCAGGTTTATGAGATAAAGCTTACAAAACACAGATAGCTCGGTGACCCAATAAATACTTGAAAAGGCAGATAGTATTTAAAAATTCATTTTCATTATCCTACAGCAAATAATTATTACTGATAAGACCGTTTATAAATCGTAATACTTTATTCGGTGACCCAATAAATTCTTAAAAAGGCTGATATTATTTAAAAAATCATTATTATACAGCAAATAATTAATACTTTTAAGACCGTTTATAAATCGTAATACTTTATTCCTATTCATGATCATTCGGATTCACATAAACAGTAAGTACTTTTTTACATATAAATAATAAGTAATTAAATAATTACCGTAAAAGGGGGTGAGTTGGGTCGAAATCAAAGTTCAAACCTGGATAAAAGTTTATTTTTATATATGGCACATTGATTTATATACAAAAAAGTGTTCCGGTGGTATGAATTTTAGTTTGTTAATGATAATTTGTTGCTTCATTGCATAGTTTCAACGAAAAATACATAATAGTAGGCAAACCCAGCTCGCCTCGCAGTTAAGGTTATAACACAGAATAAGGAATAGTACAAGTACAGAAATTTCACTTCCTAACAAAAACGGCGTTTAGGCATAAGAAACGTGCCTACTCTCTGCATCTCTGTCTATCCCATAACTTGTATTCATTCACGCGCGGCACGTGTAGCCCTAGGGTTGTCACGCCAAAAATACTTCAATAAGACAAAACATGTTCTACCTCACCAGATGTCGCTTAAGTACAGTGAACCGAAATTAATTAAGTACATGTTACTTCACATGAATAGAGCGTTCATGGCCCAGTGATAATTTTTAGTTTTGATTGTATACCTATACTACTACCATGTTTTTTCCACATATTCTCTTGCTTGTGTTGCTTGTGGTGTGTGTTATTGAGGGTTGGGGCATCACCCTGCGACCAATAGGAAGCAAGACGCGGACGAAGTCGCGGGCAACAGCTAGTCATTTAATAAATCTCATATTTTTTTAACGAACCATCTAACGTTACGGTGGGTTTTGGAAGAAAAAAATGCATCCCCAATTTAGGTGTAGGGGAAGTACCTTCAAACTACATAATATTGGGGGACAATCATCAAAATACATAATATCGTGACCATCAGGTTTTGTCGGACATACAAATCAACACAGCACATACAACAGGACAGGTCATCTTCTTAAGTTTCTCAGGTATAGGTACCTACACTTTGTCCGTGTTTCAAATGCTATGGCCACAACACAATAATGGACAACTATCTAAATAGGACAACTATTATGTAGCTAATCAAGTAAAATAAATTGAATAACGCGTGTTTCATTTTGAATAAAATTACAGTTAGGTACTTAATAAGTAAATCGGCGGAAATGTACCTAACAAAGTAACCAGGTGGTTCGTATCGTATTCATTTGTATTGTTCTTGTACATTGAAACTTACAACTTGCTAATTTTAAACACCAAGGTTATACTAAATAAGTACTTATTATTACATATACCAAACTAAAAGAAAAACTTACCGTTCACAATTCGTAGGTAATTGAAAAAAAGACACACCAACGTTCCTTCGGGTATTTAAACAACCATAATATACAGAACATGTGGTGCCGGTTATAGGTTTCATCGTGTTTTTTTTTAAATCACACAAATAAATACGTTAGCGTGGTTTGTCGCGATCAAGTCGGCGGCGCGCGGCAGCGGATCACGACGGGTACGTACACGCTCGGACCGGACGGCGACGGCCCGCGACTGACAGCTAGTTTCGGGGATTTCAAGCGTTAGGTTATTAACGCGGCGCGCTCCACCCATTGCAAGCCCCTTGGTTATAAGGGCTAGCAATGGGGTGAGATGGTAAAATTTCTAGGGTTGACACTATGGGATAGAAATGTCTATCGACGTAGTGTCAGAATTTAGTGTGCATGACTAGCATGACACTGCGTCGTCAGAAGGAACGTCTTTCGACGTAGTGTCGTATTTAGGTATACAAATGCATGATCAGCACAGCACATTGCACAGTGACATTTAAGCATGGTCAAATATGTTCAAATACGTCGATAAAATTCCACAACTGTCGACGTAGTGTAGGCACCTATTTTTATATGTAATTTGACACTACGACACGACAGAATGTCTACGTCTGTAGACGTTCTGATCATAGAAAGTCGATAAAACGCTGAGTAGGTAATAGCCTGTATTACTGTATGAGTTAAGTAATGCGGCCACCAACGCAGCAGCCGCGACGCCACACTAAACTTATCAGTACCGACAATCTGAAGAATGCAGACGCCTATCTCAAGTGGACCAAGCGACGTGCAATATGTCAATCAACTCAATGAGGGTCGCTAATGCACTTCCCGACTTAAAAACAACATAGCGTGCAGGTGCATGCAATAAATCGCCAAATTTATGGGAGTTGCTAATGGATTTCTCAAGAACCTTGGCGCTGACCCTTTCTTATCTAAATGGCTTACAGAAAGGAATGTTCCAGAAAACAACCCCTGGCCTACGTGACACACCACCATGCATCCCATGGCGTGTCCACGCGACGCGGGAGAATAAAAGGACCAGCCCCGACCTATGGCAGCCAGTGGATTCGCCGCAGTGATGACAGGCAGCATAAATCGATGCTTATGAGTATGCCCACGCTACACTAAGTATTCTTTTTCTCTACCACGCCCGGATCGCACTTTTCACCCAACCGCCTACCGTTCCTGACCAGCCTAGTTGTCGCTAATCCCGGCCTCCCACAAGCGGGTCTCACCGGGAGAAGCCCCGACGAAGCGGGAAAGGGCAGTAAGAGCCGATGCGATACGACTACCGGCTAAACCGGACGCCCCACGCCCCAGCACAATCCCGCAACAACAACGAGATGGCGCCAGGAACAAAGTGATTGCGGAATGCATTACCGTTCTGCAAAACGTCCTGGCTGCCATTCAGACCGGCGAAAACCCAGTTCCCATCATACTGAGGGGACTAGCCGACCTGTACAAGGACGGCTAAACCTCGGACACAGGAATGGAAGTACCTGCAGTGCCGTCGGCTCGAGTGTCGCTCGCTGGGCCTCCCTTAACGGGGTCTCACCCGGCAGGGCTCGACCTCGCCGACGGACGAACGCGGGCGAACCCAACACCGGATTCGACGAGCTATAAGCTCATCAAAGCTACCCGTCCGTTGTAGTGGACGGCGCCCGACCCCGCTAAATGCGGCCCCGCCGCGTACAGCTTCCCCGGGCCCCAACAGGCCCGCGCGAAGACTTCGAACGGTGGCAGGCAGTTCACAACTAGCTACGCTCCGCGACACAGTTCGTCTCTCGGTGACCTAACACCTAAGCTCCGAATCGCTTGGTGAACCGGTTCACCCCGCGACGCCGTCAGTATAACATATTGTATCGCGTCAAGTTAAATCGAGATTCCAACTGTAAATTCAATCAATAAACTACATACCTCCTCATCGGCGTTTTCTTCGAGATCTCCGGCCACAAGATACTTAACTTATGAAATAAATGAAATGCACATTTTAATATAGCATATTTATTTAATTTGCAATTTGTTTAATTCATCCGCTACTTCCATATTTTTTAAATAATATTTACCATTTTATCATAATGTAAGACACGTTTGACTACTTATGTACGTAAATCGACAACCCTGAACTACGAACACCAACTCCCCCATCTATCATCCCGGTACACCCCGTTCGTAACACCAACTCTCCCCATTCATGACCCAACTGTCCCCGTTGTCGACCCAACTCACCCCTCAGTATATCCTCGCTCTCCCCATAAAAATCATCAAATGTAGTTGAATTCGTTATCTATGTTTAAACCATTATAAATAAAGAAAATATAACTTATGTTTTTTCTGTTTCCAAAAAGCCATGTAAGTATAGAAACGATATTCGAAAGGCGGTTGAACACTTACTTTGGCAAACATCACATAAAAACAAAGTTAAATTCAACTAAAAATCCGCCGCTTTCGAGCATCAACTTTGACAGTGAGTTTGTGTTTCAAAATTGTATGATTTAGCAGCTTAGTGTTGTGAAAAGAAGAAAAAATATGTGTAAAAATACAATCAAATTACTTTGAGAGCAACCTGACACCGAAAATTAAACAAGCTACCGAAAAAAGAAATTCTGGATTCGCAACCCCCCGCGAACCCTACTCACCCCATTTTATTGAACTACTTTTTAATTTTAATATTAATGATTGTATATTATGTGCTTCCAAATTAGATGCCAATACTTTCAGAGCTGATAATAGTCATTAGTTATAACTAACTTGTCGGTTAAATGCACAGGATGATTATGTTTGGGCAGAGTTTTAATTCAATTATTTTGTTCGTAAATACAAACAAAAATTTCATATAAAATGGAGTTGTTATTCCCTATGTTAAAGCCAATTATTTTGATGTAATTAAACATCTCAAAAGTATTGGCGTTAGCTGCCTTATTTTTGAACCTGTCTAATTTGTACTCGTACCCGTAGCTTAACTTCCTGTGGAACCACAGTATGGGATTCATTCGTCAAGAAAGGAGTGTATAGATTTTTAAAGGGTCGGCAATGAGCATGTGACACCCCTGGAGTTGCAGGCGTCGATAGGATGCAGTGACCGCTTACCATCAGGCGGGCCGTACGCTTGTTTGCCACCGACGTGGTATTAAAAAAATACTTACACGATAATTATTTTTCAACACATTTGCTCGCAATGTGGCTCTTATTTTAATGCTTCACTTTCAGGCTCATGTTGCAAGATATGCCTGAAAAAAAGATAAAATCTTTTAGAATAATTAACATGAGTTGATATTGTTCATAATATATTTTTTTTATTAATGGCTATTGAGAGACTTCTTTTTAAATTTGGTTTGCATCTGTGGCAAAAAAGTTGCTGCGACCCACGCTACGACCAACGTGTATGATAGCGGCCATATTGTGTCAAAAAGATTTTGACGACATACCGAGCTCTCATTGGCTACTGCCTTGTCTACCAATGGACGTCAAACGTCAAAATAAAGTGACAAATAAAAATAAAATGGCGTCTCCTCGAAATTTCGTCTAATCGTCTCTGAACATTTTTTTCATTTTTGCAAATGTTGTTATTTAATTTGTTTCTATGCAACAAACAAACGGAACAGTGTGTAGATAATCGAAAGTTTATCTGGAAACGCGTAATAACCATTGTTTGGACAACAAATGGAAGATAGTGAAGTGCGTCGTATGTGGCATGCCATGAAAGTTCTCATTTTGCAAAATGTACGAGTGTTGTGGTTGTAAAACGTAGAACTCTGTGAAAGGACGAAGATATATCGTTTTCCCGGATATGAAATGAGATACATTAAAAAAGAAATCTGTTGATAAGTAAATTGTTTGTTTAATTTCATATAATACGGCACAACATAGTTCACGGTATTTCAATTGAACACCAGTTTCATTTTACATCGGACGTTGGTGTTCAATTGGAAATGCCGTGAGCTTCTACACATACTTTTTAAATGAGCTATATATAGTTATCGTTGGATGTTCACAGTAAGTTCCATTGCCACAGTGTCATTAAATAACTAAAAGAAATAAACGTCAAAAATCTACCAGCCGGTACAGATTAAATATGGTTGCTTACGGTCTATATTTTTGGTTCGTGAGTTGGCGGTCTGAACCCTTACTAGTCTGTGTTGCGACCTTACTAGTGGCTCAGTATGCTAAGGCACCGCGTTTTTTTTTCTCAAATTACAAAATTTCCAGAAACTAACTCGACAAAAAATCTATATAATTATCAAAACTGAAACGGAAACCTTCGTTTCTCTCCTCAACAATTTTTTACACATTTTCGATGTAGGTATGTGTTTGAATGTCATGTAGCTCGTGGAGGTAACCAAAGTTATACTTCCGTCTTCTAACCTATCCGCGATCCGAGTCGGTTTTGCCATACTAAGTATAATACGTCACTGGAAATATCGTTGACGATGGTACAATAGGTAAATAACTACCGACATACATGTCCTGTTGCTATCAACAGCTAAAGACAATTATTTGCAGCCTATAAGATTTTTATCTTATAGAATGTATTTTTCCTGGCAAATGTGTTGGAATAGGTTTTATAAAACTCGTGAGCTTTGAGCATTATATTCATTACAAAGTAATATCACCTCTGCTGTATATGAATATATATATATATATATATATATATATAGGTATGTGGGTAAGTGTTTTCGTCAGTCTACCGTGCGATGAATAAAACCAGTCTCGAAACAAGCACGCGTTTTAATTGCTGTCCTCTCGATGGCATTACCTAGTATATACCAACCTCTACTGAAATGATCAACATACCTCACTTGTACTATAATCCTAACTAATGTACTTACTATATTCACCTTTATTTCTGACGTGACGTTTCGACACCGACTGCACCGATCTCAGATGACTGACGTCTCAGCAAGTTGTTAACGAAGACATGAGTACATGACATTTAACTAACCCCATAAAAGTCTAAAAAAAATGATGACCCGGGAAAGTCCAATATCCATTATTTCATAAATTGTCTTAGGCACAACTCACAACACTCACAATATCTGAACACAGATCCTAAGACCTGAAATCTTTGAAAATGTTGATGGGCATACGAGAATAATTAATAAAAATACGAGAATAATAAATAATTTTTCATTGATTAAAATAACAATTTAGTCTGATAAAAACACGTCCCCGTTGCAAAAGTGCCCATAACGCTCTAGCAGCATTTCTGCGTTGGATAGCTTTTGCATCATAAACAACTTGGAGCGGGAAATGAACGTATGAGCTAAATATTTGCATTTTAATAATCATAATTAAAATCTTAGTATGGAACGATTATAATGACACAGCTCTTCAGTCTTTTTACAGATACTTTTTATCAAACAAAAGATAGAACGAATACCTTTTTTCGCCAATAAAAAGTGAACAATCTTTATTGTTTTTTTGCCGTATCCGGTTATCTAATCTTTTAAGATAGGAAAGGAATAAAAGTAAAACGTCAATGGATGTTATTATTTATTTACAATGTAGATAATAATCATCACTTACCATCAGATGAAATAGTGGTCAAATGCTTACCTGTTTTTATAAAGAAAAAAATTATAACCAGAATACCAAAATTAAACATAGGTAAGTTAAGTATCTCATAACAAAGCATATTTTTATTGCAACTTGGTGTTCTGACTTAATACTTACAAATAAAAATACACACTTAGGAAACTATTTGTTGTCATTCTTTTACTTTGCCTATTCTTATTGGTATGGGTAAATCAAATCTAAAAAAAATATATTTAGTATAATTTTATTATACATTGAAAAAAAATATATGCATTTTTTTGAAAACCAATAAGTACATGACTATTAAATAATATATAAGGACTTAACTAACACTCTTATTCTTTAATTTGAGCATAAATTTCTTGCCATCACCGGAACTATCAGTCTGAGTATTTTTATCTGAAACACTGTTTTGATTCTTTCCTATATCCTTCACTTGGTCTTTGACATCATTGATAGCAGTAGCTAGCTCTTCCAATCTACTCATAATGTCTCCAAACTTCGTTCGTATTTCTATCCCTTTCTCAACTTTGGAGTTCTCTATCAAATCACTGAGTGAATACCTATCATCAGTCACTATAGTTTTGAAAAGCATGTTCATTTGGTCCCTGTACATTTTTTTACTGGTCTCTCTTTCTTTTTGGTGATATTTTGTTTTTACTTTATGTAATATGGCATCCAATATGTGAGGTGGAAGAGATTGTTCTTTGGCAAAGTAATGCGGTTCATCAGCATCTGCTAGAACTTCATAACATACCTCCCAATGATTTATAATACAAGGTCTTATGTAGATTTTTCTTATAAACCTTCTGCAATGGAATTTCTTGTGAACTAAGCTTCTAAAAACGCCGCCAAATACAAAAGCGTCTAGAGAGCTCAAAAAGTTGACTTGCTTTTTCAGTCTTCTAACGTCTCCTACTTTTTTCAGATCTGCAACATCGCTTACTGCCACACCTATCATGAAGTTGACAAATACCATTGAAACTAGTATTAAAAATAGTACAAATAGCATGTGGTCTAACGTTTTTGTGTAAGCAAACTCTTCTTCGTGTAAGTGTCGTAAATAATGATGGGATGAAGATGCATTTATATTACTTGTGGTATTCATAAGATTAGTAGCATTAACAAGATTAGTTGTATTTACAAGTCTCGATCTATTGCCATATCTCAAGCCACCAGCACGTTTTAACGGTCTGATCTGGCTCGATTCATTAGTTTCTTTGAACAGTGCACCGTAGTCGAAGTCTGACGTCATCATGGCAACTGTCTTGACAAAAGCCGCCCATGGTCCATCAAAAGGAGGGTACGCGTGATATTGAACCATGAAACTAAGTGAAAATGCAATGAGCAGGAACGCACATGTCAGGATTATCTGAAACATTAAAATATCGTAGTCACTATATTGGCCTAAAAAAATCCTTTACAATACAGTAAACCTTGAAAGGCTTTAAAAGCCAATTGTGATCTTCAAACCAAGCTATTTATGTCACAAATTAAATACTATTTTTAATGTACGTGTAGTTAAAATACGACATCGCCTGTCACGCTGCAAATGTGATATAACTATACATTGCGTGTTTATTTAAAGTAGGATAGTAAACCTTATTAGAAGAAAAGTAGATCTATTTAAGTAAATGTGCTGTACAACTAAGGACTATTAATTTACTCGTACTAGTGTAAAAAAAACAGCAAACCTTGATAAAATTACTGGCAACTTTACTAAACATCAAAAGGTAATATCCCCAATACGGGAATCTTGATAGGAGATACATCATATACGCCCAAGTGAGAAGTAGAGCCCCAGTAGCCACGTGCCTTAACCATTCTTCTTCGAGCCACCGCTCTTGGTCCGTGAAGAGAAGTACAAGGGTTAGGAGTATCGAGCCTAATTTGACCCAATTTTCCAAGCAGGTTAAGTAGCTTAACTTTTTGGCGTATATGTATATGGTTTCCTGTAAGTAGAGGAAAGGAATGATCCGGTATTGATATGATAAACAAAATGTTCTTTATTTTATTTTAAAATCAATAGTAAAAATTTCCATTTAATTTACTTCATCTGAAATTGTGATAGTAATATATGTAATATAATATATAATGTATGTAATATATTTAAGTGACAATACACATTTCAATTAATAAATCATGTTTAATTTTTATGCCAAAAAGGGAAATTTGGTAGAATATTCTATTGAACTGTATCCAAAAACAATAGTCCAAATGTTGGAAATATTAGTCAGTAGTGAGTCAAACGTTCTAGTTCTGGACACTAACCGAATACTTGACTGAAATCATAATTCGTAACAATAAAGCGGAACGACAGTTGTCAAATACAGAATATTAAAGTGTCAACCATCGGGACGTTTACCTTAAACTAGGTATGAATAATGATTACGTACCTGAATGATGACTAGAAGTGTTGGAGCATATAGCAGATTACTGCTTATGAAGTACTTTTTATTCTTATCGCAAAAGCAAAAAATTAAAACAAAGTTCAATGTTAGAACAAATATTGTGTAAATTGCAACAATCACGTAAAAGAAGGGCACCAGAGTAATCCATTTTAAGTAAATGAGACTCTCTATCAATGGATGCATAAGTATATTTTTCTGTCCACATCTGACTAGTTCTTCTAATACTTTGATTTGACTGGTTTCATGGTCTTTCAACAAGACTCCATAGTCAATACTGATCTCACAGCCAGCTTCTCCTAATTCTGGCAACTTTGACTCAATAAATTCATCAAATACGTCTTCAAAAAATTCTATTGAATTGGGAAGTTTAGTACATATCGTTTCTATAACAGTCTTCTTTCTTCTATCACGATATTCCGAAGGATTTGATAGAACAGCGCCTTTGCGTAAAATGGTAGAAACTACTTCACGGTGACATCTGTCAGCAGCTAGGTTTAAAGCGGAGCGTCCTTTATCATCTATATCATCTATTGCTTCTGGATCTATATCCATTATTGCACCGACAACCTCAGGACAGTTTTTAGATGCAGCTATTTGCAAAGGCGTCCAGTCTGCAATGAACTCGCCTTTAGTTTTGAGTCTCAAGTTTGCTTTTATATAATACAACATTTTGATGCAATCAAGACGATTGTTCATTGCGGCTATGTGCACCGGAGCATAACCACGGTTGTCAAATGAATACATCATCGTCCGTGTAGCGTCTTCATCATAACCGAGAATGTAATCTACAATTTTCGTATCTCCAAATTGTATCGCTGCGTGCAAAGCGTTGCTTTTTTCTCCTGTTACTTTATAAATATTGGCTCCTTTTCGAATTAATGCCTTGATGCAGCCAAGATGACCATTTCGGATAGCTATATACAGTGGAGTCTGGTCTATTTTATTCCACATGTCGACGTTAACATCATGGGTCCCTAAGAGTATTTCAAGAATTTCCTTATCTCCACGGCTGGCTGCTAAATGCAATGGGGTTTCATGTATCTGAAACAATTGCTTATTAGTAACATCAAAATAAAGTTGCTCATACTTCTGTTGTTATCTTGGAGCAAGTGACTCTTGAAATATAACACAGTATTCCCTGTATTCAATTATTCATCAAAATGAAACGATTATCTATTGACATAAAACATAATATGTAAGCATTGAGGACAAATAGGTAAATTACAGATAAAGCAATGACACTTTTATTTGAAATCAAATTTTTGTCTTAATAACTTTGAAGCTACACTGCATTGCATGGATATTAAATTTCCAGCCTTTTCAAAATTACATAAAGTCGGTTTTTGCGTGTACCCTAACATTATTTAATTACTCGAAGCGTTTATACGGGAGATAATAATCTTTCATTGCCTACTATTATGTCAGTGACCGTGAGAAACTACTTATATACACAGGTTATGTCGCGTGTCTAGGCAATTGCAGGTCTTTGTTTACAAACACTGCATGGCATGGCAAATGATTAAGTATGTACTTGGCTCGTAATATTACTTCGATCCTGGTCGTGAAAACGTTGTTTTCACTCTAACTTCCACACTGCGTATTGTGTAATAAACATTATGTAACAAAAAACACCACATTATGTAACAAAATTGTGCCCAATAAACTATTATTATTATTATCACTCTTTTTTGGACGAGCTTTGAGCTTATATCGCTTTTATTTATTTATTAATTTTAGTTAGGTTTTTACAATAAATGTATAAAAGTAAAATGTAAAAATATACTTTTTTTTATACCACGTCGGTGGCAACAATCGTACTGCCCGCCTGATGGTAAGCGGTCACCGCAGCCTATGGACGCTTGCAACTACTAGGGGTGTCACATTCGTGTAAAAATATTAAAGGGTTAATAACCCCACCCACCTAAGGTAAGCCTAAGGTAAGGTTAAATAACCTACATAATAGTACATTACGATACAAGTGCAGAGAACAGGAAATTCGCAACGAGTGGTGATAAATTGAAACACGACCGAAGGGAGTGTTTTAAATCGACACGAGTTGCGAATTACCTGTTCGCACTTGTATCGTACAACGTTTTACAGTACATATGGCTCTTTAAAGTTTCGACATATGCACGTAATCTACTGATTACCGCACTCGTGCGGTAATATAGCTCCATATGTACTGTAAAAAATATTACAGCATTATAAACAAACCAACCTTGCTATTTTTACTATTTGGAATAAGAATGTTTTTTTCATTCGAGTTGACCAGGTAAGTTACGTATACAATTGTTAATAAAATTATTTTCTGAGTAGGTACTAAGGCTGGGTTGCACCGACTTCCGATCACAGACCGATCAACGTTAAATATGGCACCGGCAGCTGTCATCTCATAGAAACTTGTCAACTTTCCAATACATTCAAATTTTAATGAACACAGCTTACGATTACAGACGGTTTGGTGCAACCCTGCCTTAATATAAGATTAAAAAATTGGGCCCCCTCGGCATATTCCCTAAAATGTTGGCAGCATTTCCTCACTGAATCACAACTCTAATGCATAGTATTTATTTTTATTACATATATGGAAAACCAACAGCTTAATACATGTCTAAGTACAAACTACAGCCAATTCAGGTTCTCACTTATAGAACTTAACTATGTATCTAACAAGGAACAACCTTAGCAAAAAAAAATTGATCAATTGTCGTACCTCATCCAAACGATAGGCCAGGTTCTGATCGTCATCTAACGTCACATTCTTATACCGATGGAAAGGCTGGTTGGATGTAGCTGTGACTTCAGCACCTGCGTCCAATAAGTCGCATACTCCGGGCACCCAGCTGGAGAGTACGGCTGCTTGGAGCAGCGTGGCTCCGTCGTGGTCTCTCGTGTTGGCTCGCTCTGCTAAAGACTCAAGGTCGTCGCATCTGTGGCTTAGGAGAACCTGGAATAATAGTTGAATCTATTAGGCGTCTTTTAGGATTTGAGTGAATTCGGAAACAGTTTTCAACATTTGGCGCCCTATGCCAATGAGCTTCGCAGCTCCATAAGACAAGGAAAAAATATGATGAAGTAGAAATGCCAGCGGAGATGCCGTCTCTATCCGTCGCCCTGGGTTATTGGCAAATCTCGATAGGGTAAACACGCCCTTAAGTATGTAAGTAAGTAAGCGTATATTGGGTTACGACTACCAATTTTCTTCGTTGCAGTCCAATGCAACGTATGTATTTAGACAAATACCACTATACTATCGTTTCTTTCTAACCTTGAAAGTTTCATCCAATTTATGCTTAACGCAGAGATGCAACGGAGTATAACCAGAGCTATTCAGGCACTTGACTGAAGCACCGGCATCCAGAAGTAGACGGATGGATGGAAGACATCTAATTTCAACAGCCGTGTGAAGGGGAGTGTCAATGTTGTTTATTTCCTCCTTCATCGTGTTAAAAGTGCCGCCTGCTTCTAGTAGCATTCTGATGACATCTGCTAAGCTGAAACAAAATTTCGTCAATTACTTTCAAAAAAAATCTGAGCTTGATATAGCAATTATAATTACATAGAACACTAGTCATTGCCAGCCAAAAAGCAATGAGAATTCAGCAAAAAGCCATGGCAAAGGGCATGATATATATCTTTTAGAAAAACAGTGCAATATCAACGCAACGGGGGCGTTCACTGGTATCTTCGAGATCAAAGGGCTTTTTTTTAGGGTTTGTCGGCCTGTTTAGCCTAGTTGGTAGTGTCACTGCCTCCGAAGCTAGAGGTCCCGGGTTCGAATCCCGGTAAGGGCATTTGTTTCTGTGGTGAGCAGAGATTCCTGAGACTTGGATGTTTTCTATGTATTTAAGTATATATTTATTAAATATATCTTCGTCTAGTACCCATAACACAAGCCTTGTTGAGCTTACTATGGGACTAGTTCGATTTGTGTAAAAAATTGTCCCCCAAATATTTATATATTTATTTATTTATTTAAAGGGTTTTTGGTATTGGCTAAGATGCGACTATGCCAACATGGATTAAAAACTGTGGTGAAAACGAGGTAGAAAAATAAACACTGTTACTGCGAATGCTGCCTTCACCAGGCATACTTGTGATTGTCCAGACATTTTATTTTCACTTGTATGAAACGACATGGAATTTGGGAAAATTGTTTAATTTTATCTGTGTAACAAGTACGCAATGCAATGAGGATGTTAAAGTAATATTGAACGACTTACTCGACTATCTTCTTCCGTCGGTAGTGGGCGAATCCAGCAACGTCTAGTGCCGTCCTGCCTCTGTCATCGCAGATGTTAGGATCGTGGCCTGCAATAGTATCAACCATTTAGCCTTTTGCAGTGCAAACAACGTCTAGACATCTAACTACTGACATGTATATAATAATTACAATTAAAATTATCTACAATTATATCCTAACCCAACTCAATTGAGACTTTAATGAATTTTTACTCCAATTTTAGACACACGAAATAATTTTAACTTTCTATTCGTAATACTTGTAAATGGTAAGTCAGCAAAGGGAGGTACGACTTGGTGGAGCGGAATATGTATGCGGTATTTTCTATATTACCGAAATCTTACTGATGTCATCCAAATTGCTCACTTGTCAGTTTACTGACAGTATAACATTTTGCGCACTAGTAAATACAATACATGGTGTAGAAGTGAAGCGGCATGGGTGCAGTCGTACGCTCAAATCAGAAGATACGTCAAAAAATCGGTACTAAACTCTACTGACTTGACCGCTTACTAATAACGCTCCGACAAATACGAAAGTATAAATCTATAAGTTTATAAATGTAATTTTTTTTTTTCAATTTTTATACTCATTTTCACATTACCTGCATTTAGGAGTACTCTTATACGGAACCCCAGATTCTTGGCGCTTGCATGGTGTAACTCCGTCCATCCTGCTTGGTATCGAGGGAGGTGGCTGAAATGACAGACAGGACAAGTTAATTTTCGCAAGGCACAATTAGTTTCGATTATCGTGAGTAAACCGGTCTAAAGCCAATAATGGTCCAGTTTTCTCTCTGAGTCGGAAGGTCAGGATGGCAGTCGTTTTCGTAGTCTTGAGATTTGTTTGGTTCCAAAGCAGACTCCGAACTCCTTTAGGGTACAAGTGGAAAAAAAGATCATCATCCTGTCAGCCGAAATACGTCCACAGCTGGACATAGGCCTCACCCAAAGACTTCCACAATGACCGGTACTGCGCTACCCGCATCCAGCCGACACCTGCGACCAGGTCAGGACCAGGTCATCAGTCCACCGTGAGGGGGGCCTGTCTACGCTACGCCCCGATACGTGGTCGCCACTCGAGAATCTTTCCGCCCCAACGGTCATCGGTTCTACGTGCTATGTGCCCCGCCCGCCCACTGTCACTTAAGTTTAGAAAAAAAGATAGGATGATAATATTATGACAATCAGTTTGAATTATCAGCTTCCGTAATCAAAAATATAATCCTAATCCTGTATTATCATCATAATCCACGGTATCCCATGAGTATGTTAAGGTTGTGTAATGTGACATGACATAGCAGGTAAACATCATTAAAGAGTTTGCAATACTTCATATAATAGTCTATGTCCGTTACCTACCAACCTTTCTGCGTGTTATTGATAATTTAACTTTGTCAATCTATAAATTTCTCTGAATACAGCAATATATACAAATAATTTGTGTTTAATTGTGTGGTGTTATGTAATTATTCTTCTGTTATTCTGTTACTTTCGGGGAGATGGGCCTCGTTAGCATTGGGCTGCAACCTGTCTAGGAGAAGGTAACTCCGAAATACAACCCGGGGAGATGGGCCTCGTTAGCATTGGCCTGCAACCTGTCTAGGGGAAGAAAAACCCCGATATAAAACCCCTAATCCAAGGTGTTAGCCGACCCGTGCCAAGGGATGCATGGCCAGAGGGGAGTCTGGTGTCGAACGGAGGGTGTCTGTGTTGGTGGTCACAGGGCACAGTGGTAATCCACCTTACCACAGTATAGGGCTCTGCTGTGATGGACCTTTAGTTCCCTATTTACTCGTGGGAACGCTATGGAGATTGGAAAAAATAAAAATCATCCGCATGGCGGCGACGCGGTCCGCCACCCGTCACGTCACGTTTCCAGTGGGGGCGAAAAGCGGCTCACGGAGTGCCGTTTTGCTACGTTGAATGTTGGAGGAGGAATGGAAGGAAAAATGAATGAAGTAAGGCAGATGATGGATAAAAAGAGGATTGATGTTCTTTGTGTAAATGAGACAAAACGGAAAGGGTGTGACACCACGAAACATGGACCCTATACAGCGTACTGGTCTGGAGTGACCGTTTCAGACAGAGCATGTCAGGGGGTTGGTGTCATACTTTCAGCTAGGATTGCCAAGTGTGTGAATGAATTTGAATGCGTGAGTCCCAGATTAATATGGGTCAGAATGAAATTAGGACTGACTCGTATCTTTGTTGTTGGGGTATATGCCCCTGTAAACCTGGGTACGAGAACATCACAGTCGACCCAGGAAGAGGGAAAACAGTTCTGGGAGGAATTAAGGGATGTCACAAGTAGATGTAAGGATAATGAAAGGTTGATTATGTTAGGTGATTTTAATGCATGGGTAGGGGTAAAGCGAGATGGATTTGAAAAGGTTCTGGGTACTCACGGTGACGAGAGAGTGAATGAGAATGGTGAGAGTTTGTTAGATATTTGCCTCGAGAGAAATCTTTTTGTGACAAATACAATGTTTGCCCACAAATGGATTCATTTGTACACGCGTGAGGCGGAGAACGTAAGAAAGAGTATGATTGATTTTGTGATAGTGGACGAAAGATTGAGGAAGAATGTTCTGGACACTAGGGTGTATCGCGGGGCCGGAATAAATACAGACCACTTCCTGGTGATGAGCCGAATGAAAGGGCTGTTTCAAGGATGGCGGCATCGACCTCGTATATTCACTAGTGTTCTGGAGAGAATAAAAGTAGAAAATTTGCAAGAGGAAAGTGTGGCTGATGAGTATATTCATAAACTAAAGGAAAATCTTAGAGAGATAGATGATATATGCGAGATTGATCAACTATGGAATGGTTTTAAAGATAAGCTTGTAAGTACAGCCAGGGATGTATGTGGTGTGAAAGAAAGGAGCAAAGGGAAGAAGAAGAAGAATGTATGGTGGGATAAAGAGGTACAAAAGGCAGTAAGTGAGAAGAAGAAAGCGTGGCTAGATTGGTTGGCGATAAGAGCTGACCAAAGAAGTCAAAAAGCCACGCTTGAAGACGTGAGTGAAAGGAAAAGTAACTATAAAAGGTTGAATGTTCTGGTAAAGGAGGTAGTTAAAAGAAAGAAAGATGAACAGAATGATGAGATGGATCAGAGGTTGTCTCAGGATTTCCGGGCAAACATAAAGTTTTTCTGGAAAGCCATTCGACTAGCCAGAGGTAAAACTCAGACCTCAGAGCTAACCTCGATTAGAGACCAGCATGGAAGTTTATTGAATGATGAGGAATGCATATTAGGGAGATGGAAGGAATATTTTGAAGGTTTGTTTGAGAGAGAAGAGGAAAATACGTCAGGAGTGAATGATAATGCACTGCCACATGAGGAGTGTAGTATTAGTATGGATGAAATTGTAAAAGCTTTGAAAGGAATGAAACCAGGAAAAGCAGCGGGGTATGATAGAATTTCAGTCGAGATGCTGAAGGCTGGGCAAGGCGTCGTAGCAAGTCAGTTGTATCGCCTTTTCAACTTATGTTTTAATACCGGCATAGTTCCAAAAGATTGGTGCAAGGCGGTCATCGTGCCACTGTACAAGGGAAAGGGCTCACAACTTGACTGCAAGAACTACAGGGGCATTAGCTTACTCAGCATCGTTGGCAAATTATATGCGAAAGTGTTGATTGAAAGGGTAATGCAAGAAACCGATGAGAAAATATGGGATGTACAAGCGGGATTTAGGAAAGGTATGGGATGTACGGATCAGGTCTTCTCTTTACGATGCATAGCCGAAAAATATTTGGCCCAAGGTCAAAAGGTCTATTGCGCGTTCGTGGATTTGGAGAAGGCCTATGACAGAGTGGTGAGGAATGAACTTTGGTCGGTACTGTCCGGATATGGAGTGAGCGACCATCTCATTCAAGCTCTGAAATCTCTCTACGAGGATTCCTCTGCTTGCGTGAGAGTAAACGGGTCCTACACTGAATGGTTTAGCATCGAAAAGGGTGTTAGACAGGGATGTGTAGCGTCACCGTGGCTGTTTAATCTATTTCTGGACAGTTGTTTGCAAGATTTGAAAGACGATGAATGTGGGTTGGAAATGAATGGGTTGCTTATCAAATGTCTACTCTACGCCGATGACCAGGTTTTATTAGCGTCATCGGCTGAGAAGCTACAGAAGATGGTAACTAGCATGCACAGATTATTTGCGAGAAAAGGAATGAAAATGAATGTAAGCAAGACGAAAGTGATGGTATTTGAAAGAGATGAGTGTATGACAGTTTGTGAAATTGCTGTAGATGGAGAGAGGTTGGAGCAAGTGGATGGGTTTGTGTATTTGGGGACTTTGTTCACGAGAGACGGTAAGCATGAAGGAGATATTGAAAGGAGAGTGATAGCTGGGAATCGAGTGAATGGGGCAATTCACGCCTTTATGAGTAGCCAGAAAGTGTCAGAAAAGGCGCGGCTGGCCGTGCATAGAGGAGTGTTGGTGCCGACACTAATGTATGGTAGTGAAAGTTGGGTGTGGCAGAAGAAACATCAGAGTCGAGTGAATGCAGTGGAAATGAGAGCGCTGAGAAGTATGTGTAGCGTTACTTTGAGAGATAGAGTGAGAAACACCGTTATAAGACGGAGGTGTGGAGTGAATGAAGATATAGTGACGAAAATTGAGAAAGGTATGCTAAGATGGTTTGGACATGTAGAGAGGATGGATGAAAGAAGATTGACAAAACGAGTGTATGAAGGAAGAGTGGATGGAAAAGTTGGAAGGGGAAGACCTCGGCGAACGTACTCCGACCAAATCGGAGACATTCTGCAGAAAGGCCAGGTCAGGAGTACCCTAAATCGGCGCGCATGCATGAAGAATGTTATGAAAGTTCATGAAGCGAAAGTTGTATGTCAGGATCGTAGCAAGTGGAAATCCGTGATCTCTGCCTACCCCTATGGGAAACAGGCGTGATTATATGTATGTATGTATGTATGTATGTATTCTGTTACTATTAATTTCATCAGAGTATACATATTAATATTACGTAGGTTTCCTTATAAAGTGAAATATACGCAGACTTACTCGTATACTTCATACAATGTATTAGCCAATTGAGTCACTCAATTTTTGTGAGATCGTTCTAAATATTACATCGTGATTCATACGCACTTATACAATATTATTAATTTTACATCTAGAACCTTGTTCCTAAATTATAATACGATAAGCATTCCTAAAGTGATATCGCGGGGTCACCATTCCAACCGTCCTTATTGACGGAAGGGGATATCCCTAGGATATCAATATTGTATCATGTCTCTGTTCAGATTTTGATAGACAGAGATATGAAACTTGGTCTCGATATTGGTTACGATTATGCGTAATTAAAGGCCAGGATAGGTATATATGAGTATATTGGGGCGGCGCCGGCGCCGCGCGCGTGCATCTGCCGCGGCTCGCTCTCGGCGACGTTCGCGCCGCGCTCGCCGCGCTAAAGCCGAAGCGCTCGGCGGGACCGGACGGCTATCCCGCTTTTATTTCGGACGTCAGCGGCTTCAGACCTGTCGCAATTCTTTCGACGCCGGCAAAAGTTTTCGAATCCGCGGTGCAGCGGGGCATCCGGGAACAAGTGGAAGCCATAATTGCGGACGCCCAGCATGGGTTTCGAAAGGAGCGAAGCACTATGAGCAATCTGTTCGATGCAATGGCGTACTTGGTCCCTCATGTGGACGCCGGAGTGCAAGTTGACGCCGCGTACTTTGACTTCAAAAAAGCTTTCGACTTGGTCGACAATGACATCTTGCTGGCGAAGATGGCGGCAGTCGGATGCACTCCTAAGCTGCTAGAGTTTTTTGCGAGTTACATGAGGGACAGGAAACAATACGTTGAATACGCAGACTGCAAATCGCAGCCGTATTTTACCAGAACGGGGGTGAGTCAGGGGAGTAATTTGGGACCATTAGAGTTCATTATTATGATCAACGATCTGCCGGAAGTAGTCAAAGAGGCTAAATGTCTACTATTCGCGGATGATCTCAAGTTACTCTTGGCGATCAAAGATGAAACAGACTGCACCCGCCTTCAGCAGGACGTGAACAGAGTGGTCGAGTGGAGCTCCAGGAACAAGCTGCAGTTCAATGTTGACAAGTGCGTCACGATAACATTCAGCAGGTCCAGGGCGCCAGTCAACTACGACTATGAAGTTGCCGGGGCGCGATTGACGAGGGCAAATTCCGTAAAGGATCTGGGAGTGCGCATAAACAAAGATTTAACATTTAGGGAACATATTGTTTGCGTCTGTAAAAGGGCATACAGAATACTGGGTTTTGTACTTCGGCAAGCCGCGAGCTTTACGAATGTTAAGGCTATTGCAGCCCTGTACAATGGTCTAGTGAGGAGCCAACTCGAGTGCAGCGCGGCAATATGGGCTCCACGGGAGATGAAGTACTGCAGTATGATGGAAAGGATACAAAATAAGTTTACCAGGTACTTATACTGGAAACTGTATGGAGTATACCCTTTCTATCCGTTGATGTACCCGACATTATTTGTAATAGGTATGGTAGGGTACAACAAATTGGAAACTCGTAGGGATCTGGCACTGGCGTGCTATGTGGTTAGGATCTTGCGGGGTAACATCTGCAACCCGGGCATATTGCAGCAGTTAAGCCTGTGCGTCCCCGACGCGTACGCGGGGCGACGGAGGCGGCCGCGGCTGCTGGCGGAGCCGCGCGGCAGGACGAGCCTAGTCCGCAACGCACCCCTCAGCTGTGCTATCCGAACACTAAATCTAGTTGCTGAAAAGATAGATTTATTCTATAGCTCTAGTAACGAATTTATTACAATAACTATGCATGTTCTTTGTTATAGTATAATTAATTAGACTAGTTATTATTATTATGGTTATGGCACTGTCGAATTGGATTAATCTGTAAGGATAGTTGCTGTGTGTGAAAATAATAAAATAAAAATAAAAATATTGCTTAAACTGAACTGATTTATCGTTGAATACCAGTCTTGTTACTTCCCGTTGAGAAAGTCTCGTGGGGAAAACCTGTACTTAGCATGTAACAGTGCATCTTAACATACTTTGCGACATAGGGAAAACCTTCATTGGTTACTCCTGGTTTGTAAAGGCAAAACAGGTAAACTAGTAGAGCAACTCCATTAAAGCGTATACGCATGGTCATATTAGCAGTAAGCTCTATGCATTTATAAAGTAGTTAAGGTCTTGTTTATAACGAACTAAGAAGATAGATACGTCTTTTTTATTTTGTGCCTCTTTTTGACGCATTAGGGCTTGAGAATTGACGGGTAAACCCTTATGAGTCACGGCTTTACTACTGTGTGTCAGTTTTATGCTACCAAAAATAGATTTAATTATTATAACTACGCCAGAGATTATGTTTTATTAATAAAAATAGTGATTACACACTTCTACCAAAGTAGCGTGGGATTTGTTGGCAGTCGAGGCTCCAATTAATAAATACAAATCACAATAACTCAGGTACTTTACACATAAAAAATAGAATGACTAAGTTTCTGGGTAGGCACAACAATACAGCAGAATGAATACAGTCAAACCCACAATACTAAGGATGTATTTAAGAATGTGTTATAAGTATTGAATTGCATTTTGCATTTTAGTTACTAAGACATTACTAAGTTTCTTTTTAAATTTATGCTTTGTGATGCACTCGGCAGTTGGAATTACTAATGCCCTTATTCATAAGCGTCTATCAAAAGTATCTTATTTAAATTGTCGTTAAAATTCGTTTTTCCTACTTTGTGTCACTTCGATAGTGATAAACCAGAAAGGGATAAACCACATTTTAGTTAACAGACGTTTTTTAAGTCTTATGAATGAGTACTATACAACACAATATACAGGTACTTTCAAAAATGATTTTAGGACAAAATATTTCGTCGTATAAATGAAACTTTGGCGAACAACTTCATTGGAGGAGCATAAATATATTCGTAAATAACATCGATATACTAAAGATAAAGATCATTGATTTGTTTAAACATGAGTTAAAGTACATAAAGCTGTCATAAATCATAATACATAAGTCCTTCAATGTTTTGCCTTTCGGCGTACAAATTTTGGTTTATATATGTAAGTATGCGACATGAAATTTACAACAAATGGTCAAAATTAAATATACGTTGGGTAACTCACTGTAAATAAAAGCGAAATCGGCCGCTTAATTTTTCAATTTTTCACTCCGGTAGAAAATTATCGATATACTCCCTCAATAAACACATAGTATGATGCATTCTCCAGCAAACGGTTTCTCTCGGTCAATAAGGAGTATTTATAAATGTATCTATAAGGAAATGTCGCCTTATTGATGCTATATAGGTTTATACGCCTAAGGGTATTATTTCTTTTTAAATATCCGACTTTTAAGAAAAGCGTCGTTCAATTTTGAACCTTCTTACTTGGATAGTAAAATCAGGTTTTGAACGGACTTTTATAATACAATTCGGTCTATTCAATGAGTTTTAAGTATACTCTTTTTACGGAAAGTGGCTGACAGCGGTTGGAAACAAAAAAGTCAAGATCGGTATTGAGTTTTTCTTGACCTCGAGTTCAGTGGCGTGCCACGGTAGAGGCCTATGTCCACTGCCCAGCAGTGAACGGAAGTGGGCTGATCATAACTAGAGGTGGGTATGCAATGCATTCTGCTGGTTGCAAATGTTGAGCGGAGCGTATAGTTTGTTTTCAGTGATTATTCCTCCGTGGTCTGTCCGATTTTTGTGATTTCAGATATATGCACTTTATGCATCACTTGATACGGGTGGCGCAGGACCGGTCATTGTGGAAGTCTTTAGGGGAGGCCTATGTCCAGCAGTGGACGTCTTTCGGCTGACATGATGATGATGATGCATCACTTTGTCATTTTGCCAAATTATAAGCAGGTCGGTTGAGCCGTTTCGGAGGAGTAGACGCACAAGCGATTTACATTTGTGGCCTAAGATAAAGCTCCGCCGCACTCCGCTCAATGATAATCCCTTTGCTAGAAGATGACACATACAGGGTGAAAAACGTTTATGGACCCTAAAGGGGAACTACCTTAAACCGTTGAGATAGCTCAATTTGCTGAAAGGAAACATTATTTTATTTCTCGCAATACAACAGTAATCACAGAATTTTGAAATAAAAACCTTGTTTCAATACTAATTGTACTTAATTAGGACCCTGTTACTAAGACTTCGCTGTCTGTCCGTCCGTCTGTCTGTCACCAGGCTGTGTCTCAAGAACCGCGACAGTTAGACAGTTGAAATATGAACAGATGATGTATTTCTGTTGCCGCTATAACAACAAATATTAGGTGCATGTAATTATGCCTAATTTGAAGAATAAATTACTTTTACTTTTATTAAAAACCGGGCAAGTGCGAGTCGGACTCTTTGCCGTTTTTATAGATAATGGTACGGAACCCTTCGTGCGCGAGTCCGACTCGCACTTGGCCAGTTTTTTTTGGCCTCTCTTGTATTCTAGACTAAGTCGGTCTCTAAGAAGTTTTTGTTTCTTGATAGAAATCGAAAAAAGGATCGATTGGCATGAAATTTTTTTTGACAAAAAATACAAAAAAAAAAAAAATCTCACGTGTTGCTGTCTGTATTTATTTATTTTCAAAAAATCTGTGAATGCAATTTCATTGCTTAGGAAAAATAAAATAATGTTTCCTTTCATCACATTGATATATCTCAACGTTTTAAAGTAGCTCCCCTCCAGCGGCCATAAAAAAATTCCACACTGTATATTGGTTACACTCGTATCTTACTTAATAGCTATTACTCACCTCTTTCTGACAGCGTCATTGAAAGTCGAGTCAGTAGGGCTCGTGGGTTCACTGTCCGGCGCTGGGATCGGCCGACCATAGACTGGGGCAGGCATAAGCAGGGATTCCCTGAGCATTTCAATTTGTATTAAATACAAGGCCATGTGCAATAGTGAGTCAGTGGTCCCTGTTGTCCTATTCCCCATGACAATTGTGTATAATGTTATTTGGCAACACTGCCTTTCTTTCAATATGGACGCAACTAATAGCTAACATTACATTATTCATGTCACGTACTATACTGTTCTTATAAAATAAACATCTAACACTAATAATTATTACTTAATAAATGCGTAAGAATCTGCGTCTGTCCGTTTTCTTTTTAGGGTTCCGTACCTCGAAAGGAAAAAACGGAACCCTTATAGGATCACTTGTTGTCCGTCCGTCTGTCTGTCTTTCTGTCCAGACCCTTTTTCTCAGAAACGTGTGGAGGTATCAAGCTGGAATTTAAAATATCAAACACTCATATCTACTGTCCCTTGGAGCTGCGAAAAAATCAAACTTCTATGCGAACGCAATCAAAAGATACAGCCGTTTATGCCGCAAATTTTCGACACTCGCAAGGGAATCGAAACCTACAGGGTACTTACCGTGAACTCAGAATCTTGAAATTTGGTACGAAGCAACGTCTTATAGCACAGATAAAGGAAATTTTCGAAAACCGTAAATTATTAGTTACATCATATATAAAAAATATTTTTAGGGGACCCTCGGTGCGCGAGTCCGACTCGCACTTGGTCGGTTTTTTAATGTTTAAACTACTTAAGCAATTCAGATGAGTTTTAGTATAAATAGACTGGATTTTGGAGAAGGCCAAAGGTTACATTATTTCGTTGAAATAAAACTTGGACGGAACCCCACACGATCCAATTTTCCCCTAAATAATAATAATAATTGACATACCTTTCAGGGTCATCGTGTCCAGGGAAATGGTTAGAATTCCTCGAGGGCAGAGGAATCAGCGGTATGCTTTGAGTCACCTCTAGTAACCCTTGCTCCACGTCTGGAATTGGATTAATTAAATTGGTGTTAATAATTATAGCGATGACGATATCCATCCTAGTAGACTGTTAATTGTGTATATTTAGTCAAGACTCCTGTATTTTCTTTTCAAGAAAAGGAAATCACATTCAGAACAAAATATATTAAATAGTCTTGGTTGGGGTATGTCACAGTCACACATTTAAATTATCGCATTTTCAGAAACAGATCATACTCGTACCACTTCGTGCTTTGACTTTCTGCCCATGAAATGGAAACAAGCACCTTTTGTTTTAACCATACTTAATGATATTAAGGAACAGAATGGTATCGTTCAGTTTCCATTAAATCATATGAATTTACGGGCCACTAAGCGATGCACATAAGTACCTATAAGTATGCAATTCAAGTAATAGTAATTCAAAATTTATTTTTGACCGAGCGAGCAAAGCGCTTTTGTTTCAGTTTGGGCAAATATGCTTTTGTACGACTGTCCGAATATCCGGCGGATTTTAGGATATTCTCCTCTGCAGGTCTCATCTTCATGAAATTAGCTCAATGAAATTTTGTGAGCAGGTTCGATTATTACATGTTATTTTATTAATTCAATTTTTGGATTTTTCTTTTCTTTCAAAGCGGCGGATCCATAGGGGCTGAAAAGGCTATCACATGCAAAGTGACAGGACAGCTCACAGCCAATAGTGTTATAGTTAAAATACGTCCTACTTTTGTAATTAAATCTTAATGTCAACATCCTATAAATATTTTTAAGGATGATTCACAGTAGACCGTTCCGTGTCCGGGCCGGCCCGTTTTCTATGACAGCAAACGCAAAGGCCGACGTATTTCTCTAGAAGAAAACGGGCCGGCCCGGACACGGAACGGCCTACTGTGAATCATCCTTTACACGTATTTACATACTGGCTATTTATAACATACGTAGCAGTCCATTGATTAGTCAGCCAATTAAGACATTTTCAATAGAATATTAGAACAGCCCATTTTAGCATGGGAGTTTTCACCGCTCCATATTGAATTGAAACTGGTTTTATGTATGAACCGCGTGCACCCTTGAACGCGTCTCATGCCTCATATGAGAGAAGAAATGCGTGCGAAAAATAGAAAACCAATTCCAACTTAAATCGGTAAGTCACTCATACCCGCTGATTTGAAGTAAAAACTCAGATTATTCTGATTTAGGGGTTTCGAATCGTGCACAGCATCAGGACTACAACTCATTCTCATTTCGATAAATAGTAAACGTTCGCTGTTTATCACTAGCAACATTTTGGGGAGCTGACTCTGTAGATCATACTGAACGACTTTTACCATGAGGTCAACCACGAAATTAGTCTAGGTCTCGAACTGAGCACTTCTACAAACCTCACAGTTAGTGACATTTTGTCACTAACAACCTAGAGACGCCGTTATAAGATACAAAGAGACAACACTCATTCAATTCAGCTACTTTCAAGGCGGTTGTCGTGACAAATGTGTAGGTTTCTAGAATGCTCCATACTGTGATCAAAGGATAGTTACGATTCCATTGGCTCCATAGTAAAAGCGGTTTAATATCAACTACAGATTAGCCCCTGATATTTAGCATCATCATGTCAGCCGAAGGACGTCCACTACTGGACATAGACCTCCCCCAAAGAGATCCATAATGACCGGTCGTGCGGTGCAGTGGTGCTGGTCATTATTTAAAAGATAAAAATTAGACCTGTATAGCAGGATTTATGTAAGCTGAGCATCCTAAATAAGGTCAAGCTATACTTCACCCCTGGGCAGCTTCTATCTTTATACAAAGCCCAAGTCCGGTCTTGCATGGAGTATTACAGTCACCTTTGGGATGGCTCGGCTAAGTATCAACTTGCCGCACTCGACTCGGTGGACCGCAGAGCCAGGAGGCTCATTGGCGGCAGTACGGTAGTGGGAAATAAGCTGCAGAGCTTAGCACATAGACGCAAAGTAGCATTTCTGTGCGTCTTCTACAAACTGTACTTCGGTTAGTGTACTCCGGAGCTCCATGAGCTCATACCGCCTACCCAGACCATCGGATTCCATCGGACTTCCAGACGTACGGCTGGCTACCATCCGTACCTGGTAGAAATTCCTCTAATTCGAACCAAGCGCTTTGCATCTTCTTTTATAATGCGCACTTCTAAGGTTTGGAATTCTCTGCCGGCGTCTGTATTTCCGAGTTCATATAACCTAGACCTTTTTAAGGCACGAGTAAATAGGCATCTTCTGGGTGAGCTCGCTTCATCGTCGGCCTCATCTTTGCCCCTCGGCTAGATGCTGGCCAAGAGCAATCCCATTTGTAATAAAAAAATTAACAAGGCGTTTCAAGTCAATTAAGGAAACGAAATTCTTGTATTTCATTTCAATATGTTGTCCATCTACTTTACTGTTACATTCAAATAAATCATCACAATTGCCACTAACTTTTCCTCAAGTCTGTGTACTCGTAGCCTCCTGAGTCACGGCAGTTCGGGACTTCATTTGAGGTAATATCATTGTTATTTTTAAACCAATATCAGTTTGACCCGTTACTCATCAGCCATCAAAACTATTGTTTACGGGGAAACATTCCCCGAGTTTTTATTTTATCTACCGACAATACCTAGATCAAGCCGCCATTTTGCAAAGTTGGACTAGTTAAGCAAATAATAAGCCTTTTTTTATCATACTATTATTAAGTATTTTATAAATGTTTTATGCATACTGGCCTTCCTGGGGGTTGGCACGGTGATATGGGACTCCTGTACATCAGGATACCTACAAAAAACCAGCGGCTTGGCATCGTCGCCTTAGTGAAACACCGCGGGATTCACTTGCGCATGCCACCGCTGATGTCTCGGCATATTATGCCCGCATTGACACGAGCTCAGGGGCTAAAAGGTTGCTGCCCTGGAGTGCACTAGGAAGAGCACCCTCGGACAGTTGAACCACTTAACCTGTTTTAAAGGGAACCACTACCACCAGAGACACAAAATCACATACCTGCAGAGCAAGTAGGATTGTTGTTGATGGCTGCAGTTTTTTGTAGGATCGAGGTACTTCCCCAGTTTGGCTGCTCCAGATATTCATAAGCGAAACGACATTCCGCTGATGCACTGTTTATCTACCTACCTAGTGTACAGTCAGCAAAAAAGTTAGTCAAATTCTTATGGTGCAATAGTCCATTGATTCTCTTCAATTGAATCAAAACTCTTTTATAATGTAGTCATACTGGCAGAATTCAAGTTATTTTTTAACAATAAAACCCTGCAGACAAAGACGTCACTATAAAAAAATCAAAGGCATTAAATTAATCGGTAAATTCGCCGTACTCCACATGGAAGAGATAAAACAATCACTGACGAAGTGATGACTAGTGAGTAGCATATCTATTGACCCGAGATTAAATCATATATCATAGGTCATTAGTGTGTCGCATACCTTTGGGTACTTCGGATCCTATGCTACCAGTGGCGGTGGCGGTGCCGTGTCATGACATAACACTGTAACTTTAAAAATGTCATTTTTCAGAAATCGCAAAAAAATATTTTATACCGTTATCTGGTCATAAAACTGTGAATGTTTATCCGATTTTCATGAAATTTAGACAAACTAAAACTTGTTTTGTTCACTTGTTGCAACATAATTTGATAATACTTACAAAGATCGTCGTAACAAAACATTATAACTATCGTGTTGCAGTGTTTTGTCACAACAATGAACCCTTTTTTGAGTTCCGTAGCCAAAATGGCAAAAACGGAACCCTTATAGTTTCGTCATGTCTATCTGTCCGTCCGTCCGTCCGTCCGTATGTCACGGTCGATTTACTCGGAAACTATAAGCATTATAATTATAAAATTTGGTAGAAAGGTGTATTCTATGAACCGCTACAAAAAATGATGTGAAGTTACGAAAAAACATTAAATTAGGGGGGGGGGCAGCCCATACACGTAACCGGGTGATGAAAAATAATTTCAATGCATGTGGGATGTATTAAGTATATGTGGATAGGCTTTTAAAAATGATATAGAGGTTTCTCAAAATCTTTTCCATTTAAGTCAACCGTTGGTGGCGTATTAGCTGTCAAAGTCGTAAAAAGTTGAAGATGTTGAAAATGGTCTGAACAATTTGATCGCTTTGGCTAATTCAATGTTAATGATAATTACCATTTTGAATGATTCTAAGTATTTAATGATTTTGACTGTTACATAGTATATGACGCTGACGCAGTATCTACTTGTAGTCTCCAGTGGCAATGAGAGTAATTGAGTCAATTATGGTGGCATGAGTTTCTAGCGCCTAAGATAAACGCATGTCATTAAATTATAATTTGTATTGAAACGTCACTAAAGACCGTCGCATACAACTTTATAGAATAAAATAATAATATAATTTTAATACATGTAGCTATGTACCTCCTCAACTCCGGAAATAAGTCTACACCGTATATAAATCGGGTACTTTCCACATGTAAAAAATATACTGTATGACAACTTGTACAGTCGCGGAATGAAAAGGTTCCTCACTTTTCAACTCTATTTTAATATGAATTAAGATCGAAAGTGACGAATTTCGGGACTATACGTAAACATAAACACAGTATTTCACGATCGGTCGCGTACGGTACGGTTTCAGAGGAATTTCCTACCTCGGACGCTCCGATTGTGGAATGAGCTCCTTGACGAGGTATTCCCGAGGGAACACAGTATAGGGTTCTTCAAGAAAGGGGTGTATAAATTCTTAAAGGGTCGGCAACGCGCACGTGACACTCCTGGAGTTACAGGCGTACATAGGCTGCGGTGACCGCTACCATAGGCGGGCCGTACGCTTGCTTGCCACCGACGTGGTATTAAAAAATAAAACAAATAGCGATTTATTTATTTTCCCATACCAGCGGTTGGTTCGAATGTCCGTCGTTAGATATTTGGTCCCATAAAGACTTTTTATCCTCTCTTTCGAATGGCACCATAAAAAGCGTCAAGCCGCCAATTCCCACCTGTCCACTTACCACAGCACTCGCCCCTAGAATAATTACTATCTTCCTCAGGTCCATCTTTGTAAATATCAATAAAGATCATTTCTAATAGTAAGGAAAATGTGCCCAGTTGACGCCACTGAAAGGTTCCTTTATGTTTGCGAATGACTCATTTGACCCCGAGAGTCAACAACTATACAAAATCCCATATAATTATCGAAACAGCTGACAAAATTTCACGAGAATCGGTTCAGAAATGCGCCCTGTAGAGGAGAACAGCCTGTATGCTGCATTTGTCCGAAAGCATTTTAGCCCAAGCTACTAGTATTATAAAAACTGCGCCCAAGCTGAAACGGAAACGCTTCGCTCGCACTTCGCGTTCACTCGCGGTCAATAACCGAAAGTCTACCTTGAGTTAGTTTACTTAAAATATCATTAAGTTCACATGAATCGAAATGTGAATACCCCAATTGTAATTTCCCAATCGTATTACGGGTTGTATCGCTTTTTAAGATACATTTTAACAATTTTTTTTTTATTGAACTTTTAACCTTTCTCTGGATAAATTATGTCAATCGTCTATAGTACGTACTTAATTTAAAAAATGCCGATAAGAAAATAAACGGCATTATTTGATAGTATTTACAGGAACTTCAGTGAAAGACATTACATTATATAATAGAGAACGTAGTTCTATATATCTTGTATGCACTCGGATCTCAATGGATATATTGGAACAGTTGTTTTCGAGACACCATATGTTTCTGTCACTATTTAAAATTTACCATGATATTCACTAATTTTGATTAGTACTTTTAAATTCTCGATAGATCTTAATCAAGTACAAGATCACATCATGACGTAGAATTAAAAAAAAACGTTTCATAATAAATAAAAAATAATTAGGTTTTAAAATAGTGCCTACTTAAATTAAAATTGTACTTAGTCAAAATAGTACTTAACCAAAATAAAGTTTTTATATGAATTGTTAGTTAAAAATCAAGATTAGGCCGATCAAACATCTCTCTTTAATATCATCTCTCGGTAGTTCTATTATATATTATTTTTTTGAAACACCCGGCAAACCTAATAGGCCTAATAGCTTAAGTATTTAAAAGTGCAAAACTAGTTCTAGTGAAAATCACTGATAATTTATTTAAAAACTTTAAAAATATATAAAAGTGCCATACCTTTTGGCATTATGGAGTTATACTTTTACATATAATACACTTAAACACAAAACAATCCACATTTGTGAACACACAATCCTAAATTAAACTTCACATTATCCAATAGGTACACTTATAAAAACAGTTTACTCGTACTTCGATCGAAATTGATCTCTATTACTCGAATGATAAGAGCGTTGTTGTTTGAAACAAAACACGATCGTTCCATAGCAATGTCAGTATACAACTGGTTGGTCGAAATGGTCGATGCGGCTTAATGATGGGTATATGAATCAAAACAAGTTATTGTCATAGCAATATTCCCGTGATTACGTCACACGACCGTAGTAGGAGCATGCATACATAATTGGATCACACGTTAAGACCCAGATTTTACTCGTTTTATTACCATAAAAACCCATGGGTTTATTTTGTAACAAAATGTGGATATATGTGTTTCTATTATTAATTTTTTACATAATTGGTCAAATTAAATTACTTATGTTTGTATTCATAAATATTCCTTAATTAAGTATAATTATTAACTAATAAGTGTAAGCCTGATAATGACTTTTATTGATTACATTATCAACAAAAAAATACTGGGCTGGTTCGTCCATTGGCCAACGCATAGGCATTGCGGTGCAACGAGGTAATGCAGCCATCCTTCTGGGAACCATTACCCCCAGGAACATATGTTCCTGGTTTTTAGTTTTTAATATTAAGTTTATTTTTAAGTTCTATTTTAAGTTTATTCGTACTGCTTTGTTAATTGTTTAAGTTTTTATCTCTTTTTTTTATTTGTACCATATTAAATCAAACGTTAAAGTCTAGATTACATTTACTACCCATCGAGTTTCCATTCTTACAATGGTAATCAATTATTATAATTATATTAATATATTATATCATTGCTCGTTTTTGTATAAAGATCAACATGCGACAAATAGCTGCATAATCATACAACAACTACATCCACAAACAATTAGTTTGAGCCAAGAAACATTGTTATTGTTGGGGCCTTTTACAGAAGAGTACTCTTTATTAAAAAAAGGATTAAGTGTAAGCATTAATATTTTCCACTTCAATACAGAACTGTTCGGCATGATGCTCAAGGCCGCTTTCTACCATCGCACCGTTCGCCGTCGGCAGGGCACTTCCTCACACCTTAGAACCTAAATGGTCGCGTACGGTACGGTTTCAGAGGAATTTCCTGCCTCGGATGCTCCAGTTGTGGAATGAGCCGTGCCGAGGTTTTCCCGAGGGACTACAATACGGGGTTCTTCAAGAAAGGAGTGTATACATTTTTAAAGGGTCGGCAATGCCCATGTGACACCCCTAGAGTTGCAGGCGTCCATAGGCTGTGGTGACCGCTTACCATCAGGCGGACCGTACGCTTGTTTGCCACCGACGTGGTATAAAAAAAACTTCAATACGTAAACATAATTGATCTTAGCTAACGGAAGGTGCCTGACATAAATAAGTCAGCCAAAACATTATTTCTTATTCGTATATATATAAATCGTCTACCGAGTTAATTTATTAATTTAAAACCAACGCCAGCCGGCTGGCCTTGGCTGTTATGTTACTGTATGTTATTGTAGAAATCAAGTTTGTTGTTAATATACGGGTAATTTATGGATCACAAAAAACTAGTCTGATTTGTAAATTATAAATCGGCCAAGTGCGTGTCGGACCGGATCACGCACAAAGAAGGGTTCCGTACCGACGTTTACTAATCCACATTTAAAACAACTATACAATTCATTGATTTATAAAAGGCCGTATCTTCACACTTTTTACCACTTTGATAGCTCTCACCAACGGTTGCCTTAAATTGAAAAGTTTTTTAGAATAACTCTATATCTTTTTAAGACCTATTCATAGACATCCCACACGCATATGTGCATTGAATTTATTTTTCTCCAACCCCCTGGGGGTCCCCCATCACATCACTTTTCTGTAGCGTCACTGCTCACCGTCGGCAGGGCATTCATCCTCACACCTTAGAAGCTAAAAGGGGGCGGTGTCTGGTGTGGGCCGCTACATGTGTACCTTCGCTGCCACCCATGTCAGCCGCACTACACGGCCTACACGTACGACCGGAGCGGCGGCAGAATCTCAAGCGGAGAGGTGAAGAGAATATGCTCCCCTGGGACCGAGCTACATTCATCCCCTTGGCGGTGGAAACGGCGGGCTGTCGAAGGACGGACGCAAGAGTTCCGAGTTTAGAGAGAGGCCGGCAACACACTTACAACCCCTCTGGTGTAGCGGGTGGCTATGGGCAGCGATAAACGCTTACCATCAGGCGATTCATCTGCTCGTTTGCCTCCTAATTCATAAAAAAAAGTTTGTGTGTGAAATAGACCGTCGACTAAGCCAAAAAAAGAGGGAATTTGTTTCTGGTGCAAACGCCCACTATCGCTATCAGACGCGAAAATGTCGCTAGCATTATGGGCACCGGGAATGTTAAGGGGCAGGTTTTTAAGTGACTAAGTTGTTATTTTAATAATCTATTTATTTTTCATTCATGTGACGAGAATTATTTTTATAATAAAAAAATATAAATAAACAATGTAGCTGTTTTATAAGAGCGGGTTGCACCAACATTACAGACCAGTCAACGTTAAATATGGTGTTTTGGCAGCTGTCATCTGATGAAAACTTTTCAAACTTTCATTACAAACAGATTTTAATGAACAGCGCTTACGATTACAGGCGGTTTGGTGCAACCCACCGTAATTGTGTTCAACGTAGAGTTTTCTGAATTAGCAACCCTCTTCGTCACAAAGCGAAAGTTTGTGGTTTGGGTAAGGTAAAAATGCGAATTCCTCCCTCAAAGCGCGCTGTGGTTGGCAACACATTTCTTTTTTTAATCTTTTCATTATTGTCTGAACCCTGAAACGTGGTATCGTTTTAGGGTTCTGTACCCAAACGGTAAAACGGGACTCTATTATCGATTAGACTCCGCTGTCCGTGTGTCTGTCTGTCTGTCCGTCTGTCACCAGGCTGTATCTCATGAACCATGATAGTTAGACTGTTGAATTTTTCACAGATAATGTATTTCTGTTGCCGCTATAACAGCAAATACTAAAACGAATAAAATAAATATTTAAGGAAGCTCCCATAGAAAAAAAAACTTTTAAAAAGTTGCTCGTTGTGTTCACCAGGCGCTAAGTCTCATAATGTATGGAAAAACTAAAATCCGACTCGCACTTGACCAAAATTCTACTTGATATTATGTAACTTTCTTATTACTGATAAAAAAATTGAATAAAGATATTATTTAAATTAAATTAAAAAATGTTATAATAAAGTGTCTAATGTTGTATAGTACGGCACCCTTCGTGCGTGAGTCCCACTCGCACTTGGCCGGTTTTATTTAAGTACTTTGCTACAATGAAATAAAATGTTATTTAATTTAAAAATGGGAAGGGTGCCTATATAAGCACATGCATACGTTAGGACTGAGTGACACAAGGCGGTGCAGACACTGCCTTGAAGCGTTGAAGACGCCTGCACACATCCTAACCAATTGCCTTTGCTTAAAGCGCAGCCTCAGGTCGATCTTGACCAAATACGTCATGTGCCCTGAAGAGATAAAGCTCTCGAGTTCATCAAAATCCTGCAGTTCTTCGAAATAGCAGAGCTTGATGGATATTTGTTGTAGGTAGCTATCACAATAGATCAGGGATGGTCGCAATGATGCGAGGTCTAGGCAGCCCGGAATCACAACTTGAATAATAATAATATTCAATTTAAATGCATAGGTAATCAAAACCACAAAATAAAATATGTATATAGAGAAATATGTGTATATAGATTCTTTTAAATTTACATACTTAATTTATAATGTCATCGTGTATTGTGAATAAATGAATCTGAATCTGAATCTGTAAGCACTTTCAATCATGAACTGTATTCGGAATGCGCTAGTGACGTATTGAGATTGAATCTAACATGTCGATTGATTGAAACTAATCTAATAACTAATACGTGCCAGTGCAAGGCCGCGTTTACACACAGGCACACCTGCGCGCACGCATTGGAGTTCCATACATTCTGACAGATGCGATGCGAGCTACGTCGCTATTCGCTAATAAGTCGCTATTGTGAACGTGGCCTAAGGCTTGTACAGTCAAAGTAATAAATATATGCACAACTGTAATAAATATGCGACTATATGAAGCTAGTTAAGCTAGTAGCTAGACTATGCCCCTGTCATTGAAGTTTTGATTGATTACATATTTTGTCAGAGAGCGAAAACTTAGATATTTTTGGTGCAGACTGTGCAATAAGCCAATGAGCCATTGGTCTATAGTGGTCGAGAAGTGTTTCGACTATATTATTTTTTCATTTAGGTTTAAAAGGTATAAATATATAAATACAAAAATTGTAACCCACTTTCTTAAGATAATAGAAAAAGAAAGAATCATAGACTTAAACGTAGATGGAGAGACGATCTAAAAAGCCATGACAGACACTGGTGGAGAACAGCGCAAGACAGGCAAAAATGGGAACGTTTGGGGGAGGCCTTTGCGCGCAAAGCGCCATGCAATTAGTTAATTTATATGCATAGATACTAATTAATTCATTATTTAAATCATAACTACTAAAGTTGATAATATTCAATTTATTTTAATATATGTGGGATTGGTACTTTTTGATGGTTGTGTAAGGTGCTGGCTGCTAGATGATGAATAAGGAACGTTCGAATGGAGTTTGAATTGCTTTGGAATGGCGAATGATTTGACGTATGATGGAGTATGAAAGATGACTCGAACGAAGAAAGGTGATTGATTTATATTATTGATTTATTGCAAATAAAGAAGAAAATTATTAAGTTGATTCGTTGTTTTCCTGCGCCGCTCCCACATTTTGGGGGCTCGTCCGGGATCGCGACGCTAATCGGAAAACAATGAGAACGAAGACACGAAGATAAATCCATAACGAAGACAAAGAATAGGACGAAAACGACGGAAGAAGAAAATAAAAATATTACGAAGACGATAACTAAAGAAAAACGAAGAAAATAACAAGATGAACGAAATATATAGACAAATTTTAACGTTGCCTATATTCACAGCCGCATGTGATGAAAATGTAGTGACTTTCATTCAGGACGTAGAAGCTAAGTCATCGTTATATGGCTGGACAGCGCGGCAATCTCTTCTTATTGCTAAAAAACGACTAAGTGGAACGGCGGCGCTGTGGCTGCGTTCAGAGGAAACTTTCACGGATTGGGAAGCTTTGAAACAGGCGTTAGTACAAGAATTCGGTGACGGCGACCTTAACGACGGGCATGAAGCGCAGCATGAAGTCACCCCTGAAAAGCATGAAAATAGAAATCAGGACGACGACAATGACGTGTTCCAGTTTGACGTGCGTCAATGCGCGTATTTGTCAAGTTCGGCTACGCCAACGGAGGCCATAACCGAAAATGAACAAAATGGAGAATTGTTACAGACGATTGACATAAAATGTCAAGAAATCGAAAAATGCCAAATTAACGACGAATGTTGCGGGATTCAAGAAGAAAAATCCGAAATTGGTGAAGACGCGGTAGACGAGAGCTATGAAGTGCTACGTGACAAGGAGCAGTACTTCAATATCCACAGAAATAACGAGAGTTTACCGAAACTAAACGTACAACGGTTTAAAGTATCGAAGAGTGCCGTTCACGATTACTTCGTGAGGACCAGAATGCGGAAAGTGAGGAGTATCCGGCAGAACCACGTTGCCAGAGCAAGTACGACGACCAGCTGCGACAAGGCAGCAATGCAGCGACGTTACGGCATCGGCAGCGGAGTAGCGAGAACTTCAAGTGATGTGTTTTATCATGTGTTTTTATGTTTTTTGAAGTTGAGATTTTATTTGTTCGGTGTGTTGTTCGGTAGCTAGTGTCCTTGGTGTTTTTTGCTATTATACGATGTAAATAAGGTGTACATAGGGTGTGCTGTGAAGATGACGTAAGTAAGAAATATCTGATTAAGATGGGTAAGTGCGGTGTCTGAAGGTGCATGACTGAGGGACCAGTACACGATTGTAGGAAGGCCGAGTGTGGGATTGGTACTTTTTGATGGTTGTGTAAGATGCTGGCTGCTAGATGATGAATAAGGAACGTTCGAATGGAGTTTGAATTGCTTTGGAATGGCGAATGATTTGACGTATGATTGAGTATGAAAGATGACTCGAACGAAGAAAGGTGATTTATTGCAAATAAAGAAGAAAATTACTAAGTTGATTCGTTGTTTTCCTGCGCCGCTCCCACATATATAGGTAATAGACAGCAAGCTGTAAATGTAAATTTATTACTTATAAATATAAAAAAAAAATAAGTAGATAATATTTGCATGTTACTTGATATGTAATTGTAAGAATAATGTTACTGAATATTGAAACTGCATGAAATAAAAGGCTATTATTATTATTATTATTAACCCACTTTCTTGGCTAACTGTACCATTTCAATGCAATCTGAGCATTCATTTCAAGGGCTAACAAAGAAACTGACAGGCCTGGTAGGTAAACAATTATTGAAATGCGACTTCGGGAATTACCCAAAACTAATAATAAACATGACTACATTTTTAAAATGATTAACAATTACTCATATCGCGTGTCTCAGAGGAAGTGACCGTCCGATTTAAACAATAAACGAAACGAATATGATTAAAAATGTCGAAACTAGTTTGCAACGTAGATAATCGTTTGAATATGAGTCAGAAATGGTAAATACTTACTTTTTCAAAATATCAATTATTTATGTGCAAAGAAAATATATACAAGAATACATAACCAAAATTTAAGTCGGATCGACAGATGAACCATCTAAGAGGAATATGTAGAGGAGAAATAAATATATGATGCTAGTAACAGAGACAAATCATATATATACCTAAAATTAAATACCTACGTTAAGCATTTTTGTATGATCAGATTGCTCAGTGTAGGATTCCGTAGTTGCCCAACAAACATAATAAAAAAAAAAACAATAACAAGGAAAAAGGAATACCTTCGCAGCGTTTCATACGTCTTTTGCTGAGAAGGGAAGACTTTTTACAATAACTCAGAAACGGCTTAACTGATCATGTCCGCTATAGTTTTCGTTGAAAGTATTTATTAATGTTTGCAGAAGACCTGTATTCATTTTGAAAGACCTATGTAACAACACCCCACACCATTGGGTTATGTTGTTTTACCACTTTTACAGATTTATTTATTTATATATCCATGCCAAATTGCTAAAAAGTTAGAGAAGGGGGACACATTTTTTTTCTTTTGAAGTGATTAATTCCGAAATAATTAACTTTACCAAAAAATGTTTGATAATGACCTTTATTCATTTTGAAATACCTATCCAACAATACTTCACACCATAGGGTTAAAGCAAAAAAAACATTCCCACTTTACGTGTAGGTAACTCCTCGCCCTACATGTAAAGTGGGGATGATTTTTTTTTGTCGATATATAAATCAATAATTCTGACAAAAACTGACAAAAATAAAATCTTAAATAAAAACTTAATGGTAAGTACCCTTTTAATTTTTTTATTTTACCCGTTTTTCAGATTTATTGATTAATATGCCATGCCAAATTGCAGCTTTCTAGCACTAACAATAGTAACAATCACAGAGCAAAGCCTCGGACAGACACACGGACAGACAGACAGACAGACGAACGGACATGGCGAAATTATAAGGGTTCCTTCCTAATTGATGACCACTTTGGCTTAGTTGGCAGTGACCCTGCCTACGAAGACGGAGGTCCCGGGTTCGAATCACGGTCAGGGTATTAATTGTGCATTTATCACGAATATTGTTCCTGGGTCTTGGATATTTCCTATCAAATCAAAACAAATATATTTTAATTCAGACCAACGATCCATATGTGGTTATATAATTACAAAAAAGAAAACTTTAAAACTAATGTCAGTATTTAATAACCCGGGAGGGTAGGGATACCCTATGTATTTAAGTATGTATTTAACTGTATATAAGTATATATATCGTCGTCTAGTACCCATAGTACAAGCTTTGTTTAGTTTGGGACTAGGTCGATTTGTGTTAGATTGTCCCCCAATATTTATTTTTTTACTACGGAACCCTAAAAAGGGTATCTTATTTTAGTTTACTGGAGTTATATTATTTATTTTACGTAAAATCCATAGAAAAGATCTTCTGAATGAGTTAAAATCTCATTTAAGCGTTAAAAACTTACTTAGCTGACAGTTTTCCTCCCGTTACTAACGTAGTTAAAAGTTCATCAACCCGCGTGCTCGCAAATTGTTTATTCTTTCTCAGCGGCAAGTATATGTACGAATACTATTATTTTTCTGAAAATGGTTTTTTTATGTGGATTACGTGGATGTTGGAGACCAATAAATAATTACTAAGCATCTGACGCAGACGGATGAAATTGAGTTCATTCAAAAAGACCATTACTTGAGTCATGTCATATCGTCGGAACAACCAAAACTCAATACCCATTCTATCATCTTAGACACCTCGTATCTCATCGTATATTAATATTTAAATGGTCGGCAACACGCAAGTAACACCCCTGGACTTACCTACAGGTGTCCATAGGCTGCGGTGACCGCTTACCATCAGTCGTACGGACACTTGTTTGCCACCGAGGTGGTATAAAAATATATCTCAGTACTGAAATGATTTTATTTTTTAATACCCCATCGGTGAAATTTTGTGACCAGGTTTGATTATTTAACAGATTTTTTTGTTGAGTCATGTTTTGAAAATTTCATAGGTATTTTCGCAGGGTTTACAGTTTCAAGAGCTCGTTCTCAGTCTCGGAAAGTGACAATAGGGCTCGTTCCTAGCACAGCGCATTGGCATTGCGTTTCAGCGTGACAACGCGGCCAGCCCTAAGAGCACCCTTGCCATTGGTAGTAAGTAGATAAGTTCAGGGGGTAAGTAGATAAGTAGTTTAGTTGGTCTATTTTGTGTTGTTTTCTTTTTACTCTTGTTTATCTTGTAATTAGACATATAACCATACTCCCTTATCATTGTGAATTTTAAACAACACACAGAACATATTGAAATCTCATTTAAAGGCAAAGTGACCAACCCAACATTGACTTATTAGCAGAAATTTACAAACGCTTTTCGTATTTTATTTCTCTTTTTGTTCTCTAATTGTTTATTTATTACTAAGATACCTAACCAATAATTTGGGATCGTTTTACGGTACGCAGTAAACATGCAACAAAAAATTAATAAGTGTTTATCTGACTCAGCTAACGATCACCCATTATTACTAGGTATATCACAAAAATAAAGCGAACATAATAATCAAAGCCTTTTTTTAAGTTTCTCAAGGTTTTGCTTCAAGCTAACAGATATATAGTTCGAAAGAAAGACATAATAACTATAATAAGTACAGTCCAACTCACAAGGGGCTTAACACTTTGTACCCTGACGCTTACAACTGTCGTACTAAATTCCCAACGGGTGGAACCGATAAAAACCAAAGCGCCCAGTTACAATATGAGGTCGACTGTACGTCTATTTGTATAATCGATAACATAGAGTCATCATCATTATAATCCTAGCGTTATCCCAGTACAGTTGCATCCTGAGGGATGCCGTGGGTCCGATACCTAATCAAAAGAACTGACTGGCAAGTTTTTACGCAAGCACCTGTCATCCACACTTTAACTTAACGTGATTTGACAAAACATTCCTCTTCTTTTCCTGATTCAATGCCTCGCATTGCGTCTATGAACAATGCAATGAAGTGAAGAGCCTATAAGGAAGGAAGGATAAATTGACAATAAGTAACTTATACATAAAACATACATACAGATCACACTTATTCATAGCATGACATCACATTTCCATACAAACATTCGATCTAAATGTCGTAGGTAATTTAGTCGAGTTTACCAAAAGCTTTGTGTTAAAATTTATATCATACGACAAACAACTTGTTAATTCTACGTAAAATGAAATAATTAATAGGTAGGCCATCTAAGCCTTGCGGTCGCTCCACGCATAGTGCACAGTGTCTGCCTTGACTAATATTAGCAGTCCACCTCCGGTGGCGAGGCAGCTAGGCAGATGTGGATGGCCTAAAGGGCTGCGACAGGGGTCATGGTATCGCAGCCACTGCATATCTTCTCTTCTCAAATCGTAGCGGCTTCCGTTTCATTGGGTCTAGGGGAGTAGAGACGAGAGGGTGCATCTGTGTTTGCGCGATCGCTTATGCACCATAATAGGAGTATATCCTGCGCAACAGACTGAGAGGATATAACCACTTCATATAATTGAAATTGTATGGGTCATGTGTTTTTCTTAATTTAAATTAGTAGGTGAAATAATATGACCAAAAGAATTGGAAAAAAAAAGCATTGGGTACCTTGTGAGCCTAGATTACTATTAGGTTGTCAAGATTAAAAAGGAGAAGATTTTTGCGATTTTTCAATGTATCTGTTATCTATCATGTACCTGATATTAAATTTGTCATTATCGAATAACAAATGAGGGAATTATATTGCTTATGCTGGCATACCTTATGGACGAAGATTCTTGGGCTGTGCATTCCTTTGGTCGTGCATTATCATGACCGTAGGCCGTTATGGAGCTATGTTGATTTATTCATCTGATAAGTGTTTATTCATTTTAGAAAATAAGAGCAAGTAGTATTACATAAATTCACGCCTTTATTCCCAAAAGGGGTAAGAAGAGCACACGAAAATAAATTTCAGTTCCACTTTTAGCAATTGCAGAAGGAGAAAATGTGATATTGCAGTAACAGGTTGCTAGCCTATCGCCCACGACAAAATTTAACCTGGTTCCCATAGCCGACTCTTACGACACCCAAGGGAAGAAAGGGGGTGGTGCTATTGTAACCCAGCACAAAGACAACTAAGATACGTAATTTAATAATTCGCGTTCTTTCATTATTTCGCAATAGACACCTAAGTCTTAAAAGGTTTTACCGACCAATTAGTAGCCTAAGTGTAAACCCTAGTCCAGCTAAGTCTAGTTTAGCTTCACTTAGCTAACTAAATTTGAACGCCCATTAGTTTTGGTCTCGCGTCACTTTGTATCACTAACAATTTTAACCTAAAAGCTGCGATACCGCAGTCAAAATTCAAATTTTCAGTAATTAAACTAGTTATTAAGCTGGCAAAGCGTGGAGCTTTAATTTTCTCCCAGTAGCTTAATTAAACATATTACTACTATATACCTTCGTGCTCGTGCGTGCTTAGTATTATAAATATGTGAAAATATGCGAATATGTATATTCATGATTGTGTAGCCCATAATAGCAGAACAGTTATTTCCAATATTATTATGTAACCAAAAATATTGTTAAATATGGCTTACGTGTATTTTTTTACTCGTTTGAAGTGATGTTAATAACTCATTATTTTAATAATTTATACCAAAGAAAGCGACTCCAATTTTGTACTTCGCTATGCCACAACTTGTGGTTTCCGTGAGCCAATGCTTGGTTACCTTACCTACAGAAAATACCGAAATCGGCATATGCGTGCCTATCAAATTCGAGGAGTTCCCTCGATGCCTTCTAGATCCCATCATCAGATTTTCACTAAATTTATATGGGACCTGCTTTGTTACAAAAAAAAAGTATTATCAAAATCGGCCAACGTGGTCAATAGTTATCGGCGAACATACATATAGGTACATAAAAAAGCAAACGTGCAGACGAACTGATAACCTCCTTTCTTCTATTGAAGTCGGTTAGAAACAGAATAAAATTGTGTAATGTAGAAACGACGATACATAAACAAAATTGAACTTTTTTTTCCTCTAGTAGCTTAATTCGACACACAATATTACCATATTCAATTATGCTAGCCGTGCTGAGGGGTAGGCAGAGATGAGACCACATGAACGCAACGGTCCTGCTAGCCGATAACGCAACGGTTCAATCGTAACATTATGTTACTTTTCATACAATAAATGACAGCTTTAGATCTACCTTTACGTACGTTACAACCGTTACGTAATCACCCATTCAAAGGTTTCACTTTGGTAACTCATAATATTCTTTTTATTCTTCTGCATGCTCGTCTGTTAAGATTGTGTTACTTTTTTGTTCAATTATCTTCAAATAAACAATAATAATAAATAAATAAATATTGGGGACAACCTTACACAAATCGACCTAGTCCCAAACTAAGCAAAGCTGCTTACATAGATAAATACATAAGAAACATCCAAGACCCAAAATAACACAATAATATTCGTGATACATGCACAAATAATGCCCTGACCGGGATTCGAAACCGGGACCTCCGGCTTCGTAGGCAGGGAGATCATTAAGGTTCATTAATAACATCATCACGTTCACCACTGTTCCAAAAAGCGTGTACCTATATATGGTATAGTCGTCACGGCAAAAGCTGTTATTAAAACAAATCGAATTGAGCCCCGGTAAGCTCGTTCATGTCAGTCATCATTAAGTGGATTTGCAATCGCAGCAATTCTCCACAAAGAGGCAGTTTAAATTCACTGAGTATTCACCGATATCATACGTAAATTTGGGTAATGCTCGTATTTGGCTAAAGGTATGGGATAGGGATTGTTTTTGTTTTTGAAGTGGATACTTCTTTGATAGAGTCTGTGCGGAATGAGAAGAGTCGTAAAATGTATGGGCTCCCTTACATTTCACGACTCTTCTCTTTCCGCACAGAGTCTAGCAGCTTGCTGCTGCTTGGTGCTGGTCTACGCTCAACCTTTTCAATTTAAGGTCCGTTGCTAACACTAGATGGCGTTAAAATAAAAGTGATGATATTGTATGTATGTATGTATGTACTTATGTATTACTTTATTGTACATAAAACACGACAAAACGATAAACAAACAAAAAGTAGACGTACAAAGGCGAGCTTATCCCTTCAAGGGATCTCTTCCAGCTAACCTTATATTCGCAGATTGATATTGGTGATTATTCGCAGAAATCATAATAAGATCTGTCATGTTTGGTTTTATTTTACATTGATGGTTATTCTTCATATTTAAAGACAAAAATAAATAGGTAGGCAACATGTTGTACCCCCGATACAACCCGATGCTTTTGTTTCAAGTTTGACATATCAGGCCTTGTATAGAAATAGAGATAAGGCGCAGTGGAATATCATCTCGCTCATATTTGCAGCAGGGAAGTACCTCAACCATACAGAAGACCACAACCATATTATCACCATTACTTGCTCTGTAGATTGTCTTTTGTTTCTGGTGGTAAGGTCGCTAGAGCTTTCAAGGATTCCCGTGTTGAGGATAAGGGACCTGCATTTCTCAAAAAGTTGGCAGCGCACTTCAGCTTGATCTATACCCGCTGGCGTCCATATACCACAGTATCTGCTTACCATCAGGTTATTAAATAAGTGTTCAATGTTGGGCACTAAACATTAAAAACAGCAGACGCGTCCGGTGTTAGGGTGCTTTTCCACCAGAGATGTGCTATGCTACGTTGTTATGGATGGATGCGTTTGAATCCACCAATCATATTCATTGGTCCATATAGCATAGCACTCTTGGGAAAGGATTTTCGTAGCGTAGCTTACACATACTCGCAACATAGCTGCATATGGTTGGTGGAAAGGCACCCTTAGAATTGGATTGTAAGTCAGTATGGAAAATGACAACAGTTAATGCTTTGATTGTGTTTGATTGATTTCCAACGTGAGTCCACGCTCCTCTTGTTCATACATACGACCTAAGGCCGCGTTCACACACAGGCGTAAGCACGTGCAGTACAATACGTGACATAGCGCGAGTCTGTCAGAATTTATGGAAATCCAATGCGCATTACAAGCGCACGCGGCGCGGCGTGTCGCGCATCCTATGCCTCGGGCCTAAAGCGTGTCATAATGCGTAAAATCGGCCTTAAGGCTACAGTGTTGTACTGAGTACTCGTAAAAATATAAAACCGATTCAAATTAAGTACATCCAGAAAAATAGCCTTCCTGAACTCTGTCATAAGCAACAGGCCAGAAAAAATTGGAAAAAGATAATTTCCTTCCCGTCTTCGCAGTCAATTGACGTAATCTGGCAATGTCATATATTTAATCTGAATGAGTCTTATTGAAATCGAATAAATTTAGTGAACGTAGGTACTGATGACCGCGTGTGTTCGTGGAAATATTGAAACGAGATTGACACAGAAGTTAATTAAGGTTAGGTTTTAATGTTTTCTTACTGAATGTACGCGGTCACAGTTTAACAACGCGGTATGGCTATTCAGCCGCGTATGATTCTCTTGGTCGAATTAGCTACAAGATGACGCTGTACGGTCAGTGTCAATTCCTGTATCACGCTGTTAAAATTATTCCGACGATAATGACTTCTGGCCATTATTCATTGATTTTTAAAAGTTTCTAAAAAAGAACATCCTATGCAACGATTAATACAGTATAAAAAATACGTGATCTTGTTTTTAATTGGCACATCTCATGTGTAAATAGGTAAGTTGTCAGTTATTCATTAATATTATACTGAAAAACGAGTCCGAAAGAGGCTCACTTTGTCTTAGCGTGTCTTTCTCCCACACATTGCCATATAAAAATGTGCGTACAGACGATTTTTTCTTCATCATCTTGTGCTTAAAATGATGTATATTACTTATTTTAGTAACTTAAATTGAGTGATTCTTTCAGATGTTGTGATTTGTGATCTAGTAATATTTGTTTACATCTTGGCTCCAGTAAGAAAAAATAGACGGTATACATAGATATAGTTACTAAGCGTATTATTAAAGGACACACTAAGACATACCAACACAAAGTAAGTCACTTTCGGTCTCGCGTTTTCGGTCACAGTTGGTCCTTATTTTTTTTCCTAACCAACAACCAGCCTAATAGTTGCTTGGTTAGTAATATGGACTTTTATTAATAGCCGACCAACTGCTCTAATTTTATACATAGTCATACACTGCCAATCCGAAAACAATTCGGTTGTAGGTTAAGAAAAAATACTAACCGTCCAAACAGGTGGACAGTGCGGTTTGTCGGTTAGTAATAGACGATTATTAGTTTATTAATTATAAAAGTATTTTGTGCAATTATGCAACAATTATATACGTAATTTTATTTGGGCGCTGCAGCGCCCGAAATTTGGCGGAAGCACTGGTTTTAGGAATGGAACTGCCATCTGACTTTCCAACCCATAGGGTAAACTAGCCCTTGTTGGGATTAGACCGGTTTGTTCACGATGTTTTCAAAACCGACAAATCTCATCAGTCATCATATATATCACACTCATCAGTCATCACAATATCACTAATTAGTCTGTGGGCTACTTGCCCTTTAACAGTAGTAAATACTTATAACTAAATACTTCTTATATATACCTACACTTATATTTATATTTCCCTTACTACTAAATATTTACACACATTATTTATATACACGTATACACTATTTACATTTAACAATACAATCACACAAATAAACAATACATTATATTTACACACATATATATATAATATATACCATATATTTACATTACATCCGTCAATACTCTTGACGTGCCAACAGTTCGGTGCAATGCAATCCGACCGCGCACGGATAACGGTCTATGCGCAGCCCGGCTCCGGCCGCCCGGCGATCGCCATGCGGTCGCCATAGATTCTGACGCGAAGCGCAGGCCGCTCTCGATCGCTATACGCTTACGTACGACTAATCGCAATCGCTTGCGCATGAACATTGTTACATTATATGTATTTCATCTTTCTTCCTGTGCTACTCTCTTCTGTGTTAACTATCTTCCGCCTTTGGATATACCTTCTGTGTTGTTTGACATTATACGTATTGGAGTGAAATAAGGTGTTTATATTGGTGTCATCCACGGCACCTAACCAACCAAATCATCCCAATAAGTCTTTCCTACGAAACTCAGTTATAGTGGTTTTATCAATAGGCACACAGCTTCTTAACATCCAAGGAACAAGTATGACCCCATTACAAAGTTTGATTGTCCAAGTTAGTTTAGCAAGCAGCAGCGCTTAACAATAGGATGTAACTTGTAACATCGTTAGCCAACTATTAGAGAAAAGCCCCTGGCTGGGCAGGCATACACGACGAACACCTGTTGATGAAATTGCTATACAGTTTTAATCAGGCGCTGAAATTAAAGTTGAATAACATTGACAATGTACACAAAGCATACACTATAACAAGGTTGATATCTTTCAGAACCTTGACGAATACAAAATACCTTTATGTTGTAAAACCACCGGGGGATGGGCAAGCGTGGTGATTATGGCATTTACCCCCCATAAAATTGGGGAGGCCTATATCCAGCAGTGGACGTCCTTCGGCTAATATTCCATATCCCATCAAAGTGTTGTCTAAGCAAGTGGCTGGTGCTGTTATATTATTCTCATATCTTGCCCATCCTAAAATCTAAATAAACGTTTTTTTTTTTAAGTCTTTTATTAATCCAATTTTTTTTACAATCATGCGTTTGAAGACATTTTAGTGCTTTGTTTGCATTGTTTTGCATGCTGTATTTTTTAAAACTAAATAAGTGTCATCAAATGACAACAACAGCCAACGGTTCTATTCCCAACTATGCAAAAACAACAGTAACCCAATATAAGTCGATACAGCTTTGATTATTTGCCTCAGTCTCAAACAATATATATGTAAAGTACTGCCATTGAGTTATGTGGAGAGATTTTATTCTGGCCCTTAAGAGGGCGCAGTACGCTCGGTTCTCCATATAAACGTATTTACGCTCTCATTTTAAAACGACATGCTAGAATAACATGAATCTTTGTATACACAATGGGATCTGGCATATCTAGGTCGGAAATTAGTTTATGTTGCTTGAAATTATAATGGAGAAAAAATACAGCGATTATTAAGGTTTTCATACAAGCCGTAAAAAACTCAAAAAACCGCTGTATTCTTTTTCTTTTAGAATTTCTAGCAAAAGAAACTAATTTCCGACCTAGATATGCCGGATCCCATTGTGTATACAAAGTTTCATGTTATTCTAGCATGGCGTTTTAAAATGAGAGCCTAAATACGTTTGTATGGAGAACAAAGCGTACTGCGCTCTCTTAATAACCAAGGTCGTGTTCCTCCTACTTGTGCGACCATATCTTCGGAATGCTCTAAATTGTGGGCAAATTTGAATTTGGTACATCCCATTCGCACGCACATGTTTGCCGTAGATATCAAAATTAATTCTTCCTGCACTAAGTTAGGGAATGAATCAAGTTGAGGGCGATTACCATCAATGTTTGTAAATAATACTTGCCTGTGGTTGAGGTTATTTTGGAGATAGAGATTTAAGGTTATTTAAGAACAATATCATTTGCTATATGCGGTGCGATCGAGGCTTAAACCCACGACTTTTTAGCTGATCACATACAAAAGATTAACACTTTCATTGCCGCCTTGCTCTACGCGCTACGCTCGTAGGCCGTAGCCATGGTTTCGAACACTCCACACTAGTAGTTGAACACTCCACACTGGTAGTTGAACACTCCACACTGGTAGTCGAACACTCCACACTGGTATTCGAACACTCCACACTGGTAGTCGAACACTCCACACTGGTAGTCGAACACTCCACACTGGTAGTCGAACACTCCACACTGGTAGTCGAACACTCCACACTGGTAGTCGAACACTCCACACTGGTAGTCGAACACTCCACACTGGTACTCGTAACTGAGGGTTAGTCACTGGAAAACAGACACTGAAGGTTAAACGGGAAGGCTCTCCCAATCACCTCGGGCATTGTCGACGGCACGTAACCAGTCATGGTTCTCTGTTTGTAGCCCGTAGCGGTTCTCGGTGCTGAATGTGTTAAGATTTGATTTATTCTTCATACTCAAATCAAATGAACGCGAAGGAATACCAAACGAATACTTGTGACAACTTCAAATGAAAATAGACGTTATAGAAAAATGATATGGATATCATCTTTTCCTTGAATCGTCAAGTCGTCGTATTTGCTTACAGACAGACCGTTTGTTGTTGCATTATGAACTTTATTTCCATTGCAAAGAGTCGATAAGGCTGTGAAGATTAGTTGAATATTAATTTACTTGCTGAAGCCATAAACGACTTAGCCACAGAAGTTTAAATAAAAGAGAGTCCATTGAAATTATTCAGCTCATTTCTTGTTTGAGTTAAAAGTAATAAACAGAGAGAGTGACAGCCAGTCGTGAAGATGAGTAAATATTCGTCTAGTACCCATAGTAAAAGCTTTGATTAGTTTTGGACTAGATCGATTTCTGTAAGAGATTGTCCCCCATATTTTTTTATTTATAAATCCAAATGCAAATTAAAGCCCACTGCTGGGCACAAGCCTCCTCCTCATTTGATGAGAGGAATCGGGCAAGGGCCCACGTTGGCCCAGTTTGAGTAAGGGACTGCACATACACCTTTGAATTTCCTCGCGGATGCATGCAGGTTTTTTCAAGATGTTTTCTTTACCTAAAAGATAAGTAACTACTTTGTAAAAATAGTAAATGAATTCGCTGTTAATATGCTTTGTATCTCAACGGTATTAAAGTTCTGCAAAAAGAAGCAGTAATTCTAAGCATCCGTACAGTTTAGCCGCCTTCTTAGTGGAAATAATTTATTGAAAAGAAAGCCAACGAAATATATTTAAATAAAGTTCTTAATGTAGACGAGGTTTAAGATTCTGCTCAGATAAAGTAATGAAAACTTACCTCGATGTAAATCGACTCAAGTATAAATAGATTACCGATGTTAAAATTAGTTTAGAAATAAATATCAAGAAATGTGTTTTGTGAAACAATATTCATTACTGGTAATCGTGTCAATTGAAGCAAGCTGAAGCGAGTTGATCAAACATTATCAGAGCGAGTGAAACATACGTATTGAATACTAAAGCTCGAAAGACAGAGCGGGCGCGGTGCGTTGCGGAGCGGAGGCGATTTCGCCTTTTTATATCTTTCCGAAACTGTCGACTGTTGATTACTGCTTCATATGTCACACACACCGCTTCCGCTCTACCGCGCTACCGAATACCGTGTGGTTTTTTGATGCGATGTGCCCCGGACCGCATTCGCTTTACCGCAAAACCGCCTCCGCCCCGTATCGACGCTGCGCATTAGTTATATATTATTTACTCTTTAAACATGAGTGCGTCCATCTTTAAAAAAAACTAGTGATTTATCACAAAGTACAATATATATACTGAAATAGACATACCAGTGAAATACTCCACATAGATCGTAGCACCGTTGTGTATTTAGTAAGAACTAACCGCATGACCGCTGCATCTCTGTCACTTCAATATGCAAGTGCGATAGAGATAGCACCCAGTGCAATCTGGTACAAACAATTTAAACTAACATTTCCATAGAAAAATTTGTACTTCGAGCTAAAAAGCCCCTGTGATTTATAAACGTCAGGCCACCGTCACTCAGACTGATTTTACCTATGTAATAAAAATTCAAGGAAATATTATTCCATATTTTATTATGCGAACACATGATTTATTACAAGTTCTATGGTTACATAGAACTAAATGCAGCTTTTCCAGTGAACCTTCTAGAATAATTACTTGTTAAGAAAATCAATGTTTACATAACAAATGATTGAATGAAGTGTTTATAGATTCACAATGCCTTTTAGAATATCAAAATTAAAGAATTTGAGAGTGCAAATCATAATTACTATGGCATTCCTTGTTGTCTACGTCTTGGCTACTTACATTATCGTCGAAAAGTACTATTTCAAAAGGAAAACCAATACCACGAGTAAACCAAAGGTGAAACTGGATTATATCGTCGTTCATCTGGATTTGAAGGGAGCTCCACCGAAGCTGACTTATCTGGAATCAATTCTTCCTATGTTAAAGAGCTATGGAGTTAATGGACTCCTTATAGAATATGAAGACATGTTCCCCTACGAAGGCAATCTGAAGAGCTTGAGAGCAGTGAACTATTATAAGAAAAATGAGGTCAGTATCAGATCTTAGTATTTTCACCCTTGACATGGTCGTTTAATATCTTAAGCCAATTTATCTATTTATTCATAGAAAGTGGGTTTAAAGTGTACAATATTTTTATCTGCCAAACTGCATGACAGTTTGTTGGTGGAAATTTTCAACCCTCAAACACACTTAGCATTTCTAGTCCTATAGGCTAAGATAAGATAAGACATATATTATTGTCAAAACTGTGTTCATAACATGCCATAAAATAATAAGTCTCAACCCATGGCTAAAGTGCATATTACTTTAATATACCAGATAACTACCTATAAATAACTGCCGACTCAATTAATATAAGGCAAAGTAGCCTACCGTTCGATCACTATTACAAACAATAAAAATACAGTGATAGGCAACTGCATGGTGTGGGTAACTCAGGGCACCTCAGGGTTTGATCGAGTCCTTAACGGTGTCTGCTCTTCTGTAATTGTATGCGATAATAGTTATGTACGATACATGTTCGGAACGTAAGTAGTTTCCAACAAGTGGCGGAAAACAAAGTCACGAGCGTTTAGCGAGCAGCACTTTCTATTTCTATGTTGACCTCCAGAAAGCATACTTTCTGAGCTTATGCATTATAAAAACATTTTTTCTTTATATATAGTATATATGCACGAACGCCTTAACTATTGACATCAGGAAAGACGACTTTTGGTCTATATACAATATATACTTATAAATATAACTCATTTAGGTTTTTTAAGAAGGAATTCAAAGGTCAAGGGCCTCCATATGCGTTATTTTCTCCTTGCAGCCGGCTTGCGGTTAACTTGGGGTCTAATAAACTGCTATCCATAGAAATAGCATTCAGTCCCTTTCATCAATGACAGTAAGCTTATGCTGAGCAATGGGTCCCACCGTCCCATTTAAGCTGCATAAAAGAAAAGGAAAAAGTAAAAGTAGTTTATTCTTCAAATTAGGCATATTACATGCACCTATCAACGTCAATAAACTAAACCTCTGCCACTGAGAAGTACCACAGTAAAAAACCTATTTTTGCGATAGATTAGCCGTGCAGGACATTATCACTGCCAAACATCCCTATCCATGATGTAATCGTTTATCTTATAATATGCTTTTGAAATAAGTATTTGTTTTACTACAGATTTGAATTTAGAATTGCAAAGTTCAGTAATGTGTTTAGGAATTTGAAGCAAGAATAACCTCTGAATGTACTCAAAAGTACAAATTGAGGACCATGCAGATATTGAATAAATAAAATACAAGTAGCAAGAAGTTACATAAAAACGAAAAAGTTACGTTTGGGTCCAAAGCAGATTTTAGTACCCACATATTTCGTGTATACACTACGAATACTACAGTTGGTAAAAGAAAGGACTTACAAAGAGCTTATGATGACGATGATTTTGTTGCAGCTTCAAGCATACCTCACTGCTGCAGTATCCGCTGGATTTGAGATCATTCCTCTGATTCAGACATTTGGACATTTACACTTTGCGCTAAAGCATTATGAATTCATCCACTTGAGAGAAATACTAAAATTTTCTGACTCAATTTGCCCTTCTTCTTCGGAGAGCCAGGCATTTCTTCAAGAAATGCTAAATCAGGTAATAAAATGATAAAATTTTAAAAATAATAATTGATTTACAAAATATTTAATGTCTACCAGGCAGAAAGTGATCTTGGGAATATGGCCATATGTATGGATGTAGAGTGTTGTCTAACGATTCTCCTTAAATGGAGTTAGTCAATTTCATATAAGTATAACATACTGTTGTTTTTTTTTTATTATTTTGTAAGTATAACATACTTACATTTCAGGTAATACGTTTCCACCAAAAGATTGCACCTCTAAATCATATTCACGTTGGTTGCGATGAAGTTTTCCACTTAAACAAATGCAAACTTTGTCAAAACAGGAACAAAACAAACTCGTAAGTAATTCACAGTATAATCGTATGTCTTATTCTCCTCTACCAACATGATGCTGTTATATTTGTTTTTGCAACTGATCAATTTATGTGAGGTGTGTAATAAAAAATATTCTCGTTAATCCTTGAAGACTCGTACTAGCTGAGACTAGCTTTATGGAGTACTAAGAATATTAGCCTTATCCATGATGGCTCGGTCTTTAAAACTTAGACGAGATCTAGGTATCTCACGACTCGGCTAATACCTATATTTGAATTTGTTTTATCTGTCACTTTCAGAGAACTCATGGCTTCACATCTCAGATTTGTCACCAAGACTGTCCGCACTCTCAGTCCACTCACGACCATTCTCATTTGGGACGATATGTACAGATCGGTCAAACCATTAGATTGTGCCAACTTGATATTCACCAACACCGATGCTGTATATTGGGAATATACTCCAAGAAATCATGATGACCTACATATCAACATGTACAAATATGGCAGGATGTTTGACAATCTCTGGATAGCCACAGCTTTTAAAGGCGCTGATGGGCCTACTGAAATTCTCCCTAACCTTAAGAATAGATTCTACAATCACCTACACTGGCTAAACTTCGTCTTTGACTATGGCACCATGAAGAACTTATACAACATTAAAGGCATTATTCTCACAGGCTGGTCGAGATATCAACATGGGCAGCCATTATGTGAACTTTTTCCTGCTTCTATGCCAAGTTTAATCCTCAATTTGATTCTCATTAACAAGTATACTAATGGAATCGTCGTTCAAAATATGAAACATGTCGAGTCGTTTATCAATCAACATATACGGAATAGTTTTGTTTCCAGCCTTCGATGTCATAATGTTACTGAAAATTTTCTAGACTTTTTTGATTCCCGAACTTGCAATTATGTTGAATCGGATCTTTACGTAGTACTTCAAGAGCTTAATAATGCAACAGCTGTTTTAAATAATATAATAAAAGAAAATGCTTACAAATATTACTCTAATGACACCGCCGATGAAGAATCTAAATTAGACTATGAGTACGATTATGTAATTCAAACTCAAAAGGAAACGTGCTTGAAAATATTTCAACACCTGATGATAATTGAAAATGAAATTATTGGTACACTATCAGATTACTATGAAAACCTAGTCATATTAGAATATATTCGGACAAAAATTCGTCGTTTGAAGAAAACTATTGAAGGATTGGAAGACTTTTGGAAACAGAAGAATTTGTTAAAAGATAAGACAGTCGCGACTAGTAATTCTAGTATTTACATCAGGAATAAATCGCGTAAGTAATAACATTTTTTGTTTCTATTTTATTTTAACCATAACGGTGGGAAATCATACCTATCATAAATCTATTAAATATTGCGCCATTGGTACAACATTGGTAGCAATCAATTTATTCAACCAGAATTAAGAATACTGTCATATCATTGAACAATATCTAGAAATTGGTGGTCGTTATTGTACATAAAATACCCAGTCAGTTATTTGATATTAATTTATTCAAATAGGCGCATGGTCCTCTTTTGTGTTGATTTGCCCTAAATAACAAAATATACTTAAAAAAGCCAATTGCCTACCATTATTGTAGAATACCTTGCGCCTTGCGTTTTATTTTCTTTTGGTGAACAATAAAGAGCATTTTTTTCTACTCATCAACTCATTCAAATTATAAATAATCACATACTTTTTCTCTATGGAACTCATAAGACAACACTTTAGTCAACTATAATGAAATTTAACCAATCACGTGTTGCCGTTAGTCAACTTTAATGAAACTGACCAATACGTGTCGCCATGGTACGTGCGCGCGTGCAGTTGGCGCACGTAAATATAGTATCAAATAACAAATTTAATTATTTCGGTTCATTTAATTAATTTCGTATGATTATTATAAAAAGTATTATAAACAGTACTTATAATGGTAATTCGTTTTTTAAATCTCGTACCTTACTTAGACTACTCGGCCAGCCTCGTGGTCTAAACGCGGTACTCGAATAAACAAGCAAAATTAAAAATTATAAAACTCGACTGCGTAAAAAAATCTTTAGTGACATTTGGACAATTAGGAATAAACGATTGACGTAAGACTCATCAAAATTGGCCGACGCGTTTGGTCTCTAGAATGCCACAAAGGAACAAACATACATAACATTACCTTCCTTTGCATCGCACAGACGGGTAAAAAGAAAACATTTTATACGATTGCACTAAATACTATTGTATGATATATGTTTACATAAAAACATGATGTTTGCAAAAAATAAATGAAATAAGACAAGGTCAGTCAATGAAATAAGAAATAAGAGAAGGACATATAAGAACTTTCAACATAATTTATTAAATTGTTCTCATACAAAATTGTCTAATTTAACAAAAGAATCTACTCTATGTCTCGCAAGTTCCGACCATTTTTATATTGTATCCAATTCTTTGTTTGAGGTTACTACCTCATGGTGCATTGTTACGATATCCTACTGGATATCGTAACATATCCATGCACCACATTCAAATGCTGATACATAGATGAATGCGTGAATCTGACTAGATAAAATCAATATTTCCTGCACAGATATACCACCACATCAGACCATCACGTTTTATGGCCGGTAGGTACTTAAAGCCTTTAAGTTAAAGGTTACATAAAATTTTACGTGCTAGCTGGACAGGTATATTATTATAAAAGAAAAATGCTACTGTTTTTGGCAATTGGTTCCAAATAGACTACAATGGCGCGTTGATTAGATCAAGACCAACCATTTTGTCGTAGAGGTCCATTCGGATAAACAAGATCCACTATTTTATTTTTCACTTATTTTCAAATAAACTGTATGTACTTAAATCGAAGACTAGATAATTATGGTAAAATATAACATATAATAAACACATCTACACAACACAAGTGCTTCGCATGATATAAATAAATAGTCAATTAAATAATTATTGGACACAAAATCCATTAATTAAAGAGGTAACTGTTCTTATACCTTCCAAAATATGCTGCGTATGTTTAATATAGTTAATAGCCACTTACTTTTTGCAACTCTGGTTGCCAGGCACCGTCCTTATTACAAGCGTATAGAGATCAACTCAAATGTCAAAGCAAGCGAGTGGATAGGTACAGACATGAACTTTAACCCTTTTCCAGGCCGCACCAGTTAGAAGGCTTTACATAAAACAAAATACAGATATATTCAAAATAGTTCCGTTTTGGTGATTCATTTCAAGACGAGTCACTTTTTTTCAAAATGCAATCTAATTTGAACTTAAGGTTATGTTATGTGGCATCGGAGTAATAAGATAAGTTAAATTGAAAGTTATGTGGTCAATAAATTTTACGATGCGTTAAATAGGATTAATTTTGGACCCGATATGCTTGACAGTCCTGTCAAACTGTATAAAAACTGTGTAAACTGTAAAAAAATATTTTTCGACTTTAATGTTTAAATTAAGACTTCGTACACAAAACTACAATCACATATTTTTTCTCTATGGAACTCATAAGACAACTCCGTAGAGAACAAAAATAAAATTAATCAATCCAGTGTCGCCGTTAGTATGAACTATAATGAAATTGACGAATGACGTGTTACCATGGTCGCGCTTGAACGAATACCTGAACCGTTGGGCCTGCAATTTGTGTCCGCAAGACTAGTTGTTTGAGCAAGTTTGCAAGACACTTTGATGAAAACATTTTGTAAGTGCAAATTATTGTATCTGATTTAAAGTTAGTATAAATGTCCATGTCATGTCTTTTCCTTTTTTCGCAACGCTTATTACACTATATGCAAGAAAGAATGGGCTATAAAGGAAGCAAAGCTCATAATTTCATAAACTTGTAATTAGAAAAGACAACTTATGTATAAATGTTTTAAAATTGCATTGTTTTCATACAATTGGGTTTAATAGGATGCCAGTACCTCTACTATAATTATCATTAAGTATGTACTAGGTACTACATCTGAATCACAAAATCACATTTTGAAAAATTAACACTGCTGTATTTTCCGTGAAACGGTCGGTAGCAGCTTTATTGTCAAATCCTTTGTTTACGTATATTTTGATTAAAAACGAGTACAAAACTTTGCATTAAGTAACAGCTGTATAAAATCTCTAAACCTAAATAATTAGTAACAATATCACGTATTACATTAAGTACCACTCAATCACAATTAATCTGCACAAACTTTTCTTTACTTTCTTTAGATTCACTCTCCTTCTCTTCCTTGGCTTTCTCTTCTTCTGTTTTGCTTTTACCCATGTGTATTGGGACTATTTCTGTCGGTGCTACAGGATTACCACCCGATAGACTTTCTTCTTCAGCAATCGGCAAACCGACAGTATCAGCTATCTTTCTACTTGCTCTTTTAAATGTATCAGATAATTTTACTTGGACAACATTGATACACATAGACATTAAGGCTAAACCAAACACTAGGTAAAGAATCGACATCATCATAAACATGGGATGCTTTGGGACAAAATCACCCAGGCCTATGGTTGTCATTGATATGAACACAAAGTAGAATGACTCGAAAAAGTTCCAATGCTCCCAGAAATTGTAAATCACGGCTCCAATAACAATGTATAAGATTAACATGAAAATTGCGATTGATATAGGTAGATTGAATTCTTCGTCTATGACAAAATCTGAAGGTGCTGGTGTATCGGGCTCAATGAAATCTTCTACTGCGGTTTGCAGTTGGCCTGGCTTAGGTGGTAAAGGTGGAGGAACGTCACTAGATTTCCTTTCAACGGTCGGGGGATCTGCATTTCCATCAGTTTTAGCTTCCAGATCTTCAGTAGTAAATATTTGCGACGGCCGCCTCACAACATCTGCGACCATATTCAATCCCTTTACCATGTCCTGGAATTAAGGAAAATGCCTTGTTATTTCTCTGAAAGCCAACTCAAAAGGCTCATATAAATGTAAGACAACACACGCGCAGAGCGAAATCATTATTCAGACTGAAAATAAAGAGAAATCTTCCGAATGTTTTCTTTTCAACAGCGGTAATTTGAAACATTATTTTTCCACAACAACGTGCTTACAAACAGGGAAGGACTGTCTAAATTACATCGATACAAAGATTGGGTATACATATATTAAATAATTTGGAGGACACGATGTTTTTATTTTTTGCTATATACATATACATATTATGCTTTGTTTACAGTGACATCAATGAAATCATGGGCTATATAAATTCTTTATGGTTTTTTTGCGGATATTGTTTTTTATTAGGGTTCCGAGCCCAAAAGGTAAAAACGGGACCCTATTATATAAGACTTTGCTGTCAGTCCGTCCGTCTGTCACCAGGCTGTATCTCAACAACCGTAATAGCTAGACAGTTGAAATTTTCACAGATTGTGTATTTCTGTTGCCGCTATAACAACAAATACTAAAAACAAAATAATAATAATAATTAAGGGGGGCTTCCATACAAAAAACGTGATATTTTAGCCCTTTTTCATGGCTACCACTCGCCGAGCTAGATCTCAAGATAGTAGCTGGACAGTTGAAATTTGAACAGATTATGTATTTTTATTGTGGCTACAACAACAAATACTAAAATCAAAATAATAATAATAATTAAGGGGGGCTCCCACACAACAGAGTAGTTACCGCTAAAACAACAAATACAAAAAAAAAAACTCAATAAAACAAGTGTTTCATGGCACCAGCTTTTAACCTTTTTTCTGGTACGGAACCCCTCGTGCGCGAGTCCGACTCGCACTTGGCCGGTTTTTTTTCTTATAATATGTGCATTACGTGACTTTTGTAAAATTTGTGAGTATAAAGCATTAAGTAAAAACAAACAAATTTACCGTCTATAAATAACGTACCTATATGTACTTTGGAAAAATATGGGGCTACTTTGATCATTTATAATGTCACATAAAAGCAGTACTATTGGCCAATGATAAATTGAATGAAGTAAACGCCAAGATAATTTATTAATAAATTTACTGCCACGGGTCACGCGAAAATATAAAAAAAAAAACAATTATCTATAAGTATATATACATATATATAGATCCTAGATTTTTTTCATTTCTTTCCTCTCCGAGTAAAAGAATAACTAATAAAATATCGGTAAAAAAAAAAACAATAGAAGAGATTCTCTGGCCTGAGACCTGTTCCCCGCAATGTGATATCAGATAATGATGATTACGATGATGCTATTTAAAACGTATTTTTTATTCCATAACTATCACAAATAAGCATACAGCCTGCCTGTTTGTAAGCAGATGGTCATAATCCCATTGTTGTCTTTATTGACTTGTGTCTACAGCAGCTCTCCCTGACTGTCACATACCAGAAACGCAACTATTCCCCTTAATGATAATACCACCACCACCATATCAGCCATAGGACGTCGACTGCTGTACATAGGCCTTCCCCAAATTCACGGGGGGTATATGCCATAATCGCCACGCGTGATAATGATAATAATGTCGAATCAAATGAAATAACACTCGTACCTCAACATGCGTCGCTCTCCTCACTCTCCTGCAGCTTCTCGTATAGTAGAATCTCCGTATGAACGACCAGAGGAACTTAATGATGCGAGTGAACAGCTTGCCGAAGTCAGCCAGCACGATCAAGAAGAGCGGGATGCCGACGATGGCGTAGACGATTGTGGCGATCCGACCCGACATCGTCTTGGGGGCTATGTGACCATAACCTGAAATTACAAGAGTAAAGATCAAGTAAGTGAACATAAACAACAAGAAATATAGTATTGTGGAGAATTAAAAAAAAGGTATAAGTGGAGGGGAGGGTACAAGTATTGCGACAGTACGTGGTAAAAAACTATTAAAGTAGATCATAAGTAAATTATTTATTTAGGAGATTTAAAATCTAAATCAAATACAGCCCCCGTCATATAGTACGTAGCAGTCAAGGTCACCAAATACTTGGAAAAACCATTGACCATTTAGGTTGATGCCAAGTATTTGGTGATCTTGACTGCTACATAAGTAGGTATAATATGACGCTAACTGTACAAACTGTTGACTAGGCATAGGTCGAAAAATGAAAAAACAGTTTTAACGTTGCTTTGTTTGTGGTATTAAATTGTTTATGATCTTACCAATTGTTGTAATTAACGTCAGGCAATAGACGAACGAATTCATAAAATTCCAAGATCTCTGACCGCTAAACGAGGTGACACCGGCTTCGTGGGCTGTGTGCAGTTGGTTCTCGAACTCGTACAATTTGCTTCTAGCCATGGATTTCCAGTCCTCCTCGCGCAAGTAATGGCTGCCGCGCCAAAGGTTCTCGATAAAATCGCGTTTTACATTCCTAGTGCTGCACTTATATGCGTTCTCAAATGATCCTTCAAGAGACTTAAACATAATCCCTCCTAAACCACACAATGTAACCAAGAGAAAGAATTCACAAATGCATTGATTTCGTAAACGTATCATGCTATTGTAGGCTGATTTTTGTTCTATCTTAAACTGTTGCCAATTCGCTATAATCTTCCATTTGGATTTAACTAAACTTTTCTTGTCATCACCAACTTTTGTTTTGATTTGTTTGTCTTTATCTTTTTCCTTGTCTTCTTTCTTTTCTTTTTTTACCCCGTTTTTAGCTTCGGCGATTGACCTCTTTCGCAGGCCGGATTTATTTTCGACGTGTTGTGTGGTATTATTATTGTGAGCTAAAATTATATTGTTTCGATCGTCCCTTTTATCGACTTCTTGACTCAATAGATGCAACTTACGGGTCAATTCAGCGGTGCGCTCAGACAAGTCGAAATCATACTCGTTTTCGCTGGGTGAACTAGAGTAGCAACTCGAAGTGTATTCTGACTGACTTGCGTCAATATACCCTGAGCTTTGTCTACTTTGCTTTTCAGATTTTATACCAGTTCTTTTGTCTGATGATAAGCCGGATAGAATTTCTCTATCGCTTATAATTTGGATTGTTTTGGGACAAGATATTCCGCGGGTGTGCCGCGGTGTCGATGGCGTCTTATTTGGAGTTTGTAATTTTTTATTTACACTCTGTTTATACTCGGAAAGCAGTCGCGGGTCATCTTTGGGTATGGACAAACTTCTTGCTCTTGCTTGTTGCATTAGTTCTATTATTTCTCTGCTAGTTTGACTCATTCCTGTGCCAGTCTTGTCAATGATTTTAACGTCTTCGGCTCTGTTAACGGACTGCGATCGATTTCCTCTTGGGGATCTATTTCTCACAAACCTTCGTGGCGTCGGAACTACTTTTCGCCGAGACGATTGTGTCGGTAAGTTTTGCTGATTAATTTGATCCTCACTCATCTCACTCTCACTAGTTTTACCCTGTAAAATTCATTACAGGTATGTATTAGTGTATCTTCTATTCTACGTTGTTATTGCAAACTATATACATGATGGTATATTTCATTTTCGTTAATTCAATAGAAAATACAGCGCTATTAACAAAGCAATGAACAGAATCAAAAACAATTTAATGTAAAAACTGACCCCAAATCTTGTTGCGGACTTGCTCCTTGCTGGCTTTACCGGCGGAACTTTAGACTGCATTTGTGATGGATCATCTTTTGGCTTGACCAATTGCTTCACTGCGCTAGGCTTACCGTCGCTTGTCAGTTTTCTACTTGGAGTTCTTACTATTCTTTCCCGTACTTCAACGGACGGCTTGTTTTCTGGAAGTACCTTTCTACTAGGTGTACGTTCTATCTGATAGACTTTAGTTACAAGCTCTCCGGGAGTAGCAGGTGTTTCAGGTGTTTTTGGCTTCGTAGCGGGTTTTTTTTCTTGTACATCATCCTTTTGATCAAAAGTGAATACATCCTTTTTGACCGGGGTTTTCGGTAATTTTAGTTTATCTTCAGACTTTGCTGCTTGTTCGTCGGGATATACAATTGCTTCTAATTTTTTAGGTGTAGAAGGGAACGGGTAAGGGAAATTAGTGTCTTTAGGCGAAGCGCTTGCTGGTGATGTAGGTGTCAGAGATTTCTTCCTTTCTGGGGGAGGTTCAAAGGTTATCGAGCCTCGACGACCGGTGTCCTCATCCTTTGGACTTAATGTATACGTCGTACTTAACAACTTGTTGGTAGGATCAATAAAACTCCCTTTGCGTTCTAATTTTCCAGCAAACTCTTCTGTTTCCTTCTCTGGAACAGCAAAAGGAGACACACTTCTTCGCCTACGCTCGTTAGCAGCTACTGCCCTTGCTTCAATAACTGAATCAATATCTAAGTCGTATATTGGATCTTTGACAGCAGACTTTTCTTGAACTAGTCGTTTCATTTCCTCGTAGGTATTATCAGCTTCAATCTCTCTTGAGTTTCTTGGTTGATAATCTTCATCTTCTGACGTTGGGGTATCTTCATGGGGAATGGGAGTACGGCCTGGTTCGGGGGTCTTCTCTCTCTGCCGCGCTGTTTGCCCTCTATTCTTAGAAAGGTTTCTCCTCTTCTTAATGGACATATTCTGGGGTTCCATTTCGTCTACGTTTGCTTTTTCACTGGATTTTGATCTAGACACTAAGTGTCCTAAAGTCTGCGACTGGGAATCTTGGGTAATTGTTGGAATTTGAAGGGTTAATCTACTCTTGTGTTCATTGCCCTCTTCACTCATCACCACACTAATCGCTTCACTGATCAACCTGAAAAAAATAGCACTGAGTTCAGTACACGCAGTGAACCGTAATACAATCTATGATCAGATTGCAATTATACTGTTACAAATATTGGCAATGAGCATGACAGCACTTGCCAATGTGTATGACATACTAAACAAGGTGTCAGTAGACGACTGAATGAAACTTACCTTTCGCGACAATCCAATAACAAACTCCTTTATTCTATCAGGGCGGGTCGACATCTAATAAAAGAATCTATTTTAGACACAGCACTCGCGTAAACAAACTGTATAGACGATCATCCATCTTTGTCACGTGGATTTGGATAGAACACTTTTTTTATCAGAAATTGATTTTGGATTGTTCCTTTCCCTTGTTATTTGATTGTGCGGAGCAGAATAGTGCGTTTTTAACTCCGCAGAGTTCTGGCTTAGGACTGCGCGCCAAGCTCGCCGGGCGGTGATCCAAATTTAAAACACCTATTTCTACATTTTATACGTAGGTACGTACGCATTTAACACTAACACCGACCAGTCTAATGTGACTTCTTATCCACTCAAACTAGACATGCACTGACACGCTTTAGCTGTCTTTGTTACCAATGTAATGAATGAAAAGCAGCCAGCTATCGACCGACGCATATTAAGACGGGATCCCTTTGGCATAATGACTGTCAACAATCGTCATATGATGTGTGTAGCATGATTATTAGCAATTAGTTGTAGGTATACTTTAAATCTGTTGAATTTGCAGTTGTATCCAATTAAACCATTTAAAACTTGACTTTACAGTAATTGCAAGAAGATTCAAAATCTGCCATATGATTTTATGATATTTTGGATATTTTAAATAATTTCAAATTATATATGTCGATCAACTAATAGGTATCTATTTACACAAATGTTACAACCAGTGACCGGTTTTAATAGTCTGCTCTATTATCGAATTATTAAGGGCATTTTTGAGACTTGGTAATTGTTTCTCCTAACTAGCAATGCCCCAGTGTCATTTGTATGTTTTTTTTTATTTATCTTTTCAGTATTGTTTTAAAACAAATATACCTATACCCTAGTCTACTGGATTATGTGCACCGTTCCCAAAAGTTATTAGCATCCTCAGAGATTTGACACCTCGCGCTTAGAGGCTGCCCGAAGGCCTTTAACAATAAATAACTCGGTCTCACAGTTACGGTCGAAGAAACCAATAACGGAATCCATCCTCCTAGCGTTATTTCCAGTACAGAATGAGATACTTAATGTGCTAAAAATTCAATTGCCCTGTAGGCAGAGTGAACGTCAAATAAAGGGAAAAGATCAGATAGGAGACATAGGGAAGTCAGTAAATTGGTTCGTTCGTGACGTCGCAAAAAATCCAATTGAATACCAATCAACTCTCAAATAAATCAAAATGTATGTCTTTGTTTGTCTCCAACTCAAATGCATCCAAACGCCTTCAAAGCTTTGTTTATTTGCTTTGCGTTTAGAACCTACGCTTCAATAGTTATCGCTTCAAAGGGAAAGGTGGCGAATGTATGGACATGTATACAAGCCTTTTCGAATGTAAATAATGGCAGACATTTTTAAAAATAAAATGTTGATTGTGTCGACGTCAAAGACATGTTTCATTTTTGGCCTTATTACAGGGGGATAAGGTACAAAAATGCAAATATAATTTGATGCCGTAAGAGCAAACAAACGCAAGGCGCTTACAAAGCGGATTGAACAGAATAGATGAATTTACTTCGTTGTTTTATATGTCTGAACCTTTATTACGAACAAAAACACTGTGAGTGTTGTTTTAACTGTTTATAAGTATTTTGCGTTTTGCAAAATGTACTCTCCATCAAAATTGGCTCGTATTGCAACCTGCCCTTGATTTGGTGGAGTTCATTTGCTTTTTAATCTGACAAGTATGTTTATGTTTAAAAAAGATTTTAAAAATAGCACTACAGGTCAAGGAACTTCTGGTCAATGATGGCTGTTGCCTACTGTTTACAATTGGAGTCGGAGATTCATGTTAACGAAGCAAAAGAAACATTTTAATAGCGCCTAACACTATTAGCATAGCAATTGCGTGAATAGCAAGATTTACTTATGCAATTCCAAAGCGTATGATGATCGACTCGTTAGTCGCTAACGCCATAATACTAGTAGATCGATGTAAGAAAATATTTCTTAAACTTTAATCGATCAAGACCATAATATTTGGAGTTTGAGGGTTTCACGCAAGTGGGTTCCTCGATTGCATCAAACAATCGGTTTTGAATTCTGTTCTATTATTTATTGTCATTTATATTTTCCTCCGTATATAAATCCCGTATAATGTGAAACTTGGCACAAATTACATTACATTATATATTATATTTATATTAAATTTATTTTAAGACTTACTGTTTTACCTTTATTTGATACGTAAATCACCTACACCGCACACTTTACATAAGTACTCGTGCCTAAACAAAATTAGAAAAACTATGTAAAAATGTAAACACAACGTTCTTTACAAAATAATATTCTCTATTGTTTATTAGTTCTGTACGATTGCATATGTCTCGATTTTAATGCTTGTTATTCCACTGGGTCCTTTAACAGAGGGAATCCTAGCTCAGGACCCAGAAACTTGTATCTTTGATGTAAATGTTTTGTCAATAAATATTTCTATTTTTATAACCGAGCGTCCTTATCGGCGGCAATATCAGAACATCACCTAAAAGCTAAAAGTGGCACTAAAATTACATTTCATGTGCTCTGCCGACCCCTTTCGAGAATACAGGCGTAAGTTTCTGTACTTTTTATAGAGCCTTTCTAAACACGAGCTACCGAGAATGTCTTATGTTGAAAGTGAAAGAACAGCTTTTGTCTCTTGCAACAGCGAATCTTCAAATTAATAAAGTTGGCAATGAGCTCTTGAGCTCCAAGCGTCCATAGGCGACAATACGAAGTAACACAGCCCGTATGCTTCGTTGACTCCGTCGCATACAAAGGACCGTTCCGTTTTCGGGTTGGACCAAGACCAAGCTGCTTCCGAGCCTCGGCCGTAGCCGGATCGGCCTTCAAACTTGACTGAAAAGCGGCCGGGCTGGGCGCTTTTTTTATACTACGACGGTGGCAAACAAGCCTACGGCCTGCCTGATGGTAAACAGACACCGTAGCCTATGGACACTTGCGACTCCAGAGAAATCACAAGGGCATTACCAACCCTTTATTGATTTGGGGATGCGCTTCCGAGTGTCACAGGGCCCGGTGTGGCCAAGCCACGCAGCGGCTAGCGTCTTGTTGTAGAAAACGGGCCGACCCGAACACGAAACGGCTAGTGGTACGGTAAAGTAATCGGTATATACCGTTCACTTTTCGGGGAAGGAAAATACCTTGAGAAAACTTGTATACGTCATCTGCGAAGGAACTCAAAGATGTTTATGTAGGTCAACCGGTACCTCTCTTCCATGAGAGACTTGTGCCCAGAAATGCAATGTAGGTATATAGGCTAATGGTAACCATGGTGGTGTGTAACCATGGTTTTACAATAAATATGTATGAGTATGGTTACGAAAAAGTGTTGTGAGTTAGAGCTCGGCCGAGCTTTGAAGGCTAAAGCCATTAAAAGCTACTGAGAACACTCGGCTCGATTCAAGCGTCAGTCGAGCTCAAACTCACAACACTATGTTGAATGCTTACCAATAGTGGTGAATATGGTCCCAGCATAAAACATGGAATTGATGAAGGTCCAGGTCTTGCCCTGATTGCTCTCCTTCAGCGCGTCCTCATAAAGTATCAGGCTTGATATTGTGAGGTTTACGGTAATTTCGTCCTGTAAAAGAAAGTTTTTTAGGTAATCTTTTTGTCATGGTGGGCCACGCAGGACCGTCGTGATGCGGCTTTTAGCTCGTTTAGTTATGTTAGCTCTATGAAAGTAAACGAAGCCATATACATACTTACAAGTCGACTGATACTTGTTGAAATGTCAATAACTAAGAAGACCAACAAAGAACACGCATATTTTGAAGCGCGTAAAAATATAACAGGGGTTATCTTGGAATCACTTTATGGTCCTTGTTATAGCTGACACCACGCGGTGGACTTCAAGACGAACTACCATGCAAGACCATCTTGATGCGGCTTTTAGGTCAGTTGTGCTAGCTTTATGAAACCCTATATGGCCCTATACTCGTATGTGGACTGATAAATCGATTGAAACTTATTGAACGCCACAGAATGTCGTCGTATTACTGAAAATACCTTTTATTTATCGGAATCTACTCTTCGAACTCTAAAACCTGATAACCCGTTTTTCGTAACGTTGTACCATTACAAGGATGCGTCATTGATTAAGGTAGCTTAGTGATCATGTTCTTGAATAATGTCGGGGAAGAATATAGACATAGAAATAGTATGCTAACATATGATTTTATTTATTGATATCCATATAAAACATACAAACACATTACTTAACGTACCAATTCTAAATCTATATACTAGTATAATTAATCGTACAAATGTATATTGTTTAAAAAAAAATATATACCTCGCCGACTTTCTTACGCCGGATCTTCTTGTGGCAGAGGGTTATTTTTCCGAACCGGTCGTAGTTTATTGACACTCATAGGAGTTTTTTTTTTTACTTTAGGGGTATATTATGTTTTTTTTTGCAAAGGGCCTTCGTACTAACAGTTGTGCTAAATCATATATTGTATTTCTATGTCAATATTCAACTAACGTAGTACAGTTAGAACCTATTAAGTAACTCGTATCAATTTTAACTAGATTGATCCATCATCATCATCATCATCATTCAGCCGAATGACGTCCACTGCTGGACATAGGCCTCCCCCAAAGACTTCCACAATGACCGGTCCTGCGCCACCCGCATCCAGCGGACACCCGCGACCCTTACCAGGTCATCAGTCCACCGTGTGGGGGGCCTGCCCACGCTACGCCTTCCGGTACGTGGTCGCCGCTCGAGAACCTTTCCGCCCCAACGGCCATCGGTTCTGCGTGCTATGAGCCCCGCCCACTGTCACTATATTGATCCATACTACAACTTAAAAATAGTCTGTTTTGTTTGTACAAATCATTAGAGTTTATTCAATATATCGCTATATCGAATATTTCTAATTGCATCGTAATTTAAATAGCTCTTTATTGATATCGCCAAAAGGTTCTATTTGCTTGAGCCAAGCGTGGCCAAGCCAAAGCCAAGCCAAGTTGCCGACTGGGCGCCAGTTCTTGTCTTTAACTAACTCTTAAATCAGTTTTCACGACAGTCAACTTGCGTCGGCGGAAAATAAACTTGACTGTCGACTAGTTCCTCTTTTCTGTCTCGTAATTTTTTTCACGGGTTAGACCCATTTGAAGAAAAAATAATTTGAAGATATGTGTGCCTGATCGTGATCGTTCTTCTTTGTGCATGGCTTAGAGCATTAACCAACTTTAATGCTCTAAGGTGCATGGTTAAAACCGGTTTCACTAGGTTGTTTGAAAAGCTCCGTTAATTTTTTTTGTCTGAGAGTTAAGATGGACGAACACTAAAGTCTTATCAGTTAAGTCGGTAAGTGCCCACTTTCAATTAAGAATGAATGCATTGCTGAAAAGATATGACGCTTACTTACGTATTAAAAAAAACTACTTTTGTTATTAAAAATGGGATTGCTCTTGGCCAGCATCTAGCCAGGGGGCAAAGATGAGGCCGATGATGAAGCGAGCTCACCCAGAAGATGCCTATTCACTCGTGCCTTAAAAAGGTCCAGGTTATATGAACTCGGAAATACAGACGCCGGCAGAGAATGCCAAGCCTTAGAAGTGCGCATTATAAAAGAAGATGCAAAGCGCTTGGTTCGAATTAGAGGAATTTCGACTTAAAAAATTCGATTATAAAAAAAAGTGAGAAAAAGTAAGAACTGAGCGAACAAGACAAAAAAATTGGGAGCTACCATCGCTTTATGAATGTTATTTAACGGCGTACTCCTGTAATCATAAAAACTTGCAACAACACCTGTAATCATAAAACAAAATGGGTAAACGGTAGTAAATTCTATCCTATACTCACCATTAAATGCGTCTGGTTATGTAGCACAACTAAGCCAATTTTTTCGGCGTATTCTCTTCTAACTTCATCCACGGTTTTCTGATTTTTGTCTTCATGAGGACCTGTAAAAAATTAGAACTTTAAACTAGATTGCAGCAAATAAAAAAAAAGACATTGGGGTTGTATCAGACACTTTGTTTAGTACCGTTTACTTATATTTAACTTATTTTTATTTGTAAATTAATTACTTATTTGGCACAAGTTTCTGAGAAACAAAACCAACCTTAGTCACAGAATAAGTAATAGTACACTTAGTTAACTTCATTCAAATCTTTTTTCAATTCCTGAGAAGTTAATGGTTTCATCATTTGGGAAATGAAACTTGCGCGCTTGTTCCAACGTTAGTTAGAGACGCGTGGAAGCGATCGCGCTCTAGCGCATTGATATCAAATTGAAATGCAAAATGTATGTCCCAGTTTGACCCCTATTACTAGATATTTTTTCATACAGAATCCTATATAGGTTTTCGGTAGGTTCTGATCTAATTGGAAAATTTAGCATATTTTAATGATAATTGACTACTCTAGCTTATGTTAATTCTACATTCCACGGTTGTTGTCTTCACTAATCTCATTTCTAAAGGCATAAAAAGTGAATTCTGAAAAATAGGACCAAAAGAAATATTAAAGCAATATTTTTTCACCAATTGTAGCCCATTCAAGGTCTAACAGAATGTTACCATAAAGTTGCATTTGCCAAAAATTAAGTTATGTTGTTTTATTAAACATCCCTTCATTTGAATCTCTATGCGGATACTCAAACGGTGACAAAAGGGTAATAGTTTAAGGGCTAAGCGGTGTATATTGAAGTTTTCTACACCCTATTCGACTCGAAAACCACTATGGAGGATAAACTTGTTCAAAACATCAAAACTAATATACCCCGTTTTAACAATAATTCTAATGTTAGCCTGAAATCGTATATTGTTCAAAACGGTTTCTAGGTAAACACAATGGTAGATATTGTTTCGGTTGCCATTTGACCCTATAACTGGTAACAAATTAATACAATTCTTAGGGTTGATAATAATAACCATTAAACAAGGCAACCTTTTGAAATGGTTACCCCTAAAAAACCACTTCATTTCCAGTGTTGTACATTTAGCATGCTATTTAGTAGTTACCATTAATAATTGAACGCAACGCAAGAGAAAGCTTAGATTAGATACTATAACAACCGTGTAGTCGTATGGAATAGAAACTACCCATTTGTCGAAATTAAATGCACATTTTCAACGTCACAGGAAAATCAATCTAAACATACTATGTTAAAATTTTCGTCAATTCAATACTAACTAAATAACATCCAGAATTTCAGATTCATAGTAAACGTGGAAGCTCGCGTCAATCCGTCATTTTCCGGCAAATTAATATTATATATATAGATCGTGAACCGTCAGTCTGTCATTACCTGTTGTTTGAACCTCAGCTCCACTGACCTAGTTTAGATATAGACTCGATGTTTAGCTCATAATAATGGTAAATTATCGGAGGTGTGGACTGTTGGATGATTTAGAATATCGAGTGAGTGTCATCGACATTGTAGCGGATTTCGTAATAGATTCGGAAATATTAAAGAAAATGATGTATCAATTTCCCGAATAAAACTCTCACTGTAGTGCTCGGCGGTTAAGAATTCAATCCTGACACCTGTCATATTCATATAGTTTATAACCTCAAAGTGGCTTTTGGGTTATAAACTGTATGGGAATGACAGGTGTCAGGATTGACTTCTTAACCACCGACTACTATAGTCTTTTTAGTAACGAGTAAAAACTTAAGCTAAAGCCTAAGCTGTTTAAAAGCAGATTGAGGATGAGAGTTGGTTGCTCTAACGATAACCTCAAGAAATGGGGAATAAGAGCAGAAAATAGTATGTATGTACGTACGTAGTCCGCAAATGTGGTACCGTTCAGACTACTCAGCACATGACGCATTGCTACATATGTCCGGTTTTACTACAAAAGACCTTATGGTAGCTACATATTTTACGATCTTTTAGTAAGTTTTCTCCTGACCCAGTGCATCTGTCTGTATGTCTGTCTGTCTGTAATCAAAACTTACAGATTACATTTAACTAGCTTCCCGGTGTTTGATTGATGAATATCGTGATCATTGAATAAACATTATTTCCTCTTGCCAAGGCAGCTACATTGCCAACCCTATGCAACAGACGTGCCGTTACAAGGTCACCGGCGCTCGACTCACAGCGATAGGCCGTGTCGCCCCCCTGGCGCGACATAGGCCGTCGGCTTAGGCAAAGAAGAGGACGCCCGCTCCAAGTGGTTTCTGGTTCGAAAAGTAAAAAAAAAGTAAAAGTAGTTTATTTTTCAAATTAGGCATATTACATGCAGGTGCATGTAACTTGACTGACACTATCACTGCCAAACATCCCTGTCCATGATGTAATCGTTTACCTATAATATGCTTATGAAATAAGTGTTTGTTTTACTACAGATTTGAATTTAGAATTGCTAAGTTCAGTAATGTGTTTTGGAATTATAATGTAGAATTTAATACAATTTCCCAAGAACGACTTTTTCGCCTTTACTAGTCCATTTTCAGTTTCCGGAGTTAGCCGACTGTTCTGGTGGCGCTGACGGACAGTAGCGCAAAATATTGTTCGGTTGAAGGCCTCTGGGCGCAGGTTTGCTGTGCTACCAGGTACCAGTTTTAAAGTGTTAAAGTGGGGAGTGTAGGATATGCTTGTGCGAGGACTATTGCCTGGGCTAACCCAGGCGCGAAACTGGGTTAGCCGGGGACAGTAGGCCTTCGTCTCAGGCCTCCTTCTTGGGTTTAGCCAGGACCAATTGCACATACCGGACCCAAATTGTATTTAATATTAACCTAGACATAATAGTGTTGGTAACTAGAACTTAAGTGTACCAAAAATTAAATTGTTGTCGCAGCAGTTCTGGTTTTATTTTATTAGAAAATATCAAAATATAACATGGCTCTTTTCACTATGTTATTTTCAGTTTCCCAGTGTTTCTGGTGGCTATTGGTTTATCAGCGTTCGTTGGGAAATTGCACAAATTCTTCCTAACATACATTATTATGGACCGGTGGACCGATGACCTGGTAAAGGTCGCTGGTGTTCGCTGGATGCGGGTGGCGCAAGACCGGTCATTGTGGAAACCTTTGGGGGAGGCCTATGTCCAGCAGTGGACGTCTTTCGGCTGTTATTTCAAATACGTATAGGGATGGCAGGGTTAATAGAATATCTGTTTCTTTGCAAAATTCTCTTAATGAGTCACGCGACCCCAAGTTATGAATTGCCCGGATAGCCCTTTTTTGCAAAATAAAAACAGTTTAAATATCTGCAGCTGATCCCCACAAGATAAGACCATTAGTAATTACGAGTATACTATTAAAATAAGCAAAGTAAACTAACCGTGCCGTTGCCACATTAGAAAGTTGTTTTTAAATGTAAAAATAATATTATGTGGCAAAAAAATATTTAATTTTTTATTATAATATAAGTGTACAGCGATAAGTCGATAACACTAGCTTTTGACTAAGTCTATAGATTGAACGACTTAAAAAGACGTCGTCGCCCATAGGCGCAGGTATCATCAACCTTTCACATCTTTACATGATCGATTTCTTTCAAGTTATTGTTGTCTTGCAGGCTTCAATCTAAGCACTCCTGAATAAGCTTCAATGAAACAAATATTGCTTTTGCAATTGCTATCTAGTCTTTGTATGGGCCTCTATTGAAACCTTCATGTATTCATTTGAAATCCCATATGGGTCGAGTACATATAGTTCCTGTGCGTATTGTGGGCTTCAGTTTGTTGCAATGTTATTTGCGTTAGAGAATATGCCTCTTTAGAAAATATTTAGCGACATCTAGTTACGATAGTCTACTTTTCATTCTATCACAGTAGAAAAAACTTATAATTACAGTCAAGGTCACGTCAATATATGTACGTCTAAAAATAACAAATAATCTACACGTTGTTACGCCCATGCCATTAAAGTCATCATTGTGATCATCATGTTAGCAGAAGGACATCCACTGCGTGACATAGGCCTCCTCCAAAGAGTGCCACAATGACCGGTCCTGCGCCACCCGCATCCAACGGACTCCCCCTTTACGAGGTCATCAGTCCACCTTGTGGGGGTCTACCCACGCTGAGCCTAATAAGGTGATTCACAGTAGACCGTTCCGTTTCCGGGCCGGCCCGTTTTCTATGACAGCAAACGCAACGGCCGGCGTATTTTTCCCTATAAGAAAACCGGCCCGGACACGGAACGGCCTACTGTGAATCTTCCTTAAGAAGGCTCAAAGTCACCCAAAGAGCCATGGAGAAGGCTATGCCAGGGAGTTTCCCTGCGTGATCGCGTCAGATATGAGGCCGTCCGCAGTAGAACCAAAGTAAGTATACGAGTAATACCCGACTTTTTGGGCTCATTTGACTCAGCATCAATAAGGTTATCGATTCTAGAAAAATAAGAAGGTGTCCACAGAGACAAAAAGACGCGACTTGGAGCTTTGTCGCGCATTGATAGCATGACTCGCGCGACAAAAGTGACAGACTCGCATTTGAATGTCATTGCGACAAAATAAATTAAGTAAATAAATTATAGGGGACAATTTTTATACTAATCGAACTAGTCCCATAGTAAACTCAATAAGGCTTGTGTTATGGATAGATGACCATATATTTAATAGATATATACTTAAATACATAGAAAACATCCAAGCCTCATGAACAAATGTTTTGCTCACCACAAAAACAAATGTCCTTAACGGGATTCGAACCCAGGACTCTAGCTTCGTAGGCAGTGTCACTGCCAACTAGGCTAAACAGGCTGACAAATGACAGCGGCTCGTGACTTTGAACTGCAATTAGTAACAGAACTACCTATTTCGCGACAATTTTTTCTCTCGTCTTTACGTCAAACGTCGAGATCAAGTCTTCGAGCAACCAAGCCCTCGTACTTATATTCCTATGTCCCCTAGATGGGGCAAAGGGCTTCCACAGTGCGCCGCCATCCCGTTCGGTCTTGAGCTTCGCGCTTCATATCGCTCCAAGTCTTCCCTATGTTCTTCGCCTCGGCGATGACCGTCCGCCGCCAGGTTTGCTTAGGGCGGCCACGCCTACGCTTTCCTTGGGGATTCCAGTCTAGGGCTTGCCTCGGTATGTGATCAGGGTCCCTTCGGAGCGTGTGGCCGATCCAGTTCCACTTGCGGCGTTTGATCTGCCGGTCGATTGGAGTCTCACCGCAACGTTCCCACAGTTCTATATTGGAGATTTTCTCGGGCCAGTAAACTCCGAGAATACGGCGAAGACAGCGATTGATGACAACTTGAAGCCGGCGCGAGATGTCCTTAGTAACTTTCCACGTCTCACATCCGTACAGCAACACGGTTTACAGCAACCGAAGCCCTCGTCATACCCACGAATAGTTTTCGCGTGTTGTTATTCTGTGATTTAATAAAAAAATACAAGAAAATGTGAAAGTTACCCTTCGAAAGAAGCAGCAGGACAATTGGCCTTTCAAGGGATGTGGCTGCTCAAGGAATGTAGCCCTAGCTGATCTGGTCCCTTTAAACGTACTATTGCTAGAAATGGCACTGCTAATTACATTTCATTTGCTTTGTGCCTACCCCTTTTTGGCAAAACAGGGGTGATAATTTTAAACTGAACTCCCCTCCAGTATGTTTACGCTCACAGTAGACGTAAGCATAATAATCGGCGCAATACACAGAAACTCGCAAATTGAAAACATGTCTTCTAAAAGTCGGATTGTTAACTACTAGCCTAGGTTACCTTATTCTCTTTGACGGATAGTATGGAGAGTAGACAGTGAAGTAGGGTGACTAAGTTGTATGAAAAAGTATTATTTCCCATTACAATTTGAAAAAAAGAGAATTATTTGAGTTATATATCCTCATACCAAGTGATACTTAGATTTTTTGACCATGTAAGTACAATCATTCCGGATCACGCCCCCAAAATCATCCTGTATAGGCTAAACAGGCCGACTCTCGTCTAATGTGCACCCGTGAACGTTTTAATTGACCGCGCGAGCTAAGCGTCTCCGTTTCAAACTTCGACTTTCGACAAAAATTCTTTCGTATGTCTGTCCGGATGTTCTCCTCTACAGGTCGCGTTTCTCAACCGATTCTCGTGAAATTTTTTGAGCAGGTTCAATAATTTATATAGATTTTTTTTGTCAAGTAAGTTCTTCGACATTAAAAATTTAAAAAGATTTTTTTGCGAGTTCTACAGCTCACGGAGCCACTACACTAGTAATATGTAATAATACTGTATAAAATGTTACGTTGTGTTTCAAGGGCAATGGGATATTAACCTAATACAATGAATTATCTCCATTCTCACAGTTTTCGAACAGAATTATCGAATTTCCATATCATATCGCGTAGCAACCAGCATATCTTGTTTACTCAGAAACTTGACATGAATAATTACTTTCGGTTTAATTCTGTATCCACTTGACAACAAGATACTAATGCATCTAAAATTGTATCACATTGTATTCTGATTATAAATTATAATCATAATCATCTAGGAATAAGAATTAAATTCGTGCGAAAAACAGATTGGGTTTTTGTCTGGGTGTTACATAATGGTATATTTCCAACTGTTTTGATATTAATGGTGAAAAACTTACTGTGGCATATTATCTACTAGGCTTTATACCATTCATTAACCAACATCTGTGTATTTATTTATTGACCGAGCGAGCGAAGCGTCTCCGTTTCACCTTTCGACAAACTCGTGGATAAAATGGCTCGTTTAATGCACTTGTTGTACAATCTACTATTTACTAGCCTAGTTAGAAGGTAGTCAAATCGAAAAGACAGAGAGTTGAGAAATTAATTAGAATTACCACTTAAATTTGCGATGCACAAAAATGGTCCTTAATACCGATGCATAATAGCAAATATATACATATAAGGATGGGAACGAAATATGAAATACATATTTAAATCAACGGTAGGTAATGCAAGAAGTAGCCACACCACTCCACCACCACCACCACTCTGCCAGCGATTTCGTAGCGCTACGGTCGAAGCCGATAACATGCGAAAAACGGTATGTAGCGGAAAGCGCCTACGAGCCGCGCGCCCACCCAGCGGGTACCTTGCACTTAAAGTGTTAATGTAATTTACGATTGTATCCCCAATATAACGCGCTGATTCATCATCATCATCATCTCAGCCGAATGACGTCCACTGCTGGACATAGGCCTCACCCAAAGACTTCCACAATGACCGGTCCTGCGCCACCCGCATCCAGCAGACACCCGCGACCCTTACCACGCGCTGATTGTTTTCCTCAAATTCGAAAAATAGGGTTGTAAGAAGAACATAGATGCCAAATATCATAATTTCAAAATGTTATGCGATCTGGAAACTGGTACAACGTTCATCCATTAGCCCATCGCTTCTCAAACTTAGACGATCCATTACATATTAAATCTTATTTCTTCATCATCTTATCAGGTACCTCGATAGCACGGGAATTTTTACAAAAAGTGTGTACTCCTATAATTTTTTAACACGTTCCCTGTCCGAAGGCCCCCAATGTGGGGACATGAAGCTTTTTTTCAGGAGTCCGTGTCCCCACTGCGGGTCCACGGGTTGTTCACGGCTACGAACTACAACTGTCACTTGGACTTGTGACATTGAAGGATAATTTTGTATGGGGACAGGGAACGTGTTAAAGAGTCGACAACGGGTATGTGACACTTACCTGAAGTTTCAAGCGTCTTTTGGCTACGGTGGCCGCTTACTATCAGACATGGTATAAAAAAAGATTTAATCGGAACGGTAGCATACTACCTACCTACCTATTTTAAATGTACATACTGAACATTGGCACACGTCGGGCAATAAGATATACTTACAGGACGCAAGTAGCCAATGGGCGTTTTCAACTCCCAAGCTGTCATTTTTACACCTACCAAAAAGAAGACTTGATGACTCAATGATACAAAATAAAAAATATGGTTATTAATATAAACGATTTTGAACCACTTACTCTGGGAGGTGTAACATAATACGAAATAACAAAAAAAATATATGTTCACACCAGCTATTCAGGAAAAGAGACATTGCTGCCGTCGAATAAGGGATCAAAGTCGTACTTTGCTTCCCACATTTGAGAGCAACAATGACTCTTTTCCTCATAGAAGATGTGAAAAGTTGTATATGTCACACGGTAGCAGAACTATTTCCGTCGTAGGCGTAAACACTTGAATCCCTCGCTACAATCAAGATTCTAGGGATACGCGGCCTGCAGCCCAACGTTTCTCGCCGAGATTTGTATAGTGCTTTTCTCAAACATATGCAATGAAAAAAACACAAACAACAAATTTAACAGACGCCATGCTTGACATTAAAATTTAAAATAAATACTTCCCGGCATAGGCCTTAAATTTTGTATGAAATTCCTTTACAGTTCTCCCGAGTTGTTCCGCCTGCAACGTGATACTTAGAAGCCTGTTATAACGCACGTAATGACGGAATTTCATTGCATGTTTGAGAATATTTTTTTGTTTGAACCGATACGATGTCAATAGGGTCATCCATTATATCTGCCATATATGGCTTCGTATGCAATAACAGTTTAAAAGATTTATTAAATTCCACAATTTTTTTAGAGGAAGTGAAAAATGGAGGTCGTTCGCTATGGCCAGGCTATGGCGTGCTTAAAGCTTCCTCCACAGATTGAGTACCGCCGTCTTAGCTTCAGGGAAACATTGCCCATTATTTAAACGTGATTTAAGCGTTCCTTTCGGCTTCGAGAAGCCTTCACATCCAATGACAAAGGAAGTTAAGAGGTTTAGTAAAGACAGTTTTGAAATGGCGTATCTCGTAGACAACAATTACTTTTAAATAATGTGTAGAGTAAAATCAACCTGAAACTGAACACCTTTCTAATGTGTTAGGTACCACTCACATCAAACGTACCGGACACTTTTTTTCATTTCCATTTTTTGCTCAAATTATAAATCACCTCATTTCTGCGTTGTGGTTGGCTTTACGTCGTCTACAAATACGCCCCTTTTACACGGTCAGAAACATCTAGAAAATACTCGCCACATACGTCCTTTTGTCTTTAAGCAGCCACTTATGCTTTTCACGTCGTTGTAATATTTCTACTTGTAGGATAGCGTTGTGGTTTTTTGCTAAAAAATGAGATTACATTTTTTAGTTTCGTGTTGATACGTGCGGGGGACAAGGTGAAAACGACTACGTGGTTGTTTCTGTAGAGATGATTTTATTTGTCGAAGACAATGTCAATGGTAACGGAAATAGTTATTTGTTTAACGAGAGAGCAAAGTAAATTTTTGCTGCGAGTGTTGATGTTGAGTCCCGAGCAAGCGAAAGATTCTATAATTGAACCACGAGCGTAGCGAGGGACCCAAAGACACGAGATGCAAATATCTTTGCTCTCATGTGATAGATACAACTTTTCACCTCAGCGGCGAGAACATATAACGCAAAGGAATAGTGATAGAGAGAATGAAGTTACTTAAACTAACCTACGATATGAAAAATTCAAAAGTTAGTTTTTTTCACGTTCGCAGCAAAATTGCATTTTGCTCACTGGTTTCACGCAACAAAACCGCCATTTTCGAGCCGCTTAGGTGAAAATATATATGTATACTAGCCCTTTACCTACGGGTGTCAACCATAGTTGACACTTGTTACACTTCAAAGTCAACCTTATGCAGATTACATTCAGTAACAACCTCTGACAGCAAATAATTGCCCCCGTAGGTAAAGGGCTACTAGCTCCATGAGCCTCTAAGTAGACTTTGAGAGTCGATAATTAAATGGAATTTCTTTGTCGATTCCGACTTTGGATTTTTTATTTTCAAAATAGCGGGGCTAATGGAAAATTTTCAAATAATAATCGCTCTGCGAACTATACGACCTGCATAGGAGAACCTGGAGAACATCCGGAAAGACACCGGACATAGGAAAGCGTTTTTACTCAAGCTGAAAGGTTTCGCAAGCTCGCTTCGCTCACTCGGTCAGTTAAATTTGTAACAGTAAAAATAATCACGAATAAAGTAAAATAACTAAATGTAACACACCCTCCGAACAACAGATAACTGGTGCAAATGTGCCCAATATGCATCAATGATAAGATAGGTAGCTAAAGTTTCATTTCCAATTTTTTTTTCTATCCTGTCTTACAACCTCTGTAATGTCGGCTATGACACTACTCCGCCTTTTTTTGCGCAAAACATTATCCGTGTAATGAAAACGCCAACTATCAGAAAATTGTGTTAATATCAGTCCTATCACTAAAACTTCACTGATTTTACGAGCGATCATCGTAAACCCAACTCGTAAAAGCGGGACGAAAACCGGACAGTCGCTAGTACCCTAAACGAAAAGTGTTACCAGTATAACTTCTAACTACCAGTTCCATAATAAATTCATATTAATGTTCAGAACCTTTTAGGATTCGTGTGATTTTGGGAACAACACCTTTCTTGTAGATAAAACATTCCTAACATCTTCTAAAGTTTAGTGACTTACGCCCTTTTGCTAGAGACGTGAAATTGAACACTATTTTCATGTAAAAAGATGTTATCTCCATTTAAATTTCTGTGACTTGCGCCCTTTTACTAAGGAAATACAATTATAAATTTACGAGGTAGACAGGAGTACATAAGCTAATGAAGGTTTAGTACGGCCAGGATAAGGTCTTCGTTATAGCTCTTAAGAGGATGGTAAAAGGGCTATAATGGATCAGCTGAAATGATTGTTTTCTGTTTTTTTATAAGTACGTGTGTTAGGAAGATGGTCTAAAATGTAGGGTACATGATGTTTCTATCAAGGCCACTTGGGTAAAGGGTCATAGACATAACTTTTCCTGTTCCTGCTACGGCTCGGTTGGTCGTTGACACCTTTGTACCTTGTCGCTTTAACTTAATGTTTAAACTGTCAAATTACATTTCTAACTCGTGAAAGCGATAAAGTACTGAAGTGGGCGAGGTCGAGGTACTTATGATTTCGACTGTAATAGGTATTCTTACACGTAGGTATAGATTATACTACAGTAGTTACGTTTACAACTTTTGGTTTGTTTGGTAATAGCCAAAACTATTTCGGGAGCTCACGAGGCCTTATTTTTAACCGACTTCAAAAAAAGGAGGAGGTTCTCAATTCGTCGGAATATTTTTTTAGCGATAACCGATGCCTATTGAATAAGTAGGTTAGATCACTAATTTTTCTACGATGCCAAGCGAACCAGTTTTTAGAAAGAAGTAAATTTTTGTATGGGACCAACAAAATCAGACAAAACAACAATCAGTACAAACAGAAACAAAATTGAGAGTGGAAGCTGCTGAGCAGAAGCATAGCTGCGTAGCACTGAAAACGTTGTATACTAATTGACACTTAAAAGTGACGTCACAGTTGAGTAGACATTCCGTTGTAGGGAAATAGAGGAATTTGCTGTCATAGTCGTGACTTTACCAGGTCATCAGCCCAACCCTGTGCCCAGCCTTCGGGCACGTGGTCACCACTCGAGAACCTTTCCGCTCCAACAGCCGCTCCAGCAATAATTAGTAATCAGTAAGTTTTCAATGTTTTTATTGTTGATTTACTTTACTACCAGAACATCACACACACACACACACACACACACTATAATAACATATAATAATGTGCAAATGCCCTTTAAAATAAATGTATTGGCTATGTGCACGTCTGAAACGTCAAACGTCAAAGGTCCCGAGACAATATCAAAACTCAGAGATGTAAATAATGACACATGAATATTTTATTTACTTTTGTAAACGAGAAAGACCCCGTATTGGAATTGTTACTGAAATAAATAAGAGAATAAATAAATACATACAAACGAAACTAATCGTAGGAAACCGTTAAGAAACCAATAGAAAACGTGAAAGTAAATTTGACAGTGGTCCCCGGTAAGTACATATTTCTGCCATGGTGTGCGCTACGATCGCCTAGCTTACCCCCACCACCTACTTCGCACATAGCCATTTGCAAAGTAAAGCATTCCCTAAAGAATTCAACATATTCAAAGTTTTCCATCAATATTCATGTACCCCGTTTGCTGCACATTTATCCGTACCCAGTCCTAAACAAAAATGAAAAGCATTTTTCCCAGCATCTCAGGAATGCAAACTGTGTAAAATCCGCTTGAAATTCTCCTACCTAAGATATTCACAGCGCGCAGAACACTGGCCTCTCTCAAACAGTACTAGCACCGAATAAAAAATATATTTTTAATACAAAGATGGTGATAAGCTTGCTGCCCGCCTGATGGTAAGCAGATACCGTAGCCTATGGACACTGGTGACTCCAGAAGATTGACAAGGGCATGAATCTATAGATCACGAAGTCCGAAATAAATGCATTTTTTTTTGTTTTATTAATAGTAATCGTATGGCATTTTATTTTCGAATCGTGATATTGATATCTTCGAGAAGACAGTACGGTTGCCAGTTTGTTGCACTTTTAGCACCACCCAGGGGCTATGTGTACGGTAACGGTACCTCCCTACCAACGTGGTGCAACTTCGACCCCCCTTATAAAGTGAGTGGGCAACATGACTATTAGAAGTTCTCAAGCCGCCCGAAGGCCTCTAACTTGGCTTAACAACTGTCGTAGACAGCAGCTGGGATCAACGGCGGCTTACCGTGCCTTCCAAAACATGGGAGCGCTCAGTTAGTAACCACTCAAAGCGGTCACCCATCCAAGAACTGACCTGGGCCGATGTTGCTTAACCTGGCATACCGCATGCGGTACGCCACTGGGCCACAAGCGCTCCATTTCCGCGAGGGCATTGCCAACCCTTTATTGATTTCAATATTTATTGTGTTGACAGCTAGAGACTTATACAAATCCCTCTCAATACAACGCATCCTCACTTATACATAGTATTTGTGTACAGAAGGTGGATTTTGAAACTAGGGTTTGGATTGTCTGAAAAGTCTTGAAAATCCTGGGAATTTCCACTTACATATGACGTGAGCATTAGGCGCAATACATCACACAGGTCGATGAAAACGATCTTCGTACAATGACACGTCGAAAAAATGACTATTCGAATTGAGACGTTCACTATAAGCTTTTATTTACTTACCTATAACCTGTCCTATTAGTATATGTATGGGTTGGTTAAATTTGAACCTGAATTTAAGACCAGTTATTATCAACCGATTGACCTGAAATTTGGCAGCATAAGCCCGAACTGCATATACGCCTTTTTATTAAGACGGCGCAGTACGATCGCTGTGGATCGGTTCTCCATACAAACGTATTTAGGCTCTCATTTTAAAACGCCATGCTAGAATAACATGAAACTTTGTAGACACAATGGGATCCGACATACCTAGTTCGGAAATTAGTTTGTTGCTAAAAATGTAAAAAGAAAAAATATACAGCGGTTTTTTGAGTTTTTTACGGCTTGTATGAAAACCTTAATAATCGCTGTATTTTTTCGCCATTATAATTTCAAGCAACAGAAACTAATTTCCGCCCTAGACAAGCTGGATCCCATTGTGTATACAAAGTTTCATGTTATTCTAGCATGGCGTTTTAAAATGAGAGCATAAATACATTTGTATGGAGAACCAAACGTACTGCGCCCTCTTAAGGACCTCTGTTTCCCAAATGTTTCCCACCATTTAGACTTTCGCTGTCCCGTCTTGTGGGTCGACGCCACTATGAGGCCAGCAAACAAAACGAATCCAGATACGCCAAATCTTGATGTTAAGTTATACTAGGAACGATGGAGGTTAGTTGAGACTGGTTAAAAATCGCTAAGTATACTAAGTGTTGAAACCGTTGTTTATTCGTGGTACAAACTTGACGCTACACACTCCATCCCACGAAGGCAATGACCCTGACCTATATTATTAATATTGTGTTGTTGATGGGTTTTATTGTGTTGTTGCTGTTGACTGTACTAAAAATGTATTCTTAAGGAACAAAAGGAAGTATTAAGGAAGCAACCTAGTTGTCATTTTCATTACAGGAAGTTACAATGTAGATAGCCACTGAGTATGAATTTATATTGAGTCGTCGGCGCCGAAAGTAACATGACAAACAATATCTAGTACCTTGCACTTTGATTATTAGGCAAATAAACTTTGATTTAAATGTAAATAAACTAAATATCGAAAAAACGATCGCTTTCCTTTTCAGTCGGATAAGAACACCCAATATTTCACCAATTTTTACAGCCGTCATACCCACTCGCATTATTCGGCGCCATTATTCCACAAACAAGGGAGATGACAAGACGAATCTATTCCTATTCACCGAGTACTAGATCATTCCTTTCGACAAGAATAATAGTGAAATATGACTCGATGACTTACTCGCGAGGAGCGTTTAGATGCGCGAGTTACTAAAAAGTACACTTGTGTAACTCACACCAAGCACCTGCCTAATTAGCCCTTTGGACGCCAAGAGCACACAAAGGTGTTGCGTAGTGTGCGGTGCGTTGTCGAAGTAACCTTCGTGCTTTACACTAAGGTTCATATTCAATCATCATCATTCTGGCGTTATCCCAGTAAAGTTGCATTGGGACTCTACAGTCCACAATCAACAAAAAAAAAAACAAATCTATAAAGGCCCGGCTACAGACACACTGAAGTGAATAAGCCGTGTCGAGAAGCGAGAAGAACTTGCTGTATTGCGTCAAGATGCATTGCATTAATATAGAAATATAAATTGTAAGTTGGTGCCTATATAATATAAACTAGCAGTCAGTAAAATTTGATTGGCTTGCTACTATCCAATCAAAATTTGCCGACTACTTCATTCAATTTTAAATGAGTAATAAATATTTACCAACATAAAACGTTGATATATATGATTATCCCTTCATTCTACCATTACACAATCATGTCGGTGTGTACAAAGTACATACAAGACATTGTTAATAAATCTTTCAATCAAAGTGCTACAATGAATTTACAAACACTTTCCACAGTTGAAATGCATGATTAGCCGCAATATACTAGTAATTGTACTATAGTCACAAAAAAGATTTTCCGCTTTTCGAATTTATTGCAATGCCCGTTCCCGAATTTACGTTTAAACCCGTGTCTATGATTGGCGACCCTGGCGAACTTAGAAGTACAGTACAGTAAGCTAAAAAATTGGTCTATCAATTTTCCACACTACTATTTATTAAGAGGGCGCAGTACGCTTGGTTCTCCATACAAACGTATTTACGCTCTCATTTTAAAACGCCATGCTAGAATAACATGAAATTTTGTATACACGATGGGATCCGGCATATCTAGGTAGGAAGTTAGTTTATGTTGCTTGAAATTATAATGGCGAAAAAATAAAGCGATTATTAAGGTTTTCATACAAGACGTAAAAAACTCAAAAAACCGCTGTATTTTTTTTCTTTTTCAATTTCTAGCTACAGAAACTAATTTTTGACCTAGGTATGCCGGGTTCCATTGTGTATACAAAGTTTCATGTTATTCTAGCATGGCGTTTTAAAATGAGAGCCTAAATACGTTTGTATGGAGAACCGATCGTGCTGCGCCGTCTTAAGTAATCAAGGTTTAAAAGTGTAATACCACTTTTTGGTTTACTGCACAGGCATGACCGTTTTCACAGTCGTCGCTAACACACGCGTTTTGCGCCGCCGCGTTTTATATCCATAACATTACCAAGATTACGTTTAATTGTTCATCAGTTGTTTTTTTGCCACCTGTCAACTCAGTGTAATTGTCATTTGAAGTGTCTCGTACTGGGATGACCGATGTTAAAAGAACAGTGATAGATCTCGTAAATTGTAGTAATAATTGAAAACCTCTTGATTCCGCGGCTGACAACTGAATGATTTGATCTTCAGAAGAATTTGATGTAAACTCACAACCATTACTGGCATGAAACAAAGTACTATCTTCGAGCTCACTCGCCTGTACCAACCCTCTAACAACCGATCCCCACCCCTACAAGGTCAAATTACGGAAATCACGCAATCTTTACAGTATTGCCAGCCTGCGACAATTAAATATTTACCAGCTATTTAGATAAGGCGATTATTTCGCTCGGAATACCTTATTCTCTGGGATTATGAGGTATTCTTAAGGATTATGAGGCATTCTGATGCCAGATGTCAGTATTCGACGGTTCTTGGAAATTGTTGTTTTCAATTGACTTATTCAGCTTCTTGATTGGAAGTTTAATCGTTCTCTACGATGGAATATATATCCCTATTATCTAGGAGGGATTATAAATACATAAAGAACGATTTGCCTACGAACCCGGTGGTCCGGGGTTCGATCCCGATCAGGGCATTTGTTTGTGTGATGAGCGAGTCTTGGCTGTTTTCTATGTATTACATCTAATGCATGATCGTCGTCTAGTACCCATACTACAAGCTTTGTTTGGCAAACCAAACCGATTAAGATTGTCCCTAAATATTTATTTATTTAAAATATCTTCCCTGGCTAGGAGTATAATAATCCTGGCGCCCTCTCAGCATCTAATAAGACCCTACTCCGCAGACCTCAGAGGGCTATTTCGATAAGAGCCATCTGAGGATATCGCACGATATCCTTTTCAGCGGCGACAATCCTGGCTGCGGGTCCTTCTTGGGACCTTCAAGCACAAGTGCTCGCCAAGGTCCATCAATACAGGGCTAAAAAAAGAGTAGCAGGAGAGTTTCCTGACCGGCAGGAGTTGGAACGCGTTCGGACATTGGCCCGGAACGAATTGCTTCGCCAGTGGAAGGAGGAGTTGGGGTCTGCGGACTACGGCTTGCTGACAGTGGGGGCGATACTGCCTCATTTGGAGCGCTGGGTGGACCGGCGGCACGGAACACTGATGTTCCACATGGTGCAGATACTTACTAACCATGGCTGCTTTGGTGGGTATCTGCATCGCATAGGGAGGGAGTCCTTGCTGCCATGAGTGTGGTGCACCCGTGGACACGGTGCGTTATACTTTGGAGGAGTGCACTGCATGTGCGACCCCAACGGGCTGCCTTATAAGCAGTGATCGGGCCGAACCTCTCGTTGTCGAGTGTTGTTGGCGCCATGCTAGACAGCGAAAGGGCATGGAAAGCGATGGCCTCCTTCAGTGATTAGGTTATGTCGCAGAAGGAGACCGCGGAGCGTGAACGCGAGAATAATCCTCTCGCAGATCCGCTCCGCCGGCGACGGGCTGGGGGCAGAGCCAGGCGCTATGCGCATTTGATGCCTCCACCGTAGTGGGACCGTGCGGGGTCGGGGGATACCCTGCAAAATGGCCCCACGGAATCCAACGTGCCCGTCCTACACTGGCGCGTAATGTCTGCGGCCCTCTAACCTGTGGGCTGCCCGCTGGGACGCACGCGGTAGAATGCTGATAGCGATCCCGCAGCCTCCTCGGAGCCGGCACTTGTTGGGGTTTTAGACGGTAGTCCAAGGCGTTTTGCGGTTAGTCCGTCATACCCGTCCTGGTCCCCACAACCGGGTGGGATGCATATAAAAAGGAGTATAATAATCCTACTAAGATTTAATAACAAAATTTAAAACTTCAAACAGAGCCTTATAAAATCAAATTGACTTAGGGAAAATGACATTCAACCAAAGAAAACCGCCTGCAACCCGCGAGCTTCCCAGTAAGCAAGCAGCTTTGCAAAATTTTCTCCTCCAACTTATGTTTAGAAAAAAAACTTAATAAAGTTACATTTTCATTGATTTAAACACGAAATAATCTAAATGTGTAATTATTAGTTTCAAATCCTAGTTTAAGTACAGAAGACCGTATGAAAACTTTGAAAGAATTCATAGAAAGAGTGCTTTTAGCTATTTAGTTTTCATTTGAAAGTCAAAATATCACCGCATACGTCACCAAACGTTTTTGCAATTTCTTTGTGTTATTTCGTCACATTGTTTGTGAAAAGCACTATATTTACCTTGGCGAAACTGGAATTTCCTTACTCGGTTTCTTGGTCAGACCACCTCGTCAGGCAATCCCTACTTTTCGAGCCTCGACAATATGTACTAATTCCGTGCATGGAAAGGCATGGGTAGAATTTTTTATTGCAATATCTTTGTGTTATTTCCTCAAACTGTGAAAAGCATTGTACTCGTATTTAGCTTGGGGGAAACTGGAATTACCTAACTTGGTCTCTTGGTCAGACCACCTCGTCAGGCAATCCCTACTTTCCGAGCCTCGGCAATAATGTACTAATTCCGTACATGGAAAGGCATGGGTAGAAATGTTTTTTTGCAATATCTTTATTTTATTTCCTGAAATTGTGAAAAGCACTATATTAAGCTTGGCGGAAACTGGAATTACCTAACTCGGAGTCTTGGCAAGACCACTTCGTCAGGCAATCCCTTAATTTTTCCGAGCCTCGGGAATAATGTACTAATTGACAACATTTCAAATTTTTATGTAGTATAAAATATTAACTCATTTCGTTAAAAAAAGTCAACAAGAAACACAAAAACTATTTTTTTATATTTTTATAGCTATTCGTTTTCAAGATATTCACGAAAATGTGAATAAAGCCTACCATCGACTATATGACGTCACAAGGCTGAATTGTGACAGTCACAACGCACAAAGTGAACAGCAGGACTCTTTCTTTAGTAAATCCGCCTTATTAATAGTGCTTCTGTACGATTTTTTACACTGTGACGCCTTACTTGTCACTTACTCTTTTTTAGAATGAGAAACTTTTGAAATTGTTTTTCATATATGAAATGGCAATATTTTCGAGATATTAAAAATGTTTAATTTTTATCCTGTATTTGATTTAATCGAAAAAGCCCCCTTATAAAAATTAAATGTTGTTAATTCCGTACAAGTACTCGTAAAGGCATGGATAGAAAGTTAGAGAATGTGGAACTTTCATGTCGCCAAATTAAAAATGCCAACGAAAGCATGACATCAAAGGACACCCTTCATAAATATTTATTGCTCATTACCAAACAGCCTCAAATATCATCTTTGTACAAATTACATGTACGTTTTTAGTATGTATGTTTTTAGGTAGGTTGATGTTTATTTTTGTTTAAAAAAGTACGCGTGGATTTAATATTGTACAGTACATATGGTGCTACATTACCACACGAGTGCGGTTATCAGCAGATAACGTGCATATGTCGAAACTTTAAAGAGCCATATGTACTGTAAAACGTTGTACGATACACGTGCGAACAGGTAATTCGCAACTCGTGTAGATTTAAAACACTCCCTTCGGCCGTGTTTTAATTTATCACCACTCGTTGCGAATTTCCTGTTCTCTGAACTTGTATCGTAATGTACTATAAACGCACAGAGCGGGCACGGCGCGGTGCAGGGCGGAGGCGGTTTTGCATTTGTGATCTTTCCGAAACTGTCAATTACTGATGCATATGTCATACACGCCGCCTCCGCTCTACCGCGCTACCGAATACCGCGCCGTTTTTGGTGCGACGTGCCCCGGACCATGTTCTCTTTACCGCAAAACCGCCTCCGCCCCGCAACGCCGCTGCGCCACGCTCTATACGTTTCAAGCATTAGTGTGGGTTGCACCAAACCGTCCGTGATCGTAAAGGGGTCATTACGTAATGGTTTCAAGCGTGCGTAAGGTTGATATAAAGACATGTAATTTTCCATACCAAAAAAAATTGAGGACATTTTTACACATATTAACTTAGTCCTAAACTAAGCGAAGCTTGTACTATGGGTACTAGGCAACGATATAATAACTTATATAGATAGATAAATACCTAAATACACAGAAAACACCCAAGACTCAGGAACAATTATTCGTGCTCACACACGAATAAATGCCATAAGTATAGTGGCCGGACTGGCCGGTAAGTTACACAATGAACTAGATTGTATGGAAAGTTTGACAAGTTTATAAGGGATGACAGCTGCCAGCACCATATTACGTCGATCGGTCTGTTATCGTGAGTTGGTGCAACTCAGCCTTAGGGTGTTTCGAGATAAGCGGCCGCAAAATGTTTAACCCGCACTGTACTAGCCCTACGAATCGCTAAACTTAAGTGGCAGTGGGCGGGGCACATTGCATATAGAACCGATGGCCATTGCGGCGGAGAGGTTCTCTAGTGGAGACCACGTACTACTAGCCCACGGCTAGCCCAAGACGGCGCGCGAGATAGAGACTATCCGTCTCTGCTGCGGGCGTGTGATGGTTGCCATTTTATCACTTACCGTAGTTGATAAGACATTCGTCACTTTCTGACAAGTATGCGAGTGTGAGAGTGACGGGCGTCCTTTGGCTGATATGATGATCATGATGATGATGATGACTGTACTAGCTAGCGTGGGGACTCATATTCATATTCATTTATTCATTGTACTATAGTCATGTAGGTACAATAATGTTGGTGTTTGGTTACATTTTGAGAAAGTCTGTACATGACGCCCTGCCAGGGCACACAATAGTACTTATATACTAACTTATCTAATAACAATATTTAATTCAAGTGATTACTTCAAATCAAGTTAATATGCAGTGTAGGTAGGTACAAAATTGATTTATTTATTTATTCATTTTTGTCATCCAAGAATTCATTTAAAGAGTAATAGCTCTTGTTTATCAAGAACGTCTTTAGATGGTGGTTGAAGCTGATGTTTCCAGAACTAAGGCATTTTATCTCGTTGCTAATTTTATTAAATATCTTTATACACATTACGTTAGGGCTATTACTATGCATTTTTAGTTTCGATAATACAGTGCGTGCTAGTTTATTTTCTTTATTTTTATACCTGGTCTCGTATCGTCGCGGTTGGTCGGCGACTACTGCCCAATTGCCCATTCCGTCATCCATGGGGCTTGTGCCCAGCAGTGGGACGTATAATGTATGTAGGCTGACAGTGATGATAATATTAATTATGTTTTAGAAAGAACGAAAACACGCGCGATTAACGTCTATACAAAGACGAAGGAGTCGAAGAAGAAATGGGAATATACTCAGAGCAGCCGTATCCTTTTTGTCGATTTTACGAGTATGAAAATCTAGTCGAACGAGAGTCACTGTACAGCATACTCGTCATCATCATATCAGCCGAAGGACGTCCACTGCTGGACATAGGCCTCCCCCAAACAGTGCCAGAATGACCGATCCTGCGCCACCCCCATCTAGCGGACTCCTGCGACCTTTACCAGGTCATCAGTCCACCTTATGGGGGGCCTACCCACGCTGCGCCTTCCGGTTCGGTGCAGTATACTCAAGTTATTTAAAATACCCGACGAACTGGTGAGGATAAAGAGTATCTATCTATATCTACTAGCACCGAGTAGCACGAGGCCACGAGCAAAATGGCGGTTAAAACGGACTAACGAACCAGTTTGACGTCATAATAGGGGAGATGCGCTCTCCCCAACATGATTAGGAAAGCTGCAATTCCTGATGGCGCGGTAAATGCTTGCTGCATGCTACCCCGCTCTATCGCATATCATGTGCTCTGTTGTCTAATTCAAGCTCAAATTATTATTTAACTAGCTTTTGCCCGCGACTTCGTCCGCATATAATTCGTTCTCGCCTTAGAATGATTTGTTTTCCCATACAATCTTTCGCAAGCTCAGGTGGACACCAGGAACTTAGGGGTTACACTATGGAGAAGGAAAGCCACGAATAGATCGGACTGGAGATATTTGCTTGACCAGGCTAGCCTAGGGCCCACCCGCAGCTATAACGACTCAGATGATGATGATGATACAATCTTTGACCCTTCTTTACGCCCCCTTAAGAAATGATTACAGTCAATATGACATTCCCTAGAAATCCTATTGTCAAAACGAATGATTATCAAATGTTCATTCTAGACGAATGAATCTCGTCAAAAATATTACATGTACATTGTACAACGGTTAAAGTCTCGCTACGCAGTTTTTATATGGTATGAAGGGTCAACAATTTCGTAAAAAATAACGCACGACAAAACTAAATGGTGCACCGACGATACAAAGTGTGCATTGAAACAGCTGTTTTTATATTTAAGCATATGAATAAAAACAATGCCAAAGTATCGCAAATGCATTTTGATGTACACGCAAACGCACGCGGTTTTTAGTAGAACTAATTGCGAAAAGGTTGTGCTCAAAAATAGCGTCAAAATTAGAAGGAATTATGATACTTCGGTTTTGACATAATAAATCGTCAACTTGTTTACAATTCTGCTATGCTTTAAGTTAAATTTCTTGACTCGCTGTTATACTCCCATTGGCTGAAACTTAAATCGTAGAATGGCGTATGAGGATTAAACCACCCCGTTTCATAGACCTTACTTGCATCCCCGATTTAATATCCCTTTGATGGAAAATCATCGGGACAAAAAGTACACTTATAATATATATAAGTGAATCCAGATTATATACTATTAGCATACAAATCATCTTAATCTGTTCAGCCGTTTTTGCGTGATTCAGTGACAAACATCAAAACTTTCGCATTTATAATATTAAGTAGTGGGATTATGGTATAAAGTGAGTGCACATGAAGTGAACGGCAAAAGTATTGTAATTGCATGTTTTGAAGAGACCGTGGTGGCTGGCGCGCACACTGGGCAGCGTCGCGGCGAATCGCTTGCGTTTACTTTTTTTCAGTTTCTATCTTAAGATTTCACAAATTTTGAATGAGGATGTTTTTCCTTCGTCGTCAAGTATATTCTTACCAATGTTCATACCTGACTCTAAGTAACTCATGGATTATAGGAGTTCCCATACAAAATTCAACCCCTCTTTTTACCCCCTTTTAACCCAAATTTGCACATTTTTATAGCCTAAAACCTGACCAGGTATTTACTCGACAGATTCGTAAAGTTTTCATCAAAATCCGTTCAGCTGTTTTCACGTGATGCGCGTTCATATAAACAGACAAACAGATAAACAGATAAACAGACAAACAGACAAAAATTCTAAAAACTGTTGGAACGTTCTGTTATCGATTCTAAATATCCCCAGCCAACTTTTTTTCATATATCTTCCATGTACAGACTTTCGACCCTCTTCAGCTTTATTATATGTATATAGAAGATACTCCGGAGCGGTACAGTGTAAGAGCCGAGTTTAGACAAAGTATCAAGATGTACAAGCCTGACTCTATGTGATTATACGAGTATAATCCCATCCAAAACGTTTTACATATAAATTTTTCTTCACACACGCTAAGTTAACCAGTACATCCAGTCTACTTTTACATACATAAATAATGTATACGCTTTTCGCCTTTATTGCAAAATAAATAAGATACAAAAACGTTCACATACATTTTATCACCAACCGTTTAAGCAGTCGTGTCAGAAATATCTATTCACTATCCGCCTTATTACAAGGTTATAAGAAGCAAAACTGTTCACATATATTGCCGATCCATTTGCTTAGTTAACGTCATATATATCTATACATTTTTTTCCTTATCGCAAAGAGGTAGGGTGCACAATTGTTTAGATGTTTTCCGTTGGCGGTACAGGAACACTTTGAAATAATTTGGCGCGTCGTTAAAATCATACGGTTGTTAAATATGTGTGGCTGAATGCGCGGAATGAGCTCTTCAGGGCTCGTGCAACAATATTACAAAGATACAGCTTTGCAGGTGAATAAAAAGAGTGCTTTTGGCCTTTATTTACCGCTGTAAATATAATCCCTACGAAATCGGATATTATTGATTTATTTATTGATTTCAAAAGGCATAGTTAGAAACTACAAGCTCATTTATAACTAATGCACAGCATTAGACAGTATCTGCAAAGAATAAATGGCTACCACTCATGAACTTATGAACCGAATGAAATACAAAATTTATTAGAAGGAAAGTAAGACTGAAAATATACTATAATAGGTGCGATTTGAGGATGATGAATTTTTACGAAATTATAAATAAAAGAGTGTCGCTACATATTTAAGATTACTCAATATACTAGATCAATAAAATGTAATGTCGGCCAAGAAAGTGGGCTTCTACTTATGAATCACCTCTCATCTCCCGAGCTCGAAGATTCGCGACGCTATCTATTCATAAAAAATACCGCGGTAGGCGACGGTATTACACGATATAATAGACTTAAAAGTGCCACACTACTTTCTTGGCTCACTGTACCAAAGCAATGTACTAAACATTTAATATTAAGGTACTTCTATGTCTCTGTCTCATCATCATCATCAGCCGAAGTACATCCACTGTTGGACATAGGCCTCCCCAAAAGAGTTCCACAATGACCGGTCCAGCGCCACCCGCATCCTGCGGACTCCCGTGACCCTTACCAGGTCAGCAGTCCACCCTGTGGCGGGCCTACCCACATTACGCCCTTAATATAATCATAAATAGCCCATCAAAGTAATGGCACAATAGGCGAGAAAAGTTCTGTGAACTCAGAATCCACACTGGAAATAGACAGTAGACTTACTTTTTTTATATAGAAAACTCACGTGAGGTTGAGAAATATTAAATACTAGCTGTTTCCTGCGACTTCATCCGCGTCTTCACTCCTATTGGTCGCAGCGTGTTGTTCTATAGCCTAAAGCCTTCCTCGATAAATGGACTATCCAACACAAAAAGAATTTTTCAATTCGAACCAGTAGTTCCTGAGATTAGCGTGTTCAAAGAAACAAACTCTTCAGCTTTATAATATTATATATATATATTTATATAGTATAGATAATGAAACGGGTCACTCACGTCTTTAAGGTCGAATATCGTTCGACATGTTTCAGACCGGTTCGCGGTCCTTAATCATGAGTACCTATCGCGGCGGCGGTTTTTTTAGCACTGCATGCGTGCCCGTGCCCTGTCCGCTCGGCTGCTCGGCGCGGGCGGAGGTGGCGGCGGCGTAAATCTACCCTCGTTTTCTTCACAATTGTTCAATGTCGAGCTACACACAACACTCACAACGTCATATGCTAAAGTCTCGTCCACACTCATCACAGGCGTAGTTTTCAACGCTGTTTTCCAGCTGCAGCTGCTGCTGTGTTTTATATTTAGTAGACTAACTCTCACGAAGAATCAGGTAATTCTGTAGGTTTCCTAGGTGAAGAAGAGTGTAGTTAAATATTTTCACACTCTTAGTTTCTTAGTGATTAAAAGTTGCATCTTCAAAAAAGAAAAAGTAGGCTTGAAAAATAAGTTAAAAAAAAACCATTATAAAATTTCATGTACTCTGCCTACTCGTTTTGGGAATATAGGCGGGAGTTGTTACATGCATGCTAAATAGACAATGTGGATTCAATATTTCATATTTAAACAGTCGAGTCGATCCAACTCGATCCCAACAAGGTCTAGTTTCCCTCTGGGTTGGAATGTCAGATGTCCCTTTAGTAGCCGAGTTTCTTACGCCGGTTCTTCTCGTGGCAGAGGTTTATTTTTCCGAACCGGTGGTAGTTTATTGACGTTCATAGGTGCATGTAATTTACCTAATTTGAAGAATAAACTACTTTTACTTTTTACTTTTACTTTTAGCAAAACTAGTGCCTACGCTAAATCTTAGAAATTGGTGTCAGAGCAGAGGCTCTTTAGGGCAACTGCCAGCCGGGAAAAATTACTAGTAGGATATGAGGATGTGTGTTTCGATCTCGATCGTGGGTCGATAGATAAATGTGGTAAATGCTTTAAGGAATTCGTGAAAAAGAACCTATTTACTCCTTCTAATTTTTCTGCGCTGAAAGATGGCAAACCCATTAAAATCTGTCTTGAAATATGGTGAACATGTCACATACGTTACATTAAAAAGAGTGCGGCGTAAATAAAATTTCATTGAATCCACATAAAAAACTCAGGACAATGACATCTGAATTTCCGAGATCATCTTATATTTAGACATGAATCAGCAAAACTGTCGCATGTTTTTTCAGCGTTCCCTCTGCTATTTATAAACGTACTGTGTGGGAATACAGAGTGGAAAGAGTGTAAATATGTGTGTAACGTGCAGAGTTAATCCTTTAAGCGTTTGGGCGCCATGTGATGTAGTAAAAAACCGCGAAATCACAGGCACGGTTGGGTTTATTTACTGTTTATTAAAACTGTAAAAAAGATGTTACGCAACGGGTTCTGTGGTTTAGATTACGGTTTGTGTGAAAACTTTGAAGCGGTTTAGATTCTTGTTAAACATGGTAACGTATTCGTATTTCTTACTGCGCGTTCGCTTCGTGATGGCAGCTCCCATGCTTACTACCGCCTCCACCCCGCTTGGAGCGTGAGCGGGGGGCCGGGGGGCGCGATATGGTGTGCAGAAGGAAACTGTAATCTTTGTAAATTTAATACACCTTACAGACTCGTTTCGAGTGTTTACCTCCTCGGATTACAGGGGATCGCGCCGCCGACTAGCCGAAAACTCCCGTTACACTATAGGGAATATTCGTATTTTTTCTTATTGTAACTTGCCTATATGGGCGTTGGTCCCTAATAGAAGCCGTGCGGATGGTCACTAATAGAAGCCGATGGAAGCAAGTCGTATTGTTCAAACGGATATCAGTTGATCACAAACTCCAGTCATGAAGGAAATAAGTACTACAGTACAGAAACAGAATTAACGTCGTTGTGCTACGTCATCCATCATACCTACACAACATCCCAGATACTACGAGCATTAGGTAGCCTTTACAATATTTCAATGTTATCACTGCAAGATACCCTAAACTTTGACGTCATAGTTCATAACCTCTGGTGTTGCGTTTTGATGAATTGAATATTCCCCGCATTTTATGCATCTTTTTAATATTCCATTAAAGAATAATTATGGGACTAAATGACAAAAATGCAAGTATATTTCTAAGTCTGATTATAACATACTGATGAAGTTAATAGGTACATTGGGATCACTCGACTATTTCTTATCCTCACCATTCTCATAACTAAAACATTACGACTCTTCAGTCCACATCACAGTATCACACAGGTTAAAAAAGTTTACACGCCGATATCCAAATACTTCATTTATAATCTCCTAGCTACTGAAACACGGGCTCCTAAAAGTGAAATGGTATAATCAAAATATTTGTGTTTTATTTGATTCCACACGTTCCTGACTCGCGTGTTTATTCGGCTTCGTAACACTCGCTGAGCAATCTCTAAATACACTGGGAAAATGGATCTACATTTAATATGGATGAAAAGTATATCCTAAACAAATATGTACGAGTTATTTACCAAATAATTCGTATGTTTATTAATTTATTTGTGTATAATCGTGATGTACTCAGGTATGCTCAGTGGGAAGGAAAACATCGTGAGGGAATCGTCCTAGTTTTTCCTTTGAGTTGAAAGGTCTTTGGTACCTCATCCCAAGATTTGGCGTAGGCACTAGCTTTACATCATCATCATTAGGGATTGCAATCCGGTCCGGCGGATCCGGTGATCCGGCCGGATCCGGTATAGTTTGATAGATACCAAAAAGGGCGCTAAAACACATCACGATAGTTAAGTTTTGCTTTACAAACTAGCAAACAGTTTCATAAGTGGTCCATAGCTTTCAAGTTAGAAAATCATAGAACCCAGTAGGATTGCTTATAGCGTATCAGAAGCAAAATGCAGTAATAGTGAATCAACTCCATAAATTATTCCTTCCTTTTAACTGTTGTGAAGCGAATACACCAAAAAGCCCGGAGAATTCCCGGAATTTTAAACTTTGGTCGATGTTGCCCGGCGGGCATGGAATTTCATGGTACATGGAAGATGTAATTGTACTGATTTTCCTTACTAATGCTTAGAGATTTAAAAAGAATAATGTCTCTGAGTGAATAAAGCAATTTGGGGCTAAGTGACAACAGTAATCGAGGTTAGAAGCGAAACTCCGCTAGACGATACAGATATTTGTAGAGCTTTTTTACGTATATGTTTTTTACGTGTTACGTACGTTGTTGTCCGTTGTTAATACAATAAATGGATATTTCTGACCAGGTTAATGATAGGTTGTTTCAAAACTTCAGTAATCGTAAGTAATTAATACGCCCGTATAGATTGTTTCGCGGGGAATTTTAACAGTTGTCCCTTAGATGACAGCTACTGTTTACCGTTTAGCATAAAGAAGAAGTCCGCATCCCGTTGTAAGTAAGATCGGGTACGCTCGCTACCTGCTGAGAGCGCACCAGAGAGAAGAACAACAACGCTCTAAATGTATATGATCTGTATGATTATAAAAGTTGATACTTTGGCTGAGTTGCACCAAAAGGTGGAATGCAAAAAAGTTGTGCATAGTTAAGGCCTTAATTTATTCTACACTTTAATTTTTTCAGTTTCGTAACGAAAGTTACCCATATAAAATATATGACTAATTGTCGTTACGAAACTGAGAAAATTAAAGCGTAGATCAAATTAAGGCCTTAACTATGTACCATTTTTTTGCATTCCACCCCAAACTGTCTGTAACCGTAAGCTGTTTTCGTTAAAAATTTAATGTATGGAGAGTTTATCAAGTTTCTATGGGATGACAGGTGCCAGCGCCATATTTAACGTTGTCGGTCTGTGATCTTAAGTCGGTGCAACCCAGCCTTAATTTAGTTATACGCAGTCGCTGAGGCCGAAATCAGTTAGAACATTATTATTGACACTTATTACATTAGGTCCAAAGATGTATATAGGTATCGGCACGAGAGTTGAGGCCACGCACACATTCAACATTGCATGTAATTATAGAGAGGTTTTGAAATTAGTGTTCTTTTTTCGTACCGATAGCAAAATAGCAAACTGCAAGATTGTCTAAAGATTTTTCCAATTTATTTAGTTACAATTATTTTTTTAGACAAAAATATCCGATTGAATTAAAACAGATCATAATTCTACTAATATTATAAAGGCGAAAGTTTGTGAGTGTGTATGTTTGTTACCTCTTCACGTCTAAACGGCTAGAACGATTTTAATGAAACTTTACAATAATGTAGCTTACACATCATAATAACACATAGGCTACACTATTCCCTCAAGAACAGCGATAAACGACTTCTACGCGGACGGAGTCGCGGGCAGAAGCTAGTAATTATATATTTCATACTTACGTACTAACTGATAATATAGGCAACATTGTCCAATTAAAATAGTTTTATTTAAATGAATATTTATCTGAATGAATTGGTAAAGGACAGATGAATATATTAATCGTAAATTATTTTTTACTTTAAAAGTATTATGTTGTTTTTATTTTTACATATATTTTCATTACTTCGTCATTTCGTTATCAAACCTCTTCAGATAATTATCTATTGCATTATGTGGCACTTGTTTTATCGTTGTCATATATATTGACATTTGCATTTTCCACGAGTAAGAAAACGGGGGGTCATTTAAATAACTACGGAAACAAGTTCTTTTTTAGCGAAACGATGGGTCGTGGGAAAACATTAAATGGTCAAAGTCGGGAAATTATATTCAGAGTATTCTCTCATTTTAGGTATAACTTAAAAAATAATGGCCAACATTTATCAATGACAGAATTATATGATGTTACGGCAGAAGTAACTGGTGTATCAAAGTCAAGCATTCAACGAATCGTAACTGGAGTGTGTAAGGAAACTACAAGAGCAAACAGCCCATCATCAACTGAACAATCTACTCCGTCAGCCACGTTCACGACACCGGGACTGAAGCGACCAAGATTATCACCAAAAACCAATTTAGATAAATTCGATTACGATGTCATAAGAAGATGCATATATGACTTCCATTTAGTACACAAAACATTGCCCACAATAAAAAAAAATCTCGATGTTTTAAAACGTGACATGAACTTCGCAGGATCGGAACGTTCATTGAGGAGAATTGTACGTAAGTTAGGTTTTCGCTGGAATAAATCGCAATCAAACCGACAGTGTCTTATTGAAAATCATGACATTAGATTAAAACGGACTCTATATCTAAACAAGCTAGAGGAATATAATAAGCAGGGGCGTCCTATCGTGTACACCGATGAATCCTACATTGATAGCTCTCATTCAACAGCAAAGGCTTGGACTGATAAAACAAATAAAGGATGTAAAGTGCCCATATCTAAAGGTCAACGTTGTATTATTGTGCACGCATGTACTAAAAATGGTTTTTTATCGAACGCACTAATCACGTTCAAGTCAAATAAAAAAACTGGCGATTATCATGGGTCTATGAACTCTGCCAATTACAGAAAATGGGTCATGGAGAAACTTTTGCCAAATCTAGAACCAAATTCCGTTTTAGTTGTAGACAATGCTTCTTATCATAATGTACAGTATGAACAGTGTCCAACGAAAAACTCAAACAAAGCAGAAATGTTGGCCTGGCTCAATAACCAGAATATAACATACCCTGAAAAGAACACGAAGCCCGTTTTATATGATATTATTCAGCTTCATAAGCCACGACATAAGAAATACGTTCTGGATAAAATGCTGGAAGAACATGGGCACTCGGTATTACGTCTCCCACCGTACCATCCCGATCTCAATCCCATTGAACTTTGTTGGGGAATCATAAAAGGAAGAGTAGCGGCCAGTAATACTGAGTTCACATTTAACAGCGTCATGAGAAAATTAGAAGAAGAAATTGAAGCACTTAATCAAGAGACATTTCACAGTATTTTCAGAAAAACTCAAGAACAAGAAGAAAGATACAGGTCAATGGAACCTAAGATTGATAGTTTGTCCGAAAACCATACCCTTGAAATAAATCTAAATAAATCGGAAGAAGATATGTCAAGTGACTAGTAAAATTATTAAAGCATAATTTTATTTTCTGGCTGTTTGTTTTACCTATTTTTCGAAAATATATAATTCAATCGTGCACTTAAATTTCATACACTCATTCGTTCATGCGCTACCTTTTTTGCTATTAGTACTCTATGTAGCAGTGTGTGTAACCATTCACCTCAACTCTCGTGGCGATACCATACATGTTGATGCATATCTAATTCAATATTTAGAGCGTGTTACATCCCTAAATATCGAATCAAAGACGCGATAGATGGTTACTTCCTTACTCCTTATTAAAACAGAGTTGTTTCAAATCTACATACATACATTATAATCACGCCTGTTTCCCAGAGGGGTAGGCAGAGATCACGGATTTCCACTTGCTACGATCCTAGTTTCAAATCTATTTATAAAATAACAGCTAAAATAATAAAGCTATAAAATATAACAAAAATCTTTCTCTTCGATCGATATTGCAATATTTCGATATTGGCAAGCTCTTTGGTCACCAATGGTGTCTATTAATTAGCCGACAAATCCTTGTAGAGTCGACGCGCACTTGGTCTCCATTGTCCATGTATTTCAACCCCAAACACCTCAAATAAATATCCACCTGCTTTACCTGCTTGATCTTTGGCACCGTAGTTTCTTACACCCATATCACGTATCTAAGATTTTGGCTTACGGGGCTGACTTTTAGTTTACTTTCCGAAACTAAACCCCGCTGAGGTTAGATTTTAAAGAACTTCGATGATTTTGTGGGGTTTGAGCAACTATACTCCCTGAATCTGACAGAACACTCACGCGTACAGTGGATGTCAAAAGTTTAACGTGTGTATAGATCTGTTGATCTCATTGTACAGTCAACTTAGTCAAGGGCAAAAGTAAGTTAATACTTTTGTATCTTATGCCATTGTTATCACAAGGTGGAAAAGATTTAGACGACTAAGGAAAAATGACTGGTATTAAAAATGTCTAAAAGCGCTTTATATAAATGGCGATATGGAAAAATGACAAGGTCAAGGAATAAAAATGTCGAAATAGAATTTGATCGAAGTATTGAAATTACTCATTTCACTCTGCCTTTAAATTGACGGAGCCCCGCTTCGCGTCACTCTTATTTCTGTGTAATTTGCCCTTCGGGAAACTGAAGATACCTAACCTACCTAAACCTGGGGCCGTTGTTCATCACCTATATAGTACGAGTAGATCTTTTTTAGCATTACTAATCTGGACATTTTTATTTTCGTACCATTGTCAGTTAGTCTTTCTACATCTCGACATTTTTATACTTTGTCAATTATAATTATCGACTTTTTTGTTTTTTTGCAATAATCAATATTTAGACATTTTTATACCTCGTCATTTTTCCTTATAGACAGAAGTCGCCTAAACGATTCATATGTGTAAGCGTTTATTGCGTCCACCTATAACAATATTGATAACTTGTATAAAATCTAATTATGCATCAGAGGGTACTCAAATAGCATACCTACATACCATTTTTCAGTTGATTAGCTTTTAAACCTTTTTTTTTATGACATAGGTGGCAAACGAGCAGACGAATCGCCTGATGTTAAGCGATTAGCGCCACCCATGGACACTCGCAACACCAGAGGGGTTGTAAGTGCGTTGCCGGCCTTTAAGATGGGAGTACGCTCTTTTCTTGAAGGTTTGAAGGTCGAATCGGTCCGGAAATACCGCAGGCGACAGTTCATTCCACAGTTTAGCTGTGCGAGGCAAGAAATTTCTGGAGAAACGCACAGTTGAGGACTGCCAACCATCTAAGTGGTGAGGATGGAAATTTTGTCGCGTTGGACGATGGCGGAAGGAAGCGGCAGGGATTAATCCGAACAATTCCTCGGAGCACTCCCCGTAATACATGCGGTAGAAAATGCAGAGCGAGGCTACATTTCTACGCACCGCCTTTCAGGTCTGTAGTTCTTTCTCGCTTGCTCTTTCAAGATCTTATCCCAAAAATATTTCGCTCCAATTCGAATAACTAACAGACTACATTTTTATATACGTACCTACTTTCACCATGTTGAGTGAAGCAATTAATTGGATAATTATCTCTCGTAATTCGCACTGATTGTGACAGAACTAAAACTTTAACGTCTTTTTTATGCCAATCGATGTTTAACGGACCATAACACGTAACGGTAAACTATGATGGCCGTTGTCAGGCTATTATTGAACACTTACGCCCCGAATATAGCTCTAGTTAAGAGGGCATTATCGAGAGCGCTCAAACGGCATTCAATCTTTATAAAAAACAGTCGACGACAAAGATACGTAGGTATACATTTTTCGCCTTATTACAAAGGATTAAGGCGCAAAAATAGCGTGGTGATTATGGCATTCACTCCAATGCGCTCTGGGGGTCTACTCCGAAATTCGAAATCCGAACTTACGAAGTTCGGATTTCGAATGTGGTGCCGTCCTTTTCGCTCTCCTGTCATACACTATACGAGTGAGAGGGACGGCACCATACGAAGCTCGGATTTCGAATTTCGGAGTAGACCTCCTATGCGTTTCAAGGTTACTTAAGTTAAGGTAAGTGTTGCGTTTTAGTCGTTTTACATATATAGGTCATTTTGCGCCTTCATCATCATCATATCAGCTCAAGGACGTCCACTCAGTAGTGTTTCAAGTTTGTCAAGCAGTCGCCAGCACCATCCTTTGAACGCTTTCATATTTGAATGAAGTGATCACTCAGACACCAAGCACTCAAAAATTTATGTAAACTTTAAACCAATACAAACAAATTAAAGCAATTCCTAAAAGATATTATTCATGATCAAAGTACACCTTCACTCCGACCTTTTTAGTGGTTGTTGGCGTGGTGGGCAACTGGCCACGACGACACGCGACCACTTTATAGGTTTTTGGCGTTCAATGGGTTAACATTACGGTCTGTAATCGTAAGTACGTGCAAGCAGCCCCTTAAAATAAATATAATAATAATAATATTGGGGGACTATCTAACACAAATCGACCTAGTCCCAAACCAAGCAAAGCTTGTACGATGGGTACTAGACGACGATATACATACTTATATAGATAAATACATACTTAAATACATAGAAAACATCCAAGACCCAAGAACAAATATCCGTGAAAAATGCACAAATAAATGCCCTGGCCGGGATTCGAACCCGGGACCTCTAGCTTCGGAGGCAGAGTCACTACCAACTAGGCTAAACAGGTCGTCTTAAATAACTGTTTATTAATTTTATTACTAGTCTTAGGCTGCGACTCCATCCGCGTTGAACTTGTTATCACCTTATAGAAATAATTGCTATTAAATTATTGTAGGCGCAGGCTTAATAATCACTCTCCCATACAAACTAACTTCCCCCATTTTCACCCCCTAATGATTTATTTCCGGGATAAAAACTATCCTATGTTCTTTCCCCCGACCCAAACTAGCTCGATACTAAATTTCGTCTACTTAAATCGGTTCAGCGGTTTAAGCATGAAGAGGGTAACAGACAGAAAGACATCCACACTTTCGCATTTATAGTATTAGTATAGTATGGATGGATTCTTCGCGATAGGTTTTGTAATGTAACACTGTAAAATTTCACGCTGCAATACAAAACAATATAAATACACTTTAAAGTACATATGGTGCTACATTACCGCACGAGTGCGGTAATCAGCAGATTACGTGCATACATCGAAATTTTAAAGAGCCATATGTACTGTAAAACGTTGTACGATACACGTGCGAACAGGTAATTTGCAACTCGTGTCGATTTAAAACACTCCCTTGGGTCGTGTTTCAATTTATCACCACTCGTTGCGAATTTCCTGTTCTCTGCACTTGTATCGTAATGTACTATTATTGCACATTTCCAAAAGAGAACACAATCCAGAGCAGAAAGCTTAAAGTAGAGGTATATATACAACAGGCGGTCTTATCACTAAAGAGCCATCTCTCCCAGGCAACCTTTGGCGGAGACAATACAGTGTATTTAAGATTTGAACAGCCTACCTACACCCATGATACAATAAGTATGATGACATGACACTCCGGGGAAAATTCTTTTGCGAGTGAGCGAGTGATACAAGCCTATTACGTCATCACTGCTATCGAGCCTCAGAGTAAGGATTTCTATACAGCTCCTATACGAGTTCCACCAAGGGGGACAGAAAAGCTCTTATGCAGCTAAATTGAAAACTTGGCTTAAGCGTCTGGCTACTATTACCATAAACAACCTTTTTAATCTGGGCGGGTAATCGTTTATTTGCCTCAAACTATTTGACACGACGTTTAGATGACATTGATGCAAATAAAGAAAAACGGAACTATGACAAGGACTACAAATATTATATTTCTCTTTGTCGCTCTTATTCAATTTGATATATGACTATCTCGCTCGTAGCGGTATTATTATTTGCCGTCTACTCTGGGGTACTCTGAGTATCGAGCCTATCGGTGGTTGTCGGTCGTGGTGTGTGTACACCTTGTATAGGCTGTACAGTGACGTAGGCTTGTGTCACGATCCGGAGTAGCAGACCTTGTTTCCTTAGACCACGCCTACACCCTATTTATATTTACAGCGATAAAATGTTATCATTATCACGCTTCAACGGCCTGTTATATTTATTGCAAGAGTCGCTATTCAATCTTTTATTAGCCTATCAATGATTTTATTAGGAGTATTAAAATGTATTTGTAAATTCACTAAAGCTTGAAACGCATGGAGCGTGGCGCAGCGTCGTTGCGGGCGGCAGCGGTTTTCCGCTAAAGCGGACGCGGTCTGGTGCACGTTGCACCAAAAAACCGCGCGGTAGAGCGGAGGCGGCGGGTGTAACATAAGAAGTAGTAATCGACAGTCGACAGTTTCGGAAAGATCAAATATGCAAAACCTACTCCGCCCGGCACCGCGCCGCGCCCGCTCTGTGCTTTTCGAGCTGTAAGCGCACGCATCGGACTCATCCCACCTAACGAATTTTAGTATTCTTTGCATAGAACGTCACACAAGTGCGTCCACGAGGCGTCCACTGATCCGCACCGTACGTCAGTGGACGCACTTGTGTGACTTTCTATACAAAGACTATTAAAATCCGTTGCGTGCAATGCGGGCCTGTGGACGCATACACTAATGGATTTTACAGCACATATGGTGCTACATTACCGCACGAGTGCGGTAATCAGCAGATTACGTGCGTATGTCGAAACTTTAAAGAGCCATACGTACTGTAAAACGTTGTACGATACACGTGCGAACAGGCAATTTGCAACTCGTGTCGATTTAAAACACTCCCTTCGGTCGTGTTTCAATTTATCACCACTCGTTGCGAATTTCCTGTTCTCTGCACTTGTATCGTAATGTACTATTACGCAACGATTGACTATAATTGGGATGTTGACGTTGACGACAGTAAAAATAGTTATTCGTTTATCACTTCTAAACAAAACTCACTAAAATACTCGCCTCAACCTATTTTTACTATTTTACCATATTTAAATAACATAAAATATCAAAAACGGACGCTATTTTCACCATATTTGACATCACTTGTTCCTATTTCCCTACAAGCTTCATACCAACATATTTATGTAAAATTTGGCGTTTCATTGAAAGTTACTGATTTGATCATCAGTCCACATCCCTGTTGTGCGAATCCAACTTGTCATGCGAATGCGATGACCATGTTGGGCTAGATCATGGTGACCAGCCCTGTTATTCACAAACCGACTCCTGTAGTCCTGTCACCTGACACCTCACCCATTTTTATATGGAAACTGTCAAATGTCATGGAAACTGTCGAAACTTGACAAATGACATTTGACGGTTTCTATATTACAACGGGTGAGGTGACAGGAGTCGGGTTTAATACCCCAAAGATGTGATTGACGTAACATTTTCGGGTGATCGGAATGTCATTTTTCATACTTAAAATGACAGTTGGATCTACCCAGCGTACGTTTAACATGGTCCATAATTAACTTATTTTAAAAAACTAGCCGTTCTACGAAGCGGGAGCTTCCGGGTTCGAATCCCAGCTGGTGTTTTTATTTACGCGATGAGCAAGAATAAGTAAGTATTGGTTCATAAGGCGACGGCGTTCCTGGCTTGGCGGGACGGACGCTGGTGCCCTAGAGTGCTCCGCCCACTGCCACTTAAGTTTAGCGATTCGGAGGGCTATATCAGTGAAATGAAATGAAATATATTTGCAGTCTTACATGGTTTAGAAAGATGTTTACATGTCGATAGACGTACAGCATATCTCGCCAACAACATAGCATGAAAATACATTATTACGTAGGGAACATCCAATCTTATTCAATTTTAGCCCAGTCTAGGTATTCCTAGACTGTTGTTACTACAGTCACTTTGGTTTTACTGTAGATGGTCTTATTTCTGATACAATCACGCAGAGAAACTCCAACAATAGCCCATGTAACTGTCCTGGTGTAAACCGGGCATTATAGTTCGTATATCACATCGTGTATCACAAACAGATATTAATTTGATTTACGCCGGCACTTCAGAAAAACAACATGTTATATATAAAATAACAGCCTAATCATATGTTTAAAAATGTAAGTGTCATCTTCCAAGTTTTAGTCAGTGGTCAAGTCAGAGGCAGATTTAAACGTGATTCACTCGGTGAAATTTTTGGATTAATATTTAACTCCTGCTATATTTATAGTAAGCGACACGACATTCAAATATCGCCCACACCATCATCATCATCCTCCTAGCGTTATTCCCAGTACAGTTGCATCCTGAAGAATGCCTGGGGTCCGCTACCTAATTCCAAGAATTGGCGTAGGCACTAGTTTTTACGGAAGCGACTGCCATCTGACCTTCCAACCCGAGGGGGAAACCGACCTTATTGGGAATAAGCTTGTCAAGTGAGTGGGCAACTTGACTGTTAGAAGTTCTCAAGCCGCCCGGAGGCCTCTAACTTGGCTTAACGACTGCTATCAAAGACAGCAACCGGGATCAACGGCTTAACGTGCCTTCCAAAGCACGGGAGCGCTCAGTTAGTAACCACTCAAAGCGGTCACCCATCCAAGGACTGACCTCGCCCGACATTGCTTTACCTCGCATACCGCACGCAGTACGCGGGTGCCACTGGCCAATATCGCCCACACCATTATTTATTAAAAACTATTATTACTCACATATTATAATCAGCAATAAAAAAAATATGTTTCTAAATGCTTTAAAAGTCAATCTTATATTTTTTTTGTATCTTACCTTTTCTTTTTTTTTACCCACGACGGAACGGAGAAGGTATAGGTATGCGTTTAGGGTGAGAGGTTGTTTGTTTGTTTGTTTGTGTGTGCACCTCAATAATTCCAAAACGGCTTGACCAATTTGGATACGGTTTTCTGCAATGGGTTCGTGGTTTATTCGGGACGAACCCCATAATAATTGTTACGACCATAACTCGCCAGGGGGCGCTGCAGTAAACATTTTTTGCTTGAAAGTGCGTTTCAGCTGGTTTGAGCGCATTTTTCTCTGGAACAACTTCACCGCCGTGGATGATTTCGATAGTGCTGGGTAAATAGTACATGTACTTGAACTCTGAGGATCAGATGATGGAGCAAAAAAACATAGTAGGTAACTGTACAGGGGTTCGATTACTTACTGTTCGTTTTTGGGCCCTTTTGTTTATGTTTGCTTAGCAGCCATTGTAAATAACTTCTGACGGTCTGATGATGGAGTAAAATAAAATCACACAGAACCTTTCGAAGGCATATAGGTATTTGGCCGTGCTTGGGCCTTTTCATTGTGTTTGCTGAGTAGCTTCTGTACATGCATGGTATGTTAAGGGTCTGATGATGGATCAGGACAATAATGCAGGGAATCTTATTAAGGTGATCATTTAGTGAACCGTGTTTCGATTGTTTGGCTAGTATGTATTGAGAAACCGCATCACATGAACTGCTGAAGGCCTGATGATGGAGCAAAACAGCACCATAGGGAAGTTTGCGAGAGCACATGTCGTGTTTCTTTTGATAGTGTTTTCTCAGTAGCTTCTGCGTATGAACTGCTAAGAACTGTAGGTATGATGAAACAGAATAACATATTAAGGAACTTTGTGAAACCTCATGGATAGAATACCGTGATATAGCTCTTTAAAAAGTGATAACTGAGTAACTTCTCTACCTATAACTATAGGTACTCATGAACTGCTAAGAGCAGAATTTTTGCTCTTTATTGGCTATGTGCACGTCTGAAACGTCAAACGTCAAAGGTCCCGAGGCAATGTCAAAACTCAGAGACGTCTAATAATGACACATGAATATTTTATTTACTTTAATAAACGAGAAAGACCCCGTATTGGAAATTTTACTGAAATAAATAAGGGAATAAATAAATACATACAAACGAAACGAATCGTAGGAAACCGTTAAGAAACCAATAGAAAACGTGAAAGTAAATTTGACAGTGGTCCCCGGTAAGTGCACATTTCTGCCATGGTGTGCGCTACGATCGCCTAGCTTACCCCCACCACCTACTTCGCACATAGCCAATATCCGCCAAGGAAGAGTATGCGTAAGTCATATGTCCCCCAAACAGGTCTGCTTATCTAAATATTATGGTTTCGGTTAAAGTAGGAATTATTGTGAAGTTAGAACTTATCAGCGATACACGACGTGAATATGCCATGGGTCACACTACGCATGGGTAAAACTATCGTGTTATGTTATAAAACTGGCCAAGTGCGAGTCGGACTCGCGCACGAAGGGTTCCGTACCATTATCCATATGTTTTTAATATTTGTTGTTATAGCGGCAACAGAAATACATAATCTGTGAAGATTTCAACTGTCGAACTATCGCGGTTCTTGAGATACAGCCTGGTGACAGACAGCGAAGTCTTAGTAATAGGGTCCCGCTTTTACACGTTGTAAAAACGGGACCCTATTACTAAACGACCCGACTGGACTCGATTACGTTGTTTCGGGGGTACAGAACTCTGAAAAACGGATTTTGCACATTTATTCCAAAACGGGTTCACTAAATTATATGCAGAGCAGAGCGCAATTAATATGGTGGTAAACATTTAGGGTGAATTAAAGGCAATAGGCGCAGATTCTCCAAATCGTCGAAATTTAGAATGAGTGATCCAAGTAAGTGATATTAAATTTGATGTACTTGTGATAGAGGAAGGAGGATGTGAGTGTCTACGTGGGCTCGCATATACTCGTAGTGCGCGGTCTGAAGAGAAGCTTCGGCCCCACGCAGAACTCGGATCGGTTCTTACTTTGAATAATTAGCGATAGGATAGTGCATGAGAATCCCGTGTAGGCTCGCGTACAGAGCGTGACCCTTCACGCTGAGGCTTTTAGGCACTTCGGGCCTTCTCACCTGCGCGGAGCTCAGCTTTTGGTCTTGCGTGCCTTGCCACTCACCTTTGCGCTTTTGGCCCTCAAATTTAATAGTAAAGACACAGGTGGATAGTGGTAGCTCGCCCTTTGGGTCTTCGGCCCTCTGGCTTGCGGAGAGAACTCTCTCAAAGGACGCTCCGAGCCTTCGTCTTCCAGGTTTTCTTGTAAAACACTCGATAGGTAGGATCTACTTGGGCTTGCCCTTCAGGCCTCGGGCTGGCGTCGAGAGTGCTTTCTGATAAGACACTTTGGGCCTTTGTCCCTACGCTGCGCTCTGCCTTCGGCCTACCGTGCTTCTTTCCGGAATATATAGCGTTAAGTGAGAAACAACCATTGTTTTTTCTACCACGTCGGTGGCATACAAGCATACAGTCCGCTTGGTGGTAAGCGGTTACCGCAGCCTATGGACGTTTGCAACTCCAGGGGTTTCAATGAGCGTTGCTGACACTTTAAACATGTATACACTCATTTCTTGAATAGCCCTATACTATAATATAATCCCTTGGGAAAACATCGGGAGGGAGCTCATTCTACAACTGGAGCATTTGAGTGAGGAACGTATAGACATTGCTCTCTAAAAATATTAAAATAAAACAAAATTAAAATTTTTGGAAAGACCCACGACGGATTAACCTAATTGAATAATTATAAAATAAAGTAAATATGAATCCCCCGACTGGGTATTTACGAAGTAAGTACATCGAGATAATAAATAGATTTCAAAAACGGTTGTATGGTCGCGAGGTATAGTTACAAAGCCAGAAAAATCCGTCGGGGGCTGCCATTGCCAGGGCACATTACATCCAGCAATTTAAATTGAAGTATATAACACGGACTTCGTAATCTTACTTCATTTCAGGGCAGGCAACTAGGTTAATCCGTCGTGGGTTTTTCAAAAAATTTAATTTTGTTTTATCTTCTACTATATTTATAGTAAGGGACACGACATTTAAGTATCGCCCACATTATTTTCCTTGTTTAACTCTATATTAATTTGTTTGTACTGCTTTTTAGTGATCATATTTTTGGAGACATTCTTACAACAATTATCCTAACCTAGTCCCAAATCAAGCAAACTTGTATTATTAATATTACTTAGACGTTCAAGGCTCAGGGTACAAATACTTCTCATTATACATATTAATTGATAGCGGGATTCCTGGGACCACCAGCTTCGCAGTTCAAGTCACTACTAACTAGGCCAACCCCGTCGTCAAAAACTAAAGTATGCGCAGTTTGCATTACACTTAATTTGAAGCCAATCTTATATTTATCTTAAATAAACCCTAGCATAAAGTCTCGTCATAAACTCTGAAGTGAAAACCAATAAAAAGCAAATAACTATTTATGAATCCCAACTGCTAAAAACTTCAATAAGACTAAATCACAAAAGTTTCTCTTGACAGCCGCCAAGTTCTTAATGAAGGCTCGATTCTTTCGCCAATTTGATTAATACAGTCTTTAGAATCTTGTTAAATTACTAATGGAGTCTTATTGATTTACGCAAAAAGGCTGGGCAACTTTCTCATCCAAAAACAATGCGATTTTCATGATTGGCCAGTCCTAACCGCTGCTGACGTCGCCCGATTTTAAAAGTACACTGGATAATAAGCCGTAATTTCTAAGCAATAAAGTCGAGACGGAGTGTATACTTTGAATGGTTATTGCTGTCGTAACTTGGCTGTCCGTGGAAGCAATACAAATAAAATACGTAAACAGCTACTTTTTTAATTATCCTCGGAGTTTCAAATTTAACTGTGGGCCGTTCGAATGTTTATTTGTATGGGGGAGATAAAGGTACTTAAACAAATACACAATGTGTTGTTAATGTGTCAGCAAGTAAGTTATTATGTAATTTGCGAATATGCTAGGTAACTCCACTTCAGGGGTGTCACAAGTGATGTATCCGCATGCTTAAAATGTATTTCTCGTGTATATGTGAAACTCGGAACGCAGCTCATTCACCAGCGTTAGTGGAAGGAAATTTATTGACGAGGATCCAAATCTCTTCTTAGATTTAAAGGTTCAACATCGCTTCTGAGTATTAGATCGTCCACGATTCGCACAGCTCGTGTCTAAACAGAGTCAAAACGCCTCACCAATGTTCAAAAATTCAATTCTAAAATTACCTGGTACCTAAACCAGTACTTTCACAATTTTTGACAATTTACATTTATGAATACCGTTTTCACGCTCTGCTTACTCGCAATACTTGCTGAAAATGTTTCAAATATTTCAGCTGAATATTTTTACCATTCGCTGTTGATTGTTGCGTAAAGTTATGAAATTCGCTATTAAAAATCATACTAGTTCATTCATTGCGAAATGATTTTATGTTTGAAATAATACGGCCCACTTGACCAAGCATCACTTTATTTCGCGGAAAATATTTATTACGTACGTACTCTAGTGTCGCAACCACAGGAATTCTATTTCACTACTACACTAATTTAAGGAATTCTATTACACTAATTTAAGGTGTTTCAGGTACTTCAGCCAATTCTAGTGTGAGTGATATGATATTCAACCAGAAAATCATCTAACGAGAACCTAGATACGGAGCTAGTCCGTAGTAAGTTTAGACCTCTCAATTCGTCAACTACGCGTTATTTCAGATAAAAATACTATATGTAGATAATGAAGGTAACCTTGCTCGGATCACTCAAAGCGTTGTAATGGGGGAGCCCAAGGGAAGATTTTGGGATTTACTCGAGTGCGGCAGATATGGGGATACCTTAAACTCTGTTGAGTACCTCCGCCAATTACTTGTATAAGCACTGTATATATGATCACGCGTCTAGGGCATTTAAATCCTCCAGGGCTTCAAGCACTCCATACGTCGTCATCGATTTTCGACAAGATTTGAGTTGATATTTCTTCGTGAAAACTATAGATATAATTATGGCACCAACGATTATCTATTCTTCACTACTACTAATTCGATTTGCGTAAAAAATGTCCCATCCCATCAAACACAAACCCCAAACCCATCAAAAACATAAATGTGAAAATGGGAGCCAAGTTCAATATTAAGAATATAAATAAATAAGAACATGCAATACTGGGTTGTCGTCTTCACCAACAAAAGAATTGAGATCTAAATGGGTGCCAAGTTCCGTAGATTCTCTGAAACGGTGCCAAGTCCGGCACTATATTGTTTACAGTAAAACTAATTTACTGCGGCTTAATGAATTTTGAGCTTCAACTTGGAAGTTTTCTTAAATATCCTACAGATTTTATGATATTATAACATACTGCATAGAAAACTGCCAAGTTAAGGGTCAAAATGCATCAAGCCGCAGTAAATTAGTTTTACTGTAAAAAATATAGTGCCGGACTTGGCACCGTTTCAGAGAATCTACGGAACTTGGCACCCATTTAGATCTCAATTCTTTTGTTGGTGAAGACGACAACCCAGTATTGCATGTTCTTATTTATTTATATTCTTAATATTGAACTTGGCTCCCATTTTCACATTTATGTTTTTGATGGGATATCATTACTTTTTCTTCGCCAAATGATGCGTGTTAAAAGCGAATGCACGAGTTACTATACAAAATACCCAAATCGCTATACCCGGCCCCTCAAATATTTGAAGATTTCCCTCGATTTCTCCAGGACCCTATGATCAGATTCTTACCTGATAACTATGGAACCACCCCTGAAGTATACCTTTTCAAACAAAAAGAGAATTTTCCCAATCGGTTAATAAATGACGAAGTTCTGAGGTAACTAGCATAAATAATAATAATAAAACTAATGAAAATATTACTGTTTTCAGATTTTTTCTGGTGTACACACACAATTACCAAGCTACATGCCATCAGATTTCTAGTCAGTCAGTCAGTCAGTCAGTCAGTCAGTGGTAAAAATGCGGTTTTTTGAAATTTAATATCTCAATAAATATCAAACCTATATTTATGAAATATGGGGTTCTAGTTGTTCTAATGGATCGTAATACATGTACCAATTTTCATTCTTTTTATGTTAGATAGATTTTGAGTTATTAGGGGGTCAAAAGTGGCTCCAAACGATTCGTGTAAAATAACACACGGCTGCTGTCCGCCAGTTCCTGGGGTGAACTTGGCTGGACACGCTGACGCGTGTCTAGATTTATTTATACCTAAACTGGAGTGCGGTGGAGATACTGCGATCACCAACCCGCACGCCAAACGTGGTGGTCATGGCATATACCCCTCGTGAAATTGAGGGAGGCCTATGTCCAGCAGTGGACATCCTTAGGCTGATATGGTGGTGGTTTACATAAATAAATATTAGGGGGAGAATCCTACACAAATCGAACTAGCCCCTAAATATGCTCAATAGGCTTTGTGTTACGAGTGTAGACGACGATATATTTAATAGATATAAATACTTTAATACATTGAAACCAAACAAGACTTAGAAACAAAAACAAACACGTAGGTATATTCGCCCTGACCGGGATTCAAAGTCAGCGCCTGTATTTAAATATGATGCTGACTTTAAAAGACATATACTTCACATTTCAAGGTATTAGAGAGCATTCAAGCATGATGGCCTAACATAAACTAAGAACCCATCTCATTAACTGTCTCAAGGCACTTTTAATTTTATTAGATAGTTGTCAAAAATACATAAATTTCAATAAACAAGAATCACAAATTCTCCAGACAGCTGCGATCCGCCCACGGCAGTGAGGCGCGAAGGAATTTTGAACGGGGACATTAATAGTGTGTTTATTTTTATCTTGTTGATATTATTGCATAATCACTGATGGGAATGACTCATTTGCGATGGCAATTTTATTGATAGATATCGTTTAAAAATCGTGTTAAATGCTGGAACAATATAATATAATATCTAACTATGTAATATGACTTTCGAAACGACCGAGAAATTGTTGTATGTAACTACTTAAGTAGGGATGTATAAAGTCAAAGTCAAAGTCAAAAGTTTATTTGTGCAAAAAGTAGGTAATGTTAGCAACAGGTGTTATGTGACAATTCAATACAATTTCGCCATTGAATACTTATAAATAAATATCAATCATAAGACAGAGTCGCGTAAATATTCTTGTACGTCATAATAACATTTATCTTTAAATATTTTACCTATACTATTTCTAAATATATATTTTTTTATTTCCTTATTTCGGGTATCACGGAAACAGGGTCTAAACTCTAACGATATCGATGAATATTACTATTATTATTAACTGGAGTTTACGGTGACAAAAAAGGCCGAGCAAAGCTCATTCACCCAGGTACTGTAATAAATGCATCATTATGGATACCTATGGAGTAATTAAGCAAAATTCTATGACGTGCATAACGTCCAAGATCTAAATGCCATTTCCCATAGTAAAAATGACAGATTTATCTAAAGTACGTTCGAAAAGATACGTAACTACCCTGCTGGACTCAAGCAAACTATTCAGACACTTTTCACATTCAAATTGCTTTTTAATTTGTATCGCGCTGGGGTGCGTATGCGTCGAACTAACGAGCGCAAAACACAAGTTATTAAAATGGAATAAAAATCGAAATTAAATATTTATTCTGCAAATAGGCCACAAGGGCACGTTTACAATTTTTACATGTCGAAACGTGAATTATACAATCTAAAAATAATAATAATAATAAGTAATGATTTCAAATCTGTACTGATTAACAAACCTAAGTCCGTTAATGAAAATAAACTTACAAGGTAATATTAAGTACGTATATTGTAATACGATCTGTGTCTGAATAAGCAAAATGTATATAAACTTAATTTAATATCTCAGAGATGTAAAATATGGTCTCTGAGCGTCCAAAGACGATTAATAATAATTATTACAAAGTCCTTAGAGATATAAATGGTCTCTAAGAGTCGAAATTAAAATAAATAATGAAACAGCATTTATTTAACACTAGTTGGTGCCTGCGACTTCGTCTTAATATTGAACTTGGCTCCCATTTTCATATTTATGTTTTTGATGGGATAATTATCATTAAATATTGTCAATCTTCGCCAAATGGTGCTTTTTAAGAGCGAATGCACGAGTTACTATACAAAATTCCCAAATCGCTATATGTGTACCTCAAATATTTGAAGAGTTCCATCGATTTCTCCAGGACCATATGATCAGATTCTTACCTGATAACTGTGCAACTATCCTTGAAGTATACTGTTACAAACAAAAAAAGAATTTTCCAAATCGGTTAATAAATGACGGAGTTCTGAGGTAACTAGCATAAATAATAATAATAATAAAAGTAATTAAAAATTCACTGTTTTCTTATTTTTTTCTGGTGTACACACACAATTACCAGGCTGCATGCCAAATTTCAGCTTTCTAGGTCACCTAGAAGTGGGTTAGGTTTTTGATTACTAGTCAGTCAGTCAGTCAGTCAGTGGTAAAAATGCCATTTTTTAGAGTTTAATATCTCAATAATTATTTAACCTATATTTATGAAATTTGGGGTTCTAGTTGTTCTCATGGATCTTAATACATGTACCAAATTTCATTTTTTTCTGTTAGATAGATTTGGAGTTATTAAGGGGTCAAAGTGGCTCCAAACGGTTCGTGTAAAATAACACACGGCTGCTGTCCGCCAGTTCTTGGGGTGAACTTGGCTGGACACGCTGCCGCGTGTCTAGATTAGTAGGATACCTAGTAGGATTGTAAGAGAATGTAAAATGTATATCACATTAATCCTTTAGGTAGGTAACTAAACTCCGTTTTGGCATCTATACGAATATCATGTAATGTACGTGGTATTGTTAATTAGCTTTAATTAACATTAAATAGAATGCATCCTATCATCTATTTTGGCGCACGCACGCGTGTAGACTAATCTTATGAAGTTGGATATAAATACATGTTGTTGCTATGTAAAGGAATCTCCCCTGAGACCCTGACCTATTTAAGACAGGGTTATAGAGAACATTCCTTCAGAAACGTGACACCGGCGAGTGATGTTCAGTAGTTAGTTATGGTCGGTTGAGATTAAATTCGGAAATAAGCAAACAGTAGTTACTGACCCATTCTATTTTACTAGGGACTCAGTGAGATATGCACCTCGCAAAAAAAGGTTTTTTTTTAATCAAAATTCATCATTTCTAAAAACTGACTCGCCAAAAAATCTATATATTTATCGACCCTGCTCACAAAATTTCACGACAATCGGTTGAGAAATGCGACCTGTAGAGGAGAACATCCGAACAGACAGACATACGAAATAATTTTTGTCCAAAGCTGAAACGGAGACGCTTCGCTCGCTTCGCTCGCTCGGTCAAAAAGTGTCCCAAATGTGCCATTCCCGATGTTCACATTTTTGGATGGCATATTTTTTGTTTGGACATCGCGTCTCGCTGGAATTTTACATGGTAAAATCTGGGACATTTTTTCTTGTATTAGGATGCTTCGATTATGATTAACTTAATAAGTATAAACGATTCTGAATAAGTAGAACCCAAAATCTTCTGAAAAGAAAAGTTCTTGTACAGTTTTCTAAAAAAAAGCTCAATACGGTATTTCACTGCTAGTCAAATCGGCAACTTTTTGCCAAACGTCAAAAACACTCGGTTAGTATGAAGTTTGTAGGGAAATGTGCCTAATGACGTTACAATTTTCTATGGTCAAACTGCGTCATAATTTTTTTATGTTTATGTATAAAAAAATCTTTAGAATTGCATGAATAAGCTGAAGTTTGATTTTTTCCGAGTAGTTTCGTATAATCTGTTTTTGGTAACCTGTAAAAAAATTTTTTTGTGTTGTGAAAAATACCCAATTATCAACGACGGTAAGAAGCTTCCAACACTGCCAAGTTTAAACACTGACGCAGCGTTACGGAGTGACGCGACTCTTGCGTCACGATTATATCGCACGCTTTATTTTATCATTGCAATATCATTGTCCTATTATCTGACATTGACGACGCCATTGTCCAATTTGATTCACCGCAAGATTATTTTAGGATGAAAGGCAATTAGGTACCTACACCTACTGCTACTTACATTATATAGGAGATCCGTGTTTCTTAACGCCCCCTAAGCTGCCTTAAATGTGTATAACATTTTAAATCATTCATTATTATTGATAACAAACAATAGGTCCATACATATAAAATAGTTTATTCAAATAAGTGGGTACAAAATATGAACACTGTGAACAATAATAAAAAGTAAATTCAATCGATGTGTGGCAGCCTGGCAGGGCAGCACCGTCTCTGAAACCCAGCCATTTTGCCACGGTTTTAATATGTGGCGAGTATGCACATGCCGGTGGCACGTATGATGGCAACGTTTATTCGAGTTCTGTTCTGAGCCATCCCAGTACGGTACTCAAGGATCGATTCCAATCCAACGGTCTGCTATGGCTTCTCCCATATCTTTGATGAAATATGACATTTGGGGTGCAAGACGCCATCCACTGACGTTACTAATTGGGTGAAGGTAGCGTGTCGAATTTCACAGGTATTTGCATATTTTCTGTGCTTTTCATCTTCGGCAGATTGTTACGGGTCGCGAGATAACGACACGGATATCGAATAACGCCTCCCTCTGAGCGTCCCATACACCGCGGCAGGATAAGTCCGCTCCTAGACCTCGTAGTCCGCAGTCATTTTCAGAAATAATTGGTTATTTTGTGACATTGCCCCAAGCTTGTTGACAAAGTTCACAGGTGGTAGGTACAATAGGTCTTCCTCCACCAACTATTGTAAGGTCTACATCGTCACCTCGTAGATGTGCCGAGAGCCAAGTTTAGCCGACGAGACAAGTCTTAGAGGAAACTGCCAAAACCACACATGATGCGAGCACGCGTCGCATCAGGCCCGACTTGCCAATTACTTACTTGAAAGCTGTCATTTGTATTGGAGATGTATTTATAAAAAAAAAAGCTTTGACGCCAAAACCATGTTCATTCATACAAATATTTTTATATACAATATAAAATGGCCTCATTTTGTACAGGTTAACCGGTTAACGCATATAATGTACGTTATATTTCACACAAGATCGAAGTACAAAGGCGAACTTGTCAGCTGGAGGAGTCCAGCTAACTTTGGAGTGATTGAGAGTTAATATTATATCATTACTTGCAATAAGAATTATAGCTTTTACTCACCGCGGCGCAGAATGAAGATTATGTTTTTCGGCTGTATGTACTCGTATGTATGTATGGATTTTAACATGACCCGTTCTACCTCTTCTCTTACGGTGGATTGCACCAAACCGTGTCTGTAATCGTAGGCGATATTCGTTAAAATATGATTGTATGGAAAGTCTGACAAGTTTTTATGTGATAACATCTGTCAACGCCATATTTAGGCTGGGTTGCACCGACTTACGATCAAAGACCGATCAACGTTAAATATGGCGCCTGCAGTGTCATCCCATAGAAACTTGTCATACTTTCCATACATTCGAATTTTATCGTTTACAGACGGTTTGGTGCAACCCAGCCTTAATGTTGGTGCAACCTTTAGTTATACGAATTACAAAGGCGGGAAAAAATGTGTAGTTTTTTTCCTTTGCATTTGCCGCGTATACACTGCGTCAAAATCCGGTATGGTTTTTATACTAGTTCGCCTACGAGAGGTCGGCAATTCTTGTCAATACCAACCCAGTTTTCGTTCCAAAACTCATCGTCGCTCCAGCCTCATATATTGTCTACCTCAGAAGCAATTGGGCGCATGTCCAATGTCTTAATGAGCAACATTCGTCGAAATACTTCTAAAGCTCATCTCACTGTCACCGTCAAAAATAAATCGTTCCCAGACAGTTAGTCACAGAGAATTAGTAAACCTTTGGGTTCGTTTAAGAAAAATTGTCATGATTTTATAATTTGCGTATTCCATTTCATGCATACGAAAATAAACTTTAAATGTATGGCGATAAAATCCATTTCACTAAAACCTTGGCCTCAGTTACAGTTGGTTTCAGTAGCCAGGTATAGTTTTCATCGAGCTACGCGTGATAAAATGGAAAGTGTTTAATAACATAATGGACATCAAAGTAAGTGTATTTTCGAGCACAAGTCGAGTATTGCACTTTATGGCATATACAACTCGGAAAATTGAACTTTGTTCTGTAAAAACTTGAAGAAAACTATAATACGCGAACCGGTCTGAAACATGACGAGCGATATTCGACCTGAAAGACGTGAGTGACCCGTTTCATTATATTTAATAAAACTATAATAATAGTTTATAATAGTCCCGGACAGGACAGGTTAGAAGCCTTCGGGCGGCTTGAGAACTTCGAACAGTCAAGTTGCCCACTCACTAGACAAAGCCTAATCCAAATACGAGTAAGGTCTAGTTTCCCCTTTGGGTTGGAAGGTCAGATGGCAGTCGCGTAAAAACTAGTGCCTACGCCAATTCTTGGGATTAGATAGCGCACCCCAGGCATCCTTCAGGATGCAACTGTACCTACTGTGAATAACGCTAGGATGATGATGATGAATAGTCCTGGACATGAAACCTATAGCTAGATCGATTTTTCGTCCCTGTGTGAGCTCCTGTATTGTAGATCTAATCGAAATCGTAAACAAAATGTTGCTCGTTCTTTCATATGGTAAAAAATGAGAATGGTTATAGAGAAACATCTTAATTCAACTTTCGCGTAACACCCACACTGACATCTACGCACCCACGTTTAGAGTAATATCTACTTACTGAAAACTACGAGTTAAAAGAAGAAAAATAGAGACATTAATTTATATATTTTGCACTTTAAAACTAGAACTTACAATCAGACAGAAAGAAAAGTCCTTATAAATAAAATAAAAGAACGTATCTATATACGATAAAATATGTATTTTTAACAGCACAACATGCTGTCCAAATCGGTAAAAAGTTAACTACTTATAATATTTTTAGAGATAAAATATGACAATACCTTTTTTAAAAATTGTTTATACTTTGTTTAGTTTTTTATACCTAAATTTGATACTAAAGTACCAAAATTAGCTTCTAAGGAGTGCAACCAATTAACAACACAATAGGAAATGGACCATCGCATCACTGTTAGATATCTAATTATCTGACATTGACAACAGCATTGTCCAATTTGATACACCGCAAGATGTAATTATCTAACGATCAAAGGCTTGCTTACATACATATAAGTGTGTAGGTATACCTACTGCTACTTACATACATATACCTACATAAGAAGTATCGCCGACAATACGATACGAGTAAGTAATTTTACTTCATGGTAAGGGTCGCGGGTGTCCGCTGGATGTGGATGGCGTAGGACCGGTCCACAATGACCGGTCATTGTGGAAGTCTTTGGGGGAGGCCTATGTCCAGCAGTGGAGGTCATTCGGCTGGCATGATGGTGATGATGATGATGAATAGTACTTAAGAACCACCACCACCACCATATCAGCCGAAGGACGTCCACTGCTGGATATGGGCCTCCCCCAATTTCATGGGAGGTATAGGTACATCCCATAATCGCCACGCTAACCAACTGGGGTGTTATTCACAAACTGTCAACATTTTACAAATGATATTTGACAGTTTCCATATAAAAACGGGTGACGTGCGGGGTGACAGGTACTGAATAAGAGGGCAGATCTACGGAACCATGATGTCAAAACACGTGTAATGGTCAATAAAACTTATGAAAATGGCTCTAGCAGAATATCCTCTAATTCAATTAAACCCGAACTTGATATCTCTTTACCCGTAATCAAGTCTTAATACTTCTAAATTGGGAACTTATTTCTCTCGACTCAATTCCCGCAATAATCTTACTAAGCTTCAAAACACTTCTTTCTAAAAGGTAATTTCTCAATTTCTTTCTATGAAACCCTTTACTTTAGCCCAACTTCGTACAAGGCTCGAAGTTTTACTAAGAAGTTTTAACGGGAGTATTAAAAGTTAACATGAAACCAAAATGATGTTGCTTATTAATCTTAACATTTTACAGGCGAAGTTTTAACGATTCCGCTGTAAATGTTTTGGCGTACCGACTTTGAAGCGAAGTAGATGAGAAGACCTGGTAATAAATGTCACGAGAGTCTCCTGGATGCGGGTGGCGCAGGACCAGTCATTGTAGCATTCTTTTGCGGAGGTTTTATGTCCAGCAGTGATAAATGTGATGCAATGATGATGATGTCCAAGCCACGGTTTATGGTAGGTATCCGTACAGTCAGTATCATCAGAAGTAATTACGCATATGAAGAGGTCAATAGCTTATTCAGATCCAGAGGAAGAAAAGAAGAAGGCTCTTAAATAAGCCAACGAATAAGTATGAAAAAAAGGTATTAGTAATAATCTGAACGTTTGTATTTCTTGCAAAACTTCAAATTCTTAGTCAAAAAACAATTGAAGTAAAACCGTTTACAGCATAAAATTTGCTACTTCACCACGATTATCTGATATACTAACGCTACTCTCATCTCAAAAAAGGTTAATAATATATTTATCTATCTAGAATTTCATTGTCATCAGCCTGTGTCAGTCGCTTGCCTGGACATAGGCCTCTCCCATAGCACGCTACTGAGCACGGTCTTACGAATACCATCGTCCCACCTAGTTACAGGGCGCCCTACAATACGTTTGCCGACACACGTTCTCCACCAGTCTGCCCCAACGGCCATCGGGTCGGTTCATCTGAAATCTTAACGTTTGATATACCGAAATAAATCTTCGTACCGACGATTTAAATTTTTATTCAAATTTCTCGGGTTATTCCGTGTTGCGCGGGCTATGAGTACGGCATATGGAGCTACTAATAGCGAGCAAGCAAGACAAACAATTGTGAAAACCCCGAAAGCAAAGTCTTACGGGCCGATATTGGCAAGGCGAAAATGCCATTCTTTTTGCCTTTGTCGGCTTTGTAATTACTATAAATTATACTTACTATTATACGTTGTATTTGAAAAGTAAAAATATTCATCGTATATGTTTTAAAAATTCAGATATTATGTACATGTAAACCTAAACCTTTACACCCGAGATATCGCGATTAAGAAAAAATGAAATGGACTTGACACTTCAAATTAAAGGGAAAAAATGAAAAATTTAATGCTCCGAGCAGGAATCGAATCTGCGACATCTGGCATACGCGGCCAATCACTCTAGCCTCTGAGCTATCGGAACAACCAAGCTCGTCCACGAAATCCTTCAATAGTTCCCTCTTACAACGCCTTAGGGAAGCGTACAGTGACATCTACCGTAGAAGACTTAGGCTGGGTTGCACCAAACCGTCTGTAATCGTAACCTGTGTTCGTTAAAATTTGAATGTATGGAAAGTTTGACAAGTTTCTATGGGATGACAGCTGCCGGCGCCATATTTAACGTTGATCGGTCTGTGATCGTAAGTTGGTGCAACCCAGCCTTAGGCTGGGTTGCACCGACTTACGACTTTCCATACATTGAAATTTTAACGAACACAGCTTACGATTACAGACGGTTTGGTGCAACCCAGCCTTAGGCTTCTATTAACGGCACCAACGTCTCAAATTAAATTGAGAAATCGTCAGTAACGATGCGCCATCCCAAACTAAATTAATTTTGTACTAAAGCAGTAACGCTGCTAACGAAAAAATCGTTACTTACGGATTTCGTGGACGAGCTTGGTTGTTCCGATAGCTCAGAGGCTAGAGCGATTGGCCGCGTATGCCAGATGTCGCAGGTTCGAATCCTGCTCGGAGCATTAAATTTTTCAATTTTTCCCTTTAATTTGAAATTTTCGTTAGCAGCGTTACTGCTTAAGTACAAAATTAAAATTAAAATTGATTTGACACTTGTTAAAAAATTGATATTTTAATGTAATAAAGAGCTTACAATCGTTTCAGTCCGGATTTGAATTGATAATGTCCCTATAGTCTCTATTTTAGTCTCTATTTTAGTTTAAGATAATAATTTTCATCTGTGAATTACTTGAAGGCAAGTGAAGTGACAGAAGACATTACGTAATGTATTCCACATGCGATATTGTTAAATAGAGCGTCACAGACTAGTTAATTTATCTTCTGACGCATGTCACGACGTAACACGTATTGTTGTGTTAATATACTATGGACTACGGTATTATTAAGTGTTATTATGAAATCACACAGTTCTCTAAGACGCAAGAAATATTTCAAATGCAACTTGGTTTAAACATGAGATCGAGCGAGTTATCTGGGCAAATTTCTTTCGGGGTTCTTTCGTTATCCGCAGCCGCTGTTGTACAGTCAACAGCAAAAGTAAATGATCATTTTAGTACCTTCTCACTTTCACTACTTTGATGCATCCCAACTGTCGCAGTATTGTTACGTTATTGCGACAAAGTAATAAAATGATCAACTACATTTGCTGTTGACTGTACAGTCGAGGAATTTGATTTCTGGGCCACTTCGTACCTTGTCACAGTGACAATCAATATTAAAGCTGCTAGAGATCTCATATTCTTGTCACTGTGATAAGGTACGAAGTGGCCTGGAAATCAAATTCCTCGATTGTAATAACTACATTGTAGTTTGTGTCTTATACATAGCGTCATCATCAACCTGTTATGTCCCGCTCCTGGGCAGTGGGCACATGCCTCCTCTCATAAGACTCACACTGGCTCAATACGGGTTGAGAACTTGACAAACAAAGTTGAATTGCTTCGGAGACGATGAAGTTTTCTTCTACGCTAGAAAGGAGATTGGATGGGATGGGATAGGATATAAGCGTCACAGAATTAAATTTACAGGAGAACCAAAAAACTGCAAATTTAAAAAAAAAAAAAAAAAAAAACAAAAATTTGGTTTGTGGACCTGCCAACAAGACAAGCGATCGGCCCACCTGATGGTAAGCGGTCACCGCAGTCTATGGACGCCTTCAACTCCAGCGGTGTCACTAGCGCGTTACTATACGCTTTAAAAAATTACACACTCCTTTCTTGAAGAACCCCATACAAGGGACTACACCTTGGGAAACCTCGGCAGGGAGGTCATTCTACAACCGGAGCGTCCGAGAAAGAAAATTCCTCTGTAACCGTACCGTACGCGACTATTTATTATTAGGTAGGCGGGGTAGATGGGAATATCTATCTACGTCCATTGAACTATTAGATTTGTATGAGTAATATATCTTTGAACGGCTCTAGTCAATAGTCTCGCCGCTTCATTTAACACCTATGAAATGTCATAGCTTCAGGGATTAAAATATCGAACGACTGTCAAGGGCGGCGATGGAGAGATATTTTCTACAGACTGGTGTCTCAAATAGAACACGCGTAAATAACGCTGTTCGGTGTTAGTAGATTGTTACATAAATAGGGAGTAGGGTTGGCAGAGCATAATGTAGTTTAAACTTGCAGTGCCACTTGAAGTAATTCTAGTTTTGAAAACAGCGTAGTTTTGTATCTGAGCGTAAAATCCTGGCCTCCTACTTTATGCTATACGCGACGTCTGACTTCAGGTCACAGTGCTTACTATAGAAATGTATACTGTAGTGGTCTCTTTCAAAAGTCGACGTCGGCGTCTTGCGTCCATAGAAATGTTGACGTTGAAGTCAGACGTCGCGTATAGCATACATAAAGTAGGAGACCAGAGCCTTAAGGCACACGAAGATGTCGTGGGTGGTACATACATTCACTTGCGCCCGTATACCATTGAGGTAGGCAGAGACCAGAGTATCCCAATACATAAACACACACATACTCGTATATCTAAAACACACAACACGTTTGACGACCTGTTTAGCCTAGTTGGTAGTGACTCTACCTCCGAAGCTAGAGGTCCCGGGTTCGAATCCCGGCCAGGGCATTTCTTTGTGAATTCTTCACGGATATTTGTTCTTGGGTCTTGGATGTTTTCTATGTATTAAAGTATGTATTTATCTATATAAGAATGCATATCGTCGTCTAGTACCCATAATACAAGCTTTGCTTAGTTTGGTTGTATTATATTATTATCTCTGTTTTTATTTTCGTACTTAAGCTAGGTTTTTTACAATAACTTTATAAAAGTAAAATATATAAACATACATACGTGTACAAAATATAAAAGCATTATAAAAAACCTAACCTAGGGTGCCGCCGGCAGCGGGGCAGGACCTAAGCTACCGGTGGTTAGGGCGACAGAGAGAGAAACCTCCGGACTATCCGCGCCGTGTCCAGGAGTACCGCCTTCTGTATCTGACCCTTGACCCAGCCATCTAACGAGAGTCTCTTGAGATGTTGGTCGAGACTCTTCGCTATTAGACCGTTCGCAGAGACGACTATCGGGACAATGATCGTTGAATCAATAAAATAAAAATAAATATTATTATTATTACATAACAACAAACAACCGCACAATAACAAACACACATAATAATACATTCATCATAAACTTAAAAATATAATCATCATAAGGTAAACGTGCCGGTGCTCGACTCTAACCCAATTCATGGCACTTTCAATCTTCTGTCATAATGACAGAGGTGATCAATGCCATCTATTAAGTACAGATGTACCCCCTTATTTATAAACATCCATCAAGCCTCTATTTATTATACGACTAGACCCGGAGGAGTGTCAATCAATTACCGTATCATTTAACATCTGTCATGTGGCATGGCAAATGGCAAAATGCTACTAGTTTTCTTTCACCTAATAAATAAAGTTTTAAATTAACAGACATGAATTTCTCAATCATTTAATACGATAATTGATAGCCACTTGGGGTCTAGTCGTATTCACTACATCTGTAGTAAGGTGACGTTACTGATAAAACCATTTTTACGAGCCGGGATTCTTAAAACTGGGATGAAGGAAAACATCGTGAGGAATCCTGTCTAATCCCAACAAGGGCTAGTTTTCCCTATAGGACTAGTTGCCCTAGCCTTTTTTTCCTCGGGGCGAAAATCCATTATGTACTACAGTGCGGAGGTTATGTCGGACTTGCACCGACTAAAAACCCCCCGATCCTCCTCCTTAGCTCATTTCGGACGGCTCTCTGGGATCTCCGTTGGAACGCACCAGTGCCACCCGAAAGTCACGTCTGTGGGTGTCGGCCACCATTTCTTTTCATAGACGATCGCAGCCTCCAACTGCGACCGTCTTTGACCCCAAGGATCCCCTTTTAGTCGCCTTTTACGCGACTAGAAATTGCTCGTTTATACCCTAAAGCCCAGGGTCCGTTTTGACACCATCCCTAACATTTTGTGTAAATAGGTAAATTTATATAGAGAATACCGAATAAGACAGGTTTTTATAGAATTTTATTTGGTTCTAATTTTCACGTTTTTCGTACAAACTATATTAACTCTACTAACATTCCTAACAAGTAGCTAAAATGTTATTACAATTAAGTAACACAATATAATATCATCATCATCATCGTCATCCTAGCGTTATTCCAGTACAGTTGCATCCTGAAGGATGCCCGGGGTCCGCTACCAAATCCCAAGAATTGGCGTAGGCACTGGTTTTTACGAAAGCGACTGCCATCTGACCTTCCAACCCAAGGGGGGAACTAGGACCTAATTAGTGGGCCACTTTACTGTTAGAAGTTCTCAAGCCGCCCGAAGGCCTCACACAATATAATATACCCTTTTAAAATACGCAAAGCTATAGATAAAGCTATAAATCTAGTTGTGAATGTTGTAGTCAATCTCGGAATTTTTACAGCGAACTTCGTTTCTAAAAAGAATTACCTATTCAGTATTTTGTTTCAAAGTTCTTTTGCTTAAACAGCGCTATAGCCTCGCAGATTCACGCACGAACATTTCTCGACCAAATTTCTGTTTCAGATGCTTACACGACTACCAGCGAACATGTTTTTTCAGGGTATTACCCTGGAAAATTCCCGTCGAGTAAATTTGAACAAGCGGGAATTGGTATCGAAGTAATTAGAATAATTACGTTGAATTTATAACGAACACCTGAGAGAATGTGAAAATCTTTATAAATAGCGGCTTAAGTGCGTGAACGTTGTTTAGCAAGACTGAAAGAGTTAAGAATTCTAGTTTTATAAACCTTTCGTAAATTAAATAAATTATGTGACCAATTGCAATTGGGTCTGCTTTGAATTGTAGAAAGTGGCAATTAAATTATATATTGCATGTGTTCTGCCTACTTTTTAGGGTTCCGTACCCAAGGAGTAAAACGGGACTATTTTAATAATACTCCGCTGTCCGTCTGTCTGTCTGTGTGTCCGTCTGTCACCAAGCTGTATCTCATTAACCGTGATAGTTAGACAGTTGAAATTTTCACAGATGATATATTTCTGTTGCCGCAATGACAACATATACTAAAAACAAAATAAAATAAACATTTAAGGAAGCTCCCATACAAAACACTTTTAAATAGTTGCTCGTTGTGTTTATCAGGCGCTGGGGCTGAAAATGTATGGGAAAACTAAAATCCGTTTCGCACTAGAAAAAAAAATTCAACTTGATATTATTTAACGTCCTTATTACTGAAAAAAAATTGAAAAACATATTTAGATTAAATTAAGAAAGGTAGTACGGAACCCTCCGTGCGCGCGTCCGACTCGCACATGACCGGTTTTTTTATAATACAGATGTGAGTTTATGACTTTATGTACAGATATAATATAAGTTAATAATGTTTTTCCATCGGGCAAACCCAGAATACGAGTACAACTAGATAGACCCGAAGTGGTTAAATGATTGACAAGTTAAATGTCTGTTTATGTGAAACTTTATTATATAAGTCAATGTCAAAATATCGAACTTTTCTTAGGTTTTTTACCTATACGTCCTTTCCTAATACATACGTACTAGAGTTTTTTTGTCGTTTGAATAAGTTAGAATATGGGCTAAATTAAATATGTAAACTTACAATTAAAAAAAAAGACTTCTTTATTATATTTTGTATTACCCACGGAGCTTACGGACTACAAGGTTTCGTACGAAGTCTGTAGAAATAAATGTTAAACCTCTTTAGATAAATCCAGCTCCATTTTTTAGGTTTATTTACCGCCAGACCTATTTAAATTGCGAAATCGTGCAAAATAATGTAGAAAGGGAAACATTGCTTAAAAATCTTCGTAAGCGAGAAAAAGATTAATGGTATTGCAAAACCTTTTCCTGAAGGGTTGAATAACGTAGCTGGTCCTATAGAAACATTCTAAATAAGTATTATATGTTACACAATAGTTTACGACGCGACGGGTGGTATGTTTAAATAAATATGGGGGTGGGAAAGGGTTTGGAGCACTTTTGGAAATATTAACAATAATATAATCGTGTCATAGCGTGAGGTCACTGTCAGTACTGTCACATCGACTGATTAATTAACCAATGAAAGATGGCAAGTCGAGACGGAATGGGGTGTCATTGGTTTCGATCCTTGGTAGATAAGAAGGGTGCTGGAATGGGACGCCATCACCTGCGTTGACACATTGGCACCTTCCCGTCTCCAACGGAATATCCATCACAAGAACTGGTGCGGCTGCGGAGGTGGCCAAAAAGTTAACATGCAACAAATATAGGGGCCTCAGCGCGGAATATTGCTTTATGTCGTTCGGCGTCGAGACCCTCGGTCCGTAGGGTCCTAGCGCCTACGACCTTTATGAATTTCTACCTATAAGGCTAGCCGGAGACCCCAGAGCTGGCAGTTTCCTCACTCAACGCATCAGCATCACAATATACAGCGAGGAAATGCTGCCAGCATCATCGGGTCCCGATCAAGCGCCTGCTGCGTCGGGTCCTTTAAGTTACGTTTTTGTTTTAGCCTCAATATTTTATCAAAATAAACAAGTGTATTTTATATCAAGTAATCGATGTGACGCCGTAATCAAGTACCGTTGATATGTCGCAAGGTTTCCCAGATCCACGATAAACAAATTCAGCAAGTTATACAATACATTATGCAGCTTCGGTGAGCGTTTGAAATCTCAACCAGAGTTCAAACTTTCAAACGTGAAAGTGTTATCTTCAAACTTCGCCAGCTCTTTACTAACTTAGAAACTCACCCTCTAAAGCCATGAAGATTCCAGCACCCATAACACTGTATAAAACTAGACACAACATCAAAAAGAAATGCGTGAACCACCGCTTAGATAAATGCTTTAGTTTACTAACGATCCACAGAGCAGTTTTTTCACCAAAACTTAGTCCACTTTTGGCCGTATTCTTCATAAAGTCCGATACTTGAGTCATATGCAGGTACCATTCGGGGTTAAAGTTCGGATGTTTATGTGCCACTGGTGTGCTGGGTGGCCAGCCATGGTATTTATTAGGGGTTGAGTATCTTGAGGCAGCTGACGGGGGTCCTCCGTAGGGTGTTTGAGGGATCTGTAGAGTTATCTTGGGCCTGCTAAGCCTCTTTGGTGCCGGAGGCGGCGGCGGCGGCGGATACTTCGGAACTTCAAGATCCATAGTTTCTCATAGGTAACGGTAGGCGCCGGCGTCTGAATAGGTATTTTCGCTCACGCACGTCCGCGTATGCTCGCGACTGGACACTGACTTTATAAATAAAATGGAGTTAGCTTCCCGTTGTGTCATCACGGTACAGATTACGCACAATTTCCTTTAAATATTAATTTGGCTGGTTCTTGGGAAATGTCTGAGGATGTAGCCAAAACAATCTGACGTACCTGTTTTGTATGTTACATTAATTCCCGCGACTTTCTCCACGATAAAGTCGATAATTATTGTATAAGGCTACTTCCTGAAATAGAGGGGCGCAACATGTCGCACATATACAGTATTTTTTTTTATTTTCCTTACTGCATACTGAAGTCCCATAGATGTTCTTACTTATCGCCCTTATCAGTATACTGTCAGTATTACATTTGCGTGTAGTGTTTGCCAGTAGTACGAGTATTAGATTAGATTACTAGCTTTTGCCCGCGACTTCGTCCGGCGTATAATTCGTTCTCGCCTTAGAATGATTTGTTTTCCCATACAATCTTTCTCAAGCTCAGGTGGACACCAGGAACTTAGGCGTGACATGTTGGAGAAGGAAAGCCACGATTAAATCGGACTGTGGAGATATTTGCTTGTCCAGGCTAGCCTAGGGCCCACCCGCGGCTATAACGCCTCAGATGATGATGATGAATATGATGATACAATCTTTCACCCTTCTTTACACCCCCTTAAGAAATTATTACAGTCAATATGGCTTTTTTTTTAAATTAAAAATGGGATTGCTCTTGGCCAGCATCTAGCCAGGGGGCAAAGATGAGGCCGACGATGAAGCGAGCTCACCCAGAAGATGCCTTAAATGGCATTCCCTAGAAATCCTATTTTCAAAACGAATGATTAAGTGCTTATTTCGGAATATCAAATGTACCGATTCTAGACGAATGAATATCGTCAAAAACATTACATGTACATTGTACAATGATAAAAGTCTCGCTACGCAGTTCTGCCGTAAAACGATATCCCAATAGAGCGAGTTCTTCATGTAAGTATGATGACCGAAGGCCGGAAGCAGAGCGGCAAGGCATGCGAGAATATTCACACAGAGCGGGCTTCTCATGCAAGGCTGAGGGCCGAAGGCCTGAAGCAGAGAGGCGAGACACGCGAGGCTGAAGGCCAAGCCTCCCAACAGAGTAGATTCTTCATGTAAGGTTGATGAATGAAAAGCCGAAGGAGAGTGGCAAGGCATGCGAGGCCGAAGGCCGAGCTATGTCGTCGCCGAAGATCCAGTGGCCATATTAATGAGGTTAAATTATACTCCATTCGTTCGTTTTCACGTGATGCCTAGACATATACGTAAACAGACAAACAGACACAAATTCTTAAAACTGTTGAAACAATTTCTGTTATCGATTCTAAGTATCCCCAGCCAACTTTTTTTCGAATATCTACCATGTACAGACCCTCTTCTAAGTGTACATCTAAGATACTCCAACTGTCTATGCTGACGATTGGGCTGCCCAGCTCAAGTAATCTCTTATATCAAACAGTTTTTATGGTGTGAAGGGTCAACAATTACGTAAAAAATAACGCACGAATAAATTAAATGGTACACCGACGATACAAAGCGTGCATTGAAACAGCTGTTTTTTGTATTTAAGCATATGAATAAAAACAATGCCAAAGTATCGCAAATGCATTTTTATGTACACGCAAAGTAGAACTTATTGCGAAAAGGTTGTGCTCAAAAATAGGGTCAACAATCAGAAGGAATTATGATACTTCGGTTTTGACATACTCGTAATGAATCGTCAACTTGTTTACAATTCTGCTATGCTTTAAGTTAAATTTCTTGACACGCTGTTATACTCCCAATTGGCTGAAACTTAAATCGTAGAATGGAGTATGAGGATTAAACCACCCCGTTTCATAGACCTTACTTGCATCCCCAATTTAATATCCCTTTGATCATCTTTGATGGAAGATCATCGGGACAAAGAGTACACTTATAATTAGGGTTAGGACTATTGGATGCTCGCCGTGGTTCCAGAATCCAAGGAATCGCCATTATGTTTAAATATTTTTTTCAAAGTCAAAGTGTAAAAATAGAACATTATATTGGATGTCATGATTTATGTGGATATATCAGTAATAAACACGTTATTATGACTGGAATTAATTTTATCATAACTCTACTACACAAGTCACAGTTCACAGGTGACGCGATATGCATATAATTATACTAGCATTTGCCCGCGGCTTCGCCCGCGTACTAAGCGAAATTTTAACCGTCTACAAAAAACAGGTTCGTATGTTGGTCCACGATTATCTCGCGTTTGGCTGAACCGATTTAGATGCGGTCTCCAGAAAAGTAGTTGTTACATTCTGGGCGTTTCGGTATATGCAGTTTGGTGATTGTGATTCATTAACAGATGAACAGATAAAAAGTCAGTATACATTCTGAGCACCGGCAAACTGTTGAATTTAATTTGATTTTGGCAAAAATAAGGATCGAAAACTATTATCATACATTTCCGAGAGGCCGAAGGGGAAAGGGGCGATGAAATAAAAGCATGTCTTAAATGGCCCTTAGTAAAAGTATCTGTATACTGCAGTAACACCAATAGGTCTGTAAACGACCAAGCAGCGCGCAGCGGTCATAAACTGGTCTTTTAAAGTACAGAAATACGGCTAATTCAATATCACGTGTAACATTTATTTTTCCTAAAATTAAACTTATTAGGTAGGTTTTGCCAGTTCCCATTGGAGCATCCAAAAAGAAAATTTGGCCTCACTTCCATTCGCACTCCTTACTGTCAGTCCGTCTGTTACAACCAAGTTGCTTTTACTGGACCGATTGAATTGCATTTTGGCATAAACTATCAAGAATTTAGAGCGCTCGTGGCCCAGCGGCACCCGGCGAGATTAAGCAATATGGGCGCAGGTCAGTTCTTGGATGGTTGACCGCTTTGAGTGGTTACTAACTGACTCTCGTGCTTTGGAAGGCACGCTAAGCCGTTGATCCCGGCTGCAATCGTTAAGCCAAGTTAGAGGCCTTCGAGCGGCTTGCTAATTTCTAACAGTCAAGTTGCCCACTCACTTGACAAAGGGGGGTCGAAGTTGCACCACCGTACCGTTGCGTAGGGAGTACCCACCGTTACCCTACACGTGACCCCTGGGTGGTGCTAAAAGTGCAACAAAAACTGGCAACCGTATTTGTCTTCTCGAAAATTTCACGGTTCTTAAATAAATGCCATACAATTTAAAAAATCTAAAGGTTGATTTAAGTGGAAAAAAATATTGAAAATTTATGTCGTTTTTAAAAGCAAATCCATAGATACCCCACACGCCTATATAACATTAAACTTTTTTGCATACAGGCATGTATAGAGTGCCAAATTTTACCTCAGATTCGTATTACGAGACCTCTCGGACGCTCAGATATCGATTTTGAACGAAATCGGGACGAAAAAAAGAAAATCAATATGACTGCAACTTTATCCTACCTCGGATTCCTATTAAGAATTCTCTCGGACGCTCAGATATCGATTTTGAACGAAATCGGGACGGAAATGATAAAAATGAATATGGCCGCCACTTTTTCTAAATTTTACCTCGGATTCGTATTACAAGACCTCTCGGACGCTCAGATATCGATTTTGAACGAAATCGGGACGGAAAAAAAGAAAATCAATATGACTGCGACTTTTTCCAAATTTTACCTCGGAGTCGTATTAAGGGAGCTCTCGAACGCCCAGATATCGATTTTGAACGAAATCAGGACGGAAATGAAGAAAAGCAATATGGCAGCCACTTTTTTTCAAATTTTACCTCAAATTCGTATTAGGGTACCTCTCGGACGCTCAGATATCGATTTTGAACGAAATCGGGATGGAAATGATAAAAATAAATATGGCCGCCACTTTTTTTAAATTTTACCTCGAATTCGTATTACGAGACCTCTCGGACGCTCAGATATCGATTTGGAACGAAATCGAGACGAAATAAAAAAAAACACATATGACTGCGACTATTTCAAAACTTTACCTCGGATTCGTATTAAGAATTCTCTCGGACGCTCAGATATCGATTTTGAACGAAATCGGGACGGAAATGATAAAAATGACTATGGCCGCCCCTTTTTCTAAATTTTACCTCGGATTCGTATTACGAGACCTCTCGGACGCTCAGATATCGATTTTGAACGAAATCGAGACGAAATAAAAAAAAACACATATGACTGCGACTATTTCAAAACTTTACCTCGGATTCGTATTAAGAATTCTCTCGGACGCTCAGATATCGATTTTGAACGAAATCGGGACGGAAATGATAAAAATGAATATGGCCACCACTTTTTCTAAATTTTACCTGGGATTCATATTACGAGACCTATTGGACGCTCAGATATCGATTTTGAACGAAATCGGAACGAAAATGATAAAAATGAATATGGCCACCACTTTTTCTAAATTTTACCTCGGATTCGTATTACGAGACCTTTTGGATGCACAGATATCGATTTTGAACGAAATCGGGACGAAAAAAAAGAAAATCAATATGACTGCGACTTTTTCCAAATTTTGCCTCGGATTCCTATTAAGAGTCCTCTCGGACGCTCAAATATCGATTTATGTCGAAATCGTATCGGACGGCACTGATTAATAAAACCACTTACAATACATTTAATCAAAAAAGGTCGTATCTTCATAGGGAATTCACAGCACTTCATGCACCTTAAGACCTTATAAGGAACTTACATGCCGAATTTGGTATCTCTCGAACCAGCAGTTTGAGCTGTGCGTTGATATGTCACTCACTCAGTCAGTCAGTTTCTTCTTGCAATTTGGCACCTACTTTTAAGTTTTCATGCCGGCAATATTAAATTTCAAAATAAATGCCATTTTCGAAATTATCGACCCAAAAAATCATAAAACGTACACCCATATTAATATTTAGACATTCCAACCCCCTCGGACCACAACAGAGGGGATGGTATTTCACGTCCTCCACGTGGGATTTTAAAATCATTGTTGTTTTCGTAATCAGCGACCCGATAAACCATAGAAACAACACCCATATCGATTTTCAGAATTTGTCACCAGATTTCCCCCTTTTAAGGGTTGATTTTTCAAAAAACCTGAAACACATGTTTACTCATTTATCGTTAGAAATACTCCTATGAAATTTCGAATAAAATAATCCAACTAATCTTGATTCCCCATACAAACTTCGGACCCCCATTTCACCCCCTTAGGGGTTGAATTTTGAAAAATCCTTTCTTAATGCACCTCAAGCTCTTATAAGGAACCTACCTATACATACTAAATTTGGAATCTATAGAACCATTAGTTTGCGCTGTGCGTCGATATGTCAGTCACTCAGTCAGTCAGAATTATTTCTTGAAATTTGGCACAAACTTTCAAAAGTTTTCATGTCCACAATGTTAAATTTCAAAACCGATGCTATTTTCGTAATTAACGTCCCAAAAAAACCATAAAAACGACACCCATATTAATATTTAGACATTTCACCCCCCTCGCACCCCAACAGGGGGGATGGTATTTCACGTCCTCCACGTGAGATTTTAAAATAATTGTTGTTTTCGTTATCAGCGACCCGGTATATCATAAAAACAATACCCATGTCGATTTTCAGAATTTGTCACCACCTTTCCCCCTTTTAGGGGTTGATTTCTCAAAAAACCTGAAACAGGTATTTACTCATTTATCGTTAGGAATACTCCTGTGAAGTTTCGAATAAAATAGTCCAACTAATCTTGTTTCCCCATACAAACTTCGGACCCCCATTTCACCCCCTTAGGGGTTGAATTTTGAAAAATCCTTTCTTAGTGCACCCTTACACCTCATAAGGAACCTACGTGCCAAATTTGGAATCTCTAGGACCAGCGGTTTGGGCTGTGCGTTGATATGTCAGTCAGTCAGTCAGTCAGTCAGTCAGTCAGTCAGTCAGTCAGTCAGTTTCTTCTTTTATATATTTAGATGATTTACTTAATTGTGTATCCTCTTTGATACTTTTGTTGTGAATGTGACAGACTACTGACAACTATTTTATAAATAAAAAGTAAAAGAAAAACACTTGAGTTTGACATTTTTGATTAAAGGCGGTTTAAGCAGATGTTTATTTCAAAGGAGAAAAAAATGTTTAGTATTAATCATGTTAAAAGTTTATCCTATCAAAATAACTGTGGTAAAAATAGCTTGCTGTTAGATTAGATAGAGCCTTACAATGAACTGGCAGTAAGTGACATAAATCCCACATTTACGGCCAAAGCTCCCGAGAATGCGCTGTGTTGAGGGAGGGGGGGGGGGGGGGATATTCTTCTCTCTTCAGCGGTTTTTGAAATATTGAGCTTTGAACAGCCGCAGTCCAAACAAAAAGGGTCTTAACGGAAAACGATTTGATCCTATAATGGTTTACTTTTCCCTTTGAGGTACGGAACTCTAAAAAACTAACTATTCATATTTCGCATTCAACCTACACATAAGCTCAATGCCAAATAGTAAAAGAATACTGAACAGACGCGAACACAAGATAATTTGCCTAACACTTTTTATTGTTTGTTATTCTAAAGTGTGAGGGTTACTTCAGAATGAAGTTCGCAGATTGATATACAATTATACACACGGTACGTACGTAAATACACGCACACACGTATATGCACACAAATACAATTATACACGTTTGTTATTAACAGAATTCGGACTACAGATTAATACTAAGAAGACTAAAACATTGTTTACATCAAAGCACAGTCAAGTAACAAATATAAATTCAATTCAAATAAGAAATACTCCCATTGAACAGGTCAAAAGTTTTAAATATTTAGGCAGCATTATTACTAGTGACTCCAGATGCAATTCAGGTATAACCACTCGCATAGCTATGGCCAAAAAAGCATTCAATGCCAAAAAACAAATTTTCAAATGTAAGATTTCCCGCAACATTAAAACACGTTTTATTTTAAATCTACATTTTGGAGTATAGCGTTGTATGGAAGCGAGACATGAACATTAACTCAAAGAGACAGAGATAGACTGAGTGCGTTTGAAATGTGGTGTTGGAGAAGGATGGAAGGTATAAGTTGGACGGAAAGAACGCAGAAGTATTAGACTTGATAGGAGAGAAACGAAGAAGTATTAGACTTGATACGACATGACAATTACATCAAAACTATAATAGAGGGCAAAATAGAGGGAAGAAGAGGCAGGGGAAGACCGAGACGTGCGTTTATGGATCAGGCTAAGGAGAAAGTAAATGTTGTGTCGTATCAGGAACTCAAATATGTAGCACAGAGAAGAATGGAATGGCGGTTACTCCACCGACAAGAGCAAGGATCTTAAATTTATGATGATGATGATGGTAACTTTTAGGAGAATGGACAATCTGACACTATGAACACAACCGAGTTGAGAATCTAAATACTCGTGTTTATGTAATGAACACTTTTGGCCCCGCGAGACAATACCTTTTTTCCCACGAGTGGTGCCGGGTTAGAATAGCACCACCCCTTTCTTCACTTGTGTCGTAAGAGTCGACTATGGGAACCAGGTTGAAGTGTGTTGTGGGCGATGGGCTAGCAACCTAGCTCTCCATGATATCTGACTGGTTTGCTGCCAGTAACTTAGTATTGAACCCGAAAAAAACGAAATGTATGAAATTCTCTCTAGCGAACTCATCAAACAGAAACTTAGATACAAATATTAAACTTAATGTTCAAACATTAGAATTTGTTACTTCTACTGTATTCTTAGGTATTATTAGTTTTTCGGCCTCTTTAGCCTAGTTGGTAGTGTCATTGCCTCCGAAGCTAGAGGTCCCGGGTTCGATTCCCGGTAAGGGCATTTGTTTCTGTGGTGAGCAGAGACATTTGTTCCTGAGACTTGGATGTTTTCTATGTATTTAAGTATATATCTATTAAATATATCGTCGTCTAGTACCCATAACACAAGCCTTATTGAGCTTACTGTGGGACTAGTTCGATTTGTGTAAAAAAATGTCCCCTAATATTTATTTATTTATTTATTTATTATTTTATTTACATTGGACTCAAAATTGCAGTGGGGTTCCCATATAACAGCGATAGGAAGTAGGTTGAGCTCTGCTGCATTTGCAGTCAGGAGAATAAGGCAGCTTACCAATGTGGCAACGGCACGGTTAGTTTACTTTGCTTATTTTAATAGTATAATTACTTATGGTCTTATCTTATGGGGATCAGCTGCAGATATTGAAACTGTTTTTATTTTGCAAAAAAGGGCTATCCGAGCAATTTATAACTTGGGGTCGCGTGATTCATTAAGAGAATTTTTCAAAGAAATAGATATTCTAACCCTGCCTTCCCTATACATATTTGAAATAATAATGTATGTTAGGAAAAATTTGGGACATTTTCCAACGAACGCTGATAAACCAATAGCCACGAGAAATACTGGGAAACTCAAAATAACCTTCTATAGACTAGTAAAGGCGAAAAAGTCGTTCTTGGGAAATTGTATCAAATTCTACAATAAAATTCCTAAACACATTACTGAACTTAGCAATTCTAAATTCAAATCTGTAGTAAAACAAACACTTATTTCAAGAGCATATTATAGGATAAACGATTACATCATGGATAGGGATGTTTGGCAGTGATAGCGTCCTGCACGGGTAATCTATCGTGAAAATATATTTTCTACTGTAGCATTTTTATTTAAGTTATTTTGTAGTAATGTAATTTTATATTTAACTATATAATGTATATTGTTTTGAAAAAATTACACCTCGCCGAGTTTCTTACGCCGGTTCTTCTCGTGGCAGAGGTATATTTTTCCGAACCGGTGGTAGTTTATTGACGTTCATAGGTGCATGTAATATGCATAATTTGAAGAATAAACTACTTTTACTTTTACTTTTTACTTTTAACCTGTCACTGTGATGTGATATATTTCTCCATCTATAAACCTAAGTTAGCTAAAAGTGGCACGTAGATATAATTTTCGTGTGCTCTGCCTACCCCTTTTGGGTATATAGGCGTGAGTTTATGTATGTATGTATGTATATTTTTCTATTTAGGAAAAGAAAATGCATACGCTTACCACTCTGGCGCAGGGGGTGAGTCACGCCCACGAGTGACCGGAATGGTTATGTGGGTGGGTGGGTGACTCTAAACGGACCATAAAAGCTCGTACTCGTCGTAGAAGAGATGCATTTGAGGTGTGGTGTTGGCGAAGAACGCTCCGGATCCGATGAACTGAACGCCGCACTTGAGTCTATTCTCGATGAGCTCAACATCAAAACGAGGCTCTCCACTATCTGTAAACAACATGTTAAGCTTATGGCTTAAGCTTCTTTGGCTATTTGGTCAGGTCTGGACCGGAGAGCTTGGAAAAGTAATCACCGGTCGCATGGCGGGAAAAAGGAGTACGGGAAGTATGCCTATACGTTGGGTAGACACAGTAACATCCGCGACGAGAGCCACGTTACAGGCTCGCATGCACCAAGCCCAGGGCACCTACCACCAGCTCTTAATTCCAGGCAGCTAAACTAGGCAGTTTAGTTTACGCCGTAAATTGCCTGGAATTAAGAGCTGGTAGTAGGTGCCCAGGACAGCGCAGCTTAGAGAGTGATAGTGAGGAGTGCCCTCAGCCATCACGTCCCTCAGCCATGAGGATACAAAAGGAAAGAATAAGTATTTTTTAGGTACTTAGCTAATTATTGAAAATGCATTTCACCTTTATTATATTCGTATTTAATTATAGATCGTAGGTATAAATAAATTTCATCTCATGATTGGATTGGAAATCAGAGCTATTTTTTGCTTTTTAAGGCGTTTTTTTTTATTTAAAATACTACGCTCTTAGCTAATTCTTTTCAGGCATGTAGCTACGAACAAACTAGCTACGCACAGCGAACACGCCAAGCGTCTTATTATACAGCCAAATATTTATACAGGGTGTTGGTTCGACAAATGGGCCGTCAACATTTTTCGGGGTGATGGTAGCGTCATTTGCTACCTTTCCACCCTTGGACCCTGGGTCCTAAGAGTCACGGTCTTGGAGGTACGATTTTGCCTTTTTTACTTAAAACGGCTTGAGCGATGTCATACACACGTGAGCAAAGATAAGCACTGACTTAAACCTTAATTGGAGTGATTTATTTTTAATTTATTGATGTGGTGTAGCATACCATTCGAAACGTCAATATGACATAAATCAAAGATCCTTTTGAAATAAAATAAAGCTCAATAGCTTTTACTTTTGTTTTATTTGAATAATAGAAGTGGAGATAATTACGTACATTTTTTTTTAAATAGGTTCAAGAACATTTTGACTCGACGACCTGTTTAGCCTAGTTGGTAGTGACTCTGCCTCCGAAGCTAGAGGTCCCGGGTTCGAATCCCGGCCAGGGCATTTATTTGTGCATTTTTCACGGATATTTGTTCTTGGGTCTTGGATGTTTTCTATGTATTTAAGTATGTATTTATCTATATAAGTATGTATATCGTCGTCTAGTACCCATAGTACAAGCTTTGCTTAGTTTGGGACTAGTTCGATGTGTAAGATTGTCCCCCAATATTATTACTATTATTATATTTTGTGGTATTACTTGAAGACAATTGAATAAATTATGCATCGAAAAACAAACGAAAAAAGTTATGGGGCTTCGAATGTCAGATTTTGGTTGATTTAGGGAAAACAAATATAAAATCGTACCTCCATGATCGTGACTTGGACCCAGGGTCCAAGGGTGGAAATGTAACAAATGACCCTACCTAACCTCAGAAAAAAATTGACGGTCCATGTGCCAAACCCACCATCCACCACCACCATATCAGCCAAAGGACGTACACTGCTGGACATAGGCCTCCCCCAATCGCCACGCTTGGCATGCGGGTTGGCGATCGCAGTATCTCCACCGCACTCCAAGCTGTGCTGCCCATCCTACGGTGGTATTGGTCGTAGTTTTACGACATACCCGGGGACTCGCAATTTTATATAGAAAACTCCCGTGAGTTTGAGACATATTAAATATAATGAAACGGGTCACTCACGTCTTAAAGGTCGAATATCGCTCGACATGTTTCAGACCGGTTCGCGGTCCTTAATCATGAGCTTAATGATGTCGAGCGATATTCGACCTTTAAGACGTGAGTGACCCGTTTCAATATATTTAATACCCGGGGACTTTGAGGATAACAAAAATTCTCTTCTGGTAAGAAGCACACGTCGTACAGACCCGTGGTTTTCAGCCGTGTAGCCTTAGTTCCTGATTTATTTTATTATACTCGTATATAAAGAAAACCCTCCTCGTATGTAAAGAGCGTACTCCCATCTTAAAGGCCGGCAACGCACTTACAACCCCTCTGGTGTTGCGAGTGTCCATGGGCGGCGCTAATCGCTTACCATCAGGCGATTCGTCTGCTCGTTTGCCACCTATGTCATAAAAAAAAATTGCACAATTTCTAGATATTTCGTGAGCTCATTGCTCAAGCTCGTATTGTAGTTGTTTGACACTGACGGATGAAGTGTCAGTGTGCTTCGTAGAATTCTTCATTTCTAGAAGCGGTCAGTCACACTATGAAGTTTTATTTTATACTAGTAAGAAAAAGTACTCAAGATGTCAACTTTTATTCAACGCTGCAGAGCAGATCCCAATTGCGTTTTATAATGTCATGCTCACTTCAACGCATACCGAACTAACGTGGCAGAACGAGCTAGCAAAATACATACATTGAAACTTGATTAAATCATTAAATGTAAAGGAGATGGAGAGTCCATTCAAGAAGAGAATGATGATTCACGTTTGTGGTTCGAGTTGATGTCAATTTATCACTAAATTCGAGGTAATCGCCCTCTCTTTACAGAGTTTTTTTTTAAATTATGTAGTGTGAAAGCGATTCTTGAATCAAAGAAATACACAGAAGCATGCCAACGTCAATTTCCATTGGATATAATTATTTTCACAAGTGCGCGTGGACACTTTGTGAATCATCTTGTTTACATTCTCATTTTGGGTTCGGTGTTTTTGGCGTTTCAAAATAAATAATATTCACTGTTTAAGTTTACTGAGTCTTGTGGCTCCAGGAAGTGTGATTTCTTACAAGAAACGCCTAAGCTATAGCAGACGGAAAATTACATTTTGGGCTTGGTATGACGTAAATTTACCCACAAGCTTGCAATAATATCGAGGGTTCTCAAAAACGCGCAACTACCAAGGGTCACTAATGAAAACACTAGTTGTTCTTTAGTTCCAAATTCGTACAGCAAGTCCTCCGTTTTTGTTTCAATCGAGTTTGTAACCCAACAGTCCCTAACAAAACCCTGACGTATTCGGAAACTATACTATTGGTCCCTTGCGACGGGCATTTGTATTATCGTCACAGAGTTGTTCGAATTAGGATGGAGTCAGGAGATCGCGTTGAATGGAATAGTATTTAATCACTTCTCCTATTCGAAAAAGTATCTTTTCTAGCCCATTTAGAGGGAGCAAAGCGCGATTTAAGGATGATTCACAGTAGACCGTTCCGTGTCCGGGCCGGCCCGTTTCCTTCTAGAGAAATATGCCGGCCGTTGCGTTTGCTGTGATAGAAAACGGGCCGGCCCGGACGCGGAACGGTCTACTGTGCATCATCCTTTAGCTCCTGTTTTTTTTTTCATGTCTGCCCTGCCGACAGGGTTCAAAGTACCTGCCCCCTCTAAACGGAATAGAAAAGAGTTTTTCTATTTTTTTTATTTATACAACGACGGTGGCAAATAAGTTTACGGCCTTCCTCATGGTAAGCAGACACTGGCGACTCCAGAAAAATCACAAGTGCGATGCTGACCCTTAATTGACTTGAGGATTCGTTGTGTCAACTGCTATAGTAGTCGGCGGTTATAACCTCAAAGTGACTTTTAGGTTATTAATTGTATGGAAATGACAGGTGTCAGGATTGACTTATTACCCGCCGTCCACTATAGTGACATATGCAGGTCCCTCACTTGCAACACAACGTATCCTCGGGAGCTCTGGCGACCTTACTCGCCACCAGGAACACAACACCACAAAAGAAATAGACTGAATTACTCACACAAATTGTGTCCCTTTCTCGTATTTGAAATAACTATATCTATGTATACGTAATATGTATATATTTTTTAATTTGTTAATGTGCGGTTTTCTCTGGGAGAAGTGAAAAGAAGAGTGATTACACGGTAGCAAAATTATTTCTAACCTGGGCGTGGCGCTTGAATCCCTTACTACGCTCGGGATTATATTCTGGAATCCTTCTTTTCGTTCGGGATTCAACGCGCTAATCCTCGCTGAAATATTGCATTTTGCTCTCTTGTAATACAATCTACTATTATACAATCGTTATATAATAGTACATTACGATACAAGTGCAGAGAGAACAGGAAATTCGCAACGAGTGGCGATAAATAGAAACACGACCGAAGGGAGTGTTTTAAATCGACACGAGTTGCGAATTACCTGTTCGCACGTGTATCGTACAACGTTTTACAGTATACATATGGCTCTTTAAAGATTCAACAAATGCACTTAATCTGCTGATTACTGCACTCGCGCGGTAATATAGCACCATATGTACTGTAAAGGTAATTATGAAACTATTGTATACAATACTGTTTCTACGAGTCAACCGAAATAATTAAACAAACTAATCCTTCGGAAACCTGTTCGTTGATTTGATACACTCACCGATATACTTTTGCGAGCCAGGCCCGTGCGCGCGTATAACGGCCACAGCGACACACGCTTGGTTGATTTCGTGATTGGTCAATTTTCATTATAGTTGACTTAAGTGTTGTCTTATGAAGTTATGAGTTGTACCTATAGAGATAAAGTATTCTATGTGATTACAATAGTTTGGTCTACGAACTTTTAGTTGATCGGGACGGGAAGAAACGGCTAACTCGAAGCAAACGAGTATAGTAAGTCACATTTACTCATAAAAGAGGCCCTTCTCACCTCCGAGTGACAAGTTACTTTCGTGTTTTTTTTTCGTATCTGAATTAAGCCTATGGGAAAGCATTATTCACTACTTACATCTGTACAGAGTTGACCTTTTCTTTAGAGCCTGGTAGAGTGCTACTATATTTAGACCACAGGTTAGCCTTCTTATCCACAAACCGTCTCGTCCTCACCTATCACCTCACACCTCAGAGCGCTCGTGGCCCAGCGGCGCCCGCGTACCGCGTGCGGTATGCGAGGTTAAGCAATGTGGGCGCAGGTCAGTTCTTGGATGGGTGACCGCTTTAGAATAGAATAGAAAACATTTATTCGTGACAATACAATACAACAAAAGCTACCTAGCTTTGAGTGGTTACTAAAGTAACTGAGCGCTCTCGTGCTTTGGAAGGTACGTTAAGCCGTTGATCCCGGCTCCTGTCTACGATAGCTGTCGTTAAGCCAAGTTAGAGGCCTTCGGGCGGCTTGAGAACTTCTAACAGTCAAGTTGCCCACGCACTTGACAAAGGGGGGTCGAAGTTGCACCATGTCCGTAGGGAGTACCCACCGTTACCCTACACGTGACGTGACCCCTGGGTGGTGCTAAAAGTGCAACAAAAACTGGCAACCGTACTTGTCTTCTCGAAGATCTCACGGTTCGTAAATAAATGCCATTCGATTAAATAATTAAAAACCTCACACCTCACCCGTTTTTAGGGTTCCGTAGCCAGCATGGCGAAAACGAAAAAATAGATTCGTCATGTCTGTCCGTCCGTCCGTATGTCACAGCCGATTTATTCGGAGCACTACAAATAAAAATTTGGTAGAAAGGTGTATGCTATGAACCGCTATAGAAATATTATGTGAAATTACGAAAAAATATTAAACTGGGGGGGGCACCCCAAACATGTAACAGTGGGATCAAAAAAAATATTTTCAATGCACATAGGTGTGTCTTTGGATAGGCCATTGAAAATGACATAGAGGTTTCTAAAAAAAATTTCATTTAGGTGAACCGTTGGTGAGATATTAGCTGTCAGAGTCTTAAAAAGTGTCTCTCCCCCCCCCCCCCCTCTAATTTCCAAACTATGAAGTTTAAAATTCTGAAATAAATCAAGATGATGTACAATTATAAATACTTTCAACGATTTTTGGTTTGAACAAGATAGGTATAACGGTTTTTGAGTTATTGCTGAAAAGCTGCCTTGCCCAAACAAAAAGTTTTTTTTACTGTATTGTATAGTGGTATTAAATGTAGATTAGGTGTCGGTACGGAACTTCTTTGTGCGTGCCCCGACACGCACTTGGCCGGTTTTTTCATATGGTAACTGTGAAATGTCATTTGTATAATTTTGAGTGTTCCCCACTGTTTCCATATTAAACGGGTGAGGTGTGGGATAAGGACGAGTCAGTTTCTGAATAACATCCCAGCCCAAGTGACTAGGTCTTTCTTTTCCCGGGGGGATAATCCATTATGGATACGAGTACCACCGCACCGCGGGGACAGTGCGGAGGTTATGTCGGACTTGCACCGACTAAAAACCCCCCGATCGTCCTCCTCAACTCATTTCGGACGGCTCTGGGATCTCCGTTGGAACGCAGTGCCGCCCTAGAGTCACACCTCTGTGGGTCCAACCGTCTGTTTTCATAGACGATCGCAGCCCCCAACTGCGACCGTCTTCGACCCCAAGGACCCCCTTTTAGTCGCCATTTACGGTAGGCAGAGGATACCGTAGCCGCATTCTATGCCCCGGTTACAGGGCGCAGGTGCCTAGGCTTAATACCGAATGAGGAAAAAGCAAAGGAAATATTTGGCTCAAAAAAATTGTCCTTTTTTTCCTCATTTTGGAGGTGCCTTTTGATTTGAGTGATCAAGTACTTAAATGATAACGTAATAGTGGCGTATATTTATACTCCACCTTCACTTTAAAGTCTTCGCTTCAATTAATTACATGGCATTCCGCTGTCCTAAGTATCTCTTAAGGTTGCTTTGGGGTTTCATTTATGGCATTTATATTGCCATACATGACGATTATTGGTATAATGTTTATGGATCTATATGACGACATATGGATATTCGCTGTACGAAACCCGCTGTTAAACGACCGCAGCCTTATGATCCAGAAAATGGTAGCGACTGTTATCTTTTATAGTAACTTTATGGCATAGTAAAAGGGCGTAAAACGACCGATGTTTATTTCTCTATGAGTTTTCCTACGATTCTGTGGGCGATATTTGATTTATTTCTTAATGTTCATCACGCTATATGTTTTTATGGTCGTAATAATTATGGCATGTTTCTACTCATATTTTCGTTTCTGAAACCGATCATCTGTGTGTGAAAACCTTTTAGCACTTTTTATGGTTCCGTAAATCCGTAGTCAACTAGGAACACTTATAGTTTCGCCATGTCCGTCTGTCTGTCGGTCGGTCTGTCCGTCTTTCTGTCCGAGGTCGATTATTATTATTAAATCAATCTGATAATGTGGTAAAATAACATTTTCATGGTACCTCCCCTACACGTGATTTGTTGGATAGGTCTTTAAAAATGAATAGCTAGGTCTTCATCAAACATTTTTTTATAAAGTAAATATTTTAGAAAAAAATCAAAACGAAAACGAAAAAAAAACTGTGTTCCCCTCTAACTTTTGAAGTAGGGTCCAAAAAATATGAAAAAAATCATGAAAGTAAAGATTTTCAACGAAAACTAGCGGATATGATCAGTTAAGCTGTTTTTGAGTTATCGTAAAAAGGCTTCCCTTTTGCTTGTTATTGTTATTTTTTTAATTAAGTTCATTGGGCACCTATGGAACCCTACACAGAGCATGGCCTGACATGCTCTTTATCGATTTTTATCATGGGGCTTAATCTAGGTATCTATACTAATATTATAAAGCTGAAGAGTTTGTTTGTTTGCACGCGCCAATCTCAGGAACTACTGGTTCGAATTGAAAATTCTGTTTGAGTTGGATAGTCCATTTTTCTTTAACTAACATCACGCTGCGACCAATAGGAGCGAAGACGAGGACGAAGTCGCGGGCAAGAGCTAGTATAACATAATAGTGATGTTATATACCTGGCAGCCATTTTTCATAGATATTTAAACCTAAAGAGTGACTTACGAGTAAACTAAAAGCTAAAAGGGAACTTAACTAGATACTCTAATATTAAGTAACATTAATATTAATTCGCCGTCCTGCACCTCTCTATTCTATACTATACTATTTATTGACAATTTGTATAAATTAGCTAAATTAAGTTATATGGCAATTATAAAGATACATATCACCATTTTTACCATTTCCTCAGAAACTGATTTCCATAGTGTAATAGAGCCCCGGATCTAAGAGGGGGCCAATCGGGGCACTTGCCCCGGGCGGCAGTTTCATGGGGGCGCCAAATCTGGCAATTTTAACAGTTTTTCACAAACACTGAAGGGAAGGGGCGCCACCGTCAAGGTTTTGCCCCGGTTCGAAAAAATCTTAGATCCGGAGCTGGTGTAATACGAAGTCGCGGGCAAAAGTTAGTTAAAAATAAAAGTTTAAAGACCCATTGTGTCACTGACTGATCGTCTAGATCAGAGAGTTTATGACGGCCATCTGCAGCCGTGTGATTTATCTATACAGGCTGTTCCATCAGGTTAAACTTTGATGAATATACTAAAATTAGAATATAATTTTATCTTCTCTTTTCGCTTCTTAAAACGACGGTGGCAAACAAGCCTACGGCCTGCCTCGTGGTAAGCAGACACCGTAGCCTATGAACACCTGCGGCTCCAGAAGAATCACAAATAAATAAATAAATATTGGGGGACAATCTTACACAAATCGACCTAGTCCCAAACTAAGCAAAGCTTGTACCTACTATTGGGATACCAGACGACGATTTAGATACTTATATAGCGTCATGAATTACTAAAATCATGAATTACTCACGTCACAATAAACTTATGATCCTTATAAAGATAAATACATAGAAAACATCCAAGACCCAAGAACAAATATCCGTGCTAAATGCACAAATAATTACCCTGGCCGGGAATCGAACCTGGGACCTCTAGCTTTGCTCTAGTTTTACAAGTGCGTTGCCGACCCTTTATTGACTTGAGGATTCCTCTTGTCGACACCTAGAGACATATTCAGGTCCCACTCGCAACAGCTCAACACAGCGCATCCTCAGGAGTTCTGTACCCGGCCAGTAAGTATCACACAAGCTAGTGTTTATGTTTAATTAATTAATTTAAATATCAATGGCGCGGCGACGATGACAAACCAGTTTACCGCTCGCTGGTCTTAAGCAGACACCGTAGCCTATAGACACTTTTGACTCCAGAAGCGTCAGAAGCAAAGCAATAATATCTATGGTCAGAAGCGTTTCGTTCACTTGCATCTACCCAAATGAAAAGAGACTTGAGTACGAAAGCTATTTTCATTATTCGCTCAGCTCATAGGTACAGTCAGCCAAAATAATATTATACTACTTTTCGACTAAATCACGTAACCTATAAGTATAGAAGCATAGGTACAAAGGTGGTAAACCACTTACGTATAAGCGTGTCAAAGCGTTGTTATGTCTTAAATTCTTACTACCATCCTGTATATGCATGTATATAAGATGTTTACAAGTTTACGATGTGTTACCTATTTTGTGAATTAGCGCATCAATCTCTAAGAAATAATGACGATAGCAGTAGATACTAGACAGATCTACATATAAAGATTTCTCGCTCTCTGTTAGATCTGCGCTAACAGAACCTATTTTTGTTTCATAAAACTTAAACGAATGCATAAAGCCAGGTTTAGACGAAGCCAATGCTGGCTTGTTATTGTATGTAAAGCACTGGCGGGAATAAAGCCTAATTTTCAAGCCAGTGTGGCAGCACTGGCTTCGTCTAAACCTGGCTTGACATATAAAATATTATACCAGCCCGGCTAGTATGATAGCTTATACCGTCACGGTTTATGTGACGTTTCAATACATTTTGGCCATATAACGTGACGGTATAAGCTATCATACTAGCCGGGCAGAATATTAATTGAATATTATACTTGTGAATAAGTATTATTAATTATTTAAAACAATAAAAGGCCGAAGGATTGACCACACACAATGTTTTAAAATTGGTTGTTGACATTACCAGTAGTACTGACATTTCATATTATAGTAAGGATTGATTGAATTGGGAAGATTACAATAACAAATATACAGGGTGTCCCAAGAAGTAGTGATATACTGAAGCTGGGAGGTAGAGGACCTAGAGGGCTATCTGAATCATCCCCATGTATGTTCCGCGATTTTTAGTATTTTCGGAGTTATGTTTTTTTTTTTTAATTTTTCACCTATCGCCGCGTACGATGAGATTTTTATTTATGGTGACGTGAATTATTGCGGTAGATGCTTAATTTTTTTTGTGTGCTAAGCTGATAGATAGGCCAATTCAGTATGGTAACATTTACTATCGTTAGATCTTTGAATGGCATAAAAAAAAATTAAATGCTAAGAAAGATAAAATTACCCAGTATGTTCACAACTTCAAGGGCCCTTAAAAAAATAAAATCACATAAAAAATAATTACCGATTGGCTTTTAAAAACTTGCTCTATCTATCAGGTAGCTACCCTGAAAATTTCATTTTATTATTAATAAGGCTTCAATCAAAAAATTGAAATCTAAATGTGGTAAGTGCACAATTTTAATTTACATAATGATTAATGCAAGCAAAGCAAAACCTTTCTAAATAAATTTCGTTCTAAATCACGCACTGGCCATCAATAGAAAAAGAACAAAAAACAAAAGACGGTTGACGCATGAGAAAATTTTCACGTTGTATGGTCATCGTTGTTATTTTTCAATAATTTAAAAATTGTGTTTTAATACTGCTAATTGTTCGTTTCCCTAATCATTTTGGCTATTCATATGGACTTTGACTTGCATTACGATTTGGATTAGTGTTATTACCTGGAATCGACGAGTTGGCATCATTTAACTGGACTGGAGTTTGCGTGTAAGTGATCATGTTTACTTCACGTGATTACGCAGAAATGCATTACTATTACGGTTATGCTAGGGGGAATGCGGCGGAAGCTTCAAGGCTGTACCGGGAACATGTGGAACGAAGAGGCGGGCCTCAACCTGAAACGTTTCCTGACTATCGCATGATCTTAAGAGTACATAATGCGTATTTGGAAGGTTACATACCGGGTACGAAATCAGGCCGTATGGTCACTATGCCGGATCCTGATGTAGTAGATGCAGTTGTTGAAGAAGTAGAAAGAGACCCGTCGACCAGTGTGAGAGTTACGGAACGTCGTACCGGACTTTCTAAATCTCAGGTACACCGTACACTAAAGACCGTAGGATATCATCCGTTTCACATTAGAAAAGTGCAACAGTTGAAACCGGAAGATTACAATCGGCGAATTGAATTCTGTCAGGAAATGCTGAGGAGACAAGCTAAAAACGAAATTTTTTTTAACCAAATTTTGTGGACGGATGAATCCCACTTTAGACGCAATGGGATTTTTAATATCCACAATTCTCACTCATGGGCAATTGAAAATCCGAATTTAAAAAGGGAATCGACATTCCAAGAACACTTTAGTGTTAACCTTTGGTCTGGCATACTTAACGGTAAGTTAATCGGGCCCTTTCAGCTGCCAGACCGCTTGGGCGGCAATCACTTTTTAAATTTTCTACGCGTCGATCTGCCCCTGCTGTTAGAAGATGTGGATTTGGAGACACGCAGAAACATAGTACTGCAGTGTGATGGTGCACCATGCCATTTTGCCTTGGACGTGAAAAACTATTTAAATCAAAGATACCCTGAAAGATGGATTGGTCGTTGCGGCCGGGGTGACGCCTGCCTTATAGCCTGGCCTCCACGTTCCCCCGACCTAAACCCCATAGATTTTTTTCTATGGGGATATTACAAAGACCTCGTCTACTCGAGAGAATGCCGCAATTTGGACGAGTTAACCCGGAAATTGAGAGTAGCAGAAGAAACCATTAAAAATAATAGAAGTGCATTCAGACGTTTAAAAGACAACTTTTTCCGGCGATGTCGCACTTGCATTGAGCAACAGGGGGGCCATTTTGAAAATTTATTGTAATTAAACACCTTGTAATTGGTTTTACTTTGCTCGCATTAATCATTATGTTAATAAAAATTTTGCACTTACCACAGTTAGATTTCAATTTTTTGATTGAAGCCTACTAATAATAAAATGAAATTTTCAGGGTAGCTACCTGATAGATAGAGCAAGTTTTTAAAAACCAATCGGTAATTATTTTTTATGTGATTTTATTTTTTTAAGGGCCCTTGAAGTTGTGAACATACTGGGTAATTTTATCTTTCTTGGCATTTAACTTTTTTTTATGCCATTTAAAGATCTAACGATAGTAAATGTTACCATACTGAATTGGCCTATCTATCAGCTTAGCAGACAAAAAAAATCAAGCATCTACCGCAATAATTCACGTCACCATAAATAAAAATCTCATACGTACATCATCATCGCATACGTACGCGGCGATAGGTGAAAAATTTAAAAAAAAATCATAACTCCGAAAATACTAAAAATCGCGGAACATACATGGGGGTGATTCAGATAGCCCTCTAGGTCCTCTAACTCCCAGCTTCAGTATATCACTACTTCTTGGGACAACCTGTATATAAAAAGAAAATAACGTTACTGTCGTTGCCGCCAATGAAAAAAATGCCCAAGAGCATGTCGGGCCATGCTCAGTGTAGGGTTCCGTAGTTGCCCAATGAACAGAATTTAAAAAAAAACAATAACAAGCAAAAGGGAATACTTTCGCAGCATTTCATACGACTTTTACTAAGAAAAGAAGACTTTATGATAATTTCAAAATAGTTTAACTGATCATGTCCGTTATAAATAGTTTTCATTGAAAGTTTTACTTATCTTCATATTTTTGGACCCATAGTCCAAATTTAGAGAGTGGGACACAATTTTTTGATCTTTTGGAGACATTATTTTCGAAAATATTCACTGTATGAAAAAATGTTTGATGACAGACGGACATGGCGAAACTATAAGGGTTCCTAGTTGACTACGAAACTCTATAAAGACCCAATACAACATTAAAAAAAAGGTAGATGTCTAAAAAAGCCAATACACACTGTCCCGACTATACATGACGTATGTATATTATTGCCATATAAAATGCTGTTTGCAGCGACATTATCTCAGGACCAAATAGGCACTGGTCAGGCTATACTATTATATATTCCACCAACCGTTTCAGTAGTAGAAAACCCGAAAACACTACCTGCAATACAACTACTCAAGTGATTCCAGCAGCTATGTTACATACCTTCAGTGACACGAATGGTTGGCCAGACTAAAATAATTCTCATCTAAAATTACCATCCGCCTAAAAAACTTTTACATGGCTGGATAATTGAAAACAAGGTCAAAATAAAATTAAAAAGAAGGTCATGTTATTTTTAGGTTTTGATTCATTTCATCTATACCAAGGTACCGTTTTAAATATAAGAGAGTCAAATACGTTTTTGGTATTCAAATATTCTTGTAAACTTGTAATTCGAATAGGTTTCTCCATATTTACTTTGAAAAAAAATATAACTAAAAGTGTGTAGGTAGAGTTTTGTCTAACTCATAGGTTTTAACAAAATAGTGAAGTCGCTATAGAGCAAAATAATCGTACATTGGAGTGACATCGAGAGTAGAAATTGATTCTTTTGATAGCTGTCAGTCACAACAATGTTGACATTTGTCTTTGTCAGATTGAAAATCAATAGTTTTCTGTTTATTACGTACATTAAAGTATTATCATCAGTTAAAATCCCAATAAAACGTATTATGAAACGTGTGTACATATACAGAGATAAATCAGGACAAGATGGCAAACTTATTACTGTGGAAGACTCGTTGGAAAACTTACTTTCAGAAGTATCAGTACTTTTTCAATTGTCGTTAGATAATTTGCAGTTATACACTGCAAATGACTGCGAAATTCATGATATACGTGCTATAAGGGACGAAGAAAAGATATACATTGGTATCAGCGATGAAGCGTCTTCCGCAGTGACTAAATCGATTGAAAACTTATCTATATGTGAGGAAAAAGTTTCTGACTGGATAACGTTGAACGTCGGTGGAAAACATTTTACCACATCACGGAGCACGCTCCTAGCTAAGGAGCCCCTTTCGATGCTAGCTCGAATGTTTGCTGGAGATGAAGATAATGAGTACTTAATGAAACCAAGTGCCCGAGATACTACAGGAGCGTACTTAATAGACAGGAGCCCGGTGTATTTTGAACCAATACTTAATTATTTGAGGCACGGGGAAGTGATATTAGATAAGCATGTGAACCCGAGAGGGGTGTTGGAGGAGGCTGTGTTTTATGGTATGTGAAAACAAGAATTTCTTTTAACCATCTAAGTGTTTCAATTGCTGTAAGTTCTTGGTCCCATATTAACAAATTTCTACAGATTTCAATGCCATTGCCCTCCAAGTTTGTATGAACTGTGGCAAGAAAAAACTATAATGCAAGTTAGAAATTGACAGTGGTAAAAAAACTTGAAGAGTTTCAGTTTAAAGATATTTATTCTCAAAAAAAAATATAACGAATTACTTACATGAGAACATATAGTAGACCGGTATATAAAACAAGAAAAATAGGCACTGTTCATCATATCAGTCGAAAGACATCCACTGCTGGACATAGGCCTCCCCCAAAGAGTGTCACAATGACCGATCCTGCGCCACTCGCATCAAGCGGACTCCTGCAACCTTTACCAGGTCATCAGTCCACCTTGTAGGGGCCTACCCATGCTGCGTCTTCTGGTACATGGTCGCCACTCAAGAACCTTTCCGCCCCAATAGCCATCGGTTCTACTGCCACTTAAGTTTAGCGATTTTGAGGGCTACGCCAGTTACTTTGGTAGGTACTGTTAGTTCCTTTTAAAACAGGCAGCAATTTGTTAGCCAATTGTGTATCTTCATATATATATATTTTTTTACGTATTAAGCTTAAAGTTTATTTACCCATCAATACTTTAAAACGTTATGAAAATTAGCGATATTATAGCGATTATTATATTTCGTTAGTGTTTAAAATTTCGTTATAATCATATAACGAAATACTCATTCATCGTTGATATTACTCATAACGATATTTCATATTATAACAAAATGAAAATTTATTATAACGTTATAATATCGTTTAAAATGGTGGCGGTGGCGACAATGACGTGCTCGAGTTTGACGTAAATGTCACAGCGCACGTAAGAGCAAAACTGTGTGCGAGACAGAGATAGCCTATAACGTTATTATAGCGCGTCACAAAATATCGCTATATATATATTGCTTTTTATTAAAACTATATAATGGATACCGCTATGAATGCGTGCCAAATATCAATTTAGGTAAAGCGTTTTATTGACAAAGTAGCGTTTAGAATCATAACATGCGAAAATAGTGCTATGTCATGGCCTGTTCTCACTTACCAGTTTTCATAATTTTGATCTGGGATTATTCCCACAAACTAGTCACATATTATGACATTTCTGTGGTTCTTTTTGCATGAAACACCTGGAAAAATGTTATATGTATAGAGGAAGCATTTACCCTAAGGGGCCCATGTATAAACATATTCCTGAAAACAGAACTCTTAGAGTACAGTATGAAACAAACATTTATGGAATACATAATTCTTAAATTGTTGTAGTGTGTTCATTAACGTAATTTTAAGATGTAAAATAATATGCATGTTAGTCTTTTATGTACTTATTTGTAATATGGGCGTCAGATGCCTGAAATAAATAATAATACAATATATTATTAAATAAAAAAATAAAATCGATAAATTTATCTACAGGTATAGAATCAATGATCCCCCAACTCAACCAGCTGATTGAGAGCTCTGCATCCAAGACGGGCAACAGCCAAGCGTTGAACCGCATGGATGTAGTCAAGGCTCTCATCATGACACCCATTGCATCCGAATTGCGGTTCCAAGGGGTGAATCTTGCGGGAGCTGACTTGAATAAGCTGGATTTGCGGAATATTAATTTTAAGGTAAATTTATATTCAATAACCCAAGTTTCCTCCCCTGGACCCGGGTATGTCCCAAAACTACGACCAAGACCACCGGAGGATGGGCAGCAGCATCCCTGGAGTGCGGAGGAGATACTGCGATCGCCAACCCGCATGCCAAGCGTGGCGATTATGGCAATTACCCCTCATGACATACACAAACAGGCCACGACCCCGAGGTTCCGGCGACCCCCGGTACCCTGGTTCTGGTAGCGGCCAGGGTACTAGCGGGGTCAGGAGTGCGAAGAATCTCCGGTTAAGATCCGGCTACCACCATCGACGACTTCTGGCCCTGGCAACATACAACACACGAACACTGCGGACCGACGAAAAGATAGCGGAACTGGAGGAACGATTGAGCAAGTTGCGTTGGGATATCGTAGGGTTATCTGAAGTAGTGAAGGATATATCAAATGCATGGATGCATAGTTCCAAAACCTACTTCACCGTTGTTATGGGGGATTTCAACGCGAAACTGGGCAAGAGAGACGGCGAAGAGCCGAGAGTGGGGCAATTTGGAGTTGGAAGTCGGAACCACCGGGGCCAACTACTGGCTGGTTTCTTGGAGAAGGAGGGACTCTACATGATGAACTCCTTCTTCAAGAAACGCGAGCACAGGAAGTGGACCTGGATGAGTCCCGACGGTGCAACAAAAAACGAGATTGACTTCATCATGTCAACGAAGAGGCATATATTCAATGATGTCTCTGTGATCAATACGGTTAAAACCGGAAGTCTATTGGGCAGAGCCAGCTCGCCAGATTAAAAACTGAGGATGGTAGAGTCGTTTCGTCCAAACCTGAGCTTCTGAGTGAGATAGAGTGCTTTTATGGACAGTTATACACGTCAACTAGCAGACCCGAAGTTGGTCTGGCGGAAGACCCTAGAGCTAGATTAACCCGGCACTATACCGAAGATATCCCGGACATCAGCCTGTACGAGATTAGAATGGCTCTTAAGCAGCTGAAGAACAACAGAGCACCCGGTGAAGACGGAATTACAGCTGAACTCCTGAAGGCGGGTGGAAAACCGGTCCTTAGGGCCCTTCAGAAGTTGTTCGACTCCGTCTTACTGGAAGGGAAAACTCCAAAGGCATGGAACAGAGGTGTGGTGGTGCTGTTCTTCAAAAAGGGTGACAACTCCTTACTGAAGAACTACCGACCCATCTCACTTCTGAGCCATGTCTATAAGCTGTTTTCAAGAGTCATTACGAACCGTCTCGCACGCAGGCTAGATGACTTCCAGCCTCCCGAACAAGCCGGTTTCCGAAGAGACTTTAGCACCGTAGACCACATCCATACGCTCCGTCAGATTATACAGAAGACTGAGGAGTATAACCTGCCCCTCTGTTTAGCGTTCGTGGACTACGAGAAAGCCTTCGATTCGATTGAAACGTGGGCTGTACTACAATCTCTCCAACGGTGCCAAGTGGACTACCGGTATATCGAAGTGCTGAAAAGTTTGTACAAGAACGCCACTATGTCAGTCCGACTCCAGGACCAGAACTCAAAGCCTATTCCGTTGCAGCGGGGAGTCAGGCAAGGAGATGTTATTTCTCCTAAACTGTTCTCCACTGCACTGGAGGATGTTTTCAAGACTGTACTGGAGAAGGCTAGGCATCAACATAAACGGCGACTACCTCACTCACCTTCGGTTTGCTGACGATATAGTAGTCTTGGCTGAGACCATGGAGGATTTAAGTACAATGCCCAATGACCTCAGTAAAGCCACCGAGCGAGTTGGTCTAAGGATGAACATGGACAAGACGAAGATCATGTCAAATGTCCATGTCGCACCAACTCCCTTAACAATCGGACACTTTACGCTCGAAGTTGTAGACGATTACATATACCTAGGACAGACTGTCCAGTTAGGTAGGTCCAACTTCGAGAAAGAGGTTAATCGTCGAATCCGACTCGGCTGGGCAGCGTTCGGGAAGCTACGGCACATCTTTTCGTCCAATATTCCGCAGTGTCTCAAGACAAAAAAGTCTTTGACCAGTGTGTGTTGCCAGTGATGACATACGGCACTGAAACGTGGTCGCTTACTATGGGCCTCATAAGAAGGCTCAAAGTCACCCAAAGGGCAATAGAGAGAGCTATGTTGGGAGTTTCTCTGCGTGATCGCATCAGGAATGAGGCCATCCGCAGCAGAACCAAAGTGACCGATATAGCCCTCCGAATCGCTAAACTTAAGTGGCACTGGGCGGGGCACATAGCACGTAGAACCGATGGCCGTTGGGGCGGAAAGGTTCTCGAGTGGCGACCACGTACCGGAAGGCGTAGCGTGGGCAGGCCTCCCACACGGTGGACTGATGACCTGGTGAAGGTCGCGGGTGTCCGCTGGATGCGGGTGGCGCAGGGCCGGTCATTGTGGAAGTCTTTGGGGGAGGCATATGTCCAGCAGTGGACGTCTTTCGGCTGACATGATGATGATAATGATGAAGTTTCCTCCAGCTTCATGCAAATTGCAATACAATATAATATTTATTTACCTTGTCACAATGTAATATAGTCTACTGTACAAAAATAGGAAATATTGTCATAAATGCATTTTGATCATATGTATTATGGTAAGCAAATATGTAGTGCAACAATTTGACGACCACCTTGGCTTAGTTGGTAGTGACCCTGCCTATGAAGCCGGAGGTCCCGGGTTCGAAGCCTGGTCAGGGCATTATTTGTGCATTTATCACAAACATTGTTCCTGGGTCTTGGATGTGTTCTATGTATTTATCTATATCAGTAGGTATATCTAGTGTAGTGACGAGAAAGACATAATACTGTTCTGGATTAGTTGTACTGTTATTGAGGCTTAGACCTTATAAATGTATAACAATATCAAATTAGTGCTGTTCTATTACTTATTTTAATTTTGATGCTTAGAGACCATTTACATCTCTAAGGACTTTAACATAAAGTAAGCCTTTACTAACAAAAAAATGGATCCCAGTTGTCTGTAAATAAATATATATAATTCACGCTATGACATGTAAAAGTGCCCTTGTGTCCTATTTGCAGAATAAATATTTGATTTTGTACCCATAGTACAAGCTTTGCTTAGTTTGAGCCTAGGTCTATTTGTGTAAGATTGTCCCCCAAAAATAAATAAAAATAATTAATAAATAAAAGTAATTCATGAGACAGACATAACCAGGCGGTGGGTTTTTTTAATTCAGAATTTAAAAAGTTTTCTTTTTTCGGTGGCAAACAAGCGTACGGCCCGCCTGATGGTAAGCGGTCACCGCAGCCTAAGGACGCCTGCAACTCCAGTGTGTTTTCTTTTTTAATTCCAGTATGCCTGCCTGTCATATTGCAACCTCAGTGGTGCCAACCTCTCCAACTGTTGTCTCGAGCGCGCGGACCTCTCCCACGCGAATTTGGAAGGCGCGCAGCTCATTGGTGTGAAAGCACTGTGTGCCAACATGGAAGGTAAAAATATTTTCTAAGCATAATATTATAATTATACAAATTAAGTGCCTAGAGTGTTCTACAAACCCTACCAGTTTGACATGACAACCACCTTGAATGCGAATGAATTGAACAATCACTATTTCTTTTAATCTTACAGCTGCGTCTCTAGATTGTTAGTGACAAATTGCTAGATTTAAAACAATTTACTAGTGGCTCTGTGAGCTGTAGACCTCGCAAGTCGATAATTATATGGAATTTATTGTCTCATAATACAATTGACTCAACAAAAAAAACCATGTAATTATGGAACCCGCTCATAAAATTTCACGAGAATCGTTTGAGATGTGACCTGTAAAGGAGAACAGCTTGGACATCCTGACACCTTGACATCCGCTCCGCTGGACTTAAAAAAGTATTTTTGCCCAAGCTTCACTCGCTTCAAATAGCCAGGGGTACCTGCAGGCAAACCAAGGTCATTATCTAAGGTCTCTTGTCTTATGTATAGACATGGCTAGCCTTCACACAATAATCCTTGCATGACCCTGTCTGCCTGGGGCCTGAAGCTACAATTTAATTGGTCTATACTGGTACTGGTAATGTAGTAATACTGAGGTAAAGTAAAGTAAGATTTTATTTTCTCAAACATGGAATGAAATATTGATGTTATGTTCCTTATGGCTGCGAAGTATTCAGGTGCGGCTAGGACAAGAGGTCGTTAAGAGGGCGCAGTACGTTTGGTTCTCCATACAAACGTATTTATGCTCTCATTTTAAAACGCCATGCTAGAATAACATGAAACTTTGTATACACAATGGGATCCAGCTTGTCTAGGGCGGAAATTAGTTTCTGTTGCTTGAAATTATAATGGCGAAAAAATACAGCGATGATTAAGGTTTTCATACAAGCCGTAAAAAACTCAAAAAACCGCTGTATTTTTTTCTTTTTCAATTTCTAGCAACAGAAACTAATTTCCGATCTAGGTATGCCGGATCCCATTGTGTATACAAAGTTTAATGTTATTCTAGCATGGCGTTTTAAAATGAGAGCCTAAATAAGTTTGTATGGAGAACCGATCCACACCGATCGTACTGCGCCGTCTTAATGGAATCTTAAAAAAAAAAAAAATGGAATAAATACATACTTAAATACATAGAAAACATCCAAGACCCAAGAACAAATATTCGGGACCTCTAGCTTCGGAGGCAGAGTCACTACCAACTAGGCTAAACAGGTCGTCAAAGTAATGTACTATTCCAGAAACATACATTACAAAAAATGCAAAGTCGATGAGCCCACACTAGGCTAGGCCTGTATCGTGGTTTTTCACTTGACTTGACCAATACCGACTATCATTTGACCAGTTACCTGTTTAAATTTGTAATATTGTAACTTGTAGTCTAGTGAAAGAAGTCACAGACCTTGTAAGTAAAACCGGCCAAGTGGGAGTCGGACTCGCGCACGAAGGGTTCCGTACCAGAAAAAAACGCCAACAACTACTCTGTTGTATGGGAGCCCCCCTTAATTATTATTATTATTTTGATTTTAGCTAGATCTCAAGAACCGTAATAGCTAGTTACGGTTCTTGAGATCTAGCTCGGCGAGTGGTAGCCATGAAACAGGGCTAAAATATCACGTTTTTTGTATGGGAGCCCCCCTTAATTATTATTATTATTTTGTTTTTAGTATTTGTTGTTATAGACGGCAACGTATTACGGTTCTTGAGATTCAGCCTGGTGACAGCGGACGGACAGCGAAGTCTTAGTAATAGGGTCCCGTTTTTACCCTTTGGGTATGGAACCCTAATAATGAGGGATATCGCGTATGAATTTGGCGCTAGAGGCGTTAGTGTAGCGTTAGGTCTCCGAAATGTCAAATGTCACTCTTTGTGCAGTACGCGGGTTTATTTCTAATGATGAGAATAAAGTGGTGAATATTTTGCGATACCTGAGATTAATTATAGCAAGTATGCATGACTTACGGGTGAATGAATGCTTTGAGACAGTTTTATCTTTTGGAAACTTAATGTTCTTTTTTTTTTCGAACAAACCGGGACTGCGCAATAGTGCGGTATGCTCGATATTATATAAAAGTTATTTTCGCGTCCGTAATATCTAATAACAGACTGACAGCTGCACCATTCTCGATAGTGGCGCCAACTGTTGACACAAAAACTTTAGCCCTCATTGGGCCAATTCTCGGGCCGCTCGAGAGTGATGTCTATTTAAGATGATCCTGGTTGACGCAATATTTATTGAAAAATCTTACCAAAATGTCGAACATAGCAAAATTTTTTACTCTGGGGCACGATCGAGATTATGTCGAACGACGATCTTAATGTCGATTGTAATACGCGTTCCGTTTTTTTCGATAGTGTTCGTTTACAATCGAGTGTTAAATAATGAATCATTTTTTTTTTCCACTTGATGACGACCTGTTTAGCCTAGTTGGTAGTGACTCTGCCTCCGAAGCTAGAGATCCCGGGTTCGAATCCCGGCCAGGGCATTTATTTGTGCATTTTTCACGGATATTTGTTCTTGGGTCTTGGATGTTTTCTATGTATTTAAGTATGTATTTATCTATATAAGTATGTATATCGTCGTCTAGTACCCATAGTACAAGCTTTGCTTAGTTTGGGACTAGGTCGATTTGTGTAAGATTGTCCCCCAATATTATTATTATTATTATTTGTTTCTCCTTCGACATTCACGGGCCATTACATCCCGGTCTTTTGATAGGCTTGCGTGGGGACACAGATCCAACACGTAGAGGCCCTTTGGAGAGTTTTACTATGTAATACACCTGCTACAACCCATTCACGGGTACATCAATAGATACCCGTGAACCAGTTCCAGCAGGCGTTGGGACTATTGTAAATAAAATGAAAATATTACTGGGCTATGGTGTTGAAGTTTGGCTGGTCAAGAGATTGGGCTATTATTTAGGTTCCGGACACCTGCCATAACAATGCTTACACCGTTATCGAGGCAGGTGGTGACTCGCCGCTGCCTAGATGGGCCCCTGAAACTGCCGTCGTAAAGACGGCCAGGGTGTGGAGAGGTGTGCACCGTTTTCTACCCAGTGGCTGTTAACAGCCACCGTGCCCACTCGCGACTTATGCAAGTTTCACTTCCACCCTGCGAGCATATAGCTCTGACGACTCCTCTCTGGACGGCCAATGAAGGCAAGCCGGAGCCGAGAGTCCTGCGGGTCCCCTTGGGGTTCCACTCCGACCGACGAAGACACGCCGGAGACGGAGACCCTGACCGACTCTCTGGAGCACTCGGGTCCGTGGGGTCGTCACTCCCCAACAGCCCGCCACAAGCTGCCCTGCGGGCTATTATTATTATTATTAAATATCTCTTATATATTAGAAACAAATCTGGTATTAATTTACAATTATCTAAATGATAAATATGGTGATTTAACACATGAAACATATTTAAGAGTATTTGCTTATTTATGTACTTACGTGAAATGGAGCGCATAAAACTGTTTTGACTTGACAGTTTTGAACCAAAGACTACTTTCAATATTTGTAAGCTGACACTATTTTACGCCCATACTTCCACGACGTCCGCAACGTTGACCAATGGCCATCAAATAATTTAAATAAATCTACATATTTTTCGTAATATGTTTATTTTGTGCTGCTGTAAACTGTTGATCAATATCATCAGTTTACAGCAGCACAAAACAGCACAAGGCATCATAGTTAGCTATAAAGTGTCCAGTATAAAGTGAGCTCTTAATGGCTCAACAATTAAAGTCCGTGACTTTACCTTACTTCAAGACCCTCGCCTTAAGCTGTCAATATTTACCGCCACTGGCAGATAAAAAGTTAAATAATTAGTGATAAAACCATCTCGATCGCTATTGACCACTCGTTGCATCGCGAACGCTGGGCGTAAACATATCTCGAGTGTGAGATTACAAAAATGAGCAAGTTGATTTTCGATCGACATGCGCCATTTTTATAGAGATATGTCTAATAGACATCATCTCGAACGGCTTAAGAATTGGGGGCTAATTCTCGGTCCGAGCGAGATGCATGTCTATCGTGACATTGTATAGAATGGTAGAGTCACTTGTATGGAATCTCGAATAGAGATCATCTCGATCGAACCCGAGAATTGGCCCCTTGGCCTCCTGGTAATGTGTATGAGCTCTAAGTTTAATAACTTTTTTTTACTTTCAGGAGCTAATCTCAAAGGCTGCAACATGGAGGATCCTGCTGGCGCCAGGGCAATTATGGAGGGCGTTAATTTGAAAGGTTAGTGTTTGCATAATTATGACGGCAAAATGTCATCTGGCTCATATAGTGAGTTACTCAACTGAGGCAGTACCTTACAGACTGACTGGCCTTCCAGAATAAGTCTCAAAATCCACCGTATAAATATCATAACATATTATATTATGTATTTTAAGAACTCGGTGAAAATTCAAATTAATGGTAACTAAAAGTGAAAGGTGAATTTTGACACCAGAGGGCCTACCGCGAACCTAAAATAAAAGTTCGTTTTTGTATCTCTCTCTTTGTTGCTCGAATCTGCTATGGTAATACCTCTACTTCTACCATCAGATCTGTATAGTTCATCACATTTTACCACAAGGAAAGTAAGTATAAGTGTATGTTTTAATTTCTACATTAATAATAACACACTTGGTGGCCAGACTAAGAATGTTAACAATTCAACAATACACTATTCCACATTTTTTTATGTGTCATATTCATGAACCAATTGTTAGAGACAAGCATAATAAAGAGCAAAAGTTGGGGTATAACTTGCTCGAAGCAAGCGGCCCCGAAACGCCTCCTAAAAGGCTGTAGCCGTGTTTCTATGTAAAATTAGCCCTTCTATCAAATGTTCTAGTTATTTTGTTTTTAGATACTCCTTGTAGGCAAAGCTCTGTTCCCAAAAGAAGAACTATATACACTTGTCAGTTTTCGTAGTATGGCGGTTTGTTTTTTTTTTTCACTTTTTAATTATTTTCTTGAATTTGGTCTTTGCGATTCATTTGATTTTTTGGTAGGCTATCTTCTTCTTCTTCTTCACGTGCCATCTCCGTCCAGGAGGTCGGCGACCATATGTCTATATGTCTCTCTATTTTCAGTCATCACGGACTGAAAATATAAGAGACTGGTTGAAATTGAAGAGCATAGATGAACTAATTAGCATGACTGAAGATAGATAGGCTATACTAAATATTAAAACTCATCACTACAAAAAAAATAGTCTGAAACTTTAGTTCAAAAATAAATTTGTCAAATTATAATTTCCATTGAAAGGAAGTCTTTGGGGGAGGCCTATGTCCAGCAGTGGACGTCATTCGGCTGAAATGATGATGATGATGATGATAATTTCCATTATTTTGACATATATTTAGGACATATATTCTTCTTTTGGGAACAGAGCTTTGCCTACAAGGAGTATCTAAAAATAAAATAACTAGAGCAATTGATAGAAAGGCTTAGCTTATAACGTCACACGCAACTTATCGAACCAACCGTTGTATAAGAACATAAGTATGTTGATTTTAAGTCGTGAATTAGGTTAGGTATTACATAGTTGTCATACGGTGTTTTCTTTATTTTTACATAAAGATTCTTTTGGTACCCTTTATTTGACTTATGGATGGTAAATATTTGATATTTTGTCTTTTACAATTTATTGTGCTATTTTGATGGTTTATTATCCATAGATTGACATGTTTTAAATTTTAACATGTGGCAAATACTTAATTATTAACAATAACAACATTATCAACTATTGCAGGTGCAAATCTTGAGGACAGCAATATGTCGGGAGTCAACCTGAGAGTGGCAACACTCAAGAATGCCAACCTACAGAATTGCGTCCTGAGAACTGCGGTTTTGGCCGGTGCCAACTTAGAGGTAGGTGTATACCTATATTTTAAGCACTATACGCCTACCAATTTGTCAAGACAACCACCTTGAAGTTGAAAGTGAATTAATTGAATGATTGCTGTCTCTTTCCATCTTATAGCTGCGTCTGTAGGTTGTTAGGGAGCACAAGCGTACGGTCCGCCTGATGGTAAGCGGTCACCGCAGCCTATGGACGCCTGCAACTCCTAGAGGTGTCACATGCGCGTTGCCGACCATTTAAGAATTTATACACTCCTTTCTTGAAGAACCCCATACTGTAGTCAGTCGGGAAAACCTCGGCAGGGAGCTTATTCCACAACCGGAGCGTCCGTGGGAGGAAATTCCTCTGAAACCGTACCGTACGCGACTATTTAGGTTCTAAGGTGTGAGGATGAATGCCCCGCCAACGGCGAGCGAATGAATACGCGCTTATTTTTTTCTCAATTTAGATCCCGGCTGGTACCAAATGGGGGGGATTCGTAGTTTGGGGAAATGATCAAGCTACTGATCATCGCCCATGTGACTCCTCTGAGTCGTAGAGGTTACGATTACGGTATCAAAGCTGCTTCCGCAAAACGAAAACGAACGAGGTTCGTGTATTTAAAAATACATTTAGTGTTGCCATTAATTTGTTTTTGTCTATTGTTTCAGTGCTGTGATTTATCCGGAAGCGACCTACATGAAGCGAATCTCCGCGGTGCCAACCTAAAGGACGCGGCGTTCGAACTCATGTTGACACCTTTGCATATGTCACAGACTATACGATAAACCGACAATCAGTGTGATTTTATTTATTTAAATAATAAATTATTTATTATTCGATTAGGTTGTTTTTTATTTAAATTGTGCGTAGTACAGTCAGCATCATTATGTACGATTCACACCAAACGACTGGCGTCGGCGCGCACCTTATTGTAGTCAAAGGAATTTGAACCTTCGACACAGAAGGTAGATTTTGTATTTCAACGGCAGCAGCAGAGGTCCCGAGCAGCCGGCCGACCATCATCATGATAATCACCATTCTCAGCCCGTATTCGCCCACTGCTGAGCATAGTACAGTCAACAGCAAATGTATTCATTTTAGTACTTTGTCGCACTAACGTAACAATACTGCGACAGTTGCGTATGCAAAAGTTGTGAAAGTGACAAGGTACTAAAATGATCATCTACTTTTGCTGTTGATTGTACCAATCTTCGAGCACGCCATTCGTCACGGTCCTGAGCTAATCTTATCCAGAAGCGACCCGAGATCTTCCGCCCATCGAGATGATGGACGACCGACGCTTCTTTTTTCCAGAAGTGGCCTACCACCAATCCGTTTACGTTGTGGTCCACTATGTTCCTCTTTTTAAATATGAAATCTTACTTCTGTATATAGAAGGTTCAAATTTCTTCGAATCCAGTAACGTGCGCGCCGACTCCAGCCGTTTGTTGCGAATCGTACATTATATACAGGTGATTTCGGGGTCGTGGATCAAGAATAAGTTTTACGACTTGGTATCGTTTAGCATTTTCAAAAAAGTTGTAGTGACACGAAACAAACGTATTTCTTTTTTAATTTATTTTGATGACAAAAATACAAACTCAAAAAAACTTGGTTACCCTTCTCTCTTTGACGGATAGTATAGAGAGTTGACAGTGGGGTACGGTGACCAAGTTGTATGAAAAAGTATTATTTCCCATTAGAATTTGAAGAAAAAGAGAATTATTTGTGTTATAAACCGTCATACCAACTGTGATGTTGTCTACTTTGAATTCTTGACCATGTACAATCATTCCGGATCACGACCCCAAAATCACCCTGTAGATTACGAGAAATAATACTGTTTTTTTGACAGCTGTCATCCCAGTACAATTAGGTAATGTCATTTTTATGTTTGGCTATGATGTGGGTATGATGACTTGATGACATTATATGGTACTAGCTTTTGCCCGCGACTTCGTCCGCGTTCAATTAATTATATCGTCGGCTAATGGTGTAAACCTGATAACGTTATATTATGGAAGTTTACAGGAGTTACAAAAAAAAATATTGAAATTAAAATATTAAACCCCTACAAACGGGAAAAATATAATTTGGTTATTTTTTCCCCTAATTCCAAAATAAAAGACGGAAAGCGTTTTGATTATCTATTTTTTATGATGACTTTTGTAATTTCACTGTATTTTGCAATCAAATAACGTTATAAATTATGGATTTAGCGGTTTGTCAAGAAAAAGAAAGTAAATAGATCTTCATGTAAAGGGGCCCGGTCCTGCGCCACCCGCATTCAGCGGCCTACCTATGCTGCGCCTTCCGGTAAGTGGTCGCCACTCGAGAACCTTTCCGTCCTAACGGGCATCGGTTCTACGTGCAACGTGCCCCACCCACTGCCACTTAAGTTTATCTATTACGAGGGCTATGTCTGATAATTGGGTTCTATTGCGGATAGCCTCATTTCTGATGCGATCACGTTGAGATACTCCGAGCATAGCCCTCTCCATTGTTTTTTGGAGACTTTACGCCCTCTTATGAGATAGTTGCTGCGCCTTCCGGTAAGTGGTCGCCACTCGAGAACCTTTCCGTCCTAACGGGCATCGGTTCTACGTGCAACGTGCCCCACCCACTGCCACTTAAGTTTATCTATTCGGAGGGCTATGTCTGATAATTGGGTTCTATTGCGGATAGCCTCATTTCTGATGCGATCACGTTGAGATACTCCGAGCATAGCCCTCTCCATTGTTTTTTGGAGACTTTACGCCCTCTTATGAGATAGTTAGCGACTACGTTTTAGTGCCCGTTATGTGATCACTGGCAACACACACTGGTCAAAGACTCTCGACTTGAACAACTACAACTTAGAAAAGTGGAAAAACCCCCCACATTATCATTTCAAAGATCAATAGCTAAAACATGGCCGAACAGATTTTCATGAAACATGGCTAAGAACACATGGGATAAAATTATCTATAACACAAAAAAAAACTAAACGAAAACCGTTTTATCCGTTTGGAAGCTAAGATAACACAGACAGATACACAGACAGACACGTTATACTTATACATAACACTCCTCTCTTTTTGCATCAGGGGTTAAAAACTCCCATAAAATTTTGATAAGAAGTTATTCTAAACCCAAAACAGTGATTACATGCCTTCGCGATGTCATACTTCTTCGTTTACACCAAAAACACGAATCAAAATTGCTATGTTTTGCCACACATCTAGGCCGCTAGGCGATCAAAATTCTTATGAAAATGGCGGGTATATTTTATTATTAGCCGATAACTTTTAAATTCGTGGAGTTGACTCATCATGTGTAATAGTAATAACTTATTAATAAAGCAATTTGTTAAAATAAGTGGCAGTAGCTTTTATTTTCAGGCGATGCACCTTTTTTGCTACATAATGGTGGGTTAAACGAAAAAATATTAAGTAATGGTTTTTGCGTTTACACTCTTAGCAAATGCTTGTATACAGAAATAATTGCTATTTAATTGCCTTTGCCCCCTTTTCACCCCCTAAAGAACGATTTCCGGAATAAAAAATATCCTATGTCCTTTCTCGGGACTCAAACTATCTCTATACCAATTTTCATCTAAATCGGTTTAGCGGTTTAAGCGTGAAGAGGTAACAGACAGACAGACAGACACTATTGTATACATATTTTTGATGCTAACTGTACATTGTCGCACCTACTAATAGGTACGATAAATTCAAACCACTATACCACCTATAGCCAGCATCGTAAATATGAAATGTACGAGAATATATATTTCGGTACCATGTCCCTATGTAAGTAGTAATTATTTATATATTTTAGGAAGTGTATAAATATTACACAAAACCTCCAACCCACTCACCCAAACCTAAAGGTTGTCTGGCTGGAATACTCTGGAAGAGTTCGCTCTTTAGCGATAAGACCACCGTGTTACCGTGTTTTTGGGAACAATAAAGAATATTTGTATTGTATGTATGATCTTGACTGTACGAAGTACTAAAATATTAAAATTATTTAGAGTTTAACTGTACCTAACTTTTAAATATCAACATTTTAATATAGTAATTTCCACTTCATTCTCACTTATTTACATTATCATATATTACACCAAGGTTGGAAGGTCAGATGGCAGTCGCTTTCGTAAAAACTAGTGCCTACGCCAATTCTTGGAATAAGATAGCGGACCCCGAGCATCCCTCAGGATGCAACTATACTGGAAATATCGCTAGGATGATGATGATTACTGGTACACCAAGGTCTACTGTAAAAAATAACATTTTATAGTTTAACTATTATTTTCTTATAAATAAATCCCATGAAAAATATAGGGCATTAAGTTCAAATTTTCTATGTAACACATATTGGCTATGTGCGAAGTAGGTGGTGGGGGTAAGCTAGGCGATCGTAGCGCACACCATGGTAGAAATGTGTACTTACCGGGGACAACTGTCAAATTTACTTTCACGTTTTCTATTGGTTTCCTAACGGCTTCCTACGATTCGTTTCGTTTGTATGTATTTATTTAATCTCTTATTTATTTCAGTAAAAATCCAATACGGGGTCTTTCTCGTTTACTAAAGTAAATAAATATTCATGTGTCATTATTTGACATCTCTGAGTTTTGACATTGGCTCGGGACCTTTGACGTTTGACGTTTCAGACGTGCACATAGCCAATAACCTCGAATTGAATGAGATTTGGTATGACGCACCTGTTACATTGATCTATGTTTTTTGACGTGATAACGTCTTTAAAATCGTTTTAGTCGGGTGACATGTTCAGAAACTTGTGTCACACCAAAACCTCACGAGCGCGATCGCAGGTATAAGTGAAGTGCAAGTGAAGTAAGACGTTATCACGTAAACATCTCGATCGTAAACCTACTTTACAAACAACCAATTTTTATCTTTCTTACTCTCAGTGTAAACGACATTAGGTTGTCTCTTTCTCTGAGACAGCGTGTTCATGGCGTCATATTTGGTAAGTTGAAAGAATAAATCGAAAAAATAACATAATTTCAGCTTATTTTACTTGTGGATTGTAATGCCTGTTGCCTTAGTGCGTTTTAATGTATAGTTAGTGCACTCAAGGATCACGCATGACAGCATTTTTCGGGTCAATGACGTAGTTAGCGGGAACTTGTGTCACCGTGCGCCTCTCTCGCTTGCCCGGGAGCAAAAAAACGCAGTGATTATATTCTCTTTGGGAGCGACTGAAGCGTTAGGCGATGATTAGCGCCTATTTAGCGGCACACTTTAGGAACGCGGGTACCGTATCTATATTTAAAATATCATTGGTCTATCTACGATAGCTTATACCGTAACGTTATATAGCTGAAATGTACTAAACCGTCACGATATTATATGCTATCGTGCTAGCTAGGCAGTTATATAATATAAATTAACATCAACAACTCCCTTCATAAAATTCGTTTTAATTGATATGATTTTAAACTAAATTCATGTAGGACAACATTACAATTTCAAACATTTGTTGTCTGTAATAGAGAACTAACCCGCGTTTTCTGCGTTGTGGCACCCTTGCGCCTTGCGTCTCGAAGTTAGTGTTGGTTGCATTTGTTTTTTATTCTCGTTCTATTTTTGTGTGTGACGGTTCCGTTCTGTGCCGTCCGGCGGAAAAGGTTTATAATCTCCAGATTATTTTAATGATTCTCGATTAGATTAATATATTATTGCGACATACCTCCCGATTGCGATATATCTTCAAGATGCAGAACGGAGACGATAATCCAGCGGCCGCAGATGCACGTAAGTTTCTCATTATGTTGTCAAAAATAGTAATAACAATCGTGTGGATGCGCTGTTTTCTTTGCTATTTTAGTAAAAATGCCGCATTCTTACGACTGAAAACTATGTATATATAGTTTTTCGTGAACTTTGGAATCAATTTAGAAGTACCCACATTTTGTTTGTCTAACATCTTGCCTTGAAATGTGCGTAGAAGAAACTGATTGTACGCTGCCTAATTAATAGTGCAGTAATTTTCACTTTCATTTGATTGTTTCGTGCACTGATCAGAACGATTTGGTTTGCCTCAACGCTTGCAATTGATATTGTAGGTAGCTTAATTAGAGTGTGAAACATGACTCACATACTTCTAGCCCGCCTCTATTAAAAAAATGTGCGGATATTTCACTGAATGTATTTTGCCGGGCTAATCGTTTACAGTGTTCATGTTCTTTTACTAGAGAAAGCCGTCTTGAAATGTAACAAAGCATTTTTTTTAAATCTACCTACATGCTTAAAAATGTTAATTCCAAGTCCTTCGTGCATATAAAGTAATGACCAATCAGCCCTCCCACACGAAAATTTCTGTCCACGTTAGTTGCTTTGGCCATTTAAATAGTTCGGCTTTGTATGAATAATCTTAAAATACATTCCCCGTTTCTATTCATAGAAAAGGGTGAACAGACCGGGGCAGCTGATGGTAAGTGATGAAATTTAATTATGTGTTTAATTTTGTGTGGGTACCCCCAGTTTTAAAATAAGTGTGCTTTAGAAGGTAATGGGCGGACATAAAAATAATTGTTATGTATGAAGTAGGTAATACTTAAGATATTCTATTGAAGAATTAGTTATGGTTATTAAGATCTTCCCAGACACTAAAGCTTATAACAATTATTTTACTTTGTCTCGCTCAACATCTTTGAATCTGTTATCATTACCTGCAGTTTTCAGCTAACATTATCTAACCAAATCGGAAAGGGTAAAGAATTTTAACAGGACTGTTAACCAACTAAAACACAATGAAGTGACTTGTTTAATGTAGAATTAATTTACACAATATATTATACACTGGCTAAATCTGAATTTCTGACGAGAAAGCTACGGTGGTAAAATAGAAATGAAAAGTGACAAACCTTTTCATTCCGTGACTGTACATACACCAGAAGTGTGCAAGAATGTGTTTTCATACATTTGACATTTCGCAAGCATTTCAGTTCTGTGTCAAATACATGGATGGATGAGGACCAATTGTTTGGACTATCATTAAGGCATTTAATTTGAATGCAATTTAATTGTTTGCATTGTGACACGAAAAGTTCTCATAAAATTTAATGGGTAACTTTTGTGTCGCAATGGATTCAATTAAAGTGTAGACAAAAAAAATGCCTTAACTTTGGCCCAAAATTTGGTACTTACCCGAATACACATCCTTGCACATACCCGTATAACTGCAATACTATATATTTTCAATATTTATACACTTTTTATTTAACTTGCACTGTTCTCATGTGTTTAAGTTGAAATTTGGCATACTTATGTAAGTTCCGTGACAATGCAATATTATGATACAACTGCGCTGATCTGATGATGGAGACAAGGTGGCTATGGCAATCCTAAACTACACAAGATAAACTTGTTGTGTTTGGGCTCATGGGAAATGTCTCAACAAATAATTGATGCGTGTGGAAAAAATCGGCCAAGTGCGTGTCGGACCACACACAAAGAAGGATTCCGTACCCCACTACTATTAGTGGCTCTGTAAGCTATAGTTCTCTCAATTTCACGAGAAGCGATTGGGAAATGCGGTCTGTATAGGTGAACTGCCGAAAATACGAAATTACGAAAGCACTTCTGCCGAAGCTCAAACGCAGACCTCGTTTTACTTGGTCTACATTTAGAACTATCTATCCTAGACTGTGAATTTTTAACAGGACGTATCTTCATAGGGAACTCAACGACACTTACGTCCTTTTGTTTGAGCGAGGCAAGTTAAGTTGTTTCAAATGCCCTACCTACAGTACCTACCCCTTTCAAAGAACACACGCTGCAGGCAGGCTTTGTTTTGTTATTTTTACTGGGATTTTCAATGCGGCTGAAGATCCCCTGTGGTGCTGGGTTAGAATAGCTTCACCCCCTTTTCTTCCTTTGGGTATCGTAAGAGTCAAGGGAACTAGGTTAAAGTGTGATGTGGGTGGGGCTAGCAAGCTGTCACTGCTATATCACATTTTCTCCATTTATAAACCTACAATAGCTAAGTGGTCTTGAAATTAATTTTGGTGTGCTCTGCCTACCCTTTTTGGTAATATAGGCGTGAGTTTATGTAAAAAAAAAAAAAAATACAAATACAAAATAGTTTATTTCATTAAAAATACATGATAATGATACAGGGGATGGGGCCACCCGGTAAGCAAAAGAAAGCTTGTGTTGGGAGGCACCGCTCTTCCCTAGGTTTAAAACAATGGATACTTGCTAATGCTTTAAACTAGTATGAACACAATAATTACTTAACTACATAGACCATGCTTGCGTATATTATTAATAGTATTTTACTCTAGTAGCACAATGTGTGTGTGTGTGTGTATGTGTGCGCGTGCGTGCGTGTGTGTGTGCGTGTGTGTGTGTGTGTGTGTGTGTGTGTGTGCGCGCGCGTGTGTGTGTATGCGTGTGCATTGTGTGTTTGGTCTCCTAGTATGATAAGCGTAACATATTTTCCGTGGCATCATATGATTTGGTTTTCAACCATTTTGTGATTAGCGATTTACACTCATAGTGTGACTTTGAGTGAATGTCAAGTTCCCTGTTGATTCTATTGTAAAGGTATGAAGATTTAGCGTTGAACTGTGAGCTTGCAAAGTATGTGCGTGTGTGTGAAGCCATCGCTACGTTCACTATTTTCCTTTTCTTTTTATATGTAGGATTGTAGGGTATCAGCTTATGCTTCTTAAGTGTAGTTTGAAGAATAAACAATTTTCTGACCGAGAGAAGATCACTGATCTGGTATAACAACTCGGTTGAAAATTGCCTATTCTTGAAATACATGACCTTTATCAGAGCGCGCTGACACCGTTCCAGGTGTATGAATCGACTTTTAGCTGCATTTCCCCAGATCGTTATGCAGTACACTAGGACAGATTGCACCAGGGATACATAGATTTCATTTAGTATATTTCGGGAGTTTGACTTTGTACTATTACCTGGTACAATGTGTCTCAGTGACATAAAGATCCAGAGCAATTTTCTGAGTCTGGCAATGACCTCGTCAAGGTGAGAGTACCAGTTTAGATGCTCATCTACATTTATCCCTAAATATTTTATATTAACTACCTGTTCAATAGTTGGGCAGGTACAGAGCATAGAGGAGTCAGATAATTGACATGAGTGGATTTTAAAGTTCATTTTAAAATTTGGCTGTGTGGACTGAGTAATGCTGAAACACATGTATTTAGTTTTTTCAGTATTTAGCGTCAATAAATTAATTTTAAGCCATTTTGATATCTGAGCCATTCCCAACTCTGCACTGATTTTTACCTCTTCCCACGAGTTGCCTGTAAAAACAACGGCGGTGTCGTCTGCATAAGCGAAAATATTTGCATTCGGGATGCTCATATCGCAGAGGTCGTTAACATAGACTAAAAACAAAGTTGGGCCCAATACGCTTCCCTGAGGTACTCCATATAGTACGTCCTCATCTGCACTGACACAATCACAAAGCTTAACACGTTGTTTCCTACCCCAGAGGTAATCCTTTAGAAGCAGAAGAGGTGTCCCCCTTACACCTTTCCTTTCCAACTTATGCAAAAGAATGGGAAGAGAGACTGTGTCAAAGGCCTTTTTTAGGTCTAAAAACACAGCTAAGCTCTTTTTGCTGTTGTCAAGATGTTCTACAACTAATGTAGAGAAGTGATTGCGTCTTCTGTTGACCTTCCCCGTCTAAATCCAAACTGCGAAGCCGGAGGTTATATTTCTCTAAGTATTTCAGCAGTCTGGTATTTATTATCTTTTCGAGGATTTTAGATATTACTGGCAAAACCGAGATTGGCCTATAGTTAGTAACATTACCCTTGTCTCCACTTTTGTAAACAGGTGTAATTGTGGATTTTTTTAATGCTTTAGGGAAGATTCCTAACCTAAAGCTGAGGTTGATTAGGTGTGTTATTAATGGAACCACTTCTTGGGAAACGTACTTTAGAAATTTTGTAGAGATATTGTCCCAACCAGGTGCGCTGTTCCCTTTTAGACCTATCAGTACTTTATGAACTTCATCATCGGTTGTCGGTAGCAATACAAAAGACCCAGGTTGAGTGGGGAGATTTGCGAAGAAAGAGTTTACGTCATTTTGTGAATCTGGCTTGATTTTTTCAGCAAGGTCTTTTCCGATGTTAGCAAAGTAAGAGTTTATGTAATTAGCTGATTCAGTGAAATTGGATTTAATATTTAGAAGATCAGTATGTAATTTATGTTGTTTACTAGTGAAGGTTAATTTTTTTATATTTTTCCAAAGCAGTTTATTATTGTTTATAGATTTTTCTAGAAGTTCTTTTTCATAGTTTCTCTTAAGCTTTTTAATAAGTTTGTTGCAAAAGTTCCTGTAGCGTATATATGTTAATTTTAGAATCTTATTAGAAGGATCATTTCGAACATTAATTTGTAGCTTATTTCGATTACGTATGCAGCGTAGTACACCAGCTGTGATCCAGGGTTTTATAATGCGCTTTGCACTAGGTATTATTGTAGTTTTAGTGTTAGTTTTTATAGATTCACTTAGAATATAAATCAGACGGTCGGTTACAATATCAGGATTATCACAAAACATGTGAAGAATGTAAATATGTGAAGAAACGGTTTATAACGTCGTCTTGCTCATAATTTATTGAATGTGCTATCCCACAAATTCCAAATTGTTCTATAGAAACTTACTTAATCAATTGCTGAGTAAATACAGTGGCAAGCATAACTTGTATGTATGGTTGTATGTGCACAAGTGTTCTGTTACGGTTGGTATAATATAAATCACCTTGATGCTCAGAGAATTCACTGACGACGACGTAATGACATAAGGAACATTATTTACTCTATAGTTTGGATGTATGATATATGTTCCAAAGGTGCTTCTTTATAATTCGTCCCGGGAATGTCATAGGTAAGTAATGTAAACTAACAATTAATAAAATTTGAAACCTTCAACATTTTGATTTCGAAGTTCAATATGTATCTCAAAAACGGCTGAACCGATTTTGATAAAACATGTCTAAGAACCATCAGTACCTGCTGTTAACCGGGTTGAGCCAAATCCGACCGGTTCCGGCCGTATTGAAAATCATACCGGGATTGCAATCCCTACTTCTATGTATTTAAGTTTTTTTTTTTACCACGTCTTTGGCAGACAAGCGTACGGCCCGCCTGATGGTAAGCGGTCACCGCAGCCTATGGACGCTTGCAACTCCAGGGGCGCGTTACCGACACTTTTAAATTGTGTACACTCCTTTCTTGAAGAACTCCATTCTGTATTCCATTGGGAAAACCTCGGCAAAACCTCATTCCCCAACCGGAGCGTCCGAGGGAGGAAATTCCTCTGAAACCGTAAGCGACCATTTAGGTTCTAAGGTGTGAGGATGAATGCCCTGCCGACGGCGAGCGATGCGTTGGTAGAAAGCGGTCGTCGGCATCATGTCGAACAGTTCTTCGGAGCACAACCCATTATCGTTGCCTAGTATCTACCCACCATAGTACAAGCTTTGGTTAGTTAGAACTATATCGATTTGTGTAAGATTGTCCCACAATATTTGTTTATTTATTTTATTTAGTTAACTAAGGGGGACCTACCTAATTCATAGGTACCTCAGAACGAATTCCAACCCCCGATTTTCGTCTAATAATCCCTCATGAAAATCGTATGCTTGAACCATTCGGCACTAATTATATCATCATCATCATCATCATCATTATTTCAGCCCAATGTCGTCCACTGCTGGACATATGCTTCCCCCAAAGCCTTCCACAGTGACTATTCCACTAATTATATAAATCCAATTCATTTTTAATTATCTTAACCTGAATAGTCTGAGAATTACAATAAAGCACTTCTATTAAAATATTTCCTAGTTATTGTATGAAAAGAATAAGATCGGTTCTTATTCTTAACATGATTAAAGTGCATTGAACTATATTAACAACTGTTTTTCGATACTTGTACGACATGTACATAATGTAACGTAAGCGGCATTTCGTTAAAATGAAGATAAAATAGAAACTGCGGTGTATGTAGTTATACTAGTTATGAAAGGTGTGGTAGGAGTAATTAATTGAGTCTAGTGAATGGGCAACTTGACTGTTTCATGTCACGCGAAATTCTCTAACCAGCTTCAAATGGTATTCCACTAAAAACTTTTGACAAATTTTGATATGGATCTAATCTTCTTTCTCTTTGAAAGATGCTTACATTTGATAGTCATCCACTCTATTTGATCAAGACTCAGTTGGCAACCACTAAGGCCCAGGTCGTGCTGACCCGCCACTCGCGGCGAGAATCGCCCGCCGCGGGTCCCCCACTGGTGAGAACGACCGCTCCCAACATTTACGAACACAGCATATAGACGCCTGCCCGTTGCGGGTAGCCGGTCAGGACGACCTGGGACTAACGGCCCGGCGACGGCTTCGAGCAGCGGCGGCAGCGGTTTTCCTAATATAATTCGTGTAAACTTGCCGTAGTGCGTTGCGTGTCTCAACTTTCAACCGTGCAATCTACAGATAAAACGCTTGCCGCGTCGCAATTTGTTGTGGCTGGGCTGTTCGGGTCGGCTGCACCAACCAAGCCGTCTGTAATCTTAAGTGGTGTTTTAAAATCAGATTGTATGGATAGTTCGACAAGTTTCTATGGTATGACAGCTGCTGGCGCCATATTTAACGTTGAAGATAGGTTGGTGCAACGCGCCCTAAGCAAACGCCCTTCATTTATTTATCTGAAAGGCTGTGGTAACCGTTTAACCACCTCAATTGACAACATTTCATATTTTATTATTATTCCTTTATTTATTTTTCGTCTTAGGTTAGGTTTGTACAATGGATTTACAAAAGGTAAAATATAAAAATACACTTACAAAATATAAAAACATTATAAAAACCTAACCTAGGGTGCCGCCGGCAGCGAGGCAGTGCCTAAGCCACCGGTGGTTAGGGCGACAGAGAGAGGAACCTCCGGACTATCCGCGCCGTGTCCAGGAGTACCGCCTTCTGTATTTGACCCTTGACCCAGCCATCTAGCGAGAGTCTCTTGAGATGTTGGTCGAGACTCTTCGCTATTAGACCGTTCGCAGAAACGACTATCGGGACAATGATTAAACTTTATTATTTAAACTTTATTGCACAATACAAGAAATATGTACAAATGGCGGACTTAATGCCATAAGGCATTCTCTACCAGTCAACCATTGGGCTAAACAGAAACATCAGTAGTATGAAATTTTATAAGTAGTATGAAATCTTAACTCATTTCGTTAATTTAATTTGTTAACAAGGAACCCCAAAATATTTTTTATATTTTTATAGCTATTAGTTTTCTAAATATTCACGAAAATGTGAAGAAAGCCTACATCGTAGTAATGACGTCACTAGTATGAAATTGTGACAGTCACAGCGCACAAAAAGAACAGCATCTCACTTCCTTTAGTAAATTTGTCTTAGTAACAGTGCTTCTGTCTGATTTTTTACGCTGTGACACCTTACTTGTCACTTACTCTCTTTTAGAATGAGGAACTTTTGAAATAGATTTATTTATATGAAATTGGGTTATTTTCTAGAATTAATAAATGAGGTTTTACTTAACTTTTTATCCTCTATTTGATTTCATCCGAAAAAAGCCTGCTTAAAAAAATGAAATGTTGTCAATTAAATCGGCTAATTAATACAAGCCTAACTTCTGCCCTTTTATTCCAGCCAAAACCGTACCCGAAGAGGTCACCAAGCAGTCCTTTCGTCTGAAAGTATGGCGGCACCTGGAGAGCAACGGTCTCGCCATGTTCCCGCGGCCAGTTTACAACCGCATCCCCAATTTCAAGGGCGCGTCCGAGGCAGCCGCCAAGTTGGCCGAGCTGGACATCTTCAAGAACGCCACCACCGTCAAGGTCAACCCGGACAAGCCGCAGGAGCCAGTTAGGTGAGTCTTCAGTGCCTGCATTGGCCTTTACTTCCCAAGCAGACTTTCCGTCTAAAAGTATGGCGGTACGAGGAGACCAACGGTCTCGTCATGTTCGTGCAACCCTAACTTCAAGGCCGCATCCGAGGCTGCCGCCAGTGTCGCAAAGCGAGCCTAGGTGCTAGGTGGACATCTTCAGGAACGCCACCAATGTCAAGGTCAACCCTGACCGAGCACCCATTATAGATTACAAAATGGCGTATGAAAGAAAGATGTAGAATGGGGATTAAAAGTATGAGAGGCGAAAAAGCTCCAATCACGATGGAAGAACAGTCGGAATAAAAACCTCGAAAAGCCGCTAGTGCCAGTCAGGTCAGTCTGCATATTTTTTTTTCGTTTTTCAGTCTATTAGTCCACCTTTAGACATGCATGATGACAAGTGCAGGCCGAACATCCTCAAGACAGTCTTCATATATTCACATCTAGCTTTCTTATCTGGAGCCTCGGATCTTACGGGTGAATTGCATCAAACCAGAAGATCCTCTCTGTTAGATAATTATTATCCGACGTGTCGTGTTGTAGTGTGTTAACGATATCGGTGACATCTCTGCGAGGCAGGATATATATGTGGCTAATGTTTAAGGCCTTTGTACTCAGATCTAGACAAAAAATATATCTATTACGGTTAGATATTCACCTGATCCACTCTGACGTGACGACCATACTGTCTCAGGCGTCAGAGAGCATCACATCAGAAAAGTATGAGTTCGGTTTAATTCATTCTCGCATCGCTCCCCAAGCTGACCGATGTCCTGTACTGCAAAGCCTGTGTTTCATACGTGCTTACAAGATCAATCAATCCAATGTCAGTTCAATTATTTTCGGTTTCTTGTAATTAATTTGTAATACGTATAATATAAAGTATGGTGTGTCAAATTTACCAACGTGACCACCCTGGGAAGGGCAGCAGCATCCGTCATCCGGTGCGGCGAAGATAAGTGCGATGGAGATAAGTGGGGTGGAGATACTGCGATCGCCAACCCGCACGCCAAGCGTGCAATGGCATTTATCCACCATGAAATTGGGGGAGGCCTATGTCCAGCATTGGACGTCCTTGGGCTGATATGGTGGTGGTGGTGTGCAAAATTTCAGTATAGAATAGAATAGAATAGAATAACGTTTATTGTTGAACTGTGTACAAAGCTGATATAAAAGATATTACATAATTAGACTCAACAGTTTGTCCGTCACGGACGTACAATATAAAATCTTAAGTGTATGACATGCGGTTACAAATTATTTAATGTGCGTTTGTATAAAACTCATTCATGCAATAAAAGGTCTTATTGATGAGCCAGTGTTTCAGGGTACTTTTGAACTCTTTACCTTCTATTGCCTTAATTTCAATAGGTAAGTTGTTAAATACTCGCATGGCAGCAATAAAAGCACTTTTGTACATGATTTTATTGTGAACCTTGGGGATACGGTAATTATATTTACTAGTTACCCGCGCGGCTTCGCCGCGTCGACGTACTACGAAGAATGCAAGCGAAGCCACGGGATAGAATATGCGTATTCGGAAGGTCGATTACAAAGTCGATTTAAAAACATTCGTGCTTGATCATCACGGCTAGTCGTCAAATTTACAGTAAATGTCAGCCTTATTTCAAGAAATAAGATCTACCTACTAACTATGAGAATTTCTATGAAAAATATGCATCTTAGCAACTTCAGTCCATTTGGCCATCTTATAATAATCAGATAATTTTAGTGTTTTGAATGTGTGTGCGTTGATTTTCAGTGTAATGGTGCGTAGTAATTGGAAAATATTTTGTATGTGTGTTTTTTTATGTGTGTGTTACCTCCCCGAATTTACAAAATATTTTTTTCGGTAATGTGCGCTGATGGCGTCTCTTGTCTAAATAAGGCTCTAATAAGGTACGCAAGCTCAGAGTACCCCAGAGAAGACGTCTAATAATAATACCGTTAGCGAGCGATATGATCATATCATATACTTACTAAATTGAATAAGAGCGACTGTGAGGGATATATCATTTGTTGTCTTTGTCATAGTTCCGCAATTAAGAATGTTCTGTGATATGACTCCTATCCTACCCTCCCTTAGAGTACCCCTGAGAAATTTTCAAATAATAATACCACCACCGAGGTCATGTACTAAATGGAATAAGAGCGACAGAGAGAGATACATAATTTGTAGTCTTTGTCATAGTTCCACTTTTTTATTTGGCTCATTATCATGTCCACGTCATACCCGCCCAAATTAAAGAGGTTGTTTATGATAAGGCATCAGCCGTTTAAGACAAATTCTCAATTTAGGTGGGTAAGAGCTTTTCCGTCCCCCTTGGTGGAACTCGTACTCGTATAGGATCTCTTTAGAAATACTCTAAGTATCCTCATAACCTATTCTATCTAATCTAGAAAAAAAACAATGCATGCGACTTTGGCAATATTGGTATTAACATTTGATGCCGGAACCACGCAATATGGGTCGCAGTTATGCATTAAAGGCCATCGCTTTCCATCAGGTGAGACTAAGGCCAATCGCCAGTCAGTCAATCATAAAAAAAACATATTTGCATCTCGTTCCACCGCATAACTGCGTCTTGTACGTGGCCCATCATGACCCATCGTGTGGTTTTGGCATGACAGTTGTGAGGTCTATTTTGTCAAGTGAAGTAACTGGGTTAAAATCTTTCGTTATCTACCTCTATAACACTTGCTTATTGGTGTGATAGAGAAGGAAATATAATGAACTTCGATCTTCGGGTGTTTCGGGTAGACCCCCTGAAAACCGGCACTGTCACTGTTGCAGGTGAGACTGGATGCAGTATAATTTTAACTTTTAATTGAACATGTTACCAATAGTGGTAATCTTATTCATCCTTTCAATGTACCTACGCCCTTTTAGAATGTGGCAGTTTAACGTGACCATTATCCCCCTTATTTTGGACATGTTTACTGAAACGTAACAAAGAGAAATATACATGTCCTCTGACTTTTCGAGTATTATTAACCTTTTCGACGCGCACTATCAATAGAAATGCATCTAGGTTGATATCTCATTGGACTCCGTCACCATGACGGATATATTCGTCGTTTTGTCGAATCAATGGTGCGCATATACGTCTAATACGTTATTGGCGTCGTAAAGGTTAATTAGTGCAACATTGTTTTCTCGTCGGTTTGATCTGAATCCACCAATAAGTAACGTCTACTGATTGAACTTCTTTGCTTATGATCACCCTACTGGTATAGCAATAGGTGGAAGAGAGACACACTTAGACAAAGCTAGCCTCTTCTCTTTCAAAATGTTTTGCAGCTTATCTATGATTAACTCAGAAACAGTTCTGTAACTCACAACGTAAAGTTTAATTTGGTTTGTCATTGTTTTGGCAGATATCAATATCAGTCAAGATATACGGAACGTATATTTGAAACGTCATTGGTTTGTATATCAACTTCTTTGAAGTATAAACCATGACAATTTAATATTCACATAATTAGAGCACAATAAAAAAAAAGTTGACACAATACGTCTGTCATTTAAGTAAACTGTAAATACTTAGACCGAATATTATGTATTGTCTTGTAAACAAATTAGTAATTTTACTTTCGTTTATTGTTAATAATATTGAGTATTTCTCGACTCAAAAGTTTTATATTGTAATGCTGTACCAGATATTTCTTACAGGAACATTTTAGTTCATATTTAATTTTATGTCATCCGGAATCATACCATAGCCAGTTCCCAAGTCACGTGGAGGTCACGTGTTAACCAAGCTAAATTTTGACACCTCGTACAATTCTACCAAGGTAAGCTGACCCCTCGCTTGTATGCGGCGTCATCGAACACTATTTTGAGGCTTATATTTGTCGGGGCATCCAGGATTTTTCGTAAATATCATTTTATTAATTTTCCAGGACAAAAATAAAATAACTAAGACCTTATTGCACATCTGCAGGATGGGACGAATCCTATGGTATATAATTTATCAAAATCGGTCCATAACTGTGGATCTGATGGGCATTATAAAGATCGGCTTCGCGTAATATATATATAGATAGATACTGAGTGCGCAGATTGTGATTTTAGTGAAGACATTTTAGTGAAATACTCTCCATTACGTTTTAGAAAGAGACACAGCTCAAGTATGTAAATACCGGTAAGTGTTAAAAACTCTTTTCCCTTGAATACATTTCTTAGTGAATGCCGGCAATGCAAGTGGTACATGGTGCGTAAGCATCTTTTTTGCATCCTAAATGTAGTCATAATGTCTACGGAATCACCCCAATAGATAATATAATACCCATACGTGAGTAGTGAAAATACATTTCCATAATAAGCGCTCTTTAAGACATTCTCAGAACAGGTCTCAGAAAGTACCGATAAGGCATAATAAGCTTTTGCAATTTTTTTGTTGAGTTCGGCGATGTGAGACTTCCAACTGAAATGAGTATCAATTTGGATCCCTAAGAAGTTAGCACTGTCAACATGTTCTATAGAGACCGCACCTTCTGTTACATTAATAGGTACTGGTACAGTTTTGTAGTTTCTAAATTGTACCAGTTTGGTCTTGTTTAGGTTTACATTAAGGTTTAATGTTTTCAACCATTTAACGACAACACCCAGCGTGTTATTAATATTTTGTTGAAGTAGTTCACTTCTGCAATCTGCAAATAGGACGCATAATTCGTTAACAATTTTAGGTAGTTCGTTAATGTAAATTAGAAAAATAAGTGGACCTAGCACACTTCCTTGTGGAACACCTACAGTGACAGTCTCAAAATTAGAACGAACCTGTTCAATTGATTTTGTTTCACTGTTGTAAGATTCAATTATTGTAGCTTGCTTTCAGTAAATAAGAAAGAAATTGTTTAGCCTAACCAGCTTTTCCTAAGTACTGGTTTCATAGTAACAACTCGTTTTCGAAGGTATACTCTCAATTATCTGTACGCACTGTGCGGATTTCTACTTTTTGGCATCTTGTCAATGAAGGTTAATGAACCGACATCTCTAGTTTGAAAGGTAAGAATAGGTTTGACACATAGACATAGAGTTCATTATCTTGTCAATATGCCAGTTTAATAGAAAGGGAAGTTCAAGGTCTTGTTGTAGAAAAAAAAAGTGAGTGAAATTTTTAATAGATACTGTTCTCACTCAATAGCTGAAGTTCTTAGGAATAAAACTATGAGCACGAATAGACATCACAATTTATATTTATCCTCCTATTATGCCAAACCCAACCGTTTCAGATCTTAAGTTTTTTTTTTATTTGTACCAATATTTTTTTTATACCAATAAAAAAAATTGGGGGACAATCTTACACATATCGACCTAGTCCCAAACTAAGCAAAGATGGTACTATGGGTACTAGACGACGATATACAAAATAAATACATACTTAAATACATAAAGAACATCCAAGACCCATGAACGAAATCCGTACTAAATGCACAAATAATGCCCTGGCCGGGATTCGAACACTCGGGACCTCTAGCTTCGGAGGCAGTGTCACTACCAACTAGGCTAAAACAGGCCGTCAAAAGACGTTGGTATATTATGTTATGACTTTTTATTTATTTAAAAATCGCCAAAGTTCGCAATGCAACAACTATCTACTTATATCATGACTATCATGAGCGCTATATCTGTGTTTCAAAATAGATAAACAGGATCCAATTGTTCTTTCACAACTGGGATGGGTATTTTGCAGATAAGGGCTCGTTTTCACTAGTGGTATGTTCGTTACAATGTGAGTCGCATGCGGGGAGCTTCTTTTGTCTTGTTTTCCTTTTAACACAAACGAGGATAGCGCGAGCTTCCCTCATGTGCGAGTTGAGATGTAGTGAGTGAGAATGAGCCTTCGGAAGCCAAATCTGTAACTTGTCAATTGTCATTTCAATAGGTATGTTATAAATAAATAAATAACAGAGGGACAATACAAATCAAACTAGCTACGTAGTAAGCTCAATAAGGCTTATGTTATGGGTACGTAGACGACGATATATTTATTTGATATAAATACTCACTGAAAAAAAAACATATTCATCACACAAATAGTTATCTTGCCATCTAATTAGGTAGGTAATTAGAAACGTAAAATTTTATGTAAATTCTAGATGTGAAGAAGATTTGTTTTGTGATTTTAGGTGTTGTGTAGATGTAGTAGAGTAAGATTGTAGATTTTCTGTATAAGTTTTGATGTGGTGTAATTTTGGCATGCAATAAATTATTTTCTATTCTATTCTAATATTTACCGTGCGCGATGCCGTTAAGCGTGTTGGTGTCATACTGTAAGCTTATATGTGAAGAAATAAAGGTCTATTATTAGTATACAAAAATATAGTAAGTATACCGAACTATTTGGCCACTTTGTCTGCTACGGACGCTGACTGTACACTTACCCATATATCTAGTATATACATTAGCGCTCCTCACAGCGGTTACTGTACGTTACCCAAGCCGTGACCAATGACTTGGGTAATGCATTCCATGTGCAGAACACTGTTTTATAACGTGTTATATAAATACGAAGTGCGGGTGCACTCGCCTTTAACTTAACAAATTATATTGCTTACGTGATGAGAAAACGTTAATATATTCACTAATAAATCACCAGTTTCTAATAAATTAATTTACAAAGTGAGAAATCGATTTATGTATGACCTTGGCATTACTAATTTCACCTGGCCTGGAGAAGATTTTTAAGTTCCATACCTCAAAAGGAAAAACGTAACCCTTGTAGGATCACTCCTTTATCGCTAAATATCGATCTCTTCCAGACAACCTGTGGGTAGTGGAAATGATAAAAAATATAAAAATATTGAAACTACTGGAGAATGTTTAACGGATCGACTGAATTTATATTAGGCTACAATTATTTGACTTAAATTTTCCAGTACAGTATACTTAGATATGTAAGAATCGAAGACTATATGTTACATAGAAGACATTATGAGTTTATATAGCATGCAGCATGCAAATACATGTCACAAAAATATTTTTTATGCCCCAAGGCACCACATAGTGATACAGAATCAAATGTAACACCTTAGATTAGACTTATGTTGGACAAATAAATGTTTGAATTTGAACTGGGCTAACAATTTTGAAAAAAAGAATGTAGAAAATAGTTATTAATGTTATTATCTATATATTACAGGAAAATTATATATTATCTATATATTATATAATTATGTTACCTTATATGTATACAACCGTTTGTTTCTTAATGAACAATAAATAAATAAAAGCTGAAATATAAGTCTATAGGTCTCCAAAAACAAAAGGGCGTAAGTGCCGTGACTTTGTACAGGATAGTGGCTCTAAAGGTGGAGTAGTTAGTAGTAGGTATATACGAAACCCTTCATTGTGTGTAGTCCGACACACAGCCGGTTTTTTCTAAATCTAGGCTGAAAATGAAAACCCCACTTCTATTAGACATTGTTTCAATGTGTGAGTTGTGTATTAAGCCTAATGTCTGGATGCCCGACCTATGCTCGGGATCTTTCGTGTTTTTCCGGTGAACACGAGTTTTCCCGAAGATGACACTTAGCTAGATCCGCTTTTTCGTCCCCTTTTACCTACCATACCCGGTCACAGTGACAATAATATTGCGATCTCTAGCACCTTTCATATTGATTTTCACTGTGACAAGGTACGAAAAGGCCCAGAAATCAAATAGGTTGACCTTACAATGCGGCCCTGTGATACCTATTGAAAACCGATAGGTTCTATGCGAACTTTATTTACTGATGATAATAGCCTGAGATAAAAAATGTGAGACAGTTTTATTAGGCAGACGTCAGTTGTCTCACTCAATAGCCCAGCCATTAGTCCATCATATTCACCCAATAGCCCGATTCATTTAGATTCCATCGACCAGCAATAGTTCCTGTACACCCTGGCGGGTGCTGTCTCTGTGTGCGTCCCATGACACGGGCAGGGCCAGCATCCGCTCGGTGTACCCCTTGCATTTCATTAAATTGTTGAAAGGGCCTCTACGTGTTGGCTATGTTGTACTTCGGCTCCGCGCACGCCTTCCAAAGGTCCGGGACACCATTGTCCCGTGAGCGAAAAAGACAAAATATAATTAAAATACTTTATTGTGCACTACACGGAAAAAATTACAAGGGTAATACATGAATAGGACTTAGGTACGTAGGTAACAACAGGCGAATTTATCGCTAAAAAGCGATCTCTACCAGACAACCTTCAGATAGCGATACAGCCACTAAAATACGCTTTGGGCAGTGCAAACCAAAAAAAAGTAAAGTTACATACACAGCAACATATATAACAAAATATATACTACATAACCATACATAAAATATATAAATAATATAAATGTATAGACAAAGGAGAAAACAATGACAAGGCAGCGCAAACAAAAAGGAAATATAACAATACATAAAATATATAAATGTATAGACAAAGGAGAAAACAATGACAAGGCAGCGCAAACAAAAAGGAAATATAGGGAAGGGATACGTGTGCATTGTGCAAGACTAACAAATTGATAAATAATGGTCTTTTTTAGACGCTTTTTAAAAATATTTTTTTAATATTATAACGATTAAATATTACTATTATAGGCATAGGCATCGAGGTCGGTAAAATATGTTTAAATGTATCATCTTTGTTATTATCGAATGAACGATGTTAAATTGCATCCGATTTGACCCCCGACTTATCATTCTGATAACCCGAAGTCGCCGCGTGCACATCACTGAGCTTAGTATTCATTCACAACGGTTTAATTGCCTTCTGCGCCTCAGGCGCAACCGTACAAGACTGACCTCCGGTTTTTAAAACTAGTGCCTACGCCAAATATTGGGATTAGGTGTCAAGGCGGAACCCGGGCTCCCTTAGCCTTGCCGGTAAGCAGACACCGTAACTTATGGACGCTTGGAACTGTAGAAGAATTACAAGCGCGTTGCAGAACGTTTTTTGATTTCAGGATTCGTTGTGTTACCAGCTAGAGGCATGTCACTCTCAACACAGCGCATTCTCGGGAGCTCTGGCGACCTTACTCACAACCAGGAACCAGTGGCGGCTGTACCTTGAGTGCGCTCGTGCGTTGCACTACCAAAAATTTAACACCATCAAGACCATCGTCATCAATAAAACAATCTCAATCAATAATAATCTATAATATACATACATAAATTACATTTTAAAAAATGCAAAGAAACCACTACGCTAATGTCCTAGTCTATAAAATTATTTTTCGCTCAGTCTCAAAAAACCTCTCCGTGCGCTTCGTGGAGCGCACGCACTAGCCAGTACAATTTCTATGAGAATCGCGTTAGAACGCCGGGCGCGTGAGACGGAAGATACTCCGTACAAACTGAATGAAGAAAAAGGTAAATCTCGTGCGGCGCACGGAGCCCACACGAGGGACCGGCGGCGATATTGCCCGACCTAGTGAAGTTATCGCTCAAAATATAAAGCTTTTCTTGCGCTTCAATTGCCAAGTTGGCTTAGTTGGTTAATAACATGGCCTGCACTTCACTTTTCTCGTATCGCGCCATTATTCGTAATTCGTGTTTATTGTTTGTTTTGTAAAGTGAGTGTGACTATGTGTTTAATGGAAAAAATAATAATGGAAACAAAAACTGGCAACCGTACTTGTCTTCTCGAAGATCTCGCGGTTCGTAAATAATAGCGATTAAATAAAAATGGAAAAAATAAGTGTGAACTTGAATATCGAGAATATTAAAAACAATAATAAAACTTTTAGTGATTGATAAATTAGAAATAAAATCGGCTGGGCCGCCAAGGCTAAAAATGGACGGATTGAGGTACTTAATACATATAAAATTTGATTGTTAGTAGGAAAATGTAGTTGTATTGCAATTTTTGAGTTACATATTATAGTATTTCATAAATCCATAAATTAGCGCACCACCGGTTCTCGTAGTCAGCAGCCGCCACTGCCAGGAACACAACAACTACCTAGTTGGTTACTAAGTTATGTTACTGTAATAATCCTTATCTGCATAAAATATACTAACGAAAGTTAAATAAATTATATATTAAAATGAAGTACACACAATCAGGATTTACATTTGTCAATTTCATTCAAAATGGCCTCCTTGGGCCTGAACACAGGCCTTCAGACGACGAGGCCAGTCATCAATAGAGGCACGCACGGTTGTCATATCTAATTCCGTCACTGTCTTGACTATGGCCCGCTTGAGGGAGTCAAGATTTGTGTGGGGTTTAGCACAGGCTTTCTCCTCAATAACCTGCCATATAGCATAATCCAGGGGGTTGAGGTCCGGGCTGGAGGAGGGCCAGTCTTCGTGGGCACTGAAGTCAATTTTGTTGCTTCGAAACCAGACTTGAGTTGTTTTTGCCTTATGTGCAGGGGCTGAGTCTTGTTGAAAGACCCAGGGCTGGTTTTGAAATAGAGAGGGGCTTAAAGGCTTCACTATTGATTCCAGAACGGTTTCCTGGTAAACTTAAGCCCCAGTTTTGACAGTTAAGCCCCTTTTTCACAGAAATGGACCTGTGTTAACCCTGAGTATGACACACCTAACCAAATCATGACATAAGAGGGATGATGGCCTCGTTGCACTCTCGGAACAGCTACACTCGCTTCTTGACTGTTTTTTGCATACACTCTGTCATTCTGGCGGTTACAACATTCTTCAATGGTAAAAAATTTTTCGTCTGTAAATAATATATTTCGGTGGCCATTTTGTGCGTACCGCTTCAGTAGCACGCGACTTCTATTCAGCCTCATAGTCTTCAATCGTCCATTAAGCAAATGACCTTTCCGTCTACGATAAGCGTGTAGTCTAAGGTCTTGATTGATAACTTTTTTAAGGGAGCTTCTCTTCACAGACATCTGAATTGCCAACAACTTTTGCTTCCGAACGGGGTTTCTTGCGATTCTCGCCTTCACTGCCTTTATTAGAGCTGGGGTCCGAACGGTGCGTGGTCTTCCAGACCTATTGCGGTCATCAAAGCTCAGGGTACTATTGTACCTATTAATGGTACGATAAACGAATTGTTTGTTGATTTTCAGATTTTGAAGCAACTTCAAAATCACGTTTGGCGGATGCCCGCATTTGTGCAACGCAATTACAGCGACACGATTTTCTTTTAGACCCCAATCCATTATAAATATGACGAGATAAGTGTTGTGTGTGCTATAAAATTATAACTGACAACCCGCCATTATATGTCATTTTTTTATTTTTTCGGTAGCATTTGTTTTAACGCAAGAAAAGAGTTTGCAAATCGAGTAACAGAACTTAGTAACCAACTAGATACTTACAACTAGCGATGGGCAATTTCTGAAACTAACTAACTGTGACATATTTCAACTTTTGGAAATAACATATTTGACAAGAAACTTTTCGGACAGTAATGTTACCGAATAAATTTTATGTCACTCCACTACTTCTGACGTCAGTAGAACGGGTTATGATTATGAAATTCGAAACTATATGTCAGTGGCCGCTTGGCCTAAGGGTATATGTTTCCACCTGTTATACAAAGAACGGAAGTTCAATACCGAGTTTAGTTTTTTCTTTACTTTTTTTATTTATTTTTAGTATAATTATGTACCAGTATATGAAACAAATATACGTGTATCTATACTTAAAAAAATCCAGCCACTGCGGTATAATGTACCTAATGATTATATGCTATTGAGACTTTACTGTTTTGCGAAAATATTAAGAAACAGTGTCTTCTATACACAGAATAAAACACTTTTTAACTTAAAAACTTTATTTTTTAAAATACATTTCGATGCAACATATCTACAAAAAAAACTATATATACAAGAATATTGTTCTTTATCGGGAGGTATAAAATTACACACAAACGTACAATTTACACTTGAAAACTACAGAAACTTAACAGAAATTTTTCTATTCTAACTTACAGGACCTCACATGAAATTTGAATGAAAGTTTCACTTTCGTAACTTACAAGCTGCCCATCACTACTTACAACCAACAGTGCGAGAAATTAGATAATCAGTTTTTACGAATATTATTATTTACGAATATTTTTATTACTTAGTCGGCTCATAAGTTCTGTCACTGGCCTTTAAAATTTTAATTTGGAACTCCTAAAACAAAAACCGTTGTGCATTTGAATTTCGAATCTTTTTTAAATATTTGAGTAGTATAATTTTGCAATTTTCTGTTTTCTTTAATATGGAGTGGACGCTTAAAGATAGCCGTACCGCAATAATTGCACTATATCGTTGTGGACACTCGCCGACTAAAATTTTTAAGCTACTTGAAAATTTAAAATTCTCTCTAAGATTTGTGTATCGTACCATAGAAAGATACAGTGCGGTCTCTAGTTTAAATGACAAGAAAAGAAGCGGTCGTCCGCGTACAGCTAGGTTTCCAGCGGTTGTACAAGCAATTAGGGCACGCATTGCCAGAAATCCCGCTAGGAAACAAAAAGTTATGGCCCTCCAGATGGGTTTGAGCAGAAACACGGTGAAAAGAGTGCTTAATCAAGACCTGAAACTTCGTGCTTATAAACGAAAAACTGGCCATCTTCTCAATGGTCGGCTTAAAGCTTTAAGGCTTAAAAGATCTAAAGCTTTATTGAAGAAGTACGCTAAAAATAAGCATCGTTGTATACTGTTTTCGGACGAGAAAATTTTTGACATAGAAGAAAACTGTAATAAACAAAATGATAGAGTGTACGCTCGCAATAGTAAAGAAGCGTCTAATAGCATTCTCCGTATTCAAAGAGGTCATCACCCTTCATCTGTGATGGTTTGGCTGGGAGTTTCTTATGCGGGCGTCACTAGTATGCATTTTTGTGAGAAAGGAGTAAAAACTAGTGCCAAAGTGTACCAAGACACGGTGTTGACTACTATTGTGAAACCACTATCCCATACGATGTTTCTAAACCAGCATTGGGTTTTCCAGCAGGACTCTGCTCCAGCCCATAAGGCAAAGTCTACACAAGCCTGGCTCGCCTCCAATAAAATCGACTTTATACGGCATGAAGATTGGCCCTCCTCTAGCCCAGATCTTAATCCGTTAGACTATAAAATATGGCAGTATTTAGAGGAAAAGGTGTGCTCAAAACCCCATGCAAATCTAGACTCGCTGAAAAAATCCCTTGCTACGGCAGTGGCCAATATCGACATGAAAGTGGTGCGTGAATCCATTGACGACTGGCCACGCAGACTTCAAGCCTGTGTAGATAATTATGGCGGTCATTTTGAATAAATGTTATACATTTAGATTGTCTAGTTTATAAGCTACCAAACGCTGTACAAATTATACTGAATAAACTTAAACTTTTGTTTTTATTTGATACTATGTATATGACAGAACTTATGAGCCGACTAAGTAGTTATTACGAATAGTTTCAAGAAACAGTAAACAGTATAGGTAGTAAGTAATTCAGCAAATGATTTATTCCGAAATCCCGGATAGCTACCTTGTCACGTACATATTAAAGTTACTATTCAAACGTCACTCGTGTCATGCAATATTTACTCTTTGAGATAACAATATTTACTATTAGCTCGCTGTACTGTGTCAATGTCGTTTCTAGTCGAATATTCATTATTTAGTTGGCTTATCATTGCTGTTAGATATTATAATTTTTAGGGTTGCGTACCGAATAGGTAACAAAGGAACCCATATGGTGCGAGTTTTCGTCTGCGTGTCAAAACTATTTGTCTCAGAATCTACTTGGTCTATCGATATGAAATTTGATATAGTTGTAGATAAGTATGGAACCAAAGTACCTATATTCTAAACTCAAAATTTAAAAATAGAATAATTATTTTCATTTTCAAAAAAAAAATACCGATAAGATCAATTATTCAAAGTATAGATCAAGCAGGTTACCATGAAAGAGCTTGAGTTGCAGATTCGGATTTTTTTAAAAGTATTTGTATGTAAGTATATATGTTTTTATTTTAACTTTATTGCAGAATACATGCAATAAAGTTATTTACAAATGGCAGCCTTAATGCCATAAGGCCTTAGGTAGGGTTATTACTATTAGTTTTAGATTTATGAAAATGTTGAAAGTAATCGAAGTAATCTCTTAGTAAGCTCAGTAAGGCCTTTGATCTGTGGTAAGGCTTAGGTACCAGGTGACGATACATTTAGGAAACGTGTATATCAGCTAAAACGCCTATATTTTCATATTAAAATAATATTAATAATATTGGGGACAATCTTACACAAATCGTCCTAGTCCCAAACTAAGCAAAGCTTGTACTATGGGTACTAGTAGACGACGATATACATACTTATATAGATAAATACATATTTAAATACATAGAAAACATCCAAGACCCAGGAACAAATATTCATGCTAAACATACAAAAATAATGCCCTGGCCGGGATTCGAACCCGGGACTTCCGGCTTGTGGACTTATGAGGAGATAAATCGTTATTACTTATTACAAACTATTATAATAAAACGACCGTTAACGTGGTTTGGAATAGACTGATTTTATTTTATAATACTAGGAGCTATACCTACCTACTAGTTTACATCAGTCACCACCGCCAGTAAATGGCGCCACATACATCATATTTTGATAAAAAGAAGATGAAGAAGTGGTCATAATGTCGTTGTAGTCCACTGCACCGTACAGACCTAACATAAATTTCCATATAACAAATTTAAATAGCCAAAATAACACATGCTCTTCACACAAATATTCGCCCTTAAAGGTGTTCGAACTCGGGTCACAAAGCTAAACTCGGCTCGTTGTATCAAGGTTGGTTGTTAAATCCATGCAACAGTATTTGACTGTTGTGACTAGTTCTTAACCCTTAACAAGGCACCACTAATCTAGAAGGCTTTACAAAAAATAAAATATATGTAAAGAATAGTTGCGTTTTAGTGATTCATTTCAAGACAAGTCACTTTAAACGGAAATGTAATCTAATATGAACCTTAAGTCGCAGAACGAAGACTGAAATTCCATTTACATGTATGTGGTAACTAAATCGCCTCTGCCTTAATAAGGGTTATACTCTTAGCCTGTTGTTGCCGTGTAACAACATTATTGTGTGTCGAATGTGGCATTTAATCAATCATTCTGCTGTTCACTATGAATTGTACTTAATTCCACGCCTATAAAATTTTCTTTGATCCCAGTACCAGTAGTCCTAACCTAACATCATCATCATAGCGACCATAGCGTTCAAATTCGGTATATTGTCGAACACATACAGAAAGACAAGTGTTGGTTGGAAACATTAAGCGTTGGGGGCATAGCGTTATCCCAGTACAGTAGCATCCTGAAGGATGCCCCGGGTCCGCTACCTAATCCCAAGAATTGGAATAGGAACTAGTTTTTACGGAAGCGACTGCCATCTGACTTTCCAACCGAAGGGGAAACTAGCTAGACCTTATTGGGATAAGCTAGTCAAGTGCAACAACTTGCCTGCAACGTGCCTGTGTGCGGCATCTTGACTGTTAGAAGTTCTCAAGCCACCCGATGGCTTCTAACTTGGCTTAAGGACAGTTGTCATAGACAGCACCCGGGATCAATGGCTTTCCAAAGCAAAGGAATGCTCAGCGAAACCAGTAACCACTCGAAGCGGTCTGGTCTGGATCCAGAATTACCTGGAAACATTGGGTGTCCTCCCCCCATTCACTTTTGGTTTGGTCTTTGGTTTTTACAGCTCGTATACCACATTTTTGGCATGTATTCGGAATGAGGACTTTTGATGGTTTTCAATAATAAAGTATAAAAAAAATATTGTCCACAGGGTACTGTGTTTGGAACAAAAGAAGACCCTCTACGTGCCAGTGCCTCGTCTGCAGACCGGCTTCCTCAACCGCCTGGAGCTGCCTGAGGGTGAGACCGGCCCTGCGGCCTTCAAGAAGGCCGTGTCGCGCAACGGTATGGAGACATACGGCAAGAGCATTGGTGAGTGACAGGTCTACCTTCCTTGTAAGTGCCAGTGCCTCTGCAGACTGATTTCCTCAACCGCCTGGAGCTGCCTGAGGGTGAGACCGGCCCTGCGGCCTTCAAGAAGGCCGTGTCGCGCAACGGTATGGAGACATACGGCAAGAGCATTGGTGAGTGACAGGTCTACCTTCCTTGTAAGTGCCAGTGCCTCTGCAGACTGATTTCCTCAACCGCCTGGAGCTGCCTGAGGGTGAGACCGGCCCTGCGGCCTTCAAGAAGGCCGTGTCGCGCAACGGTATGGAGACATACGGCAAGAGCATTGGTGAGTGACAGGTCTACCTTCCTTGTAAGTGCCAGTGCCTCTGCAGACTGATTTCCTCAACCGCCTGGAGCTGCCTGAGGGTGAGACCGGCCCTGCGGCCTTCAAGAAGGCCGTGTCGCGCAACGGTATGGAGACATACGGCAAGAGCATTGGTGAGTGACAGGTCTACCTTCCTTGTAAGTGCCAGTGCCTCTGCAGACTGATTTCCTCAACCGCCTGGAGCTGCCTGAGGGTGAGACCGGCCCTGCGGCCTTCAAGAAGGCCGTGTCGCGCAACGGTATGGAGACATACGGCAAGAGCATTGGTGAGTGACAGGTCTACCTTCCTTGTAAGTGCCAGTGCCTCTGCAGACTGATTTCCTCAACCGCCTGGAGCTGCCTGAGGGTGAGACCGGCCCTGCGGCCTTCAAGAAGGCAGTGTCGCACAACGGTATGGAGACATACGGCAAGAGCATTGGTGAGTGACCGGTCTACCTTCCTTGTAAGTGCCAGTGCCTCCGTAGACTGGCTTCCTCAACCGCCTGGATCTGCCGGAGGGTGAGACCGGCCCTGCGGCCTTCAAGAAGGCAGTGTCACATGCCGATATGAAGACCTACGAAAGGAGCATTGGTGAGTAATTATGTATCTTCCCTATACATGCGGTGCTTCGTCTACGGACTGGCCCTGCGGCCTTTTAAAAGAACATTAGTGAGACTAATTCTTATCGTATACTAGCTGTTGCCCGCGACTTCGTCCGCGTCTTCGCTCCTATTGGTCGCAGCGTGATGTTATATAGCCTAAAGCCTTCCTCGATAAATGGACTATCCAACACCAAAAACAATTTTTCATTTCGAACCAGTAGTTCCTGAGATTAGCGCGTTCAAATAAACAAATAAACAAACTCTTCAGCTTTATAATATTAGTATAGATGACGCGATAAAGTGATGATGATTCGTTCAAATGTTCTTTCTTAGCAAGACGCAGCGGTATTTGGAATGCCTCAACAAAGTTTCCATGTAACTGCTGTTATACGCCACAGAAGGGTTAATTATGGAATTTTCGGTTCATTCAATACGCATAAACCAGAGAGAGTGCTAATTTACTTGTAAAACATGAGTAAGTTTACAATTATTTATTTATTTATTCGGAGATCCAACAGCTGCTTAAACTACATTAGTTACATAATTTCTGTCATGTTTTGCATTTCGGCGTACAAATTCAAATTAACAATAATAATATATTAAAATAATAGGTAATTGAATTAGATGGATCCTGTTTTACAATGCATTAATAAATCAAATCAGTTTAATAATATACACTCAACACTTAAAAACTACTATCATTTAACCTTTTAACCGCCGTAGTCTGATATATTTATAAGACAAAAACCATCCAGCTCATTTCGCCACAGTCTGATAAATAAGTCAAATGGCTGGTATGTTTTTTTGCAGAATGTTCATCTCTCTCACGGATCCTAATTTGATTAATTTATACATTAAAAAAAACCGGCCCAGTGCGAGTCGGACTCGCGCACGAAGGGTTCCGTACCAAAAAAAAAGCCCACAAATACTCTGTTGTATGGGAGCCCCCCTTCATTATTATTATTATTTTGATTTTAGTAATTATTGTTGTAGGCACAATAAAAATACATAATCTATTACGGTTCTTGAGATCTAGTTCGGCGAGTGGTAGCCATGAAAAAGGGCTAATATGTCACTTTTTTTGTATGGGCGCTCCACTTAATTATTATTATTATTTTGTTTTTAGTATTTGTTGTTATAGCGGCAACAGAAATACACAATCTGTGAAAATTTCAACTGTCTAGCTATTACGGTTCTTGAGATACAGCCTGGTGACAGACGGACGGACGGACGGACAGCGAAGTCTTAGTAATAGGCAGGGGCCTTTCAGCTCGAAGTACGGATTTTTCTATGGAAATGTTAGTTTAACTTGTTTGCACCAGATGCCTCTGGGTGCTGTCTCTATCGCACTTGCATATTGAAGTGACAGGGATGCAGCGGTCGTGCGGTTAGTTTTTACTAAATACACAACGGCGCTACGATCTATGTGGAGTATTTCACTGGTATCTCTATCTCAGTATATATATTGTACTTTGTGGTAATAGGGTCCTGTTTCGTTTCGTTTTTCAAGGGACATTCCCTTAATATATATATTTTTTTATTGATTAATTAACAGTAACCTTGTTCGACCAGGCATTGAAGACTCCGTGTCCCTGGACCTCGTAGTCATGGGCTCTGTGGCTGTGTCCAAGGAGGGCTACCGCATCGGCAAGGGGCGTGGCTACGGCGACCTGGAGTTCGGCCTCATCATGCACATGAAGGCCGTTAAGCCGAACACCGTGGTTGTCACTACCGTGCACGATTGTCAGGTAATAAATAAATAAATAAATCCCCCACCACAATCCCACCGAAAATCAGCGTCGTGGCCCCCTGCCTCGACTCATGCTGAGTGGGCTCCTTTTTTGAGACAACTGATACCGTTTTGATTTATGATTTTTGTAAACTGTTTTCTTGTATTGTTGTTGTTTCAAAATAAATTTTATTCATTCATTCATTCATTCATAAATAAATACAAACGAATCGTAGGAAACCGTTAAGAAACCAATAGGAAACGTGAAAGTAAATTTGACAGATGTCCCCGGTAAGTACACATTTCTGCCGTGGTGTGCGCTGCGATCGCCTAGCTTATCCCCACCACCTACTTCTCACATAGCCAATATGCTTACGTTAGATGTGATCGGAAATATTCTGGAGGCGCGTTCAGTTTAAGATTTCTTGTACAGTCAGCTTCAAAAGTGGCTACTAGCTACGCATTTGAAAAGTTCAAAAGCCTTTATTAGAAGGGAATAAGCGCTAACACGGTCTTCATAATACAGGGTGATTTCGGGGTCGTGGATCAAGAATAAGTTTTACGACTTGGTATCTGTTAGCCATTTCAAAAAAATTGTAGTGACACGAAATAAATGTATTTCTTTTTTAATTTATTTTGATGACAAAAATACAAAATCTCAAAAATCATGGTTACCCTTCTCTCTTTGACGGATAGTATGGAGAGTTGACAGTGGGATAGGGTGACCAAGTTGTATGAAAAAGTATTATTTTCCATTAGAATTTGAAGACAAAGAGTATTATTTGAATTATAAACCGTCATACCAACTGTGATGTTGTCTACTTTGAATTCTTGACCATGTACAATAATTCCGGATCACGACCCCAAAATCACCCTGTATATGCGTAGCTACTATTGATGCTGACTTTTACTACATGACAGAAACAATTGTCTATTATGATAAATTTTAAAAATTCAGTAATATCCCGCTGTATTGTTATTGGCATTTGTTATGTTATGTCCTAACATTAATGTCCTTTCCAGGTGTTCGACACTTTGCCAGCTGAGCTCTTTGGCCAACACGATGTTCCGATTGATGTTATCGTCACGCCAACACAGGTAAATAACCTTATCTACTGTTTTCTCTTTTATTTTTATTTATTCTCTGTATCTAACAATTGAATAACCTTATCTGTTTAGAATAGCTTATCTCAGTATGGACTGATATTTCCTTTAATTAAGTATACATTATTAACGACATACAGTAGAATAGGGTACAGCGACAGTCAAGGGATAAGTGATATTACGTCGCACTAACAGAATGTCGCACGTTTTGTTTTACTTAGAAAGTGTTTTGTATGAAAACCTATCGAGGTGGTTTCGACATCGTTAAAGCGGGAAAACTCATGTCTGGTCAGCTAACCGAGTTAGTAGCCTCCCCTCTTAGCGTTATCCCGGATGCAGCCCAAAGACTGGGTCCTGGCCAGCTAATCAAGTTAGTAGCCTCCCGTTTTAGCGTTATCCCGAATGCATCCCAAAGACTGGGCCCGCTCCGATACCGCTACTACTTAATCCCAAGAATTGGTGAAGGCACATTTGTGGGAGCTCATTAGAGGGGAGATTAGTCGTGGGTTTATAAAATAATAATAATAAATATTGTAAAATTGACTTTAGTTGGAAATTTAGAAATTAATATGATTGCCTTTTAGAATAACAAAGTTTTTATACAATTAGTGACTTGATTATATTTGATTCTCTGTAAAGACATCCACATTACGAATAGGAGTTATTTACGCGCGGTTCGTCGTGTTCAAGTCGGCGGCGGAGGCGGATCGCGACACGACACCCACATGCTCGCGCGGCGCCGGCCCTCGGCTGACTGTTCACCCCAGAGTTTGCGAGCGATGGGTTTCAAACGCGATGCGCTCCGCCCATTACAAGCCCCTTAATATGACGATGATGATGTTTGTTGTAGGTGATAGAGACGCAGCGTATGAGCCAACGGCCGCCTGGTATCATCTGGCACCTGCTCTCAAACCGTCGCGTGGAACTCATGCCCGTGCTAGGCCAACTTCGCGAGATCGAAATGCTGTAAGTACACAACAGATTCATATCAGACCAATATTTCTCAAGTAAAAGTAATGATAAAACAGTTTAAAGAATTTTGTAGAGCTGTCGCCGAGACAGAAAAGCTCTCATGCAGCCAAATTGAGAACTTGTTTATAATTTGTCAATTTGTTTATTTGTTTTTTAGAAAAAAAAATCTTTAGCGGAATAGCATAGGAATATTGTTCTTGTAACTAATATGTCTCTCTGTCGCTTTTATTCAAATTGGTATATATAACCATCTGCCACGGTAGTGGTATTATTTTCATCGCCTTACCTCTCTTGCTCTTGGTAGGCAATCCCTTCCTTCCCGGCCCCTGCAGTAATAAATAGTACATTATTGTCGAGACCCGGAAGGAGTCAATTGCAGGCTGAGTATTAGTTTTAAACGGACGACCTTGGGACTCCGTTTAATTAATACGAAGCCTGCAATTGACATTCCAGCCGAGGCTAATATAGAGCTGTTCTAAAAAATGGGGGAAGAACGACTAAATGGGAATTAATTTTTGATAAACATAAAGTAACATAACCTTAAACTGTCAGAATGCTTATGTTCTCCCTTTATTTTTTTTAAACAGAATCGGAAGTGTACCTAGTCGGCTCATAAGTTCTGTCATATACATAGTATCAAATAAAAACAAAAGTTTAAGTTTATTCCGTATAATTTGTACAGCGTTTGAAAGCTTATAAACTAGAGAATCTAAATGTATAACATTTATTCAAAATGACCGCCATAATTATCTACACAGGCTTGAAGTCTGCGTGGCCAGTCGTCAATGGATTCACGCACCACTTTCATGTCGATATTGGCCACTGCCGTAGCAAGGGTTTTTTTCAGCGAGTCTAGATTTGCATGGGGTTCTGAGCACACCTTTTCCTCTAAATACTGCCATATTTTATAGTCTAACGGATTAAGATCTGGGCTAGAACTAGGCCAATCTTCATGCCGTATAAAGTCGATTTTATTGGAGGCGAGCCAGGCTTGTGTAGACTTTGCCTTATGGGCTGGAGCAGAGTCCTGCTGTAAAACCCAATGCTGGTTTAGAAACATCGTATGGGATAGTGGTTTCACAATATTAGTCAACACCGTGTCTTGGTACACTTTGGCACTAGTTTTTACTCCTTTCTCACAAAAATGCATACTAGTGACGCCCGCATAAGAAACTCCCAGCCAAACCATCACAGATGAAGGGTGATGACCTCTTTGAATACGGAGAATGCTATTAGACGCTTCTTTACTATTGCGAGCGTATCATTTTGTTTATTACAGTTTTCTTCTATGTCAGAAATTTTCTCGTCCGAAAACAGTATACAACGATGCTTATTTTTAGCGTAGTTCTTCAATAAAGCTTTAGATCTTTTAAGCCTTAAAGCTTTAAGCCGACCATTGAGAAGATGGCCAGTTTTTCGTTTATAAGCACGAAGTCTCAGGTCTTGATTAAGCACTCTTTTCACCGTGTTTCTGCTCAAACCCATCTGGAGGGCCATAACTTTTTGTTTCCTAGCGGGATTTCTGGCAATGCGTGCCCTAATTGCTTGTACAACCGCTGGAGTCCTAGCTGTACGCGGACGACCGCTTCTTTTCTTGTCATTTAAACTAGAGACCTCACTGTATCTTTCTATGGTACGATACACAAATCTTAGAGAGAATTTTAAATTTTCAAGTAGCTTAAAAAATTTAGTCGGCGAGTGGTCCACAACGATATAGTGCAATTATTGCGGTACGGCTATCTTTAAGCGTCCACTCCATGTTAAAGAAAACAGAAAATTGCAAAATTATACTACTCAAATATTTAAAAAAGATTCGAAATTCAAATGCACAACGGTTTTTGTTTTAGGAGTTCCAAATTCAAATTTTAAAGGCCAGTGACAGAACTTATGAGCCGACTAAGTATTTTCCTATCGAAAACTGCAAATTATAAGACTTGAATTGGGTGTATACGACCTGTGTCATGTTTTGTATGGCCGTTTGTTCTTTTTAAAAAGTTTGGAACTCTACAAATAAAGCAGTATATGTAACATTATAATCGTGCGAGGCGAGCCTGCAATGTTTTTTATAAATTTATGACTGATCATAACTCACTTCGCCTAGCGAGCGAGTAACGTTCACTTTATTATTGATAAAACGGCACGAACACACAACGAAAACACAAACGGAAAATTATTCATCTGAAGTGTGCCCGACGTTAAACCCACCCCTTGTGTAAATGTGACTAATAAAGACTAAGTGCGGGTAGTTCGGAAAACCCATGCGGCTAGAAGATGTTGAGACCCGCTCAACGCAGGTAAATAATTTTCAGTTGTACGCGATTAAGTCCCGTTTACCAATAATAATGTGTAAAACTCGTGCAAGTTTAAATTAATATCACGTCCACTTTTACGGCCATTTTTGATGAAAGTACAATATTAGGTAATACTGCAAGTTTTTGTGACTGGTTCATGTGTAATACCAGTTATTATCAATAATTAAACAAACCTCGTCATCATAGAGAGTTTACGTTCATATAGATTCAACATTTCTATAACCTGTTATAAAACTTGAAAGACAGATCCTCACCTGCTTATAAATTAAAATTCTAAAAATGAAAAGAAATCCTTAATAATTTTCGGATGCAATAGGTCGTATATGAAAAAATACCGTTATAAATGCATGAATAATGATTAAATATTAATAATTACCATAATACCAATTGGAATCATCATATATGCAGTGTGACGTCAATTTTACGTCACCGGCACGAAAAGTGCGACCCCTGGTAATACGTGTTGTTGTCGGCAGCGCGGGGCGCGCGTGCACGCTGGCGGAGGTGGACACGGACGTGGAGGAGCGCGCCGCGCAGCGCGTGCGCCGCGTGCGCCGCCGCACGCGCAGCCACAAGAGCCAGAGCGAGGGCGAGGTGAGTACACATCTGGCCGAATCTACGTTTAACTGAATTCACCACCACACCACCACCATAACAGCCGAAGGACGTCCCCTGTTGGACATAGGACTCCCCCAAATTCATGGGGTGTAATTGCCACAATCGCCACGCTTGGCATGCGGGTTGGCAATCGCAGTATCTCCACCGCACTCCAGGGTTGCTGCTGCCCATCCCACGGTGGTCTCGGCCGTAGTTAGGACATACCCGGGTCCCAAATCCTGGTTCATGCATTTGCCGATGACGAATAGCGCCATTATTTATGTATTATTTTTGGCTTTACTGTTTATTTACTTCCTCCAAGTGTGATGAAACACATTGTGTGTATTACGCGCGGTAAGAGTTTCAGTCTCTTACAGCCTTTAATGCACAATTTTTACGCAAACAAGCGTACGGCCCGCCTGATGGTAAGCGGTCAGCGTAGCCTATGGACGCCTGCAACTCCAGGGGTGTCACATACGCGTTGCCGACCCTTTAATAATGTATACACTCCTCTCTTTAAGAATACTGTAGTCCCTCGGAAAAACCTCGGCAGGGAGCTCATTCCACAGTCGAAGGAGTCCGAGGGAAGAAATTCCTCTGAAACCGTACCGTACGCGACCATTGTGCTATTATTGTTGTCAACATTCCAATTTTTCCTCAGGGCAACACGACAGAGGGCGAGGAAGGCAAGGGCGCGAAGCCCCGACGCGGGCCTCGACGCAACAGCAACAAGCAGAACAAGGACAAGGAAAACAAGGACGAGCAGAAACCCCGCCGGCCGAGGAAACAGCGCCCCGTCATCGAGTTCTCCGTCAAGGTAAACTATCACTAGTGGCTCTGATGTAGAGACCACGCGAGCCATTTCGGGAAATTTTCAAATACTGAATCGACAAAAAAATACCACATCGAAACGGCTCACAAAATTTCACGCGTATCGGCTGAAATATGCGACGTGTAGAGAACAGCCAGACACACAGCCAGTCTGTCCGGACACACGAAAGCAATTTTGCCTAAGCTGGAACAATCTGACGACTACTTCACCTTAGTTGGTAGTGACTCAGCCTACAAAGCCGGAACTCGCGGGTCTGAATCCTGGTCAGGGCATTATTTGTATATTTATCATTCTATTATTTTGACAAATTTAGTGCAGGTCTGCGAGGTATTGTAAGAACTAAATGCATTCGCTGTACTCTTGACAACGGCAGTGGCACTCTCTCGCCAGAGGAAATTGGGTTACTTTCTCCTCCACAGAGACTTATTGCGCTGCTATTATTAACTCTGAAACGAAGTGTTTCAAAATCAACAGAATAAATTAATATTTTTGTACTTATTCCAGATATCAAACATCAGCCCGAACACACGGGTGCGCGACTTGAAGCAAGCCCTGTCTGAGCGCGGAGTCAAGCCCCAGATTATGGTGTGGAAGGTAATTATTAAATACATGTTAATATTCATTAAAAGTTAATTCCATACAAACATTAAAATGTAATGTTTTTTACTTTTAGGGATTCCGTGGATACTGCTACCTACACTTCTTCAAGCCTGGACCACAAAAGGTAAATAATAAATAAATAAATAAATAAATATTGTGGGACAATCTTACACAAATCGACCTAGTCCCAAACTAAGCAAAGCTTGTACTATGGGTACTAGACGACGATATACATACTTATATAGATAAATACATACTTAAATACATAGGAAACATCCAAGACCCAAGAACAAATATCCGTGAAAAATGCACAAATAAATGCCCTGGCCGGGATTCGAACCCGGGACCTCTAGCTTCGGAGGCAGAGTCACTACCAACTAGGCTAAACAGGTCGTCAAAATAATACATAAGTATAAATAAATATTACAGGGAAAATATTGTTTCTGGTGAGAACTTATACAGCAGTGACGTTGTTCGTGACGTGTCTGAATGGGGACGATTTGGACCTAAGGCCGGTTTTAGTCTCACGTTAATTATCGGCTCCGATAGGCCAATATTTGGCCGAGAGTTTAAGAGTAATGTCGACATCTTAGCGACAACAAGAAGAGACCCTAGAAGTGTATATTTTTAACCCACTTCAAAAAAAGAGGAGGTTCTCAATTCGACTGTATTTTTTTAATGATTATTACCTTATAACTTTCGACTGGGTGGACCGATTTTGATGATTCTTTTTTATTTGAAAGCTGGTGCCTGCCCTTGGCCCGTGTGGTCCCATATAAATTTAGTCCAGTTCTGACAATGGCATCCATGAGAAAACCTTATAAGTCTTAAATTTGCATTAAGTATGTGCACGATAAATGGACGAATAATTCGGTTGTGTTTTTGATAAAATTATAATTATTACATTCAATGTTCTCTCAGCTTAAATGTTAATTCATGTTTTATACGCTCATTGGCAAGTCAGTGGATCGCATTATATATTTTAACAACTTGAAAGTTATGGCTTACGTAGTACATTCTACAAATAAATATTGATTAATAGTACATTGTTTAACGAGGGGCGTAAGTGGACGTGCCGAATCACATTTGCGAGGAAATAAATAACTCCCAAACTAATCAAAATTGAAGAAATTGACCACTTCATCTCCAGTATCAATGCATGGTTGCCGAGAGGAGCAAAAAGATTGCAACCAATCACAAAACAGTATTTTTGCGGCGCGCGGCCTACTAGATTTGTCAGCTTCAATATTTCAACCAATCAGAGAGCAGTATTCTTGTGGAGCACGGCCAACTAGTTTTTTTTTTAACCAATCATATCACAGAGGAAACTCATAACTCCCTAGGGAGTTATGAAAATCCATAACTCCCGCGGGAGCTAAATCGGCTATAACTACTCTATAAGCCTGCGTACAATAAGACCCTTTACGAGCAAGTGTTATGTAAAGTATATTTACGTATAGGTGGTTTACTATTAATCAAAACCGCCACCGACTCGCGCTTTGTTGTCTATCTAGTTAAGATAGTTTCGTTAACACTCGATACGTAGATCTTATTATGAAGTCTCCTCCGGCTCGTTTCATAAAACCACGTTCGTGTTTTAAGACCTCTCACTATGTCACAGTTACTAAACTACTATTATTGCACACCTCAATAAAAATACAATGACAGTTCAGAAACATAGCACAGTGACGTACAAGCAGAGGTATACTAGGTATGCGATGCAGTTAGTTGGAAATGTTGAGCTGGACGCGTTTACCCGGACTGAAACTCCCTGACAGTCAAGTTTAGGCGCTCAGCATTGAAATATACGCAAATTCAATTTTTTTTATTTAATGAATGGAAAACCAACAGCACATGAAACAATTTGACAATATATATACAGGGTGTTCGGCACCTTGGTACCTTGGTAATTTAGTATGGGATGGCGCATCGTTACTGACGATTTTCTCAATGTAATTTGAGACGTTGGTGCTGTTCATAGAAGCCTAAGTCTTCTACGGTGGTAGATGTCGCTGTACGCCTCCCTAAGGCGTTGTAAGAGGGAACTATTGAAGGATTTCGTGGACGAGCTTGGTTGTTCCGATAGCTCAGAGGCTAGAGCGATTGGCCGCGTATGCCAGATGTCGCAGGTTCGAATCCTGCTCGGAGCATTAAATTTTTCAATTTTTCGCTTTAATTTGAAATAAATTGACTTCGTTATTGTTTGGCTATTGTATCTTCACGATTATATTTACCTAAAATTTATATTTACTAATGTATAAAAAAACGCTGTAAAATGTCATCTTTACTCGAATATTGTGTCAATTTTTTGTTTTTTAAATAATAGACTTGTTAGAACAATAGTCATTATAATGCGTAATTTTATTAAATAATAAGTATAATAAAATCAAATTATCTTTTTTTTATTTTTACTAATCTTACCTACTGTTCCCACCTTTGAGTATTAAATCTATTTATCTGAGGTTCCCACAGATTTGTCCTAATTAATTTCAAATAGTCGTACCTTATGGTAACAAGTTCCGTGAAATTTATTTTATTCAGTGAATTCCATTGATTTATTTACGATTATTTTGTTACTTCATTAATACTACTTCGTTACTGCATGTCACATGGAAGTTTAAATACAAACATCCTGTGTGCAAGATTACGTCATCCGCACTTTTTGTCCGACCCCTGTAGATAACCTTTTAATCTAATGTGACGACCTGTTTAGCCTAGTTGGTAGTGACTCTGCCTCCGAAGCTAGAGGTCCCGGGTTCGAATCCCGGCCAGGGCATTTATTTGTGCATTTTTCACGGATATTTGTTCTTGGGTCTTGGATGTTTTCTATGTATTTAAGTATGTATTTATCTATATATAAGTAAGTATGTATATCGTCGTCTAGTACCCATAGTACAAGCTTTGCTTAGTTTGGGACTAGGTCGATTTGTGTAAGATTGTCCCCCAATATTTATGTATTTATTTAATAATAATAAAAAATAAATCTTTTTTTACAAACACTTCAGTCGTCACCTAATGCCTAAGGTTTTTTATTGTGTGTATGTATCAGGGCGAGGGCGACAGCACGGCGACGATCAACATGGAGTCTGTGATCTCCGCGCTGGCGGAGATGTCGGTGGGTGGCAGCGGCGGCGAGTCGCCGCGCGACAAGCCGCGCCTGCTGGCGGTGGAGCCCGCGCCGCCGCGCGAGCGCCCCGCCGACCAGACGCGAGACGCCGCCTCCGCGCCCGCGGACGCGGACGCACCCGCGCTCGCCCCTGCCCCTGCCCCTGCCCCGGCGGCGGCCGAGGTAACCACGCTACTAAACAACGATAATAGTAGTTTATCTTCATCTCAATAGTTACATATGAAACTTGAAAGAGGATTGCATATTATGGATGTAGATAAACTACTGTGCAACTTATGTTATCTTATTATTAAACTCGCCTGTGGCTCGTTTCATAAAACCTCACTGGTGTTTTAATACCTCATTATGTAACAGTTGCACTCAAACTCATATTGGCGCGCAGTGTCAATAAGTAAATAAATTGTTTCAGGTCCATTGATTCCCCGACTGTGGACGCGCAAACTTCGATATTTTGATAACATACCCTTATTATTTACTACGAACACTCGCTTTCGCACCGGGACTGACGGCACTTGTCGCATTCGGGACACTAATAATTTAGCGTTAAGGTTTATTTTCCTTTGTGCCGGTCCACGTAATTCATGCATTGTGTTGTGTATATTGCATACTGTTCGAAACTCTTTAAATAGTGCGTTTTGTATGGCGTTTAGACCGATGATCAAGTTTCAATATTTATCTTTCAGTTTGTTCATTCGCACAAAGTAATTCAGAATGTTGGACAGCGCTTTGTTCTCTTATCATTTATCTAGTAACGGGGAATAGTCAATTACAGAGCACGCTGTGCGTGCTCATAGGAATGGGCGTCTTCAATGCCCTGCACAATTGCCGGCAGCAGGCTACTAAATTAACAAGTCCAGTCAAATGTTTAGACATGGAAAAATCAATTACCTATATATGATTCGAATTATATTGATTGCGGTGCAAATGCCTTGTAACTAATGATATAAAAGTTAGAATCATTTCAAATTCGGTAGGTATGCAATATACTAGTTAACCAGAACAAGCGATGGTTCGATTTTAGTTTTGCCGAACGAGGGTTCGCTCGATGGTGTTTTTGTTTTTCTCTATTGCATTGGACCGGCACTGTTTAGAGTGAGCAATATTAAAACTTTAACGAAAGTATCTTTACGAATGTTTTGTTTTCTAGTCTAACGTTAGATGTAATTAAAGAACCGTGAATCTTAGAATGCTTTTACCTACGTTTCAATATTTTTTAAGCATTCTTCCATTATTATACAAGAAAAGAAGCTATATTTTAATATAATATAGAAACAAACATTTTTTAATATTTAAGGTGCTTTTAAGCGGTGTCTCAAGTTTAGAAGCTTATTTGAAAGGATTTGATTAGTGTTAAGAGTATTTATTTGAATTACATGGTTGGGACGCCGCTTCTGTCATATGTGCCAACTGAGTACATGCGATATGATTGATGAATAGTTGATTAGACGATTCATTTTAGAGCCCATTTTGCACATATCGATGGATGTAAGTTGGTATATATTTGAAATCTTATGGTAGCAAGTCAGGTTAACTTTTTCAGTATTAGGTTAAGACTCGAAAAGTAATATATATTTGACTTAATAGGATACGTTTAAACTTGTGTATTTAGAGTTTTGCGTACGCCTCGTCCGCATATTATTGGTCTCTATTTAGCGTAAAAATATAAAATATATTTTATATAGAAAGATTGATTATTTATGGTGTATTTTTCGAAATTTTTAGTTTAATCGGTCAGCGTAGTAAATGTAGCCCTGGTGGAAAATACATTTTAAGGGATAAGCAATTAAGCATTTCAGGTTAGATTTCAAGTGTTCAGTCGCATAATATATTTCCTATACTGTTACTCGTCACTTTCAATATATTTTAAGCACTTTAAAATGTATTTATGTATATAACTTGTTAACGCACTCTTTTTTTAGTTTATTTTGTAAACTTATAAAGTTCGTAGCCGGCATGGATGAGCTTTTTTTGTTTTGTATTTTTTTTAATAAATTTATTAAACACTATTTTTGGTTCTTATTTTTTCGCTCGTTAACCTTTGGAACGCCTATTTCTTCTAAACAGGTCGCGTTACGGCCGCCGCCCAAGGCTACAATTATGTACATGTTATATAAAAACTACATGGAAGGGTTCTCGTCACACCAAAATTTTGAGTTCATTCCCAGTAGTCCCGTGGAAGTAGTTACGTGGCGGAACTAGTGAAGACTTTTTTTCCCAATAGTTCCGTCAACGGTACAGAGTGGTAGTTAGGTACGACGACGAGCGAAGCGAGGAGGAGTGTTAGTAGAACTGTGACCCTACAACGCGCGAGCCGAGCGAGCGAAGCGAGCGTGCCGCGGCAGCGGCCGGCGAAGCGCCACAACTGAACATTGGGAATGGAACTATTGGGAAAAAAAGTCTCACTAGTTCCGCCACGGAACTACTGGGAATAAACGAAATTTTGTTCTAATCGGTCACACCGCCAAAAGCAGTATTATTTGTTTCAACTCGTCACAACAAGATTTAGTTCTATTAAGTCACATCATAATTTTGTAGCTATTGGTCACGCTACAAATCTCTTCTTATTCGTCACCCCGTCAAACAGTTCTAACTGGTCACAAGGTCTCAGGTACGACGACGAGCGAAGCGAGGAGGAGTGTTAGTAGAACTGCGACCCTACAGTGCGCGAGCCGAGCGAGCGAAGCGAGTGCGCCGCGGCAGCGGCCGGCGAAGCGCCAGAACCGAACCTATTATTCTACTTGTGACCAGTTAGAACTGTTTGACGGTGTGACGAATAAGAAGAGATTTGTAGTGTGACCAATAGCTACAAAATTATGATGTGACTTAATAGAACTAAATCTTGTTGTGACGAGTTGAAACAAATAATACTGCTTTTGGCGGTGTGACCGATTAGAACAAAATTTTGGTGTGACGAGTTGATTCCTAAATCCATGGAAGTAGGAATATAACACCTTTCATAACAAAGATTCATTTTAGTACTGCGTTCAAAGGGTTACCTAAATAAAATAACTAATTAATCCTTTAGTTTAGGTGTTCTGTCTTAAATATGTGATGTCTGTAACTTAGCGATTTGGCATTAGTAATTTGAGCGCCGAATTAAAATGTATTTTTTTAAAGATGATTTTTTATTCATGAGATCCTCAACGGAGCCCCTCTGCCCGTGGTACAGTTGGCTAGGTCCGGTTGACCGGACTTTGGAGCATCCGTGTCATCTTAATGGACCACACAATTATATGCCTTAACACACTTACCTAAGCATTGCTTGCTTTAGCCACTGGCACAGTAGAAGTTATAATTCAACTGTGTCACTGGGGACAAAACTTTAAAATTCATTTCATTTACCTGAGGCATTATAGTATTTCTATGACCTGAGTTACCAAAATTTGACCTGACATTTGGTCAGACCAAATTTTGAGGTATGTACACATGGCACTGATGGCACCTAACAAAAATTTGCACTTTAAAAATTAATATCACGCCAACGGATAGCCTAATCAAAAAATTGTTCAGGAAAGTTTACATTATTTTTGAACGAGCTATCTAATGATACCTTACACTATGAGTTTTGCAAGATAATTAATTGCATTCCCACTTTTCGTGTACGAGGGTACCCTAATTTTTTATATTCAAAATTTCAGTAAGTAAACAGTTTTGTCAGCGTGATTAATGCCAAATTACAGCTTTCTAGTACTAACGGTTACCTACTGAGCTAAGCCGCGGACAGACGGACGGACGTGGCGAAACTATAGTATCGTAAAGTAAACAGAGAAAAAAAGCGTAAACCGTAGTAAGCAAGGAACCCTTAAAAGGGATAATAGAATAATTTTATTATGAGAAAATCTACATACTCGATGAAACGCTATGGGCGCAGTGTAAGCAGATACCATTTGGGCAAGAAATTGCGAAGCGAAAGGGTGACGAAGACCTGGTCGTCCTATACATACATGGCAGCGCTCTGTTAAGGAGCTGGAAGCCGTCCGATTAAGTTAGATTGAGGCTAGATGCGCTCCTGGAAATTAAGAGGCCTGACGTGTACTTAATAACCCTTTGAACGCCATCATATTTGAATGAAGTGATCACTCAGACGCCAAGGCATCAAAAAATGATGTTTGTAACGTTTAAACCAATAAAAGCAATTCATAATAGATTTTTTCATGATCAAAGTACACCTTCACTCCGACCTTTTTAGTGGTTGTTGGCGTGGTGTGCACAATGACACACGCTCTTGGCGTTCAAACGGTTAAGGCCATCTGTTCTACAGAAGTACTAGAGGAAAAACAACATCATTAATTATTTATTTATAAGTTAGGATGTCACAAATTTATATTACGTCCAAAGTTCTAAGCCATTCAGACTCATCAGCTGTCAAAGAGAGGTCTTCGGGGCTTCAGGGGTAGGCCCCGAAGGAGCATTCCTGTAATAATATATGTGCTGGACAGTTGAAAAATAAAGTATTTGAGATTTGAGGACACGATCCAGCCACAAAGATGTAATTAACCGCTGCGCAGTCGAGAGGCTGTTTAGTTTGCATCATTCGTGACGCGGGAGGCTGATGCCCTTCATTTTCACACCGTGCGAGATGAGACTACCAGCAGATCTATTTGTCTTCGACTGCCAATCTGCAGTCGATTATTCTTTAAGACTGAGTCCAGATTCTATTCCAGCATGTCAAGTCGGTGCCAGTTAACCAGGCTAGGTGGGTGCCGTGATTTGAGTCGATTGGTTTATTATGAGCCGCTTACACACAAGCCATAAGATTTATATCATTGTAAATAGCCTTACAACAAGCTGTCATTGTGAACAGGGGCCTTTCAGCTCGAAGTACGAATTTTTCCATGGAAATGTTAGTTTAACTTGTTTGTACCAGATGTCACTGGGTGCTATCTCTATCGCAATTGCATATTGAAGTGACAGGGATGCAGCGGTCGTGCGGTTAGTTCTTACTAAATACACGACGGCGCTACGATCTATGTGGAATATTAACTGGTATCTCTATCTCAGTATATATATTGTACTTTGTGATTGTGAATTTACACCTATTGTCACTTTCAATACTTTCAATCTAAGTATATTTATATATTCATAGTAGTCTTTGGTTTCAATTTATAGGCAGCAAGTTTTATTGGAAAATCGTAGTTTATCCAGTGCATATCTCTCGTTTCGAATGATAAGCATGGACAGTCACATTAATACATACTTAGTGAGTCGTACGCTGTAGCTTATGTACCTACCGAAATTGACAAGTCTACAACAAGTAATTTTTGTTCACTAAGTACGAATTTGAATATTCCTCTATTATAGTCCTGAAAACTTCACTACTAGATATCTTCTTTGCTTTGCCAGTGGACAATCTTTGTCAAGGCTTGGACCTCGGGCCCTTTACCTGTTTTGATGTATTGGCAGAGACTATTTGTAGCTCAGATTTTCCCTTTATATTATTTGTTTTGGTATATGTACATAGGCAGAGTGTGACCGTTTGTTTGCCTAAACTTGCCTCCGATATAACGTTCATGTTTGAAACAATTGTAAACTAAATTCTACTTATTTCCTCTTAAATTATAATAACAGTCATTAAGTTGTTAAGCTAATCTAACACATCAAACATTCTACCACCATGTTAGACAACTTTGCTTGTATCTGATGCGACACGCGATTGTCCAGTTATTTAAATGAGTCGGTTTGTTGTTCCGCCATTTAACAATGAATAGTGAGATGTATTATTTGCTGTTTTTATTTTTGATTGGAGTATGTGATGGCCAGGGTCCTGTAGATGTGAGTACCTATATCAAGTTTAAGCATTTTATAGAGCTTTTTGTGATTTTAGAAAGTTGTGAGTTAGAAATTCCATGTGCTCGATGCCAAGAATACCACTTCCCACAAGTCTTAATACATATTGTCGTACATTATTGTCGGCCTCTTTAGCCTAGTTGGTAGTGCCATTGCCTCCGAAGCTAGAGGTCCCGGGTTCGATTCCCGGTAAGGGCATTTGTTTCTGTGGTGAGCAGAGACAGTACCTACTACTTATATCATTGCTTCAATAGCTTCATTCAGTCTGGAGCAACATAAAATTTTCAAACACCAGTTTTTGCATAGTATATATTATGTACAGTCAAGTGCAAAAATATGTATAGAATGAATCGACTCTGAATATGTACCAAATCATATTCACGATTCGACCAAATCACATAAGAGCCATAGGACATATTTTTGAGTAAGTTATACATATATACATATTTTTTCACTTGACTGTACCTACCTAAAACTGCGAAAATCCCCACAAGTCTAGTGGTACAGCGAGCGTGATATAATATAATACGTAGGGTTAAGGAGGGTACAGTCGCTAGGATTTTTTCAACGGGCTATAGTATGAAAAGTACTAAGTGCCTGTAATATTTTTGTAGGCTCAAAGCAGCGTTCATTATTTAAGTTTTATATGTAGTATATAGATTTCCAATTTCTTTCAACAAAAAAGATATAACAATCTTTTCTTTAAAAATGGGAATCTAGTCACTGTGTACTACTATAGGTACACAGTGACTAGTACCCCCTAGTACACAGTTGCTCTAACAGTACACAGTGGGTCGAGCCACTGTGTACTACCCCCTGTATACAGTGGTTCTAACAGTACACAGTGGCTACGGATGGAATAGAACCGCTGTGTATTACCCCTAGTAACTTCGTATCGTTCAACCCTGTTTTGATCTCCTCCGCCGTAAGGTTGCCTATTTTCCTGGGCACGCAATATACTAGGGCGATCTATTTCGTTGCGGCATTCTGTAAATAGGTATTACACAAACGCATGCATGGCGCCAGAGCGGCTCACGGGCAAGTTCATACACGGTCGCGTATCGAAAGCTTCTCATTGACGTAAAGGACAAATATAAAGCTCTTTCCCTTTCCAGCACAGTGCATTCGAGCGACTGTTCCCTCCGAGCAACTGTACCCTCCCTGACATTAGTTCAATACACCATACAAAATACATGGTGTAAGTAGGTACCGAACTATTTGGCCACTTTGGCTGTTATACATACTACCTATATGAAATAAATAAATAAATGACGCTGACTGAACCTACCCTTACGGCCAGGCCGCGACGGCAGCGGTTTCCATCAGGATGTATTTATTAACATTGCGTGTGATCCCAACTTATTGCGCGACTCGACCGTGCAAGGAACAGATAAAGCGCTCCCGCGCCGCAGTCCGCGCAAAGTCGTGGCCTAGTACACTGAAAATTTCATTTCAGATCTCAATAAGTACGTTTTATGCGTTCGTTGCTACGCTCGCCGAACTAGTGTCAGAGTTAGCACATTAGAGTATTTCAAAACACAAAAAAAAAATTTAACGTTATTAATAAACGAATCGTAGGTACAAAAATACTCGAAAAGAATAAAACTTCAGCTTATTTATGCAATTTTAAAGATTTTTAAATAAGTACATACACTTGGAAACCAGACGTGTGAGAGATTATCGCAATTGACACGTTGAAAATGTTGAAATCAAATGAAAATCAAATTAGAATGTGAATGTTATATAACCTATCTTAGATCGAGCCCTAGATATTCTACTCGGTCTTCATTTTAGGCGGAATTCGTGCTAAACTTTGACTCGCCAGTATACGTCTGCCCCGATGGGGCCAGCCAGTCGTTCGTGGACACTTCAGCAGTGGAAGTCGACAGGTTCAATGAGACGACGTCGATCATGACTGGGACGATACATTTCATGAGGGGCTTCGACCATTCCACTATGGTGAGTGAAAATGCTGCTATTTTGTATAGGTACAACGACGATGGCAAATAAGTAGGTTGTGCATGATGGTATATGCGGATATCACAGGTTATATGGACGCCTGTGATTTGAGGCGAGTTAATACTTAAGTTTTAGGATTCGACGCAAGTGCTCATATGAGCGAGTAAGCGACATGAACATGATATTTCGCTGTGCCCTACCTCTAACATTTAGTTTGCTACAAATGCTATCATCGTGGTACAAATTATGCATACCTACTATAGATACATACATATATATATATATATATATATATATATATATATATATATACCTTCATGAGGGTCAAGCCGCCTCGTCCTGTCGAGATCGTCTAATTTGACACACATTCAAATGGACGCTTTGAGTAGGTATTCAAAGGCGACGTTTGGCCCACGCCACCACTTACGGCCTCGCGCCCCGGTGGTTTTGTTTTGACACTAGTTAAAAACCGTGTGAACGCGCTGAAAAATTGAAGCGGGCAGAGGGCCCCCCAAAATTCCGAATTCAAATGAGAGTCCGGTATGTCTACGCAGTGTATGGGGTTAAGAGCTGCCTTGATTCTTACCCCACCCGGCGGTCGAGACTAGTTTATGTTGGGGGTCCATTCGTCTCCTGCCTTGGCGTGATGCCTACAGAGAAAATCATCTTGCCCACATAAAGTGTAGGTCTTGCTCCGCCACTGTCTTATCAATCTTATCATTGAGAATAATTAATAGCACCTACTTTCATACGTACATATTAGTGGAGTGTTAATTAAGTAATTAATTTAATTTTCAATTTTAAGGTGGAACTAATGGTCGAGAGAGAAATCAATGGTCAATACGAGATGATAATTTCTCACGAGATTTGTGACGTTTGCAAGGAATTCGGGGACCAGGCGAGCCTGTACGCCAAGTATTTGAACTACTTCGGATTTCCTAGTATGTGCCCATTCCCTGCAGTAAGTATTTCATTAACGAATAAATTGACGAAGATGTTAATGAATATTTTATTGGGACTAGAATAGAATTAAATAAATCAACAATTTTAATAGTCTCAATGCGATGACCTTTATTAATCAGCGCATCAACAGCGTAAATGTGTAGTGTCGCTTGCGTGAGGTACGCCGTGGTGACGCAACCGGTGTGAGATGTCCTATGAGGATTCATAATTTACAATTTATTGCAATTACATAGTTACAGCCCGCCTCCCGTTTGTGGGGGGATCGTGACATAAATACTCGTAAGCGACCACAGTTCCGCTTCGCATTTTAGTATAATTTGTATAGAAACTCATACAACTGCATCCACTGATACGCATCGCACGGACCGCATGCATTGGTTTATCGGTAAATGCTCAGAGGGGCCTGATGCGTGACGATAACGTCATAGGTACGAATTGCCGATCAGTGGTCCACAAATATGTTGTATCATCAGGATATTGTGAAGAGTCCTCCCTCAGTTTAATAGAATAATAGGTACTGAAAGAACTCAGCGCAGTCTTCGTTCCCCTCTTTTTGAATAGCTAAATGTTTGTAGCTCATTTAGCTAATTAGGTAATTTGTTTCCACTTTTTTCGTGATTTTCATCTTTTACCAATGAACAAGCAACCGCGACAAATCGTTCTTCGTCTCTGCTATAAACGAAAAACCGGCCAAGTGCGAGTCGGGTTTCGCGCACCGAGGGTTCCGTAAAAAATATGATTTTTCCCTTATCTATAAGACGTTGCTTCGTACCAAATTTCAAGATTCTGAGTTCACGAGAAGTACCCTGTAGGTTTTGATTCCCTTGCGAGTGTCGAAAATTTGCGGCATAAAAGGCTGTAAGTATCTTTTGATTGCGTTGACTTAGAAGTTTGATTTTTTCACAGCTCCAAGGGACAGTAGACCTGAGTATTTAATATAAATTCCAGCTAAATACCTCCACGCGTTCCTGAGAAAAAGGGTCTTGAGAGACGGACAGACGGAAGGACGGACAACAAAGTGATCCTATAAGGGTTCCGTTTTTTTTATTTTCGAGGTACGAAACCCTAAAAATCGTCCGTTTCACTCGTCCGCTCGCTACGGACAGTGGTATTGGCAATCCCAGAGCGGATAGATGCGTCGGCATTTCGATTGCTGGGGATAAAGTGGACGTACTGCCTTAAAACGGATCCATCAGATGCGTGTAATTCGGAACTGTGGACGCTTACGGCTTAACTTTTTAAGTTTTCAAACTTATCTTGAAGTGATTAGGTTCAAAATCTGATGGGAACTATTTCACCAGTGCCCTATTGAGGGTTAAGACAAAACAAGAACAGCATGAGCTCCCAGCATGAAAGATGTGGGCTCAAAAAACCCATGCCTTAAGGTCATTATCGATGTTCCATATAAAATAATTGTATTGAAAATGGGAATATGCGTATTAATACTTTCAGGGCCCGTACGAAGTTCACAACCTAAAAGCGGACAACGACGACCTCCCGATCAACGGAGCAACCGCGGGCCGGTACCAAGTCACTATAAACTTGTACAACAACCCGGATGGCACGTGCAAGAACGAGAAAACATTCATTGGATGCTTGAAGCTCGATTTTATTATTGAACAGCTCTAAAATCGTCTTTTATTCAGTTTTACTAATTTCGTTAACACAGGAACACCACGCTGCGCTGCACACGCATAAATACTAGCTGTTGAAGCCGAAAAAAATATTTTCTCAAACATGCAATGAAATATTGACGTTATATTCCTTATAATAGGCTGCAAAGTATGACGTTTCAGGTGCGGCTAGGACAAGAGGTCGTCAATGGAATTTCATACAAATCTTGCAGGCCTAGGCCGGCAAAGTTCTCTTTTTTAATTTCCATTCGACATAAATTTGTGGCACAGGCAATCATGACATTCTGCCACTATGCGTATTAAAAATAAAACATGAGAAAAGCACTATACATACCTCAGAGGGAAATATGGGGTTGCCCGCCTCAGATCTATCCGGCCTCGTTTTGCTCGGCCGTCTATATGGCTTCGTCCCGGCCTCTGTAGTAATGTACTATTGTTTGAGCCTGGGACTTGTCGGTCAAGTATGTCCCATGCATCAGGATAAGTGGGTAAGAAAAGCGACTATGTGGTGCGGCATGGGTGACGTAGCAGGGCAGGCTTAGACAGAGATAACAAGATGATTTAGACGCTTTCGAAGGGAGTCTTGGCTGTCAAGGGGATATCCCTAAGCTTTTGCCCAGAAGTTGTTAAAAAAGAAAAAAAACTTTTCACACCGCCGCGACATCTTGCGACGAGCGGCAGGGTATAGCGATGAGCGTTGGGTAAATACAAAAATTAACGACTGTATGAAGCATGGCGGTTGGCACTAGGTGCTTCACCGCTCTCTTTCCTGTGATATCGCCCTTCAGAAATGAGGCATCCCACCAGCCATACGAAGCAAGGCGTCGTGGATGTTATAGAATTGGGTCCAAAAAGATTTTTATTTGTTTTAGTAGCGATTGTATAGATGAAAGTGTTCGTTCCGCTTACCTACCGGTGGAAAGTTGGAATTGAAAACACACTGGAAACATCCTTTTTAAAAAACGGTGTGTCAAATGAAACTCATATCATATTGTTAACTTGCTATTTTAAATATATTGCCAGAATGCCTAAGACCTACTCACTACTACCCGGCTCATTCACGTTGTCGTCTCGACTGGACTCGTAGAAAACATCTTTGTTGTGTCTTCTGATTCTTTTCCTCTCTTCTGAACTGCCCAAAGAATCAGAATCATCTCTCAATGCTTTCTCTTTCTTACTTTTCTTCTCGGCTGTTCCACTATCCTTCTTTTCGGACGATTTGTTTTTGGATTTTTCTGACGATTTTACCTTTTTGGATTTTTCTTTGCTTTCATCACTTGAGCTTGACTTTGGGTTTTTGCTGAAATGAAAAAGTAAAATTTCGTGCAATTACTCATTTTAATCGACGGAGTGGAACAAAGGTCCTCGTTTCAGCTTCTATAAAAATGATTTTGTATGTCTGGATGTCAAAAGATCGCATTTCTCAACCGATTTTCGTGAAATTTTGTGTGCAGGTTCGAAAATTCTATTGAATCTAAGTTTCAAGTCAGTTTATGTATAAAAAAACCAATGGTTTGTTCTCCTCTACAGGTGGCAGTTCTCAACCGATTCTAGTGAAATGTTGTGATTGATTTGTTAATTATATAGTTTTTTAACGAGTCAGGTTCTGGATATATTGAAATTTGAAAATAAAAATGTCTTGTTCTACAGCTCACGGAGCCACTATAGTGTAGGTAGGTACCACATGGTTGTCTTTAGGCGCACATGAAGGAAAAATACAATATGGAGAAGGAGTCAGACCTGACATTTAAAAAATACGTTATACGGCTATCGAAATATTACCTAAAGTTATGGCGGGAAATTTAAAAAAAATCTTGGGCTGGCGACACTGTGTAGTAGGAATTATAGTTTTGATACTAGAAAGTATTTTTGATTTTCTGTGTTCACGTAAGACACCTAAGGAAATAAGTTAAATATAATTTGACATGCTCTCAAAGATAACTCACATATTTTCTACCACCATGTACAGTACCTACAGTCAACAACAAACACATATACCATTGCTACAAGGTGAAAAATGAAATATAGTGTAAAAAGACCTGGATCGATAATACAATAATATTAATCAATCGCCAAAACATTTACATAAATTACATAAAAAATTAAAAATTATAACTCAATCGGAAACCGCGAAATAGATCAAGTTCACTTAGTACATTTGCATGTTTCTTGCTTGCCTACTTTTACTTACAAACAATACAGACCCCGGAATAGGTAAAAGCAAATAAAACTACAAAGTTACAATTTGTTATTTTGACTAAATAAATATATACAACTTACAGTCAGCTGCAGAGAAATGTGGGTCACGTTTCTCTGCAGCTGACTGTACGTACATACGTTTATTTTTATTGCTATTTTTTCGCAACCCAAAGGTTGTCTGGAAGAGAGCTCTTTAGTGATAAGACGCCTGTTTTTTACCTCTAGTTTTAATTTTTATACTGTGTATTAATAATTTAATTTATGTGTGCAATAAAGAGTTTTTGTATTGTATATTTCACTATCCATGACCTATTCGCTATAATCAAAATAGGACTCTAAATATTCGGCTTCCAAGTTGTTGGAGTAGTTTATATCTTAGTCAAAATGATTAATTGTGACTTAGTAGTTTCACGTTTTCAGTACAATTCATTTTTTGCCTTTTTACAATGGTGTATGGTGATAAAATATAAACATGTGTTTTCGTGGACTGTATGGTACATAGTGGTAAGAATTATGTGAGCTGACTTTGAATGCACGTTAACGCACAGAAAATTAAAATATTTTCTAGTATTCAAACTATAATTCCCACTACACAAAGTGTGACCAATCCCAAGATATTTTGATTTTCTCACCTAAATTTTGGGTAATATTTCAGTAGCCAGACTCTAGCTACGAGTATGTGTCTTACAATGTATTCTCTTTTGTCTATATTCCCAAAAGGGTTAGGCAGAGTACACGAAGATTATTTTTCAGAGCTACTTTTAGCTATTGTAGGGTTATAGGTACATTTATTATCTCCTATTTCTTATGCCACTCGATTTAACATGACTCGGTCCACAAATAAAATGAAGAAAGTTAATATATTATCTAAGTAATTACAATGACGAAAGTATTAGAGAAGCAGTGAGCTAAATGTTGTAGCTATCCCTGAAAAAAAAAGCATTATATACATAGTACACATGGATATTTTTTCGGAACATTTACCTTGAAAGTGAAGTAATTGAATGAATCATGTTTTTTCCGTCTTATACTTGCGTCTATAGATTGTTAGTGACAAATTGTTAGGTGCGTAAAACGCTTAAATGATAGTTTACTCACGCTTCTCTGAGACTTTCCTTTGAGTCAGCAGCACTGAAGTTATAAAATCGAATATTAGTAAGTTCAAAACATTAACACAAGATACGTTTAAATTTTAATTTTGTTCTTTACCTGGCATCAGAATCTCTGTCATCGTTTCTGCAAGAAATTAATGGATTAACATTACAGCGTTAGTATATGCGAGTAATAGATGTTGCTGGTGGTGATGGATCATTGTGGCACTCTTTAGGGGAGATCTATGTCCAGCAGTGGACGTCCTTCGGCTGATATGATGATGATGATGAATACAGATGTTTTAGGGATAACAACACTAGACCACTACTTGTTTTGTAGGTATCGTGGTGTTGTGTTCTTGGTGGTGAGTAGGTAAGGTCACGCCTGGCGCATGCATGCATCCATGATATACATTTGTTTGTAGTGTGCCGACAGACACAACGGGAGAACTAATCCTCAATTTAATATAGTTCAAACTTGCTTTTTTATGACATAGGAGGCAGCAGACGAATCGTCTAATGGTAAGCGATTAATTAACGCCGCCCATGGACACTCGCAACAACCAAAGGGGTTGTAAGTGCGTTACTTGCCGGCCTATAAGATGGGAGTACGCTCTTTTCTTGCAGGTTTGAAGGTCGATTGATTACGATCTTGTGATTACTTTGGATTCACCAGCATCCGTAGGCTACTGTGCATGCTTGTTGTCCACTGCCGACACTGTCATGATATAAAAAGCTCTGCATAGTTATTTGAAATGTAGCCCTAAGACCTAACGAAAGTCAAAGTCCATGTGAACTTGTTCGAAATGTACTTACGATGCTTTTTCACCACTCCAATCGTCATCATTGTCCTTCCTGTCATCATCATCTCTGTTGAAAAGAACAAAGTTTAGCAGGATTACCCGACGCACTTATAGTTTAACTCAAATTAAGGTGATGCACTGGAAATCGGGCAACTTCTGGGTGAGCGTGTTCCATCCTAAGAGATTTTTTAAAGGTTATATTATAAAGCTCCATTTGCAGCTACAGGTGCGTGTGTGGACGGGTCCTAAGCTTTTTGCATCTTCCAGAAATCTTATTTTTAACCGACTTCAAAATTTCAAAAGAGGAGGTTATCAATTCGATTGTATGTTTTTTTTTTTTTGTTTTTTTTTTTTTTATGTTTGTTAGTCTATAACTCCGTCATTTCTTAACCGATTTGGAAAATTCTTTTTTTGATTGTAAGTATATATATCCAAGTTGGTCCCGTTTTTGTCAAAACGCAGTTCTGATGATGGGATCCATGAGAAATTGAGGGAACTCCTCAAATCGTCAAGGCAAACATATAGTAATTTTTGTGTTTTTATCAACAAGTCAAGCATTTTCATCAAAAAATGTGACATTAGATGAAGTGGAACTGCTGATGATGATCAGAACAGAACTCTTCAACGACAAAAAGTTCACGTTTGGCGATTTGTCCTCCTAGCTGTGTTTGTTAAGCAAGTTCTATTTTCACGATTAATTTTTGTCATGCTTGATTTCTGATGATGGGATCCATGAGGAATTGAGGGAAATCCTCAAATCTTAAAGGCAAACATATAGTGATTTTTGTGTTTTTATAAACAAATCGAGCATTTTCATAAAAAAAATGTGACATTTGATGAAGTGGAACTGCTGATGATGATCAGAACAGAACTCTTCAACGACGAAAAGTTCACGTTTGGCGATTTGTCCTCCTAGCTGCGTTTGTTAAGCAAGTTCTATTTTCACGATTAATTTTTGTCATGCTCGATTTTTGATGATGGGTGCCATGAGGAATTGAGGGAACTCCTCAAATCTTAAAGGCAAACATATAGTGATTTTTGTGTTTTTATCAACAAATGGAGCATTATCATACAAAAATGTGACATTTGATGAAGTGGAACTGCTGATGATGATCAGAACAGAACTCTTCAACGACGAAAAGTTCACGTTTGGCGATTTGTTCTTCTAGCTGTGTTTGTTAAGCAAGTTCTATTTTCACGATTGATTTTTGTCATGCTCGAGTTCTGATGATGGGATCCATTAGGAATCGAGGGAACTCCTCAAATGTGAAAGGCACACAAATAGTGATTTTAGTATTTTTATGAACTAATCAAGCATTTTCATTCATAAAAGTGACATTTGATGAAGTGGAACTGCTGATGATGATCAGAACGGAACTCTTCAACGACGCGTAGTTCACGTTTGGCGATTTGTTCTCTTCGTTTTGTTTGTCAAGCAAGCAAGTTTTTTTCATGATTCCATGAGGAATTGAGGATACTTAGTCTTCTACCATTATAAACATAATACATTATAGCCATTTTTATTTTATTGTATATCTATCTAAGAGTGCACCATCTAAGTATAATAATCTTTTACCGGCCTCCACCATTGAAGACGGTTTTTTTATTCTTAAAAATTATTCTTTTACCATACGGTATGTTCAGAGTACGGCCGGTTCAGAGTAGGTAGGTAATACCAATAATTATTTTAGTGACAGGTAGAAAATCCATCTTATCTGCAAGTGTTTTCGTTGCTCATTTAAATACCTAATAATAGTAACATTAGTAACAATTCGTGTCTGCTAGATTATTTAAATCAATACATTATGTAATTTATGTAAGTTGGTATTCAGGTACTTATTTAATAAAATTTAATACTTAATATGGAACATTTGTCTAAACACCTTATTTGGGCAATACAGATGGACATAAAACGTCATTAGTGTTTTTTCTCGTATTTGTTTTGAATTATTCCGGAGAATTTCTTATAAATGATTTTATTAGTGTTTTCATAATATCCGTTTATTCGGATAATTCACGGTTTAGTATTCGGATAGTTTTGAATATCATTTTCGGCGGATATTCGGATAATTGAATATTCGGATTATTCGGATTGCAAACCCTAACCATACCCTAGAGACAACAGCGACTATAAGTACTACTTATCTGAAAATTTGCATAACTTATTTACAGTGATATAAATAACGTTTAACAGTGATAAAAATAGCTTACTCTTTAACAGTATCCCAATTGACAGTCCATTCTTCATGAGTGATGCCTGTTCGGAACACTCTTCTGCAGGTCTCTCTGAAATCATATGTATAAAAAACTCTGGGTAAAATGTGAAATTTTACTCAAATAGGCAGTTTTATTATTTTCAATGAAAAATGGCAGTCAAGACACGCTGGTTGAGATTCGATGCAGGGAAACACGTGTTGAAAGTTGAAGGAGATTGCAGAAGTAAATCTTCAAAACTGGACAAATACAGGCATTAGCATAATGCTCTCTGCTTTATCGTCTTAGCGTAATTCCGGTGAAATCCTGAAATTGCCCAAGGCCTGCTTCTTATCTAGTCCCAAGAAATAATTGTTTTTGCGGAATAACTGCCTAAACTTTCGAACCGTCAGGTTATGTTAATGAAAAGAAACTAGTTTTTGTAGGATTTAGGCTTTTCTAAATACACTCCTCTTGTACTAATTGTTATCTTACTCGGTATCCTTGTAGATGGAGCATGAGATGAACTGACGGTTCTTGAACACAGAGGTGTACAGGAAGGGGCCGTGGCAGCTGTGGCTCTTGGGGTCTATCTTACAGGCTGAGATCACACCGATAACTCGCTCCTTGCCCTGGTACTTCACTATCAAGGGTCCACCGTGGTCGTTCTGTGGAAGAGAGGGTTATACACAGTCTGAAATGGGAAAAAATGTCTGTCCAGCTAGTCGATTACGTAACGTCTCAAAAGTACGTAAGAGTAATCTAACTGACCTTTTTTGTACAATAAATAACAGTTCAACTTAACGAAAGTTTAAAAACGTTGATTTACTTATAGTTACACATTTAAAATGCGCAACACAAACAAAACAAACGCCTACTTATTCGAATACGTCACAACTAAATACAACAGGTCATCTTCTTAAGTTTTTCACCTATACAAACGTTCTTTTATCGGAACTTCTTCTCTCTCTAGGTTCAGGTATATTAACACCATGTACCTCGCAAAATCCTCCTTGGCTCGATCGCCTTGCCGTATAGTCGTCAGGGTCTTGTAAGTGCCTTCCTAAATCTATCTCATCGGCTCGTCTGAATTGCTCAATCCCTCTGGTGTCTCCAATTCTTCTAGAGTCTTCGACATCTGTGCAGTTGGCGTACCGTTTCTGTGAAATGTTGACATAGGAATGAGATTCGGACGTTCCTTGAGGTGTATATTCAGAAAAACATCTTGATGAGGTGCATTATAACTGTGAGGAACTTTGGAGGAGGTAGAATACAATAAAATGTCATCTAAAGCAACGAGATGCACCTCCACATTACAGAAAATCGAAGGTCGTCGTCAACCTGCGATTTTTCCTTCAACAGTTAACGTTGCGCTACGCCTCATAATTATCCATTTCGCTATTATTTCCTTTAACTCAGCATAAACTTACATCACAAATCTCGCTAAGTCTCTTCATGATGTCCTTAGTGCAGATCATGTACTGCGTGATAATGTTTCTGAAGCGTTGCGACCATTTCTTTGCACATTTTTCGTTGTCCATGATGCACACTCTGGCTTCTTGGAGACACTTGGCATTGTCTGGAATATGTCCGTCCGATTTGTCACGGCGGTAGACACCCTGAAAATGCAATGAGTATAAAAATCCTTTAACGTATGTACCCAATTTGTTTCCTTTGAAGTATTAAGCTCTATTTTAGGTTTTCGCATCAAAAGGGAAACAAAGGAACCCTAACCAGGCGATGTCTGTCACGAAATATATCTCAAGAATTTCTTAAGCTCTCGATTTGAAATTTGGCAGGCAATCTGGAAACGAGTTAGCGTCAGCCTCAGGCTGACAAATGACTCAAGATTGGGGAAGAGTCGCGTGCTCTCATTTCAGCCCAAGAGCATCACTGTTCCACAATACATAGTTTCATTACCTCTCTAAAGTTACTGCCGCTGCCCCAGCCAGCGATAAACCCTTTAGTACCCGGCTTCTCAAGATCCCGGCTAATGTTGTTGTAGCAGATGAGATCCGAGGCGAACTCACAGCCCTTCTCAACCACGCCGAACTTGAAAGGCTTGTTCACTTTCACGATAGCAATGTCGTTGGATGACCATTTGATGCTGTCTTGGAAATCGAACTTGTAATCTGTAAAAACGGGTGGAAGGGAGTTAGGTGGGTAATGTATGTGAACTTGATAAAAGTTTAAATCCCGTCATATCTTTGTTCAGTAGTTTCAGTACATCTCCACCAATTAAACCTCAAAGTTTAGGAAGGAAAATACGTATTGGTTTACTACAAAATCTATCGCCAATGAAAACAAAACTCAGTGTCATGAAATTGCAGCGGCCGCATACGTATAAAATACTAGCTTTTGCCCGCGACTTCGTCCGTGTTGAACTCGTTATAGCCTTAGGGTGGTATTCCACTCATCCAATATCTTTGTCCAATATATATTTGATCAAAGAAATTGGATGATTTCATCAAACTTGGAAGGGACCCCGACATTTGATGAAAGATTCTTATGACATTTAAATCAATATGGCTACGCATGAAAAAAAAGTTGGAGAAAGATATTGGATAAATGGAATGGGCCTCTTTCAAAGAAATTTGATCAAAGATTGGACAAAGATATTGTATGAGTGGAATCCACACTTAGACAAATAATTGCAAAATATTGTATAAGGTGCTGCTTGATACTTGCGCTCCCATACAATTTTTCACCCCCCTTTTCACTTTAAAGACCAGTGTTCTTGGTCTTTATAAGTCTTGAAGGCTCAAAGCTTATGCATTTTATGTTAAGTACTGGAAAGCCCGGCAAATGCCCCCCCCCCCCTTGCCTCGTTGCTTGGTGGACGTGGCGCAAGCAACATCTCCTGCCAGCATCTCCTGATGATGCCTCGTAGAGAGGCGAAACACGTGTCGAGGTTTTGTGTTTCTATGTGGTGGTATTTTGTATTTATTTGCATGTTTGTACAAAAATACGCAAGTGGATACGTTAACATTATTAGACCTACAGGTTTTTTAGCGGAATAGCAAAGAAATATTGTTCAGGAAGCTTAATAAATTTGTGATTTTTATATTTACAGCCTTCGTGAAAAACGGAGCTCGCATAACGATAAAAAATGTCTAAAAAAACTTACTTTTGGGAATGCATTTCCACACTACTTTCCTCCTATTATTGCAGACGCATTGATCGTCCTTATAGTCGAAGCTGTCCACAAACTTGCTAGTGCCAGAAACGACGTAGAAGTGCTCTGCGTCTTCTACGCAGGCAGCTGATGTGAGCACGTAGTAACGCTCAACGATGACACCTCCGCACAGCCAGCCGCGGTACTTGTGGGCTTTGGCAGATTCTTTCGTCAGTTGGAGGTAGACCTGAAAGTATTGACTCAGAAGTGCACAAACAGTTTTTACTTACGGCTACTTTATTTTTTACTCTTGTTATACTTATTCATGTCTTATCGAATTTAAGCAAGCCATAACGTTCAGTTAGTTTATAAGCAACACTGTTACTCCTGCCAACGCCGCCTATAGGTCGTATAGGGCATACGGCCTTATAGTAATCTTTTAGTGAGCACAACGCTAAGAAACTGTTCGCGGTTTGGTGATACTTTGTCAATCGGTACCTACCTACTTGCTATGTTTTTATTTGATTATTTGCAATAAAAAAAGGAAGTAGAACCAAACTTTTGTATTCAGTAAAGTCGACATTTTACTAAACACATAAACCCTTAGTTTAATCTATCTCATTTTTTTACCGCGTGGACATATCGACCTTTACACCAACACCAGTCTCCCGAGTTATTTTTGGGGGTTATTTCCAGCTTCTAAGGGTATTAAAATAAGGTAAGTTAACACTCCAACACAGTTGGGAATTGCCTCGAAAAATAGGCACCTGTTCAAGTGGCGACAACTTTGATTTTTAGAATGGATTTTTATTAAACTTGTTAACGTTTACCCTGTTCTCTCCTGTGCTACCGAATAGAATAGGGTTGGTCAAAAAATTGTCTTAGGTCGTAAGTAGGCTGTTGTAGATCAGTCCATTACTAGGTAGATACCGCCCGTTTACCTAAGTAAGTCCTAAAGTACATATTACACAATATCAACATTTTTACTAGTAACTTACCATATACGGCCGTTTCCCTTTCGGTGTGTTTTTACCATACAGGATTCTTCTAGTATCTACTTTGGTGGTATTCTCATATTCCCAGCCTACGTCGTCGATATCAAGTATTTCGTCTGTTGTATTACTCTTCTGCTTCTGCTCTCTGTGGCTGCTATGTTTTCTGTGGTGTTTTCTGGATTTAGAGCGCTTATGGGTTTTACCGTGTTTATCATCTTTTTTATGTTTATAATGTTTCTCGTGACTTTCATGATTTTTGTGTTCTCCATGTTTTTCATGTTCTTCGTGAGTTCCGCTATCATGTTTTTCAGTACTTTTCTCAGCCTTGTGTTTTTTGTGCTTCTCATGACTACCGACGTTTTTTTCATGACTCTTGGAGTCGCTGCTTTCGTCGCTTTTGTGTTTGCTTGCAGCTTTGTCGTTCTGTTCTTTGCTTTTATTTTTTTCTTGATTTGAGGGTACTGACAGTGCTATACCTGGGAAAGTGTATAATTTTCTGAACTTATTATTTCTAAAACAAGTCGGTTGCAATACTTCTAATATGTGCAGTATTAATATTACTACATTTAGCACTGGTTTGTTAACTGTAAGGTAAAACATCACCAGCGATTCATTTACACTAGTAAGTTGGAGAGGCACCATAAGAAGAAGAGAATCCCAAAATTTTTTGTTCGTTGAAAGCATTTTTTTTTACAAATGGTCGCAGTTCTAACCTAACCTACTTTTCTAGTAGACAAAATGGGTTCTATCTACACAATTTTTTATCTGTTACCTAACAAGTTGATGATTTTGGAAAAAGTTTTCTATGAAATGAAAATTCTGCGAATCAATATATTCTATGAAACATTTGTCTGCGAAACAAATACGAAATTTATCGTTATCTGAATTTCAATCGTGATTGACGTGATTGTGGATGGTCTGGGTCATTCAGCTAGAAAACAGTACTACTACTACTACGTCTCTGACGACTCTGGCCGAGACTTTAACATGTGACGTTGTTAGTGATGTCATGATGTGTGTTACTCGACATTTGACAATCGTGATTAAAACGAGGGTACGTAGACTCTAGCCCCTGGCGCCACCGCCCGCTCCGAGTAGCTGAGAGGTCAGGGAACAAGCACGCAGTGCTTATCGGGACGCCGAGACCAGCGCTCGTGATTAAGAACCGCGTAGGTCACGGTAGTTTTCTATATTAAAATTGCAGATTTGCCCAGTTGTGCTAGCTCCTCGTAGATTTTTAAATCTTCCGTTGAGAGTTACAAAGAAATGGAAAGGCGGGACGACACTACGGCGCCAGAAATGCCTTTATGGGGCAAAGATACTATGCAGTTTTTAAAATGAAATGAAAAATCTTACTTACCTATTAGAAGGGCCAAAGAAATCAGAAGCAGTATTCTCGCCATTTCCGCCGGGAACCAACGACGGCCGGAGAATAGTCGGAAATGAATTCAATAAACCATCAAAAACACAATTATTTGCTTATTTAGATTCCTCGTTTTATTATTTTAATTTAATTAATCGATTTCCTGGATGTAACGAAGCAATTATATTTTCAATTACAGATTGATTTTGTAGAAGTTAATCTTGTAGGTGGATTTTAATTATTATCGCTTTCTATTGATTAGTTTTATTGACTTTGCCTTATCTTGTTGTCAACGGCTCCCCCCATTGGGTACCTATTTATAATATACCTTTGTCATTAAACTTTAATATCAGTTGGTAAGTTCATATAATGTGTACTCATAATATTACGTTGGGGTGTTACCACACCAATCGATGGGCCATCGATCGATATCGATCGATTGGTTAGGCAACCCGCACATAGCCCGCGGGCGTCCGCCCGCCTGGCTTGTGCAAGTACCATGAAACTCGCAAGTGTATTCTTGGGGGAACAAATCAGTGGGCTGGCGGCGCACGTTGCTACGAGGCCAATGCGGGTATGTGGTCGGCAGTCGGCGCGATGATCTATGCTCAACGAACATTATTTCGAGGTGTATGGCCGCGAGAAACACTATTGTAATGACGTTGCATTTATCCGAATTAAGGAACGTACGGTTTGCAGCACATCAGTCAGCTATTGCATTAAGGTCATTCTGCAATCTTACACAATCCTCGATACTTGTTATTCTTGGGTAAATCTAAAATCGTCTTCATATAGTTAACAGGGACATGATAGTTTCTGGACTAGGTCGTTAATGAAGACAATAATCAGGAAAGGGCCAGAATGGGACCCCTGTGGTACACCAGATATAGTGATGGGCGCAGAGAGATGTCCTTTGATGTTTATAAGCTGACTCCTTTTATTTAGATAAGAACTAATCCATCTCAGCAAGTCACTATAAATACCGTAGCCTATCAATATTTTTATAAGGATTGAATGGTCGACTTTGTCAAATACCTTGGAAAAATCGATGTTTATTAAGTCCACTTGAGATCTTTTAGCAAATGCACCACATAAATATGTTTTAAAAACTAGCAGATTGCTGACAGTGGAGTCCTATAATATTACAGAAAAACGATGGTGACAGGGTTTTGAAATATTTTTTATATAGGAAACCACTGGCTAAAATTTAACAGTGTGGTATAATTTTGGGATCAGCTCATGGAGCCCTTTCATTTGATATCACGCTCGATGGGCTCCTAAAGAATTTTTTTACCTATAAAAAAATTGATGACATCATAGCTGGAAAACGTATGGTCACTGATGTCCTCCCAAGACTAAAATGTTGCGTTCCAACGCACGTTTCCGAACGCAGTTGCTTGTCACGTCATACAGATAGATAGCTTTCAATTTTGACGTAGTCTAAGTTAGGAGGTTAATGAGTGCTAATAATTTTTTATACGGTCGGTATGTTTTCTTGTTAAAATTCACGCAGCCGGGTAGGTTAAGGATTGGATCGAGAATACAGGTGTCGTCTTGGTTGGCTTTCTGTGTATAATCGGTGTGCATACCAACCCTTGCGGGCCTTGTGAGAATTGTGGCTGAACATTGAACTCCGTGCAGTCTTGATGGTGGCGGAATTCCTATTCACCGACTTCAAAGTACTCCGAGGGCCCTCGTAGAGATAAGAATCTTCGCCGGATGAAGCAGGAACCGCTCTAGCCGTGAGTTCGACAGATTTAAGTTTTAGTGTAAGTTTTTATACGACCCGCATAATGGCGTGGCGTGGCGTCCCTCGCATAAAGACTCCTACTAAACTTTCCCGAAAAAAAAATCGTATGCGAACTTCCCTACTACAGAACTGGAGTCAGGTCCAGGACTAATATATCGACACCTCGGAAGTTTTCACCAGCCGAGTTTAGCTGAAGTGACAAGACGAACAGACCTGCTACCACGAAATCGCTGTCGCTAGAATATGCAAGTGCGACAGAGAGGAAGATACAAGCACTCCGTTCGTTTTCGTTTCGCTGCAGCTCAGGCCTGCTATAGATCTACCGATTGAGTGAGACGTCGCGGAAGAATGGCGGGAGGCAGGGACTCGACTCTGCCCGGCTATACTCTTTGATGACCCTCCTGAGCTGGTGGTTTTGCTCAGTGGACGAGGCGCAAGCGACATCTCCTGTCAGCATCTCCTGATGATGCCTCATAGAGATGCGTAACACGGGTCGTGTCATTATTTGTGTTGGTTTGTTGTATTTATTTGCATATCTGCACGTGTGGAGGGAGGGTAGGAACATTAACTACATGCACAAAATACGCGTTTGATTACATTGCATTATCACTAATAGACCTACACGCTCTTTAGCGGAATAGTAAATAAACATTGTTTTAGACGTTCATGCAATTATTTGTAATTTGTGCTGTGATAACAGTTGTCACCGTTCCAAACTATGATGATACACCACGATGATCGAGGTTATAAAACATTTTTCAACCTAAATGCCTTACAACACTTGGGAACCGATACGGTGGTTTATAGTCTTAAATCAAATAAAACTCTCGTAAATCGTACTATTTTATTATTACAACTGTAAATAATTGCTCCAAATTATCCGGCGACAGTCTTGTTCGGTTTGCTGTCATGGGCCCTCACTACATAACCCCGGTTAGGGTACACCTTGTCTGTATGAGATGGTTTGACCACGCTGGTGATCGGCTCTTTGGGCTCATACTTTCCTTCGCTGTTCACTGGATTTTTCATCTCGCTTACAGCAGGCCTGATGTAAAGAAAATTTAAATTTATTTTAAAGAATCCTACATGTAATTGCTTTACTTTTGCTTTTGAAATTGCAAAAGTTTCGCAGGAGATGTCGCTGCGAGCCTCAGGGACGTCATCATCATCATCATCATATCAGCCGAAAGACGTCCACTGCTGGCCATAGGCCTCCCCCAAAGAGTGCCACGATGACCGACCCTGCGCCACCCGCATCCAGCGGACTCCTGCGACCTTTACCAGGTCATCAGTCCACCTTGTGGGGGGCCTACCCACGCTATGCCTTCCGGTACGTGGTCGCCACTCGAGAACCTTTCCGCCGCAACGGCTATCAGTTCTACGTGCTATGTGCTCCGCCCACTGCCACTTAAGTTTAGCGATTCGGAGGGCTATATCGGTTTCTTTGGTTCTGCTGTGGATAACTTCATTCCTGATGCGATTACGCAGAGATACTCCCAGCATAGCCCTCTTCATTGCTCTTTGGGTGACTTTGAGCCTTCTTATGAGGCCCATAGTAAGCGACTCAGGGACGTGTTTAGGCATAATTCGCGCGGCACGCCGCGCATGCTTTTTAAACGCTATGAATTTTCATGCAGCTCGAAACGCACAGAGCGGGCGCAGCGCGGTGCGGGGCGGAGGCGGTTTTGAAATCTTGATTTTTCCGAAACGGTAGACTGTCGATAGTGTCGGTTAGTGGTTCATATGTTACACTCGCCGCCTGCGCTTCGCTATTCTGCATGGTTTTTTGGTGCGACGACCGTGTTCGCTTTACCGAAAAACCACCTCCACTACGCAACGACGCTGCGCTGCGCTCTGTGTGATTCAAATTTACATCCCGTGTGACTGAACGTGGGCTAAGCAAGGCGTAATTAGAAAAGTGAATTGATTGAAAAAATCGTCTCTATAGTTGGACCCACAATAGCTCAGTTGGCAAGAGTAGCGCACGAAATGCGATGTTCGAGTCAAATACACTTGTAGAGAGTTATTTTACAAGTTTTCATTTTAATTGGAATTCTATAAAATTATCTACTAGTATATCAAATCAGAAAGGAGATTTGACAGGGATGACAGCTACTGATTTGTATGTATTCGAAACTCACCCGTCAGCGTGGTCTTTCCACGATATTACTTTTTCGGTATGCGTCACGCCAGATCTAAACTGTCTTCGGCATTTGGGTCTGCAAAATATATAAAATAAATATTCATTCTACAATTTTTAATCAACGATATTATAATGTTATCGAGTCTTCGTTCATCATTCATCACACTCTACATTTTCAGAAATTTCTACAGCAAACTATTTTTTGTAGCGTTGCGATGTAATTGGGGCTTATGGTAATTAACAAGGCAGTTTCCTTCTGCAAAACTATTGCTTACACTAAAAATTAGCAGCAAGCAACATGCAGGAGATATTGCTGTATCGAGGGGAGAGCAAGAGCTAAGTCCACCTGTGTCGACCGATAAGGTCGCATAGGAAGATTGTTCTGCATCATATCTGAGACTGGCAGGCACATCAGGCCAAACAGAGGAACCTAGGAGGATGTGAAAACTGGTGCATTGTGCAGTCAATCCCAATATTACACGTATCAAGAGAAACACCTTAACACGAAAAAATTATATACGCACTCCACATCCTTAAAAATGGCACACGAGATGAATTGGCGATTCTTATAGATACTGGTGTAAAGGAAGGGTCCGTAGCACTTGTTGGAACGCTCCTTCACGAGGCAGGCGGAGATGACCCCGATCACGATGGCGTTTGTGCCTTCTCCGTAGATGAGAGGACCACCGTGATCGTTCTGAAAGGATGAACAATTTAGGGCTTAAACTTTAGGCAATATCTTCTTAAGAACAGATGTATTCTGTGTACTTAAGCGAGTCTCATTTTAAATCTTATCTTAAGATTTCAGTGAAGGATAACAGCGAGAGGAAACCTGCCTACGTTTGCGAAGAAAGACAGACCACAAAGAAAAGAAAGCCAGAATTCAAAGGTGTATGTGATGTCCCCAACACGCCACGAGCCAGCATGGGGACGATCCAGCATTGCGATCAATAGCAAAGAAATAGGAAATTCTCTCATCCATGAGAGGAATGAAGAAATGGTCCCGAATTAGAATCAATACCTCACAATATCCGCCATCAATTGTGTTCCCTCCTTTGGATTTTCGTAGGTCCGTCTCGTTTGAACTATAGTTGTGGTGGTCGTATGCAGAGTGCATCACCAGGTTTGTGGGCACTTTCTCTATAAACCTTCTGCCCTCATCCTCGTCGGAGTAGTTGATGTCTTGACAGTCTACATATTTCTCCTGTGAAGAGAGTTTATCTCATAGTTTATTTCAACTAATGTGACGTTGATGTATAGGCTGATAATGATGAACCAGAGTAGCCAAGTAGTTGCCAAGCGGAGTATAGGGGGCAATTTTTTAAGTAAAGCAATTTAGGGAAACAATTATGTTACTAAACTCACCAATCAAGTCAAAATGATGGTATTTTAGCTCAAGTAAAATGTGATGGGGAGGATGCATGAATAATATTTCAGAAAGTTAACATCGAAATTGGTCCAAAAAAGCCTTGCCGAAGAATCTCGCTGAAGACATAAACACAAACGTAACATTTATCAACTTTTGTATAATTTTAGCGAATAGAATCTTTGTCGCGTTAGCATCGACACGTATGCAACATGGCGTAACTAATACACGTATCACGATCGGTAAGTATGCACATGTCTTGATACTGTAACCTCGCGATACATACAAAGATGTGATTTGATACGAGATACGTCGCGAACAAAATGGAGTATGTTTATCATATTCATATTCATAGCATTTTATTTTTCGAACCGTGAGATCTTCGAGAAGGCGGTACGGTTGCCAGCTTTGTAGCTAACCCATACGGCACTGCGTACGATACGCTGTAAGGTGCTAGTATGGATATGTTTTGTTTACTCGATAATGGTGATGGTACGATATGCCGAAATTGAGCGTCTATACTTAAGATACGCGTGCTCAATCATTTCTATGTATCGTACGCCTGACCTTGATACGCTAAAATGATACAAATGTGGACAAATCTTTAACGCGGGCGTGGTTTGAACGAATTGAGACATCCCCTTAAATTTAAAACTGAATTTACGTACGGCCTTAGTGTCCGCTCTGTTGCGAGAGTGTGGCTGGGCGGCGGCGGTGTTTGCACATGTTTTACGCGTACAGTATATGCTGCATGCCCCCCGCTCGCCGCACGCTCAAACAGAGCGGACACTTAGACACTACTGAAACTTACGTTACAGATTTCAGACATGGTTTGTCCGAGATCCTTGGAGCATATCATGTAGTTGTCGATAATGTTGTTGTACCGGGAGCCCCAGCGTTTCTTACATCTGGTTTTAGCTATAATCTCCACTCGGGTCTCTAAGAGATCCTGCTGGCCTGGCTCCCTTCTTCGCCCATTTGCCCACTAAAATGCATTAGAATAACGAAGCTTAAAGTCCGATTTACATCAGGCAAGACGAGTACGATCAAAGCCAAACAAAAATCACATGCAAGTTCTCGCACCAGGTGCGTACTGCGTGACCCTTTAGTCAAGAATAAGTCTACGGTTCCTCCCCCTCCTCCCCTCCCCGTGTAGTAAAATTCAAGTGAAGGTCGGGGGTGGTCGGGGTAATATTTATTTTATTTATTTGTTTATTATTTATTATGGATACTTGTCGATGATATATACATACTTATATAGATAAAATAAATATTTAAATATATAGAAAACATCTACGACTCAAGAACAAATATTACTGCTCTTCACACAAATAAATGACCTGACCGAGACTGGAATTCGGGACCACCAGTTTCGTAGGCAGAATCACTACCAAATGGGCTAAAGTGATCGTCAAAATGTAGGAACGCAGTATAGAATCCGTACTGGCTCGACTGATAACTCAAACAAATAGCTGATAGCTTACGGACAAATGCGGAAATAGCTTAAATACTCTTACGTCACTGTACTTCAGAGTGCTTCCCCAGCCCGCAATCCAGACAATATTTCCCGCGTTCTCCAAGGTAGCACTCTGGTTGTTGTAGGCGATAGGTTTGGGAATAAACTCGCAGCCGCGAACACGCCTTTCGAAGTCGAAGCCATCTTCCACCTTCACGACGGCGATGTCGTTGTTCATCCATCTGATGTTGTCGTTTTCGTGGCCATCGAAAACGTAGTCTGAAGAAAGTAAAATATACATTCAGCTTGCTAACAATTATGTAAGAACTTAACAAACTCGACAAAGCTCTTTAACACAAATCCTAAGTTTTCACTCTGAGTAAAAAGGTCAGAGAGCAGCTGCTTTTGCAAAAACCAGAGCTTACGCTAATAATATGCGATTAAGTATGAAGATAATTGAGTCCGATTGAAAAACAGGATAGGACTGGAAGGATGATCTTGATAATTACGCTCTGGCGGATAAAAGGGAAGTTGGGTCAGAATTACGATAATATTTTTGGATAAAGTATGAAGAGATACAAGAAGAAGTGAAGAAGTCAGATTTAGTGTCTGTAATATAGTTGAGTCCAATTTAAACATAGCATAGGACTAGAAGGATCATCTGTGGTCTGATGGATAAAATATAATTCGGGTCAGAATTAACACATCGTGTTTGTTTTTAAAATCAGTGGTGTGCTTACTTTTAGGAACACATTTCCAAATGGCTTTCTTCGCGCCGTTCTTGATGCACAGATTGTTGTATTTATCATCCTCTATTGAATACCTATGGTGAAACAGGGATATTAGTGGATGTGAGGGATAAAGACAAAAAAGTTCTTTGATCAACACATAATAATCTGCAAACAAACAACGAAAATTCCGAACAAGACCTTCTTGAAAGTCAGGTCATATATATATACATACAGCCACTTTCACTATGATTTCTTGGCCTACTTCTCCCGTCATGGGTGGGAGGGAACAGACAGTAGCCTCCACACTGTCCCAGTGTGGGTTGAAGGCTTGAAAACCTTTGAATACCTTCGCAAGTTCGCAGATGTATGTCTAGGTACAGGTTTCCTCGCAATGTTTTCCTTTGCCGGAAAGCTTGTTTAGTTTAGCTTTTGGGTGAATCAGAAAACCATAAATACGAGAAGAACAGAATACTATTGAATTTACTTGTAAGTCCCTGAAATGATGTAGAAATGCTCAGCGTCCTCGATGCACGCTGCTGAGGTGATGATGTATTCCTCATGGACTATGACGCCACCGCACAACCATGAGCGGTAGGCCTGCTGCTTTGCGCTCGAACCCTTGGGCAGTTTGAGGTGGACCTTCAAAAACAGTTAAGTCTAAAGAGCAAACCCACATGACAAAATTGGCCAACTCGACAGGACCTGTAGCTTAATTGCTAAACGTGGATAAGACTAGCACCGAGCAAAGTTAGCGTGAACATAAAAAGGCGTATACTTATAGTGGTGTTTGAGATTGGTTGAAAAATAGGTACGTACCATATACGGTCTCCCTTCAGTAACCTCCCAGCCATTTATGATCCTTCGTGTGTCATTGATTATTTTTGCTACATCTTCTGGGATATGCGTTGCTACTTCAATAGCCAATACGTCTGAAATATTTTGCTATATATTAAAAAGGAGGAGAAACGGCGTTATATTTGTTATAAATGTAAAATATATATATATAAGTCTGGATACAAGTAAGAATGCACATGGATTGGATAGTTGGGTAAAAGTAGTGGCACCTATACTGACGATCACAACATAAATTCCTCAATATATATTTAGTGTATTTTTAAATGCCATTGTATTGTATATCGGGATATAAATAAATAAACCAAAATCTTTATTTCAACCCTGAAAACCACACTAAACTATTGAAAATAGCGTTTTTTTTTTATGGAAATGATAATGCCTTACCTGAGAACCATAATATTATACTAATTAAAGTTATGGCAGACTTCATGATTATACAAAATATTCAGATGGAAAGAAGTTTCTTGATCAATCAGGCTTGATTTTCATAGGTAATTTCACGGCATTCAACGAAATCAAAATTGAATGAACATTTAGTTAAGGAAATCAAAATTGGTACTAAAATGTAAACTTACGTTATGACATTTCCGCCATAAGTTCTCGTCACGGTGAATTCATCTCGATATTCAAATACTCCAAATATTAGTAATTTTTATTGGTGTCCCTATAAAAACGTCGATTTTTTCTTAATTGCCAGGAATTCTTCATCAAAGCCAACAATTGATTTTAATGTATTTTTTTTCTTTGAAACCTGGACTATGTTGAATGTTCCTATCGCCGTGTCGGGTTATTAGACTAGACATAAATAAAACGTCTTTTTCCTAGGGTTATCTTATACAGCGCTCTTCCCAGATGCCATCCAGAGTGGATCCCAAGTTTCCATCTTAAAGAAGCCTAGGACCCCCTTGTAACCAAATGCTGACTATTGGCTTAGGCCCTATTTATTTCGGAAGCGACTGCCTTTGGGCCTACCAACTCACGGGTAAAACGACGCGTAGGCTTACTTGGTTAGGCTTCGTCAAGTGAGTGGGTAACTTGACTGTAAGAAGTATCCAATCGATATGGTTACTAATGTATACCAACATTTTTTTTTAATTTTTTAAGACCAATTGGTTAAATAATCTTTTGTCAGCTGATCATTTATCATCAACATATTTTGCAAGATGTTTAGACATTAATTTAGTTGGTCTAAGTTTTTATATTTGGCATAATAAATAGTAGGTATAAATAAGTACATTTTGTAATTCGGTAAAATAATAGGCTCTCTATCCCAAGACCTCTATATACATACATCTCGACTTTTAAATTGCCTTTAATACAATACCTTATTATTGGTCAATATTCTCAGTAAGTACTCCAAGAAATAAGATCTTTTCAGAAACCTTGCTTTCTATCATGAAAACGACTTTGAAGAAGGTTGTTTTTTGCCGAAATATATTTTTGAGAGCTCTCAAAAACATATTCTCTCTTTCTCTCTTTAAGCTTAAAGAGAGAACATTGTGATAAACAATGCAATACATCTGCAAAGAAATTCAAGGGTGTATTATAAGTCCCTATAGTCTGTATTGGGCTAGAGTGGGCACTACTCCAGCATTCATTTTTAATGGCAAATCGGTGTAATTTATGATGTTGCCAAAGGCTTGATCACTTAGGTACAATTATACCATGGCCTAAAATTTCAGGTGCTAGGGAAGGCCGTGCTGAAACATTTCTGACATTGACACGTCATACATATAGCGCAAAGTGGAGCATAATCAGATCGAATAATAATTGCCAAAGAGCTCTCTTGGATATTATTATTTCCATCTGATCTCTCTCTAGACAGAGAAAGAGAGAGAGAGATAGAGAGTTTTCAAGAAGATAGGAGCATTATCTCGCCCATTTAGAATAATTAGATAAAAAATCGAATTTTATAACCTGTATCTATTAAGCTATCTAGCTTAAATTGTCGGGACACTTAACTCAAGCAGCAGCTACAGAGCTACAGGATCTACGAAGTCAGCGTCTACGAAGAAGCTAAACAAACTCAAACTCAAATGATTTATTTGTAAACATAGGTAGGAGAGTTGCTACAAAAAGTGTATGTGAACGCTATGTGAATATAGGAAGATGTCAAAAGCGTTTATTTACTTATAATAAAAATAATAAAGTGACGTCTTCATATGAGTAGCTACTTCTAAGGCTGTCAGAAATTGCAGTGAAACATCGTAAATGGCAATGGCATCGTAAATATATGTGCAAAGAAATTTAGTTATTACGCATTTGGTCAGCGCGGTGATTACTATTTATTCCCTCTCATGAATATAATAAAGCCTGTGCCTATCAGGCTGGTGATGATGAATTGCCAAGCTAAAGAAATAACTTAAGCTACCAGAAATAAAAGTGCCAATTACACCTAACAATTTATTAATTAAATCTGTAGTATTAACCAGTAGAGTGTAGAAACACTAAGGCCTGCCGGCCCTCATGATTATGCCTCCATGCTGCTCGACCCAGTCTTCTCGCGTCACAATTGTCTCCTTAGTCGCATTTGTGTTTTTGACCGCCTTAGTCACATTTGCCTCTTTGACCGCCTCAGTCGCATTTGTCCCTTTGACCGGTGCTTCGGTCTCATGCTTTGTCGCAATTGTACCGCTGGTCACACTTGGCCCGTCTGTTGAGTGTTCGGTTGTGAGGGTTACGTTGCCTTGCTCCTGTGCTCTACGCATTGCGGCGATTTCGTTTTTAGCTGGTCTGCGGATAAAAGTAATACTGTTTTACCAAATGCTTCAGCAAAGGATGGTGGAAGGAAACTTGGGTGCATCTGCGGTTTATATTTTTATGCAATTTTAAGAGAGGTTGGGCACAGCGGATCGTCATTTCGCTCATTCTTGGAGCAGGCCAACTGGGGAAGTACCTGCCCCTTACATAAGACCGCAGGTAATGACACCACGACTTGTTCTTTATGTATTTGGTATTATTACGGCTCTGGCAAAGCTCCCGCGGATGTGCTATGTTGAGAGTGAGACACCTATGTATTTAGCAGGGTCAGCTGCTTCCTAATGCTTGAGACAGTATTTCTATCAACAGTATTTACTGTTGATAGAAATACTGTCTCAAGTCAAGCATTGGGATATACATAGGCTAATGGTCTCTATTATGATGATAAAGATGAGTGATGAACACATACTAAAAATACGTCAATTACCCATCAGGATGATCCACCCAACTCATTTCTGTCTCCGTGTGTGTTATACTGGATCTGTACATCTTGGTGCATTCCGGACTGCAAAATAAAGAATATCAGATAAAGCCATTTCAGTATTATATGCTTTTTCTTGATCATGCAATTTATTAATGTTGCAATTTTTATGGTGAGTATATTTAACAAATGTGGAACACTTGTTTGAAATTCCAATTAAATTTGGACATTATTGTAAAACAAATGATAGTGCAATGGATGCAAATGTCATTCGTACCCACCTACCTATAGAGTTGTTCATAAAAACTCCTAAACTACACATGATAAACTCGTCTTGTTAGAGCTCGATTGTATCGATGACGACAATTGACGATTCCCCATGCAAAGAATGTAGTCGGCACTCAAAGTCTGGCTCAATAAATATTTTTTGACAAAAGCCTTACGATTTATTCTTATATATGGCGCAGTTGAGAAGCACCCGGTTCTTATAAACGCTCGTGTACAGGAAGGGTCCGTAGCACCTGTTGGTGCGCTCCTTGACGAGGCAGGCGGAGATGACGCCGATGACTAACGGGTTGTGATGGTCGTCCGCTATGAGTGGCCCACCGTGGTCGTTCTACAAAAAACAAATACGGTGACTATATTGTGTCTAAGAAATTGAGAGAAAGTCAGTCAAAATTGCTTTTATGTGTACTCGTAAGGCCCGACCACGTATTTGAACGGTGGCATTAGCGGCAGTAGTGCGCCGTAGGAGGTAGTAAGATATCGCGCTCTGATCTCTCGCTCCCACTTATGACGTATGACACACCGCTGCTGCTGCCACCGCCGCTCCAAGTCATGGCCAGGCCCTTACGGTTGTTTTCTACTGATACGCATTTTGAATTCAAAAATAACATGTCGCATAATTCCAAGGTAAAAGGATAAATTTATTGCCCCAAGCGGAATTGAAACCAGCGACCTAGTATACGTGGCCAGTCGCTTTCAACCAACTGAGCTATCAAAACCATGCTCGGTTCAACGAACCTTTTAACCAGTTCAGCTCTCTGATGGTGAGAAGCCAAGATCTACTTGATGTTGATCCTATGTTCTACATTAGCAAATAAATAAAGGTTCAATTTTAGGGCCAACCACTCGGTTGGCCCTAAAATTGAACCTTTATTATGTGTAAGAATCGAATTAGAGTAGGTACTCACCTACTCTAATTCGATTCTTACACATATCATTCATGTAGACGTGAATGATATGTGTAACTTATTCCGGCAAGGATCTGTGTAGCAGTTTGCGGATGACACATGCATTGTGTCGGCACACAGAGCCCCAGAAGTGGCCCAGCTCATAATGCAACAAGAATTCGATCTGATGTGTAAGTGGGCACACGATGTTCGCCTATCTATTAACTACCAGAAAACTAAGCTTATGCATGTACATTCTTCTTATCTAAAAACTAAATTTTACCCAACAATCGTAGCCCACGAACACCAATGTATGCACAAACAGTCCCCACATTGTAATTGCAATTCACTCGAATTAGTAGATCAACATACCTACCTGGGCATCAAGGTTGATCACAGGTTCAACTGGGGTCCTCATGTTAACCATGTGGCTAAGAGCAATACTTTCAAAACTGTCTGTACTTAAATATAAACTGCCCTACAACACGCTAAGATTATTGTATATGTCAATGGCAGATTCAATAATAGGATACGGTATTTCGACCTATGGTAAAACATATAAAACGTACCTCCTAAATATCTACAATTTACAAATAAGAATACTAAAAACTATCGTTCCTCTGCTCAGGACTGCAAAGTGATGAGTGTATTTAACAAAATAAAGCATGCCATTATATGTGAAAACACAGAAAAAATACAGTTACTGGAAAAAAATCGTGGCCCGAATAATTTACGCCATATTTCCAATCTTCCCCTATATCGTGCCCCAAGCAATGTAATGAGTATGGCAGAAGAGTCTGGAAGTGCATCTGTTAGATATGGATCAGGGGGCACAAGCGATACACGGCAGTCAATTACGAACTGATTTAATATCTCAGACGGTGGGCGCAGCCACCGTGAGCATGCACTTACAACTACCCTCTACATGCATATATAACATCCCTCCCCTATGAGACCCGGAACATATTTTTGGAAATCAGTTAAAAGAACTGCTTATAATTCACTTTTGGACGAAACCTTTTTTGTTGCGCCGTCGTGGGCGGATGTTGATCTGGAAGTATGTCGTCTGTGGTTACGCCGGTTGGCGGCGGCGGCGGTGGCGGCGGCGGCGGCGGCGGTGGCGGCGGCGGCGGCGGTGGCGGCGGCGGCGGCGGTGGCGGCGGCGGCGCGGCCGTGGCGCTCGCTGCGGACGCGAGCTCGGACGGCGCGGACACCACGAGCGGACCCGCGGGCGGCGCCGGTGGTGACGGTGGCACATATACATACTCAATACCGCTCCCGCTCGGGATCTCCTCTCCTCCCTGCTCTGTTCCGATATCTATTGCCCTTGGCACAATAAATGAGGGAGGTGCTCCTAAAACCGAAGACCTACGTCGCTTGTGACGTAGGTTAGCACTGTCCAATATTGGAATAGAGATATCCGAGCCCGATGTTTCCGTTTTAGTCTTATTTTTTAATATTTGGTTTAAATGTCTTTTCACTGTTTCCTGCGTAATGTCGTCACGTATTAGGTATATTAACCTGCCTATACGTTTAATTATGCACCCCTTATTCCAGCAGAACTTATTTTTGTTAATATATGATTTAAATAACACTGTTTCATTAGGGGCAAAATGCGTTCTGTTGGTACCGCCGTAGTATTCAAGCTGCAAGCACTGTTTATTTTCGACATTTGAGACGTGTTCTGTGGGCGAGGGCGATGGTTGCGGCGTCAATAAATCTAGTCTAGTCCTCAGTTGCCTTCCGAAAACTAAGGCAGCCGGAGACTGCCCCGTTGTGCTATGGCGTGAGTTGCGGTAATCAAAAAGATATTTTAATAAATTATTTGACACGTTCTTATTACTACCTATAGCCAATATGGAACTCTTAATTCCTTTTTTAATAATCTTTGTATAGGACTCCGCTTGACCGTTGCTAACGGGATGGTAAACTGGCGAAGTAATGTGCGTAATGCCATTTGTGTTACAAAACGATTTAAATTGAGAAGATACAAATGATGTACCATTGTCACTAACTATGGTGTGGGGAATACCGAACCGCGACATGAAATCATACATTTTTTCAATAACCTTAATTGATGATATATTATTTTTCATGTCGTAACACTCGACCCACTTACTATAAGCATCTACAATAACAAGATAAGTGTGATCATTTACTGGACCTATGAAATCAATATGTATCCTCATAAAACAATGCGTTGGATATTTCCATGGTGACATAGGCGCGCGGGGCGGCGACGGCCGAAGCTGCGCGCATACCGCGCACGCGCCGATCAGCTGTTCAATCGTGGCATCTATACCAGGAAACCAAAATCGGCCCCGCGCCTCCGCTTTAGTCTTTACAACGCCAAAATGCGAATTATGTAACTCGTTCACTATTTGACGCTGCAATGATCGCGGAATGACCAATTTGTGTCCACGCATTACGCAGCCGTTATCAAATGATAATTGATACCTACACTGATGATACGGTTTCAACGCTAAATCATTTGTTTTGCGTGGCCACCCATTTTGTATATGTTGAATAACTTTATTCAACGTTTCGTCGTTTTGCGTCTCTTTGCGTAATTTATCTAATGTAACTGGTAAACTACTACCCTCCAAAACAAAATTGATATACGTCGCGCGATCGGTCACCGTGATCGGCCCTGCGTCCGAAGCCCGGCCTGGCAACGACGCTCGGGACAAAAAATCTGCGCTGTTGTTTGCACTACGAACGTACTCAATTATGTAATTATATGCCGATAAGAAAATCGCATATCTCTGTAGCCTGTTCGCCGTTATTTCAGGTATACCCCGCTGTGGTCCGAAAATTGAGAGTAAAGGTTTGTGGTCGGTACGCAATATAAAAGGTTCTGAACGTGCATATAAATACTGGTGATATTTTTTAACACCAAAAATTATCGCGGTGGCTTCCTTTTGGATCTGCGCGTAGTTTTTTTCCGCAGAACTAAGCGTTCGCGAAGCGAATGAAATGGGGCGCTCTGAACCGTCTTCTCCTATCTGAGAAAGAATAGCACCTAGGCCTCGAGGCGAAGCGTCTACTGTGAGAATAAGTGTCGCTTTTGGATTAAAATGCGTTAACACTTGTTCTGAGGACAGACTTTCTTTTATCTTAATAAAAGCTGCATCATGCTCGTCAGTCCAAACCCATTTCATATCTTTTTTTAAAAGATTGTACAATGGGCTCAATATGGTGGACGCATGGGGAACAAAACTACGGTAGTAATTAGCTAATCCGAGGAACGATTGTAGTTGGCTCACATTAGTGGGCGCCGGTGACTCGAGAATCGCTTTAACCTTAGAACTCGATTTGCTAATACCGTGTTTGTTTATAACGTGGCCGAGATATGTTATGTCCTCCTGGAAAAAGGCACACTTATCTTTTTGTAGTGTAAGCCCCGAATCTTTAAATCTCTGCAACACCTCTCTAAGCCTTCTCTCGTGCTCGTCTTTGTTTCGTCCCGTTATCAGCACGTCGTCGAGGAAACATAGCACACCATCTATGTCAGCGAGTATGCTGTTCAGCGCGCGCTGAAAGACTGCGGGGGAGCTGGATAACCCAAATATTAAACGGTTATACCTAAATAAGCCCCGACTTGTGTTTATACATGTGATGTTTTCGGGGTCCTCTATTGGAAATTGGTTATAAGCCATCGACATGTCCAATTTAGTGAATTGTTCTCCACCATGAAGTTTTGAAAAGAGCTCATCTACAGTAGGTAATGGATACTTATCAACCAATAACTGTTTGTTAATGGTCTGTGAGTAATCTGCGCATATTCTAACTGAGCCATCTCGCTTTAATACGGGTACAATCGGGGAAGCGTACTCTGAGTGGTCTATCTGTTCCAGAATACCTAACTGTACTAACCGAGCTATTTCGTCATTAACTTTTTGTTGTAGTGCAAACGCTACCGGTCGGCTTTTGAAGAAAACCGGTCTAGCGTTGTCTTTTAGACATAATTTAATTTTATATTTATTAAAACAACCCAGTTTGCTTGAGAATATTTCTGCGTAATCAGACATAATTTTTTTAACGATTTCTGGATCTGATTGACCACAGTACTTAATAGGTGCGATTTCTAAATTAAAAATTGATAAGAAATCCCTGCCTAAAAGAGGGCTTCCACCATTCTGTATTACGTGAACATTTAGGGTTTCTGTGTGATTCTCATACGTGATTGGTAATTTTACTATACCCAGGCTTTTAATCACACCTCCTGTATACCCTATTAGGCGCTTATTGTTAGGCAACAACGGTACATCTTTGAAATGAGATTTGTATGTTAAACTGGATATCGCCGTGACAGACGAACCACTATCAATTTCAAAACGCAACTTTAATCCATTGATAGCCACAACTTCGGTCATCGGAGCACCCTTAACGGAACGAATATTATTTAATATAAACTCACCGTCATCGTCCTCGCTCACTTCGCCCGACTCCATGTACTTAAAACTTTTACACATCCTACGCAGGTGACCCTTTTTATTACACTTTTGGCACTTGTACGACACGAATTTGCACTTATTCGATTGGTGATTAGAAGAACCACACACTTGACACTTAGCACGATCCGTTCCGGAACCCGAAGTATTGCCTATCTTAAATAGGCCGTCGGTATCCCGCGCCGGCGTTAACGGTGCTGCGGTCGTGCTGGCGGCGGCGCGAGCGCACCGCACGCCTTCAGCCAAGTCGATTGCCTTCGCTAAAGTGAGTTCGCTGGCATCCTGTGAAAATAGCTTCTCACGTTCTGGACCTGACGCCAATCCAATGACGAACTTGTCCAGTAGCGCATCTTGAATATGTCGAAAACTACAATGCGCTGCGAGCCCCCTCAGCCGCGCAGCCCACTGCGCGGGAGACTCGCCTGCCTGCTGTGACGCCGAATAAAAATGGAATCGTTCAGCAAAAACGCAGCGCTTTGGCGTGAAATGATCGTCCAGGATCTTAACCACGTCACTGTAGCTTTTCTCCTCCAACACGCCGGGTAAAGCGAGATTAGTCGCTAACTGATACGTATTCTCACTAAATGCGCTTAATAAGACTGCACGTCGCTTGACCTCCGCTTTGTCCGTCGACTCATCGATGTTGTTCGCGATGAACCACTGATTCAATCTGTTTTTATATATTGACCAGTCTTGCTGTTGGTGATCAAAATTAGCGAACAACCCCACTGTATTAGTGGACGTCATCGTCAAAAACTACGCGTGGATTATTTGGAACGTCGCCACTGTTAGATATGGATCAGGGGGCACAAGCGATACACGGCAGTCAATTACGAACTGATTTAATATCTCAGACGGTGGGCGCAGCCACCGTGAGCATGCACTTACAACTACCCTCTACATGCATATATAACAGCATCCTTCCCCAACTATTAAATAATCTACCTTTGACAATAGCAGAAAAACTAGAAAGTAAAAACAGTAAACAAGTACAAAGCTTGATAAAAAGATATTTCATGAAAGATATATTTGAGAGGGAAGGGGCGGATGCCCACCCAGATTTAGGTTATAAATAATAAAAGAAATTGTAAAATGTATGCATTGTAAATTATAGTTTATACATAGAAACCTTTCTCTAACTCAGGCCACGCAAAATCTTTAATATTAAGATTAAGGTCTCTGTTTTTTGCAAATAAATGTAACCTTTAATTTGAAATAAACAGTTTTTATATAAAAATAAAAAATAAATTAAAGAAAATAAATACTGGGGGACTATCTTACACAGATCGACCTAGTTCCAAACTAAGCAAAGCTTGTATAATGGGTACTAGGCGACGATATACTCATACTTATATAGATAAATACATACTTAAATACATAGAAAACATCCAAGACCCAGGAACAAATATCAGTGCTAATTGCACAAATAATGCCCTGGCCGGGATTCGAATCCGGGACCTCTAGCTTCGGAGGCAGTGTCACTAAACAGGCCGACAATAATATTAATATTTAAGTAATGTATTTCTAAAAAGTTACTAAGAGCTGTAGTTATGTAAATCAGCTTAGAGCGGGGGCTACGGGAGCTGGTTCAAGCATTGAGTAATGAAACGAGGATTGTGCCCAGCAGTGGGACATAAATAGGCTGATGATGATGAATAAGAGCTGATTAACATCTGGCTTCTAGTGCCACACAGCTAAAACACCAATTGCAACGTCTGGAACATTACCTCACAAAAACCGCCGCTGCTATAAGAGACCGAACGCCCCCCCGGCCCCGGCGCACGCCGAGAGTCGTTGTGGTGCGGGCTGTGGAGCACCAACGACTCGGGATCTATGACTCGTCGCATTTTCTTCTCATCTGATTCCCCAGAGTACATGATGTCAGTGCAGTCGACGTATTTCTCCTATGAAGATAGGTCATACTGCTGTCAAGATTAATTAAGTGTAACACGACCATGCAGCGGAATTGCAATATTTTTTCAACACATTTGTGGCGCTTATCATTTCAATTTTAGGCACATAACCCATGATAAACACAAGGACCGACAATCTGGTGAAGGTTGCATTAGTGCGCTGGATGAGGTCGGCAAAGGTTGTGGCGGGTAAAGGTTGTACCGATCATCGGGGGCGGCCTATGTCCAGCAGTGGCACAGAATAATTAATAGTACTTGCGTACTCTGTCTAACAAAAACAAACCAATGTTTGACAGCTAGAAAATTCCAAACATGGCATCCCGAATGCTCGCATTCATGCCGCGGAGCATGCGAGAGCCGAGCTTAAGTCGAAGTGGAACAGGCCTGGTCGTCGTTTCGCTATAATGATGACGTTCATGATGTCGATGATAATGAAGATGATGACGATGATGATAACGACGGTGATGATACACTGTTATATACCAGAACATCGGGGCTAACCTCGCAAATTTCCGTTAGATCAGGTATCAAATCCTTAGTGCAGATCATGTAGTTATCGATGATATTGGCGTACCGCGCGCCCCACCGGTGCTTGCACTTCCTCTTACTGATGATAACCACCTCCGTCTCCCGAAGGACGTTCTGTTGCCCCATAAAATCCCTTCTACTGGAGCTCACCCACTATAAATAAATAAATAAAAGATTTATTTGAACATATTTATTGATATCTGTTATGAAAAAACCGGGTACAGAATGAAGAGAATGTTCAGAATGAAGAGAACAGAATGTTCGGCTTCAGGGCTAAACGATTGGAGTGCCGAAATGCCAAATAAATAAGGTCGCCGAAATATCATCATCCTCCTCCTACCGTTATTCCCAGTACAGTTGCATCCTGAAGGATGCCTGGGGTCCGCTACCGCGCCGAAATGTCAAATGAGAAAAATAAACAGTGGAACTATAACTTTTGGAGGCACCTATTTAATGGCCCGGAATAAATCAGTCCACTCCGATCAGCAGGCGAATGATGTTTGCCATTTTATCACTTATCGTCGTGGATAAGACATTCGTCACATTCTGATAAGTATGCGAGTGCGAGGGGAACGGGCGTCTTATCCACAACGATAAGTGATAAAATGAAAACCATCCCGCCCGCCCACTGAGGCCAGGGCGTACTATTGGCTGCTGTTCGTCAAATGTAAGCCAATACAAAAATAATATAGTCGAATAAGGGGAAAATATTGTTATAATTTATGCTCTGTCGAGTATTGTGGCTGCAGTATAAAATCGATATATTCGTGGTTCCATACTACTTATTGGTATGGGAATAAGAAGGCGATATACGATGTGTTTCTTTTATTACAATGAACGTTAGCTAGGTTACTTCTTTTGAAAGCATGCTCCCGGCTCGTAAGTCTAGACCGAAGCCAGGCGATATATGATATCCCTATATCCCTATACATGTATCTCTGAGTTCAGAGCTAACCGCCGTAATAAAAAAATTCGAAGTAAAAACCTCTAATCTTTCAGAAGTCTGTTAACCGGAAAAGAAATTCAAGGTCAATGCCAATTGCGAATAAAACACTATTAAGTATATAAAAATAAAATAAAAGGATCTTACGTCATCGTATTTCAAGGTGCTTCCCCAGCCGGCGATGATGCCCGAGTTCCCAGGATTCTCAAATGTTGAGCTCTGTGGACCCACAAGCGTATTAAAACTATTAGATACCAACAAATTGCGTGACACAGATTTGCGCATGTTGTTGACCAACGCAATCCTGTTGCATAAAATGAGAAATAAATTTAAGTACGGGGTAGTTTACAGGTTGCCCATAAACACAAGGAAAACTACGGTGGTACGAAAATGACTTTAAGGGCTAGCATCTTGCGTACATGCTAGAGTATTTAAGTAAAAAGATGCAAAACTTGCTTTGCAGGAAAAAAACTCTTGCGCTGTAGGATGCGTTAGCGGCATCGCTACAACAATGCATCCGCTGATTACAAGTGGGATTTTTACGACTTACGACGTAAAGACCTTGTCATGAACAAGCATTCATATCGTTTAGTATTGATTATGCTGGCCCGTTGCATGAAGAACCAATGACAGGCATTTTAATGTTTTGATTTAGTCGTGCTGATCTGCTAGGTCAGGGTGCGTGGAAGCAAGCGGGTGAAATACTTAGGAGGCATTCCCCTGCCCTCCGCCAAGGCTCCTGAAAGAAACTCCTGGCTCCGCGGGCTTTTATGTATATTATACACTCTAGGGGTAGGGCAGACAAGACCACGTGGAAGTGGGGTGCCCTAATTGTAATAACTTGGTAATACATTAGTTACCCACTTTGAACACGTACCATGTTGTTGTAGCAGATGGGCTTGGGGACGTAATCGCAGCCCCTGACTCGTCGCTCGAAGTCGAATTCATCTTCCACCTTCACGATGGCTATGTCGTTGTTCATCCACCGAATGTTGTCGTTTTCATGCCCGTCAAATACGTAGTCTGTGAGAAGACGGAATGCGCTATGATTTTATTTATGCGAGCGACGCTACAAGCGAAGCGAACCGCTAATTCATTAACACCCAAGAATGTTGTAATACTCTCGCGCTTTGTACATTCTTAAAATATATTATGTTTCCTAATATTTATTAGGGGGAGGGGGGTTCTTAAAATAGGATTGCTTTTTTTTGCTAGGTGATATCAAGTGCGTTTTTTAGATATAAATTAGTTCTCCTTTTGTTCATCCATTTCTAACTAACTAGGTATAGTAGGTATGTCTACTTTGTTGAACACGTAGTTAACAAAGAAACAGACGGAGTTACTTTCGCAAATATAATATATTAGTAGAATGGAAATAAAGATAATCAAAATGACACAGTATGAGGGATGGCAAAACTTACTTCGAGGAACGCACTTCCAGATGGCCTTTTTTGCTCCATTCTTAATGCACAAATTATTAAGCGATGTCATATCCTCGCTATGCCTGTTTAATTTCAAAGTATTATTTATTAATATATATATATATATATTTTAAAATGTTATACACTAAACTCAAATCTATTATAAAAATACCTAACCTGATTTCTACAAGAAATAAAGAGAGTATAATCCTACAAGCTTTATATTAAGTTTAACTGTAAATAAATAGGTAATAGTAAGTATGTAGCAAACTAGCATTTGACGATTATGTTTTGTATGATCATTCACCCTCACCTCAATATATTTTTTTGGTCGTAGGGCTTCTGTGTTTTAATTTCTCTTTTTTTATTGGTAAGAAACAAACAGTCTAACATAAACATGGAACGGATATTATGAAACGGAAAATAGACCTATTGTTTCATAAATGTATACTATAACAATACGTATAGCTAATGCACGTTTACTAACAAAGTACCAACTATTGACTTATGCTTGTTTTATGCAGACCCTATTTCACTAATTAAGTAAACAAAAAATAAAAATAAGTTTCTATTATTAACTTCATTCATTCATGATTAATTTTATTTTTAAATGTCTCTTTCAGTAATGCACTAGTACAGTTAAAGATATCCATGTCTATGAGATTAAAATTATTATTGAATTATTTACAAGCCCGCTTTATAAAAGCATAATGAAAGCAAAATGCCATATTTCAAGTGGGGCCATCGGGTGCCGGTTTTCGATTTTGTTACCGTAAACTGTCCCAGCTAAGGTTAAAATAAGCGATGGTCCCGGGAGTTACCATTCTGACATAGGGTTAAGAAAATATTATACGTCGTCCTCACTTGTAAGTTCCCGAGATAACGTAGAAGTTCTTTGCATCTTCTATGCACGCTGCCGAAGTGAGGATGTATTCTTCATGGACGATAACGCCGCCACATAACCATCTCCGGTAGTCTCGATATTTCGGGTTGTTGAGTGGCAGTTGTAGGTATACCTAAGAGCAGACTTGCATAAACTCATTGTAGCCCCAAAACGGGTAGGCAGTACTTCTGTTAATTGCAGGTATAAAGATGGAAATAAGACGATATTTAATTGAGTTAGTATCCCTTGCGAAAATATTCAGTGATAAATTGTTACCCATTGTTGTATGTCATTTCAGGGTGTCATGGGCTAACTTAGAACTAATTATATAACACTCATATTGAAATGTACATGACTTTACAATGAAATAAATGAAATGATTCAATGGAATAGATGACTTGCCTATTTTAGCATGCAGTTAATGTTCCCACCCTTTCTCCGCACGCGAGAACATGCTAAAATCTACCACCTATAATGACCAAAACCTCGACATGGATTTCATCTCTCTACGAGGCATCATACCTCTATAGTATTATGGGGTATTGCAGTGATAGGTAGGATTGCAATAGTTTTATACTTGCGCAATACTATCATCTAACTTTTTTATTAGTAACGGCGAGCTGAAACTTTATCATTGCTGAAGTAAATATCTAAAAACAGGCCAACCTATAAGTATATATTTAATGCAACCGGGTCTATTTTACACCTGCTGCAAAATGAGTATGTCATTTTTTATCCCATAAGTTGTAATCTACACATTACACATTAGCTTCACTTTTTCTCTTACCATATAAGGCCTGTTAGCTGCAGATTCGAGCCCATTGATGATTCTTCTCGATTTGTTGAGAATTTCGCTGACATCACTAACGTTTGTGTTCTTTAGAATTTCATCTACATCTGGCGGTACTGTTGTAGCTACATTGATTACAGATGCATCTGAAATTACGCCTTGGTTGGTATACACATTACACAATGTAGTTTTCGTATAGCTACTCTCCGTCTTCACTCGTACATCGTCATAGTAAAGTTTCTAAACCGTGCGTTACCAAAGTGTTCTGCGCCCAATTCACTTTGAGAATTAACCCATGCGAATCAAGTTGTTTACAGGTTTTTGTCGATTGTATTATGCTCAATTCTGCTCTACTTAAAGCGTTTATATTCCATACAGACATATATTTCAACAAGTAATTGATTTAGTATAGTGATTTCAAAGTATTTTAGGATTAAAATTTTGTAGACAAAGCTTACGCAAAAATGCGTAAATCATTTTACAAGTTGTTACTTACTTATAATATGACATAAGGCACATATAATCGTATAAATCGTCCTCCTAAACATAGTATTGCCAAAGAGCACTAAATATGAAAAGAACAAAGAATAATTACACTGAAGTCATAATTTCACGGCGGATGGAAACCTGATTGTTTTTGGTTTTATTTTAATATTGATGTAGGTAAAACGTGGATTAACGTTCCACGTCGTTCGATCATCGATCGATCAATGTTGCTTGGGCGTTGGTGATCTATGATAGTCCGTTGATAAATCGACGTGCGTTGTATGCTTTCATGTTGCTGGTTTTGTTGTTCTCTGTATTTATTTTTAAAAAAGGGCTAGGATTGGTTTAATTACGCCAAACAAAGCTGCAATTTATTAAACGATTATCTAACTCTATGACGATGGGATAGAGATGCAGAATCAGAGTCGGTCAGGGAAATGCGTGAGTGAGATAGCACAATGACAGATAGTTGATCGTGCTGCAAGTATGTAACCCCCAAACGTATTAGATAAACCATAGAGGATTTAGTAACAGGCCAAGTAGTCTGTGATCGGGTTTAGCTTGGGCATAAGCCTACTCGCCTATACGCTTATTTATCGGCATGCTTAACCTAGTTAGTAGTGACACTACTTACGAAGCTGGAGGTCCCGGATTCAAATCGTAAGGGTATTTGTTTATATGATGAGCAAAGACATTTGTTCCTGAGACTTGGATGTTTTCTACGTATTTAAGTATAAATCTATTAAATTATACCATCGTCTAGTACCCATAGCACAGGCCTTATTAAGCTTACTATGGGACTAGTTCGATTTGTGTTTCGTCCCCTAATATTTATTTATACGCCTGAACTCTGGACATATGTTGGAATTGTTAGACCTATGACGCGTGGATTTTTTTCCTGCAAGTGTCTCACAACGTGGGCGTATCTAACCGTGACTTATCTACTTCTACATATAACTTGTTAATCACACTCCCATACAATCTTTCAACCTTTGGGATAAAAAGTCTTACGCGTTCAAATTACATTTCATTACGAGTACCTACCTAATTTCATTATCATCGGTTCAGTAGCTTAAACATACGTCGAAACGTCGTCGAACGTCGTAATATAACAGACAGACACGAATTACCTACTTTTGTAGTTGTAATTTGTCTGATCCAAATCATCATGATCAATGAACCGGCCTATACGTTCCACTGCTGGGCACAGGTACAGGTCTCTTCTCTTAAATAAAAAAAATATGTTGATGTGAATTCGTCTTGAGGTTTTTGGTGACTTTTGAAACGAATCTCTATTTCTCTATTATAGGCACGAAAAATCGGGTACAGATCTTACAAGGAATTTATTAATCAATTATTTGTAGGCCTGTTTAGCCTAGTTGGTAGTGACACTGCCTCCGAAGTAAAGGTCTCGGGTTCAAATCCCGGCCAGGGCATTATTTATGCATTTAGCACGGATATTTGTTCCTGGGTCCTGGATATTTTCTATGTATTTAAGTGTATATTTATCTATATAAGTATGTATACCGTCGTCTAGTACCCATAGCACAAGCTTTGCTTAAATTTAGGACTAGGTCGATTTGTGTAAGATTGTCCCCAAATTTTTTTTTTACTACGGGAACCTCACTCTGTTGGGTTTGGAGCGGTATGTGACATATCGTTCTTTGACGTGAGCTCACTAATGTCACATTAATTTCCTCAATCGACGGTATACTGTCAGAATTATATGTGCGCAGTAGTAATAAATATCATGCGCGGATGCCGGCCAGAACTGCCCGCATCGCCTGTCGCCCGCGCGTCCTGTGTCAGTCGAGAAGCACTCATTTGAACTCGCGTAAAGAAGGTACTGACTCAATTGACATTTGACACTAACAGCTTTCTTATATAGAATCCCACCAAAAACATTTCATGTAAAATGTTGCCAAGACGACCACATAAGGTTTGCCCTGTGAAAAAGATATCAGATCTCATGTAGAGCCAAGCTTCTGAATCTACACGGCCTAACTCTACCGACCCTAACTTCAACAAATTCTACATATCAATAAATATGTATGGCTTCGCCGTTTCGCTACCGTCGTTTTTTTAATTCTGTCATAATCTTTATTTAATTTTACATTTAATCTGCAAAAACAACAGTTAAAAAATAAAGTTACCAGGTTTAAATCGAGCTCGTAAAAGCCATGAAAAAGCAGCATTAACGGAGCGAGGAAATAATAAATACTGCTATAAATAAAATATGATTTATTTATACTTAGCCCTATAATAGGGGTACTTAAGGATAATGCTTTCCTCGAATAATGTGACGAAATAACACAATAATATGTCGAAAAACATTGGATTTAGCTGAAAGCAGTTTTTCTACTTCTTTCAAATGCGGTATTTACTTTCACGCTGTTTTCTAGCTTAAGTGAGTACCTATTATATCATTTCTGTATTTAACATCACTGGTTTACCAGTGATGTTAAATGAAATTACATATTATTCTAATTTAACTTTTTTATTTATTTTTTAAGCACAGAAAATGAACAGTAAAAAGCACTCTGAAAAACGCGTAGGTACTTTGTGGGCGATCTTCTTTTCATTTGTAATTTCTACTTAGTCGTCAACGATTAAGCACGGAGCCACGGGTGCTAGCAGGATTTTTGAAATTAAACGCAGCGAGAGAGAATGGATTTTAGTAGGATTATAATATTTATAACTGTAGCTACTCCTAGGAAGGCATGAGTTTTAACTTTTTCCTTGAGTAACTGAGGTATATTGCGTGTCCGCGACTAATAGGTATCTTAATTTCCTCGCTTTCGCTTTCTTTGTTGAGTTTGATGATTGTGTGCTGTTGCGGTGTTTGTTCTTCTTCTTAGTGGTTCTCTTTTGTCTGCAACAATATGTATATGTGTTATTTATTTATTTATACATAAGGAGTACCAACAGCTGCAAAACATGATACAGTCTTAGATAGTAATACATAGCCGATTAAAATAAGTCACAGATGGAATTTAAATAAAACTTAAAAGTATTTAATATAATTATATAAAAAAAACCGACTTCAATGGGGGAGGCCGGTGAAAGATTATTATACTTAGATGGTGCACTCTTAGATTCCATACAATGAACTAAAAATGGCTATAAGTATGTTTATAATGGTAGAAGACTATCATGGAAAAACCTTGCTTGCTTGACAAACAAAACGAAGAGAACAAATCGCCAAACGTGAACTACGCGTCGTTGAAGAGTTCCGTTCTGATCATCATCAGCAGTTCCACTTCATCAAATGTCACTTTTATGAATGAAAATGCTTGATTAGTTCATGAAAATACTAAAATCACTATTTGTGTGCCTTTCACATTTGAGGAGTTCCCGTGATTCCTAATGGATCCCATCATCAGAACTCGAGCATGACAAAAATCAATCGTGAAAATAGAACTTGCTTAACAAACACAGCTAGGAGGACAAATCACCAAACGTGAACTTTTCGTCGTTGAAGAGTTCTGTTCTGATCATCATCAGCAGTTCCACTTCATCCAATGTCACATTTTTGGATGCAAATGCTTGACTTGTTGATTAAAACATATAAATCACTATATGTTTGCCTTAAATATTTGAGGAGTTCCCTGAATTCCTCATGGATCCCACCATCAGAACTGCGTTTTGACAAAAACGGGACCAACTTGAATATATATACTTACAATTAAAAAAAGAATTTTCCAAATCGGTTAAGAAATGACGGAGTTATGGAGTAACAAACATTAAAAAAAAAAAAACAAAAAAAACCATACAACCGAATTGATAACCTCCTCTTTTGAAATCTTGAAGTCGGTTAAAAAGAAGTGCACATTTTCGCGCTATGTAACACTAGGTTCTACTTGATAAAAAGGAGTGTATAGGAAAAAGTAACACAACTTCATAACTAAGCCTAATAAAAGATGACATACATTGCAATTAATACAAGTTGCATTGCACCTATAACACACATACTGCACATGATCAAGTCTCATAATCCTGAAAAATCGCCTGGAGATTCAGAAGTTAAATAGGAGAATTAACAATGTTTAAAAATTGATATGCTAATTTTCACCTCACAGAAGGAATTGAGATGAGATCTTTTGACAACAAAATTGGCGAAGATCATATGAGAACTCCCTGAACTCCTAGTGGAACAAAGTTCCACGCAGGTATTGTAACCCACAGTAAATGCGCCAGAATACTACCCCTAGTTCCACTCAGACTCGATAAGTCAAAAAAACTCGCTTACGTCAGTCATGGGTCGCAAAGCATAGAATCATCTCAGGCGAAATAGTTGCCGCTCAAAGTGCTTCATTTTTTAAGACAAAACTTAAAAAATTGCTTATGGATACGTTTTGTGACCATAAGAAGTTATTTTGTAGTGTGCGGCAGTAATCTACACTGTTTGGTTTATATATATTAGCAATAATATTTAGCTGTATGGTATGAGCGCTCGTGGCCCAGCGGCGCCCGCGTACCTCGTGCGGTATGCGAGGTAAAGCAATGTCGGGCGTGGTTAGTCCTTGGATGGGTGACCGCTTTGAGTGGTTACTAACGAAGCGCTGCCGTGCTTTGGAAGGCATCTTAAGCCGTTGATCCCGGTTGCTGTCGCAGATAGCAGTCGTTAAGCCAAGTTAGAGGCCTTCGGGCGGCTTGAGAACTTCTAACAGTCAAGTACCCACTCACTTGACAAGCCTAATAAGGTCCCGATAAGGGCCCAATAAGGTCTTGTTCCCCACTTGGGTTGGAAGGTCAGATGGCAGTCGCTTTCGTAAAAACTAGTGCCTACGCCAATTCTTGGGATTAGGTAGCGGACCCTAGGCATCCTTCAGGATGCAACTGTACTGGGAATAACGATAGGATGATGATGAGCAGTATGGTTTGACATGTAATTTTTTCATTACATATAAATATGATTATGAATATCTTTTTTGCGAAGTGGTTAATTATTATCACATATTAATTTGTGGGCCTTTTCTACGTCGATATTTCGCATGCACACCGAGTATCAGTGTACCAAATTTTAACTCAATCGATCCAGTAGTTTTGGAAAATTGGCTATGACAGATGGTCCGACAGACAGACAGGTGCACAGCCCTTAATTGTGCATGGGAGTGATCCTATAAGGATTCCATGTTTTCGTTTTTAGTTACGGAACCCTAAATACCCCGACTCGTGCTATCTCGCTCTACCACATAGGCCATTTGCGCGTCAACGCCGTCACCTAGACGTGTTTACACAACCTAGTTGGACGAAGGTGACTCTATCCGGCGGTGTCAGCCCGGGGCATGTGAGACCCAAGGTTAGCTGTAGCAGCAAGACTCAAGAGGATCATGTCGGTCAAAAGTAACAAATATAAAATAAATAATGGATATTTACAAGCGCTCTTCAGGCCATTCAATAGTCTCCACGTCTAGTACCGTGCTGGAGGTTCTCAACACAGAAGTGCATTGGGTTCTGTAAGATGTAAACATTTTTGTGTTAGTTAAAAAATATAAATACTTACAATCAAAACAGGTATCTTTCCTGCAAAACTACCTACATCGAATAATATTTAGATTTAAAAATAGCCTTTTTGTACTTAATTATTTCATACACAATTAAAACTATAAAATATGGATAAAATATAAAAAAATGGCCTAAAACTGAACCAGGGCTATTCATTTTACCGCCGAGTAAATTATTTTCAAAAATAGGCAGTGGTAGCGATTCAGTAATTCAATTTGTGGTTTGAATTCTTATAATAAAGAAGGGGTGCGATGTCAAACTTGATAAATCGAAATAATTACCTTTTTAAATAAGAACTTCCAAAACCAAAACCAAAAAAACCATACTCCAATAATCTATTACGCATACAACTATTTTCGGAAAACCTGATATGCGATTTATCGGGCTTGACCGCGCACCCGTCGAACTAGTATTTGGTGAAGGATTAACGGTTAGTAATAACCTATTTACTCTTGTCTTGTAGCATGTATGATTGTGTATTTTCAAATATATTTGTTCAATACAAACCCCATATCCTTATAAATGGCACAGTTGATAAGGTGCCTGTTCTTGTACACGCTGGTATAGAGGAAGGGACCTACGCATCGTTTGGAGTTGTTCATGGTCTTGTACGCTGATATGATGCCTATTACAGTCGATTGTCTTCCTTGACCTACTACCAGTGGGCCTCCATGGTCGTTCTGAAAATGATTGTATTCTTTAAGAGTTTCGTTGTATCGTTGTGTCATTTTCAGGCAAAAGGGTAACTGGCAGACTGAATAAGGTACTATTTCCTTAATAACGCAATAAGATATTGTCCATGACAAATCTTTTTTAAATTTCATAAATAATATAGTGACCAGCATATTTACCAGGACAGCACGCATAATTGTGTGACATAACTAATTCAAACTTCAAACATTTATTCGTGATAACACAAAACAGTAAAAAATCTTTGTTATTCACAAAGAAAAACAGTGTATGTGTCACGAAGTGGACCCAGCTCAGCATAATGTTGGCTTACGGCCTGCACTGGTCTAATTCTAGGGCAGTTGGGATGTGTCAGATAGTTATGCCCGCTTTATGGCAGGTGGCTGGTTATTCATTAAACACCTAGGGCGGTAAAGTAAAAAATATTTCAAATGGCAAATACTGGTAAAGCAGGCCAAATCCGAATGGAATTAAGGGCCTTAAACAAACTGCGCGAGGTCTTGTTTATTACCATTTGTAGTGTGAACAAATTTTTCAACTACCTAACAAGGCCTAGCAGGTCTGCTATCAGCAGTAACATCGATAAAAGTAGACGTACCTCACAAAACCCTCCTAGTTCCCTCCCTTCCCTCCTTAGAGACTTCCGTCTAGCTTTCTGCATCTTCTTAACGCTAGCCAGTGACTGCAGCAGCCGGCGATCTGAAGTTTTCTTATCTCGGCTCCGGCGTACACTTCCGCCGTCATCTTCTGAGAAAATCAACTGTCTACACTCCAGTTGGTTATCCTGTTGGGCATTGATTTGCAATTAAAAAATACTGGCAGTTGTGTCCTACAGGAATCTGGGTCAGCTTTGCAACTAATCCATAAATTGGCAAAGGCAACAGTTTTAAGGTCTTCGCACACTCGATTTAAAGCTACATATTGAAATTTAAGCCTTATGTCGTATTACCTACAGTACAATTTCCAAAATTGATATTAAGGTAGTATACGACGTGTGGTCTATGCGTTGTCCACGTGTCGTACACTCGTGTCATACATATTTGAGTTGAGTTGGTACCGCAGTGGTGTGTGGAGTCGATTTAATGTGCGAAGACTTTCACAAAAGCGAATGCCAGGCCTTCCAATCCAGAGGGAAACTAGACCTTGTTGAGATTAAGCTGATTTCCTCAAGATGTTTTCCTACACCGAAAAGCTACTGTTAATAATCAAATGATACTTCGTACATAATTTTTTAGTGTGCCGTACCAAAGTTGGTCAAATGGAATACTTATGTGATCACTCGATGCACGATATCTGCCCGTCTTTCACAGGCAGTTTTCTTGAAGACCAACCATATAGAAAGTTGAAATTCGTCATAGATAAGGCCATTTATGCCTAACTAAACTAAGTGATGTAAGTCGGGGTACAAGCGAGGCACGACCTTCAGATTGAAAACAGCCTCACCGCTTGTCTGTCTAGGCAAGGCTAGGCTTGGCTTTTTCTCGGCTACTGTGGCGTTTTTAGGCAAGTTTTGGTATAACGAGTAAACCTATAAGAGCAGAGAGAAAAAAATTATGACTGTTTTATATGCTTAAGTGCTTCTTACCTCACATGCGTGATTTAAATCTTCCATATGGATACTCTTCCCGCATATCATGTACTGTTCGATGATTTCTTCGTATCGCGGAAGCCACAGCTTCTTGCAAGTGCTTTTTGGTATTATCAGAACATCTGCCTCCATTAGCACGGGAGAGTTTGTGTTGGTCCGGGCTATTATTTCCTCGGTCTGTATCAGATATAAGAATAAGTTGATCAGTTATTCGTAAATCATTTAATTGAGGCAGTCTATCACGGGACAGGGGAAAGAGGGAAAGAAATTATCTCAGTTATAAAATATACGTAGGGTACAGTTTTCGCTAGTTAAAAAGCAGGCCGTATGCTTGACAGCATCTTCATCCTAGCATCCCGAAGTCCGCATCCGCATTGTATATGTATCTGTATTTGTATCTTTGACACGTTTCACGTTCGTGTGGTCTTTCTTCTTCTTCATTGCTACTTCTGTCGGCCTGTTTAGCCTGCCTTCAAAGCTAGAGGTCCCGGGTTCAAATCCCGGTAAGGGTATTTGTTTTTGTGGTGAGCAGAAACACCCATAACACAAGCCTTATTGAAGTTAATATGGGACAAGATCGATTTGTGTAAAAAAAAATATTCCCTAATATTATTTAATTTTATAATCCCAAGATTTGGCGTAGTTGTATGCAAGCGTCAGCCCTCTGACCAGCCATCTGACTAACCAAGAGGGAAAGTAGACCTTATAGAAGTAGATAGATCAGTTCCTTCACGGTGATTTCTTTACCGAAAAGCTACTGTTAAATATAAATTAGCTACGCTGCACAAAAAAAGAAAAAAAAACCTGATTAAAAAAGAGTAGGTAACAATTAACCAGGTACTCACATCAGCATATTCCCGAGTGGACCCCCAGCCCGCAATGGAGCCGCTTGATCCTTCGTTCTCCAAGTCTCTACTAAGGTTGTTATACCGGATCAGTTGAGGGATAAAATCACAGCCTTTTACGCGTTTTTTGAAGTTGAAGGGCTGGTCTGTCATCACCACTGCGATGTCGTTGGCCATCCAGCGAATGTTATTAAAGTAGTAGCCGTCGTAGCGGTAGGCTGTTAATTGAAATGTAATTTTCAAGCAATAAGCTTTAAGCGGCATCCATATAAATACCATAATGTTTAATATAATATCACAGTGGCGGATACATATGCGGGGCGCAGGGGGCGCGCGCCCCACCATGCCGCCCGCCGCGAGTGGCAGCACTGATGGCTGTGTAAAACAAGGTCTTCCGCACAATATAAGGCCCTTCAAAATTAGATGCCAGTACTTTCAGAGCTGATAGAACTCGTCCTAAGTGGACTTAACTATAAACAGTTTAAATTGGTTTTTGGAGAATATTAGGAAAACCTTGTTAATGAGATAATCAGTATTCAATGATTAAAACTTGTTTGATTATCGTATGAAACCTCTTGACTGTCACTTAACTGGCCTCTTCAACTTGCATCCAATGGGTAGTTCACTTGACAAAAAGTGATTACCACCTTGTCAGTTAAATGCACAGGATGGTTATGTTTGTGCAGGATTTTATTTAATTATGAATTAAAGTTTTTTTTGTTTGTTCGGGATATGATAACTAAAATTTCATATAAGTATTTTTTATAATTCCTATTTAAAGTAAATATTTTGATGAAAGTTGAAATCTCTTAAAGTATTGGCACCTACTTGGGAAGCACCTTATAATATAGGGGCGGAAAATACGTTCACTGGTCCCAAATGTGCTTATTTATGCCTAAAAACCTGGGAGGTTAAAGAAACCCAAATAGCATATGAGTATTCAGGCGTTGCATTAGGCTCTTAAGTTGATTAATGAGTATACGCGGGCAGGGTCACGGGAAAATATAATATATACGTGATGAGAGCAACTAGCATAATAATTAACTCAGTTTTTTCTACAAACTTAATTCCGCCTTCCCCGTTCCATCACCCGACGTCCAGACGTGGTGAGCGGTTACATCCTAAACCAGTCAGTCTACCATTTATTCGCACGTAGGATTTGCTTCTACTTTCCTAATGCGAACAGCTAAGAACTTGAATTTACTACCGTCGTCTGTATTTCCTGATACATACAATCTGGGTCTCATCAAGAAAAGAGTGAATAGACCATTACGGAATCTAAGACCTTGTCATCGCTTCCCATCATTTGAGAGGGCCAATCGCTGGTCAGTCAACCATTAAAAAACTAGCATATTACATTACAATAATTACTAACATGAGCCAGAGCGAACGAATTAATAGTATTTAATTGGTTCATAATTAATTAATGGTGCTTTCAAGGAAATATTGAAGTAAGTTTGAAAATATATATACTTCAATAGTTCCTTGAAAGCACCATTAATTAATTGACGGCCTGTTTAGCCTAGTTGGCAGGGACACTGCCTCCGAAGCTAGAGGTCCCGGGTTCGAATCCCGGCCAGGGCATTATTTGTGCATTTAGCACGGATATTTGTTCCTGGGTCTTGGATATTTTCTATGTATTTAAGTATGTATTTATCTATATAAGTTTGTATATCGTCGTCTAGTACCCATAGTACAAGCTTTGCTTAGTTTGGGACTAGTTCGATTTGTGTAAGATTGTCCCCAATATTTATTTTATTTATTATTTTTATTATTATATACCTAGTAATACTATACTATATACTACCTAAGAAAGAACGGTGTCCCCCAACACAGGCAAATCTATTGCTTACACCACACGTCTGTTATAAAATAATGAATTCTTGTTTTGTATACGCTTTAAAATCGCCTTAACTTAATACAACGCCCGAATTTAAACTCATAGTCTCAAGTACGTCACTAATTAGATTTTATTAACCTCGCAGAGCTGGAGGCATTAATAACCATTTTGTGATGAACGGACGTAGAGTCAGTTAAATTGTTTATTTTAATCGGTTCAGGTGATAAAGAATTATCCTTGAAAATCCAACATCATACACCACGTTGTTAAATCGCGCAAATTAGTTACAAAAAACGCAGGTAGATGGCGCTGTCGCTGTGACTCATGGCGTTCAATTTTTATAATATTTTTCCCGAATACATGGATATGGGATATTCGGGATGGGTACACAATCGTTGTACGGAACCTTCGGTGCGCGAGTTTGGCTCGTACTTGACCGATTTTCTTCTCATCAAAGATATTAGGTTAGCTATCATTTGTTAATATTATCAATCGAGAGGAAATGTCAAAAAATCTTTCAAGTACGCGTTTGTAAGGGTCAAACTGCCAAATCGACCAGCTGTCGTCTACGAGGCTTCATAATACGTATACAACTCTCTTAGCATGTTACAAGTTATCGTGCTAAAGGAAATGACTGCTCCTGCCCTGGGAACTATAAGGTACGAAACTACTTACTTTTTGGGACGCATTTCCAAACTGCCCTAAAAGCACCGTTGGTAATACATTCGCTTATTTCTTCTGGTGGTAGCCATCTAATCGAAAGGAAAGTAAAGTATTATAAAAATTTACTTATCGAAATCTAGCCAGGCTACGCAAATTGTCACTATTTCGACTTGTAATAAAATTATGTTTATAAGTTTGTGATGCTCCCAATACGGTACTGATAGCTAATCAGCAACTTTTAATGTAATGTTAAAATCGGTTTGTTAGTATGAATGAGGTAGGTAAGTATAAGTTAATTTTGTGTTAAGGAGTAACGCTGCTAACGAAAATTCCAAATTTCAAACTAAAGGGAAAAATTTAAAAGTTTTATGCTTCGAGCAGGATTCGAACCTGCGACATCTGGCATATGCGGCCAATCGCTCTAGCCTCTGAACTATCGGAACAACCAAGCTCGTGCACGAAATTCCTGCTCGGAGCATAAAATTTTTCAATTTATCCCTTTAATTTGAAATTAGGTAAGTAGAAGTCCGTGCCCTGTAGCTCGGGCTTAGAATACGGCTACGGCATCCCCTGCCTGTCGTACAAGGCGACTAAAAGGGGTTCTTTAGGGTATAGAAGAGGATCGCAGTTCGGGGCTAAGAGTCCATAAAAACAGATGGTGGGACCCACAGAGGTGTGACTCTAGGGCGGCACTGGTGCGTTCCGAATGAGATCCCAGAGACGTCTTAAAAGGGGTTAAGGAGGATAATCTGCACTATTCTCGCGCTGCGGTGGTATCCATAACGGATATTACCTCGAACAAAGAAGAGAAAGAAAGGGTAAGTATAAGTCTGATGCGTCCGAAAATTATTTGGAAATACAGCGTCTAGATGACAGGAGTTCTCTCCTTACTTAACAACAATGGTGGTTCAAGAGATAAGTGGTGTGTTTCCTTCTATGATATAGAGTGGCATGACTACAGATAGATACTTATGCGTGCCGGAAATGATGTAGAAGTGCACAATATCCTCAATGCAAGCAGCCGACGTGAGGATGTAACGTTCGTGGACGATAACGCCTCCGCAAAGCCAGTTGGTGTCCGGATGTGTAGCGGTATTTTTTGATGATTCGGCTGGACGCAGGTATACCTGATGAACATAAAATAACCGAGGAACAGAGAGTAGAGAGCTATGCTATAGATAGGTACTATGGTAATCAGGAGTGCTTGATTTGAAGTGAAAACTACTTTTCCAATCCTTGTTTGGCGAGAGGAAGTTTTCATACATTCCCTAAAAGACCAAGCCTCTGCTGAGAGTTAGGAACTTAAATAGGTACATACTATTAGCTCGTATTTACTCTAACTAATTCTCCTTTACTCCAACTTATTCCCATAGTACGTAATGAAGTAGATTTAAAGACCTTCTAATGAACTCACTCTCAGCTTTCTTGGTTTTAGGACCAGACTCCATAGAAAGTTACCAATGGTCCTTTATTAATCAAAGGGATAGACCGCTAATCTGAGACTACCTGATGTGGTCTCGTTACAATGTGGTAAAGCACAGTTTACCCATTAGAGTGGCGGAAGGTTGTGAGCCTTTGAAGAAAAATACAGAAGGTGCGCTAGTAGGACCATCTGCGAACGCAAGGCAAAATAACGAGGTAATTAGTGATCTGGGTAGCCTAATCGTAGGGCAGAGCACCCACAAACTAAAGAGATAGGTTCGATTCCTGCATCAGACTGCATGCGATCACGGTAAACGGTGACTGCGTGACGCACTGCGTAAGAGGGAAGACTTGAAAGGCTAGTGGACTCGGAACGGGTGGCAGGGACCTGTCCCGTTCCGCCGTCGGCTACCCTATGGCTTAGTAATTAAATAACAAAACTTAGGCTACAATAGGCAGTGCAGGGGCACATTGCACGTGAAACCGATGCTTGTTGGGTGGCTGTCGAGTGGCTACCATGTATCGGAAGGTGCTGCCTGGGCAGATCCGGTCATCAATCCACCATGCGGGCGCATGGTGGGCGCATGGCAAAGGTCGCCGGAATCCACTGGATGCAGGGGGCGCAGGACAGGTCATTGTGACACGCTTTGGGGGAGGCAGGTCCAGCAGTAGTCCTTCAGCTGATATGATGTTTTTTCTTTTGCAACGCCCTCGTTGACAAAAACCTTACGGCCTGCCTGATAGTAAGCAGAGCCCGTTGAGCGCCTATGGATAGTTGCGACTCCAGAAGAATCCCAAGTGCGTTGCCGACCCTTTATTATTATTTTTTTCAACACAGCGCATCCTTGGAAGCTCTGGCGACCTTACTTACCACCAGAAACACAACACCACATACCTACCTAAGGGGCAAGTAGTGATGTTATTATTATTATGGCTGCGATTTTCTGTAAGGCCCTCCACCTGCTTCTATTAACTTCCCCAGTTGGGCTGCTCCAAATTTGAGCGAGATGACGTTACGCCCTACCTATCTTAAGCTTGAAATGCACAGAGGGCCTACTCCGAACTTCGAAAATCCATGCCTTTCACTCTCGTCTTATACACTATTTGACGGATAGGGACGGCACGATACGAAGTTCGATTTTCGAAGTTCGGAGTAGGCCCTCAGAGCGCGGCGCAGTGTCGTTGCGGGGCGGAGGCGGTTTTGCGGTACAGCGAACGCGGTCTGGGGCACGTCGCACCAAAAAACCGAGCGGGATTCAGTAGCGCGGTGGAGCGGAGGCGGCGTGTGTGACTTATGAAGCATTAATCGACAGTCGACAGTTACAGAAAGATCAAAAATGCAATATCGCACCGCGCCGCGCCCGCTCTGTTCACTTCGAGCTTTAAAATGATAATGATAAAGCTACAATAGTCTTACGTGAATGCTACTGTTTATATAGCAGCCATCGCCCCGCGCTCTCTTTAATCATAATTATTTATAGATGAATAAGTCACCATGTAAGGTCTTGTGTCGACTATTTCTTCTCCTTTCAAAATCCGTCTGCTAATATGCTCGGATCCAAGAGTTTGGTCCCGACGTCCATTGCCCGGTTCTGATGAAGATTTTTTGTAAAAAATGAAAAGGTATGTAAGAGCTCGTCAATGAACACATACCTAAATGTGTTTATACCGCCGACGATGTTATCAGAGTCCCGTAAAGTTCGTTCGTTGTATCTCCGTCACTGTCACTCAATTTAGTAAGTACAACAGACGGAGAGAGAATACTGAACTTTATTTTAGGCTGAGTGACTAAAAAACTGAAAACCATTGAAAGTGTTCCTCTCATAGCATATTCCTGTAACCTCACCTGTGGCTCGGATCGATAAATTGTCTCGGATATTAATAGCTTATTTATTGCACTTGTTGTACAATCTACTATTATTGCACACCTCAATAAAAATACTAAAGAGTTCAGAATAATATCATAGTGAGGTATAAGCAGAGGTAAATAACAGACGGCCTTATCGCTAAAGAGCGAGAGAAAAAATAAACAAACATACCAATAAGTGAGTGATGCAAAAAACCTACGAGAATATGATAAATTTTACATACCTACCTCTATGTATACATATAATTGTGTCATAATTTAAGTTCTTCTAATTTCTTAAAGTATTTCAAGTTAACGAAACGACCCATCATAATAAATTGTAGATGTTAGTGTATTAACCCACCCGAAAATTATGATGTCATTGTCTCTATTAGTTTTATTTTATTTATAATTTATATGTTTACCAACAAATGCTAATGACATTAAATGTACCTACTAATAAAATATGGATTCATTCATTCATTATTTATATAATCAAAAATCAAAATCAAAATCAAATATTTATTCTGCAAATAGGCCACACGGGCACTTTTACATGTCAAAGCATGAATTTATACAATTTAAAAAACTGACAATCTTACACAATAATAATGATACAAAAAAAATATACTGATTGACAATTCAATGAAAATAAATTTACAAATATTAAGGACGTATTGAATACGATCTGTGTCCGAATAAACAAAAGGAATATAAAATTAATTTAATATCTCAGAGATGTATATGGTCTCTGAGCGTCCAAATATGATTAATAACAATGATTTCAAAGTGCTTAGAGATGTAAATGATCTCTAAGCGCTAAAATTAAAATAAGTAAACTTATATAGTTTTGATACTTAAATTAAATACTGAGAATACTGACCAAGATGACAATCAATTCTGTAAAAACCTAATAACAATAATAACTTCAAACTCCACAACATCACGTGTTCACTTGTACTAAATGAAACAGTTGGTTTGTACACAATTTCACGCAACACAGAATTTTGATAATAAAGTCTGTATCTACTGTGAACCAACTTTTATGATTAATTCTGAGTTTGATAATAAAACTGAATATTATGTTTGTTTATTTTTCGTTTTGTCACTCTTTAAACAAGATCTGTGTAACTTGCTAGCATGATGAAGTGGAACTGCTGATGATGATTAGAACAGAACTCTTCAACGACGAAAAGTTCACATTTGGCGATTTGTCCTCCTAGCTGTGTTTGTTAAGCAAGTTCCATTTTCACGATAAATTTTTGTCATTCTCGAGGGATCCATGAGGAATTGAGGGAGCTCCTCAAATTTTAAAGGCAAACATATAGTGATTTTTATGTTATTATCAACAAATCGAGCATTATCATACAAAAATGTGACATTTGATGAAGTGGAACTGCTGATGATGATCAAAACAGAACTCTTTAACGACGAAAAGTTCACTTTTGGCGATTCGTCCTTCTAGCTGTGTTTGTTAAGCAAGTTCTATTTTCACGATTAATTTTTGTCATGCCCGAGTTCTAAAGATGGGATCTATTAGGAATCGAGGGAACTCCTCAAATGTGAAAGGCAGACAAATAGTGATTTTAGTATTTACATGAACTAATCAAGCATTTTTATTCAAAAAAGTGACATTTGTTGAAGTGGAACTGCTAATGATGATCAGAACGGAACTCTTTAACGACGCGTAGTTCACGTTTGGCTATTTGTTCTCTTATTATGGTTTTTGCACTATCGTACTATGTAATGAAATTAAATATTTCTCCGTAATAACATGTCACCACAGTTTTCAACTACTCCTTGAGATATTTCTAATGAGTTATACACCTATACACGAGGGATTTATCGTGTGTAGTTTTGAATAGAAGAAAGAAACCAGCTGCTGGAAATTTGAGGGCCACAGGTCATTGGCTCCATCGGGTACCTACTAATATCATGCAATATGTTACCTATGTAAATAATTAATAATACATGAACTAAGTACAATGTAATAAAATTGACATTCAATGTGAAATTTTTCTTTTCTATGACAAGATGCTATATATTTGTTCTATATAATGATTTGTGAATGTGAATATTTACCAATAAATATATCAATATCAATTGAATAAAAAAATACTTATACAAAATATATTGGGGACAATCTTACACACATCGACCTAGTCCCAAACGAATAGATAAATATTTATTGTCACACAACAGATACATATGTGGTGTGCGAGCCATAGTAACGGAATGTCTGCACAGCGTTGGTTGGTTGGTTAATTGGTTGGTTTAGGAGTGGCTATGAATGAATGAATGAATAGTACGCCACAGCTCAACCAGTTGAATAGTATGCCACAGCTCAACAAGTTGAGGATAAAAGGTCTAAAATTCAGTTGCCAGATTTATCCCCCACATATTGTGACAACACTCCCATCTTTCCCAGCCCTCACACACGCGTGAACAACAAAAACAAAATTACAGCTTTCCCAAACGCAGTTCCTAGTTCTGCTATTGGCCACGAGATGTCGCTATACGCAGCGACATCTGAGAGCGTAGGCTACTTGACAATAGATGGCGTACTGCTTCAGAGCGATGGAAAATAAACTTAAAAAAATATTATCATGATTCAAAGCTACGTCCGCATTAAGCCAAACTGTTATTTTCATTATGAAAAATGACATATCTAACTTACGCATGCTGGAAAACGTAATTACGCAAGGTTGACCCCGTGGCGTGGGTGGTATTTTTTACTATTCCGACAAAATCCCGATACCGGTACTGACGATGCAGTACTGCCCCGCATCCCGCGCCAATCAAGAAGGCCTCATTTAAATGTAGGTCAGAGATACGATATTTCTACTGTGTGCCTATATTGAAATGAGGCATTCTTGATTGGCGCGGGATGCGGGGCAGTACTGCATCATCGGTACCGGTATCGGGATAGTAAAAAATACCACCCACGGGGTCAACGTTGCGTAATTACGTTTTCGAACATGCGTAAGTTAGATCTGTCATTTTCCATAATGAAAATAACAGTTTGGTCTACACATCGTACGTTCGAAAAGTTACGTGATTACCCTGCTGGTTGCGCCCAGCTAAGTTAGAAAGTAAGTACTTACCTAGCCTAAGTTGGTCTTATTGCACAGTAAACGTTTAGGGACAAGTCGCTAAAACATGCAAACATGGCCTTAATGATAATGGCGTATAATACATTTTTTACACTAAGATAGACATGAGTGACCCGTACGGTATGTAATGGAGATAGGTATATAGGTATGTATGATCTAACACTCGTCACCACACACCAATATATGACTTCGTCCCCGTTGCGGTAGATAAGTGGACCCTGGTGCTCAGAGGCGATTTTTTTTACGATAACGCTAAGACAGAGATTGAGGGAACATTGTTGCGATCTCAGATCCGACTCGTACGTACTACCTGATTCAATAGATACCGCTGGCAGTGCAGCGGGGCAATGTCGCCAGCATATTGGACTTTGCACCAGGTACCGCCGTTCTGCTGGAGATCTGCTAGATTTAGTCAAACATTTTTAATTTGTTCTTATTCCTAATTTGTCAGCGATTTTGTGTTTCTACTGTTATGAAATATAATCATCAGAGCCTGATGTAAGTTATATCAGGCAGAGCACAGTAATAATAATAATATTGGTAGACAATCTTACACAAATCGATCTAATCCCAAACTAAGCAAAGCTTGTTTATGGGTACTAGACGACGATATACATACTTATAAAACTAAAAACATACTTAAATACATAGAAAACATCCAAGATGCAGGCACAATATTCGTGATAAATAAATGCACAAATAATGCCCTGACCAAGGATTCGAACCCGGGACCTACGGCTTCGTAGGCAGGGTCACTACCAACTAAACCAAAGTGGTCGTCTTGGAAGAGCACAATCTTTGCCTATTTTCGTCTTTTTTTCAACAATTACATACATACATAAATAATTAATAATATATTTTTTATTATTGTATTAGGTGTTCTTAGCACTACTGAGTCATTTGAGTTGATAGAAAACAAGCTGATTCATAAAAAAAAACGCCTTCAATTTACTTGGTAATAAACGATTAACTATATCTATCTTAATCGAAATATCCTATTACTCTACATGATAAACTCTTTACTGAGGAGTTCAGGTTGCCAGTTCTGGTCTTCACTTCACCACATGGTCCTTTTCGAGAGAATATGCACATGTTACTTCAACAAATACTAAAATCGCTATAGTAACCTATAAATATTGAGGAGTTCCCGAGATTTCTACAGGATGCTGCGCTTAGGTTCTGATACTCTCTGATTTGATGACTATGGGACCAACTAAAAAGCATACCCTTTTAAAACAAAAAAAAATTCGAAATTGGTCTAATAGTCTCCCAGTACCTTAACCGGTGGTAAATATTACGATGAATTGAGAGCCTCCTCCTATTTTGAAGATGGTTAAAAATATCCCCCTTCAACACAGTGGCAGTGACACAATAATCGACAATCCATAGAACTTTTTAGTTCATTATAAATACTTATTAATATCTATATGTACGAACCATGCATAAATAGACTAATAATTTTATTTAGGTCAACTTATCTTCAGTGCCCCGAAATAGGTGAACATCTACTTACCTAGTCAAACAAAAAGCTCTTAATGGACAAACAAAAAAGGCAATTTACTTAGATAAATTAAGTTAATAAGAAGAAGATTAATTAATTTACATTAAAGCAGTGAAGTAAGGCGATTCAGCGTTAATTTAAAATTACAAGGAGGAAAAACATGCCATTCAAATTTCGCTGCTAGTAGGAAGCACGCGACAAAAAGTGGCTCAATTCTGGTAGATAAATTAGTTAATTCTTACACTGAATGCCTTTCTAGTTTCAGCCCACATATGACGTAAGGATGCAAGTGTAATACACATATATTAATACATGGAAACAATGTCTCCTAAGAGAGAGACGTTAATTTTAACCCTTTTCTTGGCAGTATATCTTATAATATATTTACACATTTTTGGATGCCCTTTTTTTTCTAGACCACCTTTTTTCTCTACAAGGCGCAAATGAGGCTTGAACTCACTTTTTTTTAATTTGCAAAAAATGGTTTTATTCTACAGGATAGGACCTGATTTGTAATTGTATTGTAAGAGAACGCGCTGATGGTGGAGCGTTCTTGGCCTAGCGGTGCCCACGCGTTCCGCATGCGGTATAAGAGCGTTTGCCTCGGCTCCGGCACGTCTGCTGGTCTATGAGAGGCAGGACGCAGCCAAAGTGTCGGCACATGTGGCATCCTAGACTAGAGTGTGAACCATTCTCCATGGAATCAACGACATCTCGCCAGGGCTTTTGCCATCGCCCCGCACGATCTGGGGCTCCAGAGCAGTGTGAACGTTGCGCTGACGAGCGCCCTACTGAGGATGTCGTTGAGTAACAGACGGCTGGTGCCAAAGGAACCGGCAAACCCGTGGTGGCCGAGACGGTCGACAGGGGCTCCACAGGATGCACAGTTGTGGTCCGCACAAACATCCACCCCGAGACCAACGGCTAAGCGAAGTGTATTCGGATCGATGTAGGTATCGGTATTAGCTGATGGATAGGCATGGAGCCAGTGACCCGACTCTGGGCTTGAAACGGCCGAGAGCCTGGCCTAGTTCCTGTCTATCGCGCTGTCGATGAGGGAGCGTAGAGTTGAGGTGTAGGCCAAGGTGTCCCAGGCCCTTTGTATGTATTTTGGGACGCGATGGAAAATCTGGACTATACTTATTGTTGGTTATATTTATGTGTAAGTAATACAGATGTTATAGGAATTACGTAGTGCATTATAATCTGAATCTGCCGTTAAGGATCGAACTAGAACATTGTTTTAATCCTTACACCGGGTCCTTCGTGACCGTTATTCACTCCGGCGTAATTAAAACCTTGGCAACATAAATACCCAACGAACAAAATTAAACTGAAATAAGATGGATTTATTCAGAAATATCTGTCAAGGATATTGTTCGATTATTGAAATCGAGTGTTCCAATTCTGTTTATATGAAATTCAATGCATTCTTAACGATTATTATGCCCGAGGCACAGTACTGCTGCATTTCAGCTTTCGGTATGCTGCCACGAAGTGCTGTAATAATATTTCACCGCCGATATTAGTAAGGAACTGTCGGTGGTTAAATTGAAAAAACATCTCATGTACGCACAAAGCTGGTGCCTAAGGCTTTAGACGTTTAATAAGAATCATCATTTTCTCTTTAAGCTTACATAGATAACCTTTTAAATAAAATAAAATAAATAAATATTGGGGGACAATCTTACACAAATCGACCTAGTCCCAAACTAAGCAAAGCTTGTACTATGGGTACTAGACGACGATATACATACTTATATAGATAAATACATACTTAAATACATAGAAAACATCCAAGACCCAAGAACAAATATCCGTGAAAAATGCACAAATAAATGCCCTGGCCGGGATTCGAACCCGGGACCTCTAGCTTCGGAGGCAGAGTCACTACCAACTAGGCTAAACAGGTCGTCCAACACTACATTCAATGCCGTTCTTACAGATTATTTAACTCATATCGATCTTATAAATTATCTATGCTTATTTTATTTGTTCATTTATATATATACCCTAACACCATCCACTGAAAGCCAGCGCCAGTGGCTGATATATAGATGTGCTACGAAAAGGCCTCCATTTGACACAGTACCTACTGTCTGTTTGTTTGTGTCTGTTTTAGTTAAGTTTAAGGCTGGGTTGCACCGACTTACGATCTCAGACTGATCAACGTTAAATATGGCGCCGGGAGCTGTCATCCCATAGAAACTTGTAAAACTTTCCATACATTAAAATTTTAACGAACACAGCTTACGATTACAGACGGGTTGGTGCAACCCAGCCTTATTGTATTATTTGTAACCTGTAACGTGTTATCCGAACAAATATCTTTTTATTCTATTCTACTGTTATGTTATAACAAATCTATAGATTCCATGGGAACATACCTTTGATTTTGAATTTAAAATAGTATTTTTCGAATTTATTAAATAAATTGAATCATGAAATTTTAATTTAAAATATTTAGATGTAAATATAATTTCATTATCGTCGCTCTTGTCGGTGAAGTAACTGCCACTCTTCTCTATTCATTGCCAGATTGCCACTCTCTTGACTTCTCCATACAACCCGGCAGCAACTTCCTCTTTCACTTGGCTTAAATAAGTTAATCTAGGTCTTCCTCTTCCTTTCTTGTCATCAATTTCGCCCTCTAAGATGTTTAAGAAGAAAAGTCAAAAGTTCTAACTCCCTTGTAATGTATATTACTTGTAAATTCTGTGATGTCGTTTGCAAATCTAATACTTAAATTGATTTATTCCCCATTTATTTGAATTGCCTTAAAGTTTGAATCTATTATTATCTGTATGGCCCGTTCTATTTAGGTAAACATAATATTTATTATGCATCTTCAATACTATTCTTTGACGCATCCGAACTGTCGCAGTATTGTTACGTTAATGCGACAAAGTACTTAAATGATCATCTACATTTGCTGTTCACTGTACACCTGTACCCACCACATATAAAATCTATTGCACCATGATCAACTAGAATATCATTGTTTTTAGAGCATTCATATTTTCAGTATGTGTAAGTACCTATACCTAATAACACTGTTGTTCCTTATTTGTACCCAATATTCGCAATAGGTACTGGTACCAGTTTAGTATAATTTACGATTGTACACTGAAGCGACACTGTACCAAAGTGCTAATACAAATCAAATAATCATAAACCTTTATTCTCAAATCGATCGACAGAATTATTGTAAAAGCAAATCGCTATTCGCGAACAATATCTACCCTTTCCCAGTAACTGTCCAAGTCAATTCCATAAAGTAGCTATCTTCCTCAATACATTATCCTTCCTATCTCAGACCATAACATGGAACGCGGGATCTATTTTATTATAAAGTGCATTGTCTACTATAGAAGAGCGCGGTCGACCGACGAGCATAAATAATTTATCTGTCTTAAAAGATTCAAAAATAGTTTCCTAACATTGCCCCCCCTTAATATGTACACCATTTGTCAGGCCATAACTAGATTTAAACGACGCGTTACAGAACAAAAGGTCACGCCCATCCACAGAACTATTCTCATCTCTTTTCAACGCGCGGTTAAACCGACCAATTATGTGCGCGGCGTCTCGCTTTTACAAACGCTTTCTGGTTAACTTTACCTTTTACAAGCTTGCTTAGAACGTGGCAACTGCTAGAGTCCTCAAACGTATTCACGCTCTTATGTTTATTGACGTAAGGTACAAGTTGGATCAATAATGGATGTGTAGGGGAGAAGCAATTGAAGCGAGACTCCCCTTGAAAGGGACGGAACGAATCGTCCGTTTAAGTTAGTGAGTCCAAACGAGTTTTTATGTTTGGAAATCGTATTAAGCTTTTGTTGGAAACTGTTCCACTCAACGGGCATAGTTGAGGCGTTTGTGAGGTCAACTATCCGTATTGAAAAGAGAGGGGGCAACGCTGATTGGCTCGTTCCGTTTGATATTGTGTGTGGCGATCCGGTCGCGGGCGGTCGCGTTCGATTTAAAATTGGAACTGCGCGCGATATAACGTTCCGTTTTCGAAATTTATCCGGTGTTCGAATTTCAAAATGCTTTTCAGCTGTCGGTGAAGCGACTTAAGTGCCAGTGTTTTTTTAAGACTGTATTAAAAAAAAACAATAAAAATGTCATCAGTGCATTCAGATGATGATCAAGAGGAGATCAACGTGGATTCGGACAGCAGACTATCAGGTCACGATAGAAGCATAGGGTCTGACGATCAGAATTCAGAACACAGCTACCATGAAAGATATCCCTCCCCAGACCACATGACTGACACGCAGCCGAGGGTGAATCTGCCCTTCAGTATATCTAGATTATTAGGCAAGCACTTTGAAGATATAGAAAAGCGACGGAATTCTGGAGAAAGTGACAGAAGCGAGGATACAGAGTCAGAGAGTGCGAAAGATGACGCTAAAGAAATGCCTTTGAACTTCTCTCATCCTCCAGGGTTGTATTCTAACTCGGTTTTGCTAAGGCCAGGGTTAAGTATGGGTGGGTATGGGTTCAGTAATCCTGGGGTGGTGAGGGTGCCTGCTCACAGGGCGCTAGGGGCGCTCGGGGCGTGGGGTGTCGCGTTGGATCCGATGAGGCAGGCGGCTGCGGCGGCGTTTGCGCATCAAGTCGTTAAGGACAGACTAAATGGTGAGTATTTTGATCATTAAGTAGGTATTCTTCTTGAAAGTAAAGCCCTAACACTAAACGTCCTAGCCCTTTTCACCTCCGGGTCGTTCGCTGCTGCTACTGCAATCATTTTCCAAGTCCTTTTAGCTTCAGACTTGAGTATTCAACCATATTCAACACATAACTATATTAACTATACATAAAAAGGAAAACACGTTAGTGCCTTGCTGATAGGATTTGATCAGACTGCTTGAGCAGGCACCTTTTTTAGATACACAATACATACATACATAAACTCACGCCTATATTCCCAAAAGGGGTAGGCAGAGCACATGAAAATTAATTTTCAGTGGCATTTTTAGCAATTACAGCTTTATAGATGGAGAAAATGTGAAATTGCAGTGACAGGTGGCTTGCAGGACCTTTTTTTACTTTGGGAAAATATATCTACGTATCGCACCCGGCAAATACCTGGGTGGGAATGACATACTATCCGGTTAAACCGTACTACCTGGTACTACCATCTAAAAACCCAACGATTTACCGACTACGTCATCATTGATTGCATCAAATAGCATTCTGCTGCGACGCACTGGTCTTGAATGGGGAACAAACGACTTGCACGGAACAGAATTATGTGTACAAAATGGCTGTTTTTTTATACGCTCCACAGAAAATAGCTAAAGCTAACAGTAGGTAGTTCGAACCACTTCCCGCTATCGGTTGGCTATATGCGGTGACACTTACACGTACAATATAGATACAGAGCTGTTTTTTCCTACGCTCTACAGAAAATAACTAAAGCTAACAGTAGGTAGTTTAAACCACTTCCCACCATCAGTTAGCTATTTGCCACCACCCACCACCATATCAGCCGAAAGACGTCCACTGCTGGACATAGGCCTCCCCCAATTCAATGGGGGTAAATGCCATAATCGCCACGCTTGGCATGCGGGTTGGCGATCGCAGTATCTCCACCGCACTAAAGCATTTAGCTATTTGCGGTGGCACTTAAATCAGATCTATTCATCTCATTGCTGGCTCTAGCACACTCTGAGGTGCAATTCACGCAAACGGTAATCAGTGACCGGCCGACGAGTGCTGTCGACTACAAAGAGATGAATCCACTTTCAGATGTAGGTATATTGTTTTGAAAAAATGACATCTCGCCGAGTTTCTTACGTCGGTTTTTCTCGTGGCAGAGGTTGATTTTTCCGAACCGGTGGTAGTTTATTGACGTTCATAGGTGCAAGTAAGATGCCTACTTTATAAGAATAAACTACTCTTACTTTTTTGACCTTTTTTTATTATTTATTTAAACAAGCTGAAGTTTGATATCTCCGAGTATATATTCGTATGATTTGTTTATTGGTAACGTAAAAAAATTATAATAATAATAAATAATAAATATTCTTTATTGCACCACTTAGTGAATAGTGATAAGTTGTACTTACAGTAGCTGACTTACTAAAAAATGGTAACAACAGGCGGTCTTATCGCTTATAGCGATCTCTACCGGACAACCTTTGGGTAGCGAGAAAACAATTAACTAAAACTGGGAAACAGGTAGTGCAGAAGAACTGCAAGAAGATTCAAATTCATTTCAGATTGAGAATTATTTTGTTATGAAATACTCTATTGATTACCTACATGTGTCTACTAAAATGATTGACACAACACAAAACAAAACTAAACTAAGGACTTAAGGACTGGAATTTGCTGCCTCCGTCTGTATTTCCTGATACATACAATCTAGGTCTCTTCAAGACAAGAGTGAATAGGCTATTACTGAACCAGCGAGCAACATCTTAGGCCTTGTCATCGCTTTCCATTAGGTGAGACTAAGGCCAATAACGCTGAGCAGTCTATTATAATAATAAAAAAAAAAACATCCAGTATTGTTTTCTTCAATTCCCTAGCCTAAAGACAACTTCAATAGGCCTAACCGCTTGCCACTACATCGTTGTCAGCTTGGACTCAATTTGCGGTGGCACTAAACTGTTTACTGAGCCCTGCCTCGACAGTTTGTCTTTATAAAGATGCCGATGGGTGTTTTAACAGAAAAGTTGTACCTTATTACTATTTTTCCGAGTAGTTGGATCTTTTTGGGTTTTTCCTCCTCGGAATCAAAGTGCACAACTGATTGCAAGTTAAAAATGGTATCTTCTTTTATTTATGGGTTTCCACCATCTGATGGAAAAGCATCATACAGATACAAAATCTATATTTATGTACTTAAAATAAAAATAAAATTGGGACACTTTTTTAGGGTTCCGTAGTCAACTAGGAACCCTTATAGTTTCGCCATGTCTGTCCGTCCGTCTGTCCGTCCGTCCGTCCGCGGATAATCTCAGTGACCGTTAGCACTAGAAAGCTGAAATTTGGTACTAATATGTATATCAATTACGCCGACAAAGTGGTAAAATAAAAAGTGGAAAAAAATATTTTATTAGGGTACCTCCCCTATACGTAAAGTGGGGAGTGATTTTTTTTTTCATTTTAACCCTAACGTGTGATATATTGTTAGATAGGTATTTAAAAATAAATAGGGGTTTACTAAAATCATTTTTTGATAATGTTAATATTTTCGGAAATAATCGCTCCAGAAGTAAAAAAAAATGTGTCCCCCCCCTCTAACTTTTGAACCATAAGTTTTAAAAATATGAAAAAAATCTCAAAAGTAGAACTTTATAAAAACTTTGTAGGAAAATTATTTTGAACTTGATAGGTTGAATAGTTTTTGAAAAAATTACAAAAATAATTTCTGAACTAAGTTTGTAATTTAACCGTATAAACAGGTGTTTATTGTACCTGTCATTTCTACAAAATCACAATGAAATGACGTGCTTTTTAGGGTTTTGTGTTTCTGTACTTAATATGTCAACTTAATGTGACGGACGGGAAACTACGGAACCCTACACTGAGCGTGGCCCGACACGCTCTTGGCCGGTTTTTCTTTATGGAATTAGGAGAGTCTAAATCCAATGATTTGGAGTTTGGAGTAGAAAAAGCCCAAAGTTATTTATTTCTGAAATATTTAAGTTCTTGATTTGTGTAAGATTGCCCCCGACATTTATTTATTTAAGTAATAACTAAGTTACTTATTTCAGTAATAACGCATCGATGATTACTAATATTTTATATTGTCCAATAATACAAAAGATTCTTTATTCTCCTTTATTTCTTTGTTATCATCTTATGACTTCAATAAGTTAATTACGATATGAACGCTAGTTATAGAACCTCCATTCGATAATGATGGACAAAACATTGGCGTTTTAATACATATTTATGAACATTATTTTTTTGATAGCCTATTTAGTAGGTACAAATACTACTGTAGTATTTTAGGTGTCTCACTTCTGGGCAGAGGCCTCCCCTCGAGTATTTTTTTAAATCATCTCTTTAATATCTTGCTGTCAGCTGTCAGTCGTAGGATGACGATGCTGACTGACCGAGCGAGCGTAAAGTGCAAGCGAAGGTTCCCCATGTCAGCTTGGGCTAAAATGCTTTTTTACTTCCGGATGCCACTTTCTCCACCGATACATAAGAAGTTTTATAAGTAGGTTCGATACATAGTTACATACATATAATCACGCCTTTTTACCAGTGAGGTAGCAGAGATCACGGATTTCCATTTGCTACGATCCTGTCATACGTCTACAACTTTCGCTTCATGAACTCTCATAACATTCTGCATGCATGCGCGCCGATTTAGGGTACTCTTGACCTGGCCTTTCTACAGAATGTCTCCAATTTGGTTGGAGTAGGTACGTTCACCGAGGTCTTCCCCTTCCAACTTTTTCATCCACTCTTCCTTCATACACTCGTTTTGTCAATCTTCTTCCATCCATATTTTCTTCATGTCCAAACCATCTTAACATACCTTTCTCAATTTTCGTCACTAAATCTTTATTCGCTCGACACCTCCGTCTTATGACGGTGTTTCTCATCTCTCAAATTTAGTTTTTGGAATTGTTTCAAGATGGTGGAGCCGTAGGGGCTCGCGAGGTCTACGGCTCACAGAGCTAGTTAACTTCATAATTACGCTTTTAGGGTGTTGAAAAGACTAATTCTAGCCACGCGGCAATAAAATCTCCTTAGCGTCAATTGGTTGGTTGAATTATTCGGTAGATGGCGCTGTATTGCCTGCGGAGATTCCTGAATCGCGCTATCAAGGTTTTTCCTGGGATAATGACTAGTAGTGGTACCGTTTTTATGACGGTGGCAAACCAAGCTTACGGTGGTAAACAGACACCATAGCCTATGGGCGTTTGCGACTTCAAAACAATCACAAGCGCTTTGACGACCCTGTATTCGCTTGAGGATTCGTGACACATGTCTATACATACACATGTTTGTCCAAACTTTATATTATGTAGGTCCATATTTCTATTCTTCTACAAGAATGTGTCCTTCACTTTCGTTTATTGGCCGCCGCTGGTTAGATAACTACTTAAAAGCCACACTTAACTGGTTGTTTACTTAACTAACCGTAAAACTGTTATCTTACAACTCACTTTGAATAAAATAGGGTCACAATCGTAAATTTCCTTAACAGCGCTGTCAGAAAGAAAAGAATTTGTGGATAAACAACCAAAAAAAAGCTTAAAGATAATCACGCAAGACAACAGAACTATAAACAATAAGTGAAAGTTTCGCCAAAATTATCGAAAAAAAAGTTGTAAGAAATCTAGTTTATGAAGTTGCTTGGTGAAATCAGGAACAATTGCATGTTTTATTTAAGTATCTAGTGTATCTATGCCTGAAAAGATTTTGCGGGTTATAGCTATATCAGTTATATAAAATACAGTTTTATATAGAATAGAATATACATTATTTTCATGGGAACATTTTATTTGGTCGTGTTAAAGTGAATATTAAAACACGCGTAAGTGCGTCATATACTGAATAGTAACTGATCAAATTGCTAATATGGCGAAAATAAAATAAAAAATTGTGAACTCATTCACTTCTTATACCTACAGTTATAGCTGAAAATTCAGTGGCGGGAAACAACACACAAATTATTTATTTTTAAAAATATGATATAGGTTGGCTACATTTACTACGCTTTCAGTAATAAAAATAAAAAAAAGCTTTCTTTACTCTACATTGTCATCGTTCACGTCAGGCCTTCGAAATACTGGCACTTGAGTGGCACTATATATACCCCTAAACAGCCATATATCAAATGAGCTTAAACAAACTAAAATGAAAATATCATCTACGAATCTTTTTAAAAAGGTAAAAATAATTTCCTTTCTAATTTTTATAATTCGAAGTGGATTCTCAGAAATAAGATGAAGCATACCCAACTCGATTTTGCTGAGGCGTCGTCAATACCTCGCGTGCGATGACACACGAAAGTGTGTTTTTACGTTTTTTGTGTCGGGATTGGTGGCGCCCTGTAATTTGTCGCCGAGGACCCTTTTTTGTTGCTGTTTTTGTGTTGCCAGTGTAATAGTTCCGCTATGTGTTTAGTCACCGGAAATATTATAGCTACTACAATTGGATTTCGAATTGCAGGGGATAGGTGAAAAGTGTCGGTATTTATTATTTACAAGACTTTTATCTCCTTCTTATAATCGTGAACTTTTGTCACGCGGCAGCGTCCGCCTCCACCAATTGTACCTACTTAATATAATTTTCAATTGATGAAAAATAATTCTTCCTGTATGCCAAATACCATTTTTCTTACCGCCACCACATCTAGTAAGTAACTTTTACCTCATTAACGAACTAATGTAGGTAATGTCTACCTAAGTACTTGGAATTGCTAAGCTGGTACCCTCTATTGTTGCTCGTTTATTATAGTATTTTGTAGACCGATACACATTTTGATATAGGTAGTTTCAAAGCCGACGGCAACGATTTTTGTAACCAGAATAGAAATAAGCCTCTCATTAAAATGGAAAGTTTCCTCAAAAATAAGTAACTTTAGGTCAACAGATCAAAAAAACAACCAATTTGCATCACACTCGAACAGGAATTGCCCGTGATTTACGAACTGCTCTAATAACGGACCGGCGCGTGTGTGAGTTCCGCTTTAAGCTTTTTTTTTTCTTTTTTTGCGACCACCTAGTGTCTGTGTCCCACTCGGATGTCCAGCCAGTAATCAACACGGCTTTTAAAAAGTTGTATATCGGGATATTTTATTGCAATGTTGATCTTGAGTCGATAAGATAAGTTTTAAAATAAGATAGCAGTGTATTTTACTTACGAGTATGTGTTTAGTTTAGTTTTTATTGACACCGGAAATACTTAAGATAATGGGTCAATTTTGGCAAAACAGTGCATGGATGATATTTTTTTAGGCGTTAAAAAAGTGTCGGTACCGACGGCCCTTTCAGACGACTTTCTGAGCCAAAAATCTGTGGCAGTACTATGTTTATAAATTAATTTACTTAACTTCATTGGAGGTTAATCTTGACAAAAACTGCAAAAAAAGGGAAAAAAGAAGGAATCAGGAAGTAGTTCTTAATTCAAACACCGGTTTACGCAATAAAGCCATCTAAGCCAACAAGAGGAGATAAAATTATGCAATGAGAGTGAATAAGAGCGAGATATCAATAATGAAGTGTCAGACAAGTATGAAATACTTCGTCTCGTTGACTTTGCTAATTAACAAGACGTAGTACATCCGTATTCTAAGCGAGCTTTTATGCTTTTACCATTTTATAGCTTTTTATTACTTTTTTTACCATTTTTTATTTTTACTGCCTTTGATGATTGAATTAATTGATTTTACGGTCGTCTAATTTATTTTATGGGTTTTTAACTGGTCTAAAGAAAACCTACGTTTCGATATAACAGTTTGTTGTTACCGTATTACTTACCTACTGCGATAACGTTTCAAAAGGCCCATTTACACGGTGCAACAACTTGCAAGCGATTTCTTAAGGTTCCGTAGTCAAATTGGAAAAATATTAACCATTATAATTGCGGCATGTAAATAAGTTGCACCACGTCAGTAGGCAGTGCCCACTGTTATCCTACACGTGACCCCTGGGTGGTACTAAAAGTGCAACAAAAACTGGCCGTTGCTTGTTTTCTCGAAGATCTCACGGTTCGTAAATAAATGCCATACGATTATTATTATTCTTGCGGCATGTCCGTCTATCTGTCTATCCGTATGACTGATCGTCTATCCGTATGCCGCAGGCATTTTACTGACTAAAAATCATAATTATTTTTATTACAGGCAGGCATTTTACTCAAAAGCTATAAGGTATATTAAAATATTATTTGAATTGTATGTGTATTATGTAGGCCGCTACATACTTATGAATTCAATTTACTAAAAAAATTACGTGGGCACTCCTTACATGTATGTAACTGAAAATAAATATTTAATTTTACGTAAGTAATTCAACATTTGGCACATAAATCGATAGGTCGTTAGGAATGAATATAAGTTTTCTCGGGAAAAGAAATATAAGTAAGTGAATATAATAATTCAGAGATAATCGCTGTGTAGATAACCACGGTAGATCGGTTGGTTAAGAGCGATGGAGGAATTCCAGAGTTCGTGGGTTCAAATCCCACCCGGCGTGATTAATTTTTCTATTTTTCACTCCGGTTGAAAATTACAATCCTTGTGATTTTTCTGCCGACGCAGGCGTCCATAGGCTACGGTGTCCGCTTACATCAGGCAGGCTGTAAGATTGTTTGCCACCGTCATTATTTAAAAAAATGGTTACTAAGAGAATCTCTGGTAGCGGTTACATTTATGTAACGCGGTTACACAACACGACAAACGACACGGTTACACGCACTGGATAGCACGATTCTGTTACTTCAAATTCGTACTATTTTTTATACCATGACTGTAGTTAACGAGTACACGGCCTGTGTAGTGGAATGCAGAGAATACGGCGGTGCGTTTTCAAACTTTAATTGATTTAAGGATTAGATAGTTGTGTCCAAAGCTTAAACCAAACGCATGTCACTCAGTGAACAGTCACCTCATATGGACCCGTATACTTGATATCGGGACTTAAAAAAATCGTATTGAATTGAGCCCGTTTCTTGGACCAATTAGTCTCCTTCCAAGCGCGACGACAGGAAAAATAAGTCGATAGACGGACCGAATCGCCTGGAGGACCTATTGGTCCATGAAACACCTCATGAAATGATACAGCCCCCCTCTACCCCCCTTGGCGACGCCCGCGAGCGCTGCATATTAGGTGTGAGTCTAATGGATCATATCCGGAACACCAATGCTACGCTCCAAGATGCAAATAATCGCTATAGCTCGGAAAGCTCTTTAAAACTGTAAGTAAAAATGGTCACTTGGTGGTTACGTAATATGGGGGAGGGATAAAAACGTTACGGCGCGTTACATGGGGGGGAGAGGGGGTCAAAAATCTCTATAAATTGCGTTACGTAATACTTGAACGCTCCCTCAGAGGATGCTTTGGACCGACAAGACTGGAAACAGAGTGGGAGGCCTTTTCCCAGCAGTGCTGTTAGGTTAGGTTTAATTTATAAGTTTATAACAATCGTGAAATAGGCCTCCCCAAAGACTTCGACAATGACCGGTCGGTCATCCAGCGGACACCCGCGACCCTTACCAGGTCATCAGTCCACCGTGTGGGGGGGCCTGTCCACGCTACTCCTTCCGGTACGTTCCGGCAAGTTCTGTAAGGGGATTTTATTGCCTTGTTCTATTAGGCGACAAATTCAAGACAATCTCAATCCACTTTCTACCGATTTGCGAGGGCGGAATCAATAGAGAGGGTAATTGCTCCAATAGTAGTTAACGTAATGGCGGCCGTTTCCGTGTCCCATTACTGGACCACAGACACCTTCAATTACCTTCTTGCTCCGGAACGATGGTTTTTCTTACTAGGTGTGCTGCCAAACAAAGAGTTGAGACACCCAGTTGGATTTTAGATGGTGAACTAGCCTACTCATAATAAATAGTTCAAGAGAAGGCAGGCATTTACTGGCAGGCGCAGCGTGGGTGGGCCCCCACAAGGTGATGTGATGGCTGATGACCTGGTAAAGGTCACAAGATTTCGCTGAATACGGGTGGCTCGGTCATTGTGGCACTCTTTGGGAGGCCTATGTCCAGCTGTGGATGTCCTTCGGCTGATATAATGATGATCGATCATCATTATATCAGCCGAAGGACGTGGTCGTGGATCGTCGACTGGTACACATAACAAAAGCCTAGAGCTTTACTATGCAAATTGAACTAGCAGCAACTGTGTTTCTTTGTGCAAAATTTGTTCCTCTATAATATTATTTATTCATTTAATGCGATTATTTTGTCGGTTGAGTCGGTTCCGAGGAGATATGGCTAAAATCGATACTATAATTTACACCACACCTTGCCAAAAAGCGCGTTTTTCCGCACGCTGCGCGTCCGGAAAACCCCACTTATTGGCCAAGTGGTGACGTAAGATTGTGTACAAACACGGGTCGTAAAACAGAAAGCCCTGTCTCGCATATTTGCGATATCGGCCTTTGTTTGTTTTACAACCCTTGTATCGTAAATAGCTATAATAGTTTTAAATTATTGTAATACCTGCGGTTTACTGAAGATTTCTTAAAAACTGAAAAGCTTTCGGGGTTTTGGTTGGTTTTCCATGATATATGAGTAAGTACCTACTATTCATATAAAAATATGCACTTACTCAGGTTTTAAATATTATTTTAATGTTTAACGATTTATTTAAGGTGTCTTGTCGAAATAATGTATTTATTTTGCTATAACGACAATAACTGGTACCTCCATTTTATGCTACAAAACCAGAAGTAAAAGGCGGGTCAATACACAGATATTTCCGACGGCTTGTAATCTAAGTTATTACAAGAATACAAGTGCCGTCGGGCCTGTACTCGATATCTCGCTTGCGCACTTATTATTTACAGAAGGAAACATAATTGTACTACGTTTTTGGCTACACAAGTCCATATAACACCTTATTGACTCATGAAAATTTAGTGCGGTAAAAATATCAACACACAAATACTAACCGTTACGTGCCGTAAAATGTATCATTTTGTATCGTAGCTACAATTTTGTGTGATGTTATGTAAAATCTAGTATGTTTTTTATTGATTTATGATGAATACTGTTTAATTAATAATATGTACTAGTGCTATCTCTTTTATTACAATCGATTGTGATGAGTAACAACATAGAGCAAAACAGTGGTTGTTATAATAATGGAACCTGGAACTAATGTTTAACAAGCAGGCATTATCAATAAAAAATTAAACTAAATGCAAAATTAAACTAACTGTCGGTATTAAAGCAGCTGCAGACTAACAGTAACAAGCTTTCAAATAAATCTCTTAAAGATTGCAATTTTAGAACGAATTGACGGTTGAAGTGAAAAATAAGTTTTGCTTGCATAGAATTTAGATATAGGTACTGATATATATTAGTGAGTTCACTTCTCATACAAGTACATAATTCCGATTCTTACCAAAATTTAAGTAAGGAAAGTGAATATTACTTAACTCGGATTACGGACTTATCCGAGCGAGATATATGCCGCCATCAGTGAAATTGCCGATCTGTAGTACAGTCGCGCTATTCCATTTCGCCCATTTAAACCATTTTTAGGGTTCCGTAGTCAACTAGGAACCCTTATAGTTTCGCCATGTCTGTCCGTCCGTCTGTCCGTCCGTCCGTCCGCGGATAATCTCAGTGACCGTTAGCACTAGAAAGCTGAAATTTGGTACTAATATGTATATCAATTACGCCGACAAAGTGGTAAAATAAAAAGTGGAAAAAAATATTTTATTAGGGTACCTCCCCTATACGTAAAGTGGGGAGTGATTTTTTTTTTCATTTTAACCCTAACGTGTGATATATTGTTAGATAGGTATTTAAAAATAAATAGGGGTTTACTAAAATCATTTTTTGATAATGTTAATATTTTCGGAAATAATCGCTCCAGAAGTAAAAAAAAATGTGTCCCCCCCCCTCTAACTTTTGAACCATAAGTTTTAAAAATATGAAAAAAATCTCAAAAGTAGAACTTTATAAAAACTTTGTAGGAAAATTATTTTGAACTTGATAGGTTGAATAGTTTTTGAAAAAATTACAAAAAATGTGACGGACGGAAAACTACGGAACCCTACACTGAGCGTGGCCCGACACGCTCTTGGCCGGTTTTAAACCTTGACGTTGGCGGAATCATCGACAATATCGATGGGGCCATAAAACACAAAGATTGATTATTGGTTATTGTTCTATAGGGCCAGATAACTTGCCATCTTATATTGTAAAGGGTTGTAAGGATCATATTAAACTCCCGATACAGTATATTTTCAATTTAGCTCTCAACGCTGGATCATATCCTCAACTTTGGAAGATTTCGAGGGTGAGACCAATTCCAAAGGGGGGCGACGCCACAATGGTGGAGAATTATTGGCCTATAGCTGTTCTTCCGACGTTGGCAAAGCTGTTTGAATCCATACTCCACCAAACCTTATCTGTACAAATTAAACCTTATTTAAGTGATGCACTACATGGTTTCAGACCTAATCGCTCTGTGAACACTAACCTTTTGCTCTTGGTTGACAATATTTCTGAGCATCTTGACAGAGGTATCCAGGTTGATGCCCTCTATTTTGACTTCCGGAAGGCTTTCGATCGCGTGGATAACGATGTGTAAGTGTATTGCTGAGTAAACTAAACCGAATTGGTTTCTCTCCAAAGTTGATGTGTTTCTTCGCTAGTTATTTACGTGATCGGCAGCAATATGTTCGACATGGATGCTTTGTTTCGGCCCCATATCATACTCGATCTGGTGTCAGTCAGGGATCCATATTAGGACCGTTTCTGTTCGGAATAATGATAAATGATCTCGCAACAGTTCTTAAGTCATCCCAATGTCTCCTATATGCTGATGATTTAAAGTTAGTTTGCGGAGTGAAGAAGTTAACTGATTGCGAGTCATTGCAAGAGGACATCAATCTGGTCTGCCGGTGGAGCATGGATAATAAACTTCTTTTCAACTTTGAAAAGTGTTGTGTCTGCACTTTCTGCCGTACGCGTACCCCGATACATGCTCAATACATGCTCGGAGTAGAACCTATCAACCGTGTGTCCAGCGTCAAGGACCTCGGCGTAGTCTTCGATACCCGGCTTACTTTTCATGAGCACGTAGTATCACTTGCTGTAAGCTGCTATCGAAGATTAGGCTTTATAATTCGCAACCTTCGTGAGTTTCAAGATCCTGGGGCAATCGGGCTAGTTTATAATTCCCTCGTTAGAAGCAAGCTCGAGGCTTCGTCGATCGTTTGGCACCCTTACGAATCAACGTACGCCCTTTTACTAGAGAAGGTTCAGAAAACGTTCCTACGGTATCTGTATAAGAGGACTTTAGGGTACTACCCGTTCCTATATCCTACCAAATACCTATTAGGAACTTTAGGCTACAATTCGTTGGAGGTGAGGCGTAGCTACAACTTGTTGGTTAATGCGTGTCGAATCATACGTGGAGAGTCGGACTGTCCAGAGCTGGTCAGTCGCCTCGTGCGACTGTATGTTCCGGATATCCCCAGGATAACGCTCAGGCCTCGGCGGCGCGATTTGTTGGCGGTGCCGGCAGCCCGCACTGTATCACGCAGGAACTCGCCACTGCTACGTGCTCTCTCCCAACTTAATGCGCTTTTGGCATCAGCACCGGAGTGTGACTTATTTTTTCTTTGAATGTCTATACACTGTGACAGGCCTGTAAACCTTAAGGAAATCATAAATTTAAATCCTTGATTGTACATAAAATGATTTTGAAAACGGCAATGATCAAAATATTGAACACGTACAGTAAAACCAATCATAAAATAAAACGAACGCGTTTATATTTATATGCGCAAACGCCTAATACTTACTTTAGATGTAAGCGTAGTCACCCAGGAAAAACGACACACACAAAAAAAATATATATATATTTTGTTAAAAAAATATTTCACGTCGGCGGCAAACAAGCGTATGGCCCACCTGATGGTAAGCCGTCACCGTAGCCTATGGAAGCTTGCAACTCCAGAGGTGCCAAAAGCGCGTTGCCGACCCTTTAAACATTTATACACTCCATTCTTGAAGAACCCCATTCTGTAGTGAACGCTCCGACGTTCGAGGGAGGAAATTCCTCTGAAACCATACCGTACGCGACCATTTAGTTTTAAGTAGATTGGTTTTACTTCAACATAATACGAGTACAAAGGTAAAGAAACACCTCTTCTTTTCTAAAAACGGTGGCAAATATATTCAATGCTTGCTTCTTTTCATATTTCCCAACGATCATCGATACAGTAAAACGTCAAATACGACCCACTCTCCCCTTCTACCACATTTCCTCGGGGAGGCGCGGGCGTTATGAAAATTTGACGCGTTCCGATATGCGATGATACGATAAGGGGTTATGTTCTTAGTGATATTTGCCCCGGTTTCCCCTTTCGGTAAGTTTACGGGTTCTTTTATTGAAATTGAAGCGCAAAATGCGATGGGCTTTAACAGGTTTTTATGTTTTAGCAAAATAAATTGTTGAGTGACCGCGATTAAAACGGTTTCTTTTGACATGCATGATTGATTATTAGATAGACAAACATACTTTCGTATTATTATTTTATATACCAATTCGGTGACAAACAAGTATACGGTGGTAAGCGGTCACCGCAGCCTATGGACGCCCGCAACTTCAGGGGTGTCACATGCGCATTGCCAACCCTTTAAAAATTAATAAACATGATTATAATATAATGGGTGGACTCCACTTAACCAGACCAAACCGCCTGCAATCGTAAGCGGTGTTTCATAAAAAATTTATTGTGTGGAAAGTTTGTCAAGTTTCTAGGGATGACAGCTGCCGGCGCCATATTTAACATTGATCGGTCTGAAAGCGAAAGGTGGTTCAACCCACATTTCTTTTCTTTTTTTTCGGGGGGATATTCCATTAAGTAAAACTCCGCACCGCGCGGCAGTGCGGAGGGACGGACTTGCACCGACTAAAAACCCCCAGATGGTCCTCCTCAAGTCCTCAGCTCATTTCGGATGGCTCCGGAATCTCCTTCGGAACGCACCAGTGCCGCCCTAGTGTCACAACTCATTGGGTCCCACCATCTGTTTTCATGGAAGATCGCAGCCCCCAATTGCGACCTGTTCAACCCCAAGGACCCCCTTTTCATAGTCATACTCATAGTGATTTATTTGGTGGTTAAATAATGGGTTGTGTAACACTATGTGTTGCCTATAGGCGTACAAAATCAGTAGCAATGGTTATAACTACACTTATTTAAAATGCGCTAAAATATAACAATATCACAAAAAGAGAGAAAAAAACATGGTCAATGAGAAAATTAATTTAAGTCGTCTTATACGACAGGCAGGGCTGCCGGGCGCGGTGCAACCCACCCTAATGTCTGGATTGTCACTAGGGTATGTAGACTTCCCGGGAAATCCCGGGAATTCCCGGGAATTTTCATACAAATCGGGACCGGGACTGCAAACCCTAATTGTCACGCGTTTAACGCTACCTTCAAGGATCGAATGCACCAGAAAACTACTTACATTTGTGGGAAATCGCCACCAAAAGGACTTAAATAATCCATAAACCAACCTAACCACAAGACATAACCCTCTATCAATACATTTTTATCTTCCCTAAAACATTTTCACATAAAAATATCCGTTGATATATTTTATGTCCAATCCATAACGCGATAGCCTATAAAGCGGGGCGTGTTTCACTGTATATTTACACTTGCGAGCGCGTTGGGGGACTGGGAGGATATTCATATTGATGTTTATGTGCCTTTATACAGATTAGCATTTTGGTGATATTAAAAAGTGTGAAGTGGAAAGATATGAGATATTAAAAGTAGCTTCCTAGGGCTAAAATCACGTGTAGGTATTAGATCAGAAACGCGGAGCTCTCGTGGCCCAGCGGCGCCCGCGTACCGCATGGTATGTGGCGGTTAAGCAACGTCGACCGGGGTCAAATCTTGGATGCGTGACCGCTAGAGGGAATAATAAATAATAATCTTTATTTATATGCACACAGTAATTACATAACACACATTATGTAGGTTCATTGGGAGTTAAAAATATGCATACAGCGGGATTAGGGTTGGCAAGCTTTGAACAGGGGTGCCCAAACTAGGCGCAGCCTGTATTTTGGGCGACCAGTAACAATTAATTTTATAGAGATTTTGCCAAAACTACATAAATCACAAACTGGGCGGGTGCAAGAATTTTTATTTAAAAACTATTAAAATTATACTTATAAAACAAAAGTCAGTCAAGGATTATAAAAGTTATCTCGGCTACTGTCTATGACAGCAGTCGTTAGGCCAAGTTGGACAGAGGCGTTCGGGCGGCTTGAGCCTTCCAAAAGTCAAGCCTATTCCCAAAGTCTAGTTTCCCCCTTGGCTTGGAACGTCAGATGACAGTCACGTCCGCAAAGACTACATACATAGTTAGTGCCTACGCTAATTCCTGGGATTAGGTAGCGGACGGGCATCCTTCAGGATGCAGCTGTACTCAGATAACACTAGGATGATTATGTTATTAAATCAGACACGCTTCGTCACAAGTTTTCGAGGCTCAATTAATACGCTCGTAGCGTTTATCGCCAAATTCGAGCGCTTATTCGCCCTGACAGCGTTTGAACACGACAATATGCGCTACGCGCGCTTTTAATCAAAATTGTCTCACAGAACCCTGATCCGGGAAGCTGACGTGTGTTACGGCCCTAAGGTTATCCCTGCCATGTGCAAGCGAGATAGCGCTATGCATATCTATAGCGATATCCCGCTCGCACTGCGGAAACCGTTCGGAAATCGCATAAGTGTGATAACCACCAATGTGAGTCAGAATCGCTATTCCATCAGCGACATTTCTCAAAAGAAAATATGTATGTCCCCATTTTGATTGATGTTTGTCATTCTCATTTTAACCCGACTTCTAAAAAGGAGGAGGTTCTCAATTCGTTGGAATGTTCACCGATTACTCGGAGACTATTAGACCAATTTCAAAAAATATTTTTTTGCTTGAAAGGGTCTGATTTCTAGTTGGTCCCATTGTCATCAAATCAGGATCTGTACGAGTAACACGCTTACCTCACGCCATGATGAAGACGAACTAACTAGAAAATGATAACAAAATCTATCACGGGTACTTTTACTGAAAACACGATGTATACATTCTAAAGTGTTATACTAACCAAAAGTAGGCAATAAAATGATGATAATTGATGATGGGTTTATTTAATTAACAACAAAATTCGAGACCCGAAATTCTCTTTAATTTAAAAATAAAAACAAGACGGCTGTAATCGCTTCTGTGAAAAAAATAATTACAACGAAAGATTATCGTCGAGAAAAATTAATGTACAAATTAACACTGAAAGGCTTAAAGGGAGATCCTTTAATGATATCATCCCTAAGGAACCCTTTTCATCCGTTAACCCTTAGACGAAACCGTTTTAGATAATCTTTAAATTATATTTGATGTTGAAGGTACAATGTGCTTTATCGCAATACACTTAAGCAATAACTCTCCGTGTATCTTTACTGTATAAAAAAAGAAGGTAAAAATCCTAATGGCAGTTTTTTAAAAGTCGAACATTTTTTAATAATCTCAAGAATACTAACACGTACTACTTAATTGTTTTTCTGCAAGTCTATAATGTTCTAACAAATATGGATTATTTGAGTCTGAAATAAATGGTTTTTATTTTTTATTTAATAATCGAACTTTCATCTTCAGAAGCGGCTGTTGTTTTACATGTTTAAAGTATATTTAGGTGTGTGCCTAGAGTATGTTGTATCGCACATCTTGTCCCGGGACAACGTTGCTTTCGGGAGTTTCAGGATTTCATTATTAGTGGGGAATTTTCAATCATAGCACTGAAATTCTCTAGTGTAGCGGCAAAATGATTTGGGTTTTCGGGCTCATTTCATCAACTCTAACGTGTTTTTTTTTTAATTTTATCAAATCATTAAAGAAGTTAATCTAGTATAATGACAAATTTTAATCTAGTTAATCTAGTGTGCCGTATCAAAATCGACGTAAACCGATTATGTTCTTATGACATCAGTTGCCTCTCTGTCTGTTTGTCTATATGCATACAAATACACATAATAATAATACACATAAATGTAAACACATTTAAAAAAATTATGTACTTGCAAACTACAGAGGCGCGCCCGAGCGGTGCTCAATTAATAGGTAAAGGTAAAAATAATATTAGAATCTCTAAACGAGCGACAACCAGCGACAGATAAACCATACGCGGTTTTCGTTCGCTGTTAGGAAAACAATTGTAATTAGTTTATAAGTAATTTGGATAAATAAAAAAATAAAAAAGTATGAAATGTGTATTGGTATGGACAACAAAGTCTCTAAGTAATATTGATAGTGAAAGTACATTAAAGCATGTAAATAATAAATAAATATAAATAAATATTGGGGGACGATCTTACACAAATCGACCTGGTCCCAAACTAAGCAAAGCTTGTACTATGGGTACTAGATGACGATATACATACTTATATAGATAAATACATACTTAAATACATAGAAAACATCCAAGACCCAAGAACAAATATCCGTGCTAAATGCACAAATAATTGCCCTGGCCGGGAATCGAACCCGGTACCTCTAGCTTCGGAGGCAGTGTCACTACCAACTAGGTTAAACAGGTCGTCATATTTTGTTCTTCTAATTCAGTTTTACTAGATTGCGTACCAATCACACAACTAAATATATTAGTAAACGGAGAGTAATTGCTGCAATTGAGGCGCTATCTATATTTTCTTTGGCTTTAGAACTACATTAAGTATGTCTCTGTTTTGGCAACATTAGTTTAAAATATAATAGACAGCCCAAACTGGCAACACTCTTCTGTCAAATGTCTGGCACGGTGCACAAGCGCTTCGTGAATTAATAAACTTAATAAATAGTAAATTAATTAGAAACGCAGTTTTAGTTACACTAAACCGCTCTTACACTCCTACAGTCTCTTTATACTGTCTGATTGAACTATATAGTATTTAGTTTCCTGTATTCTATATATAGTAACTCTTTATTTCCTCATTCCTTGTCCTATGTTTATATTGTTTATCTAACTTTGGACCCGGGTACATCGTAAAACTACGACCAAGGCCACCGGGGGATGGGAAGCAGCATGGAGTGCGGTGTAGATACTGCGATCACCAACCCGAATGCCAAGCGTCGCGATTATGGTATTTACCCCTCTTGGAAGTGGGGGAGGCGTTGTCCAGCAGTGGATGTGCTTCGGCTGATATGGTTGTGGTGGTGGTGGGATTGGGATGATGTACATTATGATAATAATGAGATCGCATAAACTTTTAGCCTCACAGCTGTTTCATTTTCAAGTTATGGCCAAGCAAGAGTTTGAGATCTTTGTCCTTTATTTTAGTTTGCTTTTGTGTTTTGCCATTCTATAAAAATAGTCATCATCCTAGCGTTATTCCTACAGTTGCATCCTGAAGGATGCCTGGGGTCCGCTACCTAATCCCAAGAATTGGCGTAGGCACTAGTTTTTACGGAAGCGTAACTAGACATTCTATAAAACTAGTAGTACATATTTTTGATACTAGTATCTGCTATTTTTTTAGTAGTTACATTTAATCTCAACCACTGTGCAGTAACAAACGCTCAAAACAAAACACCACTTCTTTCCCCACCGGCCGGGGGAAAGAAGACGAATGCCTGACGTCTAATTGGCTCGTCCTGGGAATACAGGCGTTCCATCACTCGGGGCCCGCGTTTGTCCGCGCCTTGGATTTGAACCACTGTGTGATTTAGTGTCGAGAGAAATTTTGAGTGATAATATTTTAGTGCGCAATATTCTGAAGATTTGAACCTCTGTGTATCTTTACTTAGGGTTGAGCGAAATGTTGGACGATATAAATATTTTTGTACACTATCTTGCTGCAAGACTTGAATCACCGTGCAACTTTATTCAGAGTAGAATGAAAATTTGCATGATAATCTTTTTGTGAACTATTTGTCTGAAAAATTTAACCTGTATTCCAGATTTTTAGCGTCGAGTGAAATTTTGTGTAGTATTTTTGTTCGCTTCTCGTTTAGAAGATTTGGATCTCCGTGTGTATCTTTACTTAGTGAAATTTTGAGTTCTAATATTCTTGAGCTCCAATAATGTACAAAATATAACCCTCTGTGTAACTTTATTTAGTGTAGAGTAAAATTATAATAATACCCATTTGTTTGCGCTATTTTTCGCTATGATTTAAACATTGTGTAGTAGATGTGGAGTGAGAGAAATAACCTGCCCTGTTTTTGGGGCGTGAATGGCGTGATGTTTTGATTGATAAGAAATATTTTATGCACAAACTACTACGTTTAGACCCCGTACGCCTGATTAAATTGGAAGAAGTCAAATGTTCAGAAAGGCTTTCTTTTTTCGTATTATCTCTCTCAAGTATTTTTTAAATTCTAGTAAGTACGTAAAAGTGTATTCGTTGTCGCCGGCTCGTTATACATTGGTAAGTAGGTGATTGTCATCATACGATGCAGAAGGATTTGATTGAGGAACGGTAGATGTCATGATAAGATAATATAACAGTTGTAGCTCTTAATGTGTTCTAAACTCTTGGCTCTTATTAAGGTAAGAACCGAATAACAAACTATTTGCTTATAGTATGCGAGATTTAAGACTGTTCTTTTGACAGCTGTCATCCCAGTAAATTTATGTCAAATTATGTCATATTATGACAATTATGACATACGGTACTGAAAAGTGGTCGCTCACAGTGGGCCTAATAAAAAGGCTCTAAGCTCGGAATTTCCCTACGAGATCGAATCCGAAATGAGGAGATTCATAGAAGAACCAGGGTCGTCGCCATACCTCAGTGAGTTGCAAAATTCAATCAAAATCAAGTGGCAGTGGGCGGGGCACATTGCCAGTAGAACCGATGGCTGCTGGGGCAGAAAGGTTCTTGAGGGGCGACCACGCCTTGGAAGACACAGCGTGGGAAGACCCCCAACAAGGTGAACTGACGATATGGTTAAGATCGCGGGAAGCCGTTAGATGAGGGCGGCGCAGGACCGATCATTGTGGAAATCCTTGGGGGGGCCTTTGTCCAGCAGTGGACGTCTTTCGGCCGATATGATGATAATGAGGTCATATTAGACATTTCTTGTACTACGATGACAGCTTTCAAAAAAACAGTAATCTCGTAGAATGTATAGTTTGAGACGAAGAAGTGCACACTTCACTTTTCACAGTATCAATAGAAATTACACTAGTAGCTGTGATTACAGCTGAATTCCGAAGTAATCGAACCTACCTTACATTACACAGGTATTGCTAGACAAACTACGAAACGCAATTACCAAAGCCTGCTCAACATTTTTCAATTACACACACAGTGGTGCAAGCGAAAAAATGAACGGACAAAATCCCATGCATATTTCACACAACAAGCGGGTACCAATTCCCACTAGTTACGTACCGAACGGGAATCGGGAATACGGCGGGCTCATATTATATTCAAAGGATGAAAGCGCAGTGCAATCGAGATACTGGTTTAGACTGCAACTGCGTTGTTTGTGAAACTCCCGGCTATACCAAAAGGACGTATGTTTTTATAAAACTGATATGGAGATGCGACGTTTTGGCTGTAAACTATGGAATAAATGCTAGTTGTTTTGTTTGTACTGTCTTTATCCCTGAACAGTGCTGTGCTCTTTAGCTCGTAAGTCAAGTTCAGGGATATAAAGAACAGATTAAATATTAAAATTTTATTTGAGTTTCTATTAGTCTCATGTTTAGTTTCGCAAGGCATCTAAAGTATCTGAACAAAGTTTATAAAGTCAATTACATAAGAGATAATTCTAAATAATTTTTAAGAAAAAAAAAACCGACTTCAATAGTGAGGCCGGAAAAAGATTATTATACTTAGATGGTGCACTCTTAGATAGATATATAATAAAATAAAAATGGCTATAATGTATGTTTATAATGGTAGAACACTAAGTACCCTCAATTCCTCATGGAATCATGAAAAAACCTTGCTTGCTTGACAAACAAAACGAAGAGAACAAATCGCCAAACGTGAACTACGCGTCGTTGAAGAGTTCCGTTCTGATCATCATCAGCAGTTCCACTTCATCAAATGTCACTTTTATGAATGAAAATGCTTGATTAGTTCATAAAAATACTAAAATCACTATTTGTGTGCCTTTCACATTTAAGGAGTTCCCTCGATTCCTAATGGATCCCATCATCAGAACTCGAGCATGACAAAAATCAATCGTGAAAATAGAACTTGCTTAACAAACACAGCTAGAAGGACAAATCGCCAAACGTGAACTTTTCGTCGTTGAAGAGTTCTGTTCTGATCATCATCAGCAGTTCCACTTCATCAAATGTCACATTTTTGTATGATAATGCTCGATTTGTTAATAAAAACACAAAAATCACTATATGTTTGCCTTTAAGATTTGAGGAGTTCCCTCAATTCCTCATGGATCCCATCATCAAAAATCGAGCATGAGAAAAATTAATCGTGAAAATAGAACTTGCTCAACAAACACAGCTAGGAGGACAAATCGCCAAACGTGAACTTTTTGTCGTTGAAGAGTTCTGTTCTGATCATCATCAGCAGTTCCACTTCATCCAATGTCACATTTTTAGATGAAAATGCTTGACTTGTTGATAAAAACACAAAAATTACTGTATGTTTGCCTTGAAGATTTGAGGAGTTCCCTCAATTTCTCATGGATCCCATCATCAGAACTGCGTTTTGACAAAAACGGAACCAACTTGGATATATATACTTACAATCAAAAAAAGAATTTTCCAAATCGGTTAAGAAATGACGGAGTTACGGACTAACAAACATTAAAAAAAAAAAAAAAAAAAACACAACCGAATTGATAACCTCCTCTTTTGAAATTTTGAAGTCGGTTAAAAAGGGCTGTACCCTATGTTAGGAAATGTTTAGTAATATACTTATACCTCCTACTGTTATGAGAACGTAATGAATGTCTAGTCATAATAATAGATTTAAATATGCTGGTAACAATTTATTATAACTACTGCATTGAAAGCGGTAATTGTTATTGTGCATGTTCATGTTGCTTTAATTTGCAACAACAGTTGAATGTTATCTCAGGATTTATCTCACCGTCTTCGAGTTACATCTGTCACAAGTTGCAAGACACACAAATGAATTTAGAATCATTAGTAACTTCGTGACATGTTTGTATATAACATTATGTCATTTTCCACAATGGTAGGTAACGTTTGGTCGCATTTATACTCATTTATAAGTAGTATCAGTTCGACGATTATTATTATTTACGTAGGTGCGTAACAACCAAAAAACTTTATCTACTCGTACTTCTTCTTAACTTTTCAACCACACTGTTTATTTTAGGATGTTTAGTGTTGAATGGTAATATAATACTTCTGACGAGGTTGGAATAGCATTTGTGTTATACTCAGGGCTCGAACTATTGGTGTCGGTGACGGAAAAATTACGTCATTTTGCACCCAGGATATTGCTGAAGATAAATAAAATGAATAAAATAAGTTTAATGATACTTAAGCCCTGTAAGTTATGATTAGTTAATAAATTTGTATTTTAGTTTATACACTGCATTTGTAACCATTATCAAAGTAACAATATTCTTGTAAGGACTGGGTTGTACAGCGACTTTGTATACTATATCTATATTAATAATTTCGTGCAGGGGTACGGTAGACCCGAACGAGACCTGTCTCAAATTGAAGAACGTATAAAAATAACGATTTTTGAGTTGAACATATGTATCCGCAAAATTCGGATTGTCGCGTATTTTGCATTTAAAAGTGTTAATTTTACGACAAAAGGTCGGCCATATTAAATTCGTTGGTTGACAGCTTCGGGTAGGGTACGTTCGGAAATTGTAAACTGTGTTTGCGTCCGGTGTGTTGGCCAGATTGGATTCGGCAAGCCGCGTCTGCAGCGTTTTGTTTTTGTAGTTTATAAGCGTTCTATACACCTATCAGCCTAGCTAGCACGATAACTTATACCGTCACGCTATATGGCCGAAATGTATTAAAACGTCACATAAAACGTAACGGTATAAGATATCGTGCTGGCTAGGCTGATTGTCACAACAACCGCCTTCAAAGCGAATGTATGGGGCCTGTTACATGGTTATTATTATCACGTGATACATTCATATCACGATAAGTTTCACGTGAATATTGAAGCAGAATCCATACAAATTTGAAAACTGCGATAATATTGACACCCCAGTATTGTGATAATATTAATCGTGTAAAGGACACCACTGTTTGCTGAGTCTGTCCGCCATCTTAAAGCTGTCTATTTTGTTGCGACAAACTACTAGGTGACTTATGGCTTTTAAACGTCTAGCAAAATTCTATCCCTATATCGCTCTATCTCATAACTTAGTGGCACTGGGGGTCTACTCCGAAATCAGAATTTCGTATGGTGCCGTCCCTTTCACTCATATAGTGTATGACAGGAGAGTGAAAGGGACGGCACCATACGAAGTTAGGAATTTGAATTTCTCATGCCGTTCGCCGCGCTCGGACGTTAGAGGCGCTACCGCGAACCAAAAACGAAGTATCTGCCTCTCTCTCGCACAAGTAGATTCGAACGACAGAGAGGAAGATAGTTCCTCAGGCGGCAACTTTAAAACGAATAGGGTATTTTACTATATGAGAAATAAAATTCAAAATGTAAGAAAAACCGGCCAAGTGCGTCGGACTCGCTCACTGAGGGTTCCGTACAACTAAAAAATAAATGTGGTTTATCAATATATTGATATTTTTGGTAAAATATACTTCATAATAAACATTATCAACTTATTTCAAGTTCATAGGTCGAAGGGAAGTTAAAAAATTATTGTGTGACAGACAACACACGGAATGTTCTTTGACTTTCTTCGACCATCCGCCGCGCTCGGACTAAAGTGCTACCAACCGAAAACTAAATATATATGCCTCTCTGTCGCACTTGCATATTCGAGCGTGGAGAGGGAAATACTTCGTTTTCAGATCGCGGTAGGCCCTTTGATCTGACGGCTCCTATTTCTGGATAGTGCGCGTATCGGAATGTGAAATACCTTTGGCAAAACGGAACAAGTTGTTAAATAGCTTTTATTAATTGGAGAAAATATTACCAACTGTTATTATTATCACGCGAAACACTGAATATTGAAGCAACATCCATAGGGGCCTGTTAGATGGTTATTATTATCACGTGATATACTCATATCACGATCCGTATCACGTGTTGTTTAATGAATATTGAAGAAAAATCCATACGATTTTGAAAACCACGATAATCAATATTATCGTGTTTTTCAAAACCAGTATTTTGACAATATTAAGCGTGTAACAGACCCCATACAATTTTGAAAATCGCGATAATATTGACACATAGTATTGAGTGTAAAGGGCCCCACTGAATAGAATTTGGCGGAGAATAGAGAGCTGCTACCGCGAAACGAAAACGAACGAATATCGTGTATTTCCCTCTGTGTCGCTCGAATTTGCAAGTGGGACAGAGAGGGAGATACACGAACTTCATTGGTTTTCGATCACGTTAGCAGCTCTGACTTCGCACCAAAATACTGACTGGCACATCAATATTTAACAATTGCACATCTGAACTGAATTTTAATGAACGATTAGTATTTTAGCTATACAAATCAGTACTGATTACGGTGTCAAATTTATTATGTGCCTTTAAATACTACCCTTATAAAAATGCTTAGGATTAACTTGCAAAGATACTATATCCTTTGCCCGTGACGTCGGCAGCGTAATCATTTACTCCCAATTCCATATGTTAATCCAGACTACAGACTATATTTCTATACGAAGTTTCATCATAATCCGTTGTTGTAATGTTTTTATTTTATACATTTTTGTACACTATTTCTTTCGTCGTTTGCATAAGATAACTGTCACGAATTACTTCATTTCTTTCTTATTTATTTCACCCGAGCGAAGCCGGGCTTTCATCTAGTTAAAAATAAATACCGTGACCATAAAACAACTAAACAAAACAACTACAACGTCAATTCATTGTTCATCTGAATGACAAAGTCAGTCAAAGACGTGTACTGCTTAATTCAAGTAGCGATATCGTTTAATTAAACGGGTTGATAAGTGTTACTTAACTGTTTACAAAAATACTATCTGAAATCACCTATGTATGGTTTGACGTCATCGGCAACAAAAGTTCCAGCCCTGGTTAAACTAAGAGTACTTTACTAATATACCTTTGGCATTGGCAGGAGTGAATAGGCATCTTCTGGTTCTGGGTGAGTTTGCTTCATCGTCGGCCTCATCTTTGCCCCCTGGCTAGAAGCTGGCCAAGAGCAATCCCAGTAATAATAAAAAAAAACCTAGTTTTAAGACATACTAATAATACATGGATGTAAAAAAAGAAATCTGCAGGAGGAGGTAAGATACAGTATATTATCGTTTTAAGCATCAGGTTTCTCTGCCTCGCCTTAATCTTCGGCACTTAAGTACCTACCATTATATATGCTGTAATAGCATCAATTGGACTATTTTAATCTAATTACATGTACCACGATGACTTTAAGGAACTTAAGTTACACAGCGTATCGTGTCCGAAAAACGGTTTAAACATAATTTCAAACGTAACCACTCGTTTATGAGCGAGTTAATTATGCCCGTGAGAGGTTCACATGACACAGTGGGCGATTATCCGCACGCTCGCTCATTTGGCTCATTAAAATTTTGTCCCCGCGTTGTCATCGCGCGGACCACTGTGTAATCTCGGTGGAAGGAAATTGTATTTGTACATGTGGGTTTAGCGTTCGTGGATGAAAAGTAAAAAGAAATAAATATAACATTACCAAATAGTACATTTTTGACACGTAGAAGACGACGAAACCTACTATAATTTAAACCAAAGGGCAACCTTTGTGCTATATTCGGTTATTCGCCGTTTTCGTTACTAGTTGCGTGAGTTTAAGACAACAACCTCTTGACAGTTATTAATTCAATTAACCATGACGTAATTGTCTACGTAATACAGTACGAGTATATTGTACATTTACGCGACACATAAATACATAGGTATTTGTACAAAGGCAGTTATTATTTGATTACCTATTACTTTTCAAATTGGCAGGTTTTGCGTGGGTAGCCATGTTCAAGTCAAGATGTCTTATGATATGATGTGTTCTTGTAATGTTTTCGAGAGAAAATTACGCGTACCTATGTATTTATCTGTCTCCCTCGAAACTATCTTCTGCCCGCAACTTCATCCACGTAGAGCTCGTAATGAAATAATAGATACCTAATTACTCTAATCTCATACAAACTTGTACCCCCCCTTTTCACCCCAAATAATGATTTCAGGGTTAAAAATTATCCTATGTTCATCGAAGGCTCTGAAACTATGTGTAAACTAATTTCATCTCAATCCGTTCAGCGGTTGAAGCGTGAAGAGGTAACAGACAGACAGAGTTATTTTGCGTTTATAATATCACAAAAATATGGACTAGTAAGTATGGATATATATTATTATAGTACCGCTTTCAATGCGAAACGTATGCGTCAAATGGACCCTCTATTTTCCCTTAGGTTCAAAAGCCCGGTGCTAGGATATGTTTCCCAACAGTTTTTGTTTGAATGGCCCATCCACAGTAAATATTTTAGCTAAGCAGTATCTCAACTAGAGTCTTACCTTTTTACAAGCTTTTATTTAACTTAAACTGTTCGTATGTAAGTAAATATGTAAGTAAGTTGTCATAAAACTTTATCGGCCTGTTTAGCCTAGTTGGAAGTGTCATTGCCTGCGATGCTAGAGGTCCCGGGTTCGATTCCCGGTAAGGGCATTTGTTTCTGTGGTGAGCAGAGACATTTTGTTCCTGAGACTTGGACGTTTTCTATGTATTTAAGTATATATCTATTAAATATAACGTCGTCTAGTACCCATAATACAAGCCTTATTGAGCTTACTGTGGGACTAGTTCGATTTGTGTAAAAATGTCCCCTAATATTTATAAAAAATTGCAATCCTTTTTCAGCCACTTGCCGGTATCCGATTGAGATGTAGTTTGACGTACTTATGTAAGCTCGGTGACAATATTATGGTACCACTGAGCTGGTCTGATGATGGAGACAGGTGGCCATAGCAACTCCTAAACTACACAAGATAAACGCATCGTAATTGGGCTTATTGTAACCGTCTCAACGAGTAGTTGATGATTGTGGAAAAATACAGTACGCAATAAAATTTTGTAATAAAAATGAAATTTTTGACAGAAACATATTAGACCTATACACTCCGCTGAAAACCTCTACGCGCACATGCGCGGCACACATGATGCCGGCACAACACTTAGTTATGCGCTATTCGTTATTTGTCTTATTATTATTTCTTTGTCTTATTATTACAGGGAATAAAAACAACAATTATCAGGGTCCCACAAAACTGTCGGAGCAGTTTGTCTGTGTGTTCAAAGTACAGTACAGAGTTAATTAATTTGTAAATGGGTTTAGATTAAATCCATGTTACAAACAATTGAATACAGTTGCACTAGGTGTTATTATACTTAAGTAATGTTTTAATTTTCATTTAAAGTCTCTTTTTATCTTTTCACGGCTGAGAGTTTCTGGTAAACTTTTCAGAAGATAAGGGATACGTTTTTAGCGTTCCGTACCCAAAGGGTAAAAACGGGACCCTATTACTAAGACTTCGCTGTCCGTCCGTCCGTCTGTCACCAGGCTGTATCTCAAGAACCGTTATAGCTAGACAGTTGAAATTTTCACAGATTGTGTATTTCTGTTGCCGCTATAACAACAAATACTAAAAACAAAATAATAGTAATAATTAAGGGGGCTCCCATACAAAAACGTGCTTTTTCGTGGCTACCACTCGCCGACCTAGATCTCAAGAACCGTAATAGCTGGACAGTTGAAATTTTCACAGATGATGTATTTCTGCTGTCGCTATAACAACAAATATTAAAAACCGGCCAAATGCGAGTCGGACTCTATGCCGTTTTTATTTTCTGTACGGAACCCTCGGTGGGCGAGTCCGACTCGCACTTAGCCGGTTTTTTTCTTTTTTAGTGTTCTGTCACCATAATACTCGTAGTTGTTAACCTTATGCGCCTGCATTCATCATAATTTATATTGAAAAGCTGGCCTTTATACGTATGGTTTTTAAATACATTAAAGATGATTTACTATATGGGTGTAGATAGAATACCTATTAGTTGTTGTATATCTACTGTGGCCCGGCCTAGCATGTTATCCCACAGTTCCCGTTTTCCCGGCCCCGTGCACACGAATGAATCATACCGCTAACCAGATTACGGTCGGCGGAACCGCGTTACGTACCCTTTTCGGGCCGATCCCTTGTGACAGTGTGTAACTAATCGGTTTTATGTAAGGCTACGTGCTCTTTGCCTTTTTGGCGGCTTGTGCGTGCTCTTTTGTATAAAATTGAAGTAAAAATACTGTATGAACACTGAATTAATTATTGAAGAGTGAAAAAGTAGCGAGTTGTATTGAAGATACAACCGTAAATTATATTAAGTTGGTTATCGCTAAATACAATAACCATCAATGTAAAATAAAATCTAAATATAATAGATACCTACACTTTAGAATTGGTTGATTATCATATACTATGACTTTTATTTTAGCACCATCTAGCTTTAGTAACGAAACTAAAATTGAAATCGTTGAGTGTTGGGCAGCTAACTCATACAAGCTGCCAACAAAGAACTATCCACTACAAAAGTAACTGTATATAGTACGTATAGAACTAATATGAAGAGGTAAACTTTGTGAGACACAGATTCCCTACTATCTGTGGAACTAAGATGGTGAGTAAAGCCTTATTTACACACGTACGAGATTCGTATGCGAGTTTCACTACATTTGATTGAACTTCTTAACCCACGGTAAACCGCAATGTAATGAAACTCGCATGCAAGTCTTGTATGTGTGCAGTACAGAGGCCCCCTTAGCTTGGCTTCCCACACTCTTTGACCGTCTTTTTGTATTTTTTTCTTGGTCAGTATGAGTATGAATATTCAGCGTCACCGAGGCTAGAATTAGGGTCATTCTCTATTTCTTGCAAAGTTAAGGGTTGGTCGCCAGAGTCCCTGGGGATGTTCCGTGTGCTATGTTGAGAGTGAGAGACAGCTCATGTTGCTAGCAGTCAACACAACAAATTCTAAAGCTTGAAATGCACAGAGTGCGGCACAGCGTCGTTACGGGCGGAGCCGGTTTTTGCGGTAAAGCGAACGCGGTCCGGGGAGCGTCGCACCTAAAAACCACGCGGTATTCCGTAGCGTGGTAGAGTGGAGGCCGCGTGTGCGATATATGAAGCAGTTATCGACAGTTTCGGAAAGATCAACAATACAAAATGGCCTCCGCGCCCGCTCTATGCGTTTCGAATTTCAAGTCAATAATGGGACGGAAAAGCGCGTACAGGTAAATTATTTTCGAGACGTTTTTGAATTTGTAGTAGTGATTGTATATTTACAGGGTCGCACGTACACGTTGACGTATACAGACACACGTCAACGTGTCTGTGAGGCTGGCTACAGATATCACAACTGCAAATGCAAAAACGTCTCGAGAGTAATTTACCTGTATGATTCTTCTTGAGTCGCAGTCGTCCATAGGCTACAATATCTTCCTACCACCATTAAGGCCGCATTGTTTTTTGCCTCCGTCGTTGTATAAAAATATCTACAAGTATCTTTGCAAGTAATTTTACATCAGTTTTAATATAGAATAAATCCAGAAAATAGATATAGGGTAGATTTTATCCCGCGGTTTTGATGGCATTCCTTGCAGTTTGGTAATAAACAGCGGGACTGTAGATACAACAAACAATATTAATGAAAAAATGTATAGATGCCATTTTGTAAACCTTTTGCAGTAATATCAGGCAGGACATAGTGCGCAACTCTGTCACATAGTTATTGAAGTATTGACTAAATAAACGCGTTTAATAATGTAGACTAAAAATATGGCAATATTTTCTCCCAGTTAGGACGCCATGCCTCTATCGTGCTCCGTTTCAATAAAGGAAGATCTGAGTGTAGCAGCTTGTAAGGCAACAACGCTATCTACCATGATAAGAAAAGAAAGCCGCTCTATATTAAATCTTATCCTGTGCTCTGAATACAGAAATAAATAGGTACTGAGATAGAAGAGATTTTCAAAACAAACGGATTTTTTTTGTCGACGACGGCAGATAAGCTTACGACTTGTTTGATGGTAAGCAGACACTGTAACCCGTGGACGCTTGCGTCTCCAAACTCCAGAAGAATCACAAGTACGTTGCCGTGCCTTTGACTTAAAGATTCAATGTGTTCACAGATAGGACCCTTGCTCTCAAACACAGTGCGATTTTGAACTCGAACTATGGCGACATTACTTACCAGGACTTAGTAATACTAGTTACTCTGTGAGCTGTAGCTCAGCGATTTTTTTCAAATCTCAAAATTTCCAAAAACTGACTTGACAAAAAAAAACAAACCTACTCACAAAATATCACGAGAATCGTAGATCGCGACCTGTAGACGAGAACTACCGGAAATCCGGACATATGAAAGCATTTTTGCGGAGTTCAAAGGGAGACCTTCATTTCACTCGGTCAACAATTACTAAAATATCAAGATTTGCATAAACTAGAATTTCTAGAGGTGGTAATTTATTATCAACTCCAGCGCTGGAAATGTACATCATGACGGTAAAGGGGTACAGCTATTACAGTAAAATAATGTTCCATAAAATCAACATAATCATAGCTTCGAATCCCTTTGTGCTGCCGCAGCCAATTATCCAGTACTCCTTTAATTCGGCCTAGATTCGTGCAGGACTCGAATACAGACGGTAGTCGTAATCAACGGAATGGCTGTCGTGCTGCCATTTGCAAAAATAACCTTACTTTTTTTAAATGTAATGATTTCGTGAACTGACTTAAGGCAGATAGAGTTATTTATTTTATTTCTAATCGTATTTCTAACGTAGCATGGGTAAACAATCTAAATGTGACAAAAAGATGGGTGTGAAGAACGCTTTAGAATAATAAATGTGTATATCTGTCTCAATCTTTTAGGTATATATGTTCCTGTCGGTCTACCGGACCGTTCGGTCGTCTGTTAGGCCTCTAAAAACGAAACTCCTTAACCGCTCCCTCCAAATTCAAATTACGAATCATATTTTTGTTTTCAAATATGGAAACGCATTAAACGGCGTGCTCCCATTGGTCGGAGTGCCGTAATGGCTGCTTGACGTGACCACAAATTATGTGCAATTGCGAGGGAATACATAACTCGTTGGAATTGTTACAGAGCTCTGTTTAACTTTAAGGAGTTTATAAGGTGAGGGACGTAAATGGGCCGAAATTTCAAACGTTGATAAGTAGTGTTAGTGTTTTTATGGTCTTTAATGCTGTAACCTGTATTTGAACCAAAGCAAACAATTCGTCTATGGTTTGTATGAAAACTATCGAGAATTAAACAGTATGTCTGTTTAATTCTCGATCTAACCATTCGAGTTGTTAAAATTCGGACCTACTTTCCCGTTATAGACTAGATTATTTCGATATTCGAGCCAAATTATATAGTTGAGGCTATTCTTCGTTAAATCAATATAGCGGTTTGACAGAAATACGCGAGTCAAAATATAGCACCTATTCTATATCTATACCTAGGGTTTATGCACAATATTCTGCAGAACCTAAAATTAAACCGTTTTATTTCCATATATGTATGTAGGCTACATAGGTATGATATGAGGTATTGCTATGATATTCGGATCAACTCAATATCAAATGTGTAGGCAGATAATCTAAAAAAATGAATAAAAACGTGTTCCGATTACATTTACGCGTACATAAAGAATCTATAAAAAGAGTAAATGGATCCATTATACACTACAATAGCCATAAATATCATTTTATATCATTGGCATTGAATATAATGTAGCTAACGATGGAGCTCATCTCACGGATCATTTAATACAAATCGATCTATTACGAACCGACGATAACCGACGATTACCGAACGCTGACCAATCACAGAGCTCGGTTACCAACGTAATTTATTGAGTTTCGAATTTTAAAAACGCAATCTGCCGCCATCTTTGTAATTTTGAAAAGCTACGTAACTGCTACTTTGGTATGATTGGTTTATTACGTGTTTTTAATGGGGTATGTTGGGATAAGTGCGTTATTTGTAGCGTTTTATCTTAAGCTGGAAAGTAATGAGTTATTGCTTTTAAATCGTTACTTTTTCTATTACTAATAGTAATAAAAACGGATTGTAATAGATCATATATTTTAGTGCCTAGTGCCTATACATCTGAAAATAATATAACTTTCTATATCAATTTCAATTTGAAAATATTTTATTAAGGAAATATACATACATACATACATATATAAACTCACGCCTATATTCCCAAAAGGGGTAAGCAGAGCACTCGAACATTAATTTCAGTGCCTCTTTTAGCAATTGTCAGTTTAGTTTTCAGCTTATTATGCACTTTAACAGTTAGAGGTACATAATTGTTACTCATTTTAAAACTTTAACGCAAGAGTCTAACGTAATATAAACCCTTATTATTGCTTTTGAACGGAGCGCTTAAAATGTGGATGTTTAGAAAACTTTGAGCATTTTTGTAACGTTTAAATTTTAGTTTTTTTCACTGGCTTTTTTGTAAAATGCATGTGGTGTTCACCTGTCAGTGCTTGTTACATCTAGTAATTTACTTATTTTATTTTATTTTATTTCAAAGGAAAACTTACAGCTAAAATAACAAAATTGGTGATGATACAAAAACAGTGAGCCAATTACAAGTTTTCACATGTAGAGTTACGGTGTAAACAATTGTTGGTGAGCCAAATAAAAAAAAAATAGATGGAGAAATTGTGATATTACTGTGACAGGTTGCTAGCCCATCGCTCACAACACACTTCAACCTGGTTCCCATAGTTGACGCTTACGATACCCAAGGGAAGAAAGGGGGTGGTGCTATTCTAACCCGGCACCACACGGGGCAGGAAAGGAAATAAATAATATATGTATTTATATAATATACTTATATAATATAAATATATAATCCATATTATAAGATTTCATTTTCAAGCTAATATGGTCATTAACTAGAATTACTATTCAAAACGGGGTATTTGCCATGTATGTTCAAATAAAAAAGCACATATATTTCAATCACCAATCGGAATGAGATCGTAACCGGCATAAATGCGCGAGTTGATACTGTAAGGTGTTGTGTCGTGATCGTGTTCGAGTTTTGAGTGAGAGTGCGGACGGTGGTAGTAGCTGTGACACTGTGAGAAAAAAGTGTACCAAGACCAAGAAGAGGGTTGATCGCTATGAAGTGTGCGTAGACCACAAATAAAAGTCGCAGAACGTCAGTTAATCCTTGAAAATGGTGCTCGCAACAGCACCGAAATATCGGAAACTCGATAATTATAACATACATGGTAAATACCGAAATTTTGAACAGTAATAATATATATATATTGAAAGAAATTTGGTTTTTCACACTTGCTATACAGAAAAGAGTCGTTGTTCCCCTTAAATGAGGGTTCAAAGTTTTACTTTACTTCCCTTATTTGAGGGCAACAATGGTCTTTTTTGAATAGCTGCCCAGCTAGTGGGATAAGTTCTAACATCACGTTTTATGACCGTAATGTATCAAGACGTCACATAAAATATGACGGAATGTCGGCGAGGAGGAACGAATGCTTTAAGCGTTCTACCAACCTACCAATTTGTCGCGACAACCACCTTGAAAGTAAATGCATTGAATGATTGCTGAAGTGCTACTACCGCGAACTGAAAACGAAATACATGTCTCTCTGTCGCACTTGCGTATTAGAGTGACAGCAACAGAAATACTCCGTTTTCAGTTCACGGTAGGCCCTTTGTCTCTTTCCATCTTATAGCTGCAGTTAGATTGTCAGTGACAAATTGGAAGGTTTGTAGAACGTTTTACGCCGGACGTAAACGCGTTATTTAGTATGAGTTATAATCATATTCTGTGGGTCAAGTTCCAATAAACATATAATTTCAAATTTATTACGAACAGAAAACTTTGATCGTTTCGCGTAATAGCCCATACTTTTATACCAATTGTACGAGCAATTTAACATACATAAAATAACTTGTAGTTTAATGAGATTTTTATTTATTCATGACTTGTAATGATTCAAAGCTATTAAGTCTTGGTTTCAGTCAAGATAACATGCAGATTTAATGCTTGGGCTTTTACAAATAATCGCAGGAAATAATTATTGTAATATGAAACAAATTAGAATCCGTAGGTAATTAGTGATCTAAGTAAGATATTGAGTTGCAGGAATACAAAAGACTCTCAGACCTTTCTGAAAGGTAATCAGACAATGTTATTGTGAAAATCGATAGCAATAATAATAACCCAATAACTACGCCTTCTTTGCGTCATGCCCGATCCAAAGGAAAAATACCTACTCAGGTCAATCCACGTCAACGTAACGCGAGTCACGATTTCATTGCGTGTCTTTTGTTTTTTATGATGCAAGTTTAGGTATCATAATATCTAGTAGTTGTTTACTACCTATCGGCTTCATAAGAAGGCTTAAAGTCACCCAAAGAGCAATGCAGAGGGCTATGCTGGGAGTTTTCTGCTTGATCGTGTCATAAATGAGGTCATTCTAGTAGAACAAACTAGCTGATATAGCCCTCCGAATAGCTATAGGGGGCGGGGCACATTGCACGTAGAACCGATGGCCGTTGGGGTGGAAAGGTACTCGAGTGGCGACCACGTTCCGGAAGGCGCAGCGTGGGTAAACCCTCTACAAGGTGGACTGGCGACCTGGTAAAGGTCACGGGAATCTGCTAGAAGCGGGTGGCGCAGGACCGGTCATTGTAGCACTCTTTGGGGGAAGCCTATGTCCAGCAGTGGACGTCCTTCGGCTGATGATGATGATAATATCAAGTGATAAAAGTCACACTTGCACTAGTCTAAACTCTAGAGATAGGTGAACACCGTGAACAGCATAATCACTAAAAAGAACAAAAAAAATCGTGACTCGAGTTACTCTTATCGTGGAGTGACCCACTCGCGGCCTTGTCTGAGGACTTATCGCGAACCTAAAACAAAGTTTGGTTCATGTATCACGCACTCTGTCCCTTAAAATTTACAATTGCGACAGGGAGGGAGAAACATGAAGGAACTTCAATCTCGGTTCGCGGTGGGCCCTCTGAATTGCTTTACTGAACATCAATTTCAATTTTAATTTCATTGTTTATAAAAAACAATTTACCTACAAATCCTACATATTGATTCTAAATTTCACTTAATTAATATAATTAACCCTGGAAAAACTCATCCACACTAGCAAGCAAGTTTAACAGGTTGGTATTTGTGTTTCTTGGAAAATAAAGGGGCATTTTCGGATGATTTTATATCACTCGGAATCTTGTTATACAATTTGGGGGCAATGACACTGAGCGACTTCCGGAGTTTGGCGAGCCTCCGTAAGGGTGCGAGCAATAAGAGATTGCGACCATTATTTCCCGCACGTACTGCGTTATTTCTATAATACGGTATTTGAAATAAACAAAGCTTACGAAAATACTCGCATAAAATCAAACTTTAAAGTTTGATTAATGTTTGATGATATAAAAAAAAAAAATTTAAAGATTTTTATATATTTTAACATGAAAAAAGGGACACAGTTTAACCATAGAAAATTATGACGTAATTAGGCATTTTTCCCTCCTTTTCAGAATTTCCAAAAACTGACTCGACAAAAAAAAATCAATTATCGAACCTGCTCACAAATTTCACGAGAATCGGTTGAGAAATGCGACCTGTAGAGGAGAACATCGCTCGCTCGGTCAATAATGTAACCGAGCGTTTTTGACGTTTTGTAAAAAGATGCTGATTTGACAATCAGTAAAATACCGTCTTTGTGAGATTTGATTTTACCACGATTATATGTCCGGCATATGTCCAGCTGTGGAGGTCCATCGCCTGATATGATAATGATGACGATATGCGAACGCAGATCATTTGAGATGTGTTGGACAAAGATAGGTACCTACATAGGTACTTACCTACATACTTCTTATAGTTACGATACTTAGTATTATAGTGTTAGCAATTTATTGTCTTACCTAATGATGAAATGGCGCTTATTATATCAGATCTATTTCCAACATTGGACTAACACAGGCTTATGATCTTGTGTTGTTTTATAGTGTTATGATCAAATAATTACTATCGCTGACAATATATATTTATCTTTTGATGCTGGCAACACCGCCAAGCATAGACGTCAAATTTTACACAGCTGTAAAAATAATATAATTAAATATAAAAAAAACACTTACTTAGTGTTAAATCAAGTGATAGTGTGTAAATATAGTGTTAGTTATATAAACTAATCGCGAGAGACAGTGTAAAGACGAAAAAGAAGAACTAAAATTGCTACCGGCCAAACGTCATCGTAACGCATCATCGTTTGAAACTTCAACGATTAATCTGGGGAGTATTGTGTTCAATATAAATAAGTCATAGCTGCATTTTATGTTACATTAAATAACATTTAACTTGAATACTTCCCGTATTAAATTAATAAGTAACTACAAGCATAACCTCACTCGGAACTGACATCGGACTCGGTCAGCTGATTCATAACTTTTATGCCAATTGTGTTTCACTCTGTCAAATATTCTTTTCATACATATTTTCACTCTTATATTCACAATTCAATTCTGCCTTCTACGTTCATATTTATATTCTATCTATACACTTAATATCTGTTCAGTCCTACTCTCTCTCGACTGTGCTTTCCTTGCTTGGTGTTTAGTCGTGTTGCCATCATATTTCAGGTGCTGTGGAGAGCTGTGTGTCCAGCTAGCTCAACATGTCTAGCTCAGTTATGACACGCAAGGCCACAGTACGTGAACTGGAAAGGAAATTAAATGCAACACTCAAGGAACTAAAGCAATCTAAATCTCTGTGTGACCAGCTACTGCGGGAACGAGATGAAAGTGAAGAGGAGGTTAAATTGATTATTCAAAAAAACACAGGACTCAAATGTGAGTTAGCCAACCTGGATGCTTTGCATGCGGATACTGTCATACAGCGTGACCATCTGTTGGAGAAACTGAACAGTCTTCAAGAGTGCTGTGATATCCATGAGCGGACACTGCAACGTGTGGATCACCTAGAGTATGAGCTCTCCGATGCCCACAAGGTGGTCCGTCAATTGCAAGAAGAGGCAGAGAGCCAGCAAATAAACAACACTCAGCGGCTCTTTGAAGAACTTGTGACACCAAACGCTTATGCAAAGCATTGCAGCAATTTTGGACCTTCTAGTGTAATAGATTTGACAGAGGACTCCTTTTATGATAAGCAAGTTTGTTTTAAAAGTTATAAGAAATACAAAAAGTATGTTAAGTTAAATAGATTTATAAAAAAATCAAAACGATTGTACAGACAGTATAATAATATTCATAAAATTACTCAATTGAGAAAAAATCATGTCTGTGTCTTGAAAGAGTTAAATTCTTACAAAGAGCAATTATGCTACAGTAGGACCATTTATGAAACGGACACTGACAAGCTGCAAGCCGAACTGAACAGATTACAAAATTCTTTGAAAGATCTAACTAATAAATATGTAATGTCTCAGAAGCAAATTAGTGAACATATCCTGGCAGCGGATGAACTGCTGGAGCTGTGCCACCACAACGAGGAATGTTTGGAAGCACTGCTTACCAAGCAGTCTTCGTGTGAATGTGAGTATGCGCTCCGGCAGGCTCACCCTCTGCCCGGAGATGCAGTTTACTCATCTGTGTCGAACAGCAGCTTGCCGGTGTCACCGGAAAAAATAACCCCAGCCTGTAATAATGTAAATAGAACTCTGGTTTTCTCAGATAGGGTAGGACGAGGATTGGGCAAAATTTTATGTAATAATATTCAGAACAGCTGTGTTATAAATTATTGTATGCCCGATGCCTCATTTGAAAAAATCATAAATAATATTAAAGATGTCCATATAAATGAACAGACCACAATTGTATTAATGTTAGGTGATGGCTCAAATATTAGGTACTCTGAGATGAAGACTGAGTTCGAATGCCTGTCAAAGCTAGGTGCTAAAAATGTTATTATAGGCGCGTTACCCTATTCTGCTTCTCCTTGCAGTGCTAACAGTCATGCGTGTAATCTCAATAAGCTTATGTATAAGCTGACGTGCCGTCATAGTGACGTTATATTTTTTGACACTAATAATGCTATTAGTGATTACCGTATTACAACTGACAGACTTGCTAAATCTTTAGCATCTTTTATTAATTCCGTTTTTGGAAATATAAGCTCCCCCTCCCCCTTGGATAGGACGACATCTCCAATAGCGGATTTGTCTTTAAACTGACTGTTGGGACAATGGAGAAGCACAATAGTGTAATTTTATTACACCAAAATATAAATCGCTTCACTGGCAAAATACTAGATTTAGAATTATTTACAGAAGAGCTTAATGTAGATGTAGTCTGCTTAACAGAAACTTGGTTAAAGAATCATATGATGAAATTTAATGTAAATAATTACGTATTGGCCAGCGCATTCAACAGAACTACCGCAGAGGGTGGTGGCTCTATTATTTTAGTGAAAAATGGGTTAACTTTTAAAGAACGTAAAGACCTCTCAGGTTGTTCTGTTGATCGTGTTTGTGAGATTGCTTGTGCAGAGACGGATCAGTATCTGATATTTTGCATTTATAAACCACCATCAGGTGACTTAATATCTTTTATAGAAATTATGGAGGATGTACTTAGTAAAGCAATAAGTGGTAAAAAACCAGTAGTGGTCTGTGGCGACTTTAATATCGATATTTTATCACAATCAGTCGAAAAAGATAAGTACATCACTCTTTTTAAATCGTTCAATTTTGACTACTTATTTGAAGCACCTACCCGAGTTACTCCGACCTCTGCCACTTGCATAGATAATATTTGGTTAAACTGTCCTCATCTAGACAGAAGCATAGTGAATGGAGTCCGGTCGGATCATAAAGCTCAGATGGTCAGGCTACCTTGCGAAGTAAAACCTCCAGATCGCGTTATAGAAATAAGACCCCTGAGTAAAAGTAGACTAGAACTACTAAAGTCAAATCTACTAGTCGCCATGCCGAACACCCAGGTAGAATCAAATGATCCGAATGATCAATTCAAAATGCTTCTGAATACAGTGTGTAACGAATTTAATAGGACTTGTAGTAAAAAGCGTATTAAAATAAACAATAAAATGAGATTTAATGATTGGGCAACTACCGGAATTCGAAAGAGTAGAGATAACTTATACCAACTTTATGAAAGGAGATCTTGCACCACTGACGAACGCTTCCATCAGTATGTTAGGGATTATTCCAAATTATTCAAAACAGTGTGCACAAAGGCAAAAGCAATGCACTTGAATAATAAAATAAAGTCCTCAGATAACAAAGCCAAGACTGTCTGGAAAATAATAAACACAGAGACTGGGCAGAGAAGTAATAAAGAGTCCACGATTTCTTTGAAAATAGAGGATAATTTAATTACTAATGCACTAAAAGTAGCCGATGAATTTAATAATTTCTTTTCCAAAATTCCTATAGTCACGACTCAAAGTTTGGCATCATCTACCACAATAGCAGAATCCCTTCTGAATGAGAACGTAAAATTAGAGTCACTAAATATTTTCAAATTTCATCATGTTTCTCCTCTAGATGTACTGAAGTCTTTTAAAATGTTAAAAATAAAGAGGACTGAGGACTTATGGGGCGTGTCAGTCATGGTACTGGAATCTATTCTCGAGGTCGTTGCACCCACTCTAGCTCTCATTTTTAATAGTTGTGTAGACAATGGCATTTTTCCAGACTTAATGAAGTGTAGTAAAGTAGTTCCTATTTTCAAATCAGGTCATAGAGATAATCCTTCTGATTATCGTCCAGTTTCTATCCTACCTGCGTTTAGCAAAATATTCGAAAAAATAATGCTTACGCAATTGGTTTCTCATTTTAATTCACACAATATTTTGCACGCACAGCAGTTCGGTTTCACGAAAGGTAGATCAACTACTGATGCAGGTGCAAGTTTAATAAAATTTATTTTGCAGTCTTGGGAAGAGTCATATGACGCCATTGGAGTGTTCTGTGACCTTTCCAAGGCTTTTGATTGTGTAGATCATGGAACTTTAATTTGTAAGCTTAATTTCTATGGTATCAGAGGACATGCATTGGATCTTATGAAATCATATTTAACACAGAGAAATCAAAAGGTAGCGATAAATAAAGCCCTTTCGTCAGAGACAGTGGTAGAGATGGGAGTACCTCAGGGGTCTATTCTAGGCCCTTTCCTGTTCCTTGTTTATGTAAATGATCTACCATATATGGTAAGCCGAAGATCAGGCATTCTAATGTTCGCAGACGACACCTCATTACTGTTCAAGGTAAATAGGAAAGATACTGAACTCATTGAACCAAATAATACCCTGTCCATGATATCTGACTGGTTTGCTGCCAATAACTTAGTGTTGAATCCGAAAAAAACTAAATGTATGAAATTCTCTCTAGCGAACTCGTCAAATAGAAACTTAGATACAAATATTAAACTTAATGGCCAAACATTAGAATTTGTTACGTCAACTGTATTCTTAGGTATTACATTGGACTCAAAATTGCAGTGGGGTTCCCATATAACAGCGATAGGAAGTAGGTTGAGCTCTGCTGCATTTGCAGTCAGGAGAATAAGGCAGCTTACCAATGTGGCAACGGCACGGTTAGTTTACTTTGCTTATTTTAATAGTATAATTACTTATGGTCTAATCTTGTGGGGATCAGCTGCAGATATTGAAACTGTTTTTATTTTGCAAAAAAGGGCTATCCGGGCAATTTATAACTTGGGGTCGCGTGACTCATTAAGAGAATTTTTCAAAGAAATAGATATTCTAACCCTGCCGTCCCTATACGTATTTGAAATAATAATGTATGTTAGGAAGAATTTGTGCAATTTCCCAACGAACGCTGATAAACCAATAGCCACCAGAAACACTGGGAAACTGAAAATAACCTTCTATAGACTAGTAAAGGCGAAAAAGTCGTTCTTGGGAAATTGTATTAAATTCTACAATAAAATTCCAAAACACATTACTGAACTTAGCAATTCTAAATTCAAATCTGTAGTAAAACAAACACTTATTTCAAAAGCATATTATAAGGTAAACGATTACATCATGGACAGGGATGTTTGGCAGTGATAGTGTCCTGCACGGCTAATCTATCGCGAAAATAGGTTTTCTACTGTAGCTTGTTATTTTTGTAGTAACTGAGACTGTAATTTTATATTTAACTATACAATGTATATTGTTTTGAAAAAATGACACCTCGCCGAGTTTCTTACGCCGGTTCTTCTCGTGGCAGAGGTTTATTTTTCCGAACCGGTGGTAGTTTATTGACGTTCATAGGTGCATGTAATATGCCTAATTTGAAGAATAAACTACTTTTACTTTTACTTTTTTTACTTTTTTTTCCGCAATATGTTGTAATCATCTCTTGGGTACAAGGAAATACTGGTAAAACAATATAAATAAGCATCACACCTTGCCTTGTTTCTGGGCTTTAGCTTAGGCTGGCCTTGAGACCCCTGAGCCCCTGACCCTCAACTTTATAAGACCTTACAAAGTCAAAATATTCTTCATTCAAATAGGCCTAGCAACAAGCACTTTCGAATCGTACTGACTTAGGAATTTCCTTCCAGCCTCCTTCCCCATCACAAGGCGGATTGGGCACCCGTACCAGAACCGGACGCCCCCGAAGCGCAAGAAGCCCAGGACCTCCTTCACCCGCCTCCAGATAGCTGAGCTGGAGAAGAGGTTCCACAAACAGAAGTACCTCGCGTCGGCAGAGAGGGCCAGTTTAGCGAAGACGCTAAAGATGACTGACGCGCAAGTTAAGACGTGGTTTCAGAATCGACGGACTAAGTGGAGGTGAGTTGATAGTGTTTTGTTTGGATGCCATCCATGATAAAATAATAATACAATATAGAATACAAACTACATACCTATACGAAACTATATACCTATTATATTGATCTGTAGGTATGTTAGTCGGTAATTAGTCGGTTGGGCTTCGTTACCTGATATAAATATAAATAAATAAATTATTATTATTGTGAGCCTGTAGTGTCCCACAGCTGGGCAAAGCCCTCCCCCTCTGTTTCCAAATTGTCGGTCCAAAGCATCCTGTGACCATTCCCTTGAAAAAGAGTCTAGCTCGTCCCGCCATCGCCGGCGAGGTCTGCCGCGTCTCCGTTTCGAGCCGCCGGGCTGTCAGACAGTGGCAATCTTGGCCCACAGGTCACTCGTCATGCGGGAGATAAATAAATAAAAATAATTATGTACCTATTATTGCATCTGACTGTACGGTACAATAGTATGAAAAATACCGTTATTATATTGACATTATCCGAACAAACAGAAAATGTAACAACTAAATAGCTGGTAGTTCGGAAAACGTACTCATAGTTAACATAATTTAATGAGCACGTTTAATCAATGACACGTGTTCCGTGGACGCTTTTAAGTGTCATGAATTATTCAGCTACGATGACACGACATGGTCGGACAGTATTTAAATTAAACTGACATCTGTAAACAGTGCCTATATTTGTATTGTATATTAATGAATGGGTTAATTAACGGGTTTTAGTCAAATTCCAATAAGGTCTAGTTTCCCACTTGGCTTGTAAGGTCAGAGGCAGTCGCTTCCGTAAAAATTCTTGGGATTAGGTAGCGGACCCCAGGCATCCTTCAGGATGCAACTGTACTAGGATAAAGCTAGGATCATGATTAATGAAATGGTTATGCCTGTTATTTCGTTGTCATAGAATTGTAAAAAATATGCAATACAATAAAGAGTAGATAGCTAATAGATAAAATACATATAAATAAATATTGGGGGACAATCTTACACAAATCGACTTAGGCTGGGTTGCACCAAACGGTCTGTAATCGTCTTGTAAACTTGTCAAACTTTCCATACATTGAAATTTTAACGAACACAGCTTACGATTACAGGCGGTTTGGTGCAACCCAGCCTTAGTCTCAAACTAAGCAAAGCTTGTACTATGGGTTGTTGTGGCGTGTATAAAGCATGAAATTATCGTTACAAATTGAAAATTTCCTCATCTGACATACATATGTAATTAAAACCTTAATTTATCAATTTATCATGTTATGTGTGTAAAAATCTGCCTCAAATATACAATTTTAAAACGTTTCATAACCTATAAAAACATATTCGAACCCCAACAAAAGGATTCAAAATTCAAAACTGCGAGACAATGCGGTCCGAATCGTGCTGGTGGCATCATGCCCGATTACCTTCTAATGGACAAGCGCTGTTTGTGTTCGGACTCGATAACGCTTGCTCGATACGCGCGGCGCCAAGCCACTGCTTTATGATAAAAAAAAAAAAAAAACAAAAAAAAAAACATACGAGCACTCGTGATCTACTCTGTGATACGATGTTTTATTCTATTTGTTGGGTGGAATAAAAGGATTATCCTATTGTTAGTTAAGTTATTGATGAATAGGTGACAGAGAAAGTGTTAATGGTACGATAAAAATATGGCAGTTATATTAATACAAGATTTACCACAAATACTTTAGGTTCAGTTAGTAATATTTTAGTCTTGTTTACTATAAAACTCCTTAGAAATACGTAGGTGCCGCTTAGTTTGTAGACGACATAATATTATTGATGATTGGATGAATAAAATTCCAAATTTAAAATGTATAAATGAAGTGAAAAGGTATTCAAAATTCAAATATCGAATTATTCGATAACAATTTTACGTTGCCAAGCTAAGGCAACCCTTTTCAAGTTAGCAACATTAACTGCGGTCACAGACTAGTAAGGGTGACTGCGGTATAATAAGTTCTTATTTCATTGATATAAAGGTTATTATCTTGATCAGTGTTGCCAGGCAGGTTGGCAGTCAGTGTTAATGGGTTTTATCTTAAGTCCTTGTTTTGTTTAGTATTAAGTATGTTTATCTGTTAATGAGAACCGACTAGGCGCCGATATGCTGGTTGATTAATTCCTCCACTACCATAGACAAGTTGAGGATGACGAGTTTTGTTCAATTTAGGAATTTATTATTAATTTTAATTAAATCATAATAGTTCATACATTATTTATAGACAGGTTTGAACTATTAAAGGTAATGCAATAATGTATAATGCCAAGAAATGACAAACCACTACATGCTTTCTCAACTTATCTCATACTAAGGTACTAGTTTTTTTTTACATTTGGAGTTAAATGTTTAATTTTTTGTAAAACCGAAAACTTGAAATTAAAAAAAAATGAAATCGGTTGATATTTGCCCTTTACATATATATATAGGGGTCCAGTTAGTTGCATTAATATAAAATGCATTACATTTAAGCTCCTCAGTGGGGCCTGTTACACCGTGATTATTACCATGCGATACACTCATATCTCAACCACAATACGTATCACGTGAAAAATGACCAATACTGAAGCAAAATCCAAAGGGGCCTTTTACACTGTTATTATTATCACGTGTTATTATTACACCGTATCACGTGAATATACTTAGTAAATGAATATTGGAGCAAAATCCAAACAATTTTGGGAATACACCATAATATTGGCATGCCAGTATTCTGATAATAATAACTGTGCAAATGTATCGATTCCTCCCAGGAATAAATACGTCGCATTAACAGTTCTAAAAAATGTTTAGTCTCGAAAATCGACGAACTGCCTTTTTTATTATATCCTATTTGCAAAAGAAAATTTATACGCTTTATAGTTCTTAGTTGAGGACCTAATCCGGTCAATATGGAATTTGTATTTCACGGGCACTTCGTTTAGGCCGAGCCTTTAAAATAAAATACTCATTTACGTAAACATAAAGATAAAAGAGGATTTATTATGTCGTTTAAGATATTCTAATATTGGTTTACGAACATTAACATTCTTTAGAAGTTTATAAACGTTGCGTTTTACATGTGTTTGTAATGTAATCGGTGATAGTATGTCGAAATAATAGGGTATTAAGAATCAAGCGGAACCACAGATATCAGAATAAAGCAGATCCACTCATTTAAGTTGAACGATTTCTGTACATCTGATCTATTCTCACTAATGCACAAATCAGAAAGTTTGAAGACCGACAAGTGACATCTGACAGGTTTTCACCTGTCAGTATGTCCGTCTTCATAACTGAAAATTGTACTGAACTGACGTTGTGGTGTGTTAAGTTTATATGGGATTTAACATCCTGGTGTGCTTTCAAATGGAGACAATTCGTTAACAGCCGAAAATTATCGTACTATCTGTCGCATTCTAACTCATTTTGGTGCACCATAAGGATTTAACGAGACAACTAGATAAACAATTATCTGGGTTAATACTGCGAGTCTGCTTTTCTCTGATGTATCTGAGCGGAACATGCATTTGTGTGCCACTATCATTGGCATTCAAATATGTTAAAACTGGTTTATAAAATGTCACTAACCTCACTCAATACATTAATCATTATTAGAAGTTGAATTGTCATCATTAGAGTCCGGCACAGATAGAACAGCATCATTTGTCATAGATAAAACCTATTCATTTGCTACTAATGTAGTCTTGAGTTTATTACGCCGGAATGTCATTATAATTCCCTACTACTAGATTTTGCCAGCGACTTTGTACGCGAGAAAATCAATTTCTAACAGAATAGCTTAAAAAAAGGTGACACTGGTCGTTATATTTCGACAATTTGGCTTACCACCACTTTGGCTTAGTTGGTAGTGACCCTGCCTACGAAGCCGGGGAGGTCCCGGGTTCGAATCCCGGCCAGGGCATTATTTCTGTATGTTTCGCACGAATATTTGTTCCTGGGTGTTGGATGTTTTCTATGTGTTTATCTTCATTACTATCTCTGTCTATATCATTATTATATTAAATTTACATAAGCCCTAAATAAGGTCTTTTTTGTAATGTTTTTATGCAAATTACTTGTATTTTTTTTTTCTCCTGGGATCATATTAATAATTCTTCATTTTAAAAACACAAAATATAATTAACAAAATCCCGGAAATGTTCTTTAAAACCAAAAATGCAACAACTACCTAAGTATTATAATTCATTAGATGCTACCTCGAAATCAGCATTGACTGCCGCGCTATGATCTCGTGGGGTCAAGATCCATTACTTGGAGGTTATAAGTTATAACTTTAGATCAAAATTTCTCCGAATTAAAAAATAAATAAATAAATAAATATAATATTTGAACCTCTTGTGGTTAATGCAGGTGCTATAAAGAAGCGTCTTTTTAATTTTTTGCTCATATTACAGGCCAGACCCCTTATACAAAAGTATACACATAAACCTTGCATAAATAGGGCGGAAGGGCGTAGGTATGTGGTATTTCTATCCACTAAAATCTCCAAAGCAGCCGCCATCTGCGCTTCTTAGCGGAGGGCTCGGATCCTAAACAGAAGGCAATGAAGTCCTCTCGCATAGCTCTTCCGGGATCACCGGCGTCCTCCCATTTGGGCTCCTAAAAGCGAAATGTTATTCAAAGTGCCCTATTTCCCAAAAACTCTTGTCCTTTAATTATGACACGGTCGTAACTACAGAAAACCCGTGGTCTCTGCCTACCCCTCCAACAAAACAGGCGTGATAGTGTATTACGTATGAATAAACGTAGATAGGTATTCATTTATGTATGTTAACCATGCATATGAATGCAATACATGAAACAACATCTAATAATACATTCATTAAAAGTGCATTGTCACACCCATTCATACATTACATTACTTAACACCCAATTGAATGGAAACAATGGAACCATAACTTACCACACCTATCACCTTTCACGTACAGAATGTTCTTTGCGACTTAATTTTCTTACGTAGATACGCCCTTTTACTTTTAAGTAGATATTGCATATCTTCCATATTAGATAAGCCTGTGACAATATTATAAATGAGATGTCGATAAATCGATGCTTGCATAAATTTTATTGATGTGGTTGCGTTTATTAATATTCGAGATGTCGAGAAAATAGTAGTGTTAAATTTACGTGGATTCTGAATGCTGGTTTCTTATTGCCTATAAAATAGTCATAATTATTTTGGTAGCAATTGTTAAAAAAAAACCTTTAGAAAAGTATCGTAATAAAATAGCGCTACAGTTATATAGAATAGGCAATTATTAGTCATAACAAAACCTCGACAAGTTTCTAGAAAAAAAACTTTGCTATTCCTATACTTTTTTAGCAGAATAGCAAATTTTTTTTTTCTAGAAACTTGTCGTGGATTTCCGCAAAGTACAAAACCTCGACATAAACCAACATACTAAAATACCGTATTAATAGATAGTGTTACAAATTTTACACAAGAGCTTCGTTTTGTCTTATTTTTTATTTATTTAATCTGTATTGTAAAAAGAAACCTTATAAAAGTAAAGTAAAAGTAAAAGTAGTTTATCCTTCAGATTAGGCATATTACATGCACCTATGAACGTCAATAAACTACCACCGGTTCGGAAAAATAAACCTCTGCCACGAGAAGAACCGGCGTAAGAAACTCGGCGAGGTGTCATTTTTTCAAAACAATATACATTGTATAATTAAATATAAAATTACAGTCTCAGTTACTACAAAAATAACAAAAATAACAAGTTTCTACTGTAGAAAACCTATTTTCGCGATAGATTAGCCGTGCAGGACACTATCACTGCCAAACATCCCTGTCCATGATGTAATCGTTTACCTTATAATATGCTTTTGAAATAAGTGTTTGTTTTACTACAGATTTGAATTTAGAATTGCTAAGTTCAGTAATGTGTTTTGGAATTTTATTGTAGAATTTAATACAATTTCCCAAGGACTTTTTCGCCTTTACTAGTCTATAGAAGGTTATTTTCAGTTTCCCAGTGTTTCTGGTGGCTATTGGTTTATCAGCGTTCGTTGGGAAATTGCACAAATTCTTCCTAACATACATTATTATTTCAAATACGTATAGGGACGGCAGGGTTAGAATATCTATTTCTTTGAAAAATTCTCTTAATGAGTCACGCGACCCCAAGTTATAAATTGCTCGGATAGCCCTTTTTTGCAAAATAAAAACAGTTTCAATATCTGCAGCTGATCCCCACAAGATAAGACCATAAGTAATTATACTATTAAAATAAGCAAAGTAAACTAACCGTGCCGTTGCCACATTGGTAAGCTGCCTTATTCTCCTGACTGCAAATGCAGCAGAGCTCAACCTACTTCCTATCGCTGTTATATGGGAACCCCACTGCAATTTTGAGTCCAATGTAATACCTAAGAATACAGTTGACGTAACAAATTCTAATGTTTGGCCATTAAGTTTAATATTTGTATCTAAGTTTCTATTTGATGAGTTCGCTAGAGAGAATTTCATACATTTAGTTTTTTTCGGATTCAACACTAAGTTATTGGCAGCAAACCAGTCAGATATCATGGACAGGGTATTATTTGGTTCAATGAGTTCAGTATCTTTCCTATTTACCTTGAACAGTAATGAGGTGTCGTCTGCGAACATTACAATGCCTGATCTTTGGCTTACCATATATGGTAGATCATTTACATAAACAAGGAACAGGAAAGGGCCCAGAATAGACCCCTGAGGTACTCCCATCTCTACCACTGTCTCTTATAAATGACGATAATCTCTTATAAAAGACTTATCTTATAAAAGACGGACCTAATGTCATATGGCTTTCTATACCTGTCAACGTTAAGACAAAGCTGAAAAATTGTTGGCGGTGCATCTAATAACTAAAAAGAAAATAAAGTTAAACGTACCTACATAATTATAGAAAAATATATTTTTTGATACATGCATTACACATACAAATATATACCTATTCAAATTTTTACCACCAGCCTAGCTAGCACGGTAGCTTATACTGTCACGTTTTATGTGATGTTTTAATATATTTCGGCCATATAACGTGACGGTATAAGCTTTCGTGCTAACTAGGCTGAAAGTTTGATTTGAACAAATTTCACCATTTCATTTTCACTGGAATTTAAACTTATGTGATATCATTTTTATTTTTGCTTAGATGGGTCTACTCCGTGACATGGCTGTTTAATTCTATCTACCATTTGTTAATATTTTGTGTTATATATTCGTCACGAATGAATCTGAATCATTTAAAATAGTTATCTTGGGATTGTTTCTTAGTTACCTATTCTGACACAAACGGCAAATTACTATAGAGCGGCGTTCTATGTTTCAACTTTATTTATTGTAGTTGTTAATGGTATGCTTTTGCACTCCCGATGTGAAAAAGGCTTACCTGAACTCGCGCCACGCCTTCCTCTCTTCCTATTCTAACAACTTTATGGGAACTCATAATTCTTATCACAAAGTACTAATAAAATGTATCTAACCCACTAGATCTACCCTCACATCACATCACACATGGTCAACATTAAAATAAACACGGCTTGAAGCAAAGAAAATCGTTATCAATGCCCCTCACTAATATATATGTCTAGCTATGTATAACCCATGAAGCAGGCGGTACAGGGCCGGGGTAAATATTGTATGAGCAGCACAACTCGGCAGTTTGAGCCATCCATTATTAATCGGCGGGAAAGACTCCATTTTTACATGCATGCATTGTTTCCCGTTCTTTATTGCCTATTTTTGTGACTTTTATACGCGGAGTTTAAGTTATTGTTATCGTTTGGGTTTAAGTTGCGATAAGCTAGCGATTGGGTTCGTGGTAACACTTTTGCTCACAGCCTGGTTAGGCTAGACTGAAAACCCAACGAAAATATAAAACATGTTTTTTTCGCGTAAAACGCGTTCTCCCTTTAGATAAAAAAAATTACTATTAAATTATTTTAGGCGCGGGCTATGTTTTGCTCTCCCATACAAACTTTCACCCGCCTTTTCACAACGATTAGAAATAATTTTAAAAATAAAAACTAAACGCAAAAACCACTCGTTCCAAAAACTGACTCGTCAAAAACAATCTATATAATTATCGAACGTGCTCACAAAATTTCACGAGAATCGGTTGAGAAATGCGACCTGTAGAGGAGAACATCCGGACAGACATACGAAAGAATTTTTGTCGAAAGCTGAAACGGAGACGGTCCGCTCGCTCGGTAAACTATCCTCCGTCCTTCCTGGGGTCTCAACTGTCTCCAGGTTTAAGCTTGAAAACGTAACAGAGAGACGGAGTAATTTTCCCAATTATAATACAAGTACGGATGGTATGGATATGTAATTATGCATATTGTATACAAAGTCGCGAGTGAGCAGCTAGTTTCTTAATACGCTTAAAGTCATCCATGCTCTAATATTATTTAAGCTAACTTTAACTGTTATGCTTATTCGAAGGATAAATGCTGAATAAGAGGCAGACTTGATAATCGGAGATATTATAGTTTGCCATATGAAGTATACTGAATAGGATTACTTCTTCTTCGTCCCATTACCCTCTGCTGGGGTGTAGGGCTCGAATCAACTCCCTCCATTCGTTTCGGTCTTGGGCAGTTTGGGTTACTTCCTCCCACTTCATCCCGAGCGAGTCCAACTCTTGATCCACGGAACGCCGCCAAGTTGCTTTGGGGCGACCTTTTTTCCGCTTTCCGGGTATCTGCCAAGTCAGGGCTTTCTTGGACAAGTGGGAGTCCGGTTTTCGAAGGATATGACCAATCCAATTCCATTTCCGTACCTTTATTTCTTTTTGTATGGGTGTCTGTTTTGTAAGTCTCCACAGCTCCGTGTTTGTGATCCATTTCGGCCAAAAGATGCGAAGAATTTGCCGTAGACATTTATTAACAAACACCTGGAGTTTGGCCGTTAAGTCTTTTCGAACGAACCAGGTCTCGCACCCATACAACAACACGGCCTTTACATTTGAGTTGAAAATCCTAACTTTAGTTCTTCTTGTTAATGTGGAAGAGTCCCACACGGGTTTTAACTGGCTGAATGCAGCTCTGGCTTTATTTATCCGTGCTTCGATATCAGCTTCCGTGCCTCCACTGTCGTCCACGATGCTACCTAGATAGCAGAATTTTCCCACTCGCTCAATTTGTTTCCCCTTGATGAGCATTGAAGTTGAGTCTGTAGTGTTTTGACGTATTTCTTTTGTCTTTGCGTAATTAATAGACAATCCTTCCTTTTCAGCTTCATTTGCTAGGTCTTCTGCTTTGGTTTGCAAATGTTTACGACTAGTTGCTAAGAGGCAGAGGTCATCTGCAAAGTCGATATCCTCCAGGTCCTGGTCAGTAGTCCAAGGTAAACCTCGTCGACCCTTGTTTGTGACTCTCCGCATTAGGTATCATCATATTACTGTAGATAATATTATTACGGTAATCATAAGCTCAATAATAATAGTGATGTAACACGGATAAAATAAAATAGAATGAACAGATCTACACTTTAAAACAGGTACAAAAAATATTATTATATTTTCCATAACCGTAATGTATAAGCGCGTTCTGTATTTTGTGTAGAAAAAATATAAACCGAAACTTATAGTCCAATACTCATTAAGCCTAATAAAGCTATATATCGATAAATTATTTCGCATCTCTATTATTAATAAAAGCAATTTAAAACATGGCAGCTTTTAAAAGCATGTCACATTTAGACGGTATTAATTTTGCACTGAACGACAGATTTATCAGCTAAGTGTACTATTTTCATTCAAAAATAACTTTCACTTTTCGAACATGTATAAATACTAACGGTAACAGTTCGTGAACACTTAATGGGCATTACGCACCTATCAATTTGTCGTAACAATCTATAGAGATGCAGCCATTACTTACCATCTTATACGTAAGAGACGGCAATCGTTCGATTCATAGGGCCCTTTACTCGATTAATATTATTACAATAATGTAATGCCAATATTATCGCGGTTTACAAAATTGTTTGGATTTTACTTCAATAGTCATCAATATTCATGCGATACGTACCGTGATATGATTGTATCGCGTGATAAGAATAATCGTGAAAAGGCTCCGTTTACTTTCAAGTCGGTCATTGTGACAAACTAATATGTACCTATGTCGAACGTTTAAGTCAATATTCGGTTCTGTCCTTATTGAGAAAATAAACGATTTCACCTGAAACCCAGACTTCAAAGAACTCACGGGCAGTCATTTTCTAATACCAAAATCGAATGAATGACCTTTGAAATTCGTCGAAGCAGTAATTTCAACAAACTATTTACACGCAGTAAAGGCCGTTGCCAATTCGATATTCCGACAATCGAATTCCGACAATCGACAAATCGAATTGGAAGCTAACAATGTACCGACCAATGGTAACATGGAGCTCCCTCTTTACTTATTCACTCTCCCTGCTTCATTTTCTTCCTGTAATTCTTTTCCCTTGTATAAGTGAATATTAAAACTCCCTGAATTAGGGTGCTGTAATCTGTTAAGGGAAAACGGTGGCTGTTGCCACCGCAAACGGTCTATTTCAGCTTAAAGCGTGTCTGGCGATTTAATTTTGGTAAGGAGAGTCTCTCTTCACGCCAATCTTACTTCTATTCCTTTGGAGCTAAATCGGGAAACCGCTTGAGGTTTACGTGTGGAGTTGTGACTGTTTTGGACTTGTTAGTTGTTGTACTGGATGTCTTTCGGATAATTGCTGCTTGTAGGCTGTCTCCTTAGGAATTAAGAAACAAATCCGTTGGCTGATTGATACGGGGATCTGATGTTGGGGATAGGTGCGCGTTTGCAAGGTTCTTCATTCGAATCGGCGTTTTTCTTCAATTACTTGCGTCATTCGGTTGGACATTTGGTTTAAGCGTTTTCTATAGATCTGCTGCTAATTACCTATGTAAACGTCGCGACGACCGCCTGGAAGGAAAATGAAGTGAATAATTGATGTCTCATTATTTTCTCTAAGTTGTTAGTGACTAATTGCTACGTATCTAGAACGCTTCAGACAACATACAGATAACCCATATCCCATTGAGTAAACTCGGAATAGTCCAAATACAACTAGACCCGAAGTGGCTGTCAATCATTAATATTAAATGATTGACAAGTTCATGTCTGCTAATTTCCTCCCGCGGACGCTCCGATTGTAGAATGAGCTCCCTGCCGAGGTTTTCCCGACGGACTACAGTATGGGGTTCTTCAAGAAGGGAGTGTATAAATTCTTAAAGGGTCGGCAACGCGCATGTGACACCCCTAGGAGTTGCAGGTGTCCATAGGCTGCGGTGCTTGCCACCGACGTGGTATAAAAAAAAATGAATCTTTATTAGTCAATGTCAAATATCAAAGTGAAAACTGGTAGTATTTTGCCATTTGGTATGGTACATGTTAAATAATACGGCAATTGATTGAAACTTCTTCGGGTTTAACTTACATTTTAATTCCAAGTTTAGCCGATGGGAAAGAACGATTCACTACATCTGTATACACGGTTATTCCTAGAGTGCGGTGGAGATACTGCGATCGCCAACCCGCATGCCAAGCGTGGCGATTATGCCATTTACCCCCCATGAAATTGGGGGAGGCCTATGTCCAGCAGTGGACGTCCTAGGGCTGATATGGTGGTATAGACGGTTATAGAATTATACGCACTGTGAGCACTGTCATCTTAAAACAAAGGTTTTGTTGTTTTCCATGGATATGTTCTGCAGATTTGTGCTATGTAGGCAGTCTGTCACTGCGATGTGATGTTCCCTCTGTTGCTGATACTGAAACATAATCCGCAAATATATCTATGAACGTAGCGTTTCGAACATAGTTTTAGCTTGAACTTAAATTAGACTCCTTTAATATTCGTTAGTCAATCTTAAGGTACATTTTCTGTTGGAACCTAAACCAGTAAGAACCATGATCTCGTGGGTATCCCGTGTTCACGACTCTTTCAATAACTTCACTTAATAAGCCTAAGGGATTTTTTCCTTCACCAAAAACCTTAGTTGCATACGAAATTATATTAGTACATAAGTTGAAAAACCCGTAAGTAAACCAGTAAGCATCACCTAATATCTCGATTTCATTGTATATCTATTATCTAACCAAAAAGATACCAAGACATGTTGGTTCCTATTTGTAATTCAACAAAATACAAGTGACGTGGCGAAGGGAACAAGGAAGTTATCGATTTACTTTTTTGCGTGACAAAGCCTATTCAAGGTTGGTATTAGGTTTGTGCTGTTGGGTAAACGGAGTCTGTCACGACTCTTTTTATAAGGTAGGCTTTCTTTTATTTAATTATAATTACCTAAATCCTTCGCGCGGTATTGCAAAATAGTACATTACGATACAAGTGCAGAGAACAGGAAATTCCCAACGAGTGGTGATAAATTAAAACATGACCGAAGGGAGTGTTAGTTGCGAATTACCTGTTCGCACGTGTATCGTACAACGTTTTACAGTACATATGGCTCTTTAAAGTTTCGACATATTGCACGTAATCTGCTGATTACCGCACTCGTGCGGTAAAGTAGCGCTATATATGTACTGTAATAGTACATTACGATACAAGTGCAGAGAACAGGAAATTCGCAGCGAGTGGTGATAAATTAAAACAGGACCGAAGGGAGTGTTTTAAATCGACACGAGTTGCGAATTACCTGTTTGCCATTGTATCGTACTACGTTTTACAGTACATATGGCTCTTTAAAGTTTCGACATATGCACGTAATCTGCTGATTAAGCGCACTCGTGCGGTAAAGTAGCACCATATGTAGTGTAACGGTCATTATAATACGAGTGTACAATAATGTAAGGTTAACCAATTTGATTTCTGGGCCATTTCGTACCTTGTCACAGTGAAAATCATTATAAAAACTATTTGAGATCTCATATTATAGTTACGCTGACAAGGTACGAAGTGGCCCAGAAATCAAAATGACTGTACGTGTACTGCTTGAAAAAATGCTTCACTCTAGATGTATTATTATTACGTCGGTGTATCTCGTAGCAGAGGTTAATTTTCCGAACCGGTACTAATTTATAGACATCGTAGGTGCATGTCATCATCATCATATCAGCCGAATTAGTTCCACTGCTGGACATAGGGCTCCCGCAAAGAGTGCCACAATGACCTGTCCTGCTCCACCCGCGTCCAGCGAACTCCCACGACCTTTACCAGGTGGATTAGGTGCATGTAATATTCCTAATTTAACATTAAAGAACTTTGACTTTGATGTTTAAGTCATGTCTAACATGTCCGTTTTATTACGAAGTACTCGTATATGTGATTGATATGGACGTTCAGTTTTCCGTTATAGCGACACATTTAAATAAAAAAATTATTTGTTATTCATCTCTTAGATATCTATTTTCCTCCAAAATAACTCATTTCAAACACGCCTTTAAAAGCTTTATTAATAAAAAATCTCCATTTTGAAAAGGTTTTCAGAATCTTATGGAATCAAGCCTCGTCTATTATGCATGCAGAATACGACCGACTCGAACTTTGGAGACGGACCTGATTTAGACGTTCAACTGTTTTGACAATCTCCACGCCAGCGGCCAGTGTGGGGGACCGTTGATATATATCTTTATATATCAACGGTCACTTCGTCCGCGTCTTCGCTCCTATTGGTCGCAGCGTAATGTTATATATAGCCTAAAGCCTTCCTCGATAAATAGACTACCCAACACAAAAATATTTTTTCTATTCGAACCAGTAGTTCCTGAGATTATCGCGTTCAAACAAACAAGCAAAGAAACAAACCCTTCAGCTAGATGTAGGTTATAGATCTAGGCAATCTAGATTATAAACGCTTGCTATTCCAGAACAATCAAAAGCGCAACCGACTCTTTATTGATGTAAGGATTCTTGATAAATATTAAAGTAACAGAAAACACACTTTATTTTGAATTGCGCTATTAGGTAGGCTTACGTGTGATGTGAACGGAAGCACATTGGAGGGGCGTTAATTTTACAGTGGTTTGACTCTACCTACTCGTTGCTTTAGAGTCTCCTTGCCTGAACTTCGTTTGAAGAATGTGCGCCAAGAACTATCACTTTAATAAACGGTTCCATTTAAATACATTACGTATTTACGGTATAAAGAAGCTATACAAATATTATATTATATTTAATGTCTTGACATGGACACATGTCGTCGTTAAATTCTGTTGAAAATGGTGGCAATCCTGATTCTGAAGTAATTCTATTTTATTTCACATATCTATAAATATTTTGTAATACACAGGTTCAGTTGAAAGTCGTGGATAGTAATAATAGAATATGATACTCTTTATGATTCTGAACAATTTTTACAATGGGAGCAACCTTGTTCTTTTCAAAAAAATAGATATTTCATACATTATTATGTCCAGACGAAAGTCGAAACCTATGGAACAGCCGAAATTTTTTCGCATAGACATGGTTGGTTCCGTAATAAAAAAAAACAGAATTATGAAGAGTATCATATTCTTTTATTACGATTCACGACTTCCGAGTCAACCTGTATAAGTTGAAACTCACCCGCACTCAAAGGAAGGCATATTTCAACAACAATTTTACGAATATAAAACAGCATAAAACCGTAGAAAGCGGAAAGTAATTAATAAAGCAGATCTTAATCAAGCGCCATGAATTTGTTAGGACGCGGAGATGAATGAAACGACCAAGGATGTAGGATTTTCTAGAAACTTTGATAAAAATAATGAATTCTCATATATAGTTTTTAGTTCTCATATAAAAAAAAAACTTGCTTGTTAAATTTTCTGAATCGAAACGAAGTGTCTTCTAAATATGTAAAGACGTTTTCCTTTCCCTTTGCACTTTTATCTTATCACTCACAGATTAATGATTGCGTCTGCAATTACGGTTGAAAAGTTAAAAAGTCCGATGTATATTACTGAACTTGAGTTCTACTGACGTAGGACTGAACGGTTTTTTTACCGTTTAGTTCTACGTATAAAATGGACTTTTACTTACAACTCAAGTGGAGAGCTATACTGTTTCACATGTTGCCGGAACTTCAAAACCAAGTTTGGCTTTGCAAGTCTCTCTCGCGCACATGTACTTACGTAAAGGCACGTAATCAACATCTCTATTAATTTATTTATATAAACTTGTCAGGATGTCGCCGTCGACGGATACGTCTGGGAGAACATCGTCATATAACGGAGTAGTAGTGTAAGGGAACAAAACCAACAGAATCGAATGTTCGATAAGAACTAGAATTATTTTATCATTCTATTTTTAATTTAATATGATATTTCACAGAGACCATCTCAATCGCGCAATTTTCGAAATGGAGGCCTTGAATATACGTATATTTACAACTTTGTCAATGGCTTTTCACGGGGACCTGCTCAACAGTGAAACTTGAACATTAAACCTTTGTCAAACAACAATGGAGGTTCTTATTTATTCTACGTCTAGTAAAGCCAACTAGAAGACATATACTCCATCCTTGTTTGACACATCATTATTAGTATCTTATTCCTTTTTTCTCTCGCGTTATTATTATTATTGTGTCTTCGGCTGAACCGTAGTAAAATATCGTTGTCAGCGCGTTATAACCAAGATGAAATTACTAATTGCCGCCACGGCTCATTCGCTTTACCGCTTATCTAATTATGAAGACGGGAGTTTAACTGGCTCCTATCAGGTAGGGATGGGGTAGATCATCTACCGTAGATGTCTGCTTGTCGATAATACAAAGAAGTTATCGAATGTGTTACAAAACGAAGCTACTGAATTACATACAATTTAAAGGTTAGCCTAGCCTGGCCTGGAGATGAACGTGGGTGCCGCAGGAGTGGTCATTGTGACACTTTGGGGGAGGTATGTGTCCCGTTACTCGATGAGATAGTTGTGATTTTTCGAGTGTCTAAGTTTATTGATGTCTTCCTTCCTTCCTGCAAAGGTAACCGGGAATTCCAGAGCCATACTTTAGATTGTCAAACCGCAACTGAGAGTCTCATAGTACGTAGCAAATTTATATCGCTGTCAGCGCGTTATAATCAGGCCAAAATTACTAATTGCCACAGCGGCTCATTCGCTTTACCGCTTATCTAATTATGAAGACGGGAGTTTAACTGGCTTCTGTCAGCTAGGGATGGGGTAGTGGAATATCGATAAGTTCAAAAACAAGTCTGTAATGAAGTGTTCATTCTATTTACGGGATTCAATCGTGTAAATTACAATTAATCTATTAATTTTCTTCATGCGTTTGCTGGCATGTCTAACGTTTTGACACTTTACTTTTATAACGGAAGGATAATATTGAGGTATTTAAGCACTCCAGAATCTTATAGTTAATGGTCTGGTCTTTGTTCTATTTTTTAGTCCTTGTCGATTTTTGACATAAAGACTCACTCACCCACTCCTCCTCCTCTTCACTTTGTCTAACTCTTCCCAACTGCTGTGAAATGATGTAAAAAATATTTTATTATAGTTTTTTTTTTACTGAATGGTATGTATAAATTCTACTACACTATAACGTAGAGTACACCGAACCGACCAACCAACCACTGATATTATATCTACTTAATTTTATTATAAGGCCCGCGTGAAATTGATTCCAAAAAGTTGCAATTGTTTATTACATTATGGCACGAGTTTAAGTATATAAAGTTTATCGATATCCAACAACACTGCCTGCCCATCCCTATTTTGCTCATACATTAGCCGTTCTAATAAAGTTCTCGCTACGATAATAGACTTAACGCTTTGTTTAATCATTCATTACCCCGTCCAAACTAATTAGAGCCCTCTTAACTCGTTGTAATACCCTTTGTAACGAACAAAGCCCTCTGCTCAAGGGGGGCGGGGGGTTCATCTTAATTTGGCGGTTTTAGGGGGGCCATATATCAGAAAGTTGGATTCAATATGAACTTTATGTCTGTCTGTTTTAATTGAATGTGAATTATTACTTTGCATTTCCTTTCGGCTTATTTTTGTTAATTAAATTGGCTTGGCTTTTGAGTGTTTCTGGATTTTAATTTGTTATGTAAGTACGTAACTTGTAATTTATGTAAATAGGTAGAGTAGGAAGTGGAATTTCCTGCATACGTACGGGGCTGTAATTGCCTATTTATGGCCAAGGGCGATGTAAAGTAAATTCGCGCATTTTGACGCGCTATCTTAGGATTAGGATAGAAAATACGAGTAAAATATATCACAGACATACCTAAACTATTTTCATGTATTGTTAATTGTTACATCAAATCAAAATCACATTTAGCGTGCGCGGCAAGCGGCAATACATTTGGAAAAATAATAAACCCGACTGCGTTTCTGTGGTATTTGAAATTTAGCGCCAAAAATCCGCCATTTTTTTTTTTTTTTATTTGACATACCCAGTGTCACTCTCACAGTAAATACGAATGTAACGACACCTCTCAAGCTAAAATCCATCGAGCCGTTGATGCTGCAGAGCGTGCCAAACAATGATACATACATACATACTCTCGAAATATATAACCTTCCTTCTGGCGCAGTCGGGTAAAAAGGCCTACCTAGTCTATCTACTAATTCCGTGCGGTGCGGGAGGCAATTTTTTTTGGCTTGTATTGTGACGATAGAGCTGGACCTAAAGGCCATTTACACTGCATGCGATTTTCATAACATTACAGGGTTTGATCGAACTCCTCATACGGCCGCGGTTTTCAAATTGTGGCCCATTTAGCAAAAAAAATTTACTTCTATACAGTTTGACACTGTGACCGTCCGTCACTGTTACTGTGTAAGGGGATCCCAAATAAAGTCTTTGACATCATCCTCAAATCCAAAAAGGAGATAATGCAACATATTCAAATTGTTGAAAATTTTGTAATGTTGCTCATCTACCCAAAGTTTGTTTGGAAGAGATCGCTCTTAAACGATCACCATCATCATATCAGCCGAAGGACGTCCACTGCTGGACATAGCCCTCCGGACATTTAGCGATAAGATCGCCTAATGTTTACCTCTACTTCAATTGTGTCCTGTTTTGAGGTGTGAATTTTATGAACTTTAATTATTATTTTTACTGAATATTTTACAGAGTATTATTCTGAAACGATAGGCCGGTAAAGAGAAAGAAATTCTTGTCTTTACGTATCGGGTTGGTCCTTACAGTTCCTTGACCCGCCATTTTGCATACCTAACCCCACTTAAACTTAAATACAGCCATCATTGCCTTTGCTCAACTCCCAATTACGATAAAAGCGCGCATCTAATTGAAAACATCGCGATATAACCTAAAAGCTTTATTCACCCAACATAACTTCGTTAATTAAAGGACTATCGGCCTTATCTCGATGTGTTAAGGTCCCAGATTGTGCACAGAAGCTGGTGTATGCAAAGTACTCGTTCTCGTGGTATCTTAATTAGAACGATATGAGCTTCTGTATTGCGGCCGCTTGTTAAAAAAGAAATATGAATACTGACCAGTGATATTGGCAATAATGAAACGAAAATCGAACCTAAAATGAAATATCTGTCTCTCTGTCGCACTTAACTGTTTGACATGATGCTCACGGCCGCTTTCTACCATCGCATCGCTCGCCGTCGGCAGGGCATACATCCTCACAACACAACTGAGAACCTAAATGGTCGGGTACGGTACGGTTTCAGAGGAATTTCCTCCCTTAGACGCTCCGGTTGTGGAATGAGCTCCCTGCCGAGGAACTACAGTATATGGGGTCTGAACGCGCATTGACACCCCTGGAGTTGCAGGCGTCCATAGGCTGCGGTGACCGCTTATCATGAGGCGGGACGTATGCTTGTTTGCCACCGACGTGGTATTAAAAAAAACTTAATATTATGACATTTGACATTGTAAGTTGTTTAGAAATTGATCAGAATGATGAGGATGACTAAAATAATAAACCTAGAGAATTTGTTTTGTTTTTTTAATAATAATATTTTTATTGCATCCATGCTGGTACAAATACAGGTGAAATTTACAAAGCTGATCCACAACATGAGACCCTGTTAGGGTATTGCAAACACAATAATTAAAAATGCATACAGAAAAATCTACTGCCTCCTATTATTACACAATTATTTTTGATATTTATATAAATTAAAGTACTCCAATAAATTAAAGAATAAAAACAGTTGTGAATTAAATATTTTTTCAAATTGTTAACAAATTTTGCATATTTTAATTCTTTGGTTATCTCCTTGGGTAGGTTATTGTAATAGATACGTATGATGGTCATATGAGGGCTTTTGCTGCTCATACGTAAGTTACTACTAGGGAGTGCTAATCTATCCTTATAACGCAGGCTCATGTTATAGGTGCAATGATCTTTGGCTTTTGAATATAGGGTTGGGTGCCCTCTGACAAATTTACAAGCCAAATTTACAAACAGCAATATACAAAGATGGTAGAGTTAATATACTTAATTTCTTGAAATACGGCCTGCAACTATCGTAGTTTTTTATGTTAGCGAGGATCCTGACGCATTTCTTTTGTAGGATGAAGAGGTCTGAAACGTCGGTGCTGTTACCCCACAAAATAATCCCGTATTGGAGCCATGCTTGGCTAAACGCGTAAAATGCACTCATGGCAGTTTTTAAATCTGTAGTTTTTTTAATGTTTCTGAGTGCATTAGTGAAGCTAGAGAGTTTTGTACCAACTTTTTCAACATGTGCCTTCCAATTAATGTTTTCATCAATAGTTATGCCCAGTAGACTACAATTATTAATTTTTTCAAATCGGCAATTCATATATGTGTAATTTATTTCTAATGGCTGCCTCTGATACGGTCGGAAATGAATTAAATTTGACTTTTTTAAGTTCAATTCAAGGTTATGATCGCCAAGCCATTCTATTATGAGATCAAATACAGTATTTAATTTGAGTACTGCGTCGTTCTCATCTTGGCTCGATAAGACTATAGAGATGTCGTCTGCATACATAAAGCACTTAATATTATTTTTCCTGAATATTTTTGGAAGGTCGTTGACGTAAATTAAAAATAAAATGCATCCCAATACGCTGCCCTGTGGGATAGAGCATGAAATTTGTCTCCTTTCCGATTGTACTTGTGCTAGAGTGTTGGTATTTTCATCGTAATGGCGTATTTCGACATACTGCACTCTGTTTTCTAAATATGATTTGAACCAATTGTGAGCGGTACCACGAACTCCTATTCCATACAATTTAGTTAACAGAATGTTATGCTGAGCTCGGTCGTATGCCTTGCTCATATCGAGCAGTAAGCCAAACGCATGTTGCTTTCTATCTATAGTACCAATAACTTCTTGAATGAATTTATGAACAGTTAAGACTATTCCCCTTTCTTTCCTGAAACCATATTGACTATCATCGAATATATTGAATTTATTACAAAATGATACCAGTCTTTTAGCCATGATTGTTTCAAAAATCTTCGAGAATGTTGGTAACATTGCAATGGGACGGTATTGACCAGGGTCCGTCATGTCACCTGTTTTAGGAATTGGTTTTATAACGACTATTTTTAGTACTTCGGGAAACTTTCCTATCGAAAACGATTGGCTGATCAAAAATGTTAATGGTAGAGTTAGTTCCCTCGCACACCTCTTTATAAGCGATGGTGGTATTTCATCTGTCCCGCAGCTGTGCTTGTTTTTAAGTCCGCGTATGCATTTGTAAATTTCCTCATGAGTTGGAGGGAATAAGAACATGGTGTTTTTCGTTGGATCATGAACTGGGTGCCCGTGCATCTTTTTATTGTTCGCGTTTACCCCTATAGACGAGAAGTAGTTACCCCTATAGAAGTAGTAAGATTTAGTAGACAGTCGTGTCAAGCGCCGAATCTAATGTCATCACGTAGTACATAACGTAACTAGTAGCTGAAACAAAATCAAAATGTTTAGATAATCAGTAGAACGCACTTCTACATTCGACAGACGCGACCGTACCGTCAACGACACAAAACTTCATAACACCGCGGTGATCCCAAGAACCGCTTCTTAGTACTTTCGATGTAAAGTTCTTTGTTTATTAATAATTCCAAAGACGCTTGGCCTAAGTGTGTTCACCCCTTTTAAGTAAAGGCCATAGGAGTTAAGTTGTGGCGGTAAAGACCTCGACTTGGGGAGTTGGGAGAGACTTTTAGTTAACATGGCTCTTTCGAGCAGAGAATATTTTATGTTAGTATAATATAACTTGTTGTTGAACGTTTTAGTGTGTGTCTTTTACTTACTTTAATTGTCATCGTAAAATTACAAATACCGTGAGATTATAATCTATATCGCGAGATTGTAAACTGTCGCAAGATTTTTTTTATGATCGGCTGACCAGCGATTGGTCTTAGTCTCACCTCATGGAAAGCGATGACAAGGCCTAAGATGGTGCTGGTGCTCACTGATTCAGTAATAGCCTATTTATTCTTGTCTTGAAGAGACCCAGATTGTATGTGTCAGGAAACACAACGGCGGCAGTAAATTCCAGTCCAAAAATGAAAAAAACAATATGCTTTCCTCCAGCGAATCGTCGAAGCCCCGCTGCGCGAGCCATATATTTCCGCTCTGAGGGACACTAGGAAACGAACGAACCTACCTGGATTCTAATTATCTTTCCTCTGTCAACAATATTTTACGGTTCACAATCTTTAGAACCATCGCTGTCTGCGCCACACGACAGGCAGTGACGGTTCTATAGGTGACAAATATATGTTTCATCAAAGTTTATATTTTTATCCATCAAAACGTCATTTTAAAATCGCGTCTCATCATCGTAATCGTAAGCCCTCGTGCAGATGATTAAACCAGTGACTGGTTGGCCAACTGATCCGGGTTGAGGTCGTGGTTGCGGTCTCAGCGATTGTCAGTCCTTGAAACCGTTGGAGGCATTAAACTGCCATTTAACGTTTTATTGTTCTAGACGCAATTAGGTTGAAAAGTAGTCATTTTAAAGTATCGTCGGGGTACTAATAACTAAACTAATGATATAACGCAAAAGTTCAAAACTGAAGGCTTAGTATTTTAATGAACTTTTTTAATTGTTCTAATAAGTTTCATCAATAAACGTGAAACATCCAAGCATCTAGTTTCATGTTTGGATGTTTGTTGCTCAATTATACAAAAGCGGCTAAATGGATTATGATGAAACTTCGTATACATATGAGATAAAGAGTAAAAGATTACGCGGACGTAGTCGCGGGCAAACGCTAGTACGTTTATAAGTTTATGTTCTACTTGAAGGACAATTTTTTTTTTTATGTTACAGCTTTATTTGTAGTAAATTAACCAACCAAATGCATCATTTAGAAGTTTAAAATTGTTTTAAAAAGATACTTAGCATATTATTACGGAACTACAGTAAATTTTACTTCACGTGGAATAAATAAAACAATGTCAAAGTTACCTAAGATAGCATCAAATTATTTTATTTCTTGGTTTGCAGATATTAATACAAACTAGCCAATTATTTACTGAAAGCTGGTAATTGATTAAATATTTAATTATTTGAGTAACTCATAAATTTAATTGTCTATTACAATGACAACCAATATCAATAAGCGCCCTCCGGTTAATCTGCCTTGAATGGAACTAAGCACTTACGTCCGAGGGTAACGTTTTAACGGGATTGTATTTAAATATTCATACCGACCGATAAACGGATCAATCCGTCGACGAGTTGCGCCTCATCTAGGTTTGTAAATAATGCACATTGATGATGCGGCTTAGATGCCTCGGCAAGTTGTTAGGGATGTGAGATTGTTGAAGCACGCTAATATCCTCAAAAGTCACAGCGATATTTGCATTTTAGAATTTGTAATAATTTTGATTTGAAATATGGCTTTTGACACAGATACAGGACGTTTGGATTTGTCCTATATGTAGTACAAAATGAGTTACAAGGATATTTTTTACTTCATCAAATGTTACTTAGAAATTATTTAGTATAAACTTCACTACAATCATTAACTGAGAAAATAATTATTTCATGAGTGATGAAATCACGGTCTTATGGTCTTAAATTTACATGTATTCACACCTCTTTATTGAATTAAATTACTCGTACATATACTGTAAGAGGTATATGTATCGAAATAGCTATTCTGTGTGTTAACATAAAGCACTTCAATCTTGCTAAAATATTCCGCTCTCGCGGGAGTAAATGGTAGCTCGTAAGTAAGGGAAGTAACAGAGTTCTTGTGGAATTTTCTCGAGCAACTTTAAAACGATTGTCATGAGACATCATTTTATACGATAATTTATTACTGTAGGTAAAATATTAATTTGTTTATGATTTAAATGTTTTAGTATTAATATCACCTAAGTACAGGTCCTGATTATTTTAATATATTCAATGACGTCTTATACCTACTTCAAAAGTCTAATATTTCTTTATCGTAAACCTATAATTTTAGGGAGTATAATATTTCCATTACCTAGTAATATTATATTTTCTTTTATTTGTTTACATACTCTAGTATAAAATATCTCTTAACATACAACTACGCTTTACAAATGTGGCTCAAAACTCATTATCCTTCATTCAATATCGATTGGATGGTCCCTTCCCTAAAGCGCAAAGTTTATGCCTGTCAGGCAAGCTTGACTTCTAAGATCAACCGTTGGTTTAAATTTAAACCGAAGTTTCTTGAGGGTGGTTTACTGTCGTAACTTGAACCTTCAGTTATGGAAGCTATAATATAAATGTAACGGGTATTTGAAGTCTGTATCAATTACATAATCGTTTTAGTAGCTAGATAAACATTATTACAAAAAAGTCATCAATAATATTATAATGCGTGTTTTCTAAGTAATTGAAAATTCAGTAGTTAATTTAATTTTAATCTCAAAATAAGTTTATTTGGTAAACAACCAATTCCCGAGATTGATCGAACCCCTAATTCAAAATACAATCAATCCCGTTGATTAGTTAATTGACGTGAATCACTCCGCAACTCACTCAGTTCACTTCAAATAGAAAAGGTTCTATCTAACAACAATATACAACCAAGATAGTTCCTTTTCAGTTGAGAATTCTGAACGTATTATTGACGTGCTAACGGGCCGAATGTCTTAATTGGCGGCTAAACGGCGGTTGACGCTTTGATCGATTCTCTAACAGACTAGTTTGTCATTAGTAATGAACCTACATTTCTTATGTATGGGTTTTAAAACGAATAATTTTTTCTTCGTAGTCCTAGACGGTTTTTTGTAACTTTCAATAATTTCTTTAAATACTTAAAGTGTTCGTAACTAGATTTGATTTAATACATATCACTAGTAGGATAAGGAAATGTCTAGGTCGAATCGACCTTCCTTGTGTAGCATGATTTAATTGACATTGCCTTATAAAAGGATTATTTAGAACAATTGAACTCCTGTAAAGGTATTGAGCTGGCAATATCTATGTCATCATCATCATCATCTTAACGTTAGTTATACTAGTACAGTTACATCCTGAAGGATGCCCGGGGTCTACTACCAAATCCCGAGAATTGGCGCAGACACTTGTTTTTACGAAAGCAACTGCCATTTGACCTCCCAACCCAATGGGGAAATTAGACCTTATTAGGATTAGGCTTGTCAAGTGAGTATGGAATTTAGCTTTAATCGGATCAACGGCTTAACGTGACTTCCAAAGCACGGGAGCGCTCAAGATTGTAATAACTCTAAGCGGTCATCCATACAAGAGTTGACCACAGTCTAGGTTGATTAACCTTGCATACCGCAAGCGATACGCGGGCGCCGCTGGACCACGAACGTTCCACGGGCTGGCAATATGCGCTATTCACATAAAAGTAAACTTGTAAATGTTTTACTAAGTGAAAAGTGCTATATATTCTTAGTAGAGTAAAAAAATATTCAAGTTTACCTATTGCTGTATATAACACACAGATTACTCTCACTTAATGTGTGACGGACGGCTGATGAGGAAGATCTCAAATATTTTTTTAAAACCTATTAATATGTATAAGAAAAGCTACGTAAATTGGTACAAAAGACGAAGCATACATTTAAGTAGATCTAGATCTAATTTAAAATTTCCATCAAATGCTCATATTACTTTAGCTGTTCAGACAAGTTGAACATAATGTTAACGTCTTTTAAAAAGGACGCCGCTATTTAATTGTTAATCCACGTTTCACTAGTTAATGCTATCTCGCTAATAATTGAATTAAATAATTCAATTGCAATTGGTTTCTGTGTCCGCTGCATAATGCAGTGCCATTAGCGGGCGTGGACAAACCGCATGCATGCGGTATTAGATTTAATTGTTAATTGCATTGTTTATGGAATGAATTATTTGTTAATTACGTTGGATTGCCTCGGCATATATTAAGCTGAGCATTTTATGAGTCATTATGATTTATCGATTGTGTATTTCTACTTGAGAAATAGAAACCCCTTTAACTTTAATTACATGTGTGACGTTAGACGTGTCTTTTTAGTAAAATTTACATTAAAATGGTGTCGGTTTGTTTTATTTATTTCATATTTCGTATTTTGAAAATCAATCGTCATGAATTATTTCGTATTGTCTTATTTTGTGTCATAGTTTTTATGCATTCTGCATTGGCACCTACTCATAACCGACCTTGGTAGATATGAGGACACATAAATGCGACCAATTTACCTAATAACATAATCTCTATTGTTCCAGACGGCAAACAGCAGAAGAACGCGAAGCAGAACGCCAAGCAGCCAACCGACTCATGCTTTCCCTCCAAGCTGAAGCACTGAGCAAAGGCTACATCCCAGAGCCACCGCCATCCGCTCAACTGTCAGCGCTTCACTATCAAAGCCCGGCCAATACAGCGCCAGCTCCCCCGACCAACACAGCGCTAAGCGCTTTACAGAATCTCCAGCCCTGGGCTGGAAACCAAGGGTTTATGAACGCTCAAGCGCCGAATGCAGCCCCACCTCATCCGCCGCCTGTGGCGTCGCCGATTTGTTGAATTTAAATCTAGAACTACACAAGAACCTAAATAATAACATGACTATTTTTTGTGAAAATGTGTAAATGGTTTTAGAAAATTATTTAAAACGTAGATAAACAGTTACAACGTACAGCAATTACAAGTTTATTTATATTTGCTATTAAGCTTTGGGTAATTTTGATAATTATAAAACTTCCCTGTGTGTATTCAAAATGTTTTACAAAAACTGTAACCTCGAAGGGTTGTAAAAATGCAAGTACTTTTCAAAGTATATATTATATGTATCTTCTTTTGTCGGATTAAATATATAAATTGGTGATTTGGTTTGTGTTCAGACTACAATTTAATTTAAAATATGACTATCTAAACACAAGCGTTTACGTTCAAAGCATTTCAGTATCAATGTAGAAAAGCTTCTATGTAAAGACATTTGCCATAATCAAATGCATAACAAAAGAAAAAAAAATTGTTTTTACTACATTTGTACAAAGTTCTTACTTATGAGGAATATTGTAAATAATATTTAATTATGGGATTTATTTAAGGAAATAATTAAAATTATCTTATAAGAAAATGTTGGCGCAATAGTCATAATTTGTACTATAATAAGTACGCATTAATTTGATGGCAATTGTACATTCATACGTAGCTGAAAGGTTGTAAATAAAAACAAAGGCAGAATAAGCAGTATTATTATACATTTACATAAACATAATATCTACAATTCATAATGTTATGTCCTAAATAATAAAAGTATATTAATTTACTTTTTAAGTCATTGTAAATAAATTATCACAATATAGCACATTTTATTTCAATTTGTACATTGTCTAGATCTCGCTTCAATACTTAGATTTGCTATAGTCGCAAAAATTGTAAATATTATATAAATAATAAAAAATTTGACGCAGTAAAACACTCTTGTTGATAAAATACATCACTTAAATTGTATTACAATTTTAATGTGAACAAAGCTTAAGCAAGTTTGATTTGTTTTGGTAAAATCCTTGATTCCCAATACTAAAGCGAACTGTTAGAATGCTTGTGATACATAAAACATTCCAAATTCTCTGATACTTATATGAATTTATGGCAATAAATTCAGAGATCTTTGTTAGATATTGTAGAGTAAAACAATCAAGATTTTACGTGTACATGTACAATTTTACCCTAATGACTACTGAGTATAAATCTTTTAGGGCATACAGAACTGGTAGCATGATCGCTTATATGCGTATATTTCTCACATTGCGTGCCTCATTACTGAAGATGGGAGATCAGTTTGCTTTTATGATGCTCCACCTATACTGTCCTTGGCATCTTTATCGTACAGCTTGGTGTTTAGAGGACTTGGTCAGACGATCTGATTATCGAACAAATCTGGGCTGTGACCATTCGGCCACTTCCTTTCAAATATGCCAGTGACTAGTAGCCAATGACGGACAAATTATCTACAGTTAGTCCGGCCGTAGATAATAAACTTGTGTAACATGTGACTATGTAGGTAAATTTACCATATTATTTGACATAACGAGCAGAACAACGTTAATTATTTCATGTTTTCATAGGCAATTAACTTCAAAGAAATAACTCGGGAACAAAGATACTCCACTGGTTGTTTTAAAAATTAATTAATTTTAATATAAATATAGGTTAGAAAATAATGAATGCGAAATATTGATTGTTTTACTTTGCCTCATCTGTCTTATGTGTGTATTACCGAACTGATGTATGCAAATTGTATGTATAAAATTACGAGTTGTCATTGCTCTGGTGATCCCAGGTGACGTTTTAATAAAATATTAAAATAATAAAGCATATTGTTTTACTTAACACACCGTGATATTAAACAGACGTATAAAGGTTCCAAATGTCCTTAAAGGTAAGATCAAATACGAAACATGCGTTTTTAGTTGTCTACAAACATAAGGTTATTTTTTTAAAAGAATACTAAAAAGTATATCCTTCAAAAAGGACATGTAGAACACACACAGTATCACACACTAGTCTTCACAGTATTTTTTTTGTAAAATTTGACGAAGGTAAATCAAAGCTTTCAAGCATGCCACAAAAAGTACTTTTGCAAGCCTGACTGGCTCAATTTCACTGACCATTAGAGCCAGATTATCTTAGATCTATAAGAGGAGGTCTGCGCCTTAATGGTAGGAGGACGAATACAGATGATGATGATAATTAAAGCCCCCAACGCGTGCACGGAAATCGCGTACTATCTTGTTTGGCAGAGAAAAGCTAGATATGTATGACCAAAACCACCGCACGCGGCTGAAATGAACTATTCAAATGAGCTTATACTAGTTTCCAATAAAATAATACTAAGGCGAATTTTGTACACAGAACTTTATTCTCAAAAGATATTTACGTTTTACTCAATGAGAATAATACAACTATCTAATAAAAATCAATTAAGTAAATTTAATTAAATTTATAAAATAGTAAAAATATAATTATGATTCGTCAATCTATGGGTCCAAAGTAAAAACGGCCGTTTTATTTTTGAACTCATAGATCGACGAATCCAGCAACGTAAATACTAGTAGCGCTAGTAAATAGTTGCTTTAAAAAAATATTGGTCAAAGGGTTATAGTGTGTTTCCGCTCACACCTGACGTGAGCGTAAAGGCGCAATACACAGAAACTCACACATGTAAAAAAGTGGTGGGGGGAGAGGAGTGGGGGCGGGGGGTAGGTATATAAATTAGTTATAATTAAAATTTGATGGCACCACCGATCTGATCTGATGATGGAAACAGATGGTGGCTGACTGGCTATAGCAATTCCTAAACTACACTACATAAACTAACCTGTTGTGTTTGAGCTCATTTGAAACGTCTCAACGAGTAGTTGATAACTGTGGAAAAAAGTACAGAGAGTCGACACTAAAAACTTGTACCAAAAATGAAAATTTTGACAGAAACCTTATTATTTCGGTAATTGTGATAAAAAATAAGTATAATAAAAATATAAAGATGTTTTGTTAATCAATGTAGTCTGAAGAACGTTATTACAACACGCCTTCGAGGAAGACGCAGAAAATGTTTACACCAGATTGAGAGGCCATCAGTTTAGCTCCTCACTTCAATGTATGCTGCGTCCCTCTCGTTTTATAGCTAGAGTCCTTATGAGATGGAATAATCGAAAAATCTTCAATTATTTCTGCCCATCCAACCTCAAGTTAGAGTAAATTGATACCCAGATTATTAAAGTAGGATTAAATCTTCAAAGCCCACAAGTTTGATTGCAGACAATCACATTTCAAAATAACCGACGTAATACAATTCTATAATAATTTTAAAGGAACAAAATCTTTCAAACTTAAACGAAATCGATTTCGAGAAAAAAGCTTATTTCCGTCCTTCAAAACGGACGATTTAACGTCATTTAAGGCGACCATTAAAATGATACCTACAATTTGAATGTCCTTGCCACAACTGTAATGACAAAGCATTATAAAGGACGTGACTTCTGTACTGTCATTAGTATCCTTTGTTTTACGAACCGAAAACAATTTTGACAACGACTTTACGAGCCATGTATCATTCCATTGCTGTTTTTGTATCGCTGCTAATAATAGATGTGGTCTTTAAATGAGCAATGTATTATGAACTAGGCATAACGAACGCAGTGTTTTTTGTGGTGAGCGCGGTTGAGTGAAGGTTATTCCAAATGATATTTTAAAGGATGTCCCTTTATAATCGATGTTTAAGGAGCAAAAAATGGATTCACATTGTAGCACCTTGGATGATAGCTTACGATCTTATTTTATGAATGATGGTTAGTATATTGAATGCCTTTACTGTATAGTCAGTCGGTTTCTACTTATTACGTACTTTTCGACTCTATTAAAATAACATAAATAAATATTAGGGGACATGGATATGGGGGGATATTGTATATTAAGATTCAAAGATGGTAGAGCACTTTCCTGGCTGACTGTACAGTGGGGTTCAAAAGTGCATGGACATATTTCAACCCTATTACTACAGCAATACGGTCGACATCTGTCCATGCAGTTATGAACTCGACTGTACATGCAATATGCACCAACATTTGGCTGTACATATGGTCCTTCAAGCAGGTTTTCATTTACAATGTATAAACATCAACTCACGCATGTATTCGGAAAGGGAGTAGACAGAGTACATGTAATTTAATTTCAGTGTCACTTCACCCAGGCGGTGGTTGATGATGATGAACAATGTCGTAGAGAAAATAACCTAACCTAACCAAATAAGTGCCAAATTTTCTATCCATGTTTTAAATGTTGCTTATTTGCCTGATGTTTGTCACATCGACTTATTATTATTACAAGCCCATTATGTCTCAGTACTGGGTAAAGGCTCTCCCTTCTTTTTCCATTCCTCACAGCCTTGAGGCCATCGCAGGCAAGGTCTACCACGTCTCCGTTTTTAGTCGTGGGGCGTCCACTCCATGATCTTCTTGGCCCACAGCTCATTGGGCAGCAGACATGAGAAGCCCAGTCCCACTTCACTTCAACTTGGTCCTTTTCCACATCTACATAATATTAAACATACCTTATATAATGTTGTCGGAATTGGACAACATTATATCGCCGGTAGTGTACCGGAAGGCGTAGCGTGGGCACGGTGGACTGATGAACTGGTAAGGGTCGCGGGTGGCGAAGGACCGGTCATTGTGAAAGTCTTTGGGGGAGGCCTAATATGTCCAGCAGTGAACGTCCTTCGGCTGACATGATGATGATGATATAAAGTAATCATTATCACCATATCAGCCGAAAGACGTCCACTGCTGGACAAAAGCATCTCCCAAAGATCTCCACAATGACTGGTCTTGCGTTTTGCGCCGCCCCCATCCAACGGATTTCCACGATCTTGAGCAGATCGTTGGTCCTGCTTGTATGGAGCCTTCCCACGCTGCGTCTTCCGGTGCGTGGTCGCCACTCAAGAACCTTTCTGCCCCAACGCCCATCGGTTCTACGAGCAATGTGCCCCACGCACTGCCCATTGAGTCTTGCAGCTCGCTGAGCTATGTCGATAACCCTGGTTCTCCTACGAATCTACTCATTTCTGATCACGTGAGAACAGTAAAAAAATATTGAAAATAAAATAATTATGTCCCGATCTGACTGTCCCATATTTTCAAATACTACGCAATAGACATCATTCAAGCAATTTAAAAACGTATAAAAACTGTAAAACACATGCTCCAACATTTTTTTTAATTTGAGCAGTTAAAATGTCCCAAATTGTCTCCTCTAATAACAAATTGGTCCGTTTTTGTTCGCGTGACTGCTGTTTAAATTAGTCTTCGAAGGGTACGAGTTCGGGATCAATGTGACTTGACTACCGTAATCGATGTAGCGTGTAACTGCCACTGGTTATAGTGCGGTCGCCTGACATTGGTTACTGAAATAAATGAAATTTATTCTAAAACAAGGCTTTTCTTTCAAACAAAATTTTGAATAAAGTTATCTTTTATCCATAATATCGCATAAATTTTATACGTACCTAACGTTAATGACCTTAATAATAACGTATATTTTTAACCGACTTCAAAATTTCAAAAGAGGAGGTTATCAATTCGGTTGTGTGTGTTTTTTTTTAATGTTGGTAGTCTTTAACTCCGTCATTTCTTAACCGATTTGGAAAAATTCTTTTTTTTTATTGTAAGTATATATATTCAAGTTAGTCCCGTTTTTGTCAAAACGCAGTTCTGATGATGGAATCCATGAGGAATTGAGGGAACTCCTCAAATCTTTAAGGCAAACATATAGTGATTTTTGTGTTTTTATCAACAAATCGAGCATTATCATACAAAAATAATGTAACATTTGATGAAGTGGAACTGCTGATGATGATCAGAACAGAACTCTTCAACGACGAAAAGTTCACGTTTGGCGATTTGTCCTTCTAGCTGTGTTTGTTAAGCAAGTTCTATTTTCACGATTGATTTTTTGTCATGCTCGAGTTCTGATGACGGGATCCATTAGGAATCGAAGGAACTCCTCAAATGTGAAAGGCAGACAAATAGTGATTTTAGTATTTTCATGAACTAATCAAGCATTTTCATTCATAAAAGTGAGATTTGATGAAGTGGAACTGCTGATGATGATCAGAACGGAACTCTTCAACGAAGCGTAGTTCACGTTTGGCGATTTGTTCTCTTCGTTTTGTTTGTCAAGCAAGCAAGGTTTTTTCATGATTCCATGAGGAATTGAGGGTATCTAGTCTTCTACCATTATAAACATATATTATAGCCATTTTTATTTTATTGTATATCTATCTAAGAGTGCACCATCTAAGTATAATAATCTTTTACCGGCCTCCCCCAATGAAGTCTGTTTTTTTTTCTTAAAAATTATTTATAGTTTATTTTTTGAAATTTTACTTATCTTACTTTGACAATATGACATATGTGTTGCCTGATTTGTAGCGTTTAAAGTAGTTTTCCAATAAAATTTAAACATTAAAATGGGTATCTAAACAACAGCTTTATTACACGTTAAGTAAAAAAGCGTACTTATTCTTACGTAGATAAACCTAAGAACGGTACCCTAGATTAGGTAAACCTGGAACTGGAAATAAAATAAATAAATACACATATCGAACTAGTACCACAGTAAGCTCAATAGGGCTTGTGTTGTGGTTATAGAAAGACGATTAACTCAGCAACAGGCATATTACGTCTTTCTGTATTATGTTACATATGCAGTTAACTAATTGGCCTGCCTACGGGGCCCAATTTTTTAAATATATTTTAAATTTATGTTGTTATTTTTGTATATAATTCATAATGTGTTATTAATTACTATTGGCTTTTGTATCTCGTTATTTGAGAGGTTGTTTTAACGCAAAAAAGGATATGTAAATATATGATATTTTAGAGTCCTTCCTGCAATAATATCACGGCCAAAACGATGACAAACATGTGTGTATTGTATTCAGGCGATTTGAGAAAAGGGTCAATAATGAACCAATCCATGTCAACATGGGTATAAATAGTCTGACAAGTTGACAAGCGCATTTTTGTGAACAATTTACATGTCACGGCATGTTCTGAGACGAACTTTTATCCACTGTCGTTCTTTCCACTATCATCTACTAATAATAAGCTAAACTTTCCGTTTGATTGCCGAAAAGTATATAAAACTGTTATGGTTTCGGGTTGAATTTAATATATTTTATTATATAAACAAGACTATACCGCAATAATTCTTGATCTCGAACGAACTTTTATTTTACGCATCGCCAGTTGTAACCTAAAAATTTGTAACATCGAGAGACACCGCGTGATCGCATAATTATTCGGTAAGACCCATTCGGAACACAAATAAATGATTTAATGTAAGTGAGGGTTGTACCAACCATCGATAACAGACCGATAAACTTTAAAAATATGTCACCGGCAGCTGTCATATCATAGAAACGTGTCAAACCTTCCACATAGTCCGATTTTAACGAACACATTTGGTGCTACCCAGTCCAAGAAAATAACTAGTAAAAACCTGTGTAGTAATCACAGATCAAAAAACAACAAGCGAACCTGTATTACACAACTAGTGTCAGTATCGGTTTCACGTCAAAAGTTGGGAACTATGCGTGATTGATAGTTCCCCAATTACGCCCAAAATGGGGTGTAAGTGTTGGCGTCAACCTTCGGGGGAGGATCTAATGTTCTTCACGACGATAATGTCAAAAAAAACACGAATATTGTCAAATGAAGAAAGAAAGTAGTACTTATTACTTAAATCATTTGTATACCACGACTGCCGTGACGACAATGGATCGGATAAGGAATGAGTATATAAGGAAGTAGCACCCATAGTTGGTTAGTTGAACTTGAGAGAAAATCACATACGGTGGTATGGACATGTTTTGTGTAGGGATACAAGTCATGTGATAAGAGCGTATAAATGTTGAGGAATGTAAGATTAAGGGTAGGGAAAGGCGATGAGAATGGACTGTGTGAGACTGAGATTATAATATGAACAGGGAGGATGTGAGTGACGAGATGTGGGGCGATAGAGAGGTTGGAAGAAAAAACATGCTGCGCCGACCAGTAAAGCGAATGATATGATGATAATGATGATGGTGATGGTATGTTCGTTTACTACACATCACGGTAACGATATCTATGCACCTCGCCACGTGACGTCACTACGGAGCTTGCACGGTGTCGAATTCCGGGGGAGTTTCTGATAGTAAGCCAAGCGTACATATCTCAAAAGACGCTTGCAACTCCTGAGGCTTCATAGCGTATCCTTACAGAGTTGAGAAACGCTCGTTCGATAAGTGAGGTTTGCTGGTCCCTGAACACACACACAAGTTAACGAGTCATTACAGAGGAGAGGAGAGAGTCGAGTACTAGGCTAAGTAATTGGAACGACGAAACTGGGTCCTGTAACACAGGGTTTCCTAGCTCAGGACACAGGGTCGTGATTCATATTGTAATGTTGCCCTTATACAATAAACATTTTTCATTTTTTTTTCATTATGTCTGCTGCAGCTGTGGTGATCTGTAAAGTGGAAGTACTTTCCCAGTTCCTTTGGATGATCTTAATATGAGAGAATAGTACATTTCGATGCTAGTGTGGAAAGTATGTCATTTCTTCACGAGTACCGAGGGATGCCACGAGCCGCAGGCGAGTGGCAACACTCGGGACGAGTGAAGAATGACATTTCCGCACGTGTATTGAACGACGTTTTTTAATACAGTTGCGAAAAAATAAGAAAAACAACAAGTAATATTTATAAAAACAATATCGAATGTTGCCTTTAGAAACTTAAAACATGCTTGCAGTAAGTAAAAACGCCTCTTCTTTGACAGGCGTTTCGGCAGCTATTCCGTTCCACTCAGACAACTTATTAAGAACGGTTTTTCAATATTAAATATTAAAAAATAAACGTGTTATAATGATGAAGAGGTAAGTAATAAAATATGAAATGTGTATATTTTTCGTATTCTGATATTAACAGTAGGTTTTTATGTTGATTACGACGTTTAAAGGAAACTAATATTTAACACCCAGCAATAAGGAGTCATGCATTGGAACGAGCATAAATTTAAAAAAATTGGAAAAGTGAAAAGCACTAGTGCGCGAAAACCAACTTTCCGCACGCTAAACAGCTACGTAAAGTAGCACTTTTTGAGCAACTGTATTAAAAAAGATATTTCGCTGTAAGGTATAATCAAAAATCTGTTTACAGGCAGCGCTATGACTGGGTTCTATGTCTGGGTATACTTTGACTGGGATCAAAATTTCTCGATTACTCGAGTGATATTTGAAACGACATTTCTTAATGAAAAATTCAAAGAATACATGTATGTAAATGTATGATATTAGGCCGCAATAGTTCTGTACTACACATTAAAGATGAGTAAATGTCAAGATAGGTGTTAATTCACACAGAAAGTAACCTACAATAGATGCGCGTTTTTAATTTTTATTTAATGGTTCTTATACCTCTAACTGAAAACCTGACATAATAGAGTTGAAAATCGCCCAAAAATCTCAATTGTATGGAAGTAAATGTCGACGTGATGATTGTTCGGGGGCAATTAACATGTGAGTGCGCCTGATTAGCCCGCGTTAGATTTAATCCAAAGCTGGCGCGCAATTTCACCCCGACTTGGAGCTACGAAACATCTCATCTCTACGTCATTTTGCTCATATTTGGAGCAGTTCCACTGCGGAAGTACCTCCATCTTTCAGAAGACTGCAGCCATTATAACGCCCCTATACTTATTCCTCAGGTATGTGGTGTTCTGTTCCTGGTGGTGAGTAAGATCGCGAGCTCTGCGCTGTGTTGAGTGACTTGAGGGACTGGCATAAATATCTCCCTACCCTTCTCCCTTTCTTTCCTCTCTTTGTGGAAAACTAGACCTTATTTGGATAGCATCGGTTTTCTCTTGATATTTCCTTTCAGTGAAATGTTTTTGTCAAATGATGCTTCGTACATAAGGTTTTTTAAACGTACGAGCCGCCATTTAAATAAATAAACTACATAAACTAAGCCAAGCTTGTAGGTACTAGGTATGGGTACTAGGCTATAATATACGTAGTAATATAGATAAATAAATACTAAAATAAATAAAAAACGTCCAGGACTCGGGAACAAATATTCGTGCTTATACATTGTATGACCGGGTTCCGAAGTTTAGATTCGTAATAAGGGCCATAACCAACTAAGCCATAGTTGGTGGCTTGAAGTTTGAACCATCATTACATTGTTTGTTCATGTAGCATATAAAACCTTAAATCGGATACCTACGAATATGTCTAACAATGACACTCCGCTTCGCCGTCTTCAATGCCCGCAATGCCACGCTACCGGCCCGTTCGAGAACAAAACACGATTTTTTCCGGAAACTTTTTCGATCAAGTATTACGAAAAAACCTTACTTATAAAATTTTGCGCTACATAGAAGACAAAAGATGATGATGTGTGTTAAGTGAAGATCAGCTTATTGTTATTGTTATGAAGCGTATACAATGTCCACATTAATTTCACGAATTTTGGAGCGATGTACAGGTGAGCGGCGCTTGCATTATATTTTAAATGTGCCATTCAATTGGGACTGCTAAACATTGTATAAATAGTGTCTCCAAATATAGTAACTCTCAGGCAGGATTTAGCCCGCTCATTAACGAACCGCAGTTTATGCCCTCGGCAGTAACGTATTGGAATTGAAACATTTTACACATTACTTAACGCGAATTGGTGTCTAACTGCTTATACCGTACGTAAAAGTCCAGGCACTCCTGTGGTCATCTGTAATTGTGATTATCCTGGGGTATCTAAGGAAATGTCGTCGATTGCTCATATTATAATGCATGTTACTCGTAGAATCATCAGCAACATATTAGCCGAAAGACGTTCCCTGCTGGACATTGTTCTCCCCTAAAGAGTACCACAGTGACCGGTCCTGCGTTACCCGCATTCAGCGCACTCCCGCGATCCTTACCAGGTCACCAGTTCACCTCGTGTGGGGTCTACCCACGCTGCTCCTTCGGGTACTTACGTGGTCGCCACTCGAGAATCTTTCCGCCCCAACGGCCAGCGGTTCTACGAGCGTACTCGTAGACTAGTAATTGGACGAAAGACACGGTAACATGTGCGGTAAGAGCCATATTACATGCTAATATACAACAAGTTTAGGACCAAGCAGCTTGGAGAAAGATGGTGAAGAGTGCCCACAGACGTCACGTCCCTCAGCCATGAGGATATTACACAAGGATGATGAAGATTAAATAAATACTTTGTACCTACTCTTATTTTCATTCAGACGTCCATACTCGTAACTTGTATCGTAACAAAGAACAACCGCTTCAAAAAAGACCCAGACGGTAGGTACAATACAATCAAATCGAAAACTCACAAATAATTAATGAATCAACTTTTCAGTGTAAAAATCTCCCCTATTATTTGCTACTCGATAACGCTTTTACGGTTCCCTTTAGCAAAAAATGAAACTGGGGACTTTAAAGTTAAAATCAACAGTCCACGACGTATTGGGCGTATGTGTTGTGTTTTTGTGTAGCGGTTGTGACATTTTGGATCTGTGACGCTGAAATTGGCTTTGACGGATGACAGAGGATGACCCTTGATCGTCTTCCCTCAAATATTCAGGAGTGTTGAGTTGCGTGGCACTTATATACAGGACTGTACGTATTGGGCATTACATACTTAATATTGAGTTTAAAATTTGATTGTACTTACTTGGGGTATTTTTGAAGAACGGTTAGGTGGTAGTTATTAAGTGTAAAAGACAGACGCTGACAGGTTTATGAAGACGGCAATGATAATAATAGGTAAGGTATTGAACCTAAGGTCGCTGAAAGACAAAGCTGTGTTTGAGTAGGTATGTATGCTAGCAATGCCTAGTTTCATAAACGCACATGAAATATAATAATTACTGCTACTTTAGTCACGTGTTGTTTATATAGGCAAAGAGTAGATACATTTTTAATATTCCCATTTACAGGAATATTGCCACCGGCCATATTTCCTGGAGTATTACAATGTGGCCGGTACAAGAAAGTAATGTGACAGTTTACTGATTATAATCGCAAAGTACTGTAAAGAATCGTTTGCACGTTCGAGTACTATTGCGAACTTTTTATCCAATTCGATGACGAAAATATTTTCAAAAATGTACGAATATACGGCGACACGCTGCTGTCAATCTCAAACTTTCAATATTGCCCGCAGTGTTAATGGCCGAATTTCCCAGTGTTCCTTTGCAACGCACATCACTAAGTACACTTGTTTGCCACCATAATTTGGAATTGTCCTTACCCAAAATCAAACAGGACATCTCCTATTACAAACGTTTGACCCAATCCTGCCAAATCGCCAAATTACATCTGTCGTTTAAAATCCAACATATCTCGTCAAACATCAAATATCCGTGCGAATATGAAGCCGACCAACCCAATAACATTGCCGGACCTCAGAAATCGGGCGATCGTAGTACATTGGCGTTTGGGTGTGAGGGTGTGAAGGGGTCAAGTAAGGCTGGTTTGTAATGGCCCTAAAATAAGTCTCTGGAGACAAATTGCGATATTTTGGAATCGTCACACGGTTCTGCTTGATACGGTCTCACGCTTCCTATTAAATACTAGAGGAGTGATGGATTAATCTGTAATTATTATCATATTTTTAACCGACTTCAATAGAAGGCAGGAGGTTCTCAGTTCGACTGCATACTCGTATTTCATTTATTTATTTATTCATATATAGTACATATAAGCTTACAGTACGCTCACATCTTACATACACAAAACATTTACATGAAAAGGAAACTATGCTAACACAAATAACAATAAAGGAAACTATACTAACACAACTACACTATTTGCTTTTTTATGTATGTATGTTCCCCGATAACTCTTGACCACGTTGGCCGATTTTGATAATTCTATTTTGTTTGAAAGCAGGTACCCCCAAGGTGGTCCTATATAAATTTGATGAAGGTCTGATGATGGGATCTAGGAGGAATCGAGGGAACTCTTCGAATTTGTGATAGGCACGCATATGCCGATTTCGGTATTTTCTGTAGGTAACCAAGCATTGGCTCACGGAAACCACAAATTGAGGCATAGCGAAATACAAAAATGGACTCGTTTTTTTGGTATAAATTATATTATTCTAGTTAGTACTTATTCATCGCAAATTACACTCCAGAGACATGAGCACTTTAATATACAAACATCAGAAAATCTTTTTTTTGATATCACACTTGAGGTCACATTAATTGTTTTGAGTTAAGGTTGAAAGTTTCACAATGTCAACCATCATCATCATATTCGAAGGACGTTCACTGTTAGACATAGGTCTTCCAAAGAGTTCCACAATGACCGGTCCTGCGCCACCCGCATCCATGTCAACGAACTGTGATCTCACTCCACTTCTTCGTCGTTCCCCCATGACTGAGGATCGTGACCAATCGCGATGTCCTTTCATACGACGCGGACAAGGGCCATGTGAGTTCTTGATGCTTGTCAGACCACCTTGTTGGAATCCTACCTCTGGTGCGTTTACCCACCGTACGATCTCACTCCTACCGGCCGGCCGGTTTCACCCTGTAAAGAAACGAAGGTTAACTAAAGCTAACCTAAAGTCCCAATTACATAAGAATTAATAGGAATCACTTTTGTAAGAATCGCATGCAAGGTTAGCTACATAGCGGGATTTGACAGATCGTTTGATTGAGCTCATTATACAGGATGATTCGGGAGAGGCGAGCAAAATCAACACTACAGATTCAGTAGATCATAAGCTACTGCTTCGTATCACTATTAGTGAAATTAACGTTCATTTATCTTTGGTGTTGAAAACAAAATGTATTAAAATATTTCACAATTCATGGTCACTCTACAATCAGAATACTTCAATCAAGTGATACGAGTCAAATTGAATGTCATCCGAGTCGATTACTTTTGAAATATCGTATCTCAGTCAATGTGACAATTTACTTTCTTCGTAATCAAAGTGCTGTCATAACAGTTAGAGGTTTAATCTTTATAAACCAGTTGTTGTAGGGTGACCATGATTGTAGAGAATTAAACTTTAACTTAACAAAAATTTAAATACAGGAAAAAGGTATGGGTGTTTCACTTAAATACAATGGTGAACGATTCATTGCCATTTACTATGTATGTAGTGTTGGTCCTGCTCACGTCTCCTGAATCAGCCTGTATACTTAGAGCAATGACCCGTATGAAAAAAAGTGAAGATTAAGTAGACCCAGTTCGGGTTGCACAAAGCGATTCCACAACACTTCGGGAGTTCAAATACCGCAAGCCATCCGGTTGCCTCTTGAACACGACTGTAACTATACACATCATTAAATTGATCATTAACTAATACCTCGATGGGGCTTACGAGTAAGGCCCTAGTTATATTTTTACCGTAAGCAATAGGCCATTAGTCTTGAGAAGCCCTGATGAGAAAGATCTTATTGGGATTAATAACACATTCCCAGATTAAACAAAACAGGAATAAAAACCGATATCGACACAGAAAAGACTGTTGCTGTTGCTACCTATACTCGTATTAGTTTGAATATTGTTCTGTGATGTTTTCTATTTTCGTGCAAATATTAATTTATATTGTTAATAATTACGAATACTTAAATAATGGTACCTACTTGCTTATAGATAAAGCAGAAAGCATACAAATAGCATTAACAATAAACAAAACACGACACATTTATCACAACACAATTATGCCGGCCACCTACCCCAATTTTTATTAGCTCGTAAAACCGCCCTCCGTGACTACAGTGTTTGCACTCCGTGGTTGCATACTTTGTTTGTATGTGTGTTAATGTGATCTGTAGTAGATACTTGATAAATATACAATTTGAGTGTACAGACGATAATATATTGTATGTTCCCAAAGTTTCAAAAATATCTAAACACCTTATCTACTTAACAATAAAGTCGTGTTCACATTATTTCGCTTAAATGTGTGGGCGCCTGTTCTCCGCCTCGCTGCCCGCTGGCGTCCAGACCGAAGCCTTAGGCAAATCAGACAATTATTGAGTCGTGAATGGAAAGCCAGGTCTTGTCTTTGCATCCTGCGTATCACTTCACCTAGGATTACCTAGGATCACGTTTAAAGACGATATGAAGAATGAAAAGTGGTATAATCTATGAGGCGTTTGTTAAACCAAAAAGCAAATAAATTTTTCGTCTGTGATGTGATCATGTGACCAAATAATGTAAGGTGAAAGCTGTCTTGTCATTCTAGATTAATGTAATTAGCGTTACAATACAACACCCATATATAAATCCTTCAATCCACAGACGGACATGCACCACTCCTACCTCCGTAATAGACAAAAATGACCCACAGGTATAGCGAAAACACCTTTTCCATAGCCGAGGTGTAATTCAACCTTAATATGTGATACAATTTAAAGAAAGTGTTTCACTCTACATATAACCAATAGAAGAAGAGTGGGGCGTCATAGATTGAATGATCTGTAGCCATTAGATACTCCCATAAAAAATGCTCACGCATACACGGCTACACGAGCAAGCGCATAAATGAGCAAACATTACTGTAACAAGTGCGCCTTCATAAACTTTCGATCCGCACCACACAAAGCTTCGAGGGTTGAGCCCCTGGGGATTGGTGGCGTTAACTGGCTCTTGATATTGATTCTCCGTAATAAACCAAAACCAACTCTATCCCAATCGACTTAAATTCACATTTGATTGAGACTGTGATGCTGCGTACGCTTCTTCAGATTTGGGATTTGTAATTGCTGTAGCATTGCAGCTCGATATTGGAATTACAACCGAGTTAAATTGTAATAAAGTCGCATTTAATATGGATTTTTTAATGCATAAGCGGCATTTGGGAGTGGAGGATCGAGGCGTGATTCCCATAATCTGTAATGCGTTGGTGAAGTGAATTCTGCACTTGCCCGTTTAGAAGCGCAGTCCATAAATGGATAACATCTTGTTCCATTGAGATATGAATTTGAAGGGGTGATGACTCCCAAAGGCCCAGTGATGTCTATATTACACTTGCATTCTCACGGTCCGTTTGCCCGATTAAAAGTCAATGTGTTGTGAAATTCTGTAATTGTTTATCTACGGCTCTTGACCATTTGCACATATGGCATTATAGGGCTTTGTTTTTTTATTATTATTGGTGATTGATTACGATTTCATCGTTCTATTGTTAAGTTACAGTCATCAATTTAATTTAAACTATTTTTATTCAACGCCATGCGTTGTATTGCAATAAATTCGTTGCTAGATTTATGATCATTTTGCTGTATGTAAACATGCATAATACTGACATAATTTTAATCGTTCTAAAACATATTATTTAATTAATAAAAAGAAAACCTAATTTTTAATAAAAAGAATGTTCTAATTTAGATAAAGATAAACAAAAATATTTAAAAGTGGTTGTATGTTGTTAGTAAGGCTAGTGATATAATTATGTTTGACTGTAACGCGATGATTTATGGAAGAAAGTCTAGTATGTTCAAGATTTCATTACTAAAAGCTGATTAAAGTGATAACATAAGTAAACACTTCAGTATCCCTTTCTTTTCATATCTCACTACTATCTTGATATCTTTCAATGTGAAAGTTAAATTGTGAAAAATATTTTTTTCTTTGCAGTCATGAATTTTCATTTGGGCCTCCCTTAATTTTAATATCACGTCGGTGGCAAACAGGCTGACAGCACCGGATGGTAAGTGGTCACCGTCGCCTATGTATGTTTTTTGTTTGAATCAGACTGATGTGTATAGCTCCGAATGAGTGAAGCGACTTCTCCTAATACAGGTATTGTCACTTTCCTGGAGGGCGATATTCATATGTTACGACCAACATGATACTGAAACTGACTCGACAAAACAAATTATTTAACCACGTCCTGCCCAAGCTATTTAAAAAAAAATCCGGATTCTGCCCAATGTTCTCAATTAAGCACACTTTTATTTTAGTAGGTCCTGCCAAACACAACTTTTGTTAAAATAAACATGTTTAAGACAAGTAGGATTTTTTATACTATTTTTTAGGGTACAAGGCTTATGTTCTTAATAAGATGAGCTAGTTTTTAAGTCCATATATTTTGCTCATTGGACAGAATTGCCAAAGGTGCCAATTCTTTTTTGTATTTATTAAGAACACTGGGCATAATCTTCACGATTATAATTTATTTATATATTGTATTCCGCGGTCAAATAAAATAAAATATTAAAGATGCTATCGTATTTTTATACTAAAAAAGTTTGAAATTAAAGGCAACAATAATAAAAACTTATTTCTCCTCCAGAAGACCGCAATTTAAAGTATAAAATAATCATATATCCCTTTTCTCCATAAAACAAATTAAAAAATATGCATATTGCAGCTAACTATCACTGTCACATTTTAAATTTAAAAATAATGAAATCATCGAACTCAGCATCTTTTTTTTACCGCAGATGAAAAACATAATTTTGTAATTTCATAATTAACGCGTCACTGCTACAACTAAAAAAAAATTTGCGACACCTCATACATTAAATGTTGTTAAGCCATTTGGGCTATAGGGCATACCAAAAAATATGCGTACCAACTAGGGTTTGCAGTCCCGGTCCCGATTTGTATGAAATTTCCCGGGAAATCCCGGGAATTTCCGGGAAATTTACATGCCCTAGTACCAACATACATACAAACATAAATACAAACTGGTGAATTAACATACTTACATTTGCAAAATATCAGTATCTTTCCTTCGTCTGTTAAGTAATAATAAAACATAACTGTAGTCATTTCTGCCCAATGTGATTTAAGAACATTTTTCGATAGGTAGCCTTGAAAAATCTGAATTTACCATTGCTTCAAGAATAAATTATTTGTTACAAATTAGAACTATTCAGCATTAGTTTACAATAATATTCATATAAAAAAACATGTATGATTACCTCGAAAAATAGGGATCAAACTCACCTCTCCTGCTAAGTTGCGCCATTGTCAACACGTGACGTGACGCTGATCGTCAAGCCAAGCTTGACGATCAGGTCAAGCCCGAGCAAGTTCAGCCCGAGTCTTCATTTACCTATTAGCCAATACTCCAACCAATTACAAGAGATCAGTACAAATCGCAAAGTGCAAAACGTTCGAGCACTAGGCGGTACATTTTAATATGTGATTAATTGAGCACATTGGGCAGAATCCGGACCCGGGTATGTCCTAAAACTACGACCAAGACCACCGGGGAATGGGCAGCAGCATTCCTAGAGTGCGGTGGAGATACTGCGATCGCCAACCCGCATACCAAGCGTGGCGATTATGGCATTTACCCCCCATGAAATTGGGGGAGGCCTATGTCTAGCAGTGGACGTCCTAGGGCTGATATAGTATGGTGGGCAGAATCTGGAAGTTTATTTAAAAAAAGATTTATTAAACCTGCTCAAAAAATTTCACGATAATCGGTTGAGAAATGCGACCTGTAGATGAGCAGTAAGTAGTAATCCGGAAATCTGTACATACAATAGAATTTTTTCCGAAACAGAAACGGAGACCTTTTCATTTCACTAGATCTGTAATTTTTTTAGGCCAACTTCAACAATTTAAGACACTTCAACAAGCACTAAAATATAATGACAAAGTGCACGCGGCAATTTCGTATCCAACATAACCATACCCCACATAACGCTAAAAGCATAATAATTTAATAGGCATAAAACGTAACCCCATAACACCAGTGATACGTCTGGCAAATATTACTATTGTAGGGATGCGATCGACCCTCGCGTTTTTATTGTCAGGCTTCTGTTGCGTTACACCCTTGTGATTATGTCTAGGGTTGTCTCTAAATAAAGCTAGAGATTTTTAAAATAAAATGATAATATATTACTGATAGCTTCTTGATTTCGTGAGGTGTCAAATGTATCATGTTAAGCATTGAAAATTACATTTAGATGTACCTTATGAAAACTCGAAAACGTCACGTAACCACGCTTTTGGTGGCTGAATCTATACGAATACCATCTGAATCTTACAAACACCGTCGGCTTGGCCGTCTTGTGACAATAGAGGAAGATCGCAAAAAAAAGAAAGCAGACCAGGGCGGGTCGCCAGGATGGTCGAAGCCTAAGAGCATTGAATACTAATGTTCATATATTCCTGATAGAAGCCTTGTCAGACGTGTGTTGGTGAAGTCCTTAACCCGCGCTGGGCCACCTTGGGGACCATGTTTCATGTCATCAATGACCTGAATGATGATGAGGTTGGTTATACTTTCAAACTGTTTATAACCGATTTCAATAGAATAGCTGGTTCTAAGTTAATATCCATGTTTATTTAAATTTCTAAAGTTGACGCAGGTGGAAACCCTGCCTAGAATCCCTTGTCGCCAACCCTACCGTTTATATTTTAATTCGCCGTCACTCACCGAGCCAGTTCAAGTGTTGTCCGTTTGTCTGTTTGATTGTTGCGCAACAGATTGTTCTCGCAAAGTGCTCGAGGTGCTGTAGATTGTTTTGCCCGTCAATTGTTTTTTTACCCCCAATTGGTTATAGTGTTTTATTGTCATTTGTTTTGCTGTTTTAGTTGCTGGTGTTTATGCTTGTATTCGATTTCTTTGGTATAGGTGTTGTTGAGAATAACATGTGGACCCACTTTTATTTGTAAAATAGTTTATTTACAAATCTTAGAATAATAATACACACTAATAACCACTTACAAATAATCACTTACTAATTATGAAAATAATAACAAATTAAAAATTTCGACATAACCTAGCAGATCCCCAGAACGGCAGGTACCTGGTGCAAATGTGCCTTTAACGTTTATTATAAAAATGTATCTAATGGTGTAAAGGTATGGTTTAAAGGATAAGCAAAATATTCTCATTTCGAGCAGCCAAAATAAATGACCAGCAAACATTTTAAAAATGATCAGCAATTAATGTCATACTGAACTGCTTTAAACCATTTGATAAGCCATAAGCACTAGTCACGAGCGACTTATATATGATCAGCAATTATTTAAAAATGATTACCAAGATCTAAATCAATAGTATAGTTTAAGTCGCAGTTCTAACCTAACCTAACCTTGAAGGGCTTTAAATCTTTTCTTGACATGATATCACCCGCGACCTTCACCAGGTCATCAGTCCACCGTGTGGGGGGCCTGCCCACGCTACGCCTTCCGGTACGTGGTCGCCACTCGAGAACCTTTCCGCCCCAACGGCCATCGGTTCTACGTGCTATGTGCCCCGCCCACTGCCACTTAAGTTTAGCGATTCGGAGGGCTATATCGGTCACTTTGGTTCTGCTGCGGATGGCCTCATTCCTGATGCGATCACGCAGAGAAACTCCCAACATAGCTCTCTCCATTGCCCTTTGGGTGACTTTGAGCCTTCTTATGAGGCCCATAGTAAGCGACCACGTTTCAGTGCCGTATGTCATCACTGGCAACACACACTGGTCAAAGACTTTTGTCTTGAGACACTGCGGAATATTGGACGAAAAGATGTGCCGTAGCTTCCCGAACGCTGCCCAGCCGAGTCGGATCCGACGATTAACCTCTTTCTCGAAGTTGGACCTACCTAACTGGACAGAACATAAGTGCGAAACTATATTAAACTTAGGTAGTCACACACGATCCCCTAAATTCAAAAGCCTCGACCATGTTAGCAGATAACTAGCTGATTATCTCAAAGATAAATAAGAACTAATAAATAAAACTAAAGATCCCCACAAGCCAATTACTTAACAAAACCGCCTTAGCAAATCCTATCACGCAACTAGATCGATTATAATTCGATCACAAACAAATAAATTTTATCAACGACCAACGTGAGTTGGCCCCTCGCCCTTTTGTAAAGTCAAAAGGCGAGTGTGAAAAGAGGGATCAGATTACAATGGATACATTAGTTAACCCTCAAAAGCGCGTTAAAACTCAATAGAGTGCTGGCAATATGGATGAGCAAAGATTATTCATACAGATTGTTGATTCGTCAAGTGTCAAATGGTTTTATTTTATGAATAGGAACCTTATTTTTGCCTAGTTTTTGCCGATAAGGGTTGAAATATTTCACATAAAGTAAATACAAAAAATCAAGCTGACAGGTTTAGATACTAGAAAAATGGTATAGGATATCTCACAAATAAGGAACTCGTAGATTCAAAGCACGTATTTATTACATCAACCTCGTACAAGGCTTCTCAGCAACCAAACTTATGATTCTCCAACCATACTGATATTTCGCCAACCAAACTTATTTGCTGCAACCAAACTTATATGCTGCACCCAAACTTATTTGCTGCAACCAAACTTATATGCTGCACCCAAACTTATATGCTGTAATCAAACTTATATGCTGCACCCAAACTTATATGCGCCAACCAAACTTATAATGGCTATCACGAGCCTCTAAACTAATATGCCAAACTTGCAATCAAAATATGAACAGTAACAAAACTTATAGCTCCTCGCACGTCCGCTCAGTTCGAGCGCTCAATTCAGAATGCCTCGTGGCTGCTACCTTCTTTTGCATGAGAACCACGTTTAGTCGTCAGAACGGTCGGCGTATCTACCCTATATTTTATAATTTTTAATATTATTAGTCTAAATCTTGTATTTTATTTTATGAAACCTTACACTCGACCATCCTGACGACGTGCATGTCCCCATGCACGCACCAAGTGGAACCTTACACTCGGCGAAACAAAATACTACGCTTAATTCATAACTAAACTAATATCATCATAATTAAGTAAACATCGTGTATTTTATTTTACAATTTATCGTTATTGTATCCAAGTATATATAATCGTATATTATTTACTCATGTATAATATGTACATTTTTTTATATCATTTAAACACAATTTGTCTGCTAATCTTAACAATTAAGTCTCACTTGTAAATAACATCTTAATGTAAAATTAAATACATCCATTAATATTTATTATATTGATATATATAAATCCATTATTAAGTTTAAAATTGCACAATGTACCAATTGTAAGTATTTATAGTAATGTTCGCCAACATTTGTTTAAAAAAAGTAAAAGTAGTCTATTCTTCAAATTAGGCATATTACATGCACCTATGAACGTCAATATAGGTAAACTACCACCGGTTCGGAACAATATACCTCTGCCACGAGAAGAACCGGCGTAAGAAACTCGGCGAGGTGTCAGTTTTTCAAAACAATATACATCGTATAGTTAAATATAAAATTACAGTGTCAGCTACTACAAAATAACTTAAATAACAATGCTACAGTAGAAAACATATTTTCGCGATAGATTACCCGTGCAGGACGGTATCACTGTCTACCATCCCTATCCATGATGTAATCGTTTATCTTATGATATGATTTTGAAATAAGTGTTTGTTTTACTACAGATTTGAATTTAGAATTGCTAAGTTGAGTTGTGTTTAGGAATTTTATTGTAGAATTTGATACAATTTCCCAAGAACGACTTTTTCGCCTTTAATAGTCTATAGAAGGTTATTTTGAGTTTCCCAGAATTCTCGTGGCTATCGGATTATCAGCGTTCGTTGGAAAATTGCGCAAATTTTTCCTAACATACATTATTATTTCAAATATGTATAGGGACGGCAGGATTAGAATATCTATTTCTTTGAAAAATTCTTTTAATGAGTCACGCGACCCCAAGTTATAAATTGCTCGAATAGCCCTTTTTTGCAAAATAAAAACAGTTCCAATATCTGCAGATGATCCCCACAAGATATTATACTATTAAAATAAGCAAAGTAAACTGACCGTGCCGTTGCCACATTGGTAAGCTGCCTTATTCTCCTGACTGCAAATGCAGCAGAGCTCAACCTACTTCCTATCGCTGTTATATGGGAACCCCACTGCAATTTTGAGTCCAATGTAATACCTAAGAATACAGTAGACGAAACAAATTATAATGTTTGACTATTAAGTTTAATATTTGTATCTAAGTTTCTGTTTGATGAGTTCGCTAGAGAAAATTTCATACAATTCGTTTTTTTCGGGTTCAGTACTAAGTTATTGGCAGCAAACCAGTCAGATATCATGGACAGGGTATTATTTGGTTCAATGAGTTCAGTATCTCTCCTATTTACCTTGAACAGTTATGAGGTGTCGTCTGCGAACATTACAATGCCTGATCTTCAGCTTACCATATATGGCAGATCATTTACATACACAAGGAACAGGAACGGACCTAGAATAGACCCCTCAGTTACTCCCATCTCTACCACTGTCTCTGACGAAATGGCTTTATTTATCGCTACCTTTTGATTTCTCTGTGTTAAATATGACTTCATGAGATCTAATGCATGCCCTCTGATGCCATAAAACTTAAGTTTACAAATTAAGGTACCATAATCTACACAATCAAAAGCTTTGGAAAGATCACAGAACACTCCGATGGCGTCGTGCGACTCTTCCCAAGACTGCAAAATAAATTTTAATAAACTTGCACCTGCATCAGTAGTTGACCTACCCTTCGTGAAGCCGAACTGCTGTGCGTGCAAAATATTGTGAGAAATAAAGTGAGAAACCAATTGCGTAAGCATTATTTTTTCGAATATTTTGCTAAACGCAGGTAGGATAGAAACTGGACGATAATCAGGAGGATTATCTCTATGACCTGATTTGAAATTTGGAACTACTTTACTACATTTCATTAAGTCTGAAAAAATGCCATAGTCTATACAGTTATTAAAAATGAGAGCTAGAGTTTGTGCAACGACCTCCAGAATAGATTCCAGTACCTTGACTGACACGCCCCATAAGTCCTCAGTGCTCTTTATTTTTAACATTTCAAAGGACTTCAGTACATCTAGAGGAGAAACATGATGAAATTTGAAATTAGTTAGTGATTCTAATTTTACGTTGTCATTCAGAAGGGAGTCAGCTTTTGTCGTACACGATGCTAAACTTTGAGTAGTGACTATAGGAATTTTAGAAAAGAAATTATTAAATTCATCAGCTTTTTTTACTGCATCAGCTATTAAATTATCTTTTACTTTCAAAGAAATTGTGGACTCTTTATTATTTCTCTTCCCAGTCTCTGTGTTTATTATTTTCCAGACTGTCTTGGCTTTATTATCTGAGGACTTAATTTTATTATTCAAGTGCATTGCTTTTGCTTTTGTGCACACTGTTTTAAACAATTTGGAATAATCCCTAACATACTGATGGAAACATTCGTCAGTGGTGCAAGATCTCCTTTCATAAAGTTGGTATAAGTTATCTCTACTTTTCCGAATTCCGGTAGTTGCCCACTCATTAAATCTAATTTTATCTTTATTGTAACAATTTTCCTTCTGTCTAAGCAAAAATAGGCCTTTCGAACAGCAAAACTGATTATAACGCGGACATATTGTCGTCCTCGCTTGCATCATCCATAGCATCAATATCATTATCATCATCTATTCCTAATGACGCCACGTGGATCCATGGTTGCATACGGTCTGCGGCAATGGTCATCTTTTTCCCTTTTTTTTTCATGCCCTCAAATCCTGCGATTGGGGCTACCTTATAACGATCTTTGACGAGGACTTTCATACCAAGTTTTTGCTAAACCAGTCAGTTTTTGAATTGCAAAGTGTATTGTTGCCTTCTCGTCCCAGCCATAGACCTCTGCACACTGATTAACCTTTTTGATCCACACATCCACTCGTTGGTTTTTCTCAGAGGGATTAAATTCTGGGATTATGTTTTTGTGATTTATGCCTCTACTTGTTAATGCACTTTGGTTTGATGGCTGAGACGGGAGGATATCCTTAATTGATTTTATTATTTGGATTACATCCCTGGAGGAGAAACCAGGACTACCTGACCTTGAACGATGATTGCCGACGTCTGGTAAAGCACGATCTCTGGAAACTCTCGCAGCCGACAGCCTGCTGCGACTACGATTGTTGCTCGGCTCACGGCGTCGCTCGCTCCTCCGCCGTCGCTGCTCGGAGTCGCGTGCTTCTTGTAGGTCAATTTCCATCAACCGCAACCGTTCCTGCTGCTGCCTCAGCGCTTCCTCTCGTTCCCAAATCCTGCGAATGTGGCTCCGACTACGGCTCCCTCGGTGTGAGCCCGTGCTAGTCGTTGCGCGGCTATTCCTGTGCACGCTCGTGTTGTTGCGGCTACGCGTACGCCTTGTGTGCGACCTTTCGCGCGCAGGAGTTCTCATACTCCGGCGACGTTCACTTCCTCCGGCCATTCTCTAAAACTCGTCGCAAAAATTACATACGGGTTATTACTTAATTAATTACACAAAATCGTAGATCGCTTCATACCTTACACGGTGACTCTACATTTATGCCTCTTTATTAACAGCTTTTCATTTACGACTCTAGATTTGCGGCTCTACCTTGTCACTCAACATTTGCGACTCTACATTTGCGACTACATTTCCGACTGTACATTTGCGACTTTACATTTGTGACTCTACATTTGCGGCTCTACATTTGCGACTCTACATTTGCGACTCTACATTGGCGACTCTACATTAGCGACTACATTTGCGACTCTACATTTGCGACTCTACATTTGCGACTCTACATTTGCGACTCTACATTGGCGACTCTACGTTAGCGACTCTACATTAGCGACTCTACATTGGCGACTCTACATTTGCGACTCTACATTTGCGACTCTACTACATATATACGAACGCAAACTCACGCCCATATTCCCAAAAGGGTTAGGCAGAGCACACGAAAATTCCAGTGCCACCTTAGAAATAGTAGGTTTATAAATAGAGAAAATGTGATATTGCAGTGACACGTTGCTAGCCCATCGCCCACAACACACTTCAACCTAGTTCCGATAGTCGGCTATACATTTGAAAATAAATGCACTGGATCACATGGGTCAATACATGTATTAGGTACCTCATCATTTCATAAACATGTTGTACTAGCTAAAGAGTTATTATATTAGAATAAATGCGACGTGTAAGAATTATTAAATATATACACATATGAAAGCAGTACCACACCAAACTACGCCGCGCCGCGACGCGAGACGACAGTCTACTTTCTAGTGACGACCTGTATAGCCCAGTTGGCAGTGACACCGCCTCCGAAGCCAGAAGACCCGGGCTCCAATCCCGGCCAGGGCATTATCCGTGCATTTAGCACGGATTTTGTTCCCGGGTCTTGGATGTTCTCTATGTATCCAAGTATGTATCCATCTATATAAGTATGTATGACGCCGTCCAGAACCCACAGTACAAGCCTTGCCTAGTTGTGACTAGGTCGATTTGTGTAAGATTGTCCCCCAATATTTATTTATTTATTTTTATTTATATAGTTGGTACCGTACGAGCGCGACAGGAGTCGCACGCGACGTGCCTCGGCTTCAAGCTGTGGTGTGCAGTCGACTAGCACTGATCTTAGTCTAGCGAAGCATATATATCACGCTGCTACGTATTGTTTATAACACTTTAATTATTTTAATAATTTGAATGATACTATAAAATTTATATTAAAATAAAAAGTTGTTTACGTTTTAAAACCAAACTAGAAAATAAAGGCGTGTACTTACAGCAAGTATCGTCGTTATCCCACTTGCTGAGATATAGGATATCTCACAAATAAGGAACTCGTAGATTCAAAGCACGTATTTATTACATCAACCTCGTACAAGGCTTCTCAGCAACCAAACTTATGATTCTCCAACCATACTGATATTTCGCCAACCAAACTTATTTGCTGCAACCAAACTTATATGCTGCACCCAAACTTATTTGCTGCAACCAAACTTATATGCTGCACCCAAACTTATATGCTGTAATCAAACTTATATGCTGCACCCAAACTTATATGCTGCAACCAAACTTAAATGCTGCACCCAAACTTATATGCGCCAACCAAACTTATAATGGCTATCACGAGCCTCTAAACTAATATGCCAAACTTGCAATCAAAATATGAACAGTAACAAAACTTATAGCTCCTCGCACGTCCGCTCAGTTCGAGCGCTCAATTCAGAATGCCTCGTGGCTGCTACCTTCTTTTGCATGAGAACCACGTTTAGTCGTCAGAACGGTCGGCGTATCTACCCTATATTTTATAATTTTTAATATTATTAGTCTAAATCTTGTATTTTATTTTATGAAACCTTACAATGGTAATCAGGTAATTTTACAGACGTGAGTGAAGCTGCCTTCTGCTCGATATGTATGTAGTTTGTGTGTCATATTGTGGTTCTCTATCAAGCATTAATTTTAACGCACTGCCTCACTTTATTTTTATGTATCTCCCATATGGACCAATGGTGATAGATTCGTGTAACTAGCTTTTGTCCGCGACTTCGTACGCGTGGAATCAGTTCCAGGGAGAATAGCGCTAAACAAGTGAAATTAAAATATTTCTGTTAAAAGTCGACTGTATTGTATAAAAACATCTTTATACTTACTCGCCTTTTCCTTTATTTTGATACCTAACTATATGGCCTTGAAAATAAAAATATTTTAGCAAATGTGCTATTTTTGAGAATTGTGTGTTTCTAGAGATACTTACTTCGCCATAAAGGTGAATATGAAGACGTTTCATTTATCAAAATTGGTTGACCCGTTGAGTAATTACGAGGGGACATGGGAACGGACATAGGTACACACATAAATGCATACACAATACATACTCGTATATACAGGTCAAACCCATATACCCTAGTTTAGGGCTTCGCCACAGTTAGGTGAAAAGGTGATATTTATCTTACAGTATATAAGTACGTTTGTGATTCAGATACGGATTGTCCTCCATCACCATATCAGCCGAAGGACATCCACTGCTGGACATAGGCCTCCCCCAATTTCACGGGGATTAAATGCCATAATCGCCACGCTTGGCATGCGGGTTGGCGATTGCTCAATCTCCACACTCCAGGCACGCTGCTGCCCATCCGCCGGTGGTCTTGATCGTAGTTTTACGACATACTTACCCACAATTACACAACAACACACAATACAACAACAATACAATTACATTTTTTCTGCTTTGCCTTAAGGTTGACTGGTAGAGAATGCCATATGGCATTAAGTCCGCCGTTTGTACGATAAGGTTTCTTTAGTGCAATAAAGATTAAATAAATAATACCCGGGTCCCCCAGGGTAGTTACGGATTGTCATATCTATGCATTATTTTGCAGTCTATGTGTTCCCCTCGCCATTGCAATAAGTTAATTGTTGGCGCAGAAAGGGGCATCCAGAGCTCGTTAACTGTGGTTTTGTTTCTGCCTACCATTGTTGTTATATCTGATGTCTATACTATTTATTGTCTTTGCACAATATAGTGCTATTGATTTTTGCTGCATGTGTTTTAATTTTCATCATTTATGAATTTCAGTAATGATGTCCAACTAAGGTTTTTTTTAATCCCACAATATCAACATCATCATTATACACGATTACGCCCTACAGGCACAGGTAATGAGAGGGAACGGGCAGTACTAACTTAAATGCTTAAATAAAATATTTTAAATTGCTATTGGCTATGTGCGAAGTAGGTGGTGGGGGTAAACTAAGCGATCGCAGCGCACACCATGGCAGAAATGTGCAATTTCCGGGGACTTATATGTCAAATTTACTTCGACGTTTCCTATTGGTTTCCTACGATTCGTTTCGTTTGTATTTATTTATTTATTTATTTTCTTATTTATTTCAGTCAAATTTCCAGTAAGGGGTCTTTCTCGCTTACTAAAATAAATAAAATATTCATGTGTCATTATTTGACATCTCTGAGTTTGACATTGCCTCGGGACCCGTGACGTTTGACGTTTCTGACGTGCACATAGCCAATACCAAGATTACCAAGAATGTAAAAATACAACGTAAATGCACGTACAGTCAGCGTTATATAGTACATACTCGTAGCAGCCAAAGTAGCCACATAGTTCGGTACACCATGTATTTTGTATGGGTGTACTGAATTTAGCCACTTTGGGTCCAAATACATACTATACTATACATACTATATGACGCTGATTGTACATTAGTATGTACAGTCAAGGTCATATATGTATGTATGTATGTATTTGCTACGTGCATTAGTATGCACAAGTACACACACACCAGTCTGAAAATCAGCGGTAGATGTATTACATCCGATCCAGCTGAAACTGACACTGGTACCCATTGCCCAGACCTACGAGTAAATAGTAAATAATAATCTTATGGTACTGTCTTAACATCTAGTGGTTCTTTTGGTCACGCAAGGTGTAACAAAAGTCGCATTCTGATTAGAAATAAAAAATATGATTCTTTTTTGAGGTGTGCAATAAAGCATATTGCATATTATTATGAGTCAAAAATTTTTTTGGTTTTAAATGAACTTTTTGCTTAAATTAGCCAACTCCCCATACGAAACGAAAAAAAAATGTAGTTGCGTTGAGATTGCCTAACGAATTCAGCATTTTTGTTACACTCTGCAATCTGCATATTATAGATTGTTTCTTTCGATGTACGTAGTTGTGGCAATAAAAGTACATTACGATACAACTGCAGAAAACAGGAAATTCGCAACGAGTGGTGATAAATTAAAACACGACCGAAGGGAGTGTTTTAAATCGACACGAGTTGTGAATGGACCCGGGTATGTCCTAAAACTACGACCAAGACCACCGGGGAATGGGCAGCAGCATTCCTAGAGTGCGGTGGAGATACTGCGATCGCCAACCCGCATGCCAAGCGTGGCGATTATGGCATTTACCCCCCATGAAATTGGGGGAGGCCTATGTCCAGCAGTGGACGTCCTAGGGCTGATATGGTGGTGGTGGTGGAGTTGTGAATTACCTATTTACACGTGTATCGTACAACGTTTTACAGTACATATGGCTCTTTAAAGTTACGACATATGCACGTAATCTGCTGATTACCGCACTCGTGCGGTAATGTAGCACCATATGTACTGTAATAGCTATTTACGATACAAGGGTTGTAAAACAAAGAAAGGCCGATATTGCAGATGTTTGAGGCCCGAGCCGCAGGCGAGGGTCATAAATATGCGAGAGAGGGCTTTCTGTTTTACGACCCGTGTTTTGTACACAATTTTACGTCACCAGTTGGCCAAAAAGTGCGTTTTTCCGGACGCGCAGCGTGCGGAAAAACGCGCTTTTTGGCAAGGTGTGGTGTAATGTAAAATTAATTTAGACCCCGGACTTCAATTTGGATATACTTACCTTTTCAATTACTTCGCCTTCACTGGACGTCTCGATATCATACCTAATTTAAAAGTTGCATTTGATTAAAATTGAATAACTCCACAACAACCTTCCACTTTTAATCCCAAAACAGACAAGACAATAAAACAATAATTTAGTCCTGTGTCCAATAAACTCATATTGGTATTTAATTGAGTTACATTTAGCAGGGGTGCGTTTGACGAATTAAAAAGGGGACGGTTATGATTAGGGCGACATTGATTCGGAATGTAATTCGGGGAAGGGTAGCCAGAGTTGGAGATACGAAAATAAATATGATCTCTTTGGCACGCGTCAATTAACTGGTCTTTTATTTATTTGAACGAGCGAGCGAGCGAAGTTCTCTTAGTCTACTGCCTGCTTGGACTATGATAAAAGCCCGATTGTTTGGGCTTTCATCATAGTCCTAGCGTTATTCCCAGTACAGTTGCATCCTGAAGGATGCCCGGGGTCCACTACCTAATCCCAAGAATTGGCGTAGGCACTAGTTTTTACGAAAGCGACTGCCATCTGTCCTTCCAACCCAAGGGGGAAACTAGACCTTATTGGGATTAGGCTTGTCAGGTGAGTGGGCAACTTGACTGTTAGAAGTTCTCAAGCCGCCCGAAGGCCTGTAACAATCAGGCCCTATTATTTATTTATTTATTTAAAATTTTAATTGCACAAATCACATACGTACAAACGGCGGACTTAATGCCATGAGGCATTCTCTACCAGCAAACCATAGCTTTGATGTATGTATATCTGTATAAGTGTCTGTTCTTTAAATTTGAATACATTTTCTCATAAATATGTATTTATTTAAATATTGATTTTTGGAAAATCTAACACAAAATGATCTATTATGTGATATATTTATGACTTCATTACGTCAAATATTCTTGTAATTTCTTTTTGTTGTTGTGTTCTACTCATGAACAATAAAGAATGAATAAAGTCTAGTTTTCCCAACTCTGCATGATATTCAGCAGTTGAACAACGTTGATCAAGTTAATTAATCAGCTGGACAACGCTGATATGACGACCATTAATAAGTTCTGTCAATGCGCTAATACTACCGGCACGGTGGCAAATCGCAAATTAGAATATTGAATAAGTACTGATTTAACCACAGTGTGTCATACGTAGAAATTTAAATGCCTGCTGCCGCCTGTTTACCGCTTACCCACAATAACCCACTATTTATTTTGTTTTTACCTCATTATTTTCTTTAGTGTCCAACGGGAATCACGTATTTCATTATAAATTTAAATGTAGTGTTTGTTTTCTTTTCAGCAGTCAAATAACAGTGAAAGAAGAAATCGTACGTAAGAAAACTTCACTTCAGGCAAGTTTGTTTAACCTGTTTTGTGAAAACTGCTACTGCCTTTATTCAAAATGACCAAAAATAAAATTAATAAAATAAAATATAAACACTAGAATTTGATTAATTACTTACTTTGGCACTTACTTAAGTGATGATATCTACAGAATTGTTGTAACAATATCTCACTTCTGTGGCTTTCATAATCACTGGGTGGCAAAACTCCTGTTTTTATTTAAATAATGATTTAATAAAAAGAGGCGTGTAATGGTAACTGACAGTCCGAATAAGGTTAGGTTACGTATTCATAATACTTAACCTAACCTCATTCGCATTCATAATACTCGTATAAGCTAAAAGTCCCAGTGCTCGACACATAATACACATTTTCAAACCATCATCATTCATTCACTCATCATTCATTTTTGGGGTTCATTTGACGACCTGTTTAGCCTAGTTGGTAGTGACACTACCTCTGGAACTAGAGGTCCCGGGTTCGAATCCCGGCCGGGGCATTATTTGTGCATTTAGCACGGATTTTGTTCTTGGGTCTTGGATGTTCTCTATGTATTTAAGTATGTATTTATCTATATAAGTATGTATATCGTCGCCTAGTACCCATAGTACAAGCTTTGCTTAGTTTGGGACTAGGTCGATTTGTGTAAGATTGTCCCCCAATTTTTTTTTTCAAAGTTGCATATTATTAATAAATAGGCAGCGGTCTATTTGGCATAAATAATTGAGTTTATTAAATAGAAAATAAAAATACATACATAGTATTAATAAATAACTAAGAACATAAAACTAAAACTAACTACAATTAAAATAATTAAAGCTATAAATTAAAAATACCTATCAAAATTTAATGCCCTGGGTAGGGTTCCCATCACGCAGGCCGCGTTCCCGCGCTGGATTGCGATTGCAATTCTCTGCGCGAGAAAGCTGCCCGCGCGAGGTTCGCCCGTTGCCTCCCTCAGCCGCTTGCCAAGCACCTTGTGGAGCATCTGTGCGCCCCTGCCCCACGAGCCAAGTGTCTCGACGCCAAACGCTACGAACTCATATTGGGCGCCGAGACAACTGTACTTAACTATTTTTTGGCGCTCCCGAGTGTCCGCCGCCGCGCCCGCATGCCTGCTGGTCAATGGGAGGTAGGACGCCGCTAGCGTGTCAGCGCAAGTGGCGTCCCACACCAATGCACGCCCCATCTTCCAGGGAATTAACGACATCCCGTCGGGGCGCTTGCCATCGTTCCGCACTATTTGGGGTTCCAAGGCAGCGGGAACGCCGGCACTGACGAGCGCCCTTCTCAGAATGTCGTTAATGGCAGCATGACGAGACAGGCGGCCGGCACCCGAAGAGCAGGCGAGCCCGTGGTGGCCGAGGCGGTCTACACAGGAACCACAACAAGCACAGCTGTGGTCGGCACAGAGATCAACCCCAAGCCGGAGACCGGCGGCTATGCGGAGCGTCTCAGGGTCGATAAAGGTGCCGATGTTAGGCGACGGATATGCGTGAAGCCATTGACCGGACTCCGGTCTAGCTGACGCCAGAAGCCTCGCTCGGTCCCTGCCTGTTGCAGAGTCTATGAGTGACTTTAGGGTTGAAGCTGAAGGTATCTCATTTTGGGACGTTTACGTTATTTGTATAACAAACAACTGACGGGTCTGCACCGGAATATACACAGTTAATTACACGGTAATATGTCATCGAATCAGCCATTATTCGCTGATGATATTCGAATGCATCATTGATTTATACGACGTTGATTGGTATTGTACAATAATAACGAACAAGGAGCCTATTGCATAATTACTTGTATTATGAGAGGGAGCCTCTTTGCAACCCGTTTCATTATACTGTTTCCACTATAATAGTAATACGAAGGCAAGGGCGATAAATATTATGCGATTTCGATCTGAGGCTTTCTTTATGATGTGGCATGTAAAAAGTCCTTTGTTCCACCCAGACAACCTAAAGTTTTACGTCTCCCGGAGAGGAATCGGGACTTTCCGCACGTAGCGTGCGATAATTGCTACTTTATTGGTTAGGTGTGACGTAATTAAAACTACAAGTATATATTGCAATAAACCCAGGGTTTGAAGGATGACAGTATGAAAATGTGAACCTTACAAGTCTTTGGCACAGCGAGCGATCAAGGAGCTGACAAATATCTGAACACGACTCTATTGTCAAGACGATAGAGTGATTTTCAGATATTTTTGGTAAGCAGAGCGTGGTTTTTCGAATTTCTGGTAGCAGAGCGTGGTTCCTTATGTCCTTAACAACCTGAAGTGTACAGATGTATTTAATGTCGAATGTAAAGTCAAGTTCACAATGAGATTTTTTTGACATTGAAGTCAAGTTTCTATTATTGTCATTTTATCAGCAAATAGAATATCTGAGGTAGCTTTACATATCAGGTGGGTTGAACCAAACTGTCTGTGATCGTAAGCGGTGTTTGTTTACAAGTTTCTATAGGATGGCAGTTGCCGGCGTCATTATGAACCATAATTTAGGAACGTTGATCGGTCTGTAATCGTAAGTTGATGGTTCTTGCAAAGGGTCAATTAGCCACTTATGTTTCGCAATAAAGTTTGATATCATTATGGTTCACGTGGTATATCATGTACTTCAACTGACACGGTTCATAAATAAATAATTATTAGGGGACAATTTATTACACAAATCGAACTAGTCCCATAGTAAGCTCAATAAGGCTTGTGTTATGGGTACTAGACGATGATATATTTAATAGATATATACTTAAATACATAGAAAACATCCAAGTCTCAGGAACAAATGTCTCTGCAAGCAAATGCCCTTACCGGGATTCGAACCCGGGACCTCTAGCTTCGGAGGCAGTGGCACTACCAACTGGGCTAAACAGGCCGACGTTCATGGGCGGTGACATTAAAGTGTGGAGTGTAGCTGACAGGGGAGCGTGGTTGATACAAATTAAAAATTATTTAAAAATCCCTTCTTAAAAAACTGCTAATAGAATTTGAACCTAATTGCTTGGATAATAAGAAAAAAAGAAAAAGAAATCAAAAAGTCGCTTTATGAATGATAATTGTTAGTAAATGAAATGAAATGAAAATGAAATTGTTACTACAAATCGGTCAATTCAAATGATTTTACGTATTCCTGTCGCCAGTTCCCTAACCGTTACCCCTTGATATCTCCCCTCGATGCGCCAAATTGGTAGAAAGGGAAATTGGGTGGCGCAGCACCGGTCATTGTGGAAGTCTTTGGGGGAGGCCTATGTCCAGCAGTAGATGTCTTTCGGCTGACATGATGATGCGCCGCGGGACGCGCAGGAACTGCCAGAGTTAAGGATGATTCACAGTAGACCGTTCCGTGTCCGGGCCGGCCCGTTTTCTATGACAGCAAATGCAACGGCCGGTGTTTTTTTCTAGAAGAAAACGGGCCGAGTAAAGGGTCGGCAACGCGCTTGTGATGATACTTCTGGAGTCGCAAGCGTCCATAGGCGATTGTATCTGCTTACCATCAGGCAGGCCGTAAGCTTGTTTGCCACCGTAGTTATATAACAAAATCTGTGGTAGTATATAATAACCGAGTGAGTGCGAAGTGTCTCCATTTCTGCTTGGGCTTTTGGATGTCTGTTCCTCTACAGGTCGGTCCTCAAACAATTCTCGTGATGTGAGCAGGTTCGATAATTTTATGGATTTTTACGAAGCAGTTTTTGATTTCTTTTGGGAATTTCAAATTGGCGAATCCATGGGGGTCGAAAACGTAAAAACAGCACAGCACTTTACAGCTCACAGAGCCACTACTCATAAGTTATTTCATAAATTCGTACTAACTGCCCGCCTTGATCAAAGACACTAATAACAGTAATAACATTAACTTCCTCTCTTGTGGAAAGATTGTAAAATCAATAGGCTAATCGCGTTAGGGTGGCTGCGAGCTTAACGGTTCGCGTGAAATTGCGCGGCCTGGGAACAGTCTATTATCGCCTGACGTATAACGTGACTACATATTTTCGAATGCATCAGCTTACCCCTCGCTATTCTCACGAAATTTATGCTTTTGTATCGGACCCCGGCTCGTACCTTTGAAATTGAAAACATTTCAAATTACCAAATAGTATGAAATCTTAACTAGTTTCGTTCAGTTGTTAACAGGGAACCCAAATTATTTTTTCTATTTTCGTAGCTATTAATTTTCAAGATATTCATGAAAATGTGAAGTAAGCCTACCATCGTATATATGACGTTACAAGGCTGAGGCACAACGCACAAAAAGAACAGCAGTAGACTTTATTTAGTAAATCCGCCTTATTAATACGAGTAGTACCTACTATCGTATGATTTTTTACGCTCTGACGTCTTACTTGTCACATACTCTTTTTTAGAATGAGGAACTTTTGAAATTGTTTTTTTTTTATATGAAATTGGAATATTTTCGATAATTTAAAAATGTGGTTATATTATTTTTTTCATTTTATATTTCATTTCATCGCAAAAACGCCCGCTTAAATAAATATGTTGTCAATAATTGCTCGTCCCACACGTTCGGTGACAGACCTTCGACAGGCGGGCCACATGTAGGCTTAACAACGCTTAACGACAGCACTGTCAGTGAAAAATTTAACAGTTGGCTTTCGGTGAGGTAACTGATGTAATTCACCTGCACCACTATTGTCCTCGCGCTACCGTCTCTGCCCACACACTGCTCCACCTTCGGGTCCAATATAATAATGCGTTCCGGGCGCTGATGGGGCTACCTCGCTACTGTAGCGCATCAGGGATGTTTGCAGAGGCGCGTGTTGACTGTTTCTATACGAACATGCGCGGGCGCGCTGCATCCCTGCTGCGCCGGGTGCGAGGCAGTGCCAACACCCTCCTGCGCATGTTAGCGGACAGGCTAGACTGCGTCTACATGTCAAACTGTGAGGGACTGCATTCCCCTACTAGTGTGATACTGTGGTGAATTAATGATCATAATAACAATAATGAATGATAATTGTCTATTTTCTAGTACTAACAATAATATTAATTTCATTTTTTCTCTTCAACCCGTACTAACATAATATGTGTCCATAGTTACACGAAATAAATGCTTTTTATTTTTATTTTATTTTTCCTACTCGCGCAACCGCACTGGATCCTTTGACTTGCGCCAAAAAAACCAAAGACGGGGCAAGGTGGGCATAACGAGGAGCATGACGAGCGGCATGACACGTTACTACGTGGTCAAACTACGTCTCTGCCTCCTCTTCGCTACTTAACATGCCACTCAACGAGTGTGTAGCCGGGGTATAACCCCATGAAAGTTTAGTTTTGTCTCCGGGTTGGAAGGTCAGATGGCGGTCGCTTTCGTAATAACGACATCAAATCGTGGGATTAGATGTCAAAGTAGACCCCGAGCTCTTTAAGGATAGCCATAACCGATAAAACACTGGGAAGATGAGCTTGTCACTAAATACTTTGTATCGATTGCACCAAAGTTTCTGTAATCGTAAGGGCGCGTACACATAGAACGTCCGTTTCTACAGCATCCAGTTTTGCCGGCGGTAACGGCTATAGCCGTAGTTGCCATTCAAGTTTTAACTTTGCTGTTTTGCAGTACGGCTCTCACCGTAAGTACCGCCGCCGAACGTGTTAACGGATCCGTCGCTACTCGAGGTAGTATTCACACAGCAGTTACAGGAGCGATAAGTTATCACTCTATTGTGATGGGGCTTGGGATGACGAGTTTGAAGTTGCCGCATTACAGTAACAAATTTAATAGAGCTATTAATAGAAACCACTATAGATAATTAGTGACGCGACGCCATAGGCGCGCGATTAATGGTAACAGCCGGGTCATCTTTGTCAGCTTTGGGTGGTTTAGTACCTATATTAGATCAAAGTCACGGTGAACTAATGCGCGAACCAAGAAAAGGCCGGCCACTCGCTTATGATTTTACTGGAGTTGCAAGTACATCAGGATACTGCCCGTTCCCTCTCGTCTATGATAGTAGGCCTGTGCCCAATAGTGGGACGTCTATATGATGATGAATTGATGACTGGCTACGGTGTCTGTCTGCTTAAATATACATTTCTGAGATATTAAATTAATTTTATATACTTTTTGTTAATTAATAAAATTTAAATACATCCAAACATTACCTTAGCTTTTTGTAATAGATAATATCTAGTAAGTTTCTTTTCATTGAACAACATATAACTTTGTTTATCAGTATAGTTTTCTATTAATTATTGTTATTATTAGTTTTTTTTATTAATTTGTATAATTCAATTTCGACATGTAAAAGTGCCATTGTGGCCTTATTGCAAAATATTAATAATAATATTTTAATAATATTTTTTTTATATATGGGAGAAATAAAATGAAAATAGAAATAAATAGATAATAATTATTATTTAAATATCATGAATCTTGTTTTCGTTGGTTATGTTAACGCATAGTATATGCAGTATTAAAACAAGTTTTATTTCCCAAGTACTTACTGTCCAAGTATCATTATTATTTAGTCACATTTTACGCGTAGATTTTTTAATTTCCCCGCAGTTTTCTTGGCTTAACTTTCAATAGCCAGACTCTCACGATGTTTCTCGCCTCCGCTGCCCGTCGGCAATATGCTTTATCACAATGGAATAAAGTGCAAAAGTGAATCTTTGAAGTCCACTGTACTTACGTGTCCTATACCTACACCTAAAAATATTCACTTTCATTGTATACAATCGTCCATAAGCCATAAGCCCAAGAGTCTGTATCACTGTTATTAGGTTCGGGTCCATAGATGTACGGCCGATATGACACACGTAAATACAACGAGCGATATAATATAATTTTTATGAGATCTTCCATTCGGGAAGACTCGGACTGTAATGTTTTGATACTTGAAGTTAAAAGTAGAATAGAATAGGCAGTTGTTAGTGACAATAAACAACAAAATATGTATAGAGATCAGCATAGAAAAAGGCTGTATATATTAAGCGTCTGTAAAGTATATTCTAACGAATTTTCTTAACTTAATAACGTGAGATCTCCTAAACTGACTAGACAGTATTAATATTCATTTAATGTACGTGTATAACATGAAAGATAATTTCATCGTGAAGGGAGTACTCGTAAGTGTTTTTTTATTACAGTACATATGGTGCTACTTTATCGCACGAGTGCGGTAATCAGCAGATTACGTGCATATATCGAAACTTTAAAGAGCCATATATGTACTCGTACTGTAGAACGTTGTACGATACACGTGCGAATAGGTAATTTGCAACTCGTGTCGATTTGAAACACTTCCTTCGGTCGTGATTTAATTTATCACCACTTGTTGCAAATTTCATGTTCTCTGCACTAGTATCGTAATGTACTATTATAATTCAATTTCGAATAATTTCGCTTAATTTAACAACTGTATTCTCAATTTTCGTGCGGAGAGGCTTTAAAAGATTGTACATTGGAATCAAACTGGCTTGAAAAAATATATACATATGTAATGGATACTCCTCTTGAGAATAAGTGGAACGTTTTAACGACTTTCATACAAAACTGTTATGTAAAATAAAATAACACGCGGTCAATATTTAGGAAAAACCATTGTCCAGGTTATACTAACATTTTTTATGTAATGAATACCATACCCCATAAAAAAATTCAAGATTAGCTCTACTCATTTAAATATGAAGTCAGGTAAAGATCAAATTCAGAGTAGGTATTGTTTTCACCAGTTGAATAATGTCAGTTTCTAGTTAAACGTTTTCGTAAGTAAAATGTATAATTTCGGCTATGAAAAAAACCATCGTTTTCAAGTGAGTTTCGTGTTTTAATTAAACAAATTTTATTTGCAAAAAGAAACTATAATGGATTAAATGGACACAAAAAGACTAGACAAATATTACAAGGACTCTGCTCCATCGATTAGAATGATTTGCAAGTGGTTTACGGATTTTCGTTGAAAAACTAAATGAACGGTAAACGGAAATACATGCCCTTGTCCATTTAAAGTTCATAATCTAATGACATGAGGTGCACGTCCCAATAGAGGGGGTTGTTTATGTAAGGATGATGACCGAAAGCCCAGAGCAGAGCGGCAAGGCACACGAGACCGAAGGCCGAGCATTTACACAGACAGAGCCGGTCCTTCATGTAAGGATGATGACCGAAGGCCCGAATCACATGAACGTGCGGTTGGACATCTTAGCCTAAAGTTGCAGTAAATATTTACCCCTTAATAAGGCAGAGGCAATTTAGCGACCACACAAATGTTAATGGAATTTAAATCTTAGTTCTTCGATTTAATTTAAGTTTCTAATTAGATTACATTTTCGTAAAAAGTGACTTGCCTTAAAATTAATCACCAAAACGTAACTATTTCGTTTATATATTTCGTTTTTGTAAAGCCATCTAGATTGTTGGTGTGGTGCCTTATCTTATCAAGGGTTACACTGCAAACAAATATCAAAACTTCTCTCTCCCGCTACTATCCGAGTTTCAGCCAAAAACGTTATTGGAACGTGACCAGTTTGCAAAGCCCGTACGTGTGCTCACCCTACTAAACCCCCTTGTTATTGTTATGTAATTTGAAGGGGACGTTTACGGCGCTGCGGTGACCATACTTCGTGGAGGATACGGTTTAAGAAGAGGATTCACTGGTAGGTGTTCAAGTTTGATGCTGCGGTGACCATTTGAAAAATGACTTCCTTAACAGATGCATTGTACTACATTTATTTTCGAGTTAGTCTATCGTGACTGGATCTGTTTAAGCGGTACAGTATCAGTACAGTGCAGCACTGGCTTGTGCCTTCTACTGGCACAGCCTGGATACGTCTGATCTACCTTGTAAGACAGTTGTCGTGGCGTAGCGTTAGTAAAAACTAAATGAATGGTACTTACAGTCAGCAATCAATAGTAGCTACGTATATAAAATACTCAAAAGCTCTTATTCCCTCATAATAAAGACTATTTTGAACTTTCCAAATGCCTAGCTACTTTTGATGCTGATTGTATATGAATTAAATTTGACCTTGTCCATTTAAATTTCAAAACAATGAGCAGGTGCAAAGTTGCAGGCTTTGTAATTCTAAAGGAACTAGTGTAGACATGATCTTTCCGTGTACCCTTGATGATGATTTGTTGAAAAAGGATTTACCAAATTTATTCGTTTGTATTTGTAGTTATAAAATGTATTATTTGGCATTTGTAAATATTAATCAGATATTTAATACCGTAAAATGGGGTGACTAGGGTCAAAACTGAAATAACATTTGATTTTTACATATGAAAACTGAATGGTGTATATAATAAGTGTTCCGGACGTTTGTTGAGTGAGTAGTTCCATTTCATAACTTTGACGATAAAGAGGAAAACCCACCTCACCCCGTAGTGCCTCGTATTTGGGGTGAGAGGGGTTTTCATACAAAGATGATTTTGGAAGATTGTTGTTTTTTTTTTATTTATTATGCGTATTACTATATTTCCAGTTTAAATTAGAATACATTATTTTTGTAGCAGTAGCCTTAAAATCGAAAAAATAATAAATTGAAAAAATAGCAAATTATACTGTTACAATGGAAGGGACTTGTCTTCACGTGTCTTCCGTTAGTTCAACCAGTGAATCGACTCCCTAACAGTTTGATATTCGCATGACGTTCCAAATGAAACATTGATACGTTGCAGTGATTTCTATTGGCGGCGTACGTGCTCCCAGCATTCGGCAGGTTTTATAAGAATCTATGAGCTTAGAGCGGTGAGGGAGTTGGAAGGAAATATCGGGCTAGGTGACTCGTAAGATCTCCTTGATTCCCCGTTCGTGTAGATGTGGAGTCCCAAAAGAGTTGATATACTTGTAGAACAGCTAGATTTTTCATTTAATATTTTTTTTCATAAATTTTTATAATGGGGAATGTCTGAAATTTTTAAAAGTCCTTGATTATTTTTCTAATGGTAGGAATAACCCTCGCCATGAACAGAAAAAAGATTCAGATTTTTCGATTGCGCCATATATTTTTTAAAAATATAAACATTTTATATCACCTCGCGTCTGCCCCGTATCAGACTACTACGACATTTCTAAGTAAGTCGAATATAAAAAAAAAACGCCTGCTTGGATCTGTGGTACACAATGACATTGATAGTTCAAGTCATACGACCAACCTATGATGAATTGTCAATGTCATTGCGTACCACAGATCCAAGCAGTTGTTTTTTTTTTAATATTCGAAGGACTTAGAAATGTCTTAGTAGTCCGGTACGGGGCAGACGCGAGGTGATATAAAATGTTTGTATTTTTATAAAATATATGGTGCAACCGAAAAATCTGAAACTTTTTTCTGTTAATGGCGACGGTTATTCCTCCCATTAGAAAAATAATCAAGGACTTTTAAAAATTTCAGACATTCCCCATTAGTATATTTTTTATTTATTTATAAATACCAAATTATTATATAACAAATATCTATAGGTAATTACATAACTCTTAGTCTTACAATAACATAATACATACAAAGTAACTTTAGTAAACTCATTCAAAGAACAATGGAATACATCAACCCGAGTGGCAACTTGATTGAGTGCGCGTCGTGCGTAGGGGTAAATTAGTACTTATTTGTATGGAATATTTACCGATATAAAAAAGCTTATTACAACGAAGAAATCTAATTGAATTAGCGTAAACATTGTAAAGGTAAAGACATCCACGCAGGGTGGGCGGGTAGTGCCCCGGCCAAGTCCTGCCGTAACGGCGTGTCTAACATCGGGACGTTCATTAATACGGGCCTTATCGCGCGCACATTTAAATGCCTTCGTCTTGTAAACTACGTACGACGGTAGGTGCACGAAAGTACTGGAATCACGATGATTCGTATCGATATTATTTACAATACAATACTATACAAAAATCTTTATTGTACACCTCGTAAATTAGACTATTAATACAGAGTATAAATATTTGAAACACCACTACCCTTCTATACTTATTTACTGTGTTTATGAATCTCCTGTTTTTATCTTAAATTAATAGTTTTGCATTATTTCGGTGTAGTATCGTGTATTTAAATTATATTTGCTTTGACTTAAATGCATTAGGAAGTTCAAAAGTATTCATTACGTACATGCCATAAAAATAAAAAGTAATTTGTCAAAGTCAACTTTGTGATGTTTGTAAGATATACCTTGTTTTATTTATAAAGTCTTAAGGGGACTTTAACCTAAATTTTGATTTTGTTATGGTATTAATAATACTTAATAATGAATATTCTTTATTGCACCACTACATAATATATTTTACAATAGCTTACAAAAAAGAAAATGGTAACAACAGGCGGTCTTGTCGCTTTAATGCGATCTCTCCCAGACAAGCTTTGGGTCGCAGGAAAACGATGAAATTAAATTGTGAGGAAGAAGATGTGAAAAATATTATTACATTGAATACTCGATTATCAGCACAAGTTTTCCCAGGCTATCAGCAGAACTCGGAATATTCAGATTACATTGCCAATTCAGCCTGGATTAGCAAAGCAACAGCAAGACGCAAAAGAGATATGTAGACCTAATTTTAACAGAAACACAAATACAAATTGCATTTATCATTCATCACACTTCCTGTTTTCATTGAATTAATTAAAATGGTTAAAAAAGTGTCAGGACTCTTTCTGATCTAGGGCCACTTATATAATTCATAATTCGTTTATGGCAACCATGGTACTAATTAATTCATAATAATATCACCATAACTCAGACCAATCTGTAGCCTGTACTTTCTGTCAGCCCGTGCCGGCTTTGGTAATAAAGTTTGAACAGAACATAATATTAAATAGCTTTTAACATTCCGCGGGCTATCGCACCGTCGCCGAGACATTTATATTTAGCCCATACGTGTCCAATGTTTACCTTTCAGCTCTTTATCGGTTTTTTACCGTGCCCCTTTTTAGAGGTCCGTAATGCAATTGATTATTAATTATTTCTTTTTATAATACAATCTCGTTCTTCCTAATATCATCAACCCATCGAGCTGATGGTGGATCACTGATGCTTATTTTTCTTAAAGTGACCGCCGTTAAAATTGGGTCACCTGATTTGGGTAATTCTAAGGAAGGTTTCAAACCATCCGTAAATCTATTTGTATGGGAACTTTGACAGAGCTATGAGGTGACATCAGCCGGCGCCTTATTCCGTAACTTCCGAAAAATGTGTCCGATTTAAACCGCCTTTATCTTACCCGTGTACGGAACCCAAACTAAGCCAGACGTAAGTTTTTAGTCTGGACCATTGATTTGTGTATATTCGCCTCCTGCCCTAAAACCTTTTAGTCTCAAGTGAGAGATAACACTAACATGAAGCGATAATTAATCGCTCGTATTAATACAGCAATCCACTTTAAAGTAAACGTAATAAGTGTATATGAACTTCAAAAGCAGTTATCCCCTTTTTATTTTAAGCTGCAACCGCACTTGACCGGCCATCTAAAAGCAAATGTAACAAGTGTGGATGAAATTCATAGGCGCTTAAGACTTTCTTATTTTAGAAACCAAGCAAAGTTGGCCGTGGGTCTCAAAGTAAATGTAGTAAGAATATGTTAACTTTAAAGGCGGTTATGCTCTTTTACATTTAGGAAGAATAGTCGCGTGACGTGATGGTCTACGTTAAGAGGTTTGATAATAAATACATTGGACTGTTTACAAGATTTTTTTAATGTTTGTCAGGCTTTGCTGAATTCTAGCCTGAACTGTAGAATAAAATTACACTTTCATTTCCTTCATTTCTTGACCGTTTTTAAGGAATCCTAAAAGCTACTTCTTCCTACGTTTTTTGTTTACTACGGAATCATTGGGTTTCCCTTATAGTTTTGCCATATCCTTGTCTGTCCATCTGTCCGCGGCGGAGATTAGTTTGGTAACTGTTAGGTACTACTATGTCGATCTAGCAAGTATAACGAGTAATGGGGCGCTAGTCGGGTAACCTCCACGAGTGTCTGGGCTTTTACAGTTCCTCTGGACCCTCGGTTCTGGGGGTAGGGGTAGGGTTCTCGCCGGTGCGCCCTGGAGGCAGCAATGGTAAGTGATTCATCTTCGGAGGGATCGCTTAACGGTGCTACCAATAACCCGGAGACGGGGTCGCTCTGGGTGTTCCTCTGCTTAGCGGAGGACACTCCAGATGCGACCAGTGGGGCGGATGGAGGGTTCCGCATCAGGGCGTCGCAAAACACCCCAGGTGCGGCGAAAGGGACAGACCATGCCGTATGCCTGTTTAAAGAATTACAGACCCGTCACCCTGACTTCGGCAGAGGGCCGCTATAGTTGGGTGCAGGGCGACACCACACACTTGCCGAACAAAGGACCTCCACGCCAGGAGAGATTGAAAAACCCCGGATTCACTCCCTTAGGTCCCCTTATGACTTTTTATGTCACAAGGGGACCTAAGGGAGTGTTCGCGGTTGTGTGCCTTGGCGATCCCGTGTCACCGCCACTAATGCTGTGTGATGGGCATACCCTGGTGGTTTTAAATGGTAGTCCGGGCGGTTCCCGGGAGTCCGTCATACCTGCCCTAGTTCCCCGGCTAGGCGGGATGCGTAAATGCATTTCCCAAGGTAAAAACACATCATAAGTCGGTACAATTATACATAGCTAGAGAAAACCTAGAGGTCCCGGGTTCGATTCCCGGCCAGGGCATTATTTGTGCATTTAGCACGGATTTTGTTCTTGGGTCTTGGATGTTATCTATGTATTTAAGTATGTATTTATCTATATAAGTATGTATTTCTTCGTCTAGTACCCAGTACCCATGTAGTACAAGCTTGCTTAGTTTGGGACTAGGTCGATTTGTGTAAGCTTGTCCCCCAATATTTATTTATTTATTTATGTACATAGACCATAGAGAAGACGACATGATTGATTTTTTGCAAGTGTGTACGGGCCTAATTGTCGATACCTACCTATTCACCTTTATTGTTATGTATGACTTAAGATTAAAAGAGTTATCACTTTATCAGTGTCATGTACTGAGACTTACCTTGGTTTTTTAGCAAAATATAAACTCGTACATCGTCGACTTTATCGAGATAATTTGGGTGAGGGTTTGGCGACACGAGTGGTTTGTCGTTTGTACCCCAGGAGTTTTTAAGTCATTTATTTTTCTTAGTTACCTTCTATCTTTTGTTTTAAATGTATTGAAACTTATGCTATTACAATATGAGCCACTATTTGAAACCTCGGGGGTTTATTGTATAGTAGTTGGCAAAATCACGAGAGATATCCCGCGTTTATTACACTTGCAATAATAAATGAAAACTATATACTTACCGAATATGGCCTGACCAACAATATTATTCTAAAACTGTATACATACCTTTTTTTAAAGTAGATATTTATGATATTTTTAAAATATCACCTCAGAAGAGAATATAAAATACACGTAACAAATCTTCACGTATCAATATTTGAAAAAAAAAACAGAAAAACTTTTTTTCTAACTGGGACCACTTGGAAATAGTTGCTGGCTCGCTCAATAGTGAACTTTTAATTTTTTGCTCCTTTTTAGATCAAAATTGGAGCACCAATAAACAAAATAAAGCCTAATAAAACTAAATTGAGTAAGAATTGAAGTATATAGATAAACAATAGGACAAGTTTAACATTATTGTTAGTGTTATGAGCAGTATATTACGAGCGCTGCCCACGCGCAGTTGTTTTACTTTGCCGATAAGCTGGACTTGGCACTGACACTGGTACGACTTGATTCAAGGGTAATAAGGCCCGGGGCACAGTAGAACTAATGACCTAGGGGTACTGTCCGATTTTTTTTGCTAATGACACTGCCTGTGAAACTAGAGGTCCCGAGTTTTAATCCCTGTAAGGGCATTTGTTTCTGTGGTGAGCAAACATTTTATGTATAATATATCTTTTATTTAAATATACCTATCGTTGTCTAGTACCTCTAACACAAGCCTTATTAAGTTTACTAGTGTAAAAAAAGAAATGTAATGTATGTACATTTATTCTATGAACCGCTACTGAAATGCTGTGAAATTACGAAAAAATACTAACTTAGAGGGGGGGGGGGGTCGCCCGCGAAAAAAAAAACAATGCATATCGGCGTATGGCGTAAAAATGATATAGAAGTTTCTAAAAAAATCCAATAAAGTCAACCATTGGTAAGATATTATTAGCCGTTAACGTCGTAAAAAGTGCGTCCCCCTCCCTCCCTCTAATTTCCAAACTGTGAAGTTTAAAATTCTGAAAATAATAGATCGAGCGGTTTTTGAGTTATCGCACTACGACCAATTTTGATTTAATGTATTGTATAGTGGTTTTAAATGTGGACTAACAGGTGTCGGTACGGAACCCTTCTTTGTGCGTGATCCGACACGCACTTGGCCGCTTTTTTAATTATTATTTCGATATATAACGCGCATTTACGTTATATGGTTGTTTGTTACGACGTGTCAAATGTGAGTCCGTAGATCTCACTGGGTATATTATAACCCTGTGTCTCGCCGCCCGCGCCTGCGCGTCGCGCGACCGTCGTAGGCGCACGCGATATCGTGACGACTTTATTCAGTCGCGCCGATTTATGCGCGTGCGCTTGCGATTGCAATGTTTTGTTTAGCGCTGTCGCAAGTTGTTTACATTGTATCTCTTTTCTACAATTTTAAATTTGTATAAGAAACTAGCAGGCCTGACAGATCTTGATGCCCAATAGCAAGTCAAATTGTAAATCTATACATCTAGGGACGCTCTCACACACAAACACTCACTCACAAGTGTTTAGGAAGCGTTTAGTGACATTACTGGACGTAACATACAGGCAGATGAATTAAGGATGATTCACAGTAGGCCGTTCCGTGTCCGGGCCGGCCCGTTTTCTTCTAGCGAAATACGCCGGCCGTTGCGTTTGCTGTCATGGAAAACGGGCCGGCCCGGACACGGAACGGTCTACTGTGAGTCATCCTTTATATGTTAAATAAGTTACTATATAAGTAGGTTATACGATATAAGTAAGAGATAATAATACTACCTAGGTACTTAATACCAATCTAAATTTCGTAAATCATGCGTGTGAACTATTGGTTTTACGTCAGTATATATCTTCTTTGCTTTAGTCGTAAAATGTGATGTATGGATCCGAATGTTGGCCATGCGAAAGTCAGACGAACAACAACTTCACGTCACGGAGATGAAGATGCTGAGATGGTCTGGAGGCGTAACCCTCAGAGATAAAATCAGAAACGAATATATAAGGGGGACTTTCAAGGAAGCGAACATAACAGATATGCTAAGGGAAAATCGTCTACGTTGGTACGGACATATCATTGAGGCGTGATGAGGGCCATATGACAAGAAAAGTCATGAATATTGGACAACCTAAACCGCGCTCTGGTCGCCCCCTGACAACTTGGATGGGGACCATTTCCACAGATATGAAGACGATGGATGTAAATCCAGAAGTCACTCAAAAACGCGCCGAATGGCGTAAATGGACTCGGAGGGCCGACCCCAAGAGATATGGGATATAGGCTCGGGATGATGATGAGTCGTAAAATGTGATATGCGGTGCACTAATATGTATATAACCTTCTAAAATTAGCTTCTAAACATTAAAAAAAATCGTTTCGTCCTGTCAACTAAAAGAGATGTATCAAATTTGGATCTTATTACAATGCAATAAGTTGTGAAAATGTAAACATTTCATTGTAGTCGATTGTACCTAACACCTAAACTTCTTTAAAAAAAACCCTGTTGGCTCCTGGCTGATGACAAGAAGAAATAAAGTAATAGTACAATGAAAAATTATATAACTATTATCTGTATAAAAATCCTGAAAATAAACACACTAATAACAGGAAATCATTTTGACAAGCAATCAAAATATGTTGAAACGATCTCCAAACAAAAATAGCTGGAGCCAGACATTAACGCAAATATAAAAAGCAAAGCGTAATAAACTTAATTGCATAGGTACGTCTTTTCTATCAATTTTATTCCAGTGAACAATAAAAGTCAATCCAACCTGTCTACTCATTACAGAGATTGCTAAAACGGGCAACATTTATAAAAATAAAAACTTCCAATTTAAAAATGCCGTGCAAAATCAAAAGTCATTAATGTCCAATAAGTTAAAAAGTTAAGCGGCGCACGTTATAAATCATTTTTTATTTCATCTCGGTACCAATTTTTCCAAGTCTTTTTTTCATCAATTTAACACGAACAAAAAATGGCACTCAATTGTAAGGTTTACGCGCCGATGTTTTTTTTTATTATGGGCAACCCCGTTCAACGTTTTGGCCAATAAGGGGGCGCGCTCGGCGCCCGTGCGCCGCCCTCCTGCCCTCTGATTGGTCGGTTGTGTGGAACAGATTGTGCGATGGCGGGAAACGGATTTGAACAAGTTTAGGGCTTCTCATTCTTTCTGCGGTAAAGGGAAGCGCTTTTTTTCGAAGCGATGTCGATAAAGGCTTCTGGGACTTCAATTTTATTTATAAGTTATTCCAGTTAACTAATACTATGATTTAAAAAAAGAGAACATAATTTTATAACAATGAATACAATGTCAAAAAAAGTCAACGGAATGTTGTTTGTGTTGTATATAATTTAGATTGCTATACTACGTACTTGTAACCCTGCCTGAAACCTATTGATATTTTGATAATATGATTTGATTTGATCTTCTTCTTGGCGTGCCATATTCCATCGGATGCCGGCGATCAACAAACGAAAGTCTTCTCTATTTTTCGCCACTCTGCTGAGAGTGGTAGCGTCAGTAACCCCAGTCCAGTCCCTGATCTTTTCGCACCATGTTGTTCTCGGTCTTCTCCTACCTTTCTAACCTTTCTTACCTTCTATTATGTTTCTTAGATATGACAATATCTGGTGTTCTATATATGTGTCCAAAGTATGCCGTCCGTTTTTCTTTTGATTTGATAAAACATATAAATTCAATCTAACACTTATTTGAAGAATTATTCATGTTAACCCAATAGGTAACTTATTTTCATGCTGATTATCAGCGTGCGATAACAGAAACGGGCAAACGAGGCAATATTTACTGCTTCATTCACCTGAAATATACCTGTTTGAAAAGTAAAAATATGTATGTAAGTGTATGTAATAAATTAATAATATAAAAAATGGTTTTTGACCGAGCGAGCGATGCGTTTCCGTCTCCCTTTCAGGTAGGGCAAAAATACTTTCGTATGTCTGTCCGGATTTCCGGCTGCTCTCCTCTATGGGTCGAATCTTTCAACCGATTGTCGTGAACAAGATCGATAATTATATGGAATATACTATCGACAACAAAACATATATTTATCGACTCGTGAGGCCTAAAGCTCAAAAATCTACTTACTAGAAGGATCTAAGTGATTTTTAAACTTATAACCTACTCCTGATAATGACTTAAATTGACATACTATTATATTTACTAACTATCTATAATGCTATCTTATAACTAAGTAATAAAACGATATTCTTCTCTACATATATGCGTATGTGTTCACATTTTTAAATATATCGATATTATTTTAATCGACTCTATACCATCACTATCAAGCTAATTTGATACGAACAGAACCCGAGCAAAGTTACTAAACGATGTTGAGTCTTGGGTCGTTTACGATAGTCGTTTAAGGCTGTTGGGGCAATTTCGCTCAGCGTTTTCTACCGGTGTCTTAGTTTTGGTGCATTTCGTTGACATTGAAATTAGCTTTGGTGAATGGTCTACGACTCGGAATTTAATTATTTAAAATGATGCACGCTTGTTTTTTAGATTGTGTCAAATGGCAAAATAGTAACAGTTTGCATTCTGACATTTGACATTGGCTAATAAAGTTTAGCTGACTTTAGCCTTAACAGACATGAAAGTGTCAACCATTTAATTATGATAATTGATTCCACTTCGGGTCTAGTATTCCGAGTTTTCACGATGGTTATTATTCTATTCATACATTTATTTGTACACCTATCAATATCATAATAAAAAATATATATATAATGGTATAAAATGAATAAAAATAATGATTTCAATATAATATTTAAAACACGATAGCGGTTATTATTGAACACATTATTCTTCTATCAAAACTCCTCATGATAAGAAGCCTAATGACATCTGTTGACTATAGAGTGAACTAATTTTTTAAGTTAATATTAACGCCCTCTGTTGTTGAGTAGCAGCACTACTTGAAACTGTAGTTCTCCATTGTTTCACATTCTGCTATTTTTTCTTTATTCCTTGTTGGAATATATACTTAGTCGGATAGATGGCGCTGTTATTACTTATACAGTGAAATGTGGATAAAAATAATATTATGGCCTTAATGCACGGCATCGGTGGCAAAAACATATACCCAACTCCGATCATGACAAAGTGTACGTGATAGATAATGTAGATTGATAAATCGCACAGGGGTTGCCTAGCTAAAACCTGGACTGATCCTGTTAAAAAAATGCTACTTAATCTTTATATGTGACAATCTGTTGTGTCCAACTTTTGTCCAGGAGGCAACCTAACATCATTATAAAATACCCTTTCTTTTCATGTAACAACTTATCAAATAACAGATGAGGATTTCACTCACTCTTCTCCACTAAGACAATTTCGTCCACAGGAAGTGCCAGTTTTCAAAAAAAAAAAGAATCATCAAAATCAGTGACCCAGTCGAAAGTTCTGACTTGAGGTAATAAACGAAAAAAAAATACAGTCGAATTGAGAACCTCTTCCTTTTTGCTTGTTATTGTTTTTTTTTAAATTAAGTTTACTGGGCAACTACGGGACCCTACACTGAGCATAACCCGATATGATGTTGGCCGATTTTTACTATAGTGAAAAAGAATACAATGTCTCACGGAGATAAGTCAGCAAACACACCAGAGGGCATAGTCGAACTATTTTCCGATTTTTTTCAGTCAGTTTTTGAGCAGGGTGAAAATAGTAAAAGTACTGATCTGGATATTTTGCCGTGCTCGGAAATAGGTGTTAATTTGTCGGATATTGTTTTCACTGAAATTGATGTACTAAAAAAAATTGGTTGTTTGTAAAGTAGGTTTACGATCGAGATGTTTACGTGATAACGTCTTACTTCACTTGCACTTCACTTATACCTGCGATCGCGCTCGTGAGGTTTTGGTGTGACACAAGTTTCTGAACATGTCACCCGACTAAAACGATTTTAAAGACGTTATCACGTCAAAACTAAACGCTTTAGATATCAAAAAGGGGGCCAGTCCTGATAAAATCAGTCCTCTTTTCATTAAAAATCATTCCTCTGCATTAGCCGCTCCACTGTATATAATTTTTAATAAATGTCTCAGACTATGTATATTTCCGAAATGCTGGAAAATATCCCACGTGACTCCAATCCACAAATCAGGATCTAAATCACACGTAAATAACTATAGGCCGGTCTCCGTGCAGTCTTGCGTTCCCAAGATTCTTGAAAGTCTGGTTCATGACTCAATATATCCTCTTATTGAGAGTTTTATATTGCCCGAACAGCATGGATTCTTAAAAAATAAATCTACAGTAACCAATCTGTTAATTTATACCAATTTTCTTTTTGAGTCGATGGATAAAAGGGAGCAAACTGATGTTATTTTTACTGATTTTCGCAAAGCCTTTGATAAGGTCGACCACCTTTATCTTCTTAAGAAACTAGCTTTTAACGGAATCCGGGGCAATCTTCTTCGCTGGTTTGCATCTTATCTATCGAATAGAACACAGGTTGTAGTCATTAACGGGTTCAAGTCTAACGTTGCTAACGTAACCTCGGGGGTAATTCAAGGTTCTATTCTGGGTCCATTATTATATATCATATTTATAAACGATATCAAGTCATGTTTTAGGTATAGTAATTTTTTAATGTTTGCCGACGACTTGAAAATCTACAAAACTATTAATAATGAAGATGATTGCAAATTACTCCAAACAGATTTAGATTGCTTCAATGAGTATTGTCGTTTTAACAAACTGCAGCTAGCAGCCGAAAAATGTGTACAAATGTCATTCACAAAAAATCGCAAGAGGCTCATGACATTTAATTATAACATAGGTGGTACTCAATTAGGGAAGGTCTCTTTGGTCCGCGACTTAGGAATTTTATTTGATGATAAGCTTCACTTTAGCGAACATGTTGAACGTATCGTCGCTAAAGCCTATCAAATGTTAGGTTTTGTTATGAGATCTGCTAAAGTTTTTAAAAAAACTGCGTCATATCTACTATTATATAAAACTTTAGTTCGACCGCAGCTGGAATACGCTGCAGTAATATGGAACCCTTTTTATGCTAAATATGCACAATCTATAGAAATGGTGCAAAAAAAGTTCCTTAGAATATTACATAGACGTTTGACGGGTAAAAGGATGACATATAATAAGTTGCTAAAACACTATAGAATTTCGTCGTTGTTAGCAAGGCGTAAGGTATCCGATGCGATAGCCCTGTACAAGATATGTAACGGGCAGTATAATAGCGCGGAACTTCTACATAAGATTCGGTTACGCGTACCACCACGATGTAGAACACGCTCCAACGCCTTATTCGCCGTCCCAGTATGCTCCAGCAACGCAGGGGTGCGCGCACCTCTGCGCCGCATGTGCAATGGCTTTAACAAGTGCCTGGTCTCAGTCGACGTATTCAACACTTCTTTGGTCCAGTACAAAAGCCAAGTTCTCAAGTTGATCCGAGATGATGATTGGTGATAAAAAAAAACTCAAAACAAGAATTATAAGTACAGGCATAAGTGTATTATTATCTTTTGTATATGTTTCGCTCTTGCAAAAAGTGTTTTAATTTTTAGTTATATTAATATTGATTGTTGGTATGTTGGAACTCTCTTCATAATGTCTGAAATATTTTTTGTTTTGTCCTGAATCTCTTTTTTTTTCTAAATTGTTTATATTTAGTATCTTTTGTTCTCAATTGTGTTGTGTGATGTAGTACATTTATAAGCAATGTATCTCTTGGTGGGAACTGTTTAGGACTTAGATGCATGTTTAGTAGTAATTAATCTGTAAGTTTTTTTCCTTCGAACATCTATGTTTGTTTGTTCTCCTAATAAATAGATAAACAAATAAATAAATAAATAATTGAAATTGGAACGTTGTTACTTTTTAGGGTTCCGTAGCAAAATGGCAAAAACGGAACCCAGATTCGCCATGTCTGTCCGTCCGTCCGTCCGTCCTTATGTCACAGCCGATTTACTCGGAGACTATGAGCACTACAATTGTGTAATTTAGTAGGAAGGTGTATGCAATGAACCGCTTTAGAAACATGATGTGAAATTACGAAAAAATAATTTGATCGGAGGGAGGGCTCATCCCATAGGTACATGTAACGGGAGTGAAAAAAAATTTTTTATTGCACATAGGCGTGTGGGGTATCAATGGATAGGCCTTTAAAAATGACACACAGGTTTCTAAAAACCATTCCAAATTTAGTCGTAAAAAGTGTGTCCCCCTCCCTCTAATTTCCAAACTATGAAGTTTAAAATTCTGAAAAAATCAAGACGATTTTGTTTAATGCTGAAAAACTGTCTTGCCTAAACAAAAGAGCGTAAGGGCCGTAAGTTTCGTATAAAGATACGACCTTTTTTGATTCAAGGTATTGTAGTTTTAAATGTAGATTAGGAGGTGTCGGTACGGAACCCTTCTTAGTGCGTGGTCCAACGCGCACTTGACCGTTTTTTTTTAATGTGTAAAGGCCAGTCCAGACAGGACAATTTAATCAAAAGAATCCTGAGCAAATCTAGTGGTTTCGAAAATTGAATCCTGAGCGAAGCGAGTGTTTAATAAATATAATCCTGAGGGAAGTAATGATCACCCAGTATTCTGTTTTCAAGTATAGAATCCATTCGCTAGCTCGTGTTTCAGTTCCATACTCGCGGTTAAAATACAACTTTGTACCCTTGTATTACAAATAACTCTTGTAACTTTGGGTGGATCGATCCCTTGTAGTCGACGGTATATAGGTACAGTGTAAGTAGGTGGTGCCTTTCCTTATAGTTACTGTGCTATTTCTAATATCTATTTAATATCATGGCATATTTTAATTTTAATTAACTGTCTGAGTTGATATGATGCTACCTACTTCATGAAAAAGCTTGATCATGTGATCACGGACATAAAAGACTTGGACAAAAAAGTAGGGTAGATACCTACTAGATAAATTAATGACTCTGTGAGCCGTAGAATTCGCAATTTTCTTTCCCATTTTCAAAATTACACAAAACTGCGTTTTCGCTCTTGTATAAACAGGACACAAGCTCTTACCTATGGTCAAGAGAGAATGGGCTACGGCCCGGCTAGTATAATAGCAAAACAAGACTAATTAATTAAAAAACTAACAAGTAAATTAACAGAAAAACACCGACTCCAAACTTTACCAGACCCCAGGATCCTCTTGGTAATTTGGGTACCTTATTTTTTGCCTTACCCCATCCTCTTGGTTATTTGAGTACCTTATTTTTTGCCTTACCCCATCCTCTTGGTTCATAATTTGAGGAGTTCCTTCGATTTTTCCATGATCCCGTCATCAGATTCAGACTTGGTGACGATGGGACCAACTAGAAAACACACCCTTTCAAATAAAAAAAGAATTTTTGAAATCGGTCCAATAGTATCAGAGTAATCGTAGAACATACATACAAAAAATTAAAAAAAAATTATTCCGACGAATTGAGAACCTCCTCCTTTTTTGAAGTTGGTTAAAAAACCCGACTGCGATTCTGTGTAATTCGGAATTTGGCGCTTTAAATCCGCCATTTTGTTTTATATTTAATTATTTTGATGTACTGTGGCACTCTCACAGTAAATACGAATGTAACGACACCTCACAAGTTGAAATCCATCGAGCCCTTCAGGCTGCAGAGCGTGCCACACAATTATACATACATACATATATACATAAATATCCCTATAATTATAGTATGTATTTAATATGAAGTAGTATATTTATTCTTGCATGTATGTAACTTATAGAAATATCTTGTATTTATGTATGTTTATTTACAGTGTTTATATTGATTTTGTCTTCGCATTTCCTTAGTAGATATTATCATACTTCTTTCTTTGCACTTTTCATAAATCTCTGTTTAGCCCAATGGTTGGCTGGTAGAGAATACCATTTGGCATTAAGCCCGCCATTTGTACAATTACATTTTGCGCAATAAAGTTTAAATAATAATAATATTAAAAAAAAAAATTACCCTCCTTCTGGCGCATTCGGGTAATGACAACTGTTACGGTCACGTTTTATCGTCAAATTCGGGTAAAATATATACGCGATGTCTAATACGATACACAGCATGTAAACCATCGTACGTAAAACGTGAACTTTTTTACGTTATGTCGAAACATTAACTTCACTCAGGGGTCAAGACCCCACTTAAAATTTAATACTATGGACAATATTGACAAGTGGTTCAGAATCTCCACATATGATCTGAAATTAATTTCGGGTTATGATATATTTGCGTTACAAAATGAACGAATGTAAATAATTTGTATCAGTCAACTTTTATAAATTGGCAACCTTTTTCATAGATTCTGTGCATGGATATAAATTTACGTTGCAATATTATTCTTGTTGCAGCTGATTGAGAAAGGGCCTGTTTTAGATGGAAGTTAGTTTTAATTTATTTATATTATTTTGGTTAAGTATTCTTGTATATATTTTCTTTGTACTACATAGATAAAATAATGTCGCTAATTGAGATAAAATCCCCGCCGCGCATATAATTATGACGTGTTATATGTCTGAGTATATAAGTGGTCGTGATTACCGTGCTAGCCGGGCTCATCCCACGCTGGTCAAGGGCGGGTTGGCGACCTTACATAGGTAATTCAATAAAACTCCGCAGTACCAACACGTCGTTTAATGTGAAATATTGTTGTCAACATTTTTAAAATATTTATATTCTAAATACATAATAAAGTCTCCTTTACATTACATTGACATATTTATTAAAAATACAATTTTCAATTACCATTACTATAATACGTGTTTTAATACTTGTAATAAATAATAACACAACAATTTGACTTACGTCTACTTAGTATAATAATTATGAAATAGGGTAATTGCGGCGGTTAGCGACCACCACATTTAGTGTGTCATTTTTGACCACTTAGTGAACTGCAAGAATTTGTATCGATACAAAAAATAATGCAATAAATTCAATACAAAGCTTTTCCTGAGGTTTATCTTTACATTAAAAAAACTTGTCATCCGGTTGTCGCGTAGCCGGCGCAGTGACCCTAAATAGCATCCACACATCCAGCCAACATGCGTTTGCTATAAAAATCTTATAAATAAGTTATTTATTAATATTAAGACTTTTTAGTTAGCATTTTAAATTGGCAACTTTGAGCTCGATAGTGTAATAGCTTAGTTTAAAAAAAATAACTCGATTGAGGTTTTTATTTCAACAATACTTGTAGACTTTTACCTTTATTTTTATGACACCTTAATCACAGTAGATATATAGCCTAGAACAGTTAAACAAATCCATACAAATATCCAATTTGACGCACCCACACAGCCACACGTCATTACAGTAAACTTAAGGAGATCTCGGGGGGGTTCGATCACGTGTGCCATGCACATATAGCGTAGAATAGTTGAAGAAGTTTTTAATAAACTAACGCGTGCTGGCAACTATTTTCATTTGACGTGACATAATATGAAGAAATGATTTGATGAAAATGCGATTAAATAATAAAAATACAAATGAGGCATACTTATGTAATATTGTGTGGTTTATGTTTTATGAATTACTAGTTTTTCCCGCGGCTTCGCCCGCGTGGAACTCGTTTAATCGCTATATCGCTTTCCCCTACAAACTTCCACCCGTCGTTTCACTTCCTTTTCCGGGATCGCCTCAAACTATCTCCATGCGAAATATTTCCTCAATCGTTTTGGCGGTTTAAGCGTAAATTGTGGCCTTAGAAGTATTTTCGTCTGATAATACAAAATGTATTGAAGGTAATGCATAAATGTTAATATAAATAAGAATACTTAATTTAATGTTGTCTGTTGCGCTGCTCCGCCCGTGTATTACAGAGAACGTAAGCAAAGCCGCGGCATATAACCAACTTAGAAAAGTTGATAAACCCCCGACATTTTCATTTCAAAGTTCAATATCTCAAAAACGGCTGAACCGATTTTGACGAAATATATTTAAGAACCGGTTTCGTCTTCGGTTTAACCGTTAGGGAGCTACGATGCAACATACAAATACACAGATACCCAGGTTTAACTTCTAAAACCCCTCTTTTTCGTTCCGTCGGGAATTAAAAATATAGCCTATTTTACGTAGTTTCGGAGATTACGTCCCCTACACACAAACACTATTAGTGTACCTAGATTACCCGCTAAATATCATTTGAGTATCTTCGGAGTAGAATACAAATCAATGTTTTAGTAAATATAATAATCTTATTCAAATTTACATTAATTGAGAGGTGCAACCCTATAGCTCTAAGAAAGCCCAGGGCCAAAAAGGTCTTAAGCGACTCTATTTGAGTTACTGCCTTAAACTATATATATACTGTGCCTTACTTTTTTAAAGTAAATATTTCAAAAGATGACACCCAAAAACGAGTAAACTGCGTCGATTAAAAATTAGATTTTAAAATGGCCGCTTGTAGATATAATAATGTAATTGTAGTATGACATTTTTTTAAAGTATTTTTAATGGCCTGGTTACTGAGACCTTTTAGCCACGTCTTTATAAGGGTACGAGACAGTATTAGTATTGACACATTAAAGGCGTTTTAAGGTGAATCCAGTTAATTAGTCGTGGAAAAGATTTTGTCTTTACTCACAGATTAATTTAGCCAATTATACGCACACACGGTAAGGCATTTTTTGAAGTAGATACTTTTTTGTTAGGAGTTTGTATGAGTTACCTACACGTGCCTACACTCAACGTTTCAAGTTTAGTTCTGTTAGTAACGCTAGATGGCGCGGTAACAAAAGTTATACGGTGATTATTAAGCAAATACATCCCACTATTATGTTTGGGTTCATTTTACATTAATGGTTATTTTATTCAGTGTTGAAAATACATGTGTAGGCAACGTAAGCTGTATCCACTTAATGTAATTTATGAGTGTATCCCAGATATAACACGCTGCTTTATTTAAATGTGAAAATGAAGTTGCCGTAAACAAGCGCTCTTTCGAACAGTTACGCAATATTACTGATGCATCATGCATGTCATGCATGTGCAACATAAACACGTGCGGACCGCCAGTATTCTACACGTGAGGAACGCCCCACAGCGTGACATCGCAGTGCAGTATGTTACAGTGTCATAGTTATCTGACGAAATGCTTTCTGAGAGACTCTGAAGTCTGATAAAGTCTGATGTAACCGTACAAAATGTACAGTCAGTATGAAAAGTAGCTACGCGTTTGAAAAGTTCAATAGTCTTTATTATAAGGGAGTAAAGATTTTGACTCCTTCATATGCCTGCTTTGATGCTGACTGTATGACACCGACGCATTTTATTGCGTCAAGACATACCACGTTCAGAATATCACTGTTAAAAACTGGGTAAGAGTACAAAAATCAAATAAATGGTATAATGTATATTAGTTTTTGTACTCACATGTATATACATACATGGTATATACGCCGTCGTTAACAGTAATTCTAATGTTAATCACTATGGTAGCTTGAAATCGTGTATTACGTTAAAATATGAATCTATTTTAAAGCCGGATGGATTGTAGTCCCAAAACTGATATATAATTTAACTAAAGGTAATATAATCTAAAGGTAAAATAAGGGTTCCTGTCTTTTTGTATTTCGATGTCCTCCCCGTGCAGAATCATGTAAGGTTGTTCAAGGAAAGCTGTCGAACAGATCCTGGTGGTCGTTTTTGTATCGTTTGGGTGATTCGTCATCTTCAGCATAGTCGCAGGGGACGAGTAGCTGTGGAGAATATAATTCATCATCATTATGCTGAAAGCAATAAAAACAAATTGTTCTTTGGGATTTAAACGATGTATGTCCTCGTAAATCGGTCTTGTTGAAATGTGGTTAAAACACGTTGAAAAATTAAGATATTAGAGGTAGAAATATGTTTTTGTCAACAAATTAATTTTTGTTCAAAAACTGACCGATTGACAGAGTTAAATTCGTAACCATAATATTATAGTACGGATTCGGACGGCAAAACGGGAATTCATTGAATAAAATAATATTTACGGCATTTGCGGTTCAGACACGTAGCAATGAGTTCGATCGCAAAGAGTCTCCGAGGTAAGTAACGATTCATTTACTGATATGACTAATACGTGAGATTCAATCTCATAATATTGTTGTTTATGAAACTAATTTAATTCAGTAGCAACTCTGAGGTCAGTTTCTGTCCAAATCGACTTCCGTTCTTCATATAAATATAAGGCCGAATAGATATAGAGGCATATGCTCGTACGAGTGTACCTATAAATAAGTACTTAGTCGAGAAATCAAAAAGTTCGTAATTTTTTAACTTTATTTCAATTATGTAAAAAAAATTGATGAAGTGGAATATAATCAATATAATCATGTCTAAACTCACCCTCTCGCTCAAAGGCTTCCCCTCCAGCACATACTTCAGCTTGTTCATCTGGCACGGACTGAGAATCTTCTCCAAGTTCCCCGCCAGTTCTCTTCCCTCGTCCCTCTTGTAGGCTCTCTTCCCATTAGTCCAGCCTCGGGAATACTGGAACGTCTGAGCCGCGACGGTAGTGAAGGTCACGAAGATCAGGAAAAGGGTTGAGGCCTTGATGTTTGACCCCATGATGCTAGAAACGAAATCTAGGTTAGAAGGAAAAAGAAACCTGTCATATTCCTTCCACTGGAAGATCAGTAAAATTATGCGTTTCGTAAAGCATTAAGAAATATGTAAGATTTTAGTAATATCAATATCATTGAGTTGATACGGAATCCAATAATGTCAGTAAGTAACAAATTTTCAGCGTGTTGTAGTGTGTATATGAACACACGCATTTGTGTGCGTTTACATGAGCATGTATTAGAATAGAACACCTGATTAATATCATATTTCATTGCACATTTTATTACCAATAAAACCTTGTAATACAATACTCGATACTAATTAATAGCCATAAAGATAATGCATTAAGTTTTACCTATAATACCTAAGGACAACTGTAACAGCCTATATAAGACGATGTAACCTTTGAATAAAGAGTTAGTATTCATCCGACTTTTGAGTTGTTAATTACAACCCTCAAAGAGCATACACTTCAGTGTTATAATTGTTACAAAGCATTACATTTATCTATTTTCCTAGCACGGTGATTCAAGGTCAAAGTTGAGTACTATTTATGTATGAAAATAAGTGCAGTTTTTGTTATATATGGAAAAAGAACTTCAGCAATAAAATTCCTCCTATTCCCAGAAGTCTTACCAGTTAAACTACTGGGAATTTCCTTTCCAATAGACATCTTTTTTGCTAGGATGTTCTCTTTTTAAAAACAAATTTAGTCATCCATATGACGGATATTGTTCGACATTATTTTGACATAATTTGCATCAGTCTGCAAGGGCCTTCGGCCGCCTAGATCATCAAATCATTAAAAATAAACTAGATCACTATGGAATCCATGGAAATAGTCTTACGCCAATTGAATCTTACATATGTAATTAGGAATACTGAACTGATATAGATTTGATGTATATCATAAATAAGATAGAAAAATATAATAAACCGGAACGCAGGTTAACTAAATACGGGGTACCCCAAGGCAGCATGTGGGCTCCTTATTTTTCTTGGGTCACATTAACAATATTAACATCATCAAGTCTACGAGGCATCTAATGCTGGTCTTTGCAGATGACAGCCCTGTTTTTATAGAATCTGATGGCCACGTCGGCTTCAAAAATGAAACAAAGCCGAAAGTTTGTAAGAAATTATACAAATTTTCATTTCGACAAATTAGCAATTACCCATTTTCTGTCTTTAAGACTAATTGACACTACCTAGCTTGTAAATTTTTGAGTGCTGTGTGTTTGTTAAGACTAACTTTCGACAGACAAAGCCATCGCTGCAATTGAGACACATGAGGAAAAGATAAGTAAATATTATATATGGCTGTGTGCCGCCGAAATTATTTAACAAGCTTCCCGAGTCACTTAAAATGGAATCTTTTGGTAGTTTTAAATATTTGTTGACTAAATTATTTCAGGAAAAATTATAATGTGTAAATGATCATTCAAATGATACTTACATTCACCATTCATTGTATTTTCATTTTTTACAAGATTTTTAAATATTATTTTAATATCCCGTTTAACGTGCATGTTTATTGTTATTACATTGTATCTAAAAATATTGTTCTTTACGTGACATGACTCGGAAGATTTTTAAGATTGGATATATAGAAATATCAATTCAAATCGGGTCGATTATGGGAATCAGGTTAAAGTGTGTTGTGGGCGATGGGCTAGCAACTTGTCACTGCAATATCACATTTTCTCCATCTATAAACCTACAATTGCTAAAAGTGGCACTGACATTAATTTTATCTGCTTCCCCTTTTAGGAATTGCTTTGCCTACCCCTTTTGGGAATATTTTTTGTCTATGTATGTACTTACACTTACTGTACCACAGTACTACAAAATTACAATAATGCTACAGTAGAAAATTATTTTATTGCGATTGATTACCCAAATCTTCCATACAGGATGCTCTGTCACTCTTAAACATCCATATCCACCACCACCACCACCATATCAGCCCTAGGACGTCCACTGATGGACATAGGCCTCCCCCAATTTCATGGGGGGTAAATGCCATAATCGCCACGCTTGGCATGCGGGTTGGCGATCGCAGTATCTCCACCGCACTCAAGGAATGCTGCTGCCCATTCCCCGGTGGTCTTGGTCGTAGTTTTAGGACATACCCGGGTCGATATCCATGATGTAATTATGTCAATGTCAATAACCCCAAATTTTCATCTTTTCATAATATCTAACTGTGAAAATTAAATTATCAAAGTTTAAACTCCAAAAGACAATGAGAAACGCAATCAACATCAAAAATTCCTATCAGTTTACATCCCTTTCAAGTCCCCTTCAAAGAAATAAAAATACTTTGGAAAAACACCGCCGTTTTTTCACAACCTACAAAAGGACAATCGAAGTCCGTTCTAAAGATAACTAATTAGTACGGTCTCTATTTAGCTCGTTAGTTTCCTGTAATTACGGCAATTACCGAACTTGGCGGCCTTTTTAACCCGTATAGCTATTGCAGGGTTTCAGGGTGGCTTTGTAATTTTATGTCCATGCAGAGTTTTTCGTGTCGTGTATTTCTATTTTTAACCGACTTCAAAAAAGGAGGAGGTTCTCAATTCGTAGGATTTTATTTTTGTATGTTCACCGATTACTCGGAGACTAGTGGATCGATTTCAAAAATTCTTATTTTGTTTGAAAGGGTGTGTTTTCTAGTTGGTTCCGTTGTCACCAAGTCTGGATCTGATGACGAGATCTTGGAGAAATCGAGGGAACTCCTCAAATTATATACCAAGAGGATGGGGTAAGTAAGGCTACATCGAAGGAACTCAAATTATACAGCAGGAGGATGGGGTCTGGCAAAGTTTGGAGTAGGTGTTTTTTTGTTAAAAATTTACTTGTTATGCAAAGACTATTTTGAGAAGCCACTGTAACCGAGCGAATGAAGTGCGCTTTAGCGTGGCTTTCAATCTGGGGTTTTATTCGACTCGTTCTCACTTCACACCTGACCCATTTTTAACCGACTTCAAAAAACGGAGGAGGTTCTCAATTCGTCGGAATATTTTTTTATGTATTTTTATGTATGTTCTCCGATTACTCGGAGACTAGTGGACCGATTCCAAAAATTCTTTTTTTTGTTTGAAAGGGTGTGTTTTCTAGTTGGTCCCATTGTTACCAAGTCTGGATCTAAGAATGGGATCTTGGAAAAATCGAAGGAACTCCTCAAATTATAAACCAAGAGGATGGGGTAAGGCAAAAAATAAGGAACTCCTCAAATTATACAAGAGGATAGGGTCTGGCAAAGTTTGGAATCGGTGTTTTTTGTTAAAAATTTACTTGTTATATGGAAACTGACAAAATTTGACAAATTACATTCGACGGTGTCCATATAAAAACGGGTAAGGTGTGAGGAGAGCGGTGAGTACGAATCGGTTTGTGAATGACACAGTCGGCTGTACGGTTCGAGCTTGATAGTGTAGGTACTGTATACTATCTATCTTAAGGGTCCCCGTACGCTTGACTTAACTCAATTCTACATACACACGTATAGTTTCGATCTCATTTTAAAACGCCATGCTGAAACAACGTGAAACTTTGTATACACAATGGGAGTCACCATATCTAGGTCGGAAATTAGTTTCTGTTGCTACAAATTGTAATAGAAAAAAATACAGCGAGTTTTTGAGTTTTTTAGGCCTTGTATGAAAACCCTAATAATCGCTGTATTTTTTCTTCATTATAATTGCAAGCAACAGAAACTAATTTCCGACCTAGATATGCCGGATCCCAATGTGTATAGAAAGTTTCATGTTATTCCAGCATGCCGTTTTAAAATGAGAGCGAAACTACGTTTGTATGGAGAACCGAGCTTACTGCGGACTCTTAAGGTCGCATTGATTACAAATAGCTGTTTGTCTAAGTGGCTGAATTATAGGTAAGTACGCATCCTGAAAGGAAGTCCAAAATTTCTCTGATGTTGGGAAGCGGAAATTTGACATCCTGTAAACAATTTTAATTTATAAAACTTCCGATAATCTAATACAATACGACATTTGAGACATTTCCTTTCACTTTTTTGGAACTAACAAAAGTGGACTAGATCACTTACTTGAGATTGTTTCTATAAGTCTTTGCTATAACATACTAATTATCTTATTCATTCTGTGTTATATTTTTCGGAGCGTGCGGCAACCTACATATATGGCTTACTGTGTACCGGAACTGTGATAAGTTTCAAATATATTTATATTATGCTTATAAATATTGGTTCTAGTTAATTTATCAGATGGTAACAAAAATGCATCAGGAAATATGACACACAAGTTTTCTTGGGATATTTGTTCCTCAAATTTTATCGCAAGTGTTGAAGGAACAGACATTATAATCAACAAGCTTTTTGTATACATACCATACACTAATTATGTATTTTATGTTCCCTTTATAGCTATTTAAAATACTAAGTGAGATTTCGCCCTGCGTTAGGGGTAACCAATCCTGCTAAAATGCCATTCTGAATCTCGTTTGAATGTAGAATTGCAAAAGCCGATTTTTGAGTCAATAAATGAGTTATCAGTGTATCCTACTCGCTAGCTAGGATTAGCTTAATATGGTTTCCTCCTCATCCGCGTATAGTAAGAAAACCGAGCTAATTAATGTACATTATTTGTAAATGTAGACAACAAAATTCCATATTTTTCGATAAAAAATTCAGTAGTAGTTTTTTTTAAATAACGATTGTGGCAAACAAGCCTAAAGCCTGATGGTAAGCAGACACCGTCGCCTATGGACGCTTGTGACTCCTGAAGAATCAGTGTGTTGCCGACCCTACATGATGATTGATAGTTACAAGTGGAAAAATAAGGGTGACTTAGGAATTACATCCCTCTTCTCTTCTCTGTTCTTTTCTTTTAACTATTGTCACCCTCCATAAAATCTGTTCCTTTTTCCTTCTTGAACTCGATTTGCCCCAAAGGCTGAGAGAGAATCTAACAAGAAAAAGTAACTGGCCCTATAGGATGCCAAACTTGAAGACGCAATATGAATAAAAAATTGGAATTAAGTACTTTATCTAATTTCTTTTTAATTATTGTAAGTTTAGGAGTAAGTTTTCTGGTATTAAAATTGTAAAACGTAGTTAATGCATAAAATCAAAGATAGGTACTTTAAAAAAAAAATAGCAGCGACGGGCCGTCACACTTGTTAAAAAGTTGTACAAATTGTGAGCAAACAAAGTACTCACTTCAAACTGCCATGACGCCCATGACACAGAATGTATGACGTTTATAACGAGTAAATGTACGGGCCGGTCGGGTACTAAATCAAACTGTAATTTAAGATGGTTCCTTTTTTATGATCGAGGTACGGCGTACCGTATGCAGTATGCTAAATATTTAGGTCAATATTTCAAGAAAAAAGAATCCATACATACTAATATTATTAATGCGAAAGTGACTATGTCTGTCTGTCTGTTACCTTTTCGATTTAGATGAAATTTAGCATAGAGATAGTTTGAGTCCCGCGGTAAAGAACATAGGATGGTTTTTATTCCAGAAATCATTCCTTAGGGGGTGAAAAGGGGGGTAGAAGTTTGTATGGGCGGGCGATACTTAAGCCTACGCCTACACCAATTTAATAGCAATTAGTTCTATAATTTAATGAGTTGCACGCAGACGCCGGAGTCGCAGGCAAAAGCTAGTATTAATATAATTTCAAAAAAAATAAGTTGAGATAAGGCAAACGTCCCAATACTCGACTTGTTAATGGCCAATATTACAGATTACAGCAGATTTTATTGATGACCTCTATCATTATGACGGAATAAAGAAATTATTGATTTTTTTATTTAATATGGCATTTATTTACGAACCGTGAGATCTTCGAGAAGACAAGTACGGTTGCCAGTTTTTGTTGCACTTTTAGCACCACCCAGGGGTCACGTGTAGGGTAACGGTGGGTATTCCCTACGGACGTGGTGCAACTTCGACCCCCCCTTTGTCAAGTGAGTGGGCAACTTGACTGTTAGAAGTTCTCAAGCCGCCCGAAGGCCTCTAACTTGGCTTAACGACTGCTGTCGTAGACAGGAGCCGGGACTTGAATTATTGAATAATAAAACATTACTTGCAATGTTATTTTTCTTACAATTTCTAACAGAGAAACGGTCAACACAATTCAGATAATAGGGAAATTTATGGCATAATAGGTACTTTAACTGGAGATCCTACTACGACGGAAATATTGTGATGAACGTATCTTTCTTTATCATAGAGAAGGTTATCTTTGATAAAAAAGAGACATCAAAGCAAACTTTATCAATTTCATCTGAACCATTTCTTTAACCATTTCACGAACACTTTTCTAAATAGCAGTACGTGCCCAATTAACATATTTAGGGTCCCTTGACAATGGATTTTTCCTTAAAGGTCGCCCTATTAAAAGTGCAGCAGGACCCTCCAAACGGTCCTAAATTTAAGAAGTGATAAGAGTAATGAGCGAGATAAACTGGCGTTTGCGCAGCGAATACAAAATCTTCTTATGCAATTCATAACCTGCCTGGACCAGAATAGTACAGCATTACTTGACCCACATATTCGTAAAAAATAAACGAAATCAGAGGTCTGACTAATAGTTCCATGAAGATGTCGTACCTTGAATATCAGTTCCGATCGATTGCCGTCGTCGTGTTTGGAAGTAGATGAAAAACGTAAAAATGTATTTATAAACATTCTGAGCGACTTTTGGGACGAAGCTACAATTGTATAGTCTTTTATTGTAAATAACTCCTGAATATGCTATGGGCCTCATAAGAAGGCTCAAAGTCACCCAAAGGGCAATGGAGAGAGCTATGTTGGTAGTTTCTCTGCGTGATCGCATCAGGAATGAGGCCATCCGCAGCAGAACCAAAGTGACCGATATAGCCCTCCGAATCGCTAAACTTAAGTGGCAGTGGGCGGGGCACATAGCACGTAGAACCGATGGCCGTTGGGGCGGAAAGGTTCTCGAGTGGCGACCACGTACCGGAAGGCGTAGCGTGGGCAGGCCCCCCACACGGTGGACTGATGACCTGGTGAAGGTCGCGGGTGTCCGCTGGATGCGGGTAGCGCAGGACCGGTCATTGTGGAAGTCTTTGGGGGAGGCCTATGTCCAGCAGTGGACGTCTTTCGGCTGACATGATGATGATGATGAACTCCTGAATACCTAATTACCTAATAGAGAACATTATTTTTCACTGGAATATTGATTAATTTTTCGTCCGTAAAAATGGTATATAAATAAAAATAAAATAAAATATAATATCTTTATTTCAGATTATTGATAATCTATAAAATATTGTTAGTATCCTTCTTTTAAGCTACATGTTAGTGTGTTAGTGTGTAGTACATTATAATAATTTTAATAACATAATACGATGAAGTGGCCATAAATAATTTGTTAACAATGAAATCAAAATCTATTGTAAAATTAAAATTGGTTTATAGTACATTACGATACAAGTGCAGAGAACAGGAATATCGCAACGAGTGGTGATAAATTGAAACACGACCGAAGGGAGTGTTTTAAATCGACACGAGTTGCGAATTACCTGTTCGCACGTGTATCGTACAACGTTTTACAGTACATATGGCTCTTAATAGTTTTGACATATGCACGTAATCTGCTGATTACCGCACTCGTGCGGTAATGTAGCACCATATGTACTGTAAAATAATTAATAAATAAGTACAATTCAATAAAAATACACATACATACATATTAACATTTATTTTATAATTATTACTAATTGTGTGAATTCTAATATTTTTTTGTTGTATTATTTTTTTTTATTAATTTTGACATATTGTTATACATATGGGAAATGATGTATCGTAACGTAGCACTCTGAAATGTTTGCATGCCTGCTTGCAGGCTGAATACCGCCACCACCACCATATCAGCCATAGGACGTCCACTGCTGGACATAGGCCTCCCCCAATTTCATGGGGGGTAAATGCCATAATCGCCACGCTTGGCATGCGGGTTGATGATCGCAGTATCTCCACCGCACTCTACGAATGCCGCTGCCCATTCCCCGGTGGTCTTGGTCGTAGTTTAAGGACATACCCGGGTCCAGGCTGAATACATGGAACTATATTTAAAAAAAAATGTGTAAGACTTACTGTACTACTGTAGTACCTACTGTATTCTAGCAAATAAACGATTTGATTGATTGAGTATTGTCAAATATAGAATATAGAATAGAATAGAATTAAATAATAAAGCTGAAGAGGGTCGAAAGTCTGTACATGGAAGATGTTCGAAAAAAAGTTGACTGCGGATACTTAGAATCGATAACAGAACACGTTCCAACAGTTTTTAGAATTTTCGTCTGTTTGTATGTTTGTCTGTTTATCTGTTTGTCTGTTTATATGAACGCGCATCACGTGAAAACGGCTGAACGGATTTTGATGAAAACTTTTCTAATCTGTCGCGTAAATACCCGGTCAGGTTTAAGGCTATAAAAATTGGGCAGATTTGGGTTAAAAGGGGGTAAAAAGAGGGGTTGAAGGTATGAAAATTGGTAAGCATATACTTGACGACACCTTTGTCAAACATCCTTATTCAAAATTTGTGAAATCTTAAGATAGAAACTGAAAAAAAAGTAAATGCAAGTGCTGCGCCGCGGCGCTGCCTAGTGTGCGCTCCAGCCACCACGGTTTTTTTTCCATTTAGTATTCCATTAAGTAACTGTGACTCTAAATTCAAATTTCAGTCCCGTTTTCTAGATTCAAAAACTGCATATATAACTTTGTAATCCTATATTTATTTATTTAATAGTATGGCATTTATTTAGGAACCGTGAGATCTTCGAGAAGACAAGTACGGTTGCCAGTTTTTGTTGCACTTTTAGCACCACCCAGGCGTCACGTGTAGGGTAACGGATGATTCACAGTAGGCCGTTCCGTGTCCGGGCCGTTTTCTTCTAGAGAAATACGCCGGCCGTTGCGTTTGCTGTCATAGAAAATGGGCCGGCCCGGACACGGAACGGTCTACTGTGAATCATCCCTAACGGTGGGTGCTCCCTACGGACGTGGTGCAACTTCGACCCCCCTTTTGTCAAGTGAGTGGGCAACTTGACTGTTAGACGTTCTCAGGCCGCCCGAAGGCCTCTAACTTGGCTTAATAGACAGCAGCCGGTATCAACGGCTTAACGTGCCTTCCAAAGCACGAGAGCGCTCAGTTAGTAACCACTCAAAGCGGTCACCCATCCAAGAACTGACCTGCGCCCACATTGCTTACACATTGCGCGGTACGCGGGCGCCGCTGGACCACGAGCGCTCTATCCTATCCTATATAAAAACATGCAATTACAATGTTACTTTTGCCGTTCACTTCAAGTGCACTCACTTCATACCATAATCCCACTACTTAATATTATAAATGCGAATGTTTAGATGTTTTGTTGCTTGTCACTGAATCACGCAAAAACGGCTGAACAGATTAAGATGATTTGTATGTTAATAGTATATATAATCTGGATTCACTTATATATATTATAAGTGTACTTTTTGTCCCGATGATCTTCAAACAAACGGATATTAAATCGGGGATGCAAGTAAGGTCTATGAAACGGGGTGGTTTAATCCTCATACGCCATTCTACGATTTAAGTTTCAACCAATTGGAAGTATAACAGCGTGTCAAGAAATTTAACTTAAAGCATAGCAGAATTGTAAACAAGTTGACGATTCATTTTGTCAAAACCGAAGTATCATAATTCCTTCTGATTGTTGACGCTATTTTTGAGCACAACCTTTTCGCAATTAGTTCTACTTAGCGTGTACATCAAAATGCATTTGCGATACTTTGGCATTGTTTTTCTTCATATGCTTAAATATAAAAACAGCTGTTTTAATGCACACTTTGTATCGTCGGTGTACCATTTAATTATATCGTGCGTTATTTTTTACGTAATTGTTGACCCTTCTCACCATAAAAACTGTTTGATATAAGAGATCACTTGAGCTGGGCAGCCCAATCGTCAGCATAGACAGTTGGAGCATCTTAGATGTACACTTGGAAGAGGGTCGAAAGTCTATACATGGAAGATATTCGAAAAAAAGGTGGCTGCGGATACTTCCAAGCGATAACAGACATCGTTTCAACAGTTTTAAGAATTTGTGTCTGTATGTCTGTCTGTTTATATGTCTAGGCATCACGTGAAAACAAACGAATGGAGTATAATTTACCCTCATTAATATGGCAACTGGATCTTAGGCGGCGACATAGCTCGGCCTTCGGCCTCGCATGCTTTGCCACTCTCCTTCAGCTTTTCAGTCATCAACCTTACGTGAAGAATCTACTCTGTTAGGAGGCTCGGCCTTCAGCCTCGCGTGTCTAGCCTCTCTGCTTCAGGCCTTCGGCCCTCAGCCTTACATGAGAAGCCCGCTCTGTGTGATTATTCTCGCATGCCTTGCCGCTCTGCTTCCGGCCTTCGGTCATCATACTTACATGAAGAACTCGCTCTGTTGGGATAACGTTTTACGGCAGAACAGCGTAGCGAGACTACAATGTACATGTAATGTTTTTGACGAGATTCATTCGTCTAAAATCGGTACATTTGATATTCCGAAATAAGCACTTAATCATTCGTTGTGACAATAGGATTTCTAGGGAATGTCATATTGACTGTAATCATTTCTTAAGGGGGTGTAAAGAAGGGTGAAAGATTGTATCATCATTATCATCTGAGGCGTTATAGCCACGGGTGGGCCCTAGGCTAGCCTGGTAAAGCAAATATCTCCAGTCCGATCTATTCGTGGCTTTCCTTCTCCAACATGTCACCCCTAGGTTCCTGGTGTCCACCTGAGCTTGAGAAAGATTGTATGGGAAAATAAATCATTCTAAGGCGAGAACGAATTATACGCGGACGAAGTCGCGGGCAAAAGCTAGTATGGAATAAATATATGTTTTAGACATTTTAAATCCTAATGCGATTTTAAATGTCTAAAACTTATATTTACTGTCACTGGTGGACAGCTACAAAACCGTACATTGCACGTGGCCCGACATGAAACTGGCCGCTTTATATACCTATAGAATTTACACCTTCAATTGTATAATATACAATTAAATTAATTTTATTGATGTTAAATATCATATTATTAACATTACATTTAGCAAGATCCACTACAAGGTCCTAACTTTAAATCAAAATTTCTCCGAATAGAAAAAAACAAATAATATATTTGGGTACAAACGGTTACCGCAGATGCCCTAAGCAAGTGTCCTTTTAAATATGTATTTACTCCTGTTACAGGCCCAACGAGTATAAATTCGAAATTGACTTCAATTCGGAGGTTTGCCTGTTAAAAAGAGCAATTGCCTGGTAACCTGGAGAGTGCTTCACAAGGACAAAGCCCGCTACTTCAAAATAAACGAATGCTCATAATAAAACAATTGAACATTCCTTGCGGTCCATTTTTCTTTACCTTACCATCACAAATTGAAACAAATAAGAAAATACGAAGTGAAAACTCGCGTAGTGTGAATTTATCGCAAGGTCATATTTATTTTTCCCATTAATTTCGAAATATTACTGGTGATGTTTTAGGAAGGACATTTTTTCATAATCGGGAAGGGTTTGACATGGACCGCTCTCTACACAAACATGTCCATGATCAAATAGGTTCTAGCTAACTAGGTGCATGATCAACTAGATCCTAGCTTGCGTACACAAATAGGTCAATGATCAAAAATTATACATTCAGGAGTTTCCAATACAAAAATATATGCAAAGGGGATTAAATTACAATTTTAGTAATGAAATGTTTTTTGATGATAAAAATATATAATCTAGATAGATAATATAGATATACAGGATGTTTGGTAACTAGGTGCAAAGACTTTCGGGGATGATTGAGGACGTAATTTGAAATATTTTAGACACAGCATGCGTTGTACAAAGTCTTTTAGTTTCCAAGATATGCACCATTTTTATTTTGAAAATTGTATGTTTTCCATACTACCATACATTTGGAAAATGTTTAGATATTTTTTAAAGTTCCCTTTTTTCTGGCTTATCGTAATTTTTCAGTATATGTAGGAACTAAGGAAGCTTTTGAAATGAATTGAATTGGGACTAACGACTTTTTACTGCCTGTACATGGTACTCAGATGCGCATTTCTGTCCATACATTTTTATAGTAGGAACGAAAAAAATTAACCCGTTATTTACGAAGTTCTTCTAGCAGCATACAAGCAGTAAAAAGGCATTAGTCCCAACTCAATTGATTAAAAACCTTCCTTAGTTTCTACAGTTATTAAAAAAATACGATAAGCCAGAAAAAAGGAAAGATTAATAAAATCTAAACATTTCCAAAATTCGTTTTCCATAACACGAAAACAGAAATAATTCGAAATAAAATGGTGCATATCATAAAAACTAAACGACTTTGTACAACGCATGTTGTGTCTAGAATATTTAAAATTACCTCCTATATCATCCCTAAAAGTCTTTGCACCTAGTTACCAAACACCATGTATAACTATATTTTGATGTTCCCGAGTAAAGAAATATGGACCGCGAGGAATGTTCAATTGTTTTATTACAAGATTTGGTGTGGGACGCCACTTGCGATGACACGCTAGCGGCGTCCTACTTCCCATCGACCGACAGCGGGCGCAGCGGCGGACTCTCGGGAGCGAGCGTCAAAAAATATCCAAATACAGTTGTCGCGGCGCCCAATATGAATTCGTAGCGTTTGGCGTCGAGACACTTGGTTCGTGGGGCAGGGGCACACAGATGCTGCACAAGGTGCTTGGCAAACGGTTGAGGGAGGCAACGGGCGAGCCTCGCGGGGGCAGCTTTCTCGCGCAGAGAATTGCAATCGCCATCCAGCGCGGGAACGCTGCTTGCGTGATGGGCTTCCCTACCAAGGGCACCAAATTTTTATAGGTAATTTAAATTTTCAGTTTTAGTTACTTTAATTGCAGTTAGTTCTAGTTTTATATTCTAAGTTGTTATTATTAACCATGTATTTTTATTTTGTATTTAATAATACATATATTTTAATTCATATTTGTCCTGTTATATTTCTTTCTACATTAACGTTATATAATAATTTCACATCTTTTCTTGGTCACTAAGGAGATAAGGTATCCCCCTCCCCCTTAACTAAAGGGATAAGGGAACGGTTTTTTTATATCATCCTTCATAAATCGAAATTTATCTCGGTACCGTAAGAAAAAAACTGTTCCAGAATTAGCAATTCAAGCACTTTCACATGAGACTTGACACAGTCACTAGACTTTGACCTTTACATTTCGGGGTCCTTAGGAACCTAGAGTACGCTGGCAGGCTGACGACAGACCCTAGACCGATTTTTGGCCTAGATAACGCATTTTATTCAACTTAACGTAAGAAAATCCGACATTTCTAAGCCGATAAAACTCAGCTGAATATACATGTCTTAAGTGTGTCTTCGCGTTATCCATTTCATGCTAAAAAGTTCATTTTATGACCACAAACGCTTACAGCGTCAAATTCTTATTCAAGTGTGAGTAAAATCGCTTCTGATTTCGCAGGGTCCACTGTGACATTTCAAACGTTAATCCCGGTTGCGTATAGGTCAAAGGTACTTATTACAATAGATAAAATCTCTGGGAGTCTTGCTGACCTAATAGGTGATTCACAAGAAAATGTAACAGCGTTTCAAATGCCGGCCTTACCAATACTAACTGCGAAGTCTAGTGCCCAAGTGGGATTAAGTTTTCTAATTCAGTACCTATCTGTTCTCGTATCTAACATTTTTTTTCTGGCTTTCATTCCAATTAAATTACATATTTTGACTTAATACTTTTATTCAGTGCGACAAAGTGCTAAAATAATAATTTGCTGTTGACTATACCAGGAACATATGGCTTTGTAGGAGTATTTACGTACATACACATATTCATGCGTGAGCGTTTTCGTAGTCCCTTACCAAGAGACAATGTGTCCGTTGTCGATTACGCGCCATGTCCATAAGTATTTACTAAGTAATTATTATTATATGCCTGTACGATCCTAAAGCCCCCTTTACACACGAGCAAGACCCGCAGCTACATGTGGGATGTGGGGTATGGTAGAACGATTGATTGCATATGTGTAAATAGGACATTATATCTCAAGTATACTTATCAAGAGCTCCTGAGTCTATGGAATTAAAGTATTAAATCATTTTCCGGAACATATTGAATGTCACAAGATGGGATTAGGTTTAAAGTACTTCTACAATTTAGATGTAGTGATATTTAAATTTGTGTTTATTGTGTTAATTTACTATTGTACGCCCGAAATGGGTAAGTCGTTGAACTTTTTTCGTATGACATGTTTTTTTTTTATGATAGCCTGACCAGCGATTGGCCTCAGTCTCGGCTAATGGAAAGCGATGACAAGCCCTAAGATGTGATCTAATTGTACACAGTTATTGATAGTAAAATATATCTTATCTTTATCTTATCAAGTTCTAATCAACATCAACGCGCATTCGCTTCCACAGGCACACTAACGTACCACGATGAGACGTAACATGATATAATATTTGTATGCGATATGTCAAGTCAGATTGTCCTCTAAATTTTTTTAACGAGAAACCTTTCTAATTTCTATGACGCCGTAATTTTCATAGTCTTTTCCCTGCGTTACAATTTTATACAGCCCGAGAGTCAGATTATATAAGGTAATCAGTCCATCTTGTGTGGGGTCTACCCACGCTGCGCCTTCCAATACGTGGTCGCAACTCGAGAACCTTTCCGCCCCAACGGCTATCGGTTCTACGAACAACGTGCCCCGCCCACTGCCACTTAAGTTTAGCTATTCGGAGGGCTATATACCGATATACTTTGGTTCTACTACGGATGGCCTTATTTCTGATGCGATCGCGTAAACTCCCAACATAGCCCTCTTCATAGCTCTTTGAGTGACTTTGAACGCGAAAACCAGTATTAAACAGTATTTTTGTCAAAAAGTACTATTGCGTCCAATAAGTAAAAAAACCAAGTTATTGTACATTATTTTAAAATTTAGATTACATAATTTTCATATTCTTTTGATAAAAAGTGCACTAGTAAAATTGTTACAAGTTGAAAAATAAGGGTGATTTGGTGAATTAATTTCTACAAGTAAATTTTATTACAATTGGCTTTACAATTGTATCCTAGTTATAAGTTATAAGACTATTTGCTATGTCAAAGATGTTGGTCTTATAATAAAATAAAATATAATAAACATGGTTTTTGAGAAAATCCACGTTACTCTTTACGTCCTGCAGCTTATTATATATTGTTTTTAAGGCTCCGTAGTAAACAAGGAACCCTTATCCATCCGTCCGGCTGTCCGCGTCTTAGCTCAGTAACCGTTACTACTAGAAATCTGTAATTTGGTATGGGTATACATTTAAAAATCGACAGCTACATCGAGTGGACAGCTACGGTACCCTACATTGCGCGTGGTCCGACACGCACTTGGCCACTTTATTGTATCATAATTTTAATAGTTCACGCATAAACTGGTTACGGAACTAATCATTTTACGAAAATTTGCCAAGGATGGCCTTAACCGTTCTATGCTGTATATCATAGAACAAATACACTTATTCGTTTGCAATATTAATAGGTACTAAATTTCAGGCTGAACTACGTGTTGGCTAAGTACTTTCAATTTTTATCATTCAAGTATGAGCTGACTCTTGTAGTCCTTTGTTAAGGGTTATTTGATTATAAGACCAATCACACACAACTTGAAATATTGAATTATAGGTATGGACAATTTTTTGAGTTCATGTCAGTATTTTTATTCATTTGACATATTTTTATATGAACGACCTAATAGGCGGTTTCACTAGCATGGACTCAGGATGCTATATTGAAGACACTTGTCTTAACAGTATAAGGTATGCAAATGACATGGTGCTGCTGAGTCCGTCTATAGGGCCCCTTAGACAGTTCGTGGCCAAGCGTGAGGATTACGCTGCTGCACATGGACTTGTGTATGTCACCAAGAGTGAAGTAATGGTGTTTAAAGCAGGTAAAATTAGACTTTATTTATCCTTTCTGTGACTCTTAGTGGAGTTGTACTAGTAGCGGCTCGCTTTAAGTACTTGGACCACATTATAACGAGTGAATTATTATTTTTCTGCTTTGCCTTAAGGTTGACTGGTAGAGAATGCCTTTTGGCATTAAGTCCGCCTTTTGTACTATAAGTTTTACTTTTGTGCAATAAAGATTAAATAAATAAATAAATAAATGACTTGTACCATGATAGTGACGGCTAATATTATACTGTGGTGATGGCGAGAGAGAGAGAGCGCGCAGGGCGTTGTCAGTGAGGAATAATATGCTGTTTCGCAGATTCGCTACAAGCTCAGTTGAAGTAAAAATAACGCCATTTAAAGCATACCCTCCTAAGGCCTCGCGTACAATTTTTTGTACAAATTCCAAAATTGATTTGAACTTAAAATGAATAACAAAAGAATTCCAAATTCAAAAACACAATAATTTTTCTGGGCCTCAGGAGGCTACAAGTACTGCCAATCTTTTTACTCTAGTGGTCTGTGGATTCGGTATACCAAACGAGCCTACTACGTCTTACGCGTTCAATATTAACTGAATGAATGCCTTCAGAATGCTGCTGAGACTTCCATAATTTATTTATCGTATGGCAATTATTTCGAATCATAAATGGTGCAGTGCGTCGCAAATGTTGGCAAAGGTACACTGAATGATTTTCGTGCGATAATGCGCAAGAAAATCACGTCGCTGATGGGTCGCGTCAGGGAGAGTCAAAACAGCATTCTGAAGTTTATTGCCGGTAGATTTAACTGGCTCATATTGTTGCATTATAAACATGGTTTTTGAGAAAATCCACGTTACTTACGCGTGAGGTATGCTATGCGAGGTTAAGCGATGTCGGGCGAGGTCAGTCCTTGGATGGGTGACCGCTTTGAGTGGTTACTAACTGAGCGCTCCCATGCTGGAAGGCACGTTAAGCCGTTGATCCCCACTGCTGTCTATGATAGCAGTCGTTAAGCCAAGTTAGAGGCCTTGGGGCGGCTTGAGAACTTCTAACAGTCAAGTTGCCCGCTCACTTGACAAGCCTAACCCCAATAGGGTCAATTTTTTTTTTCAATTCAATTCAACATTTATTCATAAACAATGCAATGGGCAGGGTTTCACAGGGCTGGTTCCTTCTTTGCCCAGCGGCTTAGTCTAGCGGTGCAAAGAGGCAATGCCGCCAGCGTCTTAGGGTCCATGCCTCAAGCCTGTGAACTGGATGGGGTTTTCTATATATAAGTGGTTTTATTTATAAGTCTAGTAAGTATCATTATGTTTCAACCTGTAATTGTGTACTAAACACATTACCGAACTTAGTAATTCCTAATTCAAATATGCAATGATTGTGTTTGAAATTTGTACATACACTTATTATAATAGAAATAAATACTATAACTAAGATCACGCACATAATTTAGACCGACATTTACTAAAAAACTATTCTTATTTTAATCTTGTGCAAATATTTCTTCAATACTGTAGAAGCACCCCCTCAACAAATATGCTTTCAATAGGTTACTGAACATGAGACCGTTTGTAATCATTTTTTAAGTTAGTGGGAAGCTTATTAAATATATTTACTGCCTGGTTTCTAGTGCAATGCTGCTCTATTTTGTGCTTAGGACAGAAATTAGGCTTTAAGTTTTTGGTGCGCGAAAGTAAGCGCAACTTTTGTTCCTCAATCGTCTCATATTTTGGTAAATTTCTCACAAGCACGGTGAGTAAGACGAGTACATATAAGCTAGGGACTGTCAGTGTTCTCTACAGGATGCTCTCTGAGGTAGACGCAAAAAGGATCGTATCGCTCTTTTCTGTGCAACCAGTGCTTTGTTTATATTATACATATAGCTATTTCCCCAGAACATAATGCTGTACCGCAACTTTGATTCAACGAGTGCGTAGTAAACTGTCCTGAGTTGTTCGACTGTCAAATCATCCCTCAGGCTTCTCAGAGCGTAACAGGCTGAATGAATGGAATTTTGAATGGACTCTACCTCCCGTTTCCAGTTTAATGCTGAATCAATGCGCACCCCAAGGAATTTTACACAATCAACAACTTCTATTTTAGCTCCATTCATAATTATGTTCAGGGTGTCAGTCTTTTTGTAGTTGTACTTAAATAACATTATTTGCGTTTCTCGTTTGGTCTAGTTTCCTCTTTGGGTTGGAAATTCAGATGGCAGTCGCTTCCGTAAAAACTAGCGCCTACGCCATATCTTCGGATTAGGTAGTGGATCCAGGGTATCCTTCAAGATGCAACTGTACTTGGGAATAACGCTAGGATGATGATGATATTGTTGCATTGGATTGAGCAGGTCAGGAAAAATATTTATAGTAGTCTTTGGTCTGGACTACATTGACATATTATGTCAATTGTATATAATTTGTATATAATTGTTATAACGAATGTATGATAGTATAGTCGCGGAATGAAAAGGTTTGTCACTTTCCAACCTTAATGGCAATAAAATTCAGATGGAAAGTTTTTTTTTAAATAAAAACATTACTTTTAAGTTTTATTTTTGTGACTAACAAGTAATAACATATAATCTAAAATAAATAATTTTAATTTGATTTGATTACTAGTGTAGTTAAGTAGCTTAATTAATTTTATCTGAAATATGAGAGAGTGGCGTAATGTAGGTACTCTATTTAGCTTCACACAATTTTGAATAGCTATAGTTTATTTAGGTTTTGCTAAAATATTGGTGAATTGCAAACACTTGTACATAGTTAAGGACTTTATTATTTCTACATTTTAATTGATACCATAGTTACAAGTGTTACCTAAATAAATTATATGACTAATTTTCGTAACACAAAGGAATCAATTAAAATGTAGACATAATTAAGACCTTTATAAGTATGTAAAAATTTTGTGCAATTAACCCATATTATATTTTATCACTTTATAGGTTTTGTTAAATTAATGGATTTATTTAATACATATAAATACTGTATTATGAAACATACACACAATACTATTGATAAGTATCTAAATTCGTCATCATAAAATTATCTTTTTTGCATTGTCGTACACGGTTTAAGAAAATAAAAACGCCTCAACATTTGTATAATTAAAAAAAAACTTACCTTAACTAAAATCCACAAATCCCAACACTGGCCGTATTGAAAACAAGATGTTCCAAATTTGAATTAGTTTGAATATCGAAGACTATATCGCACGACGGTTGGTGTATCTGTGCTGTCAGGATAGAAACGCTCCCTTTTATATGACGGGATGCGGGCTTTCCACAGTGGTGCTACAATATTTTCCTGAAAGGGTAGCCGAGCGGTGCAGGCGTGCAATTTTAAAATAGGAATGATTTCGTAGAATATAATACTTATTAGATTTTTTTGAAGTTTTGAATGTTTGGATAAATATAGTCTTATGACGAATAAAAACTGCATCTGAGGTTTTTTTTTCGAAGAAAAGCAGTCCTGTGCTGTTTGTGCTAGAATCCCCGATACATCAGCGAATAGCCGCTTAGATCTTGTCGATGAGAAAACTGTGTTAAGTAGTCATTGTGTTGATATATATTTAAGAATGTTAAGAAACGAACAAAAAAATATTATTTTTCTAAATAATTAGACATTTTTAGGAGCCAAAAATTAACATTCTCCAACTTTTTTTAAGCCTGATGCTGACACCATTTTTTGTGGTTGTACCTTACTTCTTCGCGTATTCTAAAATGTATTAAGACTAAAACGAAAGAAAATTGATCACCCAAACATGAATACATAAATAAATACACATACATAAATAAATATTTTTACTGATATTATACCATCCTGCATTCAACCCTTAACCATAACCTTGATTAACCTTAACCTTTTTTTTTATTTATTCCAAAAATGCATTTTTTCGGAATTTAATTTAATTTTCTTTAGGTTGATAAGGTTATTTTTGGTTCCAAAGGTTTATTGCTCAATCTATATACTTATGCTTAAAAAACAATATGTATTTGACTAAAAAACCCAAATGAATATGGAATAAAATAAAATAGGAACGAGTTTCAGATCACTGTAGAAGCCCCACGGGGTTGCTCCCCACGCAACACCGAGAGCCGGTAACGCGAGAGGTAAATTAACTTTGGTTAGTTTACCGCCCCTAAGACAACGAGGGTAAAAATTATTTCAGAAATAAAAATGCGTGTTTTTGTAACTAAAACAAGACTAGGGTCCTCATTAAAATAAAACTATTTACAGATTTATGGTAAATAGTCGGTTTCGTAAAGAAAACAAAATCATACCCACTTCACGTGTGTGGGAGGAACCCTAAACATTTTTTTAATTTCCTCATTTTATTCTTAGCATTTGGTCGGCGTGGTACGTATGTATCATCATTATCATGTCAGCCGAAAGACGTTCATTGCTGCACATAGGCCTCCCCCAAAGAGTGTCACAATGACCGGTCCTGCGCCACCCGCATCCAGCAGCCTCCAGCGACATTTACCAGGTCATCAGTCAACCGCGTGGGGATCTACGAACGCTGCGCCTCCTGGTACTTACGTGGTCGCCACTCGAGAACCTTTCCGCCCCATTGATATGTATACCTGCCAATTACAGCTTTCTAGTATTAACGGTTACTACAGACGGAAGGACAGACGGACATGGCAAAACCTTCTATTTCTTGTTTTCTACGTAACCCTAAAAAGGTTTTTTATAGTTACCTACTTAATATACTATTACCAACCACCACCCAACCCAACTATACCCAACTATATAAGTAGTTTCCAGGATCCTTTCATAAAAATATCAATTTCGAAAATGACGTTTTTTGCGATATCTCTCTACGTTAACGTTGTTTTCTTTTTGGCTTTTTACGAGCCAGATTTAAACAGCAATTTTTTACTGTTATATTTGTAACGTTAATTTTTTACTGTTATATTTGCAGTTTGAATGTAAATTTAAATAAAGTTTATGACAGGATTAAAAAACTGTACAACCTTGTACTATTTTACGAAATTATTACGGTAATTTAGGTACCGATCCATATTCTTTGTCCGCGAATGTATAATAGTATTACATACCTTATTCTAACTTTAACTTCAACGTTTTAAGTACCTGTTCTACTCGTCCTCTAATTTAGTAACATTGAATTTTATACAACGTAGTAGAGTCCTGTCGTTTCACAAATATTCCTTCACGCAAATTTGAACCTTAAACGTGTTGTAACGCTTGAAGCACACATTTATTTCCTCAATTGCTAAACAAATGAAAGCAATTAGCTAAAAAATGCATTCCTTATTGGTTTATTTGATTGAAATGCTACTGCTGCTGTTCTCCTCCGGTTTACGACTTCGCCATGAATGTAAAACTTGTGAATATACGTCTCTAGCCATCATAACAAAGAATTCTCAAGCCAATGCAAGATTGACAACGCGCTTATGATTCTTCTGTTGCCACAAGCGTCCATAGTCTACGGTGTCTATTTTGGGAGGGATTTGAATATTTTTTTCCACTTTCCTCTTTGAAAAGAAGCTTAAAATGGTATAAGAACATTTTGATAATGACTAATTTCTGACAAACTGAACAATTTTATTTAATATAGCAAAAGAAAGACAGTCTGCAAAAAGAAATGCTTAAAATATTAATGCCTGTTTGTAGTTTTGGGAATTTCGAATCATTCGGATAATTGTCCGAATACATCTTATACTAAAATAGAGCTAACCTTGATTTCTAAACTGATTTATCAATAAACGACTCATCTAAATATAGCAATTAAGTAATATTAAATAAAATCTTAGAATAAAAATAAATATGTATGAAACTAATTACACTAACTGTGAATTCGATTACATAGACACTGTCATGAAATCGTATGTCTGTAATAGAAACTCTATTACATAAGCATGAAAGTAGTTTATCCAATGGAATAAGATATATCAGTGTCAAACTCATAGTCCTCGTACTGTACGCAGATATCAGAGTAAAGCATATATCCGCTCATTTAAGTTGAACGATTTCTGTACATCTGATCTATTCTATTCTTGATCTATTCTTTGCAGAAATTGCGAAGCGTTTGGTTGACGTAACTGGTGACCGAAGAGCTGGCGGTTTCCTCGCTCAACGTATCAGCATTGCGATACAGCGAGGAAATGCCGCCAGCATCCTCGGTACAATGCCTCAAGGGCCCGTTTTAGATTTAAGTTAGTTTTAATTTTCTTTATATTATTTTGGTTATGTATTCTTGTATATATTTTCGTTGTACGGAAATAAATGATTATCGTATTCTATCTAATGCACAAATCAGAAAGCTGGAGAGAGACAGATAAGTGATATCTGACAGGTCTTCACTTGTCTGTCTCCGCTTTCATAACTGCACATAAAGCAGTGCTTCACTTCTTATATATTATTTTTCTACTCCAGCATTATAATCTGTCAATTAAATGACTGACAGCGTTAAAACAACGAACTATTTTAAAAAAATGCAAGTCTATGCCATAGACAAGTCATTACGAGAATATGACTGGTGGGAGAAACAAAATAAATTTCCCGGATTTCCATACATTATTACACAACTGTTATTTTTCTTACATTTTAAAAGAGGTGTGTGCCTTTTCGCTCGGTTATAGTTGCTTCTATAGATTATCATTTAATAAAGAAATAGCCTTGTAGAGATATTTTTACAAACCTGAAATTCAGAAAAGAGACAGTGTTTCCCAAAAAAAGGAGCAGTTATTCTTTTCTTCCCTCATTTGAGGGCAACACTTACTCTTTTTTGAATAACAGATGTGAAAAACAGTATGTGCAACTCGGTAGCAATTTCTCCATACATTGATGGAACCCTCATGGTTACGACGAGCGCTTCGGCCGCTGTTCGTGTGCTCTCGTGCGGGTACGTAACCGGTATAATTTACACCCACAGTGGTCACGTGGGTATATTTACATAATTGTATTATAACTGATTGCCGCTGGTGGTCGGTAAATCACGAAACCGTAAATTTTAGGAAAAATGGGGCTACTTTTGAACATTTAGAAACGTAGCAAAAAATCAGTGCTTTTAAATAAAATAAATATATATTTTTTAACCAAAACGAACTAGTCCCATAGCAAGCTCAATAAGGCTTGTGTTACAAGATATATATTTAAAAGATATATACTTAAATACATGGAAAACACCCAAGTCTCAGGCTCAGGAACAAATGATTCTGCTCACCACAGAGACAAATGCACTTACCAGGACTCGAACCCGGGACTCTAGCTTCAGAGGCGATGTCACTGAAAGTAAACAGCAAGATGGTGTACTAATATTTTGACTGCCACACAGGTCACGCGTAAATAAAAATAATTATTTACGAGTAAAATCAGTCACCCCTTGAATCAAAGTTACCCCAGTTTACTGGCACTGCCAGGTTTTATGTTCACGTTTTAGTAAATTCCGTCCATAAAACCACGATAGGTAAAGTTTTATGGACGGAATTTACTAAAACGTGAACATAAAACCTGGCAGTGCCAGTAAACTGGGGTAAGGTAACTTTGATTCAAGGGGTGACTGATGTTACTCGTAAATAATTATTTTTATTTACGCGTGACCTGTGTGGCAGTCAAAATATTAGTACACCATCTTGAAATCCGCCGGAAATCCGCCGGCTTGTCTTCCGAGGTTGCGAGGTTGTTGGCAACCTCGGAAGACAAGCCGGCGGATTTCCGGTGACAGTGTTTCTGGGATTGAGAATGTTATCAGCCGAGACACGTCCACAGCTGGATATATATAGGCCTCGCCTAAAGAGTGGCGCAATGACCGGTCCTGCGCCGCCCCCGCAAGCAATATTGTGCGTAGAAGAAATTTGAATGTGTATTCATGAACCCGAATAAATTCAAAGCAGGTATCTATTAACTCATTGGATTTAGGGTCCCGTACCCCTAAGGAAAAATAACCCTTGTAGGATTATATAATTCTACATACGGACAAAGAAGCAGACGCATGGTTTGAGGAAACAATGTCTGCTACTCCGGATTGTGACACAAGCCTACGTCACTGTCAAGTTGCCACTTAAAGTAACAAAACAACCAAACCAGCAAAGTTTTTTGGTTGAAAACCAGCCTTATTTCAAATTCCAATAGTTTGAGAACTCGTGACCTAGCTCAAGGGTGCACTTGAAAAGACAATTTAGAAGACAGAATGCCTTTTTTATTGTTGTAACCCTTAGTTATAGTAGTGGTTACTACTAGTAGTACCTGAAACGATATTATTAGGGTTACGCACGCTATAGTTTATTCACTTTATTGTTCCAGTTACATCATCCAGACCTAGTTTATTTATATTTAATATGTGTTAGACCAAAATAATGCAATGTCAAGTCAAAAATAACCTATAAAATAAATATAAAATAAACAAACTTAAAGAAAAAAAAATGTCCCAAGTCGCTATCAGCGGGTAGAGTGCCCAGAAGGCTGGCCGCATTGCCACGCTGGATGGCAATGTTATTCTTTGTCCGAAATATTGGCCAGCCCTCAAGTCACCGGAGGTCTCTAAATCTTTGAAAAGTCGAAAGTCGACGCGCGCTTGGTCCCCATGGTCCAAGTATTTCGACCCCAAACGCCTCAAATAAATATACACTCCCCAGGGAGGCATACTTGCGGCGTTTGAGACCTTCGGCTGAGGATGCAGCAGAGCTGGCATTGATTCTGGTGCCTGGAAGATGGGTCAGAGCAAGCGTGTCTACGCACGTAGCATCCCATACAAGGCGAGGGGACGACCCATCTTCAAGGGATCCAGCGTCATGCCGTCAAAAAATTCAAATTTTGGTTTGAGTAACTTACCGACGTAAGCTAGTTAATTATATTCTTACTTATGGATCAATCTGGTCTGAAAATAAACGATTTATTATTATTTTATTACGTAAAGAAAAAACGGAACCCTTATAGAATCACTTTGTTGTCCGTCCATATGTCCGTCTGTCAAGGCCCTTTTTCTTAGGAACGCGTGGAGGTATCAAGCTGGAATCTATACCTATCAAATATTTAGGTCTACTATCCCTTGGAGCTGTGAAAAAATCAAACTTCTAAGCCAACGCAGTCAAAAGATACAGCCGTTTATGCCGCAAATTTTCGCAAGTTTGCGACACTCGCTAGGGAATCAAAACCTACAGGGTACTTCCCGTGAACTCAGAATCCTGAAATTTGGTACGAAGCAACGTCTTATTGCACAAATAAAGGAAAAATTGCGAAAATCGTAAATTTTTAGTTACATCATAAATAAATGAAAGTTTTGTACAATAATCCGTATATATTGCAGTTGCAGAATATGTATACTTTAATGGTGCTCGCACACTGGCTGTTATAAATGTTATATAACAGAAACTATCTTTCTTCAACATCACAGTGTTACATAGCCTTTCATTTTAAATTGTACCTTTTCCTTTTTGCCCAGAAATTGTATTTTTTTTTTCATATTTCTGATAGGGACATAAAAAATGTATCCCCTATTTCCCATACATTTTTTAGGTCTTAGATACTAATATTATAAAGAGGAAAGATTTGATTGTTTGTTTGTTTGTTTGCATTCAAAAGGCTCCGAAACTACTTAACCGATTCGAAAAACTCTTTTACTGTTGGGAAGCTATTACACTATGCCCGGGTGACGTAGGATGTATTTTTTTAATGGGATCCTGATTAAAACTCCAATAATGTAACGCAAAGTATAGAAAAATACCTATAATATTCTTTACATCGCGTGCGCTGCGAAAACTATTGATGATAGAATAAAATAATCTATACTTATGATAAAATTATACAGACTATAGATTTGACTGTTTGTTTGTGTGAAATAAAAAAAAAAGATTAGAGATCCTTTCTAAAATTCCAATAATGTAACCCAAGGTGTAAAAAAATACCAAAAATTTTCTTTACAGTACATATGGTGCTACGTTACCGCACGAGTGCGGTAATCAGCAGATTACGTGCATATGTCGAAACTACAAAGAGCCATATGTACTGTAAAACGTTGTACGATACACGTGCGAACAGGTAATTCGCAACTCGTGTCGATTTAAAACACTCCCTTCGGTCGTGTTTTAATTTATCACCACTCGTTGCGAATTTCCTGTTGTCTGCACTTGTATCGTAATGTACTATTACATCGCGTGCGCTGCGAAAACTATTGATGATGGAATAATTATTTGTTAATTATTCGTGTGTGTGTGTAATTACAATTTTTTATATATTTTTTTTTAAATACTAGTGCAAAGCCGGGGCGGGCCGCTAGTGTATGAAAAAACCGGCCAAGTGCGAGTCAGACTCGAGCACGAAGGGTTCCGTGCCATCACCTCCTAATCTACATTTAAAACCACTATGCAATACATTTAATCAAAAAGGTCGTATCTTCATAGGAAACTTACGGCAGTTAGGCCCTTTTGTTTGGGAAAGACAGTTTTTCAGCAATAACTCAAAAACCGTTAAACCTACCTTGTCTAAACCAATTATCGTTGAAAGTATTTATTAATTTACATAATCTGCATTTTATTCACAATTTAAAACTTCATAGTTTGGAAAATAGAGGGATTGATCATTTTAGTACCTTGTCACTTTCACTACTTTGACGCATTCTTACTGTCTTAGGACTGTTACGTTAGTGCGACAAAGTACTAAAACGATCATCTACATTTGCTGTTGACTTGACTGCTCCCGCTGCTCAACCCAACCATAGAACCGCAACTGACAGCCACGAAGCTTTATGATACAACATATAACTCTCTGGGACATTTTACAAGCTATCGACTAGAGGGACTTACTCATGTAAACCATGCGTAAACCTGTTGCTTATTTTCGGAACACACAAGTAATAAAACTAAAAATAGGTTTTACGTAGGTGCCTGATTTGATAAAATCAGCTGTTATGCTATAGGACATTTACTTATTAAATACGTCTTCAAATATCAAGGTCAAATGTCAATAAGAAGCAGGCCTTTTAATTATTGTAGAACATAATTATACGTTGATTTAAATGGCAATAGAATTAACTGGATGGGTTAAGCTTAAGTAAATTTTGAGGGTTGTTTTAACTATTATTTACATATTACCTTTAGTAACAAAATTAATTATACAATGTTGCACTAACTTACCTAAATAATATTAGGTACATTACATTATCTGATTTAATCTCCTTTAATGTACAAAGGGATAGAGTGAAAAGGCTTGAAAATTAATGTTTCGCCACATATATTCACCGCGTGGAGAACTACATTGCCAGAGACCCTAAGCAATTTTGGTCGTACATGAAGTCGCGTTCTAGCTCTCTTGCTGTGCCTAGCTGTTTGACTTATAATAACCGATTGGTGAATACTGCTGCTGAAATATGCGAGGCTTTCTCAAATTATTTTCATAGTACATTTTCAGTACCAAACACTGACCGAACGATACCCATTGACTCCATACATAGCTCTGCCTCTCATATATCTAGCATTGAAGTCAACCGGGAAGTACTTATTAAACTCCTTATGAAGCTTGATCCATCCAAAGCAGCTGGGCCTGACGATCTACCTGCTCAGTTTTTGATAAATTTCGCTAAAAGTATAGTTGAGCCAATAGCTTTATTGTTCAAACGCTCATTCGCAGAATGTTCAGTGCCTGTATTATGGAAATCAGCTTATATTACGCCAGTCCATAAAAAAGGCCCTAGAACGGACGTGACTAATTAGAGGCCAATTTCCAAGCTTTGCATTATCTCTAAAGTTCTAGAAAAACTTGTCTATTGTCAAGTCTATGAAGCCATCAAGAACCACTTCAGTCTCCATCAACATGGTTTTCTTCAACACAGATCTACGGTCTCAAACCTGATACTATTGAATAATTATGTGACAAGAGAGTTGGTCAATGGTGGTCAAATAGACGTCGTGTATACTGATTACAGTAAAGCGTTCGATCGGATTGACCATAATTTGCTAATTCAAAAGTTATACAAAATAGGCATTCACGGTGACCTGTTGCGGTGGTTTTCATCTTACATTGACAATAGATCGCAGGCTGTTGTCATTAACAATTATATATCTGGTTGGGTGACCGTTCCGACTGGCGTTCCCCAGGGATCGTTGCTCGGACCTCTGCTTTTTAATGTATTTGTTAATGACATCAGCGATTGCTTTATCTCCTCTAAATTTCTTTGCTTTGCGGACGACATGAAGATCTTTGCTAAGGTAAAGTTTCTCCAGGTTTCTGCCCTTATTCAAGATGACTCAACGGGATTCTGCCCTTATTCAAGATGACTTAAAGCTTACTGTCAATCTAACAAACTGGAGCTTAACCCTTCGAAATGCTTCACCTTGACTTTCTCGAGACAGCATCTCACAATCCCAACTATGTATGAGATCAACGATCAACCGCTCCAAAGGGTCCAGACGATGAGAGATCTAGGAGTAATTCATGACTCTAAGCTGTTATTTGACACTTACATTAACACTATTATATCCAACGCTTCTAAAACATTGGGCTTTATTATGCGGAATTCTCAATGTTTTACACAAGCCAAAACTATTAAAATCCTATACTGCACGTATGTTAGAAGCAAACTCGAGTATGCATCACAAATATGGAATCTTCGCTATTGTACTTACATTGATAGGTAAAAAAGAATCCAAAAAAAATCATTAAGTACCTTTGTTTTAAATTGAAAACCCCTTATAGGTCCTCCGACTATATAAATATCTGCAAAAAGCATCACCTCATTCCTTTATGTAAACGCCGTGATATTGCAGATATTATTTAATACATGCTAAACATTACTAACGGCAATGTCGTTACCCAGAATTATCAGCTGAACTTTCTTTCACTACTCCATCCAGATCTAAAAGATGTTATCTTCCCCTTGCAATTCCTCTCGCTGCGCGGAACTATAGACAAAATAGTTTTTTGATACGAGCTGGTAAAAGCCTTAATAAAGTAACGAAGGAGCATGACATTAATATTTTCAATAGTAGCATCCAAACTATGCGGCGTCACCTGACGGAGGATTTCTTTAAATGAGCGTGCCTTGGACAGATTACAATGTAATTTAATATAATAGTTTATTTAAGTTTATTATATTACCACTGCATTATTTGCCTTGTGTGATGTAGTGTTTTAGTGCTAATCACCATCTGTTTTAATGTCAAAATGTTGTTACTGGTGAGAACCTGTAATTGGCTTTTTGTATCATATGTTTGGAACTAATGTAGTTTAAGCAGCTGTTGGATCTCCGAATAAATAAATAAATAAAATATAGGACCGCGCGCGGGTCGCACAAACATACAATTACATAATAGTCAATGTTAAATATGGCGTTCGCAGCTGTCATCCCATACAAACTTGTCAAAATTTCCATACCACAACATTTCACCTTTGTACATTCGTTTGATGTTATATTTAATCGATTATCGCTTCCAAACACTTACATCCGTGGGGGCGCCAAAGATCTACATTCACAGCTTGTAATCATATTCCTGTGATTATGATGTGCGTCATAGACTGAATAGATAGCTAATTAATGACTACTAGTAAATTGATACTGTTAATGCTATAGATGAATAACATTGAAGCTCGAAATTGAACCGCACAGAGCGGTCGCGGCGCGGTGCGGAGCGAAGGCGGTTTAGCATTATTGATCTTTCCGCAACTGTCGACTGTCGATTACGCTTGGCGCCTCCGCTCCGCTATCCCGCCCATATACTACCGCGCTATTTTTTGGTGCGACGTGCCCCGGACAGCGTTCGCTTTACCGCAAAACCGCCTCCGCTCCGCAACGACGCTGCGCTCCCGCGACATTTACCAGGCAACAGTCCACCTTATGGGGGGCCTGCTTCGGGTACGTGGTCGCCGCTCGAGAAGTTTTCCGCCCCAACGGCTATCGGTTCTACTTCTACCTTCTATGCCCCCCCTTAGTGTTTGTTGATGTACTACCCCTGGGTCAAGGGGTAAGAGATTTGCACGGTGTCGGCAATGCTCATGTGACATCCCTGGAGTTGCAGGCGTCCATAGGCCGCGGTGACCGTTTACCATCCGGCGGGTCGTACGCTTGTTTGCCACGTGGTATAAAAGAAACCCGGTACAAATATGCATTATTTTGTGTTCTGCTATTATAATACCTCTTATATTAACCATTAATTCCAGTTCTTGCAGTTTAATTTAATATTAAGACAAATATTCATGTTGACACATCTGTGCATACTGCTGACACAAAACCTTGAGGGTAAATTTAAGCATTACAATAAAATGGGAAAAATACGAACTTACCTATACCTACACAACCACCATATCAGCCCAAGGACATCCACTGCTGTGGACATAGGGCTCCCTCAATTTTCGGGTTGGCGATCGCGGTATCTCCACCGCACTCCAGGGATGGCCCACGGTGATCTTGGTCGTGAATGTCCAAAGACATACCTGGGTCCAACCTACAATTACTAAACAAAATGTGGTACGTAAGTATGTAGTCAGCGGCAGAAGTAAGTACGTAGCTATGTAGGATTACACTCTTAAAATTATCCACAGTCCTTCACATTTCATATCAGCCGAAAGACGTCCACTGCTGGACGTAAGCCTCAAACAGTTCCACAAGTGCCACAATGACCGGTCCTGCGCCACCTGCATCCAGCGGACTCTCATGACCTTTACCAGGTCATCCATCTCGTGGGAAGTCTGCCCACGCTGCGTGGTTGCCACGCGATAATCTCGTCCTAACGGCCATCGGTTCTACGTGCAATGTGCAATGTGTCCCGCCCTTAAATTAAAGCACACACACACGACTAGATGACAGTTGTTATTCACATACCTACTAACTTATTTACATTCTTATTTTACGTAACAATGTAATCGTATATTGTTAGTTATTATTGTGAAATTGTTAACCATGTACGTACTAAGATACCACCTGGTGACCACTTGGGTTATTCCAGCGTCATGATGAAAATGTAAACCACGGTTTGGATGGTGACATTAAATTGTAGTGACTTGGATTTAATGTTGTTAACTAAGTATTATTTGTCTCTTTAATTATTTTTTGTGTGATATGTGATATAATATGGGCTAAGCCTGAAATAAAGTATTATTATTATTATATGTCTTTTCCGCTCACGGGACAATGGTGACCCGGACCTTTGGAAGGCGTGCGCGGAGCCGAAGTACCAACCGAGTACCACATAGCCAACACTTAGAGGCCCTTTTGACAATTTAATGAGATGCAAGGGGTATTCTTATTATTATTATTAATCTGAGTGACCACTTTTTAATACTTATTGCTGTGTATAATTCTTGTTTGTATTTTTTTTCTTCTTTCTTTCTTAGCATTGCATCCATACAAATATTATCAATGCGTAAGTAGGTAACTCTGTCTGTCTGTTGCCTCTTCACGTTTAAACCGCTAAAACGATTGAGATGAAATTATGGAAAGGGGAAAGGTCATAGCATAATTTTTATTTCAGTAATCATTCCTTAGGGTGTGAAAAGGGGGGTAGAAGTTTGTATGGGCGAGCGATATTTAAGCCTGCGCCTGCAACAATTTAATAGCAATTATTTTTATAAGTTGCACGCGGACGGAGTCGCAGCATTAAGCTAATTTTAAATATGTCATTGTTATGGCCACAACGTGTTCGAAAGTTGCCTACCGGTGTTTTCCCGCCTTTTCCTTTTCCCGTGAGTAACTCGATCATCGGGCGCCCTCCTGACTTTTATCTCGTTTATCTGCAGTCAACCCTCCTTAAAACCCATACTGCCCTTCTAAATCAAAATGTCCTATGTCATTATGGAACTCAAATGAAGATCCAACATTTTACACAACAACTTTAGCTTGGTACGAACGTTCGGGTCTTTGATCTGTGGTTCGGGTAAGTGTTTTGTTACGGCAAGATTTTTTAACTATCGCATACAAAAGGTATTTTATTTGCCTGGTTAATGCGTCATAGTACCTGAAGCAAAATTACGCCTAATTATACAGCACCCATGTCGTCTAGTACCCATAACACAAGCCTTATTGAGCTTACTGTTGGGGCAAGTTTGATTTGTGTAAGATTTTCCTCCTAATATTTATTTATTATTCTTGTATATTTATATGTAAATAAGGCTTTTAAAACATTAGTTTCTCCCTGATACTAAAATACTTAAACTACACTACTAAACCTACAACACTACTAACTAAAAAAAAAATAAAAAAAAAATTTAGTCTCCTAAAACCTACAAAATGGAGTTCTAAAGTCATTCACGTATTTCTTAAACGCGTCGATTGGCTTTTATTTAATTTGCATCGAAATTAATTTCATCATTTCTGTTGTTTTAATTCCGGTGAATTCGGTCTGAAGGACGAAATCGAGGTAACATCGTGGTACAAATTATACCGATGAAACCAAGTACAAGGTAAGGGTTCTAGTATTTTTTATTATTATACAACGGTGGCAAACAAGCATACGGCCTGCCTAGTGCTAAGCAGACAACGTAGCCTATGGACGCTTGGGATTGCATAACAAAACAATCACGGGCGCACTATCGACCCTTTTAAGAGTTCGCAGTAAGCTCGGTTCTCCATACAAACGTTGTTTCGCTCTGATATTAAAATGGCATGCTGGAATTATTTGAAACTTTGTATACAGAAGGATATCCAGTATATCTAGGTCGGAAATTAGTTTCTGTTGCTTGAAATTATGACGAAGAAAAAATACAGCGATTAATAGGTTTTCATACAAGACCTAAAAAAAATCCAAAAACACGCTGTATTTTTTTAAATTCCAATTTCTAGCAATAGAAACTAATTTCCGACCTAGATATGGCGGATCCCATTGTGTATACAAAGTTTCATGTTATTTCAACATAGCGTTTTGAAATGAGAACGTTTGTATTGAGAATCGAGTTCGGTCGAGCGTACGGGGGACTCTCAGATCTTTCTTTCTATGATCTGAGGGGGGACTCTTAATGGTTTCGTGGTAAATGAAATGAAATAAATGAACTTTTTACCGCAAGTACGTCGCAACTCGCAATGGCGTCACGTAAATTGGAGATGATTTATTTCTTGCAAGACCCGCATACGCTGGATACCTGGATTCTAGAATATGCTTGCATAATATTAATCATTAAATTGCTTTTTTTTTTGAGTCAAGTGTCTGTCCCTCCCCTCTACCAACTAAACGATACTGCTACGCTACTGGGTATATGAAAAACTTAATGGTGGTAGTATAAATAATGAATTTAAAATGAAAACTATCACAGCTAAGTAGACATTCATTTATACAGTGCGTTGCCCGACACGCACTTGGCCTGTTTATTTGATATAAGGAGTTGTTGTATTGACAGCAAGCTAAATGCAATACAGCTCCGCTCCAGCTCTCAACTGAGCTCATCGTCTTCGCTAAGTTTTTTTTTTATATTACAACGTTTTACAAAATTTGCCATTTTTAGGGTTCCGTAGTCAACTAGGAACCCTTATAGTTTCGCCATGTCTGTCCGTCCGTCTGTCCGTCCGTCCGTCCGCGGATAATCTCAGTGACCGTTAGCACTAGAAAGCTGAAATTTGGTACTAATATGTATATCAATTACGCCGACAAAGTGGTAAAATAAAAAGTGGAAAAAAATATTTTATTAGGGTACCTCCCCTATACGTAAAGTGGGGAGTGATTTTTTTTTCATTTTAACCCTAACGTGTGATATATTGTTAGATAGGTATTTAAAAATAAATAGGGGTTTACTAAAATCATTTTTTGATAATGTTAATATTTTCGGAAATAATCGCTCCAGAAGTAAAAAAAAATGTGTCCCCCCCCCCCTCTAACTTTTGAACCATAAGTTTTAAAAATAAGAAAAAAATCTCAAAAGTAGAACTTTATAAAAACTTTGTAGGAAAATTATTTTGAACTTGATAGGTTGAATAGTTTTTGAAAAAATTACAAAAACTACGGAACCCTACACTGAGCGTGGCCCGACACGCTCTTGGCCGGTTTTTTGTTATTTTCTACGCATAATCACCTCACTATGACGAGTATACAGACAAAATAAATGAAAATAAATATTCGGGGACATTTTTTTACACAAATTGAACTAGTCCCAGAGTAAGGTCAATAAGGCTTGTGTTATTGGTACTAGATGACGATATTTCTAATAAAATATATGTATATACTTATACATAAATACATCATCCAAGTCTCAGGAACAAATGTTTGTGCTCACCACAGAAACAAATGCCCTTACCGGGATACGAACGCGGGACCTCTAGCTATGGAGACAGTGTCAGTACCAACTAGGCTAAGCAGGCCGACAAAAGGTGTTATATTTTTGTATTTACCTATGTATGTTGTGTTTTCATATTGTTTGTAAGGCCTGTCACAAAATGGATACATGGTAAATAAATGTATACAAAATTACGGAGGTACTCATAACTTTCAAAACTAATACTTTCCTAGAAATAAGTTTTTGGTCAAAAATTTCATTTTTGGTACAAGCTTTTATTGCCGACTGTACTTTTTGCCACAATCATAAACTCGTTGTTGAGTCGGTTGGAATCAGCCCAAATACGATAGGTTTATCTTGTGTAGTTTAGCAATTGCTATGACGACCTTCTGTTTCCATCATCAGATCAGCTCTGTGTCAATCTGAAACCGGGAAATGGATCAAATACTTGCAAGATTTGATTACAGACAGACAAAGGGACAGGTGAAACTAAATAAAAGCTTATAAAAAGACACACTTTCATTTATTGGACCATTTAGGTATAAAAAAATAATGGAAGATATAAATATAAACGACATTCTGGCCTCGGCATAAAACTTCAATGGAAATTATAACGACACTTCGCTTCCTTGTTAGTGAAGAAAAAAATGAAATGTAAATAATTTATTCTAGAACTAGTCCATATTTGCCATTACTAATATTATTATAAAAAAATAATCAAATAAATACAAATGAAAATTAAAAATAAATTTATAATAAAAACTCGAAACTTTACTATTTATATTTTTGTTGGTACGGCATTTTCATAAGGAAAATGCGGTAAGGAAAACTATGTGTAATGAGGTGCTTTTGCGTAGGTAGATTTTTCAAGCAGGCCTGAAATGCTAGAAAAATAATCTAAGTATACAACATTCCCACGATATTCGATTTGCATTTTTAACAAGTTTCTAACGCCATTGAGATTCTAACCTAACTTTATACTAATAATACTTACTGAGTACTAAGAAAACAGAATACTTAGACGTGTTATATTTTAGTAGGGTATCAACACAAAACAGATAGACCTTTGTAATAAATATATGACAAACTTTATTTCATGTATAACGATCATAGTAATATTTATATTTAATCTTTAAAACATAATGCATATTTATTTACCCACTAAAAATCAAAATATTGTTATTAACTTCAAAATACCGTGAATATTTCACTTCCACCTTTTTTATTCCACTATAGTAATAATGTAAGCCAGAAAAAATATCACATAATATATATTTTTTTTGTTCTTAATATCGAAGTTCTTGTATGTTGTGTTGAGCCGTTACTGGGAATATTACTGATTTCGTATGGGCAATATTTACGAGCAGCAATATTCTCCATACAAATAATAATAATAATGTTTTATTGCTGGCACCAATCCGACATTATTCCCGGTACGACATGACATATCTCTATTTCGCACTATTCGATTATCTCTAGTAATTACAACGGAAGCTTACATTCAGTGCCAGAAACCCGCTACGTGGGCGTTTGTCTCGTAGCTCGTAGGCGCTTTCCGCTACATACGGTTTTTCGCATGTTATCGGCTACGCGCGTATTAGTATGAAAGCGTTGGCAGTGAAAGTTTTAATACAGTGCGTCCTCGTAGTTAGTTGGTACAGAATTCAAGTTTTTCGAATTCTGGAACGAAGCTAGGGTCCAATTCCTCTGTAGATATGAGGTGTCGGTACCATATCGCGGATAACTTCGCTTGTCTCCTCCTATTGGCAGCCTCAAAGTCCACTTGGAAGAGACCGAATTTAATCCTGTAAAGTAAATATCAATTAAAGTAAATTCCTCAATTATTGACCCCTTAATATGACATAGAATTGAAAGTGTCATGTATTCGTCAGTGTCGGGCACTAGGAAGTTTACCTTAGGTAACATGTTATATTATAATTAACTTAAACCTGACAGTTAATGATATGCGAGCAGATGCTCATAATTTTGTTACACCAGTAGGTGTTTAATCTAGCTATCCTCAGATCTAAACAACAGTGCCAAGACTGCTACGTGGTGTTAGGGCCTCCACTGCAGGCCTATATTGAACGGGTGTGAACAGAAAACCCGTCCACCCGTGAAACTTAGCGCTTACTCATATTATTTTTCAATACAGACCCGGGCCGGAGCGGAGCGGACTCCGCTCCGTGCGTCGGCTACTACAGTAGAGGCCGTTAAGCATAAAACAAAAGCGTTTCTTGGAATTCCAAACTCTTCTCAAATGGGATTATGTCTGTGCTGTATAGGTAGTATTCGTGGTGGGGCGAACCGGTGGCACGCGACACTTGTCATCGAGTTAGTAAATGGTGGTTTTATTATATACCCGGAGTGACCTCGGGGGTCATCACACGACCCTACAAAGTCTAAATATATAACAATACAAATTTATTCGAATAAAATAAATGAAACTTTTGTGATTTGTGAATACGAATAAATGCTTTTGAATAAAAGTGCGAACGAATGCGTGAAGTGGTGTTTTGAATTGCATTTGTGTAGGATTTGAAATAACTAGGAAAAAATATTATCGTGTAAGTTTGGTGGATGTCAATTTCAAGCACCCTCAACCTCTCCGATAGGTACTTGGAGTTTTATTTCACCATCTCCAAGTATCTTATAAATTCCCAATTATATACGTAGGTATTTCATACTTACTTATATCCATCTTTCCATTCAAAGTCGTCCAGCAGACTCCAAATACCACAACCTACTACATTGACCTCGTCTTCATAAACAGCATCCAAAAGGCTACCCAGGTATTGTTTTAGGTATTCAATCCTTTTACGATCCTCAAGGCCTTCGGCAGTAGCTAATCCGATCTCAGTAATGAGAATTAAGGGGTTGTCGTAGTTATCTTTTATATATTTAAGCGATTCCTTCATGCCGTGAGGGATGACCTGAAAACGTGATTTAATTTTTGAATATATGGCAAAGTCCATGTCTACTGATGTGCTGATGAAAATATTCTAATTGCCCGGAGTACTCCTGTCAGCCATATTGCTCTTACTAGAACTTTGACGTTCCCTGAGGCTGAGTCGGCGATAGAAATAAAACAAGCGAAACATAAAAATAAATACATTGTTTTATATGCACGCACCGTTCCCCGCTCCAGTTCAAGCGTGTACATACTCGTATTCAGGCCGTACATAAAAGTCAATCCCAATATATGCATTTATACATTCATATACACTTACTGCAATGTCTTCGGATTCAGTTCTTGGATATTTCTTGAATGAATGCACGGCCCCAAGATCGTCTTTCATGGAAGGCAGAACACCCTCTTGCTTGTAATCGGTTCTGGTCCAGTAATTTGTGGTGTAATAGTTCATTCCGAAGAAATCGGCAGCCTCTGAGACAAATCAATAAGTACCATTGTTATATGTATTTTAAATTGTTGTTTTGAAATTCAATTTCGCCGCAGGCCCACACTTCCCATACTAAAATGCCCGCGCCTTCCTCTTAGTGAATTTCCATAAACGATGTCGTCCGAAGGGCCCTTATCAGCATCAGAGTTCCAGCCATCCGAAAACCCGTCGGTTTGGCAAGGGACGACGGCAAGAGACTTGACGGCATGACGCTGGTGCCTTGGAAGATGGGGACAACCCCTGGCCTGGGATGGTACATGTGTAGACACCCTCATACCGTCTCAGCTTCCAGGTACCAGCCAAAATGCTGGCAAAGCCGCATCCACAGCAGAAGACCTCAAGCTCCGCAACATATTTGAGGCGTTTGGGGTCGAGCCTCGGGCCGTGGGGACCAAGCGCGCGCCGCATTTACAAAGATTTAGAGGAGCGCCTAATCGAATTCACAGGTGACCAGAGGCCTGGCCAATACTTTGCACAACGTATAAGTTCCGCCATACAGCGTGGCAATGCGGCCAGACTTCTGGACCCACTACCGAAGGGGTGGGAACTGATTTAGAGGACATTTTTTATTTATAGAATATTTTTAGTATTTTATTGCAATGTTCTTTTTCGTGTTTTTATTGTATGTATGTAAAATTATGTATTGTACATGAGTAAAACACAACAACAAACATTGTTTGATTATATAAATTTTTGTTAGTTCCCATGTAAACTTTCATCCCCGGGACGACATCATGACAGGGGGGTTTATTTTCAGGATGTAATTTATGCTTTATCTCAATCCAAGTTATAAAGTTTCACTATGCCAATTTTTATACCAATCCGTTCAGTGGTTTTTGTGTTAAATATCCAGATATCTAAATAAACTCTTCAAACATTCACATTTACAATATTGGTAAGATTAGTAGGATGGGAACCATGCGCCCGCGCAATTTTAGCGTAAACACTATTCACAGTCATGTTCTTTGTGACTTATAAATATTGAAAAATTAGAGACACAAAGAGAGTCATGAACAAAGCAACTAGATCCTAATTTAGCAAAGTAAGGATAAGGATTGTTTAAAATTACAACCTATGTATTTAAATGCTGATTGATTAGGATTACTAATATACCCGCTTAAGGTATACCGAGCATACCCGTTGAAGTGCTACGGTGCCACAGGCAGACACGCACACATGGGGGCACACTTATTACACCCCTTTTTTTCGGAAGTCTGTTAAATACAAACCTTTACAATATTTGATCTCATCATCCGTGAAATCGAAGATTCTGCTGTGAGGGAACCCCTGCTCTTTACTCTTCTTAGCTACTAGCTCCTTAAGACGAGACGGGTATCCTCCCTCCGACGAGAATATCGGGTGCGCAAACATCCCCAAATAAAAATCTAAAGCATCGGAAGCTGCTTGCTTGTCTTCCGTAGAATTTGTTAGTGGTTCGTGATAATCGACGTTTATGGAGATGCCAACTGCGCCTGGAATGATGTGAAATTGAGAATTATAACGCCTGCAGTGATCATGACGAGCTCACAAAAAAAGAAATGAAAAGTAAAAGGAAGCGGTCACTGGAAGAGCGTTGCCAACCGATGGTGCAGATAGGGGCAAATCTAAAGAATTTTGAATATCTAAGGGGGGCAGCTGCCCGGGCCCTTAGCACCGCCCTTGGACCGGTATAAGTTAGGATAACGTTAGCGTGAAATAGAAGAAGGATATATATATATATATATATATATATCTTCTTTCTAGCGTTTTCCAGAAATGCTCAATTCTTTTTAACAAAATTTTAACATTGAGGCAGGTGAGTCATGCCAAGTGAAAATTAATCTTATGTTGATGCCGTGACGTGAAGGCTTTAAAGGTATATATTGTATAATATCTTTTTTTCACTTGATGTGAACAAAAATTGACCTTGGTGATACAACGTCACGCCTACGACACTTGAATACATACGAGTACAACAGTCAACTTTTCTTCCCTGTCACAAACCTTGAAATATAATAATAACTTTACCTTTTTGTCTCTTTCTATATTCCTTATCATACAAATGGTAGACTCTCGCATGGGCCATTATAAGGTTCTTTGCCGCTATATAATCTACTATGCCATGTCCCTCTGCCAAACCTGGTGCCAGTTTGTCAGTCGCGTAACCAGTACAGATTTTCTTCGGGTCGTTTATCGTTATCCACGTCTTCACACGGTCTCCGAAGTTCTCAAACAAAACCCTTGCATAGTCCTCCATCCACTGAGCCATTAGAGGATTGGCCCACCCTCCTAATTTCTGGAGGCGTTCCGGCAAATCCCAGTGGTACATAGTCACCACAGGATGGACGCCGCCAACGCGGATCTTATAAAGATCATCGATAATTTTTTTGTAATAATCTACGCCTGCTTGACTGACGTTGTTTGCGAAACCGTCCGGAAGAATTCTTGACCACGAAATGGAGAATTTGTAGAAGGTAGGGTTTAAATATTTGATCGTCTCGATATCACAATTGTAGAGGTCAAATGATTTGCAGGCATCGTCTCCGGTTGAATCGTCCTTTATTTCCCCAGGTTTGTGAGTGTACACATCCCAAATGCTTTGTGATTTACCTGTGAATTGTTATTATAAATTATGGAGGTCCTTCTCAATATAGTCTACAATTATACCAGAAATAATCATACCAGGAGAGTTCCACGCCCCTTCAATCGGGTAGGCTGCTGTGGATATTCCAAACCAAAAATGTGGAGGGAAAACTCTTTTCCGCGTCTGTATGCTGAAATTTATTGATAACAGTTTAGAAATGAGTATAATGTATCAACAGGGATGGAGGAATATAAACAGTGTACCAGTTTTGATCCCTAATGAATAAATAGTAGACCAATGTCTTGGTTTACTGGGCATACCTACAGGCCCTATTTCACCACTTGATAATAGTAAACTGTCAATGATAATTCGCTATATTTCTGATTGTACAAGTAAATCTTATTGGCCAAGTGTAATGCGAATTGTCATTTTCAGGTGGCATTTAAAGAGTTGGTGATATAGGGACCAGAAATTGGAATAGTTTACTTACCTGTCACTATCAGTATCGTTTGGACTCGACTGGCACACACAGCAAGACAGGAGCGAAAGGATCACAAAGACCCGCGCTATAGTTAGAAGCATTGTCGGTTGATGGTGCTGTCTAAGACTCAGTGGGCCCTGGGCGATTAGAAAAACAAAAAAGTGATTAAAGCAACTAAAGCTCAGCGATCCAATTTGCGGTCCAACACGAGTGAACTTTTCTAGAATAATCAAGAAAAGTTCACTCTCTAGTTGATTTCGATTGCTGATTTGCTGCTGCTGTATACTGTAATTAACAAGCGGGGTTTAGGCAGTTTTTTTTTATAATTGAGCGGCTAGAACGTTTAACGATCTGCTGGACGATCACGGATCACGGTATGTTATCTTCACTTTACGATCTTCCTCTATCCTGAACAGGTGACTAAAAAGACGTCCAACCACGTGGTTTTGGGCCTACATGCATTAAAATGGATACCTATTTAGTACTCAAAAAATCAATAGACATAGCAAAAGACGCTGGCAGGAGATGTGCTACAACTTTCAGGGTAATAAATAAACTTTGTATAGAACCCTGTAGGTTAAGTTTGTTTTATAATAGTCCTAAAACCAAACCTCGTCCTGAAAATCACAATACAATACAATACAATACAAATACTCTTTATTGCACACCTCACACAAATGAAATAGTTACAAATAGAAAGAACGCAACAACATTTAATTAGGTCGAGACACTCGGTCTTATCGCTAAAGAGCGATATCTTCTATTCACGTAGCGGAAAAAAGAAAAAATATATAATATACAGTAGGTGGTGCAGAGATTCATATGAAACGCATATAAGCTAGACCTTTTTAAGGCACGAGTGAATTGGCATCTTCTGGATGAGCTCGCTTCGTCCATGCTTCGTCGTCGGCCTCATCTTTGCCCCTGGCTAGATGCTGGCCAAGAGCAATCCCATTTTTAATAAAAAAAATATATATATAATATTTTTAAATTAAGGAAGAGACTTGAAGAGACAAATAATGATCTTTGAGTAGGGATTTGAAAATATTAAATCGAATAGCTTTAAAAGTAAGAACGAGCAGATGTACAATTCGGGAGGACAATATGATGGGAAAATTTGAAAAAGTTGTAGGAAAAATTTAGAAATCATCATCATATTGCATAATGTGAAATACTACTTTCAGTAAGTAAGTCAATTTTAATATTTTGTTTAGGAAAATAAATTCTTAAACCATAAACCAGGAAGAGGAATTTCCTCGTCCTTACTTTCTGCACCTCGGTAATTCAAATTCAAATGATTTATTTCAGAACATGGTTCCATATAAATTACATAAAGATGTTAGTAACAATAATTCTTAATAATGAAGCTATTCTTAATAAAGTAACAAGTCTTACCTAGGCAGCTGATGAATTACATTATGCGGAGTAATAATACGTAATCATACATTAATAAGTAAACGAAAATGTAATGGCTTCCTGATGTTACCAGTTGCTGCACCATAATTTACAACTACATATATAATATGATTTTCCCCTCACTAGCTCGGAAAGCCGTCTTTTATCCTTTGAAACAAGCGGGTAAAAACGCATTTTATCCACAAGTGGGGAAAGTAACCTTGGAGCGTGTTTGAGTAGCTTTTGACAGATAACAAAACGTAAAACGCTCCTAATAATGGTTCGTTTTATATCAATTATCATTAAATAAATGATTTGAGAATTTTATAAAAAATACCAAATTTAGCTTTATTTAACGATTTAAGTCGTAAACCTTAAAATTCTATAACTAACATTTTTTTTATAATGATATTGAGTATAATAGTAAGCGCACAAGTTGAGTCGATGCAATTTCAAAACGCAGAACGTCAGAAATGTCATCATTGTCAATGTCAATTAAAATATACACAACTTGTCTTTGTCACCGACTCCGACTCACGTAAATATTAAACACAACTTCCAGAGTTTTTTGTTATAATATCGTAAAAATATCAGTGATTCCAGTAATGAAAATCATGCCTGTGGATCTGTGTTTTTTTGGATGTTGCACTTTCCTCGCTATAGTGAGGAGAAAAGTTTTGTGTTACACACGGGTGCAAAGTTGTATTTTACTTCTCGTGTGTTAAAACACTCGCTACGCTCAGGATTCTATTTTAGAACCACTCGCTTCGCTCGTGGTTCAACTATAGAATCCTTTCGCTAGCTCGTGTTTCAATTCCACACTCGCGGGTAAAATACAACTTTGCACCCTTGTATAACAAATAACTATTTTTATACTAAATAAAAGAAAGTGCGCGAAACGCGAACAGCCTAATTTTAATCCGCCTAAAATTTAAAACCCGGCCAAGTGCGTGTCGGAACACGCACAAAAAAGGGTTCCGTACCGACACCTCCTAATCTACATTTAAAACCATATACAATACATTGAATCAAAAACGCTCATATTTTCATAGGAAACTCACGGCACTTACGCCCTTTTGTTGTTGTTTATTTTTCTGTGAAAATAACGTAACCCTTTGACGCTATAGTTCGACATATTATATCGTAATACAAAGTGACAGTGTAAATGACATAGACATAGACTTAGATATTCTTTATTGGAAATAACACATTACAGGTCAAAATTATGATATATAAAATATGCATGTAATGATTTGAAAATCGTGGTGTATTTTTAGGGTTCCGTACCAAACTGGTAAAAAAGAACCCTTATGGTGGCGCTCTGTTTGTCTGTCAGTCATATTGCTAAATATCTCAAAAATATCTCATGCTATAATAAAATATAAAAATAATGAAGGCGTAGGGATGTGACGACCCCATCGCCCACTGATTCTCTAGTGCAATCAGTCAACCTAAGGCAGCTCTGTGGCAGGCTGTTAGGGAGCAGCGACCTGTGAGCAGTGCACCTGGGGTCAGGCGGTTACTGATCGATTGGTTGGTTGGATGGGCCCCTCGCTTCTGGCTTGCCTAAACCGGCCGTCCAGAGTGGACTCGCAAGAGCTGTTGCTCGAGGGTGGTCACCTAAGTGGCGAGTTGGCCATATGTTGAAAGACCAGTGCCACCTCTCTACCCCTCCAGCTCTCTGACCGGGTTGTTGCCCCTTAGGCCATTGTTATCTGTCGCTATTAATAGGGACCCATCTAGCAGGAAGCGAGTCACCGTCTGCCGAAAATAAAATGTGAGACTGTTTTATTAGGCAGGCGTCCGATGTCTCCAATGATATTTTAAGTATAGATAGGTTATGCTCGAACATTACAAGCGCAAAAAGTGCTTCCAACATCGCGGCATCACACATTCGCATTTTGTTTTATTGTTTACAATACGCACACTTCATCGAAAGCGTAAAAGAGATAGCTTTATCAAAATAATACATAAGAAAGAGACAGCCTTCACCCGGAACACCAATCACCGCACGTTTGACACAGATTAAAGAAACTAACACTAGGCAGAAGGTGCAAACTGTTTCTACCTATTAATCGACGGATGATAGCGAGTGTAAGTAATGGTAATACCGCTATCGGGTTGTCGTTTGCGTAGCAGGCACGTCAAAGAATTACAAAATAATTGACTCGGACACGGATTTTTGAATAAATGTACAGACAGCAAAACTAATCTTGTCAAAAAATATTACATGACTGTTGATGTCAATCGATTATATTTCTATCAAGCAACAAAAACTTCTTACAGACCGACCACGTGTAGGATACAAGAAAGGACACTTCTTCACTTTTCGTCACTGGTACTCAGAGATATACTTTAAAAATTAACATTTAATAGTTACAGCATTATTTCTTCTAAATAAACCCGAAGAAATAAATAGGGCAGTAAGTTGAAGTTGACTATGTAACCCATATAATCTAGAATTGAATGTGATTTAGTATGACGCATCTGTTACATTAATCTATGTTCGCAGTCTGTTTGTCTTTATCACTCTCATTGCAAACGACACTAGGTAGTCTCTTTCTCTGAGACAGCGTCTTCTTGGCGTCATATTTGCTAAATTGAAGGATAAAATGGAAAAAATAACATAATTTCAGCTTACTTACTTGTGGTATGTGATGCCTGTTGCCTTAGTACGTTTGGATGTATAATTAGTGCACTTTCGCAACACGCATGACGGCATTTTTAAGGTCACTTACCTCGTTGGCGGGAACTCGTGTCAACATCGCCTCTCTCGCTTGCCTGGGAGCGACTGAAGCCAATAGGCGATGTTTAGCGTCTTTATAGCGGCACACTTTAGGTACGCGGGTAACGTATCTATACTTAAAATATCATTGGATGTCTCACGCAATAGCACAGCCATTAGTCCATCATCCTCACCAAATAACCCGGTTCATTTAGATTCCATTAACCAACAATAGTCCCTGTGTACCTCGCCGGGTGCTGTCTCTGTGTTTGTCCAATGACACGGACAGGGACAGTATCGGGTTGGTGTACCCCTTGCATTTTTATTAAATTGTCAAAAGGGACTCTACGTGTTGGCTATGTGGTACTCCTTTGGTACTTCGGTACCTCGGTACTTCGGCTCCGCGCACGCCTTCCAAAGGTCCGGGACACCATTGTCCCGTGAGCGGAAAAGACATACAATAATAATAATAATAATCTTTATTAACTTTAAACCTAAAGATTACATTTCATTGTATATCTAGACATATATACTCGTAGATACAGTGGTCATTTAGGTTTGAGACAGTTTCATAAGAGAAAGCCTCTGCTTCCCGAACTAGAACAGAGCCTGTGACTCGGGACCGGGAGTAAGTGATTCCTCCGTGACCGTCTTGATTAAGTTGACATAGGGATTATCAAAACCATAAAACACAAGAAAATAATAAAATGGATTACACGTTAAATATAATGATCTTAAAATGGCATGTAAGCAACTGAAGTGTGTGTATTTGTGTGCGTTTATGTATGAGTGGTTAATTGTTATGATATGTGTAGTAAACTACTCATTGTTGTTTATGAATTTAGTACCTTAGTGTTATGTCATATTAAGAAGGTTAGGAGGTCATCTGTCTCCTGGTATGATTTTAGTTGAAGCCAAGATTTTAGTTTAATTTTGCATTCATAGAGGTTTAAAGTGTAAATATTAATATTGTTCTTTGCTTTGTTGTATAAGCGGGCGCTCATTGAATCGTATTGTCGACTTGCTATCTATTTGAAGTTTGGAAAAGTTACAAAGAAAAACCTAGATGCATTGAAAATGTTTTTTTTTTCCTGTGAAAATTTACTGATACTAGGAGGATGCAAGTCTGGTAAGTTACAAGGATTCGAACCCGGAACCTCAAGCTTCGGAGGCAATGTCACTACCAACTGAGCTAAACAGGCCGATTTTATCGCCGAAGTTTACCAAGAAACAAATATAAAATTGTTACACAACGTTGATATCAATATAAATAAATATTACAAGAAAATATAATGTTATATATAATCTAGGGGTTATATATTTTTTTATCATCAAAAAACATTTCTAAAATATGTTTTGTATAATGGTCCAATAGATGGCGCTGTACCAATGGCGTTCATTCTCTTCTGAATTAATTGGGTCGGGACGGGTACAAGATTGTTATAGGGAACCCTCGGTGCGCGAATTAGGCTCACACTTGGCCAGTTTTTTTTACTCTCAGCGTTAAAGACGTTAGGTATTATATTAGTGTGCAGGATGGGGGATTTGTTAGAAAATTCCCAAAATAATTTTTCAGGCTGATGCAAAACTTAATTACCTATTCCTACCTTTTAAGTTGATAAATTTCGATCATCACTGGGCGACGACAAAGTGCGATGTCCACACCATCCAAGTGGCCTCTAGATGAAGATGCTACGGTGGATGTGCGGAGTAACGAGGCGCGACAAAATTCGTAACGAGCACATTGGCGGAAGCCTCGAAGTACGCGACATTGTCGACAAGACAAGCTACAGGAGAGCAGGTTAAGGTGGTATGGACACGTGAAGAGGAGGCCTGCTGATCAAGTACTGAATTCTACCATGACCTTAAAAATTTTAGGGGTCAGAAGAAGGGCAAGGCCGAAGTGGAAATAGATGGATTCAGTATGAAAAAATCTACAATTCTACAGTGCTGCAACGTTTCTGAGACTGACACGTCAGACAGACCAAAGTGGAAAGAAGACAAGGAAGGCAGACCCCACAGTCAATAATAATTGCCAAAGAGAGAGAGAGTAACTAATAATATTGACATTAAATTGACTTATATAATACTTGAAAATGAATTATTAGATTTTAACCTACGAGTACATGGCCACATTGCTTGCCATGTCCCAGGTACGTAGTAAAACTACGACCAAGACCACCGGGGAATAGGCAGCAGCGTCCCTGGAGTGCAGTCGAGATACTGCGATCGCCAACGCGCATGCCAAGCGTGGCGATTTTGGCATTTACCGCCTATGAAATTGGGGAGGCCTATGTCCAGCAGTGGACGTCCTTCGGCTGATATGGTGATGGTGGGTGGCAAACAACTACGTACAATTTTATAATTCTATGAAATACCCGAAATAACACCATTTGTGAGGATTTTTACGAGTCTGGCAATACTAAATTACCATGTCTGCAAACCAACCACGACTAAATTACCATTAATGCAAGTTAGCACAGCTGACAGATTACGAATTCAGATTACGACAATGTCCGCAAATAGTTATTTTTGACAAACAACATGTAACCGATACCTACATACGAATAAAGGATTGTATAGTGACATTGAAATTAAAATGTTTATGACATGTCATTATCATCATGATCGCGTTATCCCAGTACAGTTGCATCCTGAAGGATGCCCGAGACCTAATTAATCCCGAGAATTAGCGTAGGGGCTTGATAAAAAACCAATTAATTAAAAAACTAAAAAACCCGTCTGCCTTTCTGTGTAATTTGGAATTTGGCGCAAAAAATCAGCCATTTTGTTTTTTATTTTGATGATATACAGTGTCACTCTCACATTAAATACGAATCTAACGACACCTCTCAAGCTAAAATCCATCGAGTCGTTTAGGCTGCAGAGCGTGCCAAGCAATTATACAATACATACTCTCGAAAAACATAACCCTTGTTCTGGGGCAGTCGTGTAAAAATATAAAATGAAATTAGTAATTACCTACAATACGACAAGTCATCATCATCCTCCTAGCGTTATTCCCAGCACAGTTGCGCCCTGAAGGATACCTGAGGTCCGCTACCTAATCCCAAGAATTGGCGTAGGCTCTAGTTTTTACGGAAGCCACTGCCATCTGACCTTCCAACCCGAGGGGGAAGCTAGACTTTATTGGGATTAGACTTGTCAAGTGCACTGGGCAACTTGACTGACTTCCTTCCCATTAGAATACAATATGAATGACTTATAGTATATTCTTAGATTAACAAAATTATACACTCAGGCGCAATTAAAACGGGTTAGTTTGTATGGAAATACGATACAAATTGTAATCAACTAATAATTTTATTTGCTCTTGACAATATTTTTAAGCTTAACTAAGACGGCACGCGCCGCAAGAGAAGGGATTTCATAGGGAAATTATATGTATATATATATATGGATTTCCCCCGTGTGGTGCCGGGTTAGAATAGCGCCACCCCCTTTCTTCCCTTGGGTGTCGTAAGAGTCGACTACGGGAATTGCGTTGAAATGTGTTGGGGGCGATGGGCTAGCTCAACTGTCACTGCAATGTCACATTTTCTCCATCTATCAATAAACCTACAATTGCTAAAAGTGGCACTGAAATAATTTTCGTGTGCTCTGCCGATCCCTTTTGGGTATATAGGCGTGACTTTATGTATTTATGTGTATGTATGTATATATCCTACGCGCGAAAATAATATTTATACGCTTTTTAACCTTTAAAGTAACCTTTTATCAGCTATCCTAGAATACCTGTACTTTTATACCCTGCTGTGAAAGTGAAACAAATGCGTAATAACTCATATTTACTGTATAAACCTTGAAATATTTTATATTGAAACAAATCTTCACCATTATTTAACTCGACGAGGAAAATTTCGTATAGAGTAACAATAATCCTAGTCTTATATGCTGTTTATATGTATAACCACAAAAGTTAAAATCCAGAGCAATGATATTTTCGTCTCTTTCACACTCAAGCAATAGAGCTAAAAATGAAATGCGTGATCTTTCCAACTATTATTTAGCTCGAGGTTTTCAGTAGGTAGTGGATCATATATATACTCTTATGTAACATTACACTTTTGTCCCTACGAATCATCATCATATTATCAGCTGAAGGACATCTACTGCTGGACATAGAGGATTCAAATGTCACAATGACCTGCAGGGGGCGCAGAACCGCTGTCATTGTTTCTACGCTAGTGAAAATAAATTCATTATCATTATTATCATATCAGCCGAAGGACTTCGACTGCTGGAAAAAATATATTATGTACATACATACATTCCTGAAATTTTTGTGTTAGCTCTGCCGGTCGATCAAAGACTAACGTCTCACATTCAAGTATGATAAATGTGTTACGAGCGCCCGCTTACAATGGGGCTCGGAGGCATACAAAATATTTTGAATGCAAAACGTTTAATTGACCCTCTGACTTAAAAACTTGGACATACATCCCTACAGTGATCTAAACGAGGGGGATTATTCGACTTAAAAGCAGTAATTGTAACTGTATTTAAGTCGAGTAGTCCCCTTGATTTAGATCACGTGCAAAGCGAATTGATTCTAACAAGACCTCCAGCCCTCTTCCTTCTGCCTGTGTTCCACGGGTATTAAATTGAATTAAGAATCATAGAACCTTATTTATTTTTGCGTTGGCCATGGATGGCTTTCCTGGCTGTTTCCTTCTTTGGAGCAATAAATCAACCCTTGAATCTAAGTACAGAATTACAGATAATGTATAAAAAGTGAAACAACGATTCTAGAAATACATTATCTTGATTTCAGGATTTAAAAATATTGAAATTAGCTGCATATTGGCGAACATAGTTGTGACAGATGGACAGACAGAGTCGCACCATAAGGTTTCATTTATTTCCTTTCTGTTACGGAAGTCTAAAACCAACAAACATGTTACCTATTTACTAACAAGTCTAAAAATAACATATTATTGAAACTGTATCCCCTGGCCCAAAATTACTAGCTTACAACCACTGTGAAGAAAAAGGAATCCCGACTTTATAGAGCTTATAAAAGATTCAAATTACAATGACTGCAAAATGTTATACATGGACCTTTTCTATTTTCTGGCAAAGAAGTCAATTAACTTGCAATGAAATGCATCAGAAACGCGGCCATGCCTTAATTATAGGTACATTGTTCTTGAAATATTGGATATTCCTAATTGCAAGAGGTCTATTTGGTTGAGCGTATCTAATATAAATTGGTTTTGTATTTTATTTACGTTTACTTCTACGTGCACCACTGCAGATGAAAATACAAGCAAGCTCGGCCACGACTTTGCTCGGAATGCGTCGCGGCAAGCGTTTTATCTGTTCATTGCACGGTCGAGAGTCTCGAACGCACTGCGGTGCGGTTAGTTGGGATCACACGCAATTAATGCATTTTCATCACACTTGCTCGTAAAGGGTCTTATTGTACGCAGGCGTATAGAGCAGTTATAGCCGATTTACCTCCCTCGGAGTTATGGATTTTCTCAAATCCCTAGGGAGTTACGAGCTTCTGTGTGATCTGATTGGTTTAAAAAATCTAGTTGGCCGCGCTACACAAGAATACTGCTTTGTGATTAGTTGCAATATTGAAGCTGCGCGCTCCTCTCGCAGGGACGCCCCGGCGATCATGCACTGATACTGGAGGTGAAGTTGTCGATTTCTTCAATTTTTATTAGTGCTGGAGTTATTTTTTTTTCCTCGAAAATGTGATGAAAACATTGTGATTACCTCGGACGTAAGAAAATTGCAAACTAGAGTCATCCTTCGGCGTCGGGCTTCTGATAGACTCTCGTTCGCAATTATCCGCTTACGCCCCTCGTTAAACAATGTACTATTGGAAAACAGTTATATCACTCTAATGCTACTGCTAATGCACTGACCCGTGGGACTTACTGGCGCTAAAGGGCCAGAACGAGCGGGTAAACTATTAAATTGTTTCCAATTCTCTGCTTTATGTCAAATACAACCCTGTAGGTAGTTTAGTTACCATAAGTGTTCCATTCGATTACATGTTTTCTGATTAATAAATATAGGTAGTTGTGTAATTTTGGCTTATACGTAGATGTTATTTCTACGCTCTCTTTACGTTAACGTATTGGCTATGTGCGAAGTAGGTGGTGGAGGTAAGCTATGCGATCGCAGCGCACATCACGGCAGAAATGTGGAACTACCGGGGACACCTGTCAAATTTACTTTCACGTTTCCTATTGGTTTCCTACGATTCATTTCGTTAGTATTTATTTATTTCTTTTCTTATTTATTTCAGAAAAATTCCTAGTAAGGGGTCTTTCTCGTTTACTTAGATAAATAAAATATTCATGTGTCATCATTTGACATCTATGAGTTTGACATTGTCCCGGGACCCATGACGTATGACGTTTCAGACGTGCACATAGCCAATAGGGAGGTACTAATGAGTAGGTAAGCGCAACGTAATGATATTGACACTAAATTGACATTAGATAGTCTCGATTTCTCGTTTAGGGCAAAATAAAATAATATAAGTATCTGGTTACGGTATTGACCGAAACTGAAGCAAAACGCGAAATTCGGTTTTAATTGAATATCGTGTTTTTTTTACTTATTTAAAGAGGGTTTTACAAATACCCCCCTCATAGTGGTTCTCTTATACTAATCACTCCTAAATTCTAATACAGATTTTAATAATATATATTTGTACGGGTACATATAGTGGGAACATATCATAGCATTTTTTTAAAGTTATTACTGGACAGCATCGTTACTCAGGCATTTACCGTAAAATGGGGTGAGTAGGGTCAAAACTGAAATTCAAACCTCGGTATCATTTTATTTTTACACATGAAAACTGAATGGTGTTATATAATAAGTGTTCCGGACGTTTGTATTTTAGTTTTTATTTTATTTTGGGTAGTTCCATTTCATAACTTTGACGATAAAGAGGAAAACCCACCCGTAGTGCCTCGTATTAGTTGGATCGATCTATTTATTGTGCGTATTACTATAGCTCCATTTTAAATTGGAATACATTATTTTTGTTTTGTAGCAGTAGCACAGAATAAGTAATAGTACATAAGCAGTAGCCTTAAAATCCCTTCTCACCCCCCTCTCAAACCTTTTCTCCCCATTCATAACCCACCTCTCCCCGCGAAACCTACTCACTGAGTAGTACTCACCCCGTTTTACGGTAATGCATTATTTTCGCCTTCACATAATACCTACCTACTTGGATTTTTTATCAAGGTTTTATGATTAAAACTACCTATTTAGGTAAATAGGTACTCGTAAAAAAGGTACTTATTGTAGGTATGTAAGTAATAGTAAGTATATAATAATTATCTTAAACAATCGTCAATATCTAAAATTTAAATAGTGTCAGATATTTTGGTTCGCTTTGTCGTTCTATACCAACACACGTAATATTCATCAAACGAAAACTAAAAAGGACTTTTTGTAACTTATAACGTTGAGTTATTTGCTTGGTTCTGAGGTTATTGTGTTGTATATTTGCATCATTATACACCCTACACTATCATATCACCTTTGTGACTCACGGCCCGAATAGTTGGCTGACAAGTGTCGAGATCGAAGGGGTAATTGCGTAACTTTTCGAATGAGCGTTCGGACAAATCTTCTGTCATTTTCCCTTAAATAAGAATGACATTTTCATCTTCCTAAAGTACAGTCAACAGCAAAAGAAGATGATCATTTTAGTACTTTAGCACACTTAGGCTGGGTTGCACCAAACCGTCTGTAATCGTAAGCTGTGTTCGTTAAAATCTGAATGTATGGAAAGTTTGACAAGTTTCTGTGGGATGACAGCTGCCGGTGCCATATTTAATGTTGATCGGAAGTTGGTGCAACTCAGCCTAACATAACAATACTACGAGTACGCTAATTTATTAAAACTAAACTAATAAAGTTTAGTTTATTTTTATTAAAACGAAACTAAACTAAACTAATAAGGTTTAGTTTAGTGTTATTAAAACGAAACTAAACTAAACTAATAAGGTTCAATCATGCTGATAGTTATATCAACTAAGTAGCTGCTAGTCAATTTTGCAACATTTCGTGCGTATGTAGATGATCATTTTAGTACTTTGTCACTTTCACTACTTTGACGCATTAATTGATTAATAATCACACTATACAGTTCTCATATAACAATTTTTTTGCTTCTACTACATATTGTATATTGATCATTAGACGCAACCATTTGCGTTACAATAATGAAAAATAACAATAATATTTTAATAATTAAGAATATACAATAGTATATATCCTTAGAAAATACATAATTAATTAATTGAAAAAATCCAAAATGTCAAATCGAGTATAAATAAATAAAACAACATTGATACCAGGAAGTACCTTACAATAGATTGTCATAAAAATAATCAAAATGATAAGGTAGTACATTCCAATAAGTCATAAAGAAAATTAGTACTAAGTAGTACTTATCAGTTACAAAAATGACAAGTAAAATAAGGAAATGTCAATTTGATATAAAAATAATTACAAATAAAAATAAATATGTCCATTGTCCAATGCATTTTCTATTTGAGTATCACAATGTATTCCTTTACAGAATAAATTGCCTTCTGTAATAAATGGTTCTTTAGTCGATGCCTAAACGTTTTCTCGGAGCATTCTTTTTTTAAATCATCGGGTAGATGTTCGTAGTAGGTAGGCCCAATTACCCGCGCATTCTTTGCTTGTAGTGCAAGTGCTGTGCGCCGTTGCACTGTTTGAAGTTTTCCCGTACTCCGAAGGCACTTTCCCGTCACTTCCACACGCTTAACCTGTGGCAGGTGTCTACGCGTAAACATGATAACGTCGAAAATGTACTGCGAATAATGGGTCATAATTCGATGTTCAGCAAACAAAGCCATACAGGACTGCCTCTGATTAAGGCCAAGCATGGTCCGCAGAGCTCTTTTTTGCATTCGCATCACCCTCTCAGCATCGGTCGAGTTGCCCCATAAGATTGTACCGTAAGTCATGAGCGAGTGAAAATGAGAAAAGTACGCTTGCAACGAGATAAAGGTCTACCAATGATCAGTTAACTGTGATAGGTACGAGTAAACAATTCTGACAGAAATATATCGGAAACTTGTTACTGAGAAACCATTCTCACTCTCAGTAACAATTTCATTATTTGATTTCTTAAAGGCATTTTTGAAAAAGTGTACTTATATAGCGTGAGTTGTTAAAAAAAGTTAATCCATGTCAGTTTTGCGACCATTATTAAATATTATATTTGTATGAAAACATATTTGTAGTTTATTTTTATCAATTATATGCGTTGTCAATCTGTAATAAAACAAAAACGCGAAAATCGTTCCTTTTTCTTAATTTCCATGATTAATTTAATGATAGTCACAAAACTAACACTGATTAACTTTTTTAACAACTCACGTGAATTTGGTACATTTATTTCTGAAAATGCGCTTATGTTAGCCGTCTGTACTACAGACTCTGTAGCTTTTTCTACAGACCTCCAATCAAAATCATCATACCAGCTGAAGGACGTCCACTGCTAGATGTAGGCATCTCCCAAAGAATGCCACAATGACCGGTTCTGCGCCACCTGTATCCAGCGGACTCCCGTAATCTTTACCAGGTCATCAGTCAACCTGCGCCTTCCGGTACGTGGTCGCCGGTCGCCACTCGAGAACCTGTTTGCTTTATTTTTCATTTAATTGACACGGTTTGATGGTTAATGGCCTAACTACGAATTCTACGAAACGAACTATACACCTTCAACAACTTACTACAATACGGTGCAATTTGTTTTTTGTTTGATTTTAATATATATTATAATTTGTTTAATTGTAACGTCAGTGGATGGCGTGGTTGCACCCCAAATGTCATCTTTCATCAAACACATCGGAGAAACCATAGCAGACCGTTGGAACTCAAGGATCCCAGTACGGTTACATACATGGGATGGCTCAGAACTCGAATAAGCGTTTCCATCATTACGTGCCACCAGCTTGTGCATACGTGGAAGTCGCCACAAATTTAAACCCGTGGCAAAATGGCTGGGTTTCGATGACGGTGCTGCCCTGCCACACATCGACTGAATTTACTTTTTATTATTGTTCATAGTGTCCATATATATATTGTACCCACTTGTTCAATTTAAATAAACTATGCTGTTTACTTACTTAAAAAAATATACTAATATTCTGCTAGTGTTAGTTAGTTTTTAATTACTTACATGAGACAACAGTTGGAACAGTTGAGATTCCCTTGCAGGGCTCATGTTTGATACTCCTACTTAATGTAACAAATGTCACTAATGTAACAAATGTCACTAATGTAACAAGAGGAACGCAATTAATTACTTCAATTACTTGATTACCACAAACTGACAACGAACTTCGTTCGTGCGTATGCGTACTCTCTCTCTCTGTCCCTCGAATTGGCAAGTGAGACAGAGGGACATTTATGAATGAATTTCGTGTCCAGTTCGCTGTAAACACTCATTTTTCATTTGCTGCTCGACATACTTTTTGACCGTGTGTCGTCCTTCTGAAATATCCACCGACAACCTTGTTACTGTCAATAGTAGCGATACAGCTAACAATATAAAACCAGTGCGAATCGTGTGGGTGAAACCTTATTGCACAAGTAACTACTAGCTTTTACTCGCGACTTCGTCCGTAGACTTTTTTCTGGGATAAGCTACTGTATCCAAATCAGAAACAATAACTTGGAGTCTTTTCTGCCGAAAGACGTCTACTGCTGGATATAGGCCTCCCCCAAAGACTTTCACAATGACCGGTCCTGCGCCCACAGCATCAAGCGGACACCCACGACCTTCACCAGGTTATTGGTCCACCGTGTGAGGGGCCTGCCCACGCTACGCCTTCCGGTACGTGGTCGCCACTCGAGAACCTTTCCGCCCCAACGGCCATCGGTTCTACATGCTATGTGCCCCGCCCACTGCCACTTAAGTTTAGCGATTCGGAGGGCTATATCGGTCACTTTGGTTCTGCTGCGGGTGGCCTCAATCCTGATGCGATCACGCAGAGAAACTCCCAACATAGCTCTCTCCATTGCTCTTTGGGTGACTTTGAGCCTTCTTAAGCGACCACGTTTCTGTACCATATGTCATCACTGGTAACACACACTGGTCAAAGACTTTCGTCTTGAGACACTGCGGAATATTGGACGAAAGTGCCGTAGCATCCCGAACGCTGCCCCACAGACTCGTAAGGGTTCAGATCGCCAACTCACGAACCAAAAATATAGACCGTAAGCAACTATATTTAATCTGTACCCGCTGGTAGATTTTTGACGTTTATTTTATTTTATTATTTAATGGCACTGTAGCAATGGAACTTACTGTGAACATCCAACGATTAATATATATATAGCTCACTTAAATTTAACTTTGTGTAGAAGCTCACGGCATTTCCACTTAAACACCAACATCCGATGTAAAATGAAACTGGTGTTCAATTGAAATACCGTGAACTATGTTGTGCCGTATTATATGAAATTAAACAAACATTTTACTTATCAACAGATTTATTTTTAATGTATCTCATTTTATATCCGGGAAAATGATATATCTTCGTCCTTTCACAGAGTTCTACGTTTTACAACCACAATACTCGTACATTTTGCAAAATGAGAACTTGCATGGCATGCCACATACGACGCACTTCACTATCTTCCATTTGTTGTCCAAACAATGGTTATTACGCGTTTCCAGATGAATTTTCGATTAGCCACACACTGTTTAGTTTGTTTATTGCATAGTAATCTATCAATACTACAAATTAAATAACAAATATTGCAAAATTGAAAAAAAAAGAAATACCGAGGCGACGCCGTTTTATTTTTATTAGTCATTTTATTTTGACGTTTAACGTCCATTGGCAGACAAGGCAGTAAAACAATCAGAGCTCGGTATATCGTCAAAACCTTTTTGACACAATATGGCGGCTATCATAGACGTTTCGTTCTACGTAGATAAACAGCCGTGCGCTGCCCAGCCGACTCGGATTCAACAATTAACCTCTTTCTCGAAGTTGGATCTACCTAACTGGACAGTCTGTCCTAGGTATGTGTAATCGTCTACAACTTCGAGCGTACAGGGTCCGATTGTTACGGGAGTTGGTGCGACATGGGCATTTGACATGATCTTCGTCTTGTCCATGTTCATCCTTAGACCAACTCGCTCGGAGGCTTTACTGAGGTCATTGAGCATCGTACTTAAATCCTCCATGGTCTCAGCCAAGACTACTATATCGTCACTATCGTCAGCAAACCGAAGGTGAGTGATGTACTCGCCGTTTATGCTGATGCCTAGCCTTCTCCAGTCCAGAGTCTTGAAAACATCCTCCAGTGCAGCGGAGAACAGTTTAGGAGAAATAGCATATCCTTGCCTGACTCCCCCTTTTTCTGTAGAAAATACCTACAGGGTGTTTGGTCCATTGTTTGCCAAACTGGAATGGCAGATAGGTGGTGTCATGTCTTAAGGCCCCTAAAAATATTCTTGGGAATCGGGAGGGTCCGCGATTTTTCCGTTTTCGTACTTCTACAAGGTAAAATCTCTTAATTTAGCTTAACCAAAACCTGCTTACTGAATTTGAGCCCAAAGGTTGGCAAAGTTACATATTGATTCTTAGCCTATTCGTCACAAATTTGACAAATTAATGAAGTTTATGAAAGGTTTTTTGTCATTTTTGTTCTTGCACATCATTAGAAAAAGGAGAGACCGGAGAAATTTACGAAAGAATTTTAAGACCATGATCTTTATTAGTTAATGTTATTGCAATTCAAAGTTGACCTTCGACTGAATTTTTACATGTTGAAAAATGTACATAGCCAATATCGTTTTGCCGGATGTGAGATACATTAAAAAAAGTCTGTTGATAAGTAAAACGTAATTTAATTTCATTTAACTAAGATAACTTACAACATAAGTAGTTCACGGTATTTAAATTGAACAATAGCTTCCTTTTACATTGCAAGTTTGTGTTTCATTGAAAGTGCCGTGAACTTGTTAAGAAAATTAAATTGAATGGAGCTATATATATACATATATATATTATCATCCGGTCCTTAGGGCACTTCAGAAGCTGTTCAATTCCGTCTTACTGGAAGGGAAAACTCCAAAGGCATGGAACAGAGGTGTGGTGGTCCTGTTCTTCAAAAAGGGTGACAACTCCTTACTGAAGAACTACCGACCCATCTCACTTCTGAGCCATGTCTATAAGCTGTTTTCAAGAGTCATTACGAACCGTCTCGCACGCAGGCTAGATGACTTCCAGCCTCTCGAACAAGCCGGTTTCCGAAGAGGCTTTAGCACCGTAGACCACATCCATACGCTCCGTCAGGTTATACAGAAGACTGAGGAGTATAACCTGCCCCTCTGTGTGTTTAGCGTTCGTGGACTACGAGAAAGCCTTCGATTCGATCGAAACCTGGGCTGTACTACAATCTCTCCAGCGGTGCCAAGTGGACTACCGCTATATCGAAGTGCTGAAGTGTTTGTACGAGAACGCCACTAGCCCGAGAAAGATACGGTTTTTTTGGAAATAATTCAATAACTGGCCAATTTTTGTTATACGGTCCTATTATGTGATTTTAAGAACCTATATTTTTATAATTTCCGAATCTGAAGACCGGAAGTTGGAAAAAAAAATATGTGCCCGAAAACTGGTGAATTTTTGGAGCAAACAGGGTATCAGTATTTTTATGATGTGTACTTCTATGTATATGTCTATTTTAATACTTACGACCAGAATCGAACAATATGTGCAACGGGAAATGAGAAAAAAAATATCTAATAGGTAGTTTCTGGTTTTGGCAAATTTACTAAATGGAAATATAAATATAAGTTTTTTTTAGCCACACTTGAAACACAAATATTGTTCCTCAAAATTATCATTTAAAATGGAATGACATATATATTTGGTAAATACATTTTTTTTAATCCCGTAATAACTTTGATATCAAAAAAAGGGCAGTGGAATTATTTCCATAGACTTTTAATTTAATGTCTCAGAATATCTATCGAATAGAAATGACCCAAATTTTATTTATTATCGTTATTATACTCAATTACAGCATACATATGCAATCTTATTTGGACTTTATTGCCTGTTTATTAAGGATTATTTTAGAACGCACGGCGAGATGGGGAAGGCATAGCAAAGGTAGGTATCTTAAAACGCGCGCGGCGCGTGCTGACGCCGCCGCCTCGCCCCGGTGGTGTTTTTATTATTTATTACCTACTAGTTGCGCGTAGCGCAGATGGAAATCGCTTGTGTGTCTACTCCACCGAAACGGCTTATATTAACCGATCTGCTTCCAATGCAAAGGCAAAATGCCAAAGTTCCGCTTATTTGCAGCCTGCATTCTGCATTGCATAGGTACTTACCTAGTTTTCAATAATGTAGGATTCAGATCAAAAGGCTGGAGTCGGCTTGCATCGTACTAGGTACTTAAATATAGCTACCGCCTGTCCGAAAACAGCGTTATTGTTCAGTTTTGGTTCAGTGCTAATGAAACGGACTTTTATTTTAGGTGTATAGATGTTAATATAAAACAAAACCTGTGATTTCTTTTGTTGCAATGTTAAGGCAGGAAATTAAAGGACTTTTGTCACCCTTTCTATCGTATGAAATGAGAATAAAGCCTGCCAGACACTGTCAGTAATTTGACTACAGTGTTCACAGTAAAACTAATTTACTGCGGCTTAATGCATTTTGAGCTTTAACTTGGCAGTTTTCTTAAAAATCCAACAGCTTTTATGGTATTATACAATAATACTGCATAGAAAACTGCCAAGTTAAGGCTCAAAATGCATTAAGCCGCAGTAAGTTAGTTTTACTGTAAACAATGTAGTGCCGGACTTGGCACCATTTCAGAGAATCTACGGAACTTGGCACCCATTTAGATCTCAATTCTTCTGTCAGTGAAGACCACAACTAAGCATCGCTATTCTTAATATTGAACTTGGCTCCCATTTTCATATGTATTTATGTTTCTGATGGGATATCATTACTTTTTGTCAAACTTCACCAAATGGTGCTATTCAAGAGCGAATTCACCGAGTTGTCGGTTAAGTATGTTTTTGATGGGTTATCATTACATATTGTTAATATTCGCCGAATGCCTTTTTAAGAGCGAATGCACGAGTTACTACTATCTAGACACGCGGCCGCGTGTCCAGCCAAGTTCACCCCAGGAACTGGCGGACGGCAGCCGTATGTTCATCATCATAATCATCATCATGTCAGCCGAAAGACGTCCACTGCTGGGCATAGGCCTCCCCCAAAGACTTCCACAATGACCGATCCTGCGCCACCCGCATCCAGCGGACACCCGCGACCTTCACCAGGTCATCAGTCCACCGTGTGGGGGGCCTGCCCACGCTACGCCTTCCGGTACGTGGCCACCACTCGAGAACCTTTCCGCCCCAACGGCCATCGGTTCTACGTGCTATGTGCCCCGCCCGCTGCCACTTAAGTTTAGCGATTCGGAGGGCTATATCGGTCACTTTGGTTCTGCTGCGGATGGCCTCATTCCTGATGCGATCACGCAGAGAAACTCCCAACATAGCTCTCTCCATTGCCCTTTGGGTGACTTTCTTATGAGGCCCATAGTAAGCGACCACGTTTCAGTGCCATATGTCATCACTGGCAACACACACTGGTCAAAGACTTTTTTCTTGAGACACTGCGGAATATTGGACGAAAAGATGTGCCGTAGCTTCCCGAATGCTGCCCAGCCGAGTCGGATTCGACGATTAACCTCTTTCTCGAAGTTGGACCTACCTAACTGGACAGTCTGTCCTAGGTATATGTAATCGTCTACAACTTCGAGCGTAAAGTGTCCAATTGTTAAGGGAGTTGGTGCGACATGGACATTTGACATGATCTTCGTCTTGTTCATGTTCATTCTTAGACCAACTCGCTCGGAGGTTTTACTGAGGTCATTGAGCATTGTACTTAAATCCTCCATGGTCTCAGCCAAGACTACTATATCGTCAGCAAACCGAAGGTGAGTGAGGTAGTCGCCGTTTATGTTGATGCCTAGCCTTCTCCAGTCCAGAGTCTTGAAAACATCCTCCAGTGCAGCGGAGAACAGTTTAGGAGAAATAACATCTCCTTGCCTGACTCCCCGCTGCAACGGAATAGGCTTTGAGTTCTGGTCCTGGAGTCGGACTGACATAGTGGCATTCTCGTACAAACACTTCAGCACTTCGATATAGCGGTAGTCCACTTGGCACCGTTGGAGAGATTGTAGTACAGCCCACGTTTCAATCGAATCGAAGGCTTTCTCGTAGTCTACGAACGCTAAACAGAGGGGCAGGTTATACTCCTCAGTCTTCTGTATAACCTGACGAGCGTATGGATGTGGTCTACGGTGCTAAAGCCTCTTCGGAAACCGGCTTGTTCGGGAGGCTGGAAGTCATCTAGCCTGCGTGCGAGACGGTTCGTAATGACTCTTGAAAACAGCTTATAGACATGGCTCAGAAGTGAGATGGGTCGGTAGTTCTTCAGTAAGGAGTTGTCACCCTTTTTGAAGAACAGCACCACCACACCTCTGTTCCATGCCTTTGGAGTTTTACCTTCCAGTAAGACGGAGTCGAACAATTTCTGAAGGGCCCTAAGGACCGGTTTTCCACCCGCCTTCAGGAGTTCAGCTGTAATTCCGTCTTCACCGGTTGCCCTGTTGTTCCTCAGCTGCTTAAGAGCCATTCTAATCTCGTACAGGCTGATGTCCGGGATATCTTCGGTATAGTGCCGGGTTAATCTAGCTCTAGGGTCTTCCGCCAGACCAACTTCGGGTCTGCTAGTTGACGTGTATAGCTGTCCATAAAAGCACTCTATCTCACTCAGAAGCTCAGGTTTGGACGAAACGATTCTACCATCTTCAGTTTTTAATCTGGCGAGCTGGCTCTGCCCAATAGACAGATCTCTTGAGAAAACTTTAGAGCCCTTATTCTGCTCGATGGTCTCTTCAATACGATTTGTATTGAATTCGCGCAGATCGCGGGTAAGGGACTTAAGAGATCTGTTTATTGACCTGCCTGTATAATTTCGCATCGGCTGAAGACTGCAGATTCATCTCATTCCTTTGCTCGATGAGCCTCTGAGTGGAGATAGAGAGCCTTTTGGCTCTTTGAGTTCGTTTGGCCTTAAAGAACTTAGACCCAATGCTATGGACAGCTTCCAAAAAGCCGTCGTTGAATTCGTCCACATCACCGCCTAGACAATCGAAACGGTTTTGGAGTTCCAGCTAAAAGCTCTCGGGGTTTTGGATTTGGACTGCTGCTGGACAGCCGTGTGTTATTTTACACGAACCGTTTGGAGCCACTTTTGACCCCCCAATCACTCCAAATCTATCTAACATAAAAAAGGGTACATGTATTAAGATCCTTTAGACCAACTAGAATCCGAATTTCATAAATATAGGTTTAATAGTTATTGCGATATTAAATTCCAAAAAAACGGCATGCTAACGGCAACCAAGCTGCATGCCAAATTTCAGCTTTCTAGGTCACCTGAAAGTGTGTTAGGTTTTTGATTACTAGTCAGTCAGTCAGTCAGTGGTAAAAATGCCGTTTTTTGGAGTTTAATATCTCAATAACTATTAAACCTATATTTTTGAAATTTGGGGTTCTAGTTATTCTAAAGGATCGTTAAACATGTACCAAATTTTTTTTTTATGTTAGATTAGATTATAGTTATTGGGGCGGTCAAAAGTGGCTCCAAACGGTTCGTGTAAAATAACACACGGCTGCTGTCCGCCAGTTCCTGGGGTGGACTTGGCTGGACACGCTGCCGCGTGTCTAGATGTAATAAAATATTCATTTGGTTTTCTAACTTACATCTCGCTCAAGAAGTATAAGAGTGTAGTGATGCCTATAACCATTATTTTTGTATGAAAAAATTAAAATTAAACAATTTTGGAATGAAATCAACTTTGTTTTATTAGAATGTAAAGCAACTATTAATAACAATCATCAACAAAGAAAAAAAATTGCAGCTTATTAGATAAACTCACTTAACGATAGCGAGAGCTATACAATGTTTACATAAATCAATGTTTGTTTATATCTCAAGTAAAATTTTCTTGAAAACAATTGATCGAGTCGTATTTCACTAGATTCGTATAGTTTATGTAACCCTTTTTCACCCACTTGAACGACATCAAAGCACAAGGTACAGTTACATATTCTACACTTGTTCTGCTCGTTGCCCTCCATGATTAGTTTGACTCATATAAAAGGCAATAAATACACTTATTCACTTCAAAAATAATTAGCAAAGTGAAAAGCGCACGCGTCACAGGATAATATACCTAATATCGATCCGGAATTGAGCGCGCGTGTCAATACTTGTCAGCCGCCCGCGCGCTTCGCGCCGCGTCGTTCACCTCTGCTCACCCCGCGTATTCCCCTCTCGCGCCTTATATTTATAAAAATGTATTTAAAAACACTTAATAGCTTTTTATGGTCCATTATCAATATATCTGCTTCAATTTGACCTTCATGAATAGTCTACATAGTGTATTCGGCTGCCACATTAATTTCAAAAGACTTATTCAAAGTTATTACAGCTTTAGGTATTTTGGGTTGATTCAGTATAAAAAGTGTCAAGAAATATAATAAAGGCATATAAAAACCCTAACTGTAATGATACCTTATATGCCATTAGCGTAATGCATTTTTATGTTTTACGATATTAATAATTAGTGTGAAAAACTTGAAGCTCATCTAAATATAATTAGTGACGCATTAGCATTGATTGAAAAAGGGTCTACGTTGGTTATTGGGGACTTTAATGTCGGCACCATTCACTGGAATCCCAGTACTAATCAGGGGAACTCAACTAAAACTGAATTACAGCCATGTTCTAACGGTTTGAGTAATCTTTTCACGGATTTCATGTCTCTTAACAACCTACAGCAATACAATATAATAGAAAATTCAGACCAAAAATATCTCGACTTAGTTTTAAGCTCCAACGAATTTACTAAAGTACAAACTGCTTTTCCTCTTTCCAAAGTCGATCCATACCACCCCCCTTTAGAAATTAACTTAAACTTTACAGTTCGACCTTTTTTGAAAAAAAATAATGGAACTAAGCATAATTTCTACAAAGCGAACTATGAGATGATAAACAATGAGTTGGATAATGTCGATTGGAAATCTATCCTGGAACCATTAAATGATGTAGATGAGATGACTTCAGTATTCTATAGGAACCTGCAAAGCATAATCGATAAATATGTACCCTTAACAAAGTCAACAGCGAACGGTACTTATACTTACCCAGTTTGGTATACCAAAAACTTGATAAGGCTAATCAAAGAGAAAGATAAACTACGTACCAAGTGGAAACGGTCTAAGAATCCCATTGATGAAATGGAGTTCAAAGACGCGAGAATACGCTGTCATAAGCAAATTGATATATGTTACTCTAATTACATGAGCACTATTGAATCATCTATATGTAAAAACAACTTAAAGGCATTTTGGTCTTTTATACGATCGAAACGTAAAACAGAAGGATCAATACCAAGCCAAATGATGTTTCAAGGGTCAAAAATGTCAACGCCCACTGCAATTTGTGAAGCTTTTGCAAAAAACTTTTCGTCTGTATATGCTACCGATTGCCATGTAGATCCAACTTTTACCTCCAAACGTATAGACACCTGCGAAAATGTTAATGCCATTTCATCTCTCTCTTTTTCTCGTGACATTATCCAATCATCTCTTAAAAAGCTAGACAAGAACAAAGGTCCAGGACCAGACAAAATACCGGCGGTTTTCATAGCAAATTGTTCCACAGCACTGTCAGTTCCACTACATATAATTTATAATTATTCAATTTCAAGAGGCATATTCCCGTTAATTTGGAAACAGGCTAACGTAATACCTATACCTAAGGGTGGAGATAAGACGAACGTATTAAATTATAGACCAATTTCCCTGCTGTCAATTCTTGGCAAAGTTTTCGAATCTTTGGTAAATTCTGCTTTGTCCGCACATGTAAAATCTTTCATAATTCCCGAACAACACGGTTTTCGTAGTAACAAATCCACCGTATCAAATTTGGCAGTGCATGTATCTTCTGTGGCAGAAGTTCTGGACAAAGGTTCTGAGATTGACGCTGTTTACACCGACATAAGCAAGGCTTTTGATCGAGTTAATCACGATTTGCTAATAAACAAACTAAGCAATGTTGGAGTTCATGGTAAATTGCTAAACTGGTTTTCTTCGTACCTTGATACTAGATCGCAAAAAGTCTTGGTTTGCGGACACGAATCGGAAAGTTTTAACGCTACCTCAGGTGTACCGCAAGGATCTCATTTAGGACCTACGTTGTTTTTAATATTTATAAATGACATGGCCAATGTAATCTGCCATTCCAATTTTTCACTATTTGCAGACGACTTAAAAATTACAAAAATAGTTACCGATCCTTCTGACTCTCAACAGCTCCAAGATGACTTAACTCGTATATCAAACTGGTCCAAAGAGAATAAACTACCGTTCAATATAGCAAAATGTAAACACATAAAATTTACTAAAAAACGATTACCGCTAACTACAACGTATGCCATTGACGATGTACCCCTAGAGGAAGTTTCATATATTAGGGATTTGGGTGTGATACTGGACAAAGAGCTCTCTTTTAACCAACATCTCGATCACATTATCAAGCAGGCAAATAAACTTCTCGGTTTCATATGGCGAAACTGTAAACCATTTAAAAATATATCGGCTTTAAGGACTGCTTACTTTGCTCTGGTTCGCAGTCAGTTAGAGTATTGCTCAAATATTTGGAACCCGTTTTATAAGTGCCACATAGAGAGAATAGAACAAGTACAAAAACGATTTCTATTCTTTCTCTCTGTACACCAGGGAAAAAAACGCGTGTTGAAGTCGTACAAAGACCGCTTAAAACATTTCAAGATAATTTCTCTTGAGGACCGCCGTTGGATCTCCGATCAAATGTTTCTTCAAAAAATTATTTCAGGAACGCTTGACTGCCCACAGCTATTACAAACTATCAAGTGGACCGTCCCGCGACAGCACGCTCGTCTAGATAACTTTCGACCTTTGTCAACTAGAACGTACAGGACTAATACTGGATCCTATAGTGTAATACCGAGAATTTGTAAAGAGCATAATTTACTATATAAAAGAAACAGGGTTGATATACTGAACATGTCACAAAATCAGTTCAAAACATATCTCTGTAAACAAAAATCAAATATGTTATAAGTCATAATCTCCAAGTTTGATGTTAATTTTAAATCTGCTTTTCTCAATTGTTATACAATATTATAATGTTCCTAGCCTTCTTACAAGTTACCTTATAGCTAACCTTAGATTTAGTGCAAATAAGGGTGGATTGAGTGTAGACGTAATTAAGTAGATTTTACTATGTTTAATGCATGCCGTGTTTGCCTGTAATTGGGTGAATACTCTAGCAGTAGTTAAAATTATCTGTTGTAAATAAGATTTTTTATTGTATTACATCTGTTGGCAAACCTTAATAAATAAATAAAAATAAAAAATTGTATTATAAAGTTACCGTAACAAAAACAAGTTGATTTTCATGTATTACAAAGAAGATAAATAGAAGTAGTATATCATAAAGAAAATAATTCTTATAGTACTTTCGCTAGATTTTTAGGGATTTTTTATAGATTTGTTTTTAATATTTTCTACCGTCGCGTTAATAAATGTAGGTGTATTATTTAAGAATACTTAGTATAATTACTTAACCTAATTTTTGATGCACAAAATTTGCTGATACCGATATATTGTTGTTTTTTCATACAGTGAAACCGTATAGCTCTCGGGCTACACTATGTCAGTCCAACTCCAGGACCAGAGCTCGAAGCCTATCCCATTGGAACGGGGAGTCAGGCAAGGAGATGTTATTTCTCCTAAACTATTCTCCGCTGCACTGGAGGATGTTTTCAAGACCCTGGACTGGAGAAGGTTAGGCATCAACATAAATGGCGAGTACCTCACTCACCTTCGCTTTGCTGACGATATAGTAGTCTTGGCTGAGACCATGGAAGATTTAAGTACAATGCTCAATGACCTCAGTAAAGCCTCCGAGCAGTTGGTCTTAGGATGAACATGGACAAGACGAAGATCATGTCAAGTGCCCATGTCGCACCAACTCCCGTAACAATCGGTCACTTTACGCTCGAAGTTGTAGACGATTACATATACCTAGGACAGACTGTCCAGTTAGGTAGGTCCAACTTCGAGAAAGAGGTTAATCGTCGATTCCGACTCGGCTGGGCAGCGTTCGGGAAGCTACGGCACATCTTTTCGTCCAATATTCCGCAGTGTCTCAAGACGAAAGTCTTTGATCAGTGTGTGTTGCCAGTGATGACATATGGTACTGAAACGTGGTCGCTTACTATGGGCCTCATAAGAAGGCTCAAAGTCACCCAAAGAGCAATGGAGAGAGCTATGTTAGGAGTTTCTCTGCGTGATCGCATCAGGAATGAGGTCATCCGCAGCAGAACCAAAGTGACCGATATAGCCCTCCGAATCGCTAAACTTAAGTGGCAGTGGGCGGGGCACCTAGCACGTAGAACCGATGGCCGTTGGGGCGGCGGAAAGGTTCTCGAGTGGCGACCGCGTATCGGAAGGCGTAGCGTGGGCAGGCCCCCCACACGGTGGACCGATGACCTGGTGAAGGTCGCGGGTGTCCGCTGGATGCGGGTGGCGCAGGACCGGTCATTGTGCAAGTCTTTGGGGGAGGCCTATGTCCAGCAGTGGACGTCTTTCGGCTGACATGATGATATATTATCATCATCATCATCATCCTAGCGTTATTTCCAATACGGTTGTATCCTGAAGGATACCAGGGATCCGCTACCTAATCCCAAGATTTGGCGTAGGCACTAGTTTTTACGGAAGCGACTGCCATCTGACCTTCCAAACCAAGGGGGAAACTAGAACTTATTGGTATTAGGCTTGTCAAGTGAGTGGGCAACTTTTTTTTTATGACATAGGAGGCAAACGAGCAGACGAATGACTTGACTGTTAGAAGTTCTCAAGCCGCCCCAAGGCCTCTCACTTGGCTTAACGACTGCTATCATAGACAGCAGCCGGGATCAACGGCTTAACGTGCCTTCCAAAGCACGGGAGCGCTCGGTTAGTAACCACTTAAAGCGGTCACCCATCCAAGGACTGACCCCGCCCGACATTGCTTAACCTCGCATACCGCAGCTGGGCCACGAACGCTATATATATACATCGAATAAAATAAAAATGGGTCTAATTTCATAAATATACGTGAAATAGTTATTGAGATATTAAAGTCCAAAAAATTGCATTTTTACCACTGACTGACTAGTAATCAAAAACCTAACCCACTTCCAGGTGACCTAGAAAGGTGAAATTTGGCATCCAGCTTGGTAATTGTGTGTGTTACACCAAAAAAGTCTGAAAAAAGTTATTTTTTTCCGTTTAATTATTAGGTACATATTATTACTATGTTTTTTTTTATTTGTCTTTCTTCTCAGTTATTATTTATGCTTGTTACCTCAGAACTCCGTCATTTATTAACCAATTTGGAAAAATCTTTGTTTATTTCAAACGGTATACATCAAGGGTGGTCCCATAGTTATCAGGCAAGTATCTCAAGCAATTATCATAGAGTCCGGGAGAAATCGAGGGAACTCTTCAAATATTTTAGGTGCACCTATAGCGGTTTGGGTATTTTGTATTAGTAACTCGTGCATTCGCTCTTGAATAGCACCATTTGGTGAAGTTTGACAAAAAGTAATGATATCCCATCAGAAACATAAATACATATGAAAATGGGAGCCAAGTTCAATATTAAGAATAGCGATGCTTAGTTGTGGTCTTCACTGACAGAAGAATTGAGATCTAAATGGGTGCAAAGTTCCGTAGATTCTCTGAAAAGGTGCCAAGTCTGGCACTCCATTGTTTACAGTAAAACTTATTTGTTGCGGCTTAATGCATTTTGAGCCTTAACTTGATATTTACTATAATTATCACGCGATATACTCATATCACGATACGTAGGTATCATGTGAATATTAATGACAATTGATGCAATATCCATACAATTTTCAAAATCACGATAATATTGAATCGTGTAAAGGGCCCCATACAAATTCAAAACTGAATGTTATATCCGGAGTACAAAAAATGCCCTAGAGATTTCAGTATAAAACAAAATTAATCTAATGTGTCGCAACTACCAAGTTGGTTCATTTGTGCCATGTTGGTTCGCTATGTAACATACAATATACAATAATCTCCTAACGTACTTTTTTTGCCAAGCCGACATATGTTTATATTTTTTAATATGGCAATATGTGGGAGAGAGATGCAAGAAGAGTCGTTCGGACTCGTTGTTCAGCTTATCTATGGTTAATTTAAAACCAGTCTTGTGTTTTATGTTATTAAGTTCATGTTTATGTATCATAGTTTTGTAAGATGTCGGTCTTTATACAATATAATATATAAAGTCTTTGCCTCGTGCTGACCGACTCATTCACTTCACCAGTCATAGCGTTGCCAGATCTACTAAAAAATCCTAAGATCTACGGATTTCAAGTCTTATTATGCCCAGACCTACGGAAATTATTGGTGAACCTAACGAATTTCAGACTAATATTATTTATCACTAAACATACCTATAGTTAACGTAATAAACGCGAAACAAGGGAAAAATATAAATGTATAAAAATGAATCAAATACAACAAACATAACAAGGATAATAGAAACACTTAACTAAATACCTATCACTAGAAAAATAATACATTCGAAAATGTATTTATTTAAGACGAACGACTGTGACATTGAATAAAAAACCGGCCAAGTGCGAGTCGGACTCGCGCACGAAGGGTTCCGTACCAATACCTCCTAATCTACATTTAAGAACACTATACAATATATTTAATTAAATAAGGTCGTATTTTCATAGGAAACTTACGGCACTTTGGCCCTTTTGTTTTGTGTCTGTCCATAGATACCCCACACGCCTATGTGCATTAAAAAAATGTTTGACCCCCTGTTACATGTATGGGGTGCCCGGTTTTAGTACATTACTACAGAGGCCGGGACATAAGGGGTTGCCGGCCGAAGACATATAGACGGCTGAGCGAAGCGAGGCCGGATAGGTCTAAGGCCGGCAGCCCCATATTTCCCACCGAGATATGTATAGTGCTTTTCTCAAACATGCAATGAAATAAACAACAAAAAAATCAAAAATCTTATTTTTAATACGCATAGTGGCAGAATGTCATGATGCCTTTGCCACAAATTTATGTGGAATGGAAATTAAAAAAGAGGACTTTGCCGGCCTAGGCCTGCAACATTTAAATGAAATTGCATTCACGAGCTCTTGTCCTAGCCGCACCTGAAACGTCACACTTCGCAGCCTATTATAAGGAACATAACATCAATATTTCATTGCATGTTTGAGAAAAATATATTTTTCAAAATTTCATATCATATTTCTATAGCGGTTCATACCGGACAGACAGACAGACATGATGAATCCATAAGGGTTCCTTTTTTTGCCATTTGGCGACGGACCCCAAAAAAAAAAAACTACTTACGTAATAGGACTTTTATTGCTTCTCCAGTTCTCCTAGTAGTAATTCTTGTTTTGCAACACTTAGGTAACTTTGAACAACTTTTTAAGATTTAGTACAGACGAATAAAGTATTTTTATCCGACTTCACAAAAAAGGAGACGGCTCTCAATGGTTCGGTTGTATGGTTTTTTTTTGTTTAAATTGCGGATTTTTTAAGAGGCGATCTACGGACTTGTACGAAATTTTTTGTCCCGCCCTAGAGATTTTCAAAAAATTCATCTGGCTACACTGCTCAGTCAGTTCTTCACTGTTCAGTTCAGTTCATCAGTTCAGTCCAGTCTACATGAGATGAGTGAACGTGAATGCGAGTCATGGAAACATGTCCGCCGTTTATATTGTTTGACGTAAATATTGGCAAAAATTAAAAAGTTCTGTATTCGCGTAGTGATTTACGGTGCTATAATAAGTTTCAATCATGTGTGTGGTCGTGTTGTGATCGGTTCATATGCGGCTGTTGTACAAAACAGGTCCAATGGAGTCTCTCAGAAAATGGTTCTACAAACCAAAGGTATGTCAAAACAATTGTATATCCTAATTCCTACAAAGTGTCGCAACGGCCTTAAAAGCGACAGATTTCGAATCATTTACCTTGCCTAATGGTGTTTTATCCGTTGTTTCTGCTAGCTTTAGAAAAGCGCTCGTATAAATATGAATTTAAACGTCTGTCCTTTGTTGTTACCTCAAATGGGTATGATTCAGAAGTTGTTTCTCTTTAATATCGCTCGAACTGGCTATTGTTCAGGCTGTTAATGTGCTTGGTAGTTATTTTACATTATTATGGGATGCCGAGAGTGTATTTAAATGGTTGGAAGGCGTTGTTAAGTTTCCATTTACCGAACCTTACGTCACGCTACTTAGTGGCACAATTTGCAGTCTGCTTTGCTCATTTCTATATCTAAGACAGGTATTACGCGTTGTCGCATAAATTAACAATCTTGTTTACTCTCCCACTCGGATAAGCCCATTTGTTGTTGTTTTATATATGCTAAACACAGGTTATTTTCCAATTTTATTCTTAGTATTTACTCGGTACTACTTGTTTGCGTAGAGGCAAAGATTAAACTATTTAGATAAGGGTATATGCTTTAATAGTTCAGGCAATTGGAAAGGGCATGTTTGACTTCATTGTTTACCTACTTGGTATAAATAGTGATTGTTAATAATGAATGGTGATGAGATATGAATTTTCAAGACAAGTTTATAATCCACTACTTCTTTTTACTTTAAATTGAGTAAGATTAGGCTAGTCAGCTCAAAAGCAGTACTAGCTATAAGCTTAAGTGGGAGTAGCTAGTAGACGAGGATTGGGCTAAGGTGATTATGTGCAGGGACGCCTAGCCAGAAACAAGCGGGCTGTTGATCACCCATTACAATGATACAGGAGAAAACCTATTTTTGTGATAGATTACCCATGCAGGACTCTATCACTGTCGAACATCCTTATCCAAGATGTAATGATTTGCCTTATAATATATATGCTTTTGAAATAAGTTTTTGTTTATGACAGATTTGAATTTAGAATCGGTAAGGTCAGTAATGTAGGAATTTAATTGTAGAATTTAATACTTAGAATTTAATATTTCCCAAGAATTACTTTTTCACCTTTTCGAGTCTGTTACTTTGAGTTTTCGAGTGTTTCTGGCAGTTATTGGTTTATCAGTGTTCATTGGGAATTTGCATAAATTCTTCCTAAGTCCTAACATACATACAGTGGCAAGTGGCAGGATGGAATATCTATTTAGTTATAAAATTCCCAGATAGCTCTTTTTTTGCAAATAGTTACAATATCTGCAACAAGATAAGACCATTATTAATTCCAATTAGTATATGTAACTATATCCAAACAAGTTGAGAAGTATGTTATAAAATTTCCTCACAATACTCATACTCATTTATTTGCAATGATTTTATACATTACACATGAAAATAATTTCAAAATTACATTAAATCATACTATTTTCATAAATATACTTAGAGATCTAAAAATTTTACTGATTAAATATGTCAGTGTATCTATATCAGGTTTAATACCAGCACTCCCTTTCTTCCTATTGGTGTTGTAAGAGTTGTATAGAGGAATTGGGTTTAAGTGTTGTGGGTAATAGACTAGCAAACTATAACTGTGTATTACCCCCCCCCCCCTCTATTATGGGACTAAGGATATTGATCTCTATATGTGACGCTCACATATATGCTGCATTACATGGACTAAAATATAATGGCAATGGACCTAATGTAGTTCCACCCGTTAGATTGAACGGGATCGAATTAAAAATGGTGAATAGTTTTAAGTATCTCGGACATATTCTGACAGACAGACTTAAAGACGACGACGATCTCGAAAGACAGCGACGGGCCATTGCCATGCGTGGTAACATGTTGGCGCGCCGGTTCACTCACTGCTCTGACCAAGTCAAAATAACTCTGTTTGGGGCTTATTGCCAGGCGTTCTATACTAGTCACCTGTGGTACCATTTCACGAAGCGGACGTTCAACAGACTCAGAGTACAGTACAATAACGCGTTTCGTGCAATGTTACTGCTACCGTGGCGGTGCAGTGCATCTGGTATGTTCGCCGCGAACAGAGTGGATGACTTCTATGCAACAATGTATAAGAGACACTGGTCCTTTGTCAGGAGAGTGAGCGAATCGACGAACAACATTGTTAACGTGGTGTACACAACCTGCTACCATAAAAATAAGGCGCCAATAATGGCATTTTTTTTTTAATATTATATTTTCAATTGTTTAATATATGTATAATGTTTAGTCTGAAATATTGTTAAACTGTAACAAATGGGTTCATACCTAAATCAACAACAATTTATTATTATTATTATTATTTGTATGTCTTTTCCTTATCTCGGGACCATGGGGTCCGACCTTTGGAAGGCGTGCGTGGGGCCGAAGCCAACAGCGCAGAGGCCCCTTTAGACAATTTAATATAAAAGCAAAGGGATACACATGGCGGATACCATTCCCGAACGCACAATATGATACATCCAGAGATGGTCCCCGCCAGGTGCAAAGACTATTGCAGTGCATCACTGTGCTGCGATGGAAACTAAGGTCATGGGCTATTGTGTTGAATGTTGGATGGGCTGGATAATGGGCTATTGGAGGAGACTAGCGGACACCTGCCATGACAATCAGTCTCAATATTGTAAAAGGCAGGCGGTGACTCGCCAGCTCGCTGAGTGGGCCCCACATAACAGTCGCACGCACAGTGCGACAGTGGGGCAACATCCCGTTGAGCGGCTGTAAGGTTGTCGAGAGGTGAGTCTGTAGTAGCCAGATCCCGGTGATCCGATCAGCAAGCCGCCGGCGTTATGACATTTTACACTTCCAACCTGGAGCATAGGTCTCGCTCTTGCGACTCCACTCTGGCCGGCCAATTAAGGCAAGCACAGAGGCGAGGGCCAGATAGAAAAGGCCCTCTGGAGATTAGGGGTCCGCGGTGTCGCCACTCACCGTCAGTTCGCCACAAGCTGCCCCCGCGGGCTTATTATTGTTATTATTACATTTCTTGAATTCTACAATTGCTGAACGTGGTACAGAAAATTACATGTTTATATATAATTTCTATCTTTCGGGAGTACAACACCACCAATTATTATATTACCAGTATGTCTGAAAATCATGAGAATTCACCTAAACTACTGTATCACACGAGCAAATCTTAACAGACTTACAAGGAGTCTAAATCCTCAATGACGATAGTTTAGCAATGTAGCTAGCCTTAGATTTCATAATTATAACATAGTGAGGTGACCTATTTCCACTTGAATTGTAATAACTTGTTGTGTGCCCTAACAGGGTGTTATGGAATGACTTATAATTAAAATATAACATCTTATTATGTATGCATGACATTACAATGAATAAATAAAAAAAAATAAAAAACTGCATATTAACTAATGCTATAATATGAAAATCTTTCAGGAAGTATTAAAAGTGTGCAAAATACAACATGAAACAGAATATATTATGGTTTTGTACTGTACAGTAAAAAAAATATTTCGCACCCTCTTAAAGCCATGTCAAACTATACAAAAACACAGTTTTGCATGTGAGTTAATGACTGAATTTATGAAATGTAATATTATGTATTTAGTAATAGGTTCAGTAGTCACATAAATATGTTAAGTAGGTACCTACTAACACTGACACCAATGAGTAACCACAAACAATGCTCCACTTAGCTTAACCACATTGTAGCAGTATCAATATGGAATTTAGACTGTCATTCATTTATGTTACTTTGATGGGAGTGAATACATTAATTACATACTATTTCACTGGAATAGAATAAATTTTATTTAGTCAGGCATATTTTTTTTTAATATTTTTTTTTTAAATATTGGGGGACAATCTTACACAAATCGACCTAGTCCCAAACTAAGCGAAGCTTGTACTATGGGTACTAGGCGACGATATACATACTTATATAGATAAATACATACTTAAATACATAGAGAACATCCAAGACCCAAGAACAAAATCCGTGCTAAATGCACAAATAATGCCCTGGCCGGGATTCGAACCCGGGACCTCTAGCTTCGGAGGCAGTGTCACTACCAATATTCACCAACCTTTAATATTATAAAAATCAAGTTCTATTGTTATTAAGTTAAGTATGGCATATAACTGCTTGCCAAACATCTGCGCAAAATCAGTAAATTATTCGTTAATATACGACCATACCTGGGCCCATTCTGAAAAACCAGCACTGGGCATCACTGCACAGTACATAAGACCTGACTGGGACCCATTGCCTCACTAGATATAAACAGTTTTTAAAGATTATGTAATACTTTTAAAACTGTACTTTTACCTGAACTGTTTTTTGTAACTGCAATTGTTTTTTTATTAAGATTGTTGCAATAAACTTTCTATCTGAAGTTTTGATTGTTTATAGATCAGGCTAAATATGTAAGTAAAATATTACTTATCAGTGGATGTTTATAGTTGCATGTGTTCAGCAAATTTAGATATTTTACAGATCAGGCTAATTATTTAATTAAACATGTTCAGCAAGTTTTGATTAGTATATATCAGTGGATTTATGTAGACGGACATATTCAGCAAATTTTGATATTTTACAGAGTTCTGTAATTTATTTATCATTAATTTTGAACTGTGAGATCTTTGAGAAGTTGCCAGTTTGTTACACTTTTGTCACCAACCAGGGGTCACGTGTGGGGTAATCATAGAGATATGTATGACATCCTGTTCACTTATATATGAAACCGTATAGATATAGTGTGTAGGTGTTTTGAAAATTTGGATTTGTGTATGGGATTTCGTTGCTGTCTGTACGAGACCCTTGATTATGCGTAATCCAACACGCACTTGGCCGGTTTTTTACTTACTTCCTATGACTATGACAAATCTATTCATTTTGTACGCAAGACTGACCTAATCTATCATCTATTACCTTTTATCTCAGTATAAACACAACATCATTATCGCATATTCTTAATATTGAACTTGGCTCCCTTTTTAACATTTATGTTTTTGATGGGATTATAACTACACAATAATCTTAGACGACAAACAATCTAATGATTGCATTATCAGTGAATCATACGCTAAACTGCGCAGGGTACATTTCCATTACACCAATCATTCAACAGTGATTTAGTATCAATCGATTTGGAACAAGTTACAAGCGAAAAAGGAAATCAGAATAGCCGGCACGACCGTCTTGCCCTACAAGCTGAATAGATGTTAAGGATCGTCCTGAAATAAGGGACAGATATATATATATGTATATCTCCACAATGCCCTCAATCAATGCTATGTCTTGCGCCGCCCTTATCCAACCTCTTACCGCGATCTTGACCAAGGGTCGTCAGTCCGCCTTGTTGGGGCCTTGCGCTACGCTACGCTGCCTCTTGTGGAGACCCTTGGGGGAGGGCTTTGTCCAGCAGTGGACGTCTTTCGGCTAATATGACGAGTGATATGATATCTTGGAAAGCTATATATCGGAAGGCGCAGCGTGGGCAGACCCTTCACAAGGTGAACTGAAGAAAGACCTGGTAAAAGACGCGGCAGTTCGCTGGATGCGGATGGCGCAAGACCAGTTATTGTGGAACTCTTTGGGGAGGCCTGTGTCCAGTAGTGGATATCCTTTGGCTGATAATGATGATGATATGATACTATCATGTCATGATGATTTGATGTAATGATGATGATATGATACTATCATATCATCGTCATTATCATCATCATATATTATTTATTTACTGTGTGTTACGTATGTACCTATATTTGGTTGTGATCTGTACGCAGATGCACAGAGCCGTGAACCCATGTTATATGTGTGTAGCATTACAAACTACACAGTGATACACACCTGTGTCCGCCGTCGCTTATCGCTACCGCTACCGCGTCTGCTCTTACCTTGCACCACTAACTGTTTACATATCTACTAATGACTTGGTTAGATTCGTTAAACCTAATTAAAGTAATTACTTTTGTATTATTTTTCTCAAGTCCGTTTATTCAGTTATTGTCGCCGCATATTGTTGTAATCGGTTATATAATTTAATATTATGATGTATATTACGTTGTGATGATTATTTAATAGGAAGTAAGTTAGTAGTAGTTTAGTATTGGTTTAAGCAAATTTTATCGTGCCATTCGTGCCAATGTTTACTTATTGTGTGTACAATCTACAGACCTTTTGAATATCTGGTTTTTGTATTGTGGTACGTTTGACAAAAAACTGAATGGTCTTTTATTGATAGTTTTTTGTCCATGTACTTATTCTGTTTCTGACTGTACTTTAGTCTTTGAATGGGCCTCGTAAGAATACGGACCAAGTTAGCTAATTTTTGTTTACTTTCTATGTGAAGCCGATAGTTATAATTTTATTACTCATTCGATTCTTTTGTATCCTCGAAGGCAATCAAAACACCATTTCGCACATCGATGACCCATCCCGCTCTGATCCGACACCGGTGCCATCTCGCCATCTCGCTTGCAGCTTTCACTTTTTTTGTCGCTTTCCCAATAGCGAGCGAAACTCGGTCGTCATGCCAAATGTTTTGCGAATGTTGCCAGGAGTTATAAAAACCACGCAAGACTAGCATGTGAATCAAGCGATATTATTCTTTATCGCAAACCGATATGGCGGTGGCCTGCGCAAGGTTTTCGTGGCCTTAACCGGTATCGTGAACTCTTAATTTGTTCGTAAGCCTTATGGCTAGTCAACTTTGATTTGATGACACCTGCATTACCTACCTAAATGGCACCTATAGGTACGAGTAAGCATCGCAAGATTCGGAAATGAAGTTCCATTATCTTTAAGTAGGTATTCTAGTCATGACGGATTTGACGGTGCTTAATTATTTTCTAATTGGTCATGTCGGTTATGCTATTTACAGCATATGAGCCTAAATGGAATCGAAAACGAGGTTCGTTCGTGTATCTTGCTCTCTCTTGCACTTGCGAATTCGAGCGAAAGATAGAAGAGTAAAGACAATCGATACAGGAGATACACGAATGAATGTTTTCGGTTCGCGGTAGGCCTTGTTTCGCACCTCACCACTCTTTCCATAGTATCCTAAATACCTACCATTTGTCGAGTCGGGCAATGCTGGTGGCAATAAAACCTTCTTGTGCATATGTAATTGGTTTGCAACTGCAAGTCACGCTCCCTAAATTGGTTAATGTGCAAAAAAGATATCGTTGTACGGTCAACTGCAAAAATATGTACCGATTTAATCCTTTCATAAATACGTAACGCAACCTTAATCCGGCGACATAAGAGCTATGGGACATATTTTTGAGCAATTGTATGCACCCATATTTTTGCACTTGACTGTACTAATGATTTATAATATAACCCGACTCCAAATGGTATTACGATTACTACAGTTTCTCCTCACCATTTCTTACGAAGTACTGTATTTTGTTGCGTTTATAATTTATATATTATCCGCGGCAATGGCGATACCCCAAGGTATTCTAATGATTTATAACCCGAAACACCAATATAGCATTACGAATACTACAGTTACTGCGCACCATTTTTACGTAGTACCTGTTTCGTTGATCATTTGTACATTATCCGTAGCACTGGCATAACCCAAGGGCATTAGGACCTAAAAAAAACATAAATAGTTTCCTTATCAGGTCACGTCCACTTCCATTTCATTAAACTCGTTGATAACATTGTAATTTTACCTGTACGGTTGGTGGACGTCAAAATTAGATAAGATAAAACGTACATTCACAACGATGTCGGATACCTATTCTTAGACTTTGCCGTTTATTGGAATGCCATAAAGATCTGTCATTCGTTCAAGTATCCCTTTCAAGTCTTGACTATACCCTAAGGCCTAGGTTTTGGCTAAAGTTGTTCGCAGCCGTTGTACTTTATCGTGTCGTGGTCAACTGAGGCGTGTCTTTTCAAAGGGGCTTATTTTGGTCTTAGCGGTACTTCTAAATAGAACCTTGCTTAAGAAGACTTACGGTCCAATTTAGAAATGGAGTTATAGACAAAATAAACCGTATTGAAGACACTCCTCAACTGTAGTGGCATTGTTGCTAGCATGGTTAGCACCAGGAACGGACACTGTGAGGGTGTCACAGTGGCTGGACAGTGGTGGACAGGGCACAGCACAGGGCACAGCGGAACGTCGTCTCGCTCATATTTAAAGCAGCCCTACTGGAGAAGTGTGGATCTTCACCTTATAGAAAACCGCAGCCTTAATATTTAATACCAAATACAGTGGTATTACAATACAAGCATCCGCAAGCAAGCGGTGGCAAGTAGTGACATGCGCGTATTTGGCGTTGTGTTCCTGGTGGTGAGTAAGGTCGCCAGAGCTTCCGAGGATGTGCCGTGTTTGAGTGAGATTGAGGGACCTGTTTCTTAACTGTCAACACAACGAATCTTCAGGTCAATAAAGGGTCGGCAATGTGTGATTCACTAGTACAAGAGGCAATAATAATCTTTTAATTCGAGTAACATGGACTCATATAATAATTGTTGAAGTTGTACAATGAGGAGTGAGATGCTTTCTCTTGGTTTGAACAATCTACAATGATCATGAGTTCGTGTTATCCCTCATTAGGGACAGGGCTCGCAGAAGTGATCTCAATCTGCCTTGCGCGTCTTCTTCCAGCTCTTGTTACTGTTAAGAACTTAAGAGTGACATTTAAAAAGATGCACAGAAATGTTCATTCTGTAGAAATTTTCTGCCTTACTAAACGATTTTCACACGATAAAATCATTATAACTTGTGTTATATCACGTAATGTGAGAGAAAAAAGTATACCCATAGTTTTAATTAGTTTGTAGCTAGTTGTTCACAATGATATGATCAGCTACACTTTAGAAACTACTCCTAAACGTTGCGAATACTCAAACAATGGGTGATGTTTAGAGAGCATAGTTAAATCCTATGAAACTTTGTTTTCATATATTTATTTAAGAGAAATAATAAACCAGTAAGCAGAAAAACTGAACGTGCGACTAAAATACAAACTCTCCGAATCCTTCGCTCAAGGAGTTATTGCACAGTTAGTATTTCAGTCAGTACGTTTTAGTTTTAGTTAGGTTAGTAGGTTAGCTTAAGGTTAGTTTATGTTTGTTCGGAGCTTTTATTAGTACCCTTTATTTAACTCGAACGTCGCATCCAAAAGTCCTGGAACGCATACTGGTCGCTGAAGAATATATTTAAATCTAATCTCGACGTAACGTAAAGTTGAAAAAGAAAGTGATGGATTCGGTTGTTACACCTACGCTGATATACGGTTCTCAGACTTGGCCAATAAAAAAAGAAACAACCCACAAATACAAGTTTTCCAAAGAGCAGCCGAAAGGAGTATGCTTGGACTCAAAAGGACAAAATAAAAAAATATTGACATCCGAAAAAAAAAACAAGATCTTAGATGCCGTAGAATTGATAAGTAGATTAAAATGGAAGTGGGCTGGCATATATATATATATATCTTATAATATCTGAGTAATCGTAAACGTTTAGAATGAAATTCATATATGCATGTTAAAGCTAGCACATCTTACTACAAGTAAAAAAAAACAATATAACCATGTTAATTAATACGTTTACTGTATTTGTTAAATAATACTGTATGAAATGTGTTAAAATGTATTGGAATAAATGGCTATATTCTTATTATTATTTAACTAGAGATGTGGTCAAATATATGAAACTGATGAGATCTGTTTTCATGTCGTGTACACGCAACTAATCAGGAACGCAAAATGTAAGTTAGACAAAAAGCCAGAAATGCAAAATGCCAGAAACGCATTATGCCAGCCGTTAGCTACGGCACGACAACCGAAGCGGGGTGTTAAGTGGAACTGAGACCCTACAGTGTCACACTTGCACTTATTTATTTACTTATTTGAGAACGACGGACGTTTTATCTAAGACGAGGCGACCTTATGCATTTTAACTTCTAAACCATACTATGTCATGCATGAACCTTGGCCTCTTGAAAATATACTATAACGACGTTTTGAATAGAAAATGTCCACTCCGCCGTGAAGCAATAGCTATTGTCTGAGATTCTATAGGGGAAAAACAATACCTGCCATTCGCTATAATAATAGTGCGATGACAGATTTTTTCATTTTTTCCATTTTCGCTACTGATGTGTAATCAAGATCATTTGTCGTCGCGACACTAAGGGTACACACGAGATTGCGAGTTTCATTACATTGCGGGTTACCGTGGTGTAACGAATTCAATCGATCTGTCAAACCGCGCAATGTAGTGGAACTCGCATACGAGTCACTTACGTGTATAAATAAGGCTTAATTACATATATTATTTGTATTGTTACTAATATTATTTGTATGGCTATCTATGGTCGTTGATCGGTCAAGGTTTAGAAAATTTTAACAAGCAAACTCGAACTATCAATGCTCTGTTTTTATTTTTGAAACCTGAGTTTTTAAACTCGTTTTCAAAACTTTTATCACATTGAGAATTCTAATTAAAAAAAAGAATGAAATCGGTAGTCATTCTCAAGATATGGCGACCAAGGGAAATAGGGATTCATTTTTATAGATACATAGGATAGATAGATAATATAAAATATGCAATGACAAAAAAACGAGCAAGGCCTCGCGTATTAAACAATCTTTACACCCGCGTACTCATGCAAAATCATGGTTTAAATATTTTGGTTCATATTATACCAAGGGGACCTGAAGTTAAATGAGGTAAAATTTGTTGAGAAAATGTATAAATGAACGTAGGTATTCATGAATATGTGGGAAATCCCTGTAGTCAAGGAATGTAAGGCAAATGAAGGGTTTTCCTTAAAGGTTTGTTTTGAAAAAATGAGACCTCGCCGAGTTTCTTACGCCGGTTCTTCTCGTGGCAGAGGTTTATTTTTCCGAACCGGTGGTAGTTTATTGACGTTCATTGGTGCATGTAATATGCCTAATTTGAAGAATAAACTACTTTTAGTTTACTTTTACTTTTTTAAATACAATTTTTCACCATCGGAAACCCCTGAATTAGTAAATTTCATCGAAACCGTAACAGCCGTTACCGAGCACCCGGATAAAAATTCCAAATTACGGCGAATATTTATCAGTTGCATCAGTGCAAAACACAAGTGGACATTTGAGATGCACCCATAAGGTCATAGCTGCCTGTGCATTTTTAAATAATAATGATAAATATGTACAAGAATTGCTCGTAAGGATATAAGATATCCACCCACACAGGTTTAAAATATGCGAAAATATTTCTATACATTTGACACCTGGTTGTCAAGTTTGCAAGGTGTCAGTGTCAATTCTTTGAAAACAGCTGCGGATCACCCTAAAGCTCGGTCCCTTCTCTAATAGTAAATTGTGTGTCGACTCTCGAAAGAGAGCAACATTGTAAAGTTTTAAAACATATTATAGGATCATTGAAACTAAATATGACCGTAAACTCTCTATAAAGACGAGGTTTGTTTAATTTTTGGTAATTAACTGGTAATTACGCATAAACCAGTCACAAAAAACAGGGGTATAATTGTAATAGCTGCAACATAGAAAAGTTGAAAAACCCCCGACATTTTCATTTCAAAGCTCAATATCTCAACAACGGCTAAACAGATTTTCATGAAACATGGCTAAGAACAGGATAAAATTATCTATGACACAAAAAAACTAAACCAAAATCGGTTCATCCGATTGAGAGCTACGATAGTTACGATACCACAGACAGATATACAGATACACAGACAGACGAAAGACAGACACGTTAAACTTATAACACCCCTTTTTTGCGTCGGGGTTTAAAAAAAACAGGATTGTATTGGCTATGTGCGAAGTAGGTGGTGGGGGTAAGCTAGGCGATCGTAGCGCACACCATGGCAGAAATGTGCACTTACCGGGGACAACTGTCAAATTTACTTTCACGTTTTCTATTGGTTTCTTAACGGTTTCCTACGATTCGTTTCGTTTGTATGTATTTATTTATTCTCTTATTTATTTCAGTAATATTTCCAATACGGGGTCTTTCTCGTTTACTAAAGTAAATAAAATATTCATGTGTCATTATTTGACATCTCTGAGTTTTGACATTGTCTCGGGACCTTTCACGTTTGACGTTTCAGACGTGCACATAGCCAATACACATGATTTATGATTGTTGATTAATTGATTACAATAAGACTAATTTAAATCATCCTATACGGAGAGTGACGTCACACGGCATCAAAATACGAGCTCTGATGATGACATTGTGTCTCATTAAAGGGGACTACATTCACATTAAAGTAATATGATTTGTCTTAAGTTTTCGACACTGTCGATGGTTCATTTTTTATAATAACATCCTATTGTTAATACAAAATGCGACGTATTCTCTTTCGATTATTATATATGTATCATCATGTCAACCGAAGGACGTTCACTGATGGACATAGGCCTACCCCAAAGAGTACCGCAATGACCGCTCTTGCGCCACCCGCATCCAGCGGGTACCCGCGACCCTTACCAGGTCAGGTTATCAGTCCACCTTGTGGGGGGCCTGCCTACGCTACGCCTTCCGGTACGTGGTCGCCATTCGAGAACCTTTCCGCTCCAACGGCCATCGGTATGCTACGTGCCATATGCCCCGCCCACTGCCACTTAAGTTTAGCGATTCGGAGGGCTATATACAACATTAAACAAATATATACATACATATTTGATTAATTTGGTTACATGTATTACGGCATCACTCCTCGCGCTGGTAGATTCTTAGAGTTGAAAACATGTGTGTATTAAATGGTTCCTTTGCTCACAAAATGGATACTTAACAATTTAAATACTTATTTTCGCTTCAGTGACACCTACCGGAAGGGGCAGTAGGTACTTCCATTCAACGGTCACAATGTCCAAACGATCGATCCACTCTGTTTGATAACTGGGCTTAAGGCACGGCTTATGAATAGCTTATTTAAAACATATCCAATATCCATTATCTAATCTTAATCGCTGCTAAATTACTTTCACTTTACCGCGATGTAGGTATTGGTAGTATTGGTACTACAACGTACGGGAAAGAATCTATTCGTACTTATCAAGTATTCATTACTTGTTTTTCCGTAGTAAACTTACCCGTGTTTTATATCACCGTAGTATGGAGAAACAAACTACTCGATTACTAATAAAGTTGTCATAAAAATAAACAGGCAAATGGGCTTAAAAACTTCATTATTTCTTAATGATTCTAAAAGTGTAAGATGCCACTAAGTAACTTGAAATAATACTTGAACATGGACATAAGGAAAAAATTGTCTGACTAAAATGATGAATATCTCCGGAACTTCTCAAAATCTGGGAAGCCAGTATGTGCGTTACCTTATGTTCAGTGGTCTTGTCTCGGCATTCGAGCTTTTACATTTATTAATCTTATCAAATGTAAGCCACTTATATTTATTTAATATGATGTTTCGGCCTCGTCGCAGTCATCAATTCACCATGAACAAAGTCATCACACTCACATACAAGATGCCAGCTCCATTTCACACACATAGAAGATAATTTCCCCGATCTCTCGCACTTAGATACGTACTTGCTAAGGGACTAATGTATTATGTCCAATATTAAACGTGCCAGATCTCCGTAAATTTAATCTACTTTAACATGAACACTAGGCTGGGTATTTATGCTTGCATATTTGTCATTTCACCGAATACCACATTCGTTAAGTTGTAAAAAAATATGCGAGAGCGGAAGTGACGAATATCTTATTTTTATCCACAGCGACAAAATATAAAAAATAGCAACCATCGTAGGCCCGCAAGCTACTGTTTTATATTTTATTGTTACTATGGATACGATACTGGACTGCTCACGCCGACCTAGATGCAAGCCATATGTACCAAAACATATCCAAGTTTGGTTTATTAGTGACTCATCAACATCATCGGCATAGTGAATGGCAACCAAGGATTTCACACTAGACTGATTTCGTGTCTAATATTACTAGCCTTTTACCTTCATGGACAGGTTTAATACTGCGCTCATATCTAATTGTTTAGAGGTTCTTGGGGTACGTATTTAGGAAATAGTCATTGTTTTGAAACTGGCTATGAAATGGTCCTACTTTGATTTCATGTAGTAGATTTGTTAATTTATGACAACGATATATGAGGCTATTAGCATTTATATAATCATTTATTTATGTACAACGAAAATATATACAAGAATACTTAACCAAAATAATATAAAGAAAATTAGAATACTTAACCAAAATAATATAAAGAAAATTAAAACTAACTTAAATCTAAAACGGGCCCTTGAGGCATTGTACCGAGGATGCTGGCGGCATTTCCTCGCTGTATCGCAATGCTGATACGTTGAGCGAGGAAACCGCCATCTCTTCGGTCACCAGTTACGTCAACCAGACGCTTCGCAATTTCTGCAAATAACTTATGCGCGCTGGGACCCCATGGACCTAGAGTTTCGACGCCAAAAGGAAGAAACATGTACTCTCTGCCGAGGCCCTTGTATTTATTACGCTTTAGAATTTCGGCGTTTTCCGCCGCTGCACCCGCTTTTACTGTAGTCCGTTGGAGTTGAGACGGTGCCAGTGTGTCTACACAGGTAGCATCCCACACCAACATCCGTCCCACGCTCCAAGGAACTAAAGACACCCCATCAGGTCTCCTACCATCGTCCCTGACCATGCCAGTCGGCTCAAGAAGAGCAGGCACATTGACGGTGGCAAGAGACCGGCGGATTATATCATTAGGCGTCGCAAGTCTCGAAAAACGGCCTGCTATTAGCATTAATTGTTCATTATTAGTTTGCTCCTTGATAAAATATAGTTTAACAATTAATTTATGTGTACATGATTGTCAACATAATAGTGATAAGATGGTTGATAACTCAGGGTTTATATAATTACTGTTTACTGAGGTAATCGTATCAACTGAAACTTTGTTGACATACTCATAACATTTTCTATTTTGGCTCTTCCAAAAGTAATATCGTAGTATCAAGCGAGAAAATTAGCACGTAATTCAGATATACTAATAGATACTAATAGCTAACCAAGGCATACTAGTAGTTTAATATGGGGCTGACAATTTGATAAATAACCCACTAAAACTTGCACTCTTTACTCTTCTGAATATTGAATGCCTAACGTGAAATTGTGTTGTCGGTTATTAAAAACCAGCGAATCCAGCATCACGATACTACCGATGAGATATTTTTTTTGAAAAGTCTTATTCTATAGGTATTTACACATACACCGATTTTTGGCCAGAAGAATTGGTAAATTGCTACTGGGGCTGTGATACAATACAAAAACTTAATTGCACACCTCAATACATAAAACGACTACAGAACATAAAAACTTAAATGTAGAGTGAACAACAAGCAGTCTCATCGCTTCCTCCTCCAGACAACAGATTTTCTTCGTCTTAACGGTGACTCCTTTTTCAGAGGGACGACCGGTCGCTGCTAGCTCAGTTCTTCTTCGCAGACGACGCGCTCAACATGGTGGCTGCGGAACTGGACTCCTTCGACGGACGCAAGGACCCGGAAAGGTGCTCCACCCTCGTCAACCAGCTGAGGCATGCTCAAGTGAGTAACCTTAACTTGCTGCTGGCGATGTGGGAACTTGGAACCGCTCCATTCATTTTAGTTTTGTGTCATGTAACTATCTTTGTAATAAATGTCTCTCCTACAAACTACCAAGTGTAAGCCTAAGGAATAAATGAATGACTGCAACAACTTATTACGGTAGGGCATAGCGGGGTGTTCTACTACCGTGAACGTTTAGTAGGTATAATCATAATATTAGCCGAAAGACGTTTACTGCTGGACGAAGGCCTCTCCCAAGGATCTCCACAATTATAACAAAATCCCCGCGATCTTGACGGGATCGTCGGTCCACTTAACTCTAAGGACGTCATAAATTGGGGGAGGGGCTTCCGGTGCGTTGGTCACCACTCAAGAACCTATAAAATGAAGTATAGTACAATGGTGTGTCATATCGCACAAAATATACAACGGCGCAATTGGAAAAGGAAGGTGCTTCCCCAATTGAGCTGCTACAGTACCTTTACTCAGCACAAGATCACCGATTTTATTACATGTATTGTACATGTCACGGATATAGAAGACCGCAGCCAAACTTATTTTGTGTTTATGGGGCAATGCTTTGAGCAGTAACTGGAGGAAGGTCCAAGGGGAACTGTATTTGATAACGAAGGTATTTAGCGAATGCTCATACACTTTTAGGTTCGAAATACTCGGGTGTCCTCCTAGATTTGCAAGCATATCTACTCGTAAAAGTCATGTCATGATATTAATAAAAGTATGTACTGCTTTATATAGCACGTAGAACCGATGGCCGTTGGGACGGAAAGGCCACTCGAGAGGGACCACGTACCGGAAGGCGTAGCGTGGGCAGGCTCCCCACACGGGCTGATGACCTGGTAAGGGTCGCGGGTGTCCGCTGGATGCGGGTGGCGCAGGACCGGTCATTCTGGAAGTCTAGGGGAGGCCTATGTCCAGCAGTGGACGTCTTTCGGATGACATGATGATGATGACTGCTTTATAAGTACTGTACCGCAATGAGTTGAATCTACAAGTACCTACTTCAGCTGTAGTTAATACTAATACGTTACTTTACCGCGTCATAATGACGGTTAGCAGACTCCGTAGCCTACGGACGTTTGTGACTCCTGAAGAATTACAAGAAGCGCGTAGCCCACCCTTTATTAACTTGATAATTCGCTGTCTTGACAGCTAGAGACATATGCCTCACTTTCAACACAGCGCATCCTCGGGAGCTGTGGCGACCTTACTTGCCACCAGGAACTCAGCACCAGTTACCTAAAGATCAAAGTGGTGTTTTTTTGGCAGCAGATTATCCCTAGTGGTTAAAACAACGCATCGAAGGCTCACAAAACCCTGCAACGTTCTTGTGCGTACGTGTCATGCAAATGCACAACAGGAAGTATGTAATGCCTCTTGCATTTCCAACCTTGCTTCACTAAAGGTTACAAATAAAATCCCTATAACGAAACCAATATGTAACTCCTTGCAGCATAAAGAGTATAGGTATAAACTTGCTTTGATTACGGCTATTATTCTATTGAATGAGTAACTTGGGATTTATGAGTCATTATCATGTTGCGTCTTAAATAATAGGTACGTAAGTAGTCGCTTTGCGGCCATACTAAGTAGGTATGCTATGGGCAAATTCTATTACGAACTATTTATAGTAAAATGAACCGTGTGACATTGGAATTAGATTTATGCGACCAATTCACAAATCTATTTTCCAATAATTTGTTTTGATACATTCAACTTACTAAGTGTAACATTTCAAGAAATAATTTTAAATGCTAATTGGGCAACTTCACGGTTTTATTCTAAAACGAATTTGTTTCGGATGTGGAATAACATAAATAACCTTAAAAGAACGTAAATAGTTTGTTTACGTACAATAGAGATTACCTTGCATGTTGATGGCTTATCAAGCAGTGACGTAAGCGGAAAAGTATCACTTTGATACCAAGAGTTGGAATGAAGAAATATACTGTTTGGAATTGTTTCAAGTGCAGTGCAGTGATGTGATGAGTATGCGTGATGCGTCCAAAATTTGCGTTAAAATTGTGCCAAGTTGTAATCCTTTGTTCAGTTTACTTGCGTCCAATTTCGGAACCAACCCAGTCTTCTGGGTGTAATACTATTCTGTGCTTCTGGTTAGTTTTTATTACTCACCACCAGGAACAAATTTTGACTAATTTGGTAATAAGTGTAGTGCTATTATATGTAGTTGTAGTGGATTTACTAAAAAGACTAGCTGCGCGACTAAACCAAACAAGTTTATAGCTCAATTTTCGATTAAGTTCTTCTTGCTAAGACGTGATTTAAACGGTGTTGCATACAAAATTGGATCCTTTATGCGAAACTACGTTTCATTGTTGCTTTTACGCTGCTAAGAAACTATGATCGGTTTCCTTGAATTTGATTTTTGTTTGATTGAACCAGTATAAGGGATGACTGTTGAATATAATACAATGGAAGTTTCATTCATTAACTTGGCTGGTAGCTGGTTGGCTGGTATTCACAACGGTTACCTCAACAAGCCTCAGGCGATCTAGTATAAGATTGAACTCTGAAAGCATACTTAGTTGTTACGAGTCTGGGTACCAAGGTATATTGGGGTTGGAGCGAATGGTGAGGCGTCACAGTATTACAATATTGGAGGCGTGTCTAGGCAGTACAGTATGTGTTGCTCGGTTGTACACAACGCTTACCGCCTCAATACGAATTGCGGCGTCAAATTTCTATGTCTAAATAATAAGAATAGGCTTCATACATGGATGTATAGGGTATTTCCTGTGGATATGTTTTAAAACAGAGTGAAGGACCAGAAAACCAAATTTTTGGTGGCACTTATAATCCGTATAAACGTCTCCGTTTTTAGGGTTCCGTACCCGAAGGGTCCAAACGGAGCCCTATTGCTGTCATTCGCGTGCCCGTCTATCGTCTGTCAGTCTGTCACACATTTTGATCCGAAGAATTTGGTAATGTTTATTATTACGTATATTTGCCAACAAATACCAATATATTTATAAATTACATTTGTTTTCAGACGCACGTAACCCTCGTGCGCGAGTCCGATTCGCACTTGGCCGGTTTTTATATTCTCTGTGATAAAAACGTAACTTACATCCACATAAGCCCTTATCTATCGATCACAGAAAAAACGGCGTTTGATTTTTCATCCGTGCATGACCCATAGGGGCAAGCAATGAAGTGAATGAATGAATGAATGATTTATTCACAAGAACATTTTACAATGCATGCTTACATTCAACCATTAGGTATATGAATTATTTGATGACTGTGGATTCAATATCACAACTTAGGTAAAACTTAGATGAACCAAATTGTAAATAATACAGCTGGCCTTTTACTTACCAGATTTCAGTATGACCAGCTATTTTTCTTACATGTCTAATCACTTACATACCTACTCTTCGAGAAAACGACTTGATAATATAAATATTGTAAAGAAATACGACATTTTTAACCGACATCAATAGAGGGGAGGTTCTTAGTTCGTCTACATGGTTTTTTTTATGTAGGTATGTATGTTTCCCGAGGTTACTCTTGACCACTTAGGCCGATTTTGAAATTTCTTTCTTTGTTTGCAGCAGGTACCCTCAAGTTGGTCTCATATTAATTTCGTGAAGGTCTGATGATGGGGTCCAGGAGGAACCGCGAGAACTCCTCAATTTTGATAGGAACGCGTATGGTGATTTCGGTATTTTCTCGATCTATTTGTAGTCGATTGTATGGAAACTGCAGGCATAGCTAGTATAGTATACCATCACCATCATTAGCCTATATAAGCCCCACTGCTAGTAACAGGCTTCCTCCTATATATGAGAGGGAATGGACGGTACTGGTTGTCTAAGCTGTAGTTATATCATATAACGGTGGTATTAGATTGAAATACATTATCATATTGTACTCGTAATAACATGTTTGAATTATCGCATTCGTTGTCGCCGAGTGAGGGACTTGATTTCTAAGAAAGCGTGGGCGGGGCGTTGACTGTTATTATTTTATCTGGTGACACTTTCTATGCATAAATCGATAGCTATATCAAACCCGTCATGGATTCTCAAAGTTATACATTTACTCATGTGGTTATACTAAGTAGTAACTGAGTACGAGAACCACATGAGTAAATATTTTTTACTCATGTGACGAGAACTCTAGGATGAGTGGTATGAATAGGAATCTAAATTCATTCTGCTAGCGTTTCCCCCGGTTGTGAAGAAGTACTAGTTAACTAGTTGCTGGTTTACTAGGTTACTAGTAACAATTTTACTAGGTTACTTTTAACTAGTTTACTAAGTTACTTTAAGTTTTTACCAGGTTACTAGTTTTACGAAACCGACTGTCAACTGACATCCAAACCCAGGGGAAAATTAGACTTTATCGGAATTAAAGCGGTTTCATCTATCAGCAATCTAAATTATTAAAAAAAAACACGCTATTTACCTTTAATTATCAAGGCTTTTCGCACCATTGCCAAGCAAATTAAAACTAATTAAGACGCCCATACTGGGCAATTGGAATTACCAGCGTTAAATTTGCAGTGTTGGTAATTTCCTAATTTCCGGGTAAGCACTAAATAAGTAAACCCTCCCAAGTCTTCTAAGTATGGTCAGCAGCAAAAGAAGCTGACAGGACAAGACACTCAAATATAGCTGTCACGTCACGCTGTATAATGATTACCTTCATAATTAACATTCTATTAGACGGGAACCTCCTTCCTATCTAGAACTAAACAAATTGCAACAGTGAAATATATTGAATTCGATACTTCACGCTATTACATTGTCCAAATCCCATTAGGGAATATGGAAAAACCTTGCGTTCTGTTCTGGTAATCGTATTACCTACAGCTACATAATTAATAAGTAATTTTTTTACACAATGACGGTGGCAAACAAGCTTACGGCCTGCCTGATGGTAAGCAGACACCGTAGCCCATGGACACTTGCGACTCCAGAGGAATCACAAGTGCGTTGCTGACCCTTTATTGACTTGGGGATGCGCTGTGTTGAGAGTGAGGGACCCGCAGATGTCTCCAGCTGTCCCGTGTGGGCCATGACGCCCATGACCCGGTTCAGTCCCAGTTTTGAACTTACGTTAACTACGGGTTTCCCCAACAATTGTATCACTTGTGCCTAGAACGATATTTCCTTGATAAAATGGTGAGCTAAAAGGGGTTTTTGTAAAGTTAATTGCTTTCGAAAGCTGGTTTGGAAAAAGTTCTAGTGAAAAACACAGTGAAAAGTTATAGTAAGTTAGTCTGAAAAGTGATAATATACTATCCAGAAATAAATGGGTAACATAACAGGAAGTAGCGTCCATAGGCTGCGGTGACCGCTTACCCTCAGGCGGGCCGTACACTTGTTTGCCACCTACGTGGTATTAAAGAAAAAAAAGTAGCACTGCTAAAATCGCCTCTGGCATGGTGATTTTAAGTCCAATTCACAACATTTCATTTTTAAGCAGGTGTTTTTCCGATATAGTCATATAGAGGGTAAAAAATTAAATTTAAACTAAGTACATTTCAAAATCTTCGTAAATGTCCCAATTTCATTTACAAAAATCGATTTCAAAAGTTACTCATTCTAAAAGAGAGCAAGTGACGAGTAAGGCGTCACAGCGTACCAAATCCTACAGAAGCACTATTACTAAGGCGAATTTACTAAATAAAGTATACTGCTGATCTTTTTGTGCGTTGTGGCTGTCACAATTCAGCCTTATCACGTCATATAGACAATGGTCGGCTTTCTTTACATTTCGTGAATATCTTGAAAACTAATATCTATACAAATATATAAAACAATATGGTTTCTTGTTAACAACTTAACGAAATGAGTCAAAATTTCATACTACTCGGATATTTGAAAGGTTTCAAATGCTTACCAAAGAAAAAACCTTTAAATGCCTCTATATAGTGGCATATATATTGCGTCGCTAACTCTGCTTAAAGCATTTAAATCATTAATATATTCTTGAACATCGCGTGTTAATAACACTAAAAAGATATCAGGAGTGTCGGCATTAATGTCAACGGTAAACAATGGCTGTCTGGCGTAAACAAACATTTATCTAATTACTTAGATAGCTGTCATTATAAAATTTACCATTTTCAAAGCAAGTTAATTCAAGGTAATCTATGGCAATCAATTATGGTTCCGTACCCAAAGGGTAAAAACGGGACCCTATTACTAAGACTCCGCTGTTCGTCCGTCTGTCTGTCTGTCTGTCTGTCCGTCTGTCACCACTGTCACCAGGCTATATCTCATGAACCGTGATAGTTAGACAGTTGAAATTTTCACAGATGATGTATTTCTATTGCCGCTATACAACAAATACTAAAACCAAGAATAAAATAAATATTTAAGGGGGCTCCCATACAACAAACGTGATTTAATGCCGTTTTTATAAATAATGGTACGGAACCCTTCGTGCGCGAGTCCGACTCGCACTTGGCCGGTTTTTATAATTAACGATACGATTGGCTTCGGTTTAACGGTATTTTATAACAATAATTATTACATTAGGAAAAGTGAAAAAAATATTTCATAAACACGATTTGAAAAATTTGGCTCGTTAGAAAAAAAACAACATCACAAAGAAACTGTAGATACAATACAATATTACGTACAATATAATATTATACGTGTTTTCAAAACTACTATGGTTAAACGGTTCCATAAAGTTCACTTGATTGAAAATTGAGTCTAAAATACAATTACACAAATCGTTCAAGCACACGTCTTCATATAAAAATTCGTCGAAATTGAAAATATTGATGTCTATTTCATTGTCACTTTATAACAAACAAATTGGTGGTACTTAAGAGGGAGGAATAATGCAAAATGACCCTTATTCCGTTAACTACTGTAAGCATGTTACTATCGATAGTACATAAGAGGGAGAAAAGTAGACACCGATGAATACTTTAACGCACAACCAACCGTTTTAAAACCATAACGTTACTTAAACATCAATAAAGTTTGGTTAGTACGACGTTTTACGATTTGAATGTAGTTAATGTGTCATCACAGTCACACCCATACAAACGTGTTCTTTGGCCTCCGATGTAAATAAACAATTGCAGCGTACCTCGTAATCCTTGAGTGCGAGCGGTTTGCGTATTTTTGTTTTAAACGGTTATGGAGGTCGGATGACGTCACGAGATGATATTAAACTTTGTAAACGATGTTATAAATATACATATGGACGTTTAGTGCCAAAAATATCTGTACGCTCTTACGCCCTTGTCATTAAAGTCATTTTCGCTTATTTTGTCACTAAGTGCGTAAGGTATTTTCGATGTTGACTGTTCATGGGGAGCAACTTTCGTAATATATAGAAAACTCCCGTGGGTTTCAGACATCATCATCATCATCATATACAGGCCTCCCTCAATTTCATGGGGGGTAAATGCCATAATCGCCACGCTTGGCATGCGGATTGGTGATCGCAGTATCTCCACCACATTTCAGGGATGCTGCTGCCCATCGTAGTTTTGGGACATTCCCGGGTCCGGGAGTTTCAGACATATTTAAATATAATGAAGAGGGTCACTCACGGCGTGCTAAGTGCTAAACGAGCTGATAAGTAAGTAATCATGATTAAGAACCGAGAACCAGTCTGAAACATGTCGTGCGATATTCGACCTTAAAGACGTGAGTGACCCGTTTCATTAAATTTTAATATATTAGTCAAAGTCAAAGTCAAAATATTCTTTATTCAAATAGGCCTAGCAACAAGCACTTTCGAATCGTCAGTTATAACATGTATTAACATATATATTAATTAATTATTTAGAGCAATTTATTGATGCTATTATTATTCTTTAAAATAAATATTGTATTGTTGTAGACATGTCAAAGAAATTATTTTGTAGTAAAATTCACAATAGGATCGTCAAAACATAAATAATAATAATAATTAAAAATATATAAAAAATAGAAATCTACACAGTTTCTAGACTAAAATCAAAATATCAAAAAAAAAGATCATATTTATATCTAACGCCATAATGATTAATTCATTAATATTTCAGTCACAATTAATCCCACGGTGTTTTATCATTCATGTAGTCATGTGTGCTATACGTAATATGCTATAATGTGCTATTAGTAATGACTTGCATAATCTGTTTTTTAATATTTATGACTGTCTGGACCGCGAGCGGTATGCGAGGTTAAGCAATGTCGGGCGAGGTCAGTCCTTGGATGGGTGACCGCTTTGAGTGGTTACTAACTGAGCGCTCCCGTGCTTTGGAAGGCACGTTAAACCGTTGATCCCGGTTGCTGTCTATGATAGCAGTAGTTAAGCCAAGTTAGAGGCCTCCAGGCGGCTTGAGAACTTCTAACAGTCAAGCAAGTTGCCCACTCACTTGACAAACCTAATCCCAATAAGGTCTAGTTTCCCCCTCGGGTTGGAAGGTCAGATGGCAGTCGCTTCCGTAAAAACTAGTACCTACGCCAATTCTTGGGATTAGGTAGCGGACCCCAGGCATCCTTCAGGATGCAACTGTACTGGGGATAATGATGACTTGCATAATCTGTTTTTTGGAAAATTCAACTAAGTAGTTTTGGAATTACCTAATCGGAACAAATGCGAATATAGTTTAATGTGAGATTAGTTAATACAATTTTAGATTTTATTCTCAAATTAAGTTGGACTTACCAGTTTAGTTTTGGTTATAAACTTACACATATATACACCTTACCTACTAGATAAAATGGATGAGTAGATCCCTAGATCCGGATATTCGAAGCTGTTGCATACATACTTGCACAGTTTTCCTCTAATAATAGTGTAAATAATTATATGGAGTGGCGGTGTGGTAGTCCTTGGTCGGTAAGTGGTATTCACATTTTCGTTTTAAACCTTTATGGAAATTAGCGCAGGCGCGGGCGCCGGTGACATCATTTTTATTGTGGGTCCACAATACACATCACACACGAAACAGTAGGAGTGATATTGTTTAATGCATGAGTTTTTTAAGTTGTCTAAATAAAGCAAGCGGTTTTCAGAATCTCAATTCCATACCGATTATTGCCTTAAGCGGTTCACACACCATTTTTCTTGCCTGTATAAACATTTCGATCCCCATGGTTGAACTTGGTTAAATCATTTCGTGGAACGCAGCCTGGGATTTTTTACATATTAACATGAAGATGGCACTTGTGCAGTTGCAACAGAGCGTCTCGTGAGCCTTGATAGCTTAAATTTATGTCACCCCAAATGTTTGTGTTGCGAAGGCCACTACGCACAATGAGGTTATGTTATGCCGTATTTCATGGCTTTCAAATAATAATTTAATATAGACTACGTACGTGGACGCGCCTCACCGCCGACCGTCGAAAATGGAGACTAATGGGGGATGCCTTTGCCCAGCAATGGGAAGGCAACACACACAAACACTTTCTTCCTGTATATAAGGAAGAAAGTGTTTTTTTTTTTATGAAAATTATGTATGTATCGACAGGAAGGTTAAAAACAAATAAAAATAAAATTAAAAATGTACGTAGTGACGCTAGAGCGCGCTCTATTGAAAGTGGTATTGTTTGTTATAGTAAGTAAGTACTTGTACTTAGCCGTTTTATATTTGGTCAAAAACAACATGGTGTGAGTCATTTAGGTCAAACTTATAAATAATGAGTACTTAAACGTCATAAAATGCTTCTAATCCTCGCCATTTGATCATTTGATTGTGCTTTGCGCGTTTCGCCGCAAGCGCCGCGTCGTCTATCTAACGTTTTACATCTGACATACATTGAGTGTGTAATATAATTAATGTTATTATCACGCCTGTTTCCCAGAGGGGTAGGCAGAGATTACGGATTTCCATTTGCTATGATCCTGAGTTTCCTGACATACAACTGGTCAGTTTTCTAAGTAGCTAAATCATTTCGAATACGTCAGTATTTTTATCTACCGCTTCTGAATGAACTACCAACTATTACGCACTAAATGTAACATGTTGCTTTAGTAACCTGTTTATTGACGCATAGTGCATCGGTTTTCCTTATACCCCTGACATTATTCCTCATTCGATCTACGTCATCTCGTGCTAAGGATTAATAGCTTACATGGATATGGTAACTTATGTAATAAAATAACGTAATTGTTGATTAGAATATCAGCCGGAGGACGTCCATGCACTGCTGGACATAGGCCTCCCCCAATTCAATGAGGGGTAAATGCCATAATCGCCACGCTTGGCATGCGGATTGGCGATCGCAGTATCTCCACCGCACTCCAGGGATGCTGCTGCCCATCCTCTGGTGGTCTTGGTCTTAGTTTTAGAGGACATACGCGGGTCCAAGTTGAGTAGGAATACTGTAATGGACGATTCACACCAAGCGGCTGGAGTCGGCGCGCATCCCACTAGAGTAAAAGGAACTCGAACCCTCCATACAGAAGTTAGATTTTATATTTGAATGGGTTGCGGGCAGCCGGTCGTTTGCCGTTTGGATACGAAGTCTAGCTTCTGTATGGAGGGTTCGATTTCCTTTGACTCTGGTGGCGTCCGCGCCGACTCCGGTCGTTTGGTGCGAATCGTCCATTATTCAAGGTCAAATTCAATGGTCCAAGTTGATTAGAATACTGTAAATCTTATTATGCCCTGTCTATTCGAACACGCTACAACTACATACAGCATGATATTTACTTAAGTTTTTAGGGTTCCGTAGTCAACTAGGAACCCTTATAGTTTCGCCATGTCTTTCCGTCCGTCTGTCCGTCCGTCCGCGGATAATCTCAGTGACCGTTAGCACTAGAAAGCTGAAATTTGGTACTAATATGTATATCAATTACGCCGACAAAGTGGTAAAATAAAAAGTGGAAAAAAATATTTTATTAGGGTACTTACCTCCCCTATACGTAAAGTGGGGAGTGTTTTTTTTTTCATTTTAACCCTAACGTGTGATATATTGTTAGATAGGTATTTAAAAATAAATAGGGGTTTACTAAAATCATTTTTTTTGAATGTTAATATTTTCGGAAATAATCGCTCCAGAAGTAAAAAAAAATGGGTCCCCCCCCCTCTAACTTTTGAACCATAAGTTTTAAAAATATGAAAAAAATCTCAAAAGTAGAACTTTATAAAAACTTTGTAGGAAAATTATTTTGAACTTGATAGGTTGAATAGTTTTTGTAATTTAAAAAAAAAAAAAATGTGACGGACGGAAAACTACGGAACCCTACACTGAGCGTGGCCCGACACGCTCTTGGCGGGTTTTAACTTATGGAATCGGTTCGTTAAATTTTCTTGCGATTCGTGCAAGTGTGCAAATGTGACTTTATACCAGTTTATTTTTTATGGCAATTTTCTGTAAAGTAAAGTAAAGTATTTATTCATTGTAAACTGTGTACATAAAGGTTTTAAAATGTTGTTATGGAATCAACAGTTGCTCATTTCGAGCGTGTAAAGAGAAATATAGCAAAGTGCCTCATAAGAGTAATTAAACGACATCCCGTTTTCCTCTTGAGTTAGGAATTTGTAAAACCTGTGTTTCCATATATATTATCTAGTAGATCTTAATGATTTCCTTGTACGGCCTAGCATGTTTGCATTATAATAAATGAAGTCCATTATTGCTGACCTGTTTCTTAACTCGTATGTAGGATTGTGGAGCATCCACATCATATTTGATCAACACAGATAATCCTATTCAATAAGACCTCCCCCCCCCCCTACCCTTTCATTGCGTGCTAGTTTATGTGTTGACCATAACATAAGTCTCTTTCTCTTCCTAGCTTATACAGCTCACATGGTCAGCTTTCCTTATCTTACTTCTTCACATCGCTCTTTCCTCGAAATCATCTTCAGATACCCTACACTCCATCATTTGTCTTGGTTTGCCTCTGGATCTTCGACCAGAGACGGAAAGGCGCAGTGGTAATTTACCAACGTAGTCTGTTGACCCCTTTGCGTGGCCACACCGACACAGCCAGTTTTTTTCAGGATCGGCAATGTCACGGATGTCCAGGCACGTAACCGGTCATAAACAAACAATACTTACAATAAGGCTAACAGAAAGATTCTTTCTGGGCAGAGGAAGACTTATACACACTCATTTATATTTCAGGGCAGTGGTCATGACAAAGTACTCTAAAAACTACTTCACATACGAATATATGTGAAGTAGTTTTTAGAGTTTCATACCAAAACTGGTGAAACTGAACACTTACGCTATTCATCACCCTTCTGTTCGTTTGACGCAGGCAGTTTTTTACACCTGTATTTGCGAATAGTCGGTTTGAATTAACTTGTCGTTAGTAATGTCGTAAAAATAGACAGTTGGTGCCATTGACTTATTATGACGCGTATCATATAAATTTTAGTAACATTGAATAATTTCAATTATGCGAAAATATCCATAAACTTACCGGTGAAAAGTGATTCCTGTGCTCTTATTATCTTTTCTGGAGTGGTTGTTGCAATAGCGAATTATTAAAAAGAGTGAGTTGCACTGATTTGACTGCCATTAGTGCCCGCCACAGACTTAAACAGACTGATGTCACTTGGCCTCAATAACATGCGCAAACATAATTATGGTAGATAGAAGATATCTGCTCGATTATATAATACTTCAATGGTTGGTGCACATCCATAATTATACAGTCTATACCGTGTGTAGCACTTGGTTCAACTAGAAAAGTATAGTCGGTTTGAAACGGTGGCTGTTTCGCTATTCCTGTTACTAATACGTCTAAAAGTGTTTATTATACGGAGAGTTGATCGACTAGAAAAGCTGTGTACTGTACAATTTTATGTGATGCCAATTTCATTGGGATAGAATGTACATTGAATTAATACAAAATGCACCACTTCGGCAGCTTTCCAATCGCTTCGACCGAGCTTGAGACACTGTAGAAAGTTCTACGCTTTCCTATAGTCCTTTGATACTATATCAAACTATACAATTTTAGCTGTATTTTTTTTTTTTTATTAAAAATGGGATTGCTCTTGGCCAGCCTTAAAAAGGTCCAGGTTATATGAACTGTAGAGCTGTGGTGTGAGGTGTGTGTGTATGAGCTGTAGAGTAAAACCAATTTTAAAACGAACGCCCCTCTATTAGACATTGAGACGTCAGATGTTAGCGGAAACACACTGGCGCCCCCAGTTTAAGATTGTCTTTACTCTGCATGCTTTATCCCAGAGAGCAGCGTTTCTTTCTTAATTATTTTCACGGAAAATAGTCTCAGTACGTTTATTTTATGATTGACTGACCAGCGATTGGTCCTAGTCTCACCTGATGGAAAGCGATGACAAGGCCTAAGATGTTACTTACTGGTTTATAATAGCCAGTTCACTCTTGTCTTGAAGAGACCCAGATTGTATGTATCAGAAAATACAGACGGCGGCAGCAAATTCCAGCCCTTATCTGTTCGCATAAGGAAAGAAGAAGCAAATCACTTCGTGCGAATAAATGCTAGACTGACAACGTAAGGAGAAGAGGAGCAGGAGGAATTTCAGTTTTGATCTTGAAATCTGTTAAAGTTGTTAAGAAAAACACCAGATTTTTATTAATAAAGTGGCTGAACAGGTCTGTTGTGTTGTTCACTTTTTTTCCTATTTATATGTTGGCAATTAAATCTAGCGTTTTGCACTTGACATTCGACATTCATACACGTAATTAATTTATACCATTTATCTCTTACGTAAGTATCGAGAATAAATACAATTTTTCACACATAAATAAAACTTTAGTAACAATCCTGTATGGTTGATATTGCGACGCACGTTTGAAGTTAATTTAATTCCAATCATAGTGTTATTGTTACAAAGTATACATTTGTTTGTTATCAAAACAAATTCGATCAAGAGTTTGAACTTTAATAGCCTGGGTTAAGGTTGGAATTACTGTACAATAAGTGAAGATAAGAGATGGCGAGAATTAGTCTTCCATATATGATTGATATGGTATCTTTCAACACGTAAAAGAGCTTATGTCACGGAAGGTTTCTTAGTAAAAATTGTCTTGTGTGATAAAGGGCTGTAACTACATACCAGCTGACATTGTGTTACAATACTACACGTACTACAGTCACGTTTTTAATATGTACGTATACATTTCGGGCCTTATGTCTGGGAAATAAGGTTCAAATTCTTTGTATACTCTATGAGTAAACTATATAGGTGTGAGTCACACAGAGCTAATTATGTGCTGTATCTTAGTTCATAGAATTTATTGTTACCAATAACCATAATTCTACTGTAAAAATGATGTCTGTTTATACTTTGTACAACAATGTAAATGTTTTTGAATTTTATTGTTAGTTTAGTTACCTGCTTGCCTTCTATGAGTTCTTAATTAACGAACATGCAATTTTGAAATGTAAACGTGCCGTTCGATAAATATATGTAACAAAATCATAACTTACATGCTCTTAAACTGTTAAGTACTGCCCACAAGTAATACGACTTTTATCTTTTAAAATAAAATATAAAAATGAATTTATTCAATAACACAAACAAGTTAACAAAATTTTAACCAAACATGCACAAATATAGTATGTCTGCGTATTGAAAGGGTTCGAGACGCAGCGAGACCGCTGATTTTCAGGTTTTTCAACTATGTATGACTCATTCTTCAGTTAAGTTTTTAGGTTACAAAGCTTCTATAACACCACTACTTGCTCCTTATGTATGTGGTGTTGTGTCCCTGGTGATAAGGTCGCCGGAGCCAGATCCCCGAGGATGCACTGTGAGTGAGGGACCTGCATATATGTCTCTAGCTGGGTCATTCTCTTCTGAATACCATTTTTAGAGTTCCGTACCCAAAGGGTAAAAACGGGACCCTATTACTAAGACTTCGCTGTCCTTCCGTCCGTCCGTCCGTCTGTCACCAGGCTGTATCTCAAGAACCGTAATAGCTTGACAGTTGAAATTTTCACAGATTGTGTATTTCTGTTGCCGCTATAACAACAAATACTAAAAACAAAATAATAATAATAATTTAGGGGGTTCTCCCATACAAAAAACGTGATATTTTAGCCCTTTTTCATGGCTACCACACGCCGAGCTAGATCTCATAGCTAGACAGTTGAAATTTGCACAGATTATGTATTTTTATTGTGGCTACAACAACAAATACTAAAATAAAAATAACAATTAAGGGGGGCTCCCATGGCGTTTTTTGCTGTATCTCATGAACCGTAATAGCAAGGAAAATTTTCACAGATGTTGTATTTTTATTGCCACAATAATAACAAATACTATTTCTGATACGGAACCCTTCGCGCGAGTCTGACTCGCACTTGGCCGGTTGTTTTTTCAATTGCGAAAAATAAAATGACACTTATTGAACTAGAATACAAAAATTGTATTTAGAAATAGTTCCTGAACCATTTAAAAGGAATTCAGTTGTACAAACGCGTAAAAAAACTGGTAGCGCAGTGGTAAGGGACAATTTTCATGATGTTGATGACCACTGAGTTATTCGATTTATGGATTTTTACAGTACTTAAATATTTACTAATACTTAGCCTAATTAAACCCCTTTCACAATCACTAAACAGGACATTGAAGAGAGGGATGTGTCGAAAACTTTTTTTAATGATAGACTGACCAGCGATTGGCCTTAGTCGCCTGATGGAAAGCGATGACAAGGCCCAAGATGTTGCTCACTGATTCAGTAATAGCCTATTCACTCTTGTAGTAAGTAGAATGGCCCACAGCTGGACAACACAACAATCATAATAAAGGGTTGTGATTCTTCTGGACTCGCAAACGTACATAGGCGAAGGTGTCTGCTTACCATCAAGCAGACAGCTTTTTGTATAAAAAAACGGACTCTTATAAAATTCCATAATTATAATAGCACAAAGTCACCCCTAAAGGTTGCGCGTGCCGTGGCATTTCGCCAGTTCCTCCCTATGTTTCACTAACGAGGTCGCCCTCGGCTCGGTTAGTTACTAACAAATATATTATTCTATGTAAACGTGTAACTCGGACGTCTCTTAACCATGACCGATGGATGCATAAATAAGTACTTTGTCTCGATTCTTTAGGGGATTGTCAAATTAATGTTTCTATTTTTTGTATAATTAATGTCTAGTAAAATGCCTTTTTCGTAGCTCTCAACAATTTTCGGTTTTCAGTATCTCTTTCGCTGAGTTCGCTAATGCCCGCACGTGGTCACACTAATATCAAAAACAATTATAATTTGATTAGTTTATAATAATAATAAATATTTGGGACAATCTTACACTAATCGACCTAGTCCCAAAGTAAGCAAAGCTTGTACTATGGGTACTAGACGACGATAAACATACTTATATAGATAGATACACACTTAAATACATAGAAAACATCCAAGACCCAGGAACAAATATTCGTGCGAAACATACACAAATAATGCCCTGGCCGGGATTCGAACCCGGGACCTCCTTCGTAGGCAGGGTAGTGACCAACTAAGCTAAACTAGTCGTCCATTATGACACAATCCTCACCACTTAGATGGTCGGCAGTCCTCAACTGTGCGTTTCTCCAGAAATTTCTTGCCCCGCACAGCTAAACTGTGGAATTAACTGTCGCCTGCGGTATTTCCGGACCGATTCGACCTTCAAACCTTCAAGGAAAGAGCGTACTCGTATCTTAAAGGCCGGCAACGCACTTACAACCCCCCTGTTGTTGCGAGTGTCCATGGGTGGCGCTAATCGCTTAAATACCATCAGGCGATTCGTATGCCCGTTGTCATAAGAAAATGTGCCTCCTATGTCATAAGAAAAAAAAAACAATACAAATACTCTCTATTGCATACCTCAATTAAAGCACATAATTACAATAAGTAGAGAATGATGTCGGGGGTCGAGATTAACTATATGTGTTCGTTACAGGATCGAGTGCTGAACATCATCAGTCAGATCATGGACCAACTGCTGGGAGACGAGCGGGTGGCGCGGGGCTTCCGCGTCAAGTTCCCTGAAGACGTGCTCCAGGATAACCTGGCGGGGCAGCTGTGGTTCGGGGCAGAGGTTAGTTTAACCACATTACCTATGATTAAATAGTACATACAAGTCACGAGGACAACAGATGACTGACTACACTGACTCCCCGAGGCCTTAGAGAGATGATTATGAATAGAATGCTATGCTGGTCTCTTTAACAGAAAATGTTGGAGGTACCTTGATGCCAAGTGCAGTAGAAAATACCGGATATTGGACACCGGAATCAGTAGGAAGGCCTCTTTGATTTTGACAAAATAACACTACTTGTCAGTCGTGGTCGTATACTGGCGTAGCCTCAAAACATTTTCTCTCGAAAAATTTACCCTTTACCTTTACCCATAAACATTGTCTGTTTCCAGTGCCTTGCCGCTGGTTCCTCCATAATGAACCGCGAAGAAGAATCTGCCGCTATGCGTCCCCTGGCCAAAGCCCTGACCAGGAGCCTCGAGACCGTCCGATCGTTGCTGCGAGAGCAATGCTTGCGACCGAGAGGCCTGGCTCTTTCCCAGCAGGACGATATGCTGCATGAGAGCTTGAGAATATTTGACAAGTAAGTGTTAGGAAATTTTGTTATCCGGCAGAAACGAGGTAGTCGCCACTATCCCAAAAATCCGCCAGTTCGCTAAGAATAAACCGCGAAGAAGGATCAGCCGCTATGCGTCCTCTGGCCAAAACCCTGATGAGGCGCCTTGAGATCGTCCGATCGTTGCTACGAGAGCAATGCTTGCGACCGAGAGGTCTGCCTTTTTCCCAGCAGGACGATATGCTACATGAGAGCTTAAGTAGAACAACGAGACAAGTGAGTACTTGACTGCTAGAAGTTCTCAAGCCGCCCGAAGGCCTCTAACTTGGCTTAACGACAGACTCTCGTAGACAGCGGCCGGGATCAACGGCTTAACTTGCCTTCCAAAGCACGAGAGCGCTCAGTTAGTAACCACTCAAAGCGGTCACCTATCCAAGAACTGACCTGCGCCCACATTGCTTAACCTCGCATACCGCACGCGGTACGCGGGCGCCGCTGGGCCACGAGCGCTCTGATATAAAAATGAGGATATAAAAATATTCAGTTCAGGAACTTGTGTATCGAACAGGCCAAGATTTTGCAAAGCAACGTAATAACTGACTTGTAAAAAAAACTTTATTTCCAGGCTGTTTGCCGAGTTTGAGCTGTGCTACGTAAGCGCCATGGTGAACGTGAAGACCCCGCACGAGTTCGAAGCGCAGCAGCTGATATGCGTGCTGTTCTCTGAGAGTCTTCGGAGGGCGTTGAAGCAGTCGCTGCTTACTCAGGAACAGGTTAGTCATCTTTAGAATAGATTGAGTTCTGTGAGTTGACAGTCCAGGTTGAACACGTCAAGTATAGCATATGATAAGCTGTACCGAGAGTCTACAAAAGTGCGCTGAAGTAGTGCTTAATCTCTCATAAACAGGTTAGATTACCTTGTCTAATCATAATTCACATTCTTATTACTAAACAGCACCAAACCGTATGTTTTTTTATGACATAGGAGGCAAATGAGCAGTCGAATCGCCTGATGGTAAGCGATTAGCGCCGCCCATCTGTATGTAATCGTATTCGTTAGAATCAGGTACGACAAGTTGGCCAAGTTTCTATGGATTGACAGCTGCCGGCGCCATATTTAACGTTTATCGGTCTGTAATCGTAAGTTGGTGCAACCCACCCATTTAGTAATAAAGTAGAAATATTATGTTGTATGTATGTATGACGACCTGTTTGTTTAGCCTAGTTGATAGTGACACTACCTCCGAATCCCGTTCGGATTCGAATCCCGGCATTTGTGCATTTAGTACGAATTTTGTTCATGGGTCTTGGGTGTTCTCTATGTATTTAAGTATGTATTTATCTATATAATTGTGTATATCGTCGTCTAGTACCCATAGTACAAGCTTTGCTTAGTTTGGGACTAGGTCGATTTGTGTAAGATTGTCCCCCAATATTTATTTATTTATGTGAGAAAATTGGAAGAGACTAACCAGTAGGTGTTAACGAGCATGACATATTAAATATAATAAACGGGTCGCTCACGTCTTTAAGGTTGAATATCACTCGACATGTTTCAGACCGGTTCGCGGTCCTTAATAATGAGCACCTATCGCGGCGGCGGTCTTCTTAGCACTGCGTGCCCGTGCCCTGTTCGCTCGGTTGCACGGCGCGGGTGGAGGCGGCGGCGGCGAGAATCTACCCTCGTTTTCTTCACAATTGTTCAATGCCGAACTACACACAACACTTACAACTAACATAACATAACATAACTTATCAACTACAATTATTCAAATAAATGTTACGTTTCAGGTGGACTCATACGACCCCGCGCTTATGTTCGCCGTGCCTCGGTTAGCCATCGTCAGCGGTCTTTTGATATACTCCAGTGGGCCGTTGAGCATAGACAAGTCACCCGGTAAGTCTTAGAAGTAGTACTTAGTCAAATAGCAGTAGCGATGGCTCCTAAAGTCTGCATAGAAAATGTAAACTACATAGGAAATCATCAATTTGAAAAATTTATGACAGGTTTTCACTTGGGGATAGTTAGGTGAAAATACATAGTGGATAGGATAGTAAATTGGTACCGAAGACCTAAATACAGAACTCATTTCATACGAAATGTATCGCCGTTTGAAGGTTAAGGTTTTTCACTTTACTTTTTATTTCAACTGTATGTCGTCGAAAAAGGGCAAGTTGCATTAGATCGCATACAGTTTATGTGATATGCATATTAAGTGAAAAACCTTACCCTTTAACTGGCGATACATCTCGTATGAAATGAGTTCTGTATTTAGGGCTTCGTTACCAATTTACTATCCTATCCACTCACTTGCTTTTGTCAACCCTCGTTGCCAGGCATCACCTTTCTTACAAGTGAGTGGCTTTTTAATTGTACTCAATAGGGTTACCCTGTTCGAATATTACAATCTCTCTAATATGGATTGTATGAATTTCAGAGGAGATGTCAGACATGTTCCGTCCATTCCGCACTCTACTCCACAAGATCCGATCGCTTCTGTGGACGCTGGATCGTCGGGAGTTGGTAGCCCTGGAGCGTCTACTCTGTACCAACGAAGATGTCTCCAGCTTGGCTGGGCTGGAGATACCGCAAAGTAAGTCAATCACATATCCTTGAAAAAATAAACCCCAGTTTGCTTGACCCTCGTACGTACCCAGAAATGTGACGTTGTATGATTGTAATTAATTTTGTTTGTGGTTTTATTTGCAGGCGCGGAACCCTCGGAAGATCCCGCGTGCCAGTACCCGGATATCGGCGAGTTCGTATCCCGGTTTTACGCTGACCACGCCCACTGTCGCGACCTTTACACCCAAAGGTAATTCACACTTCCGTAATAACTTCTTGTTCGTATATTTTTCTGTCGCTCGAGCATAAGTATGATATCGACAGAGTTCCGAACTTTGAATTTCAATTTTCGTGGTTAAGCTTTGATATAAAAATACAAGAGACATGCTTTTTGTGCGAGGCCAGGCGCGGCTCACTCCGTGACGTCTTCGCGCTGCATCGGCCGCCCGCCCGCGAGGGCTTATTTAGTAGTTGCCGCGCACTGCCACGGACGGAACGCATGCACTCGCGTGCGATAGAAAGATATGGCTACGCTTAGGCACGTTTGGCATACCTAAACGGAGGATTTGTTAACGGTGGGCCTTCTGTACGTAGTACTATTTATTACTTATTCTGTGGCGGGGCGTTAAACACGCTTGCCGCAATTTTGAGACACACTAGGGGTCCAGTCTAGTTCAAACTAGATTTGAAGTGCAGACAACAGACACTGCCTTCTGTGTGATGCGTGTTATTTCAGATCAAAATTCTCAACGAAAAGACTGACGAACACTATTATATATGGTGCTATCACCATTTACATTGTCTTTTAGTTGTAAAGCGCATCTTTTCTATTCTGATATCTATAGTTTCTACATAAGCTAGCGTCTCAGATTCTTTCTTACATTGAGTACGTCTATTCAATATGATCCAGTCTCAGATTACCTACCACATCGATTATAATGAAGAATGTCCTTACCTAAGTTTAACTTATCTATCTTTGTTCCAGCGAACCAGTCACAACCGAAAGCGACTACCTACCCGACTACATAGAAGTGATGACGCCTATCATTGACGGCTTGCGTCGCCTCAGCGAGACCACGGAAGACACTGACGACAAACCCACCCATTCCGACACCACTAGCGTCGACACATTCCAAAACGACTTCCTGGACAAAGCGCGCAAAACCAGCAGAACGGAAAGCAGCGACTTAAGTTCCCTAAGAAACCTCTCCACAAACGGCCTCATGATGTTCGATCCTTTAGTCATCAATGCGGGAAATTCCGGCGAAACCTCCAATAGACAGTTACCTGATCACGACTTAGTGACCTCCCTCAATGAACAAGTCACTGAAATAGCCGATAGATTATCCTCAATAGTTAGCGATGTAGAAATACTAGACCACCAAATACACTCCTTCTCCACCAATGACGTGCCTACACTCATATCCACCGAACCTACTGAGCCTTTCTTTAGCGGGCCTAAGAATGAGCAACTTAGCTGCATGCCTTCCACTAGTCACGGATATCTGATACCAAACGCAATAAGCCAAGAACCAGTAGTGCTGGCTTCCCTGTCGCATAATAATTCCGCCGTTTTTAACCAAGAGGAAGACAACAGTGCAATAAATAACACAGATCTCCCATTAATAATACCTGATAATATCGACGCTGACATTGTAAATACTAATATATGTATAGCTAACGCTAATCTAAGCTCTTTATTACTAACTAACGAGGAATTCAGACAAAATTTCATTGACAATAACGAAGTGACACAGGACACGTTTTCATCAGCGACTCATATAGAGAAGAGTGAGGAAGATAGAGTCAAGTTCATGCTTGGTTACGAAAGTGATCATGAATCTCCGGTCGATTCTGGCGTCAGTACTGAAAACACTAGTTTAGATAGATCCCCAGACACCGAGAGCAAAGATTTAAAAGAAAACCATTTCATGCAACAGAACAGGGTATTAAAAAAAGAAGACAACAGAGACAAAGATAACACTCTAGAAAGTTCCTTTTCCAGTGTAAATAATGGTGATGTAAGTGTAAATATAAATTACGCGGAACAAGATACTCAAAAGAATGAAGCGTCATCATCGAATATTAATGTAAATATAGATAGGTTAAATGAAGAACATTCAAATGTAAATAGTGAGAAGTTAAGCACTGACCATGAGTTTAGGAGGACTAATGAGGTTTTAAGAGAGTTACGTCGACATATAATAGATGATATGAGGCAGGACGTCAATAGGAATTTGCCTAACTGCTCGCAAAGCAGTAGTTCTCGACAGAAGAAAGTGAAAAAGTCGACGAGTAAAAGTAAGAAGAAGAAGACCAAGATGTGGTCACCAGGGTCTGTCATTTTGGATAATCGGTCAGCTCAGACCCAGAGCCCGTTGAGATTGAACTTGGACCATTTTGTTGATGAAAGGTAAGCCAAAAAAAATACCATAATCTTATTATACAGTATGTTTGGCAGCTTGGTGTAAACACTCCTCAAATTTGATAGGCACGCGTATGGCGGTTTCGGTATTTTATTTAGTTAACTATGCATTTTCTCTCGAAAGCCACAAATTTGGTGAAGTGGAAACTATGATGAGGAACTGTTAGGTCAGTATGGGGCTTCTTGAGGAATCGTCGGAATTCCTCAAATATCATAAGCCCATATAAAGTGACTCAGTTGGGATCTGTAGTAACCACTTTATATCCTATCGAAACGCAGTATTTGCTATCGGTGAATTGCGAAGGATATGTGAAAATCTCATGTGTGTGGCATAGCGAAGTACAAAATTGGAGACTGCTTTTTTTGGTATAAATTATATTGTTTATTTTGCAGCATATCGGAATGCGCAGACGACGAGCAGATCGCTCTGGCGCTGCAGGCTCAGGAGCTGGCCGCGAGGCAGCAGGCCAGGGGCAAGTTCAAGTAAGTAGCACAGTACTACAAGGGTGAGGCATTGAGTTCTTATAAAGCGTATAATACACAGACCCAAACTAAATCTGTTCAAATAACAACTAAAGCATAAGAAAACCACTTTTTCTCACAATAAGACTCACATTAGTAAATTTCGTAAAATATGTTATTTTATAAAGATGACACTCGTAATAAGATCTTATTGAAAAAATATTTCACGAATTGTCGTCGTAGTCGTATATTAATTATCCCGCCAAAAAAAGTGACTACGCTTTTGCTGTAAAAAAGTTCCTAGGAAAAGCCAAGCCCCTAAGGCGGTTTCATAGATCTATTGCATGTCTTAACATTGAAGACATGTGACGTTAGTTCTCACCGCAAATAATTTCACCGGACCGTCTGGCTAAGTTCATCCCTTCAATCCCTTACCAATCAGCCAGGTGTTCGGAAGTATTCGGCTCCGCTCGGCGACCCCCGCCATTTTTACTATGTAATTGTGGTTCTATGCATTAGGTATGTCTATGTTGTGTATGTAAATCGAAAGATCGATTTTCATGCTCAATATGTTCATTTCATAGATAACCCCCTCTATCTAGATGGAGATTATAGGGCGACGTGCGGTCACCTCACCTATGTACCACTAGTACATGTAAGCAAAAACGCCTCGCGCTCTCAGTCAGACTCGTCCAGGTTCGCGATCTATACGTAGGTCAGATAAACGAGCATTGAAAATCGATTTTATCCATTAGAAATGGTGTTTTGCTGTGTAAAGTTATGTGGGAAAAGCTCTCGAACAGCAAAGTACAAGAATGACGGAATAACATTTCACAGATAAGTTAAATTAATTACAAAAGGCATATTTTATTCTGCCAGGCGGAGTTCATTTTACATTAGCCAGTAAGAAGTACAGAAGTATTCTTGTCCCTTTCCAACCAATTCAAATGTCAATATACTCTCCCTTCTGACGAAAGTACATGCTCGAGCTAGTGATGTGCCAGTGACGCTTTCGACATTACCGTATAAGTCTCGATTTCAATTAATTATGTATTCGTCCGCGTTTTGTTGCGCTGTTTTATTAATATTGAAATTCTATTGGAAAAGGTCATTAGTTATTTTACATTAAACTGTCAGTGTTGCCAGTGTTCTTTTAATTAAAGTAGTAATGTAGTAAATTAGTGTCTCGTTCTATTTTATTTCTACGCTATAGGTACGATACGAGTACATATCAATGTAGTACAATGGAATATTTAGTTTGGAAGTAGTTAATGTGTAGTTTTATTTTATTATAAAGTTTATTAACCGGTTGTATCATATTTATTGCTATGTAATATCGAGTATGTATATCTAATGAAATAACAAATTAGTAACAGTATTACCACTAAGTAGGACATAGATTTCCCTAGCATTTAGGACTGGTATCACGAGGTGAACCCTATGCTGGACTTCGAAGAAGTATAAGGGATCTCGGAAGTGGTTAGAGGTGGAGCCATTGCAATTGGGTTTTTTCGAATCGTCTTGGTGAGCAGTTAGGACTAGTGTCACGAGGTGGACCCTATGCTGGACCTCGAAGAAGTATAAGGGATCTCGGAATCGGTTGGAGAAGGAGCCATTGCAATTTGGTTTTTCGTTTCGTCTTGGTGAGCAATTAGGACTAGTGTCACGAGGTGGACCCTATGCTGGACCTCGAAGAAGTATAAGGGATCTCGGAATCGGTTGGAGAAGGAGCCATTGCAATTTGGTTTTTCGTTTCGTCTTGGTGAGCAATTAGGACTAGTGTCACGAGGTGGACCCTATGCTGGACCTCGAAGAAGTATAAGGGATCTCGGAATCGGTTGGAGAAGTAGCCATTACAATTGGGTTTTTCGAATCGTCTTGGTGAGCAAACTTTTTGAAAACATTTTAGCCAATCACAAGGCAGTGCTTTGCGTGGGTAAATTCCTCAACAGCCATTGGCCAACAATAGGGTATTTTACACTATGTAAGGAAAAATATAAAAATGTTTGTTCATAATAGATTTCGAAAAAAGTAAACAAGAAACGTCGATATTTATTCATAAAATTGCAATTTTAATTTTATAATTCCATTTTAAAAATCGTCTTTTCTAATCTGTTTTTCAAATGTCTAAAACGCCATTCGCCATATTGGATCCCGCCGTGACGTCATTCCGATAGCAAACAATCTACTGAAAAGAAGTTGTGCGCTGTTATTTTGATAAATTTACGAGTTATTAACACGTTTGTAGACTTCTAGCCTTTATTTCACTATGGAAGACGGTTTTGTGAAAGCAGAAAGTACAAATCTGCCAATGATTAATACTTTAATGGTGGCGAAATTTTTTGCCTCCAATCCCGATTTCTGTTCTGCCGAGTTGAGAAATGTTAAAACAGCAATGTAAGTAACCATTGTATCAAGTTTTGTCTAATAATAAGTACAATAACAATACACAATACAATAAAACGGGTCCTTCATGTTACACTCCAACCTAACCTATATTTTGTCATCAGGTCGGGAAGGGAATCTTACGGAGACGACGCAATAGGCTATGTGCAGCTGAAGCGGGTTCAAAATACATGCGTGGTTAAGTGTACGGTATGCCCGGAACATAAAGTGCGTACCAAGCCCTATGCAGTGACACTTGTTGTAAACGAACAAGAAGAGACTGTGACTAGTGTCAAGTGCCACGATTGCCCATCTTCAGAAGGCGGCTGCAAGCACAGTGTTGCATTTTTAATGTGGTTACATCGTCGAACCGAAGCCCCGTCGTGTACTTCGGTTGAATGCTATTGGAGGAAATCGAATCTGGCTAAGGTTGGATCATCAATAAAAATTTTGTGTGCTAAAGAAATCTCAAAAAGAAAACCAAAGGAGATGGTTCAAGATAGCAGTGTCTTAAATGAATTTCTTTTAGAATGTAAAAAAAAAAAAAATTGACAAATGCCAGTTTTTGAGGCATGAACCTGATTTTGACAGTAAAGCAACTTTATCACTGCATCATCTAATAATGAAATACAATGATGAAGACTGTGACATTTTTTTAACTAAAATTTCTCATCTTTTTAATCAAAAAACCATATCATCCCTGGAGAGTAGAACTAGAGATCAACATAAAAGTGGCTTGTGGCATGAACTAAGATATGGCAGAATCACAGCCTCAAAATGCTATGAAGTGAGCCAGTGCAAAACTGTGGATGGTGCTCTGGTTGCTATGGTTTTTGGTGCAAAAGTTCCTGAAACTCCAGCAATATCAAGAGGTAAAAAACTGGAGGATGAAGTCAGGATAGCAGTGGAAAAGAAAATGGGAATAAAGATAGCAAAATGTGGTCTATATATTTCTGAGGCATTCCCAATGGTTGCTGGCTCGCCTGATGGGATTAATAACAAGACTACTTTTGAAATTAAGTGTCCGTCTAGTGAAAAAACTACACAAAACTATATAGATAAGAATGGTTCAATATCAAAGAAATATTTTGCACAAGTTCAAATGCAGATGTATTGTGCTAAAGGAAACAAAAGCTATTTCTGTGTCGCTAGCAGTGATTTTAAGAAAAACAATCAGGTCACTATAATCCCTGTTGAATATGAACATGAATATGTCATGAAGTTATTAAATAGTGTAGTTGCTTTTTGGAAGAATAACATTTTTCCAATTTTATATAAAAGTGTTAAAGTCTGAAAATATACTTTTCAGGAATATACTTTATATGTGTAACTAATGGCAGCACTGGCTGTCAATGGAATCAGCTGCTCATAATTTATAATTTTTGTACTAAGATTTATTCTTTTATCATAAAATTCCTATTTCGGATCTACCTCTATCCAAGTTTAAAATGGTCGTCAAGAATACCTTAATTAAAAAGGCATATTACAATATTGAAGAGTACATATCAAAGATGCTTGGACAGGCGTTGCTCCAATCTCCATACAAATTTGATGTAAATTATTGTTGGCATTTAAAAGAGCAACCCTTTGAGTTTCTTGCTCGTTCTTCTCAAAAGGGAGTCTGCCTTGCGAATGAGCAGTAGTTTATAATTGACAATTTCAAGAGTAATATTTTGTTACCAATGAAATAAAAATACTTTGACTTTGAATATTTTTTTTATCTTTGTAGGTTTTTATAATACAAAATACATCCATTTTATAAAGATATAATGATTGTTTTATTAAATTAATTTTATACATTAAAAGTTCTGTTGAGTGCAGTAGACTCATAATAGTGATCCATCCTTGAAATGAACTGTCTTATGTTGACCAACATCGTCTTTATAAAGAACACCATGGAAATAATGAAACTATACTTATTACAATATACTTTGTATATCTTGAATGGTTAATGTGACTAATATGAAACATTTTTAAACTCAAAAGACACTTATAAATGAACACAGAATCTATTAAATTGAACTTTGAAAAATTTGGATTTATTTTTGCTAGTCTAGACTAGAATAACATTTTATATGTTAGTTACATAATCACAAGAGTTATTTCAAAGAAAAATACATGTTTTAATAATTTCAAGTACTCAAAACAGAATAATATAAAAATGTCACAACAAAATACATGAAAATAATATTGGCATTCGAAATATACACATAAAAAATAAACACACCAAACAGATCTAAATTAATAACAAAGAAGTATATATTATGGCCTATATTATTGAAGCCTATGTCCAGCAGTGGACTGCGATGGGCTGATGATGATGATGATGATGATATATTATCTGAGATTACACCATACAACACATACAACAGTATAAATCCATAGTTGCATTTTATCTTTCAAAACCACTTGAAACAGGTCACCAGTTACTTAATAAGGGCATCTTGTAAATTAATCAAGGCACAAGCTGTTCTAATACACAAATCTAACATGCAAATTATATTTAAATTTATGACTGAATGCATTTTTAACATTGCAAACTCTCTTAATCTTCGAATGACCCTCTCAACGTGAATCCTAAGACTAGCTATTTGTTTGGTTTGCCTTGCTTCAGCTTTTGTTAATTTGGAACCCGCAGGAACACTCGGAGGTCTCAGCAAAGTAAAACCTTTTTGAGATAAAAAATGTTCAAGGTGCTTAAACCCTCTATCAGCTAAAATGCATGTGTTAGATGGCAAACTATCTAAAAATTTGCAGTGTTCCACTAAGTTTATGTCACTTATTCTTCCTCCATATCCAGTAGACACAAAATTTACAAGACCATCAGGTGTACATGATATTAAATATTTAATAGTATTAGCTTTTTTGTATTCAGACCAGGTTAATGCTTGGTGCATGGCTTTTTTTGGTTTCTGAATTTCAATTTCCAAGCAGTCTATTATGCATGTAACTTTATTATATTTATGTCTGAAAGCTATAGGTAAGTTCTTCTTGATTGTGTAACTTGAAAACTGTTTAACAAATGGCGAAAGAACTTTTACAATTTCTGGCATTGTGTTAAAAAATACATTGCTAGCTCGAGTGACTGATATATCAAAATCATCAGCAAGTTGTGCAAATGTTCTATTTAATTTTATTCGCATTAAACATAATAAAATATTTTTTTTAGAAACGATAGTGTGTTTTTCAATCAAATGTATTAGAAAATACAGTTCCTTTGGTATACCAATATATAATCGGGGCTTACTTTTTATCTTTGACAAAGTACTCTGTAGATTTACTTTTTCAATTTTTTTGTATTCCTCTTGTGAGCTACTACCATCAGAAGTAATTTTTGATTGACTACATATTTTATATGGAGAGGAATCGTATTCGACTATCGATCCTGCTATTGATGGTGTGTATGATTCATCACTCTCATATTTATCTTCAGAAAAATTCAGTTTTCTTTTAGTGGCTGATAGACATAGCTTGCGCATCTTTCCCTGAGGTACTTTAAAGGGTGATGTTGCAGTACACACAGTTGTCTTCAATGGTGATGTTATGCTGTTTTTTGTTTTTATTTTAGTTTGCACATTTCTACTTCTGTAGTGTGTCATCCAACAGACTTGAATTGCTTTGTGTTCCTGGGCTTGTACTACTTGGACTGCTTTATCATGACACTTCTTAATTTCAGGTGTCAAAATATCTGAAAATAACAGTAAAATAGTATGATTATTTATCTGTCCTAGTGATACTAATGATAATTTATGACAATTGCATAAACTACAAATAAAATAACTTACCTTGACTACAAGATGGTAATGATATAGCATAATTCTCATTTTGTATGGTGTCCTCAATCTCTTTAATTGTAGACATTCTTTGCCTTTTAATAAAGGCATGCCGAGGTTCACTTGAAGTGGACTTGTGTTTCCTTTTTGCTTGGCAATCAAATCTAGTTGGTACGGTGTTTGGTTTGATCCGAATTCGTTTAACAGAACCCATTATCTTATACTCTGTATAATTTTCCATATCATTTTCCAGCTGAAATATGGATTATAATATTTATGAAGTTTTTAATTCATTACTTATCCTAGGTACCTACCTACATAATATAACCTATAAATACATTACAAAAGATGACATTTGTTTTGTAATATTAACAAGAAGTTTTCTTTTGTTTATTTGATAGTTAATTTACCATTTATAGCGCATACTTACATCAAAGTGGTCTTCACAGAAATACAGTCTAGTCTTTGTGGACAATGACTTTGGATCTCTTCTTGCCAGTTTCAACCAAGTATTTCTCATTTTTACATTACTTGGCACTTGAATCCATAATTTTTGTGGCGTTTTTACACTTGTATTTTTGCATTCAGGCACAAGACACCAATGATAACTCATTATTTTCACGAATCTTATTAATTGGTCTTTCGCAGTCGTATTGTTTACTAACCGAGTGACGTCACGAGATGAAAAAGCATGGCGGCTAGCGTTTCCGCGCGAAAATTCAAAATCATAAATAAAAAACAGATTTTAGGGCGATTTTCGGTTTTAAAAAAAATTAACAAAATTTCTACTAGTTCATTACGATCTCAGGATTAATTTAAAACAGTTTTTAAAAAATGGTGTAATACCCTATTTACGCGCGACGCCGGCGATCGCCATTTTGTCTGGCTGCGCGAAGCACGAGAGCACTAGTTCAACTGTCATTGCATATTCTACCTTGACCTTACGTATAATGCAACAAGGTCTTTATTGAATTGGTCGTACAGTCGGTTTCATTCGGTACTTGTCTGCACTCGTCGGCGTGAACGAAGATTGCCGATGTAACTGATATTTGTGGTTCTACTGTATTTATTTATATAGATAAACAAATTTATTTCTATAGAAAAACTTCCAAGACTCAGGATCAAATATTCGTGTTAGTTCATCTCACAAATAAATGCTCTAGCCGGGATTCGAGCCCGGGAACTCCGCCTTCGTAGGCAGGACCACTACCAACTAAGCCAAAGTGGTCGTCAAAATATTCCGCAATTTTTACATTCACCAGTGCTGTAACCGTGTAAGTCGATTCACAAGAGCTGGCGCGGAATGTCTTTGAAATTAATGACAGTTTCATACATTTTCCGCGCCAGCTCTTGTGAATCGACCTACACTACATTACACTATGCGCTGCCTAAAAATATTATTCTAGATACTAAATTAATAGATGAGCATATATGCTATTTAAAATTGTTACCCTAAAATAAATGGCATTACCGGTAAAAGCCGGTAATAAACAACGCGTCCCATCCCTACGCCGCGCGCGCCATGTTGAACCCAAGCGCGCGCTCTATGAAACAGCCAATGGCAGCGACGTTACCGACCTCCCCGCGACCCGCACATACTGCTAACCTTGGTGACTTTTGATTCGAACTAAATCGTTCATAGGGGCCATCTAGAGGGGGTTATCTATGGTTCATTTTCATTTCCAGATCGAGCGAAGACCTAATACACCGCCTATTCGTTTGTATCGCCGGAGTCGCTGATCAACTCCAGACCAACTTCGCGGCCGATTTACGAAACATACTGAAGTCCGTGTTTCTGATGAACCAGACGCCGGACGCGCCGGAACCTGATCCGGAACCGGAACCGGAGCCGGACAAGTGTGATATTGAGTATGCGGCTACAGAAGATCAAGTTATACAAAACGGTGAGTGATAATCAAAAATGATTGCTTTTAACAGACCCGTATCTTACGATTTCGGCTACAATAGTACATTATTGTCAAGGCCAAGGAGGCAATTGTAGTCGGAGTATTCATTTTAAACGGATGACTTTGGGAGTCCATTTAATCAATATGAAGCCGGCAATTGACTTTTTAGCCGAGGCTAATATAGTGCTTTTCTCAAAAATTGGGGAGAAAAAAAGACTAAATTGGAATTAAGTTTTGATAAACATAACCAAAACGTACATTTTATGCTCTCTCGCCGTTTATTTTTTTAAACAGAATCGGAAGTGTATTTTTCCAAATTATTTCAGACACGTACAAAAACGTCGCGTAGAAAAATATGACTTTAATTGGCTGTATACGACCTGTGCCATCTTTTGTATGGCTGTTTGTTCTTTTTAAAAAGTTTGGAACTCGACAAATAGAGCAATTTATATGTAACATTGTCGTCGCGCGGGGTGAGCCAGCATTTTTTTTTAAATTAATGATTGACCATAAACTGTACATTCGCATTTCAATATATAGCGAGCAACGTCCACTTTTACGGCCATTTTTGAGAAAAATTACTACCTCATTAGCGGTTTTGCCGATGTACGAACGTGAGCTAACCCCAACCCTCCCACTGCAGGCAGCTCGTTCGACAGCGTGTACTCGGCCGAGGAGGTGTACGCGGACAGCGCGTCGGAGTCGGTGTCGGAGGGCTCGCTGGGCCGCCGGCCCGCCGACAAGCGCGAGCGCCCGCTGCAGAGCGCCTCCACCGGCGACCTCACCTACAGGTACACCTCACATACAGAAAACCAACTTGACTACAGGAATAAAACTAATTTTGTATTAAGCAGTAACGCTGCTAACAAAAATTTAAAGAAAAGGGAAAAAAAATAAAAATTGAGTGGTCCGAGCAGGATTCGAACCTGCGACATCTGGCATACGTGGCCAATCGCTCTAGTCACTGAGCATCGGAATCAATCAAGCTCAGGCACAAAATCCGATTTTCCGCGTATGCACATAACAACATCACATATGATGTAGTTATGCGATCACGTACAACATAACAGTACAGACCCAACCGCCACGCGAGGGGCGCGCCGAGTTATCTCTGTAAATATGCTTCCGCCGGCTCAATGGTTGCACATGAAAGGGAATATATACATAATCAGGCTTTAAAAGACTGATCTTATTATGTAACAGTTGCATAATAGTACATTACGATACAAGTGCGGAGAACAGGAAATTCGCAACGACTGGTGATAAATTAAAACACGACCGAATTGCGAATTACCTGTTCGTTAGCACCATATGTACTGTAATAGCTATTTACAGTACATATGGTGCTACATTACCGCACGAGTGCGGTAATCAGCAGATTACGTGCATATGTCGAAACTTTAAAGAGCCATATGTACTGTAAAACGTTGTACGATACACGTGCGAACAGGTAATTCGCAACTCGTGTCGATTTAATACACTCCCTTCGGTCGTGTCGATTTAAAACACTCCCTTCGGTCGTGTTTTAATTTATCACCACTCGTTGCGAATTTGCTGTTCTCAGCACTTGTATCGTAATGTACTATTACAGTACATATGGTGCTACTTTACCGCACGAGTGCGGTAATCAGCAGATTACGGGCATATGTCGAAACTTTAAAGAGCCATAAGTACTGTAAAACGTACGATACACGTGCAAACAAGTAATTCGCAACTCGTGTCGATTTAAAACACTCCCTTCGGTCGTGTTTCAATTTATCACCACTCGTTGCGAATTTCCTGTTCTCTGCACTTGTATCGTAATGTACTATTACGATACAAGGCTTGTAAAACAAAGAACCGGAAGGCGTAGCGTGGGCAGGCCCCCCACAAGGTGGACCGATGACCTGATAAAGGTCGCCGGTGTCCGCTGGATGCGGGTGGCGCAGGACCGGTCATTGTGGAAGTCTTTGGGGGAGGCCTATGTCCAGCAGTGGACGTCTTTCGGCTGACATGATGATGATGATGAAAACAAAGAAAGGCCGATATCGCAGATGTTTGAGGCCCGAGCCGCAGGCGAGGGTCATAAAAATGCGAGAGAGGGCTTTCTGTTTTACGACTAATGTTTTGTACACAATTTCACGACACCACTTGGCCAAGAAGTGGGTTTTTCCGAACGCGAAGCGTAATAGTAGATTGTACAACAAGTACATAAAACGAGTCATTTTATACACGAGTTATACACATTGCTTTTCACTTCGATTGCGAAAAAAATATTCAATTAATGAATATAATTAAAGTTATGTTATCAATACTTCTGTGCTCGTCGCTCGCGGGCGGCGCGCAGAGGGCGGGTCTTGCTCTATGCTCTAGAGCATAAAAAGCGACTTTAGGTCTGACTATGCAGAGCGTAAAGACGAACTTTTAGAGCATGAGAAGTGAAAACTACTATGTCTCAAACATGCAATGAAATATTGATGTTATGTTCCTTATAATAGGCTGCGAAGTATGACGTTTCAGGTGCGGCTAGGACAAGAGGTCGTTAATGGAATTTCATACAAATCTTTCAGGCCTAGGCCGGCAAAGTCCTCTTTTTTAATTTCCATTCCGCATAAATTTGTAGCATAGGCATCATGACATTCTCCCACTATTCGTATTAAAAATAAAACTTTGATATTTTTGTTGTTTATTTAATTGCATGTTTGAATAGAATAGAATAGAATAGAATAACGTTTATTGTTGAACTGTGTACAAAGCTGATATAAAAGATATTACATAATTAGACTCAACAGTTTGTCCGTCACGGACGTACAATATAAAATCTTAAGTGTATGACATGCGGTTACAAGTTATTTAATGTGCGTTTGTATAAAACTCATTCATGCAATAAAAGGTCTTATTGATGAGCCAGCGTTTCAGGGTACTTTTGAACTCTTTACCTTCTATTGCCTTAATTTCAATAGGTAAGTTGTTAAATACTCGCATGGCAGCAATAAAAGCACTTTTGTACATAATTTTATTGTGAACCTTGGGGATACGGTAATTATATTTATACTGAGTGCGCAGATTGTGATTTAGTGAAGACAGAGATTGAGAAAAGCACTATACATACCTCGGCGGGAAATATGGGGTTGCCCGCCTCAGACCTATCCCGCCTCGTTGTGCTCGGCCGTCTATATGTCTTCGGCCGGCAACCCCTTTCGTCCCGGCCTCTGTAGTAATGTACTATTAAGTAGGCCATAGTGACACTTTTCCAAGTCAAAATCTACTAGCGTTTCGGAAAAAAAAGATCACTGCCGAGAACAAACTCGAGATTCAGTCATTTTCTCCCAAAAATATGCTTATTACAATGGGCGGCATGAAATGTATTATTATTTGTAGGGAGCGGACGGAGGCGCCGGCCAGCGAGCGGGTGGAGCGCGCGCCGGAGTGGGTGCCCGACATCGCGGCGCCGGCCTGCATGCGCTGCCACGCGCACTTCACCGCCTTCCGCCGCCGCCACCACTGTCGGAACTGCGGTACGTGTGCCAGTTTTCATACTAACACTGCCATGCTAACACCTGAAGAGAAAGTACTGGTGTTAAGCCGCGTATCCACTAGAGGCAGCCTCGGGTTGAGCGGCGGAGCGTACTGCTAGGGTACACCGGGTAAGGACACTCCATACAAAAGGTACATCCGCGGCTCAAAGGTACATACACGAGGCGATGTGTGCGCGGCCGCTTGTGCTACGCGCTAAATGATTGACGTGTCGGCCGGTCTCCCCCGTTCCGAGAAGAGACGTAACTGCCTATATACTGTCATCCACAGTAATTTGTATGTTTCTGAATATATTTGATGTTCAACACTATAAAACACTGTCACTGTAGTGCTGTGGAGTTATCGATAGTATTGAATAGTAAATGCACTAGTGATGTGCATGTCTTATCGATATTCGATAAAAATTGCTTACGTAGGTATTGCGATTTACATTTCGCCTTTTTTAACTAAGTTTGCATTAAGAAGTAACCAGCGTTAATACTTAATGCGAAAACAATCGACTTGTTTTCAACTGTTATTGTAAATAGTAAATAAACCACGTCAAGTTTATACAATATTATTTATTTACACACAAGGAGTTATAAAAAACCCTTTTCCTTCCATTAAATCTTATAGATATTTACATTATCTTGTTATTAGCTCATCTTTAGGAAAATTGACAAAGAATCCTCCCCTGAGGCTTTCCCTGACGCCACATACTATTTTTACGTCTATTACCGCCCATTATGAGTCACTTATCACAATTTCTAGTCTCTATCTCAGAAATATCACGTATCCACGTCTATTAAATAAAATAACACACACACAAAACAATACGAGTCCCCGTCTCTAAAAACCGCGCGCACACGCGTAATAAGCGGAGGAGCAAAAAACTCTACGCCACTAAAGTTTCAAAAGTACAGCGAATAAAATAATTATCATTAATGGACGTCGGTATTTCAAGTGAGAAAAATATTTTTAATGTACACGTATTTGACTCTTTGACTAAGGAAACTCTGGACGCGAACTGTCAACATTACGAGCGTGTCCATTTTGCGGCCATATTGGAACTAAACATGGCGGATATAGCGCTGTCCCGATAATAAACATTTTTATCGATATTATAGACAGATCTTAGAACGTATTGGTTTCCTAGGATATTATTAGATATAATAATAATAATAAATGCCAAAGACCTTCACAATCGCGAGGTGTGCAGTCTCAGAGATTACTTTCTAAACAGTGAGTGTGGGATGCATCGTGACGTAGTGGCAGCAGACGCATCTTTCACCCCGCTCTCCATGGCAAACGAGAACTGGCGCAGATTTAAAGTACTAAGCACCGAGGACCGCAGGGCGGTATGGAAGAGTAAGGAGCTACATGGGCGGTTCTACAAGGCCCTTACGGGGCCCGAGGTAGACCTGCTCGCATCGGTGAACTGGCTACGTTTTGGGGATCTTTTTGGGGAAACTGAAGGTTTTGTCTGTGCAATTGCGGACGAGGTTATCATGACGAACAACTACCGGAAATATATCCTGAAGGACGGTACGGTCGACATTTGCCGGGCATGCCGCCGTCCTGGAGAGTCACTCAGGCATATTATTTCTGGTTGTAGTCATCTTGCTAACGGCGAGTACTTGCACAGACATAACTTGGTGGCCAGGATTATTCACCAGCAGCTTGCTCTTTTATACGGTCTTGTAGACTTCGAAGTGCCGTATTATAAGTACACACCTGCGCCAGTTCTCGAAAATGGTCGTGCAACGCTCTATTGGGATCGATCTGTCATCACGGACAGGACTATTGTAGCCAACAAGCCTGATATCGTGCTGACAGATCGATTGAAGCGCCAGGCAGTGCTCGTTGACATCACCATCCCCCATGACGAGAATCTCGTGAAAGCTGAGAAGGACAAAGTCAGCAAGTACCTAGACTTGGCACATGAGGTAACCGCCATGTGGGATGTTGATTCAACGATTATTGTCCCGATAGTCGTCTCTGTGAACGGTCTAATAGCGAAGAGTCTCGACCAACATCTCAAGAGACTCTCGTTAGATGGCTGGGTCAAGGGTCATATAGTAAAACCAACAGATTGGATGCTAATCGAAGAGTGATATATTTGACGTTGTTGACATGACAACTAATATAAAAACATCATATTCAAAACTAGAACGCCCAGAGAAAGAAAAACACTAACATATTGACAGTTTCAACAGATGGCGCTACTTTGATATAAAAACAACACCCCCACTATATCAAAGCATCTTAAGCCATTGCAACTAAAGAAATAAAACAACTAAACATTCTACTCACTTAGGCACAATTCCTAACATGTCAACAAATTTATGGTGCTTGACAGAACCAAGACTTTTAGTTAAAAGATCAGCTGGCATCTCAGCTGTTGGTAAGTACTTGGTTTCTACCAAACCCTTAGCTGCAATCTCCCTGCAAAAATGATAGCGTATATCCACATGCTTTGACTTGTTATGGAACACAGGGTTCGATACCAACTTCAAAGCACTCTGGTTATCATTAAATATTGTAACACAATATGTTTCATTTGTAATTTCATGCTGCAATGTTCTCAAATACATGGCTTCTTTTACACATTCCGAAATACCAATGTACTCCGACTCGGTACTCGATAAAGAAATGCTACTTTGCTTCTTGCTGCACCATGAAACCACACATCCTGACATATAAAAACAGAATCCCGTATAGGATCTTCTATCCAGAACGTTGCTGCCCCAGTCAGCATCAACAAAGCCAGTCAGTTTTGGATTTTGATCACGACTGTACCTGAGGCAGTAATGTTTAGTCCTCTTAAGGTACCTCAAAACACGCTTGGCTTGAGCCCAGTGTTCTCTGCCATGACAGTTATTAAACTGACTAAGATACCCTACACTGAAAGCAATATCTGGTCGGGTTAAAACAGCCAGATACATGAGGCTACCGATAAGCTGCTGATATGGTAACTCAGCATCACGACCTTCTCCTTTCTCAAGGGCAAGCCTCTCCTCCATAGGAGTCTGAGCAGTCTTACAGTCCTTCATATCAAACTTATGCAACAGCTTATCAACATAGTCGGTCTGGTCTAAAGTCAGAACACCACTTTTCTTATCAATACAGACATTCATGCCTAAACATTGTTTGACCTGACCAAGATCCTTCAATTTAAATTTCAATGACAATTCCTTTTTTAAAGTTTTAGTTTCATTTTCATTGTTAGAAAACACAAAGAAATCATCAACGTATAGAGCAACTACAGTTAAACCATTATCATTCTTAATGTACAAACAAGGTTCAAGTTTAGACCTAGTATAACCAAACTCAGTTAAGCAGTCATCTACTCTCCTGTACCAGGCTCTTGAGGATTGTTTGAGACCATATATGGCACGCTTTAACTTAAGCACCTGCCCCTTACCTTCAGGTGAAACAAAGCCTTCTGGCTTCTCCATGTAAATATCCTCCTCAAGATATCCATTCAGGAAAGCAGTTGTCACGTCCAGATGTGAAATGTCTAAACCTAATTGCACAGATAAAGCAAATAAAAGTCTGAGAGTTGTATGCCTTACCACCGGTGCAAATGTTTCTTCAAAGTCCACTCCATACTTCTGTGTATAGCCTTTAGCTACTAACCTGGCTCGGAAACGCACGTTGTTTTCGCTATTATACTTTTTCTTAAGTACCCACTTGCATTTAACCACACTGGCATCTTTTGGAATATTGACAAGCTCCCATGCTTTATTGTCTTCAAAGCTTTTCAGCTCTTCAGCCATAGCTTGTTTCCATTGTTCTTTCTCTGGTCCATGCAAAGCTTCTGATAGTGAAAGACCACTGGCATCATCCATCCTATTGACATCTGTACACAAGCTCGAGTAACCAAATCTTTCAGGTACTTTCCTCAGCTCTGGTGCTCTTAGGACGGGTCCGGTCCTCACAGGAGTAGAAACACTGTCACTTGTGGTGTCTGCATCTTCATACTCGCTTGGGGTGCATGACTCATCTGATGAGTCCATCAAAGTTCTGGTGCTCTCATCCCCCACTGAACTTTGACACCCTATGTCGACCTTCTTTATCTCATCCTGAGGTTCAATCTTCTTATCTACTACCTCCATTTGGCAAACAGATTTCTTATTCTCCTTCTCAATGACAGTGACATCTCTACTTGAGAAAATAGCTTTTGTTACAGGGTTGTAAACTCTGTATCCTTTTACATTTTCTGGATACCCCAGCAGAATACATTCTTGAGATTTCTTTTCCCACTTCAGTCTTTTTTGTTTGGGAATATGGACCATCACAGTGCTGCCAAAGATCCTCAAGTGACTAAGGTTTGGCTTGGTACCTGTCCATATCTCAAATGGGGTTTTACCATCCAATCCTGATGCTACAGTCCGATTTCTAAGATAAACTGCACAGTTACAGGCTTCAGCCCAGAACTCTGTGCCAAGACCAGCATCATACAGTAAGCATCTTGCTTTTTCCACTATCGTTCTGTTCTGACGTTCGCATAATCCATTTTCTTCAGGAGTGTAAGGATTTGTCTTCTGGTGAAGTATCCCATTAACTTTCAGAAAGTTATCAAAGTTTTTGTTGCAAAACTCTAATCCGTTATCACTGCGGATGATTTTAATCTTCTTTTCAAGTTCATTCTCGACTTGAGCTTTAAATTCTTTGAAACAGTCTAGAGCTTGACTCTTTTGTTTCAGAAAATATATATATGCCATACGGCTGTAGTCATCCACAAGTAGCATATAATATCTCGATCCTCCTAGAGAAGCTACTTCCATTGGACCAGCTAAATCCATGTGTATGACATTTACGAGGGTAAAACTGAAAGTTTCGGGAATAGAAGAAAATATGCAGTATAAGTGAGTTTATTTATTTTTATTGTTTTTCAAAATATTCTCCTTTGTATTTCATGCACTTATGCATGCGTTCAAACCAGTCCATAAAGCACTTTTTGAACTCTGAAGTAGGGGTCGACAAAATGGCTATTTTATAGGCCTCCACTGCTTCTTCTGGCGTCTGAAACCGCTGACCACGCAGTTTGTCCTTGATTCTGGGGAATGTAAAAAAGTCGTTGGGACTTAAGTCAGGGCTATATGGAGGGTGGTCCAATATTTCGACTTTTTCACCGTCCAGGTACTCAGTTGTTGTCCGAGCGGTGTGTAGGCTGGCGTTGTCGTGGTGAAGGATGATGCGACGACTAGGGTTTGTTTTTCGGAGTTCAGCAAAGACGTTCGGCAAACAAATAGTGGTGTACCAATCAGCATTGACTGTTCTACGATCCTCAAGAGCCACAGTAGCTACGTGACCAGATTTAGAGATAAACGTAGCCACCATCTTCTTAGCCGTACTGCGAGAACGAACAACTTTTGTGGGTTTGAGCTCGTCTTCGAAGACCCATACTCGGGATTGGTTTTTAGTTTCAGGCTCATAAGCGTATATCCACGACTCGTCACCTGATACTATGCTAAAAACAGCATTTGAGCGTCCCTTGTTAAATCTTTTCAAAGTTTTGCGGCACCAATTGACACGGACTATTTTCTGCTCGTCAGACAATAGGTGAGGTATCCAACGGGAAAATAACTTTTTCACGCCTAATTCTTCTTTTAAAATAATTTGTATTTGACTCATTCCAATACCCAGGTGCTCTTGAATTTCCCGATATGTCACATGTCGGTCTTCATTTATCAGACGACGCACAACATCGACGTTTTCTTGCGTGACTGCCGATTTTGGTCGACCTTCACGCACTTCGTCGGTGAGGGATACACGGCCACGTTGAAATTCTGAATACCACCTGTATATTGTAGTCTTTGAAGGAGCTTCAATATTAAAAGCAGCAACCATCCGCTCTTCACATTGTTTTTGTGTTAGTCCACTTTTAAAGTCATAATAAATCATAGCTCTGAAATTTTCACGGCACAATTCCATTTTAAGCAGTGACTCGGCGACTTCAATAAACAATTGAAACCGAACCATACTTTTTTTTTTCTAAGTGGCCAGTGTGTTGAGATAAGGAAACTTCAGAGATTATAAAAAGGTATAATACATGTTAAAAATAAATTAATAAGTATTCGATTCCCGCCACTTTCAGTGCAAGCCTCGTAGAAGAGTCTCACTCCTATTGCCATTGTTTTGGAATGGTAATCTGCACTGTTTGCCCTCGCAACATACCTTGCAGTTACTGGTGTCAATCCTATCGCCGACAGTGAAACCCTCTACTGCATGCTTCATTTTAGCCATATAGGATCCATTCACATGACCAAGGCGGCGATGCCAAGTATCGGCAGACACAGCCATGACAGCAGTCTTATCTGGCATGTTCAGTTTATAAACGCCATTTGTCAAAGTAGCCGTAGCAACGAGCTGTCCACATTTATTGTAAATCTTACAATCTTCATCAGTGAAGTCTACTTTGTTTCCCTTCTTTATCAGTTGGCTTACTGATAACAGGTTTGTTGTCAAACTCGGTACACATAAAACATCCTCTACTGTTATGTCAAATTCACTGTCCGGCGTTACAGTCGCAATCTGCACGCTGCCACTGCACAATACGGGAACACATTCCTTATTAGCCACGACAATCTCGCGTATAACTGGCTCGCACAGATATCAGAGAAAAGCAGATAAGCGCTAATAAGTTGAACGTTTTCTATACTTCCGATCTATTCCCACTAACGTACTTATCAGTAAGTAAGAAAGAAATAGATATCATGTAGTCAGACAGGCCTTCAACTGTCATTGTCTCAACTATTCATCGCTTCGTGACGAGAGTTAGTGCAGTGAAAGATAATTTACTACGAAATATCGACATCGATATTCAATTACTATTGATATTCTTAAGTCGTATATCTTACTCCTATACTTTGTTGAAATATTTATGAAATTAAAAACACAAACTGCATTCAATATCAATAATAAATATAAATAAATATTAGGGCACAATCTTATACAAATCGACTTCGTCCCAAACTAAGCAAAGCTTGTACTAACCATGGGTACTAGACGACGATATACATACTTATATAGATAAATGCATAGAAAACATCCAAGACCCAGGATAAATGCACAAATCGCGATAAATGCACAAATAATGTCCTGACCGGGATTCGAACCCTGTCGTATGCAGGGTCACTACCAACTAAGCCAAAGTGGTCGTCAAACGTCAAAAGATTCTAATATATCCTACAAATTAAAATTATGTAGTTATGTAGTAGGTAATGACTAATGATTTTAAGCATTTTATACTCAAATGTTTATTTGAAACTTTAGGTTATGGTTGCCTCCAGGGCGCACCGGCCAGAACCCTTCCCCTTCCCCCAGACCCGCGAGGGTCCAGAGGAACTGGAAGAGCCCAGACACTCATGGAGGTTACCCGACTAGCGCCCCATCGTCGTCTAGACCAGAACACCAGCCTTATTGAGCTTACTATGGGACTAGTTTGATTTTTATAAGAAATTGTCCCCTAATATATACTTATTTATTTATATATGCGTTTATAATCCAGTTTTGTCATAAAACAAATTATCTTAGCTCATTTAGATCAAAATATTTCTCTCAGATAAAAAAAATATTAATGTATGCAACGTCTTAACATATTATGCCTAAACCTAAACCAAACCAACTCATCTGAAGCGGTCCCTGAAAATTCAGTAAATAAATATTGATCTTCCCCAACTTACCTCAAGGGGCATCTGGAATATTGTAGGTATTGCATCTGGCAATAATAATCTTTTATTGTTCTTAGTAACATAAAAGTCACTTTTAAAATGTTTGGAGCAGATTCTGTGATGTTTGGTCGGCGTCCAATTATTGCGTCCTACTGCGTCAATCCATTTTTGAAGTAAATTATTATTCGGAAATCTAAAGTTGACATATAACCATGTAATTAATAATTTAACGCAATAATATCTCGTCTAAATGCTTACGTAAATAATTCATATCGATAAATTGTCGACATATATTTTTTTCATTAAGTAACAGCACTAGCCCAGTTCACGACAGATGAATTTTTACCAAAAAACCTTTCTGAAATGAATTTGGAACTACGCAAAAGGTACATTTTGTAGTATCCAGCATCTGTAGTCTATCTCAGACTATTATGTTGCATAATGTTGGTGAAATTTTTGAAATAATAGCAAAAGTTTCTTACCAATGAAAACTGATATTTTCTCCGGACATTTTCACTGATTTTAAACTGCTCCGGCACCATTGCACTACGTACCACATTTCTGCTTACTTGTAAATAAAGATTGTTGAGTTTTGATACATATAATTTCGTAATTTTCACAATATCTATTGCACTTTCGGTACCGTTTTGTTTTTGACGTATCGTTGTGATGTTTACTAAATTCACTCTGGTGTGCCATGGTGTGTTTTTTAAATCGGGACAATTCGTTAATATCGTACTAGTTGTCCCATTCTAACTCATTTTGGTGTGCCATAAGGATTAACGAGACAACTATATGAAAAATCGTCTGGCTTAATACTGCGAGTCTGCTTTTATATGATGTCTGTGCTGGCTCGTAACATGCATTCATAACCCAACTTTCGTTCGCGGTCAGATGAATACTGCATCCACTATCGATGTAATAATCGTTTTTCTTGAACTCGCCGCTCAAAAACACCGCACTGAACGCATTTGATTGTTTTCGTGAATTATTCTTCGAAAAACTCAGGGTATTTTCGGTATTTGGGCACTGATTGCGATAATGGCCGGGTTGTTTACATCGATAACATTTAATTTTGACTTTTGAGTCTTTTGACATTTCACAGACATCTTGCTTGCCACAGACATTCCGAAATTTATTTTTCTTCTGATGTTGGTAGCCTGATGAACTAGCGAATGCGCTCTCAATGTCATTCCCATTCCCAGTCAAATTTGAATTTTTCTCTTCCATGTCTAAAAGTTTCGATTTAATGGCGTCGGTTGTGATGGTAATTCCGGAATGCTCTATTGCCATAATCATTGGTGAATATTTCTCAGGCAATCCCGCTAATAAAAGGGAGCCAATCCACTCATCACTAATTTTAAAACCTGTACCACTTAATTTTTGACCATTTTCCACCATCTTGGTTACGTATTCTGTCATCGATTTGCAATTTTCCAAACGTATTGAAATTAAATTTCGTAGCAACGTAATTCTTCTGGCGAAACCGGAGTCATCAAATAAGCTTTTCAGTTTCTCCCACAACTCAAATGTGGTTTTTACGCCTTTTACATGGACATACAGGGAAGGGTCAATTGTCAAAATTAATTTCGCACGGGTTTTTTCGTCGTCTGCAGCTTCTGTACTTGTAGCACTCGTAGTTTCTGGCTCTCGCTTGATAAACTTCTGGGTGCCCTCTAAGATGAGAAAATTCTCTGCCGCGAAAACCCACTCACTATAATTTTCTCGGCCAAATAGCTTGGGAACATTGGCCACATAGTTTGCCGACATCTTCGAATTTCTGTCACAGATTACTGAATATTTTACTCAAAATATTTTTACTGTAACTAGTAATCTAATTCTTGACTAGCACACAATTTTTCTTTGGACAATAAGCCCATAACCTATAGTAAAACCAACAGATTGGATGCTAATCGAAGAGTGATATATTTGACGTTGTTGACATGACAACTAATATAAAAACATCATATTCAAAACTAGAACGCCCAGAGAAAGAAAAACACTAACATATTGACAGTTTCAACAGATGGCGCTACTTTGATATAAAAACAACAGGTCAAATACAGACGGCGGTACTCCTGGACACGGCGCGGATAGTCCGGAGGTTCCTCTCTCTGTCGCCCTAACCACCGGTAGCTTAGGCTAGCCTCGCTGCCGGCGGCACCCTAGGTTAGGTTTTTTATAATGCTTTTATATTTTGTATGTATATTTTTATATTGTACTTGTATAAATTTATTGTAAGAAATCTAACTTAAGCCGAAAAAATAAATAAGGTGAATAATAATATTGGGGGACAATCTTACACAAATCGACCTAGTCCCAAACTAAGCAAAGCTTGTACTATGGGTACTAGACGACGATATACATACTTATATAGATAAATACATACTTAAATACATAGAAAACATCCAAGACCCAAGAACAAATATCCGATATATATATATATATATATATATATATATGATTAATAGTGACCTCTTTTCTATGCAGTTTTCTTTAATGATTCTATGAAACAGGCATTTACTTTACGGGATTTCATGATTAAATTTACTAGTAAAGAGTTTCTTTACTATTTCGCTAAATATCGTGTATTAATTACATGCAGTCAATAACGGCATGTAGCATAAATAGATCAGCCCGTCACCAATAATAAAAACCTACGAGATACCCTCAAGTATGCTGGATGTATCCCATTAGTTTAGTTTTGGAATATGCTAATAATACTATATACTTTGTATAGATGTTCTTTCGTCTTATCATTTCACGACCACCACAGATTAGGGGACAACTAACCAAGAGATAACCACAAATTAGGTATATTTAAAGGTTACTATTGAAACAACGTGAGATCAGGATATTCTTATATTAATAATTTACACAGGTCTTTATTTTTCAATTCAAACAACTACCACTAGTTTCATTCTCAGTTCCAATAGCGTCTAACCATTTTTTCTTCTGAAATTCACTTCTTGGCAACCTTTAAAAATATAAATCACCGCATCAATGAGTAGGTATAGTAAGTCATCACAATTCATTATCGATATATTCAGGAACAACCCTAGCTACTGCTTCAGGGTAACTTTTAGTACGAAAATATTGAAAATAAAGCTAAATCCCACTACAAAATATAAATCTTAATCTGTACACTAATTATGCTATGATACATGTGCCTTGTTCTCGAGAATGTTCAAATCATCCAATATTTCAATAGAAAAACATAACAAAGCAATGCAACGACAAACTTTTCTGTTTCTGGCTTTGTCTTAAGACAAATTCTGTTATGCTACACTAAGGCATGATCGCAGCATTGAACTTCACATTCCTTTAAAGTCTTGTGCGGTTTTTATTTTAATAAAACTGTTTATTTTATAACTTCTCAATTTTTATTCCACTCACTGACAGGTCGTGTACTGCTCAATTGACGTATGATTGACGTACCGGGGAACATAACATGACGATTTTGAGCCTCAGTAGCTTTAGTACAAATAGAACAATACGCCCGGTCCACTGAATTCCATAGTCAAAGATTTGACTTTGTCAAGTTTGTCAGATTGCCATGAAAACCCATTATCCTGTAGGTTGGCATGACAGGCGCTCCATCGCCATACATTGTTTTTTTTTTATATAGGAGTTATGACTGACTGGCCTCGGCAACGCGTTTAACGTAAAGTCAGGCCGGCAATTACTTCGCGCGACAAATTAAGTCAAGTTACGACCGTCATTGTTATGTTTATGGATGTTTCAATTCATAAATATTGCCGACCACTTGAGTCTATTTATAATAGTGCGTAATATTAGGTATAAATTACATAGGAACAGATCAAGTAAGAGCACGTTGTACCTTGAATACCTAAAACACTTAGTACTTATTTTTAAAATAGAAATTAATGATAATAATATTTTTCATAATAAAAAATATATAAGTAATAATGAAGTTCGTAATGTAGTAAGTTCATTATTTTATGTCGTAATCATTTAAATACTCTTTAATGGAATAATATGCTTTTTTAACTAGAACATTAAGCATCTCTTGCTGTCACTCGCGTGTCCGTCTGTCACACATTTTGTTCCGAAGATTATTTTAAATTCCCATTGACATATCAACTTGAAATTTAGTGATTTGTTTTATCATTACGTATATTTTACCAGAAAATACCAATACATTAATAAATCAGATTTGTTTTTTAGTTGTACGGAACACTCGGTACGCGAGACCGACTCGCACTTGGCTAGTTTTTTTTTTTTCATTAATTTACTTACCCACGCATTTTTATCTATCTATTTAAACGAATAATATAGGAATGATGCTAATCACATGTCAAAACAAAGAAAGACGTTTTGTACAACCCTGTGTCCGAACAACTACATATTACCGATGACGTCACAACTGCTCCTAACGGCCGCACTGTCCCTACCCGGTGTACCCTGGTACTGCGCCCTCTTAATAGTGCAAATGACTTTTAAAGCAGCAGCTACTCTACGCGCGTATGGAGCCATCGCGTTTTTGCTTTAAACTGAGGGAATGCCGTGAACCGAAAACAAAATATCTCCCTGTCGCTTGAATATGCAAGTGTAACTGAGAGGCAGAATAGGCAGAATTTTCGGCTCGCCGTAGGCTCTCAGTGTCAGAGGAACGTGGCGGATCAAGGTGAGGCGACAGGCCTCACCTTGTTCCACAACGTGCCTAGAACCTACGCCTCAGAGTTAGCAGCCTCAGTGCCTCAAGCCGAGGCTGCTCGGCATGAGGCTGCTCAAGTGGATACGCGGCTTTATTAAGGGCGCGATCTTCTGTAAGGTGTACTTCAGACATTAAGCTGCTCCAATTATAAGCGAGCTGAGGTTCCGATATGTCCTACTTCTCATAAATTACCTCCGAAATACTCTGTTCTCATACACTGTTCAATAACTGGAACATTTTCTTCTCAACAGGCAAAGTATTCTGCGCATCGTGCAGCTCTAACTCCATCCCGCTCCCACGCTTCGGTCAAATGAAGCCGGTCCGTGTGTGCGAGGAGTGCTTCCGATCCATCGCCCACTGCTGTAGACGCGCGCAGCAGTATCGGTGAAACTCTTAACTTGAGGCACAGAATTAAATGAAGTAACTTAAAAGTGGGACGAGGTAACACAAAAAATATATATTTAAACTTTAAAATGGTCAGCAGGCGTCACCGTAACCAAAGCGATTTTAAAAACACTGTATACGGGACTTAACCGGAATCTTCCAACCAAGGGTATCACAACACATCCGAAACGTAGAGGTAAGTAACTGTTATTATTCACGGTTAACTCCCGTTAAGTAAAAATGATAAAAGCGTTTCGTTCATACAAGTTGTTCCTAACAGTTCATGGACACGCTCTAATATTGGACCCATTTCGCATGAAATCTTTGAATTTCTATATTTACATTTTGACAGGCCTGTAAACTGTAATGTCTCCATTACAGTTTACAGGCCTGTCAAAATAAGTGTCTGCGTTAACAACTTAATATTAAATTCTTCCGATAAAGTTAAACGTATACTCATCCCTTTCTTTCTCTTAAAAAGATAGGGCGTAAGAAAGAGATATTCGTTTCCGCTCTCTAGTGATACGGAGGAAGAGTTGAGTACATTCTTAAATCGCCAATGATGCACATTATCTCGTTACACGATAATCAGCCTTATTTATTCTGTGCCTAAAGCATAAATTGCTATACAAGCATAATAAAGCTTGTATTTGTTTGACAAGCAACTTATTCGTCCTGAAAACTTATCTAGTAAGTAAGGCCGCACGTTCGACTCAGATTTTGACAAAGGTAATGTGTGTTCTATTGATATGATAGTAGAGTTTAAAATCAAGTGCAGTTCCGATAAAGTGTTGCCATTTTGATAAGACTCAAAATTACTGTGTCATTATTATGTATTTTCATGGACAAAAGTACTTTTTTTCTGGTGCTTCCACCCACTAGGATCCATAAGTGATATTAATGTATAAAATTGGATCCAGGATAGAAATCTCGACGACTAGGTTTGGTATAGTTAAATTCCCAAAATTTTAAAAACTGTTTTGGATCTCATTATTGGAAACAATGAATATAAAGGTGCATTGATCACACATTAAAAATATCTTAACACCAAGCCTGGCATTATTTTTTGAGTGTGTTACTAGTGCAGTGTAGTTTTGTGCAGGTGACTACATAAGATCTTATCAATGGATCCTATGGTGGGTGCAAGTTCAGACAGCAGGGTAATTGCGTAACTCTTTAACGGACGTCAGTTCATTTCCCACCTCGCGTAAACAGTTGAAGGGCACTAACGTCCGTTCACAAGTCACGCAATTAGCCTGCCCAAACATTGATTGTATGAGACATGTCCCAAATATGGTTGACCTTTGACGTAATGTTGCTATTTACCAATATTATTACCTATATCACATTCAAAGTTTATTCCAAAACCATGTTTTTAATAAATATTTTAGTATCTCCTAGATTGTTGGATAAATGTAATGGAGTTCTGTTGATATTTAATAAGATATGGATAGGTATAATTTTTCAATATTGACTGATATAAAAAATATATTTAATGATTCTATAAAAGTTTTCCATTGTCATAGGTAGCTCTCTAATAAATGAATATTTAAAAGTGTTATCAATGCATAATTATACCTATTTCATATTATAAGAAAAACGAGGCACTTATTATTTGCAGTCACTTTCTTACATCACAATCCTGAAGAACATTTTTATTCATGTCTGGTTGCAAGTGGTATTTAGCAGAAGTATGAGTGACAAATAAGCTACACCCGCTTATATTATATAATCGGGCGTCTTGATGGGCAATCAGCTGACTTCTCAAAAATTGTAATTAATTGTACATAAGGCCGAAATTAGACTATTTACCATAGAAATATGATCATGCATATAGGAGACATTTAAATGTGAAAAGCCTAGCACGGTGTAATAAAAAAATATTGTATTACATACATATCAAGCCTGCTTCCCAGAGGGGTAGGCAGAGATCACGGGTTTCCATGCTACGATCCTGACATACAACTTTGGCTTCATGGACTATCATAACATTCTTCATGTATGCGCGCCGGTTTAGGGTACTCTTGTCCTGGCCTTTCTGCAGAATGTGTCCGATTTGGTCAGAGTACATTTGCCAAGGTCTTCTCCTTCCAACATATGTTGTCATTCCACCTTCATAGGTTCCTCATATTAAAATTACTCATACATCTATGATGGTCTAATTTCGGCCTAAGATTCATGACTTTCTTTGTTATCGTCATTATCCATAGTTGTGTTTTTGTACTATTCAGCTCGACTCACTTTGCGATACCTATAATGTCAGATACCTTCTTTAGTTTATAGTTGTTATATGTTTACATGTATTTGGACATTCTCTTGCCAAAACAGGTACGGTTTATTTTGTAAAATATACGCATGTGTATGTGTCTTTATAATTCTTCAATACTTGACAGGCCCACTACTAAGGGCTCATTACACGTTCCTAATTTAGTCACTATTAAGAAAGATGCAGCAATACGTTGGAGCAAGACAGTTGAATATCTTACTAAAACGGATGGCTGTGTCTCATCAGTGACTATTTAGGAAGCAATAAACCTGTGTATCGATGGATACGGAGCAAAACAATAAAATTACGCCCTCAAGGATGTTTGTATCTCGCACTCTGTGTCACACTAACGAATTCGAGTATCGGATTCGATTACATAGGGAGAGAGGGATATACGAACGAACTTAGTTTGCGGGTAGAAACCGGCCATAGTTTTAGTACTTCATCCGTGACTGCAAATATGCCTGCCCCAGACAGAATTCAATATTTAGGCTAAGTAGCGATGTTAGAAAAAAACTATTTTATTAATTAAAGCGTTTATATTTTTAACGTAACTCTTTAAAAACCTTTGAAATATTCCACTTTTTGTAATCACGGTGTTAGGCTAGTGTATAATAAGTAATGTTAATTTGTGTATGTAAATTTTGTAAAAGTTGTGTTGGTACCCTCAGGTATGTAGTGACTGTTTAGCGTTTATATAAGAACATTGAGATATTCCGGTGACCACAAAGTAAGTGATAATCAACCGTTACATATTTTAATCGTGTATAATAAATGTCAGATTATTAGCTAACACGAAGTTTTATTTAACAAAGTCTGTTTTTTATTTTATTTCATAGAACAATATTACTTGTTTCTTTTGTATGGGAACGCGCGAAATTAATTTCTGTTTTGCGTCAAGGACATCTTGCGTTTGCGAAATTCGTCATTAATCGTCGTCTTTATTCAACGAGAGGGATTTCATATTTATACATGTCACTTTAGCCTATGTAATTCAATAACAGTATAGCTTTGATCCGTCTCTAATAAGAACTGTCAATTCCCCATATTGCCACCTTCCTTGATTTATTGTAAAAGGTAATTCAGTCTTTTTTTTCCTACAACGACGGTGGAAAACGAGCTTATGGCCTGCCTGATGGTAAGCTCCAGAAGAATCACAAGTGCGTTGCCGATCCTATATTGACTTGAGAATTCATTGTGTTGATAGCCGGAGACATATGGAGGTCCCTCACTTAACACGGCGCAACCTCGGGAGCTCAATGTATTCCAGAACGGGGGGGTTAGCACACTTCGGTTACTAGCCGTCGTTTCACTCGCACTCTGCAAATAAGAAAGAGGAGGGCAGATTTGTCTCGTCAGGCTTTGCGTCGCAATGTAACCCCTGCCACACACGTTGAGTGTAATGGGAAGTAGCAGGGGTATAAGGTATAAGTTGTGTTAGCCTCATAAATATTGGACCGCAAGCAACTAATATTCTTGATAAGTTCCTTATGGACGATAGCGTTTAAAACGGTACATTTTGCGTACAAACCCTATGAAACTACGCTTAATGCATGCTGTTAAAAAAATAGTGATTACTTGGGAATTAATTCCCTACGTTCGCGTAAGTACCTATTTTTAACCTCTTCTCCACCCCAGTTCCCATCTAGCCGTGAGTCCAGGGGTCGGAATTCTCGAAGCACTTTTGAGCTGTCAAGGGACTTCTCATTTATCGACTTCCGATATACAAATATATGTCGATAAATATAGAATATTAAAAGTGTAAAGTAAACAACAGGCAGTCTTATCGCGAATGAGCGATCTCTTCGAGATAACCTTTGGATGCCAACTTTTTGGGAATTTTAAATAGGAATTATTACAATAATATTTTATTGTTCCTTATAAATAAATTGTGGATTTCTTATTACGAGGCATTAATTTTAAACATATTTTCAAAACAAGAATTGCCATCGTACCTACCTAATGATATCATGTTATGTAGGTACTGGCCATCAATCTGATGACCTTTGATTAGTAGTTTTATAGACAAATGCAAACAAACAAACAAACAAACACAGACACTGAACTGAACTTAAGTATTAACTTTTCATTGTTTTCATTGCCTATCTCTATTTCACATTTTCAACTACTCAAGTTATCTGAAAGAGATCGCTCTTTGGCGACAAGACCGCCTGTTGTTTAACTCTACTGTTAATCTTCATCAACATGTTGTGTTCTATAATGTATCGATATAATATGTAGATCGTAAGTCGATAAATGAGAAGTCCCTATGACAGCTCAAAAGTGCTACGAGAATTCCGACCCCTGCCCGGCTAGTATGATAGCTTATACCGTCACGTTTTATATGACGTTTCAGTACATTTTTGCCATATAACGTGACGGTATAAGCTATCATACTAGCCGGGCTGGTCGTGACAGCCAATGAAATGCCGCACACGTTACAGTCATCAATACATGAGCATAATTTACTAGATTGTCAGCTCCGTGGCGTTCAGAGCACGTCACTTCATTCGTAGTGTGGCGGTCATGAGGTTAAACCTCCTTTTTTAGTTTTTTTGTCGATTCATTAGTTGTGTCTATCACCAACGCTAATAATCACATCGTGTAGATAGAGGAGAATTATATAGATCGTACTTATAACAAAGTCTGTTGTTAAAAGTCGTGTCTGATGGCTAGTAAGTTAATCGTTTATGTGGCGCCATCAACTTGTTACGAAGATTTGAAGCGTCGTCGTCATTCAAAACTTTGAAAGGGCAAGCATAATACCTAGTTGGTTACTAAGTTCTGTTACTCGATTTGCAAACTCTTTTCTTGCGTTAAAACAAATGCTACCGAAAAAATAAAAAATGGCATATAATGGCGGGTTGTCAGTTATAATTTTATAGCACACACAACACTTATCTCGTCATATTTATAATGGATTGGGGTCTAAAAGAAAATCGTGTCGCTGTAATTGCGTTGCACAAATGCGGGCATCCGCCAAACGTGATTTTGAAGTTGCTTCAAAATCTGAAAATCAACAAACAATTCGTTTATCGTACCATAAATAGGTACAATAGTACCCTGAGCTTTGATGACCGCAAGAGGTCTGGAAGACCACGCACCGTTCGGACCCCAGCTCTAATAAAGGCAGTGAAGGCGAGAATCGCAAGAAACCCCGTTCGGAAGCAAAAGTTGTTGGCAAGTCAGATGTCTGTGAAGAGAAGCTCCCTTAAAAAAGTTATCAATCAAGACCTTAGACTACACGCTTATCGTAGACGGAAAGGTCATTTGCTTAATGGACGATTGAAGACTATGAGGCTGAATAGAAGTCGCGTGCTACTGAAGCGGTACGCACAAAATGGCCACCGAAATATATTATTTACAGACGAAAAAATTTTTACCATTGAAGAATGTTGTAACCGCCGAATGACAAGAGTGTATGCAAAAAACAGTCAAGAAGCGAGTGTAGCTGTTCCGAGAGTGCAACGAGGTCATCATCCCTCTTATGTCATGATTTGGTTAGGTGTGTCATACTCAGGGTTAACACAGGTCCATTTCTGTGAAAAAGGTGTCAAAACTGGGGCTAAAGTTTACCAGGAAACCGTTCTGGAACCAATAGTGAATCCTTTAAGCCACTCTCTATTTCAAAACCAGCCCTGGGTCTTTCAACAAGACTCAGCCCCTGCACATAAGGCAAAAACAACTCAAGCCTGGTTTCGAAGCAACAAAATTGACTTCATTACCCACGAAGACTGGCCCTCCTCCAGCCCGGACCTCAACCCCCTGGATTATGCTATATGGCAGGTTATTGAGGAAAAAGCTTGTGCTAAACCCCACACAAATCTTGACTCCCTCAAGCGGGCCATAGTCAAGACAGTGACGGAATTGGATATGACAACCGTGCGTGCCGCTATTGATGACTGGCCTCGTCGTCTGAAGGCCTGTGTTCAGGCCCAAGGAGGCCATTATGAATGAAATTGACAAATGTAAATCCTGATTGTGTGTACTTCATTTTAATATATAATTTATTTAACTTTCGTTAGTATATTTTATGTAGATAAGGATTATTACAGTAACATAACTTAGTAACTAACTAGGTATGCTCTTAACATACCTCGCAAATTTCCCTTGTTTACATAAAGTTTAGTCAAGCGCCGCGATGCACTTTCGCCACGATGACCCACTTTCATGACGAAAGCACCACAAATAGATAGATACCCTTATCGAAAATAGACGGATATTTTCGCCGCACCCCATTCACCTTTTAGTCTTAATTAAAATTAACTGAACCAGTGCTATATTTGGTTAATATCTCTTTCACTCATGTGCGGGGTGGCGCCGGGTTAGAATAGTACCACTTGTTTTCTTCCAATTCATTCAAAGGTAAGGATATGCGTCCGAACATTCGGGACCAAAATTTTGTTCTTAAACTGTGAAGTTTGAAACCAAAGCTCTTGAAACGCACAGAGCGCGGCGCAGCGTCGTTGCGGGGCGGAGGCGTTTTGCGATAAAGCGAACGTGGTCCGGGGACGTCGCACCAAAAAACCCCGAGGGATAGCGGAGCGGAGGCGGCCTGTGTGAGATATAATATGAAGCAGTAATAGACACTATCGATAGTTTCAGAAAGATCGAAAATGCAAAAACGCATTTGCCCCGCATCGCGTCGCACGTGCCAGACCAGTTTTTTTTCGGCCTGTTTAGCCTAGTTGGTGGTGACACTTCCCCGAAGCTAGAGGTCCCGGGTTCGAATCCCGGTAAGGGCATTAGTTTCTGCGGTGAGCAGAGACATTTGTTCCTGAGACTTGGATGTTTTCTATGTACCTATTTAAGTATATATGTATCTATTAAATATATCTTCGTCTAGTATAACACAATCCTTATTTGAGCTTACTACTTTTCTACTCCTAATATTTATTTATTTATGTATTATTTGTAATGCGTGTTCTGCGACTTACGTGTTTTGTTAGCCGCTCAGAGAGTGAAAGCAAGCCTACAAACGTATTAAAATGTGGCTTTCGGAAGTGAATTGGGAAGGGTATAGGGGCCCTTAGCTATCACTGTTTACACCACTACTTGTTCTTTGGGTTTGAAGTGTTGCGTTCTTGGTGGTAAGTAAGGGCGCCAGTTTCCCGAAGATGTTTCAAGCTATCGACAAAAGGAATCCTCAAATCAATAACGAAGCGGCAACACTCGGTTGCGCTATCGGCTTTCCATCAGACAAGCCGTACGATCGTTTGCCACCGGTATTTAAACAAGAAACTATTTTTGTTATTTTTGGTCTGGTATAATTATACCTACAATACGTAGGTATGTACCAGACCTTATTGTACAAATTCCTTTGAGTAAACAGTGCCAGTATAGATTGCCTAATTCATTTGGAAACGGCTGCTGTAAATCGAAATCAACCGCCCTATTTGTTGGTGGAGTATACAGAGTTAAATGGTTTTCGGAGCGAGGCGAGGGTACAGGCAGCTGCGAAAATATATACACGATTTGTTTAAAACTATCTTCGCTAGACTATTAACCATCAATAAAAATGAGAGAAAAATATTTATGAACAGACCCATCATTATCATCATCCTCAGCCTATATAAGTACGTCCGACGGCTGGGCACAAACCATAGAAAAGAAACTTCACATAAATCTTTGAATTTAATCGCAAATGTATTGTAGGTATGCATGATTTATCGTAATATTTTCCATCACCATAAGCTAACATACGAGTAAGTTCGAAAAACATATTGGTACGAGCCGGGATTCGCACCCACTACCGCCGCTTGACAGCCAGCCAGCATGCTTGAACCACGTGGCTACCATAGCTTATACCTATGGTACAGTAGGTATGTAGAATTGTAGATTATAGGTACTCTAGCTTAGCAGACTTGTTTATTTTTTGCAGCTGACTGTACCATTAAATAATAACCTTTTAGCCCAAAAATCACATTTGGTGAAAGCCATGTTTCAGACGAATGACGGCAAATGCCGTTAAGAATCTCTAGGTTTTCCAGCGACTTCGTTTGAATAGAACTCGTTATTAATAATTGCTATAACAATATTTTCGGCGCAGGTTTAATAATCGCTCCCCCATACAAATACCCCCCTTCACAAACAAACAGCACATTGCTTTTAAATTTTAATCGTTCGTATACGAGAAAAACTGAAAACAACTGTTATTTGCATGGATCATTTAAAATGCCGCTTTAACTACGGTTCTAAGTTTAATATTTCTCAACTCTATTGCGCTTGGCTGCTCAAAGCTAAAACAAGTAACTAAGTTTTAGGAAATTCACAGGTTTGAAGGCAAAAACAGGTTTATAGCTTTAAAAGTCAATTCATCAAAAACTATGGTCTATGAAATATATTGGAATTCGTAATCTTCGGTTTGAGCGATCAATTAAACTGATGTACGAGGCTTGCACTGAAAGTGGCGGGAATCGAATACTTATTAATTTATTTTTAACATGTATTATACCTTTTTATAATCTCTGAAGTTTCCTTATCTCAACACACTGGCCACTTAGAAAAAAAAAAGTATGGTTCGGTTTCAATTGTTTATTGAAGTCGTCGAGTCACTGCTTAAAATGGAATTGTGCCGTGAAAATTTCAGAGCTATGATTTATTATGACTTTAAAAGTGGACTAACACAAAAACAATGTGAAGAGCGGATGGTTGCTGCTTTTAATATTGAAGCTCCTTCAAAGACTACAATATACAGGTGGTATTCAGAATTTCAACGTGGCCGTGTATCCCTCACCGACGAAGTGCGTGAAGGTCGACCAAAATCGGCAGTCACGCAAGAAAACGTCGATGTTGTGCGTCGTCTGATAAATGAAGACCGACATGTGACATATCGGGAAATTCAAGAGCACCTGGGTATTGGAATGAGTCAAATACAAATTATTTTAAAAGAAGAATTAGGCGTGAAAAAGTTATTTTCCCGTTGGATACCTCACCTATTGTCTGACGAGCAGAAAATAGTCCGTGTCAATTGGTGCCGCAAAACTTTGAAAAGATTTAACAAGGGACGCTCAAATGCTGTTTTTAGCATAGTATCAGGTGACGAGTCGTGGATATACGCTTATGAGCCTGAAACTAAAAACCAATCCCGAGTATGGGTCTTCGAAGACGAGCTCAAACCCACAAAAGTTGTTCGTTCTCGCAGTACGGCTAAGAAGATGGTGGCTACGTTTATCTCTAAATCTGGTCACGTAGCTACTGTGGCTCTTGAGGATCGTAGAACAGTCAATGCTGATTGGTACACCACTATTTGTTTGCCGAACGTCTTTGCTGAACTCCGAAAAACAAACCCTAGTCGTCGCATCATCCTTCACCACGACAACGCCAGCCCACACACCGCTCGGACAACAACTGAGTACCTGGACGGTGAAAAAGTCGAAATATTGGACCACCCTCCATATAGCCCTGACTTAAGTCCCAACGACTTTTTTACATTCCCCAGAATCAAGGACAAACTGCGTGGTCAGCGGTTTCAGACGCCAGAAGAAGCAGTGGAGGCCTATAAAATAGCCATTTTGTCGACCCCTACTTCAGAGTTCAAAAAGTGCTTTATGGACTGGTTTGAACGCATGCATAAGTGCATGAAATACAAAGGAGAATATTTTGAAAAACAATAAAAATAAATAAACTCACTTATACTGCATATTTTCTTCTATTCCCGAAACTTTCAGTTTTACCCTCGTATGTAATACAAGATAGATACTGCGATCGCATAAACAACCCGGGTATGTCCTAAAACTACGACTAAGACCACCAGGAGATGAGCACCAGCATCCCTGGAGTGCGGTGGAGATACTGCGATCGCCAATCCGCATGCCAAGTGTCAAAGAAGATAAACAAGCGTGGCGATTATGGCATTAACTCCCGGAGAACCTATGTCCAGCAGTAGACGTCCTTCGGCTGATATGATATGGTGGTGGTATTGGCTATGTGCACGTCAGAAACGTCAAACGTCAAGCGTCCCGGGACAATGTCAAACTCAGAGGTATCAAATAATGACATGTGAATATTTTATTTATTTTAGTAAACGAGAAAGACCCCTTCCTGGAGATTTTACTGAAATAAATAAGAAAATAAATACAAAAGAAACGAATCGTAGGAAACCGTTAAGAAACCAATAGGAAACGTGAAAGTAAATTTGACAGATGTCCCCGGTTAGTACACATTTCTGCCGTGGTGTGCGCTGCGATCACCTAGCTTGCCCCCACCACCTACTTCGCACATAGCCAATAGAATGTAATACAAGACAGCTATATGCGATTTAATTCGTTTAAATCTTCTGAACCTAAGCCTGGTCTGTCTTCTCTCTTCTCCATTGTAGGTATTCTATTCTGAGCCACCATGTCATCGATTTAGAGATCTTTCAGATCCTTCCGGATCGTCTTCATCCAGGTGGCTGAAGTCTACCCGCCTTTTATTGATGTCAAAATTAAATTTAAGAAGCTTTATTTTATAATAATTTATACTAGTTTTTACCCGCGACTCCGTCCACGTGCAACTCGTTATATTATAGAAATAAATTCTTACTATTAAATTGTTGAAGGCGCAGGCTTAAATATCGCTCGCCCATACAAACTTCTACCTCCTCCCCTTTTCACCCCCTAAGGAATAATTTACTACTACTGAACTATTTACGTCCTTTCCCGGGACTTCAAACTATCTCTTACCAAATGTTATCCAAATCGGTTTAGCGGTTTAAGCGTGAAGAGCTAACAAAGTTACAATGGCATTTATAATTGACCGAGCGAGCGAAGCGTCTCCATTTTAGCTATCGACAATTTTTTTTTCGTATGTCTGTCTGTCCGGATATTATCCTCTACAGATGGCATCTCTCAACCGATTCTCGTGAAATTTTGTGAGTAGGTTCGATAATTATACCTACCTATAGATTTTTTTGTCCAGTCAGTTTTAGGAAATTTTGAATTAAAAATAATGCGAGGTCTACAGCTCACATAGCCATGTTAATTTTATTATTATTTGTTGTCGCAGGGCATATAGAAAGATTGAAGATTCAGAAAAAAAAGTATTTACTTACTTTTAACTTTGAGCAGCCGCGCTCGGCTGTTCGCCAAAGTTACGGTTTTAATCTGCATGAGAGCGGTTGGCTTCGGTGTGTGAGTAGATTTATCTTGCTCTATTTAGTAAGTAGCTATTGCTCTTTTTTGCAGCTTGTTCTTATTAGAATTGGGTATTTGCCACATGTTTAACTTTGTAAAATGGTGTGACGTCATAACCAAGTGTCAATTTTTAAGTGTTGTTTCGGGTTCTGTTACTTATGTTTTTCACTAAATTTGCCCTTTATTGTGCTCTAATATAGTGGTTCCCATCCGCCACCCCCACTACTGGCTCTTTAGGTATGTGGTGTTGTGTTCTGTGACAAGTAAGTAGAGGTGGGGCACAGCAAAACGTCATCTCGCTCATATTTGGAGCAGCCCAACTGGGGAAGTACCTCCACCTTACAGAAGGTCGCAGCTATAATAACACCACTACTTGCTGTTTAAGTATGTGGTGTTGTGTTCTGGCGACAAGTGAGTAGAGGTAGGGCACGGCGAAACATCTTGCTCATATCTGGAGCTGCACAACTGGGGAGGCACCTCCACCTTACAGAAGATTGTAGCTATAATAACACCACTACTGGCTCTTTAGATATGTGGTGTGTTCCTGGTGGCAAGTGAGTAGATGTAAGTCACTGCGAAACATCTCGCTAATATTTGGAGCAGCCCAACTGGGGAAGTACCTCTACCTTGAAGACAGCAGCTATAATAACACCAGTACTTGCTGTTTTGGTATGTGGTGCTGTGTTCTGGTGACAAGTGAGTAGAGGTGGGGCACAGCGAAACATTTCGCTCATATTTGGAGCCACGTTTGGAGCAGCTCAACTGGGGACGTACCTCCACCTTACAAAAGACCGTAGCCATAATAACACCACTACTTAGTCGTTTAGTAGGTATGTGGTGTTGTTTTGTTGGTGGTGAGAAAGGTCGCAAGAGCTCCAGAGGATGCGCTATGTTGAGAGTAATGGACCTGCATCACAGAATAAGTAATACCTGCATCTCTATCTCTAGCTGTAAACGCAATGAATCCTCAAGTAACGCGCTTGTGATTCTTCTGAGTCGCAGGCGTCCATAGGTCTTGTTTGCCACCGCCGTTATATAAAAAAATTAACGTCGCCAGAGGTTACGCTGTGCTTGGAATGAGGGACCTACTAGAGCTAGAATATGTCTAGCTGTCAACACAACGAATCGTCCAGTTAATAAAGGGTCGCTAACGTGCTTGTGATTCTTCTGGGGTCGTATGCGTCCATAGGCTACGGTATCTGCTTACCACAAAGCAGGCCGTAAGCTTGTTTGCCACCCTTGTTGTACAAAAAAGGCGGCAAAATCTTCGCGTACAAAGATGTGTTGACGCGACATATGAAAGTGTCACATCTAACAGCCCTCACGGTGGGAGCGGCAAGTGTAAAACCAGCGATAAATGTATTTTAACGGTTTTTCAGTTTCCATAGGTATCAGATTAAAAAAACGAAAAATACGTTCACTTTTCCAAAGAATTGATTTATAGGCACACTGGACCGAGGCGATAAGGAACACAAAAGGCGTGGAGGTATTGTGAAGTGGAATTTATTGGCGAAATTCTAACCAACCATTTCTTTGAAAATGGGTTTTTTTTAATAAAAAAGTCAGCGATGTTTGAAATTCTATTTTGCAATATCGCGGTTTGACGTGACGAGATTTGTAGGTATTTTAGAAATACATTTTATTTCCATATGGTTTAACCACTCTTAAAATATACATAGGTAGACACACAGGCGAGTTCAGTTTTGTTGAGTTTACCATATTATATTATATTATATTAATCTGTGACTATACGACAGTCGACGACGACTCGACGTCAAAAATACGTACCTAAAACTACTATGCACGCTGTCTTCACGTACAGGCCTTTACAACGTTATGAAAAAGCGATATCATAACGGTATACTACCTAATTCCGTTAGAATATTACGTAAACAGTTTTTACTTACATTACTATCGGCTACCAACTCCTTTACGGCTCAGCCACGACTTTCAGCTGTCAAGGAGTTGCTAATCTATCGAGCATCAGCATACCGTCGCACCTTGACTCTAAGTCTCACTAAACTTGTACGATGGCTCTAAAAATACAATTAGGTAGCTACTTTTAGAGCTTGGCTACGACTTCGAGCGATGGCTACAGCGGCAGCAGCGTGCTATATGTGCATCTGAGCGAGACGCCAGCATCCGATCTCTCGGTCCAGCCTATAGCTGAAGCCTCCGCTCAAAGTTGTGGACAAAAAGGGTATCTGCTCGAGAATTCTCGCCTTGATCTGTCTAAGTCGAGACGGGAAAATAATCTCAACGCCTCGAGAACTCCAACAACAAATTATATCTTAATATAATAATAATACTAGGCCACTCGTATAGAGATACAGGATCACCTAGTTCAGGCAATTCTAATAATGTACCTATGAACTATGTATACTCTCAAGGACATTGTCGACACTTAGCAAGTAATAGGTTTTCAATTTAGTAAATATTATTATTATTTATATAATTATTATACGATAACCGACTAGTGTAAGGCTACAGTGGGACGAAGGGCAGGCGTTCATTAATTGAACTCGACAAATGTGTGAACTAAGGAATGGATGTTTAAGTTCCTGAACTGGTAGTGGACCGGTCGCGTTTGCCGTAGAACCGACAACCGTAGGAGATGAGTTCTGGAGGTAATCTTAAGGCAGACGCTGGATGGGGAAAGCTCTGGATCAAATATTATGGGGCAACATGGAGGGCTACGTTTAGCAGTGGACAGACTATGGCTGATTATGGTGGATGAGGCGGATAGTTACAACTATGTAAAAACTGCCGCTCGTCGCCATGCAGCCTGCTAGCGTCTAGATTACGACCTTTACTTAGGATCTATTTGCACTACGAGACACCTCGATATTCGAATCGAGCTATCGGCCTCTTGCGTGTATCTGTATTGTCCGATTCATCTTCGGTTTTCCTAAATACATTCTCAGGCGATTGTCCGGCAACGGAAGGGAATTCGTTTTCTGCGGGCCTGTAACAATGTAAAAATTGTGACTTTAATGACCTTTTGTAGCAGTAGCAGATAATGATGAAGGATGCCTGGGGTTCGCTACTTAATAGAGAATAGTGTAGGTATATTCTAATGAATATGCATGTAGGGATTGGTCCCTTATTTAAAATTATCTGCATCGTCATCCTCCAAGCGCTTTACCGGTTGTATCCTTAAATATACAGAGTGGCCCATTCAAATCGGTCAGTATGGGAAAGTCTAAAACTATAAGACATACGAAGATTTGTTCTTAGGAACCATGTCACCGATTTTACAAGTAGAGAGGTACAAACAACCATAGAGACAATTTTACATGCCTGAACTTGTTGAATATTGTAACGGTGGTCACTTTGAACACCTATGATAAATTAAAGTATGTGAAAAAAATGCATTTTATTCATTTTAGACATTATGTTTCTTAGAGACATTTACTGCTTAAGACCTACACAAACGATATCTGAATAGAAATAGTGTAAGTTTATTTTTTCAAAACAACCGGGTTCGATTCCCTAGCTGGGTACAGTGTTTTTTTCAAATGTATGAATGCAGTTTTTCTTTTTATCAAAATCGGTGACATGGTTCCTAAGAACAAATCTTCGTATGTCTTATAGTTTCAGACTTTCCCATACTGACCGATTTGAATGGGCCACCTAGTATAACTTCAACACCAAATTCTAAGATTAGGCGCAGGTAGGTCGGTACATTTTTTTCTCAAACTATCTGCATACCAATTTTAATTGTAATCTGCTCAGCAGTTTAACCGTAAGAATATTTACTCACTAATAAGATACTACTACTTTGTTCTACTCGCGAGAATATTATTAGTATTTCTACGAGTATATGTTTTCAAAATAAAAAATAAGTTAAGTTATTGGAAATGTAACATACCCATCAGGATGCGAAGACCATGAAATTGATCTTCGGATGATTTTATAACCGCCCTGCCTCGCTAAAGTGTTGCATCTTTCAGCAAGTTGCACACTGGGCTGATGAGTGGAGTGAGTCTGCTCATTCCTAAAAAACAAAGAATGCTTACGAACACATCATTCCGATAGCAAATGCGCTGGTTTCTTCAGAGAACAGCCAATTCGCTGTAAACAGGCCGATGATATTTGGGCATATCCGTAGATTTCTATTTTTCTTCGGTGTTACTTCATCATCAGTTATAGTAGTGGGATATTGTAGTAGTGCGGTGTTATCATTGTTGAGGAGATCCATATATTATCTGTTGTCTAGAACAAATTTGTGGGTTTGCAAATTTATGCTTTACCGAAAATACTGCAATACCTGCCTCCTCGGCCTTTGCAGTAATGTACTATCGGCCACGAATTCGCGCGAATTGCGACACGTTTCCACACTGCGGTGTGGTGTTGGGATCACACGCAGATTATTAGAAAACCCGCTGCTGCTATCACCACTGCTGAAGTCGTGGTTGGGCAGTGAAAACAAAGATAAAATCATACTATCATTCCATCGTAGTATTACTTACAGCCCTACCTTACCCCTAGATTAGATTAGATTAGATTAGGTGACTTCCTGACTTGGCGGGGCAGGTGCAATATGTGATAGATATTTTGTTCTTTGAGGTGAGTTTACTGATGTGTGATTTACTCACTTGACGAAATACTGCAATTACGTTTGCGCAGTAGTAATGCCATGCGCAGAAGCGGGGCAGTACTGCGAGGTAGTACTGTATTCGTATCGGTTGACACTGACAGCTGAGAGTTTTCTCATATCGTGCCGTCTCCGCATCGATACATCAGGAAGGCGCTTTAGTTTTAATCGAAAAAAAAAATGCTGAATATACATAGAAAACGAAACATGGAGGTGGTGACTGAGTACCTCCTTTCTTCTGAGTCTGATACGTAGCTTACATGAGACAGTTGAGAAATGCGCCATTGCAGTGAGTGCTGGTGTACAGAAATGGTGGTATACAGTCCTTGGTGTTGTGATCCACTCTGAACACGGAGGCGATCCCGATGAGGACCTCACGCGGGCCTCTCCAGGAAATCAATGGACCGCCGTGATCGTTCTATAAAAAAAATCCAACACATTTTCTCGTATTACTTCGCCTTTAAGAGGGCGTAGTACGCTCGGTTATACTTTTGTATGGAGATACAAACGTATTTACGCTCTCATTTTAAAACGTCATGCTAGAATAACATGAAACTTTGTATACACAATGGGATCCTGCATATCTAGGTCGGAAATTAGTTTCTGTTGCAAGAAATTGTAAAAGAAATTGAAAAATACAGCGGTTTTTTGAGTTTTTTACGGCTTGTATGAAAACCTTTATAATCGCTGTATTTTTTCTCCATTATAATTTCAAGCAACAGAAACAAATTTCCGACCTACATATCCCATTGTGTATACAAAGTTTCATGTTATACCAGCATGGCGTTTTAAAATGAAAGCGTAAATACGTTTGTATGGAGAACCGAGCGTACAGCGCACTCTTAAGCTCATCGTCCTAGTTATTCAGTACACACGCAGGTTTTTTTTTATTACGGGACCATTTAAATAAAACTTTACTATTTTAAAACTAGATGCCTGCGGGGCACTGCCCACGTATTACAAAAATACAAGCGAAGTCGCGAGACAAAATATAGTGTCGCACGCAAAGCTCTTTTTTTAATTGGATAAGTCGGAGAATTTACAATTTTTTTTATTCAGTGGTTTACGTGAATTTATACAATTGTTTTACGAGTATAGGATGATTTTAAATAGTTTTAACTATACAGTAGGCCGTTCCGTGTCTGGGCCGGCCTGTTTTCTATGACAGCAAAATGCGGGCCGTTGCGCAGCCGGGTCGTATCAGGGCCCGGTGACGCTCGTAAGCGGCCCGGCCCGGCCGCTCTTCGATCAACGCAAGTGTTTGACGGCCAATCTAGCAACGGCCGAGGCTCGGAAGCAGCCCGGTCTTAGCCCGGCCCGGACACGGAACGGTCTAGTGGGAATCATCCTTATATGTGACACAAAATATATTTTTGTTCGTATTTTTGTTATTTTTTGTTTATAAGGCAATAAGCTTTTTCTTATTCTTATTCTTAGACATTATTTTTTTATTAAGTTTTATACCTGACAGATGCCTCTTCTTCTTGCGTCACCAATACTCTCATTTGCGTTGTCTCTTCTATAGGTATAGTCTGCGATGCACTGTTGACAAATAAGTAAATATTTGGGAGACACTCTTACAAAAATCAACGGGGCCTATGCTCAATATATTTGAAATATACTAAAATATTCACTTATTTGTTCAAAGGTTATCTGGAAGAGATCCCTTGAAGGGATAAGCTCGCCTTTGTACGTCTACTTTTTGTTGGTTTATCGTTTTGTCGTGTTTTATATACAATAAAGTAATACATACATACATATTTAAAAGCACAGAAAACATCCAAGACTCACAAGGCGTTAAGAGGGCGCAGTACGCTCGGTTCTCCATACAAACGTATTTACGCTCTCATTTTAAAACGCCATGCTAGAATAACATGAAACTTTGTATACATAACGGGATCAGGCATGTCTAGGTCGGAAATTAGTTTCTGTTGCTAGAAATTGTAAAACAAAAAAAAAACAGCGGTTTTTTGCGTTTTTTACGGCTTGTATGAAAACCTTAATAATCGCTGTATTTTTTCTCTATTATAATTTCAAGCAACAGAAACTAATTTCCGACCTACATATGCCGGATTCCATTATGCATACAAAGTTTCATGTTATTCTAGCATGGCGTTTTTAAATGAGAGCGTAAATACGTTTGTATGGAGAACCGGGCGTACTGCGCACTCTTAAGGCTCATGATCATTACGCATATATTTGCCCTTGCGGGATAGAACTCAGGATCATCTGCTTCGTCGGCTGGGCCACATACCACTAACTAAACCGGTGGGTCGGTCGGAAATATACAGTCATTTTTTAATTTGCTTAAGCTGGTTAGTAGGTACCTCATGTTTGCAAGCAAACTTGCATCCCGCTTTACGGGGACCGGGGATCCACTTTTTTAGACACTTAAAATATACATAAACTAAGTATCAGAAGGAAGCCACTAGCATTAGCAGGTTTGTTTGTGGTAGATATCCAAAGAATAGTATAACCGACAATCGAATTAGATATAAAAAACCGGCCAAGTGGAAGTCGGACTTGTCCACCGAGGGTTCCGTACAACTAAAAAACAAATGTGATTTTGGTACTTGTTGGTAAAATATACGTAATAATACACATTTAGTGATAATGATTGTGTATTATTAAGTTCATAGGTCAATGTTGTCAGATGGACACGAGAGTGAAAGCAATAGGACAATTTTTGGGCCCTTCGGGTACCGAACTATAAAATGTCCCCGGATTTCCATACACCTTTTTTTAATTATTGGAAATGTGATTGCTCTTGGCCAGCATCTAGCCAAGGGGCATCAAAGATGAGGCCAACGATGAAGCGAGCTCACCCAGAAGATGCTAATTCACTCGTGCCTTAAAAAGGTCTAGGTTATATGAACTCGGAAATACCGGCAGAGAATTCTAATCCAAACCTTAGAAGTGCGCATTATAAAAGATGATGCAAAGCGCTTGGTTCGAATTAGAGGCATTTCGACCAGGTAAGGATGGTAGCCAGCCGTACGTCTGGATGTCCGATGGAAGAAGGGGGAAGGCGGTATGAGCTCAGCTCATGGAGCTCCTGAGCACACTCACCGAATTACAATTTGTAGAAGACGCACAGACATGCTACTTTGCGACTATGTGCTGGGCTTTGTAGCTTATTTCCCATACATATGGTCCATACAAAATGTATGAAAAAACCATCACATAGGAGACCAAAAAATATTGTTACCTTTTTCTTCACAGGATCGCACGTCCTCTCAACGAACTATTTTTTTATTATTCTTAGAATAGAGTAAAATATTTTGATCGGAAACGTTTTCGATTTAGAGTATATCATGATTCTTACTTCGTCCCCCATCCTCAACGTGCCAGGGGCACAGTTCGTTTTAAAGCTGTCCGAATGATTCCTGATATCCTTATTTAAACCTCCTGCATCATCTAGATTTCCCTCCTCCATGCTGCAGATCATGTACTTGTCGATGATATTTTTGACTGGGACCTCGTCAAAATGGTTCTTGCATTCTTCCTTGCGGGCGAGTCTCACTGCCCCGTAAAGTATATCGTTTGTATTATAGTCCCTTGTGTCGTCTACCTACAGTCAAAGTAAATATTCATGTGAGTAACATCAGCTCCTTTTTTATACTACGACGGTGGCAAACAAGCTTACGGCACGCCTGATGGTAAGCAGCCAACACACACTTGTGTTTCCTCTGGAGTCGCAAGTGTCCATAGGCTACGGAGCCTATGGACACTTGCGACTCAAGTGCGACTCAATGAAACACAAGTGCGTTGCCGACCCTTTATTGACTTCGGGATGCGCTGTGTTGAGAGTGAGGGACCCACAGATGTCTCCAGCTGTCAAGCTAGAGACATATGCAGGCCCCTCACACCCAACACAGCGCATCCTCGGGAGCTCTGGCGACCTCTGCGGTTTTTTCAATCTAACAACCTTTACCCAGTGTAATCTGAAACATTTTATTTAATTTTTTTTGTCTGTACATTTATTAAGTTTTTTGAACAATATATCTTTGCTATTCCGCAAAATAAAAGTTTTTCTACAGTCATTCAAACATGACTTAGCCATGATATACTAAAAACTAAAAAAAACCATATTCACTACTCGGATGCCCCGGTTCATTGATTTTTGATATTTAAAGTGTAAATGTTGTTCATTTCAGCTTACATATTTTCAAAACTACCTAGTTTCTAGTCTACAAAGTTTCTATAGCAGGGCGATAACGAACGCTACGCTTGTAGGAATCTATTTGCAAATATCACATAAGACATATTGGAGCCTTAGTGGATGAAACAGTCGTAGCTGTTTTATAAATATTAAAATATGTGAGTTACTTACTTCCCTCCATCTTCTAGTATGTCCCCATCCAAACACAAGAGCGTCAGTGCCAGGCTCCTGCAGTTTAGGGTCATAGTTTATATCAATCGAATTCGGAGCGTATGAGCAGTGGCTTCTATACGAGGAGTCGCTGAAATCATACCTCGACTCCACTCTTGCTAGCGCTATGTCGATATTGGCCCATCGCTCCACTCTTGGATAGTCGAAGTCGTATTCTGAAAAATACGAGCCCAATTAAGGGCACGACTGCGGCTGATGGCGGCAGCGGAGTGCCATACGTGTGAGCGAAAATCAGATCGCAGAATTTCGGTCCCACCTATGCTGAACCGCTGTCTCTGCCGCGTTTGAAAGTCGTGGCATTTAGGCTGCTTAAAATACATATGAGAGAGGTGACTCCGCTGTTCCTAATGTAGGTTACGAATTTAACAATAAAAGATACATAGCAATACTCAAAATAAGAAAGCTGGAGTCTCATTACCGCAGCTTTGCACGGAGTCGCATCCAGCAGTGTCTCGAGACGAGAGTCCTTGACCAGTGTGAGTTGCATGAGTTGCATGTGTTGACGTATGACACTGATATGTATCATCAAGCAAACACGAGCTTACTACGAGTATGAACCTCATAAAAAGGCTCAAAGTCATCCAAAGAGCAACGGCTATGCTGGTAGATTCTCTGCGTGATTGTATCAGATATAAGTACTTATACTAAAATTTTGCATGTCACCGCGTGACGAGATAGATAGTTCTATATATTATAACTAAGATCCCATTGTACTCTGTCTTGTGCGAATAAAGATACTTACTTACTAATGACACCACCCGCAGTAAAATCAAAGTAACCGATATAGCCTTCGGAATCCCTCTTTAGTCGCCTGTTATGACGGGCAGATGATAACATAACCATATTTATCTTTGCAGTAATGCAACAGGCCCTAAGCTGAGCCATGAAGCGGGTCCTAAGTGCTCGCCGGACGGGGAGAGGTCGAATATTGATCAGCAAAGCTTTTGCGTCTGCTACCCTTTCTTGTCCCGTCTCATAGCTGTCTACCCATATAACATAAAGATGTTCTTGATCCTCACCTGAAGGTAAACACACGTAAACAATCTTCTTCTTCTTGCTCGTAGTGCACGGATCGTGGTTGAGGTTATTATACTTGACGTATCTCGTGTAACCAGCTATGGCGTACATGTATTTGACGTCTTCTACACACGCGGCAGAAGTCACGATATACCAGTGGGACACTATGGCCCCACCACAGATCCATGCGTCGTATAACACGGAAGAATTAGCTTTAATCATGTATACCTTTAACAGAATTAACACTTGTTCTGAAGGTATATGGTGTGTTCCTGATGGCGAGTAATAACACCAGAGTTAAGAGAGGATAACCAGAGTTAAGAGTGAGGGATCTGCATTTGCCATTAGTCGTCAACATAACAACGTGGTAATCAAGTTTGCATCTGGATGGTTACGGCTGCAGAGAAGTTACAGCCAACCCTTTTTTTGATTTGCAGGTTTATCGACTACAAAAGTATGTAGGTCACTTTACCGCAGCGCATTCTCTGGTCCGGTGTTGCCAGTGATGACATATGGCACTGAAACGTGGTCGCTTGCTATGGGTCTCATAAGAAGGCTCAAAGTCACCCAAAGATCAATCGAGAGGGCTATGCTGGGAGTTTCTCTGCATAATCGCATCAGGAATGAGGCCACCCGCAGCAGAACCAAAGTAACCGCTATAGCTCTTCGAATCTCTAACTTGAATAGCAGTGGGCGGGGCACGTTGCACAAAGAACCGATGGCCGTTGTGGCGGAAAGGTTCTCGAGTGGCGACCACCTTCTGGTAGGCGCATCGTGGGTAGGCCCCCCACAAGATGGACTGATGACCTGGTAAAGGTTGCGGGAGTCCGCTGAATGCGGGTGTCGCTGGACCAGTCATTGTGGCACTCTTTAGGGGAAGACTATATCCAGCAGTGGACGTCCTTCGGCTGATATGATGGTGATAATTCTGGGGTTCTCTGGCGACCTTATTTACCACCAGGAAAACAATGCCACATATGTAACTGGCCCTGGCTTAGGACATTGGAACTTTATGCCATTACAGGATTTAAAAAATCAACATTGTCTAATTGTTAAGATTCCTTTATAACCGTAGTTAACACCTCTAGTAATAGTATAAAAGATTATTAAAAAGAATTTTCGTTAGTTAATTAACGAAAATTAATTCTTGTATATCCTCGGAATGGTATGGATTAGGATACTAGTGTCTTAGAGAAGATTACTTTATTTCATCTCAGGAATGTGCCTTCGCAATTTACGAAATCAATAAAAACACCCTGTATATCGTCACGCTTTGCTTATTTTGAAACTAGCTTTGCGTAAGAACGTCCATAACTTTACCACATATCTCCTCTCATGTGTCAGAGCCTTCCCGTCCAGTACTTTACGTTGTGCTGTGCTTACTAAAACACAAAACTTACATTGTTATATCTTTCATATAAATATGAGATGTTAAGGATTTAGTAAAATATTGGTTGTTACCCAATTGTCGAAAGCCACACATTCCAGACGAGAAAATTTGAGGTATAGCTGGGTGGTCGTTTCCGAGTTAAGGATGATTCCCACTAGACCGTTCCGTGTCCGGGCCGGGCCTAGACCGGGCAGCTTCCGAGCCTCGGCCGTAGCTAATTGGCCGTCAAACCTTTGCGTTGGCTAAAGAGCGGCTTTGCCGTGCCGCTTCAGAGCGTCACCGGGCTCGGACGCGGCCTGACCGCGCAACGGCCGGCGTCTTTTTGTCATAGAAAAGGGGCCGGCCAGGATACGGAACAGCCTACTGTGTATGCCGTGTGTAATCATGCTTTAAACATTCTGCTTTTCATTTCGATTATGAGGGAACAAAAAAATTGAAAATACGAGTATACAAGGTTATGCTTATTTTGGGACTAGGTCGATTTGTGTAAGATTGTCCTCCCAATATTTTATTTTATTTTTGGTTATTTCCATAATTTAAGTAGTCTGTTGTGTCAAATATCACTTCAATTTAATCTTGGCATGACTGGTATAGTTATTTACGATACAAGGGTTGTAAAACAAAGAAAGGCCGATATCGCAGATGTTTGGGGGCTGAGCCGCAGGCGAGGGTCATACCCGTGTTTGTACACAATTTTACGTCACCACTTGGCCAAAAAGTGCAAGCTTTTTAGCAAGGTGTGGTGTAAGGTTTCTACAGATTCAATTATTTTTAATGAGTTTAGGACATGCTTATGAAAAACACTTGCTTAAAATGTATTCAAACACCATCAACTATCAATATTTAAGTCTTCATTTTGTTTTTAGTACCGTATTTTAAAATATTTCAGTTTTAGTTAAAATTATAAATTTTGCAATAGCGATTATGTATATACAGCCTTGGCCAAAAGTATTGAGCACTTTTCATAAAAAAGTCCAACTTTGAATCAAGCATTTTATATCCTTTGTTATTGAAAGTTCTAATAATATTTTCTTTTTATTATTTTTTCAAATTCTTTGACGTAAATGATAATTATGCTAAAGAAATACAATTGGTAAGTACTTTTATTGCAAATCTTTTTATTTTTAGCCTACAATTTTCTAGGATAAACAGGTACATCGAAATGATATCAAATATCTTCTCATGTTTTTAAGAGGTTTATATACCTTTTGAAATTTTATGTCAAAGTGTATTACAGTTTGTTTTAGAAAGACTACTGGCCTAGGATTATCTGACGAGAAGTTATGAGTTTAAAACCCAGGGCCGAGTGCCATAGAGCCGTGTACCAAAAAACAGGCTGGCTCGAACGCGGAACGGCCTAACTGTGAATCATCCCTTTTCCATTATTTGGCATAGTCAGTTCTTACGACACCCACGAGTTTTTTTATGACTGACTGACCAGCCATTGGCCCTAGTCTCACCTGATGGAAAGCCATCACAAGGCGTAAAATGTTGCTCACTGGTGAATGGGTGTAGTACCATTTTAGCCCGATTATAATAATATATTTATTAATAATATTGTGAGTATGGTACAAAAGGTCTTAAATTATATATTATGTCTCATCACAACCTACCAATAGCCGGCATGCACAATTGAAAAACTATGTCAAAATAATTATTTTCATAAGTACTAAGTTTTACAATTTTCGAGCTAGTGGTTGGTTAATGTAAATATTTCAACTATTAATAATTTTTTCATAATTAATGAATGTCACTAACAGATAAAATACAAACATACATAATTATCGGGTGCCGCAGGATCGGTAATTGTGGAAGTCTTTGGGGGAGGCCTATGTCCAGCAGTGGACCTCTTTCGGCTGACATGATGATGATGATGATCCATATAGAAGTCAATATCTACTTATTAAATCAAAAAATTCAATAGGACATCACTTACACAAAATGTTCAGATACATCATAATATATTTTCTGGAGGCACCATTTGTACAATTGATACCATGCACTCAAATGATAAAAATAATGAAATCAGTAGTGCGTAAAAATCAGCTCGATATCTTTGTTTTATTATTAAACTGAACGAACAACCCATAAATAAAGTATGTGATAAAATCAATACGAAAGAACGAAACTTTGTGTAGTTTAACATAAACAAAGAACGCAACACGCAACATTAGTAAATGTATTGACACTTACGCTGTAAAACTAGAACAGATAATAAGCACATTAATCGAAATCGTAACATGTTTTTTATGAAAACCTCCATGTGACTGAACATTTCATCTCAATCGATTTCACGGTAGAGCGCACTCGATGCACAATTTATTGAAATCCTAATCGAATCTGCGATTTATTTTCTTTGGAAACCTAACTTAGCAGCAATGAAATTAAACCTATTAATGTACACAGTTACTTTAAAAAAAGCTTAGAAATAACTAGGCAGTCATAAGTAGGTGCGCCCGATGTGATGGATGTATACCTTCCGTTTAGACCGCCACGGTATGCATCGCTAAAGCGGCTTAAAAAAGATAAATTATTTTTTTATTAATTTATTTATAAAAAAATCTACGCGGTCTTAGTGTCTATTAAAGCGGTAAATTTGGTTATTCTATGTTTTATGGTTCAGGAGGATACGCGTATCGTGGGTTGTGGAGCTTCTCTCGCCTTCGGCTCGCTTCACTCGCTTCAATAATGATAATAATAATATATCCTTATTTGCACACAAAGTAATTGCATAACACACATCATTTAGGTACATATATGCAGACAGCGGGATTAGAGTTGGCAAGGTTTGAACAGGTCGAGTGGCGACCACATACTGGAAAGTGTAGCGTGGGTAGGCCCCCCAAAAGGTGGACTGATGTATGACCAGGTTCAACAATTATTATAGAATTTCTTAGTCTAGTCAGATTTTGGAAATAAATTAAAATCTTTTTTTTTTCAATGATTGCGTCATGCATCTACGGGCGTATTTCGGTTTGTTCTGGAGAACAAACCTGTAGAGGACTATACAGGTCGCTTTCCTCAACCGATTCTGGTAAAATTATGTGAGCAGGTTTAATAAATATAAATATTTTTTTATTTAGTCAGTTTTTAGAAATTTTCAAAATTTTTTATTCAGTGGTTTGTTTTTCTCTACAGGTCTCTTTTCTCAACTAATTTTCGTAAAAAATTGCGACCAGGTTCAATAATTATATGGATATTTTGTCGAGTCAGTTTTTGGAAATATTCTAAAACAATTTTTTTATGATTTCGTATATTTCTGCGGGCAGATTTTGGTTTGTGCTCCTCTACTGGTCGCGATTCTCAACCGATTCTCGTGAAATTTTGTTAGCAGGTTCGATGGAGGAAAAAAGACTAAAAAGACCCTTGCCGGTGACTCGCTTTTTGTTCAGCCACTTGCCGGTTTCCGATAAAGCCGAAATTTGGCATCCTCGAGATCGAGTTCCTCAACTCCATCGTTCATCCTCGAGAGAGATCGGTTAAGTCTAGTGACATTACAATATTATGGCAACGCTAAGCTGATCTGTCACCCAAAGAGCAATGGAGAGGGCTATGCTAGGAGTTTCTCTGCGCGATCGCATTAGAAATGAGGTTTTCCCCAGTCAAACCAAAGTAACCGACATAGCCATCCGAATTGCTCGTAGTAGAACCGATGGCCGTTGGGGCGGAAAGTTCTCGGGTGGCGACCACGTACTGGAAGGCGCAGCGTGGGTAGGCCCCCCACAAGGTGGAGTGATGACCTGGTAAAGGTCACGAGAGTCCACTGGATACGGGTGGCGCAGGACCTGTCATTGTGGTACTCTTTAGGGGAGGCATATGTCCAGCAGTGGACGTCTTTCGGCTGATATGATGATGATGATAAAGCTGATCTGATGATGGGGAGAGAAGGTGGCCATGGCAACTCTTCAACTACAGAAGAGCAACCCCTAGCGTTTGAGCTCATTGGGGCTCGAGTCCTTCTTAACGAGCACTTACAGACTATGCAAAAAAAGTATAGTCAGAAATAAAAGCTTGTACCATAACTGAAATTTTTGACAGTCACTTACTATCATAGAAATCATCCCCTGAGGGAATGTGATGGGGGCGTAAGTTTGTATGGACATACAATTTAAACATAAAGACGAAGTCGCGGATAAAAGGTAGTAATAGATACGTGACATTTTAAGCAAATTAACTGACGCTAAATGTTCAAAACGGAATTGTACTATTCTGTACGAGTGTACGAGCTTATAATATTGCCGACGTGAAGGAAATGTATTTCTATATTCTACACACATTTTGTATGGAAGAAACTTCGTCAAACATTCAAGAAATACCGAATTACTTGCACCCATACTTTTGATTGAATTTTCCCCAGTGCATTGAAAGTTTAAAAGTATTTTAACTTATACGCTTGGTGAAGATGGATCCGAAAGTATTTTAACTTATTTGCGAGGACGAGTTTGATCTTTTAGGAAAGCACTTACGAAAGTACATTTAATCTTGTGGCTTTTAATTTACTTTGGACGGTTTGGTATGGGTCCTGTCTGAGTCATAGTCGACTTTTCATTAATCTTTCTGCAAACGTTTGGATTCAAATTGTAAAGTTACATGTTTACTTTCGTCCCTTAGTGTACTTCCATTTAAATCTTTATAAAAATATATTATAAATAAATTCCGTGTTAGACCCGTATACGAATATTTTAAGAATGTGTACAAAGCGAGAGTAAAGTCATCATCATCCTCCTAGCGTTATTCCCAGTACAGTTGCATCCTGAACCTACCGCAACCTAATCCCAAGAATTGGCGTAGGCACTAGTTTTTACGGAAGCGACTGCCATCTGACCTTCCAACCCGAGGGGGAAATTAGACCTTATTGGGATTAGGCTTGTCAAGTGAGTGGGCAACTTGACTGTTAGAAGTTCTCAAGCCGCCCGGAGGCCTCTAACTTGGCTTAACGACTGCTATCATAGACCGCAACCGGGATCAACGGATTAACGTGCCTTCCAAAGCACGGGAGCGCTCAGTTAGTAACCACTCAAAGCGGTCACCCATCCAAGGACTGACCTCGCCCGATATTGTGTAGCATACCTTGTGTTCTTAAGAGCATCTGCTCGCCCTCGCTTGCAGGTTGCGGCAATGCGCTTTTTCTCGTTCGTTACCTTGTTTCTTTCGCTAAACATTTCACTTGAATCACTGTAACGATAGGAAAATATTGTTTCTTTGATTACTTTCGAAAATTTCAATGTTTCCTGTTATGGGACACACTAAACACGCCAGAAACTTACCTTGTCTGATATAGCTTTATATTTTCAATTATTTTGTTGTTTTCATACGAAAACAAATACAACTATCCTAGAATTTAATACTTTTGACATGTTTACTTATCGACCGTCATAGCAACGGACATTGTCAAAACTCATTTATAGCTAAGGTTGTAATCATTTTACGTCTAAATTGTATACTGGTATCCTGTAAATTTTGAAATTGTAAATTTAGAACTATGGATTCTCGAACAACGGCAAGAAATAGTATAAAAGCCGAACATTGCCAAGGACAATTGAGTTTCTCGCCGAATTTTCATCAGTCAAGTCGCAATTGGTCAGTGCAGGGCCAAGCCAGGCCCTGCACTTCAAAAAGACCTCGTGCTCACGTACTTACTTCGTCTTAAACCCTCTTTCTCCTACTAAAGACAACGTGACATCTTTCTCGACACGCCGAGCCATTCTTCCCGAGCCACCGTGCTGGAGTCTCCGTATCTACTTACTCGAGTCTCCGTACCTACTTACTCGAATCTCCGTGCCTACTTACTCGAGCCGTCGTGCCTACTTACTCGAGCCGTCGTGCCAACAAACTCGAGCCGTCGTGCCAACTAACCCGAGCCGTCGTATCAACTTACTCAAGCCGACGCGCCAACTTACTCAAGCCGACGCGCCAACTTACTCGAGTCGCCGTACCAATCTACTCGAGGCGCCGAGTCTTCTGTCTCGAGGCTCCAAATTTTTGAGCTACCTACTTAAAATTTTACAGTGTTTGACCTTTTAATCTTCCATAGTTATTTTTTTATATATCTAAAATCTGTGAGTGCCTTAATAACAATAATTGTCCAAATAAAAGCTTACCCCGACCTTGAGCATTTTCTTTTACCTTTTTTACTTCTTTTACGGTCAATTCTGTCAGTGTGTGTGTCTGTGTGTCTTCTGGGTGAGCTCGCTTCATCGTCGGCCTCATCTTTGCCCCCTGGCTAGATGCTGGCTAAGAGCAATCCCATTTTTAATAAAAAAAAAACTTCTTTTAAAAAAAAGTCTGCTTACCTCGCCTTTTAATTCACTTGGAAGGCGACGTAACGTGACAATTGCTTAACCTCACATACCGCACGCGGTATGCGGGCGCCGCTGGGCCACGAGCGCTCGAGAAGAGAGTTTAAAGTGTTATACTTATATTATGTTTTGTTAAGTCTCAATGTATACTAACCCGGATAATGGACAATATGGACATAAGTCTGAAAAATAAATTATACATTCATTCATTCATTTACTTTATAGACTATTGAGAGTCCTAATGCCAGGAAAAGGCCTCTAATACAAAGTGCTTCTTCCCACCATTTGCTGAGAAATCCATCAAGGTCATCCAAGGTCGTCTGAGTCGCCCACTTGGTACGTATTTTAGCCCATCTATCTTAAAATAAATAAATAAATAAATATTAGGGGACATTTTTATACAAATCGAACTAGTCCCACAGTAAGCTCAATAAGGCTTGTGTTATGGGTACCAGACGAAGATATATTTAATAGATATATACATAAATACATAGAAAAAATCCAAGTCTCAGGAACAAATGTCTCTGCTCACCACAGAAACAAATGCCCTTACCGGGAATCGAACCCGGGACCTCTAGCTTCGGAGGCAGTGACATTACCAACTAGGCTAAACAGGCCGACAAAAATCTTCAACAGAATCATGGGATTGGCCTCTTGTAGCTGAGCCTGGCATTGTTATAAATACAGATAAATTTACATGAATAGTAGTTGTAAAGGTACGAGTCTAAAATGCATTACTATAATAATTACCTTGATGCATACTTTAATTTAACAGACACGCGGATAGACGGGTTCAGTCTAGAAACATTGATAATTCAATACATACAACCGAATACTTAATTTTGCCACGTTGTGCGTGTTCTATCGCTAGTAAAATGGTTGCATGGTGCTCCGAAGAACTATTCGACATGATACCCACGGCCACTTCTACCATCGCACCGCTCGCCAACGACAGGTGATTCATTCTCACGCCTTTGTAAATGGTCGCGTACGGTACGGTTTTAGAGGAATTTCCGCCCTCGGACGCTCCGGTTGTGGAATGTGCTCCCTGCCGAGTTTTCCCAAGAGAGTACAGTATGGGGTTTTCATATTCATATTCATTCATTTATTGAATCTTATGGGTTTTACAAGATCTTTTAAGTAATTACATATTCCAGCATAAACCCCGTTAGGGCACAGCAATATTTTAAAGTACTTATCTAGGACTTAAATTACACACTAACAAAATTAAACCTTATGACTAAGATACTCCTTCATATTGTAAAACGAGTTTTCAACCAGGAACTTCTTTAGTTTGTTATAGAAAAACGATTCGTTCTTTATATTCTTAAGCTCTAAGGGTATGTGGTTATATACTGTCACTGCCATCTGGTAAGTACCAGAATTATCTATTTACAAATTTGTAAAAGTGCTAACTAATTTGTTTCGCTTCCTCAAATTTTGATTTCTAGGACAGTTATCTCTCGTTCGTTCAAATAGGTGTTTTTGTTTCTTAACAAATTTGCATATTTCATAAATGTATAGCGAAGTTAACGTTAATATATTCATTTTTTTGAAGTAAGGGCGGCAACTCTCCCTGTCATTTATATTAGCCATTATTCTTATATTTTTTTTTTGTAGCCTGAACAAAGATTCTACGTTAGTACTATTCCCCCATAAAATAATACCATATGACAGCCAAGAATGCGCATAGGCATAGTAAGCATTCGTTGCAGCCTTTAAGTCTGTACATTTCTTCAACTGGTAGAGGGCATATGTGAATATTGATAGTTTTATAGAGATTTTATCAAGAAAGGTGCGTATACATTTTTAAAGGGTCGGCAACGCGCATGTGACACCCCTGGAGTTACAGGCGTCCATAGGCCGCGGTGGCCGCTTACCATCAGGCGGGCCGTACGCTTGTTTGCCACCGACGTGGTATAAAAAAACATAACTCAGGTCACGTGGAAGGGAAGAGGAAGAGCGCCTGCCCGGAGAATAGACACTGTAAAGGCAGCTGTGAGAACCAGCGCCGCTCGCTTACGAATGGCAGATAACAGAAACGAGACGTTTGTGGTAGTCACGACGATAAACAATGAATGCGACTAAGAAGAAGATAAGAATTACACTACTACTACTACTATATCTGCCGATGGATGTCCACTGCTAGACATGGGCCTCCCCCAATTTCATGGGGGGTAAATGCCATAATCGCCACGCTTGGCATACGGGTTGGCGATCGCAGTATCTCCACCACACTACAGGGATGCTGCTGCCCATCCCCCGGTGGTCTTGGTCGTAGTTTTAGGACATACCCGGGTCCAAGAATTACACTAGAGAACGAAAAATAAATAGTAACATACTTGCATACAATTCAGTAATTTCAGAATTATCCATCCCGACAGCCCTACTAGTCAACTTATTAACATAAATTTGAATATATTTCGGCATATTTTGTATAAATACATGAATTTAATTAATTAATCATCGTTATGCCTACATCAAATATCAATTTTGTAAACAGTTAAAATTAAAATAATCAAAGCATATTTGCACACTGAAATTGAAGTTTTGAATATAATGTTTCACTTATCAGAGGAAAATAAACCTTTCCAAGCTTATTTTGCCTAATTAAGCGTATTATGAACACCCGCCGCGTGGAAAATCCCTCCTATGATTTCCGAGAATTCTGAACTTATAATTTTAGGTTTATTATATATACAGTTTACGAGTAGGAACGAATTTGTTTTTTACGCGGTCCACGGTTCAATTGGTGAAATGCCTGATAGTCAAATCGGAAACTTTTTATAAAACGTCATATACGCCCTGTTAGTTGAAATATTTACTTACTTAGTACTCTGGCGCAACGACTCAAAGTGAGCCTCCAATACGAGTGCACGCCACAGAACACGATCCTTGCTTAGGTGTCCTTTAAATAATATATTACTTGTCATTTTGCATTATTACAACTGTTCGTATTCTATATAACTTTGCTTCAAAAAGGCGGAAAATTTCATGTTTTTTTAGGATTTTTGGATAAAGCTTTGCAAGTAGGTATATTTTAATTTTTCCCATAAGAAAAAATCTTGTGTTTTTTTACAGATATCAATTCGTAATTTAGATGGGTATTAGGTATAACTTTTTAGTTGAGTGTTGCATTTTTAATGCTAGTGATTACATGTGAATTTTTTTTAGTTATATTGTTTTAGACATCATCATTGATACGTCAAACTTTTATTTTTCAGAATAAATCGATACAAAATGGAAAAAAACTGAGACTTCTGAATGGCTTTTGAACATTACACCTTTTCCGGAATTTTTAATTTTACTGTGAATATAATGTGCCCAATACAAATACTTCCATATGTATCTACTCCTAGCTACTTTTATTTAATTTCACTCGACCATTACTACTATGTCATAAGCTTAATCTCATCTTAATCCTTCTCATATCACTGTGATAGAGTGACAAGATTGAGAGTTCACTTCTACTTTCTCTGCACTACGAAACAAAAGTGATCACATAGCTGCCATATTACTGACCGTTTTTGAAACCAGTCGAGTAGCGGCCCTTAGAGTCGCGTATTTATTAGGGAGACCCGTGACAAATGGTTTAATTAAGGAATCACAGACAAACGTCTAATGAAGCTTTTTTCGTTGTAATATTGTTTTATAGCCCTGTTTGATACAATTGAGGACGAATTAAAAAGAAAAAATAATGAGGGTCTCAACTGATTCATTAACATAATTTTCTTCAATTTGAACCATCCTTACTGTAGTATTTTATAAAAAAAAAAACATATTCTAACTTCAGTTAATCTCGAGAAACGTCTTGTAGGAAAAGTGAACTTATTAAGTTAGAACAAAATTTGTAATTTAACTTCGGTCGTGAACCTACTTAAAGATGGATATTTTTAGTATTCCATTTTAACAGTCAGAAAACAAAATCCGTACGGAAAATTACAAATTCAATGTTACGCTTAGAAAAAAAAGTAACGTTAAATAGAACCTTCGGAAAATTGCAAAAAAACGCGCATTACTTCCCGTAGCAAGAATGAATGCTTCGAAAAGTTTTATTCAATGTTAACTAAATAAAATTTGCATATTCATCGATTTGCCGTTCTTTCATGAAAGAAAATAGTTGTATCTGGCGCAAGATAGGCCCTTCTAGAAACAGAGGGTATTTGTAACTTTGTAGCGAAAAAATCCAAGTAAATTCTGAGGGTAGTTTAAATTCAGAGGTTTTCGCTTTGTTTGGAAACTATGCGGGGCTTTTTAATCGCATTAAATGCGCTTTTGGCAAAGTTTTAGTGAAAAATTGAAAGCCGGGTGCTGTAGTGATTGGCCTTTGAAACTCTGAATAGAGTTTCAACTTTGTTTGTTGATTCTTTTTCTACTTTTCATAGTCGCGAGGGCGTAAAGGCGTTTTCGTCGTCGATTGTATGGGATTTCAATTCGATTCTCAACTTGCTTCAATTCGGAATAATATTTAAGTTCTTTAAGATTTTATTTGTATAACATTAATTACGCTACCAGATAGTTCATATTCTCAGGATATGATGTCAATAATAGACTAATTAAACATACAAAGTCTCAATTGAATAGATGTAATACTTTAGATTTTATTGATATCTAAAATATACCGATTTCGTCACTGACACTGATGATCATCAAAATGTTTGGCTACTTCCTGAAGTGTAGAAAGCTGAAATTTGGTATGTAGCCTAAGTTTAGTATACAACCAACAAAAAAATTCATAAACTTATAACTTTCGCCCCCAACCCCTAAAATTTTATGAATTAGGACATGAAAGTTTACACGGGACTGTAGACAGCAACTAAAAAACCTATCAATAAGTACTTACAAAAAAAGAAGAAAAAATAAACACTAAAAAGAATGCTTAGCAACTTACAAAAAGAACTGAAATCCTACCTATCAGTAAATATGTATGGCTTCGCTGTTTCGTTACTTACTTCAGATCAGAAACTAACTATTCGCATCACCTCCACGACGGTAGCGAAACAGCCAAGCCATACATATTTACTGATATGTAGAATTTGTTGAAGGTAGGTTCGGTAGAGGTTGGCCGTGTAGATTCAGAAGCTTGGCTCTACATGAGATCTGATATCTTTTTCACAGGGCAAACCTTATGTTGTCGTCTTGGCAACATTTTACATGAAATGTTTTTAGTGGGATCACACTGTCTCATAGAAAACACTAACTTTAGCTTATGCTTGAGACTCAACAGGAGTCTCAGGCACATTTTTTTTATGATTTGAGGATTGATAGATAAATATATGTATAGTTAGATATGTTAAAATCAGATATTCCATTGTCTTCTTCACTGGATTACGGTTCAGTTTTCACAGCCAAGGGATCTAATTAGCCTCCTTGTGCCCTTTTAACCTTACGGAGACTGCTCTTATCACAGATATTTGCACTGTTACTCTCAGCCATTTGTGAGTAGGATTTTCCCCATTTCTCGTTTGTTATTGATGCGGTTTTTTATCAAGAACCTTATATTCAGTGCCTAGGGCTCCGTCGCTTGATATAATTAATGGTGTTAGTGACGCTCTTAAGTCTTCAGCTACAATATCGTATATTAAATATTTTTCTCTGCTATACCTTTATGATTTTTTCCCTGGTGATTGCTGTAGGAAAAAGTATCGGCATTAACTATAGGAACGTCAAATAACACTTTCCTTACAGTGTCCCAAACACCGTTCAATAATAAGTCACCTATCAGTGCTGGTTGCCTTGTATTTGCGTCACGCATTATTGGAGCTGTGGTAGCAGGTCTTCAGGCTAATTCAGCCTAGTGTTTGCAATCTTCTCTTTGTTGATTATGACCTTTTGTTATTAGAGCACCGTTTTTGCAGTTAAGTGCGTGGTTGAGGTTATACTTTGAGTATTCGATCTCAAGACAGTACATCTGCGGGAGCTCTGGCTACCTTATTCACATATAACACAACGCTATATACTTATATGGTACCTGCCTAAAAGCATGTAGTGGAGTTATCATGGCTCCAGTATTTTGTAAGGTTCGATCACCAGTCTTTCCATTTTAATCTTATAAGATTGTAAGTTGCCAATAAGTCGCGAAACGAGCCTCTGCTACCTCAATATTGCAGAAATACAATACGAATTCCAAGTTAATACATTAAATAGTCTATTAGACTCAGCTCTGAGAATAAAATACATTTTCTTGAAAGCTACCAGAACTTCCAAAAGTTGAATGATAATTGATTAAAAATACCATTTCCCCATACACAAAAAGTTACGTAGTTAGTAAGTAAAATAGGATAGTTTTTTATTCCAGCAGCAAATAACGTCAGTATATAGGTGAGCACTTTGAAAGTTTGCGAGCACATATAATATGAATGGACATCTGGCGAGTTTACGGCTAACAGTTAGTTTTCTTTGGTGCAGCTTCTGCAGACGTTAATGTTAAATTACTTATATTACAAACACGAATCTTTGTATGCAGGCCTTGGTATCTAGATAGCTTCAGCCTTCAGGTGGCTTGAGAACTCTTAACAGTCAAGTTGCACACTCACTTGACTAGGGAGGTCGAAGTTGCACCATCTGGTGCAACTTCGACCTACCGTGCCAGGTACATATCTATGTATTTATTTATCTTATGGCAATTATTTCGTACCGTGAGATCTTCGAGAAGACAGTACGCTAATTAATATTGTTTCTTTTTTATAATTAACACTATTCACCAAGCCTGAGATTGGCAACTGGCTGAGTCAATGTAAATCGGTTATTACCACTCGCGTCGCGTGTGTGACAAGCAACCAGTGGACACTCACACAGTCGGTCCACACTTGTGGTAGTGGATTTCTTTCAGCAGTCTGTACTCTGTGAGTATCAGGCTAAATTGGTGATACCTCCTCCTATCATAGGACATTGCCCTTTGATGTACATGTGTCGCAAAAGCAAATTAACTAAAAAGGCCCAAACCAAATCAAACCAAGCCTATTTCTGAAGACAATTCACTGCTTTTTCTACAGAATGAAATGGGGAATATGTTGATAACTAGAATTACTTACGTAATTATCAGTAAAGAACGCTTCTTCAGGAATATATACAGTTAAACATTTTCAATACCTTTTCGTGCTATAGTGACAATTTGTTTAAATGTCTTCCATGAGTTCTATTACAAGTCCTAGAAAGTGAATAAATTTGTTCTCATTCCCACCGAGCATTTTGTTTTAGAATCTGGTTTATATATCCCTCACTCGCTTCCACACGGGCCAAGCCCTACACGTCAAAACGAACCACTTGACAAATATAAAACTGATTACAGTCTAATACATTTAACCTACCTCTATATACCTGTTCAATGGTATCCCTACATTTTACTGTCGTGTGCCTCAATTTTACGACGTGTTAAGTAATTGCCTACCGTTTCAGTAACTTTTACATTCGAACAGGTCTCGCATTCGGCGACAAACATTTTAATACGTATACAATCTGTGCGTCAATCTTTCCCGCTCCCATTCACGCATAATCAGTACGAGTAGTGTGAGAGCAAAACGGACTTACAAACCAGTATAATACATATAGCAATGTTTTTCGTAAATGCAGGCCCAAAGCATTAAATACCAGAATATTCAACATGTAAATTTAACGACTCCAAAATTATACGGAAGGGAAGATATGAGAGGCATAAAAGGGTTAAATATGGATAAAACCATGAAAATGTCATGAAAACATTTGCGTCTTTCCTAGCCAATCATTTTGAAGAGCTCTTGTTTAGTATCCATTGTGTTTGTCAACATTGTCGTTTTTGAAAAGATAACCGGGATATTCTTCCACAATACCTCCCGCCACAATACAGCCTGCTTAGCCTAGTTGGTAGTGACACTGCCTCCGAAGCTAGAGGTCCCGGGTTCGAAACCCGGCCAGGGCATTATTTGTGCATGTAGCACGGATATTTGTTCGTGGGTCTTGGATGTTTTCTATGTATTTAAGTATGTATTTATATATATAAGTATGTATATCGTCGTATAGTACCCATAGTACAAGCTTTGCTTAGTTTGGGACTAGGTCGGTTTGTGTAAGATTATCCCCAAATATTTATTTATTTATTTATATAACAAATCATAATTAAGTATGCATTTATCGATATAAGTATGTATATCGTCGTCTAGTACCCATCGTACAAGCTTTGCTTAGTTTAGGGCTAGGTCGATTTGCGTAAGATTGTCCCCCAATATTTATTTATTTATATTTAATTATATAAAAAAAATCAAGTATGCATTTATCCATATAAGTTTGTATATCGTCGTCTAGTAACCATAGTACAAGCTTTGCTTAGTTTGTGTAAGATAGTCCCCCAATATTTATTATTTATTTTTTATTATAAGCTACGGTACCCCAGTGATTCAAGCATGCGACTGTCAAGCGGTGGTCCTGAGTTTAAATACCAGCTCGTACCAATGAGTTTATCGAATTTATGTACGACTAGTTTTTACCCTCGATTTCATCCACGTGGAACTTAGAGAAATTTCGCTCAACCCCCATTTTCCCTCCTTAGAAGGCGAATTATGAAAAACGCTGCAAATATAGTTCTCTTCCATTATATTGAGTTGGGGAAGTTTCAAGGTTCTGTCTTTAATAATAATTTCGCTCCCCATAGAAAAATTTCAACCCCTTTTAACCCACTAAGGTGATGATTATTGAAATAAATTGTAGCCTTTGTGTTATTTTGATGTCTAAGCTACAATACTGGAAAGTTTCATGAAAATTAATTCAGTAGTTATTAAGAGGAACGTACATCCATCCATCCAAACATCGGCACAAACCTTTAACCTAACCTTTATGATATTAAATAAATTGGGATTTATTATCATTTAATATTTACCGATAGCTTTTAGCGGTAAAGTGTTACATTGTGAGGAAACCTGCATACATCTGCGAAGAAAATCAAAGGTGTATGCGTAGTCCGCAGCCCGCACTGCGCCAGCGTGGGACTGCCCGTTCCGTCTCACAATCAGAGAAGACCTGTGTCCAGTAGTGGAACATATATAGGCTGATGATGATGATTCTTCCAGTAACCTTTACCACCACCACCACCATATCGTCGTCTAGTACCCATAGTATAAGCTTTGCTTAGTTTGGGACTAGGTCGATTTGTGTAAGATTGTCCACTAATATTTATTTATATTTATCAGCACAAGGACGTCCACTGCTGGACATAGGCCTCCCCCAATTTAATGGGGGGTAAATGCCATAATCGCCACTCTTGGCATGCAAGCTGGCGATCGCAGTATTTCCACCGCACTCCAGGGTTACTGCTCCCCATCCCCCGGTGGTATTGATCGTAGTTTTAGGACATAGGGTTGAACTTATAATCAAAATGATATCATTTACAGCATAATTTTGTCGACGGCTGAGCATAGAATTATTTTTGAACATGACAAAAAGACTTGCTTGTAATTGCTTGCCGTGTGGTGCCGGGTTAGAATAGCACCACCCCCTTTCTTCCCTCGGGTGTCGTATGAGTCGACTATGGGAACCAGGTTGAAGTGTAAATATTTTTACAAGCGGAAACCGTCCACTTAGCGGAATTATAATTTCCAACCGAAAATGAAAAATTGAAAAATTTATCACCTCGGGCGGGATTTCAACCCGCGACCTCTGGAATCCGTCCATAGCTCTTTCCAACTGAGCTACCGCGGGTTATCCCGGGGCAACGAATCTTTCAATCAGTTCACTCTTTTTAATTAGGCCTTAGGGAGACTTGTAGCGACATCTACCGTCAAAGTTGCGACAACTTCTGGAACGGCACCAACGTCTCAAGTTACATTGAAGAATCGATAGTAACAATGTGCTACCCCGTTCTAATTGTAAATATTTTTACAAGCGTGTTTATTTTTAAGTTTGAAGTGTGTTGTTGGCGATAGGCTAGCAACCTGTCACTGCAATATCACATTTTCTCCATGTATAAACCTACAATTGCTATACGTGGCACTGAAATTATTGTTCGTGTGCTCTGCTTACCCCTTTTGGGAATATAGGCGTGAGTTTATGTATATATGTTATGTAAGACATGTTAACAATTACAAAGCAATGGAGTTTTCTATCCACCAACGCTACCATAGCAGCCGACGGACGTCCACTGCTGGACATAAGGCCTCCCCCAATTTCATGGGGGGTAAATGCCATAATCGCCACGCTTGGCATGCGGATTGGCGATTACAGTATCTCCACTTCACTGCAAGGATAGAGCACTCGTGGCCCAGCGGCACCCGCCTACCACGTGCGGTATGCGAGGTTAAGCAATGTGGGCGCAGGTCAGTTCTTGGGTGACCGCTTTGAGTGGTTACTAACTGAGCGCTCTCGTGCTCTGAAAGGCACGTTAAGCCGTTGATCCCGGCTGCTGTCTACGACAGCACTCGTTAAGCCAAGTTAGAGGCCTTCGGGCGGCTTGAGAACTTCTAACAGTCAAGTTGCCCACTCACTTGACAAAGGGGGGTCGAAGTTGCACCACGTCCGTAGGGTGTACCCACCGTTACCCTACACGTGACCCCTGGGTGGTGCTAAAAGTGCAACAAAAACTGGCAACCGTACTTGTCTTCTCGAAGATCCCACGGTTCGTAAATAAATACCATACGATTAAATAAAACTCCAAGGATGCTGCTGCCCATACCCCGGTGGTTATGGTCGTAGTTTTAGGACATACCCAGGTCCGGGTCCGGGGGAGTATTCCATATCAAGACATGAAAATTATGATGGTATATTGAAATTTACGTAAGGTAAAAGAATGATTATAAGTCCTAATTGGCTCATCCATTTTCGTTCACCTATATAAAATCTTTTGATATTAAAGTGTTCCATTACTTGTATTTAGTGAATTTTGTTCAATAAAATACCTTTTTTATTTAAAACAAAGAATCGTCGTCGGCGCAATCAAATAACAATCTTATTTTGTTTGCTAATGTCTAAAATTACAGTAAGATACAAAGCTAAAAAAAGACAATACAAATAATAAAAGTTGTCGTCAATTATTCAAATTATTTTTTAAGGGAAATGAAATTCTCATTTCCGAAAATCATTTCGCTGAACAAATAATTGCTGAGAGCCTATGCGGTTGTCAACCTGTATCAAATCACCTCATTACACTTTCTTACTTTAACTCGACCCCGGGATCTTAACCTATATATATGCAATCGGGGTGCGACTATACTGGTTCCCTGAGTAGAGTGGTTCGTCATGAATAACACCACAGGATTACTTGCGGGCTGTTTGTCTTGTATTTGTTTACTGAGTTCCGTAAATACATATTTAAATTTAAAAACTTTTTAAGTGTTGAACTTTGCTTCACTCGTTTTAAGTCGAGGAATAAAGTAAAGATGAGTGTTATGACTCCATTTTGTCAGTATTATGGCTAGGTGAATTTAGTATCTACTAACATAAACGAGAGACGCTTTAGTCTATTGTGAGCTTAGCAATAGCACAGCAGGTTACAAGTATTATTGAGCTTATTTTGATACTTGGTCGTGAAACATGAGATTGTCCTCATGTTTTAATAATTTTATTTCACCTGTCAGTGTCTCCGCTTTCATAACTGCAAATTGTACTAAACTGACGTTAGTGACGTTTTGGATTACATCGGATTTTACTTTTGGTGTGATTTTAAATAGAGACAATTAGTTAGCAGCCAAAAATTAAAATGATCGTACTATCTGTCCTGTTCTTACTCATCTTGGTTAACAATAAGGATTCAAAGAGAAAACTATATGAAAAATCATCTTGCTTAACACTAAGGATCTGTTGGTATTATTAATCTAAGAAGTATTTTGTAGAGTAATGGGACAAAGAAGATGATTCAATTCTATAGGTACTTATGCGCCATGCCTATAAAGAATTTATTCCAATTCCAACATGATTATATTATAGTTTAGTAGCACAATAAGGTAATATTATAGTAGCAAGACATTACAGAAAGGTTAAAGAGGAAGTAAACCTAGGCAAGTAGTAGTTTGAAACAATAGCAGAGACTATTTAGTTCGATAACCCCCCAACAAGCCTAGAGTTAGGCTCTTAAATCTATGATGATCTATAAATATTGGATCTTCTATTGTGTGAAACCGCTTAAGAAACAGTGTTTTGGATTGAATGTCTTCATTAAATGTTAGAATGGAAGTATCTTAGTCATGAATACCCCAAAAGTCAATCTTAAACGTGCATTTCGCATTCACTTATGAATTCTTGAGAAATACTGAGATAATATCTACGTAGTCTAAGGGTATAAATATAACAATTTCTGTCAAACAGTAAAACCAGAGAAATTAAGAAAGATTTTTATGGTGCTATGGTGTACACATAGCTTCATAGTCATAGTAATTTATTAGTAATATTACATATAATCGTTGTTAAAATAAAAAAATATAAATATTATTTCATCAAATTAGAGTTAACATTAATTTAAAAGTGATTAAATTGAAATTAACCACTATACTGTGGTGAATTGGCCATGTAATGAATTGACTGCGTCGTTAAAACAGTTAAAAGATGGAAAAGGAGGAGAAAGGAAAAAGGAGAGGTGAAAATAGACATGTTTACTTTTCACGCATTCGTTGTAATACTTGTAATACGGTAACATGACATACAGCGGCGTAGCATGGATGGCAGTGGTGGTTCCGGAATTTCATTTGGGGAGGAGGGGCTGGAGCTTCACACCGTTAGTTTGGGCTTGGATGGGGGGGTGCTAGTCTCTTGGTGGGTGGAGCGGTAGAGCTTGGGCTCAGAGGGTCTTGCTACAATCTCGTTAGATAGATATAATCTAACTAAATATAGTCTGACAGTTACTGCAATTTTACTGTGACATATATCTCTCCTTAGCCCCTACCCTAAGTGAAGCAAATTGAAATCAAAATGTATTGCGTAACCAATGTCTCAACTTGACCCGTAGGTAATCATCGTAAAATAAGCTTTCAAGATTTACAATCCGATACGATTACGATACTCGTAAACGTTGTTATACTTTAAGGACATTACAATACTAGCGATTTGCAAGCGTGTTGCGAGCGACTCGATGAGTGAGGTTGCTTACCGGCATGGCAACATCGTTGCGGGTCCCTATAATTTATCGCCTGATAATTCAGTTTCATCATATCTCTGTACCTTTTTAACACATGCATCAAGAGAGAAAGATACAGATTGGATTATCGGGTAGAAATACTAATACAAATAGTTTATTGTCTGAAAGTGTAAAAATAAATTAATAAATAATAAATATTGGGGGACAATTTTACACAAATCGACCTAGTCCCAATCCCAAACTAAGCAAAGTACTATGGGTACTAGACGACGACATAACTATAAAGATAAATACATACTTAAATACATATAGAGAACATCCAAGACACAAGAACAAAATCCGTGCTAAATGCACAAATAATGCACTGGCCGGGATTGGAACCCGGGACTTCTAGCTTCGGAGGCAGTGTCACTACCAACTAGGCTAAACTGGCCGTCATTAGATGCATTAGAGATACATATACATACATATATATAGATGCGGAACCACGGCAAACCCACTGCGTGACCGATGCGACCTCGCTGCGCGATTGCAAACGATAATGTCGTAAGTTTCCATAAAAGTTGCGATAGGATTGCCATGTGACAAGCATTCATTAAAGCAAGTCGAATCGGGGCCCTTGTCACCTCGACGCAAGTCGGCCATTTTGCAAATAATTCACCACCTAATTACGTCACACGGTGCCAAGCTGTAATCAAGTTAATGATAATAATATTAATTATTAAACAGTATGGGGAGCCGTCTGGCTACATTAGTTGTTTGGATGTTAATTATACCCTATTCATTATAATAGGTACCAGTACAATTCATGTAAACATATTTTGAATACCTACTAAAGGGACAACTTCAAGTTTGTGACTATAAATAGTCAGAAGTCTGCAATCTGGTATCTAAATAGGTAGATTAAATCTATGGTGCCGGAGAAGGAGACCGGAGTGGACCCGGCTGCCACAACAGGGGGGGACCGGGGGCCCTTCCGTACGCCGTGCCCATAAACCGTATTACCTGCATCATCCTCTGCCAGGTTACTACCTTGCTTTTGTCCCTACAGCCATCATCACAGCGAATCCTCTTTTATACACTTCTTAAAATTATATGCCATGCCAAATAAAAAAAGGAACAGGTTCTCAGCGGTACCATCCTCCACACAAGTGGACTTTTGTAATATCCGGGGACTCCACTCAAATTTAGATGCGGTTCATCAGCATCTGGAGTCTGCGCAACCGACACTTCTATTCCTTACGGAGACACAGATATCCTGCCCGGCTGATACTTCATACCTTCTGTATCCCAGATACACGCTCGAACATAAGTTCTTGAGACGTGCCGGTGTATGTATGTATGCTCGGCAGGGTATCTGCTGTCGCCGCCTTCAGGCCTACGAAGAGATAGATCTGTCCGTGCTGTGGGTGCGCGTTGACTGCGGCGGCCACACCCGCGTCTACGTGTGCCTATACAGGTCTCATAGCGGTGACATGGACACAACTCGGCTCTTCGAGCACTTGCAATTGACATCTGACAGAGTTCTCGAGCAGTATCCCTCCGCGGAGTGTAGCATACCTTGTGTTCTTAAGAGCATCTGCTCGCCCTCGCACGCAGGTTGCGGCAATGCGCTTTTTCTCGTTCGTTACCTTGTTTCTTTTGCTAAACATTTCACTTGAATCACTGTAACGATAGGAAAATATTGTTTCTTTGATTACTTACGAAAATTTCAATGTTTTCGGCACTGCCTATGTTATGGGACACACTAAACACGCCAGAAACTTACCTTGTCTGATATAGGTTTATATTTTCAATTATATTGTTGTTTTCATACGAAAACAAACATAATTATCCTAGAATTTAATACTTTTGATACTTATCGACCGTCATAGCAACGGACGTTGTCAAAACTCATTTTTAGCTAAGGTTGTAATCATTTTACGTCTAAATTGTATACTGGTATCCTGTAAATTTGAAATTGTAAATTTAGAACTATGGATTCTCGAACAACGGCAAGAAATAGTATAAAAGCCGAACATTGCCTAGGACAATTCAGTTTCTCGCCGACTTTTCATCAGTCAAGTCGCAATTGGTCAGTGCAGGGCCAAGCCAGGCCCTGCACTTCAAGAAGACCTCGTGCTCACGTACTTACTTCGACGTCTCTTCTCTTTCTCGATACGTCGAGCCATTCTTCCCGAGCCACGGTGCTCGAGTCACCGTACCTACTTGCTCGAGTCACCGTACCTACTTGCTCGAGTCACCGTACCTACTTACTCGAGTCTCCGTACCTACTTACGCGAGTCTCCGTACCTACTTACTCGAGTCTCCGTACCTACTTACTCGAGTCTCCGTACCTACTTACTCGAGTCTCCGTACCTACTTACTCGAGTCTCAGTGCCTACTTACTGGAGCCGTCGTGCCAACAAACTCGAGTCGTCGTGCCAACTAACTTGAGCCGATGCGCCAACTTACTCAAGCCGACGCGCCAACTTACTCAAGCCGACGCGTCAACTTACTCAAGCCGACGCGCCAACTTACTCAAGCCGACGCGCAAACCTACTCGAGTCGCCGTACCACTACTTGAGGCGCCGAGTCTTCTGTCTCGAGGTTCCAAATTTTTGGGTTACCTACTTAAAATTTATAGTGTTTGACCGTTTAATCTTCCATAGTTATTTTTTATATATCTAAAATCTGTGAGTGCCTTAATAACAAACATTGTCCAAATAAAAGCTTACGCCGACCTTGAGCATTTTCTTTTATTTATTTTTTACTTTTACTTTCAAATTCTTTTTTAAAAAAGTCTGCTTACCTCGCCTTTCAATTTCACTTGGAAGGCGACGTAACGTGACAGGAGTTAGTGATCTTAGGAGATTTTAACGCCCACCATGTTGAGTGGCTCAGTTCTCGGTCCACTGACTACGCGGGTAGGTCTGCTCGCAAATTTTCTCTGGCCTATGGACTCTCGCAACTGGTACGTTCTCCTACGAGAATACCAGACGTCGAGGACCATACCAGCTCTCTCCTGGACCTTCTGTTGACCTCACGTCCGGACGGGTATTCCGTCTCAGTGAATACACCACTCGGATCGTCCGATCACTGCCTCGTCCGGACAAAGGCACCATGTGTAAGGCCGGAACCGCCGCGACCAACTAGCCCACGGCGCATGTGGCAGTATAGGTCAGCAGACTGGGATGGACTGCGTGAATTTTACGCATCGTACCCATGGAGGCAGCTTTGCTTCACATCAGAAGATCCAGACCCCTGTGCAGACGCTGTCGCTGAGACGATCCTGGCGGGTATGGAATGTTTTATTCCCAACTCGCTGGTCGCTTCTGGAGCCAAAAAGCGACCTTGGTTTAATCGGCCCTGTAAGTATGCTACAGCATGTAAGCAAGCCGCATACAGGGCTTGGACCAAGGCCAAAGCTAGTAACGATCCAAACGTTTCTGATGTAAAACGGAAGTTGAACGCTGCCTCGAGGTCTAGCAAGAGAGTTATTGCCCGAGCTAAATTCAATTTCATCGGCAGAATTGGCGAGAAACTTTCTGGATATCCCTCCGGAAGTCGCGCCTTTTGGTCGCTCGCCAAAGCTGCCGAGGGAAACTTCTGTCAGTCGTCCTTACCACCACTGCGAACTACAGCTGGAGATCAGGCCCACAGTGCAAAAGAGAAAGCCGATCTATTGGGTAGCCTCTTTGCCTTGAACTCCACTTTGGACGACGACGGCAGCGCCGTACCTCCCACTATTCCTCGATGTGGGTATTCCATGCCGGAAATTAACTTTTCACAGAGGGATGTCCGGAGGGAGCTGCTGTCCCTAAACGTCCACAAGTCGAGCGGGCCGGACAGCATACCAGTGGTGGTGCTCAAACGTTGTGCTCTTGAGTTGTGTCCCGTCCTAACGCGACTTTTCACGCTCTCTTACCGCAAAAGGCAAGTTCCGTCTTCGTGGAAGACTGCCCTCGTACACCCGGTGCCTAAAAAGGGCGATAGATCAGACCCATCGAATTACAGGCCTATTGCTATTACCTCCCTTCTCTCCAAGCTGATGGAGCGTGTCATCAACACAAAGCTCCTAAGATACCTAGAGGAACACGATCTGATCAGCGACCGTCAGTACGGTTTTCGTCACGGTCGTTCGACTGGTGACCTCCTAGTGTATCTTACACACCGGTGGGCCTCAGCCATTGAGAGTCAGGGAGAGGCGTTAGCGGTAAGCTTAGACATAGCGAAGGCGTTCGATCGGGTCTGGTACCGAGGTCTTCTGTCGAAGCTACCATCGTACGGACTGCCCGAGGGTTTGTGCAGATGGATCGCCAGCTTTTGTCCGGCAGACGCATAAAAGCCGTAGTAGACGGCAGTTGCTCCGAAAACATGGACATTAACGCTGGCGTCCCACAAGGTTCCGTGCTATCCCCGACGCTGTTTTTGCTGCATATTAATGACATGTTGTCTATTGATAGCATCCATTGTTATGCGGATGACACACCGGGGACGCTTACTATACGGGCCGTGCCAACATTCCTCGTGCCTCTGTGTTAGAGAGTCGCGAACAACTTGTGTCCGAAATGGAGAGCACTCTGGTCAGAGTCTCTGAGTGGGGCCAGGATAATCTGGTCCAGTTCAACCCCATCAAGACACAAGTATGTGCGTTCACCTCTAAGAAAACCCCGTTCACTGTGGCCCCACAGTTCCAGGACACAACCCTCTCCATCTCAGAGAGTATTGGGATCCTTGGCATCGACATTTCCAGCGACGTCCAATTTCGAAGCCACTTAGAAGGCAAGGCCAAGCTGGCATCCAAAAAGCTAGGTGTGCTCAATAGAGCGAAGCGGTACTTCACCCCGGGACAGAGACTTATATTATATAAGTCGCAAGTTCGTCCCCACATGGAGTATTGCTGTCACCTCTGGGCGGGAGCACCTGGATACCAGCTTGGGCCTTTTGACTCGCTTCAGAGACGTGCTGTGCGAATCGTGGACGATCCCAAACTCACGAGCGATATTGAACCTTTAAGTTTAAGGAGAAACTTTGCCTCCTTGTGCGTGTTCTATCGCTTGTATAATGGGTTGTGTTCCAAAGAACTATTCGATATGATGCCCACGGCCGCTTTCTATCATCGCACTGCTCGCCGTCGGCAGGGCATTCATCCTCACACCTTAGAACCTAAATGGTCGCGTACGGTACGGTTTCAGAGGAACTTCCTCCCTCGGACGCTTCGGTTGTGGAATGAGCTCCCTGCCGAGGTTTTCCCGAGGAACTACAGTATTGGATTCTTCAAGAAAAGAGTGTATAAATTTTTAAAGGGTCGGCAACGCGCATGTGACACCCCTGGAGTTGCAGGCGTCCATAGGCTGCGGTGACCGCTTATCATCAGGCGGGCCGTACGCTTGTTTGCCACCGACGTGGTATAAAAAAAATGGAAATGATTTTTTTTTATTTATTTGGTTCACAAAACCAGTTATCCCATAATATATATATGCCTAGAATTATGCTTGTTTTCGGTATCCCCTTTGCCCTTTGTTTCGAAAACGATCAACAGCCCTTATGCCCAGAACTAGGTCTTTTATTGGTTTTATATATGCCCATTGATTCGAAAAAGCAACGAAAATAGTCTTTCGTTCAAGTGACCTTTACAACGTCTTTCTTTCGAGAAGTGCATTTTTAGCACCATCTATGTCAAGCAGTAGGTAACTTTCTTGAAATAGTGATTGAAATATTTATGGGTCGGTGCAAGTAGTGACCTATTTTCGGCGTGCATAAATTATGGCGTCTCTCCAAAGAAAGTAAGTAATTATGGAAATTTACTTTAATTACGTGGTTTTTAGTATCTTAGAATAAAGTTAAGTACATAACTTTCAAGTATGTTTGTGTATTTTTAGTGATGAAATGTTACAATAAGTTACCTAAAACTTGCCTATTCAAACAATGTTTCGAGAACGATACATTGGGCAAATATGTGTCATGACCAGTGATAGGAATAGGCAGAGTATAAATACCTAAACTTAGTAGAATAAAGTCATGAAGCGGAGAATTCCTTGCGATAAAATTTTTTTTCGGAAATCCCGTATTTAAAAGTCGTTAAAAAAAGAACATTATTTTGTCCCAGAGGTATTCAAAAGTCAGTAGTAACAACAAGATTACAAGTTTTACTAGTTTAGTTTATATTTTGAACAACATTATTTTTTATGTATTACGCCAGTTCACGTATTGTGTTTAAGTGAAAGAGATAGACATAATAGTATCTATTGTACTGCTTGTGGTTTCTATTGCTATCGTGTAAAAGAGAAAGCAGACGTTAATAATAATAATAATTTATTTCGAACTCAAAGATTCATATTATCATGATTGATACATTGCAATTAAATTACAATTGAACAATAATAAATTAATTAGCTAAAATACCGAAGATTAAATTGACAATATTAGGTCGTAAAAATAATATAACATAATAAAATAAATAAATTCAAGAACATGTCATGCGTATGAATGAATTAACTAACTATTTATTTATTTTAATTAAATAGATTTAACAGCGGCTACTAAAGTCTGACGATGCATTGAAATAATTTGGCAACACCGTCAATACCGACATAACCGTTACAAATGTGTACCTGGACATTATTATGAAGACTAAGGTTGGACGTGCTCTACGAGTACCTATTGACGTAACTTCATCAATTTAACTTCGCGAAATGATCGGCTATAAGTGGATTTTTATGCCGCAATAAATTACCAATCGCTCATCGTTAGCCTTCATAGGGTGGACTGTTTTGGCAATTTCTGTTTCTGCAGGGCAATTGGTTAGGTACTAGACTGTATTTAAGGTGCCTTCGAAGAGAGGTAGGGCAAAGCGGAATAACATCTCGCTCATATTTGAAACAGTCCAATTGCGGAATTACCTCCACCTTGCAGAACGCAGCCTTAACAACAGTAATGCTGTGAAGGCTGCTGTATTGTTTCTAGTGGTGAGGAAGGTCGCCAGAGCTCCCGAAGATGCGTTGTGTAGAGAGTAAGGGTCTTGTATGATATGTATGTAGCTGTCAATACAATTCAAGTCAAGGATAGGCAACGTGCTTGTGATGCTGGCGTCACAAACATCCATAAGCTTGCTTGCCACTGTCATTGTATAAAAAAAACTGGTTTTTAGAGAACATCAAATGTCTATATGGGATCAACTACAATTAGACTGCGCCTAGCAATCGCAAGGTGCTTGTAAGCATGCACATCGGAAAAATATCATATGACGTTCCAAGGCACTCTTCAGTATGGAGGAGTACCATGTAACTTGTGTTTATCCTTTTTAAAACTGGTTCGAATGGCACAATAAATAAAAACGGGCACGTGTTCTGTTGCTGTCCATCCGTGACATTATGTGGATTTAAAATGTCGTAAGCTTATATTTGACATAACTAACAACATTTAAGTAATCAATGGAAATTGTACGAAAGTTTTCTTTTTCCAAGTAACTAGGTACTTTCATTTCTAAAGTTCGGTTATTCGTTAACTAACAATGTCTACTTACCTGTGATAGTCTTCCTTTATAAATTCATTATATATACTACTGCCATGATTTTTTCACTTACCAACAGGTTAGCTGGCAGAGGGGGGGACACTTGACTCCAACATAAATTAGCACTTCAAAAAGTAATGTCACGCAAACGAATAGCTAAATTAATTAGGGTTAAAGAAATATCATATTCTTTTTAAACCAGTTATGTAACAGTGTTCCAAACGAAAGCTTTGCAAAAAAAAAGTATCGCCACTTTACGTGTAGGGATGTACTTTTTTAAATTTTATGTTAGCGTTTTGTAGTCGTAATTAATACGTAGGTATACTAATACGAAATTACAGTTTTCTAGGAGTAACGGTTACTGGCAGACGGACGGACAGAAACCTTGTTTACTAAGGAACCCTATAGAAAACAAGAAGCTAATTGGACGAAACAAAAATAGGCTACATAATGTTACTGTTTAACCACAGACTAAGTCCTTATTCCTCTTTGGTCGAATCCGGTGTAACTTGATTCCAAATCAAGACGAGCCGTCCCTAAACATGATTTCCTTTATATTTTTCCACCACCCCGTATAATTTTACTGCCATATGCCCATGGACAACTTAATGAAGTACCCAATCAGCTAATACAAGGGCATGCATTCCCCTCAAGACTGACCTAATAGGGGTCTGCGGCCCGCATGACGTCATTGGGTTTGGTGCGTATTTTTTATTATTGACTAGCTTTTGCCCGCGACTTTATCTGCGTAGAACTCGTAATCGCCCGAGAAAAATAACTTCTATTAAATTCTTGAATTTAAACTTCTTCTCTTCGTGAGTCATTTCAAAATTATATTACGCAAACGGTTAGAACTCACGCAGGTGCACTCGTCCTGAGGAAGAACTCCCGAAGAGTTCGAAACATGTCGCCCGGAGTGACAATTTATACGTGAGTTCTAACCGTAATATAATTCTATTAAATTATTTAGGCGCGGGCTTAGTTATCGCATTAACCATACAAACTTCAACCCCTTTTGACCACCTATATAATGATTTCCGGTAGAAAAACTATCCTATTTTAGATAAACTAGGGAAACTCAACCAATGCCAAACGCCGAATATCATCTAAATCCGTTCAGCGGTGACAGCGAGAAAAGGTTTAACAGACATATTTTCGCATTAATAATTATTAATATGGATATGGATATGCTTATAAAATGTACCTTTATTACCTACGTTTCGATACCGGTTGCATCGGTCAAGTTCACGGCAGAACAGAACTGATGGATCAGCAAGTTGTCAACGGAAATATGGGTACCTGCATAACATTTCATTATACGACCTTAAAACCTTTAAGAAAAGAGCGACCCCAACTTAAACGCACTTACAATCCCTCTGATGTTGCGGGTGTCCATGGGCGGCGATAATCGCTTACCATCAGGCGATTCGTCCGCACGTTTGTCTCTTATTTCATAAAAAAAAGTGTTATACGCTGCTTCGTTTACATATTGATTATTGGAACTAGAAAATTATAGATTGTTTGGACAGTTATTATGACGTCCTCCGATATGTATAATCCGATAAAATATGATTTGAAAATTGTCATTTGCCGAGGGTGAGTGTAGTGTGAGAATTAGCGGGCACTCAATGTGTTTTTTTAAATGCTAAAACAAAATAGGCATCTATTCATCTGGATTTAAATCAAAATGTTAAGATCTGCTTTAATCACGCAAATAATAGTGATGGCAAGAAAATTCAAAATCAATTACGTGAAATTCGTTTACTTCTTCTCATATTTAACTTGCATTGCGCAATCATGAGGCTCTAATCTTCTTAATACCAGTAGGTTATTAAAATAAAACCAAGTATAAACCCCCAAAACAAAGTAAGCGTAAAAAATCGTTTTTATATGGAATATAAAACTGCAACAAAAGATTACCTCAACCCTCCAACTACTTACCAATTCACCCTCACATCCCATCCTAAGCTCCGTAACATTTGCCATATTATTTTTCATATCTGTAAGACTCGGGTCCTAATACCGGGCATGTGAGGGCCGGGACATTATTAGGCCCGGTGCCCTACTTTGGTCGGTCGGGGCAATAAGTGGGTATTTATGAATTGTAAACGGGTTAGGGAACTAAGCAGGAAAAAGATTTTGGTAAACTTGTAAATTTCTGTAAATTATTAAATAGATATACCTGTGTAGTACTGTTATACAACCTAAGGAAGAGCGGTGTCACCCAACACAGGCAATCTATTGCTTACAGGGAGGCTCCATCACTTCGATCATGTGCCACATTTGTTCATTATAAATAATTTTTGTATTCTGTATTGTTGTAAGTGAAATAAAGAGACAGATTTAGTGAAAATGCTGAGTATACATAAAATATACGCAAAAGGATAAATAGGAAATATCATTCGGTCGGGCAGAGCCGAAAGTCATCTCACTCATTTTTGGAGCTGTTCAACTAGGGAAGAAAGTACCTCCACATTACAGAAAACCGTAGCTATATAATAACAACACTTCTTCTTCTGTAGGTAAGTGTTCTGAAGTCGCAACCGTCCATTGGCTACGGTGTCTGCTTACCAACGCGCAGACCTCGTGCTTATTTACCACCGTCGTAGTATTAAAATAAATATCAAAGGGAGCTCTGGAATTGAAAAAACTATTTGTGAACAATTTATAATATTCGACATGGTATTAGTAACATGGCGCCTGGCGGCGATATCACGGTGACGTAAGAATGTATACTCGTATAAGTATATGTTAAATTTTGGTTAGTAGCTTTAGCTTTACCCACAGAAATCTACAAAGAAATCAACTAAAACACGCACATTCACGCAAAGAAGGCATTCTTTATATTTTAGGTACATTCACGCCAAGTACGTCATTAGGGAAACATACATATTCCTACAACAATGGAGGATTTTTCCGATCCATTAGACTCCATCAAACATATTCCAAAAAAACAAAAGCGTTTAGCCAAAACCGTTCAGAGGCTCTAACCGCGAACCGAAAACCAAGTTCATTCGTGCCTCCCTCTCTGTCGAATCCGCAACGACGGAGAGGGAGATTCTCGAGGGAACTTTATCTTCGAATCGCGGTAGGGCCTCAGAAAACAAGGTCTTCACCCCGGAAAATTACAAGAATGACTGTCAAAAGTAAATTTAGTGTGAAAAGCAAAAAGCCGTTGTAAGTCGGGATGACTAGCAATTCTCGGTAATTGTACTCAGACAAAAGTGCTTAATTGCCGGCCGGGACGGAAAAGATGATAAATGTGGCAGTAAATGCATGTGTGCCGGAAATTGGGGCATTCATGGAAATAGCCATTCGTGTGTAACTTACGTTGGATAGCGAATTGGGTGCAATATAATATTTTTTATTGATTGATGTACGTATTATATCACCCTATATATTCATTCAAAACTTATTCATGTTGTAACAGATATCGAGCCAAATTGACGTAAGTCCAAAATAATATATTCGCAAAGCCGTTTTATTAAGGTTTGTGGCTACCCTTTTGTCTTGTCAAAATAGAGGGTAGACATAAAAAGATAATGGCGCCCAAACCTTTGATCGTGCTGAGTATTTCAGATGACGGCAGAGAAGGTGCGGGAAAACTTATAAATGTAAAAAATAAATAAAAATTAAAGTATTAAAATGAGTCATTACTTTCCGGGCAATTAATATCATAAACTGGCAGATTTTACTTGCCATATATTACATAAATTGGCAGTTAAAATTATAACTTGGATATTGGTCGCCCAGTCACTCGAATCAGGAAGTCCAACAGAGAGGGACATACTTCGTTTTAGTTTTGCGGTAGGTCTACTGGTGCTAAAAGTGGCCGTTCTAACCGCTCTACCCTAGCGCTGGAAATCTTAAATCGTTTCAATTCAATACTCTCGCGGCAACTATCTCTGCGGGGATAGTTTTACTTGACCGACATTTTTAGTTTTCGTGCCGTGTTTACATACATTTCGTCTTTACGAGTCTACGTTGCAGCATGTAAATTTTTCAGTCACCAGCATCTGCCACAAGGCGCGGATAGGTATCTGACATGACTCTATAGGACAAGTCAGACATATTAATTGGTTTTTGTGGCAGATGTTGCAGGGAGAGACCCGAGTATGTCCTAAAATTACGACCAAGATCAGCGGGGGATGGGCAGAAACATCGCTGGAGTGCGGTGGATACACTCCGATCGCCAATAAGAGTGCCAAGCGTGGCGATTATGGCATTTACCCCCTCATGGAAATGCTGGAGACCTATGCCCAGCAGTGGACGTCCTTTCGCCTGATATGGTGGTGTGGCAGATGTGGGATGAGAAAATGATTATAAATATCAAATAATAAGTGAAAAATTGAAAAAAAAAAGGTCCGAGTAAGGTTTCAAATTCCAACATTCAACATCCTAGCATATACGAGTAGGAAAAATCTATCGTTAAAAGAAGCCTAAGTCTTCTAGGCAGATATTGCTGTACGCCTCCCGAAGGCGTTGTAAGAGGGAACTATGTAGTGAAGGATTTCGTGCCTGAGCTTGATTGTTCCGATAGTTCAGATGTCTAAAGTGATTAACCGTTTATGCCAGGTCGCAGGTTCGAAACCTGCTGGGAGCACAACAATTTCAAATTTTTCCTTTAATTTGAGATTTAGTATTTTTTCATACAAATTAGTTGAGAGAATTATGCGTGCTTGGAAATTGCCGTTTTCTAAAAACAACTATTTTAGTACTTACCAGTGAACAGAATTCACTCCCGCTCCCGATAGTGCCGACTGACCATTTAAATCGTTGCTTCGTTGTCGGGAAAACAACAAGACATTTCTAACGAATCTAATGATAGGTTGGACCCGGGTATGTTCTAAAACTACGACCAAGACCACCGGGGAATGGGCAGCAGCATTCCTTGAGTGCGGTGGAGATACTGCGATCGCCAACCCGCATGCCAAGCGTGGCGATTATGGCATTTACCCCCCATGAAATTGGGGGAAGCCTATGTCCAGCAGTGGACGTCCTAGGGCTGATATGGTGATGGTAATGATAGGTACGAGTATGTTTAAAAGTGTATGAATTGTCACCCGCATTCCATTGACAACTGCCTGCCTGTCTTTGGACTGCGTTTGACAGAGGTTCAGGTCAATCTTTTCATAGATGCGGCTACCCGTGCCCCGCCTACAACCATTTCTTTAAATAGTAGGTATAGTAAGTTTCCTCACGATATTCTCCTCGTAATAAATATTCCGGACACTGTTTCCAGAAACATATTGAACTGATCAGGATTCGAACCTACGACCTGAGGGCCTACTCCGAACTTCGAAAATCGAATTTCGTGTCGTGCTGTCCCTTTCACTTTCGTGTTATACACTATATGACGGAAAGGGATGGCACGATACAAAGTTCGATTTTCGAAGTTCGGAGTAGGCCCTCTGGATAAGTAACACTCAATAGCAGTGAACCTTTCTATAAAATTCAAACTTATATTGTTTCATTTTCACTGCTTCAATCTGGAATTCTCTTCCGGCGTCTGTATTTCCGGAAGCATATGACCTCGATGTCTTCAAGGTAAGAGTGGATAGGCATCTTCTGAGTGAGCAGTTCCATCTTAGACCTTCTCTTAACTTTCCATCAGGTTAGACTAGGGTCAAACGCAATCCCATTTGCAACAAAAGAAAACAGATATTCCATGTTTTTTTACAAAAAGCAAGGTCCAATTAAGTTAAAGTGACGCCTACATTTTTCACCTCTAATAACTTTTGTGAAGAAAGTAACTAATTTACAAAACTCGCAAAAGAGATGAATAATTAACTCTTTTCTTTAACTCCGTAAGACTGTTCTGTCTTTTTCACAAAAATGATATAATTTGTTTTCGTATTTTAGTTGATAACCCAGTGAAATATTGTATTCTGCAGCTAGAATATGCAATTAGTGACAGCAGCTATAGTTATTTCACACTAAGTTTTTTAAGTCCTTAACGTGGAATATTCATTAAAATATAGCAATATCTAAGAAACCTGCAATCCGGTTGAGCTCGCTACGACGGATTCCAGTAAATCTGTTAGTTTGCAGTGCACGAAATTCAAGGAATATCAAGTAATGAGTTACAAGCGTTTACACTATCTTCGGCTAGTGGCGATTTGCAAGCGGTGTGAAGCAATAAGCCTGCTTGCTGCGTGCTCGCCGCGGTTGCGTCGCTTGTAAATCGCTGGTGTTATAAGGCCCTTAGAAGGTAGTAAAAAAAAAAGTTGAAATTTATTAGCAACTAGCTTTTGCCCGCGACTTCGTCCGCGTATAATTCGTTCTCGCCTTAGAATGATTTGTTTTCCCATACAATCTTTCTCAAGCTCAGGTGGACACCAGGAACTTAGGGGTGACATGTTAGAGAAGGAAAGCCACGAATACATCGGACTGGAGATATTTGCTTGACCAGGCTAGCCTAGGGCCCACCCGTGGCTATAACGCCTCAGATGATGATGATGATACAATCGATCACCCTTCTTTACACCCCCTTAAGAAATGATTTCAGTCAATATGACATTCCCTAGAAATCCTATTGTCAAAACGAATCATTAAGTGCTTATTTCGGAATATCAAGTGTACCGATTCTAGACGAATGAATCCCGTCAAAAACATTACATGTACATTGTACAATGATAAAAGTCTCGCTACGCAGTTCTGCCGTAAAACGTTATCCCAACAGAGCGACTTCTTCATGTAAGTATGATGACCGGAGGCCGGAAGCAGAGCGGCAAGGCTTGCGAGAATAATCACACAGAGCGGCCTTCGTAAGGATGAGGGCCGAAGGCATGAAGCGGAGAGGAGAGACGCGCGAGGCTGAAGGCCGAGCCACCCAACAGAGTATATTCTTCATGTAAGGTTGATGACTGGAAAGCCGAAGGAGAGTGGCAAGGCATGCGAGGCCGAAGGCCGAGCTATGTCGTCGCCGAAGATCCAGTTGCCATATTAATGAGGTCTGTTATCGATTCTAAGTATCCCCAGCCAACTTTTTTCGAATATCTTCCATGTACAGACTTTCGACCCTCTTCTAAGTGTACATCTAAGATGCTCTAACTGTCTATGCTGACGATTGGGCTGCCCAGCTCAAGTGATCTCTTATATCAAACAGTTTTTATTGTGTGAAGGGTCAACAATTACGTAAAAAATAACGCACGATAAAACTAAATGGTACACCGACGATACAAAGTGTGCATTGAAACAGCTGTTTTGTATTTAAGCATATGAATAAAAACAATGCCACAGTATCGCAAATGCATTTTGATGTACACGCAAAGTAGAACTTATTGCGAAAAGGTTGTGCTCAAAAATAGCGTCAATAATCAGAAGGAATTATGATACTTCGGTTTTGACATAATGAATCGTCAACTTGTATACAATTCTGCTATGCTTTAAGTTAAATTTCTTGACACGCTGTTATACTCCCAATTGGCTGAAACTTAAATCGTAGAATGGCGTATGAGGATTAAACCACCACCGTTTCATAGACCTTACTTGCATACCCGATCCCACTCGAGAACCTTTCCTCCCCAACGGCCAACGGTTCTACGTACAATATGCCCCGCCCACTGCCACTTAAGTTTAGCGGTTCGGAGGGCTATGTCGGTTACTTTGGTTCTACTGCGGATAGCCTCATTTCTAATACGATCACGCAAAGATACTCCCAGCATAGCCATCTCCATTGCTCCTTGGGTGACTTTGAGCCTTCTTATGAGGCCCATAGTAAGCGACCACGTTTCAGTGCCATATGTCATCACTGGCAACACACACTGGTCAAAGACCCTCGTCTTGAGACACCGCGGAATATTGGACTAAAAGATGTGCCGTAGTTTCCCGAACGCTGCCCAGCCGAGTTGGATTCGACGATTAACCCCTTTCTTGAAGTTGGACCTACCTAACTGGACAGTCTGTCCTAGGTATAATATATAATCATCTACAACTTCAATTCAAAGTGTCCGATTGTAACGCGAGTTGGTGCTACGTACTCGTGCTTCAAAACCGACCGACGAATAAAGCCCGTAAAATATTACATGTACAATGATAAAAGTCTTGCTACGCAGTTCTTCCGTAAAACGTCCTAACAGAGCGGGTTCTTCATGTAAGTATGAGGGCCGAAAGGAGGAAGCAGAGTGGGTTTCTTATGTAAGGTTGAGGGCCGAAGACTTAAAACAGGGAGGCTAGACACGCGAAGCCGAAGGCCGAGCTTCCCAACAGAGTAGATTCTTCATGTAAAGTTCTCTCTCACGGGTTGAAATGGAGCGGCAAGGCATGCGAGGCCGAAGGCCGAGCATTCAAATAGAGCGGGATCCTTATATAAGGCTGAAGGCCCGGAGCCGTGTGACACGCACGCGAGGCCCAAGGCCGAGCGTCCCAACAGAGCGGGCTCCTTATGTAGGGCCGAAGGCCTGAAGCAGAGTGGCAATGCAAGCGAGGCCGAAGGCCGAGAGTCCCAACAGAGCGGGCTCCGTATGTAGGGCCGAAGGCCTGATGCATAGGGGCAAGGCATGCGAGTCTAAAGGCAGATCATTCACACAGAGTGGGCTCCTCATGCCGATCATTCACACATAGTGGCAAGATAGCCAACAGAGCGGGCCCCTCATGTAAGGCTGAGGGCCGAAGGCCCGAAGCGGCAATGCACGTTAGACTGAAGGCCGAGAGTCACACTGTCTAGACATATAAACCGATAGACAAACAGACACGAATTCTTAAAACTGTTGAAATAAGTTCTGTTTCGATGCCAAGGCCTTCAATGTACAGATTTTCGACCCTCTACATCCAGGGGCCTTTCAACTCGAAGTACGAATTTTTCTATGGAAATGTTATTTTAACTTGTTTGTACCAGATGTCACTTGGTGCTATCTCTATCGCACTTGCGTATTGAAGTGACAGGGATGCAGCGGTCGTGCGGTTAGTTCTTACTAAATACACAACGGCCACGATCTATGTGGAGTATTTCACTGGTATCTCCATCTCAGTATATATATTGTACTTTGTGCACAGATCTAAGGTGCTTCAACCGTCAATGTTGACGATTGGGCTGCCCAGCCCAAGTGATCTCTTATATCAAACAGTTATTATAGTCTGAAGGGTCACCAATTACGTAAAAAATAATACACGACAAAATTAAATTGTACACTGACGATACAAAGACTGCATTGAAGCAGCTGTTTTTTATTTAAGCATATGAAGACAAACAATTCCAAAGTATCGCAAATTTATTTTGATTTACACGCAATAATAGACCTAATTGCTAAAAGGTTATGCTTAAAAATAGCGTCATCAATCAGAAGGAATTATGATATTTCGGCTTTGACATATCGATCGAAACGTCAGCTTGTTTACAATACGTCAAATTCTGCTATGGCTTAAGTTAAATTTATTGACTCGCCGTTATACTTCCAATGGGCTGAAACTTAATGCTTACAATGGCGTATGAGGATTTAAATCACCAGTTTCATAGACCATATTTGCACCCCCGATTTCATCCCTTTGAGGGTGATTATCGGGACAAAAAGTATACTATAAGTGAATCCAGATTATATACTGTTTAGTATACAAAAAATCATCTTGATCTGTTCAGCCGTTTTTGCGTTATTGAGTAACAAACATCCAAATATCTAAACTTTCGCATTTATTATTTAGTGGGATTACAAAGTTATATATGTAGTTTTTGAATCTATAAAACGATTCTGAAATTGGGGTTTAGAGTCACAATTAATTAATGGAATAAATCGTTATAGTGTTCAAAATTTTAAGAGACCGTGGTGGCTGGCGCGCACACAGGGCAGCGCCGCGGCGCAGCGCTTGCGTTTACTTTTTTTTCGGTTTCTATCTTAAGATTTCACAAATTTTGAATGTGGATGTTTTTTCTTTATCGTCAAGTATATGCTTACCAATTTTCATTCCTGTAACTCATGGATTATAGGAGTTCCCATACAAAATTCAACCCCTCTCTTTACCCCCTTTAAACCCAAATTTGCACAATTTCTATAGCCTAAAACCTGACCGGGTATTTACTCGACAGATTAGTAAAGTTTTCATCAAAATCCGTTTAGCCGTTTTCACGTGATGCGTGTTCATATAAACAGACAAACAGACAAACAGACAAAAAATCTAAAAACTGTTGGAACGTGTTCTGTTATCAATTCTAAGTATCCCCAGCCAAATTTTTTTCGAATATCTTCCATGTACAGACTTTCGACCCTCTTCAGCTTTATTATATGTATAGATTGAACCAGACGTTAGTTTGCGGTATTCCATGAAAAGTTACTAGTACAACATTCTTAACTTTTTTTACTTTTGGCAAGCAACATCTCATTATAATACATAGAAAACATTCAAGTCTCAGGAACAGATGATTTTGCTCACCACAGAAACAAATGCCTACAGGGATTCGAACCCGGGACCTCTAGCTTGGCAGTGTCGCTACCAACTAGGCTAAACAGCCCTACAAAGAGAAGCAACATTAAGAGAGGAGATACAAGAATATCACAAACATTTGTTTTACAGTTAAACCATTTTTTTGAGTGATCACCCCTGTACTACGTTTTTTCTTTGTTTTTATAAAATGATGAAATGAAATTATTTATTTATGTGTGAATTGGGTTACATTTTGCGGTTATATTTGATCGGGTCGCCACCTTCCCTAACAGATGGTCGAGTGAGGCGATGGCTGAGATACGCGTCATACTCGTGATCGGGTGCTGTTTGTGGAGTCCGATCTGTTCATGCTTGCAAGGGCATAATAAATACCTTAATACTAGTGTTATTTTATTGGGGATTAACGAGAGACATCATCCTGTTCTGGATTAGTTTTATTGTTATTGACGCTTAGAGACCTTATACATCTCTAACAATATTAAATTACTTAGTGCTATTTTCATTCACTACTTATTTTAATTTAGACGCTTAGAGTTAATGTACATCTCTAAGGACTTAGGAATAATGGACGCTCAGAGACCATATACATCGCTGAGATATTAAATTTATTTTGTGTACTTTTGTGTATTCGGACAGAGACCGTATATATACGTCCCTAATATTACCTTTTTTATATTATGTATCGAAAGTTTATTTTGATTGAATGTTGTAGGTTTGTTGGTCAGTATAGATTTAAAGTAGTCCGGTCTTGCATGTAGTATTGCAGTCACCTTTGGGATGGGATTTATTTATTTGTATAATTCATATGTTGACTTGTAAAAGTGTCCTTGTGGCCTAGTTGCAGAATAAAAATTTTGATTTTGATTTTTTGATTTTCAGCAGCTGTCATCCCATAAAAACATTTACAGACCATTTGGTGCAACACATCTTAAGTGACAAATTATGTATACTACCCGCGCGACGCCAATACGGTACAGATGTTACACCACTAAACAACCGCTGTGTCACCAAAATTGTACCACGTAGAGAGACTTAAAACTAATGAAATTGCTGCCTGAATGTAGCGGAATTTTGACGCGCTCCAAACGAAGATATTATTCCTTCAGAGATTTAATTTTATTACAGCGAGATGCAAAATACGGGAATATTTTAGTTGGGAAATAAATATGAAACGGGGAGTGAACTAGACCAACTTGTGGCATAATCCTCTTTACCTAAATGTGTTTTGAAATGGTTTGTACAAAAGCAAAAAATAGTTTATGGTTACGAAGTTTTTTAGCAAAGGATTATTTATGGGTTTATGGTAAACTACCAGTGCTTGGTACTGATCCAATAGTTAACACTTCATCTTATGTTATAAAATTGGCCAAGTGCAAGTCGGACTCGCGCACTAAGGGTTCCGTACCATTATCTATAAAAAACGGCATAAAAATCACGTTTGTTGTATAGGAGCCCCTTAAATATATATTTTATTCTGTTTTTTTTTGTATTTGGTTTTAAAGCGGCAACAGAAATACATCATCTGTGAAAAATTCAACTGTTTAATTATCACGGTGCATGAGCTACAAGCCTGGTGACCGACGGACAGACAGACGGACGGACAGCGGAGTCTTAGTAATAGGGTCCCGTTTTATCGTTTGGGAACGGAACCCTAATTAATATAGGCCAATATGCCAGATGCCTAGCTTGAACCGGTGTATAATTTCGTTCCGGTTGCTGTCGAGAAGGCTGGGCTTTGGTGTGCCGAATTTTATCAGAGGCATGGGGCGGCGCTTAAGGGATAGGGGCTACGACCCACGCTCTCGTGCGTGGGTTCTGGTTCTTACCCGATACAACAAACGCTGGCCATTCAGTGGGGTAATGCCGCCGGTGTTTTTGGCACGTTTAGTCCGGGAGAGTGTCGGAGTGGGATGTAAACAGATTCGTTTACACCCCACTCCGATAATCTCCCGATAATTTAGTTTGTAGCTGACGAAACTATGGAATTATAATTTGTGGAATGCATGCATATTCTGACGAAGCATGTCGCTGTAGCTGGCTATTTTGGGAAATTGACGAAGTCTGCGTTGTGGATATGGTTTGCACCACCTTTGTTGTAAATGTTGTAAATAAATGATTATTTTGTATTCATATGTGGATATTAGTTGACAATTATCGCTTATTAAGCTGTCAAACGCTGGGAAGTGTAACATACAGAGATTTAGTGTCACATCCGGCAAACTCAAAAAAATATACATATTTAGTTGTAATTGAAAAAGTTATAGTGTTAATCTGTTCGTTATTATCAGTGGTGTACTTCGGTGGGTAAGCTTAGTATGGATATAGTTATTAACTCCGGGATTTGATATAAAAATTTAAAATTTGTGTTTGGTTCAAAAAATGTTTTAAAGAACCGCGGGCCTAACGTATGAAAAACGTGGTTCTAGTTAAATGCCCTGTCTTGAAATCCGGATTTAGATACTATAAGAGAAAGCGCAGAAATTATTTCAAAAGAAGCATCTCATCATAGTTTTATAGATTTGCCCGCTGACATCAGTAGCGTTTGAAAGGTCATTTTCCTTATATAAATGGATAATAGACGTCAAAAGAAATAGATTGGCAGTAGAAAATATTGAGAAAAATATGGTTTGCTACGTTTATATATTTTACTTTTATAAAGTTATTGTAAAAAACCTAGCTTAAGTAAGAAAAATAATACAGACATAATAATAATAAAATATTTTTCCGCTTTGTACACAAGCATTTTTGTAAAGATAAGTTATGTGAAATGGAACTTTTTCATGTGACATTATTAATTATTTACATAATTAATCGGAAGAGAAGTATTTGAGCACCGCTTCTTAGTATGTTCTTTATCTCTGACTTCTGCAAAAGATGAATAAAATGCGGACAGCCAAACAGTAACGATAAATCAATTTAAGGAAGTTGTTTCAATTCAGATGTTTACAAAATATGTGGCTATTCTTTTGCTTTTAGTCCCAGTATGCACGCCACATAAATGCCTCTGTGGCAGTGATGTCGACCGGCTGGGGCATCACGGATTATCTTGCCAACGTATCGCAAGCCGCTATTCGCGACACGCTGCTATAAACGACATAATCCGTCGGTCTCTTGCCACCGTCAACGTACCGAAAATACTCTAGCCTTTGGGTATAGCCAGAGACGATGTCAAGAGAGCTGCGTACCTGCGAGGACACGCTGGCGTCGTCCCATCTCCACGGTACCGCACACAAAATAGGCGCGAAGGTGGAGGTGGCTGAAGCCCTCAAAAGACGCATACAGAAGTCTCGACGCCAACTACAACTTCGCTGCTTTTGGAGTCGAGACTCTTGGTCCGTGGGGCCCTGCAGCACAGAAATTCTTTCGAGAGTTGGCTAAACGGCTGGTCGATGTAACCGGGGACAAAAGAGCTGGCGACTTTCTCGCCCAACGCCTAAGTATTACGATCCAGCAAGGAATGCTGCCAGCATCCTCGGCACCATGCCACAGGGGCCAATTTTAGACTACATATAATGGTTTAATTTAGTTTATTTTATAATTATTCATGTTGTTTAAATAAATGTTTATTTTTATTAAAATGGCGGCATAATGCTGTAATTACAGTTCACCTTTTATGTGATTGGTGCTTATTGAATAGAGACACCACAATCATTTACACTACGACCTATGATTAAATTTATAGGTAAGTTACCCAATACAAATCTCCGCCAGTAGGTATTATCTCTAAGCACTAACTCTATTAGAACTAGTACGAGTACTAGGAGTACAGATTAGATTATTGCTTAGTCAGAGCCATGAGTTTCCTTTGAGACGGGTTTACGATATTTATCGGTGGTCCTAGCTTTGTTTATAGTTTAATCAAAATAATTCACTTACTTTGAGAATTGGCCTTTCTTGGAAGATAATATATGAAACTGAGTTTTTATGTTTGTATGATGTTTTATATAGGAAAGTTGGGGCAATGAGTGTGAGAATGAGAGGCCGCTAAATTTTTTTATATTTTTTTTTTCAGATTCGCATTTTATTCGTTATTTACTTTAGCGAAAGTGACTACATTCATTAAATAATAATAATAATAATAATATTGGGGGACAATCTTACACAAATCGACCTAGTCCCAAACTAAGCAAAGCTTGTACTATGGGTACTAGACGACGATATACATACTTATATAGATAAATACATACTTAAATACATAGAAAACAATTATTATTTTAAATGTCTAGAAAATAATTATTATTTATCACTTCTGCTAGAAAAGTGTATCATATTACTGATATTAAGCTTATCGAGCAGGACTCAAGTAACGAATTTGGCTCCTACGGAAAATATGTTTAATACTTTATGATTTATAAAACATTTTTCTTTTCATATTGACTTTCTTCTGAATGCGACTTTAACTGCCTATACCTATTAACTTCGGTATGAAACTTTATAGTAGGTTTTTGCGGAAACTATTGTGACATAAAACACAAATGCAATGTTAGACCATGTGCCATGCAATTTTAGAAAAACAAAACGAAAACCTAACACAACACACAGAGCCAAGCTAAAAACTAAAGTAACATGCATTGCAAATATTACTACTTACTAGAGGGACGTGATGATATAGTTTTGTCATTCCCTTCCTTAGATACAGCTTTTGCCGAGACATTCCGCAGCTCTCGTATTGGCGGAAGGTTGTTATTCCAGCACTTTTTTATTAACAAATATATACAAGAATACTTAACAAAAATAACTTAAATCATATTAAAACTAACTTAAACTAAAACAGGCACTTGAGGAATTGTAACGAGGATGCTGGCGGCATTTCCTCACATTTTTTTACTCGAAAAAGACACATTTTTAAACTATATTCCATTTTACAATTAAATTACATCACTTTAATATCATAATTGGTATGGTACAGTTGGCAGCATTCATTTGTGTAGGTATGAAACTGTAGTATCTGGTTGAGCTGCCGGATTCAGGGTACTGATTCTTGGTAATTAATTAATACCATAGTATATCAAACTAATATTTTATTTTACTTTAATTAGTCTTACATGGTGTATCTTGTGTTTAGTCCCACGATCAAGAGAGCGAATAGGTGGGAGACGTGCGTTTAGTTACCACAGAAACAAAAGTCAAAAACTATACTTGTATAGAAACTCTACTATTACTAAATAATATTATATATTTTATCAATCCTGTTTGAGTCGTCTGCTCCAGGATATCTCAAAAGTAAATTTGTTTTTGATACCCCTCGCCCAGGCTGTCAGCTGTGTACCTCCCGTGTTCTTAAATTATCAATACATTTCCACCGCATGACTCATTTCCATTAATGACTCATTCCATCGCCATACAGGCAAGCCGTCTCTGGAATTCACTCCCTCTCAACATCAGACAAGCCCCAAGCAAGTTTGCTTTCAAGCGAATGCTGCGTAAGCATATGCTTAAACAAGAATTCGACTACAATCCATCCCTATAATTATAGTATACAGGGTGTGGCCTGTAATAGGAGCAAAAAATTAAACGGTACACTATTGAGCTCTCCAGCAATTTTTCCCATATGGTATTAATTGAAAAAAAAAAGTTTTTTTTGGATTTTTTCTTTTTGCAAAAGTAGCTTATATGTACTTTTTTACTCTACTGGAGTGATATTAGTAACTATTAATACAAAAAACACAAAAAAATATATATTTTTTTTAAAAAATCCCAAAAATATCCTTTTAAACCAAAAATGCGACAACGATTATGAGTCATAACTTGAAGCAACCTCAAAATCAGCATTGACTGTCGCGCTATAATCTCCGAGTGCCAAGACCCATTACTTGGAGATCATAACTTTAGATCAAAAATTTTCCCAAGTGAAAAAAGATATATTTTTTTTGGACACAAGAGGTTACTGCAGATTCTCTAAGGAAGCGTCCTTTAAATTTATTGCTCCTATTACAGGCCACACCCTGTATATTGAATATGAAGTAGTATATTTATTCTTGTACTAGCTTTTGCCCGCGACTTCGTCCGCGTAGAAGTCGTTTTCTCCTAGAATAATTTGTTTTCGCATACAATTTTTCTCAAACTGAGATGGTTAGACGGCGTAGAAAAGGACACCAAGACCTTAGGGGTGTATTCTCTAGAAATCCTATAGTCAAAACGAATGATTAAGTGCTTATTTCGGAAAATCAAATGTACCGATTCTAGGCGAATGAATCCCGTCAAAAAATAACAATTATAATGATAGAAGTCTCGCTACGCAGTTCTGCCGTAAAACGTAGTCCGAACAGAGCGAGTTCTTCATGTAAGTATTATGGCCAAAGGCCCTAAGCTGACCGGCGCAGACATGCGGGCCTATCATTCCAACAGAGCAGGCTCCTTATGCAAGGCTGAGAGCCGAAGGTCCAAAGCAGAGCGGCAAGGCACGCGAGACCGAAGGCCGAGCCTCCCAACAGAGCGGGTTCTATACGTATTGATAATGGCCGAAAATGCGAAGCAGAACGGCAACAAATGCGAGACCGAAAGCCGATAATTCACACACAGCGGTCTCCTTATGCATGGCTGAGGGCCGAAGGTCCGATGGGCGTGCCAAGTCAAGTCAAGAGTGTTACGTGATAATGAAGGCGTGCTGGAGGGCGGCAAGGCACGCGAGCCTGACACCAGAGCGTACACACTATGTATAGGTGTATTGGCACATAACGTGGCTTTACTTGTTTTAGAAATAAAACCCAGATATTAAACGAATTATAAATTTACTGCGTGCAAAGGTACATGACAGTGCAAATGTTGTATGAAGAATGTATACATGACATAAAATAACATGGGCGCCTGACCCAAAAACGAAGCAATATTGCGCCTATGCGCAGTTCCAGCGCAGAATCAGGAGTTTAACTGATGGAGGTCGTATGGGCCGAAACATCTTCCCGCCTCGTTGAAAGATCCGTCTTTCAACTCTGCAACTCTTCGTCGGTTGGTAAGGGGCACAGACGAACGAAGGGCCGACGCACACAGCCTCTTGCAGTGTTTACGTCTGCTACTCGGGACACCCCGTCGGCTCCAGGAAATAATCTGGCAACTCGGCCAAGGCGCCAGTATAGCGGTGGGACGTTGTCTTCTTGCAGCAGAACCAATTCACCAACATTAAGCTGAGCGGTGTTGCTTCTCCACTTAGATCGCTGCTGCAGTTCAGCTATATATTCCTTCTGCCAGCGCTGCCAGAAATGCTGGGGGATTTTCTCAACTCGTGCATATCTTTTTAGCGTGCTCTCTTTATGGCTCTGCAGGTCAGGTGTAGGCAGTGCAGTCAATGCTCTCCCGATAAGAAAGTCCCCTGGGGAGAGGGAGAGGAAATCGTCGGGTGATGATGACAAAGGGTATAAGGGACGACTGTTAAGAATCGCCTCAACTTGTGCAAATAACGTTGTCAATTCTTCAAAAGTTAAATTACTATTGCCAATAACACGTTTCAAGTGAAATTTTGCTGCTTTAATACCAGCCTCAAAGATCCCGCCGAAGTGAGGAGCGTAAGTCGGGCTAAAGAAAAACCGAATGCGCTCTTGGTTCACAAAATCAGATATAGATCCAGCATTTTGTTTTAAAAAGCTACTTAACTCTTTAGCGGCTGCAACAAAATTGCGTCCATTGTCGCAGAATATCTCCGCTGGCTTGCCTCTGCGAGCTACGAAACGTCTCAACGTCATTATAAACGCGTCCTTCGTCAAATCACTAACACATTCTAAGTGTACGCATTTGTATCTTAAGCATACAAATAGACACATGTAACATTTTATCAATTTACTTCCTCGACCCTTTCTATTTAAAATATAAAACGGGCCGGCAAAATCAAGGCCTACAGACAGAAAGGGGAAACCAGGCATTATTCTTTGAGGGGGTAAGTTACCCATTTTAGGACATAGCGTCGTACCCCGATGCCGTCTGCAGCATACACATCGATTTACAGTGCGCCTTGCTAATAATCTACCATTGATTGGCCATACAGTTTCTCTAACTGCGGCTAACAATAGCTGAGGGCCAGCATGCAATTTACGCACGTGCTCACGTTCAAATATAAGTCTCGTCAAGTGATGTCTAGCATGCAACAAAATGGGATGCTTTTTCTCGAATGGATAATTAGACGCCTCAATGCGGCCGCCAACTCTAATTAATTTGTTGTCATCTAAAAAAGGCGAAAGGGATAACAGTTTGCACCTTGTGCTTAAAGTTTTACCCTTTGATAACAACTCATACTCATCGGGAAACGATTGCTCTTGAGCGAGTAAGCAAAGTGCATTGAATGACTCCGCCAATTCCTCACAAGTAAGTATGCCTATTCTTTTATTAGTAGTGTTTTTTAAGTTAAATATGAATCGTTTGACAAATGCAATTATTCTTTCTAATTTCGTGAGATTAGAATAATTTTCGAAAGTTATTATTGGGCTTTCTACAACATTAGTGTAAGTTTTTATTATTTCAGGTAACTCTTCGGAAGCAGTAACCTTCAACACAGGCCAGCGCGATTCGTCCTCGGACAAGAAGGAAGGACCGGACCACCACAGCTGTAGGCTCCGCAGGCGACTGGCGTTAATGCCTCGGGATATTAAGTCTGCCGGATTCGCTGCCGTGGGCACGTATCTCCAATCCACGGACCTCGTAATTTCTAATATTTCACTGATCCGGTTTGCCACGAAAGATTTTAATCGTTTTCCGCTATTATTTATCCACGCTAGCACGATACTTGAGTCGCACCAGTGTACTATGCGATCCGGCCGATGCCTGAGGGAGTCTAGGACTGCCTTACAGAGCTTGGCGGAGAGCAGAGCGGCACAGAGCTCAAGTCGTGGTATCGTCGTAGGTTTAAGTGGCGAAACCTTGCTCTTTGCGCAAAGTAACTTCACAGTGACTTCATTGTCATCATTAATGGAACGAACGTAAACGCACGCTCCAAGTGCGCTCTGAGAAGCGTCGCTAAAAGTATGCAATTCGACATACTTAGGCGAATCACAGAGTACACGCCTATTTATTTTAAGATCTTGAATGCACTGCAAGTTTTCAGAAAACTCAAGCCATTCATGTTTGTTTTTGCGTGGAACAGGCTGGTCCCAGTCTAGTTTTTGAAGCCATAATTTCTGTAATAACATTTTAGGCTGTATAGTGCACGGACTTAAGAGTCCCAACGGATCGAAAATTTTAAAAGCGTTTGACATAATAAATCTTTTTGTTATATTGTCATTTTCATTTGGCTCATATTTTACAGGAAAGTTCAGGAAATCCTCCGATGGACTCCACCCAAGTCCAAGCGTGCTGGACGACTCACTTAGTGTAAGGTGTCCATGAGTGTTTACATCTGAATCCTCCAATAAAGTAGGCAAATTACTTTTATATTTCCGTAAATTGAAACATCGCGACTTTAATTCATTAGCTACTGTTTTTTGTATATAGCGTAATTCGTGTTCACTATTTGATCCGGTAATGAGATCGTCTATGTAAAAATCTCTTTTTATTATGTTTTTTATAAGCTCGTCGTCCTGCTCCTCTGCAATTTGAGCCAGACAGCGCGTGCTGAGATAGCTCGCGCTGGCCGTACCATAAGTTAACGTGTTCAATTTATATGTTTGTATGGGCCGGGAATCGTCCTCTCTCCAAAGGATTAATTGTAAATTTCTGTCCTTTTCATTAACCAGCACTTGTCGATACATCTTTTCTATATCACCAGCTAAAAGATATTTGTATTGCCTAGCCCTGATTAAAATGGAGAAGAGCGAATCTTGGACATTCGGACCCACCATGAGAATATCATTTAATGAGAGACCAGAGGAGGAGGGCGCTGAACCGTCGTAGACCACGCGAAGAGAAGTAGACTCACTACCCTCTTTCAACACGGCGTGGTGGCATAGAAAATAGCCGGGTTTAGGTATACTTTGACCAGATTCGGACATATGTCCTAAGCTAATATACTCGTTCATAAATTTCACGTACTCACTTTTGAGAGCTGGATTGCGTTTGAATCTCTTCTCTAAATTCAGCAACCGTTTTTTAGCCAAATGATAAGAATCTCCGAGTTTTTCTGGAGTATTCTTTAAAGGAAGCTCCACACAATACCTTCCTGAATCGAGCTGAAATGTGTGAGCTAAGAAATGTTTCTCACAAGACCTTTCGTTTTCGGTCATAAAAGTAGTTTTATTGTTTTTACTAGGGACGTCTTCCAGCTCCCAAAATTTAGGTAATAATTGTTGTAAATCATTTTCATTTGAATCGATTATACTAGCATGGTTACACTTTATTGACCCACGCAGGTAGGTTTCATTTATGGGACCAGAAATCAACCAACCAAGCACGGAGCTCCGCAATCTTGGATTGTTAGGACCGAGAGACATTTGCTCACTTCCTATGATGTCCCAAAACAAATCAGCTCCTATCACCATATCGACATGGGCCGATTCATTGAAATGTGGATCCGCTAGTTGAATGTTCGGAGGCAGGTTTAAGCCTTCGATACTAATTTTCGTTTTAGGAATGTTGCTTGTCAACTCTTCCAAAATCAAGCACGATAACGTGACCTTGAATGAACTATTTAACGAATTTATTTGCACGTCACATCTTTCTACAACGTTTTTTGTAGTACTGTTACCAATTCCTATGACTTTTAGAAGGTCAATAGGTTTTGCTTGAAGAGATAATTTTTTTTGCATTTTTTTTGTAATAAACGACGCCTCACTGCCGCTATCCAAAAGGGCCCTAACCGTGTGAGTCTCTTTACTTACAGGGTTGGCTACTTCTATGAGCACCGTGGATAGGAGCACTGAGCCCGGTGAATTATTTTTGTTTGCATTTGTCATGGCTGACTGGCTGAGCACTGCCGCGATGTTGACATCGCATGGCACAGGCTCGTGGAGCAGGCTGTTATGCCTTTTATTGCACTCCCGACAAGGACCTCCACGGCAATCGTTAGCGCGATGACCTTGTCTTAAACAATTAGCACATAATTTGTACATATTTACATCGGCTAATCTGTCTTTTATAGATTTACTTATGAACTTAGGACACTCATGGACCTTATGATTTTGGTCGCATATTATGCAGACGTGCACCAGCGGCTTATTTTGACCTTTAAAGGAAACCGACTTGGTTTGTTGCGTGGTGCTAGGAAATGATTTAATAAATGCAGGGCGTTCCTGTTTATGAATTTGCTGAGGTGTCAAGTGAGAGGCTCGCGATGTCGGAGGAGCAGTTCGTGGTGGCTGGCACGAGTGTTTGGAGCTATCGTAATCATATTTACTTCGATTTAAGGCCTCTAGGACGTCAGCGCGATCGATTAAGAATTTTTTAAATTGTTCAAAAGTCGGAACGTCGTCGAGAGTGTTACGGTACTCCTCCCACTTAGTAAGTGTGCGGTTATCCAATTTGGGACACAACATAAAAATGAGCAATAAATCCCATTGGTCTGTAGGCTGACCCAAACTGGACAAAGCCCGTAAGTTTTTTGTTACGTGGTCAACCAAGTAGCGAAGCGATTTTTCTGACTCACGAGTGTGCACGTTAATGCTTAGCAAAGAACTCAAGTGATAATTAAGCAGCATTCTTTTATTATTATATCGGTCCCCGATCATCCGCCAAGCATCATCATAATTAGCTGCGGAAACTTCTAAGTTCGAAATTATTCGAGCGGCATCGCCCTCTAAGTATGACACGAGATATTGGAACTTGTGAACCGGTTTAATGGTATTATTGTTATGAATCAAGCTCTCAAATGTATCCCGAAACTCAAGCCAGCGAAAATATGCTCCGTCAAATTTCGCAATTTCAATTAATGGCAATTTAAAACCTTGATCCTGATGACGATCGTGACAGCATTGACTGGCCTCAGCGAACGATAGACGTCGTTCTAACTCATTTTTTCTATAGCTTTCTATCAAATTCTTAGACGCCGCAATGTTCATAATGAACTTGTTTTCAATGCCCTCACGTTCTTCAATTTCGTCAGATAAATTATCCGGCGATAACACCTCAATCTGATCTTGCAACTGGTCAAATTTCGCTGATAATGCCTCTAATTTGCCAAGCTTGAGGCTTAATTCTGCCAGCTGGACATGTGTGAGTTCCTCGCAATCATTTACAGTGCTAAAATAGTAATTTGTCCCTTAATGGAACTACGCTTTGTAATTAACTCTTTAAGTTTCTCAGCGTCATTCGCCATATTTGAGCGCAAACCAAATTAACGATTTAAAAAGTAAACAAACAATAAAAAGATACGCTCACGTTCCTCACGACGACCTTGAACTTGAGCGCGCACAGCTGTTCGCCTTATCAGCCCGTTGCGTCACGGGAGCGCGCCGCGTGAAACTCCTGGAATAATCGGCAAATATATGGGAGTAAAAAACGTAAGCGCACAGTGTTGTACTTAAGGGCTTCTTACTAGCTTTTTAACGATATTGAAATATTTATTTGTTACGTAATTGTATATATAGTGATAAGTACGTCTTTTTTAATAGTAATTAAGTTCAAACCTAAGATGAATACTTAACAAAATCGAAATCAGTTGCATTTAATCATGGGCCACCGTTGAATATTAATTAAAACCAGAGTTAAGATGTTTAGATAAATTGCAATTGATATTTTCTATAAGTAGGTAGATTTAACTGTGAGTTAACAAAGGAATGTTGAAATTAAGTTAAAGTTAAGCGAATATATCGTAATTGCGTCTTTGATTTACGTTTTTACACAAGTTTAGTCGATATTTTAACCATTTAAATAGAAAATAGTTTGCTATTTTGACTATTTAAACAGAATTTGTTTCTAACTACTGAGGATGGATGGTCAAAGGAAGGGCACTTATCTTGCAATTAGCCTGCACTGCACGGTGTGATGCTTTAGGTACACATTCCACTGCTCGTAACCAGTCCAGACACGAAGACTTATTAATACCACAGCTATTTTTCATCCAATCATTGATTCTTCAAAACTGCATACGCGCCATCCATTGAGTGTCGTATGAAGCTTCGGTTTCGTATTTTATTTTTGAGTTTCTTGATTAATTTTCCGTTCCCCTCATGGGCCACCAATTTATGTATTGGCACATAACGTGGCTTTACTTGTTTTAGAAATAAAGCCCAGATATTAAACGAATTATAAATTTACTGCGTACAAAGGTACATGACAGTGCAAATGTTGTATGAAGAATGTATACATGACATAAAATAACATGGCGCGCCGGTGTTCTAAGGCAAAGCGCCTGACCCAAAAACGAAGCAATATTGCGCCTATGCGCAGTTCCAGCGCAGAATCAGGAGTTTAACTGATGGAGATCGTATGGGCCGAAACATCAGGTTATTTAGTACAACATCATGTGTTTTATAAGCTACCATAAGGGCCGAAGGCCCCAAGGAGAGCGGCAAGGCACGTGAAGCCGAAGGCTGATCGTACCAAAAGAACGGGCTCTTTACGTAACTCTGAGGGCCGAAGGCCCTAAACCGAGTAGTAAGGCACGAAAGGCCGTAGTTTGAGCATCCCCACAGAGCGGGCTCTTTAATAAGGCTGAGGGCCGAAGGCCGGAAGCTGAGTGTTAAACACGCGAGGCGGAAGATCGAGCATCCCAGCAGCGGGCACTATAAGAGGTTTTCATACTCGCGCCGTTGATTTTATCGACAAAACTTTAATTGTTAATCGTGTTAAAAACGTTACAATAACACTGACCATACGAAGCACATACGTCAAGAACATAAATTTAACTATTTATAGATATCGTACACGCTTGTTCTTATCTGTTTTGGTCGCGTGAAGACTACCCACCAAAAAAAAATATATGAGCGAATAACAGTTTACGCTACCTACCTCATTCGTACGTTAGTGGTTAAGGATTAACTTTAATAGCTTTAAAATTTTAAAGAGACCGTGGTGGCTGGCGCGTACACTACACAGCGTCCCGGCGCAGCGCTAGCGTCTACTTCTTATTTTAATTTTTTATCTTAAAATTTCACATGAATGTGAATGTTTTTCTTTGTCATCTTGTATGTGCTTACCAATTTTCAAACCTGTAACTTATGGATTATACGAGTTCCCATACAAAATTCTACCCCTCTTTTTACCCCCTTTTAACCCAAATCAGCAAAAAATGTATATCCTAAAACCTGACCATGAATTTTTTCGACAGCTTGGTAAAGTTAGCATCAAAATTCGTTCAGCCGTTTCCACGTGATGCGCGTTCATATAAACAGACAAACAGACAAAAATTCTAAAAACTATTGAAACGTGTTCTGTTATCGATTCTAAGTATCCTCAGCCAACTTTTTTTCGAATATAAAAATAAATAAATAATAATATTGGGGGACAATCTTACACAAATCGACCCAGTCCCAAACTAAGCAAAGCTTAATATCTTCCATGTACAGACTTACGACCCTCTTCAGCTTTATTATACGAGTATGTATAGATGTATATTACTTATACTGCCTAAATATTGAAATTGTTGGACTTGCTGTAGTACTGTGTTATTAATTTTAATTTCATGTATTTCTCTGTGTTTAGATGTTATTAGTAACAATTTCAATATTTAGGCAGTATAATAACAGAAGACTCGAGATGCACTGCATATATAAAAACTAGAATAGCTATAGCTAAAAACGCTTTTCACAGTAAAAAACATATATTTAAGTCAAAAATGGCCAAACCTATTAGGAAGCGTTTTATTAAAACTTATAATTGGAGCATTGCACTTTATGGCTGCGAGACGTGGACAATGACCCAACGGGACAGAGAAAGGCTTGGGGCGTTCGAGATGTGGTGCTGGCGAAGGATGGAGGGAATAAGCTGGACAGAAAAAGTCACCAATGAGGAAGTATTGGACAGGGTAAAGGAGAAAAAACACATACTTCATACAATGGAAACTCGGAGAGGGAAAATGATAGGTCACTTGATACGACATGACGATCTAATACAAACGATAATGGAGGGAAAAATTGAGGGAAGGGAGAGAAGAGGAAGGCCTAGGATTAGTTATTTGGACCAGATCAAGAAAAAGGCAGACGTCGGATCGATAGTATCGAGAAGTTAAGGAACTGGCTTTAAGTAGAACGGACTAGAGAGAACTGCACCGACAAGAGTGAAACTCTTAAATAGAAAGAAGTAAGTATGTAACTTACTCGTATATAAATATCGTGTATTTATGTATGTTTATTTACAGTGTTGAAATTGATTTTGTCTTCGCATTTTCTTAGTAGATATTATCAAACTTTTTTCTTTGAACCTTTCACAAATCTCTGTATAGCCCAATGGTTGGCTGGTAGAAAATACCATTTGGCATTAAGCCCGCCATTTGTACAATTACATTTTGTGCAATAAAGTTTAAATAAATAAATAACATTAGGGGCATGTACAACAGATTTTTTGTTGGTTATTAAAAATCCGTTATTTAAATCGACAAAGATTTTTTAAATAGATACCTATATGATATTATTTCTGCTAGATTGATTAAGAGCCAGACCATATTAATAGAACGAACGAAAATTCACAAGGCTAACTTATATTACTTAACAGAAGACATATTAATTGCTACTATAATATGATTGAGAATTCCAATTTTCTGAGACAAATCAGTTTCCGTATTTCGCGTTTTCTCGTTATTCCTTACTTCATAAAAGAAGTATGTTACATGGTTTTCTCGTTATTATAATCCTTTTTGCAGGAAGATATTTTATTTTAAAGGGCAGAATGTTTAAACGAGCGTTGGAAATAAGCAATGATTTCATGCTTCAATGACCACCATGAAATAAAAGGGTGGGCCTAAGAACGATTTTTATCCATCGCTTCAAATTTCAACCACATTTCAATGTCTTTCACGTGTTATTTTATTCTTTGATACTACGATGGTGGTAAACAACTAAACAATCATATAGTCTACCGACAGTAAGTAGACACAGTAGCCTGGATGGACACTTGCGACTACAAAGAAGTCACAGGGTCGTTGCCGATCCTCTAATTATTTGAGGATTTGTTAACGGTAGGAGACTACCAGGTTCCTTACTGACGTTATTATAATAATAATAATCGTATGGCATTTAGTTTCGAACCGTGAGATCTTCGAGAAGACAAGTACGGTTGCCAGTTTGTTGCACTTTTAGCACCACCCAGGGGTCACGTATATGGTAACGGTGGGTACTCTCCCTACGGACGTGGTGCAACTTCGACCCCCCTTGTCAAGTGAGTGGGTAACTTGACTGTTAGAAGTTTTCAAGCCGCCCGAAGGCCTCTAACTTGGCTTAACGACTGCTGTCGTAGACAGCACGGGAGCGCTCAGTCAGCCGCATCGCGCTCAAAGCGGTCACCCACCCGAGAACCGACCTGCGCCCACGTTGCTTAACCTCGCATACCGCACGCGGTACGCGGGCGCCGCTGGGCCACGAACGCTCCTAACGTTATCATGACTACGGTTTACTGTAAGGCGGAGGCCTTACAGTAAACCGTAGTCAACAGGGGAAATAAGGAGGTATTTCCCCTGTTGGGCTGCAGCTGCTAAGCGAAGCTGCCAAATAAGCGGTCTCTTTCACGTGCATGGAGCTAACGTGAGAGTGCACAAATCTTATTCAAATGTGATGGAAATGTGAAAGATATGAACGGAATTGAGGCCCATATTGGATGGATAATTCGTGCTTTGCCGTTCAAATACTGTACATGAAAAACCTCTTCTAATTTTTGCTTGTGTAATAAATGTAGCGACTTCCTCGGTCCTCTTATTGTACGCGAAAAGGTAAAAGAGGTTTCTATTAAAATCACGGTCGATTTAATATGAAACTACATTTTTTTCAGCGTGATCACATCGGGAGTGAGGTCATGCGCAGCAGAACCAAAGTTACCGATATAGGCTTCCGAATCGCTAAACTGAAGTGGCAGTGGGCGGGCTATATAGCACGCAGAACCGATGGCCGTTGAGGCGGAAAGATTCTCGAGTGGCGACCACCTACCGGAAGGCGTAGCGTGGGCAGGCGTAAGGTGGACTGATGGTAAGGGTCGCGAGTGTCCACTGGATGCGGGTGGGACAAGGACCGGTGGAACTCTTTGAGGGATGCCTATGTACAGCAGTGGACGCACTTCGGCTGATGATGATGACTATTTTTTTATACAACGACAGTGGCAAACAAGCGTACGGCCCGCCTAATGTTAAGCGGCCACCACCCTCAGTCTATGGACGCCTGCAACTCCAGGAGTGTTACATGCTCATGTACCATTGCCAACCCTTTAAAAACTATACACTCCTTTCTGGAAGAGATTTAGAAGAGTTAAGTCAAATTTTCGTAGCGTGGGCAGGCCCCCTACACGGTGGACTGATGACCTGGTAAGGGTCGCAGGTGTCCGCTGGATGCGGGTGGCGCAGGACCGGTCATTGTGGAAGTCTTTGGGGGAGGCCTATGTCCAGCAGTGGACGTCATTCGGCTGAAATGATGATGATGATGATGATGAAGTCAAATTTTCAATTGTTAAAAGACTGGCGGGATGAGTCTTGATGGACGGTGGGTGTGAGTGTTACAGTTCTGTGTCAGATATAGAAAATTATGATAGTTAGCGGAGTCTAACATTTTTTTATTGCTTTACGTACAAGACCCTGGACGACCACCAGTAACCTGGACGCAGACCATTAAAAACGACCTGAAAACTGTCAACGCAGAACCAGAGACCACCCACAAGCGTGTGATGTGGTGCAAATATACTAGGGAGGGCTGTCCCCAAATAAAATGGGATGAAAGCCAGGAAGAAGAAGAAGTTATGAAGAAGAGTGTCGTGTACCATCTTGAATGAATACATCTTTAATCATCGGTCTGTCTAGACAGACTCTAGTACTATATTTGACCTCCATTAAGAACCATATTTCCAAATAATTAAGTAAACTTAATATTCAGTGCTTAGTGAAAATTAATCCACAATCAATTACCCAGAAGCTTTATCAAGTCGTTATTCTTGTAACGAATTTTCGTGGGCTGAGGGGATAATGAAATTTTCGAAGGCCCAAAATCGCTGTAACATCACGATTATGATAATCTGAATAATCTGCTTAGGCTGCTGTTTATTTTCACTTAAGAAACAATTGTTACAATGTTGTGAAACTGGACGGCAGTTTAATTGTGGAAGGTAGAATTCAAACGTAATTAGCTGAAATTATGATGTATTTTAACTTTGTGTTCACTTTTCGTTTATCTTTAACCAATAATTTGTACCAAAAAAACCGACTTTAATTTTGTACTTCGCTATGCCATAATTTGTGGTTTCCGTGAGCCAATGGTTGGTTACCTACCGCACGCATATGCCGAAATCGGCATATCGGCGGCTTCGAGGAGTTCCCCCGATTCCTCCTAGATAACCTCATCAGACCTTCACCAAATTTATATGGGACCAAATTGGTTAGAAACATAAAAATAATTATCAAATTAGAATAAGACCGTGTAATTTATTTTGTAGCTTTGGTTTTTTAAATGGTTACCGGTGATTTTGTTTCTTTTTGTTTAAGAGGCAAAAAATCAATAAAAAGATCGGCCGACTTGGTCAAGAGTTATCGGGGAACATACATATAAGTACATAAAAAAACAAACAGGCAGACGAACTGAGAACCTCCTTTTTATTGAAGTCGTTTAAAAATAAAGTAGTTGACTCATATTTGCTCCATTTATTATCATCATCATCATCATCATATCAGACGAAAGTCTTCGTCGTCGTACGTGTGTAAATAAGGCTTAACTTGTACGAGTATGTATGTGTAAGGCCATAAAGTTTGTAAATTACCTATTTTTTCTTATTGCAGTTATTTTTAATTGTGAAATTTTTGAATTAGTATTGTTTGAGTGTAAACAATGAAAACAAAATTTAAATAAAATCCATCTTATTAGTAGCTTCTTGTTTGTTTGGAGTTAATAAAGGTTGAAATTCGGGTGAAAATCCAATAAAATTTAGATATAAAAAAAATTTATTACTATTGTTTTTTTTTGTTTACATGTAAGTCCTCTTTGTTGCATTTTAGCTCCTCTATCACTTCCTTCTATAAATACGTCGAGTTACCAGTGACCAGATAGATATATGCTACGCTATATATGTACTTACAATCAGGAAAGCCGTATATTTGTTAACCACCGCCGTAGTATAATATCCAGACCTAAATGTATATCAGCCTAACTAACTACAATGGCTCACCGACCCAAAGTGAGTCTTGGCCTCCAACACCAGTCGTCGCCACCTAACCCGATCTTGCGCCACTTCCCACCAGTTCGCGGCTTGCAGACTGCGCAGGTCCGATTCAACGACATCGTTCCACCGATACCTGGGACGACTGGTCGCCTGCCTACTGGATGGCTCAGATAGGCCCGTTTGGCACCCCGATCTTTACCCATCCTTTCCAAATGGCCGAGCCAGCTGAGACAGTCAGCCAGCGGACATCAGAATAAAATTCTACAAATAATAACATTTTCCCAATATCGCATTAAAAGCGTCGTAATCAAGACACGTTTACTAAAAAAATAACCATTTTGTCCACGTTACACAATGTGTAAGCCGCTTTACAGACAGGTCAATTACGATACAGGGCCGGCAGTCGCAGAAGCATTAGCCCTTGAGCTCCTCCTTTTGCAGCCACGTTGTTGTGATGTGGGGTCCGTTTGTAGGCGGGTATATTTCTCAGGGTCAGGATTAGAGGTACGTTCTTGATTACCTTGACTATCAAATTATTCTCGTCAACACAATATTACGTAATACATATCTTTCTCTTGTATTAATTATCTTATTGTATTATATTAACATGTGCACAATAGGATGTCACAATCACTGTAATAAAATTGTGACATTCTATTCCATTAATTTATTTCTTTTACATTATTTTAACTAAATATTTGTACGTGCGCTTGTATGCTGAATACAATGGGACACAAAACTCTTCAAGTCGGAACAAAATGAGTGACAGACGGCCTCCGTTTGGACTCTTCGGGTACGGAACCCTAAAATGAGTACATTTTTTTTTTAAATAATATTGTTTTGCTTCATTGGTACCGCTTCCTCGACCGCTATAACACGCACCATACCCAAAACTCTCAACACACTTACACTATCTCTCCCCCATGCTAAAACATCATGTGTGAGCAGGACGACTGTTAAGCAATGGTCTGTAATTTTTCAGCAGCTGGATAATGGGAATGGCTAGTATAAGTTACCAGCGCAGTTAGGTTCACCTCACAATGCATTTTGCTGAGAAATGAGATTAAGAAATGAGAAATAGCTCGCCTGGAGTCCGTTTTATACTGCTACAGGTTATTTATGTTTGAGTGTTTGTTTGATAATCACTGATATTATCACTTTTGTTTTAGCGCCATCTAGCGGAACTAAAATTAAAAACGTTGAGTGTTAGGGAAGCAATAGGGCAGCTTAGCTCGTTAAAGGAAATATTGCGAGAAAACTGGTCTAATCTCAAAAACGTCTCGTTTGGTCTCTGGGGTGGAAGTTCAGATGGTAGGTAGTATTTTGTTGAACCGCAGTGTAATCATGTGATTACTTACTTACTAGGCTGGCTCGAAGACTCGCAAGGATCTTGGCCTCCGACACAAGAGAAAGCCACTCTTCTCTATTATGTACCACATCACTCTAGTTGGGTTCTCCGAGGTTGGCCAGGTCTTTGAGGGCCTCGTCATTCCAGCGGTATCTGGGACGACCAACCGGACGTTTTTCATTGGGCCCACCCATATACGCTCTCTTCACTGAACGATCGTCTCCCATCCTCTGCAAATGGCTGAGCCAGCGGAGTCGCACTGCTTTGTCTTCGCCTAATATGTTCGGCATGGCCATCAGCTCTTCCAGCTCCCAATCCTCCTACGTCTCCAATTCCTGTCTTCACTTCTGGTTGACCCCAGAATCTTCTTCCAATCACGTGATTATCTTACGCTAAAAAAATAGTTTACGTAACGTTTTGTGCCTACGATAGGGAAATCTGTGATTTTGACTACGGGAAATGACATTTAGATCTATATACCTTACGCTCGCTTGAAAACTTTGCGTAATTGCCCCGCCGGTGTCAACCCTAAAGGATTATAATACGCGGGTTATAACCCTTAGGATTAGGTACGCAAGCGATCTCAGAGTTCCTTCAAGATAGTTAGAACTGGAAAAAATAATGGTTGTTGCTTCAATTAATGTTACCTTCAAATTATTTTCTGCCTTTAATCACTCACCATCTAGATCCAATCGGGTGTCACAAATCTAATAAACATATGTTATTTAATCGTTAAAATGCCGAAGCTATGATTACGCTGAATAAACTGGTTCAATGGTTAACGTGGCTTAAATGTGGATAGAAATATCCAACACAATTTATCTGTCTTAAATCAGTAGATAATACAGTTTAGGCATTTACAATACAATACAATACAAAAACTCTTTATTAATCATTCTTTATTTATCATTTAATGACTTATCTGTATATAATTTACTCCCAACCCATATATTTGTAATCATAACGGTGAAGTTTAGACCTATTTCCTTACGATGATTTCTTTCACTGAATAACCACTGTTATTTTAAATGATTTTTCGTAAAGTTTTTTAGAAAAAAATATTATAAGATACCCGCTGCCATAGTACTAATAGTTATTTTAAAACAAATTACTACAGACACATTGCACCCAGCTTCATTAAATACATACGCAATTTGCAAAGTTCAGCGTGGGTAGTAATACCGCCGGGGACTCAATTCCAGAAAACTACAGACTTATTGAAATACAATTGGAATTTGTATTGATTATCGCATACTCTCTCTTACACTTGATAATGCTCTAGCGCAGACAAGAGCACAGTGATCCAATCCAACTCCAATATAGTTCCAATGGCTTGGTTGCACGTTTCGAAATTGTGAGTCAGGGCTTGCTGGAAACGGTTCAGTAAGTTTAATTCATTAAACGTCACACGCGAGTGCAAAGCGCTATAAAAAGTTATCAACTTTGTGGTCCAAGCGATAGACTTACTTCGCAGTAGCGTTAAAATAATATTTGTATAGCTGGCGGTGGAGCTTCAACAACACTCTAACTGATAAATTGATGTTAGACGGCTCCCCAACGGATGAGGCACATGACCAAGGCCGTCTTTTAAAATATGCATAAAAAATGCATAGTACACAGAAATCAAATGCATAGTATGTAAGTTGTATATTAATTATATAAATAAAAAAAAATTAAAAGAGGAATACAGTACAGACATAAGGAAAAAACTGGAATAATAGAAATAGAAAATCATTTATTCGTGACAGTTACAAATAGGAAGAAGCATAAAATAACAACAAAAAAGAAAAAGACATGTCACGAAATGGTCCCAACTCAGCATGTAGCTGGCGTCACCGCCAGCGCTGGTCTTCCGTTGGGACCACGAGTGAACCACGGCAGGCAGCGCCCAAACAAAAAAAAAAGTAATTAAACAAATAAAATAAAAAAATATGAAAAAAATAATATAAACATAAAATAGCAAACATACACAGGAGAAGAAACACAAAATCAATAGAGTTACATCCAGTACAAAAATAAAATTAAAAAGACATTAATAAGAATAGCAACTTAACAACACAGTTACAGTCTGTACGCGCCTTAAACTTAAAAATTGAACAGTTTCTGAACGCAACCATCTCACTACTGCGGTGCGCATGCGCGGCGCTAGGCACGGCTGCCCAATGGAAACTACGGGAACTAACCTGTCAGCTGTCACAAAACAAAATATTACAATAATGAGATGGCCGCGGCCACATCGATCAGTCTCCGATGTATAGTTTAATTAAATAAAGGACGCATCGCGTTAGACGTAATGAAAAGGCATATTTACAATTATAATTACATTATGAGTATTGTATACCGCACACGAAAAGGGTACAGAAATTACAACTACAAACAAGATGAATAAAACGAGGTACACAGTATAGGCTCAGAACAGGTTCAGAAATAAGAAGAGCGCACAAAAAGAGAAAAATGGCAAAGGCATGGCAAGACTTACAGGAAATAACCCGGAGGTAAGCAGGAGCAGTGTATAAGAGACAAAGTAAGACATCTATATGCAGCTAGTGTTCAGAATTTTTTCTTCATTAAGCTGGTGTTCAAATATATGTTTCTTGAGCATCTTTCTAAAACTTTGAATATTTTCCAGGTTCCTTATGGGGGGAGGGACATTATTCCAAACTTTTGAAGCTGCATAACGGAATCCACCACGAAACGCAGCCGAGGCATGTCGAGGTGTCAGCAGCAACAGTGGTGTCGCCCTAATAGACGCCCTAACTAACTAAATTTGCACAAAAATTAAAGTGGAAATGGTGCGGCCATACAGTGCGAATGAACAAAGAAAGGTGGGTAAAAATAATCACCCTATGGCGTGGTCCATCGAGAAAAAGGAGAAGAGGAGAGCCTAGAGAAAGATGGCTCGATAAAATCGTGTCTACCGCCGGCAAAGACTGGTCACTGAAGGCACAAGACATTCCTGTCAAAAACTGGCAAAAACTGGAGGAGGCTTTCACCCGACGAGGGGTCTCTACGATTTAAATTTATGTTTTATTATTTTTATATTTCTGCCTGTAACATCGCAGAGAATCAATAAAGGCTTTTTTTTATACAGTACACATTAATATATCAAAACCAAACTTATACCTATATCGATGATTTTTTTAAACCACGCACAGGAATCAGTGCCATCTAGCTTGATACTGGTTCAGTTTTCTTGGTACTAGTGGTATATTGCTGACTGTCGAAGTTTGGCCCAATCAGTAATCATAGCATCAACCTATTAACTAGTTACTAATAGCGTAGCATTAGCTCTTTTACATAAATCTAGACAATCTGAATAGCGTGATGTAGTTTTTAACTCCAGCATCAGCGCCATCTAGAGTGATAGTTACTAAATTATTCTGGGAGTACAGCAGTACAGTACCTATATCGCTGGCTCTCCAAACTTGAACCAACCAGTAATACATTGCATCAACTTACATACTACAAAGTGCACATACATCCGTAAGGTGTGAACGTAGACTGAACGGCCACGTTTATTCGGGAAACGGAAAACTTTGTTACTGAGGGAAATAAATCCCAGTTTATTGTGCATTTGTTTTTGAGTTGGAAATTCGGCCTCCGCAGGCTTATTCTGACAAATGACTGCTCTCAACGGTGAATAATGGTTAAAAAAATAATAAATTATTTATATCGTTTAGGACGACTTTTGTTCGTAAGGTGCGCTGGACGAAAACAATGCTGCTTATTGCCTCTTGTGGAAAGGGAGTAACTTGAAGTTAGGTTTGCTTTTATTTCTTACCAGATGCTTGCGTGAAACGTTACGTATTAAGTATAAGATACATATAATAAATATTATAATATATAAATATTAGGGGACATTTTTTTACACAAATCGAACTAGTCCCATAGTAAGCTCAATAAGGCTTGTATTATGGGTACTAGACGACGATATATACTTAAATATAATATATCCATAGAAAACATTCAAGTCTCAGGAACAAATGTTTCTGCTCACTACAGAAACAAATGCCCTTACCGGGATTCGAACCTGGGACCTCTAGCTTCAGAGGCAGTGTCACTACCAACTAGGCTAAACAGGCTGACAAAATAATAATAGCTTAAAAAATAATAAATTATTTAGATCGTTTAGGACGACTTTGTTTCTTAAGGTGCGCTTGACGAAAACAATGCTGCTTATTGCCTCTTGTGGAAAGGGAGTAACTTGAAGTTAGGTTTGCTTTTATTTCTTACCCGATGCTCGCGTGAAACGTTACGTATTAAGTATAAGATGTAATAAATAATAATATATATAAATATTAAGGGTTTTTTTTACACAAATCGAACTAGTCCCATAGTAAGCCTAATAAGGCTTGTGTTATGGGTACTAGACGACGATATATTTAGAAATAGAAAATCATTTATATACATATCATTATCATATTATTACCTTTTTTTTTTGTTTATTATTATGTATATACTTAAATCCATAGAAAATATTCAAGTCTCAGGAACAAATGTTTCTGCTCACTACAGAAACAAATGCCCTTACCGGGTTTCGAACCTAGAACCTTTAGCTTCGGTGGCAGTGTCACTACCAACAAGGCTAAACAGGCCGACTAAACGAGGCTCAAGATGCAACGAATAAAGCTTTCCATTCGGCTAAACTGAAGAAGTGTCAATCAATTACCGTATGATTTAAGATCTGTCATTTCAAATGGCAAAATACTACCAGCAGCCTGATTGCGTAACTTATTGTTCTAACGTTAGGCATATTTTAATGTCATTTTTTGACCCGACGGCAGCTTGTCAAAAATTTGCACCGCGTAACTCCGTCCGTACGGTTTGAGATGAGTACCGTTCACAAGGTGAATGAGACTCGCCGTTTCGTTATTGCAAAGGTGATAAAATGAACGAATGGTTTATTCTTACAATATGTTGCACAAATTTGCTATAGTAATACATCAAATCAAAGCATTTAGTTTTCATTTCTAGGAAAAATTATGTTGATAAATAAACACACGCTAGTATGTTTAAAGAAATAAATTAACCATGCAACCAAAAATCACAAAACGCACTATTAAAAGCAGCATATGAATCAAAGACAATTGTAAATTTTGGTGAAAGTAATTTATATAGTACTTATAATTTTAAATTATATTCATTTAGTGATAGTATATAAATAATATAAAAATAAATTTACCAGTTATATTGCATCAATAATAATATATCATTTAATGATTAAATGCCATCTAGTATGGAATAGCAGAACTTTATGAAAATTAATGCGCTTGAATCTCATAATATCGACATCTAGTATGCAGTAGGAAAACTTTTTGACAAAAAATAATGTTGGCTCTACACTGAAGGCTAAACCCTCGCAGAATTACAATTTGAGAACTGTTATTTTAAAATACAGCGTATAATTGCATATTGTAAATTTATGCTGAAATTGCACATTCATCAATATATTATGATTGAACTGTTCTTATATCAGCGTATAACCTGGCAAGTCTTTCATGTCAGCCCAAAAAGGGGAGAAATTAATTAATTGTAGGTATGGTAATCCTTGTTTTACCGTTCTTGTTTCCGTTTATTCCAGAAGTCTCGTGGAAGAAGTACCGTGGTGGAACTGGTGAGACTTATTGCAAACAGTTCCGTTCCGAATGTTTGGTTCTGACGCTGTATGGTCGCAGTTCTACTAACATTCCTCCTAGATTCGCTTGATGTCGCACTAGCTACTACTTTGTATCGTTGACGGAACTATTGGGAAAATAAGTCTCACAACGGAACTTCTTCGACCGGAGTTAGTATAGCTCACCACTCTGCACTACAAACTGAGAAAATCTTTGATGACGGCAAAGCCAAAATAAAAGGAATTGATATAAGTTTAGTAGTTTCAGATCAATCTAAGAAAAAAGGGACGATACTACAGTGTTGCCACTTTTTAATATCAAAACTTTTTTGCCAAACTACAAAGGGGAGTTTAATAGGAGCAAAAAATGTAGAGCATCTGCAGTAACCTCTTGTGTAAAAAAAATATATCTTTTCCACTTGGTAGAAACGTTGCGCTAAAGTTATGACCTCCAAGTAATGGATCTTGGCACCATGAGATTATAGCGCGGCAGTCACTGCTGATATTGAGGTAGCATCTAGTTATAACTCATACTCGTTGTTGCATTTTTGGTTTAAAACGATATTTTTGGCATTTTTTTCAGAATCAGAATCAGTATCAAAGTACATTTGCGAAAAAAAACCTTTTTTTTTCAATTAAAACCATTTGGAAATAATTGCAGTAGGTATCTCCACCGCACTCCAGGGACGCTGCTGCCCATCCCCCGGTGGTCTTGGTCGTAGTTTTAGGACATACCCGGGTCCTACTGCGATCGCCAACCCGCATGCCAAGCGTGGCGATTATGCCATTTACCCCCCATGGAATTGGGGGAGGCCTATGTCCAGCAGTGGACGTCCTTCGGCTGATATGGTGGTGGGTGATGATGGTGGAAATAATTGCTGGGGAGCTCAATAGTGTACCGTTTAATTTTTTGTTCCTATTACAGGCCACACCTTGTATATGGACACTGTGAAGTGGATAGTTGTCCGAACTATTATTCTTACAGCGGCTTATAGGAATTACCACTATTATCTCGGCTTGGAAGAGAAAATAATATAAAAATGTCCTAAACTTTCCCCCAAAAAAATAAAACAAGCATCTTATTTTAAAAAAAAAATTATCAAAAAATATCCACACAGTTTTGAATGTTCTCTATAGTTCAGTCAGATCAGATATTATTATACGTACAACTGTATCTATATTATTGGCAAGGATCTGACAAACTTCCGAAGAATCGAAGTTCAAATTGTGTGTAACCGTGCCCAGTTATTGTTTGCTGGCTCTTCTTCATTGGTCTGTAAAATCATTTTCGGCGCGATCATGGTTTGCGTTCATACATTTTCATCATCTGAAAATGGATGTAGAAGTGATAGCAGCTGCTGCTTTGTAGCGCAGTAGATATGAACTATTTTGGTGCTGCTCACCGCGGCGTTGGGCGTAAATGGATTTCGAATATTTGCTATGCATATTGCAATGTATCCATATAAAACGGCGCCGCTCAAACGCATGTAGTTGTAGCAAAGTTAGTCTAAATACAGATTTGTTGCGTGCCATGCGTAAGCTCGGAGTAGAAAAACATGCTACCTTAAAATAAATTCCATCAAAAACATAAATGTAAAAATGGCAGCCAAGTTCAATATGCGATGCGTGGTTGTCGTCTTCACTGGTAAAAGCATTGATATCTAAATGAATGATAGAATAAATGTATGAGGCATTTATTCGAAACACAGACACAACAACATTAACATATACTACAAAATATGGCAACAAAGGTAACAATGCTGCAAGTGTTTCAGAATAGGATAACACGCAGCACAAAGTGTTACGACACTGATTTTTAATGTACCCATTTACACGAAAATACAAACACAAAACAATACAAAACATAAATGGGTGCCAAGTTCCGTAGATTATCTGAAAAGGTGCCAAGTCTGGCACTAAATTGTTTACCATAGAGCTAATTTACTGCGGGGTAATGCATTTTGAGCTTTAACTTGCCAGTTTTCTTAAATATCCAACAGCTTTCATGGTATTATAATATACAGCATAGAAAACTGCCGCCGCTTCAGCGCGTGTAGTAGTCGCAAACGCGTAGTTAGCGCTCTACAGATATGTTGCGTGCCACGCGTACGCTTGGAGTAGAACCACAAGCTACCTTAAAATAAATAAAAAGATAAAGCGTTTATTTCAGACCTAATCGATCCATAGTGGGTTAGTTAACAATATTATCTTATTTACTATGTTAATTTATATTTAAATTTTAATTATAATGGACAGCAACATAAGTATATCGACACTAACAATTATATGTTTTTTTGTTTTTATTATTTATGTTTCAACCTGTAATTGTGTACAATAAAGTGCTTACATACATACATACATACATATATTGCTCTCCCTATTGTAACCTCTATCCAGTATTTAGCGAATGGACAGTCAAGTCGCTCTGCCAACTCCCTTATGAGGCTTTTGCTGCTACATCATACTCTCCTTAATACCTATAATGAGGCTATTCTCTTCCTCCCTACCGCGTAGAAGTCGTTTGTTTGCGCCTCCGCGATCATACTCGTATCCGACGCGCTACAGTGCTTCGGCAACCTCAAAAGCATCCTCATAGTGTTATTATACTGGACACGAAATTGTATGATAAGCCTTGTGTGTAAAACTACGTTTATCCCACTAGTTCCATTAAGTTGTCCCATCATGGGACAACTGAGACGATTACATCCCAGCAGTCCCACGGGACAAGTGGAACTAATATTTTTATCATATTGTTGTCCCATCAGATAGGTAGGTTAGGTTCGTTAGGTATTATCAGACGCCCGAAGGGCAAACTGCGCAGAAATAGGAGCTCCGCGGGGCTGCGTCAATTTTAAGGCAGAGTGAAGTAAGTCATTTCATTACTTCGACTAAATTCTATTTCGACATTTTTATTCCTCCGAGCGCTCGTGGCCCAGCGGCGCCCGCGAACCGCGTGCGGTATGCGAGGTTAAGCAATGTGGGCGCAGGTCAGTTCTTGGATGGGTGACCGTTTTGAGAGGTTACTAACTGAGCGTTCCCGTGGTTTCGAAGGCACGTTAAGCCGTTGATCCCGGCCGTTGTCTATGACAGCAGTCGTTAAGCCAAGTTAGAGGCCTTCGGGCGGCTTGAGAACTTCTAACAGTCAACTTTCCCACTCACTTGACATAGGGGAGTCGAAGTTGCACCACGTCCGTAGGGAGTACCCACCGTTACCCTACACGTGACCCCTGGGTGGTGCTAAAAGTGCAACAAAAACTGGCAACCGTACTTATCTTCTCGAAGATCTCACGGTTCAAAAATAAATGCCATACGATTATTACCCTTGTTCTTCGGACATAACTGAGTTACATTACTAGCTATGTATAAAGAAAAAATATTCTTCGTACAAAGCCGGGTAATGTACCAAGAAACCTTCGTTCCTTGCACATTACCACTCACATTGACAGTTATGTACAAAGAAGTAAATATTCTTCCTACATGACCCGGTTTTGTACAAAGAAATTGCTGTTCCTACTACAAAACCAAGGAGGTTCTCCGAGTTAGCAATAAATAAAAACCTGCTGAGCCACAGCTGCGGGTCAGGAGAGGAGCATCTACTCTCTTAACTAAACGCTCAGCTTTCAATACGAGACTATGAACGTACGTACATTGACTAAGCTCGTAGACTAATAAACTATGTAATAGTATACTTACATTTAGTGTCGAGTATTTAAAAAACCGGCCAAGTGCGAGTCGGACTCGCGCACGAAGGGTTCCGTACCGACACCTCCTTATCTACATTTAAAACCACTATACAATACATTTAATCACAAAAGGTCGTATCTTTATAGGAAACTTACGACACTTACGCTCTTTTGTTTTGGCAAGACAGTTTTTCAGTAATAACTCAAAAACCGTTACACCTATCTTGTTAAAACAAAAATTATCAAAAGGATTTATTAATGTACATCAACATGTTTTTTTTCAGAATTTTGAACTTCATAGATTGGAAATTAGAGGGGGGGGGGGACACACTTTTTACGACTTCGACAGCTAATTATCTCACCAACCGTTGACTTAAATGAAAAAAAGAAGAAACCTCTATGTCATTTTTAAAGGCCTATCCAAATCCTACGCAACACGCCAAAGTACATTGAAAAAAAAATTGACCCCCTGTTACATGTGTGCCCCCCCCAGTTTAATATTTTTTTTGTAATTTCACATTTTATTTCTATATCGGTTTATAACATACACCTTCACACCAAATTTCATAATTGTAGTAGTCATATTCTCCGAGTAAATCGGCTGTGACATACGGACGGACAGACAGACAGACATGACGAATCCATAAGGGTTCCGTTTTTTGCCATTTGGCTATGGAACCCGAAAAATAAAATGACTTTCAAACTGTCATTGCGATAAATGAAATTTATTTGGAACTGCTCGATTACTACAGACCAAGAGAATACAAAAAAAAACAGCAAAATGCCGGATGTCTGCGTTGTTTGTACACATGTTGTACACAAGTTAAAAGATGATCCCACATTAATAAGTTAGACACACTGCTCGGAGAACCTCCTTGGTTTTGTAGTAGGAACAGAAATTTCTTTGTACAAAACCGGGTCATGTAGGAAGGATATTTACTTCTTTGTACATAACTGTCAATGTGAGCAAATGTGAGTGAGTGTGATGTGCAAGGAACGAAGGTTTCTTGGTACATTACCCGGTTTTGTACGAAGAATATTTTTTTTATACATAGCTAGTAATGTAACTCAGTAATGTACGAATAACAAGGGGATTATTATTATTATTATTCCTCGACCCTATAATACTTTGTCATTTTTCCATATCAAAGCGTATTTAGACATTTTTATACCTAGTCATTTTTTCAGATAGACCTAAGTCGCCAAAAGGATTTTAATTTCGTAATGTTCCTGTTACTACGGATAACGGCTACCAACTTTTTGAACAACACTGTGTGATTTCGGAAATAGGACTTATGAAATAAAAATATTAGTTCCACGTGTCCCATGGGATTACTGGGGCGGAATCGTCTCACTTGTCCCATGATGGAATAACTCAATGGGACTAGTGGGATAGACGGGTAAAACTTACCCACAGACAGCACGCACCGACTGCACCTTAATATTGGGTGGTGAATTGACGTGGAGAAGGGGTTATTTATATTCGTAGCATTATGTATGTCGTACGTTTGGAGTAAAGCAGATCCCATCAAAACATAAATGTGAAAATAGGAGCCAAGTTCAATATTAAAAATATGCGATGCTTGGTTGTCGTCTTCACAGACAAAAGAATTGAGATCTAAATCAATACAACCAAAATCAAACAATACAATCAAAAAAAGAATTTTTAAAATCGGTTAAGAAATGACGGATTTATGGAGTAACAAACATTAAAAAAAAAACATACAACCGAATTGATAACCTCCTCTTCTGAAATCTTGAAGTCGGTTAAAATCAAATCAAAACATTCATAATTGATTTTTTCATGATAAAAGTACACCTTCACTCCGACCTTTTTAGTGCTTTGGCGTGGTGGGCACGACAACATACGACCACTTTACCCTACCCTAATTCAGCTAGTGCTAGATTTCAGTGGTCGGTGAGTCGTGTTTATTGTAATAGACAATAGTACATTACTATAAGGGCCGGGAAACGAAGAATTGCAGGCCAAGTAGATATAGACGGCCGAGCGTAGCGAGGATAGGGATACGCGGCCTGCAGCCCAACGTTTCTCACCGAGATTTGTATAGTGCTTTTCTCAAACATATGCATGAAATAAAAAATACACCACTCAAAAACCAAGTTTTACAAATGCCATTTTTGACATTAAAATAAAAAAAGATACTTCCTGTACTAGGCCTTCAATTTTGTATGAAATTCCTTTACAGTTCTCCCGAGTTGTTTCGCCTGCAACATGATACATTAATTTTCATTGCATGTTTGAGTAAAATAATAAATAATATTGGTTAACTACGCAATTTTATTTTAAACATTATTTTTTAAATACAGTTCGTGTCATCCAGCGGCTTCCCGCGAGTGATCCTATAAGCATGCCGAAGTGCCGTTTTTTTCCTTTTGAGGTACGGAGCCCTAGAAACTACGAGTTGACGAAAATTATCAAATCAAACTAAAAAAGTTCGAAAGTTCTGTTTCCAATTTCCTTGTCTATTCTTCATTTATTCAGATCAGCGCTGGTAATCGCGCCAGCACTACGCTGAGATGGAACCATTTCGTGCAATACCATTATTACTATTTTTACTGTTTCTCTTTTGCTGTGTTGTATTGTCACGAATAGGAAATATACCTATATGTTTTCTATTCTATTTATGCTCTCAATGTGAACATTTTTTTAAACAATCGTAATTCTGCCCAATTATTTTCACTACATCGCGTCATTCACTCAGCACGTATTATACTTCTTATAATTATACTTCTTGGAGAGGTAGAACACAGCAAATTGTAGTCTTACTCATATTTGGAGTAACGCAACTGAGGATAGAAGAACTTATTCAACTCTGTAAGTACGTGGTGTTATATTCCTGAAGATACCCTCAAAGCATAAAGATACCAGAGCTCCCGAGTATGCGCGCTGCGATGAGTTGAGAGACACCTACGTGTACCATTGGCAAAGTTAACGTGGTTAGTAATAAAACTCATAACTATTATTAGTCCAGTCAGCGTTATTAATATAACGCTCCACCCTCCTGCTAAATGGCGAAGATAACCGCGTGTTAGTGAAAAGAGGATTCTCAAATCCACCATTTCGCGCCATTGAGAGGAATCTAATGACGTATCATTTATCAAAATCGGTTAAGCTGTTAAGTAGTTACGAGTGGACATAGGAACAGACATACATACATACAGACCAAACACATAACCCTACTCTTTTTGGGCTTTGCCGTATTCGGGTAAAAAGTGGTCGTGGGTTCCAATCCCGACTCGTACCAGCGGGATATCATTTGATACCGTTAGCTTTTTAGTGAAGGAAAACATCTTGGGGAAAACTACATACATCTGCCAATAAATTCCAAGGAGTATGTGAAGTCTCCAACCAGCAATGGGCCAGCGTGGGGATTATTGCTCTATTCCTCTCATTAGTGAGAAAGCCCGTGCCCAGCAGTGGGACGTATTGTCCGTCCGCCTGCCAGCTACGGTGTCTGCTTACCATCAGGTAGGCTGTAAATGTTCCGTAGTTGCTCAATGAACTTACTCTAAAAAAAACCATAAGCAAAAGAGAATACTTTCGCAGCATTTCATACGTCTGTTACTACGAAGGGAAGACTTTTTACGATAACTCAAAAACAGCTTCACTGATCATGGCCGCTACAGTTTTTGTTGAAATTCTTTATTAAGCTTTACTTTCGTGTTTTTTTTTAATATTTTTTAGACCCATAGTTCAAAAGTTAGAGGGACACATTTTTTTTTTGTATTTTTGAGTGGATATTTCCGAAAATATAAAATTTATCAAAATTGTTTGATAAGACTTCTATTCATTATGAAAACTTTACCAACAGCACTCCACACAATACAAGGGTTACAGCAAAAATTATTGATTTATATATCCATACCAAATTGCAGCTTTCTAGCACTAACAGTCCCAGAGCAAAGCCTGGGACAGACAGAGGGACAGACAGACAGACAGACATGGCGAAACTATAAGGGTTCCTAGTTCACTACGGAACCCTAAAAACGGAATGTTTAAGTTATCGTTTCAGGACGAAAAAAAGAAACTACTTAAATAAAAATCTTAAGCAATTCAATAAATATAAGGGTACTTAACTAAGTGCGCCATTTTCAATTGAAACTCCGTCAAAAGATAGTGTACTCGTAGAACGTGCCTCCGTCAAAAAATATTGTAGTAGCACGTGATTAGCTTAAAAACAATGTAGCCAAAGCTGTGGGGCAGAAAATAATTTTATGTAGAAATCCTTATAGCTCACCACTATAGTGGCATGATTATGATTGCGCCCCGTACACAGTAACTCTGCTACCTGCGTTGGTGTAAAATATCATCAGACATGGAAGGTTTGATATTGGAAGATTAGCTAAGGCCGTCGGGATGACTGTAGACTACCAAAACCCGTTCATCAGCCAGCAAACGGATTCGAGGTGAGCACTATCTTCTTTCGTTACAAGGGTGTGTTTTACCGCGTGCGTCACCTAATTGCCTGCAAAATGGTACCAACGCATAAGTGGGAGGGCCTAATTGGGCTCAAAATGGCGTTGTGGTATTAAAATGAGCTTCAAGCTTTCAAAGATGCTCGTCTCATCAAGTTTGATATGCGACGTTAGGTATATACGAAATCGCCCTAAGCCTTCATACAACTAATACATTTAACAGCTGAGTACTCCGAGTAAGTTCAGCTGCGCACGTCTGCAACTAACTAGGATGGCCGTCGCCGATCACGGCGTGAAAGATCAGAAGCACAACATGAAAGCCAATATGAGTACAACTTGAAATTATAAAAACATTACACACCTTGTTTGCATATTTGTGTATATAAATCCTTTATAACATACCAAAATACCTTCCTTGTTAATGTTTTACTCGTCTCATATTCTTGCGATTATAATTTCCCAATAACAATTACTTTCAATTCTTTGACAACACGACATTAATTTCAAAATGACACCTACATGTGGCCTACATTTTGATTGTTATGACGTGTCAGAATTTTATGTTTCAAGGAGGTTTTAAGTCATCAGCCTCTTTGTGCTAGAGAAAGACTGCCGGATTTTAGCTGACTGTTAATAAATTGGAATCAAGAGTGATAATGTACACAGTTGTTTACAGCAATAGACATCTAGTGTCAAGTAGAATAAGTTATTACAATTAACGTATTATTACAAGTACCTTGTCACTTTCACTACATTGATGCATCCCAACTGTCGCAGTATTGTTACGTTAGTGCGATAAAGTACTAAAATGATCATCTACGTTTGCTGTTGACTTTAGTCCTTTTATTTTATATCGGCACCTTTGGCAGGAGACAAAAAAATATGGTACATAAGTAAAATCAAAATGTACTTACTTTACATGTAGGTAAAGATAATTATTTCTCTTGTTAGAAACCCCTTATTGGATTCGCATCAACCCAGTGGGATATTTACTTTAAAACGTTCAATAATAATATTTTCGTATCACAACACGCTAAACCACACATGAGAAAATCGGTAGATATGTGTACCCTTGAAAACATAAGACCAGAAGGCTGTCCTTATTCCCTCAGCTGCCATTTGTTGTATTTAGACCAATGAAAAGTTAAGTATGGTTTTCATCATAAATGGATTACATTACTACACCCCACGAATATAATCCTAGGTATAAAATCTTGATTCATGTATGATTCATTAAACTCAACTATATGATCGTTATTGACGAGCAGCATGGTTGCACCTTTTTGTTATTACTAAGATTTTTCAAAGCTTAAACGTAGGTATAATACAGTAAAGTTATGCTTGTAGCGTAGAGTCCGCTTTGGGCGCGATATATATGCGCATTGACAGTCTTCGTATCTATATCCTCATGGTTCATAGATCTGTCCGTACTTTGCTACTGTTTTATTATATTCAAAGAGATAAAATAAAAGTATAGTATAATTAATAATTTGATTTTTTGTAATTTTACGTCTTAAACCGCGCGATACTGCATAAAATCTTGACAAGAGCCTCATCACGCACAGAGCGGGCACGGCGCGGTGCGGGGCGGAGGCAGTTTCACATGGTCGTTTCGAAACTGTCGGCTGTTGGTAGACTTGGTAGTGTCAATTACTGCTTCATTTATCACACACGCTGCCTCCGCGCGGTTTTTGTGGTGCGACATACCCCGGATTGCGTTCGCTTTACCGCAAAACCGCCTCCGCCCCGCAACGACGCTGCGCCGCGCTCTGTGCGTTTCAAGCTTTAATGATTGTTGTAGATAATGTAGATCAACAAGGCGACCATTGCCCGTAGTGTGTGATCTCGGCGCCGTACAAAGATGACTCCTTTCTTGCCAGAAAATGCATGCGGCACCACCCACGTCTCCGCAATCTCCTTTGTATCACCTAAAACATTTTACATTAGTATATAACTGTTGTATGCAGTTTTATGTATTTACTAGCTGTCTGCGCGACTCTGCTCAAGTATTATTACTGAGTAATAAAGGTAAAACCGCGAGATAAAATATAGCTCATGTCCATTATCCATACCACAGGTTTCTTAAAAAGAAAGGGTTCAGACCCACCAGTAAGTAGAATCAATAAATTCACGGTTACTGAAAATGAATGTAGACACTAGTGTCAATCATTCAGAATGATATGCTGTGATTATGATATTTATTCATCACGTCATTTCATCAATTCTTAGTACCTACCATAAATCGACAAGCATGTAGGAACAACGCCCTTGGCATCAACGTGTGGGGCGCGTGTATGAAAAAATACATGCTTATAGGTGAACACTTCTATATTTCATCATATATTGTTTAATAATATGGCACCTATACCACAGAAGAGATCTCTTTTGCTGGGTACATGTTTTTTACATTCCTTCATTTCATTTTGCTACTCAATCTCATCATCTTAATAGAGCATGGCATCATCATCACAGAGATGGATATTGCGGTTTACATCCTGAAACGAAGCACACAATAGTAAAAATTAAATGAATATTATGATTATGACATACCATAACATTTATTGTTACCTACTTACTTTTCGATTTTTTACAAAGTGATATTGATATTTTGTACTCTATCGTGTGTTATAGCGACTTGACAATGAAATAGTTGGAAAATTTTCCCATTTTAATGAATAAACAACAACTATAATCTTTGTTCAATTCATGTTTTGACATGACAGACATTATGACTTTGTCACACAGTAATTGACATTTTATACCGTCCAATCTAACCGTCAAAAAGTTACGCGTTTCCAATAATTTCATCATTTTCTGATTTTAGTATGGGATTTCCATTCAGTCGTTCATTCAGTTCGGCTCAAATATTACCTAACGTTAGGTAGAAAAAATATGACATAAGCTAATAGATTTTTACTTCAAAAGGGACATTAAAATATGCCTAACGTTAGAACAATAAGTTACGCAATCAGGCTGCAGGTTGCATTCTGTCATTTGACATTGACGGTATATATTTGACATCGAATAGTTTCGTATTAACAGACAAGAACTTTTCAATCATTTAATACGATAATTGATAGCTAGTTGGGGTTTAATCTTATTCCGAGTTTAGCCAATGGAAAACATCTGTTTGTGACCACCACTTCGGACCAGTTGGTAGTGATTGTTTCCTATACGAAGCCGGTAATCCTGGGTTCGAATCCCGGTATATTGTCTGATGAGCAAAAACATTTCTTGCTGAGTCTTGGATGTCTTGTATATCGTTGTCTTGTAACCATACTGCAAGCTTTGCTTAGTTTTTTTTATACCACGCCGGTCGGTGGCAAACAAGCTGACAGCCTACCTGATGGTAGGTGGTTACCGTCGCCTGTGCTTAAAACCGACGCTTAAAACACTAGTTTGGAACTATGTTGATTTGTGTAAGATTGGCCACCAATATTTATTTTATTTTATCTTATTAGGCCGTGTTCACAAGCCTGTGAACACCACATGCCACAGTACATCGTACCGTTCAAGTGGCTATGGCGGATCCGAGGGGTGGTAGGTGGAGGCGAGAAACGTCGTATTCGCCTGGTTGGTAGCATGCGACTACGACGGAATGCATATGACATATATATATGTAGCCTGAACGTAAATGTGGCTTTTACTATGAGTATACGTAAGAAGCTAGTATTCCAAGATTTATCTTTGCAGTTAGTAAAATAATGGTTAGGTTAATTTATATACATCAGTTAATTAGCATTTCTGTGTTTCACGCGCTCGCTTACACGCTAACGTGCAAGAAAGCTAACGTGCAAGAAAGAGAACAAGACATACGAATACAATTCCAAAGAAATGTAATAAATAATAAAAAATTAGTTCTCCTATTTGTCCAATGGTTATCGATCTGTGTACAGCCACGCACCAGCATTTCTTGCTAGTGTCGATATTGTTTGAATTCGTCGCCAGGTGGCGCTGTACCGTCCGCGTCGATTTCTGAATCGCGCTGTGATAAGGACCTCTGACCAGTACTTTTTGGTTTAGTATGACCGCCTGACAAGAGGGCCCTACCGCGGGACCTGATCCACATGGACCAACCCGCCCCACCGCCCTGAAGAAGACCTGGATGTTCCTGCTTCGTCGGCTGAGCGTCGCTCGCTGGGCCTCCCCTAACGGGGACTCACCCGGCAGGGCTTGACCTCACCACCGGACTCGACGAGCTCTGCTCACCCCAGCCACCCGTCCGTAGCTGCGGACGGCGACGGAACCCGTTGAAAGTGGCCAAGCCACGTATAGCTTTCCCGGACCCGAACAGGTCCAAGAGACGACTCGAACGCGATTTAGTATGCTCCGTCGGCTCGAGCGTCGCTCGCTGAGCCTCTCCTAACGGGGACTCACCCGGCAGGGCTTGACCTCACCACCGGACTCGACGAGCTCTGCTCACCCCAGCCACCCGTCCGTAGCTGCGGACGGCGACGGAACCCGTTGAAAGTGGCCAAGCCACGTATAGCTTTCCCGGACCCGAACAGGTCCAAGAGACGACTCGAACGCGATTTAGTATGCTCCGTCGGCTCGAGCGTCGCTCGCTGAGCCTCTCCTAACGGGACTCACCCGGCAGGGCTTGACCTCGCCGACGGAAGAAGCAGATGACCCACCACCGGACCCGACGAGCTGTGCTCAACACAGACACCCGTCCGTAGTTGCGGACGGCGACTGATTCTGCCGAAAGTGGCCCAGCCACGTATGGCTTCCCCGGACCAGAACAGGTTCGAGAGATGACTGGAACGGGATTTAGTATTCTTAGATTACCTAGTGAAATGTCCTGTGCTACGTAATAATATTATGTGTTTTTGAATATCACTGATATTATTTTGGGATCTCTCTAAACAATATTTAATTTTGTGTGTGTAGTAAACATACCCAGAAAACCTTCAGCTGTAGAATGAATACGAGTTTGTTTTCATCTGGTTGCTCACAACTTCCATGGGGTCGATTCGAGAGTTATATTTCGCATTTTAAGATATTTCGCGAAGAGAAGAGATGTATTTCGCGGACTTATTCTGATACGTCATATTTAAGTATAAGCCTGTCTCACTCCCGCGCCTCAGAGGTGTCTATAAATTCGATCGTGCTGGAGTCCATCCAACAAACCTGTAAAAAGAGTACCTAGTAGGATACTAAAGAAAAAATTTTTTTTTAAGAAGTTGTTAACTCTCAAGCTCGAAACCCACAGAGCGGGTGGGGCGCGGTGCGGAGCGGAGGCGATTTTGCATTTTTGATCTTTCCGAAACTGTCGATTACTTGAGGATAACTGACGATATGTCACACGCCGTCTCCGCTCTACTGCGTTACCGAATACCGCGCGGTTTTTTTGGTAAGACGTCCCCCGGACCTCGTTAGCGCAACGATGCTGCCCCGCTTTGTGCGTTTTAAGCTTTAGATCTATGAAGATGAAGTGGTCAGAGGCACAAAGTTACATTAAATTATAATTAAATAAGATTAAATGATAAATACCCAAAAATTAATCAGCAGTCTCAATGCTGACAATGCTTTTTATGGAGGGGGATAGGCAACATGTTTAGCGCAATCAATGCAGATTGACTGATAACACCCCAAAATGTTTAAATAAAGATGTTACTTTTAGGAAACACAATATTGATGGGTTTTATAATGATCCCATAATCAAACGTGGCGATTCATGGTTGAGAGCTTACTTTAGAACAAACTCGTAGATATATGGATTTGTATAACCACTAAAAAAATATTCATAAATCCCAGTCCAGTCAATCCAGTGAGCGTCCGAAAGAGATCAATGTATTCAGAAATATTCAACCTATGCGGTAGGGCAGGACGATTAGAGCATTTTGGTTTTTTAGACAGTGCTGCTGTGTTAAGGCGCCGGGCAGGGCAAGCCATTCTCCATACAAAGGTTGTGCAAGTTATTTGCGTTAGTTTTGGGACTACAGCATTTAATTTTTTGTTGGTACATATTAGATACGCAGAACTTGATGTTGAAATTTTGCATTATTTAAAAAAAATAAAAATATAAAAATTATTAAAATTTAAAAAGAAAAACATCAAGACATAGCTAACAAAAAAATAAGCATATGGACCAAAAATAGTAACTGGAGTGCAAACACAAACGAAGAAATACTTGCACAAAGTTTGTATGGAAAGAGCTTGCCCACCCCTTCGCCTTAAGGATGATTCACAGTAGGCCGGTCCCGACACGGAAGGGTAGGCCGTTCCGTGTCGGGACCGGCCCGTTTTCTTCTAGAGAAATACGCCGACCGTTGCGTTTGCTGTCATAGAAAACGGGCCGGCCCGTATACGGAACGGTCTACTGTGAATCATCCTTAAGACAGTGGACGATGTACGAGTATGTATAAGCATTATTATTTATTCAGCACCTTTGTGCCCACGAAATATATCTTTTGCTATAATAAGATGCGAAACGTGACTATTGAATGGATCTTCATGTTTGTGTTGCATTCATAATAATGGAAGAGAAAGTTTCGGACGTGGAATATTGAAAATTGTCCTCAAAACTGTCATGTTTTAACAACACAACTTTTATGAATTAAAATTTCGTTTGTGTTTGTTTGTTGCTTTTGTTTTGTTGGAAAACTATTTTTCAGCAACTAATACTCTTCAATAGAAGGGATGAAAGGCTGGGAAAATGCCTTGCATTAAGACACCTTTTAGGTTAGAAACCGTGACCTCGGCTTTAATATTTTATCGCAATAGTGACTGCCATATAGAAGAAAGAACTAATTTTTTATTAAGCAGTAAAGAATGCTAACAAAAATTCTAAATTTAAAATCAAAGGGAAAAAATTGTGCTCCGAGTAGGATTTGCATCTGCGACGTACTGACACAGTGCCAATTAGCCCATTTGCCACTTATGCCAGACTGGCGCAGGTTTTTAAACAGAAAAGGTTACGGCCGTCTCTTATCAAAAAGTGAAGGAGATAGTAGACGACAGAAAAGACTGGAGATTGCTGCAACAACAAGAGTAGTCAATAGTCATCTCTTAAATAAAAGAAGAAGAACTGATTTGAGACCTGTCAGAGCAGCAACCTGATCTGTCCATCGAATAGGCCACGCGATCGCTTGCCATCGGCCTTCCCAACCAATAGAAACTTTTTTTTATCACATAGGAGGCAAACGAGCAGACGAATCGCCGCCCATGGACACTCGCAATACCAGAGGGGTTGTAAGTGCGTTGCCGGCCTTTAAGACGGGAGTTCGCTCTTTTCTTTCCTGTTAACTTTTTGCGTTAACGTATCTCCATCCATCTGACATACTTGCGTCATTGTCTGCCACAGTCCAAGAACTCAAATTCAAAAAGTCACATCGCCAAGAATTTCAATCTGACAAAATACTTTTTGCTTCTGTACCCCAGAATGTTCCACGCGTACCCTGTTTCGTTTGGAATTGTTTGTGTTGTAATTGAATCGGCACCGTTTGATGTGCTCTGATTTCGCTTAATTAAGTTTTGACGTAGGCCTAAACGTGCCTTAATGTGGATTTCAACGTGTGTTTGATGTTCTATTTCTGAGGGTTATAATTTTGAGGACTGAAGGTATAAGGGGACCTGTGTAGGTGGAGTTTTTCGTTCATGGTGACAGCGTAATGTTTCTGTGGAAGGAAGATTTAAATCTCGTTTTTCATACTAAACATTATCGTTAAATCTAAGTAAGTGCCATGGTTAGTAATCAACAGGCAGTTTTACTCGTATACTTGCACTGTAACCGGAGGTAAGTAGTCATTCTGACGTATTATGAGCTCCCAGCCGAAGTTTTCTCGAGAGACTGCAGTACGAGTCTCTTTAAGAAAGGCGTGTTTACATTTATAAAGAGTTCTGTTTTTTTTTTATAGAGTTTGCCATGCAAATGCGATACCCTGGCATTGTAGGCGTCCATCGGCTGCGCTGACCGCTTGCCATCAGGTAGGCCGTTCTCTCTGCCTCGCATCACTTTAAGTTTTACGAAGGTCTAAAAATATCCATTACATTTCGGGTAGGAAAGCAGAAAAACAGAAATTCACTATCTGTAAAAGGCTGTACTTATTTCCGGATAGGCGATGCGCGTACCGTCTCTAAAGTTGCCCAAAAACAAATTTGGCGTTGTTTCAGTTCAGCCGTGGGTACTTTTGTAGTCACCTAAAAGACGGTCGGACGCGTCGTCTGGGCCTAACAAAGCCTTAGTCTGTATCTCGCTTCGCAAATAACACTAAACGCAAATTTTAACAGTTCACATTACTGTTAGTGTATCCTTGGGGTAAATTGAATACAAGCGGCAGTAGAGGGCTCTCAAAAATATTTGCTTAGAGGGGAATAGAGTCACGTTCCCATGTTTACTAGGCAAACAATACAGAGTCTATTTTCACGAACGTATTGAATTGGAATCTACGGTGGTAGTAATTAATTCAAGCGTGCCACCAATGAGTTTTTCGGAACTTATTGTACAGAATATGATTTGATAATTTACCATCATCTTTTCAGTGAAGGGAAAAAACATTAGGAAACCTGTATGTATATTCATGCGAAGAAATTCAAAGTTGTATAATGTGAGTGAAGTCTCCCGATCCACGTTGGGCCAGCATGGGGCAATGGCCGTTCCCTCTCATATATGAGAGGAGATCTGAGCCCAGCAGTGGGACGTGGGACAGATGATGATGTTTGATTTGAAATCGATTTAGTAGTCTGGCTGAAGCGGAAAAGGAACAGCCCTGGCCGAGTGGTGCTTGTTCCGATTTTCGGAACTTTATGTACGGAATATAATTTGATATTCAACGCCAGCTTTTCTGGTCTAGCCAAAAGGTACCTAACGATCGCACCAAATTTGCGGGTAAATAATCATTTAAATGTAGGCACGTAATAAAGAAACTGCACGAACTCGGCTGACAGATTACTTATATCATATCGACACTATCGACCCGCACCGCTAAATACGAAAGTAACCTTAGGGAAGCGAGCGCGGGATATGATTGTCAACGCGGTTTCAAAACAAAACGTCGATTCAAATAAACTCCCAATTCGGGCGTCGGTGTAGATAACTTGTTATACACTGCTATGGTTATTGACGGCACGAGCTTGTGGAGTTTACTCGGTCAAACATAAACTAAAAACTCTTGTTTGGTATAGTTACGAGTAAGGTCCGTAAAGCTTTCGATTTAACACATACGCTGCAAGATGAATCTCAAATAATTTACTTGCGTGTAGTCGCCAGAGCTTCCGATGATGCGCTGTGGAGACTTGCATTAGCCAAAACAACGAATCTTCATATCAGAAAAGGGTACGCAGCGCGCTTGTCATTGCGATGGTATCTGCTTACCATCAGGCAGGCCGTATACTTATTTGCTGCCATTGTAGTAAAAACAACGTATTGGAGTATATTCGGCAATAATCTTTCTAAGAACACTGCCATCAACAATGAAGCAGGTAATATGGGTATATGTTTTGCCGGCCTGTTTAGCCTAGTTGGTAGTTACACTGCCTCCGAAGCTAGAGGTCCCGGGGTCGAATCCCGGTAAGGGCATTTGTTTCTGTGGTGAGCAGAAATATTTGTTCCTGAGACTTGGATGTTTTCTATGTATTTAAGTTTAAATCTATAAAATATATCTTCATCTAGTTATACTCCTGCAACACAAGCCTTATTGAGCATACTTTGAAACTAGGTAGTTCGATATGTGTAAAAAATTGTCCTATAATATTTATTTATTATTCAATTTTACAAAATAATAGATTAAACTGCGCATACACCGCATACGCCGAAGGTTTCACCGAATACGAACAAGAACATTCGGCCAAATTATTCGGTTCAATGCAATATACCTTCATCAACTTTTCTTAAACAGACAAGTTAGTACCTCTTGTTCATTATCAAAATGTATAGGAAAGTAAGTTACATAACAATAATATTCCGTAAAAAAAATATTTCAAAAGCCGGTGATTATATTTTATTGTGGCAACTTGTAAATAAAAATCTTTAAAACTGACGGGTAAACCGGTAAAAAAATTTGGCAGTTGAAGCGAACAATGGCCGAATACCGAATAATAACCGAATATTCGGCGCATAATAGACTCTCCGAATCGCTAAACGTAAGTGGTAGTAGGCGTAGAGTAGAACCAATGGCCGATGGGGCGGAAACGTCCCCCGTACGGTGGACTGATGACCTGGTAAGGGTCGAAGGTGTTGGGGGAGGCACGTCCAGTAGTGGACGTTCTTCGGCTGACATGATGATGCTGATGATGATGATTTGCATCTTATGTAATTTTTTACAGTTTTCACGCGATAGTTTTATTTATTTAAACATTATTGCCATACTATTACCGGATAGTTGGACTAGTTAGGTTAGTTTTAACTTGTTCAAGTCCACAGGACGTTAAGCAAATTCCACGATAGACAGCGCCTTGATTGTTGAACAGCGTTATTGAAATTCTAGATAGTGAATATCGTAGCTACATTTGCAATTCCAAAGTTGAAAGAAAGAAACCAACGGGTCAGGTGGTCGGATCATTCTGGTGACACTGGCGACCTTACTCAATACATGATCATAACACATACCTCAGAGCAAATTTACGGCTATGTAAAATTCAGGGCCAATTTAGGGTCCCCTGTAAGTATTCTCTAGTAATCATCATCATCGTCATCCTCGCGTTATCCCAGTACAGTTGCATCCTTTTACGCTAGCGACTGCCATAATATGACCTTCCAACCGAAAGAAGAAAGTAGACCTTATTGGGACACAACTTCACTGTTGCAAGTTCTCAAACCGCCCGAAGGCCTCTAACTTGACTTAACGACTGTAGTCATAAACAGCGGCCGGGATCAACGGCTTAACGTACCTTTCAATGCGCGGGAGCGCTCAGTGAGTCTACTCAAAGCGGTCACCCATCCAACAGTTGACCTGGACAGCCGTTGCTTAAACTCGCACACCGCACGCGGAACACGGGCGTCGCTTAACCAGGAGCGCCCATGTATTCCCTAGAAGTATTATTGAATAATTCCTTCATGTAACGTTACGCTGTGGTCAACTTTTCTGAAGTAAAATTATCGCGTAGTTCTTAATATTATATTTAAAATTCTCGTCACTATTATTTCCAACGCAGAAAATACAACTTTAACGCCGCTGTTAAAGTTATATTATCTGCGTGAGGAAAACTTTTGTTTCCACCTAGCCGTCTATTTCCGGTGTTCAAGTTTGTTCTAATCGAAATGTGTGGGCGGAAACAAAGTTACGAAGAGTGGGATAAAAGGAAAACTAAAATATTGGAGGGTCTGTTATAAGTAAATTATAATATTGTTATGTTATGAGTTTGCCAACGACAGATAGCATTACTCCAAAATAAATAACGTAAATGGCTTTTTAGCGATAAGAGTGCCCGTTGGTGTTGTTAATTTCTATTTATATGCACCGTTGTGTTTCGGAACTAAAGTTCGAAACGCACAGAGCGAGCGCGGTGCGGTCCGGTGCGGAGGCGGTTTTTGCTTTTTTGATCTTTGCAAAACTGTCAACTGTAAATTACTGCTTCATATGTCACACACGTGGCCTCCGCTCTACCGCGCTACTGAATTCGGCGCGGTTTTTCGGGGCGACGTCCTCCGGACCGCGTTCGCTTTACCGCAAAACCGCCTTTGTCTCGCAACGACGCTGCGCTGCGCACGCTTACAGATAGTTCAACTCAGTCGTGCGCGCGGCTGCATGTGTGCGTGCTCTTGTAACTTTCGCTGTGTGTGTGCGAATGCTTGTAACAACGACTGCCGTGTCACTCGCACACAAACCAAACCCGTATAGTTACAAGCGCACGCACACATAGCGCCGCGCGCACAATTGAGTTGAACTATCTGTAATAGGTAATCATTATTGCATCATCATCATTAAATTGACGACTTATGCTCTGGTTAGTGGAGTATTTTCCATTTCTCTCTCTCGTACTCCAGCCTATTGACTGATACGAGACGACGCCAACCGTGTTTAGGGTTCCATGACAAATTGGTAAAAAAGGAACCCTAATTGTCCCTAATTGTTGGCCTGTTTAGCCTAGTTGGTAGTGACACTGCCTCAGAAGCTAGAGGTCCCGGGTTCGAATCCCGGCCAAGGGATTATTCGTGCATTTAGCACGGATTTTGTTCTTGGGTCTTGGATGTTCTCTATGTATTTAAGTATGGATTTATCTATATAAGTATGTATATCGTGAGTCGAGTACCCATAGTACAAGCTTTGCCTAGTTTAGGACTAGGTCGATTTGTGTAAGATTGTCCCCCAATATTTATTTAATGGCGCCGCTCTGTCTGTCTGTAACATTGATAAATATCTCAAGAATTACTTATGCTATTGATTTGAAATTTGGAATAATTATGAATAAGGCTAATAAAAAATGTACCTATTGAATTTTTTTTAATACAGAGTTTTATTTTCTGTGAAAATTTACCGATACAAGAAGGATGCAAAAGTTCAATGTCTAGTGACAATGTCAAGTGGGGTGTCATATAAAAAATCTTGAGTTGCATATTCAAAAAACGTTTTTTATAACAATGAAGGAAAATGTAACACCCCGCTCCCTCCTCTTATCTCCGAAGTTTAAGAAAAAATATGAAATTGTTACACAACGTTAATATCATTATGTCCAGCAGTGGACGTCGTTCGGCTGATATGGTGTAGGTTAATATCATTATAAATATTACAGCAAAACAGCGGCATGGCAACCGAATAACACGTAACGTTATCAATTTTACTTAATTTAATATTATTCTGCTAACTTTTTGCGGGTCTAATATCGTAATTAAAGTTATTTTGTAATAGACAACACCGATTAAACAATAGTCTCTGCAGAGACTGCAACCGGAGCCCGAAAGTTGCGTCGCTCTCACGTCGCTCTGCGGCCCGCCGTCAAAGAAGCTGTCATTGTTGAAATAATAACAACAAATAAATTTGGATCATTATTTCTACGGGAAGAGCACTAATCATTGAATGCCTGGTTCGCCTTAAAAGTGCTCAAGAGCACCAGTTCCGGTGGAAAAATTGGCTGCGCTTTTTTTGTGACGGATCATAAATATTGAACTATAACTATGTGCTGTGGAGCGTTCGTGGCCCAGCGGCGCCCGCGTACCGCGTGCGGTATGCGAGGTTAAGCAATGTAGGGCGAGGTCAGTCCTTGGATGGGTGACCGCTTTGAGTGTTTACTAACTGAGCGCTCCCGTGCTTTGGAAGGTACGTTAAGCCGTTGATCCCGGTTGCTGTCTATGATAGCAGTCGTTAAGCCAAGTTAGAGGCCTCCGGGCGGCTTGAGAACTTCTAACAGTCAAGTTGCCCACTCACTTGACAAGCCTAATCCCAATCTAGTTTCCCCCTCAGGTTGGAAGGTCAGATGGCCGTCGCTTCCGTAAAAACTAGTGCCTACGCCAATTCTTGGGATTAGTTAGCGGACCCTAGGCATCGTTCAGGATGCAAGTGTACTGGGAATAACGCTAGGATGATGATGATGAACTATGTGCTGTACATAATAGCTTTACTTTTACTTGTGTGTCCCTTTTGTATTTTGTGTTGTACTTTTTGTTCAAATCCTTATATCTAGTCAAGATGCCCCATCCCGGATCTCGCTTCTGGAATGTCCTATTTGTGCAGCGCAGCGTGCGGAAAAACGCGCTTTTTGGCAAGGTGTGGTGTAAATATAATTATAGTTTTAAATGAATATTTTATTTTTATTTTTGTAGCTTGACTGTATTTATTAAGTAATACACGCTACGGGGCTAATAACTGATGGTGACCTGACGTGGGAACCTCAGGTTTCTGACGTTTGTCGCCGGGTTACAAATATTTTGAGATCTCTGTATAGATTTAAATATTTTCCGCCAGTCAGTACGAAAATGCTCCTCATCCAGTCCCTCGTGTTGCCAATTATCGATTATAGTGATAATGTGCTACACCAATGTAACTCAAAAACTACTGGACAGGTTGGACCGGCTCTTAAACAATTATATTAGATTTATCTTTGGACTTCGCAAATACGACCACATGTATGTCTGCATACCGCAAGCAACTTCAGTGGCTTCGCATTCGTGAGCGATCACTTTAGATTCTAACTACCCTTTTTTCGATTTTATGTGACCCCGCTGCTCCCGAATACCTCAATTCTAAATTTAAATTTGTAACTCCCCGCCCGGGCTGTGAACTCCGCTCCACCCGTAGTCTTATTCTATCTGTCCCTTATCACCGCTCCAATTCCATGTCCAGTACTTTCGCCGTGCAGGCTATCCGACTGTGGAATGCTCTCCCCCTTACCAATCGACAGGCTCAGAGTAAGTTTTCATTCAAACGCAAGTTGCGCAAGCATTTAAGTTCGCCTTTTGTATGTTTACTTATAGGTTTATTTTAAGTTTTGTTACTTTTTATATGTTATTGTTTCTAGAATAAACATATTCATTAACATACAATTATATTTTTTATCTCTATCTAGATTATACAGTATTCAGTACAGATGATACAGTATATTTATTATTATGTCTTTACCTTATCTCGGGACCATGGGGTCCCGGACCTTTGGAAGGCGTGCGTGGGTGCGAAGCCAACATCGCAGAGGCCCTTTAAGACAATTTAATCTAAAAGCAAAGGGATACACATGGCGGATACCATCCCCAAGCGCACAATATGATACATCCAGAGATGGTCCCCGCCAGGTGCAAAGACTATTGCAGTGCCTCACTGTGCTGCGATGGAAACTAAGGTCATGGGCTATTTTGTTGAATGTTGGATGGGCTGGATAATTGGCTGTTGGAGGAGACTAGCGGACACCTGCCGTGACAATTAGTCTCAATATTGTAAAAAGCAGGCGGTGACTCGCCAGTGGGCCCCACATAACAGTCGCACGCACAGTGCGACAGTGGAGCAACATCCCTTTGAGCGGCTGTAAGGTTGTCGAGAGGTGAGTCTGCGGTAGCCAGCGATCAGCAGGCCGCCGGCGTTATGACATTTTACACTTCCACCCTCGAGCATAGGTCTCGCTCTTGCGACTCCACTCTGGCCGGCCAATTAAGGCAAGTACAAAGGCGAGGGCCAGATGGAAAGGACTCTCTGGAGACTAGGGGTTCGCGGTGTCGCCACTCACCGTCAGCTCGCCACAAGCTGCCCCCGCGGGCTTATTGTTATTATATATTTTTTATCTTCAAAAATATTTCTAATTAAGTTAGTATAATGCTTCCAACTTGGGATTATTTAAATTTAAACTAGCGAGATAGTTACACAACGTTTTCAAACAGATGCAAGGTAGATTTAACTGTCATTTTGCCACGCTGTATACGCTGTGCAAAGTATTGGCCAGCCTTCTGGTCACCTGTGGTTTCGATTAGGCGCGCCGCTAAATCTTTGTAAATGCGGCGCGCGCTCGATCCCCACGGCCCCAGAGTCTTGACCCCAAACACCTCAAATAGGTAACCACTGCCGAGAGTGACGTATTTGCGGCGTTTGAGGTCTTTTGCTGTGTTTGCGGCATTGCGAGCATTTTGAATAGTACCTGGAAGATGACACGGTGCGGGGGTGTCTAGACATGTAGCATCCCAGACCAGGGGCCGTCCTATCTTGCGTCGTACCAGCGTCATGCCGTTGTCCCTTGCCAACGTATTAGTGTCGCTATCATCATCAGCCTGTGTCAGGCCACTGCTGGACAAGGCCTCTCTCATGGCACGCTACCGAGCTCGATCTTCAGCTCTTCCCCTCCAATCCCTGCCTACTGCCCTACGGATGTTGTCACCCCACCTAGCTACAGGGCGTCCTACACTTCGTTTGCCGACACGCGGTCTCCACTCAAGAACCAGTCTGCCCCAACAGCCATCGGTTCTGCGACATATGTGATCTGCCCACTGCCACTTCAGCGTACTAATTCGCTGAGCTATGTCGGTAACCTTGGTTCTCTGACGAATAACTTCATTTCGGATACGATCCCTAAGAGAAACTCCGAGCATAGCTCTCTCCATAGCTCGCTGAGTGACCTTAAACTGGTGGACAAGGCGCACAGTAAGTGGCCACGTTTCGGCTCCGTATGTCATGACAGGTAGGACGCACTGATTAAAAACTTTAGTTTTTAGGCTTTGAGGTATCGGTGATGAGAAGACTCGACGCAGTTTCCCAAACGCTGCCCATCCCAGCTGAAACCGCCTCCTGACTTCTTGATTAGTGTCGCTATACAGCGTGGCAATGCGGCCAGCCTTCTGGGCATACTACCCATCGGCACTGATTTAGAAGATACTTTTTATTTATAGGTAGGATTTAAGTTTTAGTTTTTTATTGCAATGTCGTTTTTCGTTTTTTAGGTGTTTGATAATGTTTTATACTGACAATGATTTTTACAACTGACATTTTTAGTATGGACGATGACATTTTTATCAACCTTACCTTACTCACGCCCGAAAACGTTACGTAATCACCCAGGTATTATCATGAAAGTTTCCAAGAAAATTCTTTAAAGTTACCAAACTCAATTAAATTCTAATTGAATATGGAAAAGGAATTGCAGCGAGGATATCCTTGCATACGAATATGCGCACTTGTGCAGTAGATTTAATTTCCTGCCCGTACCGTACGAGTTACGACTAGGACTGAGTATACATGCGATAAGGCAGTAGTTTAACTATTCGTAGGTGTCAGAAATATCTCATACAGACCCCTTTGAGATTTTAAAGCGTGAACCTAAACAAAACCAAAGTACTAGTTTTTTGACAGACAGTCGGTCATCACACTACGAAAGTCAAAAAGAGTAATTGAGTGGTGCGGCGTGGTGGTGAGTTGTGTTGGTAGTGGGTGAGTGGTAAAAGTAAAAAGGAATTGTATTGTATTGTATTGTCTGGTTGACGGAGAATAAATCTTAAAGTTCATCCACAAACCAGTTACTAATAAAATAGGTTTCCATAGTTTACTTATAGGTGCTTTTTATTTTTGTTTTAGCGAAGAAACTGAGGTCTGTTGGTCTGTTGGAACTAAGGTCTGAGTATATGACAGACATACAGCCAGCGAAACCAAAGTAAAAGAGTTGTTGGCACCTTTTTGGAAGGAAACACTAAAGCTTCTGATACTTAGTTTGTAAGCACTTTAGCTCCTGCTCTAGTATAATGTATGTGACTAGGAGATCCGGACCCATTAGGGACGCGACCATTATTGCCAGTCTCCGTTCAATCTGCCATCTTTGAGCCAGGGTTACGTGCATATTCTTGATTATAGTAGGTATATAATATACATACCCTCCTACACATTGCACCACTGCATCAGTCATTGATATTGATTTATTCACATTAGGTTTACATACCAGATAAATCGGACAGTGTACTTATTCAATAGTTCTACGCATTTTAACATAGTAACTGCAAAGACATTATTTGAGTGTTCAGACTCCAAAAAACATGTATAAGGACCATCTGCAGTACTCGAAATAGAGAATCATGCAAGCCAATGTTCAGGCAACTTTTTTTTATATCACGTCGGTGGCAAACAAGCGTTCGGGCCGCGTGATGGTAAGCGGTCTCCGCAGCCTATGGACGCCTGCAACTCCAGGGGTGTCACATAAGCGTTGCCGACTGAAATTCGAAAAAGTAAGCCAAGGCAAACTTCTAAACATCATGGTTGTAATCTATGCTATCCTACTATAGGTAACCTAAAACAGCATATTTTAGGAAAAGTGATTTTTACATGGCTGTTCACGTTTTTAACCATTAGCCAAATAATATTAAAATTTTAGATTAGATTAACCCGAGTGTAAACAAAAACTTTATGGATGGTGCTTGGAGAAGGCTTATTATAAGATAAAGGATCATGTTAAGACATCGAATGTTGATTGACTTAATAAGTTTTGATCGTTAATTGAATCTTGACATATTGTCGGCCTGTTTAGCCTAGTTGGTAGAGACACTGCCTCCGAAGCTAGAGGTCCCGGGTTCGAATCCCGGTAAGGGCATTTGTTTCTGTGATGAGCAGAAACATTTGTTCCTGAGACTTGGATATTTTCTATGTATTTAAGTATATATACATATCTATTAAATATATCGTCGTTTAGTATCCATAACACAAGCCTTATTGAGCTTTCTATGGGACTAGTTCGATTTGTGTTAAAAAAATGTCCCCTATAATTTATAATTAATGTCCCCTAATATTTATTTATTGAGACAATAATTTTTATTATTAAACTTTTTTATTGTTTTGACTTTCTAAAATGTACAATTCAATTTAATTAATTTATAATTCAATGTGCTTAATCAAGTTGTTATATTTGTTTTAAAAGTAATATGAAATGAAATTATACTCGCGGCTAACCAAGGTCAATAGCGCATCTTGTTCACAGGGTCCCCAAAGAAATAACTGCATTTCCTCTGATAATGACTCCAAGTCCCCACTGATATTCGATATCACACTATATTAACTCGTAAAATCCTTGTACGGTATAACCCACTTATTTACGAAACCCATCATCATCATACTAGTCGAAAAACGTTCACTGCTAGACATAGGCCTCTCCCAAACATTTAGCAGTCCACCTTGTGGGGTAGGGGGTGTATCCACGCTGGACGCCAGAGGACACTACCCTAAGAAAAATCTTAACAGCGTGATTCAGGAATTGACACCGATATTATAGCGCCATCTAGCGGAAAATTCCACCAAGATTGACACTAACCCTCATATAACAATGATACTCGGCTAAACACACCTCGGCAATACATTTTTTTATACCTACAAGGGACTCCGGAACAGCCTTTTTATTAGTTATATCAGTCTATAAAAACTCCAAACTCTTTAAAACTCGAGAAAAATTTCGGATTCAAGAAACTGCAGAGTGGCTGAAGGTAGGATTTGATATGCATCGTTCGACTTTAATCTTCAGGGCCACTATTAGGTTCATGTTTTTCTTATTCTAATCGAATTTCAATATAGATAATAATAATAAATATTAGGGGACATTTTTTACACAAATCGAACTAGTCCCACAGTAAGCTCAATAAGGCTTGTGTTATAGGTACTAGACGACGATATATTTAGTAGATATATACTTAAATACATAGAAAACATCCAAGTCTCAGGAACAAATATCTCTGCTCACCACAGAAACAAATGCCCTTACCGGGAATCGAACCCGGGAGCTCTAACTTTGGAGGCAACGACACTACCAACTAGGCTAAAGAGGCCGACAAATTTACAAATATAATAGACGACCACTTTGGCTTAATTGGTTGATAGTGACCCTGCCCACGAAGTCGGAGGTCCCGGGTTGGAATCCCGGTACAATTTTTATTTATGTATTGAGCACGAATGTTCCTGTATCTTGGGTGTTTTCTATGTGTTAAGTATGTATTTATCTATAGAAGTATGTATATCATCGTCTAGTACTCATAGTACAAAGTTTGCTTAGCTTGGGACTGGATCGATTTGTGTAAGAAGCTACTAGGAATCAACTCAAATATAATCGATGATACCGCAGAAATATGTGAACATTTTAATGTGTATTTTTCCATGATAGGATCAGATTGAGCAAATAAAATACCTTAAATGTATCACACACACACACAAAGAACTCCTCAAACTACGAATAATAACGAACTCAAAATATTTGAACCAGTAACCACAGATGAAATATACAAAATAATTAGAAACCTAGAAATAAACAGTATCTAGTGCGGCTGCGGGCGTAGATGGAATAACTAAATCTGTAAAATCTATTAACTTACTTATTGTCGATGAGCTCACAAATTGCATTAATAAATGTTTTCAAGAGGCGATCTTCCCTGATAGTTTAAAAACTGCCAAAGTTACATAAATATGGAAGGAAGTTGGATCCAGGTAACTATCGGCCAATTTCCGTTCTGCCAGTTATCTCAAAAGTATACGAAAAAGCAATTTATAATCGTTTAAACAAATTTCTAACCACCAATCAGATTTTGTCACAAAAACAATGGCTTCAGGCAGGAGTCAAATACCCTGTCAGCTACAATTGACCTAATCACCCGAATAAAAAATAATATTGACCAAAAGAAGATCGTTTTAGGTGTCTTTATATACTTAAAAAAGCTTTCCACACAGTTGGTCATGAAATACTGCTGCGGAAACTAACTAATATAGGGGTGACAGGCAAAGCTCATGTGGTTCTGAAATCCTATTTATCAAATCGTTACCAAGTTGTAAAAATCAATGAACAGCAAAGCAACACCAAATCTGTTATCAACGGCGTACTCCAAGGACCCATTTTGGGTACAATTTTGTTTTTAATATACATTAATGACATACAAACTATTGATCTCAAAGGGGAACTTAGTCTCTACGCTGACGATACCAGTCTTTTTTATTATGGTTCCTCAATGTCCGAGATTATCATTGATGTACAAAATGACCTAGAGCAGTTGAACACGTGGTTTTTGCGTAACCTACTGACTATAAACATAGAAAAGACCAACTACTTAATTTTCGCCGCAAAAAACGAAAATGTTGGAGTATTTACAGATCCGACGCTGAATGTATAAGTATAAGACAAAAGACATCTGAAAAATATCATGGCTTAGTATTGGACAATAATCTCACATGGGCACCACATATTTAGAAGATCAAGTCAAAATTATCATCTCTAACTGGCGCTTTACGTGGTGGTAGCAAGGTGTCTTCCCCAAAAAGTGCGACATTTAATATATAACTCACTAATTAAAGCCATACATTGATTACCTAATAAAGATTTGGGGTGCTGCAGCGAAAACACATTTAAATAAAATACAAACAGCATAGAATAAGTTAATTTAAGTTTTACGTTTAGTTAACCCAATCTGAGACGATTTATAAAAATACTAAAATACTTAGCATAACACAAACATATGTGTACAATACATGTGTACTGATATGAAAAATATTAAAAAAAATATCCACACGAACATAAATTTTTAAAAGAAAACCCTCGTACAAAAAATACAACTTCGGAATGCAGATCATTTGGTACGAGTATTGCGTTCCCCTAGAACCAATTACGGCAAAAAGTGCATTAGTTTTGAAGGTGCTAAATTACAATTTAGCAACTTTCAATTTATAAACTTTCAATTAAAAAAGTGCATTAGTTTTGAAGGTGCTAAATTACAATTTAGCAACTTTCAATTTATAAACTTTCAATTAAAAAGTGCATTAGTTTTGAAGGTGCTAAATTACAATTTAGCAACTTTCAATTTATTCAACTAATAAACTGCTGAAAGACATTAAAGAATGTATGTCTATGGCAAGTTTTAAAAAATACCTAATTTTTTTCCTTTTTAATAATATACCTCCATGTCCTTAATTATTAATTAAGAAAAAAGTATATGTAAATACAAACTATATGAAATAAAACGTAATGTATATATATAACGTAATGTATATAGATGTTACATATATCTTATTGAAATAAGTTAACCCTTTACCTCTACCTACCTAAATAACCTTATATATATAAATAAAAAATATATATATTATAGGCCAAACTTACACAAATCATCATACCTACTTTACTGTCTAACATAAAATTACATAATAATAATCGATAAAATTACTTAGACCACAAATATCAATATAAACAATCCTTAATTGTAAAACTCACAAAAATAGTAACATAAACCTGACTAAACGGTATGAGCACACCTGTATATCAACTTACCTAACATACCGCATTCATCAAACCAAGCGCATCATCGCATAGATAGATTGTTCGTACATCGCAGTGTATTGTGCTGGTAGCAACGCGGAGATACGTTCGTTGATTTTTAATATGTATACATGTAAACATACATATCTTAATTTTTTTAACACTGTATGCTTAAATCTAATTTACATTTGTAAACTTTCTCATATAAGTGAATTTTGTAATTCTTATGGGAAATAAAGTTCTTTAAACCTATGATTATAGACATATTATACCTGCTATTATACTAGATAAATAATAATATATCTTATTCACCTAGAAACCTTACGATATACATATAATTCTTAAAAATAGGGATTATGCTAAGTGTGTGAGTTAAAAATGATCTTTATTATTAGTAAACGGGATTTACTCGCATATAATAAAGTATGACATGAAATGAGATTGTGATCGAAGCAGCTGACGAAATAGCTCCACAAAAGATGCCTTGCACTAGTACAGAGCAGCTAATACCCCCGTTAAAAGCTTTAATAATTCGTGTTTTAGCCAAACAATGGATTCCGGGCTATGTAAATCTGGAGCTACGTCGATATCTCGACATTTACCGTTGTAATCTACGGCTCATCGTCAACTACCGTCAGCAAATAAGGGGATTTACTGTAAACGTGTAATTTTCTGTCTACTAAATTGGTTTAAGTATCATGTTTATGTGAATTTATAGCTTTAAAGCGTTTAAAAGTAACGCCATATTTGCCGATAGCTCAGGACTGATAAGACTACCGTACCGCAGATGAATTATAAGTTAGTGCGTAACAGATGCTCTGTAAGCAAAATAGACGTATGACCCTAGGGCACGGTAATATATATGTCTCGCTTAAATGATCTCGAAAGCCAGCGAGGTGTTTTTTTTACACAACGAATTTATGTAATACAGACTGGAATTAAGATTAAAAGTAGAATATACCTTCAGTTAAAAAGACGCCTTGAAATTATAGAGGAGCTAATTCCCGCGCTAAAAGCTTTAATAATTCTTACTTTAGCCTAACAATAGATTCCGGGCTATGTAAATCTAGTGCTACGTCGATATCTGGACGTTTGCCGCTGTAATCTACGGCTCATCGTCACCTACCGTCAGCAAGCAAGTTCATTTTTAATTTTTTTTAACCTCATATTTAAAAAAAATATGTTTATACTCGGGTTCATGATAATAAACGTAAATCTGTGCCTATTGACAGCGTCAGTCATAATCATTGAATCTCGCAAACTGTACCAAATCTAACCATCATAAATTGATCAAGGCGTAGTTAAAAGTTTCATAGAAGGATTTTATTCATACTAAAACCTCCTTTGCGTTAAGTAACAATGTATGTAGCGTTCTCAGAATGATCAATTCTTTAAACTAGAAGGGTTTAATTACGTAACGTAATGTTTTAGAACTTGATAGTTACGACTATAACCGCAGATATAAGAATACTAAAAATCGTATTCTTGTATCTATGACCATAACCTAGCGTTATTTTGTTTACCTGGTTTGGGCCACAGGGCACCCTTCCTAGGCTTATCTAAAACTAGCTGTTGCCCGCGACTTCGTGCGCGTCTTCGATCCTTTTGGTCGCAGCGTGATGTTATATAGCCTAAAGCCTTCTTCGATAAATGGACTATCCAACACAAAAAGAATTTTTCTATTCGAACCAGTAGTTCCTGAGATTAGCGCGTTCAAACAAACAAACAAACTCTTCAGCTTTATAATATTATTAAGTATAGATAATCTCTCTCTCTTTCTTTTTCTCTATCTCTGTCTCTACCTCTATCTCTTTGCACCTTTTGTGTAACTAAGCTGATGTATTAATGCCCAATAAATAAATAATTATAAATGAAAAAAATTAAACGTCAAACCTTAATTCGCCTTCCCCGCCCTACATATTTTTTAAAAGGACTCAACATGACTTATTATGAAACTTTCAATTAAATTATTATTACTTATTATTAGTTAATTTAATTATTATTTAATTTAATTTTTTTTCTTTAGTGATAAGTCTTAAAGATAAAAGATAAAGATAATTTATTTGTAAAAACATGAGTAAGAGTACATAAAGCTGTCATTGATCAAAATAAGTCCTTCATGTTTTGCCATTCGGCGTACAAATTTCGATTTATGTATGCAACATTAAATTTACAACAAAGGGTCAAAATATGTATAAATTGATAATAAAAAATATAAGTACTAATCTAAAATTAATAAAATCTACATACATATCGCATTCTGAAAAATAATAATAATCTATAATTGGTATCCATGTCACTATAAATATTTAAATTTATTAACTATTTTATAAATTACTATCATTTAAAAATTCATTTAAGCTGTAATAACATTTACTTACTAACAAGGTCTTAAAATAGTAACAAATATAAATATAATACATATTTAAAATGATTAAAAATGAAACGGGATTTAAATATTTACGCATTTTAACTAAAATGCATAAATGTAACTATATTGAATTGGATTTATTTGAAACTGTTTGAGACGTGTTCAAAAATTTCACCTGTACCACTTGTGAAAGTAAAGCGTTTAGTCTATGGCAATTTAAAAAATAAAGAAAAGGAGAGATAATTTTAATCGTACGAGCATTTGGCTGTTTGCAGTGACGTTTCTTAGTTCAAAAATATTTTTGAGGGTATATAACAACACAATAATGGAATTTCATAACATTTCCCGGCCGCTACTGTAGGACAACAGTGATTAATAACTTTTAAATTTACGCTAGTAAATAACGAGAAACTACACGGACTATTTTTGCGACATTAAGGCGATTATTTCCGAGTATTGAAGAAAAGTTATTAGTTCTCAGTTATTTTGCTGTTCCTACCACTAAGACACCCGCTGCACTCGTCCCTAGAGAATTAAGGTCGGCAGACAGACCCAACTTTGTCACTCCGCTGTCACTTTAACCGTAATTGTTGTTCCGACAGTTCCGGAAAAATCAATCCAGACCAATCTAAACAATTGAAATCTTTAGCGGTGAAGTTTTATTAGGCTTTTGTTGACCAAAGGAACTTCGTTGAAAAGTATGCCTTGGAAAATCGCGAACTTCGCCTTTTAATTTTCATTTCGCTTTCGTGGGTGCAGAAACAAAGCTTTTTGGTGTAAAAAAGAGTTTTTATACGAGTATAACAAAAACGACTCCTGAATTTATTGTGGTGCTTTATTTAAGAAGACATGAATTTCCATATATGTCAATGCTAAGCGAGTAACTGTCAGGGAGTTCGAGACCTGGTAGACGCGCTGAGCTCACATTTGCAACCAGCAAACTGCACTGCATACCTATTATCTGCTAATAGATTTAGATTTAGATTTAGATTTATTTATTTCATAATATTAAAAATACAATATAAATTATCCTAAGTCAATTTATACGACTTTATATTATGATCGTCAAATCATTAATGCGATGTCAAAATGATAATAATCAATTATACAGATTTCTCACGATACTTAAATAATAATCATACAAAAACCAAATAAATTATAAGAATAATAAAAACAAAAAAAAAAAAAAAAAAAAAAAAAACAATTATAAAATACAATGTAAATAACTTAAATAATCATTAGGACATAAAATAAATAATGAAATAAAACTATAATTTAAAAATACAATGTCAAACAAATTTCATATCCATGAAGTCATTAACAGAATAAAAAGAATTTTCCAATAAAAAGATTCTAAGTTGGCGTTTAAATGCTTCGTCAGATGTTTCATTTCTTAATTTGGTGGGTAGGTGCTCGTAATACGTCGGTCCTATAACGCGCGGGTTTTTTTCTGAAAGTGCCATGCGACGCGGGACTGTTCTAAGTCTACCTGTGGATCGAATCACTTTTCCTGTGACCTCGACTCGTCTGAACATCCGTATACTATTTCTCACAAACATCAGTACCTCAAATATGTATAGGGAGTAGTGCGTCATTATATTATGAAGTTTGAAGAGGTCTTTGCAAGAGTGTCTTGGTTTGACTCCGGCTAATAACCGAAGTGCGCGTTTTTGAAGTATAAATACTCGCTTGGCATCTGTAGAATTCCCCCATAATAACGTACCATATGACATTAATGAATGAAAATGGGAATAATATACGGATCTCAATGATGAATTCGACACTAATGGCTTTAATTGTTTTATGGCAAAGACAGCACTACTAAGCCTATTGCACAGATGGTCAACATGGCACTTCCAGTTGAGGCACGAGTCCAGTGTAAAGCCAAGAAACTTGGACTCATTTGATAATGGCATGGGACTGTTGGAAATGCATTGAGGCAGTGCAGTATTTCGGCCTGAAAATACCATAATATTTGACTTTGACAAGTTCAGTAGAAGGCCATTTGATGAGAACCATTTTTGTAGTTGTCCACATGCCGCATAGATTTTATCAGACAGCTGGTCATATGTTTTTGCGCTCACTATGACTGTTGTATCATCCGCAAACAGCACAGATAGACCGCTAGTTACTGCCGATGGTAAATCATTTACAAATAATAAAAATAATGAATTTCCTACCGCTGACCCCTGTGGAATGCCCAATTTCACAAAACCAGCGCTGGATGTGTGGGCTTTGCCGTTCGTGGACATTTTCACAACCTGTTTACGGTTAGATAGGAAAGATGTGAACAATTTGTAAGCCGAATCATTTATGCCATATAGACTTAGCTTCGATAGCAGTAATTTGTGACAAATCACGTCGAAAGCCTTAGACAGGTCGCACATAATGCCTGCCACTTTGTACTTGTCATCAATACCCGTGACAATGCAGTCTATGATCCTGTGCGCCGCCGTGACTGTCGACTTTTTTTGTCTATAGGCGTATTGGTTGTCAGTAAGCAAGTCATTTGATTCTAAGTGGGTCATTAGGCAAGATGATAAAATGGACTCCACTATTTTTGATATGGTAGGTACAATGGTGATGGGTCTGTAATTGTTCAAATCTTCCCTATCTCCTTTACCTTTATATACGGGGCATACTCTAGTGTTTTTTAAAACGTCAGGATATATACCATTTTGGAACATATTATTAATTAAAATTACTAAAATGTCAGAAATTATCGGCCAAATACTCAATATTATATTCAATGATATATCAAATACATCTACTGTTGTTCGGGTCTTTAACATGGATTTTATTGTTCTATCCATAAGGTCACGTGTAATGATAGGTAGTGTGAGCTTGGGAGCATCAGAATCACCCATGTGCCTACAGACGCACTGTCTGGATAATAATTCATCGCTCTGTATTACGTATTTTGCAGCGATACTTAAGAAATGTGAATTAAATGCATTGGGGACACCTTCACAAGGTACGTACGCATTTGTATCTTGATTTTTTAAGCGGATATTTTGACTTTTCGGCTTTGAGCCTATTTCATCATTTATAACCTTCCAGAGTTCTTTTGTAGGATTTTTACTCTCAGCGAGTCTTGTCTCAACGTATTTTTGACGAGCTCGAAGTGTCTCGGGTTTAATTAGTTGAGAGTAGTGCTCAATGCAATCAGTTAATATCTGGTTGTTAGGATATTGGCGCCGTATCTCATGGAGGTCCCCATGCTTTTGCATGTATTCAAACAGTTCGTCTGTTGCCCACGGAATTGTTGATTTCTTTTTCAAACGTACCTGTTTAAGAGGGAAATGCAAATCTATATAATATGTCAAGATATTAAATAATTTAACAAATTTATATTCAATGTCAATACTATCATCATAAATAAAATCAAAATTATAATTGTAAATGTCAGAATAAAATAAATAAATGGATTCATTATTAAATAACCGACGTTCGACTACCTCATTCGCTTTGGCTGTATGGTGCCCCGGTTCCATAGTTAACACGTACTGTTGTGCGTTGTGATCACTAATGGCAGTATCCACTGGTGATACACTAAGACGGTCGCGTGCTAACGTCGTTAAACCGCAGTCAATGGATGACGCAGAATCGGCAGTTACGCGAGTGGGAAAGTTCACTGCATTTTCACACCCATAGCAATTTATTACGTCATCCACCCGCCGCCTCAAGTTATAGTCAGATGTATAATCCACATTTTGATCGCCAACTATAAGAATTTTTTTATTTTCGTCAGTTAACTTACTTAATAATAAATCTAGATGTTCCAAATAAATGTCGAAATTTCCATTACAAGTCCTATATAATACAATAATAATCAACTGAAAACATGGTATTTCTATAGCCGTAAATTCTATGTGATATTGGACACAGAGACTATGTAGGTCATTGCGTTGTTTATAGCGTATACCGTCGCGTATGTATACTGCTACCCCACCGTGCGCACCTGAGAATAACAATGAATAAGCATATTTATATGAAAACTTTAACCCAAAAAAAACACAACGATGACTAGTGAAAGCAAAAACAGTCCCAACTAAAAAACTAAATTGGAATCCAGGCGGATTGAAGATGAAGTCCTTAATACTCGCCTCACTAAAGGAATTGAACTATTTATTAAATATTCTCGCTCTCATTTCAGTCCATAGCAGGAATTTTCGACAATTTCCTAAAATATACCTAACACAATTTTCGATAATTTCATAAAATATACATAATATACACAATTTCCATTTCAAACTACAAAATAGCAATAGGAAAGCCCTATTACCTCCTGTGCCATTCTAACCCAGTGTATTTATCTGAAATTGAAATCCTAGCTAGCCTCATGCCCACTCGAGCATATCTTTATTCCGAAGTTAAAAGACTTATGTGTATATGAACTTGTATGGATATACGACCTTTGGGTTCGGAAATAAAATTGTTGTTAAACTGTAATTGGTTTTCTGACCTTGTATATAACATTTATTTTATGTTTTCTAGACTATTGTATATGAAAAGGAAAAGCTCCCCTAAATAGGATCACATTTTCTCAGAATAAGTAAGACCTAGGGGAAATCATAGTTCCCGGGTGTGAGATGTCGGAGCTGCAACCACCTCGAGACCTCACCCACCACCAAGAGACCAACGAGGTCATGTGGATCGGTGGATAGATTTGGTGGACACGGATCTGTGTGAGCTTGGAGCCAGTGCAAGCTGCCGAGGAATTGCGTAGGGCCGAACAAAGTGGGGTGATCTTGTGTTGATAGAATACCGGCTCTGGTTTATATCCGGCTGATAAAACTGTCAGCTGTCAGTGTCAACCGAAACGATTGCTGTACTGCCCCGCTTCTGCGTCATATTACCACTGCGAAAACGTAATACTGACAGTATTTTGTAAAGTAAGGAAATCTCACATCAGTAAACTGACGTCAACGAACGAAATACCTATAACATATCGCTCCCGCCCCGCCAAGTCAGGAAGTCACCTTACATGAATGACAGGTAATCATCATCGGTTGTTATGTATACAATTTATATTTGTGTACTTTCATGGAACAGTATAATATTATTTTACGAGTATTCATAATCTGACATTGCTTTTCTTAAATATCCGTGTTTGTGCATAATTCGATGTCGCACTTTTGTGCTATATTCATTTTTCTCATTTTCTCGAAGGTTAGCTGGAAGAGATCCCTTATTTATAGTTTTGTTTGTGATTGTTTTTATTTATGTGCAACGGCGATGCAGTGCGATGGGCCGCAGCATCCCTGGAGTGCGGTGGAGATACTGCGATCGCCAACCCGCATGCCAAGCGTGGCGATTATGGCATTTCCCTCCACGAAATTGGGGGAGGCCTATGTCCAGCAGTGGATGTCCTTGGGCTGATATGGTGGATGTGCAACAAAGTGTTATACATAATGTATATTATACATTTTTAGTACGGAAACCGACATTTAGATCAACGTTACGTACGTTTGAAACCTTTACGTAAACAATCACCCTGCCGCGCTCATCATAAATGACCAAGATATAAAAAAATCGAATTTTGCACGTAATATAATTTCTTCTACACTACTTGTAATATTATTTTCAATGTTCGTAAAGTAATTCAACCACTCCTTCATTTTCTGAAAACGGTTACATACAAAGAATTAGAAGTCCAATATCAATCTGTCAAAATGACAGCAACATCATTTTCAGTCATTCATTCTGCTAAACGAATGTCACTCTCTTCAATGGCTATGGAACGAAATATCAAAAACATTTGTATTTCTTAGAGATTGTTTATTCGGGTATTAGATATCTAAAATATGGATAGTAAAATATGCTTGTAAATAGTACCATAATATTTTATTGTACCGAATTTAATATTTTTGACTTGATTTATAATTTAATTTTAACTGTAAGAGTTACTGACGTTTTAGTCATTTTTAGTTATGGTTATGTATAACACAAGCTTTATTGAGTTTACTATAGGGGTCAATCGATGAGAGAAAATGGGAGTCGTCAAACAAACCGCAGCCCAATCTGCAAGTCAAATTTTGCCTTGTTGGTGTGGATAAGGTATGATATCAGAAAGCTGTCAGCTATCAACTGTCAGTCGAGACAGTACCGCTTATTTAATGCGCGCCCACATTTCTAGAGTTCTTCTTGTCTGGCGCAGAACGCTTGAAAGCGGGTCGACATGAACGCAAATACTGCCCCTTGTTTTTACGTTGGGAACAGTACATTACGATACAAGTGCAGAGAACAGGAAATTCGCAACGAGTGATGATAAATTAAAACACGACCGAAGGGAGTGTTTTAAATCGACACGAGTTGCGAATTACCTATTCGCACGTGTATCGTACAACGTTTTACAGTACATATGGCTCTTTAAAGTTTCGACATATGCACATAATCTGCTGATTACCGCACCATATGTACTGTAAAATACATTTACATAATCCACCCGGTAAAGATCTGGGTGGGTATGACGGATTTTCTGGAATAACGTTCGAAAATCCCAACAATTACCGGCTATGCTTTCAGTGGGGCGACGCAGGATCGCAAATAGCATTCTACTGCGACACAGTACTATAATCATTAATAATAAATTCTTTTATTTACGAACAACTAAGATCATGGTGTTAGTAACAACAACAACTGTATTACTTATTAAACAAGTTCCTATTTGTTCCTGCGTGCATGTATCATGCAGCAGTTGTAAAAGTACAAACCATCAATCCTGTCCGCGCTATCATGCTCAGAATGCTGTTGGAGCTAGCCCGCACTCTACACACCAGGGATATGGCTCTTTTGCGTATAGTGAACACACAGTGTCTACACAGAAGCAGTCTACCCGTGCTTCCATAAACGTCCTTGATGCTGTACTGCCGTGCAGTACTGCCCCGCTTCCACGTATGATAGTACAACTGCGGGACTGTAATACCGATAGTATAACTTCAATTAAGGAATCTGTGCGACGTCAGTAAGTCATCAAATAATCAAACATTACGTACCGATCCCACCCCACCAAGTCAGGCAGTCACCTATGAGCTATCCCTAACATTATCAACTATCATTCCGACACGGCCCTTGCTCTCAAGAACTACCTAATTGATCAATCAAGAAAAAATCTGGGATTTTAATAAAATCTCTAGATGGCAAAAAGACAGCAATTATCATCTGCCAGCAACACGCTATGCTGCACTGACGACGCAAAAATATCGAAAATAGTCTGATTAAACATGTAAATGGGCCCAGTGTCAATGGTGTTTTAGTAAGCAGTAACGTCTGCTACGAATATCACATGTTGTACGAGCAAAGAAATTATAAATTTAAAATTACAAGGAATAAATAAAAAAAATATACCAAAAAAAACCTACTCCAATTTTGTACTTGCTATGCCACAATTCGTGGATTCCGTGAGCCAATGCTTGGTTACCTACAGAAAATACTGAGATTGGCATATGGGTGCTTGTCAAATTCGAGGAGTTCCCTCGATTTTTCCTAGATCCCATCACCAAATTTATATGCGACCAATGTCGGGGTACCTGCTTTGAAACAAAAAATATTAATTATCAAAATCGGCCAACGTGGTCAAGAGTTATCGGGGAACATAAATACATTAAAAATAACCACAAGCAAACATGGAGACGAACTGAGTACATTCTTCCTTCTATTGAATTCGGTAAAAACGAAATCAAATCAAAATAAAATGTGTATTCTGATAGTAGGCCTCAAGGGCTCTTTTACAAGTCATACAGCAATAAATTCAATACGGAATATTGATATGACAACAGTGCTAATGAACAACAAACTAATACCTGGGCACATACGTAACGGGAGATGTATAGTGTCTCCAAATCCAATAATACAGAGATATATAGTCTATAGCCTCCAATGTCAGACTACTACAGATAAAAATAAGTAATTACAGAGATATCAGACAATCTATACTAATCCATACTAATATTATAAATGCGAAAGTCACCCGTCTGTCTGTCTGTCTGTTACCTCTTCACGCTTAAACCGCTAAACCGATTTAGATGAAATTTGATACAGAGATAGTTTGAGTCCCGGGAAAGGACATAGGATAGTTTTTATTCCGGAAATCGTTCCTTAGGGGGTGAAAACGGGATAAGAGTTTATTTGGGCGCCTACAACAATAAAATAGCAATTATTTCTATAATATCGTTTGCTAAGAGTGTAAACCCGCTAAATCTATCGTTTTACCCACCATTTTGTAGCAAAAAAAGATGCATCGTCTAAGAAAAACAGCTACTGCCAGTTATTTTAACAAATTTCTTAAATCACATGATGAATAAAATAGTCAACACCACGAGTTTAAAAGTTATCGGCTCACTTCAATATACCCGCCATTTTCGTAAGAATTTTGATCGCCTAGATGTCTGTTCTCACAAAAGATAACTCTGTTTCGTGATTTTGATGTAAACAAAGAAGTGTTACATCGCAAAGGTATATACTATTATTGTTTTTTATTAATGTTCCGTGACTTTTGAGCTGTAAATCCAATACAATCACTGTTTTGGGGTTAGTTTAACCTCTTATCAAAATTAATGGGAGTTTTTATTCTTAGTGTTGCGATAAACGTACTTAGCAGGTATTTTTTTATATTCTCAAAAGAACTTTGTTACAGTGTGTCAAGACGGGAGTCTTTGCCCAGTGTGTGTTGCCAGTGATGACACAATGGGCACTGAAACGTGGTCGCCTACTATGGGCCTCATAAGAGGGCTTAAAGTCACCAAAAGAGCAAGGGAGAAGGCTATGCTGGGAGTATCTCAGCGTGATAGCATGAGAAATGAGGCCATCCGCAGTAGAACCCAATTATCTGACATAGCCCTCCGAATCGCTAAACTTAAGTGGCAGTGGGCGGGGCACATTGCACGTAGAAACGATGGCCGTTAGGGCGGAAAGGTTCCCGAGTGGCGACCACTTACAGGAAGGCGCAGCGTGGGTAGGCCACATACAAGATGGACTGATGACCTGGTGAAAGTCGCTGTAGTTTCCTGGATGCGGGTGGCGTACGACCAGGCATTGTGGCACTTTTTGGGGGAGGCCAGCAGTGGATGTCCTTCGGCTGATGTGATGATGATGAATATTTTCGCACAACACCCAATACATATATTTATTTATTTATTCCCGAAGATTGAATTTCGTTTCTTTCAAGAAGTTTCTTTGTATTTTAAGTACCTTTCGATTTGCAGCATATTGCTTAGTTTTTATTTGTAGATATATTTAAGCCCTGTCATATAACTAATTGTAATTTGGTATCACATCATCATCCTAGCGTTATTCCCAGTACAGTTGCATCCAGTTGCGTCCGCTACCTAATCCCAAGAATTGGCTATTTCGTATCACATAATAAAAATAAATTATATCTTAGGGATTTAGGTACTTATATTTCCTTACCATGATGTAACTACTTTCTGTTTCTCGACAAACTGCTAAAACCATAATATAAAACGTTATTTGATTGCAAAATACAATTAAGTTACAAAAGACATCGTAAAAAATAGCAAATCAAAACGCTGGCTTTTATTTTGGAATTAAGGGAAAAATAACTCAATGGTATATTTGCCGTTTTTCGGTTTTAATATTCTAATTTTAATCTTTTTTTTGTCTCTCCTGTAAACTTTCATAATATGACAGCAGGTCTTACACTATTAGCCGGCGATATAACGGGTTGCACGCGGACGAAGTCGTGGGAAAAAGCTAGTATTATTATAAAGCTGAAGAGTTTGTTTGTTTGAACGCGCTAATCTCAGGAACTACTGGTTCGAATTGAAAAATTCTTTTTGTGTTGGATAGTCCAGTTGCTGAGGAAGGCTTTAGGCTATATAGCACACTATACACTATATAGGACTGGAATTTGCTGCCGCCGTCTGTATTTCCTGATACATACAATCTGGGTCTCTTCAAGACAAGAGTGAATAGGCTATTACTGAACCAGCGAGCAACATCTTAGGCCTTGTCATCGCTTTCCATCAGAGACTAAGGCCAATAGTTGGTCAGTCTATATAGTATAGAGCGAAGACGCGGACAAAGTCGCGGGCAATAGCTAGTTAAAAATATGAGTAAATAATTACTGAGATGAAAACAGTCTCCAATATTAAAATATTATAAAACAAAACAAAGAAAAGAAAAGAATACAAAGGTGATACTGCTCCTATGTCAGAATAATACAAATAATAATCATTTATTCACACGTAAGTTAACAGATTGACACCACTCACTTACGTGGTAACTAAACTATTGGCTATGTGCGAAGTAAGTGGTGGGGGTAAACTAAGCGATCGCAGCGCACACCATGGCAGAAATGTGCAACTTCCGGGGACATATATGTCAAATTAACTTCGACGTTTCCTATTGGATTCCTACGATTCGTTTCGTTTGTATATATTTATTTATTTCAGTCTTCCAGTTAAGGGTCTTTCTCGCTTACTAAAATAAATAAAATATTCATGTGTCATTATTTGATATCTCTGAGTTTGACATTGCCCCGGGAGTTTGACATTGACGTTTGACGTTTCTGACGTGCACATAGCCAATAACTGACCGTGTAAAATTCACCAATGTCAACACAATAAGTTTGTAGGTTTAGAAAAATGGCCAAAAAGAAACATTACGATATGGGTAGTCAGGAAACTATTAAGCTAACAGTCTTTACAACTAATGCTACAGCATACATAGCAGATATGTATCCAGGGTGTATGTACTTATATATTAATTAAGAAACAAGTGAAGCAACTATTGGCACCTACACCTCCACCAACACTCTCCCTGGGACAATGGGTGATGATGATGACTATCGAGGCTGAACTTTTGGCCATGGTCCATTATCGTCCACTACACCTTGATCTTATTATATCATTTTTTCAGAAGGGCATTCTTAATATAACTTTCAAATAAAGCATAAGATAGTTCACATGCGTCTAAGATTATTTTATTGCTAGTAGCTCTGTGAGCTGTAATCACACGCGACATTTTTAAAAATTTTAATATTTTTAAGAACTGACTATGCAAAAAAAAACCATGTAATTATAGAAGCTGCTCACAATTTTTCACGAGAATTGGTTGAGAAATGCTGACCTGTAGAGGAGAACAACCGGAAATGGTGCCGGTGAGGTTCTTGCCGTGTCTCTTGACGTCTCGAAGGCTTTTGACAGGGTTTGGCATGCTAGTCTGCTTCGCAAGCTCCCTGCATACGGTATCCCTTCTGGTCTCTGTAGCTGGATATCTGATTTCCTGAGTGAGCGGTCGATCCGAGTAGTCATTAATGGCTGCTCGTCGGATCTCATGGCTATTGATGCCGGTGTTCCTCTGGGTTCTGTTCTCTCCGCGACCTTTTTCCTGCTTCATATTAACGACCTTCTTTTACCAGGAGTGGTCGCATACGCAGATGACAGTACGGTCATGGAGAGATATTTGTCCAGCGCAGGGGCGGGTCGTGATGAAATTCGATCTGAGAGAGAGACAATGGTAGAGCGAATAAACTCAACCTTAAGTATTGTCTCCCAATGGGGTGATCATAATCTGGTTAGTGTCAACGCCACCAAAACGCATGTGTGTCTGTTTACCGCAACAAGGAGCTCATTCAATCTGGATCCTACTTTCCGGGGTACAACCGTGTCTGTAGCCAACGATCTCGAGCTGCTTGGCATGAGGTTAAGCTCAAACCTTAACTTCGGCACTACCATCGAGTCCAAAGCCGGAACAGTGGCCAAAAAGCTGGCATCCTAAATAAGGTTAAGCGATACTTCACCTCTGGGCAGCTTCTATCTTTATATAAAACCCAAGTCCGGTCTTGCATGGAGTATTATAGTCACCTTTGGGATGGCTCGGCTAAGTACCAACTTGCCGCACTCGACTCGGTGGACCACAGAGCCAGGAGGCTCATTGGCGGCAGTACGGTAGTGGGAAATAAGCTGCAGAACTTGGCGCATAGACGCAAGGTAGCATGTCTGTGCGTGTTCTACAAACTGTACTTCGGTGAGTGTGCTCAGGAGCTCCATGAGCTCATACCGCCTTCCCCCGTCTTCCATCGGACATCCAGACGTACGGCTGGTTACCATCCTTACCTGGTCGAAATTCCTCTAATTCGAACCAAGCGCTTTACATCATCCTTCATAATGCGCACTTCTAAGGTTTGGAATTCTCTGCCGGCGTCTGTATTTCCGAGTTCATATAACCTGGACCTTTTTAAGGCACGAGTGAATAGGCATCTTCTGCGTGAGCTCGTTTCATCGTCGGCCTCATCTTTGTCCCCTGGCTAGATGCTGGCTAAGAGCAATCCAATTTTTAATAAAAAAAAACTGGCTATCCGGCCATATGCAATCATTTTTGTTGAAGCTGAAGCGGAGACCTTCGTTTCACTCGGTCTATAAAATCTAACACAGTCCGCATGAACAATTTTCTTACTTTCTACAGTTGACATTTTGCCATGAGTACTTGAGTAGTCATGAACGCACCTTGGCAAGCGCAGTGTGGGTCGCCCGCCGGCCAAGTGGCGAGACGACGTATGTCGGAAGCCGGGAAGCGACCGGATGCGTAAAGCATAGGACCCCACTTTGTGGTGCGCCTTGGGAGAGGCGGCCTATGTTCAGCAGTGGACTGCAGTGGGTAGATAATGATGATGATGACGACATGAGTAGTTTATGTTTATTTCTTGTGTTCAAATCATGAACTTCAGACTGCCTCTAAAAATTATCAATAAATTTGTGAGTGTACATTATCACGCCTAATACTTACATATTTCGTTCTTTAGTTACTTTATACTGAGAAAAATCGTTTTATATTATTTTTACCTACGACGGAACGGAGAAATCATTGTATATTTTCTGTTCTGTATTTAATAAATAGCAGGCACAATACTACATTACAGATACTCTATTGCACGCCTTTCATAATAAAACGCCAAGAACAAAAGAATAAACGGAAATATAAGGAGACAGGAAAAAGAAATGACGATCTAATAGCTAAAGACTGATCTCTTCCAAAAAAACCTTTATAAAGTGGAGAAATGAAATATAAAACTGAATAGTAAGTGGTGTAGAAACTACGTAAACGTGCGTTCGTGGGTATGTGAAGTGTTCGTGTGCGTTAAATTTATATCACTGTTAAATGTATACTAGTCCCTTCCTTAGATAGATTTCATAGTAGGGGCGAAAAGCTCGTTAAACCTGCTCATAATAGGCTTACATCCGAGTCTCATCACAAATCGCTTCCAATCTACAGCCCGATCCAATATTCAATCACAATTTAAACTGAATTTAAAAGAGGGCCAGTTTGTAAAGCAATTCTGATGAGATTGTACTATCGAGCCAGCTATTAAATCACGAATTTGTTCACGTAGAACGTTGTTAATAAAATGGCAGTTGACAAGAGTAAAAAATAGTTATTCTTACAATACCAATAAACGAAAGTCACGGAATGCTTGGGCCGTAGGGGCCCGGAGCACAGGCTTTTTTCAGAGAGCTCGCAAAGTGGCTCGTGGAGGCAAGTGGACTGGTGACCAGAGGGCTGGCGCCTATCTCGCGCAACGGATCTCTATTGCTATCCAACGTGGCAATGCCGCCAGCCTTCGGGGAACCTTGCCACATTTATTGAGTTCTGTTTTATTTTAGTTTATAGTTAGCTTAGTTATATTTTTACTATTGTAAGTAGGTACATGATTAGTTTTATTTCAAAACAATAAATGTGTTTCTTTAAAGTGATAAAAATATTCGGAAAACATCACGCTTCAATTTATTTTTGCCATTTTTAGTAGATTGTATTTATAATGAAATTAGAGTCTAAAATAAGTACCCGAACTATTATATATGGGTTTTTGACCAGACTCTTTACTTCGACTGCGAGAAAATAAATATACAAAGACTATGATCACCTAAAATGAAAAATAAATTCCACCGCGAACATAATGTATAATTAAATTTGGCATTTTCTTCTAAACTGCTTTGGTACATTTAAAACATAGATACCGCAAATAAACACCACTGACAGTTTTAGTAGCAAATAAATCGGTCAAGCGCGTCTCTAGCCACGCCCAATGTAAGGTCCGTAGCTGTCCACTCGTGACATTATTATTATTATTATTTTGTTTTAGACAAGGCAGCTGTCGCTGATAAGTCTAGATCAGAGTTCACTAAGCACAGGTTCACACTGCTTAGAATAAAATAATAATAATGCTGCTGCTGTTATTAGATTGACAAGTTTGTTTTTAAACTGGTTAACACTTCTGGCGTTCACTACTTCTGAGGGTAATTTTTTTCATGCCTTTACTATTCGATTAGAGATTAAGAATTTGCGGATATTTGTTTTAGATTTGCTTGCTGACAATTTAAAGCTGTGTCCTCTCGTGCGTGTGTTTGTATTTCGAGTAAACAGGTCGCTCAGCTCTGCGGATTTAAAATATATAAATGAATGAATGAAATAAATGAAAAACATTTAATTCTGATAAAATCCATATTTTTGTTAGTAAGAACACAGTATATATTATATGTATACGTGTGCCAAATTACAGATTTCTAGTAGTTACATGGTTACTGAGCTAAGCCGCGGATAAACGGGCGAACGGACGAAACTATAGGGGTTCCTTGTTTACTACGGAACCATAAAAAGAACCCAATCTTCCGATTGGCAGACGATGACTTTTGTGATTGGTGGATTTAATAGTGATGTATCAAAATTAAAATGTTTTGTAAATCATAAATAAGTTTTGTTATTTTGCGTAGGGGCTACTACCTCGCTTAATAAGTCTTGTATGACAAACTTATTGAGCATGAGTATGAAGAATATTTTTAATAGTCTTACCCCAGCATTCGAGACTGCTACTCCCTTATGCATAAAACATAGCGGACTTTTGTTAACTAAAATGTGTTCTGTTCCAAACACGAATTTCAAAGTAACGTATAAATATAAACGAATTTGAACAGTATGTTAGCTAAAACAGGTTTCGTGAAATAGAAATAGAAATCATTTATTCGTAGCACATCACACAAATATATACAAACAGTAATACGATACACATAAAAACAAAGACATCAAAAAAATAAAACATAATTAAAAGAAGAAAGTGCCACCAATTTGGTTCCGACTCAGTATACGAGTAGTGCCAACCTTACGGTCAACGCTGGTCTGCCGTCGGGGCCAAAGCGGTATGTCACATATTCATAAAGTGAACGTTTATGAATATGTGACATACCGCTACAGATGTAATTCCCGATTAACTTATACAATCTACAACATTAGTATCGGTACGAACCAAAAGCGAAATAAAACTATATAGCATTCTATTCATCTTCAATATCATAACAGCCAAAAGACGCCCTTCACCCTCGCACTGGCATACTTGTTAGAACGTGACGAATGTATTATCCACGACGATAAGTAATAAAATGGCAACCTTCATAGGCCCGCAGTCCACCTCGTGAGGGACTCTATTTAAATAGCTGACATAAAGGCATATATAGATTTTTTTTCTAAAACAACTGTGGCAGATCACGGCTTACGGCCTGTCTGATGGTAAGCAGGTAGGTGTCTAGGTCTGTGAGGTAGATACTGTAGTCTAAATACACTTGCGACGCCACGCCAGAAGAATCACAAGCACGATTTTAATTTAATCGTATGACATTTATTTACGAATTTGAGATCTTCGTGAAGACAAGTACGGTTGCCAGTTTTTGTTGCACTTTTAGCACCACCCAGGGGTCACGTGTCGGGTAACGGTGGGTACTCCCAAACCGGGCACTCAGCCAGAGTGTGGTGGGCCGTGTCTACGTCGGCTCCGCACTCGTGGCATTCTGGGGTCGGTTCTCGCTGTGCAGTCCAAGTACTGACCTGCGCCCACATTGCTTAACCTCGCATACCGCACGCGGTAGGCGGGTGCCGCTGGGCCACGAGTGCTCTAAACACACTCACGATGCTGACCTTTTACTGACTTGAAGATTATGTGGAGGGGGGATTGAGGAACAGGAGGATTTTTGGCTTTTGAGCTGTACAAATACCTACTTATGTTAAAAACTTGTATAAGTAAAACGGTTAGCAAAGCGTGCTGTTATCGCATCACATAAACCGCCATTAGCTAAGTGACTATCAGCTTAGTGTGATCATACTGAATATGTCTGTATACCTATTCAGAGTGAATTGAGAGACGTAATCAAAAGTAAATGCTTCCGACTCTACTCGTACAAACGATCGCCTTTTAAATGCAATTGTTGTTACATCGAATTAGAAAAAATATAAAATAGTATACATATAATAGAAAAATGTAATGTCGCATACTAAAATCATGGTTAGTTTTGGCATTACGTTGTACGAGGGATGACAAACCATCATGTGGTGTAGGGCGGCCAAGTTAAATTACAAACAAAATAAAATAAATAAATAAATAAATATTGGCGGACAATCGTGGAAGATTGACCTATGGAAGGAAGTTTTTACTATGGTATTAGGCCACTAACCACATACTTATATATAAATAAACACTTGAATACATTACATAGAAATATTCAAGGATCAGAACAAATAGTCGTGCTCATCACACAAATTAAATACTCAGACCGGGATTCAAACCTGGGACCTCCGCCTTCGTAAGTCACTAGCAGCAGCCTCGCAGCCTACCAACTAAGCTAAAGTGGTCGTTATATATAGGTGTTTAAGATATGCTGTTTTATATATTACTCATTATCGTCTTAGCGATTTCTCGATCGTATCCTAAAAGAGTCCGCAATCCACTTCAGAACCAAATCCAAAGATTTCGAGTAGGCAATTGTTTTCTTCTTCTTTCTTGAAGAGCTCCGGCATACTGTACTCGTAGTTCCATGTGTATGTGTATTATAGGTGTGTTGTGTAGGTTTCTCGATAAGCTGATCTAAGTGAGCCACTCGCACAAGTAATACGCTTAACAAAGCCTCGCTATCGCATCACCATACAGTCACCGACGTGTCTTAATCACTCAAATGTAATCATTGGGATATGGCGCGTGGTGTGGTCTTGAGCGTATGTCGTTAACAAAATTAGTATTTTGTGCAACAGTTAGTAGACAATAGTAGATTTTACAACAAATGCATAAACAAGCTATTTTATTCGAGACGAGATATTGTTATTCGTTTGCGGTTCGGATCGATATAATGTAGAGGATAAAATGGGCTTTAATACACGAGTTAACATCCGAGTACACGAGAAAATTAAACAAATAATGAATATAACGACGCATCAGGAGGCTTGACGAGACGGTCTTCACCGATATCACCCATCAGGACGCGAATATGACCAAAACACGGAAATAAAATCACCTCTGACTCGTATAATAACGACTGGTTTTATTTAATCACACTTCGAATTAATTTATCACGTGGTTGGCAAGATACTAATCGATTAAGAAGAGCCAATAGGTTAGCACGCGTGCACCACCGAGCGCGGCTGTCAACAGAATGCCCAGCTGTCACCGGTTGGCGGCACCTGCTACCCTATTCGGGGTTGCCCGCTCTTTTTTTACATTACCCTCAATAATTTTATCATTGTGAACATAATTTCTTAGCTACCTTCATTATACATAAGTTTACAACTGTCATCAATGATTTGACGATTAACAATTAAAACAAAGTGATAAGTAAGACAAATAATAAACAGTGTTTCGGTAGCGCACCGTCAAATATAATTAAAATAACGTTATCAAATTATATATTTATGCGGTCGTCAAGCGCGGGTTTTACTTTATGCTCTAGAGGATAAAAAGCGACTTTATGGTAACTTTTAGAACATGAGAAGTAAAAAATTCATTATATGCCTAGTGGCAGAATCATAATGGATTTCCATACAATATTATTATACTTACAACTGTTTTTTTTTTATAAAAGAGGCTCCCGTCACTATGCGTATTCTGTCACCATTTGGATTTTTAATTCAAATCAAATTATTTCGCTGACGTATAAAAATGATTGTTTGCGACGTTACATAATTAGGTCTTATAATTTTGAATTCTATTATAACAGGAGTTACAGCGACTCTTTAATTTTAAGAACCCTTATTATATAACTGTTGCATTAGATACTATTGTACTTCATGATGATGGCACAAAAAAATCTTTAATTATTTGCTTTGTTAATATAAAGTGGCAACTTGACAGTGACGTAAGCTTGAGTCACAAGTAGCCACAAAATTGCGTTAGTTCTATAATATCTTATCGATTTAGATACTTTTAATGTACGTAAGGCGCATTTATTCCGGCTGCGCACGCGTCCCGGCACCTATTATTAATTCTGCGCTATCCGCTTCGCTATACAAATCCGCTTCGCTTATCAACATATCACTGCCTTGTCTAATTCAGTTATCCTGTAGTACAAGTTAATGCGTGATATGACGTCGTACAAATTGACGAAGTTTGGAGACAACGCGCGTTAGATTTGATTGGCAAATGTTTGGGCAAATGTTTTATAGTTTTATTGAAATTAATATAGTATCTTGTACAGTTTATCGAAACAATTTGTAGGCAAGTACTGTCATCAATGTTAATATTTAAAAATAATAAATGCCAAAAAATATCTTTAGACGTCTCTAAGTTAGTACCACCTACACAAAATAATGTAGTGCTGTAGTGTACATACAATATTGTGAGAGACAGTGTAAATTTGTCAGCAATATTGCTAGCCGCTTTTCTAGTGCGTATTATATTATATATAATAGTCATCACAAATTTAACAGTTGGACTCTTGTCGGTGTAGCTCGCTGTAGGAGCGCTCGTGTCCCAGCGGCGCCCGCGTACCGCGTGCGGTATGCGAGGTTAAGCAATGTCGGGTGAGGTCAGTCCTTGGATGGGTAACCGCTTTGAGTGGTTAATAACTGAGCGCTCCCGTGCTTAGGAAGGACGTTAAGCCGTTGATCCCGGTTGCTGTCGCAAATAGCAGTCGTCAAGCCAAGTTAGTGGCCTTCGGGCGGCTTGAGAACTTCTAACAGTCAAGTTGCCCACTCACTTGACAAGCCTAATCACAATAAGGTCTAGATTCCTCCTTGAGCTGAAAGGTCAGATGGCAGTCGCTTTCGTTAAAACGAGTGCCTACATCAATTCTTGGGATTAGGTAGCGAACCCCGGGCATCCTTCAGGATGCAACTGTACTGGGAATAACGCTAGGATAGGATGATGACTCTTGTAGTGTAGCTCTCTCCATCTGATTTTATCTGGGGCCACCTCCATGATTTCCTTATACACCATGACTGCTATTTTTTTATTCTACATGATTTAACAGTGTGTTTTTTACGTAAACTTTGTACGAGTAAATGTTTATATGCTTTTACTTCGGTTGTCTATTTATTTATTTTATTACACATCGGTGGAAAACAAACATACAGCCCGCCTAATGGTAAGATGTCACCGCAGCGGCAGGGCTTTCATATGCGTGTTGCTAACCCTTTAAAAACCTATACACTCCTTTCTTAAAGAACCCCATAGCGTATGTAGTCTCAACAAAACCTCGGCATTCCACAACCGGAGCGTCCGAGGGAGGAAAATCCCCTGAAACCGTACCGTACGCGACCTTTTAGGTTCTAAAATGCATTTAGGTTTTCTTAATGGCGTTATGTGGGGAACGCTGCGCATATATCCAGCAAGTTTAAGCATAAGCATTTTTCACGCTTCAAGTGTTGATACATGTAACGCCATGAAAAACGAGCGAAGTATGTTTTCATATTTCCCCGTAACATTTGGAATCCTGATTGATCGAGCTGGCAACAAATTGTGGTGTGGGTTGTGTCATCCGTCTTCGCAAAAAGGGGATTTGTTAATACGCGACAAGACGAAGACGTGTTAGCGGTCTATCTGAATTGACGTACTGATATGATAACAAACTTACATTTGCCGCGTGCCTTGTCTAAAGGCGAGTTCCTGGCTTGGTGAGGCGGGATTGGTGTGTGGTATTTTGTGTCTTGCCGTGAGCTTACTGATCATGCACGCATTTCTTCATTTGAGGGGAAACTGGCATGATTATATTTGCTCAGTAGTAATACCATGCGCCGAAGCGTGGCAATAAATACTGCATTCGTATTGCCTGTTTCCGTGCATCCTGCGCTATTCAGGAAGCACTCATTTAAATTTAGGAGCGCAGTAAAACAGCGGTACTGATTTACCTGCGCCTGCGCATGAACGCGGTCCTAGCGGGTTTCTATTAATTTATTTAAAAACCAATTTTATAATTTTATTTGGCATAAACACGGTTTTCATGGTTTCAACTTGTATAAGTGCAAAACGAGCAGACGAATAGCTTGATGGTAAGCGATTAGCTACCATTAAGCTATAGGACACTCGCAACATCAGAGGGGTTGTAAGTGCGTTGCCGGCCTTTAAGATGGGAGTACGCTATTTTCTTGAAGGTTTGAAGGTCGTATCGGTCCGGAAATACCGCAGGTAACAGTTCATTCTACAGTTTAGCTATGCGAGGCAGGAAATTTCTGGAGATACGCAGTTGAGGACTACCAACCATCTAAGTGGTGAGGATTAAAATGTTGTGGCGTTGGCCGATGGGGAATCTGAACAATTCCTCGGAGCACTCCCCGTAACATATGCGGTAGAAAATGCAGAGCGAGGCTACATTTCTACGCAACGCCAAGGAGTCAAGCCAATCCGCCAAATTTCGATTTCGTTTATTATGAATTTCGTAGTTTATGATATTATGAAAAAGAAATAGATTGAACTTTCGTGCCAGTAACGTAACCAGAACCATATACAATGAACAGTGCTAGTACAGCCAGTGAATGGAGTTATCAAAAAAAAATTTAAAAGTCTTTACACGTTACACTTGGCGTGATAAATGTAAATTAAGATCCTTTCCATATTTCAAGTGAAATAGACCTCCTTGTTCAGGCCGTTGCATGCGACGCGCTTTTATTTAGCGCATATCTGTCAGAATGTATGGAAATCCAATGCGTTTGCCAAACGCACTCGGTACGCTGCCCGTGCGTGAACGCGGCCGAAGTTAGGCATATACTACATACAAAATAATTTATTATAAAATAACTTAATGATAAATTTTACATAAACTTAGGATGATTGATTACAGTAGGTACCAATAGTTACTACCTGAAATCTGTACTAGGAAAATTCTGTATTTCAGAAAAAGAGTTACGAGTACTACGTTCATTATTTTCAAAGTATCATCCAATACTTACTTATACCGTATATGGACCCGGGTATGTCCTTAAACTACGACCAAGACCACCGGGGGATGGGCAGCAGCATCCCTGGAGTGCGGTGGAGACACTGCGATCGCCAACCCGCATGCCAAGCGTGGCGATTATGGCATTTACCCCCTATGAAAACGACACAAAGGCCACGGCCCCGAGGTTCCGGCGGCCCCCGGTGCCCTCGTTTTGGTAGCGGCCAGGATACTAGCGGGGCCAGGGGTGCTAAGAATCTCCGGCGAAGATCCAGCTACCACCACCGACGACTCCTGGCCCTGGCAACGTACAACACGCGTACACTGCGGCAACAGATAGCGGAACTAGAGGAAGGATTGAGCAAGTTGCATTGGGATGTCGTGGGGTTATCTGAAGTCCGAAGAGAGACACGATAAACCTAAAGTCCTGCAACTTGCTCTTTTTCCGGGAGGGCGACCAACAGTCAAAATCAAAATCAAATATTTATTCTGCAAATAGGCCACAAGGGCACTTTTACAAGTCAAAGCGTGAATTTATACAATTAAAAAAAAACTGACAATCTTACTTAATAATAATGATTAAAAAATTTACTGATTAACAATTAAAGAAAAATAAATTTACAAATATTAAGGACGTATTGAATACGATCTGTCCGAATAAACAAAAGTACATAAAATTTATTTAATATCTCAGAGATGTACTTATATATGGTCTCTGAGCGTCCAAATACGATTAATAACAATTATTTAAAAGTCCTTAGAGATGTAAATGATCTCTAAGCGCTAAAATTAAAATAAGTAAAAATAATATTGTTAGAGATGTATAAGGTGTCGGGTGGGACACCCAGGGAGGTGTCGGGTTCATCGTCCACAAGTCCCTCGTAAACAACGTGGTGAAGATCGAGAGTGTGTCGGCTAGGGTGGCGTACCTTATACTCAGAGTATCCAAGAGATACTCGTTGAAGGTCATACAGGTGTACGCGCTGACCTCGGCACACTCCGACGACGAGGTGGAGGCTATGTATGAGGATATAACTAAGGCCATGCATAGTTCCAAAACCTACTTCACCGTTGTTATGGGGGACTTTAACGCGAAACTGGGCAAGAGAGACGGCAATGAGCTGAGAGGGGGGCAATTTGAAGTTGGAAGTCGGAACCACCGGGGCCAACTACTGGCTGGTTTCTTGGAGAAGGAGGGACTCTACATGATGAACTCCTTCTTTAAGAAGCGCGAGCACAGGAAGTGGACCTGGATGAGTTTCGACAGTGCAACAAAAGACGAGATCGACTTCATTATGTCGATGAAGAGGCATTTGTTTGTTTGTATTTGAAATTTTGAATTATTATTACTTTGTATTATTACTATTGTATGTATTTGACGATTGTGATGTAAATTCTTACGATTTTGACATAGGAAAATTTGTATAGCAATTTATATCATGAAATAAATCTAATCTAATCTAATCTAATCTATATTCAATGATGTCTCTGTTATCAATACGGTTAAAACCGGAAGTGATCATCGTCTGGTAAGAGGCACATTGAATATATGCGTCAAGCTAGAGCGCTCTCGACTGATGAAGTCTACGCTCCGTCCAGCAGCAGTCCAAATCCAAAACCCCGAGAGCTTTCAGCTGGAACTCCAAAACCGTTTTGATTGTCTAGGCGGCGACGTGGACGAATTCAATGACGGGTTTGAGGAAGCTGTCCATAGCATTGGGTCTAAGTTCTTTAAGGCCCAACGGACTCACAGAGCCAAAAGGCTTTCTATCTCCACTCAGAGGCTCATAGAGGAAAGGAATAAAATGATTCTGCAGTCTTCAGCCGATGCGACATTATACAGGCAGCTCAATAAACGGATCTCCAAGTCCCTTACCCTCGATCTGCGCCAATTCAATACAAATCGTATTGAAGAGGCCATCAAGTAGAATAAGGGCTCTAAAGTGTTGTCAAGAGATCTGTCTATTGGGCAGAGCCAGCTCGCCAAATTAAAAACTGAATACGGTAGAATCGTTTCATCCAAACCCGAGCTTCTGAAAGAGATATAATGCTTTTATGGACAGCTATACACGTCAACTAGCAGACCCGAAGTTGGTCTGGCGGAAGACCCTAGAGCCAGATTAACCCGGCACTATACCGAAGATATCCCGGACATCAGCCTCTACGAGATTAGAATGGCTCTTAAACAGCTAAAGAACAACAAGGCACCCGGTGAAGGCGGAATAACAGCTAAACTCTTGAAGGCGGGTGGAAAACCGGTCCTTAGGGCCCTTCAGAAGTTGTTCGACCCCGTCTTACTGGAAGGGAAAACTCCAAAGGCATGGAACAGAGGTGTGGTGGTGCTGTTCTTCAAAAAGGGTGACAACGCCTTACTGAAGAACTACCGCCCCATCTCACTTCTGAGCCATGTCTATAAGCTGTTTTCAAGAGTCATTACGAACCGTCTCGCATGCAGGCTAGATGACTTCCAGCCTCCCGAACAAGCCGGTTTCCGAAGAGGCTTTAGCACCGTAGACCACATCCATACGCTTCGTCAGGTTATACAGAAGACTGAGGAGTATAACCTGCCCCTCTTTCTAGCGTTCGTGGACTACGAGAAAGCCTTCGATTCGATTGAAACCTGGGCTGTACTACAATATCTCCAACGGTGCCAAGTGGACTACCGCTATATCGAAGTGCTGAAGTGTTTGTACGAGAACGCCACTATGTCAGTCCGACTCCAGGACCAGAACTCGAAACCTATTCCGCTGCAGCGGGGAGTCAGGCAAGGAGCTGTTATTTCTCATCATGATGATGATGATGATGACATCACACTCACCTTCGGTTTGCTGACGATAGTGACGATATAGTAGTCTTGGCTGAGACCATGGAGGATTTAAGTACAATGCTCAATGACCTCAGTAAAGCCTCTGAGCGAGTTGGTCTAAGGATGAACATGGAAAAGACGAAGATCATGTCAAATGCCCATGAAGCACCAACTCCCGTAACAATCGGACACTTTACGCTCGAAGTTGTAGACGATTACATATACCTAGGACAGACTGTCCAGTTAGGTAAGTCCCACTTCGAGAAAGAGGTTAATCGTCGAATCCGACTCGGCTGGGCAGCGTTTGGGAAGCTACGTCACATCTTTTCGTCCAATATCCCGCAGTGTCTCAAGACGAAAGTCTTTGACCAGTGTATGTTGCCAGTGATGATATATGGTACTGAAACGTGGTCGCTTACTATGGGCCTCATAAGAAGGCTCAAAGTCACCCAAAGAGCAATGGAGAGGGCTATGCTGGGAGTTTCTCTGCATGATCGCATCAGAAATGAGGCCATCCGCAGCAGAACCAAAGTGACCGATATAGCCCTTCGAATCGCTAAACTTAAGTGGCAGTGGGCGGGGCACATAGCACGCAGAACCGATGGCCGTTGGGGCGGGAAGGTTCTCGAGTGGCGACCACGTACCGCAAGGCGTAGCGTGGGCAGGCCCCCCATACGGTGGACTGATGACCTGGTAAGGGTCGCGGGTGTCCGCTGGATGCGGGTGTCGCAGGACCGGTCATTGTGGAAGTCTTTGGGGGAGGCCTATGTCCAGCAGTGGACGTCATTCGGCTGAAATGATGATGATGATGATGATCCAATACTTCTCATTCATCTTACTTATAGTTATTACGTAACACTAACCTTTGTCATGTGCCAGAAAAAGCGCGGAATAGTAAACGTAATGGATGAAATTGTATTAAGATGAATAATTTGAGGTTATCGGAGATAAAAACGTTTTCATTACGATACCTGCGTATAGAAAATATCGACAGTGAAGAGCCCTACCAAAACCTTACCTTCATTTTGATACCAATTTACAAATTCGAATGTGAAAATAATCTTGAGATATAATTATTTTGTGTTATCGTAGCGTGGGATTTACCTAATTAAATAACTTTTTCATCGTTTCTGTGGGTTTCAAAGAAGTTTTATAAAGCTTTTTTAAAGACGTCAGTGACTGAAGTTGTGCCGAATGATAATAATAGAAATTAGCAAGATTTTTAACTTTCTAAGAAAGGTGCCATTTAAAATGCAAATAGAATAAAAGTCTAGTTCCCAAGTCTTGATTTTTATTAAAACTAAAACTATGTAGTTTTAGTCCTCAGAGGTTTTTAGGATTCCCTAGCTAACTGGCAAAAACGGAACACTATAGTTTCGTCAACTTATTCGTCAACTTATATTTCTATTATTATACTTCAAGATAAACACACAAACATTTACACTATACAGTCTGTACGTATTCATAACATGAGACACTTCGTTCCCGACCATCAGTTAGCAATGGATTTATGATTATTGTAGTTTCAGGGTCTGCCTGAAAACCAGCGTTGTAGACATTGTAGTGAAGTTGCTGCAACATTATACTGAGGCAAGCCCCTTTTTTTACATCACAAGCATAACAACATCTTTATTTTAAATTAATATGTTAAGTCTAATCTTAGATACACATGTCTTGTGATGTTGAATAAAATTTATATGTCTATGACTATGACTATAAAAAAGATTGGGGGCGGCTCTGAATACTTTGTAACCGGGGGATGAAAAAAAAATTTAATGCACATAGACGTATCTATGAATAGCCCTATAAAAATGATACATAGGTTTCTACTTTCTACAAAACTTTTCCATTTAAGTCAACCGTTGGTGAGATATTTTTTTGAATATAATTTATTGACACATAAAATACACATTTAACAATAAAAATAACAGAAATAAAAAACTAAGGGTTTTCACTAAAATTAAATTAACACTAAACTAAATCAAATTCATAAAAATAAAACTAATTTAAAATCTACAAAAGCCATTGCGGCATTGTGCCCAAAATGCTGGCAGCGTTTCCACGCTGGATGGCTTAGCCAATGCATTGGGCAAGGAAGCTCTTTGGTCTCCAGTGACGTCGACCAGCCTCGTTGATATCTCTTTAAAGAGGTTTCGAGCACCGGGATCCCACGGACCAAGAGTCTCGACACCGAATGCGACAAAGTTGTACTCGGCGCCGAGACCACTATATTTACTTATTTTTAATTTCTCGGCCGCTTCAGCCGCCGCCCCAGCCTTAACGCAGGTGCGTTGGAGATGGGACTGAGCTAGTGTGTCCACGCATGTTGCATCCCAAACCAGCACCCGCCCCATGCTCCAAGGTATCAACGACATCCCATCCGGCCTCTTGCGTCGTTTCTTACGACGCCGGTCGGTTCAAGTAAAGCCGACACGTTAACCGACGCAAGAGACCGGCGGATGATGTCGTTTAGGGTGGCGTGTCTGCAGAAGCGGCCTGCACTTTTTTGGCATGACAATCAGTGGTGTCCAAACTGATATTTATTAGCTGTCAAACTCGTAGAAAGTGTGCGCCCCTCTCTAATTTCTAAACTATGAACTTTAAAATTAGAATGAATTTATACTGCGGACTTTAATCGTACATGGCTAAATTGGATTTTGGCAATGCTAATTCATTTCTATTTTACTTTCTAATTTTGAAAGAGTCAGGTTTTACATCACATAGTATTGAGAGTTTTCGAAGAAAGAGTGCAGCTTCCAGTATATTATACAGAGGGTCACGAGTTTATGTTTTATGAACTGGGGGCGGCAGCTGTTAGATGTATATTCGCTAGAATTCGAATGCATTTTTTGCATGAAGAAGAGTTGGTGGGCGTCTGCGCTGGCTCCCCATTGGACCACGCCATATCTGAGGCTTGAATAGAGGTATACGAAAGATGCTGACAAGGCAGACTCAAAATTTGTTATCGACTAATAAATATATTAAGTGCGTATAATATGAACCTAGCTATTTTTGTTTTTATATTTTGAACATGTTCTTTCCAGTTCAGTCCCGAGTCTTTTGTATTTTGTTTTCACCGATTTGCAGGTTTAATTCTGGTGGCTTTCTATGAACAGGTCTAAGTTGCATGAATTATGTTTTGTTTAAATTAATATGCATATATTTGTTTTTATTATTATTATAATATTTCATTTTTACATTACTTTTTCCTTTTCGTTGGCACCACCCACTGATCATGTTTGATGATTTTTTCTCCGCTACCCAAAGGTTGTCTGGAAGAGATCGCTCTTTAGCGTTAAGACCGCCCGTTGTTTACTCGTACCTCTTCTTGTATCTCATTATGCTGTTACTGAGCTATTTGTAATTTTTCGAGGTCTGCAATAAAGTATATTGTATTGTATTGTAACCAAATTGTGATCATGCATCGAGATCAAGATAGTTTTAAATGAGGTACGTAAACTTCCATCATTTACACTTATGTTGTTGAATAACATATTACCTACTTACTACTTAACTAGCTGAAATAACAAAGTAAAATAAAAAAACAACAACATTTCAATTTCTGCTTAGGCACTTGCATAATAGAGAAAGCACTTCTTTACATTACTGCTTTCCTGGCTTAATGTCTAGTCTCAAAACACTTTTTTACTTGGTGCATAGTCATTGTAGCCACCCAAGGAAAAAAAATCACTTTGATAGAGTGAATTTGGTATAAGTATCTCAAACTCTTTAAGTACTCTCTCTAAGAACTCTTATTTCTCGAAAACTTTACACAAAAGTTTTTGGCTCTCGTCCTACAGAATATAGTATGAAATTTCATTATTATTTTCTAAAAAAAATATGGAGTACCGTTATACCTCTAATATATTATCGAAAAACTTCGATATCGAAGTGGAGTATATCATTGTTAAGCCCCGAATCATAAATTACTTTACAGTCGGCTGAACACTGGTAAATTAACATAAATGCTGATGTTTCATATAAGTCTAGACTTGGCTGAAATACTCGGGGCCGTGTTCAAGACGTTATGTTGATAATTCATGACATGACAATCCATCATCCATCATATCAGCCGACGAACGTCACTGCTGAAAATACGATTCCCTCAAACAGACCCACAATGACAGGTCCCAGTTCAAAAATCAAAATCAAAATAATTTATTTGTAGAACATAGGTATATTAGGTATATGGCTGGTCAAAAACTTATAATTATGTATCACTATGTCTTGCCATAAGGCATACAAATATTTTAAGTCAAGATGTAGCATGCATCCGGTATTGATAAAAGAACAAAAGTATTTAATATAAAAAGCGTGCTGATATTGTTACAGTTCACAATCCGTCAAGTACTACAAAAGGTTAATAAACAGCCTTTTTTTTAATTCTACCAAGTCTTGTGTTTTGGGTAGTTTTTTTGGCAATTGGTTGTATATTTTAGGTGCCAGGTTTAGCAGACTCCCCGACCTTTACCAGATCATCAGTTTATCTATCCATGCTGCGCTTCCTGGTAAGTACGTGGTCGCCACTCGAGAATCTTTCCGCCACAACGGCATAGGTTCTAAGAGCAATGTGCCCCACTACCACAAACTTAGCGTTTCGGAGGGCTTATATTTAGTTCAGCTACGGGTGGGCTTGACAGTACAATAAATATAGGTACTCATGCTAAGACTTTTGTTATGGGTACTAAATAGATAACGATAAGTATACATAATGAATTACATAGATGTAGTAGCGGAATTAGACTTCTAATGAAATTCTAACGGTCATAATGATCGTCACCTCACCTACTGTCATTGGAACGTCATGAATAAAGGTACCTAAGGTACATAAGGTAACCAGGTATAATGAATATAGGTCATGAATATACTACCTATAGGTACCCTACGCCTGTAATCGATACCAATTCGAGCACGTACAACCATAAGTTACGCGAATGCTCTGGCCTGATACGAGCCATTACACCCGCGGCAGAACTTCTGTCAGGCTCCTTGTAATTCACAAATTGATCTTGGTTAGACTCCACAATATAAGGAGCTAGAAGTATAGAAACGGTTAAATTTTGGTTGAAACTTTCAAAAATATGTTGGTACGGTCATATCATCATCCTAGCGTTATTCCCAGTGCAGTTGCATCCTGAAGGATGCCTGGGATCCGCTACCTAATCGCAAGAATTGGCGTAGGCACTAGTTTTTACGATAGCGATCTGACCTTCCAACCCAAGGGGAAAACTAGACCTTATTGGGATTAGGCTTGTCAAGTGAGTGGGCAACTTGACTGTTAGAAGTTCTCAAGCCGCCCGAAGGCCTCTAACTTAGCTTAACAACTGCTGTCATATAGGCAGCAGTTGGGATCAACGGCTAAACGTACCTTCCAAAGCACAGCAGCGCTTAGTTAGTAACCACTCAAAGCGCTCACCCATCCAACAATTGACCTGGACCGCCGTTACTTAACTTAGCATACAGCACGCGGGCCCCGCTGGGCCACTTTGTAATGAAAAGTGCAATTGATAATTAAAGCTTGCTCATGTACCTCCTATTTAGCAAATATCCAATTTGTTCATAGCATTTATAATACTGCTTGGTTACCTATATTGTGGTTTTAATTACTCAGGTATAATTTCTCAATTTCTCTCACCTCTAATAATGTTTCAGCTAATTGAAGTTTCCTGAGAACACTAGTTTGAGTTCAATACTATCTAACTTCGGGCGATTCAACTTGGGAACACTCATTTCTCTCTATTAAGCAAGCACAAAGCAATTCAATTTCTTGTGCAACTTGCATATCATCAGTGTCTAACTTTCGAAGTTGGTTGTCTTAACTGGGTAATACTATCAAAAATCAACATCAAAATATCACAATAGCTTATTACAATGATTTATTAAAATCATAAAAATCTCCATTAAAATAACGAAAAAGGATAAGCCGGCTGAAATTTACAGCAATCAAAATATAATCTTCATCCTAATTTATTGCTAGACGATTTCATAAATTCCATAATCAAATTATGAGCCCATAAAATAAAATCTCAACAAAAAAGGCTAATCATGGGAATTATCACTTTAAAAGCGTATAAAACATAAAATTCACTCGTTCATTCATTCATTCATTCGCTCATAAATCGTTGGCTAGGGCCAATTAGCGCGAGCCTTTATGTATAATTCGCGCACCTGCTTTCCCATTCACAAATCTCATTCGCTCATTCATTCATTCAATTCTAGTATATCTTGACCTCTACTTTTTTTTTGCTATCGTACAACATAAATGATCTGCCTGATGGTAAGAAGGCATCGAAACCCATCGAGACGCTTGCGATTGCAGAGGAAACATCAGCGAGTTATCAAACCTTCATTAATTTGAGGATTCTTTGTATTGACTACAGATACATAAGTTCTCTTACTTTCAACACAGCGCATTCTAGGGGGCGGTACTTCCCTAGTAGGGCTAATCGAAATATGAAAAACTACTCATCTTTGTGACAAAACGTAATTACAGGTCGCGTTATGCTGGTTCTCCTGCGGCAAGTTGTATGTGTTTTGAACGAGTACTACTTTAACTCGGGACTTGAATAAATTTGCTTCTACAACATAGACTGGATGAAGCGGCGAAGCGTGAGAAGGTATCTAGGAAGAGGGTTCTGCTGATCAGGAAATCAATCAGTAAAAAATTACCCTCAAACTCAAATATTCATTATAGGTTTTGTAACTCGGTTAATTTTTCGTATCGGTTAGAATCACACTTGAGAGCCTAACCCATAATAAAGGCTACATTCGCAGGGGCATCGCTGTAACCAGTTAATATCTCGTAGCGTAAATGGAATGAAATCCATTAACCGGTTCGAGATCGGTTCCTCTGTGTAAGCGGGTACATTAACGCTTGTTTCAGAATACAGGATTCGTTTACTATGGTATTAATTTCGATTTATCATTTAGTTGACTGTCGTTACTAACAGTGGACGCTCGCGTGCTCGTTATTCGCAAGCTTATTCTTTTTCTTCTTTCGCTTACTTAATCATATCATGGACGGTGGACACACAAAAACCGAGGCACATGACCGGCGCGACAGCAGTCATTGATCTCGTATCCAAACATCGAAACTATGTTCCCAAATCAATTTGAAAGTAACCGAAATAATTTTTAGTCAAATAAATACCGGTAAATTCTGAAACCGATTACAAGCCTTGCAGTACCGCCTAACTGAGCCGACGCGGGGACCTGCCGCTCGTTACCCATTCACTATCCTATGACGTCATACCTTTTATCCCTGTCCCGGTACAGGCATCTTCTTTATTAAATGTTTGCCGTTTGGGTTCGTAATCTTCAAGGCTCATTTTGCAAGTATAAATAATACCAACGTGTTGGAAACCATCATTGCCTTAAAAGTGCCGAGTTAACTCACGAAGCGGCCTCTAAAAAATACAATCTATTGTACATATAGCTGCTGAGATGGAAACTACATTTCCAATGGCATTTTTATAAATAAATACTAGGGGACAGTTTTTTACACAAATCGAACTAGTCCCATCGTAAGCTCAATAAGGCTTCTATTAAGGGTACAAGACGACGATATATTTAATAGATATATACATAAATACATAGAAAACATCCAAGTCTTAGGAACAAATGTCTCTGCTCACCACAGAAACAAATGCCCTTACCGGGATTCGAACCCGGGGCGTCTAGCTTCGGAGGCAGCGACACTACCAACTAGGCTAAACAGGGCGTATTATTCTTTAATAAGACCATCTTTTTATGCAGGAGAAAAGTTGGTATCTTCTGAAGCATTTCGCTGAGGTGGGAATAACTTTGTTAATAGGAGAGCATTCCATAATAAGAGCGTATAATCAGCATCCTAGCGTTTATCCCAGTACAGTTGCATTCTGAAGGATGCCTGGGGTCCGACTTGGCAATTGGCTGTGTTAGCCCCGCTGGAGTGGTAAAAAAAAAAACAAAAGTAATAGTAGCCTTGTAAATATACATACATACATAAATATACTCACGCCCGTATCCCATTGGGGTAGACTAGATAATGCCAAAACCTACGTCCATACATCTCCTCATACATGCTCGTCGGATGCGGATACTTCTGACTTACTTTCATACTTAAAAGTAAGTATGTAACTTTTTTATGGGCAGAAGTATAATAAAAAAGAAATAGCATTTTGAAAATGTAATATTGCAAAATGAGAGACCCTGAAAAGTCCTCAGCGTATAAATTAAGTCGTGTACAAAGAAATTCAAATAAAATCCTTGGAGCGAAAAGGTAAATTGTTTTTACAGAATTAATGAATGGATTCTGAAATTGAATTTCAAAACACGGAAGATAGGACGGCCAAAAAGAGGTATTAATTTTGGCAACTAATCAAATTAAAATGACATGGAGCTGAGGTGTCTATATGGGTTTTGGTTTTTATTTAAAAAGTATTTATTATTTAATCGCGTCGTATGATTCAAAGAGTTACAAGTCGCTTTACACAGATCCATTTATAAAATAGTATCTAAATCCTTCACTCATAGGATGGCCTCTGCTTCAGGAGAGTAAAAATCTAGAGTATTTCTAAATCTAAATTAATCATCATCATCATCCTTGCGTTATTATCAGTACAGTTGCATCCTGAAGGATGCCTGGGATCCGCAACCTAATCCCATAGAATTGGAGTACACTGCTGTGACGCCATACTTGTCACTTACTCTCTTTAACAATGAGAAACTATTAAAATAGATTTTTCATTTGAAAATGGGACATTTTTGAGAAGTTAAAAATTTAGTTATATTTAATTTCCTTTATATGATGAAAAAGCAATGTTACACAAACGCAATTCTTTACAGAAACATTTTATAAAAGCAATATTACACAAACGCAATTCTTCACAGTAACATTTGAAACCACATTCATGATTCTGCAAAGTCCTCATACTTACTTATTTATTCATAAAATAACGGATGTAGTGAATTGTGTTGTATTGCAATATGGCAATGATATTCCGTGCTGAATTCACATTGTAAAGAATTGCGTTTGTATGCGTGATATGGACAGTGAAGAAAAACGATTGTGGTAAATTGCTGGAGTTAAAATATGCTGTTTTTATTTAGTTAACAATTACGAATTGTCGATTCAAATTTATTTACGAGAAACGATTTTATGTAAGCCTATCTAGCCTTATTCATGAATTGGATCGTACATTTCTTACGAGATGTATATTTGAGTCTGAGCCCTTTGATTCATGTCACGAGATTCGTTCGAGGGTACTTTCCCTGTTTATCTTACTGGCTCAAGTTTGCTCACTCTCGGTTTACATCCAACTCGTTAAGTTTTACAGCACAGGGGAGGATGAATAACAGTAGGCAAACACCCATTTTAATAACGCCGCTGAAAATAAATATGTTATTTACTTTTTTGTAAATTTATCATATTGGTATGTATATCTGTAAGATTGTAAATTACGGGTCATGTTGCCTAATACAAATATATAAATAACCTTAACCTATTCCAGCATTTTACAAGAACTTCCGTATCCTAACCTATTTTCAGAATTATCTAATAAGAACAATTTGATTTTGACGTGTTTTGTGTTTTTTACTTTTTCATTAATTTCATATAGATACATAGGTTGACATAGTTAGTGGAGTAAATTAATCTACGTTCGTTTTTAAGGACATTGGGCAGAGATTTGTTCAAGTTATAACTACTTATATTTAATTTATGACTTGTGAATATAAAGTAGCGAAGCATCGATTGAGCGGTAATTTCATACCTAGCATATACTGTTTTCAAAGAATACTGCGTATACACGTTCGGTAAAACTTCGTAATGCCGAGTACACATGTTCCATGGAACGTAGTTAAGTTGGTTAAATATCGTTACATGGCTCAACTTAGCTCTTGTTTATTTAATAGTTTGTAAAGTTACGATGTCTAGAAGAGTTGCAACGAACAGATAGTTTTAGAGCTGGCTGCAATTATAAACTTCGAGATCAGAACCATTAAAGTAACTTTCTGAAAGAAGACTGAAAGTCTTTTGTATCAGTTGAGGTAGAATATATTTAATTTTTTGCGTCTGGAAAAATGAACATGTATGGTATTGCTACAGCATCTATTCTATTTAGTAGATCGTTTATTTACTTAGCCTGTGACGCAACGGGGCGAAGTGGATCTAGGCTGCTTGCACCAAAGACCGCCAGGTTACAGAGTAAATTGCACCTAAAGGTACAGAAGCCTTAGTGAATGACGTTAACTGTCAAATTTTAAGCCATAAACAAAACGTAGGTACGATAAGGTTAAGGTTAAAAAAACGTTTTTACGTAATATCCTAAATGACCTAAATGACGATAACTAGTAATGAAAATAGAAAAGAGAATATACTTCAATTAATTTTCACTCTTATACCATTTTAGTAAAATTTCAATACATACAACGTCGTGCGAAATTCAGTGTCACTGACCCTGACAATTTAGATAGGTCTAAGGGAAATGCAAAGACCTCGTCGAGGACTACGTAAAGAAATAAAAATATTTTAAAAATCTAGGGATTTGATTTTATACTTAGGCCGTGAACTTTCCAACCACCCCATACGTCGTTGTGCGAAATTTAGTGTGTTAATTGACCCTGACAACTTAGATTAGGTCTAAGGAAGGATAGATTACCAAAAGCTTTCTTTCGCACTAAAATGACAGTGGAATAGGCCTGGCTTGGCTTCTTTGTCTAATGTCGTTACAATTTACATATTTTATCTTTTGGCAACGTAAATTTTCTTTGTTGAATTTAATTTAATGAAAACTACAACGATTAAATGAGAATACATGTCATCCCAGTAAATATTTAACTTCGAAGCATAAACTTGAATAATATTTACTGTATGTAGAGCTTAATCTTTGGCGATAAGGCCGCCTGTAGTTTTACGTCCATCTCCATGTATATTGTTTATTTCTATATCTGCACGCTGTTATAAAATATATTAGGTGAGCATCAAAGAGTATTTATTTTGTTTTGTTGCAGTTTATTCGATACGTTCACCGTGGATAGCAAAAATACCACGAAATCGTATCAAAGTTCTAACAGGCCTTGTTTGTACCTACATTATTCAATAAATATTCCCTGAATATTAATGTACCATAATTTGTATACTCTCTAAAGATTTTAAGTAGATTTACCGCCAGAGTGCATGCCAAAACGCGACACCTCATGTTGCCAGCGCGCGTTTAAATTTAAACTCTTCGGCAGCCTTTGGCACCCCGCCAGCAAAATATGCTCGAAAATGGCAGACAGTGATACAATTTACCTCCATTGGACTGCATAGTTAAAAATCGACGAACTTTAATAAATCTTAAGAAATGGTTTTGTCATAAAAATCAAAACCTCTTAGTGAAGTAATCTCAATCACTTTATTTATAAAATAATAATAATACTAAAATCATAGAAAAGCAATACAACAGAAAACACACATAACGCAAAATTAATTTTGTATTAAGTAGTGACGCTGTCAACGAAAATTCCAAATAAAAGAAATAATTAAATTGAAAATGAGTATTCATATGAATAATTTCTTTAGAATTTGACGGAGCCCCGCTGCGCGGGGCTTCTTTTCCTGCTCAGTTTGCCCTTCAGGCATCTGAAGATACCTAACGAACCTAACCTACCTAGACCTGGTTGAACTACATTTCTTGATAAAAAAATGTTTTATTTTGGGTAATCAGATAACCATAAAATTTAACAAGACCATAAAGTAGCCATTATGGTATGAATGATCATTACTTTATTAAATTTTACACTCGAAAATGCGCCAATATAGGAATACCTAATTAACTTCAGGAATCATTTAACGTAAATGTATACTAAAATGTTTTGTAAATATGCAACGATGTCAGAAAAACTTTATATTAATACGCTTACATCACACAGCATCATCAGGCATTATACGTCCCACTGCTGGGCACAGGCCTCCCTCTCATGCATGAGCGGGAATGGCCCAGTGTGGGTTTGGGCTAACATTTATTCTTAATTAAGGTGAAGGCCGGGCTGTTTTTTTTACACCACGTCAGTGGTAAACAATCCCACCTGATGGTGAGTGGTCGCCGTCGCCTATTGATGCTTGCAACACCAGAGGCTTCACTCGCGCGTTGCCGACGCTTAAAAAACCTTTTGACGCCTTTTTTCCTCCCACGCTGTTAGTGCTGACGAGACGTGCGATAATGAAAGGTGGTCGTAGGCATCATGTCAAACAGTTCTTCAGAGCACATCCCGTTGTACAGGCGGTAGAACTCGCACAAGGTGTGTTATTTTCGGTTCTTTTTATATTGTGACGTGGTATATTTTTTGTACTACACTGGGGATAAACAGCAATGATGGCATGCTTGATGTTAAGCAATAAGCATGCACCGCTTGACTTGCCTAGTCTTTTTATTATTTGAGAATTTTGTATTGACAGTTACAGACGCCAAATTCCGGTCCCTCGCTCTCAACACAGCGGGAGCTCTGGCCTTATTCACCATCAGGAACACTACATTAACTAGTTTTGCTAGTTGAAGTTCCGAATTGGTGAAACTACATAATGGCTTCTAAATGGTTTGTATACATACAAGAAGGTACACAATTTGGCATGAAGTTCCCTTGATAGAAAATTGAACAGAAATTCCACAACTCAACCTGAGCCTTCGCCCTATCGTTATGTACATACATTAAACATACACGTGAAATGAGTAAACGTGTATTGACCTACTATCAACATCGATTTACGCCATCAAAGATACAGGTCAGACAACAAGTTCCGTCAAAGACGTTTTGGGCGGAGAATGTTTGAAAGATTAAAATGGGATTTATTATCGGTTTACGGATTAGCTTCTCTCTGCAAATTAATTGCCTTAGAGAAATAATTGATATTAACATGTTTTAAGCGCGGCCTTAATTAGATAGATGCTAAGTTTCGGTATTCAAAACTACAACTTACATAAATATTCTTAAAAGTAAGCAAAAAGGAGAAAATGCAGAGAAACAGAAAACAACATACAAGTTTTTAGGAACATTATCTAATTTAAAGCTAGCATATTTTAAAAAAGCTATCTAATCGAGAGTCATGGGTTGTGGTATAATAGGAGCTGACACGGCCTTAAATCTTCGGTCACTTTTAAAACTAAAATTATTTCCGGTACGAACGACTTGTGCAGCGCTATGTCGAGTATATTCTTGAAAATTACAATATTATTATGTAAACTTTCGTGTGTATTTTAAGTAATGTACGATTTTAGTGTGAATATACGAGTAGGTTGGCTGTCGTTAGTATCTTGCTAAATTATTGCTTTACCATAGAAATTCACCCCCTTTTTACCCGCTTAGAAATAATTTCCGGGCTAAAAAGTACCTTATGTCCTTCGCGAGGTCACAAACTATCTGCATGCCAAACGTCATCTAAATTTATTCAGCAGTTTAAAAAGGTAACACCATATCAGCCGAAGGACGTCCACTGCTGGACATAGGCCTCTCTCAATTTCATGGGGGGTAAACGCCATAATCTCCAAGCTTGGCATGCCGATTGGCAATCGCAGCATCTCCACCGCACTCCAGGGTTGCTGCTGCCCATCCCCCGGTGCTATTGGTCGTAGTTTTAGGACATACCGGGGTCCGTTTGTAACATAGAGACATATTCACAAAATCAAGAGCTCGATTCCATGTCATTTCACCGGCATATATCCTAGCTTTCATGGCTATGTCTATTACATTCAAAATTACTGAGATATAAACTAAAGTAATGTCGTCAATTACTTTGGAATAGCGGCCCAGAAGTTTAATTGAACCAACCAGTTTTTTCCTGTAACTATTTGCCTCGTGGCAACTATTAAGTAACTATTTACGTCTCCTGGTTTCTGGGTCACTTTTTACATCTGTGATTTTCACGGGGAAGAAAATAATTCATTTATTAAATACTTTAATTTTTGATTTTTGATTTCTCTAACCCCTTTTTTATCATATCTATCTTCTTTCGCATGTAACAAGTCCATGTTGTAACAAATTTTCTAAGAAACTCTGTCATATTTTCTCCTGACTGTGTTAGAATAACTATACAAAAAATGGTTAATTGACCCTATTACACCTTTGCCGTCAGTTGACAGTCTGCGTGTAAGTTCTTTGTCAGAACACGCAACCGATCTGCAATGCTGTTACAGTTCCATTTCCTCCGCGAATGACCGCCATACGCCGTTTTTGCTCACACCGGATTCCCATTACAACCGTTTTGGGGCATTCCCGTAAATAGTAATGGTTAAGCCGGGAGGTCTATTTTTAACCGCCGCTTTCGATTCCAATGACATTTGAATCTGCTAAAAAGACAGAACGAACGTGTGCAAAGTAAGCTTGCTTAAACATTGTATAATTCCACGTAAAACCCCGACATAGCAAACATAGCTAAGAACAAACTCGACGGATAAGAATTTCAATAAAAAAACCGCTTCAAAAATACAATTGAAAGTATTCAAAATAAATTTGTTGGAAGAATGAGATAAAAATTTAATAAAATTAATACCAACGATTTCGAGTCTCTTCAAACACGTCGTGAAATTCGTGATCAGATATTTTTATACAAAATTTTAAATTGCCTTGTTGACTCACCTATTCTTCTCTCAAAAATAGCACTACGATGTCCTGATCGACGAACGCGTTCCTCTAGTTTATTCGCAATTAACTCCGGTTGTACCGCATATGCAACAAATAACTTCCTAGCCAGAGCTGGCAAATCTTACAATAATACATTTAATGATATTGATATTTTCCATCTGTCTCTACAACAATTTGTTTCTGCTATAAAAAAATAAAAAGAAAAAAATAATATCAGATGTAATCTAGAGTAAATGGTTATCTATGTATATTATAGCTGTTGATATACCTTTCCCTTATTAATATTAATGTCTTCAGTCTCGTCTTGGATTTGAATGAAATTATTATTTTGTTATTTCGATCTAAGCTACAGATATGTTTTTTTTTTTTTTTTAATTTATTTTCAAAAAAGTTACATTTTTCTAATTGAGATTTACTCGTCAAACTAAACGTTTGATGGCGAGACACGCTTATTTATTTTAACAAAAGTAACTTAACCTATTTCATTACCAGTTTAATTGCTAATGTTATTGATTAGTAGTGGAAACTATTAGGCTTATGAACTTGTGTCATGAATAAATACTGTCACGTACCACATAAGCCGAACACCACCATATTAGCCGAAGGACGTCCACTGCGGGACATAAGCCTCCGCCAATATCCTGTGGGGAAATGCCGTAATCGCCACGCTTGGCATGCGGGTTGGCGATCGCAGTATCTCCACCACACTCCAGGGATGCTGCTTACCATCCCCCGGTGGTCTTGGTCATAGTTTTAGGACATATCCGGGTCAAGGGTATCGTACAGCCTCCGATTAAAATGTGTCTCTAATAATAAGAGAAAAAAAAAAGATTTTCCGGTATTCTGATAGTACAGAAGCCTAACATAATGCTACCCACATCTGCGTCAGGCTTATAGAAATCTCAAAGCCCGTAAAGAAGCGAAGTTGGCTTCTATCTGGGATCAGTAGTTAAGTAGGCAATTGTTCCAACATAACTACACGGGTAGGATTAGAGTTACTAATCGGAATAAGCCTTCTGTGAGTATTGAGGAGAAAACTAAAGGGTTTTGAATATACGTAAATATCGGAAAGGAACTGAGATTTTGACAGGATGACCAAGATTATGAGGATCTCTTTGGAAGTAAACTTTAGACTTACTTAGACTGGCTAGGTTAAAACCGTGCGATTTGGTTAATAAGAGCGACATGTAGTAGAGCGGAGATGTATCATTTTGTTGTCTTAATCATTGTTTCACTTTTTTATCTGCCACAATCGGTTTGATACGACGTTATGGACTCAAGGAACGTTATATTTTTAGCGTTCAGACTCTAAAAACATGACTTGCATTGAGTCCTCGTTCTCGAGACGAGTGAAACAAATTTGTTTTTGTTAACACAAACTTATGCTGGTATCTTGCATAAATTAAGTTCAATTATCTTAAACTTCCAAGAAGTCGTTAAAGAGACCTTCACAATGATATAATTCCTTATTCACACATAATTAAGTTTTTTTTCACTTTAGTAGATATTTAACAGCAACTATTAAAAAAAAACAGACAGTTGTATTTTAGAGTAAAGTAAAGTAAAGTAAAATTTTATTTCCAAAAATATTAAACACAAATAATGCAAAGTCGATGACCCCACACTAGGCTAGGCCTGTATCGTGGAAGTCAAAGGTAAACCACACGCATAGAATTGACCGAATAAAGTGCGGTCTGTGAATCAAAGTTAACAAACATAACATTGTACACATGCAAGTTTTGAAGGTAAATTTATAAATATTGGTAGGTACAGAAAACTATATAATATTAATATTAAGAAATTTTTTTTTAACAATAACTGTGTATGTGTGTGTGTGTGTGTGTGTGTGTGTGTGTGTGTGTGTGTGTGTGTGTGTGTGTGTGTGTGTCTGCGCGCGCTCTATAGGTATGCTTGTGTTAATGTGTGTAAAATGATGCGTTACATTTAGTGATTGTCATAAATTAGAGGTACAGGGTTCTTGAAATTTAGCTAATAACAGACAGTATACTTTCCGACTTATTGTAGTCCCAGTAGAGAGGGGTCAGGAGACAATGTTGGGTAGAGCTGCCCCGTCGTTGAAGCCGAAAGAATGATTTACTGATCTGAATCTGTACCGAGTCGCGCGACTGCACATACTAGTGGCTCGGATTATAGATATTATAATGTTTGACCTTATCTTTAGGAGACATTCACAATGGCTTACCTGTCAATACGGGTCAGAGTTCGACAAGTGTCACCGAAGGTACACAATTTGTGAAAATCCTCGCTCGTGCCCCATAAACAAAAGCGTCCTAGCGGGAGATGGGTTCTTATACAGAAGGGTTATTACCCAATGCACAATAGACCTTTCAATACACAAGAAAACTTATTGGAGATCAAACCGAACACGATGTACATAAATGATGGGCTTAACATCTCTATTAATGTTTACGCGTCGCAAGATCATTACCAAGGCATTGTACCGGTTACTTAATGAGCATATCGACAGATATAATAATATATATGATGCATAATAGATAATTAGCAGAATAGCATTAATCCTGGGGCAATATCATGCACTGGTATTGGCGATCGCAGCTTCATTGATTAATTAATACCTTATAATAGATAATACTATGTGTGTTTCTTCATTTTCTATTATTTTGGCACATTGCTTCGTACTGTTGATGTCCAAGGCGTGACTGTATACATTTTTTGTCTTATAACAAAGGAAGTATAATTGGGAAATTAATTTAAAACATCGACCGTACATTCAAAAAATCGAAGAAGCAATTTTTTTAATAATAAAAATCAATATCTATTTTTGTTTTTCATACTTACGTGTTTTTGCTTTTCATGTGTGCGTGTAAGCTTTTTTTTATTCAAAATGGGATTGTTGTAGCCAGGGAGCAAAGATGAGGCCGACGATGAAGCGAGCTCACCCAGAAGATGCCTATTCATTCACCTATTCAAGTTGCCTGTAAAGTAGAAAATGCCACATATAGGTAGGTACACATCCCACTCCGGCTACAAAATGATACACTCGCTAACACCAGTCTGTATCGTGGCACGTGTAGAGTGACCTCGAGGAGGTAAATAAAATTTATATACGCGATGTCCAGTTTACTAAAAACAAGTAAATTTTTAATAAAAAAACACCGACTCCAAACTTTGCCAGACCCCATCCTCCTGCTATATAATTTGAGGAGTTCCTTCGATGTAGCCTTACTTACCCCATCCTCTTGGTATATAATTTGAGGAGTTCCCTCGATTTTTCCTAGATCCCGTCATCAGATCTAGACTTGGTGACAATGGGACCAACTAGAAAACACACCCTTTCAACTCAAAAAATAATTTTTGAAATCGGTCCACTAGTCTCCGAGTAATCGGTGAACATACATAAAAAAAATCCGACGAATTGAGAACCTCCTCCTTTTTTTGAAGTCGGTTAATAATGACAACCCATTTCAGTTTTCTAAGAAACCCTGTCACTATTTTCCTGGCTTACTGGGACGGAAAAACAAACAAGAGAAGGTTGATCAATCCGTTCGCTTTAGAATGTACGAGTATGTCACTTGACAAAACCGGGGACAAATAAATTCGTACAAAGTTATAATTTGGCGATAACCTTCATTCACCTTGCGTTTGAAGTGGAGTCAATCAGGCGGACGAGGGATCAGGCTTTGATCTGACGTGCCGATATCAGGCCTGCCGAATACAACTATCTATAATATACCTAGTTTGGAACTGTGGTTGGCTGGTATAAATAAGACGTCCTACATATGGATTTCTAATAAACAGAGAGTTCTTGGATTGTACTTGCTGCGGGCTGCTATGACCATATTTTATCTTCCACCATACAAGGAAGAGAATTTTTAAGTGCTCATTTTTCAAATTCTTGAAATCTAAATTTGCATTAGGATTGCAGATGTTTATTTTTCCTCCAACTCACACCTTCTCGTACACAAACATCACGAACACTATATATTTCATGCTCAATCTCCTATTTCAAGCACCATAAGATAATCGATTAATAATATAAGTGTTATTACTTTATTTTGAGTACTTTATCTTGTTTTCATTCCAAGCCGCGTGCACTGTTATGTTCTGTATTTATTTTGGTTTCCACGGGACAGTCCAGGCCAGCACCATATCCATCCTTAATTCCATATGTGGGACCATTGAAAACACAACAACGGACAATTGGACCTTTTTGAGAAAAAAGTCTGTATAGGTACGTTAGTAAAAATATTCCTTCTCATTTCAACTACGTCGTCAACATTTTGGCTGGCTCGCACGCTAATATAAACGACGCTTATATAATACGACTCAAGATAATAATTGTAAAGGTATATTTATAATTGTAAATAAATATTTATTATCTGTATTTTCCTACTTTTATTTTATATAAATTAAAGCCAAAGTCACACAACATCCTGAAATATTTTAACGTTTATGATATATTATTATATTCATATACTTTTCCTGTATACTCGTACATGTGTATATTATTTGTTTAGTTAGGATTTTGTGAAGAGTGTTCTCTAATTTCGTGAAATGTTGGTTAGGGCAATTAGACGAGGCCATTTTTGAGAATTTAGAAAACCAGGTTAAAAAAAGAAAGATAATATTGTTATCAACTTTCAAACTTACTTTTTACTAACCTATTACAGTTACATTCCACTTACGTATTCACCCCTGTTTTACCTCCATCCGATTTCGTTCTATAAATTATTAACAAGTAAACTTGAACAGGCTTACTTATGTGTCCGTGTACGTGTAAGGTGTCCTAATTTTAAGGTACTCGTAAAAAAGATCCTATGTGCATTTTGATTTTATGATTTTTACGCTCTTTTGACTGCATGAAGATTTAGTCCAGTATCAGGTGAACTGAATATTTTAACGTGCGTGAAATGTGTTGAATGAAAACACTTACTTATGTTACCATCAACTGTACGCTGTGGCAACCTAAATCCATGTAGAAATGTATTGCATTTCGAATTCCAGCTCACACACACAGCTTTCTACTAGATTAGACCAATATTCTAAAAACTCTCTCTCTGGTTTGTGTGTATGTAATTTCGTTTTACTGGTGGTCAGCTAGGTCGCCAGAGATTCCGAAGATGCGCTATGTTGAATGTGAGGGATCTGAGTTTCTGTATAGCATCCAAAAAGATGAATACTCAAGTTAACAAAAGGTTGGCAACGAGCTGTATGGTTCCTCTCGAGTCGCAAGCATCTACAGGCTACGGTGTCTGCTTACCATCAGGCAAGACGTATGCTTATTTCCCATCGTCATGGTATTATAATAGTATATTACTATATAGGCCGGAAAACTAAGGGTTTCAGGCCAAGTAGATATAGACTGGAAGGATTGGGATACGCCTGCAGCCCAACGTTTCTCGCCAAGATTTGTATAGTGCTTTTCTCAAACATATTCATACAAATCTTGCAGGCCTAATCCGGAAAAGTCCTCTTTTTTAATTTATATTCCACATAAATTTGTGGCACAGGCATTATGACATTCTGCCACTATGCGTATTAAAAATAAAACTTTGACTTTTTTGTCGTTTATTTCATTGCATGTTTGAGAAAAGCTATCCATACCTCGGCGGGAAATATGGGGTTGCCGGCCGAAGACATATAGACAAGATTAGATGAAATTCCTTTACAGTTCTCCCGAGTTGTTCCGCCTGCAAAGTGATACTTTGAAGCCTGTTATAACGCACGTAATGATGAAATTTACATTGCATGTTTGAGAAAAAATAATTTTCCCGACTAGATTATACATTGAAATATGTACATTTATCTGTAATTTTACGCGGCAAAGAAAACACCTGCCGCTTAAAAACCCAGCGCCGATCAAAGGCACGCGGAGGTGAGAAATACTGAAGTGTCTCATATTGATAAATATTTAATGATTTCTACGTATATTTAAAAATATGGCGCATACACAAACACACCTAAACTCACGCCGATATTCCCAAAAGGGGTAGGCTGAGCACACGAAATTTATTTCAGTGCTACTTTTAGCAACTGTAGGTTTATAGATGGAGAAAATGTGATATTAAAAAAGTAAAAGTAGTTTATTCTTCAAATTAGGCATATTACAATACATACACCTATGAACGTCAATAATTGCAGTGACAGGTTGCTAGCCCATCGCCCACTACACACTTCAACCTGGTTCCCATAGTCAACTCTTATGACACCCAAGGAAAGAAAGGGGGTGGTGCTAATCTAACCCAGCATCACACGGGGAACGAAAAATATTATGAACGTTGAATATACTATTAATCAAAAAAGGGGAATTTATGGACATTTAATGACAGAGCTATCTCAAACTTAAGTCAAACCGAAACTTAGCTTAGTTTAGGTGAATATAAAGTTCGACAGCTTTAAATATAATAACAATTATACAATATCATTATGCAACTGTGGTATAAGAGAATCGTAAAACTGCTGAAAGACGTGTGTTATTATAATAAAGATTATTTCGACCTATTGCAACGCGTAAAAAAATCTGCTGAAAATCACCTCCACCAATCCACACTTCATGGCGTCCACGGTTATTGTATGCGTTATTGAATTTATTTTCAATCTCGACTCAGTCGCATTTTACTTCTGACGTGAATAGCCGTCTTATTAAGCGTTGCTACGGTAAGCGGTATTAGGTCTAATAAGGTAAGGATACTACGTATACAATCATAAGTGAGGTTACTATCCGACTCACAACACTTACGCATGGGATTTTCGTTCCACAATATACTTTTTGGTATCAACGTTATGTAGTACATATTAGGGTGTCAGTTGATAAGGGTAAACTTTTGTTTTCATATTTTTATTTCACATGAGTTTCGTGTCCCTAACGATGAGAATATTAACTTTTTAGGAGTTCTTTTATAAATAAAATATAATCGTATTAGAGGCTGTTATGTTAGATTTGTTTTATAACAACCGTGAAATATATACGGTTTCCGAAAAAACGGAAGGAAAATTTTATCTTTTGTTTAAGTATTTTATGCCGAACGTTACATTACCAACCATACACCATATAAAAAAAGGGTTTGGTACTCGTAACTATTTTGTACAGTATAATAACTAGTGGCTCTGTGAGCAGTAGTCCTCGCTAAAAAAAATTTCTTTCAAATTTCAAAATTTCCAAAAACTGTCTCGACAAAAAAAAACTATATAATTATCGCACATACTCACAAAATTTCATGAGAATCGGTTAAGGAATGCGACCTGTAGAGGAGAACATCCGGACAGACAGATATACGAAAGATTTTTTGTCGAAAACTGAAACGAAGACACTTCGCTCGCCCGGTAAATTTTGCAAGCTATCAATTCCTGGCGTGCCGTAATAATCGCCGAGGAAACGGACATAGTCCTTTCAAGGCAGTTTAAGTAACTTTAGCGAAAATGTCACTCAACTGACTACCTATGCGGCACCATGAAAGTCAAACTAAAGCTGTAATTTAGCAAAGGCATACACAATACATATCAATTACGCCGACAAAATGATAGAATAAAGTCTTAAAAAAAAAAAACGGTACCGCCCCTACACGTAACGTAAAGCTGCGATGCATTTTTTTTCCTACTAAACCCATCGTGTAGAGTATCGTTGCATAGCTTGTTTAAAAGTTCAAAACGGGTGGGCAGCCTACGGAACCCTACATTGTGCGTGAACTGACTCGCACTTGTCCGCTTTTTACTGACGGTAAGTGTCATATCTACTTGAAACTAATGAAATTGCAGGTTTATTCAAGCCATTGACATTTTAGCCTTACTTAAACTATAAACTTCCTAATTACAGTTATGACAACCCTAATTGCTTGTCCTAGACTTGCTAAATAGAAACGGTTTTCAATTTAACTTGACGCTAGTACCACTAACTGGGGCAAGTAAACTGTTACTCAAACTTTTGAACTTAGTTACTATGACAGTCAAAGATGTGTTGGCGACAACTTCTGGTCAATTTATAAAGACAGGCCACTAGTGGATTACGTAACGCGTCTTACGTTACGTAGATCTGTCATTTTAAAATGAAACATTTTCCAAACTAAAATTACAGATCTACCGAAAAGCCGTTGCTTTAGAACTTACTTACGCACGCTCAAAAATGTTACGTCATAAGCTCTCTGAATCTAGAATGTCCTGATTTGTCGATCCGGAGGCGGTACGATATGAGAAAACTGTCAGCTGTCAGAGTCAACCGATACGAATGCAGTACTGCCCTACGTCTGGGCAAGGTATCACTACTGCACAATCGTAGTACTGACAGTATTTCGTCAAGTGAGGAAATCTCACATCGGTAAGCTCACGTCATAGAGCAAAATATTTATGACATATCACTCCCGCCCCGCCTAGTCAGAAAATCGCCTTACGGTTCAAGCGAGTGGCTGTCAAGAGGCTGATAGTAGAATCTCAGCTTATACTAATAAGTTTCTAAGGACTTGTTTTCGTACGGAATGCCATTTGATGTTTACCATTACCTTTTCGGCGAAGGAGAACATGGTGAAGAAACCTGCACACGTCATCTGCGAAGACATTGAAAGGTGAATGTGAAATCCACAACCCGCACTGTACTGCATCCATGCATGTTCCGTACATGTTTTGAAAAACTCATCAGTACGAGTTGGGATTCGAACCACTGACTACCTCTTGACAGCTCTATGCTTGAACCACTGGGTTGCCGTAGCTTATATTTCAAATCTTAGCGGTTAATTCGGTTTAGCCATGGCTTTCTGAAAGGTTTCCAACATACAAAACGACGCTAAAACCTCAACGCCGTCCGCTCGGCAATGTTTCAAGAGCACAAGCTTTATTTACAAAGCAGCTATTAGTGCAGTCTAAATCAGATTTACTCATTTTGGTGGTTTGAAGTAAACTGTAAATTTAGTGAACATAAACAGAGCCTGAACCAAATTTGGGAACCCTTTTTCGCATTTCAATCACTTGTGAATTATCTTGGTGCATGCTCTCCTTCTTGCATAAGTATTTGGTTACGCGTGTGCAAGCGAGCAGTTTATATTCAGCTTTCGCTTACCATCAGGCGGGCCGTACGCTTGTTTGCCACCGACGTGGTATAAAAAAATATTAAGAAAAGATTGGTAAAATGGTATTTTAGTAGCAAAATTAGGATGCCAGTTGGCGAACCGCGCCACCTGACATATATTTTAGTAGACATTGCAAGTAACGAGTAAATTACGCCGAATACACTCATCTATACACAAACAAGAAAAGACATTAAAAGCACTCAAGGCAATATTTATCTCTCTTTGTAAAATATTTGATTTGAAGTAGTATGATAAATTTACTAACGTGGCTGATTATTTTTACTCAGTGGTAAACAAGTACGACCACCAGAGGAAGAGGAGCATCATCCTTGGAGTGCGGTGGAGATACTGCGATCGCTTACACGCATGCCAAGTGTGGCGATTATGGCATTTACCCCCATGATATTGGGGGAGACCTATGTCCGGCAGTCGACGTCCTTTGGCTGATATGGTGGTGGTGATGGTGGGTAAACAAGTCCAATAACCACCTGTTATTATGCAGTTATAGTAGTCTATAAACGATTGATACTCCAGCGGACTTGCATGCGCTTTTTAGACACTTTAAAAACCTGTACGCTTTCTTTCTTGGAACACCTGTATGTTGTACAGGTATAGTACTGTAAGCTAAGAAAGTTGACTACTAACCTATTTAGCACTTTTAGGCTCATTTAAGGTTCAAAAGTGGCAGTGGGAGTTGGCGTCTCGCCATCAAACGTAAAAGTTTGGCGAGAGTATAAATGTGTAGTATGTAAGTTTTAATTTGATTATATAAATTAAATAAATAATAATAATAAAATACTACTTTCTTGGCTACCGGTGCAGGTACTGTAGTCTCAGGAAAGCCTCGTCAGGGAGCTCATTTCATAGCTGAAACATGATTGTTGGCCCGCGAAGTAAGTGCAATTTTGCGGGATCTACTTAGATATAAGTCTGCGGGGCACCAGTTGGCTAGTGACCGCGCCTATTGCCTTAATTGGCTTTCGGCCAAACTAGATTAGCCCCGAGTTATAGCTACAGCTTATTGTAGCGAGGAAAGGGTGTGGGCTGGTAAATAATGACTCTCTAATAGTATTAAAAGTCACTGTAGCCGAGCATAAGGCTTGCGATTAAAATTATAAAATGCGTGTATGTAAATTAATTATGATTGATATACATCGAATAATTGCCATTCAGAATATACTTACTACTAATAGCGCGTGAGCAACTCAATCTTATTACAAAAGAGGCCACGAAAAATCCTTGATATTAAGAATAAGGTCTCTGTTTTGCAAATAAATGTACTTACCTAAATGTTTTTTTTTATTACTTATGACCAGTTTTTTTTATTATTTTTAATCACAAGTACGTGTTTTTGAACCCTAAATGGTACAAATGGGTGTAAAAAGTTTATGTACAAAAAAATTTTTGATACTTAACAGTAACGTTACGGTGAAAAAAAAAATATCGGTACGAAACTTGGCTAATCCCAACAAGGCCTTTTTTCCGTCTCGTTTGAGAGGTCAGTTTAAATCTTGGGATTCTGTGCCAAAACGGAGCCCGGGGTCCTTAAGACTACAACCGGAAAACCGGTAGGAGAATGGTATGTTGCAAGTTAGCTAGTTTAAAATTAAAAATAGAATTTAATTCAGTGCTAGAAAAACCGCCGCCGCGATAGTGTAGTACACATGATTAAGGATCGCGAACCGGTCTGAAACATATCGAGCGATATTTGACCTTCTAGACGTGACGTGAGACGGGTCACCGTTTCATTATATTTTAATGTGTTTAAAACCCCCTGGAGTTTTCTGGATAAAAATGGAATTTATTTCTTTTTTTTTAATTAGCAATATCTCCGCATTCTAAAAGAGACTTCAGTCTTGTTTCTACTCATTATCATCATCATAGCAGCCAAAGTCCACTGCTGGACATAGGCCTCCCCCAATGTTCTCTACAATTACCGGTCTTGCGCCGCCCTCATCCAACGGCTTAACCCGATCTTGACTAGATCTTCACTCCACCTTGTTGAGGGTCTTCGCACGCTGCGTCTTCCGGTGCATGGTCACCACTCAACAAATAATAAATAAATAAGAGGGGGACCGTTTTTTACATAAATCGAACTAGTCCCATAGTAAGTCAATAAGGCTTGTGTTATGGGTACTAGACGATGATATATTTAATAGATATATACATAGTCTCAGGATCAAATGTTTCTGCTAACCACAGAAACTAATGTCCTTACCAGGATTTGAACCCGGGACTTCTACCTTCTGAGGCAGGGTCACTACCAGCTAGGCTAAACAGGCCGACCAATCATTGATGTAGCCTTAAACATTGTTAACATAACGGATTAAGGATGCTGCAGTGCAAAACTATCGCCCGGAGAACTTGCTAAAGCCCGAGATGAACGCGCCAACTTGCTATAAGGGTAATTAATTAACAATCCAGTATTCTAACTAGGAACACTGCCAAGAAGAGATTATATTCAGTCGACTAGAAAAGAAAAATCCATTTTCTGCCTTGTTGAACTGTAAAAATGTGAAAATGGGTACCTGGTCGTATTTATGACTTCGAAGGTGCAAAATCATCATCATCATGTCAGCCGAAAGACGTCCACTGCTGGACATTGGCCTCCTCCAGGCTATATCAATTAGTTTGGTTGTACTGCGGATGGTCTTATTCCTGATGCAATCACGCAGAGAAACTCCCAGCATATTTGCTCTTTGGGTGACTTTGAGGCAAGGTGCAAGATACCCATCTTCGTCAGTCTTCGTCAAAATCGTCAGCCTAGTTTTTCACTGGATGACAGTTTGTTTGCTTCGAGCCATTCGGTTGATGATGCCATGCTCGGCTGCGATTCCATGTGTAGGAGATATCGCTCGATTTTGTTTCATGTATTTGTCATTCTCATTTAGAAACAGAGCTGAACATGAAAGTTATCTCTACATTGTCACCTTAATTTGGGCCCCATTTTCTATCCTTGATATCAATTGTCGAATTCGAGACATTCTAGTTTCTTCTTTGGGTTGAATATGGCAATCATTTCCGCAGAAACTAAAGTCCGAACCAATTCTTAGGACGGTGACCGCTTCCAACACGAAGCGGACATTGGAAGTTTTCAGAATGCAATCGGGATAACACTAAGACGAAAAGGAATCGGCTTTGTCTAATATCATGTAAATTTTAGGTAGATACACCATATCAGCTGAAGGACGCCTACTGCTGGACATAGGCCTCCCCCAAATTCACGGGGGGTATATGCCATAATCACCACGCTTGGCATGCGGGTTGGCGATCGCAGTATCTCCACCGCACTCCAGGGATACTGCTACCCATCCCCCGGTGGTCTTGGTCGTAGTTTTAGGACATACCCGGTTCCAACTTTGGCGTACGAATACATGTCATGCCAAAGTATAAACATTTCTGTGACGTTGACCGTACCTAAAAAAAATTCTAAGTGTTTCTATTGTACATACTACACATACTACACAGAACTGTGTTCCTAATACTGCTCAGTTTCAATTCCATTTTCCACTACTTGTACTTATAGAAAGATCGCTTTTCATTGATAAAACCACCTTTTGTACCTTTGTCAATTATTTTGGACATGTTGTTTTATTATGTATTCCTATTGATTTATCATCATCATATCAGCTCAAAGACGTTCACAGCTGCCGTCCTATTATATTGGTCTATTCCAATTAATTTTCCACTAATTATCATTTATTTTTTCCAGAAGCTTTCGTTAGACCGACAACGATATTACATTTCCGAATAAAAATAGTAACAATGGAAACTACTTTAATTGGAGTTAAATAATTCCTTTCGGAGGTCGCTTGGAGGAAGTTGGGTTTTAATCTATAATAGCTGCGAGTTGGTAATTAAAGCTGACAGCGGAAGCGCCTAGGCATAGTGCAGGGATACTGTCGACAGTAAATAAGTATTTTGTAATAACGTGCCAAGTCAGTCTCTTGTCTACTTGTACTGTACTTGTTAAATTTTAAAAGAACTCAATATAAAAAGATGGCTCAATTGTCTGTCTCGGGAGGATCCCCCGTTTTTTGGGGCTCAAAACTGATCGACCAAGTTCAGGGCAAGAAAAGCAGAGGCAGAATACTCTCTCGTTGGTTTCATACATTTGAGGAAGTTACGCAATTGTAACAACAAGGCTGCTTAAGAAACTGCAAACTGATGTTGTCTTGCTTTGCAGATAATAGTCATACAGATAATAAACATAGTATTATCAATACCGCTTGTCACGTGACAAATTTAATGTACAGTCGAGGAATTGGATTTTTGGGTTACTTCGTACCTTGTCACAGTGAAAATCAATATGAAAACTGCTTGAGATCTCATATTCTTGTCACTGTGATAAGGTAAGAAGTGGCCCAGAAATCCAATTTCTCGACTGTACCTATCTTTTTTATGTTAATTGTATTTCGGTACGAGTATCAGGACCATGTCCAAGTCGTTCATCAATCATTTACTTCTTGATTAAGTGAAGATTTACCACAGCCACAAACGACATAAACTCGATTACTCAAGCAGATGCCAATATTGGCCCTAGATAGCCAATTAAAATTTGCAGTGTAAAAAATCAAAGGATGGAATTAATAAGCAGAATCGATACCGGGTCGGTGTAGGGTTCGGATTAAACGTCAAGTGGGAAAGTTTACGGCACCGAAATAGGGACAGAGGTTTCATTAAGATGTTTGCATTCTGTATTTTATTATCAGCCTAGTTAGCATATCTAGCCTATCACTTTTGGGCACTGGACTTGTCTCAAGAAGGATTCACCTCATGACAAATGGAGCATTCTATTGGGTCCTCCTGAAATTCATAACTTAAAAAGTGTCCAATACTTCCGGCCTTCCCTAGTTTCATGGGGGGTACATGCCATAATCGCCACACTTGGCATGCAGATTGACGTTCGGTATCTCCACCGCACTCCTGGAATGCTGCTGCCCATCCCCCGGCGGTCTTGGTTTTACTTTTAGGACACACCCAGGTCCAAACAATGCGTCAATGCTACGTAAATTTTAATACAAAATACTTTTCACTTCCCTCACCATTGCCTTATTTTCCTGTTATGTTGTTTGTCAGTTTAATATATCTTGGTATCGATTCCAAATTCAAAATGAGCCATCCCTAGCACAGCAGACGGGACGTTACATATATCTATGCTTATAATGATGAGTTGAATAACATGAATATCACCGAGCTGCACAAAAATACCAATCATAATTCTCAAGCCAAATCTCATAATCTCAATCTCATGATTTTTTATCTTTCGTATTTCAGTAGGTACTTCTATTTTCTTCTAGTGTAATTAGGGATGATTCACAGTAGACCTTTCCGTGTCCGGGCCGGCCCGTTTTCTATGACAGCAAACGCAACGGCCGGCGTATTTCTCTAGAAGAAAACGGGCCGGCCCGGACACGGAACGGCCTACTGTGAATCATCCTTTAGTTGTACTAGCAGGCTACTTGTCGCCGCATTTGCGTAAATAGGTCCCAGATGTATGTATACCGGTGCAATAGTGTGCTAGACAGCGTTAAATTTCTTCACCTGCTTGTGAGAGCGATAGTGCGACGCTTAGGGTAATGCGGCATCTGTTGCGTAATATGAAATTTGTATGTCATCTGTGGTATAACTGTTTGCAGGCATATGCTGTGTGGCGCGGCTGTCAGCGACAGTCTAATAACAACGGAGTTTAGAGTTCGGCTGTTCGCACTTGGCGTCAACTGCAACTGCCCTCGTTACAGAACATTCTAACTTACTGTTATTTAATCACAGAAATTGGAACCATTTTTGCTGATATTTGACGCTGCTAGAATGTTCGGTTTCTTAAGCGTTTTGCGTTCACACACGTGACATATAATCGTAAAATGCGTAAAATCCTTTCTGATCTGTATGCGATATTTTCTACTTTACCGAGCCTTTGGTGATTTTATTTAGATTTCCTTACTTGTCAGTATTACATTTACACAGTAGTAATATAATAGGTACGCGAAGACGCAGTATGGTATGGATGCAGTACGGCATTCACGACGTCACGCTTCCGCGTCCCGTGCTAATCAGAAAGCATATTAAATGCACCAAAGATTCTGTACTGACTCATCTGACAGTTGACATTGACAGCTGACAGCTTACTGGTTTTTTCACCGCCTCCGTATCGCAAAGTACGGATGTAGCTTTAGTGTCAGAATTAATCCAAAGATACCGCCCAATGATTGTATTACTAGCCTATCAAGTTTTACCTCAGAGTACCCAGAGTAGACGTCACATAATAATACCGCTAAGAGCGAGAAGATCATATACTAAATTAAATAAGAGAGCCAGAGAGGGATATATCATTTGTTGTCCTTGTCATAGTTCCGCTTTTCTTTATTTGCCTCAATGTCATCTAAACGTCAAGTCAAATAGTTTGAGGCAAATAAACAATTACCCGGCCAAATTAAAGAGGTTGTTTATTGTAAGCCGCCAGACGTTTAAGACTAGTTCTCAATTTAGCTGCATAAGAGCTTTTCTGTCCTCCTTGGTGAAACTCGTATAGGATCTCTATAGAAATCCTTACTCTAAGAGTTTTACTAAGGCGATTTGCTGACTTGTAGGTAAGGAAGCGGTACAATATTAAAATGATGTCAACTGCACTGACAGCTGACACTGGTCAACTGTCAGTCGTGTCAGTACCGCTTCTTTACTGCGCGCCTTCACATTTAGTGGTATTATTACAGCACAATTGTAATACTGACATATAAGTCACCACAGCACACTGTAATCTCTCTCTCTAATCATCTCACATCAAAAATCGAGATACCACATACCGATCCCGTACTGTCTAGTCAGTAAGTCGCCTAATGCGATATATGTTGCTTGCTATTGGACTTGGCGTATTGAGTCGGAATTGGTTTCATTCCTTTTTCCGACAAGTGTTACACAGATTAATTTACAAATCTTAATTAATATCTTAATTCTTCACCTTTGCATAACGTCTGCATCAGAAGAGTGTAAATCTAGGCCGAACAACTATAATATTAATCTGTGATCAACGGTACTACCATCAATTTCCCGTAATGGGCAGTCATAAGTGTCACTTATGTTATGATTTAGAAGTAGTAATCAATTTTAACTTGAACACAACCTCGTTTCAAGATTTTTTGGCATGTTATTTAATGTAACAATTTATTAAAACGTTAAGATTATCATCATCATCATCACCATCATTCAGCCAAATGACATCCACTGCTGGACATAGGCCTCCCCCAAAGACTTCCACAATGACCGGTCCTGCGCCATCCGCATCCAGCGGACACCCGCGACCCTTACCAGGTCATCAGTCCACCGTGTGGGGGGCCTGCCCACGCTACGCCTTCCGGTACGTGGTCGCCACTCGCCCCAAGGCGGGCGGAAAGGTTAAGATTATATATATACATAATTACAGATACGAAAGCATCCCTTTTGATTAAAACAGACATTGTTCTTCAAATGAAATTCAAATGAACGCATGTACTGAATATGCAGACCAAAACAATTTTCCCGGTTTGCGAAATGCTAATTTTCATCTAAATTCTAAATTACCCATACGCTGACTAGCATCTGTTAGTATGTAGATTGCGGATAGTGGAAATTATATTTTAAATTGAGGCTTTGTGTATCCAGACTGCAAATGTTTTTCTTTGCTTTGTATTAAATGAATATTATATTTAGTTTAACTAGAAAAATATTGATTAAGAAGGCTTTGAGATATGGAATTAAAGAAAACTTGTAATGGTTCAACAAAAATCCTGTTACTTTTTCACGCTTAAACTACTACTTACCACCTTTTGAGATTAAATTTGGTATGAAGTTAGTTAGGGTGAAGGGAACTTTCGGGGGAGGTGAAGTATGGTCATTAGTCACCTTTAGAGTTTAACAGTAACTTCATAGTTTACTGCAGCATAAACGCATATTGCTTGTATATGCTAAACCGAACGTGTATATAATAGGGTATTTCTTTCAATAAAGTTTCACTATATACTTGGATCTTGAGTATTCAATTATCTCCGACGCAACCCTGCAACCCTGCTACCCCAAAACGACTACGTATATCTCAACTGGGAAAGACAAATTGATACAACAAGACATGTCAACACAACAAGTCACAAGACAAGACAACAAGTCACAAGACAGAACAGGAGTGAATCAGGGGTGGAAGTTTCGTATGGAGGTACGACATAAACGAGTTCCATGCGGACGGTTGTAAATTATTAAAAAAAAATGTTTATTTAAATCCAGTAAAACAGAAGTGTCGGTCGAAGCGTTGATAGGCCCTTTTAATATTTATGATTACTTAAATACATAGGTAGTACTCGAAAATATTGGCATGCCTGCATGCAGGTTGAGTACATGGAACTGTATTTTAATGTATAAGCCCTATTTGTACCCAATGTATTCCAGCAAATAAACGATTTGATTGATCGATAGAAAACATCCATGACTCAGAAACAAATATTCCTGCCCATCACACAAATATTTGCCCTAAATATATTCCAAGATTGGTTGTTAGGTATGTACTCCACTCAAGAGAAAATACATCATACCAAGAAAAGATCATGTTACAAATAAACCTTTATTAATTTATAAACGACAATCCCCTTGACAAATAAAATGTTTTCATATCAAAAATTCCTATGCCAATAAGCATTGCTCAAACAGTTGTTCGATTCTACTGTTACAACAAAAGCGGTATTTTGATTTCCCTAAAGACAGTTGTTTGCTTTCACTTTGGAAACTACGCGATCTATCGACAATAGCTAGTAGTGTAGTGTATTCGTTTATTTTATTTTATAGAGCTTGTGGATGGAAAGCACGTTAATTTTAAATTGTTTGGATTTGACAACGACAGAATCGCTTCTCGTCGATAATTTTAAGGAAAATGCTATGCAAATGCAAAACAACTGCAAATAAAAGAAAGGCCGGAACAAACAAGTATAATTATAATTGTACGAGTACGGATATTTGGTTCCAAGCAAATTGAAAATTTGCTGTTCTAACTTGAACCTACAGTTTTTGACACCTAGATGCACACGCCAATTATGAAAATAATTTAAGACGCACAATTTTACTGTATGTATTAAGCATTGATCAAAAACATTACCTATTGTCGCGCAACCGGGTCGAAAAAAAACCTTATGGCAAGACCTGAGTTGCCCGTACGGCGTAGGTGAGGTTTCAGTAAGCTGTAGCGAGTCCGGATTCTTTCCTGTGCACTTATATTTCATTGAATTCTTCCTAGTTATATGCGGAATGTGCGGAGCGAGCGGGTAGTAGATAATGCAATTCTGCAATCGTGCAGATTTTAAGCTTGAAATGCACAGAGCGCGTTGCGCAGTGGAGGCGGTTTTGCGGTAAAGATTACGCGGTCCGGGGGACGTCGCACCATAAAACCGGGCGGTATTTGCAAGATACAGCGGAGCGGAGGCGGCGTGTGTGACATATGAATGAGTTGATTTCGGAAAGATCAAAAATATAAAACTGCATTTGCCGCACGCGCTCTGTGCGTTTCGAGCTTTACGTGCTACTGCGCCAATAAGTGAAATTGTCACAACTGTCAGTATACCGAGAAATAAGGAAATCTGGAAGACATCAGTAAGATCTCAATAGACTAGAAAATACCGCATAAAGATACCGCCCCGTCAAGCTAATAAGTAGCCCGCAGGAACACCAAAAGATAAGTAGCAGAAAGATAAAAGGAAGTGTAAGTATCAAAGATATTCTTTGACCTAACTTGTAGGCTTTGAGCTTAATTTATACTCGTAATGAAGGCTCACAACGACAAATAATACTTAACTTGAAAATTAACGAGTTTCTGTCAATATCTCCGTTATTATTTGAAAACAAGAAAGCGCTTGCTCGTGTTTGTAATTTATTTAGAACACCCGTAACACGGAGTCATCACGAAACTTCATATCTTTGACTTGTTTGTTCACAGTGAGTCATTATCAGATCCGGGTTGTCATACAAATTTTATTTCTGAAAAAGAAAAAAATGTCAGACGCAATCCGCTTTAAGGTTACTTCCACATTTATTTTTTATACCACGTCGCTGGCAAACAAGCGTACGGCCCGTAAGCGGTCACCGCAGCCTATGGACATCTGCCACTCCAGGGGTGTCACATGTTCGTTGCCGACCGTTTAAATAATTATCCGCTCCTTTCTTGAAGAACCCCCATACTATAGTCCCTAGGGAAAACCTCGGCAGGGCTCATTCCACAGTCGGAGCGTCCGAGATAGGAAATTCCTCTGAAACCGTACCGTACGCGACCATTTAGGTTCTAAGGTGAGAGAATGAATGCCCTGCCGACGGCGAACAGTGCGATGGTAGAAAGCGGCCGTGGGCATCATGTTGAACAGTTCTTCGGAGCCCAACCCATTATACAAGCGATAGAACACGCATAAGGAGGCAAGTGAGTTTGGGATCTTCCACAATTCGCGCATCACGTCTCTGAAGCGAGATATTTCTCGGTTTCATTTGACATTTGTCGATAAAGTATATATGTAAGGTTTCAGCTGTCAGCGTTTAATGTTAGTCGAGTCAGTACAGACTCTTTACTTCATCCTTATAATGAGTACTTCCTGATGGGAGCGCATTGACCGAATTCATGGCGCTCCAACTCTGCACAATATATTACTACTGCACAAATGCAATAGTGTCCGTAAACTGACAAAGTGAGGAAATCTGGTCAACATCTGTAAGAATTTGGTTGTAAAATACTGCATATAGATTCCACCCCGCGAAATAGCTTTAGTGCAAAATCAGAAGAACCTCAAGAAGAAGATAACTCTTTAGAAAGATACTTATTCTTCCAAAGGTTTGACATGATCCTAAAACGTTTCAAATTCACATTTTTTGTATCTAAAATATGAGCATAACCCCAAAAAACCGCACATCTAATTCAATATCTCAATCTCTATCGCACTTTCTTAAGAGAGCGAGCAAGTAGATGGTGATTGATAGAGGTAGAGGTAAACGGATTCGATTTACGAACGTAGATTGTTCATTGCTCATTTCGTCGCACCCTGTGTGATACTCGTATGGATGATTTATTGTATTCCTGAGGGATAATTTTCGTAAAGCGTTCGAGCAACATATTAGTGACGGAGCGAGCAAAGCGTTCGGCAGATGTCGAACTATTGTTCTATTGCATTTATCAATTGACTGACGTGAAATTTTGTGATCAGGTCCCATACTTATTATGTTTTTTAGTTAATTAACTTATTAGAAATTTGAAAAAAAAACAATTCAAGATGTCTGCAGATAACTCGAAAGCTCTTTCTTTATTAAAAAAATATACATAATTATTTTATTCCCATTTGTGTGAGCCAACGGCATTGAGTCAGTCGTTTCCGTGACTTATCTGGGAGCGATTGGAGACAGGAAATTATAGCGAACGTTGCTACGAACGGTTTAATTACTTTTCAATATTGCCTTACGGACGGCGACAAGTATTGAGCTCCGGGACAGGTGCTTGAGTGTTGCTTACTGTGCATTTGAAGTGTTTAAGGGAGGCACATGATAAAACGCTGAATTAGTGTCATTAATATGTTGGAAGTCCACAAGTTTAACGGTTTTTAGCCATTTAGTATGCCTTTTTGTCAAATCAGGTTAAGTACATACATATATGGCATTGTATTATATAATTACTGGGCAATATGTCTTAATAAAGTAATCACTTCTTCTTCTGGAAGTTTCACTGTTTTAAGAACATTAACACTTTTTGGCGGTGAGGAGTCGTTGCACTAGCAAAAATCTGTCTGTGATAGTCAGGACGGACTCTTTAATACGTTCCAACATTTCAATGAGAGCTTCCTGTTAGAAGAATGCGTGCAAGCGGGGCCGAATGCACATTCGAATTATTGTTCAAAACAAAGTCTTTACCATGTACATATGTCATATTTAAAATAAAATAAAAATTATTGCCACACCTAGTAATATACAATTTATGAAAGAGAAGAAGAAAAAACAAACAACAAGAAATACCACATAAACTGAAACTTATGAACTTAACATAACAACTATAACTTAAATATATGGTGAGGCAAAGAGTCCCAATCTCAGCATTTGCAGTGACAGAACGCTCCGCGCTGATTTTCCGACTGGACCCAGGGGGGATTGGAGTCGTTATAGTTGTGATATTTGTTGACTTCCCTATATTTCGGCGCTGTTGCAAGCACCTTTTGCATTGTTATGCTACTGCGCTAATGTACGACCAGTGACAAATAAGGAAATTTTACTCAATGACGCATAATAATTCCGATTTAGCCCAAATACCCACTTACCCTACGTATTCTGAATTACAATCTAAGTAATTGCAAATAAGTAACTGACGTAATGATAAAAGGATCAAGAAACCGGACGTCCGTTCTACAGAATCGAGCACTTACAAGTAACTTATTCACTATTTTTTTACATCTATTAAGGAACATTTAACAGGATAAAACAGGAGGCTGCATTAGTGACGAGCTTAAGGCCTCTATTTAGAACTCACAATTCTATTTTAAATTTATTTTTATCCCAACTCAATATCACATATTTATAGAAGACCTCAACCTTCACAGAAAACTGCAGCCATATTTACGCCACTGTTTGTTCTATGTGGTGTTGTATCCCTGATGATAATTGAGTTTGCTTGAGCTCCAGAGGATACGCTCAATAAACGAGGGATCTGCTTTATCACTGACTTCAAAAAAGAAGGAAGTTCTATTTTCCAATGTACATATATATTTTTTTGCATGTCCACCAATTTTTCTGTCAATAGTGGACCAATTTTCAAATTTCTGCTTCATTCGTAAGAGTATGAAGGGATCTCAAGGAAATCGAGTCAAGGAGTCAATTTGCCCACTCACTTGACAAAGAGGGCTCGAAGTTGCACCACGTCCGTAGGAAGTACCCACCGTTACCCTACACGTGACCCCTGGGTGGTGCTAAGAGTGCAACAAAAACTGGCAACCGTACTGTCTTCTCGAATATGTTACGGTTCGAAATGATTGTCATGCGATAAATAATAATAATATCAAGGGAATAATAGAGAGCAGGGCTCATATTTTATAGACGCACGTATTACGTGTTTCATATATATACTAAAACTATTCAAGTATTTGCATTTGGTAATCATCATCTCTGTTGATGGAAGGCACAAATCCTTGACTTAATGGTTATCATTTGGAGGATAATTCTAAAAATATCATATGTACATATTTATAGGCCTTTAATTGTTTTTATTCAAGTTTTTCAGGTGAGCTGATGATGTAAAAACTGCTTGCTTTAAAACTGCTCTTAGATGATAGATGATGTAGATTTTTACAAAAGATTTTCCGATAATATCGGCAACGGGCTTGTAATTCTTGTGGAGTCACTAGCATCCATAGGCTACGGTGTCTGCTTATCGTAAGTTTGTTTGGCATCATCGCAGGATGAAAAATCTTAACTAGGTAAGAGGAATCGCATGAATCAAGATGATTCAAATACGAATTTATTGCGTCAAAACCGCGTTGCAGAATAGGACTAAGCCCAAAGGGAAAACTAAAGGCATTTAGTAATGCGAACTAATGTAAGAGCCTTTGAAAGGTCCGAGTAAATATGTCTGGGCCTTCAATCAGATTACCTGATTGAATGTGAGTACCTAAAAGTATTTTAATGGTTACGTAGCCAGCAAGCAGTTACAGGTATTTCAACTATTTTTTTATCCCATCAAAAACATAAATGTGAAAATGGCAGCCAAGTTCAATATACCTATACGATGCGTGGTGGTCGCCTTCGCCGACAAAATAATTGATATCTAAATGGGTGCCGTAGATTATCTGAAAAGGTGCCAAGTCTGGCACTAGATTGTTTACAGTAAAACTAATTTATTGCCGTTTAATGCATTTTGAGCCTTTACTTAGCACTTTTCTTAAATATCCAACAGCTTTCACGGTATTATAACATACTGCATAGAAAACTGCCAAGTTAAGGCTCAAAATGCATTAAACCGCAAGCATTCATCCATTCATTCATCCCACCCATTTTACTCACAAATTCGTTGAAAGTTTTTACTAAGCTTTACTTTCACGACTTTTTTCATTTTTTTTGGCCCACAGTTCAAAAGTTAGAGGGAGGGGGCGACACATTTATTTTTCTTTTGGAATGATTATTTCCGAAAATATTCACTCCAGAAGAAAAAAACACTATTCATTTTGAAAGACCTATCCAACAACACCACACGCCCAGAAGCAAAAAAAAAGTTCATCTCCACTTAACGTGTACCCTTATATTTTTTTATTAAATTAACGACTTTGTCAGATTTATTGATTTATACATCCATACAAAATTGCAGCTTTCTAGCACTAACAACCACAGAGCAAAGCCTCGGACAAACAGACGGACAGACAGACAAACAGGCGGACATGGCGAAACTATAAGGGTTCCTAGTTGACTACGGAACCCTAAAAATGGCTGAAATGTAATGATGTATTTTTAGAATCGTCTCAAAAATCCTTTCAATTACACACACGATAGGTTTTTAAAAAAAAAATCAAGCAAAAAAAAAATGACAGCACTCCTCTCTTAAGGGATTTGTTTTAAGAACTGCGGGTCAAAAAGGGTAACCTTTAGTATGCGTGTGCCAATCGGCTAAACTGTACATCGATTTGCGGCGTGTTTTGAGTATACCTTCCACTATTAGAGTATGTTGTTCGTTGTGTCAAACACATAATAAGTATAGGTTTGTGCCATTTTATAAGTCTTCATATCTAAATCTCATAATGTAACGTGCGGGCAACTCCTAACCCTACATTGTGCGTTGCCCGATACGAACTTGGCCGCTTTTTCATCATTGTATTCACTGTCTTTTCTATTTTATTTTTCCTATTTTGAATTAATTTCTAGATTGAAAGTATCATTAGCACAGTTTTCAGATATCCACTTTAAAATTATACTTCCAGGATCGTTTAAAATGTCATGTTCAGAAGCGCGTGAAATTAAATTAATTACATCTTGATGACTTGGTAATTACGAATACTGTTCGGCTTTCAACAATGCCATTTTATCGTATATTGAAGAATAAAGTGTCGGCCTTCGTTTTAACCGTGTTTACAATATAAAAAAGTAAACTTCCAAAATACCTACGTTTAATTATTTACGCTTAAAAAACGAATTTGTTATTTATCTTATCAAACTTGCATTAAAACACTGGCATTTTTGGAGTGGCAAATGATGATCTTACTGACCCTGCAGGTTTATTTTTATCATCAACCCCAATCGCATTACTTATAACCTGTTTTCTACGGGAATTTTATAGGGAAGGTTAAGATTATTGACCCTGAAAATATCATAAATATTTAAAGGTGATTTTTTGTTTTCACACACGCCGAGCGTAACAAGTCAGAACGCGCAAACAATATCAACCCGTAATTTTCACTAAATGATTGAATATTTTCAATATTCGATTATTCGCATTAATTGATTAAAAAAACCTCTACTTCACAGAAAATCACGCTTTTTATGGAAGGCGAATTTAGGCTTCATAGGCAATCGATGTTGCAGCATTTAAATTTAAGTACGTCAAGCTAAATATACCGTTGCGCTGGTGTTTATCATTCCGACGAGGTAGAACGCGCAACAAATATCATAGGTATATCGTGTCAATACGTTTAAAGGATGATTCACAGTAGGCCGTTCGGTGTCCGGGCCGGCCCGTTTTCATCAAGAGAAATACGCCGGCCGTTGCGTTTGCTGTCATAGAAAACGGGCCGGCCCGGACACGGAACGGTCTACTGTGAATCATCCTTAACTCAAAATATGCCTCCAGTGTTTATCATTTCGACGAGGTGCAACGAAAATTGAATGCCTTGCGGTGACTGCGGTATCGGTCATTTCCTCTCTGCAAAATCAAAATCAATCAAAATCAAAATCAAATATTTATTCTGCAAATAGGCCACAAGGGCACTTTTACATGTCAAAGCATGAATTTATACAATTTAAAAAACTGACAATCTTACTTAATAATAATGATAAAAAAATATATACTGATTAACAATTCAATGAAAATAAATTTACAAATATTAAGGACGTATTGAATACGATCTGTGTCCGAATAAACAAAAGGAATATAAAATTAATTTAATATCTCAAAGATGTATATGGTCTCTGAGCGTTCAAATATGATTAATAACAATTATTTCAAAGTGCTTAGAGATGTAAATGATCTCTAAGCCCTAAAATTAAAATAAGTAAACTTAATATTGTTAGAGATGTATAAGGTCTCTAAGCGTCAATAATAATAAAACTAATCCAGAACAGGATCATGTCTCTCGTCAATCTACATACAATAAAATAACACTAATATTAAGGTATTTCTGCATTCTTGTAACTATTGTTACCCGCAAAATTAAAGAGGAACAGTGTCCCCAAAGTTTTATATAGTAAATTTCGATGTCAAGTTTGTTACAGTTATGGCTATACATAAATGAATCCAAAGTAAGAAACAGGAGACACATTTTTTACTCATTTAGAATCGATAGCGTTAATGATTCTGGGTCGAATGAGATTAAAAAGTCAAAATTTTGAGAAAAAAACAAATTGGACCTAATAACTGAGATTATTTTAAATATCCGAGTACTATTTTCTGTTAATAAAAATACTAGCTGCATCAGATATACGCGTCCTGTATAAAAACGCAATTAGAGTTTTCAGAGTATAAAGGTATAAAGGAAAGGTTAAATATTTTTTGAAACTAAATGAACAGTATTTGTAAAAATACCCGATCACTTTTATTGGTAAAGGAATAAAGCAAGGACTTGTAAGGACTTACAACCTCTCTGGTGTTGCGAGTGTCCATGGGTGGCGCTAATCGCTTACCATCAGGCGATTCGTCTGCTTGTTTGCCTCCTATGTCATAAAAAAGCACCTTACATAATAATAAATGTATCAGAAATGTGTATGTACTAATATTTAATCAAGGAACACAAAACAGCAGCTCGCTAAAGAACCAAAAGACTCAACATAATAAGGAATGTCTAGACACCGTAAAGATTGGCACTCATTCATTATCTAAAGGAGCTTATGTTCCGCATTGAGCAAAATTGTCTGTAAGTCAAAAGATAGTACAGTACTGCAGAGTGAAGTAAGGGATTGCTGGACGAGTTTGGGATAAAACGAGCCCTACAATCCCTGCTCCGGCCGAGGATTGTATAGTACTTTTCTCAAACATGTTAGAAAAAAAACAATAAGAAACTACAATGTAAACAAAAACTAAAAAATACAAAACGTCAAAAAATAGCAAAGCATCATGACAAATAACGGAAATTAAATAAAAACACGAAAAATGCTACAAAATACAAGCACCATTTAAAAAAACACAAAAGAACAAAAAAATACCAAAAAATAACGTAAAGACTAAAAAAAATACCAAATGACATGGAAAAACAAAAAAAAATGACGAAAGGTACAAAAAAATACGAAAAAACTTTTAAAAAGTCCCAAAATATCAAATATACAAAAACGCTACAAAATAACACGAAAAAAATACATAAATCCCTACTCGAAAAATTCTAAAAAAAACAACAAAATACAAAAATAGAAGAACGATAAAAAAACCGGAAAGACTTAAAAAAATACCAATTTACATAACAATTTAAAAATATATATACAAAATCGCGGCGGTTGGCTCTATGTAATATTTCCTTTATCAGTTGATTTTAGTAAGCAAATTTAAACAGTTAGAGCAGTGGACACTAATGTTAGTTTCATACATTCTCTATACATTACTTCTTGGCCGCCGGCCAAGAAGTAATGTAGGGAGCCATAAACATGTAACTTCATGTCCTCTTTTCGTGACATTAATGCATACATTTAGGCGCATGTTTGAGAAAATACTTATAGTTTTTTTGTCTACCCCGTAGGGACAATCCTAAAAAGGAAATATCCAGGTAAAAATGCCAAGAAGCGGATATACCAAACGATGACTCAACCAGGTGTCGGAGCATCTTAAAATTCCGGTGAATGCAGCCCTCCAACAGGCAACTGATTAAAACTCCTGGAGAAGAATACTGGCTCTGCTGTGTCGGCAGTCACGATCCTCAGCAATGAGGGATCGATATTAGGGAGGAGAAATACCATTGGATTTTGGTTTGTCGGCCTGTTTAGCCTAGTTGGTAGCGACACGGCCTCCGAAGCTAGAGGTCCCGGGTTCGAATCCCGGAAAGGCATTTTTTTCTGTGGTGAGCAGGAACATTTGTAGCTGAGACTTGGACATTTTCTATGTATTTAAGTAAAAATTATTAAATATAACGTCGTCTAGTACCCATAACACAAGCCTTATTGAGCTTACTATGACTATTTCTATTTGTGTCAAAATTGTCCCCTAATAGTTATTTATTATTTTGTACATTAGGATCACTCTTGTGATTACTCGTACGTCACTAATATTGTAATATTGGCAGAAATATTTAGTTAAACATTTGCAGAGCTGCCATTAAAACCAAATAGCCGGAAAAAATATTAGGTTCTAAAATTCTATACCCATAATATATAACTTCAATTACTATAAATTACCATTCTAGATTCCTAATCTAAATCTAAATCCTTCGATTTAAACTTTCTAAATCTGAATATCTAAATCTGTCTATTACATTTTTGGGGTGAGCCGTGTCTTTGGGATGGCACGAAACAATTTGCATTTAACAATGCGATGGCAATTTAGTTGGTAAGTTGCGGGCGTTATACAAGAACCTTTAATCTGTTGGAATGTTATTATAAACTTGTTTTTAACAATCTGGCCGCGACTTTTTGATAGTTCGAAGTGATTCCTAACCAAAAATAATCCACTTTTCCAATCGTACCGCAAGTAATAATCTTCTGCTTTTACAAGAGAAACCTTATATTACTAATTTTTACAGCTTTTGGCAATAGCCAATCGATCTACTCCTAAATAAAGCTAAATTTGAACGTAAAATAAAAATAGTTAATTTCATATTGACCGGTAAGATTATATTATTATTAATACAGGAACTAAGAACTAGACCCCCACATTATAATCCCATATCAGCATAGTCAAGAGAACGTTGACATAGTAGGCAAAACGTAGTGGGTGAGATTAATTTATGGACAACTGATAGCTTAAAACTTTAATTGATTTGACGTTAGGTTTAGCCTAGTTATTAGTGCCCTTGCCCACGATGCTGATGGTCCTGGGTTCTAAAACAGGTCAGGGCAAATATTTCAAAATTCAAAATTCTTTGTTTCATAAAATACACTGTCTTTATAATCTTAGATTATGGCACCACCCGGTAAAAAAAAATAGGCCTGTGTTGGTTGGCGCCGCTCTTCCTTAAGGTTACAGGATTTTTATGTTACGCTTTTAACTTAATGTAATAAAATAATACTAAAAATCGAGATCAGGCTAAAGCCTAAAATTCTAGATCATTTGTTACAGTTAACTAAGATTCAGAAATATTTGCGTGATGAACATGCATATTTCTGAGTTTTGAATGCTTTCTATGTATTTAAGTATTTATAATTGTTGTATGGTCCAGTATGTACAACATCAGCGTTATTTAACTTACTCTGGGGCTTGTAAACATAATATGTATTTAAAAAATAAAAAACTAACTTTGTAGGCTCAGCAATGCAAAATAAATCTCAACCTCCGACACAAAAGTGCGTCACTTTTCCCAGTTCTGCGCTAGTAACTCTTCTCAATAGCTGATTGCCAACGGAGCTTGTGAGCCAATGATATTAATTTGAGCTACCGGGGTCTTTTAATTCAAGATTTTTGGACTTCCGTGTTTCTGGCAAGAATCTTGCTAAGAATCTTTCTTTCGGTGACTGCTCTTCTCTTTAAGTTTTAATATTCATTGTTGGAATTCGTACATTAGGGTAGTACGCAAGAGAAAATATATAATATATACCGCTTATATTGATTGATAAGTATTGTTGGTGATCAGGTATCCTCCTGCTTATCTTGACGTTATCTAGGAAGCATCCCACAGACCTAGATAAACCTAGATGCCCCCAATGTATGTACTTCGCGTGTATCTAAATGGTGCGATGCACCGCTTGCCGCTCAATCGCGCTCCTGTCGTTCTAACTGTCAGACGTTTGTTGCTGCACTAGAAAATGCCACACTGCGCCGTAATTGACTGTTCAAATTCAACAAGAGTGAATAGTCGAGTAAACGGTGACCTTTCCTTTTATAAGTAAGTATTTTTTGTAATAAATTTCGCCTTATTTAATTTAAATTTAATTATTTTCAACTTGGAGTGGTGTCGTGTCGTTTCGACCAAAATATTTACACACAGAGTATATTTTCGAAGTACGCCATCCATTGCGGCTTCTACTTTAAACTATACTTAAGGACTGTTATTTGTAGGCCGCAATGGACAGTGAAGCAAACGATCATTTCGTAAATCTTCACGTTGCAGGGTAGTAGGGATTTTCTCATTGTCTGTCGATTTAAAGTGAGTAGTGCTGTACACTGCGATATTTCATGCAATGTCACTGTGCAATTCGATTTATAATCGATTTTTGTGACGGACAATGATAATCAAGGCTAGTTACTATACAATAATGTTATTCTTTAACATTAAAAATATTTAATAGTTTTAATTTAATAATATTTTTAGCAATAGATTCTTAAGCGTCACAGAAGCAGGGATCTTCTTTCATACGAAAAGTGCTTAGTAGAAGATTTATTTGATTGTACTATACGTAGGTATCAGGGCACTAAGCGAAAAAGAATATGCAATTATTTACTTTATTACATTTATTTAATACGAGTAACCACCAAGCACTTATTTATTACACTATTTCACTTATTGAATGCTATCTAAAAAAATGCACTATAAATATCTGTTTTCATTATGACTATTCCTATCTGAAATGAATTATAGTTTTGCATCGATGAAAGGTTGTTGTTATAAAAACATTGCAAACCTTCTTTTGGGAAATCGTGTAAAAAAATCTCTCACTTGTTGACCGAGCGAGCGAAGCGTTTCCGTTCGCATTTCTCAACCGATTCTCGTGATATTTTGTGAGCTAAATGTAAAAAAAATCTCTCACTTGTTGACAGAACGAGCGAAGCGTCTCCGTTCGCATTCCTCAACCGATTCTCGTGATATTTTGTAAAGAAAAATTTCTTTATCGTGTCAATTTTTGAAAATTTTGAAATAAAATAAAAATTGCGATGTCTACAACTCACAGAACCACAAGTAATATTTGAATCACTTTCTCATTGTCCGTCTATAAACTCGAAGTATGATCGATAAAATAATCGATAGAAAATCAATCATAAGAATATCGATTTATTATTACGGAGCATTTTGTATGCTTAAAACAGACATATTAACGTAAATTCATAGGTTAATTACTTGAATTTTGAAGTAAAATGCAGAACGTAAACTAACTGCGTACGTCCTCTCACCGCAAAGGCCTACTGATTACTAAACCGACGGCGGCGCCTTTCAATCGGTTTAACACGGCGGTAGTATTGGACATCACTAAATTGCTTACGTGACGTCATAGTTGGCACGTAAAAATTGACACGCTCGGTTTCCATACCATATGGTCAGTGAAACATCCTAAATGCATCTGGGATCCGCTTGCAACTCCGATTATTAATAATAATACTATTTGTCAGTAGTGCATCAACCCATGATATACCCCGCGCGGAATAGTAACTTGTATATACAAAGTGGCCAAGCTGCATTTTTGAAATAAGATTTATTTGTGGTATGACTCATAATTGCGTAACAGTGTACTTTACTTTGGGGAGTAAGGGGAGAACGGTAATAACATCCAACCGTCCCTATTGTCAACCTCACCTGCACGCGCCGGATGGCGGCGGCGACTAATCGGTTACCGTGGTGCTCCCTGCTGGATAACTGAAGAGGCTCTGGCGACCGAGCATGTGGCGGTATAACCATAATCCCAACCAGTTGGAAGTGGCTTCAGCGGCCATGGAGCCTAAATCTCCCCTAAAAGGTCTGGTGGAGAAGGCAACGGGAAACCACTGCACTAATATCCCAAGAAAACCTAATGCAAATGTCCGAAATAGATAGCAGAGAGTTATTCGACCCGACTGACGTTCGGCGCCATCACAATTCCGGGTTGTATGGTGTGAAATCTGCGACCGGCCACTCTGCTGTGGACCACCAGGTAACAAGTAGAGCTAATGCTACTGGTAAAGGAACTAAACCCACGAAATCTTCGGAAAAGAAACAACTTCGCTTGGGACGTGGAATGTTAGAGGGCTGTTACAGCCGGCAAACTGGAAGTTGTGGAAAAAGAAATGGCTCAGAGCAAGATCGATATCTTGGGCCTTTAGGCCGAAGTACACTGGCGTCGAAGTGGGCATCATAGTACCAACAATGGTAACATCGTCTATTTTTCTGGAGCCGATGCCCATAGTAGGAACGGAGTTGATTTTATGATCTCTAAGAAACTATAGAACTTCGTCAGTGGATATCGAACCACCAATGACAGGATTATCTGGATTAGATTTGATGCTAAACCAGTACCAATAAACGTGATCCAAGTCTATGCTCCAACGGGCCAGTCATCGAAAGAAGAAATTAACACATTTTATTCCGATCTCGATGCAGAGCTGAAAACAATTTCAGCAAGAAAAATAGTCATAGTTGAAGGTGATTGGAACGCCAAATTCGGTAATACAAAGAATGATATCCTGAATGGAACAACTGTAGGCGGTTACGGTATGGGAGACAGGAGCGATAGAGGAGAGATGTTCCTGCACTTCTGTATCGAAAACAAGTTTACCATCATGAACACCTGGTTTGAGCAACATCCTAGAAAGCTTTACACGTGGACCTTTCCAGGGGGCACGCTCAGGAATTAAATCGACTTTATTGCAGTGAAACCGAGATGGAAGTCATCAGTCACAAATGCGAAAACCCTACCAGGCGCTGACTGCGGAAGCGACCACCAACTTCTTATTGCAGACTTCAGACTAAGACTAAAGAGGATCAAAGCAAATCCGTGTAGACCAACAATATTAAATGATACTGCTCTAAAACAATTTCAATCCTCTATCAACCCTAAAATCCAGGCCTTAAAAATTGATCCTTTTAACTCTACAGAAGCTGATTAGAACATACTTAAAGAAACCATTCTAGGCACGGCAACAGAGATAAAAGAACACTGCAAGAGAAGAAAAGACAGGAAAGACTGGATAAGCAACGATGCATGGCGTCTGATAGAGGAAAGGAAAGCAACAAAAAGAGGTGGTCTATCATCGGAGGAGGACATCGACAAGTATTATAAACTCCATAAGGAAGTGCAAAGATGCACACGGAAGGACAGGGACGCCTATCTGAATAGCATATGCGAAAGCATTGAACGTCATGCAAATAGAGCACAAACAAAAGACCTTTTTAAGAAAGTGAAAGACATAATTAATCCTTCAAACCTAAGACATGGATCGGAGAAGACAGTAGGGGAAACGCCTTAACAGATTTAAGATAAGATAAGATAAGATAATTTATTTGATAAAACATGAGTCACATAGGATGTCATAATTCACAGTTTCAAGTCCATACATGTTTTGCTGTAAGTCCAGCATTCAAATTTTCCATACAATTAAAATTTACTAATGGTTAAGAATAACAATAAAATCCATATAATTAATGTAATGTCACAGTATCCTTAAAATTATTCACATAAAACAGTCTAAAAGTATTAGGAATTCAATATAATAATTCAATTAAAACATTAAAGATACTCTAATATCACAGCAATAATAAAATTAATCTTAAATTTAGAAGCTAGTGAGGATTTAATTTACAATGTCGTATGAAATCATTGATGTCATAAAAACATTACTGCAATAATATTTCCAGTAACTTTTATTCAATATTTCCAGTAATTTACGGGAAGTGTATTGTATAATTTTATAGCCATACAGAAACAATTATTCTGGTAATATTTCAGTCTTTGGTGCGGGACTTCCAGATCATTTCTAAGTTTATTAATGTCTTTCCTCTTAAATAGGGCTATATTTTTTTTAACAAAATTACAGATTTGGAATATGTACAAGGACGGTAAAGGTAAGATCTTTTTTCTTTTAAATAGTGGTTTACAACTGTCCAGATAGTAAGCTCCGCACAAAGCTCTTACACACTTTTTTTGTGCTTTGAATGCTCTGTTGGCGTCAGTAGAGTTGCCCCACAGTATTAAGCCGTATCGTAATTGTGAGGACACATAACCGTGAAATGCTGCAGTTGCTGCCGCTTCAGATACCACTGATCGCAGACGGTACAAAACGTAAGTAAATAGACCAAGTACTTGAGAGGTGGAGGTCATATTGTCATGACCTTTACTGCGATGAACAAATTCTGCTTACCGAAAGGAGATGGGATGAACATGAAGACTTGAAACGGAAAATTTTAGACTCGGTCTCAAAATGAAACATTTCAAAACGAAAATCATGGTAGTGGATCGAGGACAGTGCTTCGAAGAAGTTAGTGAGTTTGTGTACCTGGGCTCCTTGATAACGAATGATGGCGGCTGCATAGGAGAGATAAGCCAAAGAGCTGGGGTGGCTAAAGGTGCCATGGCTAATCTTGATAAAGTGTGGAAGAACCGAAGCATTCACCGGAGAACGAAGGTGCGATTAGTTCGAGCACTTGTGTTCTCTATCTTTTTGTATGTCGCAGAGACTTGGTGCGTTAAGAGCCGTGAGCACAGCAGAATCAATGCCTTCGAGATGTGGTGCTGGATGAGACTGTTGGATTCCGTGGACAGCCATGACAACGAATACCTCTATTTTAGAGGAACTCGGCATAACCAGACGACTCTCGGACATCTGCCAGGAAAGGATGCTCGGTTTCTTCAAACATATTATGCGTTCACCTAGACATGATCTAGAGAAACGCATTATTTTGGGACACGTGGAAGACAAACGCCCAAGAGGAAGGATTCCGGTACGCTGGACCGATGCAGTCAAGAGAGCTGCCAAATGCAGCCTTTCCCGTGCGGTCCATTTGACGGAGAGCCGAACTGCGTGGAGGGCAATTGCATCGACTAAGAAGAAGAAGAAGAGTACTTTACTTTATGTTCTGAGGCTTGATTCCTCATTTTTTGCTGTTCTAATAAAAAAAACTTTGTTGTTAGTATGGATTAATTCCCTATGATTATGTTACAGTAATAAGGCTTTATGTTACCAAGAGAACAAAATCTATTCTTACTCCATACTCGTACTCGGTGAAGGCAGCGTAGCTCCTAGATTGAATATTTAACGCAGTGCAGACTGATACTGTGTTAATTTGGCAACAGACTGTCAATGATAAACTTATAGATAGTGCTTTTATTCATATCTACGACGTGTAACAGAACGCCATTGCGCTCCGTCACTTCCACATTGAAATATTTTCCAAGAGACAGTCAGATAAATTCATGGTTTCCCCGTTGAAAGCATTATTAAGAAAATAGTCGGAAATAGGAGTTTGGGCGAAAGCACAACCATGTCATATATGTAAATGCTAAGTAGTTTCGTATGCTTTAATAAGTTTCCTAAATAAGCTTGAGCATTGCCATTGAACAAGCACTATAAAACAAAAGAAAATACTTAAAGTAGACATACGGGGGAGTTTTGTCGAAAGCTGAAACGGAGACGCTTCGCCCGCTTCGCTTGCTCGGTCGAAAAATAAATATTTAATAGAAAGAATAGGCGGGTGTTAATTATATTACTAATTAGAATTCTCAACTTGGCACTGAGTCATACAAGCTAAGAACGTAAGATACAAACAATGCATAGAAATAAGCAGACCTATATAATGAGTCTAAAATCATAACAATCTGTCGGGCGGTTGACGAGTTTCAATTTTATTAGCAAATACGTAGGGTACTTCCTTCCTCACAACACGAGAACATGAATTTTTAGTTGAGGCAGCGCCACTGTTACTTGAACCCTGGCACGCATCGATATCGCTAAGGTTGAGGGCTCTCTCTATTCTGGTCGGCAAAACGTTCGGCTCAGATGGGATGGGAAAACGTGTGGAACGGCGGTGACGTCACGTCGGGCGAAACGACGGAAGGTATAGCGTGGTTGCTTACGGTCGATTGGTAGGAGTGGGGACACTGGTGGGAAAGAGTAGGCTGTATCGGATGTTCGTTTTGACGCGAATGACTTGTCAATGGCTATAAAAGCAAGCGGCGGACTGCAGTTGGGGCTTTTTGTGATTCGGCGGTGGGCTGTTAACATACCTCTGGCTTGTAGCACAAATCTATCGGTGGGTTTCGAGTAATTAGGGTAGGGAATTCTCTGTTATGCCGCGGCGCGCTGCATGATACGAGGATTTTCTATCTTAATATTATAGTTTGTTTAATTTTGTGGGGTTTAGTGTTGTAGTGTTTTTAGTTGAAATCCTATCGATATACCAAGGACTTTGGAGTAACGAAAGGATGTGTTTGTTGTTCTTACTTAAGTTTATTTGTGTTTATAATGATACATTGTTTATTTCGTTGTAAAAAGCCAGAACGTTAACCAGATTACAGTTAATCTGACAGGGTACATACAACCTAACGGCTGTCAAGCGTGTTTACCCTGGAGCTCCGTAAATTACCAGATTGGGGTGTCCGTCTGGCATCACCTCTTTACCAACATAGGTGATGCGTCTAGGCCCCCCTGTACTCTCGGTGTCCAGCTGACGATCTGAAGCATGGCTGGCACGATTGAAGGCTCAGCACAGGAGGTTACTCCGCTTGCGGATGACGTCAGTATCCGAGGTGCAGTCTTGTTAAATATATTTATATATCCAATTTATATACACAATAGGGTGTTCTACCGACACCGCCGAGCTCTCGAGCGTGTCGGGGGGAACGCACAACACACAGGTGTGTCAGGTTTCTAAATCCTAGCTTCGCCGGCTAGACTTTACAGCTTAAAGTAGGGACTTCACGGCCTTATTCGGAACTAAAACCAGATTCCTGGAATTAGTTGCGAATAATGCAGAGTAGGGCTGGGAAGGGGTAGTGTTAGGTTAAATTCATACACAGGGATAATATTAGGCATCTAGGATGGGTAATATTTATGTAAGTAAAGTGTTTTATTTCCAGGATCACAGTAGGGATTCTTTTAGTGTTTGAAGTGTTTCAGTCGCGGAATAGTTATAGCTCCGATGGCAGAGAACGAAGTGTCTTCAGTATACGTGTGTAAAAGTGTTAAGTGAATAGTGAGATAAGTGAATTCTTAAGCTGCTAGTCTTCAGGTATTTAGCATAGGCCTGATAGGGACCTAGTTACGGTGAGGCTGAGAATGCCGATCCTAGTGTTGTATGTTTAAAGTGATCAGTGTACGTTGTGAATAGGAGGTGGGCATATACCCAGAGTATTGGGCCATGTCTACTAGGGACTGATGTCTAGCAGAGCCGCACATCAGACGTTTTCCACAATGGGTAGCTGAACGCTCATGACGTGGTTAACTCGTTTTCAAATAAGGGGAATTCGGTGGGCTATGTGTTACGGTTCGGCATTTTTGGCTTCAACGGGAGCTAGGCATGCTAGTGATAGGGCTTAGAGCCGCTAGGAGCAATAGGGTTAATAAGGCATCAGCGCCTTCAGTGGTAGTGTAGACTAGAGATGCCCGCGAGCATCTGAGTGGCCGAGCAAAACAGCTTACCCTGTTTTGCGAAGCTAGATTAATTAGATCGTTGTAGAATATGACCATACCCCACCCTCTTGGGCTTGCTGACAGTGACAGTAGCTAAAATGGCACGTCACAACATATATATATGACCAAGGATAACTTTAGCTAGAATAGGGTAGTCAGAGTGTAGTGCTTAGACTAGCAGGTATCCTTGGCTTAGGAATTTCAAAGTGCTGTGGTGGGAGATTTGTCCTCCTTCGACAACACGCCCCGTCAGCAGGTGCCAAAAAGCGGTCTTATCAGGAATGGTCGGGGTTAAATTAATAAAACAAATATAAAACCTTATTTCCAAGCGCTAGGGACTATAGGAGCAGCTAGGTGAGAAGTCGGTTAGTTGAGCTACGTAACGCTCTAAGTTTTACATTAATAGGACCATTACAACGACTAGGACAGGCAGAGTAATCTCTAGGCTCCTCTCAAATAGGCTAGTCCTAAGTAAAACCCTATTAGAATTAGTTTCAAGCGTGTATTTTAATGATACAAGCTGCTAGCGCAGCCCAATCTTAGTTAGGTAGCGTTTAGGTCAACTGAGAAGTGATGTATGTAAGGATAGATTAGGTCGCGAATATTAGTAGAGATGAAGAGTCCAACGATCCTACCAGCTTCACATTAAAGTTCAGGGGTTGCTTACGGTTCACAACACTAATAGGGTTCTACCATAGACGATCACAAGGCCAAATCATTTTCATAAAGCTCGTTTTTCTCAAAGCGACTTTCAGTAAAGTTTAGTCATAGTTTTCACGGGGTGCGGTAGCTTAGTGGGGCTTTTAGCAGAGGGGGTTAATATTGAGAGGGGCGTACGTGACAGTTTGGTAAGCCTTGACCAGGATCGGTGTCACCTTATGGTGACAAATTAGAGCAGTGACCAGTGGATCAAATGTCATCTTTGGTGACATGTTATAGGGCTTAATTATTAGTTTAATAGCAGCTAACGCTGTAGTGGGTCATTCGGCCCACAGTTTGGCGTCGTATACGACGGAGTGTGAATTGGTGGAATTTTTGGACTCTTCATTTCGATTTTGAGAATTTTATTAGCTATTCTTTGTTTATGCGTAATCTAAGAATCATCAGTTTAAAATGCGGGGGTAGGAAACGGAAAGAAGTACGATAATGGGACAGTTACCTTAAGTTTCATTGATAGATTCAGTGAGCGGCGGTCGCGAATTTAGCGAATTAAGCTGCAGCAAGTAGAAAACCTGGATTACAGTTTGAAACGCGGGGGGAGATGCTTATAATTACTAGTCTGTTATAAATATATTCATAAGCATAGGTCATGCATAGGCTAAGCCATCTAAGAATCATCATCATCGTATCACGACTAGATAATTTTAATAGGTCATGTGCTTATTTACCACCTCCATAGATCATGCAAATTTATCATAATTATATTCAAAAGCATAGATCGTTCATAGGCTAAGACGTCTTCACATCATCATCATCGTATCACGACTTGGTTATTTTAACAGGCCACATATGCTTATTTATCACCTCCGTAGTTCATATGATTTATCATAATTACCTACAGGCTAAAGACGTTTTCACATCATCATCATTGTAATACGTCTATTTAATTTTAATAGGCCATATACTTATTTACCACCTCCGTAGTTCGTAAGATTTTATCAAAATAATACTCATAGTCATAGGTTGTTCATAGGCCACAACGACCGTCTACCATCATCATCATAATCTATTTAGTTAATCATGATAGCTCACCCGAATCAATTATGGTTACGTCATAAACATAAGGCGTCCTTAGGCTTCAGCAACACATCATCATCAATTAGGCTGTGTCCTTGTTTGCTACCAATATAGTTTACTTGAATTCATTGGGATTAAACTCATCAATAATGAGCGCACCTAGGCTATAGCGGTAGATCGTCAATATCAGCATTCATAAACAAAAGGATTTCCATAGGCTATGGGGAATTTACGAATATGAATATTAATTCCATGCTAAATGTAAAATATTAGCAATCACTTCATTTAGGATTAGTATTTCTATTTTTAGACAAAAAGCCTTCCATTCGAAGTGCTTTGTCGGGCGTTCGAGTCAGAAGCAGGGGTTCGAAACCTTTTTCAATTCAGTACCCAAGTTTATCGTGCACGGTTGTTACAAATAGTGGACGATTCAAAATTTTAAGTAAATTTAATGCGGTATCATATTAAAAATATCATTCGTTAAATTTTAAAATTACTAGACTTACGAGATAGTAAGAGAATGCACGATTCGGTTTAGAAAGTTTAACAAGTACCTAGCCTTAGTAGTGGGTAAGGTTATGCGCATACATTATAATAATAAACGAGTAGTACCTAGGCTAATATTAATTGGTTCAGATTTAATTCCGATTTCGGCTATGGAGATTTTGATGGAATTCAGGAGATGAGATATATCCACACAATGAAGAGGATAATAGTATGGGTGAATCGTGTAGGTAGTTTAACAAATATATGTTCTCAGTGTTTTTCACTCGTGATGCCGAGCTAAGCACGGTCTCCACATTTACTTTTAAGATTTAAAATCAGGCAATGATCGTCCATATAAATAAGTAACTTTATGATAGAAGACTGATAATCTTATAATATTGTGAACCGAGGATTGCGAATTTCTGATTCGGATAACAGTCTGGTTCTGTTCACTCGTATTTCAGTTTTCATTCAATTTACCTGTCAGTAATATAAAAATAATTAACATCATGTTAAGATACCGACAATTATATAACATTGTGAACCAAAGGTTGTCGATTTCTCCTTCAAAGAAACATTGTGTTTCATAACATTCAAATTTGAATTTCTCATTTAATATGGGGTCTGATGATTTGGTTTTCAGAATAAATTGGTTCACATTATTGATATATTTTCTGTTAGATAACTTTAGGATAAAGTAGTGAGTGAAGTATTGCAGCGAAGGTGCGTGCGCCAATAGGTAGAACTACCCGTAATTGGCGGATTTATTCTATTCGAGCGTTGCCGGTTACTAGTAGAAATACCCTCTTAGTTTTAAGAATGTGATTTACCTTGTGATCTTTCTATGCGCAATAAGTATGCAATAATTATTGCCATTGATCAATGTCAGACGAGGTGAGAAATGTTCTTATAATAGTACGCTGAAGTGCGAGAAGTTTCTCGTGCATTCTTAGCTAAATTAGGTGGGTTTGTCTGTAGAAAGATTTTGAAGTTAAGGTAATACATCAAGTTCAATGTTTAAGACTTAAGAATTCATTTATTGTTTAAAAGGTTAGATTTGTCATGATCTGGGTAGGCTGTGTGGCAGATTGTTCTATTTGTTCAACGTAATTCAAACACTAATAATATATATTAACCTTTTGAACGCCAGCGGCGTGCGGTGCGATGTCACCTACATGCGTTTCTGTACGGTTCAACTTCGTGGTTGACATTTCGATGCCATGGCGTGCGAGTGCCAGATTTTATATTTGACAGAGCGTTGAAAAGGTTAAAGATGGGAACATAAAATTTCACGTATAGTGTAATCATAAGAGCCAGTTAACTGTTAGTTACTACTCAATGAGCGAATTGTTAGCCCAACTCGCTAATTTTTTATTATTTTATTTATACATTCTTATAACAAATTCGACAATCAGCGGCCTTATGTAAGCCGCGATTTCACTCGGAAAAGCTATTTATTTGCTTTTATTAGGGGTGAAGTTTCGTGAATAATTCTATGATATCATCATCATCATTATCATCATTCAAGTGTTCAATACTTGCTTATAATAGGAATAATTTAGGTAAATTAGTTACTGCGTCTGCCCTTCGACGTCCACAAATCAGTACGAATATTTATTCTTTGCTGACTTAGATCAAATAGGAGCATTGTATAATTTGACACAGGCATTGTTTGGCTTATCCAAGGGGGCGTGAAGAGGGTTTAGATGAACTTCAGGATTATAACCTTGATAGAAATAATTAGGAAATATTCATTTTATTGTAGCAAGTCGTGTAATCTTGAATATCAGAATGATTGCAGCACCTGGGATTTATGTTTAAAGATGCTGAGCCACAGCATAGCGGTAATTCTAGCTGTAAGCATATATAGCAACGGGTTTTGGTTCAAGATCATTTAAAGGATGATACTTTATAAGAAATATCTGGAATTTGTTCTAAATAGTTCATGGTTGGGAAATAAGGAGATGGCCAAATGAACATTAATTTAATACAAACAACATAATATTAGGAATGGATTATACACCTTTAAACAGTCAATAAATTCATTAGACAAGAAACAAAAGTAAGGTAAAGACATCATTCTTAAAACTTTTATATCGTTCAATAGTTCTCTTATGCTAGTTGCTCGTATAGACGGTAGGTAGTTTGACACATGTTCAGCCTTGTAGTCGGGTCGTTAGAAACAAGCAGGCGGTTTTATTGGTGTCCAACAGCCGAATTTCCATAAGCAAGCTCACTGTAACACAAAATAATATAGGATTATTTTCTTAGATTAGTTCATATGGCAGGTACACAGGTAATTGAGAGTAATCAAAATTATAAGTTTTTCTCTGAGTCAGAATGATTGAAATGACTTTGGTCCTAAATTTCATTTATGGTACAAACTTTTGTTGCCGACTGTACCTTTTCTCACAATCATAAATTACTGGTTGAGTTGGTTCAAATGAGCCCAAACACGATGGGTTTATTTTGTGTGGTTTGAGAGTTGCTGTGACCACCTCCCGTCTCCATCATCAGATCAGTTTTTCTCATAGTAATATTGCATTGTCATTCGATTTATACATGCATGCAAAATTTCAACTCAATCGGCAACCAGGAAGTGGATAAAATTTATCTTGCAATATTTGATTACAGACGGACAATGGGATGGGTGAAACTAAATAAAAACTTGTGAAATTCACATCATCATGATGGTTCATGAGAATGGGCAAGTCTAGCTTCAATATCATTCTAGAATAAAATAAACATACTGATTACTTACTTGGAGACTAGTAAGAAGAGAGGCATCTTGATACAAGTATGAGGAATAAACTGTCAAATTTGGAAATGGCTGATGCACTTTTCTTCAGTTTAGATTACCAATACCAATACCAATTGCATAGAATGTCCTAGTAGTTGTCATTTCTTCTCATTATTCAAGTAGATCTGAAAAATAGAACAAGGAATACTTCATTATAGTAGGAATGGTTAATTATTGAAAATAGAGAATATTTTATGTGGTCGGATGGAGTGATAACAAGAATTGAACAATTTTAACAAGGGGAGAATTCACATAATATTGGCGTTGTATTTTGAGCTTACATGATATAATTTGACATTGAGAATGTTTCATTAGTTTAGCGGGATCTTTGAGAGGATTCTTTATAACATATGATTACATAAAGATGTGTAGTAGACAAATAATATTGATTTCTGAGGATAATTATTATTGAAGTGACCATTATCGCGTTATGTAGCTCTATAATAAACATACGTATACAAATATTCAATTGGAACTCACCAATTTTTGAGGATGGCGTATTTGAATCAGTGATTCATAAGGGCGATTCATGAAGGTGGGAAACTGTCCCCTAGGGCGACTGTGTTGTTTTGCATAGGATAGGATAATGCACACTTGGTTGCTTTTCAGAAAGTGCACAGTCGACTCTGGTGAATACCTAAGGAGTCACTTCATTTCGACTATTTGCTATCGAGCAGTTTCATCACAATTCACAGTAAAAGCTAATGTTAGGAACAATATTCAAATAACGTGGGGCTGAATTAAAAGAAATTGTGTTCTTTAGTCTGTAAACAAACTTTGAATAACCCAAATTAAGGTTAGATGTTAACATTGACACTTGACAGCCAGAAGGAACGTAGAGTAACGCGAAAAAAAAAAAAGTAGTATAGATAAAGGGGCTCTCTACACAGTTAATGTCGTGATAAATAGTGGTATCAATATTATCGCGCTATGTATTTTGCTTCGGATTCGATTGTAATCATGATACGAGTGTATCACAAGATGGTAGGGACAGTGTAAAAAGTCTCATTAATATTATGACTATCCTGGGTTGCCAAAATATATTGACGACGTTCAGATTGGTTGGGTTTCACTTCAATATTCATGACTATTGATGCGTATTGCGGTATGTACGATCATGTTAGGGGCCCTATTGAAAAAAATAACCAATTAACACCTAAAATTTAATGATTTGAGTCACGTTATTAATTGTACACGTAAAGATAAAATTATAAAATAATTTGCGCAAGAAAAAAATAATAATAATGAACGTTTAGAGTGACTGCGATATTAGTGACCTCTCGTAGTTATTGGGATGACTTGGGTCGATGATTGGATATTGGAGTTTGTAGTCGAGTAAGTTTGGTTATACAACAGTAGATGTCACTGGTAATTATTTGAACAATAATAAATAAATTCCTCTATGATTGAACTAATTTGGCAGATATGGTAAAAACTGTATTGTATAAAAGGTTTATGGATTTAAACTTGATATGGATTATTCAATACTCAGATAAAATTGAGATCTTGCATACTAGAAATGACATCGAAGATATTGAGGTTTTACTACTTTTCAAGACACTAGTGGTTATGTACTTACTCATTTTTGCATTTGGATGAGTTGGCTTAGCGTCATACAAGCTATGGGTGGGAAAGGAATTTTAGCATTACATAACTAGAATGAGTGAATGAAGAAAGATGGTCTAGTAAAAGATTTAAGTTAATCATTCAATGGTCATAAACATTTTAACACAAAACTTGGTAATTGATCTAGCTATAGATATATGCGACCTCAAACATAATTTTAAGATAGGCCAGGAAGAAGTAAGAGTAACAGGCATTTCCATCATAACAGAGGTTAAAAAAAAAAAAATAGGGGAGGAAGTTTCATAAGCCAGGATCAATTTCTACTATTTATTAGTGCTTGTTCAGTTTAGGCCATACAAGGTGCGATGCAGAAGGGTTGGGTTTATTGGGTACTATTTCAAACACAGTGAATAATAAAAGTTTAATGAAAATACAGCATAGGCAGTCCAGTTCATAAAGCGCAAAACAAAGAATCAAAGAAAAAAAAACAACACACATTTTTGTTTACTAATTATAAAGTAGATTGGGTGCTACATAGTTTTATAGTGGATAGTGATAGTATGATATCTATTATGAGAATATGGGCTTTGCGGGAAAGCAGGAGTACACATAGGAGTAAGCGGGCTTATTTGGTGTGATGTTGTTCGGGCTTCCGGGATCTTGTTATTTTTGCTTTTTCATTCATTCTGCAACATAAAATAGATATGATAAGTTAGCTGAATAAGTATATATAATTTAAGGACATAGCTAGTAATATTATATTTTTTAGGATTAATATGCCTAGAGAAGGAACAAAATTTATTTTCAAACTACAGTTTGGAGGAAGTTTGTATGATGATCTAACAATTATATTCATTTTTAGGTCCATTTTAAGATGATTATTACAATTATATTAAATAGTGAAGTGAATTGAGGTTTCATAAGACTATATAGGATTTAGTTTTACATTTTTCAGGGTAAGATTGGGACTCAAGTATGTATGTATGGACAATAAGTAAAGTTTGGGGTAAAGTGGGTCCAGAGACACTTTTTCTTGTCCAAGAAAAGCATAAAATATGACCATTTGCTTGTGTTGATAATGACAAACATACAAAAAGGGGGCAATGTTAGGGAAAATATTTAATATTCCACTCTCTTTTGACAAAATGATAGATATTTAAAATCAAAGAAGGCAATACTCACTGTTTAATGGATTATGCTCGCTCAGCGTTGAACGTTGTAGTTTCACCATTCAAATATTGTTTTCTTCGGCTGGGAATTTGTTTCACTGTAATGAATGAAGGTTATGTTTATTAGTTTAATACAGTGTGTACAATGAATGGATGTTTATATATTGAGTTCATTAATTAGCATGAATTAGTAGTGAAAACTTCACAGCAACAACACAGCTTTTATTTTCATTCGACTAGAATAAGAAGTAAACCAGTGACATTTATGGGTTCAACAGACTAAGGGGATGTGTTCATGAATAAAAGCTTAGGTGACTTACATAGGTTCTTCAGTATCGAGAGATTCGAGGGTGGGTCTCTGAAGTTGTACACCACTTTATAGATCAACAAAAGACTTCCGTTAGGGCCATGATTGCTCGAGTTTTCGAAGAAGTGTAGATGAATTTCATCATATTTACGAAAGGTTACTCTGCAAAGGCAAAATATAAAAGAGAATTAGATTATTATGGTATGTTAGTTTAGTAGGCAGCTCTGATCACAGCTTCACTCGGGCAGTACTTGCATTTACAACACAGTACGGATTAGCGCGACTTAACTAGTATAATCGTTAAGGCTTTATCTTGGGGCACGCTCATGTTACATAAACATAAGTCGCTAGGGTATTTGCGAACAAATAATTCATATGGGATAATGAAATTTAATAACAAGGAGAACAATTACTCACCTGCAGTATTTCCGTTTGTTTTTCTCTTATTCGATCACAGATTGTTTACATTTCCATTACATGATAAGGAAGTAGGCATAACGAAGGTTTTGATAAATGTTTGTTAACATTTTCGAGTTGAAATTTCTAATTGCGTCGTTCGATTCGGCGGCGTTCATTGACGTTGTCAGTGACACTGACATGACAGTATAGTAGAACGTATTAGTTGACAGTTGGCAGTAACACCACACTTACACGGTCGTGGTTGTCATTCACCTCGCGATTCACGCTTACACATTCGCGGTATAATAAAAATAAGGAACAATCTTATAATAGTTTTTCGAACGAATGTGAGAAGAATAAATATTTACTAGTTGCGACTTGTGATATTTAGTTATCATGGGAAAACAGTGCGTTTTATTTTGTACTATAAGGTTAAATAAAGTGTGTTAGTTCGAATTGGACCCTAAAGTGCTATAATATGGGGAAGCGTTTACAGAAATATGTGTCCGAAGTGCACATAGGAATACGTTGACGATAAGATCATTATGAACGGGACATTAATTGAGTATAACGTAGGAGTGCCGACAGAGGGAGAAAGGTATAGAGTTGTTCTATTCTAGGATTAAACGTTGTGTGAAACAGTTTGGTTTCGTAGGTAACTATTTTACGTATAAACTCAAGAGATAGATATAAATTAACAAGACGTGAAGACTTATTTTTCGGTTCCAGTCAGCGGATTTTCTTTCTTTCAACGCGCAACGTAAAAGTGACAACGGAATGACAAGTGACAATCATTTAGTTGGGTTTTCGCTCGCGAGTCAAAGTAAACAAACATAACTAGTTTGGCAAATAATTAACGGAAATAGTGTAATTAAGGGCGGTGGGGTTGTTTAAAGTGCATTTGAAATCAAGTGAAGTGTGTCAGTGACGTGATTAATTGTGAATCGAAAAAAAAATAACCAAGAAAATTAGGTGCTTTGCCATTTGGAGTATGAATTAAGAGTTACGGATTTTTTTTCATTTCGATAAGGTTAGTAGTATATTAAGTTGTGATATAAACTTGCGGGTAATAATTTGGCCTAATTGGATAGTAGCATTGTAGAGGCCGAGGTTAGTCTTCGTAACAGTAAATGGCGGTTTTAAGTAGTTTAATTTCAAGTTTCGGGAGATAAATGTTATATATAAATGGGGTTGTATTAGACTTGTTTTATATATACATATATAAATATAGATACCCTTCGTTATACCGGTAGTTGCAAAGCAAGTGAGCGAGGGTGGCGAGGCTACTTTAAAGGAACATTTAAATTTAAATAATTATCGGGGAAATTGTATACTTGTGATGTTTTTAAGAGAGGTATATTATTGGTGGTTCGAGTAACTTGTTACACAATAAAGGTAGTCTTTAATATTTGAGCTCAACTAGGAAAGAGCAACATTTATGTTGTGGTTTGTATCTAAGGAGACCCATTTGTCAGGTAGCGGCTGGGCGTTAAGGGTTAGTGTGGAAGAATGACTGGTATGTGTTGGCATGGGAAGAAGGATGAGTCGACATAAGAGAGATGAGAGTTTGGTAGTCAATGAATGTGTTGTGAGTGATATGCATGAGTTGCTTCCAGTCAAATGGGACTTACGGTACAACCTAGATTTGTTGGTAATTGGTCCCTTCAAATAAATACACAATGTGTTGCCACAGTAATAGGAGTTAGGTTAAAGTCATAATATGACAAGGTCTATCTAAGGCTTACTGTGTTGACACATACTCTACTCGAGCTTACACAGCAATCTAAATTGGTATACACACCTTGCTTTGGATAGGAAGACCGATATTTATAATTTTGAATGTCTATTGTTAAACAGTAATGTGCACCATCATATATATAACAAAAATATGGTTGCACATTACTACATTTTGTTATTTTAATCTTTTTTTTTAAATAAGCAATGTGGGTTTGTAAACACAAACATACAGGTACAGAAAAGTGGGGAATAAAAGAAATATTTCCACTTTAAATACATATATTTGTAATTATTCTAACAGTTACGAGTGTATACAGATAATACACACCTTTGGTAATATTCAGTTTATAGAATAAAAATCGTGGGAAAAATGGGTATGGGTACAAACTTTATATTTTCCTTTCCAAGCGAAGTGAACGTCAACAGACTGTAATAAATATTGCCGGTTGTTGAAGCTCAAACGAATCAGTCGGTCATCTTATTTCAAAGTGAAACATACGCCGATGGAATTGACTGGGGCTGTTCGGTAATGGGGGAGTGGAACGGATCTTAATACTGACGATTGGAAACTTTAGTACTTCCACCAAATACTTTCCTGTCATGTGTGAGGAGACTATGAGAGGATTACCTATAGGAAGGACAATGTTTCCTAGAGGCGCCGTCTGTACAATGTAGACACAGTCTCGGGGTAAAACGTCAAAGTCGGGGTCCTTATGACCTGCTAGATTCACAACCTAGCATCTCTAACGGGGCAGGAAAGCTTGAGGAAAAAGTTTTCAAGAATTATTGTTGAGGTTCAAAAGTTCGCTCTTCCTTGCAGGATCGTTACGGTTAATTGCTATAGGTTTAAACACACACCACACTAAAGCCACTTTTCTGAAGGGATTGACATATCAATAAGTCGAAACTTTTCGAGTTGATAATTTATTTTTCATTTTATTGTAGACGAGGTTGAAGATGACTTTTACAGACGAAATCTGAGAGATCTCATCTTGCAAACTCATCTTGGGGGAGAGTTGTAACAGAATGCCATTGCGCTCCGTCACTTCCACATTGAAATATTTTCCAAGAGACAGTCAGATAAATTCATGGTTTCCCCGTTGAAAGCATTATTAAGAAAATAGTCGGAAATAGGAGTTTGGGCGAAAGCACAACCATGTCATATATGTAAATGCTAAGTAGTTTCGTATGCTTTAATAAGTTTCCTAAATAAGCTTGAGCATTGCCATTGAACAAGCACTATAAAACAAAAGAAAATACTTAAAGTAGACATACGGGGGAGTTTTGTCGAAAGCTGAAACGGAGACGCTTCGCCCGCTTCGCTTGCTCGGTCGAAAAATAAATATTTAATAGAAAGAATAGGCGGGTGTTAATTATATTACTAATTAGAATTCTCAACTTGGCACTGAGTCATACAAGCTAAGAACGTAAGATACAAACAATGCATAGAAATAAGCAGACCTATATAATGAGTCTAAAATCATAACAATCTGTCGGGCGGTTGACGAGTTTCAATTTTATTAGCAAATACGTAGGGTACTTCCTTCCTCACAACACGAGAACATGAATTTTTAGTTGAGGCAGCGCCACTGTTACTTGAACCCTGGCACGCATCGATATCGCTAAGGTTGAGGGCTCTCTCTATTCTGGTCGGCAAAACGTTCGGCTCAGATGGGATGGGAAAAAGTGTGGAACGGCGGTGACGTCACGTCGGGCGAAACGACGGAAGGTATAGCGTGGTTGCTTACGGTCGATTGGTAGGAGTGGGGACACTGGTGGGAAAGAGTAGGCTGTATCGGATGTTCGTTTTGACGCGAATGACTTGTCAATGGCTATAAAAGCAAGCGGCGGACTGCAGTTGGGGCTTTTTGTGATTCGGCGGTGGGCTGTTAACATACCTCTGGCTTGTAGCACAAATCTATCGGTGGGTTTCGAGTAATTAGGGTAGGGAATTCTCTGTTATGCCGCGGCGCGCTGCATGATACGAGGATTTTCTATCTTAATATTATAGTTTGTTTAATTTTGTGGGGTTTAGTGTTGTAGTGTTTTTAGTTGAAATCCTATCGTTATACCAAGGACTTTGGAGTAACGAAAGGATGTGTTTGTTGTTCTTACTTAAGTTTATTTGTGTTAATAATGATACATTGTTTATTTCGTTGTAAAAAGCCAGAACGTTAACCAGATTACAGTTAATCTGACAGGGTACATACAACCTAACGGCTGTCAAGCGTGTTTACCCTGGAGCTCCGTAAATTACCAGATTGGGGTGTCCGTCTGGCATCACCTCTTTACCAACATAGGTGATGCGTCTAGGCCCCCCTGTACTCTCGGTGTCCAGCTGACGATCTGAAGCATGGCTGGCACGATTGAAGGCTCAGCACAGGAGGTTACTCCGCTTGCGGATGACGTCAGTATCCGAGGTGCAGTCTTGTTAAATATATTTATATATCCAATTTAAATATACACAATAGGGTGTTCTACCGACACCGCCGAGCTCTCGAGCGTGTCGGGGGGAACGCACAACACACAGGTGTGTCAGGTTTCTAAATCCTAGCTTCGCCGGCTAGACTTTACAGCTTAAAGTAGGGACTTCACGGCCTTATTCGGAACTAAAACCAGATTCCTGGAATTAGTTGCGAATAATGCAGAGTAGGGCTGGGAAGGGGTAGTGTTAGGTTAAATTCATACACAGGGATAATATTAGGCATCTAGGATGGGTAATATTTATGTAAGTAAAGTGTTTTATTTCCAGGATCACAGTAGGGATTCTTTTAGTGTTTGAAGTGTTTCAGTCGCGGAATAGTTATAGCTCCGATGGCAGAGAACGAAGTGTCTTCAGTATACGTGTGTAAAAGTGTTAAGTGAATAGTGAGATAAGTGAATTCTTAAGCTGCTAGTCTTCAGGTATTTAGCATAGGCCTGATAGGGACCTAGTTACGGTGAGGCTGAGAATGCCGATCCTAGTGTTGTATGTTTAAAGTGATCAGTGTACGTTGTGAATAGGAGGTGGGCATATACCCAGAGTATTGGGCCATGTCTACTAGGGACTGATGTCTAGCAGAGCCGCACATCAGACGTTTTCCACAATGGGTAGCTGAACGCTCATGACGTGGTTAACTCGTTTTCAAATAAGGGGAATTCGGTGGGCTACGTGTTACGGTTCGGCATTTTTGGCTTCAACGGGAGCTAGGCATGCTAGTGATAGGGCTTAGAGCCGCTAGGAGCAATAGGGTTAATAAGGCATCAGCGCCTTCAGTGGTAGTGTAGACTAGAGATGCCCGCGAGCATCTGAGTGGCCGAGCAAAACAGCTTACCCTGTTTTGCGAAGCTAGATTAATTAGATCGTTGTAGAATATGACCATACCCCACCCTCTTGGGCTTGCTGACAGTGACAGTAGCTAAAATGGCACGTCACAACATATATATATGACCAAGGATAACTTTAGCTAGAATAGGGTAGTCAGAGTGTAGTGCTTAGACTAGCAGGTATCCTTGGCTTAGGAATTTCAAAGTGCTGTGGTGGGAGATTTGTCCTCCTTCGACAACACGCCCCGTCAGCAGGTGCCAAAAAGCGGTCTTATCAGGAATGGTCGGGGTTAAATTAATAAAACAAATATAAAACCTTATTTCCAAGCGCTAGGGACTATAGGAGCAGCTAGGTGAGAAGTCGGTTAGTTGAGCTACGTAACGCTCTAAGTTTTACATTAATAGGACCATTACAACGACTAGGACAGGCAGAGTAATCTCTAGGCTCCTCTCAAATAGGCTAGTCCTAAGTAAAACCCTATTAGAATTAGTTTCAAGCGTGTATTTTAATGATACAAGCTGCTAGCGCAGCCCAATCTTAGTTAGGTAGCGTTTAGGTCAACTGAGAAGTGATGTATGTAAGGATAGATTAGGTCGCGAATATTAGTAGAGATGAAGAGTCCAACGATCCTACCAGCTTCACATTAAAGTTCAGGGGTTGCTTACGGTTCACAACACTAATAGGGTTCTACCATAGACGATCACAAGGCCAAATCATTTTCATAAAGCTCGTTTTTCTCAAAGCGACTTTCAGTAAAGTTTAGTCATAGTTTTCACGGGGTGCGGTAGCTTAGTGGGGTTGCAGGGGCATTTCGCAAGGGGGTTAATAATATTGAGGGGGGGGACGTGACAGACGGTGGAAAATCAGCATACAGCCTGCCAGATGGAAGCAGATACCCTTTTTATCTACATAATCATCCATGAAACGTATTTTATGACGTCGGCCGTCACGGAGTTAAATTTTGAAGGAAACATTGTTAAAAACGTTGAAAGGCATTATTTGTTTAGAAAACGCCGTTTCGCATTTCTTCATACTTCACTTAGATCTTGATTTAAGCGAGCCTCAGAAATAGAACAATTAAGCATTCCCAAGAAACTCTTAATTAGGGTGGTCAAGATAGCCTGAATAAATAGCGCGTGTTGGACAAATCGGCGTGGATTCGTCGCATCGCTGGGTGAAGTGGATTTATTCCCTGCCTTGACAAATGATTTTCATTAGCGCTGCCTTTTTTATAGAACACGTCACGACGACCACCGCAGCATTATCTTCCATGCTGGTGTTTACCTCGTACCTACACCATACAAATATTTGGTAGTGAAATTTGAATGTATTGTTCAGAAACTTTAGTAGATGTTTTTTGTTCTAAAATTGAATGAAATTAAAGAATTCACAATTAAAACTAGTTAGTTTACAAAAATACCGTAAGCGGCGGGTAAAAATGAAACGTTCTCTAGTACGCGTGCATATCCATAGGAAAAATGTCCGTTAGATTTACGTATTGTACGTTCGAAAGTAGTAAGTAGCTGGGATGCGTAGAGAAATTTATCATCATCATATCAGCCGATGGATGTCCACTGCTGGGCATAGGCCTCCCCTTTAGAGTGCCACAATGACCGGTTCTGCGCCACTCGCAGCCAGCGCACTCCCGCGACCTTTAAAAAATTTAAAAATATTTCGGCGGTAGTGAAATTATCGGTTTTTTTCGTGTGGCTATTCTTTACTATAACTGTTGCACTAAAGTTATATGTGGCGTACGTTTAAGTAATATATGTTGAAGGGCATGAAGATGGACGAAAAGATGTGCCGTAGGTTTCCGAACGCCGCCCAGTCGAGCCGGATTCGACGATTAACCTCTTTCTCGAAGTTGGACTTACGTAACTGAACAGTCTGTCCTAGATATATGTTATCGTCTATAACTTCGAGCGTAAAGTATCCGATTGTTACGGGAGTTGGTACTACATGGGCATTTGACATGATTTTCGTCTTGTCCAACTCGCTCGCTTGTGTTAACTGCGTCATGTTAATTACCTTTACGATTCACGCACAATGGTCCGATTTTCACGGACTAAGTGCGAAAAAAGGAGTCCATAACCATAACTATGCCTTTATGATCTCAAGCGATCACGTTACTTTTTGAGAAATATAAACTATTGTGCATTTTTTCCCATTTCAATTTGTTGTAGCGTTCTCCGCTTGGTTGCTGTTAAAATGTAAATTCAATACTTTTATTATTAATCTATGTTAGAGCATTTTATAATAACTTCAATGTTATTACCTTGCTTAGTAAATGACTATTAAAGCTTTAACTAACGATTACAAACCGATCAACGTTAAATATGGCGCCGAAAACTGTCAATCAGATTTTAACCAAAACCACTTACGATTACATATGGTTTGGTGCAACCTAACCTAAGCAAACCAATAATTTTATATAACAGTCACATCTTCCATGCTCTTGACTACAATGTTAAAGAAAATCGTTGCCGTATCGTCATCGTCACCTGTAAGGAGTGTATCGCTAAAAGGATATTTATCTCCTCAGATACTAAATTGCCATCTCTGTTTCTATTTTCTGTGATATTTTTAATCAAAATAGCTTACTCCAGCTGAATTTTAAAAATGGAGTATGAAAACAGCTTATTGGATAATCTTTGTAGACTAAATTGGGTGCATGGCTTTCAGAGTTACAAATTAGGTAATATAAAACATCAATTTGGTCTGAGAATAAGATATTCTCATATTCCCAAGATAGGTTTTATAAAGCTAGATTTATATTCGTTTTCTGCAGACAGGTGATTTGTTAGTAAAATGTGCTATTATCTTGTGCCAAATATTAGATGAACTTTTAAAAGGTGAAAATAATACTCGTACCTACCATGTTACGAGTATGTCAGTTACACGACTTTTAAACTCAAGAACAGCTGAGCCAATTTATAAGGGCTGCCTTTTAAGTTGTGTCGTTTGGAAAAACTAAAGACAATTTAAGTGTTAAATGGTATTTATTGTTTTTCAAAGTAATCACTGTGATATGTAATACACTTTTTCATTCGATCGAACCAATTTTCGAAACACTTATTCCAGTCCGAAGTCGGGGTCTCCAAAATGGCCGTTTTGTATGCCTCAACCGCTTCTTCAGGCGTCTGGTAACGTTGACCACGAAGTCGTTGCTTGATTTTTGGAAAAGTAAAAAAATCGTTAGGGCTTAAGTCTGGACTGTATGGCGGGTGTTCCAGAATTTCGACGTTTTGCTCTTTTAAAAACGCAATTGTTTTCCGGGCGGTGTGCGAGCTCGCATTATCGTGGTGCAGTCTTATACGACGTCTTGGGTTATTTTTTCGAAACTCGCCAATGACTTCTGGTAAACAGACAGTGGTATACCAGTCAGCATTAACCGTTTTACGATCCTCGAGCACGATGGTGGCAACGTGGCCACTTTTCGCCACAAACGTGGCGACCATTTTTTTCGAAGTGCTCCGTGAGTGTATTACTTTGGTCAGTTTTGGCTAATCTTGGAACACCCAAACAGACGACTGCTGTTTAGAATCGGGATCTTCGGCACTTATCCAAGATTCGTCACCACTGATAATATCGTAAACACGTTTCGAGTTTCCTCGGTTGAATTGCCGCAGAGTTTTGCGACACCATCGAACGCGAGCCATTTTTTGGTCTTCACTGAGTAAATGTGGTATTCAGCGTGAGATCAACTTTTCTACGCCTAAGTGATCATGCAAAATACTATGAACACTGGTCTCTGAAATACTTAAGGAAGCTTCTATCTCACGGTATGTCGCATGGCGATCTTCGACGATCAGTTGCCGTACAGCATCAATGTTCTCCTGGGTTACAGCTATTTTTGGTCGACCTTCACGATGTCTATCACCAAGACTAAAGCAACCACGTTGAAATTCTAAATACGAGCGTTCCACAGTCCGGAGGCATGGTGCTTTATCATTGAAAACCGTAGTCAACTCTTAGAAGCACTGAAGTCGCGTTAAGCCCCTTTTGAAGTTGTAAAAAATTATCGCACGTAAATTTTCCTTCGAAATTTCCATTTTCACAACTGACTTGTCAACTTTGAACGAACGCTGTACTAAAACGGTTGAACCAATTTCGAGTCATTCTTTTGTTTTCAAATTCTAAATTCAAATATTATAAGATGACACTAGTTCTTTTTTATGCAATCACGGGAGGTTTGCAAACGACAGAACTTAAAAGGTAGCCCTCATATTTGTTTGTTTTGATTTATTCGCTCAATATAGCAAAGATACTATTAATATGAGTATATCGGTAAAATAAACGAAAAAGAAACATTTTCTTATACATAGTACGGAGCGGGTCAGAGCGGTACGACGTCTGCCGAAGCAGCTAGTTAGGTATTTTTTTTTATAAAAGAAAATGATTAAGATGAAAATTGAAGAATGTTTTATTCCATTCATTAATCGTGGTTATAATTAAGACATCAGATTTTTTTTTTGTCTTTCAGCGTTGATTATTTCATTGATTAGAAAACGCTGCATAACAAAGTAATAAAAAAGGAATTTACGTTAATAAAATAAAGCTTTGTGATAATACGCTCCTGTAAAAACAAGCCTTGATGAGAATAAGCCAACAATCCATTGAAAAATATCTTTTGTTCTAACAAACCTCTATTAATGTAACAACAAAACAAAAGCTCTGATTGTATCCACGAACAAGATCCTATCAACCCCTAGGTTAGTTTATCAAGGAAACTTTGGATCCCTTTTCTTTCCCTTGTTTGCAACTTTGTGCGTGGGCATGCGGGCTTCAATAGTACAGAATTACTTATAGTGTTTACGTAAATACAAAAGGTCTTCTGGTTCTGTCTAAGAAAACCGATGTCTGGGTAATGGATATTTCTCCGGGCGTTTTGTGCCTGTCTTACGTGCGTATTATTAACAATGTGGCCAAGTTTTTGTTGACAATTTTGACATCACTATCATATCAGCCGAAGCACATCCACTACCGGATATAGGCCTTCCCTAAAGAGTGCCACAATGACCGGTCCTGGTCACCAGCATCTAGCAGACTCCCGCGACCTTTACCAGGTCATCAGTATACGTTTTGGGGGGTCTACCTACGCCTTCGTATGGTCGCCTCTCGAGAACCTTTCCTTCCCAACGGACATCGGTTCTAACGTGCAAGTGCACCACCCACTGCTACTTAAGTGATTCGAAGGGCTTTGTCTGATACATTGGTTCATCTGCGGATGGTTTCATTTCTGGTGCGATCACGCAGAGAATTTTAACATTAAATGTTAAATTTTCAGCAATTCCTACTTACTAGATAATTAAATTATGTATCCCTGTCTGTAAAGCCAGCCACGGTGCGATTGTTAGTTTCAAGCGTTAGCTGCTAATCATGTTCGGATGAATTACACCTTGATGGTGTGCGAGATCCTACTAGAAGAGGCAATTTGGAGAGGACTGCCAAAAGATCTTAATATAAAGCCTAATACTTTTATCCTGTGAAAGCTATTTTGGGATTATCTTTAGGATTAAGTTTCGTCAGATGGTATTTCGCTTTTTGCAAAGACCTAAGTGGTCAGTTTCTAAAACTTTCGAGAGTTGAGTACTCAACTATGTCAATCTGTATGAATTTACGTGCAAGAATACCTATTATAATAGAGTGAGTTTCTGTCAAAAATTTAATTTTTGGTACGAGCTTTTATTGCCGACTGTACTTTTTTCACAATCATTAATTACTCAGTGAGACGGTTCGAATGATTTATTTATTTTATTTATTTTAAATTTATTTTGTCTCCGAACTTACATAAGTATGCCAAATTTCAGTCAATGTGAGAAAGTCAGAAAAAAAGAGAGTACACTTAGTATGGAGACTCAATAAAAAGTGTAACTACCCGTAATTTTATATACGTTTGTGTATACTTACGTCAGATGTGTGAGCTGAAACACATAGAATCTTCTAAGATACTGTAGGTGGTGTTTTGTGTGACGTTGTTTCGCTGCCGCCTCTCTTGCATCAAGAAAATACCGCAAGAACTAACTCATTGAAACGTCTATAGGTGCTCCTGTTTATGAAGCTGGCAATCCGAGGTATGAATGATGGTAAGGTAAGTGCAAAATTCTTGTGTAATGAAACAGTTCAGCAGGGCAATCGGAATATAATATCTTTAAAAATATGTTATATTTTTAATGTGCGTTAGTATTGAGAAAGCAGAAAGAATAACGTGATGAACGTGGCTGACATGATGATGATGATGATGATGATGATACTTATTCATCTTTTTTTGTCTTATCTTATTTTGTAGGCAAACATAAGTCTTAATGTTCGATGTACTTACCCGTTACTAGGTAGGTAACTCTGCTAGTTGCATTTTCGAACCCCACTAACGACAATTAAGTATGCTTTGTTTTATTGCATGCATCAAGGAGTTAATTGTAATGGTAGCTAAATTCATACGTAGGTACCTCTAGGTAAATCTGCTGGTTGCATTGTGAGTCCATGCTAACGACAATTACGTTATGTCGTATTATGCATCAACGAGTAACTTACTATAAGGTAGCTAAAATCAAATAATAATCAGAATCACACTTGATCTTGTCTAAAAAGGTTCAAAATGTATAAGTAACAGTACCACATAAGCCTTTACCGTCCTAAGCATAGTCGCTCGTAAGTTCATTACGGCGATCCAGGACCCGCCTATATAGGCTTAATTACTTTACGACAACGCATGTTCGCGACCAACTTAGTTCCAAAAAGAAGTATCTGACAAATATACCAGCTTGAGTTAAGTCATTGTGGCGTAATGCTTGCATTTCAGAGGCAACATCGAATAAGTATATAGGAGTTAGATGGCTGTTGCGACTTTGTTCTTTCAAATACTTGTACAGGTCGTAGAAACGTGTCTGAGGGAAATGGACCTTACAACTATGTATTAAAGTATGTTATTCTTGGAGCTGATGAAAATGATACTCGAAATCATTTTTAATGAAAAACGAGGAAACATGAATCGAACAAATATCTCGTTAATTATTAAATAACATTATAAATACATAAGGAAACCGTTTTATAAATATTGTGTGAGGTATTTTTTTAGATGAATGTCTGCAATAAATAAATAATTTAAAAAGGACAATCTAAAAATAGATAAGAGTTAGGGAATAAGGGTGAGTTGGAGCATAACGGCCTACTATGCCCTGCAGTGGACGTCCTTGGGCTGATATGATGGTGCTGGTGGTGGTGGGAGCATAACGACAAATTGTGGTTACCCTATTGAAATGGACACCGTCGTCACCGTTGTGAACAGTTTTGACCAAGGTTAACCGTGGAGCGCTCATGGCCCAGTGGCGCCCGCGTACCGCGTGCGGTATGCGAGGTTAAGTGACATGGGCGTAGGTTAGTTCTTGGATGGGTGACCGTTTGAGGTGGCTACTATCTGAGTGCTCCCGTGCTTTGGAAGGAACGTTAAGCCATTAATCTCAGCTGATGTTACAGAAGTCGTTATACCAAGTTAGAGGCCTTAGGGCGGCTTAAGAACCTCTAACAGTCAAGTTGCACACTCACTTGACAAGGGGGGTCGAAGTTGCACCACGTCCGTAAGCTGTACCCACCGCTATCTTACACGTGACCCCTGGGAGGTGCTAAAAGTGCAACAAAACTGGCAACCGTACTTAGTATAGTATAATACTCGTAGTATAAGTATAAGTTTTATTTTTCCAAAATCAAGTACATATTGCAAAGTTTACAAAGATTACTGGCCACATATGGGGTACATTATTTAAAATTGTAGCATTGGCTCCTGCACTAGGTGAGGCCTGTCCTGCAGATAACCAATTCGAGCGTGAGTTTACATGAGACTTGTAAACTCACGCTCAGTTGAAGATCTTACGGTTCGAAAAATAAACGCCATACGATTATTATTCACTTTATTTATCTTTGATCTTAAGTTAGGTTTTCTACAATATATTTACAAAAGTAAAATATAAAAATATTCATACAAAATATAAAAGCATTATAAAAAAACCTAACCTAGAGTGCCGCCGGCAGCGAGGCGGGGCCTAAGCTACCGGTGGTTAGGGCGACAGAGAGAGGAACCTCCTGACTATCCGCGCCGTGTCCAAGAGTACCGCCTTCTGCATCTGACCCTTGACCCAGCCATCTAGCGAGTCTCTTAAGATGATGGTCGAAACTCTTCGCAATTAGACCGTTCGCAGAGACGACTATCGGGACAATGATCGTCGAATCAACATCCCACATGGCGGTTACCTCGTGTGCCAGGTCTATGTACTTACTAACCTTGTCCTTCTCGGCCTTCACGAGGTTATCATCATGGGGGATGGTGATGTCGACGAGCACTGCCTGGCGCTTCAATCGATTTGTCAGCACGATATCAGGTTTGTTGGCTATAATAGTCCTGTCCATGATGACAGATCGGTCCCAATAGAGCGTGGCACGACCATTTTCGAGAACTGGCGCAGGTGTGTACTTATAGTACGGCACTTCGAAGTCCACAAGACCGTACAGAAGAGCAAGCTGCTGGTGAATAGTCTTGGCTGTTATGTCTGTGCAAGTACTCGCCGTTAGTAAGATGACCACAATCGGAAATGATATGCCTGAGCGACTCTCTGGGACGGCGGCATGCCCAACAAATGTCGACCGTACCGTCCTTCAGGATATAATTGCACAGACAAAACCTTCGGTTTCCGCAAAGAGATCCCCGAAACGTAACCAGTTCACCGACGCGAGCAGGTCTACGTCGGGCCCCGTAAGAGCCTTGTAGAACCGTCCATTTAGCTCCTTACTCTTTTATACCGCCTTGCGGTCCTCGGTGCTTAGTAGTACTTTACATCTGCGCCAGTTCTCGTTTGCCATGGAGAGCGGGGTGAAAGATGCGTCTACTGCCACTACGTTACGATGCATCCCACACTCACTGTTTAAGAAGTAATCCCTGAGACTGCACACTTCGCGGTTGTAGAGGTCTTTGGCGTTTAAGAAGCCGCGACCTCCAAACTTCCGCGGGATGTACAGTCTCATAACAGAAGATCGTGGGTGTAACACACGGTGCGCAGTGAACAGTACACGCACCCTTCGTTCCAGGAAATCGAGCTCATTCTGAGTCCACCTTAATATGCCAAAGGAGTATGTGAGCAAGGGCATCACCCAGGCGTTGAAGGCGCGCAGTGCGCACCCTATTGCCGCCCGACAAAAAACTGCTGAGTACTTTTGTCAGGCGACAGAAGAAGCGCTGTTTCACAGCCCGCTTGATGTCTCCACCCTCGATACCCAAAGACTGTGACATACCAAGATATTTATAGGTTTCTTCTTCGGAGAGAGATCTGAGAGCCATTGTCTCAGAAATTTGTAAATTTGTGGAATTTACCACTTTCCCCCGCTGTACATGCATGACCGCACACTTATCGACACCAAATTCCATTTTGATGGCACTACTGAAGAGTGAAGACCTCTGTGGTTTTCAGTAGCTCCAACAGGTCATGTTTATTTGGTGCAAATAGTTTGAGGTCGTCCATGTAGAGCAGATGAGAAATGACCTCACCCTCTCTCCGTAGCTGGCAACCTGGTCCTGAATCCTTCAGCAGGGTACTGAGCGGATTCAGCGCTAGGCACAACCACAAGGGACTAAGACTATCACCCTGAAAAATACCTCGCTCAATCCTGATGGAATCCTGCGGGCCAGAGGGTCCCTCTCCTCCCCCGGGTTGACGAAGGACTGTGGTCCACTGCCCCATGCAAGCAACTAAGAAGGATCTCAAAACTGCATCAACTTTATACAGTTCTAAGATCCTCCTCAGCCATAAATGAGGCACCGAATCATAAGCCTTCTTATTGTCAATCCAGGCGGTCGAGAGAGTTCCTCTGTTTCGCCGGACTCGTTGGCAAATGGTCATGTCTATGAGGAGGAGCTCTTTAGTACCACGTGACCCAACCCTACATCCATTTTGAGCGGGGGCCAAAATGTTGTTCGCAACAATGTGCGTGTTAATTTTTGCTCTCAAAATGGATGTAAGGAGCTTGTATAGCGTCGGCAAGCACGTGATGTTCTTCGCTTCCGTGGTACTACCGGACTTGTAGAGCAAGGAGGTAACACCAGTTCTTAAGGGAGGCGGTAGGGAACGGAGCTCGAGGGCTTGCTGAAACTGTGTTGCCAAACGTGCGTGCGAGCATCGAAACTACTTTAACCAGAAGTTGTGCAATCCATCCGGACCCGGACTTTTCCAGTTCGGAGCCGTACGGAGGGCACAACTTACGTCTTCGGGGCTGATGGTTACTGACCCCATGGGTTCAATGGACTCACACTGACGCTCGACAACATCCATCCAGGCACCCTCGTTGTGTTCGACAGGCACAAACCAAATACTACGCCAAAAGTTAACAATGGCCGTAGCATCCGGTCGCTGTCCATCAGACACACGATGGTCGGTTCCATACCACTTCCGGTATACCTTCCTTTGATCGCTTTGGAAAAGGCGATTCTGCTGGTATCGGTCCAGACGCTCTCTGTAGCGACGAATACGGCTTGCCCATGCATAAACTTTCTGCTTCAGAAAGTCAATGCGTTCCGTGACACAGGTCATGTAGTCACGGGGCCTGACACCAGTCCCCGCGAAGGCCTGGTTCACGAAACGCATGACTCGGGGGCGGCTATTGCCCTATCTGAAGCAGATCAGCTTTGCAATGAGAGTCGTATACGCATCGACACGCCGCTCAATTCGCACTTGCCAGGTAGGGACACTCCCAGCGGTCCTAGGTGCCCGGTCAGCGTCCGGAAACTTGACGCGAGCAACACGGCATGCCGCGATGGCTCCGCAGTACCTACATAATTATTATTATTATTAATGTACACCGTCATCTTCATTGTGATCAGTTTTGAACAAGGTTAACCGTTTCCAATGTGATTTCCGAATTGAATAGGTTGTAGAATTCGATGTTATATATTCGCTTAACTCTTTTCCTCTTGTTATGTGGTCGCATCGAGATTAAATGAAATGAATGAACTTTATTCTGCAAGTAGGCCGCAATGGCACTTTTACGAGTCAAAATCTACTAGCGTTTCTGCAAAAGAAGACCACTGCCAAGAAGAAACGCCGAAAGAAACTCGACAGTCAGTAATTTTTAAAATTCTGAAAAAATCAAGGTTTGAACAAGATAGGTCTAACGGTTTTTGGGTTTTACTGAATAACTGTATTGCCCAAACAAAAGGGCGTAAGTGTCATGAGTTTCCTGTGAAGATACGACCTTTTTTGATTTAATTTATTGCTTAGTGGTTTTAAATGTAGATTAGGTTTCGGCACGGAACCCTTCTTTGTGCGTGGCCACGGACGCCCTTGGCCGGTTTTTTTATTTTATTTTTTGTTTATTTATGGTAGGTATATCGAGAGCCAATAGCTTTTAAAGCACAATAACACTTTGACATACACACACTTTGACATAGATTTCAGGTTTCATTGAGTTATTTTTATGTTGCCACTAAAGATGGCTTTGCTTTTTGGATTTTTGTTTGGACATCTGTCATTGGCTAGTGGGAAACCATTTATCATACCTGGTTCATTGAAGATTCTTTGAGACCTCCTTACACGTTCTGGTTTCTTCTCGGGCTCACTCGATAGATTGCTGCTGCTGATATTTTGTGGTGCGAGTGTATTTATATTTAAAATATTATGATATCAGCGCCAATGGTACCCTAGGGAAGGCAAACGGTAAAAGGCATACCCTTAAAATGGTGGGGCGATGACATACGCCCAGTGACTCGAAAAACCTGGAGTAGAGTGGCTCAAGACAGAAAAGAATGGAGAAGGTTAGAGGAGGCCTTTATCAATTGACAATCAGACATACAGAGGAAAAATAAATGTGAGATTATAGAATACCGATACAATTTATAAAATGTCTGAAATAAAAGGCTCATTTTATAATTATTGTGATATCAGCGCGATGCGCAATTTTCTTTTTATTTATTTATAGGTAGTGTAACGGAACGCAATTAGACTATACGCATAACGGAACGTAAAATAAGTTATTAGTTATTTTAAACTTCGTGAAAATAAAGTAGTTTTGAAAGTACTAGCGAATGTCAAACGTAAGAATTAAATAAAATCGTAGACATTTTTCCAAGGAACACAGAATTCACGAAAGGTTTAACAAACTTTGGATTAATATCAAAACTTGAACTCTACCAGTAGAAGAGTTATGTAATCCTAGTACTTTAACGGTTAGAAAAGTCCCTGGAGATCTTGTCGATGGTTCAAACTACTTGTTAAAAATAACCTAGTTTAAATTTCGAATTACACTAGTTGAGACTTATGTAATCCTAGTACTTCTATGGTTGGAAATGTCTTCGATATAACCAAATAAGTCGAGACAGAAATATTTTAAGTTTAAATTTCGAATCATACTAGCTGAGAGTTATGGAACCCTAGTACTGCAATGGTTGGAAAGTCTTCAATAAGATCAAAATAGGTCAAGACAGAACCGTTCTAGTTTAAATTTCGAATTACACTAGCTGAGAGCTATGGGACCCTAGTACTTCAATGGTTGGAAAAGCCTTTAACGTAATCAAAAAGAGGTCATAATGACGATTCTACCTGCTGTAGTTTAAATTTAGAACTCCAATTATTCCAATTCAAATTTCGAAATTCTACCATAGCTGGAGTAGACGAAAGGACGTAAGAGTCTCTGTCAATTTTGGGTATAAAAGGGGCTCGAATTTGTATTAAAATGACTAAGAATTCATCACTCAGACTGTCAAGATCTCTGGTCTACGTAACAGTAAATATTTGGTGGGTGAAATTGCTGTCCTAGGGGTGGTTCATCGTTATGAGGAGTTACTCTTCATTTTGAGGAATCATTCTTAGACAAATGTAACTAATATTTTATGGGGATTTGTGCTATTTCAAGTATTTCAAAAGACCAGAATCTTGTCCAGGCTTCAGTTTGCCTGAGGAGTCTTGCTCGCCTAACGGTGCCAACGAGCAGGGTTCAGAGTCTTTAGTTACCAGATCTAAGGGTGGTCTGGCGTCTACCTTTTACCTACATGGAGACGAATCAAATCCCTTACGTTCCTTCAATGCCCAGCTGACAACGTAGACATGGCTGCCAATATGGGGTCTCAGCATAGAGGTGTATACCTCGCTTGTCGAAATTGTTCAGTATTTGAGGAACGGTCTTGTTAAATATATTTATATATATATATATATATCTTATATACACAATAGGGCGTCTTACTCACTGTATCCTAGCCTGCGGGCGCAGTGGGGGGAGACATCCAACACGGGCCCATAGCTTTGCCATTCTCAGTTTAGCCCACTGAACTTTCGTTGCATAGGTTAGGGATTCGCAGTCAAAAGAGCTGAATTTGGTAAGGGATTTATGCTCTTTCAGTTTAACGAGTTTACTGGGGAACAGTAGGGTAGCTTCACACACATTTATTTGGGAAGTAGGGCTTAATAATTATTTTAGGTTTGCCGTTAATTTTGGGGTTTTGGGAATACTTAGCTGTGATAAAGTTATTATTTTTGGTATAGATAATGGTGGTTTCTTTTAGAGTTGCGATTTCTAGCAAAATGATTAACATTTACTCAGCATAAGCTAATTTAGTGACAAGCTGAGCAGATCATTGAATTTAGCTTTCCAATGAGACGAGCTGTTCACTTCTTTTAGTTTATTTAAAGGTCTGGCAGAGTAGTTCATAGGTATTAGGGAACGAGAAGTAGGAAGAGTAGGTTGTTCAGGGTCAGGGCCAGATTCTGGTGAGGAATCACCAGGATTTCGCCCGCTTCCGATGATGAGGCCTTGCGGCGATTCTCCTCATCATACGGCGCGTCTTCCGAAGCGCTAGTAGATGCATTCGCTAGGTAGAACCATATTCTTATGGTTTAGTCTCTTTTACAAACTGATTTTATCCCGAGCGCTTCTAAAGGCCATCCGAACGAATTGATCGGATAAGCCTAGCAGAGTACTCCTGTTAAAGTAACTTAGGTCATTTGGACGAAATTGTCTTACACTCCGCATAGTGAAATAAAAGATTGGCGGGGGCTTGTCCATGTCTAAGGTCGAGAGCCACGGGTCTCTGGTTAGTACCGGAGGGGGATAGCAATCCCTAGGGCGGCTGGAGGAGCCCTACCTTACACCAATCAATAAAATTGATTATTTTTATACGAATCTGTAATAAGCAATACATAACAGGATATGAGCTATTCAGAAGCTAGGTACATAGAGCTTGTAGGGATGGCAAATCTCTTAAGGATCATATATAATTGGTATTCAATTATTAGGAAGACAAGTCCAGAACCTGACAAGTATTCACATAAAAGAATTTGGGTTTTACGGTTCATAACATTATTGGGTTCTACCCTAGACGATTCACGTTGGCCATTTCTAGTTTAAGTTGTGGTTAGTTTAGTAAAATCACATCGTCAAAATTATACATTTAATTAAAAATACACAAGGGGGAGCGGGGGGGCGTTACAGTAGTTATTACACTGATGACGTTACATTTTCTTCTTCTCGCCGGCCAGACTTTAGGGCCGCGCAAGGAGGTCATGCCAAATAAGTTACGGCGTAACCAGCTGTTGTTTTTGTTGTTTAAGTTTTTTTTATATGGTATTGCTGTTGATGCTATGTGTAAAATTAAATAAATATAATCAGCCTAGGTATATATATGATACACTGTTGACACATACATTAGTCCCCACGTTGGCCTAGTGCACGTCGAGGGCTTAATTTAAAATAACTTAGAATGTCTCTCGCTAACCAGTGGCGAGAGGCTGTGAGTCTTTTAATAAAATACAGAGGGGTCGCTAGTCGTAGCGGCTCAGAATGCCAGGCAAAGATTCGCTGTGATGACGTAGTAGTCTGGGTGGCCTAGTGGTAAGGGCGCTGGTCCGGCAAACCAAAGGCGCAGGTTCAATTCCCGTTGCCCGTCTTAGGCTGCGTGCATCGAAAACTGAACCGTGATTAAACCACGGTTAATTTTTCTTTGTACTGGTTCCCTGTACCAAATATTTAAACTTAGATTGTTTTCAAAATCAAATAATTATTCTGCAAGTAGACTTTAAGGACATGTCTGCAGAGTTTTACTTCGCAGATGTATGTATATTTCCTAACAATAACACATAGTTCGTCACAAGTCACAAATCTTGGTGTGAAAATGCCACAAATCGAACTTAACTGAACTTTCGAATCTACGATCAGGGGCGGTTTTTTATGTTCTTTAAACGAAGTTCATTGTTGACGAAGCCTGTTGCGGATTCCATCTCTGATATGTATGTGACGAAGCCTAATGCTGATATACCTATTTCTGTACGCACCTGACAAAGCGTACGTTGCAGATTAGAATTTGTGAATCATTTAGGCCAATATTAATAATTATATCATAAATTACTATAATGGCTTAACTGAGCTAATAACTCTATTTCCATTACACTGTCATGCTCTAGCCGGTTGTCTCACATATTTCATGGCTCCGGTCGTCAATTTGGTGTGCAGCCACTATTGTGTACGTTTCATGAATGGTTGATCCAGGCATTCATGAATGATGTTTAATATGAAGGCTTTAGTCGCCCGCTGGGTCAACATAGAGCTGAGGAATAATGTCATCTAATGAAAATATATTGCCTGTCGCGTATAATTTTAAGGCTTTATACTACCTACCGTAGTTTAAATATTAGTGCAATATGTCTAAGTCGTTTAAGAAGCCGGTTTATATTTTAGATGCTTTTTGTTTTAGGCGATTTCCTGACTTGGCTAGGAATGTGGTAATTTGTTCTTAGATTTGAGCTTATGCTTGGAAAAAATATGGCAACAAACATATTATGTAATACAATGCGTTACTAACGCCATACCCCTCATAAATTGCGGTATACTTTTTTGCTCAAATTGAATTTAAAATGGCTACTTGAATACTCGTACCTCCCCTACACTGTAAAATTATTCCTTTGCTCAAGCAACATCTGCCCACTGCCAGTTTAATTGTATACGAGATCATTCTAGAGTTTCGTCCAGAAAACTAAGACATCTTTTCAGAAATGTGTAACCGTTTTGGCATTTACTACAAGGCAATTAAGTTCAAAATTGTGTACGTATTTAAGAACTTGGATTCTTTGCTACAATATATAATTATTTACTCAATCCGCTTGCAACGTTTTAATAAACTTCGCTCACTATTTCAAGAGTTTTAAAGGCACTTCGTTTTTTATATGAGAATTTTAACTGACTTTTTAAAATGCTTCTCGTTATTTCTGTGGTTGGTTCGTAGCTAAAGCGTTTATATCGTAGCGTTTTCATGTTGATTAAATGACGTGATAACAACGTGTATTAAATAGACAAATACACACCAATTATAAAAAAAAATACACACCAATTATAAAATATTTTTATTTTTTATGCATAAGATAGGTAAGCATTTGACCACTATCTCACCTGATGGTAAGTGATGATGAGGTCGAGGGTGTTACATGCGTACCTAGATAGTTCTTTGTTTGATAACGTAATAAAAACTCACTTTAAATAAAAAAAATAAAAAGTCATCTTTTTTAATTTCCATTCCACATACATTTGTGGCACAGGCATCATGACATTCTGCCAATATGCGTATAAAAAATAAATGCTTTGATTTTTTTGTTGTTTATTTCATTGCATGTTTGAGAAAAGCACTATACATACCTCGGCGGGAAATATGGGGTTGCCCGCTTTAGACCTATCCGGCCTCGCTTCGCTCGATCGTCTATATGTCTTCGACCGGCAACCCCTTTCGTCCCGGCCTCTGTAGTAATTTACTATTAATTAAGCCATATGAAAATTTATGTACTCGTATACTTACAGGATGTTCCGCCACTTTTATATACAATCTTCTGGTTTTTTTTTCACTTTTAGTTCCCAGGCCGGTCACTGAGACGTTCAATGTAATTAATAGTGCCAGGCAAACGGAAAGTTGGGCGGAGAAGAAGAAACTTTTACCTGCGATTATCGCTGGACCGTTTCTTGCTCGGGGCGCTTTTGTTCTTGAATATAAGTATGGACACTTACCAGACCGAACGAATTATTTATCAATTACATAAATTATTAGTAATAATACTATCTCGTTCTACCTACCTTCCACTCAACTGCTCGAAGGTTAGATGAAAGAGATCCCTTATAGAGATAAGCTCGCCTTCATACTTTAATCTTTTGTGACATGTAGGTATATGTGTTTTAAAATGTAATAATTACAATAAAGTGCTTACATACATAGATATAATGCTGGCACACAAGCAATCTGGGGGCACGGTAGTGCCCCCGCCAAGACGAGCCAAGCGAAGCGCAAAGCGCTTTCTTCGTTTTTAACCCTCATTTAGTTGGTTTCCGATGTACCAGATGGTTCATATTCTCAGGATATGATGTCAATAATAGACTAATTAAACATACAAAGTCTCATTTGAATAGCTCTAATACTTTAGATTTTATTGATATCTAAAATACACTGATTTTGTCACTGAAACACTGATGATCATCAAAATGTTTGGCTACTTCCTGAAGTTCTAGAAAGTTGAAATTTGGTACATAATCTAAGTTTAGTATGAAACCAACAAAAAAATTCATAAACTTATAACTTTCGCCCCCCATCCCCTAAAATGGGGGGGTGGAAGTTTATATGACACTTTCACCAATTTTATGAATTAGGACATGAAAGTTTACACGGAACTGTAGACAGTAATTAAAAAACCTATCAATAAGTACTAACAAAAAAAGAAGAAAAAGTAAACACTAAAAAGAATGCTTAGCAACTTACAAAAAGAACTGAAATCCTACCAAAAACATTTCATGTAAAATAATAATAAATATTGGGGGACATTCTTACACAAATCGACCTAGTCCCAAACTAAGCAAAGCTTGTACTATGGGTACTAGACGACGATATACATACTTATATAGATAAATACATACTTAAATACATAGAAAACATCCAAGACCCAAGAACAAATATCCGTGATAAACGCACAAATAAATGCCCTGGCCGGGATTCGAACCCGGGACCTCTAGCTTCGGAGGCAGAGTCACTACCAACTAGGCTAAACAGGCCGTCTCCCAAAGAAAATGTTCCCAAGACGACCACATAAGGTTTGCCCTGTGAAAAGATATGAAATCGCATGTAGAGCCAAGCTTCTGAATCTACACTAACTTCAACAAATTCTACATATCAGTAAATAATATGAATAAATATGAAATATGAAATATGTATGGCTTCGCTGTTTCGTTACTTACTTCAGATCAGAAACTAACTATTCGCATCACCTCCACGACGGTAGCGAAACAGCCAAGCCATACATATTTACTGATATGTAGAATTTGTTGAAGGTAGGGTCGGTAGAGGTTGGCCGTGTAGATTCAGAAGCTTGGCTCTACATGAGATCTGATATCTTTTTCAGAGGGCAAACCTTATGTTGTCGTCTTGGCAACATTTTACATGAAATGTTTTTAGTGGGATCACACTGTCTCATAGTAAACACTAACTTTAGCTTATGCTTGAGACTCAACAGGAGTTTCAGGCACATTTTTTTATGATTTGAGGATTGATAGATAAATATATGTATAGTTAGATATGTTAAAATCAGATATTCCATTATCTTCTTCACTGGATTACGGTTCAGTTTTCACAGCCAAGGGATCTAATTAGCCTCCTTGTGCCCTTTTAACCTTACGGAGACTGCTCTTATCACAGATATTTGCACTGTTACTCTCAGCCATTTGTGAGTAGGATTTTCCCCAATTCTCGTTTGTTATTGATGCGGTTTTTTATCAAGAAACTTATATTCAGTGCCTAGGACTCCGTCGCTTGATATAATTAATGGTGTTAGTGACGCTCTTAAGCTGTAGCTATAGGTACAATATCGTGTATTAAATATTTTTCTCTGCTATACCTTTATGATTTTTTCCCTGGTGATTGCTGTAGGAAAAAGTATCGGCATTAACTATAGGAACGTCAAATAACACTTTCCTTACAGTGTCCCAAACACCGTTCAATAATAAGTCACCTATCAGTGCTGGTTGCCTTGTATTTTCGTCACGCATTATTGGAGCTGTGGTACCAGGTCTCCAGGCTAATTCAGCCTAGTGTTTGCAATCTTCTCTTTGTTGATTATGATCTTTTGTTATTAGAGTACCTTTTTTGCAGTTATGTGCGTGGTTGGGGTTAAACTCACTTTGAGTATTCGATCTCAAGACAGTGTATCTGCGGGAGTTCTGGCGACCTTATTAATATAGAACACAACCCTATATCCCTTAAATGCATGATTTTTTGTATAACTTTTTAATAAATTGAAATAGATGTGTCATGTTGTATAAAAGTAATAAATGTGATTTTGGATAGCTGCATATTGAGCCACGGACCATCAAATATACGATGCATATATACATCATTATGCATTTAAGGGATATATCTATGTGGTACCTGCCTAAAAGCATGTAGTGGAGTTATCATGGCTCCAGTATTTTGTAAGGTTCGATCACCAGTATTTCCATTTTAAACTTATAAGATTGTAAGTTGCCAATAAGTTGCGAAACGAACCTCTGCTGCCTCAATATTGCAGAAATACAATACGAATTCCAAGTTAATACATTAAATAGTCTATTAGACTCAGTTCTGAGAACAAATGTAATAAAATACATTTTCTTGAAAGCTACCAGAACTTCCAAAAGTTTAATGATAATTGATTAAAAATAACATTTCCCCATAGACAAAAAGTTACGTAGTTAGTAAGTAAAATGGGATAGTTTTCTACTCCAGCAGCAAATAACGTCAGTCTGTAGGTGACCACTTTGAAAGTTTGCGAGCAAATTAAATATGAATGGACGTCTGGCGAGTTTACGACTAACAGTTAGTTGCCGTTGGTGCAGCTTCTGCAGACGTTAATGGCGGGCGCGTGTTACTCATTGAAAAGTCTTTCAAAAATAGCTGACACTAATATATTAAGAACTGTCTACTTCTATTATTTCGAGAGTATTATTAGATACTGCATTGAAGTATGGGGTAATGGATCAAACATTAATTCTGTACTGCTCCTACAAAAAATGGCTATACGACTTATAACAAGAACTAAAGGCATACCGATTACGCATAGAAATATGTTCGTAGATCACAAAATCCTGTCGGGTCTCTATTGTTATATCAAAAAAATATTGACAAATTATCATTTCGCAAACAATTTTCCGCAAATTTTCATTTGCCAAATTATTATTTGGCAAATAAACTCTTGACAAATAATTATAATACAAACCTAATGTCTGGCAAGTGAACAGTTAGACAATGACTCGCTTACCAACTAGTACTTTAACCAAATTTCAAGTAGTCAAATGTTTCAGTTGGAAAAACATATTTTACGCAAAATATAATAAGGCAAATATTACAAGGGTGCTTCTTCCACATGGGGCAAATTCTAAACAGGTAAAAATGTGTTCAGGTTCAGATTTATCTATGTTCCTAAAATTAACGGTACTAAAAAGCAAGCAAGCAAGCAAGCAAGCAAGCAAGCAAGCAAAGTTTTCCCGCTCTTTTATAAAAAAATACCCTCAACCTTTTTCTAACCTATCCGCGATCCGAGTCGGTTTTGCCACTAAGTTCCTGTATAACACAATAACTCTTAAGCAAGCAAGCAAGCAAAGCTTTCCCGCTCTTTGATAAAAAAATAACCTCGAAGACGAAAGCGGGAGCAAAGCTTTTTGTCAGAACAATTCATTTGACAAAATATTTATTGTCTAAAGATTTTCTGCTTTAATGAAGTATTTGGTAAAAGACCAAATGCCTGAACGTTATTTTCCGTGATAATATTATGTTAAGTAAAAATTTGTCCAAATGAAAATGTGCCTACTAAAATTATTCCAAAGATTGCATTACCAAACGTAACAGTTGCCAAAATTTGTTTGGGTAGTGAAATTTTACCAAAATAACTTTGGCAAAACGGCAGGATCCCATTCTAGTGTTACCATGTTAGCTCGAAATCTTGAATCAAATATATGTATTAGCTTTTACATTAAGTACTTATATGTAACTGTTACATAAAAGTTATAATGCTGCTTTTATGTGAATTGGGCCGATTTTTAGGGGTTGCCCTTGTAATTGATAATTTTGAGCCGTCATTGTTAAGTGTAAGAGGTAAGACATTGATGATTAGTTATAAACAATAAAACAATTTGAGCTAATAAAATCCCGTACTGCGTTTCGTATATTCTGTGAAATATCACAGAATAACCGCGATTTAATTCGTTTAAATTGTTACATTTGGGTCGTTATTAATAGAAATTTACATTGTTAAGGACTTTAATTAAAATCAAACTTAACTGATTCCTTCGTTGAGTTACCCATATATTTTGTAGGTATGATCCACTTTCGTTACAAAAAGGACGCAATCGTAATTTTGTTTTCTCTAAGCCTTTAAATATTTTTAAACGCTTAACCATTAATGAGTATCAGTCGCAGAAATAGTAGACAACATTACAATAAAAGGTGAAATAAAAAACATCCGTAACTCCGTAACACTACTAATTTAAAATGAATATATTGTTTTTTCTAGCCTTTATACTTTAGGTTTGTAGTAACAACATTTATTGACACTCCTCGGTACTGACTAAAATAATCGACTTGGTTTAACATTACATCTCAAAACTTTTTTGTAGTAAATAGGTATAAGAATCTTTCTCCATCTTTTCACATGTAGGTAAATAATGTTTTTGATGTGATGTGTACCCATACACCAAACGGGCTGAGCACTCTAGTTACATCTCATATGTTATACATTACAATCATTTGTAATTGTATCAAACCGATTTGGTACATTTTACAAATTATTCACACCGCTTCCGACCGGATGGTGCCATTCAAATATGAGACGTATCTACTGGGCAAACGCTTGAAAACCCTTGTGCAGTCAGGTTAGAATCGTATCGTACCTAGAGGCTCTCGTTGCTAACGTTGTTGATTCGCGCCCTACGCCGATCACGTTTATTTTACAATCAATAATTTGGCAATTGTAGTAAATGCTCAGTGTGTTAACGAGGGATTATTTGATATTATGGTAGGTTTAATTTATAGTCATAAGGTGTATTAAAAAAACCTACTGTAGAATTAATGCGTCTAAAATCAGTTAAAATTGTTTAAAAAATAGTAATAATAAAATCTCCGGTGGTTTTCTTTTTTAAGAATGGGTAAAATAATTTTCCTGACAGTATAGTCAAAAATCACCAATTTTTGAATTAATGTATAGCTGTTATTAATTTTTTTAATATTTTTATTTTTATTTATATATGCTCTACGATATAAGAGGTGATTTTTTTAAATACTGTTTTTAATAATATGTTAGTCCCTTTAGATCAAAAATCTCTAGTGTAGGATTTAATATTTATATTTAATGAAAAATATAAACTTAAAATTTTTTTTTTCGGAAAAGCTCAATATATTTTTTGGGGAAAACCTTTGACTTATTATCCCAAAATAATGTTCTATCAGATTGCAAAAAAATATATAATGTAGGATTTAATGTGCAATTCTCGAACAACTGAAAGTTTCTTTCCCGTACCTCGCTGTCGGCCGCTGGATCCGAACCTTCCCGGTTGATGACCGCGTCCTGAGTAAATCTGTAAATTGCTTTCTTAGCCCTACCTAATTAAAATATTATTCAAATAATTATCTAAGAATTGGCCATAAATAAATTGTTGTAATCGTCTAGTTCAAATAGTTACGGTTAGAACCCTTCACGTTGTGCTAAAATAATAATGTAAAATAAACTGTTTAAAATAATAAAACACAATTTTGTTTGTAATAAAATAAAACACAGTAAACACAATTATTAAATTGCCGCAAAATCACGAAATAAAACGCGTATAAAATTATTATCAATAATCAATTTCGATACGTAAAATTCATGATCGGGAATTGATTAAATTATCCGCAAATGATATTAAACGAAAGAAAATATAAAATATCCGCAATAAGATAAACATGGAAATTTAAATCAAATAATCTGCATTCGTGAAAAAGCAATAAAAGTCTATCTACATAAGTGAACATGCGACTCACCCGTTTCAGCATCAGCTCGAACAAACATAATTGATTTAATTATTTGATTACAATAGGTTACAATTAGAATTATTATTATCACTAATTACATACATTTATTTCTAACTTAATATTACAAATTTTATATTATAATGCGAACTCCAACACGGTGCATAAAAACGATGACCTGAAAAAACCCAACTACAAGGGGACCTTGGGAATTTAGACCTTAGGTCTTGAAAATGGAACCTAGACCTAGGCTATGTCTTTGATATTAAGGGGGCTCACCTTCACACCTACACCCCCGCCATCTCGCAAAACCTTGATGAGTTCAACCTATCAATCCTGATCTACTATTAAATTCAAACCTTCCCACCTACATATTCCTCATCAATCTGTCACACTTTAAAAAATGTACTTTACGCAAAATGCCAAATAATTTATTTATTTTACTTAATTTACGCTAAGCTTTACGCGCTGCTGAATTTACGCTTCCCTACTTCGTCATGCAGCCGCGATTTATCTGTAACAAAGATAGTGATTGTTGTCGAAAGTGTACAAGGTACTCTGAATATTATTTATGCTCTATAACATCCACTGTACTGCCTATCCCTTAAATTGGATAGCATTGTCACTCTACTTCCACTAATTGACGCAGATGCCAAAGGTCCGTATAATCGAGCGATTACGTCCCAGAATAGACAGAGCGAAATGTTACAGAACACATAAATAACTCAGGCCTTGGTTGTATACCTAGTGTGTAATGTTACGGACCCTAGCTTCTAAAGGCCTGACACGTCAAGACCTTTAGGTAAGGCCCTGATTCAGCTACATCAATAACCCAGGACCTAGTGTCAGCCAAGTTACCTTCTGCCGAGTGTACCTAAATGCATGTATAAAAAATAGACTAAACGTGTGGTGTGTCAGCTTGTGTATGTAAGTGTAATGTGGTGAGTACGCGAATGTGTGTTCATTGTATCCAGGCTATGCCACGGATTACAATGTGTGTGTACGTAATAGTTTTTTATTGTAAGTTCACTATCCTGTCACAAATAATAGAATCAAAAGCAATCAAATATTACAAAGTGTCAAAAGTGTTGGAAAGAGCTAGTGAACGTAAGAGATGTATGTGATAATAACTCTCTCCTAAAAATCATTTACTTTGCAATATCAACATTTAATTCATGCAGTTTTATTTAAAATAATGCATATAAAAACAAGAGCTAAGTATTTTGATTCCACTTTCATTCAAGTACATACTAAAATATAATATGAAGATAGAATTAATTTTTGACCCTAGTGGTCCCTAATAAATCTTCTCTGGAACACTCCATCAGCCCCAGTGGTTATGCAGAAATTACCTAACACACCCTTGTATATTGGAACAAAACTACATAGATAGTCCCACCAACAACTTTGTAGCTGAATAGCTATTGAACCCTAATACTAGCTATCAAAACACTCGAGTTCACCCGACGCGACGAGATACCTAAGGGGATAAAAATATATACATTATATTGTACTTCCTCAGCACTGACTCTAATTAGAAAAATACAAAATAACACACTTATAATTATTAACAAATAAAATGAAATCACTTAAAGTCTTTACACACTGAGTTCAATGTCATTTGTCACTATCAAATTCCCTACTTATTAAAATCACTTATCTGTTCACTAAGAAATGTCTAAAATATCTATAAATAGCACTAAAATTATATTACAAGACCACTATTTTAAACTAACAACCGCGAAACGTACGCGCTAGATATTAATATTAATCAATAAATTATTTAATTGAAAAGGGATTTCTTTTAGAATTCTCGACCTTTTCTTAAGGAACGCGAACCCCGACTGCCTGAACTATTTTAACACCATATCCCACATGAATTCCTACGCATTCTCAAATGAAGCAATTTGTCTATAATGCATATGAACTTACGTCATTTTAATTCAAAAATTATACACGTAATCAATAATATAGCTAATAGACGCAAGTGCTATTTATTATTACAGTTAATTTAAGCTCTTTTGTTTTTAAAGTTATTGGATTTTTTTTAAGTACAGCCATCCACTTGAAGTCTGCGCCCAGCTAGCAACTCGAGACGTCAACACACTCCAGATTAAAGAAGTACCATAAATTTAGAAATTTATGACTGTATTTTGAATAGGTTAGATTTCAAAGAAAACTTGTCGTGAGAACATTTTTTAGGCATTCGTGTTTAAATTTCTAATTACCTATTATTTATATAGGATAATTATTTGCATACTGTGACCACTGTGGTTACAAATCATACCACGATTACCACGGTGTCCCCCGGAGTATGTGGATGAAGGGCTTCTGAAATACCTCGTGTTATAATTATGATGACGTTCCATCGTTAAAATCCCTTCTGACGTACTTGGTGTAGAACGGTCGTAGTCAATGGCAGCTTGAACTGCATCTTTTGTAAAATTTCTTAATGTCATTAGCGTCATCTTTCATTACTGGTAATAAACTCGCCATTTTTAAGTTAACTTCTCTCTCTTGCTTATCGGTTTCACTACACAACTAAGTCATTTTTAAATTAAAAGGTACATTCGCCTTAAGCTATTGCAACCTGATACACTAATTAACTGATTATAAACTAATGAAATTGTTATCTTACTCATTGTTAGGCGTGTACAGACGGGTACACATGGTATAGACGGTTAACGACGCGCACAACACTTAGCATAGCACTTTTCTTTTCGACACTATTGTTCATTGAGTTTATATTCGAACACGTACTCTGTTAAACCTTGTCTTCTGTTGACGATTAACCTCTTTCTCGAAGTTGGACTTACCTAACTGGACAGTCTGTCCTAGGTATATGTAATCGTCTACAACTTCGAGCGTAAAGTGTAAGTATTCAACAAATGAGTTTCTTCTACTGCGGCCCCACTGTGCCTACTGAACAACCAAGCGCGATTGAGGATTCTTTGTATCAGCTAGAAGCAAAACAAACGAGTAGGTATCTCCTTACCCTCAACATAATATATCCTTGGGGGCTTTGGCGACCTTAATCACCAATAGGAACAAAACAACATATGCCTGCAGAGAAAATAGTGGTTTTATTATGGCTGTAATATTCTGTGAGGTACCTACATGCTATTTAGACTGCTGGAAATATGAACGAGATGATATTCTACTGCTTCCAACATCTCTACCATAATCATGTACAAAACTTATTTTTAAGTATCGGATCATATCAAAAAAGGTATTATTTTTATTAAGGATTATATTCGGTCTTTGCTTCTTTTTTCCTTAAGCTCCATGTCGATATGTCCACCGAACACGTCGACACCCTGGTGCGTAAGATTCGCGAAGATGCGGCCCTTCTCGAAAGGAAACCCCGGCGGGATGGCGGTAGGCGCGATCGACATGTTGTACATGTGGTAGTCACCCTGGTGATAAGAATATACTGATTATTTAGAGTAAACACTAAGGCCGTATTAACGTTCAGGGTAAAATTTGCGCTACACATCATGCGACTATACGACGCTACTATGTATGGCCTCAGCAATCTCCATGGTAACCCCGGGCAGAGCACTTCTGGAGCTGTGGTGGATCACGTCACCGCGAAGGCGGGACGGACGGGCCGTCATTTTGGGGACGACGATGATGCTGCTTGTGCAGGGTGCCGCGTAGTTCTCCGGTTGGTGTTGTAGGCAGAAAATATAATAGCCGCGTTAAATACCTAGCCTGTATGAAAATGCGGCCTGAAATACTTTATCCTTTCGCTTTATAACTCAACTATAGGTACTGAAGCAACTGAAACTTTGATGAGTGTGTACTACGAGTACAAGGCAAGTTTTGAGTTTATGTTTATTTATTAATTTATTATTATAAAAACATACAATTTTACAATTGGTGTATGTCCCACAAAACGATTTACACAGTTTGACTGTGGGATCTGAGTCTCTTCGCTGACTTCTATTACTACACATATATAATTAATATAATATAACATCTATTACAACTTATTACTATTTGCATATAGTTTAGACTCTATTCTCTACTATGCTATTTAAAAAATAACTAAATAATTTTCTTTTAAATGTTTCTCTATTGGTGTCCAGTCTGATATCTGCCGGCACGCAGTTTAAAATGTAGGGTAGGCGTTTCCGCAGGCATCTATCTCCGTAGTAGTTGGTTACCCTCGGTATATCGTATTTGCCCGCAGCTACCGACCTGGTGCCGTAAGTGTAGCATATATGAGGTAGGCTATGTTTTCGATGTGCAATCAATTTACTATCTGAAGATATTACAGATACTCGTAATTAGCCAATTTAAGTCTTATAACATGATAACACTAAAATCAGTCGTGTACCGTTACAAGTTCATACAAACCTCATTTCTGGTTAACAATAAGATACCGTTAAGTTTTCTGGTTAGTGATAAGGAATGAGCTCCCTGCCCAAGTTTTTCCGAGGGACTACAGTATGGGGTTTTCAAGAAAGGAGTGAGGCCAGCGCCCCCCACCCGTCGTCAAGCGTGCAGGGCGACACCATATACTTGCCAATCGAAGGACCTACACGCTGGGAGCGAGTAAATCACAAGAATGCATGGAAATATATCTTGAAACCTTACAATGAAATATAGTTAAAGACCCATCATCATTCTGGTCATTTGTAAAACAAAACCGGAAGTCTAACCAACCTACAACCTCTGGTAACTTATCACCTCAATTAGTTGCCGATTACTTTGCCGATTTATTCAATAATGTCTACCTAAAAACTCCGCCAGCACTAGACCCAATGGCTGCTTGCAAGTTGCACTTCCGCTGCCGCCTTTGGTGTTCACGAAAGCACTTGTCATGTTACTATTTCTCAGATTAGTGAAAATGATGTGCGCAAAGCAATAAATCGCTTAGCACCAAAACCTACTCAAGGTCCAGATGAAATCCCCCAGTTTTTGGTCAAGGACTGTCGTGAAATATTTGTTCAACCACTTCACTTCATTTTTAATCTTTCCCTTCGTACAAAAACGTTCCCATCTGTTTGGATAACAACAAAAGTGTTGCCAATCCACAAATCAGGCTCCAATGCCGACATAAAAAAATATAGGCCAATAGCAGTGCTATCTGTTTTTGGTAAAATTTATGAAAGTGTAATTTACTCTCACATTTATCAGCAACTCAATGGCTGGTTCTATGATGAGCAGCACGGTTTCGTGACCAAACGATCCACTTCATCTAACCTCTTAAACGTGACAACTCTTATTGCCGATAATCTGGATAATAGGAAACAAGTTGACGTGACCTATTTTGACTACAGCAAAGACTTTGACAAAGTGGACAGTGACATACTCCTTTTAAAGATGGCTGTAGCCGGTTTTTCATATTCACTCCTAACACTAATGGCCAACTATCTATCAAGAAGGCAGCAGTATGTCCAATACGGTCACTCAAAGAGTAATACCTATTCAGTATTTTCAGGATGCCACTGCCCATGTTCCCAGGCAATTGTATCCCAGTACCCCTTCCTCTCCTTTGTTGTCTTTCAATTCCGTCCAATATCCCTCCCCTCCTTTATCCTGTCCATACCTATCCCTTTTGGTTGGCGAGACGAGCGTCGTTAGCATTGGTTTGCTACTCATCTAGGAGATGGATAACTCCGAAATAAAACCCGGAGATGGCAACCCCGACAGGCGCGAGTAGGATTCAATCCGAAAGGCGGTAGTTGCCTGCAACCGATCTGGTGGTACCGCACGTATTGGCTTGCCTTTCCTGCGGGCCAAGCTGGAGAGGTCGAGAGGGTCGCGTAGGTTCTGGGCAACCCTGCGTCTCCAAAAAGCGTCCCAGGCGATGCAGCGTCTGTGAAGAGGACACTTCACCCTCGCCGTAAAGCGGCGAGCAAACCAACACGGGAAGTAACAGTTACCGGTTATAAGTCTGCGCATATGGGCGTAAGTGCGGGCGCCAGGGGTGACTTCCGACAGTGGGAGGGTCCATCGTAGGCCCACTGACCAGTTACCGCCCGCTCAAACCTGGGCAGCCCCCAGGCAATAAGGTACTGGTCCGCCCCGGCATTGTTTGTTCCTCTGGGGTGTTGGGAACACAGGTCTTGACCAGAAAACGATGCTGAATAGTTTTACACCCGCAACCAAACAACAACAACTGGAAAAAATAAAGCTAAAGCTTACACTTCCTTGCGCTTTGGTTCTTGGAATGTCCGAACGTTAAGGACAGGTCTCCCGGACAACTTGGAGACTGATGATTACGCACAAAATCCGCGTAAAACGGCTGTTGTTGACCTGGAACTGGCACGCCTTGACATATCCATTGCAGCACTGCAAGAGACCAGGCTTCCCGAAGAAGGTTCATTGCGGGAGCAGAATTACACTTTCTGCTGGAGAGGCAAGACCTTGAACGAACATCGTGAGCACGGGGTGGGTTTTGCGGTTCGCAATTCTCTCTTGAACGCCATAGAAACGCCTCGAAGTATATCGGAGCGTATTATGGCCTTACGCCTTTCGACAAAAAGCGGATTTATTAGCCTCATTTCCGCCTATGCTCCGACACTTACCTCGACAGCGGAAGCAAAGGACGACTTCTACGATAAGTTGTACTCTGTTGCTTGCAGTATACCATCTGGGGATCGTCTTCTTATTCTAGGGGACTTTAACGCTCGAGTTGGGCAAGACAACATCTCTTGGCCCGAGTGCCTGGGTAACCACGGCGTGGGGAATCAGAATGAAAATGGCCAACGCCTACTAGAATTCTGCTCAAAATTCTCCCTGTGCATTACTAACACTTTCTTCAAGGGTAAAGAGTCGCGAAAAGTCTCCTGGAAACATCCTCGGTCAGGTCACTGGCACCAATTAGACCTTATATTGGCCAAAAGAACAGGTTTAAAAGAAATAACCCATGTAAGATCCTTCCACAGTGCACAATGTGACACAGATCATTCTCTGGTAGTATGCAAAGTCAACCTGTCTGCTAAAAGAATCCACTCCGCAAAGACTCCTGGTGCACGGAAATTGGACGTCACTAAAACTAAGGATCCCGAGCTACTGGATGCGTTTAGTAGTGTGGTACGGCAGCAAGCAGCATCGTGGGACGTGGGCGCATCTGCTGACGTGGAATGGGATTGCGCTAAGCAACTTCTTACCACTAAAGCAGGAGAGGTTTTTGGACTTGCCAGAAAGAAAACACCGGACTGGTTTTCCGACAACTTAAATCAGCTTCAGCCCTTGATAGACTCTAAACGTGAAGCTGCACTTAACTTTCGCCTTCGTCCTAACGAAGCCACCCGCACTGAGTTCTGCGCAGCCAGATCATCACTCCAGCGAACATGCCGCCAGTTGGCTAATACCTACTGGCTTGAATTATGCAGAAGCATCCAAGACTGTGCAGCCGTGGGAAACTTTCGCGGTGTTTATGCTGGAATCAGGACGGCCTTAGGTCCAGTGCAAAAAAAGACGGCTCCTCTGAAAGAAAAGGATGGCACCATCATTACTGATAGTAACCGTCAGCTCGGTCGGTGGGTAGAGCATTATACCGAACTTTATTCTCAACCAGTTGAGATCAGCCCGGTTGCTGTGGATTTAATTCCAAACCTACCAGTCATGGCTGAACTTGACGATTTGCCCACGATCGAGAATCTTCGTGGAGCTGTGCGTAGACTTAGGTGTGGCAAGAGTCCTGGGGTGGATGGTATCCTCACCGAATCCCTTAAACTCAACTGCGTATTACCTCTGCTTCACAATCTCCTGGGAAAATGCTGGGTGGAGGAAAGTTTCCCTCAGGACATGCGCGATGCGAACGTTGTGACCCTATACAAAGGGAAAGGTGACCGCGGTGATTGCAACTCCTATCGTGGCATATCCCTTCTAAGCATCGTCGGCAAACTTTTTGCTAGAGTTGTCCTGACTAAGCTACAAAGTCTTGCCGAACGTGTGTATCCTGAGGCGCAATGTGGTTTCCGATCACAGCGGTCCACCATGGATATGATTTTCACACTTAGACAGCTGCAAGAAAAGTGTCGCGAGCAGAACACTCCCCTAATGATCGCTTTCGTTGACCTGAATAAGGCCTTCGACACTGTTTCCAGGGAAGGCCTTTACACTGCACTCGTGAAAATTGGATGTCCCCCGAAGCTTCTGAAGTTGGTAAAATTTTTTCACACTGGAATGAAGGGTTCTGTTGTTTTTAACGACCAAACTTCCAATGCTTTTGAGATGCGAAGAGGGGTTCGCCAAGGCTGCGTCTTAGCACCAACACTATTCGGCATATTCTTCTCACTGTTGCTAAAGGTTGCCTTCGGTGACTCGCAACAGGGAGTTCACCTAGATACAAGAGCAGACGGGATGTTATTCAATATCAACCTTTTAAAATCTCGTCGTAACCGTGTGGATCTCTTTATCGACAGTCTGCTCTTTGCCGATGACGCAGCTTTCGTAGCCAAAACTCCTCACGAACTTCAAGTTTTACTAAACAAATTTGCGCATGCATGTAACCTATTCACCATGTCAATAAATACAAAGAAGACCGTAATTTTAGCGCAAGGTTACACTCAACAGCCGCACATCTTGCTGGAAAGTGTTCCTTTAGAGGTAGTCGATAAGTTCTGCTACTTGGGGTCGACCGTGTCGAGCAACCTCTCCCTCGATGGAGAGGTCGACGTCCGCATCGGCAGGGCGGGTACGACGTTTGGCAGGCTGCGCACAAGAGTGTGGGACAATAATCACCTTACAACTAAGACCAAGATGATTGTTTACCAAGCTTGCGTCTTAAGCACACTTTTGTATGGAGCCGAAACCTGGACGTCATACGCAAAGCAAGAACGACGTCTAAACACCTTCCACATGCGCTGTCTTCGGAGTATTCTTAAAATTACATGGAAGGATAAGGTTACTAACGAAAGAGTGCTGGACATTGCACAGCTCCACAGCATCACCGTCCTGCTGAAACAGAGGCGTTTGCGGTGGCTTGGGCATGTGCAACGCATGGACGCCTCTCGTTTGCCCAGGCAGATTATGTTGAGCCAAATTGCATTCGGAAAGCGCAACGTGGGACGTCCCATGCTCCGCTTCAAGGACTGCGTGAAACGTGACATGGTTGCATTCAACATCGATTGCAACACTTGGGAAGATCTTGCTGGGAATCGCGATGATTGGAGAAATACTATCGCAAAGGGCCGCGAAGTCCACGATAACACCTGGTTCCAAAATCTTGCCCACAAGCGTGTTAAACGGCATGACCATCAAGACTGTACCGATGTTACGGTCCCTCAATTCGTGTGCCACAAATGTGGTCGCAAATGTCGATCCCGGATTGGCTTATATAGTCACGAGAGGTGTTGTCTCTCGCGTGCGGACGCTGTTTGAATCATCTGTCAAGATGTGTGAGGCCTGATGATTTTCAGGAGTAGGACAAGGCAGTAATCTTGGCCCTCTCTTGTTTCTCATCCTGATCAATGACATCCCAGCATGTATCAGACATTCGACATGCCTCATTTTTGCTGATGATGTGAAGCTCGCTCTACCCGTTACCAATAACCATGACTGTGCTAAGTTACAAGAGGACATTAATAACATTTGTGCTTGGAGTAATCGAAACAAACTGTCTTTAAATGAAACAAAATGCTCAGTTATGTCCTACACCCGCGCATACCAGCCATTACGCTATGACTACATGCTTGATAATATCCTGCTCCAACACGTCTCATCTGTTCGTGATCTTGGCACATATTTTGACTCACAACTTACGTTTAATGACCATATAATTACCACTTGCACAGCTGCGAGGAAATGCCTGGGATTCGTAATCCGGCAATCCAAAAGTTTCAATTCGCAGACTGCCTTTACTATTCTGTATAATGCATATGTCCGAAGCCGTCTCGAAACAAATGCGATGATTTGGAGCCCCCATGAACAGCAGTATATCCTTATCCTTGAAAGAATTTAAAAATCCTTTGTTCGTTTCCTTTTCAGTAAACTATATGGTTACTACCCATATTTATATCCAACCCTGTACATACTGGGAATGGTCAACTATACCTCCCTTGATACCAGAAGGAATATATTCCTAATAAAATACTTTTATAATTTGATACGTGGTAATATCTATAACCCCTCGTTGCTGGTCCTCATACCATTACGAGTACCCCCTGTTCCCGTCATTCAACTGCGTCCTCGCCGACCTTTACTATTCGCTGTTCCGGCGGCGCGGACCCACGCTCTATCCTATTCACCGCTACATCGTGGGTTGGCTCTTTTGAACGAAATCCTAAACAGCGATAGCAAACTGGATATATTTCACAGTACTGAATCCAGTTTCCTTACGCTCAGCACCCGGTACCTGGAGTCTATTACCACTCCAAGCTCCATCCAAGAAGTTTAAAGACCAATCTTTCACGCATGGATGTAGCTTGGAATCGCTCCCTTCATTTTAGTTTTTAGTTTTTGTACCTTGTAACTTACCTTATAATAAATTTCACTCCTGCTGATACGTTTAGCTAGACTGTAAGTGTTAGCCTAAGGAATACATAAATAAATAAATAAAAAACCCCGGGTTCACCCCCTCAGGTCCCCTTGTAACTTTTTATAGAGGTTTTTTCCCTCGCAGCCACTACCCGGCCCCGGCCTGACGATGACAGCCCCCGCTCCCGGCTATATCGGCCCTCTGCCGTGGTCAGGGTTACATGTCCGTAGTTATTTAAACAGGCATACGGCATGGCCTGTCCCTCTCCCAGCACCTAAGGTGTCTTGCGACTCTATGATGCGGAACCCCCCATCCCTCCATTGGTCGCATCTGAAGTATCCTCCGCTAAAACAGAGGAACACCCAGAGCGACCCCATCTCCGGGTTATTGGTAGCACCAGTAAGCGATCCCTCCGAAGATGAATCACTTACCTTTGCCTGCAGGGTGCACTAGCCAGAACGCTTCCCCTTCCCCCAGATCGACGAGGTTCCACAGGAACTGGAAGTGCCCAGACACTCGTGGAGGTTATCCAACTAGCGCCCTAAAAAAAGGTAACCTATCCCAACCATATAATAAAATTCAGAATTTCGTTTCTGTGATGGGAAGTATGTTCAACATACCGGTGGATAAGGGCAGGGCTCTGCTAGCCTGCCCTGCTTCATAGCGGCACCGAAGAACAAATCCTTGTGGATAAGACTGCACCACCTGAAGTGCATCTCCACGAAGCTGCGTCGGTACTCGTTACTCAGGTACTGGAAGAAGTAGAAGTCCACCTGTAAATAAAGTTTAGGAAATACTTATATTGATGTCTGGCATTGGAGCAAATGGCAAGACAAAATACACCAAGCACACCTACTCGCACTAGCAAACAAAAGTAATTAAACCAGGCGATGTACTACTATTAAAGTATTCTGTGCCAGAGGGGTTATTGCGTTAATTTTTGAACAAGACTTAGGATGACACCGATTGACGAATGTTCGCGGGAAAAATAATGTACGGAAATGGGTGGACTTAAGTACCTTAATATTATCGTCAAAAGGTACCAATTGTTCATAATGTATGTCGACGTAGTACACGGGACTCCTGCGGTTCTTCCTTGCAGACGTAACATTGACATATGATAGATATTTTGGGTTGATGTGAGTTACTTTGGGCCGTTCTGTTACGATGTACTGTGAAATCTGAAACGAATACAAATACTAAATTGAATGCCTCTCGAAGGCGTTCTAGGAGGGAACTAGTGAAGGATTTCCGATAGCTCAGTAGTTATCGGAAACCCATCGCAGGTTTGAATCCTGTTTGGAGCACAAAACTCAATTTTTTCCCTTTAATTTGAGATTTCTAAAATTAACAAACTACATAATGTTGTAGGGAAACTTATATTTTTATATACCATTTAGTATATAAAAGGGCCGTAATTTATTATTTTATACAAGTAAATTCTTGAATGTAGAAGCTACTTTCACCAAATCACTATTTTCGCTACATCAGGCTCCATCCACGATATTAAAAAAAAAACAGCAGTGGACATAGGCCTCCCCCAAAGACTTCCACAATGACCGGTCCTGCGCCACCCGCATCCAGCGCTCAAAGTCACCCAAAGTGCAATGGAGAAAGCTATGTTGGGAGTTTCTCTGCGTGATCGCATCAGGAATGTGTGTATATAATAACTGTAATAAGACAATTTTACCTTTGTTTTAACAAATATTGCGTCTGATAATAATATAAAAAAGAACAAAATATTGGTACAAACTCTCATGATTCTAATAACTGACTGACTGAATCTAAACGCTGCACAACTTAAATATAATTGAATCAATTGGCATACTACATCTACTATAATGAGATTTTGAGACTTTTAGACCTTATAATATTGTAATAAGGTCCAAATATACCTCTAAACATAAACAGTTTTGCACACAATGCATTGTCATTAGTAGTTTGTAATTTAAATCTATTGTAAAACTAATTTTAGATTACACTAATCATGATTTTATGCAGGAAATTACATGCCATATCAAAATTGGTGAATTAGTTCATCATGTTAAATTATAAAATTGAATTATGGTTTTTTATGGGAGTATGCCGTTTGTAAATACATTTTGAGACTATTCAAAAATCAATAAACATAAAATATTGAAATTGTGTTCCAATAGCTATGACTGATATCATTTATTGCGTCAGCTGGAACTAGATGGCGACACTCAGCTTTTAATCAGAGATTCTCTTGCTTCTCGTAATATTCCCAATAGCTACCGGTAACATTCCCAAGGCGGGTATTTTCCCAGTAACGTTACTGGTAACATTACCGAGTATCGGTAAATTACGGTAAGATTGACAAATTAAATACATAGAAAACATCCAAGACCCAGGAACAAATATCCGTGCTAAATGCACAAATAATACTCTGGCCGGGATTTGAACCCGGGACCTCTAGCTAGCTTCGGAGGCAGTGTCACTATACCAACTAGGCTAAACAGGTCGTCTCTCTCTGTGATGATACATTCTAAAATAATGTAACTTAATCAGATAAATTGTAAAAAAATACATTCCAATTACTGGTTTCACAACTGTGTCCAAATTCCAATCTGGTAAATTAATAAGTTATGGATTAATTTGAGAATCATGTTGATAATTAATATAATGATATATAAAATTAATCTTTACTTGGGATTATGGGATGATATTTTGTTAAGGATTATTTGTGTAACTTTGGTGGGCAGCGCGGCGGGGTTCCACGTAACGCGTCTCAACAACAAGGAGCATGGCTGCAACAGGAATATGGCTGAAGGCTTTGCCTTCACCGCAGCTCGGCACTACCACTGCTTGATAACGACTCGTCGAGAATCGCATTTACCTTGCGTTTGGGGTGTAAAGTTTGTGTGGGGCGGCATGGGTGCATTTGTGGTGACGTGGTCATTTGGCCACCATGGCCTTAGATGTCAGAAAAGGTGTGCGGGGCGGTTTTCGAGGCCCTGCACACCAAGCATGGACTCTATCAATGATGCAGTTTGTCGGGATTTGGTGTTGGCCAACATTCCGTGTGTCTTGGAGCCTCCAGCGTTGTGCCGCACGGATTGAATTGATTGAAGAAACTTGGTTAAAGAATCACATGATGAAATTCAATGTAAATAATTATGTATTGGCCAGCGCATTCAACAGAACTTCCGCAGAGGGTGGTGGTTCTATTATTTTAGTGAAAAATGGTTTAAATTTTAAGGAACGTAGAGACCTCTCAGGTTGTTCTGTTGATAGTGTTTGTGAGATTGCTTGTGCAGAGACGGATCAGTATCTGATAATTTGCATTTATAACTTAATATCTGGCTGGCAATACTTGCCGCGAGCGCAAGCTTAATAAGTAGAAACTGATATTAAAACTATTTCTACTGCTAATATCACGTTTTATGCGTGTTTATTTACAGTAATTAGCAGGGAGCGAAACTTTGGTGCCGATGACAGACGTATGACGTCAAGCTACATACTCGTACAGAGTGTTTTTATCTGGATTATTCAAGGAATTGATTTTGATCATGACAGGTTAACTTACAACAATAATTTTGCTCTAGTTGCGATTACAGTTTTACAGTATATGTATGTAGGTATGAATTTAAATTAAAAGTTGCGATGTTGTGTTTGAATTCTAAGCGTTCTGCTTATTTTTCGACAACCCACGAAATATAATTTGTTGTTATTCATTTATCCGAATATGTTTTTTACAATTACTTACTTAGTAAAATATTTTTTCTTATTGTCTTTGTAATTATTTTAATATTTAAATTATTTTCAATATAAATAGTAAATTTCTTTATTAATAAAAATAAAATTTACTTTACCATTATTGCATTATTAATAATCATTGGAGTGTCGCAATGTTGTTTATATAAAATCACCCTATGTGTGAATTTGCGTCATAATGATGTCACCGGCACCAAAGTTTCGCTCCCTGGTAATTAGTTGTTACGGGTCATAGTAGTGTTATTTAATCCATTTTGGCAAATAAATAGTGCAGTGTTATTAGCGATCGTTGTGAACTTGTTTGCGTGCCCTAACGGTACTTTGTTTGTCGAACTGCCACTCAGATCGTGCCAAACCCTTTCGATTTTGCATTCCTTGGTATTTACCTATTGCATAATCATCTGTGCTTATGTGATATTTTCTATAGAAGTGCGTAGTGACTTTGCTTTGCTAAAGCCCTGAGAGTCCGGACTTCTGGGAGGGAAAATGATCTGTGCCCGCTGCTTCATAAACATTGACGGGTCTCGGTCCCTCAACTGCAACGCGTGTAAATCGTCGTTTTGCTGTGATTGCCTCAATGTTTCACTTGATAAGGCCAACTCGTTGAGTCAAAGGTCACTGGCCTCTCTTCAGTGCCCATCCTGTACAAACGTCACGAGACGCAGACCAGGTGATGATACCCTTTTGAGAGGTGATACGTCAAGGAAGTCATCAAGCGTAAACATGTCGTGTGACAACCTAACCCCCTCGGTCAGTGCACTGAGTGGCAAAAACACACAAGCAGTGACTTTGGACAGCATCAGCCGCCTGTTAGACCAAAAACTATCGCCTTCTTCTACGCTCATGACAAACTTGCGTGAGTCCCTACGGGCCGATTTTAAAGAAATGCTCGCCTTTGAGGTCGACAAATCTGTGCAATCATTAAAGAATGAATTCACGGCAACTACAGATCACATATCTGCATGTCAAAGCGAGCTGCAAGCCTTACTGACTGATAAAATAAACGAAGTCAAGTGTCTCGAGAATAAATGTCAGTCACTACAAAATTACATGATAGTCCTCCAATCCCGCCTCAAATCTATTGAACATATATCAAGGAACCTCAATATTGAAATTCAGGCAGTACCAGAAGGTCGCCATGAGAATCTATTTGAACTATTTCAAACCTTATGTATTAGCCTAGGTCTGCAAGTAGCGGATAATGATGTTAGAGCCGCCTGTCGTCGTGTAGCAAAATTCGATCCTTCCTCAACCAGACCACGAAACATAGTTGTGACATTGGCATCACCCCGCCTGCGTGATGCACTACTCTCTGCTGCAAATAAATTTAACAAGGCTAATCCATCTGTCAAGTTCGGAACCATTCACATGGGTCTCCATGGTGATCATTGTAGGATCTATGTTGTGGAGCACCTATCGCCTGAATGCAAGAAATTACATGCAGCAGCCCGGAACTTTGCTAAAGACAAAGGTTTCAGATATTTTTGGGTCAGAAACAGCCAGATTTACATAATAAATTGTGACAATAGTAATGCAATACATATTAAGAATGAGAAATCATTTAAGAACATTATCTGAGGTGACTATGTGGAATGTGGGATTGATTTGTGCTTGCATATCTTTATGAGTACACTGTCACTGTTTGATTAACCCCTTTGCTCATTATGCCTTGCCGTTGGTGGTAAAATTTGGTAAATTCTAATAGGTAGATTTCTCTTCATTTATATTATTTTAGATGATCTTACAACAAATGCACCTAGTTATAAGTCATGAAATAATCCCTCTTATATATGGGTAATTATTGTGTCACTCTGCTAAGATTTTTGTGTTTCAACACATACTTTGTATAATAAATAACAAGAAATAATTTTATTAACTGATCCCTTACTACTCTGATAGCCAACTTACTTAGTATAGCCTTACATTACTTATCATAACAATATTATTTTTAGCTTTTCTTATCGAATTGGTTTTTGTTTTGTATTTTATTTTTTGACATTGTACCTAATTACATTATACATACATATATAAGATAATAAACATATATAAGTGTGTATTCTACTAACGGTGAATATGTAACAACCCTTTAAGGATGATTCACAGTAGACCGTTCCGTGTCCGGGCCGGCCCGTTTTCTTCTAGAGAAATACGCCGGCCGTTACGTTTGCTGTTACAGAAAACGGGCCGGCCCGGACACGGAACGTTCAACTGTGAATCATCCTTAAATGTGGTTTTCCTGCAGACTATTGTTTTATAACTAGTGCTAGTTTCTTTGTTTCATTTTTGAATATTTTTGATGTTTTCTCATTTTATCACTAGTGTAACTATAAGTGTCCTGAATGCTGCTTTACAATATGTTATCAGTGCGGGTTTTTTTTTTATAATTTCATAATTATCATAACTAATTATATTGTGTGTTGGCCTATCTTACCTTAGGGTAGGTAGTTATCCCCCTCGAGGGTGCCCGCCTTGTCGGGGCGGGGGGGATTAGTAACCGTGGACTGGTCATCCACGGTGAAGCTAAGAGGCACCCAGGGCCGGCCTGTTTGGGCTGCCGGCTGGCCCGAGGAGGGCGCTCCCAGCGGGCTTGGGTAGCCCGCTGAGGATGCGTTGAGGAGGGGCCGCAGAAGAAGAGGAGTGCCGGTATTGCGGTGAGCCGTTCTCCCTATCTTCTGTGGCCGAGGCGGGATCGCAGGGGGAGAGGCGTGTTGGTATTTCGGTGCGCCACTCTCCCTACCCCCTGCGAACTTGGCGGGGCCATTCCGCAGAAACGGTTTTGGTGGGGCCGCAGAGGAAGAGAAATGTTTTCCCTATCCTCTGCGGCCGAGGTGTGGTTTGTGGCGGAACCACCGACCTGCTCCGCCACCGGGTGCCGGAAGTCTTTCGGCACCCATGACCTCCTAGTAGCGGACTCAGGGGGGTCCGCTACTGCACAAAGTGGAGGTCGAGGAGGAAGGCACGCCAAAACATCTGGTGTGCCTAACGTGGAGGGCCTCCAGGCATCCGCGATGGAGCCGCTTGGGAGCGGCTGTCGCCGGCGGGGTCGCGGATGTGTGCGCAAGCGTTCCCGTGACCTCGCCACAAGGCGACGAGGCGGCAGATGGGGGGGTTTTTAGTGGGTATACCGTGGGTCTCATCAGCCTATACGGGAGTCCCACATAACCACTCGGGTCACCCCCTGCACCCGGGTGGTATGCGTAAAGCATTTTCCCCTCCTAAAAAAAAAAAAAAAGTGTAGGTATGTTATAGAAGTGAAAATTCATGTATCTGAGCTGTTTGATTTAATGAAAGAGGGTTCCTCCATTAACATTTTTATACAAAGCGTCAGTGGCTTATGTTGTGAGTATGATATTAACTCCTGGACTCATAATTGAAATGACATTCCCACATGATTTTTACAGATTGTTAAAACTAATGATTATATGAAGTCATTATAAGAAGTTATATTCATGCAGCAATTACATAAAATTAGATGTGTGAGTCAGGTTTTAGGTGTTTACCTGACTGTCTGAGTTTGAGTGCCATAATATATTTGTGCATAATGTCTATGTATATATATGCCATAAAAATGTTGTATTTCATAGGTGATTTTACAGCAAAGATATACATATACCTTTTAGTACCTATTTGAAATGAATAAGTGTTCTTCTCACATTTCGAAGGGTTGGTTTTGGTTTTGCTTTTGTTTTATTTTGCGATATTAAAGCAGCAGTGCTCTTGTAGTTGACAATTTCTGATAAACATACCTACTTACTTACCTAATGTTTATGACTTGATTAATATTAATATTTAACGAGCATTCTTAGATACTTGTAAGTTTCTTTCCCTTTTTTTGGACATTTTATTGTTGTCCCTCCCAGCAAGTTTGGTCTGGTCATTATATAGTTCAGGTTGTAATAACAAATCACTTGCATTTCTTAACTTAATTGTTTTTTTTAGTTTATTTGGATTTCTTGTTTGTGTTTCTTTGATTATGCCCTATTTTTATTATCAAAATGTAAACAGAATTAGATCAAAACTGTCAGAATTTTATGTTTCTATATTTAATTCTAACTATGACTTCGTATGTCTATCTGAGACAAACTTGAATAAAGGTGTTTTTGATGCCGAAGTGCTTGATGCGCGTTATAAGCTATTCAGGAGAGATCGGGATAGTACTAGTATAAACAAAACGGAAGGAGGAGGTGTTCTAATAGCTGTTAAAAAGCATTATAATGTTTTTCGTCGGGCTTCTTGGGAGAGTGGGTGGAGGATGTCTGGCTGAGTATCTTACCGAATGAGCCAAATGGAGACTATTTACATGTGTGTGTCTGCTATTTGCCACCTGACCTGCCCATTGCAGAGCTACAGCTATTTTATATTAATATTCAAAATATTTTCCTTAATGCTAAGGTTGGTGATAAATTTGTTTTTATTGGTGATTTCAATACTCCAAACATCACATGGATCCGCTCAAACAACTCTAGTAATTTTATACCACTTGATCCTTTAGACTCAAAGGCGAAATTACTTTTTGAAACTATATCTTTGTGCTGTCTTTCTCAGCATAACAACGTGCCTAATCATAATAATAGATTTTAGGACCTAGTTTTGTCGAATATTGATTTAGTCAAAGTTTATAGTGCAGTGCCAATGAGTAGGCTGGATGTGCACCATCCATCTATTGTGGTTGATGTTCCTTTCACTGCGCAGGGAAAGGCAATGAGGACTTGTAGAGTAGAGCGCCTTAACTTTAACAAATGCAACTATAGTGAGATCAAAACGGAGCTAAGTTCGACCGACTGGTAAGCGTTGTTGTGCGCAGCCAACGTTAATGAGTGTGTTCGAGTATTTTATGAAACATTAAATTTAATTATAAAGAAGTATACACCAGTGCAAAAGATAAATAACGGTGCTAACTTTCTAATGTGGTACAGCGCATCATTAAAACGTTGTCTAAAAGAAAAAAACAAGAATCATAAACTGTACAAGCAATATGGTAATCCTCGAGATTATGATTCCTTTTCCCTGTTGCGTGCTAGATGTAAGCGTCTTATTAGTCAATGTTATAAATCGTTTTTACTGTCCGTTGAGAGTGCTCTTAAGGTGGACATTAAATATTTTTGGCGTTACGTTAAATCTAAAAAGGGAGGAACATCGATTCCTAAATCCATGTCATGCGGCCATAGGATCTCGTCTGATGGTCGGGGTATTTGTAATATTTTCTCTGAATATTTTGGTTCTGTCTTCGAACAATATAGCACACCGGATTCAGCCAATTTGACCTCTTTAAACCTAGATTTGTTTAGACCAATCCTGTCAAATATTACAATTAGCTGTTCAGACATAATCAAGAAAATTAAATCTTTGGATGTTAGTAAGGGAGCGGGTCCGGATGCGATACCAGCTTCGTTTGTCAAGGAATGTGGTCAAGAATTAGGTGTCCCCCTCTCTATACTATTTAATCAATCTCTGCGTTTTGGTGTATTTCCTAAACCATGGAAGATGGCTCATGTAGTGCCCATATTCTAATCCGGTGATAAATCGTGCTGCGAAAATTATAGACCTATAAACATACTGTCCTGTATGGCTAAACTCTTTGAATCTATAGTACACGGATTCCTGTATAACCATGTTAAACCATTCTTATCCTATCAGCAGCACGGCTTCATTAGTAATAGGTCCACAGTTTCTAACCTTCTAGAGTACAAGCATTATTTGTGTAACGTTTTCGCTTCGCGAGGTCAGTTAGACGCTTTATATGCAGACTTCTCGAAAGCGTTCGATAAGGTAGATCATTACATTCTCTGTCACAAAATTGAGGCTTATTATGGTATTCACGGTAGTCTTCTGCGTTGGGTCCACTCTTATCAAGAAAACAGAAGCCAGCTTGTTGCCATCAATGGGTTCATTTCCCCGGAGCTTCCCATAACCTCGGGTGTCCCGCAAGGGTCTCACCTGGGCCCATTGTTATTTGTTTTATTTATAAACGATCTTGTGGATTGTGTATCATGTCCCTGCTTACTCTATGCAGACGATCTCAAATTTTTTAAATCTATAAATAATATGAGTGACTGTTTGCTATTACAAAAAGATCTTTCACAAATATCTGATTGGTGTCTTCCAAATCATATGTATCTAAATGTTAGCAAATGCCACGTAATATCATAATTGAATAAGCAGTGTAAGATCATCTATGACTATGAACTGTCAGGACAGAGTCTTGACAGGAAATCTGTCGTCAAGGATCTTGGAATACTATTTGACGATCAGCTCAGCTTTAGGCCACACTATGATTATATAGTGAGTAGGGGCAGGCAACTGTTGGGTTTCATCTTTAGAATAACGAAGGGCTTCAGGGACCCAAAAAGTATGCTTACATTGTTCTTTAGCCTGGTGAGAAGTCTTCTCGAGTATGGTTCCCCTATATGGACCCCGCATTATTCTGTACACAGTATTGGTATAGAGGCGGTGCAGAAGCTATTTTTGAAAGTTCTTGCATTTAGGTATGGTCTGGGACGTACATACAGATCGTATACTAGTCGACTAATTAGGTTCAACATCTCTACATTGGATGCTCGTCGCAAAATGTTTGACTTTTTACATTTATACAAAATTATACACTCTAAAATTGATTCAGCAACTCTTCTATCATCCATCACCTTTAACACACCTAGATTTAGAGGTCGTACCACTAAACTTTTTGCACTTAGAGTATATAAAAACAATACCTCGTTCTATAATCCAATTATAAGAATGTGCCGCCAATATAACGATTTGGTTGCCGGTAGTAGTCGTGTTGATGGCATTGACATTGATATTTTTGACCCTCACATTGCTAGGTTCAAGAAATGCTTGGCTGACATCCTCCTCTCCCATTAAGTGCTGACACAGATGTCAGCAGATGCTTCGATCTTTGTAAAAGTTTGTTTCACTTGTGCACTTAAAGTTTGTCTCTTACTAAATGTAACGTTTATCACTCATTTATATTGTAATGCTTAAATGATTTAGTTCCATGTTTTTCACGTAGATACGTAATTGTTTTATTATTTTAACATTTGCGCTTAATTGTAAAACATGCTGTGTACACTTGTTTTGGAATTCGTGCTAGTTCATAAGCGATAATATGCATATGTTTGTTATACATGATATTGTGCGAAGTCTGTTTAGTGTACCTTGTAGCGGTTACGCCGAGAGGTAAGCGAAGAAATGATACAACGTGATTAAAACAACAAAATGAAAATATATTCTTCGGTTCCAACAATCTCCCGGGTATTCAAAAAATTGCCACAAGTTATTTATAGACGTGGGTTCGTAAAGGCCCGTCTGGTTCCTCAATTGGTAACGGTAACGACCGTTATAACGATCGGTATTTTTAAATTTAAGGAATTGAAATAACGGTTAACGAAAAAGTTAACGCCGTTAATTTGCTGGCACGTGGGAAAAAGCACTCCCCTGGCGGTTTTGGTCGGGCGGCACGCAGCTGGAAGACACGACGTAAGGTGCAGATGTTCAGCTCGGAAGGTCTGACGTCATGGAACGATGACGCGCGGTTCCGGAACCTTCGATGGCCGTTCTGCAGCCGTATCCTCGCAGCCCGATTAAGTCGGGCGGCGCGCACGGCAGCTGGAGGACACGGGCGTAAGGTGCAGACGTTGCAGCCGTATCCTCGCACCCTGGAAATTTCCACGTCCAGTGTCAAATTAAACCCGCCGTTATCCTTCCGCTGACTATGACCAGCCGCAAGCAAAGCAAGGAAGAAGTGCTAAGAGAGTGAAAGTGAGGTAATGTGCTGTGTCATAATCAGACGGAGTTACAAGAAGGAAGGGTGGGTGAAAATATGTTTCCTTACAAGAGCGAATGTACAGGCCAATAACTAACAATGATACTACAACTTCAACGCAATAAAGTACATACTACATTGCTCGGCTATTAATGCACTACGCGAATTACAAGGTAAGATAATAATGGAAAATAAAATGTGCATTACTTTATGGCGTTAAATATGGCATTGCAGTGCACCATAATTCAAAATTAAGCATAGAATAATGATACTTTAAGCCGTAATTAGCAACGGCATATGTCACACCCTTGAATCTACCCGTTACATTTTAAAACGCACAACGTTCGTTCGTTCAAAACTTACCCGATCTGGGGTCACGAACTGTGCTAAGCACTATCAATTATATTAAACATAGGTACGCTACTCGCCCGACATTACTATTTTTTTTTTTATTATTATATTCAGCACGATCGGAGCGCTGCCGCCAAGCGGCCCGCGCGCAAGGGGACGTGGCCTCTCCATTCGACGTATGAATTCAGAGTGGCGGGGAGCAACGAGCAGCCGGCACGGCTCAGGCCTGCGCGGGCGCGGGTGGCGGGGCGAACCGCGTCTATTATGTTCGCGCGGGAACAAAAGACACGTTTAGGGTTCCGCGCGTAGCTAATTCCTTAATTCTATACTTAAATTTAGGTGTGGAAAACGGCTACGTTACAACCTAATAAAATAAAATAAAAATAAAATAAAACATCTTTTATAGGAATTATGGAGGATGTACTTAGTAAAGCAACAAGTGGAAAAAAACCAGTAGTGGTCTGCGGCGACTTTAATGTCGAAATTTTATCACAATCAGTTGAAAAAGATAAGTACATACCTCTTTTTAAATTATTCAATTTTGAATATAATGAAACGGGTCACTCACGTCTTAAAGGTCGAATATCGCTCGACATGTTTCAGACCGGTACGCGGTCCTTAATCATGAGCACCTATCGCGGCGGCGGTTTTCTTAGCACTGCGCGCCCGTGCCCTGTCCGCTCGGTTGCTCGGCGCGGGTGGAGGCGGCGGCGGCGAGAATCTGCCCTCGTTTTGTGGTGTACATGTACAATGGTGTACATCCTAAGGTCAAGTTCACGGTGGAGAAGGAGAGTGAAGGAAGATTGCCGTTCTTGGATGTTCTGGTCATGCGTAGACCTTGTGGGCAGCTACTTACCACAGTGTATCGTAAGCCAACACACACTGATCGGTACCTTAGGGCGGATTCACACCATCACCCAGGTCATTTATCTTCTGTACCGAGAACATTGATCGGTCGTGCCTTAAGTTTGTGTGACCCGCAGTTCGTAGATAGGGAACTTAGTCACGTAAAACGGGTGCTAGAGTGCAATGGGTACAACTGGAGGCAATGCAATAGGGTTGCGAACGTATCTCCTCGGCTCCAGCCGACCACGGTGGAAAGGCTTCCCTTATACTTGCCTTACCTGAAGGGTGTGACGGATAAAATCGGACACTTGTTACGCCGAAAATATTGCATCAAGACGATTTTCCGCCCACATATTCAGCTCAGGCAGATGATGCGTTCACCGAAGGATAAGGAGCCCTTGAACACCCCTGGTGTTTACATGATTCCCTGCTCCTGTGGCAAGAATTACATAGGAGAGACAGGCCGGAACATTTCCACTAGATTGTCTGAACACATACGCAGTATAAAGAAACGTGATGCTCGGGGATCTGCAGTTGCGGAGCATTCACTGGATTCGGGCCCATCACATTATATTCGGTTCGATAAGGTAACCGTATTAGCGAGGGAAAGGTTTTTTGTACCACGCAAAGTGCGGGAGGCTATCGAAATTGGTCGTTTTCCAAATTTTAATCGTGATTGTGGATGGGTTGTACCACCCAGCTGGAAAACAGTGTTGAATATTACGTCTGTGAAGAGTGTGGACGAGACTTTAGCATGTGACGTTGTGAGTGTTGTGTGTAGTTCGGCATTGAACAATTGTGAAGAAAACGAGGGTAGATTCTCGCCGCCGCCGCCTCCACCCGCGCCGAGCAACCGAGCGGACAGGGCACGGGCGCGCAGTGCTAAGAAAACCGCCGCCGCGATAGGTGCTCATGATTAAGGACCGCGTACCGGTCTGAAACATGTCGAGCGATATTCGACCTTTAAGACGTGAGTGACCCGTTTCATTATATTTAATATGTTTCAAACTCACGGGAGTTTTCTATATAAAATATTCAATTTTGACTACTTGTTTGAAGTACCTACCAGAGTTACTCCGACCTCTGCCACTTGTATAGATAATATTTGGTTAAACTGTCCTCATCTAGACAGAAGCATAGTGAATAAAGTTCGTTCGGATCATAAAGCTCAGATGGTCAGGCTACCTTGCGAAGTAAAACATCCATATCGCGTTATAGAAATAAGACCGCTGAGTAGAAGTAGACTAGAACTACTAAAGTCAAATTTACTAGTCGCCATGCAGAACACCCAGGTAGAATCAAATGATCCGAATGATCAATTCAAAATGCTTCTGAATACGGTGTGTAATGAATTTAATAGGACTTGTAGTAAAAAGCGTATTAAGATAAATAATAAAATGAGATTTAATACCTGGGCAACTACCGGAATTCGAAGAAGTAGAGATAACTTATATAATAACTACTAATATTATAAAGTCCTCAGATAACAAAGCCAAGACTGTCTGGAAAATAATAAACACAGAGACTGGGCAGAGAAATAATAAAGAGTCCACGATTTCTTTGAAAATAGAGGATAACTTAATTACTAATGCACTAAAAGTAGCCGATGAATTTAATAATTTCTTTTCCAAAATTCCTATAGTCACGACTCAAAGTTTGGCATCATCTACCACAATAGCAGACTCCCTTCTGAATGAGAACGTAAAATTAGAGTCACTAAATATTTTCAAATTTCATCATGTTTCTCCTCTAGATGTACTGAAGTCTTTTAAAATGTTAAAAATAAAGAGGACTGAGGACTTATGGGGCGTGTCAGTCATGGTACTGGAATCTATTCTCGAGGTCGTTGCACCCACTCTAGCACTCATTTTTAATAGTTTCGTAGACAATGGCATTTTTCCAGACTTAATGAAGTGTAGTAAAGTAGTTCCTATTTTCAAATCAGGTCATAGAGATAATCCTTCTGATTATCGTCCAGTTTCTATCCTACCAGCGTTTAGCAAAATATTCGAAAAAATAATGCTTACGCAATTGGTTTCTCATTTTAATTCACACAATATTTTGCACGCACAGCAGTTCGGTTTCACGAAAGGTAGATCAACTACTGATGCAGGTGCAAGTTTAATAAAATTTATTTTGCAGTCTTGGGAAGAGTCATATGACGCCATTGGAGTGTTCTGTGACCTTTCCAAGGCTTTTGATTGTGTAGATCATGGAACTTTAATTTGTAAGCTTAATTTCTATGGTATCAGAGGACATGCATTGGATCTTATGAAATCATATTTATTACAGAGAAATCAAAAGGTAGCGATAAATAAAGCCCTTTCGTCAGAGACAGTGGTAGAGATGGGAGTACCTCAGGGGTCTATTCTAGGCCCTTTCCTGTTCCTTGTTTATGTAAATGATCTACCATATATGGTAAGCCGAAGATCAGGCATTGTAATGTTCGCAGACGACACCTCATTACTGTTCAAGGTAAATAGGAAAGATACTGAACTCATTGAACCAAATAATACCCTGTCCATGATATCTGACTGGTTTGCTGCCATTAACTTAGTGTTGAATCTGAAAAAAACTAAATGTATGAAATACTCTCTAGCGACTTCATCAAATAGAAACTTAGATACAAATATTAAACTTAATGGCCAAACATTAGAATTTGTTACGTCAACTGTATTCTTAGGTATTACATTGGACTCAAATTTGCAGTGGGGTTCCCATATAACAGCGATAGGAAGTAGGTTGAGCTCTGCTGCATTTGCAGTCAGGAGAATAAGGCAGCTTACCAATGTGGCAACGGCACAGTTAGTTTACTTTGCTTATTTTAATAGTATAATTACTTATGGTCTTATCTTGTGGGGATCAGCTGCAGATATTGAAACTGTTTTTATTTTGCAAAAAAGGGCTATCCGAGCAATTTATAACTTGGGGTCGCGTGACTCATTAAGAGAATTTTTCAAAGAAATAGATATTCTAACCCTGCCGTCCCTATACGTATTTGAAATAATAATGTATGTTAGGAAGAATTTGTGCAATTTCCCAACGAACGCTGATAAACCAATAGCCACCAGAAACACTGGGAAACTGAAAATAACCTTCTATAGACTAGTAAAGGCGAAAAAGTCGTTCTTGGGAAATTGTATTAAATTCTACAATAAAATTCCAAAACACATTACTGAACTTAGCAATTCTAAATTCAAATCTGTAGTAAAACAAACACTTATTTCAAAAGCATATTATAAGGTAAACGATTACATCATGGACAGGGATGTTTGGCAGTGATAGTGTCCTGCACGGCTAATCTATCGCGAAAATAGGTTTTCTACTGTAGCTTGTTATTTTTGTAGTAACTGAGACTGTAATTTTATATTTAACTATACAACGTATATTGTTTTGAAAAAATGACACCTCGCCGAGTTTCTTACGCCGGTTCTTCTCGTGGCAGAGGTTTATTTTTCCGAACCGGTGGTAGTTTATTGACGTTCATAGGTGCATGTAATATGCCTAATTTGAAGAATAAACTACTTTTACTTTTACTTTTTATACCAACTTTATGAAAGGAGATCTTGCACCACTGACAAACGCTTCCATCAGTATGTTAGAGATTATTCCAAATTATTTAAAACAGTGTGCATAAAGGCTAAAGCAATGCACTTGAATAATAAAATAAAGTCCTCAGATAACAAAGCCAAGACTGTCTGGAAAATAATAAACATAGAGACGGGACAAAGAAATAATAAAGAGGCCACAGTATCTTTGAAAATAAAGGATAATTTAATTACCAATGCATTAAAAGTAGCCGATAAATTCAATTTTGTTTCTCATTTTAATTCACACGATATTTTGCACGCACAGCAGTTCGGTTTCAGAAAAGGTAGGTCAACTACTGATGCAGGTGCAAGTCTAATAAAATTTATTTTGCAGTCTTGGGAAGAATCTAACGACGCCATTGGAGTTTTCTGTGACCTTTCCAAAGCTTTTGACTGTGTAGATCATGGTACTTTAATATGTAAGCTTAATTTTTATGGTATCAGAGGACATGCATTAGATCTCATGAAGTCATATTTAATACAGAGAAATCAAAAGGTAGCGATAAATAGAGCCATTTCGTCAGAGACAGTGGTAGAGATGGGAGTACCTCAGGGGTCTATTCTAGGCCCATTTCTATTCCTTGTTTATGTAAATAATCTACTATATATGGTAAGCCGAAGGTCAAGTATTGTAATGTTCGCAGACGACACCTCATTACTGTTCAAGGTAAATAGGAGAGATACTGAACTCATTGAACCAAATAATACCCTGTCCATGATATCTGACTGGTTTTCTGCCAATAACTTAGTGTTGAATCCGAAAAAAACTAAATGTATATAATTCTCTCTAGCGAACTCATCAAATAGAAACTTAGACACAAATATTAAACTTAATGGTCAATCGTTAGAATTTGTTAAGACAATTGTATTATTAGGTATTACATTGGACTCAAAATAAACCAATAATCTGTTGTGACGTTGCTATGCCCTACCCGGGCCCATATGGGACTCAATGTACCTAGTTATTAAGATCTGTACAAAACTATGGTTGCAATAAACGACTATTACTATGACAAAATTGCAGTGGGGTTCCCATATAACAGTGATAGGAAGTATGTTGAGCTCTGCTGCATTTGCAGTCAGGAGAATAAGGCAGCTTACCAATGTGGCAACGGCACGGTTAGTTTACTTTGCTTATTTTAATAGTATAATTACTTATGGTCTTATCTTGTGGGGTTCAGCTGCAAATATTGACACTGTTTTTATTTTGCAAAAAAGGGCTATTCGAGCTATTTATAAGTTGGGGTCGCGTGAGTCATTAAGAGAATTTTTCAAGGAAATAGATATTACAACCCTGCCGTCCTTAAACGTATTTGAAATAATAATGTATGTTAGGAAGAATTTGTGCTATGTCCCAACAAACTCTGATAAACCAATAGCCACCAGAAACACTGGGAAACTCTAAATAACCTTCTATAGACTAGTAAAGGCGAAAAAGTCGTTCTTGAGAAATTGTATCTAGTTCTACAATAAAATTTCTAAACACATTACTGAACTTAGGAATTTAAAATTCAAATCTGTAGTAAAACGAACACTTATTTCAAAAGCTTATTATAAGGTCAACGATTTGATCATGGATAGGGATGTTTGGCAGTTGTCACACTAATTCAGCCCTAGCTAGCTCTCTAGGTGAATGGTTTGTATTTTACTTACACACGTACTTTGCTACTGAATACGCCTGGGTGGGGATTAATCGTCTAGCTATCCTACCTAGCCTACCTAATACCTATTCATTAATATCCTATATAAATAGGTATTACTGACATATTACTCTACCAGTGTTTCGGAACCTAGTTTTCTGAAGAGAAGAAACACTAAGAAGCTCTTCAGTCTATGTTACGGTATTTATTATTTAGTAATCTTCCTAACCATATCCTAAAACTCGTATAATCAGAGAACTGCTCAGCTCGTCTCATTGAAAAGCTAAATTCAATGATTTGCTCAGCTTGTCACTAAATTAGCTTATCCCAGTGAACTGCTCTGCTTGTCACTTTGTAAAAGCCAACTTTAGTGATCTGCTCAGTTAGTCACTAAATTAGCTTATGCTGAGTAAATGTTATTCATTTAGCTAGAAATCGCAACTCTTAACAGAAACCATCATTATTTATACCAAAAATGATAACTTTATCACAACTAAGTATTCCCAAAGCTCCAAATTAACGGCAACCCCAAAAATAAATTACTAAACCCTACTTCCGAAATAAATGTGTGTGAAGCTACCCTACTGTTCCCCAGCAAACTCGCTAAACTGAAAGAGCATAAATCCCTTACCAGATTCAGCTCTTTTGACTGCGAATCCCTAACCTATGCAACGAAAGTTCAGTGGACTAAACTGAAAATTGCAATGCTAAAGGCCCGTGTTGGTTGTCTCCCTCCACTGCACCCGCAGGCTAGGATACAGTGAGTAAGACGCCCTATTGTGTATATAAGATTTATATATAAATATATTTAACAAGACCGTTCCTCAAATACTGAACAATTTCGACAAGCGAGGTATACACCTCTATGCTGAGACCCCATATTGGCAGCCATGTCTACGTTGTCAGCTGGGCATTGAAGGAACGTAAGGGATTTGAATCGTCTCCATGTAGGTAAAAGGTAGACGCCAGACCACCCTTAGATCTGGTAACTAAAGACTCTGAACCCTGCTCGTTGGCACCGTTAGGCGAGCAAGACTCCTCAGGCAAACTGAAGCCTGGACAAGATTCTGGTCTTTTGAAATACTTCAAATAGCACAAATCCCCATAAAATATTAGTTACATTTGTCTAAGAATGATTCCTCATCATGAAAAGTAACTCCTCATAACGACGAACTAGTCTACGACTAACATAGACTAGAGACCTTGACAGTCTGAGTGACGAATTCTAAGTGATTTCATTACAACTTCGCGCCCCTTTTATACCCAAAATTGACAGAGACTCTTACGACCTTTCGTCTACTACAGCTATGGAAGAATTTCGAATTTTGAATCGGAATAATTCGAGTTCGAAATTTGAACTACAGCAGGTAGAATCGTCATTATGACCTATTTTTGATTACTTTAAAAGCTTTTCCAACCATTTAAGTACTAGGATTCCATAACTCTCAACTAGTGAAGTTCGAAATTTAAACGAGGAAGGTTCTGTCTTGACTCATTTGATCATTTTGAAGACTTTTCTAACCATCGCAGTACTAGGGTTCCATAACTCTCAACTAGTGTAGTTCGAAATTTAAACGAGGACAGTTCTGTCTTGACTCTTTTTGATCAAATTGAAGACTTCCATCCAATGAAATACTAGGATTACATAACTCTCAATTGGTGGAATTCGAAATTTAAACTAGTAAAGTTTTAACAAGTAGTTGGAACCTTCTACAAGATTTCCAACTACTTTTCTAACCGTTGAAGTACCAGGATTAAATAACTCACAACTAGTAGAGTTCGTAATTTTTGATATTAATTTGTTAGACCTTTCGTCAATGCTGTGTTCCTTGGAAAAATATCTGCGATTTTGTTCAATTGTTTGACAGTCGTTAAAACTTTCAAAACTATATTTTTACACGAAGTTTAAAATAACTTCACATCACGTGGTCTAATAGCTTTATTACGTTCCGTTCCGTTACACAGTGATAGCGTCCTGCACAGATCTATCACGAAAAAAGGTTTTCTACTGTAGCATTGTAGTTTTGTGGTAGTTGACACTGTAATTTTATATTTAACTATACAATGTATATTGTTTTGAAAAAATGACACCTCGCCGAGTTTCTTACGCCGGTTCTTCTCGTGGCAGAGGTTTAGTTTTCCGAACCGGTGGTAGTTTATTGACGTTCATAGGTGCATGTAATTATGCCTAATTTGAAGAATAAATTACTTTTACTTTTTTACTTTTATTCCAAGAGGCCAAAAGGCCAAGCATTGGTTTTGTGGCGAAAGAGTCAGTGTCTCTTGTGGAACACTACTTGCGTCAGTAAGTTTGCACCGTCCCACCGGAGCATTACGATCAGGGCTGTTGGATCAGTCGCTGAATATACGGCTAGACTTAAGCATATTCGAAATACAGTGCCCTAGAACCATTGTATGATTTCGTGCCGATTGCGGTGGAGACTGCAGTTCCTTGAACCGTTATCAAGGAATTGAATCGCCCTAAGGGGAGGGACTGTAATCCACGCTGTGGATCGTATCTGGTTTAACAGATTTCTTTAGCTATACAGCGCGGTATTGCTGCTAGCATAATGGTGACTTTTGAGTTGGCTGCTGTTTAGGATGATCCTGTTTAGTTGATAAATTAAAAGGTTAATTGACGAAGCCAGTTTCGAAAATTTCATGGTTATGTGTGTGTCGACGCCTGTTGCTGTGTCATAGTTGTACCCACCTGACGAATCCTGCGTTGCGGATTAAAATTACTAATAAATGGGAATTTAGGATTTAATTCCAGTAAATCTTTATTGTCATTTTATTCTTACTAAACTAACTCCGCTGGCTTACCAACGCAAAACAAATTTTTGCTTTTAACATGAGAGTCCGCCACTTTTCTCGGCTCTTGCTAATTACTGATTTGGAGTTCGCGCAGATCCACCTCGATCATGACTCTCCAGCGATACCTGGGCACAGAATAAGTAATAGTACAAGTACAGAAGTTTCTCTGTTAACAAATCCTCCGTTTAGGTATGCCGAACGTGCCTAAACGTGGCCATCTCTTTCTATCGCACGCAACGCGCTCTTTCGAGGCCCCGCCCTCAGCGCTAGGGTTGCCACCAGCGAGAACCTATTTTAACCCTTACAGCACAGGCTAATACGATCGTGCGTTCAACTTTAAAAAAATATAGTTTTAAAAATAATCAAGTTTGCCGCGTCAATACGGAACCGATCGATCGTGCGTTCGATTATTATTCACTTTAAACACTCGCGGAGCCAGTGTGGAGGTCAGTCGCCGGCGAGGTGAGCGTTGAGCATGGACGTGTACCTGACGGACGGCCGGACCAAAAGTAGGTATTTACGAAATTATTTTGTTTGTGTATTTTAAGTTTGTTGCGTTGTTTTATAATTAAAGTAAACGTTCTACTTTTGTATAGTGTACATGAATTAGTCCTCATACTTATATTTTAGGTATTTTTTCGTGCCGAAAGTTATAACGCACGATTGTGCGTGTCAGGACGGAAGTGAAAAATGTAAATTGTATTACTAAGAATATGGTTTTGTTTTGTTTAGGGCTTTTAACATCTGATTTGGTGGCTGAAATCATCGGCGAAGGAAATGTATCGGACTTCGATGAGTCTGACCTTGAAAACCGTGTACGCAACAACACAGAAGCCGATAATTGCAGTACTAGCTCTAACGATAGTGACCCTGAACCCGACTTTGCAGCTCCTCTGTCATTTCATCGTAGTCGGTCACCTACCCACACACCGGTTAAAGAAACAACTAGAAGAAGCCGTTCCGTCGAAAATGAGATGTTTACTAGGACCAGCCCATTTTCTCAAGATCCAGTTCTAGATTTACCTACATCGATATCGCCATCAAATCGTGGTCAGGTATGTAACAACCGCAGTCAGAGTACTCGTAGGCCCCGTAGAGGTAGAGGACGTGGACGAGCATCTTCTATCTTCTATCTTTGTTTTGATGGCGTCTAACTGTACGGGTGGTGACGTAGTGAAGTTCGTACCCAGGTGGGATAAAAAACGTAAGGAGTACATACCTGAGCACCTCTTGTTATTTTGAAATACAACGAGTTCATGGGCGGAGTAGATTTTTTGGATCAGACAATTGAATATTACAGAACATTCCAAAGAACTAGGAAGTGGACAGTAAAGGTATTGGTTCATCTTCTAGATTTGGCGGCTGCAAATGCGTGGCGATTGTACAAGATAGACCATCGACAGCAAGGCACTGAGGCATCTGCTAAAGACTTACTCTGGTTTCGGCTGGATATTGCTGACTCGTTGTTACATTGTCCGAAGCTGGATAGATTAGAAAGTGGCCCAGACACTGATAGTGTCGAGTCTTCGTCAGTTCAAAATGCAGCCAGATATCGGCCTCATTTACCGCCTTCAAAGGGAAAAAGGTTTGATGGATATGACCACCTACCACTGTTTGATGATACTATACAATCTCCTCGTTGCTAATGCATTGCAATAAATGTAATGTTTACTTGTGCTTATCCAGGGCTAATAATTGCTTTTACAACTATCACAAAGTTGCTTAAAATGTCCACATTGTCAAAAGATCTCAAAACTTTTCTAAGTATAGTTGATAATGCTAGTAGTTATGTTTTGAATTAATTGTTAAGAATTTAAAATATTTAAAAATGTCAAGACTGACTAACGATCTCGATTAGTTAGTAACTTATTTGTTTTTTTATTTGTAATGAGAAGCTCTATTATTTTTATTGTTCATGTCATGACTTGTAATGTCGAATTTGACAAATTATAGCGTTCATTAGGCAGTTTTAAGTTAATTATTGAGTGATGTGAAGTTTTTTTTAAAGTTTTTTCATGCCAAAAATGTACCAAGTCAACAAACTGATAAATAAACGTTTAATTACCCATTTATATTGTATTATTTACTAAAAACTACCGTAAGGTTACCTACCTAAAAAATAAAATCTTTACTAGGGGTCGTGACGGAATGAAACGATCGTGCGGGTGGGTTTTGACAATGTCGGGAGAGGGGAGGATTTTTTTTTGTATTTTTTTGTCTTTCTAGAGGGCTTAAATGCACCGAAAAATTCGTTTTTAAATAATAAATCCAAAAATAAATTCTTCGTGCTGTAAGGGTTAATATTAGTATGTACTTTATATGTATGTACTGTATATGTATGTACTTTATTATTAGTAGTGTTGTTTACAATACAATTACGAATAGTACTTTTAAGGTTCCGTAGCCAAAATGGTGAAAACGGAACCCGTCCGTCCGTCTTTTCGTGTGTATGTGACAGCTGAAGTAACTCGGAGACTATAAGCACTACAAATACAATTAAAACATTTAGCAGGAAGGTGTGTTCTACTCGTATGAACCGCTACGTAAAAGTGATGTGAAATGACGAAAAAATATTAAAGTAGGGGGAGGGGAGCACTCCATACATATAACCAGGGGATACAAAGTTTTATATAATTTTTAAAGGAATCACTTTAAAAAATAAAAAGAGTATTCTTATAACCAACGTTTTTATTTTCTTTTATGTCAACCGTTGGTGAATACCAAACTCAATGACTGTCAGTTTTTTGAGTGATAACTGTCAGTTTTTTCAACATTTTAAGATAAAGAATTGGGTAGATATATAAAGATATTTTTTATACAATAATGCTGTAGGTTTTGAAATTATTATTTAACACGAAACGGAATATTTTATGATCGTACAGCGGTACAACAGCGCATGCGCGTGCGATCCGTAACGCTGCGCCGCAACCATTGAATAGTCACACGACGTGGGAGCCGGCGGCCGCATGTACTTTGCGCGGCGCGATGACGTCACGGTAGTAAACCACCCCTGACCTCGGCCGTCCGACAGGCTGTCGACCTTCCGGACGACTACGATATGCTTTCTTCACTTCGCGATCTTCACCCATCCTTTCAAAGTGTCCAAGCCTGTGGACACTGTGAGCCTTTGTCTCCCACATAACATTAGGTTGAGCCACCAGATCTTCTCAATTGTAAGTAATTATAAATTGGAACTGTTCCTGACAATGTATGAGCAATAAAATAGATTCTATTTTATTCTATTCATCCAACAGTAAAAAATTAAAAAATGCTGTCTTTACTATTTCAGTCAAAATAAGATCTAAAATGGAATTTTAGGCGAAATCTAAATAAAACCCTAATATTTACAGTACAAACCGTTATGAGTTTACCCTCATACTCGACCGCAGGGTCGTTGCGGTACGGTCTGTGCAGTGGTTGAAACATCTGTCTACATTTTGGTACATAATGGTATTATTCCGCCAATTAAACTTTCTTTCTTTTGTTGTCAGTTATTGTCACCAGAGAAGCTTATAGGCCTTTTTCGTTTCTTGTCGATACCTAAAAGAGAGTGACCACAGACAAACTGCCACACCACTTATTAACTTAACCACAGTTTAACCACAAATACAGCAAGCCATTATAAACATACGAACTTCATTTACTTTTTAACCGACTTCAAGATTTCAAAAGAGGAGGTTATCAATTTGGTTGTATGTTTTTTTTTTGTTACTCCAGAATTCCGTCATTACTGAACCGATTTTGAAAATTGATTGTAAGTATATATATATTCAAGTTGATTTCGTTTTTGTCAAAACGCAGTTCTGATGATGGAATCTATTAGAAATCGAGGAAACTCCTCAAATCTTAAAGGCAAACATATAGCGCGTTACCATGCAGCGGCGCCGGGACCTTGAGACGGAACACGGGGAGGACTTATGGGCGTCGGTGATTGTTAATGGATTGAACATTAATGTATGTGTAGTATACAAACCTTGTGTTAAGGACGATGTGTACATGAACTGGTTCTGTAAAGTAGAGTCAATTTGCAATGAAATTAAAACTCCCATACTTATATTTGGCGATCTGAATTTAAACAGCGCATCTCAAAATATTGTAAATTACTATAACTATTTTCTATGTGTTTGTGGTATGAATGAGAGAAATTATATATTGAATGACAAGGGTGGTATCCTGGACGTGGTACTGACGCAGGATTGCAGGTGTGACACAACTGTGAGTAAAGCTGGTATGGAATTGGTGTCCTCCTTTAGATGTAGATATATTGTTTACCACTGCAGTAAAGCCTAAGTCGCAGGACCCAAGTAACATCAGCGGAGAACATGATTGGAACTTTGGTAAAGGGGATTACAAACGATTATACGAGTTGCTAAACAACGAGACATGGCAAGAGGTACTAAGTGAATCGGTATGTGCGAACAATGCTACAAATATCTTTTACCAAACACTGTACTCGCATTTTGACAAGTGTATTCCAAAGAAACACCGTCCAAAGCGTCGTAGTAAGACCTATCCAGTTTGGTTCTCAAACGAAATAATCAAAGACCAGCAACGCAAAACGAAGTTGCACCGTCAGTGGAAACAAAGTGGAAGCAACGACGACTACCAGTTGTACAATGATGTTCGGAATAATTTGAAGGTACGTGTGGCTGAGGCATACAACTCGTACGTTATGCGTGTCGAGAACAACATTAAGGTTAACCCACGAGAGTTCTGGCAGCACATTTCTAGCATGAGATCAACCAACCAGCTTATTCAGTCGGTCTCCTATCAAGGTAAAAGCCATACAGGGGCCGGAGCTGCAGACGCCTTTGCCGACTACTTCTGTAGTGTTTTTCTCCCTAATAGTCCGAATCTATGTGTTGATAACTGCAACACTGCGTACAGTGCAGTGAGAGGGCTAAACGAAAGCATATGTGTCCGTGTTAGTCTAATTACTATAGTACAGGTTCGTGATGCCCTCAAAGTACTGAAACCACACAGTGCGGTCGGACCTGATGGGGTCCCACCTTATATACTGCGCGCGTGTAACGACATTTTTTCTAGACCACTAAGCCATATTTTCAACCTTTCATTGAAAGTAGGCGTCTACCCAACCGTATGGCAACTTTCTAGAGTCACACCTATTCCTAAAACGGGGGATAGGAATAAAGTGGAAGAATGTCGTCCAATTGCTGTACTTAATTCCGCGGCGAAAACCTTCGAGAGCATCCTGCATAACGAAATATACCGCCAGATAGAACAGATTCTATGCGACGCTCAGCACGCGTTTAGGTCCGGCTGGTCTGTTGATACTAATCTACTTATACACGTAGATTACATTAGCAAATGCATTGACAATGGAATACAGGCCGATGTCATATACCTCGATTTCCGCAAAGCTTTCGACACAGTCGATAACGATGTACTGTTGGTTAAGCTTAGCAAGATCGGATTTAACTCTGAGCTGCTTGTATTTTTTGCTAACTATCTCAAAGATAGGATGCAATTCGTGAAGTATGGGTCATTTATTTCCTCAACTTACCAAACTCGTTCCGGGGTGAGTCAGGGCTCGAGCCTCGGACCTCTGTTATTTTTAATTATGATGGTCAATGACTTAGTAAAAAGCATTCAACACGCTAAGTGTTTACTATATGCGGATGATCTTAAATTAGTAATGGGTATACATAGTGAAACTGACTGTCAAAAATTGCAGGAGGATTTGAAGCTAGTGCATCGCTGGAGTAATGAGAATAAGCTCTACTTTAATTATACCAAATGTCAAGTTATGACTTACACACGCAGTCAACGTCCTATCGAATATGACTATATTTTAGACGGAAATTCGGTAACCCGCGTCGTCTCCGTTAAGGACCTGGGTGTCAAATTTGACCGTGAACTGACGTTCCGCGATCACGTAAGCTGCCTCGCTAAGGAGTCGTATCGGCGACTGGGGTTTGTGACGAGAAACGTCAGGGACTTTTGCAATCCCGGTGTCATCAAACTCGTTTATACGGCACTGGTCAGAAGTAAACTGGAGACTAGCGCCTGCGTCTGGAGACCTAATGAGGCTAAGTATGTGCTTATGCTTGAGAAAGTGCAGAAAGCGTTTCTTCGCTTTCTGTACAGGAGACTGTACGGATACTATCCGTACCTTTACCCAACCAAATTCCTACTTGGCGTGTTGGGGCTAAATTCCCTCGAAGTTCGTAGACATAACGTGCAAATGTCGACGGGGTGTAAGATACTGAGAGGTAAAATTGATAGTAAAGATCTCCATAACGCACTCAACCGCATTGTTGTGCCTCCGAACAAGTCCAGAAGGCGCGCGCGCCTGCAGCTGGCCGACGAGAGGCGGGCTCGCGCATGCGTGGCGCGGCGGCACTCGCCACTGTGCGCCATGCGCAGCGCAATCAACGGGCTCCTGCGCTCTGATGGGGATGTCGACCTGTTCGCAGACTCCTGGTCCGGGCTAACGTCCAGGTGTCTCACATATTGCGAGAACGATGAATGAATGTGGTTGTTTTTGTTGCAGATCTTTTTTAATTATTATTTCTAGATGTTTTTTTTTTTAATGTGTATTTCACCTAGTAGTATACCTAGCTAATATTTGTGTTCAGTTGTGTGTATGTATGATTAACAGGTGTAAGTGGTGTAAAACGTTCTTGTTATATGAATAATAATAAATAAATAAATAGTGATTTTTGTGTTTTTATCCACAAACCAAGCATTTTCATACAGAAATGTGACATTTGATGAAGTGGAACTGCTGATGATGATCAGAACAGAACTCTTAAACGACGAAAAGTTCACGTTTCTTGATTTGTCCTCCTAGCTGTGTTTGTTATGTTCTGATGATGGGATCGAGGGAACTCCTCAAATGTGAAAGGCACATATATAGTGATTTTAGTATTTTCATAAACAAATCAAGCGTGTACATTTAAATAAGTGACATTTGATGAAGTGGAACTGCTGATGATTATTAGAATGGAACTCTTCAACGACGCATAGTTCACTTTTGGCGATTTGTTATGTTTGTCAAGCAAGCTAGGTTTTTAAGGCACATTTTTGTCAAGCTTGAGTTCTCTTATAGCAATTTTGATTTCATTGTATGGAATCTAAGAGTGCACCATCTAAGTTTAATAATCTTTCACCGGCCTCCCCCATTGAAGTCGTTTTTTTTTTTCTTTCTTAAAAATTATATTACGTAAAGTTCAGATTTCTGTTGGGACTATTATGCTTTTGTAGCGCATCAGGAATGTTTGCGGAGGCGCGTGTCGTTAGCATTATTGCCATAATACGCAAGAGAACTGCCTCCCTGATGCGGCACGGGCGTGAGAGTACTAATATCCCATTCCTATTTAGGATCAAAATTATCTTTGGGACCGACTAAGGTTTGACTACTAGAACGCCCAGAAATCAAAGAAAACTTTTTCCATACAGTTAACATGGGAATCCCAAAGTGCAAGGTATACGTATCGCGGCCAGACATGAACCCTATTACACTAACAGTGATATTTCTGATAGTTTTGTGCAAGTTTCGATACTTCTATTTTTCGGCCATCTTATTCTGTTACAAAATTTAGTAGATTATGTCAACACCATGTCGACATGTAACTTAAAGTAGTAACAAATCTACTAAATTTCCAAAATGGTGGCATGTACTTTTTTCTTTACTTTAGTAAAGTGTACGAACAGTTACGTAACATTACGACACTTTTAATTTTTTTAAAACACATTTACTATACTCGGCGCGGCCAGACATGAGTCCTCTGACACTGACTAAATTGTACACTAGTCACAATATGTACACAATATGTATAAAATGTTTCGACGCAAATGTTTAAGTAGCATGTGGACACAATGACTACCTTAATTACTAAAAGTAAGTGTGAAAACTGTTATTACACATAGATACCAATCCCAACACAGTCGCAGTGCATCGTAACAGTTACGAAACTAAATCAACTTGTAACTACTTTAAAAAAATCTGCGACCGTAAATGGCTGTAAGGGCTGATACTTATAAAATCTAATCTTAAATAAAACAAAAACCCAGTAATATTCATAATTTGAGTGAAATAAAAACAATTTGATGTAACTTTTTTAAGTTTTTTAACATTCAGCACCTATAAGCATTTAACGTCACGCTCGACGAATGTAAGAATAAATATTCCATTTTCTTTATTTTATTATCGCAGACAACTTAAATGATTATAAATCGGAAACTGAAAGCGTACTATGTTAATGTATTTTGTACATTCCATTTGTTTATCGATACTTTTCCGCACTAGTCGATATCTTCCAAACGAAGTAAGTTTTGCAGGACGTAAAAGTAAAGTCTGATCGAGATAATTTCTTGTAAATGTTAAGAATTGTTATAATTCCAACGGAATATCATTGCAATGGCATATTTCTACCTAAAATTAATAAATGTTATTTTTAGACGCCTCCAATTCGATTCTAATGTAACGGCGACGCCACTACAAGGTTGTGTCGTGGGAATAACTGTCAGTGTCACAGGGTTCATGTCTGGCCGCGATACGTATAGTCAGTGTTTTGACTAATATACTCGTAATTTATGGACTTTGTCTGAATTAAATATATTTAAAATAAATTAAATAGTATATTAGTTGCATAAAATAATAATTCTGGAAAAAGCGGTTGACTAATTTGAAGCAATATTTGTCTCCAAATTTAAAAAGTAGTGCCTACTTACATGGGCTGGATCGAAAAATAGCGGTTTATCGTACGTGGACCACTAACTTTCAGGGATTCTTTCTACAAATTTCAACTTGTAAAGGTGTCATTTCATTTATATTTGATATAAGTAATATGTTAATGTAACATATGACCGGTAAAAAGGATGATTCACCGTAGGCCGTTCCGTGTCCGGGCCGGCCCGTTTTCTTCTTGAGAAATACGCCGGCCGTTGCGTTTGCTGTCATAGAAAACGGGCCGGCCCGGACACGGAACTGTCTACTGTGAATCATCCCTAAGTTTACTTTTATGGTTAAAGACCAATACGTGAAGAGGTTATATGGTCAATTAAAATTTAAATAAATAAAACCTTGCTGGCTCGATTTTGCAACGTTGCATACAATATCCATTATTTGTAGAGGTACAAGCTTCTTAAAAAGTAATTATAGCCATACGAAAGATGGCACAGGTCGCATACACCAATTCAAGTCGTATTTGTCTGTTGGGAACGCGACGTTTTTGTATGTGTCCCAAATAATTTGCGGCATTCGATGGAAAATACACTTGCGTTTCTGTTTAAAGCGAAATGGGTTGTGCTCCGAAGAACTGTTTGATATGATGCCCACGGCCGCTTTCTATCATCGCACTACTCGTCGTCGGCAGGGCATTGATCCTCACACCTTAGAACCTAAATGGTCGCGTACCTACGGTACGGTTTCAGAGGAACTTCTTCCCTCGGACGCGCCGGTTGTGGAATGAGCTCCCTGCTGAGGTTTTCCCGAGGAACTACAAGTACGGGATTCTTCAAGAAAAGAGTGTATAAATTTTTAAAGGGCCGTACGCTTGTTTGCCACCGACGTGGTATTACAAAAAATGCCGGGAGAATATAAACATTTTGACATGTTAAGGTCATGTTTTTCAAAACTTTATTCAAATTTAGTTTTTCCCCTATTTATGAGAAAAGCACTATATTCGCCTTGAAATGTAACAGTAGTAATAGCTACGATCGACCACGCGGTTGTTTAAAAAAAGTTAAGTATTTGTTTAGATCCCGATTACAGATTAGATTGCGATTACAGGGCTTAGAGTTGCTTGTCTATTTAGTTATTACACATACGAGCATGACATAACTAAAACTATGCCGCCAAATACGAAAATAGGCTAACTGTTATCTTTTAAAGGTCAGACTTGACAAAAAAGAATGATTATTATCAACTTAGTTCAAGGCGAAAATAGCATGAATCTTGGTTTAAACTCTTTTGTTGCAAATAGATCATGTAAAATTTATGGTCAAAACGGGATTGGGAGAAAGGTAGGGAAAAAAAAGTGATAACGTTTTATTTATTGTCTTTTAATTCTTACCAAGCAGTCCTATTTACAACAACACTCAAGAGCAATTAAATCGGATCAGTTGTTAGTTATTTCGTTACAAAGTGTACCCATTTTATTAGCTCTTGACCAAATTTTAACTCCTAAATATTAAATATTTATTTATTTACATAGAATATAATCAGAAAAATAAAAGCTGCTAAAATAAATTAATAGTTACTTTTAGTTTCTGGACTCCATATTTTTTGTTCTTTTTTATTCAAAATCGTTACAATTATCGACCTGTATTTATACAAGACAGAAATATCCCAGATTATACCTGCTGCTAAGTACAGTCACCAGCACCAATATCTGCTATAACAAAGCGCGCATAAATATCTGACACGCCTCTATTTCTAGGGCCGTTAAGGACATGTCAGACATTTTCACCGCCTTTGTTTTGGCTGTACCCACATTTTTTCCACCTGTGCATCATTCATGTCAAGAACGGACGAAACACATTTTAGTCGACAGATGTTTGTTATATGTCAATATGAAGGTTATATTTCACAATTAAATTTGCAAAAGTGCCCTATCATTTTCTTCTGTGCTTTCGACGCTCGCTTATAATTTCACTTCAATGGTCTCCTTGCTTTTTGTGAATTCTTCCGCGTCAGGCTTGGTCTTCTCAGGTCGAAGGTCAGGGAGCATGATGACCTTCACAAGCTCAACTAGGGGTGCCTCTACAAGAACGAAGAGTACCACCGCTAGCAGAAAAGAGATGCATAAGCAGGCGAAGTAGTTTTGAATCTGGGGACAATATGGAAGTAATGTTAATGAATGTCTTTTTTTTAATGATATTATATAGTAAATTGTCTTCGGTTTCCAAAATTATTACACGTTGAATATTAAGATTTAAACAGATGCTATCTCGAATATCCATTTCATCATCATCATCAATCATGTCAGCCGAAGGACGTCCGCTGCTGGACATAGGCCTCCCGAAAGACTTCCACAATGACCGGTCCTGCGCCACCCGCTTCCAGCGGACACCCGCGACCTTTACCAGGTAATCAGTTCCGAATATCCATATACGGTATACTAATATCAAAAATTACGCATTTATGATCCTGTCTGTCCAATTGATTTAGTTGAAATTTCACATGGAGTTATTAGTTCGAAGCCTCGAAATGGACATGTTTCTGCCCCAGAAATCATACCTAAAGGGTGCGAAGAGGAGTGTGGAAATTTATAACGTCTGCGATAACGGATGAAGTTGCAGGAAAAAGCTAGTTACTTATTGAATACATCCCAACGCCACCTCGCCAAGTTTCTTACGCCGGTTCTTCTCGTGGCAGAGGTATATTTTTCCGAACCGGTGGTAGTTTATTGACGTTCATAGGTGCATGTAATATGCCTAATTTGAAGAAAAAACCACTTTTACTTTTTTTTTTTTTAACGGTTGCGGCCCTGTTTATTTTCTCTATTTTAAGTTAATCATGGTAAGCATAAGTCGCATATCCTAGCATGTCACTCGGTGCATTTATTCAATTTGAAAATATGTACCATGTATAATGATATAATTTTGTAACCAAGGTTAGAGCCGTTCGCTTTTGTAAATAGACAGAGGACTATATTTCCATAATATGGTCAGCAGCAGTAGCAGCTTTAAGAAGGTACAATCGCCATCACATATATCGAAGCAAACAAACTGCTCACAAAGATCTGGACACGACTCTGTTGTTAAAGTGATAGATTGCATCTTCAGATATTTTTGAACATCCTTAAGTATTTTTTGGTAACTGTACAAGCTGTGAGAACTTAAAAGCTTCGGGCCTCTACATCTCTCTCACTTGCAATGAATCCGAAGACTGTTCTAAGAGCTCACGAAATGTAAGGGTTCAAATATTCCTAGAATAGAATAGAATAGAATTATTTTATTTGCTAGAATACTTAAAAAAATAGTACAGGATGTTGAGGTACCACCACCACCACCATATCAGCCCTAGGACGTCCACTGCTGGACATAGGCCTCCCCCAATTTCATGGGGGGTAAATGCCATAATCGCCACGCTTGGAATGCGGGTTGGCAATCGCAGTATCTCCACCGCACTCTAGGAATGCTGCTGCCCATTCCCCGGTGGTCTTGGTCGTAGTTTTAGGACATACCTGGGTCCTGTTGAGGTACAGTAGTACAGTATTCAGTCGTGAACGACATGCAAAAGTTATACATATAACAAGTCTTAACCTAAACGATTAGTGACATTAGTGTGATTGTATTTCAACAGCACAAAAAAAAAGTTACAATTATCATAACCTATTAGATGTATTAGTAGTCTAGAAATTCTTAAACACTATACTCCTAGTACGGATGGGCTATCGCTAGAAGTAGGTAAAAGTTTACTTACAAACCAGCTAAATCCTGCATGGATTAGTTCATCAGATGTTCCTGCAGAGAAGCGCAAAAAAGGAACGTGGACCAAATAAGCGAGGTAGGTGACACGGGAGATACGCGCCCAGCCTCCCCAGTGAAGGAATCCGCAGAACGCCACTGAAAACAAATTTAATGTTAAATTTCCTTTTTAATTGAATTCGATGAAATATACTCATCTCAATTGCACTGCTTTTTATGGTGTTACTCTAGAGCTCCGCCAGTTGTAGATTTAATTACAATTTCTATTTAAATGTGATGGACAACTCAGGTCTTTCTTAACAACTTCTAACTTGTATTACAAGTGGACGTACTCGTATCTTTTGAATTCCTTTTATAAGGACGAAAGTTGCAAGTTATTATGAAATGAGCTCATGTCGAAGGACAACGCTTGATGTGAGTTTGGCCAAGCTATTGAAGTTTCTTGTTTGAATGTTTGGGTTCCCTAAATGATCTCTGAGAACTGATCGGTAAGATCCACGAGGAATTGATCGAACTCTTAATGTATTATAGTTTGTCTTTTTTTTTATCAAAGCGAGCCTTGCATTCCCATTTGAATAGTATCATCCTTGGACCAGATTGGATTTATGGAAGATAGTTGCCGCACAGCCTTTCCATTGATCAAGCCAACAAATCATAAAGATGTAGGTAAAGTTGTAAGTTTGTAACTTCAAAACTGATTAAAAACACATTATTTATCTGACGACCTGTTTAGCCTAGTTGGTAGTGACTCTGCCTCCGAAGCTAGAGGTCCCGGGTTCGAATCCCGGCCAGGGCATTTATTTGTGCATTTTTCACGCATATTTGTTCTTGGGTCTTGGATGTTTTCTATGTATTTAAGTATGTATTTATCTATATAAGTATGTATATCGTCGTCTAGTACCCATAGTAGAAGGTTTGCTTAGTTTGGGACTAGATCGATTTGTGTAAGATTGTCCTCCAATATTTATTATTATTGTATGTCTTTTCCGCTCACGGGACAATGGTGTCCCGGACCTTTGGAAGGCGTGCGCGGAGCCGAAGTACCGAGGTACCGGAGTACCAACCGAGTACCACATAGCCAACACGTAGAGGCCCTTTTGACAATTTAATCAAATGCAAGGGGTACACCGAGCGGATGCTGGCCCTGCCCGTGTCATGGGACGCACACAGAGACAGCACCCGCCAGGGTGTACAGGAACTATTGCTGGTTGATGGAATCTAAATGAACCGGACTATTAGGTGAATATGATGGACTAATGGCTGGGCTATTGAGTGAGACAACTGACGTCTGCCTAATAAAACTGTCTCACATTTTTATCTCAGGCAGACGGTGACTCGCCCTCTGCTAGATGGGCCCCTATAAATAGCGACATTAAAAATGGCCCAAGGGCAACACCGATGCAGAGGGCTGGGGGTAGAGAGGTGGCACTGGACTTTAAACATATAGCCAACTCGCCACTTAGGTGACCACATCCACCCCCGAGCAACAGCTCTAGCGACTCCACTCTGGACAGCCGGTTACGGCAAGCCAGAGGCGGGGGGCCTGTTCATACAACCAACCCACAGGACACCCCCAGGAGCACTGAGGTACATAGGGTCGCTGCTCCTTAACAGCTCGCCACAAGCTGCCTTATGTTGACTGACTGCACTGGAAATCCAGTGGGCGATGGGGTCGTCACATCCCTACGCCATTTTATTATTATTATTATTATAGCTATAGTGCGTTTTAACTTAGTTACGTAAGTTACATACTGAAACATATCATAAAATTCAATTATAAAAAGTGCCCAAGTGCGTGTCAAGCCACGCGCAATGTAGGGTTGCGTAACGGTGAAACTCTAAGTGTCCCTTGTTTACTAAAGAACCCTAAAAATTGACCTTTAACCCTAAAGCCAGGGATTCACTTAAGGCGAAGGGGTAGGCAAGCTCTTTCCATACAAAATTTGTGCAAGTTTTTCTTCGTTTATGTTTGCGCTACAGTTATTATTTTTGGTCAATATGCTTATTTTTCTGTTAGCTACGACTTGATGTTTGTTTTTTTTTTATTAAAGCAAAATTTCAAGTTTAGGTTGTGCGTATATACAATATGTACAAGCAAAAAATGAAATAAAATGATTTAGTGCCAAAACTAACGAATAAAATTTGCACAACGTTTGTATGGAGAAGGCCTTGCCCTACCCTTCGCCTTAAAAAGGAACTTACCATCAACCTTCAGAATTGTGAAAAACATAAACAGTACGATCACGAAGCCGAATAAAAGTTTGATCACACTGGAGTAGACGACGCTGATGCCGATGGGAATAACTATGTCATCTATGTAGAACACAAAGCCTAGGAACACCAACAGCAGCATCAGGGGAAACAGTAGGTAGTAGAAAAAACGGTATTTCTGAAAATAAAAATTATTTTCATTTAACAACGTAATACAATTAAATAATAGCAGGCTTTTATTTAATTGTATTTTTTTAATATAATATTAATGACTCTTTAAATAGTTTAAATTATGATTAGATTTTTTTTGTATTGATAATTCCATTCGTAACTCCAATAGAATCTACTCAAAAGATATACACTAGCGTCAGAAAGTTTAAGACCAAACACAAAATATGCAAATAATCAACATTGAATGATTATTCATTCAACTTTGATTCATCTGTCCGTAGTACTCTCGACCAGTTTGCAAAAGTCCACTCCTTGTGAGATATAGCCCATTACAATCTTTTTGCCTTGTTTGGTTTGCATAATTATATAATTTATGAAAATGAAAATAAAAATTGTGTTATGGTCTTATTAAACTCTTTGACGGTAGTGTATAGATAACAAGCAAAAATAAGATTTTGGGTAGGTAAATAATATTATTATTAATAATAAAGTAAGAAAGAATACAAAATGCGATCTAAAGCTCTTAAATTTACGTCGGAGTTAAAAAAAAATGCAATTGAGATACAATTGCAATGTCCCTATTTTACCTTGAATTTCTCCGCACCCAAATCACTCTCCTTTAGGTTGTAAACTGCGTAAGCCATCGCCATACCGAGACCATAACACACAAGATTGGTATGCCCACGTTTGTACAGGTTGTTAAACGTAGGGTCATGGATAAAGAATTTCCCGGCCACCCTGAAAACGCCACGTAATGGTGTACATACTCGTAGTATTATTTTTTTACAGTTAAAGCCAACATTCGTTTTTATTACTAAATCCCATTTAAAAATGATATTACGAGTCTACATCACCATCATATATACCTACTTTATCAAATGTCAAAATAGTACATTACGATACAAGTGCAGAGAACAGGAAATTCGCAATGAGTGGTGATAAATTAAAACACGGCCGAATGGAGTGTTTTAAATCGACACGATTTGCGAATTATTTGTTTGCACGTGTATCGTACAACGTTTTACAGTACACATGGCTCTTTAAAGTTTCGACATATGCCCGTAATCTGCTGATTACCGCACTCGTGCGGTAAAGTAGCACCCTATGTAATTTATTTATTTATTTATTTCAACTAATTACACAGCATTACAGTATTAGACTAAGTCACTGCGGAATTTAGGACACACGATAAATATAAAAGTTACACATAAAAATTATAATAACAATTTGAACGTGAAACTTCGACCATGTAAAAACATTTATCAATCTGTGTCAATTTATTAGTCTGTGTCTGTTTATTAATTTGCCAATTCCTACATTTGTTATCATACGAAGCAGCAGGCAGGCAGCATAGGCAGTAGCGTAATGATGTACTAAAATTTTTGAGATCATTTCGAATGGAAGTTATAATACCTCTCACTTCTACTTGTTTTACAATAACCTACAATGTGAATAAGAATAAGAATATTTTATTTGCACGAAACGTTACCAGCAAGGTGACAGTATAATTTTTGTGGTAGGTTTCCATGCTTAAACGTAATCGGTATGCAAAATTAAAATACAAGAAATAATCAAAATCAAATAATAAATATAAACATGTCAAATCGTTGCTAAGAAAAGAAAAAAGAACATACAATAATAATCACATAATAATATATCATGTGATAGTAGGTGTCACACAAATGAAGTAGACAAATCATCCAAGACTTTTTGAAATGATGATGATTTACTATAATCAACGTCTTAACTACACTCCGAAGGGTCTCAAAGTCAGTCCCGTGAAACAGAAACTTTGCTTACTCTGGCGCGACAATGAGGACTGCATGTAAGTCCTGAACATAGGTATGAACAGCAGGCGTGACCAGACCCACGAACATCACCAAACCGATTCCGATTTTCCGGCTTCTATTGCTGTACAGCAGACAGAATACTAGCAGTCCTACGATCGTGAGCTGGAAATCGGCCGCCAGATACCTGGAACAACATTGGCGAATAATATTTCTGAAACAATTGGTAATAAAATGCTATTTTTTATGGAAAAAATAAATAAAAAATGCTTTGCTTCCAGCTGGACATAAATCAGCTACATTTTGTCAGACCAAGCAGATCGCTGACTACTAAGTGAGTTATCGAATTATTGCGCGATTCACTGTTTTTTTTTACAAGTCTTCACTTAGCTATTAAGCTTCAGCGATACCAGCTTTAATGCAGTAAAAATTAAATCAAATCGTACGGTAATTGATGGTGATAAACAGATAAGTAATCCACTTGACAACAATTTATTATCGATTGTTTATATAACACGGGTGATGACACCAGTAAAAAATATTATTCTTGCATATAAATGTGATGTTACAACTTAAAACGCAGATTATTATATACATGAAAAATAAAAAATAGACGTTGATTGACCATTAATAATCGTGACGTCACGTCTTTGTATTTCTCTGTATATTTTATAGGTCTAATCTAATTAGCATTTTCGACGTTTTATTAAAAGTGCTGATTTGACCACCAGTCATCATCCCCATTCCAATGAGATCTAGTTCCACCACTGGATTTGCAGTCTATGTAGATTCTTCGTGTACAGTTTAAAGCTTGAAGCGCACAGAGCGCGGCGCAGCGTCGTAGCTGGGCGGAGGCGGTTTTGGCGGTAAAGCAAACGCGGTCCGGGGAACATCGCACCAAAAAGCTGCGCCGTATTCGTTAGCGTGGTGGAGCGGAGGCGGCGTGTGTGACATAAGAAGTAGTAATCGACAGTCGAAAGTTTCGGAAAGATCAAAAATGCAAAACCGCCTCTGCGCGGCGCCCGCTCTGTGCGTTTCGGGCCTATACTATACATTACAGTTTATGCAGCGCGTGGCCTGTAATAGGAGCAATAAAATTAAAGGACGCTTATACAGGGGGTGGCCTGTAATAGGAGCAATAAAATTAAAGGACGCTTCCTTCAACTACCTGCCTAATAGCTTACATAAGTTTAAAGGAGCCTCGTCTGCCAACAAACCACCCTGTGGTTTGGCAGAAGAATATATGTAGAAGTAAGCAAGGTATATGTGAATAAATGATTATTATTATTATTATTATTATCACTGTATTTATTTTCGTATTTAAGCTAGGTTTTTTACAATAACTATATAAAAGTAAAATATATAAACATACATACAAAATATAAAAGCATTATAACTTGTATGTATGTTTACAAAATATAAACCTAACCTAGGGTGCCGCCGGCAGCGAGGCAGGGCCTAAGCTATTTATATTATTATTAGAGCATCTGCAGTAACCTCTGGTGTCCAAAAAAAATATCTTTTTTCCAATTGGAATAAATTTTGATCTAAAGTTATGACCTTCAAGTAATGGATCTTGGCACCCAGAGATTATAGCGCGGCAGTCAATGCTGATTTTGAGGTTGCTTCAAGTTATGACTCATAATCGTTGTCGCATTTTTGATTTAAAAGGATATTTTTGGGATTTTTTATTTATTTTTTTATATAATTTTTGTGTTTTTTGAATAAATAGTTATTAATATCACTCCAGTAGAGTAAAAAAGTACATATAAACTAATTTGCGAAAAAAAATCCAAAAAAACTTTTTTTTTCTAATAAAACCATTTGGAAATAATTGCTGAAGAGCTCAATAGTGTACCGTTTAATTTTTTGCTCCTATTACAGGCCACACCCTGTATAGAGAAGGCGAGCTTGTAAGCGAAAAATGCATCATTGTCTACCTCAGACCAGGACAACGATAAAGTAAAAAAGAGATGATGACGACCTGCTTAGCCTAGTTGGTAGTGACTCTGCCTCCGAAGCTAGAGGTCCCGGGTTCGAATCCCGGCCAGGGCATTTATTTGTACATTTTTCACGGATATTTGTTCTTGGGTCTTGGATGTTATCTATGTATTTAAGTATGTATTTATCTATATAAGTATGAATGTCGTCGTCTAGGACCCGTAGTACAAGCTTTGCTTAGTTTGGGACTAGGTCGATTTGTGTAAGATTGTCCTCCTATATTTATTTATTTATTTTATTTATTTATTATGGATGATTACCAAGAATGCGCCATGCACTGCGAGTGGTCCTTATAGTTGTGTATATACAACAAATGCAGCCACCAATCCCGCCGACAGTCTATGACGTCAGTCATAACACCTAGCTGTGAAAATAAACATAGTTAAAGGATTTGTAGAAATACTTTAATATAAGCAATAAATCATCAGATCTTTCGAGCTCTTGGTGAAAATTAAGGATAACTACGATTAATCTACATACCTGGAAAAACGGACCGCTGCCAGAATGCCTCGCCCAAGTCATCACGTAGAACATCACCAAAGCATACATTGGCGTCAATCTGCAAAATTATAAACTTCCTCATTCATAGCTGAGAACCGCACGTGTGAGGTTATCGATAATAGCCGAATATAGGTACGACACAGCGGAACGCCATCTCATATTAAAATACCGCGTCCTATTAACACCACTATTACACTCTCGCTTACGGAGAAATGTGGTGTTACGACGATTGGAACTCTGAATAGGGTACGGCGTCTAGTCATCATCAGGTAGATCAAAAGTCAGCTGCTCCAACTATTTTATTGTTCTTATCATATTATCATATTATATATCTTTTATTATCGACCATGAAGCTTGTTTTTATTTAATTTATTTATTTATTAATAATCACAACGGTATAAACTTATACATATTACATTGCCCCATAAAACTGTAGTAACAGTTTGACTGTGGGATCGGCAGTTTCTTAATAAGGTATTAATAATTATATTTAATTATTTACAGGTGGTAACTAGGTATATAATGATAAGAAGTAGGTATTGCAAGTTCAAGAACCTACTAATTAATCGTTACCCAGAGTCTAGGTAATGCTTTCTTAGCAGAGTCTTGAACTTATTCTTGTTTCTTTCACACCTGCCCGGCTAGTATGATAGCTTATACCGTCACGTTTTATGTGACGTTTCAGTACATTTTGGCCATATAACGTGACGGTATAAGCTATCATACTAGCCGGGCAGATATGTTCTGGTAAACTATCAAGGAGGTATGGGATACGTTTTCTTAGGTTTCTGTCACCATAGTAGTTATTTATTCTGGGAACAAATAGTTTTCCAGTCACAATAGCTTTGGTACTATGGGTAGGATCAATGGGTTTTAATAATGAATATGAATATAATGAGTTAGGCTCCTGACAGCTATGATTATTTGTAGCGAGTACATATTCATGTTTAAGGCCTACTGGCAATATTTTACAGATCTTAAATAGTTGTTTATAGTTACTTTTACATTTCAGTTTTGTTTTATCGCTAACCATTAATTTTAAAAATCGAAGTGGAATGGCTTCTAGTTTGTTTATGTAAGACTTTGTTGTGAGTCCATAGCTGTCTAGAGCATAGCCCAGTATATAGTCTACTAAAGATATAAACATTTTAGTGTGGTAATAGAAACTATAAATCTTAAACGATAAAATTTTCCTCATAAAACTCTGAAGTTTATCACAAATGAAGTTAACATCATATGACCAGGAGAAATGTTTATCAACTTTCATTCTGAGGTAAATAAAACATTGAACTTTTTAATAGGTTCACAAGTGCAGTTAGACATATTTTAATGGAAACACGGATAAGTCTGAGCATATAGGTGAGTATGGGTATGAGTAAGTGATATGTATGGGCAGTGTATTAACAGGAACTTGGTTTTATGTGAGTTTAGAACTATCCCATTGTCGTGAGACCACTTAACTACAGCGTCTATGTCTTGCTGTACGAGGCGGAAGGTGTCCTCAAGTCCGAGCCCGCACGTAGGGCACACAGGTCGTCTGCGCTGAGCAGTGCTACAGCACACCGCACAAGCTATTGACGTGCATCAAGTAGCAAATAGGACCACATTTCGAGCCCTGGGGCACCCCGCACTCCGCCGTACACTCACGACTATAAGTATTCCCACCCCTAACTTTGAACGAGCGTGAGGTGAGATAGTCACGGAACCATTCATTCAGCGGCTCGCTCACTCCACACTCGCACATAGCTTTTAATAAGGTACTCGATTCGATGTTATCAAACGCCTTTTTGTAGTCGAAAAATACAGCCGCCACAATTTTTTTTATCATTAAGGTGGTTATTAATTTCGTCTGTAAACTTGGACAAAAAAGTTGCGGTACTGTTTACTTTAAAAACCATGTTGGTTGGGATTTAAGACATCATATTTATTAAAGTAAGTACTTAGTTGATTAATTACAGATTGGCTAATTATGACACTTGTCATGTTATTGTTTACTCGCGTTAAAAGCACCTGTTTTTGATGATAAACTATGTTTGCAGTGAAAACTCACCTCAACCATCTCAACATTGTAGCCTTTGGCAAGTTCTGCCAAGAAGGTGGTCGTTTTTCTTCTGTTAACAGGAAGTTATAAGCCAAAAGCATACCAGCTATTGTGAAGAAGGTCTGTACGATCAACGTTCCATTATATAGTAAATGGTATAGTAAGTTATGGTATGTCTGAAAAAATATAAATATTTATTTGTATCATAGTATACCAAAATAAACAAAGAAAATAATATAGGTCAATGCGATGCATGTCGATGTGCATCGTCTTCGACTAGCTCGAGTGGATGGGAGAAGATCAACAGGTGAAGAAGGCATACTTATATCGCTGGAAGGATATTCTAGAAGGTGCATGATGTGCATGAGCTCGGATCCGGTGTATTTTCCTTGAGGCTGATCTATTTTAGACAGTAAGATAATAAGACCGACAAGAAGATACACACCGAATACACACACACACACGAACGCACGCACGCGTGGTACATTATTAGTTGGTACAACCGTACTTACCTCCTCTATATATTGGGGGTTGTTGGCCAAAAACACAGCGGGCAGTGGTGAATGAGCCATGATGACTAGAAACGCTGTTATTGTTCTGAAAATAAAATACGTTTTTTAATATTAAAAAAAAACTCTTGACCTCATGTTAGATTAACGGCCACAAGGTTTTTTCGGCCTACATTGTTAGCCTTTTCTTGGCCAGTAGTTTGGCCTAGGAATCAATAAAGGGTGATTCAGGAAACGTGAGCAGGACCAACACTACATACTCGTACATAGTAAATGGCAATGAATCGTTCACCATTGTATTTAAGTGAAACACCCATACCTTTTTCCTGTATTTAAATTTTTGTTTAGTTAAAGTTTCTGAAGTTTCTCTACAATCATGGTCACCCTACAACAACTGGTTTATAAAGATTAAACCTCTAACTGTTATGACAGCACTTTGATTACGAAGAAAGTAAATTGTCACATTGAGTGAGATATGATATTTCAAAAGTAATCGGACTCAGATGACATTCAACTTGACACGTATCACTTGACTGAAGTATTCTGATTGTAGAGTGACCATGAATTTCGTAAACAATTTAAAACATTTTGTTTTCAACATCAAAGATAAATGAACGTTAATTTCACTTATAGTGGCACGAGGCAGTAGCTTATGATCTACTGAATCCGTAGTATTGATCTTGCTCACGTCTCCCGAATCACGCTGTATAGATGTGTAGGGTTTTTTTTTATACCACGTCGGTGGCAAACAAGCGTACGGCCCGCCTGATGGTAAGCGGTCACCGCAGCCTATGGACGCCTGCAACACCAGGGGTGTCACATGCGCGTTGCCGACCCTTTAAAAATTTATACACTCTTTTCTTGAAGAATCCCATACTATAGTTCCTCGGGAAAACCTCGGCAGGGAGCTCATTCCACAACTGAAGCGTCCGAGGGAGGAAGTTCCTCTGAAACCGTACCGTACGCGACCATTTAGGTTCTAAGGTGTGAGGATGAATGCCCTGCCGACGGCGAGCAGTGCGATGATATAAAGCGGCCGTGGGCATCATATCGAACAGTTCTTCGGAACACAACCCATTATACAAGCGATAGAACACGCACAAGGAGGCAAAGTTTCTCCTTAAACTTAACGCTCGTGAGTTTGGTATCGTCCACGATTCGCACAGCACGTCTCTGAAGCGAGTCAAAAGGCCCAAGCTGGTATCCAGGTGCTCCCGTCCAGAGGTGACAGCAATACTCCATGTGGGGACGAACTTGCGACTTATATAATATAAGTTTCGGTCCCGGGGTGAAGCACCGCTTTGCTCTATTGAGCACACCTAGCTTTTTGGATGCCAGCTTGGTCTTGCCTTGAGAATATGGTAAGGAGTAGGCGTAATATTGTTTGTAATAAGTCCCTTCAATCTCTGTTTGTAATATGTTCATTCCAGACTAGGTATTTAGCGGCATAATTTATCATCATCGTTATCATCAGCCGAAAGACGTCCATTGCTGGACATAGGCTTCAGCAATTCAGCCAGAGACAGCCACAACGATCGGTCATGGGCGGCACGCATTGAGCAGAGTCCCGCGGACATCCAGCCTACCTCTACATTTATACAAGACTAATATTTTTCAAGTCATACAAGAATGAATCATTCAATACGGGTAAATATAGTATTTATACCACCAAAAATATTTTCATGTAAAATGTTGCCAAGACGGTCACATTTTTCACTGTTATTTATTTATTTAATCTTTATTGCACAATAAGAAATCTTAACGTAAAAAAGGCGGACTTAATGCCACGAGGCATTCCCTACCAGTCAACCTTGAACTGTTTATGTTATATAATAGTTCTTGTAGTAAAGAACCGGCCAAGCCACTATATATTTTGACTAAGGTGTTGAGTTTGTGAAATTAGGGCTTGTTCAGTTAAGACACCCTAACTTGGAGTTAGAAGCTTGGCTCTACATGAGATATGACAACTTTTTGACAGTACCAGCCATATGATCTCGTCTTGGCAAGATTTTACTCGAAAATGATTTTGGAGGATTTCACTTCTTTTTATAAGTTGCTTATACAACATTTTATTTTTATTATGTTCTAAAACCCAACTTTCACCCATTAATTAAAAGGCTGGGAAGTGATATACTAAAAATTGTAAAATATGTATTTTTTACTAATAACAAGAAGTCCCTATTATAAGTTTTCCAACCTCTAGCATCAAAATTTGTGGAAGTCTTACACAAACACACATTCTCTAGTGGGTTGGGGGTAAAATTACTATTCCGAACGGGGTATTTACCATGTATGTATAATATATTTATTGAGTTCCCGATATTTCGGCGCTATTGCAACCACCATTTTCAAGGATTATCAATAAATATAATATACATACCTAGCTCTGAACAATAATTCTAATGTAATAATAATAATAAGGGTAGCTTATGGCGAGCTGTTGGGGAGTAACGACCCCACGGACCCGAGTGCTCCCGAGAGTCGGTCAGGGCCTCCGTCTCCGGCGTGTCTTTGTCGGTCGGAGTGGAATCCCAAGGGGGCCCGCAGGACTCTCAGCTCTGGCTTACCTTCATTGGCCGTCCAGAGAGGAGTCGTTAGAGCTATATGCTCCAGGGGTGGAAGTGTTAAAGGGCATAACGCCGTGAGTAACCTCGGAGAAAGCGCAGCACACCTCTCGAAACCCCTTTTTTTACCTGGGGAAATGCCTGTACGCATCCCGCCTAACCGGGGAACCAGGACAGGTATGACGGACTCCCGGGAATCGCCCGGACTACCGTCTAAAACCACCAGGGTATGCCCATCACACAGCATTAGTGGCGGTGCCACGGGATCGCCAAGGCACACAACCGCGAACACCGCCTGCTGCGACAGCCGGAACCCCTCTCGGTAGAGGCTTGCGCCCCCCACCCGACGGCAAGCGTGCAAGCCGACACCACACACTTGCCGACCAAAGGACCTCCACGCCAGGAGAAAGTGAAAAACCCCGGATTCACTCCCTCAGGTCCCCTTGTAACTTTTTATAGAGGTTTTCTCCCTCGCAGCCACCACCCGGCCCCGGCCTGACAGTGACAGCCCCCGCTCCCGACTATAGCGGCCCTCTGACGAAGTCAGGGTTACGGGTCCGTAATTCTTTAAACAGGCATACGGCATGGCCTGTCCCTCTCGCCGCACCTGGGGAGTCATGCGACTCCCTGATGTGGAACCCCCCCATCCCCCCATTGGTCGCATCTGGAGTGTCCTCCGCTGAACAGAGGAACACCCAGAGCGACCCCGTCTCCGGGTTATTGGTAGCACCGGTAAGCGATCCCTCCAAAGATGAATCACTTACCGATGCCTCCAGGGCGCACCGGCCAGAACCCTTCCCCTTCCCCCAGACCCGTGAGGGTCCAGGGGAACTGAAAGAGCCCAGACACTCGTGGAGGTTACCCGACACCCCTGAGCCGCTCACACTGGTGTTGCTCCTGGCCCTCTTTACGGTGGCATTTTCAGGAGCCCATCTAGCGAGTGGCTAGTCACCGCCTGCCTCGATAGAATTTAACTATGTTATGGCAGGTGTCCGGAACTCTAGCAAGAGGCCCATTACTTTTTCCATCCAAATTTCATCCATTGCCCGATTTTTTTTTTAAATTTACCCACAATAGTCTAATCGCCTGCTGGAACCGGTTCACGGGTATCTATCGATGTACCCGTGAATGGGTTCTAGCTCTACGTGTTGGATTTGTATCCCCACACACGCCTACCAAATGACCGGGTTTCACCCCGTGAATTTCAAACGGAGATACATAATAATAATAGACCTTTATTTCTTCACATATAAGCTTACAGTATGACACCAACCGGCTTACACGGTAAATATTATATCTATAATTTACATTTCTAATTACTTACTTAACTAGATGGCATTCAAGCCTAACACAACAATATTAATGAGTTTACTCAATCTGTCAGTAAAAAAGTCAGCATCAAGGACATGGTTTAACAAACTATTTATAACTGAAATGGCCCGAGCGGTGGGTGCGTTAGCAGCGTGCACTGTCCGCATCGCGGGACCAGCCAGCAGGCGACGGCATCGCCGCATGGGTCGCGCACTGCCCACGCTCGCACCCGCCAAGCCGAAACTCGGCGGTGGGACCGCCAGCCCCACTCGGCCCAGAACACCAGGGTTGTCGATTGTGCCATGGAGTAGGGAATAGTAGTGGACTATTAGAAGTAGCTTGCGTCTAAGCTCCAGTGAATTGGGGCCGACCATTCCCAACACGAAGCGGCAAGGGAACAGAAATGGATAATATCCGTACATTCTTTTGTACATATACCTCGCAAACTTACGTTGTACTTTCTCAAGCATGAGCGTATATTTTTCCTCGTGCGGATCCCAGACAATACCCCATACTTCAACCGGATCGGCACGTACGCAAAATAGAGTCTCATCGCTACTCCGGGGCTTTTGAATTGGGAGGCTATCCTCATAATAAAACTTTGGGTTTTACACGCATTTTTACAAGTCATGATCATGTGTTGTCAAAAGTGAAGTTGCGTATTTATAATCAATCCAAGGTCACGTATGTCATTCACTCTGTCTATATCAGTTTCAGTGCTACCAAGGTAATAACTATTTAGTATTGGGTGTTTTGCCCTATTCAAAGTAATGAGCTTGCATTTAGAGGTATTAAAGTGGAGCCGGTTACTTTCACTCCATGCAACTACAGCATTGATGTCGCGCTGCAATTGTTTACAATTTGCAGTGCTTTTGATATCTAGAAACAATTTTAAGTCATCGGCAAATAGTAGACATTGGGCAATGCTGACAACCTTCGGCAAGTCATTGATCATGATCAAAAATTGGGTGGGCCCTTGCGTGCTCCCTTGACTGACCCCTGAGCGCGTGAAATAAGGTTGGGACTCATAGCCTGCTAAGCGCACAAATTAACTGCAATTTCCTAGATAGCTCGCAAAGAAGCACAGTAATTTAGGTGAAAATCCAAACGCTGCGAACTTTTTAAGTAAAACATAAAATAGAATAGAATAGAATAGAATAACTTTATTTCGCAATTTTACACTTTATATGATACAGACAGTAGATTTAGAAAAAAAAATAGAAAGTACAATAAATAAAGAGTGCTTAATGCCAAAACGGAGTCCACTCAGCATAATGTCGATCCACAGAAGGTGAAACGACGCTGGTATTATGTGGATCCACATGTGGTGCACTACAGAACTGCACGTCTAAAAATCACTATGATATACCTTTTTACCTACTTAGAGCTAATAATAAATAATTTGACATGCAAAATAATCAAACCTACCACACCATATTAATTTTACATACATTTAAATATAACATACAGTATCTATCACACTGAACTTCTAGAGTGCAAAGTAGACTACCAAATATTGAGACACTAGTTAGACTTGGAAGGTTATGCTGGATTAACTTGTTTATCAAGTAAATATATTTTTAAGTATTTTTTGAATGTGTTCAAAGTGGAAGCGTTTTTGATGGGAGGTGGGATGTTATTCCAGCATTTCGTGGCCGAATATGTGAAGCTACCACGAAATGAAGCACTTCCGTGTCGAGGACAAATAAGTCGCAGGATCCGTCTAGGACGAGGGTTTGCAAATCGAAGCTTCTGGAAGAGGTACGAAGGTTCTTTATTTTTTATTACACCAAAAAGAAGTGTGGCAAGATGCATAGTCCGACGAGCCTCCATTTTTAATAGTTTCCCCTGGTTCAGAAAGGGAGTGACATGTGCTCGACGAGGAATCGGGAAGCAAAAGCGCGTATAAGCATTTTGTAAGCGCTGAACTAGCTTTTTTGAACGAGATAGCAAACACTCACCAATTACTGTATCCGCATAACTCAGTTTCGAGATATATAGAGAGTCACATACTTTAACCCGCATATCAACAGTTAGGTGGTTTCTGAATCTATAATAATATAATAATATTGGGGGACAATCTTACACAAATCGACCTAGTCCCAAACTAAGCAAAGCTTGTACTATGGGTACTAGAGGACGATATACATACTTATATAGATAAATACATACTTAAATACATAGAAAACATCCAAGACCCAAGAACAAATATCCGTGAAAAATGCACAAATAAATGCCCTGGCCGGGATTCGAACCCGGGGCCTCTAGCTTCGGAGGCAGAGTCACTACCAACTAGGCTAAACAGGCCGTCTATAGAGGACTTTTATCGTTATCTATATCTACTACATCAGACGCCTTTCGGAAATCAAAGTATGCTGCATCTGTCTGTCGTCGTCTATCTATTGTTGTTGCAGCATAGCATAGTCCACAAAGTTAGTAAGGTTAGTGATGGTCGAACGGCCTTTGCGAAATCCGTGTTGAATGACCATGTTTGCTTGAAATCTTATATGGGGCCGTAAAAGTTCCAAGTTTTAGATTTTTTATGTTGTTTGTGCACTACTAATAGCTTACATACCTAATTTCAGCTTTATAGGACTTTAGGAAGTAGACTAAGAATTTAGATAATAATCAGTGAGTGAGTGAGTCATTGACGTTAAAAGGTAGGTAGTGCCCTTGCGCTTCGCTTGGCTTGCCTTGGCGGGGACACTACCATGCCCCTAGATAATTTTATACAATAAATACGTTTATATCGTAATGTAGGGGAATGGCAGTGCCCCGCTAAGTCGAGTAAAACAAAGAAACAAACAAAGACACGGCCGTACCATCCTTCTTTCGAAGCCATTCAGGATATTATTGATCCCAGATGTAACTTTGCTGTGGACAAAACTAGAATCCTGTATTTTGAGTAACCATGAAGGCATAGTAATAACTAGGTATATTTCAATTAAAAAATAATGTAAACCAGCAGTTTAAGAGCTATTCTAAGTAAGAGTTCCTTCATTCGCGCCAGTAGTTATGAATTCCGACTCTCTCTCATAATCGCTTATCACCAGCAAAGAACACAATTATATATTTTGCCGTGTTGTCCATACATTGAAATCTAGAATGCATATTAAATATAATTTACATTTCTGAATCTGTAGTTAGAATCTTTATTATACAGCGTGTGGCCTGCAATAGGAGCAAATAATTAAAAGGACGCTTCCTTAGAGCATCTGCAATAATCTCTTGAGTCCACTTTTTTTCTTTCAATTTGGAGAATTTTTTGTCTAAAGTCTGACCGAATCCGAAATCCGAATAATGGATCTTAACACTAAGAGATTATACCGCGGCAGTCAATGAATTTTGAAGTAGCATCAAGTTATGATTCAAAATACCCTTCTCCTCCAACTACGTGCACTTCAGCTCGTTTGTAGTGCGCGTGCCGCGGCCGTTACAGGAGACCATCGCGTGTGCTGATTTCTGGCCGAAGGGTGTAGTGTTTCGGCGGTTTCGGGGCAACGTACTTAGTTCCATACCGGAGATGACGACGCAACTGAACGGAGTCACGCTGTTACGTCGCCTAAATAGTGTGTTTTAGTTTTTAAGATTTTTTTGCATTGATATGTATGTTAGTCTGTTAGGTATATGTTAATATATGTATGGGTTTTGTTGCCTGAAGAAAACAAATAATACTTGTTGCATTTTTTGTGTTTTAAATGTTTTTAAATAACGAGTCATTTATATTATTATCACCCCAGTGTATTAAAAAATACCCGTAATCTACATTATTATTTTTCAATTTAAAGCACTTCAAAATTATTTGTATAGAGCTCAATTGTACCGTCCAATTGTTTTGCTCCTATTACAGGACACATTCTGTTTATTTTATAGTTGCAAACGGCTCAGTAGATTTTGAAAATTTAGTTAAATTAGGTATTCGCGTATATTACTCACTTGAGGCTATTCAGGACCCTTACTCGTCGTTGCATTGGATTCGTACTTGAGGGTGCGATAAGACGTAACCAGCTACGCTTTACAGAAAAGCAAAGGAGAATTCTGCCGACTGAAATTAAACAAAAACATCAAATTACAATGACCTGTAGATACAATGTTCAATGAATATAGAACAGGAAAGAGGTTTGCACATCTTTTACGACACGACGAAAACATTAATATATTAGAAGTGAAAGAGGTCACAGAAAAATGATATGGACCAGGACCTATTAAATCTTCCGACTTGCCGAGAACCATGTCGACAGACAAGATATGCGATAAAAAAGTTGCATTTTAATCAGTTTATCCGAAGCTACGATGTCACAGACACACACAAATACATATGCTAAATTTACAATACCCCTCGTCTGCGATAGGGGTAGCGGTGATTATTTGTGCTTTTACTTTTTATTCTCAATGAATTCATCATCTCAAAACTTCTAAAAAGTTAATAAACCCGTATTAAAGGCACAAATTGATGACAAGTTTTGTGCAGTCAAAAATAATAGCAGTCAACATCGACTCAATTAAATAGTACCTATATTATAGGACCATGGGTAACTATGTAAGGAAGGTGGACCAAAAACCAACAGAGAGCTAAGAGTTATGTCATTAAATAGGTATTTACGTGTACTTCATTTCATTCTATGGGCACCAAGTTCAGTTCCATTGCAGCACTGAGATATTCATATTTTAGTCAAAGTGAATACGATGCTAATACATAGTAGATTTGAAGATCTCTTTATTGACCTAATTCTCAGTTTTGTTGCTTTTGTTTTTGGTCCATTTTGACGCATGGTCCTTTAATCAATCAACTCACCAAATGTATCCCTTCCATGACTACAGGTGAATTCGTACAGACTTCCCAATATGTTCATCCCAAATAAAACCAGCATAATAGCACCGAACGCATAGTCACTAGCGTCCCATGGTATTTCCTTTCCGTACTCATCACACAACGCTTCAACCACTTTAGCAGTTAGACGGTAGTCTCTTGTCAGAGTTTCATTCAGACACGCTTCGGCCACTTCGGTAAGATTCGATGAAGAGTTCAAGTGCTGTTGGCAGGTCTTCTTGAGGCATAATCCCCTACGCAATATCGTGTGATTGTAGTGGATTATATCATTTTTTGAATATTCCTGGAAAAGAAAAAGGAGGTATATTTAAACGTTCCGATGTCTTATAGAATCTGCTACTGGTTTGGAGTGGGTACCTACCAACTTACAGACCGATCAAAGTTAAATGTAGCGCTGGTAGCTATCATCCCACACAAACTTGTCAAACTTTCCATGCAATACATTCGAAGAGCGCTCACGATTAAGATGTCAAACACAAGAAGAGCCAGGGTTGAGACTTTTCAATTTAAGATGTCAACCATTGAGACAATTACTTTATTTATTTCTTTATATTAAGCCCTGTTTTACTTACCACCATTGTATAATACAAAGGGTCAGATAGATTTCCATAGAGATTGGCGGTGACCATACAGTAGGAGTCTCCGGGAACATGCATGCATAGCCAATAGTCATCGATTTGAAATTTCGGTAATTTGTCATACTCCACAGCTGAAAACAAAGAGACTGTTCAGGTCTAGTTTCTTTATGTATATGTTGGAAAGTCAAGGTCAAAGAGCAGTTGCTTTTGTAAAAACTGCAGGCAAGATTCAGGATCGTTTAGATTGGCGTCATAAAGCTCAGAGCTTAGTTTTCATAAATATCCAACAGCTTTTATGGTATTATAACATACTGCATAGAAAACTGCCAAGTTAAGGCTCAAATTGCATTGAACCGCAGTAAATCTAGACACGCGGCAGCGTGTCCAGCCAAGTTCACCCCAGGAACTGGCAGACAGCAGCCGTGTGTTATTTTACACGAACCGTTTGGAGCCACTTTTGACCCCCCAATAACTCCAAATCTATCTAACATAAAAAAAATGAAATTTTGTACATGTATCCTGGATAACAACTAGAACCCCAAATTTCATAACGAAAGATTTAATAATTATTGAGATATTAAATTCCAAAAAACGGCATTTTTACCACTGACTGACTGACTAGTAATCAAAAACCTAACCCACTTCCAGGTGACCTAGAAAGCTGAATTTTGGTATGCAGCTTAGTAATTGCGTGTGTACACTAGAAAAAAATAGAAAGCGGTGTTTTTTTATCAGTTTTATTATTATTATTATTTATGCTACTTACCTCAGAACTCCGTCATTTATTAACCGATGTGGAAAATTCTTTTTTTGTTTGAAATGGTATACTTCAGGGGTGGTCCCATAGTTATCCAGTAAGAATCTGATCACAGGGTCCTGGAGAAATCGAGGGAACTCTTCAAATATTTGAGGTGCACCTATAGCGATTTGGGTATTTTGTATAGTTACTCGTGCATTCGCTCTTAAAAAACACCATTTGGCGAGGATTGACAAAAAGTGATGATATCCCATCAAAATCATAAATGTTAAAATGCGAGCCAAGTTCAATATTAAGAATATGCGATGCTTGGTTGTCGTCTTCACCGACAAAAGAATTGAGATCTAAATCGGTGCCAAGTTCCGTGGATTCTCTGAATTGGTGCCAAGTCCTATTTTACTGCGGCTTAATGCATTTAGAGCCTTAACTTGGCAGTTTTCTATGCAGTACGTTATAATACCATAAAAGCTGTTGGGTATTTAAGAAAACTGCCAAGTTAAAGCTCAAAATGCGTTAAGCCGCAGTAAAATAGTTTTACTGTATAAGCAATTTAGTGCCGGACTTGGCACCATTTCAGAGAATCTACGGAACTTGTCACCAATTTAGATCTCAATTCTTTTGTTTGTGAAGACGACAACCAAGCATCGCATATTCTTCATATTGAACTTGGCTCCCATTTTCACATTTATGTTTTTGATGGGTTAGTTTTACTATACACAATGTAGTACCGGGCTTGGCACCATTTCAGAGAATCTACGGAACTTGGCACCCATTTAGATCTAAATTATTTTGTCGGTGAAGACGACAACCAAACATCCCATATTCTTAATAATGAACTTGGCTCCCATTTTCACATTTATGTTTTTGATGGGATATCATTACTTTTCGTCAATCTTTACCAAACGGTGCTTTTAAGAGCGAATGCACGAGATACTATACAAAATACCCAAATCGCTATAGGTGCAACTCAAATATTTGAAGAGTTCCCTCGATTTCTCCAGGACCCTATGTGTGTGTGTAGTTTTTTACCTGATAACTAAGAGACAACCCCTGAAGTTCCCCGTTTCAAACAAAAAAAGAATTTTCGAAATCGGTTAATAAATGACGGAATTCAGAGGTAACTAACATAAATAATAATAATAAAACTAATGGCGTAGGGATGTGACGACCCCATCGCCCACTGGATTTCCAGTGCAGTCAGTCAACATAGGGCAGCTTGTGGCGAGCTGTTAGGAAGCAGCGACCCTATGTACTCGTACCAGAGTGCTCCTGGGGGTGTCCTGTGGGTTGGTTGTATGAACAGACCCCCCGCCTCTGGCTTGCCTTAACCAGCTGTCCAGAGTGGAGTAGCTAGAGCTGTTGTTCGGGGGTGGATGTGGTCACCTAAGTGGCGAGTTGGCTATATGTTTAAAGTCCAGTGCCACCTCTGTGGCACCAAAAGTGTCTATGATAGCAGTCGTTAAGCCAAGTTAGAGGCCTCCGGGCGGCTTGAGAACTTCTATCAGTCAAGTTGCCCACTCACTTGACAAGGCTAATCCCAATAAAGTCTAGTTTCCCCCTCGGGTTGGATGGTCAGATGGCAGTTGCTTCCTTAAAAACTAGTGCCTACGCCAATTCTTGGGATTAGGTAGCGGACCCCAGGCATCCTTCAGGATGCAACTGTACTGGGAATAACGCTAGGAGGATGATGGGGTAACAGTTATAACTGTCCCAGTTATTCTACGTGAGAATTTACCGAATCATTAGCCCAATTCGAGAAACAAATTTTTAAATGCCCACCTAATATCACTGGGACATCCCCACAAGACATGAAAGGAAGGCGATGTTTAGGGGTTATCCCAGTAATATCTTCAAAGAAAATATGTATTAAGGTTTTTAACCCTTTTTTAGCAGTGTATCTTATAACCCGGACCCGGGAATGTCATAAAACTACGACCAAGACTGCCGGGAGATGGGCAGTAGCATCCTTGGAGTGCGGTGGAGATAGCGCGATCGCCAATCCTCATGCCAAGCGTGGCGATTATGGCATTTACCCGCCATAAAATTGAGGGAGGCCTATGTCCAGCAGTGGACTTCCTTCGGCTGATGTGGTGGTGGTGGTGGTTTTCCTTAAGTGGCCTTACAATATTATTATTTTATTCACGTTTGTCATAATTTATGGTAAGATATGACAGTAAAAATAATATTTTTTTGCTAAATGGTGCAACAAGCATCTCTCTCGAAAACATTATTATGTTGCATTGACGTCATTTATGTTTACGGCCCAGGACGCTAGCCTTGATGACCAATTAGCGTAACTTTACGATAATATTTACCTTTTTTGGGTTCCATAGTCAACCAGCAAACCTTGTAGTTTTGCCATGTCCGTCTGTCTGTCTGTCCATCTGTCTGTCCGAGGCTTTGCTCTGTGATTGTTAGAGCTAGAAAATTTCAATTTAGTATGGATATATAAATCATAAATCTAACAAAGTGGTAAAATAAAATCGAATATAATATTTTTCAAGGGTACCAGTTACCAGTTAACTGTGACGACTGTGCCGGAATCCACTGAAGAAGGAAGGGATCCTACAACAACCGATGCTACAACAATTACGTTTGTTATCACTACTAAACGAATATGTACTGTTACTATTTATTGACTACAAAGCCTTCAAAATTATTATTTATATTCGCATTGTTGAAAATTCGGTTCATTGGGTCACCTATGCTGATTTTCATTAAGAGTCCGCAGTAAGCTAAGTTCTCCATACATACGTAGTTTTGCTCTCATTTTAAAATGCCATTCTAGAATAACATGAAACTTTTTATACACAATGGAATCCGGAATATCCAGGTCAGAAATTAGTTTCTGTTGCTTGAAATTATAATGGAGAAAAAATACAGCGTTTATTAAGGTTTTCATACAAGACGTAAAAAACTCATTAACTCGCTGTATTTTTTTCTATTACAATTTCTAGCAACAGAAACTAATTTCCGACCTAGATATGACAGCTCCCATTATGTATACAAAGTTTCATGTTATTTCAGCAAGGCGTTTTAAAATGAGGACGAAACTACGTTTGTATGGAGAATGGAGTTCAGCCGAGCGTACTGGCGACTCTTAAGCCTGCTAATTGTACATTTCTGTGTTTCGTTCCAAAAAGTTCTCTTTATTTTTGAATGCGTAGGGGTAAATAGTAAAACTCTAAATTCAGTAAATAAATTTATAAAAACGTGAGACATACTAACACATAAAGAAAGAAATACCGTTGAAACACACTTGTAAAGTCACTATTTGTGACATGTTTTGAACTACAATTGGAGTCCTTTATCAGGTTGAGTGTCGACACGGTTGCCGACCGCGCCGTGCGTTCTTCTAAATATATAAAAGAAGAAACTGACTGACTGACTGACTGACTGACTGACTGACTGACTGACATATCAACGCACAGCCCAAACCGCTGGTACTAGAGATTCCAAATTCGGCACGTAGGTTCCTTATAAGGTCTAGGGGTGCACTAAGAAAGGATTTTTCAAAATTCAACCCCTAAGGGGGTGAAATGGGGGTCCGAAGTTTGTATGGGGAAACAAGATTAGCTGGACTATTTTATTCGAAACTTCACACGAGTATTTCTAACGATAAATGAGTAAACATGTGTTTCAGGTTTTTTGAGAAATCAACCCCTAAAAGGGGGAAAGGTGGTGACAAATTCTGAAAATCGACATGGGTATTGTTTCCATGGTTTATTGGGTCGCTGATTACAAAAACAACAATGATTGTAAAATCCCACGGGGAGGACGTGAAATACCATCCCCTCTGTTGGGGTCCGAGGGGGATGAAATGTCTAAATATTAATATGGGTGTCGTTTTTATGGTTTTTTGGGACGTTATTTACGAAAATGGCATCGGTTTTGAAATTAAATATTGTGGACATGAAAACTTTTGAAAGTTTGTGCCAAATTGCAAGAAATAACTGACTGACTGAGTGACCAACATATCAACGCACAGCGCAAACTGCTGGTTCTAGAGATTCCAAATTTAGTATGTAGGTTCTATATAAGGTCTTGAGGTGCATTAAGAAAGGATTTTTCAAAAATTCAACCCTTAGGGGTTCCTTAGGGGAGTGAAATGGGGGTCCGAAGTTTGTATAGGAAATCAAGATTAGTTAGATTATTTTATTCGAAACTTCACAGGAGTATTTCTAATGATAAATCAGTAAACATGTGTTTCAGGTTTTTTGAGAAATCAACCCCTAAAAGGGGGAAAGGTGGTGACAAATTCTGAAAATCGATATGGGTGTGGTTTCTATGGTTTATCGGGTCGCTGATTACGAAAACAACAATAATTTTAAAATGCCACGTGGAGGACGTGAAATACCATCCCCTTTGTTGGGGTCCGAGGGGGTTAGAATGTCTAAATATTAATATGGGTGTGATTTTTATGATTTATTGTGTCGTTAATTTCGAAAATGGCGTTGATTTTGAAATTTAATATTGCGGGCATGGGCCAAATTGCAAGAAGAAACTGACTGACTGAGTGAGTGACATATCAACGCACAGCCCAAACTGCTGGTTCGAGACTCGAGAGATACCAAATTTGGCATGTAGGTTCCTTATAAGGTCTAAAGGCGCATGAAGTGCCGTGAATTCCCTATGAAGATACGACCTTTCTTGAGTCAATGTATTGTAAGTGGTTTTATTAATTAGTGCCGCCCGATACGATTTCGACAAAAATCGATATTTGAGCGTTCGAGAGGACTCTTAATACGACTCCTAGGTAAAATTTGGCAAAAGTGGCGGCCATATTGCTTTTCTTCATTTTCGTCCCGTTTCGTTCAAAATCGATATCTGAGCGTCTGAGAGGTCCCTAAATACGACACTGAGGTAAAATTTTAAAAAAGTGGCGGCAATATTGATTTTCTTCATTTCCGTCCCGATTTCATTCAAAATAGAAATCTGAGCGTCCGAGATGTCTCTTAATAAGAATCCGAGGTAAAATTTAGAAAATGTCGCAGGCATATTGATTTTCTTCATTTTCTTCCCGATTTCGTTCAAAATCGATATCTGAGCGTCCGACAGGTCTCGTAATACGAATGCGAGATAAAATTTGGAAAAAGTGGCGGCCATATTGATTTATTCCCCTTCGGTCTCCGATTTCGTTAAAAATCGATAGCTGAGCGTCCGAGAGGTCTCTTAATACGAATCCGAGGTAAAATTTGGAAAAAGTGGCAGCCATATTGATTTTTTCATCTTCTTCCTCATTTCGTTCAAAATCGATATCTGAGCGTCCGAGAGGTCCCCGAATACGAATCCGAGGTAAAATTTGGAAAAAGTGGCAGCCATATTGATTTTCTTCATTTCAAACCGATTTCGTTCAAAATCGATATCCGAGCGTCCGAGAGGTCCCCTAATACGAATCCGAGGTAAAATTTGGAAAAAGTGGCAGCCATATTGATTTTCTTCATTTCCAACCCGATTTCGTTCAAAATCGATATCTGAGCGTCCCAGAGGTCCCCTAATATGAATCCGAAGTAAAATTTGGGAAAAGTGGTGGCCATATTGATTTCCTTCATTTTCGTCCCGATTTCGTTCAAAATCGATATCTGTGTGTCCGAGAGGTCCCCTAATACGAATCCGAGGTAAAATTTGGAAAAAGTGGTGGCCATATTGATTTCCTTCATTTTCGTCCCGATTTCGTTCAAAATCGATATCTGTGTGTCTGAGAGGTCTCTTAATACGAATCCGAGGTAAAATTTGTGAAAGTGGCGGCCATTTTGATTATCTTTTTTTTCGTCCCGATTTCGTACAAAATCGATATCTGAGCGTCCGAGAGGTCCCCGAATACAAATCCGAGGTAAAATTTGGAAAAAGTGGCAGCCATATTAATTTTCTTCATTTCAACCCGATTTCGTTCAAAATCGATATCCGAGCGTCCGAGAGGTCCCCTAATATGAATCCGAGGTAAAACTTGGAAAAAGTGGCAGCCATATTGATTTTCTTCATTTACAACCCGATTTCGTTCAAAATCGATATCTGAGCGTCCGAGAGGTCCCCTAATACGAATCCGAGGTAAAATTTAGAAAAAGTGGCGGCCATATTGATTTTCTTCATTTTCGTCCCGATTTCGTTCAAAATCGATAAATGTGTGTCCGAGAGGTCTCTTAATACAAATCCGAGGTAAAATTTGTGAAAATGGCGGCCATATTGATTATCTTTTTTTTCGTCCCGATTTCGTACAAAATCAATATTTGAGCGTCCGAGAGGTCCCCGAATACAAATCCGAGGTAAAATTTGGAAAAAGTGGCAGCCATATTGATTTTCTTCATTTCAACCCGATTTCGTTCAAAATCGATATCCGAGCGTCCGAGAGGTCCCCAATACGAATCCGAAGTAAAATTTGGAAAAAGTGGCAGCCACATTGATTTTCTTCATTTCCAACCCGATTTCGTTCAAAATCGATATCTGAGCGTCCGAGAGGTCTCCTAATACGAATCCGAGGTAAAATTTGGGAAAAGTGGTGGCCATATTGATTTCCTTCATTTTCGTCCCGATTTCGTTCAAAATCGATATCTGTGTGTCCGAGAGGTCTCTTAATACGAATCCGAGGTAAAATTTGTGAAAGTGGCGGCCATATTGATTATCTTTTTTTTCGTCCCGATTTCGTACAAAATCGATATCTGAGCGTCCGAGAGGTCCCCGAATACAAATCCGAGGTAAAATTTGGAAAAAGTGGCAGCCATATTGATTTTCTTAATTTCAACCCGATTTCGTTCAAAATCGATATCCGAGCGTCCGAGAGGTCCCCTAATATGAATCCGAGGTAAAACTTGGAAAAAGTGGCAGCCATATTGATTTTCTTCATTTTCAACCCGATTTCGTTCAAAATCGATATCTTAGCGTGCCTCCAAAGCACGAGAGTCATTTAGTAACCACTCAAAGCGATCACCCATCCAAGAACTGACCTGCGCCCACATTGCTTAACCTCGCACACCGCACGCGGTAGGCGGGTGCCGCTGGGCCACGAGCGCTCTAAATTCTTGATAGTTTGTGCCAATTTGCAATTCAATCGGTCCAGTAAAAGCAACTTGGTTGTAACAGACGGACTGAAGTAAGGAGTGCGAATGGAAGTGAGGCCAAATTTTCTTTTTGGATGCTCCAATGGGAACTGGCAAAACCTACGTAATAAATTTAATTTTAGGAAAAATAAATGTTACACGTGATATTGAATTAGCCGTATTTCTGTACTTCAAAGGACCAGAGTTTATGACCGCTGCGCGCTGCTTGGTCGTTTACAGACCTATCGGTGTTACTGTAGTACACAGATACTTTTACTAAGGGCCATTTCAGACATGCTTTTATTTCATCGGCCCTTTCCCCTTCGGCCTCTCGGAAATGTATGATAATAGTTTACGATCTTTATTTTTGGCAAAATCAAATGAAATTCAACAGTTTGCCGGTTCTCAGAATGTATACTGACTTTTCATCTGTTCATCTGTTAATGAATCACAATCACCAAACTTCGTATACCGAAACCCCCAGAATGTAACAACTACTTTTCTGGAGACCGCATCTAAATCGGTTCAGCCAAACGCGAGATAATCGTGGACAAACATACGAACCTGTTTTTTGTAGACGGTTAAAAATTTCGCTTAGTACGCGGGCGAAGCCGCGGGCAAATGCTAGTTAAGTATAAATGAACCGACCGACCGAGAGTGAACCGGTTTGGACCGGACCACAACATCGCTTACCATCAGGTGATTTGTGGTCAAGCGCAAACCTATCCAGAGTAAAAAAAAAAACTGTGTTTCGTGTAAGGGCTGCAAAGGAGTAGATATGGCCACCTCACAAATTATCATTAAAAATATCACGAGTACCATATTTATCTGTATCTGTAAAAAAAAAAATTAATGTGTTCCTTATAAAACATAACGTGTTCACGTAATAATTGCATTGAATTCTGAAGACAAACATCATCTATTAAATAATATAGCTATAATTAAATGACCTTGATTTAAACGTCAATAGGTGATGTGTTCGGCGCTATACAATGCAATAAAAATTGTCTTTATGCCACACCTGGCCAAAAAGTGGCTTTTGGCGCACGGTACGCCTACGGAAAAAGCCGCTTTCTGGCCAATTGTAGTAATAAAATGATGTACATAAATAACACGGAAGGTAATAAATAAAGCCCTCGATCGCGTATATATACTTATACGTCTCTCGCCTACAGCTCAGGCCGCAAAATCTGCGATCTCAGCCTTTCTTTGCTTTACCACCCTAGTTTTGTAATGTACTATTATTGGACACCTTGCATTATAAAAAATTTACGCCATGGGTACAGCACCCTCTATCGGAGCCTTATACAAACTTAGTTTAGAAATGTTCTTTGATGATTAAAAAAATATATAATCAAGATACAGATAAAATTATTTTTATTTTATGTTTAATTTTTACAATTTAAAGTGAACCATTTTTTATCCCCCTTCTTATCTGCATCTTAGCACAGAGGTACCAAATTTAACTGAATTACATATAATATTACCTCTTGTTGCGACCCTCCTTAGGTCTAAATGTGTGTATTAGATATTTTTATGACATAGGAGGCAAACGAGCAGACGAATCGCCTGATGGTAAGTGAATAACGCCGCCCATGGACATTGGACACTCGCAACTCCAGAAGGGTTGCAAGTGCGTTGCCGGGCTTTAAGACGGGAGTACGCTCTTTTCTTGAAGGTTTAGATTTATTAGTTAGTTGTTTATTTATTTCCTGTATTATTGGTACCAGACTGAAAACCAGCGCCGGGCACTACTGCCCAGCACATGCTGAGCCGGGGACCCTTTACCTCAGCTTCCCGTAACTGTTGGTCAACTATGGTTTTGATTTTGTATATGTATGCTTAAGGTTTTTCTGGTCAATAAATGTATTCTAATTCTTATTCCTATTCTTGACGTTATGTAATAATTTAATTTTTTTTTCTTTGTAAACTTCTGAGGTGTATAGGGGCGGGACGAAACGGTATTTTTATTTACATTTTCTTCATAAATTGAAATTTAACCACCGTAAATAAAAGAAAAAGAACTGCTTTACAATGTGCAATTCAAGCCCTTTCATATGACACCCCACTTGACATAGTCACTAGACTTTGAACTTTCGGTTCCCCCTGTATCGATAAATTTTCACACTGAATAAAAAGTATATCAAAAAAAAATATTTATGCATTTGGGTTAGCCTACTGTATTATGTTTGTTACTATTTTACCTATTTATGTTAAGTTTTTACCCAAACATACGAACTTTCTTGAGGCTTATACAAATCATGTTCTTGCTTCTCCTGTAAAATTTGGTCTGAGGTATATCCTTGATTTTGATTTAAGTATTTTAAAATTAAATAATCATAATAATAGAGGTAAATAGAGGTTGTTAAGAACGTTCGCTTTATTAGTTAGGTACTTGATAATTTCATTTATTAATTTATTTATTAATCAGGCAGGCAGTTGAACAACTGATGATGTCTCTATAAAGTGATTTGTAATTTATCGTCGAGTTGAAGTCGAAATGTTTTTATATTGCTATTGAACCAGTTTTTAGAGAGATTAAAAAGTATTTTATGCCACACCTGCCCAGAAAGCGGCTTTTTCCGTACGCGTAGTAATAAAATGATGTATATAACGCGGGAGGTAATAAATAAAGCCCTCGATTGCATATAGTATATGTATACGTCCCTCGCCTACAACTCGGGTCGCAAAATCTGCGATCTCAGCCTTGCTTTTTTACTTTACCACCCTAGTTTCGTAGTGTACTATTAATAATTTACAAACTTACAGATTTACCTCATTTATAGACTTTATCCTGTTTAAAAACTGGTTCAAATGACACCATAGAAAAAATTCAAGTACTAAAGTAGCAAAAGTTTTTAAGCAGTAGTCTAGCATATCAGGCGTTTGTTATGCTTATAAAATAGATGTCAAAGCATTTCAACGTAAGTTGTGAATTTGCATAATGTGACGTGAAAGTCATAATTTTAAAACGAGTATACATTATGACATTGACTTTGTGATTCACTATGACGTGTGGTTGACCGCGAATTCCAACTTAATCTAGAGGTCAATCTCACTTCAAGATAGACATTTCGCAATTTGCTTAATCGGCAGCAAGTTCGGCAAATGCTCTGACGAGGTCAAGGTGACGCTTTTTGGGGCATTTTGTCAGAATTTCTACACTGGACAGCTGTGGACTAAATTTCACTAGGAAAGCAATGAACACCTTAAGGGTTCAGTACAATGATGCCTTCAGAATCCTAATTAAATTGCATAGGTGGTGTAGTGCGTCAAGTATGTTCACTGAAGCTCATGTCCCTGATTTCTTTGCCATTATCCGTTCACAGGTTGCGTCATTTTGGAGCAGGTTGCGAGACTCTGGGAATCGATCCTTGCAGCAATAAGTGAGGACTTAAATAGCCCTGAGTATAGATTTCAGGTGTCCCTGGACCGGAATGCGAAGCGAAAATAATTTTAATCTATTTTTCCATTTTAACTCTAACTTGTACCAACTTTGATTTTCTTTTATTTTAGCTGTATATTTTATTATGTTTTTACTTATTAATGTAACTGTGATATGGGAAACTTGCCTGAAATATAAAAACCAATATTATAATAATTCTAACCTCAGGCTAATTTAATGATTCTAGACCAACGGGATTATTCCGCATAAGAATATTTTATTCCCTTACATGTGTTAATGTGGCGGCATAAACAGCGATACCGTTTGATTTTGTTTAAAAGATAACTTATAAGTTTGTTATTTTCGGAGATACGTAACTCTGTAAATATAACGTAGCCTATTTTGATGAGTATTGTGCTGTTATGAAGAATTGCTTTTGTGGATTATTTTGTATGGGAAGAAATGCTACTGTTGGTTTTTATTATTACCTGTACGTGAAATTCATACGAGTATAGCCAGTCCCAAACTATGCGAAGCTTAAACTATGTGTACTAGTTGACGATATGACATACTTAAATAGATAAATATATACTTAAATACATAGGAAACATCCAAGACTCGGGAACAAAATATTCGTGCTAAATGCACAAATATTGCCCTAACCGGGATTAGAACCCAGGACCTTCGGCTTCATAGGCAGAATTAGTACCAACTAAGTCAAAATGGTCGTCAATTTTATTGTGAGCAAGTATTTTAAACTATACGTAAAAATACGAGACCTCTAATATACTTAAAAGAAACAACATGAGGTCGTATTGATAGAAAACATAGTCTACAAGTATTTTAGTACTTCCTGTTTGTGCATTAATATTATAATTCAAATATTCTAAACTGGTTTTAAATAAAAATAACATTCAAATATTATAAGGTGCGGAATACATCGAGTTAAATACATCAAACACATGAAGGTTAACACCAATGCCTTTTACTCCCATAATACCTTTTACTTGGAAAAAGCTTCGCTATGAGCAGCATCCGCGGTCAATAGCTCCTGCCAACTGAGCTACCGGAACAATCAAGCTCAGGCACAAAATCCTTTACTAGTTCTCTCTTAATTAATAAATAATAGTAAATAACTATTACGGCACAAATTTACACCAACTGAACAACCCCCATAGTATCTCTTACATTGCCTTAGGGAGGCGTTACAGTGACATCTACCTACCAGCTCGGAGTGGAAAATATTTAAATATTTCCCTTTTCTTTGAATTTAGAACTTCTGTTAGCAGACTTTAATACAAAATCATTTTATTTATTTACCGCATGGCAATTATTTTGAACCGTGAGATCTTCGAGAAGACAGTTTACACCCAGGAGCGGTCATGGCTCCGCGGCGCCCGCGTACCCAATGCGGTATGCGAGGTAAAGCAACGTGGGCCCCGGTCAGTTCTTAGACGGGTGACCGCTTTGTGTGGTTACTAAATGAACGCTCCCGTGCTTTGGAAGGTACTTTAAGGCGTTGATCCCGGCTTTTGGCTATGACAGCAGTCGTTAAGCCGAGTTAGAGGCCTTCGGGCGGCTTGAGAACTTTTAACAGCCCACACACTTGACAAAGGGGGGTCGAACTTGCACTACGTCCGAAGGGAGTAGCCACAGTTAGAAATAGAAATAGAAATATTTATTGAAAAAACATTTACAACAAAGAAACAAGTCTTTGGGTCCTGAGCTAGGATTCCCTGTGTTACAGGACCCAGTAGAATAACAAGCATTAAAATCGAGACATGCAATCGTACAGAGCTAATAAACAATATTTCTCAAGAACAATGTGTTTAAATTTTAGCTTTAACTAATTTTGTTCAGGTATGTAAAGTGTGCAGTGTAGTTTACGTATAGAATAAAAGTACTTGGTCTTAAAATAAATTGAATATTATTATAGATAATATGATATGATGTAATGTAATTAGTGCCAGGTTTTACATTATATATTTTAAACAAACAGTAAATAATAAATGACAGTTGCCTATTGTAGAACGGAAAGGAGCAGTTCTGTGTCACGGTAATCATGTTGCCTAAGCCACTTCGTTAAAATCTTTTTATCTGGGGGGCGGAAGGCCTTGTATGATTTACAAAAACATTTAAAAACTAGAGCGGAGATAAATGCACTGAACCGCTGGGCAAATCTGGTTTTCAATTTCGGTGTTTTCCAACGTTTTCGTCGCCCTGTATCAGCGCCAAATTTTTCACCATATCCTTTGCAATAAGCCAGCATAACCTTTCTAAGGAACAGTTGTCGCACCGTTAGAACATTTGCTTCCATATACAGAGCCTTAGTGCTATAGCGGAATGGTTTGCGGAATGCAACTTTTAACAATGATCGCTGTGACCTTTCCAAGCTGATCAAGATACTCTTTGCTGCTCCACCCCAGACTGAGTTACAGTATCCCAGTATGGATTCCCCGAGTGCATAGTATACCGTTTTTAGTAGCTCCGGATATGCGACATTTCTAAGGAGTCGAAACACGAACATCAGTTTGCGAACGCGACACTTTAGGGATGCTATGTGCTGACGCCAACTCAAGTGCGCATCAAGTAGTATACCTAGATATTTAATTAAATTTGTACGCTCAAAGGTATTGCCACTGCTTGCTCCGAGGTGAGGATCAACTCTTATGGAAAAATCATCGCTCGGTTGGCCTCTGGCATTAATGGAAAAGCATATGTACTTTGTTTTACTAACATTTAGTGTAAGTAGATTTGCGTCAAGCCAATTTGTGACTGCCTCCATACTGCACTCTGCCTGCTTTCGTACCTCTGACCAGTCCCTGCCCTTAACCAAGATCGCTGTATCATCCGCGAAAGATATAATGGAAGTGTTAAGCAAATTGAAATTACAGAGATCATTTATATACACCAAGAATAATGTCGGTCCTAGTACGCTGCCTTGAGGCACTCCAACAGTAATATCGGAAAACTCACTGAAGTGGTCGCCCACACGAACACACTGTTTTCGACCTTGGAGATAAGTTTTGAACCAGTCAAGTACTACACCTCTCAATCCGAGTCGCTCGAGTTTGGCTATGAGAATGGGAATAGAGACTGTGTCGAAGGCCTTGGTGAGGTCCAAAAACATCCCTACACACTTGTCTCCACTGTCGACACAGTCTACTATGCTGTTAACAAGCACGTTGACTGCCTGTTCCGTAGAATGGTTTTCTCTGAATCCAAACTGATTCGTTGACAGGAGTGCATTGCGCTCGAGAAAATTTAGCACTTGAAGGTTCACAACCTTTTCAATAAGTTTGCCGATTACGCTGAGAAGAGAGATGGGCCTATAATAGTTACCCGAACGGTACAAAATTGTGGGTGCCGTAAAATTCGCCTATAGGTATTGGTATAAGGTTCATAGTATATTGTTGTTTGGTGTTGTTGATTGAGGGCAATTGGCTGGGAAATTAAATACTGCAATATCACATTTTCTGCATCATTAAACATGCTACAAATGATACAAGCATAACTGGAATAGTAGATTGATAACCAAGGCTTCCAAATAAAATATTTTGGCGCTTGAAGTTTTTCCGAAAAATACGTGTTTTTCCGAAGATAAGATTGAGCTATATTGACTTTTCGCCCCCGTATACCCCTAAATTTAATCGGAATCATTAGAGTTGTTTCTGGGATCCTCAAAATAAATATATTATTTCCAAAGTCAAAGTCTTCAAAAATATTATTTATTAAATAAGCCTAGCATTTTTTTTATTTAATCGTATGGCATTTATTTACGAACCGTGAGACCTTCGAGAAGACAAGTACGGTTGCCAGTTTTTGTTGCACTTTTAGCACCACCCAGGGGTCACGTGTAGGGTAACGGTGGGTACTCCCTACGGAGGACGCGGTGCAACTTCGACCCCCCTTTGTCAAGTGAGTGGGCAACTTGACTGTTAGAAGTTCTCAAGCCGCCCGAAGGCCTCTAACTTGGCTTAACGACTGCTGTCGTAGACAGTAGCCGGGATCAACGGCTTAACGTGCCTTCCAAAGCACGAGAGCGCTCAGTTAGTAACCACTCAAAGCGGTCACCCATCCAAGAACTGACCTGCGCCCACATTGCTTAACCTCGCATATATGCTTAGCCTAGCAATAAGAACTTTCGAATCGTCAGTTATAACATGTTATTATATTAATAAAATATTTAGAGCAATTTATTGATGCTATTATTATTCTTTAAAATAAATATTGACTTGCTCTAAACATGGGTATTAATGTGTACGTTTACACTACTGATTCTACATAAAGTTACATTCTTGGTTAATTAATTTATACATTGCGTGCAAACAAGTGCGAGTCGGACTCGCGCACGAAGGGTTCCCTACTATTATCTGTACAACATTAGACCCAAAATTTAATATAACCTTTTTTAATTTAATTTTGATACATAATAATGTATTTTTTATTTTTCTTACCAATAATAATAACGATAAATAATATCGAGTAGAATTTCGGTCCAATGCCAGTCCGATTTTAGTTTTCCCATACATTATGAGACCTAGCTTCTAATGAAGGCAACGAGCAACTTTTTAAAAGTTTGTTTATATGGGAGCTTCCTTGAATATTTAATTTATTTTGGTTTTAGTATTTGTTGTTGTAGTACAGAAATACATCATCTGTGAAAATTTCAACTGTCGTACTATCACGGTTCATGAGATACATACATCCTGGTGACAGACGGACGGATGGACGGACGGACAGCGGAGTAAAAAGAGTAAAACGAGAACACCAGAAAACAATGTATTATAATCTGCAGGACAGTAAGAGTGACGTTGCTTTCCCTAAAACCCATATTAATAGAAATAAAAGAGAGAAATTAATGCACGAATCCACCCTTATTTTTCCATTTGTACTTTATTATGTAGTGTAGTTCAAATCGGATAAAATTGAAATGTTGTACCTGATCCGCATTTTAAGATAATATACAAAATCATAGTTTTATTATTTGTTGATATAAATATCTATATTGACTAAAAACTATGCTGATTTTCGAAAATTTCCGGTAGGCAACAAGGACGCAAGAGCAAGACATGATTTTGGTGACGGTCGTGCCTCAAAAATAAATAAATGCGAGTTAAATACATCAAACACACGGGAACAAATACATTACGTTGTGAGTACCAATGTTTGTTCCTGTGTCCTAAGTAAATACCCATGCGTGTACTTCGCAAATTAGCGATAAATGTTATGTTAAAGTCAAAGTCAAAACTTTAAATACGAACAAAAAGCGTAAATTAAACCCTAGATCTTAAATCTGTAAATATTTTAACAAGCGGAAACGTTCGCTTAGAGAAGTTATATTCCCCAACCGGAGTGAAAAATGGATCACCCCGGGCAGGATTTAATCCATTAGCTCCTAGCGGTCAAATAAAAGCGGCCAAGCATGTATCAGATCACGCACAATAAAGGGTTCCGTACCCACTACCTACAAGTCCTAATTTAAAACCATTATCCTATACTGTAAAGTAAAAAAGTCATGTATCCGTAGGAAACTTATGGCATTTAAATCTTTTTGCATGGGCCTGGCAGTTTTTCAGCGATAACATAAAAACGGATTGACTTATCTTGTTCAAATCATAAATCGTTGAAAGTATTTATTAATGTACACTATCTCAATTTTCAAGATTTCGAACTTCACAGTTTGAAAATTAGCACTTTTTACGACGTTGACAGCGAATCTCACCATAGTGCTTATAGTCTCCGAGTAAATCGGCTATGACTTACAGACGGACGGAAAGACATGACAAAAGTACAAGGGATCCGTTATCGCCATTTGGCTACGGAACATTCAAAATCGGTAGTACAAGTTCAACCTATCGAAAGATAATAGCCAGCAACTAGAGTTTTGGACTCGTGGAGCTTGCTTCTGAACATCCGTATCTATGACGTCACAAATTTGACAGAAGCTCTCGACTGTAGTAATGTAACGTTAAATGAGTTTTCGACAGACTCATGGTAAGGGTGGAACCCAATTCGAGAATCGAAATGTGCCGTCCGTGGATGTCATAGGGATATCCCCACTTTCATATTTCCGTCTTTTGAAATCACAGGGATGTAAACAAAACCAATATTTCGGAGGATTGCCTCGTTCTGTCAATTAAAATGACATTAACCGTAGCTTAGTTATCAAAAGGTATGAAAATTAATGTTTTTTTTTTGTTTAGTCTTGATGTTTCTACTACAGCCTGTGTAAATACTAAAGATTAAATTCGTATAGTATTTGTCACTCATCAAAATCCTTTTTCATATTGAGCCGCAATTCCATTGATCTTAATTGACAGAAGTGTACATCCGTAGGATATCGCTTTTGTACATACACACACACATATATATATATGTGTGTGTGTATAATCTACATATGGTCATATCTTCTATGAAGATACGACCTTTTTGATTAAATGTATTGTATAGTGGTTCTAAATGTAGATTAGGTGTTGGTACGGAACCCTTCCTGCGCGAGTCCGACTCGCACGTGGCCGGTTTTTTTTAAATATGTAAGCATAAAACTAGACCTTATTGGGATTGGTTTGTCAAGTGAGTTGCCAACTTTACTGTTAGTTCTCAAGCCGCCCGAAGGCCTCTAACTTCGGTTAACGACTGCTGTCACAAACAGATGCCGGGGTCAACATCTTAACGTGGCTCTTAAAGCACGGGAGTACAGCTGGGCCACGAGCGTATGGGAATATTAAGTAAGTAGTAAGCATAACAAGTTCCGCAGTTTTCTTTTTACTGGTCGGCAATAGAAGTGCATTACAAACGTCTAATTCAAACTGATCTAATTTTGTTCTTATTTCTTTGTATTACAGACGTATCTCTTGTGCTGACTGTACTCTGTTAATTATTCTGAGGGAACGCATTTCAGTGCTTACTGCGGTACCTGTAATATGTCACAACTTAAAGAAGTCAGTTGTAACATTTAATTACCATTATATTTAGTGAGGACATACTAGTATGGCACTGAAACGGTCACTTACTCTGGCCCTGATAAGAAGGCACAAAGTCAACCAAAGAGAAATTGAAGCATTAAATGGAGAGGGCTATGCTGAAAGTTTTTCTGCGAGATCGCAGCAAAAATAGCCCTCCAAATAGTGAGCGGGGAACATTGCACGTAAAACCGATAGCCATTGAGGCGAAATGGTTCTCGAGTGGCGGCCGCGTACCGGAAGGCCGAAGCAAAACTGATGACCTGGTAAAGGGATGCGGGTGGCGCAGGACCCGTCATTATGTGGCACTCTTTGCGGAGCCCTATGTCATGCAGTAGACGTCCTTCAGCTGATACGATATTGAGGATATTTAGTAGTAAAACTAATCTTACACAAATTGACCTAGTCCCAAACTAAGCAAAGCTTGTACTATGTGTACTAGACGACGATATACACACTTATATAGATAAATACATAATAAAAATCCAAGACCCAGGAACAATATTCGTGGTAAATGCACAAAGAATGCCTTGACCGGGATTTGAACCCGGGAACTCCGGCTTCGTAGGTCACTACCAACTAAGCCAAAGTAGTCGTAAATTATTTCAATATGAGATCCTGTGTATTGCGCTTATATTCTTATCTTCTGAGATAAGAATACAACGCCTTTCCCTCTAAGTTTAAGCTAAGATCTGTCTAACCTTAAACTTAGAGGGAAAGGCGTTCAGTTTAAGTCTTTGAGATTGGTTTCACACTGCCGTTTTGTATTCATAGAAGCACGAATATTTGTTCCTAAGTCTTGGATGTTTTCAATGTATTTAAGTATGTATTTATCTATATCCACCACCACCATATCAGCCAACGGACGTCCACTGCTGGCCATAGGCCTCCCCCAAATTCACGGGGGTATATACCATAATCATCACGCCTGGCATGCGGGTTCGCGATCGCAGTATCTCCACCGCACACCAGGGATGCTGTGGTCTTGGTCGTAGTTTTAGGGCATACCCGGGTCCAATGTATTTATCTATAAAAGTATGTATATGGTCGTCTATGTAGTTATGTATACAAGCTTTGCTTAGTTTAGGACTAGGTCGATTTGTGTAAGATTGTCGCCGAATAAATAAATATATATTATATTATATATATAAATATATATATATATATATATATATTTCGTTATATAACATATTTTATTTATAATTTGACGACGTTTTTCACAGAAACAGAAAAGTAATTCCACACCCTGATTAATTATTTGCATAAGTCGCATTGTTGCCCGCATGTTTGGTTAGCACTAAAACAATACAAATTTTACCAGATTACCAACAGTAGTTTTTGGAAAAGTACGCGAAGATATACGTTTGAGGTCTTAAATATATCAAAATAATTATATGAAAATCTAAATGTTAAACATTATTTCACAGCCGAAGTTTTTGTTTTGAGCTTTACTGTCAAAACTTTTATTTTGCACATGTATACTTTTGTAAATTGTTCTTACGAGGGCTGCCTTTTAAGTTCTGTCGTTTGCAAACCTCCCGTAATTGCATAAAAAAGAACTAGTGTCATTTTAAAATATTTGAATTTACAATTCGAAAACAAAAGAATGACTCGAAATCGGCCCAACCGTTTTAGTACAGCGTTCGTTCAAAGTTGACAAGTCAGTTGTGAAAATGAAAATTTTGAAGGAAAATTTACGTGCGATAATTTTTTACAACTTCAAAAGGGGCTTAACGCGACTTCAGTGCTTCGAAGAGTTGACTACGGTTTTCAATGATAAAGCACCATGCCTCCGGACTGTGGAACGCTGGTATTTAGAATTTCAACGTGGTTGCTCTAGTCTTGGTGATAGATAGAGATCGTGAAGGTGGACCAAAAACAGCCGTAACCCAGGAGAACATTGATGCTGTACGGCAACTGATCGTCGAAGATCACCATGCGACATATCGTGAGATAAAAACTTCCTTAAGTATTTCAGGGACCAGTGTTCACAGTATTTTGCATGATCAGTTAGGCGTAAAAAAGTTGATCTCACGCTGGATATACTCAGTGAAGACCAAAAAACGGCTCGCGTTCGATGGTGTCGCAAAACTCTGCGGCAATTCAACCGAGGAAACTCGAAACATGTTTACGGCATTATCAGTGGTGACGAATCTTGGATATATGCCTACGATCCCGATTCTAAACAGCAGTCGACTGTTTGGGTGTTCCAAGATGAGCCAAAACCGACCAAAGTAATACGCTCACGGAGCACTTCGAAAAAAATGGTCGCCACGTTTGTGGCGAAAAGTGGCCACGTTGCCACCATCGTGCTCGAGGATCGTAAAACGGTTAATGCTGACTGGTATACCACTGTCTGCTTACCAGAAGTCATCGGCGAGTTTCGAAAAAATAACCCAAGACGATCACGATAATGCGAGCTCGCACACCGCCCGGCAAACAATTGCGTTTTTAAAACAGCAAAACGTCGAAATTCTGGAACACCCGCCGTACAGTCCAGACTTAAGCCTTACTTTTTTTTAGACTTAATTTGTTTACTTTTCCAAACATCAAGCAACGACTTCGTGGTCAACGGTACCAGACGCCTGAAGAAGCGGTTGAGGCATACAAAACGGCCATTTTGGAGACCCCGACTTCGGACTGGAATAAATGTTTCGAAAATTGGTTCGATCGGATGAAAAAGTGTATAGTAGTTACATATACGGTGATTACTTTGATAAACAATAAATACCATTTAATACTTAAATTGTCTTTAGTTTTTCCAAACGACACAACTTAAAAGGCAGCCCTCGTATTAACCAACTTTAATAGAAAGAGGATGTTCTCAGTTCGTCTCCATGTTTGTTTTGTTTTAGGTTTGTATGGCAATTCTTGACCACGTTGGCCGATTTTGATTATTCTTTTTTGTTTCAAAGCAGGTACCACCAAGTTGGTCGAACGTAAATTTCGTGAAGGTCTGATGATGGCACCCAGGAGGAATCGAGGGAACTCCTCAAATTTAATAGGCACTCGTACGGCGATTTCGGTATGTTCTGTACAATTGGAGTCAGATTTATTTGGGTATAAATAATTTACACCTTATTTTACAACATATCATTACCGAGGACCCATGGACTTTCCCATTATTATTAAAAAATAATATTGTGCATACACTACATAATACTTAAATTCATACTTGTAAAAAGGTGAATGGATTATGTGAGAGACGATATGAATAGGAAGTGAATGACAAGATGACTCATCTTAGATGGATTTTGGAAGGAAAAGAGCATGAGGATTATTTGTAGCAAAACAATACTTAAAAAAAAGCTTTTCCTGCGCGTAGGAAAGTGCCGAAGTCTATTAAAAACCAGTCATTGGGCCATTGTATTTAAGCTTTCGACACATTAGCTTTAAATTCATATTTTGGAATACTTGTCGCTCACTTCAATTTCCTGCTTAGTGATTGCAAAAGGGGTTCAGTAAGGCTATTTTGATGGTTTTGGTAAATATCTAAATACTGTAAATATCCATAAATCGAGTATCTCAGTGGTCATCAATTTGTACGAAAGTTGTCCCTCACCCACTGCGTTACCAGTTTTTACGGCAATAAAATTTATACGGTTTTACCACTGAATTCCTTTTTAATGGTTCAAGTACTATTTAGAAATATCTTTTTTTGTATTGTACGAGTAGTTCAATGCGTGTCATATTTTTTCCGCAAAAGAAAAAGGGCTATTCAAAAGAGATTGACCCATTTCATGACAAGGCTCTTGATAGGTACTTACGAGTTAATGTATGTATTACTGCTGCAGCCTGCTGGACCACTAAACCAAATATAACTAAACTTAACATCTTCACTTCACTAATCAGTCTAAGAAACGAATCACAAGTCTTTAAATTTATTTATAATTAATAATAAAACTCTTCGAAATAATTTTAACCAAGTAATTATTATTTTGTTTATTTCAGATACGACTGTTGCGTTGGCCCTCTTTTTGTGCAATAACAGACTCACACAATGATTAATATCATACAAACTACGAACCTTAGCTAGAGGTCAAAGTGACCTAACATTCTTCAAGGAATTGTGATACTATGACGTGTAGTGTGCTCGTTTTCCCCGTAGCAAGGTCTATAGTGTCAGAATGAGAAGCAATGTGCAACAAAACAACATCAACTTAAACTGTGAAATGTTGAGTCGGATTAACCTCCTGTAAAGTCATTGACAAATGCTGCATTCTTCTTTCCGAACCTGTGGAATAAATTGGCATTCATAGGTGCATATAATATGCCTAAACTGAAGAAAAATAGTTATTTGTTATACAAGGGTGCAAAGTTGTATTTTACCCGCGAGTGTGGAATTGAAGCATGAGCCAGCGAAAGGATTCTATAGTTAAACCACGAGCGAAGCGAGTGGTTCTAAAATAGAATCCTGAGCGTAGCGAATGTTTCAACACACGAGAAGTAAAATACAACCTTGCACCCGTGTGTAACACAAAACTTTTCTCCTCACTATAGCGAGGAAAGTGCAACCTGCAAAAAGCACAGTTCCACAGGCATGATTTTCATCACTGGAATCACCGATTTTTTTACCATATTATAACAGAAAACTCTGTTAGTTGTGTATAATATTTACGTGAGTCGGAGTCCGTGACAAGTCGTGTATATTTTAGTTGACATTGACAATGATGACATTTTCGACGATGCGTTTTGAAATTGCATCGACTCAACTTGTGCGTTTACAATTATACTCAATATCATTATAAAACAAATGTTGTTTATAGAATTTGAAGGTTTACGACTTAAATCATGAAATAAAGGTAAATTTGGTATTTTGTATTAAATTCTCAAACCATTTATTTAATGACTATTGATATCAAACTAACCATTATTATGAGCGTTTTACGTTTTGTTATCTGTCAAAAGCTACTCAAACACGCTCCAAGGTCAAATTACTTTCTCCACTTGTGGATAAAATGCGTTTTTACCCGCTTGTTTCAAAGGATAAAAGACGGCTTTCCGAGCTAGTGAGGGGAAAATACTTTTACTTTTTAATTTTTTTGCTGCGTGTGGGATACGTCCTTGATGTATAAGTAAAAAAGTTAAGAAAATGACCTGTAAAGTTGTATGTAGTTGTGACGTGTTCGGATAGGCATTTGTTTTGTGTGGCACATTTTAAATATGTCATGTCTATTCGAATACGCTACAACAAGATACAACAGGTCATTTTCTTAAGTTTTTTACGTATAGGTTCCTGTCTTTCATCTAATTCTAACAATCATCTAATTACCTCCGAAGCTGTTTACACAGTTATTTTATTACGCGATACACAATACGCATCAAGTGAATATTAAAGAATAACGCGAACGATTTATTGCGATCATGCTAAATATGTTAATTTTAAGGATATCTATGTAAGCTCATTTAAGTGAACTGTATTGTTCTTTTGAGTAAATAAAGAATCTCCAACTTGATTTTTATGTGTAATCACCGACTTTTTGTAAACCAAAAACAATTCTGACCTTAATATCCAGCACGGTACGGGTCATTTTCCATACAGATGATATTTGGGTCGATAACATTTTTAGTATGAGTTAGTGTTCAGTGTTTTCTGTCGAAATATCCAAAAAAGTTATGTTCTTTTACTCCGTGTATGTGTGAAAATTTTCGTATTTGGTACCTACCTGTATTATTATGGACCCGAGTATATATCCTAAAACTACGAACAAGAGCACTGTGGGATGGGCAGCAGCATCCCTGGAGTGCGGTGGAAAAACTGCTATTGCCAACCCGCATGCCAAGCGTGGCGATTATGGCATTTACCGCCAAAAAATTGGGTGAGGCCTATGTCCAGCAGTGGACGTCCTTCGGCGGTGGTGTATAAAAAATTAAATTTGCAATTCAGTGCCCTTTTAATTATTTGATATTGAGAAAAAATACAAATAAACAAACCGTGATCTCGCACGCAGCCAGTGACGAGAATCGAACCCCGCGCCTGTATTATTTCTATTTGTACTCGGTATCAAATAATTGAAAATATCATAATCCTCCTAGCGTTATTCCCAGTACAGTTGCATCCTGAAGGATTCCTGGGGTCCGCTACCTAATCCCAAGAGTTGGCGTAGGCACTAATTTTTACGGAAGTGACATGTTATCAGAGTTATTCTTTATATTACCGCACTAGGTGTTAATAAATACATTTCGATCTCCAAATATCATTGTAAAACATGCAAAATGTACTTCTTAAAAAAGACCAAAGGCCGTATCTATCTAGTAATGTAACATGATTTCTCGGCTTAGTAAAACCCGATGACGTTAAGCTGTGTTTAAACTTATTGTATACTTAACACTTATCTCACTTCACCTTTTGAACCTTCCCTATACAACCATGTGTCATAATTACTTCCACGTCGTCGTTATACTGTATTTAACAATAGATAATTAGTAAGTCAATATGCAGAGGAACGTGTGTAGGTACTAACTTTGTGATAAAATGTATAAACGGCGCGCTTGACTTTTTTTAGAATAGACTATAACAGCAAGTAATTTTTTGTCACACAAAAAATGTACACATATCAAAAAGTCAACATTATAAAGGATGATCCCTGTGATAGGAGCAAAAAAATAAACGGTGGACTATTTAGCGGGCCAGAAATTATTTCCAAGTAGTCTCAGTTGAAAAAAAAAATATTTCTGGTTTTTTTTCTTCAAAGAATCTTACGTTTATTTTCATTGATTTTAAGTGATCTTAGTGTCAATTTATTTTTAAAATCATAAAGAAGAAAAAAAAAACGTAAAGTTTCCAAAAATATCCTTAAAAACAAAAACTTTTTTACTACCTCAAACACTGCATTGACTGATGAGCTTCAACCACGTGGTGTCACGACTACGAAGTAAGGTACGAGCACGTATGAGTATTAGGGGTAAGCAAACTTTTGTAAATTATTTTAAATGTATTATTTTATGCATGTTTTTTTAGTTGTACAAGAAAAAGAATTGGTTTTTGAATCACAATTGCATATCTATGGTAACCTTAATGGGTTCCCATAGTAATTATGTCACACCCCTGTATACGGGCCTATGATGGTTGCGGTTTTATCACTTATCGTTGTGGATAAGACGCCCATCACTCTCGCACTCGCATACTTGTCAGAACGTGACGGACGTCTTATCCACGACGATAAGTGATAAAATCGCAACCATCATAGGCCGGCCCACTCAATATTAAAGTACCTAAAGTAGTAGTAAAGGCAAATTTATAAGGGATCTCTGTCCGCTAACACCTTAATAATAACTTTATGTGTTCAAAGATTTAAGCTTTATTCTGTCCCTTTACAGACATACGTACCTATTTTTAGCGTTACAAACTGTTGTCGCTGCCTTCACTCTACATACACGAGATAGCTGTATTTGTACGTGGAAACCAAAAATACTTAAAAAAAATTGTGATATCGGAACATCTGATAGCCACATGACAAGGCAAAAAAAAACAAATCAGACGCACCCCGTATTTTATGTGCATCAAAATATTTAACAAGCTTCCTAGAGATATTAAAGACTTACCCCTGAATCAAATCAAGAAGAGACTGTTTATATGGTTATGCGAACTATGCGTCTACTCTATTAGTGAATTCCTAGAGATAAAAACTAGTAATAAGTAATCCCTTTATTTTGTCTGTTCTTAACCGACAACAAAATATAGACTATTATTTTGCATGCTTATTTAAGTAGAATATGGCGGACTGTAATGTCATTTTGTACCAACATAATGTGACACGTATTCAGCAAATAAACTTCATTTCATTTCATACATATCTTTGTGCTAATTCATTCTCAAATGTCTCTTTTTTTATTTTTTTTCTAGAAGTTTTCATCACAATGAAGATATCAGCTCGAGTAAGCCTATTTAGTCCATTTAAATTTAAACGGGTCGGCAACGCGCATGTGACACGCCTGGTGTTGCAGGCATCCATAGGCTGCGGTGACCGCTTACCATCAGGCGGGCCGTACGCTTGTTTGCCACTGACCTGGTATTTAAATAATTTTTAAGAAAAAAAAACCGACTTCAATGGGGGAGGCCGGTGAAAGATTATTATACTTAGATGGTGCACTCTTAGATTCCATACAATAAAATAAAAATGGCTATAAGTATGTTTATAATGGTACCCTCAATTCCTCATGGAATCATGGAAAAACCTTGCTTGCTTGACAAACGAAACGAAGAGAACAAATCGCCAAACGTGAACTACGCGTCGTTGAAGAGTTCCGTTCTGATCATCATCAGCAGTTCCACTTCATCAAATGTCACTTTTATGAATGAAAATGCTTGATTAATTCATGAAAATACTCAAATCACTATTTGTGTGCCTTTCACATTTGAGGAGTTCCCTCGATTCCTAATGGATCCCATCATCAGAACTCGAGCATGACAAAAATCAATCGTGAAAATAGAACTTGCTTAACAAACACAGCTAGAAGGACAAATCGCCAGACGTGAACTTTTCGGCGTTGAAGAGTTCTGTTCTGATCATCATCAGCAGTTCCACTTCATCCAATGTCTCATTTTTAGATGAAAATGCTTGACTTGTTGATAAAAACACAAAAATCACTATATGTTTTTTCTTAAAGATTTGAGGAGTTCCCTCAATTCCTCATGGACTCCATCATCAGAACTGCGTTTTGATAAAAACGGGTCCAACTTGGATATATATAGTTACAATAAACAAAAGATTTTTCCAAATCGGTTAAGAAATGACGGAGTTATGGACTAACAAACATTAAAAAAAAAAAAAAAAAAACATTCAACCGAATTGATAACCTCCTCTTTTGAAATCATGAAGTCGGTTAAAAATACAAACTCTTGTTTAGGAAGGTACTTATTGCAAGTATTGTACTTTATTACCTTTTTTCTAGAACATTAAAAATAATTGATTGTTTATTGGGTGAACCATTCTGATTCGCATCAACAATTTTATTTCCTTAATTTAATTTAATCAGCCTCATGCAAAACATTGATTAACTAAATTAGTTAGTTAAATTATGTTTTTATTTATCGTATGGCAATTATTTTGAACCGTGTTATCTTCGAGAAGACAGTACGGTTGCCAGTTTGTTGCACTTTCATTCTAATCAACAATTTGGATTTCATCAGTCAAGATCTACTGAAGATGCTATACTTTCACTAACTACTCTTATAGCTGATAAAACTGACCTGGGGAAAAAATGGTTGGGGGTATTTTTAAACCTAAAAAAGGCGTTCAATACGGTTTCTCTCCCCACTCTTATCCAAAAGATGGAGCTTGTTGGTATTAGAGGATTTCCATTGAAGTTGCTCAGTGACTACCTGCAGGGACGGACACAAAAAGTCAGAATAGGTGACCTAATAAGCCGCGAAACTCCTATTGCCTTTGGTGTCTCCCAGGGGAGCGTATTAGTCCCAACGCTGTTCTTAATCTATATAAATGATCTCACAAACCTTAAAATTCAGCGTGCCAAAATTGTCTCTTACACAGATGACACTGTCATCGTTTTTGATAGGTTGTCATGGGAGGCAGTATTCAAAAATGCAGACTTAGGTTTACGTAAGATATCATCTTGGTTAAAGACTTATCTTCTAACGCTCAACGTTAGTAAAACCAATTACATGTGTTTTACAAAGTACTCAACTAACTAGTAATCTAAAGTTAAAAATTCACACTTGTAAAAATACCAATATTATCGCTTGTAATTGCCAGGAAATAGGAATGGTGAACACGATAAAATATCTAGGCATTCTGCTAGACCAAAGGCTCTCATGGAACGCACATATTGATTACGTTAACAATAGAATAAGAAAACTAAACTGGATCTTTAGAATTCTTAGACATATCAGCACTAAAAAATTAATTAACCAACTATATAATAGCCTGGCACAATCCATCATGTGCATGCATAACAGTCTGGGGTGGTGCCACCAAAACGAAGTTCTTGGAAGTTGAAAGAGGGCAACGATGTTTGTTGAAAAATATGCACTCAAAACCATACAGATACCCTACAAGCGAGCTTTACCCGATGAGTGGTCAGTTATCGATGCGAAAGTTATATGTCTTGAATGCAGTTCTAAAACTACACAAAACTTTAGCGTTTAATCCTAGTCCTTCACTTCGAAGACGAAAGAACAGAGTTGCTCAATAACTAAATCGAAGTTCGCCAAACGTCAGTTTTCAACACAATCAGTATATCTGTATAACAAATTAAACGATTACATTAATATTTACCCGCTGCAGTACTATAAGTGTAAAAGAGCTGTGATTGAATGGCTTCAGAATCTAAATTACGATGAAACTGAATCACTCCTATACAGAGTCAAATAAAACTACACACACACACACACACACATACACACACACGCGCCCGCACAATTCTTTTAGATAAATTACTATGTTTCAAATACTTATATTTGATTATTTTAATTTAAAAACAGATATTTACTATTTGTTATGGAGGAGCGGGACTTCCTGATACAGGTATTATTTACTTAATAGGAAGTCTCAACCTTTTTGTCATTGTGTATAACTTTGAAGGAAATAAAAACATTTTGATCTTCATTTAGCACCACCCAGGGTTCACGTGTAGGCTAAATGGATACTTCCTACGGACGTGGGAGAATTTCGACCCCCCTTTTCAAGAGAACGGGCAACTTGACTGTTAAAAGTTCATAAGCCGCCCGAAGGCCTCTTACTTCGCTTAACGATTGCTGTCATAAACAGCAGGCGGGATCAACGGCTTAACGTGCCTTCTAAAGCACGGGAGTGCTCACTTAGTAACCACTCAAAGCGGTCAACTTCCAAAAACTAATCTGGGCCGACGTTGCTTAAAATCGCATACAGCACGCGGTTCGTGTACTAATAAAATGATTCTTCAAACTTACAACTAGTGTCTTACTTTATGCACATATAGGAGTTACCGGGTTCATACCCGATACAAAGAGAGCCATACTTTAATATTTTAAACTACCCTTCATTTTACAAAAGCATAGTACTATATTTCTTAAAAATACTGTTTTAATGAACCTAGTGCAAAGGGACACCCTGTCGTTAGTCAGCCAAGAAGTCATTTTAAGTAAAATTGAAAAAAGCTTACCGCATGGAAACAGTTAGGTATTTAAAATATACATAACGTAATGTATCTCTCTCGTCACAAGACCTACTCAGTAACAGCTACAAAAACACAAACAAAAATAATGATAGCATTATGTAAATAGATTTTACATTCACGCGTACAAATCTTGCAATGCAAGTACAATACGGAACCCTCGTGCTTGCTGACTCGCACTTGGCGGGTAACATTTAGGATCGACTTGTCCCATTCAGACACAAGTCGAAATCAAAATTCAAAAGAACAAGGTTAGCGTACGGTAACAGTTGGATATTTACAATATAATCTAACGTATTCCATCTCTCACGTCCAAAAACCGGTCAGTAGCAGCTACAAAAACAAAAACAAGAATAATATAAGTTGATATTGCATTCACGCGTATATTACAAATCATGCAAGTACAATACGGAACCCTTAGTGGCTTAGGGATAGCGCTTTTTTCATTCTGAGTAAAATCTAAATCAAAATTCAAAAGAACAAAGCTTACCGTACGGAAACAGTTACGTATTTACTATATACCTTAATCCATCTCTCACGAAATACCGGTCAGTAGCATCTACAAAAACACAAATATGAATAATTTAGCGTTATTTTAGTTGACATTGCATACAGGTGTTTATTTTTTCTACGAATTTAGTATCACGAGCATTCAAGTTAAATTAAAAACATGTTACTGTTACTAGTTTAGCCGAACGGCAACAAAAATGAGGGTCAAAATTTTCCTTATTGGACTCGACCTTTATGTTAAGGTGATCAAGGGCCAATCCTTAATATATGTTTCGCATGCCAATTTAATAGGACCTGGGTCCTAAAACTACGACCAAGACCACCGGGGGATGGGCGCCAGCATCCCTGGAGTACGGTGGAGACACTGCGATCGCAAACTCGCATGCCAAGCGTGGCGATTATGGCACATACCCCCGTGAATTTAGGGGAGGCCTATTGGCTGATATGGTGGATCCCAATTTAATACTCTAGGCTCTGTGAGCCTCCTCGCGAGTCATTTATTATGTGGATTTTTTATAATAGTAATCGTACCTGCTCACTTTTGAGAAATGCGACCTGTAGAGAACATCTGGACAAGAGGACATACTCGTACGAAAGCATTTTTACCCTAGCTGAGATGAAGACGCTCGGTCAATTATGTTGCTTGTTTTGACATGTACGCAAGGCGCGAGTGATAGTAAGCGCGCGAACTACATTTATATCGAGTTCATCAACTTACTAGCGTTTTTTCTGGTTGTATCTCAAAGGAACCTTGTGTCCGTTACAAATAAAAAAAAATGGTTTATTATTTATCTTAAAATACGTGGTGACAAGTTGGACAGTGGACGTCTTTCGGCTGACATGATGATGATGATGATGATGAATATAACAGCAATAAGCAATTGAAAAGTAAGAGTGTACGTTACAAATACAAATACAAATAATTTATTGTATGAAAGTGCGTAATTAAAAAGGTAACAATAATCATGATTAGATCGTCACAATCAGCCATTGTATGGCGTACAATATATTGATTTCATTCCATGAGATTGATAATAATAAAAATGACAAAATTAAGAATACAGAATTAATAAGTAGAAGGAATAAAATTATCAATGTCATGCTATGAAAGAGAACAGAAAACAGAAAAATAAACATTAATATAAGAATACATAAAAAAAATTAAAAAAAAATTAAGAATAAATATGAAATTTCAAAATTGCTAATTTATAAGAGAAAATATATATTAAACAAAACAGTAAAATTATGATATTATAGATTGCATTGTCAATGTTGTAGAAAATGTTCGGTTACGTTATAATACAATTTATCCAGGCACCATTTAAATAATTTATGCTTAAACTCTATATAATGTAAAGGTTTTATTTCGTTTGGCAGATGGTTAAAAATTTTCACAGACATGTACAAAATACTCTTTTTGAAATGAGCAGTATTATGCGTTGGATAACAAAGATTTAATCCATGGAGCTTTGACGTAGATCTTGGGTTAGATGGCATTACATTGTACTTATCTATGTTGGTCTTAACAAAGAGGCACATTTCATATATGTATAATGTAGGCAATGGAAGGATCTTTAACTTTTTGAATAGTGGTTTACATGAATCGGTGTTCTTGGCTCCACACATGGCTCTGACGCATTTTTTTTGTAAAACGAATGTACGACTTGCGTAAGTGGAGTGGCCCCATAGGATAAGACGAGAAGTTTTGGAGAAGAGAGAGAAGTTTTGGCACTTACCTATAATCCAAGATCTCTTCTTTCTCGTCGAACCTCATGTCTAAGTCATAAAAGTCGTGACATGGCCATCTTATGATGGTTTAGTCTGCCGTGCTCTCCTGACAGACCGATTTTTTGCCTTCCTCAAGGAGCCTTGGAGTATTAGGTGCGTAACTCCCTAGATTGCCAAAGATTAGGTATTCTGTCTCTACGTCTCTTACCTTTGACCTGGCTGACGAGCATCAGCTTAGTAATTGATGGAATCAGGCGTTACCTTGCAGAATTCCATGTTAAAATTTCTAGAACAATATTCCTTTGCTATTCTGATAAAGAACATGAGGCTCTATTAGTCATAATGAAATGTATCCATTGCAAATTTTTGAATGCAATTAATGTTCCCTCCCTCTGCACTGCACGAGCAAGATTTGGCTTAGACAAATCAAAAGAAGAAGTCGCGGGTATCCGCTGGATATGGGTGGCGCAGGTCCGGTCATTGTGGAATTCTTTGGGGGAGGCCTATGTCCAGCAGTGGACGTCTTTCGGCTGACATGATGATGATGATGATGAAATCAAGAGATAAATCAGACCTTGTTAGGACCTCTTTTTTTCTTACAATGTATTTTACGCCTCAAACCTACAGTTAAACATCAATTGATAACATACATAAGTTATTTTAAAATTCCTAGTGGTACGTACCGCACGTACCCATGACCTCCAGATTGATAGTCGCTAGCCTTGCCTCTAGCAATTTGCAATGCGAGTTTTAAGTGACAAATAGATCCTTTGGAAAATTTTAATGTATGGCGAGCAAAATTATAATAATTTGTATAATATAAAAGAAAGCTTGACCGTGACCGGGAGTGTGGAGGGAGCAGCTATCCAGTTAGCAGTTTCAGTCACCAGGGATGTTTGACCACTTCCAAAGACCGAAACCTTCGTTATTATTCATCTGACGCTCTGCGTCAGATGAATAAGTACCATAGGTATAAGTAACATAGGAATTACCGAAACATATAAGACATAGTTACACACAATACCGGGAAAATTGACAGTTTTAACTATGTATTTAGCGGGTATGGAAATAAATTGTTATTTAAAGTGTCTGTCTTTTAATTACTTTTTTTTTTAATATCTACAGATCTAAATATCTTCCCAACAACTCAGGTACATGTCAACGTTAACGTTTTGAGATACATTGAGGGTCGAAATATTTGTATGGTACATTTAATTGTCATTTTCAACATAACCCCGGACTGCCTCCGAAGCTAGCGCTCCCGGGTTCGAATCCCGGCCAGGGCATTATTTGTGTATTTAGTACGGTTTTTGTTCTTGGTTCTTGGATGTTCTCTATATATTTAAGTATGTATTTATCTGTATAAGTATGAATATTATAGCTTTGCTTAGTTTGGGACTGGATTGATTTGTGTAAGATTGTTCCCCAATATTTATTTTTTTATTTATAAGTTATAAATTATATTCCTTGAGACCTATACTAACTACCATTTAAAGATTTGCTCATATAAGATTTAATGATATTCCTTTGTACCATTTTGGTACGGGACCCTAAAACACAGTGTACATAATAGTAGTGATTAGTTGCTAGCTCATGGCCTGCAGCACATTTTAATCTTATCGACGGGCCCTGTAACAGAAGCAAAAAATTAAACGGTGGACTATTTAGCGGGCTAACAACTATTTCCAAGTAATCTCAGTTGAAAAAAAAAATGTTTTTTTATTATTATTTTTTTCAAAAATGGCTCAAGTGTATTTTTATTAGTTTTCTGAAGTGACATTAATTTCAATTTATTTTGAAAAGTCAATAAAATTAAAAAAAATACCAAAAATATCCATGAAAAAAAAAATGCAGAAACAAATTATGACTCATAACTTGATACAACCTCAAACACTACATTGACTGATGCACTATAATCTCGTGGTGTCATTATCCATTACTCGAAGGTCATATCTTTAGATCAAAATTTCACCGAATTGATGTTTTTTGAAAAAAACATATAAAATAAATAAATTCACGTCAAAAAGCAAAATACCTACGACATATCGCTCCCGCCCCGCCAAATCAGGAAGTCGCCTTAGGGACGCGTACTGCGTGTCTCTATATTTCTAGCTGTCAACAACGAATTCTAGTCAATAAGTCGTTGCAGCGAGCTTGTAATGGTTCTGAAGTCGCAATCGTCATAGAGTACGGTGCCTGATTAACATTCTGCAGAAAGCTTGTTTGCCAATGTCGTTGCTTTAAAAAAAATTACCTGTCTATTTATATCGTCTCTCAGACAGCCCGTCCTTGTCCTTGGCCTAGTCCAACGACTAGGCGTTAACCTCGCAAGGTCGCCTAAAAGTAATCTATCCGTCAATTTAGGCGTAAATGGAGTTAATTCATTTTTTAAATATTCTACTTTAGTATTTCTTTTTCTTTCAATTGAGAACATTTCATTTTTAAGGGGTTTTTTTCCTATTAAAACAAATAGAGGATAAAAAATAAACATACCTAACCACATTCTTTAATATCTTGAAAATATCGCCATTTCATAAAAACATCAATTTCAAAAGTTTCTCATTCTAAAAGAGGGTAGTTGACAATTAAGGCGTCACAGCGTAAAAATCGTACAGAAGACCTATAAATAAGGCGGATTTACTAAAGAAAGTGTCCTGCTGTTCTCTTTGTTCGTTGTGACTGTCACAATTCAGCCTTGTGACGTCATATAGTCAATGGTAGGCTTTCTTTTCTTCACATTTTCGTGAATATCTCGAAAACGAATAGCTATATAAATAACAAAAAAAAAATTTTGATTTCTTGTTGATAAGTTAACGAAATAAGTTAATATTTTATACTACTTGGAAATTTGAAATGTTGTCAATTACATACCTGAGTGTGGAGTACCGACGCATCTTCGTGGGGATGCACTTCAAGTGATGCAGTCTCATCCACAAGGACTTGATCTTCGGCGTCGCCATGAAACAGGATAAATTAGCAGAGCCTTGCCCTTATTCAACGATATTATATACTTATTTTTAAAGACAGCATCTTTATATTAATTTTATTAATTAGTATTCTTTTTATTATTTATTTTAATTTTGACGCTTAGAAACAACGTACATAACTGCGATATTAAATTAATTTTATATACTCTTTGTTTATTAGGAGGTATCTCCTAAAAACCGGCCAAGTGCGTGTCGGGTCACGCACAGAGAAGGGTTCCGTACCGACACCTCCTAATCTACATTTAAAACCACTATACAATACAGTAAATCAAAAAAAGGTCGTATCTTCATAGGGAAGTCACGGCACTTACGCCCTTTTGTTTGGGAAAGACAGGTTTTAAGCAATAACTCAAAAATCGTTAAACATATCTTGTTAAAACCAAAAATTGTTCAAAGTATTTATAATTGTACATCATCTTCATTTTTTTCAGAATTTTAAACTTCATAGTTTGGAAATTAGAGGGGGGGGGACACTCTTTACAACTTTGACAGCTAATATCTCACTAACGGTTGACTTAAATGGAAAAAGTTTTGAGAAACTTCTATGTCAGTTGAAGGCCTATCCATTGATACCCCACACGCCTATGTGCATTGAAAAAAAAAATTGTTACATTTATTTTATTTATTTATTTATTTGTACGGGACACCAACAGAGTACATAACTATAAGTGACTATACATGCTAATTGTCTTTGGGCTATTATGCACCCCAATTACAGGTGAACACATCATTTGTCAGAACTTAATCATAAAATTTCACTACAACTACACATTTTCTGAGGGTTTATATTTGAATATGTATTTAACTCAATTAATAATTACACAATAAATTTAAAGTATTATCCATTACATTTCAGTTTCCATTCACATTCAATTTAGATTGAAAATGTATCGAAATTTCAAAGTTATAAGTATTTACTTTATCAATATTTAGTTTCTAGTTATATCTTTATTTACATCACTGTTGGTAACGAGAAGGTTTAACTTATTTTTAAAACTTTGGAGACAGTCATGGAATATATCAAAGTCGGCCTTGCTGGCGATTTTATTAAAATCAGTTATTAGTCTAGTTAGTGGAGCCTGCCGTTTCACGTTAGTTCGTGCTAATGGCACACTGAAGGTATGTGTGAGAAGCCTACGACAATTGGGCCTGGATACGGATATATTAATTCTGTTCATAAAGTCTAGCATGCATGTATGATTATTAATAAGTTTATGCAAAAATACTTGATCGTGTACTAGGCGGCGATCCGATAGAGATACCATATTGAAGTGTTGGAGGCGAGATTCGTAATCAGATCTACAGATCTACAGCTTATGCCAGGCGCAAGAAAGGCTAAATGTCGTGTGAATATCCGCTGCACCCTCTCGATTCGGTCCTTATGTACTTGATATGCCGGATTCCACACCACACTGGCAAACTCTAAACCACTACGCCAGCGTATTAAAGAGAACCATTTTGGTTCCTATTTTTTTAAAGTCAAGGGTATTACGCTTAAGGAAGCCTAGCATTTTGAGAGATCTAGAAATTATTGCATCGTAGTGCGCCTTGAAACTTAATTCTGCATCAAGTATTATCCCCAGATCTCTGATCTCCTCTACCTCTTCCAGCGCAGTTGTGCCTATCGAGTAAGTAGTTGGAATTGGCCGTTTCTTTCTCGTGAATTTAATATGGTAACATTTTACAGGGTTTAAGATCATGTCATTATGTGTACACCATAGCTTAACGCGGTCAAGGTCTTCCTGTAGTTGAACCGCATCTATTCCTGACCTAATCGATTTAAAAACCTTTATGTCGTCAGCGAAGAGTGAACACTCGCTGTGAAGTATAGTGTCAGCAATATCGTCAATAAAGATCAGAAACAAGATCGGTCCTAAATGCGAACCCTGTGGCACGCCTGATATAGCCTGATAATTATGATTTTGAAATGTACCCATTTATAACCACTGATGATACTCGGCCTGTTAAGTATGATTCGAACCACTTATTGACAGACCCAATGACCCCATAACAAGTTAGTTGGCGTAGTAGGATCCGATGATTTACCCTGTCAAACGCACTGCTAAAATCAGTGTAGATGGCATCAGTCTGGATGTTTTGGTCGATGTTGTCAGTCAAACATATGATAAAAGACACTAAATTTGAAGAAACTGATTTACCACTCTGGAAGCCATGCTGTTTGGGGCTTATGTATGGTTTGACGTGATGCGTGAGCATAGGGCACACCACAGACTCGAAGAGTTTCGAAAATACACTCAGAATAGATACAGGCCTGTAGTTTGTTACATTTTCTCTGTCACCTTTTTTATGTACAGGCACAATACGAGCTTTCTTCCATTTTTCTGGAAAAACGCCTGTGTCTAACGATTTATTGATAATGATTGCCAGAGGCAAGGCAAGTTTGGGAGCACATCGTTTAATAAATAGTGGTGGCAGATTATCGGGTCCTGCACCTTTGTTGGGGTCAAGATTTTTTAGCGCTTTAAGAACTGTTCGCTCGTGAACCCTGAACGAGTGCAGTGGTGAATCGTTACTATCTACTGATGGTTGTACTACAGTAGCTGCACACCCAGTATCTTTGGAGAAGGTGGAGGCGAAGTGGCCAGCAAATAAATCGGCTATTTTTTCTCCTCCCGAGCAAACCGTATTCTTACATTTCATCATGGCAGGAAGCTCCTTGCTATTTTCCTTCCTCTCCTTGATATATTTCCAGAAGGATTTCGGATTGCTAGTAATTGAATCTTCAGTTTTAGATACGTAAGACCTATAGCATTCTGTGAACAGTTTATCACATTCCCTACGAATCGCGTCATATTCCAATTTGTCTCGCGGGTTATCGTACATGCGATACCGTTTTCTGAGTTTATCTTTTTCGGCTAATAGTTTAATCAGGTTTTTCATAAACCAAGGCGGGTATTTTCTGTTATATGGTATTCTCTTGGGGACATGATTTGCTAAAAAGTCATTAATAATTTTGTAAAAAGATTCTGTCATGTCGTTAACGTCAGCAAGACCACCCAACTCCCCGTGCCAGTCAACATTGTTTAAGTCTCGTAAGATACTGTCATAGTCGGCTTTATGAAAGTTATAATCGCTGCGTGCTAGTCTAGTAAGATTAAATGCTAATGACCCATGGAATGAGATTTGCAACTGTGGATGGTGATAATCCAACCTACTCATAAGGTTACTGGATCTTCCTACTTGTAGGTCTGACATATTAGTTAGAACTAGGTCTAGGATTCTATCATTAGTGTTGTGCACATAATAGCATTGCTTGAGATCATTCAGGTTCATAAAATCCACAAGTGCAAATCCCAACCGATTATCATAATTCGTAGGTGTTAGTTCATCGGATTTAGAGTCTTTAACCCAGTTAATAAAGCTTAGATTAAAATCACCCACTATTAACAATTGGTCAACCATATCACGAGCACAGTTACAACCGTCGAGAAATATCCTGAGTGTATCCAGCTTTGGTGGTGGAGGGAGGTAGACCCCACATACAGCTACTTTTTTTAAGCTTCCATTGGGCATTTTTATGTCAACGACTAACCAAATATCTTCACAGGCACTTTCCCATGCATGAATACGGAGCGTTTTGTACTGTTTCTTGATAGCTATGAATACACCTCTACCAGTTTTGTCAGGATTCAAAGCACTGGTCGAGCTATCTCTTCTAAACACATTATATCGTTTATCAATGAATTCGTGATCGTAGATGTCGCTGTTGAGCCAAGTTTCAGTCAAAATTATGACATCATAGTTTGTTTTATGTATTTCCTGTAGAATGGCGGACGTTTTAGTCCGCATCCCCCCATTCTGATAGTAAATATTGAAGGTGACGGTTAATGTTTAGTAACATTCACAAGTAACTATGCGCAAGCTTATTTATATAAGCAAGCTTATTTATATAAGCAAGCTTATTTATATAAGCAAGCTTATTTATATAAGCAAGCTTATTTATATAAGCAAGCTTAAGCTCTCTTTGTTTCTAATGATTATACGTGGACTAGAGTCTTCTTTCCTGACTAGTATTCTGCCGTTTCGCACCCACACGTATTTGTAGTTTTTTTCTTTAGCCTTTGCCCTTACTTGCGCATGTAAAGCCTTATTTGCAGGGGTATGATGTTTTTGTACGTATACGGGAGATTTCTTGCCGCCGATGCCCAACAAGCTAGTATTTAATTTTGCGTCCGGGTGAGCTCGATTATGTCTACTTACGGCTTACATGTATGGGGTGCCCCCCCCCCTCCCCCAATTTAATATTTTCTTCCGTAATTTCACATAATATTTCTGTATTTCTGTAGCAGTTCATAGCATAAACCTTCCTACCAAATTTCATAATTGAAGTTCTCATAGTCTCCGAGTAAATCGGCTGTGACATACGGACGGACGGACGGACGGACAGACACGACGAATCTATAAGGGTTCCGTTTTAGCCATTTTGGCTAAAGAACCCTAAAAAGGTGTTACATATTTCTCTAATTGACCGACTAATAATGAGGCTCTTGTTTTTTTAACAGAAAAGGTTTTATATAATTAATATAAATTGTATTTTCATTGAATGATGTTACAACGTGTTAATAAGTCGTTTTAAAAATATTTTTATTTAAATCGTTTTTTTAACTATCATCCTATTTCAGCGAATGAAGAAAAAAAGGACTTGCTACTGACTGACATAACTTACAAGCTGAATAGAAAATGTGCCATGGAACAAGGCAGACTGGCAGAAACCTGATCTTATCAACCAGAATGTGATATCCAGCATATAGTATAAGACATACTACGAGTATATATACCACAAATTGTGATTATTATATTCATGTTGTCCTTTTATTGCTTAATTTCATGAAACCGTTAAATCATCTACAGTATTCAGCAAGAATGCTATTTATATTGGACTAAATCCAAAAATATTAGAGACTTTAAAAGCGGTCAAACACAGCGTAGTATCCTATTCGCCCATGCGCCACCGCCACCACACGTTTATTTTTTAATTAAAAAGCGGAAGCGTATTTTTTTAAATAAAAAGCGGTAAATGCATTATCCATAATGGATCATAGCAAAGGCAACCAATCTATTAAATAAACCGCCCTAATCCCAAAATTCAAAATACACTGATTATTCTCATTCCTCCCGTCTACGCCTCTATTTAACATACCTATTCTCTTAGTGAACGTACTACGACTAAATTAAATTAAATTCGCATTTCTCACGCACGCTTTACTAATATTCTAATATTGGCGTTCTTAAAATCGAGCACGTCAAATATAAATTTAATCTCCATTAATTACCTCCAGTCAAATAGTCTCCTAGCTTAAAACTATTTATTAACAGTTAGGATAAGAAAAACTTTATTTTAATAAAAAGTACGGTTACATAATAAAGAATTAATATCCTGTTAAAGCGCACTAGATGAGAAAGGTGAGTAAAGTTCGCATTTCTAAATTGTTATGCACCTTTAAGCTCATTTTACATTTTGTTTCACACTTCTTACCGCTGCTTAAAACGCATTGACGAACCGAAAACCACAAAGTACAATATAAATATATGCTGAGATAGAGATATCTTTGAAATACTCCACATAGATCGTAGCGCCGCCGTAGTATTTAGTAAGAACTAACCGCACTCTGTCACTCCAATATGCGAGTATGATAGAGATAGCACCCAGTAAAATCTGCTACAAACAAGTTAAAGTAACATTTACTTACAAAAAAACTTACTTCGATCTTAAAATCCCCTTGCCGTGCCATAATCGCGGTGACTTGCCTCACGCGTGACGTTTTTAACTCATAAGTTTCTTCCTTTCGTTTACTGCGGTTCCGTACTGTCACCGAATTTTGAGCACCAGTGTGACCTTTCAATTTTCAGGTGTATTAATACAGACAACGTTCATTTAAGTGCTTTGTTGGTATATTTCATACTAATAATGATAATTCTACCTAGCCTTCTCGGTTGATGCTTTACATAATCAATAGCCAGAAAATTTATTTGCAAATAAAATTAAATACCATAAGTACCAAAAATAATGCAAATCAAATCGTTTAGAGTAGCAAATCACGTTAAATAGAAGCAAACAAATGAATGGAAAATAGATTAAAACCAATAGACTCGTACTGCATTCGATCGATCTATGTACGATTATGTAGTTCAGTTCCCATTTAGCGGTCCAGTGATAAATCGCTCCCTAGGGCGTGATTTGGTCTACCTAAATCTAATCCATGTATCTAGATCCAACTCCCACACTAGTGTTAGGTCGAGTTTTATAAAGATCCGTTACATCAAAATGTCAGATAAAATTTTCGTAACTTAGTATATTTTCAAACAAAGCATACTTCAATAAGGCACAGTATAATATTAGCAGTAACCAATCTCCGGCCCTTTAGAAGCGCGCGATGCCTACTTTTCATGAGCGCACAGGGTGGTCGGGTAACAATTACTTATACTAATTTTGAATTTCAGGTGTTATTAAACAATATTTTGTTGATATTAAGTAATATGCTAGTAATAGTCGATAGGTACCTATCGTCAGTCGGTACTACATCAGTCAGTTAAGTACACAAACGAATTATTATACTACGTACCTATACTTCATTGAATTAATGCTCTATGCTTTTGAATACGATTATTTTAATTTTTTCTATATGGATCTATACGTGCTACGTAAATTGAAGTGTATAGTACCTCTTACCACATGCGGCATCCTTTGATAATGCGGCACGCGGCAGGTCGCTCGCTATACCTTACACGAACCGTTGAATAAGGTCTGAAAGATCACCTACTCTTATTCCTAGTTTTAACCGACTTCTAAATAATACATATATACATATATTTAATGTATGTTCACCGATTACTCGTAGACTAGTGGACCAATTTCAAAAATTCTTTTTTTTTGTTTGAAAGGGTGTGTTTTCTAGTTGGTCCCATTGTCACCAAGTCTGGATCTGATAACGAGATCTTGGAAAAATCGAAGGAACTCCTCAAATTATATACCAAGAGGATGGGGTACAGCAAAATAAGGAACTCCTTTTTTTGTTAAAAATTTACTTGTAGTTGTATCTATTTGTAGATTACTATTATTTTGCCACGTTTTCCTAATATTTTCAAGTTTTTTTTTAAATTCATAACTTTTATTGAAAGACTGCTAAAGAAAAAAGCTATGATATTTGTAATATCACGTTGTCAGAGCTGCAAATTTCAATAACCTTGTCACCTTACCTAACTAACCATGTGTCTATTTTACGACAAAATTAAGTGCCTGTAAGAAAAGGCTTATTACGACGTAACAATAATTTTATAATACTGATTTAATTACTTCTTTGAAGGTCGTGTATATTATTAAGTGTATTATTAATTTCATTAAGTCTCACAAGTGTAGGTATACGTGTCTAGAATAAGAAGATATAGGCCTTTCTTATACAAAATTAGACTCAAAAGTCTACGTTTTATGGTTTAAATTAGATTAAAGACAATTATAACCTGAAAAAGATTTTCATGCTTAAGAACATAATAGGCGTTTCAACAAAGTTACATGTAACGAAAATTTTTAATGTTTATCAAAGTACATTTCAACTTGTACCTTATAGTGTATACTTTGTCATACCAATAGGTTTCTCAACTCAATATTAATGAAAACACAATATTTAAGATTTCTCAAGTAGCCAGCCACACCGATCTATAATATCCAATAGACTGATGGCTGTCTGTTGGAAGTGTTGCTATCACTATTTTTGCTAATTTTATAAAAGCGATACAATTCCTGTATGTTTTGAGAAAAATGATCAACCTCTTTATTACTTAAAATATTTTTCTCAAACAATCAATGAAATTTCGTCATCACGTCCGTTATAACAGGCTTCTAAGTATCACGTTGCAGGTAGAACAACTCGGGAGAACTGTAAAGGTATTTCATACAAATATAAAGGCCTAGGCCAAGATGTAATTTTTTATTTTATTTGAATATCAAACATAGCATCTGTTTAATTTTTTTTGAGTGGTGTATTTTTTTATTTCATTGAATTTGCTTCAGAAAAGCACTATACAAATCTCGGCAAGAAACGTTGGGCTGCAGGCCGCGTATCCCTATCCGGCCTCGCTACGCTCGGCTCTATAATATCTACTTGGCCTGCAACCCTTCGTTTCCCGGCCTCTATCGTAATGTTCTATTAATTTAAAATACGGTCAAATTATCCATTTAACGTGTCAGCCAGCGCTTAGCTTTTGTTGCTGCGTGTAGCTACGCGGGCCTAGTGGTTAAAATGAGCTGCACATGGACTGACTCTAATGGTCAATTCACACCAATCGGCCGCAGTCGGCGCGCCCGCCACCATAGTCAAAGGAATTCGAATCCTAAATACATAAGCTAGACTTCGTATCCAAATGGCAGAGACGGCGGCAGCTGACCGGCTGCTCGCAACCCATTCAAATATGAAATCTAACTTTTGCATGGAGGGTTCGAATTCCTTTGACTCTAGTAGCGTGCGCGCCGACTCCGGCCGTTTGAATTGAATCGTTCATAATGTCAAGATGGCTCTCTGTGGACACTTGTGAACATGTTCTACTGCTTAGCTACTTTTGCTGCCGACTGTACCTACGTGAAATACTCGACACTACACAGGCTCGTACTTATTACTGCCTTTTATTAACAACGTGTCTCACATATACAAATATCTTTGAAGAATAACGTTATTATATCGCTTAAACCAATATCGATACGAATATAATTTGTGTTTGGTTTATAACAATATAATGCGCTATAAATGCGCATCAAATATCGTTATGAGTGAAACGTTTTTTTTTTTCACATTGTTGGTTGTATGAGCCAAAGCGATAAGTATACGAAAATAGCCAGGTACATATCTATGTATTTATTCATCTTATGGCAATTATTTCGTACCGTGAGATCTTCGAAAAGATAGTACGTTGCAGTTTGTCTGTTTGTTGCAGTTTGTCTGTTGCCTACAGATCCGTAGGGAGTACCCACCGTTACCCTACACGTGACCCTGGGTGGTGCAAAAACTACAACCAAACTACAACCAACTGGCATTCGTACTGTCTTCTCGAAGATCTCACGGTACGAAATAATTGCCACAAGATAAATAAATACGTAGATATGTACCTGGCACGGTAGGTCGAAGTTGCACCAGATGGTGCAACTTCGACCTCCCTAGTCAAGTGAGTGGGCAACTTGACCGTTAGGAGTTCTCAAGCCGCCTGAAGGCTGAAGCTAGCTAGATAACAAGGCCTGCATACAAATATTCGTGTTTGTAATATAAGTAATCTAACATTCAGATTCAGATTCAGATTGATTTATTGGCCCTAGGTACAATTACATGCAAATACATTAAAAAATAAAACAAAATACACACAGTGTCAGCTTAACTTATCGACAGTTACATTGTTGTTCTAATTATTAAATATTAAGGAATTACTTAATCCAATGCATTGGCGAAAAATTCTTTTATTGTATAAAATGGTCTATTAATAAAATACTCCTTTACCTTTTTATCAAAAATTCTGATGCCATTACATTGTTTTATATCATTACTTAATTGGTTAAATATTTTAATTGCGATATTATTAAAACTATTATTGAAATGGACAAAGTTAGACTTAATAAGTGCCAATTTATTTTTGGTTCTTAGATTAAAATTATGTATTTCTGTAGTAGTACGATACTCATTTTTATGCAAGTATACATAGATACAAATGCGGTAGAGATACATCGAAGTGATTGTCAGGATGGGATCCTGCCGTTTTGCCAAAGTTATTTTGGTAAAATTTCATTACCCAAACAAATTTTGGCAACTGTTACGTTTGGTAATGCAATCTTTGGAATAATTTTAGTAGGCACATTTTCATTTGGACAAATTTTTACTTAACATAATATTATCACGGAAAATAACGTTCAGGCATTTGGTCTTTTACCAAATACTTCATTAAAGCAGAAAATCTTTAGACAATAAATATTTTGTCAAATGAATTGTTCTGACAAAAAGCTTTGCTCCCGCTTTCGTCTTCGAGGGTATTTTTTTATAAAAGAGCGGGAAAACTTTGCTTGCTTGCTTGCTTGCTTTTTAGTACCGTTAATTTTAGGAACATAGATAAATCTGAACCTGAACACATTTTTACCTGTTTAGAATTTGCCCCAAGTGGAAGAAGCACCCTTGTAATATTTGCCTTATTATATTTTGCGTAAAATATGTTTTTCCAACTGAAACATTTGACTACTTGAAATTTGGTTAAAGTACTAGTTGGTAAGCGAGTCATTGTCTAACTGTTCACTTGCCAGACATTAGGTTTGTATTATAATTATTTGTCAAGAGTTTATTTGCCAAATAATAATTTGGCAAATGAAAATTTGCGGAAAATTGTTTGCGAAATGATAATTTGTCAATATTTTTTTGATATAACAATAGAGACCCCACTAGAATATTGTTAAGAACGGGGTATTGTATGTATGTATATTTGAGTATTTATCATCAAAAAATAACCAATATAAAATATGCCTAATAGTCGATGGTGATGTAGACAAGGTAAGTAAAACTTTCACTATACGAAATTATGCGACCACTTACCATCCAACAACACCCCACACCGTAGGCTTGAAGCAAAAAAAATCATCCCCACTTTACATGTAGGGAACCCTTAAAAATATATATTTTTTAGTTTTTATTTTACCACGTTGTCAGTTTTATATCATCATCATCATCATCATTTCAGCCGAATGACGTCTACTGCTGGACATAGGCCTCCCCCAAAGACTTCCACAATGACCGGTCCTGCGCCAGTTTTATATATCGATGCTAAATTGCAGCTTTCTAGCACTAACAATCACAGGGCAAAGCCTCGAACAGACAAATAGACAGACGGACATGGCGAAACTATACGGGTTCCTGCTTGACTACGGAAGTACAGAACCCTTAAAAAGGTTTTAATTTTTGTTGACCAATGTGGAATTGACCTTATACCACTAATAAGTAACGCTACATCAGAAATCGGCAAAAAACGTTACATACGTCATATTATACCGACCCTCACACGCTCCAAATCGATACAAAAATTGAAATTTTATGACATTACAACGAAAAGAAGACCACACACACAGCTTTATAGTATAGATTAAATGTACATTGCAAACTTAATTTTACATTCATCATAAACGATGACGAAGCAGTGTCCACTCGTTTTGACCGCCAGTAAACGACTGCGTTTCCAATGTACTTCATCTATTTCTACCAAATAATTGGTAGATTTAATGAAAAAATATGGTAGCAAAAGTTTTGTTCCCTAAAAGCGTGGATTCAGGGCACACAAAGTTTTTTTGATAAAATTGGGAGTTTTTCAATGCTTAATTAAGCTGAGAGCGTAATAAAACTATTTTAAGTCTAAGTAAAATACTGAAAAGTACATCGAATATGCTCTAAAATGATGAGATTAAAAAAAATTGCACGAAAGCACATTTACTATTTGTATGGAAAAGCGTCATCACCATCAATTATAAAATCCAAAAAAAATAATGGTAAATCTTCGTTTTGTGGATAGTTGCGGATTAAAAAAATTGCTTAAAATACTATTTTATGACATACAAGGACAGACATGATACTAGTATGAATAGTTTTTATAAAACATCAGAGCACATTTTGTATGTAACGAAGTCCAATTTTTGGGCCTTGCCCGCAAATCAGCGGAACCTGTATGGCAGGTATATTAGAAAAATACAGGTAATTTATATTGGTTCATGCTGCGACATAAAAAGAAGTTATTTTCACCAGTCATGCTTATAGTAGTAACGCCCGAGAAGCAAACAAACTTACACATCATCAAATGAAAGCTTTTCAATAGTCATTTCGAAACCTAATTAATTACTTTAGCTGGATTCAGATAAAGTTCGACTTTGTACACTCCTATCCAAGGTAAACATGTGAAAATGGTAAAAATGGTAAAACCAAATGTGATTGATTGATCATTTATTAAACATTAACTATAATATCCTTTTACAAATCACAGTGTTTAATATACGCGCTCTCTTCAACGCTCGAGAAGAGATTTCGTGTCCCGAATTTCGTTACATAAACTCAATTTTTTTTTGTTTAATATACACCATTTTTTAAACATTGTTTTTATTCAATTGCCAACACTGTTTTCTTATTAGTATATCTATGGATACCCCACCTGCTGTTGATCATAATAACTTGTATACCAACATTTGAAGTGAACGTTCGTTCATGAGTGTATCCAGTTTATGTAACACAGTATTATTTGGTCATTTTAAAGGTAACTTTGCATTCATTTGTTTTATACATACATAAACTCACGCCTATATTCCTAAAAGGGATAGGCAGAGCACATGAAAATAATTTTTCTGTGCCCTTTTTAGCAATTGCAGGTTTGTTTTATAATATATACAAATTATATATATCTTGAAAATGTTATGTCTGGTGTATGATTTCGGTCTCGTGCATGAAACGTATGAAATAATAAAAGTATATATTCAATACAATACAATACAAAAACTCTTTATTGCACACCTCAATAAATTACATAGCTTATTATAACAGCGTATAAAACTTAAAACTAGAGGTAAACAACAGGCGGTCTTATTGCTAAAGAGTAATCTCTTCCAGACAACCTAGCGCAAAAATAGCAACAAACATATTAAAAGTGGGTGGCAAACAAAAAAAATTACTGAATTCAAACTTATATACAATCACATAAATATTAAAGCACACATACATAAATCATACTAATTAACATAAATAGATACATTCTACATATATAAATAATTATGAATATATATATAAAAGCAAATATAAAAATATATATATTCATTGGGATGTCTCAAGTTATGAGTTTGTATTCCTTTGGGAATTGTTTTCGTCACTTTTATGTAGCTATGTAACGCTTTTATGAAACGTATGTAGCACTTCTGGTCAGTTTTTTACGTAACACACTCTTACATAAAGAACTGACCATAAAGGTAACGTAAAGAGCGCCATCACATTGGTTTATCACATCACACTTAAAAAATACTTTAAGTTTGATGATGAGGAAGATAAACCGATTTAAACATAATTTATATAAAAGTATACTTACAAATATCATTGACACACATAATAATACAGGTTTTTAAACAATTACGATATTTCTGGTACATATGAATATAGGTACCTTCCTTTGGAATTTTGCTACTTTGCATTTTGTTACTTTTTGTATTTTTTTAGGGTTCCGTACCCAAAGGGGGCGTAAAACGGGACCTTATTACTCAGACTCCGCTGTCCGTCCGTCCATTTGTCTCTATGTCTGTCCGTCCGTCACCAGGCTGATGAAGATAAACCGATTTAAACATAATTTATATAAAAGTATACTTACAAATATCATTGACACACATAATAATACAGGTTTTTTAACAATTACGATATTTCTGGTACATATGAATATAGGTACCTTCCTTTGGAATTTTGCTACTTTGCATTTTGTTACTTTTTGTATTTTTTTAGGGTTCCGTACCCAAAGGGGGCGTAAAACGGGACCTTATTACTCAGACTCCGCTGTCCGTCCGTCCATTTGTCTCTATGTCTGTCCGTCCGTCACCAGGCTGATGAAGATAAACCGATTTAAACATAATTTATATAAAAGTATACTTACAAATATCATTGACACACATAATAATACAGGTTTTTTAACAATTACGATATTTCTGGTACATATGAATATAGGTACCTTCCTTTGGAATTTTGCTACTTTGCATTTTGTTACTTTTTGTATTTTTTTAGGGTTCCGTACCCAAAGGGGGCGTAAAACGGGACCTTATTACTCAGACTCCGCTGTCCGTCCGTCCATTTGTCTCTATGTCTGTCCGTCCGTCACCAGGCTGTATCTCATGAACCGTGACACCAGGCTGTATCTCATGAACCGTGATAGTTCGACAGTTGAAAATTTCACAGATGATGTATTTTTGTTGCCGCTACAACAGCAAATACTAAAGCCAAAATAAAATACATATTTAAGGGAGCTCCCATACAAAAAAAAAAAAACAAAAATTTGCTTGTTGTATTCATCAGGCGCTAGGTCTCAAAATGTATGGGAAAACTAAAATCCGACTCGCACTTGACCAAAATTCTACTTGATATTATTTATTACTGAAAAAATATATTATTATTTAAATTAAATTAAAAAAGGATATAATAAAGTGTCTAATGTTGTATAGATAATAGTACGGATCCCTTCTTGTGCGAGTCCGACTCACACTTGGCCGGTTTTATAAAACATATACCATGTGTTCGAGTATATGTGACACTGTTAACATTAACGCCTATTGTTGCTTTTATGTTGGTACATAAATACTTAATTAGAATCACGCTCAAAATTATTCTACATTATTTTGCGCACTGTTTATAAATGTAAAACAAATGCAACAATTATATACCTAATTATTACCAACACTGTCGTCCGACGCCGGCCGGACGCGCCGCGCGCGCGCGGTATACTCGTACTTACAACGAAAGTATACCTCTCCTTTTCACTCACAACATCGGAACGCGTCGCACCAATATAGACGGCATAGGCTAGACACATAATAGTAGGCAAATTCGCGCGAAAGCGGTGTTTTTAAAAAGTAGGCCGCAAATGATTCGCTGTTTATTTCGATTACTCTTGAAGCACTTGATATTTTTCGGAGATTTTTCGAGTACGCGTGTTAAATAAATAGACAATTGAAGAAATGTTTTAATCTCGAATGTAGGTTTTAATGCAAATATAGTATAAGCAAATAAAAACCAAAATTCATCGTAATAAATAGATCCAACTAAGTCACCTTGGTGAAAAATTACTAATATGTTTAGATTCATATTTGTAGCCAATTACCAAATTTTCGATTTCTGTATAAATTTGTAAGATCCATTTATAGCAATTATAGAAAAAAAAATCTGAAAACTGAGTTTATTTTGATAAACTCGATGGACAAACAGGGGATAATTTTATCATTAGTCATAACTTATTTGAACATATATAATTGATAAATAATCCCGAGTGTAGGAATTAGTGAACACATTGTGCCAGTGATTGACATTAATATCTTCAATTTACTGAAATGCTCAATTGCTGCACTGGGGATAAACGCACGATGATAATCTGAAGACCTTATTTAATGAATAGAAAAAAATTCCAAAACTGTAGGTTTTAATGCGAGTAAAAAAATTTCTTTCCCCGACTAACGAGGCTTCCAAGTTTCGGATGCCCGAGGAGCAACGAGGCTCTACCAGCAACATAGAGGTAGGTTCCAATATTACTCTCATAGACCTAGAAACAATGGGATACGTAATCAACAAGAAATACGTGTTATGACGGATAGCGAGAGTAGCGTGCCTAATGATAACGAGAATCAGTTTTTTCGTGACTAAAGAGTATATTTTAATTAGTAGTAGCAAGAATTATACTTAGTCGGCTCATAAGTTCTGTCACTGGCCTTTAAAATTTAATTTTGGAACTCCTAAAACAAAAACCGTTGTGCATTTGAATTTTGAATCTTTTTTAAATATTTGAGTAGTATAATTTTGCAATTTTCTGTTTTCTTTAACATGGAGTGGACGCTTAAAGATAGCCGTACCGCAATAATTGCACTATATCGTTATGGACACTCGCCGACTAAAATTTTTAAGCTACTTGAAAATTTAAAATTCTCTCTAAGATTTGTGTATCGTACCATAGAAAGATACAGTGAGGTCTCTAGTTTAAATGACAAGAAAAGAAGCGGTCGTCCGCGTACAGCTAGGACTCCAGCGGTTGTACAAGCAATTAGGGCACGCATTGCCAGAAATCCCGCTAGGAAACAAAAAGTTATGGCCCTCCAGATGGGTTTGAGCAGAAACACGGTGAAAAGAGTGCTTAATCAAGACCTGAGACTTCGTGCTTATAAACGAAAAACTGGCCATCTTCTCAATGGTCGGCTTAAAGCTTTAAGGCTTAAAAGATCTAAAGCTTTATTGAAGAAGTACGCTAAAAATAAGCATCGTTGTATACTGTTTTCGGACGCGAAATTTTTTGACATAGAAGAAAACTGTAATAAACAAAATGATAGAGTGTACGCTCGCCATAGTAAAGAAGCGTCTAATAGCATTCTCCGTATTCAAAGAGGTCATCACCCTTCATCTGTGATGGTTTGGCTGGGAGTTTCTTATTCGGGCGTCACTAGTATGCATTTTTGTGAGAAATGAGTAAAAACTAGTGCCAAAGTGTACCAAGACACGGTGTTGACTAATATTGTGAAACCACTATCCCATACGATGTTTCTAAACCAGCATTGGATTTTCCAGCAGGACTCTGCTCCAGCCCATAAGGCAAAGTCTACACAAGCCTGGCTCGCCTCCAATAAAATCGACTTTATACAGCATGAAGATTGGCCCTCCTCTAGCCCAGATCTTAATCCGTTAGACTATAAAATATGGCAGTATTTAGAGGAAAAGGTGTGCTCAAAACCTCATGCAAATCTAGACTCGCTGAAAAAATCCCTTGCTACGGCAGTGGCCAATATCGACATGAAAGTGGTGCGTGAATCCATTGACAACTGGCCACGCAGACTTCAAGCCTGTGTAGATAATTATGGCGGTCATTTTGAATAAATGTTATACATTTAGATTCTCTAGTTTATAAACTTTCAAACGCTGTACAAATTATACGGAATAAACTTAAACTTTTGTTTTTATTTGATACTATGTATATGACAGAACTTATGAGCCGACTAAGTAGTTACGTAGAATTATCTCTAGGTAAGGACATTGCAACCCAATTCTTAGTCGATACGGGCTCTACCTTATGTGCTATAAAATATGAGTGCATACGCAACCAGAATATTCCTATCCATAACGATAATGTAGTAGTCAGCGGAATAGGCGGCAAAGTCCAGCCCATTGGATATGTTCACTTAGACCTTAATTATGGAGATCATAGCCTTAATCACAAGTTCTATGTTTTTAAAACATTGCCATGTACGGCTGGCGGTATCTTAGGAATAGGCTTTTTTAGAAAGTACGCGTCAACTGTAGACTACTTTGACAACACTTTGACTTTAAGGAATAGTTATGACTGTAAGATTATATTACCGCTATACATGGAGGATAGCAATCGTTTTATGGTACCGGCTCGATCGGAAGCTATACGATACATAAAAACGGATATGGAAGAGGAATGCGTGGTGTGCGCGGATGAGATTCAACCCGGATTATTTATAGCTAGTGCGTTAGTAAAACCTAACAATGGAAAGATACCTATTCGTTTGCTTAATACGACGGAAAATGATTTCACAGTTAACCAAGTTAGCCCGACTATTCACAAAGCAAGTGACTACTATATATATATGTTTAGCGAAACGCAGAAAAATGCGGACCGAGTTAAAATGATGTTTTCTTGTTTGAAACTTGGTCATTTAAATAGGGAAGAACAGGTTTCAATTGAAAATTTGTGTGCTAAATACTGCGATATTTTTTACTTGCCAGGGGACAAATTAACAACAACAAACATATATAAGCATAACATAACACTGAAACCGGATGTGCAACCCGTGTATGTAAAACCATATAGGCTGCCATATTCCCAACAAGGGGAAGTACAAAAACAATTGGATAATATGTTGGAACAAGGTATTATTGAGCCGTGCAGAAGTGAGTGGTCAAGCCCTATATTACTGGTACCTAAAAAATCGGATAACAGTGGAAACAAGAAATGGCGTTTAGTAGTAGATTACCGAAAACTTAATAATTGTATTACAGACGACAAATTTCCGCTTCCCAAAATTACAGAGATATTAGATTCATTATCCGGTAGTATTTATTTTACACATTTAGATTTGAACCAAGGTTATTACAACGTCGAGTTAGAACCAGCCAGTAGAAAATTTACAGCTTTCTGTGGGGGTAGATATCAAATGACCCGGATGCCCATGGGTTGTAAAACTAGTCCTAATTCATTTTCCAGGATGATGACCATGGCGATGGCTGGATTATCGTATCAAAAATGTTTTGTTTACCTAGATGACCTCATAATTTGCGGACGTAATTTAAACGATCAGAATAAAAATCTACAGGATGTGTTCGAAAGACTTAGAACCGTAAATTTGAAATTAAATCCGGGAAAATGTGATTTTTTGAGAAAATATTTACTTTATTTAGGTCATGTTGTATCCGATAGTGGAGTGTTGCCAGATCCATCTAAAATCGAAGTTATGAAGAATTATCCAGCTCCTAAGAGCACAGACGAGTTGAAACGATTTGTAGCTTTCGCTAATTATTACCGTAAATTCATCCCAAATTTTGCCGAGAAAGCATATTACTTGAATTTATTATGCAGAAAAAATATAACATTTAAATGGGATGACAACTGTCAAAAATCATTTGACTGCCTTAAAGAGTGCATGACCTCAACTCCAATTTTACAATATCCAGATTTTTCAGAGGAAAATGAGTTTATCTTGCAAACCGACGCCTCAAAATTCTCAATAGGTGCAATCTTGGCTAATTCAAATAAATTACCCATAGCGTATGCAAGTAGGAGCTTAAATAAAGCTGAAGTACACTACCCTACAGTGCACCTTGAATTGCTTGCCGTGGTTTGGGCGGTAAAGCACTTTAGGCCTTATTTATACGGGCGTAAATTCAAAATATTTACCGATCATAAACCACTAGTGTACTTATTTAATATGACAGATCCCTCCAGTAGATTATTGAAATTTAGACTGACATTAGAGGAATACGATTTTGTGGTTGAATATGTGAAAGGCAAGGAAAATGTGGCTGCAGACGCATTGTCCAGGATACGCATTACTTCAGACGAGTTGAAAGATATGAATAGGCATGTAATGAATGTAATGACTAGAGCGCAAAGAAGAAGGATGGACGCGGGATTTCCGGTCGATATGGTTGCTACTAACGACAGGCCTGATCAACCAAGAGTTGTAGCGACACATATCCAACCGAAGAATTCCGTAGAACTAAGATTTCTAGACATAAAAAGTATAGACAATTTAAAACGACAGAAACGAATTAATAACGAGAGTAAAACATTATGCTATAGCAAAGAAAGAAAGACAATTTATATAAAACAAGTATCTCAATCACAACTGACGCGAGCCGCTTTTGTGAGAGAACTTAGTCAGTTTTGTAAGGAAATAAATGTTGAAGAAATACATTTCATTAAAAATAAAAAATAATTTTTTTTTGCCGAGAAATTAGTAAGTAAGATAAAAAATATGGTGACATGGTCCGGACCACGACTAAATATATTAAATGAAGTGAAACGAATTTATGACAAGGACGACAAAAGAGTGTTACTTAATGATTTTCACCTTTTACCCACCAGTGGCCACGCGGGTACAAGGAGAATGTATAATAACATGAAAAAATACTATTACTGGCCTGGACTCGAGAAAGACATTAAGGAATTCATAAGTAAGTGTGAAAAGTGCCAGCGCCAAAAATATCCGGTTCAGGTAAAAGAACCTATGGTAGTGACGTCAACAGCGCATTCCGCGTTTGATAAAATATTTTTAGATATAGTGGGCCCCTTAGATAAGGATAATTATAATTACTCATATATTCTTACTTTACAATGCGAACTTTCAAAACACGTAAGTGCATATCCCCTTGTTTCTAAAACATCAACAGAGGTAGCGAAATGTTTTGTAAACAATTTTATTCTTCAATATGGCATACCAAACACCATAGCAACTGACAGAGGCACCGAATTTATCTCCGCGACCATGAAAGAGGTTTGTAAAATTTTAAATATTAATCAGATTAACTCTACCGCTTATCATCACCAATCTATTGGATCTCTAGAAAATTCACACAAACATTTAGGTGCATTTCTACGCATACAGACAGACAATCACCCTGAGGCTTCCAAGCCATTGGCTCCAGCCAATGGCTTCCTTTTTGGAGTTTCGCTTACAATACATCAGTGCACTCGGAAACAAAGTTCACCCCTTTCGAGTTAGTCTACGGTAAGCAGTGTAATTTACCAAGTAATTTAGTGACATCCATAGACCCGCTTTATAACTATGATGACTATCCAAAAGAGCTAAAATACCGTTTACAGGTTACGCAGAAAGAGGCACGTGACAATTTATACTCAAGTAAGTTACAACGTAAATTCAGGTATGATGCCTATATAAATACGATTACTTATAAACCTAACGATCAAATTTTAATTAAAAATGAAACTGGAAATAAACTCCAAAGTTTGTATTCAGGACCATATGTTGTAGTAAAAGATATTCCACCCAATGTGAAAATAATAAAAAATGGTAAATTAGACATCATTCACAAAAATAGAACCAAGCTTTTCATACAATAAAAATGTATTTTATGTTTGAATGATAACTTACTGTACTGTATCTATTTTAACTGTGGATGACCCATAAATGTGTTTGTAATTAGATCAGCATTGTCTGTTTTGTAAACATACTATTAACTCTTAATTTTAAGCCTATATAAATTTATTGATAAAGAATGTGTAACCCAAATGAAAAAAAAAGTACTTAATACTAAATACTTTTTTTTCTTTTCGCTCCGTGGGAGATGTAGTGTATAGAGCTATAGATAGTTATGAACATGTATTACAATGCTATATTAACCATGCTTATTATGAATAAACAGCAGTCTTACTTAGAATCTGGTGGTATCAATTCGTCTCCCGACTCCCAACCTTATAGCAGGACCAACCATATATAGTAAATGGCAATGAATCGTTCACCATTGTTTTTAAGTGAAACACCTATACCTTTTTCCTGTATTTTAATTTTTGTTAAGTTAAAGTTTAATTCTCTACAATCATGGTCACCCTACAACAACTGGTTTATAAAGATTAAACCTCTAACTGTTTTGACAGCACTTTAATTATGAAGAAAATAAATTGTCACATTGAGTGAGATACGATATTTCAAAAGTAATCGGACTCAGATGACATTTAATTTGAAACGTATCACTTGACTGAATAATTCTGATTGTAGAGTGACCATGAATTTCGTAAATAATTTAAAACATTTCCTTTTCAACACCGAAGGTAAATGAACATTAATTTCACTAATAGTGGTACGAAGGAGTAGCTTATGATCTACTGAATCCGTAGTGTTGAGCTTGCCATCCTGTATATAGATTATTTTCATTAATTGTGAAAAAACAGTGCTAAGCAGAGATATATCGTGGGTGTAGCATACGGTGCGCAATGAGCAGTACACGTACCCTTCGATCCAGGAAATCGATCTCAGCCTGAGTCCACCTTAATATGCCAAAGGAGTATGTGAGCAAGGGGTTGAAGGCTTTTGTCAGGCGACAGAAAAAGCGCTCCTTCACCGCCCGTTTGATGTCTCCACCCTCGATACCCGAAGACTGTGACATACCAAGATACTTATAGGTTTCTGCTTCGGAGAGAGATCTGAGAGCCATTGTCTCAGAAATATGTAAATTTGTGGAATTTACAACTTTCCCCCGCTGTACATGCATGACCGCACACTTATCGACACCAAATTCCATTTTGATGGCACTACTGAAGACCTCTGTGGTTTTTAGTAGCTCCAACAGGTCATGTTTATTTGGTGCAAATAGTTTAAGGTCGTCCATGTAGAGCAGATGAGAAATGACCTCACCCTCTCTCCGCAGCTGGCAACCTAGTCCTGAATCCTTCAGCAGGGTACTGAGCGGATTCAACGCTAGGCAAAACCACAAGGGACTCAGACTATCACCCTGAAAAATACCTCGCTCAATCCTGATGGAATCCTGCGGGCCAGAGGGGCACTCTCCCCCCCCCCCTCCCCCCGGCTTGACGAAGGACTGTGGTCCACTGCCCCATGCAAGCAACTAAGAAGGATCTCAAAACTGCATCAACTTTATACAGTTCTAAGATCCTCTTCAGCCATGAATGATGCACCGAATCATAGGCCTTCTTATAGTCAATCCAGGCGGCCGAGAGGGTTCCTCTGGTTCGCCGGACTCGTTGGCAAATGGTCATGTCTATGAGGAGGAGCTCTTTAGTACCACGTGACCCAACCCTACATCCATTTTGAGCGGGGGCCAGAATGTTGTTCGCAACAATGTGCGTGTTAATTTTTGCTCTCAAAATGGATGTAAGGAGCTTGTATAGCGTCGGCAAGCACGTGATGGGTCTGTAGTTCTTCGCTTCCGTGGTACTACCGGACTTGTAGAGCAAGGAGGTAACACCAGTTGTTAAGGGAGGCGGCAGGGAACCGATCTCGAGGGCTTGCTGGAACTGTGCTGCCAAACGCGCGTGTGAGCATCGAAACCATTTTAGCCAGAAGTTGTGCAATCCATCCGGGCCCGGACTTTTCCAGTTCGGAGCCGTACGGATGGCACAACTTACGTCTTCGGGGCTGACGGTAACAGACCCCATGGGTTCAATGGACTCACACTCACGCTTGACAACATCCATCCAGGCGCCCTCGGTGTGCTCGACAGGCACCGACCAAATACTACGCCAAAAGTTAACCATGGCTGTAGCATCCGGTCGCTGTCCATCAGACACACGATGGTCGGTTCCATCCCACTTCCGGTATACCTTCCTTTGGTCACTTTGGAAAAGGCGATTCTGCTGGTATCGGTCCAGACGCTCTCTGTAGCGACGAATACGGCTTGCCCATGCATACACTTTCTGCTTCAGAAACTCAATGCATTCCGTGACACAGGCCATGTAGTCACGGGGCCTGACACCAGTCCCCGCGAAGGCTTGGTTCACGAAGCGCATTACTCGAGGGCGGTTATTGCCCCCTCTGAAGCAGATCAGCTTTGCAATGAGAGTCCTATACGTATCGACACGCCGCTCAATTCGTACTTGCCAGGTAGGAACACTCCCGGTGGTCCTAGGTGCACGGTCAGCGTCCGGAAACTTGACGCGAGCAACACGGCACGCCGCGATGGCCCCGCAGTACATAATTGAGTGCGTGTCAATCAAATCTGCACTAGCCCCAAAATACGGGACTAGGAGATCGTTCAGGGCTCCCATTAACGCTAGATTGCGTCTATTCACGGGCAGGCGTGGTAGTCGCGGCCTAGAATTGGGTGTGGAGCGATACTGCGTAATCGCCTCTTCCAAAGCCCTCCTCAATAGTTCATGGGCATGGGTACTCACACTCTGATTCGCACAGTCCTCGTCGGCACTGGAATCAACCCGCGGTGCCCCCGTTGCCATATCGGGTGCAGGCACCGGAGCCGGCAACGTGGCGGGTGGGTTCCGGGCCGAAGCGGAGGCTGCGCGAGCAGAGAGTGCCTCCATGCGGAGCCGATCAAGTGTCGCGTCATCCAACCGCTTGAGCCGTTGGATGACGCGCACCTGATCCGATAGCCTTTGCGCAGAAACGGAGATGGCTGGTTCAAGCTCCTGAAACAGAGGAAGCATCCTAACACGGTACGCGGACAAATTTGTTCCTCCATCTGTCGCCCCATAGTAGGCACGCATGCAGTTCTCGTTCATTGTTTGCGACCACTGCATGCGGCGCACTATACCACCGGTAGCGGGAGCCGTGGGCGGAGCAGGATGTCCCGCAGGCTCCAAGCGTGCCGGCAGCGGTGGCCGCCCGCGTCGCGCAGGTGGACGTGGCGGCGTCGGCGAGCCGCTCTCGTCGCTCTCGCTGGTGTCGGGTGCGGTGGCAAATTCGTCACCTGACGACGATGGCGAGGAGTCAGACGAGGCGGTCAGAGATGGTGGGCGTGCGCTTTGTGTAGACGCTTCTTGACGCGCTTTGCTTCTCGTGATCATATTGTTATTGGCTTTTGGCTCGTATGCATTTTTTTGACATTGTCGTCATTACTATGTACATAAGTAAGTATAATTGTACTAAAAGATGGTCAAAATGCACGTATAAAAAGCAATAAATAACAATTTAACAAATATTAGCAAAAGACACGTCTGACGTTGACGGCGTCATTTTATTTATTTATTATTATTATTAAATAATTTGAATGAATTCGAAGTAAATACAGAACAACGATTTTCATTATGATTAAAATATTTTGTATCGAAATAATATTTTAATCTTGTATTTTGAAAGTCGTTTGACTATTTAAGTAATAAGTAATTTTTCAAGTTTCAAGAGTGAAACTAACACCATGATCAGATTATTTTCACCACTCATTACAATTATAAACTGTTACAATTGCGGAAATACAACAGCAATATTTTCGCCCCGAGCAATATTCCCTGAACCAGCACAACGTTACCTACGACTCGTATTTAAATGGGCAGAATGAACAAGGTTTGCACTGTATCTGTTTCATGGAAATTGCATTTGTATTCGCTTTGAACCGGTTTGCTCTGGATTGCAGCGGTCGTAACTCGTTTATTGATTTCATTTGTTTCCTTGGCTGTTTGAAGTGGCTAGTTTTCAGCTAGATAGCTCAAAATTGGTTGGAGTAGCGCGGGTAGATGACCTGGTAAAGGTCGCGAGAGTTCACTGGATGCGGGTGGCGCAGGACTGTTCATTGTGGCACACTTTAGGGGAGGTCCGGCAGTGGTCGTCCATCGGCTGATATGATGATGATGATGAAGGTAAGGTAAGGTATGTAGGTGTCAGAGCTTGATACTGAGCCAATACGAGCACATGGCACTTTAAATCTTAGATCACAGTATTACAGGCGAACATAATTCAATTACAGGATATTGAAGTGTCAACCAGTGGCACATTTGACGACCTGTTTAGCCTAGTTGGTAGTGACTCTGCCTCCGAAGCTAGAGGTCCCGGGTTCGAATCCCGGCCAGGGCATTTATTTGTGCATTTTTCACGGATATTTGTTCTTGGGTCTTGGATGTTTTCTATGTATTTAAGTATGTATTTATCTATATAAGTATGTATATCGTCGTCTAGTACCCATAGTACAAGCTTTGCTTAGTTTGGGACTAGGTCGATTTGTGTAAGATTGTCCCCCAATATTATTATTATTATTATTTAGCTTTTTATGAAATAGGAGGCAAACGAGCAGTGAATCGCCTGATGGAAAGCGATTATCGCCGCCCATGGACACTCGCAACACCAGAGGCCTTTATGATGTGAGTACGCTCTTTTATTGAAAGCTTAAAAGTCGTATCGATCCGGAAATATCGCAAGCGACAGTTCAGTCTACAGTAGAGCTATGCGATGCAGATTTCTAAAATCTGTTTTTAAAATGTTTCCCGCTCTTTCTTACTATTCTGCACGTGTAGTACACGCAAGTGCGTGTAAAATAAATTTTCATCAAGTAAGGAGTGTAGTTTTTGAAAACTGGTCAACACTCATGTAATAATAATCACACGGCCCACTTACTTACATTTACATTACATTATCATCATCATCCTGGCCGATTTCAACCACGGGCACTGGAAAGATGAAGACAAACAAACATATAGTCCACATATAAAACATTAAATGAGAAAACTGTACCGTTTACTCAACCAATACACCCTAGCCGTAATCTCAACAGTCCTTAATGTTTAACTGTTCGACATCTTGGCAATACACCCAATTATGGAATGTCCAGAAAACATCGGTACCTATTAAGGACAACCGAAATTAAGCGATTACCTAAGGCGTATCAAGAGTCGGGCCTACACGACTGAACTACCTACGAAATAACATTATTATTATTATTATTACTGGGAGCCTCTAGTGTCGCAATCTGTCGCAACTGCTGGGCAAAGGCTTCTCTCCTCTGCTTCTAATTTTGTCGGTCCAAAGAATCCTGTGACTACTCATTTGAAAGAGAGTCTAGCTTGTCCCACCATCGCCGGCGAGGTCTGTTGCGTTTCCATTTCGAGCTGTCGGTCTGTCAGTCAGTGGCTTCAGTAACATAAACCTAATACATTATTCAAGCAAATGTAGCCGTCTAAATTTGGTCTTGGATACTCGCTCGCTTATTGAACTTACACTTACTGAAATCGGCACAAAAATACGTTATGTTAAATGGGGAATAAATGGTTGGCGGGTAAATAATTCTATTTGGCATTAAGCCCGCCGCTTATACATTATACAATCACATTTTGTGCAATAAAGTAAAATAAATAAACAGTTAAAATTACACACAACAGACAAAGAATCAGATTAGTAAATGATACACATACTTAGTTGCGAAAGGCTGACAGACAAAGTTCCTTTGTGACCTTTTTGGTACGGAACCCTAAAACCCGTGCGTGTGTCCCCGGCTTAAGAATTAGAAGGCTGACCGCGTGACCGACATCAAATAGGCAATAATTGGGCCCGACTCGCGCTTAACCGGAATTTATTGGGTCGCATTACCCCCAAATTGGAATAATCTTTGAAGGTCAATGAAACGGAACGTTCCAATTTATCGCAATGTGTATGAGGTAATAAGTGTCGTAAATTTTACCTTATTGGTTAGACGAATGGGGCAGAATTGAATTTGGTCGTAAATCATGAATTATTGGTTGGTTGTCATAATTGGACATGTGATATTGAATGTTTCTGCTTTCTTTGCGATTTTCTACTCAGTTTCTGATGAGTTTTGGAAATAATGTATGTAGCAGCCGATGCCGGTTATGATGGAAAAATGGAGAAACATCGATGAAAAGTTGACTGTAACAGTATATTTTTTCAAAGTGTATTTTTACAAATATATCTAAACGAAGGCTATGCAGAAGTGGTTGAATGTACTTACGAACAAAGATGGCAAACCGCTATTTTACTTACGGTGCCCGATGGGCGCGTTTTGCAACTGCATATAAGTTGTTTGTAGACTAAAAAAGTAACGGTTGCGTTCACAACAATGTAATATTAAACTTTGAATAGAAATGTAGATTTGACGAACAACCCAAAAAAGTGGTAGTTTTATTATGGCTGCGGTCTTCTGTAAAATGGATAGTGGATACACTTCCCCAATTGAACTCCTTCAAATATGGACATGGAAACTGCGCTGTGCTCTTATAAGGACGTTACATATTATTAAAAGAAAATCCAAGCAAGCATATTTTTATTTAAAAATATTTTCAACGGCAATGTAAACAATCAATCTTTGATGTCTAATCAAAAGAGGCAAGAACACGCTCTTCCGGAAAATCTGTCGAGTGCTTTGGAATCCCTCGGGGTTTGTGTTCGAAATCGTTTCCATATTGAATGTTTTATACGTGCTGCAATTTAACAGACTGTCAGTTTCACACTCACGTCAAAAAATGTAAAGAAATTGTACAAGATTTTTTAACAATTTTATTTCCATACTCCTACTATATGTCGAATCCATTTCGGGGTTTACCTCGTCTTCTTGTTCGTGCATGATAATAACCACGAAATAAGATGCAGTAATTGGAGAACAGATGTTTATTTTCTAATCACAATCGAGATGAAAACTTTAATGATTACACCAATGTTATTGGATTTAAGTATTCTAGGTTGGAAACGTGGTGTGTTCGTCGCAGAACTAGCCTGACGTCCGTCACGATCTCATGCTCAATCCAGAATGGCGGCCTCGGCCGCACGCCTCTCTTTCCCACCCCCGTTTTTCCTCAGGTTGGTCAACTGTCACTTCTCACAATCAGGTTAGCCAACTTAACATTGCTAGTTCCGCGTCGACCGCACCCAAGCAAATCGCTTGACGTTTCCCAAGACTGCCGATAGATGGCATAACAAGTTACAAAATCAACAACACTTAGTTCCTTAATAATCATTGAAAATAAATTGCGCGTTGGCGCAACTGCAAGTTCTTAAATTTTGCCACGTACGGCGCCAGTGTTCACACCCTGCGACACGGCCATCTTGACAACTCACACGTCCTCGTGTGACGTATCTGAAACGGAAAATAAACTTGCAACAGTAGGTAATTGCTCTCAGTCTCGGCCAACCTGACCATGTATTTCTAAATAAGAAACAAATTAAGTAAGCCGTGCCGCAAAGTGACACATTTTACAATGTTGGCAGGTGTAATTACTTATTACAATATAGAATAAAAATGGTATACTTAGATCTAAGTACCTAAAATAATCAGTCATTAACTCGAAACATAAAATTTAAAATAACTATTGAGGGTCTTCCTGATAGAGGATAAACGAGCAGACGGACCGCCTGATCCGCCTACTCCCAAATTAAGGTTCACACTTCATAGACAATCCTAGGATGACCGACAGTCACCTTGCCCTGACCAGGCAACTCCGAAGCCAATCCTAGGACGACCGATTTTCCTGGACAATCCTCAAGAGTGACCGAACAACATGGACAACTCCTGAAGACGACCGAAAATCCTGGACAATTCTCGAGGGCGACCGAAATCCATGGACAACCCCCAAGAATGACCGACTTTCCTGGACAATCCTCATGGGCGACCGAAATCCATGGACAACCCATGAGGATGACCGATATTCCCAACTGCCTTTTTTCTTGGACAATCCTAGGGTGACCGACAGCAACATTGCCATAGCCAGGTTGAAGCACGTTTCTTAAGTGCGCGGCTTAAGGCTATCATCAAAGGAGTTCCATGGCATTGTGGGTCCTCAATACACATGTCCGCGGTAGAAATCCAGGCACGAGCGTCAACATCTTCCTTATCCGGGTCAAAATCGGGTAGTCGAAGTTCTTTAGTTGTGGATGGCTTGTTTAAGGTTTGCAACAAAGCCATAAAATTTTTGTTTTGTTGTTCCATGAGAAGCCGCCATTTTTCATCATTTGCACGCCTTACCGGTAATCGTGGGGATTGGCGTCCGATTTCCACTTCCAAACCGGCCAAGTGCGTGTTGGACTACGTACAATGGAGGGTACTGTAAAGCCTCGCTTGTACTGCTGAGGTACTGTTAGGGGATCTTAGGGGTTGTAGCTGTAATGAAATACTTTACGAATTTATAACATACTATTGTATTTCTTACTTCGGAAATACAATTACAATAATAGAGTTAAATAACACGTGTAACTCCAATCGAGTCCAGATGAGGAATCTACTCGAAAACCAACTGTTTTCTCAGGAATGCTGCTTGACAGGCATTCCAAAACATATTCAAAATATGTAGAATTGTATACATTATGGTACTAGTTCCACATGGCCAGTCCCATAATGTATCAACCTCTACATTCTCCCTCCTTCCCGTGGTGAAGAATGTAGGCAAGGACCTGTCTAACCCTATAACTCAACCAGATCTTGAAGCAAATGCCAAGATAGCACAGGCAGTCAACACGGGCTGAGAGCTGAACCAGCAAGCAGATTGTTTCAAAATTTGATCATGATCTATACGATCAAATAATTACATCAAGAATGAATCAACTTTATTCGCGCCTATCCGATGACAACTATGCAGGATGATAGTGCTGAGGCCCACAGAAGCCTCCTCGCCCGCCGTTGATGGAGTACAGCAAGTGCCCATCTCTGCGAATTGGTCTTCTTTTTTCTAAACTGCTTGTTTTTTTAACTAGTTCTTTTTAACTTTTCTAACTGCTTAGCTGGTTACTTTTCTCCCCCAGTTAGCAAATTTGCTTCACGGTCATCATAGCAAGACAGCATTCTCGATCACATGAAATTAATTAGTTCACATTTGAAATAGTCACACAATAATAATGAGTCTAGATGATGGACATAAGTCTCAATTGTAATAAATTATCATGATAATATTTACAAGTTCTAATTTTTTTGATTTAAAAAAGAATATTTATATTTCAACATTGTGTTTTATTGTAATCTACATTTTAGTGTAATTCATGATAAATTCACAATCACTTGAATTGAATTTTAGTTTGCATGTCAATGCAAAGTACAATTCAATATTTTAGTTTGCATATATTTGCAAAGTACAACCCAATGTTAATGACACCTGTCATTATTTAATTAATTTTTTTTCTAACTAACTTTACATGATTATGATGATAATGATATTGTTGTGACTTAAAAATCACAATAACCTGTACTACGTATATACAACTTACAATACCTTTATCATAGCAGTGGTGCAAATCTGTAACTAAATTAAGATATGATTATTCGATTATTATATTTTTAGCCTATTTTTAGTCTTTGAAATTCTGTCTTTAGGAGAAACACGCTTAATTATATAGTTCACATTGCCAACTTTGCGTTCCACTATAAAAGGGCCTTTAAACATAATCACAACTTAATACTTCTGCTCGTAATCCTTTTTGGAACATGTAACATTACTAAATCACCTTCTGAAAATTAAAGAAGTTTAGCTTTTTTATCATAGTAATTCTTTTGCTTCGCTTGAGCGCTTTTAATTTTTGATAATACTGATTTAGTTATCAAGGTTATAGAGTGGATTCGTTCTGGCAATATCTGTGGTGGCTTCAACTGCATTTTATTTAATGTTAAATCACATTTAAGCCTCGGCTCCCGACCATGTAACACAAAATAGGGTGACTCACATGTTGTTGCTTGTGCAGTAAAATTCAAGGCAAAAGTTGTCGGTAAGACGTACGTACACCAATTTCGCTAATCTTCGGAGACGTATTTTGAGAGTGCCGCTGACAATGATCTGAACTGTCTTTCAATCAAAGAATTCCCAGCTAGGTGCATCGGCGAACTGTGTGTCAGTTTTACTCCCGACTCTTCAACTGCACGTCGCACTTTTCTGGCAGTGAATATTGTAGCTCTGTCCGTGATGAGATACTGTACTCCTCCAAATCTATAAACAATGTGTTTCATAATAAATTGCACTACTATATCTGAGGTAAGTCTCGGGACTGGTTCCCTTATAAGATATTTACTGGTGTATTCCACTGCTGCGAGAACGTACTTGTTTCCGTTGTGCAATATTTAATTTTCCTTGACGCTGTTGACATTTGTCACAAGATGACACATAGGCTGTAACTTTACATTTATATAAGATTGCTGATTTCGGACTTTTTTATAGAGCATTCCGTCTTGAACGAAAAAATTGTGATATTTTCCTTTTTCTTCTAATTTTTTCTTCACCATTGTACAATATTCATCCTGTGATTGCTTCGTCTTCACATCTGATTCTGTGAACATATAAAGATTTAAATCATCTTTTCTTTTGAGTTCTATTTCCTCTGGCTCTTCCTTTTTTAATGGATTTCTGCTTAAATAATCTGCAATGACATTAGTCTTTCCTGCACAATGGACTATAGTGAAGTCCCATGGCTGTATTGCTAAGGCCCATCTTGCCAATCTGCCGGACATACTCGTATCTCGTTTTGACCGCAACCAAATTAACGCTCGATGATCTGTTATGACCTGAAATGATTTACCCCATAAATACGCTTTAAAATACTTTAGGCTCCATATCAAACTTAAACATTCCTTCTCGCATATGGAATATTTTTCTTTTGCTGCACTCAACTTTCTAGAAGCATAAGCTACAGGTCTCAGTTCCTCTTTCCCTTGCATGATGCACGAACCAAGAGCTTTATCGCTTGCATCGATAATGAGCCTCGTTGTATAATTTGGATCTGTGGAAAAATGAGTTAGTATCGGTGCCTCACAAATGCGCTTCTTTAATTCTTCGAACGAGCGTTGTGCTTCCTCTGACCAATTAAATTGTGTATTCTTTTTTGTCAATGACGTGAGTGGTAAAGCTATATCTGCAAATCCATTAATGAATTTTCTATAATATGAAAACATACCGATAAAAGCTCTCAATTTCTTTAGATTTTGCGGCGGTTTCACCTCTTGCATTGCCTTAACTTTACTTCTATTAGGCCCAATTCCTTCTGCCGGTACTGTATGACCTAGTACAGTTATTTCTTTGTATCCGATCTTACATTTTGAGGGTTTCAACGACAGATTTGCCTACTGCAATCTTTTAAACACTTTTTGTAATGCATTAAGGAATTCCTGAAAAGTTTTACCAAAAACAACTATATTATCAACATGTAAAATTAGATTTTTATATTTCAACCCTGCAAGAACCTTGTCCATTACCCGCTGAAAGGCTGCTTGGCTTGTACGTAAACCGAATGGTATTTTTTTAAAGGAATATAATCCGCAATGCCTCGTAAACGCTAACTTTTCTTTACCTTTACCTTAGCCAATTGCCAGTACCCTGAATTCATGTCAAGGTCCGTAAAGTATTGTGCTACATCCATGCATGCTAATAGATCGTCCACTCTTGGTATGGGATACGAATCTGCTTTTATCTTTTTGTTTAAAGCCCTGTAATCCACACAAAATCTCGGTGTGCCATCCGGTTTTTCAACGATGACGATCGGTGATGTATAAGGACTTCTTGACTCTTCGATTACGTCGTTTCATAACATTTCTTCTATTTGCTGTTCAATTATCTCTCGTTGTTTCTGGGACACTCTGTGTGGGGCACGGTGAACGGGTACTTCATCATCTGTAATAATATCCACTGGACATCCTGTATACGTTCCTAACTGAATATTATTAAATGCAAATCTATGCTTATTTTTATCTAATAAATAATTTATTAGACTTTGTTGGCATTTGGTCAACTCACGACGAATGTCAAAGTCTTGTTCATCCTTGAAAGTATATATTGAATAATCAAAAAAACCTTCTTGGTTAATGACATCATCCGTACCTCATTTAGGTTGTCACCTGAAATATTGTCATTTGATATTTTATTATTTACATTGGATGAATTTTCGTTTTCTATCTCCGCAATCTGCAGTTTGAACAAAAGTTTTCCCTCGTTTCTATTTTAGTAACAAAACAAAATAGCAACAGCTACCTGCAGTTGTGGGTGCCCCATGTAAGTGAAGTAAGCAGGAAGGTGTTTGCTGCAGTGGGGTCTCTAAGGCGGCTTCGTAATTTTCTACCCATCGCCACTAAGATTGCCCAAACATTACTTATTCCTCTTCTTGATTATGCCGATAACTCCTACCTTGACCTTTCAGTGGAGCAACTTAATAAGCTTGAGCGTCTCCAAAATGTCTGCATACGGTTCATATTTGGGTTACGCAAATATGACCATGTTTCTAGATTCCGTTCTTAATTCAAGTGGCTCCCAATCCGTTATCGCCGTAATTCTCACATTCTCACTCTTATGTATAGTGTGCTTTTCAACCCTGCGACTCCCCGCTTTGTGAAAGAGCGTTTCAGCTATTTTAATTCTCTCAGATCTTCTAATAATTTGCTTTTAACGGTGCCAACTACCTCTTTCAAATTTTACAACTGTTCATTCACTTTTAAAGCTGTTCGACTGTGGAACTCTCTCCCTCTTGACATAACACGGGCAAAAACGATTGATAGTCTCTTCCCCCGGACCCCCGCAAGGTGTAGACGTGTCTAAGTCCCCGCGCAAATTATTACTAATTGAATAAATGAAAATTATACATCATTTAATTCACGTGAGAAATTAGGAGCGCATAAGTTCGAAGGTGCAACAGTTACCATACCGCTGTGGTACGTCACGCCTGCGCTACGGACCGGGTGAGTGCTACGCCGCTACGACGTCACATCTGCTACGCTGCGCCTAACGCTCCCGCCTGTTGTGCGCTTATGCGTTCCTGGTACTGCGCTGGCGATTGTGAGACGTCATCATCTACGCGCCATCTGCTACGCGGCACAGCGGTGAGAGCTCCGTTCATTTTATAGAGCCCTGGTACTTCTGACTGCGATCGCATTCGAACGAGCGACTAGGATGGCATCGGCACTGGACGACAGTATGATATGCAATGCATGCCAGTTAGACTTATCTGTTGGTGCAGAGTATTTGCAAAGCAGGGTGAAGACATGCGAAAAATTATATCATTACGCATGCAACAACAAATCCCTCTCAGAGGCCGAAAAATCAATATGGGTTTGTTCCGAATGTGCCTGTGCAGCCAGAAAAGGGGGCCGGAATTGTGATACGCCGGTTGGTACTCCCGTGAATATAAAAAATGTAGCGTTCAGGAAGCCGTCCTCTGGTGGGCCTTCCATCTCACCACACCCTGCCCCTGGACGATCCCTCCAGGTGTCGCCAGAACCTGTTGGGCCCACGTCTATGCCAACGACCTTGGAAATCATGTTACTTCGGGAGCAAATAACTTATTTAACCGAACAGCTGACGGATGCAGTCTCTGTCATCGGGAGGCTGCAATCCGCTCTTACTACATATACGAATAAGGTTGAGACTATGAGCGGCAGACTCGAGGCATTGGAACGTGCCCTTGAGTCTCGCTATGTTGCGGCCTCTTCAACGGTATTACCAAACCCTATTGTGAGTTGTGACGAGATTGATATAAATAGTAAGTTAGAGAAAACGCATGAATCAAAACGTAAACGTGCAAAAAAGAGCCGAAAGGATAAGGACTCAGTTACATTGCCCAGCAAGTCGACAGTGACGACACCGACTGAAATTCCACCAGCAGATCCACCTGTCAACCTTAACAGCCCTGCAGGCTCCCAGCAGAGTGATCCCATAGCAGCCAATTCGTCTACGGACGATAATGACGCTACTATATCTATGGCACGAAGAGAGGTCCCAGCAAAAAAGAAGCAGAGACGACCAACATCCATACGCTGCACCGGAGGCCCAAATGTTACTACTCTCAGAGCGGTCGAGGTCCGAAAACACATACATCTGTGGAATATGCTGTCCGGTGCGGACGAAGTCCGGGAATATCTGCAGCAGCTTTGTGAGCAGGGCACGTGTACCGTGGAGGAGTTGCAGTCGAAAGGGGAATACAAGTCGTACAAACTGGGTGTTCCTGTTGCTTATTATGATAAATGTTTGTCGGCGGACGTATGGCCTGACAATGCAAGAGTGAAGACGTGGTTTTTTCGAGGGCAAACCAAGCAAACTAAAAGAACCTCAAGCTCCTACTAACGGCCCCACAATCACCATTACTTATCAAAATGTAAGAGGTCTCAACACCAAGTTGAAGTTTTTTAGACAAAGTGTTCTTGCTCACGAAAGTGATATTGTCGTCGCCACGGAATCGTGGTTGTCGGCATCTGTAGAGGACGCTGAACTGGTGGGAGAAGCCTGGAGTATCATACGCCGGGATCGCGTCACCGGTCGACAGGGAGGAGGAGTACTGATTGCCGCGAGACCAGGCATTAGTCTGCGACGGCGACGAGAGTTCGAAACCGCCGACGGGGAGGATCTGTGGACTTCTTTCGTTGTGGGTGAAACACTTTTTCATTTGTGTGCAGTATACATTCCACCTAACTCTTCCGAAAATGTATATATGCAGTTTTTCCAAAAAATAGAATCATTTATTGACTCTATCGGTGTGGTCATAATTGTTGGTGACTTAAACCTTAACCCTAAGTATGCTTCCACTAGTGTCTTGAGTTACTATTGTTATTTTACGACATTCTGTGATTTTATTGAGATGAATGAAGTGTTGAATTCGCATGGAGGAGTGCTAGATGTGGTGCTGGTGCGAGAGCGCGCTCATGGTGTCTTGGTTGGTGAGTTCCATATGCCGACTCTTATCATCCTCCTCTTGAAATTTCTATCCCGCTTAAGAAAACCGTAAGTAGCCCTGCGAAGATTAACCCTAGTAATCTTGATGCGAGTCGTGATTGGAATTTTCCGAGGGGCAACTACGAGCTTCTTTGCCAACTGATCGCCGACGTGTCTTGGACGGGCGTCTTTGAAGCCCGAAATGTCAATGTCGCCGTAGATCACTTTTATAAATTGATGTACGGCATTTTCGATATGTGCATACCCAGGAAAAATAGGTCTAGCAAGCCCAGCAGACTGTATCCGATTTGGTTTACAGCGGATATTATTTCAGACATTAAACGGAAAGCTTCTCTTCACCGTAAGTGGAAACTGACTGGAGACGGAGAAGTATATGCCAACTTTTCTAAACTCAGGGCCGATATAAAATCGAGAACGTCAAGAGCTTACGATGATTATGTTAGCCGAGTTCAGACTAACATAACAGGTAATCCTCGTGCTTTTTGGCAACATATAAACAACCTAAAATGCAAGGGGGGGTTTGAAAATCGGGTGTTACACGATGGAAAGCCTCATGAGGGTGCAGAGGCTGCTCAGGCTTTCGCGAACTTTTTCTCAAGTGTTTTCCTTCCTTGTGCACCTTTACTTGACCACACCAAGACTATTGAGCAGGATGCGACACATACTGCTAATTTAATTCATATTGGCACAATATCTCCTCAGGACGTGGAATCCGGCATAGCTCGTCTAAAGCCCCAAAGCTCTTTGGGCCCCGATGCCTTTCCGGCGTATATACTAAAGGGCTGCAGAGACTGGCTAGTGCTGCCTTTATCTCACATCTTCAACCTAGCTCTTCGCACTGGGGAGTACCCGAATCAGTGGAAGGTATCACGGGTGCGGCCGATTCCTAAGTCGGGTGATGCAACCAATGTTGAAAATTATCGACCCATTGCGATTCTCTCCTCGATTGCAAAGTTATTTGAATCGATCATATACAAGCATGTAGCCTCTCAAATACAACCATATCTCTGTGACTCACAACATGGTTTTAGGCCAGGGCGATCAGTCGAAACGAACCTCTTAACCCTGGTAGACTCTATTTCTGAGCATTTGGATAAAGGAATACAGGTGGATGTGTTGTACTTTGACTTTATAAAAGCCTTTGATCGCGTGGATAACGACATACTATTAAGGAAGTTATGTAACATCGGCTTCTCGCCAATACTGCTTCGATTTTTTGCTAGCTATCTTCGCGACAGGCAGCAGTACGTGCAGCACGGATGCTTTGTTTCCAATCGATACCACACTCGCTCCGGAGTAAGCCAGGGTTCAATTTTAGGCCCTTTTTTATTCGGCGTCATGATTAATGACTTGGCTTCACTCCCTAGATATGCCAGATGTCTTCTTTATGCTGATGACCTAAAGCTCGTTTACGGCGTGCAGCAACTATCTGACTGTGAATCGCTCCAAGAAGATATTAACCGGATCTATCAATGGAGTATTGCAAATAAACTGCTTTTCCATCCTGAGAAGTGTTCCGTAGTGTCTTTCGGCCGCGCTCGTACTCCCTTATATATCAATTACCTGCTAGGAGCGGAATCAATAAAACGCCTTGACACTGTCAAAGATCTGGGCGTCATATTTGACTCGCACCTTAATTTTCATGGCCATATGAGAACCTTAGCTACCGACTGCTTTCGGAGATTGGGATTTGTTATCCGCAATGCTCGCGAATTTGACAACCCCTTTGTCATTAAGGTTGTTTACACCGCTCTAGTTAGGAGCAAAATGGAGGCAGCATCTGTAGTGTGGAACCCCCACGAGCTCACTTACGCCTTGCTTCTGGAGAAAATCCAAAAGGCGTTTCTGCGATTTTTATATAAAAAAACCTATGGGTACTATCCCTTCCTTTACCCGACGAAGTTTTTGCTCGGCACACTGGGTTTTAACTCTCTGGAAGTGAGGCGTAATTATGCGCTCGTGACTGGAGCGTGCCGAATATTGCGTGGGGACTCGAACTGTCCTCAGCTGGTCTCGCAACTGGTTCGCCTTTTCGTGCCGTCTCTAACTCAGTCAAAGTTTAATTTTAGACCACGTCAACGCGACTTACTGGCAGTTCCTAAGGCGCGCACTGTGGCGTATACGAAATCACCACTGGTTCGCGCTTTGCAAATGCTAAACGCGCTTCTCAAGTCAGCACCCGACTGCGATGTTTTTGCAAGTAGTTGGAAGATCATATCTGATGAATGTAAGAGGTTATGTGAGGAGATGGATGACCGTCCGTCCTCAGTTAGTTATTAAGATTATTGTAATTACTTTTAATCGTTCAGTCGTGTATAACACTAGAACTTTAAAAATGTTGGATGCATTTCACAGTGCCTTGGTATCTCACTGTAATACTGTGTAATCTGTTTTGTAAATAAATAAATAAATAAATAAATAAATAAATAAATAAATAAATAAATAGTTTCAAATCCCTACTTAAAAACATTATCTTTCTTAAATCTTAAAAACATTATGTCTCTTCCTTAATATCGACTACCTATAGATTTTTTTTAGCTGACCATATATTTGTTTTACTATTTCTTATTTGTTTTGTGATATTGTTATATATGTATGTTTTTGTTTATTTATTTAATATAAAAATTAGCACTAACAGACAAGCCTCACGTACTAATTTGTAATGAATTTAAAGTAATTTAACATGGGTTTAAAAATACAATAATTGATAATAGTTCATAATAAATATTCAATAGGTACATAATTAGATGGAGCTGGGTGTGACAATCGATTCTAGGTAGTGACTAGATGCGGTCAGGAAACGATTCTCAGGTGTGAAAAATACGTCGAGATGGCTGTCACTGTTTAAAATGTTATTAAGTAGCATCAGTGCTTGGCGTAGGGGAGAAGAGTCATGTGCGCACGTCCTGCTATGTTATTCACAAAGCCAGCCAGAGGTGGAGTGAACGTGAACGTCCAAGACCGATGATGTCACAGCCCACCCCTAATATATATTGACGCCGGGGCTCATAATAACAACACGTAATCGGGAGTTTAAGAGGGGGCATAACACCAGGAAAAAAGTAGAATTCACCAGCGCGTCCCGCGCCTGGCCCCGCTGTGCGTAAAGGCGATGCGTCTGTTGCTGCCTCGCTCACTCCGCATAGTATATGTCCATCCAGACAGATGAAACATGATTATTTAATAAGCGATAGTTATGTTTATTTGTTAGGTACAATTGGAAATTAAGAACGTCCATAGACTACGGTGTTAATTAGAAATTAAGAACGTCCATGGACTACGGCGTCAATTGGGCATTAAGATAAGTCTCCCTGACAGCCGCGCGACTGCGTTAGGTATTTGATTGGGATATTGAAGTCTTTATCGATCGTGACGTAAGCGCTGGCAGCCTTTTGCATGTCCTTCCGCAATCCGAACGCCCATATTCTGACGTGTAGCAGCCATATTCTAGGTGAAACGATTGCAACCTCTTTTAAATATGTTATAGTTTTGAAGTCATCAAAAAAGTTATTACTTACGAGTAGGTAAGTAAATTTATAAATGCTTTTAGGAAATAGTACGTACAGACTAACAATCGTTTTTAACTAGCAACCCACCCCGGAATCTAGCGGATTATGCTTATACATATATATACAAAGGTAAATGAAGTATAAGTTAATTGACAAAAGCTAACGCAAAATGACTGTGAAAAATATGACAGTTTCATACAAAATCCGCGCCAGCTTTTATGAATCGACTTATTATATGGCTACAATAAAATCGGCCAAGAGCATATCGGGCCATGCTCAGTGTAGGGTTCCGTTCGGTATATTCCCAATGAACTTGCTTTAAAAAGATCAATAACAAGCAAAAGAGAATACCTTCACAGCGTTTCATACGTCTTTTACTAAGAAGGGAAGACTTTTTACGATAGCTGAAAAACAGCTCAACTGATCATGTCCGCTATAGTTTTCATTCAGTTTTTATTAAATTTTACTTTCCTGATTTTTTTCATATTTTTTGGACCCATAGTTCAAAAGTTAGAGGAGGATTCATTTTTTTTTCTCTTGAAAGGAATAATTAAAAAAATATTCACTTATCAAAAAGTGTTTGATGAAGACTTCTATTTATTTTGAAAGACCTATCCAACAACCCCCCACGCCATAGGGTTGAAGCAAAAAAAAAGCGCCCACTTAGTAAAGGCATGAACAGTAGGGTAGACCGGGGACAATAGAAACACGTCATGATTGAAACAAGTCAAATTTCTCGAAAACTATAATACGTACACGTCTGACGCAACATTCAGAACATGCGGTCGGTCATAATTGAATCCTTGGCCAGAGTGCTCGAGCGCCGGTACGAGACGGGAGTATCTACGAGCCAAGCCAGTTTTTCGCGGTAAAAAGTAAGTATTTGTGCTCTCGTATATTGGCTAATCAAATTATTTTGGTGTTATAGTTAGGAATAAACGAATGTTTTTAATGGCCGTTGATCAGCGTTCGAGTCTTTTTTATATATATAATATTTGTCATTGAAGTGAAAAACGTGGTGTGGGGACGATAGAAACAACTTGCCTGTGGACGATTGAAACGTTTCAATCGTCCTCGTGTTTTAGTCGTCCCCAAAAGTAAGCAACTTCAAAATATAAGGTTCTGTATTCGATGCACATGTTTGTTATATTAATCTTCACATTTATTTGTGTAGTTTTTGGCCTAGTTTATAAATAATGGATGTAAGTTTTTTTGTTTTCAAACACTGCAGTTTTTTTTCAAATACTGCAGTTTTTTATTCGGCATTACGTGAACATTTGTTTTAAACGGACTTCATAAAAAAGTAGGTTCTCAGTTTGACCCGTATGTTTGTATTTACGTTTGTTTGTCCACAATTAACTCGCGTTCGGTTAAACCGATCTTGATGCGGTTTTTAGAAAAGTATTTGTCACATTTTTGAGAAAGTTTTTGTGCATGATATTAACAAATGGTTATTAATAGCTTTCAAAAACAAGGAGGATCTCTATACGATTTCAAGCTAACATGGTCACTAAGGTTGCTTGTAGGTATACAACACAACAAATGGTTTGTAACTTTTAATGCGACAAAGACACAAGTTTTTAAATCGATTTTTTAAGACTTAGAACAGCCCTTAAAGTTTAGTGAAAAGGGGACTTTACTGTCAGTGCTTTGGTGTCCGCTGGATGCGGGTGGCGCAGGATCGGTCATTGTGGAAGTCTTTAGGGGAGGCCTTTGTCCAGCAGTGGACGTCTTTCGGCTGACATGATGATGATGACTGTCAGTGACCCTTTTGTATTCTTTCTGTGCGCTCGGTATCGGTTTGAAAGACGTGTCGGTACTTGTCGGGGCGTATCAAAGGATTTGTTCTCTCATTGACTCGTGGCGTCGGCTCTGTGCGCTCCCTCACTCGCTGCGCACCCGCTTGAATTCAATCGTGTCGGTCGTCAGTTGGTCATCGAACTTGTGTTTTGTTTGTACGTGCGGAAGGTGCTGATACTGTAATGATCAACCTCATGATGATGAAAGAGAAAAGCCTATTGCAAATACAGACACAGAAAAAGAGACCTCTGTTATCTACGACTAAAAGAAAATTCCTGCATGCTCTTATTGCGGTTAGACAGGCCACAGAAATCAAGTCAGAAATGGAAAATACTTTAGTAAAAAACGTCATTCTGAATTATCATAAAATGCGTGTTATTAAGGTAAGGTAAATCATCAATAATTGATCACCATTAGGAGTAAGCTAGTAATAGGCAATTTATACCAATTCGTGTCCTTAGAGATTTATAGTAACTTAATAATAATAACATGTTTGATTTATAATAATGATAATAACAAATTTGTATTTTGTAGTAAGTCTTATTCTTAACAATGTCACTAAACATTTTACGTCCGACACTAAGGTCTCTTTTCAAATACGTTAATCATTTAGTGTTTACCGAATCAAAATTATAGGTTTTTGGTAAGAATTTAATACTAAAGTGTTCTAAAATTAAAACTATCAATGATATCAGATGATCTCAGATGAATCGTTGATATCAGATGATATCACTAAATATTTTACCACCAGCAATAAGGTCCCTTTCAGAAAATATAAAGTGGTTGTACTAACTTTTTACTAAACTTTATCTTTAATTTTGAGAGTTAAAAAACTACTTTTTTAATATTTGTTGTGTTAATTTGATCTCATTTGGCTATGTTTTAGCGTAGTAGATATATATGTTTGTTGATTTTGACTGTTTAATTAGATTTATAACCACAAAGCTATTTTTGTTAAAATAAATATATTTTTATAATACACAACGTTGATTCAAATCGAAGTAGTTCTTATTGAGTGTTTGATTACTTATAATATTTACTCCTTCTATAATATGTAATGGAAATACACTATAAATAGGAATCTAAGTAAAAAATTCAGCATTATTTTTTTTTACTTTATGCGCTTTGCCAAGATATACATTACGAAAACAGATATACAATTACAAAATTGTACTTGAAACCTGAAAGCCCATACAATCTACTCCTGAAATAGCATATTATCTATGTAACTTGCAAGAATAACATACTTCAATTGGGTTTATAAGTTTGAATTCAATTTTCTCATAATCACCTTTTCTGACTTTTGAGTTTCAATTATAAAAAAATATATCTATTAAACCTACATGCATGTTTGATATGGTTCGATAGCTCAGTGTATGTAGATTATGGTGATATACATAACTCAATACCGACAGTAAGGTCCCTTCACGCTGATAAGGCCACATATTGGTTTGTCGCGTCAGTTTTTGGAAAAAAGTATTTTTCTGCGGGCGGATGTCGATTTCTACAGGTCGCATTTATCAACCGATTCTAGTTAAATTTTGTAAGTAGGTTCGATAATTAAATAGAATTGTTTTTGTCGCCTCAGTTTATGAAAATTATCAAGAACAATTTATATTCTCAATGATTTCGTGTGTTTCTGCTGGCGGATTTCGGTTTCCGCTCCTCATCAGGGCGCATTTTTCCACTGATTCTCGTAAAATATTCTTTCTTTGTTTGTCATGTAAAATTTTGAAAAGTAAAATAAACACACTCACGAGGTCTACCCAGCTCACAGAGCTACTAGATTAGTGGTTTTAAATCTGGACTGGTATATGGTAGGTGTCGCTACGGAACCCTTCTTTGTAGGTGATCCGACACGCACTTGGCCGGTTTTTTCTTTTGGAGTGTTTCCGAAAATTTTCACTTTATCAAAAAATGTTTGATGAAGACCTCTATTCATTTTGAAAGACCTATCCAACAACAACCCACACCATAATGTTGAAGCAAAAAAAAAAATGTCATCCCCACTTTACGTGTAGGAGAGGTACACTTAAAATTTTTTTTTTAGATTTTGTTTTACCATTTTGTCAGATTTATTGCTTTATAAATCCATGCCAAATTGCAGTTTTCTAGCACTAACAATCACAGAGCAAAGCCTCGGACAGACAGACGGACAGACAGACAGACAGACGGACATGGCGAAACTACTAGGGTTCCTAGTTGACTACGGAAACCTTCCATTTAGTGTAATAATTTGACTTGGAGTAAGACTCATACGTAAGAGAAATTCATCGTCTATTTTTGCATATACTACACACAATCGTTTAACCGAGGTTGAGTGCCGTGCAATGATAACGTTGTAATTTGAACTGTAAAGTTTGTAACATAAGGTAGATATTAGATTTTTTGTTGAGAAGTTTACATCAAACTTTTACTTGCCATTCATAAGCTATAGTATTGGGTTTTATAAACTCAACGTTTTATTTGGGACACACTCTTGTTGATACTTTTATATTTACTTCGCAGTCTTGAGCGCTCCCAACACAGTCCTCTCGTCTCAGTGGAGCGATCGGGACTGGCTCCGCCCATGAACAGCAACAGCAGATATACTGAGCCGCGCGGAACGTGCGACGGAAGAGACGGTATCGCGCGGAAGAAAAAGGTCTTATGCGCCAACCTTCAACACCTCAATAACTCAGAAAAATTACAACATTTTGATAAATCGCTAATAACAAAAATTTATTATGTCGAAAGGTATTTTATGTAATTTTTTTACTTCGATAGTATGCAAGGTAACGTCACACAATTGAAATTAGGTGAAAATTAGACATGTTTTGACGATTCTATTCTATCGAGCCAACTTTAGTTTTTAATGGTTTTGTTCAAACTCAAAAATAGCAAATATGATCTAGTTTTCGTGTAATTGCTTTTTTTGGCATTTAGACTTGATTATGATAGGTAAATATTCAATCTGCGAACTGCAATTTGGCGTGGTACCCCCTCTTAACGCATTGGTCCGCTCGAGTCATCACCAGACGTCCGTCTATTTGATATTGCACCTAATTCACATACTTCTGACATTGACAGTCTGCGACGGGTGAAAGAAGAGACGGACGACCGAGACATTGGCGAGGTAGCGATTGACTCATCCGCATTGGTATTATTTTATCGATAATATTGTCTAGGTATATCATGTTTTAGGTATTACATGCGTAAAGTCCACGGCATACATTAGCTTCACGGTTTGTCGGAGTCAACTTTTTATGGCTTCATAGTTTATTATGTATTTCAATCGTTCTGAAGATATGAATAGTTTTTTTTATTCATGGTCGTTTATGATCGTCATCATAAGGCCATTACATATTACACATCTTGCAATTTGTAACAAAAACCGATAGAGTTGCAGGTTTAGTTAAAATAAGACAGGAATTCATTTCAGCCATTTCAGTCTGACATGACAAATTGCATCGTTTGTATTGTGCTGTGAGTAAGTAATCTCAAATGACGACCCTTGATTTCCCATGTGATTTATTTGTAAACAATGCCCCAAACTTAAATAAATGAAAATGATCACAGTCAATTTCGACTATACGTAGAAAAAACAGAACAAGTGCGTGTCGGATCACGCACAAAGAAGGGTTTAATCGAAGGGAATTCACATTACATTTCTATACTACTACATACTACTACTATACTACACTACACTACTATACTACTATTTCATAGAATACACCTTCCTACCAAATTTCATAATTGTAGTGCTCATATAGTCTCTGAGTAAATCGGCTGTGACATACGGACGGACAAACAGACATGACGAATCTATAAGGGTTCCGTTTTCCCCATTTTGGCTACGGAACCCTAAAAATCAAACGTGTATTACCGCTCTTAATAAAATGAGTATAGATATAAAATAAAAAATAAATAAAATATTCTTAATTTTATTCTAAAATATAATACCTACACAGTACCATTCATTTGTAACAAATGCTATGCTATGAAGAAAGACTAAATAATGAAGAGTCCTTATACTGTCATTAACTTCTGGTTCTTCAGTTTACTAGTTTACTAAGCCGGAATATAATTATAACGAATGGTTGAAATATTTTTCCTTCTCCTGCATGATCACCAAGTAGAATTTCTCCGAAATCCTGCAATACAAAAATACTTAACATGCTTACGGCAACTAGTACTTGGTACTTAAATCATCGACAAACCTCTCCCAGCTAACATGAAATAAATATTTAGGTAGGTGGATATTAGATTAATAAAAGTGTTAGGCAGATTTTCTTTCCAATTTACATGTTAATTTTCATAAACACTCGGCAAAACAAATTTACATTATAGGTTACCTGCCCGTCACATCACTGAAATTTACAATAGAAGACATCAATGTAGACAACCAAAGGCATGGTTATATAATGATCCCCAACAAAAAGGAAATTATTTTTTCAGTCGAAATACTGATTTCTTGTAAGATTTGCACTTACATCGTACATTTCTATTTTAAACATCTTAGCACATGAAATATACTGCTGACACCAAATGTCAACTGCCTTAGCATTTACCATAGCAACTACACCCGCGACGGCCAAGTACACCTACATTATGAGGGGTGTAAGGTGGGGACATCGTTTTTGACATTAACGTGTCGTGGCGTGCGTCCCCGCCTTTTCAAAATTACTTTGTGAATACGTGTAACTATCAAACCATCTCACCTCTAGTGATGTACTAGTTATCGATGTACTAATCGATTGGGTTTATGCGTTAAAACTATCCCGATTCAAGTAATATAAACCCCTTATTGGTTAAACAAACTCTACGAAATAAGTAAAAATGATTTTTACAAAATTTGTGTATGAAATATCAAGTGCAAAGCCTACATTTTATCAAATTAAAACCATGTTACGTATATAGGAGTTAGACTGTACTGGCTGGCATATGACAGGTGGAGCGAGCGTTTAAGGTGGGGCGAGAGTTAAGGTGATAACTACAGGTGGAGACGTACGTCTTTACGCCACAAGCCAATACTTTTACAAGAATACCACTTCTGGCCGGCGGGACGGCGAAGAAGCCGCGGTTGCGAGCTCGTAGCCATTTGGTCGAGACAGGTGGAACTCTAATAGGTAACATAGCAAGTAGTGTAGGATTGGCTACCACTCAGCGAATTAGTCGGAGAAAATATTTGACCAAAGAAAAGTTTCTACGGGCTTCGAGAGATGTGTAGACAATCATGCCGATTACAAAAAGAGTTGGATAGAGGAAAGGGTAGTTACCATATATTTTATTATAAAGGAATCTTGCAAATGACTTTTGGACCTTTTCTACGAGGAGTGTGTACTGTTGCTCGTGGGGATTCCAAATTGCGGCATTTGTTTCCAGCTTGCTTGGTACAAAAGCATTGAACAAGATGCTAATGGCTTGCCGATTGGTGAAAAGTTTGGCTTGACGAATAACAAACCCTAAACATCTCCTAGCCTCATTGCATGCCTTGATAATATGTTGGTTAACAAATACTTGTGGGTCAACAAACAATGTACCCAAATCTTTTATTTCAGTAACTCTTTTTAGTGTATGTATGTTTATATATAAGTAGGTATGTTATAAATATTTTTATTTATTTTCATGCATATATTATTTTCTTTTTTCTCCGTTACCCAAAGGTTGTCTGGAAGAAATCGCTCTTTAGCGATAAGACCGCCTGCTGTCTACCTCTACCCTCTACATATTAGTGGTTTTTTTTTTCTGTTTGTAACGTTTCCTTTGTGTGAGGTGTGCAATAAAGAGTATTCGTATCGTATCGTATCGTTGTCGCCGTTTCAAATTATGAAATCTAATTATGTTAAGCCTTTAAAGCGCTGCCTAAAATAGAAATTAATTATAATATAACTAAAGGGGTCTTGCCTGATCAAAAAAAGTTGTCCGTAGAATTCAGTAGGTAATTCAAAACCAAAACCAGCAATTATTGTTACATTGTTATTTGTTAATCATATTAGATAACTTTCAATATAAACTGATTATTGTCGAGAAGTCTAAAGTCGAAGTTCAGAGGTCAACATCGAATTACTATAAAAAAAATATACCACGTCGGTGGCAAACAAGCGTACGGCCCGCCTGATGGTAAGCAGTTACCGCAGCCTATTGACGCTTGCAACTCTAGGGGTGTCACATGAGCGTTGCCGACCCTTTAAAAATTATATACTCCTTTCTTGAAGAACCCCATACTGTAGTCCCTCGGAAAAACCTCATTTCACAACTGGAGCATCCTCTGAAACAGTACCGTACGCGGCCATTTAGGTTCTAAGGTGTGAGGATAATTACCCTGCCGACAGTGAACAGTGTGATGGTAGAAAGTGGCCGGGGGCATCATGTCTTGTATCCTATAAACAAAAAAGTCTTTTAATATTTTTTTTAATTTAAGGTGCGGTTCCGCCGAGCCGGAGTGAACCTGAGATGTGCAAAAATTGCCTATAGAATTACGAGTAAGCCATTTAATCGTAGCTATGAGGAGCGGTGCAGAGGAACGAATTTAGGCAGAGGGTGGCGGGATATGCAGGATTGATCAATCAAATCCATAATTCCATATCCATACTTTCATACTAATATTATAAATGCAAAAGTCACCCGTCTGTCTGTCTGTCTGTCTGTTACCTCTTCACGCTTAAACCGCTAAACCGATTTAGATGAAATTTGGTATAGAGATAGTTTGAGCCCCGGGAAAGGACATAGGATAGTTTTTATTCTGGAAATCGTTCCTCAGAGGGTGAAAAGGGGAGTAAAATTTGTATGGGCGCGTACTAGAAATTGAATAGCAATTTTTTTCTATAAAATACCGTTTGCTAAGAGTGTAAACCCGCTAAATCCATTTCTAAACTTTTTTTTCGTTTTACCCACCATTATGCATCGCCTGTGAAAAACAGCTAATGCCAGTAATTTTAACAAATTGCTTAAATCATGATGAGTAAAACTCCACGAGTTTAAAAGTTATCGGCTAACTCCAATATACCCGCCATTTTCGTAAGAATTTTGATCGCTTAGATGTGTTCTCTCGAAAGATACGAAGATATAACATCGCAAAGGTAGGTACTATTTTTGTGGGAGTTTTAATACCTACTATCGCGATAAACTTACTTAGCAGGTATATTTCATATTCTCAAAAGAATTTTGTTAGTGTCTAAAGACAAGAGTCTTTGCCAGTGTGTCAGTGTGTTGTTTGTCTGTGCGTTGCCAGTGATTACATAATGGGCACCGCAACGTAGTCGCTCACTATGGACCTCAAGAGCGCTTAAAGTCATCAAAAGAGCAATGGAGAGGGCTATGCTGTGAATATCTCAGCGTGATCGCATCAGAAATCCGCAGAAGAACCCAATTATCTGATATAGCCATCCGAATTGCTAAACTTAAGTGGCAGTGGGCGGGGCACATTGCACTTAGAACCGATGGCCGTTAGGGCGGAAAGGTTCCCGAGTGGCGACCACTTACCTGAAGGTGCAGCGTGGGTAGGCCCCACACAAGATGGACTGATGACCTGGTGAAAGTGACTGTAGTCCGCTGGATGTGGGTGACGCAGGACCGGGCATTGTGGCACTCTACGTCCAGCAGTGGATGTCCTTCGCCTGATATGATGATGATGAATATTTTCGCACAACACCCAATATACAGGGTGTGGCCTGTAATAGGATCAAAAAAATAAACGGTACACTATTGAGCTCTCCAGCAATTATTTCCAAATGATTTAAATTGAAAAAAAAAGTTTATTTTTGGATTTTTTTTTTCACTTATGTAGCTAATATGTACTTTTTTACTCTAATGGAGTGATATTAATAACAATTTATTCAAAAAACACTAAAATTTTTTTTTTTTTTTAAATTACAAAAATATTCTTTTAAACCAAAAATGCGACACCGATTATGAGTCATAACTTGAAGCAACCTCAAAATCAGCATTGACTGCCACGCTATAATCTCTGGGTGCCAAGTTCCAGTACTTAGAGGTACTTTAGATCAAAATTTCTCCCAATTGAAAAAAGATAAATTTGACACGAGAGGTTACTGCAAGTGCTCTAAGGAAGCGACCTTTAAATTTATTGCTCCTATTACAGGCCACATCCTGTATATATACATATTTATTTATTTCAGAAGATTTCATTAAGTTTCTTTCAATAAATATAACATGTATGTATACTTAAAACTGTGAATTATGACAGGATGTGACTCATATTTTATCAAATTAATTATCTTATTTTATCTTATCCTATCTTATCTTAATAAGTTTATTTGTATCTTAAGTACCTTTTGATTTGCAGTATATATGTATTTATCTTAGGACTTAAGGTACTTATATTTCCTTACCATGATGAAAAATTTACATGGAGATCTACTTACTTGCTTTTTCTTGACAAACTGCTAAATCCATAATTTAAAACTTAATTTGATTGCAAAAGACAGTTAATTTACAAAAGTCATCGTAAAAAATAGATACCTAATCAAAACGCTTTACCTGTCTTTTATCTTGGAATTAGGGGAAATTTTAAAAAATTTAATAGTTTAATTTGAATTAATAGACATATACTTAATTACTTACATAGAAAACATCCAAGTCTCAGGAACAAATGTTTTTGCTCACCACAGAAACAAATGTCCTTATCGGGATTCAAACCCGGGACCTCTAGCTTCGGAGGCAGTGTCACTACCAACTAGGCTAAACAGGCCGACAAGCTTATATAGGAATTTGGTTTTTGTATTAAATATTTATACTATAACTACTATAAGTAATTAATCCATTAAATCAAAAAGGGGAGGAGCAGAGCGGAGGAACTTGAATAAACTAAATGAATTTGTCATTTCGTCGGACTGTTTCGCCTAGTTGGTAGCGACACAGCCTCCGAAGCTAGAGGTCTCGGGTTAGAATCCTGGTAAGGGTATTTGTTTCTATCGTGAGCAGAAACATTTGTACCTGGACTTGGATTATTTAAGTATATAATATATATATCTGTTAAATATATCGTCGTCTAGTACCCATAACACAAGCCTTATTGAGTTCGCTGTGGGGCTAGTTCGATTCGTAAAAAAAATTGCCCCATAATATTTATTTAACACTTATTGACTACTGGTTTTAGAACGGCTGTAACGATTTCGATGAGTAATACAAATACAGCAATACGGTAACCTACAATTAGCTAAGCTAGAATTTATTTTCTCCAAGGTTTCACTCTGTATTTAACGCAAAGCTCCAAGTACTTCTTTTATTTCAATAACGGAGCCTGTTGATACTAGTCAACAATAACTACCCCATTTCCCCAAATAAACACAATAATAATCCCTTAATCGCATAATTATCTTTTACCTAGCCCTATTAGTTAACGTATAAAAACCAGAGTTGCCAACAACCCATAACGTTATGAGGGTAATTTGTAAACGTAGGGAATATATCTGAGGCGAAGATCGCGGGACGTGCGCGGAATGTGATGACCCTGGAGACTAATAGGGATAGTTCACTTGATACGGAAAAACATTAAGATAGATGAGTGTGCCAACCCTGCGATTAGTGCAGTCGTGAATTATATATACCAGACACACGCAACGGTCTCTTTAATACGTAAAGGGATAAAGTCTACGAGGCAAGTACAAAATGTCGTCAGTCATCTCTCGGGTGTTAACGTGTAAAATTCTTCAGAGAGTATGCTCATCACCATCATCCTAGCGTTATCCCAGTACAGTTGCATCCCGAAGGACGACCAATTGGCATAGGCACTAGTTTTTACGGAGGTGACTGCCACCTGACCTTCCAGCCCAAGAGGGTAACTAGGCCTCATTGGGATTAGGATCGTCAAGTGTGTGGGCAACCTGACTGTTAGAAGTTCTCAAGCCACCAAAATGCCACTAACTAGGCTTAAGGACTACTGATACATAACAGCACCTGACATCAACGGGTTGACTCGTCTTCCAAAGCACGGGAACACTCAGGAACCACTCAAAGCGGTCACCCATCCAAGAGCACGGAAACAATAATACCATCACTTATTAATTTTGTTATTTCGTAGTTAATTTACCCCTTCACTGACACTGGCAAAGGCCTAAAAGGCTGCCATTTCTCTTGTATAATAATAGAAAGGTTTTTTCTTTTTTTATATACCACGTCGTTGGCAAACAAGCGTACGGCCCGCCTGATAATGGTAAGCGGTCACCGCAGCCTATGGACGCCTGCAACTCCAGGGGTGTCACATGCGCGTTACCGACCCTATAAACCGAAAACCCAACACACTATAGAAACAAAATAACTAACGCAATATTTACGATCAAGTAAAATCGAAGAAATGTCGGAGAATAGCCCTTTTAGTAAACGGAGTGGACTAACTTGCCGCACCCCACCACCCACGCCCACGACACACCAGCCCCACCCGCCGGAGATCGAACCTGCTGCAGCCCAGGAAGAAGACTTACCCATAAAGGTAATCCGAACATCGGAGATCCAAGGCTGGATGAAGACCATAGAGCAGCACCTGCAAGAGATATGCACAATATCCGCTGAAGGTAAGCTCAACTCCGAACAGAAGATCAAAATAAATACCATCTGCCGCAAAGTGAGCCACTACACTGCACAAATGGCTGTGGAATATCAGTCATTAAAAAACAACGCGTCCCTAGCCTTGCAGTCCCGCAAAGCGAACTCGGAAAAAATTGACCTTGCCCAACGCATCCAGGAACTAAAGGAGCACATAGAGATATCCGGAAAGACTACGTCAGGGCCTGTTTCTTTTGCGGACGCCCTTAAGAAAAATGCGACGAGGTACGCCCAGCCCTCCAACGTCAGCACAGTAACTATTTACCCGACCGATAAATTGAAATCGAGTGAAGAGACAAAATCTCTAGTTCAAAAGATCATCCGGCCCGACGAATTAAAGCTGCACGTAAGAGGTCTGCGCAAAATAAGGAACGGCGGTGTAGTGATCAGCACGGACTCTAAAGAAGACGTCATGAAACTGAAGCAGTCAGAGCAACTAACAACATCTGGACTCACTGTAGGCGAACCACCTAAGCGCAAGCCCAGAATAGTTGTCATTGGAGTTCCCGTGGCATTGCAGGAGCCAGAGGTATTCCGGTGCATCTTCCAACAAAATCTAGCCGACAAATTACAAGATTGGTCACTTGAAAAGTTTATGTCCTCCACTAGGCTAAGTCATAAATCCGGGAAAAAAGATTCCGAAACATGTAACTACATTATTGAGGTAACAGCTATCATTCGAAAGGCCCTCATTTTAAACGACCGAGTCTTCATAAACTGGTCGTCATGCCCTGTGAAGGATTTTACCCTAGTGACTCGATGCTACAAGTGTCAACAGTATGGCCACGCAGCAAAGACATGCAAGATGGAGCACAGCACCTGCGGGCATTGCGGCAACGTGGGTCACGCAATAAAAGACTGCACCAAAAAGGCAGAATCTCCAAAATGTGCAACCTGCTTGCAATACAAGAAGCCGTGCAACCACGTGACTGGCGATGCCGAGTGCCCAGCTAGACAAATGGCCGAAAAAAGGTACATAAACTCTGTTGATTATGAAGGCGCCTAAGAGCGCCAACTTATTTACATATATCTAAGCACTATCTTATTGAATACCCTAGTCTATTGCATATTAGGTACTTATGAGAAATACTTTATTCTCTGACCTAGATAGTTTCTCTGTGTCTGAGGCTAAAACATGTGACGTCGAAAACTGTAAACAACATATATATCCCAGTCGTAATCCATTAGTCATACTTACCCAAAATATACGCAGCATTTTTAAAAATTTTGATAATTTTAGTGTTTTTTTTACAGAGACTAGATTTTAACTGCGATCTATATATTTTGACGGAATGCTGGCTTGGTAATCAAAGCAATTTGCCTCACATGCCTGGTTATAATATGTATCATAGTAAGTGTAATAATAATCAAAATGATGGCATAGTAGTTTATGTTAAAAATAGTTTAAATGCTTCCATCGAAGAGCCTAATATGACAGAATGCAGTCGGCTTTTAATCAAAATCGGGACAGATCTTGTAATATTAGCGTTATATAGACCCTCATCTTTTAAGAGTATCAGTGGTTTTACAGAATCCCTAAATGAAAATTTGAGTAACCTTTCATCTTTTAAAAATATCGTACTTATAGGAGACATAAACATCAATATTCTTCATCAGAGCCTCGACTCATCCGCCCAGAGCTACCTTAACCTGTGCTCCTTCCATGGCTTACTCCCCAAAGCGGCTCTTGCCTAGATCACATAATGCTTAAATCGACTTTCCCAGGACTAGCATTAATTACTAACTCAGCAGTGACCGACCACAGTGCTGCCCTACTTGCCTTATTCCGCAAACCGCATGATTCATGTACAAACACGCGTGTTGTCACTAAATTAAATATAAACAAACTTGAACATGATTTACGACACATTGATTTTAGCCCTGTCTACAGCTCTACTGACGCAGACATTAGCATGCAATACCTAATCAATCAGGTTCAACATGCAATACAACAAAATACAACGAAAACATGTTTAAAAAATAAATATTATAATATCAAGCCTTGGGTCACACCTGGGCTTGTTCGCTGCATGAGGCACAGGGATAAATTGCACGTAAAAGCAAAGGCAAACCCAAATAATTTAATACTGCAATTAACTTATAAAAGGTATCGTAACTTTTGTAATGACTTATTAAAAAAAGTTAAAACAGACTACGATAAGAAGCAACTAGAAAGTGCTGGAACAAACAGTAAATTAGTATGGAAGTGTGTGAAAAATGTAACATACATAGCAAAACAACGTGAAACATCTTCAGGCTTGTTACAAACATGTTCTTCTCGGCTGTCGTCTGCAAATAGTGCAAATGACTTTTTCGTAAACATAGGAAAAAACCTAGCTGAAAAAATTCAGACAAATTTGTCTACGCCCTCGGTCATCTCTCACTCGACTCATAAGAACTGTATCAAGTCCTTTGTACTATTAGACACAGATGAAGCAGAGGTAGACAGGCTCATCACTAGCCTAAAAAACGATTCCGCTGTTGGGTGGGATGGCATATCAAACAAAATCCTAAAGAATTTTAGACACATCCTAGTTCCACCGCTAACTCATGTTTTCCAAAAGTGCCTTTCCGGAGGAATCTTCCCCAAATGCCTGAAAAAATCCGTTGTCGTCCCTGTCTACAAATCTGGCAATAAAGAACAAATAACGAACTATAGACCTATTTCTATATTACCATCGACATCTAAACTACTCGAAAAAATCATTAATAATAGACTTGTCAATTTTCTAGAGAAACACACCTTTCTGTCAAAAAATCAGTTTGGTTTTAGGTCTAAGTTATCAACATCCGACGCTGTCCATGATTTGACTAACAACATAGTTCAGGAACTGGACAAAGGCAACCAGACAATTGGGATATTCCTGGATCTTGCCAAAGCTTTCGACACAGTTTCCACGCCCATCTTACTGCACAAGCTAGAGACTTTAGGTATTAGGGGAACTCAGCTCAAACTCTTTGCAGATTATCTAGGCGAGCGTGCTCAATGCGTAAAAATAGATAACGTGATCAGCTCAGATCTAAAAAATACCCCCTTCGGTGTCCCACAAGGGGGCTGCTTATCTTCGACGCTATTTTTAATTTACATAAACGACCTGTGCAATCTAAAAATAGACAATGGCAAAATAATTTCGTACGCCGACGACACCACCCTACTTTTCTCTGCAAAATCAGCAGATGAAGTATATGCACATGCTCAACGCGGACTTAATATCGTAACTAACTGGCTTCAGCATCACCTACTAACGCTCAACTCGGAAAAAACTAACTATATAAAGTTTTCGATGCGCAAATCAAATTTGACCACAAGCAACCATAAGATCTATGCACATAATTGTCCTAACCCCACAAACAACCAATGTGAATGTCCAACTATAAACGTCACTGATAAAACTAAATGTTTAGGAATCATAATTGACGAATCCCTCTCTTTTAAATATCACATTGAAGCTCTGTGCAATAGAGTTCGCAAGTTAATTTTCGTTTTCAAGAAACTTCGCACGATCGCAGAGCCGCATTTAATCAAAAAAGTATATTTCGCGATATGTCAATCGATATTAACATACTGCATTTCTTCATGGGGTGGCTCAGCTAAAACAACACTACTTAGCCTAGAAAGAGCCCAAAGAGCTGTCTTAAAAGTTTCAACTTTTCGTACTTTTCGGTACCCCACCAACCTTCTTTATGAGTCGTGTAAAGTACTAACTGTTCGCCAACTATTTATAATGAGCACAGTCTTAAAACAGCACGTCGCTTCACCATACAGCGCTGAATATAATAAAAGAAGGCGCAAAGATGTGGTTTGCACTCATAATATACAACGAAAATATGTATTTTCCTCTAGATTTTTCATTTTCTTGGGAATGTTCCTGTACAATAAGTTAAATGCTAAGTTAGATTTATACCCTCAGAGCTACTCGAAATGTAAGAAAATTCTCCGAGAAGCCCTTCAATGTATGTCATACGAAGACACAGAGAACCTATTAATAGTCGTAAAATGATCACTGTTTTAGTAGTAAGATAAGAACCATGTTTAGTTAATTAGAATAGAATATTATTAAAATATTTAATCATAATTTGAAAGTTTAATGTTTAAAAATAGTTATATTGGTCCTTTCTTTTGCCTGAAACACAGGGAACCCTAGTTCAGGCCCTTGTATTCATCCCTTAATATTTAATTTTAGTATGTACATATTCAAATTTCTGTAAAATACGTTTTAAATAAATAAATTATTATTATTATTATCAAAAAAACCTAATCTTAGTATTCAGGAGCTATTAACGTTCCCAAAATGCTGGCGGCATTGCCACATTGAATGGCAATTCTCAATCTTTGTGCCAAATACCTATGCTAGCATTATTTTGGTAACGTGTTGACGTAGGTAACATCGTTCAAAAGTTACGTAACCCATCTGTTTCCAAGTCAAACGTCAAGATTAAAAGATTGAATTTTCTCAACATATCTAAATCCCTTGTACCATAGTGCTACGTGAGGGCTTTAGGCTGCTTACACTTCACCGACTTTAATTCAGATCATGTGTCTTTGTTTCGCAGCTGCAGCGGACAGAGACAAAATATATGACAGAGACATTCGTGTTTGTTCAAATAACGAAGATCACTGCAATATATCCGGGTTTCGGGGAAATCATGGTAAATACAAAGTGCTTGGGGTTGGAGGTTGAGATTATTTGTGAAATAATGTTGTCTCAATGAGTAAGGAGCTACTTTACTGGTTCAGAAAGATTATACTTCTGTCAAAAAATAGATTTTTGTTACAAGCTTTTATTACCGACTGTATTTTTCGCATAGTCTTTTAAAACTCGTAAATAGGGGTAAAAATGAGCCCAATCACGACAGGTTTATCTTGTGAAGTTTAGGATTTGCTATATCCTCTTTCAGATTAACATCAGATCAGCTCGCTGATACCCTAATATTGCATAGTCACCGAACGTACATAAGTATGCCAAATTTAAGCTCAATCAGATACCGGCAAGTGACTGAAAAACGAATTGCAAAATTTTGGGGACAACTTACATACATTAAGACTGTAAATGATGCTAGAGTTAAATTTAGATCAAATTGTTACTGAACCAACCAGAGAGACACACGCCAGCGCTACATGTATAGACCTTTTATTTACAAACTCTAAAAACACTACACTTACTGTGAAAGATTGTGGAATTTCAGACCATATGGCTGTAATGTATAAATGCCTCCTAAACACCGGCCAACAGCCACATCTAAAGCCAGTTAATACCACAAAAAGACTCTTTAATGAAACGAACACTGCACTCTTTAAGCATAACTTAAGTGAAATTGATTGGCGTCAAATATTGTCTCCTCAGCATGATGTTAATACAAATTATAATGCCCTCGCGAATACATTAAGATCATTATTAGACGCTTGTATACCATATAAAAATAAGAAAATATATAACGCACCAAAGCACAAATGGATAACAAAAGGTATAAAATGTTCTTGTAGAAATAAAAGACTACTAAAAGTAATTGTAAACAAATCAAACAGCGTAACTCTTAAAACACACTACAATGAATATTCTAAAATCCTCAGAAAAAGTATAAAAATTTCGAAACGGCTAGATAATTCAAAGGAAATGAACAACTCCCAAAATAAAACTAAGACCATGTGGAATATCATCCAACGAGTAACAAAGAAAACAAGGAACATAAATAGACAGAATATCACTCTAAAATCCAATAATGAAGTGATTGTTACACCGATACAAGTAGCTAATGTATTTAACAATTTCTTCGTCTCGGTCGGCAGTACACCCCCCGCAGCAGCCACTCAAAACAGTTCAATGAAACCGCCGCATAAAAACAACCCGGCATCCCAAACCCGTTGTGTAAATACTATGTTTTTGAGCCCAGTTTCGGAAAAAGAAGTATTTAAAATCATACAATCTCTACCAAATAAGCTCAGCAGCGGTGTTGATGAACTCCCTATATCACTTATAAAAAATTGCGTGAACGAGCTAACCCCTCCCTTAACTTTTTTAATTAACAAGTCTTTTGAAGAAGGCACCTTCCCGTCTGAACTTAAAACTGCTAAAATAATACCAATTCTTAAAAAAGGAGGGAAGCCTGACGACCCGGGCCAATATCGCCCAATCGCGCTCCTGCCAGTATTGTCGAAAGTTTTTGAAAAGTCCATGACCAACCGAATCTACTGCTTCCTAGAAAAATATCATATCTTAGATGGCAGTCAATACGGTTTCCGCAAAAATTGCTCGACCACCCTCGCTGTCTATAAGTTTATACAAAAGGCGTTAGAATATATCCGAAACAAAAGTTATGCAATAGGACTGCTACTTGACATGACAAAAGCATACGACAGAGTATCTCACGGCATCCTACTAACAAAACTCAGAGATATCGGTATCCGGGGAAATGCCTATCAGTGGCTTAGGTCCTATCTCTCGGACAGACACCAGTATGTACAATTAGAATTTTTTGACCAACGTACTAACAGCATAAACATTATAAAATCTGATACAATAGTCACAAATCGTTCCATACCACAGGGAAGCGTAATCGGATGTGTATTGTTCCTTATATACATTAATAACTTGTCAAAAATTACTAAAACTCATAATGTCCTATATGCCGATGACGTGTCTCTCCTTTTTGAGTGCCCAAATGTAAACCAAACCAGCCAAATTCCAGAGACTCTCCATATTGTGAAATCATGGTTATCAGAGCATAATTTAGAAATAAATAACAAAAAAACAAAAATCATACAGTTTAGACCGCATCAAAAACAATCCTTAGACTTAACCGAAGTAACCAATCTGCTGAACGTTGAAGAAGTCAAGAATTTTCCGCTCCTAGGTATTACAATCGATACCAACCTCAATTGGCAAATCCACATATCAAACATAAAATCTAAGTTATCGCGGTTTACGTACGCACTACGGATCTTAAAATCGAACACCACGACAAATTGTGCCAAAACTGCATATTATGCCTATGCAAATTCTTGGCTGCAATATGGCATAATTTTATGGGGCCATAGCTCAGAGACTAGAAAACTATTTAGTAGCCAAAAAACATGTATACGTATAATAGCTAATATTCCAAAAAGAACGAGCTGCCGACCATACTTTGCGAGTCTGCAAATCTTAACACTCCCTTGTATATATATCTTAGAGATGGCAATGTTCGTAAGGAAGCATAAAGGTCTGTACAAAAATGTCGTAAGTGCCCGAAGGCAAGATAAACTAGTCCTTCCTCCAGAACCTAGACTACAAATGTTTAAGAGTAGCCCCTACTACCGGTCTGTTTTGATTTATAATAAGCTACCTAAGAACATAGTCAATGTAGAAAATGACAAAACTTTTCGTACTAATTTAAGAAACCTACTATTTAAAAAATGTTACTATACTGTCGAAGAATTTATGAATGACACTATCTCAATTTAATATGCATGTTTTAGATTTAATGAACTTGACATTGTTATTTACTTATTTAATTAGTATAAATATTATGAAATAGTTTATATAAATTTGCTATGTCCTACCAGGGCCCATGTGACACTGTATTATTTTTTAAGACCTTATGTAAATACCATGGCTGCAATAAAGATGATATGATATGATATGATAAATTAAATAAAAGCTAGTAAAAATTGAACACGTTTCAAAGGAAAAATGAGCACAAATATTGTTCTGTAAAAACAGAAGTAGAACGTTGGAACGTTACAGTTACACAGTAGAACGTTAAATAATATGAAATAGAATTTTGGTCAAGTGCAAGTCGGATTTTGGTTTTCCCATACATTTGGACACCCAGCGCCTGATGAACACAACGAGCAACTGATTAATTTTTTTTTTTGTATTGGAGCCCCCTTAAATATATTTTTCCGCTCAGCGGCTAGAAAATGGCGTTTTTGCTTCTTGAAACCGATGAGCAAAATGCAATTTTGTTGCGAACGTGAAAACGACTTTTCCTGCTTGAAACCAGTGAGCAAAATGCAATTTTGCTGCGAGCGTGAAATAACTTACTTTTTCATTTTTCATATCGTAGGTTAGTTAAAGTAACTTCATTCTCTCTATCACTATTCCTTTGCGTTATATGTTCTCGCCGCTGAGGTGAAAAGTTGTGTGTATCACACGAGAGCAAAGATATTTGCATCTCGTGTCTTTGAGTGACTTGCTACGCTCAAGATTCTAATTTTGAATCACTCGCTACGCTTGTGATTCAATTATAGAATCATACGCTTGCTCGGGACTCAACATCAACACTCGCAGCAAAAATCTACTTTGCTCTCTTGTTGAACAAATAACTATTTTTAGTATTTGTTGTAATAGCGGCAACAGAAATACATCATCTGCGAAAATTTCAACTGTCTAGCTATCACGGTTCATGAGATACATACAGCCTGGTGACAGACGGACAGACGGACGGACGAATTGACAGTGGAGTCTTAGTAATAGGGTCCCGCTTTACCACTTGAGTACGGAACCCTAAAAATGAGAATAGAAAACATCGTTTTCAGTTCGGACAAGTTATTACTGAAGTTTGAAAACAAAATACATTAAAACCGTTACACAGGTTGTTTTCGTAATTTGATTATGTCTCTCAATGTGAATGACTTTTGTTCTCCAATTTTCTTATTATTATAATTTTAACTTAATAATACTTATGTTTAATGTAGCAATGCCGTCTGCAACTAATATTTTGTTCAAAAGTTTTAACCGTAAAATTAACAACATTTCAAATTTTTAAGCAGTATACAAATACAAATAAATACAATACAAATAAATTTATTGAATAACTTTTGTACAAATATGAAATCTTTACGCATTTAAGTTTTTGTTAACCATAAACCCCAAAATATTTCTTTTTTATATTTTCTAAATATTCACGAAAATGGAAGAAAGCTTACCATCGTACCTAGTAATGACGTCACTACTATTAAATAATTACAGTCACAGCGCACAAAAAGAACAGCAGTTCACTTTCTTTAGTAAATCTGTCTTAGTAACAGTGCTTCTGTATGATTTATTACGCTGTGACGCCTTACTTGTCACTTACTCTCTTGTAGAACGAGGAACTTTTGAAATTGATTTATTTATATGTAATGGGAATATTTTCGTGAATTTAAAAATGTGGTTTTACATAACTTTTTATCCTCTATTTGATTTCATCGGTATAAAGCCTGCTTATAAAATGAAATGTTGTCAATAAGGTTATTTTCAGTTTAAAACTAGGTATGTCGACCTATAAAAACTATGATACAAAATAAAATTAAGAAAACAATTATTTTACCCTATTCACACAACCATCAACATCATCCTATGACTCTTCCTCTTGTACTCTTGCACTACCTGATCATAATTTGCGGTCAAATTTTCTTTCTACCCAAAGGTGGTCCGTAAGAGATCGCCTAAAAACGATAAGACAGCCTGTTGCTACCATTATTAGGTATGTAAACTTTGTGTCACATCTTTTCTATTTTGTGGTGCAGTAATAGTACATTACGATACAAGTGCAGAGAACAGGAAATTCGCAACGAGTGGTGATAAATTGAAACACGACCGAAGGGAGTGTTTTAAACCGAAACGAGTTGCGAATTACCTGTTCGCACGTCTATCGTACAACGTTTTACAGTACATACGGCTCTTTAAAGTTTCGACATATGCACGTAATCTTCTGATTACCGCACTCGTGCGGTAAAGTACCACCATATGTACTGTAAAGGATATTTATTATCATTTTTATCCATCATTTTAGTGGCCGGAAATACGTTAGAAATATGTACAGGTCTTTTTTATTTAGAATGTACTGTGAAAGATGCACTATTTAAACCCAAGTACATTTGATAACAATCCAAATAATGAAATAAAATGAAAATCTAAAACAGGCCCTTGAGGCATTGTATCGAGGATGCTGGCGGCATTTCCTCGCTGTATAGCAATTCTGATGCGCTGAGCGAGGAAGTCGCCAGCTCTTAGTTCACCAGTTTGGTCAACCAGATGCTTCGCCAATTTGATAAGAAACATCGATAGATTGATTAGGTATATAAAAAAAAACGCTAAAATAAATCCAATAATCTATAGGAAAAACACTTCAAAACACCCTTCGACTCAAAGTAACTAACTGTAAGTTACCCGTCACCCCAGTTGGTTGTGACAAGATTTGGGTCAAGGCTTACATTTTATTCGACTTGGTAAATACCACTGTGATGACGAGATCTAATTTACTTGATTAGAGTTAATTGTTCTGCTACCTTTGCAAGATGTTAATTTGGGTAAACTAAATATTCAGAATTTAGAGAAAAAAACGTTTTCTTGTGTATGCTTATGTTGGCAATAAGAGGTGGTCGTACAATTTCTTCAGATTTGTTTTTACAGGTTAAACAAAAATTAAGATTTAAATTTGTATTTTTTTCCAAATTGGAATGGATTATGGATGTTTTTGGAATATTACTATTAAATAAACCTAGAAGAACATTGCCCTATTTTATTTTTCCAACTTTTCTTTCACTTATCTGTATATTGCAAGTAACAAAGGTAATGTGTCTCACGGGACGGTACATGTATGTACCTACGTCACTGAGTCTCGCCAACATACTTAGGCACATCTTGATGAGAACAGATTAGGTTGTTCTTGGATTTTCTACATCTTATACTTAATATTATTTAATTAGTTTTTGCTCTTGACTCCATCCTTGTGAACACGCTAGGGCCATTTTTAATACTGCTGCGGTAGCAAACAAGCATACAGCTTTCCCGGTGGTAAGCAGTGACAAATGTGCAGCCGAGGCTTTTGTGTTTTTTTTCATAGGCATGAATTTTACACCTTATAATATTTGGACAGAAAAACGTCAAACTAATGTAATACCAATTGCAAATATAGGTAATACAATACTTTTATGGAATAAAATTAAAAATTCACGTTGTAACAATAAAAAACATTCTACGGGAACAATTATGTCCCACCAAAACATAAATGTGAACAAATAAGCCAAGTTCGTATGTCCCACCAAAAAAGGAGTGGAATCTGAAAAGGTGCCAAGTCGGGCACTATTGTTTAGGTACAGTAAAACCAATTCATTGCGGATTAACGCTTTTTAAGCCTTAACTGGGCAGTTTTCTATGCAGTATGTTATAATTACCATAATAGCTCGTAGTTGTCCACCCGTTACATTATTCGAATCAAACTTATATTAATTACCCACTATGTATTTGATACAAGTATTACAAGATTGTCTAAGTAATCAATGAGAACTGTACAAAAATTTGCTTCTTCTTCTTTCTTAAATTCAGCTACTTATATGTAGCACGCACGCGCATCACGTTTATTTCCTAAACATGTTTACTTTACCGTAAAATGGGGTGAGTAGGGTTCGCGGGGAGAGTTGGGTTATGAATGGGGAGAGAAGGGATAAAAGAGGGCTTACATGGAATTTTAAGGCTAAAGCTACAAAAATAATATATCCCAATTTAAAATGTAGCTATAGTAATACTCATAATTGAAAAAAAAAACGATGCAACAATCTTCCAAAATCACCTTTGTATGAAAACCCATCTCACCCCAATTACGAGGGAGTACGGGGTGAGGTGGGATTTCCTGTTTATCGTCAAAGTTATGAAATGGAACTACTCAAAATAAAATAAAAACTAAAATACTAACGTCCGGAACACATATGCACCATTCAGTTTGCATATGTAAAAATAAAATGTTATCGAGGTTTGAATGTCAGTTTTCTCCCTACTCACCCCATTTTACGGTATTTAAGTAATTTCCAATACTTTTAGTGTTGTTATTTTTTTCTTGGTTGTTGGGATTCGCTGGCCAGACTGTATTTTTCATTTAATACTTATAAGTAACAATGCAAACAATCAACACAGCGGGCAGTAATCGAGCTGTTATTGGCAATTAAATGATTGGCCGGTAACATTACAGTAGCCGCTTAATGGACAAACGCAAACATTCAGGTTTGTGCTTCATCTGCTTTATTACGAGTAATTACGAGATTTTTATTTTTTATTTTTTATTACGAGTATTTTGTTTTGTTTTCGGCAACGCGCATGTGACACCCCTGGAGTTGCAGGCGTCCATAGGCTGCGGTGACCGCTTACCATCAGGCGGGCCGTACGCTTGTTTGCCACCGACGTGATATAAAAAAAAAATTAACTATAATGACAAGGAAATTTAAACTATTATAAAAATCAGGGTAAGTTAAAACAGAGAGTAGAGGTAGAAAAATAATAATTTTGAAATGAATGCCCCTCTTGTATGTTCTTGATCACATTCGACGTAAGCATAGATATAGGCGCAATACACGGAAACTCATACATTGAAACAATGTTTAAGACGAGTAGAAGTGGTTGTCTTGGCAAGTGTTGTCAGGATAGATAATAGAAGTGCTTACTTCGTTGCCTAATCTATTGTCAGGATGATTGTCGGATACATTGTTGTGTCAATATATCCCTGCTTTAGTTTTCCATTATCATCCTCATCGAGTTGTTTGCACTAGTCCACTCGTGCTTGTTGTATCCAACTTATGCCAGCGACCTTTCGCAAATCCAACAACAATTGCTCGCTCATAACTGTAGGCTAATTAAATTCAAATATTTTATTTATTAATTTCAATGAACATCTTATGCGGAGGGATGAAAGTCATGTGACAAGAAAGGTAATAGGCATGAATGTGGAAGGATGTAGGAGGAGGGGTAGGCTAAGGAAAACGTGGTTGGATTGCGTGAGAGACGATATGAAGAGGAAGGATGTGGGTGACGAGATGACGGGCGATAGAGAGTTATGGAAGAAATAAACATGCTGCGCCGACCCCAAGTAAATGGGAAAAAGGGCACGCGAATGATTAATTTATTTCAAGCTTGCACCCATGACTATTAGTAGAACATCGCGTTACTAATCACTTTATTTTTCGAAAGTACTAAAGGTAGATTCCTGTATTTTTTACTATCAGAAATGTCAGTTAGTTTATGCTCAAAAACGTTACTTTATTGTCTGCTAATCAAAACAAGATCAAAACCGAAATTCCAGCTCACAGTCTGTGTTCCAGCTCGTCTCAGCTGGTCTCCATTTAAGTTCTTGTGGAATTTCCCGTTATCGACCAAGCGAGCCAATTCTTCATTTCAGGACTGGCCGATTTTGCTTCTGTACAGATGTTTGTTCCGGGCTAGGAGATCGCATTTTTGGAGTGATCCGCACGAAACTTGGCATACTTATTTATCGATTTATTTTCCGATTGGGGCAAAATTGGAGCGAAAAGGGGGGAAATTTGCTGTAGCCTTGTTTATGGACTGATTGCAATTTATTGGGGGAAACATCAAGTACCTACCTGATACCCTACAGGTTGCTGTGGATAAACAGTTTTCGAAAGGGGAAAGGGGGAAAAGGGGGGAAGTTTACACAAAATAAAATAAGCAAAAGTATTGTTATCCCCTACAGGTCACATTTCTAAACCAATTTTTGTGAAATTTTGTGAAAACGTTCATTAATTATAAAGATTTTTTCCAGAAACTGAATCGACAAAGAAATTCCGTATGATCATCGACTTCGCGAGGTCTCCAGCGCACGAAGCCACTAGTAATATCAAAATTTTAAACGGTTTTCGATTTGAATATTCCTCACGTTTTATATTTTCTGACTTGGCGAGGTGGAATCTTTATGCGGCATTTTCTATTTTACCGTGACAGTTTTCCTCACTTGTCAGTCTACTGTCAGTAGTCTATTAATAATAATAATATCATCTTAGCGCAGTAATAATAATATATTACATGGTGGCAGGACGGTATGGACAACGAACTGCACTCATACGAATGCGTGATCGGAAGTAGCATGCGGTACCGTTATTCGTACCCCGTAAATTTTACATTCTTTATTTGTAAAAGTATGTAAATCACGAGTTACTGAGATATGCCCTTTTGCTTTTGATTAACAGCAGAATTATTACGTGCGGAAAACGTCCGATTGGAAGCATTACGTGCGCCATTATTTCAACATGAGCCCAATCGCATATATAGTGACGTATCTTTCGCAAACTCTTATCCAAGTCAATCATATAACAACGAACTCAGCCTAATCAAAACCCCATAGAGTTCAAATTCGATTCATTCGGGGTGTCGTCATGCGAGTTCCTAAAGGTGAAGGCGTAATGACTTGCGTTATTTCCACATGGACTCATGTGTTTGGGTAATTGTTGTAAGTTAAGACTTATTGGAATCTGGGGTATTAAAATGTGGAATGTGCGACACAAATCGTCGCTTTCCGATCGTTAATAAACTTGAACGTATGGCTCGAAGGCATGAGAGCGTTAGGTAAGAACAAAAATATATTTAATGTCACGTTTCTTCACTATATTTAATAAACAATTAGTCATTTTCATTTCTAATAGTGTACTCGTACCTGCAGGCGTGTACGATTACGTTTATCAACCATATCAGCCAAAGGACGTCCACTGCTGGACATAGGCCTCCCCCAAATTCACGGGGGGTATATGCCATAATCGCCACGTTTGGCATGCGGGTTGGCGATCGCAGTATTTCCACCGCACTCCAGGGATGCTGCTGCCCATCCCCCGGTGGTCTTGGTCGTAGTTTTAGGACATACCCGGGTCCATTACGTTTATCACATGATTAAAATTCCGATTTGGGCATATAAGCAGTCCAGTGTAATCACTCCAACTCCACGGTTCAAATCGACGAGAGTTATATAGAAGCGGTTATCTTCGAATACATTCACTAAATCAAAATATATCTGAATCTGATGATGTGATATATTGATTATTTTTTTAGTTACGTGCATATAGAGACCTACCTACGACCTATTTTTCCTTTTAGTAATTTGATTACACACCCTGTGTTAACGAAACACAGTTTATTCCAAATTTCATTCATAATTTGTTTTACGCTCTAGTTCCAGTTTGTTTGAAGAATGTACGTAAGTATTAGGATGTCGTTAGTTGCGTAATATCTGCGGATTATGAAATTTTTGAAATAAATAAATATATTAGCTTAAACTTGCTGAAAACCTATTATTTAATTCAATATGATCCAAATTATGCCAGATACGCAGGTTCGAATTCTGCTCGGAGCATTATTTTTTTCAATTTTTCCCATTAATTTGAAATTTTGGTTAGCAGCGTTACTGCTTTAGTACAAAATCAATATGATCCATTCAATTCTTCTTCTTCCTTTACCATATTCCGATTTACTTGTTGGCCTTTGTTGTCCTATATGTTGTGTTATAAAAAATTGACTATGATCCATTCAATTATTCGTATTATTTTATTTTAAATTAATTCCTCTCGTCAAATGTTACAATGGTTTTCTGCTAACCACTGTTTGGTTAATTTTTTATTATGTTGGCATTGGCAACCCTTTATCAGCCCTTTGTTTACATTTTTGATGTCTAATTCCGTTGCCAACCTTAATCTGGTTTTTAGCTGAGGTGGGTGTCAATATATATACGAGTATACGTGTTTAATTAGATTTCCTCTATTTAAAAAATAGATCGCAAAAAGATCCTTCACTTATAAAATTGTCCAATAATAAAACGAAACTTGATTTTTTCAAAGGACCTAAAAAGTGGGTGAGCCGATTATCTCGTCGTGACTTGAGCAATTTTTCTATTTGTATTCAGGCACAAGACTTCCTGTATATTGGGACCGGTAATGGACAACCGGTTCGAGAAAACGGGAAATGGGTGCGAGGATTCAATGGTGGCAATAAACTAATGAAAAGTATAATATGGTTTTCCATTGCTGCTTTACCAATGTGCCAAGAATATTTTGCGTTGTGTTGTTTTGTTGCGTTTGTTAGGAAGTATAATTTAACCCTTTGACCTTTATTTTTCTAAAACAACTATTTAATAGTTTGCAAGCACGTACGTATTTTTTAAATTAATTTGCAGCGCGGGCTATCTTTTTCTTCTATTGCCATTTCAAAGTTATTAGACGGCAATGTTTGCCACTATCGGCCAATGAATGACATAAATTACCCATTTTCAGTGCGCCTGAAAGTTCGTGGGAAAGTTTTTTTTTCTCAAATAAGTTATCATAATGTTTAAAAGCATTAGTTTGACGTTTGAAATATGAGAAATCATCAAAATAAGGCGTAACAATTTTTTTAGGCAGATGTTTTTTTTTGCAATTTACCCCTAAATTCGCCGCTTATGTTTTTGTTGCCTGATAAAAAAAACCCCTTTTTTATATTAGGCACTTCAATAAATTTTGGTGTAACCAAAATAGCACACAGACTTAGTAATCAGGATTTGCTATTATTATTATTTTTTTCATTCAAGTCGTGACAAACAAAACGATCGCCGCGATCCATAGATGCTTGAAAATCTAGGGGTAACACATGCGCCAGCCCCTTAAAAATGTATACACTCCTTTTTAAAGAACCCCAAACAGAAAGCGTTCAGGAAACTCACTCCACAACCGGTGCAGATGTTATTATCTATATCATAACGTAGAACTTTACTTTAAAACATACTTTTCCAGGATATTTAAGCATAACAATAGTCCGTCCATTTATTTCGACGTAACAATATGAAAATTCCCAAGTGTCATAAATTTACTAAAATAATGCTTGGAACTTGGAACATGAAAACTGTTCAAAGTTTTGAAATTAATCCGTTTCAGAGTTCTTTTATACTGAACAACATCAATTAGACATTTATTAACACTGGAAAACTTCGCTGCCGCTTTCTGGTGAAACCACAGAAGTGTAGTTGTGTTTGAAGCCTACAACGCAATTATTCCCATATAGGGTACAACCAATAAATTTGTGGGTACGACAAAGAATTAGATAGGCAGCGACATCTGGTATACCACCACCACCCACCATATCAGCCCTAGGACGTCCACTGCTGGACATAGGCCTCCCCCAATTTCATGGGGGGTAAATGCCATAATCGCCACGCTTGGCATGCGGGTTGGCGATAGCAGTATCTCCACCGCATTTAAGGAATGCTGCTGCCCATTCCCCGGTGGTCTTGGTACACATCTGGTATATATTAAATGATAAAACGTTGCATTGACGTACATATTCCCAGTTACAGATATGGTAACCGGGAAAACGCGAGGATGCATTGATGTTCATATTGTAAAATACAAAACTAACTTTGGCGCATATCGGAGTTCTTATGATTGTAGCGTATGGTCTTATTTCGTCTATTCAGTCGTCGTCATTGTTTGGTTTTATAAGTTCTCTTTGCAAAAGACCACAGCCATAAAGACACAAATACGTACAAAGTGTACAAAATGCATGTGCTCGTTTCTGTTACTTGATCCCACCTAGAAGCCACATCATGCCTTACTTAAACAAAGCCTCGACATTAAACATGACCTCCCGTAGACATTTACACCTCGCATATCTTCTGTTTGATGTATTAAAATACAAAAGACCAGAATAAATTTACTAGAGATTAAAAGTCTCATCTTTTTACAAACATCATGCCACCAGGTCTACACGTCGATGTCTTTTAGAAGTACACCCCCATAGGACAGCTGCTTTTACAGGTAGCTTCCGGTATCTTGCAACCAAATGCTGGAATAATATTCCTCCACGACTTAAGTTATTATTATTCTTTTTTTATAACTTATGTGTATGTGGCGAACAAATGATTGATTATAAATACTTTTCCTGCAGGTATGCAGTGTTGTAGTCATGGGAAAGTTTTCCAGGGCCCCGGAGGATGCGATGTGTTTTGGAAGTAAGAGATCTACACTTGTCGCTAGCTGTCAACACAGCAGATCCACCGATCAATAGGGTCAGCAGCTTGCGGTTCCTATGGAGTCTCAAGCATCCATAGACTATAGTGCCTGCTTACCTTCAGGCAAGTCGTATGCTTATTTGATTTCGTAGTGGTATAACAAACTTGTAAGTAGATATTGTTATTTTTGCTTGTTATATGAAATTATTTTTTGAAAAGTTTCAAAATAACGATGTCAGGCTGTATGCACTTCCACATTTTCGTTCGAAGTAAACCCCCACAAATAACACACATATTTTTTTACAAATAAAAAAAGTCATAAATAACCCTGCGAAAATGCTATTAATGACAGTTTTTTGTCAAAACGGATTATCATCTTAAAAATGAAGACTAATTTACTAGTATGTATCTTGATTATTTTCCCGAAATAAAGGTTTAAATATTTTGACGACCTGTTTAACTTAGTTGGTAGTGACACTGCCTCCGAAGCTGGAGGTCCCGGGTTCGAATCCCGGCCAGGGCAATTTTTGTGCATTTAGCACGGATTTTGTTCTTGGGTCTTGGAGATTCTCTATGTATTTAAGTATATATTTATCTATATAAGTGTAAGACGATAGTCGCCTAGTACCCATAGTACAAGATTTGCTTAGTTTGGGACTAGGTCGATTTGTGTAAGATTGTCCCCCAATATTTATTTATTTATTACTTTTGTAGAAAAGACACACATATGAATATTTATTATGAAATAATATTTCATAGTTCTAATTTTTTTCTTAATACCTACCACAATTAACGTTACTTATCAAAGTTACCTAATTAATTCGCCTACTATTACATAAACCCTTGAGGTTTTCAATAGTGGCATGCTTGTAAAAAAAAAAGTGTTTATACCTAAAGTGAATAAAAAAAAATTGTCTTTAATTTTGTCTAAAAATCGTCAAGAAAAGACCAACTTTCTAAATAACTAATGAATTTTTGCTGGAATTCAAAACCGTGGTAAGCCGTGGTAACTGGGTAAGGCCCTGACAAAATTTCAGGGGCCAGATCAAATATCTTGCGAAACTCTGTGTAGAAGCGAGTAGGTACTTAAAGGTGACCAATCTTTAGTTATTTTTTCTATTTATCTAAAATTATATCTAGTACTGAAAAGCCACACGATAAATGAATATACAATACAGTGGCACGGGCTACGATGAAGCTACATTCATATGAAGCTACATTACATTTCGTTTTCTTTTTTTTTACAACTGTAAAGCCTCAACACTGATCAAATGGCTCGTTATTGCTCAAGCATTATGTCAAATGACTTAGTACTGCTTCGTAAAACGGTGTACTGGACGAACAAAATGTGTCTATTTAACTACCCCTAGGTATTTCCACCAAGTCTAGCGGTGTGTAAAAACGCCCCCTCTGCAGCGATTAGCACACGCACATGCTCCTTGGGGTTCCATAAATCTTTATGAAACCTTCGGGTTTCTGTAAAAATATATGAATATTTTGTTGGAAAAGTTCTTTTTTCAAGAATGCTGTTATTTTTTAAAGGTAATAATGAACCTAATCGTACTCGTAGTATTCGCTAGATTTTCCTGAAATACATATACACATACAAAATTTTAGTTCTTCCCTGTGGAAATACCTTTTGTTAAACGCTTCATCTGCAAAAACGTTATCTTCGTTTCTATAAATCTAAGTAGAGATGTTTTTTGTTAAATAAAAAGATTTAAATATAAGTAATAAGTTTAAAAAGTTTTTAAACTTGTATGACCCTCTCTGATCAGACACCGATACATTTATTTAGCTCCAATACACTTACACAACATTCTTCATTCAAGCGCTTCGGCTTAGGATACTCTTGACCTGTTTTCTAATTCTCCGACTTGGTTCGAGTATTCGGTGAGCTTCCTTTCGAGCCTTCAAATCCACTTTGACACTCTTAAAACTTACATTAATAAACTTGGTATATTTGCCGCTTTTATCTTGTTAAAAATTTATTCATCTTCCTAGCGTTTTCCCAGTTGCATCCATATGGACTTTTGAACTTTTCAAATCAATCATATGATTCGGTTCAGGCACTAGTCTACGAAAGTGACTCTCATCTTACCTCCCAACCCAGAGAAAACATTAGACGTTCTTTAGATTAGACTTTAGCGCGGGAATAATAAAGCTGAGCCTCCGGTTTGTATTAGACCGGGTTCCACACGATGTTTGCTTTCACCGAAAAGCTACTGTTAAATACAAGCTGCGATCGCTCCCGCGAATTGATAATCGCGAATCTTTTGATAAAACTGTATATTTTTTTTTAGTAAATAAATATTGCAGGGCTATTTTTACACAAATCGAGCTAGTCCCATAGTAAGGCTTAATACTTACGGCTTGTGTTATAAGTACTAGACGATGATATATTTAATAGATATATACTTAAATGCATAGAAATCATCCAAGTCCCAGGAACAAATGTTTATGCTCACCACATAAACAAATGCCCTTACCGGGATTAGAACCCGGGACCTCCAGCTTCGTAGGCAGTGTTACCACTAACTAGCTAGGCTAAACAGGCCGACAAACTTACTAATAGTATTGCGTGGAAATTCATAAATAAATGGTATAATAAATTGTCAACCACTTTAAATGCACTTTGCCAAATTAATCGCCGCTTATAGTCGTAAAGGGTTGATACATAATAATTTCCTATATGGTTGATACTAAACTTGGCTGCTTAAGAGCTTTATTACACACATTATATGACAGAGTATTCGACAATGTTACTTAAGATAAACGTGTTTAATGCTCTGATTTAAATACTACATAATAAACATCCTCATAAACCTCACAGACATCATATTCATCATATAAATGTGAAAGTAACTCTGTATGACTGTTACCTCTTCACGTTTAAACCGCTAAACGTACTTAGATAAGATTTAGTAGATATAATAGATTGAGACCCCGGAAAGAACTTAAGATTATTTTTATCTCATAAATCATTCCACAAGGGGGTGTAAAGGAGAGTGGTATATTGAATGGGAGAGCGAAACTTAAGACGGCGCCTAAAATGGTTTAATAGCATTTTTTGTATTAAAAATAGGATTGCTCTTGGCCAGCATCTAGCCAAGGGCAAAGATGAGGCCGACGACGAATATTATTTGATGACGAGTTTTACTCTAAGTCACGGGCAAAGGCAACTAATAAATATTCTTAAACGATTTAAGTACGAAAAAGTAGCAGACAATTAGACAGCTTTTCAAACCTAAACCCTGAACCTATCGTGATGAGGAATATCGATGAGCTTGTGTCCTAAACAATTAATAAGTCCGTCAGATTATCCCTGGTATGTCCTAAAACCACGACCAAGACCACCGATGGATGGGAAGCATCCCTGGAGGCGTGCGGTGGAGATACTGCGATCGCCAACCTGCAGGCCAAGCGTGGCGATTATGGCATATACCCCCCGTAAATTAGGGGGAGGCCTATGTCCAGCAGTGGACATCTTTGGCTGATGTGGTGGTGGTGGTGGTGGACAGATTATCAAAAAATATTAAACAGTATTTCTTTTTATAAACTGCCTTGCTGGACACAGACCTCCTCCAAAGAGTGCCACAATGACCGCTCCTGCGCCACCAGCATCCAGCGGCCCGCTACCTTTACCAGGTCATCAGTTCACCTCGTGGGGCTCTACTAACGATGCAGCTTAGTTACTTAGGTAAGTAGCAGTGGGCGGGGCACATTGCCCGTAGAACCGATGGCCGGTGGGGCAGAAGGTTCTTGAGTGACGACCAGACCACGTACCGAAGGCGCAGCGTAGTTGACAAAATCAAAAATAATGTATGAAACGTTAAGCAATACACAAATATCATGAAAATACTTGAAAAAACAGCACAATTGAACTTATTGTTTTATTTAAATGATATTGAAATAGGTACAACCAATTTGATTTCTGGGCCACTGTGTACTTTGTCTCAGTGACGATTATATGAGATCTCTAGCAGCTCTCGTATTGATTTTTAATGTGACAAGGTACGAAATGGCCCAGAAATCAAAAGTTGACCGTACTTACTTTTAAAGATCAAATGATAACGAGTGCATTTGTGACTAGCACCCCCGGTTTGATATTATAGGGCCTATACTATATAGGCCCTTTAATATATAACGTATACCCTATATCTCGGCGCGAGTCAGAAACTCGTTCACTCGGTTCTTAAGAGACCCTACGTTGCAGTCCCTCGGGGAACATGTGACAGAGAGCTCATTCCAAAACCAAAGCGTAGGCGGGAGGAAATTCATGCGAAACCGGGCGGGTTAATATTTTGTAGGTACCTAACATAACTGTGATTTCTATTCACACTTTCAGTGCCAGGAACTCGTTAGCTTTATCCCCACTGATGTAAAGTCGGCTAGTAAAGAATATATTAAACAAAAGAATGATGAAACATTTACTTTTCAGAAAAAAAATGATAGATCTTAAAAAGGCATATTAATTATAGTAACAGGTTTTTTAAGTTTTACTAAATAAGTATTATTTCATAAAGAATCTAAATTATAGACAAGATTATAATATATTGATCTAGTTACTACTATCAACTTAATGAGACTTGATCTTGTATAAATTAATTTAGGTATTCAGTTTTCAAGGTTTTCCATATTTGCAACAAAATAGTGCAATTTTTAATCCATATAAGACTATTTGTCATTATAAGTTTTGATATATCTGTTATTGACAGTTAATTTTTGACAGTCATCTGTCATATTGATAGAAAATAACATTAGGTAAAAATTACTTTTATTGACATTAAATAGTATACAAAATATTAAACCTAAATAAAACTAAATTTAAAGTATAATATAAAGATAAAGCTACCTACCTCATTCCCAGCCCGTCCTGCACCGCCCCTGGCGGAAAGGTGCCCGTTACGCTCGCTGCGTTGCCGCGTTGTATCGCAATGGACAGCCTCTGCACCAGGAACGACCCGGAGCAGGGGTTAAGGCCCCTTTCCCGTAGACGGCGTCCTAACTCCCTAATAAAGGATTTGGCCTCTGCGCACCAACACCCGGTCGTTTCTACCGCAATCGGTACGAAAAAGTATTTTGAGCTCGAGAGCGTTGAGTATTTTTGTTTCTTGTTGCTGGCTGCCAGCTCAGCCGCTGCTCCTGCTGCCCGTATAGTACGCACGAGGTGTGAGGCGGCAAAAGTGCTTACACAAGTGGCGTCCCACAACAAGCACTTCCCTTTTTTCCACGTCACCAGCGTTAAGCCGTCGGGCCTTTTGCCATACGACCGACTGAGACCCGGTGCGGTTCTAGCATAGAGGGGATGTTTGCTGATATTAATGCCCTACGAATAATGACATTTAGAGCGTGGTGCCGTGGGAACCTCCCCGCACATCGGCAACAACTCAAGGCGTGGTGACCGTCGCTCTCCACTAACGAGCCGCAGATGCATAAATGGGGTTGACAGACAGACATCGCAGCCGAGACGAAGAGCGACGGCGACCCGCAGAGAGTCGTTGTCGAGGAGGGTGCCTAGGTTCGGAGAAGGTTGAGCGTGTATGCGTGTAACCAGGCACCAGAGTCAGGCCTCGAAACAGCATTTAATCTGGCTTTACCTGCACCAGCAGCGTTTTACAGCAGGCAGTCAAAAATCCGCTTTACGCCCACGTCATCCCAAGACCGTTGACGGCATAGGTTTTCAGGCATACGTTTTCTGTTATTTACATTGCTTTATGTTAAGCAATACAAGAAACAACCTCTTTAAATTAACAAATTTATTTTGGCTGCCAAAACAACTTCACCGAACAAATAAATCTGCTTAAAACACACAATTTCTAATAAAATGTGAGGTAACAAAGGAATCTGTTCCGAAAACAGACGAACAAACCGCAAATGAAAACCGAATTTCACAATTTCGTACAATTTGCGAAGTTTTTCCTCGATGGAGCTAATGATACTCCCGTTACAGACAATTTATTCTCCCCAGGGCATCGAGCCGTGAAAAGTTTTGTGTAGTGCCGAATGAGCAGTGCGCATCGAGCGCCGCCCGCGGCAGTAGACTGAAAGGCGTCGTTCCGATCGCCCACCAGTTGAGCTCTAAGTTCAAGTTCGAACGCAAAATTTGAATTTCGAATCCCGAATCCACGCCAAAGAACCGATTTGTTTTTAAAAGTTTATTTTAGTGAGTGTTTTGTGCCAGGATTAGTGATTTAAACTTTAACCGAAGTTTGCTGAGACTGGCGGATTATTTTCAGGTAAATTAATGTGTAGCTCTTGATTGTTTGAATTTAATTTTGTCGTAGGGTGAATTTTAAGCAATTCAGTTAGGATGTTTTTGGATGAGCGTCAACCCGGAACAGGTTGTTTTGTAATTTAAATTAAATCTTATTCGCGCGGTTTACGGTGTCTCGCTTGGTTTATTTTTTGAGTATTATTCATTTTTGACCTTATTTAATATTCACGTTATATTTTAACACAGAATTAGGACCAAGTGAAAACCAATGAATGTATCATTTAAATCGAGCGCAATTGATTTATAAGCTACCGACTTAAAATAATAAGGTACTCTGGGTATAAATATCTAATTTGATTGATTGGTTTTGGGTCCACAGTTACGAAAACTACGCAACAATTAATGTGAATAAGTAATGTCTCTACTTATTTAATAATTTGCTTTAATGGCCTTTCTTGTGAATCCAATTACCTGTCCGTATACATTACTTGATCGGGAAATAAAAGAAATAAAACAAGATTACTATTCCGGAGAACATCGGAAATATTTTGTCCGAAAAGAAAAATCGATTATGATCGAACTGATTATGATTGATTAATCATCGATTTACACTGCGCAACTTAAGTAAACCTAATAGAGTCCAGTTGCCTAACAAGTAATATTAACCTTGATGATTTCAAACCAATTTGCTACTGTTTATAAAAACATTCGTTCATAATATGAGTTTTTGTTTGATTTTAAAATAGTGCGTACTAAAGTCAAAAGATCTTTTTCCTAGGTTCCATAATTTGCTGTGAAGCAATTACCACAAACAGTTTCTTTTTCTAGGAAATTAGTCTTCAAAATTAATTTTTAATAAAAGGTAAAGATTGATGGTAATTTATTTATTATTAATTGACACAAAATTTTATTGTTTTTTTTTGCAAATAAACATAAATATAAAATAGTCAATTATGACGGACATAGGTACTCATTTCCCGTGAAATAAATCTGCTGTTATCCCATCGTCTGTTTTAGCAATGAATATCAAATAAAATTAAATTTATCAAAACAAACTGTTGTTGTCCAAATAAGAACTTTGTCCCCGAAATTTATTGTGTAACTTTAGAATTCAGATAAATGAAGGGTGGCCCGAATTTCCTATCTCCCAACTGTCCCAAATAGTCACAGATTTTATGGTAACCACAAAAAGTTTATACAATAAATACAATATACAATATGAGAATATGATTGTACCATGTTCATTGTTTAACCATTAGAAATGGTGCAAACGTACCTATTTCTCATCTATCAATATTCATATATTAAATATATACACAGATATAATAATAGGTGAAGGAAGGAGGGTGGTTACTTTATTCGCCAAAAAACTGCTCCGCAGTTTGGCGTAACTTGTGCTAGTTTTAAGTCTCTTAGAGTGATAAATAAAAAAAACTACATACATTCCGTTACAGTCAAACCAAATTTCAAATAATGCTTTTCTAGTGGACATACATACATAAAAAGTTAAAAAAGGTCTAGAAGCCCGAATCTGTTATCTGTGTATCATGTTTTTTGTGAAATAAATATTTACAACCCATCGGAAATATCTGCGAACATGTTCCCAACATATTGTTTCGCGGGTTGTATATTTCTATTATAAAATGAAGTCCCGCATCTGTCTGTCGGTATGTTAGCGATAAACTCGAAAACGGCTTGATCGTTTTACGGTTTTACTGTATAATGTATGTATATATCTCTTATTCTCTGTATTGGTAATCCGTGCGAAGCGCAGGGCAGGTTGCTGGTAATGATTATAATGATGATGTTAGGTAAAGTTTCCAACAACACTTACTGAAACCCTATTTAGGGTGCCATTCCACCATATATTAACATAGATGCAGCTATGCTGCAAGGATGTGAAAGCCAAGCTACGAAAACCCGTTTCAATCAGAGCTATGATATACGTGGACCAATGAATACGATTGGTGGATTCAAATGCATCCATAGCAACGTACCATAGCACATTTGTGATGGAAAAGAAAGAAAATATTTTTTTCGTGACAAAGAACAAACATAGAAGAAAAATAAAACATCAACAAAAAAACCGGCCAAGTGCGAGTCGGACTCGCGCACGAAGGGTTCCGTACCAGAAAAAAACGCCAACAACTACTCTGTTGTATGGGAGCCCCCCTTAATTATTATTATTTTTTTGATTTTAGTATTTGTTGTTGTAGCCACAATAAAAAATCATAATCTGTGCAAATTTCAAACGCGCGCGGACGGACGGACGGATAGCGAAGTCTTAGTAACAGGGTCCCGTTTTTACCCTTTGGGTACGGAACCTTAAAAATGACAGGAAATTGTCCCAATTCAGCATGAAGCTGGCATTGTAACCAGCACACTCTAATACATACTTGTATGCAAGAATTGCTGAAAGGTTACATTGCGAATTACCGAGGTAGGTATAATGAGTTCAACGAGGCCCAGTTTTAAAACAGTCCGATTGTTTATTTTCGGATCATTTTCACGGCAATTTGTTCTGCCGTGATTCGCGTTTTATAACAATTCTTATCTTAAGTATCTTTTCTACAAAATTTCACTGTCGAAAGTTACCGACGGCGACGACACGGTTTAAGTTTATTACGGCTATTTTATGTATAGTTAAACTTGCATATTGTGTTATTTGCATTGAAGAGAGATTTTATTCCACTTCCTTAACTTCTTCTTTCATTCATAATATTATTTTTCTTACAACTATAAACGTCGGTCTAAATACCTACACCCATCAGTATATACCGATTATATCGTATGATAAATTATTCATTTCATTGATAACGAATGTTTTTTTTTTAGTTCGCTACATTATAAAAAAGTTAAAGACTTTTACTCTTAAAATCAATATACTAACAATGACAGCTTAGTCAAATATACGAGTACACATAATAATTGTAAGAAAAGATGCAGAAAGACCTCTAATGAATGTACCGTTTCTGTTACGGGATATTAAATTCAAGAATGTATGGTGAAAGGAATCTGTAGAAGCCCCTTTAAAAGTCTTGACTTTTAACATTGCAGTCATTACGAATCTGTTGTGTAAAACATTTTTTTTTATTAGAAATGTGATGAGGAAGACAAATGAGGCGTTTTTGCTATTATCGAGTGACAGTCATTACTCCCCTAAAATTTAAACCCGTACCATTATATACTTTTTTTTATAAAAGAAAAATATACCGGAATAAGTTATAACATTTGCTCACGACTTTGTCCGCGTAGAACTCATTTACCGGTGGCATTTCAGATTCAGTATGAAATAGAAACTTAAGATTGTGTGACTCATTTTTTCATCGTATTTATTTATTGTTTTAATTTATACATTAATTGCTATGTAGGTACCTACTTCAGTAAACTATATTGAAGCTTTCGAAGTGCCGAGCCATACGTTGGAATTAATTTTAAAATTTAAGTAATTTTTTGTATTATTTCTATAGAGGTCAACGATATCAAATGATATATTTCAGTCCGCCAAAAACATGCATAATCGTATTTTTGGATTTAGGAAGCCATGAACAAGCTACAAACAACTGTCCACGTAAAAAACATGCTCGTCCGAATGTATTTCGGCTACTTATTCATTAATTGCATCTTATAACGGGGTCAAACCGTGTGATTGGTTAGTAGTCATTGAAATCCATCTTATATTATAAACTGTCTGTGGGTTCTATTATAAGTTGAATTTTCTACTTTAGACTGAATGAAAGGTGTTCCAAGTTTCTCATATAAAAGTGCATGTGCTCCTCAAATAATCTTGCAACCCCATTTCCACCCCTTCAGAGGTCGAATTTATAAAAACGCTGAAAAATATGTAGTTAAATTTTAATGCAGAAGGAAAGTTTCAAGTTTCTTTATTGTAATATTTATTCCTCATACAAAATTTCCGTCCTTTTTGAATCGTCCCAAGAGGATGATTTCTTAAATTACTTACCTACTTTTTGTATTAGTCTGATGTCTAAGATAAAATTGTGGAACTGTTTCATAGATATGAATGCAGTTCAGTAGGTTTTAAGATTACGAGGAACGTACTACAGTAGCGCAAACTTTCATTTCACTTTATTTTAGGTTAGGGTTGAAAATTTAATATACTTATAGTAACAGGAAAGCAATACCTACTTAAAATATCTCACAGATAAGAAAAATAATTTGATCTTATTTGCAGAAGCATCATGATTGTTATAAGTTTCTTTACCCTTTTCCTCATTAAAACGTTAAATAAACCACGAACGATACAAAAGAAAAGAAAAGCATTATAAAATACCTAGAGAGCTTCATTTATTTTCCAAACGATTTAAAGCCCTTTGAGGCATCTTTTGTTTATTAAAAAAAAATTCTGAAAAATGAATTGAAAGACGTGCCGATTAAATATCGTGCTAATGAAGTATCTAAGAAATAATTTCTTGGAATTGTTAAATCCGAGATGATTCAAATACGTAGGTATTTTTAGATTTTTTTTAATAAAGCCTAATCATTTTTGAAAGAAGTAAATACCAAAGCAATGGTTGTATCATTATTAAGGATACGCTAGTAATAGTAGAGGCAGTAGGGACGTTCAAATTGTACTCTTTGAGTAATGATTGCAAAAATTGACATAGGTGTCAAAGGACATTATTTCGACGCATTTTATTATGAAATCTATCAATCTTTTGCAAAATAAATCTTTATTAACATTTAAAATTATTGTTATGGTCCAGTTACTCATAGCGAAATTATGTAAAGTAACGCCCATCCATATCAACCGTAGGACGTCCACTGCTGGACATAGGCCTCCCCCAATTTCATGGGGGGTAAATGCCAAAATCGCCATGCGTGGCATGTGGATTGGCGATCGCAGTATCTCCACCGCACTCCAGGGATACTGGGGATACTGCTGCCCATCCTTGCCGTGGTCTTAAGTTGGTAAGTAACGCCCATATATGTAGAAAATTGTTTCCGTTACTGTTTTATTTTATTTTTGTATTTTTTAGTGATGAGTCCAGTTTCCCACTCACTTGACAAGCCTAATCCCAATAAGGTCTAGTTTCACTCTGGGGTTGGAAGCTCAGATGGCAGTCGCTTCAGTAAAAACTATTGCCAACTCCAATATGGATATGCTATTGCCAATTCCTATTATAATAAATTATAATAAAATCAAATATTACCAGCCAACACAATAATGTAATGTAGGATTGTAACTTTTAAGCCGCTACTTTCGCGTGAGTATAACCAATGCTTAACAATTCTTGTTATGTTACAAGGCAATTCATTACTTTAATTAAATGGGTATTTTACATTCATACACTAACTTAAGTAATTGCGCCCAATATCCTACACTTCACTACCAATTACAATTTTGCATTAAAATACCTACTGTTTATGAATCTTGAATCACTAGCTTCTAATATGAACAGCAAATTGCAGACTGCAGATTAATATGCAGTCAAATTGTCAGACTATCAGCTATACTCGTTCATAGGGTTAGATCGTACAGGAAATTAAGCACATGTATCCTCTAGATATACTGGGATACCCTTATCCCGATCTCGGTACTGTCTCATGTGGCCCTTAAGACCTCCGCGTAATGCTGGAAGAAATTGGACTGCAGAAACAAAATATTTTTAGAAAATATTTGATAGAGGTAGGTATTATGTTTGGTAGGTAGGTAGTTGAACAAGATTTCTTTCATTGCCATGGTTGTTATTAGGTATTATACATAAAAAGACAACATTAACATTTATACATACACACATACACACACACACACACATTTTGTTCTTTTCACAAGCCTTATTGAGCTTACTATAGTACTATGACTAGTTCGATTTGTGTAAAAAACTTGACCCCTAATATTTATTTATTATTTTGTTTTATGTACTCGGTTTTAAGTACACTCGGTTTTACATAATTTTAACTTGGTGACATGAGAGCTATCGCATAAAAATTTGCCGTTAGAGGCGGCTAGTATAGCGTGAGGTCTCCCGAAATGTAAAATGTCACTATTTGCGGTTGAGCTACTCGGATTTATTTCTGAATAGAATAATGTGGTGAATATTTTGCAATACCTGAGATTAATTATGGACTTAAGAGACCATGACCGTCAGGGCTTTAAGTCTGTTTTATGTTTCATAAACTAACGTTTTTCTTTGGTTTCGTACAAAACGGGACTATTTCAGCCTCACGCTAGTATTTGCGATAACGCACACTAAGCTGATTAAATGTTGCAAAAGCCGTCAAATATATCTCTATCTCTATTAATCTTCAGGGTAGTTTAAACTACCTGTGCATGTGCAGTCTCAAGACGAGAGTCTTTGACCAGTGTTGCTACGTTGCCAGTGATGACATGTGGCCCTGAAACATGGTCGTTTACTATGTGCCTCATAAGAAGGCTCAAAGTCATCCAAAGAGCAATAGAGAGGGCTATGCTGGTAGTTTCTCTACGTGATCGCATCAGGAATGAGGCCATCCGCATGAGTACCAAATTAACCGATATAGCCCTCCGAAGCGTTGCCCCCCCCCTCCCCCCACAAGGAGGACTGATGAGAAGACATAGTAAAGGTAGATGGAGTCTGCTGGATGCGGGTGGCGTGCAGGATCGGTCATTATGGCACTCTTTAGGGGAGGCCTATATGCAGCAGTGGACGTCCTACGGTTGATATGATGATTGATGATGAATAACGAGTAGAATCACCTTATATTATTATGAAGCGTGATGCCAAACAGCACAAAACTCCCTCCTCTATGCTTGCTGAAAACAAAAAGATGCCAGTTTTCATTAGTATTTTTTCAGCTTCACGTCCGACCGACCGTATTCATGATACACGTATGTATTTTCTTAAATAAGTCCATTTTCCATCCGCAAAGAGCTTATAGGCTTAATGTTGGGCTCCAACTAGTACAATACACGTGTTACGTAGGTTTATTAGGTTTAGGAAAAGCTCCGGAACGAATGGTACAATTATATTTAAAACGTATGTAATAGATGAACATGCTTAGAATATATTACATTTCAAACTCTCGCGCTTAGACACATTCTTAAAATATTTGTTTGGGGTCTACCGCGAAATCGATTTATTTACCTTAATTACCGACGTTACGACGCGGGTTGAAACCTGTTTACGTATAACATCTTATTTTGTTGGAAACTACATTGAAAATAAAATATGAGATATATTAGGCGTGTTTTGACAGACCTACGACTGTTTCATTACTAGTGATCGTAACTTTAGTAGCATTTTCGGTGCAGCGTAGTGGTGTTAACGGAATTGGGATAAATGATTTAAATTCTTATGATTTATTAGCGTAAATAACGTTAATATTAACCTTAATTAACCGTTTAAATTTCCAACTCCGTTAACACAACTACGCTGCACCGAAAATGCTACAAAAGTTACGATCACTGTTTATTACAACAAAACAGTTTATATAGAGGCTTTTTGAGTCTTGCCTTTGAAAGAAATTGTAACAATAAATCCAATTAAGTGCAATAATTATGTCTCGTATTGGCTTGGATGTACGATGACGTCGTAGAAAATGACTGATTCAATTTGTTGTCAAAAAATATTTTTCTTCGTCACGCGATAATTTTAAGGGGCGCGAACGAGCGCGTGGTCCAGCGCAGCCCGCGTGCCGTATGCGATATATGAGGTAAAGCAATGTCAGCATCGTAGGCCCATCTCGACTGTTGGATGGGTGACCTCTGAGTGCTCGTTCGGGCCCTAACAAGCCCTCTTTTAAAAAGTTAAAGCGCTTTGTAATTGGATTGAATGCACATTTGCAACTGTCAAGTGATAACAGTCACTTAGTTAGTGTGTGGTGGTTGGTGCTTAACTCTTTATCAGCAAGCGTGTAGACTCCGGAAACCACCCTTCGATACTCAAGCTTGCGCTAAAGGTCCAGGAACCCCCCTTATCCACGTGAGTCAACACTTCTAAGGTTAAGTTAGTTTACAGTACATAAACTTTAAAGAGCCATATGTGCTGTAAAACGCTGTACGATACACGTGCGAATAGGTAATTCGCAACTCGTGTCGATTTAAAACACTCCCTTCGGTCGTGTTTTAATTTATCACCACTCATTGCGAATTTCGTGTTCTCTGCACTTGTATCGTAATCTACTATTATACAGGGTGAAATTTTATTGACTGTTCAAATTTTTCCCAGGCATTAGGTATCAATAAAAGTTGACATTTCTGAAAAAAAACATAGAAAAAAAATTTCACTATAAAATTTGGTGTCGGAATAAATAATTAGTAACACGTGGATAATTGGGAGTTGAATAACGCTCGGGGTTAGCGGAGCGAGGGGAGGAGCGCGCTCACCTGTCTTATCTCGACCAAAATTGCAAATTAGTCGCACGCGCATCTCCGCGTGACCGATTGTGCACTTCCGTTTTGTATCCCTCGTAAAGACGCGCGATCGCGAACGTGACTTACAACAATATTTACGAACTGGGAGTACCCGATCAATGAAGGCGAAACTTATGTTTTTTTTACTAGCTTCCAATGATATTTTAATATCATTGTATCTTTCATCCAGGGATGCTGCTGCCCATCCCCCGGTGCCTGGAGTGCGGTGGAGATACTGCGATCGCCAACCCGCATGCCAAGCGTGGCGATTATGGCATATACCCCCCGTGAATTTGGGGGAGGCCTATGTCCAGCAGTGGACGTCTTTTGGCTGATATGGTGGTGGTGGTAACATTCATTAAAAGAACAATTTTCGACGCGTAAGTTTGTCTCGGCGTCTTAACGTAGGGGCGGGGCGAGCATTATTGCCACCTCCCGACACCGCGGTATCCATAAACTAATGGATTTTTAGGATATCTTTCAGCTGCTCTGTCTCAATATTTTAGTACTGAAAGATACTGAAAGAAAAAACTCGTACTTTTTATTTTTCACTAATGAATCCACTGTGAAAATTTGAACAGTCAATAAAATTTCACCCTGTAGGTGTTTATGTCTCGCGAATCACGAAGCAAGATTAATTTTCTCGCATAAGGGCGGAAATTAACAGCGGTTAATTACTAACTGAGCGCTCCCATGCTTTAGAAGCAGCTTTCCTGCTAGAGATAAAACAACCTACTATCACTATGACGGATCTTTCAGTTGGTTTCCAGCCCCTAACTACTCTATCCATGCCTTGCTCACTTCTTAACTGTATTGATCGTAAAAATCAAAATATAACTAATTTCCAATTAAAAATGAAAAAATTGAAAAATTGATCACCCCATTGATTTTCATTTTCAATTGGAAATTATAATTCCGTTAAGTGGGCGTTTCCACTTGTAAAACATTTACATTTAAAATATAACTAGTTCGCTTGCTCAGCCTTTCCGCCCAGGCCTGTGTCCCTGTACAAAACATGTTTAATCATACTTCACATAGTTAATTAATCAATAAGTTATACATAACGTGAAATTAAAGTAATGACATTAAAAAGTAATCTATTTTATCAAAAATGTTTGTCATTTGAAATTTAAAAGAAGGTCTAGTTCCTCCCTTGGGTTGGTTGGTCAGATGGCAGTGCCTACGCCAGTTCTTGGGATTAGATAGCGAACCTCGGGAATCCTTCAGGATGGAATTGTACTGGGATAACGCTAGAATGATGACTGGCGATAATTCCAAGGTTAGCAAACAAAACATTTGAAAATGTATGCCAAACGTGAACTTACAGCGCTAATTTCATACGGCAATACTTTGGAATACTATTGTGTATAGCTTATGCCTTAATATTTCACAAACATCAACTTTATAAATATCACGCCAAAAGTAACTTAAAAGTGAATTGATACTATTACTGTGATATAAATCATAATTTTCTTCTGAACAGCAGTGCAGGTCCAGATCGTGCGAGACTTTTGGCGGTAGGAACCCGGGAGGCTGGTTACTGGCTACATGCCCATCCCTCGCCAAATACCGGTACCTTCCTGTCGCGGAATGTACCCCAAATATATCTTCTTGGGGCACAGACGTGGACCGACTGGGACACCATGGATTGTGTTGTCAAAAAAATGCAGGCCGATTTTCGAGACATGCGACGCTTAATGATATAATCCGCCGGTCTATTGCCACCGTCAATGTGCCTGCTCTTCTTGAGCCGACTGACATGGTAAGAGCCCTGATGGGGTGTCCTTAGTTCCTTAGAGCGTGGGTCGGATGTTGGTGTGGGATGCTACCTGTGTAGATACACTGGCATCGTCTCACCTCCAACGGACTACAGTAAAAGCGGGAGCAGCGGCGACAACGCCGAAATTCTAAAGCGTAATAAATACAAGGGCCTAGGCAGAGAGTACATTTTTGTACCTTTTGGCATCGAAACAGGTCCATGGGGTTCCAACGTGCACAAGTTATTTGCCGAAATTGCGAAGCGTCTGGTTGACTTAACTGGTGACCGAAGAGCTGGCGGCTTCCTCGCTCAACGAATCAGCATTGCGATACAGCAAGGAAATTCCGCCATCATCCTCGGTACAATGCCTCAAGGGCCTGTTTTAGATGTAAGTTAGTTTTAATTTTATTTATATTATTTTGGTTAAGTATTCTTGTATATATTTTCTATGTATATAAATAAAGTAGTTATACTTAAAAGTCAAAAGAGTCTACGTAAGTTGGCCGGGCCAAGCGGTCACAAATATATCTCTGGAACACGCCGCATGACGTCATAAATAAGTTCTTCCCATATGTATGATGTGTACAGGCGAGATGTTGCTTTCCGGGGCGGTGCACAGTCTAAATAAGTGTCTTATTGTATTGAATTAACCGTACTAAATAGACTGGAATGCAAACTTATAACAATCCAAAGTTCATAAAGAACGAGTAGTTTGTACTTCAAATAACATTAACAAACAAAATATAATTTATTGTATATGAGGATACACTGGTACTAATACTATTGATTGTGGGAGGGTTTGGGATGTTCGAAGTTATGTTAAACATGAATCTGCATCTATTTCATTGTTATGTTGCCTTGGGCTGACATTCGATGAGAAAACAACAACATAACATTGGCATCTACATCCTCTATTAATTATGTATGTATTTTAGTTTATCACATAAACACATGAGTTACGAGAAGATGAATAGGTAAGGTAACGATATGATAAACAAGATTATTATTGTTATTAGCGGATAATAATTCCATAGCCTAGCTAAGCTTTCAGTTGAATTCCATGTTTCATTTAATTATTTAGGTCTATAAATAGGGTGTTTCACGCTTTTTTGAGAAGTAGCTAATATTAATCCGTACGGTCCAATAAACAAATGGAATTTTTATTTCTATTTCATGAAATCGATAAATACTCGTACAAATAAAATACCACTTTATATTGCATTTTCAATTTTCGCCCGAATACGCTTCCCTTTCAACATCAACTTGTAACGTCATAGAGCGCTATAATAGTGATTGGCAAATAAGCGTTCCGAACGATTTGTTGTGAAATCCGCCACTCGTGTCAGTTATCGGGTACTATTGCATCTGCCCTTGTATGTAGTTGTATTTTTGTTAATTCAAATATTATGCAATTATTGTGTAATACATTGTTTCTTTGTTATTATTGTTTTTAATATATCGGTCGATTTGAATCGAGTATTTATTTTTGTAAATCATATTTTGGACCCGGAATTGTCCTAGAACTACGACCAAGACCACCATGGGCCGCAGCATCCCTGGATGACGGTGGAGACACTGCGATCGCCAACCCGCATGCCAAGCGTGGCGATTATGGCAATTATCCCCTAATAATTGACACAAACAGGCCAAGGCCCCGAGGTTTCGGTGACCCCCGGTACCTTAGTTCTGGTAGCGGCCAGGGTACTAGCAGGGTTCAGGGGTGCGAAGAATCTCCGGTTAAGATCCGACTACCACCACTGACGGCACTTCTGGCCCTGGCAACATATAACACGCGAACACTGCGGACTGACGAAAAGATAGCGGAACTGGACCTCGGCACACTCCCACGACGAGGTGGAGGCTATGTATGAGGATAAATCAAAAGTCATGCATAGTTCCAAACCTACTTCTCCGTTGTTATGAGGGTTTCAACGCCAAACTGGGCAAAAGAGATGGTGAAGAGCTGAGAGTGGGACAATTTAGAGTTGGAAGTCGGAACCACCGGGGCCAACTACTGGCTGGTTTCTTGGAGAAGGAGGGACTCTACACGATGAACTCCTTCTTCAAGAAACGCGAGCACAGGAAATGGACTTGGATGAGTCCCGACGGTGCAACAAAAAACGAGACTGATTTCATCATGTCGACGAAGAGTCATATATTCAATGATGTCTCTGTGATCAATACGGCTAAAACCGGAAGTGATCATCGTCTGGTAAGAGGCACATTGAATATATGCGTCAAGCTAGAGCACTCTCGACTGATGAAGTCCACGCTCCGTCCAGCAGCAGTCCAAATCCAAAACCCCGAGAGCTTTCAGCTGGAACTCCAAAACCGTTTTGACTGTCTACGGGTTTGTGGAAGTTGTCCATAGCATTGGGTCTAAGTTCTTTAAGGCCCAACGAACTCACATAACCAAAAGGCTCTCTATCTCCACTCAGAGGCTCGTGGAGGAAAGGAATGAGATAATTCTGCAGTCTTCAGCCGATGCGACATTATACAGGCAGCTGAATAAACAGATCTCCAATTGCCTTACCCGCGATCTGCGCCAATTCAATATAAATCGTATTGAAGAGGCCATCGAACAGAATAAGGGCTCTAAAGTGTTCTCAAGAGATCTGTCTATTGGGCAGAGCCAGCTCGCCAGATTAAAAACTGGAGATGGTAGAATCGTTTCGTCCAAACCTTAGCTCTGAGTAAGATAGAGCGCTTTTATGGACACCTATACACGTCAACTAGCAGACCCAAAGTTGGTGTGGCCCTAGCACTAGATTAACCCGGCACTATACCGAAGATATCTCTGATATCAGCCTGTACGAGATTAGAATGGCTCTTAAACAGCTGAAGAACAACAAGGCACCCGGTGAAGACAGAATTACAGCGGAACTTCTGAAGGCGGGTAGAAAACCGGCCCTAAGGGCCCTTCAGAAGTTGTTCGACTCCGTGTTACTGGAAGGGAAAACTCCAAAGTTATAACATAGGTGTGGTTGTGCTGTTCTTTAAAAAGGGTGACAACGCCTTACTGAAGAACTACCGACCCATCTCACTTCTGAGCCATGTCTATAAGCTGTTTTCAAGAGTCATTAAGAACCGTCTCGCACGCAGGCTAGATGACATCCAGCCTCCCGAAGAAGCCGGCTTCCGAAGAAGCTTTAGCACCGTAGACCACACCCATACGCTCCGTCAGGTTATACAGAAGACTGAGGAGTATAACCTGCCCCTCTGTTTAGCGTTCGTGGACTACGAGAAAGCATTCGATTCGATTGAATTTGGGCTGTACTACAATCTCTCTCGACACTGGAAGATGTTTTCAAGATTCTGGACTGAAGAAGGCCAGGCATCAACGTAAACGGCGACTACCTCACTCACCTTCGGTTTGCTGACGTTATAGTAATCTTGGCTGAGACCATGGAGGATTTAAGTATAATGCTTAATGACCTCAGTAAAGCCTCCGAGCAAGTTGGTCTAAGAATAAACATAGACAAGACGAAGATCATATCAAATGTCCATGTCGCACCAACTCCTGTAACAATCGGACACTTTACGCTCGAAGTTGTAGACGATTACATATACCTAGGACAGACTGTCCAGTTAGCTAGGTCCAACTTCGAGAAAGAGGTCAATCGTCGAATCCGATTCGGCTGGGCAACGTTCGGGAAGCTAAGGCACATCTTTTCGTCCAATATTCCGCAGTGTCTCAAGACGAAAGTCTTTAACCAGGGTGTGTTGCCAGTGATGACATATGGCACTGAAACTGACATATGGCGCTTACTATGGGCCTCAAAAGAAGGCTCAAAGTCACCCAAAGAGCAATGGAGAGAGCTATGTTAGGAGTTTCTCTGCGTGATCGCATCAGGAACGAGGCCATCCGCTGTAGAAACAAAGTGACCGATATAGCCCTCCGAATCGCGAAAGTTAAGTGGCAGTGGGCGGGGCACATAGCACGTAGAACCGATGGCCGTTGGGGCGGAAAGGTTCTTGAGTGGCGACCACGTACCGGAAGGCGAAGGGTGGGCAGGCCCCCCACACGGTGGACCGATGACCTGGTAAAGTTCGCGGGTGTCCGCTGGATGCGGGTGGCGCAGGACCGGTCATTGTGGAAGTCTTTCGGCTGACATGATAATGATGATGTAAATCATATCGAAATAAACTGTGTGATTTTGACTGACCCCATCACTAATTTGTCATAAGTGTCAAATATAGAGCCGGTGTATTGAATGCATACAGTGAGCTACGATGGCTCAACGTACAGTACGCAATTATAAGTTAAACGTAGAAAGACATATTTTCATAAACATTGTGCCATTATGGCCCATTGTGTGGTCCAGCATTATAGAGCCGTATCGCAATAGTAATGGCGGCTACCGTTCCCCAAATTTTTATCACAGTTTATTAAAGTGTGAAATTTAAAAGTAATTACGAAATTGGTTTTACATGATCATAAAATCGATATCCACAATTTTTGACTTCTTATTACAAAATCTATCTTATTTATACAATTTTAATACATATTTTTCATATGAAAAAATAAATAATAAAAATAAATATTGGGGGACAATCTTCCACAAATCGACCTACTTCAAAACTAAGCAAAGCTTGTACTATTGGTACTAGACGATGATATACATACTTATATAGATAAATAGGTACATACTTAAATACATAGAAAACATCTAAGACCCAAGAACAAAATATCCGTGCTAAATGCACAAATAATGCCCTAGCCGGGATTCGAACCCTGGGAGTCAGTGTCATTACCAACTACGCTAAAGAGGCCGTCATACTCGTATACCATAATACACTATTGTAAAGTTTTTTAAATTCCTTACTCTGTTTCTTTCTATCTGCGAGTCCATTCAATTGGCCTTTTATTATTACCTAAGTCTCCGTCATATTTTGAAGCTGTGAGTACTTTTTAAACTAACAAATGCCCTAGAGCTTAGTTTTAACTTTATTCTCACAATCTGAATCCTAATTTTCACCTGAAAAAAAAGAGTCGGGGCTACACTACAGATCCCATCCGGGGTGATCAATTATAACTTCGCTAAGTGGATGATCCCGCTTGTAAAAATATTTACATATAAAATGTTTTTTATGTATTTTTACTAACGATTATCAATATAATTTAACACGTTGGCGCTGTTTCAGAAGTTGTAGCAACTTCTCGGTAGATGTCGCTACAACAAGCCTCCCTAAGGCTTAATTAGAAGAATGAAGTGAAATGAAATGAAATATGAAATGAAATGAAATAATTTATTCTCCAAGTGGGCCCCTTGGGCGCTTTTGAATGTCATACAATGGTACAAAGTATAAAGTGATTGAAAGATTAGTTGCCACAAGGGAAGCCCGCAGTAGTTCAGTTGGTAAGAGCGATGAACGGATCCCAAAAGTAGTGGGTTCAAATCCCATCCGCATTGATCAATTTCTCAATCTTTCACTCCGGTTAAAAATTATAATTTCGTTTGTATTTACTTTCAATTTTAATACATAGCAATAAAAGGTGACGAACAACGGTGTCAATAATATTCAAACAACCTAAAACAACGGGAAACAAATTGATAAGTTAAAGCACAACAATAACTATACAACCGATCAAAAGCAATTGTGGATAGAAATTAGAAAATAATAAAAAAAAGATACAATTTGTCCCCTTACATTTTTGTTCGAACGAAAGGAAGGACTATGAAAGTGAGGTCGAGAAAAATATGTGACCAAATGTAGGGGATAAAAGTCAGACGATGGAATTATTGGTCAATATATTATGTTATATGACGCACGATTGGAACCAATGGGTCTCAGCTTGTTCAATATGAGTGGATGAAAGAGGTCCTTTGGTTCAGAACAAAGAGAATTTTATGAATTTACTTGCAAAATGCTTGCACTATTCCTTATCAAGTTGTTATGCTGAAAAAGAAGTCATAAACGGTACTAAATGTACTCGTGCTGCAATCATGTGCACATATTTGCGTGGAAAAAATCTCTTAAGTACTCGTATGCTTGTGCAACCCCATATTTGTTTTTTATTCGAGTAGTGGACTACAAAAAGTGTTTTTTAGCAGTTTATCGTGACATATATAAAATGAAAATGTTGTTTTAAACAACTACAAGTAAAATATGTTTATTTCGAGAGTATTTTTAACGCATAACCAGAATAAATTGTTTCTGTTTTAATTAACTGTGACAAACAAACGTAGTTTTTCATTTACCTTTAATTGTATCCAACGATTTATTATGTTATTAGCAGTGATCGTAACTTTTGTAGCATTTTCGGTACAGCGTAGTGGTGTTAACGGAGTTGGTATGGACAAATACAATTTAAACGGTTAATTAAGGTTAATATTAACGTTATTAACGCTAATGAATCATAAGAATTTAAATCATTTATCCCAATTCCGTTAACACCATTACGCTGCACCGAAAATGCTACAAAAGTTACGATCACTGGTTATTAGACGTCCAAAATATAGGCCCGGTGAGGTTTGGAGTCTGATAGTTATTAAATACCTGTATAATAATTATTTAGGTTAAAATTAGGATAAAATGCTGCATTACAGAAACTCCAAATAGAAGCTACAAGAAACAAGCTCATTTAAGATCCGCCCTGCAAAATGCAAGCTTTGAAAAACGCCACTTTCAATTAGGACACTGCCTGAATTGGCGGGGCGCAACTAGTTTGCGCTATTGTTTACTTTCCTGACAGTATACTGACGTTTCCAAGATTTCCATACTTATCGGTATACTTTCTGTCTGTTGTAATTCGCGCAGTAGTTTGATATTGCGCAGAAGTGAGAACCGGTACCGCGGAAAATTTGACAGCTTGTAGATATCGCAATATTAGTAAATAATATGTAATGTAATCAGTGAATGTAGTATTTGTATTGATAATTGAAGTCTCCACAATAAAAAAAACTATATACTTTATGCCTGTAGTCTAACTGAGCGTTGTACGAACAAAGCCTAACAAGCACCTTTAACTGCACTGCAGGCTACAATGCCCTATTGTGCTTAACGTCACAATCGGCCATCTTTGAATGCTAACCGAGATTTTTATTTGAATGGATTTCATATTGATTTAACTTTTTTTTATTTCTCCTGCAACTTTGACATGGTGCTTTATAGTATTTATTTATATTCAAAACAAAGTTTGGTTTTGAAACCCATATTCCTCTTTTAGTTCCTTACTACCAAATAAGGACACTAAATGGAGCGGCAGCCAGACACGGCGAGGAGGATTACTTGCCTACTAAAGAAATTAAAAAAATGGAGCATCACAATATTTTCTCAGAAAATAAACATTTTGGGCTCATTCGATTCAGTATCTATAACGATAACGATTCTAAAAGAAGAAAAATGCCCCCAAATTTGCATAGTAAATTTCGATGACCGTTTTGTTACTGCTATAATATAAATGAATGCAAAATAACCAGAATAGATAGCGTTATTTGTTCTGAGTTAAATGGAACGGGGCATTTTTTCTTAAATTGCCACCGTTAAGTATAGTTAGGGCACTATACTTAATGGTGGCAAAGAAGCATACCGTATCGGCCTGCCTTATGGTAAGCAGATACCGCAGGATATAGACAATTGCGATCTATAGGTAGAAAGAGTCACAAGCGCTTTGCCATTCCCAATATATGTTGAGGATTATTTGTGTTGATACTTAGAGAAAATAGGGTGGCGATTAGTGGCGGTAAATTAGTTAACTAAAATGTCATTATTCATACTAAAAATGACAGTTAGATCTACTTACGTAAGTTTGCTACGTTACATAATCAACCAGCAGGTAAGTCGCTTTCAACGATTCTAACACACATATCTACACCTGCAGGTTTCTGCAATGTGGAAATACTTCCCCAATTAAAGCTGCTCCAAATATCAACGAGATGCTAGTCTGCTCTACCATATCACAATCAAATGTTATCAAAAAAATTGCAAGCCATCACTATAAGCGCCGCGTCCAACGCTTCTTAACGATCTAAATATGGTCAAAAATATAAGAAGATTTACGTTTATTTTGTAATTTCTATCCTCAAAAACTTATTCCTATGAGTACTTATAATTGTGTTGATACCAAAAGTAACTTTCTTCAGTTAAAAAGATAACTTAACTACGCTCACTTTATTAGTTATTGATTAGTGTCTCCAAGGGACCCACTCGAGATATCGCTATTTATCACGTCTAAAATCTCGGCTTCGCCTTGGACAAAATTGCCAATGAGTAATTTCATTTCCACTCGCGAAGAGGTGATTTCTCAGTAGGGTCATAAATTTTAATATTTTGTTACAATTCGGTATAAAGTGCACGAACGGGATTCAACGTTTTCATATTCTACTGAAAGGGCAAGAAAGACGTTTAACATTGTTTTACACTTATCCTTTTTTGAAAATTGCTATGATTTCCACATAGTACTAGAAGGTGTACCAAACTCAAGAATGAGCACTCGACGGAACGCGTCACTTACTTACTTACTAATTAACTTGTAGCAGAGAGTGTAACGAAACTAGACATAATTTACTTTGCTGCGCTAATGATTATGTATACTTGGCTGAACATAATACGTACGAGTATCGAAGAACACCAAAAAGTTTCTGAAAAATAACGCGGTATTATGCACTCTTATTTCTCGTTTTTATAATGAACATGCTTTTAAAGTCGTCGCAAATAATTTAGTTTGAATTGTCTCGGTGGCAGTTGTCAATCATTTATTAAGAATAACTTAGAAGCTAAATCTCTCCCTTTCTAATGCTAATCCTGCATAAAGAAAAATCTAACGTACCATTTGTTTTCCATTTCTTTGTGTAGTATTTGAACTATTTTTTTTTCTTTTTATATAGTGGTCACTTCATTTAAATCGGGTGTTCCCAAACTTTTTTTTCTTATAGACCACTTTCAAAAGTTAACTGGTTCTGGTAGACCCCCTACACCACATTTCTACCATATTCCCAAAGCCCCAATTTTTTTGACACGCCAACGTAGACCCCCGTCGAGTCTCCTGTGGACCCCTGGGGGTCCACCTGGACCACTTTGGGAACCCCTGAATTTTAAATGATGTGTTATCGGGTAAACGTCAAGCCAAATCACGTTAGCTGTTGACGTATCCCGGCTTGCGCTAATTAACGGCAGGTCAATCCATCCAGCTCTTCGCAACGATTATCCAACTCGTTTCATGGAAACCAGTTACGTATGTTGCGAACGATAGAGAGTAAAGTGTAGTGACCCTCTAGAGAAAAAGAGTACAAGTTCCGTATAATCCTGATTTTTAATTTTATTCAGCTGAATCAAAGATTTATTATGCCAAGGACTTACACACATACATACACATACACACATACATACTACATAGTACATATGTACTGACGAGAGGAACTTTTTTCCTGATGTTAAGCGTAGTAAGTGTGGCTTTCTCACACGTATAGTTGTAACTAGAGATATGTCTTTGCCATCGACATTATTAATATTATTGTTTCCGGCAATATTTTAGTAATGATATTGCTGCTAGTAGTATACATATATTTACGGGAATGTGAATACAAATAGAATTTTGGACACAAGTTATGCATATGGGCGTTTCTAACATAAGAGCAGTTAATAAGCATATCGCCCCATTTGTATTTGTCGGCCTGTTGAGCGTAGTTGGTAGTGATACTGCCTACGAAGCTGGAGGTTCCAGGTTCGAACCCCGGTAAAGGCATTTGTTTATATGATGAGCAAAATCTTTTTTTTTTGTGAGACTAGGACGTTTTCTATGTCTTTAGTTATATATTTATTAAATATATAATATTTCATCGTCTAGTACCCATGACACAAGCCTTATTGAGCTTACTAATGGGACTAGTTCGATTTGTGTAATAATATGTCTCCTAAATATTTATTTATTTATTTTAAGCGTACATTCTATCTGATGAAAAGCGGTCAATGGAGCGGTACTGCGCTTACTTAAAATTTCCGAGCCTTCATTGATTTGTGGATTCGTTGTGGAGCAGCAGCGTTGTGCAGCTCACAAATGCAGATTCCGCATTGTCAACATAGGGAGTCCGGAAGCTCTGGTGACCTCACTACCAGTGTTGAGTCGGGTTGAGAATGACTCTAGCTATAATAAGGCTGTATTATGCTCCGTTTGTAACAACACGTCGGACGCAGCGGCCGCACGCCATACGCGCAATAGCATCTGTGGCCGCAACCGCAACGTGACGTAAGCTGGGGACACACCTATGTAAAGTCAGCTAAGTGATATTTAGAAGTGTAGTCACGGTTATTAGTGACAAACTACAAGATACAAATGATATGCAGTGGCCAATGTGGCCATACTCTGGGGTTATGATTATCAAGTAATAAGCACAACATTTTTTTTTATTAAAAATGGGGTTGCTCTTGGCCAGCATCTAGCCAGGGAGCAAAGATGAGGCCCACGATGAAGCGAGCTCACCCAGAATATGCCTATTTACTCGTGCCTTAAAAAGGTCTAGGTTATATGAACTATATATAATTATATGTCGCAGGGAGTCAACAAAGCTGTTCGTGGCAAATTTGGGAATTTGTAGTTGCGTCAGCACCATGTATATTCAATGCTTTTGTAGCGATTAATTATTGTTGTGAATTTTGAGGTTGTGATGTGAGTCTTTGAAACGTCAAGCCATTGGCTTGGGTGCGGTCGGCGCAGAACTAGTACCGGAAGTTGGCCAACTTGATTGTTGAAAGTGACAGTTCATCAATCTTATGCTAGGAAACCCCCAGAAAAGGACCCGACATACATAAGTCTACAGGATAAGTACTCAAATTCAAAATCCTTCATCTAATCCATATTCTACAAGTATAGCATATGTATAGCAAATGAAAATGCAGTTGTAACTACACAACCACAATAAACCCGATCGCTCTCTGAAATTAAAGTCGCGTAATAAATTGTACGTAACTAGATAGCCCTAACATACGGGTGCGGTCTTCTTGCGCTGTTACTGCACACTAGTCTCTAAAGGCTTTTCTGGTCAAATATGTATGCAGTTAGAATAATAGTGTTAATTGTAATTTAAGTTATGAATTAAATAAATAAATTAAAAAAATGGACGTAGGTGCTATTTTAACGATATGATATTTTTAAAGGGTCATTGTGCCATTACAAAGAGGAAAATAGTAGGAAAATAAAGAAGAATTACGGGGATCTTCAGTGACGTGTCTTATTAAAACGTCGATGTTAAGATTATAACCAGGGCTCGGATATTTCATCGCAAGGTAAGATTAAAGAAAACTATGAAGTCGATATTAAGACTAAAATTAACTCAAATCCACACTCATACTCATTCATTTAAATAATACCGACAGTAAATTATACGTGAAAATAATAATTTCAGTTAATAAATTATATTTTAAAATAAAAGTAAGTTTAATGTGTGACGGCACACATTAAAAAATAAATATATTGAGAAAGCTCCTAGTTTGTCATATTAATATGGCAAGTAGATAAAAAGAAATGAGTGGTTCAAAATCTTGAAAATGGATGGCGTGTGTATTGTCCATATAAAACCAGAATTGTAAAATGAGTATATAATGGCAACTTTTTCGATATTTTCTGGAGTAAAACAGGTTCTATTGGTTGAAAATACTTAAATACTAACTACTAAGAAAATGAGTGAGTATGAATATGAGTCTTAATATCGATTCCATAGTTTTCTATCATCTTACCGAGCGATGAAAAATCCGAGCCCTGATTATAACAGTTCTTTTCCGTTCCGTGTCACGGGTTAAAAATATGCCGAAAGTAGAAGTACTGTTATCGGTAACAAATCAAAAGTGAAACTTTTTCTACGAGACCTCATAGAAGGAATGCATGCTCTCTGTTTGCATATATGCATTGTTATGCGGCGCCAGCCTTACTACGCGATCTAAGTAGGTTGCTCCCGTTAAACTTTGCCAGTGACGTTCAATAGCTTTGTTTGAAAACAAAATACGTTTCAGCTAACCATTTGATTTTCATGTCAGATATTAAATGTACGTATCACATGAAGGTATACATATATGGTGCCATGTCGTATCAAAAAGTAAATCTAGACATGCTGCAGTGTATCTGCCGAGTTTGCAACGCAAAAAAGGCGATACACCGACCGTGGGACACGAATAGTGGTACGAAACACTTTGGAGTCACTTTTGATCCCCCAATAAATTTAAATCTATTTAACCTACACACTTGTAATTTCGTAATTCTTGTACGAGTAAGATCGATATTTATTACCGAATCCTGAATTTTAATAAAATCCTCTTATCGTTTAATGAGATTTTGACGTCTTAAAATCATCATTTTTGCATTGTTTGACTAACTGACTGACTCACTCACTCACTCATAATGCTTGACTACTTCTAGGTGGCCTAGAATGTTGAAATTTTGCATATAGTTTTGTAAATTGTGTGTACACAAAGGGACTAATCTAAAAAATATTTTTTTTACATTAATTTTATTATTTTACAAGCTCACTTCTCGATTATCTCGCGCGGCTAACGACAAGCGACACGTATTTCTGTTCACTCCGCTTGCTTAATTAACTATAATGGTTTAAATCGTGCACTTCTGATTTCAATTTGTATCAATGTAAAGCTTAAACTCTGTGCAACTAAAGTTTCATACTTTCAATAACAGCAATCAAGTGGCTTAAGTGCAATAACAGTGTTAAATTATAAAATCAAAAAGATTATTTAGATAGATAAATTCTTTAATTCTTTTCCACAACATACAGGGTAAAAATTGAAACACAAGAAAAAAAAAAGTTAAAACATCAAAGAGAGGCATGCAGCTTAGAACTAATGTTAAAACAAATTAAATACAAAACCATGTGTCGTGGTACAGAATAGGCGCTGGCTCAGCATAATGATGTGGCTAGCCACATCGCTGGTATTCTGCCAGGACCTTGAATTTTGTGCCACATTTTTATTTACACAGGCTATAAAATGACCGCGTTGTGTGTGTACGTGTATTTTAAGTATACGTGTCAAAGTGAGGTAGTAATCTCTAATTATTGTAACTATGTGTATGTGTGTATGTGTTTTACTTTTTGTGTGTGTACATTTCTATAAATATAAATGAAACATTTGCTTGAGCTTCGAGTTTTCGAAAACAGGAGGGAATTTCCGCTAAGTTTTGTTGGTTTGTTGGTTCAAAAGATGTAATTTGTATTTAATTTTGAAATTGAATTTGTGTTTTAGTTTACGTATAGGCGGAGGGATGTTGTTCCAACATTTTGTTGCACAGTAGCGAAAACTCCCTCTGAAAGCGGCTGACCGATGTAGCGGGACCTGTAAGATAACCGCTCTTGACGACCTGGGTCGGTGGTGATTATTTGAGTGCCATGTAAGTTTTTGAAATAAATGGGAAGGTGTTTTGGTTTGGATAGTATCGAAAAGCAGGCAAGCAAACATCAGTTCCTGACGAGCAGTCATCTTTAACATTCCCGAGTTATTTAAGAATGGTGTAACGTGAGTTCGAGGTGAATTATTAAAGCAGTATCTAGCGCAAGCATTTTGTACTCTTTGAATGAGGCGCTGTGAGCGTGCAAGAAGACATGGGCCATAAGCTGGAAGACAATAATTAAGTTTAGACAGCACTAACGCTTCACAGAGCCTCATTCGAAGACCAATACTGATAAAATTTCGAAAATTGTACAATACCTTTAATCGATAGAGACAGACACGAACAGTTTCCACCACATGATTTTCAAATCGCAGATTGGTATCAAACAATAGTCCCAGGTTTCGTGTCTCATCAACTCGATCGACACTTACGTCGTTGACAACGATGGTAGGACATTTACCAATGATAGTGTTTGACTGCTTTAAAGACCCAAGTACCATGTACTTCGTTTTTAAAGGATTGAGTACCAGACAGTTCGAGGTGGACCATTCCGACAATCGTTTAAGATCCTCATTTATCTTTTCGACTGCCGATGCGACATCTTTTGGATAAAATAACATGAAAATTTGTAACTCGTCGGCATAAAGCTGATATTTGCAAAACTTTATACAGCTTATAATGTCGCTACTGTACAGGATAAACAAAAGAGGACCCAAAATAGATCCCTGTGGCACGCCTCTATTCACCACACATGGATCAGACATTGAACAGGAACCGTCCTTTTTTGATAAATTAACAATTTGTTTACGGTTCTCAAAATAGCTATGGAACCAGCGCACTGAATGTTCATCAAAACCATAATAGCGCAACTTAGAGAGTAACAGCTGAACGTTAATACAATCAAACGCCCTCGAAAAGTCCAGTAGTACCAAGATTGTGCCCTGTCCTGAGTCCTGAGCTGTCAAGACCTCATCTATTACATCGAGGAGAGCTGTTGAAGTACCCCTTTTTTTCCTAAAGCCCGATTGGTTTTCCGGCAAAATTTTATTTACTTCTAAATATTGCGAAACCTGATTGTAAACGACTTTTTCTAGTATTTTTGATAGGTAGGGTAAAACACTAATTGGGCGCAAATCTTTAAGGATTTTTGGTTCGTTTATTTTTGGGAATGGACGCACAATGGCTGTTTTCCAGACTAGAGGTACCTCGGCTGTCAAAATAGAGGTGTTAATTAAGTCTGTGATAGTTGCCAAAGTCAGTGGAACCGTCATCAGAATCATGTCAAAAGTTATGCCATCATACCCCATAGCATTGGATTTTCTACTAAGCAACAGTTTCGCTACTACAGTTTCCTCTACAGTGCTTAAAGTAAAGATAGAGGAGCCATATCGGTGGTTATAAAAGTACGCTAGTGAGTCTATATCCGCGGTATTGCTACCTGGAACGTTTAAGAAGCCATTATTAATTGCTGACGGGTCGTTAAATATATCTGGCAGAGTACAGTTATTCTTAAAAGTGGGAATTACGTCTTGTTTTAAATTTTTCCAAAGATTTTTGGGATTGTTCAAATTTACGTTAATATGTTGTTCGAAGTAGGCTTTTTGTTCAAAATATAAACTAGTATTTACTAAATGTTTTAATGATTTATAATTAAGTTTATCTGAATCACTTTTACTTGTCTTGTTTTTTTTTGTGTGCCTCGTTACGGAGATAAATCATCAGACGGACATTCTCAGTAAGCCATGGTTTAATGGTCTCTCTTATGAATTTCTTTTGAACAGGAGCATATAAATCAAAAATTCCTAAGATAGTATTGTTAAACAAAGCCAGTTTCTCCTCTATGGACCCTAGAAGTGTGATACTATTCCAATCAAACTGAATTAACGAACTGTTAAAGTGTAACATATTGATTTTATTTAATGACCTATTAACGTAAACAGTTGGTGGGACTTTACATGTTTTAACATTTACACTAACGAAAACCATAGCGTGCCCACCCAATTCCTTATTATGGTCAACGTCTGAGTGGAGAATCGGGGCTTCCGAACAAATTAAATCAATCAGAGTAGAGCTATGTTCTGTAAAATAAGTTGGCTCCGAGATATAATTTTGTAAATTGTTACAAACCAAAAATTGTTGCAGTTGCTTAGTTTTACTATCATTCACGTCCAACATATTAATATTGAGATCGCCACTCAAAATAATACGGTCATAACGAGGAAAAGAAACTATACTTTCACTCAATGCATCCAAAAATATATCTAAATTGAGCCATGGGGGACGGTACGCGGAACCTATAATTAAACTAGTAGTATTAATTTTTAGTCACATCTGTTTCACGTCCGGGTGAGAAGTATACTGACAAGTTCGCGCGTTTAGGCCGTTTCTAATATAAAAACCTACTCCACCAAAGCGCTTCCGCGTACCGAGCGTACGAGGAGCATGCCACAGTCTGTACCCCGGCACCACCGGCGCACGACCCTCTTGGCCAGTTTGCAGCCATGTCTCATTAATAGACATAATGTCTGGCTTGTGTTGCACCATTGCCACCGAAAACTCATCATGTTTGTGCTTATTACACAATGAACCTGCGTTCAAAACCCCAAATTTAAAATACTTGTATTTCATCGTTTATTATAAAAGATAAGTAAATAGGTAAGTACGATTTTCGCCATTTTAGCAGTGGCATACATGTGACCCATATGTATACTCATTGTATTTAAAATTAGCTACAGTACACAACTCATTAAGCAATTCATTAATGGACATTTAAAAAAAAAATATTGACGAAACAAGAATACAAACATTTATATTGATAAAATCTAAGTATTTCATTAGATATGTGCGCAAATAAAAATATAATTTAATCATTCTTCGCTGCATAGGGAAGGTAGTTTATATCTGGACGCAATGACCGCGCAGCCGCCTGACCAGTGCGTGCCCCCGTACTACGTACCTACTTGTATTGAGATTCCGATATCACTACCCCACAGAAAATTCTTAGCCTCATAAAAGCTCTTGATCCACATAGTGATCCTGGTTCTGATGGCGTGAGCAATAAGCTTCTAAAGGAGTTAAGCCATGTAATTGCTGAGCCATTAGCAGCAATTTTTAACCTCAGCATCGCGTCAGGCTGCTTCCCACAAAATTGGAAGACTGCTACAGTCATCCCAATACATACAAGGTCCCCCTTCACACACCCCAAACAATTTCCGGCCTATCTCTCTTCTGGGAGCTTTCTCTAAACTTCTCGAGCGCGTTGTAAATAAAAGACTGACTCATTTCCTCGAGCAAAACACACTTCTATCTGACCGTCAGTTCGGATTCCGCCAAGGGAAGTCTACTGAGGACGCGGTAACTATGTTAATAGATACCGCTGTATCTCATCTCGATGGGGGTCGACACTGTGTCGGAGTCTTTCTTGACCTCGCTAAAGCTTTCGACACGGTTTCGGTTTCCATTCTTCTTAAAAAGCTGGAATCCTATGGCATTCGTGGAATCGCGCTAGATTGGTTTGATAGTTACCTGTCCAATAGAAGTCAGCTTGTTAGAATCGGTGACAAAAGGAGCGACCTGAAACCTGTGTCATTTGGCGTACCACAGGGGAGTATTTTAGGCCCTACGCTCTTTATAGCTTATATAAACGACATTTTGACACTCGAAATTGATAAGAGCGAAATCCTGTGTTACGCCGATGACACGGCTTTATTATTTTATGGTAACTCTTGGCAGGAGGTACGGGATACGGCAACGGAGGGCTTAAGAAGCGTAGTAAACTGGCTAAATCACAATCTCCTTACGATTAATATAACTTAAACACAATTTTTATGTCTTCATAAGACAGCTTCGTCGCGTCCTATGGTCGCAATGAGTAATCTAAAAATACACGCTTCGAACTGTTCTGTTCCTTCTATGGCTGATGACTCGAGGTGTAACTGCGCATATATCAGCAGAGTTAGTTCCTTAAAGTACCTCGGTGTTATTTTGGACGAAAACATTAACTTTATGAAGCATATTGCAGTTACATCTGGTAGAGTACGCAAATTCATATATACAATGAAATTTTTAAGAAATTGTGCCGAGAAAAAGTTATTGAAACTCATTTATCTGGCCCTTTGTCAGTCTATCCTAGATTATTGTATTCTAGCTTGGGGTGGCTGTGCTAAATCTTTACTAATAACATTAGAAAGATCTCAAAGAGCGGTGTTGAAGGTGGCCCTTCGTAAACCCCGGCGTTTTCCTACTGTAAACCTTTATAAGGAGGCTAAAGTCCTAAGTGTGCGTAAATTATTTTTGTATCGGGCCACCATCTTGACTCACAGCACAACCCTGCAACTTCCATCGTATTCTGACCTAATAAAGAAAAGAGTTTTCAAAGTCCCAGTACAGTTGCAAAAACTGCATTTGCAAAGCGCCTAGTGTGGAAGTCATTGATATGTAAGAAATTTGTTAGTCTTTTTTTGGTAAATAAATAAATTATTATTATTATTATTACTTGCTTATGTATCCTGAACCTATTGAGCTGAAATTTGGCATACTAATGTTAGTTCGATGATATTGCAATATTATGGTACCTACCACGGAGCTGATCTGATGATCGAGATTGGAGGTGGCCATAGTGAATCCCAAACCAGACAAGATAAACCTGTCGTGTAGTTTGAGAGTTGTAGTTGATGGCTCTGAAAAAAAAAGACAAGTCGGCAATAAAAACCTTTCCAAAAAATTAAATTTTAATCCGAAACATATTTCTAAATGTATCCATTTTTCCAAATCTAAGAGTACGTAATTAATAAAAAAAACAAATGCCTGCTTGTTTGACAAAAAAATAACATCTTATCAAAAACATAAATGTAAAAAAAAAGCTAAGTTCGTTAACGGTTTCGGTAGGTATGAAAAAAATTGAGATCTGCAAACCAAGTTCTTTCATCACAGCTCGTGTCATGCATAACGTTCTTCAATTGCTTAAAACGATTTGTTAGTTATGCTACTTGATTATTGAGCGTTCGGGGCCCAGCGGCGCCCGCGTACCGCGTGCGGTATGCGAGGTTAAGCAATGTCGGGCGGGCAGCAACTGACCGCTCCCGTGCTTTGGAAGGCACGTAAAGAACTTCTAACAGTTAAGTTGACCTCTCACTTAACAAGCCTAATCCCAATAAGTTCTAGTTTCCCTCTTGGGTTGGTAGGTCAGATGGCAGTCTCTTCCGTGAAAACTAATGCCTACGCCAAATCTTGGGATAGGTAGCGGACCCCAGGCATCCTTCAGGATGCAACTGTACTGGGAATAACGCTAGGATGATGATGATTATGCTACTTAATTATTATGTACTCTACAAATAGGCATCAAGCGTTACATACGATTTACTATCTGTTTGTATCCTTAATACATTATATTGCCAAGCTGACATCTAAGTTTGAGAAAAGTAAAATAATGGTCGTCGACAAAATTCAGATTACGAAAAAACGACGCATTTGCACAACTTGGTGAACACACGAATTTATTTATCCCAACACTGGGAGCAAAAATTGAAACATCCAATTTCATCTTATAAGTATATGGTTTCTGTTTGAACAACGATCAAATTTCCTTTACACGGGAGATCAAATAATACGATGGCAACGTCTCAAATGTCCAAGATACTCTCATTTAAAAAGCCGCCGAAAAATCAATTGGCCAACCTTACCGTCCTAATACCGTGGAAATGAAATTCTTCCCTTGGGATTTCAACATATTTCTGCGTAAAATAATCTCTCGGTTTTTACAAATAGGTTCTTAATACATAATTCCTCCTGGATTGTGTCTGAAATACAGTCTGGCTTAGCTTCGGATAAATATCTTAAAATATGAGACGTAATACTATTTGACTTAGCGTGACTTTGCGAGCTAAAATTTTACAATCGGGGCTTCTATTTTGCAAACGAATTTTTGATTTTATCTTTACTATCAGTCCCATCCCATCCCATATTTAATTTAGGGTTTGGCAATCATGTCACGTTTTAATTTTTCACTTAAATGCAAAAGGCTTTAACGTGACTTGAACCGAACAAAAAAAATACATAATGAGTCCTATACGTCTATTTTGTGAATCTGATAAAATGCTGAATAAAAGAGGTGTAGTATCTTTCCAGACATTTAAATTACATTGAAGAGGACGAACGTTATTTATTTAGCTCAATAAGAATACTAATACAATCAGAGAAACAAGTACTTCATTTCATTTTATTTCATTATACGAGTACAGTGGATGTTATAATGTAATAATTAGTCGGTACATGATACCCTGCAAGGGCACTGCAATTTTTTTACATTCTAAAATTAGGCTATTTCTAGATATATATTAAAATATTACAATAACAACAATTTCATTACAATAACATATATTGCAAATAATATAAAATAAAACTAATGATTTGATATAACTGATACTAATAATTATTATAATTGATTAAAATTTTATTTTTTATAATTTTAATTATAGAATAATAGCATTTTGAGATTAATAATTCTTTGATTGTTATTAAAAACTTTTCATCACATTCTTCTTGCGTTATTTTCTTTGGTAGTTTATTATATTTTTTATGGCCATTACGTAGGTACTATTTGAATGCATTTTGAGCCTTGATGCCGGTAGTAAAAGTTTATTTCGGTGTCGAAGTGTATGTGTTGTGGGGAGTTCATGCCTTTTTTAAATAAGTCGATGTGTTGTCTTGCGATTTTGCACATTTCAAAGATGTAGATGCTTGGCAGTGTTAGAATTTTAAGTTGCTGGAAGTGTGGTTTGCAAGAATTCCTAATGTTGACTATGACTACTTATACATTGCAATGTGGAGTAAGAGACACTGCTCTCCTTATAAATTACTAAATAAACCCAACGGATTCAACCAACTTAGTGAACACACGAAAGTCTTTCTCCATCCTAATACTGAGAACAAAACTTGAAACATCCACCGAAGCAAACCGAACCGAATTTGTCTGTATTTTTACCTGTATTTTGTGTAGGTACCTACTATTTTACACAAGTATTTACATACATTCATGCTTAAAATTACAAAGCACAAACAAGACTATTAAAAACCAGTTTTGGAGCGGCTAATAAACAAGCACGTCTAAACGTTCCATCCCCTAAATTGTCATTGTAATAGTGCTAAGCAAAAAATAAAAAAACAATGTTTATTGTTTAATAAAGTAAACATTTGAGCAATGAAACTTTAACCTTAAAACATACCGCCATTAAATTCGGGAGCTAACTGTGACGATAATAGCTCGCATTAGCACAACTTGGTTTGACTAATCCGAGTGATTACGTTAACTGCAGCGCGTTATATCAAAGTAAAATAGGACTTGGGATACAAAGTGAAGAACGTAGAATCACAAATACCTCTTTATCGTAGGACAATATGTACATATCCACTTACGGCTTTAAAATAATAAATTACTTGCCAGAAGATATACGAAATATTATTATGTTGGCGAAAAAGAGTCAAATGCGTACCTAATTAAAATGCACCCACAGAAGTTTAGATAAATTAATATAACATTTGTCATTTACCTACATATACTTTTAATTGTTTACAAATGGCTGAGGAACTGAGGAAAAACTTACTGTAATTAAAAATAAATACCTTTACATTTATTTTGCAAACAGGTTGGCAACTAGGTCATTTATTACAAGTTAAAATTTATCTATCAAATAACAAGTAACACAATTTTGATATTAAAATGAGTTAATCACATTATTAAAGCTTTCCACATGTCAAAGAAGCGGCTATGCGCGTGTCGAGCGCCGCGCAGTTCCATAGCCGTCAACCCGTGACATTATGCGGATTCAAAATATCGGAAACTTATTATATTTACTTTATATTTGACATAAATTACAACATATTTAAGTAATCAATAGAAGATAGCTTAATCATATCTTACATTATTTTTAAATGAGCTATCGAACGGTGCCCCACACAAAAAAGATGCATTCCCGCTTTACGTTTTTATTATAGCTTGTTGTCTGCGTAATTGATAATGTACACTTTCTAATAGTAACGGTTACTGAGGTAAACCGCGGACAACACAGACAGACGGAAGGACGGATGTCGGACATGGCGAAACTATAAGGTTTACTTGCTTACTACGGGACCCAAAAAAAAAGTATATGTGTAGTAAAAATGCGGTTCAAAATGTCCTAACAAACGTTAAAAAAGCTACGTCGTGACCGTGCAGGTAATATTGAAAAGTCGGCAAAAAATCTTTTTAATTCTAACATGGTTGAAGAGAAATTTAATAAGCAATCCGTCAGTTAGGCTTATTTGAATTTTCTTATTCCGTCGCCGGTTTGTAATTTAGGTAAAAATCGGAAATTCAGGTGAAAAACGTAATTAAGTTGTCTAAATTTCGAGGTGTCACAGCGGGTGTCGTAACAATTGTTTTGGTTAGGGTTCTCGTAAAAAGGTTCCATTATTTTTTTTATCATTGTGGACATTGCTCGTACAAATGATTGCTGCTGGGGCAAAAATGTACCGAAAGACGTCACATGAAAGGCGCCTATTAAATATAAGTTGGGCCAATGATCTGGTCATGACGCGGGAAGTTGTTTGACGAAAGCGGCGTAAGACCGGCGGTGGAGATCCTTGGGATAGACCTTGTCCATCAGTGGGCGTCTTCCGATTATTAGTAATGAATGATAATAAAGGCTACGCCAAAACAGTAATTACGTCAATGTATAAAAGCGCTTCATTGTACGGATAACAAGTTAAAACAATTTTGTTATAAAACGTCTGCTGACGAAAATTTTAAATTTCAAATTAATGGGAAAAAAAATAATAAAATTGTGCCGCGACATCCTGGCATACGTGGACAATCGCTCTAGCCAACTGAGCTATCAAAATTAACCAAACAATCTTAATCAATATTCATATAATTTAGCAAGTTAACTAAAAATCAAAATTAAATTGTGATCATGATATTATCTAAGTACTAGATGAAAGCCCGGCTTCGCTCGGGTGAAATAAATAAGAAAGAAATAAAGTAAACATTTATTTGTGACAGTTATCTTATGCAAACGACGAAAGAAACAGTGTACAAAAATGTATAAAATAAAAACATTACAACAACGGATTATGATGAAACTTCGTATAGAAATATAGTCTGTAGTCTGGATTAACATATGGAATTGGGAGTAAATGATTACGCTGACGACATCACGGGCAAAGGCTAGTGCTGCTTTGCAAGTTAATCCTAAGCATTTTTATAAGGGTAGTATTTAAAGGCACATAATAAATTTGACACCGTAATCAGTACTGATTTGTATAGCTAAAATACTAATCATTCATTAAAATTCAGTTCAAATGTGCAATTGTTAAATATTGATGTGCCTGTCAGTATTTTTGGTGTGAAGTCAGAGCTGCTAACGCGATCGGAAACCAATGAAGTTCATGTATCTCCCTCTCTGTCGCACTTGCAAATTCGAGCGACACAGAGGGAAATACACGATGTTCGTTCGTTTTCGTTTCGCGGTAGCAGCTCTCTATTCTCCGCCAAATTCTATTTAGTGGGGCCCTTTACACTCAATATTATGTGTCAATATTATCGCGATTTTCAAAATTGTATGGGGTCTGTTACACGCTTAATATTGTCAAAATACTGGTGTGTCAATATTATCGTGGTTTTCAAAATCGTATGGATTTTTCTTCTATATTCATTAAACAGTAAGTGATACGGATCGTGATATGAGTATATCACGTGATAATAATAACCATGTAACAGGCCCCTATGGATGTTGCTTCAATATTCAGTGTTTCGCGTGATATTAATAACAGTTGGTAATATTTTCTCCAATTAATGGAAGCTATTTAACAACTTGTTCCGTTTTGCCACAGGTATTTCACATTCCGATACGCGCACTATCCAGGAATAGGAGCCGTCAGATCAAAGGGCCTACCGCGATCTGAAAACAAAGTATTTCCCTCTCCACGCTCGAATATGCAAGTGCGACAGAGAGGCATATATATTTAGTTTTCGGTTGGTAGCACTTTAGTCCGAGCGCGGTGGACGGTCGAAGAAAGTCAAAGAACATTCCGTGTGTTGTCTTTCACACATATAATTTTTATTAAACTTCCCTTCGACCTATGAACTTGAAATTAGGTGATAATGTTTATTATGAAGTATATTTTACCAAAAATATCAATATATTGATAAATCACATTTATTTTTAGTTGTACGGAACCCTCAGTGCGCGAGTCCGACGCACTTGGCCGGTTTTTCTTACATTTTGAATTTTATTTCTCATATAGTAAAATACCCTATTCGTTTTAAAGTTGGCGCCTGAGGGCCTACCGCGAACCAAAAACGAACTATCTTCCTCTCTGTCGTTCGAATATACATGTGCGAGAGAGAGGCAGATACTTCGTTTTCGGTTCGCGGTAGCGCCTCTAACGTCCGAGCGCGGTGAACGGCATGAGCTGGGGGTCTACTCCGAAATTCAAAATCCTAACTTCGTATGGTGCCGTCCCTTTCATTCTCCTGTCATAGACTATATGAGTGAAAGGGACGGCACCATACGAAGTTCGGATTTCGAATTTCGGATTAGACCCCCAGTACCACTAAGTTATAAGATAGAGCGAGATAGGGATAGAATTTTGCTAGACGTTTAAAAGCCATAAGTCACCTAGTAGTTTGTCACAACAAAATAGAGAGGCAGCTTTAAGATGGCGGACAGACTCAGCAAACATTCAAGTGGTGTCCTTTACACGATTAATATTATCACAATACTGGGGTGTCAATATTATCGCAGTTTTCAAATTTGTATGGATTCTGCTTCAATATTCACGTGATACTTATCGTGATATGAATGTATCACGTGATAATAATAACCATGTAACAGGCCCCATACATTCGCTTTGAAGGCGGTTGTTGTGACAATCAGCCTAGCTAGCACGATAGATTATACCGTTACGTTTTATGTGACGTTTTAATACATTTCGCCCATATAACGTGACGGTATAAGTTATCGTGCTAGCTAGGCTGATAGGTGTATAGAACGCTTGAAAACTACAAAAACAAAACGCTACAGACGCGGCTAGCCGAATCCACGCCCAGCAACCTGACCAACACACCGGACGCAAACATAGTTTACAATTTCCGAACGTACCCAACCCGACGCTGTCAACAGTATCTTCTTAGTAGTCTGTGCTGTCAACCAACGAATTTAATATGGCCGACCTTTCATCATAAAATTAACACTTTTTAATGCAAAATACGCGACAATCCGAATTTTGCGGATACATATGTTCAACTCAAAAATCGTTATTTTTATACGTTCTTCAATTTGAGACAGGTCTCGTTCGGGTCTACCGTACCCCTGCACGAAATTATTAATATAGATAAATGTGATATCGATAGCGCAAGTTCCAAACAGCTATTTTGGTCCCGGCCTGAAGAAGTTTCGCATCTGCCAATTACTTATTCAGTAGTTTGCCCTAGTTATGAGCATAGAAAATTAAAATTTGTATTTAAGAATGGGAACGGAAGGCAGTTGAACCTTATAATTTTGAATAATCCAAAAAATCGACTAGCGCATCTCGGGTTTCGAAGCAAAACCGAGGATGCAACTGGGACACAAACTGGGATTAAAACTAAAATGAGAAAGAGGGAGAAAGAACTAGAGCTCATTAAAGTAAAACAAACTAACAGAGAACTATTAGGTATGGAAATAAAATAAAATATATAAATAAATAAAAGTAAGAAAGGGGGATAAGACTACGAAATGTTAAATATTTGAATAATCCAAAAAATCGACTAGCGCATCTCGGGTTTCGGAGCAAAACCGAGGATGCAACTGGGACACAAACTGGGATTAAAACTAAAATGAGAAAGAGGGAGAAAGAACTAGAGCTCATTAAAGTAAAACAAACTAACAGAGAACTATTAGGTATGGGAATAAAATAAAATATATAAATAAATAAAAGTAAGAAAGGGGGATAAGACTACGAAATGTTAAATAGATAAAAACGCTACTTAAAGGCCGCCAATTCGGCCGAAATACTCAAGCGGCGCAAATACGCAGCCTTAAATAGTGGTTACCAATTTGCACCGTTTGGGGTTGAGGCTCTGCAGGGTCCGAGGAAGGAAAGCGCCCATAGTTTATATAAAAAATGCTCGAAATGATGTAGGTGATTCGTGCCCGGACGGCTGGATCATACCTGGCACAGAGGATCAGCAGCGATTCAGTCTTCTAGGCGCGTTACCCTCATAAGGCGATTTCGGGCATTTTTTTAATTTATAATTATATTGAAGTTCGTTTTTTTACACAGATAATGTCTTGACCGGGATTCGAACCTGAGACCTCCAGCTTCGTAGCCAGGATCACTAGTATCACTACCAACTAAGCCAAAGCGGTCATCCTCTTATGTCGATACATATGCGACTACATTTCTGCTCCGGGTAACATTGAAACTATATTAAAATGCACAGAGATCAAAGTAAGCAGATAATTATTGGCTATAAATGGAACGTCAATATCACGTCAATACAATGCAAATAGTTGTAAAAGTACATACAATCTATAACCAGAAATATGGCTTCGCCTGCTTAGAGCATGCAGCATAGTTTTCGAGACAAAATAATTATAAAGAACGAGTTCAAACATAATAGGTACTTTACTTCACGTACGATTGCAGTCAGCAAACCACCAATGAAAATAAAAATATGAGGACATTCTTTCACGAACCAACTTAGTCTCAATAAAAGCAAGGACTGAAGCTTCTCGCTACCAGGGTTCTCTAATAAAATATAAATAGTAATCTTACACATTGGGAGTGAGCCAGGAGGCATCGAGTCCCGCATGACGCGACGTGGCAATGGCAAAAATGTGTACCAGGCCCCTCGAGAGGTTTGTTTTTGACTCGATCTTGTACGGCGACTGACTCCTATCTACTAGTACTAAGGTTCCTACTACTAAAGTTCTATAAAGGAGCGTCGTTATAATCATTACTTGTGTTATTTCAAAATGTTCCATATGTGGATGTGAGGTGTTGCACCCAAATTGTATCAATACTGGCTTCATAACCGAAACAAAGCTTCAAAGAGCCTCAAAGCGTTCCCCGGCCGCGAAGAATTTTATTATCCGCTCAAATTCGAAAAGAACACAAATGCTTTAGATATAAAGCCTCTGAAACCTGCCTTGTTATTTCTAACAGGCTATTACAAAACACGATAGGGAACATTCCTTTTTAAGGTACCCTAGTAAACAAGGAACCCTGGTTGTGGTTTCGCCGTCGTCCGTCTGTCCGCCCGTCCATCTGTACGTCTGATCGCAGCTTAGCTTAGTAACCGTTAGTACTACGAGTATAAAGCTGCATTATTGCATATATAAATAAATACATAACGATCACGCGGTGAACAAAACCCTATTGAAAAAAACAAATACAAATACAACAAATACAAATATATGGTGTAGTGCAGAGTCTACTGGATATGTAGAAAAAACATGGTATTAGCATAGATACGAATATATATACCTAATAAATTTAACATGAGAACTATCATAGCTAAGTAGACATATTTAGTAGACGAGTTAAGTAGACGAGTACGAGAAGTATAGACTAGTTAACGAATACCTAGGAAATGCTCTTGGAAAAGCAAACCTTCGTACAATTTATATTGATGTAAATGAGGTCCGGTAAATGCATTTACTTACTACACTTCGAGGTCAAGGGACTCTTGGCCAAGATGGGACTATCAGGCAACATAGATTGTAGGATGTGTGGCGAAGATGACGAGACAATGGAACACTTGTAGTGTGTATGTCACGCCCTTGTCAGACAAAGAATGAATGACTTTGGCAATGGTTACCCAGAACCAAAGGACTACAGAGTACTCCCGCTGAGCTCCATCATCCGGTTTGTAGAAATGTTGGAGAGCACCTTAGAGTAGGTATAAAGGAACAAAAGAACAATTGCACAAAGGATCCCATTGAGTCAAAGTACATCCGCAAGGGCCTTCGTCTAGATAAGATAAGATAAGACTATATGCCCTGATGCCTAGGGCAGCCAAGACTGTAAATCCATCACTATCGCAATGAATTATCTACATGAACCTTCCTCTTGAACCATTCTATCCATTGAACACCGTATGGAAATCTGTTTGGTATTTAATGAGTTTAAAGCGTACATACGTACAGACAGACGCCGGGGGACTTCCTTTTATAATGTAGTTGTACACTATACAACCGAACCAATGAACCTCAAACCTAACCCGGCACAAAAACCTTACCCTGACCTAAAAAATCTAAAAGAAATCAGTGTCACATATTAAAGGAACCAGCTTTTAATACTTGTATTTCTAAAATACTCTTATTTCAATATAATATTCATAAAAGTGAACCATCGGAGCTGAAGGAGAGTTCTCCCTTAATGGTGCGGTGCCCAGCTGCTGGCGAGTCGGTCTTTCCATGCACTTCCTGTGTGCGTTATATTGCGCTTTTCCCGTGGCGATAGGCCGAATAAAAAAACTTAAGTAGGTGGGTCACATTGCACGTAGAACCGATGGCCGTTAGGGCGGGAAGGTTCTCGAATGGCGACCACGTACTGGAAGGCGCAGCGTGGGTAGACCCCCACCAGGTAGACTGGTGACCTCGTAAAAGGCGTGGGAGTCCTCTCACCGCTAGATGCGGGTGGCGCAGGTCCGATCATTATGACACTCTTTGGGGGGAGGCCTATGTCCAGCAGTGGAGGTTCTTCGACTTATAAAGTTTAATATCAGACTTCCTATAATGTTCAAATTGATGAGTTGGCTCATTTTGCAAATTAACTGCGACCCACAGAGCAAGCCTAATTAGAATAAAGCTTAGTAGTTCTTGGGTTATGACATCCATATTCTTATTTGCCATCAATGTAACGTTTCCCATAATCATCATTTCACTTAAATCGTTTTTGTCAGAAACAGTTTACTTTACTGGATTATTATAAAACAAACCAGGACAGCCCTGTAGGTTATGTTATGCATACAATTTTAGATAAATTTAGTTGAAAATTTTACCGTTTCAGAGAAAAAACAGTTTTATGTCAAAAGACGATTATGGCAAACACTAGTGTTATTGCAAATGAGATCATGAATATCGAGGGTATCCGGTACAGTTCAGAACAATAAGCATGCATTCAGTTTTCAACCCAATATCTAATATATATAGCCCTAGAACGTGTGAAATGTTGGTATACAAAATGAAAATGAATTCAGATAAAACTAAGAAAAATCCCAATGTACCTAGTTCATAGTACCCTTTGTAACGTTAAGTATAAACCGCCTTCATTAAGCCAGAGCTAAACGACCGGTTAAAACGGTCTGCTAGATTTTCACCGTAACTTTTATGAGAAAAGTTTTATCGAATGGGACCTTCGTGCGGCATAATTTAAAATAATTAGTGGACATTATGGAGTGCCGTCCTGTTGGACACAACATATTTGACACTTAATACTAGTCTTGGCCTTTATTTTTTAATATTTGTCTAGCATTTAAGTACAAGCTTTACTTTTTACGGTTCCGTAACAAAGAAGAAACTCTTACGGTGCCGCTCTCTCTGTCTGTCACATCGCTTAATATCTCAAGAACTACTTTTAAAAAACACGATCTAATTATATAGCTAATAAACCAAGTAGTTTTCTAGTATTAATAACTTAGAACATTAAACTAAAACGAACTGAAATTAAAATAATTAAAACTAAAATTTAAAATAATTATCATAACTTAGTGCCCGTGGTAGGGTGCCCATCACGCAGGCAGCGTTCCCGCGCTGGATTGCGATTGCAATTCTCTGCGCGAGAAAGCTGTCCGCGCGAGGCTCACCCGTTGCCTCTCTCAGCAGTTTGCCAAGAACTCACTTATGCTATCGATTTGAAATTTGGAATAATTATAAACAAGGCTAATCCAGATGCATAGAACATATTTAATTTTCTGTGAATAATAAGGGATACAAGATTAGAGGGGGGAGGGGGAAAAAGTTCAAAATCTATGAATATGTCAAATGGGATGTCATATGAAAGTTGTATATGTACATATATTTTTTAAACACACTGAACGTAGGCAAATATTGGGATTCCACAATAATACAAATTAGCAAATCCGGCTTGTAACCAAACATAATTCCGCTGAAATGACAAACGCCAGATTAATTGCATTGGGCTTACAAATCAACATTTCGCTTGCCTAAGCCCAGATTATCTGATAATAATAACCAAATCGATTTGTAAGGGCCTTTTCATTCGTGCCATCATTTATTTTTTTAGAATAGGACATAGACTATCATCATCGTCATGATTATCATCCATATCAGCCGAAGGTGGACGCACTGCTGGACATAGGCCTCCCCCAAAGAGTCACAATGACCGGTCCTGCGCCACCCATATCCAGCGGACTCCCGCAACTTTTATCAGGACTTCAGACCACCTTGTCTATGCTGCACCTACCGGTACGTGGACGCCACTCGAGAATTTTATGCCCCATCAGCCATCGATTTTATGTTTAGTGATTCGGAGTCCTGTATCGATTTTTGGTTACTTTGTTTCTAAGGTGCAGATGACCTCATTTCTGATACGTCACTCAGAGAAACTCCCAGCATAGACCTATGCATTGCTCTTTGGGTGACTTTGAGCATTATGAGGTCCACATGAACATGGACACTACATACTATAAAGTTTGTTAAAAAAAACTGAAGGAATTTTATGAAAAAATGTCGTTAGTTGTATAATATCGATTTCGAGATATTGCATGCTAGGTGCACATCTCAGGAACTACTATGCTATCGATTAGAAGTAATTGTAAATATGGCTAATCTAAGTCTACAGATTTTCTTTGTTTTAATTTTTAATGTTGTACTTTCCAAAGTGTGCAGAAGTCCTTATAATAAAAGCTTATATCGAATTGAACAAATTCAAATAGATGATAGCCTCGATCGAGCTTGGATTTCAATATTTTACTAACAGATGCTCAAGGTTTCACGTTTCAAATTGGAAATCTATTGGCGTTGATTTCGTTAGGGAAATTCGATAAATAACCCATTTTGAACCCAACCTTTGGTGAGGTATCAGCCATTCGGGAATTGAAATATTATTTTAGGTCAAATATTTTATATTTGGTTTGTGGACCAGTTATTGATTACATGTGTATTCATTTTTAGGGTACCGTAGCCGCTCTTTAGCGATAAGACTGCCTGTTGTGTAGCTCTCTGCTTGTATCCTACTGTGCTGTATTATTAATCTGTGGCGCCATTTCCACCACCGACCACCGGAGGATGGGCAGCAGCATCCCTGCAGTGCAGTGGAGATACTTCGATCGCCAACCCGCATAACGACACGAAACGTAGCGATTATGACATTTACCATTGACTCCCCATAAAATTGGGGCAGGCCTATACCCAGCAGTGGACATCCTTCGGGTGGTATGGTGGTGGTTGTGGTGGTGGTGGTGCTGTTTCTGATCTATATGTATTTTTGTTAGGTGGGCAATAACTTTTTATTGTATTTTTTGTGTTGTATTTGTGTTGTATTGTAAACGAGGAACCAGGGTAGGTAGATTCGCCATGTGCTTCTGTCCCTTTGACGTTTGTTCGTCTATCCGTTTGCAGCATAGCTCAATCATACTTAACACTAGAAAACTGTAATTTGGCATGAGTATACAAATCATGCACGCCGACAAATTGGTAGCTAAAATATACTTCGGATAACCTACCTTAAGATACGCAAAGTGGACATTTTCGTTTATTTTTTTCGTCTAAAACCCAATGATGTGTGGTATCGTTGTTTAACTCGTTAAAAAATATTGTGAGTTTTATGGAACTATTAGAAATCTGTTTGCGTACCTAATTTAATTGACCGCCACACTACGAATGATGGGACGTGCTCTGTACGTCAAGGATCTCACAGTCTACTTGTAATACATAATGGTCGTTTATTGATGACGTTGGCATGTGAGCTCTCTCATTGGCTGTCACGACTGTATGATTGCGGTGGTCAAGAGGTTAAGCAAATAATTATATACGTAATTTCAGCTAAAAGGTTACCACTACTTATGTAAAAAAAAAAACATTTAAAAGGAAATATAATCCTAATACGCATGAGAAATATTATCATTTGTAATGAATAGCGTACGGAATAGATGATTAAAGTCAAACACGGCGTTAATGAGAATTCAGTAGATTTTCAATGTACGGAGATTGGAATCCATCGCGAGCGTCGAGCGTGGTACTATTAGGGTTTGTAATTTTAATTACATCAGTACATATTCAAGCGTTTGTAATAATGGGATCAAAATATGAGCAAACAATGTTTAATTGCTTTTAACATCAGGCAAGGTTTATTTGTACGGTGGATGTCAAATATACTTTTTGCAAAGAACTCTGAAGTACAGTTAGCATGAAAACTAGCTAAGCATTTGAAATTTTTCATAATCTTTATTACAAGAGTATTTGGCCCCTTCATATGCGTAGCAAATTTTGATGCTGACTGTACATGTCCCAGATAGTAAAAACAAGTGTCTCAGCTATTAAGACTACAGGTGTTAAGTACTGAGACGTTTGCCTTAGAATTTTATTGAAAAAAATAGTAGGTTATTACGTTTATTTTTAGGAGGACGACAAAGTTTACAAAGCTAGTGTTATTAGGCGATTTATTCATGGTTCCAACAAACCATGTATTTAAAAGTTTACCCAATGAATACCTAGCTATTCCACGAGTGTGAGTCGATGTAGGTATATGAATTTGTCGCCACGGTACGAGTATGTTGCTTTAATGCTTAGTACTTAATGTTTGTCATGACATTTTTTTTCCATCCATTTCATTCACTCCATCCATCCATCCATCCATTTTGCCTGTTCCATTTCCCATGTCTCATTTGCGTGAAAGCGTGAATCATTCGGAATATAAAACAAGCCCTAATCGAGGGCTCTATACGAAGTTTCTAGGTTCATTTAACTCTCGTATTCTTCCATTTACGTCAGAAAAATCATTGTTATAATATGATATTCCTTGTAGGTCTAGAAATTGAATCGCCCGACGTAAGTGGAACATCTTAATGCCAACTCTGTCAGATTTCATTTACGGCAGAAATTTCTCGTTATTGTGAAAATAAAATAATAATCGTATGGCATTTATTTTCGAACCGTGAGATCTTCGAGAAGACAAGTACGGTTGCCAGTTTTATTCCACTTTTAGCACCACCCAGGAATCACGTGTAGGGTAACGGTGGGTACTCCCTACGGACGTGGTGCAACTTCGACCCCCCTTGTGTCAAGTGGGGCAACTTTACTGTTAGAAATTCTCAAGCCGCCCGAAGGCCTCTGACTTGGATTGACGACTGCTGCCATAGACAACAGCCGGGATCAACGGCTTAGCGTGCCTTCTAAAGCACGGGAGCACTCAGTTAGTAACCACTCAAAGCGGTCACCCATCTAAGAACTGACCTGCGCCCACATTGCTTAACCTCGCATACCGTCGCGGTACGCGGGCGCCGCTTGGCCACGAGCGCTCTCTATTGCGTAAATGAATATACAAAATAAAGGAAAAGGAAAGGAAGGTAGGTAACGTTTATTAGGCAGCTTCAGATGCCCAAAAAGCAAACCACCCATAAAAAAAAAACTGTCAAATTACGAAAAAGCTAGTTGGGTCACAATTCTTTAACCATTTCTGATGTCAAGTTAGGTCATAGTTGACTTAAAAAGAATAGTACATAGCAGTAAAAAAATTGTAAATGGTACAATTCGATTTTTAAAGGTTCTAAAACTTTTACTGCGATATAATGAATTATTTGTATTTTATATTCGACTGTGTTTTCCGTTTCTATTTTCAAGCCCCAATTTAGAATGGGCTTAGCGGCTCATAAAGTAAAAGTTGGAAAGCCCAGTTTTATTGATACCAACGGACATCTAATTGCTCTTCTTATATCTTTTCATCAAGCCAAACTTCGTTATGGAAGTTCTGAAACGAAGCAAACATCAGGTAAATTTAAAATGCTAACTTGACCGTCCTGACTAGTGAGTTTGAGTCTTACGTACTAAGTTATACGGACGAATTTCGATGGACACTCGTTTGTCCAATGGAAAACAATAATAAAAACAAACAAAGGAAAGTTTTTTAATCCCTTTTTCCTTTGTCACTGGAGGACCGTTTGGAAATAAACTTTTAAATTTACCATTGGACGTCGTTTTCGTTTTTCAGCCGATCGAGGCTGCCTCGTTTTTAACACTGCAACAAAAAACGATTGCCAGATGTATTATTCCAATAAACTTCAGAGCAATTTTTACGAATGTACAAACGTTTACTTGTTTGTTAGTGATATAAACAGTATTTACATTTTATAAGCGGTTCTTCGTAGCACAATGAACTTTTAGCGCTGTTTTTAGGGTTCCGTAGCCAAATGGCAAAAAACGGAACCCTTATGGATTCGTCATGTCTGTTTGTCTGTCCCTCCGTATGTCACAGCCGATTTACTCGGAGAACATGACCACTACAATCATGAAATTTGGTGTGAAGGTGTATGGTTTGAACCGCTAGAGAAATATGATGTGAAATTACGAAAAAAATATTAAACTGGGGGGCACCCCCTACATGTAACAGGGGAGTCAAATTTTTTAAAGATAAGGATAAGCATTCTAAAATTACATAGAGGTTTCTAAAAAAATATTCATTTAAGTCAACCGTTGGTGAGATATTAGCTGTCAAAGTCGTAAAAAGTGTGTCCCCCCCCTCAAATTTCCAATCTATTAAGTTGGAAATTCTGAAAAAAATCATGATGATGTTAATAAATCCTCTCAACGATTTTTGGTTTGAACAAGATAGGTTTAACGGTGTTTGATTAATTGCTGAAAAACTGTCTTGCCAAAACAAAAGGGCGTAAGTGTCGTAAGTTTCTATAGTGTATGTGTGATTAAATGTATTGTATAGTGGTTTTAAATGGTGCTTGGTCCGACACGCACATGGCCGGTTTATTTATTTAATTTTGTATTTTCCTCCATTTTCATGTCTTTTAATGTCAGCCTTTTCGGTCTTCTGTGATCCGAGACATTGTCTCTTCAAAGCCCGTAATGTCTACGTTTACCGGTAATACTAGTCTTGATGTTGAATTATTGCCGCTTTCTACACTCGACGTCAGACTTATTGGTTCATCTATACCCGAGTATTCTCGGGTGCTTATTTCAACAAGCTGCGTGTGTTTTATATTTGTTATTGCTGTGCTCTAATTGTATTTGTTTCCATGTAGTTTTCATTATTCAGTTTTTTTTAAGAAAATACAGAAAATAACACATGTAACGAGGTAGTTGTCTGGGTAGTCTAGTAACGCTGACCAGGCAAATAAAAATAAAAACTCAAAAAATTCGCGCTAAAACATCACCCCGTGGTTATGCGATTTGATTTCACACTGCTATAAACGAACCAACCTCTTCGCGTACCTGTTCGAAGTATTGTATATTTGACAGCAGCTGACTATAGCGTTATGACGTCACTAACAACATGGCGGTTTTGATCATTTGAGTCACAGAAAAAGGTAACTTAAACTAGTTAAAACAATATGAATTTAGTAAATCATTTTCATTGAAATATATTAGTTAATAGTTTTTGCCCGCGACTTCGTCCGCGTAGAACTCGTTCTCGCATTAGAATTATTTGCTGGTTGGACAGCGTCGAAAAGGACACCAGGACCTTCGGGATGTATTCTCTAAAAATCCTATTGTCAAAACGAATGATTAAGTGCTTATGTCGAAAAATCAAATGTACCGATTCTAGACGAATGAATCCTGTCAAAAAATAACAATTATAATGATAGAAGTCTCGTTACGCAGTTCTGCCGTAAAACGTAGTCCCAACAGAGCGAGTTCTTCATGTAAGTATTATGGCCAAGGGCCCTAAGCTGACCGGCAAGACATGCGGGCCTATCATCCCAACAGAGCAGGCTCCTTATGCAAGTCTGAGGGCCGAAGGCTGAGCGTACCAACAAAAAGGGCTCCTTACGTAACTCTGAGGGCCGAAGGCCCGAAGCTGAGTGTTAAGACACGAGAGGTGGAAGACCAAGCATCCCAACAGAGCGGGCTCTTTAATAAGGCTGGGGGCCGAAGGCCCGAAGTTGAGAGGTAAGGCACGCGAGGCCGAAGGTCGAACATCCCAACAGAGCGGGCTTTGCATATAAGGCTGAGGGCCGAATACGCGATAATGAAGGCGTGGTGGAAGGCGGCAAGGCACGCAAGGCTGACGCCAGAGCGTAGTTTTACACACTATGTATGTATAGGTTATTTACGACGACATCATGTGTCTATCTTTCTTTCTTTATCTATCTATTTATGTGGTATAAGTGACTGAATATTGAGTAATCGGCAAAAGTAATAGGATTACAAAGTTACACATGTAGATTTTATATCTAGGAAACGGAACCAAAATTTGGGTTCAGGGTCACAGTTAGGTACTTAACCCTTAACCACTGACGTGTTTTTTCTTACATTGTCACGTATATATATTGTTGGGGTAGTAGATACGAGTAGATCAGCTACTTTCTAGCAACCCTAACACTACTACGGACGAAAATTAAAACAAGGCTTGGAATGATACAATTTATTTACTAGTGAATAAAAATTACTAATATACTCAGACCGTGCATACTAGGCTTTATTTATAATTTACTAAGTTTTAAGTTCAAATTAAAGCATTACGTGCAAATACAATTATAAGTAACGCGAGGAAGTTAGTACCTAATGTTAGTTTATATGTAAATTTAGCTTAAGTTATATTTAAGACTATTTAATTTCAAGTTAAGCCGAGATTTAACATTAACTTCGGTTCCGAGGTTCTATTAAGACTCAGGGGGTTGGTCGAAGCCTAGATTTGGGTCTAGCTCAGGGTCGGTCGGTGTTCCCCCACTATACCCCACATCCCTGGATCGTGCGGCGGCGTGGCAGGAGCAGCATGGACCGTAGGCGGTGGCCGAACAGGTCGTAGGTAGGCTCCCAGCGGCTCACAGTGTGAGGTCACGGCCGGACAAAGGTCGGGCACGCATCGTGGCAGGTGTCCACTTAAGGGGACTTTAGCCCGAAGGGAGCTCCTTAGCCCGAAGGAAGTTCCTGGAACGCGTCCAATGCAGAAGGTAAGGATAAAGCCCATTGTTACGACCTGGACTGCTTACATCACACACGCGCGCACTAGTGAGGGGAATGATATTACTACAATAAAGCAATCGTTGGATGTGGTGGGCAGTCCAGGTACATGAAAAAGCTTAGCGGTGAGGTGAGGATCAAATGCCATGCAAGCGCAACTAAATTAAAATCAGCAGTACTAAATATACAGTTAAATCCGAGGGTAAGCGGAAGTTCATTTTGCGACGGCATTGGATTCCCAATACAGTGAAATGAAATAGCAAAATGTTTTAAATGACTAATGGTGGTAGAATCAATTCATTACGTTATGAATTCCTTTCTTTTTAAAACACAAATATTATCCCATATAAATGGAATAATTATATTCATTAAGTACATCACACTTTTATAATATGTCCAGCATATTAATTAAAAGTATAATTACAATATTTCCACAACCATCGAGTAAATATTCTATTTTTAACTTCATTGATGTTCTTAAATAATATAAACAATAGCCCACAAAATCATTTTGCAAGGAACATTCAACGTGAATAATTAAGTACAATCCGATATGATTTATGCTTAAAATACTATTTCATAATTAAGGAGAAACACTACTGATTCAGTTAAATGATTAAAAATGATACGAAAACATGATGTTTGAGATTAAATTGAGCTACGTAGAATATCCCAGTAGAACAAAGGAATATTGAACCAAGATGGCTGCTAACGGTTGGACTCTTTGTTCTTACATAGAAACATTTACATCATTCTATACTCTTATTTAAGCTATGAACAGCGTATACATAGACAAATGTGCAACACTTACCCTTTCGGGATCACAGACACTGATTTTAAAACATTATTTATATCCACACATTTTAATACGCGTCCGTTCGGAGGCGGAGCGCTTCGAGACAAAGTATAAAGTAAAGGAGTGCTAGCGTGTGGCTCGCGGTGAGGCCGGCGGCTGAATGCGCACGGGCAATGCAGTGGGGAGCGAGAGGGCCTGTCGCTTGCTATACCGGCCCGTGTACATTCGTGTAGTTGATCTCTTTATTCTATGATGGCGGTTACATTTATAATACTTTAGTGTTAGATAGACTATACAGCTAGGATATTTATTTATAGTGAAAATAGTTGGGGTTTTATGATCAGATTCGTGATATTATTTTGAGGAGCCACTCAGTTTCTAAGTCTTTATATTAATACTGGTAACTACTAATGCATCGACTAGTTTTTACTGTAGGATTTAACGTTATACGTTACAGTACACCGGTTCCTAGAAGAAGGATTTTTCCTGTGAAAAATCCGTTCAGAAAACTTCCCTACTACTCTTACTGTCATACTTCATCTTCCATACAATCAAATCAGGCATACAGTTTTCTCACGTAAGTATATAAGCGTGAGGAAACATCAGTCAGACGGAGAAACGCACTATCTATCAATGCGATGCTCGAGTAGTGGTGGTAAGAGTATATTTTGAGCAAATGTAACGTATGATGTTTACACTTGTGCTAGTAGTAACAAGAATCGCGAAGTCGCCTCCCGCTTCAAGTAGAGTTCTCCCAAGGGACAGAGAACCCAGGTGAAGGCTTAAGATTTGTTCAAGTTTATTAGGAAGAAGTCACCACCCGCTTCCTGTTGAGTTCTCCCAAGGGCAGAGAACTCAGGTGAGGGCTTAAGGTTTTTCCAGAGTGGAATAATTCTAGTTTAGATTGGAAATAAAAAGAAAAAAAAAACAAAGCTGCAGCTCTCCAACACAAATCCGTAACCGACTCACAGGAGACGATCATGCCGATACACAACAAACTTGAGAATATAATTATTTGGAGCGCGCCAGCATGAAAGACCAATACTACCTACTTAGCTTGAAGTCCTTGACGTGCCAAGTGCCTAAGTCACGACCGTTCATGTCCTCAACGATATAAACCAGAGGCGAGAGTTTGGCTTTAATTCGGCATTTGTGGTATTTCGGGGCTAGTTTTTTGCTGAAGAAGGCTCCCTTGTCACTTTGCAAATAATTACGTTTCCACACGATGTCCCCTATGTTAAAGTCAGCCTCCCTCCTTCTGGTGTTATAACGTTGAGAATTTTTCTTGTGACTTTGCCAAAGAGCTGCCTGAACATTGTCGAAGACTCCAGACAAATAACCTAAGTTCTCTGCGTAAGGATCACGCGGCGCGAAAACTAGCTCGTTTAGGGTGTCATTATCAATATAATGAGACCCGCACGTGACTAGCTCACGGCCATGGTTTAAAAACGCAGGTGTATAACCAGTTACTTCGTTGACTGAATTATTGATAGCGAACTGTATCTTTGCCAAATTTTGGTCCCAAGTCCTGTGATCCTCATCTACAAACGTAGATATCGCTGTCACAATTGTCTTGTTGTACCTCTCTACCGTACTGTACTGGGGGCTGTATTTTGGCGTAAAATGTACGTTTGGGACTTTGTATTTGTTAAATAAACTAATTGTTTCATGGCTATTAAATTGGCTACCGTTATCGAGAATAACAGTCTGTGGTACACCATGCACCAAAAATACATTGTCTTCTAAGATCCTAGAAACCGCTTCAGCAGTTGCACGTCTCAAAGGGAATATAAGACAGTACTTAGAGAAACAGCATGTCACTACAAATATGTAACAATGCTGCTTCCTCGTGTTAGGCAAGGGTCCAACTAGATCTATGGAGATAACCTGCCAGGGCCTGCAACAATCCTTGGGTCTACCCATTTTACCTAGGGTGCAATGCGTGGCTGCTTTATAAGCTAAGCAAACTTCGCATTTAGAGACATACTGGACAACGTCACCATATAACTTAGGCCAATAATAGCTAAGGGAAACTCGTTTATAGGTTTTGAAGACGCCAAAGTGGCCTGATATTGGTTCACTGTGGCACTTAGCTAGCACTTGTTGACGGTCTTCGCTACGTACAACTTCTTTCCAGGTAAATTCTGAGGTAAGAATGTTCTTGTTACTCATTTTCCTATATAATTTATTATTAGCTACTAAATAGTTGGGGAAGCTCGCTGGTGAATTAAGACAGCCATTAAAAACTTTTAAGTACCAGGAATCAGATGTGACAGGAAAACAGCGAGTACTTGTTATGTCGGCTACAGGGACACATCTTGAAAGGCTATCGGGTATCACATTGTCCTTACCCTTGCGATGTTTAATGGTGAAATCAAAGGCAGATAGTCTGATGCCCCATCTCGCTAAGCGCCCGGTTGGATTGGTTAGCGATAAAAACCATCGGAGTGCTGAATGGTCAGTGTAGACGGTAAATGGTTGACCGTTTTCGAGGTAGCATCTCCAGTGCTCCAAAGCAGTTATCACAGCGAGGGCCTCTCTTTCTGTCACGCTATAGTTGCGTTCAGGACCGGTTAAAGACTTGCTCATAAAGGCTATTGGATGCTCGATTCCATCTATTACTTGTGACAGCATTCCTCCCACCCCATAGTTGCTAGCGTCTGTGGAGACGTCGAAAGGGAGATCGAAATTAGGGCAGGCTAATACCGGTGCCTTAACGAGACAAGTTTTAAGTTCTAGAAAAGCCTTGTCAGCCTCAGTCGTCCATTCAAATGGTGCTGCCTTGTTCTTAGTCGAGGTAAGTCTGTTAAGTGGGCCAGCTATGGTGCTGAAGTTGGGAATGAAACGCCTATACCAGGAAGCTGTGCCTAGGAACCGTTTTACTTCCTTTCTACTAGTTGGTACCGGGTAGTCATAAATGGCCTGAACTTTATCAGGGTCCGTCCTTAGGCCATGACAGTCCACAACGTAGCCTAAGTATTTTAAAGAGTCTCTAAAAAAACGACATTTATCAAAATTAATAGTAAGGGTTGCCTTTTTTAGTTTCTCTAGGACTCGCAAGAGAGTGGAGACGTGTTCCTCAAAGGTGTTACTAACTATGATGACATCGTCGAGGTAGCAGAAGGCTTTAAGTTCTAGGTCAGGCATAAACAATGAGTCTACTAGCCGTTGTTGGGTAGCGGGCGCGTTAGTGAGACCAAATGCGGTTACATTGAACATAAATGTTCCACGCCCCGGGACATAAAATGCGGTCTTCTCTCTGTCGTCCTCGTGTATAGGGATTTGCCAAAAAGCTTTTGAGAGGTCTAAGCTAGTCAGATATTTCGCATCTTTTAAATTATCTAAGATCTCGGATACATAAGGGAGACTATAGGCATCTTTCTTGGTAACAGAGTTAAGCTTTCGGCTATCGAGGCAAAACCGAGGTTTTCCATCCTTTTTGCTGACTACCAGCACCGGGGATGACCAAGGACTTTCGCAAGGGGAAATTACACCCAAAGACAACATCTCATCGACTTGCTCAGTAATTATGCGCTTCTTCTCGGGAGAAAGGCGGTAATATCGTTGCTTAATGGGCTCAGTGTTTCCCGTGTCAATACGGTGTGTAATGAGCGAAGTCCTGCCTAACCCTTTACTTTCAAACGAAATCTCTTTGAACTGGTCGATAATGTTGTCCGCGATAAGTTTCTCCGCAGGCCGAAGGTGGCCATAGGAATGTAAATGCAGATCAGAAGTATTTGTAGTAATTTGAGATAAACATGATTCTGATAAGGATATATAGTTAATGTTATCTAACAGTTTTGGGCAAATCCTGAAATCTTTCCAGAAATCCACACCCAAGATAAGATTTGTTTCGATTTCTGGAACAACATAAGTTTTTATGATATGTCTGGCATTTTCAAATATCAGAGGCAACATGATGTAGCCAATGGACTGTATCTTTTGACCACCAGCTGTTACGACACTAATATTTTCATTAGTATATAATTTAAAGCCGAGTTTCAGAATGTGCAAGTGGGAATTTCGGCCAAGGATCGTAACAACTGATCCAGAGTCTAATAATCCGTAAATATTAAGATCAGGAATATTATCAATGGAGACATTGACATAAGGCCGAGGATCGTTTGAAGGTTTTGTATCGAAAATTGTTGCTACCTTATAAGTGCTAAAGAAGTGCTTTATAGTTGTTAACCAGTTGTTCCAATCAGCTGCATCACACTTCGGTTTGCAACAATTTTCGTTACCTAGTTTTTTGACTGGGTTGTCTTTGGCTGGTCATCTATATGAGTCTTACTGTTACATTTTGGACAATCAGGGCGCCGAAAATCTTTAAGGCCGCACCGGAAACAAAAGATCGAGCGGTCCGCGGGACACTCTCTCATAGAATGGGTATTGACTCGACAGCGATAACAATAGTCATCCTTATTCATTGCCGCAACATATGAGGGTCGACTGGGACCGAGCTTAGTGTGGGGTTGGTGATTACTGGGACCAGCCTGTGCCTGGGTGTTGTGGTAATTTGGTTTAAAGTTTTTAAAATTATCCTTTCGGACGTAAGCGTAGTCCGGTGCCAGTGTACTGCTTGAAACAGCGGGTGGCTCCTTGAAGTCACCAGAGCGAGCTTTAATTTGCTCGTAGTTCTTGCACAGTTTTCTCAGCTCCGCAAGGGTACTAAGTCCGGGACATGTTGCGAGTACGGTTGAATAGCATGGCCGAATATTATGTAATATAATTTCTAGCTGATCCTGCTCATCCATCTTCTTAGAAAGCCTACTGAACATACCATGCATGATCGCTAAATAGATAGTTATGCTTTCAGAGGGTCCCTGGCTCCGGTTCCTGATTTCACTAAGCATACGGTAATCATAGTCCACGATATCAAAGTCTTCTTTGAGCAAGACAAGGAGGTCCCCCCAACAAGTAATGCTATCCTTCACGCTGCGGTACCAATGCAAAGCATCGCCAGTGAGAATCTCGGTAGCGTAGGAAAGCATACCCGACTCAGGAACGTCCTTCGCTTGGCGGAATTCTTCTACGCGGGCTATGAAGGACCTAACGCAAGTTTTGCCGTCAAATTTAATTTTAGCCATTTCAGAACTGAGGCGACTGCGATCACAAGTTACCTTTATATTTTGCAGAGCCGCATTTTGAGATCGCAGATCTGCAAGTGTTGCAGCGACATTATCGCTACCAGCAGTGTGTGTCGGATGTGAAGGTAAATCTGCTGCGGCAATCGGAGCATATGTGACCTGCTCATTAGCTATACCTAGTGTGGCAAAGATTTGCTGAAGCTTTGACCATTGGTCAGTGTAAGATTCTCGAGTTTCACGAAGCAAGTCGGCGTCACCTGGTTGCTCGGGCTGCGAAATCCTATTTAGCCTATGAAAAACGTGATTAAGGTACGTGTGTGTACGCTCAAGCATACTATTTTGATTAGGATCTGTCGCAAGTGAAGCTAGATTTAAGGCAGATTTGGCCAAGGTTACTTTAATGCCGGCAATATCCTCTGGAAATTCGTAGCAAGAGTCAAGAACCTCTTCAGCTGGGTATTTGACAGAAAGTTTTGATATCTGAAGGCGTAGATCCTCAACTTTCTCTTTTGGTTCCTCTGCCCGAATTCTAACTTCATAAATAAGTTCCGATTTAGTCAGTTGTAAATACTTAATTGGCCGAGACATTGTTTAAAAATAATTGGGGACAGTTTAAATTATACTAGGATAACTCGAGAATATTTGTTGGTTTTCAAATGTTTTTAGTCACTTTAATTGAGATAGGGTAAATGTTGCACTGTTAATAATGAATCTTATATACTAATACTATTTAACTACAGATAGCAGTGGCGAAGCGTCTTATATATATATATTGTAATTAATGAAGTTTATATGAGTGTGAAGAATTAATATTAACAAGTGGGTAAAAAATAAAAACTATAATATAGACACGTTGCCGCTGAAATTCTAGTGCCTTCTACGTCTAAGCCTACAGCTACATAAATGGTAGTTCTAAATCTGTGACATGCACACACCAACACCAAGAATGCTGATAAAAAAAAGGAACACCGACCCTCGCTATAATAAAGACCCAAATCTATTAAAAAAAAACACACGTTATGGGCGCCAATCTGTCACGTATATATATTGTTGGGGTAGTAGATACGAGTAGATCAGCTACTTTCTAGCAACCCTAACACTACTACGGACGAAAATTAAAACAAGGCTTGGAATGATACAATTTATTTACTAGTGAATAAAAATTACTAATATACTCAGACCGTGCATACTAGGCTTTATTTATAATTTACTAAGTTTTAAGTTCAAATTAAAGCATTACGTGCAAATACAATTATAAGTAACGCGAGGAAGTTAGTACCTAATGTTAGTTTATATGTAAATTTAGCTTAAGTTATATTTAAGACTATTTAATTTCAAGTTAAGCCGAGATTTAACATTAACTTCGGTTCCGAGGTTCTATTAAGACTCAGGGGGTTGGTCGAAGCCTAGATTTGGGTCTAGCTCAGGGTCGGTCGGTGTTCCCCCACTATACCCCACATCCCTGGATCGTGCGGCGGCGTGGCAGGAGCAGCATGGACCGTAGGCGGTGGCCGAACAGGTCGTAGGTAGGCTCCCAGCGGCTCACAGTGTGAGGTCACGGCCGGACAAAGGTCGGGCACGCATCGTGGCAGGTGTCCACTTAAGGGGACTTTAGCCCGAAGGGAGCTCCTTAGCCCGAAGGAAGTTCCTGGAACGCGTCCAATGCAGAAGGTAAGGATAAAGCCCATTGTTACGACCTGGACTGCTTACATCACACACGCGCGCACTAGTGAGGGGAATGATATTACTACAATAAAGCAATCGTTGGATGTGGTGGGCAGTCCAGGTACATGAAAAAGCTTAGCGGTGAGGTGAGGATCAAATGCCATGCAAGCGCAACTAAATTAAAATCAGCAGTACTAAATATACAGTTAAATCCGAGGGTAAGCGGAAGTTCATTTTGCGACGGCATTGGATTCCCAATACAGTGAAATGAAATAGCAAAATGTTTTAAATGACTAATGGTGGTAGAATCAATTCATTACGTTATGAATTCCTTTCTTTTTAAAACACAAATATTATCCCATATAAATGGAATAATTATATTCATTAAGTACATCACACTTTTATAATATGTCCAGCATATTAATTAAAAGTATAATTACAATATTTCCACAACCATCGAGTAAATATTCTATTTTTAACTTCATTGATGTTCTTAAATAATATAAACAATAGCCCACAAAATCATTTTGCAAGGAACATTCAACGTGAATAATTAAGTACAATCCGATATGATTTATGCTTAAAATACTATTTCATAATTAAGGAGAAACACTACTGATTCAGTTAAATGATTAAAAATGATACGAAAACATGATGTTTGAGATTAAATTGAGCTACGTAGAATATCCCAGTAGAACAAAGGAATATTGAACCAAGATGGCTGCTAACGGTTGGACTCTTTGTTCTTACATAGAAACATTTACATCATTCTATACTCTTATTTAAGCTATGAACAGCGTATACATAGACAAATGTGCAACACTTACCCTTTCGGGATCACAGACACTGATTTTAAAACATTATTTATATCCACACATTTTAATACGCGTCCGTTCGGAGGCGGAGCGCTTCGAGACAAAGTATAAAGTAAAGGAGTGCTAGCGTGTGGCTCGCGGTGAGGCCGGCGGCTGAATGCGCACGGGCAATGCAGTGGGGAGCGAGAGGGCCTGTCGCTTGCTATACCGGCCCGTGTACATTCGTGTAGTTGATCTCTTTATTCTATGATGGCGGTTACATTTATAATACTTTAGTGTTAGATAGACTATACAGCTAGGATATTTATTTATAGTGAAAATAGTTGGGGTTTTATGATCAGATTCGTGATATTATTTTGAGGAGCCACTCAGTTTCTAAGTCTTTATATTAATACTGGTAACTACTAATGCATCGACTAGTTTTTACTGTAGGATTTAACGTTATACGTTACAACATACGAATGACATTCGTCTGTTTATATAAGTGGTCTAGTCTTTTAAATTTATATTGGTTATTATGTTTTTAAATAATAACTATTTGAATACATATCTCATTTATTAGAAAAAATAAAAAAGGGTGTACTTTTTATAAAAAAACAATAGTTGGCTTATTACTGGCTGAAAATTAACGCTGTAAGTAAGCATAAGTGTTCGGCACCTCAGCATAATGCTTAGCCAGTGGCCGTTTCACTGCCGCGGGGACACACATTATATGTGATTTGTGTGTACCTACGTTTTTACTTTGTGTTCTAATTTTTGTCATGTATGTGTGTCTTCTGTGTATCTGTGAATAAATGTTTCTTTCTTTCTTTCTATGTACTGATATTAAAGTGATCAAATATAAAAAAATCAGCAAAAAATCAAAAACAAAAATATTAAAAAAAAAACTGTTATTACTTTTAGACGTAAAAAATGATGATTTTAATAGAATTATAAACATTTTTTTCTCAAAAATTTGTTACAATGAATTTTTAACGGCAGCTTCGACTCCGGCTTCTTCACCAGAAGAATCACTTCGGTTAGACAAATGTCATCTGCCGAAGAATCATCTGACTCGTTGAGCCACGATTCTATGGCCTGATCTGCATTTCTTTCACTACTTTCAACTTTTTGTCTTTTTCGTGAGGTGTTCATATTCGTTGGTTTTATCGATAAAACTTTAATTGTTAATCGTGTTAAAAAAGTTACACTAACACTGGCCATACGAAGCACATACGTCAAGAACATAAATATAACTATTTAGAAATATCGTACACGCTCCTTCTTATCTGTTTTGGTCGCGTCACTGCGTGCTAGGACAATACTAAAACCGCCATTAAAGACTACCCACCAGAAAAATATATATGAGCGAATAACAGTTGACGCGACGTGCCTAATTCGTACGTCAGTGGTTAAGAGCTAAAGGGCTAAACTCTAATAGCTTTCAAATTTTGAAGAGACCGTGGTGGCTGGCTCGCACGCACACTGGGGAACGCCGCGACGCAGCGCTTGCGTTTACTTTTTTTTCAGTTTCTATCTTAATATCTCACAAATTTTGAATGAGGATGTTTTTCCTTTGTCATCAAGTATATGCTTACCAATTTGCATACCTGTAAATCATGGATTATAGGAGTTCCCATACAAAATTCAACCCCTCTTTTTACCCCCTTTTAACCCTTTGCAATACATGCGTGATTTTATGTATGTTTGTAGACGAGTGAGTATAATCCAAGTTTGTTGAATGATCACTGAATTAAGCATACAAATGACGAAGCGTGTGGCAAATGGTGCAGGATGATGTATGTTCACACATCGCCATGTAATGGAGTAATCTGTTTATGCTCATTTCTGGGGATACTCTGACACTTTTCTTCGCATTCTAATTTGAAATATAGACTCGCCTATGCCGAACTAAGATTGGATTAACTTATTGTTTTTTTATTATAAGTATAGCTTCATGTAAAATAACCACCACCTCCAGAGAGCTCAAAACAACATCCTGAGGGTTTTGTCATCGGCACCCTGGTATGCTTGCAACTCAGAAATCCATGAGTATCGGGAAATCCCAACCATACAAGAAGAAGCGAAAAGCTACGCAACTAACTACAAGGACCGACTAGCTACTCATCCAAACCCTCTATCACAGATGCTCTTAATACCAAATCCAATGAAGAGACTCAAGAGAGCCAATATGCTGCCTAACTAAGGGAAGCTACGGCAGTGGCCCTATCTTGCCAAAACGCCAATCTTTTACAACTCATCTGCTCATAGTTGTTGAGACTGATTGCAGAATAGAGTAGAAGAAAAAAAATGTAAAATAAAACATTTGTATTAAATCGTTATGACGATCGTTCTACCCAAAAATATACAAAAAAAACACAAACATTAATTCACAGACACAGAAAACAGACATAGTATATGACTAAAAGCATTATGCTGGGGTGCCAGACGCACTGATTTTCAGCCAGTAGATCCTGTCGGTGACTTACGGAACGTCATACTACGTCATACTACTATTATTAGTAGTGGTATCAATCTCTATTTAAAATTCGAAATGTAAGCGTCAAATAGACTGCTAGATCAGACTGTCTCGGTTTGAAATAGATTGCTCAGCGAAGTAGAATAAGCCCCCTACGAGGTAATGTAGAATGAAATGGGCGTAATTATAGCTTTAGAGGTGCTTCGCTGAAACGTCGGCTTTTTGTTGATAATATGTGCGTGAATTTATGCTTTTCAACAGTTCTATTCTAAAATCAAAATCAAATCATTTATTGCACTCATGTTAGTATACAGTTGTTCTTCAATTATAGAATACAGTTCAATATGAACCCTGTAAGAGCACAGCAACGAAATAGCTTATAATTTATAAAATAATAATATTCTAGTTTTATATTTCTTACGCAAATTTGAGTAATGTTCAAAATGTAACTGACAAAAAGAAAAAAAATATATTGTTTTTCTTCAACAAACTAGTTTAATTCATGGTATTAGCAGGTACTTTTAGTAGTCCTAAGGCAACTAAATGGCCCCACACGGTAAGGTTTCAGAAGAATTTCCCACATACGCTCCGGTTTCGGAGTAAAGCCCCTGTGTAGTTCGCGACGGACCACATCACAGTATGGTCAGTATAGTTTTTTGGTACAGTTCGAGTGAGACAAGCAAGACCTACTTACTTGTACTGATTGCGCCTGGATACCCACCTTGATATCAGCTGACCAGACGCCTGTTTGCCATCATTATTTCGAATAGCATTTTAATGTTTAGATTCGAAACTGAAACCACATGATAAAAGATAGCTTACAAGAAATAAAAAAAGAACAGAAGTCAGAACTAAACTTATCATATTGGTGGCTAAATTTAACATATCACGCTTTCTGTTCGGCATATAAATGGTGCTCGAGTTAGATTTCCGTGGACATACTGATAACTTTCCAAAGCTCGTTCTATAGTCCACGTATTCGGTGAATAACCAACCTTAAATAAAACGATGAAAGTTGAAAACAGAACCAATTGCTTGTATGTCATGGAAAAACTCGAAAGTTAACTGTTAATACGAGGAAATGTATGCACATATTTACTCTCGTATCGTGTGGTATCGGCACACGTCTCGTAGTAAAATGGATGGGCAAAAAAACAGATGTACTATTCCATATTCCGAGGTTTTGCCCATAAATTACCATGATTTTGTTAGGTTTGTTTGAATGTGAAAAGATTTTGATGAGGATTATTTTTGTATAGGAAAATTTGAATTGTTTATAGAACTTACATAACATGTTTATAGAACCTTCTTGTTTAACACGTTACATTTTCAACTAACAGCTAGTTAATATCTAAAGATATTTATTTACAAATCTTAGAATAAACACAATAAAACAATACACACTAAAAATCACTTACAAATTATGAAACAAATTAATAATTTAGACATAATCTAGCAGAACGGCAAGTACCTGGTGCAAATGTGCCCAATATGCTGGCGGCATTGCTCCGCTGCACTGCCAACGATATTTGTTGAACCAGGTACGAGCCGGACCTGGGATCGCTACCACTTTCCCTCAACCTCTGTTCTAACTTATTTATAAACAATTTCGCTAGTTAATTACTTATCAGACTTACGCCAGATAAATCTAACTAACATTTCTAGTATGTAAAATGACCTTTAGAACTACCTTAAATACGCTTCGTAGCATAACCACCCCTCGGAAAAGAATTAGCCTCAACTTTTGTGTAACAAACTATTCCGGCTTTATTGAAATAACAATAATTCACAATTTTACACATGCGCATATTTAAATGGGAATTAAATAAAAAGCATTAACTAACCACGTTATTTCCGATACATTCTGAGTAATCTGAAAGGAGTTAATGCGCGATGGAAAATACAATAAAAATTTGCATTTGCAATGAATGGATAAAATAAAGTTCGACCTAATTAATTGAAAAAATTACATCCAGAGCTTGTTGAATACATTTTATAACTCGAACTTGTTTTTTATCAGCCTGCTGCAGTCTGAGTCTTAAACAGACGATCTTGGGAGTCTGTTTAATTAATATGAAGCCGGCAATTGTTATTTCAGCCTAGGCATTTTTTATTTATTTATAGGTATCTGACCATAAACCGCACACCACCTTTCAATACATACTTAGGGAGTAAGGTTCACCATTTTCGAGAAAAATCTTATAAAAATGTAACAAGAACTAATTTTTTTTTCGTCATTTCGCTTTGTATTTGCATTTCTATTAGTTACGCGGACGTTTCCACGCGCGTCAAGATAACTTATCAGGATGAATTCGCGCAACATATAGAAATACGATGCGTATAGTGACAGACAGAATTGACCGCCATCGTGATTGTTAGTTTTCGTCAAACTCATCGGAACGCAAACTAAGCAAAGCCCGTACTATGGATACTAGGCGACGATACATACTTATATAAATAGATAAATACTTAAATAAATAGAAAACATCAAAGAATACCAACTAGCTAAGCTAAAGTGGTCCTCACCACCACCATATCAGCCCTAGGACGTCCACTGCTGGACATAGGCCTCCCCCAATTTCATGGGGGGTAAATGCCATAATCGCCACGCTTGGCATGCGGGTTGGCGATCGCAGTATCTCCACCGCACTCAAGGAATGCTGCTGCCCATTCCCCGGTGGTCTTGGTCGTAGTTTTAGGACATACCCGGGTCCTCAATAACACGCTAATAATAAACTACAGTCCTTTTTTTCGTGTTTAGGTAATTTTAAGCACTTGGTCCGCGTAGCAAATTTTGCTGCCAACTGCACCAATACCCACACAGCGCGGTATGAAGCTGGAGTCAATATAACACTTAACTCCTCTCATTTATTCTAATTTTGTATCAATGTTGGCCTCTTGTTTACGAGTACATGGACGCAAAGTTGTCACAATGAGACCGCCCAACATATTGGCATCATATTGGTATGACTGTATGCGAAATATTGTATCGACCTCCTGCTCGCCTGCATACGAATGCCAGAGTTCGTACGCTTCAAAGGCGGGTAGTGCAAATCGTAACAACACCAATTTCACAAGCTATTGTTCCTTTACTGGGAGACTTTGCCTCCCTATGTGTGTTCTACTACTTGTAAAATACAACCCTAAACGCAATATAACACTTTAAACTCTCGCGATTTAAACAAATGTTTAAAAATATTCGTTTAACGACATTTAACTACTCCGCAAATGTTTATACCTTTTTTCAGTTCTGCCTTTCACATTTTTATAAGCATTTTTAGGGTAGTTAAATGTTATGTACCTATCCAGATCTTCGTCCGGTGCAACCCATGTCAAAACGTCGGTAATTAAGGTAAATAAATAAATTTTGCGTTCGACCCGTTATACTAATATTTTTAAGAACCCTAAACGCAGTTTTGACCTATTGAAATACTAGGTAGTAAATATGTTGAAAAAATTCCACAGTAACTGAACAAGGGACGGACTGATAGGCATTATTTACTTTTTTGGATTTATTTCAATAACTTACGGTACTTCCTGAGGTACTTCATAATTTGGCGGTGCGGAGTCGGTACAAATTATTTGCTGCGCACTTACATTTAAATAAATGGGTCCTAACTGTCACAGGATGCTTGGTACTCATCGCTTCTGCGTAGTATATCAAAATAGTACTGCGCAAATGTATTGATAATAAAGAAGATTCCAATGCATTAAAAATGTGATATAGAAGAGCACAGGTCATCTCCGGAGTATAACCCAGACATGATTTCTCCGATGAATACATATGAAATTCAAGTGAAGTTTGGTGACGACACGAGACTGTATTTAGTGATGATAGGTAGACTAAAACGTTAACAGATGGGTGGCCATTTATTGGCAAAAGAAGTATCGTACGTCCACCGGTTCGATGACCTGATGACATTAAAATTACCGTGGGTCACTTCTAGATGAGACTTTTTTTTAATTCATCTATTTAGGCATATTACATGCACCTATGAACGTCTATAAACTACCACCGGTTCGGAAAAATAAAGTTCTGCCTCGAGAAGAACCTGCGCAATAAACTCGACGAGGTGTCATTTTATCAAAACAATAGACATTGTATATAGTTAATTATAAAATTACAGTGTCAGCTACTACAAAATAATAATGCTACAGAAGAAAACCTATTTTCGCGATAGATTAGCCGTGCAAAACGCTATCACTTCCAAACATCCCTATCCACGATGTAATCGTTTACCTTATAATTTGCTTTTGAAATAAGTGTTTGTTTTACTACAGAGTTGAAATTAGAATTGCTAAGTTCAGTAATGTGTTTAGGAATTTTAATATATAAGTACAATTTGATACAATTTCCCAAGAACGACTTTTTTACTTCGACTAGCTTGGTACCGGGATGAAAGGCGTACCTATTCGAAGAGACGCCTATGCTCAGCAGTGAAGCATGGGTTTTCAGGCTGAGAATGAAACCCAGTCATCACTCGAGAGATAGGTACTCGGTTCGCAGATTTATTCCACTAGAAAGATGATTGTTTCAAACCTCATACAACGAACTGTTGTTATTGTCACTCACGGAGATCCATTTAAATCCTGCCGCGCCGCATATATATTTATAGTTTAACGACATAAACTCGAGCGACCATTCACATGCAGGATCAGTTAATAAAATGCTTGTTAAATATTTTATTGCCCTATCTACTGACATGTTGTTGTTGTGTTCGTTTTGTGACATGTGTTTTGTGGCTATACAGTATGTTATACAGTTTCAGAAAAATATCGCGCAGTCCCATATTTTTAAATACATATGTACTTTATTCCATTATTTAAAGAGTGTGCTAATTTTTTTTGTGTAGAAAAATGTAAAGTACCGTAAAATGGGGCCAGTTGGGTCGAAATCGAAGTTCAAACCTGGATAAAAGTTCATTTTTATATGTGGCACATTGATTAATATAAAAAAAAGTGTTCCGGAGGTATGAATTTTAGGTTGTCAATGATAATTTGTTGTTTCATTGCATAGTTTCAACGAAAAATACATACCACCACCACCACCATATCAGCCCTAGGACGTCCACTGCTGGACATAGGCCTCCCCCAATTTCATGGGGGGTAAATGCCTTGCCAAGCGTGGAAAAATACATAATAGTAGGCAAACCCAGCTCACCCCGTAGTTGAGGTTATAAGGGCTAGCAATGGGGTGAGATGGGCATATTGCTAGAGGGTTGACACTTTCGGATTAAGACAATAGCTTGACTTGTCAAGAGATTTTTTTTATTAATGTAGCAAAATTATGTTTTAATTATGCTCCTACTTAAACCGGTTAATGTTTTCTGTGTGACCCTTATTTTTATGACGTATAAATAGTTTTGTGTTTGTATTAAAAATACTTTGATAAATAATATCTCATATAATATATCCCATCAAAAACATTAATATGAAATTAATGACCTTCATGACACACTATGACACGGCGACAGATAGAAACGTCTATCGACGTAGTGTCACAATTTTGTGTGCAAACACATGACTAGCATGACACTGCGTCGTCAGAAGGGACGTCTTTCGACGTAGTGTCGTATTTAGGTATGCAAATGCATGATCAGAACAGCACATTGCACATTCACATTTAAGCATGGTCAAATATGTTCTAATACGTCGATAAAATTCCACGTTAGTCGAAAACAAAAACACGAGTTGAATAAAAGTCGATTAAACACTCAGTAGGTAATATCCTGTATTACTGTATGAATTAATAAAACGCACATTTTAATATAACATATTTATTTATTTTTGCAATTTCTTTAATTCCTCCGCTACTTGAATATTTTTTTAAATAATATTTACCATTTTATCAAAATGTAAGACACTTTTGACTACTTATGTAAATCGACAACCCTGAACTACGAACACCAACTCCCCCCTCTATCATCCCGGTACACACCGCTCGTAACACCAACTCTCCCCATTCATGATCTCAGAGTAAGGATTTCTATAGAGATCTTATACGAGTTTCACCAAGGGGAACAGAAAAGCTCTTATGCAGCTAAATTGAGAACGTATCTTAAACTTCTGGCAGGTTACCATAAGCAGCCTCTTTAATTTGGCCGGCTAATCGTTTATTTGCCTCAAACTATTTGAAATGACGTTTAGATGACATTAAGGCAAATAAAGAAAAGCGGAACTATGACAAGGACAACAAATGATATATTTCTATCTGTCGCTCTTATTCAATTTAGTATATGACTATCTCGCTGGGTAGCGGTATTATTATTTGCCGTCTACTCTGGTACTCTGAGTTCATGAGTCATGACCCAACTGTCCCCGTTGTCGACCCAACTCACCCCTCAGTACATTCACTACTCTCCCCATAAAAAATCCTCAAATGTGTTTGAATCGTTATCTATGTTAAAACCATTATAAATAAAGAAAATTTAACTTATGTTTTCCTGTTTCCAAGAAGCCACGTAAGTACCTATATAAACGATATCCGAAAGGTGGATGAACACTTACTTTGGCAAACATCACATCAAAACAAACTTAAATTCAACTAAATATCCGCCGCTTTCGAGCATCGACTTTGACAGTGAATTTGTGTTTCTAAATTGTATGTTTTGGCAGCTTAGTGTTGCGAAAAGAAGAAAAAATATGTCTAAAAATATTTATATTAAATTGATTTGAGAGCAACCTAAGCCCGAAAATTAAAGTAGCTACTGAAAAAGTTAAATTCTGAAATCGAAAATCCATTGTTCTAGTTTACATTTATTTTAGTTTGTGTATGGATTAAATCGATATTCCGTTAATAATTATACAGTCGTTCACTAATTTGCGGTTTAAGCCTGTTTTGTAAAGGTACAAATTGAATTAGAATTGTTTAACAGATGTAAAGTATAATTATTTTATTAACTTGAAATTAGGCTCCTAACATTAAGCAAATGGGGCATTAACATTTTTTTAATGGAATCGAGTGTTACTCTGTGTTGTATATTTTTTTAATATTCTATGCTAAGAAAAAAATTATCAAGTAGTGAGCCATTTTCAAGCGCTGCACTGGGACGTTTACTTTGTTATAATGTAACCACAAACAGTAACAATTTCAAATTTCGTCAAATTCATATTCATACAGCTTGTTGACCAGAACATTTCCAAGTTCGGTAGCTTCAAATACGAACTAAGCGAGATGAAGTACCAATACTGTAGTCTAGTTTCTAGCGGGATTTCTCGGATCTTCTCGAAGTTTCTAGGCCACTCAGCTGCTTTGCTATCCAGGAGAGCTTGTAATTTGAAGTTCTACGTTGTTTTTTGCGTGAAGTCTCATTGCCGGGAACCTAATCACGTGTTATGTCAGAAAAAGAATGTAAAACATCGAGGAACTTAAGGTTGGTTCCGCGTTTGGACGTGTACTCACATATCTCTTATTCCAATGGTTATAGTCTACTTTAACGCCTATACCAACATACGATTTTAAGACAGTGTGTATGTAATAGAAACTCTATTACATTAGTTTTAAAGTTGATTATCTAATGGAATACGAGCATAATATTATTATGTTAATGTCACACTTAAAGTGATTTACTTGTACTGATTATTTACTGCGTGCTTATATTATTTATGGTAAGTGCTTCCTAATTGGCGCTTTCTAAACTATTATTATAATTATACTTATGAGTAAACAAATCTTACAACGTATGATGATGAGAATGATGTCGGAAAAGTAGAAAATACGGCACATAATCACGAGTATCCCATTATTTTCATTTGGATTTCGTGGAATTCATTTTTACAAATTAAGAGAACTTATTACTATTAATATTTTTTAATACGAGATAAATTCATCTCAATAATGATCTATTTATTAAAGTAATAGCTTGTAACGAGTTAACCATTTTCAAATGCCTGATTTGACTTAAAAAATTGACAGAAAGGGATATTTTGTTCCATGACTGAGTAATTTATTCTGTGACGGTATTCGATTCGCAATAATTAACGGCGGGGATATATTACCCTGTTTTCACTTTCATTATTGTCTCAGTTTTTCAAAATAAATCAATCAGTTTATTTCGAAGAATATGTTACAGTTTTGGTTAGTAGAAAATGTTAAAGCTATGGAGTCGATATTAAGACTAAAATGTAACTCAAATTCATACTCATTCATTTAAATAATACCGAAATTAAATTATACGTGAAATAAATAATTTCAGTTGAATTTATTAAATTAAAAAAAAAAACAACAGTCACACATTAAAAAAATATTGAGAAAACTGGAATGAGAGCTTCAAAATCTTGAAAATGGATGGCGTGTGTATTGTCCATATCAAAATCACGATTGTAAAATGAGTATATAAAGGCGACTTTTTCGGTATTTTCTGGAGTAAAATTGGTTGAAAATCCACTTGCGACTTGAAAAAGATCGTTTTATATTAATAGACGTTAATTTAGTAAATTCACGAACTCGCTCAAATTTTTAAGTAAGTACTTGCCATCTGGTTTATTTCAATGAAGTCTGGATTTCTATTAAGTACTTTTTCCAATTTAGCTTTAATTGTTTCAGAGCCAAAAATGCAGAAACTTGCGGATCAGACAGTGTTCGCGTAATAATGCACGCACCGATTGCAATATAATTAAATGCCACGTCGTTCATGATTGACATACGACGCATGTGATACTTGATAAAGCGGCCAGTACCCAGCATTATATCTACCGCAACAAAATATTCTGTATAACGTATTCGGACAGATCGTATTCAATACGTCCTTAATATTTGTAAATTTATTTTTATATAATTGTTAATCAGTATATTTTTTTAATCATTATTATTAAGTAAGATTGTCAGTTTTTTTTTAAATTGTATAAATTCACGCTTTGACTTGTAAAAGTGCCCTTGTGGCCTATTTGCAGAATAAATATTTGATTTTGATTGATTTTGATTTTTGACTATGTACTTAAGTAAGTTGTTAAAGTTACGTGATAAATGTAACCCTCTAGCGAGCTAGGGGAATAACACTTCCCACGTCGCACAACAAAAAATTATTTTAGTTACATTAAGTAAGATTAACTTTCGATTGACATTTTGGATCTGTGAGCCTGATAAAGCGATAAAAGTATTTCAGGACTAAGAAAATGAGTGAGTACGAGTATGAGTCTTAATATCGACTCTATAGTTTTCTTTCATCTTACCGTGCGATGAAAAATCCGAGCCCTGGTTATGTTATGACGCACCGAATAAGTCACATTTTGTCAATCCGTGCCCACGTTAAACTAACTGTATTATATTTATTTATGTGTAATTAATAATTATTTTAAATAACATTAATATACATTTTGACAAAAAAATACTTAAAAATGAAACGAAAAATGAAAGTTATTTTAATTATGATTACTATTATTTTTAAGCCGATTTAGTAATGCATATCGTGGCGGTCTAGACTAAAGGTATAGACAATAACTTCGCTCCGTCGGGAGCGCCCTGCCTATGACTGCCTAGTTACTATATACTTGTATTTCCACTTACAAAAAATGCCGTCAAATAATTTTGGTATGGTGAATGGTGCATGTTCTTTGTTACTTAATCGGAAAACTTCAGGAAGGAAAGACAGGACGGATGCCGTCTTTGCTACGCCGAAGTCTTACAGAACTTTAGTCATTGTTTGTCGAAAGTCAAAAATGAGGAAGGCAGTGAAAGAAAATTTCACTGCCGCTACCGATAATGATTGTATTCGGTTACCGCGATTTTTACTTATTAAATAAAACTATGGCCTATGTCCAGCAGTGGACGTCATTTGGCTGACACATGATGAAATAAAACTAATGAAGCGGATTTTATCATGCCTCTCATTTAACGTTTTCAAGAGTCCGTATGATGACAAAAAATTACTCTATCTCCTTATAATCTACTTATAAATAATAAATATTATGGGAGATTTTTTACACAAATCGAACTAGTCTCATAGTAAGCTCAATAATGCTTGTGTTATGGATACTAGACGACGACATATTTATGTTGTATTATGTTCTGTATATTGTTTGTTTTTGTTTTCTGTATGCGTTTGTGACACCACTCGTTAGTTTTGTAAGTCAGGCCCCCACTGAAAATCAGCGCCGCGGCTTGCCGTGGCATTATGCCGAGTGGGGTCCTTTTTAGCGTTATTTCTTTTTATGTTATTTGTTGTGATGTATGTTCTTATGTATATGCTAAATAAATGTATATTCTTCTTCTTTCTTTCTTATATATTTAATGTATTGGAATATTTTCTATGTATTTATTACAAACATAGAAAACATTGAAGCCTCGGGAACAAATGTTTCTGCTCACCACAAAAACAAATGCCCTTGGCGGGATTCGAACCCGGGACCTGTAGCTTCGGAGGCAGTGTCACTACCAACTAAGCTAAACAGGCTGACAAAATAATCATCATCTAACACTACTACTCTCTCTTCAATCGGTTACACGTTCCTGAAGATCGAGGCCACTATTAGATTTCTCCGCCCTGATGACTTGTCTCAATCTTTTGCGGTCCATGGTAGCCCTCACAGCTTTGTGAAACTTACTTGAAGTCGTGGACACTTGGTATCTCCATTTTTTTTATACCACGTCGGTGGCATCAAGCTTACGGCCCGCCTGATGGTAAGCGGTCACCGCAGCCTATGGACGCCTGCAACTCCTAGGGGTGTCACATGCGCGTTGCCGACCCTTTAAGAATTTATACATTCCTTACTTGAAGAAACCCATACTGTAGTCCGTCGGGAAAACCTCAAAAACCTCGGACCATCTATTCGGTGAGCGTCGCCTGGCCCTCTTAACTTCCATTCCGTAAATCACGACCAGTTTCTCTAGACTACTCGTATCTATAACAGTATTACAGTTAATTTAAAATACGATTTAGGTCTATGTCTAAGCGGAGCCGGGTCCCTTTGTAATACAGTCAGCATCAAATGCTTAGCTACTTTTGATGCTAACTGTACAACTGGAAGAACGCTATACGATGGTGGTGATGATAGAAAGTCCACATGTAACCCCATATGACTTGAAGAGTAGGTACATGGTTAGAACTTTTTTCGAATAAAAATGGTATTTAACATTATATTCAATACGGTCTACTACCTCACGCTACGGTAGAAATGTGTTACAAGTTATAGCTATCTCTTACAGCAGTGAAGTATCTGACAAAGCCGACATGAGCCTTGTGCATCCAGCCGATAGATGTGAAGCTATTAATAGACAGGCATCGATCCGAAGATTACATCTACAGCATCGCATTAGAGAATAGATTAGTAGGTACAACACTCTGCGGGGCTAGTACAGTGAAGTGTAAAAGTGGTTATGGGTATAGAAAAAAATGAAGGAACATAAGAACTCGGATTTTTTATATTTATTTTTTGTTGAGATTACATATTACACATTATGATACATAATGTCATCAGTCATGTACAGCCAAGTGTTTTTACACTTCGCTGTATTGGCTATGTGCACGTCTGAAACGTCAAACGTCAAAGGTCCCGAGACAATCTCAAAAGTCAGAGATGTCAAATAATGACACATGAATATTTTATTTACTTTAGTAAACGAGAAAGACCCCGTATTGGAAATTTTAGTGAAATAAATAAGAGAATAAATAAATACATACAAACGAAACGATTCGTAGGAAACCGTTAAGAAACCAATAGAAATCGTGAAAGTAAATTTGACAGTGGTCCCCGGTAAGTACACATTTCTGCCATGGTGTGCGCTACGATCGCCTAGCTTACCCCCACCACCTACTTCGCACATAGCCAATACATATACATACATTGACTTCGAGACGAGATTTGACTTCTTAACCCCCGACGCGGGAGGAGGTTATAAAGTTATAGGATTAACATACATATATCTGTGTATCTCTGTATGTGTGTGTCCGTCTGTGGCATCGTAGCTCTCAAAAGGGTGAACCGATTCTAATGTGTTTTTTTTATTTGCAAGCATGTTTTCCAGCAATAGTTCTTTGACATCCACCACCACGATACACGGACATAGGCTCCCTCCAATTTCATCGGGGGTAAATGCCATAATCGCCACGCTTGGCATGCGGGTTGGCGATCGCAGTATTTCCACCGCACACCAAGGATGCTGCTCTTAGTTCTTAGACAAGTTTTATCAGAATATGTTGAACCGTTTTTGACATATTGAACTTGGAAATTAAAATGTTGGAGGTTTTTACAACTTTATGAAGTTGTCAGATATTACTAAGCTTTTATTTAAGTTACCTATTAAGTAGTTAGTATGTATGTATATATTTGTGAGACTAATCTTGTAACTAAATTTAAGACCAAGTCATGTAACTTAAAACGTAAGATAGGTAAATCTGTCATTTTTAGGGTTCCGTACCCAAAGGGTAAAATCGGGACCCTATTACTAAGACTTCGCTGTCCGTCCGTCCGTCCGTCTGTCACCAGGCTGTATCTCAAGAACCGTAATAGCTAGACAGTTGAAATTTCCACAGGTTGTGTATTTCTGTTGCCGCTATAACAGCAAGTACTAAAAACAAAATAATAATAATAATTAAGGGGGGCTCCCATACAAAAAACGTAATATTTTAGCCCTTTTTCACGGCTACCACTCGCCGAGCTAGATCTCAAGAACCGTAATAGCTAGACAGTTGAAATTTGCACAGATTATGTATTTTTATTGTGGCTACAACAACAAATACTAAAATCAAAATAATAATAATAATAATTAAGGGGGGCTCCCATATAACAGAGTAGTTGTTGGCGTTTTTTGCTTTATCTCATGAACCGTAATAGCAAGGAGGTTAAATTTTTCACAGGTGTTGTATTTTTATTGCCACAATAATAACAAATACTAAAAATAAAATAAAAATAATATTTAAGGGGGGGCTTTCATACATCAAAAGTATTTTTTTTTACCGTTTTTTGCTCGATATTAATAATGGCTACACGGCTTGCTACTACGTCCGTACACTAAAAAAAAAAGTTGATTAAGTAAATCAAAATATTTATAGTGATAACAAAGTAACTTGATGTATAGCGAGCAGATTAAGTCGGCTAATTGCAGCAATCAAGTTGAAATTATTGGAATAGTTAACAAAGTAACTTTATAATTCTAGTCATAATTTTAATGTACGAAATATGTTTATTGACTAATATAATCAAGACATATACAATAAATGCCATCAACGTCTTAACAGATACAATTAATGTAACTGATTGAAGTAATCAAGTAAAATAAACAAATTAATAAATGTATGTTATACCCTGTATAAAGCTACTTAAATAGTAATATTAAGGCCCAATAATTGACGCAATAAACATCCGCACAGATTCAATCAAGTCGAATATTTGATGCGTAAAACTAATATAATTGATTTAATCTATGTATTGTTTGGTTTAATAAACGAACTATGATCAGATTTATAAATAATTCGTTTAATGTATTCATGATATTTGTTTGATTTTATCAAGTCTCCTTTGTGAAATATATATAGTCCATGATTAAATTAATCGAATCACTTTTTTGCTATGATTATTAAACCTAATGGAATTGTAGAAGGGTAATGTTCAATCCAAGCATTCGCCTTAATTATTTTAATTAATTACTGTTATTTATTCCAATCAATGACTGTTAGTAAGTTTAACCAGCTTTACTATAGATAACCACGATGCATTCTCTAATAGCGAGACGCTTGTTTCTTCTTTTGATAATTTTCGTAAGTTATCGAAAGAAGCAAACGTTTCGATGATAGAAAATGCATCTGTACCGCTACCATGAGATGCTATCGAAAATATACATTACGTTACTACAGTCGCTACCGAATAAACGCGTTTCGAGTAGATTTCGATTGTGCTCGTACCATGAGCACCATGAGTCAACCGCGCGTTCACTGCGCCCGCCAGAAGCTAACGTAATATTCGCTAGCGACTAACGTTTTGTAGCGGTTGCCGTAGATCGGTACCATGAGTCACCAATTTGACAGTCGCTATCGAAAAATACCGTATCGACTGTAGTAAACTATTTCACTAGCAAATTGGAGCGTGAAAGCTTATTAGAGATCTTGTTTCGTAAGTTATTGTAATAATTATTTATCTAAATAATATCGGTAAGGCATTATTTTGTGTGGAATATGTTAGCGACGGCTTCGTAAGAAGATGAACGACAAATAACAGAGATAAATTGAGGGTGATATGAGAAATAAATAAAAAAAATCCACTTCAACATACTATAAAATGAGATTAGGTTTATTAATTATATATAATCTATGTACATCTAATCACATGAAACTAAAAAAATCATCATAAAAACTGGGAAGACTGCATCACTCAGTTTATAGGTATGGCAATAATAACCAAAAATAACCAAAGCAAATACAAGATTCACTAACATTTGACCTTGTGCTACTGTTCTACGACACTTTAAATTAGCAGGTTTATTTATATAGTTTTGAAAGGAAGCCTTGGGTACTTAGCCTTTTGTCCAATATCGTCCTTGCTCTGTCTTTTCAGTATAGTTAGAAAGAGAGCTTTGTATGCTGTGAAGTTAGGCACGTCACTCCGATCGTAACGTAAACTACTCGATGAATCGAGTTAACGTTAGCGAGTATAGTAAACGTGTAATTGACTCATGGTACGAGTACCGATCTGTAGTTCTATGAGTGACCACCAGAGGCGCTGTACTTATTCTCCATACTGATTGTTTACGCAGTCGCTAGCGAGTACGGTCACTGCAAACTCATGGTAATGCTACTGAGCTTGCCATACTGCACTGGAACTGGCAATAATGGCAAGTGGCTATACAAATATACAAAACACAATAATACAATTGACTTAAATAACAATATTTAATTTTGGAATGCACAATTTAGGCAGCTTGGATATTCCATAACTTATGTGGCATAAATGAATAAAGTCACTTTTAAACCATATTTGTTTTATTATAGACTTTTATATTACGCCTAGGTACATTATGTTCAAAATGTAAAACGTTACTATGGGGTATTTAACAGTAGTTCCCACCCCGGGATATTCTTCTCAGCTAGTGGGAATTGCTGTAAAAAAAAGAATAACCTGTATTACTACACATTTTTAACCGACTTCAAAATTTCAAAAGAGGAGGTTATAAATTCGGTTGTATGTTTTTTTTTTTTTTTTTTTAATGTTTCCACCACCACATCAGCCCTAGGACGTCCACTGCTGGGCATAGGCCTCCCCCAATTTCATGGGGGGTAAATGCCATAATCGCCACGCTTGGCATGCGGGTTGGCGATCGCAGTATCTCCACCGCACTCAAGGAATGCTGCTGCCCATTCCCCGGTGGTCTTGGTCGTAGTTTTAGGACATACCCGGGTCCGGGTTTTTTTAATGTTTGTTAGTCTATAACTCCGTCATTTCTTAACCGATTTATAAAATTCTTTTTTCGATTGTAAGTATATATATCCAAGTTGATCCCGTTTTTGTCAAAACGCAGTTCTGATGATGGGATCCATGAGAAATTGAGGGAACTCCTCAAATCTTCAAGGCAAACATATAGTAATTTTTGTGTTTTTATCAACAAGTCAAGCATTTTCATCCAAAAATGTGACATTGGATGAAGTGGAACTGCTGATGATGATCAGAACAGAACTCTTCAACGACAAAAAGTTCACGTTTGACGATTTGTCCTCCTAGCTGTGTTTGTTAAGCAAGTTCTATTTTCACGATTAATTTTTGTTATGCTCGATTTTTGATGATGGGATCCATGAGGAATTGAGGAAACTCCTCAAATCTTAAAGGCAAACATGTAGTGATTTTTGTGTTTTTATCAACAAATCGAGCATTTTCATACAAAAATGTAACATTTGATGAAGTGGAACTGCTGATGATGATCAGAACAGAACTCTTCAACGACGAAAAGTTCACGTTTGGCGATTTGTCCTCCTAGCTGCGTTTGTTAAGCAAGTTCTATTTTCACAATTAATTTGTATCATGCTCGATTTTTGATGATGGGATCCATGAGGAATTGAGGGAACTCCTCAAATCTTAAAGGCAAACATATAGTGATTTTTGTGTTTTTATCAACAAATCGAGCATTATCATACAAAAATGTGACATTTGATGAAGTGGAACTGCTGATGATGATCAGAACAGAACTCTTCAACGACGAAAAGTTCACGTTTGGCGATTTGTCCTTCTAGCTGCGTTTGTTAAGCAAGTTCTATTTTCACGATTGATTTTTGTCATGCTCGAGTTCTGATGATGGGATCCATTAGGAATCGAGGGTACTCCTCAAATGTGAAAGGCACACAAATAGTGATTTTAGTATTTTCATGAACTAATCAAGCATTTTCATTCATAAAAGTGACATTTGATGAAGTGGAACTGCTGATGATGATCAGAACGGAACTCTTCAACGACGCGTAGTTCACGTTTGGCGATTTGTTCTCTTCGTTTTGTTTGTCAAGCAAGCAAGGTTTTTTCATGATACCATGAGGAATTGAGGGTACTTAGTCTTCTACCATTATAAACATACATTATAGCCATTTTTATTTTATTGTTTATCTATCTAAGAGTGCACCATATAAGTATAATAATCTTTTACCAGCCTTGGGGGACCTTTAAGTCGGTTTTTTTTTCTTAAAAATTATGTTATTTGAAACAATATGATGAGAAGACACGCGTTTGGGTAACGCGAAAACATTAATTTATTGATATATATTGATTACTGTTGTATACACCTGAAATTACATAGTGAATATTGAGATAATCTGATGACCAGTGGGAACACATAAATGGCAATAATTGCTAATTTAAACGTAAAATAGTGAATTTCGAAATCAATGTCATTTAACGGGTTATAGGCATTAAATGTTCTTAGGTTTTACTAAAATAGAAGTCGTTTTTGCAATTGTTTTACAATAGTACAAATAAATACACAAGCATTAGCAAATACACAATTATATACACACTGTGCCAGGTCACAATTACAAGATTCAACACAAAACGTACATATTTATTTTGATTTTCACTTTCACTGCTGTAGCAAAACGTCAAATATGGTAAGTGCGCTACTTGAAAAGAAATTAGTACATCAGTTTACTATTTTGTGACTTTTGTGAGGCGACTCGACAAAGTTATTGTTGTATGTGGCAAAAAAAGAACTATATAGTTCGTCCGTTCCGGTATATCGACAGTGGTGCCTTTTGCACACGCAATATTAGATTTCTGGATTGTTGTTATGTTTGCTGGCAATAAGTTGACTTGATACCTTTAGTCAAGTACATTGTTCAATTTTATTAAGTTACGTACAAACCTAATAGAAATAAGTCGATTGTATTATTAAATCTCTTTTATATTTGATGTAATCAGTTGCTTTTAAATTAATTAATGATTGTACATGATTCGTGTGGTTAAGTTCAATATTAGTATTTTCTCAAACATGCAATGAAATATTGATGTTATGTTCCTTATAAAAGGCCTAGGCCGGCAAAGTCCTCTTTTTTAATTTCCATTCCACATAAATTTGTGGCACAGGCATCATGACATTCTGCCACTATGCGTTTAAAAAAAAATTTTTTTTTTTTGTTGTTTATTTCATTGCATGTTTGAGAAAAGCACTATACATACCTCGGCGGGAAAAAAGGGGTTGCCCGCCTTAGACCTATCCGGCCTCGCTGCGCTCGGCCGTCTATATGTCTTCTTCCGGCAACCCCTTTCGTCCTGGCCTCTGTAGTAATGTACTATTGTAAAATATACTTAATAGGTTCAAACAATTCCATAATTCCATGTGTCCAGTGAATGATTAAATGAAAAGTCAATTAAGAAGCTGATCAAATATAATATGTAACTTGGTTAAGTCTTTCGATCATTTGAACTTTTTTGTTGTAATTACATAAATTACATTTATTTTTGTTGTAAAAATTGTATGAATTACATAACTTAATCAATTTTTTTTTCTAATTAAGCAAAAAGTCGGCATGATTGGTTCACGTTTTTTTCAGTGTAGGGAGTACTGGTATGTAGGTATGCTTGCATTTTGCATACTACCGCAAGATGAGTAATAAATCAGTCAGCAAGGCATACGGTTGTTTCAATTGCTATCGCTCCCGGTTACGTATATATCATTGGCTAACGAGGATTATTTGCTAACCTTCGCGTTAAAACTATGTCCTACTTAGGAAATTTGCCTATATTCGATCATAAGACAACTGAGTGGGCGATATTTAAAAGCCGGTTAACAAAGTTCTTCTTAGTGAACAGTGTAACGGACGTCGCTAAAAAAAGTGCAATAGCGGTTACACATTTGTCGGATGAAACTTATCGGTTAGTGCGCAACTTAGCATACCCAAGTGATATAGATTCCTTGACGTATGATCAGCTGATTTTATTACTCGACGAACATTTCAAGCAGAGGGAATGTACCTTTGCGGACAAGGCGCGATTTTTCGGGGCGACAAGGAGTGCAGGCGAAACGTTGAGCGACTGGGTGGCACGTTTAAGAGGTCTGGCAAGTTATTGCGACTTTGGTGCCGCTTTGGGAACGAACCTCAGGGACCGTTTCGTGCTCGGTCTGGGCTCTGGTCCTGAGCGCGACAAATTGTTTGAGCAAAAGCCGTCAACATTAACCTTAGCACGGGCGTTAGAGATAGCTGAGCAAACAGAATGTGTCCGAGAAGCGAAGTCAATGGCAATAAAAGAGGAACCAATTTTTCGAGCGCAAATTGAGGGTGGGTACCGCGCGCGAGCAAAAGACGTGCGCGGTCGCGCGCCCGCTGGCGCCACCGGCAGCAGCGGTCGACGGGATCCACGATCTACGTTCGAGATGTCCGGGCAGTGTGCTGTATGCGGAATGAAAAACCACTCCGAGGTCAACTGTCGTTATAAATCGTATAAGTGCAAAAAGTGCGGCAAAAAGGGCCACTTAAAGAAAGTGTGTGGTGAAAGTGCGCGAATATATAACGTGCTACCGGCCGGTGACAACAATGTCAACGTGAAGCGTGACGAGGACATTGAGTGTGAGGAATGTCAATTGTTTAATTTAAGGTATGTAACCACTAAGCCGATAGAATTAAGTGTGTTAATTGGTTCTCAAAAATTAAAAGCAGAACTAGATTCAGGATCTGGTTCCAATATCTTATCAGCGATGTTGTATAGAAAAATGTTTTCTAAATATACATTGTTGGATACTAATGTTAAGATGTGTTTGTACGACGGACATAAAGTCGCACCATTGGGCTATTTTATTTGTGACTTGACCTTTAACAACCAGACAAAAAAGATAATGTTTTTCGTAATGGAAAAAGGAGGGCCGCCTTTATTAGGAAGAGATTTTATGTCAGCATTTAATTTGACCCTATCGAATAATTTAAACAATTTGTCAGCTGATAACGATGTTAACAGGTTGTTGGAACAATATTCCGATTTGTGGAAAGATGAATTAGGGACATTTAACAAATTAAAAGTTCATTTACAATTGAAACCAAATAGTGTTCCAAAGTTTTTTAAGCCGCGTCCAGTTCCATTTGCGTTGAAAGAAAAAGTTGAACGCGAGTTAGATCGTTTAGTGAGTTTAGGTATTTTGGTACCGGTCAGCTGTTCGCAATACGCTACCCCCATTGTACCTGTTTTAAAGGGAAACGGTCAAGTTAGGATTGCTGGCGATTTTTCAGTAACCCTTAACAAAGACTTGGTGATCGATAAATACCCGCTCCCTAGAATTGAGGAGGTGTTTGCGAAACTCGGGGGGGGCGAACACTACAGCAAAATAGATTTAAAGAATGCTTATAACCAATTTGTGCTGAGCGATGAGTCACGAGAACTTACTACCATTAATACGCAGAAGGGCCTTTACATGTATAATCGTATGGTCTATGGTTTGGCCAACGCACCTGGCCTGTTCCAGAGGTCTATGGAAATGCTCCTTGCCGGTATCGATGGAGTCAGTTGTTGGCTGGACGATATATGTGTTACGGGCGCTGACAAGGAAACGCATTTGAATCGGTTAAAAGAGGTAAACCATAGATTAAATGAGGCTGGGCTTAGATTGCAGAAGGATAAGTGCGAGTTTTTTAAAAGTAGTGTAACATATCTGGGTTACTCTATAAGTAAAAGCGGATTGCAATCGTGCCCCGCTAAGGTAAAGGCCATATTAGATTCACCCGATCCAACTAACGTGAAAGAGGTGAAGCGGCTGGTGGGGATGATTAATTATTATAGGAATTTTATCCCTAATGCATCAAGTATTATGAGACCATTGTACGATTTACTTGGTGAAAACACCGAGTGGGAGTGGGGACCGCGTCAGCGAGAGGCGGCGCAACGCGTAAAACGCGAGTTGGCTTCAGAGCGAGTTTTGGCTCACTTTGACCCCACAGCTCAACTCGTTTTAGGAGTTGATGCAGGACCGTCGGGGTTAGGAGCGATTCTTAGCCAACGAGATGCCGCAGGCATTGAACGACCGCTTGCTTTTGCTTCAAGGTCGCTCTCGAAAAGTGAAAAAAATTATAGCCAAATCCAAAAGGAGGCAACGGCCATAATATTCGGAGTAAAAAAATATCACCAATATTTGTATGGAAGAAGTGATCCTTTCATTTTAAAAACTGATCACAGGCCATTAATCTCCATATTTAATAACAAAACCGGAATTTCGATAACGTCAGCGCTGCGACTACAAAGATACGCGATAATCTTGTCCGCCTATAATTATACCGTGCAATACACGTCCGGCGAAAATAATGTCGTAGCTGATTACTTTTCGCGCGCGCCATTAACAGAAACTTGTTGTAATAGTGACAGCGAACATGACACTCTTGCTTCATTAAATTTTTTAAATGCTTGTTCACCGGCGGTTACGCATTATGAAATTAAACAAGCGACTGAGACTGATAAAGTACTGCAAACTGTCATTAAATATATGAACCGCGGTTGGCCAAGAAAAATCATTTGTGCGTCAATACAGCCTTATTTCCGGAATAGGGCAGATTTACAGTTCGAAAGCGGATGTCTGTTGAGAGGCCCCAAGGTAGTAATTCCCGTATCTTTAAGGGCACGCGTGTTAAATGAATTGCACAGCTCACATCTAGGAATTGTGAAAATGAAGAGCAATGCGCGCAGTAGGATGTGGTGGCCGGGCATCGATAATGATATCGAGCAGAAAGCTAGCGCGAGTGTGACGTGCGCCGGGCTGCGTGTCGCGCCGCCGCGCGCGCCGCCCGCGCCGTGGCCGCGCCCTAATGCACCCTTCCAGCGCGTGCACATTGACTATATGGCTATTGGTCAACGGACGTACCTTATACTTGTAGACGCATACAGTAAATGGATAGAGTGTAAGCATATGGAAAGTGGAACGGCAACCAAAAATTTGATTTGCAAGTTAAAGGAAATATTTTCTTATTTTGGTATCCCTAATTTGCTAGTGTCGGACAACGACGTAAAAATTAATTCTGCAGAATTTAGGGAGTTTTGTTCCAGTAACGGCATTAAGTATATGACGTCACCAATATACCATCCTTGTAGCAATGGTCAAGCAGAAGTAAGTGTAAAATATTGCAAGAATATTTTAAAATGTATAATAAAAGAAAACTTGCCATTACCAAGTATTCAGGAAAAATTACTCGACTATTTATTTATATATAGAAACACTGTCCATAGTTCTACTCGAGTGACACCAGTAAAATTAATGTTTGGTCGTGAATTAAGGACACGTCTGGACTTGATTCTCCCGAAAGATAGGAAGCCAACCTTTTCCATAGAAGAGCGTACTGGTGTCAGCCGAGTATTTCATACCGGAGATTCAGTGTGGCTTAGATGGTATATTGATAGGAAAGAAAGTTGGGTAAAAGGGAAAGTACTGCATAGGGTAGGACTGAGAATGTTTAAAATATTTGTAGCAGATTATAATACCGAATGTATTCGCCATGTCGACCAATTATATAAGCGCCATCTCAATGCAGAGCAGACTGTAGCTGCTATGAAGGAACCCTGTCCGTCACAGACACATTCGTGTCCACCCCTACCTGTGACGTCTTCGCAGATCATTGAACTAGAGCCTGTTGGAAGGTCCCATGAACCAAGGGTCATGGAGACTAGTGAACGCACGGAAGACAGGGAGGAGTGGAACGACTGTGAGGACACAGAGCCGGAAGGCGAGCGAGAAAGCCCTGATGTGTCGCAAGCGGAGGCTCAGCCTCAACCGCAGGCGGTCACGAGCCCTAACGGCGCGGCTGTCCTACATGAGGATTTGCCGCTCCCCCGACGACTGTTGCGTCCTAGAGTAAATATAGATTTTAAGAAGTATTTTTAAGTTGACACCTGTTTAATGAATATTGTTTGTTAACAGATTCACAAATTAATGGTGGAGGAATATGGTATGTAGGTATGCTTGCATTTTGCATACTACCGCAAGATGAGTAATAAATCAGTCAGCAAGGCATACGGTTGTTTCAATTGCTATCGCTCCCGGTTACGTATATATCAAGTACCCACCGTTATCCTACACGTGACCCCTGGGTGGTGCTAAAAGTGCAGCAAAAACTGGCAATCGTACTTGTCTTCTCGAAGACCTCACGGCTCGAAAATAAATGTCGTACGATATTTATTTTTTATATCACGTCGGTCGCAAACCGGCGTACGGCCCGCCTGATGGTTAGCGGTCACCGCAGCCTATGGACGCCTGCAACTCCTAGGGGTGTCACATGCGCGTTGCTGACCCATTAAGAATTTATACACTCCTTTCTTGAAAAACCCCATACTGTAGTCCGACGGGAAAACCTCGGCAGGGAGCTCATTCCACAATCGGAGCGTCCGAGGAAGGAAATTCCTCCGAAACCGTACCGTACGCGACCATTTAGGTTCTAAGGTGTGAGGATGAATGCCCTGCCGACGGCGAGCGGTGCGATGGTAGAAAGCGGCCGTAGGCATCATGTCGAACAATTCTTCGGAGCACAATCCATTATATAAGCGATAGAACACGCACAAGGAGGCAAAATTTCTCCTTAAACTCAACGGCTCAATATCGCTCGTGAGCTTGGGATCGTCCACGATTCGCACAGCACGTCTCTGAAGCGAGTCAAAAGGCCCAAGCTGCTCCCGCCCCGAGGTGACAGCAATACTCCATATGGGGACGGACTTGCGACTTGTATAAAAGAAGTCTCTGTTCCGGGGTGAAGTATCGCTTCGCTCTATTGAGCACACCTAGCTTTTTAGATGCCAGCTTGGCTTATTATTATAAGCAAACTTATTATTTTATAAACACATGGTAAAGTTCATAATGCAACGATGATGTAATCACGCGTGAAATCTAGTTTTAAATACGCCGTATTCCGCTCTTAAGAAGTCAGCTCTTACTCTGGTACTGAGGTTGGAATTTAAACTGTAGTTGCTTGTAGCAAGGTCGTGTTTTGCGTAATAATCAGAGCATGTCTGATTAATCCTTGGATAAGTTTAAACTAATTCTGCGAAGTTTAGTTTGCTGTGGTCATGTAGTTAGAAGGTTATCTTCTAACATAGTTATAGGTAGGTATGAAGAGAATCCATTTGCTAAGGAAATTCAGAATTGTTTTGACAGCTGCCGTTTGCTTCTGAGTGATAGGTATCGATGTAAATACCTATTGTTTGCATAAAGTTACCGTGTGTATACGTAAGAATAAGACTAAGTAACATAATATTTTTACATACAAATATACTCGTAGTTGACATGAATTATTTTTTACTTTATTTAACAAAAAGGGGTGATCTCATCATTTGCAGTGCTAGCCAAGAAGGTTGCCACAACACTAGTTTTCATTTCGCCATGTAAAAAAATATGTTCAATTATATTACGTCGTAACGCATTTCTTTCTTAACGCATTTGGCGCCGGCAAGGTAATTGTTCCTACAAAAAAGCGACACAAACACGTACCAACAGGCACTGAATGTGCTATAATGGAGTATAAAAAATGTTTTTTTTTTCAGTAGCAGTAGCATCGGACTATTACACGACAAATTATAATCAGCCATGATATCCTTTCTTGAAGAATCCCATACTGTAGTAGTCCCTCTGGAAAACCTAGGCAAGGAGCCACAACCGGAGCGTCCGAAGGAGGAAATTCCTCTGAAACCGTACCGTACGCGACCATTTAGGTTCTAAGGTCAAGGAAGCAAGGTAGGTTCAAGAAGGTTTACGTAACATGCTCAGTATTCTGATTTGTCGGCGAATTAAAGTTTCGGTACATAGTAATGAGAGGATTTTTCGAATATTTTTTGCACTTGGCTTTGCTCGTTTGTTTTGGTTGAATCGAAAGCCACGCGAGAAAATCACACTTCGGTCTAAGCATGTGGTCGTGTATGTCGTTCCCATATTCACTTACAAAGCCCCACGAAACGTGTTTCCTTTCTTCGCACAGTCTGTAATTGAATGATTGATGGATTTGATATTATGTACACGTAAATTACAATGCGAAATACTAATACGTAATTTCCTATATGAGTTCCAAGCGTTCACAAGAAAGGCAGTATACTGTCGTCAGTATAATGCCGGCATTTGGAAGTTGGTCGAGATCACACTCGCAAAAGTAGCTTATATGTACTTTTTTACTCTACTGGAGTGATATTAATAACTAATTATTAAAAAAAACACTACAAATTTATAAAAAAAAAACATAAATATCCTTTTAAACCAATAATGCGACAAAGATTATGAGTCCTAACTTGAAGCAATCTCAAAATCAGCATTGACTGCCACGCTATAATCTCTGGGTGCTAAGATCCATTACTTGGAGGTCATAACTTTAGATCAAAATTTCTCCCAATTGAAAAAAGATATTTTTTTTGGACACAAGAGGTTACTGTAGGTGCTTTAAGGAAGCGTCCTTTAAATTTATTGCTCCTATTACAGGCCACACCCTGTATATCAGAGTAAAGCAGATCCGCTCATTTAAGTTGAACGATTTCTGTACATTCAATCTAGTTTCACTAATGCACAAATCAGAAAGTTTGAGAGAGACAGACAAGTGACATCTGACTGGTCTTCACCAAAATCGTGCATGTGTGCCGTGCGTCCCTATGTAAGACGTTATATTATCAACTAGCTTGATTAATGGCTTTTTTCTACATATAAAGTACCTAGTTATATGTATCTAAGTAATTGAACTCATATGTACCAATTTCAATTTTCAGGTAAAAACCCGGAGGCGTAGACACATCCTCAAATGTTTGGGTAAGGATAACGTTTCAGATATTAGATGGGTATTAGGCTAGATTTCAAGGATCAAGAACATGCGTAGATGCCATCTTCCTACGCATACATCTTGATCCTAGATGGGTTTAGGTAGGGTTGTTTTGTAAATCACGTTTTGATCTTACTAGTTTTGGGTCGGCCTCGAGATCATTTCTCGTTTTGTACGAGAAATGTTATTGATCGAAAGCATTTCCATATGAACCACAGGAGATTGTCAAAATTGTAACACACCATTAAAGTCTGAGATGGAATTAGAGATCAAAAAAGTAAACAAACAACTGTCAATCTGACATGACTTTCCTTTTTAAAACCTCTGGTCATTACTAGTAACATAAATCATATCTCTACATATTTTATACGTTACTAAAAATGCCAACGTTATTAAAAATGCTATTTAATTCAGAGTGGTTATTTTATACCGACTTCAATAGAAGGAAGGAGGTACTCAGTCCGTCTGCATGTGTGCTTGTTCTTTTTTTATGTATGTATGTTCCCCGATAACTCTTGACCGATTTTGATAATTATTTTTTTGTTTAAAGCAGGTACCCCGAAATTGGTCCCACATAAATTTGGTGAAGGTCTGATGAAGGGATCTAGAAGGAATCGAGGGAACTCCTCGAATTTGATAGGCACGCATATGCCGATTCCGGTATTTTCTGTAGGTAACCAAGCATTGGCTCACGGAAACCACAAAGTGTAGCAAGTAAAAAATTGGAATCGGTTTTTTTGGTATAAATTATTGTATTTATTCTAATTTTTTCGCTTAAATTTTGAACGCGGTAATTTTTTTAAGTATTCCAATGATTTTTAAGTACCCACTGCATACGTTATTTTTTTATGGTGGCAACTCACTTGTTAAAGTACATTTTCGATCTCTAAATCTATCGCCGATTTTCGTCAACGTACCTGTGGGTATTGAAAATCTGTCACCTCATAACATAAAAATAAAGCCAAACTTGAAGTTTTGTCTTGACCTCGCCTCTCGCAAGTCTGAAGCCCCTACCCCTGATGTTTTATTCGGTACCTCCTGCTACCTATTGAGGATAAAAGATACAGTGCACATATACGTCAACCTAATATCAAACGCCAGGCTTAGGGCCAAAACCATAGTTAACCGACCTATGGACCTTCGAACCGGATCATTGAAACAAAGCCAACACCCCCGACGCGCAACCCAAAATTGGAGTGTTTTTTATAAGTTTAACGTGTATCTGTGAATAATGTGTGTCTGTCTGTGGCATTCTAGTTCTAAAACGGGTAAACCAATTTTAATACGGTTTTTAATTAAAAAATAAATAAACCGGCAAAGTGCGTGTCCGACCACGCACAAAAAAGGGTTCCGTACCGACACCTTCTAAACTACATTTAAAACCACTATACAATACATTGAATCAAAAAGGTCGTATCTTTATAGGAAACTTACTGTACTTACGCCCTTTTGTTTTGGCAAGACAGTTTTTCAGTAATAACTCAAAAATCGCTAGACCTATATTGTTCAAACCAAAAATCGTTAAAAAGATTTATTAACGTGTATATCATCTCGATTTTTTCCAGAAATTTAAATATTCATAGTTTGGAAATTAGAGGGGGAACACACTTTTTACGATTTTAACAGCTAATATCTCAATAACGGTTGACTTGAATGGAAAAGGTTTTTCAAAACCTCCATTTCATTTTTGAAGGCCTATCCATAGATTCCCCACACGTCTTTGTGCATTCAAAAAAATGTTGACCACCCTGTTATATGTATGGTGTGACCCCCCAGTTTTATATTGTTTTCGTAATTTCGCATCATAGCGGTGCATAATATTAAATACATCTTCCTACCAAATTTCATAATTGTACTGGTCATAGTCTCGGAGTAAATCGGCTGTGACATACGGACGCACGGACAGATGGACAGACATGACGAATCTATATGGGTCCCGTTTTCGCCATTTTGGCTACAGAACCCTAAAACTTAGCGATGGTTCTTAGGCATGTTTTATTAAAATCATTTTAGCCGTTTTTCAGATATTGAACTTTGAAACAAGAGTGTCGGGGGTTTTCAACCTTTTTAAGTTGTCAGTTATACATTTACCCCCTTATTCGTAAACGTCCATCAAGCTTCTATTAGTTAACAAACCGCTAAAGTTGGTTTGTCCTTATCTGTCACTTTGACATTTATGTTTGTTAGAAAGGGACAAAACAACTTTTACTTAACAGAGGTTTGTTAAGTTTTATGAATAAGGGGGTAAGCATTTTGCAGTTCGGTAAGTAACTGTATGAATAAGTCATACAGACTATAATATAAAAAACAGTTTTGGGGTAAAAGATTGAAGCATAATTGGTTTGTAACCCCGTTTATACGAATGTTTGTTAAGAACCAACAGTAAGCCAACAAAAAGTCTAAAACATAAACCAATGAATATAATACTTTATATCACCGTAAAGAGAAACACAAAGGCATAATAAGGACATAAAAATCTTGATGCTAAAAGAGTCCCAGTGCTCGACGATCACGTCTCGGAGATGTAATAAAAATAAAATTTCAACTTCAGTATTCACGCAAAACCACGTATAAGGACTAATATAACTTGAAAAGATGTGTCATAACTGTACGTAGCTGTGTCACTCAAATGAATATTGTTTTTGGGATCCATTATACACTCTACATTATTCACAAAAATTATACTAACAGTAAAATATCAAACTATAAAAAATATTATACTATAAATACATTATATTTCAATTTAATAATTTATTATGTAAATTTTTAGAGTTTTAGGCGAATATAATACTGCATCAATGTATGCACCAAAGGGCAAATACCTGCAAAAAAAATGCGGTACCTGAAAGGAGCCGGAATCATGCATATGGCCTGTGTAAACCACATTGGTAAGTGATTTGTGCGATTCCATACAAAAGCTACTCGAAAACTCCCGCTACTACTAACTTCCACCAAATACTTATCACAGTGTATACGTATACCAACCAATAAAATAAGTTTTTGAAGAAGATTGGTGGAGCAATTATAACTAACCAGGAAACAAATTCACAATTAAAAATTGATACGTTATTATTTGCTAGACTAGCCATAGGGCATGATTTTGTTTTATTTTCAAGCGAATAGTAAAAGTCTAAGTACAAAAAGTATTCATCGCTTAGTTCATCGTCACCTGTTATTGTTGTTATTGTCCTTTGGACATTTTGATAAATATCTTCATGATCTTCATCCATTATACCTAATGTCTAATCGTCAATTTCAAAAGATTCTTTCCGATTTGTCGCATATTCGACTTAGTTTTCAAACTTAATGTGCGTCCGTTAAATTAAATTCCGTCAAATTAGGTCGCTTTCCCAACAGGTGGTCATCAGTTAGGTAACAATTTTATATTTACAGTGACTAAATTTATGTTTGTACCAACTCTCGTTGAATGAAGCTTGTATTTAAAATCATTTTCAATGGTCCACATCACTAGGTACATTATTCGAGCTTCCGTCTTGAATGGTGTTATGTTCACTTATATAAAAAACAGGCAACAAGGTTTTTTTATTAATAATGGGATTGCTCTTGGTTAGTAAACGGAATATCATTTTCAGTCACAGTGTTTTGCAGCATATATCTATCTGATACAGGAATAAATCTGCAATCTGCTTGCTGTTAGCAAAAGCATAATAGCATTTTACATCTACTGTATTAGTCTGTTCGTGCTTGCAAGGTCTGTGTTTTAACTGTCTACATACAAACTACTGTTACGTTTTGTTGGAAATGATGGGAGATACATCATTATGCACTTCATTGATTGTATTGTTTTAGACCATTAGATGCATTATGCAATACTGTATAAATACATATGTAGTGTTTTTTTTATGTTTTTTATTTATTTGATATGTAGATATAAATTATTAATTCTTAATTTGGTAGATTTACTTGATAAAGTGCTCTAGAAGCTTATTTATATTAGGGTTATGATTTTATGTTTTGGACGTGAAATAAGCCACATATTACAATTTATAATAATATTTCATTCACAACTCGATGCTGAATTACGTATATAGGTTGATGATGATGGTGATGATAATGCTGACTTGTAATGATAACAACGTGATTTTAGAAATTTTAGAAAGCTGTCGCACAGCTTCGCTCATCTCCATTGAATACTAGTCCCCCTAAGACAACAAAATCCAACTTCGCGATGGCACTCACGAGTTCCAAAACGATTTGACACTACTATGGTGTGGTCTCCTCAATCTCATCAGAACGTTTTCCTGGTTGCATTGTCAACCATTTCTTCAGAGCCCAGGGTCGCTTCTTTTATTCGCCAACTGACTTTCCAACGGTTAAATCCCTTGTCAACTTTGATTAGTTTGATGATCAGGCAGTGTAACTTGCAATTGAAAAATAATAATTAACTAGTTTCTTTAATTTATTTTTATATCTAGGTATAGTGTGACAACCCTTACAATTAATTTTTAAATCCCTAACTTCAATTGTCTATGAAATGATATCATGTAAATGTTACGGCATATAGGGTGGATAAGGTAGTTTAATTGCGTTTAAATCATGCAGACCCGAAGTGTCTTCTAAAGGCAATCGGGATAGCGCTAAGATAAAAGAAAATGTCCATATTACGAACAAGAGCAACAAAGCTAACTGATTCAATAATCTCTGCGCTCGTTAAGAAATCAGAAGTTTAAATATTTGATGTGACGCCTTTACCAAATTGTACGAAGCTTTTATAATATTAAACATGAAAGCAATTTACATTTATTAGATGGTTCACAAAAAAATTCCTGTAGCCGTTTTATAGAAATAGGAAAATGGCAAAATTTTTTTACACTATGCCATTAGGATCAATTTTTAGAGAGGATCTTATTTTTGTATGGAACCAACTAAAATTAGAGCAACACAGATGGGGGTAAAGTACCTACAACTAGTGGCACATGAGTAAGATAACGAACAGAGACAAAGCTTAATACAACCGCTCTGCGATAGGTACACTACTACAAGCGCGACGCGCGTGTAGGAGTGAACACAAACTTTCGTCACGTACGCGGAGAAACCGGTTTGAACTGGCTCACTTTGTGGCTGTGCTCATACGCATCGTGGTATTTTTAACCGACTTCAAGATTTCAAAAGAGGAGGTTATCAATTCGGTTGTATGTTTTTTTTAAATGTTTGTTACTCCATAACTCCGTCATTTCTTAACCGATTTGGAAAATTCTGTTTTGATTGTAAGTATATATATCCAAGTTGGTCCCGTTTTTGTCAAAACGCAGTTCTGATGATGGGATCCATGAGAAATTGAGGGAACTCCTCAAATCTTAAAGGCAAACATATAGTGATTTTTGTGTTTTTATCAACAAATCGAGCATTATCATCCACAAATGTGACATTTGATGAAGTGGAACTGCTGATGATGATCAGAATAGAACTCTTCAACGACGAAAAGTTCACGTTTGGCGATTTGTCCTCCTAGCTGTGTTTGTTAAGCAAGTTCTATCTTCACGATTAATTTTTGTCATGCTCGATTTCTGATGATGGGATCCATGAGGAATTGAGGGAACTCCTCAAATCTTTCATGTACTAATCAAGCATTTTCATTCATAAAAGTGACATTTGATGAAGTGGAACTGCTGATGATGATCAGAACGGAACTCTTCAACGACGCGTAGTTCAAGTTTGGCGATTTGTTCTCTTCGTTTTGTTTGTCAAGCAAGCAAGGTTTTTCCATGATTCCATGAGGAATTGAGGGTACTTAGTCTTCTACCATTAGAAACATACTTATAGCCATTTTTATTTTATTGTATGGAATCTAAGAGTGCACCATCTAAGTATAATAATCTTTCACCGGCCTCCCCCATTGAAGTCAGTTTTTTTTTACTAAAAATTATTTCGTCATACGTTTTGAGTGGTATACAAGTGGAAAGATATTTAAATATGGTTTACTGTACTGTGTCTATGAACAACAATAGAAAAAATAAAGACGTATCTTATTTAACCTATCCCAAAGACTCCATTAGGTAAGTATAATCTTTTTTAAGTACATATTACGAGTAGGTATATCTTTAATGTATTAGATATTTTATAAAACTAGGTGGTACAAAAACGTATTGACCGTGTTAGGATTTTGGCTGTTTTTTGTAAGTAGTAAATTGCACAGAATGAATAGGTAGGTATATGCCTATCTCGTAAATGGTGTATTATTATATTTATTATGGTAATAGCTAAAAAAGGTATCTAACGACAGCGAGCCGCTCTCGATTGGACTTTACTAATTAGAACAACCGGCCAAGTGCGAGTCGGGTTCGCGTTGCAAGGGTTCCGTACATCATAAGATTTTAAACAAGCAATTTATCACAAACAAAAAACTTACATAATGTGTACCAAATTTCAACTTAATTGGTCCAGTAGAACTAAACTGTTTATTACATTAAGAATACAATACAATAAAAGATATAACAAATTATTACAAAACAAAAATTATAAAAACAAAATCTTTATAGTAAGTAATTTGTAATCAATAAATATTAAAAAAAACTAATCATTGTCGTGTTTGTTTTGTCCGCCTTTTTTTTTGTTCAGAAGGAAAATGCTTTACGCATCATACCACCCGGGTGCAGGGGGTGACCCGAGTGGTTATGTGGGACTCCCGTATAGGCTGATGAGACCCACGGTATATCCACTAAAAACCTCCATTTTGTCCAGTAGCGGACCCCCCTGAGTCCGGTGGCGGAGAAGGTCGGTGGTTCCGCCACGAACCACACCTCGGCCGCAGAGGATAGGGAGAACGAATAGAGCTCACCGCAAGCCTAGATATACATAGAGCCCTCCCTCAACGCATCCTCAGCGGGCTACCCAAGCCCCCAGGGAGCGCCCAAGCGGGCGCCCCTGGGCAGCCCAAACAGGCCGGCCCTGGGTGCCTCTTAGCTCCACCGTGGATGACCAGTCCACGGTTACTAAGCCCCCCCGCCCCGACAAGGCGGGCACCCTCGAGGGGCGTTGTTTTGTTTTTATCCGCCTGCGCCAACCTTACCACATTAGGCATAAATTTTGCGTGCTCTTTAGAACCTTAGCCTCTGTTCCGTTTCTTTACTCATGTGCTAGTGGTTTAAAATTCGATGACTATTTTAGCCTGATGCTTATTGAGTTTAGTCTCGCTGTTTCAGATTCGATTCCAAAGTTATAATGCGTATAGTGTACATGTTTTACATCTCTATGTAAACACAAACGGGTAGATAATTATCTATATTATAAGACTATTCAGTTTCATCGAACAGATATACTCGTATGCCTACATAACTACATAACTTAACTTAAACTTTTCCGATATCAGTAGACAACGCCAATGAATTCGTCCAACTGTCTCCTATCACCTTTCAAACCAATTCGACCACGAAACACGACTTAATCCCCTACCCTCGTTCTCCTGAAGACAGATTGACGCGGGTCCCTAATCAAGCCAATCTGTACCCTGCTGAGACGGCATAAGGTCCAATAACTCCAAAGACGGATTAAAGCGTTCCCAATCAAGTTAATTTATACCCTGCTGCAACGAAATAAGGTCCGTAGGAATGTCTCATGTAGATTTAGCAATCGAAATTGAGAGCGTCTTTGAAAAGTTACGACTGAGGTTCACAAGTGTGACAAGTTTGACAGCAAAATGTGGTCATGAGTCAAGTTCTCTGATAGTGTTAACTAATATTACGATGAGATTAGACAATATGGAAGTTTTCTATGTATTTGTTTATCGTCACTTGATTGGTTTCTAAATCGCGTCCTCTAAATACCGTAATAAAATAATATTTGAGAAACACTTGTTAGAAAGGAGTGGCTGGTTTACAGATTTGTAAGCATACGTTCTATAGATGCTTACTACACCAGAATAACCTCAAGTACGCAGCTGAATCTTTATTATTTCAGGATTTTATGCACGTTTTCATTGTTTAATAACAACTAATGTTGCATTCACTTCTTAATTTGTTGTACCATCGAAATACCAGTAACACCACAATATAGGAAATCATTCAGTATTTTTTCTTGAATTTCATAGTCTTCAATCAATAAATCTGTTTAAAGTAAAGCGACACCCTGATTTCCCGGGGCGGGAATTGGGGCGGGATCGATATTTTGCAGAAAATTCCTCACTTGACCAGGTACTCTCAGTATTACGTTTGCGCAGTATATGTACATACACTACATACATTATATAACATTACGTTTGAAATTAAAGCGGGCACATTCGAACGTGGCAAATCGGTACTTCAAGGGATATTAGAGCTGTGTTGTGTAAATAGTCATCCGCTGTATTTTACACGGTAGACGTTCACTTACTACAGTCTCAGATTTGTATTCTATTTATTTCACTAAAAACAGAATAAACAGCTTCCTATGCATTTATTTTTACATCGCATGAACATCACAAGTTTTTTTGTACTGTGGAAGAGGATTTACAGCTACGAAAAATTAAAGCTATCAGAGCAGCTAATATGTCATGACGCGCCTTCAATAAGTTACGCCGATTACCATTCTAAGCAGACTTCCTGATTTATCATTGCAGAGTCGTGCGTGAGCCTACTGACATGAGATTTCCTCACTAACTTGACGAAATACTCTCAGTAAATATTACATTTGCGCAGTACAATATCGTACACCCTTTATGAAAAATACTCCAAACCTATTGAAATGATTTAGAAGAAATTCCTTAGGGCCATGCATCGACGCATTACTGGAAGAAAAATGACATACCCCGCATTATTGAAACGCTACAATATGGACTCGTTGGAATCCAGACGTACACTAACTGACGTTGTAACACTATATAACATCTGCTGGGGTCGTTACAATAGCATTGAACTGTTGGATCGGATAGATTGTATTTCAAAATCACGTTGCAAAATTGTTAACCTCAGAACTTTAATGGCCATTCTAAATATGTGGAGCTAAGGTGTAATAGCGTAGTGTGTACCTATACCTGCTTAATAGTTATGTCTCAGTGGGAACTGTCAAGGCAGTAAATGCATGTTTAGCTAAGTACTTGCACAGTTATGTTTTCTATTTGTACATTTACTTCGGTTTGTTTCTCCTAAATAAATAAATAAAATAAAAATTCACAGCAGCGGGGCAGTACTGAATTCGTAAAGCCCCGCTTCCGCGCGTCCCGCGCCACTCTGGAAGCATCAATCTAAATATAAGATTGCAGTAAAAAGCGGTACTGACTCGAGTGATACTTGACACTAAGCTAGGCGCCTTCTTGATTTGTTGATACGATGTGAGAAAACTGTCCGCTGTGAGTGTCAACTGATACGATTTCAGTATTGCCTCACTTCTGCGCATGGTATTACTACTGCGCAAACGTAATACTGACAGTATTTCGTTAAGTGAGGAAATCTCACGCCTCTGCACTGACAAATCAGGAAGTCTCCTAAGAATGGTGATCGGCGTAACTTTTAGAAGGCGCGTCGTAACATATTCAAAGAAGATATATACTAACGTAAAAAGAAGCGACATCGAAGCATGTGTGCTGTAAACCCGTCTCGCGGCTATATGTGCGTGACCGGACGTGAACGGGGGTGCGTGAGGGGCACGCTGTGCGTGGACAGCTAGCCGCGGCAAGATGAATCGCAGGGGCGCCACTCGCTTCAACATTCGCTCGCGTGACGTGCGCTCACACAACAGAGATTGATCGGCCGGTAGCGGGCGTGGCACTAGTTTTACTTGAAATTCGTTACAATTTATCATTTGTAATTCAATGTAATCAACTATGGCTAGAGCTTTTTATTCCTGTGTCTACATTGTGACTTGAAATGCATTAAGAAGTACCTACATCTTCGGATTATATTAAATAAAAAAGGTTTTTAATAAATGAAATGGCGACATAGATGAAATGTCAATTGAGTCATTTAAATTATTCTTAACGCGGGTGTAGCGGTCGCAGTAGACATGATGTCATATCATGTCACATATTTTCTATGGCCTAAGATTTTTAAAAATAGTATTATATATTATTGTTATTATTTTAGCGTACAATTGTATTCATGTGAAGCTTAGATTTACACAAGAAAAGTAAGTTCCCATATTATGAGAAGTTTGTGGGTACCTATTTTATGAGCTTTTAGTGAGTTTTATCCTGACCCAGTGCATCTGTCTGTCTGTAATCAAAACTTACAGATTAAATTTGACTAGCTTCCCGGTGGTTGATTGATGAATATCATGATCATTGAATAAACATTACTCCTCTTGCCAAGGCAGCTACATTGCCAACCCTATGCGACAGACGTGACGTTACAAGGTCATCGGCGCTCGACTCACACCGATAGGCCGTGTCGCCCCCCTGACATATTAGCTGTAATTATTCGTAGCTAAAAATCCTTGTCCACAGTGCAAAAAAACTTGTAATAATATGTAATGTGAGGTACAAAAAATGCATAGGAAGCTGTTCATTCTGTTATCTGTGCCATAAACAGAACACAAATCTGAGACTATAATCGTAGTAATAGTAAACGTCTACTGTGTAAAATACAGCGGATGGCTATATTTACACAACAACACAGCTCTGATATACCTTGAGGGACCGATTTGCCTCGTTCGAATGTGCCCATTTTAGTCTTAAATGTACCTAATGTATGTGTGCATGTTGGTATGTGTGTGTATATATTGTATGTAAGTATATTTGTTTTTCGCGTGTTGTCTCTTGATCTCTTCAACAACGATGCTTTACTCGAATTAATGGCCAAGCCGCGTGCTTTAAGACGGTTATGAAAATGTTCATGAAAAACAATCTTAAGTATGTTCCTTTATAATCTCTGCCTACGGGACATTACTGAAAGTAAAAAACGTATGAACTGAGAGATTGTGTTCTACGTCAGTAAAAATATCATAGAAGGAAGTGCGATTAGAAAACTTGACCAATTTCTTTGTATCCAAATAAATCAAAGCCATTTCCGAAAACTGTTGCATCTTGTATTTTCTTGCCCCTGAGATATAATCGGTTCTCCAATACGAAGACGTGGTAAACACAAATAGAAGCATTTCTTTACATTGCAGTTTATTCCAAAGACTGTGTGTTACTACTCTATCGAAAGTTGAAACTATAACAGAATGATAAGCAAGCATTTTGTTAAAAACATTAACCTAAATCGGTTCAGAGTGTTGCTTGATCAGAATTCCCGCGATATGTCCTACCCGTTGTGTATTTGTATAGGTAATATTGAGTACAGCGGCTGTAGCATTTTAATTAATAAATTTATACAGACAAGGTTATACGAACAAAACAAACAACAACATCGAAACCATTGTACAAAGCGCACAATGGTTTCGAGGGAATATAAATAATAACAAGGCGTACTGGTGATACAATCACTTGTATATATATTTATTGGACTAGGTCCGATGGTTCGATTTGGCATAACAATATCTTACACCTAGTTGATTTCAACGAAACATGGCGTTAGCTAGTTTCCACTAGTAACACCGACATCTAGCGGATAAATTTGAAATTATTTTTACTTAGACTAATTGTTCACAGCGATGAGTTTGTACATACTGCCCACCATGGACAGAATGTCCTTAATGATCTGCCCACCGTGACAGAGTATGGATAAATAACAAGATATTACAATGGCAAATTTAACTTAATCAAATGATGAAGAACGTGCCCTAACTTACAACACTTAATTTACTTAAATATTAAGATTTCATATCTTCACCATCTCTTGCCACAGGTAATAAGCATAGCTTTGATACTGGGCGTTTTATTAAGGAATTTTTACATTTAAGTGTGACAACTCTTGTGATATTGTCTGGGCCGGGATGTTTTTGTTCGATTCTACCGAAAAGCCACCTAGCTGGGGGTAAGTCGTCATCTTTTACCAGTACTACGTCTCCTATTTGAGGTTCCGGTATTTTATGGGTCCACTTGTATCTGTGCATACAGTGCGTCAAATACTCATTTGACCATCTACGCCAAAAGGTCTGCAACATTCGCTGAGTCAGTTGCCATCTTTTAAGGGAACTTACAGTTGAGTTTTCGTAATTAATTTCCGGCACAATCACGAGTGGCTCTCCGATCAGGAAATGACCAGGGGTGAGTGGGCTTGGTTCTCCTGGTTGACTGCTGATGACTGAAATAGGACGTGAATTGAGACACGCCTCTATCTGATGGAGGAGAGTAGTCATCTCTTCGAACGTCAGTGTGGAATCTCCGATTACTCGCTTGATATGGTACTTGGTGGATTTGATCCCTGCTTCCCAGAGCCCGCCGAAATTAGGGGCTCTTGGTGGTATAAAATGCCAAGTTGTACCCTCACTTGCCAGCGATTCTGCTATTTCTTGTACCATACTAGACCTTTCCGCAATGAACAAGTTTTTAAGCTCTTTAGATGCACCAACAAAGTTGGTACCATTGTCACTGTAAAGCTCAACGCAATGGCCACGACGAGCTATAAAACGCTTAAAGGCTTGTAAAAAACCTTTCGCGGACAAATCACTGACGACTTCTAAGTGTAGGGCTTTCGTTACCATGCACACAAACAGACAAATGTAACCTTTGTAGGCGTGATGTCCTCTGCCCTTGGATGTTCTGAGGTTGATCGGTCCTGCGTAGTCTACGCCGCTACGACTGAATGCCCTGGCGGGTGTGTTGCGCACAGAAGGTAAGGACCCCATAAGCTGCGTTTGCTGTTCCGCTCTGTACCTCACGCACTTTACACAGTTGCGTATGTAGTTTTTGACTAGGTTCTTTGCACTAATTATCCAGTATGCTGAACGGAGATAATTTAACATTGACTGTGATCCGCTATGCAATGTTTTTTCATGAGCATTGGCTATAATTAATTTTGTCATAGCTGAATTGTGTGGCAAAATTACGGGGTGCTTCACATTCTCGTCTTCTTGTAATTGTGATAGTCTTCCACCAACTCTTAGCAATCCGTTGTTGTCTATAAACGGAGTGAGAGACAAAAGTTTCGATGATCTTGATTTTATAAAGCCATATTTTCTTATTTCCGAAATTTCTGTTTCAAATGGTATAGCTTGAGCTATCTTCAGACAATTAATCAATGCTTCATCCAACTCCCATTTACTTAATTGTTGTTTACGAACCCTTTTTTCAGGGTCACTTCGTGTGATAAAACGTCTGCAATATGCAACAACTCTTACTAGTTTTATTAGTGAAGAGAATCTGTCTAATATGGTCTCATTTATTACACCGACATGCGATTTTATAGGTTTTTCTTCTTCATGTGTTACATTATTTTTTGGTTTGGTGTAGACTATTTCGTAGTTCTGCAAAAATCTAGGTCCTTGTTTCCACAATGTGTGTAGTTCTATTTCTCCTGGTTGAACCCCACGCGATGCACAATCAGCGGGGTTTTCCTTTGTGGGAACGTGAGACCATTGCGAAGAATCTAATATGGTTAGAATTTCTGAGACTCTATTCGCTATAAATGTTTTCCAAGTACTCGGATGCTTATTTAGCCAGGCGAGAACTACTGTCGAATCAGTCCATGCCCTTATTTGACTCTTTGGGATGTCCAAAACTTCAGCCGTTTCTACAAGCAACTTCGCAAGTAAAACCGCTCCACATAGCTCCAACCGTGGTATACTGACTTGTTTAACTGGTGCAACCTTTGTTTTAGCTCCAATTAGGCAGACTTGTATGTCACCTGCGGTACTTATTACACGGAGGTACACGGCAGCGGCATAAGCTAAGCTCGACGCGTCACAAAACCCGTGCAACTCAACCACTGGATCATTACTCATCGTACACAGCCATCTGGGTAAGCGAAAATTGGTAAGTTTCAGGAGTTCTTCGCGGTAAGTAAGCCAATCTTCTTTAATGTCAGTAGGAGGTTCTTCATCCCACCCTATACCGGCTGTCCATAATCGCTGTATAAATATTTTCGCGGTTATGATGCAGGGTGATATCCAGCCTAAAGGGTCGAAAAGTCGTGCCACGTCTGAGATAATTGATCTTTTTGTGATAGGTCCAGATAGTGGCGGCAGCTTCACAGCGTACTGAAACTCATCACTGTTCCGGTTCCAGGTAAGACCCAAAATTTTTATTATGTTATCATCTTTTATTTGCAGGCTTTTCTCTTCTTCCTTTTCCTTATCCTTTCCATTTTTATTGATGTGTTGTAGCAATTCAATATTGTTGCTTGACCATTTCTGAAGTATAAAACCACCTTTCTTTAGTAAAGCATCCATTTCCGTGTATAGTTTTATTCCTTCTTCCAGTGTTTGAGCACCAGACATCAGGTCATCCATGTAGAATTCTTTTTCCACTCTGCTTGCTGCCAGCGGATATTCCTTTTCATGATCCTTTGCCACTTGATTAAGTGCCTTAACTGCTAAATAAGGAGCAGAGGCTGTACCAAACGTTACTGTTAGTAATTTGTAATCCTTTATCTCTTTCCCAGGATCTTCTCTCCATACGATACGCTGGTAATCAGAATCTTCCGCTGTAACTCTTACCATGCGGTACATTTTGATGATATCTGCAGTCAAGCACACTGGATATTTTCTCCAACGCATTATAAGGTGTCTGAGATCAGGTTGTAGGGTAGGTCCAACCATCAATGCATCGTTTAAGGATACTCCTGTGTCATCTTTACATGATGCATCAAAAACGACTCTAACCTTGGATGTGGATTTATCCTCTCTGATGACAGCATGGTGTGGTAAATACCGAGCTTCATCCCGTTTGGCATCAGGCTGTGGAACCAGCGTCATATGGCCTAAGTGTGCATATTCATTTATGACATCTGTGTATCTAGCCTTTAAATCTGCGTCCTTTCCTAATTTTGACTCTAAGGTTTTGAATCTTTTTATTGCTATATTTCGGGAGTTTCCATCCTTCTCGAGAGGAACTTCATCGCGGATCGGCAGCTTTACAACATATCTCCCTTCTTCATTTCTTTGAGTTGTGGCGGCAAAGATCCGCTCACATTCCTGTTCTTCCTTTGTTAACATTTTCTCTAGACGGGTTTTCGGCTCGGCTTCTAACTCCCAGAATCGCTTGAGAACTTCATCTTCTGTCACACAGGCATGCATCACTGATACGTTTCTGTTTGTTTGCGACGAATTTACAGGTCCCGAGAGTATCCATCCAAACACTGTGGACTGCGCAAGGGGAGTCCCTGATGGCCCTCTCATCATGCCGTCGTTGAGTATTTTACAGTAAACTTCTGCTCCTAGCAGCATATCAATTTTACTGGGTCTCCCGTAGTTTGGATCCGCGAGACTGAACTGCTGTAACCGAAACCAGGTAGGAACAGCTACACGATTACCAGGTAAGTGGCTGGTAATGTTTCTCAACACATAAGCTTTCACTTCGAGTTTGAAGTTCGGCTCTTGTAAGGAATGTATCTTTATCATCACCATGTGTTTGGCAATCGTTGAGGATTGGTCGCCTCCCAATCCTGAAATATTTCCATGTACAGGAATCTTCTTCAAGCTCAAGCTTTGAACTGTTGCCTCCGTTACGAATGAAGCTTGAGATCCTTGATCAAGAAGAGCCCTGAATACGTGACCTTGACCTGTTTTGGATTCAGCCCCCACAAGGGCTGTGGCTAGTAATACTTCATTATTGATCTCCTCCTTCGCAAAACAGTTCACCATTGGCGTGGTCGAGTTCGATGCATTGCTCGATCCACTCGATTCCCCAGAAACCTCTGCAGCTGCTTGATCTACATTCTCTAAAGTAGCAGACACAGATGAATCCCCTTTTGGGTGAAGTAACGAATGATGTCGTTTCTTACAGATCCGACAGTTGGTAGCTTTTTGGCAAAACCGAACAGAGTGATTGCTTCCTAAACAATTGAAGCACATCCGATTGTTGGTGACAAATTCATGTTTTTTATTATAATCCTCTAATGCGAATTTTTTGCAAAAACAAAGCTTATGACTATCACCGCAAAATTCACAAGCAAACGATTTATTGGGCTTGGTAACATGTAAAACATTTGATTTGAAGGTAGCAGGCTTTGCATGTTGATTTAGTGACTTTTGGCCAGTTTGCCTAGTATCTATGAACTCTAATGCACGGAATCTACTGGTTAAGAATTCTTTAAATTGAGAAAACGTGGGTAGGTCGTCTGAGGCCACGTTTAGAGAGACGCTCAGTTCCCATTGTTTACGTGTTTCCGAGTCCAACTTCAGGGTGAGCAGGTGAATCACTATGATATCCCATGAAGACACGTCAATTCCCAGATTGGTCAACGCACTCAAGCAATCTGCTGAAGTGTCCAACAGCTCCTTCAAAAAACTTGCCGATTCGGAGGTGGCACTTCGCTGACTCAACAAACGCTTAAGAATACAGTGAGATAAATATTTTTTATTATTGTACCGTTCTTCCAGTTGTTGCCAACATCTGGCATAATTGGCATCACAGATAGGTATGAATCTAATAAGCTGCTCAGCCTCGCCAGTCAAATATCCCTTGAGATAGTGTAATTTTTGTACATTATCCAATGACGCGTTTTTGTGGATCATGCTAACGAATAAATCTCTGAAAGATGTCCATTCGGTATATTTGCCTGAGAAACAGGGGATACTAATCTTGGGTAATTTGACATGGTTTGGTTTTGCACTTGAACCGTCTTGCAGTGAGCTATGCGCTGACTCATTCTTGATCTCAGTCAAGATTCCTTTTAATTGACATTTATATTCTGTAAACAATTCTTCTGCTAACTGGTATGTGTCTTCAGTGGTATATTTTTGTTGTTTTAAGTCTTTGGGATCACAGGTTTGCATTAAATTTCTGTGTCCATCTCTAAACTCTGACCACGTTTGTTCTAAGGATTCCAACCTACTTTCCACATAATCTTTAGTTAATCGCTGCTTGGGCGATTTCTTAAAGTTGGTATAAGCCTTAGATATTCGTGCAAACATATCATTTTGAAAGTTCAGTAATGATTCCATTTTGTAAACAAATTACTAACACAACGGATCCCTAAATATTATGCATAAAATTATCTAAGTCCAATTGCTTCTACAGTTGAACACAAGTTTATAAAAAATACAAGTCCAAAATAATTTGACACTTAGAATATTTTAACTCCAACTGATGAAAAAATTACAAGTGTTTGCAACACACAAAACACTTAGAAAAATCGGGCATAGATTCCTCGTTACCCCGTTTTTTACCTTACAATTCTAAGTCCTAAATCTATATAAATATTCTAAGTTAATATTATTTATCTTTTGTTATTGCACTTAAAGTCTTATTATACTGTAGTTACGGATGAATATTCTAAGACTTGAAATTGAACTTTTCTTGAAATGTTAAAGTTAATTGTTTCTTGATTTTAAGGTTCACAATCGCCTACTAAATAAATTCAAAAGTACTCACGATTTGCACCACACATTCACTCACACTTCCTTGGACACTGATGGATGTGACGTAGTTGACCTCTCTTCCCGCACTTGCTGTCCTCTCCTTACGGCCCACTATCGGGCGTCTGCAACTTCGCTACTCGCCGCTAGATGGCGCTAGTAGTTGCCGATCTGAGTTTGCTCCCTATGGACTGCAATCCACAGCCACGACGGGTACAAGGCGAGAAGTGTAGTTCACTCTGAACTACCGTAGACAGCCACCAACTGACTATCCGATTCGATGGACCATGTACAAAGCGCACAATGGTTTCGAGGGAATATAAATAATAACAAGGCGTACTGGTGATACAATCACTTGTATATATATTTATTGGACTAGGTCCGATGGTTCGATTTGGCATAACAATATCTTACACCTAGTTGATTTCAACGAAACATGGCGTTAGCTAGTTTCCACTAGTAACACCGACATCTAGCGGATAAATTTGAAATTATTTTTACTTAGACTAATTGTTCACAGCGATGAGTTTGTACAGGTAGTATGTGCGAAGCTAAGATACAAATATAAAATATAAATTGCAACGCGTAAACAAGTTATTAGCCATATGATGGAAAAATTAACTAGTACAAGTATTACGGAACTTCAAAATAAAATACGGTTCTTAATTGTGAAACGATCCGATTCAGTACATAATCTGACCAGTAAAGCAATACACAACGTGCCAGAATAAACCTTAGCTGATTGTTCAAAGCAAAGTGGTCGTCAAAACCTCACGGATAGGTCGTAAAATTGCGCGGGTCAGCTCAAAGGTTTATGTAATTTTGAGTGCTTACGGAAATTAGTGTTAGCTTAAGAAAAGAACCTCGAACGACGTAACTGGAAATAACGGGTGATTTCGGCTTTTTTTTAAACATGTATTATGGACTGTGAAAAGTTGTGTGTATTATACTGTGTGACTTGTGATTGAATAAATAAAATAAAATAAAAAAACTTCTTTTTAAATCTGTACAGTCACCAGCATTAATATCTACCAAACAAAAGGCGGCAAAAATATCTGACACGTCCTAACGGCCCTAGAAATAGAGTCGTGTCAGATATTTATGCGCGCTTTATTGTATCAGATATTGGTGCTGGTAACTGTACCTCGTTTTACTCAGAATCGTTCAGTGCGCATTAAATACGATGCGAAGAGCTCCGCGTCGCACGGAATCTGAGCGCTGTCTGGCATAGTATGACATAAAATATTATTTCTTCTCGTCTACTTCGAGTATAATCTTTTAATTATAGCTTAATACAAACATCATTGCAAGGGGCAAACTTAAAAGCTAAATTAAAAGTTTTGGTATATGGTGCAATGAAATATTTGATTATAAAAGTACCTGATATACCTACCTAACTGTTTGACATGATGCCCACGGCCGCTTTCTACCATCGCACTGCTCGCCGTCGGCAGGGCATTCATTCAGTAAATGGTCGCGTACGGTATGGTTTCATAGGAACTTACTCCCTCGGACGCGCTGGTTGTGGAATGAGCACAACCACAACAGTACCCGAAGTCTTGGTTTGCCGAGGTTTTCCCGGGGTACGGGATTCTTCAAGAAAGGAGTGTATAATTTTTTATAGGGTCGGCAACGTACATGTGACACCCCTGGTGTTGCAGGCGTCCATAGGCTGCGGTGACCGCTTACCATCAGGCGGGCCGTACGCTTGTTTGCTACCGACGAGGTATTAAAAAAAAACCTGTACGCATAACCAAAAAACGTTTAAAATTAGAGCGCCATGTTTATAAAAAGAAAATGAGTCTCGATAAATGCAATAATTCGAAAGCAATAGTACGGAGAGAACCATTGACACTGATGATTTTTGTGCGTAATGAAGTAGTTTCAGCGCAAATTTGTGTTTGATTTTTATTTTAGTGGACTCATAGAAAAACTATTGTATACAATAGTTAAATAATTAGGTATTGCAATAGTTCTCGGATGTAACGTGCAACAAAACTGGCAACCGTACTTGTCTTTTTGAAGATCTCAGGGTTCGAAAATAAATGCCATACGATTATTATTATGTAACGATTGTATAAAATACTAATACCATCCGCATCGGTCATAAGCATCGCACTGAAATTGGCCTCAGGGTACTTCTTCACATCACACACTGCGCTTGCTTGTCTCGCTAGTATGAAAAACATCATTTTTTCCCTCTCTACGGCACAATGCTATAAAACCGTTATAGCCTGAGGATGGCTGGAAATCGTAAAAGCCCCATCAAAAGAGCCACTACACATAAATGAGCCATTAATTGGTACAATAAACTCGGTAAATAGTTTCCCGAGCACCAGGGCAAATATTTTAGTGCGATTATTTAATGGAATTGTTAGGATCACTGGTTTTACTAATATGACTTTTGTCAACTCCTATTTTGTGTATATTTGTAGATTAACCTACTGTTATTGAAGGTTGTGAAGTAAAAACGCCGGTGATACCTCTCGGTTCTGAAAAAAGATCTTATAACCACATAAAAGGTATTGGGATACTAATTATCTCAGTAACCCAAAACAGGTATTGGCCTCCGAAACGGGAGCACGCCACTACTTGCCAATCTTTGACCTGCAGATGACGCAGATCCGCCTCCACTGTGTTTTCCCAGCGATACCTGACTCTACTTCTACTCTCTTGACGGCGCGATCCTTTCCCATTCTCTGTAGGTGGCCAAGCCAGCGAAGTCTGTGGGACTTTATTTCGCCTATGATGTTGGGTTCAGTCTCACCAACTCCTCAACCTCAGCATTATTACGCATCCTCCATGTACCATCATGTCTCCTGACAGGTCCCAGGATCTTCCGGTACACTTTTCTTTCCGTCATAAGGAGTTGTCTATACATGAGGATAGGTCTAATGACTGTGTTATATAATTATCCGCAGTTTTTTATTCCTGCTGAAATATACACGTATTGGATACACGCATGTTTTTACAAACGTATTATTGCAAATCTAGAATGATATCTTACTAAGGATGAAATATTAAAAAAGTGCCCAAGTGCATGTCTGACCACGCACAACGAAAGGTTTCGGACCTAGCTAATTTAAAACCACCGTTCACTATACTATTATATTTACAGTAAAATAGAAAAGGTTGTATTTTGAAATAGAACTAACGGCTTTAAGTCCTTTTGTTAGAGTCTCTCCAACTCAACTCCAGTTTTGACATAACTTTACAACTGTTAGGCCTCTTGCTCAAAACATTTATGTGGAAGATGGCGGCAATGATTTTATTATGCGTTAACTTATGCGCGCGCTGGTGCTAGATAAAGGCATTGACAAAGCGGTCGAACATCCAAACACATTTAGGGTTTGCAGTCCCGATCCCAATTTGTATGAAATTTCACGGGAATTTCCGAGAAATTTACATACCCTAAAAACATTGTTATAAACTGGATAATGGATATTTTCGTATTTATACGAAATGTATATCGTTAAAACCCCAATTAAACAAACTATATGATATTCTTACATTATTATTGATTATATATTGACCGAAATGTTTATTTTATTCACAAGAAGTTTACTGTTAATATTAACACTCCTTGCTGATGTAAAAAATATATAATGGAAAAGCATGCGATCGAGTCATGTAAAAACCATAAATTGTGTAATATTTTTAATATGCGCCTAAATACGCTGAAGTAAGAGCCACTTTATAAGCAAGTGCGATGAAAATAATTTTATTCAATACGATCACAGTCGAATAAATAAATTTTAGAGGAATAGGATGGGACGGTAAGTAGAAATCTTCGAGACGACCTGGCAGAACTTAGAAATAAACCAAGAAATTACGATCGTTATGGGTCTCACAAGAAAGCTCAAAGTCACCCAAAGAGTAATGGAGAGAGATTTTCTGCGTCGTCGCATCAGGAATGAGGCCATCCGCCGCAGAACCAAAGTAGCCCTCCGAATAGCTAGACTTAAGTGACAGGGTCGCGCCTGTCCACTGGATGGTCATTGTGGAACTCTTTGGGGGAGGCCTATATCCAGAAGTGGACGTCCTCTGGCCGACATGATGATGATGATGTCACTCATATTGCATTATTTTATTTACAGACTTTACAATGATATGCACGTTAAAAAATCAATTGAATCACCAATATAACCCAATATGTCACGACATATCATTTGTCATAATATTCCACACCCATTTCCATTACAATAAGCAGCCGTATCTATCAATGTAAGCTCCAGGCTTAGAATGTTAATTGATTCAAACCCTTACTGGTACCCAGCCTATTACATTGGGATTAATTTGATAATGGTGTTACGCGTACGTGAGACTTACCGATTCACTTCATTAGCGAAGACTTAAAAGTTAGTGTGAGTGAAAGTTTGTATGTATTTACCTATGTTTCTCTACCATATTCTGAATCCTATACAATAATGAAATTCAACATTCTATTAAAATACAGATCAACATAACTAAGACAAAATACGACACTCTCAATACTTTAAGTAAATAGTTAGCGCACAAGTTATTTTGTGAAATTTCGAAGCGTCTGGTGGACGTAACTGGTGACCGAAGAGCTGGCGGCTTTCTCGCACAACGTATCAGCTTTGCGACACAGCGAGGAAATGCCGCCAGCATTCTCAGTACAATGCCTCAAGGGCCCGTTTTAGATTTAAGTTAGTTTTAATTGTATTTATACTATTTTGGTTCTCACTATTCTCGTATATATTTTCTTTGTACATAAATAGATAAGAGTTTTTTTTTAAGTAACTTCGGCGTATTATTTTGAACATAATATATTTTTTCTAGTATATTGTGCATCCTAAACAATAATGAATTCAACATTCTCTTAAAAATACAAATCAACATGACTAAGAGGATATACGACATTTTTAAAACCAAAAGTGAATTCAGCGAATTATTTTAAACCCAATATTGTTTCTCTGGCATATTTTGCATCCTAAACTAAGTTCTATTAAAAGTACAAATCAACATGACTAAAAGAAAATCCGAAATTCTCAAATCTAAACGTGAATTCGGCGAATTATTCTGGCTGCATGTTTGAGCCGTTTGGGGTGAAATCACTAGGACCGTGGGGACCTGGCGCTTATATATCACTTATAAACGCCAGGTCTTCACGCTGCCAGCCTTCTGGGCACTACCTATCGCTCGAGCTTGAGAGCATAAATATCCTTAGCATAAAAAAAACCTTTTATTTTTTGCAATTAAACGAAACTACTATACTTAACTACTGTATCCATACATTTAAACAATTTCGACATAACGGTATACGATTACAGCAATTGTGGTATCAAAGTCACTTGAAAAGGTAAGTATGTCTATATGAATTTTTGTAAAAAATAAAATTGAGTAGGTTACTACTCGTATAAGTTAAAAATAAATTTATTTCCCTACAAAAAATAATAATAATATAATTTATTTACGAATATAATTACGAATAAATTAATTACGAATATAATTTATTCTTCTTTATTTGAATACTTTGTAAAAGTAACATAATTTGGGGAAAAAAATATAATAATTTATCAGTGCATTCCGTCTGTAGGGTTACAAGTAGCATTCTAAATTAATTGTAATAATAAATTAAACCAAAGAACATTTACAAAAACATATTGAGTATAAAATAAAATCTAATATCATATATGTAAATATGCATAAAAAACAATCACATGCAAATATTTAAAGTTAAAATTATTACATTCTTCTGGATGAGCTCGCTTCATCGTCGGCCTCATCTTTGCCCCCTGGCTAGATGCTAGCCAAGAGCAATCCCATTTTTAATAAAAAAACAGTTCATTGATTAAATATTATAAGGTAATTAGATAGAACAGAGACAGAAATATTATATATGTCATGCAAGAACCCCTTCTGTAAGGGTAAAGGCCTCCTCCAACGGTCTCTGTCTTTAAATAAATACATAAATTTACATCTATATTCCCAAAAGGGGTAGGCAGAGCTTAGGCTTTTACCATCTATCTCTTCCCGATTTGTCGTGTTATTTCGACTTCCCATCGCGCTGTTCGTCTTCCTCTTTTTCTACTGCCTGCTGGACCGGACCAAGATGTTAGGAGACTCGTCCAGCGGTCATCAGTCATTCGTGCGACATGTCCTGCCCACCGCCACTTAAGCTTTAAGAGGAAACACAACGGGCGAGAGAATTGAAAAATAGGTATTTATAAAATCTATTGCCGTCGCCCAACCTCGAGCCTCCCCCCGTAGAGTGCGATAGGGACAACTTTTTTTTTTTTTTATGACATAGGTGGCAAACGAGCAGACGAATCGCCTGATGGTAAGCGATTAGCGCCGCCCATGGACACTCGCAACACCAGAGGGGTTGTAAGTGCGTTGCCGGCCTTTAAGATGGGAGTACGCTCTTTTCTTGAAGGTTTGAAGGTCGAATCGGTCCGGAAATACCGCAGGCGACAGTTCATTCCACAGTTTAGCTGTGCGAGGCAAGAAATTTCTGGAGAAACGCACAGTTGAGGACTGCCAACCATCTAAGTGGTGAGGATGGAAATTTTGTCGCGTCAACAACTGGTCGACAACTGCAGCTCGGGCCGAAATTACCTATGAAAAGTACACAAAATCAACTTTTCGTAGTCCCCTGTTTCCTTTTCCAAAACTGGACCGATTTACTTTTTTAATTAAAAATTAGAGGAAGATTTTTGCTGTGTACCTATGTTTTTTCTTTTCTTTATATAATCTCTTCAAATTTGTTTGCTGGCTGAACACCGCGGAAAATTTGGCCTTTTTTTGGTTTTTGAACGTTTGTAATAATTAATTTATGAAAAAAGGAAAACATAGGGACAAGGCAATAGTAGCCCTAGATTTCATGAAAAAAAATATTGCTCTTGTGGCATTATCCAGGGAGGAAACAGTACGTAGTCCCCACGTTTGTATGGAAAAACGGCCCTAGTGTTTCCTTTGGGCGTCTGTTACTTTTGTTTGCTTTCTAATTGTGGTGTGGGGTATGTTTTGCATTTTCTTAATCCTTAGTACAGTTTTCTAACAGGTGTTTACATTGTAAACCTAACTATATTTAAATTGATGAAATCAGATCGGGGGTACATAAAATATCCAAGATATTATAGAGTTAGGTAAATCAATATACTTAATTATCCCATGTAATCATAGTTGTATTTCTTACTACACAGATTTCTCCAGTCAGGGTGCCAATACTTCCAACCATAGCCACAGTAATGATAGATGCCCATGACACTCTGCTGGTTGAAGGCTTTGCAAATCCTGCAAGGGTAATAGTAGGCGTTTACTGGAGAATACGGAACGCTGCGATTCCTGAACCTAAAGAATTCACCGTATTTCCTAGGCTGGTTGATAAGGTAAACGATTACAGACGCAAGAGTTTTAGGCAAATATTCCGCTGCGTCAATGTATGTACCTAACGGCAAATATCTGAAAAAGAAAAGAACATATTACTTTGCATTCCTCATGCTCTCAAATTAGGTCATACTTTACCTAAGACGCGGGTTAAAAGTAAGTCATGAAGCTACATGGGTTGATTTTTAAAGTATTAAAAAAATTGAGCTATGAATAGTAACCTGTACAACTACCTCCGTAAAACTATATCTAATTATTATGCATTATTTATATTATTTTGTCAAAACAACTGCCTTGAAAGTGAACAAGAGGATGAGGAGCCCAGGACCGAGCAAATTAGAGAAAAAGAAGTACAAAATCGCTCCCTGAAACGTCAAGATAACGCTCACTTTGAGAAATTATGTAAATATAAAATCTGTGATATAAATACTAACCTGGAATCAAAGTCTCCATTAAAAATCGGTACGCTGTTATTTGCTAGACTAGCTACAGGACATGATTTCGTTATATCGTCAAGCGAGTGGTCAAAGTCTAAGTAAAAAAAGTATTCATCTCTGAGCTTATTGTCACACTTTCTGATGTTATTGTTCTTCGGACATTCTAAATGTCCACATCCATATATGTCTAAGGTCTGGTAGTAAATTTGAAGAGATTTCTTCAGGCTAATCGTAAATTCAATCTCCTTATTTTTATTGGTGCAATTTGTCATGAACCACGCAACAGCCTTTTTCTTGTTTCTTAAAAGTAACGTTTCATTTCTAGGCATGTGATTTTTGCAAAGTGAATTTATTTTTGAATCTGAATCTTGTCGTAACGACCAGCCCAAGTCACGATCACTGAAATCGATCTCATATCGTACCCCCTGATATCGAATCCCTGTCATATTAAAGTAATTTTTAAGGACTGGGTTGCAAAGATTTGGTCGTCTATAATACGAGCTATTGCAAACAGGTTCGGCACACATATAAACGTATTTCTGGTGGATTGATCTGCTTTGAGGAAGGTCTTCTTTGCTTGTTTTCATACTTAACGTGCGTCCGTTAAACAAAACTCCGTCAAATTTGGTCATATACCCCGCGCCAAAAAAATCTTGGTCGTCAGTTAGGTAACAATTTTTATATACACACTGACTAAATATTTCTGATCCAACTCTTCTTGAATTAAACTTGTAATTGTGCGTATATTTATTTTCATTGGTCCACAACAGTAGGTACATTATTCGAGCTTCTTCCACGAATAGTGTGGTGCTTAACCATATGAAAAACAAGGCAACAAACTTAAACTGAATCATTTTCGGTCAAAATGTATTGCAACGTACGACACACATACACACACAGCATCAAATGCACAGCAATAGATGTTGTAGCTGTAGTAATAGTATAACGACTTTGCTGTTTATATCACTGTAATAAATCAGTGGTCATGCTTGCAAGGGGTTTGTTTTGAACAATTTACATACATACTACTATCATTGATATACTAAGGACATGGGAGAATGGGAAAATCAGAAAGTAAAATCTAAAAAATTGGTGCCATTAGTACGAACGAAGGATAAATGTTTAAAAGCAATATTTGGACGGGCCTGTTCTTACTTTTGTAATCATTGACTAAAGTTACATTTAATGCTTCTTCTTTTTCTTCTGCCTGGGCCACTTCCCATCATCTGGGGTCGGCTCTTCTTGTCCGTTTTCTCCATTCCGGGCGATTTTGTGCTATTTCTGGATTCATAACCATTGGCTTCTTAGATCTGCCTGGTCTTTTTGGACCGTCGTTAGCCAAGTGGCGGGAAGTCTTCCACGCCCACGCTACGTTGTTGGTATATCGAGGGTTATCCTTACCATGTGGTCTGCAGGACGTCTTAGCACGTGCCCGTACCAGCATAAACGTTTTTCTTGGACTTTGTCAACAATTGGGGCGATTTTGTAGCTGCCTAAGACATATACGTATTCGTTCCTGATTTTGTCGAGACGGGTGACGCCTGATGACCAACGTAACATGCGCATCTCGATATCGTGCAACTTCGTGAGTTGTAATTTAGTGGAGATTGATAGTTAACAACTACTATGGTTACAATTTATAATATTCATTCACAAACTTAAACTAATTTGAGACAGAACAAATCCACTCTAATGGCTTTGAACAGCTCATTATGCTCCCTGCAAATTTTGTTGGAATTGATGTGAGGGATATGATTCTGTGCTCGATTAAATGTATTGCTAATGACGATTACATGTATTAATAATAAATAATAAAGCCTTTTTATTCCATGACGACCATATTTTTTTTCCATGATTTTTTATTCTTTTTGACGACCTGTTTAGCCTAGTTGGTAGTGACACTGCCTCCGAAGCTAGAGGTCCCGGGTTCGAATCCCGGCCAGGGCATTATTTGTGCATTTAGCACGGATTTTGTTCTTGGGTCTTGGATGTTCTCTATGTATTTAAGTATGTATTTATCTATATAAGTATGTATATCGTCGTCTAGTACCCATAGTACAAGCTTTGCTTAGTTTGGGACTAGGTCGATTTGTGTAAGATTGTCCCGCAATATTTATTTATTTATTTATTTATTTATATTTCTAAACAAATTACATTTTTAGTGTTAGTTTCTTAGTCTAGTGTTAATTGCTTATTACTTGGGGTTGTAAATGTTGTTGCTTATTGTAATTAGTTTTTATCTTCCATGCTTGAAATATGGACCCCTCTTTGGGTATAGGCCTCCTCTAGCTTTTTCCATTCTTCCCTATCTTTGGCTATATTTATCCAGTTTTTCCAGTTGTATCAATGATATCATCAGCCCAACGTTTCTTAGGTCTTCCAATATTCCTGCTTCCTCGTGGCCCTTCCCATTTTGTTTTTTCTATTGTCCACCTTTTATCAGTGTAGCGAGAAATATGTCCAGCCCATTTCCATTTTAATGTGAGTGCATGTTTCAGTGCATGAATGATCTTTGTTTTTTGTATGATGTGTTCGCTTTTAATTTTTTTGTATTTTCCTAATTTTTAGCATGCTCCTCTCCATGGCCCTTTGAGTACATCTTATTGCTTGTTTAACTTTGTTGGTGAATACCCAAGTAAATTGTAATTACCTTTCAGGATTTCCTTCAGAGACCAGAATTTATTCCGAGTTACATTTATTCTGCGTGATACGAGTACTACTACTTCATTCCTGGACTTATTAAAATATATTTCTTTGCCTAAGTATTTGTAAACATTCACGTAATCAATGGTGTTATTGTTGACTGTGATAGGTATTTTTTGGCTGTTTTTCATAATTTTTGTCTTGTCTGCATTCATTAACAAACCAATTTTTGCACTCTCACTGTCTAGGGATTTCATCATTTCTTCGAGATCTTTCGAGGTTTCGGCTAACATGACAATGTCGTCAGCAAACCTGAGGTGGTTTAAATAGCGTCCGTGGACACTGATACCTTTGCCTGTCCAGTTTACGTTGCAGAATACGTCTTGGAGCACTGCGATAAAGAGCTTGGGCGACAATGGGTCGCCTTGTCTAACTCCTCTTTCTACCTTTATCGCTTCACCTCTGGTTTCCAGTTTAACCCTACTTGTAGTGTTGTCATATATATTCTTTAGTATATTTATGTATTATACAGAACTAAATAAAATTATGTTATCACAACTATAGGTAAAAAACTTAAGAAGATGACCTGTTGTATGTAGTTGTGACATGTTCAAATGGATATTACATTATTTAAAATGTGCAACACAAACAAAACAATCGCCCATTTGAACACGCTATAACTACGAACAACTGGTCATCTTCTTAAGTTTTTAGCTATAACAGACTATACAGAGTGTAGCAATTATACTATGGTAACCGGGTCCGTTGGGGTGAAAAGATTGTCGAGTGACGACCACGTACACACGATGGACTGATGACTTGGTGGGGGCCGCGGGTGTCCGCTGGATGCGGGTGGCGTAGGACAGGTCATTATGGAAGTCTTTGGGGGAGGCTTATGTCCAGCAGTGGACCTCCTTCGGCTGACATGGTTATTACAGTACCGGCCAATAATATATCACCTTTAGGTATTTAGGGCGAAACTTTTTTTTATACATTCCTAAATGTTTTTACCTTACCTCATCATGAAAAAGGTAGTATTTAGACTCTTTGGACGAGCGATAAGAAAACCTGGCCACATATAAAGGTTTTTATTTAGTTTTTTGTTTTTTTTCTACAGTTGTATGTAAATGTGAAATTATTGCTTAAAATAGCTTAAAAACGATAGGTAGTTAACGAGGTGAAGATGACGAAGACTCGTGGGGCGAAAAATTTGTTTCCCTGTCAACGACAAGCTATCTTTGCCGGCTACAAGCAAGGGCGTACCCACAAACAGCTTTCGCAGCAGTTTAGTGTATCAAGAACCACGATTACTAAGTTGCTGAAGCGATTAAAGTGACCAAGAAGTTCCATTGGCAATAAAACACGTGGCAGACCACGTTGTACTACACATGTGACCGACCGTAACATTTTGCGAGTCTCACGTGAGAATCCTCGGTTAACGGCGACGGATATAGTCAAAGAAATATCAACCCCAGGACAGCGTACTCCATCTTTACGGACTGTCCTACGTCGTTTGCAGAACGCCGAATTAAACGGAAGACGCCCTGTAAAGAAACCGCTTATATCTGAGAAGAACCGAAAGATAAGAGTAGCTTGGTGTAAAGCACGCGAACACTGGACACCGCGACAATGGTCTGATGTACTCTGGAGCGATGAGAGCAAGTTTCTTTTATTTCGAAGCGATGGTATAAAATGGGTACGTCGCCCTACTGGCACCCGATATAAGCCCGAGTACCAACTTCCCACGGTAAAACACGGAGGAGGCTCTGTAATGGTGTGGAGTGCCTTTTCCGCTAAAGGCATGGGCCCCCTTAATAAAATTGAAGGCATTATGGACCAGAATGTGTACTTTGATATTCTGGACAAATGTGATGTTACCATATGCTTCTGATATTGAATCAGAAGGCTTTGGTACAGAGTATAAAAGTTGTTACACTTTAATAAATATATAAAATGTTAATCTATCACTTCTTTTGATTTATAATAAGTTCATACAGACCGACTGGACTATGTTGTGCAGGTTTTAAGTATATAATGAGTATAACTGTACTTTCACATTATTTTATTGAAATATGCATTCTATTTTTTGGTAATGCTCTGGGTAATATTTACACATTATAATCTTAACAATATATATTACTATATACATGTTTACTTAAAAAAACACAAAAGTGATATATTATTGGCTGGTATTCTTTGATGATGAACCAGGTAAGGTAACCATCGGAATCGAATTGCGATTCCGAAAATTACTTTATTTTAGACTACTTAAAATGAACTAGATATGTCATATATGTCAAAAACGGCTACCACTCAACCAATGCGTAGAAAATGCATATAGGATAAGGAGAAGAAAATATTTTATTCAATAAAATATACAAAACAAGAATTATAAGGATGCTTAATACCTACAAATATACACAATTGTATGACATACTACCGTTAAAAAAATGTAAGTACATCGCACACAGATGTCACATGGTAAATCAAGCAACGTCTTGTGTGCAATAAAGAACAGGGGGCCAATCTCGGTCCGATCGAGATGCATGTCTATCGTGACATTGTATAGAATGGTAGAGTCACTTGTATGGAATCTCGAAAAGAGATCATCTCGATCGAACCCGAGAATTGGCCCCCTGGCTAAGACTCAGCATGATGTTTTAATTCACATATCCTTTTAGAGGTATTATTCGCATTATCTGCATGCAGATTAATAATCATTCCTACCAACTAAACCTCATATTTCACTTTCATAAACATGATTCTAGAATAAGAGCAACATCAAACTTGTCGCATTTTAGCTGTCGTGCCAGAAGAACAGTGGCTGCAATATTGTGTTGTAAATGAATTTGTACACCCACCCGCCATTGGCCTTTTCTTTAAGGTTGTATCAGCAGCCATCTCCTGGATAATCTCATAGTAGTAGATGATGGACGACAAGGTGTTCTCCAGGGACTGGTCTGCCATGCCTCGCAAGTCCTCCATCCAAGAGATCCATCTTACCGTCGAGGAATAGTAAAGAAGAAAAAAAGAAGTAAAGAGTTTTTTAATACCAATTTGTGTGTGTGTGTGTGTGTGTGTGTGTGTGTGTGTGTGTGTGTGTGTGTGTGTGTGTGTGTGTGTGCGTGCGTGTGCGTGTGCGTGCGCGTGCGCGTGCGCGTGTGCGTGTGCGTGTGCGTGTGCGTGTGCGTGTGTGTGTGTGTGTGTGTGTGTGTGTGGCCTGCTTAGCCTATTTGGTAGTGTCACTGCCTCCGAAGCTAGAGGTTCCGGGTTCGATTCCCGGTAAAGATATTTTCTTGGATATTTTCTATGTATTTAAGCATACATCTATTAAATGTATCGTCGTCTAGTGCCCATAACGCAAGCCTTATGGGACTACTTCGATTTGTGTAAAAAAATGTCCTTTAATATTTATTTATTTATTTTTACAGTGTGACAACCTTAATAATACAATAAAATTCCCAATACTCCATGGAATAACTTTGTGAAAATTTTATGGCATATAAAATGCTAAGGTAACTTGTACATAAAGTCGTGTGCAAGACTCGCACGCATATTTTGATTTATTGACGGTTTCCAAGATGTAATGAATTTAATCGACATATATTCAACCGTATCAATGTATGTACGAGTATGTAGTTAAACTTCCACGCGAGACTTGTCCGAAGTCAACTCTTATGACACCTACGGCAAAAAGAAGGCAGGTACCTAAAATCATACGGGTTGTATTTAATTACTCTTGTTGCCTCTTTACTTCACTGATAAACACAAAATTTTGAGTTCAAGCCTCATTGGCGACTGTTAAAAAATACGGAAAAAACGTAGAAAAATTAATACGGGTCGGTTAAATAAACATTTCATATTGAATTAAACGAAATATCAAAATTCCGCAACTTGCCTGATTCGCTTGAATCTTACAGTTATCAGTAAATAGTAAACATATGAACCGGTCAAAGGCCTCAATACCTTAAAATAAAGATTTGACTTATTCATCTGCAAAATCGTAATAATAATCATTTAATCATACAGAAAAGTTTCACAAATAACAGTGTGGAACTACATGCACCCCGAAATATTCAAACGACGTATATGAATGGGCCACTGAATGGCCGAGGTATGGGCCACTCGCGCGGAAAATTCTTCCATCCCAATGGATTTTCTCACTCAGACACGCCAGCTTTGAACTTATTTTCCGCTCTGGTATTTTCTTGCTCTGCCAAAAGATTTTCTTTAAGGCACTTTTGTTGGTAGGTAGCATGAAAAATATAATGGGATAAAATTGTTGGAATTGAAATGAGGATCTCGCGATAATATTCGACCTGCAGGGACAGGGACATCACGTAACTTTTAAATAAAAAAATATAACTGTATCTAAACTTAAATTATATTTAAAAAATTTGGCCGCCTAGGCATGGTCTCTAAAATGCTGGCAGCATTTCCTCGCTGAATCGCACCGCTAATGCTTTGAGCGAGGAAGCTGCGAGCTCTTCGGTCCCCTGTGGCGTCTACGAGCCTTTTGGAAAGCTCCTTGTAGAGCTGACGTGCACTGGGACCCCACGGGCCAAGGGTCTCCACACCGAACGGAACAAAACTGTATTCGGTGCCGAGACCCTTATATTTATTGCAAGTGAAGTCATAGATTCTTGACGGGCAGAATCGTCCTTTCCGCTTGGAGATTAATGTTTAGCAACATTACCTACGTGCCTACGTACGTAGCTTTGCTGAGCCGGAACACAGGAGAAACGAATTTAATTTTAAACTGTGTATCGCCCTCTGTATAAAAACATTTTAAAACTCAATTGTTTAGCTGAGGTAAAATTCAACCCTGCGTGAGTAACGCGAGAAGTATCGGTTTCATTAATTAATTTACCAAAAAATTTCGCCCAATTTTACAACATAAGAATTCATTTTTCAATGGTCAAATGTTTCCGTTTATAATCTATCCGTTAATTTAATTACTACATTTTCGAAGACCTTTCCTATGTTCGAAAATGTAAATTACCTAAAGGACAAAAACGAGATATGAGAGAGACAGAGAGAGGATAGTACTAAACCATAGGTAACACAGGTACCTTGCGAGTATTTTTTGACTGGCCAAGCGTTCAAAGAGCTCATACCACGTCAGTTTTAAGATTTCCATTGGTAAACATTGGCCGTCTTTTTGGTTTACCCTGTGTGTTTACCATTGTCTGACATAACAACTTGTTGCCTAATTTCAGTTTGCCTATTTTAAGTTAAACTAACATTATTTGGCATAAAATTCTTCACATCAATGATCTGAAATAAAAATATTTTAATTCATTTAATTTTTTTAGCTAATTTCTATTTCAGGTAAAATTATTTTGTATATTCCATACTTCACATAATTGTATTTCTCCTAATTAAAATATATATATATATATATATATATATATTAGTGCAGTAATATTATTTTGTACACTGTGTTACTGACATAATTATATTAAATTTGGTCTAGTATATACATACATACATACATACATACATATAATCACGCCTGTTTCCCATAGGGGTAGGCAGAGATCACGGATTTCCACTTGCTACGATCCTGACATACAACTTTCGCTTCATGAACTTTCATAACATTCTTCATGCATGCGCGCCGATTTAGGGTACTCCTGACCTGGCCTTTCTGCAGAATGTCTCCGATTTGGTCGGAGTACGTTCGCCGAGGTCTTCCCCTTCCAACTTTTCCATCCACTCTTCCTTCATACACTCGTTTAGTCAATCTTCTTTCATCCATCCTCTCTACATGTCCAAACCATCTTAGCATACCTTTCTCAATTTTCGTCACTATATCTTCATTCACTCCACACCTCCGTCTTATAACGGTGTTTCTCACTCTATCTCTCAAAGTAACGCTACACATACTTCTCAGCGCTCTCATTTCCACTGCATTCACTCGACTCTGATGTTTCTTCTGCCACACCCAACTTTCACTACCATACATTAGTGTCGGCACCAACACTCCTCTATGCACGGCCAGCCGCGCCTTTTCTGACACTTTCTGGCTACTCATAAAGGCGTGAAGTGCCCCATTCACTCGATTCCCAGCTATCACTCTCCTTTCAATATCTCCTTCATGTTTACCGTCTCTCGTGAACAAAGTCCCCAAATACACAAACCCATCCACTTGCTCCAACCTCTCTCCATCTACAGCAATTTCACAACCTGTCATACACTCATCTCTTTCAAATACCATCACTTTCGTCTTGCTTACATAATTTTATTTCTTTTAATCACTGTTAAGCTGATCAATTTCTAAACCTTCATTAGTTTCGGAAATTATGTTATACGATTCATATAGTTAAAAAAAACTGTTCTGATCGTCGTTTCGCTCGGCTGGCACCCTGTAGGGTTGCGGTACTTCCTAACACTCCTCCTCGCTTCGCTCGTCGTCATACTTACACCGAACTGCCTTAGAGTAGAATATGTAGAAGTCGAAAAATTATATTATCGCATTTGACACCGTAGACCCTAGGCTCGCTAACCTACCTAAGACCTAGGTAGACCTGCCTAAGATAACTAAGTGCATTAACCTAACCTATATGTTTGGTTGCAGTTCGGTTCTGTACACCTGATCTAATTACGCGCTGATTATCACATTAGTACTTTTTAACAAGTGAACTAAAGATTATGATGATTCAGTATTACACTATAAATTCTGGTACGTCATTCGGCCATGGTTAGTAAAAGTAAGAATTAACACGGCAAATTTTAAATGAAATAATATTCGACAAAAAGAGTTATGAAATGGTATTTTAGAAATAACGTATTTACTAAAAAAAAATACTATATAAAATGAAATTTTACAAATTAAATAGAGACAAAATCACTATCGTAAACGTTGTTATCAACATCATGTCAATCGAAGGACGTCCATTGCTGGACATAGGCCTCCCCCGAAGAGTTCCACAAAGACCGGTCCTGCGCAACCCGCATCCAGCGGACACCCGCGACCCGTACCACTTCATGAGTCCACCTTTTGGGCGGCCTGCCCACGCTACGCGCTATTTACCCCGCCACTGCTTCTGAAGCGATTCGGAGGGCTATATCAGTTCCTTTGGTTCTGCTGCGGATGGTCCTATTCCTCATGTTTTCACGCACAGAAACTCCCAGCATAGTCCTCTCTATTTCTGTTTGAGTGACTTTGAGCCTTAATATGTATTAAGCGACCACGTGTCAGTGCCATATGTCATCACTGGCAACACGCAATGGTCAAAGACTCTCGTTTTGAGACACTGCGGAATATTGGATGAAAAATTGTACCGTACCTGTAAAAGTTGTAAGACAAACAGAAATTATTTAAGGGTTTTTGTACACTCATTATTTTGATCGATGTTTATTTATAGGTACTATGGATTAACTAAAACCACTATATATACTGTGCTACAACTAACGTAGCTCAAATAAAACCTTGATAAAACTCACAAAAATATAAAAACTTCAATCCAAATGAAACGCCTCATTTATTACGAAAAAATATTTTCAAATCGAAACACCACGAGAGCACTCAATGTTATTCGCTAACGAATTTACTAAAAATTTAAGCTTCAAAGACTGGATTAGCACGGTACTAGAGATTTTAACACAAATTGATGCTCCGCAACGTTAAATTGTACGTTTCAGGCAGTTTCAGGTTTCGAAGCTTTGGGTAAATTGAATTTGGGGACACCGGCAAGCTTAGTCAATATCATCATGGTCAGAGAACTAGGTTTTATTTTTGTTGGACATAAAGCATCAGTGTCCCTAGCATTTACATACATGCTAGAAAAGAACGTATGCTATGTGTTGGACTAGGCTGAACTCACCGTGTAGGTAGATATTTGAGGTAAAATTGAAGATGGGTGAACAACCTTGACAAATAGTTAACCGACATATTGTTGTTGAGGATATGATTAAGACTATGATATACCTAATAATAATCATAATTATAAATATTAGGGAACAATTGTTACACAAATCGAACTAGTCCCATATTAAGCTCAATTAAGGCTTAAATTATATGGGTACTAGACGACGATATATTTAATAAATCTATACTTAAATACATAGAAAACATCCAAGTCTCAGGAACAAACGTCTCTACTTACCAGCAACGTAAGAGCTCCCAAAAGCGGAATTCTCGAGTGATTCTCGTAACATTAAGCATCTCCGTACTCCTCTAGCCGCCAAGTGGTACTAAATCACTCACTAGACGCCTACAGGGTATAATATAATTATTATTATTATTATTTATTTATTTATTTATTTACACAGTATTACAGTCGTATAACTAATACACTGTGAAACTACATACTTAATATTAGTAAGTTAAAACACTAGACTGCCTTTTGTCCATCGCCTCGCAAAATCTCAAGCATTCCTGACACACAGTCGCCCATCGCCACGCTAGTAGGTCACACTCCGGTGCTGATGCCAGGAGCGCATTCAGGAGAGCCAGGGCCCGAAGGAGCGGCGAGTTTCTATGTGCCACCGTACGCGCTGTTGGCACTGCTAACAGAGGCCGTAACCGCGGCCTGAGGGTTATTTTTTTCAGATCGGGCACAAACAGCCTCACAAGCCTCTCTACCAGTTCTGGGCAGTCCGAGTTACCTCGCAGAACCCGACACGCAAAAACGAGCAAGCTGGAGTTGCGCCTCACTTCTAAGGAATTGAAACCTAGAGTTCCTAAAATAAATTTGGTCGGATATAGGAAAGGATAGTATCCGAATATCTTTTTATAATACATTCTTAGGAATGTTTTTTGTACCTTTTCCAGGATAATAATATAATATAATATAATATAATATAATATTGGGGGACAATCTCACACAAATCGACCTAGTCCCAAACTAAGCAAAGCTTGTACTATGGGTACTAGACGACGATATACATACTTATATAGATATATACATACTTAAATACATAGAAAACATCCAAGACCCAAGAACAAATATCCGTGAAAAATGAACAAATAAATGCCCTGGCCGGGATTCGAACCCGGGACCTCTAGCTTCGGAGGCAGAGTCACTACCAACTAGGCTAAACAGGTCGTCAATAATAATATACAGTATATAATTCATTATTTCTGCATTCGAGGGATATTAAAGCGAGTCTCAGAAGTCTAGTTTAAGGCTTGACAATCGCCAAAAAATCACTTGTTCGCTCGTTAGAGTTACCATGAACATGCTTTACTTATCGCCCGCGCTCGGAATTTTTCGATAATCTGGGGTAATCAAGTTTTTTCGTCAAAACCAATCATTATTTCAAATTAGTATGAAAAAGTTACCATTATTATGAAATGATAATAATAAAAAAAATCATTTTTTTTTTCGATTCAAATTAGTAGTAATAATGGTTGAAACACAATTCGACAAGTCTACTGGATGTGGAGCCGTCTTTTAGAGGTTACCAGAAAAGGGTATATAAATAAACCCACACTATAGTAAACATCAGATACTCGTATATCAGAAAACTTCAGAGGAGAGGAGTCAAGTGTTGGTGCCGAAACTAATGTATGTTAGCGAAAGTTGGGTGTGGCAGAAGGAATAGTCGAGTGAATGCAGTGGAAATGAGAGCGTTGAGAAGTATGTGTGGCGTTACTTTGAGAGATAGAGTGAGAAACAACATTGTGCAGAAAGGACAGGTCAAGATTAACTTAAACCAGCGCATGCATGAAGAATTAATTATGAGAGTTCATGAATCGAAAGTTGTATGTCGTAGCAAATGGAAATTCTTAATCTCTGTCTACCCCTCTGGGAAACAGGTGTGATTATATGTATGTATATATGGATAAAGTCAGAGACAGCTAGAGACAAATGGGGTTGCCTCACTCTCTTTCCATTACCTCGCTCTCAATTTTCATACTTTCTGGCGTACCCTAACTTTATAACTTGTACAAACATTTATTAAAAAGAGGTACTTCACAACTCAACGTCATCTCGCTCATATTTGAAGCAGCCCAACTGGGGAAGTACCTCTACCATACAGAAGACCGCAGCCTTAAATACACCACTAATTGCTCTTTAGATAGGTATGTGGTGTTATGCTGCTTGTGGTGAGTAAGGTCGCCAGAGCTCCCGAAGAAGCGCAACACACCTCGAGAGCTGTCTATGCCACGAATCCTCAATGAAGGGTTAGAAACGCGCTTATATTCATCTTGAGTTGCTAGCGTCTATTCTATAGACTCTAGTCTATGATGTCTACAGTACTTACTGCCAAACAGGCCAGAAGTATAATAAAAGAAACTTATAACCACTGAATTTTCGGATCGATAATCAGCCAAATGAAAACTGACACTGCATAATCTATTGTTCTTCTAATAATATCTATAACCTTGGTTTCGTCGCTTTGTGGTGTATTCTGGTCGCTAGTAATGGACATCAATGGCGGCTGTTTACTCGCTGTTCAAATAATATTTACACGAAAATAATGGTGCCTTTTGACTGGCGATGCGAGAAATCATGTCACCGTTTGGCGTGAAAAGGATTATACGAGGTTTATGCCATTATTGTTTCTTCCTATTCGCGATTCTGCACAAAATAAATTCCACACAACTGAATTTAATAACATGCGTAATGCTTCAGAGTCATTATTTCTACGCAATCTTGTCTCTTCCTATTCGTGAATCTGCACAATATTAATTCCACACAACTGAATTTAATCACATGCGTAATGCTTCAGAGTCATTATTTCTACGCAATCTTGTTTCTTCCTATTCGTGATTCTGCACAATATTAATTCCACACAACTGAATTTAATCACATGCGTAATGCTTCACAGTCATTACTTCTACGCAATCTTGTTTCTTCCTATTCGTGATTCTGCACAATATGAATTCCACACAACTGAATTTAATCACATGCGTAATGCCTCACAGTCATTACTTCTACGCAATCTTGTTTCTTCCTATTCGTGATTCTGCACAATATCAAGGGGCTTGCAATGGGTGGATCACGCCGCGTTAATAACCTAACGCTCTAAAACCCCGACGCTAGCTGTCAGTCGCGGGCCGTCGCCGTCCGAGCATGTACGTGCGCGTCGTTTTGTGATCCGCTGCCGCGCGCCGCTGACTTGATCGCGACGAACCGCGCGTTACTACGTAATTTTTTGTGTGATTTAAAAAACCCACGATGAAACCGATAACCGGCCACACATGTTCTGTGTATATGGTTGTTTGAATACCCGAAGGAACGTTGGTGTATCTTGTTTTCAGTTGCCTACAAATTTTGAACGGTAAGTTTTTTTATTTTAGTTTGTTATATGTAATAATTAGTTTTTTTTTTGTTACTTACTTATGACCGGCGCGCAAGCGTCGTAAATAAATATGTCGGATACAGTGAAGTATAGTGCTTGTAACATTGTTATAGACGAAATGTTGTGTTATATACAAAATAAATTATCATCGATTAGTGAAGATACTTTAGTTCGTCTATGTACGTCGGCATTTACCGCTACTGAAATTCAAAACTCGAAATCGTTACTTTTCGACGCTGTATCAACGGACAAGCAGAATATACAGCGACGAGGTGATGGAAAGGAGCAACGTGATATACACGATATAATTGGCGTTTTCAGAACAGAGGACCCCAGTACAATACCTGTGTTTGTGGCAAGGCAGTTAGAAAAATTGCCACCAATTACTTTCGACCATCTGGTCTGCACAAAATTATTAAAGGATATTGTGCGCTTGCAGAATGAGTTACCTCGGATGAGCTAGAGGACCTAAGAAAAGAGATTCAGGCAACTAAAAATGTCGCACCATCGCGGTTATCTACGTGTAATGTGAACGGGAGACGGGGAGCTTGGTGCCTAGATAGCGGACCCTTGGGCATATCGCATCAACATAACTCGACATTAAATGATACAACAAACATCACCAAAGAACCAACATTGTCACCTCCAAGCGTAAATACAAGTGAAAAGGCTACTTATCGCTCAACTGTTATGTCGGGTAGTCGGCCTGCCGCGCAGAATATTGTGTTACCTCCGGCGGCCACTATGACGACAGAGATGAGTCATCGCGCCGAACAGCTGACTTCACCGGCCGCGGCCGGGCCAGCGTCTAAGGGCTCTTCCCCGGTCCCAGCTATGGGCGATATGTCGCATGATGGTGCAGAAAATATTGAAACGAAGCAAAACAAGTGGAGGGTCGCTCAAAACAAAAAGAAAAAGTCTAATAAGCGATTTGAAGGGCAATTAGGTACGGCGATTACGACGCACGGAAATTTTAAGGCAGCGGAGCGCAGAGTTCCCATGTTCATTACGAAAGTAAATAAAAAAGCCGTATTATCGGAAATTGCTGATCACATTAGGAGGGAAACTAATGAAACAGTGACACTGGAAAAGTTAAAAATAAGAAATGAGTACTACAGCGCCTGTAAATTTTCCGTAAGTTTGTTCATTACAAGCTTAAGGAACCGCGAAAAACTAATGTTGACGGCAATAAACCAACCTTACAAAATGGCAGGTAGGTTGTTTACATTTGCAAGTTTCAACTGTAAAAATGTGAAGCGTTGTGTTGACGGTGTCAGGCACCAGTGCAAAACATGTGTTATAATTGCCCTTCAGGAGACATGGCTGTTGCCGGATGAGATTCCGTTTTTGAATGGCATTGACGACAATTTCTGTGCGACGGGAAAATCAGCCGTGGACACGACGGCGGGTATGGTGCGTGGGCGCCCGCACGGCGGAGTTGCGCTGCTGTGGAATAGTGCCGTTTTTCACGACGTGTCGGTTGTGCAGTGCGATAATCCGCGTTTATGCGCAATTAAGATAGTGACGGACGACCGTCCGATTATAGTGATTAGCATTTATATGCCGACCAATAGCGCGGACAATCTACCGGAATTTACGGATTGCCTCGGTGCGGTGAGTGCGATTGTTGAAGAATACGGGGTGGAATCTGTTTATATAATGGGAGATTTCAATGCCCATCCAGGGGAACTGTTTTTTAGTGAATTAATAAACTACTGCAACGATCTGGATTGGTGTTGTATGGACATACAAACACTAGGTATTGACTCTGGAACTTATACCTTCATTAGTGACGCGCATAAGTGTAGACGGTGGTTAGACCACTGTGTTATAACGCAGTCTGTGTTTGCATCTGTGCATGATGTTTACGTTGATTATAATGTGACCTGGTCCGACCATTTCTCACTTATGTTACAATGTGATTTGAAGTTACTTACACCCAGGTTAAAAAGATCAGTGGACATATCTAATCAACACATAATATGGGGAGGGAAAGGGTCGGAGCAAATAATACATTAAAAAGAAGAGTGCAACAGATTGTTAAAATGTATTGACTTTCCTATTGAGTTTACATATTGTGCAGATAAATACTGTAGTGAAATTGGGCACAGGAAAGTCCTGGATAATTTGTATAAAAATATTGTGTCTGCACTCTGTGTGGCAGCGATGCGAACCACAAGGGGGAAGCGGAAGCCCAAAAAACAGGTAGTAGGATGGAATAGGCATGTTAGTGATGCGCACGGGGCCGCGAGAGAGAAATTTCATGAGTGGACACTTTCTGGTAGACCGGAAGTGGGCATGTTATTTAATGAGATGTGTGAAACGCGTAGAATATTCAAATCTCGCTTAAAATGGTGCCAAGACAATCAGACTCAAATAAAAATGAATATTCTGGCTTCACAACACTCCAATCGGGACTTTCGGTCTTTTTGGAAAACCACAAACAACATGAAATGTCTACCTTCAGGCCCTGTGAGTGTTGATGGCAAAACCGACACCAAAGACATAGCTAACACATTTAAAGATCATTTCATTGTTAAATCTCCTCTTGGACCATCGCAGGATGGGGTGAGTGATACTGAGGCCAATGATGGGGAGCCTGGACCGGGATACTCTGCTAAGGATGTAGCCAAGGCTATTAGATCTATCTCCCGAGGCAAATCCCCCGGGCACGATGGCCTCAGCGTCGAACATCTCCAGAATGCGGGTCCACACATCTCAAGAGTGTTGGCCTTGTTTTATACGCTATGTGTAAGGTACTGTTATTTGCCCGAGGATATGATGAAAACTGTTGTTATTCCTGTACCTAAAAACAAAACTGGAGATTTGTCTGACGCTAATAACTACAGGCCTATATCCCTTGCGACTATTATTGCGAAGGTATTTGATAGTGTGCTTAATGTACAGTTAAATAAGTGCGTGAGTATTAACCCTAACCAATTTGGTTTTCGGCCAGGGTTATCAACGGAGAGTGCAATACTGTGCCTTAAGAACACTGTCAAATATTACATAAATAGAAAGACGCCCGTGTATGCGTGCTTCTTAGACCTTTCTAGGGCTTTTGATCTGGTTTCATACGATATCCTATGGGAAAAACTGGGAGCCACTAAACTACCTAGTGAGACCATACGAATTCTGAGGTATTGGTATGGAAATCAGATCAATAGTGTTAGATGGTCAGGTACTCTATCGGACCCGTACAGGTTGGAGTGTGGGGTGAGACAGGGGGGGATTGACCTCGCCCACACTTTTTAACCTTTACCTAAATGAGCTTCTCGAGGCGCTCGGCAGAACACATGTCGGCTGCCATATTGACACTGTATGTTTGAATAATTTGAGTTACGCCGACGATATGGTTTTGTTGAGCGCATCGGCTTGTGGTTTGCGAAAACTTTTAGGTATTTGTAAGACCTACGCTATCCAACAAGGGCTGAAATACAATATAGGTAAAACACAATATATGGTATTTGAACGTACTAGTTATCGGATACACAGAGTACCCCCCATCTTTTTGAATGGTAGCCCACTGGAAAGGGTGGGGACTTTTAAATATTTAGGCCATGTTGTCACTTCAGACCTAAAAGACAACATGGATATCGAGCGCGAACGGAGGGCCCTGCCAGTGAGGGCAAATATGATTGCTCGTAAATTTGCGCGCTGTACTAGGGAGGTGAAAGTAACTCTCTTTAGAGCATATTGCACTTCCCTGTATACGTGCGGTTTATGGGCAAACTATACGCAGCGGGCCTATAGGGCCCTCCGGGTCCAATATAACAACGCGTTCCGGGTGCTGGTGGGGCTGCCCCGCTTCTGTAGCGCATCAGGGATGTTTGCTGAAGCGCGCATAGATTGCTTTAATACGACTATGCGCAAGCGATTTCAAATAAGCAACTTAGTTGGACATTTACAAAGTTAAATGCAAGTTATTAAATACGATAATATTAATGGTACTACGAAATGAAATGTCAACATTCAGGATGTTGAGCATGCAGCTGTGTCGGGTGTTAGGTGAAGTTGGTCTTTCGTTGATCCTGGATACGAGTGCAGGGGGCAGCGTTGGACGATGTGTTCCATGGTTTTGACTTCTTCTCCGCATTCACACATGGGCGAGTCCTTCCACCCCCACTTGTGCAGGAAGTAGTTGCATCGGCCGTGACCAGTCCTTAGTTTATTTTGGCTGCACCATTATTTACGAGAAAGGTCAAACCCTGAAAATCGGTGAGTGGAATCTATGGTGTCAAAACATCCTAGGTTATTTGTGGCCCATGCCTATCACTGAAGCATCGCCTTATTTCTGGTGTAAGCGGGCCTTAATCGCACATAATTTTGTATGAAATTATGCAAAATCTTTCTATACAATCGAGGTAAGCGACCCAATGCTCGACACCTTAATGCCCAGTAAATTACCGACCCGACACCTTTATGCACCTATTAATCATCTCTGTTGTTATGGCATAAGAATAAGATTGAAAGTGCCATGTATAGAGTCAGTGTCTAGAACTGGGACATTTACCTTAGCTGTAATTGTTTATTCGTAATATACGTTACTTCCAATGTATGCCATTCATGGTCAAACTGTAGGTGATCATAAAAGGTAGATAATGGCATGTGACATTTCAGAAGTTGCACGTGTGTATGGGTTAGAGGTTAGAGCTATACTACAGTGTCCACTAATGTACGCCATGTACTGTATTATAAAAAGTGAAGCTCGCGGTCGCTTTGAAAAACTCAATCCGACTCATTGAATATTACACACGCAGCAAAACGAAAAGGAAAATATTCCAACCTGGATCATAACACGGCATAAGCCAAAAGCCATTTGAATCTTTAATATCGCGCATTAAGATTCAAGTTAGACTTGCTTTGTGTCGACCTAATGCACTTTAGTTTCAGAGTGCACTTAGTTCCCCGTGACCGAACATAAAAAAAAGAAAAATATTATGTAAGCAAAATGCAGTCACTATTTTTTAATAAACACGATGTATAACAGCTTACAAACTAGAACTCTGTAAACATTCGCTTTTAGTTTGAGAAAACCTTCAACATGGACCCGACGAAGTTGCGCCGATCAAATTTAGGCATTTTTGTCTCCTGAGTTAGAAATACCAATGTTACGCCGCGCAAACTTTTTAAAACGAATATACATATATTTCAATAACAATTGTATATGTATGTATTAGCAACTCACAATTATATTAATTTCGGAATTATAGGGTTAATATAGGGATAATTAGAAATGCTTTCAAGCCCTACTGCCCGCATGCCGTTGACCGGTCGTTTTTAAATAAAACTTTTCCCCTTTTTCACAGAACAAGGAAATTTCAAGATTCTTCCTTTCAATCATAGGCACTCTAAAAGAAAAAACCGGCCAAGTGCGAGTCGGACTCGCGCACCAAGGGTTCCGTAATAAATATTTTCATTATATGATGTGACAAAAACTTTACGGGTTTCGAATTTTTTTCTTTATCCGTGCTATAAGACGTTGTTTCGTACCAAATTTCCAGATTCTGAGTTTACGGGAAGTAACCTGTAGCTTTGGATTCCCTTGCGAGTGTCGAAAATTTGCGGCATAAACGGCTGTATCTTCTGATTGCGTTGGCGTTTGATTTTTTACAGCTCTAAGGGACAGCAGACCTGAGTATTTATTATAAATTCCAGCTTGATACCTCCACGCGTTCCTAAGAATAAGGGTCTTGACAGACAGAGAGACGGACGGACGGACGGACAACAAAGTGATTCTATACGGGCTCCTTTTTTTCCTTTCGAGGTAAGGAACCCTAAAAGTACCACCAATTCCTTTATTTTATTATATGACGTTTGCTTCACATGTTTTTCTCAAAAATGCGCCTAAATGTATGCATTAATGTCACGAAAAAAGGACATGAAGTTACCTGTTTATGGCTCCCTACATTACATCTTGGCCGGCGGCCAAGAAGTAATGTATGGAGAATGTATGAAACTAATCTCGGATAAATCTCAAATAAACCGAAATCCTCATGAATCAACCTTCTTGCATTTTACATGCAAGATGGTTGATTCAACCATCCATACACCCCATCCTGTTGAGGGTACCCCGTTAACCCTCACACTGGTGTGTGACTGGTTTACGAGGATGATGATGGCAAAGAGAATTTTATTTAGGTAAAAAGATAACGTAAAATGCACTTAGCAGAATGTATAAAAAGTAAATTGAATATATTAACTGCACTAAACAACTGTACTGCACAAAATATTCCTGGAATTCGAACTATAGAAATAAATGCCTTAGAACTGTACTAAATTATGGGTATAAGAAAATTTATGATTTATTTTTTTAAATGAACAGCTGTAAGTATGCTGCAAGATGAATGGAAATCCAAGATCTAACTGAGCTGCCAGAAAATGGCTGCGCAGTGTCACGAGGAATATGGAAAATGTTATTCAAAATTTAGAATTTAGAATAGTGATTAGCCAAAAAGTTAGTGTGTAACGTTTCGATACACGCATAGTTCTACGCATAATATTTTCAAAAAAATCGCTATCTTCGTCGTCACTTTTCGATTCAGATGTACCAGAATCATTACATTCCAGATTACTTCTGATATAAACATCTTGGCCTTCGGTAAGGAAAATCAGATATAAAACATAGTTTACTTTAATAAAAAATCAAGAAGACTTACAGCATTGAGACCGGTTGTACTCGTCTGAGAACATAATACTTGTTTGAGTCCGCTTGTACTCGCACGAGTACATAAACTACAGAGCTATTTAAAGCTAAAGTTTTTAAATTTTACGCAGGTAATCTACTTACTAATATACAAAATACATCATATAATTACTAATCAAAACCAAACAAAAATATATAATTAAACTTTCAATGTGGTAAATTTGGATTAACTTACCGCGGGGCATGATGTGGCCGGTAGTGTCAGATGTCTAAGCCGCACTGATCTCTGATTGGCCATCTGAGACTCGGTGTTTATATTATTAGGTTGACAGTTCTGTTCGGAAACGTCATATGCGTGCAAACTTGCTAAGGTGCTTTATCATTTGACAGGAGTTTTTTTTAAATCTTATGTTCTCAAGTTAGGACCGGGGGATCCAGGAGGGTATTGTTTTGTTTTTTGGCTTTCTTATTCTGGATTTTTTTAAGTTTTTTCGTGTTTTTATGTACTTTTTATCAGTTCTTTGTTTTTTCATGTTTTTTGGTATTTTTTGTAGCATTATTCGTGTTCTTATGCTTTTAATGTTTAATTATTTTGATATTTTTGGTTTTTTCCCGTTCTTTGGATTTTTTTTTTGTAGCATTTTACGTGTTTTTATTTAATTTCCGTTATTTTTCGTGATGCTTTGCGATTTTTGGACGTTTTGTATTTTTTATTTTTTTTTTATGTTTGTGAAAAGTACAATCCTCGGCCGGAACAGGGATTGCAGGACTCGTTTTATCCCAAACTCGTCCAGCAATCCCTTACTTTACGGCCTCTGCAGTAATGTACTAATAATATTGGATCGTCACAAAGTTGATACCAAAATCCATGATGAATTAGGGTACATTTTTTTTAAATTTCGAAATTATAAGAACACATGATTACGAGTATGTGAAGGAAAAAACAAAAAATCCAAGTACTGATTGTGAGGAGAAAAGAAAGGGTACTCTTTCGATCGAAAAAGCTCTAACACACGTTATAGATATTTAACATCCTTAAAGGAGCTGTACCTTAAATGTTATTTCTGTTAAAAATAATATGACACAAACATTCGTTTCGAATGCCTGTGTTATAATATTCATATTCGTTAACCGTGATTCGTGAATACACTGTTTCAAAGGATTCCAGGCATTTCAATTTTATTACTTCACGATTTCAAGCATGTTGCTCGAAATGTTTTCCATAACATATTACGGAAATGGATTTCAATTTGTATTTCACTGGGATATTCGTATCAATTTAATTCTTCGATAAAATTTCAACTTGTTTTATCGATACACAATAATGATCTGGAACATCGTTTTCGACCTATCTGTCATATTAATTTTCGCAATCATGACGAAAAAACTTTTACTTACCCGAATCCTGCCGTTTATACAGAGAGTATCCTGACCCAGACTGCTTGTTGTTTTACCGCTATCTCCCTGTATCTTTGTTAATTCTTATACATATATATACGAGTGTATAATCGTATATATATACTGGCATAGGTCCAGCAGTGGATGTCCATCGGCGGATATGATAATGATAATGATGTTTTTCTCAAACATGCAATGAAATATTGATGTTATGTTCCTTATAATAGGCTGCGAAGTATGACGTTTCAGGTGCGGCTAGGACAAGAGGTATTTAATGGAATTTCATACAAATCTTGCAGGCCTAGGCCGGCAAAATCTACTTTTTTAATTTCCATTCCACATAAATTGTGGCACAGGCACCATGACATTCTGCCACTATGCGTATTAAAAATAAGCATTTGATTTTTTTGTTGTTTCTTTCATTGAATGTTTGAGAAAAGCACTATACATACCTCGGCGGGAAATATGGGGTTGCCCGCCTCAGACCTGTCCGACCTCGCTCACTCGGCCGTCTATATATGTCCTCGGCCGGCAACCCCTTCCGTCCCGGCCTCTGTAGTAATGTACTATTATTAAGGCACTCTGGCAACACCGCCAAGCGTAGACGTCAAATTACACACAGCCGATTAATTAAATAAAATAAATTTTAATAATGAATAACTAGTATTCTAGTTAAGTTAAAAAGTGTTTATTAGTAGCAAGTATAGTGTTTGTTATAAAAATTCATCGAAAGAGACAGTGCAAAAGAGAAGAAAGAAGATCTCTAGAATTGCCAAACGTCATCGTAACGGATCATCGTTTGAAGCTTCAACGATAAACCTAGGGAGTAATTGTGTTCAATATAATTATATATAAGTCATTAGTTGAACTGTTGTTACATTTAAATATCATCTACTTGAATACTTCCCAAGTAAATAAACATTTACAAGCATAACCTCACTCGGAAATGAAATTGCTCCCGGTCAGCTGATTCATAACTTTTGTACTTGTTGTGTTTCACTCTGTCTAATAGTCATTTTATAAATCCTTTAACAACTCATTTCTCCATTCCATATTCATACTTGCATTCTACCAACACACTTAACGTCTGTTACTCCTGCTATCTCTCTCTCTACTGGTCATTCTCTGCTTGCTTTTTAGTCGCGTTGCCGTCTCATTTCAGGTGCTGTGGAGAGCTGTGTGTCAAGCTAGTTCACCATGTCTAGCTCATTTATGACACGCAAGGCCACAGTACGTGAACTGGAACATAAACTCAATGCAACACTCAAAGAACTAAAGCAGTCTAAAACTCTATGTGACCAGCTACTGCGGGAACGCGATGAAAGTGAAGAGGAGGTTAACAAGATTATTCAAAAAAATACAGGACTCAAACGTGATCTCGCCAACCTGGATGCTTTGCATAGGGATAGTGTGACACAGTGTGACCATCTGCTGGTCAAATTGAACAGTGTTCAGGAGTGCTTTGACATCCATGAGCGGACACTGCAACGTGTGGATGACTTGGAGTATGAGCTTTCCGATGCCCACAAGGTGGTCCGTAGATTGCAAGAGGAAGCACAGTGCCAGCAACTCAACACCACCCGGCAACTCTTTGATGAACTTGTGACACCAAACACTTATGCAGAGTGTCATAGCAATTTTGGACCTTCTAGTGTGATTGATTTGACAGAGGACTCCTTTTGTAGTAAACAAGTTAACTTTCTAAGTCATAGGAAATAGAAAAAGTATATTAAGCTAAATAGATTTATAAGAAAATCAAAACGACTGTACAGACAGCATATTAATATTCATAAAATTACCACATTGAGAAAAAATCATGTCAGTGTTCTGAAAGAATTAAATTCTTGTAATGAGCAATTATGCTACAGTAGAACCATTTATGAAACTGACACTGAGAAGCTGCAAGCCGAACTGAACATATTAGAAAATTCTTTGAGAGATTTAACTAATAAATATAAAATATCCCAGAAGCAAATCAGTGAACATATTCTGGCAGCGGATGAACTTCTGGAGCTGTGCCACCACAACGAGGAATGTTTGGAAGCACTGCTTACCAAGCAGTCTGCGTATGAATGTGAGTGTGGGCTCCGGCAGGCTCATCCTATGGCCGGACATGCAGTATACTCATCGGTGCCGGACAGCAGCTTATCGGTGTCACCGGAAAATATAATTCCAGCCTCAAATAATGTAAGTAGAACCCTTGTTTTCTCAGATAGGATAGGGCGAGGATTGGGCAAAATTCCATGTAATAATATTCTCAACAGCTGTGTTATAAATCATTGTATGCCCAATGCCTCATTTCTAAAAATTATAGATAACATCAAACATACCCATATACATGAACAAACAACAATTGTATTAATGTTGGGTGATGGTTCAAATATTAGGTACTCCGAGATGAAGGCTGAGTTTGACTGCCTGTCTAAGCTGGGTGCTAAAAATGTTATTATAGGCGCATTACCCTATTCTGCTTCTCCATGCAGTGCTAACAGTCATGCGTGTAATCTTAATAAGCTTATATATAAGCTGACGTGCCGTCATAATGACGTTATATTTTTTGACACTAATAATGCTATTAGTGATTACCGTATTACAACTGACAGACTTGCTAAATCTTTAGCATCTTTTATTAATTCCGTTTTCGGAAATCAAAGCTCCACCTCCCCCTTGGATAGGACGACATCTCCAACTGCGGATTTGTCTTTAAACTGACTGTTAGGTCAACAGAGAAGCACAAAAGCGTAACTTTATTACACCAAAATATTAATCGCTTCACTGGCAAAATACTAGATTTAGAATTATTTACGGAAGAGTTTAATGTAGATGTAGTCTGCTTAACAGAAACTTGGTTAAAGAATCACATGATGAAATTCAATGTAAATAATTACGTATTGGCCAGCGCGATCAACAGAACTACAGCAGAGGGTTGTGGATCTATTATTTTAGTGAAAAATGGTTTGACTTTTAAGGAACGTAGAGACGTCTCAATCAGTAGTGGTCTGTGGCGACTTTAATATCGATATTTTATCACAATCATTTGAAAAAGATAAGTACATCACTATTTTGAAATCTTTTAATTTTGACTACTTGTTTGAAGTACCTACCAGAGTTACTCCGACCTCGGCCACTTGTATAGATAATATTTGGTTAAACAGTTCTCATATAGACAGTAGCATAGTGAATGGAGTTCGTTCGGATCATAAAGCTCAGATGGTCAGGCTACCTTGCGAAGAAAAACATCCAGATCGCGTTATAGAAATAAGACCGCTGAGTAGAAGTAGACTAGAATTACTAAAGTCTAATCTACTAGTCGCCATGCCGAACACCCAGGTACAATCAAATGATCCGAATGATCAATTCAAAATACTTCTGAATACAGTGTGTAATGAATTTAATAAGACTTGTAGTAAAAAGCGTATTAAGATAAACAATAAAATGAGATTTAATGAGTGGGCAACTACCGGAATTCGGAAAAGTAGAGATAACTTGTATCAACTTTATGAAAGGAGATCTTGCACCACTGACGAATGTTTCCATCAATATGTTAGGGACTATTCCAAAACACAGAGACTGGGAAGAGAAATAATGTACTGAAGTCCTTTGAAATGTTAAAAATAAAGAGCACTGAGGACTTATGGGGCGTGTCAGTCAAGGTACTGGAATCTATTCTGGAGGTCATTGCACCAACTCTAGCTCTCATTTTTAATAACTGTATAGACTATGGCATTTTTCCAGACTTAATGAAATGTAGTAAAGTAGTTCCAATTTTCAAATCAGGTCATAGAGATAATCCTTCTGATTATCGTCCAGTTTCTATCCTACCTGCGTTTAGCTAAATATTCGATAAAATAATGCTTACGCAATTGGTTTCTCACTTTAATTCTCACAATATTTTGCACGCACAGCAGTTCGGCTTCACGAAGGGTAGGTCAACTACTGATGCAGGTGCAAGTTTATTAAAATTTATTTTGCAGTCTTGGGAAGAGTCGCACGACGCCATCGGAGTGTTCTGTGACCTTTCCAAGGCTTTTGATTGTGTAGATCATGGTACTTTAATTTGTAAACTTAAGTTTTATGGCATCAGAGGGCATGCATTAGATCTCATGAAGTCATATTTAACACAGAGAAATCAAAATGTAGCGATAAATAAAGCCATTTCGTCAGAGACAGTGGTAGATATGGGAGTACCTCAGGGGTCTATTCTAGGTCCGTTCCTGTTCCTTGTTTATGTAAATGATCTGCTATATATGGTAAGCCGACGATCAGGCATTGTAATGTTCACAGACGACACCTCATTACTGTTCAAGGTAAATAGGAGAGATACTGAACTCATGGAACCAAATAATATCCTCTCCATGATATCTGACTGGTTTGCTGCCAATAACTTAGTATTGAACCCGAAAAAAACGAAATGTATGAAATTCTCTCTAGCGAACTCATCAAACAGAAACTTAGATATAAATATTAAACTTAATGGTCAAACATTAGAATTTGTTACTTCTACTGTATTCTTAGGTATTACATTGGACTCAAAATTGCAGTGGGGTTCCCATATAACAGCGATAGGAAGTAGGTTGAGCTCTGCTGCATTTCCAGTCAGGAGAATAAGGCAGCTTACCAATGTGGCAACGGCACGGTTAGTTTACTTTACTTATTTTAATAGTATAATTACTTATAATCTTATCTTATGGGGATCAGCTGCAGATATTGAAGCTGTTTTTATTTTGCAAAAAAGGGCTATTCGAGCAATTTATAACTTGGGGTCGCGTGATTCATTAAGAGAATTTTTCAAAGAAATAGCTATTCTAACCCTGCCGTCCCTATACATATTTGAAATAATAATGTATGTTAGGAAGAATTTGGGCAATTTTCCAACGAACGCTGATAAACCAATAGCCACGAGAAATACTGGGAAACTCAAAATAACCTTCTATAGACTAGTAAAGGCGAAAAAGTCGTTCTTGGGAAATTGTATCAAATTCTACAATAAAATTCCAAAACACATTACTGAACTTAGCAATTCTAAATTCAAATCTGTAGTAAAACAAACACATATTTCAAGAGCATATTATAAGATAAACGATTACATCATGGATAGGGATGTTTGGCAGTGATAGCGTCCTGCACGGGTAATCTATCGCGAAAATATATTTTCTACTGTAGCATTGTTATTTAAGTTATTTTGTAGTAGCTGACACTGTAATTTTATATTTAACTATATAATGTATATTGTTTTGAAAAAATGACACCTCGCCGAGTTTCTTACGCCGGTTCTTCTCGTAGCAGAGGTATATTTTTCCGAACCGGTGGTAGTTTATTGACGTTCATAGGAGCATGTAATATGCCTAATTTGAAGAATAAACTACTTTTACTTTTTTTTTATTTATTATGTGACGTGTGCAATAAAGAGTTGTATTGTATTGTATTCTGATTGGCATAGCACAGTCGATTATGAAAGTCGGGTCAAGTCCTAAGTAGAGAGACAATTAAATAATAAATAAATATTAGTGGACAATCTTACACAAATCGACCTAGTCCCAAACTAAGCAAAGCTTGTATTATGGGTACTAGACGACGATATACATACGTATATAGATAAATACATACTGAAATACATAGAAAACTTCCAAGGCCCAAGAACAAATATCCGTGTTAAATGCACAAATAAACAGCTCTAAGAGCGGTGTGGCAATTACAATACAATATAAAAATTCTTTATTGCACACCTCAGTAAAAACACTTAGTGCATTTAATAATATTGCTGTTTCAATTAGTACAACGTCTGCCGGAGATAAAACGTGAGACAATTTTATTAGGCTTATCCATCATTCACCCAACAACCCATTTTATTTAGATTTCTTCAACCAAAAATATTTGATCTCGGGAGTACAGACGCATATTGCAAACAAAATTGAATCTCTAAAATCCACGACGCAAACGCCCCCATTGCAGGGTTTAACAAATATTTAAGAAACTCTACATTTACGTAATAGGTATGACAAACATTTATATTTAAGGAAATCACCGTATGACCTACTTACGAGGTGATTGCCAATATTAAACACGACACATTAACGTAACGGCGTACATAAATAACTCATATAACCGATAACCATCAAAGGGAGCCAATTATACCTCAACACTTTGTTCGCGTTTACACGCACATTGTGTGAAAATTATGTGTGAATTTATTTGTAATGTGTATTAATTGTTACTCTCTTAATATAGGTCACAGACTGTAAAAGTGCTAGTAACTCATCAGTTACTTTTCGTTAATGTTAAGAGAGTAGGACTAGGGGACTTTTTTTACAAAACTCGAACTAGTCCCATAGTAAGCTAAATAAGGCTTATGGGTACAGGTGTGGATGTGTTTTGGGTGGGTGGGCTTGTGTTGTGTGGCGTAATGTTGCTTGTTTTTACTTCATTGATTTCAATTTCTCCACATTTCTTTCATTGTATATCACTCCTTCCTAATTTAAGACAATCACTATTGTCGGTAGAGCAATTGATTCATAATTTATTTTTTATCTTTTAGGATTGTAAATGTCTTTTTAGTACATTGATGAGTGATGACTTCATTCACACTTGTGGACAAGTTGCGTTATTTGAGATAAACCGTGAGCCACCATATTGTAGATCGTATTGATGTTAAGTAATTTTATTTTATTTATTTCGTGATTTAACTTTGCGAAGTTTATCAAGGTTTCCTTTTATCACACAGGATTAGAGCCCCACTAGTTTTCGATCTTAACAACATCATCCATAAAACTTATTATTCCCAAGGTACCACGTAAAAAAGCTTGAAATTCTTACTTTCAACGACACAACCGATCTAACTCTAAAGCGTAGCTCTGAATCACGGTACTTAAGTATTTAAAAGGGCTCTAATTAAAAACACTCGCTTCAAAGTTCGAGTGGGATAGCTAATGTCTATACACTTTATCAGAAGATAACGGACAAGAAAAAAAATCATATTTGGTATGGCAAAACAGTTTAGTCGAAACGAGTCCCTAGGATTTAAGAGTTTCAATCTAAATTGCAGTGACGGTTCTCCACATTTTGATACAAAATGACTTAAATAAGAATGTGCATACTCGTATATAGATAAGAGTCTTAAAATCTCAATTGATAGGTGCCTACTTAATATCACGCAACGTAGAGAGAAGTATCGGACTCGTGAATGCGAGTTTTATTTAGTGAACGAGACTTCAACATTTGGTAACTAGGAAAGACCATTTTATATAGGTTCATAACATTAAAATCATCCCCATCAGTATTGTTAAACAATGCCTTGAGAAACCACCTTTCTGGCGATCAATCAGACACTTTGCGCTTTCCAATTTGATTTGAACGTACTTCAGACGCTTGATACGACACATTGACACGCGCCGGCTCTGTCGTGACAGAACGAGCGCCCGGGGACTCATTGATCTCACACAGGAATGCGAAACTTAAATACCTGATAAACCCTGTGATTTGTTTTTAATTAAAAGTAAACATCACCCGAACCAAATTAAACAGGCTTGACAACACTGAAGTGTCGCCGAGTTTTTGCTCTTAAAGTTTGTTTACTTTTCAAATCTTCATAAAAACAGATCTTGAGATATTCTATAACACGGATTATCTTCTTGAGGCCTGAACTTAATTGTATAGTACACGGGACTGAGGTAAACACATTTAGTAATTTTATGTTTGTGACTAATAGTAAGAAGAATAAAAATAAGATTATTTATTATTATTAGTAAACAGTACTTAATCGCGTACAACTGGAAATTATTCACCCGACGTTTCGAATGTATCACAACATCCGTGGTCACGAGCTGACTGGCTTGAGCGGGTATCAACATCTTCTAGTCGCACGGGTTTTCCGAACTACCCGCACTTGGTCTTTATTATTCACATTTACAGAAGACAAGGGTTATAAAAAATTTAGCAAATAAATAATCTTATATTGATTTAAACTTGCATGATTATTACACATTATTATTTAATAATATGTGCAAGTTTTATTTAATAATAATTTGTAATAATCATGCAGGTTTAAATCAATATAAGATTATTTATTTGCTAAATTTCGTAGTGAATATACTTAGTTGGAATGTCATTTTAAGTGCGTACGTTTTACTTAATAATATAGGTTTAATAAAAGATCTATCGCCGCCACGTCTGTCTGTTTGTTAGTCTCTACGCGATAAACTTGACTCAAAAAACTATATCTAAACGTTTTTTACCAATGGCCGACTTGCGTGTGGAAGCGATGTTTGTAAAAATCTATCCTAGTAATCTAGTTTGTAATAGAAAGTTCGACAAGTTTTTTATGGGATGAAAACTGCCGCTGTCAGACTTAATGTGGATCAGTCTATAATCGTTAGTTTGTGCAACGCACCTTTAGTGTGGGATAGTAATTTCATATTCAATTCTCATATTTAACTCAATCTTAGGGTAAGTGCACAACCTCTGGTAGTTATCGATTTCTATTAATACCTCGCTATCACATTGGTAGAAACTAAAATAACCCACTTGTGGCGAAATTTCCACAATAAACAAGGGTCTTAGGGTTCGATTTCCGGACCAGATAAGCGGTTGGGTCCGGTCTGAATGACGTATTGTGAATATTTCCGGTACTCGACGAGGGTCCGTAGGGAATTAGATAAATACAAAGGTTGATTTAAAATACAATACATCAATTGAGGAAAGACCCGCGTCATACTCGTGATCGGGTGCTGTTTGTGGAGTCCGGTCTGTTCATGCTTGCAAGGGCATGATTAATACCTTAATACTAGTGTTATTTTATTGGAGATTGACGAGAGACATCATCCTGTTTTGGATTAATTTTATTGTTATTGACGCTTAGAGACCTTATACATCTCTGAGAATATTAAATTACTTAAGTGCTATTTTCATTTACTACTTATTTTAATTTAGACGCTTAGAGACCATGTACATCTCTAAGGACTTAGGAATAATGGACGCTCAGAGACCATATACATCTCTGAGATATTAAATTTATTGTATATACTTTTGTGTATTCGGACAGAGACCGTATATATAGGTCACTAAAAATTTTTTTTTTATATAAAGTCTTATAATTTAATTTTAATTGAATATTGTGAGTTTGTTTATCACTATAGTTTTAAAATCATTATTATTATTGTCTACTTTTTTTAGTTCTGCAATTCTGTTTTGAAAACATTATAATTATCATTGTCAATTTATTTAATTGTATAATTCATGTGTTGACTTGTAAAAGTGCCCTTGTGGCCTATTTGCAGAATAAAATTTTTGATTTGATTTTGATTTTGACCCAGTATAGACAACAGCAAAAGTAGATGGTCATTTTAGTACCTTATCACTTTCACTACTTTGACGCATCCCAACTGTCGCATTATTGTTATGTTAGTGCGATAAAGTATTAAAATGATCATTTACTATTGCTGTTGATTGTACATGAGATACGAGATACCCAATGCATTGGATAATAATATCTGAATTTAGATTACTTATTTTGGTATCGAATGTATTTTTTAACATCGACGATAGCAAACTAGCTCACAGCCTGTCTAATGGTAAACAGACACCTTTAGACGTTTGCAACTCCAAAAAAAATCACAAGCGCGTTGCCGACGCTTGGCTCACTTGAGGATTCGCTGTGTTGAGAGCTAGACACATATGTAGGCCCCTCAATCTCAAAACAGCGTATCCTAGCTCGGGACCATATCAGAGCGGAGCGGGAACTCAGTCGGTAAACACGTTATATTAACTACCTATATACTTGAATTCTTAGTTGAACTCTATTCCCTTGTAATAATGGTGTCAAAATCAAGTAAATAGTAAATGTGAGAGCGATAATTTGTTTCCTCAAAGTTGAAAATCAGATTAGGCTTTGCTTACCTAATTAATTTAATACGCGAGAATATTATGCGTTGGCGTGACTCGGAACGCTCCCGTTGTAGAATGAGCTGACTGCAGAGGTTTTCTCGTGGGGCTACGATATGGGGTTCTTCAAGAAAGGAGTGAATGAAACAGATATGAAAGGAGTATGTGTGCGTTTCAGAAGTTGTAGCAACTTCGGGGTAGATGTCGCTACAAGCCTTCTACTCGGCTTAATTAGAAAAGTAAACTGATTGAAAAATTCGTTGTCACAAGCAATACCCCCGGGGTAGCTCAGTTGGAAAGAACGATGGACGGATTCCAGGGGTCGTGGGTTCAAATCCCGCCCGGGGTGATCGATATTTCACTCCGGTTGGAAATTAGGAGTGTATGATTTATTAGAAGGTCGGTAATGTACATATTGTAAATGCAACACCCTGGGTGGTAAAAGCGTCCATAGGCTTCTGTGAGCGCTTACCATCAGGCAGCACGTAAGCTTGTTTGCCACCAACGTGGTATAAAAATCATTATCACCATCAGCCAAAAGACGTCCACTGCTGGACAAATCCTCAAGGAACTGCCACAACGACCGGCCATGGAATGCCCGAATCCAGCTGAGGACAGCGGTATAAAATAAATATTGCACGAATATTTTCTTTTTACTAAAATTGTTTAACAAGAGACGTTATGAAAGCAGTAATGGCTGTATAGACGTTTATTTATTATACTTTCTTTTTATTTTGATCAAAACTTTAACGATTGTTTATTAGCACAATAATATCAGTAAACAAAAACATAGACAACAAACAAAACACTTAGTTGGGTATAATTAAATGTATTTACTCTCTACTCCAAGTTGCTCTTTAATCAAACATTCAGATTCAAATATTATAATAAGCTTCCAAGAAATGTAACTGAATTATCTATTAATAAATTTAAAAATTATGTAAAGCGTCAACTCATATCGAAAGCATATTATAGCACACATGACTACATGAATGATAAAACACCGTGGGATTAATTGTGACTGAAATATTAATGAATTAATCATTATGGCGTTAGATATTAATATGATCTTTTTTTTTGATATTTTGATTTTATTCTAGAAACTGTCTAGATTTCTATTTTTTATATATTTTTCTATTATTATTATTATTTATTTTTTGACGATCCTATTGTGAATTTTACTACAAAATAATTTCTTACTTTGACATGTCTACAACAACAATATTTATTTTGAAGAATAATAATAGCATCAATAAATTGCTCTAAATAATTAATTAATATATATGTTAATACATGTTATAACTGACGATTCGAAAGTACTTGTTGCTAGGCCTATTTGAATAAAGAATATTTTGACTTTGACTTTGACTTTGAAACATTTATTTTTGTAACAAGCACAATAACAACAGTAAACAAAAACATAGACAGCAAAGACAAAGTCACGAAAAGGAACCCACTCAGCATATGCAGGCTTTACAGCCGGCGCTGATCTTCCGTAAGGCCCATGTAATTAAAACCAATAAAGGCCGATTTTAATAAAGACCAAGTGCGGCTACTTCGGGAAATGTGTAACGTCAAGATGTTGATTAGCCACTTAACCACCAGTCTACTCGCCATACACCAAACGGGCTGAGCACTCTAGTTACATCTCATATGTTACATTACATCTAGTTACATTACAATCATTTGTAATTGTATCAAACCGATTTGGTACATAATTAACAAAATTATTTAATAATTATTCACACCGCTTCCGACCGGATGGCGCCATTCAAATATGAGACGTATCTACTGGGCAAACGCTTGAAAACCCTTGTGCAGTTAGGTTAGAATCGTGTCGTACCTAGGAGGCTCTCCTTGCTAACGTTGTTGATCCGCGCCCTACGCCGATCACGTTTATTTCGACAGTCAATAATTGGCAATTGTAGTAAATGTCAGTGTGTTAACGAGGGATTATTTGATATTATGGTAGGTTTAATTTATAGCCATAAGGTGTATTAAAAAAGAGTACTGTAGAATTAATGCGTCTGTACTAAAATCATTTAAAATTGTTTAAAAAATAGTAATAATAAAATTCCCGGTGGTTTTCTTTTTGAAGAATGGGTAAAATAATTGTCATGACAGTATATTCAAAAATCACCAACTTTTGAATTAATGTATAGCTGTTATTAATTTATTTCAATATTTTTATTATTATTTATATATGCTCTACGATATAAGAGGTGATTTTTTAAAATACTGTTTTTAATAATATGTTAGTCCCTTTAGATCAAAAATCACTAGTTTAGGATTTACTGTTTATATTTAATGAAGAATATAAACTTTAATTTTTTTTTGTGAAAAGCTCATTATATTTTTTGGGGAAAACCTTTGACTTATTATCCCAAAAAAATGTTCTATCGGATTGCAAAAACAAATACAGTGTAGGATCTAATGTGTAATTCTCGAACAACTGAAAGTTTCTTTCCCGGACTAAATGGCTGAGGGACCTTAAGTACGTAGGTATCTAAATTTAATTATACGTGAGCAAGTCCGGATTATTAATACCGATAACATATTCTGCTGTGTCTTCATTGTTACATAAAAATTAAAATAACAATATAAACGTACGATTAATACAATGCGATTGGTCTAATTACAACGGGTTACAACGGGGTTTACTGACAAACACATTTTCACGGCCACTGTAATTTTATTGCATAAATTAATTCACCACACATTTAAGCTCTCATAGTCAGAATTAACATTTATTTTCAAAATATCCTATAGTAACTCCTTTTATAATTGATTATATATTTTTATGAACATATAAATTTAAAGTGTTGCTGTTAAACATTAATTAGCAATCAATTATTCATCATTAAAAGTTGTCTTGTTATCAGAGATCTTTTTAAAACACTACTTCATGGCTGCTTATAACTTTATTTAGTTCTTTCTTTTACCTATATAATATATAGGTTTTCGAGATATATATTATATAGGTATTCAAAAGGTATTCAATTATGACTATTATACTGATTGCGTCACGTCTTTTGAGCTCGAACATCGCTCGGCAAGTTTCGAGCTGATAGGTTCGCGAACGCGTTTGCGATGTTGATGTCGACGTGTTTAGATGTGGCAACAGTGCTAATCGCGCAGCTCGAGCGATATTCAGGCTTAAAGACCCGACGCTATCCATTTCATTTACAATAAAAAAAAAACAATCTTATTGCTGGTCTCGAACCCTCGACCTTTGGATTGCTAGTCCATGTCAAATGCAATTAGGCTACCCTTTCACTCCAAAGGCTACTTTCACTGCGAATTATCGAATCGTATAGCGCGAATTGCTTTGTGACTGAAAATCAGTAGAAACAAAATTTCACGGGTCATTCCGTAGCTGATGTTCATCTGCTGCATTTTTCATCTTTGACAGCGAATTAACTAATAATAATAATAGTATAGTGTGGATTTTGAACTAGTCATTTTTTTTCCACGATCGTGTCCACATCGTATTTACTCGTAGCACAAACCGAACATAAAAACCATTTTGTTCTGCGTATTTCATTACGAGTATATGTCAATTTTCGTGGAACAAAATAGATCTTTTCGTCTGGTTTGTCCTAAGCATGTGAACAAAATAGCAGGACAATACAGGCTACTACTGGATTTTAAGTTTGCACTGTGACTAAAACCTGAAGTAAACAAAATTTCCTGGCAGACTTACGCGACTTCCTGACGCATCGGTGTGGAGGCGGTATGATATCTAAAAAATGACAGCTGTCTGTGTCAACTTTCAGAAGAGGCAGTACCGCATCGTTACTACACGCTTCGTGAAAGCGGGACAATCAGAATCTGGAACGACTGTCACCAGTCAGCGTCAACTGGCAGTCGTTCCAGTATGGCTCCTTTACTGGAACTGCCTATATTTAATTTAGTGATCTCTTACTGGCTCCGTAGCACAGAAGCCGGGCGATATTAATACAGTACTGCTCAGGTCCTCAGCTACAATTCCGCGCAAGATATTACTACTACGCAAACGTAATCCTGACAGCATCCCGTCAAGTGAGGAAATGCACAGTCAGCATCAAAAGTAGCTACGCATATGTAGGTGTCAAAAGTTCTTATTCCTTTTGAACTTTTCAAATGCGTAGCTACTTTTTAAGCTGACTGTACGTGACATCAGCGATCGAACGTCAAAGAACAAATTACCACACACTGAATCCGCGTCGTCGCCAAGTCGGTAAGTCAGCTTAGCCAGATTCATCTGCAATAGAACAGCAAAATTAAGTTTTTTCATCAGAAAATACACATTTGATAGTATTCCAACTTTTCTGTGTCGGGCTTTAAAAATCAGGGTTAGTATTTCATCTGAGATACTTGACGAAAGGGGACATATTGTCTTTATAGGCGCTGTTGTGCAGAATTTGAAAGAGAGCCATGGACCTTTCATTTTGTCAAATATCGAGGGTTAGAATAGCAGAACTCTCAAGACCCTTGAGTGTCTGAGGTGTCGTAAGAGTCGACTATTGGGAACCAGGTTAAAGTGTGTTGTGGGCGATGGGCTAGCAACCTGTCACTGCAATATCACATTTTCTCCACCTATAAACCTGCAATAGCTAAAAGTGGCACTGAAAAGTAATTTTTATGTGCTCTGCCTACCCCTTTTGGGAATATGGGCGTGATTTTATGTATGTATGTACGATACAAAGAATACGCATTGAATCATAAGGTTATCTGGTAGAGATCGCTCTTTAGCGATAAGAACGCCTTTTGTTTGCCTCTACTTATTGTTATTACGTACTGTACTGTGTCCTTTAATTGAGGTGTGCAATGAAGAGTATTGTATTGTATTGTATTGAATCAATGTCATAAGATAGGCGTTCATTTTAAAATAGGTTCTATTCAACACCATAACACTAATCGATTACCATTGTTATAAAAAATCGGACTACTTAATGCTCATCGAGCCGAGTAATGGCAGCACAATCGGCTCGCTCGACCGGATGATAAGATGTTATGAAATATCATCGCAAGCCGCGGAGGGTTCCGTGATACTGCCAAATTAACATTATCTATCATTGTGAGAGTTTGAAAATATCTACACAGACAAAGTAATCTAAGATAAGAAAAAATCGAGATAAGGTGAGGAAACGACTTGGTTGCTCGAATGTCGGGTTTAGTTGGTTTGTGGTTATGGATTGATGAGAAGCATTAAAGTATTAAATACCCAATGTTTAATTGTTTAAATATGAGTCACTTGCAACTTGAAATAAATAAATAATTATTATTACAAACAAGCGTTATCACATAATCAAATCTCATTTTCACCCTCAAAAGATCTTTAGAATGAAATCAATCTCACACCTCACACCTAAGCACGGCGTTGAACGAATGAGCGACGTTCAAACAAATATATCCAAGTATACGGAAAGTGAAACTTTGCGTTACTACATTTTACTTATTAAAATAAGCACCTACACTACATAAATGTATGGTTATTTGAGCCGGGTCTGAACTAGCGACATATGGTATCCACAATTTTTTTTAATCATATGGAATTTATTTACGAACCGTGAAATCTTTGAGAAGACAAGTACGGTTGCCACAATATTGATGCCATTCTCTCAAGTTAAACAGATTCCTTACTCTACAAATTTCTTTTAAAGTTTTCATGAATATAAATATTGAACAATTTCGTTAGAGGTATTATTACTATTTCTAAAGAATTCTATTTCCACTGTACCTTTATAACATGTCTGCAGATTCCCTTTCCTATATCATCTTCATTTATGATTTTTTCATTTATTTAATTCTCATTTTGCATTGCTGTAATATCACATACTAATAATAAAAAAACGTGTATATTCCATCTATTGCTGAGCAAAGTCTTTCCTAGCTCTTATGATATCACCACATAATCACATTTTTATTCAACTGTCAATACAACTGACGAGTATCTGAAATACTAAATCAATTATCTCCACTCAGTCGTTTTTTAGGCAATAATCTCTGTGTTATCTTCAATAAAAGCTGGTAACCATTAAATGCAACTTAGATAAAAGACAGTAAAATCCTGTGCAGTTGAGTACAATTTCTTGCACCGAAGCCCCATTGGTCAGTTCTAAGGGACCCTCGGGAGCTGTCTGAGCAACCAGAATTTAGCTCACTGAGTAAGTAACAAGAATCGATGCTCCTTTAAACAATTTATCGCTCTCGAAACGTTAAGGACTGTTTATTTTGTATCGAAGGTTTTCAATAAAATGGATAATAAAGGGTTTGTAAAGAGCATTGAGTTTTGGTAAGGTGATAAAGGGTAACTTGGGAAAAATAGTATTTAATTTTTAAGTAATTAGTAGTAGCAGTAGTAGTAAACACTTTATTGGAAAAATCAAGTAAATAACAAAAAAAAATAGATGATTGTACAAAGGCGCACTTATCCCCTTAAGGGATCGCTTCCAGCTAAACCTTTCATCGTACCTTCATTTATCAGTCGAACTCCGTAACCCGCAATGTACACATAGTTTACGTTAAAAGAGACTAAGTGTGCTTTGAAACAAACATAATGTAATTGGCCTGTTTGACAAAAGTCTATGGGATGACAGCTGCCAGCACGTTATTTGAAGTTACACGCGCTGTAATTTTAGGTTGGTGCAACCCGCCTTAATAACACAGACAACACGACTTCATGTTCTCCTTAGCTTCAATGTATATTTGGGTCGAATTAGATGGCGCTGTACCGTTTGCGTTGATTCCTGAAACGCTCTACCGAGATTTTCCTGGGATGAGTATTTCTTAACTACCGCTATACCGCTACCATAAGATGGTATCGAAAACGCACATTACGTTACTACAATCGCTACCGAATAAACGCCTTTCGAGTGGATTTCGATTGTACTCGTACCATGAGTCAATTACACATTTACTATACCTACTCGCTAACGTCAACTCGATTCATCGAGTAGTTAACGTTACTATTCGGAGTGACGTGCCTAACTTCACAATATACAAAGCTCTCTTTCTAACTATACTGAAAAGACAGAGTAAGGACGATATTGGGCAAAAGGCCAAGTAGCCAAGCTTTCCTTTCAAATGTATAGAAAATAAACCCGTATCATTTACCATGAATTTACAGTGACCGTATTCGCTAAGAGCGAATGCGTAAACGATATGTATGGGGAATAGTACAGCGCCGCTGATGCTCACTCATAGTACTACAGATCAGTAGTATGAGTCCACTGGTAAATTACCTATTGAAAAGTTATCGCCAGCGAATAGCGTTTTGTAGTGGTTGCCGTAGATCGGTACCAAAAATACCGTATCGACTGTATAGTAAACTATTGCACTAGCTAATTGGAGCGTGAAAGCTTTAGATCTTGCTTAATAAATTATTGTAATAATTACCTACTTTTCTAAATAATATCGGCAAGGCATTATTTAGTGTGGAATATGTTAGCGACGGCTGCGTAAGAAGACGAACGACAAATAACAGGGATAAAATTAGGTTGATATGAGAAACAAATAAAAAAATCCACTTCAACATACATATTATAAAAATAGAATAAAATAAATAATAAATAAAATGAGGTGGTACGGCCATAAGCTTTATATAATAAAGCGTAGAGAATCCGACCATACTGTAAATCGAGCTTTAGCCATTTAAAAAAAATCGGCTGAGAGCATATTGTCGGGTCTTGCTCAGTGTAGGGTTCCGTAGGTGCCCAGTGAACTTAATTTAAAAAAAAAAACAAGCAAAAGGAGATGCCTTCGCAGCGTTTCACACGTATTTTACTAAGAAGGGAAGACTTTTTACGAAAACTCAAAAACAGCTTAATTGATCATGTCAGCTATAGTTTTCGTTGAAAGTTTGTATTAAGCTTTACTTTCATGATCTTTTTCTTATTTTTTGGACCCATAGTTCAAAATTTAGAGGGGGGGCATGCTTCTTTTCTCTTTTAGAGTGACTATTTCCGAAACTATTCACTTTATCAAAAAAAATTGATATAGATCTATATTCTTTTTGAAAGACCTATCCAACTACACCCCACACCATAGGATTGAAAAAAAAATCACAGGTCTTGTATTTAACAACCTTTTATCACCAAGTTCTACTATGATTAGTGAGACCATATTTGAGGACGTCAAATCAGTAGGCATAAGCAACAGATTGGATGAGTTTTCAAATCGGAAATCGAAAAATGATGTTTTGTAAACCCCCCTAGACGAGAGTCAACCCCAAATGATGGGAAGAGGCAAAGTAAAAGAAGAAGAATTCTGTGTTACATTATTGTTTAGTTCATTAGTGGTATTATTTTGGAACCCATGTTAACAGTGTTAAAAGGAAAGCCGCGTGGTAAGACGAGCGAGCTTGGTATTTAAATGTCTGTTGATTTTGTTATGGCGCACCTGACACACTTTAGCCATCCGCTCACAGTTTCTACGCAACTCTAGAGTTGAAACCCAGGATGCCAAGTAAAAACTTAGTAAGGTACATATATGGGTAATATCCATACAACTTCTTATACGCTAATTCATAATAATAGAAATAAAACGCGCACCGAAATTAAGGGTTAACAATAACACGCGATTTTAACGGCAGCAGATCAAAATTTAATTTTCGAATGAAAACTCGACTACTAAATAGATATTTCAATTTGATTACGGGATTCCTTAGGTACCCTTCAACGTAACAGAACAAGAACTCACAAAATGATAAATATATACTTAAGTCAGTAAGTAATTTAAGTATATCTCTAGGACTTACCCTTGGCATTAAACCCATTTCAGTCAAACACATCGACTTCATGTCGAGAGTCTTCGTCACATATTTCTCATAATAAAGCAAACATTTCACGAACGCTCAGAGAAAAACAGTAATGTAAAAAAGGCTACAATTACGCTTTGTTTAGACAACCAAAGTGCTTCCTTGCGAGATTCCTACTACATATATGAAGGGGGAAATAATGAAGCAAAAAACCAAGCGACTTACGAAGCAAGAGTCTTTAAGCCGCTTGCATGGCGACGTATGCCAGAGTGCCTGTTTAATATTTTTCGGCTTACAAGGTAATACGGTACTTTAAAACAGAACGCGGTTTGAAATGAAACTCAGTATTGTATTTGGAATACAGAGACGAAGATTCAGTTCAACCGGCTTTGAAAAAGTAGGCGATATGTTGACTACATTTATGTTGTTTTCACAGAACTCTCTATTCTGGAAAGATTATGAAAATTGATTCACTATTTGAATGATTCAGTGGTACCATTTTTGTATTCGATGATTAGGATCCGATCCGATAAAACATGGGGGGTACAATCGTGACATAACTTATGCTCAGTGGACGTGGCGCTAGCAACATCTCCTGATGGCGCTTCGTAATTGAAAGATGAAACTTGTGTCTTGTACACTGGCCTGCAAAATAAGGTACTTATACAGTTTTGTTCCAGAAAGCTAAAAGTAAAAAATTACATCATTTGAAAATGGAGCGGTTTTTTTTCTAGCCATCTTTTAAAAGGAGGTTGTCAAAAAGTTTATATAACAAAACTAAATTTTCTACATAACGCTTTTTATTTCAAGTTTCTAATTGAAATAGTACAGAAGTTATCGTCACGTTTATGAGTGTTATATCTTCTTTTGCAGGCCAGTGCATGTTGGTATATTTCATTTGCATGTTTACGAGTGGAAAGATAAGATGGGAACACTGTAAGCATGTAGTACATCTCTTCCATTGACGATCTTTAGCGGAATAGCATAGAATATTGCTCTAGTCTATAGCAATGTTTCATCGGTTCCAAACTTAGGTGTATTTCCCGTGGGGGTAAAACAGCTACCTATTCTTTGGACGTAACAGAGTTGGTACTTATGTACAGTTTTAAAAAAGAGCAGCTATTTGTAGTTGGTTTAACTCAGTTAGTAACTGTGGTTAAAATCAGTTTAAGAATAAGAATAATTTATTTTTCACCAAGACACAGTTACATATAGAAATAGGATATCCAGTGGGTCCCAAACTAGGCTCAACCTGTATTCTTGGAACTAGTGGAGTTTTCAGTTACACATGCTGTCTCTTAATAGCTACGAGACAAAATTTTGTTTGTTAAGTTAAATAAATGTTAATTATTAGAAACATAATATTGTGACCATATTTATATATATAGTTGTTTCCCTAATAGGTAGTTTTTAGAAATTTTCAAAAAAGTTACAACGGTCAATCTTGTTCTGGAAATCGAACCTACTTCAGGCTCAACATTTAAACTACTCAACCTAAACTAAAAATGAGGAATCTTTGCTATCGTCTTGTCTCGCTAGTGAAAGGGCACTAAAGGGTGTCCCAAAAAGGACACAAGATTTGAAATTAATGAAAAACACTTTTTTTTTTCATTATAATATATTTGTATATAATATCTTGAAATACATAAAATAGAGTTATTTGTGAAATAATACGTCAGGCAAATGTCCTCCTAGGCTTTGCTGGCACATACGCACTCTTTTGTCAAAATTTTCTATGACCATTATACATATAAGATGCGGCTGATATTCTCCAATGCAGCGTCGAATTTCCTCTTTTAAAGCATGAGTGGTTGTGGGCTTATTGGCATAGACTTTAGACTTTAAATAGCCCCATAAAAAGAAGTCTAAAGGGCCCATCCTGGTCACCGAATCGAGAGATCACACGACTAGGAAATGTTTCATGCAGTAATTGCATCGTTTCTCTGGCTGTGTGGCAAGTGGCCCCGTCTGTTCAATAACAAAAACGCGTTGATCTTTCGTTTAACCTGCCATTCTTACAAACCCTAAACATTCAGCTGTCAAATAGTTTTTTTAGGGTTGCCAGCACTAAAATACAAAAATGGCGGCAAATTGAAATCTTGCGTCCTTTTTGGGACTCCCATTAAAAGGCGGTTAAAAGTAGTCAGTTGTTTTACACACTGATAAAATTGGCTAAATAGAAAGCAAGAGGGGCCGCTGATGATCACCTTCAAAAAAAGAGCGTACCTCCCATCTTAAAGGTCGGCAACGCACTCACAACCCCTGTAGTGTTCCGAGTGTCCATGGGCGCCGCTAATCGCTTACCATCAGGCGATTCGTCTGCTCGTTTACCTCCTATGTCATAAAAAAATACAATTATAATTGCTCAGAGATCAGCAAGGTAGTCACGTAACTTTTCGAACGTACGATAGGAAGATTATACTGTAAATTTTAAACATAAAAATTACAGTTAGGCGAGTTCATGACTTGACGGGGCGGGATCGATACGTGGTAGGTATTTTGTTCATTGGCGTGAGCTTACTGTCAGTATTACGTATGCACAGCAGTAATACCATGTGCAGAAGTGGGCAAGTACTGTATTCGTATCGGTTGACACTGACAGCTGACAGTTTAATCATATCGTACCGCCTCCGCATCGACAAATCAGGAAGTGGCCTTAGATTTACCTTACGCACGTTTGAAGACGTTGCGTAACCCCGCTGTTTTTAAACGTCCGTAAAGATAGTAATTTAATCGTTTAAATGACCCATACGTACGTTTGACTCGTTACAAAACTACCATGTAGTTTAAAGAGCCCACATACTCAAGTAAATTCCATCAGACGGAGAGGACAACAGATCCTGAAGTGATCACCTTAGGGACCGATTTCACAGAGACTTGTCATTTGTAATACACGCGGAAGCCTCTTTTCAAATCCATTTATTGGAAAAAAACTTCCGTAAAAGTAACTTAGCCTTTGACAATTTGAAGAATAATGGAATGACTGAAAGGAGAAATGAGGAAAAAAGTTTGTTTCGTATTTGTCACTAACATGTACTTTGTAACCGACTTCAAAAAAGGAGGAGGTTCTCAATTCGATTATTCAACATACAAATGTTTGTTACCTCAGAACTTTCGACTGGGTGAACCGATTTTGATGATTCGCCTTTTAATTGAAAGCTGGTGCTTTCCGTGTGGTCCCATATTAATTTGGTCCAGATTTGACAGAGGCATCCATGAGATAACCATATAAGTCTTAAATTTGCATTAAGTACATATGTGCACGATAAATGGACGAATAACTCGGTTGAAGTCGTTTTTTTTTTGTTAAAATTATTTTATACATGATCCTAGGCACGTTACACTTAATACGCTTGTAATGGCACCGTTAAAATGCAATAAAGGTACCTACAATAAAACCGTAAAAGCTCCTAAACGTAACCGACAAGATTAGTACTTCTTAAACGTCTCATAAATAAGAACTGAATAATTCAAAAGATATTAGCAGAGTTTCATGCCAAGCCAGTTCATTGACAAACCGAAGATTAGGCAAGTCTTATGTAAATGACGGAGTTCTGAGGTAACTAGCATAAATAATAATAATAAAACTAAAAAAAACACTGTTTTCTGATTTTTTCTGGTTTACACACACAATTACCAAGCTGCATGCCAAATTTCAGCTTTCTAGTTCACCTGGAAGTGGGTTAGGTTTTTGATTACTAGTCAGTCAGTCAGTCAGTCAGTGGTAAAAATGCCGTTTTTTGGAATTTAATATCTCTATAATTATTAAACATTATATTTATGAAATTTGGGGTTCTAGTTGTTCTAAAGGATCTTAATACATGTACCAATTTTTTTTTATGTTTGATAAATTTGGAGTTATTGGGGGGTCAAAAGTGGCTCCAAACGGTTCGCGTAATATAACACACGGCTGCTGTCCGCCAGTTCCTGGGGTGAACTTGGCTGGACACGCTGCCGCGTGTCTATATCATAGGAGCCGGACATTGCCGGTGTGATATAGATTGAAAACAATAATTATTTAAGTTGTAAATCGATGTCACATTGTAGCGAGGTTACCTCACTTAAAACTTCCTAAAGTGTTTATACCCCATGATCGAACAGGGCCCGGACCCGGTACCAGGTATGTCCTTAAACTACGACCACCACCGTGGGATGGGCAGCAGCATCCCTGGAGTGCGATGGAGATACTGCCATCGCCGACCCGCATGCCAAACGTGGCGATTATGGCATTTACCATCAACGAAATTGGAGGAGGCCTACGTCTTGCAGTAGACGTTCTTGGGCTGATATGGTGGGGTGGTGGATCGAACATAAATTAAGCAATATAATAGGCAATTTAACAAAACCAATAAAAAATATGTTACATTTTTCATGTTTGAGTACATTTGATTGATTTGATTCGATTAACTTTGTCTGAATTTCGAATCGATAGATAATCAGTTTCAGAGATACTACGTTCCCAGATACTGCAGAGCATTTTACCTTGTAAATGTTCGTAACTTGCTTTACCACCGTTTTTATACTCAGATAGATTTATTATTTCGTTTCAGCTTTTAAATAATCTTATAAGAAAGTATAAACTATCGTTGGAGAGTAATAATATCGTACATTTAACTGACAACTTAATTAGCTGACGTCATTTCGTATCATAAGTTTTGAACTCATTCAAACTGCTCTAAAACTGAAAATTTAATTAATAACGAAATTCAAATTTTAAAATAACGATTCACCTGTTATGCTTTTACAGACTTTGATTTAGAAATTAATCAAAAATGTTTAATTAACTATTCAAAGCATTGTTTTACTTGATTCGTTTTTAGACAAAGGGCTTTTTACGTCGTATTTTCTGTTAGAAGGAATAAATGCGCAATAAGTACACAAAATAAAATGGCGAAATCACTGCTCAATAAAACGAGATAAGTACGATTGGTTTAAGAATAAAATATGATCAAATCAATCTATAACTCTATTAATTATACAAGGTAAGTACAATTTACGTAAACAAACGAACATGCTGTTTCGTAAAAGTAAATGACTTATTGTTTGTTTTATCACCAGCTTACGTTGGTTTAAGTATACATTATGGTCAAATGAATCTACTTATATAACTCTATTAATTGTACCAGTACAATTCTGTAAACAAATAAATTTAACACACATACTCTCCGAAGAGATATAATTAAGTAGGTTGTATGAACGGCACAGATGAAATACAAGTTAGTTACTGCGTAACAGATGCTGCACGAGCCTAGGATCGAGAGTCCCGGTGATATGACTATTTTTCACTAACACTCAAAGGCTAGCGTGATGTCGTTCGACGCGGTTCTAGCGCACTGATAGACACTTATGTATGTATATACGCCCGCCGGACTAACTTACGCGAACGCGGCGGGCGGACGTTAGCGGATTTCGTTCAAACGAGTTTCCTTAATCACTTTCCTAAAACATTCAATTATGATGTTTTTTACTACTGACCCATGTCATAAAAGCGTTTTATTTCCTACAAAAATTAAAACCGAGCGATAAACCTTTTGACTGCCGTTAAAAATAAAAGGAGTGATCAAAATTTTAATTACATATCAGAAGGGACGGGTCGGATTCTAATTCCAAATTCAGCGGTCGACAACGATGGTTAAAATCGTAATCGTTATTTCTGGATGATAAAATTTACGGACAATTTTTATTAAGTCAGTCGTTTGGTTCTATCGTAATTTGCGTAATTAAATATGCAATCGAAGATCAGAACGTTAAGTGAACTATTCATACTATTATGCAGGTACCATAATTTGCTTCGTATTTTTAACCCCCGACGCAAAAAGAAAGGGGTGTTATAAGTTTAACGTGTCTATCTGTGTATCTGTCTGTAGTATCGTAGCTCCCAAACGGATGAACCTATTTTCGTTTAGTTTTTTTTGAGTCATAGATAATTTTATCCGAGTGTTCTTTAGCATATTAGGGGCCCGCGGTGTCGCCACTCACCGTCAGCTCGTTATTATTATTATATTATTAGCACGCTGAAGTGGCAGTGGGCTGGTGACGTTTGCCGTAGAACCGACAACCGTTGGAGCAGATGAGTTCTGGATTGGAGACCGTGGTTGGGCAAGCGTAGTGTGGGAAGACCTTAAGGGGATTGCTGGCAGTGGCTGGATGGAGAAAGCCCAAAATCGATTATTGTGGCGCAAAATGATGGATGATCATCATCATCAGCCATAGTCCGTCCACTGCTGAACGTAGCAGCAGTGAACGGACTATGGATGATGATGATGATGAAAATAAATAACAAATAGAAAATTACATGAAAAAACCAATTACAATAAAGAAAGAACAAATAAAACTAAAACTAAAGGTTAAAAATTGCCCCAGATTGCTACCAGGCGGTAGTATGCCCAGAAAGCTAAAGAAGGAAGAATTGCCACGTTGTATACGTTACATCTCACTCTATTTTGTGAGCTATTTTACTCCTTTTGTGAAATCAGGAGTCATGTCATGCTTATGTTTAACTAGCATTTGCCCGCGGCTTCGCCCGCGTACTAAGCGTAAGTTTTAACCGTCTACAAAAAAGAGCTTCTCTGTTTGACCCGTATGTATGTATTTACGTATGTAGGTATGTATGTATGTTTGTCCACGATTATCTCGCGTTGGGCTGAATCGATTTTGATGCGGTTTCCAGAAAAGTAGTTGTTACATTCTGGGGTTTCGGTATATGAAGTTTGGTGATTTTGATTCATTAACAGATGAACAGATGAAAAGTCAGTATACATTCTGAGAACCGGCAAACTGTTGAATTTCATTTGATTTTGGCAAATATAAGGATCGAAAACTATTATCATACATTTCCGAGAGGCCGAAGGAGAACGGCCCGATGAAATAAACGCATGTCTTAGCAGTCTCAATAGGTCTGATAACGACCAAGCAGCGCGCAGCGGTCATAAACTCTGTTTCTTTGAAGTACAGAAATACGGCTAATTCAATATCACGTGTAAAGGATGATTCACAGTAGGCCGTTCCGTGTCCGGGCCGGCCCATTTTCTTCTAGAGAAATACGCCGGCCGTTGCGTTTGCTGTCATAGAAAACTGGCCGGCCCGGACACGGAACAGTCTACTGTGAATCATCCTTAACCCTTATTTTTCCTAAGATTAAATTTATTGGGTAGGTTTTGCTAGTTCCCATTGGAGCATCCAAAAAGAAAATTTGGTCTCACTTCCATTCGCATTCCTTACTGTCAGTCCATCTATTACAACCGAGTTGCTTTTACTGGACCGATTGAATTGCAATTTGGCACAAACTATCAAAAATTTAGAGCGCTCGTGGCCCGCCTACCGCCTACCGCGTGCGATATGCGGAAGCAATGTGGGCGCAGGTCATTTCTTGGATGGGTGACCGCTTTGAGTGGTTACTAACTGAGCGCTCTCGTGCTTTGAAAGGCACGTTAAGCCGTTGATTCCGGCTGCTGTCTACGACAGCAGTCGTTAAGCTAAGTTAGAGGCCTTCGGGCGGCTTGAAAACTTCTGACAGTCAAGTTGCCCACTCACTTGACAAAGGGGGGTTGAAGTTGCACCACGTCCGTAGGGAGTATCCACTGTTACCCTACACGTGACTCCTGGGTGGTGCTAAAAGTGCAACAAAAACTGGCAACCGTACTTGTATTTTCGAAGATCTCACGGTTCGTAAATAAATGCCATACGATAAAAAAATCGAAAGGTTGATTTAAATGGAAAAAAAATATCAAAACCTCTATGTCGTTTTTAAAAGCAATCCAAAGATACCCCACACGCCTATATAGTAACATTAAACTTTTTATGGCATGTATGGAGTGCCAAATTTTACCTCAGAATCGTATTAAGAGACCTCTCGGATGCTCAGATATCGATTTTGAACGAAATCAGGACAAAAAAAAAGAAAATCAACATGGCCGCCACTTTTACAAATTTTACCTCGGATTCGTATTAGGAGACCTCTGGGACGCTCGGATATCGATTTTGAACGAAATCGGGTTGGAAACGAAGAAAATCAATATGGCTGCCACTTTTTCCAAATTTTATCTCGGATTCGTATTAAGAATTCTCTCAGACGCTCAGATATCGATTTTGAACGAAATCGGGAAAGAAAAGAAGAAAATCAATATGGCCGCCACTTTTTCCAAATTTTACCTCGGGGTCGTATTAGAGGACCTCTTGGACGCTCAGATATCGATTTTGAACGAAATCGGGACGGAAATGAAGAAATTCAGTATGGCCGTTACTTTATTCATAGTTTAGGTACCTCTGATTCCTATTAAGAGTCCTCTCGGACGCTCATATATCGATTAATGTCGAAATCGTATATAATCAAAAAAGGTAGTATCTTCATAGGGAACTCACGGCACTTCATGCACCTTTAGAGCTTATAAGGAACATACATGCCAAATTTGGTATCTCTCAAACCAGCAGTTTGGGCTGTGCGTTGATATGTCACTCACTCAGTCAGTCAGTTTCTTCTTGCAATTTGGCACGTTTAAAAGTTTTCATGTCCGCAATATTAAATTTCAAAATCAATGCCATTTTCGAAATTAACGACCCAAAAAACCATAAAAATGACACCCATATTAATATTTAGCCATTCCAACCCCCTCGGACCCCAACAGAGGGGATGACATTTCACGTCCTCCACGTGGGATTTTAAAATCATTGGTGGTTTCGTAATCAGCGACGCGATAAACCATAAAAACAACACCCATATCGATTTTCAGAATTTGTCACCATATTTCCCCCTTTTAGGGGTTGTTTTCCAAAAATCCTGAAACACTGTTTACTCATTTATCGTTAGAAATACTCCTGTGAAGTTTCGAATAAAATAATCCAACTAATCTTGATTCCCTATACAAACTTCGGACCCCCATATTTCACCCCCTTAGGGGTTGAATTTTGAAAAATCCTTTCTTAATGCACCTCAAGACCTTATATGGAACCTACATACTACATTTGGAATCTCTAGAACCAGCAGTTTGGGCTGTGCGGTGATATGTCACTCACTCAGTCAGTTATTTCTTGAAATTTGGCACAAACTTTCATTAGCCACTCAAGTGCTCGCGTTAAAAAAAAAGGTGGTCTAAAGTGCTCAAGATTCACCGGGCATTAGCAGCGCATTGTCTTGTGTTGTTAATAAATCGATTGCCTGGCTTCGTCTAAACTTTTTGCTATGATTCTTTTTATGTTATAAAGCTAAAGAAACAGGCAATTTGTTTATATAATTAATTACATCGGTCACCATAGTAAAATATTTTTTTTAAAAGTCACAAACTTAACATACCGTTTCGAATGAGATCTTTTGCAATAAATATATTTTTATTTTAAAATCTAAATCGATAACATATGTAAATTTTATGTTTATTTAAAACTGTAATAGTTTACGCTTCGATTGATACCAAATAAAGTATATGTTCCCGGGGAAATATTTATCATAAAACCTTTTTCATTTGCAATGTTTACATTGTCAGTTTTGCAATTCGCCGCAAAACAGTGTAGTTTGTTTATGATTTTTTTATGAATAATTTAGGCAAACGAGTACAAAAATATTGTCAGACGTAGATAGACACACTATTAATCTTTAAATAACAAGTGCCAGTTTTGTCAAAATCGCAGCAATTTCTGTCACAAATTATCAATAACAAAAAATAGCCTTACATACCTAACGTAATGAGGGCCGCTTTTGACGCCCGATTACAAATAGTTCCGTGCACTTCAAACCACATAAAACACTTAACACATATACTACACATGTTACAGTTCACAACTTAATAGATATGCGACCGATTACAACTCGATTTATATTTTTGTTCTCATTTCAAAGGTATACAAAAACCCACGTAAAGGTCCCGACTCAAACTAACGGACATACTCCGGCGGGCCTGCGCTGTCAAAATTTAATCATGGCGGCGATAAAGGACGGGGTACACTGGTGCGCAACGAAAACACAGTTCATGCAGTGATCGTCAATATTGAAATCACGAAATTTACATTTCTTATTATATCAATTACGAATAGTTACAGATCCTTAACTTATTACTTATACAATGCTAATACAAAATTAACAGCTGTACACTCATGGTGACTTTAATTATATATATTCTTGGAGTAATAATAACGTTTGGCATTTTATTTTAAATATCAGTGGCTGTCGTGATATAGAATAACTGACAAAGTAGAAAAGTTGGAAAACCGCCGATTTTTTCACTTCAAAGTTATATATCTCAACAATGGCTGAACCGATTTTGATAAAACATGTTTTACTAATATTATCGTTTCAGAGAGAAAAGTTATGTTATTCTCCTATTATAAATTCGAGGAGTTAAAAATGCAGTGTTTTTTCACCATAATAGTTACAACTTTTTGGCTCGACATATCAGATCTCAAAGACCTCGTGTTTACGTGTCTAGACATTTATAGTTGCTTCAGTCATATTGATCCACGGCTATAAGATACTACTAAATTTCTCTTGGAAATCCTGCTCTGAAAAAAAGACAACCAAATCGGTTCACCAGTTTAAATAAAAGCTACGATGCCACCGACAGATATACACATTAAACTTATAACCCCCCTCTTTTGCGTTGCGTAGTATAGTAGTAGTAGGTACGGTACCAGAACTGACTATATTGTAATTTCATCATGTCAGCCGAAGGACGTCCACTGCTGGACATAGGACATATATTTATTTGGCACCTCAACAAGTTTATTTTAACTCTAACAGGTTCTCATTGCTGAGGTGATAAGTTTTATGTGATGTGGTATGTGTGTGGTACACGAGAGCAAAGTTACCTATATGCATATCGTGTATTTGAATCTCTCGATACGCTATAAAACCTATCATAGAATCACTTGCCACGCTCCCTAGTGATTCGATTAAGGCACTAAGGTATCCTTCGCTACCTCGGTATTCGAAATTATCACTCGTCGCAAAAAAACGAATGCTCTCTTATTGCACAAATAATTATTAAATCCTTGCCTGACACATCACGTAACCACTAAAGAGGAAAATTGTAATGAAAATTTAAGAAATTAAATTAAATTAATATTTGAAGAAAATAATCACATGTAACAACAAAATTCATACACTTAATTTGTGAGGTTAAGTATTTTTTTATTGGTACGTGGTTTTCACTGCCGCAATGAAGAAATTTTGGGGTGTTAAGTTAAAACGACTATGACAATATATATGCTAGCTACAAATAACTGAGATAACGGTCAATACGGGTCATAATCAGAACTGGTTTTTTTTTAAAATAAACCATAGGTACATTCTTATTTGACCCATTACATGGAATATGTGAATTTTATAAATTTATATGATCAGTTAAACACGTTAAAGTGAACCCTACCTCTACTTCATAGATTCATAAATAAAAGGTAAGCAGTTATATTGGTAATGGGCCGCCACTTAGTATGCGTAAAAGAACCTACCAAAAATAAATAAACTAAATTAAACCATTCTGCGACAATAGCCCAGTGTGCACCGCGCCTTACGACATAATACGTGGATCCGACGCGAATCGGCGGAAGTGCCTTGTGCAACCACAGTTGCGTACAATAGTATTTATAGACGTCACAAGTTCATTCACCTAATCCTGCATAGAACATACCTAATTGTTCATTAAAAGTGGATTTATGTGGATTTTAATAGACGCATTTATTGATTTTAATAGCCTAGTACAGAAATATGGAATAATCACATAATAATGTACGATTTAAATTTAACCTCGCAAAATTTTCATCACTCAACGTACTTTGTTGGAAGAATTTATCACATTCCATTTTAATTAGTATCGAAATATATGCTTCGTCTTATGAAGCAGTAAACCAGGATTAATTTGGTATATAATACCAACTAAAAAATGCGAAATTGATTGCTTACAGCATTTTTTAATCGCGAGCTCTTTCGCTGACGTACCGAACTTCGATGGTCATCAAAACAACTTATATTTTTTATAAAAATTGTTCCGTAGACTGCCGTTTTAATTTTTTTTATAGTTGCCACATTCATACTCTACCTATATAACTCAATTAAAAAGCGTTCTTTGCATGTTCCGCATAGCAACAATTTAAAAACCGTTGGAACTCCAACTCGCAACTAGTGTTGCGAGAGCACTGTACGTTTTCCCAAGTCGCAACCCTAGTTGCGGAGAGCACGTGAGTGGTTAGTTTTCATGTCCACAATATTAAATTTCAAAATCGATGCTATTTTCGTAATTAACGTCCCAAAAAACAATAAAAACGACACCCATATTAATATTTAGACATTTCATCCCCCTCGCACCCCAACAGGGGGGATGGTATTTCACGTCCTCCACGTGAGATTTTAAAATCATTGTTGTTTCCTTTATCAGCGACCCGGTATATCATAAAAACAATACCTATGTCGATTTTCAGAATTTGTCACCACTTTTCCCCCTTTTAGGGGTTGATTTCCAAAAATCCTGAAACACTGTTTACTCATTTATCGTTAGAAATACTCCTGTGAAGTTTCGAATAAAATAATCCAACTAATCTTGATTCCCTATACAAACTTCGGACCCCCATATTTCACCCCCTTAGGGGTTGAATTTTGAAAAATCCTTTCTTAATGCACCTCAAGACCTTATATGGAACCTACATACTACATTTGGAATCTCTAGAACCAGCAGTTTGGGCTGTGCGGTGATATGTCACTCACTCAGTCAGTCAGTTATTTCTTGAAATTTGGCACAAACTTTCATTAGTTTTCATGTCCACAATATTAAATTTCAAAATCGATGCTATTTTCGTAATTAACGTCCCAAAAAACAATAAAAACGACACCCATATTAATATTTAGACATTTCATCCCCCTCGCACCCCAACAGGGGGGATGGTATTTCACGTCCTCCACGTGAGATTTTAAAATCATTGTTGTTTCCTTTATCAGCGACCCGGTATATCATAAAAACAATACCTATGTCGATTTTCAGAATTTGTCACCACTTTTCCCCCTTTTAGGGGTTGATTTTTAAAAAAACCTGAAACACGTATTTACTCATATATAGTCAGAAATACTCCTGTGAAGTTTCGAATAAAATAGTCCAACTAATCATGTTTCCCCATAGAAACTTCGGACCCCCATTTCACCCCCTTAGGGGTTGAATTTTGAAAAATCCTTTCTTAGTGCACCCCTACACCTTATAAGGAACCTACGTGCCAAATTTGGAATTTCTAGGACCAGCGGTTTGGGCTGTGCGTTGATATGTCAGTCAGTCAGTCAGTCAGTCAGTCAGTCAGTCAGTCAGTCAGTCAGTCAGTCAGTTTCTTCTTTTATATATTTAGATGTGTTCTATCGCCTGCATAATGGATTGTGCTCCGAATAAATGTTCAACATGATGCCCACGGCTGCTATACCATCGCACCGCTCGCCGTCGGCAGAGCATCCTTGCACCTTATAACCTAAATGGTAGCGAACGGTACGATTTCAGAGGAAATTCCTCCCTCGGACGCTCCGGTTGTGGAATAATCTCCATGCTGAGTGACTAAAACATACTTAGTGGGATCCTACAAGAAAAGTGAAGATCTCACGGTTCGTAAATAAATGCCATACGATTAAATAAATAAATAAATAAACAAGAAAAGTGTATTAATTTTCAAGTGTTGGTAGCGCACGTTCCCTCAGTAGTTTTACAGCAAACCCTAATCTTAACAAGGAAGTCGAACAAAGACAGTGTATCTAGTAAAGAGAGATACCCGTTTTCATTATTGCGTTTGACTTTATTAATATTGCCTTTTGCTCGTTTCAGTCAGCTTATTAAGCGCTTAATAATGTTCATATTTACCGCGAACTTTAATATTCTATTTCATTTAGTATTCTTACGTTCATAACTCTGTATAACATCAAAACGAATATGCCAGACATCACCTAGACACGAGGAATTGTAACGCAAACAAAAATATCTTGAGACGCTCAGAGTTAAAGGACGAATATTATAATAATATTATGTTTGTCTATTTAGTAATACAGACAGTGATACGGACGAATGGACTTGCTCTGGAATTAATTATTTTCATTTCATTTTTCATTTATTAAAAATAAAAATCATTGATCAAAAATTTAAGTAAATGGTTGCCACCACAAAAAAAAAATACCCACGCGGTGAAAAAAAACCTGGTGAAGATATAATTAATTATGTGATTAATTGTGTGTACAGGCAGGGGGTGCCCTAGCCTGCTATCTTTCCGGTAGTAGGTAACTGAGTGCACGGGCCTACCCTGAGCTACTATAGACCACAATCCTCTTTCCCGTGGCTATAGGTATCCCGTCCCTCCTTATCCAACATTCCCTCACCATCCATTATACCTATCCCCTACATGCGATTCCCTCCCGCTTACCACACAAAGTCTGTCCTGGCGAGGAAGGGACATTAAAAAATGGCCTAAGGGCAATACCGGTGCAGAGGGCTGGGGGTAGAGAGGTGGCACTGGACTTTAAACATATAGCCAACTCGCCACTTAGGTGACCACATCCACCCCCCGAGCAACAGCTCCAGCGACTCCACTCTGGACAGCCGGTTAAAGCAAACCAGAGGCGGGGGGCCTGTTCATACAACCAACCCACAGAACACCCCCAGGAGCACTCAGGTACATAGGGTCGCCGCTCCCTAACAGCTCGACACAAGCTGCCCTACGTTAACGTATTAAATTCACGGTATCTCCGTTTTAAATTCACGGGGTAAAACCCGGTCATTTTGAAGGCGTGCGTGGGGATATAAATCCAACACGTCGGCCTTTTGGAGAAGTTTGATGTGATGCCGATGCGTGAACCGGTTCCAGCAGGCGATGGGACTATTGTGGGTAAATTGAAAAAAATTATCGAGCTATGAATGAATTTTGGGTGGAAAAAGTAATGGGGCTATTGCTAGGGTTCCGGACACCTACCATACCATAGTTATATGCTATCGAGGCAGGCAGTGACTAGCCACTCGCTAGATGGGCTCCTGAAAATACCGTCGTAAAGACGACCAGGAGCAACACCGGTGTGAGTGCCTCAGGGGTGTCAAGAGGTGTGATGCGCTTTCTCCGAAGTTACTCGCGGCGTTATGCCCTTTAACACTTCCACCCCTGGAGCATATAGCTCTAACGCCTCCTCTCTGGACGGCCAATGAAGGCAAGCCAGAGCTGAGAATCCTGCGGGCCTCCTCGGGATTCCACTCCGACCGACGAAGACACGCCGGAGACGGAGGCCCTGACCAACTCTCTGGAGCACTCGGGTCCGTGGGGCCGTTACTCCCCAACAGCTCACCACAAGCTTATTATTATTATCATTATAGAACGTATGTTAATGATCCGAATGTCAGAACTTTCACTTACGTCATGCGTCGTATAATCGACTAGCTAATATCACATGATAATAACTTGCAAATTACATGCAAATATCTTCATAATGAGCGAACTCCTATTAAATCAGTCCAAGTATCTTGACATTGGCAAAATCCATCTCCATATTTCATAAATATGGAGTCCATGTTTGAATTTTCTCCCCCAAATTTCCTGTGCGAATCCGAAATACACATAATACAGGGCATATTAAAAACGCTTAGCACATTATATGTACACTCTTATGACAAATTGCTTGTGCGCCTCAATTTTCGAGAACGTATGGCGACAGAATTTGTAAAGAAATGTGGTCCCTTATTGCACGGGGTAATGATGTGTTTACTAGAAAATTGTTGGTATATTTTGCAGTAAGCAACTGTTGAGAGGCTTCCTTGAGAGTTTATTAATCCAGCTCAACAAACTTGTACGGACATCTATCCAATATAATAAAATGATTATAATAAAATTCAGGCTGTATTGTTGATGAATAAAATACTATGACTATGATTTCAGTTGTCAATGTCAGTTAGTCTATAGGTAGAACTGATGACTTTATTGCATGCCTGCATTTATGTTATGTGTGCTTCCTGCTTGGCGCGTGATGCATGGAAACAATCACAGCTAAAATATATAACAGGACTGCATGCATACCGCCCCGATTCTGCGAAATAAGCAAATGGCAAGTAAGCATGTCAAAGTCAAAATAATTTATTCCATTGACATACATTACGCACTAGAATACAATCTGTCAATTTGAGCATAGTGAATTTGCTACTGTTTATACAAAGATTAAAAGATTAATTTGTTCCTATTCCCTACTGAATTATTGAATATATCAAATTTTTAATTAAAGGGAAAAATTGAAAATTTTTATGCTCCGAGCAGGATTCCAACCTGCGACATCTAGCATACGCGGCCAATCGCTCTAGCCTCTGAGCTATCGGAAGAATCAAGCTCGTGCACGAAATCCTTCACTAGTTTCCTCTTACAACGCCTAAGAGAGGCGTACAGCGACATCTACCGTAGAAGACTTCTATTAACCGCACCAACGTCTCAAATTACATTGAGAAATCGTCAGTAATGATGCGCCATCCCATACTAAATTAATTTTCGTTAGCAGGTTATTGCTTAATACAGAATTAATTTAGTATGGGATGCCGCTGTACGTACGCCTCTCTTAGGCGTTGTAAGAGCGAACTAGTGAAGGATTTCGTGCACGAGCTTGGTTGTTCCGAGAGCTCAGAGGCTAGAGCGATTGGCCGCGCATATGTCGCAGGTTCGAATATTGCTCGGAGCATTAAATTTTTCAATGTTTAATTTAAAACTTGGAATTTTCGTTAGCAGCGTTACTGCTTAATACAAAATTAATTTAATGAATATATTTTATCTACATCCATACCTTAAAAATTATAACTTCCCGAATACAATATGTTCAGAAACGATAAGCAAATGACCTATTAAAAAAAAAAAACCTGTAACCAACCTGTGTGTGTGTGTTTGAATCTTTCAAAGGTGGTTATAAAGTTTTCACACTATCTTCTACACTCGAACTCGGTTTGTAAAGTAATAATGACACATTTAGTTAATTATATGTTTTAATTAATGTAATTGTAACATATTTTAAATTTTAAATTTATTTTTCGTAGAATCATAGACAAGCGATTGAAGCATATGATTTAGCTTGAATCCACTAAGCATAAAAAAAATATAAAGATGCGCACACACCGGAAAACTCGCGAGTTGCGGGAGGTTTTCTTTGGCTGCGTGGCATTTTCCTAAGTCGATTCGATTTGTCGATTTTTAAAGTTTAACCCAGCGGTATATAATGGGTTTAGGTAGGATTATTGTATAATTAGGAGGAGTGTATACGATAGAGTACGAGTTAAATCCTAAGATTTTGGGCGGATTAAATCTTAGCGTGTTTGTTTTTCAAACAAAATACGACCAGTACCAAGCATGATTGAGAAAATTCTTTTATATATTTGTTTTTTACATTTACCTGACAGACTTACGTACATACATATCAATATAAAACATAGAACCCGTTAGTCGCTCTTTGCTAATATGCTTTACGAGTATCACCAGATTTAAGGGCGTAATTGTTCAAACAAACATAGATAAAAGCAATGAGAAAGATAAGTGTGTATTAAAAATTGTTCTCAAGTGAATAGATGTTTGGGAGTAGCCAGTACTTTGTCATTTTTTTAATTCATGATACCATGAAGAAATGTGTAATTTATTACTCTTTTACAACATGTTTTACCGCTATACTATATAACATGTTTTACCGCTATAGTTTGTCGGTCTTAATTTACATAAATGAAATGTGTATCGTACTTTTTGTTTATTTTTAAGAATAATAAATGCTGAATTATATTACATAAATCTTGTTGTTTTGTTTCTCTTTGTAACTGATTCATTTGTGTGTGGTGTGCAATAAAGAGTCAAATCAATTCAAATCACTTTATTCTGCTAAAACATACACAAAGTTGGTACAGTTGACATGTCAGTGGTAATATAATTACATGTATGTATGTTACGCCACAACATGCCATGCAAATGTTACACTAAATTATAATATTAGCCTAAATTTACCATACACAAGAATATTAATAATACCAAAAATAATTATTATAAATCTTCTCGAAAAACTCCTAAGGCGCAGGGTACGGCAGGCCATTCTCCATACAAAGGTTGTGCAAGTTTTTTGCGTTAGTTTTGGCACTACAGCATTTAATTTTTTTTTTTGTTGCTACATATTGGATATACGCAGAACTTGATGTTGAAATTTTGCGTTATTTCAAAAATAAAATAAAAATAAAAAACACAAAATATAAATAAAATTAAAAAAGAAAAACATCAAGACATAGCTAACAAAAAATAAGCATATGGACCAAAAATAGTAACTAGAGTGCAAACACAAACGAAGAAAAACTTGCACAAAGTTTGTATGGAAGGAGCTTGCCCACCCCTTCGCCTTAAAGAGTAATAGTAATAGTATTTTACACTACAATTATTGTCATCATCATCATTATCATCATCAGTCTAACATCCCACTGCTGGGCACAGGCACCCTTTCATAGTTTTTTTTTAATGATTAGGTATTATTGTATTGTATTGTCCTGTAATGACTGTAATCTTATCAGTGTTCAATCTACATAAGTTATGTACAATTTGAAACTAGGTGGTCGTAAGCAGGGCATGCCCGACGCAATGGAGCGAAGTTATTGTCTATATCTTCAGTCTAGATCGCCACGGTATGTGTTACTAGAGCTAAAAATATTTTTTCTCAAACATGCAAAGAAATTTCGTCATTTCGTGCGTTATAACAGGCTTCGAAGTATCACGTTGCATGCTGAACATGTGTGTCTATATCTACTTGGCCTGCAAACCCTTCTTTTCCCGGCCTCTATCGCTCCGCAGCGTTAGTGTCTATTACGGTGGTAAATTTGGTTATTCTATGTTGTATGGTTCAGGAGTTGTACAACTTCAACGAAATACGCGAATCTCAAATTGTAGAGTCTCGCTCGCTTTCGGGTCTCTACGCTCCAATTATATCTGTAGGGTAATTACGTACAGGTATATTACTTTCGAGACGGTTTTGCATTCGTAGTTGTGACCTCTGTAGCCAGCCTCACACACATGTTGACGTGTGTCTGTGTACGTCAACGTGTAAGTGTGTCCCTGTTAATATACAAATACTAAGATGATGAGATGAAAAAACGTCTCGAAAGTAATTTACCTGTAACTATTCGAATGTACGATAGGCTAACTGTCATTTTTAGAATGAAAAATACAGGGTGATTCGGGAGACGTGGGCAAAATCAACACAACAAATTCAGTAGATCAAAATCTACTGCTTCGTGCCACTATTAGTGAAATTAACGTTCATTTATCTGTAGTATTGAAAACAAAATGTTTTAAATTATTTACGAAATTCATGGTCACTCACAGTGTGTTATAAACCCCTTTTTTGTCTCACCCACTTTTTTTTCCAGGATCCTATGGTTTACTTGATTCTAAACAGCAGACTAAAACTCCCACGTCGATTCGGCTTGTAGTTTTTTTGTAAAAAAATATCATAATTTGCTTATATCCGGGTGATGAAATTCACAAAATCTAAAATTACTTAATGAAATATTGATTTTACCAATTGAGTAAGCATATAATGCTTCATCTTTTATAACGTTTTAGAATAATTTTCTGCAAGTAGATAACAAGAAATATCCATTTTTGTCTTTATCTGTTTTTATTTTTGTTAAATAAGTTTTATAGATACGTTGGTAAATCAATCATTCTATATTTTTCGAGTGACAGGCAAAAATGTAAACACACGTTACTAAGTAACTAAGTCACGGATATGACACGCCTCCGCCGTAAATCCCAGAAATCAGAGGCGCCGGAAGCAGCTGGTCCAGATGCCTGCGCCATACGAGCCCGCTGTCAGTCTCTTGGCGCCAGTTGTAGTTTATTGTAAACTTTTGACATTTTGTGGATACATTCATTTAATGGTCGACGGACCGATGTGGGCATGTTTCAATTTTCAGTTTTTCCCATTTCCATAGATGTCGCAATATGAACCAATTGCGCAAATGACGTTGTTTCTTTTTCTTGTAAAATTTTTGTGCGAATTTCTCCATCTTTTATTCCTCGTATGAATTGTAATGACAAAAATGAATCAAGTGTCGGTTTCTTGCAGTGTAGGCATTTGAATTCACAGTTTAGTGACAATCTCTTCAATTCCGATGCGTAAATCGCGACTGTTTCGTCTGATTGTTGTAGACGCGATATGAAGGAGTGATGAGATGCCCAGATGCCTGGTTTCGGGTCGAAAAAGTTGTCTAAAATGTAAGACAGCTCATCAAAAGTTTTATTAATCGGGTCTTCAGGTGAACAGAGGTCATAGATTCTCTCATGGACTTCAGGGGGTAATGTAGACAGTAATGTGTATACTTTCGTTTTCGGGTCGGTAACATTATTTAGCAAGAGGTAGACAGAGAGCCCTTTAATGAAGTTTTTTTTTTTTTTTTATTAAAAATGGGATTGATCTTGGCCAGCATCTAGCCAGGGGGCAAAGATGAGGCCGACGATGAAGCGAGCTCACCCAGAAGATGCCTATTCACTCGTGCCTTAAAAAGGTCCAGGTTATATGAACTCGGAAATACAGACGCCGGCAGAGAATTCCAAACCTTAGAAATGCGCATTATAAAAGAAGATGCAAAGCGCTTGGTTCGAATTAGAGGAATTTCGACCAGGTAAGGATGGTAGCCAGCCGTACGTCTGGATATCCGATGGAAGAAGGGGGAAGGCGGTATGAGCTCATGGAACTCCTGAGCACACTCACCGAAGTACAGTTTGTAGAAGACGCACAGACATGCTACTTTGCGTCGATGTGCTAAGCTCTGCAGCTTATTTCCCACTACCGTACTGCCGCCAATGAGCCTCCTGGCTCTGCGGTCCACCGAGTCGAGTGCGGCAAGTTGGTACTTAGCCGAGCCATCCCAAAGGTGACTACAATACTCCATGCAAGACCGGACTTGGGCTTTATATAAAGATAGAAGCTGCCCAGGGGTGAAGTATCGCTTGACCTTATTTAGGATGGTCAGCTTTTTGGCCGCTGTTCCGGCTTTGGACTCGATGGTAGTGCCGAAGTTAAGGTTTGAGCTTAACGTCATGCCAAGCAGCTCGAGATCGTTGGCTACAGACACGGTTGTACCTCGGAAAGTAGGAAAGATTGAAAGATTATTTTTCGTGAAATGGCTGGAAGTTGAATTTCGGTTGAGGTTCACGATGCGGAACCGCAATGGTTGTCGCGTGGGTCGCAGGAGGTGGGTTCGGTAGCGTTTCAGTGGGTTGGTAGGTGTTCATGAGTCTTGAAATTTTTGTTCGTAAATCGGTGTAAATTTCATCAATTTCGTACCTGTATTCCATTTCTCTTTCGAGGTTTTCATCCTCGGTCTCCTCTTCGATCTGGCACTGAATCTTTTGTAATCCTAGGTAAGTATTTTGTAATGTAAGTAATCTCGTTTCCAATTCTTCATATGTATGTGAATTTTCTTGTTCTTGGAATGCATTGTTTGTTTTCGTGAGAAGGCCGCGTAAGACCGCTCGCGCACGTTTCGCTTTTTTCAAATCAAACGACATCGTCGTCAATTTGTTAAATAAGTTTTATAGATACGTTGGTAAATCAATCATTCTATATTTTTCGAGTGACAGGCAAAAAATTAAACACACGTTACTAAGTAACTAAGTCACGGATATGACAATTTTTTTACTCTGGAGTGCCGCCGTAGTAGCAAACGAAAACAATACTAAACGATAGTTTACGCCTAGTTTTATCAACTGAAAAAAAATCAGCTGCTAATTCCGTGGAACTTAGAAGTTATCAACATTTTTTATCCACTCAAGTGCTCGCGTTAAAAAAAAAGGTAGTCTAAAGTGCTCAAGATTCACCGAGCATTAGCAGCGCATTGTCTTGTGTTGTTAATAAATCGGTTGCCTGGCTTCGTCTAAACTTTATGCTATGATTCTTTTTATGTTATAAAGCTAAAGGAACAGGCAATTTGTTTATATAATTAATTACATATGTCACCATAGTAAAATATTTTTTAAAAAAGTCACAAACTTTACATACCGTTTCGAATGAGATCTTTTGCAATAAATATATTTTTATTTTAAAATCTAAATCGATAACATATGTAAATGTTATGTTTATTTAAAACTGTAATAGTTTACGCTTCGATTGATACCAAATAAAGTATATGATCCCGGGGAAATATTTTGCATAAAACCTTTTTCATTTGCAATGTTTACATTGTCAGTTTTTCAATTCGCCGCAAAACAGTGTAGTTTGTTTGTGATTTTTGTATGAATAATTTAGGCAAACGAGTACAAAAATATTGTCAGACGTAAATAGAGACACTATAAATCTTTAAATAACAAGTGCCAATTTTGTCAAAATCGCAACAATTTCTGTCACAAATTATCAATAACAAAAAATAGCCTTACGTACCTAACGTAATGAGTGCCGCTTTTGACGCCCGATTAAAAATAATTCCATACACTTCAAACCACATAAAACTCTTAACACATATACTACACATGTTACACTTCACAACTTAATAGATATTCGACCGATTACAACTCGATTTATATTTTTGTTCTCATTTCAAAAGTATACAAAAACCCACGCAAAGGTCCGAACTCAAACTAACGGACATACTCCGGCGGACCTGCGCTGTCAAAATTTAATCATGGCGGCGATATAGGACGGGATACACTGGTGCGCAACGAAACCACAGTTCACGCAGTGATCGTCAATATTGAAATTACGAAATTTACATTTCTTATTAAATCAATTACGAATAGTTACAGATCCTTAACTTATGACTTATACAATGCTAATACGAAATTAACAGCGGTACACTCATGGTGACTTTAATTACTTATATATTCTTGAAGTAATAATAACGTTTGGCATTTTATTTTAAATATCATTGGCTGTCGTGATATAGAATAACTGACAAAGTAGAAAAGTTGGAAAACCGCCGATATTTTCATTTCAAAGTTATATATCTCAACAAAGGCTGAACCGATTTTGATAAAACATGTTTTACTAATATTATCGTTTCCCGAGAGAAAAGTTATGTTATTAACTTATTATAAATTCGAGGAGTTAAAAATGCAGTATTTTTTATATACACACCATAATAGTTGCAACTTTTTGGCTCGACATATCAGATCTCAATGACCTCGTGTTTACGCATTTATAGTTGCTTCAGTCATATTGATCCACGGCTATAAGATACTACTAAATTTCTCTTGGAAATCCTGCTCTGAAAAAAAGACAACCAAATAGTTCACCAGTTTAAATAAAAGCTACGATGCCATAGAGAGATATACACATTAAACTTATAACCCCCCTCTTTTGCGTTGCGTAGTATAGTAGTAGTAGGTACGGTACCAGAACTGACTATATTGTAATTTCATATGTCAGCCGAAGGACGTCCACTGCTGGACATAGGACATATATTTATTTGGCACCCCAACAAGTTTTTTTTAACTCTAACAGGTTCTCATTGCTGAGGTGATAAGTTTTATGTGATGTGGTATGTGTGTGGTACACGAGAGCAAAGTTACCTATATGCATATCGTGTATTCAAATCCCTTGATACGCTATAAAATCTATCATAGAATCACTTGCCACGCTCCCTAGTGATTCGACTAAGGCATCCTTCGCTACCTCGGGATTCGAAATTATTACTCGTCGTAAAAAAACGACTGCTCTCTTATTGCACAAATAATTATTGAATCCTTGTCTGACACATCCCATAACCACTAACGAGTAAAATTACAATGAAAATTTAAGAAATTAAATTAAATTAATATTTGAAAAAAATACATCACAAGTAACAACAAAATTCATACACTTATTTTGTGAGGTAAGTATTTTTTATTGGTACGTGGTTTTCACTGCAAATTTTTGGGTGTTAAGTTAAAACGACTATACAATAGTTTATATGCGAGCTACAAATAACTGAGATAACGGTAAATACGAGCCAAAATCAGAACTGGTTTTTTGAAAAAAGAAAACCATACATTCTTATTTGAACCATTACATGGAATATGTGAATTTTATAAATTTATATGATCAGTTGAACAAGTAAAAGTGAACCCTACCTCTACTTCATACATTCATAAATAAAAGGTAAGCAGTTACATTGGTAATGGGCCGCCACTTAGTATGCGTAAAAGAACCTATCAAAAATGAATAAACTAAATTAAACCATTCTGCGACAATAGCCCAGTGTGCACCACGCCTTATGACATAATACGTGGATCCGACGCGAATCGGCGGAAGTGCCTTGTGCAACCACAGTTGCGTACAATAGTATTTATAGACGTCACAAGTTCATTCACCTAATCCTGCATAGAACATACCTAATTGTTCATTAAAAGTGGATTTATGTTGATTTGAATAGACGCATTTATTGATTTTAATAGCCTAGTACAGAAATATGGCATAATCACATAATAATGTACGATTTAAAATTAACCTCTCAAAATTTTCATCACTCAACGTACTTTGTTGGAAGAATTTATTACATTCCATTTTAATTAGTATCGAAATATATGCTTCGTCTTATGAAGCAGTAAACCAGCATTAATTTGGTATATAATACCAATTAAAAAATGCACAATTGATTGCTCACAGCATTTTTTAATCGCGAGCTCTCTCGCTGACGTACCGAACTTCGATGGTCATGAAAACAACTTTTATATTTTATAAAAATTGTTCCTTAGACTGCGGTTTTAATTTTTTTTAATGTTGCCACATTCATACTCTACCTATATAACTCAATTAAAAAGCGTTCTTTACATGTTCCGCATAGCAACAATTTAAAAACCGTTGGAACTCCAACTCGCAACTAGTGTTGCGAGAGCACTGTACGTTTTCCCAAGTCGCAACCCTAGTTGCGGAGAGCACGTGAGTGGTTATTTGTGTTCAGGGTTGTCACATTGCATATCCGGATCCCATGGATGGTTATGATCCGGGTTTTTATACTTGAAATCAGTCAAGTATTATCGTATACACACTAATTAACTATATTTATGCCACCTAGGGTCATGATAATAGGATATAATGTTATTATGAACTTTTAAAAAAATTTATTTACACGAATACGAATATTTTTAAACGAATTGCAAACTTTCGAAAGTAATTTTAATTTAGCTGCATAGTAATGTATTTTCATAACTGTCAATAACTATAATGTTCATTTTGTATAATATTTATTGCTATTTAAAAATATATTAACTAATTTCAGGTTTATTCATTAGCCAGAGTCTATGATTTGTTTGTCATTAAAAATTTAACTTCTTTATTTTCTTTTCCTACTTCACGTTACATAATTTAAATTTTCTCCCTCATCAACATTAAGTGTCATCGCTGGCCCGCTAGCACAAGATTTTAATAGGGATATGGCTTCTTTTGGTAATGGATATTTTTTAATTTAGGTCTTTAGATTTTGAAGTCCATAATCGCCAATTACGGGGTCTGAGAAGACTATTGCCCTGTGAAACAAGTCCAACATGGCTGCTTCGCGACTTGTTTTCCTTGAATGATGCTCCCTATCATACCACCAGTATTTATTAAAGGCCTCACCCCTGGTTCCTCAATGCTACACTTTTCGACATGGGGTTTTAGCATTCGCTGTACGAGGGTGGACTCCTTCCTATATCTCATGCAGCAGATCATCGAAACTTATAGATCGATTCTGTTGTGTAAATGGATTGAAACATTGACTAAGCGTGTCGAAAACTATAATATTATTAGTACAGTATTAACATTTTTACTATTCATAACATTGTATAAAGTAAGACTATTTAGGTTATTGCTTCGTATTGTTATCATGCCAAATTCAATATAAAATAGGGGGGAAAAGAATGAAAAATCACCGGTTTTTTGTATGAAAAAAAAACCAGTTTCTGAGCCCTCTTGCTGAAGTCGCTTACGTCCTTTCGGTAAGTTGTGAAAACCTAAATAGTTGATTGCCCAACTACGCTCGAAATTCTCATCCGGATTAACAAACTTGAATTGACAACCATAGACACACGCAATCCGGATAAAACAACTTCTAAGTTCCACAGAATTAGCAGCTGTTTTTTTTTTTTGTTGAATAAGCTAAGCGTAAACTATGATTTAGTATTGGTTTCGTTTGCTACTACGGCGGAACCCCAGAGTAATAAAAAAATAAAAACAAAAAAAGAGAAAAAAGGAATTTTCTCGTTATCTAGTGGCAGAAAATATACTAAAACGTTATTAAAGATGTAGCATTTAATGTCCATTCAATTGGTATAATTGATATTTCCGTAAGTAATTTACTACAAATTCATTTTGAGATTATGATTTTCATGACCAGATTATAAGCAAACTTTAATATTTTTTACAAAAAAACTACAAGCCTTATCGACATGGGAGTTTTAGTCTGCTATTTAGAATCATGTAAACTATAGGATTCTGGGAAAAAGTGGGTGAGACAAAAAAGGGGTTTATAACACACTGTCACTCGTGTAAAATTGAATGTCATCGAGTCCGATTACTTTTGAAATATCGTATCTTACTCAATGTGACAATTTACTCTCTTTGTAATCAAAGTGCTGTCATAACAGTTAGGGGTTTAATCTTTATAAACCAGTTGTTGTAGGGTGACCATGATTGTAGAAAATTAAACTTTAGCTTAACAAAAATTAAAATACCGGAAAAAGGTATGGGTGTTTCACTTAAATACAATGGTGACAGATTCATTGCCATTTACTACGTATGTAGTATTGGTCCTGCTCACGTCTCCTGAATCACCCTGTATTTAGAATATTTAGATCTATCTTGCACACGCTTGAAAATGTTGCGTACGCGCCCCACTGCTCATAAGATTTCACAAGAATCCGTTGATAAAATGCGACCCGTCGAGGAGATCAGCCAGACAGGCGGATGACGGGATCTGGACTTATGAAAGACGCTTCACTCACTTTGATTGCTCGGTCAATCAAGCTAGATAATAAAACTGTTCTTGAAAAATCTTCTCCTAATTGTATTGACTCATTTGACTTCATGCATTTAAGTATGTATCTATTAAATATATCGTCGTCTAGTACCCATAACACAAGCCCTATTGTGTTTACTATTTGACTAGTTTGATTTGTGTAAAAAAAAATTTTACCATAATATTTATTTATTTATTAGAGAGTTCCTTATTCATCATATAACAGTCAGCACCCTACAAAACCATAAAAAGTACGATAAGATCACATTACGTATAAGCCGCCAAGCAATACAGTGTCTTACGTATATTATACTTAAATACCTACGGAAAATGATAAGTTGATAACCAAAGTATAATCGAATACAGGTCAAACTTACCTAATCGTCAACTTTCGGGAGAAGCGAAATAACTTTGTTACTCTAACTCCCGAAGTATGAGAAAGTTTTTAAAGATACATCACCCATGCTTGGGAATATGTATGTCATCTATTTAGTTAAAAGCCGATTTATCATTGTGTCTAAAGAGCTAAGCTTTACTGGGGAAGTTCCACTTTACAGACACAGCCATAACAGCGCTACTTGCTCTACTTATAGTGTGATGACAAAGCAATGAGTGATGATTATGATAATGTGTTGTTTTCAGCCTGGTGGTGAGTAAAAGGATACTCCCGAGGATACGCTGCGTTGAAAGAAACGGACAATTGTGTCTGGTTGTCGACACAAATGAATCTCAAAATCTATATATGGTCGGCAATGTGCTCGTGTTGAATGCCTGTTTGCCGCCGTCCCGGTATTCTAAAAAGTAATAAACGTGTCTGTCTACTACTTACTCTCAATAATTGTCCGAATTTATTAAATTTTTTTGGACCAAAATAATTATTTCAGATTTACTATCGAACATGACGATGGCCTGTCAGATATCATGTTTCAATTTGTAGTAGGTAATTAAACGCAAGCGTTATGCATTACAGAAAACAAGCCAATATGGTTCTTATGCAATACTTGTTATTGTTAGCGTTTGGTTTGTAGTGAGTAAATGATAGTTTTATAACTTTTCAATCTAATGTACAATAATAATGAAAACTACCAACAAAGACAAATCGTTTAAATTGAAAATGTCCTTATTATAAAGGACAAAGGGGTTTCAATTTTCTTCGTAAAATACTTCTTGGATCCCCCTACCGACTAAATCTGTCGACCAATTGTAATGGTAGTAATGGGCACACTCCACAGTTTTTTTACTAACACACGATCTGGAATTATTTTAATCAAGTAAATGATTAAGTTATGAAAAAAAGAAAAGCAAAATCCTTTTTATAAGGCCAGTAAAAACGAATTCAAACTGAGCGCCCCTCCAGTCTGTTCCCGCTGACATCTGATGTAAATACATATATAGCCGCAATACACAGATACTCACACATTGAAACAATTCCTACTAGAAGACGGGCGTTCTTTTTAAAACCAGTTATACTCAACTTTTTTGTGTTTTGTTATCACTACGTGAGAAAATACAAAAAAATCCCAAAAATGACAGCCTACAATTTCAGCCCGCAGTCCGTCCCGCCGTAGTGGTGACGCACCATGTAGCTCCCAAAAGTGCGCAGCGCAAGTGGACCCACCCAGAAAGGTGCTTTTTTTATCGTATGGGAATCATTTCGAACCGTGCGATCTTCGAGAAGACAGTACGGTTGCCAGTTTGTTGCACTTTTAGCACCACCCAGGGTTCACGTGTAGGATGACGGTGGGTACTCCCTACGGACGTGGTGTAACTTCGAGCCCCCTTTGTCAAGCCTTTAACTTGGTTTAACGATTGCTATGTGATGTGCCGAAAGCACAGGAGCGGTCAGTTAGTAACCACTCAAAGCGGTCACCCATCCAAGAACTGAGCCGGGCCCACGTTGCTTAGCCTCGCATAACGCACGCGGTACACGGGCGCCACTAGGCCACGAGCGCTCCTGCTGCGTTTCCAGAAAGGTGCTGAGAAGCAGCTTAACAACAACTAAATTGTCCATCTCTAAATTTTCTGACTTCTATCTTAGAAATGACTTACACACGCTATAATATTATATAGCTTAAATAAGTATGTTTTATAACTTAACTGAGTATTTTATAAGTGATAATTTGTAAATAATATATTTCTTTAGTTAAATTTCCAAGAATATCTATACCTGTCTGTTACTCTTATTTTATTTTTATTTTATTTTATAGGGTGTTAATTTTTAACGCATTACATTACGCACTATAGTACATTACACAATTAGGGTGGTAAAGTAAAGAAAGGCGGAGATCGCAGATTTTGCGGCCCGAGCTGTAGGCGAGGGACGTATATATACCCGATCGAGGGCTTTATTTATTACCTTCCGTGTTGTGTACATCATTTTATTACTACACTTGGCCAGAAAGCGGCTTTTTCCGTACGCGTAGCGTGCGGTAAAAGCTACTTTTTGGCCAGGTGTGGCATAAAATATTGTATGCCCGCTACGTGTAACTGTGACGATTTAGAACTTACTTTACACCTATGAATACACAGATATGTTTACAGTTATGCAATAAATATTTCTATTTATTTAACTTAGAAAAGAAATTTTGCCACCACTAATATCCCGAGTTTTATTTGAACCAGGACGGTTCAAATAAAACTCAACGAGATTTTAAACGTTTCTCGTGCATTTGGCTGTCAAACACAAATCGGATGCTACTTAAGGCCGGATATCAATAAAACGACTTTTAAAGCATACTTAGTTACTCTATTAAATGTAAAAAGAAGTTTATTTCTGGGTCAGCGGGGTGATCGGGTCATACCAACACAGCTGAAAAAAAATTTGTCCCTCCTGCGTTCAATAGTAAACTTCTAAAGTGTATGAAAGTTATATTTTTATTATATGTATATTAGATTTAAAGAAACCGTGACGCCTTTTATCTGAATAGTGAGCACAACCAAAGGTTAAGCTTTATAGCCCTTTGCTTTAGCTATGGAAAGGCGCGAACCTAAATCTGTGTCGAAGTTGGACTCTGTGCGGAAAGAGAAGAGTCGTGAAATGTAAGGGAGCCCATACATTCTCTGACTCTAGATTGACAGATTGTAACGCTTCGTCGGTACGAACGTTCCCCTAAATTTAAATACCTTATACTGAAAAACACATAACGTAATAGCTGAAACTTCGTTTTTAATTCATATTTTCTTAAAATCCCTCAACCCATATTCTACGAGCGGTATTCCAATGACGTTAAATTAATGAACTTTCAACCCAACTAATCATACACTTTTTCGTACGTAAAATAAAATGTTATTAAGGTTTGAATTTCATTTTTGACCCTACTCACGCCATTTTACGGTACTTACGTAGACACAGTTTTCTGTCTAATAAAACCGATGTTTGAAAGCTAGAAAATTCACAACACGGCATTTTACTCGCTCGTGCTCGCCGCATATGCACGCGCTTGTTTGTTCCTAGTGCGATCGTCTTTAATGACACCCCAGGGTCATGCGGGGGTCGAGTTTTGGACGAAGTGACAAGAGAAACACGTCTGGTGCGGTAAAAGAGGGTGATGTCAAAGGATAGCGGCCGGAGAACGGTCGGTAGGGACCGGGACCTGCTCCTTTGATGTCACTGATTTTACTGCACGCCGCACATACAACAGTCAGAGTTAACGGGTAGGCCTATAGACACAGACTATACGTCTCAACCAGTTGGCGGCATTATTACGAAAAGTTCAGGTTGCCGTTTAAAGAAAAACTTGAAACTGACTACAGCCGCTCACCGACCCTAGTGGGTTTTGGCCTCCGACACGGATTATTGTGACTTAATCCAATCTTGCGCCACCTCCTGCTAGTTCACATTTGAAGGTTGCGCAGTTCTGATTCGATGAACTCGTTCCACGGATACCTCCGGGTCGCCTCCTAGATGACCCAGGAAGACCCGTTTGGCGCCCCGATCTTCTCCCATTCTTTCGACGTGGCCGAGCCAGAGGAGACGATTTTATCTCTCCGATGATTTTTGGGAAGAAACATTTAGTTATATTTTATTTCCTTGTTCCAGATATGTGAGGTTCTGAAACCATGGCGGCGCTACGGATCGCTTGGCGCACCCAACTGCAGCGGTTCCTCATGAAAGTGGACACGAAGACCTGAGCCGTGGGCCACTGAAAATGGAGTTTGTCTCTTTGTTACCAACCAATGTAAGTTTTTATACCTTATCTTTGTAGCATTCTGCCAGGTGCTCGGAAAAATCTAATTTGGTATGATTTGGTGGTAAAGTAGTGAGAAATTTAATAACTATATAAATTTGAAGACCAAAAATGTAGTACATGATTTAGTCGACTCAATCCATTTTACTATTTTCTTTCCGGCGTGTAATTTAATACACCACACTTCAACGCATCATAATAGACTCACAAATCAAGTCAAATCCATTTGATTTAGCTGAGTTCATTACTTTATCCGGAGGACGTCGTATTGTTGACGCGAAGATATATATAATTCTGAAGGTGCAGCCAAATGGGAAGGTTCATAGTTCCTCTAATGCTAATTCTCTGAGAAAAGTTCGTTCCCTGAGGAAGCTCTATATATTTTTTCTCTCTGGATCTATTTTCCCCCACCTTATAGGTATTTTTCCACCTGACGAGCCCAGATGGAAAATTAGACCTTTATTAGGTATCAAATGAAACTTTATTGCCAATCAAATAAGATTGGAAATATTTTATTGTAAGTCAAAAATGGATTTGTCTGTGACTTCTAGGCCTAAGACCTATGTAAGGCAAAAACAATCTTGTACATGTCGTGTATTCCCGTAGCCAACTTTTGAGGTTGTTCAACAAATTATACGTAGAAAGCGTGTAACGTTATTTGGCATTATGCTGAAGCCGCTTAGTGACAGTTGGGGCTTGTAAGGGTGAATCTCCCAAAAAATTTTGTTGTTTAACATGTTTATCTGCGTGTCCGTCTGTGGCATCGTAGCTCCTTAACAGTTAAACCGATTAGAATGCGGTTTCTTTTATTTGAAAGCAGGTTTTCCAGCGATGGTTGTTAGATATGTTTTAGTAAAATCGTTTAAGCCCTTTTTTCAGTTAACAAACTTTGAAATAAAAATGTCGGGGTTTAGATTTAATCAACTTTTTTAAGCTGTCAATTATACTGGTCGAATAACAATTTGTAATTGATTGAGCTCCTCAGTATTGCCAGCTTACTTACACTTACTCACAGTGAATTAATGAGTATAATGACACTTCTTGTATTTTGTCGGCAGGTAGTATTCGAGTTTAATGAGACAGCGACGGTGGAGTACAGCGATGGAGAGGACCCGGATGCCGTCACACTGCTCTCCGTGCTGCTTGTCGGTCAGTCCTTTTACATAATAGCTATTGTAACCTTGTTAACGTAAACGTCCTTACTAACTTCCAGTCCCCATTTTATCAAGGTCACCAGTCGTAGGGGACTGACTTGGTTGTGTGGTATTTCTTCGTCAGCCTAAAGTTACCCCGGTTTTGGCAAGGGTCCGCATTCCTACTTGCCTTCCTCCACAAGACGCACATGGGGAAAAATGCGACTGGGAATGTTGCTTCGCGGAATTTAAGATTTTGGGGAACTGATCTAGCTACTCAAATGACATTTATAATTTAAGTTCAAACTTATGCACGCTCGAAAACGATACGAGGGGTTAAAGAGTGGTTAACAGTGATAAAAGACAGTTAGATCTACCTAAGGTACCTTTGATTACTTAATCAACTCGAAAGGTGTAATCAAGTACCCGGTCAACATATACATAGTTAAACAATAAAATCTTTGATTTATTAAAATACGATATATTTCACGCAAAATTCACTAGCCATCGATCAGTAGACAAGAACACGCAAAGACCGCCATTTTCCTTCCAGTGTTGTCAATAAATTGCGTAACCGTTTTCAGGAAACTATTAGTTACAATTCTGTCTAAATTGGCGACAGTGGTCAAAATGGCCTGTCATTGTTGGTCAAGCGCCTCCGTACGTTGTTTCTGAACGCCCGTTGCGGGCCCATTTCGCGTTCAGAAACAATGTTTTAATGTCTTCTTAACTTCGAGCATCTCCTTGATCAGTCTACAGGCGTATACAGTGTCAGTACGCCCCCGTGAATAAACGTTGGAAATTCCTTTTCATTTAATAAAATATCATTAATAAAGTCTTCAATTTCAAAAGCGGCACGTGTCGAATGCAAATTAACGCTGATTCATTCACTGCTGCTTCCTCGTCATTAGTATAACGAATTTACTTTAGCATCTGACTATAGCCACTGTCGTGAGTACTCCGGCTCATAAACACAGGGGTTTTTCAAAAAACACATGTACGAAATGTCATTTTGATATTAACTTTAACAGTAACTAGTTTTTTTTTAAAGTAAACCGGCGTGAAGAAACCGGTCTAGTCCCAACAAGATCTAATTTCCTTAGTATTAGAAGGAAATTAGATCTTGTTGAAGGAATTATCATTATCTTCTAAATCTTTATCTAATTTGTCCGTACGTCTACGCCTGCGTACTATAGAGAATTCATACGGAGCCGCGGGATAAAATGTAGTTGATGTAGATCCCGATAAGTGAAAAAAAAACGTAAGTGGGATAGAAGAGAGAGGGGAAATCTTCAATAATATTGTTAGTAGAACTAACAAAACACCCGTGAGAAGCCGAAGCTATAAGTTGTTATAAATAAAATAACAGCAAAACATACATTTGATACCAAAGCTAGCTTAAACCTAATATAAGACTCGTAACTAATTTGATCTATTTCCGTATCACTTCCATATCTTCTCAATGGAATGGATGGAATTATTGTTCAATGCGGCCTTTAAATATATTTTGTCAAAGGACTCACTACTAATCTCAGTATTTCACAATAGACCTTCGGTTGAATCGAGACGAATAACAATTCCCAACGAAATGAATTTTACCTTTTGCATTGCTTCTAAATATAATTTTGTATACAACAATGGAGCGGAATACTCAATTTGCCTCAAAAACAACTAGGTCTGCATTTGTAAACGGTTTTTGTTTATTGACTTGGATTAATTAATTGAAATTGTAAATTCAGGCACCTAATATCAGCAGCTTGAGAATTCACTGATGTATACAATGCCTACGGCTTGATTATTGCTGTATTATGATGGCGGAGAAAGCTGCTAAGTAAGTTTCCATTTGGTCGAAGTTCATTCAAGAAGTAAGGATAAGGCGAACACTTAATGAGAAATGGACCGTTTCCTAATTATTCGTTTCTCTCTACAGAAAATCTCTACCTGGTAAGCTATCTGTACCGCTTGTACCGAACGTACCGATGATGTACCGCTGTCGCATCAATAAGTCAAAAAACTGGAAATACTGATATAATTATAGTTTCCTTAACCTATTTTTACTCTTGTAAAAAGTAGAATCCGCTGATTAGGTCTTCGCATATATCGTTTTACAACTATTTAACGACGTCGAAGATATTCAAACAAAACGCTTTCTACGTAAATCGGACCGTATTTTTCGACGTTCTGCGTACGACGTAATATCACCAGTTTTATGACTGTCACTGTATCTGGGACATTCCACATCTTTTCTTTTACTACTGCTGACAATGCTAGTAAGAAGATTTTCGCTCTAATCATATTTCAAGGCTCAATTTAAAGATAATATTTTGCAATTCCCGAGTTTTATCATTTTACAAGGGCCAGAAAATATAAAATTTTCGTGGAATGCCCCATCTGCACGTTAATTGTACGATAAATTAGCCTAGTTCGTTTCAGTTCTCCAAGGAATCTCTTGTTTCGCCAGGCATATTCCTCTCTCTGCTGATATTCCTGAGCGTGGCGGGCAACATCCTGGTATGCATCGCGATATACACAGACCGCGGATTGCGGCGCATCGGCAACCTTTTCCTGGCTTCGTTGGCCATCGCGGACATGCTGGTCGCGGCTGCGGTCATGACGTTCGCTGGAGTCAACGATTTGCTGGGGTAATTTGTCAAAACTTATCATTGTCTTTTCGCAAAAACCATTATCTGCTACGTTTATAAATGTCAAACTTGACAGTATCTGCTCGTGAATTATAATGTGAATTTGAAGAAAAAAATAATGGAGGTTGCCTCGTCTACATGATATTTATTACAATGCGCTGTGACTTACTACTCTTATGTCTGTGTACACTGATTTGAGTTACATTGAGCAATACGCTGCGTTACGTATGTTTGGAACGGTTGATCCCAGCATTAAACTCAAAACTCTCAACAACTTTAATTTTTTTGTTGTAGTTACTTCAATTATAGCTTATTTAAGTTTTATATTTCATGTTTTTTAAACTCTCAACGGTTAATTGTTAATTTAAAAAAAGTTAATTTAAAGTTGTAAAATTTAAAGCAATGTCTGATATTTATTACATTCCACTTGCTTTAATATTATTACCCTCTATTTGCACAGTTACTGGGTGTTCGGTGAGCAGTTTTGCGACACGTGGGTGGCGTGCGACGTGATGTGCTCCACAGCTTCCATCCTCAACCTATGCGCGATCTCTCTGGACCGGTACATCCATATCAAAGATCCTCTGAGGTAAGGTTTACTGACACGTGTGGGTGCCGCACGATGCTATGTGTGCTGACTTTTATCCTCAACTTGTGCACTGTCTGGACTGCTGCATTATAGACCCTCTGAACTAGGCCTTCAGACTCCAAACCCAGTAGACAGTAATAGTGACGCAGTGGACACGTGAGTAGAATGCGAAGTGATGTGCTCTACGGCTTCAATCCTCAAGCTACGCGCGATCTCTCTGGACCGGTACATTCACACCAAGGATTCTCTGATGTAAGACTCTCATTTTTATTCCGGTTGACATGAGGGCATGTTATGAGCTTTCTGTCTTCCATCCTCAACCTATGCGCGATCGCTCTTAACCGGTACATCCCTTTCAAGGATCCTCTGAGGTAAGCCTCTCATTTTTATTACGGTTGACACGAAGTTGATGTGCATGTGATGAGCTTTCCTTCTTCCGTCTTCAACCCGTGCGCGATGTCTCTGGTCCGGTACATTCAGATCAAAAATCCTCTGAGGTACGTCTCTCTGACTGCGTAGGTAGTCAATTCATCTATGCATCATATCAATGCATCATATCTATGCATCATATCATATCAATAGTCGCGTAACTCGCGTAAGTACCTACCTAAGTTGTACATATTTATACAGCGAATATTTTTTAATGCAACCGCATACTCTAAGGGTTGGCCTTAATATACATTATTATCATATGTTTTATAAACGTATGTTTTAAAAAAATTAAGACTTCTCCTTAAAATATAATTCGGACCGCAATGTATCAATACATGCATTACTTACCCAAACAAGACTTGATCGCCTTCTGTCATGTGCAAAATTAGTGTAAGCAAGACATTGCCGCTCGAAAAAAAAATTACACTCTCGTATTACTCGTAACAAGAGTCTTAATTTTTTTGCAATATCGCTTCATAGTACTAAAACCTACGTCATGCTACAATTGGAGGCTATATAAAAATGTATTTATTTTGCTGTATTGTGTAAATAATAAAATTCCTGACGGCTGTTTTCATTGAAATTTGGCACGGATATTATTTGTTCCCTTTCAAGACTTTGATTAAAAACGAAACCGTTTGTAAATGTGATTGAAATAAAATATTTTCTGTAGATCTTCCAGGACAAAAGTAATTCATTTTAAGCGAAAGTAAGGCTGTAAAATAGGTAGTCAAAGACAAATGTAAGTGGAATTCATCAATCAAAATAAACTGATTATAAAGTCACATGAAAACTAACATATTATAAATATCGGGAAATTGCTATAACCAGTGAGTAAATTAAGTTCACAAGCTTTTATAAAGTTCGTAAAGAGGATTGGGGGAAGCTGACAGGAAATTCACTTTAGCTACTTATTTCGTAAACCTGTCAGAATACTCGATGGGAAGTGGGCTTTGCGAAACATAATACGATACCATTAGGCAAAATATCAACTTACAACAAAAAATTGGGTTAAGGAGAATAATCGTACGTAAATGCTATCTTACCGAGAAGAGTTATCCCAAAAAATATTATTCTGTGTTACATTAATTTTCCTAATCACTGAACTTGGCAAATAAATAAAAAAATGGTGGAAAAAACCTATGCATAGGGTAATTGAAAATCGTTCTAAAAATACAAAAAATGCAAAATGTGCCTCGGGTACGGGTTTACATCTCTGGGATTATTTTCGAATGCACTTCACAGCGTTCTCTATTTAAATTACGAGTATCTACAGTTTTTAAGGCACGAATGAATAGGCATCTTCTGGGTGAGCTCGCTTCATCATCGGCCTCATCTTTGCCCCTGGCTAGATGGCTGGCCAAGAGCAACCCATTTTAATAGTACACACATACATACAATAAAGCATACATATAATAAAGCTGGTCGAAAATCTGTACATGGAAGATATTCGAAAAAAAGTTGGCTGGGGATACTAAGAATCGATAACAGAACACGTTCCAACAGTTTTTAGAATTTTTGTCTGTTTATCTGTTTGTCTGTTTATATGAACGCGCATCACGTGAAAACGGCTGAACGGATTTTGATGAAAACTTTACTAATCTGTCGAGTAAATACCCGGTCAGGTTTAAGGCTATAAAAACTGTGCAGATTTGGGTTAAAAGGGGGTAAAAAGAGGGGTTGAATTTTGTATGGGAACTATAGGAGTTCCCATACAAAATTCAACCCCTCTTTTGTCACTGAATCACGCAAAAACGGCTGAACAGATTAAGATGATTTGTATGCTAATAGTGAAAATTGGGGGACGCCTATGTCCAGCAGTGGACGTCTTTGGGCTGATATGGTGGTGGTATGCTAATAGTATATAATCTGGATTCACTTATATTATATTATAAGTGTACTTTTTGTCCCGATGATCTTCCATCAAAGGGATATTAAATCGGGGATGCAAGTAAGGTCCATGAAACGGGGTGGTTTAATCCTCATACGCCATTCTACGATTTAAGTTTCAGCCAATTGGGAGTATAACAGCGTGTCAAGAAATTTAACTTAAAGCATAGCAGAATTGTAAACAAGTTGACGATTCATTATGTCAAAACCGAAGTATCATAATTCCTTCTGATTGTTGACGCTATTTTTGAGCACAGCCTTTTTGCAATTAGTTCTACTTTGCGTGTACATCAAAATGCATTTGCGATACTTGGCATTGTTTTTATTCATATGCTTAAATACAAAAACAGCTGTTTCAATGCACACTTTGTATCGTCAGTGTACCATTTAATTTTGTCGTGCGTTATTTTTTACGTAATTGTGGACCCTTCACACCATAAAAACTGTTTGATATAAGAGATCACTTGAGCTGGGCAGCCCAATCGTCAGCATAGACAGTTGGAGCATCTTAGATGTACACTTAGAAGAAGGTCGAAAGTTTGTACATGGAAGATATTCGAAAAAAAGTTGGCTGGGGATACTTAGAATCGATAACAGAAATCGTTTCAGCAGTTTTAAGAATTTGTGTCTGTTTGTCTGTCTGTTTATATGTCTAGGCATCACATGAAAACAAACGAATGGAGTATAATTTACCCTCATTAATATGGCAACTGGATCTTCGGCGACGACATAGCTCGGCCTTCGGCCTCGCATGCCTTGCCACTCTCCTTCGGCTTTTCAGTCATCAACCTTACATAAAGAATCTACTCTGTTGGGAGGCTCGGCCTTCAGCCTCGCGTATCTCGCCTCTCTGCTTCAGGCCTTCGGCCCTCAGCCTTACATGAGAAGCCCGCTCTGTGTGATTATTCTTGCATGCCTTGCCGATCTGCTTCCGGCCTTCGGTCATCATACTTATATGAAGAACTCGCTCTGTCGGGATAATGTTTTACGCCAGAACTGCGTAGCGAGACTTTTACCATTGTACAATGTACATGTAATGTTTTTGACGAGATTAATTCGTCTAGAATCGGTACATTTGATATTCCGAAATAAGCACTTAATCATTCGTTTTGACAATAGGATTTATAGGGAATGTCATATTGACTGTAATCATTTCTTAAGGGGGTGTAAAGAAGGGTGAAAGATTGTATCATCATCATCATCTGAGGCGTTATAGCCGCGGGTGGGCCCTAGGCTAGCCTGGTCAAGCAAATATCTCCAGTCCGATCTGTTCGTGGCTTTCCTTCTACAACATGTCACCCCTAAGTTACTGGTGTCCACCAGAGCTTGAGAAAGATTGTATGGGAAAACAAATCATTCCAAGGCGAGAACGAATTATACGCGGACGAAGTCGCGGGCAAAAGCTAGCATATTAAATAAAAAATATTGGATTGGGGACTTCAACAAGTTATCCACCAAGAGAACTAAATTATTTTTTCGTTCCACTGGGAATGGTTAAATTCTAAATCGATTATACTCGGTTCAACGGAAAAATAATGTCTTTTAATTATTATAAATCAAATAAATCTAAATTCATTCATGTTCTAAATTGCTAAAACTATATCTTAGAACTACTAATGTCTTTGATCTCTGAAACTAAAGCCTTTGAGCAATCAAGAAACTTGTCGCAAACTTCTAAACGAGCCATAATGCTTGTATCGTCAGTCTACTATTTAGTAACAATCTTAGTAGGTTTGCTTGGACAAAATTCGAAGCAAGATTTTATAACTTCGAAGTCTACTCGATTGAAATAACGGTGGTATTTTCATTTCATTTTGCAGAATGATTGGAAGCTACCAGTTATTGGAAAATCATGTATGCATAACATTTATAAATAGATTGATTAATTCTATATTATAAAGCATTATAGCTTCTTCATGAAATTTTATAATTTTGATATACTACAGTAATAAGAGAATTTTTTGGTAATCATTTCAAAACGTAGTTCCGATGTTTAACAATTGTTTGTCGGCATAATGTCGACATATGTTTTTCACATACCCAGCAGCAAGCGTTAAGTTGTCAGAGGGGTAAAAATTGCGAATCATATGTATATTTGTTTATTTATTTGCTTCAGGCAAAAAAAACCATAATTGAACATTAATATTAAATTGTCAAAATTAGATAATTAAATAAAATAACATGATAAAAGAAATTGATAATAAAATAAGAAACATTATGTCATGAATTAATTAATTAACTACCTAATATTTTATTTTATTTATTTATAAATAGACACACATGTTACACGTTATTTTACATTTTTCGGATATATATTCGTTCTTTTATTTATATATACCTATATGTTTGTCCGTCTGTATATATTCTACACACATGTCTTTTGGGTTCTGACAGAATACCAGTGTTTTGCTCAATTGCGAGCAAAGCTACACACTGAGTTGGAAACTTTTCTCTTGCTGCAGTGCACACAAACATATTTCACTTAGATAATTAAGATAACTAACTGTTTATAAATTATGTTTTCTTCCGTTTTCATTTGTGTGTTACGTTTGTGTTTTTTTTTAAGTTTCACGAATTATTTATTTATTTATTTATTAACATACACACAACCATCGTTACAGGCTATCCTAATTCGACAGTAGGGAATTTGACACAAAAAAGAAAACAAAAACATAGGTACATTACAAACTACAGTAACACAATACATATATCGTGGCCTTTGTGAATTCGTTCAAAGGACAAAAAAACAAATCTAACTAACTGTCTGTCTGTTTTAACTTGTGTGTATGACTGTGGTGAGCAAATAAATCATTTATCGACCTATCTATCTATCTAATATTTTGATGGAGTGCACGGCAGTGGTTTAAATAAACTCCATCCATATATATTAAAACTTATTATTTAAGTTATATATATTAAAGTAATCGCGTGTAGGTATCTGCAAGTATGCATGACTTTGCATAACACCCATAACACATGCCTAACTGTTGCGGACTAGATTATATTGTTTCGATTGGCAGTCTTCAAGTGGACGACGCGGGCCTAGTCATCCTGTGCAAGGCAGTGCTTTAATGATGACTTGTAAGCCGTCCATATAAACTGTGAATAGGCTAGGAGCGCTGCTGGAATTCGAGAATCATGGCGTGTACTCGTGAAGACCCTATGTATAACTGGAGTAGCACAGGAGAACAGCCTTCTTAATATTCATTTGTTTTGTTTAGGTACGGCCGCTGGGTGACTCGCCGTGTGGCGGTGGTCACTATCGCCATGATCTGGCTGCTGGCCTCCCTTGTCAGCTTCCTGCCCATCTCCTTGGGCCTCCACCGGCCCCACGAAGAGGCCACGGCCACACAGAAGCCCCCTCGCTACCCAACGTGCGCTCTGGTGCTTACACCTACGTACGCTGTCGTGTCGAGCTGCATATCTTTCATACTGCCTTGTATCGTGATGATTAGCATATACTGCAGGTAAGATCGATGGAGCAAAATCAATCTTAAACTTAAGCCTGTCAGAGTAGAGTGGATGGAGCGGCTGCACTAGGCGCCAGTTGCCAAGGAGTGCCTAAATGCCGAATAAGAAAAAAACTACTTTTGAGTGACGCGAGATGAATTATTCCATCCTGACCAGGAGCTTCGTCCGGTGCTAACGCCCCTTTAGTATGTTTCTACTGACGTAAGGACAATCACACAATACATAAAAACTCACATTCCTTACATAACCTCGATGTCATTAACGTAAGAATAAACAGACATCTTGGCGAGTGTGTTCCATCTTAGATCTTGTCTTAACTTACTATCAGGTTAAACGGGGATTAAACACAATCCCATTTACAATAAAAATAAAAACATTTAAACAATGTGTAATAGGAATAGGGCGCCCATTTTTAAACGGATTATACTTTACGAAATTTTGATCGTTTCTGAATAGCGCGTACAATACGTGCGTATCATCGGTCGGTCTTGTCGAACACTGAGTAGGCAAATTCGATGATTAACTTCACACTAAAACTAGACATTGGTCATCATCATCAACCCTCAGTTGTCCACTGCTGGACATACGCCTTCCCCAATTCGCGCCATCACACCCGGTCCTCAGCTCTCCGCGTCCAATCCCGCTACTAGACATTTGGTACAATCCGTCAATGTACATGATCAACAAAGATCTGCTTATTGTTACAATTTAATTTGCTAATATATGTCACGTCAAATTTAACGTTAATTGCAGCAATCAATAACGATCAATAGCAATTAAAAAGTTCGTAGCGGGATTTCCATATTCAGTCACGATCAAAAGAAAATCGGGTTTTCTTTAGTAATAGATTGGATTTTTGCGCTATAAAATAAGCAAAACTTCAATGACAAAAGGGCAAAAGCATTTATACAAATTTAATTGTAACTTCACCTAAAAGAGTAAACCGCCACGGTGTCATAAATCGAGTATGGAATTGATGAAAATTACATACATAAACAAAGAAAACACAACAATAAAGAGCAGAAACTTGAACCCATAAAGTTAAACAGTACTTGAAAACAAGCCAGAGATACTATTCCATTACAATACTACGTTCCTCGTTAAAGTTTGTTTAGAATTAGATGTCTGTACCAAAAATGTATGCTAAAGTCTTCGCTACTCGTAGAGAACGCGTAGGTTGAGAATTGTGTTGAAATAAGGAAAGTTTGACTTGATATCATTCGTGTATTGAATCAAACAAGCATTGTCTGTAAGATGTTTGTACATTGTTATGGTTCTCGTTTTCTATTTAAATTTAATATTTCGCACAGTCGACATTACGTATCTCAATATTCAACTGTGCTCAAAATATTAGAACAATTTTAATGTCTAACATAATTTATATCTGCTGTAATAACGACTGTAAATAATTATGGGTTGTGATATTATTAAAGCTAAATAATGATTTCCCAAATGAGTTATGTCAACGTTTATTTCTACATGCATCCATTTTTCTTGGTTTCCAGTACGAATACGAGTACTAATTTACTCTTAAATTTTTGATACCTCTTAAAAGATTATTGTAACAAGTCCATTAAGAAAGTTGAAAGCAATGGTTTTCACAAAAGAAGTAGTAGCTAGGTTTGTAAGTAAAATAGAGAACTTAATCATTTGAGTTTTTGTAAGCCTAACAGAACAACCAATTACTATTCAAATATATAATAATTATGACCTTGTGTACAGGCTGTACTGCTACGCCCAAAAGCACGTCAAGTCGATCCGGGCGGTGACCCGTACCGTCCAACTACCGGACAACCGGACCAAGTCCGTCCGGACCAGAGTCCACACGCACGTCCACTCGTCTCCGTACCACGTGTCTGACCACAAGGCAGCCATTACTGTCGGTATAATTATGGGAGTCTTCCTTTTATGCTGGGTGCCTTTTTTCTGCGTGAACATCGTCGCTGCTTTCTGCAAAACATGCATCCCTGGTAAGCTATATTTCTACTACATTTAGGCTGGGTTGCACCGACATACGATCACAGACTGATCAACGTCAAATATAGCGCCGGCAGATGTCATCCCATAGAAATTTGTTAAACTTTCCATACATTAAAATTTTCACGAACCCAGCTTACGATTACAGACGGTTTGGTGCAACCCAGCCTTAATCTCTACTACTAACTAAAGCAACTGATCAATTGCGCAAATTTTTATTTCTTTAATCTACAGTACCTATAAATACTTGTAACAACTGGAGATTGAAATTATTGTTTTATACCTATATGCACATGACAGGACAAAAAAATTAACCTGAGGCATATTATCTCTGTGATTTTTTCATTGATTTATATCTAATCTAATACATATTGTTCCAGACCTAGCATTCAAAATCCTGACTTGGCTCGGATATTCAAATTCAGCCTTTAATCCGATAATCTATTCGATATTCAACACTGAATTTCGTGAAGCGTTCAAGAAAATCCTGACGTCAAGGTACCCTTTGTGTTGCGGTTACCAAAGTGTCAGAGCTAATACACCAACAAGAAATGAGAATTTCGTTACTGACTACGGAACAAAGACTTTGGTGGTTAGGAGGAGTGGATCTCTAGGGTTATCTGGTGTGGATCCAACTCCGAGGTCGTCGGCAGACTCTGTCCGGCCGCTCAGGGACCACCACATCTGACAAGAAGACGAGGGTAGCAACAACCAGCTACTCGACGGGAGCGATGTGGTTTAAGTTTGCTCAAAGACTTCCGAATCTTCAACGCCCGTATCATGAACGAATTGTATTTATCCGGTCTCCAATTGAGCTTGAGCTTTAAAATTGAGTATTACTAGTGTGTAATTATTATGTTCGCTACCTGATTATACTTTAAAATTAGTAATTTATTATTTTTTTACTATTTAAAAACAGTGCCATTGTTATGCTATTAATTACTTTACCAAAGATTTTTAATACTGTTATAACTCCAATGTTTATTATGGTTTAAAAATTCCTGTGATACTTTTGTAAATATACTAAGTCTATTATCAATTATAGAATGTACATATAAAGGGATGAAAAAATAATATGCTTAATAAGTAACCTTAATTCTAAGAATTAGCACGGTGAATGTATTAAAATCTACAAATTCACTTAAAAGTGGTAAAGTGACAAAACCTCCCGTAATAACATTATTAAACGGACACAAATAAACAATTCATGTAAATAAGAGTTGTCAGCCTCATAATTTATTAGCTGGTCAGTTTACTACCTCGTCACTCTCTCTAATAACTTTGAAAGAAACGCATAGTGCGTCATCACTTATAAGTACTAACAGGGCCAGCTATTTTAGGCTAACTGTTGTTGGAGCCAAAGAATTTTATGATAATAGTGCTGCTGCAAAAGCTAGTCATTAAAGAAGTATTGAATTAACCAAATGTATAAATATTCAATAGCAATACAAGTAAGAGTAGATTCCCTAATAAAACAGCCTACGTAGTGTAGCCGACATTGATGTTGTAAATGCACTTACCTAATATCGTGCATAAAATAATAATGAGCTTAATAATAATTGATATGACAAAAGTGACTTGTACCTATCTTGAACCTTCGACTGAATTTCGCTATTTAATTTGTGGGCGTTTCACTTGCAATAATAATTACTGTGTTAACGGACAAATTTAATACCTACAATTTAACTCAAGATACAGGAAGTATCAATACTACTAATCTTCTTTATTGCTCACCAGACTGTACTTTTCATGCTAACTAGTAAACTGCTATGAACACAAAACATATCAAACTTTCACTAGTTTTTCAGACAGTTTTTGTAGCGAAAAATATATGTTATCTACCTTACGAATTCGTTACGTAATCACCCCATATTTAGACACTGTAAATGTAACCTGACCCGTGGACATGGGCAAGGTAGATATATTACCAAAAATAAACACCATAAATTATTTTTAAATGTAAAGAGAAGATACGATGTCTTAGCATGAATATGTTTTTAGGCAGTGTAATCTCCGGATTCTCTTACACAAATTTTATTAAAATGTCGTAATATTATGGTATTTGAAGCGCTCACAAATTCTTTTCTCGTATCCTTGTGTAACTTTAATAACCTTGTGTAACATTCGATGTTTTAATATTAAAATCAAACGCTAATTCAATAAATTGTCAGTCTTTTGACTTCTATTTGATGAACTTACGTTTGGTTCGGTCGGTTTACATTTTTTGTTAAAAATCAGCTCGCAATTACTTATGTTAATAGGCATTTCGTGCAGTACTCCTTATTAAAATGCTATGTTATCTCAAACATACACAACAAGTGTATTTCAAAAGAAGAAAACTTCATTATATATATTAGTACCTAATCTTTTTAAGTATCCAGATTAAAATGCAAGTTCTTATTACTCGTATAATGGTAGCCCTACCTTTTAATTGTTACCATGTATGTCCTACACGGAAATAGAATGATAGTTGGTATGGAATCGCTTGACAAAAGGCTGCAATGCACTAGGGCAGGAAACAAATGCCGGAAGCGAGGTTTACGTCCCGCCGCGCGAATGACGAACGATTCGTAAAACCTTTAGTTCTATTTCAATTCAAATTCTTTTGTATTACTTTTTTGCCGTTTTATTCAAAAATAAGCATTGATTATCAATAGTAGATAGATAAACACGAACTGTTTTTGATAATATCAACGCAATGTCTTTATAAAATATGGAATAATTAGTGCGATTATCTGATCATACAATTTACTAATTTGATTTGACTTACTGTTATTAGTGAAATTCCTGTTATTCGGCGTAATTTCTGTAAGTACACGTGTGTGTACAACCAGTAACGAAAATACTTCTTGTGTATCAATTACACGTTGCTGTGTATAAACGGAAATAAATGCTAAATGTCATCCTACAAAATCGTCCTTTCCAAATTGATACATTATTGATGTAAATACAGCGTAGGAATGTCAAATACCTCTTGTATGAAATAATATCAACCTGTATGTGGACTTCTTAGTATCACATGGATGTTCTCCGAATTCTCAATGCACCAGTATTTATTATAGCACACAGGATGATGTTTTAATGTAGAAGATATTTTAAATAATGGGGAAAAGCGCTACTGAACTTTACTTAAAAAGTATGTAATTATTAGATTAATAGCTAATGTATCATTTACGTTGTCAAGTATTGTCGATATTGTAGGACATATCAAGTTACTCAACTTAAGTTATGTAACAAAAATTGCAGGGCTTACCTTTATGAATTAATCCGCTAAAAAGGTAAATCAGGTAATATACATTACAGGACTTACTTTGATGTTATAAATTTACTGGGAATTATAACTCTGTAATCTAGATTAGTGTAAAAATGAGATAGAAATGTAAATTTAGAAGCTGACTTAAAGCAATACATAAAAAGAGTTTTATGACTGTTGTATATAATTCATAAGAAAGTTTCCGAATAATTATAGCTTAACTGTAGAAAATGGTGGCTGTATTTGCATAAAATGTGTAATTTGTTGTTATCCGTGGGAACATTTCTGCAGTTATAAGAAATCATTGCACTTGCCCGTTATGATTGATGCTAATAGCGACCTGAATGTGTTTAAAATGTAATGTATACCAAAAAGACTAAGGTTCAAAATAAGTTGCTTTGTTGCTTTGTTTTCTTATTTTCGACATAATTTTTATCTCCAGCCTGTTGTACTCATATCTACAAAAGGAAAATTGGTGTTCACTTTTTTCAGCATAATACTAAGAAAGGTTTTTTTACTGGAGATAGGGTCGCGTATGACCGCCACATCTTGCCAGATGGTAAACAACGATGCGATCTTAACACTTTGATGGACACTATTCCAGACACAATAGAAATAACAATAGAGTTACGACTATAGGCGTCTACTGTCCACCAATACATTAATAAGGTGTATCACGTCTGCCTAGAATTACCTATTTACGTGATATTTTCCATTGGCCCTCCCACTCCGGAAGCGCTTGAGCACTTTCATTGCCGCTTAGTGCTACGCGCTACGCTCGTAGGCCGTATTCGCCGTATGTAGTCCGTAGTACCCGACAAACGGGTTCTCAGCGCTGAATGTGTGAATCATCGAATTTAAGTAGTGTTTTGTTAAATCACATTGGTACAAAGGTTCCATATCCAGTAGATTTTGAGACCATTTAAATACTGTAAACGAATATAAAATAAATAGGATTTATTTTGTATTACCTAAATGTACCTTTCACTGAATACGTAATAATAGTATATAAAATAACAACCCTGATACCGAATCGTAGAATTTAAGGTTAATTGTATATCACATTAGCATATTCAAATGCACTTCAATTTGATCGTTTCCCGATACAAATAGGCCATCAGAAATATTGAATATCATACGTGCCGCGATTTCATTTTTAAATAAATGCATACTTGTCACATTTATTCTCTAGGATGAAAAAGGTTATTTTGCTTCATTTTGTGCCTAAAAACTAGGGTGCGAATTATCAGATCCTTAATTCAAACTTTTAGCTTGAAACGCACAGAGCGCGGTGCGGCGTCGTTGCGGGGCGGAGGCGGTTTCGCGGTAAAGCTAACGCGTTCTGGGGGATGACGCGCCAAAAAACCGCGCGGGATAGCGGAGTCACAGTAGATAAATAGCCTAGAGCAGTAAAACAAATCCATACAAATGTCCGATTTGACGCACCCACACAGACACAAGTCATTACAGTAAACTTAAGGAGATCTCGGGTTGTATCGATCACGTGTGCCACGCACATATCGCGTAGAAGTTTTTAATAAACTAGCGCGTGCTGGCCACTATTTTGATTCGACGTGACATGGATGTGAAGAAATCATTTGATGAAAATGCGATTAAATATTAGAAATACAATTGAGGCGTACTTATGTAATATTGTGTGGTTTATGTTTTATGAATTACTAGTTTCTCCCGCGACTTCGCCCGCGTAGAACTCGTTTAATCGCTATATCGCTCTTCCGTACAAACTCCCACCCTTCTTTTCACTTCCTTAAAGGATCATTTCCGGGATCGCCTCAAACTATCTCGTTTGGCGGTTTAAGCGTAAATTGTGGCCTTAGAAGTATTTTCGTCTGATAATACAAAATGCATTGAAGGTAATGCATAAATGTTAATATAAATAAGAATACTTAATTTACTGTTGTCTGTTGCGCTGCTCCGCCCGTCTATTACAGAGAACGTAAGCGAAGCCGCGGCATACAACAAAAAGTTGATAAACCCCCGACATTTTCATTTCAAAGTACAATATTTCAAAAAAAATTAAAAAGCTTAATATTTAAGAACCGGTTTCGTTTTCGGTTTAACCGTTAGGGAGCTAAGATGCAACATACAAATACACAGATACCAAGGTTAAACTTCTAACACCCCTCTTTTTCGTTGCGTCGGGGATTAAAAATATACCCTATTTTAAGTAGTTTCGGAGATTACGTCCCCTACACACAAACACTATTAGTATATTTTACCTAGATTACCCGCTAAATATCATTTGAGTGTCTACGGAGTAAAATACAAATCAATATTTTAGTGATTATAATAATCTTATTCAAATTTACATAAATTGAGAGGTGCAACCCTATCGCTCTAACAAAGCCCAGGCCCAAAAAGGTCTTAAGCGACTTATTTGAGTTACTGCCTTAAACTATATATATATACTATGGTGGAGTGGAGGTGGCGTGATACATGGAGCAGTAATCTACACTATTGAGAGTCGACAGTTTCAGAAAAATCATAAATGCAAAACCGCATCGGCCCGCGCCGCGCCCTCTTCGTGTGTTTCGAGCTTTTAAGTGCTACGTATTTTGATTATTTATACAGGGTGTAATCTAATTGGTGATACAAAATAAAAACAATGTGAATGTAACCATGATTTTGAACAACTTTTACTATGGGACCAACTTTGTCAGAGTCGAAAAAAAACAACCATTTCATACAGTTTGCTCTATCGATTGAAGTCTTATATCCTATGAATCATCAGTTTTTTTTGACACGATTAAAGTTGGTCCCATAGTAAAAGTTGTTCAAAATCATGGTTAGATTCACATTTTTCTATTTTGTATCACCAATTAGATTACAACCTGTATGCCAGTGTCAGATAAATATGTTGCTTTTGCAGGGATTGGAAAACGAGGTAGTAAGACATGTTGCCTATGGAACCACAAGCGTTTAACGCAGACTTCACAGAACGTGGTGGGATATATAAAAAAGTCATAAAAGACTGCGTTGATTTTGCTTTGACTATAATATATTTACTGGGATAGCATTTGCAAAAGAGTAAACAGGTTATTTATTACAATATTATAAACAGTTTTCAATTTTTATCGCAATGTGTTTTAATGTATGAATGGTCTCTTTTATTTGTACTGCTGTTGGGGCATGTGAATTTGTTAGTTATAAAAAGCAGTGTTAGTTATATTTTCTATGTTCTAAGTGTTTAGCAGCTTTTTCAGCCCTTGAGGGGTAAACCAAAGCTGGTATTTGGTATGTTACTATTAAGGTTCTAGTCGAAAGTAAATATATTTAAAAGACTTCTAAGGTTGTTTTTTTTAAATAATAAAGTGAACATATAACCCACCCGCCTTACCATAGTCTTAATAGTGATTATGTATGGTGTATCGTATATGGAATCATGGAATACCTCGGTTGATGAAAAATATAATCTCCTGCAGCTCAAATCTCAAATGCAAGATCCCTTCAGGCCGCCATCGCAATCATGTTTCGCAACTAACTAAATATACTTTGTACGCAATATTTGTTCGGAACCTGTTTACAAAAGAATTTTGTAATTGACATCAATGCAGAAATTGTTTTATAACGTTTCTATGTATAAATACAGAAATACTATTATTTTGTGTTTAAAAATTGTACGTAAAGTATGTGTCGGAATATTAATTGTCCAAGAACGCCATAAGATAGAAATATTTGTATCTTTGGTGGATGCATTAATACACCTCTTTTTACTGGACACATTATCCATCTTCATCCTAACGTTATTCCTAGTACAGTTGCATCCTGAAGGATGCCTGGGGTCTGCTCCTTTTAACTGGACAAATTATTAATCAAAATTATTCTATACGTATCTCTGGGGACACGGGCCTATCAATACTGTCTTCGTTTGGCCCAAAACTGGGAGGAAATAGCGGAATCCGAAGATAACTTGACCGCTTTCAATAGAGGTCACTGCGAGGACATTATCAAGTCAACAGGCTACTAAAAATTGGTATCTTTCTACCCGTCATAAACGTACTGCGAGATTTAATGAGACGTGAATAAAGCACCATTTTAGCAAGGAAGTTGAGGGGACAGCAAGCGGGAAAGTACATATAATTACTATTTCGTAGTGATTTACCATTACTAATGAAACGTTTTTTGTGATAGTTGTTGAATAAGAAAAGAACAGATTCAAATTACACTGAAATAAAACTTCGAAATTAAGTAGCATTCCAATCTATTTCACCATTTTAAAATAAAAGAATAGACAAGACTTAAAAGAAAAGACAGCCATTCGTTTAGTGAAAAACATAAAAAAATAATCTATATTGAATAAGGGCTATAAATTTCAAAGCAATATCCCATGCTGATTTTTCCACTTCTTAAGTTTAAATTATTTCTTAGTAATTTATAAGATTATATATTTTTGTAAGTTTGGGAAAAGTATAATTGCAATAAAAATCAAATATTTTTTTGGCTTATTACTTACTTTTCTTAAGTTATAGCATACTGTTTAAGTTTCTAAAACATCTAGTAAATGAGCCAACGTTGAAAAGTTACGATAATGTTTTTAATTGTGTGTTTTTGAAACAAAAAATAAGAACAAATAAATAAGGGTTCCGTGCAAAGAAATGACATTCCTTTGCCGCCACCACTTACGAAACTTAGTCTATAACGACGTCTAGTTGCGAACAAATAATGAAAACTCTTCTACCGCAACCAGTTTCGTTAAAGTAATATTGAGTTCTCTATATCAGCTAGTTGCGATGGCGGCCGGAGGGCCAAGATCGACGAGAAGAGACCATCTAAAGGCGCCACTCAAAAGCTAAGAATCTTCGCACTTTGTTCAACGCGGGCCAAAGGTCTTTTTTAATCCGCGCGGCCGTAATAAGTCCTTACAGCCCTTGTAATAGCCGACCTTCATTATAAGAGTCGACTTGGAGAACAAGAAGATATTATAATAATGGAATATTAAATGGAAAATTATAACTGCAACTCCAGTAACGACATCGATAAACGATAAAAGATGTCGTGACGGTCTATAATAGAAAAGAAACACCAAATAAAGAGATACTATTCTAACCCTACCTATACTTAATCGGATCGTGATCGCAATACGAGTGTTTACCTTATGAAGTTACTTTTTCGCCAGCTCCTTCTACAGTGGCCGGAAGTACTACATTTCTTATGTAGAAGCACCGACTAGGTTTCGTTAGATCGTAATCTCAATTTTACCTAATTAAGTTTGGTTTAATTAATAAATGATTTATTGCGCATTAAGGCCTTGCCAGACTGGTGATTGGGGAGCGGTTTGTAAGCGACGCAAATTCAAGAAGCGAGTTCACCGCAGTTGTGCAGCGAGGTCATTGGATAGCTTCGCTCGCAAATCGTTTGCTAATCACTAGAAGGCGTGTTACAAGGCGTTAAGATGTTGACTAATAATTTTACAGTGCCTTTAACGCATATAATTGCGATTACGTACATACAAGTTGGTTACCGGAGAGCGCGGCCGGCTTCGAATGTGTTATTTGTATTATATCTTCTTCGTAAGTGATATAAATAATAATAAATATTGGGTCACAATCTTACACAAATCGACCTAATCCCAAACTAAGCAAAGCTTGTTCTATGAGTACTAGTCAACGACAAACATAAAATATATAAATACATACTTAAATTCATAGAAAATATCCAAGAGTCAGGAACAAATATTCGTACTACACATACACAAATAATGCCCTGACAGGTTCACTAATGAGTAAGGCGAAGCGGTCGTCAACTTTATCCTTTTATACATTCTTCTATTCAGTGCTACAGCTTGTACTAGCTCCCTCTCGCTTATGTTAGAACGATATGCTACGCGTGCAAAAACTTGCGTATGCATGAAAATATTATTTTCGCCTAAAACGATTTAAAAAAATTAAACTGACCAAGTGCCAGTTTGGCCACGCACAATTTAGGGTCCCGTAGCTGTCCACCAGTGACATTATACGAATTTTAAATATTTAAAACTTTATTTGCTATATACTTGACATAACTAAAAACATCACTATGTAATCAATGGAAATTGTACGAAAATTAGCTTTCCCAAGTAGGTACATTTCTTGTTTGGCTATTACTCGTTAAGAAGTAAGAATATCTAGTAAATTGTGATATTTTTCCTTTTAAATTTATTATATAATACTACTTACATGATTTCTTTTACATACCTGGTAGAGTCGGGAGACATTCGACTCGAACAAACATTGTCACTTTAGAATTTAATATCACGAGAACGGTACGTATGTAGTGTTGTGTTCCTGGTGGTGAGTAAGGTCGCAAGAGCTCCCGAGGATGCGCTGTGTTGGGAGTGAGGGACCTCCATATGTCTCTAGCTTGACAGCTGGAGACATCTGCGGGTCCCTCACTCTCAACACAGCGCATCCCCAAGTTAATAACCGCGCGCACTTCGTCGGCAACGCACTTGTGATTCCTCTGGAGTCGCAAGTATCCATAGGCTACGGTGTCTGCTGGTCTGCTTACCATCAGGCAGGCCGTAAGCTAATGAAGAAACAGACATCAGAGAAAAGCAGACTCGCAGTATTAAGCCAGATGATTGTTCACATAGTTATCTCTTTAATTCTTATGGTGCACCAAAATGAGTTAGAATGCGACAGATAGTACAATAATTTTCAGTTAACGAGTTTTCTCCATTTGAAAGCACACCAGGATGTCAAATGTCATATAAACTTAACGCACCACAACGTCAGTTCAGTACAATTTTCAGTTATGAAGACGGAGACACTGACAGATGAAGACATGTCAAATGTCACTTGTCTCTCTCTCACAAACTTTCTGATTTGTGCATTAGTGAGAATAGATCAGATGTACAGAAATCGTTCAACTTTAATGAGCGGATCTGCTTTACCCCGATATCTGTGTGAAAAAATGATTGAAAAAAACCTCACATTAAATTTATACGAGCTATCTAAAGATACCCCACATGATGGATTTTACAAAAAAATACATCGCTACGTACAGGTAGGGTAGGTACCCTGAAATTTTATATTCAGTACTTTATTACTCCTTTTCGCGACATGATTGATATGTATACTTTTGCCAAATTAAAGCATTCTAGTAATACCTAATATTTACCGAGCTACCGTGGGCAGAGGAACAGGCATGTCGAATCAATAAAGATTCCTTGTTTACTACGGAACCCAAAAACTGATCTATGAAGTTACTGCAAATATGTATTTTGATTATTTTCTGAAAAGAGTGGTCAAAATATTTCTTATAAGATAAGAAGCAACAGCGAGCTGTAAGTAGAAAATTTTGAATAAGAAAGACATTGTTATAAGTAGGTAATGAGATATCAAAGTTACGAGTACAGATCTTTTTTCTTCAGAATTATATGCTTTCGGAGCTCTCAAATTACCCCCCATGAAATTGGGGGAGGCCTATGTCCAGCAGTGGACGTCCTAGGGCTGATATGGTGGTGGTGGTAGTGGTGGAGCTCTCAAAGGCCTTTGAAAAATTTCCATTTTACTTACTAGACTGCGTGGTGCTATAATGAAATAATATAAAAACTAAGTGTTAATAAATGAAATTTTACGTTTATTAGTAACTTTATATTGTATTTATCATTATCATTGCTAGACAACTCATGTAAATAAAAAGGCTTTAAAACTCATAGACCACCACCACCACCATATCAGCCCTAGGACGTCCACTGCTGGACATAGGCCTCCCCCAATTTCATGGGGGGTAAATGCCATAATCGCCACGCTTGGCATGCGGGTTGGCGATCGCAGTATCTCCACCCATAGCAGTAACTCATAGACATCTTATTCTTATTACGTATAATAATGATCAAATGAACCATTAGATTTCCACTAACAGCATTATTTTTGCTTTAAGCTTGACTGAATTTCCTAGTAGTAGTAGAAAAGGACTCATGAAATACAACGAGAATATATCTAAGAAATATTAGCATAAATTTCTAGAATTAGCGACTTATTAGTTCCACGTTACCCAGTCAGTGGCAAACTGGTACACGAACAGTTTCGCAATCAATTTTCTCTGAAAACTTACAAAGGAATCACCGACCGTTTGACGCCACACAAACCAGAATTTGGTAGAAAATTGAATTGCAAAAAGCACTCGGATTTGTGGGCTGCCCAGTCTGCGAAACTAACGGTATTTTGTGGCATGAACCACTGTATGGTAGTAAAGCATTTTACTAATTGTATTTTTACTGGATCCTCTATCGCTTCACTTTTATCCCGCTGATGTGATAATTCTTTTTGATTTTTAGCAAGAAGCGTGACGGGAGTGGATATGGCAAATGCGATCCCTGTCGTCGTGTCGTCGTGTGTCGTGTGTCGTGTGTGTCCAGTGTAATTTAGCTCACGATAGCACATAGTTGATTAAGTTATGAGTCAAAGTTAATTGGTTAATATCGAAAATGTATAGTGAAAGTCAGAAATCAGCGATCGCTGATCACTATTAGTGGTTGTCTTTAGAAAATGTTTGTTCTAAACGATGCAAATGAAACATGAAATCCCTTTTTTAGGGTTCCGTAGTAAACAATCCCCTTATAGTTTCGCCATGTCCGTCCGTCTATCTGCAAAATAGCTCCGTAACCGTTATCACTGTCATTTGGTATGGGTACACATATTATTCATGCCAACAAAACGGTATAAGTACTAATTTATTTCTGGAAAATTATCTTTTTAGGGTACCTGCCTACAAGTAAAGTGGCGATGCATTTTTTTTTCTTGTGAATCCCATCGTATTTGGTTTCGTTAGATAGCTTGTTAAGAAAGAAAATGAGCCTTTTTCAACCAATTCTTGATAAGGCTATTCGTTTGAGTGATATTATTTTTTAAGTGCTTAAAGACATTTGTTAGACAAAATGTGTCCTCGCTCTCTACTAGCTAAACGGTTACTACTGGGTATGTGAAAAAATCATAGTAGTAGTATATTGAATAGGAAAACTATCACAGCGAAGTAGACATTACTATTTAACGATTAATAGCCGAACTTATGAAATGTACTCGGAAAAGCATACTTTCGTAGAATTTCCATTGATTACTTAGACATGTTGTTAGTTATGGCAAATCTATATTAAATAATCTATAGAACAGTCGCGTTAGTTACACCATTTATAAATCGAGAACGGGTGGGTGGATTTTTATGATTTTTGGTTTGTTGGATTGGTCTTCGCTCCGAATAGCAGAACAACTATTAAAATATCGGTAAAACATGCAAAAAAAATAAAACACATTTTGTACGATACGGGTCGGGGGTTTAGAATAAATAGAAGTTTTCGACTTTTTAAATCCGCGTAATGTCATGGTTGGACGCTTCTTGTTGCCATGAATGGGGTAAAGGTAGGGTTTCAAATAATTTGTTTTACTTACTTAGTCTCTATTTGACTCACCATGGTTTTACAACACTGAAAACGAGTTCATACTAATAACGATTATGTCATTTATGACGTATAGTCGAGGAATAAAAATGTTCGCCTATTTCCAACTATATTTTAATAATATTAAGATCTAAAAATCAATGAAAATTTCATTCCTCGACTGTACAAAGCAATTTCAACATAACAGTCCACTTTAGAATGGTTTTGAGGCCTCATTTTTCTATGAACCAATTTAATGGAATCTTCGTGGAGCGTGACAAAACGTCTAATTTATCCCAAATTTCGCTCCTACAGGAATCCGATGAGTTTCGGTATGCCGATAATAATCGAATGCCACTGTTGAGGAATTCAATACACGCGCCAGCAAGGCCTAAGAAAATGTTTAGTGATTCGCAAATTCGCCTGATAGGTAGTTCAAATTGTCAATAGTTTTGACATGGTTTTGATTTGGAAAATTGGCAATTAACCTTCCCTGACTTTGTTTAAAGTTTTAGTATTAGCAGAAGTAAGATTTCTTTAGTTTCATAATTATTGTTTGTTTTATTATGAAATATTATGGCGCATAAATTCAGATTATATCAATCAGTTACAACACAAAACTTGTCACTTTTTAAACGACGCTATCGGAAAAATCTTAAATAATGTCGTCTAAAAAGCTCCAGGTATTTCTATAAAACAAATACAATAACAATTATTTGCCTTCATTCTAAAAAACAATGTATAATCGTTCGAGACGATGGCAAAAGACCGGACGGAATGTCCCTAATACCGTGGAAAATGGGACGGGTGCTGGTGTGGGACGCAACCTGCGTGGACACCTTAGCCTCGTCTCATCTCCACAGTACAATACATAGGGCCGGCGCAGCAGCCGAGGCGGCCGAAGCCTTAAAAATGCGCAAATACAGGGGTCTGGATGCCGGATACAAATTCGTTGCCTTCGGCATCGAGACCCTCGGTCCGTGGGGCCCTGGGGCAACAGAGCTCTTTAATCAACTGGCGAAGAGACTGATCGACGTCACCGGGGACAAGAGAGCTGGTAGCTTCCTCGCACAACGTCTTGGCATCGCCATACAGCGCGGAAATGCTGCCAGCATTCTTGGCACCATGCCGCAGGGACCTTTTTTAGATTTTTACTAGTTTTACTTTTAATAATTTGAGTTGTCAGTACATACACTCAATTTGAGTATACAGTCAATTTGAGTAGTCGTGGATATTTTTGTTTAATATTTTTCTTATAGTACTAATAAATTTAAAATACAGTATTTATAAAATAAAGATCTTTTAATAATAAAAATAATAATAATGTATAATCGATATGAAAAATGTGGCAATCTGCGGACGAAAATAAAACACTTGCAGGTATTATTCAAAGTTAAGAAAAGCCAAACAAAAATATATAGATTTCAGTAAACCTGCTTTTTAATTTCGTTGTAATTATATCTAAAGCCCGCGAAAATACTATATAGTGTCTAGTCATTAACAAATTCAACAGTAATTATTCAAATAAAATAGTGTAAAATGAAGATGGATATATATTGGAGCCGATTTAGTTTGCTTTCATTGAATTGGTTAAAATGAGTGTTAATTCCATTCCACGAAAAAGTTTATTCATCTGTTTGAACTGGGCATTTACAACTGTTTGTCCTATTGCTGAGATATGAAGACATAAGGCTTAAAGCATTATCAGACAAACCATAATGTTTTAGTTTCAAAATGAGCGTTTCATGATCCACCATCCATATCTAGTATCCGAAACCAGAATTTGGTTTATGTAACTATGTTTTTTAGTTGCATATGTGACAACTATACAAATAGTAAACTCTACGGTTCACTTATAGTTAAAATAATAGTAAAGACAAATGTGCATAATATTGCTAAGCTCACTATATTATAGTGAGAATAACAATCCATATAATATAATAATAATAATATTGGGGGACAATCTTACACAAATCGACCTAGTCCCAAACTAAGCAAAGCTTGTACTATGGGTACTAGACAACGATATACATACTTATATAGATAAATACATACTTAAATACATAGAAAACATCCAAGACCCAAGAACAAATATCCGTGAAAAATGCACAAATAAATGCCCTGGCCGGGATTCGAACCCGGGACCTCTAGCTTCGGAGGCAGAGTCACTACCAACTAGGCTAAACAGGTCGTCATATAGTAAATATTAGGATTCAATTTCGTAAACAACGATACTATTGTAACTCTTATTTAACTGTTGCTATAACATTTAGACAGTAACACGTACAAAATTTCCACCAACTAGAATTAAATATTATCCACTACTAAATGAATTGTCATAATTACTAAAAAAAGTATCAATTATTAAATACATTGTAATAATTACGTAAAGTTGTTAGACTGTACAGTAAAATTTGTTAGGTTATCAAAATTTCGTTTACTAAACATTCTGGTAGTATAGTTGTAAATCTTTTTTTTCTCGTGTCTTAGCCTATTATCAAACCTTTTTTAAAGGTAACCGTTAAGTACTTGACACTGGCCCAGTTCTAGACACTTTCATTCTTAATTCATAACATAACAATAGAAGTGGATAGGCTCATTTATTTCCAGTAGTCCCGTAGAAGTAGTTCCGTAATGAAACTAGTGAAACTATTTTTCCCAATAGTTCCGTTCCCAATGTAAAGTTTGTGGCGCTGCGCCGGCCGCTACCGCGGCTCGCTCGGCTCGTGCGCTGTAGGGACGCGGTTCTACTAACACTCCTCCTCGCTTCGCTCGTCGTGTACCTAAACTACCCCTTTGTGCCGTTGACGAAACTATTGTTTTAAGAAAAAAAGTCTCATTAGTCCCGCAGCGGAACTTCTTCCAAGGGACTACTGGGAATGACCTAATAGACCGGTGTCAACTATTGGGATTTTTTTTTCATACCACGTAAGTGGCAAACAAGCGTACGGCACACCTGATGGTAAGCGGTCACCGTAGCCTATGGACGCCTGCAACTCTAGGGGGTGTCACATGCGCATTGCCGACCCTTAAAAGACGGTTAACATATTGAGTGCCCGTTAAAAAAAGACGGTTAACATGTTACCCGGGTATTCTCTCATACATTTTGTACGGAACGGGTCTGGAGCATAACGAAATTCGCCGGGACAGCTGGTAACCTTAATCAGCAAGAAATAAATGTCAAACAAACTATACCTTTTGGCAGTGGCATTAACACGTCATTGCCTCATGCACTGGTGCAATAAGGAATAGGACGTCATTATTGACATTGACATAAAGGTACTCTTGTATGTGAAAGACACAAATATTCCTTTTTTTTTCATTTCCATCAGTAAAAAGAGAAAGGAGTCTATTAGAAATGTACTTTGCTAGCATGTCATGTTCTATCTCAATAAATGTCTTTTCTTGAACAAATGTCTTAGCCATTTTTCTACGACCCCGTTTACTGTGGGACGGGGGTGGATGATACTGGAAATTCTTTAAATAGAACAACAACACACAAAACACAAACACACAAACAACAAACACAAACACAACAAACAACAACAAACACAACAACAACAAACACACAAAGCAACACACAACACAAGCAAGCATTTTGAAGCATTCGTGGCCCAGCGGCGTCTGTGTACCGCGTGCGGTATGCGAGGTTAAGCAATGTCGGGCGGGGTCAGTCCTTGGATGGGTGACCGCTTTGAGTGGTTAGTAACTGAGCGCTCCCGTTCTTTGGAAGGCACGCTAGGCCGTTGATCCCGGCTGCTGTCTATGATAGCAGTCGTTAAGCCAAGTTAGAGGCCTTCGGGGGGCTTGAGAACTTCTAACAGTCAAGTTGCCTACTCACTTGACAAGTCTCATCCCAATAAGGTCTAGTTTCCCTTTGGGTTGGAAGGTCAGATGGCAGTCGCTTCCGTAAAAACTAGTGCCTACGCCAATTCTTGGGATTAGTTAGCGGACCCCAGGCGTCTTTCAGGATGCAACTGTACTGGGAATAACGCTAAGATGATCATGAGAATATCACAAAGCACTGAAATACAGCAAAACGAGTGTGAATAATGCTTCAGTCAAAATATTTTCATACGACTTCATAAACTGCTGTCAATTTTTTCTCTAGCCAGTTTCTGCTTCATCTCCCCAGTCGCCGTGGTCGCCATCGGCCGGGATGATGATAATGATGTACCCGAGAGACTGACATTTGGCTGGTGGCGTGATTTAACGGAGAAAAAAATATATTTCAGAAAAGGGACTGGAAAGAACTATTTCTGGTCCCCGTAAACGTTTGAATTTAAATACGACCTTTTTCGAGTTGTTTTTTCAAGCGAACATAAAAATAATATTGTGTCTATATGTACAGTTAGCATCAAAAGTAGCTAGGCATTTGAAAAGTTCAAAAGTCTTTATCACAAGGGAATAAGAGCTTTTGGCCCCTTCATATACGTAGAAACTTTTGATGCTGACTGTACTATCAATTTAGTGGCTGTCATTGCCACAAATCTGTTGTTCTTAAATCCGTAACGGTTCTACGGGCGCGGGCGGGTAAAGGTTCCATTATATTCGACCCGAGTCGTTTGAGCGTTGAAGGAGCCAACCGCTTGACAAACCTGCTGTACTCAATTGTTACCTTTATCTAAGCATTCCACGGTGGCGGAATGGGTAAATCTCAGATGTGGGCGTAAGTCAAAAGAGATTTCGTAATACTGGGAGGCTACCTACAACTCTTTGTTTTTGTTGAAACTTGGAGATTTAAAAAGGCATAGAGCCTATCTATAAACTGGAAAAAGGATCATCATCATCATCATCATGTCAGCCGAAAGATGTCCACTGCTCGACATAGGCCTCCCCCAAAGACTTCCACAAAAAGGGAAAAAGGGTGCTAATAGCAAATATCAAGAAGATTGTTTTATATAATTTTCATATGTAGGAATATTGTGATGCCCTTTTCATGGCTAATGATTGAGACTTATTGTAACCAATAGTCATCAATGTACTGTAACAAAATTAATCAATAAAATACATAAATACTTGGACGGTTCTGTCAAGCTTTTGGCTTTTGAAGTTCATCCGATTGAATCTAAATTACAGAGTTTGGTACACTTCTTCAGGTCTGCTTTTTACGGGTCTTCGGCTAAACTCTGCTATCACACACCTCCTAGGTAAATATTCACTTGAACGCTGTGGACAGTGACATTTTGGCGACACTGGTCGTTCCTTCGATCGGTGTAGTACCACTATGATGATGCGCAAACCGATGACCCTATATTTGAACAAAAGAGCACGTGCTGTACGATAAAAGGGGATGCAATGATTTGAGGTTATCTAGTATTGTCTTCGATTCTCGTGACTGTTACACATTAAATGAAACTATATAAACGGAGTAATCACGTGTATGATGTATTTTAAACATCCCAACGTTTCAAGCCCTTTGCACGCTTAGACTAACCACGCCACGGGTAGAGACCCGCTCGAACATGAGTGCTGTAAAGAGCTCGAAACGTCGGGATGTATAAAGTTATTATACACGCAATTAAATCCGTTTATATAATTCATTTATTGAGTTTTTCTAGCTGATAAATATCGGTTTTGTTAAACAGTAAATCTTCTGAACGTAAAGGTTATTATTTATTCTATAATTTCGTTCAAGTTGCTTATCAGTTTATATTTTGTTGCATACGATTTAGAGGCAGGAATTTAATTCCAATTTCTTGGTGCAATTTGGTGGTGTTGGTGGTGTTTTATCCGACGTCGAGATGTGAGAAGTGTGTCATCTCTTCGTTTATTTATCACCTATTCGCACTTATTGATTTCTCTTATCGTAGGCGTACCAGTAATCTATTTCGTAATCTGAACTTTTTAAAAAGGGAGAAGTTTTTCTGTCAAATATAATTTAGGTATTTTCATAAATTAATAAATATAGATAAATCGTTGTACCAATTTACAAATATGGAAATAAAACCCAAATATCGAACTATAGACCTATTTCACTACTACCTTCGATATCCAAAATCTTAGAAAAAATAATGAATCATAGGCTGGTTAAGTACTTGGACAGCCAAGATATTTTTTCGAAAAACCAGTTTGGTTTTCGGCCTAAACTATCAACCGCCGACGCTGTTCATGAAATGACTGGCTACTTAGTACAGGAGCTAGATAAGGGCAACCAAACAATAGGCCTTTTTTTGGACCTCGCAAAAGCTTTTGACACCGTTTCTATTCCCACCCTATTGCACAAGCTTGAAACCTTAGGAATTAGAGGCACTCAGCTCAAATTATTCACAGATTATCTAGACGGCCGAACGCAGTGCACAAAAATAGATAATGTCATCAGTTCTGATCTAAAAAATGCCTGTTTTGGGGTCCCACAAGGAAGCATATTAGGTCCAACTCTCTTTTTAATTTATATTAATGACCTTTGTAATCTGAAAATCGACAGTGGCCGAATCATTTCCTACGCTGATGACACTGTCCTACTTTTCTCTGCAAAATCGACAGACGAAGTTTACAAATATGCTCAACAAGGCTTTAACCTTGTAAATCAGTGGCTTCAGCTTCACCAACTGACCCTTAACCCAGATAAAACTAATTACATAAAATTTTTCATGCGCAAATCAAATTTACCGCCAGATAATCAAAACCTGTATGCACACAATTGTAATAATAACACAAATATACAATGCACTTGTCCAATTATATCTATAACTAATCAAATTAAGTACTTAGGAATTATAATTGATGAGTCGCTCTCTTTTAAATATCATGTCGAGGCTTTGTGCAGTAAAGTGCGTAAGTTAATATATGTATTCAAAAAACTACGTTCTTTTGCGGATTCAATGCTAATCAAACAAGTTTACTTTGCATTATGCCAGTCGGTATTAAATTACTGCATTTCTTCATGGGGTGGTCTGGCCAAAACAACACTTATCAAACTAGAAAGAGCACAAAGAGCGATTTTGAAAGTCTCTTATTTCCTACCTTTCCTCTACCCCACTGACCACCTTTATAAAGTATGTGAAGTCCTTACGGTACGGCAGTTATTTATAATGAGTACAGTTTTAAAACAGCACGCCGCAATCCCTTACAGCACAGATTATACTAACAAACGACGTAAAGATATTGTTTGCCCCCAATATGGAGAGAAAAAACACGCTTTCTCCTCAAGATTTTTTGTTTTTTTGGGCCCTTTTCTTTATAACAGGCTAAATGCTAAACTAGAGCTATATCCGCTAAGTTTCGCAAATTGTAAGAAAAGGCTTCGAGATGCCCTATTAAAAATGACGTTTGATGATACAGAGAAGCTATTGACTGTATTAAATTGATGTTATATAATTGTATTTTTACTGTTTTTATTAGTCTCTTAATTTTACATAGTTTTTTTTTTTAATAAATACTGTAATTGTACTAGTTACCAAGAAATAATGTATTTGTTATATTTAGATGAATATTAATAGACATATATCGGTACCTTTTTGCCTGAACCACAGGGAATCCCTAGCTCAGGCTCCTTTTTATACATAACTAACTGTAAATTTTAGTCTATAGTTATAACATTTGTACAAAAGTTATTCAATAAATTTATTTGTATTTGTATTTGTATAACCATGGAGACATGTCCTGAACTGTATTTAATGTGAAATAATAATTGAATCCTAAAAACGATATGTCACAGACACTCACACACCACTGATTGTTCCGTGGGGCTAATATTAATACGATAACACTAAATCTTCGTTTCAACCGCTATGATTTCGGTAGTCACATTATTGAATAGACCTATCGGTAAAGAGTAGGAGACGATTTCAGGCGGGGACTACTATCATTATTTAGAAAGTATACTCTACTAGTTTTTAGCATCAAAATGGACCCCAGAAACCTAAAGATATATATAGTCAATAATACAACCACCAAAATCACAGCGTTTAAAACGCTCGGAGATTTGCCCAAAGACAAAAAAATATTTAGAAAATCCTTGATGTAACTTTCTTTGAGCACCATTTTCTATCATGAACAGAGGTTCAGGCAGATGCCTGTTCCTCTCTCTGTCTGTTCATGAAACGGAGAATGTGTAATTGAGCGCCATTAAGAAATAATAACCTAAGTTATATCAACTATATTGACAAGAGACAAAAACATCATGTAATGTAAACCCAGCACCTAATGCACTCCATATTTTATGAATCATAAATGTCAAGATTTACCGCCACCGGTCCAAGTTTGTACCAACACCGGGAATAGGGCTGTCACTGTTTCGGGATTTATTCGCATTTTTCCGGGTTCAGCGAACATTGTATGACAAGGGTGATAAATGTAGTATCGAAGTAAAAAGTGCTTTAACCCATTTGCCCTATAATTGAAAATAGGCTGACAATAGATTCGGGTTATGGGATTTCGTACCCCAAGAATCAGGCCAAGCGCACTATACCAGCAAAATCTAATGTTAACAACAGTTAATCCTTGTATTGAAAAGATTTTATAATTCATATTTCCTTCAGCACTTATTATAAATACTTGGAATTTGTAAAGTATATTTTATACTCCTTTCCTGGAGCATGCAGCTTCCGACATAATCAAGATCGCAAACTGTTGTCTCTGCCCTCTCTGCCTTGACGCAGGGATTAAATACTCTAGAAGAATAATTTCTTAGTTTTAATTTACTAAAAGAGTGTCAGTATGCCCCAGTCCCTCCCAGTCTTTTCTCGAAATAACGTTGATCGGCATAACATAAAAATACCCGTTTTGCTGTCACTGTCTTACCCAACACTTCAACTAAAATTATTCGACTCAAGTTTGGATTATACTTGCACGATTCTGCTTGACAACCCTAGGAATCCTCTTTTTACTGCTGTTTTATTCTAGTCGTAAAGCAACGGCACTCGCTCTGCTCATTTTCTTAGAAATTCAATGTCACAGGATCACTGAATCGAGGTAAGAGTGTAATTTGTAACGCGCATGCCAGTATTATGTATCATTCTCAGGCCCCTGGAGGCATTGTCTCTTAAAAATCTCGCGTAATCTTTTAAGGAAAATACGGGCTTTATGGTAAAAGTATTCGGTGATTCGTTGGGAGAGTTTATATGTACCCATGTATAAACTTTAGTACCCCGTTGACGCCTTTTGTTGTGTATGGAATTATGTCAGAAATGTTTTAAATCAGAAATCATAGCGGCAAGAAAAGACGTGATAAAGACTAGGAAGAGTATGTTTACCAAGTTCTTAGAACAGTTAATAAAGTTCATAGCTCTTAAATCGGTGCATTATTTATCTAATAATAAATATTACAGATCGATACAATACACTTTATTGCACACCTTAAAATAAAGAATTACATAATAGACACAGCATTAAAAGATACAAGCAGAGGTAAACATCAGGCGGTCTTGTCGCTAAAGAGTGATCTCTTCCAGAAAATCTTTGGGTAGCGGAGAAAATATAATCAAACATGATCAATGCAAACAAAAAGGAAAAACGACTAGAAATAAAAAAAAACTAGATTTTGTATAATGTAGTTAATCTTAATTCATTTTGCAGTGCCCTATGAAAGTATACCTATGAAAGCAATAAATACTGAAATTTTAATTTAATAATCTCCTTACTTTATCCGCAGGTTGATACTGTGACCATAATTTAAACTATTTTTATTGACTAATATTGCTAACAGAAATTGCCGTTTTTATGAAGTCCGATAGAGTTATATCTAATTACTTGCCAGATGCTGCCTTTTAAATTAAAGAGCTGCAGATCTGCATTGTATCTGCATTTTGTTCCTAGCCATTGGCAACTCATTAACATTTTTTTCCGCGGCTGCTATCATGCCATTTCCATAATATAAGCTTAGAACTATTTTTGATTTCGTTAATTAATAAATTAATATTGGGGAAAAAAAATATAAAAATCGAACTAGTTCCATATATGACGATATATTTAGTAAATCTACTCTAATTCACTTAAAAAATTATGTAGTAAAAATAATCAGTTATGAATAGAATATATTATTATGTTACGTAATACGTGTATTCTGTTATAAATTACAATAAATACAACTATGGAAATTGGAAATGATGAAAAAACATCACTATCATCATTGTTTTAACAATAATTTGCACTTTAAAGTTTAATATCACGCAAACAGATTCCTGAATGAAAAGCGGTTAGTGAAAATTCACATTATTTTAAACTAGCTATCTAATGATAACCCACACGATGGATTGGTAAGGATTACTTCATTACTACGGAACCTTAAATATACAAACAATATGTATTTGTATACCCTAAAGACACAGAAAAAAAAACTAAAAAAACCTTGTTTGAATACCTACCAAAACGTTAACAATTTTTTTAAGTGTGAGAATATCTGTGCGTATGTACCAACGCCAAGACTACCAATGCAAATTTCACAAAAACAAATAAAACAAAACCTTTACCCCTTACATTTATTAGTTCTAGGGTGTATCCCAAAGGTTCCGGCATTAGCAACTCACTTATCACTTCATCTAAGTGATTGATGCTCGCTTTTATTGGATTTGAACATAGTTTTCTCCCTGGAGAGTAAAAACTAACTTAGTTCGTGTTAGAACGCGTTTACACTCTCGACTGGAACGTCAAACTTTTCAACGATAGGGATAGTTTTTACCGGACGTTGGCATGTGGGTAATGTTTTTCGGCTTAATCGACGGCGTTTGGGGGAAAAGTGATAAATTTTCTTTTTTTGTGTCGTAAGTTCGGTAATCATGTCATTAGTGGCTCTCTGTAACAGTTCCGTTAATGCGAGGACTAAAAACCGGACAGTTTTTTGGACATCTTGTCTGGACTTATAAGATTTTTTCACAAAACTAGTGTATAAGCCGGTGGTGTTTTTCACGAAACTGGTGTTTGGGGGAAAAAGTGATGAATTTTCTTTTTTGTGTCGTTGGTTCGGTAATCATGTCGTTAGTGGCTCTCTGGAACAGTTCGGTCAATGCCAGTACTAAAAGCAGGACCGTTTTTTTGACATCTTGTTTGGAATTTTCACGAAACTGGTGTATAGGCCGATTAACGTTTTAAAGGCCATTTTCAAACCAAGCTAATGACCCGCCCACGACTTTAAGCGGTGGCGGTAGCGGTAGCGGTTTTCCTAACACATTGCGTGTGTGATCCCAACTAACCGCAATGCGTTGCCTGTCCCGACCGTGCAATTAACAGACAAAACCCTTGCCGCGCCGCAATACATGCAAAGTTATGGCCGAGCTATGAGTACAATCAATCCCTACCACCACTCATCAGCCAAAGGGGGGTAAATGCCATAATCGCCACTCATAGCATGCGGGTTGGCTATCGCAGTATCTCCACCGCACTCCAGGGATGCTGCTGCCCATCCTCCGGTTGTTTTGGTCGTAGTTTCATGACCTACCCGGGTCCTTCGTTTACATGCAATTTGTTGCTCATGCAAATCAGTTTTAAAGGCTTGATTTAAAAAGCAAACTAGATTTATGCCGTTATCCAATATTAAGATAGACGACCTGTTTAGCCTAGTTGGTGATGACTCTGCCTCCGAAGCTAGAGGTCCCGGGTTCGAATCCCGGCCAGGGCATTTACTTGTGCATTTTCACGGATATTTGTTCTTGGGTCTTGGATGTTTTCTATGTATTTAAGTATGTATTTATCTATGTAAGTATGTATATCGTCGTCTAGTACCCATAGTACAAGCTTTGCTTAGTTTGGGACTAAGTCGATTTGTGTAAGATTGTCCCCCCAATATTATTATTATTATCATTAATTCCGTGCATCGCGGCCGATCGCAGCGGATGAAACGGCGCCATATATATGTATTTTATTTTCATACACTGACTATTGTCGCATCAGCCGCACGGGTCAGTCGCACACAAATCCAATTCAATGCGTTAATTTCCAAGCTACGGTGGACTAGCTATGCGTAACGTTCAAGCATGCGGCTGTCAAGAGACGGTCGTAGGTTAAAATCCCATCTCATACCGACGAGGCTCTCGGATTTATCTACGGAATATCATTGGGCATTCGACTAATGCTTAAACCAGAATTAGGTACGTCAAGTTGGGTTAGAAATAACTTGATGTAAAAGTATTTTTTATTACAGTCTTCCCTACGTCCCACTATCTTCCCACGTACACGAAATACTACAATAATATTTATTCCTGGAACAAGCCAATAGTCGTTCAATCATCAAGTGTCAAAAGCAATATTTACTAAATAAATAAACGGTATTAGATAGGAACGCGTATAATCCTTGGGGTATAGAAATAATATCCAGCCAACAAAAGACATCGCGTGATGTTCTCAAATTACTCTGAATGTGTTGGTAAATCGCTGCACATCTTTTGAGCGGACAAGAAATAGGTCTCCTCTACGGGCTACCACCTGTCTTAAATGGTGACTAAAGGGGGTCATTGGAGTTGTGAGTGCTCCATGTGGCGGAGCACGAAGTGCGAGCGGTATGCCAAAAAAGGCTGGAAATGGTGTTAAAAGCATGAAAATCGGAACGATTGATCTTAACGCCACTCTAGGGTGAGCCCAATGTACCGAACCGCAAGGGGAGAGAGTTCAGTATGAAATACTGGAGTTCACCGCATGAGAGCACATACAAAAACCACCGTGGAGATATTTGTACATAGAATACACCAGGTTTGTAGATTTATCTGCAAAAATAAAGGTAAAGCTAAGGAGAACAAAAGAACATTTTTTCACTTATTATTGTCGACCTGTTTAGCCTAGTTGGTAGTGCCATTGCCTCCGAAGCTAGAGGTCCCGGGTTCGATTCCCGGTAAGGGCATTTGTTTCTGTGGTGAGCAGAGACATTTGTTCCTGAGACTTGGATGTTTTCTATGTATTTAAGTATATATCTATTAAATATATCGTCGTCTAGTACCCATAACACAAGCCTTGTTGAGCTTACTGTGGGACTAGTTCGATTTGTGTAAAAATGTCCCCTAATATTTATTTATTTATTTATTTATTTATTTATTATGGTTGGTTTTGCCACGTAAAGTTAACAGATCCAGCTAGACTATTCCCTTGAACGGGTAGTTATTTCATAATTAGTTCATTTAGCTCATCATTGTTTTGATACCAATAGTTTGTGCGCACTCGTGATCAAATCTTCTCTATCTCTATAAATCTATCTCTTATAAAATTATAATAACGTAACTCAGCGCGCGTGAAGCGCACTTTTTTATTTATAAGATTTTCATGATTAGAACACAAAAGTCGGAACTAGCTTTAAACACACACAAAACTGTTTGAGTTTGTTTAATTCGGTTCAAGGATAATCTATCAAAAGATTATTAATTGGGAAAAAAGATATTATTTATATCTGTATACTTATTTCAGACAGATACATTTCGAAAACGAAAAAATACTTTTGCGTGAGCCAGCTTTCCATATCAACCCACTATTATTGTACTCTCGTTTTCATGCACTCACAATTCCGATCAGTTCACACCCACCTTCGTAAATTTACCAACAGCTACTTGGCCAGGTATATTTACAGTATTGTACATACGTACAGATCCCTCTTTTGTAAATACGTTTCTATTCCTTTTATTTCCGGCACCGCTATCCATCATTCATTGTGTGTACACTTTGTCATCCATTTTCGGGTAGACCATCGCAAAATCTTCCGGAAAAAGCAAATGGAATCGGTTCACCGTAATCAAACGTCAATTTTGTCAAGCAAAAAGGCAAACGATATAAAGAATATTGTAATCTGTGATATTCAGAAGGTGCGAGCTATAACCTCGAATATCGAAATTGGAAGTTCGAATGTGTCCGTCTCTATCGCACTAATACTCGTAACTCAAGGGGCAGAGATGGAGATAATACAAACTTCGATATTTGATATTGGAAATCCCCATGCTTCACTACATGAATACTTTTTACGAAGAATGGGGTGATATCTGGAAAATGTTTTGTAAATGTGTCAGAGGTTTTTAGGTTGACAAAGTCCGACCTTAATGTATATCCCTGTGTCGAGTGATTTCAAAGGTTTAATAGTGTTTTTGTGTTAAAGCCCAGATTTTCTCGGCTATCCATTTATTTAACTTAAGAAACTTTGAAAGCTAAGGATACAAACGGAACCCTTAAGCCTTCAATAAGAAAATTCCTTAAATTGGAATTCATTTTAGATATAATTTCCTATTGAAATACGAAACTAGTTACATTATTTCTATAAAGGAAAACATACAATAAGCGGGGCCGTGCCAACGCAACTGCCTCCATACCGCTTTGCCTATGCGCAATATATTACTACTGCGCAAAAAAAGATTACATGAGGCAGTTAACTGAAAAGTCAAAATATCAACAAGATCTCTGTCTGTTCTTATAGTAGAAAAATAAAATCCTACTAAGAAAAAAATGTTGCCAAGACGAGACTCGCACTGTCAAATAGTTATCAGATCACATGTATAACCAAGCTTCTAAATCTACACGCTAACTCTACAAGCCCTAAGTCTACAAACTCTACTCCTTAGTCAAAATATGTGGCTTGGCCGTTTCGCTACCGGCACATGGGCGTAAGGTGAAAAATTTATTCACTTTTCTGTTATAATTTTCTTGTAGTAACAAAACGTCTTACTCGCACGCTCGACTGAATTCCATACTTACATATGTAGTTTCGTTCTCATTTTAAAACGCCGTTTTGAAATAGCATGAATCTTTGTATACACAATGGGTTCTGCCATATCATAGAAAAAAAATACAGCATGTTTTGGCGTTTTTTAGGTCTTGTATTAAAACGTTAATAATAATCGCTGTATTTTTTCTCCATTATAATTTCAAGCAACAGAAACTAATTTCCGGCCTAGATATCCCGATCCAATTGTGTATACAAAGTTTCATGATATTGCAGTATGCCGTTTTAAAATGAGAGTGAAACTACGTTTGTATGGAAAGTTCATGGGGAATAAGGATTCTGGCAAGGAGTTCCACAGCTTGACGTCGTGCGACATTTCAGAACTGCCACCGTAAAACGTTGCTGTATCCCTGCTCGTCCAATGGTAGAAGGGGGCGAGGGGTATTTGTAATTTTTAGTTTTCATACTCAACATAGTTACGAGTAACAACAAGTATGCTCGTATCTAAATAAAAACCACGTTTTTGGAAACCCTAAGCACAAAGCACACACGTACACCTACGTGACACATGGCAACGATAATTTTACTTTAATTTGCGTGCGTTGACTATAAATCTTGTTGTATTAAAATTCTAACGTAAAAACTTGGGCCAAGTTAAAGAATTCACTTGAATTCAGAACTTTTTGTCTGTTATCGTATACGTAATACTTACGAGTACTGTAATTACTCAGATATTGTATGCACTTTGCTCCAGTAATAGTCAAAAATATGGTGAAAAGCTAATAAAAATATGAGCCTAAGCTTTTATTATGTTTTTCTTTTTGTATTGGCTTTTCTTGGTATTCCAGACTATTCATGTGAGAAATACGAGTAATATTTATTATAGTTTTATATTCATTTAAAAACTAACCCCTTACTTACTCTAAGTTAGGTAAATACTCGTGTTTAAAGGTTGAAATCGTTGAATAATTGTTGTAAAAGATGATAATTTCTGGCATTACTTTAGAATTGCTAATCATAATTTATACCTATTTTTAACCGACTTCAAAATTTCAAAAGAGGAGGTTATCAATTCGGTTGTATGTTTTTTTTTTGTTTTTTTTTTTTTTTAATGTTTGTTACTACATAACTCCGTCATTTCTTAACCGATTTGGAAAATTCTTTTTTTGATTGTAAGTATATATATCCAAGTTAGTCCCGTTTATGTTAAAACGCAGTTCTGATGATGGGATCCACGGGGAATTGAGGGAACTCCTCAAATCTTTAAGGCAAACATATAGTGATTTTTGTGTTTTTATCAACAAGTCAAGCATTTGCATCCAAAAATGTGACATTTGATGAAGTGGAACTGCTGATGATGATCAGAACAGAACTCTTCAACGACGAAAAGTTCACGTTTGGCGATTTGTCCTCCTAGCTGTGTTTGTTAAGCAAGTTCTATTTTCACGATTAATTTTTGTCATGCTTGATTTCTGATGATGGGATCCATGAGGAATTGAGGGAACTCCTCAAATTTTAAAGGCAAACATATAGTGATGTTTGTGTTTTTATCAACAAATCGAGCATTATCATACAAAATGTGACATTTGATGAAGTGGAACTGCTGATGATGATCAGAACAGAACTCTTCAACGACGAAAAGTTCACGTTTGGCAATTTGTCCTTCTAGCTGTGTTTGTTAAGCAAGTTCTATTTTCACGATTGATTTTTGTCATGCTCGAGTTCTGATGATGGGACCCATTAGGAATCGAGGGAACTCCTCAAATGTGAAAGGCACACAAATAGTGATATTAGTATTTTCATGAACTAATCAAGCATTTTCATTCATAAAAGTGACATTTGATGAAGTGGAAATGCTGATGATGATCAGAACGGAACTCTTCAACGACGCGTAGTTCACGTTTGGCGATTTGTTCTCTTCGTTTTGTTTGTCAAGCAAGCAAGGTTTTTCCATGGTTCCATGAGGAATTGAGGGTACTTAGTCTTCTACCATTATAAACATACTTATAGCCATTTTTATTTTATTGTATGGAATCTAAGAGTGCACCATCTAAGTATAATAATCTTTCACAAGCCTACCATTGAAGTCGGTTTTTTTTTTCTTAAAAAATATTTGTAATCATACACATAAATAATGGTTGTGATATTCGTTGCCGTTTTACTATATATTTGGAAGAAATGCAAGTAAATAGGAACATTTTAAACAAAACTTTGCAATAAAGGATTAAGCGCTTAAATGAACAAGTTCGCGAGTTCTCCTGAAGCATTAAAGCTGTTGCATAAATTTATCGGAGGAGTAAAACTTGGTTCAACTTATTTTAATAAACTTTGTACAAAGAAAATGTCTCGTCATTATTTTGTTTTTCAACAAATAAACTGCGAGCCGTATGCATGTTTTGAATTTTCTAGCGGTCAGACATCGGTTTTCTGTACGCAAGTATTTATTCTGCTAGTACCATTTGTGACCCTTATTACAATAAGAATAAAGTGCACTAAAGGTCAGTTTACTGTGTTGGCGATGGTACGGTGACACATGAAATAGGTAATTAATTATTTGAATGAGTGAAATGTTCAGAACTTGGCTCCCGCTCTTTTACCTGAAGTCAAAATATTCGTAACAATATGACTAGGGTGATTAAACGCGATACGGTAAAATTTACGTGCGGCTTGAACGCCTTAATTATACTGTGACATTACATGTAGTTTAATTATTCCCTAGATTTTTTAGTTCACGGGTAAATATTGTGCAGTTAACTTGGATTTGCAGTTTCGAGATGTGAGGTTATTGATTATTTAATGTTAGGTCCGTACATATTAACACCTTTAAGAAATCCTTCGGGAACAGACTGTCTGGAGTTTGGATTTAGAATAGTATGTAGTCGTCTCTATTTGATGGAGTAAAAGCAAATTTCTGTATTATACCATATTCATTATAGTACGAGTGCAATTCATGTAAACAAATCACATTTGGATACTTTTAAGAGACAAGTTCGAGAATTGGGGAATTGGGTAAGTTATAAAACGGTCTATTTATTGCAGACTTGCTACATAACTATATATTATAGGTCTTTTATGGATTTCATTTATGGAAATATTGTTTTGACTAATTTACATATTCATCGTGTATGGTTTTATTGATTACGACTTTACCGATTAATACTTGCGGGTAAATACCCGCAAGTATAATCTGTGTGTGTGATAACGATAAGTGATATCCGTATATGTATAAGAGCAAATACTCTTATACAGATATCATGATGAGTTTCAGTAATTCAAACCATAGGGGAAATAGTTGAAATTATTTAAAATTTTCGAATTGTATCAAATTATTTAGTCGGACTATTTAGCCTAGTTGGTAGTGTCACTGCCTCCGAAGCTAGAGGTCCCGGGTTCGAATTCCGGTAAGGGCATTTGTTTCTGTGGTGAGCAGAGACATTTGTTCCTGAGATTTGTATGTTTTCTATGTATTTAAGTATATATCTATTAAATATATCGTCGTCTAGTACCCATAACACAAGCCTTATTGAGCTTACTATGGGACTAGTTCGATTTGTGTAAAAATTGTCCCATAATTTTAATTTATTTAGACCGTTCAAGAAGGGACCTTATTATCCAAGAAGGAAGGTTCAATTACTAATGGCAGTTTTTTTATTCGGACATTTTTAATTATTTCAACTATAAATGTATTTATTTCTTGCATTAACTTGAAGTTTTACCTTTAAAGTATGGTTATGGTTATAATATGGTTTGTTTACATAAATTGTACTAGTATTATGAATATGGTATAGCAACTATAGAATAGTGTGTTGTGGGCGATGGGTTATGGCACTGAAAATTATTCTTCATATGCTCTGCCTACCCCTTTTGGGAATATAGGCGTGAGTTTACCTATGTACTAATAGAACCAAGCATATAATCGTTGTAGGCGAATAAATATTCGAGTATTATTATTTTATTTATTTATTTAAGGACGGATAATATTTACATCTAAAACAAAACATACGAGTATGTCTTAAATACAAAAATTTAGCAAAGATACTAGATTAGAATACAACTGTGTAACAGATTTTTTACATACTCGTTTTATATATTTATAATTGTAGTTTTCGGATTATTTCGCCACCTACACTTTGCTTTTACTTCTTCTATGGAAAACATGTGCCGTTTGCGTTACGTTAGTGCTTTATGTAACTCCGTACAATATTTAGGAAATTTCGTGTATTTTGTTGGAAAATGTTCAACAACAATTAAGTACGTGTCAAGATGAGTTTGTATCGCGAGACGTGTTCCTTAAGCGTCGTGGGTGTGAATGAGGAAAATGGGGTGCAATAATAAGTGTTGACAAGAAAAGAGATAAGAAACACGTGACAAAATATCGTGAGTAGTTAGGTATTCGTTTCGGGTTTCATATCTAATGGCTTGCTGTTTTGTCATAATCGTTTTATTATATTTAGGAGCCTGTCGGTGCCCAGTACTGGGCAAACGCCTCCTCCTCGGTTTCCAATATTGACGATACTGAGCATCCTCTGACCACTTTTTGGAAATTCATCCGCTCCGCCATCGCCGGCAAGGTCTGTGACCTATCCGTTTTGAACTGTTCGGCCAGTCAGTGGTGATCTTGGCCCACAACTTACTACGGCATACGACAGACATGACTTCATCAGCCTTTTTTTTACCTGGGGAAATGCCTTTACGCATCCCGCCTAGCCGGGGAACTAGGACAGGTATGACGGGCTCCCGGGAACCGCCCGCACTACCGTCTAAAACCACCAGGGTATGCCCATCACACAGCATTAGTGGCGGTGACACGGTATCGCCAAGGCACACAACCGCGAACACCGCCTGCTGCGACAGCCGGAGCTGTCCCCTCTCGGTAGAGGCTTGCGCCCCCCACCCGACGTCAAGCGTGCAGGGCGACAGCACACACTTGCCGACCAAAGGACCTCCACGCCAGGAGAGAGTGAAAAACCCCGGATTCACTCCCTCAGGTCCCCTTGTAACTTTTTATAGAGGCTTTCTCCCTCGCAGCAGTTTTTAAACAGGCATACGGCATGGCCTGTCCCTCTCGCTGCACCTGGTGGGTCATGCGACTCCCTTATGCGGAACCCCCCATCCCCCCATTGGTCGCATCTGGAGTGTCCTCCGCTAAACAGAGGAACACCCAGAGCGACCCCGTCTCCGGGTTATTGGTAGCACCGGTAAGCGATCCCTCCGAAGATCGAGCACCGGCCAGAACCCTTCCCCTTCCCCCAGACCCGCGAGGGTCCAGGGGAACTGGAAGAGCCCAGACACTCGTGGAGGTTACCCGACTAGCGCCCCATGACTTCATCAGCCTACTCCCAGCCTCATAAATCAAAATTTTATCTAATTCATACACAGTGGCGTATTTACCCTAGGGCCAAGGGCGGCAGGCTGCGAGGGGCGGCGTAGCCGTACATAGGTACCCATTGCTCGTTTTTTTTTTAAATAAAATATATTATCATGACTTTAATATGGGGCGGCAAAGCTAACTGGCCCGAGGCGTCAAATTTTTAAATACGCCTCTGTTCATACATCATACGGCAAAGTGGTGCTGTCTTTTGTCGGAGGTCAAGTCTCATTTTGGGTCGCTGAGCCAACGGAGTAAGTTGTAAGTTTACGGCAAAAGATTCCTATGGGACACATTTACAAAAAAGGTAGCTATGATTTTCTACGTCATCATCATTATATCAGCCGAAGGACGTCCACATAGGCCTCCCCCAAAGAGTGCCACAATAACCGGTCCTGAGCCATCTGCACCCCGCGGGCTCCCGCTTTACAGTTACGAAGGAGAAACATGCAGATTTCTTCGCAACACAAGTAATTTAAATGTTCCTAGGGATTCAATACGATCAAAGATTCGAACCCGATATTTTCAATTCGTTAACGATTGGCTGTCAATATCAACTGTCAGTTGAGTCGGTACCGATTCTTTACTGTGCGACATCAATTAACTGACAATACCGCAAACCAATCTTACTCCGGCTAGTCAGGACGTAGCTCAGCAATAACAACTTTTAATAACAAACTTTGAAACATGAATAACCACGTAAAGTTATAATACCTATTGAACAGTCTTTCATCAGAAACCCTTATAAAATCCAACTCGACTAGCATTCAAAGAACATGCACGACTTTATAAGAAAGTACATTTCCAATACGGTTTCACACAGGGTATATGAAAACTAAATTCTAAAAGCATAAGAGGTTGATTAAAATTCTTCACATATGTCGTTCATATGGTTTCGCGGTCTGTCTGAGCTGTACTGTCCTGGAACCAAAAGAATGTTTTCACTGGGATATCGTTGTCAGTTACGCCCTTTTGTATATAGAGCGCTGTGCAAAAGCCTTAAGTCCTGTGTCCAATCAGCTTTTGTGAGGACAACGTGGCTTGTATGACGGTTTTGAATTTAAAGCACATGTATGTAGGTATGAGTATGTGTATGTGTGAACTATCTTTTGCCCATGGCTTCATCCACATATACAGGGTGATCAATCCAAATGGGTCAGTATGGAGAAGTCAGAAACTATGAGAGATAACGAAATCTGGAACCATGACGTCAATTTTAGTAACAAGAAAAACTGCATTCATTGATTTATAAAAAGAACTTGTACTACTCTGTTCAGGATTCGAACCCGGTCTTATTGAAGAAATAAAACTTATAGTATTTCTATTTCGATTGTGCATTTGATTTTTTTTAAGTATCCTGTTTCCTAGTAACATTTACTGCGTATGATCTACACAATCGATATCGAAATAGAAACAATGCATTATTTTTTCTTCAATACTACCGGGTTCAATTCTCAAACTGAGTTCAAGTTATTTTTTTAAATCTATGAATGCAGTTTTTCTTGTCACTTAAATCGACACCATGGTTCCTAAGAACAGATTTCTCTATCTCTTATAGTTTCTGACTTACCATCTTATAGGTGACCGCTTACCATCAGGCGGACCGTACGCTTGTTTGCCACCAACGTGGTATAAAAAATTCATATCAATTTTTATTAATCTAACTATAATTGTACTAATATGGCTTGAAAAAGGATGTACTACTGTATTTAAACAATCTACTGTAGGTACGAACAGTTAGTACTTACCATATTGCATTTGTTCTTCTACCATTCGCTCTGAGTGCCAACAAATATTTCAGCCTCTTACGTTTAATTTTTTCTGTTTGTTACCCATAATGACCGACATAATAAATATGGTGTTAATATTATACTTAGCGGCGCGGAGTTGTAGCGACACAGGTCCTACCTCGATCGCAGCTCGCTGAGCACTGACTGGCGGCCGCGCACGAGCGCGGTCGGAGAAATCAGTATTATTTAATAATTATTTTTTGTGGTTCTCATTAAAAAAAAGTAATCACAAAAATCCCTTAAGTATATAATTGTGCATATTTACATATACTTTTCATGTTAATAGCCGATGTAAACAAATTGTTAGGATTTTTTAAAGGTTGGACCCAAGTTTGCGATTTATTTCTATCAAACGAAAATTGCTGAATCATGTTTTAAATCACAAAAATCCCTAAAGAAAGGTCTCGAGATTGTTGAGCATAATTTTTTGAAGCCATATTATCTTCCACAAGCGCGTTATGAATTTTTGAAGTCTATTGGCTGACCTCATAGCACCTTAAATTACTAACACTCATCGGGATATCATTATGAGGGTACCTAAATGTACGAGTATTTCTTTTTAAAGGCACTATTTTTTCCCTATCTTTCCCCGACCCGCACTTCGCACAGATTACAATATAATGCATGTGAGAAATACCTACTTATACATAAATCAAACACCAAAACCATCCCGAAGAATCAAGCTACATGTTGGTAATACCGCATCTAAATCCTTCAAGCCGTTTTCAAGTTATGTTCGAGTTATTTTTATGTTGACATGAACTGGTATAATGAATAGAGTATACATAGATATTTCACTTCCCTTTTCATCCCTTCCAGGAATGTTTTCTAGGATAAATAGTATTTTTTGTCCTTCCCCTGTGTCCCAAACCATCTCTGTACCAAATTTAATTTAAATCGATTGATAATGTAACAATAAGTGTACTGACACTACATGTATACTGACAATCAGTGTTTGTATCGGGTAACTTCTGAAAGTTAGAAAAAAAAAATTGGTTGTTTGTAAAGTAGGTTTACGATCGAGATGTTTGCGTGATAACGTCTTATTGGTGATATAAGTTTTTGGGAAGTAAGGAATTAATGAAGAAAATCTCCATTCGTTTGTATGCCGCTAGAGTGAGAGAGACGGAAGATCGGTCCACTCACTCGAACGCTATGCCAGCCTCCGCTCGTGAGGATTCCGCGTGACAAGTTTCACGGAATGACTGGCAGCGCTCGAGATGAGACGGGAGATCGGTCCGTCTCTCTCTCGTTATACCTGCGATCGCGCTCGTGAGGTTTTGGTGTGACACAAGTTTCTGAACATGTCACCCGACTAAAACGATTTTAAAGACGTTATCACGTCAAAAATATATTTGATAATATACTGTTTATTACTGTAAATATTTTTACAAGCGGAATCGTTCACTTAGCGAAATTATATTATTTAGAGACCTTTTACATCTCTTAAATGTTTTTACTATGGGGACTCTTTACATCTTGGCTTTTATCTATAATATTTTTGACCATAGAGACTCTTTATATCTCCGTTTTATAGGATAAGTTCATCGAAAGTGTGCCCAGGTAAATACCTGTACTCGTATTTGTTGGTTGATGCTGCTTTGAATGATATTGTAATTTTATTGTAATCCTTGACATGTAAAAGAGCCCTTGAGGCCTACTTGCAGAATAAATGTTTGAATTTTGAATATTACCAACCGGAGTGAAACATTTAAAAACGCGCCTCCCTACAAGCCTCCCTAAGGCTTAATGAGTGAACCGATTGAAAGATTTGTTGCCACAAGCAGTACCCGCGATAGCTTAGTTGGTACGAGCGATGGACGGATTCCATCAGAGGTCATGGGTTCCAGCCCCGCCCGTGTGATGAATTTTTATGTCTTTCTTTCAGGTTGGAAGTACAGTTTATTACTTAGAGTTTATTAAAACAACAATCAACTTTTATCCCATACCGCTTGATCCATTGAACTTTTACTCTGAATTTGTAGACTCTATACCTTCTTGTAAGTTGTAGTCTGCAAAGTTCTCTGGTTCTTAAGTCCATAAAATGTAAAGCTTAACGTGATTTGGACAATTTATCACCCTGTCACACTCACAATAAAACGCCCAGTCACGGTTCACGCCTTCATAATTACCGGGGCAACGGGCAACGATATGTAACGTATGGACAAATAGCTATGAAAATATTTACATTCACAGATGTATGAGTTTGTCACAAACGTTGTTTTATTGACATTGTTTTTCTGCCTATAATATTTTCTATGTTGATTTATAATTTAGATTTTTGATTTTATCATTGTGTTCGTGACCTTAAAAAAACGTGTGTTTATTTTGAAGAGTGATCACAGACTGCCTAATAAAGAGACAGAAGCAATGCAAGATAGGAGGCCTTTGCCTAGTAGTGGAACACTACAGGCTCGTAATAATCTACCTATACATGTACTAAAGGGTCGAAAATCTTTACATTGAAAATATAGACACTAAAAAATGTTTTTATTTTTTATTTTTGTTTGTTTGTTTCTCATTCTGTTTATTCGTTTCGGCATCACGTGAAATAAGTGAATAGATTATAATGCAATCTCCACTAATATATTAAATGAATTTTCGATAAGGATGCAAGTTATAAAAAAATGTCTAGGTTGATTTTAGACTGTCCCCCAATATTTTTTTTATATGGGATATAAAAGGGGATAGAATATAAGTCATTTATTGCATAAGGTTCAGAATACCAAATTGGCAAGCATATATTTAACGACAAAGTAAACGCCATCATTCAAACTTTGTAAAACGCAGAAATGTTTTAATCACATAATACACGAACAACAACACAAGGTTCTCGAGTGGCGACCACGTATCGGAAGGCGTAGCGTGGCCAGGCCCCCCACACGGTGGACTGATGACCTGGTAAGGGTCGCGGGTGTCCGCTGGATGCTGCTGGCGCAGGACCGGTCATTGTGGAAGTCTTTGGGGGAGGCCTATGTTCAGCAGTGGACGTCATTCGGTTGAAATGATGATGATGATGACACACACAACTACCACCACCACCACAATATCAGCCTAAGGAAGTATACTGCTAGAAATAGGCCTCCCCCAATTTAATGGGGGGTAAATGCCATAATCGCCCCGCACTCCAGAGATACTGCTGCCCATCCCACGGTGGTCGTAGTTTTAGGACATAACCGGGGTCCAACCCACACAACAGCTCGTTTTAAATGTTCATCAATTTTGTATATCACTGGTTAAGTTTAGCAAAATATCGTTTCATTGCACGTGAACAATGCGAGAAGGTGATGGTGCGTGTTTTTTGTAACCGCCGATGTCAATAATATATACACAGATTTGCACCTTATTCGTTTGTAAAAAGGCGAAAAAAGTGTAGATTTTATTGATGACCCTTGTAAAAGGTTTCATCGGACGTGGGCGTATTGGCATGTATTGAAATATCTTTGCATCTAATTCGTATAACGCTTTCCAGAAAATCATATTAGTAGTTAGTTGTTCATAGATATCTACGCAAACAATTATCATACAATTATGTAAAGTAAACGCTAATTTAAATGGGAAATAATGTAAGCAAACCAGTTTACCTTCATTACTCAGTAACCATATGTATGTTGCCCGATAACTCTTGACCACGTTGGCCGATTTTGATAATTATTTTTTTGTTTCAAAACAGATACCTCTAAATTGGTCCTATATAACTTTGGTGAAGGTCTGATGATGGGAACCAGGAGGAATCTTAAAATTTGTTAGGCACGCGTATGGCGATATTGGTATTTTCTGTAGTTATTTGGAGTCTGTTTTATTTTGGGTATTAATTAATTTTATCAAGGAAATGGCACGCAGTTGCTCAGGACTGTACGATCAACCAATTTGATTTCTAAACCACTTCGTACCTTGTCACAGCAATCAATATGAAAGCTGCTAGAGATCTGATATTATTGTCACTGTGACAAGGTACAAAGTGGCCCAGAAATATAATAGGTTGACGGTACGTGTCAGGGCATATAGGGTTTGCAGGCTGGACGTAAGAGCGTTTGGTTTTTTGGATACTATACTGTCCTTGGACGTCTGCGTGGATAATTGTTTGTTGCTGTGCGATGATTGCGTGAAGAAATTAAGAGATGGCGACTTATCTTGGATTGTGAAATAAAAAGTTCATAATTAATACGTGCTTATTCGTGTAATGCAAATTGTAAGTCTCAGATACATGATTCGAGGAAAGGGTAGTGGGAACAATATTTCATGACGTCGGGTGACGTCGCTGCATATCCGCCGTCGGATTGGTCACGATATGTATGACGCGATATATGAGCTTCCAGTTGTTATTCATAGATGGAGTTATAGGTAACGTCCGGAACAATAATTAACATTCGAATTAACATTGTATCTTATACACATTATTATTTGATATTGTGTTTTGTGTAATAATACGTATTAATAGAAACAAGCAGTATAATATTACCCGGTGGCGGGGCGGTATTATATACATGTAGCACTGCACTTGTACTGTCACGGACCCGCGCGTCTCGCGCCAATCAGAAAGTATTAAAAAATACTCATCAGTCTCATCACGCAGTAAAGAATCTGTGCTGACTTGAATGACAGTTGTCACTGACAGCTGGTAGCTCACTAATACTGCACCACAGATATCAGAGTAAAGCAGATCTGCTCATTTAAGTTGAACGATTTCTGTACATCTGATCTATTCTCAGTAATGCAAAAAAAAACAGAAAGTTTGAGAGAGACAGACAGACCTGTCAGTGTCTCCGTCTTCATAACTGAAAATTGTATACTGAACTGATGTTGTGGTGTGTTAAGTTTAAATGGGATTTAAACATCCTGGTGTACTTTCAAATAGAGACAATTCATTAACAGCCGAAAATGATTGTACTATCTATCCGTCGCATTTTAACTCATTTTGGTGCACCATAAGGATTTAACGAGACAACTATATGAAAAGTCATCTGGCTTAATACTGCGAGTCTGCTTTTCTCTGATGTCTGTGTACTGCACCGACAAAATACGGAAGTGGCCTTAGATACCTATGCGAAAGATACGTCGAACAATTATGGAGAAGCGACACAAACGAAAGTGGACCGTTTGTGAATTTTCAGTTTCATTTCGCTCTGACAGCAACAGTTTGGTCAACGTTTTCTTTTCATAACCGGATGTCTATTTCACTCGACGCATATTGATATGACATTTTAATTTGTGAAGCATTAAATATCACAGTCTCAAGACGCAATGATATACTTTCTAGTCGAAGCAGCTCACCGCGACCTCGTGGGGGGTCTATCCACGCTGCGCTTTTCAGTGCGTGGTCGCCACTCGAGAACCTAAATAGCCAGAAGTCTGCAACAAATTGAACCTTTTATAACGTAACCCATTCCTGGAAAGTTCAAAGGAAACTTCAAGTCATAAACTTGAAGTTTTCCATTTAAAACACTCCAATGGGATTAGTTTACATATATTGTCCTGGTATAATGAATATAGTATAGCAATACGTCAAGTCGGATGACCCCCTGCTCCCTGCACCCGGCATTATCCGTTTGGCCGTCAATCTGTCAATGTCTGTCTGTCAGCGGTGAATATGCAGCGAAAATTCGGGCCGTTTGCATTTTTGCTGATGCATTTTTGCTGATTTTTTGAGACACATGTTGGTGCAGTGGAACGTTTAAAAAGTTTTGTAATTCTCTAGTGAAAAGCGCAGCGAGGCTCAATCTTAGGCTTCAAATGTAAATCGCTTGTGGGTATACTCCTCTGAAAACCGACATGCAGCAAATTTGGCAAAATGACCAAGTGGATAGCCTTCTCTGAAACATTGAGAATCGGACTGACACATATCATACCTACAACCACGCTCCGCTAAACATTTGGAACCAGCAGAATGTATTGCATACCTAATAATTAACAGATAGTATTTTTGATGTAACCGCAAATTCTAAGGGAAGGACAGTTTCGCCTGCCACTTTAGCTAAACTTGGCTCTCGCGCACAGCCGGCGTGTTAATTTACCTGAACGCTGATGACATCGATGGACAGTGACAGATTTTTAACCAGATTCAAGACACTAGGTAACGCTAGTAACTAGGTGACCTGTGAACCGGTAAACCCTACCGGTTAGAAAACAGCTGCTAATACGCCGAGGGAAAAATCCTCAGTTATTGCTTTTTCTGCATTCATTAGCTGACGGTTTTTTCATCGAGATATTACCAGCTAACGTGTTTATTTATTCGACGGCCTGTTTAGCCTAGTTGGTTTTGACACTGCCTCCGAAGCTAGAGGTCCCGGGTTCGAATTCTGGCCAGGGCATTATTTGTACATTTAGTACGGATTTTGTTTATGGGTCTTGGATGTTCTCTATGTATTTAAGTATTTGTATATCGTCGTCAAGTACCCATAGTACAAGCTTTGCTTAGTTTGGGACTAGGTCGATTTGTATAAGATTGTCCCCCAATATTTATTTATTTATTTATTCACAATAGCATATAAACTGTCATCTGACAAAGTTTAATTTACTGAAATAAATACATGTTCATGTGAGCAGCTCATGGATAACACACCACCCCAGAAAATGTTTTTTTTTTTCTTTAGATATTAGGTTAGCTATGATTTGGTAAAAACTTTGAATCGAGAGGAAATTACTAAAAATTTTGTACGCACTTAAGAGAATTTTGCTGTTTAACCTACCAACGAAATCGCAGCTGACGTTCACGGGGCTTTATAATATAACTTACTGAAGCATTGTACAAACTAACAAGCGAGAGGAATTTGGTCATGGAAATGTGTTGTTGGCCCGCGGTCTATAACTTTGTGAGTTGTGAGCATCGTAGTTTCTACCGTCGCCATACTTACTGCTAGGGTTACACGGGCTTAGTACTTGTCATTAGTGTAGGTGTTTAGGGACTTGTATGCACAGTGACAGGTGGCAAGTAACCGTCTACACATTGGTGCTAGAGAATGGTATTAGTTTACAAGATCTCGCCATGGATTACCGCCGCCGACTAGTTTTGCGAAATGTTTTTAGGCATTAATCTAATATTATTTTACAGTACATATGGTGCTACATTACCGCACGAGTGCGGTAATCAGCAGATTACGTGCATATGTCGAAACTTTAAAGAGCCATATGTACTGTAAAACGTTGTACGATACACGTGCGAACAGGTAATTCTCAACTCGTGTCGATTTAAAACACTCCCTTCGGTCGTGTTTCAATTTATCACCACTCGTTGCGAATTTCCTGTTCTCTGCACTTGTATCGTAATGTACTATTAATAGCTATGATACAAGATCTGCAAGCAGAAGCGTTAAAAAATAAGTGTTTACCGACAAGACAGTGGTTGCTGAGAAGAGAAGAAAATGGAAATCTGTCAAAGGAGCTAGAAAACGAAGATCAAAGAGAGTACAAAAAAATTAGGAGGAAGTCAACAAATCAATTTAATGATTTGTTACAGAAAGTTACACCAGCAATTCAACGAAAATATACAAACATGAGACAAGCTATATACCAGCCAAATTAAAATTACAAGTTACGAGTACTTTGTCCGTTTTGGCAACTGGAAAAGTTTATCTCATTTCTTCAGAGTATCGAAGCCTGCAATTTCGAGATTCATTCCTGAAGTGTTGGGTGAAATGTATGATCAACTTTCAGATTTTATAAAAGTAAGTAAAAAAACAATGTAGGTAAATCAAATGTTTATTCATGTTTATATTTTTTTATTATTAAGTATTATTCTACGGTAGTATCATTTTCAAGCGTCATAGCAATAGCTTGAGATAGAATGTTGTCACCAGAATGCTCAGTTAATCTTAACGCTTCAGTAGAATCTGCAAAAAATGGTGTTGATAATTGGCAGTGAAGTAAAACTATGTTCTCAATACTTAGCAATTATATTTTTCAATTAACTTTAGTTACACAGTAATTTCACATCTTCTTATTGTCTCAGACCATAGACCACAGATAACATAGATAAAACAGACAGACAATAAAGCTTGACATGCAATAGTAAAACTGCCTATTCAATACCCCCCCTCAATTCTAATTTTCCATAATGATTAGAATTGCAAGTTTACAGTAATATTTAATTAACTCAGTTATATATTTAAACATTTACAATTATTTGCACTTAGACATGCAGTACAATTGTATCACTGTTATATATTTATTTATACTTTTATTTTACAGTTATTATACAATTATAAATTTTCAATGCACAAATATTGTTTAATTAATGATATCACAAATGAAATTATTCATCTTTTCTTTGCATAAACTTTTTGTCATGATATCTGCATAGTTAAGATTAGTAGAAACATGCTCTATATGTATCTTTTTATTTATGATGAGGTCTTTAATAAAATGGGCCTTAATATCAATGTGCTTAGTTCTTTTCGAGTTTTCATAACTCTTCGCCATGCATATAGCTGACCTGTTATCAACTAATAATACCCCCCCCTCGAAGGTTATGGAGGTTTCCTGCAATACCTTGTAGGTTTATCAATTCTTGTGCTGTTGCTGCAGCAGCTATGTATTCCGACTCAGCAGTCGATAGGGATACATAATTTTGTTTTTTACAAAACCATGCCACTGGATTTATTCCACAGAATATAATGCATCCACTCACACTCTTTCTGTCCTTGTGGTCTGCTGCCCAGTCAGCATCAGAGTAAGCATATAGCTTTGTCTCATCAGATTTTCTGAAAGTCAATCCTTTTTCTTTGGTTGCCTTTAAGTATCTTAAGATTCTCTTTCCAGCCTTCCATGTTTGTTCACTTGGCTTGTCCAGGTATCTTGATAAATATGATACTGCATATGTCAATTCCGGTCTTGTAGTAGATGATATGTATATCAGACTTCCTACTAATTCTCTATATGGTACGTCTAGGTAAGTATTTTCTGGTTCTTCTATTTTCAGATTTGTCTCCATAGGTGTTCCAGCTCCATTGCAGTCTGCCATTTTAAATTTATCTAATATTTTATCTATCAATTTAGTCTGTTTTATTTTTAGAATACCATCTTGACGTTCACTTTCCATTCCTAAAAATGTTTTCATTTCGCCCAGGTCCCTTGCTTTAAATTCTTCTTTTAAACTTTGAACAGTGTCTTCTATTTTATTCTTTTCTCCAATTAAAATTATGTCATCTACAAAGATTAGCATCCAGCAATTAGGTTTACTATATAGACAGTAGTCATAATGTGACCTTTCAAATCCATGTTGTTTAGCATACATGTCTATCCTGTCATTCCAGCATCTTGGTGACTCCGTTAATCCATATAAGGCTCTTTTTAATTTAAGTACTTTGTTTTCTGATGCTTTAAGTCCTTTTGGTATTTTTCCATTCTCACTGTAGACATCCTTGCAACTGGCGCATACATGACATCAAATTTGTCTTCTTTCTGAACTTGGAACCCTCTAGCAACCAATCGTGCTTTCTTTGTCCCATCATCTTTTTCTTTAAATATCCACTTTGTCTCAATAGCCTTCTTTCCTCTAGGATGTTCTGTTTCTTGCCAAGTTTTTAATTCCTTTAATGCTTCCAGTTCTTTATCTATTGCTTTTTTCCATCCCTTGTCTTCTATAGCTTATTCGCAAGAGTTAGGTGTTTCAGCATATAAACAGTAAACTATATTGTTTATTTCATAATCCTTCAGATATGTTGAAGGTTTTATTACTCTTCCAGATTTAGTAGTATTCTCTATATGTACATTTTCATCCTGTTCATTATATCCTTCTACTTCATCGTTGTTTTCATCACCATTTTCTGTACTGTTTATTGGATTATGAAACTTATCTTCCTCTTCAGATTCTTCAACATAATTTTTTCTTTCTTTGTAATCTTTGCTATTTTCCACTTTTTCTTTCTGTTCATATTCTTCAACATAACTTTTTCTTTCTTTATTATCTTCAGTCTTTTCTTTGAAGAGTATATCATTCGCATCAATTTATTATTATAATTTTAAAAATAAGAAAATTGATTTAAAATAGAGATTAGATTTTACTGATGCAGTAATCAACATAGAGTAAGGGACAAAAATATTATAATCTTACGAACATAACAAACTTATTATAAATTTTTGGTACATGGCATTTTCTTTGGCATTTACCGATCCAACACAAATATTAAAAAAGTAAATATACAGTGATATTCAACATATAATAAGGATTTTTTTTCAACAAAGTGTACCTCGGTACATCATTACCACCACTTTTAATGACCTCCTTTCTAATATTTCTAGTACTCATAGATACCTAAAATGATTTCGTCACTCTCCTTGGAAAAAAAAAGTAGTAGATTGGATTTATTCTTAGTCGCCGCTTGCAATTCTTCTTCAATTCTCTTAGATACTAGTTCCTTGTCGGACTTTGCTTGTAATTTATAATTTCGCCACACTTCGTTAACTAACTTTTGTACATTTTGTACTTTCGTACTTGTATGAGATTTTTTAAAACTTTCAAACAATTTTTGGTATAACTTGGATTTGTCTATTTGAAACGACATCTTATTTAAACGTTAAACTTTGGCTAATGGAATCAACGGTAACACAAATGTTGAATTGCTTTGCTATGCTTACAATACGTCTACTCGCTATAGTATCCGAACAAAACAATACACTGACAGAAGAAATTTAGACAAGTGAACAGCGCGCGGTAATTCCCCGAATCGATTCTAAAGCGAGTGCCTAAACGTATGCGTGTATATTTGCGGGAATCCCCGAAAATGCGTTTCGTTTTCAAGCATAGACAATGTGAGGGTTGCCATTAGTGTAAAAAAGTAAATAACTATCGATGACGTAATCATCATCTGGACTCCCCTACCCCCCATGTCATCCAAAATAAGCAAAACAAAGACCCCCCCACCCCCCCTATAGTGCTTACGTAATACTTGAACGGCCTCACAGGTAAATTCATGATATTTAAGCCCTTTCTATTTAAATGACCCAATCGTTTGTGCCATAAGTCCTCATCACTCTTTGTAATATTGCATGTTTCCACTGTACATATTTCTGCTGTAATTACATAAAGTCTACTTTGACAAGCCCCAGTTAAACAAGTGTTTTTGTCAATTATTTTTACATTTTGCTTTGTGAAATTTACATTATAGCCAGCCTCAACTATCTTTTTCACTGATAACAAGTTGTATGTAACATTCCTGACTATAAGGGCTTTAATATTTATTACTTTATGCATATACTTAATTTTCAACTTACCGATTTTGTTTGTAGTTACATACTGTCCATTTGCTACAAATATTTTTACTTCTTTGTCTAAAAACTTAATGTCTCTTATGAATTGTTCATACTTTTCGCTTACTAGATGTGAAGTACAGCCAGAGTCCACTATAAATTCTATGACACCACTGTCACCGGCACTAAATGCTTCATGCTCACTTTCGGTCACAACAAATCCGATTTCATTATCTGCCTCTGCCGTTGATGCCTGCTGTCGTTGAAAATAACCCCTTTGGCGGCTATATGACCTGCCTCGGCTGCCTCGATTTCCTTGAAATACTCGACCTCGTTCTTTTGAACGTCCTCGCTGACTTTTATGCTCTTTATTGAAACATTCATACGACTTGTGCCCGTGTTTTCCGCACGTGTAGCAAATAAAGATGTTTTCTTGTTCACAGTTAACAGTTATTTTTGTTTCTGCATCGAAAAGTCTTCCTTTTACAAAGTCAAAGCTTAGTTTCTTTTCCGTTGCCATTGTTTTGATGGCTGTAATGACTTGGTCATATTCTTTTGGCAAAGAAGACAGTAAATAACAAATTTGGTCTTCTTCCTCGATCGTCACGTCGATCGCTTTTAATTGGTTTACCAATCCGCAGAATTTAATTAAATAGGATTGCAGCGGTTCATTACACTTCAAGGTTATAAGCCTACGTTTTAGATGAAACCTGTTATACACGCTTTTCCTTTCGAATACATTTTCCAACAAGTTTATCATTTCTTTTGCCGTTTCGCCGTTTTTTATCACTTCGATGTACCTGTCAGATACGCTTTGTGCGATCACCGATTTTGCCTTTGCATCTTCTTTTTTAAACTTTACATCGTCTGTTTTTAGTTCATCTAAAACGTGGGTCATTTGTCTTTCTTCGAGTATCAGTTTTAATCGAAACTTCCACGTACTGAAGTTTTGTTTAGAATTGGAAGTAATGACGCCGCAGTCGCCATTTTCATACACCGTACAACAACAACACTCGCACTTCCCGCTTGTGGATCGCAACCCAGCAACTTTTAATTGTTTTTCAACGATCTGCTACCATGTTGATAATTGGCAGTGAAGTAAAACTATATTCTCAATACTTAGCAATTATATTTTTCAATTAACTTTAGTTACACAGTAATTTCACATCTTCTTATTGTCTCAGACCATAGACCACAGATAACATAGATAAAACAGACAGACAATAAAGCTTGACATGCAATAGTAAAACTGCCTATTCAATAAATGGTGGTGACACTGGGGAAGTATTAGTAGATTTTTAGCTGCGGGTAGGTGTTTGTCGCTTAGTAAATAGGACCGGCTTCTAATTACTTGCACTTGCAGTTGCACTACTACTAAGCACTTATAAGTATAAGTACAACATGTTTACACACCTGTGACAAGTGTAAGTGACAAGTACTAAGCATTAGCAACTAAGCCCGTGTAAACCTAGCAGACATGTATCGGTTATATAAAGTTACGGTGATAGCCAAGTATGGCGACGGCAGAAATTATGCAGTTCACAACTCAATTACACTCGTTTGGTTTCACACTAAGTGTAATAAAGATGCTAGTTGATGGATGAGTAACGCATCAAAACGCTAAGTCTAACTATTATTTAGTAATGATTGAAAGAATGAAAGTAAAGAAGTATAATAACCCCTCTTGTCTCATAATCCAACTCGAAGATAATTATAATCGCCGGTACTAAATTTTGTTACATAAAAGTCATTCGAATCGCCTTGAGACAGGAAAATTAATGTCGAAAATTTATAATCTTGTCTTCAATTCCGTTTTTGACAAAAGCTTGTTATGTTTGATGATTCAACTAAAAATTGGAAGAAATTGGGAGGCAGATAAACTTGTCAAGTGCATAAATATAGATACATAGTGCATACAATTACTCAAGAATATGTCACGTGGCTATGTCGGCTAATTAAGGGATCGGTACATATTTTGTGAAAGGATTAGCTTGATACCTATTTTTGCACTTGACCCTACAATACACTTCAAAATACATGATATCCAATTTCATTTATATGTTAAACTAACGACACCCTTCTCTTCGAGATAGTCTATTCACTTTCAATTTAAATTTTTGGTTACCACCAATCGATCCGATATGCGGAACCCTCTCGTAATAGCCCACCGACCTGGCAGAATCGAATCAACGCTACCTTCCGAAACACCTCACAGCCAAGCAATAACCTACTCTAAGAATTTACACCTAAAGTCCAAAATCACATCAACATTATTATATCCTGAACGTTGCCTTCGGAAACCCCGATCGCAGATTGGCGATATACAACCTTAACTCCTATGTATAAAGTTTAATATTACGATTTCATGTACGTATCAATCGCTCTTAGGTGTTTTGAAAATTGAAGTTGCAGGTCGATGATGTGTTAAGGAAATCCAAACCTTGGCTTTTCTTGATAGGGTATATAATTGATTGGTTGTTAACTACGAGTATAAGCGGTATGTTTAAGTTTTTTGCTAAAGTGTCTCCGATATTACAGGTTGAGCGCTGTCGAAGGAAATAAATTACATATTAATTAGGGTCTAAGTAAGGTAGACAGCTTTAACTTTTAAACCTTTGAGAGAAAAATTGCAGTTTGCTTAGGACCGGGATAAACACAGATTGGAAAATCCTTTCAGAAAAAATGATTGGTAAGTACTACTAAGGGTAAAAATTGAAAGTTTGAAACTGTGTATATTTAAAGCCGCCACCAGATAAGAAAAACTAAACACTGATATGCATATAAATATGATTTTTGACTATATAATTGTTTCACTAAATGTATGTAGGTATTCATCCTCACACCTAAGAACCAAAATGGTCACGTACGGTACGGTTTCAGAGGAATTTCCTCGCTCGGACGCTCCGGTTGTGCAATGAGCTCCCTACCGAGGTTTCCCCGAGGGATTACAGTATGGGGTTCTGTGTAACGCGCATGTGACCCCCCTGGATTTGCAGGCGTCGATACGCTGCGGTGACCACTTGCCATCAGGCGGGCCCTACGGTTGTTTGCCACCGATGTTGTAAAAAAAAACTGCAAAAAGGCATTCGCGGAAAGAATTTATTTATTTATTTATTAATAAATTACGTGTATATATCTTTTCCTCGTGCACGGAAGACATAAGCATGTATCTTACAGGAGGGGCGTTATTTACAAAATCGAGTCCTCAAATTGGCATAACATTTAATTTTGTCGCCCGCACTGGCTTCCATTTTCACTTGATGTGCGCTACGAATATTTATACAATACGTGCTATGTAAGTATGCAAGGTTAAGCAATGTCGGGCGAGGTGAGTCCTTGGATAGGTGACCGACCGCTTTGAGTGGTTACTAATTGAGGGCTCCCGTGCTTTGGAAGGCACGCTAAGCCGTTGATCCCGGTTGCTGTCTATGATACGAGTAGCAGTCGTTATGCCAAGTTAGAGCCCTCCGAGCGGCTTGAGAACTTCTAACAGTCAAGTTGCCCACTCACTTGACAAGCCTAATCCCAATAAGGTCTGGTTTCCCCCTCGGGTTGGAAGGTCAGATGGCAGTAGCTTCCGTAAAAACTAGTGCCCACCCCAACTCTTGGGATTACGTAGCGGACCCCAGGCATCCTGCAGGATGCAACTGTACTGGGAATAAAGCTAGGAGGATGATGATGTGCTATGTAAGTACCTATATGCTAGAGGAAAACCCAAACGAAAGCGTTAGCGTTTTACAACGCCAACAGCGCCTCTGGTGGTTTTTGGTGGTAACTATTTGTTGTCATACAAATTGAGACTAAACGCAAACGCGTTCGTTCGTTTAGGGACTGATTAACGTAGTCATTATTCAGTCCCTTAAATTAGTAAAAAAAGTGCGCCGATAGATGGCGCTATACCAATGGCGTTCAATTTCTACATTGCGTAGTTAAGACTTTTCCTGAATTAATGGGGTGAGGGTGCGTACACAATCGTTGTATGGAATCCTTGGTGCGCGAATTGGACTCGCACTTGATCGGTTTGATTCGAAAAAAAAACGTCCAAATGCATGTCGGGCCACGCGTAATGTAGAGTTCCACCAGTTACGTTATCCACTCAAGTGCTCGCGTTAAAAAAAAAGGTGGTCTAAAGTGCTCAAGATTCACCGGGCATTAGCAGCGCATTGTCTTGTGTTGTTAATAAATCGATTGCCTGGCTTCGTCTAAACTTTTTGCTATGATTTTTTTTATGTTATAAAGTTAAAGAAACAGGCAATTTGTTTATATAATTAATTACATAGGTCACCGTAGTAAAATATTTTCAAAAACAGTCACAAACTTAACATACCGTTTCGAATGAGATCTTTTTCAATAAATATATTTTTATTTTATAATCTAAATCGATAACATATGTAAATTTTATGTTTATTTAAAACTGTAATAGTTTACGCTTCGATTGATACCAAATAAAGTATATGATCTCGGGGAAATATTTTGCATAAAACCTTTTTCATTTGCAATGTTTACATTGTCAGTTTTGCAATTCGCCGCAAAACAGTGTAATTTGTTTATGATTTTTTTATGAATAATTTAGGCAAACGAGTACAAAAATATTGTCAGACGTAGATAGAGACACTATTAATCTTTAAATAACAAGTGCCAGTTTTGTCAAAATCGCAGCAATTTCTGTCACAAATTATCAATAACAAAAAATAGCCTTACATACCTAACGTAATGAGTGCCGCTTTTGAAGCCCGATTACAAATAATTCCATACACTTCAAACCACATAAAACACTTAACACATACACTACACATGTTACACTTCACAACTTTATAGATATTCGACCGATTACAACTCGATTTATATTTTTGTTCTCATTTCAAAGGTATACAAAAACCCACGTAAAGGTCCCGACTCAAACTAACGGACATACTCCGGCGGGCCTGCGCTGTCAAAATTTAATCATGGCGGCGATATAGGACGGGATACACTGGTGCGCAACGAAACCACAGTTTATGCAGTGATCGTCAATATTGAAATCACGAAATTTACATTTCTTATTAAATCAATTACGAATAGTTACAGATCCTTAACTTATTACTTATACAATGCTAATACGAAATTAAGAGCGGTACACTCATGGTGACTTTAATTATATATTCTTGAAGTAATAATAACGTTTGGAATTTTATTTTAAATATCAGTGGCTGTCGTGATATATAATAACTGACAAAGTAGAAAAGTTGGAAAACCGCCGATATTTTCATTTCAAAGTTATATATCTGAACAATGGCTGAACCGATTTTGATAAAACATGTTTTACTAATATTATCGTTTCCAGAGAGAAAAGTTATGTTATTATCCTATTATAAATTCGAGGAATTAAAAATGCAGTGTTTTTTCACCATAATAGTTACAACTTTTTGGCTCGACATATCAGATCTCAAAGACCTCGTGTTTACGTGTCTAGGCATTTATAGTTGCTTCAGTCATATTGATCCACTGCTATAAGATACTACTAAATTTCTCTTGGATATCTTGCTCTGAAAAAAAAGACAACCAAATCGGTTCAGTTTAAATAAAAGCTACGATGCCACAGACAGATATACACATTAAACTTATAACCCCCCTCTTTTGCGTTGCGTAGTATAGTAGTAGTAGGTACGGTACCAGAACTGACTATATTGTAATTTCATCATGTCAGCCGAAGGACGTCCACTGCTGGACATAGGACATATATTTATTTGGCACCTCAACAAGTTTTTTTTAACTCTAACAGGTTCTCATTGCTGAGGTGATAAGTTTTATGTGATGTGGTATGTGTGTGGTACACGAGAGCAAAGTTACCTATATGCATATCGTGTATTTGAATCCCTTGATACGCTATAAAATCTATCATAGAATCACTTGCCACGCTCGCTAGTGATTCGATTAAGGCACTAAGGTATCCTTCGCTACCTCAGGATTCGAAATTATCACTCGTCGCAAAAAAAACTAATGCTCTCTTATTGCACAAATAATTATTGAATCCTTGCCTGACACATCACATAACCACTAACGAGGACAATTGTAATGAAAATTTAAGAAATTAAATTAATATTTGAAAAAAATACATCACAAATAACAACAAAATTCATACACTTAATTTGTAGGGTAAGTATTTTTTTATTGATACGTGGTTTTCACTGCCGCAATGAAGACATTTTGGGGTGTTAAGTTAAAACGACTATGACAATAGTTTATATGCTAGCTACAAATAACTGAGATAACGGTCAATACGGGTCATAATCAGAACTGGTTTTTTGAAAAAAAACATACATTCTTATTTGAACCATTACATGGAATATGTGAATTTTATAAATTTATATGATCAGTTAAACAAGTTAAAGTGGACCCTACCTCTACTTCATAGATTCATAAATAAAAGGTAAGCAGTTACATTGGTAATGGGCCGCCACTTAGTATGCGTAAAAGAACCTACCAAAAATGAATAAACTAAATTAAACCATTCTTCGACAATAACCCAGTGTGCACCACGCCTTATGACATAATACGTGGATCCGACGCGAATCGGCGGAAGTGCCTTGTGCAACCACAGTTGCGTACAATAGTATTTATAGACGTCACAAGTTCATTCACCTAATCCTGCATAGAACATACCTAATTGTTCATTAAAAGTGGATTTATGTTGATTTTAAGAGACGCATTTATCGATTTTAATAGCCTAGTACAGAAATATGGAATAATCACATAATAATGTACGATTTAAAATTAACCTCGCAAAATTTTCATCACTCAACGTACTTTGTTGGAAGAATTTATCACATTCCATTTTAATTAGTATCGAAATATATGCTTTGTCTTATGAAGCAGTAAACCAGGATTAATTTGGTATATAATACCAATTAAAAAATGCGAAATTGATTGCTTACAGCATTTTTTAATCGCGAGCTCTCTCGCTGACGTACCGAACTTCGATGGTCATCAAAACAACTTTTATATTTTATAAAAATTGTTCCGTAGACTGCGGTTTTAATTTTTTTTAATGTTGCCACATTCATACTCTACCTATATAACTCAATTAAAAAGCGTTCTGTGCATGTTCCGCATAGCCACAATTTAAAAACCGTTGGAACTCCAACTCGCAACTAGTGTTGCGAGAGCACTGTACGTTTTCCCAAGTCGCAACCCTAGTTGCGGAGAGCACGTGAGTGGTTATGCGGACTTAAAAGTTCGAAGACTTATATAAGTATTTGCTAGGTATTTGAAAGTTTGGTCTTCCAAGAACATTTCTTAAGTTCGGCTATTACTCGCTAACTGGTAATGTCTCCTTAGCTGTACAGTAATAGTTTTCCTTCTAAATTCATTATATATTAATGACTTCTTCACATACCCAGTAGCAACCGTTTAGCTGGCAGAGCTGGCTACCGTATTTTTATTATTAAAAATGGGGTTGCTCGGTTGTTGTCGGTGTGATTAATTATGTATACCTAATATACCTATGCCAAACCACAGCTTATAACACTTTAAACTCTCGCGCTTTGTACATATTCTTAAAAAATTATTAATGAGCGGATAGCAAACTTTTTTCAGATCTACCCTTCACACTTTTATAAACAATTGTGAGGTAGTTAAATGTTGTGTATCCATATCTCCGTTGACAACTTGCTGAGACGTCAGTCTGCCGCGACCATGACCGGTACAACCCGTGTCGAAACGTCGGTAATTAAGGTACATAAATAAATTTCGTGTTAGACCCGTGTACGAATATTTTATTAGGAAAACACAGTTTTCTAGAAGTAATAGTAACGGTAACTGATCTAAACCGAGGACAGACTGACGGAAGGACGCATATGGCGAAACTATTAGGATCCCTTGTTTACTTCGGAACCCTAAAAAACTTTCCGAAAGTGCACATTTAAAATAAAATACAGTTAAACAAGTGGCGTTCAAAACGTGACGAAATATTTACAGTATGGAATAATCGCAACGTTTTTGAGCGTGCGTAAGGTAAATAAATGTCATTTTTTATAGTAAAAATAACAGGAATACCTATCGTACGTTCTAAAAGCTTCGTGATTACCTTGTAGGTCTATATATCTATTCATCGCTTCTGCAGAAGAGATTTCCAGAAATGGCACTAGTGAATGTGCCGTTTCTGGAAATCTCGTAGCCGACCGGATCACTATGTATTTTCTTCAGAATGGAACTTGAGTATTGCAAAGATGAGAACACTTATTACATAAACTTAAGGTAAATATTTAAACAGTATCTAATGAAAATTTCATAATTTTACCCCGACATGTTGGTAAAATCGCTCGGATTTGCTATTAGAAAACAGATATCGATATTTGCTCAGGCCTTTCATTGGGAATATTGGACGGGCACATATTTGGCGCGAGTAAAATATGCGAGCGATGATATAGTAGAAAAAGATATAAGTGCCTTCTTTGGTAGGAGCACTTAGGCCGTTTATCACAGAATGACAGGTATGGAACAGAGCTAGCTTACATGTAGGTATGGTGCGTATGTGAATTATGCGTGCTCATATTAGTCCCGTCGTGGCTTTAATATCGCGGCCGCCAAAATTTTGTGGTAATAAATACCAGCTAACAAATAAGGCTAATACTATATCCATCCAGCTTTTAACCTATTAAAAATACTATTTAGGTATGTGCAATTTGATGGCGAGCGGTGCGATGGGAGAAAGCGGCCGTGGGCATCATGTTGAATAGTTCTTCGGAGCACAGCCAATTATACAAGCGATAGAACACGCACAAGTAGGCAAAGTTTCTCCTTAAACATAACGGTTCAATATCTCTCGTGAGTTTGGAATCGTCCACGATTCGCACAGCACGTCTATGAAGCGAGTCAAAAGGCCCAAGCTGGTATGCAGGTGCTCCCGTCCACAGGTGACAGCAAGACTCCATGTGGTGACTTGCGACTTATATAATAGAAGTTTCTGTCCCGGGGTGAAGTACCGCTTCACTCTATTGAGCACATCTAGCTTTTTAGATGCCAGCTTGGGTTTGCTTTCTTGGGTTTGTGGCTCCGAAACTGGACGTGACCCTTGACCCAGACATCTATCGAAAGTCTCTTGAAGTATTGGCCGAGACTCTCTCGAGACCGATCGCAGAGACTTGCTGGTTTTCTTCACCATCATCATCATCATCCTCCTAGCGTTATTCACAGTACAGCTGCATCCTGCAGGATGCCTGGGTTCCGCTACCTAATCCCAAGAACAGGCGTAGGCACTAGTTTTTACGGAAGCGATTGCCATCTGATCTTCCTACCCAAGGGGGAAACCAGACCTTATTGGGATTAGGCTTGTAAAGTGAGTGGGCAACTTGACTGTTAGAAGTTCTCAAGCCGCCCGGAGGCCTCTAACTTGGCTTAACGACTGCTATCATAGACAGCAACCGGGATCACCGGCATGCCTTCCAAAGCACGGAAGCGCTCAGTTAGTAACCACTCAAAGCGGTCACCCATCCAAGGACTGACCTCGCCCGACATTCCTTAACCTCGCATACCGCACGCGGTACGCGGGCGCCGCTGGGCCACGAGCGCTTGCTGGTTTTCTTCACATAAAAGGTAATAAATAATATTACTGTGAGAGACAACCATAGATATTTAGGCCTTAATATAAAGCATTGAGCACACTGAACCTGTATGGCTGTCTGATCATCATAATCTTGTAACTATCTCATCATCACAAATGGTTATAGGTATATTAGTTGCGAATATCTACGCCTTCCCACAGAATAAATAAAAGTACAGTCAAGAGCAAATGTAGATGATCATTTTAGTACTTTGTCGCACTAACGTAACAATACTGCGACAGTTGGGATAGGTCAGAGTAGTGTAAGTGACAAAGTACTAAAATGATCATCTACTTTTGCTGTTGACATACTTACGTACAGAGGGCCCTCTATCGCACCAAACCGATGTGACAACTAGAATACACCAAATCATACAATCCCGCTCTTCTGCATAACACGTTCGATGTCTCTTAGCTAGTAGGGTAGTCTCGTTTGCGCTTCAACGCCGTCACCTAGGAGCGTGTTTACACAACGTTGCACCACCGAGTTGAACGATGGCGTCGCTATCCGGCACTCCGGGGGTGAGTAAAAGCCGAGTTTCACCGAAGTGGCAAGAGGAACAGCCCTAGTCTTACGTCATTTTTCTACTAATGTAAACCGCCCTAATCAGTGGTACATAATGAGAGAGCTTCGACGCAGTAAGTGGTTTTCACGACAATAGATGCGCGTCACAATACCCATTGTCTGTGTATCTGCGCCCTACAGCTCTCAAACATAGTAAGCATAGACACAGTATTGACAGATTAAAATAAAAAAATATCGTATGGTGGTGGCAAGTGTAAAGTAAGAAAAGCTTTACTTACTTTGTCTGAAGTGTATGAATGGGCATTTATCCGAGCGTTTCGAACGCTGTGGTTTTGGTGGTCGTATTGTAGACGATGCCTTTAGGTTTCTGCGGTCCATTTTGAAAATAATGATAGCGCTCCGCGCCTGCTGTAAATCGCCTACTGGAAATGGTCTCCTACTCGATTGATGCTCGGCACCAAACTGTCTGTAATTGTAAGCGGTGTTCTGAAAATCTGTTTTTATGGAAAGTCAATTTTCTAAACAACAACAGTTGCCTGCCCCATTTGTACCGTTGCTCGGCCAGCCCTCTTATTCATTTACCGACTCCTCATCACCTCACACCTCACCCGTTATTATATAGAAACTGTCAAATGTCATTTGTCAAATTATGACAATTTCCATATACAACCCATTTTTGGAAGATTTAGGGTGCGAGCTGAGGACTATTCGGCTTGTAAATAACATCCTGTAATCATAAGTCAATGCAATCCGCCTTAAAATGGAATGCTAAACGTAAGTCTTATAAATAGTTCATCATAAATAGTCATAGATGACAAGCTGTTGCCCGCGACTTCGTCCGCGTCTCCGCTCCTATTGGTCGCAGCGTGATGTTATTATAGCCTAAAGCCTTCCTCGATAAATGGACTATCCAACACAAACAGAATTTTTCAATTCGAGCCAGTAGTTCCTGAGATTAGCGTGTTCAAACAAACAAACTCTTCAGCTTTATAATATTATAGTATAGATTAGATGCATGTAGTACATTCAAAACGATATTTCAAGAGAAACATTCTCTATTCTCATACATAATATAAATAATATAATACATTCATGCGTGAGAGTAACGCGTGCGTGAAGAAAATGCGTTACACTAAAGTGTCGAGGAAAACTTCCAAGAAAAGGTAGGGTCTCGCGCCAAGGGACCGAAGTCAATCGTTGTTTCTCTGAACATGTATTAATGCATGAAACTTGCCTGGATTTCGATTACCCGATAACAAATGCGTCTCAAATACGTTGGCACTGGAGCAAATGATTAATGTCGATAACGATTCAGAATTGTAATTTCTGTTTTCTGTTCCACCAAACACACCACCATATCAGCCGAAAGACGTCCACTGCTTGACATAGGCCTGCCCCAATTTCATGGGGGGTAAATGCCATAATCACCACGCATGGAATGTGGGTTGGTGATCGCAGTATCTCCACCACACTCGGGATGCTGCTGCCCATCCCCCCGCGGCCTTGGTCCACCAAACACACACATATATAAATTAGAATATTCGTTATTCATCACAATATTTATATTTCAGTTTTAAAGGGAGGCACTAATGCAAATTTAAAAACTTATAAAGTTGTCAAATTGCTTCCTAACGGGCGGGGCGGGTGCGATATGTGACAGGTATTTTGTTCTTTGACGTGAGTTCACTGATGTCAGATTTCATCACCTGAAAAAATACTGTCAGTATTATGTTTGCCCATTAGTAATACCACGCGCAGAAGCGGGGCTGTACTGCATTCGTATGGGTTGACTGACATCGCTGACAGTTTTCTCATATCGTACCGCCTCTGCATCGACAAATCAGGAAGGCGCTTTCGCAATAACGTGTTCTACACAGACGAAGTCGCGATCTAAAGCTAGTAAATAATAATTTTACTACTATACTGAGTTCGAAAGTACTGTGCGAAACAATGTTTTTGTATAAAGTAGAACATAAGCACAGTTATGTACGTGTAATCAATTATCTGAATAGCCCGCGCACGCATTTTCGCGAGTCTGTCGAGATTAAATATCATTTTGTGCAGTTCTTGTTTCCATGGAATTAGGAATAAAAGGTGGATCGAGGTCTTTAATTTGGGATACCTTAATATTGATATTCCTGTTAAACTGCAAAATAGCCCCTGGTATAGAAAACTAAAGAAAAAAAATCAAAATAGTTAGTTGCGCCCTAGTTAAAAAGTGCGACCATACCAGAGTCATTTTTGAAATGTGAAATAATAGCTGTTAATTAAGGGAGTGTTCGCGGCCTAGCGGCGCCCGTGATGCAAGTTTAAGCAACCGGAGTCAGTCCCTGGATGCGTGACCGCTTTGAGTGGTTACTAACTGAGCGCTCCCGTGCTTTGGAAGGCACGTTATGCCGTTGATTCCGGCTGCTGTCTATGATAGCACTCGTTAAGCCAAGTTAGAGGCTTCGGGCGCCTTGGAACTTCTAACAGTCAAGTTACCCGCTCACTTAACAAGCATAATCCCAAAACTAGACCTCTGGTTTCCCCATTGGGTCAAAAGGTCAGATGGCAGTCGCTTCCGTAAAAACTAGTAACTACGCCAATTCTTGGGATTGGACCCCACAGGATGCAACTGAACGGGTATAACGCTAGAATGATGATGAAATAATAGCTGTTAATATTTTGTATACCACTTTGATTGTAAACAAGCGTACGGCGCCTGTTGGCAAGTGGCTCACCCAATCTTGGAATCGACTCAATTATTGTTTAGTCGCATTAACCCTATACATATAATTCCAACCTTTTACGACAGAAGACAATACAATTAAAAATAAAATTGGTGTCGTCGGCACTATGTACCTCGCCGGAGAGGGGACAGGCGGGGAAGAAGACCCTAAGATGTTCTGGAGGAGAATTAACACATCATGCCTGAGTTCGTGATGACGGGAAATATTTTGTACACCTACTTTATGCGGGTAAAACATAGAGGTCTTATGTTCATTTTAGTACCTTGTCACTTTCACTACTTTGTCGCATCCCAACTGCTGTGGCAAACAAGCTTACGGCCCGCCTGATGGTAAGCGGTCATCGCAGCTTATGGACACCTGCAACTCCACGGGTGTCACATGCGCATTGCCGACCCTTCAAAAAATTATACACTCCTTTCTTGAAAAATCTCATACTGTAGTTCCTCGGGAAAACCTCGGCAGGGAGCTCATTCCAAAACCAGAGCGTCCGAGGGTGGAAGTTCCTCTGAAACCGTACCGTACGCGACCATTTAGGTTCTAAGGTGTAAGGATGAATGCCATGCGACGGTGAGCAGTGCGATGATATAAAGCGGCCGTGGGCATCATCTCGAACAGTTCTTCGGAGCACAACCCATTACACAAGCGTTAGAACACGCACAAGGTGGCAAAATGTTTCCTTAAACTTAACGGTTCAATATCGCTCGCGAGTTTGGGATCGTCCACGATTCGCACAGCACGTCTCTGAAGCGAGTCAAAAGGCCCAAGCTGGTATCCAGGTGCTCCCGCCCAGAGGTGACAGCAATACTCCATGTGGGGATTAACCTGCGACTTATATAATAAAAGTCTCTGTCGCGAAAATTCGCGAGCAGACCTACCCGCGTAGTCAGTGGATCGAAAATTGAGCCACTCAACATGGTGGGCGTTAAAATCTCCTAAGATCACTAGCTCCGCGGAGGGATACTGCTCGAGAACTCTGTCAGACGTCAATTGCAAGTGTTCGAAGAGCCGAGTTGTGTCCATGTCACCGCTATGAGACCTGTAAAAGCACGCGTAGACGCGGGTGTGGCCGCCGCAGTCAACGCGCACCCACAGCACTGACAGATCTCTCTCTTCGTAGGCCTGAAGGCGGCGACAGCAGATACCCTGCCGAGCATACATACACACACCGGCACGTCTCAAGAACTTATGTTCGAGCGTGTATCCGGGATACAGAAGATATGAAGTATCAGCCGGGCAGGATATTTGTGTCTCCGTAAGGAATAGAAGGGTCGGTAGCGCAGACTCCAGATGCTGATGAACCGCATCTAAATTTGAGTGGAGTCCCCGGATGTTACAAAAGTCCACTAGTGTGGAGGGTACCGCTGAGAACCTGTTCCTTTTTTAACTTGCCATATAATTTTAAGATGTGTATAAAAGAGGATTCGCTGTGATGACGGCTGAGGGGACAAAAGCACGGCAGAAACCTAGCAGAGGATGATGCAGGTAATACGGTTTGTGGGCGCGGCATACGGAAGGGCCGCCGGTCCCCCCTTGATGTGGCAACCGGGTCCACTCCGGTCTCCTTCTCCGGCACGACTACCACACCAGGGACTTTTCGCGAGGTTGGCGGTTCAGCCTCCCAGGGTGGAGATTAAGTGACCCCTGGGTTCGGGAACCCGACTAACCTGCGGGCGGCCAGCGGACAGCCGTTTCACCGGGTCTCCTTGATCGCCGCACCCACACTCCGGGCCTACACGAACCTAAGGCAGTGTTGTTAATACCGTAGGTCCCCTGCCGTCAACACAACGAATCCTCAAGGAGCTCTGGAAACCTTAATCACCGTCAGGAACACAACACCACATACCTACAAAATAAGTAGTGGTGTTATTATGGCTGCGATCTTCTGTAAGGCGGAGGTACTTCCCTAGTTGAGCTGCTCCAAATTCGAGCGAGATGTCATTTTGCTATGCCCTACCTCTCTCAAAAGTTTGTGCGACAAAGTCCTAAAATGATCCTCTACATTTGCTGTTGACTGTACTTAACAACCAATATTACTTCTGGTTAAAGACATTTATTTTACTCAAAAGAAATATTATAAGTACAGTAGGTAGGGCATTTGAAACAACTTAACTTGCCTCGCTCAAACAAAAGGACGTAAGTGTCGTTGAGTTCCCTATGAAGATACGTCCTGTTAAAAATTCACAGTCTAGGATAGTAGTTCTAAATGTAGACCAAGTAAAACGCGGTCTCCGTTTGAGCTTCAGCAGAAGTGCTTTCGTAATTTCGTATTTTCGGCAGGCATTTTACTTAATGTGAAACTTGTTACCTATGTTTAATAAAAGATATAAATTTAAATTTAAATTGAAGTCTCCAGATTTCCGTCCTACATTTTTTTTAATACCACGTCGGTGGCAAACAAGCGTACGGCCCGCCTGATGGTAAGCGGTATGTATCCTACATAGGTACAAGCAGGGTAATTACGTAACTTTTTGAACATACGATAGGTCTGTCTGTCATTTTTACTATCGAACATGACAATTAGATCTACCTTACGCACGCTCGAAAACATGTTGGTGTGTAAGATATTTATTTGTGAATATGGGCCTGGTTACCTAATCCAAATGAATAAATAAAATAAATGAATAATAAAGCTATTAGCGGCCCAGGTGAGACATAAAGACAAAATAATATCACAGAACAAGATGAAAATATATTAATCAGAGTCCACGGCTAGCAATTATACGGTTTTTGCCAAGTGCGAACACATTTAAATATTGTGTTCTGTGTTTAAGAAATAAAATAGTAAAAACTAGTGCCTACGCCAATTCTTGGGAGTAGGTAGCGGACCCCAGGCATCCTTCAGGATGCAACTGTACTGGGAATAACGCTAGGAGGATGATGATGTTTAAGAAATAAAATAGTACATTTCGATACAAGTGCGGAAAGTTTTTCATTTTGTACGAGTCCAGAGGTGAGTAATGAGTTTCCTAAATCATATTTAAGAAACTAACAGTTATAAAAAACGAATCCCCCGCTTAAACCCAACTAATAACTATGAAACGATATAATTTCCGGCGGCTTATAGCAGCTTTCAGTACCAAAATACGTTTATAACTTTACTAGTCAGTTCTACGTAATTTCCTGCTACTTGCTTTTATAAATGCTAAGGAAATATTTTTCTAAGCCTACTATTTATAGTTTATTATTGTTTTCCGGCCAATGAAAACTGTATAGTTAAACAGATTTCGGAATCCTTTCGGGCAAAATAAAGGTGAGTCGTGTAATTTTTCAAACGAACGTCAGGTTGAAATTACAGTGAATGTGTCATTGTAATTTTCACCTCGAAAAAATGTCAGTAAAATACGTAATTCCTTCACGCGTTCGTAATGTTACGCAATTACAATGCAGATGTCGGTAACTTATATCAAAAAGTTTACTCAGTAATCGACATTAAACGTTAACGGCTTTATAGCCACCCAATCATCATCGGATTTAACAATTATAGAAATAGAAATAGAAAGAAATAGAAAAGCTTTATTCATGGCAAACAGACAAAATGTTAAAAAAGTTTTACAATTTTCAAAGTTTACCATGAAATGGTCCCGCCTCAGCATGGTGCTGACTCAGGAGTCAGCGCTAGTCTTCCGGCAGGACCATTGATGGGTCACGATCTGTGCGGCACAGCCAAGTTCACACACACGTACACACTTCATAAACAATAAATAATAATAATAAGGCACAAATGCGTATACGTGTAAGTGAACCCGACTGTACCACACGGCCATATACAAAAATTGAACGCATCCAGGCATCTAGCTCGAAGCTAATCTGTGGTAATAATTGTTTTTTTCGTTCAATTAATATAAAACGAAGAAGCTACGGAACCTTAAAATTAGCTCGAAGAAGGAAAGCCAAACATAGTTGAAAAGTTAAATTGAAAAATTGAAGCAATCCCCAAGTTACGCCAACTAAGTTACTAGACTCATTATTTTTGGACGGATCACGAATTCGCAAATATGCAGTTGTCATTGCGAAATATCTCGTTGAATTTACAATGTAATTTAATGCATATAAATAAACGACAATGACGAAGAAAGAATATTTTGACTGACCATTTTTTAAAAAAAGGGATTACAATATAATTTATAGTTCATTGATTAACGAGGGGCATAAGAGGAAAATTGCGAACGAGAGGCTATCAGAAGCTTTTGATGGCTCGAGTGTGTAATTTTCTTCATCATCATTTCAGCCGAATGACTACTGGACATATGCCTCCCCCAAAGACTTCCTCAATGACCGGTCCTGCGCCACCCGCATCCTTCGGACACCCGCGACCCTTACCAGGTCATCAGTCCACCGTGTGAGGGGCCTGCCCACGCTACGCCTTCCGGTACGTGGTCGCCACTCGAGAACCTTTCCGCCCCAACGGCCATCGGTTCTGCGTACTATGTGCCCCGCCCACTGCCACTAAAGTTTAGCGATTCGAAGGGCTATATCGGTCACTTCGGTTCTGCTGCGGATAGCCTCATTTCTGATGCGATCACGAGAAACTCCCAGTAGAGCCCTCTCCATTGCTCTTTGCGGGACTTTGAGCCTTCTTATGAGGCCCATAGTAAGCGACCACGTTTCAGTACCATATGTCATCGCTGGAAACACACACTGGTCAAAGACTTTCATCTTGAGACACTGCGGAATATTGGACGAAAATATGTGCTGTAGCTTCCCGAACACTGCCCAGCCGAGTCGGATTCGACAATTAATCTCTTTCTCGAAGTTGGACTTACCTAACTGGACAGTCTGTGCTAGGTATATGTAATCGTCTACAACTTAGAGCGTAAAGTGTCTGATTGTTACGGGAGTTGGTGCTACATGGGCATTTGACATGATCTTCGTCTTGTCCATGTTCATCCTTAGACCAACTCGCTCGGAGGCTTTACTGAGGTCATTGAGCATTGTACTTAAATCCTCCATGGTCTCAGCCAAGACAACTATATCGTCAGCAAACCGAAGGTGAGTGATGTGCTTGCCGTTTATGTTAATGCCTAGCCTTCTCCAGTCCAGAGTCTGCAGAAGAAAACAGTTTAGGAGAAATAACATCTCCTTGCCTGACTCCCCGCTGCAACGGAATAGGTTTCGAGTTCTGGTCCTGGAGTCGAACGGACACAGTGGCGTTCTCGTCCAAACACTTCAGCACTTCGATATAGCGGTAGTCCACTTGGCACCGTTGGAGACATTGTAGTAAAGCCCAGGTTTCAATCGAATCGAAGGCTTCCCCGTAGTCCACGAACGCTAGACAGAGGGGCAGGTTATACTCCTCAGTCTTCTGTATAACCTGACGAAGCGTATGGATGTGGTCTACGGTGCTTAAGCCGCTTCGGAAACCGGCTTGTTCGGGAGGCTGGAAGACATCTAGCCTGCGTGCGAGACGGTTCGTAATGACTCTTGAAAACGGCTTATAGACATGGCTCAGAAGTGAAATGCGGCGGTAGTTCTTCAGTAAGGCGTTGTCACCCTTTTTGAAGAACAGCACCACCACACCTCTGTTCCATGCCTTTGGAGTTTTCCCTTCCAGTAGGACGGAGTCGAACCACTTCTGAAGGGCCCTAAGGACCGGTTTCCCTGAAGACGGGTCTTAAGGAGTTCAGCTGTAACTCCGTCTTCACCGGGTGCCCTGTTGTTCTTTAGCTGTTTAAGAGCCATTCTAATCTCGTACAGGCTGATGTCCGGGATATCTTCGGTATAGTGCCGAGTTAATCTGGCTCTAGGGTCTTTCGCCAGACCAACTTCGGGTCTGCTAGTTGACGTGTATAGCTGTCCATAAAAGCACTCTATCTCACTCAGAAGCTCGGGTTTGGATGAAACGATTCTACCGTCTTCAGTTTTTAATTTGGCGAGCTGGCTCTGCCCTATAGACAGATCTCTTGAGAACACTTTAAAGGCTATTCTGCTCGATGGCCTCTTCAATACGATTTGTATTGAATTGGCGCAGATCGCGAGTAAGGGACTTGGAGATCTGTTTATTGAGCTGCCTGTATAATGTCGTATCGGCAGAAGACTGCAGAATCATTTTATTCCCCTCCTCGATGAGCCTCTGAGTGGAGATAGAAAGCCTTGTGGCTCTGTGAGTCCGTTGGGCCTTAAAAAACTTAGGCTTTGCTCATTTTATGCACATTAAATATATCTATTTATGTTATTAAATTATTGAATTTATCAGTTGTTTTTTTTTTTTTATTTAGTGCCAAAAATAAAATTGAACATTGTTTTTTTTTTTTTAATTGAACATTTTTGTTTTTGTTTATTTGGATATTGGTGTGTTGTTTTTTATTTATTTTTTTGTTCGCGATTTTCTTTAGAGGATTTAATATTTTTTTAATGATTTGATTCGGTTCTGTTAATTATTGTTTGTCGTGTCTGTTTTGATATTTTAATCTTAAGTAGTTTATTTTATACGTGTAATTTACTATTCTTGGTCGTTTGAGTTGCGCTTGGATTTATGGAATGTTTATGTAGTGGTGGTTTTTGTGTTGCATTATTTTTATAAATAGTTCATTTTGTGGCGGATGTTTAAGTTTTAGATTAAAATTGGAGTTCCTTTCTTACATGGATTTTGGGAGATATTAGTTGTTTTGGTTTTCGATATGGCATTCATAGATACTTTGATTGTTTTATATAATGTGTGTGGTCCATTTATTTGCATTGATAATTATTTTAGTTATTCTATTTATGGTTGTAATGTAATATGTGTGTTGGTTTGTTCCATCTCATTTCATTTCTGCTTATTTTGCTATTTGTAATTGATATGATGTTTATTTTAATGCAAGGTGTAAGAGTTTAAGTGTCAGGGCTGTGATTCCTTATTTGGATGGGTTTCTTGTTACGATTAGAATATTTGTAATGGTTTTGATTTTTATTTATTCATTTACTTGCGATAGTTTGATGTACGTGAGCGTTCTGGCGCTCCGGTTGTGAAATGGTGAAATTTTGAACTGAAATAATAATTGAACTTGCACTTTGTTCAAAACTGTGAACTGAACTTTGGGTGAAACATATTTTTTTTTTTTGTGAGGAGTGTTCATTATGTGTTGTACGTGTGATGTTGACGTTGTTCGGTGAGTTTTATAATTGATTAATTTTGAAAAAAAATTGATGTTTTAATTTTGTTTTTTAATAAATTTTTATCTGCGATGTTTTGCTCGGTAGTTGACATGTTTTATGACTGGGAATTAAAAAGGTCGCTAGTGTATTTAGCGGCTCCTTTTGAGAGTTTGTTTTATAATCTTGATTTTGTACCCAGTAGGTATATGTTGTATTTTTATTTCATGGGTTTGGTTTTATTAATGGTAATAAAAAAATTCTAATGTGTTTTTTGTTTTCTGCGTTTGTTTTATTAATGGACCCCTTTTTATTTTTGGAAAACTTTATATGAATCCTGTATGTTTTATTTTATATATGTTTTTTTTTTAATAGCTCGTTGTGAGCATATGTTTTTGGTATGGTGAAGTTTATTTTTTTGTTTTAAATTTTGAGTTTTTTTTTTATTAATAATTTTTTGGTGATTACGTTTTTGGATCAACGTGGTGAATTTATTATTATTATTTGTTTATTTTAAATTTAAATTTGACTGTGGTATGTCCTTTAAGTGTTCTGTTTTTGAATGATTTTGTGATTTCCTTTTGAATTTTAATTTTGTTTTTTTTTTCGTTTGTATTGTTTTATATATACCGGTTTTTTTTTTTTTATGAAAACTATTTATTAACTTATTAAACTTGTATGCTCGCTTTGATGACAACGCTTTTTTTAAAGGTTCTGAAATTATTATATTTGCGTATATTTATACATATATTTTTTTTTTGTATTAGATTGAAGTTTTATTTATGAAGTAAGTATATTTTATTTTCGTGGTTGCCATTTTGTTTTTACGTTATTAATTATGGTGAAATATTATTTAGTGTTTTTTTTTTCCTTCCGCGGGTTTCGTACGTACTTTATATTTGTTTTATCTTTATTTGGTTTTCTTTTTATGAGCTCATATTTCTTGTGACTGTTAAGTCTACGTATTAATTTATTCTGATTAGCCATTTTGACGTCCGTTAACATATTTTTGTGCCTGTCACTTAACATTTTACTTGTGACATTGTAATGTGCATTTTATTTAGTACTAGCATTTGCCCGCGGCTTCGCCCGCGTACTAAGCGTAATTTTTAACCGTCTACAAAAAAGAGGTTCTCTGTTTGACTCGTATGTATGTGTGTACGTATGTAGGTATGTATGTTTGTCCACGATTATCTTGCGTTTGGCTGAACTAATTAAGATGCGGTTTCCAGAAAAGTAGTTGTTACATTCTGGGGGTTTCGGTATACGAAGTTTGGTGATTGTGATTCATTAACAGATGAACAGATGAAAAGTCAGTATACATTCTGAGAACCGGCAAACCGTTGAATTTCATTTGATTTTGGCAAAAATAAGGATCGAAAACTATTATCATACATTTCCGAAAGGCCGAAGGGGAAAGGGCCTATGAAATAAAAGCATGTCTTAAATGGCCCTTAGTAAAAGTATCTCGCTGCTTGGTCGTTTGGCGTTTGGCACAGAATCTGTGTACTACAGTAACACCAATTGAAAGTCTGAAAACGACCAAGCAGCGGTCATAAACTCTGGTCCTTTGAAGTACAGAAATACGGCTAATTCAATATCAGGTGTAACCCTTATTTTTCCTAAAATTAAATTTATTAGGTAGGTTTTGCCAGTTCCCATTGGCGCAACCAAAAAAAAAATTTGGCCTCACTTCCATTCGCACTCCTTACTGTCAGTCCGTCTGTTACAACCGAGTTGCTTTTACTGGACCGATTGAATTGCAATTTGGCACAAACTAACAAGAATTTAGAGCGAGGTTAAGCAATGTGGGCGCAGGTCAGTTCTTGGATGGGTGACCGCTTTAAGTGATTACTAACTGAGCGCTCTTGTGCTTTGGAAAGCACGTTAAGCCGTTAATCCCGGTTGCTGTCTACGACAGACTACCCTACACGTGATCCCTGGGTGGTGCTAAAAGTGCAACAAAAACTGGCAACCGTACTTGTCTTCTCGAAGATCACACTCTATGTCGTTTTTGAAAGCCAATCCATAGATACCTCACACGCCTATATAGTAACATTAAACTTTTTTTTTACAATCCCTGGCATGTATGGAGTGCCAAATTTTACCTATTCGTATTAAGAGACGTTTCGGACACTCAGATATCGATTTTAAATGAAATCGAGACGGAAATGAAGAAAATCAATATGGCCGCCACTTCTTCCAAATTTTACCTTAAATTCGTATTAGGGGACCTCTCGGACGCTCAGATATCGATTTTAAACGAAATCGGGTTGGAAATGAATAAAATCAATATGGCTGCCACTTTTTCCAAATTTTACCTCGGATTCGTATTAGGGGACCTCTCGGACGCTCGGATATCAATTTTGAACGAAATCGGGACGGAAATGAAGAAAATCAATATGGCCGCCACTTTTTCCAAATTTTACCTCAAATTCGTTTTAGGGGACCTCTCGGACGCTCGGATATCGATTTTGAACGAAATCGGGACGGAAAAAAAGAAAATCAATATGGCCGCCACTTTTTCCAAATTTTACCTCAAATTCGTATTAGGGGACCTCTAGGACGCTCAGATATCGATTTTAAACGAAATCGGGTTGGAAATGAAGAAAATCAATATGGCCGCCACTTTTTCTAAATTTTACCTCGGATTCGTAGTACGAGACCTTTCGGACGGTCAGATATCGATTATGAACGAAATTGGGAAAGAAATTAAAAAAAAAATACAGCTGCGACTTTTTCCAAATTTTACCTCGGAGTCGTATTAAGAAACCTCTCGGATAATCAGATATCGATTTTTAACGAAATCGGGAAAGAAAAGAAGAAAATCAATGTGGCCGCCACTTTTTTCCAAATTTTACCTCGGAGTCGTATAAAGGGACCTCTCGGACGCTCAGATATCGATTTTGAACGAAATCGGGACGGAAATGAAGAAAAGCGATATGGCCGCCACTTTTTCCAAATTTTACCTTGGAGTCGTATAAGGGGACCTCTCGGACGCTCAGATGTCGATTTTGAACGAAATCGGCACGAAAATGAAGAAAAGCAATATGGCCGCCACTTTTTTCCAAATTTTACCTCTAAATCGTATTAGGGGACCTCTCGGACGCTCAGATATCGATTTTGAACGAAATCGGGACGGAAATGAAGAAAATCAATATGACCGTTACTTTATTCAAAGTTTAGGTACCTCGGATTCCTATTAAGAGGCCTCTCGGACGCTCAAATATCGATTAATGTCGAAATCGTATCGGACGGCACCATTTACAATACATTGAATCAAAAAAGGTCGTATCTTCATAGAGAACTCACGGCACTTCATGCACCTTTACACCTTTACACCTCAGAAGGAACCTACATGCCAAATTTGGTATCTATCGAACCAGCAGCTTGGGCTGTGCGTTGATATCACTCAGTCAGTCAGTTTCTTTTTGCAATTTGGCACAAACTTTCAAAAGTTTTCATGTCCACAATATTAAATTTCAAAATCGATGCCATTTTCGTAATTAACGTCCCATAAAACCATAAAAACGACACCCATATTAATATTTAGATATTTCATCCCCCTCGCATCCCAACAGGGGGGGCGGTTGGTATTTCACGTCCTCCACGTGATATTTTAAAATCATTGTTGTTTTCTTTATCAGCGACCCGGCATATCATGAAAACAATACCCATGTCGATTTTTAGAATAATACACCACCTTCCCCCTTTTAGGGGTTGATTTCTCAAAAAACCTGAAACACATGTTTACTCATTTATCGTTATAAATACTACTGTGAAGTTTCGAATAAAATAATCCAACTAATCTTGATTCCCCATACAAACTTCGGAGCCCCATTTCACCCCCTTAGGGGTTGAATTTTGAAAAATCCTTTCTTAGTGCACCCCTAGACCTTATAAGGAACCTACGTGCCAAATTTGGAATCTCTAGGACCAGCGGTTTGGGCTGTGCGTTGGTATGTCACTCACTTAATAAGTCAATTATTTCTTGAAATTTGGCACAAACTTCCAAAAGTTTTTATGTCTACAATATTGAATTTTAAAATCGATGCCATTTTCTTAATTAACGTCCCATAAAACCATAAAAACGACACCCATATTAATATTTAAACATTTCATCCCCCTCGCACCCCAACAGGAGGGATGGTATTTCACGTCCTCCACGAGATATTTTAAAATCATTGTTGTTTTTGTTATCAGCGACCTGGTATATCATAAAAAGAATACCTATGTCGATTTTTAGAATTTGTAACCTCCTTTCCTCTTTTTAGGGGTTGATTTCTCAAAAAACCTGAAACACGTATTTACTCATTTATTGTTAGAAATACTCCTGTGAAGTTTCGAATAAAATAGTCCAACTAATCTTGATTCCCCACACACACTTCGGACCCCCATGTAACCCTCTTAGGGGTTGAATTTTGAAAAGTACTTTCTTAATGCACCTCTAGACCTTATATGGAACCTACATACTAAATTTAGAATCTCTAGAACCCGTAGTTTGGGCTGTGCGATGATATGTCACTCGCTCAGTCAGTCAGTTTTTTCTTGCAATTTGGCACAAACTTTCAAAGTTTTCATGTCCACTATATTAAATTTCAAAATCGATGCCATATTCGTAATGAACGTTCCAAAAAACCATAAAAACGACACCCATATTAATATTTAGACATTTCATCCCCCTCGCACCCCAACAGGGGGGATGGTATTTCACGTCCTCCACGTGGGATTTCAAAATCATTGTTGTTTTCGTTATCAGCGACCCGATAAACCATAAAAACAATACCCATGTCGATTTTCAGAATTTGTCACCACATTTCCCCCTTTTAGGGGTTGATTTTTCAGAAAACCAGAAACACGTGTTTACTCATTTATCGTTAGAAATACTTTTGTGAAGTTTCGAATAAAATAATCCAACTAATCTTGATTCCCCATACAAACTTCGGAGCCCCATTTCACCCCCTTAGGGGTTGAATTTTGAAAAATCCTTTCTTAGTGCACCCCTAGACCTTATAAGGAACCTACGTGCCAAATTTGGAATCTCTAGGACCAGCGGTTTGGGCTGTGCGTTGGTATGTCACTCACTTAATAAGTCAATTATTTCTTGAAATTTGGCACAAACTTCCAAAAGTTTTTATGTCTACAATATTGAATTTTAAAATCGATGCCATTTTCTTAATTAACGTCCCATAAAACCATAAAATCGACACCCATATTAATATTTAAACATTTCATGCCCCTCGCACCCCAACAGGAGGGATGGTATTTCACGTCCTCCACGAGATATTTTAAAATCATTGTTGTTTTTATTATCAGCGACCTGGTATATCATAAAAAGAATACCTATGTCGATTTTTAGAATTTGTCACCTCCTTTCCTCTTTTTAGGGGTTGATTTCTCAAAAAACCTGAAACACGTATTTACTCATTTATTGTTAGAAATACTCCTGTGAAGTTTCGAATAAAATAGTCCGACTAATCTTGATTCCCCACACACACTTCGGACCCCCATGTAACCCTCTTAGGGGTTGAATTTTGAAAAGTACTTTCTTAATGCACCTCTAGACCTTATATGGAACCTACATACTAAATTTAGAATCTCTAGAACCAGTAGTTTGGGCTGTGCGATGATATGTCACTCGCTCAGTCAGTCAGTTTTTTCTTGCAATTTGGCACAAACTTTCAAAGTTTTCATGTCCACTATATTAAATTTCAAAATCGATGCCATTTTCGTAATGATCGTTCCAAAAAACCATAAAAACGACACCCATATTAATATTTAGACATTTCATCCCCCTCGCACCCCAACAGGGGGGATGGTATTTCACGTCCTCCACGTGGGATTTCAAAATCATTGTTGTTTTCGATATCAGCGACCCGATAAACCATAAAAACAATACCCATGTCGATTTTCAGAATTTGTCACCACATTTCCCCCTTTTAGGGGTTGATTTTTCAGAAAACCAGAAACACGTGGTTACTCATTTATCGTTAGAAATACTTTTGTGAAGTTTCGAATAAAATTGTCTAGCCAATCTTGTTTCCCCATACAAACTTCGGAGCCCCATTTCACCCCCTTAGGGGTTGAATTTTGAAAAATCCTTTCTTAGTGCACCCCTAGACCTTATAAGGAACCTACGTGCCAAATTTGGAATCTCTAGGACCAGCGGTTTGGGCTGTGTGTCTAGCCAATCTTGTTTCCCCATACAAACTTCGGAGCCCCATTTCACCCCCTTAGGGGTTGAATTTTGAAAAATCCTTTCTTAGTGCACCCCTAGACCTTATAAGGAACCTACGTGCCAAATTTGGAATCTCTAGGACCAGCGGTTTGGGCTGTGCGTTGATATGTCAGTCAGTCAGTCAGTCAGTCAGTCAGTCAGTCAGTCAGTCAGTCAGTCAGTCAGTTTCTTCTTTTATATATTTAGATTATTTGAAGAAAATTGGTACTTGGCATGCAATAACTTTTTGGCCGGCCGACCCTTTTTATATACCTCCAGACAGTAGCTTTAAACCCTAGCATAAGACTGGGTATCCAAAACGTTTTTGAATTGTACTTTTTATTAAAAAAAATACCTACGCTAAGGAGATCTGTCTGCCTTATTCCCGTAGTACCTTGCTATTTTACGCTCAATGGTTCCACTCGGGTTTTCCGTTGATAGCGTATTTTTTTTTTTTTTTTGCACATATATGTATGGTTTTATTCATTTTATTCACTCAACGGCAACTTTCGGGTTACCGGAGATTATGGTATTACTTATTTTTATTTTGTACTTGTATGTAGTACGTATTCATTTATAGGCAGGTGGTACCTTTCAGACAGTTGTTTTAACACCTGACATTCTTGGTGTCCAAGGCGCTTTGGAATGGTACTTTTTGTATAATAAAAAATATACCTGCGCTAAGGATTTACTGACGGTCATGTTTTTCATTTACCATGTTTTGGCTAATTTTTCGTTTGTTTTATTTTTATTTGTTTATGTTTCGTTTTCTGATACATATAAGATTGACAACGACTCTCAGTTGATCAGGCTGATTATCTAGTGAAAATCTTATGTGCAACCATTTTGAAATAATTTCAGTTTTTTACATTTTGGCTAGTTTTTTTATTTTGGTTAATTCTTTTTTTTTTTTTTAGATATTTATTTTTTTGAACAGTTTTTAAATTGTTTGAAGGATTGTTGATTTTTAAAACGCGTTATTATTTTTGCTTTGACTATATTTTTGTTTGGAATATTTACTTTAGATTTTTATTTTATTTTTCTTCATTTATGTAAAGGCTATAACTTTCGTATTTTTATTTTCGTTTTGATTTTTATCTGAAATGCTTGATTATACATAAATATATATATATTTTATTAGTTCCGTGTGGATCATTTTAATCCTGAAACTCATATAACTTTTGTGGTTATACTTGCATGTTTTGATTTAGAAACGTATTTTTACTGTTTTGGTTCGTCATCAAGCGGTATAATTTTATTTATTTATTAGTTTTTTTTTCTATATCCTTTAAATTATGAACTTACTTGTATGATTATTTTTTTTTGTTTATTATTTTTTTTATAATTAATTGCTCTTTTTAACATGTTTAGTTGCTACATAATATGGTGATTTCAATTTAAAAATATATTTTTTTTTTCCATTTTAGTTTGACACTATCTTTACTTATATTTTAATTAAGTTTTAAATGTTATTATATAGTACGTGTATTAGTTTTCTTTTTCTAATTATTGTTTTTTTTTTTTTTTTTTTTCTTTTGTAATTTAATTTAATTTATTTTGGTAATCATATTTTGAGAGTTTTTGGCTATTAAATGTTGTTGTACGTATTTAATTAATTTCTTAATTATTCTATTGTCTTTTTTTTACTTCACTTTCTATGACAACAGTAACACTGTGCTAAATTTTAAAAACAGTACTATTGTGTGTGCATATCATGTTTTTTCTGACTTTTATATTTTTAATGAATCGTTTACTGTGTAGTTGCACTTTATGTAAATAACTTTATCAGTACTTAAATAAATTCTGTTTTTATCGTTTTATATTCAATGCATGAATGGTATTTAATTATGAATTTAGTTTGTGAATATCTATATTATGTTTTAAATTTAGCTATATTATTTTATTATTTATATTTATTTTTTGTTTAATTTGTTTATATTAAAATAAGCCTCTATTTTTAGCTTATTATTGAAATTAAAATCTACGTTTAATATGCTAAGTTACTACATTATTATTATTAGCTTAAGTAAACAAAAAAATTATAGATACAGAAATGTCTTAATTTTGTACCTTCTCTCCTTGATTTTTCTTGTAATCTTGCGTGCGGCGCTTGGTAGTTGTGCTCGTGCGAGGGCTGCTGCGCGGCTGTCGGAGCGGTGGCCATTGCTTCAGGTCAGCTGGGTTGTGGGGGTTGCTGCTGCTGTTGGCTGCTGGGTCTTCGTATTTGGACTGGCCATTCTTCAAGTAGAATTGCTTATGTGCGGCGCCTGATAAAATTGTTTCAACCATTCTAGCGACGGGTGAGAGCGGCGGTGGTGGGTACAGTCGTTGTTGTTGTGTCAACTGGTTGGTTCTCGCAGTGGCGCTGGCTGGTCGGCGTAGTGGAGCTGATTGGTCTGCGGGCAGGATCATCTCGCGTGCTTATAGTTCGTTTCTAGGGCTGCCGGACGGCAGCCCGACTGGCAGGGTTAGTAGGCTTGACTTATATCTGGGCTGCCTCAAGCAGCCCGTCTGGCAGGATCGCCATGAAGTGTATGTCGTTGAGGGTTGTAATTAACAACTCAAAAGTCGGGTGAATACTAACTCTTTATTCAAAGGTTACATCGTCTTATATAGGCTGTTACAGTTGTCCTTAGGTATTATAGGTAAAACTTAATACATTATCTTTATGGCTATTAATTAGTATCGAGTATCGTATTACAAGGTTTTATTGGTAATAAAATGTGCAATGAAATATGATATTAATCAGGTGTTCTATTCTAATACATGCTCATGTAAACGCACACAAATGCGTGTGTTCATATACACACTACACGAGTTCCACCAAGAGGGACACAAAAGCTCTTACGCAGATAAATTGAACACTTGTCTTAAACGTCTTGTGGCTTACTATAGACAACCTCTTTAATTTGGACGGGTAACCGTTTATTTATCTCAATATCATATCAAATAGTTTGCGTTAGGGCAAGTAGTCAAGTCAAGGGCCCATTCGGGGCCCGACTTGGAAATTCATGTAAAAAAGTTGAGGCAAATAGAAAAGTGGAACTTTGACAAGGACATCACTTTCTGTTGCTCTTATTCAGATGGCCATCTCGTTTGGCAGTGGTATAATGAACGGACATTTTCTCTGGGGTACTCTGGGCATGAAAACCATACGTGCGAGCTATCGCAAACATCTTAGACGCATTGCAAACCCGATAGCGCTCTGAATGCATTGTATTATATTGGACCCGCAGAGCAGTGTACGATTTTTGGCTATACCTGACCAATAAGCTGCACTCGTACATAGGCATGCAGTACGCTTTGAAAAGTGTTATTTCCACTGCGTTCGAACACCTGGCAAACCTACGAGCTAGCATATTAGCTTTAGCGGCCAATGCTTTGCGTTTCCTATCCATGCCCAAAACGTTCCTAAGGTCCTGCGGAACATAGTGCCCAAAGTACTTGAAATGTTTTACTCCGTTAAGCACCGTCCATGCTGCCGTCATGTTCTGAATACAGGGAACTAATGTACGTGATGGTGAGTCAAGGCTGCGTCAAATCTTTCACAATCCCTACTCTCTTGATCTCGGCGTAACCGCCACCATTCTGTTTTCTCAACTAATGTTTCTCGTATCTAATGGACAAACCTTTCAGTTAGAATAACTTGAATAAAACGAAGTGGCCGTTAACACGCAATCCTTAAAACAGACCTTTCGTGAATACTTAATGCACTCTATTCGGAGTCATTGATTTGTTGGGGTTATTTTTTATTTTTGGCAGAATGCGATTCACGGGCGGTACCTGCTTATTACCTATTTAAGATTGTTTGGTGCCATTTTGTGACATCGCTGAATTTATTTTTAGCAGTTTACTTGCAGTCGTAATTACAATTTAATCTGTTTTGCATAATTCACTTTGACACTCACCAAACAGTCGTATAATGTGTGAATTCTATTCAAATGCGATAAGGATGTGTAATCGATGAACCGATTTGAGGCTATGTTCGAATATAACAAGAGATTGCTAACTACATTTGCCGTGAGTGGTATTGGTATCACTATTTTACCCAAGATTTAACTTAAAGTTGTGCCGTATTTTCACAAACTAAGATCGAGATTTTTTACTTAAAGCTCAATCTTATTACCAGTAGAATGAATGAAAGAAATATATGTAAGCTTTAGAGAATACAAACATTATAGGTATTAAAATTAGTACTTTTATTAAACGGTAGATATTAATAACAAAAAAATGTGATAAAAGGAAAGGCTCAGCTAAATGCTCTAAACCTCAATACCTTGGCTTCGTTTAGCTAGTGGCTATTTTAATGAAGCTACAATGCTACACGTTGCAATTTAACAAGTCAACTGGCAACACTGATCATATGACCAGTTGTTATAATAGTGATCCAGAGCCTTAATATTGCCAGTCTAGAATTATAATAATAACTTCAATTTCAAGTTTCTGATAGCTTCATGAAACAGGACCCTGGATTTTCTTATTAAAAAAAGACAGCAATTACAAACGTTTTCGTGATACCCATTTCCTTTCCTTAGTGGCATCTACTTACATTATTTGTTAAGAATGAACTATTACAGTAGTCGTTTCATGTGGGTTCATTTAACGCTTACTACCATCAGAGTAATTGCGTAACTTTCCAAACGAGCGCTAGGAAATATCAACTGTAATCTTCCCCTACAAGAGAAGAGAAGATTGTATAGAATGCCATGCGCTTCAGGCAAAACGGTTTAAGACTGAAATCCGATTAAGTTGTTAAACATTTAGAAGTCTAGTTACACTACTAGTTGAGGATGGGGCAGAGCCGAAAATGGAATAGCAAATGAACTATGATCGCTATGGGCCGTGACAAAAATAATCGTTTGTCAACACGACTATATGTGACTTTCATTGGACCAGTGACCCCAATTTATGTTCACATATTTGGAACACAGGTTATTTACAAAGCACTTGTCTTATAGAATGATCGTTACACAAATTTATTTACATAGATAATTCAACTCTGGCTGTCGCTTGGAAACAAAATCAGGATATTATTTTATTACTTTAATGTTTTGTTTTAAGTTTTTAATTGTGTTAAACGCCCCGTTTTTTTATGATGCCAATCGAAAGAAATGACAAAGTATCTAACTAACTATTTAAATGCATCCTCTGTAACCTAGACAGAAGGCAAATTTAAAATAAAAATAATGTTGTTCTTAAATTTGAAAATGGAACAATTTGTGAGAACGTTTGTATTTTGGATTTTTATCTGTTTGTTCTTCATTCACTTGCACGCGTGTTATTGTGTTAATTTATTGAGTAAGTTTTGAGCATACTTTTTGATTAATAAAACATCTCTAGAAGTTTGCGGTGGTATAGCGAAAAATATCATTAACCATAAAATTATAAGAAATTCAATAGGCACCGAACATACTAAAAGATTTGCATAATGGTGCTCCCACACTAGCTGTTATAAATATTATATAACAGCAACTATCTTTCTTCAACATCTTAGTGTTACATAGCCTTATCCTGGTTACATTATGTTATATAATACTTATAAGAGACAGTGTGGAAGCACCATAATAAGACAAAAAGGATCAGGAAATACTCAATAGACTTCGGCATTTTCAATTACATTTTTGATTTAATTGAAATGACAAATTTAACGTTTTTCCCTCCAATTTTATAAACGGTACTATGTATAACAACGCCATTACAACGCGTCTAGATTGCCTACATCCTAAATATTTTATTTACCTTTTTGCCTCGAATTTTCGAAACTTATGTAGGTACTTACTTGAGTAGTAGTTGTCGCGACATAAAACCATGAAGGGCGTTGGCCCTCACTTTTCTCAGACTCTATATTCATCTCTTCCAAACTCTATGGCAATATAAATATAGATCAAAATACTGTAGCCCAGCTGACATAATAAAGTGTTGTGTTGGAAAAGTTGAATCCCTCCGGAGTTTGTTGGAAAACATTAAATGACGTTTTGTTTCAGGTTAGTTTCTGTTGCAAATTGATAATGCATAAAGTTTGCACTTTGACGGTGGGAATGGGAATACAGTGCATTCCACAGAATAAATAATAGTATTTACCTATTACGTTCACTTATTCTTACGTCGTGTAGTATCAGGCTGAAAAAGAAGTACATGGAGATTGCTCCATCGAAAAGAAACTTATAGTAGTCGACGGCTAAGAAGTCAATCCTGACACCTGTCATTTCCGTACAGTTTATAACCTAAAAGTCACTTTGAGGTTATAAACTGTATGGGAATGACAGGGAGTCAGGATTGACTTCTTAACCACCGACCACTCTTAAATACATCACGATGACTTACTTAGGTACAGAACTTTGTTTTATAAAACCAATATTTTCCAACTAAGAAATTATACTCCCATCCCGCTCTATTTCTTAGCACGTACTGTTTCACTATCATCATTGGATTTATTTAATGTTTAATTTTATTTTATTTTTTTTCCTGTTTTTTCCTTTCACTATGTTTTTATTATTATCTTTTAGTTTAAGAGTTATTGACATAAATAAATAGTTTGCCATTGGCGATGACGAAAGACAATGTTTTGTTGTGCCCTACCATTCCTATCATGTCCTAATACTAAAAAATACATTTATTTCGTACGTTAGCCTACTTATATTGAAGATTGAATAATGTAACAGTTTGCTCGTGAACATGTGTGTTACTTTGATCCCTTGTCGCCATTGAATGGTTTCTCAAACAAAATGCAAAGGGCGAACAGACAAGACGGGCCAATATAGACCGAGATAGCTCGTCGGTTACGCTGCCTGAATAAGTACCAGTTGAGTACAGTCATTATTTTTGAAAGGTGTAAAATCTTAGTTTTACTAAACAGGAAATAATCAGGTATTTTACCTTAATATTTAAGACGTTTTGCAACATATTTGATCGCAATAAGAGGATTTATTTTATGAAGTCGTTGCGTAAGGTGCTTGTATTGTCCTATCTTTCTCTCTTTGTTTACTACTGTGCGGTAGACAAGATGTAATATGTCACACTCCTCCGAATCGTTTTAAATAATACGCAATGTCAAGGTAAGTGCCTAAACCCGCCAGATTTAGTGAAAAAGTCTATTACAATGAGCGAAACCATTCTGATCCAAAAGATCTAAAATATGAACATTAAATAAACTTCTTGGTACTGGCAACCCGGTAAGGTTTTGCACTGGCACACGGACTATATGTAATTTATCGTGAAAACGCAAATTAAAACAACATTAATTATAATGGTATCGATCCCAAAGCCCGCGGAAAGTAGTCAAGCCACATCTTGACACAGAAAACTGACACACGGTTTCTGTCAGTTTTCTGGTATCAGACAAGGCAAGCTTACCGGCGTCGTCTCCCAGCCTAGCACACGTGAGTTGCACCCGGCGACCCGGTTGTGCACTGGACTGGCACACGGCCTATATTTAGCTATTTAAACACGCAGTCTGACCCAAGCTAATAAATTTAAGATCAATCGAGCGTCGCCATTTTGCTGTGTACTGCGTTGTTTAACGATGTTGCGCTTAGACTCCATGTTGTTTTACACAAGCTTAAGCTGCTGGTAAGCAGACGCAGTAACCTATGAACGCTTGCTACTCCAGTAGAATCACAAGGGCGTTGCACATATATACACTACCGTCAAAAAGTTTAGGACCAAGCACAATCTTTAGTTTAATTTTCATAAATTATTACGCAAACCAAACAAGGCAACAAGATTGCAATGGGCTATTTCTCATAAGGATTGGACTTTTGCAAACTGGTTGAGAGTACTACGGACAGATGAATCAAAATTTAGTGGATAATCAACTAATGTTGATTATTTGCATATTTTGTGTTTGGTCTTAAACTTTCTGACGGTAGTGTAATTGTATAGGGAATCATAAAACATTTATTAATGTTTTAAAAGTTTCGTCACTTTTCGACCTAAACAGCATTAAAATAGAGTCGAAATGTGACGAACATTTTAATTCCTCGACTAAACAAAGAAAATATACAAGAATACTAAAGTTAGTTTTAATGATAAATGCTTTATTCGTTTTCTCAACATGGTTTCAACACGAATATTAATAACTATGAACTGAATGAACTGTCGCCTGCGGTATTTCCGGACCGATTCGACCTTCAAACCTTCAAGAAAAGAGCGTACTCCCATCTTAAATGCCGGCAACGCACTTACAACCGCTATATACCGCGGGCCCTAATAATAACCGGAAAGATTTTAAACATGTATTTTTTGACGACACTACGAGTAAATAATATTATATTAACATGGTGTAACGCCCCCCCGCTCCCCCTTGTGTATTTTTAATTAAATGTATAATTTAGACGATGTGATTTTATTAAACTAACTACAACTTAAACTAGAAATGGCCAACGTGAATCGTCTAGGGTAGAACCCAATAATGTTATGAACCGTACAACCCAAATTCTTTTATGTGAATACTTGTCCGGTTCTGGACTTGTCTTCCTAATCTAGCTTACCCTAATTCAATAATAGAATAAAGTTTCTAACGAATTTCGGCTAAATATTTATTTACCGAGAGTTAAATTAAGATAAAAATAATTTATTTATTTGGTAGAACGTCCCCTACCAGGCCCTACTGTGATCCGTTACCGCATCAGTAGCAACCCTACTATATTAGAAATAATCCTAAATACACAAACTTTCACCTTTTCATTGAACCCCTTAAAAGAAATTCAGTGTCACACTAATTCAGCCCTAGCTAGCTCTTTAGGTGAATGGTTTGTATTTTACTTACATACATACTTTTGCTACTGAATACGCCTGGGTGAGGATTGATCGTCTAGCTAGCCTACCTGATACCCATTTATTCAGATCCTATATAAATAGGTATTCCTAACATATTACTCTACCAGTGTTTCGGAACCTAGTTTTCTGAAGAGAAGAAACACCAAGAAACTCTTCAGTCTGTGTTACAGTATTTATTATTTAGTAATCTTCCTAACCATATCCTAACATTCGTATAACCGGAGAACTGCTCAGCTTGCCTCATAAATAGACTTATATTAATGAACGGCTCTGCTTGTCATTAATATAATTTTACACAGAGAACCGCTCAGCTGGGAAATGGAAGAAAATGGAAAGCTAAATTCAATGATCTGCTCAGCTTGTCACTAAATTAGCTTATCCCAGTGAACTACTCTGCTTGTCACTTTGTAAAAGTCAACTTTAGTGATCTGCTCAGCTCGTCACTAAATTAGCTTATGCTGAGTAAATGTAAATCATTTTGCTAGAAATCGCAACTCTAAAAGAAACCACCATTATCTATACCAAAAATAATAACTTTATCACAGCTAAGTATTCCCAAAACCCCAAAATTAACGGCAAACCTAAAATAATTATTAAACCCTACTTCCCAAATAAATGTGTGTGAAGCTACCCTACTGTTCCCCAGTAAACTCGTTAAACTGAAAGAGCATAAATCCCTTACCAAATTCAGTTCTTTTGACTGCGAATCCCTAACCTATGCAACGAAAGTTCAGTGGGCTAAACTGAGAATGGCAAAGCTATGGGCCCGTGTTGGATTTCTCCCCACACTGCGCCCGCAGGCTAGGATACAGTGAGTAAGAAGACGCCCTATTGTGTATATAAGATATATATATAAATATATTTAACAAGACCGTTCCTCAAATACTGAACAATTTCGACAAGCGAGGTATACACCTCTATGCTGAGACCCCATATTGGCAGCCATGTCTACGTTGTCAGCTGGGCATTGAAGGAACGTAAGGGATTTGATTCGTCTCCATGTAGGTAAAAGGTAGACGCCAGACCACCCTTAGATCTGGTAACTAAAGACTCTGAACCCTGCTCGTTGGCACCGTTAGGCGAGCAAGACTCCTCAGGCAAACTGAAGCCTGGACAAGATTCTGGTCTTTTGAAATACTTGAAATAGCACAAATCCCCATAAAATATTAGATAAATTTGTCTAATAATGATTCCTCATCATGAGGAGTAACTCCTCATAACGATGAACCACCCCTAGGACAGCAATTTCACCCACCAAATATTTACTGTTACGTAGACCAGAGATCTTGACAGTCTGAGTGACGAATTCTAAGTGATTTTAATACAAATTCGAGCCCCTTTTATACCCAAAATTGACAGAGACTCTTACGTCCTTTCGTCTACTCCAGCTATGGTAGAATTTCGAAATTTGAATTGGAATAATTGGAGTTCTAAATTTAAACTACAGCAGGTAGAAACGTCATTATGATCTCTTTTTGATTACGTTAAAGGCTTTTCCAACCATTGAAGTACTAGGGTCCCATAGCTCTCAGCTAGTGTAATTCGAAATTTAAACTAGAACGGTTCTGTCTTGACCTATTTTGATCTTATTGAAGACTTTCCAACCATTGCAGTACTAGGGTTCCATAACTCTCAGCTAGTATGATTCGAAATTTAAACTTAAAATATTTCTGTCTCGACCTATTTGGTTATATCGAAGACATTACCAACCATAGAAGTACTAGGATTACATAAGTCTCAACTAGTGTAATTCGAAATTTAAACTAGGTTATTTTTAACAAGTAGTTTGAACCATCGACAAGATCTCCAGGGACTTTTCTAACCGTTAAAGTACTAGAATTACATAACTCTTCTACTGGTAGAGTTCAAGTTTTGATATTAATCCAAAGTTTGTTAAACCTTTCGTGAATTCTGTGTTCCTTGGAAAAATATCTACGATTTTATTTTATTCTTACGTTTGACATTCGCTAGTACTTTCAAAACTACTTTATTTTCACGAAGTTTTTAAAATAACTTTACATCTCGTGATCTAATAACTTATTTTACGTTCCGTTATGCCTATAGTCTAATTGCGTTCCGTTACAATGGGTCTAATTATTTGTTTTAATTAAATTGCTATTACAGTACAAAATAAATCAAATTAATTGACCGCTTCTTTGTGAACAAATCTTTACCACCATATCAGCCCTAGGACGTCCACTGCTGGACATAATAATAATAATAATAATAATAAAGCTTTATTAAATTCCACATAGTACAGAGATAACTTAATTGCATATGCTGAATTATAAATTACTTAATACATCGTAACATTTCATATATATTTTATAACTTGTTTTTTTTTTTTTTTTTTTTCCTAATTAATATAAATACAGTCAACAGAATCAACCATGCAATATTTATAAGTTCGTTAACTGTTTATTATGTTATATATAATTATTATACTATATGGACCCCCTACGGGTAAAAGCCTCCTCCAATGAAATCCAGTATGAGCGATCCTTTGCGATGCCAAGCCATCTTTGCCCTGCTACCGTTTCAATTTCGTCAGCCCACCTGGCGCATGGGCGGCCTCTCGCTCTGGTGCCTCTCGGTCCCCTCCACGCTACTGATCTTAAGGTCCATCTATTGTCGCTGTATCTAGCTACGTGGCCTGCCCACCTCCATTTCCTTTGCAGGGAGAACGTTAAGGCGTCCGTTAATTTAGTTTTCTTACGAATAATTGTATTTTTGACCCTGTCTTTTAGTTTTATATTTAGGATGCTTCTTTCCATTCTCCTCTGTGTTGTCAGGATTTTGTTGCGGGTGGTGTGATCAAAAGTCCAAGTTTGGCAACCATAAGTGAGACTCGGTAGAATTACTGAGTCCATAACAATTTTCTTTGATGGTAGCGGGATATGCTTTGACTTTAATATTTCTTTATGAGCCCAATAATTCCTCCATGTTATGGCTATTCTGCGGTCTACTTCTTCTGTATTTCTCTCTTTTTTGAACGAAATTTGTTTTCCTAAGTATACATACTTTTCAACGTAATCGATTGAGATGTTGTTTACCAAAATAGGTGTTGGGTGATGATTAGTTAAGATTTTTGTCTTATCTAGGTTCATTTCTGAGCCGATTTTTATGCTGGCCTGATGTAGATCGTTAATCATACGGTGTAATTGATGCGGGCACTCCGAAAACAGGATTGTGTCGTCGGCAAACCTGAGATGACTTAGATAATTTCCATTTATGTTGATGCCTAGGTTATACCAAGGTAAGTTTTCCATAATATGTTGTAGAACAGCAATAAATAATTTCGGTGAGACTGGGTCGCCTTGCCTAACCCCTCTTTTTATGTCAATTTTTGTGCCTGTTCTGTCCAGTTTGACTCTACTTATGCTGGTACTATAGATATTTTTTAAGATGTTGATATATTTTTCGTTGATATTTTGCGTTTTTAGTGCTTCCCAGATGCTATTGTGGGCTATAGAGTCAAAAGCTTTTTTGTAGTCTATGAAGGCTAAATATAAATGTCTGCGGAACTCTAAGTATTTCTCTATCACCAGATCGACAACTTGGATGTGGTCTGCTGTGTTGAACCCGCTCCTGAAACCAGCCTGTTCAATGGGTTGGCATGCGTCGATGTTAGCACATATTCTTTCGAGCAGGCAAGATGCAAATAATTTGTAAAAACATGGCATGAGGCTTATCGGCCGGTAATTTCCTATGTCTGCTGGGTCACCTTTTTTATATAACAGAACGATTTCAGATTCCGTCCATATATGTGGTACCGTTTCCTCAGTCAGTATTTTGTTCCATAAGATCGTGATAGGGGTCAACAATAGAGTCTTTGCAACTTTGATATATTCATTAGTGATCCCATCTGGTCCAGGGCTTTTTTCAAACTTTAGTTTAGTAATTTGTTTCAGTATTTCAGGTTCAGTGAACTCCTGAACTTTAGCAGAATTTCTGCATTGGTTTGTAACAATTGGTGGCGGTGATTGATCTGGTTGGCTGTATAGTTTTGCATAAAAATCCGTAGCTATTTTAATGATATCCGTTCGGGAACTTGTTTTGGTAGAGCCGAGCTGGAGTGATGGAATCCATTCTTTTGATCTATTTAGTTCCTTATAAGCTTTTTTTGTGGATCTTGATTTAGCCAGGTATTTATTTATTGTATTGATTCTGTGGTTTTCATAACATCTTTTAATTTCTTTGTTTGTTTTTTTGTAGAGATCTTTCAAATTTTCTTTATCGTTTTTATTCAGGTTTGATTTGTTTTGTAATTGAGTTCTTTCTTTCATGAGTTTTAACGCTTGGTCTGATAGAATTTTGTGTCTTTTATTCGTTTTAGAACTTTTTGAGCTTTCTGATATAGAGTACATGATTTTGTGGTAGTATTCGTCACAATTCCAATTCTCATGTGTACTTAAAAGTTCTGGCATATAATTTCTCAAGTATACGAGATATTTTTCTTGTTCTTGTAATGTTGTCAATGGGTTTGATGCAGTGGAAAAGCGGCGCCTGCTTTTTATCGTTGCTTTTAGGTGCAATTGGGCTCTTAGTAATCTGTGATCAGATCCAAACGGGAATGATGATAGTACTTCATAGTTGGTAAATAAATGGGGTGTTGTGGACATTATGTAATCTATTTCGTTTCTTGTGTTTTTGTCAGGAGAAATCCATGTCCACCTATCCTTTGGTTTTATCTTGAACATTGTATTTATTATTTTTAGGTTGTATTCGTATGCGAACTGAACAAGCCTCTCGCCCCGCGCGTTTCTTTTTCCATGGCCGAATTTACCAGTGATGTGTTCGTAATCGCAGGGAGCACCTATTTTAGCGTTAAAGTCTCCCATGGTGATTATGTTTTTCGTAAAACTGTTATCGTGCGCTTTTGTCAAATCTTGATAGAAGTCATCAATGTCTTTTTCAGATGAACTTTCGGTGGGTGCGTACGCCTGTATTATTGCAAAGGGCAAGCTTTCTAAATAAATTTCTAAAATGCAGACTCTCTCAGATACTCTGATGAATGATTTAATATTTTCTTTGTACTTCTTTTTTATAAGAAAGCCAACACCTTTCAGTCCCTTGGTTTCGCCTAAGTAGTATAAGATGTAATCATTATCTTCAATGATATTCTCTCCTAAGCGGCGGACTTCACTCAAACCTATTATGTCGTGTTTAATATTCTGAAGTGAAGCCTTGAATTCCACTAGTTTTTCATCCGATGAAAGCGATCTGACGTTGAAAGTGCAGATATTTATAATGCATCTCTTCGCTTCAATTTTCTTTGGAGGGTGTTGGTCGATCTCTCCCGCGGTGACCGGCCGTGTTGGGAGATGAGGTGTGGGTAGAGGATCCGTCTGTAATTGCTATGCGTCTTGAGGTGGTGATGCCTCCATTTGGTTTTGAGAAGTAGCAGTTTGATTAAAAGTTAATTTTGGTTTATGTATTATGAAGTCTTTCATGTTGGTTACTTTGTTTTTCTTCTGGGGGCGATTTAATGATTGTTGCGCTGTATAGCTACTAGAGTTTGATGATTCAGGAGATTCAGACAAGTTTCTCTTATTGTTATTATCGTATTGAGCAGTTCGATTACTAGAGTAAGATATCTCTGAATGTTTGGGAGCGTTATTCTTATTAAACCGTTTTCGTGGGCTGTGTGCGTTGTTTCGCAACACAATAAGTTTGTCATATTTGAGGAATGCTGTGTTGCCTGCCTCTTTTTCCATCTGTAATTGAACTTGAAGCTCTTTGCGCTTTATGAGGACTTCTATGGGGTAATCTTCTTTTAAATAATATGGGGTACTTTGTGTATAATGTTTTTTATTTTTCAGGAGTTTTATTTTAAAGCCCATTGTTGTTAACGTTATTATGACTGGTCTTATTTTTTCGCCTCCTTTCCCCACTCTTCTTACAGCCTCGATATCATTATATGTCATGCAACATTAAAATCAGTGTTTATTATGTTAATTATTGAGTTTTCTAATTGATGATAGGATTTTTCTCCCTCTTCTACTCCAAACATGACTAGATTTTTGCGCCTTATACATCTTTCTAGGCTATTTATTTTTCTGCTTTGTTCTTCCACTTTTTTCTCCAGGATTTCGTTTTTTTTTTGTTCTAGACTGGTAAATTTCTCGTTGATATTATTGTTTATAGTAGTTTTAATATCCTCTTTCATTTCTACCTACCATATCGAGTTTATTTTGTTTAATATCTTGTTGCATGATTAGAAGTATGTTTTTTATCTCTTCCATTTTTTAATGTACGTGTGCTGCTCTCTGTGAGTTATATTGGGAAACTATTAGACAACGTTCGTTAGCTGAAAACCTCGGTGATGTCAGAATTGGTTTTTAGACAGTAGTTTCGCAGTATGTCGCTAGATGACGCTAGGTGAAAGTTGCGCGTTGAAAACGCTAGATGGCGATACAGCCGAAGGACTTGAGCGCTTGATAAAGTTCACTGATCTTTGGGATACGTCCGTCTTGAAGGTATTAGGGTGTAACAGATGGCGTTACTAGTATATTTATTTGAAGATCGTATAACTGAGTCAATATTAACTTGCACTTTTGAGGTTATCTTAGTACCTGACACTTTTGGTTTTTTGGCACTATTTCAGAATTTCAGAGATTGTACTTCACAACACACACACACAACCAAGTTTCTTTTGTATTAACGCTTGATTTTTTGCCCGTGTAATAGGATTTCGCATAAAAGTTCCATGAAACCCATTTTTTTTACACTTTTTCACTTGTTTTGTTTTATCCAAGCAATAACTTTTGTGTTCACAAGGCGGATATTACACTGTTTCTTGTAATTACTGTGAGTTTCACACTTATTTTACACTTAACTATTTTTAAATCTGTATTATTTACGAGAACGATGTTTACGGTGGCGCTCGCTCTACCCTCCTGCTGGACATAGGCTTCCCCAATTTCATGGGGGGTAAATGCCATAATCGCCACGCTTGGCATGCGGGTTGGCGATCGCAGTATCTCCACCACACCCGTAACAAATCTTTACATGACTTGTAAATGTCTTCAAGACAAGAATAGTCTAGTCACAAAATAGTAGGTGGCTACGTCACGCCTTTAGGGTGTGTTAGACTTGAGATTTTTCAACTTGTGATTTGTTTTAAATAATTAATATCTCTAAAATTACGGATTTTTGGACTATATAATAGAATAGAATAGAAATATATTTATTCGTAGCACATCACACAAATATATACAAACGGAGTAATACGATACACATAAAAATTAAGACAACAAAAAAAATACACATAATAAAAAGAAGAAAGCGCCACGAATTGGTCCCGACTCAGCATCGTGCCAACCTTACGTTCAACGCTATACGAGTATGTTCTACCACATTATTTACTCAAATTAGGCTCTAGAATCGTTGGTTTTATATTTTTTCGGTTTTTTAGGGCCCACGGTGTATACTAAATTACAAAGAAAACATCTAAATCTCAGAAATTTTTTTTTCTGATCGTCACAGAAACAAATATCCTTACCAGGCTTGGAACCCGGGATATCTAGCTTCGGAGGCAGTGTCACTCACTACCAACTAGACTAAACAGACCGATTATAAAGTTAACAAAAATGCTGACAAAAATGAAGCACTAAAACTAAACTTAAATTATACAACTTATTGAGGATTCGTTGTGTTGATAGTAAGAGATGTATTCAGGTCTCTCACTCTCAATGGCCTTATTCAGCGACCCTCGTACGGTGTCATTGAGAAGTTAGAAGTGCAGGTAATTACAGGCGAAGCGTTGCCTGTTTTTCAACAAGGTCACTGAAAATTAAAGTAAATTTGAGTACAACGCACAGCATGCCATTAACATTTCTAAATTCATCATCATCATCATCATATCAGCCAATGGACGTCCACTGCTGGACATAGGCCTCTCCTAAAGAGTGCCACAATAACCGGTCCTGCGCCACCCGCACCAAGCGGACTCCCACGTCCTTTACCAGGTCATAAGTCCACTTTGTAGGGTATTTCTAAATTACAGAACTGAAACCAAAGAAATCTTATTAAAAATAATATTAATAGAGGCTAGAGGTCCCGGGTTCGAATCCCGGCCAGGGCATTTATTTGTGCATTTATCACGAATATTTGTTCTTGGGTCTTGGATGTTTTCTATGTATTTCTCTATACACGGTGCTCTTGAGGAACCCAAATCATTTTTCCGGCGTGTTCCTGGGCTCGTGAGGGGTAAAAAGTTTATATGAACCTAGGTCCAAATACAACTATTAAGTATTTTTTAGTTTTCATACATAATAAATAAATAATTTTTGTTTCACCAGTAGAACAATGCCTTAGGACGAGCTGGCAACGTTTGTTATTGTCATCTCTTTTCATTAGTAGAAACTAATCAAAGTCATAATGATATTTCTTTGTCAGACAAATTGTTTCAAAGCAGGATTGGCTTAAAGTGCAATCAGAACTCTTTACTCATGATTTAAAACTTTCCACACACTAGGCGCAGTTTTAAGCCCGTCACAAACTGGCGCAGCAAACTTGGCATTAGCTGTCAAATAAGACCAATACCATGCTATCAAACTCCATGGATTATTGACCAGACTGGCCACTTAAATTTCCTCGGAGTGTGTTTTCTTAATACTTTAGATAATGACGTAAGTCATATGAACATGATGTGTCACATTGTTTTCATTGATTTGAACGATGCGACGAATGTAATCTACTTGCAAATAATAATTGTACTAGTCAAAGTAAATCAGTTGAAAGAAAAGTAAATAAATTTGTTTTTGAGTGCGTCATGGTGCAAAATGTACTAAGGATGCTGTAACAGAAAATACTCGGAGTGCTGTGGTGGTTTCTACTTTAGCGGTCACGGATTTCAATGAAGTGCACGTAGCTGTACAGCTGATATAGCGAGATTGATCGTCTGGATACAGATCGGGCATTGCAATTCCTGACAGTGATATTGTTTGCTTGCTGTGTAATAAATGGGTATATACTTATTAAAATCTGTGTTGATTTATTTCAGGAAATAATATCAAAATACTTCGGTATCGTAAACTTTAATCAAATTAAACAATAACAAAATTCACATAACAAAATATCGTTAGCAAAAACACTTCGAACTTCCATGTCCAATTTTTAGCAAAAACTTAAAGCCATCGCTATTATCATCAAAAGGAATATGCATGCATTTTAATGAATAAATACTTATTACATACTTTAATTTATCTATTCGTTTATTTAACGTTTAGTCATTTTATTTATCAAGATTTTACAAAAAATACTGTTCTAGGCGTTGATTTAACGAAAAGAATGATCATACTTTAGATGTTGCTATTGAACTTTTAGATTCCACTTATTAATTTATGAATTATGAGCTTTTGGGAAAAAAGTACACTAACGGACAGAGGAACGAAATTGATTTATGCAGTCTACGTCAGTCAGATGATGTGTCGGTCTTGCAACGTCGCTATCATAAAGGTGCATTATACTGGAATATTTTTAAAACAAAAAGCATACTCGAAAACTATGCCGAATCCAGATTACTTTATACGACTTTTTATTTTGTAAATATGGACAGGAATACGCTGGCTAAATTATTTGGGTTCCTCAAGAGCACCGTGTATAAGTATGTATATCGTCGTCTAGTACCCAGAGTACAAGCTTTGCTTAGTTTGGGACTAGGTCGATTTGTGTAAGATTATCCCCCACTTGTTTTTTTTTTTTTTTTATGTATCTGTGGACAATTTTACACAAATTGACCTGCCGTCCAATTCTTAAAACCGAACTAAGCCACAAATTGTAGTTTTGAGATAAACACAAAAAACTCCTAAAACGATGTCTCTAGAAAATAAGAAGGTCTATCCTGAAAATTTTCAATACGAAAATTCAAACTAAATTCATACTTGGCATAGTAGCGTAGCATTTCGTGAAATACTCTTTTGTTTGTTTTATATTTACGATTTTATATTTTAGATGTGCATATAAATCACGAACAATGCATAATTTCAACACTAAAACATCGCTCAATATACTGTAACGGTTTTCTTGCAAAGCATTTGTACAATAATATATAAACATTTAAAACCCAATCACATTTAAAAATATATGCATAGCTAAATAACGACTAAGTAATCTAACTGGTCTATAGTAGTCTACTATGATCACAATAACGACTAAAAAAACTTTGTAATAAAGAGATTTTTCACCGATAGCCATCTTATAGCTAAGATATTACGGGAAACTTTAATTGCACTTCGACTGTGCACTAATCTAAGCAGATTTGAAGTTAGCAGATAAAACATAGGGGTAGCGCTGCCTCACTTTGAGAAGTGAAAAAGCCTCCGCTGCCCCATGGCAGCGCAACACCCATGTGTAGCGCAGCAGTAGACAATGTGCGCCACACACTGGAGGTATGTATACACGGCGGTATAACTTGGCTGTTAGGTAAAGAACTCTCCTGCCAACCATTGTATCGAAAATGTTCGACAACGAGAGATCCTGAGAAGCAATGACCTCCTTTTATAAGTCCGTGTTGGTTTCGAAGGATGCTGCGGTATGAGAGCGAAGGAACTACTTATCCGCAGACGAAAAACGAGGCGCGCATACTCCCTTTATGCGCATTTACCTCCTCCCGCCGCAGCAAAAGGTGCAGGATCGCGGGACCCTAGCAGTTCAATAAGTTTACGGCATTGAAGCAATCCAACATTATCAGAGGCACTTTATAAGCGCGTCAAGCAAACCTTTCGCTATGCTTGGAAGTGACGTAGCCGAACAATCGTTGGGGGTTCAGTGGGTACTCAGAGCCTTCCACACGTTAGTTTTACGCATCCGTCCGGTCCCCTTCAACCGGGCCGACAGCACGTCAAAGAATTATTCCAACGAAACCAAAAAGTTTAGATCCGCGACTAACTGCTACGACTAAGGTAAGATTTGGTTGGGACTACTTCCCATTTTAAATACCAATCTGTGAAAATCACCGGTGGTAGTGTACACCAGATATTTCTTGTTCATTTCATCTCTCACGCAGTCCATCTACCTTTTCCTTGACCTGTTACATCCCTCCACATACATACCTTATACCCTTTCTGAGACAAGACTTTCATCTACATACAACTGTAGGTGATTAACAGCTCTTCATACTCATTCCGTTATTCAATTCGTTCTCGTCACTCCACTCATCCATCGCAGCATTCTCGTTTCATCCGCCACCTTTGCGGCCTATTTTTTGGGACACCCTCATGCGCGTCTGTGGTCATCCACAGTTCTTATAATGTTCATGTAGATTTTGCCCTTCAATCAAAGAAGCATTTGGGCGTCACATATAATTCCCGAGAGAGATATAGCAGATATTTAAAAATACTTTAATACATAGACCATATTCAAGACTAAGAAAAAAATATGCTCACTCAAATGCCTTTACCGGATACACACCCAGGATCGTCAGCTTCGTAGGCAGGCTAACTAACCACTTGGCTAAATCGATAGTCAAAAACTCCTAGTTATTGTGTACATTGACTCTGCTAATGCACATAAATTATTTTTTTCCTTTTTCCGAGCATTATGTGCAATTAAAATGCAAATCCATCATTCACTAAACAACCTTCTGCGCACGGACCTCACCGCCGACTGCTCACTGACAGTGAAACGAGCGGCGCGTGATGTCCGCTTAGACCAGTTTTAACGAAGCAATGCTGGGTAATCGAGTTGTAGTATTGTATTATCACAATCTTGAATGAAGGTATACACGGCATTAACATAGTCAAGAGATTTTAGCGTTTTTTTAGTAGTACCAGTTAAGTGTAGATAGTTTTCAAAAAGGATAATAAAAAGGTAAAAGGACTTTAAAGGTATTTTGTTACGTTTGTGTTGATAAACGTTTTTATAGTTTTGCTTCATGTGCAAGAATTGTAAGAGAAAGTGACGGTTAAAAGCATTTAGATATATTATAGTGTAGCAATGTCTGTTAGTCACTTTTTAGTATTGTAAACCCCCGGAAAACATGGGGTTAACGATGTTGGGCGGTTATGTATCTTCAAAACCATAAATCATAAAAATATAAGCCCAAGATCAGTCGACGGAGAATAAAATTGTCTCTTAGAATGTATCTATAACTCAAAAATGGCCATTTGAGGGTTAGTTCGGTTTTAAGAATTGGACGGCAGTGACCTTGTCCCAGACTAAGCAAAGCTTGTACTATGGATCCTAGACAAAAGATTCCATTGGGTCGAAGTGCATCCCTCATATAAATAAGATAAGATGGGTCCTAGAGAAAGATATACATACTTATATTGATAGATAAATACATAGAAAACAACCAAGACTGAAGCACAATTTATTCGTGCTCATCCCACAAATCCGAGTAAACGCCCTGACCGGGATTCGAACCTGGACGACCAGCTTCGTGCAAAATGCAACTGTTTTTAGTTTATACATTCTACATAGATTGTAATGTGAGAGAAAATCGGCAAATTTATTCACTATAAAATTCTCCGATACCCATTTTTAAAGTAATCGGTGCAGAAGCAGCAACGTAGCGGATGAAAATATGGAGTCCAGACGGCGAAATAAGAAAACAGTTTTCAATTCGTACAGAAGTGGATTTTATTTGCCCAAATGCACTCGAGTTGAATGAGATAGAAACTTGGAGTTTGTTTTGAGAGTTCACTTCAATTTTTATACCGATTATTGTGCTACTGTGTTCAATGTTACCTTTTTAAGAAGTTTTTTGATAATTAATACTATGTATATACAGTAAAATGCTGCGCCAGGCTGCTGTGCCAAACTGAGAGGACGGAAGACGTAGCACAACAGGCGCCCATTTTGCACTATTTCCACGAAAACCGATATAAAGGTTTTAAAATCGGTTTTATGTATAGTAAAATACATTTACAGTACATATGGTGCTATATTACCGCACGAGTGCGGTAATCAGTAGATTACGTGCATATGTCGAAACTTTAAAGAGCCATATATACTGTAAAACGTTGTACGATACACGTGCGAACAGGTAATTCGCAACTCGTGTCGATTTAAAACACTCCCTTCGGTCGTGTTTCAATTTATCACCACTCGTTGCGAATTTCCTGTTCTCTGCCCTTGTATCGTAATGTACTATTTCAGTTGAATATCTACTAGGCTAGCGATTAAGAATATCTACTTTAGAATAGTTTAATATTCGATAGTAAAGGAATATATTATTGTCAATCGATGATTTTTTTGGCAAAATCTTCCTCAAAATTCTCTTTTTCTTTTAGGTTTACAGTAACAAAGTCAAAATATTCTTTATTAAGTTAATTATCTAGAGCATAATTATATAATGTGTATTGGTATTGTACTCAATATGGAGCACCGTACCTGAAGTTTAGTAGCGGTTGATTTCAAAATAATTCAAGGTTTACTCTTGACAACAGTGCACCAGGATTCCGCAATACCTGCCAATATGCATAATGAGTAGCTCGTGTTTCCCCTGTATTTGCCTACTCCGCCACTTACTTACCAAAGGTCCTAACAAATCAACACTCCTTACTTGGAAAGGACCTCTTGGTGGTAGATTGGTATTCCAAGTTAATTGTCTCATGCATATGCAAGATCGGGAGAAAATGCACAATAGACAGCATAGTTGCGGATTCTGATTACGTTTATTAAAGCAAGATAGTGCAAAGGCTTCGTAATGGTATATTGAGCCAGCCAGCACCTCTGCCCTGAGAGATAGTTGTAGTGAATGGCCGCATGCGGGCTGGCCTTCAATTCTTCGCTCTTAGCATCGAGTTCTCCTGGTCTTTCCGATTATTTTTAACAATTTTTGCTGAATCGCGAGTTAAATCATTTCTGTTAAAAATGGCCATAAAAGTGGTGATCAATGCAACTACATTTCTCGAGCAAAGCAAGCGCTGTTATCTTAGTCTATAGGAATAATCTAGCTTTGTTATTACCGGCATCACAGTTAGCTGACCATTTGTGAACCTTATTGCGACGAGAAAAGGTCTACCAATGGTCAATTAGCTGTAATTTTGATACATAGCATGTAGTTACTCATTATCGTTAATCGAAACATCGAGAAATTCGGTCGACGAATCAATGAAAATATTTTTTGCCAAATTAGTCAATGGGTTTCTAATATATAGGAGGAATAATATGTTGAAAACATGCTTTCCTTAAAGACCACTAGGGTAACTAAGTCGATATCTACTTCTAAAGACTCTAAACAAAACAGTTATATTAGTTAGAATTAGGTGCAAAAGTTTCAATCTCATTCAACCAGACCTTACAAAACTTTAGCTTCACCTCAAGACTTGGTCAATCAGTTTAATTACATCAATTACTTAAGAATCGAACAATAGTTCAAACCTCATTTAGGCTTACGAAGTTCCGAGGAAGTTAATTCAGTCTTTGTTGGTCTATTTCGACGAAATGTTTGCTCGATTAGTATCCTGGACGAATAAGTCAAGAGGACTGCCAATGCCTATACAAACTCGCGTTCCGTCAAAATAAATTGTCTGCTGCAGCATTTGTCACTATTGTAGAGAAATGGAATTGCATGCATTGTGTGCACAGGAATTACATGACTTAGTTCCGCCCTCCCCATTCCATCACCGGACGTCCAGACGCGGTGAGCGGTTGCATCCTTACGTTGTCAGCTTACCATTTATTCGCACGAAGCTATTTGCTTCTTCTTTCTTAATGCGAACAGCTAAGGACTGGAATTTACTGCCGCCGTCTGTATTTCCTGATACATACAATCTGGGTCTCTTCAAGACAAGAGTGAATAGGCTATTACTGAATCAGTGAGCAACATCTTAGGCCTTGTCATCGCTTTGTATCAGGTGAGACTAAGGCCAAGCGCTGGTCAATCTATCATAAAAAAAAACCTACAGTGTTAGCATATTAATTAAGAATATCCTACTTCCTATTCTACGAGTAAGTATCCTCAATGCTGAGGGTTGTGACCCCTTGTTTTCACTTTTTCTCTCTTTCTTAAAGTACAAAGTAAGTATTTTTCTTTTATTGTAGAGTGACCATGCATGTCGTTAATAAATTCAAATCATTTATATACAGTTATTATTATTATGTTTATCAGTACAAAAAAGGTGCAAAGCACTGGCAAAGCAATGATGCCGGTCATACTTATTTCTATTGTACTTTTATATTGTAACATTAAGTAATTTATGAAACGATAGGTCTAGAATAGTATCTGCACCACACCTTGCCAAAAAGCGCATTTTTCCGCACGCTGCGCGTCCGGAAAAAAAACACTTTTTGGCCAAGTGGTGACGTAAAATTGTGTACAAAACACGGGTCGTAAAACAGAAAGCCCTCTCTCACATATTTATGACCCTTGCCTGCGGCTTGGGCCTCAAACATCTGCGATATCGGCATTTCTTTGTTTTACAACCCTTGTATCGTAAATAGCTATTACACCACACCTTGCCAGAAAGCGCGTTTTTCCGCACGCTGCGCGTCCGGAAAAACACTTAAAATTGTGTACAAACCACGGGTCGTAGAAAAGAAAACCCTCTCTCGCATATTTATGACCCTCGCCTGCGGCTCGAGCCTCAAACATCTGCGATATCGGCCTTTCTTTGTTTTACAACCCTTGTATCGTAAATTAGCTATAGTCACATAGCCATAGCTAAATTAATTATATGTTTTTTAAGACCGTTTGTATCTAAATAAAGTTAAAAAAAAAGATTTATGATGTACTGAAAGCCTTGGGTTGATCTGATCACACCGTATATAACCGCTATTGCTGGCAATTCATTATGAAGGGAAGACCCGCCTTTATTTATTTATTTATTTTAGCAAGCATTGACTGCCTTTCTCATTATTTCGTCCATGATATTGATTAAAAGTTTATCGTAATCCGTCTTCAATTAATTATGGTTACCGAATTAACTGGGCAAAGAATTTGCAAACAAAGTTACTAATTACTCTTGGGAGTTTTCGCTGTCGATTTTAAAGCATATTATTAATTATGTACAGTCGAGTTCATTACTACATGGACAGATGTCAACCGTATTGCTGTAGTATTAGGTTTGAAACATGCACTTTTGAAACCCACTGTACCAACCACTGCGGCATCGGGTCACATAGATCCGATGGTGATAATCGCCGCGGTGCGGAGCAAAAATTTCTGTACTTCACGTTGGTGCGGGAAAGGTAACTTTGGCATTCGACCGAATAAGAGAGAGAGAGAGTTAGCATTTTGAAATTGCCTCTTTGAATATATACCGCCTACGCAATAAAAACATATCGGATCTCGTCGACCCGATACCGACCAGAGGTTTTTTTTTCCATCTAGTGCGGTTATCGGTTCTAAAGGACCCGATGCCCGATGAACCGGTAGCCGCACTAGATAACATGCTAGTTGATTATTATTAAACTTCCCCTCTTTTTTTCTTTGAGGGTTAAAAAAACGTTTTAAGTATTCATACTTCAGAACATCGGTAAAAGTCGCGGGAGTTTGGATGCGACTGGCGCACGATCAGTCATTGTGAAACTCTTTGGGGGAGGCCTATATCCAGCAGTGGACGTCCTTTGGCTGACATGACGACCGACCGACGACGACTACGAACGACTCCTGACGACTAAAATTATGTCATAAGATTGAAAATCTCAAGAATAGGGTGAGAGTCGACCACTGAGACATTTACCTTATGAATCGCACGAGCCCCAAAAGCATGGCCTATCATTTCAGTACACAATAGAGAGCAATTAATTTGGCGAAACGCCTTAGACAAACTAATGCGTCTGCAGCCTAACACAGGCCTACTGAGTTGATTAAATGGATGTCTAATAAATTTGGTTGGTCAATATACCTGGCGGCTATTGCTCGCTACAAATATAGCGTCCAATTTGTGTGTTCCGATCATTGGAAGCTAAATTGAATGCGGATAGTAACGTGTATTGACTTGGGTGTTCAGAGAACGAAATCGCGGGATGTATCACAGAATAAATTGTATCACTTCAGCTTGGACGAAATTGTTTTTGGATGTCCGGATGTCCGTTTGTTCTCCTCTACAGCAGAGAAGTCACGTAACTTTTCGAACAGACAGCATCAAAAGTAGCTACGCATTTAAAAAGTTCAAAGTAATAGCCGATCTTAAGAAATACTTGGAAAAAGCAAACCTACGTAATATTTCCATCGATAAGTTATGGACGATTCACACAAATAGCCGGAGTCGGCGCGCACCCTACTAGAGTCAAAGGAATTCGAACCCTCTCTCCGGAACTCGACTCCGGCTGTTTGGTGTGAACCGTCCATAAGTTGTCGATGGAAATGTTACGTAGATTTGCTTTTTCCAAGCACATTTCTTTAGATCGGCGGCTATTACTCGTTAACCAGTAATGTTTACTTAGTTGTGATAGTTCGTCTTTTAATTTTTAAATTAATTATATGTACTACTACCATGATTTTTTTACATTCCCAGTAGCAACCGTTTAGCTGGTAGAGGAGGGAGAGGAGGGAACGCTGGACTTCAACAAAAAATAGCTCCTGAGAGCTCTGGTACTTAGCTCTGAAGATACTGCGATCGCCAATCCGCATGCCAAGCGTGGCAATTATGGTATTTACCCCTCATGTAATTGGGGGAGGCCAATGTCCAGCAGTGGTCGTCCTTGGGATAATATGGTGGTGGTGGTGGAGAGCTCTGGCGACAGTGGCAGGTCGAGTGGGATAGTTACGTAACGATTTCGAGCGTGCGTAGTGTAGATCTGATTGTCTTTTCCCGTAGTAAAAATGTCAGTTAGATCAACGATACGACGTACGTTCGAAAAGTTACGTGATTGCTCTGCAGGATTACGGTTTGGTACCCCGATAGGCCTCAGTTGGGCTGTTCAAAATATCCTCGCTCAAAATTGCATACACACACGAAGTATGACGTTATTTGTTTATCATTAAGTCTATTGTTTTTGCATCTCCATTTATACCTCTTTTTACAATTGCTGATTAGGAGTGATTAGTTATCAAAGTTGTAAATAATTCGAAAGTAACCTCTTAATCTAATAGTAATATTATTAATCGGAAAAAACAAGTGAGTGTCAATAACATAAATATTTTGCACTAATAATCTTATCTTAGGGCTGATCTTATGTACACCTACTTATCGCATTCCATTTTATTTATAGTCCAACCAACATTGTCAACCTTCGAAATTTGGGGACTTAGTGATTTGGTACGAATGATCATGCAATTGTTTCTTTCGTCATCATCATCATCATCATATCAGCCGAAGGACGTCCACTACTGGACATTGGCAAGAGTTCCACAATGACCGGTCTTACGTCACCTTCACCAGTCCACCTTGTGACGTGCCTGCCCACACTGCGCCTTTCGGTACGTGGTCGCCAATCGAGAGCCTTTCCGCTCCGACGGCCATCGGTTCTACGTGTTGTAAGTTCCACCCATTGGTACTTAAATTTGGCGATAACGGATACTTTGGTTCTGCTGCGGATGGCCTCATTCCTGATGCAATCTCCATTGCTCTTTGGGTAACTTTGAATCACGTTTCTGTGCCACATGGCCATTCCTGGCAACACTCACTGATCGTCTTGAGACACTACGGAATATTGGACGAAAAGATTGTAGCTTCCCGAACGCTGTCCAGCTTAGTCAGATTCGACGATTAACCTCTTTCTCGAAGTTAGACCTACCTAACTGGACAGTCTGTCCTAGGTATGCATAATCATCTACAACTTCGAGCTTAGTGTCCATACATACGATAAAATTTTGTATCATCATCATGTCAGCCGAAAGATGTCCACTGCATAGGCCTCCCCTAAAGACTTCCACAATGACCGGTCCTGCATCCAGCGGACACCCGCGACCCTTTCCAGGTCATCAGTCCACCGTGTAAATTTTGTCTATATTAAATAAATTTCAAAATTTCCAAAAACTGACTAGACAAAATAATTTTTATATAACATTTCTGATGAGAAATGCGACCTGTAGAGGAGAACATCCGGACAAACATACTTTGTCAACTAGATCCTTGGAGAAACGTGTCCACACTGTAGTATGCTTTCTACAGTGCTGAGAGTCATGGGTTACTACTAAACCCCCAGAAGTCAAAGTTTATGATTTTGGGCTCTAAAACGCAGATTTCTAAAATTATAGTCAACAACCCTAAATTAAGTGTCAGCCGATCACGAATTGAACGTGTGGAGGAGGCTAGGAATTTAGGTATAGTAATTGACATTCAATTGCGTTTTGAAAGTCACATCGGAAATTTGGTAAGATCTTGTTTTTACCGACTGAAAGTACTATACCAAATTCGAAATCTTTTAAGTGAAAAGGTACGCGTGACTCTCTGTGAATCTTTAATTCTCTCTAGGTTGAATTATGGAGATATAATTTATGGACCTCGATTACTGGCTAAAACTCGTCGTCTCGTACAACGTGTACAAAATGCATGTGCTCGTTTCTGTTACTCGATTCCAACTGTAAGCCACATCAAGCCTCGACATTAAACATGTCCTCTGTAGACATCTACACCTTGCATGTCTTCTGTTTGATGTATTAAAATACAAAAGACCAGAATATCTTCCCTCGAGAACTCGAGAGTAAAAATCTCATCTTTTCACAAACATCATGGGACCAGGTCTACACGTCGATGTCTTTTGGAAGTACACCCCCACAGGACAGCTGCTTTGATTACGGGTAGGTTCCGTTATCTTGCAACCACATGCTGGAATAATATTCCTCCACCACTTAGACGCTTACCATCAGAGTAATCATTTAAATCGCACTTTAAGAAAATGCTTATGGAGAAACAAGTGGTAGGAATTCCGCATGGCTATTTGGTTGCAGACTTCGCTGTGTACTTCCAAAAATACCCAAAACTACATCAATTCTTCTTTCCATCCACCCACTTTACCAAACACCAACGCACCACTACCTCCACCGACCCCCACCCACTATCGTTCTTTGAATTTACCTTTTCTTTATTTTTTATTTTATTTTATTTAGTTATAAATAGACACACCCATTGCTTTCGTTTACATTTGTGTGTTTCTTTTGTGTTATTTTAAGTTTCACGAATTATTATTTTTGTCTTTATTGTTTTAACTCGTGTGTATGACTGTGGTGAGCAAATAAATAATTTATCTATCTTTCTGTGTATGGCCATTTGACATGAATGATATATGCTCTTCGGCTTGTCCATGTTCATCCTTATGCCAACTCGCTCGGGGGTTTTACTGAGGTCATCAAGCATCGTACTTAAATACTCCTTGGTCTCAGCCAAAAGTACTATATCGTCAGCAAACCGAAGGTGAGTTATGTACTCGCCATTTATGATGATGCCTAGCCTTTTCCAGTCCAGAGTCCTGAAAACATCTTCCAGTTCAGCGGAGAACAATATAGAGGAACTAACATCTCTTTGCCTGACTGCCCGCTGCAACGGAATAGGTTTTGAGTTCTAGCCTAGAGTCGGACTGTCATAGGAACATTCTCGTACAAACACTTCAATACTTCGATGTAGCGGTAGTCCACTTCACACCTTCCGAAAGTTAAATATAGGGGCAGGTTATTCTCCTCAGTCTTCTGCATAACCTGATACACGACTGACCTGAAACTCTAGTTACATTTCGCATTCCGATTTGATATAATTGTTTTTCTCTTGCTTTTACGAGCCGTTACGTGTTGAGCCGTACTTAAAGTCTGATAAGTTTATCAGTATATATTTTTTATTTTAGCTGAAGTGTAATTTGGAAGTCTGGATTCAATTCAATAAGGGAGCGAAATTAGCGCTTTGCTAGTGTTAATCTGACATTTTGCATTCACAAATACGATACAATTTAAATAAAATTTGGATTTTAAAGTGATGAAGTCAATTAAAGTCCCGACCAGTTAATGACCATCCTTATATGTTTAAATTACAATCACAATTACAGGTATTAAAATAAATAGACTTAATTAAAATTTTAGCATCTATTATACTTATATTGTTGGGAATTTAAATTAAACTTAATAGTAGAAAATTTACAAGGCTTTATCTAAGCGCATAAGCTATACCGGCGACAGCTGCCATGAGCATAGACGCGCAAGCTACGTGCGCGCCGCTCACATACGGGTTGGGACTGTACTCGAGGTCAATGACGCGGCTGCGCGTGATCTCGCGGTACACGAGCGCTGACTTGCGCGCCGTCCGGGTCCGCTCCGGGTCTTCCCAGTCTACCTCGTATAGGCCGAAACGTTGGCTGAAACACGAGAGATCGTTAACAGACCCCACTCTCATACATCCAATGGACATCAATAGGCAAAAAATTGAATGTGAAAAGTTTTACAGCCATACATAATTTAGTTGACACATTTGCGCCATATTCGGTTGTGATTAGGTGAAAAACTATTACTTACTTCTGTTCTTGACTATACTTTATCTAAATACTCACGTGTAACCCAAAGCCCATTCGAAATTATCCATTAAGCTCCAAGCAAAATATCCTTGAACGTCGCATCCTGAAAAGTACATATGTTGACAAATAAATATCTGATCTATAGCCTAGGAATCTTACTTGGGGTCTATACTCGTACAAGACGGTGACAGTGTAGTGAAAATTTTTCATCAGAGAAGTGCGAAGTACTGTATTTTCGTATATTTGACACCTGGCATGCTTGAAACCTTTTTTTTTTTTTTTTTTGACGCAGAGGAAATGCATTACGCATCCCCCCCTGAGCCCGGGGATGGCCCATAGTGAGGGGGGGGTATGTGGGACTCTCCCTCCGTGGAAGGAGGTAATACCCACTAAAACCTCTCCGGCGTTAATCCTCTCTGCCATGTTGGGGAGCACCATGGGATCGCTAGCATTCTACCACGATGCCCCCCCGGCTATCCGGCTTGTGAGCCGGAAGCATCCTCGCGCTGAGGGCGGGGAAGGGTTGGTAACGCTCCAACCCTTCCCCCAGGCGTGTAGGGCCTAATTGTGTGGGTCCCCAACCCACAGCCCTACTGGGGAATTAGGCGATTCTATGGCGGAGCGGATGCGCATCGCCTCTTTCTTCACGCTCGCGCTCCGCTTCCTCCTTCTGCCTCATTACTTTCTCGCAGAAGTTAGTGACTGCAGTCCAGGATCGCTCGCTCTTCAGCATGCCAATGACTACGCTGTGCAGCGAGAGATCTGCCGTCCCTAGGAGCCCGCTCAATTCTCGGCGCTCCTCGCTTGAAACCTAGCTGGAGTCAAATGTACTGAAACACATTTTCGCACTCTCAAACTATCCCCGTGCCAAATTTTATCTAATTCCATTGAGGGGGTTAAGCTTGCAAAGAAAACAGATATAAATAAAGAAAGACTTTCGCCTTTTTAATGTTAATAGTATGGAGATATAGGTATGCATCGCATGTTGGAGGACGAAAAAATGAATTGGAATACCTTCAGCCCGTGCATCAAGCACCGCGCTAAGATAGCTTCTGTAGTAGGACACCCTGATGTCGTCGTTAAGGCCAGCGGTGGTGGACACGCCATTCTCCGTGATGTAAACTAGAGGGTTGTTGTACTTTTCGTTTATGTACATCAGAAGATGGTATAGTCCAGGTCCGTGCTCCTGAAATACCAATGATGAGACTTATGAGAAGCTCAGATCTTTTACAACACAATGTAATGAAGAGATGGTTGATTTAGTTGATCAGTATTGCATCGTAATCGCATTTCTGTTTCTCGTTCTTTCTGATACCCTACTTCAGCGCGCGGAACGTAACGTCTAACGACGAACAAAAATAAATCTCTGGTCATAAAGTGTTTCTAAACTAAATATGATGTACCTCACATTTGACGTGTTAATGAAAGACGTCAAATTCAATTAAAGAGGGGGCCAATTCTCGGTCCGATCGAGATGCATGTCTATCGTTACATAGTATAGAATGGTAGAGTGACTTGTATGGAATCTCGAATATCATCTCGATCGAACCCGAGAATTGGCCCCCTGGGGCACTTAAGTTACAGATGAAATTCCAATCTTTAATTTTTTTTGACGCTAAAGGAAACACTGTACAGTAACCGGTCACTTGCTTTCGGTAACTCTCGTTACAAGGCTTCCCTTCGGCGCCTAGTCCTTTCCTTTATTGCTAGGATATAGTGTTAAACTTACAATTGAATACAAGTGTGCTGGGTTAAGTATCTATTACACTCAAAATAGTCGCAAAAGTTTAGAACAAACACAACCTACCCTTATCCAGACAGCATGCGACTCTGGCCAAGAGTCATCCAAAAACGAATCGGCAAATACATCATCTTCATGCGATGGTATCTCGAACTTGCCTATCAGTGAACTGTTCCTGTAGACAATTCTAGTAGAATAGTGATTAAGTCCAAGGAAGTCAGATGTGCCTTTGATATATTCTATCTGTTCTGCAGTGAAACTTCGAAGTCTTGAAGAGTTATACCCTTGGGCATTACTTGCTGCTTCTATACGGTCTATCATTACTTGAGGGTAGTTTCCAGTTTCAGAGAAAATGGGATGCATGTATTGCCCGAGCTGCAAAAATATATTTTTTTAATTTTGATTGCATTTGTATATTCGAGCATTCTTGCTCCCATTTGACTTGCCCAATGCCCAAAAATCGACAAAACAGGAAGCGGTGGGCATGAGTAGAAGCATGACGTGCGTCATGACGAGTATTTTTGCTAAACTACGTCTCTGCCTCCTTTTCTCGACAAGTGTGTGACAGAGGTAAAAATACTTAATTTATATTAGCCCTTCTTGATCATTTCATCCACTTTCAAACGCACTCGAAAGTGATCACGTATTTAGTAAATGTAGTTTCTGAACTTACGTGAAAGTCTAAGTAGTCACTTGTAGCTTCAACGTCGTCTTCCGAATCTGAAGCAGGATATACATATTCCGAACTTATGACGATACCAACTTGGCCGCCTTGGGTATTCCTGAATTCGTCATTGTAAATGTGGTACGCTCGTGCGTTTGCCAGTAGAATGTTTCTTCCGCATTCGTAGTAGCCTATGCCTGGGGAGTAAAGTCGAGGAGCATGTATACCGTAGCCATAACCGAAATGGCAATGGATATATGGTTCATTTATGGTCAGCCAGTCTTTCACACGATCTCCGAAATTCTGATACAAAACCCTGGCGTAGTCCCCAAACCATTCTTCTATTTCTTCATTCAACCAGCCGCCTAACTCTTGAAGATTTTGGGGTAAGTCCCAATGGTACATGGTCGCAAACGGAGTTATTCCGTTCGCTATGAGTTCGTCAATGAACTTGTTGTAATGGTCGATGCCACGTTGGTTCACATAGTTCGCGCGGCCGTAGGGAAGAATTCTTGGCCATGATATGGAGAATCTGTTACAGGAATTGGAAGCGTAGTCAGTTATCATCGCACTGAGTACTTACATGTGTTGATATTTACTTTTAACAGGTACATTTGAATTCTGAATTTCAACATAATACAATAATAGCTATCTTTAGCGCTGAGCGCTTTCTGCCATTTTTCTGACTTGAAGTAGTTTTAGCTAACTTCTAAAGAAATGGTTCTCAATTTTTAAAGGTTTTTAATCCTTAAGTGATCACTTGCCAATTGTTCTGATGTAGTCATACCTCGAAGATCGTATCTTGATTTGTAGTTATTAGACGAAACAAAGGTAAATGGATGTTTAACAGTAGCATTTTGGTAAAAGAAAACATCGTCAGGAAACCGGTCTAATCCAAACAAGGTCTGATTTACCCTCTGGGTTGGAAGGTCAGATGGCAGTAGCTATAGTAAATCTAGTATCTCTGCGAAATCTTGTGATTAGTTGATCATTTAGGATACCAACAGAAAAAAGTCTAGGAGGATGATTCGTACTTATTAAACATTATAGTTACCTGTAATGTGTGACGCCTAATTCCTTCAGCATTTCAATGTCCCTCCTGTACATGTAATAGGAATTGGCGGCGAAATCTCCGTTGCCGTTGTCAGCGACGTGGTTAGGGTCCGTGCGAACTAAGTAATCCCATATCGACCAGCCCTTACCTATAATTTTGTCCTTTTTAAATACATACATATAGATCACTGCTGTAGTATCGTAAAGGGTAAGTGAAGCACATGAAATTTTATTTTCAGTGCCGCTTCCAGAATTGTACATTTAATGATGGATTACCTTCCACAGGGCGAGCAACTGTGCTCTTTTACAATAAAAAGTATTAGCTACTTTGCCGAAGAATCTTTGAAGTGATGGATTTACTACTTAGTAATCCTGCAATAAATGCCACATAAACGAAGTTGCGGGCACGGCTAGTCAACATTGTATTTCCACTGATAAAGGGACGAAAAAGTAACCCTGTTCTGGGGGGGCATACTTCTTCCGTTTCATCGCCGCTTGTTTTTCGGCCGCAACTCCAGCCGTTCTTGCGATTGGTATGAGAGGCGGCGAAAGAGTATATTATCTATAACGCTTACCATCGACATCCCAAGCTCCCTCAATTTGGTAAGACGCGGTGGCAGCGCCGAAAAAGAACGTGGAAGGAAACGCCCTCGATGCTGACTGCGAGTTGTTTACGAGGTTTGCAGCACTGACTACCACGCACCAGCTAGAAATTGACATAAATTCACGACTGTATATTTAAACGTGGGAAGCAGAGCACATGAAATGTAGTTTTCACTACAATCAATACAAATATTCTTTATTATTCACGAAAAGAAAATAAGACAGTAACACAAGGGACTTGTAATATATAATGATAATTCGCTTATTGCTAAAAATAATCTTCAGTGCTACTTTAGATTACAAGAGATGGATGAAATGTGATAATTAGGTGCAGTGAAAGTCCGTCGCCCTCAACATAAAAAAAAAATGTGAACAATCTTACACAAAAAGGCTAAAGGCTAAAGGCTCATTTAGGATCGAAAAATAAATCTTCGTGTAACCATATTTCAAGCAAATAGATGTCTTTGTATTTGCCATATCGACCTAGTCCCACACTAAGTAAAGTTTGTAATAGATGATACATACTTTTATAGATAAATGAATACTTAAATACATATAAAACCATCAACGACTCGCGTACTTATGTTCGTGTTCACCACATAAAATAACTACCCTTACCGGAATTTAAACCAGAGACCAACCAGCTGTCACTACCAACAAGGGTAAAGTCACTAGTCGTCAACACACACACACCACAACCCACACACCACAACCCACACACCACACACAGCCACCCACATAGGTACTGCAACTTCTTCCCACGGTAAGAAAGGCGGTGATCCTTATTCTTAGTCGATATCTCACGCGGTTAATACTAGAATAACACATAACTGACAGCACAAAAAAGTAGAAAAACCACCGACATTTTAATTTCATAGTCCAATATCTCAAAAACAGCAGAACTGATTTTAATAAAACATATCTAAGAACCAAAGGTTGGAAAACCTGCTTTCATATAAAAATCCGCAATTATATTGTTTTACCCGTTTTAGAGCTTACACACAGAGACAAAAAGACACGAAACACGAAAAAAAAAGCTGGTTGTCTTTATAATTCCTTCACCACTGATCTAAACCGTTCTATACTACACACCCTTAGTAATATGGTTGTTTTCGCATAGCATACTTTTAGTCGGTTTATCCATTTTCGAAGTTAAAACAGTCTACGGTAAATGGGCGGCTCAACACTACCACGAAACGGACACGTTCAATCTTAATTCATAAAATGTGGGTGACAAGCAGGGTTTCAATTAATTTGTTTGGGTACTTACCTATGTCCTAAAATATACCATGCTAGAAATGCAAAGCGAACCATATTTTAATTTTTAGTTCCAATTACAGAACAATGTACACTGGTGCATAAAATTCACTATCAATATGCACCACACACTGCTTGAACACCTTTAATATAGTTAAGAGTGTTTTCAGCTAGCTTACAACTAGCTTACTTTAATACAAATGAGTAAGTTTCTCATTGCCTTTGTTTTAATACTTCGGTTCATTAAATTAGGTATATTTTATCCTTATCTTAATAAACTGAATGATACATAACAAAACCACTATAAGATAGTGATGTTAATTTGAAATTATCGATACTTTCCACTTTACAAAAGTTTAACAACTTCTAGCATCTAGCCTGGCAGCGTCTTCAAGCAAAATTCTCTAAATAAACGTTTATGGGCTCGCGTACATTTATTGTAAACTTCTAAGGGTCGGTGAAAATAACAAATAAATAATTTTAGTATAATTATGCGGCAGCAATTATTATGAAATGAATCTCTGTCTGTATCACAAGTTACAAATCTTTGTGAAATGAGCCCTACATGCAGAATTAGTGTTTATTTTTTGCTTACAAGGTGGACTGATGACCTGGTAAAGGTCACGGGAATCCGCTGGATGCGTGAGGCGCAGGACCGGTAATTGTGGCACTCTTTAGGGCAGGCCTATGTCCAGCAGTGGACGTCCATCGGCTGATAAAAGATGGTTGCTCATATACATTTAACATAAATTTAAACAATAGACTAAAATTAACCTAAAAAAAAAACACTAAGAAATGTATTTGAGTGCACTATTTTGTTGACCTTTGCTTTGTTGTTCTATACCTACAGATGCAGATAGTGTAAAGAAGCTATTATTTTCATATTGTAGGTTGAAATTTAGTTTTTTTGTTAGCAGACATGACTACCTCTCTAATAAAAAATATTTATATTGGTTTTATAATCTTATGTTAAGACTATCAGAAATAACAATAATAAAAATATCGTTATCATATTACATGTTACATTCAGTGTCAACAAAATTTTTACAACGTTATAATACCCCCCACTATTTTCAGATGGCCTGGCTTAGCCGCAATTGTCTATGAATGGCTTTATCAATATAGGTAATCTTTAATGTTTACATTTGAATGCATTTGATGTTGCGCCTTATTTGTGATGCTCATATGTATACCTAGTCTAATTTACGATTTTTGAATTATCGAGCGGCGTTTTTGAAATAGATAATGTAACGCTTGTAATTTTATGTTATTGGTATTGTACAGCTTGTATCATAACAATGTATACACTTTTAATCTTATGTTTAAGGAATGGGCGCTCGTGGCCCAGCGGCGCGAGCGTGCCGCGTGCGGTATGCGAGGTTAAGCAACGTCGGGCGGGGTCAGTCCTTGGATGGGTGACCGCTTTGAGTGGTTACTAACTGAGCGCTCCCGTGATTTAGAAGGCACGTTAAGCCGTTGATCCCGGCTGCTGTCTATGATAGCAGTCGTTAAGCCGGGTTAGAGGCCTTCGGGTGGCTTGAGAACTTCTGATAGTCAAGTTGCTCACTCACTTGACAAGCCTAATCCCGATAACGTCTAGTTTCCCCCTTGGGTTGGAAGGTCAAATGGCAGCCGCTTTCATAAAAACTGGTGCCTACGCCAATTCATGGAATTAGGTAGCGGACCCCGGGTATCCTTCAGGATGCAACTGTACTGGGAATAAGAATAAGAATAAGAATAGAATAAGAATAATTTATTAAAAATTCATTTTACAATTATGTTATTATAGCCTAAACTTATCTATACGAGTAGAGAACAAATATCACGTGCCTGAACTAGGATGTTTCCTGTGTTTCAGGCAAATGGTCAGAGTTATTGCATTCATCTACAAAAATTAAAAACGCGTTAATTCTTATTATTTAGTACAATTACTGATAACAGAAAAAAAAAACATGGATTAGATTCTTATTATGTAAGTACAACTAATTAAGACTACATAAACTAGTGTAACGGAACACAATTAGGCTACAAAAACACGTGTTATTAAAATACCTATATGAAGGAAAAGTAGTTTTAATAAGCTGGATGAGCATAGTAACGTTTACCCTACTAGCTTCGGCCTCATATGTCGTGGATTTGTCGTGTATTTGTCCGTCATATGTCGTAGATTTGTCGTGCATTTGTCGGGGATTTGTCCGACATATGTCGTGGATTTGTCGTAGATGTGTCGGGGATTTGTCCGATATTTGTCGGACATGTGTCGTGCATTTGTCTGAGATATTAGAGTATATAAAGGGGCGCGAAGTTTTATTGACGGACTTAGAATTCGACATTCAGACTGACAAGGTCTCTGGTCTTCGCAATAATATATACTTGGTGGGTTATTCTATTGATTTAAGAGTGGTTCTTCTTCGTGAGGGGACTCTCTTCATGTTGAGGAATCAGTTTTTAAGTAAATTATTGAATATTTCCTCGGGGTTTAAGAGTTTATTTAATTTGATTTAAATGACCAGAATCTTGTCCAGGCACCAGTTTTGCCTGAGGGGTCTTGCTCGCCTAACGGTGCCAATGAGCAGGGTTCAGAGTCTTTAGTTACCAGATCTAAGGGTGGTCTGGCGTCTACCTTTTACCTACATGGAGACGAATCAAATCCCTTACGTTCCTTCAATGCCCAGCTGACAACGTAGACATGGCTGCCAATATGGGGTCTCAGCATAGAGGTGTATACCTCGCTTGTCGAAATTGTTCAGTATTTGAGGAACGGTCTTGTTAAATATATTTATATATAAAACTTATATACACAATAGGGCGTCTTACTCACTGTATCCTAGCCTGCGGGCGCAGTGGGGGGAGACAACCAACACAGGCCTTTAGCATTGCAATTCTCAGTTTAGCCGACTGAACTTTCGCTGCATAGGTTAGGGATTCGCAGTCAAAAGAGCTGGTTCTGGTAAGGGATTTATGCTCTTTCAGTTTAGCAAGTTTCCTGGGGAACAGTAGGGTAGCTTCACACACATTTATTAGGGAAGTAGGGTTTAATAATTTATTTTAGGTTGGTCGTTAATTTGGAGTATTGGGAATAGTTGTGATAAAACTAGTCATTTTTGGTATAAAAAGATAGTTTCTTTAAAGTTACGATTTCTAGTTAAATGATTAAAATTTACTTAGAATAAGCTAATTTAATGACTAGCTGAGCCGTTCGTTGAATTAAGCTCTCCAAATGAAGAGCAGAGCAGTTCACATGATAGGCTATTCGGTGACAAGCTGAGCAGTTCATTGAATCAGGCATCTTAAGTGACGAGCCAAGCAATTCACTTCTTTTAGTTTATTTAAAGGTCTGGCAGAGCAGTTCATAAGTATTAGGGAACGAGGAGTAGGGTAGGTTATTCAGGTCAGGGCCAAATTCTGGCGAGGAATCACCAGGATTTCGCCCGCTTCCGATGATGAGGCCTTGCGGCGATTTTCCTCATCATACGGCGCGTCTTCCGAAGCGCTAGTAGATGCATTTGCTAGGTAGAACCATATTCTTATGGTTTAGTCTCTTTTACAAACTGATTTTATCCCGAGCGCTCCTAAAGGCCATCCGAACGAATTGATCGGATAAGCCTAGCAGAGTACTCCTGTTAAAGTAACTTAGGTCATTTGGACGAAATTGTCTTACACTCCGCATAGTGAAATAAAAAGATTGGCGGGGGCTTGTCCATGTCTAAGGTCGAGAGCCACGGGTCTCTGGTTAGTACCGGAGGGGGATAGCAATCCCTAGGGCGGCTGGAGGAGCCCTACCTTACACCAATCAATAAAATTGATTATTTTTATACGAACCTGTAAATAGCAATACATAACAGGATATGAGCTATTCGGAAGCTAGGTACATAGAGCTTGTAGGGATGGCAAATCTCCGTACGAGTATTCTAGGCCAATTTCTTTGGATAGGATCTTATATAATTGGTACTTTTTATCATTAATAATCCCTATAAATTTATATTTCTCTTAACTTCAGTATTAACGTAATTTCATTGAGGTATAGGCTGAGTTTCAGAAAAGGGAAGAGGAGTTCAATACCTGACAAGTATTCGCATTAAAGATTCAGGGTTTCTTACGGTTCACAACTCTTCGGGGTCCTACCTAGACGATTCACTTTGGCCAATACGTAATTTTATCCTGGGTTTTAACAGCCATTAGTTTAAATATTTAATTAATTAATTAATATAAAGAAGGTATTGGGGGTTTATTTATATTAAGAGAGAGAGGGGGGATCGTTACACTAGGTATGTACTAACGTAGGCGTAATATAAAAGACAAAAAATATGATATTTCATTTCACAATAGACAATAACTCCTCTGTATCTTCGTATGACATGTTGAGTAGTGCATCCTGGAGTTGCTTCTTACATTTAGTGTAGTTAAGCGGGTATATGTTAAACTTTGCATTCAGCCTATTATAAAGAAATGGGCCAAGGAAACAAAAAAATCTAGACGAAAAAGCGTGTTTCTTTTTTATATTTGTTGGGCAAACAATATCTTTACGTCGTTTAGTAGTGTGATCAGTGCTGTAGGGTATAGCAATGTGCTGTTTTAAAGCTGTGGTCAGTATAAATAGTTGCCGAACTGTTAGAACTTCGCATGATTTATAAAGGAGGTTAGTGGGATAGAGGAAAGGCCGGTAAGTAGAGACCTTGAGAATCGCTCTTTGGGCTCTTTCTAGGTTTAGCAATGTAGTTTTCGCCAAACCACCCCATGATGAAATGCAGTAGGTTAATACAGATTGGCATAATGCAAGATACACTTGTTTCATTCGGAATGGATCCGCGATGGGGCGTAATCTTTTGAAGACATATATTAACTTACGAATTTTGCTGCATAAGGCTTCCACATGATATTTGAAACAGAGACATTCATCGATTATGATACCTAAGTACTTTATTTTGTTAGTCATAGTTATCGTTGGACAGATGCATTGATTATTAGTGGGATCTTTACAATAATGTGCATAGAGCTTTTGGATCGTAGGCGCTGTATTTGATTTTCGCATAGAGAACTTTATGTAATTTGTTTTATCCGAGTTCAATGTTAGTAGGTTATCTTGAAGCCACTTGTTTAAAACGTTAAAGCCTTGTTGAGCGTATTCATACACTTCGTCTGACGATTTCGCAGAAAAAAGTAGGACAGTGTCATCAGCGTAGGAAATTATTTTGCCGCTGTTTATTTTTAGATTGCAGAGGTCGTTAATGTAAATTAAAAATAGGGTAGAGCTTAAAATACTTCCCTGGGGTGTACCAAAACAGGTGTTTTTTAGGTCAGAACTGAAAACATTGTCTATTTTTGTACATTGCGTACGTTCGTCTAGGTAGTCTGCGAATAATTTGAGCTGGGTGCCCCTGATACCTAGCGCTTCAAGCTTGTGCAATAAGATGGGCTTTGAAACGGTGTCAAAAGCTTTTGCAAGGTCTAGGAAAATCCCTAATGTCTGATAACCCTTGTCAAGTTCCTGGACTAAGTAGTTGGTCAATTCATGAACAGCGTCGGCAGTTGACAGGTTGGACCTAAAACCAAACTGGGCCTTTGACAGAATAGCCTGTTTCTCAAGATATTGTACAAGTCTTTTATTAATAATTTTTTCCAGTATTTCAGATGTCGATGAAAGTAGTGAAATGGGTCTGTAATTTGTTATTTGATCTTTACCGCCCGATTTGTAAACCGGAACTACGATGGCTTTTTTTAGACATTTAGGGAAAGTTCCTTCGGAAAGGCATTTTTTAAAAATGTGCGTGAGAGGTGGAACCAAGATATGTCTGAAACGTTTAAGTACTTTATTTGATATACCATCCCAACCAACTGCAGAATCGTTTTTTAGGCTCATGATAATTCTTTCCACCTCTGCTTCGTCAGTGTCTATCAACGCAAATGATTTTAACGTGTTGTGAGCTGTAAAGGTGCTGGGAGCAGGTACTGGTGAATTTCTTTGGACTGATTCTGCCAGATTTTTACCTATATTTACGAAAAATTCATTTGCTCTATTAGCAGATGTGATATGTGTTGTCTGTGATTGAAGTAAACTTGAAGAAGATTCTTTTTGTTTTGTTGAGTACGTAACTTTTTTGATACATTTCCAAATTAATTTGACGTTGGTTCCCGCCAATTCTAGTTGCTTTTTTTCATAGCTAATTTTAAGATTCTTAAGTACCGTATTACAAAAATTACGGTATCTTTTATATGAAGATTGTAAAATCAAATTGTCTGGGTTCGATTTAGCTTTCAAATGCAGTTAATCACGATGTCGCATACATCTAATAAGGCCAGGCGTAATCCATGGCTTGATATTATAATATTTATTACTCAGACGTGTGTATGAAGTATTATTTAATATTGCTTGTTGGACGTTTTTAATCAGATATGACATACATGTATCGGCGTCAGCAAAAACATAAACTGGATCAAAATCAATGTTGCTTAAGTCATCTTTAAGTTTGTTTACATTCAATTTGGAAACTATTTTTGTCCGATTTTTATTGGGTACTTTACGTAATAAGGTTAGTAGGGCCGCTTTGTGGTCTGTAATTGAGGAGTTAATAATGAGTGCTTGTGCTGGGAGACTTGATTTAAGCATGATGTGGTCTAAACAGGAGCCACTTTGGTGCGTGGGAAGCGTGTGCGCGGGTAGTAACCCGTGAAAGGAACATAAGTTAAGGTAGCTCTGAGCTGCGGAGTCGGTGGTTTGGGAAGCGATATTAAGGTTGATATCTCCTATCAATATAATATTTTTATATGATGTTAAGTTTCCTAGCGCTTTGTCTAACGAATCAGTAGAATCATTGATGTTTCTAAAAGAAGGAGGCCTGTATAAAGCCAAGATTGCATAATCTGATTCGATTTTTATGAGAAGCCGATTACAGTCTATAATATTTGGTTCTTCAACGGTGACTTTCAGATGATTTTTCGTATACACAACTACTCCATCATTTTGATTATAGTTGAAGTTGCTGAAATACATATTGTAACCTGGAATGTTAGGCAAGTTGCAATGTTTATTTAGCCAACATTCGGTCAGAACAATGACATCACAATGTATACCAAGTCTTTGTTGGAAAACATTAAAATTATCAAAATTTTTGAAAATACTACGTATATTTTGTGTTAGTATTGTAAGTGGATTACGGCAAGGGTAAATATATTGTTTGCAGTTTTCAACATCGCAGGTTTTGGACTCTGATACAGAGAAGTTATCTAGGTCAGAAAGTAAATAGTTAGCCATATAAACAAGAGTACTAGGAATATAAATTAGAAGGCGGCGCTCTTAGGCGCCTTCATAGTCTATGGAGTTGATATACCTTTTCTCGGCTAGCTTCCTAGCTGGGCATTCGGCATCGCCTGTCTCGTGGTTACACGGCTTCTTGAAGTGCAAGCATGTTGCACATTTTGGTGGCTCGGATTTTTTGGTGCACTCCTTTATTGAGTGGCCTACGCAGCCACAGTGCCCGCAGGTGTCGACCTCCATTTTACATGTTTTTGCAGCGTGTCCGAACATTTGACATTTGTAGCATCTTGTTACTAAAGTAAAATCACTCACAGGACATGATGACCAATTCACGAAGATCCTCTCATTCGAAATTAGGGCCTTGCGGATAAGCGCTGGGACTTCAATGATGTAATTGCAAGTTTCTGTGTCCTTCTTTCCTGATTTGTGGCTCAATCTAGTTGTGCTCAAAAAATTTTCAAGGGTCAATTCATGCATTTTTTCGGCAAGGTTTTGTTGGTAAATGCATCTGAAGACTTCTGCTTCCTGCATGGCTGCTGGCACACCGATGACTACGATTCTGGGCTTTCGTTTTTGTGGTTCATCCACTGTGAGTCCAGAAGTACTGAGCTGGGCCGATTGTTTTAACTTCAAGACATCGTCTTTGGAGTCAGTGCTGATAACCACCCCACCGTTCTTTACCTTGCGTAGCCCTCTCACGTGCAGCTTCATTTCATCAGGCTTAATGATTTTCTGGACTAGGGACTTTGTTTCTTCGCTCGATTTTTGTCTGTCAGTAGGATAAATTGCTACTGAACTATTATTAGTAGGCTGGACGAATTGTGTGCTATTTTTCTTTATCATGTCGGCAAAGGTAATGGTTGCTGGGATGGGTTTTGAGGACTCTTCTATAGATTTCTTTAATTCCTGGATGCGCAGCGAAAGGTCATATTTCTCCTGTAGATGTTGGTTCGAATGAAAATTCTGGATAGCTTTTTGTTTAAGTGCCTGATACTCTATTGCCAATTGAGATGTGCAGTGGCCTACTTTGCGACATAAAGTACTTACTCTGTTTTTCTGGTCAGAGTTTAACTTTCCCTCGGAGGAGATGACACAGACTTCATTTAGGTACTGCTCAATTGACTTCATCCAGCCTTGGAGTTCCACTGTCGAGATGATCTTCGGACTTTCATCATCCTGTTGTGCGGGCGCGGTTGTGGGCGCGGGTGCGGGAGCGGGTGAGGGCTGCGGCGTGGGCGTGGGCGGCGGGGTCCGACGCATTAACCCACTCCGGTTGAATGGGCTGTTTTCACCGGACATTTTTCTTAGTTTTGAAACCAATCACAAAATATAATACCACTTGACATTATAAACAATGCTTAAATCGGCAATTGAAGTGACACAGATATTTGGTTCCGCGTGATGTAGAGCTAGGTCACTATTTTGCAGATGAATATATATATTATTGCGAGACACGTCCGATCTCAATGACGACTCTGTACAGACCCACACACACAGAATAACGCTAGGATGATGTTTAAGGAATTAAGAAAAAATGTATTTTATTTATAAATGTATTTTCAGGACACAGTTCACTGAGCAAAAAATGCGACACTTCGGCCGTGGGATATTATTACACGAACCATTTCGAGATACTTTTGACCCCCCAATAACTTAAAATCTATTTGGTCAAATCACTTGCATTTGAGCGAATCTTGTAAGACTAACTTTTAGTTACCAACTCCGGAATTTCGATAAAAACACATTTTTTCCGTTTACGAGATTTTATCAAAAAATGAGACTAACTCTAAATGACTCACCCATTAAAATGTTTTACTACTTGCAGGTGACCTAGAATGTTGAAATTTGGCATCCAAATAAATAGGTGATTGTGTGTATATGTAGCGATATGATAAAAATTGAGATTTGATGAAATCCCTAAGGGACATGAGCATATCACGCAGGAAGTTAAAAATGCTACTCTATTTCATCATTTCCCTAGAAAAATCAAGTGATTTTATCAAATCGCTCAAGGAAATCATTTACCTAATCGCCTAAAATGATGCGTAACTGCCGCGCTTCTCTAACAGAACGCAAAAACACTTATACAAAGGCACACAAACCGCCTGAGCATTCAACTAAACCTCAATAGATTGGATCGCGATGCGATCCTATTGAACAGCTCAGCCTGTAGCGTCTATTCTGTTCGAATAACCACAGTTGAGCACTTTGAGCTAGCCTAACACCGACTATCTTACTTTACTAAGAATATGTACGTTGTTACTAGTTACAATACAGCTTGCAGCTACCATTTGGGTCAAAATCATATTTGGGTTCAGGCCGTGTAGACGAATTACTGGTTGCATTCTCTATCGAGATTTATGTAATCGTATACCTAACCATTAATTTATAGGTAGCTGAAGTACCGAGAAGAATGGGGGAGAAAAGGAAATTGACAAAAGTTATAGAAAATAGGATATGGAAAATGATTGGTCATCTTATACGACATGACGTTTTTGTAAGCAACATCAAAGAAGGCAAGATGAAGGCAAGCGAGCAAGGGGTTGACCAAGGATAAGTTACATTGAACAAATAAAAGAAAAATTAGCAATCATGTCGTATAAGGAAATCAAGGAGATGGCCCTAGATAGAGTCAGCTGGAGAGAGTTACACCGACAAGAGGCTAACTCTTAAATTTGTGATGAGTTAAAGTATCGTATCGGGGATACAACCACAAATTATATTAAGTGGATACTACTTTGCCTATCTTTTTATTTTTGCTACTAAATAGAATCAACAGTGCTGGCTTTGCCAGCTTCATGCTGAGCTGTGGCCCTTTTCTGGCAAACAATGTTCGTCATATCTTTATTTACTACTAGCTTTTGCCCGCGACTTCGTCCCCGTATAATTCGTTCTCGCCTTAGAATGATTTGTTTTCCCATACAATCTTTCTCAAGCTCAGGTGGACACCAGGAACTTAGGGGATGACTTGGGGGGGGAGGGAGGGGATGTTGGAGTGCTTATTATAAGTGCTTATTTCGGAATATCAAATGTACCGATTCTAGACGAATGAATCTCGTCAATGTACAATGGTAAAAGTCTCGCTACGCAGTTCTGCTATAAAACGTTATCCCAGCAGAGCGAGTTCTTCATGTAAGTATGATGACCGAAGGCCGGAAGCAGAGCGGCAAGGCATGCGAGAATAATCACACAGATCGGGCTTCTCATGTAAGGCTGAGGGCCGAAGGCCTGAAGCAGAGAGGCGAGACACGCGAGTCTGAAGGCCGAGCCTCCCAACAAAGTACATTCTTCATGCAAGGTTGATGACTGAAAAGCCAAAGGAGAGTAGCAAGGCATGCGAGGCCGATAATAGTGTTCAAAATTTGAAGAGACCGTGGTGGCTGGCGCGCACACTGAGCAGCGCCGCGGCGCAGCGCTTGCGTTTACTTTTTTTTTCAGTTTCTATCTTAAGATTTCACAAATTTTGAATGAGGATGTTTTTCTTTTGTCGTCAAGTATATGCTTACCAATTTTCATACCTGTAACTCATGGATTATAGGAGTTCTCATACAAAATTCGACCCCTCTTTTTACCCCCTTTTAACCCAAATCTGCACAATTTTTTTAGCCTCAAACCTGACCGGGTATTTATTCAACAGATTAGTAAAGTTTTCATCAAAATCCGTTCAGCCGTTTTCACGTGATGCGCGTTCATATAAACAGACAAACAGATAAACAGACAAAAATTCTAAAAACTGTTGGAACGTGTTCTGTTATCGATTCTAAGTATCCCCACCAACTTTTTTTTCGAATATATTCCATGTACAGACTTTCGACTCTCTTCAGCTTTATTATACTTATATGTATAGATTTATCTGTATTTCTGTTTTTCATAAATAAATGCTTTTTCTTCTTCTTCTTCATCTTCTGTAAAATAAGCCCTTATTATGCTTACGTAATAAGATGATAATCACCTAGATAGCATCACTTAGTTTATCGCGATCTAGCGTTAGTAAAAGGAACTAAAATTGAAAACGTAGTGTAGGGCAACTAACTCATACAAACTGCCAACAAAGACGTATCCTCTACAAAAATACGAATAAATAAAATTAATAAATATTAGGGGTAAATTTTTTACATAAATCGAACTAGTCCCATATGTAAGGGTGATGTTATTGTCTGTTTTTCTATGGAAAGCTACGAACTAAACGCGGATATACCTAAGTTAAAAGTTAGTAAGTAGTAAGTAGTAGGACATGCCTAACTCATCGTATTTACCCTCCTGTCTTCCCGGTTGTGTCCTAAAGGAGCCCGGGGTCCACTTTGGAATCGAATCCCCAGATTTGGCGTACGCACTAGTTAGAAAGCGCCATCTGACCTTTTAACCCAGAGGGAAAACTTAGACCCTATTGGGATTAAATCACTCACGGTATTTACATCGCCGATATTTCTGTTAAATATCATATGATATTAAATCAAATTGACCATTGTATCAAATTATTACGTGCAAAGCGACTTCACCATCCAAGCTAAACGGATCAAATTGTAATGGCAGCTTTTTTTAGTCGGATATTTTCATGAAATAATTTCAACTTCAGATAAGTTTAGTTTGAACCCATTGGTACGAGCCGAGATTCCACACACGACCTCAAGATTGGAAGTCGCGTGCCTTACCGCTCGTCTACAACCAACTTGGCAATTAAGTAAAATACATACTCGTATAGTCACAAACGTAGGTGATGTGCGATATGACGAGGCACGTCACTGTAGTCTTCAGTAACGTGAGGTATTTTAAGTCTTTGTGACAGGAGATATCTTCTTGAGTGGAAATACTAACGCCATGGAAGTTTTGCAGCCTGCTTGTGAAGCATTCGACACCCTGAATGGAGCTTGCGGCAACTCTTTCATTGACGTCTTGTACGAGCATATGAAAGACTTAGATTTATAGATGCCGCATCCTGAAATATTCTGTTAACAAAGTCAATGACACCATAATAAAGTGCTATTAAACGAATACAGGGACCCGGGTATGTTCTATAACTACGACCAAGACCACCGGGGTATGGGCAGTAGCATCCCTGGAGTGCGGTAGAGATACTGCCCCTAATGCTGAGAATTTACCCCCCATGAAATTGGGGGAGGTCTATGCCCAGCTGTGGACGTCCTTCGGCTGATAGTAGTAGTAGTATTACCTAGATTTATTGACCTAATATCAGCTGAAGGCAGTTTATCTTTACTGAAATATAGAATTTAAAGGAGACGTGACGAGAGGACAATTTTGTTAATACCTACTCGTACGTATTATTAGGACGTAGTATTTCTGTCCAGCATTACCATTCAATGCATTGTAAGAAGTGACAGCGCCACACAAGTGAGATTTCCATAACGCCGTTGTGTTCTGGACAATGCCTTTGTTCTCGAGATCTTGGCACACTTCAGAAACTTTGACAAATCTATGTTCAGTTGTTCACTGCTTGTTGATTAAGGGATAGATGTAAGGAATGTAATGTAATGACTTGTTAAGGAAGATGATTTTTCATATACTTGTCTCTTTGAATACTTATGGTAAAGCAAGATGAGTTAGAACGGGACAGATAGTACGATCATTTTCAGCTGTTATAGAATAGAACAGAATAGAATAATTTATTTACTTAAACACGGTACATATTGATGGTATTAATACTGTAACTATAAGGAGTTCCACATGTTTAGCCGATATCGGCATGCAAATTATTGTCGGAATTCTAAGTCATGCTGGGATTAGATACAAATTATATCATTTAATTACTCATACATTCATTGCTTCATTCATTCATTGCTTTACATTAAAAAAACAACTGCTTTAACGAATTATCTCTATTTGAAAACACACCAAAATGTTAAACCGATAAAAACCAAAACATCACAAAAGTCAGTTCAGTACAATTTGCTGTTGTGAAAACGGCGATTGTAGGGGCTGCACCCGAGCGCACGCAGCAGTGTGACCCGCCCTTAAAAGGGCAAAGGGAAATTGGGTTTTTCATTGGTTTTCAATCTTATCTTACAGCAACAAGTTTCAAAATTAGGTGGTAACTATTTTACCAGTGCCCTATTAAAGGCCACGACCACCACACAGAGCGACCATAAAAAGAGAAACTTGATTACGACAAATCTGTTCCTGGCTCGCTGACTTTATACAGTACCTGCTCGTATGTGTTTGTATCTATCTATAACACCTACTTTTTGGTCGACGTCAAGGACATGTTGAGACTTGTATGTTATTTCCTTAAGGCGAGAAAAGTACACATTATTTGACGTCAACTGAACACAACTTACATTTTCGTACGTTTTCTCAATTATAGCCCGCCAAAAAAAATTTGACTGCCATGATTTCTGGCGGAACGTTCGTAGCCTAGCGGCGCCCGCGCAGCGCGGCCGTAGTCAATCCTTGAATGGGTGACCGCTTTGAGTGGTTACTACCTGAGAGTTCCCGTGCTTTGGAAGGAACGTTAAGCCGTTGATCACGGCTGCTATCTTAACAGCAGTCGTTAAGCCAACTTAGAGGCCTTCAGGCGGCGTGAGAACTTCTAACGGTCAAGTTGCCCACTCACTTAACTAGCCTAATTCTAATAAGTTCTAGTTCCCCCTTGGGTTGGATGGTCAGATCAGATGGTAGTCGCTTCCGTAAAAACTAATGCCTACGACTAGTCTTGGATTAGGTAGCCAACCCTAGGCATCCTAGGATAACGCTAAATTGATGATGATGATGATGCCGTGTTTTTCTGGCAATTCCGTAACATGCCCAAAATAGACGAAACTAAAATATTCACGCAGCTTTTAGTAGTTAAATCGATTTGAACCCTCGCTTCCCATTATCCTATTTGTCGCAAACCAAAGCGTACCGGTTTCAGTAAAAGTGTTGCCATATATAATGCATAGTCCATTACATCAAGTGTGGCCACCCTGGAGACATCAAGTTAATTTATTTATGCGTACCGGATGTACCCTCGGCAATCTCGGCATACATAAAATGATAATGGAAAATACGCACGTGGTAGTTTTCTAGGAGTATACTTAAAATAAATAATAAATATTAGGGCACATTTTTTATACAAATCGAACTAGTCCCATAGTAAGCTCAATAAGGCTTGTGTTATGGGTACCAGACGTAAATGTGTAAGATATATTTAAAAGAAGAAGCGAAGAGACTGATCGACGTCACCGGGGACAAGAGAGCTGGCAGCTTCCTCGCACAACGTCTTGGCGTGGAAATGCTGCCAGCATTGTTGGCATCATTCCGCAGGGACCTTTTTAGATTTTTATTAGTTTTCCTTTTACTTTTAATAATTTAAGTTATCGGTATCGTTATTGTTATAATGAATTTTTTTTGGATTAATAACCGTAATATTTTAATTTAAAAGTTATATACATAAATACATAAAAAAACAACCAAGTCTCAGGAACTAATGTTTCTGCTCACCGCAGGAACAAATGCCTTTACCGAGATTCGAACCCGGGAGCTCTAGCTTCCTAGGCAGCGTCACTGACAACTAGGCTAGAATGAACTAGAGGCTAGACTAGAAGATATGAACTAGGCAAGATATGTACTTGAAAGTGATCTTTGTTTTTATTTGCACTTGCTGAAACATTCACGTGAAATGTCGTATTAACTGCCGTAGAGAATTTCATCCTTTCGAGGGATGGTTTTCGGCATAAAATTTCCAGCTATCAATTCGTTTCAGTGTTTTTGGATGATTGAGTAAGAAATACCACATTATAACTCATTCATTAATAATTTACATATTATGGCAGCAGTTTTTTTTACTGGGATCTATTATAGGAAACCTGTTTTGATACAATATTAGGAAACCAACTTTAAAACGTGAATATTAATTTATCATGACCTCTGTTAATAGAAGTAGGTATACGGCAAATATCGTAATTATGTCGGCACATCAAAATTTATTTTCTATTTCACGAGGTGGTATTGAAAGTATTAGTGATGATGATGACTGTAATAGATACGTATTTATAAACTAATTAATACCGTAAAATGTTTGACTGTGATATATAAACCTTTTACGAGTATATAACGGTTTCTGTACTCGCAATATTTGACACTAAACCATTATCTGATTCTGATTCTGAATGACACGACCCAACAAGCTTTTGTTGAGTTTGTTGAAAAAATCCAGCTAATATCGACGTCATCATCGTAAGCTTGACTGTGCGGTGCTAAGAGACAACATAAAGTAGGGAATTTAAAGTAAACTACCTCTGTATAATCATTTTGTTACAACAAAAGCTGATTCTTCAAATTGGAAGTGCATTACGTTTATTTGTCATCGTCAATTTGTGTGTAATCCGGCTCTCGAAGTTGCGAAGCCTGCGAACCCCCGATAATTCTGGAGCCGAGAAACTTCCAACTTCAAGTCCCTCGGGCATTATACTGTGGCCCGTAGTAGGCTTGAGTCGGCCAGGAACTAAGAACTAGACATACATTTCTGTCTCGGAAAGGAACTAGATTCCCAGGATGCGCTACCTATGTTAAGAGTGAGGGCGACCATTTGTCTCTTTATGTCAATATGACGATTCCTCAGATTAATAAAAGGTAGGCAACGTACTTATGATTCGCACGGAGTCGCAAGCGTTTGCGACAAACCAAGGCATCTGCTTACCATCAGATGATGATGAGAGATTCTTCAGACGAGAAACTTTTAATTTCAAGTCCCTTAGGCGTAAACTGTGGCTCGTAATAATAGCCTTGAGTTGGTCAGTAACGAAGGACTAGGAATGAATTTCGCAGACCGAAAAGAACTACATCAGAATCCGGATTTAGCAGCAGCCAAGGGACCGGTGATGTCACTTTAGGTTAAATGACGCCCAAAACGTACTGACGTTCTTCAGTAGTTTACCAAATAACATTTACTGTAGCGATTTGTATCACGTTTGTGATACCAGACCTTTTAATTATTGAATAACTAGAGGCTTTGTGAGCTGTAGACCCCGCGAATTGTTATTTTTTTTTTTAATCTAATGCGTCGGCAGCTTCGGTGGTGCGGTTACGAGTCTCGTATGGCGGAGGTGAGAATGGCGAAACGCATCTTCTACTCTGAAATGGAAGAGGGCAAACGAAAGCAAGGCGGATAACTCCTCCGTTACAAGGATGTCCAAAAGCGACATATGAATAGATGCAATATTGAGCCCTCTCAATGGGAAGGTTTGGCATCGCAGCGGTCAGAATAGCGCAGGATGGTGAACATCCAAGTTCGCGAGTTCGAGGATCAGCGCAAAGTTGACCTTGACAATAAACGCAACCATTTAAAGGCCCGCCGACTTGCTGCCATAGCATATAATTACCAGAACGGCGTTCTTACGTGCCCGCAATGTGCACGGAATTTCGCCACAAAGATAGGCTACATAAGCCACCTTCGAGCGCATGAGCGCCAAAATGCTGCATTGGAGTCGGAGTGGTCACCATGGCCGAAAACGGTCGGACAGATCATCATCATTTTTTCAAACTACAAACCTGCTCACAAAATTTCACGGGAATCGGTTGAGAAGTGAGACCTGTAGAGGAGAACACCGGAAATACAGACATACGAAGCATTTTGCTGAAGATGAAAATGAGACCATCGTTTCACTCGGTCAATTAAAAATGTACCAGAGTAGTTACGCAACGTTTTCGAGCGTGCGTAAGGTAATTCTAAAAGTCATTTCCCATGCTTAAAATAAACAGAATTACCGAAACGAACGAAACTTTAAGTGATAACCCTATCGCATCATCATATTAAATTTGTACAACGAAGGAGTAATCATTAACGAATTCCGAAATCGGGATGAAAACTACGACAGTGATCGCCAATCACTCCAACCACCAATCAACCAAACCAACCTTCGACCAATGTCTCCTGGCAGGACAGCACAAAACTAAAGGAACTAAAGCACCTAAAAGGCTGAACTCATCATCATCATATCAGCCGAAAGACGTCCGCTGCTGGACATAGGCGTTCCCCAAAGAGTGTCACAATGACCGATTATACGCTACCCGCATCCAGTGGACTTCTGCGACCTTTACCAGGTCATCAGTCCACCTTGTGGAGGGCCTACCCACGCTGCGCCGTCCAGTACGCGGTCGCTACTCTAAGAGACAATCTAAGACTAAAACTAGTTCCTTAAAAATATTGAACGAGATCGGAGCGCTTAGTTCGAAAATCGAGAAGGCTCAACACTGCGTTTGGCCTGACCCTCTGACGATGATTGACTTTGCGCATAAAACTCGAGAATTTGAGTGAAAAATGTCGTAAAACGTTTGAGAAATTGGCCAGAGGAGCGTGGTTTAAGAAAGCGGGGGTAATGTTTGAAAGATGGAAATTGTATAACGAGAATGCGATTAATTGAAAATCTTGGCAGATTTTTATTTATTTCAAGGAACAATGTGTTTAATACGCTGTACACCATTCAAGGAATTTCGGAATTCGATTTACGTAGAATTAAAAATAAATACGCCTTGTTGTTAAGTATACGAGTATGCATATTATTTTCATGCCATAGAGTAATATTTTCCTATCGTTCGTCAATAGGCAAGTCAAATAATTATATTCTCCACTTAATTATATTTCTCCTCTCTGTTCCTTAAAGAGTAGTGCAACATCCATATTTTAGCGTTTTTATTTCTACATTTTCCTTTGTGAAGGCAACAAAGAACCCACACAATTATCTGTTGTATAATTGTATCTTTCCATGCAAATTCGCCTGCTCTTTAATTCGGCCATTAAATGTCAGCGAGAATAAATTGTTTTCCATTGTTTTGATGTGGGGTGATTTAAAAAGTCCATCAACGTGGCCTTTCTGTGTCAGCCTAATTGGGTGATAGAATCATTGCCAAACTGAGGTCACAGTAAAGACAACTCGCAGTAGGTCATCTTTGGAAGATCAGATGTACAAGCAGATTTTCAAGAGACATTGTGGAATGAGCTCCCTGTCGAGGTGTTACCGAGGAACTACAATATGGAGTTCTTCAAGAAAGGAGAGTATACATTTTCTTGGTTCCTTTTGCTCTAAAAGTACATCATAATTGATCTAAGAAGCGAGTGGCTTGGTCGGCAACGAAAATGTGACACTGTCACGTACGCCCCCTCAATATTATTCCCTTGCTAAAAGCCCACTAAGCTACCGCACTCCGTGAAAACTTACTAAACTTTACGGAAATCGCTTTGAGAAAACCGAGCTTTATGAAAGTGATTTGGCCTTGTGATCGTCTATGGTAGAACCCTAATAGTGCTGTGAACCGCAAGCAACCCCTGAACTTTAATGTGAAGCTGGTAGGATCGTTGGACTCTTCATCTCTACTAATATTCGCGACCTAATCTATCCTTACACACATCACTTCTCAGTTGACCTAAACGCTACCTAACTAAGATTGGGCTGCGCTAGCAGCTTGTATCATTAAAATACACGCTTGAAACTAATTCTAATAGGGTTTTACTTAGGACTAGCCTATTTGAGAGGAGCCTAGAGATTACTCTGCCTGTACTAGTCGTTGTAATGGTCCTATTAATGTAAAACTTAGAGCGTTACGTAGCTCGACTAACCGACTTCTCACCTAGCTGCTCCTATAATCCCTAGCGCTTGGAAATAAGGTTTTATATTTGTATAGATAATTTATCCCCAACCACACCTGTAAGCGTCTCTCTCTGCCTCTTGCTGACGGGGGCGTGTCGTCGAAGGAGGACAAGTCTCCCACCACAGCACTTTGAAATTCCTAAACCAAGGATACCTGCTAGTCTAAGCGCTACACTTTGACTACCCTAATCTTGCGAAAGTTATCCTTGGTTGTATATGTTGCGACGTGCTATTTTTAGCTACTGACGCTGCCAGCAAGAGTAGGAGGATGAGGAATGACGCGCTATCCTTACAGCTTTCTACATATTCTAGCTTCGCAAAACAGGGTAAGCTGTTTTGCTAGGCCACTCAGATGCTCGCGGGCATCTCTAGTCTACACTACCACTGAAGGCGCTGATGCCTTATTAACCCTATCACTCCTAGCGGCTCTAAGCCCTATCACTAGCATGCCTAGCTCCCGTTGAAGCCAAAAATGCCGAACCGTAACACGTAGCCCACCGAATTCCCCTTATTAGAAAACGAGTTAACCACGTCATGAGCGTTCAGCTACCCATTGTGGAAAACGTCTGATGTACGGCTCTGCTAGACATCAGTCCCTAGTAGACATGTCCCAATACTCTGGGTATATGCCCACCTCCTATTCACAACGTACACTGATCACTTTAAATATACCACACTAGGATCGGCATTCTCAGCCTCACCGTAACTAGGTCCCTATCAGGCCTATGCTAAATCCCTAAAGACTAGCTGCTTAAGAATCCACTTATCTCACTATTCACTTAACACTTTTACACACGTATACTGAAGACACTTCTTTCTCTGCCATCGGAGCTATAACTATTCCGCGACTGAAACACTTCAAACACTAAAAGAATCCCTACTGTGATCCTGGAAATAAAACACTTCACTTACAGAAATATTACCCATACTAAATGCCTAATATTATACCCGTGTATGAATTTAACCTAACACTACCCCTTCCCATCCCTACTCTGCATTATTCGCAACTAATCCCAGAATCTGGTTTTAGTTCCGAATAAGGCCGTGAAGTCCCTACTTTAAGCTGTAAAGTCTAGCCGGCGAAGCTAGGATTTAGAAACCTGACACACCTGTGTGTTGTGCGTTCCCCCCGACACGCTCGAGAGCTTGGCGGTGTCGATAGAACACCCTATTGTGTATATAAATTGGATATATAAATATATTTAACAAGACTGCACCTCGGATACTGACGTCATCCGCAAGCGGAGTAACCTCCTGTGCTGAGCCTTCAATCGTGCCAGCCATGCTTCAGATCGTCAGCTGGACACCGAGAGTACAGGGGGGCCTAGACGCATCACCTATGTTGGTAAAGAGGTGATGCCAGACGGACACCCCAATCTGGTAATTTACGGAGCTCCAGGGTAAACACGCTTGACAGCCGTTAGGTTGTATGTACCCTGTCAGATTAACTGTAATCTGGTTAACGTTCTGGCTTTTTACAACGAAATAAACAATGTATCATTATTAACACAAATAAACTTAAGTAAGAACAACAAACACATCCTTTCGTTACTCCAAAGTCCTTGGTATAACGATAGGATTTCAACTAAAAACACTACAACACTAAACCCCACAAAATTAAACAAACTATAATATTAAGATAGAAAATCCTCGTATCATGCAGCGCGCCGCCACATAACAGAGAATTCCCTACCCTAATTACTAGAAACCCACCGATAGATTTGTGCTACAAGCCAGAGGTATGTTAACAGCCCACCGCCGAATCACAAAAAGCCCCAACTGCAGTCCGCCGCTTGCTTTTATAGCCATTGACAAGTCGTTCGCGTCAAAGCGAACATTCGATACAGCCTACTCTTTCCCTCCAGTGTCCCCACTCCTACCAATCGACCGTAAGCAACCACGCTATACCTTCCGTCGTTTCGCCCGACGTGACGTCACCGCCGACCCACACTTTTTCCCATCCCATCTGAGCCGAACGTTTTTCCGTCCAGAATAGAGAGAGCCCTCAACCTTAGCGATATCGATGCGTGCCAGGGTTCAAGTAACAGTGGCGCTGCCTCAACTAAAAATTCATGTTCTCGTGTTGTGAGAAAGGAAGTACCCTACGTATTTGCTAATAAAATTGAAACTCGTCAACCGCCCGACAGATTGTTATGATTTTAGACTCATTATATAGGTCTGCTTATTTCTATGCATTGTTTGTATCTTACGTTCTTAGCTTGTATGACTCAGTGCCAAGTTGGGAATTCTAATTAGTAATATAATTAACACCCGCCTATTCTTTCTATTAAATATTTACTTTTCGACCGAGCAAGCGAAGCGGGTGAAGCGTCTCCGTTTCAGCTTTCGACAAAACTCCCCCGTATGTCTATTTTAAGTATTTTCTTTTGTTTTATAGTGCTTGTTCAATGGCAATGCTCAAGCTTATTTAGGAAACTTATTAAAGCATACGAAACTACCTAGCATTTATTTACATATATGACATGGTTGTGCTTTCGCCAAGACTCCTATTTCAGACTATTTTCTTAATAATGCTTTCAACGGGGAAACCATGAATTTATCTGACTGTCTCTTGGAAAATATTTCAATATGGAAGTGACGGAGCGCAATGGCGTTCTGTTACAACTCTCCCCCAAGATGAGTTTGCAAGATGAGATCTCTCAGATTTCGTCTGTAAAAGTCATCTTCAACCTCATCTACAATAAAATGAAAAATAAATTATCAACTCGAAAAGTTTCGACTTATTGATATGTCAATCCCTTCAGAAAGTGGCTTTAGTGTGGTGAGTGTTTAAACCAATAGCAAGTAACCGTAACGATCCTGCAAGGAAGAGCGAACTTTTGAACCTCAACAATAATTCTTGAAAACCTTTTCCTCAAGCTTTCCTGCCCCGTTAGAGATGCTAGGTTGTGAATCTAGCAGGTCATAAGGACCCCGACTTTGACGTCTTACCCCGAGACTGTGTCTACATTGTACAGACGGCGCCTCTAGGAAACATTGTCCTTCCTATAGGTAATCCTCTCATAGTCTCCTCACACATGACAGGAAAGTATTTGGTAGAAGTACTAAAGTTTCCAATCGTCAGTATTAAGATCCGTTCCACTCCCCCATTACCGAACAGCCCCAGTCAATTCCATCGGCGTATGTTTCACTTTGAAATAAGATAACCGACTGATTCGTTTGAGCTTCAACAACCGGCAATATTTATTACAGTCTGTTGACGTTCACTTCGCTTGGAAAGGAAAATATAAAGTTTGTACCCATACCCATTTTTCCCACGATTTTTATTCTATAAACTGAATATTACCAAAGTTGTGTATTATCTGTATACACTCGTAACTGTTAGAATAATTACAAATATATGTATTTAAAGTGGAAATATTTCTTTTATTCCCCACTTTTCTGTATCAGTATGTTTGTGTTAACAAACCCACATGGCTTATTAAAAAAAAAGATTAAGATAACAAAGTGTAGTAGTGTGCAACCATATTTTTGTTATATATATGATGGTGCACATTACTGTTTAACAATAGACATTCAAAATTATAAATATCGGTCATCCTATCCAAAGCAAGGTGTGTATACCAATTTAGATTGCTGTGTAAGCTCGAGTAGAGTATGTGTCAACACAGTAAGCCTTAGATAGACCTTGTCATATTATGACTTTAACCTAACTCCTATTACTGTGGCAACACATTGTGTATTTATTTGAAGGGACCAATTACCAACAAATCTAGGTTGTACCGTAAGTCCCATTTGACTGGAAGCAACTCATGCATATCACTCACAACACATTCATTGACTACCAAACTCTCATCCCTCTTATGTCGACTCATCCTTCATCCCATGCCAACACATACCAGTCATTCTTTCACACTAACCCTTAACGCCCAGCCGCTACCTGACAAATGGGTCTCCTTAGATACAAACCACAACATAAATGTTGCTCTTTCCTAGTTGAGCTCAAATATTAAAGACTACCTTTATTGTGTAACAAGTTACTCTAGCCACCAATAATATACCTCTCTTAAAAATATCACAAGTATACAATTTCCCCGATAATCTTTAAATTTAAATGTTCCTTTAAAGTAGCCTCGCCACCCTCGCTCTCAACCTTTGCAACTACTGGTATAACGAAGGGTATCTATATTTATACATATATATATAAAACAAGTCTAATACAACCCCATTTATATATAACATTTATCTCCCGAAACTTGGAATTAAACTACTTAATACCGCCATTTACTGTTACGAAGACTAACCTCGGCCTTTACAATGCTTCTATCCAATTAGGCCAAATTATTACCCGCAAGTTTATATCACAACTTAATATACTACTAACCTTATCGAAATGAAAAAAAAACCGTAACTCCTAATTCATCCTCCAAATGGCAAAGCACCTAATTTTCTTGGTTATTTTTTTTTTCGATTCACAATTAATCACGTCACTGACACACTTCACTTGATTTTAAATGCACTTTAAACAACCCCACCGCCCTTAATTACACTATTTCCGTTAATTATTTGCCAAACTAGTTATGTTTGTTTACTTTGACTCGCGAGCGAAAACCCAACTAAATGATTGTCACTTATCATTCAGTTGTCACTTTTACGTTGCGCGTTGAGAGAAAGAAAATCCGCAGACTGGAACCGAAAAATAAGTCTTGACGTCTTGTTAATTTATATCTAGAGTTTATACGTAAAATAGTTACCTACGAAACCAAACTGTTTCACACAACGTTTAATCCTAGAATAGAACAACACTATACCTTTCTCCCTCTGTCGGCACTCCTACGTTATACTCAATTAATGTCCCGTTCATAATGATCTTATCGTCAACGTATTCCTATGTGCAATTCGGACACATATTTCTGTAAACGCTTCCCCATATTATAGCACTTTAGGGTCCAATTCGAACTTACACACTTTATTTAACCTTATAGTACAAAATAAAACGCACTGTTTTCCCATGATAACTAAATATCACAAGTCGCAACTAGTAAATATTTATTCTTCTCACATTCGTTCGAAAAACTATTATAAAATTGTTTCTTATTCTTATTATACCGCGAATGTGTAAGCGTGAATCGTGAGGTGAATGAAAACCACGACTGTGTAAGTGTGGTGTCACTGCCAACTGTCAACCAATACGTTCTACTATACTGTCATGTCAGTGTCACTGTCAACGTCAATGACCGCCGCCGAATCGAACGACGCAATTAGAAAATTCAACTCGAAAATGTTAACAAACATTTATCAAAACCTTCGTTATGCCTACTTCCTTATCATGTAATGGAAATGTAAACAATCTGCGATCGAATAAGAGACAAACAAACGGAAATACTGCAGGTGAGTAATTGTTCTCCTTGTTATTAAATTTCATTATCCCATATGAATTATTTGTTCGCAAATACCCTAGCGACTTATGTTTATGTAACATGAGTGTGCCCCAAGATAAAGCCTTAACGATTATACTAGTTAAATCGCGCTAATCCGTACTGTGTTGTAAATGCAAGTACCGCCCGAGTGAAGCTGTGATCAGAGCTGCCTACTAAACTAACATACCATAATAATCTAATTCTCTTTTATATTTTGCCTTTGCAGAGTAACCTTTCGTAAATATGATGAAATTCATCTACACTTCTTCGAAAACTCAAGCAATCATGGCCCTAACGGAAGTCTTTTGTTGATCTATAAAGTGGTGTACAACTTCAGAGACCCACCCTCGAATCTCTCCATACTGAAGAATCTATGTAAGTCACCTAAGCTTTTATTCATGAACAAATCCCCTAAATCTGTTGAACCCATAAACGTCACTGGATTACTTCTTATTCTAGTCGAATGAAAATAGAAGCTGTGTTGTCGCTGTGAAGTTTTCACTACTAAATCATGCTAATTAATGAACTCAATATATAAACATCCATTGCGTGTACACACTGTCCTAAACTAATAAACATAACCTTCATTACAGTGAAACAAATTCCCAGCCGAAGAAAACATGTTTGAATGGTAAAACTACAACGTTCAACGCTGAGCGAGCATAATCCATTAAACAGTAAGTATTGCCTATTTTGGTTTTTAAATATCTATCATTATGTCAAAAGAGAGTGGAATATTAAATATTTTCCCTAACATTGTCCCCTTTTGATATGATTGTCACTATCAACACAAGCAAATGGTCATATTTCATGTATTTCTTAAGCAACGAAAAGTGTCTATGGACCAATTTACCCCAAACTTTACTTATTGTCCATACATACATACTTGAGTCCCAATCTTACCATGAAGAATGTAAATTTAAATTCTATATAGTCTTATTAAACCTCAATTCACTTTACTATTTGTTAGATCATCATACAAACTATCTCCAAACTATCATTTGAAAATAAATTTTGTTCCTTCTCTAGGCATATTAATCATAAAAAAAATTAATATTACTAGCTATGTCCTTACATTATATACACTTATTCAGCTAACTTATCATATCTATTTTGTGTTACAGAATGAATGAAGAAGCAAAAATAACAAGATCCCGGAAGCCCGAACAACAACACACCAAATGAGCCCGCTTACTCCTATGTGTACTCCTGCTTACCCGCAAAGCCCATATTCTCATAATAGATATCATACTATCACTATCCACTTATAAAACTATACTAACTAACAAAATTTTGTGTTGTTTACCTTTTCTTTGATTCTTTGTTTTGAGCTTTATAAACTGGACTGCCTATGCTGTATTTTCATTAAACTTTTATTGTTCACTGTGTTTGAAATAGTACCCAATAAACCCAACCCTTCTGCATTGCACCTTGTATGGCCTGAACTGAACAAGCACTAATAAATAGTGGAAATAGATCCTGGCTTATGAAACTTCTTTTTTTAACCTCTGTTATGATGGAAATGCCTATTACTCTTACTTCCTTCTGGCCTATCTTAAAATTATGTTTGATGTCGCATATATCTATAGCTAGATCAATTACCACAGTTTTGTGTAACAATATTTATGACCATCGAATGAATAACCTAAACATTCTAGCTATCTCATTCTAGTAAGTAGTTCTTTTCCACCCATAGCTTGTATGAAGCTAAGCCAACTCATCCAAATGCAAAAATGAGTAAGTACATAACCACTAGTGTCTTGAAAAGTAGTAAAACCTCAATATATTTGATGTCATTTGTAGTATGTAAGATCTCAATTTTATCTGAGTATTGAATAATCCATATCAAGTTTAAATCCCTAAGCACTCTGATCTATTAAACCTTTTATACAATAGAGTTTTCCCTATCTGCCAAATTAGTTCAATCATAGAGGAAATTATTCTTCAAATAATTACCAGTGACATCTACTAATGTATAACCAAACTTCTCACCCCATAAGCTTACTCAACTTCAATATTCAATCATTATCCCAAATCGTCCCAATAGCTACGAGAGGTCACTACTATCGCAGTCACTCAAAACGTTCATTATATTTTTCTCTTGCGCAAATTATCAAATAATTTTATCCTTATGTGTACAATTAATAACTTGACTCAAATCATTCAATTTTAAGTGTTAATTGTTTTTTTTTTTCTTTCAATAGGGCCCATTAAATGACCATTCATATTACGATACGCATCAATAGAGATAGATATTGAAGCGAAACTCAACCAAATCTGAACGCAGTCTATAAATGTTGACAACCCAGGATAGCCATAATATTAATGAGAACTTTTACACTGTCACTACCATCTTGTGATACACTCGAATCATGATTACAATCGAAAATGAAGCAAATTACAATGCGCGATAATATTGACTCCATTATAAATTTATCACGACATTAACTGTGTAGAGAGCCCCTTTATCTATACTACGTTTTTTTTTTTTTTTTCTCGCGCGTTACTCTACTTTCTTGCTGGCTGTCAATGTTAACATCTAACCTTAATTTGGGTTATTTTAAAGTTTGTTTACAGACTAAAGAACACAATTTCTTTTAATTCAGCCCCACGTTATATGAATATTGTTTCTAACATTAGCTTTTATTGTAAATTGTGATGAAACTGCTCGATAGGAAAAAGTCGAAATGAAGCGACTCCTTTGGTATTCACCAGAGTCGACAGTGCACTTTCTGAAAAGCAACCAAGTGTGCATTATCCTATCCTATGCAAGACAACACAGTCGCCCACCTTCATGAATCACTGATTCAAATACGCCATCCTCAAAAATTGGTGAATTCCAATTGAATATTTGTATATGTATGTTTATTATAGAGCTACATAACGCGATAATGGTCACTTCAATAATAATTATCCTCAGAAATCAATATTATTTGTCTACTACACATCTTTATGTAATCATATGTTATAAAGAATCCTCTCAAAGATCCCGCTAAACTAATGAAACATTCTCAATGTCAAATTATATCATGTAAGCTCAAAATACAACGCCAATATTATGTGAATTCTCCCCTTGTTAAAATTGTTTAATTCTTGTTATCACTCCGTCCGGCCACATAAAACTTTCTTTATTCTCAACAATTTACAATTCCTACCATAATTTACTATTCTTTGTTCTATTTTTCAGATCTACTTGAATAATGAGAAGACATGACAACTACTAGAACATTCTATGCAATTGGTATACATGTTTTAATCTAAACTGAAGAAAAGTGCATCGGCCATTTCCAAATTTGACAGCATCAAGATGCCTCACTTCCTACTAATCTCCAAGTAAGTAATCAGTATGTTTATTTTATTCTAGAATGATATTGAAGCTAGACTTGCCCACTCTCATGAACCATCATGATGATGTTAATTTTACAAGTTTTTATTTAATTCCACTTGTCCCGTTGTCTGCCTGTATTCAAAACTTACAAGTTAAATTTGATCCTCTTTCAGATTCCTGATTGAGTTGAAATTTTGCATGCATGTATAAATCGAATGACAATGCAATATTACTATAACAGAGCCGATCTGATGATGATGACAGAAGGCGGTCACAGCAACTCCCAAACCACACAAAACAAACCCATCATGTTTGGGCTCATTCGAACCAACTCAACAAGTAATTTATGACTGCGAGAAAAGGTACAGTCAGCAACAAAAGTTTGTACCATAAATGAAATTTATGACCAAAAACTTATTTCAATATTTCTGACTCAGAGAAAGATCAATAATATTGATTACATTCAATTGTCTGTGTGCCTGTCATATGAACTAACCTAAGAAAATAATGCTATATTATTTTGTGTTACAGTGAGCCCGCTTATGAAATTCGGCTGTTGGACACCAATAAAACCGCCTGCTTGCTCCTAACGACCCGACTACAAGGCTCAACATGCGTCAAATTACCTACCGTCTATAAAAGAGACTAGCATAATAAGAGAACTATTGTACAATATAAAAGTTTAAAGAATGACGTCTTCGCTTTACTTTTGTTCCTCGTCTAATGAATTTATTGACTGTTTAATGGTGTATAATCCATTCCTAATATTACGTTGTTTGTATTAAATTAATGTTCATTTGGCCATCTCCTTATTTCACAACCATAAACTATATAGAACAAAGTCTGATTTAACCTAAGTCCAGATATTTCTTATAAGGTATGATCCTTTAAATCATCTTGAAACAAAACCCGTTATTATATATGCATACAGCCAGAATTACTACTATGCTGTGGCTCAGTATTTTTAAACATAAATCCCCAGGCGCTGCAATTATTCTGATATATTTCTGTCAAAATTATAATCTTGAAGTTCATCTGAACCCCCTTCACGACCCCTCAGTCTAAGATAATGATATTAATATTCGTCGTAACCCTTGGGTAAGCCAATCAATACCTGTGTCAAATTCTACAATGTTCCTATGTGATCTACGTCAGCGACAAATAAATATTCGGATTGATATGTGGACATCGAGGGGCAGACGCAGTAACTTCTTTTAGGTACCTAATTTATTCCTATTATAAGAAAGTATTAAACACTCGAACGATAATGATGATGTTTATTGAATTATTCATGAAACTTCACCCCTAATAAAAGCAAATAAATAGTTTTCCTGGATGGAATCGCGGCTAAGATTTGACCGTTCGAATGTTGAATGTGTTACGTACGACGATGTAGGTATGTTAAAAACATTCCGAACCTCAATAATCAATCAACTCATCGTTGGTAGCATCCAAAAGGCCCTAAGTTGACTGCCACTTATGATTACACTACACTATACATGAAATTTGACGAACCCCTTTTAATAATCATTGTTTGTATTTGAACTACGTTGAACAAATACGATAATTCTACTACATAGCCTACCTAGATCATGACAAATCTAACTTAGGCAATAAATGAATTCTTAAGTCTTAAATATTTAACTTGATGTAATATTCTATCTCAAAAAACTTAACATGTGATTTATCCATGAATGTACAAGTAATATCTCGCAATCCAGCATACTACTACAAGTACATATTTCACATTGATCAATGGCAATAATTATTGCATACTTATTGCGCATGGAAAGATCACGAGATAAGTCTCATTCTTAAAACTAAGAGGGTATTTCTACTAGTCACCAGCAACGCTTGAAAATAATAAATCCGCCAAATACGGGTAGTTCTACCTAACGGCGCACGCACCTTCGCTGCAATACTTAACTGGCTACTTTATCCTACTGTTATTTAACAGAAAATTTATCAATAATGTAAACCAATTTATTCTGAAAACCAAATCATCAGACCCCATATTGAATGAGAAATTCAAATATGAATGTAATGAAACACAATGTTTCTTTGAAGGAGAAATCGACAACCTTTGGTTCACAATGTTATGTCATTGTCGGTACCCTAACATGATGTTAATTATTTTTATATTACTAACAGGTAAATTTAATGAAAGTTGAAATATGAGTATATAGAACCCAAAAGTTATCCTAATCATAAATTCGCAATCCTCGGTTCACAATATTATAAGATTGTCGGTATTCTATCATAAAGTTACTTATTTATATGGGCGATAATTACCTGATTTTTAAAACTTAAAAGTAAATGTGGAGACCGTGCTTAGCTCGGCATCACGAGTGAAAACCACTGAGAACATATATATGTTAATCTACCTACAAGATTTACCCATACTATTATCCTTTTCATTGTGTGGATATATCTCATTTCCTGAATTCCATCAAAACCTCCATAGCCGAAATCGGAATTAAATCCGAACCAATTAATATTAGCCTAGGTACTACTCGTTTATTATTATACTGTATGCGCATAACCTTACTCACTACTAAAGCTAGGTACTTGTTAAACTTTCTAAACCGAATCGTACATTCTCTTACTATCTCGTAAGTCTAGTAATTTTAAAATTTAACGAATGATAAGTTTAATATGATACCGCATTAAATTTCTTAAAATTTTAAATTGTCCACTATTTGTAACAACCGGGCACGATAAACTTGGGTACTGAATTGAAAAAGGTTTCGAACCCCTGCTTCTGACTCGACCGCCCGACAAAGCTCTTCGAATGGAAGGCTTTTTGTCTAAAATAGAAATGCTGATCCTAAATGAATAGATCGCTGAGTAATGTTTTACATTTAGCATGAAGTTAATATTCATATTCGTAAATTCCCCATAGCCTATGGAAATCCTTTTGTTTATGAATGTAACTTAGTGAATTCTCGGGATGTATGGCGGTAGTTAATACACACACAGTCAATAGGATGCTGATATTGATGATCTACCGCTGTAGCCTAGGGACGCTCATTATTGATGAGTTTAATTCCAATGAATTCAAGTGACCTATACTGGTAGCAAACAAGGACACAGCCTAATTGATGATGATCTGCTGCCGCAGCCTAAGGACGCCTTACGTTTATGACGTAACCATAATTGATTCGGGTGAGCTACAGTAATGTTGGTTAGGTATACAACCTATCTTAATTAACTAACTAGATTATGATGATGATGGTAGATGGTCGTTGTGGCCTATGAACGACATATGACTACGGGTGTTATTATGATAAAATCGTATGAACTACGGAGGTGGTAAATAAGCATATGGCCTATTAAAATTAAATAGACGTATTACAATGATGATGATGTGAATACGTCTTTAGCCTGTAGGTAATTATGATAAATCATATGAACTACGGAGGTGGTAAATAAGCATACGGTCTATTAAAATTAACTAGTCGAGATATTATGATGATGGCGAGTCTTAGCCTATGAACAACCTATGCTTATGAATATAATTATGATATATTTGCATGAACTATGGAGGTGATAAATAAGCATATGGCCTATTAAAATTAACTAGTCGTGATACGATGATGATGATGTGTAGACGTCTTAGCCTATGAACGACCTATGCTTATGAATATAATTATGATAAATTTGCATGATCTATGGAGGTGGTAAATAAGCACATGACCTATTAAAATTAACTAGTCGTGATACAATGATGATTATTAGAAGGTTTAGCCTATGAACGACCTATGCTTATGAATGTAATTATGATAAATTTGCATGATCTATGGAGATGGTAAATAAGCACATGGCCTATTAAAATTAACTAGTGATACAATGATGATTATTAGAAGGTTTAGCCTATGAATGACCTATGCTTATGGACGTAATTACAATTGATTTGCATGATCCACGGAGGTGGTAAATAAGCATAAGGCCTATTAAAATTATCTAGTCGTGATACGATGATGATGATTCTTAGATGGCTTAGCCTATGCATGACCTATGCTTATGGACGTTATTATAACAGACTAGTAATTATAAGCATCTCCCCCCGCGTTTCAAACTGTAATCCAGGTTTTCTACTTGCTGCAGCTTAATTTGCTAAATTCGCGACCGCCGCTTACTGAATCTATCAATGAAACTTAAGGTAACTGTCCCATTATCGTACACCTTTTCGTTTCCTACCCCCGCATTTTAAACTGATGATTCTTAGATTACACATAAACAAAGAATAGCTAATAAAATTCTCAAAATCGAAATGAAGAGTCCAAAAACTCCACCAATTCACACTCCGTCGTATACGGCGCCAAACTGTGGGCCAGATGACCCACTACAGCGTAAGCTGCTACTAAACTAATAGCCCTATAACATGTCACCAAAGATGACATTTGATCCACTGGTCACTGCTCTAATTTGTCACCATAAGGTGACACCGATCCTGGTCACGGCACCAAACTGTGGGCCAGATGACCCACTACAGCGTAAGCTGCTACTAAACTAATAGCCCTATAGCATGTCACCAAAGATGACATTTGATCCACTGGTCACTGCTCTAATTTGTCACCATAAGGTGACACCGATCCTGGTCACGGCACCAAACTGTCACGTACGCCCCCTCAATATTATTCCCTTGCTAAAAGCCCACTAAGCTACCGCACTCCGTGAAAACTTACTAAACTTTACGGAAATCGCTTTGAGAAAACCGAGCTTTATGAAAGTGATTTGGCCTTGTGATCGTCTATGGTAGAACCCTAATAGTGCTGTGAACCGCAAGCAACCCCTGAACTTTAATGTGAAGCTGGTAGGATCGTTGGACTCTTCATCTCTACTAATATTCGCGACCTAATCTATCCTTACACACATCACTTCTCAGTTGACCTAAACGCTACCTAACTAAGATTGGGCTGCGCTAGCAGCTTGTATCATTAAAATACACGCTTGAAACTAATTCTAATAGGGTTTTACTTAGGACTAGCCTATTTGAGAGGAGCCTAGAGATTACTCTGCCTGTACTAGTCGTTGTAATGGTCCTATTAATGTAAAACTTAGAGCGTTACGTAGCTCGACTAACCGACTTCTCACCTAGCTGCTCCTATAATCCCTAGCGCTTGGAAATAAGGTTTTATATTTGTATAGATAATTTATCCCCAACCACACCTGTAAGCGTCTCTCTCTGCCTCTTGCTGACGGGGGCGTGTCGTCGAAGGAGGACAAGTCTCCCACCACAGCACTTTGAAATTCCTAAACCAAGGATACCTGCTAGTCTAAGCGCTACACTTTGACTACCCTAATCTTGCGAAAGTTATCCTTGGTTGTATATGTTGCGACGTGCTATTTTTAGCTACTGACGCTGCCAGCAAGAGTAGGAGGATGAGGAATGACGCGCTATCCTTACAGCTTTCTACATATTCTAGCTTCGCAAAACAGGGTAAGCTGTTTTGCTAGGCCACTCAGATGCTCGCGGGCATCTCTAGTCTACACTACCACTGAAGGCGCTGATGCCTTATTAACCCTATCACTCCTAGCGGCTCTAAGCCCTATCACTAGCATGCCTAGCTCCCGTTGAAGCCAAAAATGCCGAACCGTAACACGTAGCCCACCGAATTCCCCTTATTAGAAAACGAGTTAACCACGTCATGAGCGTTCAGCTACCCATTGTGGAAAACGTCTGATGTACGGCTCTGCTAGACATCAGTCCCTAGTAGACATGTCCCAATACTCTGGGTATATGCCCACCTCCTATTCACAACGTACACTGATCACTTTAAATATACCACACTAGGATCGGCATTCTCAGCCTCACCGTAACTAGGTCCCTATCAGGCCTATGCTAAATCCCTAAAGACTAGCTGCTTAAGAATCCACTTATCTCACTATTCACTTAACACTTTTACACACGTATACTGAAGACACTTCTTTCTCTGCCATCGGAGCTATAACTATTCCGCGACTGAAACACTTCAAACACTAAAAGAATCCCTACTGTGATCCTGGAAATAAAACACTTCACTTACAGAAATATTACCCATACTAAATGCCTAATATTATACCCGTGTATGAATTTAACCTAACACTACCCCTTCCCATCCCTACTCTGCATTATTCGCAACTAATCCCAGAATCTGGTTTTAGTTCCGAATAAGGCCGTGAAGTCCCTACTTTAAGCTGTAAAGTCTAGCCGGCGAAGCTAGGATTTAGAAACCTGACACACCTGTGTGTTGTGCGTTCCCCCCGACACGCTCGAGAGCTTGGCGGTGTCGATAGAACACCCTATTGTGTATATAAATTGGATATATAAATATATTTAACAAGACTGCACCTCGGATACTGACGTCATCCGCAAGCGGAGTAACCTCCTGTGCTGAGCCTTCAATCGTGCCAGCCATGCTTCAGATCGTCAGCTGGACACCGAGAGTACAGGGGGGCCTAGACGCATCACCTATGTTGGTAAAGAGGTGATGCCAGACGGACACCCCAATCTGGTAATTTACGGAGCTCCAGGGTAAACACGCTTGACAGCCGTTAGGTTGTATGTACCCTGTCAGATTAACTGTAATCTGGTTAACGTTCTGGCTTTTTACAACGAAATAAACAATGTATCATTATTAACACAAATAAACTTAAGTAAGAACAACAAACACATCCTTTCGTTACTCCAAAGTCCTTGGTATAACGATAGGATTTCAACTAAAAACACTACAACACTAAACCCCACAAAATTAAACAAACTATAATATTAAGATAGAAAATCCTCGTATCATGCAGCGCGCCGCCACATAACAGAGAATTCCCTACCCTAATTACTAGAAACCCACCGATAGATTTGTGCTACAAGCCAGAGGTATGTTAACAGCCCACCGCCGAATCACAAAAAGCCCCAACTGCAGTCCGCCGCTTGCTTTTATAGCCATTGACAAGTCGTTCGCGTCAAAGCGAACATTCGATACAGCCTACTCTTTCCCTCCAGTGTCCCCACTCCTACCAATCGACCGTAAGCAACCACGCTATACCTTCCGTCGTTTCGCCCGACGTGACGTCACCGCCGACCCACACTTTTTCCCATCCCATCTGAGCCGAACGTTTTTCCGTCCAGAATAGAGAGAGCCCTCAACCTTAGCGATATCGATGCGTGCCAGGGTTCAAGTAACAGTGGCGCTGCCTCAACTAAAAATTCATGTTCTCGTGTTGTGAGAAAGGAAGTACCCTACGTATTTGCTAATAAAATTGAAACTCGTCAACCGCCCGACAGATTGTTATGATTTTAGACTCATTATATAGGTCTGCTTATTTCTATGCATTGTTTGTATCTTACGTTCTTAGCTTGTATGACTCAGTGCCAAGTTGGGAATTCTAATTAGTAATATAATTAACACCCGCCTATTCTTTCTATTAAATATTTACTTTTCGACCGAGCAAGCGAAGCGGGTGAAGCGTCTCCGTTTCAGCTTTCGACAAAACTCCCCCGTATGTCTATTTTAAGTATTTTCTTTTGTTTTATAGTGCTTGTTCAATGGCAATGCTCAAGCTTATTTAGGAAACTTATTAAAGCATACGAAACTACCTAGCATTTATTTACATATATGACATGGTTGTGCTTTCGCCAAGACTCCTATTTCAGACTATTTTCTTAATAATGCTTTCAACGGGGAAACCATGAATTTATCTGACTGTCTCTTGGAAAATATTTCAATATGGAAGTGACGGAGCGCAATGGCGTTCTGTTACAACACCCCTGTAATTGCAGACGTCCATAGAGCTGCCGTGACCGCTTGCCATCACGTGGGCCGTGCGCTTGTTTGCCACCTATGTGGTATTAAAAAATGCTGAATAGCGTCTTTCTCCGATGATATATCGGGCAATCGTTCCAATTGCCGCAAACGGTATGGAGCAGAGCATTTTCCATAACCACTACCGACCGACCCTGGTTCAATTTGGCATTCAAAGAAAACGGACTTCCCAACGCACCAACGAGCTGCTGGTCTACCTACTGATTTGGGGTATAGTTCTAATGTTGGCCACCAGTCTGTGACCGTTATGGACCCATTGTCTCGTCGTGCCAAGTGTTCCGCCAATCTCCACTTAAGTTGGGTAACCTAAGACCGGAACCTTGGTCCTGCCTGCGTCTAATTGACCTTGATTGAATAATTTTTAAGAAAAAAAAACCGACTTCAATGGGGGAGTCCGGTGAAAGATTATTAATCTTAGATGGTGCACTCTTAAATTCCATACAATAAAATACAAAAATGGCTATAAGTATGTTTATAATGGTAGAAGACTAAGTACCCTCAATTCCTTATGAAATCATGGAAAAACCTTGCTTGCTTGACAAACAAAACGAAGAGAACAAATCGCCAAACGTGAACTACGCGTCGTTGAAGAGTTCCGTTCTGATCATCATCAGCAGTTCCACTTCATCAAATGTCACTTTTATGAATGAAAATGCTTGATTAGTTCATGAAAATACTAAAATCACTATTTGTGTGCCTTTCACATTTGAGGGGTTTCCTCGATTCCTAATGGATTCCATCATCAGAACTCGAGCATGACAAAAATCAATCGTGAAAATAGAACTTGCTTAACAAACACAGCTAGAAGGACAAATCGCCAAACGTGAACTTTTAGTCGTTGAAGAGTTCTGTTCTGATCATCATCAGCAGTTCCACTTCATCAAATGTCACATTTTTGTATGATAATGCTCGATTTGTTGATAAAAACACAAAAATCACTAATTGTTTGCCTTTAAGATTTGAGGAGTTCCCTCAATTCCTCATGGATCCCATCATCAGAACTCGAGCATGACAAAAATTAATCGTGAAAAAAGAACTTGCTTAACAAACACAGCTAGGAGGAAAAATCGCCAAACGTGAACTTTTCGTCGTTGAAGAGTTCCGTTCTGATCATCATCAGCAGTTCCACTTCATCAAATGTCACTTTTATGAATGAAAATGCTTGATTAGTTCATGAAAATACTAAAATCACTATTTGTGTGCCTTTCACATTTGAGGGGTTTCCTCGATTCCTAATGGATTCCATCATCAGAACTCGAGCATGACAAAAATCAATCGTGAAAATAGAACTTGCTTAACAAACACAGCTAGAAGGACAAATCGCCAAACGTGAACTTTTAGTCGTTGAAGAGTTCTGTTCTGATCATCATCAGCAGTTCCACTTCATCAAATGTCACATTTTTGTATGATAATGCTCGATTTGTTGATAAAAACACAAAAATCACTAATTGTTTGCCTTTAAGATTTGAGGAGTTCCCTCAATTCCTCATGGATCCCATCATCAGAACTCGAGCATGACAAAAATTAATCGTGAAAAAAGAACTTGCTTAACAAACACAGCTAGGAGGACAAATCGCCAAACGTGAACTTTTCGTCGTTGAAGAGTTCTGTTCTGATCATCATCAGCAGTTCGACTTCATCTAATGTCACATTTTTGGATGCAAATGCCTGACTTGTTGATAAAAACACAAAAATCACTATATAGCATCTGAAGATTCTTTAAACAAAATTGTATAAGTGTTATCTGTTTAGTGTTGCTAGTACTAAGTGTACACTTCGGATACTTTATGATAGTACTGATTGTCATTATCGCTCTAATTAATGGAAATAACTTGAATGATTGCAGAAACAAAACATACCTTAATAATAATTTATTACAACAATATCATCATGCTCTTCGAATATCGGTAACAAATTTATTCCCTTTGAGTATTATTGCACGATTTTTTATTTTTAACGCCGAACACAAATCAATAGCCGATATAAGATATTTACAAATTAAATATTTTCAAACGAGTCTCAAAAGATTGCACATAATATTTATTGGTCTTTATATATTCAATAAAAAATAGATATTTCTATATATTATCAAAACGCTCGTGGATTGCGATCAAAAACAACGGGGTTCTTGCGTAACGTAATGCGATTCGATTATGACATCATTTGCATTACAGAAACTTGGCTACTACCTGGTATTTTTGACGGGGAACTGTTCGACTCTCGCTATAACGTTTATCGCACGGACCGTGACTACGACAGACGCGGGGTGACGCGAGGCGGCGGCACGCTCGTAGCCGCGCGCCGCCGATTCAAGGTGGAACAACGAGACTTTCGCTCTGTAATAGATTTACCCGATGCCGATGTTACCTGGATTGACATCCTTTTATCCCAAGGTCCTATTTCTAAAAAGTTTAGACTATTTACGTGTTATTTCCCTCAAAGCAAATTTCAGGTGGAATCACAACTCTTGTTCTTTGAATATGTATCTGACTTATACACCGATTCCCCGGACGATGTTTTTATGGTTATAGGCGATTTTAATATCACGGACGCTGCCTGGAGACCCACGGATAATGATAAAAACAGTTTGATAATAGAGAACCCCAGTTGTAATTCTTTGACATCACAGCTCTCCGCATTCATTAGTTTTACTGGATGGCATCAATTTAATAATATTCCAAACAAAAATGATAGACAATTAGATTTGGTGATATCAAATATTTTTTGTAAGTTATACTCCGTGGAACCTTTAGTGCCGATAGATGGTCATCACCCCGTATTTTGTGTAAATATTGATTTAAGGATGATTGACCACTCTTTGAAACCTGCTCCTCGCACAGTTCGTCGTTTTTTTGCAGCAGACTACCACTTGGTTAATGCTGAATTGCAGAAGGTTGACTGGGACCATTATCTTTCATTGGATAATGTAGAAAAAGCTGTTGAAAATTTTTACACAATTTTAAATGAGATAATAGATAAACTTATACCGACCAAAACTATTAATTCAAACGAAAAAAAATATCCTATTTGGTATTCACGTATGCTAATTAAGTTAATAAATAAAAAAAACAAGATACATAAAAAGTGGAAAATTTATGAGAGACAATCGGACTACATTGCCTTTTCAAAGTTACGAACTACAATTAAAAAGTTAGAAGACTCCTGTTACACTCTATACATTTTTAGGACAGAAAAAAATATTCGCTTTAATTCAAAATCTTTTTGGTCCTTTATAAAATCAAAAACTAACCATAGCGGCATACCAGACTCTCTCTTTTTAGATAATGAAATAGGCTCTAATGGTCAACATATTGCGGATTTATTTAATATTTTTTTTCAGTCTGCCTTTGTAAATGATGTAAATGTAACTCTCAACACAGCTAATAACAATCCATCCAATAATATTATAAACCATGTTAAGATTACGTCAACTATAGTCGAAACTTATTTAAAATCATTAAAAGTTTCTAAAGGAAGTGGACCTGATGGAATCCATCCAGTTTTTCTTCATAGATGTCGAACAACGCTAGCCCCCCCAATTAGCTATTTATTCAATCTATCTTTGAAAACCGGTATAATGCCTGAAATTTGGAAAAAGTCGATCGTTGTTCCGATTTTCAAAAGCGGAGACAAAAGAAATATAAAAAATTATCGCGGTATCTCAAAACTATCAGTAATACCTAAGCTTTTTGAAAAAATTATATACGATACGCTATATCATGCAATTAGACCAATGCTTGCTCCTCAACAACATGGATTTATTAGCCGAAGATCCACAGAATCCAATCTTTGCGAATTGCTTGACTATACTCTTGTTGCAATGGACAAAGGCTTTCAGTTGGACGCTATTTATACAGATTTTTCTAAAGCGTTCGATAAGATCTCCCACGCTATACTTATAAGCAAATTAGAGACATTTGGAATTCACGGAAACCTTTTGAGATGGCTTACATCATATCTTCGTGACAGAAGCCAAGCTGTGGCGATTAAAGGTCATACCTCCAGCTTTGTGCCTGTCTCGTCGGGTGTCCCACAAGGCTCCCATCTTGGACCGTTGTTATTTAACGTATTTATTAACGACGTCGTTGAATGTTTTCAGCATTCTCAAGTCTTATTATATGCAGACGATATGAAAATATTCAGTGTAATCGCGTCACATAATAACTGTCTCAATCTACAGAAAGACCTCGACAGACTAAATAACTATTGCCAAAACAATAAGCTTTGCCTTAATATTGAAAAATGTTGCTCTATTACATTCTCTCGTAAACATAATCCCACAGTTTATGACTACTCCATAAATGGTAGTCTCCTTAAGAAAGTGAAAGAAATAAAGGATCTTGGTGTAAATATAGACCATGAGTTGCAGTTAACCGCCCATGTTGACAAAATTGTTCGGAAGGCCTATAGTATGCTCGGGTTTATATTTCGACAGAGTAGAGATTTTAAAGATCCTAACACAATGATTCTTTTGTATAATGCTTACGTAAGATCTCGCTTAGAATATGCCTCCACAGTATGGAATCCTCATTTTTCTATCCATATTAATGCAATAGAAAGAATTCAAAATAAATTTATCAAGCGGATGAAGTATAGATTCAAAGAATTTAACTCTAATGATATTATATCTCTTCAAGCTAGACGCGAGATCAGAGATCAAATTATATTATATAAAATTCTAAACGGGCTGATGGATTCGCCCGCGCTGCTCGCGCGCGCCTTCCTTCGATGCGCGGACCACCGCACGCGCTCTTCCAAATTATTCGCTGTCCCTTCCCATCGAACCGCTTACGCAAGGAATAGATTCATCGTAAGAGCATGTAAAAATTACAATAGTAAATATTGTCATATTGACTTGTTTTTTATTCCGTCGGTACAAAAATTTGTTTCTGCAATTACGAATAAATAACGTATTTGTTATTCAATTAACAATTTATTATAATAGTGGTACTACATTAATTGCTAGAGCTTACTTCTGTAAAGTAAATTGTGCATGGTACTTATATATTTCTTAAATTCGTTTTATTTAATTTTATAACACAAGGAGATACAAAATGTTTTATAACCTTTCTTTTATTATTATCTATCTTAGAAAATAATTGTAAAAGAATAATTATAGTAAAATTGAACAGAATTATATATACATAAACCAGTCTTGTCTGAGCAACTATAATGATATATTACTCATTAGTGGAAACTGTGTTGGCTTTTGTATATGTTTAAATGTATTTAATTGTATGTGTTATTTTTCGCTGTTTGTTTCCCTTTATCAATAAATAAATAAATAAATAAATAAATATGTTTGCCTTAAAGATTTGAGGAGTTTCCTCAATTCCTCGTGGATCCCATCATCAGAACTGCCTTTTGACAAAAACGGGACCAACTTGGATATATATACATACAATCAAAAGAAAATTTTTTCAAATCGGTTAAGAAATGACGGAGTTATGGAGTAACAAACATTAAAAAAAAAAAAACATACAACCGAATTGATAACCTCCTCTTTTGAAATCTTGAAGTCGGTTAAAAATGGTTTCGTATGTCCCGATTTCCGGTTGTTCTTCATCTACACCGCACATTTCTCAACAAATTCTCGTGAAATTTTGTGAGCAGGTTCGTCATTTATATAGATTTTTTTGTAGAGCCAGTTTTTGCAAATATACAACTACAATTTTTTTTTCAAGGAATTCGTATATTTCTACGTGGGAATTTCGGATTGCTCTTCTCTACAGGTCGTATTTTTCACCCGATTCTCGTGAAATTTTGTGAGCAGCTTCAACAAATATATAGTTTTTGTGTCAAGTCTTTTATCGGAAATTTTCAAATGTTTTTTTTTTTCAATGGTTTGTTATCTTGAACAAGGTCGCAATTCTCAACCGATTCTCGTGAAAGTTTGTGAGCAGGTTTGATAATTATATAAAAAAAATTATCGAGACTGTTTTTGGAAATTTTGAAATTTGAAAATAGATTATTTTTCGCGAGGTCTACAGCTCACAGAGCTATAATATTCGGATCGAATTGTGTGACTTTTGAACTTGATTTACACTTAACTACTGCACTTTGTCTAGTTGCTGTAACTGAGCGACTGCGCCCAATCCCTGTCCGCAGTGAAATCCTATTAAAATGACAAAGCGTCCCACTAACGGCATGCGATTAACTACATTCCATTAAATTAACAGTTTGCGTAAATTCTGACTAATATCGTTTGCTTAACAGGTTAATTAATACAAATGTGGCCGTTGTTATTAATATTAAGGGGTACTAAAAGCAGGCAATGAGTGGTCGCCAAAATTGGGCTACAATATACAGAGTGGACCCTGTAACAGGAGCAAAAAATTAAAGAGTGGACTATTTACCGGGCCAACAATTATTTCCAAGTGGTCTAAGTTGAAAAAGTAGTAATAAGTTTGTAAAAAATAAAATAAAATATTAACGTCAATTTATTTTAAAAGTCAAGAATATATGAGTAAGTCTATTGTAAACTAAAAAACTATTATAAATTGGATTTTATTAATGATTGACACGTGTCATGTTATTATTATGATACTGAAAATCTTGCTAATTTTTATATTTTGCGTTCATAATGTAACATGGCCACCTCAAATTATCTAAATGTAGCGGTTCGAGCTGCTTAGATTATTATTTTGCGCAAGAATTGGCCTCTCAACTATATTAAAGGAAAGTTACTATCACAGCTCTCATTTTGACACGTCACGTATGCCAAGGAATCGAAACGAGCTACCTTAATTTGAGTATTATTTTACTGTAATCGTCCAAAGGTGCCTGCATAGTTGCTGCATAGTCATCCAATCGAGGAGCAAAAGTCCTAGCATCCACCACTGGCCGCACGACGCACCGGCGGCGGCCATGGCCCTGCCAGAGTGACAGCTGCAATGACAGACTTTTATTTATATTGTGTTTTTGTGCTTATATTTACATTTTCTAATCTTTATTTTATGTAATAGTGAATAAGTTATTTTGAACCCTTTGAGTGCGAGTCGCATGCCGCCTCCCCGCGCAAATGTGTCGCTGGATGAATTTCTACAATGTCCTCAATGCCCGTCCTCTAAATTGTTTAAAGGTAGAAGAGGTTTGAACATTCACATTTCTGAATCTCATAATCATAGTCATAGCCAGCCTCAACTCACTTTAACCCCTCAACTGCCTTCATCACCTAGCTCCCAGACTTTATTATCTGATAGATAAGGTGCTCTAAAAAATTCCGTGCCCATATTAAAAAGAATTCCTAGAGGAGCGAGAACCAAGAGCAAACACCCACCGGCTCCCTCCGTATCTAATCTTCCCGACCCATCCGACATCACGCAGTCTGGTTTCGTTGCATCGGAAGATGCTGTACTGTCTGGAATAATGTCATTCAACAACGGCTCGGCCGGTGGTCTGGACGGGATCACCCCCCAACACCTGAAGGACCTGCTGGCTGCCACGCCTGGCTCCTACAATGGCGAATTACTTACCAGTATCAATCGCCTGATAAACTTGATGCTAAGTGGAAAAGTTACTGAAGAAGTTACTAAGACTCTCTACGGCGCTAACCTTTGTGCCCTTTCCAAAAAGGACGGCACTGTGCGTCCCATTGCAATAGGTTCAACTTTCAGACGTTTGGCTTCCAAAATCTGTTGTAGGCATATCCTCCCAGTTTTAGAATCTAAATTTCAACCATTTCAACTTGGTTTTGGCAGCAAAGGCGGCTGCGAAGCAGCGGTCCACGCCAGTCGTACCTTCCTATTAAACAACCACAATTCAGTGCTTTTAAAACTAGATGTTAAAAACGCGTTCAACTCGGTAAACAGAGAAGTGCTTCTGAGTGAAGTTAAAAAATATATACCTGACATTTATCCTTACATGTGGCAATGTTACAGTTCCCCTTCCTATCTCAAATACAGAAACAATACCATATTGTCATCAGTTGGCTGCCAGCAGGGTGACCCCCTGGGCCCTGCCATCTTCAGCCTTGCCATCCACCCCTGTATAACCGAACTATCTTCCAAATTTAATGCTTGGTACCTGGACGATGGTACCCTGGGAGGTGAAGCAAGTTCTGTAAAAGATGATTTCATCGCCATCAGATCAAAATTCGAACACATTGGCCTTCAATTAAATTCCAGTAAGTGCGAACTTTATATTGATCAAAACGCCGTCGACAAAATTGAAATCATTAGGACATTCAAAAATCTTTGTCCACGTATAAAAATTCTCACTAAGGACTCGCTCCATCTCCTCGGAGCGCCGATTTTTGATGAGGCTATTCCTTGTTTTCTTAAAAAAAAATATAGATCATTTTGATTTGTTTTCAGACCGCCTTCTCCAAATTAATTTCCACTTGGCCATCTTCATCCTCCGGTATTGTCTTTTTGTCCCCAAATTCACGTATGCAATGCGCTGCACCCCCTTTATGAAATTTCCAAATTTTTGTGAAAAACTTGATCATACTATTAGGACTCACTTAGAAAAAATTATTAACATCAAGATTGACAATAGAACTTTTCTTCTTGCATCTCTCCCTGTTAAGTTCGGTGGTCTTGGTATCAGGCAAATTTCCAGCGTCGCCCTTCCGGCGTTCCTGTCCTCGGTACACAGTACGTTTCTTCTCATTGGTAAAATATTAAGCCCATCACGCAGTGATTGTGAGATAGCGTGCTTGTCTGAGGCCAGGGACACTTGGAAGATGGCATGCCCAGGCAAAGAGATACCTGTTCGCTCCGATATTCAGAAACTTTGGGACCTTCCCATCTGCCGGCGGGTGCACGAACACCTATTTAATTCATCCACTACGGCTTCTGAGAGAGCTCGTATGTTGGCTATCTCAGAGAAAGAGAGTCAGGCCACTGGCTTAACGCCTACCTCTCTGCCAATTACGGGAATCTCTTGGATTCCAATAGTTTCCGGCTGGCCGTAGGTCTGAGACTCGGCGCCAACATAGTTGTAGAACATCGTTGCCACTGCGGAACAATAGTTGATAGCTCGGGCCACCACGGCCTCGCTTGTATAAAAAGTGCCGGCCGCTTGTCCCGCCACTCCTGCCTTAACGACAATATCCGTAAACGCAAGCGCTGCGCCGCGGCGCTGCCCAGTGTGCGCGCCAGCCACCACGGTCTCTTGAAATTTTGAACACTATTATGATTTATTCCATTAAGTAACTGTGACTCTAAACCCAAATTTCAGTCCCGTTTTCTAGATTCAAAAACTTCATATAGGGTGTTCAATAAATTGTCGGTATTCACATCTTTTAAACCTCTTTTTAATACTGGCCGGTAAAAGTCATTCATTAATATTTAAAAAAAAGTAAAATTCAAACGGCGATGTTCTTTTGTTTTTTTGCAAGTACCGAACAAACGTGATCACTATGAGCGTTTTTTCAATGTTGGTTAAATTAGAGCACCGAGGGGTAGTAAAATTCTTGACCAACAAGGTAAAAAACCAATAAGCTATAAAAAAGAAATGGATTATGTTTACCGTGAGTCTGCTCCTTATTTATCAACAATTCAGAAGTGGTCAAGTCAATTTAAGCATGGGGGGAGAGTATCGAAGACGACCATAGAGCTGGTCGGCCCGTCGAAGCTTTTTCATAAGAAAATTTAAAAAAGTGGAGAAAATTATATCTGAAGATGGTTGAGTAAAGGTGAAGCTTAAAGAACCAACCTTTCTATTGGTACTAGACACAATATAATTCATGACCATCTTAATATGTCAAAAGTCACTGCGATATGGGTACCGCGAATCCTGACACCGCTTCAGAAGAATACGCGTGTTGCTCGTTATTCCGAATTTCTTGAGGTGTGCGGTGAAATTCCTGATAAGATACTGTAAAATTTTGTTAGTAGAGATGAAACGTGGGTTCAGCATTATGACCCTGAGAGCAAACAAGAGTCCATGCAGTGGCACATTAAAGGAACTCCTCATCCCAAGAAGTTCAAGGTCGTGCTTCAGCTAGCAAGGTCATGGTCACAAAATTCTGGGATTGTGAAGGAATATTGCTGATCTATTATAAACAAAAGGGTGTAAGTATTAAAAGAGAGCACTACGCTAATATTTATGCAAAATAAGGGAAGCAATCAAACAACAGAAGGGGAAAATTACCGCCAAAGGTGTTCTGCTTCTTCACGACAACGCCTCTGTGCATAGTGCTTATATTGCCAAGGCTGCTTGCTGCTCTTGAATCTGGACTGGAAACTATTACATACCCACCGTATAGTCGAGACTTGGGCCCGAGTGACTTAAATATATTTGTTTCCCAATCTCAAAAAAATCTACGTGGAAATTAATTTTCTAACGATGAAGCATTGAAGACAGTAGTGTAGGAGCATTTTGACACCAAAGACAAAAAATATTTTTATGAGGGGTTATAAAAATATTTGACCGGTCTTATAAGTGCATAAACAAAGGAGAGGAGTATATTATATTATACACCTATAATATTCTTTTGTTTTCATTCTAATACCGAGAATTTATTGAACGCCCCTCGTATAACTTAGTAATCCTATAAAAACATGCAATTATAATGTTACTTTGTCACTGAATCACGCAAAAACGGCTGAACAGATTAAGATGATTCGTATGCTAATAGTATAAAATCTGGATTCTCTTATATATCGAGGGATGCGTCGTCAAACCCAATAAGTCGCGTAAAAAGTTTTTTGAACATTAAACTATGCCTAAGGGATGTTGAGTTCTTATTTCGAAAAAAAAATATTTTGATTTATCGGGTTTGACCACGCAACCCTCGATATGTTATAAGTGTACTTTTTGTCCGGGTGATCTTCCATCAAAGGGATATTAAATCGGGGATGCAAGTAAGGTTTATGAAACGGAGTGGTTTAATCCTCATACGCCATTCTACGATTTAAGTTTCAGCCAATTGGTAGTATAAAAGCGTGTCAAGAAATTTAACTTAAAGCATAGCAGAATTGTAAACAAGTTGACGATGCATTATGTCAAAACCGAAATATCATAATTCCTTCTGATCGTTGACGCTGTTTTTGAGCACAATCTTTTCGCAATAAGTTCTACTTTGCGTGTATATCAAAATGCATTTGCGATACTTTGGCATTGTTTTTATTCATATGCTTAAATACAAACCAGCTGTTTCAATGCACACTTTGTATCGGGTGTACCATTTAGTTCTGTTGTGCGTTATTTTTTACGTAATTGTTGACCCTTCACACCATAAAAACTGTTTGATATAAGAGATCACTTGAGCTGGGCAGCCCAATCGTCAGCATAGACAGTTGGAGCATATCAGATGTACACTTAGAAGAGGGTCGAAAGTCTGTACATGGAAGATATTCGCATATTCGATAACGGACAGCGCACACCATGGCAGAAATGTATAGCTTCCTTTTTAGGTTTCCGTAGCCAGAATGGCTCATAGATTCGTCATGTCTGTCCGTCCGTCCGTCCGTCCGTATGTCACAGACAATTTACTCCGAGACTATGAGCACTACAATTATAAAATTTGGTAGGAAGGCGTAATCTATGACCCGCTGTAGAAATATGATGAAATTACGAAAAAAAAACTGGGGGCACCCTAATATACATGTAAGAACAATTCAACGGGGGTCAACATTTTTTTTTCAATGCACATGGATAGGCCTTCCATAATGACATATTTGTTTCTATAAACTTTTACATTTAAGTCCACCGTTGGTGAGATATTAGCTGTCAAAGTCGTTATAAATATGTCCCCCCCCCCCTCTAATTTCCAAACGATGAAATTTAAAATTCTGAAAAAAAATCTAAAAGATGAACATTAATCAACGATTCAACTTTCAACGATTTTTGGTTTGAACAAGAGAGGTCTAACGGTTTTTGAGTTATTGTTGAAAAACTGTCTTGCCCAAACAAAAGGGCGTAACTAAGTGCTGTGAGTTCCCTATGAAGATACGACCTTTTTTGATTCAATATATTGTATAGTGGTTTTAAATGTAGATTAAGAGGTATCGGTTCTTCTTTGTGCGTGATCCGACGCGCACTTGCACGGTTTTTGGTGGATGTTGTTGCCAGTGGGTATGAAGGTCGCCAGAGCTCCCAAATAAACGCTTTGTTCATAGTGAGGGACTTGAATATGTGTCTAGCTGTAAACACACCGAATCCTGAAGTTAATAAAGGATCGGTAACACGCTTGTGATTCTTCTGAGGTCGCAAATATCCATAGGCGACGGTGTCTGTTTACCATCCGGCAAGCCGTCTTGTTTGTCAACGTCGTTGTATAAAAAAAATTGTCCGTTACGCTTAAACTGCTGAACGGATTTACCTAGATGAAATTTAGTATTGAGATTCAAACCTCAGATAGGATATTAGGTAGAATATGATTTCTTAAAGTACCGTAAAACGGGGTGAGTAGGTTCCGCGGGAAGAGTTGGGTTATGAATGGGGAAAGAAGGTTTGAGAGGGGGTGAGAAGGGATTTTAAGGCTACTGCTACAAAAATAATGTATTCCAATTTAAAATGGGGCTTTAGTAATACGCATTTTAAAAAAAAACGATCCAACAATCTTCCAAAATCACCTTTGTATGAAAAACCCTCTAACCCCAAATACGAGGCACTACGGGGTGAGGAGGGTTTTCCTCTTTATCGTCAAAGTTATGAAATGGAACTACCCAAAATAAAAAACAAACTAAAATACAAACGTCTGAACCACTTATTATATTATACACCATTCAGTTTTCACATGTAAAAATAAAAATTTATCGAAGTTTGAAAGTTAAATTTCACCCACCTCACCCCATTTTACGGTAGTTAAAGGGTTGTGTGGGAGTGTTATTTAAGTTGCACCTATAATAATTTATTAGCAATTATTTCTCTAAGGCAATATAACGAGTTCTACGCGGACGAAGTATTAAAAAATAATATAATGGTGTCTGAGCCTAACATCATGGCAGATAAGAGACCCTGGCCTGGTGGTCAGCGACCGGGTGATAGGCGACCGCGTGGCCAGCCTAAGTACTGCTGGAAGGAGCAAGTGAAGAAATACCTAGGCGCCCTACACGCAGAAAAATGGGAGAAAATCGCACAGAATATGGCGCGTTGGTGTCAACTCGTATCGGAAGCCAAGATCCACTTCGGATCGCTGAGCCAGCCGGAGTAAGTAGGTATTAAGTATATGAAAAGTGCACCCTTTACCCGTTTACCCTTAAACTCTTTTTGGCATTTATTTATTTAATCGTATGGCATTTATTTACGAACCGTGAGATCTTCGAGAAGACAAGTACGGTTGCCAGTTTTTGTTGCACTTTTAGCACCACCCAGGGGTCACGTGTAGGGTAACGGTGGGTACTCCCTACGGACGTGGTGCAACTTCGACCTTTTTGGCATTGTAACATAAGGTAAGTTTAATCATGTTTAGACACTGTTTTTGGTCAGACATTATTATGTTTTGCGGCGTCCTAAACAAATGCCAATCTAACTGTTAAAAAAACAACACGTATTTTAATTAATGTTATGAAGCATTTATTGACATACCGTCTAAATTTTATGTCAGTAAATAACAGACCTCTGTAAACTTACCCAAATATTTAACCAGGAATCTTCGCAAAGTTGTATGAATCATAGTATTTTCATTAGACATTAAACCTTAATTTATTTGAATAAGGTTGGATTTAAAACGGCTACTTTGGGCAGTGTACTTGCTAAAATGTTATGTGTGAAAACGTTAATTATATTCTTACTGCTGTTATTTGCGTAGGCTGTCATCACATTATTTACACGAAATTAACACTAACTGTATCCTTACATAATTATCATCAAATCTTTAATACTTCGTGGACCCGGGTATTTCCTAAAACTACGGCCAAGACCACCAGGATATGGGTAGCAGCACCCCTGAAGTGCGTGGAGATACTGCGATCGTCAATCCAACCAAGTGTGGCATTATGGGATTTCTCCCCCATAAAATTTGAGGAGGCCAATGACCAGCAGTGGACGTCCTTCGGCTGATATGGTGGTGGTGGTGGTGTTACACTGTACAGACTACTAGAATTATTAATAATGCCTATAATTATTAATGCATTATTAAGAGACTGCCAATCCCACAGTCAAACTGTTGCTACAGTTTTGTGGGGCAATGGGTATAAGTTCCTACAGTTGTGTTTATTAATAAATAAAAAATAGATAAATGACCCCGCGCTGGAACCGATTAGCACTTTCACCGCCAACGATTTCGTAGTGCTACGCTCGTAGCTGATACCATGCGAAAAACCGTATGTAGCGGAAAGCGCCTACGAAACAAACGCCCACCTAGCGGGTTCCTGGCAGTGAAAGTGCTAGGCGGGCGCGGGTTGCCTTCGTCTCGTAGGTGCTGGCTACGACTGCTACGAGCTGTAGCGCTACGAAATTGTTAGAAGTGAAATAAAAAAAATTAGGGGACACTTTTACAGAAATCGAACTAGTCCCATAGTAAGTTTATAAAGACTTGTGTTATGGGTACTAGGCGACGATATATTTAATACTTAAATAAATAGAAAACATCCAATTCTCAGGAACAAATGTCTCTGCTCACCACAGAAACAAATGCCCTTACCGGGATTCGAACCCGGGACCTCTAGCTTTGGAGGCAGTAATACTACCAACTAGGCTAAACAGGCGGACATAAATAAATAAATGAACATTGTTCTACAAGTAGGTCACAATGGCACTTTTACAAGTCAAAATCTTCTAGCGTTTCTGAAAAAGGACACCACTGTCGATAAGAAACGCCAAAACAAACTCGACAGTCAGTCATTTTCTCTCAAAGTATGCTTATTACCAATGAAACAAATATGCAGCTTGCTTATTCCAATGATGTTATTTAGTGAATTAATACATCAAAGAATATAGCCTTGAGCCGCTCTATATGTAACCATCAGAATGTTTATTCCATTTCAATAGGAATAAAACCTTTCAAAAAACTTTTATATATAAAACTACGGTGGCAAAAAATCTTACGGTCTGCCTTATGGTAAGCAGATAACGTAGCCTACGGACGCTTATGGAAATACGACAACAGAAGCAATTTTTTTTCTCTCATTTTAAATCTACCTCAATTTAACTTTATTTTCTAAATAACATAATTCGATTTTTACATACAAATATTTTATATCGTGGGCAGCACGAGCGTAGATATACGTGCAATTCCATAACATACGACAAAGCTTAGTCGATGAGTCACACGAGTGATTACGGCTTGAATGTTGTTAATTACTGCATAATGCATGCTGCACAAACTCATTAGCACTCGAAATAAACGCGAGCAAACGGAAGCTAATTGGTATATATTTTACTAAGTAAGGGACAGAGTAAACGATATCGTTTGCCAGCATACTTATTGACTAAGGCGACTTCCTGATCGGGGCGGGATCGATATATGGTGGGCATTTTGTTCTTTGACGTGAGCTTACTGATGTGAGATTTCCTCACTTGACGAAATAGTGTCAGTATTATGTTTGCCCAGTAGTAATATCATGCGCAGAAGTGGGACAGTATTGCATTCATGTCCTTTGACACTGACAGCTGACAGTTTTCTTATATCGTACCGCCTCTGCAGCGCCAAATCTCGTCTTAGCTAATACTCGTATTACTTGTAGATATAGTCGCTACTTTTTGAAGTGATCTCTTTTTTTAATAGTATTAATTCAATAACTAGGTATAAAACCAGTCATAACTGACAAGTGTATAGTTAAAGGGCGCGCGTAGAAGCGAGCAAACCAAATAAAAACTTGAAGCATAATGTGAAAAAGCTCAGTGGCTCTTCATTATGGTATACACTACAAGATGCATGCTCCAAAAGCTCATTAGCACTCAAAACAAAAGCGAGCAAACCGGGGCTAATTGGCATATCTTTTACTAATTAAGAGGCATAGGCTGGGTTGCACCAAACCGTCTGTAATCGTAAGCTGTGTTCGTTAAAATTTCAATGTATGGAAAGTTTGACAAGTTTCTATGGGATGACAGCTGCCGGCGCCATATTTAACGTTGATCAGTCTGTGATCGTAAGTCGGTGCAACCCAGCCTTAGTGTAACGTTTGCTCGCGTTCTTAACTAATGTGCTGCAAAGATATAGTCGTTTTTGAGATATTTCACTTTGAAATGAAAAACTCGGGGGTTTTTCAACTTTTCTAAGTTAGTTATCACTAGTTGTATCTTCTTGTTCTTACCTTGGCAGCGAATATTCAGCGTTTATACAGCGTTATTTCATTATTGTCGTCTCATTGAATATTGTTCAAACTGACACCTAACAAAGTCGAAAAAGCTCCGATATTTTCTTTTCAAAGTTCAATATATCAAAAACGGCTGAACCGATTGTGATGAAACATGTCTACAACCTGCTTACAAATAAACAACGCAATTAAAATGGGTTCAACCGTTTAAGAGCTGCAATGCCACAGACAGATATATACGTACTCAGATTCACATGTACCTCTTTTGCGTTCCGCATCGGAAGTTAAAAAGGCAATTAATAACCATAATGAACTTTTGTTATAAACGTTAAATAATATCGATTCTTAGGCTGAGTTGCACCAAACCGTCTGTAATCGTAAGCTTTGTTCATTAAAATTTCAATGTGTGGAAAGTTTGACAAGTTTCTATGGGATGACAGCTGCCGGCGCCACATTTAACGTTAATCGGTCTGTGATCGTAAGTCGGTGCATCCCAGCCTCTTAGTTGATCAAAGTTCTCACGGTTTAAGGATGATTCCCAGTAAACCGTTTCCGGGCCGGGCCAAGATCGGGCTGCTTCTGAACCTCGGTCGAAGCTGTATCGGCGGTCAAACGTTTGCGTTGACTAAAAACCTGCCGGGCCGCTACCGAGCGACATCGGACCCGGAAGCGGCACAGCTGCGCAACGGCTGTCGTCTTACTCTCATAGGAAACGGGCCGGCCTAGACACAGGGGTTTTATTCACAAACGACTTGCCCCATCTCTCACCTCACCCGTTTTTATAAGGAAACTGTCAAAATTTGACAAATGACATTTGATAGTTTTCACATAAAAACAGATGAAGTGTGAGGTGACAGGTGAGGACAAGTCGGTTTGTGAATAAGAGCTGAACGGCCTACTGTCAATCATCCTTTATCCTATCTACCCTTTGTGTATACGAAACGATAAATAATAGTCTACCTGATAATGAGTAATGAAGTCTGTCACAGAGTATACGAAGTAAAAGTGAGTTGTGTGCTGAAAAGGCTCTACATATTTTCAATTTTGATATTTGATGATTATTTTAATCATTTTCCGCATGAAGGCTTTGCTTTTTATGAGGAAAATATCGTTACCTAAATCTTTTTTTTATCTTATGATAATTATGATATATTATTCACTTAAAATATATTTTGGTCCGTAGTGTTAAAATACCGTAAAGTCGTTATCCAGATATATTTTTAAAGTTAACAATGTAAGATTTCCGTCGAGTTACGTAACATGATAAAATAATCAGTACTGTGATATTTGCTAAAGGAAACGAACGAACCTACCTGGGGAAAACATTATGTTGAGCAATTCTGACCCGCCAGCGAATTGAGGAATATATTTCAGTCGTTATACAGATTTGAAGTGAATAAGTTTGTCTAGTGTCTATACCCACTAGTCTCACAAACTGCTGCAAGTCGTTAAATCCGTACGTTCATTGAAATCGCCCGCCCCAGGCGATCCACATAAGTGGTACTCAAATTGGATCCGACCATTTGCTATCTCAAGCGGTGTCTCTTATCGGTTCCTGGCACGTTTCAATCACAGTATACAGGGTAGGCAAACCGAAAGTATTGTGACATGGAACCGCTTCGGGCTATCCACATGTGCTACTAAAATAGGATCGGATAAATAAATAAATATATTGGGACAATTTTTTTACACAAATCGAACTAGTCCCACAGTAAGATCAATAAGGCTTGTGTTATGGGTACCAGACGACGACATATAGATACTAATAGATATATACATAAATACATAGAAAAACATCCAAGTCTCAGGAACAAATGTGATGGGACCTCTAGATTCGGAGGCAGTGGCACTACCAACTAGGCTAAACAGGCCGACTAACCATCGCCAAGGCGGATCCAACCATTTACTATCTCAAGCGGTGTCTTGTACCGGTTCCTGGCACATATCCAGTATATCCACTCACATTAAACAAGGAAGGCAAACCCAATGGTTCAGTATGGGGCTTTTTTTATAATTTGCTCTAGGACCATAGTAATTTGTCTTTGTTTTTTTGTACAGTTAAGATCCAAAGTAAGTTAACACTTTCACCTTATCATAATGGCATAAGATGCAAAAGTGTTACCTTTTTTATCTTGACTGTACCTACTCAAATCGGAGCCGATTATTTACTAACTTGAGTCTCATATCGGTTTCTGGCACGTTCCTCGTCCTACCACAGTATACAGGATTGAACGAACACCATTTTCTGGGCACCCAGAACATTTAAAATCATTAGAACATAGAATTAACCTTTATTAACACGTAGAACGACCCTTATACTTGTATCGGCTCGGCGCTTGAGTCACTGCATTGCAAACCCAATTCTATAATTTATCATCATCATATTAGCCGAAAGACGTCCACTGCTGGACATATGTCTCCCCTAAAGAGTGCCACAATGACCGGTCCTGCGCCACCCACATCAACCGGACTCCCGCGACCTTTACCAGGTCATCAGTCCACCTTGTGTGTGATCTACCCACGCTGCACCTTCCACGTGGTCGCCACTCGAGAACCTTTCTACCCCAACGGCCAATTATGCACAGTTAATTTCCATATACGTAAACACGAGAGATCAATTTTGCCACATGTCAATTTTGTTCATTTTTTACCTGACTGCGCGACGCAAAGGAGGGTAATGTGTTTAACAGTCTATCTATATATGTTTGTTCCTTTGTGGCACTCTAGAGACCAAACGCGTCGGCCGATTTTGATGATTCGTACCTCAATCGATTCGTCTTAATTGTCCAAAGGTCACTAAAGACATTTTTTTACGCAGTCGGGTTTTTTAATTTTTAATTTTGCTTGTTCTGTATTGTAAATGAGCTACAATGGCGTGAGATATCGCTCGCTATTTTATTAAAAAATGTAAGTAGTCTTAAGTGTTTTTGGAATAATAAACAAATAAAAAATTAAAACCTTTCGTTGCGCTACTTCACTCATCAATAAGGCCTTTACCTACATAGGATCTTTTTTATTTGATTTTTTTTTCATCAAGGTTTTATTTGCGTAACAATTAAAAACAGTATCGTTAAACCATGGTGGTTTGTCTCGATACTATAAGCAATTATATAACATATCTACAAACTATCAATAGGCTTTTAATAACATCAATAACTAGAAATTATTTATTACACTGCGTGTTGAATTTCCTTATCTATTGTGTGACTGACGCGCCGGCCGGCCACACTGGCGAAACCGGTTGTTGCGCTCGCCTAATACAGGATGCTCCAGATGAAGTAATCATGCAATATAAAATGTAAAATTTATTTTCTTCCAAATGTTTTAACATTTCCTTTTTGTCGGCGCGCTTAATAGAGACCACAGGTGGCCAGAGGGCTGGCCAATATTTCGCACATCGAATAAGCATTACCATCCAGCGTGGCAATGCGGCCAGCCTTCTGGGCACTCTACCCGCTGATGGCGACTTGGGACAATTTTTTTATCTTTAAATTTGCTTATTTTATTTTTATTTTATAGGTTATTTTACTATGTCTGATTATATTGATTAAATTTATGTCAATTTAGCTATTAAACATTTCCTTTTTAAGATGATCTATTGCTAAATTGAACAGCAGAAAATATATTCTCATAAAATATGTACTTGAATGTGAACCAAGTTCGCATTTATTCCCTCGATAAAGTTAAATCAGTAGGTGAATTAATAACAAAACATCGCGAATATCTCTAACTAGATGCAGGCATATTGAACCTCTAGTGTATCTTTCAGGAACGGTTGTGACACGAACAACGGCAAAGGTTTATATACACTGTGCTCCTGCTCCTAGTACGTGCTACCTGACCAAAGACAGCGTTCCAATTGTAAGAGGGATTTAGTGTACATAAGGTTTATATTGCAAGTTAACACAGATAGCAAGCTTAACGCGATATTCAAAATAGGTGCTTTAGAACAGGGAGTCAATTTAGGCATACGTTAGGCACAGTCGGGGTATACCTTCGTCAGTTATTTATTAAATTCATTCCTTTATAGAGTCTTAGTACCTTCTGTAACCAAGTACTAAGTAGACAAGTGCATAATTATCAAATTATATTTACTTGATATATAACATTATACACTTTTGACCTATACCTACAGGGTATTTTTATTGAATTCCGTTAATTGAGCGGGCACAATCCTGAGATAAAATAAAGTAATCTTCTCTAAGACACTAGTATCCCAATCCGTACTACGACTACGACTACGACTAAATTGTAACTAACATGACCCTAAAACGACCGTCAAACCCTTTATTTCTTTAAACAAATTCGGAAGTAAAATTTTCACCGAAAACCGCAAATTATTTCAGACGCGTACAAAAGTGCCGCGATTCCAACAGAAAAATACGACTTGAATTGGCTGTATATGTACAATACTACTTGTGCCATCTTTTGCATGGCGGTTTTTTCTTTTTAATAAGTTCGGAATTCGTCAAATAAGGAATTTATTATGTAACGCGTGGGCGAACCTGCAATTTTTTTATTTTTTTATTTAAAAACCATAAACTGTACACTTCGCCTTCCAAAGAACGTCCACTTTTACGGCCATTTTTGAGAAAGGTTAAATAATACCTTCATATTTTCACGGTCACAGATAAGATAACGTGTAAGAAATTTCTATTGAGTGTTTCTAGATCAATCCACAAATAAGGGTGACCAATATGTCACGTTGCGACGCCGCACGTACGAAATGAAATCGTGAGGCTTTTCAATGGCCCAACTAAATCACTTGAATGGAGTCCAACTTTTATATCGACGGGAAATCGTTAGTTTTACACGTGTTGGCAGTTATCCACTTTTGAAAAAGGAATAATGATTATTATGTGATTTCAAAGGACTAAATGAAATTTAACAGTCTTTTATGTCATTGAACTACTTATTGGGTTCAAGCATTCTACCTTCGCACTACTCGCCGTCACGTGCACGATATATACGGTTTTAAGAGGATTTTTTTTTAATGAACTCTGCGCCGCAGTTTTCCCCAGGGACTACAGTACGGGTTTCTTTAAGAAAAGAGTGTGCAGATTCGGCAACGAAATACGAGTTCCCTGTATTAGTGCCACTGTTTTTCACCAATGAAGTAAGTATAAAAAGATCTTATTAGGCATGAGGAGAGGCCTCTGCCCAGCAATTGGATGTATAATACAATTATCTTATTGAGGCACTATTACGCCGGATATTCTGGCTAGGGTTATTATAAATTAAAATAATTAGAAATATGTACGAGTCACTGGCAGCTTAAAATTTAAACTCAAAACGATAAACACTAAAAGTCACTCAAGCCAAGCACTAATGCATTTATGTACCATACAATATGAACTCACAGTGAGAGCTTCTCAATACCCGACAGGAGCCAAAACGAACTCTAGCACTTAATAGACCTAAACTAAATCGACCTAGTAGGGATGCAACCACGATGTTACCAAAGTTAGGCCGAATATTGAATTTCACTGAAGATGAAATTACTAATTGGTGGACCTACGTATAGACTACAATTTCTGTGAGATTTCGCAATTTGGTAAAGTTCACTAATAATGTTTAGCTCGATTTGATTTCCCATAAAATAGTGTTTATTCAAAGATTAGCCGGTATACTTTTACATTTAGCCTAAGATTAAGTCGTTATTCCATGTCAAATCCGACCTAAGTTTGAGATGTAAGTGATATATTTATTTGGACAAAGGCTGCTCATTATTCAACCAAAATCTATATTCTATATTATTGTTACGTACGAGTATTTTTGAAAGTATAGCATTTTTTCAGCATAACAATTTCAAACTAAGCTTAAACTAAACTAAATCCTAAAAACTAACCTGATCGAACAATTCACACCGAGTCACACCCGGCGCAAAGGTGCCCACAAATGAAAATCTATATTAAACCTTTGTTTTACTTTGTGCATCAAATTTTACGCGCAAAGAGTTGTTTGAATATTCTCCATATTATGAGAGAATAAGAGTCCGCAGGAAGCTCGGTTCTCCATACAAACGTAGTTCCGCTCTCATTTTAAAACGTCACGCTGAAATTACATGAAACTTTGTATACACAATGAGATCCGCTATATCTAGGCCGGAAATTAGTTTTTGTTGCTTAAAACCATAATGGACAATAAATACAGCGATTATTAAGATTATACAAGACCTAAAAAACTCAAAAACTCGCTGTATTTTTTTATTGCAATTTCTAGCAACAGAAACTAATTTCTGGCCTAGATATGGCGGATCCCATTGTGTAAACAAAGTTTCATGTTATTTTAGCACGGCGATTTAAACTGAGAACGAAACTACGTTTGTATGGAGAATCGAGCTCAGTAGAGCGTGCAGGGGACCCAATAAGGTCTAGTTTTCTCTTGCGTTGGAAGATCAAATGGCAGCAACTTTCGTAAAACTAGTGCCAATGCCATATGGGATAAGATGCAAAATAGACCCAGGGATCCTCTAGGTTTCAAGCGGGATAGCGTTACCTTTGACATAAAACACCCAGCATTAAAAAGAGGAGACACTGTTTAATCTAGAAGGTATTATAAATTAAATGGATGTAAAGGCCGAAAATCGAATATCATGTCCCATCCCTATAAATTTCATTTTAAGCGATCTCGGTTCCCGCACCTCAGCCGTTTGATTCGATTTGACAATGGCGCCTTGCCTCCCTTGAGTATACAAAATGGCGGATTCCGATTAGAATTTTACGTCAGTTGTAACCTTTTGTTCGGTGATATTACCTCGATTTACTTTTTTATTGGAGCATGGATTGATTAATGGGTCAAATTATTCTGAATGGTTTTAAAGGAGTGAAGTAGGTAATTGTTTTAAATGTTTAAGAAGTAATTCTGGATCCATTTTTAACTTGTGGATTCATTTCATAATGGGGTAGGCAAAGCACAAGCTTAATAAGCACATGCAAAGGCGTATATTTAGCAGATCATTGTAATAAGCATATTTTTTGGAAAAAATGACTGACTGTCGAGTTTGTTTCGGCGTTTTTTCTCGACAGTGGTCTTCTTTTTCACAAACTCTCATAGATTTTGACTTGTAAAAGTGCCATTGCGGCAAACTTGAAGTATAAAGTTCATTTATTTATTTTATTTCACATATAATTTATTTGCATTGTGATTTTGAACAATTGTTAGTTTAAAGGTGGGTACAATGTATTCGTACATATTATAATAATAAGCCAAGCTTACTTTGGATTACTCGATTTCCTTAAAAAAATTCCTTCATCTTTACATAAGATTAACTTGTCGGGACTTATAAAGACACCTAGAAAATATAGCTCCAGTCAAGTCATATTGCCAAGAAAGGCCCAATTTGGTAAGAGTCAGAACTCTTAAGCTTAACCTTTCGTATGGTTAAGCACTAACCAGTTTCATGGAAAACGAACTCTATGTCGTTATCTGAAAATTCAAATTACTTGAGCACTATCAGTAGGTATCATTACATAAAAAAGGTTAATATCAACATTACGGTAACAGCATCCAACCTGCATGAAGATAACCTAATCGTAATTATGCAAATCTATGTCAGGGAATTCAAATATCTACCTGAATATTATTATTATATTTGCTCCTTTGAAGACGTTCTAGGTTTAAATTCAGAAAATTACTTCAAACATAATCTTACTTCGTATACAGGTACGTTAATGTATGGTATTTAAACATTCATTTATTTACGCACTAAGTCTAGATAACACCATACTAAAGTAAATCATATTTATTTTGAAATAAGGTAGTTTCTTGAAGTGACCAATTAACGTAGATGATGCTTTATTGTTTTGAATAAACGGGTTCTTAGCAGAACATCAATCACTCATATGAGGAGTTTTGGTGCCGCATGGTCATGCATATTCAAATCAGCTTGATATACCCCTAAATGCCTGTGGCTCCCTGGTTCACACTTTTCAAAACAATATAAGGAATTTGGCAATTTACAACCTAACAATACCATAGACGAATAAATTAAGAGGACTGCTAATATAACGTCGCGTTTTTTAATGATACAGGTAAAATGCCTTTCGTGAAACTAGAAAACAAGATACTGCACTTCCATCAGTTCCATCCATACTGCTAATGTTACCAGTTTCAACTGGTAAATAGGTAGACGCTCTGGAAATTTGTTGCTGGAGAAAAATGCTGGTAGTGTCATGGACCCGGGCATACCTACGACCGGCAAAACTACGACCAAGACCACCGGAGGATGGGCAGCAGCACCCCTGTAGAGCGCTGGAGATACTGCGATCGCCAACCCCCATGCCAAGCGTGGCGAATATGGCATTTACCCCCATTAAAATGCAATGTCCAGCAGTGGATTTCCTTGGCAAAAACTACAATTTGGTCCTTGGGCTGATATGGTGGTGGTGGTAGTGTTCATTGACTGAATTTCGTACCAACGAGTCCATACTCCACGAACTTGGCATCAAGCAGCGTCTATCATCCATAGTACGAGTATAGTCTCGGATCCTTGCATTTTTCGGCCATGTATGTCGTTGGGGAGACGTAGCTATCGAGCGACTTGTAATTTGGGGAAAGCTTTACGCAGAGGCGTTTTTCAAATTCAACGAGGGTTATCACGAATGGATTCACCGCTAGAGGCGCAAGTGTAGCGTGGGTGCCCGAAAATTGCAAATGTCTGTTTGTGGGTGGGCTACGAGGGTTTATTTCTTATTATAACAATGTGGGAAATATGTTGCAATACTTGATATTAATTATGGCTGGAGATTAATATAAACTTTCTGGCTAAATCGTCTCCGCCTTTCCACCTTAATTTACGCCTCCCGTTAATTTCACTGACCTGATGCTGGCAAAAAATGTCGTAGTACTAATGCTTATTTAAAAAAAGTACTATCATTATTCATTTCATGCTACACCAAACTTAATAATTAATTTTCATTATGTTATTATGTAAGAAAGCGACGTTGTATAGACATTGGCGGTCCTCTTAACTTATTCGTCCATGACGCAGGCTGTTGTGATGTAAATTACCATTGAGATGGTAAAACAGTTAGTAAATTTCGGGCTTTTTACTCCATAAGACCTGGTTGATGTAGGGCGGAGATTGAAGGCGTTTCTTTGGAAATATATTACAATACAGTCACATTTGCATAGTTTACCAGAGGGTGTTATTAACGTCTACGGAATAAGGCCACTTCCGTTAATGGCGGTGCGGGGTTGGTGCGATATCATAACCCGACTGACTAGCTTTTGGATTTAAAAATTGTAGTCTGAATTGCTCCATTATAAAAATAAAAACATTCTTTTATTTGTATTTTTTTTTCTCCATTTGAAAGTACACCAAAATTTGTTTTTGTCTCCATTTGAAAGCACAACAAAAATTATAATCCAAAATGTCACAAACGTCAGTTCAGAACACACATATCAGAGTAAAGCAGATACATTCATTTCAGTTGAACGATTTCTGTACATCTGATCAATTCTGGTGGAAATTTTACAGGGATGGAAAGGGATTACCTTGGTTTTCGTTGATGAGCGGCTGATGTAGGACTATCTGACTCAGTTCTTCGGCAATCCAAATCACTTCAATAATTTTCACTTGCGGTTATAGTTTTAATTAGTTTGTTAATGATTTAGAGGTTTAATTTAGGCTTATTAAGTTTTAATGATAAATGCGCGCGCGCGTTGATTTAAGTTTCTTCACTGACATGGCGACTGGACATGACGTCACAGACTTTTGCTCCGGAAGCGTTGTTGCCAACATAAGGTAAAGGAAAGGATATATACGTTTAGGAAGGATGCATTCGGGAACAGATTGAGGTTTTATTTGTGTGTTTGCTGTGTGGTGAGTCATGTGCATGTTATTTTCTTTTTATTCAATTCGGCCAAACCATACTCCCCCGCCTTGGAGTTTACTCCAACATTAATTACAAATTAAAATGTTTTGTTTATTTATTTATGTACAGATAAGTTATATAATATATATAGAAACTTTATACTTAACTCTAAAACTACATTAAAATTGAATAGGTAAGTTATTGAGTGGGGAGAGGACAGACTCTAACCACAGGACGAATATACACACCAGCCTTTGTTTTGACCTTTACAACCCGAGTAACACCATCATTACCAGGGTAAGTTTCCTCTACTACCGCAAGAGGCCAACATAGAAGAGGAAGTTTATCTTCCTTTAATATCACTATTTGTCCCTTCTTAACAGGGTTGGAAGAAGTGTTCCACTTTTCACGGCTCTGTAATGAGGTAAGATATTCAATATGCCATCTTTTCCAGTAAGATTGTACTAATTTGTCAATTAATTTATATCTTTGTAAACGGGTTATAGGAATATCATCTAAATTTACGGCTGGAATATATTTTAAAGGGGTCAAATTTAAAAAATGAGACGGAGTGAGTGCCAATGGTTCTGATGGGTCACTACTAAGAATACATAGAGGCCTGGAGTTCATGAGCGCTTCTATTTGAACAAGGACTGTATTCATCTCTTCATATGTCAATATTTGAGAGCCTATTGCTTTGTGAAGATGAACTTTGACACATTTTACATTACTTTCCCATATCCCACTCATGTGTGGAGCATATGGTGGTTGAATTCGGAACTCAATCTTTTGGGGAATCAATTCCTGAATGATAGCTTTATTATATTCCTCAGAACAAATTACAGAATAGATTTCGTTAAATTGGTTACGAGCACCAATGAAATTCTTGCCTCCGTCACTCATTATAAGTGAAACGGGGCCGCGACGTGAGATGAAGCGTTTGAATGCAGCGATATACATTTCTGTCGACAAGTCAGAGACCAATTCTAAATGAATTGCTTTGGACACTAAGTCCACGAATAAACACACATAGGCCTTTTGACTTTTGATTCCTCTTTTCTTGCTCATTGTTATATATAGAGGTCCCATATAGTCAACTCCACACTTTGAGAAACATTTCTGTTGAGTAACACGAAATTCGGGTAAATTTCCCATAAACGGATACAATTCTTTAGGTTTATGTTTAAAACATTTATTACAAGCGTGGATAACCTTGCGAACTAAACTTCGAGCAGGTAGTACCCAATATTCATGCCTGAGTAAGCCCAGAACCAACCCAGGTCCCGTATGAAAATTTTTTCGATGATAATGTTCAATAAGTAAACGCGCTATTCTACTCTTTGCGGGAACAAGTATCGGATGCTTTTGTTCAAATGACATGGGGGCATTATGTAAACGTCCTCCGACACGTAATATGCCCTCATCATCAATGAAAGCATTCAATTTTCTAAGAGGGGCGCGAAGTATTTTATTACTTTTAATGGCATCCATGTCAGAGGCAAAGTGTTCAGACTGAATTGCTTTTATAAGGTAAATTTCTGCAACAGTTAAATCTGAGATACTAATAGAACCATTACTTTTTAATATCTTTGCAAATCTTAAGACATAAGTAGATGCATTTAACAGTTTAGTCCAGATTGACATTCGTTCAATAAGTGCCAACAGTGGGTGAGTTTCTATGTGTGAGTCTAGCCTTTGAACCAGAGAAACAGACTTTGATTCAGGAATATCAGTAGGAATATTCAATTTATTAAAAGAGCTAATTGGCCATTTATCACATGGTAAGGCAATCCATTCAGGTCCCATAAACCATGATTTATTTTCAATTAATTTATTTGGTGTGACAGGTCGTGAAACAAGGTCACTTGGGTTTTCATGGCCAGGAATGTGATACCAATACTGCGGAGCTAAAATGTCATGTATAACAGAAGTCCTGTTGGCAATAAATGTTTGCCACCTGTGAGGTGAGGAATGAATCCATGCAAGTGTTATGGTTGAATCAGAGAAAGCAAAAATAGTGTTCACTTGACATCTGTTATTAATAGTTTTTAGAGCAGTTTGTATGAGCTGTGCAAGAAGATGAGCTGCACAAAGTTCAAGACGAGCCAAAGTTATCTTTTTTAGAGGAGCGAGGCGTGAGCGAGCACACAGTAATGCCACATGCGATGCTTGAGAGGTCAAAGAGCCTATTCGTAAGTATATGACACCCCCATAACATTTCTCACTTGAGTCTGAGAATCCCAGAAGGGTAATATATGAATTTTCATTTATACCTACATGGCGAGGTATCTTAACGTGAGAGAGATTTGACAGTTCACTTTGAATCTGTAACCACACTTTACTTATGTCACTAGGGACATCTTCATCCCAGGAAAGAAGTCGCTTCCAACACTCTTGCACCACAAGTTTCATGTAAGCGGTGAGCGGCGCGAGCAAACCTAGGGGGTCATATAGAGAAGCGGTTTGAGCAAGAATTGATCGCTTGGTACAATTCTCATTAATTAAACAATTAATTTTAAAAGTGAAGTTATCTTTCACTGGGTCCCATCGGAGACCAACTAATTTAGTTTCAGATTCTGAGTCAAAATTTAAACTCTTTGAGGCCCGAGACTCTACAGGTATGTTCTGCAGAAATTGAGGTGAGTTCGAGGTCCATTTGGTTAACTTAAAACCACCACTGGCAAACATATTGATCAATTGATTATACAATTCAAGTGCTTCACTATGTGATGCCACAGAATGAATGAAATCATCCATATAAGAATAGAGCGGAGCTACTTCAGATGCTCTTGGGTACTTGTGCCCTTCATCTTGAGCAAGCTGGCGAACCACCCTCATAGCGAGATGAGGAGAACATTTTAATCCAAAGGCAAGTCTTTGGAACTCATATATTTGAATGGGTTCAGTTTTTGGGTTAAATCTGAATAGTATCCGTTGAAAGGCTTTATGCTCTGTTATTATTTTTAATTGGAAATACATTTTTTCTAGATCTGCAGATACAGCCACAGCATATAGGCGGAGATTGATCAATAAATCAAATATGTTTGTTTGCAAATTTTCACCGCAATGTAAAATGTCATTCAGGCTTTTGCCAGATGATGTTTTCGAACTTGCATCTAGAACAATCCTAATCTTTGAAGTATCCTTGTCAGGTCGATACACAGCTCTGTGAGGAATATGATAAGCAAGAGGTGCAGTTGAAGGACCAGACACTTCAGTTAAAAATCCTTTATCTATATAATCTTGTACAGTTGCATTATAACCTGAACGCAATTCCGGATCAGAGTCTAACTTGCGTTCAAGCGATAAAAGGCGGCGGGTAGCATTTTTGTAAGAATCGCCTAATTTTTGGGGGTCATCAGAAAAAGGCAATGAAACAACATATCTACCATCAGATTCGCGGGTCACAGTTTCATTAAATATTTGCTCACATTGCTGCTCTTCAGGACTCAATATTTTGCGTGCGGGTAATGATTCTAAGTTCCAAAATTGTTGTACCAAACTATCCAATCTGTTGTTATCCTCAATGAAAGCGTGAAAGGAATGGCTTGCCAAGTCATAAGTATTGCTTTCCGCTTCACCCATAACTATATACCCTAATGTAGTTTCCAAAGCGACTGCACGAGTATCTGGGTGAGTGACTTTGCCTGATCGCAATAAATGTGGGAACAATCCAGACCCAACAACGCAGTCTATTTCAGATGGCATGTAAAACAACTCATCAGCCAATGTCGTATTTTTGAAATATTCTAAGATATTAGTATTTAGTCGCGTAGTAGGTAAGTTACCTGTGATTTGTTCGACGACAGCGGCTTTTATAGAATACTGGCAGCGGGAATCCATTCTTGAACTAAACACTATTGTTGTGTATCCTAACACTGGTCTTACTGTCATGCCTATGCCGTGCACAGATGAACTTTGATAGGTTATGTTTAATTTGAGTTTTTTACAACAGGATTCCGTTATGAAATTCGCAGTCGATCCAGTATCCAATAAGATTCTCATATTAGCGGGATCCACACTATTTAACACGTTAACACAAGCGGTAGGAACCACGTCGTTATAAAATGTGCACGACTTCGCGTCCGAGGTTACAAAACAATGCATATTATCACTTGCACTAGTTTGTTCGTCACGCCGCGCACTTGTTATTGTTTTCCCGGAAACATCGAGTCGCGTGTTTTGAGCAGTGACACTGACAGCGCCGGGGAGAGAATCGGGATTCGAGCAAGCAGAGGGATATATATCATTCTCACTCGCACTTAGTGTTTGCGGCTCATAATCGTCATGAAACGTCAAAACATTAGCTCGCGGCGGCGTATCAAAGTGTTTCATATTGTTCTGTTGGTACATGTAATTGTCGACGTGCAAAAGGCTATGATGTCTGCGACCGCATTTAGCGCAAGTTCTATTCGACTGACAAGAATTTATATGATGAAATCCGAGGCAATTTTTGCAAAATGAATTTTTAGTTACAACCGAATACCTAGAGCTTGCGTCGAGTTCGTTAAATTTCTTGCAAAAGTACAAGGGATGTTTTTCATTATTGCAAATTATGCAAGTATGCATATTTGCGGAGTTTGCGGGAGCGGTAGATAGAGCGTGCGGCCGCGGCAAAGCGTTAGGTATCGAATCCGGCGATGCGGTAGCCATGAAAGGCGGCGGGGCGGTATGCGTATTATTATTTATCACGTATGATTGAAGAGGTTTGTTTTTATAAGTATAAGCGTTGTTTTGAGAGTAACTTTGTTTAGCGGGTGGGCGGAATGTATTTGATTGCGGTTTGATACTTAATTCAGTACGCGACAATACTTTACTTTGTTCTTTGATGAACTTTTCGAGCGAAGCGAATGTAGGTATTTTCTGCGTACGGCAACTTTGTTCAAACAATTGAACAGTGTCTTTATCGAGCTTATTGAGAGCTATATGCGTAATCAGGAAGTCTGCTAAATCCTGAAGGTTTAGTGATTTCAAAGCTGCTACTGACGCGCAATACTGTTCAACAAATGAGTCAAGGTTATGCGGAGAAGCGGTAGTTATGGGCTTGAATTTGAACATCTTATCTAAATACTGAGTACCTAAAGTACGTTCATCTTGGTATTTGTCCACGAGTAAATTCCAAATGATGTTGTAATTGGAGGCAACAGGGAGCACTCCTGCGATGACAGAGGAAACCGGGCCAGAGAGTTTTGAGACTAAATATTGAACGCGTTCAGCGTCTGAGAGGTGTTCATTCTCGTGAATCATTTCTTTAAAGTTTTGATAAAACAGCGGCCATCGTGCTGGATCGCCGTTGAATGAGATTAACTCTAAAGCTGGCAGCTTAGGCATAGGTCTGCTGGTAGATACTAAGACTGGCGGTAAGGGCGCTGGTTCTATTTTAACTGAATCAACAAGCGATTCTTCAGTCGATCGAACATGGCAGTAAATTTCATCGAAGGCTTCGATGGCCTTGAAATCCACCTCGACCTCTGGATTGAGGGTCATCGATAGGCGATTCATTTCATTGACTACATCTGTAAATTCTGTCCGTAATCTATCTAAAGTTTTTGTTCTGATGAGAAATTTCTTTTTTTCTTCCGCGGTTGTTATATTTCGACTCAAATCATATACATTTTGTAATATGGCGAAAAAGCTTTTCCTTTTGCCATCTAAAAGTTTTAAATCTATATTTGTGGCCATTTTTAATTGTTAATGTACAATGAAACAAATCAAGGGTGAAAATTATAAAACACGTGGAAAATTGCGAGACGGGTATGAAATGTACTAATTGTGTAAATTGTTATGTGTGCATGAATTAACTAAATACGGTGAGATTTTCAAGTGGAACTGTAAATTATCACGGGTAGAAGGACCAAAAATGAGGATGGTGGAAATTTTACAGGGATGGAAAGGGATTACCTTGGTTTTCGTTGATGAGCGGCTGATGTAGGACTATCTGACTCAGTTCTTCGGCAATCCAAATCACTTCAATAATTTTCACTTGCGGTTATAGTTTTAATTAGTTTGTTAATGATTTAGAGGTTTAATTTAGGCTTATTAAGTTTTAATGATAAATGCGCGCGCGCGTTGATTTAAGTTTCTTCACTGACATGGCGACTGGACATGACGTCACAGATATTGTAGGGAAACGCAGTGGAAGTGGACAGTCTTTAAGATACAAAAAAAGTGTGTCAGGGTCATTTGTGGTTCGTGGTGGGATGAGAGCTGCGTACCCCTTTTTAAGAAACTTAAAATCCTTCCTTTGCCTTGTTTATATTTAAGAGAGGTATGTAATTTTGTCACATCACATCACTCGTACTTTAAAACACGTGGCGAAGTTCTTGACAGGCAAACCAGGGTAAAAATTATGAACATTCTATATTACCCTCGAAGTCACAAGATGATCTACAGGAGAAACGTATTCAATATGTGCATTGTTATTTATAATCATCTCCCGGAGGAAGTAAAGCTGCTAGAGGGAAACGCCTTTAAACGCAGTCTAACAAACTGGCTTTTGGATCGTTGCTTTTACAGCGTAAAGGCGTATCTTGAATACTGATATTATTACAATTAGTAGTATTTATTTATATAATTGTAATTGTATTAGATTTAATGAATTTATTGTGCCTCTTTGACTTTGATATGCCTATGTATGTAAACTTTTTCTAGTATTTAAATTTAACATTTTATATTGATTTTAACTTATTTTTTACTCTTTTGACATTTTAATTTACTACTGTATATTTGCACGCTTGCATACGAGCTAGATACAAGAAACATAATGTACTGTTTCAACATCCTTAGCTATACTGTGTCTATGCAAATAAATAATTTCTGATTTCTAACATCCGAAAATGATCACACTATCTGTCCCATTCTAACTCATCTTGGTTAACCATAAGGCGTGAATTCCACTGAGACGGCGTAAGGCGAAGGCGAGGCGCAGGCACGGCACAGATACGGCGCCGCGCCGCTTCTGTGTAATTGACCGGCACGTCGCCTTCCTACATTTTGTATGAAAACGTTAGAAGCGGCATCGTGCCTGCTTCGCCACGCCTGTGCCGCGCCTTCGCCACGCCGTTTCCGCTTCACTAGCAGACACGATTTCAGCGCCGCGCGAGGAGGACGTCGCTTGTTATACAATGAGCCGTATTTATCAAATCTATGACATATATTTTCGGACTTCGAATAATAGAGCTTAAAAAGTTACGTGAAGAGAAGCGCACCCTAATAAAATTTTATATAGTCTTTCTTCAGGTGGGACTGGTTCTCTCCAATTTGTATGCTGCTTCTGAAGATCGTGTTTTACTTTCGACAATATAATTTGGAAACATTCTTGTGGCATTTTATACACTTTACGAAAACGATCAGGATATTCATGTAATTTTTCCATTATTTTAAAATATCTATGTTTTTCTGACAATTTCCACACAGGGTGGACCCAATATCTTCTATGATTCTGTACATTAATGAGTTGCAGCAAAGCAAGCGCATTTTCGTCTTCTGAAGAGGAAGACATGCTAACGCAACAAAATCAGCCTATATAATGACGCAACGTACCGTCTCTTCGCCGCTTCTGTATAACTTAAATCGCGTCCGTGCCGTATTTGTGCCACGCCTGCGCAGCGCCTTATGCCGTCTCAGTGTAATTCACACCTAAGGATTCAAAGAGACAACTATATGAAACATCATCTTACTTAACAATACGGATCTGTCGGTAGTATTAAGAGGGTATCAACGAATCCACTAGCGCCACTCGTAAAAAATTGTATTATTTAAAATTAACGATACATAATTAAAAAGGGGGACTAATATGTACTGTATTTGGTATTTAAGTATCTTTTGAATACATCAAACTAGTTATTGCGTTGCGAGATTTTGCCGATCCTTGAGTTCAAAAATAAAACGGCCGTTTTTTAGGGTTCCGTAGCCAAAATGGCGAAAACGAAACCCTTATAGATTCGTCTTGTCTGTCCGTCCATCCGTCCGTCCGTCCGTCCGTATGTCACAGCCGATTTACTTGGAGACTATGAGCATTACAATTATGAAATTTGGTAGGTAGGTGTATGGTATGAATCGCTGTAGAAATATGATGTAAAATTACGAAAAAAAATATTAAACTGGGTGGCACTGATGTTAATATACCAAGAATCAAGATTTTTAAAGTGTTCTCTGCAACAATCTCTGTAATTTGCGTTAGCCAGTATTTGTATGGCGCGTTTTTGCATTTTGAGGACGCGTTCAAAGTCAATACAGTTTCCTCATAGCACAATCCCATAAGATATAATTGAGTGTACATATGAATAATAAGCTTCCTTAAGATGATCACGAGATATGAGTGGTTATACCTAATTGTTTAAGCAGGTAGGCTCCTTTTGCTAGTTTTTTGCACATTGAGTCTATAAGTATGTGCTTTCCACGAGAATGTAGGAGCCAGATGGAAGCCAAGTAAAGTTACGTAATCGTATCCGAGGTAAAATTTGGAAAAAGTGGCGGCCATGTTGATTTTCATCATTTCCGTCCCGATTTCGTTCAAAATCGATATCTGAGCGTCCGAGAGGTCTCTTAATACGAATCCGAAGTAAAATTTGGAAAAAGTGGCGGCCATATTGTTTTTTTCTCATTTCTGTCCCGATTTCGTTCAAAATCGATATCTGTGAATCCGAGAGGTTTCTTAATACGAATCCAATGTAAATTTTAGAAAAAGTAGCGGCCATATTGATTTTTCTTTATTTCCGTCTCGATTTCGTTCAAAATCGATATCTGAGCGTCCGAGAGGTCTCTTAATACGAATCCAAGTTAAAATGTAGCACTCCATACATGCCAGAAATTGTAAAAAAAAGGTTAAAGTTACTATATAGGCGTGTGGGGTATTGGCTTTTAAAAATGACATAGAGGTTTATTCATTTTTTTCCATTTAAATCAACCGTTACCTTAGTATTACATACTAGCAGCCCAGCCCACGGGTATACCACTACAGAAATATTTAACATAAAATTATGAAACTCAAATAATTAACGAATTCTTTCATCAATAGTTTTCACAGCTCACGCGATGTAAAGAATATTTTAGGTTTTTTTTTTACACCTTGGGTTACATTATTGGAGTTTTTGTAAGAATTCCTAATTTTTTGAACATATAATATAGCCCATGTCAATGTCACCCGAGGATAGTGTAGCTTCCCAACAGTGAAAGAATTTTTCAAATCGGTTCTGTAGTTTCGGAGCCTATTCAATGCAAACAAAGAATCAAATCTTTCCTCTTTAAAATATTAGTATAGATTAGCTGTCTAAGTCGTAAAAATTGTGTCCCCTCATTCTAATTTCCACACTACGAAGTTTAAGATTCTGTAAAAAATTGAGTTGGTGCATATTAGTAAATACTTTAAGCGACTTTTTGTTTCAACAAGATAGGTTTACCATTTTTTTGAGTTATCGTTAAAAAACAGTCTAGCCCAAACAAAAGGACTTAAGTGCCGTAAGTTCCCTATGAAAAAACGACTTGTTTTGATTCAATGTATTGTATATAGTGGTTTTAAATGTGGAATAGTAGGTATCGATAAGGAACCCTTCTTTGTGACACGCACTTGGCCGGTTTTTTTAAATATCTTTCGTTAAATTTAAATAATCACAATTTTTACGAGTGGCGCTAGTGGACTCGTTGATACCCTCTTAATCTAAGAACAAAACTGACGATGTGTACGAAAATCGATGTTTTTATTTATAACCAATTAGTAGATTGATATAACAATCTTAGTACCAAAAGAATAATAAATAAATAAAATCACCTAATTCAAATAACAAAATATAAAATATTTGGCAATAACCAATAATCAATTGTCAAATAAAGAATTCCGTAGTAAGTTGAACAAATAAGGTAAATCGAAGAATATCAAATATAAATCAAGACACCCGTTGCCGCAAAACAATAGCAATATATATTTACCTTTGATTTCCATAAGGGTACTTTGCAGGGTGAAGTGGGATTTCAAGAGAGGTTCCGTATAAAAATAAAATTGTCAAAATCAGGATACCCGTTGCCGCAAAACAATAGCGATATATTTATTTGCCTTTGATTTACATAAGGAAACTTAGTAGGGTGAAGCGATATTTAAAGTTAGGTTCCGGATAAATAAACTTGTCTAATACGGATAAACACATATTGAGTGACTAGTTTATTAAAAGAAAGTCTTTCGCTATTATTTGTTTACGTCTCTGAAAGCTAAACAGGGAAATAAATTATAAATTTAGTTTATGCTTATAAAGAATTAATTGTAAGAGACATCATATGGAAGAGCGGTGTTCTCTTAACAAAAGAGACACTAGCATAGTTATTGTAACTAAACTTAAGAAGATACTGAACAAATTCTTTATTCTTATTTCCCTGTTTTTTAGGGATCCGTACCCGAAGGGTCCAAACGGAGCCTTATTGCTGTCACTCGCGTGTTCTTCTGTCATCTGTCACACATTTTGTTCCGAATACTTTTTTGAAACTGACAAACTTGAAATTCAGTGATAATGTTTATTATTACGTCCTATACTTATTTTTCGGAAAAAGCAATGCAACCAATCATGCACTTATCATTTACATTTAAAACTTTACAGATTTCATTTACTCATTCGTTCATTCACAAACATATTTGTAATTAGTACTATATTTAGCTGCGTGTGTAATCATTCACCTCAAATGTCCTGCCGATACCTTACCTAAACCATAATTAGTGTAGTTTTTTGCTAGACCCTATTTTTTTTAGCTTATGGAACCCTAGCGGCAACGGTGTACGATTTACATACATTCACTCCAAACAGAATATCCACTTGACGGCTGCCTTCACCGACAATCCACTTCCCACTTTATTTTATTACATAAATGAAACACGACACGCGTCAGTTGTCATAACTCTTTACAGATTACTGACTTGAATTTTACGCAGAAAAAACATATTTTGCAAGGAAATTCAATGTTGATTGTGAGGTTTCTAGCGCATTTAGCCAGCGCAAGGAATTTAATTATAGCCTATACTGCTTATCCCTTGTCGTGTATTACATCGATGTTACATAGGTGCACTTGATAATTTATTTTTATTTATTGTTATTTATTTACTTGGGAAGATCATCAGCTTAGATAATACAGCGGTAGTGACAGTGAGCTAATAACAGATCCTCACTGATAGCATAGTTTATACAAAAAATGAGTGAGCGAGCAAAAAACAACGACATGCGTCTTGATAGTACTGCTACATTATTAAGAACTTAAGTCTAAATAAACTAATAACAAACAAAAACATTTCTTAAACTATATCCTACTTTTGCCGAAAAATTGCCGTGACAAGAGTCGTTTTAATGAAGGAACACTCGTACTGAACAGGTTCAAATCGCCAAACCTCTGAAACACATCATTTATGCCGTTGCTCGCTCTAATGAGAAAACTGTTTCGCCTATAGTTAGTAGACGATAGCGGTACGGAATAATGGTTGAAGTATACAACAAAAGCGCAATATATTCTAAGACTGTGGTTCCAGAAGGTCATCAAAACGCGTATTTGATAGGGTCGGCAAATCACATGTGACACCCCTAAAATGGCAAGCGTCATAGGCTGCAGTGCAGTGACCGCTTTACATCAAGTTGATTTCTTGTTTACCACCGACGTGGTTTCAAAAAATAAGTGGAGGACTTCTCCTTCTTCCGTTACTGACGCCATTTTTTATAACGTGATTTTGAATCAATAAATTTAATATATTCGTGGAAAAAATACTTTAGAAAAAAATTAAAAAGGCCACGACCTTTCGAAGAGCGAAAACATAAACCAATAGCTGCTATACCTACCTATTATATCAGTATCAGCCAGGGAAAAACTTTTAAGACTCGGTGTTAGCAAATTTTCTACGCGTTCAACGTGATACGTATTTGCAGGAGGCGAGCATATTTGCTAATGTAAACTTGAAACTTTACGGGTGCGTTTCCAGTATACAGCACGTCATTAAGTAAATTGACAACGCTTAAAAACTTACACTATCTAGTTAAAGAACTTTATTTTCTCTAGATAAATTTATATTTCAATTAGAAGAGAGAAAATATACATATTTATACTTAAAGTAAACAGTGACTTCTAATATATGAGGTATAACAGCTAAAGAAATAATTAGCAGAGATCGGACAAATTTGCGTCATTGCTCGCTATAATGTGGACATGACTCCAAAATTAATCAAAAAGTTAATCAATTAATTATTTTTTTAAATAAAATTTAAATTTCCGGAGATCATTATCAGAGTGTGGAGCGAATTATTCCGCGCCACTTAAAAACACCTGTAAAATTTTATATTTTTGTACTTTTTTCTCATTTATTTTCTCATTCAGCATTTACGCACTCCTTCCGCTCTACCCCAGGAAGACTAGGCTGGAGAGTAGGAGTTTAGCCGGAGCGACAAGTGGGACAAGCCTATTGTGTGTCCTTCTCCGGTACTCTGAAAATTATTTCTATAGTCACCAACTTTCTTGTGAGAAAAAGTACCTTTCAAACAGACAGAGAGAGCGCGTTGCTTTCGCATTGAGAAATCGGATCCAGTCGGAATTGTCGTATCGTAACTCAACGGAAACACGCGCCAAGTTGAAATAGGTTTCGCGGTATTACGCCAAAGTTAGTTGGGCTCCCTCGCAATCTTGCCACTAAATATACTAAGCAAGCGTTAATCACAAACGATCAAATAGCTAACGTGAGATGGTGGAAATTCTTACGAAATACCCTCGATGTTCGATACAACTAAAAATTGCAAACAACGAAGGTCGATGACAGTATATACAGTGTGGAAAGATAAGTCGGGCCCTGGAGGGAAACTACCTTAAAACGTTGAGATAGCTCAATTAGCTGAAAGGAAGCATTATTTTATTTATTTATTTATTTACCATTGTCAGCACTAACAGCTAAACCTTATGTGCTAATTGGTTTTACATGCATTTGTTATTCATTATTATTTAATACAAAAATCTGATAAAAATAAAAATAAATTAATTACATCAGTCAATAAATACATTGGAATTACCGTAATTTCTAAAGAAAATTATTATTTAATATTTAACATGTCATTAATTTTATTAGGCAAGGCTGAATAGACACTGTTTCGGGAATTTTCATTGGACATAACACAAAATCTTAAAATATTTCAACAATAAAACAATAAGCAGTCTGGGAATTATGGGGTTATGGAGCTGGCGCTAACGACTGTTTCCAAATAACGAGTAGCGGCAGTTATAAATCTTAATTCAGGGGTTAGGAAGATATCCATAAGATAGATATTTCTCCTAAGCTTTAAAACTGCATTCACAGATTTTTTAAAAATGTACAGATAGCAAAAAATAGCAACTTTTTGACATTTTTGTCAAAAAAATGTTTGATGGCAATTGATGCCAATAGATCCTATTTTTATCAAGCCCAAGGGAGCCCAAAAAAATAAATAAAGACATTTTGCACAATTAGTATTGAAAAGAAGGTATCTTTTTCAAAAATCTATGAATGCAGTTTTATTGCTTAGGAGAAATAAAATAATGTTTCCTTTTAGCAAATCGAGTTATCTCAACGTTTTAAGGTAGTTTCCCTCCAGGGCCCGTATTTTCTTTCCACCCTGCATATATATTTTTTCTCTAGAAGAAAACAGGCCGGCCTGAACACGGAACGGCCTACTATGAATCATCCTTAAGTGGGTTGCCACCATAAAAAAAGGAAAGAATAAGTTAAAGCTTGAAACACACAGAGCGCGGCGCAGCATCGTTGCGGTTGCGGGGCGAAGGGGGTTTTTCGGTAAAGCAAACCGCGTGGCACGTCGCACCAAAAAACGCCGCGGTATTGGGTAGCGCGGTAGATCGGAGGCCGTGTGTGCGACATATGAAGCAGTAATCGACAGTCGAAAGTTTCGGCAAGATCAAAAACCCAAAACCGCCTCCGCCCTTGTTTGTTTACATTTCAAGAGGTAATCTTGAAGCGAGTGCAGTGTAAAATATAAAATAACCTTGCAGCCGTGTGTACCACAGTTACGAGTACTACAACACCTAGTCCCAAACTAAGCAAAGCTTGTACAATGGTTCTAGATAGACGAGGATATTCATACTTATAAAGATAAATACACTCCTGAAATACATACCTACTTAAATACTTAGAAAACATCCAAGACTCAGGAAAAAGTTATTCGTGATGTTACACAAATAATGCCCTGACCCTGGTTCGAACCCGGGACCTTGGGCTTCGTAGGCAGAGTCACTACCAACAAAGCCAAAGTGGTCGTCGATTATACTTATATCAACCAACTACTAATAAAATACTATAATTATGTTTGCATTTATTTTACATTGAGAGTTATTCTATTTAGTGTCAAAAATTGTAAACGTAATATAATAATAATAATAAATCTTTATTTATTGTTCAAAAAACAAACATGTAAAAAAATTGGAGCCCTGGAGACTGCGTTAGTTTTCACTGTGTTGCAGCCCCCAGTGGTTGCCCGTAAGCATGAACACAAACTTGTCAGACTTGCTATGAAATTATCTTTAAAAAAAAACAAAATAGCTAAATAGTAACATTAAGATTACAGTTAAGTTAGATTACTGTTACTTACATAAAATTTAATGATTATGTTATAATAGATCTGTATTATTATTCACTCAAACGTTTGTTGTGTGATGTGTGTTTGTGAGCAAGTGTAAATGTGTATGTATAATATGTGTGCGTATAAAGGTGTGTGTATGTGTGTGTGTGAGCATTTGGATGTATCCCTAAGGTAGGAACTTTTTTTTTTATAACTTATTAATTAATTACGAGTCGAAAAATATCCCAGTCGTACAAGGTTTTCAGTCTCATCATAATTTTTATCACTCGGCCATGCCCATACAGTCTTTTTAAAAGCATAGTTAGATAATGTTTTGACGCAAGTATAATCTAATTAAAGTATAATATAATGTAATAAATAAAATAAATATTTTTTAAGAAAAAAACCGTCTTCTATGGGGGAGGCCGGTGAAAGATTACACTCTTAGATTCCATACAATGAAATAAAAATGGCTGTAAGTATGTTTATAATGGTAGAAGACTAAGTACCCTCAATTCCTCAAGGATCCCATGATCAGAGCTGCGTTTTGACAAAAACGGGACCAACTTGGATATATATACTTACAATCAAAAAAAGAATTTTCAAAATCGGTTTAGTAATGACGGAGTTATGGAGTAACAAACATTAAAAAAAAATTCACAGATCTCGTGCACTACACGACCATCAAGGTACATTGAAAATGAACTCAACAAAATAAAAAAATGCATTACATTTGCTAACGTTATGCCAATTTGGTTGATATATAATATATAAACATAGCTCACATACAAAATTCCTATTAAATTGGCAATTTTTTAAAGCGCAGCCAAGTTACGGTAACCACATAAAAAGGCATTTGCCACTTTACTAATATTCACGCAAGATAACGGCGACTTCAAATTAACTCGACCTCCAAACTCCGACTATAACTATAACAAGAATTTTCAAAGTAGAATTCAACATGACACCGTAGGCCCCAGGAGAAGGATAAATTATATGATATCATAACCTTGATTATTTGTTTAATTTTCTTGCAATCGAAGTGAAAAGCAGATGTATAACTCATGTATAAAACTCATTTTCTTTATTTAATGAAAATGTTACAAAGGGATATATACAATAACTATACAAATGACTATAACTAATAAACTAAACCTACCTTAACCTATGGCGCCTAAGCTAAAACTACAAATATCCCCTAAGTCGCTGCCATTTGGTAGGGTGCCCATAAGGCTAGCTGCGTTCCCTCGCTGAATGGCAATGCCAATGCGCTGAGCGAGGAACGAGCCAGCCCTACGGTCACCAGTTGAGCGGATAAGCATATGGGACATTTTATTAAAAAGTTGTACTGCCTCCGGTCCCCATGGGCCCAAGGTCTCCACGGCAAACGCCGCAAATACGTAGCTGTCACCTAAAGATGCATATTTGCGACGTTTAGCAGCTTCGGCAGCCGCGGCAGCACTGCCTGCCTTTAAAGATGTCGTGCTGAGGTGAGACGGCGCTAGGGTGTCAACGCATGTTGCGTCCCAGATTAATGGCCGTCCCCGTTGCCACGGTACTAGGGTCATCCCGTCGGGCCTCTTACCGTCGTCACGTGCCAGGCCATTAGGCTCCAATGTTGCTGGCACGCAGACGCTGACCAGGGCCCGACGGATGATGTCGTTAAGGCTGGCGTGGCGGGACAGGCGGCCGGCGCTTTTGAGGCAAGCAAGGCCGTGGTGACCCAAGCGGTCTACATTTGCACCGCAGGGGCAAAGGTGGGGCTCGACTAGATTAGCCCCGAGTCGCAGACCTACTGAAAGGCGAAAACTATGAGGGTCGAGGAGGTTCCCGAAGTTGGCTGAAGGGTAAGCATGTAACCAGTGGCCTGACTGCCTCTCTGATATGGCTAGTAAGCGGGCCCTTTCCAGAGTTGAAGGACTAGACTCCAATAGGTGTGCATGAACTCTTCGGCATATAGGCTCATCCCAAAGTCTCTGCAGGTTTGGGTTAGAGGGCAAATCTTTGCCAGGGCAGGCCACCCTCCAGGCGTCCCTGGCCTGGGACAAGCACGCTATCTCACAATCACCTAGTGAGGGTGTTAAAATCTTGCCTGTGAGAGGCAGCGTGCTGTGCACCGAGGACAGGTACGCCGGCAGGGCGACGCTGGAAATTTGATAAATTCGATAAATTGTCTCGGGTAAAATGGCTTGTTTTATGCAATCTCAATCAACTATTTTATTTGCCAAGGTTTTGGAAGATATTGGTCTTCCAAAACATCATTGACTTATCCACGAATTGCTATTTCCCGGGCACTGCAATAATGTGCTATTGTTGTCTCGAACTATAATTAATAATAATTTATTATAGAAACAATACATGTTTAATTTAAACAATTTGAAATATAAAACTAAAACTAACTACAATTGTACAATTGTGTTGATTTAAAAAAATATATATTACCTACTAATAAGAAGTCAGAACGACTGTTCTGACTTTTTGACTTCTTTCAAAAAGGTTAGGCTACAGCGCAAACCCTTGACCCGATCGTCTTTGTTTTCGGCTCAAATTGTAGCCGACTAAGTTGTCCAGAGGAGTTTTGATCAAAATTTTGATATCATTCTTCGTTTCCAAAATATCGAGTGCCAAAATGAAAAAATCGGAGGAAATTGATTTTATTTTTCACTATTTCGGCCAAAACTTTTTTCGTTCTGGACTTTCTCAAATAATTCTCTTTGCATCTTACAAATCTCGTAAATACGCGTCTTTTGAGCCTAGTTTGAATATCATACCTTCACAACTCTCTGAAATATAAGGGGATCGCACTATTTCGTGAAATGGGACCCTATACTGGAGCGAACGAAAAGACATTTTCAATGTCAAAACATACGACCGAATTGAGAACCTCCTCTTTTGAAATCTTGAAGTCGGTGAACAAATCACTGTATCCCGCTCGACTACAGTGATGTCGACTGAGACCTAATAAACCACCCTGAACTGTAAAAGCCCCTTCTAACAATAAAAATCACTTAGCTACCATAAAACAGTACTTTTCTTTACCATCTTTTCTTTTAGCAATGACTATCTCGGCGTATAACGAAACTTTTTCAATAAGTTGGCAGCCTATTACAGTTTGGTTCACACTTCATTATTCTGTTTACTACTTTCTAAGCATAGTTTCGGGTGAAGCTTTTTTGTGGTACAAGGGAGAAAAATTAAGTACACAATCACTTTTAGCTGAATACCTCCTATAAATATAAACAATAAATATTAGGGGGACAATCTTACACAACTCGGTTACCTCCATAGTAAGGTCAATAAGACTTGTGTTATGGTTACTAGACGATGATAATATTTATAAATATTCCTATACGACTACTGACGCCCGAATTGCGACGAGGTTCAAACTATGAGAGATACAAGATGCAAGTGTTCTACAGATGTAAATAAAGCAATAAGATCTAAGTCTGACAGATATGACTTCATCATAAAAATAAAATAGTGTCTGTATACATCATTATCATAGTGTCTGTCTGACGTAACCTCAATAATAATAACCTCTAGACGTGACCACAACAATAATTATACTTCATGTGACTAAACGAGAACTACGGGATCATTAACACAAAGTCACAGTAGGTTGTCTAACACTATTACTGTATTAGAGAATAGCCATCAAAACGAAGTGTTAGAAGCGCCTGAAGAGTTAAGAGATTTTAGTGATAAAAGTAAATTATGAAGATAAGTATGTAAAATTCAGGACCAACTTGTACCTTAATGAACTGATAAAAATTGTGGGTTATTTTTGACATTGAAAATGTATCTTCGTTCGCTCCAGTATAGGGTCCCATTTCACGAAATAGTGCGATCCCCTTATATTTCAGAGAGTTGTGAAGGTATGATATTCAAACTAGGCTCAAAAGACGCGTATTTACGAGATTTGTAAGATGCAAAGAGAATTATTTGAGAAAGTCCAGAACGAAAAAAGTTTTGGCCGAAATAGTGAAAAATAAAATCAATTTCCTCCGATTTTTTCATTTTGGCACTCGATATTTTGGAAAAGAAGAATGATATCAAATTTTTGATCAAAACTCCTCTGGACAACTTAGTCGGCTACAATTTGAGCCTAAAACAAAGACGATCGGGTCAAGGGTTTGCGCTGTAGCCTAACCTTTTTGAAAGAAGTCAAAAAGTCAGAACAGTCGTTCTGACTTCTTATTAGTAGGTAATATATATTTTTTTAAATCAACACAATTGTACAATTGTAGTTAGTTTTAGTTTTATATTTCAAATTGTTTAAATTAAACATGTATTGTTTCTATAATAAATTATTATTAATTATAGTTCGAGACAACAATAGCACATTATTGCAGTGCCCGGGAAATAGCAATTCGTGGATAAGTCAATGATGTTTTGGAAGACCAATATCTTCCAAAACCTTGGCAAATAAAATAGTTGATTGAGATTGCGTCAAACAAGCCATTTTATCCGAGACAATTTGCGAGCCGCAAGCAAGGGTCGATATAAAGTAGAGGATAAAATGAGTTTTATACATGAGTTATTTTTTTTACATCTGCTTTTCACTTCGATTGCGAGAAAATTAAACAAATAATCAAGGTTATGATATCATATAATTTATCCTTCTCCTGGGGCCTACGGTGTCATGTTGAATTCTACTTTGAAAATTCTTGTTATAGTTATAGTCGGAGTTTGGAGGTCGAGTTAATTTGAAGTCGCCGTTATCTTGCGTGAATATTAGTAAAGTGACAAATGCTTTTTTATGTGGTTACCGTAACTTGGCTGCGCTTTAAAAATTGCCAATTTAATAGGAATTTTGTATGTGAGCTATGTTTATATATTATATATCAACCAAATTGGCATAACGTTAGCAAATGTAATGCATTTTTTTATTTTGTTGAGTTCATTTTTAATGTACCTTGATGGTCGTGTAGTGCACGAGATCTGTGAATTTTTCACTAACATGAAAAATTTTTACCTATGAAAAAGTATATTTTACCTACTTTCGAAATATGTGATTATAATTTTTAAGTTGTATTTTTGCGTGAACCTAATTGAAAATGTGCTAAATTTTTATCCCAAGAAAAATTATGTTTTTCTTATCGTTTTTCCTTTGAACTCTGCTGCGTTCTAACTATTTATTAGTAAACTATGAATTTAATATCCATTTTACATAACAATATTACTATTGATACATCTGTGAGTTTTTTATACCGACTTTATTTAGCACTATTAATTTTTAAAAATGACGTCTTATAGTCTCCACGGAAAAATATATTGACCGAGCATTACGAATAACCTAGTGAACCCGGTTTTTAAAACCATGCCCAAAACTCAAAACGTTTGATTTTGACATAATTTGTACTGGAGCGTTCTGAGCATGGTTTAGTTTGTATGTTTGGGTGAACGTGATGTGCTTGGCATGGTTTTAAAAGCCGGGTTCACTAAACCACCACCATATCAGCCGAAGGACGTCCACTGCTGGACATAGGCCTCCCCCAATTTTATAGGGGGAAATGCCATAATCGCCACGCTTGGCGATCGCAGTATCTCCACCGCACTCCAGGTGCCTCGTCCCTCCTCACGATACTTCCAAGCATACTTGAATAGAATATTTTATAAATATCCCGCACAAAAGTCTGTGACTTAAACTCACTACCGACACGATTGCGCGGAAAATGGTGAAAGGGTCTAAGCGAAAAGTTTAATGGAATAACCGTCAAAAGTCCGTCTCGTCAAATTAGGTTCACCGCGGAACTTGGCGCAAACTGCAGTCTCGGAAAATGGTGCAGATTAGTTCAGCGTTACTCAGAGTGAACTACCTAATAAAACGAAGGTGTATAACCGTCAAATGGGACAAAATTAGAGACGCTTGTGTTACTTGAGACACCTGTTTTTACCAGGGACCACCACTGGTGTCGTGTTTGACTTTAGGATAATTTCGACATCTAGTTTGTGCGTGGTGACTAGGTGTTTGGGTTATAGGTACATACATAAAAACAAATAATAAACCAGTACACGGAAAAACTGAACGTGCGTCTAAAATACTAACTGTCAGAATTATTCGCTCATGGAGTATTCGCACAGTTACGTAGTATTTAAGTCAGTATAATTGCGTACAATGAAACGTGACCGTACGGTTGTAGAACTGACTTGTAACCGAACTTACCCACAGATATCAGAGAAAAGCAGATAAGCGCTAATAAGTTGAACGTTTTCTATACTTCCGATCTATTCCCACTAACGTACTTATCAGTAAGTAAGAAAGAAATAGATATCATGTAGTCTGACAGGTCTTCAACTGTCATTGTCTCAACTATTCATCGCTTCGTGACGAGAGTTAGTGCAGTGAAAGATAATTTACTACGAAATATCGACATCGATATTCAATTACTATTGATATTCTTAAGTCGTATATCTTACTCCTATACTTTGTTGAAATATTTATGAAATTAAAAACACAAACTGCATTCAATATCAATAATAAATATAAATAAATATTAGGGGACAATCCTATACAAATCGACCTCGTCCCAAACTAAGCAAAGCTTGTACTAACCATGGGTACTAGACGACGATATACATACTTATACAGGGTGATTTTGGGGTCGTGATCCGGAATGATTGTACATGGTCAAGAATTCAAAGTAGACAACATCACAGTTGGTATGACGGTTTATAACACAAATAATTCTCTTTTTCTTCAAATTCTGATGGGAAATAATACTTTTTCATACAACTTGGTCACCCTACCCCACTGTCAACTCTCCATACTATCCGTCAAAGAGAGAAGGGTAACCATGTTTTTTTGAGAGTTTGTATTTTTGTCATCAAAATAAATTAAAAAAGAAATACGTTTGTTTCGTGTCACTACAACTTTTTTTAAAAAGGCTAACCGATACCAAGTCGTAAAACTTATTCTTGATCCACGACCCCGAAATCACCCTGTATAGATAAATGCATAGAAAACATCCAAGACCCAGGATAAATGCACAAATCGCGATAAATGCACAAATAATGTCCTGACCGGGATTCGAACCCTGTCGTATGCAGGGTCACTACCAACTAAGCCAAAGTGGTCGTCAAACGTCAAAAGATTCTAATATATCCTACAAATTAAAATTATGTAGTTATGTAGTAGGTAATGACTAATGATTTTAAGCATTTTATACTCAAATGTTTATTTGAAACTTTAGGTTATGGTTGCCTCCAAGGCGCACCGGCCAGAACCCTTCCCCTTCCCCCAGACCCGCGAGGGTCCAGAGGAACTGGAAGAGCCCAGACACTCGTGGAGGTTACCCGACTAGCGCCCCATCGTCGTCTAGACCATAACACCAGCCTTATTGAGCTTACTATGGGACTAGTTTGATTTTCACAAGAAATTGTCCCCTAATATATACTTATTTATTTATATATGCGTTTATAATCCAGTTTTGTCATAAAACAAATTATCTTAGCTCATTTAGATCAAAATATTTCTCTCAGATAAAAAAAATATTAATGTATGCAACGTCTTAACATATTATGCCTAAACCTAAACCAAACCAACTCATCTGAAGCGGTCCCTGAAAATTCAGTAAATAAATATTGATCTTTCCCAACTTACCTCAAGGGGCATCTGGAATATTGTAGGTATTGCATCTGGCAATAATAATCTTTTATTGTTCTTAGTAACATAAAAGTCACTTTTAAAATGTTTGGAGCAGATTCTGTGATGTTTGGTCGGCGTCCAATTATTGCGTCCTACTGCGTCAACTCATTTTTGAAGTAAATTATTATTCGGAAATCTAAAGTTGACAAATAACCATGTAATTAATAATTTAACGCAATAATATCTCGTCTAAATGCTTACGTAAATAATTCATATCGATAAATTGTCGACATATTTTTTTTTCATTAAGTAACAGCACTAGCCCAGTTCACGACAGATGATTTTTTACCAAAAAACCTTTCTGAAATTAATTTGGAACTACGCAAAAGGTACATTTTGTAGTATCCAGCATCTGTAGTCTATCTCAGACTATTATGTTGCATAATGTTCGTGCAATTTTTGAAATAATAGCAAAAGTTTCTTACCAATGAAAACTGATATTTTCTCCGGACATTTTCACTTATTTTAAACTGCTCCGGCACCATTGCACTACGTACCACATTTCTGCTTACTTGTAAATAAAGATTGTTGAGTTTTGATACATATAATTTCGTAATTTTCACAATATCTATTGCACTTTCGGTACCGTTTTGTTTTTGACGTATCGTTGTGATGTTTACTAAATTCACTCTGGTGTGACATGGTGTGTTTTTTAAATCGGGACAATTCGTTAATATCGTACTAGTTGTCCCATTCTAACTCATTTTGGTGTGCCATAAGGATTAACGAGACAACTATATGAAAAATCGTCTGGCTTAATACTGCGAGTCTGCCTTTATATGATGTCTGTGGAACTTACCCAACTGTAAGTATCTGTAAGGCAGTAAGGCCTCTGGCTATAGCCGTCCGAAAGGACGAAGATTTAAAAAATCACCACTCAAAAAGTTAAGCAAAACCACTATGTAAAGACACTCATCGTGAAATATATTTTATTTAAGAAGGAAAACTGATGACATAATACAAACCTGAACTGAATTATAGCCTGACCAGTGCCTATTTGGACCTGGCCATGTTGCGGATTTTCACTGGAACTAATTTATTTTAATGGCAATGATTTTTTTTAGCTGGCACCTTGGCTTGTACCGTCGCGTTTTATGTGACGTTTTAGTACATTTCGGCCATATAATGTGACGGTATGGGCTATCGTGCTAGCTAGGCTGGTGTGCATAAGGATTGATGTATCATAAAAAGGAATGCGAAAGTCTTTATTTTAAATATTTAGGCCGATTTATTATTTCAATACAATACAAAGACAAAAATGTGACTTTTGCAGCAAAAACGTGATTTTTCGGGAAACGAAACGTAACTTATGACTCGAGAGCCCTGGCAACACTGCATTTCACTGTCATAATAACCTAATTGAAACTGACTGGTAATTTTCCTAGAGAAAAGCCGGATATAATTCTCGATAGTGTAATATAATATAACTCAAAAAGAAAATTAAATCATGTCTTTCTTAGTTAAACAGTTCGGCAAAAGGGTAAGATTATTTATACTTTGAAAATAATTCTAGTGAATACACTTTCTTATAATTGACGATAATTTTCCAAATAATTACGTTTTAGGTGCTGTCACCAGCACTTTCTACAATAAAGAGAGTGAACCTATCCACAAGTAAGTATATTAGTATATTACTAAATTAAATGGAAGTATATTTGGTTGAATTGCGTAATGTCTAAGCAGCAAAATAATCTTTGTGAATATAATCATAAGTTATGCCTTTTCCTGCCTCCCTTGAAGTCAAATATGTAGGTTAAAGTTTGCACAGTTTTACAAATCGTCCACGAACACTTAATAGCATTATGAGCAGGCTTATTTCTGGAATAGTAATATTTTATTTCTGAACAAGCTGCTCCTTTGTAAACTAAACACATAATGAATGTAGTAATATTGGAAATTAATGCATCATATAATATATTTTTTTATTTAAAATGGGATTGTTCTCAGCCAGCATCTAGCCAGGGGGCAAAGATGAGGTTGATGATGAAGCGAGCTCACCCAGAAGATGGCTATATCTATGGATCCTGAGAATTAGTGTCCTCTTTTAAATACTATCTTCATGGTTTATGGGTTATGAAGACAACAATTGCTTAAGTTAACAGGGACAAAACCTGAAAATAAGGTTTTCTTTTAAATGTTTAAACCCCTCCCCTCGCCGAAAAGCATCCAAGTCCATAAAATTGTAACCACAGTAGGATGAAGCTCTTTGATGAAGAAATTCCTAAATTGCATGGTCTAAAGGGAAGTCCTGACTTAAAATATGAAAATTAAAGTTTTTTTAGAAGAAAAACACTCAACAATTAACACTACAGTACAGCTAATTTTAATAAACCTTTGTAAGTAAGTTACCAAGTGCTCTCCACACTAGGCAAGCCTGTGCCACAGGGGCCAGCTAATAATAAGGTACAGACGCAGTACTCAGTGGTTGATGCGAGTGTATGATGTAGAAAATTGTGATCTTATATTTCAGCGAGTGCAGTCTTCAGCCCAAAAGTCCAGAAACCGGCTCCAGATTTTGCTGCCACCGCAGTTGTCAACGGTGAATTTAATAATCTCAAACTAGCCGACTTTAGCGGGAAATATGTTGTCTTACTATTCTACCCGTTAGACTTGTGAGTATTGTCTACCAGATAAGAATTGTTGTGGTTTTAAGAGATAATCGTGGTTAATCTATGTGAATGAACTTTATATGTGCTAAGAAAATAGACTAGTTAAAATGATCATGTTTACAATACAATTACTCTTTATTGCACATTTTAGCTTTGTTAAATATGTATACTCACACACATTACACTTTGGCGGCTGCCAAGGTCGCCCCAAGTGTAGGTAAATAGGCGTCGGAATTTCCGATCCCTGGGATATATTATGATATATTATTGGCCAGTACTGAAGCATGATGCAGCATTTTAACCAGAATCAAGTTATAAGTAGGTTCCCACGTTAACATTCACTTATATTAAATTCCAGCACATTTGTGTGTCCTACGGAGCTGATTGCCTTCAGTGACAGATCGAAAGACTTTGCCAGCATTGATTGCCAGGTCATCGGAGTGTCTACAGACTCTGAGTTCAGCCATCTTGCATGGATCAATACACCCAGGAAGGTACAGTTACTTTTATCTGCACTGATTGTCACAGTAATTGCTTGGTAGCTTTGCCCTGCGTTGAAAGTGACAACTTGACGAAAGCCAATTCTCACGGAGTTCTACTTAATTTAAATTTATCTTTATTTATTTACAAATCAACTTACATTCACAGTTAAACCAAACATGCAAGTTATAGGTTACAATAACAAATTACTAACATTGTGCTATATTATTCAATAGTAGTGGGAGTGGAATTCAACTGTAGTCAGGAATCTCGGTTTTGTTTGTGAGAACAGGTTCAGTGTTTTTAGTGCCCCATATAAGGAGCTAGCAACTAGGGTCCCCGTCTTCGCACGGAGGATTACAAATACTCAAATAGTGGTTTTGGGAGGGGGATGGAGGGGGGATGCTTCGGACAAAATGTGTCGGCAGTTTAAAATGCACAATTTCAAATAGCCATGAATTAGTCACTAAGCTTTTGTCATCATCATCCACTATAAATTGCTGTGCCATAAGTCCTCTTAAGAGGGCATCAACGGATCCACTAGCGCCGCTCGTAAAAAGTGAGATTATTTAAATTTAACGATACATATTAAAAAAAGGGGACTGCTATGTACTGTATTTTGTATTTAAGTACCTTTTGAATACATCCAACTAGTTATTACGTTTCGAGATTTGTCGATCTTTAAGTTCAAAAATGAAACGGCCGTTTTTCTTTCAACGCATAGATTGACGAATCTAGCAATGTAATAACTGTTTCAATGTATTCAAAAGGTACTTAAATACAAAATATAGTACATAGCAGTCCCTTTTTTTAATATCCGTCGTTAAATTTAAATAATCACAATTTTTACGAGTGGCGGTAGTGGACTCGTTGATACCCTCTTAAATGACTACTGTAATAATTAATCCTTAGTTTCTGAGTCATGAGACCTGTTACTATTAGGTCAACATAAATATGCAGAACTAACCTAGGTTATGTGTCTTGTTATAGGATGGCGGTTTGGGTAAACTTGACATCCCTCTGCTGGCGGATTACAATAAGAAGATCAGTCAGGACTATGATGTCTTATTGGACGGTGGTTTTGCGCTGCGTGGTAAGTTATTCTTATTTTTAATAAGTACTTCTTGGTAAAAGTATTAGAAACAGTTGGATTTTCATATCGCTAACAAATTCGAATATTTATTGATTTCCCAAAAATAACAAAACGTCAACTTGTTCTACTCAATGATTGATTGCTTGTATGATATATATTGATACCCTAGTTCACAATACTGTAGTCCCTCGGGAAAACTTCAGCAGGGAGCTCATTCCACAACCAGAGCGTCGGAGGGTGGAAATTTCTCTGAAACGTTTGTTGTTGTTTTCGATGTATTTAAATATTTATATCTATTGAACATATCTTCCTCTAGTACCCATAATACGAGCTTCATTTAGCTTACTATGGGGCTGGTTTGATTAGTATAAGATTGTCCCCCCAATATCTATTTGTTTAAAAAATTAAGTAATAAAAAGTAAATTTTGGGGGTCTATAACACAAATAAATAGACCTAGTCCCAAACTAAGCAAAGCTTGTACTATGGGTACTAGACGACGATATACATACTTATTTAGATAAATACATACTTAAATACATAGAAAACATCCAAGACCCAAGAATAAATTTAATATCAGTGCTAAATGCACAAATAATGCCCTGGCCGTGACCTCTAGCTTTGGAGCCAGTGTCACTATCAACTAGGCTAAAAATTATTATTAATTTAATTATTTTTATCTATTTCAGGGCTGTTCGTGATCGACAGGAATGGAATTCTCCGCCATATGTCCATCAACGACCTGCCCGTTGGTCGCTCTGTCGATGAGACGCTGCGCGTAGTGAAGGCCTTTCAGTTCGCCGATAAGCATGGAGAAGGTAACTATTCTTGGTCGACAGGAATATTCTTCACTCGCTCAAGTCGCTCATCAACGACCTGCTTATGCTCCGTTCGGTCGACGAGACTCTGGGCTTGGTGAAGGCCTTCCAGTTAGCCAATAAGCATGGAGAAGGTAACTATTCTTGGTCGACTGGAATATTCTTCACTCGTTCATCATCGACCTGCCTATCCGTCGTTCAGTCGACGAAACGCTACGCTTAGTCACGGCCTTCCAGTTCGCTAATAAGCATGGAGAAGGTGACTATTTTTGGTCGACTGGAATATTCTTCACTCGCTCATCAACGACCTGCCTCTCCGTCGTCCGGTCGGCGAGACGCTGCGCTTAGTGAAAGCCTTTCAGTTCGCTGATATGCATGGAAAAGTTTACTATTCTTTGTCGACTGGAATATTCTTCACTGTCTGATCAACGACCTGCCTGTCCGTCGTCCGGTCCACGAGATGCTGCACGTAGTGAAAGCCTGCCAGTTCGCCGATAAACATAGAGAAGTACGACCAGCCTTTTGGTCGCTCTGGTACAGAAACACTGCGCCTAGTGAAGTTGTGAAAGCCTTCTAGTTCGCCAATAAACTTGAAGAATTTGCCCCCTGGCTAGATGCTGGCCAAGAGCAATCACATTTTTAGTAAAAAAAACGGCCAAGTGCGTGTCGGGTCGCGCTCAAAGAAGGGTTCCGTGCCGACACCTCCTAATCTACATTTAAAACCACTATACAATACAGTAAATCAAAAAAGTCGTACCTTCATAGGGAAGTCATGGCACTTACACCCTTTTGTTTGGGCAAGACAGTTTTTCAGCAATAACTCTCAAAAACCGTTAGACCTATCTTGTTCAAACCAAAAATCGTTGAAAGTATTTATAATTGTGCATCATCTTGATTTTTTTCAGAATTTTAAACTTCTTAGTTTGGCTTTTAGAGGTGGGGGGACACACTAATATCTCACCAACGGGTTGACTTAAATGGAAAAGTTTTTTAGAAACCTCTGTCATTTTTGAAGACCTATCTATAAATACCCCACACGCACAATACCTATAAATTTTTGACCCCCCTGTTACATGTATGGGTGCCCCCCAGTTTAATATTTTTTCCATAATTTCACATCATATTTCTATAGCGGTTCATAGCATACACCTTCCTATCAAATTTCATAATTGTAGTACTCATAGTCTCCCGAGTAAATCGGCTGTGACATACGGACGGACGGACAGACATGACGAATCTATAAGGGTTCCGTTTTCGCCATTTTGGCTACGGAACTCTAAAAAAGCAGTAACTGTTATTGGCAAACTTCGTTAGCGCGGGAGCAAAAACGATTTGACAGTACTGAAAGATTATGACAAATAATCAATAACCACCTTTTCGAGCCGTTTGGGGTCGAGACCCTGGGGCCCTGGGGTGAGAGTGCATTCAGAATCTTTTCTGAATGCGCTAAGCGTTTAGTAGACGTAACGCGTGACCAGAGGGCTGGTTCATATCTGGCACAGCGGCTCAGCGTTGCCATACAGCGAGGCAACGCTGCCAGCGTTCTAGGCACGCTCCCGGCTGAAGTTGAATTAAGAGAAATCTTTTATTTATAATTTAGATTTATGTTAGATTTTAATTTCAAAGTTTAGCATTAGTTTTTATTTATAGATATATTTAATTCAGCATTATATCATAAATATTGTCAAAACGTATTTTAGTTTAAATTATTTAAATAAAGTTTAAAGCATCAATAACAGAAGTGACCCTTATATCGAGCAACATTTATGCCTACGAGTTTAAAATTTATCAACTTTATTTCTAATATCAGACCTCCATACTTGACTTGATTAATAGTATGTACATACTTAAAAAGATTAACTAAACAATCGCAACTTCAAACTCTTCAGTGACTTTTCCTGGCACTGTCATTTATTAATTATTCGTAATAATAACTGTGTTCACATCATAATTATCGAGTGCTTTTAAAAATGCCGCGAAGAAAAAAACCTTGTGCTGAATTTGTGGAGTTGTGAATAAAAGATTATCCCGAATTACAGGCTCCCGATACAAAATTAATTTGCTCTAAGTGCAACGTTAGTTTCCATGAAACAAAATCATCTGTGGAACGATATTTTAAGACAGAAAAGCATATTTCTGTCAAGAAAGATTTTAGGTTGGAATTGCTAACATTGGTGTTAAGCTGTAATATACCATGGTCTCAGCTAGCGAATCCTATATTTAAAAAAATATTGAACACTGCATCTCTGGAAAGTTTGAAAAAACTGTGGAGGTCCTTTCAGAATGTGTGTTGAGGCAGACTTACCTAAATCAATTATACGACGAACAAATGGAAAAAATTTGACAGGAACTAGAAAATGATTATATTTATGTGAGCGTTGATGAAACCACAGATGGCAGGGATCGTCAAATTGCTGCTAATATGATATGATAGTGAGTGCATTGCTTGAAGATACAGTCGGAACTCCACTTGTGTTGTTGTCAAGCAAATGTTTGAAAGAAACAAACAATATAAGTATAACCGATTTGATGGAATCCCTTTGCCTCCAAATCCAACAATTATTCGTTGGGGAACGTGGATTGAGGCTGTATCTTACTATAACACGTATTTTGACGAAATAAAACGCGTACTAGACACATTTCGTAATTTTGACGCAGCGAGTATCGCAAAAGCAAAAAAAGCTTATCGCAGTACGAAAATTTTGATTACTTCTACCGTTTCAAGTATGCAGCCACAACAACAGTCGATGTTAAAAGATCATTTAGTCAATTGAATTGGATATTTTCTGCACGACGCCGCAAATTAACTGTAGAAATTTCATATGGCGGCTGATATGGTGGTGGTGGTGGATAACGATGTATGGTTATTGGTCGTCTGATTTTACTGTACTACTATATGGATGAGACCTTGGCTATGGCTTGGGCTTAGGGGCTTTTGGGTGAGGCTTTTGTCCAGCAGTGCACGTCCTTCGGCTGACATGATGATAATGACAATAATATTTAATAATTCCAGATTTTGTTTTCATTCTCAAATCTCTCCTTCCAGTTTGTCCCGCCAACTGGAACCCAGACACCAATGCTGACACCATCAAACCCAGCCCGAAGGAGAGCAAGGAATACTTCAAGAAGGCTAACTAAACAAGCTGGGCAATATTAACACTTGGAGGCATTTACATAGAGGCGTTTTGCATGTCGTGAGAGTTTATCCATGGTTAGGATAAGGATAGGAACAGCACAGAACAAATTAACACTTAGAGGAAAGTGAGAGTTTGCAATGCAGCATGATTAATTAATTAACATTTACTTTATTTCACTGTCTTGGATACTATTGTAATACGAAGCTAGTTAGGTAGGCCGATTCAAATGAACATCTTTTTTAACCCTTCGAACGCCATTCTTCGTAAACGTCAGTGACACACGCCAACTCGACTTCGAGAAGAGATTGAGTATGAACCTTAATGTAAAACACTAGGTCACTTTTATAACGTACGTCATACCATCTATAGTTGTTCTTGGCGCCACTGGTACTACAATACGCGACGCCTTTAGGCGTTCTTGGCGTTCAAAGTGTTAATCAAAACTTTCCCCTTGTAATATGACCTAAAAAACATAATTAACTCTCACTAAATGATAGGTGTCAAGTACTCGAAATATTCTTATTTATACAAGGTAGTTAAGAATACATATTTTGTTAAGCTATTTTTGTTTTATTGATCAGTCAACCTGTAGAGTACACACACATATTTCTTTGTTATAAAAATGGTAAATACAAAATAAATATCATTCATTTATTTATTTCTTCGAGTTAGGGTATACATACATACATACATACGATGTTACAATTTTTCATGAAGGTAGTATACCTTGTGACATCTTGTAACTATAAACGGAAGATATTGACAAATTGGCGTACATACAAAATTTCAGTATCAGACACGGTACACATGAATAAGACATGATGCACGACATATAATAATTCTAGTCTAAATACATTATTTTTCAAAGTCCAAAATATGTACATACATAATAAACAAAATAATACATTTTTTCAGATTAATAAGTTTCTACAGATAAATAAGTTATATTTGTTCTTCAATTCAAAATGTTTGCTTATATGTATGCCTTTGAGCGTCACAAAGTTGTAATTACCTATGTATATAATCTTGTCATACAAATTCTTCTGTAATTACTCTCTCAGTTCCAATGATATGTGGTGTCCTGCAACGAGTTTGAGCAACACCTCATACTCTAGCTTCACTTTGCTGTAGTCTGCGGTAATCCGGTATTTTCGTACCAAGTGCACTAAGCTTGTTTTCATCATCATTAGCGCGTAAGTCTTCCCTGAAAAAAAAAGAGTGAAATAATGGCAAGATGTGATAGGTATATACCTATGTCAGATTTTCCACACAATCGAATTTTAACGAAGACCGCTTACAGACGGTTTGGTGCAACCCAGCCTTAGGCCTTAGGCGACTTACGATCACAGACCGATCAACGTTAAACATGGCGCCGGCAGCTGTCATCTCATAGAAACTTGTCGAACTTTCCATACATTTAAATTTTAACGAATACAGCTTACGATTACAGACGGTTGGTGCAACCCAACCTTTATCTATAAAAAATCTAAAAAAAGCTGGGGGAGCGCCCTTTCTAAAGGGAATCTAACGACACCATGCATGTTAAAGCCCATTGTGCTAAACAAATAGATATACATACACACACCTACACCTGGAAAACACAACCCTACTTCTGCCGTAGGTATGTCATGACTGGAATAGTATCCACAAAAATCTCAATGCCTGGCTCGTTTACCTACCTATACAGCCCCGCCTCCCGAGGCTGAAGGCGCAGAAAGCTCCAGGACTTCGAGGCAGCGAAGCGGGGTCCAACCATCGCTCTGGTTTGTACTGCAGACGGTCCGCACCCCAGATGGGCAGTCTGTGTATACCCCATAAGGCTACAGCACAGTAACTGCCTGCAGGGAGTGTATAGTTCTCTGAAAACGAAACGTGGCTCGGAGCTAATATTGGTGGTGATTTGTTGTATTCATTTGCGTTGTTCTTCGATGGGAAACGTTAATTGCAAAAGTACGCAAGTAGTTACATGTGTATTCAGTAATTTATAGCTTGCATAGGGTGCATTACATAAGGTGGTATATCAAAAAAAGATCACCGTTGAGCCCTGCAACGGCACTGCAATTTACATTCTTAATTATCTTAATAACTACACTAATAAAATAGAAATAATTAATAACAAAATTTCAGATGTATACTACCCGTCGGAAATATCTGCGAACCTTGCTGGAATGCGCTTCCCCTCGCGCTTCCCCGCACCTCGCCGCGTTTTAGCCTATTCAGTACCGTTGCCAACGAAAGCGCCAACGAAAGCGCCGACGCATGTGTATTATTCTTGCTTTCGTATTAGCATTATTGTTTATTGTTTCTCTGTTTGGTGAAATATTAATACAAAATATAAACGTTATAAACTGCCTATTTTGTGTTGTGAGATGGGTAGGGACTATACGTAGCGCAGAGCGGAATTTAGTGCTAAAAATTAATCCAATTCTTTGACACTGAAAAAAAAACACGACTCTTTCACTATACTGGTTGAACAAGCAAGAAAAAGGGCGTGTGCAGCAACTGGTTATCTAGAACGACAATAATTACAATAAAACGTGAAGCAAAAAAGTTACAAACTTTTAGTTTCGCCATTATCTCTTTCTCTCAACTTGTTCTGTGTAGGTATTGTATGTTTTTTTTACCCTATAAAGTCCATATTGATGTAAAATTGTAAAAAAACTAGATACATACAAATAAATATATTTTTTTTACACCTCGACTTTTTTGCTGTCTCTCCCTTGCGTGACGTCATAAAGCCAGGTACGCAGATATTTCCGACGGCTTGTACCTAGGCAGTGAATAATGCTTTCCCGTCGTCTAGAATACGACTAACGACAAAATATAATATATATACTGAGATAGAGATATCAGTGAAATACTCCACATATATCGTAGCGTCGCTGTATATTTTAGTAAGAACTAACCACACGACTGCTGCATCTCTGTCAGTCCAATATGCAAGTGCGATAGAGATAACACATAGCGACATCTGGTGCAAACAAGTTAAACTAACATTTCCATAGAAAAATTCGTTCTTCGAGTTGAATGGCCCCTGCGACTAACCAAAAGAAGTGTCAGTCAATTACCGTATTATTTGACGTCAGTTTTCATTCAGACATTTGACAAAGCACAATATACAGGGTGATCAATCCAAATGGGACAGTGGAGAGAAGTCAGAAACTATGAGAGAGCGAATTCTGGTCTTAGGAACCATGGTGTCAATTTTAGTGACAAGAAAAACTGCATTCATAGATTTAAAAAAAAACTTGTAACTACTCAAATTCAGGAATCGAACCCGGTCTTATTGAAGAAATAAAAGTTACAGTGTTTATATTTCGATTGTGCATTTTATTCATTTTAGATCGATAATTCATCAATGGTTCATTCATCGTAACGTTTACTGATTATGATCTACATAATCGATATCGAAATAGAAATAATGTAATTGTTTTCTTCAAGACGACCAGGTTTAATTCTTGAAATGAGTACAAGTTTTTTTTTAATCTATGAATCGGTGAGGACCAAAATTTTTGGACCATCGTTAAGGGATTTAATTCGCCTACAATTTAATTGATTCCGTTGTGACACGAAAGTTACCCATATAATTTGTATGACAAATTTTCGTGTCAAAGCAGAATCAATTAAATTGTAGGCGAATTAAATGCCTTAACGATGTGGTACAAAAATTTGGTCCTCACCCGAATGTAGTTTTTCGTGTCACTAAGATCGACGCCGTGGTTCCTAAGAACAAATTTCCCTATCTGTTATAGTTTCTGATTTCTCCCTACTGACCCATTTGGATTGTCATCCGGGTGCTACTAGGTACGGGTCCGATGACGTTAGATTATTATGGATTTTTAGCTGTATATTATTTGTACATTTTTTCTTGTTTTTGTTTGTACGTTCTTTAATGACCTTCCACATGCATTTAGTTACGTTTTCTGCCTTACTTATTTCCTGTATATAGGCATGTTTTTTCGATCTCGCTATAATGCGTTTTAGAGTTTTCCCATATGTTTTGTAGTGTTTAGTGAGAATAGGGTCTTTGGAATATACTGCCAGAATTTTTAACAATCTTTTATTTCTGCACGATGTTTTTATTCCTTTAGTTAGCCATTTATTCATAATCTTTGTTTTAATGCGTAATTGTTGCACTGGTATGCAAGAGTTTAGTATATTCTTTAAAGTGGCTTCAAATATCACATAGTTATGTTGTATATTTTTGTTTCCTTCGAGGAGGTGTTTCCATTGTATTTTCTGTAGTTGTAATTTAAACTTATTAATATTTTTCTCATTAAATATCCTTTTATTTACTTTATAATAGGGTTTGTTATAAATTTGACTGTCTCTTTGGAGCCATATAGTGGTACTTCTATGGTCAGAGAAGCCATAATCGTGTACATTCGTATTTAACGACTCGTCTGTAAAGTTTGTAAATATCAAGTCTAGACATGTTGAGCTATTTTTCGTAATTCTTGTCGGTTCTGTTATTTGTTGTATAAAATTATATTCCAACATGAAAGATATGAAATTAACAGTAGGTTTGTCGTTTTGTAGTACGTTTAGGTTAAAGTCCCCTCCAAGTATAATTTGTTTTTTTTTTGTATTTGTTTAATAGTAATTCTAAAAGTAGTTTCATTTGTGCATAAAAAACGTCGGTCTATCTCCTATTCCAGTATATTACTATAATAATCAAATCTAAGCATTTTAGTTCTACGGCAGAAATTTCAATAATGTATTCAATGGTCATATCCGATATATCTTTTCTTTCGGTGTACTCTAGGCCCTCCCGTAGTAGTATGCACACACCGCCGCCAGCATAGTTTGCGCGACAGTAGGATGATGACATGACGTATCCATTAATCTGTATTAAGTCAAAAAAAAAAATCCGTTAGCCATGTTTCGGAGATACAAATGGCATGGTACTGATTGTGTTTTTCGTGAACAAATGCTTCTAGAGTGGGCAACATATTATATAGACTTTTTTTTACCAAGCTGCATGCCAAATTTCAGCTTTCTAGGTCACCTAGAAGTAGGTTAGGTTTTTGATTACTAGTCAGTAAGTCAGTGGTATAAATGCCATTTTTTGGAATTTAATATCTCAATAATTATTAATCCTATATTTATGAAATTTGGGGTTTTAGTTGTTCTAAAGGATCTTAATACATGTACAAAATTTAATTTTTTTATGTTAGATAGACTTGGAGTTATTGAGGTGTCAAAAGTGGCTCCAAACGGTTCGTGTAAAATAACACACGGCTGCTGTCCGCTAATTCCTGGGGTGAACTTGGCTGGACACGCTACCGCCAGATCACCACTCGTTGCGAATTTCCTGTTCTCTGCACTTGTATCGTAATGTACTATACTACTGTCAGTTATTTAACTGACAGATTATAACGCCGGAGTAGTTTTTTTTTTTTTAAATGAACAATTGTATATCGATAAAATTGATAGTCACTTCAGCTCCAGTCGTACTATTTCTATTATTGTTTAGCCAATGGGAAAGTATTATTCACTACTTCTGTACTCATTTCACACGTATCAGTACTTGATCTGCACGGTAGGTATTTAACTGCATGGGATAAGAATATTGTTCTAAGTGTGATGGACCTAAATGAACTCACTTAGTTGAACGTCCCTCTGAACTTCTCGAGCGATTAATGGCACGACCGTGTTGAACCGCAGCACCTCTTTGATAACCGCCTCCGTGTAAACTAGTTTCGACATGTCTTCTTTATGCAAGTTTTCGCTGGAGCAGAGCACGGATATTATTCTGTAAAAGAAATCGTGCTGTCAGTATTATTGTTGGGCTATGCTGGGAGTTTCTCTGGGTGATCGCATCAGGAATGAGGCCATCCGAACCAAAGTAACCGATATAGCCCTCCGAATCGCTAAACTTAAGTGGCCACTGCCACTAATAATAAAATCACCGCCCACTGGCGGGGCACATAGCACGTAGTACCGATTTCCGTTGGGGCAGAAAGGTTCTCGAGTGGCGACCGTACCGGAAGGCAGGCCCCCCACACGGTGGACTGATGACCTGGCAAAGGTCGCGGGTGTCCGCTGGATGCGGATGGCGCAGGATCGGTCATTGTGGAAGTCTTTGGGGGATGCCTATGTCCAGCAGTGGACGTATTTCGGCTGACATGATGATGATGAGTATTATATTGGCGCCTGAACTATTGGCCAATCACGAGCCACTCATTGAAATGTAAGTACTCGTAAGCACGGAACAAATCTGATGTTGTAATGACTGATATCGCACCGATTCCGTATCGCCAAATGAGCTTTTGTTTAGTGGTTTGGCTCCTATAGTTTGTAATGACTTGTCTAAATTAGAACTAAATACATCAGAAAAAAAAATTGCTGGTACTAAGTGGGTTGCGTCTGATGGTCGACGCCTTTTCGTGGTTGTCGCTTAACCGCCGGTGGTTTTCGGGTGGCTTGAGAGCTTCTAACAATCAAGTTGCACATTTAGCTAATTCTAATCAGTCAGATGATAAAGACTACTGCCCCCGCTTATCCTTGGAGTTAAAGAGGGTCAGCTCACGAGTGTTCCATGCGGCGACCATAATCGGCCAAATAAGAACCATATGAAAGGTGAGGAATTGTATCGTTCTAACCAGCGGTAGCGAGGCGCGAGTCGAGTGCATTTAGTAGGAAATTATCGAGTCCTCTACATAAGAGTGCAGATGGTGGGTGTCATGGTATTCTTACTGGATAGAAATGCCACACGACCTGGTTCACAGGTTTTCTACATGAAAAAAGGCCCGGAGCTCCATCAAAATGTAACCGTGATGATGATAAGACAAAGATGAGGTGCATATAGGCAGAAACACTATATGCCTATGAGGCATGTTATCGTTGTGATAGTCCATAGGAACGTACTCTTGGTAAACCTTCTCCTGCATATCCCGGTGTGTGCCCACGAGCACAAGCATAGCGACGAGCGCGCGCGAGGTGGTGTCATGTCCAGCGGTGATTAGCGTATTCAGTTCATCATGTATCTGCTGGTCCGTGAACGATCCGCCCTCCGCCAGGTCTAGGAGGAGATCCAAGAACGACATGAAGCGCCGTGCTGCAAAAAAGGGTATAAAATAAGTATTGATCAGTGAGTGTCGCAGTTCGTTATAATCGACAACGCGTAGGTTATAATCATCAGACTATATTGTCATAATGCCCGGGATATGTGTCCCATGAATCATAAGGTCCCTAAAGTTATCATGCTACCTCAGGGTGCGCATAAAATCTTTCAGGTAACTAGTGATCCTGAACGGGAAAAACACCAAAGTATTCGGATCGGATTACCTAATCCCGGTTACCTAAAGAACAAAGCGGGGACACTACTAAGGTAGTTAGAGGTGTTATCATGCCTATACTAAATACAACACAACATACATAAAAATTAAGGATGTAAAAAAAATGGAAAGAAGAAACACAAGTATCTGTAAGTATGTATAAAGAGACTCGGATTTCAGTTGGAACATGTCATTAAACAATTAGTTCAGGGGTTCTCTTGAGCAACGATTCCCTTCGTTAACGAATGAACGCGGCGCGGTACGATTCCTGGCCAGGACGGAAAATTAAAAGTCACTTACTACGGGAAATCCATCACGACCGAATCTCACGTCACTTACGTAGAATCTGGCGTTGGAGCCATCGCTTGACAGTTCGGGGAACTGCCAGCCGACAAGAAAAACGGGAAGCATTACGAAGATCAACCATCTCGTGGAGTGGTAGCACCTTGATATCACGGTCGGCGCAGTCGCGGCTAGGCAGCATGTGGCAGGACCGCCTCTTCGCGAGTCGCTCTCGAAGTTGGGGAGCCCGCGTTGAATACCTCGGCATGCCGGACCAGGCAGGTCACTTCGAAGGAACGCCACGGACACCCTCAAAGCAAGCGCGTGGCCAGGCCCCGAGCCCACGAGCTCAAAGGCTCGCAATCTTCGGTGGGAATCTTGGCGCGCTGACACACCACCATTAAAAAATAGGCGCGCACTGGAGCTACGCGCATCATCACTGTTCACGACACCAGCACAACACTAAACGCTACAAATGTATAAGCTAATTCAACTAATACATGTCGGACAAGTAAATTAAGTTCTAAAGCGCGACTCACGCGCACAGAGTTGCGGAGCGCGAAACGTAACGTCCGCCCTACCTATATCTCCGTCATATTATCTCTGAGGCGCTACCGCGAACCGAAAACGAAGTTATCTTATCCTTAAACCAAATTTTAGTGTCACAAATCGACGCACATCTAATGTATAATAAATTTCACAAAATCTTGGCTAGGGTTATTGGTTCCCCTGAGCTATTGGGAATGAATAACTTCTCAGTTCCTAAGACAAAACTCTTGCATAAAGAATTTCTGACCTCTTTCTATTAAGAACACACACACACACATTAAGGTCGGCAACGCTCATGTGACACCCCTGGAGTTGGAGGCGTCCATAGGCTGCGGTGACCACTTACCATCAGGTGGGCCGTACACTTGTTTGCCACCGACGTGGAATTAAAAAAAAAAACATCCTTCGCACAAATCCTGGTTCCCAAAGGGTCCTCCCAAAAATTTGTAGAGAGCATAATTAGCTGTTCAAAGCCACTAGAGTGGATTTGTTGTCAATATCTCAAATAAGTTTTTAATAGTTTTTGTGTAGGTAAATATTATAAATTATAACCTCAATAACTAATAACCACCTGCCTATTTCTGCGATTTTAAAATGCGACGGTTTAAGCTATCGTGCTAGCTAGGCTGATACATACATGATACATTAGCATACAACAACCTGAAAAAAAGTTCCTTATTACCACTAAAACAATACAAATCAAGGTAATTAAGTTGTGGGATCATGAGAAAAGGATTTCGTATCAAATTAATTTTAATAAGTTAAGGATGATTCACAGTAGACCGTTCCGTGTCCGGGCCGGCCCGTTTTCTATGACAGCAAACGTAACGGCCGGCGTATTTCTCTAGAAGAAAACGGACCGGCCCGGACACGGAACGGTCTACTGTGAATCATCCTTAATCAACTTGCTACAAAGATGAATAAGTAATTTCCGTCGTAAGCTCAACAGTTCTAGATAACATCCATGTAATGATGGTTTACTACTGGTGGTGGATGGTTTGACTAGTAACCTGTAATGCAACCAATTTGAATCATTCTGTCACTGTCTGTTACACCACGTGAATCAACACCCCGTTATTCTCGGCTCTCACACACATAGCCGGGAATAGCCTTAAGTAGCAAGAGGAACAGGGCTGATCCTAGCTAGTGAAGCCAATTTAGGTCATGTCAGCGCCTTAAATGAAACGTTTAAAATAAACTTTTCGGCTTTTAGAAAATTACACCCTCCCAGCCGGGAGCGGATGTGTACTAGCCTTCTGGGGCATCAACCTACTGCCTATTTGGGGTCCGGACCGTCTGCAGTTCAGACCCGAGCGGTGGTTGGACCCCGCGTCGCTGCCTCGTAGTCCTGGCGCCTACTGCGCCTTTAGCCTCGGCAGGCGGAACTGCATAGGTGAGCAACAGTAACAGAATACCTTCTTATTTTTTACCTGATTGAGGATAAAATTGAACTATATCTGTTAACTGGACGTTATGACACTGAGCATTTTAAGACTGGACGTTATGAAACACTGGACAATATGAACCGGAGGAGTATGTATGTGGAGGACACATCATAAAATTAGATCAGTTATCCTCAACCGATTGAGCTGAAATTTGGCATACTTACGAGTATTTAAGTTCGGTGACAATGCAATATTATGGGACTTTGAGCTGGATGATGGAGACTGAATGTAGCTATAGCCCACCACCATATCAGCCGAAGGGCGTCCACTGCTGGACATAGGCCTCCCATAATTTGAAGGGTAGGTAAATGCCATAATCGCCACGTTTGGCATGCGGGTTGGAAATCGCAGTATCTCCATCGCACTCCAGGGATGCTGCTGCCCATCCCCCGATGGTCTTGATGGTAGTTTTAGGACATACCCGGGTCTGACTATGATTAAAAGTTCATAATTAGGGATACGAGATCATTTTTTATGCATTGACGGTGGCAATTAAGTTTACGGCCTGCCTGGTGGTAAGCAGACACCGCCGCCTATGAACGATTGCAACTCCACTATTTTGCGATTTAAAAAAAACCTATTTTTATTGTACTGACAGTATTACTAGCAAAGCGGGCAATGCTTTTGCTGCTGGAAGAGAAACATCAGTTGCACACCAGTTGCACACCAGTTAAAACTATTTTTTTTTCAGGGAAAACTTACGCGCTAATGATGATAAAAACTATCTTAGTACACTTGGTACGTAAGTACCGGGTTACCGCCGACTACAGGACTTCATCGGTGGATTTCAAATACGTAAAAAAATTGACATGTCTTCTCGATTACTTTATCAAATGATTGCTGACTCGATATCTTGAAGGAAAAGACATCAGCTGATGATAAAGTGCTGGGAAATACTTTCGCTGGTCACAAACTTTGTGATTTTTGCCTTCAGTTCTGAGAGCTTAATGAAGTCTCATATCGTATTTGCTATTCATTTTTGATCAGGCATTGTATAAGGCTCTTAACTTCACGAGTATACGCGGGTGAAGTCAAGAAACATATTAAGAAAATATATTAAGAACCTAATAGCTTAGGTATGCTTAATGAATCTTTTTTATTAATTCATAACCTAAATTAGTAACAATCAATTTTGTTTCAACTGTAGAAACATACTGCGCGTTCATTTTAAGATTGGGTACTCTACTTACTTAGAGATTAGTCGCGTGTGGCGCGCGATAAAGACGAATAGGCCGAATAGACGAATTTGTCGGCCTGTTTAGCCTAGTTGGTAGTGTCACTGCCTCCGAAGCTAGAGGTCCCGGGTTCGAATCCCGGTAAGGGCATTTGTTTCTGTGGTAAGCAGAGACATTTGTTCATGAGACTTGGATGTTTTCTTAAGAACACAACACATACATTATAGTACATACTTACGTGTAATAAAAATAAAAAAGTAACCATTCATAAACAAAATTTCCCACCCTCGACACAACCTAAAGTTGCCCGGGGCATCGTTCCCAGAACGCTCGCCGCATTACCTTGTTGTATAGCCAAGCTCAGCCTCTGTGCGAAGTAAGAGCCTGCCCTGAGATCACCTGAGACCCCAATCAGTTTCTTAGACACTATTTTCACTAATTCTTTAGTGTCTGAAGACCAAGGACCCAGGGTCTCCACTGCAAGCGCCGCAAATACGTAATTAGCCTTTAAGAAAGCATATTTGCGGCACTTAACAGTTTGGGCCTCGCAAGCGGCTATGCCTGGCTTATTGGCAGAACGTAATACATGGGACGGGGCCAACTTATCTACGCAGGTCACATCCCAAGCCAAGGGTCGACCTAGATGCCATGGGACTAAAGAGCATCCGTCAGGTCTTTTGCCATCTGTCGCGGACAGACCTACTGGCTCCAGAGTCGATGGGATGGCTGCAGAGCTGAGAGCCCGATGGATGAGGTCGTTAAGCGCTGCGTGCCTAAACCACCGACCGGCACTCGACTGGCAGTGTAAACCGTGGCGACCAAGGGCGTCAGCCGAGCCACCGCAGCGGCTGCAGGGGTGTGGCTCACAGACTTTAAGTCCTAGTCTAAGGCACACAGCTATACGCAATGCAGCCGGTTCTAAGAGGGAGCCAATATTCCGTGACGGGAGAGCGTGTAGCCAGTGTCCCGATTCTGGTTCGGACACTGCCAGAAGTCTAGCGCGCTCACTTGGGATGTTTTCTATGTATTTAAGTATATATCTATCTATTAAATATTGCTTCGTCTAATACCCATAACACAAGCCTTATAGAGCTTACTAAGGGACTAGTTCGATTTGTGTAAAAAAAATCCCCCAAATATTTATTTATTTATTATTTATTTATAGTCTATCTCGCACCTCGCACGTGAGATAGCCCGCGCGCCGTCTTGTAAGTCATGAATAGGTGTTTTAACTCTTTCCCGTAGGTACCCCACGCTCGTACAGTTGCTTAATCGTGAGTTGAATGCACTATATTCATAATTTCTTAAGTGGAACCCTAAATGTTTGTTCAAGTGGAAGGTAAACAAACCAGTTTAGGTTTGGGGTGGCTATTCAAGGGTTGCTGTAATCTGGAATAACACACTTCCGTCCGATATGCTATTTAATCAAGACAAAGGAATTCACGCCCACCCTCATTTATACGATACATATTACTCAACATTAAAGTACCCACATACATTACACCAAGAAATCAAATTTGAAAATAATTTCATTTAGCACTTTTTTATATCATTTTATATTTCAAAGTGACACAGTTCTACTTCAGTACCTATTTTACGAGACTTATGGAACTGTACTCCAGGTATGGTACATATTAATCTTGTTTCTGAGCACTGATTTGGTCGGACCCTTAATCAGTGTTTTATTAACAAATATTAAAGTCATTTTCTTGTTGCACCGTCGACAAAAGTAATGATAAATGATTATATTCTAGATTCTTCTTTAACTAGTCCCTCAGTTCCAACGATATATGGTGTCCCGCAACATGCTTGAGCATCACCTCGAACTTCAGTTTCACTTTGCTGTAGTCGGCGGTAACCCGGTACTTACGTACCAAGTGTACCAAGATTGTTTTTATCATCATTAGCGCGTAAGTTTTCCCTGAAATAAAAAAAAATGTTTTGACTGGTGTACAACTGGTGTGCAACTGATGTTTCTCTTCCAGCAGCAAAAACATTGCCCGCTTTGCTAGCAATATTGTCAGTACAATAAAAATAGGATATTTTTCTTGATTTTTAGCGCAAAATAGTGGAGTTGCAATCGTTCATAGGCGACGGTGTCTGCTTACTACCAGGCAGGCCGTGAGCTTGTTTGCCACCGTCAATGTATAAAAAAAATGTTTATGATCTCGTATCCCTAATTATGAACTTTTAATCAGAGTCAGACCCGGGTATGTCCTAAAACTACCATCAAGACCATCGGGGAATGGGCAGCAGCATCTCTGGAGTGCGGTGGAGATACTGCGATCGCCAACCCGCATGCCAAACGTGGCGATTATGGCATTTACCCCCCCCCCCCCTCCCCTTCAAATTATGGGAGGCCTATGTCCAGCAGTGGACGCCCTTCGGCTGATATGGTGGTGGTGGTGGTGGGCTATGGCTACATTCAGTCTCCATCATCCAGCTCAAAGTCCCATAATATTGCATTGTCACCGAACTTCCATAAGTATGCCAAATTTCAGCTCAATCGGTTGAGGATAACTGATCTAATTTTATGATGTGTCCTCCACATACATACTCCTCCGGTTCATATTGTCCAGTGTTTCATAACGTCCAGTCCCAAAATATTCCGTGTTCTAAAATGCTCAGTTTCATAATGTCCAGTTCCCTGATAGTCCAGTGTTTGTAAACGTCCAGTCTTAAAATTCTCAGTGTCATAACGTCCAGTTAACAGATATAGTTCAATTTTATCCTCAATCAGGTAAAAAAGAGAAGGTATTCTGTTACTGTTGCTCACCTATGCAGTTCCGCCTGCCGAGGCTAAAGGCGCAGTAGGCGCCAGGACTACGAGGCAGTGACGCGGGGTCCAACCACCGGTCGGGTCTGAACTGCAGACGGTCCGGACCCCAGATAGGCAGTAGGTTGATGCCCCAGAAGGCTAGTACACATCCGCTCCCGGCTGGGAGGGTGTAATTTTCTAAAAGCCGAAAAGTTTATTTTAAACGTTTCGTTTAAGGCGCTGACATGACCTAAATTGGCTTCACTAGCTAGGATCAGCCCTGTTCCTCTTGCTACTTAAGGCTATTCCCGGCTATGTGTGTGAGAGCCGAGAATAACGGGGTGTTGATTCACGTGGTGTAACAGACAGTGACAGAATGATTCAAATTGGTTGTATTACACGTTACTAGGTGGACACTCTCTTTAGACATCCTGTCTGGATCAGAATATACACTTCGCTTTGCTAATACGTCTTTTATTTTATTTTTTTGTTTATTGATATAACATGATAGTGACACAAAGAAAAAAAAACTTTTAAAACGTTGAGAACCAATTAACTACTTACTTAATTTGATGTCCTTTTCGATCTCTCGACCGATTATGGGTACGACGGGGCTGATCCGAAGCACCTCTTTGACGACAGCCTCCGTGTACACGAGTTTCACCATGTCTTCCTTATCTAAGTCTGCGCTGGAGCCGAGTACGGACATTATTCTGGAAAGGAGTGTATAAATTTTAAAGGGTTGGCAACGCGCATGTGACACCCCTGGACTTGCAGGCGTCCATAGGCTGCGGCCACCGCTTACCATCAGGCGGGCCGTACGCTTGTTTGCCACCGAAGTGGTATTAAAAAAAATATATATTTTATATTGGATGGACCGTTCGTTGAGATACGCATTACCCTCAATTGTTAGCTCCATGAGGAGAAACCCACGGTGAACGAAGTAGAGGTAGAAAAATCCTCTATAAGTAAACTCGTCTTTTATTTACAGCACACATACTCGTATTATAATATAAATAGTGTTTCCTCGTCAGCTCAACTTTTACCCTGCGTCATTCACATCAACTCATTCGACATTCCCAAGCAATTCAAACTAAGTATCTGAACGTTCTCTATTCATAAGCTAGCAGCCTGCACCTCACAAAATGATCATGTGTACCAATTCCACATTTATGGGCCTGGACTCAATCATTTTTTGCATTCCGCATTGTTAGTTTCCAGGATATTAGGTTAACTTAAGTTTTAGTGGTTAAATAATAGTAGAACTTAACTATGGACCCTGCTAAGCACCGCAAATTTGTGAAGAGAAGATGACGTACACAGGTACATACATTTATTTTGAAGTTCAATTTCTTACAATTGCATTACGGATAATACGAGTACAATGGATATATACTTGTAGACATTAACACGATAGGGCCACTTAGATAATGACCTATGCAGGCATATAGTCGTCTCCGCCATTCGAAGAATAAATCTTTAAGGAGTCTTTGGGATTTTCTCGTGATTCACTCACTCTTGATAAACCTTTTCCTGCACATCCTTGTGCGTGCCCAGGAGTACTAGCATGGAGACCAGCGCGCGCGAAGTGGTGTCGTGTCCAGCGGCGATGAAAGTATCCAGTTCCTCCTGGATCTGCTGGTCTGTGAACGAACCGTCCTCCGCCAGGTCTAGGAGGAGATCCAAGAACGCTATAAAACGCCTCGCTGTCAAAATAAGTGAGAGCACATTTGTGGTCATTCGAAACTAATTAAATACCTACCCAAGAAGACCTAGTCCCAAACTAAGCAGAGCTTGTATGTGCATTCAGCAACAGAAGTAGCTACACGGGCTTAGTGCTCTAAATTACCTACACACCGACTCTAACGTCAAGATAATAAGTTTCCAGAAGTCTGTAGATAATTGTGAACGTGCTATAATGCTTATCTATCTGCTGACTGTACTATGGGTACTAGACGGTGATACACATAATTATATAGATGAACATGAACATAAATATGGGTTGGACTGATTAAGGGAGTAGCACCCAACTGCCCTAACTCAGTTATTGTAATTTAAGGTAAATTTTAATTGTATTTTACTAACTTAGTTTAAATTCATGTAATTTTCTTTTTCTTTAACTTGTCTTGTCTACTAACATATCTATATGGAGTCTTTTCCGCTCACAGGACAATAGTGTTCCGGACCTTTGCAAGGCGTGCGCGGAACCGAAGTACCAACCGAGAACCACATAGCCAACACTTTTGAAATACAAGGGGCACACCTAGAGGATGCTGTCCCTGCCCGTATCATGGGACGCACACAGAGACAGTACCCGCCATGGTGTAAGTACAGGGACTATTGTTGGTTGATGAAATCTAATTACGGATTATTGGGTGAATATAGTGGACTAATGGCTGGGCTATTGAGTGAGACAACGGACGTCTGCCTAATGAAACTGTCTCCCATTTTTATCTCAGGCAGTCGGTGACTCGCCCCTGCTTGATGGGTCCCTATAAATAGCGACATTAAAAAATGGCCTAAGGGCAACACCGCAAGGCTGACACTACCAACTAAGCCAAAGTGGTCGTCAAAGCTATCTTATTACCGCAGAAGGTCTAATGTAATATTAGAGGGGTAGGTACGTACATGATACGTTAGCAATCCGTGTCTTCTGCCTTTCGGCTCTTCTCTTATTTAGAACCTGAAAAATAATTATTATTTTCACATTTATTCGTCACCTAGTGTTAGGCACACACCCTTAATTAAGTTGCTACTCGTATTGCTACTTAAATATATAGAATAGAATAGAATCGAATAACTTTATTTCGTAATTTTTACACTCTATATGATACAGACAGTAGATTAAAACAAAATATAATAATAATAAAGAAAGCTGAACGCGAAATCAATCACTCAGCATAATGTCGATCTACAAAAGGTGAAACAACGCTAACAATATGTGGATCCACATGTGGTGCATTACAGAAATGCACGTTTAATAGTCGCTATTATATACGCCTGGAAGTGCGGTGGATATACTGCGATCGCCAATCCGCATGCAAAGCGTGGCGATTATGGCATTGACCCTCCATTAGGGGAGGCCTATGTCCAGCAGTGGACGTTCTTCGGCTGATATGGTGGTGGTGGTGGATATACGCACTCCGCGTTACCTACTTATAGCCATCTATGCAAAAAAATATTATTTATACACTAGCTTTTGCCCACGACTTCGTCCGCGTAGAACTCGGTATCGCCTTAGAATTATTTGTTTTCCAATTCAATTTTTCTCAAGCTGACATGGTTGGACGACGTCGTAAAGGACGCCAGCACTTTGGGGGCGTATTCTCTAATTTATTCATGCAAAACATACCACACAATAGTTTTTTTACATTTAAATGTAACACTTACAGTTCTAGACATGCTATGCAGTATAACTATCGCTTCATCCATGGTGTGACGTAGTGCAGAGAACCGGTACACGAAATCGGAATGTAGCCAGAAGCTCGTCAACCGATGCGCGATTACGTCCAAACTAATTTCGACGCTTTTCTGGTATTTGGTGTCGATTACAGGGTCGCATACTGAGATCCCGATAACGGTTTCTGTAGGAAAACAGACCAAATGTATCTATTACTGGAGCCCTCAAGATGCCTGTCAAAATACATAGATACAGAGCTAAAAGGGTATATCGATAACGAGAACAGATTTTGTAAAGTGTGGCAATTTCGTACACTTAGTAGAACCGAACGACGGGACCGAAGAGATGGTGTTGCTCAGTGGACTCTCAATCTCTCAATGGACTTCGGTCCCTGAGAGATCTTTCTATTGTCGTTTCTTCTTGTCTCCTATTGTTGTATATTATGTATATAGCTTGTAGATAACCCTTTCGTGCATACATTCCTTCTTGTACTACCCTACTAGGAGCACATCTCATATCTACATTGACGACCTCCGATAATGGACATAAGCGCAACTCTAAAGATGCTGACGCCCGGCAGCTAACCTCCCTTCCTCTCTCTCTTTTTCTCCTCACCCGCTCGTCACCCTGACTCTGATCATTCGCTCGCCACGCTGACTCTGAGCACTCTCTTCCTACGTCGTCGCTGACTCCTCCGTCTCAAAAGGGGGGCTGATGTGGCGTCAATCGTGTCGTCTGTCGAATCTGATATGTTCTGCACCGCACTATCGAAGTTACTAAAATCAGTTGCATAAATATAACTTCCAGACAACTCTCAATGGACTTCGGTCCCTGAGAGATCTCTCTATTGTCGTTTCTTGTTGTGTCTCCTATCTATTGTATATTATGTAGGTAGCTTCTAGATAGCCCTTTCTTGTATATATATTATAAAACCTTTTACATTATTCCTCCCTAGGAGCAGCACATCTCTTACTCGTATCTACAACCGTAACTCTCTTATATTACGCAAACGGTTAGAACTCACGTATAAATTGTCACTCCGGGCGACATGTTTCGAACTCTTCGGGAGTTCTTCCTCAGGACGAGCGTCGGGTTTGCGTAATATAATTTTGAAATGACTCACGAAAGTTTAAATTCACGTAACTCTCTTGCATGGTATGTTTTAATTGTGGCGCCCAACGTTATTGTTGCAATTCTTTTTTACTTGAAATAAAAAATGTGACATTTAAGCATACGACCTACCCGGTGGCAAGCAGACGCCATAGCCTATGGACGCTTGTATCTCCAGAATAATCACAAAATCAAAATTGAATGTTTGTTCTATAATAATAAAAAAGAGTCTTTTTATGTCCTTTACAAGGCACAATAAGTTCATATAGTATGGCATTTTCATTGTAACGAAATCCAATAATACAGAGATGTATAGAGTGTATTATGTTAGAAGCGCACTGATTTGATTTCAGTTAGTACCCTCGGGACTTCTGACAAAATGTTCTTTGTTAGCATTAAGCTGTTTATTTGAAATTGGCAGCTTATAACATCGGATTCAGCGGTTTATCGCGTATGTTGTAAAGGGATGTTCGGAATTTCTAAAAGTCCCATTACACTACATTTTTAATTTGGCGCTTAGCGCTGGATCATACCCTCTCTGCTGGAAAGTCTCGAGGGTAAGACCCATCCCAAAAGGAAAGGACACTTCAGTTGTGGAAAACTACAGGCCCATTGCCGTCCTTTCCACTCTGGCTAAGCTCTTTGAGTCCATACTCCACCGAACTCTTTGCTCACAGGTAAAACCATTTTTATGTGACGCACAACATGGATTTAGAGATGGCCGCTCTGTTAACACCAATCTATTAATCTTGGCTGATAGCATATCTGAGCACCTGGATAGAGGTATCCAAGTCGATGTCCTTTATTTTGATTTCGGAAAGGCTTTTGACCGCGTGGATAATGATATGTTACTGATGAAACTGGATCGGATTGGCTTCTCTCCCGCATTGTTGACATTCTTCGCTAGTTATCTGCGCGGTCGACAGCAGTATGTCCAACATGGATGCTTTGTCTCGGCCCCATACCATACCCGGTCTGGCGTCAGTCAGGGCTCCATATTAGGGCCTTTCTTGTTTGTGATCATGATAAACGACCTCAAGTCAGTGCTTCGGTCGGCTCAGTGTCTCCTGTACGCGGATGATCTGAAGTTGGTGTATGGGGTGGAGCAAAGTACTGACTGTGAGTCGTTACAAAGGGATATTGACTCGGTTTTTCGGTGGAGTGTGGAAAACAAGTTGCTTTTCAACTCTGCTAAGTGTTGTGTCTGCACCTTCAGCCGTGCTCATAAACCGGTCCATGCTCAATATATGCTTGGGTCAGAGCCAGTAAATCGCGTGCTCTCGGTTAAAGATCTGGGTGTGGTATTTGATATGCGGCTCACTTTTCATGAGCATATTTCATCTCTTGCTGCCGACTGCTATCGAAGACTGGGCTTCGTTATCCGCAACCTTCGTCACTTTAACGATCCCGTCGCCATCAAGCTTGTCTATAATGCCTTAGTGAGAAGCAAGCTGGAGACATCGTCGATCCTTTGGCATCCTCACGAATCGTCTTACGCTTTGCTTCTTGAAAAGGTACAAAAGGCATTTCTAAGATTTTTATTTAAGAAATTGTATGGGTATTACCCGTTTCTCTACCCAACGAAATATCTCCTTGGGAGCTTAGGTTACAACTCTCTGGAGGTGAGACGTAACCTTGCCTTACTTTCATTTGGGTGTCGGACCCTGCGCGGTTACTCGGACTGTCCGGAGCTGGTGAGTCGACTTGTGCGACTGCATGTTCCGGACGTCCCCAGGATCGCCCTCAGACCGCGGCGACGCGATTTGTTGGCGGTGCCGGCGGTGCGCACCGTGTCGCACATGAACTCTCCGCTGCTTCGTGCCCTCGCACTGATGAATGCGCTCTTGGCGTCAGCACCAGAGTGTGACCTGTTTGCGTGGCGATGGGCGGCTGTGAGAAGTGAATGCCTGAAGCTCTGCGAGATGATGGATGCTAGGCCTACTACTGTAAGCATGTAATTAGTGTTTAAGTAATTTTAATTTACATTGTTATTATTGTTTAATGATTTTTACATAAATGTAGTGTACTAAATTTAAGTTTCATGACGCATTGGAATTGTCTGTAAAGTCATGTAAACATTGTTCGCTTAAATAAATAAATAAATAAATAAATAAATAAATCGCAGTCACTTACGGCACACGGTCTCCAGGGTCGTTTTGGTGAGGAATTTCGTGGGGTCGAACTCGCCGGCCCCTGCCATCGGCAACAGGTCTTGCGCCAGCAGCGTCGCCTGCCGGTTGAAGATAGCCAGGAACCCATCCAGTACATGCTGGCTGAACGTCGGATTCAACAGCTTTCGGTTGCGCTTCCACGTAGGAACTACAGATTAAAAACTCTCTTTTTATAGGCGACCTGAAGCCAAAACTGCAGGCTAACGCTACTCACGAAAGTCTTTAAAATCTCTGACATTTTATGGGAACTTACGGAATAAACATTATCAAAATAAGCAAAGTTACCATTTGCAGTAAGCAGTCCGTCGCCAACCCAGCAAGAGCCTAACTTGTAAAAGTAGCTTTTCTCTAAACACGAGTTAAGGACTGTCAATGCGTCATCTGGATCGTTGATACCTGAAAATGTGGTATAATAGGTGTTACAGCGTATTATTTGAGAGATGGAGATATTTGCTCTGTGTTTTTCTTCAAACCTTCAAGAAAAGAGCGTACTCCCATCTTAAAGGCCGGCAACGCACTTACAACCCCTCTGGTGTTGCGAGTGTCCATGGGCGGCGCTAATTGCTTACCATCAGGCGATTCGTCTGCTCGTTTGCCACCTATGTCATAAAAAAAAGTAATTTCTTCGGAGAAAGCTAGTTTTCCCGGAAAAATATACGACTTATCGCTTCCTCTGCCCCGCTAGTGGTCGTCGCATGCACCATCTCACCTAAGCGATTTTTTTAATCATGTCTTGCCGGTCAGTATACGTTTGCAGGTAGGTAATATGATTGACATACATAGGGTGACGCCACCAATATTGGACATTTTAAGCCGACCAGCACCAGTAATGGACACTTCATTCCTAATTCAACGATCATACGGTTTTAATTTGATTGTTGTATAAAAAATTAATAACTTTTATTTTCTTTTAAAACAAGAGTCAATGTACATCATTGGTCCTTGTCCATTACTGGTGCTGTCACCCTATGTGAGATTTGTGATTAGATTATGATTTACAATATATTCTTCGATGCGGAAGTATAATTTTCAACCGGAATGATCCCCCCCCCCCCCCCCGGGCGGGATGGATTTGAACCCAAGCACGATGTCTAAAAAATATACTTATTAAATTTTTCATTCTGGTTGGAAATTATTCACAAAATTTTAATAAAGTAGGTAATATTTACAAAATATGGCCTTAGGTCCAGCCCAAAGAGTTATGACGCCACCAACTTTTTCAGCATCATTAAAGACTTCCTTTGCATTTTCCCAGAATCCTGAAATTAAGACAAAAACATTTTTTACTCAATAATGCACAAAGAAAAATCCTGTATCCATGTATTATCATTTAGCTATTGCTGTTTCTAGAAATCGCCCACAATTTAGAACAAACTTTATATCACCACCATTTTTCCAAAATTTGCTCATTGGCCCCAAAACTGCCAATACTTTGTTTTCCATTGCTACCGGTGTGGTTGGTTAACCGTATTTTCAATACAGGTATCAAAAACTAACTTACGTTCGCTTCCTCCAATCAGCTTATGCAGATGGCCTACCACCGGTAGGCAGCCCTTAAAGGTGGGCACCTGAGCGACAAATTCCAAGTATCGACGCCTTTTCATCTGTAAAGCCAAAAGGTAGTTCGACTTTTCACATAACAATTTGTTTCCTACAGGCACGGGGAGGAAGGAGGAAGAGAAAGTTGATTTAGCTTAATCTGTTACGTTTTAAAGTTTAAAGTGTTTTTTAATAATGGTAGGTATTGTTATTTTAATACCACGTCAGTGGCAAACAAGCGTACGGCCCGCCTGATAGTAAGCAGTTACCGCAACCTATGGACGCCTAAACATGCGCGCTGCTGATCCTTTAAAAATGTATACAATACTTTCCTGAAGAACCCCATGCAATGGTAGGAAGCGGTCGTATTAAAAAAAATACTTACATAATACAGCACCAAAAAACAAAACAACAACAGAACCACTAGTAAAGCTATTGGTGACATATTCACACTAAGTTGGACACATATTAACGAAGTTGTCTTTTTATATCAACCAAAATTTACTCATTCAATTTAAATATTCACCTTCATATAGGTGTTCAATTGATTGACGAGTTCCGTACATTCAATACGTTGAGTTGAGGTCAGGTTGATTGTTTATACGTAAACAATTGTTGACAGCTGAAAATGCAAATATAGCAAATATTAAAATATTTGAGAACAATAGTTAATTATTAAAACATACCCCGCAACCGACGAATCTGTGTAAGTATTTAGATGTTAGGATGTGATCGACTCGAAAGAAGTCTGTACCTAATAGACACCGTAGTATTTGGCCTGTGTCCATTTCTCTAGCAGTGACACGGTCCGGTGAAATTCAGTCTATGTCACTGTCGGTTAACCTCCTCGAGTGTTTGGACTCTACCAATTCCCCGTGATCCCATTGATCTACGGGCAAGGGAAGAATCTAGGTCTATCATTTAGTGAACCAAGTGATCGCTTGCTGGTACTACCAATAACCCGATACGAGGAGGTTCCGCTTCAATGCGTTGCAAAACTCTTCAGGTACGGCGTGAGGGACAGGCTATGCCGTATGCCTCTTAAAATAAGTACGGACCCAGTCCGGGCCCCTATAGTCAGAACGGGGCCTGTCACCTTCAGGCCGGGGCCAGGTTGAGGCTGCAAGGGAGAAAACCTCTATACTCGTAAAAGTTACAAGGGAACCTGTGGAAGTGAACACGAGGTTTTTCACTCTCTCCCGGCGCAGAGATCCTTTGGTCGGCAAGTGTGTGATGTCATCCTGCACACATTCCGACGCGTAGCAGCAAACAGCTTCGGTTGTGGCAACAGGCACTGTTCGCTGTTGCGTGCCTTTGGTGATCTCGCGTTGACGCCACTTTGCGCCTTATGGGCATACCCTGGTGGTTTTAGACGGTAGTCTGGGCGGTTACTAAGGTCCGGACATGTCCATCCTAAATTCCCTTCTAGGCGGAATGCGTATATAGGTTTCCCCAAGTAAACAAAAAAGGTTACACATTCAGTCTTATGCCAATGTTATAAAAACTGACAGGAGTAGATAATTCATTATTATATTTTTGTTTACAAGTGGAACCCTAACTTTCTTGCGCAAATTGAACAAATATAAACCAGTTTAGGTTTAAACTTACACCTTCAACAAGTATTTATCCACTGTAGGCTCTAAAGAACATTTCGTTTCGCAGTCTTGATCTTAATGAGCGAAAGTGATTTCATTACTGGTATAAAAAGGACCAAGGTAACCTTTAAGGACGCATGGTATGCGGGTAAAATCTCATTTTTCTGGACTGAGTCTTTGACTCTGATTTTTTAATGGGAATTCTTAAATGGAGGAAACATTCCTCTTCTTAAGTGGCTTCTTCCAACAATCGTCGAGTCTCTACTTTTCTTTCGCTTCAGGTGCACGCTCAAGCTATAACATTTTTGATCATTTTTGATAATGATCAAGCACACATCGACGATTTTTTAAAATATTTGTAAATAATGACGCGCTAAAAATTTACTTAGATCAAGACATATAATAGTACATTACGATACAAGTGCAGAAAACAGGAAATTCGCAACGAGTGGTGATAAATTGAAACACGACCGAAGGGAGTGTTTTAAATCGACACGAGTTGCGAAATACCTGTTCGCACGTGTATCGTACAATGTTTTACAGTACATATGGCATGCCAAGCGTGGCGATTATGGAAGTTACCCCCCATGAAATTGGGGGAGGCCTATGTCCAGCAGTGGACGTCCTAGGGCTGATATGGTGGTGGTGGTGGATGGCTCTTTAAAGTTTCGACATATGCACGTATATATTGATTACCGCACTCGTGTGGTAATATAGCACCATATGTACTGTAAACATACATAAGGTATCATTTTCTTAAAGAACATGTTAGTAATTCTAAAATATTTTTTGTTACTGTAAGGGGATGAGATGTTAGCCGACATTTTAACTAAAGGTGTTACTGTTAATAAAATGTCATACTGATTAGCAAAAAAGGGGCTTGCATCATGGGGTGGGTGTTAGAATGTTTAAGAACGCAACCCGAACAGTTTCAGTTTTGTTTTTCTGCCGTAGAGGTCAATTTCTTTCTGTGATTTTGTACCGGAATTGCGACGAGTATATATTAATTAATCATTTATATCAAGTTTTCTTCGTCTAATCCAACCACGAAATCCCTTAAAATCTTTCTTTGTCACCGCCTATGTCGTACACAACTTGACAATTTCCCGGCCAGGAAACACGATTTTCTGCCTGCAAGTGGTAAACTGGTGAATACTTACTCGGAATGAGGTTAATGTAATATTATGTCATATACCTCATAGACAAACTAATCCTTTGAAAGTGTATTTGATAATAGGCGCCATGCTCATTGTAATACAGATTAGGATTGTGTGGAAAAAGTTATACGTTGGTCTCAAACACCTCATAAAGATGCGATCAGAAATGATAATTAACTTATAAGCACTTGGAATGAAAACAAGTTAGGTATAATTCGATATAAGATGAGTTCTGCAAGATATTCATGTAATTTGCACGGGCTTTATCACATTAAACTGGATTAAATACAAAACCATCTTAATGTGGTTACCTTCAAATTATTTATAACTAAGCTAATCGCTCCTATCAGCAATTTTATTGTAATACCGGAGCAAAATAATATCGCATAAACAAATGAGAATCGTCATACTTCAAATGCGTAAACAATTTTAAATAGCAAGTAATTTCATTGGCTTGAGACCCTCTTAGGATCTTCTGGAAGGAAAAACATTGGAATCCCTTATAATACTCGTAAGATCGAAGTTGCTACATGCATGTATGGAAAACGTCAAAGTAAACTTTAATACCAAGAATCTATACTAATACTTAATATTATAAAGCTGAAGAGTTTGTTTATTTGTTTGAACGCGCTAATCTCAGGGTCAAATTGAAAAAATATTTTTTCCCCTCACTGGCTCGGAAAGCCGTCTTTTATCCTTTGAAACAAGCGGGTAAAAACGCATTTTATCCACAAGTGGGGAAAGTAATTTGACCTTGGAGCGTGTTTGAGTAGCTTTTGACAGATAACAAAACGTAAAACGCTCATAATAATGGTTAGTTTGATATCAATTATCATTAAATAAATGGTTTGAGAATTTAATACAAAATACCAAATTTAGCTTTATTTAATGATTTAAGTCGTAAATCTTCAAATTCTATAAATAACATTTGTTTTATAATGATAATGAGTATAATTGTAAACGCAAAAGTTGAGTCGATGCAATTTCAAAACGCATCATTGTCAATGTCAACTAAAAGGGTCCCTATATTGTACGGCCATGTTAATGCCCGGCCACAAGAATGTCCGGCCCAGTAATCCGCGTCCAATGTACATGGATTACTGGGCTGTGCATTATTTGGTCGGGCGTTATCGCTCTGAGCAAACTTGGTCCGGGGCAATATTTGGAAGCCAATATTGTTCGAGCCGATAATGCTCGGCCCAGTAATCGGCGTCCATAAAAGTGGACGCCGATTACTGGGCTGTACATTACTAGGTCGTGCAATATCACTCTGAACAATTTTGGTCCGGGGCAAGAATTGGAAGCCAGTTTTGTTCGGCCCGATAATGCCCGACCCTGTAATTCGCGTCCATCCATAGACATTTTTTTTTTCAGAGCGCTGTCAAATTTAGTAGTGACGTTTTGACGTTTGCCCAAAGCAAATCGGTTTTTCTAGTTTGCATCTGACAGTTAAGCCCAATACACACCTTGCAATTTGTCACAACAATTTGCTAAAGTTAGAATGAAAGAAAAAGAAATGTATTGCTTTCTCATTCTAACTATAGCAACTTGTAGGAAATGGCTGGATGTGTAATGAACTTTAAGAGATGCAACATCTCTGCTGCCATAATATCTCTCTCTCTCTCTCTCTGTCGCACTTGCAAATTTGAGCGACAGAGAGGTAGATACACGAACTTCGTTCTTTTTAGGTTCGCGGTAGTAAGTCAAGTCCGGGAGAGCGTTCGTGGCCCAGTGGCGCCCGCGTACCGCGTGCGGTATGCGAGGTTAAGCAATGTCGGGCGGGGTCAGTCCTTGGATGGGTGACCGCTTTGAGTTGTTACTAACTGAGCGCTCCCGTGCTTTGGAAGGCACGTTAAGCCGTTGATCTTGCTTTTCTATTGCTATCATTAAGCCCAGTTAGTGGCCTTCGGGCGGCTTGAAAAGTTCTAACAGTCAAGTCGCCCGCTCACTTGACAAGCCTAATCTCAATAAGGTTAGTTTCCCCCGTGGGTTTTAAGGTCAGATGGCAGTTGCTTCCGTAAAAACTAGTGCCTACACCAATTCTTGGGACTACTGTACTGGGAATAAAGCTAGGAGGATGAGGTAGCAGGTCAAGTCGTTATGATTTAACGCCAATAAATGACATGTGTAGAAACCACCGCCTTGTAATTGAATGAATTGAATGATTGCTGTCTCTTTCTATCATATAGCTGCGCCTCTAGGTTTTTGAGACAAGTAGTTTTTTTTTGTGCTGGAGGGCTGCCACGAGTGCATAAACGAAATTTCGAAAGACGGATTTGAGCAATCGCTACCGCGAACATCTGTCAAGCATCTAACGAAGAACGAAGTACGAAAGAGTACGATCGCGAAACCATAAACACAAACTCAACACTAGCAACATTAAACGACGTCATCTTGAGTAGTCTATGGTAAGCACATCAAATCATTCATACCGCTTGGTTTGAAAAGGGCAACGTTTACTTGGGTAGACAATTAATCAAAAGCCTTTGCAGATTACGAATCGGCCATTGCCATTTTCCAGCTCATCTTCACAGATTAAAATTGTCTAGTAGTTCTGTTTGTAAATACTGTAACACCGATAACTGTAATTTGAATCATTTGTTTTTTATGTGTCCCTATTTTAACATACAAAGATTATTATTTATTAGCTTGTGTAGTGATGAAATAAAAGATAGCCCTTTTCCGACATCTGCAGGGCTAGTATGATCGCTTATATGTCGGACATATAGCATTCGTCCCGTACTGTCAAGTATGTAAGTGCGAGAGGGACGAATGCTATATGTCCGACATATAAGCGAGCATACTAGCCCCACTGTTCAGGAATTACTGAAATATATTTGTTTGTACAAATTTATTTTTAGTTTTGTAAAAAACACATTTGGTTTTTTGTAAATTCTAAATTGTAATAAAAAAAAATCTCTCTTACTTCTATTGTAGTGATGTTTGTTGTTTTTTTAGACTAGTTTAGTATTACTCTGAATTTGTAATGACTGTTTATAGCTGTTGGCCCTGGTAGCCAAAGCTTAATAAATAAAAATAAAAAAAACAAATCATTCAAATGCACGATGGCGCCAAGATGGCGCGAACTTGGCGCGAACAGAGAAAAAAGAGAGTGAAAGCTGAAAGCAAGAGTTTGGTCTGAAAGTATTTGGAAAACGTGTATCGTTACTGAGCAGCTGAGGCGTTAAAGTTAAGTATTACATATGGAATTTTCTTAGTACGAGTTCAAAACGGTTATATGGTCTTTCAACGTAATTGATTTCTGTATGTCTTGATATCATGAATTAGAGCTCAATTCGAATCGTGCGAGGTGTTTACTGCGTTCATTGTCGGTGACATGGACGACACAAAGTACAATATATCGAGTTGAGGCACGGGTAGGCTGCTCCAGGAGTTGGTCTAGGAGTGGGCCAAGCGAGGCCTGGGCGGATGCGCTCAGGATCTGTCCTCTACCGACTAGGGTGTGTTATACTTTGAGTTGGGCTCGGGTGAGAAAGAATTTTTAAATGAATCTAATAATTATTAACGGAATTTTATGTTCTTCGAAATGGTTTCTATTTAGATAATAAGCATAGTATTAAGTCTATGTTGCTATACCCTTGCAGGGTTCACTTTGAGACTATACTTGGTTTATAAGATCCCCTGTACACATGAAACGCAATAAACAACTTGAAGTTGAGTTTATTCTATGGGCCGCTGTACAGTCGACTGTTAAGTCTCTTCTCCTTAGGGGGACAAGCCATGGCTGTGCCACGTTTCTGTCCTGTCTCTGTGGTGCCGTAAGACAGCCGTGTTTGGGATTACTGGAGGTCAATGATAGTCGTATATTAACTGGTATGCTGCCTCAGGCGGATACACGGCTATAACTGTGTGTCAGTTACTTATTGATTCTGGTTAACTTACCTTTTATCTACCTAATCGAGATGATGCGCCCTATGCGAATATGTTATTATGTCATATTCATGGGCAAGGCAGTGGTTGATACTTGTTATGTATTATATGTGGTGTTCCTGGGACAAATATATTATTATGTTACATTTGTTCTAAGGGATTGGTTTAATTGTCTTTAGTACATCATGTTCATAGAGCTATCTTTTATATAGGTGGCAGAAAGCCCGGCCTGAATAGCGAAGCAGAAATAATAATGATGGTGATTAAAAGGAACCAGAAGACAGGCTATAACAGATTCTAAGGTATGTGATGCATTCCTTTTGTATTGAGTAACAATGATATTATTATTATTATTAACGGAAACTCCATACTTTCAGAGATTATGACAGCATAATTTTTGTGAGCAACTTCAAAATCCAATGATAGCTCAAGAGCTATGTTTGTTTTGCCATTTTTATATTGGCTTCTCTTGTTTTCATCAGTGTGTTTTCATTTGCTGGGCTAAGTGACATCAAAAGTTGTTTTGGCTGTAGCTGTGTCAGTGCTTAGTGATTTGTATTTTATCCTTGGTAAGTAATGCAGCTGCTGAAAATAGAGGGTTAGTGGTTTAACTAAATAGAAAGTGATGACAAGGGTTCACAACCTTCAGCATATATACCGACACTTGGATCCTCCTCTTACATCAGAAGTAAATGATACTAAGAAGGAGGCAAAAACTTATACTTTAATTGTACTTGCCACCGTCCCGGACTAATAATGTCGTTCTACAATTTTTTTTACTCGAGCCGGACAGTATCCTCCACTATATCTGCAATCCCCTGTTTACATGATGTAGAGGTTATAAGTGTAAACCTGCCAACCCACAAGAGACTGCAATTGCATGGTCACATTGATTCGTAGCCCTACAGTATATTCAATATCTGACATTTCATTCTAATCTAATCAAGTTTCTGACACTTTGTTTCAAAACCTTGTCTTTGCTGACACTGTACCTAATTTGTAGATTCAAAAGATTCCCTTGTCTAACTCAACTTTTGATTCAAGATTCTATCACCGAAACCCAAGCGCTTTGTGCTCTTAAGTTACAAAAAACTAAAAGAAATGTACTCATTCCAACTTTTCATATCATCTATGTTTCTCATGGACACTTCCAAACACTCCGTGTGGTCCCTTGCCTCTCGTTGCCACACTCCTCCAGCAGTCTGCTTTATTTAGGGCATCTGACCATCTAAGGTTTAGGTCTCTTCCTTTTTTTTTTAATCCTCTTGGGTAGCACTATACTGTGTCTTTTGTCCATTTATCTATGTTTTCCCTTATCATATGACCTGTCCAGCGCCACGTTTGGTGTTTTATTGTAGGTATCCGTTATTTTTCTAGTCTTAGATTTTTAATTATGGACAGTTGGACTTTATCTTTGAGTTTGATGTTGAGCACACTCCTTTCCATATTGTTTTGATATACAGCTAGTTTTTGGTGTTGCTTTTTTGTAAGAGCTCAAGTTTGACATCCATAGGTTATTACCGGTATAATACTCATATTAAAACTTTGAATTACTGGCTTGTTGGTAGTTTTTTTGCCTTCATAATCTCTTATTGACCAAAACTAGATGACAATATACATGCTTATAAATAAATAAATATTCAAATACATAGAAAAAATCCAAGACTGGAAAAAATATTTGTTTCATCACTCAAATAAATGCCCTGACTGGGATTAAAATATTGAATAGGTACAGTCAGCATCATAAGTAGCTATGTATATGAAGGGGTCAAAATCTTTTATTCCCTTGTAATAAAGACTTCTGAACTTGCATAGCTACTTTTGATTGTGACTGTACCTTAGCACTAACTTGATGATGTTATAAATTGTTCTTAATTATTTTAAGATTTGCATCGAAATGCAAAAAAAAGAAGTGGAAAAGCGAAGGAAACGCGCCGCAACAAGGCGCGATGGGTCGGAGTTCTCTTTAATACAGGCAAAGAGTTTCTGATCACCTTCCGGATAACTCTGGCATGAAACTCTTTTGGAGGTAATTCTGCTTCTGTTTCCAAAAGTGAACACCAGCAGGATCAACCCTGCCACAAAGGTAATCAAAGTCAAAATTAATTACTCAAAAATCAAAATGAATAGAAACCAATTTTTACAAGCTTTTAATTGACTTGCACTGTTCATATGTAAGTGTATGTAAGTTGTCATCAAAATTTGCAATCCTTTTTTCAGCCATTTGCCGGTATCCGATTGAGCTGAAATTTGGCATACTTATGTAAGTTCAGTGACAATGCCATATTATAGTACCACCGAGCTGATCTGATAGCAAGTCCTAAACTACGCAAGATAAACCTTCACTCGAACCGTCTCAACAAGTAGTTGCTGACTGAGGAAATAAAAGTACAGTCCACACTAAAAGCTTATACAAAAAAGGAAATTTTTGACAGAAACTTATTGGAAATCAATATTTATACTTAAATATTTTACATACTGCTGTTAGAGGTACTGTATGTAATGGCCTAATGGCACTGGCAAATGCCTATGCCAATAAAATGCTTGTGACTCCAGAAGAATCACAAGCAGCGTGCTTTATTGACTTGAACATTCGTTGTGTTGATAGCAGCTATGCCGCTGCCGCCGCTGGAGATATGCAAGTACCTCAGTCTCAACACAGTACATTCTCGCCCATCTTCCTACCATGGTCACAACAGCACATATCTAAAGAGCAGGTAGTGGTGTTAATGGTGTTATTATGGCAGAAGTGAACCATTCATGGAAGAGCATTATTTATATTGGCTACATTCAGAGATGATCTGTTTATTTTAATTCCCAATTTACAATTCGGCTCACTTCCACAGCAGTGAGTAGGGAAGTAGGCAGATCGAGTATAATTCAGGAAATTTATTTACACAAATAAGTTAAGTATGTAGTAGATTTTTTTAATCTTCATTATCTTTTTGATTCATCATCATCATCAAAAAAATGAAAATAAAAAAAACCTTATTGAGATTAGGCTTGTCAAGTGAGTGGGCAACTTGACTGTTAAAAGTTCTTAAGCCGCCCGAAGTAATAACTTGGCTTAATTAATGATAGCAATCATAGACAACAGCGGGGATCAACTTTATTTATTTATTTAATTTAAATTCAACGGTTTAACGTGCCTTCCAAAGCACGGGAGCGCTCAGTTAGTAACCACTCAAAGCGGTCACCCATCCAAGGACTGACCCCGCTCGATATTGCTTAACCTCGCATACCGCACGCGGTACGCGGGCGCCGCTACGCCACGAACGCTCCTTTTTAAATATATTTTTAATTAATTAACATTATTTTTTAATACAGTTGCTCAAAAAGTGCTACTTTACGTAGCTGTTTAGCGTGCGGAAAGTTGGTTTTCGCGCACTAGTGCTTTTCACTTTTCCAATTTTTTTAAATTTATGCTTGTTCCAATGCATGACTCCTTATTGCTGGGTGTTAAATATTAGTTTCCTTTAAACGTCGTAATCAACATAAAAACCTACTGTTAATATCAGAATACGAAAAATATACACATTTCATATTTTATTACTTACCTCTTCATCATTATAACACGTTTATTTTTTAATATTGAATATTGAAAAACCGTTCTTAATAAGTTGTCTGAGTGGAACGGAATAGCTGCCGAAACGCCTGTCAAAGAAGAGGCGTTTTTACTTACTGCTAGCATGTTTTAAGTTTCTAAAGGCAACATTCGATATTGTTTTTATAAATATTACTTGTTGTTTTTCTTATTTTTTAGCAACTGTATTAAAAAACGTCGTTCAATACACGTGCGGAAATGTCATTCTTCACTCGTCCCGAGTGTTGCCACTCGCCTGCGGCTCGTGGCATCCCTCGGTACTCGTGAAGAAATGACATACTTTCCGCACTAGCATCGAAATGTACTATTGTTTTCACAGAAGACAACGCGGACGCTGTAATTATTTCGACGTCCGCCATTGCCGAAAGTTCTAAGCGATGTCACAGAATAAGTAATACTTAGTACAAGTACAGAAATTTCACTTCCTAGCAAAAACGGCGTTTAGACATAAGAAACGTTCCTACTCTGTGCATCTATGTCTATCGTATAACTTGTATTCATTCACACGCGGCACGTGAAGCGTTAGGGCTGCCATGCCAAGAATATATCAATAACGGCAAAATATGTTCTAACTCCCCAGATATCGCTCGAGTACCTAAAGTGAACCGATATTTATTAAGTGGGTATATAATACTTATACCCATTATAAATATCGGTATAAGTATTATTATTATATTATTATTATAATAATACATATTATTATATATTATTATTATATTATGTGAAGTAATATCTACCTATACTCTGAAATTACTGGACCAATTTTTATGCAGTTTTTCATGAACACGTAGAGAACTTTTAGGAGCAGGTTTAAGTCTATAATTTATTCACGTTTCGTGAGCAATTAATAAGCTCCAGCCTTTTTATCCATTTTTACGAGCGTAGGCTGCAAAACAAATGAAAGCGTCATTTGCTGTTATGGAATGCTATTTTCTTCGTCTTTTGCAGGGTACTCGGTGGCCGCGTGGTTACGTTTCCCTAGTCTGCTTTTTGGGCATGACACGCGGGTCCCGTATTCGAACCTCCGGCGGAAGTTTAATCTTTTTACTTTTTAAGTTTGTATTTTATTTAGTTACTTTCGTAATATATATGTTTTAATAGATTTTCTACCATACCGAATTAGTCTGACGTGTAAAGTTCCGCAATAACTGTGCTGGGGTGGAAAACCAGAGTACCTTGACTTTTCGGTAGACGAGAACGGAGCAATAACAGTAACGTATTAACAGTTTCAAGCACATCTTCAGGTGACGGGAAATTTTATTTTACAATAGGGCCTAGGTATTAGTGTTATTATGGCTGCAGTCCTGAAGTCCTCCGTAAGAATGCAGTATTTTCACGGTTTATTTTTATTTATTTATTTGCTCCACCACGAAGTATACAGTTTTGAACAGTGACTGTAAATAGTGTTGTTATTACTAATGTTTACAACTTGTGCGGTGGGAGACTGGTTCCCGAACTAGGGGAAACCTGTATGTCAGGTCAACAGATCTCCATCCCTCATATATACATAACAACCATCTTGGTTAGTGAATGAAAGTAGTATAAAACCTTCATACTAGCTAGGACAAGATAAGCTAAATTAAATTAATGTATGTATGTATGTATTACACTTTATTGCAGAATAAAAAAACAATCGAAACAAAATAACATATTGGTTTGATTGTACTATGCCTCGCTAGATGCGATATTGTATATTGATTTGAGGATTCATTTGTGACAGCTAGGCATAGATGTTGGTCTCATACTCAACGCTGCGCATCCTCTGGACCTCTGGCGGCCTTATTTACCACCAGTAATACAACACCAAATACCTACGAGCTACCCTTAAGACCATGTAGCGGTGTCTTTTCGCTCCGGTCTACTGCAAGGTGGAGCTACTTCACTAGTAAGGCCAATTCCGTGGAGCTGACGCTCCGCTGACTATATCTACCTAAATATTGATTACAAATTGTAGTTTGAAACTGGTATAAATCACTTTCTTGGCTTAGATACTATCACAACATGTATTTCCATTTTTTCATCAATGAGAGGAGGCCTGTGTCCAGCAGTGGGATGTATATGGGCAGTATGGGCTGATGATGACGAAATATTACTTTGCTAGAACAATTCAATTTATTGAATGATGTAAGTCTATAGCAATAATAAATGCCAAAAAAATTCAGAACCTAACTGAAAAAGTCACCTTTCGCCTTTCTTTTGTATACTTCTTACTTTACTTCAATTACGCATTATTATTAAAAATGTTTTATACTACGACGGTGGCAACCAAGCTTACTACGGCCTGCCTGATGGTAAGCAGATACCGTAGCCTATGGACACTTGCGACTCCAGAGGAACCACAAGTGCGGTACCGACCCTTTATTGATTTCGGGATGCGCTGTGCTGAGAGTGAGGCTTATGGTTGATCAATATGATCATTTTTATGGATACTATGGATATAGTTTGTGAGTAGGTATATACACTCACTATATACTGATAGAGAGCGTATGTTCTTTCTTTTTAACCGACTTCAAGAAAGGAGGCGGTTCTCAATACGTCCTAATCTTTGTTTTTAGGGTTCCGTAGCCAAATGGCAAAAAACGGAACCCTTATGGATTCGTCATGTCTGTCTGTCTGGCCGTCCGTATGTCACAGCCGATTAACTACAATTATGAAATTTGGTGTGAAGGTGTATGTTATGAACCGTTATAGAAATATGATGTGAAATTACGAAAAAAAATATTAAACTGGGTGGGCACCCCATACATGTGACAGCGGGGACAAATATTTTTTTCAAGGTACATAGGCGTGTGGGGTATCTATGGATAGGCCTTCAAAAACTTTTCCATTTAAGTCAACCGTTGGTGAGATATTAGCTGTCAATCTAGCCCCTCCTATCAAAGCCCCTCTATTTTCCAAACTATAAATAAATAAATAAATATTGGGGGACAATCTTACACAAATCGACCTAGTCCCAAACTAAGCAAAGCTTGTACTATGGGTACTAGACGACGATATACATACTTATATAGATAAATACATAGAGACCCAAGAACAAAATCTGTGCTAAATGCACAAATAATGCCCTGGCCGGGATTCGAACCCGGGACCTATAGCTTCGGAGGCAGTGTCACTACCAACGAGGCTAAACAGGTCGTCATTCACTATGAATTTAAAAATTCTAAAAAAAATCATGATGATGTATGTACATTCATAAATCCTTTCAACGATTTTTGGTTTGAACAGGATATGTTTAACGGTTTTTGAGTTATTGCCGAAAAACTGTCTTGCCAAAACAAAAGGGCGTAAGTGTCGTCAGTTTCGTATGAAGATACGATCTTTTGTGATTAAATAGAATTGTATAGTGGTTTTAAATGTAGATTAGGAAGTGTCGGTACGGAACCCTTATTGCGCGTGGTCCGACACGCACTTGGCCGTATGTATATTCACCGATTACTTGGAGCCTATTAGACCGATTTCAAAGGTATATTTTTATTTTGTTTGAAAGGCTACGCTTCCTAGTTAGTCCCATTGTCATCAAGTCAGGATCTGATGACAGGATCATGAAGAAATCGAGGGAAGTCTTTAAAATTTATTTACAGTACATATGGTGCTACTTTACCGCACGAGTGCGGTAATCAGCATATTACGTGCATATGTCGAAACTTTAAAGAGCCATATGTACTGTAAAACGTTGTACGATACACGTACAACAGGTAATTCGCAACTCCTGTCGATTAAAAACACTCCCTTCGGTCGTGTTTCATGTTTCAATTTATCACCACTCGTTGCGAATTTCCTGTTCTCTGCACTTGTATCGTAATGTACTATTATTTATTTTTTATAGGCATACCTATAGCGATTTCAGTATTTTTTTAAGTTTGCTCTCAAAAAGTACCATGTGATGAAGTTGATAATGATGAAGATACACTGAACACTGATACACAGAACTGGCCACCGGAGCTCCTGAGAGAAGAGTTTTTCATGGTTAGTAATCGACTATTACAAAGTAAATTAAAACGGTTCTGATGATAACGTTACCATCGAACTGACCTCATTAAGAAGCCGGAAGGTAGTCACCGGAACTTCGTAATAAATCTACATCTTAGGCGTGTTCTTTGGGCTTATTGGTAACGTCATAACTCATAAGGTGCACGTTGGCTAAGACTAATTAAAGAGAGAGAAATAATTTCCGTCAGAAAGGAGATTTCTTAAGCGTTGTATTTCTCCTAATGGTTTTTCGTAATGCGGTTTGTCTGTGCCAAATGTTTCTCGAATTTGCCTAGATGGCGCTAGTAGTCTAGTCCTATTATGCTGCATGTGCGTCACCTATGTTAATACCATTTAAATTGAAGGGATGTTTACAAAAACAACATAACTGACTACACTGGTCGACTCCTGAGCCCATTATAAATGTTCCTCCAGAAGTGTCAACCGGTCTAAGCAGATATGTTGTTTTTGTAAACATCCCTTCAATTGTTTGGCACGAACTTCAAAAGGTGATAAAAACCTTATGAAATTGTATGTTTGTTACGTAGGTAATCCCCACCGCCACCACCACATCAGCCGAAGGACGTCCACTGCTGGACATAGGCCTCCCCCAGTTTCATGGGGGGTAAATGCCATAATCGCCACGCTTGGCATACGGATTGGCGATCGCAGTATCTCCACCGCACTCCAGGGATGCTGCTGCCCATCCCCCGGTGGTCTTGGTCGCAGTTTTAGGACATACCCGGGTCCACGTAGGTAATCAATAATCATTAAAAACATATTTGGTCTTTATTAACAAAATTGTGTTTAATTAAGGATTGGAGTAGGTATGTTAAACAGAGTTCGTGTAATGTAATCGTAGGTATAAATTTAATCTCATGATTGGATTAGAAATTCGTTTATTAAACGACTTCAATAGAAGGAAGAAGCGTCTCAGTTCGTCTACACGTTTGTTATTTTTTTTTTAAATATGTATGTATGTTCCCCGATTACTCTTGACCATGTTGGCCGATTTTGATTTTGATGATATAAATTTAGTGAAGGTCTGATGATGGGATTCATGAGGAATTGTGGGAATTCCTCAAATTTGATAGGCACGCGTATAGCGATTTCGGTGTTTTCTGTAGTTAATTGGCGTCGGTTTTTATTTGGTTTTAAATTTTTTAAGGGGCCAAAAATATGAAAAAAAAAAACAATAATAAAGCTTAATAAAGACTTCCAACGAAAACTATAGCGGACATGATCAGTTAAGCTGTTTTTGAGTTATTGTAAAGTCTTTCCTTCTTAGTAAGAGACGTATGAAACGTTGCGAAGGTAATCCCTTTTGACCCTTACTGTTTTTTTTTTTAATTGAGTTCATTGGGCAACTACGGAACCCTACACTGAGCATAGCCCGAGATGCTCTTGGCCGATTTTTTTATTTAATTTTTAATATGTTTTTGGATCCATATAGATCGTGTCTTTGCCGATAAGGCAACACGTAGATCAAATTCTGCATCGGAATCGTCCTCTGAAGATCTATCTATCATCAAAAAAATCTAATAGAATAAACAAATCTTTCACTTTTAGGCCAACTAGATTTTTCAGCTTCAATATTTTAACCAATCACAGAACAGTAGGTACCTTTCACAGGATTTAGGTCACAGAATAAGTAATACTTTAGTACAAGTACAGAAATTTCACTTCCTAGCAAAAACTGCGTTTAGGCACAAGAAACGTTCCTACTCTGTGCATCTATGGGCTGCCATGCCAAGAATATATCAATAAGGGCGAAACATGTTCTAGCTCACCAGATAACGCTCGAGTACCTAAAGTGAACCGATATTTATTAAGTAGGTAGATATTACTTCACATGTATGCCAGTATCATCTATATCTATCTATCTACATGTTATAAAACAAAGTTGCCAAATAACTATGTTATTTACAAACTCTGAAATTACTGGACCAATTTGTATGCAGTTTTCATGAACACGTAGAGAACTTTTAGGAGCAGGTTTAAGTCTATAATTTATTCACGTTTCGTGAGCAATTAATAAGCTACAGCCTTTTTATCCATTTTTACGAGCGTAGGCCGCAAAACATTTGCTGTTATGGAATGCTATTTTCTTCGTCTTTTGCAGGGTACTCGGTGGCCGCGTGGTTACGTTTCCCTAGTCTGCTTTTTGGGCATGACGCGGGTCGCGTATTCGAATCTCCGGCGGAAGTTTTATCTTTTTACTTTTTAAGTTTGTATTTTATTTTGTTATTTTTGTAATATATGTATATGTTTTAATAGATTTTCTACCATACCGAATTAGTCCGACGTGTAAAGTTCCGCAATAACCGGTCTGGGGTGGAAAACCAGAGTACCTTGACTTTTCGGTAAACGAAAATGGAGCAATAACAGTAACTTATTAACAGTTTCAAGCACATCTTCAAGTGACGGGAGATTTTGTTTTACAATAGGGCCTACGTGTGCAGGACGGCGAATTAATATTAGTGTTATTTTCGATAAGAGTGCCTTAGTTAAGTTCCCTTAGATTATTCATCTGTTAAGTTCATAGTTAGTCTTAGGTAGATCTATAAAAAAGGGCTGCCTAATGGGCCGAAGCCTCACAAACCGTGAGAAGAAATTAGCAACAGTTTTTAATGGTTTAATTGTACGTAGCCGCCCATTAGGGATATAACTGCCAATTGTTGGCCATTCATATTTTTAGAATTGATTTCTATTTTATTAGGGTGTGCACTAAAACACCATTTGTTCTGTATTGTACCTGTGAGTTGCGATGTGCCGTCGGGCCGACAAGACAACGGGCTGGCCATAATGCCCAATGGTTTCTTACTTAGGGTAATAACTATACCTTTCTCGAAACCCATGAATGATCCCGTAAAATTGTAATTTAGGGATTTTACCAAATAAGGATCAGCGGGACGAGGCAGGTCTGAAGACAGGGGCGGAGAGTCAAACAGTATAAAATAGGCGGCACTTACGCCGCACGGACACTGGCAGTCGAACACTCCACACTGTTAGTTGAACACTCGAAACTGGTAGACGAACACTCGCAACTGACAGTTAGTCACTGCAAAACAGACACTGAAGGTTAATCGGGAAGGCTCTCTCCCACTCGCCTCAGGCCTGCCACTCCACTGCAAGTAACCAGTCATAGGTGCACTCGTGCACCCTAGGTAAGACGTAAGACGGCGGTATTTTCACGGTTTATTTTTATTTATTTATTTGCCACAATCTTCGATCAATAATAAACCTAGATACACTATTTGCCTGTCAACGGCGTCCACGCTCAAGAGTGCTTAAATTCCGTTTAAGCACTCTTGCGTTCACAGTCGCGCGCTAGCCATCGGCGAGTCAACATGCCTCAGTGCTCCGTGAAAAAGTGCAAAAAAAACACGTTAACGACGTTAAAAAAGGATGGAATTTCGTATTTTCGATGAGTAGTTATATAAAGTTTCATAATTTATTGAATTTGTAGTTATATCAGGCTATAACACGCTTATAAAAAATATTTTATGTAAATATTTGAAATACTCAAACAGCCAACCAGCTACGCTGCTGTCTCTTTCCCTCACGTTGAGTTAGTCGTATATTGACGCGAAACGGAGAACGGACGAGTTGGACTATAGTAAAATTTCGAATGAAAGGAGTCGCAGACTGAAAACTTTTTTTACGAAAGTTTACATGTATTGTTTTTATTGTACACACATAATTATGTATGGAGTGTATTTGTATTTTACTTTATTCATATATCAAAATCGGGTGGTAACAGTTTGTTTGTCTGACATGTCGCTCTGCTCAGTATACGTTGTTTAAATCAAAAACTTTTTTACTCATTTTGATACGGTTTTCACTTACATGTAGCTTACTAACCTAACTTACTTTTTTTAGTTTTCCAAAAAATGAAATTGAGAGAGATAAATATAGAAGTCAACCTGTTTAGCCTAGTTGGTAGTGACTCTGCCTCCGAAGCTAGAGGTCCCGGGTTCGAATCCCGGCCAGGGCATTTATTTGTGCATTTTTCAAGGATATTTTTTCTTGGGTCTTGGATGTTTTCTATGTATTTAAGTATGTATTTATCTATATAAGTATGTATATCGTCGTTTAGTACCCATAGTACAAGCTTTGCTTAGTTTGGGACTAGTCGATTTGTGTAAGATTGTCCCCCAATATTATTAAATGGAGGCAAATTATAGCTAAAGAAAGAGGTGAAGAATATTTTAAACCAAATGATTCTAGCGTGGTTTGTTCCTGTCACTTTTCAGAATTATGTTTTATGACAACGCATATAGCTGATAAAAATAAACTATGTATTCAATTTCATTTAAATTTATTTCTTAATTATAGCCACTAAACTGACATTGATTAACTTTTTTTAACAACTCACGCTAATTGGGTTCACTTATTTCTGAAAATGCCCTTGTAACATTTAGTAAAAGCAAATTGTTCGTGATGATTTATATGGTATGAAAATAAAAAAAATATGAGGGTACAATCTTACACAAATCGACATAGTCCTAAACTTAATAAAGCTTGTAATATGGCTACTACATAATATATCCTACTTATATTTAAATATAAATAAATACATACTTAAATACATAAAAACATCCAAGACTCAGTAACAAATATTCATGCTCAATTGCTTACCACACAAATAAATGCCCTTACCGGAAATCGAATCCGAGACCTCCTGCTTAATAGACAGACAGGGTCGCTATCAACTAAGCCAAAGTGGTCGTGTTGGTATAAATCGACGTTACCACCTGACAAGTCGTATGCTTGTATTCCACCGATGCCTATTAAAAAAAACAATTCGACTCCACTGCACACGATACGGCCTCTGTTCCAATGTTGACATCTAATCAGTGGAAAATCAACAGAAACGAAACTGAACCTAATTGCTCTTGACTTACGGTGTACAATCCGTTAACATAATGCGGACTTTTGTGGAAATTTTCCACAATCGATACGTGCATTTTGTAATGTTATAACCGCCAAACACTATCATTCAAAATAAAACGTTATGTTTGTGATATAAGGCTTAATATCGAATAAAAGGAAATGGTACAAATCGCATTACTTTTTTTTGTGTGTCTCCTATACACGCACACAGTCGCAATGAAATTTGGACACTTTTTCGACTTGAATTTGCAGGTGATAGTGTATCTAGGTTTATTATTGATCGAAGGCCACAATGTATACAGTTTTGAACAGTGAATATAAATAGTGTTGTTATTACTAATGTTTACAACTTGTGCGGTGGGAGACTGGTTCCCGAAGTAGGGGAAACCTGTATGTCAGGTCACCAGATCTCCATCCCTCAGATATATGTACATAACAACCATCTTGGTTAGTGAATGAAAGTAGTATAAAACCTTCATACTAGCTAGGACAAGATAAGCTAAATTTAATTAACATATAGGTTTGATTGTACTATGCCTCGCTAGATGCGATATTGTATATTGATTTGAGGATTCGTTGTGTGACAGCTAGGCATAAATGTTGGTCTCATACTCAACGCTGCGCATCCTCTGGACCTCTGGCGGCCTTACTTACCACCAGTAATACAACACCAAATACCTACGAGCTACCCTTAAGACCATGTAGCGATGCCTTTTCGCTCCGGTCTACTGCAAGGTGGAGCTACTTCACTAGTAAGGCCATTATGAGCGAGCTGACTACATTTCGTGGAGCTGAGGCTCCGCTGACCATATCTACCTAAATATTGATTACAAATTATAGTTTGAAACTGGTATAAATCACTTTCTTGGCTTAGATACTATCACAACATGTATTTAAATACTTTCATCAATTAGAGGAGGCCTGTGTCCAGCAGTGGGCAGTATGGGCTGTTGATGACGAAATATTACTTTGCTAGAACAATTCAATTTATTGAATGATTTAAGTCTATAGCAATAATAAATGCCAAAGAAAAATATGTAAATTAGCACCTAACTGAAAAAGTCCCCTTGCGCCTTACTTTTGTATATTTCATAATTTACTTCAATTACCTGCCTACGCATTATTATTATTATTTTTACTACGACGATGACAAACAATCAGGCAGACACCGTAGCCTTTGTACACTTGCGACTCCAGAGGAATCACAAGTGCGTTGCCGACCCTTTATTGATTTGGGGATAAGCTGTGCTGAAGTGAGGTTTATGCTTGATCAATATGATCATTTTTATGGATAATATGGATATAGTTTGTGAGTAGGTATACTCACTATATACTGTAGCTGATAGAGAGCGTATGTTCTTTCTTTTTAACCGACTTCAAGAAAGGAGGCGGTTCTCAATTCATCCGAATCTTTCTTTTTAGGGTTCCGTAGCCAAATGGCAAAAAACGGAACCCTTATGGATTCGTCATGTCTATCTGTCTGTCCGTCCGTATGTCACAGCCGATTAACTCGGAGAATATGATCACTACAATTATGAAATTTGGTGTGAAGGTGTATGTTATGGACCGCTATAGAAATATGACGTGAAATTACGAAAAAAATATTAAACTGGGGAGGCACCCCATACATGTAACAGGGAGGACAAATATTTTTTTCAATGTACATAGGCGTGTGGGGTATCTTTGGATAGGCCTTCAAAAATTACATAGAGGTTTCTACAAAAAAAATCCATTTAAGTCAACCGTTGGTGAGATATTAGCTGTCAAAGTCGTAAAAAGTGTGTGTGTCCCTGTAATTTCCAAACTATGAAGTTTAAAATTCTGAAAAAAATCATGATGTACCTATAAAACCTTTCAAGATAAACCTTTGAAGAAGATAGGTTTAACAGTTTTTGCTAAAAACTGTCTTGCCAAAACAAAAGTGCTTAAGTGTCGTAAGTTTCCTTTGAAGATACGACCTTTTGTGATTAAATGTATAGTGGTTTTAAATGTAGATAAGGAGGTGTCGGTACGGAACCCTTTTGTGCGTAGTCCGACACGCACTTGGCCGGTATTTTTGTATGTAGGTATTTTCACCGATAACTTGGAGACTATTAGACCGATTTCAAAAATATATTTTTTTGTTTGAAAGGCTATGCTTCCTAGTTAGTCCCATATTGTCATCAAGTCAGGATCTGATGAAAGGATCCTGGAGAAATCGAGGGAAGTCCTTACATTTTTTTTATAGGCATATGTACCTATAGCGATTTCAGATTTTTTTAAAGTTTGCTCTCAAAAAGTACCAGTTTTTCATGGATAGTAATCGACTATTACAAAGTAAATTAAAACGGTTCTGATGATAACGTTACCATCGAACTGACCTCATGAGGAAGCCGGAAGGTAGCCACCGGAACTTCGTAATAAAATTATATATCTTAGGCGTGTTTTTTGGGCTTATTGGAAACGTCATAACTTATTAGGCGCACGTTGGCTAAGACTAATTAAAAAGTGAGAAATAATTTCCGTCCGAAAGGGCGTTGTATTTCTCCAAATTTGTTCCGAAACCACAGGACCGGTTGAGTTGGAATTTGGTACCTACACATATGTAAGTACCTAAGTCGGTGACCCAAAGATGGACGTGTAACTATAGCACAGTAACAGGAGCAAATATTTAAAAGGTCGCTTCCTTGGAGCATCGGCAGTAACTCCGTGTCCCGATATTCTTGATATTTTTCAATTCTGAGAGATTTTGATCTAGACTTATGACGTCCAAGTAATGGATCTTGTTTCCACGAGATTGTAAGGCGCTCAGTGCAGTTTTTGGGGTAGTATAAGCTATGAGTCATAATACTTTTTGTTTTTTTTTATGTTAAATTAAAATATATAGTATTTTAAGTTAAATTAAAATAATTTTTAAAATATATAGGTATAGATATCACTTCAGAAGATTAATTAGCCAAAAAAATCAACTGGGACCACTTGGAAATAACTCTTGGCTCACTCAATACATTTTTGTTGCTCCTCTTACAGGGCCCACCCTGTATGAATGAATTTTAGACATTGGGCCAATTTTGAGGGGTAAATTAGAAAATAAAAACAAGTTTTCAAACTATATCGTGTGATATACCTATCAAATAAAAGGTCTTAATGTGAGAAACTCATTTTTTTTTTATATTATATTATTACAAATAATTTTGAAGGCTGAAGTGATTTGAGAAAATAGACGAAAATTCATCTCCGAAACTGCAAGGCCTAAAATTTTGAAAAATAATACACAAATTAGTCCTTTACCTATAGGAAAAACCTGTAAAAAGTGTAGGTTTAATAGTTTTTGAGATATCGATATTACGTGAATTTCTTATGAAGATGCGACCTTTTTAATTCTAAGTACTGGATAGTGGTTTCACATGTGGAGTGGTAGTGTTGGGAATGGAGCCCTTCATTGTGCGTGGTCCGACACGCACATGGCCGGTTTTTTGCTAAAGAAAAATTACAAGCTCGCTACGCTCGCGCCTTCATTTATTGTGTAATGTCCTGATGCCCCCCCCCTTACATTTTCTATATCTACGTGCTTGATTGATGTGATTGAAGCGAAAGAAGTATGTAAGGACCGTAGTATTTGGCGTTCATTGATCTCTGCCTACCCCATGGGATAACGGCGTGAGTTTATGTATGTGTATGTATGTATGTAAGGATTGGAGTAGGTATGTTAAACAGATTTCGTGTTATGAAGTCGTAGGTATAAATTTCATCTCATGATTGGATTAGAAATTCGTTTATTACGACAACGACGACGACGTTTCGTGTTTTCGTGACATGTCTTTTTCTTCTATGTTGTTATTTTATGCTTCTTCCTATTTGTAATTGTCACGAATAAATGATTTTCTATTTCTATTAACCTTCAATAGAAGGAAGGAGGGTCCCAGTTTGTCTGCACGTTTGTTTATTTTTTTAAATATGTATATTCCCCGATAACTCTTGACCATGTTGGCCGATTTTGATAATTCTTTTTTTTTTTTAAAGCAGGTGCCCCCAAGTTAGGCCCATATAAATTTAGTGAAGGTCTGATGATGGGATTCATGAGGAATCGTGGGAATTCCTCAAATTTGATTTCGGTATTTTCTGTAGTTAATTGGCGTCGGTTTTTATTTGGTTTTTAATTATTTTCTGCTTTTTAGTTGTATTTTTAAATGCGATTTTTAGGGTTTCGTTGTCAACTAGGAACCCTTATAGTTTCGCCATGTCCGTCTGTCTGTCTGGTACTGTTTTCAACACACGAAAGTAAATTTTCACCTCGCAAGCTCGGAAAGCCCTTTTTTAGCGTTCCGTAGTCAACTTAACCCTTAGTTTCGCTATGTCCGTCTGTTTGTCCGAGGCTTTGCACTGTGATTGTTAGTGCTAGAAAGCTGCATCTCGGCATGGATATAGAAATCAATAAATCTGACAGTGGTAAAATAAATCTTAATATTTTTTTTCAAGGGTACCTCCCCTACCCGTAAAGTGGGGATGAATATTTTTTTACTTCAACTCTATGGTGTGCGGTGTTGTTGAATAGTATTTCAAAATTAATAGAGGTCTTCATCAAACATTTTTTGATTGTGAATATTTTCGGAAATAATTACTCCAAAAGAAAAATAAATGTGTTCTCCTCTCTAACTTTTGAACTAAGGCTCAAAAATATGAAAAAAAGCATGAAAGTAAAGCTTAATAAAAACTTCCAACGATAACTATAGCGGACACGATCAGTTAAGCTGTTTTTCAGTTATTGTAAAAAGTCTCCTTCTTAGTAAGAGACGTATGAAACGTTGCGAAGGTAATCCCTTTTGACCCTTACTGTTTTTTTTTGTTCATTGGGCAACTACGGAACCCTACACTGAGCATGGCCTGACATACTCTTGGCCGATATTTTATTTAATTTTCAATATGTTTTTGGATCCATATAGATCGTGTCTTTGCCGATAAGGCAACACGTAGATCAAATTCTGCATCGGAATCGTCCTCTGAAGAACTATCTATCATCAAACAAATCAAATAGAATAAACAAATCTTTCACTTTTAGGAACAGCGTACATACACGTATTGGAATCGTGCGCTCGCTAGGAAAGCAACGAGTTTAAAGAATGCAATAGTACATTGTTTAACGAGGGGCGTAAGCGGAAAATTCCGAACGAGAGTCTATCAGAAGGCTCTTGATGACTCGAGTTTGCTATATTCTTACGCCCGAGTTAATCATAATCACTAATCACAATATTTTTCATCACATTTGCGAGGAAATAAATAACTCCAGAACCAATCCATTTTGACCTCTAGTATCAGTGCAAGATCGCTAGGGCGTCATTGTGAGAGGAGCGCGCAGCTTCAATATTTCAACCATACATAAAGCAGTATTCTTGCGGCGCACGGCCAACTAGATTTTTCAGGTTTAATATTTTAACCAATCACAGAACAGTAGGTACTTTTGTGGAGCGCGGCCAACATATTTTTTAACCGACTTCAAGATTTCAAAAGAGGAGGTTAACAATTCGGTTGTATGTTTTTTTTTTGTTTTTTTTTTTAATGTTTGTTACTCCATAACTCCGTCATTTCTTAACCGATTTGAAAAAATCTTTTTTTGATTGTATGTATATATATCCAAGTTGGTCCCGTTTTTGTCAAAAGGCAGTTCTGATGATGGGATCCATGAGGAATTGAAGGAACTCCTCAAATCTTTAAGGCAAACATATAGTGATTTTTGTGTTTTTATCAACAAGTCAAGCATTTGCATCCAAAAATGTGACATTGGATGAAGTGGAACTGCTGATGATGATCAGAACAGAACTCTTCAACGACGAAAAGTTCACGTTTGGCGATTTGTCCTCCTATCTGTGTTTGTTAAGCAAGTTCTATTTTCACGATTGATTTTTGTCATGCTCGAGTTCTGATGATGGGATCCATTAGGAATCGAGGAAACTCCTCAAATGTGAAAGGCACACAAATAGTGATTTTAGTAGTTTCATGAACTAATCAAGCATTTTCATTCATAAAAGTGACATTTGATGAAGAGGAACTGCTGATGATTATCAGAACGGAACTCTTCAACGACGCGTAGTTCACGTTTGGCGATTTGTTCTCTTCGTTTTGTTTGTCAAGCAAGCAAGGTTTTTCCATGATTTCATGAGGAATTGAGGGTACTTAGTCTTCTACCATTATAAACATACTTATAGCCATTTTTGTATTTTATTGTATGGAATCTAAGAGTGCACCATCTAAGATTAATAATCTTTCACCGGACTGCCCCATTCAAGTCGGTTTTTTTTTCTTAAAAATTATTTACCAATCAGATCACACCACCACCATATCAGCCGAAGGACGTCCACTGCTGGACCTAGGCCTCCCCCAATTTCATGGGGGGTAAATGTCATAATCCACTCCAGGGATGCTGTTGCCCATCCCCCTAAATCATAACTCCCGTGGGAGGTAAATCGGCTATAACTACCCTATATGCCTGCGTGCAATAAGACCCTTTATGAGCAAGTGTGATGAAAAATATATATTTTCATATTTTTGTCGTTTGCGGTGCTTAGCTGTAATATAATAGTACATTACGATACAAGTGCAGAGAACAGGAAATTCGCAAGTGTATCTTACAACGTTTTACAGTACATAAGGCTCTTTAAAGTTTCGACACATGCACGTAATCGCACTCGTGCGGTAATGTAGCACCATATGTACTGTAAAATATATTTCTGCATCTTACGGTATATTAATATATAGTTTAGCTCTGTCTGCGACAGGCTTAAGTCCCGTTTACTAATAATACGGTAAAAATGTACCGTAATGTGTAGTTGTCTCGGTGGTGTAGCAGCCTAAGCGCATTGGCCTGGAATTGTATTCGTATAGACGCAGGTTCGAGCCCTGTCATGGTCTACATTTGATCACGGTAAAAATTGATCACGGCCAAGAAAAAATCTTGGAATCCGTAGGTATACATATAAAATTTGCACTACGAGTAACTCCAATGCGGCTGCACCGATTTTTTTGAACTTTTATTTTGATTTGTCTCTGCCCCGAACAGCAGGATAATTAATAAAAAAACTTCAAAAAAACTGTATATATTTTGTATAGTGGTACGAAGTACGCGGCTTGTTTAATATCTTTTCAACCGGCTTTAAAAAAAGGAGGATTTTCTCAATTGTGATGATGTATTTATTATTTTTATTGTTTAATGTTTGTTACCACAGACCTTACCAGTGTGTGTTTGCCAAAGATGACATATGGCACTGAAATAATGCAATTTGAACACGGTTTATGTCTAGTCTAATTACGTGTGCGTAGGTCCGCGTATCTGACATCCGTCCCTCTGTGTAAGCATTGTGACTGTTGGCCTTCAGCCTCGCGTGCATTGCCGCTCGGCCATATATATATATATATATATATATATATCTGGTATATATATATACACATATATATATTCGATTAAGGTTTGTGTCCAGTCTAGTCACGTGTCTGACATCCGTCCGTCTGTCTGTCTACTCGTATGTTCAATACGGCTTAGTTCGAAGACTGGGTTTCGTAATCCGAAACCTTCGCTATTTTCATGACCCAGTGGCCATAAAGATGGTTAAAATGCCTTAGTAGGAGTAAGCTGGAGACTTCGTCGATCGTATGGAACCCGTACGAATCGACATATGCCTTTCTTGTTGAGAATGTTTAGAAAGCGTTTTTAAGGTTCCTTTATGAAAAAGTATTCGAATTCTACCCAACAAAGTATCTTCTCGGCTCTCTTGGGTACAACTCCTTGGAGGTCAGGCGGAGTTATCATCTCCTTATGATCAGTGGTGAGTCAGACTGTCCCGAACTTGTGGAGCGTCTTGTGCGACTGTTTGTCCCGGATGTCCCGAGGATACCCCTCGAACCACGACGACGCGACCTGTTGGCCGTGCCGCTGCACACTGGTGCGTACTACAGAGGCCGGGACGAAAGGGGTTGCCGGTCGAGCACAACGAGTCCCGATAGGTCTGAGGCGGGCAATCCCATATTTCTCGCGCAAGTATGTACTTATATAGTGCTTTTCTCAAACATGCAATGAAATAAACAACTAAAAAGTGTAAAGTTTTATTTTTTAGACGCATAGTGGCAGAATGTCATGATGCCTGCACCACAAATTTATGTGGAATGGAAATTAAAAAAGAGGACTTTGCCAGCCTAGGCCTGCAAGATTTGTATGAAATTCCATTAACGACCTTTTGTCCTAGCCGCACCTGAAACGTTATACTTCGCAGCCAGTCAGTCATAAGGAACATAACATCAATATTTCATTGCATGTTTGAGAAAATGTAATAATGTCACTATTTCGCTATCCATCCTTTTCTATATCAATAAATATTTTACATTCAGTACAAAATTTTTACATGTAATCTGTGTGTCTTTTCAATTATATGAAATGAGAGTAAGGCAGGTACTAAATACTTATTGACATTATTACTGAAAGTGTCTAGCGGGCTTTACAGCTGAATGCGCTCCTGCCCGGCTAGTATGATAGCTTATACCGTCACGTATGTGACGTTTCAGTACATTTTGGCCATATAACGTGACTGTATAAGCTATCATACTAGCCGGGCTGGCATCGAAACCTGAGTGCGATGTGTTTGCGTGGCGAGATGGGTGGCAGTGTGTAGGCAAATAGTGAATACTTGAGATTCTGTGAGGCGACGGATGCCAGGTTCTCAACTGTTTCAATATAATTTATTTGTTACCTGTTATTGTGTTTTTTTTTTATTTGTTAGTCTAAGTTTCTTTATACTGTAATGTCCTGTAAACGTTTTTATCGATAAATAAATAAATGTCCAGTCTAATCATGCGTGCGTAGGTAAATCCGCGTATTCCGCGTGTCAGCCATCCGTCGTGAAATGTAAGTTTGTATGTCGGTAGTAATCTCCAGACCAAAGAATGCCAAATACTACGGTCCTTACATACTTTATTTAGTTTCATTCATACATAAGTCATAGTTCTCATATATTTTTTTAACCGTTTTAGTGACGTTACCTGTTGGATATTCAAGAAAACACACTTTCTTCAATGACAAGGACCACAGAACATGGAACAGGACAACGCTCAATGCAGATTCAAAAATGTACCTAATCCTTAGAATTAGGGGTTCCTATAGTAGAGTGTAAGAATAAAACGAGTAAAATCAGGAATACAGAACGGTATCAGTAGATATCCTGTGGTGTACAAACAAGACAGCCACACACTATCTACTTGTACTACTGGAATGCAGGCATATTGGTATACTTGCGTTTAGGGCGATACGTTGTGTGTGTGTGTGTGCCCATAAAATTCTCTAATACGGCTTGAGCAATGTAGATACGGTTTTCTGTAATGAGTTTGGGGTTCTTTCAGGACAATTCTCTGAGCCGGGATAATGTTTATTGTGATTTAGTTTATAATTCTCTTCTGAACAGCAGTGCAGGTCCAGATCGTGAGAGACTTTTGGGGGTCGGAACCCAGGAAGTTGGTTACTGGCTACATGCCCATCCTTCGCCAAATACTGGTACTTTCCTGGATTCGACCTCCCTTAGACTGGCGACTGGACTGCGACTCGGGGTCGCGGTATGTACCCCACATATCTGCTCTTGTGGCACAGAGGTGGACCGACTGGGACACATTGGATTGCGATTGAAAGTGCAGGCCGTTTTTCAAGACATGCGACGGTTAATGACATAATCCGCCGGTCTCTTGCCACCGTCAATGTTTCTGTTCGTCTTGCGGGGACTGGCATGATCAGAGACGATGGTAAGAGACCTGATGGGGTGTTCTTAGTTCCTTGTAGCTTAGGACGGATGTTAGTGTGCATGCTGCCTGTCTAGATACTGGCACTGGACAACAATAAACGGACTACAATAAAAGCGGGTGCAGCGGCGGAAAACGCTGAAATTCTAAAGCGCAGAAATACAAGGCAGAGAGTACGATTTTGTACCTTTTGGCGTCGAAACTCTAGGTCCATGGGGACCCAGCGCGCACAAGTTATTTAGTGAAATTGCGAATCGTCTGGTTGACGTAATTGGTGACCGAAGAGCTGACGACTTCCTCGTTCAACGTATCAGTATTGCGATACAGCGAGGAAATGCCGCCAGCTTCCTCTGTACAATGCCTCAGTTAGTTTTTATTTTATTTATATTATTTGGTTAAGTATTCTTATATATATTTTCTTTGTAGGTATGTACGTAAATAAACAATATTCCCATTCTTATGTAAGAATCACCTATCTAGGTGTCATCATAATGTTAACTCGCCAGGAGTGCAGAAGTTGATTGCTAAGTGTGTACCTAATATCAGTTTTTTTTTCGATATGTGCTTAACAAGCGTACCTACCTACACTTCTGTTTGGCCTAATTGACGCGTACATGCACTTGTAATCCAAGAATCTAATGATGGAGCAGAAAAACATAGAGGGAACATTACAGAGGTAGGTAGATATCGTTTTGATTGTATTTGAGCTATTTCGATTGTGTGTGCCGAGTAGATTTAGAGGGTCTGATGATGTATCAGAACAACATAATAATAGGCGAACTTGTAAAATGAACAACTTTTTTTTTAATACCACGTCGGTGGCAAACAAGCGTACGGCTCGCCTGATGGTAAGCGGTCACCGCAGCCTATGGACGCTTGCAACTCCTAGGGGTGTCACATGCGCGTTGCCGAACGGCAGCACTGATTTAAATGTTGTAGACATGATAATATCACGAGCGTTTATCACTTACGTGGATTACGTAATAATTCTTATGACGATTCATATGACGACCTATTTAGCCTAGTTGGTAGTGACACTGCCTCCGAAGCTAGAGGTCCCGGGTTCGAATCCCGGCTAGGGCATTATTTGTGCATTTAGCATGGAATTTATTCTTGGGTCTTGGATGTTCTCTATGTATTTATCTATATAAGTATGTATATCGTCGCCTAGTACCCATAGTACAAGCTTTGCTTAGTTTGGGACTAGGTCGATTTGTGTAAGATTGTCCCCCAATTTATTATTATTATTATTAACGTATTGTATTATTATTTGATCCGCACGCCTATTTTCGTAACTTTCGTGAGTAATTAATAAATAATGTTTATGGAATAGATCGAGATTTGTATCCAACGGTTGCGACAAACAAATTAGTTTACGGTTGAACCTAATTCTACAGGGTCACCGTTACCCTTTAGGTACTCTTGCAACTCCAAGGGTGTCACATGTCCTCAGTAAAACTGGTAGATAGGGCTGTGTTGAGGTAAAAGGTGTTGGTTTAAAGTGAAATATAAAAAGCATATTGTGAGCGTATCAATGGGATACACAATAGAGAGGTTTACAAGGTAGGTAAGTAATTAATTCAAAGGCAAATCACCTTTAAAAGTAGATAACGAAGCAGTGACGCCGATGCTATAAGATCGGCCACAAGATCGGAACGTTGCTTCCTTTTTTAAGCGTCCTACACACTGGTCGGCCATACAAATGAATATACCATACATGCTAAGTCGGAGACTAACATTAGCGCATGCCTACGATACGTGGGTACATTATCGGATTTGCAGGTACTTCGTATCCAGTCAGCCGCCTTAGAAAACTGTTTTTATCTGTATATATTTTTTATTTTCTGTTTGCAACGTTTCATTTGTGTGAGGTGTGTGTAGGTTATGCTATGTAGTGGGGTTATTTAGAGTCTTAACTCTAGGTCCGCACTAGCCCTACCGACTCTACACAGAAGGTTACACGGAAGGATATTAAGTAAAGACGTGTTGTTTGAACGAGTTATATTCCAGACTGTCTACTTAGCGGTGCAACCGCTCCTATGTTCCTATATGTAACATAATACTCGTATACATAGTAAATGGATAATGTGTGCACCTACAGTGTGCAATAAAGAGTATTCGTTTCGTATGTACTTACTCTTTGTACTTTCGGAGTTGTCGCATTTTTCAATTATATCCTTCGGTTTTTAATATATATTTTTAAAACTAATGTTAATTATGATTAGGTACTGAATGTTAATTATGGTACTATAATATGATTTTAATATGAAGTTTTTTTACTTATGTCCAAACACACATACATAAACTCACGCCTATATTCCCAAAAGGGGTAGGCAGAGCACATGAAAATTACTTTTCAGTGCCACTTTTAGCAATTACAGGTTTATAGATGGAGAAAATGTGATATTGCAGTGACAGGTATGTGTTTCTTATGAAATAAAGAATTTGTTATTATTATTACAGGTTGCTAGCCCATCGCCCACAATACACTTCAACCTGGTTCCCATAGTTGACTCTTACGACACCCAAGGAAAGAAAATTTTTCATTGCCACTTTTAGCAATTACAGGTTTATAGATGGAGAAAATGTGGTATTGCAGTGACAGGTTGCTAGCCCATCGCCCACAACACACTTCAACCTGGTTCCCATTGTTGATTCTTACGACAACAAGGGAAGAAAGGGGGTGGTGCTATTCTAACCCGGCGCTACACGGGCACCGGGGCACGGGAACTTATGTACAAAAATGTTATTTAGGTATCAATACGTTTGAGTATTATTATTTTTAACAGACTTCAAAATTTCAAAAGAGGAGGTTATCAATTCGGTTGTATGTTTTTTTTTTTTTTTTAATGTTTGTTAGTCCATAACTCCGTCATTTCTTAACCGATTTGGAAAATTCTTTTTTTGATTGTAAGTATATATATCCAAGTTGGTCCCGTTTTTGTCAAAACGCAGTTCTGATGATGGGATCCATGAGAAATTGAGGGAACTCCTCAAATCTTCAAGGCAAACATATAGTAATTTTTGTGTTTTTATCAACAAGTCAAGCATTTTCATCCAAAAATGTGACATTGGATGAAGTGGAACTGCTGATGATGATCAGAACAGAACTCTTCAACGACAAAAAGTTCACGTTTGGCGATTTGTCCTCCTAGCTGTGTTTGTTAAGCAAGTTCTATTTTCACGATTAATTTTTGTCATGCTCGATTTTTACCCACGACGGAACGGAGAAGGTATATGCGTTTAGGGTGAGAGGTTGTTTGTTTGTTTGTTTGTTTGTGTGTGCACCTCAATATCTCCAAAACGGCTTGACCGAATTGGATACGGTTTTCTGCAATGGGTCCGTGGTTCATTCGGGACGAACCCCATAATAATTGTTACGACCATAACTCGCCAGGGGGCGCTGCAGTAAACATTTTTTGCTTGAAAGTGCGTTTGTGCTGGTTTGAGCGCATTTTCTCCGGAACAACTTCACCACCGTGGATGATTTCGATAGTGCTGGGTAAAGAGTACATGTACTTGAACTCTGTGGATCAGATGATGGAGCAAAAAACATAGTAGGGAACTGTACAGGGGTTCGATTACTTACTGTTCGGTTTTGGGCCCTTTTGTTTATGTTTGCTTAGCAGCCATTGTAAATGAACTTCTGAGGGTCTGATGATGGAGTAAAATAACATCACACAGAACCTTTCGAAGGCATATAGGTATTTGGCCGTGTTTGGGCTCTTTTCATTGAGTTTGCTGAGTAGTTTCTGCACATGGTATGTTAAGGGTCTGATGATGGATCAGAACAATATTGCAGGGAATCTTATTAAGGTGATCATTTAGAGAACCGTGTTTCGATTGTTTGGCTGGTATGAATTGAGAAACCTCTTCGCATGAACTGCTGAAGGCCTGATGATGGAGCAAATCAGCACCATAGGGAAGTTTGCGAGAGCACATATATATGCATTAACGTGTCGTGTTTCTTTTGATAGTGTTTACTGAGTAGCTTCTGTGTATGAACTGCTGAGAGCTGTAGGTATGATGAAACAGAATAACATAGTAAGGAACTTTGTGAATCCTCATGGATAGAATACCGTGATATAGCTCTTTAAAAAGTGATGACTGAGTAACTTCTCTACCTATAACTACTCATGAACTGCTAAGAGTAGAATTTTTGCACTTTATACCCGCCACGGAAGAGTAGGCGTAAGTCATATGTCCCCCAAACAGGTCTGCTTATCTAAATATTATGGTTTCGGTTAAAGTAGGTATTATTGTGTAGTTAGAACTTATCGGCGATACACGACGTGAATATGCCATGGGACACACTACGCATGGATAAAACTATCGTGTTATGTTATAAAACTGGCTTAGTGCGAGTCGGACCGTCGCGCACGAAGGATTCCGTACCATTATCCATATGTTTTTAATATTTGTTGTTATAGCGGCAACAGAAATACATAATCTGTGAAAATTTCAACTGTCTAACTATCGCGGTTCTTGAGATACAGCCTGGTGACAGACAGCGAAGTCTTAGTAATAGGATCCCGCTTTTACACGTTGTAAAAACGGGACCCTATTACTAAACGACCCGACGGGACCCGATTACATTGTTTCGGGGCTACAGAACTTTGAAAAGGGGATTTTGCACATTTATTCCAAAACGGGTTCACTAAATTATATGCAGAGCAGAGCGCAATTAATATGGCGGTTGGTTACCCAAGACGGAAAGGATAAGGTATAAAAGTTTAGGGTAAATTAAGGGCTTAGTTGGGTAACCTCCAAGAGTGTCTGGGCTGTTCCAGTTCCCCTGGACCCTCGCGGGTCTGGGGGAAGGCGAAGGGTTCTGGCCGGTGCGCCCTGGAGGCAACGGTAAGTGATTCATTTTCGGAGGGATCGTTTACCGGTGCTACCAATAACCCGGCGACGGGGTCGCTCTGGGTTTTCCTCTGTTTAGCGGAGGACACTCCAGATGCGACCAATGGGGGGTTCCGCATTCACAAGACTCCCCAGGTGCGGCGAGAGGGACAGGCCATGCCGTATGCCTGTAGAAATAACTACGGACCCGTAACCCTAGCTTCGGAAGAGGGGCGCTATGGTCGGGAGCGGGGGCTGACACCGTCAGGCCGGGGCCGGGTGGTGATTGCGAGGGAGAAAAGCCTCTTTAAAAAGTCACAAGGGGACCTGAGGGGGTGAATCCGGGGTTTTTCACTCTCTCCCAGCGTGGAGGTCCTTTGGTCGGCAAGGCATACCCTGGTGGTTTTAGACGGTAGTCCGGGCGGTTCCCGGGAGTCCGTCATACCCGTCCTAGTTCCCCGGCTAGGCGGGATGCGTAGATGCATTTCCCCAGGTAAAAAAGGGTAAATTAAGGGCAATAGGCGCAGATTCTCCAAATCGGCTAAACCGATTAAGATTTTTTGCTATAAATTCGTAACAAAGTAAAAGTTTGTCGAAATTTAGAATGAATGATCCAAGTTAGTGATATTAAATTTGATGTGCTTGTGATAGAGGAAGGAGGATGTGAGTGTCTACGTGGGCTCGCATATACTCGTAGTGCGCGGTCTGAAGAGAAGCTTAGGACCTTCGGCCCCACGCAGAACTCGGATCGACTCTACTTTGAACATTTAGCGATAGGATAGTGCACGAGAGTCCCGTGTAGGCTCGCGTACAGAGCGTGACCCTTCGCGCTGAGGCTTTTAGGCACTTCGGGCCTTCTCAACTGCGCGGAGCTCAGCTTTTGGTCTTGCGTGCCTTGCCACTCATCTTTGCGCTTTTGGCCCTCAAATTTAATTGTAAAGACACAGGTGGATAGTGGTGGCTCGCCTTTTGGGTCTTCGGCCCTCTGGCTTGCGGAGAGAACTCTCTCAAAGGACGCTCCGAGCCTTCGTCTTCCAGGTTTTCTTGTAAAACACTCGATAGGAAGGATCTACTTGGGCTTGCCCTTCAGGTCTCGGGCTGGCGTCGAGAGTGATTTCTAATGGGACACTTTGGGCATATGTCCCTACGCTGAGCTCTGCCTTCGGCCTACCGTGCTTGTTTCCGGAATATAGGTATATAGCGTTAAGTGAGAAACAACCATTGTTTTTCTACCACGTCGATGGCATACAAGCATACAGTCCGCTTGATGGTTAGCGGTTACCGCACCCTATGGATGTTTGCAACTCCAGGGGTTTCAATGCGCGTTGCTGACTCTTTAAACATGTATACACTCCTTTCTTGAATAGCCCTATACTATAATATAATCCCTTGGGAAAACCTCAGGAGGGAGCTCATTCTACAACTGGAACGTTTGAGTGAGGAACGTATAGACATTGCTCTCTAAAAATAATAAAATAAAACAAAATTAAAAATTTTGAATAACCCACGACGGATTAACCTAATTCAAAAATTATAAAATAAAGTAAATGTGAATCCCCCGACTGGGTATTTACGAAGTAAGTACATGGAGATAATAAATAGATTTCAAAAACGGTTGTATGGTCGCGAGGTACAGTTACAAAGCCAGAAAAATCCGTCGGGGGCTGCCATTGCCATGTCTGTTCTTAATTTCATTAAAATATTAATAATAGTAAAGCTCGAGGTACATTACATACTCGTACAGCAACTTAAATTGAAGTACCTATAACACGGACTTCGTAATCTTACTTCATTTCAGGGCAGGCAATGGCAGCCCCCGACGGATTTTTCTGGCTTTGTAACTGTACCTCGCGACCATACAACCGTTTTTGAAATCTATTTATTATCTCCATGTACTTACTTCGTAAATACCCAGTCGGGGGATTCACATTTACTTTATTTTATAATTTTTGAATTAGGTTAATCCGTCGTGGGTTTTTCATAATTTTTAATTTTGTTTTATTGATGATGGGATCCATGAGGAATTGAGGGAACTCCTCAAATCTTAAAGGCAAACATATAGTGATTTTTGTGTTTTTATCAACAAATCGAGCATTTTCATACAAAAATGTGACATTTGATGAAGTGGAACTGCTGATGATTATCAGAACAGAACTCTTCAACGACGAAAAGTTCACGTTTGGCGATTTGTCCTCCTAGCTGCGTTTGTTAAGCAAGTTCTATTTTCACGATTAATTTTTGTCATGCTCGATTTTTGATGATGGGATCCATGAGGAATTGAGGGAACTCCTCAAATCTTAAAGGCAAACATATAGTGATTTTTGTGTTTTTATCAACAAATCGAGCATTATCATACAAAAATGTGACATTTGATGAAGTGGAACTGCTGATGATGATCAGAACAGAACTCTTCAACGACGAAAAGTTTACGTTTGGCGATTTGTTCTTCTAGCTGTGTTTGTTAAGCAAGTTCTATTTTCACGATTGATTTTTGTCATGCTCGAGTTCTGATGATGGGATCCATTAGGAATCGAGGGAACTCCTCAAATGTGAAAGGCACACAAATAGTGATTTTAGTATTTTCATGAAATAATCAAGCATTTTCATTCATAAAAGTGACATTTGATGAAGTGGAACTGCTGATGATGATCAGAACGGAACTCTTCAACGACGCGTAGTTCACGTTTGGCGATTTGTTCTCTTCGTTTTGTTTGTCAAGCAAGCAAGGTTTTTTCATGATTCCATGAGGAATTGAGGGTACTTAGTCTTCTATCATTATAAACATACATTATAGCCATTTTTATTTTATTGTATATCTATCTAAGAGTGCACCATCTAACTATAATAATCTTTTACCAGCCTCCCCCATTGAAGTCGGTTTTTTTTTCTTAAAAATTATTTTCATTTAGTGTTTTATCGATGTACAGAATGTCAAACATAGGTAAATAATAAACAAATCATTATGTTTTGTACAAGTTACGTAGGTATATCATAGTAGGGTACCAGGGATTTTTTTATGGATTTGAGACCTAATTAAGATTGGTCTATGCTCCAATATTGGAGATAATATCTGATTGCCAGCCTGGTTTGCATGATCGCATATATAGGATTCGCCCCTGTGGCACCTACTTGCTACCTATAGGAATGGTCAAATGCTTCCGTCCGATAAGTATTCACGACCATGCTACGATGCTAATACGCTAGGCTGGAGGTCGCGGGTTCGAACCCCGGCTCGTACCACTGGGTTTTACAAAACTTGTGTACCTACCAAATATTATTTGATACTTAACAGTAGCTTTTCGGTGATAGAAAACATTGTGAGGAAACCGGTCTAATCCCAACAAGGTCTAGTTTTTCCTCTGGGTTGGAAGGTCAAATGGCAGTCGCTTTTGTATATCTAAGTGCCTACACCAGATCTTGGGATTAGTAAAAGCCGACCCCGGGCTTGGGCATAACCGGGAAAAACGCTAGTAGATGGATGGATGCATGCTAGCATGATACTAATACAAGATATTGCACTCCGGGGAAAATTCTTTGTGCGAGTGACAAAAGCCTACGTTATCACTGCTATCGAGCCTATCGTTGGTTGGCGGTCGTAGTGTGTGTACAGGAGTAGCAGACCTTGGTTCCTTAGACCTGGGTTTCTTAAACTTTTAGTAGTCATGGACCCCTTTTTAGGGTTCCGTTGTCAACTAGGAACCCTTATAATTTCGCCATGTCCGTCTGTCTGTCAGTCCGAGGCTTTGCTCTGTGATTGTTAATGCTAGAAAGCTGCAATTTGGTATGGATATATACATCAATAAATCTGACAGTGGTAATTTAAATAAAAAAATATATTTAAGGGTGGGGATGATTTTTTTTTGCTTCAACCCTATGGTGTGGGGTGTTGTTGGATAGGTCTTTCAAAATGAATAGAGGTCTTCATCAAACATTTTGTTATAAATAAAGAGAAGTCCTTGAGTTTGTAAGTTTCTGCGTAAATCCAAACTTTTCATCCGATTTAAAAAATAATTGAACTTTTTATAGCATGGCTTTTTTCACTCTATGGTTACTAATATTATAAAGAGGAAAAGTATGTGACTTTATGTGTAGGGGTTTAATCTCCGGAACTACCTATACTCATCCGGTTACAAAAAAAATCCTTTACCAGTATACATATATGATATATGTAAAATGAACCTTCTGGATTGACATACTATATTTTATCTCGCGGTTCCATCTGGGTTCTTGCACCTACCTTTGCAATTTTCTGTCGGGTCCTCTGTTTGACTGGTGTTACTGTAGGCTAAGTATATGTTACAATAGAAGCCCGAACTACTGCGAATGTTAGTTTTTACCGGTAAATCAAGATTTACCAACATGAGCTGATGAGAAAGATAGTTTGGTATGATAGCTTTTACTATGCAAAACAAATTCAGAGCAGGTTCGATAGTAATTTTTACTCGTATTGTTTGAAGTTGTATTCAAGCATTGAGAATAAGAATTATTTATTTCGAGCTGTGTATATAGACGTAAGTACCTAATATTAACAACAAAGTTCCAACCAGTTTCGCGGCGCGGTGACAGCGCCGCACGTTACTTACTGGCTTAGTGGTGTATGTAATGTATGAAAATCCTTTACCTACACGCTTCGCGCTAGGTGGCCTATAATTACTAACGTAACAGGAACATTTCCGAGCATTTTTGAAAAAAAAAAGAACATGCTTAACATTCAAAAATTTTAAACTCTAAGGGTGGGAGGTGATTTAACACACGGATCGCCATTGCCCATTACAAATGTGCTGTTTCGTGAAGGTTTTATAACTTTCGGTAATCTAATATTATATTTATACTGTGCTCTCAGACTACATAAAATTTTTCTGATGATAGTGTGGTAATAGTACATTACGATACAAGTGCAGAGAACAGGAAATTCGCAACGAGTGGTAATAAATTGAAACACGACCGAAGGGAGTGTTTTAAATCGACACGAGTTGCAAATTACCTGTTCGCGCGTGTATCGTACAACGTTTTACAGTACATATGGCTCTAATCACACGTACAGCCAAAATCTTTGCATTGTTACTGCAAAGACAGGATTGATGCAAAAAAGTGTGTATTGCCTGGCCAGTAAGATATACAACCGCCTACCTTACAACCTGAAGTCACTAAATATGTCAGAATTAAAAAATAAATTGATGAAATTGTTAATCCAAAAATGTTATTATTCAATTTCTGATTATTTAAATGACAATTTGGATTGACAATTCATCCATTGACTCAATTGATTATTTATATTTCTATTTAATTGACATTCTCATTTTTGGAATACTGGCATTCCATCAATATTTTCTTTGACATACACGCTAATATTAATTAATGCAGTTGAAATTTCATAAACTGATTAAAATTTGTACGAAGGCACCTGAATTTTATATGTATGACAGATTAGTAGATGTAGGGTTTATTTTAATATTAAGTTCAATGTTTTTGTATGCCGATTGGCAAAACATAGTGAAACTCTTATGACGACGACCACTGTAACTACCTATGTTTACAAATAAACGCTTACTTACTTACTTTAAAGTTTTGACATATGCACGTAATCTGCTGATTACCGAACTCGTGCGGTAATATAGCACCATATGTACTGTAATAGTACATTACGATACAAGTGCCGAGAACAGGTAATTCGCAACGCGTGGTGATAAATTAAAACACGACCGAAGGGAGTGTTTTAAATGGACACGTCACACGAGTTGCGAATTACTTAATCGCACGAGTATCGTACGACGTTTTACAGTACATATGGCTCTTTAAAGTTTCGACATATGCACGTAATCTGCTGATTACCGCACTAGTGCGGTAAAGTAGCACCATATGTACTGTAAAATAATTTGGTTGCTTTTTTACAAACAAGCTAACCTCTAGTATATAGATTCCTGTTAATGTAAGTAACCGTTTTGCTCGAAAAACGTGCGAGTACAGTAGTAGTAGAAGTTTGTTGTGATTTTATTAATACACATATATGTTGTTAATCACCGTCGATAATTAATAGTCATTTGTTATACAAGGGTGCAAAGTTGTATTTTACACGCGAATGTTTTCAACAGACGAGAAGTAAAATACACCTTTGCACCCGTGTGTAACCCAAGACTTTTTACCTCACTATAGCGAGGAATGTGCAACATGCACAAACATCTCATAAAATAAGTCTTTATTTCTCATCGGTCACCAGCATTAATATCTGCCAAAACAAAGGCGGCGAAAATATCTGACACGTCCTAACGGCCCTAGAAATAGAGCCGTGACAGATATTTATTCTCGCTTTGTTATGGCAGATATTGGTGCTGGTGACTGTGCACATTATCATCGTCATCAGGTTAATTATCAATATAGAATAACATTATTTAAAATTGTAATTAACTAATTAAGACAACAAATCAGTATTCATTTGTACATGCTACTAACTTAATGGACTGATGATCTGGTAAGGGTCGCGGGTGGCGCAGGACCGGTCTTTGGGGGAGGCCTCTATCGCTATTACGTCGTTGGAAATGTCGACACCAAGGATCTCAATACTCTTTGAGACGGAGAGGGTTGTGTCTTGGAACCGTGGGGCCACAGTGAATGGGATTTTCTTAGCGGTGAACGCACATACTTGTATGTATGTATGTATTGCTTTATTGTACATAAAACACGGTAAAATGACAAACAAACAAAAAGTGGAAGTAAGTAAGGTGAAGGTACTTGTGTCTTGGTGGGGTTGAACTAGACCAGATTAACCTGACTAGAGAGCTCTCAATTTTGGACACAAGTTGCTATTTTATTATTTTTATCTTTTATATTTCCTAACCGATATTCGTGATATTTTGTGAGCATATCCGATAATTATATACAACCAGCTGCATATACACATATATGTATATATATATTTTGCCCGCGACTTCGTCCGCGTAGAACTCGTTCTCGCCTTAAAATTATTTGTTTTCCCATACAATCTTTCTCAAGTGAGATGGTTGGACGGCGTCGAAAAGGACACCAGGACCTTAGGGGTGTATTCTCCAGAAATCCTATTATCAAAACGAATGATTAAGTGCTTATTTCGGATAGCTTTTGCCCGCGACTTCGTCCGCGTATAATTCGTTCTCGCCTTAGAATGATTTGTTTTTCCATACAATCTTTCTCAAGCTCAGGTGGACACCAGGAACTTAGGGGTGACATGTTGGAGGAGGAAAGCCATGAATAGATCGGACTGGAGATATTTGCTTGACCAGGCTAGCCTAGGGCCCACCCGCGGCTATAACGCCTCAGATGACGATGATGACACAATCTTAACACCCCCTTAAGAAATGATTACAGTCAATATGACGTTCCCTAGAAATCCTATTGCTTATTTCGGAATATCAAATGTACCGATTCTTGACGAATGAATCTCGTCAAATACATTACTTGTACAATGGTAAAAGTCTCGCTACGCAGTTCTGCCGTAAAACGTTATCCCAACGGCGCGAGTTCTTAATGTAAGTATGATGACCGAAGGCCGGAAGCAGAGCGGCAAGGCATGCGAGAATAATCACACAGAGCGGGCTTCTCATGTAAGGCTGAGGGCCGAAGGCCTGAAGCAGAGAGGCGAGGCTGAAGGCCGAGCCTCCCAACAGCGTAGATTCTTCATGTAAGGTTGATAGGTTACTACCCGTGGTACCACAGCTTTTGTCCCACAGGGGGACCACGGGTAATTTTTTTTACCCGTTGTCCCACCGTTCTAAACATTGTTCGCCAGTGGGTCTACGGGTAATTTATTTTCCCCATGGTCCCACCATGGTTCGTCTATCTTCGTATTTTTTACTGAAATGTTTGTTTTCACTATTTTTTTTCTACAGAATAGTTAGGTACGACGACGAGCGGAGCGAGGAGGAGTGTTAGTAGAACTGCGACCCTAAAGTGCGCGAGCCGAGCGAGCGTGCCGCGGCAGCGGCCGGCGAAGCGCCAGAACCGAACATTTAAACACATCGCATTGTGGGACCATGGGTAAAAATAAATTACCCGTAGACCCACTGACGAACACTGATTAGAACGGTGGGACAACGGGTAAAAAAAATTACCCGTGGTCCCCCTGTGGGACAAAAGCTGTGGTACCACGGGTAATACGTCAGGTTGATGACTGAAAAGCCGAAGGAGAGTGGCAAGGCATGCGAGGCCGAGCTATGTCATCGCCGAAGATCCAGTTGCCATATTAATGAGGGTAATTAGTGACGAACATCCAAACATCTAAACTTTCGCATTAATAATATTAAGTAGTGGGATTATGGTATATAGTGAGTGCACATGAAGTGAACGGCAAAAGTAACATTGTATAAGTAATTGCATGTTTAGAAGAGACCGTGGTGGCTGGCGCGCACACTAGGCTGGGCAGCGCCGCGGCACAGCGCTTGCGTGTACTTTTTTTTCAGTTTCTATCTTAAGATTTCACAAATTTTGAATGAGGATGTTTTTCCTTTGTCATCAAGTATATACTTACCAATTTTCATACCTGTAACTCATGGATTATAGGAGTTCCCATACAAAATTCAACCCCTCCTTTTACCCAAATCTGCACAATTTTTATAGCCTAAAACCTGACCGGGTATTTACTCGACAGATTAGTAAAGTTTTCATCAAAATCCGTTCAGCCGTTTTCACGTGATGCGCGTTCATATAAACAGACAAAAATTCTAAAAACTGTTGGAACGTGTTCTGTTATCGATTCTAAGTATCCCCAGCCAACTTTTTTTCGAATATCTTCCATGTACAGACTTTCGACCCTCTTTATTATATGTATAGATATATGCAGCTGATATTATACTGTGCTGACTCGGTGAACTCCGCCCTTCGTCACAGAATAAGTAATAGTACAAGGTTTTTTTTGTACGACGTTCCCCAGACCGCGTTCGCTTCACCAAAAAACCGCCTCCGCCACGCAACGACGCTGCGCTGCGCTCTGTGCGTTTCAAGCTTGGATGACAGTTAATGAACGTCGTGGTGACTTTTAGCGAAAATTAGAATTTTATACTTAACGAAATAAAATAAACCAAAAATATTAAGCATAGGTAATACCTAATTTATTATCATGTATATTACAATATACATATATATTACCTAACATCTAAGCGTATGGCCCGCCTGATGGTAAGCGGTCACCACAGCTTATGGATGCAACTTCAGCATTGTCACATACCCGTTGCCGACCCTTTTAAAATGTATACCTACCCTACACCCCTTTCTTAAAGAACCCTACAGCCTTTAAGGTATAAGTTAATTGTTAAGTACCTATGGCTCAGGATCAGTCAGGGTTGGTGGAAGTAAACGTCCTTGTAAACTAATATAAATTTATTGAACGATAATACACGCCAATACTATGCAACTTGTCTACACGGGGTTCAGTGGGTGACTGCCTGACGGGTCCTCGCCCCAGGGAGGAGCGTGGGCCGCTGTGCTGCGTCGGCTCTTATCCCGGTGCACATGCACTTTCATATGAGCTGACTTTGCTAAGTAAACACATGTGTCCCTATAAGCCTATGCCTGCAACTTCAGGGATGTCACATACCTGTTGCCGACCCTTTCAAAATTTGAGAACCCCATACTGTAGTCCATCGGGAAAACCTCGGCAGGGAGCTCAGTCCACAGCCGGAGTGTCCGAGGGAATAAGATCCTATGAAACCGTACGGTACGTGACCATTTATTGACAAAAATAAACATTTATTTATAAAAAACTTTTGTAAAAATATAAATATGTCGATAATTTTAATAGTTATTCTGCTATTCGGGGCGGAGACGAATCCAACAAAGCTGAGATCAGTAAAATCGGTCCAGCTTAATACTTAATAATAGCTAGCCAATACTCAGTATCTATAATATATTGTTTGAATTTGTATTCAAGCATTGAGTAGGTACAGTAGACTATAGGAGCCACGTAGAAAAGGGTTTCACTCATGTTTACCCATAAGTCACTGCATAAATCGTCTTATAAAGAGGGGTAGACCAAATGATGATGATAATAAATTAACCGAATATGTGGTTGTGGTATCGTGGTTGCCCGCCTCAGATCTATCCGGTCTATATGTCTTCGGCCGGCGACCCCTTTCGTCGCGGCCTCTGTAGTAATGTACTATTGTGCAATGTGATACTTATTTATCGAATTGGAAATATTGTCCAGAGTAGCGAGATTCGTTTATAAATTGTACCGACAGACTTTTTTTATACTAAGACTGGTAAACAAGCTTACCGCCTGCCTGATGGTAAGCAGACCGTAGCCTATAGACACTTGTTACTCCAGAGGAATCACAAGTGCGTTGCCGACCCTTTATTGACTTGAGGATGCGCTGTGTTGAGAGTGAGGGACCCGCAGACGTCTCCAGCTGTCAAGCTAAAGACATACGCAGGCCCTTTACTTGGCGACCTTAGTCACCACCAGGAACACAACACCACATACCTACCTAAGGAGCAAGTAGTGATGCTATTATGGCTGCGGTCTTCGGTAAGGCGGAGGTAGGTACTTCCTCAGTTGGACTGCTCCAAGTATGAGCGAGATGACGTTTCACTGTGCTCTACCTCTTGTTAAACCTACTTACCACTGACATCGTCGAGTTTTATTTATCACAATTTATCAGCATTAGTATCATGTCAGCGGGCTTTAGTGTGGTGTATACAAAAGGGGTGCATCATTGGCAGTGGCGGCCTTAGGGGGTGGCAAGCAGGGCAACCACCCGGGGCCTCGCTCTTACAGGGGCCCCGCGCAACCCAGGTGAAGGCCTCGCAAAGATTTGATGCACCGGGGCTGCCCGGAGCCTCGCACTGTCTAAGGCCGCCACTGGGTAGAGGTACCCATTCAGCAAGTCAGATGCGGGCCACATTTGGTTTGATGATGAAGATGTACACAACTGAGTTTGCGTCCAAAGTTAAAATGGCCGTTTTAACTTTGGACCCATAGATCGACGAATCCGGCAACGTAAAAACTCATTTGATGTATTCAAAAGGACATCGCCTACTTAAATACAAAATACAGTAGGTACTTAGTGACCTCATTTTTTTATTAGGATCTCTCGTTAAATTTAAATAATCACAAATATTTAATATTTACGAGTCGAGTAGTGGACTTTTTTTTAAATATCTGTGTTGAAATAAATCCAGGGGTGCTACCGCGAACTTCGAAAATCGAACTTCGTAGCGTGCCGTCCCTTTCACTCTCGTGTTATGTATAACACGAGAGTGAAAGGGACGGCACGCTACGAAGTTCTCCGAATAGTGTATATATGACGGAAAGGGACGGTACGATACGAAGTTCGCGGTAGCAGGCCAGTCCCCGCGAAGGGTACGGGCAGGGGCCTTTCAGCTCGAAGTACGAATTTTTCTATGGCAATGTTAGTTTAACTTGTTTGCACCAGATGTCTCTGGGTGCTGTCTCTATCGCACTTGCATATTGAAGTGACAGGGATGCAGCGGTCGTGCGGTTAGTTTTTACTAAATACACAACGGCGCTACGATCTATGTGGAGTATTTCACTGGTATCTCTATCTCAGTATATATATTGTACTTTGTGGGTACGGGCGGCTGAATTCTCGAATATCCTTGTTACATCATATCATATTACTAAATTAAGTGATTCTGAGCGTCAATTAATGATAAGTAAAATGACTGAAAGAGTGACTTGTTACATTTTAGTGAAGCGCTCTTAAAATGATCTGCCCGGCTAGTATGATAGCTTATACCGTCACGTTTTATGTGACGTTTCAGTACTTTTTGGACATATAACGTGACGGTACTAGCCAAGTACTAGCTACCAGCCTATCATACTAGCCGGGCTGATATTAAGAACAAAAAACAGTACATACATACATAAACTCACGCCTTTATACCCGAAAGGGAAAACCCAAATAACAGTAGTAAACATTAAAGCAATAGTTAATTAATGGAAAAGTGGCAGCCTCGGGAAAGCAACAGTTCAAAATTTAAATTCCCGCCATAAATCACAGCCGCCTCTTTGACGTTTTCAAAATGCTAACCATAGAAGAAATTAGTATACGTAGCTATACATGTATACAAAAAATATAAAATCTAGTATCGAGTCTAGTTCTACATAACTACTTATATTGCCAGTACACGTTCTTAATGCGCAATTTTTAACATTTATCAAAATTTCTGGCTTCCACCACCACCACCACCATATTAGCCGAAGGACATCCACTGATGAACATGGGGCACCCCTAATTCCATGGGGGGTAAATGCCATAATCGCTACGCTTGGCATGCGGGTTGGCGATCCCAGTATAATAAGAAAATGTTTAAATGTTGTATACCATTACGTTACTATGGGACATTTATTGTAAAAAAACCTAACGTAAGAACTAAAGTAAATAAAGAGCACATACTATCGGTTATTACATTACATACCTACTTATCGGTTATTACATTATTTTACTAGCTACCTTAGGTCTGAAGTTAACAGCTCTAACTCTAAGGCCGGTATTACATTCCACCACCACCACCATATCAGCCCAAGGACATCCACTACTGAACTGCCCCAATTTCATGTGGGGTAAATGCCATAATCGCCACGCTTGGCATGCGGGTTGGCACCGCACTCCAGCCCGGCTAGTATGATAGCTTATACCGTCACGTTTTATGTGACGTTTCACTACATTTTTGCCATATAACGTGACGGTATGTTATCATACTAGCCGGGCAGGGATCCCCCGGTGGTCTTGGTCGTAGTTTTAGGTCATAAACGGGTCCATTTCAGTCTTATTTTTAGCTAAATATCACTTTATCGCTGCGTGTAAAATCATTTTACTAATTCATTCGTTCTTTCCATTCACGATAGTCCGCAAGTTGTCTATGGAAAACGAAATATATGCCTCTATAACGAAATATTTCGTTTTCAGTTCGCGGTAGGCCCTCTTGTCACAAAGGGCGGCCTGTCTGACACAAACTGGGGCGGCCTGCGGTGGCGGCTGACCGCTGGCACAGAATGGAATAGTATTACATACCGATGGCCACTTGACGCCGCAACAACACACTGGCCGGCCTGCGGTGCCGGCCTACGTCAATTTTATTTATTTATAATCTTTATTGCACTCCAGAAACCTTATCGTACAAAAAGCGGACTTAATGCCATATGGCATTCTCTACCATTCAACCTTACTTAAGGCAAAGCAGAAAATTTTCGCGCTAAACCTAACGTAATTGACGTTAACTCAACCAATATGAAAAAGAGTTATTTGTTTTATTAGCGCTTAAAATAAAATGTTAATCCGATTACATACATAAGTCACAAAAATAAAACATTTTTGCTTACTTTTTAACACTCAAAAGCATACTTCGGTCTGCAGTTTGACTGTCGATCTAGCTGATAAATGTAATATCAATAGTTTTTAATAATATATCCATTATATTGGATATAATAATATCTAACTACGCATTTTTTCTGGCGGTAATGGCGGTCAGTTGTGAAAATTTCCAATTGACCGCGCAGAAGGCCGCTTCAGTGTGGTTTCAAACCATGGTAAACGCGGTTGCGGAGGGGGCGTGGCTTGCAGCCGAGGACAGCGGCGCTACCACCGCGTCAAGGCCGCTTGTGTCTGAATCATTGTTTCTCTGATGCTGACTGTACAATGTACATTGTGAGCCATAGACTATCCAACAAACTACATAAAATACCGAAATCGTCATATGCGTACCTATCAAATTCGAGGAGTTCCCTCGATTCCTTCTAGATCCCATCATCAGACCTTCACCAAATTTATATGGTACCAACCTGGGGTTAACTGCTTTGAAAAAAAAAAGAATTATCAAAATCGACCTACGTGGTCAAGAGTTATCGTTATATATATACATATATTTCTCAGGAATAAGTAACTCAATTTACATGATAAGATTAATAAAATGTTTAAATGTTAGGTAACCATTACGTTACTATAGGACATTTATTGTAAAAAACCTAACGTAAGAACTAAAGTAAATAAAGAGCACATACATATACCTACTTATCGGTTATTACATTATTTTATTTTTTTATTATTTACTAGCTTTACCTTAGGTCTTAACAGCTCTAAGTCCGGTATAACATTCCACCACCACCACCATATCAGCCCAAGGACATCCACTGCTGGACATAGGCCTGCCCCAATTTCATGTGGGGTAAATGCCATAATCGCCACGCTTGGCATGCGGGTTGGCGATCGCAGTATCTCCACCGCACTCCAGGGATGCTGCTACCTATCGCACGGTGGTCTTGGTCGTAGTTTTAGGAAATACCCGGGTCCACATTCATTTAATGATAATTGAATTAAGAGCCGGATTTACCAGGCTACACTACCATAAAGTACAGACTGAGACACACTGCTCCGTTGCGTGGCGTCGCGTCGTCGCAACGGATTTAATTTGGCATATCATGAAAAATATATGGAAAACGTCGTAGCGCAACGCAACGCAGCAGTGTGGCCCGGCTCTCAGTGGGCAATGATCGGACCATAAGAAATATTATTTCACATGTATATCTATGATATAATCATAATAACACGGGATGCACAGCCCCGCCGGAGTAGTATGCATAAAGCGAGAAATTCTCTGTTTAAAACCATGGTCAATGGTCATGGTAGACAACAGAGATGTAAAACAGTGTAGAAAGTGGTTTTCAATCAAATTGGTTGTAGAAAACAGTGTAGACAGTCGTTTTGAAATAAAATTAATTGAAAACCAGTTTTACATCTCTGCTGTGCCCTCAAATTTTGATGATCACTAGTAGCTACGTCAACGAAACTTCATCGGGTGGGTTCAAGTTGCATTAGGCAGACTACCTACATAATTGAGGAGTTCCATATGTATAGTTACGTACGTCTCCAAATTGGTGGCTACAAATAAAGGATTTAGGAGGAGTATAACCTGCCCCTCTGTTTAGCGTTCGTGGACTACGAGAAAGCTTTCGATTCGATTGAAACCTGGGCTACAATCTCTCCAGCGCAGCGGTGCCAAGTGGACTACCGCTATATCGAAGGGCTGAAGTGCTTGTACGAGAACGCTACTATGTCAGTTCGACTCCAGGACCAAAGCCTATTCCGTTGCAGCGGGGAGTCAGGCAAGGATATGTAATAACATAAAATGTAATTTGTTGTTGTGTAATTTCGGTGTATGTAGAAATATCTCCTAAACTGTTTTCCGCTGCACTGGAGGATGTTTATGAGACTCTGGACTGGAGAAGGCTAGGCATGAACATAAATGGAGAGTACCTCACTCACCTTGGGTTTGCTGACGATATAGTAGTCTTAGCTGAGACCATGGAGGATTTAAGTACAATGCTCCATGACCTCAGTAGAGCCTCCGAGCGAATTGGTTTAAGGATGAACATGGACAAGACGAAGATCATGTCAAATGCCCGTGTCACACCAACTCCCGTAACAATCGGACACTTTAAGTACGCTCGAAGTTGTAGACGATTATATATACCTAAGACAGACTGTCCAGTTAAGTAGGTCCAACTTCGAGAAAGAGGTTAATCGTCGAATCCGACTCGGCTGGGCAGCGTTCGGGAAGCTACGGCACATCTTTTCGTCCAATATTCCGCCGTGTCTCAAGACGAAAGTCTTTGACCAGTGTGTGTTGCCAGTGATGACATTTGGCACTGAAACGTGGTTGCTTACTATGGGCCTCATAAGAAGGTTCAAAGTCACCCAAAGGGCACAGATCAATGAATACTCAAAGGGCAATGGAGAGAGCTATATTGCGAGTTTCTCTGCGTGATCGCATCATGAATGAGGCCATCCGCAGCAGAACCAACACCGGAACAAACAAGGAAAGTGACCGTTGGGGCGGAAAGAGTGGCGACCACGTACCGGAAGGCGTAGCGTAGCCAGGTCGCGGGTCTCCGCTGAATGCGGGTGGCGCAGGACCGGTCATTGTGGAAGTCTCTGGGGGAGGCCTATGTCCAGCAGTGGACGTCTTTCGGCTGACATGATGATGATTATAAGCTTCATACAGAAACTAGGGGTAAGAATAATGGTACCCCCTTTGTCACGCAAAATAGGCATGTATGATGTCGACTGAAAATATAACAAAACATGAAGGTGAACTATGAATATCCTTCCTTTCCTATCCTTCTTTTGAAGAAAGTTAAAAATGTTCCGGGCTTTGCTGTTCCACAGCCAAGCCCAACAATAAATAAGAGCCAGATAGGGAGATAAAATGTAGGGTGGGATTAACTCAGAGTGAAACAACTTCTTAAAATACAATGATTTATTAATTAAAACTTGGAGCACACCATAGTCACTTTGAAACAGTTACCACAATGTTGCCGATCTATATCTATCACACTCTCTCCATCCCATTCACACACATTCAGCTTTCCACACTCCGCCATTCCTGTCCATGTCTATTCCAAAGATATCCCATCCAGACAGGCATACTCTTCTACTAATCATCATACAATCTTAAATAAAATATTTAACTACCACATGTTGTTTTAATCATGCCCTCTCCCTATAATTTTATTAAACTTCATATTTTTCAAAGACAATAAGGCTGGGTTGCACCGACTTACGATCACAGACTGATCAGCGTTAAATATGGCGCCGGCAGCTGTCATCCCATAGAAACTTGTCAAACATTCCATACATTGAAATTTTAACGAACACAGCTTACGATTACAGACGGTTTGGTGCAACCCAGCCTATATGATAGATATCATAAACAACAAACTGTAGTTAACAAACTACTAACTTGTTTTCGACCTCAAGGACCATGTGCTAACTTGGGTGGGCACAAGTTTGTCTGATTTTGTTCAGTCTTTCACTTAAATCTCTTAAACTAAGCATATCTACCACATTGAATGAAAGTCGTATAGCATTAAATTGCCTAAAAGTTTTCAAGCCCAATATTAAAGATGATACAGTCAATCAAAATTACACAGTTTCTTAAAATGAAAAAATTCGAGCCCATGACAATTCAATTATTCACTTTGATTGAAAATTATAATTTTGTTAGCAGACACTTCCGGTTGGTAAAATATAATCTATATTAATAATTTCGTGCAGGGGTACGGTAGACCCGAACGAGACCTGTCTCAAATTGAAGAACGTATAAAAATAACGATTTTTGAGTTGAACATATGTATCCGCAAAATTCGGATTGTCGCGTATTTTGCATTTAAAAGTGTTAATTTGATGACAAAACGTCGGCCATATTGCCCACAGACTATATTGCTATATTAAATTTGTTGGTTGACAGTGTCGGCTACGTTCGAAAATCGTGAAATATTTTTGCGTCCGGTATGTTGGCCAGTTTGCTGGGCTGCGTTCTGGGTGATGGGCCATCATCGCCCATTGTGTGGATTCGGCAAGCCGCGTCTGCAGCGTTTTGTTTTTGTAGTTTCCAAGCGTTCTATACACCTATCATCCTAGCTAGCACGATAACTTATACCGTCACGTTATATGGGCGAAATGTATTAAAACGTCACATAAAACGTAACGGTATAATCTATCGTGCTAGCTAGACTGATTGTCACAACAATCGCCTTCAAAGCGAATGTATGGGGCCTGTTACATGGATTAATATCACGATAAGTATCACGTGAATATTAAAGCAGAATCCATACAAATTTGAAAACTGCGTTATCGCAGTAATATTATTATTGACACCCCAGTATTGTGATAATATTAATCGTGTAAAGGACACCACTTGAATGTTTGCTGAGTCTGTCCGCCATCTTAAAGCTGCGTCTCTATTTTGTTTGTGACAAACTACTAGGTGACTTATGGCTTTTAAACGTCTAGCAAAATTCTATCCCTATCTCGCTCTATCTTATAACTTAGTGGTACTGGGGGACTACTCCGAAATTCGAAATCCGAACTTCGTATGGTGCCGTCCCTTTCACTCATATAGTCTATGACAGGAGAGTGAAACGGGCGGCACCATACGAAGTTAGGATTTTGAATTTCGGAGTAGACCCTCAGCTCATGCCGTTCGCCGCGCTCGGACGTTAGAGGCGCTACTGCGAACCGAAAACGAAGTATCTGCCTCTCTCGCACATGTATATTCGAACGACAGAGAGGAAGATAGTTCGTTTTTGGTTCGCGGTAGGCCCTCAGGCGTCAACTTTAAAACGAATAGGGTATTTTACTATAAGAGAAATAAAATTCAAAATGTAATAAAAACCAGCCAAGTGCGTCGGAGTCGCACACTGAGGGTTCCGTACAACTAAAAAACAAATGTGATTTATCAATATATTGATATTTTTGGTAAAATATACTTCATAATAAACATTATCACTTAATTTCAAGTTCATAGGTCGATGGGAAGCTAAAAAATTATATGTGTGACAGACAACACACGGAATGTTCTTTGACTTTCTTCGACCGTCCGCCACGCTCAGACTAAGGTGCTACCAACCGAAAAATAAATATACATGCCTCTCTGTCGCACTTGCATATTCGAGCGCGGAGAGGGAAATACTTCGTTTTCAGATCGTGGTAGGCCCTCTGGTCTGACGGCTCCTATTCCTGGATGGTGCGTGTATCGGAATGTGAAATACCTTTGGCAAAACGGAACAAGTTGTTAAATAGCTTCCATTAATTGGAGAAAATATTACCAACTGTTATTATTATCACGTGAAACATTGAATATTGAAGCAACATCCATAGGGGCCTGTTACATGGTTATTATTATCACGCGATATACTCATATCACGATCCGTATCACGTGCAATGAATATTGAAGAAAAATCCATACGATTTTGAAAACCACGATAATATTGACACACCAGTATTGTGATAGTATTAAGCGTTTAACAGACCCCATACAATTTTAAAAATCGCGATAATATTGAGTGTAAAGGGCCCCACTGAATAGAATTTGGCGGAGAATAGAGAGCTGCTATCGCGAAACCAGCGTAATCTTTTACTCCCTATTCCATATGTTAATCCAGACTACAGACTACATTTATATACGAAGTTTCATCATAATCCGTTGTTGTAATGTTTTTAATTTATACATTTTTGTACACTATTTCTTTCGTCGTTTGCATAACAGTCACGAATAAATGTTTACTTTATTTATTTCACCCGAGCGAAGCCGGGCTTTTATCTAGTACAATTATAAAATGATGGTAAAATTGTGTAACACATAAAAAATGAGCCTAACCAAACCAAGTTCATAAAAAAATTAAAACAATATTGTGTGAATAAAAATTACTACACAGTTGAGGAATACCTACAAGACAATAACAACTTAGCAACTTAAGTATAGTCCAAGCAAGCGATGGTTTCATAATTTTAATAACCAATAATGACATGTTAAAATTAAATCTCATGTAACTCAGTAAATATACACATAATATTAAAGCCATTTATTAATATCTTTTACACTATTATTTAAAACGTGATCTGCCTGCCTACCTTCCTCTTCCCCAATGGTCCATTCCATTTAGTGGCTTCGATAGTCCACCTTCTGTCGGGGTAACGCGATAAATGTTATATTTGTACAGATAATGTTATATTATTATTATTGAAAATTTGTTATTATTTCTATTTTTATTACTTTAGTTAGTTATTAAGCTAATTAAGAATGTATACTACAGTACCCTTGCAGGGCTCATAACTGATCTTATTACGATATACTACCTTATGTAATGTACCTATGAAAGCAATAAAATACTCAATACATATGTATAGGCAGGTAGTCAAGATTTGGTAAACAGCCAGCCCAGCAGGCAATTTTAAAGGTGCCATCGGCAAAAGTGGTGTCTGTAGCGCGTAACAAAGTGCCCAGAATGAGGGTGCTTGCCCCACCTGCCGTCACAGTCACCAAACATAAGAGGTGATGCTCTGAAGGCGTACCGCGAACTTCGAAAATCGAACTTCATGTCGTGCCGTCCCTTTCACTCTCGTGTTATACACTATATGACAGAAAGGGACGGTAAGATGCGAAGTGAATACCAACTGCTGCCGAAACGTTCCGGTCCAACTTCGCACTGTTTACTGTTTGAACTTTTGACCAAAAGGACAACGAATGAATATGAATTCTATTCCAATATGGCCATACTTGTTGCATCTGAAGCACTTTACGCCATTTAGGTTAGGACAATGTGAAGCTATTACTTATTCTGTGGTGAAGATACATGATTTCTATTTCCACAATTGTAGCAACGCTGAGTCACCTCCCTTTCTTTTGCGATATTAAAGAAAGAGATATAACGCGAATATTTGCACAAATACCCGAAGTGTGGTGCCACCAATGCCACCATTGCCTAGTCAATTTGTCACCCATTCAGCATTTAGTCACTTTGAAACGATACCGCAATGTTGCCGATCGCGTCGATCTATGTATATCTATCACGCTCCTTCCATCCCTTTCACACACGCACGTATTTGCTAACCTCAACGATGTTATATTTAACGAATCGTAAACACAAAGTAATTTACCGCATCCCTAGAATTTCACTCTATGTGTCAAATATTTGTAATCTGTGGAATGTGGACGCCGATTACTGGGCTGGACATTCCTGGGTCGTGCATTATAGGTCTGAGCAATCTTGGTCCGGGGCAGCAATCGGAAGCCAATTTGGTTCGGGCCGATAATGCTCGGCCCAAGAATCCGAGTCCAAAGTAGTGGACGCCGATTACTGGGCTGGACATTCCTGGGCCGTGCATTATAGGTCTGAGCAATCTTGGTCCGGGGCAGCAATCGGAAGCCACTTTTGTTCGGGCCGGTAATGTCCGGCCCGAGAATCCGCGTCCAAAAAAGTGGATTCGCATTCTCGGGCCGGACATTACTTGGTCGTGCATTCCTGGCTCCCAACTAAAATATACACAACTTGTCACGGACTCCGACTCACGTAAATATTATACACAACTTCCAGAGTTTTCTGTTATAATATCGTAAAAAAATCGGTGATTCCAGTGATGAAAATCATGCCTGTGGAACTGTGTTTTTTTGCAGGTTGCACTTTCCTCGCTATAGTGAGGAGAAAAGTTTTGTGTTACACACGGGTGCAAAGTTGTATTTTACTTCTCGTGTGTTGAAACACTCGCTACAGGATTCTATTTTAGAATATATATATTTCAACTATAGAATCCTTTCGCTGGCTCGTGTTTCAATTCCACACTCGCGGGTAAAATACAACTTTGCACCCTTGTATAACAAATAACTATTGTGTTGAATAGCCCATTTATCGAGGAAGGCTTTAGGCTATATAACATCATGCTGCTATCAATAGGAACGGACGAGAAACAGCTAGTATATTATAATTATTATGGAGGAATGTATTAACCTTCACCAAAAATATAAAAAAAAACGGGCAAGTGCGAGTCGGACTCGCGCACGAAGGGTTCCGTTCCAGAAAAAAGGCTAAAAGCTGGTGCCATTATTTTTAGTATTTGTTGTTATTTTTATTGTGGCAATAAAAATACAACATCCGTGAAAATTTTAACCTCCTTGCTATAACGGTTCATGAGACACAGCAAAAAACGCCAACAACTACTCTGTTGTATAGGAGCCCCCCTTAATTATTATTATTATTATTTTGATTTTAGTATTTGTTGTTGTAGCCACAATAAAAATTCATAATCTGTGCAAATTTCAACTTTCTAGCTATTACGGTTCTTGAGATCTAGCTCGGCGAGTGGTAGCCATGAAAAAGAACTAAAATATCACGTTTTTGGTATGGGAGCCCCCCTTAATTATTATTTTTACTTTATATTTAGTATTTTTTGTTATAGCGGCAACAGAAATACACAATCTGTGAAAATTTCGACGGTCTAGCTATTACGGGTCTTGAGATACAGCCTGGTGACAGACGGACGGACGGACGGACAGCGAAGTCTTAGTAATAGGGTCCCGTTTTTACCTTTTGGGTACGGAACCCTAAAAATAGTTATAAGAGCGTACTTAAATACGTAGTGTATTTAATGGAATCGATGTAATGATTATTTTAATATCTGTGTAGTAAAAACGTTAGGTATTTTACTGGTAGCATAGATAAAGGGATAGGGTGTCCGCTGGATGCGGGTGGCGCAGGACCGGTCATTGTGGAAGTCTTTGGGGGAGGCCTATGTCCAGCAGTGGACGTCTTTCGGCTGACATGATGATGATGATGATGATAGATAAATAAAAATAACTGGTAGTAGGTTACAAAATTATAGTATTACATACAGTAATAAACAATGTAAATTTTATTTCAAAATTTTAAATCAAATATTTCTTGGTATTGCTTGGTACAGATAACTTAAATTCCAGTCATCAATTTTATGATTTACGAACTCGTATTTAATGATTTATAAAGAGGATATACCTAGATAAAAGTTTATCTGCACTCACATAATCATTATTACGGATACTGATATCGTTTTTTGTAATGCAAAAATAAAACATTCGAGATTAGCAGATTACCTATGACAGAGTAGACCCCCGTGGCTTAAATAAATGTGAAACAGGGTTTGAAATGAAAGACTTCTAAAATGAAAATGAAAAATGTTTTATTGCCACAAGTTAAAAATCAACACAATATCGAACATAAAAAAAGTAAAACAGAATTTTGAAAATTACCTACTTTTTACAAAAAAACAAAAATACACTTAACTTAATTACTACCGATACCTATAGCTGGTGAAGATGGGCAATGGGTATCAGTCTCAGCCTTGCTGGATAGGTTTTATATACCCAGCGCTGATTTTCAGACTGGTCCCTTTTATATGATATGATATTGTATATATGTATGTATATCATATTATTATATTATATATATAGTATGTATGTATTTATGTACCACAATTAAACCCAGAAGACAAAAAATGATCGGTCACCTGCTACGACACGACCACTTCATCAGGAACATTATAGAAGGGAAAATAAATGGGAAAAGAGGAAGAGGAAGGCCGAGGAAAAGTTATATGAACCAGATAAAGGAGGATGTGGAGGTCGAGTCGTACCAGGACGTCAAGAAACTAGCCTTGGACCGACAGAAATGGCGAAAACTGCATCACGCTGCACCGACAAGAGCCCAGCTCTTAAGTGAATGATGATGATGATGTATTTATGTAGGCCGAACTACATAAATACATACATGTTTACCGTGCTCATCCTAGTGTTGTATACATGCGTTCGGTGCGGTGGGTGAGTGTGTTTGTGCATTATTATCTACATACGTGCATTAATGTGATATTTATTCTCTTTCTTAACTTTCACTTAGTGGGGTGGTTCCCCTTTTGCAATTCAAGAAAGTGTAGCTTAACCAGTTTCTTGAATTTTAGTAATGGCATTGGGCTTCTTAATGGCGGCGGCAAATCATTCCATATTTTTGTTGCTGCATATTTGAACCCCCCCCTGAAAAAAGTGGTCTTATGTTTTGGGACCAGCAGTAAGTTTTTCCTATGACTTCGTAATAGCTTCTTACGTGCATCTTGTACCCACTTAAGTTTCTCGTAAAGATATAGAGGTTTTTCAAACTCGATAATCTTACGCAGAGTAAAAGCCAAATGCAAGTTTCTTCTACTTTTCATCTTTAAAATATTTCTACTATTAAGGTGCGGTGTAATGTGTGCTCGCTTCTTCTCTTACTTAAATTAATTTTTGTAGTAAGCAGTAACGCTGCTAACGAAAATTACAAATTTAGAAGCCTGTCTTTTACGGTAGATGTCGCTGTACGCCTCCTTAAGGCGTTGTAAGAGGAAACTCATCATCCTCCTAGCGTTATTCCCAGTACAGTTGCATCCTGAAGGATGCCTGGGGTCCGCTACCTGATCCCAAGATTTGGCGTAGGCACTAGTTTTTACAGAAGCGACTGCCATCTGACCTTCTAACCCGACGGGAAAACTAGACCTTATTGGGATTAGGCTTGTCAAGTGAGTGGGCAACTTGACTGTTAGAGGTTATCAAGCCGCCCGGAGGCCTCTAACTTGGCTTAACGACTGCTATCATAGACAGCAACCGGGATCAACGGCTTAACGTGCCTTCCAAAGCACGGGAGCGCTCAGTTAGTAACCACTCAAAGCGGTCACCCATCCAAGGACTGACCTCGCCCGACATTGCTTAACCTCGCATACCGCACGCGGTACGCAAGCGCCGCTGGGCCACGAACGCGTTGTAAGAGGAAACTAGTGAAAGATTTCGTGCACGAGCTTGGTTGTTCCGATAGCTCAAAAGCTAGAGCGATGAGCCGCGTATGCCAGATGTCGCAGGTTCGAATCCTGCTCGGAGCATTAAATTTTTCAGTATTTCCCTTTAATTTGAAATTTTTTAATTCTCTTACTTAAAGCTATTTGACTATTTAGATTTAGTATTTAGAGAATTTAATGTTAATGTAGATTATAATTAATGTTTGAAAAAGTACACTAAGCTTACTAATCGTCAAAGTCAACATATCCTATGATCTGCCTGTTTGCCTTGACCCTACGTTTCTTGTTGTTGATCATACCCTTGTGATCACCATCACCGTCTTTCAATGCTTAATTTTTAGTCCAACCTGAGAGGCTTACCAAAATCAGATCTTCGAGCATTGTCTGAAGTTAGTTAGTACCTTTCAGCAACAGAAAAGACAAACACACACACAGCAGCAGCAACAGTCGAGCGCCGGTGTCAATAATCAGTGGGATATGTAAAGGTTTTTTTAGTTTTAAGTTATAAGTACGAGTATTCCTTATGTTTTCGTTGCCCTCAGTTTTCATATGACCCCACTTCAACTTACTCGTACCTATTTAATTTGCGCAAAAAAACACTCATTTATATTTCTAAGTAAATTTTATTTTAATGAGTATTTACAATCCCAATGCATCATGATGGTCATAATCATAGTACACCAACAAGTGATCAACTTGTATATAGGACAGAGTGTGGATATTGTAATCCCAGCAACTGCAGCGTAATTGCGTATTTATCAAATCAGCGTTAGGACTTATTAACTGTCAATTTCGCCTTCAAAAACTGACTGCTGCCATATTCTAAGGTGCGATCAAAATGTCACACAATTACCTTTCTAAACATTTAGTAACGAGGAGGACTTCTAAGTTGGTTTGCATAGCATCACCTTAGAGATGATTTCGGGATAAAAAGTATCCTGCATTTAAATCTACATGTCAAGTTCATCCAAAGTTTGACACTACTGTGTGATTCAGTAACAAACATCCAAACACACAATGTTTCATATTTATAAAAATTATAACATTAGTCGGCTTTGTAGCTACTTAAAGTTTGCGAGGAATGTGACCTCCTGGAAGCTTACAGCACATTATTATAATAATTATTAAGAGCCCAGTTTGTATCACTGCTGGGCAATGTCCTCCTCCTTTTCCGTTCCTCGCGGTATCGAGCAACATCTGTCCAGTCTTTTAAAAAGGAATCCAAGCATATTATCACAAATTAAAGCAGCATATTAAACGCAGCGAGAGCTATCGCGAGGATGGAGGCCGTAACGGCATGCGCGGAGTCCGCGTACGGATCCGGGTCGTATTCGTAGTCGATGACCCGGCTGCTGATGATCTCTTTGTAAACGAGAGCAGATTTACGCGGCGTCCGTCTACGCTCTGGATCCTCCATGTCTACCTCGTAGAGGCCGAACTTTTGGCTGTAAGGAAGTTATATTTATTTATTTATTTACACAGTATTACAGTCTTATAACTCATATACTGTGAAACTACATACTTAAACTTGATATGAGCAAGTTAAGACGACGAATTGAAAATATTGGCGACAGGGATTATAATTTTTCTCCGCAACCAAGAAACATACGAACCCGATTATTTTTTATATGATCCATAGTATCTTTGGCTTTACTTTTGTAAAAGCTTTACATGATTGGATAACTTTCATAACACAAAAATAATTCTCTTTTAAACCTCTTTAAAAACAGAGATTTGCATTTTACAGATCAACGGAACTTGTTAAAGTCTCTTAGTTTTCCATTTAAATTTGTCTAAACAAACACTTCAATATTGTAAAAGGATTTTATGAAATTACCAATGGTTTTTATTTAAACTGAAAAAGACTGTTTTGTCGCATACGCCCTTACGGTATCAGCTAGCCGCCCGCGTGTTTTCTATGCAATCAGTGCCCCCTCAGTCCGCTATCGACTACTGTCAGCGTTGGGCCTGTGCTAGGCGAGCTCCCACGCGTTATGGATACTGTTTGATTTAAAGTGGTATTTTATTCATTTAAAAATAATGAAATAATTGGTGAAGATCTCTAAAAAAAAGGAAGGCTTGTTCAATTGAGCAATGTAATTTTTTTTAAGTAATTTTCCCAAAATAACTTTATTTGCCAAACTAAATAATGTTCCAATTATAAAATAAATAGTTTTTTTAAACTCGTGTATACTAAACCGAGATGTTTCTACTGACAAAATATTCTTTTAAATTTATAAGTAAAGCAAAAATAAATTTTATTTGCCTATTTTAGAAAACAATAATTAGAACAAGGCAAAGCCATGGAGTCGTCTCCGGATTTAGGCGAAATCGAAACTATGTCAGATAAGTCCTTAGAAATGTTAGTATTTGGGAGATAGGTAGGTACTTATAAACTAATTTAAAGGTATTATAATACCTACTTATATTACAAGCTCTTATTTAACTTGCAATGTAAGTATGTATGTATGTTGGACCCGGGTATGTCCTAAAACTACGACCAAGACCATCGGGGGATGGGCAGCAGCATCCCTGGAGTGCGGTGGAGATACTGCGATCGCCAACCCGCATGCCAAGCGTGGCGATTATGGCATATACCCCTCGTGAATTTGGGGGAGGCCCATGTCCAGCAGTGGACGTGTTTTGGCTGATATGGTGGTGGTGGTGGTGGTATGTATGTTGGTCGGTCGGTGTTGTTGGACTGATCTTGGTTGTAGGTTTAGGACATACCCGGGGGTATGTCCTAAACCTACAACCAAGATCACCGGAAGATGGGCAGCACCGCAGCAGCATCCCTGGAGTGCGGTGGAAATACTGCGATCGCCAACCCGCATGCCAAGCGTGGAAATTACAATACAATACAATACAATATGCTTTATTGCTCACCTCAAAAAAGAATTACAGATAGAAACAGCATAAAGATACAAGCAGAGGTAAACAACAGGCGGTCTTATCGCTAAATGAGCGATTTTTTCCAGGAAACCTTAGGGTAGCGAAGAAAAAAAAGTAAACAAACATGATAAGTCTTATTCTACCTACCTTCCACTCAATTGCTCAAAGGTTAGCTGGAAGAGATCCCTTATAGGGATAAGCTCGCCTTTGTACTTTAACGCTTTGTGACCTCTTTATGTTTCAACCTGTAATTGTGTACAATAAAGTGCTTACATACATACATACATAAGTGGGTGGTGCAAACAAAAGGAATAACTACTAGAAATAAAAATAAATATAATAATAATAATTAAAACCACATAAAGCACTATATATAAATATATATACAATAAACATACATAAATAAGTAAATAAATAAACATAAATATATACCACAAACTTAAGTGAGACCCAAAAGTAAACTACAGACCAGTATCGAAAAATATTATGGAAGAGACAAATAGTGCTCTTTCAGACTAGATTTAAAAGACGCACTAGATTTAGCCCGTCTTACATCAAGGAGCAGAGAGTTCCATAGTCGGACTGCTTGAAAAGTAAATGAACTGTTATAAAATTTAGAGGAGGACGAAGGCACAGCAAGAAGAAATTTATTAGAGGATCTAATTGAACACAGATAGTTAAATCGTTCCTTGAGGTAGCGAGAGGTTGCCGGGTTAAAGAGTATATTAAAGAGAAGAGAAAGAATGTGAGAGTTACGACGAAGACGGATCGGGAGCCATTTGAGTTTTAAACGGAAACTAGAGACATGGTCATACTTGCGTAACCCAAATATGAACCGTATGCATACATTTGAATACGCTCAAGTTTATTGAGTTGCTCCTCAGTGATATCAAGATATGAGATGTCCGCGTAATCGAGAATAGGGAGAAGAAGGGTTTGGGCAAGTGCAATTTTAGTGGCGATGGGAAGGAAGTTACGAAGGCGTCTTAGAGAAGCTACTGCAGCAAACATCTTCCTGCTGACCTCGCTCACTTGCGGCACCCAGGATAGAGTGCGATCCATAATAATCCCTAGATTTTTCACCTGGGTTGAGAAAGGAATCTGAATACCATCGAAATATACAGAAGGGAGATTGGCGAAGTCGATTCTGGAAATCATATTACTACTGCCGATAATAATAACTTGGGTCTTTGTTGGGATTAACTTTCAGCCCAAAACTCTCGCTCCACTTTAGAATGCGTAGTAGATCCTCATTAGTCGACTTAATTACAACAGGTAGATCCCTAAGCACGAACGCTAAGAACGAACACTATTGCATATATCTCCCGTGAATTTGGGGGAGGCCTATGAGCAGCAGTGGATAACCTTCGGCTGATACGGTGGTATGTATGTTTGTTCGGGTGGAATCTTGTAACTCGATTTTGAAATAGATATCTTCAACCGATTGTGCTGAAATTTGGCGTACTTATGTAAGCACCACCACTAGGTATATCAGCCCAAGGACGTCCACTGCTGGACAGGCCTCCCCCAATTACATGGGGGGTAAATGTCATAATCACCACGATTGGCATGCGGGTTGGCGATCGCAGTATTTTCACCGCACTCCAGGGATGCTACAGCTCATCCCACGGTGGGCATACTTATGTAAGGTGACAATACATACAATATTAATAATATTGTAATATTATGGTACCATCGAGCTGATCTGATGATGGAAACAGAAGGTCGCCATAGCAACTCCTAAACTATACAAGATAAACCCGTATTTGAGCTCATTCGTCAAACCGTCTCAACAAGTAGTTGATGATTATGGAAAAACTAGCCAAGTGCTTGTTAGACCACGCACAAAGAAGGGTTTTGTACCGACACCTCCTAATCTACGTTTAAAACCACTATACAATACATTCAACCAAAAAAGATCGTATCTTCATAGGAAACTCGCGGCACTTGCGCCCTTTTGTTTGGGCAAGACAGATTTTCGGCAATAACTCAAACACAGTTAGACGACTCTTGTTCAAACTAAAAATCATTCAATGGATTTATTAATGTACATCACCTTGATTATTTCTGAATTTTAAACTTCAATTCAATACAAACCGTGTAGAAAAGGGCCATCGAGCAAAATAAGGGCTCTAAAGTTTTCTCAAGAGATCTGTGTTTTGGGCAGAGCCAGCTCGCTAGATTAAAAACTGAGGATGGTAGAATCGTTTCGTCCAAACCTGGGCTTCTGAGTGAGATAGAGTGCTTTTATGGACAGCTATACACGTCAACTAGCAGACCCGCAGTTGGTCTGGTGGAAGACCCTAGAGCTAGATTAACCGGGCACTATACCGAAGATATCCCGGACATCAGCCTGTACGAGATTAGAATGGCTCTTAAACAGCTGAGGAACAACAAGGCACCCGGTGAAGACGGAATTACAGCTGAACTCCTGAAGGCGGGTGGAAAACCGGTCCTTAGGGCCCTTCAGAAGTTGTTCGACTCCGTCTTACTGGAAAGGAAAATTCCAAAGGCATGGAAAAGAGGTGTGGTGGTGATGTTCTTCAAAAAGGGTAACAACGTCTTACTGAAGAACTACCGACCAATCTCACTTCTGAGCCATGTCTATAAGCTGTTTTCAAGAGTCATTACGAACCGTTCGCACGCAGGCTAGATGACTTCTAGCCTCCTGAACAAGCCGGTTTCCGAAGAGGCTTTAGCACCGTAGACCACATCCACACGCTCCGTCAGGTTATACAGAAGACTGAGGAGTATAACCTGCCCCTCGGTTCAGCGTTCGTGGACTACGAAAAAGCCTTCGATTCGATTGAAACCCGGGCTGTACTATAATTTCTCCAGCGGTGCCAAGTGGACTACCGCTATATCGAAGTTCTGAAGTGTTTGTACGAGAACGCCACTATGTCAGTCCGACTTCAGGACCAGAACTCAAAGCCTGTTCCATTGCAGCGGCGAGTTAGGCAAGGAGATGTTATTTCTCCTAAACTGTTCTCCGCTGCACTGGAGGATGTTTTCAAGATTAAACTGGATAAGGCTAGGCATCAGCATAAAGAGTACCTCACTCACCTTCGGTTTGCTGACGATATAGTAGTCTTGGCTGAGACCATGGAGGATTTAAGTACAATGCTCAATGACCTCAGTAAAGCCTCCGAGCGAGTTGGTCTAAGGATGAACATGGACAAGACGAAGATCATGTCAAATGCCCATGTCGCACCAACTCCCGTAACAATCGGACACTTTACGCTCGAAGTTGTAGACGATTACATATACCAAGGACAGACCCAGTTAGGTAGGTCCAATTTGAGAAAGAGCAGGTTAATCGTCGAATCCGACTCGGCTGGGCAGCGTTCGGGAAGCTATGGCACATCTTTTCGTCCAATATTCCGCAGTGTCTCAAGACGGAAGTCTTTGACCAGTGTTTGTTGCCAGTGATGACGTATGGCACTGAAACGTGGTCGCTTACTATGGGCCTCATAAGAAGGCTCAAAGTCACCCAAAGAGCAATGGAGAGAGCTATGTTGGGAGTTTCTCTGCGTGATCGCATCAGGAATGAGGCCATCCGCAGCAGAACCAAAGTGACCGATATAGCCCTCCACATCACTAAACTTAAGTGGCAGTGGGGCGGGGCACATAGCACGTAGAACCGATGGCCGTTGGGGCGGAAAAACTACTACACGAAAAGACTACTTGGGCACGAATTCGCTTGTTTACAAGAAAAAAGAAAACATCAAAATCCCAAAGAAAATACCTGAGGGGGTATCGGCAATAAAATCATCAAATTTGTGTAGTTACAGTGGTGACGGCACATTCAAAACAGCTCCACGTCCTTTTAGTCAGCTTTATATTATTCATCTAGACATATATTCGGACCAAACAACAGTAAACATATTCCCTGTTATATACGCATTTCTGCCAAATAAAACACAAAAAACGTACATGAGATTATTTAAATTAATAAAAGAAAAACTGCCTGTCGTCATGAAGTCCTTTAAGTGTGATTACGAGGTTGCCCAGATCAATGCCGTCAAATCGACTTTTCCAAACGTTAAATTATCTGGATGTTATTATTTAAATTATCAACACTTTAATAAAGCCATCTGGAGGAAGGAAAAGTGCTGAAAATAGCAAGGGTCCGAAAACCTTCTAGTGATGATAGGAGTGCAAGAAACATTGCAAGAATTTGCTCTAATTTTGTTTTACTTCCACACACTTTTATGTCACAAGCTTGAAAGGCTATTAAAAATGTTGCTCCTGCCACGAAGAAAATGAAATTATTTTTTGATTACTTCCATGAAACATGGTATAACAGGAACCACAATTTGATAAGTTGTGCGGGAGACACTCATCGCACTACTAACAGTTGTGAGGGTTACCACAGTCAAATTAATTCGAGATTATCCTCTAAACCCACACTGGTATTTGGTGTTCAGTATACTTTTGATAGAAATACAACATTACGACAGAAAAATGGAAAAGTATATGCTGTTTGTGCCATTTAAAAAGAACAGGCGGACAAGAGACATCCTTTTCGATAAACAACATTCAGCCTTATTGAAGGAGCTGAAAATAAAAACAATATCGCCGCTAAGTTTCCTTAAAAAGATTAATTTTCTTAGATTGAAACTGGGTTTTAAAAAAGGGAAGGGAAATAAGGTTCGAATATAAATACAAGTGTATGCATATTTATGTAGCTGACCGTGAGATCATTTAATTTGTTATTATAAGTTATTGTTTATTATTATAAGTTACCCCTAAAGAGTAAGGATGTTTTTTGTTGCACTTTACCCTACTGCAAATTAAATCAACTTTTGGATTCGACAATCAAAAAATTATCAATTAGACTTATACAACCTAATCCGTACCAGCATTGTAAATTCCAAAAAGTAATGTATAGTTAAAAAATATTTAAATAAATGTGAAAACATAGAATCTCCTTGGACGTCTATGTTCCAGCGCGCGGCCGCGCAGCGCACGAGTCGAACGACCGGGCTCTGTCCGGCCGGCGCTCCGCGATTGCAAGCCGCGTAAAAATACAGGGGTAGATGCGGGGAAAGGGTAAGAGGGCTCTATTCGAGTTTAATTGTTTATCAATGCGTCGCCTTAAAACACTAGACTGCCTTTTGTACATCGCCTCGCAATATCTCGAGCATTCCTGACACACAGTCGCCCATCGCCACGCTAGTAGGTCACACTCCGGTGCTGATACCAGGAGCGCATTCAGAAGATCCAGGGCCCGAAGGATCGGCGAGTTTCTACGTGCCACCGTACGCGCCGTTGGCACTGCTAAGAGAAGCCGCAACGCCCGCAACCGCGGCCTGAGGGTTATTTTTTTCAGATCGGGCACAAACATCCTCACAAGCCTCTCTACCAGTTCTGGGCTATATGTGAAGTACCCAGTCATTACCACGTTAGGAATGCTCGTTCTCTCCTGTCCATAGTATAAGTAGTCAGAATAGATATGATGGTGATGATAATGAAGAAATATTGATAATATTACGTAAGTGTTGAGTTTGATCCTTCACTTCTTACACAAATTGAACTAGCTGCATAGTAAGCTCAATAAGGCTGACATAATTGAATAATTCGTCATCATGTCAGCCGAGAGACGTCCACCGCAGGGAAAAGGCCTCCCAAGGATCTCCATAATGACCGGATTGTTAATTCATTTTCGTATAATTTAGTTGGTCGTAGTGGTGGACCCGGGTATGTCCTAAAACTACGGCCAAGACCACCGGGGAATGGGCAGCAGCATCCCTGGAGTGCGGTGGAGATACTGCGATCGCCAACCCGCATACCAAGCGTGGCGATTATGGCATTTTACTCCCCATTTTGGGGGAGGCCTATGTCCAGCAGTGGACGTCCTTCGGCTAAATATGATGATTAGTTGGTCGGGTTATTAAAAACCCTAAGCACATTATAAATAATGTAGACAGTGGAATCAGACACATTGGAACGCTCTGCCTTTGCACGGGCGATATTTGACAGTAATCGATGACAGCACGAGTCTTCGACATTCGTGGCGAAATGCTTGTCGAATTAGCTTTGTCAAAGTTTCAGTTTAGCCAATAGTCGGGATCGTATGTGCTTCTTGAAGAACTGCCAAATTCCAGTTCATTGAGATAAAAAGTAAAATAACATAATTAGATTTACAAATTTAGGCACTTACGTGTAACCCATCGCCCATTCAAAGTTGTCCAGTAAACTCCAGGCGAAATAGCCTCTGACATCAACACCTGAAAGGGCAGCAAATTAAAATGGGAAGTGGTGCGGGCGGGTGATGTCAATGCAAGACAAGATCTCTTGTATCAATAATAATAATCGTATGGCATTCATTTTTGAATCGTGAGATCTTCAAGAACGGTACCGTATTTATTTATTTATTTTATTTTTATAAACAACTACAAAAAACAAATAGAATGGTCCTTTGAACCGGATCCATGATCCATTCCATTTTCGTCCTTTCTTTCATTATGTTTGCGTTACTGGTTCTTAGTAATAAAGTAAAACATTGTGTTATAACTAAAAACAGTCTTGTATTGTACTCATAGTTATTCAAAAATAAATAAAAAAGATATTATAGTTTTTGAACATTTTCTAGAGTTTTTCTTGCATTGATATCTTTCATAGTAAAAAGATTGAACGTTAACTTTAAAATAATTGGCACATACACAAGGTCCTCAAAATAACGGAGGTTGCACGTAGGGCATGAATACCGGAATTCCGGAATCTCGGAATACCGGAATCTCGGCTTGTTTTTTACGGTATTACAATACCGGTATTGGGGAAGACCAATACCGAAATACCGGAATTCCGAGATTAATTTTTTATTAGCCATTATGCAAGTAAAATTGTATTTTCTCAGTATTTTTTTGTAAAACACACAGTAGTTAATATTTTCTTCGGTTTTCAGTGACACATTATTTGCTAGTATGTAGGTAAACTCGATTATAAATGTTAAATTACCACATACTTATATAATTATAAATATTGGCATCGGTGAGTGACCAGCGTTGGTTAGACGCAGCGCAGGCGATGCAGGCATCGGCACCGCCGGCTGCGCTGCGGTGCGTCATCGCTCGTCGCCGATTTTATGGGATGCAAGATGACAACACAAACCAACAAGCGAAGATATTTGCGAAACAATAGTATCTCTATTGTTACGACTTAAATATCAAACACTCGCAGGAACGACTGTGACAAATATAGGGGGAACTAGTGCCAGCACTGAAGAAGATGCAGCGACTCCAGGTACTAGTAGCTCTAGTCAGTTAACTATACAGGAAGAGTTAAACAAGGAATTGGAAAAATGTAAGAGCAAGCCTAAAACGATGGCAGGAACTTCTGACTTTGACCTCAGGGGATTTGTTTTGACAGAGAAGGCAATGTACGACAACAATGGAGAACGAGGTGTGTACCTGACAGAAGCGTACCAGTATCTATCGACACTTTTACCAACTAGTGTGGAAAGTGAGAGAATCATTTCATCCGCTGGATTCTTTTGTACAAAAATTAGGAGTTCGTTATCAGATGGGATGCTCCATGCTCTCTCATTTTTAAGGACACACTTCCAAGAGAAAAGGTCTGATAATAAATAAGCGTAATGAATCAGTTTTACTATTAAACGTATGATCTCTGTAGCATAGAAGTTAAGCACGATTTATATTTTATTAAAAGTAGATTGTTATTTACTAAAATATATTGTATTATATAAGAACAGTTAATCTTAAGTAAGTACAAATTAAAGTACTCGATGTTAATTAATAGTTAAAAAATTATCAAGATGTGATACTATTACGACTTGCTAGATAAGTTCTTTTTTGATAGGGTTTATATCACAACACTATCACGTGCTAAGTAGTGCAATCAATAAAAATATTAGTATAATGTGGCCAATTCAATAATAACTTCACACGGTAGGCCACATTTAATATTTTAGAGTTGTTTATTTAAATTTCTAATCTTATTCTAAATTGTTTATTTTGTTTTCGTTGTTGACGTTGTTGTTGATTTTATTTTCAATTTTAAATTATTTTGAATTCTAAGATAATCTAGTTCTAGCTGGGTGTATGCAATATGCGATTTAATGATTGTAGTTGGAATTTTCGATTTTTATTCCTTACAGGATTACTTTAAGGCTGATTTTTACTTTGATGTCTGGAATATTGCCAAAAATTATCATTAAAATGATTTTTCAGTAAAAAGCTTTTTATTTTGTCAATGAGTCCCAATACCGATACCGATACCGGAATCCCGGGATTGAGACTGAATACCGAATTTCAATACCGGTATTGAGAATAGTCCGGTATTGCATGCCCTAGTTGCACGTAATGCTCGAACAGGTGTAGGTACAGTACTTCAGTGTTCAAGAAAACTTCTTAAAGGATTTGAAACATGTCAAGCGTAGTGACATCTAAATGGGTTTAAATATCGGTATAACTTTGAGGCTCCAAACCTTCACTCAGCGCGTCGAGTACAGAACTGAGGTAGTTCCTATGATACTGTACTCTGTCGTCATCGTTGAGGCCCATCGGAGTCGAGAACCCGTTCTCCGTGATGTAGACCGTGGGGTTATTGTAGTGATCCTTGATGAATACCAGCAGATGGTACAGGCCTGGAGCATGCTCCTAGAAAAGACAGCTCAATAATAGTACTTGCATTTTGCCTTATCTAACCGTGAAGACTTCGTAGAAATTTGGCACACAAATAGGTGATTTAAATAGTTATAGTCTTTTTTCTTAATGTCACTCGTTAATCTACGTTTTTTACTCGTACGACAAATACTCTGTCAGCTGCAAGAGTGAGTCCGATAGCTATAGAAAACTGATTCCTATCAAGATGCTGGTTTTACTATGCTCTATGGTATCGCACGATAAGTTACAAGTACAATATTATGTACCTATAATGCGAAACAAAATAGAAAAATAATATTACTTTAAAACACAGATAGCATATAGCGTGGAATAATTAAGATTTATTCTGAAAATCGTTTTAAAACTGGTGTAGATGAACCCGAGGTCAAAAGCTACTTCAGAAATAAGTACCTTAAACTGCCACCAATCAGGACAGGGCAAAAGGCAAAAATAAGGGACAAACTGAACTGAAGTTGATAATGGTAACAAATGCCTAGCAGTGTATCTAGATTTAAAAAAGGCATTTGACACGGTTTCTCTACCCACTCTTGTTAAAAAGCTAGAACAACATGGAATCAGGGGGAAGCCGCTGGATCTGCTGGGTGACTACTTACGGAACCGCAACCAAAGAGTTAAGGTGGGAGACTACGTGAGCGAGGACGCGGAGGTCTCCTTCGGTGTCCCACAGGGCAGTGTCCTTGGTCCCACCTTATTTCTTATTTACATAAACGACCTTGCAGACGTTTGCACTGACCACGGACACGCTATCTTATATGCCGACGACACTGTAGCGGTTTTCTCTGGTAAAAACTGGGACTCGGTGTTTCAAAACGCTGAGAACGGTCTTCGTAAGATCAATTCATGGCTTGTTTCCAACTTACTCACTCTTAATACCGAGAAATCTAACTACATATGCTTTACTAAAAACAGTAGTACACAACCCCCTAACGAACTTAAACTAAAAATCCATAACTGTATCATATCTGATGTGATACACACACCCTGTAACTGCATTCATATTAAAAAGGTAACCTCTACCAAATACTTGGGGATTGTTTTTGATCAGCGTCTCTCATGGCACCCACATATTGAGCTTATAAATAACAGGATACGTAAACTCATTTGGTTATTCAAAACTCTTCGACACATTACTACAACTAAACTACTAAAACAAATTTACACCGCTCTAGCCCAATCTGTAATGAGCTATTGTATTCCAGCATGGGGAGGCGCTACGAAAACTAAATACCTAGAAGTAGAAAGAGGTCAGAGATGTCTACTGAAAACTATATTCTTTAAACCATATCGATACCCAACCTCAGAACTATATAAACTATGTGAACTCCCAAGTATGCGAAAATTGTATATAGGTTCGGTTGTGCTAAAGCTTCATAAAAAAGTATGTTATGACCCCTCCATTCTTAACCGTAGAAGAATTAACACAATCGTGCCTGTGCCTAAGAGTAAGTCTGTATTTGCAAGAAGACAATTCGATGTACAATCAGCTCGCATCTATAATAATGTAAACAAGAAATTAAACATCTACTCTTTGAAACCATATGATTGTAAAAAAGTGATTATGGAATGGTTAAATGGACTTAGCTATGATGAAACTGTAGCGCTGCTTCACCCAGGGAATTAAGACTTAACTGAAAAACATTGTATACTGATAAAAACATAATAGACACGGTAAAACATGCGCGCGCGGACACACACACACACACACGCACGCACGCACGCACGCACGCACGCACGCACGCACGTACGCACGCACGCACGCACGCACGCACGCACGCACGCACGCACGCACGCACGCACGCACGCACACACACACACACACACACACACACACACACACACACATACAGTAATTCCCCTATGCTGTATTAAAATGAACAGGAAGTTAATGAATAATTAATTATTTAATTTATGATTTTATCTAAAGCTTAAAAACATAAGTAAATTATATTGTAATACTACCTAATCTAAGTTAAAACTTTTGGAAGAGCGAGATTTCCTGATACAGGTATCTCTATGCCTACTAGGAGACCTCAACCTTACTGTAAATTATACCCCATTTTTGTTAAATGAAATAAAACATTTGTATTTGTAAACTCTTTGCTAGCAAGCCCAAAAAGGGCTCCTAGTATATACCACTATATTTGAAGTATGTTTATGTGGGATGTACCCTAAAGTAAACAAAATCTTATGCTAGTAATATGCAGCGTTGTGTTTTCCAAGTAGGCCTGATTTAATCAATTAAGAATGTGTAATGTTGTTCATAATTTTTTATGTAATCTAGAGCTATCGCTAGCTATCAGATACTTATCACATTTATAGACAATATTATAATACTTACATGTATCAATAAAATCATAATAGTGAGAGATCATCAGATAGTGGCTGTAAACATTATTATAAATACTTATGATAATTTTTATAATTGTATTTGTACCAAATTTTTGTAATATATTTATTTTCCCGTGCTGCTAAAACCATGGCCAAATTTCAAAACGGGAAAGAAATAAACTTTTGGCTATGCCCTACTGCGTAGAAAGTTATTACAGTAGAGAATTATTTAACTACTCATAATCCTTATGAGATGTAGTTTTTCCTCCGTGCCTCCTTGCTATGGAAGGTCACAAGGAGTCTTCCGCAAAATTAGTGTCTACATAAATTCTTTAGACTTAGATAGCATCTGGACCCGAGGATTATGGCATCAGGGTATGGCATTGTATCTAGCTACTTACAATGCTCACCCAGTAAGCGGCGACGAGAAAAACGAAGTAATGGACTTACCCTTAACCAAGCACTTTCACTAGTACTCCACGAGTCATCCATATACGTCGCCAAAAACGCATCATTGGTATGGGACGGTATCTCAAAAGTGCCTTCCAAGGTGCTATTCCTGTATACGTATTTGCTGGTGTAAGAATTCAGTGCCAGAAAGTCTGCGCTTCCACGAATGAGAGCGATCTGTTCTTGAGTGAAAGGTCGGAGACGAGATGTGGCGAGGCCTTCCGCAGTGCTCGCCGCTTGCACCCGGTTGATCATTCTTTGAGGGTAGTTTCCAGTTTCTGAGAATATTGGGTCGGCGAATTGACGAAGCTGCAAGAGAAAATAACTCAAATTGTTGTTTTTTTCTTATCTTATTTTTAATAACATCAACAATATTTCATCAACATTAATTGTAATCTGACAAAGACAATTCGCCCACAGCTATCAGCCCAGAAAAGTAAAGAGAATTGTCACTTAACAACTAATCTGATGGCAGTTCTTACATGTTGGTTAGGAAAACGAAGAGGTGCGGGGTTTGGTTACCAGTCCATTCTACATTGCATGTAAATAAACGATTAAGAGTTTTTTGTGCTTTAAAAAAAACTAGCCTTTTACTTGAATTTTATTTCAATTAGGTACGGAGTAGGTACTTAAGACTCCACTATGATTTATCTATTAACACTTACATGGAATGCAAAGTAATCCTCAACAGCTTCCAGATCATCTGGTAAATCAGAAGCGGGATACGCCCAATCCGAGCTCAAAACGATTCCAACTTGTCCATTTTGTGCACTCCTAAACTCTTCGTTATAGATTTGGTAAGCCCTGGCATTTGAAAGAAGAATGTTTCTTCCGCACTCGTAGTATAAGACTCCAGGTGACCTGAGGCGAGGTGCATGCACTCCGGTACCGTACCCAAAGTTGCAATGAACATATGGTTCGTTTATAGTCAGCCAGTACTTAACGCGGTCACCGAAATTCTGGTATAGGACTCTGGCGTAGTCACCAAACCACTCTACGATTTCTTCGTTCGTCCAGCCTCCTTGTTCGTTAAGGTTTTGAGGCAGATCCCAGTGATACATGGTTACGAAGGGAATGATATCGTTGGCAAGGAGCTCGTCGATGAAGTCGTTGTAGTGGGCGATGCCTCTTGGTTCAATGTAGTCGGCCCGGCCGTAGGGGAGGATTCGGGGCCAGGATATAGAGAATCTGTAGATATACATATGTACAAATATGCCATGTTAGAAATCAAGAAACATTTCAGAAAGGACTATCGTACGTTGAATTTTCTCATCAGTCATGCAACAATTTTACATAGTTCACACATTACGAAAATAATCTTGGAGCTAGGTATTAAAAAGCCGTTGGTACTGGTGGTAAAAACAAGTAAACTGGTATGTTTTTTTTTTGGAGAAAGCATGATTTACGACTATGGCAAACCAGCATACATCAGCATAGATGCGGATGCTTGACACTTACAAGCGCGTTGCTGACCCTTTATTAATTAATCATTATCAAATCACTATACAGGTGTCCCACGGTAGATATTTTACTCTATGAAGACATTATTTTAGTTCTTTTTTTTAATCGTACCGATACAGTAGATTTCGAAAATACACGAATAATATAGCGAAACCAAGTATTCTCACCGGTAGTGCGTGGCACCTAATTCCTTCAGCATTTGCACGTCTCTTCTATAGTTGTGGTATGAGTTGGCCGCTATGTCCCCGGTTCCGTTGTCCGCGATATGGCCAGGCTCCGTCCGGACCAGGTGGTCCCACATTGACCAGCCCTTCCCTGGAGATTCAATTAGGTTTCTTTACTTAATGCATTGGTGGACAGTAGACGCCTATAGTCGTAATTCTATTGTTATTTCTATTGTGTCTGGAATAGTGTCCATCAAAGTGTTAATAAGTTTTTACGTGTTGTTTTTTCTTATTTATTAATGATTATACCTTTTAAGGGTTCCGTAGCCAAAATGGCGAAAACGGAACCCTTATAGTTTCGTTATGTCTGTCTGTCCGTCAATCCATCCGTTCGTCCGTCCGTTGTCACAGCCGATTTACTCGGAGACTAAGGTATAAAAGTACTAAAATTATGAAATTTGGTATGAAGATATATTCTTATGAACCGTTGCAGAAAAGTGATGTGGAATTACGAAAAAATATTAAATTAGGGGAGCACCCCATATATGTAACCGTGGGGATAGGCCTTTAACACGTTGCTGGGACGCACGCGGTAAAATGCTGATAGCGATCCCGCGGCGTCCTCGACAAGGCGGAGCCGGCACTCGTTGGGGTTTTAGACGGTAGTCCAAGGCGTTCTGCTGCGGTTAGTCCGTCATACCCGTCCTGGTCCCCCCAACCGGGTGGGATGCATAAAAGCATTTCCCCAACGTTAAAAAAAAAAAAAAAAAAAAGCCCTTTAACACGTTGCGTGCGGTACACGCCAATGGTGGCTTGTATTAGACGTTCGTTTGATGCGACGTTGAAAGTAGGTGATCTCTGTCTGGTGCGAGAGTATTTTAACATTAAAGTAGCCTAGTTCAGAAAGAGACAAGTATACATTTAGGTATCTTGCTTTATACTACAGCCAATAGGTAGGTTTTAAGAGTACAAGACAGATTTGACTCGTTCCGCACCAGGTGACAAAAATTTATAACCGGTGCGGTACCAGCCAAGACTGTCTTGTAAACGACCACCTTGTATCGCACCACAGGAACTGGTCAGTGCAGGCTAGTGCAGTGATTAGTGTTAACCTGTCCATTTGTATTTTCGCACCTGATAATTACTTTCTATTTCCTGAGTAATTCAGATATTTACAGTAAAAGAAATAAAACGAGGAACACAAAAAGAAAAGAAAAGTCAGTTAACTAAATACTATAAAAATACTGATAAAATCACGATGAATGGACCGAGGAAAAGGTCGCAAAAACTATTTGTTATTAATATTACTTACCATTTGTTTGACAAAAACTACTTTAAACGATAGGATTATTGTTGAAAAAAAGAAAGTACACACATTTGAAAAAGGCACAAAAAGGAAACGTGCGTTGAATGTTATAAACAATTAAGAAAAACATTGAACAGCATAGATGCCGACAGAAAAGTAAGAAGAGTAAATACTTATTGCAAAGAATTTAAAAAATCGATGTGTTTGGAGTGCTACAACAAAACCCATATGAATATTTAGTTATTGTAATTTTTTGAGAATTTAATATTTATGACATCGATGTCTATATTTTGTTTCATTATATTTCCCAACCCTATTCCATTATCGACAAAACAAACCTTCTCCTATCTCCGTGATGCGATACAAGCCAAATTTGTATTGTTATTTAACTAAGTAAACTTTTAAACTAAGATATGTATCCCGTGGCGACGACAAATGAACCCAATTGATTATATCACCTTGCTAATGCAATCATAAAATTATTATTTTTCTTAAGAAATAAAGAAATATTGGGTTAAACGTATTTGTCCCTTTACAAGTCATCGTCTTGTATCGCACCAGTGGAGAAAATGTTACTTTTCAAAAATGGTATGTATAGCACTGAACGTAAGTTATAGAAATGGAGTCTCGCATTCAACGTGTTAAAAATCATGAAGAGGTTTTAAAAAACCAACTGTTGGTGAGATATTAGCAATCAAAGTCGTAAAAAGTCCCCCCCGTCTTAATTTCCAAACTATGCAGTTTAAAATTCTGAAAAAAAATTGAGGTGATGAACATTAATAAATACTTTCAACGATTTTTATTTTTAACAAGATATAATATAGGTCTAACGGTTTTGGAGTTATCACTGAAAACCTGTCTTGCCCAAACATATGAAATGAATTGCCATGAGTTCCCTTTGAAGATACGACATTGTTTGATTCAACGTATTGTATAGTGGTTTTAAATGCAGACTAGTAGGTTAGTAGAGAGGCCAATTTGAAAAAAGTATCGTATTTAAATAACGAAAATAATTTGACTGAACAGATGCGTAGCAACAAGTAGTATCGTTGGATTCAGTAATATTTTCCGAGCATGAAATATGCTGTTGTCGCTCTTTCAAGTGATGGAGGGGATAATTATGACGTCACAATGATGGTGGCATATGGTATTTAATTTTGTCGATTAACTCAATAATTACTCTGAAAAAATTTGACGATTTCAACAAATGAAGTGTCATAAAAAAGCTGATTAAATAACAAATTTTACCTTTTATCATCAGATAAATACCCAAATGAAGTTGTAATTCAAGTAGGCACCTATGTTATAGATATACTCGTATATTTATAATAACTGTCAGGAATAAATGTTTGATTTTACCATCTTCATCCCACGCCCCTTCAGTTTGATAGGACGCTGTGGAAGCGCCGAAGCCAAAGTCGGAAGGAAAACTTGCTATTGACTGTCTTTTGTTTCTGATATTAGTAGCACTCGACGCCAAGAGCAAACTGGAAAAAAGAAAATTAGTAAGCTAATGGGCCCCTCGAGACGGCTACCGGAGCAGAGGCAGACCAAAAAGGAGATGGTGGGACGACTTGGACGCATTCTGCTCTGATTGGCGGGAGCATACAAGCAATAGGGCCTAGTGGAGGAAAAGAGGGGAGGCCTTGGCCCAGCAGTGGGACACCTAAATAGGCTATATAAAAAAAAGTAAGCTGCTGTCAAAAAAGTAATTTATGATACAATCTTTTATAAAGAGGGGTATTATAGTTTAACATATGTAACTGTGTGTCTGTGTATCTGTGTATGTGTGTGTCTTTCTGTGGCATCGTAACTCTTAAACGGGTGAACCGATTTGAATGCGGTTTAGGGTTCCGTACCATAAAGGTAAAAAAGGAACCCCTTATGGTACCGCTCTGTCTGTCTGTCTGTCATATTGCTAAATATCTCAAGAACTATAAGTAGTATAGCGTAAGCGCTATCGATTTGAAATTTGGAATAGTTATATAGGTAAATAAGGCTAACTCAGATGCATAGAACATTTTTTTTAGTTTTATTTTTTATTTCTGTGAAAATTTACCGATACAAGGGGGGCGCAAAAGTTCAAAATCTAGTGGCAATGCGAAGTGGGGTGTCATATAAAAGGGTTTGAATTGCGCATTCCCAAACAGTGAGTGGGCAACTTCACTGTTAGAAAGTTCTCAAGCCGCCCAAAAGCCTTTAACTTGGCTTAACAACTGCTGTCATAGACAGCAGCCGCAATCAACGGCTTATCGTACCTACCAAGGCACAGGAGCGCTCAGCTGTTCACCACTCAAAGTGGTCACCCATCCAAAAGTTGATCCAGGCCAACGTTGCTTTACCTCGCGGTACGCGGGCGCCACTGGGCCACGACTAGCGCCTTCAATAAAGAGGTGTCGTTACTTTTAAATGTAACAATACTCTGCACGTGGTCATCAAGCCCTGGTTTGGTAAATCCTTTAAGTGTATCAATATAATGATAAATTTGACCATGATTAAAGCGTTATCGTCTATAACAGTGTCATAAATAACGAAGGATTCCCTGTAGATACTGTCGCCATCACAAACGCACGTTCTTCCGGTTCAAGAAAAAAATATGTGATAATATTCTTGATTATAAAGTTAATCGCAAAATGCTGTATAAATTGTTTGTGACTTCCCATACACCCATTGTGAAACTTTTGTCAGGTTAGGTGACTATATAATTCACAATTTCTGCTGTCAGATTCAAAAATGCCGGCAACATATTGAGCAAACCAGCGGGGCTCACACATCAGAAGTACCTATTAGGCTATTACACCTACGTTCAAAATATCTGTTTTTAAAATACCTACAATCCTTTCACCTAAAGTTTGAATGACCAAAGCTTGAAATACCTACGTAATGGACGAAATGCCCAATGTTCAAAACGCCTAACGGATGAAATACCGAATGGACGATTCACCCAAGTTTGATATACTTACGGCCGAAATACCTGCCTTTCAGATACCTAAAGTGCACTTTTACAGCAGCTTTTTTCAGATTGGTATTTGAAATATGTTGACTATTATTTTACCGATATATATTGGCCCAAATTTCATATCCTAACCAAACTTTGTCAACTTATTCTTTCGCAATAAATTTATTTGCCAAAGCCTAATTCAGTCAAATTAATATCAGAATATTATTACAGCAAGTTCTCTTTCATTATAGGCAATGGTTCTTTTCCAAATACATTTTTGCGAACAAACATTTAATTCAAATAAATAATTGGTAATAATATGTATGTTTGGTCAAACAAATGTTCCCGTTCTTCGTTGGTCAACATTTTGACATAACTTATCTTATCCCAAATTTAATTTGACATAGTGACCAAAGGCCATACAAATGTAAAATGGTGCGTAACAAGGTGTTATAACTGGCCATAACGCAAAAAAAAATATTATTTGAATTATTAATCCGTCACGTGTAAATTTAGTTACATTAAGTCACGTCTTAGTTTTGTAGCTGTTGGTCAGATCTGTTCCTATGTGTTTATGTCTTTACCACATAGTTTGTGGTGGAATTATATATTTTCGATTTACCCACGGCAACATTGCTGGAGAATATTAATTACAACAGTACAAACCATACACGTAAAACAAATCTACACACGATTAATTTTAAGTCTCTAACTTCCTTTAACCTCTTGAGGCCCCGTGTGGTATAGGTATGACATAGAAAAAATATATTTTAAACTATATTTATACATTTATTAAGGTTGAGATTACGTTGACATTTTTTGAAGGTCATTCCTCAGGAGGTTGAGCTTGAAACGCACAGAGCAGGCGCGGTGCGGTGCGGGGCGGAGGTGGTTTTGCATTTTTGATTTTTCCGAAACTGTCGACTGCCGATAGTGTCGATTACTGCTTCATATGTCACACACGCCGCCTCCACTCCGCTATCCCGCGCGGTTTTTTGGTGCGACGTCCCCCGGACCGCGTTCGCTTTACCGAAAAACCGCCTGCGCCACGCAACGACGCTGCGCCGCGCTATGTGCGTTTCAATCAATAAGGATGATTCACTGTAGACCGTTCCGTGTCCGGGCTGGCCCGTTTTCTTCTAGAGAAATACGCCGGCCATTACGTTTGCTGTCATAGAAAACGGGCCGGCCCGGACACGGAACGGTCTACTGTAAATCATCCTTTAGTCGAACGAATCAGCATTTTAGGGTGACTCACTGTGCACCGTGCTGAGCCAGGGCCAACTTCATGCCATTTTATCTGATTAAAAGAAGTATCTGTCACAATCGCAAATTTCCCATTTTAATTATTGTCGTTAGGCACCGACGCGGCACGGACGAATGTGTTGGAAACTCGGTGGTCAAGCGCCGGCCATGGCGGTCATGCTTTACGCGGTACGGTACACTGTGAGTCATCCTTAAACCTTTTACATGGGTTCACGTACCAAAATGTAACTAAACCGCTCTGCCACATCTTTAAGGCGTATAAAGACGTCCACACCACAACGTGTTTTAACGTCGAAAGCAAGAAAGAGCCGACATAAATAAACAGCTGATTTCTTTATCTTAAAGTTTATTTGATAACGTAAAAGTAAATCTGATTAAGTACACATTTATGCAATTTAAATACCCTTGCGAATTTTTGATAAGCAAATTATGTGTTTGTGGGTTTTGTCGTACATTTTAAGCTTAAGGCTTGTACTTCATAATATAACTTAAAATAAAAATAAAAAATCGTCTTAATAAAAGGAGGAGGTACGTTTCACTGTATGTATTTTTAGAGCTCCGTACCCAAAGGATAAAACGGGACCCTATTACTAAGACTCAGCTGTCCGTCCGTCTGTTGGTCCGTCTGTCACCAGGCTGTATATCATGAACCGTGATAGTTAGACAGTTGAAATTTTCACAGAAAAACCCAGAATAAAATAGTACTCATCATCTCATATTGATGAGCTGGTGATGGAAAATACAACTTTGTAACGGTTAGGAGTTAAAAGATAATCATTGAAATAGAGCGTCCTCTACGTTAAAATGCCAAAAAGCGAAAAGGTTATTGAATTATTAGTGTAATTCAAAAGATAAACATGCGCGACCTTTTCTAAGTAATCATTTCTAAAATTAATTTCCAAATAATTGACCGAGCGAGCGAAGCGTCTCCGATCCAGCTTTCGAAAAAAAATATTTCGTATGACTGTCTGGCTGTCCGGATGTTCTCATCGACAGGTCGCATTTCTCAACCAATTCTCGTGAATTTTTGTGAGTAGGTTCGATAATTATATAGTTTTTTTTGTCGAGTCAGTTTTTGGATATTTTAAAATAAGAAAAAAAAAAATGTTTATGTCTTTCCGGATGTTTTCTTCTCATCAGAAATGTTGTTGAGCGAGCGAAGCGTCTCCGTTTCAGCTTTCGACAAAAAATCTTTCGTATGTCCGTCTGTCTGTCCGGATGTTCTCCTCTACAGGTCACATGTCTCAACCGATCCCGTGAAATTTTGTGAGCGGGTTAGATAATTATATATATATTTTCTATTGAGCCAGTTTCCGGAATTTTTGAAAAATGAAAAAAAATTGCGAGTTCAACAGCTCACAGAGCCACTAGTTATATTTTTTTTGCTTTTTAGTCTTTTTATACAGTCTGTAACAAAAATGTCGTGGATCCATTTCATCCATTTAAGGCGATAATTAGTATCGCATTATGACTAGAAATAAGTACCAAAAAAAAATCTTTTTACGTAGGAGTTTTTTGTTTGGTTTTTTTAATGCTTTTGTTTATATGCCTTAACTGTTAAAATTTTATTGCCAGATAACAATCCCTACATATATCAGTACCCGCAGAAGATACTGATAGATAAAAAGTAAAGTGGTTTTCCTCAAAATTGGTATTAATACTGATTAATACAAGCTGATATATAATATAAATTAAAAAAACGCCTTCAGTTTACTTGGTAATAGTCGGTTAACTATCTTAATTCTAATTCCCATCGCTATCCATAAAAGACTGCAGATTTCCGGTGGCCAGTTCATCTCGTCTCGTCTTCAGCATCTTCACTTTATGGTGTGCTATTATTCGAGAGCTAATGCACGTGTTACTTTAAAAATTGCTAAAATCGCAATAGGTTTGACTATAAACCTTGAGGAGTTCACTCGATTTCTCCAAGATGCCGTCATCAGATCATAACTTGATGACAATAAAACCAACTAGAAAGTTTACCCTCTCAAACAAAAATGAATTTTCGAAATCGGTCTAATAGCCTCAGAGCATAAGATTAATCGGTAAAGATACATAAAAAATAATTTAATAAAATGTCTAAGCAACCTTAACAATGAAGTGGTGTAATATTTTTGATCACTTCGTCCGTATTCCGTATACACAGATTTTCGTACTTGATTGATGGTTCCGTGTGGCTTGCAGTGTTGCAGTATAGTCAACAGCAAAAAAATATGATCATTTTTGTACCTTGTCACTTTTATTAATTTGACGTATCATAACTGTCGCAGTATTGTGACGTTAATGCGACAAAGTACTAAAATTATCATCTAAATTTGCTGCTGACTGTACCTACACCTACATCCTAGAATCGCTTGGGCCGCGCTAACGTGTAAGTGATCTAGGTTTGACGCGAAACTATCTCCCCACAAGTCAGCATCCTTCCGAAATAATTTTAGTGGATGGCCCCAGGCGAGACCTTCAATTCATAGCGTTTAGCGTCGAGTTAACTTCGTTTTCGTTCTTCGAAGGCTTGCACATCTGTATGCCGCCTCGTTTGACCGATCTAGGGTCAAAAACTCCCAGCGCGATGGCTCAATACTCGTATCACATATCTGCATTTTTCGTAGACTGAGGATACTATAGAAGTAGGATTAGCGTATCAGCAAAAGGGACGGACTTATGGTAACCTGACTAAATTGAGATGCACCTAACACTGACACATCGTTTTGCAAGATTGTAACATCCCATCCTTAGTCGTGTTATACGTGGTAATGGCATTCATCGATGACGTTTCGGCACAGATATCAAAGTAAAGCAGATCCGCTCATTTAAGTTTACTGTATATTTGATCTATTCTCACTAATGCACAAATCAGAAAGTTTGAGACAGAGAAACAAGTCACATCTGACAGGTCTTCACCTGTCAATGTCTCCGTCTTTTTAACTGAAAATTGTACTGAACTGACGTTGTGGTGTGTTAAGTTTATATGGGATTTAACATCCTGGTGTGCTTTCGAATTGGAGACAATTCGTTACCAGCCGAAAATGATCGTACTATCTGTCGCATTCTAACTCATTTTGATGCACCATAAGGATTTAACGAGACAACTATACGAGTCTGCTTTTCACTCATGTCTGTGCGTTTTGGTGACGGTGATAAATATTACGGCCTTGTACGCGACAAGGGACAGAAGATATGTCAGTGCACCTCGCTCCCGTGTGATATTGTCTATACTTACATTTCTTTCACACATTAATGTTGTTAACGGCTCCAGTCTTATTCTTACTTCATGCCATTTTTATTTCCATACGGTTCAACCGGCGCGTGCGACGTAAAGCGTGTTTACACGTGTGCCTAACCGCAGCCTTGACATACGTGCGGGTCGAAGCGAGAGTGTGGATTGATCATACTACCCGGGGGTATGACCTAAAACTACGACCAATACCACCGTGGGATGGGCAGCAGCATTCCTGGAGTTCTGTGGAGATACTGTGATCGCCAGCTCGCATGGCAAGCGTGGCGGTTATGGCATTTACTCCCCATGAAATTGGGGGAGACCTATGTCTAGCAGTGGACATCCTTGGGTTGACATGGTGGTGGTGGATTGATCATATTAAAATACCATTACGATGTGAAGCGACATCTACACATTCACTTGATAATAGAGTTGAGTGCAGATATTTATGAGCAACTTGCTTCGATTTATCGTGTACATTGCGGTAACATATCATCATCATCCTAGCGTTATTCCCAGTACAGTTGCATCCTGAAGGATGCCTGGGGTCCGCTACCTAATCCCAAGAAAGGTACTAGTTTTTTACGGAAGCGACTGCCATGTAACCTTCCAACCTAAGGGGGAAACAAGACCTTATTTGGCTTGTCAAGTGAGTGGCAACTTGACTGTTAGAAGTTGGTAACATATACCTACTTAAAATCATGAATTGACCAAATGGTATCAAATCAACCATACCTACCTACTGTCAAAGCAAGAAGGTCCAAAATCTCATAGCAGTTTTTTTTAAAGTCTCAGTCATTTTAAGTAATTTCAACTACAATTCGGTAATTGGTAATTGTACGACTACCTAGCAAGCATTAAATACCAGTGTCAATCTACATGTATCGAAAATAATAATATATATTCTTTATTTCGAAATACTTGGACTCCATAGTTTTATTAGTATCAAACTTACAGCTAGGTTAGAATTAAAAATTAAACAGAGTTTCAGAAACGGAAGTGCAAAAAATAATACAAAAATTGCCAAATAAGCTCAGTTGCGGGATAGATAACATGCCTCCAACCTTAATCAGAACGTGTAGCTTAGAATTAGCGCGCCCCATAGCAACACTGATTAACCAGTCGTTTGAAGAATGTTGTTTTCCTACTTAACTAAAAATTGCAAAAATAAGACCGATATTAAAAAAAGGCGGAAATAAAGAAGACCCCACTCAATACCGACCTATAGCACTGCTACCAACTATCTTTAAAAATTTTGAAAAGTGCGTGGCAAATAGAATTAACTCTTTTCTCAAAAAATACCATCTCTTAGACGAAAACCAGTTTGGTTTCCGCCTAAAACGATCGACAACCTTAGCTGTATATAACTTAATACAAGGTACACTGGGATATCTTAATAATAAAAACCACAACAGGTAGTACAAATTGACCACCATAATAAAAAAATAGGGCAATTAGAAACATACCAATCTCAACTAATAACTGTCAACAGCTCAATCCCCCAAGGCAGTGTACTTGGCTGTGTCTTGTTCCTAATATACATCAACAACCACCCCAAAATTACAAACCACACATGTATAATGTTCGCTGATGATATATCGCTTCTATTCGACTGTCCTATTAACAATGACAACAACTTCTCAATCAAGAAAACATGTTATCAAATCTCCGATTGGCTACAAGATCATAATCTTCAAGTAAATACAAATAAGACAAAGCTCATTCAATTCAGACCGTACCAAAAACAACCTATAAACTTATCATCACTTAAACAAGACTTAAATATCGAAGAAGTAACTAATTTTACACTACTAGGACTAACAGTCGACACACATCTAAACTGGAAAAAACACACTGACAAAGTTAAAACCAAACTGTCCTCGTTTATTTATGCCCTAAGAGTATTAAAATCCAATACCCAAGTAGAATGTGCATTGTCAGCTTATCACGCGTATGGCCAGGCTTGGTTGCGTTATGGTGTGCTTCTTTGGGGAGATAGCACTAATGCAAATGAGCTATTTATAATGCAAAAAAAGTGCATACGCATTATAGCCAATATATCCCAAACTGAAAGTTGCAAACCACACTTCATACAACTAGAAGTACTAACTCTCCCTTCTTTGTACATTTTAGAAGCTGTAACGTTTGTCAAAAATAATTTGAATCTATTCAAATATTATTTTTTTAATTAATTCAAATTCAATAAGTCTTGTATTCGAATAGTCGTCGGTGCGATTAGACGTGTTGTAATTAGTTTGCAAATTAAAATCGAGTACAATACTCGTAACATTGACCTCGATCTTCCCGAACTGTGTCAATCCGTGATGTGCAGTGTGAGTAAATTATGACTAATAGTATTTTATCAAATTAATACGACAGAATGAGTGATAATAGCCCATTTTCTCGAAGTTCCAAAATGCAACGTAGCCCTCCATCAACACCTGTGCCATCGGATATCGGAAAAGAATATGCCCAACCATCGAGTGTGAGAGACCAAACCAACCTTAGCGCTATCCCAACGTCAGAGATACAGAACTGGTTGAGCGCTATAGAGCAGTTCCTTAATGAAATTTGCGCCATCTCAACAGAAGGTAAATTAAACTCGGACCAAAAGCTAAAAGTCCACAACCTTGGTCGTAAAGTTTCTCACGGTACAGCAAACTTGGCAGTTCATTACCAATCTCTCAAACAAAAAGCATTAATCAACCAATGCACTCTCCAAGCCCTCGAAGAAAGACAAGAATTATCAGGCCATCTCCGATCCCTTAAGGATACTATCGAGAATTCTACCAGACCTATGACAGATACACTTTCGTTCGCTGATATGGTGAAAACCAACAACAAAGAGCAGATCCGACCTAGTAACCTGAGCTCTGTGGCTATTTACCCTAAAGACCCATCGAAATCAAGTGAGGACACGAAAAACTTAGTACAAAAAATAATTAATCCTGAGCAACTGAAATTGCACGTGAGAGCGCTGCGTAAAGTTAAAAATGGTGGCGTTATTATCAGCACTGACTCTAAGGACAACATTAATAAACTGAAAAATACGTTTAAAAATATTTCCCCGGATCTCACCGTCGATGACCCCTACAAACGCAAGCCCAGGATTGTAATAGTCGGTATACCTTCAGCTCTACGAGAACAAGAGGTTTACAGCTGCATTTACGAACAAAATCTCGCCGACAAGTTTCAAGACTTAACTCGGGAAAAAATATTGGCTAGTAGTAAATTAAGCCATAAATCGGGTAAAAAAGATGCCGAGACCTGTAATTACATTTTAGAAGTTCCAGCCCCTGTACGCAAGGCTCTCATATCTCAGAGCCGAGTCTTCATCAATTGGTCATCGTGTCCTGTGAGAGACTTCACATTTGTCACCAGATGCTTTAAATGCCAGCAGTTTGGCCATGCCGCCAAGACATGTAAGCAATCAGACCTCACGTGCGGACATTGTTGTAATATAGGCCACTCAGAGAAGGAGTGCCCAAACAAGGCAGCTGCTCCCAAATGCGCAACATGCAGGCTCTTTAAAAAGCGCAATGATCATAAAACAGGGGATCCTGATTGCCCCGCCAGGAAAATGGCCGAAAAACGATATATAAACTCTATCGACTATGGAGGAGCCTAAGTATCTATAATGTGCCTTTAGACAATTAGTTATTGATTTGTATTATTATTTTGTATTTGGGTTGTAGTTCATTGTATAGTGACTTATATAGGCCAACAATGTTACTACTTTCCATATTTATGTAAAGGCATTTGTCGTTCATGTTTAATTACTAACTCGTCACATTTGATTTTGCCCTACTAATCGTAAATCTACCAAACTGCAATGCTTTGCAAATTATTCGCAAACGTAGACTTTTGTCAACCTCATAATTAAGTGAACTCTATTAACCTAGTTTTACAGTCATTTTATTCGATGACCTAAAATAATTTGATATTTTTATGTATTTCATGTGCATGATTTTAATTTGATTTGTTTCATTATTAGATTAGTTTTAACTTTGCCTAAGATACAGGAATATAATCCTAGTTTAGGCGCATGTAACAATTTGTATCTTGTAAGTATGTTAAAGCACAATGTAACATTAGCTATAAGGATTTTTATTTTTCAATAAATTATTATATTATTATTTAAAAAAAATAAGAGTGCACAGCGTAAGGATAATTTAATTCTTCCTGAATCTGTCTTGGACATTTATAAAAAGGGCCCGTAGTACAGCTCGATTAAAATTTATAACAAGATTCCCAACACCTTAAAAACAATAGAAAAGGACCGGTGTTTTGAAAATCCTTGAAATCATTCTTGATAAAAAAAATCTTATTATGCAATATCGGAGTTTATGAACGATGCGCTGTAAATTTAACAATAGCCAAATAAGAATGTACTTACTGTTTACTTATAGTCACAAACAACCATTTTATATTAGTTTTAAGGTTTTATTACTATAATGATTGCTATATCCTGCCAGGGTCCATGAGATGCCACTGTATTCCTAAGAACTGTACACGTATGTTACCATGGTTGCAATAAAGAATTATTATTATTATTATTATGTTGTAGTAAATTAAAAATAAATAAATATGATACAAAGTTACCTAATCTAAAAAGCATGCCAACCCCTTAATCTGCTAGTAATATATGCGAATTCATATAACTTAAAATGACAAGAGCGTAACTTTTTTTTATGCCACGTCGGTGACAAACAAGCCTACGACACGCCTGATGGTACGCAGTCACCGCAGCCTATGGACGCCTGCCACTCCAGGGGTGTCACATGCGCGTTACCGACCTTTTAAAAATGTATACACTCCTTTCTTGAAGAACCCCATACTGTAGTCCCTCGGGAAAACCTCGGCATCCCTGCTCATTCCACAGACGGCGCGTCCGAGGGAGGAAATTTCTCTGAAACCGTACCGTAAGCGTACACGAGGTTCTAAGAAGTGAGGAGAAATGCCCTGCCGACAGCGAGTGGTGCGATGGTAGAAAGCGGCAATGGGCATCACGCAAACATATGGATATTTTTGTCACTTCTAACCATCTATTAACGTGGTTTTATTTATGACTTTGTCTGTATCTGCTGGGGAACTTATTTAAATAAATGAACTGTAAAAACCATTCTAAATGTATTCAGTGACGTAAGTAATATTAGAAAACATTTGTATACATACAAGAAAGGCGTTCGATATAAGGAACATAGATAGACCAGAGGGCCTACTCCGAACTTCGAAAATCGAACTTCGTATCTTGCCGTCCTTTTCCGTCATATAGTGTATGTATAACACGATAGTGAAAGGGACGGCACGACACGAAGTTCGATTTTCGAAGTTCGGAGTAGGCCCTCTGCGAACAAGCTGCAGTGGCCCTTAAACTTTTGTAGATTTTAGCCCACTTTTTTTAACACACATACAAACAAGCGAGGTAAATAATAAAGCTTGTTAAATAAACTGATGAATCATACAAGCCAGATGATTCTCCAGTCCATAAACGCACCAGAGTTCGTATTCCAACAAGGTGATCTGACGGACCCGGGTATTTCCTAAAACTACGACCAAGATCACCGGGGGATGGCCAACAGCATCCCTAGGTGCAGTGGAGATACTGCGATCGCCAATCCGCGTGCCAAGCGTGGTGGTCCAGCAGTGGACGTCCTTCGTCGGCTGACATGTTGATGATGATATGAGTACCTTTAAGGATTCGACACAATGTACAGTCAGCATCAAAAGTAGCTACGCATTTGAAAAATTCAAAAGTCTTTATTATAAGGGAATTAAGAGCATTTGATCCCTTCATATGCGTAGCTATTTTCATGCTGACTGTACCCTCGGCAGCTTGGGTGACCTTACTCACCAAACTTTTTTTTTTCAATTATACATATTCAATATATGTATAGTCACCAAACTATACGTTTGATGGTGAGATGCGCTAAGTTTCTTAGAACAAAAGTAACTTAACCTATTTTATTACCTACTTAAACTTAATTGCTACAGGTTTTTTATTCATAAATTTCAATCAAACCCAGTGCTAACCAAATTATAAGTACATACAAACATTCAAAATTTTATTTGCTCTGAATACATGAATTGATGAGATGTTGGAAATAATACATGTCCAGTGTATTCAGCCTGCATGCAGGCGTGCAAACATTGTTGAGAAACGTTACAATTCATTGATTCTCTATTAAAATATAATTTACTAATTAAATGATACAATGTCAATAAACAAAGAAAATCAAATGTAGAACTGTAATAAATAATGATACAAATGTCAACAGAAATAATTCATTTAAATAACAAAGTCAAACATGATCCAGATATTTTTTACAATATAAAAGCATTTGTCCAGGAGCCAGCTAATAAGTAGTTTTGTTTTTAAAACTTTGTGAGAAGGGGAAAAAACACATTCTATTTAAAAGAGGCTTGACTTGTTTCATGGAAGTTCTAAGGTACAATTTGCTAGGTGCCCTAAATTCCTTCCCATTTCGGTAAAATCGGCGTGAGTTTTACGTTTGTATTATTATAATGTAGCTCGTTAATAATCGGGGAATTTTTTAAAGTCATGTGTTATGGGCCGCACGAGGAAAAGGTGTGGCCAAACCGGTCCCGATAATATTTTTGTTACTTTTGTTTTTCTGTACATCTACCATTCTCGAAGGGCACCGAATCTACAAAGAAACTTGCATATTCTCACCATCATCATCAATCAGGCTTTAGGTAAGTACAGGATTTAACAAAAAAACCGTTACCCGCATCCCGGAAGGCGCACCCTGTATTTGTTCAGATATAATTAAATTTTGTAATTATTATTCTTATTTTATATTTTTCCGTCTCATCTATGAGGGGAGGCCTGTGCCTACACCCAGCTGTGGGAATGAAAATATATTTTTAACTGACCAATTCATGTAATGTGTCCCTGTAAGCCGATTTACAGAATTGATACTTATTTGATCTTGATTTAGACGGCGACAGTACTTGCCTATCCTCATTTTATTTATTTAATTAGGCTCACAAAACAAGTTATAGTCTACATATTAACAATTACAGGGTATGAAGAAAGTTCAGATCTGGACTACAACTCAAAATATGTGTGCACAGATATGATCAAAGAACTTAGAACAAAACAAGAGGACCATCGTGCAAGCCGGCAGGTGTTAAATTATAGAATGTGATGAGATTACAATAAGAACCTCGTATTTAATCTACATGTTGTTAAATATTCTTATAATACTATCTTTAAACTTAGGTAAACTATCAATAAAAATATCCAGAGAAGAATGCATTGCAACAGTGTCATTTGCCAAAGAATTACATATAAATACGAAGGTACTCGTAACTCTGTCGTGTGGAATCTAACTAATCTTACACGCTTAAAACTGGGTTTTAAATGGGGATAGTTAACGAGACCCCGGGAAAGATATAGGATAGTTTTTGTCTCGGGTTGAATTTTGTATGCGGAAGGGATATTTTCTAATACTTTATACTAGGAAAAAAAAACAGTATTCACAAGTTTAGACGCAGTACAAAAACCTGTTTAATGTTTATACATGCCGCGAATGCATTGCTCACACATCACAAAATTGTTTATTATTTACGTGTAGGTACTTAACTAAACCAAGATCCGTATCGACAACGCTGGCAATCACATCAACTTGCTACCATGCTCTACCGTAACATAATTATTGCTTTTGTGCGTTTTTACACGGTTATTTTTATTTTTGAGGACCGTCATGTAGAAATACCGTGATAAATTATTTAGTATATTCGCAACATATATTCCTACGTTTTACTACCATATAAATTTATATACTTTCGTATTAAATACCTAGGTTGACAATTTAAGTGACGTAACTGTTTACTTACATCTGATTTTATGTGCAAATAGTTATATTTTATCAAATTAAGCCTGCGCCTAAAATATTATTTCTGTATAGATTTTCGTACTTAAACTAGGTTTTTTACAATAACTTTATAAAAGTTATATAAACATACATACAAAATATAAAAGCATTATAAAAAACCTAACCTAGGGTGCCGCTGGCAGCGAGGCAGGGCCTAAGCTACCGGTGGTTAGGGCGACAGAGAGAGTGTAGCCGCCGGTGCCGATGATGATGGAACTCGACGACCTTTAAATGAAACTTCGATGAAAGTTTACTGTAGATATATATAATTCCCATAAAGGTTCTGGTTTACAAGATTGTTCGCCGAAAGAGTATGCAGAAGTGGTAAAAGTGTATGTACAAAAAAAGATGGTAGGTAATGACAAGCAAGATTTTTACTGTTTTTAGTTTAGGTTTTTGTGGTAGGGATAAAGAGCTGCTATTGGTGGCTTTTAGAAGCCGCCATTATACTAACTGTGCCCGATGGGCGCGTTTTGCTACTGCATAAAGAATGGCATGAAGCTATACAAAAATAAGCGTTGCGTTCGCAACAGAGAGTAACCTCCGGACTATCCGCGCCGTGTCCAGGAGTACCGCCTTCTGTATCTGACCCTTGACCCAGCCATCTAACGAGAGTCTCTTGAGATGTTGGTCGAGACTCTTCGCTATTAGACCGTTCGCGGAGACGACTATCGGGACAAAGATCGTTGAATCAATATCCCACATGGCGGTTACCTCGTGTGCCAGGTCTAGGTACTTGCTAGATTTGTCCTTCTCAGCCTTCGCGAGGTTCTCGTCATGGGGGATGGTGATGTCAACGAGTATTGCCTGGCGCTTCAATCGATCTGTCAGCACGATATCAGGCTTGTTAGCTACAATAGTCCTGTCCGTGATGACAGATCGATCCCAATAGAGCATTGCACGACCATTCTCGAGAACTGGCGCAGGTGTGTACTTATAGTACAGAACTTCGAAATCCACAAGACCGTATAGAAGAGCAAGCTGCTGGTGAATAATCCTGGCCATCAAGTTATGTCTGTGCAAGTACTCGCCGTTAGCAAGATGACTACAACCGGAAATAATATGCCTGAGTGACTCTCCGGGACGGCGGCATGCCCGACAAATGTCGACCGTACCATCCTTCAGGATATATTTCCGGTAGTTGTTCGTCATGATAACCTCGTCCGCAATTGCATAGACAAAACCTTCAGTTTCCCCAAAAAGATCCCCAAAACGTAGCCAGTTCACCCATGCGAGCAGGTCTACGTCGGGACCCGTAAGGGCCTTGTAGAACCGCCCGTGTAGCTCCTTACTCTTCCACACCGCCCTGCGGTCCTCGGCGCTCAGCACTTTAAGTCTGCGCCAGTTCTCTTTTGCCATGGAGAGCGGGGTGAGGAGTGTGTCTACTGCCACCACATCACGATGCATCCCACACTCGCTGTTTAAGAAATAATCTCTGAGACTGGTCACCTCGCGGTTGTGAAGGTCCAAGCTTCCGCGGGATGTACAGTCTCATAACAGACGAGCGCGGGTGTAGCATACGGTGCGTAGTGAGCAGTACACGCACCCTTCGATCCAGGAAATCGAGCTCAGTCTGAGTCCATCTTAATATGCTAAAGGAGTACTCGTATGTGAGCAAGGGCGGCGCCCAGGCGTTGAAGGCGCGTACCTTATTGCCGCCCGACAAAAGACTGTTGAGTACTTTTGTCAGGCGACAGAAAAAGCGCTCCTTCATTACCTGCTTGATGCCCTCACCCTCGATACCCAAAGACTGTGACATACCAAGATATTTATAGGTATCTATTTCGGAGAAAGATCTGAGTGACGTTGTCTCAGAAAGCTGTAAATTTGTTGAATTTACAACTTTCCCCCGCTGTTCATGCATGACCGCACACTTGTCGACACCAAATTCCATTTTGATGGCACTACTGAAGACTTCTGTGGTTTTCAGTAGCTCCAACCACCATATCAGCCCTAGGACGTCCACTGCTGGACATAGGCCTCCCCCAATTTCATCCAGCAGTAGCATCAGTAGCTCCAACAGGTCATGTTTATTTGGTGCAAATAGTTTAAGGTCGTCCATGTAGAGCAGATGAGAAATGACCTCACCCTCTTTCCGCAGCTGGCAACCTAATCCTGAATCCTTCAGCAGAGTACTGAGCGGATTCAGCGCTAGGCAAAACAATAAGGGACTCAGACTGTCACCCTGAAATATACCTCGCTCAATCCTGATAGAGTCTTGCGGGTCAGAGGGACCATCTCCCCCTCCTGGTTGACGAACGACAGTGGTCCACTGCCTCATGCAAGCACTTAAGAAGGATCTCAGAACTGCATCAACTTTATACAGCTCTAAAAATATTATTTATTATTATTATTTATTATTTATTTATTGGAAAACCAATAAGCACATGACACAATTTGACATTATATATAAAAATCGAAGGCCAATTATAGGTTCTCACGGATAGAAATTACATAGAAAAAAAACTTCTCCAAGTATATATAACAATTCTGCGTAGACTAGGCAAGTACATACCTATACATAAGTAAAAAATGGAAACAAATGAAAACAAAAATCATTAAAACAAAATAGCAATGTCAAGCTCACTCAAAGAATTTAAGCGTTAAAATGCAGCGTAGACTGATATATATTGTAATATATATTGGCTCAAAGAATCATATACAGACTGGGGCCTGCAGCAGGAACAATAAATTAAAGGGTGGACTATTATGCGCTATAATCACGTGGTGTCAAGATCCGTTAGTCAGAGGTTTAGATCACAAATTCTCCGAATTGAAGAATTTTGAAAAATTTTAGGACACAAGGAATTGCTGCAGATGCTCTAAGGAAGCGTCCTTTTAAATATTTGCTCCAGTTACAGGGCCCACCTTGTACCTATATGTTTTATATGTCAGTCGGTAAAAATTGGTAAATTTTAAAAATATTATCATTCCCACGACTGGGAACGGGCAGATGTGTCCCCTCATAGATGAAAGGGGAAAAATATAAAGTGAGAATTATAATACCAAAGTTTTTCACTAAGTACATCTGTTATTTATTTAATCGTATGGCGTTTCGTGAAGTAGGAATATTCATTATTTATACAGAATATATAAAAAAGTGGCTTATATATCCACATCCAGGTTGCACAACCAATCCAAAGCCCCTGGTGTTAAATTATAGAGGTCCCCCGGGTCGCCCCGATAACATCTTTTAGGACATCGCTTCACGATGGTTTGATCTTCAATGCCGCAGTCGCACGATGGGCTATCTGTCCATCCCCAATTGTGCATTAGGTAATTGCACCTGGCGTGCCCAGTGCGGATTCTGTTCAGACGGCACCAGTGTTTCCTTGGCAGGGAGAAGCCTGTTGGTTTCTGCGTTGGGTCCAGTGAAGCAAATGGGTATTCCATAGCCGCTTCCAACCACTCTTTCCTCCACGTTTCCGTCATTGTAAAGCCAACCTGTATAAGTTTTTTCGCAGCCGTACTAGTCGGGCGCCGTAACTTAAGCCTTTGTGCTGGTGGTACGGTGAACTCCCCATGAGCCGGCAAATCAGGGCGAGATATTATCTTTCCGGCTTCCCTTACAAGTGCTTGCTTTCTTCGTAAGTGTGGTGGGGCAATATGACTCAGCACAGGCAGCCAGTGAGATGGTGTTGATTTGATCGTGCCAGATACGCATCTCATAGCGTCGTTCAGCCTCGTGTCCACTTTTTGTACCTGTGCGCTTTCACACCATACAGGTGCACAGTATTCAGCTGCAGAGTACACAAGACTAATTGCCGTCGTCCGGAGGATATCAGCTGAAGCATCCCATGAAGTACCGGTTAGCTTGTGCAAGATGTTGTTTCGTGTAGCCAAGTTCAGCGAGGTTTTGTAGATATGCTCTTTATATGTTAAAGATCTGTCTAGGGTGACGCCGAGGTATTTTGGGAGGGCATTACCTTAGGGTTTGATCTTGAAATTTAACAACAGGATGATACTATGCTAGCTTGTTGTTGAGGTGGAAACACGAAACCTCTGTTTTGCTGAGGCTTGGTATGAGTCTCCACGAGGAAAAGAAATCGGACAGAGTTTCAAGGTCCTTTGACAAAATCTCTTCCGCTTCCCCAAATCCACGGCTCCGGGCTACTAACGCGATATCGTCGGCGTAAATAAACTTTCTTGCTATAGTAGTACATCTGTACACTTCAGTGTTCAATAATATTTGAAGCCTGCTGCAGAGAAACCTAACCCTCCTCCAGCATACAAACTTCTATGTAGGGGTTCTGGTTTTTCTGCAGTTGCCGTCGTATTTCGATGTTTGTGAGCACCTTTTCGCTCTTGTATACGTTTAAACGTAAGTGCAGTTACTCACTAACCTGTTTTCGAGCATGAGGAAAACCAAACGTGCTGATATTTTTTATCCTCACTAAGTTCATCTACCGTTATATTATAATATTCATGAATGGTACCTAATGCCTAGTGCCTGATGGCCGTGCCGTTGGAATAGAAAGGTTTTTTAAATAAATAATAATAAATAAATAACGATCCGGTCAAAATCGCGGGAAGCCGTTGAATGAGGGCGGCTCAAAACCGGTCTTTGTCAAGCAGTAGACGTCTTTAGGTTGATGACATGATTACCATGTGTGCAAGGATGGTGATACAAATTTCGAAAACAGTTATAGACCTAGGCATCAGTTTTACCATCTTAGGATGATTCACAGTAGGCCGTTCCATGTCCGGGCCGGCCCGGAGACGGAACGGTCTACTGTGAATCATCCCTAATATAATATTTTTTTTTTAGAAAAGCTCATGAAATAATAGATAAGTTTATCTAAACAAAATTAATATTGATAGAAAATATTTGTCTTAATTTAGTTTTTGACAGTTAAGATCTACTGAAGATGCGATACTTTCACTAACTACTCTTATAGCTGATAAAATTTTCATAGTAAAATTGTTTAGGGGTGTTTTTAGTCCTAAAAACAGTAAAAAGTAGCGCCTTTAAAAAAATATCAACTATATAATACTGTGGCTCTGTGAGCTATAGACCTCGCCATGTTTTTTTAATTTCAAAATTTCAAAAACGGACCGTAAAAAAAATATATAATTATTGAACCTACTCACAAAATTTCACGACAATCGGTTGAGAAATGCGACCTGTAGAGAAGAATATCCGGACAGACAGACAGACATACGTAAAGATTTTTTGCCGATAGCTGAAACGGAGACGCTTCGCTCGGTCAATTAATTAACCAATTATATAGTATCAGACAACATCAACATCAGAACAGATTCAACGACGGGTTTGTGGAAACTGTCCATAGCATTGGGTCTAAGTTCTTTAAGGCCCAACGAACTCAAAGAGCCAATAGGCTCTCTATCTCCACTCAGAGGCTCATCGAGGAAAGGAATGAGATGATTCTGCAGTCTTCAGCTGATGCGAAATTATACAGGCAGCTCAATAAACAGATCTCTAAGTCCCTTAGCCGCGATCTCCGCCAATTCAATACAAATCGTATTGAAGACGCCATCGAGCAGAATAAGGGCTCTAAAGTTTTCTCAAGAGATCTGGCTATTGGGCAGAGCCAGCTCGCCAGATTAAAAACTGAAGATGGTAGAATCGTTTCGTCCAAACCTGAGCTTCTGAGTGAGATAGAGTGCTACAAGAAAGCCTTCGATTCGATTGAACTCCAACGGTGCCAAGTGGACTACCGCTATAACAAGACTAATTAATTAAAAAACTAAAAAACCCGGCTGCGTTTCTGTGCAATTTAGAATTTGTCACCAAAAATCCGCCATTTTGTTTTTATTTTGATATACCCAGTGTCACTCTTACAGTAAATATGTATCTAACGACACCTCTCAAGCTAAAAGTCCATCGAGCCGTTCAGGCTCCAGAGCGTGCCGAACAATTATACATAGGTACATACATACAAAAGCTTACAACATTTAATGAAACACTTAAAAAGGTCGCAATAGAGCAAACATACTGGTAAACAAATAATTTTGATAATATAGTATGAAAATCCGATACAAAGTTCATACTTACTCGTTTCTATTACGCTTAACTATATAACTCGTAAATCGCCTTCCAACCAAATAATCGTTTATCACTGTTTTGGTTCTCATAGAAGCGACTTTATAGGCTGAAATTTGGTCAAAATTGGCCTACTAACGAAAAAACAATTTAAAAAACCGGCCAAGTGCGAGTCGGACTTGCGCACGAAGGGTTCCGTACTGCACGATCTATAAAAAGAGTCCGACTCGCACTTGGCAGGTTTTTAATATTTTTTGCTATAGCGGCAACAGAAATACAAAATCTGTGCAAATTTCAACTGTCTAGCTATTACGGTTCTTGAGATCTAGCTCGGCGAGTGGTAGCCATGAAAAAGGGCTAAAATATCACGTTTTTTGCATGGGAGCCTCCCTTAATTATTATTATTATTTTGTTTTTAGTATTTGTTGTTATAACGGCAACAGAAATACACAATCTGTGAAAATTTCAACTGTCTAGACAGTTGAAATTTACGGTTCTTGAGATACAGCCTGGTGACAGACGGACGGACGGACGGACGGACAGCGAAGTCTTAGTAATAGGGTCCCGTTTTTACCCTTTGGGTACGGAACCCTAAAAACTGCTCGGCAGGAAATATATTATTTATATATTAATTTATTCATGACATGTTTCTTATTTTATTTTCATTTTATTTTATCATGTAATTTAATTTAATATCTAATTTTGTCAATTTAATATTAATGTTCAATTGTTATGTAATGCTAAATTATGGGCTTTTTGTTCTCTGAAGCAAATAAATAAATAATATACAGAAAGCTATCGGCAGGAAATATTTTTTGAAGTAGCCGTTCATCATTTATAAATAATCTGTTTGTCTATGTTTTTTAATCATTCCGGAAATATTTGTCCGAGGTACGAGTACCTATATGGGTCGAACCTTTGTTCTACAAGTCCAACTTCAAATTGGCGTTTTTTTTCTAAAATACTCAACTCAGTTTTATCCACGAAGCAGTACGCATATCGTAAACTATATTTATATTTTTTTAGGTTCAATTTTACATATATGGAACTGGTACTAATCTCAAACTACGAAAGCCTTTTACATACAGTGCGTTACCGGCAAGCGGGCTTTTTACAAAACGAACAATAGTATGTTTCATTAGCAACTGTTTGTATGTATTAGCAAATCATAATTATTTGAATTTTCTATACAATTAAACTTCTTAAATCTGCACCTTCAATGTACTAGGTGCACTTGCTTAAGGTGACGTCGTAGTAAACAAAACATTAAGAGCTGTCTTTTGTACTGTCTTGACAATTGACTTTGATTTACATTGCAGGCAATTTAAATTTTGTTCGTAAACAAAGGAAATAGAAATTTTGATTTTACAATTAAACTAAGTTCATGGTTAGGTTTACGAACTACGTTTCGATACCCTGCTTAATGAAAAGCCCGCATACCGGTAACATATTGTATACCTATTCGGAATGGAGCACATTATTTTACACTTTTGAAACTTGAATAAAAATGAAACATTATTATTAATTTCTGAAGCATTTTATTTTTACAAGTTTTATAAACCGTTGTAGAGTAACATCGCATCGTTGAGATGACTACCGTCTCGTGTCTCATAGCTGGCACTTCCGGAATCGATAACGGAAATTTTGGAAAACTCATTGACAAATGCTGCGTGGAATATTGCCTGGACTGCGAGAAGCCCGGGTCTCATTAGTCATTACCGTCGATTTTTTTCTTGTGGGGATATCTACAATATCAGGTCTACATTAATAAAGCAAGGACAATATTCCAACTTGAACGAAACGTTCGTGATGAGATAGAAGAAAGAGATTCCAGCACGCAGCATTAAATTATTTTTATATGTTATGAGTTTATATTTTATATTTTTTATATTTTCGCTTTATTTATTTTCGTACTTAAGCTAGGTTTTTTACAATAACTTTATAAAAGTAAAATATATAAACATACATACAAAATATAAAAGCATTATAAAAAACTAACCTAGGCTGCCGCCGGCAGCAAGGCAGGGTCTAAGCTACCGGTGGTTAGGGCGACAGAGAGAGAAACCTCCGGACTATCCGCGCCGTGTCCAGGAGTACCACCTTCTCTACCCCTTTCCTTTATTATTATTGTTTCACAATAAATTGTATATTTCTTTATTTAATGAAATAAAAGTAATGTGTAATCGAAAAAAGCAATTAATCACATACTACTAATTCTATTACCAATTACATTTTGAGTTTATGGTAATACATGGATTTTGATTTGATTTGTTTTGAAATATATACATGCCTTTACTACCGGTATTCGCTAGCTTTGAAAGCAAATCAAATTTCCCATACAATCATATTTATCGAACGCTACTTACGATTACCAATAATAAACCATAATTCGTCAAACGGCGATTCGTTCTGTCCAATGACATAATCCGTTATGTAAATGTACAATATGGCTAAGGCTTATTTTTCTTTCCATATATAAGGAAAACGAAACTAAAGCTGGCCAGTACCCGTCTAAGCTTGTCGGCACCATGTTATCCATAACATTACTTGCTCTTGTTTCAAGTTGCGTATTGGCTTTTTATTATATTCAGAAGAGGCGAAGGAGGTATTTAGAGCTTGCCGCTCTTGTGCCTACGTATAAGGGCCGGATACCTATTCTAGGACATGCGTATAAACTCATAGGCGGCAGTGAACGTAAGTTAATATGCTAAGATTTATGTAATACACTGATAGGCGCATAAAATTAGCAAAACCTAGACATAATTCGATAACTGTAATTTTCTTTTTCTATTATATAAAGTATTTTTAGTTACAGTTAAAATAAAAAGAATTTTAAGGCTCCGCGTCAATGTTAAAAAAAACAAAACCTAAATTTTTAACACATTTTGATTTCGTAAGTAAGCCATAATAAAAAACGTTGTAAAAGTACGTGTTTTATATTAAGAAAATATATCATTTAATCAATTATCGTGGATATTTTTTGTTTAATATGTTTGTTATAGTACTAATAAAATGTTGACAACATCAATTAAACACTTTTGACATAGTTATGCAGAGATCTGCAAATATGTTGATAACTTATTAAAAATTTAACGGCTTCTCTTTGGAGATCTTTAAAGTCACAAATATATTATGGGTAATCTTTTAAAACCAAATACATAACTAAGTTAAAAGCAATTGATGCCATCAACATTTTATTAGTACTATTAGAAACATATTAAACAAAAACTATTCACGATAATTTATTTATGTACAACGAAAATATATACAAGAATACTTAACCAAAATAATATAAATAAAATTAAAACTAACTTAAATCTAAAACGGGCCCTTGAGGCATTGTACCCAGGATGCTGGCGGCATTTCCTCGCTGTATCGCAATGCTGATACGTTGAGCGAGGAAGCCGCCAGCTCTTCGGTCACCAGTTACGTCAACCAGACGCTTCGCAATTTCTGCAAATAACTTATGCAAAATTATTCTTTTTGATTAAATGATATTTTTTCTTATCATAATACAGGTACTTTTACAAAGTTATTTATTATGGCTTACTTACGAAATTAAATGTGTTAAAAATTTAGTTTTTTGTTATTTTAACATTGCCGCGGAGCCATTAAATGTTTAATTCTTATTATTTTAACACAAGTTTAAAGAAAAGTACAGTTATCGAATTATGTCCAGGTTTTGCTAATTTTATGCGCCTATGAGTGATTTTGGAATCGTAATCGAAATTGACAAAAAGTGTAGAGAACATTTTTTGCCGTGGGATGAACCGCTAATTCGCTAAAACCAGCAATTACATTCATTAACTCTCAGTAAGCCTAGGTTTATTGCTCGATTTCGTAGTTGGTTCCATGGAAAAGGGTTTTCCACAAAACCATTATTTACTTTAACACCAATTTTAAAGCTTTGCTTTTTAGTAGGTAAGTTTTACTTCATAATTCTCTGGCGGGGCCTGAAACCAGTGTCCTAGCTAAATTATCACCCCGGCATAATGCTAAATGGCATAATAGCATCCATTTTGGTGCACTGTCCTTAATTGCCCTGCGAGATACTGCGATCGCCAACCCACATGCCAAGCGTGGCGATTATGGCATATACCCCCCGTGAATTTGGGGGAGACCTATGTCCAGCAGTGGACGTCCTTTGGCTGGGGTATGGTGGGTGGTGGTCCTTAATTTTGCCCGGATGACAAGCATGGCGATTATGGCATTTAGCTCCCATGAAGTTGGGGGAGGCCTATATCCAGCAATGGACGTCCTTCGGCTGATATGCTGATCGTGGTAGTTGTCCTTAATTTTGGACATTTAAACTTTAAATGTCATGTATTTATTTTACACCAAATCAATTTCTTTAGGCTAAGGTTTCCTTTATTTCCTTCAACTGCTAGAATATTTGAGCAGTGCTGTCGATTCCTTCTGGGTCTCATCCCCACGTCTGAAGTAAAATTACCTTGAGTCAGCACCGTACAGCGTGTAAATTAAATACGAGCATAAAATTAACGGACATAGGGTTTAATAATGTAACAATTCATTTAGATGATTTTTAGGTTACACTTAATTTTTACCATATTATCATAAATTTTTGAAAACTACTCAATGATAACTAGTGATCGTAACTTTTGTAGCATATTGGGTGCAGCGTAGTGGTGTTAACGGAATTGGGATAAATGATTTAAACTCTTATGCTTAATTAGCGTTAATAACGTTAATATTGGTTATTGGTCGCGTACGGTACGGTTTCAGAGGAAATTCCTCCCTCGGACGTGGAATGAGCTCCCTGCCGAGGTTTTCCCGAGGAACTACAGTATGGGATTCTTCAAGAAAAGAGTGTATACATTTTTAAAGGGTCGGCAACGCGCATGTGACACCCCTGGAGTTGCAGGCGTTCATAGGCTGTGGTGACTACTTACCATCAGGCGGGCCGTACGCTTGTTTGCCACCGACGTGGTATAAAAAAAATTAACCGTTTAAATTGTATTTGTCCACACCAACTTCGTTAACATCGCTACGCTGCACTGAAAATGCTACAGAAGTTACGATCATCATGAGTGATCGTAACTTTTGTAGCAGCAGTCGTGAACTCAATTTGCGTTACTTTTCGGAGTAAATTATTTTGTTTGCTTATTTTTTCGTTGTAGTTATCAGCAAAAGTTATTTAAATATATTTCTTAAAAACTTGACTAGCCATCGTTTTTAAATACAGTATTTATTTATTTCATTATTTATTTCAGACTCAGGTCCATATAAAGGTTACTACACTAGGCTTAAAGGGTGATAAAGTCAATTAATACATCAAATTATACGATAAAGAAGAGAAAAAAACGTGTTTTATCAAAGCGCTTTGCCCAAAAATAATTTTAATACAACTAACGCGCAAGTTCTCACGTGTCACAAACCTTCTAGACTTAGCGTTGGTAAAGACATGAGCCTTTAAAGTCTTCATTCCGAAGACTCGACTTGGTTTTTTAGACTAATCGAAGCTTGAGTGTTTTGTAGAGACTCGAGTCCTCTTGAGACTTGAGAGTTTTGTTTACTAAGTGTAAACAAAAGGCTTTTTACTCATTATGATTAGAACTTTATACGATTTCAAGCTAACACACGCACATATTGATTAGAACTCAACCGTACTTGTAGAAACACGCAAGGTTAGGTTAGGTTAGGTTACGCGGCCTACTCAGTGAAGTAGGTACTGTAGAAATCAGTTCTTTGAATAGAAACTTCAATAGAAAGATACGATAGCTCGAGTCTTTTCTAAGGCTCGAGTTGTGACTACAGGACTCGATAAGACTCAAAAAGGACTCGACTCATGACTCAACAGACTCGGAAGTCTTTTAAGCTTGGAGTCCCGTAAGTATGAGTCGAGTTCTTGAATTCGAGACTCCAAAAACTTGAGTCTTTACCAACACTATCTAGACTGCTAATAAAATATTTTTTATATGTTTTAGGATTCTGGGAAAACATCAAGAAAGTCACTAAAGCTACTGAGGAGGCAGGCGGCGTCCTGGCTTTATGGGCGGGGCCTACTGTCATATTCTGTGAGTAATTTAAACATAATACATAAATATTAGGCAGGCCGTAAGCTTGTTTTCAATTCAATTCATTTATTTACAATACAGAGGTACTTATAATTAATTACACGATTTCATACATTTAGATCGTAACCTACCGCTGTATATGATTATATTTTTTTATTCACAAATTTGTAATTTTCCTGTGTCCCCTGCACTAGGCTTGGACTGAATCGCAGGTTGACACACTTAGCGATTGACAGAGATAAAGTTTGCCACCGTCGTAGCATAAAATAAAATAAAAACCGGCCAAGTGCGAGTCGAACTCGCGAACGAAGGGTTCCGTAACATTATCTATTAAAACGGCAAAAAATCACGTTTGTTGCATGGGAGCCCCATTAAATAGTAATTTTATTCTGTTTTTTTAGTGTTTGTTGTTATAGCGGCAACAGAAATACATCATCTGTGAAAATTTCAATGTCTATCACGGTTCGTGAGATACAGCCTGGTGACAGACGGACAGACAGACAGATAGACAGACATACAAACAGACGGACGGATAGCGGAGTCTTAGTAATAGGGTTCCGTACCCAAAGGAAAGATCGAATGCCACATGGATGGATTAAATATTGGAATTAGCACATTCAGTGTAAAGGAGACTTTCCTTTATTTTTAAAAACAATATACTCTGCATTTATGGATTTATGAAAAATCGCTTGTCGCAATCAGGATTCGAACCGGTCAAATGCGACAAAAAATAAAATGCCGTATTTTATGATCGAAAGGGTTACTAATAAGGTTTATTTTTCTCTAAATAAGTAACACAATCAAAATAACGGAAGGAAATGAAAACTAACAATTACCTTTGAACATTTTTTTTTCACCCGTACTAAGACAATCGATTTTTATATATCGATAAATGCAGAATTTATTGTTTTAATAAATAAAGGAAAGTCTCCTTTACACAGAATGTGCTATTTCCAATATTTAAGGTAGTTGCCATCCATATGGCATTCGATCGTTCCACCCTGTACCGATAGTAAACACTTCAAACTCTCGCGCTCTGTACACGTACTTTGTTTACAGTACGTATTAATACTCATAAAAAATTGGAGCTTTGACAATTCCGAAAGCCATTTTAGGGGAATTTCATAACACTTCTAGAAGAAGAAGAAATGAGTGTCCACAAATTTCATAACACTTCTAGAAGAAGAAGAAAAAAGTGTCCACAAATTTCATAACACTTCTAGAAGAAGAAGAAAAAAGTGTCCACAAATTTCGACGTCGGTTTTGTTACCGCTATACATACATATACTAGTGGCTGTGTATTTCAAATTTCAAAATTTCCAAATACTGACTCGACAAAAAAATTATATACTAGTGGCTCCGTGAGCTGTACAAAAATCTATATAATTATCCTTAACCTGCTAACAAATTTTCACGAGAATCGGTTGAGAAATGCGACCTGTAGAGGAGAACATCCGGACAGACAGACATACGAGAGAATTTTTGTCGATAGCTGAAACGGAGAAGCTTCGCTCGCTCGGTCAATTAAACTAGTGGCTATATGAGCTGTAGACCTCGCATTTTTTTTTATTTTTGTGGTTTTGGTAATTTTGAAACTTGACAAAAAAAACTATGAAATTATCGAACCTGCTCACAAAATTTCACGAGAATTCGTTGAGAAAATGCGACCTGTAGAGGAGAACATCCGGCGGACACACAGAAAGACATACGAAATATTTTTTGTCGAAAGCTGAAACGGAGACTCTTCGCTCGCTCGGTCAGTTATCAAATGATATTTCCTATTATATACATAAAGTAATAAATAGTAAATGAATAAATAAATATTAGGGAGCATTTATTTACACAAATCGATCTAGTCCCATAGTAAGCTCAATAAGGTTTGTGTTATGGGTACTAGACGGCGATATATACCTACTTAAATACATAGAAAACATCCAAGTCTCAGGAAAATGTCTCTGCTCACCACTGAAACAAATTCCCTTACCGGGATTCGAACCCGGGACCTCTAGCTTCGGAGACACTAACACTACCAACTAGGCTAAACAGGCTGACCTAATTTTTTGTAAAAAAAAACCCTAGTGTTATACACATAAACCCACGGCCCCAGATTTACCGCTCGGATACCGAGTGACGGTTTCCAACACATTAATTACTTTAATTTTTTTTTTCTACATTTTTAGTCATCAACGACCCTGACGACGCCATGACTGTGCTCAACTCGTGTTTAGAAAAGAGTTACTTTTACAAAATGGGATCCAGCTGGGTCGGCGATGGATTGATCACTGCAAATGGTAAGTGTTCTTTAAATATCTTCTTCTTCCTCGGCCCCTCATTACTGTGGTACGCGACCACGTATGCTCTTTCTCCATAGAGTGCGGTTATAAGTCATGTGGGTCGCACATAAGGAGAAGGAAATACAGCTAGAAAAAAAATACAGCCACAATTGCATTGTGACAACGCTAAATAATAAAAAAAAGGTCATGTTTTGAAGTTGCACGTCTTTTTATGATTATATTTTGAAGGCTTACTGTTCATAGAGTTTCACCACGTTAAAAAAATTACCATGTGGCAAACGGGCCATTCTAATTTAAGTTTTTGTGGTGGCTGATTGCCCAGACTGGCTTGATGATGTGGATGGCAGGTTGTAGAAATGACGAAGGCAGCGGTTCAGCGAATTAAATATGTTTAATTCGGGCTTTTATTACATTTTTTTTTGTATGTGAAGTTAACGTTATATAAAATGGTATTGCATCAATGAAGCGAAAAGTGCAAGTGGGAGTCATCTACCGCGTCCCATTTCTCCATTGGCGCTTGATAGGATGACGATCCATCGTCTCATTTCCAGTTTTTAACCGACTTCAAAATTTCAAAGGTTATCAATTCGGTTGTATGTTTTTTTTTTAATCTTTGTTACTCCATAACTCCGTCATTTCTTAACCGATTTGGAAAATTCTTTTTTTGATTGTAAGTATATATAGCCAAGTTGGTCCCGTTTTTGTCAAAACGCAGTTCTGATGATGGGATTCATGAGGAATTGAGGGAACGCTTCAAATCTTAGAGGCAAACATATAGTGATTTTTATGTTTTTATCAACAAGTCGAGCATTTTCATCCAAAAATGTGACATTTGATGAAAAGTTCACGTATGGCGATTTGTCCTTCTAGCTGTGTTTCTTAAGCAAGTTTTATTTCACAATTATTTTTTGTCATGCTCAAGTTTTGATGATGGGATCCATTAGGAATCGAGGGAACTCCTCAAATGTGAAAGGCACACAAATAGTGATTTTAGTATTTTTATGAACTAATCAAGCATTTTCATTCAAAAAAGTGACATTTGATGAAGTGGAACTGCTGATGATGATCAGAACGGAACTCTTCAACGACGCGTAGTTCATGTTTGGCGATTTGTTCTCTTCGTTTTGTTTGTCAAGCAAGCTAGGTTTTCAGGACACATTTTGTCGAGCTTGAGTTCTGATGGAGGATTCCATGAGGAATTGAGGGTACTTAGTCTTCTACCATTATAAACATACTTATAGCCATTTTTACTTTATTATATGGAATCTAAGAGTGCACCATCTAAGTATAATAATCTTTCACCGGCCTCCCCCATTGAAGTCGGTTTTTTTGCCTAAAAATTATTGTATTCATCCTTGACTTTTAAGCTCTATATCAAGTCTAGATTTATTAATGTGTCGAACATATAAAAAACTTAAATTAGATAAACTATTTTAGACTCTGTAGCTGGAACACATAAGAAACCTAAGGGGATGGCTCGATTCTGGAAACAAAACCCCGTGAAAGAGACATGCTTATGTCTTCCGCGCACGAGTAAACGAGAACCAACTCTTCGGGAACAGCTTTTATTGATGAATTTCCATAAATATCTGACCATGCGACGTTTTACGCATATATCCGTTCCTACTATAACAAAAATTATGAACTTTTATTTAAGAAAAACTTCTCAAGCTCAGATATCTCGATAAATATCTGAGCTTTCTCCAAGATCGTCTTTTTGGATGAATTTCGATAAATTCATCCCAAAAAGATAATCTTAAAGAAATCGAGGAAACTCCTCAAATTTTCATACTTATAAGGATTTCAATATTTTTAAAGTAACACGTTTATAGTTTGGAGTCGGTTATTAGGGTTCCGTAGTGAACAAGGAACCTTTATAGTTTCACTATGTCCGTCCTTCCGTCTGTCGCGGCTTAGGTCAGTAACCGTTACTACTAGAAAGCTGTAATTTGGTGTGGGTGTACATATCACTCACGCTAACAAAACGGTATAATAAAATGTAGGAAAAACATTTGTTTAGGTTAAGGTTTTTTAGGGTTAACGAATAATAGCCGATCTTTAGAAATGTACTTGGAAAAAGTTATCCTAAGTACAATTTCCATCGATTACTTACATATGTTGTTAGTTATGCCAAATATAGTGTAAACAACTAAACATAAGTGTTCGATGTTTTAAATCCGCATAAACTCACGGGTGGACAGCTACGCAACTACACTTTTTAACTGACTTCAAAAAAGGAGGAGGTTCTCAATTCGTCAGATTTTTTTTTGTATGTTCACCGATTACTCGGTGACTAGTGGACCGATTTCAAATTTTTTATTTTTTTGTTTGAAAGGGTGTGTTTTCTAGTTGGTCCCATTGTCACCAAGTCTGGATTTGATGACGGGATCTTGGAAAAATCGAGGGAACTCCTCAAATTATATACCAAGAGTGAGTAAGGCTACATCGAAGGAACTCCTCAAATTATATAAGTTTGGAGTCGGTGTCTTTTTGTTAAAAATTTACTTGTTGTTGATATGTTGTTTGTATATTTGGACCCGGGTATGTCCTAAAACTACGACCATGACCACCGTGGTATGGGCAGCAGCATCCCTGGAATGCGGTGGAGATACTGCGATCGCCATCCCGCATACCAAGCGCGGCGATTATGGCATTTACCCCCCTTGAAATTGGGGGAGGCCTATGTCCAGCAGTGGACGTCTTTGGGCTGATATGGTGGTGGTGGTATGTTTGGATGCGGGTGGCACTCTTTGGGGGGCCTCTTTGGGCCTATGTCCGGCAGTGGACGTCTTTCGGCTGATATTATGATGATAACGATGTTTCGGCTTTAATCAGAGAAACAATTACAGAATTACTATATGAAAATCGTCCTTATTAATTTCACACAGTGCCGACGTGGAAACGCAACCGCAAGCTGCTGAACCCGACGTTCAGCCAGCACGTGTTGGATGGTTTCCTGACCATCTTTAACCGGCAGGCGGCACTGCTGGCGCAAGACCTGGAGGCGATGGCAGGGGCCGGCGAGTTCGATCCGACGGAGTTCTTCACAGAGAGGACGCTCGAGACTGTATGCCGTAAGTCAGGGTCTAAGAAAAACAAGGTCTGCTACTCTGGATCGTGACACAAGCCTGCATCACTGTACAGCCTATACACACACGAACTCACACTACGACCGCCAAACAACGATAGGCTCGATAGCAGTGATGACGTAGGTTTGTGTCTAAGGAAACAAAGTCTGCTACTCCGGATCGTGACACAAGCCTACGTCACTGTACAGCCTTTACACACACGAACTCACACTACGACCGCCAACCGACAGGCTCGATAGCAGTGATGACGTAGGCTTGTGTCACTCGCACAACGAATTTTCCCTGGAGTGTCATACCTTGTATTATACAGGGTTTGGCCTGTAATATGAGCAAAAAATTAAACGGTACACTATTGAGCTCTCCAGCAATTATTTCCAAATGGTTGAAATTGAAAAAAAAACCGTTTTTGTTGGAAATTTTTTTCGCAGTTTTAGCTTAAATGTACTTTTTTACTCTACTGGAGCTATATTAATAACTATTTATTTCTAAAAAAACTCTACTAGAGCTATATTAATAAAATCCCAAAAATATCCTTTTAAACCAAAAATGCGACAACGATTATGAGTCATAACTTGAAGCAACCTCAAAATCAGCATTGACTGCCGCGCTATAATCTCTGGGTGCCAAGATCCATTACTTGGAGATCAAAATTTCTCCAAATTGAAAAAAGATAAATTTTTTTTTGGACACAAGAGGTTACTGTAGATTCTCTAAGGAAGCGTTCTTTAAATTTATTGCTCCTATTACAGGCCACACCCTGTATTGTCATGCCGTAAGTGATTCTAATAACCTTCTGTGTTGCACCTTGTCTCGCACCAACTATGATTATTCTCCGTTTCGCCTGAAGGTTGGCTGGGAGAGAATGCTCTATGGCATTAGTTCACCTTTTGTATCCGTAGATTGTTACTATGCAATTAAGTTTAAATTTAAATAAATAAATACCTTCCTATTCCCAGTAGTTATGTTTCATATCGCTTGACCGTATTGCAAGTTTTTTGTCTGAACTGCCCAGTCGAACAATTAACGGAACTAATTAAACTTTTTAGGAATCCGTAGCAAAGAAGGAACTCTTATAGTTCCGCTATGTCCGTCCGTCCGCTTGTCCGCGGTTCAAATCAATAGTTTTTACTACTGGAAAGCTGTAATTTGGCGTTGGTAAGTTTTTGGTAAAAAGTTTGGAAACAATTTTTTTAGTAAAAAAGTTAAAGTAAAAGTAGTTTTCTCAAATATGCAATTTGCTGTTATGTTGATGTTATGTTCCTTAGAATAGCCTGCGAAGTATGACGTTTCAGGTGCGGCAAGGACAAGAGGTCGTTAATGTAATTTCATACAAATCTTACAGGCCTAGGCCGGCAAAGTCCTCTTTTATTAATTCCCATTCCACGTAAATTTGTGGCACAGGCATCGTGACATTCTGCCACTATGCGTATTAAAAATAAAACATAGATTTTTTTTTGTTGTTTATTTCATTGCATGTTTGAGAAAAGCACTATACATACCTCGGCGGGAAATATGGGGTTGCCCGCCTCAGACCTATCCGTATATGTCTTCGGCCGGCAACCCCTTTCATCCCGGCCTTTGTAGTGATGTATATTAATACTATTATTCTTCAAATTAGGCATATTATATGCACCAATGAAAGTCAATAAACTATCACCGGTTCGGAAAAATAAACCCTAGCCACGAGAAGAACCGGCGTAAGAAACTCGGCGAGTAAAACCTTGTGTATCATTGGACAGCTCGTTTTAAAAGTAATGAAAGTTTTCTTTAACATTTCTTTATTGAGGAATCCGATATCCTGATATTAAACGTTAAATTTCTAATTTTTGTTGGAGTCAAGTGTCAATATTACTTCTTTTATAATGCGCACTTCTAAGGTTTGGAATTCTCTGCCGGCGTCTGTATTTCCGAGTTCATATAACCTGGACCTTTTTAAGGCACGAGTGAATAGGCATCTTCTGGGTGAGCTCGCTTCATCGTCGGCCTCATCTTTGCCCCCTGGCTAGATGCTGGCCAAGAGCAATCCCATTTTTAATAAAAAAAAGAAAAGTTAATTATAGTTAACGAGCAATAGCCAAACTTAAGAAATGTACTTGGAATATAAAAAATTCGTACAATTTCCATTCAATACTAAGATAATGTTGTTTGTTGTGTCAAAAAATGTAACGGGTGGACAACTACGGAACCCTACATCGCGCGGGGCTCGACACGCACTTGGCCGGTTTTTCTTCTCGGTAGGTCGGTCGAACAAATCAATTTATTTCTACAAAGGTACAGTCAACAGCAAAAGTAGATGATCATTTTAGTACCTTGTCGCATACCTTGTTGCTACTTTGACGCATCCCAATCCCAAATTCCAAATTGTTACGTTAGAGTTCGACAGAGTACTAAAATGATCATCTACATTTGCTGTTGACTGTACCTTTGTAGTAAACATAAGATTAATACGGTTAGGATAATTATGCTCCATAATTACTCCTTGTTAGAAGTAAAATCGAACATGCGTCTCAAATTCGGAGTCCATGCTACACTACTTATACTGAGAGGATTGAACGTATCCAGAAAAAGTTTGTCAAACACTTGCGTTTTTAACTCAGATATTTCTACATATCCTCCAACTATTTAAGCATATGTAAAAAAAACATCATCTACTCCCATTATATAAACGTCGAGAAATTGCTGATATTTCTTATATTCTCAACATCACCAGTGGGAATATTGATTGTCCGGAATTGCTTAGTAAAATTTCATTTCACACGCCTATTCGTTCTAAGAGATACTTGTCCAAAGAGCTAGATATTGACGTATTCAATTACTCAATTCCTTCGGTGAGGCGAAAATAAGCATATAAATTTTTTAACAGTGTCAATAAAATTCTCCTATCTAATTTCTGAATCTCCAGGATTGTACTTAGCGATTTTTCAGGATGCAACACTTGATCATGAGCAGTTTGTGTGTTATATAGGTAGTTGCAATGCAACTTGTATTAATTGCAATTAATGTAATCTTTTTTATGCTTAGTTATTAAGTTGTGTTACTGTTTCCTGTGCACTCCTTTTTATCAAGTAGAACCTAGTGTCACATAGTGCGAAAGTGTGCGCTACTTTTGTTAAATACCTTTAACTTTTATTTAATTACTATTTGTGAGTTCCTTTAATTAGCTATGTATTGCTGTATCAATGTTTTGCAGCTGTTGGTACTCCTAATGTATAAATAAATAAATAATAATCATGGTATACGCAACATTAAACACAAATTACTTAGTACTTACTTACTTAGGTAACAGGAAAATCTATTGGACTTTAAACCTACATTTTCCTCTGTTTAGGGTATTAAGGAAAAACCTTACATAGATAGAACGCAGTTTGAAAATTAACGAAACCAGTAAATTTTATTTAGGTACCTATATAAGTTGCTATTTACCTCAATGTTTTGTTTATCGAATGTTTGGTGGTGATTTTCCACTAGGCAATAATAATGGAAAAATTTCACACTGCTGCGGGCGTACCGACTCCACAAAATGCATATCGAAGATCTAGACACCCCCTGGTGACGTCTACATCGAACACGGACAGCACAACCCCCTTTTGACTAACATTAGATTAGGCGTAATAATCTATGTAACAAAAAAGGACCGGAGTCGACTGCTCAGCAAGCGAGTGACCGCTCCACGTCCCCATAGATTGTAATTACTTGTAACTCTCGTAAGTAGGTTAAGGCAATATTAAACAACATTTTAATTTTATATAAATTTATCTTGTACACACATACTAACAAACATACAGCACACACTACTTGACACCTATACAGATCTTCTAGACAAACATAAGTAGACCGTTCGTATAACTGTGTCAGCACAGCCACAGGCCGAAAACACCACCGCCTTGCTGGGCAGAATGTAACAAACGAACTTGGGAAATAAACAACGTTCTATTCTAAAAAAAAACTATTCTGAGGGCGTACATGGTTGCCATTTTATCACTTACTGGAAACTTTCCATTTTTCTCTTGGACGATAGCCAAATGTAGACTAACTTTCAATGTTTAATTTTTAACAGAAACGGCCGTAGGCATATCGCTGGACGACAAATCGGTGATCGACACGAAATACAAGAAGGCCGTGGAGACAGCTTTCGATGTGTTGGCGCAACGACTGGCCAGCTTCTGGCTGCATCCCGACTTCATCTACCGGTTCACGGCCCTTAAGCAGGAAGAGGACGAAGCTATGGCTGTGCTCCACAATATGTCGAGAAGTGTAAGTATCTTTACACCACACCTTGCCAAAAAGCGCGTTTTTCCGCACGCTGCGCGTCCTAAAAACCCACTTTTTGGCCAAGTGGTGGCGTAAAATTGTGTTCGAAACACGGGTCGTAAAACAATTATCTATTTTATATATACAACGTCGGTGGCGAACAAGCGTACGACTTACCTGATGGTAAACGGTCACCGCAGTCTATAGACGCCTGCTACTCCAGGGGTACCACATGCGCGTTGCTGGCCCTTCAAAAATATGTATACACTCCTTTCTTGAAGAACCACGTACTGTAGTACCTCGGGAAAACCTTGGCAGGGAGCTCATTCCACAACCGGAGTGACCGAGGGAGGAATTCCTCTGAAACCGTACCGTACGCGACCATTTATGTTCTAGGTGTGAGGATGAATATTCTGCCAACAGCGAGTGGTGCGATAGTAGAACGCGGCCGTGGGCATCATACTTCAGAGCACAACCCATTATACAAGCGATATCTCTTGAACCCTTACAGCCCAACCCGTACCAAATGAATATAGGCCTCTTAATTACTTTATTTATTCTCCTCGGTCATGTCCTAATCTTATCTACATCTTCTTGCTGGCGTGTAGTGGCTGACCAACGAGCCGGTTTTGATGACTTTACAGACAGAGGTTAAGTTCATGACTATTCTATATGACTGTCGGGCCCAGATTTTTTTATATATTACATGCACCTATGAATTTCAATAAGCTACCACCACCAGTTCGGAAAAATAAACCTCCGCCTCGAGAAGAACCGGCGTATGGAACTCGGCGAGGTGTCATTTTCAAACAATTTACGGATGCAAATTAATGGAATGACATAGTTTTCATGCTATTATATATCTGTTATGTATCTGTGGACCCGGGTATGTCCTTAAACTACGACCAAGACCACCGGGGAATGGGCAGCAGCATTCCTAGAGTGCGGTGGACATACTGCGATCGCCAACCCGCATGCCAAGCGTGGCGATTATGGCATTTACCCCCCATGAAATTGGGGGAGGCCTATGTCCAGCAGTGGACGTCCTAGGGCTGATATGGTGGTGGTGGTATATATCTGTTCCTCCTTGCATAGGTTACCTGAGAAAGACAGGTTTGTCGTTTCCTCCCTCGCTCCTGTCTCTTAGCCAGTTCCGTCATATTTAAGGGGATAGGTAGGTACCTCCATTCTGTGAATGTGAACCCCGCCACCGTATAAGAGGAACACTTTAAATGTATTCTGCGCACGAAAAAAACATCGTGCTTAAATTAAGGAACTGATCGAAATTTCATCTTTACAAAACGTAAAAACTGACTAAGTACGTGTTGGGCCTCGCGCAATGTAGGATTGCGTATGCGTAGTGATCTACCCGTTATATTACGCGGTCTTAAAAGCTCACAAACTTATGGACAGACGAATCATCTACGGCTTGTTTTCGCTCTACCGCATTTACGATACCGTGAAGTAGAGTAAAAAGCATCGAGTCGATCTTTTTTTCATATTGTTTCATATTTATTTATTATATGATAACATCGAGGAAAGTACCCATTTTACCAGATTGTTTACTACTTCAGAATTACCTGTTTGCCTTCAACCGGTCTTTGGCACGAAACGGGTGTGACATGTTGTTGTCAATTTTAAAACCGGCATTTTAACCTCTGATTATTAGAGTCAAATTACAAATTTTGAGTTAACGAGTAATGACCAATTCATCAATGTATGTACTCGTATTTGGAAAAAAGACTGGTACAATTTCCATTTATTGCTTAGATAATGTTGTTAGTTGTGTCAAACACATGTCATAGTAAAGGATGATTAACAGTAGACCGTTCCATGTCCGGGCCGGTCCGTTTTCTATGACAGTTTTGCGCCGGCCGTTGCGTGGTAATCGGACCGTGTCCGGGTCCGGTCGACGAACGGAAGCGGGCCGGACGGACATAACCCAGCCACGCTGCCGCCGGTGTAGCTGGGTTATGTCCGATAGTCAAATTGATCTAGTTTCCAAACTAAACAAAGCTTGGTTGTACAGTCAGCATCAAAAGTAGCTGCGCATTTGAAATGTTCAAAAGTCTTTATTATAAAATAACTAGCGACCCACCCCGGCTTCGCACGGCTGCAATGCTGGTATAAAAATATACTACAGAATGTCTTTTTATATTATACAAGCCGACCGGTACCGCCGCAACCGCTATGTCCCTGCATTCTTAATCTGTAATATCTTCGAAAAAAATATATTTAAATTGCATACTGTCCAGGGCCATAGTGATCTGTATTAAATGCACAATGTATTTAAGGTATAACCTAATTGGATAAGGATTAATGCTGTAATATCGCATGAAGAGTTTACCTTCAAGTAGTTGTTACATTACTCCAAGTTTGTTTTCTTCGCATGTGTATTTTACCAGATGCAGACACATTACTTGGTGAACCTTAAATGAATAAATAATAATAATAATAATGCTGTATTGCTTAAAATCGCTTCGTAACTAAGCCATTATTTCTCGTAAAAAGTAAAGGACAAAGAATGGTTATTGTGGGTTATCCCTAAGAGATAGATATATACCATCGCAGACCTTTTTAATATGTACAATACTATTATAGTACATTATCTTGATCTATCTTGTAAGGTTCACTCAGTTTTTGCAATGAAAGCGCAAAAAGTGTGTTTATTTACGACATCACATTAGAATCCTCTAATATTATCAGAGTTTCTCATTATCTAAATATATAAAAGAAGAAACTGACTGACTGACTGACTGACTGACTGACTGACTGACTGACTGACTGACATATCAACGCACAGCCCAAACCGCTGGTCCTAGAGATTCCAAATTTGGCACGTAGGTTCCTTATAAGGTCTAGGGGTGCACTAAGAAAGGATTTTTCAAAATTCAACCCCTAAGGGGGTGAAATGGGGGTCCGAAGTTTGTATGGGGAAACAAGATTAGTTGGACTATTTTATTCGAAACTTCACAGGAGTATTTCTAACGATAAATGAGTAAATACGTGTTTCAGGTTTTTTGAGAAATCAACCCCTAAAAGGGGGAAATCTGGTGACAAATTCTGAAAATCGACATGGGTATTGTTTTTATGATATACCGGGTCGCTGATAACGAAAACAACAATGATTTTAAAATCTCACGTGGAGGACGTGAAATACCATCCCCTCTGTTGGGGTGCGAGGGGGATGAAATGTCTAAATATTAATATGGGTGTCGTTTTTATGGTTTTTTGGGACGTTAATTACGAAAATGGCATCGGTTTTGTAATTTAATATTGTGGACATGAAAAATTTTGAAAAATTGTGCTAAATTTCAAGAAATAACTGACTGACTGAGAGACTGACATATCACCGCACAGCGCAAACTGGTGGTTCTAGAGATTCCAAATTTAGTATTTAGGTTCCATATAAGGTCTTGAGGGGGTGAAATGGGGGTCCGAAGATTGTATGGGGAATCAAGATTAGCTGGATTATTTTATTCGAAACTTCACAGGAGTATTTCTAACGATAAATGAGTAAACATGTGTTTCAGGTTTTTTGAGAAATCAACCCCTAAAAGGGGGAAATCTGGTGACAAATTCTGAAAATCGATATGGGTGTTGTTTCCATGGTTTATTGGGTCGCTGATTACGAAAACAACAATGATTTTAAAATCCCACGTGGAGGACGTGAAATACCATCCCCTCTGTTGGGGTCCGAGGGGGATGAAATGTCTAAATATTAATATGGGTGTCGTTTTTATGGTTTTGGGTACGTTAATTACGAAAATGGCATCGGTTTTGAAATTTAATATTGTGGTCATGAAAACTTTTGAAAAATTGTGCCAAATATTAAGAAATAACTGACTGACTGAGAAACTGACATATCACCGCACAGCGCAAACTGGTGGATCGAGAGATACCAAATTTGGCATGTAAGCTCCTTATAAGGTCTAAAGGTGCATGAAGTGCCGTGAGTTCCCTATGAAGATACGACCTTTTTTGATTCAATGTATTGTAGATGGTTTTATTAATCAGTACCGTCCGATACGATTTTGACATAAATCGATATTTGAGCGTCCGAGAGGACTCTTAATAGGAATCCGAGTTACCTAAACTTTGAATAAAGTAACGGCCATATTGATTTTATTCATTTCCGTCCCGATTTCGTTCAAAATCGATATCTGAGCGTCCGAGAGGTCCCTAATACGACTCCGAGGTTAAATGTGGAAAAAGTCGCAGTCATTGATTTTCTTTTTTTTTCGTCCCGATTTCGATCAAAATCGATATCTGAGCGTCCGAGAGGTCTCTTAATACGAATCCGAGGTAAAATTTGTGAAAGTGGCGGCCATATTGATTTTCTTCATTTTCGTCCAGATTTCGTTCAAAATCGATATCTGAGTGTCCGAGAGGTCTCTTAATACGAATCCGAGGTAAAATTTGTGAAAGTGGCGGCCATATTGATTTTCTTTTTTTTCGTCCCCAATTTCGTTCAAAATCGATATCTGAGCGTCCGAGAGGTCTCGTAATACGAATCCGAGGTATAGTTTAGAAAAAGTGGCGGCCATATTCATTTTTATCATTTCCGTCCAGATTTCGTTCAAAATCGATATCTGAGCGTCCGAGAGAATTCTTAATACGAATCCGAGGTAAAATTGGAAAAAAGTGGCGGCATATTGATTTTCTTCATTTCCGTCCCGATTTCGTTCTAAATCGATATCTGAGCGTCCGAGAGGTCTCTTAATATGAATCCGAGGTAAAATTAAGAAAAAGTGGCAGCCATATTGATTTTCTTCATTTCCAACCCGATTTCATTCAAAATCGATATCTGAGCGTCCTAGAGGTCCCCTAATACGAATTTGAGGTAAAATTTGAAAAAAGTGGCGGACATATTGTTTTTTTTTTTCGTCCCGATTGTGTTCAAAATCGATATCTGAGCGTCCGAGAGGTCTCGTAATACGAATCCGAGGTATAAAATAGAAAAAGTGGCGGCCATATTCATTTTTATCATTTCCGTCCAGATTTCGTTCAAAATCGATATCTGAGCGTCCGAGAGAATTCTTAATACGAATCCGAGGTAAAATTTGGAAAAAGTGGCGGCATATTGATTTTCTTCATTTCCGTCCCGATTTCGTTCAAAATCGATATCTGGGCGTCCGAGAGGTCTCTTAATATGAATCCGAGGTAAAATTGAAAAAGTGGCAGCCATATTGATTTTCTTCATTTCCAACCCGATTTCGTTCAAAATCGATATCTGAGCGTCCTAGAGGTCCCCTAATACGAATTTGAGGTAAAATTTGAAAAAAGTGGCGGCCATATTGGTTTTCTTTATTTTCGTCCCGATTGTGATCAAAATCGATATCTGAGCGTCCGAGAGGTCTCGTAATACGAATCCGAGGTATAAAATAGAAAAAGTGGCGGCCATATTCATTTTTATCACTTCCGTCCAGATTTCGTTCAAAATCGATATCTGAGCGTCCGAGAGAATTCCTAATACGAATCCGAGGTAAAATTTGGAAAAAGTGGCGGCATATTGATTTTCTTCATTTCCGTCCCGATTTCATTCAAAATCGATATCTGAGCGTCCGAGAGGTCTCTTAATATGAATCCGAGGTAAAATTTGGAAAAAGTGGTAGCCATATTGATTTTCTTCATTTCCAACCCGATTTCGTTCAAAATAGATATCTCAGCGTCCTAGAGGTCCCCTAATACGAATTTGAGGTAAAATTTTTAAAAAGTGGCGGCCATATTGATTTTCTTCATTTTCGTCCCGATTTCGTTCAAAATCGATATCTGAGTGTCCGAGAGGTCTCTTAATACGAATCCGAGGTAAAATTTGTGAAATTGGCGGCCATATTGATTTTCTTTTTTTTTGGTCCCGATTTTGTTCATAATCGATATCTGAGCATCCGAGAGGTCTCTTAATGCGAATCTGAGGTAAAATTTGGCACTCCATTCATACCTATATGCAAAAAAGTTTAATGTTACTATATAGGCGTGTGGGGTATCTATGGATTTGCTTTTAAAAACGACATAGAGGTTTCGATATTTTTTCCATTTAAATCAACCTTCAATTCTTTTTTAATCGTATGGCATTTATTTACGAACCGTGAGATTTTCGAGAAGACTAGTACGGTTGCCAGTTTTTGTTGCACTTTTAGCACCACCCAGGGGTTCTGTGTATAGTAACGGTGGGTACTCCCTACGGACGCGGTGCAACTTCGACCCCCCTTTGTCAAGTGAGTGGGCAACTTGACTGTTAGAAGTTCGCAAGCCGCTCGAAGGCCTCTAACTTGGCTTAACGATTGCAGCCGGGATCAACGGCTTAGCGTGCCTTTCAAAGCACGAGAGTCAGTTAGTAACCACTCAAAGCGGTCACCCATCCAAGAACTGACCTGCACCCACATTGCTTAACCTCGCACACCGCACGCGGTAGGCGGGTGCCGTTGGGCCACGAGCGCTCTAAATTCTTGATAGTTTGTGCCAAATTGCAATTCAATAGGTCCAGTAAAAGCAACTTGGTTGTAACAGACGGACTGACAGTAAGGAGTGCGAATGGAAGTGAGGCCAAATTTTCTTTTTGGATGCTCCACTGGTAACTGGCAAAACCTACCTAATAAATTTAATTGTAGGAAAAATAAATGTTACACATGATATTGAATTAGCCGTATTTCAGTACTTCAAAGGACCAGAGTTTATGGCCGCTGCGCGCTGTTAGGTCGTTTACAGACCTATTGGTGTTACTGTAGTACACAGATACTTTTACTAAGAGCCATTTAAGACATGCTTTTATTTCATCGGCCCTTTCCCCTTCGGCCTCTCGGAAATGTATGATAATAGTTTTCGATCCTTATTTTTACCAAAATCAAATGAAATTTAACAGTTTGCCGATTCTCAGAATGTATACTGACTTTTTATCTGTTCATCTGTTAATGAATCACAATCACCAAACTTCGTATAGCGAAATCCCAGAATGTAACAACTACTTTTCTGGAGACCGCATCTAAATCGGTTCAGCCAAACGCGAGATAATCGTGGACAAACATACGAACCTGTTTTTTGTAGACGGTTAAAAATTTCGCTTAGTACGCGGGCGAAGCCGCGGGCAAATGCTAGTGCATTATAAACCTTCCTCTTGAATCATTCTATCTATTTTAAAAAACCGCATCAAAATCCGTTGCGTAATTGATGATTTAAGCATACATAGGGACAGACAGCGGGAAGCGACTTTTTTATACATGTAGTGATAAGAGCTATTGACAGTTTCATATACGTAGCTACCTACTTTTGATGCTGACTGTACTAGCGTACTAGGCGACGATAGACGTGCTAATATAGATAGATAAATACCTACTTAAACCGCCCCGCCCCGTGTGGTACCGGGTTACAATATATTTCTTCCCTTGGGTGCCGTGAGAGTCGAATATGAGAACCAGGTTGAGGTGTGTCGCGGGTGATGGGCTAGCAACCTATCACTGCAATATCACATTTTCTCCATCTATAAACCTAAAAGTGGCACTGAATTTTCTTTTTTCGTGTGCTCTGCCTACCCCTTTTGGGAGACCTTGAGGGACCCCGTGAGTTTATGTATGTATGTGTCGGCCTGTTTAGCCTAGTTGGTAGTGATAATATAATACACTATTACTTATTATGTGATAATACTGCCTTCGATGCTAGGGGTCCAGGGTTCAAATCCCGGTGAGGCCATTTGTTTCTGTGGTGATAAGAAACATTTGTTCCTGAGACTTAGATGTTTTCCATGTATTTAAATAAGTATATACTATACAGACATATATGTATCTATTAAATATATCGTTGTCTACTACCCATAACATAAGCCTTATTGAGCTTACTTTGGGACTAAATAGATGTGTAAAAAAATGTCCTATAATATTTACTTATTTGTTATTTATGTATGTAAATACCTTCTTAAATAATAGCAAACGACGTTGCCGACGCTTTAAAAATTATATTCACATCTGCTATTCAGAAAAGAGTCGTTTTTGCTCTAGAATGAAGGATCAAAGTCGTACTTTTCCTACCTCATTTGAGGGCAACAATGACTTCTCCCCATAAGATGTGTGAAAAGCAGTATTTATCACTCGGTGACAAATTTATTTGTGAAACATTTCCTGTTTTTAGCAGCGGGCTTTATAGATAGGCGGTGGGAAAAAAAAACACTAGAATCCCTTGCTACGCTCGAGATCCTACTCTAGAATCTCTCGCTAGGCTCAGGATTCTATTACAGAATTTTTCGCTTCACTCAGGATTCAATATACCGCCCTCGCCATAAATATATTATTTTGCTCCCAAGGGAGCACTTCACACAATCTACTATACTTACTTTAACTTTTTGATTTTATCTCCAAACAGTAAAGCGTTATTACAATATATATAGTTATTATACCTTACAATATTATCCCCAGGTTCTACATAAACGGAGAGCTGAACGCAAACAAGCAAGACTGGCTAACACTTCATGTAAGTACACTACTCATCATCATCATCAGTATTCATCATCATCATCATACATCCCACTGCTGAGCAGTCCTCTTCCCATTGATGAGAGGGATTCAGCACCACGGGGGTACAACGCGGGTTGAGGCCTTCTCATACACCTTTGAATTTCTTCGCAGATATATGCAGGTTTCCTCACCATGTTTTCCTTCACCGAAAACCTAACGGTAGATATCAAATGATATTCCGTACATAAGTTTGAAAACCTCATTCGAACCCACGACCGCCGCTTGACAGCTGCATGCTTGAACCACTGGGCTAAAGCAGCTTCAATTCACTAACACTATTAGAAGTGCGAAAAATGTATCAATACTTGCGTGATACGTATCGAGATGTGAGTGTATCCCGTGATAATAATCACCGTGTACCCTGGATGTTGACGCCCGTGGCATCGCGGATTTCATCTATCCATCTTGTGGATGCTCTACCTCTGCTCCTCTTTCCTTCAACGCAGCCAACGACTATCAGCTTTTCAAAGCTACGTCCAGCTTTCGAATAATGAACCTTATTTTGTTGCAGCACGTCGCTTCATAGCGTTCCTGGATCTCCTCCTAGACCTGGCGGAGGACGGTTCGTTCACAGATCAGCAGATCCAGGAAGAATTGGATACTCTCATCGCTGCCGGACACGACACCTCCTCGCGAGCGCTCATCTCCTGTCTGGTGCTCGTTGGGACTCACCAGGATGTGCAGGAGAAGATTTACCAAGAGTAAGTTGCTGTACATCAACAGTTTTTGTTCTATACTATGAAGGCGGCATACATGTCTGATAGTAAGCAGACACCGTAATCCTACCTAAGCCGTGGCCCTTTTTTGATTTCAATATTCGATGTATTGACAGGTAAAGTCTGAGATGGAATTAGAGATCAAATGTAAACAAACGACTGCCAATCAGACATGACTTTCCTTTTTAAAACCTCTTGGCATAAATCATATCTCCACATATTTTATTAAAACAACACCAATACGTTATTAAAAACGCCATTTAATTCAGAGTGGTTATTTTTTGTATTAATTCAAGTTTATTTCGCTAACATTTTGAACGCGGTAATCTTTTTCAAGTATTCTAATGATTTTCAATTACTCACTGCATTCGTTAATTTTTTATGGTGGCAATAACTCACTTGTTTACAATTTTGATCTCTAAATCTATTACCGATTTTAGAGACAAATGAAGATTTTCCACTCGCAACACAGCGCATCCTAAGTCTGACTTTACTCACCACCAGGAACACAACACCGCATGTATACTTACAGAGCGAGTAGTGTTATTTTATGCCTGCGGTCTTCTGTAAGGTGGAGGTACTTCCCTGGTTCATCATCATCATATCAGCCAAAAAAAGTCCACTGCTGGACAACGGCCTTCCACAAGACCATCTCCATAATGATCGCCCCTATGCCGCCCTCATCCATCGGCTTCCCAGTGATCTTGCCTGATCGTCAGTCCACCTTGTTGGGGGCCTTTCCACGCTGCGTCTTCCAGTTGCTTCCAGCGGCCATCGGTTCTACGAACAATGTGCTCCGCCCACTGCCACTTGAGTCTTGCAACCGCTGAGCAATGTCGACGACCCCGGTTCTCACGAATCTCCTCATTTCTGATTTTCGTAGGGAATCTCCCAGCATAGCTCGCTCCATTGCCCTCATTGACTTTCCAAGGTTGGCTACTCCAAACACAAGCAAGATGACATTTCACTATTTCAGCCAAGTAGTACTGCAAGTAAGTAGTACACAAACCGAAGTATTTCCGAGTCAACAGACAGCATGCCGCTTCTTATAACCTTTCTGGATTTTATCGCAGCATATGGGAATGATAAAATTGAAATCAGCTTAATTGAGGAAGTAATCTTATAGAAGCTCGCAGTTACGAGTACCACTAAGGTATTAAGGGTATTAAGGTATCCTAATGTAACGAGTAGATGCCTTAATACCCAATAGTTGTCACCTATTTTTCAATGTTCACCTCATGAGATTGAAAGTGCCAAGCAGAGGGTCAGTGCCGACCACCGGCTCATTTGCCTTATGTACTGTAGGTATGTGGTGTTCTTGGTCTCCGTGAGTAGGTCGCTAGCTCGCTAGAGATACCGAGGATATGCGCTGAGTTTAGAGTGACCATAATTTATGTGTTCCTAGGTCAAAAGTAGGTAAACAGTATTTTGGGGCTCCACGACTTTTTGAGCAGTTATCGGTTCATTTCTTTATCTATATTTGCAAGGGCCTAAAATTCTGTTTAATGGCCTAAAATTGCCATTCGTCTCGATTTAAAACACTCCCTTCGGTCGTGTTTCAATTTATCACCACTCGTTGCAAATTTCCTGTTCTCTGCACTTGTATCGTACTGTTATTTATGTAAATATGTTGTATATTTTCATAAACTAGAAAAAACAACTCATTATACACGTGCGCACTGTTAGATATATTTAAATAGATGGCGTGACCTTATAATTATGAGTATCAGTTAGCGGCCTTGGATTCGATAGAGCGCCGTGCTCGTAGGCTTTTCGAGGATGATCCGGCGGTTGAATCTAAGTTACAGAGCTTGGAACACCGTCGTCGAGTCGCTTGTCTGTCTGTGTTCTATCGGATACATTTTGGAGAGTGTGCACAGAAATTACATGACTTAGTTCCGCGTGGTTCCGCCCTCCCCATTCCATCACCGGACGTCCAGACGCGGTAAGCGGTTGCATCCTTACGTTGTCAGCCTACCTTTTATTCGCACGAAGCGATTTGTTTCTTCTTTCTTAATGCGAACAGCTAAGGACTGGAATTTACTGCCGCCGTCTGTATTTCCTGATACATACAATCTGGGTCTCTTCAAGACAAGAGTGAATAGGCTATTACTGAATCAGTGAGCAACATCTTAGGCCTTGTCATCGCTCTCCATCAGGTGAGACTAAGGCCAATCGCTGGTCAGTCTATAATAAAAATAAAAAAAAATCACACAAGTAGGTACCTAAATGGCCACATGATTTTTGAGAAATTGACATTGAAGTTAAAATTGATTTATTATGTTCATACTCAAAAACATAATTTTTTAATATATTAAACTGTACTTTGATATTTGATATTTTAGGCCGTTGTTTTTTTTTGACGTACAGGGTGTTTGGCAGATGGACATACGTATAAGGGGATGATAAGATCAGTTTTATCATTTTTAAAACTCTGTTGACTCAGGAACAAATCACTCACAAATAATGCCCTGAACGGGATTCGAACCCCGGGACCTCCAACTTCGTAGGCAGGGTCACTACCAAGTAAGCCATAGTGGCCGTCAAAATTTAATTTAGTTAAATCAAACAATTATCTACCGACGCATAAAATCATACCATTAAACTATTATGGTAGATCATCTGCATTTTATTAACAAAGTAAACATCTGATTCATTTTATAATAATGACACGACACGCTTTACTCATACTATTTACTTCGAATACTACGTTCAATTTGATACATCACGTATGTGTACGGAACAAAGTCAAGTTTTGTATACATATTATTGAATGAATCGCGGAAAATGAATATTGATGTCTTGACCTGTGATAAATTGAGTCACCTTACACGTGAATCAGGTTTTTTAATGGAAACCTGTTACCAATATCGCACGTGTGACTAATATGGTAATATGTCTGTGGTACACCACCCAAACGGTAGACCCGGGACACCCGGGTGTGTTCAAAGACTACGGCCAAGACCACCAGGGGATGGGCAGCAGCATTTCTGGAGTGCGTTGGAGATATTGCGATCGCCAACCCGTATGCCAAGCGGGGCATTTACCCCCCATAAAATTGGGGAGGCCTATATACAGCAGTGGATGTTCTCCGGCTGGTATGGTGCAGAATGGGTGGAGACCACCCAGACGTACCTTTTTAGGGTTCCGTAGTAAACAAAAAACTGTACTAAACTATTCATGCCGGTGACTGTATGTCCACGATTATTACTATTCTTTTTACTCTGTATACTCATATTGAGAAAAAACCGGCCAACTGCGAGTCGGACTCACGCACCGAGGGTTCCGTAAAAAATATTTTTATTATATGATGTAACTAAAAATTTACGGTTTTCGCTATTTTTCCTTTATCTGTGCTATAAGACGTTGCTTCGTACCAAATTTCAAGATTCTGAGTTCACGGAAAGTACCCTGTAGGTTTTGATTCCCTTGCGAGTGTCGAAAATGTGCGGAAATTTGCGGCATAAGCGGCTGTATCTTTTGATTGCGTTGGCTTAGAAGTTTGATTTTTTCACAGCTAGCTCCAAGGGACAGTAGACCTGAGTATTTGATCTAAATTCCAGCTTGATACCTCCACGCGTTCCTGAGAAAAAGGGTCTTGACAGACAGATAGACGGACGGACGGACAGACAACAAAGTGATTGTTCGTTTTTCTTTCGAGGAACCCTAAAATACTGTAATCACAATTTAAGATGCGGTACAAAAACCTGTAAGTACCTATAAGACTTATACGTGCCGCGAATGCATTGCTAAATCTCACAATTATTGATACTAGGTACTTAACTAAATGATTTGTATACGACTGTTTTATATATGATTTTAATAGTGCTAAGCATAAAATAAACAATTACAAAATAACTAGGAGTACGAGTAAACCAAGACCGGTATCGACAACGCCGGCAATCACAGCCACTCGCTGCCATTCGCTCCCGTAATATAATTATTTTGCCTAACGTAGGTTAGGTACACTGTACACTGAATAAATAGACCGTAGGCTGCTGTTCAGAAAAGAGCCATTATTGCCCTCAAATGAGGGATCAAAGTTGTAATTATCTTCCCTCATTTGACCGCAACAATGAGTTGTATAAAACTGGCCAAGTCGGACTCGCGTTCCGTACCATTATCTATAAAAACGGCTGAGTCCGACTCGAACTTGGCCGGTTTTTTAATATTTGTTGTTTTAGCAGCAACAGAAATACATCTGTAAAAATTTCGACTGTCTAACTATCGCGGTTCTTGAGATACAGCCTGGTGACAGACAGACGGACGGACAGATATAAGGGATGGACAGACAGCGAAGTCTTAGTAATAAGGTCCCGTTTTTACCCTTTGGGTACGGAACCCTAAAAAAATATCAATAGTTAACGTTTCACACATTTGTTCTAGAATAATATCCGTCCTCGGCTCCAGCGCCGATTTGGATAAAGAAGACATGTCGAAACTAGTTTACACAGAAGCAGTCGTCAAAGAGGTGCTTCGCATCAGCCCCGTCACCCCGATCATCGCCAGAGATGTCGATAAAGAAACTAAACTCAGTAAGCAAATTCTTTCTTCTCTACTGAAACTTCGTGGTAGGCCAGCTCTTTCCATGCAAACTTTGTGTACGTTATTCTTCGTTAGTGTTTGCGCTACAGTGATTATTTTTTGTCAATGTGCTTATTTTTCTGGTAGATATTTCTTCTAGTTTTTTTTTTATAAATCATATTTTTTGTATTTTTTTATTTTTACTTTTTTTTAAATACTTAAAGCAAAATTTCAACTTAACCAGCCCGTACCAGAAAAATTAAAATTAAATGCAGTATTCTTCAAACTGGTGAATCTTCTGCTTTCCTTAAACACGCCCTCGATTTTATCAACCCGACGACGCGTCGGTGTCAACTTTTCAAGCACAGCCCTAGGGTGTTATTTACAAACCGACTCGACATTTGACAGTTTCTATACAGGTTGTTTTTCTTGATTTCCGTTCCTTCAAGCTTATAGCCGTGTATAGCCATAGAAACGACGTAGCATATTTAGTTTTTCAAAATTCAAGAAAATATTTTTTTTCATTTTCATACAAATTAAATAATTATATCACCAAGGGTAAATGAAAAACGGCCTAAGGAGTTAACGTGGAGTTAAGCAAAAGTTAATGTCAAGTATGACAATTCTAAACTCGAATGACACGCACGTCAACATTGTTTAATTGTTAAGGATGTTTTATACTATACTAGGGGGTGTTAATTAACGAAAATGAATTGGGAAATCTTCGAAACGAATTGGGGTACTAGTCTCTTAGAGAAGATTACTTTATTTCATCTCAGGATTGTACCCTCGCAATTAACGGAATTCAATAAAAACACCATATAAAAACGGGTGAGGTGTGAGGTCACAAATGAGGACGAGTCAGTCTATGAATAAGAGGGCTAATCCGTATTTAGAGGAAGCATTGAAAGTAACTAGTCCTAAATGTTTCTAAACCGATTGCGATGTAAAATCTTGTCAGGTAGAAAACATTTATTTTGTATGACAGTTAAGCAATAAGAAAAACGCGTTTTAGTACTCAGTGTACGATTAAAAGTAATTCATCTGTGTCTTGCAACTTGACCCCCCTTTGTCAAGTGAGTGGGCCACGTCCGTAGGGAGTACCCACCGTTACCCTACACGTGACTGGGTGGTGCTAAAAGTGCAACAAAAACTGGCAACCGTACTTGTCTTCTCGAAGATCTCACGGTTCGTAAATAAATGCCATACGATTAAATTAAATAAAAATAAAAAACTGTCTTGCAGAGAACTACACCCTCCCAGCGGGTAGCGGTTGCGTGGTGTCATTCTGGGGTATCCACCTACTACCTATTTGGGGTCCGGACCGTCTGGAGTTCAAGCCGGAGCGGTGGTTGGACCCCGCATCGCTGCCTCAGAGTCCTGGTGCCTACTGCGCCTTCAGCATTGGTAGACGGAATTGTATAGGTAAGCTTCCACCTACTACCCTGAGAGTTGTAGTTCAGGCCCGAACGGTTTCTGGAACTCGCATCGCTTCGACAGAACCCTAGCCTAGCCTAGCGCTACTTAATGTGACCCATATACCGCAAATAAATTCATTTCATTTCATTTCATAGCATCTGCTGCATCTTCAACATTGGGAACTGAAATTGTAAAGATTTTCTGAACTATTGGTCGACTGCTCACATGAGGTCCAAACTATCTGCAGTTATGGCCCGAACGGTGGATGGATCCCGCATAAATAAATGAAATCCTGGCGCCTACTGCACTATCAGAGGTAGATAGATGACTCATGTTACAATTTATAACATAGAGCGAATCATCTTTGTTTCAGCTTTCGACAAAAATTCTTTCGTATGTCTGTCTGGATGTTCTCCTCTACAGGTCGCATTTCTTAACCGATTCTCGTGAAATTGTGTGAGCAGGTTCGATAATAATTATATAGAATATTTCTGTCGTGTCAGTTTTTAGAAAATTTTGAATTGTGAAAAAAAAATTGCGAGGCTCACAGAGCCACTAGTAATAATATTTTGGGATTACAGGAATAAAAAAAAACATATTTTTTAGAATTCCGTACCCGAAGCTCGAAGGTCCAAACAGAGCCCTATTGGTTTCACTCTCATGTCCGTCGGTTCGTCCGTCGTCTGTCACACAGTTTTTACAGCTGCAGTCTTCATTTTTTTACAGTATAAGCATCTTGTTGGCCCATCGATATCAATCGATACAAATTAACATATTTTTAAATATTTCAAATAGGTAGGTCTAGGTACAGCTAAAGGCGAGCGCGAAAAAAAATGTTGGCCTCCCGGTGAGTAGGGTATTGTTGTAGAGTTCGTTGAGTACATATTTTCTGTATTTTTTATTTTGTTTTAAAAAAGTATTGGAAAACAAAGGAATGAAAAGCTACCAAAGTCAGTTATTGTACAAAGTTTTGTTCCGAAGAATTTTTCTACCGCCCATTAACCTATGGAACTTGGTGATAATGTTTATTATTTAACGTATGTTTTACTAATAAATACCAATATATTGATAACTAGCTTTTGCCCGCGATTTCATCTGTGTAGAACTGGCTATCGCCCATCTATCGCCTTAGAATTATTTTTTCTCGCATACAATCTTTCACCCTTCTTTACTTACTGTTCTACTTCTATCTATAAGCTACCCCATTCTACTTTGTTTTTTTTTTATATCTACTAACATAGTATGTAAGATTCCTCTAACAATAATATGGATCATACTGGTATGAATATATGATTTTTATATATTTACACCCCCTTAAGAAATGATCTCCGATTACCATCCGATTACATTCAATACGACATGCTTTTTTCCACGCACGTATTTTTTTTATAGAAATCCTATTTTAAAACCAATTATTAAATGACATATAATGATATATAATGATATGCCTATTTCGGAATATCAAATGTAACGATTCTAGACGAATGAATCCCGTCAAAAACATTAGGTACATAAATAGGGTCCAAAAATGTATATGTAATATTTATACCCTCGACTGTACGTAAATGTAAAAATGCAATATTTTACGACCACATGGATCCGCCATTGAGGCTATCTGCACTAAACAAAACTCCACGTTAAACTACACTAGCCAATCCCTGTATGACAAAAGACATATAATTCACTATTTAAGAAACCGCAGGAAGCTCGATTCTCCGTACAAACGTAGTTTCGCTCTCATTTTAAAACGGCATGCTGGAATAATATGAAACTTTGTATGCACATTACACAATGGGATCCGGCATATCTAGGCTGGATATTAGTTACGGTTGCTCAAATTTATAATAAAAAAAGAATACAGCAATTATTGAGGTTTTCATACAAAACCTAAAAAACTCAAAACTCGCTGTATTTTTTCTATTACAATTTCTAGCAACAGAAACTAATTTCCGGTCTAGATATAGTGGATCCCATTGTGTATACAAAGTTTCATGTTATTTCAGCACGGCGTTTTAAATTGAGAATGAAACTACGTTTGTATGGAGAATCGAGTTCAGTCGAGCGTGCGGGGGACCCTTAACATTTTCTACTTTAATTCCAGGGAAGAACTACGCGATAATGGCGGTAAAGACCAACCTTGTGCACTTGGTGAGAAAATACCGGATCACCGCCGACTACAGTAAAGTGAAGCGAAAGTACGACCTGCTGCTGAAATACATCGCCGGCCAAGAAATTTCGATTGAACTGAGGAAGTAAATCCTACGCGCCTGCAACTCAATTATTCCGTTGTAATGTATAGTTTATTTATTTATTATATACGGGAAACCATCGGAGTACAAGAGATGTTGAAAAATCTATTTGCGCACTTATGTACCCCAATTATAGGGAACACACACATCATTATATGTACATTTCGATAAGAAAGAATATGTATAAGTACTTATCTGGTTAAATTTCTATATTTAATTATATATTGGAATGATTTATGAGTAGAATAATTATTAAATTTAATCATGCAATTTGAATTTACACATACAGGGTGCTCGCGCAGAACCCGAAAGATTTTAACCACGCATTGCTGAGGCTAGAGTTAGCAAAAAATATAATATGACTTTAGGTGTATACGTAAAAAAAAATTTTTAGGTTTTTTGAATGCTATTAAACATTTCAAGTAAATTTTATTTGGTGAAACCATGACTTAAATTCGATTGTATACTGCATGTAGTCGCGATCCTCAGTAATGAGGAAACGAAGAAAAGGGCGATTTTTGACAAAGCCCTCAATGAAAGCATTTTTTGATGTAGCTTTAATTTTTTTTACCTGTACTTACTGCAAGTCAGAATGCGATACCAGTTACCTCCTTAAACGCGAGTCCGTTAACTGTTTAAAGTAATATCAATGAATATTATATCCGTAATATAAAGAATATTTATCAATTTTAAATTGTAATGCATTTTTATTACTTTTATAATAAGACATGTTATGAACACGACCTGTAACCGTGTTACCAATAAATTTTCATTTTATGTAATTATAACTAAGTATTAAAATGGAAGCTTTTTGTAATTGTTTCGTAGTTACCAAACTGCAAGTAAAAGTATGTACGTACCTATGTATGCAAAGCCTTTATTGTACACAAGACATATGTAAATATATATACCAAAAGGTATTCGTCGTGCATTCATTTTTAATAAACCGTTTTTATTTATTTTTTTAAACTTAATAAATAGTAAGTAAGCAACTCGAGTCTTTTTTATAAATGACAATACCTATTAATCCTTTTATAGGTTCTCATATGTTAGGTTCTCATCCAAGTAAGTATGTAAAACTGATAGTACATAGTCGATATATTCATTATGATAAGAGCTTCCTCTGCCTAAAGACCGCACTGTGGTTTGGCAGACATGTGAATTTTGCATGCATTTTTGGTGTAAATAAACAATTTATTTATTTGTTTCTATTTGTATTATTATATTAGTATCGAGTAAATATACTTATATTGGTATAAACATTAAGGTTTCAAATATGTAAATAGTATAAGATTTACTTAATAGTATATTTATTATATTACATTATTATGTAAGCTGTAAAATAAATTGCTAATAATATTACACAATGTATTAATTACTGACAACTCCTCATAATTAAGTAGCTCCATAGATATATAGTAGCGACAGAAAAACAGAATCATTCATAAAGGTTGCATTTGTACCTTTATGAAAAAAAAAGTAATAGTTGTTCAGGATATAAAGTAACGTACTTACGAGTAGTTACAGTCAGTGGTCAGTGGCATATAGCGCGTAGCAGCCAATTTTTTTGTGTTTTTATTTTATTTATTATTTATTTATTTATGTTGCCAATTAGTTCGGTACACCATGTATTTTGTATGTTGTACCGAACTATTTGGCCACTTTTTATTAAAATAGGCCTAGCAACAAGCACTTTCGAATTATACTAAACTCTGATCTGTACTGAGGCGACAAAAAAACCTATCCCCTTCTAAATGCTAATCCTTTTTTAAGGACATTCGAAATTAAATTAATATTAGACATATCTGTCAAAAATCGTTTTGGTAGGTACGAAAATTTAATGGTGCTAAAACTCGTTCAACATGTAAATTTCATTGATACATAATATCACCGACACGTTACAGACAACCTTAACTGACCGTGACCTTACGCGGTTTAGGCACTTAACAGCTTGTAACGCACAGAGCACGGCGCAGCGTCTTTGCTTGGCGGAGGTGGTTTCGCGGTAACGCAAACGCGGTCCGGGCATCGCAACAAAAAACCGCGCGGTATTCGGTAGCGCGATAAAGCGGAGGTGGCGTGTGTGACATATGAAGCAGATTCAGATTCATTTATTCACAATATACCATTACATTATAAATTACACATGCCAATTTACAAGAATCTCTATTGTGATGGTCAATAACATTAAATGAAAATAAAGTCAATTTAATACAATTAATGAAATACATAATTAATAATGGTAAAAATAAGATGTCCGCTTCATTTAGGTACTAAACAGTGGACAAATAATTTCACAGTATGTAAAATTTCACCCGAAAGGATCGTCATTGAATACAACAATTTCATATTAATATAAATACAAAAAATAAAATTTATCCAGTTATGTCAAAAAATTCACTTATACAAAGGATTTTCCAGTAGAAAGTTTCTTAGCCGACAACTGAATGTTGTTTCCGATGATTGCGTGCGTATTTCAGCGGGTAGACGTTCATAATACGTTGGACCTATGACCTATGGTTTTTAACTGCAAGTGCCATGCGACGAGGGACTGCGCATAATCAATACTCGTATTCAACAGTTTCGGAAAGAACGACGCTGCGCCGCCCTCTGTGCGTCTCAAGCTGTAAGTGCGTAACGTAAACCGCGTAAGTTAACGGTCGGTTGAGGTTGTCTGTGACGTGTCAGTGCTATTATGAATCAATCAAATTGACATGGAATATAATAAATTTCTAAATGAAATTACTAGTTGGTTAGCGAAAAATAGTTATTTGTTATACAAGGGTGCAAAGTTGTATTTTACCCGCGAGTGTGGAATTGAAGCACGAGCCAGCGAAAGGATTCTATAGTTGAACCACGAGCGAAGCGAGTGGTTCTAAAATAGAATCCTGAGCGTAGCGAGTGTTTCAACACACGAGAAGTAAAATACAACTTTGCACCCGTGTGTAACACAAAACTTTTCACCTCACTATAGCGAGGAAAGTGCAACCTGCAAAAAACACAGTTCCACAGGCATGATTTTCATCACTGGAATCACCGATTTTTTTACGCTATTATAACAGAAAACTCTGGATGTTGTGTATAATATTTACGTGAGTCGGAGTCCGTGACAAGTTGTGTATATTTTAGTTGACATTGACAATGATGACATTTCTTTCTGACGATGCGTTTTGAAATTGCATCGACTCAACTTGTGCGTTTACAATTAAACTCAATATCATTATAAAACAAATGTTACTTATAGAATTTGAAGGTTTACGACTTAAATCATTAAATAAAGCTAAATTTGGTATTTTGTATTAAATTCTCAAACCATTTATTTAATGATAATTGATATCAAACTAACCATTATTATGAGCGTTTTACGTTTTGTTATCTGTCAAAAGCTACTCAAACACGCTCCAAGGTCAAATTACTTTCCCCACTTGTGGATAAAATGCGTTTTTACCCGCTTGTTTCAAAGGATAAAAGACGGCTTTCCGAGCTAGTGAGGGGAAAATGTTTTTATAGTGTTAATGAATTTTTAGACTACTAATACATCTAATAGGTTATGATAATTGTAACTTTTTTTGTGTGCTGTTGAAATATAATTACACTGATGTCACTAATCGTATAGGTTAAGACTTGTATGTATAACTTTTGCATGTCGTTCACGACTGAATAGTGTACTGCTGTACCTCAACACCCTGTACTATTTTATAAGTATTCTAGCAAATTAAATAATTCTATTCTATTGTATTCATGTTGAACCAGTTTTAGCTCAATTAAATTTTCGTATCTACCAATACGCGATTCGAGCTTGACGTTGGCCGAGGTCCGGGAAGGGCGGCGGGAAGCCTGCGGGATACAGATGGCTTACCGTGAAACGAAAACGAAGTATCTCCCTCTCTGAGCTAATAAGCAAGTGCGACAAAGAGGAGACATTTCGTTTATGGAGCTTGATATTACAAATACATATGTATCTCAATCAAACGTATAACTACGTCCTGCAGAAATTACCGCCGTGTGGATTATACTAGCAATATTTTTTTCTCGTGGTCCCGTTTCTGGGACAAATTAAAGGGGCCACAAGAAAACGGGGCAAACTTTGCTCTGTGTACAACCTTGATAGGGTTCCGTACAAATATGGTAAAACAGGAACCCTTCTGGTGCGTCTCGAGCTGTTTGTCTGTAACAACTTTGTGTCTCAAGAACCACTTATCCTATCATTTTGGAACAGATCGTTGTACCTAAACAAGGTCATACTAAGTTTATTAAAAATAATAAATTGAAACATGTAATTTTATTGTCTATGAAAAATGGCCGTTATGAGGGGGGAGGGGAGAGTAAAAATTCAAATTCTTGTTACTAGGTCAAGTGTGGTATGGTATCATATGGTTACATATATTTTGATCAATATTGATATAAATACTTCAGGAAAATATAAACAACTCTATCTAGGTTATTTTTTAAATCATCATAAAACTTTTATTAAGAAAGTTTGTACGGAACCCTCGGTGTGCGAGTCAGACTTGCACTTGACCGGACTTTTAAGGTTAGGTACTTACTCTATGTTTTCCTTCGACATCACCTCTCTGTTTTTCTTTAAACTTTGTTCACGTCGTAATGTGTTTTCACGGTTTTTATTTTAGTACGTCTCATTAATTATTTTTTCACAATCTAGATACTAGTGAATTATATATATTGTTATGCTAACACGTCACAAGAATCATTAAGAGTCTTTAGAATTCATTAAAACCAAATTAAGGTACTCGTGTTCATTAAAAAATTGTGTGCGTCTGCTTTTGGTAACCTTACCGCGACAAATCATTTAGTGGCCGTTTTCATCATCCTTTTTTAGGGTTCCGTAGTCTACTAGGAACCATTATAGTTTCGCCCTCTCTGTCTGTCTGTCCAAGGCTCTGTGTTTGTTGGTGCAGTTTGGTAGTTTAAATTGAAGACGATGGAAGTTGAAAGACGAAAACTGATAGTGAACAAATACATAGAAAATACCTCATGGTCCGGATCGAAAATCGCTAAATCGTTAAATTACCAAAAACCAAAATTAAAAAAAATATATTTGTAAGAATACAGTATATATGGTCTTAAGCTATAGTGTACAAAGTTCATGTATTCAGCCTGCAAGCAGGCGTACAAATATTTCAATGAAAATAATCGATGTATGAAAAAAAAATAAAAAAAATCGATAAAATCGATGTATGTAATAAAATAATTAAAATAATACAAATTAGATATATGTGTTAGTCAAAATTTTATGATCTAAGTAGTCCTTAATACTGTAGAAACATTTCTCTTGTAGCCATTTGGTCAATTTATTTTTAAATATGTCACCTGTCAATACTTTTAAATCATCCGGCAATTTATTAAAAAGTACAATGCTCATATTATAGACATTTCGTTTATACATGTCTTTGTGACAGCGAGGCTTGTACAACAGAGACATAATGTGTGGTCTTGTTTTTCTCTGGATGACTTCGCTTCGTCTACTGAAGTACTTATGAGAGTCAACAAAGACACATACCTCTCGAATGTACAAACATGGCAATGGTAATATATGTGACTTTCTAAAAAGTGGAATACAGCTTTCATCCAACATTACTTATTGCCCTTATACACTTTTTCTGAATTTTAAACACTCTATCCAACTCGATAGAGTTACCCCATAGAATTAGACCGTAAGCAAGTACTGACGACACATATCCGTGGTAAGCTGTTAGTGCAGGTTCTTTGGATACCGTAACTCTCAATCTCTTAAGTGCGTACACAAAACGGTTTAATCTATTACAAATTTGTTCAATTTGATCTTTCCAATTGAGGTGTTCGTCAATTATTATGCCTAGAAATTTTATTGAATTTACTTAATCTAAAATGTCATTTTTATATTCTATTTGGATTGGTATTGGGTTCGAATTATATGATGTAAATTGTATAAACTTAGTCTTATTAATATTAATATTCAAATTATTTAATTTCAACCATGGTATATAGGGTCTTAAAAAATACGAGGATTCCCTGTCTTTCGATAGGAAGCTCTAACTTACCCGAAGGTCTGGCACTATGATCAAGAACTGGAAGAAAAAAGTGGTAAGAGCAATCAAACAAAATCCAGGTATGTTGGATTATGATCTATCTCGCAAATTCAAAAAGAGCCGCATTACTGTAAGACTTATTTGCCTTCAAGCTGGGTATAAGAGCTACAAAGCCATAAAACAGCCAAACAGAACCAGCTGCGCTACCGCGAACTTCGAAAATCGAACTTCGTATCGTACCGTCCCTTTCCGTCATATAGAGTATAACACGAGAGTGAAAAGGACGGCACGACACGAAGTTCGATTTTCGAAGTTCGCGGTAGCACAGCAGAACAAAACAGCAAAAACTCGTACTCTTCTCTCTTACGACCGAATTTTGAGGGCCTACCGCGAACTTCGAAAATCGAACTTCGTATCGTACCGTCACTTTCCGTCATATAGTGTATAAACACGAGAGTGAAAGGGCCGGCACGACACGAAGTTCGATTTTCGAAGTTCCCGTTAGGCACTCTGACAAAATTCAAAGGTTGCCTCTTATTAGATGATGAAACTTATATCAAATTAGATTTTAATCAACTAGCGGGTACTGAGTTTTACATGGCCAAAGCTAGAGGGAATGTTGAGGAAAAATATAAGTGTATAAAGCTTGAAAAAATTGCCAAGCCACATATGATATGGCAATGGCCCAATTTTGACCTGACCTGGCTAGCTGCCACTACTCGAAAAGGGTTCTCGAGTGGTATGCTACAAATAACATTGATTTTATACCCCGCGATATGAATCCTTAAATTTGTCCTCATTTTCGTCCGATCAAGAACTACTGCGCAATTGTCTTGTTGAACTACACATTGTAAATATTCTTATATTAAGTAGGTTAAGTATTATCATTGTAATAAGCATATTTTTGGGAAATAATGACTGACTATCGAGTTTATTTCGGCGTTTCTTCTCGGCAGTGGTCTCCTTTTGCAGAAACGCTAGTAGATTTTGACTTGTAAAAGTGCCATTGCGGCCGAGATTTATCAAGAAAAAAGTCCGTGATTTCGCACGTAATACTAATAAATGTGTATATTTTCTGTAAAAACTGCTAAATAAATAAATATTATTTGATTTTTAATGCTTTATAGCCACGTATCATAATTTACTTGAAAATGCTTTGTCTTTGATTGAGTATCATTTCTATGTGAACTATGCTTTATGTCATGTTGTGTGTGGGGCATTGCGAAGTAAAAAATTGGAGTCGGTTTTTTTTGGTATAAATTATAATATATGCTTGTACGTGCATTTGAATTTTAAGTTAGACCGTTATTGCATACCAAGCTATATAGGCCAGATATAATTCATGACCTTATTGACATCGTATCAAGGTTCAAATTTAATATGTTCTACACACAAATAATTTTTTATATGTTCACCATCAATTTTCGTTATTTTAAATGACAAAACACTTTTGAGGTTATTTGTCAAATATTACGTATTATTTTTTGGCGCTTCATTATCTTCTATACACATATATACTGTGTATACACCTTAACAAAGTTACTACAAAAAACTAATGGTAGCCAGTTAACCTTAAACTTTGGTGCTTAAAAAATAACAAAAGACGACTCCGTTACCTATATAAAACGTAGCCATAAGGTTTACCAAAACATAAGACCGAAGTCGTTACTGAAGTATTATCGTAAGATGTGGTTAAGTGTGGTAATAGTGGTGTTACTTTGTGTGTTGATGTCCCGGAGTAAAAACAGAAGGCACAGAATGCCTCCAGAATATCCAGGGGCTTTGCCGTTCGTGGGACACGGTCACTTGTTTGCAAGCATTCGTAAGTATCAGGTCAAAATAGGCATAGCCTAGTGTGGAGCCGCAGGATATTGTTGAATGATATTAAGGTTTTCTTTGAAATAAATCATTTTTTTAATGACTCAATTTTTTCATACCAAAATGATATGTATTACCTACCTAATGTGTTTCTCCCTCAAGTGAGAATATCGTACCTGTTACAGCTGACATTGCCACAGAGGAATATCTCTTTGTACTCGACTGAACACGCGTGGCTGCTTAGACGCATTTATCCCCATTGACCTAACCTCGTGGTTTTATTTCAGCTTATGTGTTTCAGCTTATGTTGATGTATTGAAAAACATCGCAATGACAAGTTTGGCCTGGGGCGGTGTCGTCAGCTTTAGGTTGGGCCCAAAACTTACATACTACAGTACGTACATTTTATTTTAATCGTATGGCATTTATTTACGAACCGTGAGATCTTCGAGAAGACAAGTACGGTTGCCAGTTTTTGTTGCACTTTTAGCACCACCCAGGGGTCACGTGTAGGGTTACGGTGGATACTCCCTACGGACGTGGTGCAACTTCGACCCCCCTTTGTCAAGTGAGTGGGCAACTTGACTGTTAGAAGTTTTCAAGCCGCCCGAAGGCCTCTAACTGGCTTAACGACTGCTGTCGTAGACAGCAGCCGGGATCAACGGCTTAACGTGCCTTCCAAAGCACGGAAGCGCTCAGTTAGTAACCACTCAAAGCGGTCACCCGTCCAAGAACTGACCTGCGCCCACATTGCTTAACCTCGCATACCACACGCGGTACGCGGGCGCCGCTGGGCCACGAACGCTCCAACCAAGTCCAAGTACGTACATTGAAAATATAGTACCGACACCGGCCAATAATATATCACATTCAACGCTTTTTAGTACCTATATAAGTGAAACAACTACCAACGATACTTAGCTTCATTTCAATTGAATGCCCACCCATTCTATATAAGCTTTAATTCTATTTCTTCTTAACAGTTATAAAATATCTGAAATGGTTTAAAAAATAGTTGTAGATCATCAAATTGAAGTTAGGTACTACCAAAAACCCCACGAAAAATAAACATTCGACGTGTTTTTTTTTTAAATATATTTATGGATTTTTAACTTTCGGATAAATTAGTAATTTACAGAATTCAATGGCAATAAGGTTTTCAATAAATTTATACCCTTTTAATTGTTAAAATGATATAAATGACCATTTTAATTGTTTAAATGGTATAAAGACTGTCTGTTCCAGCAGTGAACGTCTTTCGGCTGACATGATGATGATAATGACGATGAATTGTTAAAAGTTAAAAATTATAGCGTAATTCTCCATAACACCGCGTAAGGTGATATATTATTGGCCGGTACTGTATGGCCTACACAGGATTGAAAAAACCTTACATGGAGGTCAATCATCAAGTCGTGAAAACAAGGTGTATTTACACCGTGTTTTCTCATGACAGTTCAATGACAAAAATGAAATCTTACAACAAATTCGCTATATCCTTCGTATTAACTCTTATTCAAGCATATAGTCGGGGAAAGAAAATTTTTTACTCACATTAAAACCTACAGTTTTGGAAGCTTTTTCTATTCATTAAATAAGGTCTTCAGATTATCATCGTGCGTTTATCCCCAGTGCAGCAATTGAGCATTTCAGTAAATTGAAGATATTAATGTCAATCACTGGTGCATTGTGTTCACAAATTCCTACACTCGGGATTATTTATCAATTATATATTTTCAAATAAGTTATGACTAATAATAAAATTATCCCCTGTTTGTCCATCGAGTTTATCAAAATAAACTCAGTTTTCTGATTTTTTTTCTATAATTGCTATAAATGGATCTTACAAATTCATACAGAATTCGAAAATTTGGTAATTGGCTACAAATATGAATCTAAACATATTAGTAATTTTTCACCAAGGTGACTTAGTTGGATCTATTTATTACGATGAATTTTGGTTTTTATTTGCTTATACTATATTTACATTAAAACCTACATTCGAGATTAAAACATTTCTTCAATTGTCTATTTATTTAACACGCGTACTCAAAAAATCTCCGAAAAATATCAAGTGCTTCAAGAGTAATCGAAATAAACAGCGAATCATTTGCGGCCTACTTTTTAAAAACACCGCTTTCGCGCGAATTTGCCTACTATTATGTGTCTAGCCTATGCCGTCTATATTGGTGCGACGCGTTCCGATGATGTGAGTGAAAAGGATACTTTCGTTGTAAGTACGAGTATACCGCGCGCGGCGCGTCCGGCCGGCGTCGGACGACAGTGGTAATAATTAGGTATATAATTGTTGCATTTGTTTTACATTTATAAACAGTGCGCAAAATAATGTAGAATAATTTTGAGCGTGATTCTAATTAAGTATTTATGTACCTAACATAAAAACAACAATAGGCGTTAATGTTAACAGTGTCACATAAATTAGAACACATGGTATATGTTTTATAAAACCGGCCAAGTGTGAGTCGGACTCGCACAAGAAGGGTTCCGTACTATTATCTATACAACATTAGACACTTTATTATACCCTTTTTTAATTTAATTTAAATAATAATATATTTTATCAGTAATAAATAATATCAAGTAGAATTTTGGTCAAGTGCGAGTCGGATTTTAGTTTTCCCATACATTTTGAGACCTAGCGCCTGATGATTACAACGAGCAACTTTTTGTTTTTTTTTTTTTGTATGGGAGCTCCCTTAAATATTTATTTTATTTTGGCTTTAGTATTTGTTGTTGTAGCGGCAACAGAAATACATCATCTGTGAAAATTTCAACTGTCGAACTATCACGGTTCATGAGATACAGCCTGGTGACAGACGGACAGACATAGAGACAAACGTACGGACGGACAGCGGAGTCTGAGCAATAAGGTCCCGTTTTACGCCCCCTTTGGGGTACGGAACCCTAAAAAAATACAAAAAGTAACAAAATGCAAAGTAGCAAAATTCCAAAGGAAGGTACCTATATTCATATGTACCAGAAATATCGTAATTGTTAAAAATCCTGTATTATTATGTGTGTCAATGATATTCGTAAGTATACTTTTATATAAATTATGTTTAAATCGGTTTATCTTCCTCATCATCAAACTTAAAGTATTTTTTAAGTGTGATGATGATAAACCTTTATGGTCAGTTCTTTATGTAAGAATGTGTTACGTAAACTGACCAGAAGTGCTACATACGTTTCATAAAAGTTTTGTGGCAACACTGTTGCACAACAGGCTGGTTAGGCTGGATAGAAAAATAACCTTCTGTCTAGACAATTAACTGTCACGGATTCTTCCTACACATTTCAGAATGTAAAGATGTCCTTTGATTTATTTATAATATAAGATGTCTAGTTATTGTTAGTTGTTGATGGTACATTGTTAAGTTTACATGGTGAAGCAAATACACCGTTTATATTCCATTCCGGCATTTCATTTGGCTCGTCATAACCGAGGAAAGAACTGAACACGCAACCGCCCCACAAGGGCACAGGAGGCTCCATGCGGCGCCCTGATCGGCGCCCCGTATATTGGAGTCGGCCTCCCATATTGGTGACCCCGACGTTCGGATTATCGAGCTGCTGCCGAGATTGACGTAAATTGCTGCAAGAAGACCATTGCTGCAAAAGCATGTGTCATCGTTTCGCCGTGAAAAATAGCGATCATGTTTAGTCGCATTTTTCGTTCGAGCTACATTTGACAAGTGTCTAGTGTCATCGTACGCCGAAGAGGGGAACTTCTTACAAATTGTGACAATTGTTTATTTAAAACAGTTTTTATTTTTTATTTCATGATATAATTAGCATGTTTTAGTTAATATTTTGTGTTTTATACGCATGTTTCACGTTTAACATTTGTGTGTTATGCCAATATTTACTCGTATTTGGTGTAGCAGTGTTGTTATGCCACTAACCCCTCTAAACGAAACGTAGCATTGCATGTCTTATGAATTTTTATTTACGTGTGTATTAACGGTAATGGATAACGAACTAAAAGCTTTAGTTGAACGTTTGGAAGCTGAAAATGCTGCGCTTCAGCAACAGCTACAGCATGTTCCGGAAGTATGTAGAGTGTCTGTCAAATTACCAACTTTTTGGCCTGACAAGCCTGCGGTATGGTTTGGGCAGGTTGAGGCTCAGTTCCAGATAGCAGGTATCACCGCTGACAGTACCAAATTCAACTACGTAGTCGCTCAGCTAGATCAAAGGTTAGCGGGCGAAGTGGAAGACATTATCACACGGCCTCCAGCCAATGGTCAGCAGTATGTGAAGCTCAAGGAAGAGCTTATTAGACGCCTGTCTATGTCTGAAGAGCAGCGGGTTCGTCAATTAATTAGCGAAGAGGAACTCGGTGATAGACGTCCATCCCAGTTTCTTCGTCACCTGCGCTCTCTGGCGGGCAGTGCGCTGTCTGACGAGAATATATTGCGCCAACTGTGGTTACGCCGACTTCCACAACAAGTACAAGCTATATTAGCTTCACAGGCTGAACTTAGCTTAGATAAGCTGTCCGAACTAGGTGACAAGGTCATGGAGATTGCAGGGCCCAAGCAAGTATTTACTTGTGACGCTCCTGCCGGTTCATCTTCCAATCAAGACACTCTTTCACAGCGCATGGAACGATTAGAGCTTCAAATCGCTGCCTTATCGTCCAGTTTCCGGCCCTCGCGCACGCGTGAGCGTTCTTCATCGTCGCATCGCTCGCGCTCACGTGCTTCCTCATCGAGGAACGGTTCTAAGGTATGTTGGTACCATAAACACTTCAATAACAAGGCGAACAAATGTATAACCCCGTGTAACTGGAAACCTAGTGACCAGGGAAACTCAATGAACAATCAGTAGAGGCGGCAACTGATTGTACTAGTCCCGGCCGCCGAATATTCGTAACAGACCAGAAATCTAAACACCAGTACTTAGTGGACACTGGGTCAGATCTCTGTTGTTTTCCTCGCCGTCTCCTGAGAGGTCGCTACAAACTTAGCGATTATAATCTGAGCGCTGCCAATGGCAGCTCGATCGGGACATACGGCAACGTTTCCTTGCACTTGGATTTAGGACTACGCCGGGATTTCCATTGGAACTTCGTGATCGCTGACATTGGGACACCGATCATAGGTTCCGATTTTCTTAGTTATTATAACTTTTTACCTGATTGTCGACATCAGCGTCTGGTTGACGGTAATACTAAATTACATGTACCTGTTTCTTTCTCTGGATCTTCACAGCCAAGCGTCAAAGCTGTAAATATTGGTAGCTCATCTTACGCTGACGTGCTGGCAGAGTTTCCGGACATTACTCGACCACCAGGTTTGCCTAGAGTAGTAAAGCATAATACTGTGCATTACATCAATACCACTGATGGTCCACCTGTCTCCTGCCGACCTCGCAGACTAGCCCCGCAGAAACTTGCGGCTGCTCAAAAAGAATTTGAGGACATGGTTCGTTGTGGTACTGCAAGGCCTTCAAAAAGTGCCTGGGCTTCGCCATTACACATGACCTTGAAGAAGGATTCCACCTGGCGCCCATGCGGCGATTACCGCGCGCTGAACGCCAGGACTGTTCCTGACAAATACCCTCTCCGGCACATAAACGACTTTTCTACTAACCTTCATGGCTCACGAGTATTTAGTACTCTTGATTTAGTGAAAGCTTATCATCAGATTCCCATGTTCGAGGATGATATTTCGAAGACAGCCATCGTAACCCCGTTTGGCCTCTTCGAATTTCCTTTTATGACCTTTGGTTTGAGAAATGCTGGTCAAACCTTCCAGCGCTTTATCGACGAGGTTACGCGGGGCCTCGATTACTGCTTTCCGTACATCGACGATATACTCGTATTTTCGCCTGACGAAGCCTCCCATAAGGAGCATCTTCGAGGTTTGTTTCGTCGTCTGCAGGAGTACGGAGTTGTCATTAATCCATCTAAATGTGTCCTAGGTGCAGAGCAGGTTAAATTTCTTGGACATATCATCAGTGCCGAGGGAGTTCAACCTCCACGTGAACGCGTCACCGCGTTGCTGGAGTACAAACCCCCTGAAACAGTCAAAGGTATGAGGCGTTTTCTAGGCGTTTTGAATTACTATCGCCGTTTCATACCTCAGGCTGCCAAGTTTCAAGCCCCTTTAATTGATGCGGTGGTAGCTACCAATAGCAAGGGTAACACTCCATTTCCATGGTCTCCCGAGCTGCATAAAGCATTTGAGGATTGCAAGCAAAGCCTCTCAGACGCTACGCTTCTTCATCATCCTGTGAACGATGCCCGTTTAGGCCTCTTCACGGATGCTTCTAGCGTGCACGTCGGCGCATGTTTGCAACAAGAGGTAAATAACCAGTGGTGCCCACTAGCGTTTTTCAGCAAAAAGCTGACACCACGCCAGTCGGAATGGCCTGCTTATTACCGTGAGCTCTTGGCGGTGTACGAAAGCGTACAGCATTTTCGCTATATACTCGAGGTACAGCATGCCACTATATTTACCGACCACAAGCCATTGTTGTACGCTTTCGTACAACGCCGAGAAAAGCTACCTCCACCGCAACTCAATCAGCTGTCTTTCATTAGTCAGTTTACCACTGACATTCAGTACATTCGAGGAGAGGACAATGTTGTAGCTGATGCTATGTCGAGAGTTGAAGCGATCTCATTAGAGGCAGATTACGCCACTCTTGCTTCCTCTCAGGCTGCCGACGACGAGCTTGCCAGCCTTCGTCGTTCCAATAGCTCCTCTCTCAAACTCGAAGATGTCTGCATTCCGGGGACAGATATCACTCTCGTGTGCGATACCTCTACGGGTAAGCCCCGCCCGTATGTGACACCTGCATTCCGTCGAGGCGTTTTCGACAAACTGCACGGCCTAAGTCACCCAGGCGCGCGCACGACCGCAAAACTGGTTAGCGACCGCTATGTTTGGCCTGGCATAAAGAAAGACTGCCAAACATGGGCAAAACACTGTGTGCCCTGTCAACGTAGTAAGGTGACGAGGCACGCCTCGACGCCCCTTGGCGAATTCTCCACGCCTTCAGCCAGACTGCGGCATGTCCACCTGGACATAATCGGACCGCTCCCTCCTTGCAACGGTTTCAACTATTGTCTCACAGCCATTGATCGCGTCACGCGCTGGCCTGAAGTATGGCCGATGGTTATGATGACAGCGGAGGAAGTGGCTGAAACTTTCACAAATGGTTGGATAGCCCGGTTCGGTGTCCCGACAGTCGTCACCACCGACCAGGGCCGCCAATTCGAATCGTCGCTTTTCCAGAAACTGATGCACTTGCATGGTGCCACCAGGAATAGAACGACCAGCTATCACGCGCAAGCTAATGGCATGGTGGAACGAGTCCACCGCCAATTGAAGGCTGCTCTGATGTGCCATGGCAACTCGTGGATCAGAGCACTTCCTATGGTACTCCTCGGTATTCGTACCGCTTTAAAAGAGGACATTGGCTCTTGCGCGGCCGAACTACTTTACGGTGAACCACTGCGACTACCAGGCGAACTGCTTGTCACTCCTGTCGCATTTGAGCGTCCTACTGACGTCTCCGATTTCGTCAACCAGTTACGTGCCAAGATGGCTCACTTTCGACCGGTTCCTGCATCGCATCACCATAAACAAGCAATCTTCACTTTCAAGGACCTGACAACAGCAACCCACGCGTTTCTTCGCGACGATACTGTGCGTCGTCCGCTGCAAGCTCCTTACACAGGACCCTATCCAATCGTGCGCAAGAGAGACAAGACGATCACTTTGCTGATAAAGGGTCGAGAAGCGGAAGTTAGCATCGACCGCGTCAAGCCGGCACATGTGATGACCGACGATCCCGTTTGTCGAACTTCAAACGGTTCGACCTCCACCGCGCTGCCTTCGGCCGACATGCGTTCTTCTGCGCAACGTGACCAGCAGGTTACAGCTGCTCCCTCAGCTCTCCCGCTACCTGGAACTGCAGTTTCTCCTGCGCTGCCTGCGCCAACTTTTCCCGCAACTCAAATACCATACACCACAAGATCGGGTAGACGTGTAAAGTTTAAAACGTTTGATTAGTACTTACGGATCACTTTTCTTTTTTAACCCATGTCGCCATAAGCGAGGTTATGTTTCTCCGTAGGGGGGTGATGTGGCAACACTGTTGCACAACAGGCTGGTTAGGCTGGATAGAAAAATAACCTTCTGTCTAGACAATTAACTGTCACGGATTCTTCCTACACATTTCAGAATGTAAAGATGTCCTTTGATTTATTTATAATATAAGATGTCTAGTTATTGTTAGTTGTTGATGGTACATTGTTAAGTTTACATGGTGAAGCAAATACACCGTTTATATTCCATTCCGGCATTTCATTTGGCTCGTCATAACCGAGGAAAGAACTGAACACGCAACCGCCCCACAAGGGCACAGGAGGCTCCATGCGGCGCCCTGATCGGCGCCCCGTATATTGGAGTCGGCCTCCCATAGTTTCATAAAAGCGTTACATAGCTACATAAAAGTGACGAAAACAATTCCCAAAGGAATACAAACTCATAAATTGAGACATCCCAATGAATATATATACTTTTATATTTGCTTTTATATATATATATATATATTCATATTTATTTATATATGTAGGAATGTATCTATTTATGTTAATTAGTGTAATTTATGTATGTGTGCTTTAATATTTATGTGATTGTATATAAGTTTGAAACCAGTAATTTTTTTGTTTGCCACCCACTTTTAATACGTTTGTTGCTATTTTTGCGCTAGGTTGTCTGGAAGAGATTACTCTTTAGCAATAAGACCGCCTGTTGTTTACCTCTAGTTTTATACGCTGTTATAATAAGCTATGTAATTTATTGAGGTGTGCAATAAAGAGTTTTTGTATTGTATTGAATATATACTTTTATTATTTCATGCATGAGACCTAAATAATACACCAGACATAACATTTTCAAGATATATATATGTCGGCGCGGGACGGGATAAAAGCTCTAATAGCTGGGGCCCGCGCAGGTGACACGCAATATTAGCTCAATGTTTACATTAACAGCATTAAGGTGTTATTTTACACAGAGGAGGTCTGTGTTCGTAGAAACGGGACAATGTGTTATTGTCGAACGTAGCCGTGGGTCTGGAGATTTGAATGAAATTTGATATCTGTCCTTTGTTCTAAGCTTTGGCTTGAATGCCGAGCGGGCATTCTGATGGGATCTGCGAATGAGATGGGACGTATTCCCTACCGTGACCGCGCCTTGTGAAGTACCACTTGACCCACGGATTCGTTACCGTTTCAACAATGTTGTCGTGTTCTCAGCTTGAATAACTATTCAGTGTGAAAGACTTTGTCATTTGATTTCCACCTCGTGTGATTGTGATTTATTGACATTGATTTGTGGTTTTAAGATTTGTGACTGTAATTATTTGTTATTACTATGCTGATCTCGTGTGCGTGATTGTACCCACTGTTCCGCCCACTTAATATGGATTCAACTCCTGAGCATTCTGATGCCGATGTTATTGTGCTCCCTCCCCGTTACCCCGTTACCCCCTCTTTACCCCGACATCAGAAGTCGGGATACGCGCCACGAGAATTTGGTGGAAATCGTAAGAAAAATGTGATCCTACGTGGAATAAATAATCAGGGTTAATCCACGACGATGGAACAATCTGTATCAATTATATCGACTGATATGAGATTGGGATGTCATGAAAATACGCAATTAAGTGATTACATTGAAAATTTGATTCTGATTTTGAAGCAGGATGCAGTTCAGACAAATACGAACTAGTTTTCCGGAATTTTTCTCCGTGAGAAGAACATGGAAGTTTAAGCTTGATGTGGCACAGTGGCTTCATGCATTGAAGAAAACCAGATAATCTGAGAGCGATTTTAACATTATTCGGAGGACTGCTTAGGATGGTTTAGCGACATCGTAATTTTCTCTGACGAGTTAATTCGGAATGAATTGGAACTACATTAAATTTGTGAAATAATTTTGGCAATATTTGATTATGCTGAGGTGTATGCGCCGCTGTTTTAGTGTGAATAAATTGTGGTAACGGACCCCGTTATTAGCAGTGAAAATTTATTGAACGGCAAGGTGGTGTTGCACTTGTGCCTGATGTTTTCCAATAGAACCCTGTCATATTGAGCAGGATGGACGAGTTTTTGTTTCTACCGTTTAGCCGATTATGCCTGAAGAGAACGCCAAAAAAAAAGTTGTTTGCTGTACATATGCACAGATTGGTGATAAATCCAATGAATGTGAAAAAGATACGCTTCATATGGACACTTTGAAATATGTTTCCGTGAAATAAGTAATCAAGACAACAAAGATGAAAGCTGAAGTAATTTGTAGTTTACTTCCAATGTGAACGAGTTTGACACATCACTCTTCAATATGGTGTTCATTGATCATCTTCGTCGCAGTCGCCCAGTTGGAGAGACGAGTGAACTGCAGTACAGCAGCGAGTGGACGGCTATAGCCTCTAGCCTGTGTCGTCTCAGCTTACAAATCCGGTCAGTCGTTCCAATTATTGTTTTGATTCTGAATGATATCTGATTTTAAAGAAACTTGAGCAATATAATTCAGTGGCCAACGTTTTAGGCCTTTTGCTACGTTGACGGGCATTGATGGTGCCTTTGCGAATATTATTTGTCTGGTATGTTTTGAAATCTCAGGAGGACGGCTGTGCTCCTAGTTGAGCAAATTTTTTGTTGATGATATCAGTTCAGAACAGGGATGTAACAGAGTTCTGCTTCTGCTTCCGCAAATGCGGAAGTTCCGCTTGAATTTACACTTCCGCATCGCATCCGTTTCTGCTATTTTTGATGCGGAAGTCATAGCGGATGTCAAAGCTTAGCGCGGCAGTGGGACACGGGCGACGCGCATTAGAAACAAACAGGTTTATACCAGTCATTGTCGGCGCCCGGCTTGCCACGTGCTGCACTTATTAGTAGTTTTGTTTTCGTTCGTATTATTAATTTAAAAACTCTGTTCGTACATGTTGTGTCGTGTAATTATTTACCTGTGTAGAATTGTAGTTGTACACCTACTGACTGTGTGTAGTGAGTAGTGAATATAAGTGAGTGAAAAACACGAACAATGTAACCAAAAGTAATATCCCGGTACAATTCAAAAGTGCAATTTTTATTTTTTAATAAGCAAAAAATATATTTTTTATTTTCTTAATACCTTAAAGTACTAGGTAATGCCATTTTTTATTTTTAATAGGTAATAGTTTCCTTGTAATGTCAAAGCCTGATGATTTGTCTTGATTCTATGAAAACCTAATCACTGTATTACCTACTAGGTAAAATTTTATGTTTTTTATTTTTTTAAACCTAAAAGGTCTCACATTTTTAATGCTAAAATAAAAATTATTAATATTTAATTTTTTTTTAAACGGACCTGCCCTTAAGCTCCGCTTCTGCTTCTGTTTCCGTTTCCGTTTTAAGTTCCGCTTCCGCTTTCGCATCCGTTAAACTAAATTTTAAACATCCGCTTCCGCTTCTGCTTCCGTTAAAACCACTTCCGTTACATCCCTAGTTCAGAATCTCTGTTGCATGACGATTGTTTCTTATAATGCAATATTTATGGCATTTTAATTGGCAAGGCTTTTATGCCTGATGTTTTACAATCGAGTTTTAACTTATGTTAAGTTGGTGAGCCAACGTATACTTACGTATTGAATTTTGGTATGTGGATGCAGATATGTCAGTGGTGACATTGCGTTTATGGCGTAAGAAAAAAAAACAGAAATACTGTTACTAGTTGAAGCTACGCCAATGGTGTTCAAAACAAATAAATAAAAAATAAAAAAAGTTATTGATCGTAATGGTTTAGTATACAGTTCCACGATGTTTGTAGATTGGTTCCTGGTAAGAAATTATCTCGTTGTAAAATAATAATAATAAAAAAACTTGATAGCTACTGGATTACAACGAGTACTGGTTAGCTCCTGGTTTGCGAGCCCTAATAAAAAAAAAAACGTTTTGAGTGATTTTGCGTCGCATGTACAACGAGAACTAAATAATAATTCCGTACTGTGCCTGATAGTTTCGATGTTTCTATCTAATCTACAGTTTGATTGATGTTAATGTCTATACGACTATTTTGACTGTTCTATTAATTTGCACAATGCGTTTGAAAAAAAAACTGTGTTTGTGTGAAAAACCTGCATGCGTCTGCGGGAAAGTATGAGGCTACACTGTGTGCGATTTCTGGCCGGCGCTGGACCAGCGGGGAACTGTGGCCTGTTCTCTCTCGGCTGTGGGACAGCTGGGACCTGTGCCCCGATGACGGGTTTATGATTGATTATGATTGTAATGTTGGCCATGATTATGGTGGTGATTATGATGTTGATCACGATAAGGTTATGATTTACGTGATAAAGTTATGATGGTCATGATTATGACGATGACAATTATGATGATGTGAAACCCATGTACGAGATACATTGTGGTTTGATTGTTGTCTGTCTTTGGTTCGATGACAATAATGGTCTTTTCTGAGGAAGTGACCTTTGCTGTTGTATTACAAACCATAAAGCAGTTTGAAAATTAAAAACGTATTTAAAAAAAAATGGGGTCTTTAGTAATAGCATGTATGGGCTAAGAAACTACGATAGTTTATCCTAGTGCAGTTGTTTAATCATAGCACCTTAATGATATTGTAAAAGAAGGACGGTAAGTCCCAAGTTTTCACATATTTTGGTACAAAAAGTCCGGTAAGGAAATCTTTTTGCTATTTTGTTAGAAAATTTACCGGTTGTTAATAGATTACAGCACTTTCGTAATGTTTGCAGTTCATAGTGATAACTGATTTTGAAACCTATTCAGGTCTATACAATTTGAAATGGGTGGGTTTTCTTGTTATTGGTCAGTTTTGATATTTTTATAGGAACGGTAAACGAATGGGTCATATGGGTATAAAATAAATTAAAAAAAAAAAAAGAAAAAAAAACACTAAAAAGGGAAATATTTGATTTATTACTTAATAAAATAATGGTTTGGTTGGAAAGAGAACATATATTTTCAAATTAAAATGAAATTAACCATGAATTTTCAAATACAAACCTAACAATTTTAGTCGTTTGTGCCGCAAGAGTGATGCCGCAAGAGTTTGCATAGAGGACGACATTTATAGACATTGGATTAGTACTAGTTTCTCGATGTGTGACAACAACGTGCAGATTTTGTTGTGATTACACACAATGCAGATTAGTTAGCTTAATCTAATTCCGGTAAGACGTAAGAGCTGATGGTCTTTATCCTCTCACTGTTTCATTTCACATGGTTTCCATCAGGGATGTAACAGAGTTCTGCTTCTGCTTCCGCAAATGCGGAAGTTCCGCTTGAATTTACACTTCCGCATCGCATCCGTTTCTGCTATTTTTGATGCGGAAGTCATAGCGGATGTCAAAGCTTAGCGCGGCAGTGGGACACGGGCGACGCGCATTAGAAACAAACAGGTTTATACCAGTCATTGTCGGCGCCCGGCTTGCCACGTGCTGCACTTATTAGTAGTTTTGTTTTCGTTCGTATTATTAATTTAAAAACTCTGTTCGTACATGTTGTGTCGTGTAATTATTTACCTGTGTAGAATTGTAGTTGTACACCTACTGACTGTGTGTAGTGAGTAGTGAATATAAGTGAGTGAAAAACACGAACAATGTAACCAAAAGTAATATCCCGGTACAATTCAAAAGTGCAATTTTTATTTTTTAATAAGCAAAAAATATATTTTTTATTTTCTTAATACCTTAAAGTACTAGGTAATGCCATTTTTTATTTTTAATAGGTAATAGTTTCCTTGTAATGTCAAAGCCTGATGATTTGTCTTGATTCTATGAAAACCTAATCACTGTATTACCTACTAGGTAAAATTTTATGTTTTTTATTTTTTTAAACCTAAAAGGTCTCACATTTTTTATGCTAAAATAAAAATTATTAATATTTAATTTTTTTTTAAACGGACCTGCCCTTAAGCTCCGCTTCTGCTTCTGTTTCCGTTTCCGTTTTAAGTTCCGCTTCCGCTTTCGCATCCGTTAAACTAAATTTTAAACATCCGCTTCCGCTTCTGCTTCCGTTAAAACCACTTCCGTTACATCCCTAGTTTCCATGTTTATTCTTTGGGAAATTAGAACTGTAAATTACAGAGATTACTCGGTCCTAGTTGGTTCATTTCCAAAATACGTACGTAGCTATGTGGAATATGGACTTTTGTCATATCTGATTTCTAAGTTATTGATGTGACTTGGTATGAGCTCTTCGTATTCTGAAGCAAGTTTATTTTTTTATCGATTAGAATAACAGCTCACGTGGGACTTTTTATTTCTGTAATATTAAAAAAAAAATGTTAATGGCATGAATGCAATTTCAATATGGTTTAAATATGATTTCTGGTTTCATATTGATTTCAACCAATTTCAACTAAGATTAACGTCTGTTCTGTGAGTAACAAATCTGAGAAAGGTTTTTCTCTGGTCTTTGACCTATTGATGCTGATGACAACTTAACAGCTCACATAATAACAAAAGAATAAACAGAGTTCATCTTTTAGAGTTATTGATTGAAGTTACGTGACGTTTGTCGCTACATTTTTTGAGATTTGACCGTTGCTAAAATAAAACCGATGTGGTTGGAATCAGAGATCAGGTGGTGAATTCTATGTTTAAGGGTTGGTAAAACTTGAAGTTTAAAAGCAAAAAAAGCAAAGATTGTAATTTTTTGATTGGTGATTTGTTTGATTATTATGAGTCATATGAGTGGAAATCAAATTAAATTTGAAGTAATGAAGTAAATCTAAGATTTTGTTTTAAGGAAGACAGTATTTCTATTATGCTATTTAACGAGTATGTGTACTACACTACAGAGTTTAAAATGCCAACGATTTAATGTTTATGGGAAACAGTCAGGATCAGCCCTTGTCGGCGAGATGTGTAGTTGAAACACATGGTGGCCGAGATTTGACACTGATGTTGCATTGTTTGCTTGGTATACTTCGATTTGGCTCTTGCAACGTGGCTTGCAACGTAGTCTACTGACTTGACCATTAGCCGTAGGTCAAATTCGGAACCCAGTTTAGCTGGTACGGAGACTGCGCGGTGCGGTGGCAAGCAGGAGGATTACGGTTGCATTGTGGTCTGTGTGACCTTGCGTTGATGGCACTGTGGTCTCTGTGACCTAGTGTTGGTTGCATTGTGGTCTGTGTGACCTTGTGTTGGTTGCATTGTGGTCTGTGTGACCTTGTGTTGGTTGCAGTGGTGTGGTCTGTGTGAGACCATTTGTTATGCTACCATGGATAATATCACGTGTGTGATGATGGTTGAGCCAAATAGTTGTGTCCATACGAATTTGAGTAATATGATAGTATGGAATTAGTATTGGGCTGTACCTGATCTGTGTCCTGTGAAATGTTTCATGACTGTTGATGACTTGATGATAAATCATGGATTTTGGAAACTAACTAGTTTGTTGTGGCGGTGCCTTGGTGGCAGGATAGCCGAGCAGGTGGTACTGTATGAATGATGTCTTGGTAGAGACTCTGTGAAGTTGTTTGGCACACGAGGACGTGTGACAGTCAGGATCGCCGTGTCGGCGCGGGACGGGATAAAAGCTCTAATAGCTGGGGCCCGCGCAGGTGACACGCAATATTAGCTCAATGTTTACATTAACAGCATTAAGGTGTTATTTTACACAGAGGGGGTCTGTGTTCGTAGAAACGGGACAATGTGTTATTGTCGAACGTAGCCGTGGGTCTGGAGATTTGAATGAAATTTGATATCTGTCCTTTGTTCTAAGCTTTGGCTTGAATGCCGAGCGGGCATTCTGATGGGATCTGCGAATGAGATGGGACGTATTCCCTACCGTGACCGCGCCTTGTGAAGTACCACTTGACCCACGGATTCGTTACCGTTTCAACAATGTTGTCGTGTTCTCAGCTTGTATAACTATTCAGTGTGAAAGACTTTGTCATTTGATTTCCACCTCGTGTGATTGTGATTTATTGACATTGATTTGTGTTTTTAAGATTTGTGACTGTAATTATTTGTTATTACTATGCTGATCTCGTGTGCGTGATTGTACCCACTGTTCCGCCCACTTAATATGGATTCAACTCCTGAGCATTCTGATGCCGATGTTATTGTGCTCCCTCCCCGTTACCCCGTTACCCCTCTTTACCCCGACATATAATTTGTATACATTATAAAACAAACCTGCAATTGCTAAAAAGGGCACAGAAAAATAATTTTCATGTGCTCTGCCTATCCCTTTTAGGAATATAGGCGTGAGTTTATGTATGTATAAAACAAATGAATGCAAAGTTACCTTTAAAATGAACAAATAATACTGTGTTACATAAACTGGATACACTCATGAACGAACGTTCACTTCAAATGTTGGTATACAAGTTATTATGGTCAACACCAGGTGGGGTATCCATAGAAATACTAATAAGAAAACAGTGTTGGCAATTGAATAAAAACAATGTTTAAAAAATGGCGTATATTAATGAAAAATATTTGAGTTTATGTAACGAAATTCGGGACACGAAATCTCTTCTCGAGCGTTGAAGAGAGCGCGATCACAGAATAACCGCGATTTAATTCGTTTAAATTGTTATATTTGGGTCGTTATTAAATACATAGTTAAAATAACATAGTAAATTTACAGGCTTTAATTAAAATCAAACTTAACTGATTCCTTCGTTGAGTTACCCATATATTTTGTAGGTATGATCCACTTTCGTTACAAAAAGGACGCAATCGTAATTTTGTTTTCTCTAAGCCTTTAAATATTTTTAAACGCTTAACCATTAATGAGTATCAGTCGCAGAAATAGTAGACAACATTACAATAAAAGGTGAAATAAAAAACATCCGTAACTCCGTAACACTACTAATTTAAAATGAATATATTGTTTTTTCTAGCCTGTATACTTTAGGTTTGTAGGTAACAACATTTATTGACACTCCTCGGTACTGACTAAAATAATCGACTTGGTTTAACATTACATCTCAAAACTTTTTTGTAGTAAATAGGTATAAGAATCTTTCTCCATCTTTTCACATGTAGGTAAATAATGTTTTTGATGTGATGTGTACCCATACACCAAACGGGCTGAGCACTCTAGTTACATCTCATATGTTATACATTACAATCATTTGTAATTGTATCAAACCGATTTGGTACATAATTAATAAAATTATTTAATAATTATTCACACCGCTTCCGACCGGATGGCGCCATTCAAATATGAGACGTATCTACTGGGCAAATGCTTGAAAACACTTGTGCAGTCAGGTTAGAATCGTATCGTACCTAGAGGCTCTCGTTGCTAACGTTGTTGATTCGCGCCCTACGCCGATCACGTTTATTTTACAATCAATAATTTGGCAATTGTAGTAAATGCTCAGTGTCTTAACGAGGGATTATTTGATATTATGGTAGGTTTAATTTATAGCCATAAGGTGTATTAAAAAAAAACTACTGTAAAATTAATGCGTCTGTACTAAAATCAGTTAAAATTGTTTAAAAAATAGTAATAATAAAATCCCCGGTGGTTTTCTTTTTTAAGAATGGGTAAAATAATTGTCCTGACAGTATAGTCAAAAATCACCAACTTTTGAATTAATGTATAGCTGTTATTAATTTATTTCAATATTTTTATTATTATTTATATATGCTCTACGATATAAGAGGTGATTTTTTAAAATACTGTTTTTAATAATATGTTAGTCCCTTAAGATCAAAAATCTCTAGTGTAGGATTTAATGTTTATATTTAATGAAAAATATAAACTTTAAATTTTTTTTTTTGGAAAAGCTCAATATATTTTTTGGGGAAAACCTTTGACTTATTATCCCAAAATAATGTTCTATCAGATTGCAAAATAAAATATAGTGTAGGATTTAATGTGCAATTCTCGAACAACTGAAAGTTTCTTTCCCGGACTACATAGGCGTTATGTATAGACCACTAATGCAGTCATATTAGGGGCAAAACCTCGGAATGAGAAATAATGAGCTGAAAACTTGTACACACCTTTATTTTGGCGTTCTATCAGTTGCCTCAAAAGTCTCATAAAATCACGTGTCTGGGCCGCAAGTTGTATTTTGTAGAACTATAGAAACCGGGATAATCGCGGAAAACCGCTGTTTATGATTAAATTCCGGCCCAGACACGAGATTTTATAAGACTTTTGAGGCAACTTATAGAACGCCAAATAAAGGTATATACCACCACCACCACCACCATATCAGCCGAAAGACGTCCACTGCTGGACATAGGCCTCCCCCAATTTCATGGGGGGTAAATGCCATAATCGCCACGCTTGGCATGCCGGTTGGCGATCGCAGTATCTCCACCGCACTTCAGGGATGCTGCTGCCCATCCCCCGGTGGTCTATACGTTTATACGTTAAGGTATATACGTTTCCAGCTTATTATTTCTCATTTCGAGCTTAGGTGACCGGATTACACGTCATATACCTACCCTTTCAAATATGCTTCCTCATTCGCTTAAGCTAAATTTAATTTTATGAAGTATACTGATGCAAATGAGTTCTAAGATAAGGGCTTTGGGTGTCATTTATAATTTCAATATCTTATACATTTTCGTAATTTCCTAGTGTTCAACTTAGGCTACCTCACCGTACGTATTTATAAAATTATGTACCTACCTGTTTTCAGTGTTATCCGATCCAGAAGACTGTGCGACAATTGCCAATAGTTGCTTGGACAAGGACTATGTCTATGATTTTATGAAACCTGCCTTAGGAGAGGGCCTAGTGACTGGTCAAGGTAAGACTTCATCAATATATTCGTACGTTAGGAATTTGGAATAGACTTCAGAAAGTTGGTAAACGTTGAAGATTTTACTAACCAAACTTCGTAAACTAATTTGAGTGTTATGGTTAAAAATTCGTCGCTATGAAGACCTACGATAGCTCAGTTGATGGAGAGAGCAGCGCACGACATGCGTTGACCGCTGGTTGTAATAACGATCGCGGTGGTTTTTTTTTTATTTTATTTCAATTGGGTAATGCTTGATGTTATGCCAAACAGTGCCGATTTGGAAATCACACCGTAAACTGCTTATGCCTGCATTCAATCAAATGGTCTTGGACGGTTTTATCGGAGTGTTCAACTCTCAAGGCAGAAGACTTTTCGAAGCCTTTCAACGGCTTTCTGAAGGGAAGCCAATGGACTGCTGGGGTCTGGTCGAACGTAATGCTTTGGAAACTATTTGTTGTAAGTCCAATATAGTTGTGATAATTTAATCATATTCCGACTTTATCATGTGGGTGCTCTTCTTACCTTTATTCTGACTGTGAAGTTTTGTACATGTTTACCTTTATGAAAGTTTAGAAATGGTAAAATATAATAATTTTACCTTAATTATGTCGCTTGATAATGTTTTGTTTTAGTATGCTGAGAAAAATATGAAAATAAAGAGTCAAGTTTGGTCTTCTTTCTATTGAGAAAATTTTAAGCTAAATATCATGTTCCGGTAACAATCAGCTTATTCCAGAAAATTAATATTTAATCTTTCCACGTCTTTTCATAACGGTCGGTGTTTCAAAAAGCGATATTTTTCATTACACCCCCTAAATGATATCGTAGTATAAAATATGCACGATGATTTAACCCATCAATAATATAAATGAATGTTGATTGCAGTAACAGCAATGGGTGGTAGCAATGCAAATGATCTACTCAGTGAAGAATATTTAACTCACAAAGCCAAAGGAAATGAAGTTGTGATAAAAAGATTTCAAAGGTTTTGGCTTCACAGTGAGCTTATTTTTAATTTGAGCTCGCTAAAAAAAATATTGGATAACGCTGTAAAAATTCTTCACAATGGATCAAATTCGGTAAATTATTTACTATAGTTTATATAAACAAAAAACATACCTATAGAAAGAATTAGTGTATCTAATAAACTTTAATATAAATTCTAGGTAATTCGAAAGAAGAGGGAAGAACTTAGTGATTCTACTGAGAAATCGGGTGAGTAGGACGTCCACTGCTGGATATAGACCTCCCCCAATTTCATGGGGGTAAATGCCATAATCGCCACGCTTGGCATGCGGGTACAATAAAATTGTAATTACCTATGTGCAGATAACGCAACGATTTCAAAACTACGGATAAAATCTGAGTCGGTAGAGTCAAAGAATTTAAAACTTCTACAAAGTAGTTGTTTTTATCAACTGACAATGAATATGAGCTAGTTATTTACAATCTGTGTTTATGGACAATCAGGATTCTAAACTTTCGGTAAAAATTACAAGAACGCAAAAAAGAGTATAAAAAGTTGTCGATCTTTCGAATAATACCTGGAATATAGCTATCCAGTCACTGATGCAAGTCGCACTGGATGCTAGCGCTGACAGGTTAGTTGGGCCGTCTATATCTACTTGGCTTGCAACCCTTCGTTTCCCGGCCTCTATAGTACAGTACTACAATTATCGAACATGCATGAAATATTAACGTTTATATAATTCGTTATATAATAGGCCGCGAAGTATCACTTTTCGGGTGCGGCGTAACGAACGGCCTATAATGGAATTTCATACAAAGGCCTAGGCCGGCGCCGTCTCGCCCCCTGGAACCTGGAAACTAAAGAAGGGGGCTGCGCGGGTTTTTATAACTTAATACTTACAATCTAATTTGGATTTTTCTTATTATTCTCAAATTTTATTGCATTTTTTGAGAAAAGCACTACTTATGTAGATGCTTCGGTGGGAATTTCAATTCGTGGACGCGTAACCCGCAATAATGTACTACTTCGTGCCTGCACCGCGTAACTGGATTCATATATAGGGCGCCAACAACGGGTACGTGTCTTTTAATCTAGCATAACTTTAATATATAACCTTCACTAAAGCCAGCACATTGTCCTAAGGCACCAAGTTCAAGGCATTCATAGACCTACTAATGGAGCTGTCTGGTGAGAAAGGCCTGCTGACGGACCAGGAAATCAGAGAAGAGGTGGACACGATCATTCTGGCTGGCCATGAGACTACAGCCATTAGTCTGACATACACTCTGATATTGCTGGGATCATATCCTGAGGTGCAAGAGCGGGTGTTCCAAGAGTAAGTACACAATAAGTAACTGTCTACCAGCCCTGCGTAACTGTCCCGCTCCCCGCCTTTTCGGCACGGGCTATGAAGCGGAGCGCCCCCTAGCAGAATGGTACGCAGTTAGTAACAATGACCACGACAATACTCACCATCGCTCCCGCCACTAGGGGCGGCCTCCGCGCACTGCTCAATACTACTCCACAACACCGGACAAACGCCGCCCGGTACAAACGTGTACCGGACCTCTTTAGCCCTATACACTCAACACAACTTTAAATGACGTTTAAATAAAAAAAACACGCAGATTATCTCACACCGCCTCAAGACGCACAGGCTGTTCAAACTCTCGGTTGACCTAATAGAGGCGCTCACCACACAGCTTCAATGGAAATCGATAAAAAAAGTGGCCCAATCAGTGAGAAAAGCCATTCCGATGCTATACGACGACCTGTTTAGCCTAGTTGGTAGTGACTCTGCTTCCGAAGCTAGAGGTCCCGGGTTCGAATCCCGACCAGGGCATTTATTTGTGCATTTATCACGGATATTTGTTCTTGGGTCTTGGATGTTTTCTATGTATTTAAGTATGTATTTATCTATATAAGCATGTATATCGTCGTCTAGTACCCATAGTACAGGCTTTGCTTAGTTCGGGACTAGGTCGATTCGTGTAAGATTGTCCCCCAATATTTATTTATAATCCATCTGAACAACTCCCGAATAGTTCGAAACATGTCACCCGTAGTATGTTACAATTATTAACTGTATACATTTTAATAGTATTTAATGACAATGATACTGTTAATGCTGAAGGAACTTGATTATTTCGTTTCTATAACAGAGTAATTTTTTATGGCACTGAATAAATAATACGAAAGGTTAAACAACAAGTACCTACGCCACCGCCAGTAGTCGCGAGTTATTTCGCTCAGGTCCCGAAATGAAGTTGTCACATCACCGTTAGAGACAAGTTTATGCTTTCTAGATTTCATTGCTATCTTGAAGTAAAGAGAGATTGGCATTAAACTCCAGTGAATGAGTTCAAAAATTACACGGCTACATGCTACGCTACATGAGGCGAGACCTGTCAGGCGACTACGGCTGGCGGCGGCGAAGGCGGGAAACGTCCTTCTATTGACAAATATCACGCACCGACGAAAAAAAAAATTACCTTCTTTTACTTATATAAAACGACGGTGGCAAACTAGCTTACTGCCTGTCTGATCATAAGCAGATACCGTAGCTTTTTTTTTTGTGGAGAGAACCTGCGATCCAGGTACCCAGTCATCGGGGAATGACTGGGTTATGTGGTAATTCTATCCACTAAAAACTCCACGGTGACCGCCATCTGCGCTCTAATGAGGAGGACTCCTGGATCTCAGTACTGAACTCATCGTCACTTTGCCTGGGGTTGATAGTCGGGTGCTGTGGTCCCCGCCACGTGGTGTACTCGCAACCCCGGTGACCCCCTTTAGTCGCCTTTTACGACAGGCGGGGGAGACCGTAGACCAATCCTTCCCGAGTCTATGAAAACTCGTGACTCCAGGAGAATCAAAAGCGCGTTACCGATCTTTTACTGATTTGATGATTCGTTGTGTTGACAGCAAGAGGCATATGCTAGTTCCTCCCTCTCAACACAGCGCAACCTCAGGAGCTCTGGCGACCTTACTCACCACCAGGAACACAACACCACATACGTAAACAGCAACCTAGTAATGTTATTCTGGCTGCGATCTTCTGTAAAGTGAAGTTACTTCCCCAGTTGGGCGGCTCCAAACGTGGGGAAGATAATGTTCTGCTGTGCCGTATCTCTCTTAGTATACATACAGTTTAATATAATAATGTTAAACTTAACCTTAACCAATTCCCTAGTTATAATAGTGTACGTCAACGAGGGAAAATAGACAATAGACCATTTAAAACTGCCCTACTGTCAAAAAGTGTATTTGGTATGGCGCCTAGGGTTTTCAATAAGCTACCTAGATCGCTCTTAGATATAATATTTTTTTTTAAAAAGCCTACGACATTTTTTGGTAGAAAAAGCGTACTACTCCATACAAGAATATTTAAGAGACATTGACATATAACATTGACATAATTATATATAGGAGTAAATTTTGAAAACTCTTATTTTTATTATTATTATCATTATTTTATCTGCATAATTTGACATACCTATTTAATGCATGATTATTTAACAATTTAGATTAATATATTTACAAGTTTTACAAGTTTTGTGTCATATGTTATGACTATTTGTATGCCTTATGGCGAAGACATAGTGAGACTTATAAAATATTCATAACACCATTGTATATACCTATGTTTTTACAAATAAATGATTGATGATTGATTGATTGATTAATTATGTTTAAGAAAAACTTTTCAGGATTTCAGAAGTTGTGGGTGAAAGAGATGTAGAAAAACAAGATTTGTCGAAGCTGGTGTATTTGGAAGCGGTAGTGAAAGAATCATTGAGGCTGTATCCTGTTGCTCCTTACGTAGTGAGGAAACTAACAAACGATGTAAAAATAAGTGAGTATTTCTTAACTCATTGACTGAAACTACGCTTGAAGTGACGGTGCAGTTGGTCAATATTTAGCGGAAGGTGACTGTAGCGCGTCATATCATAAGTTTCTGTCAAAAATATAATTATTGGTAAGTACAGTCAACAAATGTTCATCATTTTAGTACTTTGTCGCACTCACGTAACAATACAGCGATTGTTGAAATGCGTCAAAATAGTGAAAGTGACAAGGTACTAAAATGATCATTTACTTTTGCTGGTGACTATATAAGCTTTCATTGCCGACTGTATATTTTTCCCACAGTCATTATCATTAACTACTCGTCGAGAAGGTTCCAATGAGCCCAACACAGCTGGTTTATCTTGTGTAGTTTAAGTGTTGACAGGTTTAGGTGTTGTTCATCATCATCATCATCATCATCATTATCATCATCATGTCGGATCGGCAATGCACATGTGACACCTCTGGAGTTGCAGGCATCCATAGGCTGCGGTGACCGCTTACCATCAAGCGGGCCGTATGCTTGTTTGCCACCGACGTGGTATTAAATAAATAAGAACAGCGCGGTGGTACCATAGAATTACATTGTCACCGAATTCATATGTATGCCAAAATTCAGCTCAATCAGCCAGCAAGTGGCTGAAAAATAGATTGGAAATGTTGAGGACAACTTACTTGTTTACAACAGGTGTAATCGTAAGTAGTGAATAATGCCTTCCCATCGGGTAAATTTGGAATAGGACCCGAAGGATCCGGCACTTGACCCATCGGTCGGTTCCTTGAACGTCCAATTTTCTATCGGCTACAGCCACATACCTTGAACTGCCACAATCCGTAAGCGGCACTCCCCCTTCGCCGCCGTCAAGGTTGGCAAAATATAGCTAAGGATTTTTTCCGAAAACGTTTGATAAACAGTAGAATTGACCTATGCTGTTCTTGCCTCGGATCCGGTTACCTAAGGCCACATTTTTTAAACGGCCACTTCTTAAGTAGGAATTTGCACAGTGGTCTTTCGGGGAAATGGCCGAAATAGGAAGAGCCCGAACAAGGAAGTGGCCGATGTAGGAATTTACACAGTGGACGTCCAAGTAAGTGGCAGTAGGTGACCAGATCCGACCCGAAGTATCAATCAGTTACCATACCAGTTTTTATTCTAACATTTGACATTGACTAATAAAATAAAGCTTCAGATTAACAGATATGGACTTGTCAATCATTGAATACGATAATGAATAGCCACCTCGAGTCTAATCGTATCGGGCTTGGCTGATGGAAAAGCATTCATCTCGCACAAAAATTAGACTCGATTGATGATTTCTGCCCACCAGCCATCGGTTTTACGAGCAATGTGCTCTGCCTTCTGCCACTTGAGTCTTGCAACTCGCTCTGCTGTGTCGACGACCCTGGGGCTAACCCATCGTGAGCGATTACGTTTCAGTACCGTATGCCATCACTGGCATCACACATTGGTTAAAAACCTTTGTTTTAAGACATTTCGGTAATTTGGAGGTTCACAATCTGGTTATATTTAAAGACCGTCATTTAAAAAACCAATTGAGATATTTTTTTGTTTAAGGTACCTCCAAATTGGTCCCATATAATTTTGGTGAAATCTGATGACGAGATCCATGACGATTATTTTTAAATAATTCCTTTCAGAAAACTACACGCTGCCGGCTGGCTCCGGCGTGTATATAGCGATCTGCGCGCTCCACTTGCATGCGCAGTGGGGCCCAGACGCGACGCAGTTCGCCCCTGCGCGTTGGCTCGAAAAGACCGATCACGCTGCGTACGCGCCGTTTAGCATCGGGAAAAGAAACTGCATAGGTATGTTCTCACCGTGAGGCTAATACCCACCATCTCTAGTGTAGTCTCCAAATGACATCCAAGAGTTACGTCCAACATCTCAACCATCTAGGGTCTAGCATCCCATTTTAATTACTCATAACACATTTAAGTTACCAATGACAACGCAATATTTCTTTTGACCCCCCGTCATAACTCAGCCGCTCACCCGGTTGAGCTACTGGGAATTTTGATTTCCTACAACACACGTAAGTCAGATAACAATAGCTTACGTAAAAGCCAGAACCCCCGACAACGGGAGATGACTAGGTTCCAAGACATGTGAATTACTCCAGCTCTCATATGTATTACTCCAGCTAGGGTCTCATAATGAACTGCGTCTTACCCCATGTAACTAGCAGACCACAGAGTCCTTCGGATAGCAACCGGAATAACGCCAGTCAACGTAACTTATCATTTCAGGTAAAACATACGCTATGATGGGAATGAAGACAACCCTCGTACACCTCGTAAGGAACTTCCGGTTTACGTCCGACGTGTCTAAATTGAAACTCAAGTTGAACATCTTAATGGAACCTAGTAGCGGTCATCAAATTACTGTTGAAAGAAGAAAGTAAACTAAGAAATTGAAAAGTTTTTTTGTTTTAAAAGTCATTTAATAGTTTGTTTTTTTTTGTTTTAAAGATAGTTCAATGGAAATGCAATTTAACCGCATGCCAAGCGTGGTGATTATGGCATTAACTTTGAAATTGGGGGAGGCCTATATCCAGCAGTGGACATGCTCCGGCTGATATGGTGGTGGTGGCAATTTACTTTATTGGAATGGAAAAATCGTAACATAACACCCGTAGTTTTACAGTACCTAGATTAATTCACCTAGTGAATCAATTATATTATATTATACCAATAGTAAACTTTATTCACTTTGTGCACCCATGACAGACGATAGCCCGGCCTGATTTGTGGTATATTTGGTTATATTATCCAGGGGCCTTTCAGCTCGAAGTACGATTTTTATATGGAAATGTAAGTTTAACTTGTTTGTACCAGATGTCACTGGGTGATATCTCTATCGCACTTGCATATTGAAGTGACAGAGATGTAGCGGCCATGCGGTTAGTTCTTACCACTAGTGTGGTGGAGTATTTCACTGGTAACCAATGTGGAGATAGAGATATTTCAGTATATATATTGTACTCTGTGATATTATCTATCTCAACTTTATGTAATTGTAACCATTTTGAAGAAGTGCTGAGTAGAGTGGAGGAGAAAAGGAAATTGATAAAAGTTATAGCGAATAGGAGAGGTAAAATGATTGGTCATCTTATACGACATGACGTTTTTGTAAGCAACATCATAGAAGGCAAGATTGACGGCAAGCGAGGAAGGGGAAGACCAAGGATAAGTTACATTAAACAATTAAAAGAAACATTAGCAGTCATGTCGTATAAGGAAATCAAGGAGATGGCCCTAGATAGAGTCAGATGGAGAGAGCGACTCCGACAAGAGTCTACTTAGTCTTAAATTTGTATTGATGAACCATTTTGTAATTCGGCTGCCTTATATGAGTTCACTTTGCCTGAAAGCATGAGGATAGCCAATGCTGTTAGCTCTCTTAACCCTTCGAACGCCATAATATTTGAGTGAAGTGATCACTCAGACGACTAGGCATCAAAAATTGATGTAACGTTTAAACCAATAAAAACAATTCATTATTGTTTTTTTTCCATGATCAAAGTACACCTTCACTCCGACCTTTCTAGTGGTTGTTGGCGTGGTGGGCACGACGACACACGACCACTTTATAGGCTCTTGGCGATCAAAGGGTTAAAAGGGAATCACTAGCTTCACCGCATGTACGAATTAAAATATCTTTCAGGTGCTGGGGAGATAGACCATCAAGAACGCCAGTCGAGCCATTTGGGAAGGAGCATACTGCCTTATATTATATATCTATAATCTGAAAATAAAACATATATTTTGTAAAAAATATATATTTTATCAAAGTTTCAAAACGATTACAAAAATTATAGGTTATAAAATGTGAAAATATACTTATACAATGGCAAGGTTCGTTATCTTACGACATTTCACATCGGTGAGAATGATCATTTAATTTAAAATCTTCTAGTGGTCACATGAACATTTCTACGAAAACCCATCTGATTTGACATTGGATTAATTATGATATTTGTCACTCGCACTCATTTCCACGCGCGCCAAGTCTAACGTATCAGAATGAGAGCGCACAATGTATCCTCAAGTCAATAAAAGGTCTGTAACGCGCTTGTAATTCTTCCGGAGTCGCAAGCGTCCATAAGAATCATAAGCGCCCGTAGGCTATGGTGTTTTCTTTCCATCAGCCAGATCATAAGCTTATTTGCCACCGTAATATAATGATATCTAAACTATCGAGTCAAATTGACCTCTATTAGTAATTTTCATTCTTATAAATTTGTACTGAAATAAAAATTTTGTGACAACCTTGTTATAATATTATAAAATTTATATCCACAATAGTATAATTCAGCATAAAATAGGCTTTTATTTGTTGATTAGGACACAACCATGTAATTTTGACTAAAATTATACTTGATGAGTGCTACTAAGAATTATCTTCATTAAAACCAAATTGCCAGACTATGCGTTGCATCTGAAAAAGATAAGGAAATGTTAAGGAGTAATACACTGTATACAAACTTGAGGTAGGTAAATTAAGGCAATGAAAAATACCATTTGACGAGATCGGCCAAGAGCATGTCGGGCCATGCTCAGTCTAAGGTTCCATAGTTGCCCACAACTCCGGAGCACAAAATTTGCAAAAACCACCACCTCTGCCGCTGGTGCCGTCCGGCCCACTCAACTTGTAGATTTTTAGGGACAGTAGTTCCCACCGGACATCCCTTTGCGAACCTTCGAATGACTCTTGATCACACTTAAGCGACCCTTTTCGTCTTTTCCGTGGAAAACTGTTGCCAGCAGTCATCAGATAAGTCTTCACTAGACTTTAGTGACTTACTTTAAACGTATTGCAAAGCTATGGCCGTAGCGTGCGCTATGACTGGCTCCGCCGATTGTCTGATCTCGAGGTGGCTCGTGGCGTCCTTGTACTACGGGTCAGCCGCCACGCGCGACGCGCCCTGTAGGGAGTCCACGTAACGAAAGCCTGGCGCTAAGCCGCCTTATTCTATCCAATAATGGCTGTCTGGCCTCTGCCAACCGTGACTAAATGGCGTCGTTGTAGCCGAAGCCGACTATACGGAGACAAGAGGAACATTTAAGATGATTGACGAGAGAAAATTAATTGGCTATTTATCTCATGACATGATAATGAAATGTTAATGATACTTACATTCTCAAATTTGCCAAAGTGACTTGACTGAAGTGAAGACTGTATCCTGCAGCTTATCTCAACTCAGGGTGACTCTTGATCTTACTTCAAAGTTTCATTTAGTTTCTTCCGTGGTAAATTGCAGTTGTTGCCAGAAGTTGTCGAACTATTCCCTCAATAGAGTTTAGGTAGAGACCTAGTGACTTACTTTAGACGTACTGCAGAGCCATGGCGGTAGCGTGCGCTATGACCGCCTCCGCCGCTTGTCTGATCTCGAGGTGGCTCTTGGCGTCCTTGTACCACGGGTCAGCCGCCACGCGCGACGCGCCCTGCAGGGAGTCCACGTAGCGAAGTGCAGGCGCTAAGCTGCCTTGCTCTATCCAATATCTGTAGAGTTAATGAATCAATAAGTCAGTCAATTAGTCGATCAACGTGTCAACTAACCAACCAATCAATAATTCTATCGATAATTATCTATCAATTAAAATGTAAAATAATCAAAACTTAAACGAGTACTCAATAGGAATGCTTCTGTTCCCACTCGGCAGGATTTATATCAGGGACATGTACGCGTCACATGCTATTTCCAGAGATTTAAGTGCACATAGTCAACAAGTTTTGCAGTCGTGTCGTTTATAGTAAACCAACCATTATATTAATCCATCTATTGTTCGTAATTGGAAAATGATTCTAGTACCTGGCGTAATTTAGTCTGTCGAATGTATCCAAATCTTCCAGTTCTTTATCTTCTTTGAACGGTTTGTCAATGTCCTTTTGGGGGATTCCGGATAGCTGGAAAATTTCCACATGGTAAACAAATATTTTTAAAGCATATGTCTAGTAAACATTATGTTTTTCAGACATGGACGAAACACATTGAGCTCTTATGATACCTAGAGTCACAGTCCCGAACTAAATCTGTCACAGTTGTTATCCCAATACAGTTGCATGTAAGGGCACAGAACAACGAATAGTACAAGTACAGAAATTTCACTTCCTAACAAAAACAGCGTTTAGGCATAAGAAACGTGCCTACTCTCTGCATCTCTTTCTATCGCATAACTTGTATTCATACACGCGTGGCACGTGTAGCCCTAGGGTTGTCACGCCAAAAATACTTCAATGATGCAAAAAACGTTCTACCTCATGATGTCGCTTAAGTACAGTGAACCGATATTAATTAAGTACATGTTACTTCACAAGAATAATAAATCTCATATTTTTTAACAAACCATCTAACGATACCCTACACGGTGGGTTTTGCAAGAAAAAAAAAATGCATCCCCATTTTACGTGTAGGGAAAGTACCTTCAAACTACATATATCGTGTTACATTTAAAATGAAAGAGCTCATTGTGTGCATCTCAAATATATTTTTTGAAATTTGGGTCTAAAATAAAAATAAATACCTTTCAAATCATCAACCATCAGGTTTTGTCGGACATACAAATCAACAACAAACACGTCACAACTGCATACAACAGGACAGGTCATCTTCTTATGTTTTTCAGCTACTTATACCTACACTTTGTCCGTGTTTCAAATGCTATGGTCACAATAAAGTACAACTACCTAAATAGGATAACTATTATGTAGCTAATCAAGTAACATAAATTTAATAACGCGTGTTTCATTTTGAATAAAATTACAGTTAGTTACTTAATAAGTAAATCGTCGGAAATGGTGAGTTTAAGTACCTAACAAGTAGCCAGGTGGTTCGTATCGAATTTATTTGTATTGTAACTTACAACTTGATAATTTTAAACACCAACCAATAATTTTAATCACTAACCAACAATAAATAAGTACTTATTATTACATATACCAAACTAACATAAAAAAACTTACCGTTAAAAATTTGTAGGCAACTGAAAAAAAAGATACGCCAACGTTCCTTCGGGTATTCAAACAACCATATAAACAGAGCATGTGTGGCCGGTTATCGGTTTCATCGTGGGTTTAAATCACACAAAAAATTACGTAGTAACGCGCGGTTCGTCGCGATCAAGTCGGCGGCGCGCGGCAGCGGATCACAAAACGACATGCACGTACATGCTCGGACGGCGGCGGCCCGCGACTGACAGCTATCGTCAGGGTTTTCGAGCGTTAGGTTATTAAAGCGGCGCTCTCCACCCATTGCAAGCCCCTTGGTAAGGGTAGTAGCTACTCTACAAATATTTTATTCCTGGAGATTGTCAAATTACGCTATGATAACATAACGAGTACTGACCCTTTTAAATACAATTTTTAATTAAATAACAATTACTGAAAATAAGATAACCCACCATTTTTTCTTTTTAGTTCTGCTTGAATTTCTGCATTTAAACACTAAACATTATGCAAGCAACCAGCAATGACAAGATTGACAAGTTGTCTTGTCAAACACTATGATATTCACAACATGTTTAGACTCGTCTCACCATACGTTCTTATTATATCTGGACCTTGAGATTCGTAACAACTATGCATAATCGGAGGTCAGGCTTATACTGGTTTTCTGAGATGAAGTTTTCGTACGTCAGTAGGCTTTGTGAAAACAACCACGTGCTCGGAGGTGTTCGGCTCCGCTCGACAATCCCCGCGTAGACTGTGCACATGTACCGGCTTTTTACAGAGCCATTTGTACGACGTAATTGCGATTCTATACATTATAGTATTTCTATGACGAAACACAAATTACTAAGAAGTACGCAGTAAGTAGAACTCTGGCGGGACCTCGTGAATTGGATGATCCATATCACGTACTGACAATGATTTTGGACAAATAAGTTCTTACCCTCATAAATAGAAGAAGCGACTGCACCCAGGATATGATGTAGACCGGCATCGGACTCCCTTCCAATTCCACCAGCGCAACGCTCCGGGCTGTCTGCTCCATCTGACACGTAAAACTTAGCTGGTGTGAGCAAGTACATCCGTACATTTTATTTTATTAAAGGTTTACCAACAGTTAGTATATTCGTACTTATAAATAGTTTTTAACAATGCATCTTATGCTTAATGTATATAACTACTTACAGGTAAATACAGCTTAGAAATAATATAACAACAACTTACGTAGTTAAAAAAAAACAACGAACATTAATTAAACTAAATAAACTAGTTTCTGATCTTGGTTATTGAGTCAAAGTTTATGTCGAAATAATCACTATATTTAAGTATGGAGGAAGAGCCTAACACGGTTCGACGCAGGGGACAAGATATTGGCTTGGCAGCAAAACGTGGTATTCTACGAGGCACTGAAAATCGAAGGCGTGTCAGGTATTCATGCTTGCCTGGTGCTGATGTTGTTGCGTTGCGGGTTACTCTATACGTACGAATATATAATATTTGAACGATAGAGACGGAGATGTATAAGAACTTGGATTTTCTTTTTAGCTTCAAGGAAGGTTCCCTTTTTGTAACAACAGAAGGCTCGATCCAGCCCAATTTGAAAGACAGTGACATTCAGAGCGGACGCAATGCGGTTAGAGGCCTACATTTACCCCTAAGACCTCGTCTATGGACAAGGAATGCGCATACATATTTAAACACTAAAAGCTAAAAATGATCCGGGCCTATTGTGGTTGCCATTTTATCACTTATCGTCGTGGATAAGACATTCGTCACGTTCTGACAAGTATGCGAGTGCGAGGGTGAGGGGCGCCTTATCCACGACGATAAGTGATAATAATAATAATAATAAATATGCTTTATTGCACCACACAAGAGAACAATGTTACACAAAAAAACTTACATAATTAGTAATGGTAGCAACAGGCGGTCTTATCGCTTAAAGCGATCTCTTACAGACAACCTTTGGGTAGCAGGAAAAGTTTTCAAAAAAATTATGAACAGTTAGTGCAAGAGTACAGGAAGAAGAGTCATACATACATCTCACAACAAATATTAAATAAATACATATTAACATAAGAGAGAGATATAGAGAGAGTGATATAATTTTAATGAAAAAAAAAACCGACTTCAATTGGGGAGGCCGGTGACAGATTAATATACTTAAAGAGTGCACTCTTTGATTTCATACAATAAATAAAAATGGCTATAAGTATGTTTATAATGGTAGAAGACTCTCAATTCCTCATGTAATCCTCCATCAGAACTCAAGCTTGACTAAAATGTGTCTTGAAAACCTAGCTTGCTTGACAAACATAACGAAGAATACAAATCACCAAACTTGAACTATGCGTCGTTGACGAGTTCCTTTCTGATCATCATCAGCAGTTCCACTTCATCAAATGTCACTTATTTAAATGTAAATGCTTGATTTGTTTATGAAAATACTAAAATCACTATATGTTTGCCTTTTACATTTGAGGAGTTCCCTCGATTCCTCATTGATCCCATCATCAGAAATCGAGCATGACAAAAATTAATCGTGTAAGTAGAACTTGCTTAACAAACACAGCTAGGAGGACAAATCGCCAAACATGAACTTTACGTCGTTGAAGAGTTCTGTTCTGATCATCATCAGCAGTTCCACTTCATCAAATGTCACATTTTTGTATGAAAATGCTTGATTTGATGATAAAAACCACTATATGTTTGCCTTTAAGATTTGAGGAGTTCCCTCGATTCCTCATGGATCCCATCATCAGAACTGCGTTTTGACAAAAACGGAACCAATTTGGATATATAAACTTACAATCAAAAAAAAGATTTTTCTAAATCGGTACAAACAATTAAAAAAAAACATCACATAGGTCGATTCACCAGAGCAGGCGCGAAATGCCTATGAAATTAATGACAGTTTCATACATTCTCCGCGCCAGCTCTTGTGAATCGACCTATACCTATACGTATCGCGGCCAGACATGAACCCTATGACACTGACAGTGATATATCTGATAGTGTTGTGCAAGTTTCGATACTTCTATGTTTCGCCTCTTATTGTGTTACAAAATTAGTAGATATTGTCGACACCATGTCGACATGTAACTTAAAGTAGTAACAAATCTACTAAATGTCAAAAATGGTGGCATGTAGGTACTTTATCTTTACTGTATTAAAGTGTACTGGTACGCAACATTACGACACTTAATTTTTTTTAGTAACAATGTGTCTACATAGTTACTATACCCGGTGCGGCCAGACATGAGTCCTATGACACTGACTAAATTGTACACTAGTCACAATATATACACAATATGTATAAAATGTTTCGACGCAAATAAGTAACATATGGACACACTTAATTACTAAAAGTAATTGTGTAAACTGTTACTACACATAGATACCAATACCAAAACCGTCGCAGTGCATCGTAACAGTTACGAAACTAAATTAGTCTGGAGGCAATCGGCCAGTTTTAAAAAAGTCGTCGACATCTCTTCTATATACCTAAAACAGGTATGGATGTGTTCCTTGTTGTCTCTAGAACACGAATCTACCTGTTTTAGTTCAAGGAGGGGGGAACACACATAGCTGTGACGTCATAAAGATGGTGGCCGACCGTCGTTGATTTTTGTCCAAATCTCGGGTTCTATTGTACCAATCGGTTCGTGTGAGGTGTCGTTTGAAAGCTTATTAAACGTACTATAATTGTATTTTTGACGCCTATAACGTATAATGAACGGTTTTAAAAATATTTATAAAAGTGTGTTTTTTTTTTTACTTTTTACGTTTGCTTACTTACCAGAATAATTCAATAAAATGGAACGTTAGCGTAAATGATGTTATTATAAAAATGATAGAATATTTTATTAGCTTCCTAAAAATATAGATTTCATCGTCATACAGTAATAAATACTTATGTTAGGGCCAATTCCGTAACGCGAGTACCAACGTCGTACAGAGCGATGCGGTAAATCGGCTAAATTGGCATGTAGTTAATATTTGAAAGTGCATTTGTTACGTTCCCAAATAAAAGGTGTTTTTGACAAATATCCATAAAAATAAGGTTTAATTGCATCGTTGCACTCATAAATTAATATTTACAACCCATAAATTGATACTTTTTACCTAAAAGCGACATATTTCGGAGTGTCCATGTCGGAGAGGTCTAAACCCGACTCAGAATCGGATTCTAACGATTTAACTACCTTAACAAATGACTGCAGCCACTACCTTAATACAACTTTATCGATATTACTAGTTAACATACGTGCGTTAAAATAAGTGTGACCAGAAACAAATTCTGAAGAAATAAATAATTTCAACTGCTAGGTATCTAAGTCGGAAGGATCAAAATTCGAGTTGTAATTTGGAATCGGATGCTAAAGATTTAATTACCTGAACAAACGTTAATAAACACTACCTAGTCGACCTAGATACGTAACTGGCCGACGTACAAATAAGTTTGACAAGTAAAAAATCGAAAGAAAAAAATAAGTTACTCAAAAGGAATATCTAAGTCGCAGGGGTCAAAAGTCGAGTTGGAATTGGATCCTAACGTATAAACTAGCTGAACAAATGTCTATCAACACTACCTAATTGACCTAGATAGGTAACTTGCGGGCGTTCAAATAAGTTTGGCAGGTAAAAAAATTCTGAAGAAATAAATAGGTAATAATTCAAGTGGAGTATCTAAGTTGAAGGGGGGAAAAGTCGAGTTGCAATCGGATCCTAACGATTTGACTGCCTGAACAAACGTCTATCAACACTACTTAGTCGATCTAGATAGGTAACTTACAGGCAATTAAATAAGTGTGACAAGTAAAAAAAAATCTGAAGAAAACAACAGTTATTCAAGTGGAGTATCTAAGTCGGAGTGGTCAAAAGTCGAGATGGAATCGGATCCTAACAATTTAACTACCTGAACTAATGTCTGTTAATACTACCTAATCGATCTAGATAGGCAACTTGCGGGTGTTCAAATAAGTTTGACAAGTAAAAAATTTTAAAGAAAAAATAAATTTTTCAAGTGGAGTATCCAAGTCGGAGGGGTCAAAAGTCGAGTTGGAAACGAACTCTAACAATTTATCTACCTGAACAAATGTCTGTTAACACTATCTAATTGATCTAGATGGGCAACTTGCGGGTGTTCAAATAAGTTTGACAAGTAAAAAAATCTAAAGTAAATAAAAATTATTCAAGTGGAGTATCTAAGTCAGAGGGTTCAAAAGTAGAGTTGGAGTCGGATCCTAACGTTTTAATTGCCTGCGCAAACACTATTTAACTCTACCTTATCAATCTAAATAGGTAACTTGCAGGTGTTCAAATAAGTTTGACCAATGAATTTTTTTAACAAAAATTTTACTAGTCAACTGGAGTATTAAGTCGAAGGGGTCAAAAGCCGAATTGGAATAGGATCCTAACGATTTAACTTCCTACACAAACGCCTATAAAACTACCTAATCGACCTTGATAGGTAACTTGCAGGCGTTCAAATAAATTTTACCAGTAAAATAATAAATAAATTCGAGATATAATCAGATCATAACGAGTCAACTACCTGAACAAACGTTTATTAACACTTCCTAATGGATCTATATGTTGGTTTATATTCATTTTATAATGCAAAAATCAATCTTAAATAATCATGTATAAATTGATACTACGTCAAATCAAATTGAAACATGATCTGGCAACACTATTATATTTTGTAAATGGCAAGTCTCTCGCTACCCTCTTTAATTCAGTATGGACGTATACTTGCTTCCAAGTGGTGTTCAATAAACGTTCATTATTTAATTCTGCTCAAATAATCTTTTCTTTGCTTTCCATTGCGCCAAACCTCTAATAGGTTATGGTGCCCAGTGCAAAATAGTGATCGTTAAACTGTAAATAGTAGTTAGCAAAGTGCAAATATTCTAAATGTAGAAACTGTGAAAAAGTGCCATTATAAAAAGATTTGAAATCTGTTACAACGGACAAATTTAAACAAAAACGAAACATGAGAACTTTTGATAGTAAAAAGTGAAAAATACAGTAATTGGAAATTTTGAATACGATCGTTACACAGCGAATTTGATGACGGCATGTTGTTGATGAAGAAATTCCAGAGAAACAAATGGAATAACCGAAAGGCTGCTAGATCAGTAAATTGAATAGACTAATGAGGAGATTAAAAGTGCTAAATGTTGAGAACTAAGACTCGTGAACCTACCCCAGCAGAACAATAAAAAAAAGGGAAATCTAAATCAAATTCCATTACAGTGGTTGTAAGCGACATAAGATCGTTATTATTTAAAAAGGACGACTTACCAGATAAATACACCGGGCAGGATGAGAGCAATCCAAACCGTTGATATAAATCAAACATCAAGTTCTGAAGATTTTTCAGGGTTTGCATTTATGACCGGCGACTACCAGCAAGAAAAAGATGCTAATAAAGTGTCGTTTTTTTATTACATTTGGGAGCATCAGAGCACGTGATAAACAGGGCTACAAATGAGGCCGTATTAAAGTCATCAGCAATTCCGGCGTCTCTAGTGTCTTGGAGAACGCGCTGTTCAGCCGCGAGATGCAATATAATCTGCTGTCGGTTTCCAAGGCCACCATTTGATGGTTGACGGTACCATTTGATCAGAAAAGGCTACGCATTATAAGGAATGGTAAAGTTATCATGACAGGTAAATCTTTACGCAAATTGATTGTATTCAATTTTAATTTAGCTGACTACATAAATAAAGCTGTTTCCCAAGTATGTCAAAGCAGTAGTAATACTTACAAATTATGGCATAAACGTCTAGGCCATATCAGAAAGAATATATTCCTTGAATTAAAAGGGAATAACAGGGGATTGAATACATACAACAGTTTCAGAGGGTTATTAGGCCATATCAATAAGAATAAATTCCTTCAATTAAAAGCGAATAACATGATTGAAGACAAAATAGTTGCAAATGGTTATTCTAGATGATAACTTGTACGAGGCTTGTGTAAATGGAAAACAGACGCGTCTGCAACTTATTAAATAAATCCTAAGTCATGTTAAATGACCACTATTTATAGTGCTAGCAACGTCTGTGACTGACAACAAGTAAATATTTTGTTTTATTTGTTGATCAGGTTACACATTATTGTGTTTTATATACACTAATGTATAAATTGGATGTATTTCCAACATTCAAGTATTTTGTTACAAAAAAAGGTGAAGCCAAATTTAATCTAAAATTAGTCAATTTATATTGTGACAACGGTGGAGAATATGTATCTACTGAAATGAAAAAAACTACTGAAGAAGAAACTATAGATAAGTGTATAACGTATCATTTAACATTACCTAGGACTCCACAACTAAATGGTGAACGTCACGTCACGTGTAATCACGTATGGTGATAAAGTTGAATAAATTCTTGAAGCAGTGCAGACTGCAGTTCACTTAATCAATATAACACTAACAAGGGCTTTAAACAGTCTAAAACACCGTATGAAATGCGGCATGATAAAAAAAACCTAGTATTAAAACCCCTAAAGTTTTTGGTTCAACTGTGTACCTACATAATAAAAGCAGTAAAGTAACATTTGATGACAAATCATGGGAGCCATATTGGTTGGCTACTAACCAAATGGTTATAAGGTATGGAACACAGAATGCGAAAAATATGTAACTGTCAGGGATGTTATACACAATAACGAATAAAAATGAGACGAATTTTCTCGTGTCCAGGCCTTCGCTGAAACCTGAAGGGAGTAAATTTGAATATTCCCAGGATAAAACTGATTGTGCACTTGTGCCAAAAATCAATGTCCTCAAAGTCTCAAGTTTCAGATATCCCTAAATCAACTAATATAAAAGTTGATGTGATGAAGGCAGTCCAAGTAAGATTCGCAGGTTAGATTTATTTATTTATTCGTATGGCAAAATTAAAAATAGATACAGAAGATCATAAATCTAACTCCAGAGAATTAGATTGAAATGAATCACTTGAATCTGAGATTAACTCTGATATGATATCTGTTAATAATGACGAGTCAATAAACCTAGACGAACTTAGGAGGAGTGACAGACTTAAGGGCCGTACATATGTGTAATAAAAAAAAGGTGATGATACTGATGATTGTTTGTATAGTGTACAATAATTAATTAGTAAAGTACCTAAATCGTTAAATGATATTAAGACCCTTGACCATAAGCATCAGTGGGAGAAAGCTGTTCAGAATGAATTAAATTCACTCAAAATCAATAATACTTGGAAACTAGTACCAAGACCGAGAAGCAAAATTATAGTTGATTATAAAAACATTTTAACGATTGAAGGTGACTGATTAAGAAAACCTTTACGTTACCAGGCACGTCTTGTAGCCAGAGGTTTTAGCGAAGAATACCTTACTAATATGAAACACTTACGCCAGTTGCTAGTACAGCTATTGTCTTAAAAGAAGGAATTTATATGAAAGTTCCGGATTAAAATATGGGCAAGAGGTTGTCTTGAAGTATTGAAGATATCGCTTAAGGAAAAAGGTTTTAAAAAAAAAACAGGTACTTGAGGGCATCACAGCTTAAGCACAATTAAGGGGGAAAACCAAGACAAGACATAAAATTTTGTACGCAGCTCGGTCGGTGATATAAAGAGCCTCAGATCCCATGTTTAAAATCCTCGCCTTAGGGTCCTAGGCTTGGGCTGCAAATGCCTGCGATCTGGGACGGTTTTTATTTTACCGCCTTATATGCATAAAGCAGACTAAATAATGACCGTCTGCAATATACTTACTGAGAAAACATATAGAATTCCTACTAATATTTACACCAAGGCGCGACGCCAGCGCTCGCAGCGCAGTCGAGCGTCGTGATTGTCAGTCGACGCGTAATGACCCATGTTGAGATAAATTGGTCAAGACTTGTTTACTTATTATTGTACACCAATAAAACTTATATTTTTGGAAAGCTTATAAAATGATCTACTTATTTTGTAAGAACATACATTGCTCTAAAGTTATTATTTATTGAGTTATAAGCATCTTTTATCTGTACTTATGCAATCGTGCATGGTAAAAAAATCACATTTTATAAAATATTTCAAATATGACTTTAGTTATGGTATAAGTGTCAAAGAAACAATTATAGTAAGTTTAATAAGCTTTCAAACGACGCCTCACACGAACCGATTGGTAAAATAGAACCCGAGATTTTGACATAAATCGACGACGGTCGGCCGCCATCTTTATGACGTCACAGCTATGTGTGTTCCCCCCTCCATGAACTAAAACAGGAAGATTCGTGTTCTAGAGACAACAAGGAACACATCCATACCAGTTTTAGGTATATAGACTAAATCAACTTGTAACTACTTTTAAAAATCTGCGACCGAAAATGGCTGTAAGGGCTGATACTTATAAAACCTAATCTTAAATAAAACAAAAATTGGTGTCCCCAGAAATATCCATGATTTGAGTAAAATAAAAACAATTTAATGTAACTTTTTTAACATGCAGCACCTATAAGCATTTTACGTCACGCTGGATGAATGTAAGAATAACAATTCCATCTTCTTTATTTTACTATCGCAGACAACTTAAAATATTTTAAATCAGACACTGAAAGCGTTGTAAAATGTGTGTTAATATATTTTGTACACTCGTTTCCATTGGTGATAGTTGTTTATGGATACTTTCCGCACTAGTCGGTATCTTCCAAACGAAGTAAGTTTTGCAGGACGTAAAAGTAAAATCTGATCGAGATAATTTCTTGTAAATGTTAAGAATTGCTATAATTTTCCACCGGAATATCATTGTAATGCCATATTTTTACCTAAAATTAATAAATGTAATTTTTAGACGCCTCCAATTCGAATTCTAATGTAACGGTGACGCCACTACAAGGTTGTGTAGTGGGAATAACTGACAGTGTCATAGGGTTCATGTCTTGCCGCGATACGTATACAACCGAATTGATATCCTCCTCTTTTGAAATCTTGAAGTCGGTTAAAAATGGCGACCAAGTAGGTATTTACCATATGATATCGCTCGCGCAACACGCTTTCCGGCACCACTCCCTCCTTGCGAACTTGCTCCGGTATGGACTTCAGTACAGTCAGCACAAGTTTGTCGCCATCACCTGTACAGTGAAATGCGTCTGTAACTTGCATACTTTATGATGGGCAGTTTTTATTTATCACGAAAAACAATCCAGTCTGACAAAACCAAAGCATGCATAAATGTCAAAATATAAATAACAGGTAGAAAACTCTAAGAAATACCACAAAATTTACTACCATCATTATAATCAATCTACTTAACTATCGATCGCCACAAGATTAACCACGTTAATTCTATCGTGATTAAATTATTGAATAACGATTGAATTAATTTCACAAATTTACTAAGAATTATTCACGAAGTAATCGATTTAAAATTAGTAGACGCTAATTTTTGCACGTAACAATAATTCAAAATGTCTTATATTATATACTTTACGCAGGGACGCAGGACTATACCCCGTTTTTTTTTAAGGCGATGGGGTGGGCAAGCTCTTTCCATACAAACTTTGTGCAAGTTTTTCTTCGTTTGTGTTTGCACATCAGTTACTATTTTTGGTCCATATGCTTATTTTTTTGTTAGCTATGTCTTGATGTTTTTCTTTTTTAATTTTAATTATTTTCGTATTTTTTATTATTTTTTATTTAATAAATAATGCAAAATTTCAACATCACGTTCTGCGTATATCCAATATGTACCAATAAAAAATAAAATTAAATGCTGAAGTGCCAAAACTAACGCAAAAAACTTGCACAACCTTTATATGGAGAATGGCTTGCCCTACCCTGCGCCTTAAGATTAGAATTTTAACGGCCCATTTCGCCCACGTTTCTTCGTTTCCCTATGATATCAAGAGGATAATATTGTACTAATTTCACTTATTTCAGTAACTTATTACGTTTCAAAGATAACACACCACATATGTACCCGTTTCAAGATTGTTTTCCTCGAAATCGCATAACGGATAACGTACGATTACAAAGTAGACAACAACCCTCAGTAACCCATTCCCGATTTCTAGAAGTCGAACGTGACTTCATGGTTTAAACTAATTAGATGGGATACCTACCAGCGGCCTCCTCAATGGCCTTAATCTCCTTGGCTACACAAATATGAGGGTCCCCCTTCTTTGTAGCGGCGAGCAGCGAAGCGCCGGCCGTCCATAACTGCTGAGAACGCTTCGCCTCTCGCTCGGCCTTCAAACGAGCTGGAAAAGTTATTCAAAACTGATAAACCCGAAACTAATGTTCATCCATTATATAAATATATCCAACAGCAAAAATAAAGAATGTAAAAAGCTCCCAGTTTGTACCTTATCAAAATATGAATAGGTATACAGGTAATAGGAGCAAAAAATTAAACGGTACACTATTGAGCTCTCCAGCAATTATTTCCAAATAATTTTAATCGAAAATAAAGGTTTTTTTTATTGGAATATGTTTTCGCAATTGTAGCTTATATGTACTTTTTTACACTACTGGAGTGATATTAATAATAATTTATTCAAAAAACACAAAAAAATAATAAAAAATAATAAAAAAATCCCGAAAATATAGTTTTAAACCAAAAATGCGACAACGATTATGAGTCATAACTTGAAGCAACCTCAAAATCAGCATTGAATGCCGCGCTATAATCTCTGGGTGCTAAGATCGGAGGTCATAACCTTATCGAAATTTCTCCCAATTGAAAAAAGATTTTTTTTTTGGACACAAGAGGTGCTGCAGATGCTCTAAGGAAGCGTCCTTTAAATTTATTGCTCCTATTACAGACCACACCCTGTATAGTATTCAGTGTTATGATTATGACAGATTGAACAGCCTTGATAATAATAGAAAGGAGTTGTGGAAATTTGATCCATGTCTTCGTTTGCCTGATATTCTCATGCTACTCGTATAGATTTGTGTAAAAGTCTTTCTAATCTTGGTACCACCGTGAGCTAGTCATAGCCCTTATGAGTCTAACATGAATTTGATTATCATCATGCGTAATATCGAACATATTAATTATAATTAATTTAAAATAGATAAGAAGTAGGTGCATCAAAACAGCGAACACACTGAAAACATACTTACCTAGTTAATAAAATTGTGTATTGCAAAGCTTCAGTAATTCTGTGCATCATTTGTGGGCATAGCGAGGGTACCTACAGCTTACCGTCTGCGTAAAATGTCGTAAATATTCGGCATTCAAAGAGATTTGGTTACATTTTCACCTTCTAGCTTCGCTTCGACGGCCTTCACCTTCAAAGAAACATCTCTGAGCTCGCGCGCGAATTGAGTCTTTTGCTCTTCTACTGCCTCCTGAACCAGTTTGTTTAATTTTTGGGTTGTCTAGAAACCAAACAGTGCGTTAAGCAGGATATACTTCATTGCCGAGATGGTATGTTTACTCTAAACTAAAAAATGAGCACCAAAATATAAATAACAATGAAAAGAATTTAAAATAGCTAAAAATCATCATCAATGGCCAATTGGCCACTGCATTCCTGGCCGATGAATATTGTGTTTGTGTAACCACAGCATAAATGCTGTATAATGACATTTATGATGACTGTTTCAATGTCACTCATTTGACAAAACACTACAGAACCAATGACGTACCTAATAATATTACTAGCGGTAAATGAAAGTTGGACAAAACGTATTGTCAAGCCATAAATACCCTCTCTTCCGTCGCTTTCAGGTTTATCTCCATGTTAGTTTCGTGCCGCTCTTTCGTTTCTTTCATGGCCTTTTGCAAAGCCTTGTCCACCTCGGATTTCTGCCAATCTAGCTGCAATATTAAATTAATTACAGAATGTCGGCCTGTTTAGCCTAGTTGGTAGTGACACTGCCTACAAAGCTAGAGGTCCCGGGTTCAAATTCCTATAAGGGCATTTGTTTCTGGGGTGAGCATAAACATTTTGTTCTTGAGACTAGGATGTTTTCTATATATTTAAGAATATATCTATTAAATATATCGTTGTCTAGTACCTATAACATAAGCCTTATTGAGCTTAATATGAGGAGCTTACTACTTCGATTTGTGTAAAAATTGATCAATTTTATCAATTTTGTCAATTTTATTAATAGTTAAATGGGTTCGATTTCCGCTCGTGGCGATAATTTCTCAGGTTATTATTAGGTTCTTTAGGGTATAGATTTTTGATGGAAAGATCACGCACCGCAGACCGGAAGGATGATAGATATAATATATAAGGAGGAGTTCTGGCCGAAAAGTGTCGTATTCCGGCGATTTCGCGGCCAGTTATTCGACACCCCGAATAAGAGCCTCGCGTCGATATCCCATCGCAATATATAATTTAATTTTACTCGTAGGATATAAAATAATATGTATGTTAGTCTGTGAGATACGCGAGTGATTTAGCCGAAGCGGCAAGACGGACAGGATCTTTCTTACGTCGGTAAATGCTTATTACGCTTCCCGCCTGGCCGGGTAAGCTAGGACTGGTATGAATCCGCCCGGTCTACCGTCTAAAACCCCTTGGCCAACTCGTCACCATCTTCGTCTCATCGTCACCGAATTACGGACACGCCGCATTCTACCGCGACAAGACAGACAGGCTACTCATTTCAAATACCTTCTTCTTATACCACTGCTCCAGTGCCGCCTGTCTTTTCTTGAATTCATTCTGGATGACCACGTCGCGAGCTTTTACGTCTTTCTCGTCTTGAGACAATGCTGGAAGCAGCCAATGTTTATCTCGCGTGAATTTGATTGAGTTGAATGAAATGAAAAGTTGATATTGTTGAATGAAATTGGGGAAAGCCTATGTCTAGCACCAGCAGTGAACGTCCATTGGCTGACATGGTGGTGGTGGTGAATTAAATGACGGAAAATGTATCACTCTCAAGCATCAGAGTCAATATTTGAAATATAAATTAAAAACGGAATTCAGCAATGAAATTAATATTAATTTCTCACTTTCAACTCCTCGATTTGCTCTTTCACTTGCCGCTTCTGCGGCTGCTTTCAAGTCAGATTCCAGCTTATTTTTCTGAAACATACCAATGAGTGCTATTTCTATCTATTTATCCAAATAAGTTACACTGTTAAAATTGGCTATTTCTGCTTTGAGGGACACGAGGTAACGAACAAACCAGAGAGAATTAGGGATAGGACAGACCAGACCACGCGGAAGTGGAGTACCCTGATTCTGTTTTTTGGCAACCCAAAACATGGCAAGCGTTATAGTTTCGCCATTTCTGTATACCTGTCTGTTCATCTGCGGCTTAGCTCAGTAACGTACTACTAGAAACCTGAAATTTGGCATAGGCATACATATCAATCACGCCGACATTATGTCACGTTACGTCGCCTTCCAAGTGAATTGAAAGGCGAGGTAAGCAGACTTTTTTTTAAAAGAAGTTGACAGTAAAAAAAGGTAAAAAAAATGCTCAAGGTCGGGGTAAGCTTTTATTTGGACAATTATTGTTATTAAGGCACTCACAGATTTTAGATGTATAAAAAAAGAATAACTATGGAAGATTAAAAGGTCAAACACTGTAAATTTTAGGTAGGTAGCTCAAAAATTGGAGCCTCGAGACAGAAGACTCGCCGCCTCGAGTATACTCGAAACTGGAATTCAAGACCAAAAAAACTACGACAGGTACGTCACTGTCAAATCTGTCAAAGTCACTTATGTCATTGTCATATAAAGTTTTCAGGTTTCGCCAACCTTTTTGTTATATGCTTCTTTGTATTGGCTGGCACAATTAATACATTAGGATTTTCTCAAAAAAAAAAGGAACTTAATTACAAACTTTAATTTCAACTCAACTAACATTGACAAAATTTTACTGCAAAGAACTTAAACAAGTTGAATTACCAATGAACACACACGATAGTTCCTTCTCACGAGATGGTCCGGCCTGTGGTTCCATCTTACGTGCACACACGCAAAGCTCCCGTAGAACACACAAAATTAACAACAGAACAACAATAAAAACGGATTGAATTAACCAAACAACAAAACACAAAAACGTAACAAAAAACAAAAACTCAACAAGGCAGAAACCACCACGGAGTAAAAAAAAACATTCGAACACTCAGAGCAGACTTCAGATGTCGAATGAGAATGACAATGACAAATCTATAGTGTCATGGCGGCCATAACAACCATAAAGCACATTAGCTAAATGTATGCAAAAATAAGTTATTAATAACTTACATGTAGTTAAAATGTTGTACCAAATGTTATTAACACCTGAAGTGATACAAGCCCAATACCAGCTTTGCAACCAAAAATTACGGATGATTAAGTTTGTATTAAAGCGTCTTGTATTTATGTAAAAGTAAGTAAATAAAATTACTTCTTTAAATTAAAGAATTAAAATTACCAGTAACTAAATTAAGTCAGCGTGTGTTTTTAGAAAAAAGGGATATACTATTGTACGATCATTTTATTGCACTGGCAATATTGTCGTAGTTTTTTTGGTCTTGAATTCCAGTTTCGAGTATAGATTGGTACGGCGACTCGAGTAGGTTGGCGCGTCGGCTTGAGTAAGTTGGCGCGTCGGCTTGAGTAAGTAGGCGCGTCGGCTTGAGTAAGTTGATACGACGGCTCGGGTTAGTTGGCACGACGGCTCGAGTTAGATGGCACGACGGCTCGAGTTAGTTGGCACGACGGCTCGAGTTTGTTGGCACGACGGCTCGAGTAAGTAGGCACGGCGACTCGAGTAAGTAGGTACGGAGACTCGAGTAAGTAGGTACGGAGACTCGAGCACGGTGGCTCGGGAAGAATGGCTCGGCGTGTCGAGAAAGATGTCACGTTGTCTTTAGTAGGAGAAAGAGGGTTTACGTCGAAGTAAGTACGTGAGTACGAGGTCTTCTTGAAGTGCAGGGCCTGGCTTGGCCCTGCACTGACCAATTGCGACTTGACTGATGAAAAGTCGGCGAGAAACTGCATTGTCCTAGGCAATGTTCGGCTTTTATACCATTTCTTGCCGATGTTCGAGAATCCATAATTCTAAATTAACAATTTCAAAATTTACAGGATACCGGTATACAATTTAGACGTAAAATGATTACAACCTTAGCTATAAATAAGTTTTGACAATGTCCGTTGCTATGACGGTCGATAAGTAAACATGTCAAAAGTATTAAATACTAGGATAATTATATTTGTTTTCGTATGAAAACAACAATAGTTATTTGTTATACAAAAGGGTGCAAAGTTGTATTTTACCCGCGAGTGTGGAATTGAAACACGAGCCAGCGAAAGGATTCTATAGTTGAACCACGAGCGAAGCGAGTGGTTCTAAAATAGAATCCTGAGCGTAGCGAGTGTTTCAACACACGAAAAGTAAAATACAACTTTGCACCCGTGTGTAACACAAAACTTTTCTCCTCACTATAGCGAGGAAAGTGCAACATGCAAAAAACACAGTTCCACAGGCATGATTTTCATCACTGGAATCACTGATTTTTTTACGATATTATAACAGAAAACTCTGAAAGTTGTGTATAATATTTACGCGAGTCGGAGTCGGTGAAAAGTTGTGTATATTTTAGTTGACATTGACAATGATAACATTTCTGACGATGCGTTTTGAAATTGCATCGACTCAACTTGTGCGTTTACAATTATACTCAAAGTCATTATAAAAAAATGTTACTTATAGAATTTTAAGGTTTACGACTTAAATCATTAAATAAAGCTAATTTTGGTATTTTTTATTAAATTCTCAAACCATTTATTTAATGATAATTGATATCAAACGAACCATTAATATGAGCGTTTTACGTGTCGTTATCTGTCAAAAGCTACTCAAACACGCTTCAAGGTCAAATTACTTTCCCCACTTGTGGATAAAATGCGTTTTTACCCGCTTGTTTCAAAGGATAAAAGACGGCTTTCCGAGCTAGTGAGGGGAAAAATAATTGAAAACATAGGCAGTGCCGGAAACATTGAAATTTTCGAAAGTAATCAAAGAAACAATATTTTCCTATCGTTACAGTGATTCAAGTGAAATGTTTAGCGAAAGAAACAAGGTAACGAACGAGAAAAAGCGCATTGCCGCAACCTGCAAGCGAGGGCGAGCAGATGCTCTTAAGAACACAAGGTATGCTACAATAAAATGAAAAAAAAAATTGGGTAGCTTCCCTACACGTGTGTCACCCGAGGATCGTTGGAGAGCTTGTTTCAAAGTAATGTGATTTTTCTTTAGCTATTTTATTCAGGAATCCGTTTGCGTGATATAAAACTGTTTAAAAATGATAATAAATATTGTTGGCATCAAGAATACCAATAAAATATACATTTTGTTATTATGATAATCGTTTTATGAATTATGATATTCGACAGTATGCTACTTGAAAATATGCATTTTGTTTTTATGGTGACTGAACGGCACTCGGCTGGGTGATATATTTGTCCCCCTCTAACGTTCTCGAAGGCCGGCGTAACGTCATTCGAAGTAGAGCTCTAGCACACTGCAGGTAGCCGGGCGTAACTGAAGACTACCAGTTTCTACTGAAACATTCATGTCATCATTTCTTTATACAATGTAATTAAAAAATTCTAATATATATAAAGTGAATAAAATCTAGGTACGCATGTAACACACACGACCTCATCGTCGCGTACCATCAGATGAGATAGTGGTCAAATGCTTACCTATTTTTTATTTATATTAAATAAAAACACTTACCATTCGCAAGGTGTGTATCAACAGGAGGTCGGTGCCACCAATAATGGTTGGTTTTTCGCTGTTATATTCAGTCCCAGGGAATAATATTTGGTTCTCGTAAACGTATTGGTCGACTAGTTTTTCCACCTAGAAGAGATATTTAGCGTTTATCCTCTAACTTCCCAAAGGCCTATCTATTTTATTTATTAGAAGGGATCTATCCTCGGATAAGGTGGAGAGAACTGCATGCTTCGGCTACATCAACAATGATGATCCTCCCCTTCGATGGAATTTATATCTTTCTAAATTAGAGAAGACTTAGGTGTGAGGATGAATGCCCTGCCAACGGCGAGCGGTGCGAAGGTAGTAGGCATCATGTCGAACAGTTCTTCGGACATAGAAATACTATAATGTATAGAATCACAATCACGTCGTAAAAATGGCTCTGTAAAAGCCGGTACATGTGCACAATTTATGCGGGGATTGTCGAGCGGAGCCGAACACTTCCGAGCAAGTGCTTGATATTCACAATGCCTACTGACGTACGAAAATCTTAGAAAACCAGTATAAGCCTGACTTCCGATTATGACGACTATCGTTACGAATCTCAAGGTCCAGATATAATAGAACGTGTGGTGAGGCAAGTCTAGACAGGTTGTGAATATCATAGTGTTTGACAAGACAACTTGTCATTGCCGGTTGCTTGCATAATGTTCAGTGCTTAAATGCAGAAATTCAAGCAGAACTATAAAGAAAAAAATCGTGGGTTATCTTATTTTCAGTAAGTATCACTCGTTATTGAATTAAAATTTGTATTTGAAGGGTCAGTACTCGTTATGTTATCATAGCGTAATTTGACAATCACCAGGAATTAAATATCTGTGGAGTAGCTACCCCCTTAATACTAATTATAGTAATTCCGAAAAGTTAGAATGTGAAATTATGTTTCTTTCTGCATGCAACTGTACTGGGATAATACTAGCTAGAATGATGATGAGGACGTTTGTTGGTGATAAGGTCTTGCAAATTCTAAAATGTTTTAAACTTAAATTATGATTTATGACTAAAGTACTTATTGATAATTCCAATAAAGTGATTTAAGGATGCTTAAATTAAAGTTAAGATAGTTAAGTTTATACGTATACCTATACGTCGACATGTCGCGGCGTCATGTTGCTCCGGCCGTGATTTCGAACCCAACTTCCAGTTAGTTCTGAGTGTTCCATGAGACAACACGAATGACGTGTTTTTGAAATTTGAAAGAAGGGATCGCAATTTACTTTTGTATCTTTTATTAAATTATGGACTAACAAACATAACAAAAAAAAAAAAAACATACAACCGACTTGATAACCTCCTCTTTTGAAATTTGAAGTCGGTTAAAAAAGAAGAAGACGATGATTATGATTTATTTATACAGGTATATGTAGAGAAAAAAGACACGCCAAGAACCTTCAATCAATCAATCAATTATTTTATTTCTTTGAATGTGGTACAATTCAGGTTCTTATAACTACGTTAGCTCAGCACACCCTGCCAGTATCGGCGTAGAAATAGTTTTCACATTACACATTAATCAGTTCATATATCAATAATACACACACAATCGAAATATTTATATCGTTCAAATAGACGACATCGTTAAGGTGCTTCTAAGAACTCTTTTATTGAATAAAAACAGTTTTCAATCACAAATGCAGCTAACTGTTTTTTTAAGTTAAAAAAGTAAAAAGTAAAAGTAGTTTATTCTTCAAATTAGGCATATTACATGCACCTATGAACGTCAATAAACTACCACCGGTTCGGAAAAATAAACCTCTGCCACGAGAAGAACCGGCGTAAGAAACTCGGCGAGGTGTCATTGTTTCAAAACAATATACATTGTATAGTTAAATATAAAATTACAGTCTCAGTTACTACAAAAATAACAAGCTACAGTAGAAAACCTATTTTCGCGATAGATTAGCCGTGCAGGACACTATCACTGCCAAACATCCCTGTCCATGATGTAATCGTTTACCTTATAATATGCTTTTGAAATAAGTGTTTGTTTTACTACAGATTTGAATTTAGAATTGCTAAGTTCAGTAATGTGTTTTGGAATTTTATTGTAGAATTTAATACAATTTCCCAAGAACGACTTTTTCGCCTTTACTAGTCTATAGAAGGTTATTTTCAGTTTCCCAGTGTTTCTGGTGGCTATTGGTTTATCAGCGTTCGTTGGGAAATTGCACAAATTCTTCCTAACATACATTATTATTTCAAATACGTATAGGGACGGCAGGGTTAGAATATCTATTTCTTTGAAAAATTCTCTTAATGAGTCACGCGACCCCAAGTTATAAATTGCCCGGATAGCCCTTTTTTGCAAAATAAAAACAGTTTCAATATCTGCAGCTGATCCCCACAAGATTAGACCATAAGTAATTATACTATTAAAATAAGCAAAGTAAACTAACCGTGCCGTTGCCACATTGGTAAGCTGCCTTATTCTCCTGACTGCAAATGCAGCAGAGCTCAACCTACTTCCTATCGCTGTTATATGGGAACCCCACTGCAATTTTGAGTCCAATGTAATACCTAAGAATACAGTTGACGTAACAAATTCTAATGTTTGGCCATTAAGTTTAATATTTGTATCTAAGTTTCTATTTGACGAGTTCGCTAGAGAGAATTTCATACATTTAGTTTTTTTCGGATTCAACACTAAGTTATTGGCAGCAAACCAGTCAGATATCATGGACAGGGTATTATTTGGTTCAATGAGTTCAGTATCTTTCCTATTTACCTTGAACAGTAATGAGGTGTCGTCTGCGAACATTACAATGCCTGATCTTCGGCTTACCATATATGGTAGATCATTTACATAAACAAGGAACAGGAAAGGGCCTAGAATAGACCCCTGAGGTACTCCCATCTCTACCACTGTCTCTGACGAAAGGGCTTTATTTATCGCTACCTTTTGATTTCTCTGTGTTAAATATGATTTCATAAGATCCAATGCATGTCCTCTGATACCATAGAAATTAAGCTTACAAATTAAAGTTCCATGATCTACACAATCAAAAGCCTTGGAAAGGTCACAGAACACTCCAATGGCGTCATATGACTCTTCCCAAGACTGCAAAATAAATTTTATTAAACTTGCACCTGCATCAGTAGTTGATCTACCTTTCGTGAAACCGAACTGCTGTGCGTGCAAAATATTGTGTGAATTAAAATGAGAAACCAATTGCGTAAGCATTATTTTTTCGAATATTTTGCTAAACGCAGGTAGGATAGAAACTGGACGATAATCAGAAGGATTATCTCTATGACCTGATTTGAAAATAGGAACTACTTTACTACACTTCATTAAGTCTGGAAAAATGCCATTGTCTACACAACTATTGAAAATGAGAGCTAGAGTGGGTGCAACGACCTCGAGAATAGATTCCAGTACCATGACTGACACGCCCCATAAGTCCTCAGTCCTCTTTATTTTTAACATTTTAAAAGACTTCAGTACATCTAGAGGAGAAACATGATGAAATATGAAAATATTTAGTGACTCTAATTTTACGTTCTCATTCAGAAGGGATTCTGCTATTGTGGTAGATGATGCCAAACTTTGAGTCGTGACTATAGGAATTTTGGAAAAGAAATTATTAAATTCATCGGCTACTTTTAGTGCATTAGTAATTAAATTATCCTCTATTTTCAAAGAAATCGTGGACTCTTTATTACTTCTCTGCCCAGTCTCTGTGTTTATTATTTTCCAGACAGTCTTGGCTTTGTTATCTGAGGACTTTATTTTATTATTCAAGTGCATTGCTTTTGCCTTTGTGCACACTGTTTTGAATAATTTGGAATAATCCCTAACATACTGATGGAAGCGTTCGTCAGTGGTGCAAGATCTCCTTTCATAAAGTTGGTATAAGTTATCTCTACTCTTTCGAATTCCGGTAGTTGCCCAATCATTAAATCTCATTTTATTGTTTATTTTAATACGCTTTTTACTACAAGTTGGTATGTCTCTAGACTTTTCATAGTGTTAGGTATTTTATTATATATTCTTGTTGCCATTCCAAAAAAACTATTCCGCATTAATGCAGTTTTCATAGGCTGGTTATACAAATGTCCTTTATATTGCGAGCGAGTGGGAAGTTTTCGTCTGTCTGATACAGATGTGAACAAACCAAGATGGCGTTTAACAAATAGTGCTGTCTCTAAGATGTATAATGCAGGCAATGTCAAGATTCTCAATGATTTAAACAGTGGAACACAACTGTCTCTTACGTTTATGCCGCAGATAGCTCTTACGCATCTTTTTTGGGCTATAAACGCTGCCTGGCGATTCACAGAGTTGCCCCAGAAGATAATGCCATATCTCATTTTTGACACTACTAGCCCATGATATGCTACTAAGACTGTATCACGGTTAGCTATTTTTGATAGTTTATATAGTGCGTAGGCCGATTTATTCAAGTGCTTTACATATTTCATCTACATGTATTTTCCAATTTAGCTGACTGTCAATTGATAATCCTAGAAATTTAGTAGCAGTTACGCTCTCTATTGTTGTACCTTGATATTTAACATTGATCTTATTATTAGTATGAGTCGATGTGTGTTGATAAAAATGCATCACATTTGTTTTATTTAAATTAATTATTAAATTATTATCATTAAGCCATTTTATAATACAATTTAATTCTTTATTAATGTCCTGTTCATAATTTGTTAAATCATTATTAAAGTTTATGATTGACGTACTGTCGTCCGCGAACAACACTATAGGATAATTTAGATTGCTTGGAAAATCATTAATATATATTAAAAACAGTAATGGACCAAGTACACTGCCCTGTGGAACTCCAAGTTGTAGGTATTGTTCTTTAGAAATATATTTACATTGTTTCTTTGTTGCAGGGCATATTCTGGATATCTCTGTATATTGTATTCTCTTTTTAAGATACGATGCTATAAGGTTTAACGCGTTCCCTCTTATGCCATACATGTTAAGTTTGTCTATGAGTCGATCATGGCATACATGATCGAAAGCCTTAGACATATCGGTATAAATTGCGCAAACCGGATTTTTTTTATCCTTAAAGGATGACGTAGAGCCGCTATACCCGTGCGATTACGAGGGTCGGGAATGCTCTTGTGTAGCTAAATTGAGAACATTTTTAACATGTGTAATTTGAAAAGTAATAATAAAACTTGATTTTTCATTATTATGAATTGAAATCAACATATTTCGACCACGTCACATAGTTCGACGACTAACTATAATAAATCCTTATATAAAAACATTGTTCAAAAAATATGAATGCGACTCCATTTCGAACTGTGTTCCCATTGTGACAGCTGACATTGGGTATGAAGGACATGAAGTTGTTTCAAATGTCGCTAATGAAGATGATTTTTCACATTGTACTAATTTGAGTCTTAATATATAATAATTTGAGTGCGGTGGAGACACTGCGATCGCCAACCCGCATGCCAAGCGTGGCGATTATGGCATTTACCCCCCATAAAATTGGGGGAAGCCTATGTCCAACAGTGGACGTCCATCGGCTGATATGGTGGTGACGACATGGTGGAGTCTTATCTTGGTTGTAATAAAGTAAGTTTTCGCATGTTTTACTTTTTAGTTTTACGATCGTGGTTGTGAATTGAGTGACTTCGCTTCTACTCGAATGCAACATTGTTATGAGCTATTATTGTGACAGATTTAGTACGGGACTGTTACTCTAGGTATTATAAGAGCTCAATGTCTTCGGAGCACAACCCATTATTTAAGCGATAGAACACGCACAAGAAGGCAATGTTTTATATGTATAATATTGTAAATCATGAAGAAGCTGCCTCTACATATATTAAAGTTATTTAGTGTGTTTTTTATGTTAGTGTTTGTTGGTTATTGTTATTTTATTATTATTATTAGGTTAAGAAGTAGTAGACCATCCCTTAAGTTCTTACTTGTTGCCACTTCTTATCCAAGCTGGCAGCCCGGTCGGCCTCCCACACGTACTCCGTCTTCATGATCTTAATCTTCGCCATGAACTCTTTGAGTATGGCGTTGGTGTTCTCTATGGCGTCTTTTGGAGCGCTTATGCCGCAGTCCAGTAGGCGGCCAAGTTCCTCTGCAAGACAATAACGTAAAACATGACATTACTTTTCACATCCGCAGCTTGATCAAGCATTATGTGGGTGTCTGAGCTTCAAGGCATATCTTACGGGATCCATAACCACCACCATCAGCCAAAGGACGTCCACTACTGGACATAGGCCTCCCCCAATTTCATGGGGGGTAAATGTCATAATCGCTACGCTTGGCATGCGGATTGGCGATCGCAGTATCTCCACCGTACTCCAGGGATGCTGCTGCCCATCCCCCGGTAGTCTTGGTCGTAGTTTTAGGACATACCCGGGTCGGGATCCATAAACTCTCTATAAATATGGAGGCCGGGTGGATATACCCGTTTTTTCCGATATTTGGGAGCTAGTGGTATGTGGTAAACTGCAGTGCGCCGGAAATAAAGCGCATAGTTCTGTTTAACTATTACATCAACTCCGGAGAAATGTGCACTGCCTAGACCGGCCGCACAGTTTTCCACTGAAGAGTTTGCCAGCGAGCCAGCGATAAGGCAGTGCGAAGGACATTCTTTGCTCCCCATCCCAGGATATTTGGGTTTATTTTTGAATAATTTTATCACGCGTCAGTTCCGGACAGGTGTTCTTTGAAAGTGAGAGAGTGGTCGACGGCAACGCCGAGGTATTTGGGACTAGGATTTAGCCTTAAATCTAAACCATTTAGAGAAACCTTGAGTTCACTGTTTGCCATCTGGTTGTAAGTGAACACAACAAACATCGGTCTTGCTGGTGCTAGGTCGAGACGCCATGATGTACCAGAGTGAATCAGGACCGAAAAGACTTCTCTAAAATTGGCCTATGCTCAAAAGTACAAAATTACTAAAACTTAGCATGCTGTTAGTGAAATATTTTAATCGAGCTCTCACCCATGGTCTTCAGAGCCTTCGCAGCTGCACACGCGTAGTCATTGAGCATCTTGAATCGCTCCTTCATCGCCGGCCGGATTGCCTTCAGCCTGTCATACGTGAAGTTTGTCAGGTGGTCTTCCACAAGCTACACAACAAAGGCATAAAAGTTAGGAACATAAACAAAAGATAAGTACAACTTCCAACTAAGTTAATGTCTGCGTGTGATGTCCGCACGACACATTTTGTTTTAGTTTAATTAACAACGCAATAATAAGAAACTGAAAAATGGTGACAGGGTCTTCCCCAAGTCCCATTCGATGGTCGGACCAGATATCCTCGACGTTGAATACGTTTGTCAGTGCTGTATTCCACCGGGCGCCTGAACGTAACCAATGGCGACAGCTAATTGACAAGATCACAAAGAGCTACGATCCTCAGCAGTAAGGGAACAATGAAAAAAAGGAGAATAAACAACTGAAAAATAAAATGTACCTATTATTTCTTACCCCCCACCAGGTGGGCTGACGACCTGAAGGTCACGGGAGTCCGCTGGATACGGGAGGCGCAGGACCGGTCTTTGTGGACAGTGTGACACTCTTTGGGGGAAACCTTTGTCCAGAAGTGGACGTCCTTCGGCTGATATGATGATGATGATTCTTTCTTAAACTATAAGCATTGAAAACTCACTTCGTTGTAGTATCGACAAGCCTCCTTAGCCGTCCAATAATTGTTGAGGCATATCTCCCCTTGGCTGAGAAGGCACTTTTCAATCTCGCATATGGTTTTCAAAGATGGAGGCTTCACCACCTCTGTACATTTGGCAGGGTTAGGTGGTCCTGAAAAATATATATTTAATAGAAACTGGGCGGTTAGACCCTAAAATCCACCTTGCGGGGGCAGGGGAGCGAAACACAGGGGACTTTTAATGTCTTAAGACAAAATCGCCAAGGTCGGTTGCAGAGCATTCTTTGTACCGTACGGTCGACCTCACAAGGGGCTGCACACCTTTGTACCTAGTCGCTTTAATGTCTAACGGGTGAAAGCGACAACGTCCCAAAGTGTCCAGGCACTTATGAGGCCGACTGTACCTATTTCAATTTTCATAGTATAGTGCTTTATGTATATACTGACATAATTTAAATTTCTTTTCCGGTTGGCAATCTTGAGGCCTATTGGAGGACGTATTTCGCTGTAATGAACGCTTCTAAAGCAAATGATAATCATACTTCATCCTTATCTGACATTATTAGTCTTTCGTTCCTTCTTCCTCTCGTGCTATTATCTGTTTATCTCGTCACGACGGCCTTAATTTACTAGTAGTTTGCAAAGTTCTGCGAAGTAGGAGATTTTAAAGTATCATATTATATTTTTGTTTACCTTCTGGCTCAGGCTTTTTAGGGCATATAATCTCTATTGATTCCTTCTTCTTTTCTTTTGCCACTGAAACGAAATACGTGAATTCATAAATTAAAGAGTCTTCTGGGGCCGTTTCGGTAGAACATTCAGTGCTCAAACCGGGTATTAGAGTAAAGCATTCGCTCATTTAAGTTGAACGATTTCTATACATCTGATCTATTCTCTCTAATGCACAAATCACTAAGTTTGAGACAGACAAATAAGTGATATCTGACAGGTATTCACCCTGCTAGTGTCTCCGTTTTCATAGCTGGAAAATTGTGCTGAAATTAAGGTTTTTTAACGAAAAATTCCATTGTAATTTGAACCTTCTTACTTGTACACTAAGGTCACTTTTTGAACAGACTAATTTGATACAGTCGGTAATTTTAAATAATTTCAACGATACCGATATTGTTGACACTTTGAAAACATATATATATTTAAGACTGTGACAGTTCAAGTATACCTATTACATTATACATTTCGACAAGAACATCGCAAACCATTAATCTCTATCATTTTGTCAACGTTTGGTCTAACCTACGATTAACCTAAATACGTAACTCTACACTAATGGTTAAAAACTTAATAATATTATTTCTATAACCATGCTACTAGTTGACGCCATTTTCCGCGCAAATGGTTCCCACGTGCGTCAATCCTATACGGAAGAATCGGCCCGAGTTTAAAGCCTTAATTACACACGTACGAGACTCATACACGAGTTTCAAAACATTGCGCGGTTTTACAGATCGATACCTCGTTATACCACGTCACTGGAAACCTGCCCAGCGGCCGTATAATGGTTTCCATTTTATCACATATCGTCGTGGATAAGACGCCCGTCACTCTCACACTCCCATACTTGTCAGAACGTGACGAATGTCTTATCCACGACGATAAGTGATAAAATGGCAACCAGCATAGGCCCGCTGGGCAGGTTTCCAGTGACGCGATGCAATCGCGCGTATGTAAAACGCACGATTGAATCGCTGCAAAAATTTGAGCGTGTGCTCGTATAACGGCGATATAAAATTTAAATACTTACGAGGTTTGATTAGTTTCCCGTCAGGAGTACACAATGGCGGCGGTACCGGCGCGGTCAAGTATTCTCTCACGGCAACCACGAGGTCTTTGGCGGATTGTGAATATGTTTTGTTCTCCTGATAGGCTATGGCGATCAGGTCATCGTACCACGGGGCGTTTATGCTGAGCCAGTCGCGTACTTCGGGTGTGTGCCTGGGAGTTAAAAGCTGGCATTATGTTACCACTCGTAGATGGATTACGATTATAGGACTATCACTTTATAGTACGTTTTGGGGGTTTACATGGTCTCTACATGGTGATGTAAAGCAAGGTTTCTTAAACTTTTTGTATGCATGGGTCCAATTTGAAATTTCAAAAAGCCCGAGTATCCTTTAAAAAATCCTGTTGCCAACCAGAAAACTCCCGTATAGGTACTAATTTTTATATTAATGTTTCTTGATAGGTACATAGGATTTCCATGGACCCCTCGTGTTGTTTAGACGGCCTCCTCAGGGGCCCGTGGACCCCTGTTTAAGAAATCTTGATGAAGTGTCAATAAAATAGCGTAAGTTTGAGACAGCAACTGATTTATTAGTTCTACTTTGCTAGCATGACCGCGTTTACGTCAGACATAGCATTCGTCTTACATTCATGAAGCAAAAGAAGTATTGTAAGGACCGTAGTATTTGGCAGTCTCTGGTCTCTGCCTACCCCAATGGGATACCGGCGTGATTATAATATGTGTGGGTTAAGGACCAAATTTTTGGACCGTCCGATTTGACACGAAAATATGTCATATTATTTATATGGGTAGGTAACTGTTGTTGCTGGTTGCTGTTGTTGTGTTGTGTGTGATGTATGAGTACATATCATTCGTCTTTGCACTTACAAACTTGCTAATAAGAGACTAATGCCATATAAATAAAATAAATAAATATTGGGGACAATCTTACACAAATTGACCTAGTCCCAAACTAAGCAAAGCTTGTGCTATGGGTACTAGACGATGATATACATACTTATATAGATAAATACATACTTAAATACGTAGAAAACATCCAAGACCCAATAACAAATATCCGTGATAAATGCACAAATAAATGCCCTGGCCGGGATTCGAACACGGGACCTCTAGCTTCGGAGGCAGAGTCACTACCAACTAGGCTAAACAGGCCGTCAAGACATAACGCGATTATGCTAGATCTAGGATGATCGGCGATCTATTGGACACTATTACAAAGGGCCTGGTTACACTTTGATTAGTGTTTAGTGCGACTTGATACATTTGCTGCAAGTGCGAGTAAGAAATGTATGAACTCGCACTAATCACTAATCAAAGTGAAACCAGGCCCAAGCTTTGGGTACGTCCCGCTACTATTTCAAGGCAAGCTTACTTAGCATAAACGCCGAAGCAGCCCGCAGTGAATAAGATGGCCATAGCGCCCCAGAACGCTCGGTCGTCTTTGGGCGGAGGCTTGCAGGGATCGGGCCGGTTACATGGATCTCGTTCTTGGACCTGCGAGTTGATAAAATGAAATATCTATGGGAAAGGGACCTTATCTTGTTGCAGGTTCGTAATTCACCTCACGCGAAAATTGTCGTTACGTACGGTCGATTTTTTCCGAAAACTCATAAGTTGGTGCAACTTGGACGTGTGTGAGTGGTAATTACGTAACTACAGCAAATAGTACAGTAACTTTTTACATTTACGGTTACAATAATTCTATATACTTATGCCCTACAGTTTCGTTCTTGTACATGCATCTGTTTAAGCTAAAAGTTGTTTGTATGCCTTTGAACGCCATTCTTCATTTTGTACGGCAGTGAACCTACACGCCTACTCATTTTCCATAAGATATTGAATATGAACCTTTGTTTAAGTACGAACAAGAGTTTGATAACGTACACGGCGTACGCCAAAACACCTATTCGTTACTGGCGATACGTCGTCCCGTACGCCATAACACCTATGGCCATACATCGCCAGTAACGATGAAACAACATTAGGTGTACTTGGCGTCCAAACGGTTACTGGACCCGTCGTCTTGTTAGGGCCATAGGGTCGTTTCAGTGAGCTCATTACTTGGAAGTCGTCATCAACGTCAATATCGTCATTCATCATACTGCTAAAGTCCCCAGTACGCTCGGCTGAACTCGATTCTCCATACAAACGTAGTTTCGTTCTCATTTTAAAACGCCTTGCTGAAATAACATGAAACTTTGTATACACATTACGAGCCGCCATATGTAGGTCGGAAATTAGTTTCTGTAGCTAGAAATTGTAATAGAAAAAAATCCAGCGAGTTTTTGAGTTTTTTACGTCTTGTATGAAAACCTTAATAATCGCTGTATTTTTTCTCCATTATAATTTCAAGCAACAGAAACTAATTTCCGACCTAGATATGTCGGATCCCATTGGTGTATAGAAAGTTTCATGTTATTCTAGCATGGCGTTTTAAAATGAGAGCGAAACTACGTTGGTATTGGAGAACCGAGCTTACTACCGACTCTTAAAGATCTCCACAGCGCCCGGTCTTACACCGCCGTAGTAGGTACAACGGTTTCCTGAAGTCGATAAAAGCTCGAAACTCAATAGGGCGAGCGCGGCGCGTTGCGGGGCGGAGGCGGAATTGAATTTTAGATCTTTCCGAAACTGTTGACTGTTTATTACTGCTTCATAAGTCACACACGTGGATTCCGCTCTACCGCGCTACCGAAACCGCGAGGTTTTTTGGTGCGAAGTGCCCGGACCGCGTTCGTTTTACCGCAAAACCGCCTCCGCCCTGCGCTGTGCGTTTCAAGCTTAAAAGGTTATCCGACATACCTGTGAGTAAGTAGTCCTTTGTGGGCAGGCATTGGTCTGGCAGAAGTGGGCCACGCGGTTGACGCGGTGGTCTACATTTTTGCACATGTGCTGAAAGGATCGAATTAATCGTCTCGTTAAAAGTTAACATGTTATATAATTTGTGCGTTTGTAATAGCAGGATGGCGGAGTGGTTATGGTATGAGACTTTTAAAGGGAGGTCGTAACTTCGAATCTTGTCTCATATTTCAGGTTTGTATTTTACAAGAACTTAGAATAAATGAAACGGCTTCCGTCGACTGTGAAATTACGAATTCTTAAGTTCTTTGATCATGTATCCAGAAATGTGGAATAGGTATATAAAAAGGCTGGTAGTACAAGGGCAGGTCGAAGGAAAAAGATCCAGAGGACGCTTTACGGACCTTTTAAAAGTAGTGACAAAGTCATCCGTCGTCGAGTGCACTCGCAATGCAACCATCAGAAATGAAGATACATTGCAAGGGAAAGTTTGAAGTCCATTGCCAACAACAAAGCGTGAATCGAAAATCAGCCATGTACGGCATCCAAGCAGCCACCACCACTCTTGAGAAGAGTGAACGACTGTGAAGATACATACTACTAGGTAGTGAATAAGTTTATTCACTGCCAGCCACGCCCCGCAGGAACAAACTTGCATAAAAGTAAACCTACATGTGCGTCGGTGCCAGTGAATGCGTTAACCACAGGCAACTTTCTGAAGTGATGATACTATGAAGAAACATGCGTCTTAAGAAAGGAACTGTACTGGGATAAGGGAGGTATTCCACTCATCCAATATCTTTGTCCAATATACATTTGATCAAAGAAATTGGATGATATCATCCAACTTGGATGGGACCCCGACATTTGATCAAAGATTCTGATGGTATTTAAATCAATATGGCTACTCATGAAAAAAAAACTTGGACAAAGATATTGGATGAGTGGAATGGGCCTCCGTCAAAGAACTTTGATCAAAGAATTGACAAAGAAATTGGACAAAGATATTGGATGAGTAGTATACCACCCCGTAATAAACTCATCCAATATCTTTGATCAAAGAAATTGGATGATTTCACGACATTTGATCAAAGATTCTGATGGCATTTAAATCAATATGGCTACTCATGAAAAAAATAAAACTTGGACAAAGATATTCGATGAGTGGAATGGGCCTCAGTCAAAGAAATTTGATCAAAGATTAGACAAAGAAATTGGACGAGTGGAATACCTACCTAACGCTAGGATGATGATGACTATGAAGAAACGTGAATATCGTGAAGAAATTCAAAGAAGCCCCCCAGCCGCCAGTACGCTTTAGTTCAGTCTGCCCGCTTATCTATGGGAGATGACTCAAGAGTAGCAGTGGCACGTATACCTACTTATACTCAATCAATATGCGTGGTGCCGATCCTTTACCGATTTGAGAACTCACAAAACCCGTGACGTCTGCAAAGCAGTGTTTTCTCTATTCCAAGAACACAAGTGTTTACTTTGACAATAACTTTTCTCTGAACTGAGTAGGTCCAGGTACTTACCAATTTAACTACGTAAGGTATGGCTTTTAACATTTCGGTCTGAAATTGGCGTTGAAACGGTTATTTTTGCGTTAGAGAAACATTGATTGAACTAGACGCATGTTTGAATTGTTCTGAGTTTGACGTAAGTGTCTTGTCTTGTTGTTTAAGTGTCAGGCTATTTTACGTGCATGCCAGAATTACAAGCATATTAGGACGTTCACACATGTTTGATTTTCGGTTATCTATATATTATGGGCTCAGTTTTTAATTTGAAATTTTCTAATACTCTGTTTTTATATACCTGAGTAAATAATAATGAATAAAGTAGTCCCTTTCACTCTCGTGTTATACACTATATGGTCTATATGACGCAAAGGGACGATACTAAGCTCGGAGTACTCTAGATTAAAATAAGATAAAGGTTGTCCGTTTTCTCATTTTTTTTTAATTAATTGAGGTTCTAAATCTTGAAAATAGTATTAATCCTTTGAACGCTTTCATATTTGAATGAAGTGATCACTCAGACGCCAAGGTATCAAAAATTGATGTAACGTTTGAACCAATAGTAACAAATAAAAACAATTCATAATGGATTTTTTCATGATCAAAGTACACCTTCACTCCTACCTTTTTAGTGGTTGTTGGCGTGGTGGGCACGACGACACACGACCACTTTATATGTTCTTGGCGTCCAAAGGGTTAAAAATGATAAAACGTCTTTTTATTTTATTTAAATCTAGACTATTTCCTGAATCTTACGAATTCAGTTATTTGAAACATAAAATATAAATCTTAAATAAAACTTAGGGCCCAAGTCATTTTCTTATGCTTGACCACGTAGCAGATGACGTAATCTATCCCCTATATACATATGTCCATCCATCTGCCAAACACCCTGTATATGACATTCTTATCTTGGAAACAAATAAAACAACGCCATGAAATAAAAATCATGGTTTAATTTTAATTTAACAATATATTCATATTTACATAAATTACTAAATTCACGAACTCCATTCTACGGCTGTAGTGCGATATAGATAACGTGCAATTTGACTGAAAAGTCCATTGCAACCGTCGACATAAGCATCTATCCCTTTCTAACAGTCGGCGTTTGAACAGACGCTCATATCACCGGTCGCTTAAATGCAAATTATGCTATTGAAAATAAATATGGCGGCCGGTCTAGTAAGAATTCTAGCTTTATACTGGTACTAATGATAGGATGATATTAATTTTATAAGATTCATGTCTTGACAATACTTGGATGTAGTTTAGGGAAAAGGATCCCTCCCAGATGATGAAACAGTTGAAATTGGAACATTTCGTTTAAAACAAAATTCAATAGTAGTTGTGAGTTGGAACTTCCCCCTAAACTACGTCCATTCGTACATTTCTTGCGAATCATCATTAATTAATTTTCGACATTCTATATACGGATAATAAACACGTTATTTGATTTTACACAATTTTCCTAAACTATAATTAAAATCATTTTCCACTGTTTTTCAACTTCATTCCAAAGCCTTATTCTTAGATTCGTTTATGTCACATCTTTGTAACGAACTAAATAAATAATAATAGATGGAACTATAATATTTATTGACTTTTTGACAATCACCAGAGTAAAAGAATGGGTGCTCATAAATACCAGAAATAATTATTACTGTTTGTATATTTCCACAACTTTACTATGCTTTTCATTTTTTAAATCGTGAAAACATAATTGCGATTTATAGTTCACATTAGTAAAGTGTGTTAGGTTTTACCCACAAGAAAAAAGTGAATCCTGCAATTTATTTTTCACTCCTGGCCATCTCAACGTACATACGTACTGCCTCAAAAGAAGATGTAACTAGCAAGACCTTTTTATCGCATAGAAGCAAATGATCACTATTATCAACAGTTTTTGTGAAACAAACGATTTGTACAACACGCATAAATACCTCAACAACTCCTAAACATCCAGTATTCACTCGATGAAACATTGGTAACAACTCGAGTCTGCAACATGGTATTTAATACTATTTCATTAGGGTCGAAAATTGATTGATAATCTTAATGTTGTAGTTCGTATTAACATTTCCCAGGCTGTCTCAGATGGTGTAATGGAACTGGCCGATTTGGGTGACATTCGCGCTGGCCAGTTTGGGATCGAAATTATTCCGCCTGCAACAAAAAATAAAACAACATGTTTTTTTTTTCTTGGTTAATCGGCGGTCAGTCTGTAGACTATAAGCTGATTTGTTGGCAGCAAGGGGCTTAAGAGGGCATCAACAGAACCACTCGTAAAAAATGAGATTAATTAAATTTAACGATACATATTTAAAATGGGGACTGCTATGTATTGTATTTTGTATTTAAGTAGCTTTTGAATACATCAAACTAGTTATTACGTTTCGAGATTTGTCGATCTTTGAGTTCCAAAATAAAACGGCTGTTTTTTTTTCGACGCATAGATTGACAAATCTAGCAACGTAATAACTGTTTCAATGTATTCAAAAGGTAGTAAAGTACAAAATATAGTACATAGCAGTCCCTTTTTAGGGTTCCGTACCCAAAGGGTAAAAACGGGACCCTATTACTAAGACTTCGCTGTCCGTCCGTCCGTCCGTCTGTCACCAGGCTGTATCTCAAGAACCGTAATAGCTAGACAGTTGAAATTTTCACAGCTTGTGTATTTCTGTTGCCGCTATAACAACAAATGCTAAAAACAAAATAATAATAATAATTAAGGATGGCCCCCATACAAAAAAACGTGATATTTTAGCCCTTTTTCATGGCTACCACTCACGGAGCTAGATCTCAAGAACCGTAATAGCTAGACAGTTGAAATTTGCACAGATTATGTATTTTTATTGTGGCTACAACAAATACTAAAATCAAAATAATAATAATAATTAAGGGGGGCTCCCATACAACAGAGTAGTTGCCGCTAAAACAACAAATACAAAAAAACTCAATAAAACAAGTGTTTAATGGCACCAGCTTTTAGCCTTTTTTCTGGCACGGAACCCTTCGTGCGCGAGTCCGACTCGCACTTGGCCGGTTTTTTTAAATATCTGTCGTTAAATTTAGATAATCACAACTTTCACGAGTGGCGCTATTGGACTCGTTTATACCCTCTTAATGACTTGTAGGCGAAGAGCCCAGCGCCTCTACTGTCCTTTTACAAAACATTCCTGCTTTTTAGTCTCTTCTCATTGAGAACAGGTTGTAACAGCGGTGTTGGCAAGGATATATATGAAATTGAACTAAATAATATCGTCGTCGTTTTGAACATTTACAGATTCGAATTCAGTCATGACATTAAATATGCCTAAATTGAAGAATAAATACCTTTTTACCTCAGCGCGCAGCGGCATGAACACAAGGTTTTGCTGCTTGAAACCAGTGAGCAAAATGCAATTTTGCTGTGAGTGTGAAAACAACTTTTTTCAAATCGTAGGTTAGTCGCAGGTCATCTTTTTATACTGCGGGGTGTAATACAAACTTGGAACATTTAACTTTATTCGCTCTGTCACTATTCCTTTGCGTTATATGTTCTCGCCGCTGAGGTGAAAAGTAGTATGTATCACACGAGAGCAAAGATATTTGTATCTCGTGTGTTTTGAGTCCCTCGCTATGCGGATTCTAATCTTTCGCTTGCTCGGGATTCAACATCAACACTCGCAGCAAAAATCTACTTTGCTCTCTTGTTGAACAAAATAACAATTTACTTTGATATGATAATGAAGATTATTTAACCCTTTGAACGCTTGCATATTTATTTGAATGAAGTGATCACTCAGACGCCAAGGTATCAAAAATTGATGTAACGTTTAAACCAATAAAAACAAATAAAAAAGAAACATAAAACCATTTTTTTCATGATCAAAGTACACCTTCACTCCGACCTTTTTAGTGGTTGTTGGCGTGGTGGGCACGATGACACACGACCACTTTATAGGTTCTTGGCGTTCAAAGGGTTAAATGAATTTGTCCTAACCTTAGATAGTCGCCGTTATAGTGTCTACAAGTATAGCAGGCCGGAGACGGAGGCGTGCGCCATGACGGCCTCGGCGGCCTGCTTGATCTCGAGGTGGTGGCGCGCCGAGTCCAGCCACGGCGCGGCGGCCGCGCGCGGCGCGCCCTGCAGCAGGTTCACGTAGCGCAGCGCGGCCGGCAGGTTGCCGTGGTCCATGTGATACCTGATCAAAATAAACTTCATTCGTTTTGAGGGCCTCACTACAACTCGTCCGTTAAGACGAAGGGTAGGGCAAGTTTTATTCGTTAGTTTTGGCACTACAGCATTTAATTTTATTTTTTGCTTATACAGTATATTGGATATACGCAGAACTTGATGTTGAAATTTTGCTTTATTACAATATAATAAAAATACAATAGATGATTAAAATAATTAAAAATTAAAAAATACATCAAGTCATAAACTAACAGACAAATAAGCATATTGACCAAAAATAATAACTGTAGCGCAAACACAAACGAAAAAAAACGTATGGAAAATGGAAAGAACTTGCCTTAGGGTGGTATTCCACTCGTCCAATATCTTTGTCCAATTCCTTTGTCAAATCTTTGATCAAAGTTCTTTGACGTAGGCCCATTCCACTCATCCAATATCTTTGTCCAAGTTTTTTTTTTCATGCGTGGCCATATTGATTTTACTGTCATCGGAATCTTTGATCAAATGTCCCCCGACATCCCCATCCCCATCCAAGTTTGATGAAATCATCCAATTTCTTTGATCAAAGATATTGGACAAAGATATTGGATGACTTTAATACGGGGTGGTATTCTACTCATCCAATATTTTTGTCCAATTTCATTGTCAAATCTTTGATCAAAGTTCTTTGACGGAGGCCCATTCCACTCATCCAATATCTTTGTCAAAGTTTTATTCTTTTTCATGCGTAGCCATATTGATTTAACTGTCATCAGAATCTTGGATCAAATGTCGGGATCCCATCCAAGTTGGATGAAATCATCCAATTTCTTTGATCAAATGTATATTGGACAAAGATAGTGGATGAGTGGAATACCTCCCTTACCCTTCGGCTTCAACTCACTCGCTTATTGCCGACTTTCTGGCCTGTGCATCAATGTACAGTCCGCAGCAAAAGTAGGTGGACGAACTGACGTAGATGCATTGAACTCTTATAATACCTAGAGTCACAAACCCTAACTTAGGCTGGGTTGCACCGACTTACGATCACAGACTGATCAACGTTAAATATGGCGCCGGCAGCTCTCATCCCATAGAAACTTGTCAAACTTTCCATACATTAAAATTTTAACGAACACAGCTTACGATTACAGACGGTTTGGTGCAACCCAGCCTAAATCTGTAAAATTAATAGCTCATCAGTGATGAGTCGTCACAGATGAGTAGAAGAGAAAGCACTCAATTTAAAACTACGAGCAGAAAATTAAAAAACTAAACCAAACAAAAACCTAATTTATCTTAGCCACGATAAGACTGAAATTAGTAAATTATGTAAAACTAGCCTTTGCCCGCGACTCCGTCTGCACGTAACGGTTATATTATAGAAATAATTGCTATTAAATTGCTGTAGGTGCCAGCTTTAGAATCGCTCGCCTATTAAAACTTCTAACCTTTTCACCCCTTGAGGAATGATTTCCTGAATAAAAACTATCCTATGTCCTTTTCCGGGACTCAAACTATCTCTATATCAAAATTCATCTAAAGCGGTTTAAGCACGAAGAGGTCTGAACAATGCGCCAATGCCAATGTTGTCAGATGCCATGACATGATGACAATATATTAATTGTAAGATTCGGTGTGTTGACAGCCAAAGACATGTGCAGGTCCCTCACTCAATACAGCGTATATTAGGGAGCTCTGGCGACTTTACTTACCACCAGAAACAACCACGCTATGCCGTACGTGGTCGCCACTCGAGAACCTTTCCGCCCCAACGGCCATCGGTTCTACGTGTTATGTGCCCCGCCCACTGCCACTTAAGTTTAGCGATTCGAAGGGCTATATCAGTCACTTTTGTTCTGCTGCGGATGGCCTAATTCCTGATGCGATCACGCAGTGTAACTCCCAGCATAGCCCTCTCCATTGCTCTTTGGGTGACTTTGAGCCTTCTTATGAGGCCCTAGTAACATAGTAAGTGACCACGTTTCAGTTCTATAGGTCAACAGCATCACTGGTAACACACACTAGTCAAAGACTTTCGTCTCGAGACACTGCGGAATATTGGACGAAAAGATGTGCCGTAGCTTCCCGAACGCTTCCCAGCCCAGTTGGATTCGACGATTAACCTCCTGCCTTCGGCTGCTCCAAATATAATCGCGATGACGCTCCGCTGTGGCCTACCTCTCTTTAAAATTAATATTATATTGAAATTAATTTACCTGGCCCTCTGGATGATGTCGAATGTGTCTAGCTTCGTGAAGTCTGTCGGGAGATTGTCTAACTCATCTTGCGGTATTTCAGCTAGCTGTAATATCAAATAGTAGATTGTTTCTAAAGAGCAACATGATATATTTACGGCGAGGGCAGTATATTGAATCCTGAGTGAAGCGAAAGATACTACAATAGAATCCTAAGCGTAGCGAGGGATCTATTGTAGAATCTTGAGTCCTCTTTTAAGACTATACTACATTAAATCCTTCTCTATCATTCTCTTACATTCGTCGCTCAATTTTGCCACCCCTTTTTGATAGATCGATTGAACTCATTATACCACGATAACCCGCAAAGTAATGAAACGCACGCGAGTCTCGGTTGTGTGTACAGAGGGCCTTAAGAGTCCGCGGGAAGCTCGGTTCTCCATAAAAACGTAGTTTCGTTCTCATTTTAAAACGACATGCTGTAATAACATGAAACTGCATATACAATGGGATCTGATATCTAGTTCGGAAATTAGTATCTGTTGCTTGAAATTATAATATAAAGAAAAAATACAGCGATTATTAAGGTTTTCATACAAGACGTAAAAAATCAAAAACTCGCTGTATTTTTTTCCATTACAATTTCTAGCCACAGAAACTAATTTCCGGCCTAGATGTGGCGGATCTCATTGTGTATACATAGTTTCATGTTATTTCAGCACGGCGTTTTAAAATAAGAACGAAACTACGTTTGTATTGAGAATCGAGTTCAGTCGCGCGTGCGGGGACCCTTAACGCACGTCTGGACTGTAAAAGAGTTATATACATTATTAGTGTGTTACCTTAGGGAAGAGTAGTTTGGACTGCAACCACGAGAGGAAGTAGACCGGGAGCGAGGCACCGTTACGGCCAACCAGGGCCACTTTTAATGCGTTTTGCTCCATCTGACAGACATACATACACTTTAAATGACGAATATCGTTCTTATCGCAGAATCCCACTGGATTATACAAATTTCAATAGAAATTACGTAAGATCACGAGTTAAAAATTGACGTCTAATTGACAACATTAAATTTTTTTAAGCAGGCTTTTTTCTGATAAAATCAAATAGAGGATAAAAAGTTAAGTAAACCTACATTTTTAAATACTCGAAAATATTCCAATTTCATGTAAATAAATCAATTTCAAAAGTTCCTCATTCTAAAAGAGAGTAAGTGACAAGTAAGGCGTCACAGCGTAACAAATCATACAGAAGCACTGTTACTAAGACAGATTTACTAAAGAAAGTGAACTGCTGTTCTTTTTGTGCGCTGTGACTGTCACAATTTCATAGTAGTGACGTCATTACGACGATGGTAGGCGCTCTTCACATTTTCGTGAATATTTAGAAAATTAATAGCTATAAAAATATAAAAAATATTTTGGGGTTTCTTGTTAACAAATTAACGAAATGTGTTAAGATTTCATACTACTTGAAAATTTGAAATGTCAATTGTTATGGCGAGATAGGATGTTCGAATATTCACTTAATTATTCTATCTAGCGTATTTTATGTAATCGTGTATCAGGTAGTTTCACTAATTTAGAACCAACAGTACCGGCTAATAATATATCACCTTACGCGGTGTTTCGGAGTTCCGCTACAAGTTTAAACTTTTAAGTACTTACCTACATCAGTCGAAATAATAATATGTTATAAATTCCTTAACAGCTATAAAATATCTAAAACGGTTTATTAAATAGTTAAGATTTTGCGGATAAATTCGTAATTTACAAAATTCAATTAGCTTTTTAAAAAGGAATAGATTTTTGCCTATTAAGAAAGTGTGGGCATTCAATTGAAACTAAGTATCGTTGTTAGTTGTTGCAGTGATATTGATATAATAAAGTGTTTAATGTGATATATTATTGGCCGCTACTGTACGTATTTCACGTCGCAGTCACACATCTATTACCTGCCTTTGGTCTTACCGTGTCAAACCTGTCACGTAGGGTCTTCTCTGTGACAACTCCTTTATCTCGCGCCTCCTTAGGGATACCCTTCAGCACCGTTTGAACTAGCTTGTCGTCTTTGCCTAAAAAAATGTAAACATTCAGGGCTATGCTACCTTTTCTTGTATTTTGTTTTTCCATTTTCTACTCAAATCAAGAAAAAGGCCATGTCAAGAGTACCCTAAATTGGTGCGCATTCATGAAGAATGTTATGTTATGAGAGTTCATGAGGCGAAAATTGTATGTCAGGATCGTAGGAAATGGAAATCCGAGATCTCTGCGTACTCCTCTGGGAAACAGGCGTGATTGATGTATGTATCAAGACAAATCATTTTGTAACGTGTCTACTTTCCCTTGGCAGAAACCAGTAAACAGTAATCAGTAATTTATTTGCAAAAACATGGTACCACCACCACAGTAGGTCACACAATAATAATAATACAGATAAGAACTACATGTTTGGTCAGAAGGACGTGCGAATATTTAAAATGTAATGTGAATCACATGCATAACTAGTTTGACTAAGAACAGTCTTAAATTCTTTGACATTTTCTAGTATTATAATATGTGCTGGTAGTTTATTAAAAATACGGGGTGACATTCCAAACACATTTTTAGAAAGAAAAGCCGTTTTCGAAGAATTATAGTTTAATTTTTTATCAGGTTTGCCTGATTCGTCTTTTCGGCTCGGCAAGACTCGGCCAGACACGCCAATGTACTATTATTGGTACTGAGATGACTCACCAGCCTTCTCTAGCGCCTGCAGCTCTTGGTCGACCGACACGCGTTGCGTGGGGCGCCGTGTGGCGGCGAGTAGCGCTTCGGCCGCCGCCCATAGTGATTGCGAACGCCGCGCTTCTTGCTCCGCTTTCGCTCGCTCTGGCAAACAATACCACAGAATAAGTAATAGTACTACGTACAGAAGGCCCACCGTTAACAAATCCCCCGTTTAGGTGTGCCAAACGTGCCTAACCGTGGCCATCTCTTTCTATCGCACGCCAAGGGCCAGGCTATAAGCCTGCAACGCGGGCGGCCGACATGTACTTGCAGCGGCGCGATGAAGTCACGGAGTGAGCCGCGCTTGACAATACACATCAATATCAAATCACAACAGTAATTGGACATGCTGTCCGTTCCAATCTTCTACTTCAGTAAAAAAACAACCTTCGATGATGCCAAAACAATGAATTTTGAATTGAAATAGCATGCAAGTAAGGATTTATTAAAAAACAAAACATTTTTGAAGTCTGTTAAAAAAGCTTCAAAAAAGTCTCAGTTAAAAGAAGCCTGCGATTGGCCGCGTATGCTAAAATGTCGTAGGTCCGGATCCTGCTTGGTGCACAATTTTTTTTTTTCAAATTTTTTGCCTGTCATCCTATAGAAACTTTTCAAACTTGCCAGACGAATACATTCAAATTTTAACGAACACAGCTTACGATTACAGGCGGTTTGGTGCAACCCAGCCTAAGAGTAATAGGAGTTGGTTAAAATAATGACAACTCACGTTTAAGGGTCTGTTCGATGGCCTGCAACTTCCCAGCCATGGCTGCAAGCTCCCGCTTGAAGGTGACTCGCTCCTTCTCAACTTGTTCCGACACTTGTCGGCTAAACTTTGACATCACCTGACACAACAAAAAGTTTACTCTTGGTTGATTTAGCTGTGCATTTTCAGAAATCATCATCATCATGTCACCCGAATGACGTCCACTGCTGGACATAGGCCTCCCCCAAAGACTTCCACAATGACCGGTCCTGCGCCACCCGCATCCAGCGGACACCCGCGACCCAGAAATAAGTGTATCCAATTAGCGTGGGTAATAAAAAAAAACTTAATCCATGACAGTTTGGTGACGATTATTAAGCATTCAATTTCTATGAAAACTTATTTATTTATAGTTTATTGTCATTTAGGTACTGTAAATATCCATGAATCTAACTCAGTGGTCATCAATTTGTACGAAAATTGTCCCTTACCACTGCGTTACCAGTGTTTTACGGCAATAAATATTAATTTATGCCTTTTTGCCACTGAATTCCTGTGAAATGGTTCAGCAACTATTTCGAAATACAATTTTGTATTCTAGTTCAGTCACCATCAAAAGTAGCTACGCATTTGAAAATTTCAAAAGTCTTCATTGTAAAGGAATAAGAACAAAAAGTTGTAGTAACTTTGACGGTAGATGTCGCTACCATTCTCCCTAAGGCTTAATTAAAGAGTGAACTGATTGAAAAATTCGTCGCCTCGGGATAACTCGCGGTAGCTTAGTTGGAAAGAGCGATGGACGGATTCCAGAGATTCAGGTACAAACCCCGCCCGGGGTGATCAATTTTTCATTTTCGATTGGAAACTATAATTCCGCTAAGTGGACGTTTCCACTTGTAAAATATTTACATTTAGGAATAAGAACTTTGGACCCTTTCATATGAGTAGCTACTTTTGATGCTGACTGTTCAATGCGTGTCATATTCGTTAAAGAAAAAAGGCTATTAAAAAGAGAATGGCCCGTCTGCCACAATGCAACCGTTCAACTCAATTCTCTCTTGGATAGCAGACTGACTTGCGTTCGGGCACTGAAACATCACTGGAAACATAAGCTACGCTTTTGGCACTGGATTTTATGGCACCGGTTTTGAGCGAGTTATGCTTCCATACTTGGTATAAACGGAAAAACACAAGTGATATCAGATATGTAGTTGGGTACCTCTTGCTCTTTCCTCGCTATAGCGGCCTGCATCACCTCCTGTTGAACCTCAAATTGTTTCTTCAGCTGATCCTTCATCTGCCTCGCGGCTTCGGCGTGGACTTCTAGCATCTGCAAAACACTCAAACTATGAAAGGATAATTTACCAGATTGATATATATATAACACAGGTGACAGTAACGTCTTGACTATAGTCAATTTGTGCAAGATTATGGTCAATTTATTTGTGTATTTTTTATGTGATTAAATATTTATCTTTGTATATAAGTATGTATATTGTCGCATAGTCGCCGCAGTACATGCTTTGCCTTATTTTGGGACTAGGTAGATTTGTGTAGGACCACCACCACCCATCACCATACCAGCCGAAGGACGTCCACCGCTGGACATAGGCCTCCCCCAATTAAAAAGGGGGTAAATGTCATAATCGCCACGCTTGGCATGCGGGTTGGCGATCGCAGTATCTCCACCGCACTTTAGGGATGCTACTGCCCATCCCCCGCTGGTCTTGGTCGTAGTTTTAAGACATACCCGGGTCCCAAGACCGTCGTGTGTAAGACCGTCCACTAATATTTATTTTATGCCTAAATAACTTTAAATTGGCTTAATGTCATCATCATCATCATCATCATCATCATTTCAGCCGAATGACGTCCACTGCTGGACATAGGCCTCCCCAAAGACCTCCACAATGACCGGTCCTGCGCCACCCGCATCCAGCGGACACCCGCGACCCTTACCAGGTCATCAGTCCACCGTGTGGTCTTAATGTATTTGAGCCTAATTATTGAGATAGCAAACCTTTTTATTGAATTCCTTGTCCTTTTCTAGTTGTTCCTTCTTAATCATATCCTCGACTTTAGCTTCAATAAGCTTTTTCTCGTCGTGACCTGTGGAAAACATAAACATATTTTTATTATGAACCTGCAATTAAGTGCAAACTAAACAAAATCATATGGTGCTTTTCCACACTGTAGGACATTTTCTCAAACGATCCGCAATAAATTTTACAGCTCGTATTATGAATAAATTAATGAATAGAATGGAGAAGCACCTCTTAAAACATGCCAATAATAACTCGTAGAACTTTGTTCTATTGCTAGTTCAAAAAAGTAAAGTAAAGGACCTATTATATGTGGTTGCGACGTGTTAAAATAGGAATTACGTATTTAAAATCTGCAACACAAGCAAAACAAATGCCTATTCAACGTCATAACTACATACAACAGGCCCTTGTATAAGTGTTTACCTATACGACTCACCTCACTTTAAAACTATACTTTATGTGTTTAGCCACCAAAATTAGAATTGACTTGACACTGAACCCCATTTTTCAAAATCGAATTCAATATTTAATACTGCAAATCGGCCACAAGGGCATTTTTACAAGTAAACATTTTTATGGGCTCATTCTAAGAAAGCCAGCGAAGACGATGCGCTTTGGTTATACCTATGGTTCCTCGGGAGGATGGGAGAAGATCCAACAGGTGAAGGGAGCATACTTGGGCCGACCGACCCGACGGTGCCCTGTGGGTCGCCCCAAGTATCGCTGAAAGAATTTAGTGGACGCGGACCTGCGTGAGCTTGGAGCCGGTGCAAGCTGGCAGGAAATAGCGCAGGACCGAGAATAGTTGCGTGCTCTTGTCTTGGAGGCCAAGACTCACTGTGGGTCGTCGTGCCAGCCTAGTTAATTAGTTAGTTCTAAGCAACTTCTCTAAATTTTTATTGTCTAATGGGACAGAGCAACAACCAAAGCCTGGACTTATGACGTGCTCAGACGATGGCCCAATATTGTAATTTTAACATGTGTTTAAGAAACTATGTCAATGTTTCTCCTGACCACAATAATAACAAAACTACCATACAGACAGAAGTCAAATTAACCCTTTAACCGCCGATAATTTTTCATCAAACTTGTCCGGGTTGCCGCCGGGACGAAATTACACAATTTTTTATGTATAAGTAATTAAATCAAATTAGAATAGAAAAAAACATACCAGACATTTTACATATTTATCAGACTGCGGCGAATTGAGCTGGATATTTTGTGTCTTATATATCAGAGTACGGCGTTTAAAAGGTTAAAGTCTAGTCTAATTCTACTCACATTCAATAGCTCTGTTCATCTTGAGCTCTCTGACTGTTTGCAGTTCGGCGATTTCATTTTGAAGGTACGCTACCTGGAAACGTTCAAACATCATTACCCACCATACAATACAGAATGGCATTGTAAATTGAACCTTTTAATATCAGAAATAGAGTCGATTTTCCTTCAGAAACATTCTTAAAAACGGGGTATATACGACAAAGAAAATACAACTTGTTCTCACTTGATATGATAACGGAGCCTACCCTTGTCATAATTGAATAACGACTATTCTATAAGACCTTTTCTTTTTTTATATACCACGTCTGTGGCAAACAAGCGTACGGCCTGCCTGATGGTAAGCAGACGCCGTAACCTATGGACACCTGCGACTCTTAGAAGAGTCCAAAACGCGTTACCGATTCTTTCGCTGCTCCGGGGGGATTTATCGGTTCTTTAAAATATCTAGGTACAGTACCGGTCAACAGTTTAAATTACTAGAAAATAGTTATATAAGTAAATATCTCTTGGTGGAAATTGCAAAAACACATGAAACCCTGGATGGGGTTTTCTCAAACTGCAGTCGTAAACGCTTTGAAACTAAAAACAAGCAAAAAGCCTTATTCCAGACGATTCCGTTCAGGTAGGCCAAAAGTTACAATAAGTTAAATGAAGACATGTTTTTGCGTTCAAATGAAACGTCAATACGTGTACTCAAACTGCTTCAGAAAATTGTGAAGAGATCAACGCAAAGATCAGCGAATAGCAGTTTCCAAAGTGCACCGGCGTCTATTTGTTCTTTTGGATAAATCCTAAAACCATGCATGATGCCGACGTCGAAGGGGGGATGATGTGTTACCTTTAATACTTGGGAATGCTTTACATGTGATAAAATTGGTGAACACGTGCTGAGTTGAGGGCGTAAATAAACTAAAATAACATGGTGAACTTAAACCTTTGACCGGTACAGTATTTGTAGTCATTTGGATATGGTCTGACCTGTCTGAGCGTGTACAGCAGTAGTAGATCGGTATCGCCGCGGATCTCCAACTTCCGTGTATTAAGATCAAGGCCGGGGAATAACGCTTGCAGTTCACGCTTGTAGGTCTGACGCGCGTGGTTCACCTGGAACGAGGGCCTTGAGTCACTAGTCACATTAAATAGTTATTTGTTCAACAAGAGAGCAAAGTAGATTTTTGCTGCGGGTGTTGATGTTGAGTCCCGAGCAAGCGAAAAATCCTACAATTGAATCCCAAAATTAAAATTTTGAGCGTAGAGAGAGATTGCAACTCGTGTGATACATACAACTTTTCACCTAAGCGGCGAGAATTTTATTATTTGTTGTTATTACAGTTCCTGAAATACAGCCTCATGACAGATTTACCTTCTCCTCATTAAACGCCAACTCCACATTCGACGGGTCCTCTTGAAACTGGTTGAGGTAACGTTTGGTCGACGCGATGCTCTCTGGCAAAACGAGGCAGGCAATCCCTCTTCCGCCGAGGTATGTAGTAGTATTAGTGCATTTCTCAACAAAAGCGAGGCAATTTGAAAATTAGAATAAAAATCCGAATTTTAAGTCTTCAGTAATAAAATCACGCGCTGCAGCAGCAAGCGTCGCCCGCGCTTGCAATGTCCGAACTCGCCGGCGATTCTCTCCGTTAGCGACCTGTCAATTCCTTCTTTTCGAAGCATGTTTGAAAAACGTAGCATTAGTGTACCTTCTCCCAGTACTTGTCGCTAAGCACCGCCTTCTCCTTCTCTTCGTTAAACGCCCGTTCCACTTTGGACAGGTCCTCTCGGAACTGGTTGAGGTAACGTTTGGTCGACGCGATGCTCTCTGGGGGCGCTTTCACTCCCGCCTTGAGCATGCGGTCTAGGGTCTCTGAAAATTAATCATAATAAGCCTACACCACACTCGGTATATTATAGCTTAAAACAATAAAAAAATATATGGTACAAGCTTTTATTGCCGACTGTACTTTTTTCCACAATCATTAACTACTTGTTGAGACAGTTCGAATGAGCCCAAAGATGACGTGTGTTCAGAGAACAGAATCACGCTCCTCCCAAGGCGCCCACGATGTCGACATCGACCTAGTGTTTAAGTAAATCTTAAGATTCTGCATTTCAACTCTGCATTTAATGTCACATTTTGCACTTTACACCTACAGCATACAAAGAAAATGTGTAACAGTGTGCTGTAAATATTGTCTGTTGGTGTTTTACTACCTAAACCCTACGCTCTCTCTAGGAGTGTAGGGTCCTCCTTTCCATCTACGTATAAATCCTCTCACAGTGGCGAAGACACCTTCAAGCCCTCAATCGATCAAAAGAGCCTGTTTGATTGGCTGTGAGAAAATCACCGCAACCCAAATTTCCTCCCTATAGGAATCTGTTGCCTTAGTTCTAGTGGTAAGACATATCCTTATCTACGTCAAGATCGTAAGTTGAGGATAGGTTAGTGGCTTAGGGCTTTAGGATTCCTTTGTTTTCCTTGTGTAGTTTAAGAGTTGCTATGGCCACCTTCTGTATCCATCATCGGATCAGCTCGGTGGTACCATAATATTTCATTGTCACTGAAGGTAGTATTGATAAGTATGCCATTCAGCTCAATCAGTTGAGGATGACTGGCCTAAAATTCAGTTGAAAGATTTGATCCGAACTTACAATACTTACTCGACACATACAACAACAACAACAAGACAACAGCCTTCTTCAACTACGCATTGTAATTTTTGCTCTTTTTTACCGACTTCAATAGGAAGCAGGTACTCAGTTCTTCTCCATGTATGCTTGTTTTTTTTATGTATGACTATATGTTCCCCGATAACTCTTGACCACGTTGGCCGATTTTGATAATTCTTTTTTTGTTACAAAGCACGTACCCCGACATTGGTCCCATATGAATTTGGTGAAGGTCTGATGATGGGATCTAGGAGGAATCGAGGGAACTCCTCGAATTTGAAAGGGACGCATTGCCGATTTCGGTATTTTCTGTAGTTAACCACGCATTGGCTCACGGAAACCACAAATCGTGGCATAGCAAGTACAAAATTAGAGTCGGTTTTTTTTTGGTATAAATTATTGTATTGATACTAAGATTTACTTATATTATCAGTTTAATAAGCATATTTTTGGGAGAAAATGACTGACTGTCGAGTTTGTTATGGTGTTTCTTCTTGAATGGTCTTCTTTTTCAGAAACTCTAGTAGATGTTGACTTGTAACTTGTAAAGTGCTATTGCGGGCTACTTGCAGAATAAAGTTAATTTATTTCATGTTAAACAGAAGCTTGTAATGTGTACTGACCAATAGCGCAGCGGGCCTTAGCGCAAGCATTCCTGGCAGTTGCCTCCGTCTGTATCAGCGCGTTCTGCGCGGCTTCCAGCGATTTGAACATGTTGTTGTCCATGTTTTCGATGGGACATTCCACGATCTGACAAATAAATATATATATAACTTTATTCAAGCAATAAATCTTAATTAAACTAATTAAACAAATAGATAATATAAACACTAAAGCTAATTATAATTATATTAAATAACTAAAACTAAATACTAAAACGACTGTCCAAATTTGGTCCCCTAGGTAACGTGCCTATCACGCAGGCAGCATTCGCGCGCTGGATTGTAATAGCAATGCTCTGCGCAAGAAAGCTGCCCGCGCGAGGGTCGCCCGTTGCCTCCCCCAGACGTTATGCAAGTATTTATGATGCTCCTGCTCGTTTCTACCCCACGGTCCGTGTCTCGACGCTAAATGCAATAAATTCGTATTGGGCGCCGAGACAGATGTACTTGCCTGCCTTTATTCATATTAATTTATCAACTCCATCAAATCGATTGCAGAATAAAGATTCAGTTAAATCGACTTTTATTTTACAGTGTTTGGGCAGTTTTTTAGTTCGGGAATTTTGAGAGGCCGGCTTTTTTGCATATCTTCTTGACTCGGGAAAGGGACATTTGGGAAAAGCGGTATTTATGCGCAAGGCAAACGAAAACGTACAATGATCTTTGTATAACTTTTTCGACGGAGTTTATAGGAGACCAGAATTGGAACTTTCATAACCACGAACTTTTACGTCCTGCGAGGGTATTTTATTTTCAATACTTGTTACGTACGGATACGTGACGTAAGCCATGACGATAACGGAAACTGAGTACCCGAAGAATTACAGGCACACATCAAAATATAACGTTACTCAAAAAGTTACACATTACGAAATGTTTCTTAAGAGCTTTTCAACAGAGTTTTTCGGCGAGCAGAATTGAAGCAAAATGAATTGCTTGTTATGGAAGTTTTTGTGAAAAGAACTTTTATACCCACGAAATTTTACATCCCGCGTAGGTCGGTATTAGACAAAGTTTCACACAAGAAAGTGTTTCATCGTACCCTGTAGAGCGCCTTGTTGTATTTCTCGGCATGTTTAACGGCCTCCTTATAGTTGTCAACGGCGATTCTCGTGTTCTCGTGCATCTCGTGCTCCAGTTCCACGAGATCTTTGGTTATCTCGATCTTGAGAGGTGGAGCTGGTACGCTCTTGTCCGTTTGGATGAGGGTTGCTGGGAAATAATAAAAATACCATGATAAAAGGGTATAGGACTGCTGGACATAGGCCTCCCCCAAAGAGTGCCGCAATGACCGGTCCTGCGCCACCCGCATCCAGCGGACTCCTGCGACATTTACCAGGTCATCAGTTTGTGAGCGGTCTGCCCACGATATCTCGCGCCGTTAACGTTGTTTTTTTATGGGTTTTTAAGAGCCCGATTTAGACCTGGTAACCTGATTTTTTAACTGTTATATGTGTATTGGCGGACGAAGAAGATAGTGGGCCTTAAGAGGATAAATTACATAGAGCGCGCCCTGAAGCCCGGGCATAGAATACGGCTACGGAATCCCCTTGGGGCAGTTGGGGGCTGCGATAGTCCATGAAAACAGACGGTGGGTACCCACAGAGGTGTATCTCTAGGGCGGCACTGTTGCGTTCCGAAGGATATCCCAGAGCCGTGCGAAATGAGTTGAGGAGGACCATCCGGGAGGTTTTAGTCTGTGTAAGTCCGACATAACCTCCGCACCGTCCCCGCGGTGCGGTGGTAATCCATGACGAATTTTCCCCCCAAAAAAATGTTGTATAAGTTAATATTTAATCATGAAGAAATCCAGCAGGACCCAAAATGGTTGATATCATTAAAATGTAGTATGTATGCATATTAGTGACAACTTACCTGGCTGGTTGACTTCTGGCGTAGTGATCTTCGGCTCTTCATGGTACAGTGGTTCGAAAGTCGGTGGTGGCACTGTTAAGTTAGTTCAAAGATGAAGTGTTAATTCACAACCGATTACAGATGAAAAGCAGCGTTTGTGCAAGAAAACAGCTAATACTTAAAAGCAGTAGTCTATGTGCACATAATTGTATCTACTGAGTACTAACCCGTAAAAATGTTGATTTGTTAACTTTTACGAGCATGAATTAGAAATAGGTTCTTGTGCTGAATAAACACTAAATACAGTTTTTACCCGACTGCGCGACGCAAGGGAGGGTAAGGGTAATGTGTTTAACAATCTATGACTCTATGTACGTATGTTTGTTCCTTTGTGGCACTGAGACCAAACGCGTTGGCAGATTTTGATAATTTTTACGTCAATTGATTCGTCTTAATTGTCCAAATGTCTCTAAAGACATTTTTTACGTAGTCGGGTTTTTTTCATTTTGCTTGTATAAGGATATGTTACACCAAAATGTCATGATTATTAGTATTATTACTAAAGTAACTCAGTAAACTAATTGAGAAAACTTACCGGCTTAAGGTGTAACATTGCTTTGTAACACCATTATTGAATGCAATCTAATCTTATATAATGATGGTAATTTTATCTGTTAGTTCACACGCAAATGGCAACATTTACGAAAATTTTGCTTTCACTAGACTGGTAACTCAATTCAATTCTGATTGTATGGACTTCAGTTTTGATAAGTAAATGCAGACAACGCAATAATAAACAAACAACACAACAATGTGAACAAACTTGATTTGATACATACACTGATAGTTCTTGGGTCCGAGGGCTATCTTGGCGTCAGCCTCAAACTGTTCCGGGGTCTTTTTTATCACCTCCGTTGGGACTACTCCCTCCTGTGAATGCAAACAGATTATTTTACACAGTATGGTGGGGTTCTTCAAGAAAGAAGTGTGTAAAAGGCTGCAATGACCGCTCATCAACACGCGGGCCGTACGTTTGTTTGCCACCGACGTGGTTGGTATAAAGAAAAAAGGTTGCCTCGAATCTATCATTGAATCATAATTAAGTGACCATTCATAACCCTTATTACAATGCGCATAAAGTGTATGAATGGTCAGTTGAACTGTGTTGGCGATGGTAATGGAAAGTCTTGTTGTCATTAGCAGGGAACTAGCTAACCACACTTAGGTGATAATTATATTTAAGCTTAACCCTTTGAACGCCAAGAACCTATAAAGTGGTCGTGTGTCGTCGTGCCTACCACGCCAACAACCACTACAAAGGTTGGCGAAGGTGTACTTTGATCATGAAAAAAATCTATTATGAATTGTTTTTATTGGTTTAAATGTTACATCAATTTTTGATACCTTGGCGTCTGAGTGATCACTTCATTCAAATATGAAAGTGTTCAAAGGGTTAAGTACTAGACGTTACCTGATGGCCGATACCGAGACGGGAAGAAACTGCCAACTTGACGCGAATGGGTAGGGTAGTACAGTTTAAAACGGTGGTTCTAGAAGCAATCTGCCCCCGCCCACCGCCACTTGAGTCCTGCAACTTGCTGAGCTAGGTCGATGACGCTGGTAAGTCCATGGTAATAATGAACTGACCTTTCCAAACATGATATGGCCAATAGCTGATGTGGTCTTATTGAAGGTGTTGACTGTGGCCTTCCATGGATTCGTGTTTTCCTGGTACACAAGAGCGATGAAATCATTCGCAATGGGCACGTTGCTTTCGATCCAGTTGCGCGCCTCTGGGCTATTCCTGAAAAACAAAAAATATATATAGTCAATTTCAGACTGAGCTGTTCCTCAATGTTGGAGAGCAGCTTAGAGTAGGTATAATGAAATGAAATGAAAATGAAAATATATTTATTCTGTTACTACAATTTATTCAACAATAGCAGGGATGGTGCCTTTTTTTAAGTATGGAGGATACCTGTGTTTAGAATAATGGTTTAACAATACTACATTTCTATACTACTAGAACTAAAAGAGAAAATTAAAAATTAACATAAGTATGTTTTCCAACAAACTATGATAGTATAAAGGAGGGGCAATTGCATAAAAGATCCCTCACAAGGGCCCTCATCTAGATAAGATAAGAGCTGTTCCTTCTATCTGAAACATCATCACATGCATGAATACAATTGCTTCACCTTCACCAATTGTTCATAGTAATAATAATAATATATTAATAAGCCATTTATCTTCCATATTTTTTACTGTTTTTTTATTTGATTGTCTAATTTGGTTTTATAAATGGATCCCTTTTTAGGTATAGGCCTCCTCCAGCTCTTTCCAAGCTTCAGAGAAAAGACCGAGATAATGCCTTTCAAGATTGTTCATAGATGGTTTCCAAAGTAATTAGAATCACATTAAATTAAATGATGATGGATGGCATACATTACAGGTTAAAAATAATTTTGACAACCAGTTTGGCTTATTTGGTAGTGACCCTATGAAGTTGGAGGTCCCGGGTTCGAATCCCAGTCAGGGCATTGTTTGTGTAATAAGCATGAATATATTTGAATTAATAAAAATAAAATTACCTATATACTAAGGCAGATTCAATAGTGCTTGGAACTGTCACGAGTGACGAATATAACTAGTTGGTCGAAAAGCGTAATTGACAATCACTATTATAGTGCCATATGACGTAACAAGTTGATTTTAAAATGACGACAAGCTTTTTTGAGCGGACATTAAAAGGACAATTTTTTTTTTGTATTTATGGATTTCATAAAACAAAAAAATTCCATTTGTTTATTGGACCATGCCCATTAATATTAGCTACCTTTTAAAAGAGAGAGAATGACCCTATTATTACCATAAGGCAATAAATAACAAGTTCTACCCAAACAAAATCATGGACGAAAGCTAGTACTTTATATTTTCAGCCTGTATCCACCCACTGTTGAGTAAAGGCTTCATTATTTGAATTAAATTTTAAATAATCAGGATACTGTCTTGCTAGCTGCCAGACCCTTTCTGAATAATTAAATAAACATACTAGGAGTAGGCCTTCTGTAATTTAAGACTACTACATTCCATGGTTATAACTTCTTCATAAAATTGAGAGAATACTGCATCTATGCCAAGCCAGAAAAAAAGAGTGAATACTGCTCACTTGGCATAAACAACGGCCCCTCCAGTGAGCAGCACGGCCCCAAGAGTACCATAAAGCAGCTTTCTACTCTTCGGTGCAGGGCGTGGCTGTGGACAGTTTTCAGGGACTCCAGCCATGGGCCGCCTCTGGCGCATCAGCACCAGGGCGGCGCATGATCCATCCAGCTGCTTCCTTACCTGAAACATTTATAATGATTAATTAAATACTGCTGAAAACTGTTAGCAAGCCATTTTTTTGTTTGATGGATATAAATTAAATTGAGCTCTACTGAGCCGAACAGCTGAGCAGGCAGGGCCTGCCTGCTCAGCTGTTTGGCTCAGTTCTTCCCATGCATGCCCATGCGTGCAGTACTAAAAGAACTGCGGCCGCAATAAGTACCCATTATTAAGGACTGAAAAAAGTTTCATTAATATTTAATATATTATAGTTTTGAGATAATAATAATTAATGTTTATTTATACATGCTTCCATTTAACGCGACAATTAAACAATATAAGTATAATATAAACTTTTTTTTTTTATTAGACTAAAATGTGAGCTTACAATTCCTGAAAATAATTAAATTTGATAATATGTTTTATCAGCATCATATGCAGATGCGTACGTCAGTTTGTTGGAAAGCTGAAGTTCACCTGGTCAAGTGACATCATGAACTTTTGCCATTGCCTTCAATTGTAGTGTTTAGGTTATTTACGAAAATGACGTTTACGATCGTTATGTAAGCAACAATAACACCGAAATTGAGGTATATAGTGTAACCATGAATAAAACCACTAAGGTTCTGGATAATTATGCAGAAATCAATGAAAATAGTCAATGCAAACGCCAAAACATAGGCAAAACAAGTCTCAGTAAATCAATAAAATGTGCCAACTTAATGACCATTACCATACAGTTTTGTGTTCGCTCGTTAATTATCAAGAAATTACACGTAAATACATACCAATACCAACTTTGGGTTGGCTAAATGGTTCGTAAATTTATACATTTTCGGCTTGAATCTCTTTCACTGGAGCTGTCAAAAGTCAGAGACTGAAGAAAAAGAACCATAGACTAAAAACTGTCACAGTACATGTCCAAAATTAGAGAAATGTATTCGTTTCTGAAAATAACACCATTGCAGATTAGTATCACTAGTTACAATTCTTACATTACAATAAACTAAGTAAGTACTATTACTAAAAAATCCATGATACTAAACTAAACTGTAATAAATAATATATGTTCAGCCAAAAACCTCGAATCCAAAAGTGACAGACAAATCACTTCAGACTTCACAAATGTCAACCCGAGACCCGACGAATTGCCAAATTCGGAAATAATATTGGATCGGCTTGCTAAATTCCGGAAAAATAATGCTTCGTACTCTTATTTCTGGTAACACACTTACGTTTTTTTGCAATTTTGGTTGTAAACTAAATTTCTATAAACCTTAACTTTACTATCGTATTAATATTTTTGTTACGTTTGACGGCTGTGTTTGATTGAGGTTAAATTATCTTTTTCAGCTGCTCGATGTATACGGCCTCTTGCTTTACGAGAATGCAATGCTGCCAGAACGATTACAAGGGATGTGCGAAGTTATACAACTCTCCAAAGACAGGTGTACAATGCTCCAGCATGCAAGTCCTTATTCAACAACAGCAAAATCCTTGAAATCTCTAACAATTTAACGCCACTACCAATTCGTACTGTAACAAAGTTCAGTCTTAAAAGAGGTAAAAGAAAAACTGTGAAGGCGGCCGTGAGGAGATTTTTCAGACTGCATTGGGGCATTTGGATTCGGCCAATGGTTGGTAGACATAAGAAATTATGGAAAAAGTCACCACCACAGAAAAGGCGTTTGCGTCAACACGTCTTTACGAATGGCACTCAAACAAAGCTATTAGATAAGATGGTTACCAAGTTTTGGAAAAGGCCCAAGTACTATGTTGATGATCCGTACACACCATACCACACAAGAGAAGAATATTATACTACAAGGAAGAAGCCGGTAATAAGAAATTGAATAATCTCGAGTAAATTAGTTGAGCCGATTTTGGGATTGTTGTCAGAAATAGTTTTGTTTTAAGGTAGTAATGAGAATTTTTAATAAAAATAGTATCTGAATGGATGGATAAATGTTTTTTGCTAACCTATATAAATCATGATGTAAAACAACCCAACAATTTTATTATCAGTATCACTTACTGAGAGTAAGATCACTTTGATAACGTTAATTCTAACATTACGTGAAACGGAACGTACTGTCGGTCTGTCACTGTCATCAGCTGCCTTTCAGATACTTCCACTCATAGTCATGACTATTGCAAATTAGGCGTTAATATTTAGACAATGATTAAAGTTTTATATATTAATAATAGGATTTGACAATAACTAACGGTAAAAAAGGGCTACGATCTCGTATAATTTTTCCAAACCGGGCACAAAGTTAACGCGAACATAATGAAATTTAAAGAACGTTCGGAAACATATATGAAACGTCGTCGGGCTCGGGCGAAGAGGCAAGGCAAAGTCAAAAATAAACATTAGAGTAGAGAGTCTGTTTATTTAATTTAAATGATAACCAAATACAACTACTCAGAATAAAACTGAGCTATACTTGAACTCTGTACCCATTGTCTGTCGCCACCCAACGCTATACTATTACGTAACATTTAATATAAAACCTTGTTTCTAGTAAACATTACTATTTACGTAATTCCGATTAAAAATTGGCCTTGGCAATGGCTGGAAATGCGTTGTTGAGCCGTAGCACTACGTTGTTGTCACGATCTACGTTATCATCTATAAAAAGTCATTTCCTACGTAAAGAAACGGGCATTAGTGCTTCGTCAGCTGCCGACTTGAGATATTTGTCAATAACTCCCGCCGCAAATATGAAACTTGTTCAGTACTCGCAAAAAAGCAATCCCGAGATTCGGGTGGGGTTCTTAGAGGGAGATAATGTTGTGGATATACATAAATTGGACTCCTCCTTGCCCACAACTCTACTGGATATTCTGAAGAATGGAGATATTGAGAAAGTTAAAAGGTAAAAATATATAGTTATTAATTTCTTATATAGGGACAGTTCCTGTGATATGTATTAAAAACTTTACAATGTATGGACCATTCAATGCAAATATGTTGGAGGTTGAGTTTGTAATGGAGAATTTTTGGTAGAGAATAAAACAGCAACTCCAATGTATTAATATTTTATATTTTACCATGGCAGTGGCAAGCAGGCTGATGGTAAGCGGTCACCATAGCCTATGGACACTTGCAACTCCAGAGGCCACATGCACATTGCCAGCCCTATAAAACATACCCAACAACCATGTTACTTATTATATGAACACTGCTATTTTTGCATTTGTCACAACAGTGTTTGTTATCTATTTATATCTTCTTAACTACTACTAACTAATACACTAATTGTGTGCTTATCTTTTGTATATATTTGTTTTTATCTTTATTTTACTATGATATGATGACAAGACATACTTTAAATGGAATACAATACAACAAAAATGAGACCATTAATATGGCCCTTGAAAAGTAACTAAATATTACTAGGTGTAGTAGGTAGGATGTCATTTCCCAAGGAGCCCTGGGTCCAATTAGGCATCTAATTAATCACGAGATTTGGCATATGCCTGAAATCAAATCATCTCAAAATAATTTATTTGTCAAACACAGGTACAAAAGTAGTCCTACTGTGTTTTGCCATAACCAACCCAGATCTTCTAAACCATAGAGAAAACCAGACCCTATTTGAAACCATAGTAGTAGTGAAAACATTTTTTAACAAAATTTACTTTATTGCATTTATAAGTTACATCCCGTTATGTAATTGCATAGCAGAAGGTTTTTAAAACAGAATACAAAAAGATTTATCATTTTGAATCAATTCATATTTTATTTTATAGAGCAATATAAAATCATTCAGATACAATGTATTTTCTTTAAAAAAAATTACATTTCACTTAGAAGAGAGAAAATATACATATTCATACATAAAGTAAACAGTGATCAGTTAAAAGTAAATAATAAGTAAAATTTTTATATTTTTGACAATTTTGTACCATATCTTTTTAATTTCAGGCTAAAGTCCACAAAGGACGCTTTGATTCCTGTGTCATCTGTGAACCTGGAAGCGCCCATCACTGGCATGGACAAAGTTCTTTGCATAGGTAAATAGCCTTCTGCAGCCTGTGGGCCTACTAATAAGACTTATTCAACTGATGGAATTTAAACCATTTCTAACTAGAATAGTGTTGCATTTCCTTTGATTAGGGTGTTTTCTGGAGCAAGGAAATTCGACTTTATTTCCGACTCTAAAGGTTCATATTGCAATGTCATTTTGTATTGTATTGTGGGCCTTAGGGGGATAGATCAATTATTTTTCTTACATTTATTTATAAACCTTACTCCCACAACATAAGTTCCAAATCGCATACACATCCAAGGATACAGATTTGATTGTGCACACATTACCAGTTTCCATTCGAGCTAAAAGCCTAAAAGGAAGTTGAAGCCTCTGTACACACAAACGAAACGAGACTCGCACGCGAGTTTCATTACATTGCGGGTTACCGTCGTATACTGAGTTCAATTGATCTGTCAAACAGCGCAATGTAGTAAACCCGCATACGAGTCTCGTACGTGTGTAGTTATAAGACTTCAATAGTGTAATGATCGTGAATTTCTCCTGGTAAGGCCCATCATATGAAATTATGGTCAGTCGAATTTGACTCTTGTTATTTAGGTAATAGAGTTCAATTTCTTTTGTTTCTAATAAAACAAAAGGATTTTAATTTTATTTATGTAAGGTCTGAATTCTATTGAAATTGAGTGTTCATTCTGATTCACATTAGGCCTTACGAAATTATTTACCTCGACATTACGGACCAGAATAGCCTCCTTATGAATAACAAAAAAAAAACATTGTATGACAACTATGTGCAGTCAACCAATTTGATTTCTGGGCTACTTCGTACCTAGTCACAGTGAAAATCAATATGAAATCTGCTAGAGGTCTGATATTATTGTCACTGTGACAAGGTACGAAGGGCCCAGAAATCAATTTGGTTGACTTATTTTCCCATATAACGGTTGGTTCGAATGTACTACGTGACGACATAATGTTAATTTGTAGGAGCCGTTGCGAGGGCCGCTAGCGGCGAGCTTCGTTTGACCCAATTTTATTTACTTTATTTGTGCTCTAATTGTATGTTGTTGGCCCCATATAGACTTTTTATCCCCGCTAAAGACTGGTTCGAATGGCACCATAAAAAGTCAAGTAGCCAATTGCGTCCTTGAGAATATGGCGTCATATCTTATTGACGGGGAAAAAAGGAGCCGTTTTGCTTGAGAATAACATCACATCATCATCACCATGTCAGCCGAAAGACGTCCACTGCTGGACATAGGCCTCCCTCAGAGACTTCCACAATGACCGGTCCTGCGCTACCCGCATCCAGCGGACACCCACGACCTTTACCAGGTCATAAGTCCACCGTGTGGGGAGCCTGCCCCCGGTCCGCCTAACGAACAACACGAACAATAACATACCTAAATATAGTTGAAATTGTTTAAAATGTTCGGATTTTAAAAGTGTCATTAAGTACATGTTTAACCTTGTTGGACAGTAGAGTCTATTTTTTAAAGGACTAATTAACAATTTGGTCACGTCCTGTGAATTGGGGCTCCCTGGTTTTATCTGGGACGAAGCTATGAGGATTTGAAAATGAGACGAAACTGTCCGAGAAAAGGTAGGTAGTGCCCCCCCCCCCCCCCCCTTCTTTTTTGTAGTATCAATGCGACACGTGCGAAACGTCGACGTAGAAATAAAACTAAGACAATCAATAGATAGCATAGAGATTTAATATTTTCTTTTTTTCTTTTACAATTTATTAACATGTAAAACAGGGTTAAACTATAAGGATCACTGCGAGCAGCACGAACTAAAGGCTCCGCCAGTTCCTATGATGTTCAGTAAATTCTCCAGCTGCGTCATTGGCCCTAAGGACTCTTTGAAGATACGATGCATTGCTGAGGTTACAAGTTACAATTAACATATTATGGACACGGGCGGACTTCGGAAGAGGCGAGCAGGCAGCCGCCCGGGGCCTCGGTTCTACCGAGGCCTCGCGTACTCGCGCGACAAAAATTATATACTAATAGTACTATTCCTTATTCGGTGCTAATAGCACTAAAGCTTGAAACGCACAGAGCGCGGCGCAGCGTCGTTGCGAGGCGGAGGCGGTTTTGCGTTTGAGAGTCCGCAGTACGTTCGGTTCTCCATACAAACGTATTTATGCCCTCATTTTACAACGCCATGCTAGAATAACATGAAACTTTGTATACACAATGGGATCCGGCATATCGAGGTCGGAAATTAGTTTCTGTTGTTTGAAATTATAATGGAGAAAAAATACAACGATTATTAAGGTTTTCATGCAAGCCGTAAAAAACTCAAAAAAACCGCTGTATTTTTTTTCTTTTACAATTTCTAGCAACAGAAACTAATTTCCGACCTAGATATGCCGGATCCCATTGTGTATACAAAGTTTCATGTTATTCTAGCATGGCGTTTCAAAATAAGAGCATAAATACGTTTGTATGGAGAACCGAGCGTACTGCGCCCTCTTAAGCGAACGCTGTCCGAGGGACGTCGCAAAAAAAACCCATGGGATAGCGGATCGGAGGCGGCGTGCGTGTGCTCTGTGCGGTTCGAGCTTAAGACAAGGAACTGGCGTAAATTTACTCGCCCGGAGCCTCTCAATGACTAAGGCTGCCCCTGTCTGAACATCAGTACTCGTGAGTCGTGAAATTAGCACTAGTTTGTGTAGAAAATCATGTGGGCTGAATAGGTATCATGTAAATGGAGGTAAATAGTTTACGTACTGTATATTTTAACTTAGAAGTAGCTGTACAATGGAAGGATTCAAAAGAGCTTGGACTAAGTTCCTGTAAATACGGCAAAGGGTAGGAGGACTCAGGTTACCGACATGTTATCACCACTGGCAACAGTTGGCTATTTCCCCTAGCAATTCCCAGTTGTCACCCTCTCGCCCGCGTACGTAACCTGTTACTTGTACTATTACTTACTAGTGGCTCTGTGAGCCGTAGACCTCGCAATATATTTTCTTTTAAATTTCAAAATTTGCAAAAACAAACGCGACAAAAAAGTTCTATATAATTATCGAACCCGCTCACAAAATTTACGAGAATCGGTTGAGAAATGCGACTTGTAGAGGAGAACATCCGGACAGACCTACGAAAGAGTTTTCGTCGAAAGCTGAAATGGAGACAAACAGTTACGATCAAATATTTATCAGCTTCATACAAAACCCAGTATCGAGCGAATTTTTTTCCCTCCTTGTAAGATACTCGTTACATTAAATTCTCTCTTGCGAACTCATCAAACAGAAACTTATATACAAATATTAGACTTAATGGTCAAACATTAGAATTTGTTACTTCTACTGTATTCTTAGGTATTACATTGGACTCAAAATTGCAGTGGGGTTCCCATATAACAGCGATAGGAAGTAGGTTGAGCTCTGCTGCATTTGCAGTCAGGAGAATAAGGCAGCTTACCAATGTGGCAACGGCACGGTTAGTTTACTTTGCTTATTTTAATAGTATAATTACTTATGGTCTTATCTTATGGGGATCAGCTGCAGATATTGAAACTGTTTTTATTTTGCAAAAAAGGGCTATCCGAGCAATATATAACTTGGGGTCACGTGACTCATTAAGAGAATTTTTCAAAGAAATAGATATTCTAACCCTGCCGTCCCTATATATATTTGAAATAATAATGTATGTTAGGAAGAATTTGGCCAATTTTCCAACAAACGCTGATAAACCAATAGCCACGAGAAATACTGGGAAACTGAAAGTAACCTTCTATAGACTAGTAAAGGCGAAAAAGTCGTTCTTGGGAAATTGTATCAAATTCTACAATAAAATTCCTGAACACATTACTGAACTTAGCAATTCTAAATTCAAATCTGTAGTAAAACAAACACTTATTTCCAGAGCATATTATAAGATAAACGATTACATCATGGATAGGGATGTTTGGCAGTGATAGCGTCCTGCACGGGTAATCTATCGCGAAAATATGTTTTCTACTGTAGCATTGTTATTTAAGTTATTTTGTAGTAGCTGACACTGTAATTTATATTTAACTATACAATGTATATTGTTTTGAAAAAATGACACCTCGCCGAGTTTCTTACGCCGGTTCTTCTCGTGGCAGAGGTATATTTTTCCGAACCGGTGGTAGTTTATTGACGTTCATAGGTGCATGTAATATGCCTAATTTGAAGAATAAACTACTTTTACTTTTTTTTTACAAGCATAAAACGCTAAGGTAGTTTAGGTTTGTTAGGTAGCTTCAAATACGCGTACGAGGTCAAACCGAATGGAAAATAGAAATAGGAGCCCTGTTGTGGAGGCTCGAACGGATTGTTTCTCCTCAACAATTCGCAAACGAGTCGCCTCTCTGATGCACAGAGTATGGAACAGCAACAACAGCTTTCTGAAAGTCATTGCTGAAAAATGCGACAACCCTTTACTGACTTTTTGGGACAAACTGCACTCGGGATGTTACTAATTTTATTAAATTTAAATTGTAAATCCTTCCACATGATCTTTCAATTGTCTACTAACAAATAAAAAACAATGTCCTTACTAACAAAAATATGGATTTTAATCTGAAATAAATGTTATATATTCATTCTTTCAAAACGGCCGGATTACAAAAAATTTGGTACATTTTGCTACCTATGTCATAAAAAAAATAATGGTCGCGGCTGGTTTCGTACAGAGAATAAAAACTCTTCAATAGCAACTGGTTTCGTATAAGGGAGGACAATAAAATATTCAAGCGTAACTGGTTACGAATCTGCGGTTACGTACTCGGACGAAGGGCTTTTACCACTAAAGTGTTGGTGGTATATTTGAGATATGTTGCGCTGGCCGATATTTTTTTAAACTGTTATGAAAAAAGGAAGAAGAACTAGAATGCAAAAAAGTCTCTTTTTGTACGGTTTACTTTAACGCATCTCGGCCAACTCAAAAAAAACTTAAGTGTAACTAAGTACATTTTAATGGCAATAGCTGGAAATTACCCGCGGACGCAATGGAAAAACTTAAGATAGTTCTCTAGTTCATATACAAACTCTCCAAAGGCCTGAACTACTTGGACCACTGCAAGGAGCAAAACCTGACGCCGCCGGCGGTGCCGATGATCTTCGGCAAGTTCGCCAGCTGCGTCGTCGGACCTAAGGATGCTGTGAGACTGCGGAGCTCCACCACGGTAAGATTCTCATCTGATCTTTCAGTATACAGTACCGGCTAAGTGAACCTTTGAAGGTAACACTTGTAAATAACCCGCGGACGCTATGAAATATAGAATAGTTCTCTAGTTCATATACAAAACTCTCCAAAGGCCTGAACTACTTGGACCACTGCAAGGAGCAGAACCTCACGCCGCCGGCGGTGCCGATGATCTTCGGCAAGTTCGCCAGCTGCGTCGTTGGACCTAAGGATTCTGTGAGACTGCGGAGCTCCACCACGATAATATTCTCATCTGATCTTTAGTTATACAGTACCGGCTATGTGAAAAGTGCGATTTTTTTAGTTCTCGTTACGACTCCGGTAAGTTTTTGGTACAATGTTCCTTACACTCTGGTTAATATTTAATATTTATTTGGTATATAATAGGTATATCGAATTATGGTACCATATTATACTTAAATTTGTAGTTTATATTAGTAGAAACACTAGAATTCTCATTACTATTCAATAGACAAACTAGAACTTGCAGTAGATTTTATACGATTAGATAACCTGGCAGGATACCACATGGTTTAGTCAGTTATCGTAATAATATGTAGACAAGAGCTAACTAAATCATGTTTGCTAGCTTTACGCCTGGTCCCAAGTTTCAAGAATAAGTATACAAATTTAGTGCCATATACCTACTTATAAATTAAATATTTCCTGTCATACTTACCAGGAAAGATTCTTATTGTGAGGTGGAAAGGAATGACACATACCAGTTTATTCATTTCCTTCGTCGAAAGAAAAGAAATATCAGTCCATCCAAACTGAGCGGCTTGTATCATGGGGTTGATGGGTACCGAACGACGATTTCTATTTTGTATAAATTCTTATATTAGAAAACATTTAACGAACTCAAGGTTACGTTCTTAGTCGATTCGATCCCGGCCGTGAACTCTACTGTTCTATCGTGTTTCTGGAAAACCATGGCTGCACACAATTTCCTCAATTTCTGAAAGATACCTACAGTGCGATTTATCGTCATGGATCGCCTGATATACGACTGTTTTTGACCGCCCAAAAATATTTTTACTGGTATACGATTATTGGACCCGGGTATGTCCTAAAACTACGACCAAGACCACCGTGGGATGGGCAGCAGCATCCCTGGAGTGCGGTGGAGATACTGCGATCGCCAACCCGCATGCCAAGCGTGGCGATTATGGCATTTACTCCCCATGAAATTGGCGGAGGCCTATGTCCAGCAGTGGACGTCCTTGGGCTGATATGGTGGTGGTGGATACGATCATTCAAAGTATATGACAGCAGTTGTTAAGCTAAGTTAGAGACCTTCGGGCGGCTTGAGAACTTCTAACAGTCAATTCTTACTTGACAATCCTAATCCCAATAAAGTTTATAGTTTCTTCCTTGGGTTAGAAGGCCAGATGGCAGTTGCTTGCGTAAAAACTAGTACCTACTCCAGTTCTTGGGATTAGATAGCAGACTCCGGGCATCCCTCAGGATGCAACTGTACTGGGATAACGCTAATAGGATAATGATGATGATCATTAAAATACAAATACTCTGTATTGCTCACCAAGAAACCTGTCTACATGAAACTTACCCTAGAGACGAACTATGGTAGACAACAAATACGTATTTTAAAGGGAACATATTTGTTCTTCATTCCCACTAGGTACCTATTCTGAGTTGCCGGATTAAATAAAAAAAGTAGTCCAAGGCCCACTTTACTCACAAGTAGATAAGTACTCGTATGGTTCAAGACTCCTATGTGAATCACGGGTCCGCTCTCAAGGCAAATTGGGGTCAATTATTGAAGCAAATTGAGCCTGTAATTCATATGGCGTAGGTGGTAAGTAGGTAGCTCGGTCATGCGATAGATAAGAGGGGAGTTCAGTCTATTTTAAATCCTCTTCTAGCCATTTCTACTCGTATTCTTAGCGTTCCGAGAAAGCCTTCGATTCGATCGAATCCTGAGCTGTATGTACTACGATCTCTCCAGTGGTGCCAAGTGCCAAGTGGACTACCGCTATATAGAAGTACTAAAGTGCTTGTACGAGAACGCCAATATGTCTCCCCAACTCCAGGACCAGAACTCGAAACCTATCCCGTTGCAGCGGGTAGTCAGGCACGGAGATGTTATCTAAACTGTTCACCGCTACACTGTAGGATGTTTTCAAAACTCGACTGGAGGAGGCCAGGCACCAACATAAACAGCGAGGATATTACTCACCTTCGGTTTGCTGATGATATAGTAGTCTTGGCTGAGACCATAGAGATTGGAGTACGATGCTCGATGACCTCAATAAAGCCTCTAAGCTTCGTGCCACATTCCCAGAGGGCTATGCTGTTCTCTGCGTGATCGCATCAGGAATGAGACCGAAGCAGAACCAAAGTAGCCAATATAGCCCTCCAAATCACTAAACATAAGTGGCATTGGGCGGGCCACATTGCACGTAGAAGTCGTACAACCGATGCCCGTTAGGGCGGAAAGGTTCTCAAATGCCGACCACGTACCAGATGGCGCAGCGTGGGCAGAATCCCCACAAGGTGACCTGGTATAAAGGTCGCGGGAGTCCGCTGGATGCGGATAGTGCAGGACCGGTAACTGTAGGACTCTTTGGGGGCGGCCTATGTCCAGCAGTAGACCTCCTTTAGCCAATGTGATAATAATGATGATGACTTAGCGTTATCCTGGGCTCCTGGCTACCTGAGCGAACCCTCGAAATTTTGCAACGCTCGATTTTAAAGTCTGTATCGGCTTATGATTAGCTATTAACTCAGGTTATCATCAAATACAAATACAAATACAAATACAAATGTTTTATTTCATTTAACAAAAATGGGGTATAATTTACAGTAAGGTTGAGGTCTCATCAAAAGTCATCAGTTTCAACAAAATTTAGTGTGATGACAGTGACGAATAAAAACACTGTAAAACGCAGTATTTTCACTTAGCACAATGCTACTCTTTCTTAATTTGACTTCTAAAGGAGTCTGCAGTTCGCTGGAGTGCAAAATGCCAAAAATTGGTGTAGGCAAAACAGTTTCTGCGACTGCTATCTAACCTTCCTTTCTACTTACAGGAAACTAGATCTCATGGCAGTAAGCTTTGAAGTGGCCAGTTAATCCACTGTCCGCTTTCCCAACTTTTTCACTTAAAATAAAGGGGGATAATCTTACACAAATCGACCAAACTAAGCAAAGCGTGTACTATGGGTACTTACGTATACATAATTATATAGATAAATTCATAGAAAACATCCAAGACTCAGGAACAAATATTCGTGCTAAATGCATAAATAATGCCCCAACCGGGATTCGAACCCGGGGCCTCCGGCTTCGTAGGCAGGATCACTACCAACTATGCCAAAGTGGTCGTCGAACTTTATTCCAGAGATACCTCGTTCATTAAGAGTCGAAAGTCAAAGTTATTTATTTTATTCCTTAATTTAAACTTTTTATATGAATTTTACCTATGAATGTCAAAAACACCACCGGCTCTCTAACCTCGGCCACGAGAAAAACCAGCATAAAAAACTCGGCGAGGCATCATATTCCCAACTAGTGTACGTTTTAAAATCGTTGTTATCCTATATCGTTGATGTGAATGGAAAATTTTGATTACGATGAGATATATCAGTCGGCCTGTTTAGCCTAGTTGGTAGTGACACTGCCTCCGAAGCTAGAGGTCCCGGGTTCGAATCCCGGCCAGGGCATTATTTGTGCATTTAGCACGGATTTTGTTCTTGGGTCTTGGATGTTCTCTATGTATTTAAGTATGTATTTATCTATATAAGTATGTATATCGTCGTCTAGTACCCATAGTACAAGCTTTGCTTAGTTTGGGACTAGGTCGAATTGTGTAAGATTGTCCCCCAATATTTATTATTATTATTTATATAGGAAGTTGAAAATGGAATAGTTAACATTTGCTAGGCGTTTGTATACTTTTTAATCAAATGAGTATTTTTACCTGAACCATAGCAGGAAATGTAGCCAAATTACCTCAGACTTTACCATCGAAACGGTATATTACTTTCGAGACGGTTTTTCATTTGTAGTTGTGACCTCTGTAGCCAGCCTCACAGACACGTTGACGTGTGTCTGTATACGTCAACGTGTACGTGTGTCCCTGTAAATATACAAATACTACTACAGATGAAAAAACGTGTCGAAACTAATTTACCTGTACTTACCTATGTTCTACGCCACCGCCACTCTATTACTGCTACCACGCTATATTTCTACTGTGCTGCTAAATAGATAGGAAGTAGGCAGTTTAGGATTGCTATGATGGTTCGTAGGCGTTATTTAAAATTTGACTCATTTTGCAACAATATTATTTCTCTTCATCCATTCTTACAATATGAGAAAACTATCAACTGGTGGGTTCCAAGTTAAAATACTGACTATATGTGGATGAAATTGGGATTGTCGATAATTTGGGATGTTGACAGAGAGTGAAATTAAATGCAAACGTTACGAATATTACAGTTCCGAATACAGTATGTCCTAATAGTTAATAAACCTTACCTCTTTCGTTTCCTACCACAGAAAGTCGACTGGGAAGTGGAACTGACTGTGGTTATCGGCAAGAAGGCTAGCGACGTGAAGGCGAAGGATGCCTTCGACTACATAGCCGGGTACACCGTGGCACAGGACATCAGTGCCAGGGACTGGCAGAAGGAGAGGAACGCTGGCCAGTTCCTGCTGGGCAAGGTGAGTCTCTTCCGATTCCGGTTATAGCGACTGCTTATCAGTTTCATATTTTTTGTAATTTGCGAAGATATCATACGCTACCATCGAAATAGCGTGGGAGGTACCTAAGTCTATTTATTGAGAGCAGCAGACCTAGATTTGGTAAAGATATGAAAGAAGGCTAGCGATTTGAAGGCAAAGGATGCTTTCGACTAAATAGTCGGGTACACCGTTGCTCAGGACATCAGTGCCAAAGACTGGCAGAAGGAAAACAACGCTGTTCGCCAGTTCCTGATGCTTGGCAAGAAGTGCCCTTTGAAAATGAAGTGTGAAGTTTGTAATCTTCATTTGTATCTTTAGTTTTACATCTCCGATGAGGTACCTACACCATAAGTCATAACCATTGTTGACGTGATCTTACTTCATCCATAATTTATTTAATAATGCGTTACTTTTAGGAAATCCGTAATTAAGTTACTAAAACAGTATCTAGTGGAGTAACAAAAGAATATTTGACGTTCCACGGATATAGGTTATTTTTAACCGACTTCAATAGAAGGAAGGAGGTTCTCAGTTCGTCTGCTTGTTTGTTTTTTTAAGGTTCCGTACCCGAAGGGTAAAACGGGACCCTATTACGAGTGAACAGGCATCTTCTGGGTGAGCTCGCTTCATCGTCGGCCTCATCTTTGCCCCCTGGCTAGTCGTAGTAGTAATCCCATTTTTAATAAAAAATAAAATAAAAAATACTTAGACTGCGCTTTCCGTTCGTCTGTCTGTCTGTCTGTCCGTCGTTCACCAGGCTGCATCTCATGAACCGTGATAGTTATAGACAGTTGAAATTTTCACAGATGATGGATTTCTGTTGCCCCTGTTACAAATAATACTAAAAAACAGAATAAAATAAATATTTATAGGGACTCCCATACAACAAACGTGAATGAATCTGAATCTATACTTCGGACCTGACATTTTAACTGCATAGCATAAATAACTGCCTAATGTACTTCACCAAGTACAAAGGATGCGCTAAAAAACATAGACATAGTGAACATAACCAATGGCAAGAATTTATACAAAATCGAAAAAGTCACGTCTGGGTCTGAAGCATTCAGTGAACGAAAAAAGCATAGAACGCGAGCTTCCTACAAAAGTCCACTTTGAAACGGGGCATTTATTCGTAATACGCACGCGCGGTGTTGTACCAATAAGAATTGCCAAAAATGTCAGCCGATTTTCTACTACCCAAAACAAATAAACGTGATTGGTAAATTTCAAAATGACTGGCTGTGTTTGGTATCCTAGCGCTGACGTTTTATGTGTCAAAAGGGCGGCGACAACGACAACGCTTAGCGGGTGGATGGTTGCATGCAACAAAAAGTCATCTTCATACGCGAAACCGCCGTATTATTTAAATTTGAATTTAAGCTTTATTTTATTTTTAAATATCATAGGATAACCTTACGAAAATCTAACTAGTCGCTAATTAAGCTGTACCAGACTTATACTATGCATATTGGACGACCATGTACATAATTTATAGCTTGCTAAACACTGTTAGACATAGAGAACAGCAACCACTCGTAATCGAAACTTTTACAGTATATTCAGACAACGCAAAAATTTAACATACGTACGTTAACTTATTTTTACAAGCTTTTATTTAACGTGCCGTGTCAGTAACTTATGTCGTTTTTGTTTGTGCGGGTCAAATCCTTAGAAGCTAAATTAGACCCACTTCTCGATTTCCGATTGAGCTAATATTTGACGTTAGTACGCTCGGCTGAACTCGATTCTCCATAAAAACGTAGTTTTGTTCTCATTTTAAACCCCTTGCTGAAATAACATGAAACGTTGTATACACAATGGGAGCCGCCATATCCAGGTCGGAAATTAGTTCCTGTTGCAAGAAATTGTAATAGAAAAAAATACAGCTAGTTTTTGAGTTTTTACGTCTTTTATGAAAACCTTAATAATATTTGTATTTTTTCTCCATTATAATTTCAAGCAACAGAAACCAATTTCCGACCTACATATTCCGGATTCCATTGTGTATACAAAGTTTCATGTTATTCTAGAATGGCATTTTAAAATGAGAGCTAAACTACGTTTGTATGGAGGACCGAGCTTACTGCATATATGTAAATTCAGTGACAAAAAATATTATGATAATATTATTATCGAGCTGATCTGATGATGGAACCGGAAAGTGGTCATAGGAACTCTGTAATAAGTTAACACAATCATACCGAGTTTGGGGTCTTTAAAACCACTCTTTGAGAAGTTGATAATAATTGTATATATTGTACGAGTATGTATAGCGTAGTTACACGCTTATTCTATTATTTTTATTTTCGGTTTTAGTTTTTGTTAAAAATATATTTATTTCTCGCTTCCCTCATATAGTTATATAGTCTAATTAGAATCAATAGTCTAATTGTAATTGTACTAAATGTCCCCTAATATTTATTTATTATGGAATTAGTTTACCTTTTTCGAACATTTTAATTTGTGAGATACATGCTTTCATACACAAATTAGTTATGTGCATGAAAGCATGTATCTGAACAAGTTAAAATGTTTAATAGGTATCTTAGGTACCTTTTCATTCAGCTATTAACCTTATTTTGATGATGTAAGGTGGCATAACACCATCCCTATACAAAATCGGTTCCGACTAAAAAAAATTAACAAATATGTTTACCGCTTTACTTACATATGAACAGTGATACCATCTTTTTTTTAATGTTTTCTAGAGTGATTAACGCACCACTTCACTGCACAAAAGGCATATTTTTTATTTTTGAGATTTCAGTTAATACAACTGTTACGTTGCGCCGCCATATTCAAACTAGACAGCCGTTGGACCCAACTTTGACGCCCCGCCTTAGTGGACACAAGTTTGATGGTGTCATTTTGCGACGCTAGTTGTGCTTCTATGTTTTTTTCATTCGCTGGAAGCATTACTTACTTTGTACTTGGTGTAGTACACTGGGTAGTTAGGATTACGACAGTAGAAAAAACAAAGGACTTACGAGGTATGTGGTCACCTCGTTACCTAAATTGTCTGATAGAAAGTAATAAGACTAATAAGTAACAAATATGTAGGGTCATTCATGAGACGAGGGTTAATTCAATTTCGCCGCTCCGCGTTTCTCATTAAAATTGCTTGTACGGTGTCCACATAGAGACATCAAAATAATGTATACAGTCAGCACATTTCAACGGCAAAAAGCATTTATTAAGTCAGTACATTATGTCAATCATGTCAGGAAAAAATTGCCCAATCGTTCAAGGTGAAATAATGATTAGATTTCATCTGAGCTTGAAGCTATCTAGATGACTAGGTAGGTATAACATTTCCCACTTATCTTATCACAGATAAATATCATTTTATCGTGTCGATGATGTAATCTTGGCAGAGGTGTTTTTAAAAACAAATAAAATCAAGAAATTCGAAAATTAGGCGCAATTATAGGCCAATGCCTAAACAGAGATTTATGAAAGGTGCAATAAAAAAAAGTTTGATAATATCTACTAAGAAAATGCGAAGACAAAATCAATATAAACACTAAATAAACATACATAAATACAAGATATTTATATAAGTTACATACATACAAGAATATATATAATTCAATACATACTACAATTATAGGGATGGATTCTAGTCGAATTCTTGTTTAAGCATATGCTTACGCACCATTCGCTTGGGAACAAAATTGCTTGGGGCTTGTCTGATGTTGAGAGGAAAGAATGGATGATAACACCTTCAATCTTTCTATCCGCATTCAAACTTTATCAATATGTCCCAAGTATACTTGAATAAATTCGTTACATAAAAGTGCATTTATGTACATCTTAAAGTCCCTTTGGATTTTAACCTAAACTCCTCATGTTCCAGGCGATGGACACCTTTTGCCCAATCGGCCCCTGCATCACCACCAGTGACGAAATCGGTGATCCTCAGAATCTGAAGATCCAGTGCTACGTTAACGGCGTGGTGAAACAGACCAGCAAGACTGACCAGCTAGTTCACAAGATACAGGATGTCATTGAGAGACTTACTTCGTAAGTATTTATTCGCATTCTGACCAGTCTTTGCATTATCAATAGCGATGAGATCGGTGATCCTCAGAACCTGAAGATCCAGTGCTTCGTCAACGGCGTGGTGAAACAGACCAGCAAGACTGATCAGCAAGTTCGAAAATACAGGACGTCATTGAGAGACTTACTTCGTGAGTCGCCTTCTGACCAGTCTTTGCATCATCAGTAGCGATGAGATCGGTGATCCTCAGAACCTGAAGATCCAGTGATCTGTCAACGTCGTGGTGAAACAGACCAGCAAGACTCAGGACGTCATTGAGAGACTGACTTCGTGAAAAGTAATGCCCAAAAAATAAAAATGATAGATACCCAATATCTTCTTGAAGGAAAAAATTTGTCAGCTGCCTCTAAAGTCGTATAAATACCTCCACTGGTCACAAATGTGGTTATCTCTGGAAGGTTAATAAAGTCTAATAGCGAATTTGCTATACCCCACTTAACACCCCTACACTCCTTTTGTATGCTTGGTAACATCTCGCTCTAGCCACTGTGCTATCGAAACCAATCAAACTCAGGCACGAAATCCTTCACTACATAGTTTCCTCTTGCAACGCCTTAGGGAGGCGTACAGCAATATGTAGAAGACTTAGACTGGGTTGCACCAAATCGTCTGTAATCGGTTACAGTGTTCGTTAAAATTTTAATGTATAGAGAGTTTGACAAGTTTCTATGGGATGACAGCTACCAGCGCCATATTTAACGTTGATCGATCTATGATCGTAAGTCGGCGCAACCCAGGCTTAGGCTGCTTTCCCTTTATCCCTTTTCGACTGAAAAGAAACAATTCCTTTCATTAGTATGGGGCCATGTGGTTTGATCCCTTTTGGCAACTAAGGTCTATCAGGAAAAATTACGAGGTATAAAAATGTCGAAATAATGTATGTTGTCAAGAAATAAAAAAGTCGAAATTGAAAATTGACGGAGTATAAAAATGTCGAGTAGTAGAAAAGACGAACTGACAATGGTCCGAAAGTAAAAATGTCCAGATTTGTAATTCTTAAAAAAGTCCTACTATAAGTGATCTACAGCGGCCTCAGGTCTAGGTAGGTTAGCTTCGTTAGGTATCTTCAGATGCCCGAAGGGCAAACTGCGCAGAAATAAGAGCCCCGCGTCAATTTGAAGGCGGAGTCAGAGGTGGTTTACTACCGTGACGTCATCGCGCCGCGCAAAGTACATGCGGCCGCCGGCTCGCACGTCGTGTGACTATTCAATGGTTGCGGCGCAGCGTTACGGATCGCACGCGCACACGCTGCTGTACTGTACCGCTGTACGATATTAAAATAATCCGTTTCGTGTTAAATAATAATGTCAAAACCACAGCATTATTGTATAAAAAATATCTTTATATAGTTACCCTAATTCTGTGTCTTTCTTTATCTTAAAATGTTGAAAAAACTGACAGTCTTTATCTTAAAATGTTGAAAAAACTGACAGTTATCACTGAAAAAACCAACAGTCATTGAATTTGGTATTCACCATCGGTTGACATAAAAGAAAACGAAAATTAAAACGTTGGCTCTAAGAAACTTATTTTTTAAAGTGATTAATTTTAAAATTATATAAAACATTGTATCCCCTGGTTGCACGTGTGGAGTGCCCCCCCCCCCCTACTTTAATATTTTTTCGTCATTTCACATCATTTCACACACGTAGCGGTTCATACGAGTAGAACACACCTTCTTCACACATTCTCTGTTTAATTGTATTTGTAGTGCTTATAGTCTCCGAGTAAATACATCGGCTGTCACATACAGACGAAAAGACGGACGGACGGGTTCCGTTTTCACTATTTTGGCTACGGAACCTTAAAAGTACTATTCGTAATTGTATTGTAAACAACACTAATAATAATAAAGTACATAATATATTAAAATAGGTTCTCGCTGGTGGTGACCCTAGGTGGCGCTGAGGGCGGGGCCTCAAAAGAGCGCGTTGCGTGCGATAGAAAGAGATAGAGATGGCCACTTTTAGGCACGTTTGGCATACCTAAACGGGGATTTGTTAACAGAGAAACTTCTGTACTTGTACTATTACTTATTCTGTGGCGGAGTGGAATTAGTCATTTCAACACTTCGACTAAAATCTATTTCGACCTTTTTATTCCTCGGCCCTATAATACTTTGTCATTTTTCCATATCGTCATTTTTATAAAGCGTGTTTAGACATTTTTATACCTCGTCTTTTTTCCTGATAGACCTAAGTTGCCAAAAGGGTTTAATCTACACTGAGAAAGATGCTTCCTGGAAGAATTCCTGTCTTACCAGATGAACTCTTAATTGATTTCAGATCTAATTAACTGTCGAACGCACCCTGTCACAGGGACCACATGGTTAGAAAACCGACAAGACACTAAGAGCAATTCTTAATATACATACTTGGAATACTACCTAGTTGGTTACTAAGTTCTGTTACTCGATTTGCAAACTCTTTTCTTGCGTTAAAACAAATGCTACCGAAAAAAATAAAAAATGACATATAATGGCGGGTTGTCAGTTATAATTTTATAGAACACACAACACTTATCTCGTCATATTTATAATGGATTGGGGTCTAAAAGAAAATCGTGTCGCTGTAATTGCGTTGCACAAATGCGGGCATCCGCCAAACGTGATTTTGAAGTTGCTTCAAAATCTAAAAATCAACAAACAATTCGTTTATCGTACCATTAATAGGTACAATAGTACCCTGAGCTTTGATGACCGCAAGAGGTCTGGAAGACCACGCACCGTTCGGACCCCAGCTCTAATAAAGGCAGTGAAGGCGAGAATCGCAAGAAACCCCGTTCGGAAGCAAAAGTTGTTGGCAATTCAGATGTCTGTGAAGAGAAGCTCCCTTAAAAAAGTTATCAATCAAGACCTTAGACTACACGCTTATCCTAGACGGAAAGGTCATTTGCTTAATGGACGATTGAAGACTATGAGGCTGAATAGAAGTCGCGTGCTACTGAAGCGGTACGCACAAAATGGCCACCGAAATATATTATTTACAGACGAAAAAATGTTTACCATTGAAGAATTTTGTAACCGCCAGAATGACAGAGTGTATGCAAAAAACAGTCAAGAAGCGAGCTGTTCCGAGAGTGCAACGAGGTCATCATCCCTCTTATGTCATGATTTGGTTAGGTGTGTCATACTCAGGGTTAACACACAGGTCCATTTCTGTGTGGTGTCAAAACTGGGGCTAAAGTTTACCAGGAAACCTTTCTGGAACCAATAGTGAAGCCTTTAAGCCACTCTCTATTTCAAAACCAGCCCTGGGTCTTTCAACAAGACTCAGCCCCTGCACATAAGGCAAAAACAACTCAAGCCTGGTTTCGAAAACAACAAAATTGACTTCATTGCCCACGAAGACTGGCCCTCCTCCAGCCCGGACCTCAACCCCAATTATGCTATATGGCAGGTTATTGAGGAGAAAGCCTGTGCTAAACCCCACACAAATCTTGACTCCCTCAAGCGGGCCATAGTCAAGACAGTGACGGAATTAGATATGACAACCGTGCGTGCCGCTATTGATGACTGGCCTCGTCGTCTGAAGGCCTGTGTTCAGGCCCAAGGAGGCCATTTTGAATGAAATTGACAAATGTAAATCCTTATTTAACTTTCGTTAGTATATTTTATGTAGATAAGGATTATTACAGTAACAGAACTTAGTAACCAACTAGGTACTTGTAATTTATGCTTCCGTCTTTTGACAGATTTTACTTTTATTTTAATGAAAAATCTAATAAGAATTACCTTTCCTTACAGTGTGATGACTCTGCTTCCCGGAGACATCATTCTCACGGGCACTCCAGGCGGAGTGGGCATGTACCGCTCGCCCCCGGAATACCTCAAACCTGGTGACGTCATCAAGAGCGAGATAGAGAACATTGGCGAACTCGTCACAAGGGTCGAGGCGTTTTAAAATTCGACGATAGACTGCGTGAAATACCTGTATATAAAATGTATACTGGAAAGTGAAGAAATAAATGTATATATATTCCTCTTATAGCAATTTGACTTGCTTATTACAAAATAGGCTGGGCCACCTTAGATGGATGGGTGAAGAGAGCATATCGTGGCCGTCCGGAAGGTCGCCGGCCCATCGGACAGTCAAATTATCGCTGGGGCGACATGATCAGCATGATGAGTTTGGCAAGTTAGCGTAAAACCGAGAAAAGTGGCGCACTGTCGTGTCGAAGGCCAAGATTATCTTGGTAAGATAGTCCTGGACCTGACTACAGTCCTGTAGGGAAGTTCGCCTCTGTAGTTTTTTTTTTCGATACGTGCACTGCTGCGTCCCTCAAGCTTGAAACGCAAAGAGCGTCGCTGCGTCGCGGAGGCTGTTTTGCGGTAAGCGAACGCGGTCCGAGGGACGTCGCACCAAAAAACCGCGCGGGATAGCGGAGCGGATTCGGCGTGTGTGACATATGAAGCAGTAATCTACACTATCGACAGTCGACAGTTTCGGAAAATCTACAATTCAAAACCGCCTTCGCCCAGCACCGCGCCGCGCCCGCTCTGCATTTCGAGCTTCAATCGGTTCATTAGCAAAAAGGTTATCTTATCACTTTCACTGCCAGTAACCCGCTATAGGTGGGCGCTTATTTCTACATACGGTTATTAGCATGTTTGTGTGTGCAAATGGCAGTGAAAGTTAAACAAACAGCAAAGTTAAACAACTCCCATCTTAAAGGCCGGCAACGCACTTACAACCCCTCTGGTGTTGCGAGTGTCCATGGGCGGCGCTAATCGCTTACCATCAGGCGATTCGTCTGCTCGTTTGCCTCCTATGTCATAAAAAAAAACACCCATCGGACATCCAGACGTACGTCTGGCTACCATCCTTACCTGGTCGAAATTCCTCTAATTCAAACCAAGCGCTTTGCATCTTCTATTATAATGCCCACTTCTAAGGTTTGGAATTCTCTACCGGCGTCTGTATTTGCGAGTTTATATAACACTTTTTAAGGCACGAGTGAACAGGCATCTTCTGGGTGAGCTCACTTCATCGTCGGCCTCATCTTTGCCCCTCGGCTAGATGCTGGCTAAGAGCAATCCCATTTTTAATAAAATAAAATAAAAGGGCAGGGGATGATAGCCCACCGCCTGCCTATTCCCTAACTCCACACTGAAGCCACCATTCGGGTATTCCCCTGCCCATCACCTGATTGACCTGGTTGTTATACCAATATTTTATCAAGGCTGTACACTCGGGCGATTTAGGCTATAGCTACTTTGTCCCTATAATATGTCGTAAATAACCAGGTCAAAGGCTTTAGACAAGTCTACGAAACACGCATATGAAGGGTCCACGGAAAAAACATGTCTAGTCCTTTGAAATTTCAAAGGCAATTTGCACCTTATGTCTTTAGCAGTTAGGTAGCTTTTTGTTATAAAATTTAAGTGGTCTGGACATGTTTTTTCCGTGCACCCTTCATATATGGGTGTACTTCTGTTCTTGTAGTACTTTACAGCTTGCTTAAGGCACAAAATTGCACTTTGCTTCGATAGACCAGGCCTAAATCCGAATTGCGCATAGTGCTGTCCTGTACTTTGGCCCGAATATAGTTTCCAGTGAGCTGAAACCTTAGTAAATAACTACCTAGTTTTAAGTTGTCCCTTTTCTGTTTCATTATCGGATTTAGGTACATATTTTGTCGGCGTCTTGACGCTGCAATGAGTTCTCAATTTCCTATAACGTTCGTTGTGTCCTGAAAACATCTTACCCGGAAACTGCAGTAGTTAGTATAATAATTACTGTCTCTCAACAGGTAAATAAATGTACCTACCTGAATCAGTCATATTCTTGTATATAAATTCCAAGTTAAGAAGTTGCGTGTCCGACAGAAATAGTAACTTAATTTACCTACAGTTGCATTCTCCCGTATTTATGCAAAGAGCCAAGTCTCATGAAATCGCCCGGAAATATAGTCGTAGACGAGTGCTTGAGGTGTGATATAACGTAAAACCAACATTGACAACCATATTCAGCCATTGCGATCAGCGGCTAACATCTACGGAGGCGGAGGTTTCATACTAGTGGTGAGTCGTTGACGGTTTTCGCTTCAACGAAACAAAACGTTAACTTAGAAAACGTCAACTAGTTGAAAAACTAGTTGATTTCGTCAACTAGTTTTTTGCTTTAACTGAAGAGAAAAAGTCATTGAGTTGATACGTTTATTGAGTAAGGGGGAAAACGTTAAGGGCTTTAGTTTAGCGTTCCATTTCGTTTACGTTTGTACGTTAAAGTCGTCAACTAGTTGATTCTGTTAAACAAAACGTTTCGTTCGTTGACGAACGAAAAACGTTTTATCAACTAGTTCGTTGAATCAACGACCCCTATTTCATACCGCTGTCGCCACAAACTTTCGACCTAAAGAGGAAATTAGACCTGGCTAAACCTGACCATGATAACCGCATGTAACGCTTCCGACGTTGTTTTGTATACTGTAAATAATTGTCGATAAAACTAATCAGTCTATCACGGACAAAAATGGTAAGTTGAAACCAGTATCCGTTTGTTTAATTATTGTTGAATACTACTGGCCACTGAACGCCTATTCTTAAAAATAGGAGGTACCTAGATGACGTCTTGTCTGTCATTGTCAAAAAACTACAAATCGGTGAATTTGCAATCAGGGGCCTTTCAGCTCGAAGTACGAATTTTTCTATGGAAATGTTAGTTTAACTTGTTTGTACCAGATGTCACTGGGTGCTATCTCTATCGCACTTGCATATTGAAGTGACAGGGATGCAGCGGTCGTGCGGTTAGTTCTTACTAAATATACAACGGTGCTACGATCTATGTGGAGTATTTCACTGGCATCTTTATTTAAGAATATATATTGTACTTTGTGTTTGCAATAGCTACGTATAAATTATGCTAAAATACAATAAGCTGAACTAACTGGGAACTCAAGAACTGGCTCGTCGGCTGAAGACCAGAGGCCTCAGCAAAGTAAGGAGTGTTGCTCTATACTCTATACGGTATACTCTATATGGTGGACTAAGCCGTAGGTAAGTTGGTTTGTAGGCTTTTAGTGTAGCTGGCCAATATTCTCCTCATTCCAGTATTTTATAGATTTATGTAGTCCATACGAATATCCTGTGAATTGAACAAACCGTTGTGACCCACATAATATAAACAAATTATTCACAAAAACTATAGACAGAGCGAAAGAATAGTACATTAATACAGAGGGCGGGAAGAAAAGACGGAGGTCTATATGTCTTCGGCTGAGGAGACGGATAGGTCTGAGGTGGGCAACCCCATATTTTCCGCCGTGGTATCTATGTATAGTGCTTTTCTCAAACATGCAATGAAATAAATAACATAAACATCAAAGTTTCATTTTTAATACACATATTAGCAGAATGTCATGATGCCTGTGCCACAAATTTATGTGGAATGGAAATTAAAAAGAGGACTATGCCGGCGCCTAGGCCTGCAAGATTTGTGTGAAATTCCACAACGACCTCTTGTCCTAGCGGCACCTGAAACGTCATACTTCGTAGCCTATTATAAGGAACATAACATAAATATTTCATTGCATGTTTGAGAAAATTAAATTTTCAATGACACTTGCAAGCAAGACAACAACAGAGACAAGCGTAGGCACAGTCAACAGCAAAAGTAACACTTTCTCACCTTAACAGTCTTATCACAATGGAATAAGATGCAAAAGTGCTAACTTACTTTTGCTCTGGACTGTACATTCATTTAACAAACACCTGACTCTTCGTCATCAAAAAATTATGTCACCCAGCAACATCTTCAAATTACAGCAAACTTCACGGTGATTGGTGAATGGGCCGACCAATTGAGCCAATCGTCGTCTTCCGTTCGCTCGCAGGAAGAACCATTTGCTCGTGCGTCCCTTTCATAGACCATTAAATATAATGCAAGCCAAGGGGATTTTTATTGAGTTAAGTGGCTTATACGGGCGGTTCACTGATATATCGTGACCTCCGTGTCCATTTGAAGACTCTTACGCGTTAGGTCCATTTATAATAGTGCCAGCATTCTAAATTTGTCTATTTGCGGCGGACGTGTGCGATTGTGTATAGGTTTCGAGCAATTTTGTTATTGAGATACATCAATTGGTGTTTATTATGTCGTTATAGGTTATTGAGGATCTACAATTTGTTCTGACAATAGACTGGGATTTAAGGCGTGAGAGACGGTAAACATCCATCCATCCATTAGACCCCGCGTGAAAAAAAAGTAATTACAATTGAACATTGTGCAAAATGTAATTGTCATTCCTATCTATCTATGTAAGGCGTAATTTTAGGTAACAATTTGAATTAAACAGTAGAAATTTCGTCTTCTCGACTCGAAAGCGTAAAAATGGGGTTACGAACGAGCAGAACCCTGAATAAAAACAATATTTTCAACTGTACCCAAGGGCAGTGATAAAGCTTCTGAAACATAAGTAAATTATTTTGCTCCCATCCTACTTTTGGGCCATACCAGGCATGTTCCTTCGGGTACCTAAACTCGGCTCTAGGCACACCTCCGTGGTGTCGGAGTACACCACATAATATATGATACACTAGCTGTTGCCCGCGACTTCGTCCGCGTCTTCGCTCCTATTGGTCGCAGCGTGATGTTATATAGCCTAAAGCCTTGCTAGACAACTGGACTATCCAACACAAAAAGTTTTTTTTTTATTCGAACCAGTAATTCCTGAGATTAGCGCGTTCAATCAAATAAATTCTTCAGCTTTATAATATTAGTATAGATATACACGATCGTGCTGGGAACGAAAGACCACGGCGGGCTATTCCTGCGGGCGCGTGCGGACGGGATTTGCTGTTAAACAGAAAACATATTGTAAGTTAGTACCTTACCAACTATTAATTAATAATGATTATAATAAAAACCTAAGCCCATAGGAAATAAGAGTACCGTATTATTTCTTTAACTTAGCGTTATGCTGACACCTGTCAGGTCGATATTTAGAAAGTTGCTAGAACATTCTTTGGGGAAATTACCTTGCGTCAATATCTATCGTTTACAACATGAGCAAAAATTTTTAGGTTATAGCGACATGATTCTTCTATAAATTGTTTCTATTATACCACTACCACCCTCAACTGTGCGTTTCTCCAGAGATTTCTTGCCTCGCACAGCTAAACTGTGGAATGAACTGTCGCCTGCGGTATTTCCGGACCGATTCGACCTTCAAACCTTCAAGAAAAAGAGCGTACTCCCATCTTAAAGGCCGGCAACGCACTTACAACCCCTCTGGTGTTGCGAGTGTCCATGGGCGGCGCTAATCGCTTACCATCAGACGATTCGTCTGCTCGTTTGCCTCCTATGTCATAAAAAAAACATCGGCACACAAGTTCACAGCCAGCCTTATAGTAAGCAGAGACCGTAGCCTATGGACGAGTTACCGACCTTTTATTGATTTGAAGATTCGTTGTTTTGATAGCTAGAAACAAATGCCCCACTGTCCACTCCCAACACAGGGCATCTAAATTATTATTTATTTATTTATTTATTTAAAAAATACCTGGGGCACATTAAGGGAAGTTTTAAAAAGTAGATTGTAAGTTCATAAATTTTTCTTTACCGGCAGAGAAGAATAGGTAAGAGCTCTAACATTAAATATACACCATTCTCTACTAATGTAACCCAGGTCTGATCAAAAAAAGAAACATAGATAGGTACGAGAAAAAAAATCTAGAGAACTACCAGCATCACACTCCACTGACCATTCGTGAACCTTATTGCAACGAGATAAGGACTACCAGTGGTCAAGTAACTGTGATGCTGATACTACCAGGGGTGGTTTACTACCGTGACGTCTTCGCGCCGCGCAAAGTACATGCGGCCGCCGGCTCACACGTCGTGTGACTATTCAATGGTTGCGGCGCAGCGTTATGGATCGCACGCGCACGCGCTGCTGTACCGCTGTACGATTATAAAATAATAAGTTTCGTGTTAAATAATAATGTCAAAACCACAGCATCATTGTATTGTAGCAGTTTGTAAAAAATATATTTATATAGTTACCCAAATTCTGTGTCGTTATCTTAAAATGTTGAAAAAACTGTCAGTTATCACTCAAAAAACTGACAGTCGTTGAGTTTGGTATTCACCAACGGTTGACATAAAAGAAAACGAAAATGAAAACGTTCGTTCTAAGAAACTTCTTTTTATTTTTTAAAGTGATGCCTTTAAAAATTATATAAAACTTTGTATAATGGTATGGAGTGCCCCCCTCCCTCTACTTTAATATTTTTTCGTCATTTCACATCACTTTTAGGTAGCGGTTCATATGAGTAGAACACACCTTCCTGCTAAATGTTTTAATTGTACTTGTAGTGCTTATAGTCTCCCGAGTACATCGGCTGTCACATACAGACGAAAAGACGGACGGACGGGTTCCGTTTCCACCATTTTGGACACGGAACCTTAAAAGTACTATTCGTAATTGTATTGTAAACAACACTACTAATTATAAAGTACATATATTAAAATAGCTTCTCGCTGGTGGTAACCCTAGCGCTGAGGGCGGGGCCTCGAAAGAGCGCGTTGCGTGCGATAGAAAGAGATAGCCACATTTAGGCACGTTTGGCATACCTAAACGGGGGATTTGTTAACAGAGAAACTTCTGTAGGTACTTGTACTATTACTTATTCTGTGATACTACTGTAGCTGTAGACTCTTCTTATGCTGCATTTACACATTTTCTTTCGTGTCCACACTTTAGGTACCATTGCTGATTTTTTACCGATTTTAATAGAAGGAAGGAGGTACTCCGTTTGTCGGCATGTTTGCTTGTTTTTTTATGTATGTATGTTCCCCGATAACTCTTGACCACGTTGGCCGATTTTGATAATTCCTTTTTTTTGTTTCATAGCAGGTACCTCGACATTGGTCCCATATAAATTTGGTGAAGGTCTGATAATGGGATCTAGAAGGAATCGAGGGAACTCCTCGAATTTGATAGGCACGCATATGCCGATTTCGGTATTTTCTGTAGGTAACCAAGCATTGGCTCACGGAAACCACAATTTGTGGCGTAGCAAGTACAAAATTGGAGTCGTTTTTTTTTGGTTATAAATTATTTTCTTAAATAAAATACTTTATCGTCACCTGGGGCGGGGGCGGCAAAGCTAACTGGCCCGGGGCGCCAAATCTTTAAATACGCCTCTGCACATTCGCCAGCGCCCGACCCCACAGGACGTGTAGACAAAATGGAATAGAGTGAAATGCGAGTTTAAGAAAAAAAAATTTCAATTTATAAAAGAATGAGCTCGTTTGGATGATGTAGCGCGCATGCCGCCATTATTTTCATGTCCTCCACGTTCGTGTGCGAATATATCCACCGAATATGTAAACAGTTGTTCGCGACGGCACTATTATACGAATATTTCGTTGAAAGACGAGGCGAATGGCGAACAAGATTGTGTAGATGCGGTGTTAGTGTTAGGTTATATATAGGCACATAATAAGTAAAGCGACGTCGGGTTACCAGATCCAATTTCCTTATTTTCGGGACAACAGCATTAAAATTTCGGGATATAAGTTTAAAATTGGGACAAGTCATTAAATCATGTTTTAACACTTTCATTGCAGCCTACTCGTAGTGCTACGCACTACGTTCGTAGGCCGTAGCCACGGATTTCTCGTATGTAGCTCGTAGCAGCTACGAACAGACTACCCGACAATTGAGTTCTCGGCGCACATGTGTTAATGTCTTAAAATTAACGTTTCTTTACTCTTTGTTATATAATACAAAACCATCAACCCATACGAACAAACCAAAGTAACATCATAAATTAAACATTTAGGTAGGTATACAAAAACATTCAATACAATAGCAATCAACCGTAATAACCCGATTTTTTCAGTGACGTACTTATTTGAGTGCGCAAAAGACAATTTTATTGATTTTCAGTACTCATTGCTCAAAGTTAGCTTCACTGAATTACGGGACGTGGCCAAATGTTAAAGCTGAAAATCGTTACGTCCCGAAAAATGCGGGACAATTGGTAACCCTAAGCAACTCTGTAAATAATTTAATTAATGCTTACGACTAAATAAATACATTGTTAGGTTATTTTTTACATTCACGCCTTCTCCAGTGTACAATACGTCTTCAGAGAGCGCTGCTTGTCTTTTTCTATCTGCAAAGCTGCCATCTCCGTCGTTTACTAAACACTCATTGATAAGCACTTAAGCAGCAGGAGATATCCAAACAACTCCTGCGGCACTAGTACTTAGGAACAAGATTTAGTAGTATTCTGTTCTTGACGCGTAGATCTTCACTTGTTTCTTGAGACTCTTAGTTCCTTGTTGTTCATATTAGACCTTGCTAGTCTTCTGTTCTTGACGCGTGGATCTTCACTTATTTCTTGACGAGACCTATTTTGCTTGTTATTCAAATTAGATGTAGCGTCAGTTATCGACCTCCTGAAAGACGAAGGTTTTTCATAAAAGATAAATTAAAAACTCTACAGACCCATGAAAAACTTGTGATTCGTATACATTACCAAATAATGGTGGTCCAGCAACCCCAGTGGTCGCAAACCAGCGCACACAATTTTCTAGTCATTAAACCTAAATTATATTGGAATGACAGGTGTCCCCAGAAGCTGTTTGCGAAGCAACTTCTAATTTGAACAATTTTTATAAGAGTCTCAAATAACAAGTGAAGAGAATATCTAGCTTCACTTGTTTCTTGAGACTAAAAAGTTCCTTGTTATTCAAAAAATCTAATTAGACCTTGCTAGTCTTTTGTTCTTTACGCGTAGATCTTCACTTGTTTCTTGAGACTTATAAAAGTAGTTGAAATTAGAACATTACATGCTTCTCATTCTCAAACATTCATTCATTCTCGTCATTCCAATACAGTTTAGGGTTATTACGTCGGTTAGCGACTAGCAAATTTTGTGCGCTGATTCTCAACCACTTGGATAAGTTGGTGATCTAATATCGGTTTTTAATGGATCCCAATTTAATGACCACTAAATAAATTCACGATTCAGTAGTTTTTCATGGGTCTGTAGAATTGTTAAGTTATCTTTCATGAAAAATCTTTGTCGATAACTGACGCTGGTCGTGTAACCGGCGTAATGACTGGAGCCTTACAAGATAATAAGATTAAGTATAAATGGTACGTAGATACTGGGATGGTCGCTGTCGCCTTTCTCTGTAGATAGCCTAGCCTAGAAAAGAATAGCCTAGAATTCTCATGTTCATGTCGAATATATGCCATTAACTATTTGATTTTGTCGAAGGATCTAGAACTAGATATAGACGTTTTCAATTGCTCTATCCCATGTGTGAGGCGAACTCTACCCAAACGTTGTTTCTTATCCAACTAGGTTGCGGTTGGCGATATGCTTTCTGAGTGTGATACCCTAACCAGGATTCGAACACGGAACCTCCGGCTTCGTAGGCAGGGTCACTACCAACTAAGACTTATTATCAATAGATGTCATCTGAGGGTGTTATTCCATTCGATCAAGATATTGAATCTTTGTCCAATATACATTTGATCAAAGAAATTGGATGATTTCATAAAACTTGGAAGGGACCCCGAAATTTGAGCAAAGATTCTGATGACATTTAAATCAATACTCGTATGGCTACGCATGAAAAAAAAAATTGAACAAAGATATTGGATAAGTGAAATGGGCCTCGGTCAAATAAATTTGATCAAAGATTGGACATAGATATTGGATGAGTGGAATACTATTGGTCAATTCACAAGAGCTGGCGCGGAAAATGTATGAAACTGTCAATAATTTCATAGACATTCCACGCCAGCTCTTGTGAATTGACCTATACCCGTGGTATTCCACTCCTCCAAAACCTTTGTCCAATATACATTTGATCAAAGAAATTGGATGATCAAACTTGGAAGGGACCCCAACATTTGATCAAAGATTCTGATGACAGTTAAATCAATATGTCTACCATGGAAATAAAAAACTTGGACAAAGATATTGGATAAGTGGAATGGGCCTCCGCCAAAGAAATTTGATCAAAGATTGGATAAAGAAATTGGACAATGATATTGGACGAGTGGAATACCACCCTAATGGGCACTAATGTGCCGTGTACTGGGACGTTTACCTTAGTTACAGCTTATTTATCAAAGTGAATAACTACATATTGTGCTACCAAGTCCCGCTCCAACAAGCCGACATAACGCGCTCATAAACTTCAATTAGGCTCGTCTGCAATCGTAATCATAAGCTGTAATAGTACCAGTATAACTGGAACCGCAAAGCGTTTTGTCGTTGATATAGGATAGGGATCAACTTTTATTTGGACTTTGTCGCTGAAAGAAGGGGGATTATTTTTATATTACGTTCCAGGAATTTTGTGTGGAATTATAATGTTGAAAATTTTGGTTAGTGTTTTGTCATTTCTACTTGTAATACGATATTGAGCGACTTAGGTACCTAATTCTAAATTTCTGTTTTCTAGTACAGTCAACATCCAAAGTAGCTATGCATTTGAAAAGTTCTAAAGTCCTTATTATAAGGGTGTAAGAGCTTTTGATCCCTTCATATATGTAGTTACTTTTGATGCTGACATATGGTCCGTGAATAAAATGACTGTGTCGTGACACGTAAAGTCACCGACACTATAAGCATATGTATTGCCACAAAGACTCGGCTTGTCAGGCAGGACACTGATATTTCAATCTACACAAGCATATGCTGCACAAGAAAAAGATTGAGGCATCGGGAATGAGGCGCTGGAGAAGGCAGCTGAATATATCTTGAATCGAATTACGGACGAACAAAATCCACATTGAACTAATCGAACATCAGGCAGAGCCTTTCCTCCTCTGTCCCGCATTCTAACTTTCTTCACCCTCATATGCATATCGCGGCGGGGCGGTGACATTATCGAGCGTCTCAATGGCGCGCGGCAGATTGCCTAAGAGATGGACTGACCAAATTAGGGCCATGGTAGACGCACCCCTGCATTTGTACCTACCTTGAGAGACAGATGTCTAAGGATTATCAAACTTGCTACTAAATCTTGACATGACGACCACTACACTATGTCAAGAGTGAAGCGACTAAGAAGAGGAGGACAAGCGTCGATATAGAAAGATGTATGGTATTATAGTGAAAATTATTTAATATGTCCGACTCTTTAAATAAATGCCATTAAACTTTGAACCATCTTACTTGGATTGTAAAGTCGCCTTTTAACTGACTAATTTAATACACTTCGGCCAATTCAAATAATTTTAAATTAAGTATACCGAGGAGTGTTTACGAGTATAAATAAGTGTGAACGTCCATACGCCTTTCAGCACGCTTCCCGCACCGCCGAAACAAGGCTAAAATCACCGAATTGACAACAAAATAAAAAAAACTTACCGGGATTCGAATTTTGAAAACTGAATCGCCAGTCGCCAGTCACTTTGAAGTAACTTTGTAGATCAAATAGCTTCGTCTAATGTTACGTCTGATCAAACATACGCAACAATTATTCAGTACTGACATACTTCATCAAACTTCTGCACGAATGTAAAGAAATGCTTTAGAGCTACTTGAATTAGTGCCAAATTACATTGACCCCTGTTATTGTAAACTCGATAAGTGCGCAGAGTTGAAATTATACTGGACATTTTAATTGCTCAATTGGTCGCATCCGTGCCATAGAGTGATGCATCGTTAGAAGTGGGCGGAAATTCTGATCAGAACAATTAGATGAAACACTTGTATAACTCAATAAATGGCAGGATCTGATTTAAATGGTGACGATGATTCGATTCTAAGTGCTCTGATTTCTGATTGCCTGGGTTTTGTTTCTAGCATGATTTCGTTTATGTCGGACGTAAAAGCGTTCGTCCTTCTCTATCGAATATACAATGTATATGTAAGGTAATATTATATAAGGTAAACGTCCCAATACTCGAACCGTAATGGCCAATAGATAATACCTATTGATCACCTCTGTCATTATGGCGTAAGATTGAAATTGCCAGGTATTGGTTCAGTGTCGGGAACTGGGAGACTTGCCTGAAGTGTAAGAGCTTTTTGGTGGACATACTTAATGCGATCATGATACCAATGGGGCCACTCTTACAAAGCTTTCTTTTGTTGCCAGCTGGCAACACAGAGGCCCTAGCCGACCGATAACGACGGACAATTTGACCAGTGTTGCCAGTATAGAGAACTGTAATATTTAAAACTCGCGTTTTTATATACTTATGCCTAACTGTATTATCGTACGTTTGAATGCATTTTGCGATTATAGAAAGCAATTTTAGTTTTACCTATGCACTTTGGAGATTAACAGAATAGTTTCTGGGGTATAAAATGTCACATGTTTTAATGCAGGCTTTAAACTGAGTGTCCCAATTTTCAAAATGGTGGAATTTGAATGTCACTTTTGAACCCTATTATATTAGAAATAGAGATAGATTAGGTGAAAAATTTGCTTGCGTGATTGAGTAACAAACAGCGCAAAAATATAATATACACAGTAAGTATTATTATCACAACTTTAGACAAATTTTATTTGTAATTATTACAAGGCTTCAATACAAATAAATCGATATTAATATTAACTATTAATGAAAGATAATCACCAATTTTCCCTACGACTAGGTCACAGTCTCGTGGTAAGGAAGATACAAACAAATGACGTCATAGTATATTATTGGCTGTTAGTATCTACATATATGTTTTGTCAATAGGTCTACTCTATTTTCCTCGTCTTACGACGTCATCGCCTCACCGGTCAAGTTATCTAATTACCTACCAGACATCGTTAATTTTGACCATTACAAAAATGTTGATACTGAGTTACGAAACTTTCTTTATAAAACCTGGCTGTAATCAATCCTAACTATCCCTAAACTGAGAATGAAAAGTTTTATAGAAAGGTTCTTAGCTGATACTAATGATTATGATATATACGTCCATTTATGATGACAACCATATTGGTTTAGTTATTAGTGACTCTGCCTACGAAGCCGGAGGTCCCGGGTAATTTATTTGTGAGATAAACACGAATATTTATTCCTGAGTCTTGGTTATTTTCTATTTATTTAAGGATTTATTTCTTTATATGTATATCGTCGTCTAGAACCCATAGAACAAGCTTTGCTTAGTTTGGGAATATAGGTCGATTCGTGTGAGATTGTCTGTGTCTGCCAATATTTATTATCTATCTTATTTATTTGTAGGAAATATCAACGTGACAAATGTATATTTACTGCAACGTTATTCTTTTGCGATTCCGCTAAATAAGGTGCAGGTCAATTTGCGATAATGAGATGCAGCTATGTACTTGTGTGTTTATGTGTACAATTTTTGCTCTTTTCCGCCCTTTGCACAACGCAAATAGACACAACAAATCTCGACATGTGTTTCACCTCTATACTAGGCATCACCAGCCTAGCTACCTATCATGTGTTATTATTTAAAAAAATAACATTTAAATTATATCATTACAACATCAATTATTTTAATAATTTGCACGCCTGTCGCCTGCTCGCAGGCTATAGATACGTACCATTTAACCTTAACAAGTTTGTAACTGTATCTAAGCAAAGCAAATTTCTGATTTCTTGTGATCCCGTTTAAATAAACAAATAAATATTAGTAGCAGTAGGTATCTTCGGCACAATGCCACGGGGGTTATTTTTAGTTTCAATTTAGTTTTATTTTTAGGTTTTTATTTAGTTTTAGTTTCGTTGCAATTAGTTTAATTATTGATAAGTTATATTCTTTTGTATATACGTTAAATAAATCAGCATATGGAGTTAGTAAAAATACAAATAAAAACTTAAATAAAGCGTGAAGACAAAAAATCTGGTCAAACATGGTAAATCTTGTCAATGAATGTGGATTTTCAAGCAGCACTTATTTTAATAATTTGTGGTTATCAAACTACATAATAAAAATACAATCATAATATAACGTTAAGTTGTCTGTGACTTTCAGCATTATATATTCCACCATACCTAAGTTTTATTGAACAGCGCCTTCGAACCGTCTGTACCAAGTTTTCCTGTTAATATTATAATTTTATTTTTAACTGGATATTTCAAATTTTAACTTATTAAATCATCCTTTCACAATAGCTAACATTTTTCTAGTTGACTTCAGATTGAGGTAGGTCGAAGATTTTTTAATTTGTGTGTATTTCCCTTTTTTACAGAAAATGCCTCCCATACAAAACAACTTTCAATGCTTGGAGTAGAAAGTCTTCCTGCCTGCCTCAAGTAGGAAAGAGATCAAACAAGTATTTTTTTGGAAAGATGACATTCTAATTAGCTTAAAACAACTCGTGAAAATATAAATACAATAATATCGGTACGGTGGAATTAGGGTTTCTCATTTCTCGAGCCATTTAGATTCTCGAGTTTCAAGAAATCTCGAGACCAAAACCTCGAGCAGTCTCGAGTCTCGGGTCTTTTTTTAAACTCTAAAGTTTTCGTAAAAAAGAACAAAAATATGATAGGTAAGTAATTTTTATTGCACCACTATGCTTAGAAATACGTAAAAAAAACTTCTTTTAAACAAACATAAATTCATAGAAGCAAAAAACAATAAAAAAAAACTATTGTTAAAATCTATACTAATATTACAAAGCTGAAGAGTTTGTTTGTTTGAACGCGCTAATCTCAGGTTCTACTGGTTCGAATTAAAAAATTATTTTTGTGTTGGATAGTCCATTTATCGAGGAATGCTTTAGGCTATATAACATCACGCTGCGACCAATAGGAGCGAAGTCGCGTACGAAGTCGCGGGCATCAGCTAGTCTTACATAAAAAACAAATCAAAACATTAAAACTTATTAATATACTGAAATCATATTTCCAGTCTTTTAATCAGTCCTAAATTGGTGTTTTTCTTTGAGATTATTCGTTATAAATTCCTAATCAGTAGCAGATAACCATAGTAGTACTCCCTAGCCATGCATGACTTAAGTCAAGAAACAAATTGAATTAGTTAAATTCAAATTATGTGACTATGATCTCGGATACGGTAACAATAATCATTAAAAAACACAATTTTTATTAATACTGATTGAGATGTATTTTTTTATCTAAATGAATCAGAAACAGAAGCAAGACTTTTCATGTCTTGACAAATAGGCATCTATGAATATTAAAGCATTAATGACACGAAAAAGTAATTCAATATTCAAGTTATAGATTGATAATCTAATTTTCAGTCTTTTAATCAAGTGCAATGTAATATATGTCTATATCGATTGAGATATTTTTTATGATCGAATTTAACTGATTAAATGGTATCAGAATCAAAACCAAGACTTTTCAAAAGTAAAGACAGATCGCTTTGTCTCGCTCCAATCTATACCGCTTCTATGGCCGCTGCTCATCGCCGCCGCCGCCGCGCGATATCGTGGCCGGGCCATAGGTGAAAAGGCGCGATTTTACGTTCGGAACTCGAGAATTCTCGAGTTCTACTCATTTTTTTCTCGTCTCGAATGAAGAAATTCTCGAAAGAAACCCTAGGTGGAATATATAATGCAAAAAGTCGCAGAAAACTTTACGTTATATAATAGGTTTATTTAAGGAAATACAACGAACTAATAAATAAACAGTACAAATAAGCTTAAAATAATACTTAAAAATAAACTTAACATTAAAGAACTCAAAAAAAGTGTAACCTATGTCGCCTAAATCACCGCTGCTGGGTATGGTTCCCAGAAGGCTGGCTGCGTTACCTCGTTGCACCGCAATGCCTATTCGTTGGCCGAGGAACGAGCCAGCCCTCAGGTCACCAGTGGTGTTGATCAATTTTTTTTTAAAGCCTCGTAAAGTGTGTGGGCGCCTGGACCCCACGGACCTAGCGTTTCTACCGTTATATTATGATTGTATTTTTATTATGTAGTTTGATGTCCAAAAATTATTTAAAAAAGCGGTGCCTGATAATCCACTTTAATTTAAAATATTTGCCATATCATGCATGACCGGATTTTTCCGTGTCCACACTTTATATATAGAAAATTACCAAAACTCGGAAATAAATGTGGGATTGGTACTTTTTGATGGTTGTGTAAGGAGCTGGCTGTTTGATGATGAATAAGGAACGTTCGAATGTAGTTTGAATTGCTTTGGAATGGCGAATGAGTTGACGTATGTTTCAGTATGTAAGACGAGTTGAACAGAGTAACATATTTTAGAACGATGTAAATAAAACGAAGGATTATTTAAGAAGAGTTTACTTATTTAACCGTGGACCCTGTCCGAGGTCCTACACAAATATTCATGCTCACCACACAAATATTTTTGCCCTGACCAGGATTCGAACCCAGAACGGTCAGCTTCGTTGACAGGTTCACTAACGTCCACTAATAGGCTAAACCAGTCGTCACATAAGGTATTTGTCCCTTACACGCAAGTATGTAAGTATCAGTGGGACGTATGCTATACATCCGACATAAATGAGATTCGTCACATTTTTTCTCAGTGAACGCGTTGTTAGTGATATGAATTTTAGTTAGTAGGTATTAGGGATACTTGTACCAATCTATAAAAAAAGCAGAGTCCTTAAAAGTTGTCCCATCCCATGAGAAACGTTAATTCTTTGGCTAGATCTTAGATTTTTTTATATTACGTACATTTTTACAAAAAGATTTACCTAAAAAAATGGTACGCCTGATTTTGTTGATAATATTAATTCTCATATTTCAAAAGTCATTAAACTTATGTTTTTTAACATCATAATAAATTATTTTATAAAAAAAGTTAAAATTGCCTACAATCTTTCAGTCGCACTATGGAAATGGGTACCTAAATGTCATTCGTTGACCAATAGTGGCAAACATATTGCCGTCTAATAACTAATAACTTTGAAATAACAATAGAAGAAAAAGATAATCCTCGCTTATAATTAATAAAATAAAATAACGTAGACTGTAAGTGTTTGTAAACGTAAAGTTGTCGCTCAGATGTACTCAAATGTTATTTGTTTAAACGAATTTTACTGGTGTAATGTATATGATATAGGCTGGAGTTTCTGCTAAATGCACGACATACATTTGATTAATGGGACAAAACTTGGCCCCCACCAAAAATAACGGTTTAAACCTAGATTTCCTATTTAATACCTACGATTTCACAAATGACCAAACCCCAAAAGAAAGATATCCACGATGCGGGCATTTTATTGGTGGGGTTGGGGTTCGAACTCGAGACCCCTATTTCAACAAAATTAAGTATCAGTTTTATTATATTATAAATAGAGTTAAGTAGAGTAGTACGAAATTCTCAAAAATTAAGAAGCTAATTTTATTAAATCCTTTTATGGATGCTATTTAGAAAGACAGGTTACGCGAACGGCGTCAGTTTGCGACCTCTTGAAGTATACATTTTAATTTTTATTTAATATATTAAGACTACAGATTTCCTATAAAGTGAAACGTATGCATTTTATATTGGAATCAATTCAGAAGAATCGAGATAATATCTTCTCAGTTCACGAAATCATTCAGTGGTTGCAAACTGGCATACTAAATTATCTGTGCGTCGCTAACCGACATAATGACCCTACTACGCGATTGACGTCGTCATGCATTTTTTTATCAGTGTCAAGAAGCTGTTGTTCATTGAAAACTTTAGCTCAGTAGCCGAAATGTACAGTTGCAGAATGAAATGGTTCGTCACTTTAGACTTTATTTTAATATTCTTCTTCTCTGTTTTTGGAATATATTACAAAGCACTAGTTTTCCAATACCAGTAGTAATCCTAATAATAATTCAAATGTATGTTATTTAGTGTGTGTTGTTAAGTGTGTAATGTGTGTTAGTAGACTTAGTAGTAGTGTAAGCTGCACTGAAATTAATTTTCGTGTGCTCTGCCTACCCCTTTCGGGAGTATGGGCGTAAGTTTATGTATGTATGTATGTGTTATTTAGTTTTATTTGCTTGTTTCTGATTATTTCCACTAAGTATTCCAGGTGATAACTTACTATCACACATTATAAAAAGGAATTTTAAGAAGATTTTCTCAGACTCTCTCTAACCTTCCCTTTCTCTGTATAGTGCCGTAGTCAATCTAGTCTTTAAGTAATGCGCTTGTTTGTACATGCGTAAACGAGTGTAAACAACCGATACGGAACGTTAATAGTCAGTCGTTGTACATATTAATAATTATTAATTATCTATTTACTCGTTAATACGTTGTTTGGGTTAGTCAGAGAATTAACTATGTAACAAATATTGTAAAAATAAAACATATAACTAATACTTATTCTTCGAAACGTCGCGTCCCTTGCAAATCTCACTCTACTCCATAGGGTTGCAAAATACTTCTTCATCCCTACGGACTTCCTTGTAATGGTCACTAACTTATATGGTTAATTTCAATGATTATTGAAAATATTAAATACGCTCATCTATGTATATATGATAGGCAAGATTGAACTAAGCCTGACCTCTGATAAAGATATTTTTCACTATACCTGTAATTAAAGTTGGACGAAGGATAGGCACAGGCATATTTAATAAATAATTATTAATTAATATAGGGGAGAAATCTTACACCATTCGAACAACCCCACACTAAACTTAACGAGGCTTGTGTTATTATCGGTACTAGACGACGATATATTGAATAGATATAAATACATAGAAAACATCCAAAATAAAAAAAAAAACATATGAATATTTGCGCTGACCGGGATTCGAACTCGAACCCAGGGCCAACAGGCCAAGCCGATCGGCATGATTATGCTAATTAGATGATTTATTTCACAAAAAACAAGTAATATATTTATTAAAGCAGTACAAATTAGACTTAGTACCTATGCATAAAAGAAATTACTCTATAGGTATTATATACGATGACAAATAAGTGAACGGTCGAAATGATATCGTGATCTACGCCCATGTGAAATTGTATTTATGTGTATTAGATTCCTACACAAAATAAATGTAATACCATGCAATGCACCAATCGTCTATTCTCATTCACTCGTACAAAAAGTCGGGTCTACCGCGACAAAACACTAAAATAATAATTATGCAAATAATACACGTGTCACTTCTATTCCATACCAAGCTACGTGCGTACACATCTGCCCGCGGGATGATCGTTTGCCCGCGTTCGGTAATTCGAAATTTAAAAACATTCGTTTTTAATTGCTCCAAGTGGCCAGTATTTTTAACCATAAGCTAACCTCGTTTCACCCATAACAGCTTTGCTACAAGCTTAAACTTTATTCGCATTATCTGAAGGATTGATTTTTTAATGATTTGTTTGGGTGAGATGTGATGTTGCTAAAATTGTGTTCGATTAGCGAAAATAGGTCGGATACAAATTTTATAGCGATGTGGAAACGTTTATGGGTCGCTAACTGCGTTTAGTTAGATGCTAATTTGTGAAGTGTTTTTACTACATACATTTAAATACAACGATTCAAAACTTGAGTTTTCCGAGATCAGATCTGATATCAATCTCAGTTTGATGATCAAGTATTGGGTTTAGTAAAATAGTAGTACATTACGATACAAGTGCAGAGAACAGGAAATGATAACGAGTGGTGATAAATTGAAACACGACCGAAGGGAGTGTTTTAAATCGACACGAGTTGCGAATTACCTGTTCGCACGTGTATTGTACAACGTTTTACAGTAGGTACATATGGCTCTTTAAAGTTTCGACATATGCAGCACGTAGTAGTAGTAGTAGTTAGTAGAAGTACTTATTTACTTACAAAGTATAATTTAGGACATGAAAAAAAAACCATACCCACATCATTTGATGCCTTTGGCAATACTAATTAAAGTCGAGGACAGTTTTGCCAGAAATTAAAAGCTGTCAACACACCGAATTCTCAAGTTAATATAGGGTCGACAACGTGGTTGTCCCCGTCATAGTATAAAAAAGCATGAATTAACTTTAAAATTTTAGAAATACAGTCTTTCAGTCGAAAACTGACGCTGGTCGCGTAACCGGCGTAACGATCGTAAGATTATAACTTTAGTCACTCACTTGCTTTCAAATTGCAGAATGGTAGTCTAAATTGCTTTTTTACATTAAAAAATAGTACATTATTGCAGAGGCCGTGAAGTAAGGGATTGCTGGACGAGTTTGGAATAAACGAGGATAAAATGAGTCCTGCAATCCCTGTTCCGGCCGAGTATTGTATAGTACTTTTCTCAAACATGTTAGATAAAAAAACAAAAAAAAACTACAATCTAAAAAAACTAAAAAATACAAAACGTCCAAAAATAGCAAAGCATCACGACAAATAACGGAAATTAAATAAAAACACGAAAAATGCTACAAAATACAAGCACCATTTAAAAAAACACGAAAGAACTAAAAAATACCAAAAAACACGTAAAAACTTAAAAAATACCATAAAACATGGAAAAACTAAAAAAAATGTCGAAAAGTAGAAAAAAATGCGTAAAAACTTTTAAAAAGTCCAAAAATATCCAAAAACATAAAAATCGCTACAAATTGACACAAAAAAAAAACACATAATTACGCGAAAGATTCGAAAAAAAAACAACAAAATACAAGAACGATAAAAAAAAAACGGAAAAACCTAAAAAAATATCAATTTACATAACAAATTAAAAATATATATACAAAATCGTGGCGGTTGGCTCTATGTAATATTTCCTTAATCAGTTGATTTTAGTAAGCAAATTTAAAAAGTTAGAGCAGTGGATAATAATGTTAGTTTCATACATTCTCCATACATTACTTCTTGGCAGCCGGCCTAGAAGTAATGTAGGGAGCCATAAACAGGTATCTTCATGTCCTCTCTTCGTGACATTAATGCATACATTTAGGCGCATGTTTGAGAAAAACATGTTTCACCTCAGCGGCTCGAACATGGCGGTTTTGCTGCTTGAAACCAGTGAGCAAAATGCAATTTTGCTGCGAGCGTGAAAAAAACTTTTCCCCTCACTAGCTCGGAAAGCCGTCTTTTATCCTTTGAAACAAGCGGGTAAAAACGCATTTTATCCACAAGTGGGGAAAGTAATTTGACCTTGGAGCGTGTTTGAGTAGCTTTTGACAGATAACAAAACGTAAAACGCTCATAATTATGGTTCGTTTGATATCAATTATCACTAAATAAATTGTTTGAGAATATAATAAAAGATACCAAATTTAGCTTTATTTAATGATTTAAGTCGTAAACCTTAAAATTCTATAAGTAACATTTTTTTTATAATGATATTGAGTATAATTGTAAACGCACAAGTTAAGTCGATGCAATTTCAAAACGCATCGTCAGAAATGTCATCATTGTCAATGTCAACTAAAATATATACAACTTGTCACGGACTCCGACTCACGTAAATATTATACACAACTTCCAGAGTTTTCTGTTATAATATCGTAAAAAAATCAGTGATTCCAGTGATCAAAATCATGCCTGTGGAACTTTGTTTTTTTTGCACGTTGCACTTTCCTCGCTATAGTGAGGAGAAAAGTTTTGTGTTACACACGGGTGCAAAGCTGTATTTTACTTCTCGTGTGTTGAAACACTCGCTACGCTCAGGATTCTATTTTAGAACTCTAGAATCTTCAATAAGAGAATCCTTTCGCTGGCTCGTGTTTCAATTCCATACTCGCGGGTAAAATACAACTTTGCACCCTTGTATAACAAATAACTATTTCCTGCTCTAAACCAGTGAGCAAAATGCAATTTAGCTGTGAGCGTGAAAAAAACTTACTTTTTATTCATATCGTAGGTTAGTCACAGGTCATCTTTTCATACTGCAGGGTGTAATACAAACTTGGAACATTTAAACTTCATTCTCTCTTTCACTATTATATTCCTTTGCGTTACATGTGATGATATTGGCATCCCGTGTCTTTGAGTCCCTCACTACGCTCAAGGTTCTAATTTCATTTTTCAAGATTATACAATCTTTCGCTTGCTCGGGACTCAACATCAACACTCGCATCAAAAATCTACTTTGCTCTCTTGTTGAACAATAGTTATTTGTTATACAAGGGTGCAAAGTTGTATTTTACCCGCGAGTGTGGAATTGAAACACGAGCCAGCGAAAGGATTCTACAGTTGAACCACGAGCTAAGCGAGTGGTTCTAAAATATAATCCTGAGCGTAGCGAGTGTTTCAACACACGAGAAGTAAAATACTACTTTGCACCCGTGTGTAACACAAAACTTTTCTCCTCACTATAGCGAGGAAAGTGCAACCTGCAAAAAAACACAGTTCCACAGGCATGATTTTCATCACTGGAATCACCGATTTTTTTACGATATTATAACAGACAACTCTGGAAGTTGTGTATAATATTTACGTGAGTCGGAGTCCGTGACAAGTCGTGTATATTTTAGTTGACATTGACAATGATGACATTTCTGACGATGCGTTTTGAAATTGAATCGACTCAACTTGTGCGTTTACAATTATACTCAATATCATTATAAAACAAATGTTACTTATAGAGTTTGACTTAAATCATTAAATAAAGCTAAATTTGGTATTTTTTGTTAAATTCTCAAACCATTTATTTAATGATAATTGATATCAAACGAACCATTATTATGAGCGTTTTACGTTTTGTTATCTGTCAAAAGCTACTCAAACACGCTCCAAGGTCAAATTACTTTCCCCACTTGTGGATAAAATGCGTTTTTACCCGCTTGTTTCAAAGGATAAAATACGGCTTTCCGAGCTAGTGAGGGGAAAATAACTATTTTTAATACCTGAAGGCAACCGGTTACAGTAACCCATACCTAGGCGCTTGCAACTCCAGGCACCAGGGGCGTCACATGCGCGTTGCTGACCCTAAACTACACTAAACTTTAGTTGCTTGGCAACTACAGTTGCCACAATCCATTTGGACCTGTGCTAAGTAGGCAGCTGTGGTTATCAAAAGTAAGTGCGTGGATATATTACCAACTAGAATGAAAAATAAGGCTATTTCGAAATGTTGGTAAACTTGCAAGAAAACAATAAATTTATTAGGTTATTAAATGTAATTAGTACGCTGATTAAAAAAAATATATAGCATAATTAGAGAACCCTAATGTCTGTTTGTCAGTCTTTAAAACTCTAGAGCAATAAACTCCCGAGACACGACACGTCATAGATTAATTAATAGCATCAGATAAATTACGCGAGGCGAGACGAACTGCTGATCAGCAGGCCGTTGACCTTATGAAATTAATTTTTCACATGCCCACTTTAATATGATATGGTTATACGTACGCACACTTGAACGCGCGAATGTCTGAACTAAACAGCAAATTAAATGTAGATGATCATTTTAGTACCTTGTCAGTTTCAGTACTTTGACGCCCCCCAACTGTGGCAGTATTTTTTTTTACAATCTTACACAAATCGACCTAGTCCCAAACTAAGCAAAGCTTGCAGTATGGGTACTACTCTACGATATACAATACTTATATAGACACGTAAATACATACTTAAATACATAGAAATCACCCAAGACCCAAGAACAAATATCCGTGCTAAGTGCACAAATAATGCCCTGGCCGGGATTCGAACCCGGGACCTCTAGCTTCGGAGGCAGTGTACTACCAACTAGGCTAAACAGGCCGTCATATTGTTACGTTAGTGCGACAAAGTACTCTCGTATATATTAGAAGGCGATTTTACAGGCAAAAGCAAATGTAGAAGATTAAATGATCATCTACATTTGCTGTTGACTGTACAATCGCCTTCTAATATATAAGAGTATGTACTTCCATTTTATTTCTATGATAAAATAACCTGTTAATTTTTTTTATACCACGTCGGTGGCAAGCAAACGTACGGCCCGCCTGATGGTAAGCGGTCACCGCAGCCTATGGACACCTGTAACTTCTAGGAGTGTCACATGCGCGTTGCCGACCCTTTAAGAATTTATACACTCCTTTCAAATATCTAACTAAGCACTATCTTACGACCGGGGTATGTCCTAAAACTACGACTAAGTTGAAGCCGGAAAAGGTCAGACCAGAACCGCATTGATGCTTTCGAAATGTGGCGCTAGAGGAAAATGCTGCTAATTCCTTCGACTGCTTCTCGTGTAAACATCTTACGCGAACTAAGCATCAAGACCCAGACTGTCACCCATTTGTCTAGCAGAATACTGGAGTTTTTTTCGGTCACATAGCAAAGACAGAAGCCCACAATCTGGCACAACTCATCGTTACCGGCAAGGTTGATGGCAAATGGCCTAGAAGCCGCAGCTCAACAAGATTGGCAGATCAGGTCCGTTCCACCCTGGACACGATGCACCACACGATGCCAGGAACAGGCACATATGGCGAGACATTGTCAGAGAGCAGCTGATTCCACGGGGACTACGCGAGGAAGCAGTTTCTATGCTCGACATTAGTTTTCGCTACAAAGCAGAAAAGCATGATCACGGTTTCGTTATGGGCGACGCACATGGTGCTATCACAGAGTATGGTGCTACAATAGGGTTAATTCTGTGAGTGAATGTGTTCGTTTCAGAACGAACACGCGAAACATGTTCAATTGTGAATGAGATGTGAAAGAGACGAACCGAATAGAGGACTGTCTGTACAATTTCTCAATGCCCTATCAACACCTTATCCGCAACATTCCCAATTCAAAAATAACCGGGCTATTGTTAACAGACAAACAGCGATAACCCTGCCACAGTTGACCTGAGATAGACGGATCGAGCGAGACTGTTCACTATTCACACATTTATCGGAAAAAAGGGACCTCAGTGCCGCAGGCGCTTACGACCCGACGCGTTGCATTTGTATTGGAGCATGGTTAATACAGGTTTAATCGCCTGCTGCGCTAACGTCTCTTTCTCGAAATCGTCGCCTAGACTTAGCTGCTAGTGAAACTTGGGGCGGAGATTAGTACCGACTATATCTAAGCGTAGTTTTTTTTTTTTTTTTTATTAAAAATGGGATTGCTCTTGGCCAGCATCTAGCCAGGGGGCAAAGATGAGGCCGACGATGAAGCGAGCTCACCCAGAAGATGCCTATTCACTCGTGCCTTAAAAAGGTCCAGGTTATATGAACTCGGAAATACAGACGCCGGCAGAGAATTCCAAACCTTAGAAGTGCGCATTATAAAAGAAGATGCAAAGCGCTTGGTTCGAACTAGAGGAATTTCGACCAGGTAAGGATGGTAGCCAGCCGTACGTCTGGATGTCCGACGGAAGAAGGGGGAAGGCGGTATGAGCTCATGGAGCTCCTGAGCACACTCACCGAAGTAAAGTTTGTAGAAGACGCACAGACATGCTACTTTGCGTCGATGTGCTAAGCTCTGCAGTTTTAGCTAATATTGGTCGTAAAGCGTGTACAAGAGCTCTATTCACGAGCGTCAGCGAACCAGTGTAAATGTGACTTGCAATCATGCAGGCTTCTTATGACTTTATGAAGTCAAATTATATTGGAAAAGCTCACAGTGAATTAGGTTGTGAATACAGTATTAAGAGTGGTGGATGAACTTGTAAGTAAACAGTGAGTGTTACTGTAGCGCATATGCGACCCGGCGATAAAAAGACTTATGTGTTTATGAAGCTAAGCCGATATGTCTTTGTCGCAGTGTGGTCTGACAATTTACTGACTGTTTATCTTGGAATTTGTCTAATGTCGTAGATTAAAGACTCGTGGAAGATCGCTCCTAAATGTAATTCACTAAGGACTTATGGTATTCCTGGTCCTGTTTCCAATTTATTAGTCTATACATCTGGATAAAATGAGAGAACATTTTGGCGATAATCCCGGATGTATCTACAGCTAACAGCTTCGGAGCCAGGCTCCGGTATATGAGTATTATTGTTCAGTCCGAACGAAAATTGGCAAAGCTGAACTTAACTACTTACTTATGTAATTAATAATCTTAGTGTCTGACCGTCCGTAGCAACTGTACCCACTAGTTTTCTCTGCCCTGAACCACCAATTTTGAGTTGTCCAAGTCAAACGAGAAATAAAATAATAAGATCAAGTTATGCAGCGAGTAGCTACGAGTATTTATTAGTTTGTTATTTGTATCATACTGCATCAAATACGTACACGAATTGGGTCTCTCCGACCCCACTATAGTGTTATTTATTTACATACGCTTTACCTTATGTAGCTTTATTTATTTATTTGTTTATTTATCTTAGGAGTTCCAACAGCTTTACAAACATATTAATATTTTAGATGATGGAGCCTTACAGAAACTCGTCAATAGAAACAAGATATGAAATGTTACACTAAGGTTTCACACTATGTTACAGTATCTTAACATTAAAAGCTATAAAGGGAACACAACAAAGGATGCCCATCGCATTATTTTACAAGTTAGGAAAATTTTACAACTGAGGCGTTACCTATATTTAACATACCATAGTTGCATAAATAGTCTCTTTGTTCATTTGTCCATGTTATAATTAATCTATGATTCACAGTGCGTCATCCCACATTAATACGCTAAGAGACAGCGACGAATTTGATAATAATTATTTCAGACATCTAATTTTAGATCATCTGGGCCCGAGTCATAGGGGAAAAGGTCAATGGTCACGTATTGAATTAGATGTAAATCGGATACCTTTTTTACCACTGTCTCTGAAGAGTTAATAGTGTTTTTCTAGTACCTATCCGCTTACATGAGTTCGTTTTACAAAAAAGGTAAGCTAAATTGCTTACAAAAAAAAATAAACAGTTACACATCGTTTGGCGACTACAGTTGCCATAATCTTTTTAGGGGTGTGCAAAGTTGGCCACTTAAGTAGCCAAAAGCAAGTGAGAGGCATCATACTCGCATACGTATGATGACTGCTACCCACATACGCTTGTAAGTATGCGGGTCTGCATATGGCACTTGGATCGACTTTAATAAATTAAGTGTTGAGTTTCGTCTCGACTGTGGGAACGATATAATTGACTTATAATATTTCTTAAATGGAACTATAAAAACGGATTTTATCGCGGAAACCGAAGACAATATTAATATTTTTTGTTTATATTGTGGTTAAATAGGATTTATAATGTCTAGTAGAGACAAGCTCTAATATAAATGGTACGCGTCGCACCGTACATGTGTGCGGCGCTGACGTCGCTTTTTTTTCCATAAATGTTTTTGTTATTATTCATAGAGTACAGTATAGGTCGAGACCTATGATCTACTCCATGAAAAAAATATAAAGATTAAATAGCACATAGGTTATTTGAGAACGAACTCATTGATGTTATGGGCTAATGGCAGAAGAAGACGAAGTGTGTTTAAAACTACATTATTATTACCCTAACCTCTTTACCTATGCAGTGTAGGTATGTATAAAATATAAATTAATTTTACGTCTGTGTTTGGACTTTGTTTTAGGTATTCAAGTTCATTTACTCCAAGTAAGTTAAAGAATCAGTAAGACCGATATATAGAAGGAAAAGCATATTTCCTATTTATTTATATACTGTATATTATTTTCCTTAATTTAATTTATTATTTGAGAACGACATAAAACTTAATTGTTTTCTAAACTGATGTTGTTTAATGACATCAGGCTTCCTGTAACTTTAAAAGACTACATTTGTCCAAAGTTTCCAAACTATTAACTACTTTTGACACGCTTAATTAGAGATGAAAGTTGGTATGTGAGTCCACGCGATTACTCGTAAAGTATCAAGCAAAAGCTATGAATAATTTCGAAACTCAATTTAACGTATGAATACATACTCTTGTAACTGAAAACCTAATACATTATTTTACAAAAAATAAACTCCCTAACTTACCGCTAAAATGTAATATCCGTTCAACTGTCACTGCATATCGTCAAACAACACTTGAACGACCGCCGCGTTCTTATTTCAAATTTGAACTGCAAAAAACAAGATGGCGTGCAGCGACTCCCGCGCACGATGTGAGACTCTGCCTTAACAAGCGTTGATTAGCTTTAAATAGTGGAGCCCACATTATCTGCTCGTTGAATGAATACTAGGGTGAGGCGCGGTTTTACGGGACTATGACACATTATGTGGATTCTTTGGGATTTAGTTTTAAATAAAAATAACTTAATATTACACTTGTTACAAACTTAAATTCATTTTGAGCTCCACGAAATGCAGAGGGCACGGTAGTGTTCCCGCCAAGATGAAGAAAGAAGAAGGCGGGGTACTGGCTACCTTTTCGAAGTGTTTCATCGCATTTTTAGGGTTCCGTACCCAAAGGGAACCCAAAAAACGGGACCCCTATTACTAAGACTTCGCTCTCCGTCCATCCGTCTGTCACCAGGCTATATCTCAAGAACAGTTGAAATTTTCACAGATTATGTATTTCTGGTGCCACTATAACAACAAATACTAAAAACAAAATGATAATAATAATTAAGGGGGCTCCTATACAAAAAAACGTGATATTTTAGCCCTTTTTCATGGCTACCACTCGCCGAGCTAGATCTCAAGAACCGTAATAGCTAGACAGTTGAAATTTTCACTGATTATAAGTATGTATTTTTTTGTGGCCACAACAACAAATACTAAAATAAAAATAATAATAATAATTAAGGGGGCTCCCATACAACAGATTAGTTGCCGCTAAAACAACAAAAAAAAAACAATAAATTAAGTGTTTACCGGCACCAGCTTTTAGCCTTTTTCTGGTACGGAACCCTTCGTGCGCGAGTCCGACTCGCACTTGGCCGGTTTTTAAACCCTCATAGCTTCGTTCCAGATAACATTAAAGTGCCCAAATTAACAGGATGCGATGTTGTTAGGGAACATGAAATACACTAAGTTTCATTGATTTTGCTTTTATATCTTAGGTTGTATTGATACCTAAAATACGACGAATTGGCCAGTCACTCACTCATCAAAATCTATAGAGTACTTCTCGACACCGTAGAAGGATGAAGTTCGGTATGGAGCCTAGGATTTACATACAAAGAATAGAAAAAATAACATATCAGTAACTTTCACCCTCCCACCCTATAAAGTGGAATGCAGGTCTGTATACAGGACAAGTAAATCTAGGATATTTCCTATGTTCTGAAGTTTGGTATGGAAATATGTGTCACCAACCTTAGAAGTATCGGGCATTTTTGACCCGTTGCTGCAATTTGTTCTTTATATTGCAAAACACTATATTTAGTTTTTGCAATATTTTTAATGTTTTGTTGCTCTCATTTAAGTAGTGAATAAAAGCATAATATTTTAAATAACACTCAACTATTAATTAATATAAGTTAAAAATTTGAAAATGAATTAACTTCTTGAGACGAGTAGGTACAACTACAATGATCGGGCAGCGTCTAAAAGTAAACTAAGCAAATTTCCACTGTTTTGAATTTGTAATTTGCTTTGTTAAGTTCCAATTACAACCCATTAACATTCATAATATCATTTAGATAACTTTACTTCATTATATTTGAATGAACTAGTGTAAATACTGTGCATTGTATTACTATCGATTATTTTGCTTTTAAAATTAGGTTACGAGTATATTAACTTAATTACCTTATACGTAAAGGATATGCAAGTATTAAACAGCATGAACTCTGGCCTAAGTTTTTAGAACCAGAAATAGCTTAACTAATATCAAATAATGTGATAAAAAATATTACCAATAGGTGGCATTAGCGCTTTACGCTACGGCGTTCGTAGGATGAACCGATCGTAATTGCGTTAGTACATATCAAATAATCAATAAAATAATATAATGTAAGAAGTATTTTAAACCTGCATGTCATTTTTATTCAAACCTTTTTTTCACATAATATGACGGTTTAGGTATAGCAAAACATGTAACGCTTTTCTGCTAATAGTTAACAGAGTTTAAATTGTATGCATGTTGGAAACAGACCATGAAATCTGGTCTGTGATTTCGGAAAACGGGCTAATATTTTACGGTTAAATACAAACATATGCAAATCATCCATTCGAAGCATACTTACCTTTTAATTTTTTCGGGCGGAAAATCCTTTATGGATACCACCGCACCGCGGGGACAGTGCGGTGGTTATGTCGGACTTGCACCGACTAAAAACCTCCCGATCTTCCTCCTCAACTCATTTCGGGCGGCTCTGGGATTTCCTTCGGAACGCACCAGTGCCGCCCTAGAGTATGTGGGTCCAACCATCTGCTTTCATAGACGATCACAGCATCCAACTGTGACCGTCTTCGACCCCAAGGACCCCCTTTTAGTCGCCTTCTACGACAGGCAGAGGATACCGTAGCCGTATTCTATACCCGGGCTACAGGGATCCATTCGAAGCATACTTACCTAGTTGACGCTGCCAAACGCCAATCCAAGGAATATAGGAAAAATAGGTCACTTTGGAATTAACTTGGACAATTTAATTTTTACTTATAATACATATATAACGTCTACTTTATTCATTTTTTAACAGAGTTATGCCTGTGTAATTCTTTTCGTTCAAAATCTACAGTGCGAGATGTTAGTTAAACCTATATGATTTTTTGTAAATACAAGTGAGGGATAATAATATCGTATTTAGCACGCGCTGAGGCGTGTTGATAATGTAATCAGACCCCGGTCACATATTAAAGCTCTCTGTATTAAGTTTGCATTATACGGGAACTGTTTTAAATATTAATATACGGCAGTTACTTAATATTATTAAAATTTAAAAAATATTATACAGCCATTTTTCTTGTCTGTATTCGATTTTTTAAGTAAAACAAGCTGTCCTGGCCAACTTCGTACCGCCCCCGAACTTCCGTACAAATTGTATGAGTGAGTAGTAAGTTCCGTACAAAATGGTTTTTAATTCATACATTTTACCGTAATTTTATTAGTCATGCTGCTATTCGGAGCGAGGACGAATAAAAAATGAATATCATATCATTGGCCCAGCCGTTCTTGGGTAACTAATACGACTTTGTTTTATATAAAATTTAATTTCAGAATTACATAAGGACAGTTTTCCATCACCTCCTCTTTCCTCCTTGCGTCGATACCCCTTCTGGGTGTCATAACGATCAAGACTCATCTCATTATGACATCAATTTCTCCTTGAAAGCGTTCAGCTATCTGTTCCGGTCTTCCGCAGCATCAATCTTATAAATTGGAATTAGTTTGTTGACATTTTTGACGGTGCCATTCGAACCAGTTTTTAGAGAGGATTGAATGTCTTCGCCACAACCACCGTATCAGCCGAAGGACGTCCACTGCTGAACATAGGCCTCCTCTAATTTCAAGGGGGGAAATGCCATAATCGCCACACTTGGCATGTGAGTTGGCGATCGCAGTATCTCCATCGCACTCCAGGGATGCTGCTGACCTCCGGTGTTCTTGGTCGTAGTTTTAGGACACACCCGGGTCCATTGAATGTCTATATGGGACCAACTACGAGGTAATAATGGGAACACATGAAGGGTCCACGGAAAGAACATGTCTATTTCTTTAAAATTTCAAAGCCAGTTTGCACCTTATGTCTTTATAGGTTAGGTTGCTTTTTGTTCTGAAATTTAAATGGACTTGACATGTTTTTTCCGTGGACCCTTCACATATCAACAGGCAAAAATAAGGACGAACTCCGCTCGTCGCTAGCGACCACAGTAACTGCTCCTACTAATTGACATTATATTATTTATTTAAACTTTATTGCAGAATACAAGACATATACAGGGTGATTCGGGAGATGTGAGCAGGATCAACACTACAGATTCAGTAGATCATAAGTTACTGCTCCGTGCCACTATTAGTGAAATTAACGTTCATTTATCTTTGGTGTTGAAAACAAAATGTTTTAAATTATTTACGAAATTCATGGTCACTCTACAATCAAAATACTTCAGTCAAGTGATACGTGTCAAATTGAATGTCATCTGAGTCCGATTACTTTTGAAATATCGTATCTCACTCAATGTGACAATTTACTTTCTTCGTAATCAATGTACTGTCAGAGGTAAACAGTTAGAGGTTTAATCTTTATAAACCAGTTGTTGTAGGGTGACCATGATTGTAGAGAATTAAACTTTGACTTAACAAAAATTAAAATACAGGAAAAAGGTATGGGTGTTTCACTTAAATACGATGGTGAACGATTCATTGCCATTTACTATGTATGTAGTGTTGGTCCTGCTCACGTCTCCTGAATCACCCTGTATATATATACAAATGGCATTAACCTTAGGGCATTCTCCATCAGTCAACCATTGATATTGATATTGTATTATTATGATATCGCACAAGATATTTGAGCTGGGTTTTACGGAAAAATAAGTAAACAGCTGTTTTAGTCATGAAACGTTTAGTTTAGATAGATATTTTTTTATAAGATAAGAATTCTATTGGTACCTTTTTACTCTTGAACTGTTGACGCCGTTTTGCGAATGTCCTTTTTATAGTTTGAAAACGATTGTATTTTTACGATTTATTCTGATATTTAATGGCTAAAATGCAGCAACACCGTGTCACCGATCACCGTGTCAATCTTCATATGAGGAAAGTATCTCACTAAGAATATCTGCGCTAGCTGATAGTGGGTTAAGGATGCGTATAACATTTATTTCACATTTGAATTTGTTCGTTAATATATATGCAAAATTCAGTTTTAAGTATAAGTAGCTACATATAGTCTGTAACACAAGGAAAGGAATACGCTTCAAACCATCCAATTAAGGAAAGCCCATGACTGGGTTATATATTCTTTTACTAAATATAAATAATATGTGTATGAGAATAGTCAAATTGGGGGCCTGTGTCCAGCAGTGGACCTCCTTGGGATGATATGGTGGTGGAGGTGGTGGTGTATGAGAATCACTTTTGCTGTAGATTTTTCGGCAAATATATTACAAATTATTAAAATTGATAAAAAAACACGTACTTAAAACTTATTGCGTAGGTATAATTACATATTGCGATAACTGAGTGCGGTCAAACTTATAACGAGAGATAGAACTTGGCAACAAGAATTCGAAAGATATCTATACGATATGTATGTACCTCGTAACACACATTTACTAGAACGATAAAAGCTGTATCCAAAAGGAAGAAACTTAGGTCAATACAGTCGGCTCCAGAACATTTAAAATATTTATTGCATTCAAAAATATTTTAACAATGACCTATTTTCATTGCAATAGGGTATTTTACAATACAAAAAAATATTTTTATTACGTTACCAATAAACAAATCATATCAAATACTCGGAAAAAATTAAGCTTATTTTATGCAATTTTGAAGATTTTTAAATACATAAATACATGAAATAAAATTAAAATAAATCTGACTTCAACCGAGTTAAATTCGTCCATTTATCGTGCACATACTTAATGCAAATTTAAGACATATGGTTTTCTCGTGGATGTCGCTGTCAGAACTGGACCAAATTAATATGGGACTCCACGGGAAATACCAGCTTTCAAATAAAAAAAGAATCATCAAAATCGGTTCACCTGGTCGAAAGTTACAACAAACATAAAAAAAAACAAAATACAGTCGAATTGAGAACCTCCTTCGTCGGTTAAAAAAAGGACGCTATATGACCATAGTAAATTGTGACGTCATTAGGCACATTTCCCTACAAAGTTTATGATAACCGAGCGTTTTTCATGTTTCGTACAAAATTGCTGAATTGACTATCACTGAAATACCATATTCAGTCGGAATCAAGATATTATTTATATAGTTCGTTTCACTCGGTCATATTTATCTATTTATATATCGTATTTGGGTTGCTCATTACGCCGGTCACGCGACCAGTGTCAATTTGCGACCACCACACCACACGTCAAGGATTATTCTCAACTCAATTTAAAAAAATTACCTTAAAACCAATGAGTGATAAGTATTTTAAACTTAGTAGTAATGGAATGAGATTTCATAAAAATGAGAAAATAATCCTTTCAGTTTCATCAAGTGGTTGCAAACCAACACAATAAATGACCTAATAACCCTACGAGTACAATACATTGAAACGTCACATGCTATTTCGGAAAAACTTTATGATTTGATCCAAATCATTACTAGGCATGCCAAAGTAACTGAAGTGAATATGACAATATTCTTTTGAATCGCCGCCGTGTCAATTCACTGACTAATTCAATTAAATTCAATTTCCAAGAATAACGGGGACCGTTTCCGGCGGAAGAAGCTAACATGATGAGGAAGTTCCGTTTTAATAAAACCTTAAAGCTTATTTATTTCAAGTGAGTGTCACTGAATTAAATGTAAATTGGTGGAAACCATCTCTACAAAACCGTGGATGTAAATATAAAACACAGCTTAAGGATGATTCTTAATAAGCCGTTTCGTGTCCGGGCCGGCCCGTTTTCTTCTAGGGAAATACGCCGGCCGTTGCGTTTGCTGTCACAGAAAACGGGCCGGCCCGGACACGGAATGGTCTACTGTGAATCATCTTTTATTCGTTACTGTGTCTACTTAATACGTAAGTATACTACTTGGGGTTCTTGAAGAAAGGAGTGTATACATTTTTAAAGGGTTGGTAACGCGCATGTGACACCCCTGGAGTTGCAGGCGTCCATAGGCTGCGGTGACCGCTTACCATCAAGCGGGCATATGCTTGTTTGCCACCGACGTGATATTAAAAAAAACTCAAATTAAAATAAGGGCCACTTCAATATTTCACTGTTTTATTGGCAATTATTGGAATTATACTAAAGAAATAAGTGAAATAATTGAATGTACTTAAATAATTAAATGATTATTCGATTAAATAAAAAACAAGCGCCTTGTTTTACTTTTATTAAAAATTGTGTATCTACTTAAATTACTGTTTAATATAATTTTCACGTAAAGATCAAAATACTTAGTGGCTCCTATTTTCCTTCGTGTAGTATGAATATTTTTACTTAAGTTTGGATTATTTATTAATTTCATCTTCATTGCACAACTGAGGCATCAACTTTACTGCCTGTCGAACTTTAGGTAATTCAGGGAAGCAGTAAGTGTTTTAGGATCGTGTCAAAAGTCATATTAGACGCAAGAACGTATGCTAGCAAACCTTTCTTCAAATAAAGTATCTTCTTCCATCCACTTCACTATTATTATCAGTGATTTGGATACAACGCCATCTTTGTAAAAACTAAAACTCACGCCTTGCATAGTCGTGATTTCGGGTCGAAACGACACTGTTTAACTATCAATATAGGTATTTCCCATTAGTTAGGCTTTTAGTCACAAATAAAATGGATGATCCTCATCAATGAGGGACCAATTGAGGAGGAAAATTATAAGCTAGAGAAAATTAAGGATATGTAACTTTATATATTGTTACTAGATGAAAGCCCGGCTTCGCTCGGGTGAAATAAATAAGAAAGAAATAAAGAAAACATTTATTCGTGACTGTAATGCAAACGACGAAAGAAATAGTGTACAAAAATTTATAAAATAAAAACATAACAACAACGGATTATGATGAAACTTCGTATACAAATATAGTTTGTAGTGTGGATAAACATATGAAATAGGGAGTAAAAGATTACGCTGACGAAGTCACGGGCAAAGTATCTTTATAATATAAGTTAATCCTAAGTATTTTTATAAGGCTAGTATTTAAAGGCACATAAAAAATTTGACACCGTAATCAGTACTGATTTGTATAGCTAAAATACTAATCGTTCATTAAAATTCGGTTCAGATGTGCAATTGTTAAATGATGATGTGCCAGTCAGAATTTTTGGTGCGAAGTCAGAGCTGCTACCGCGAACGAACACGTATGAAGTTCGTGTATCTATCTCCCTCTGTCGCACTTGAAAATTCGAGCGACACTGAGGGAAATAAATACACGATGTTCGTTCGTTTTCGTTTCGCGGTAACAGGAAGTCTACTACGAATTTCGAAATCCGAACTTCGTATGGTGCCGTCCCTTTCACTCATATGATATATGACAGGAGAGTGAAAGAGACGGCACCATACGAAGTTCGAATTTCGGAGTAGACCCCCAGCTCTCTATTCTCCGCCAAATTCTATTCAGTGGGACCCTTTACACTCAAGATTATGTGTCAATATTATCGCGGTTTTCAAAATTGTAGGAATGTTGCTTCAATATTCATCAATATTCACATGATACGGATCGTTATATGAGTATTTCGCGTGATAATAATAACAGTTGGTAATATTTTCTTCAATTAATGGAACTTATTTAGCAACTTGTTCCGTTAATTTCGCCAAAGGTATTTTGCATTCCGATACGCGCACCATCCAGGAATAGGAGCCGTACGCGCACCAACCAGAGGGCCTACCGCGATCTGAAAACGAAGTATTTCCCTCTCCGCGCTCGAATATGCAAGTGCGACAGAGAGGCATGTATTTAGTTTTCGGTTCCCAGTAGCACTTCAGTCCGAGCGCGGCGGTCGGTCGAAGAAAGTCAAAGAACATTCCGTATGTCGTCTGTCACACATATAATTTTTTAACTGAACTTGAAATTAGGTGATAATGTTTAGTATGACGTATATTTTACCAAAAATACCAATATATATTGATAAATCACATTTGTTTTTTTAGTTGTATGGAACCCTCGGTGTCCGACGCACTTGGCCGGTTTTTCTCACATTTTGAATTTTATTTCTCATATAATAAAATACCCTATTCGTTTCAAAGTGGACGCCTGAGGACCTAACGCGAACCAAAAACTAATTATCTCCCTCTCTATCGTTCGAATATGCATGTGCGATGGAGAGGCAGCTACTTCATTTTCGGTTCGCGATAGCGCCTCTAACGTCCGAGCGCGGCGAACGGCATGAGCAGTACTACTAAGTTATGAGATAGAGCGAGATAGGGATAGAATTTTGCTAGACGTTTAAAGGCTATAAGTCACCTAGTAGTTTGTCACAACAAAATAGAGATGCAGCTTTAAGATGGCATTTTTGACGTATAATGACATAATTTGTACTGGGTTGACAGCTGTCACCGGACTCTTCTTAAGTGAAACGTAACTTCACGTAAGAAGAGTCCGGTGACAGCTGTCAACCCAGTACAAATTATGTCATTATACGTCAAAAATTCTTCTTACGTGAAAAACAGTATAGTATTTTTGGTGCGAAGTCAGAGCTGCTACCGCGAACGAACACGTATGAAGTTCGTGTATCCCCCTCTGTCGCACTTGAAAATTCGAGCGACACAGAGGGAAATAAATACACGATGTTCGTTCGTTTTCGTTTCGCGGTAACAGGAAGTCTACTACGAATTTCGAAATCCGAACTTCGTATGGTGCCGTCCCTTTCACTCATATGGTATATGACAGGACAGTGAAAGAGACGGCACCATACGAAGTTTATTCTCCGCCAAATTCTATTCAGTGGGGCCCTTTACACTCAAGATTATGTGTCAATATTATCGCGGATTTCAAAATTGTAGGGATGTTGCTTCAATATTCACGTGATACGGATCGTGATATGAGTATTTCACGTGATAATAATAACAGTTGGTAATATTTTCTTCAATTAATGGAACTTATTTAGCAACTTGTTCCGTTAATTTCGCCAAAGGTATTTTGCATTCCGATACGCGCACCATCCAGGAATAGGAGACGTACGCGCACCAACCAGAGGGCATACCGCGATCTGAAAACGAAGTATTTCCCTCTCCGCGCTCGAATATGCAAGTGCGACAGAGAGGTATGTATTTCGTTTTCGGTTCCCAGTAGCACTTCAGTCCGAGCGCGGCGGTCGGTCGAAGAAAGTCAAAGAACATTCCGTGTGTCGTCTGTCACACATATAATTTTTTAACTGAACTTAAATTAGGTGATAATGTTTAGTATGACGTATATTTTACCAAAAATATCAATATATTGATAAATCACATTTGTTTTTTTAGTAGTATGGAACCCTCGGTGCGCGAGTCCGACGCACTTGGCCGGTTTTTCTCACATTTTGAATTTTATTTCTCATATAATAAAATACCCTATTCGTTTCAAAGTGGACGCCTGAGGACCTAAAGCGAACCAAAAACTAATTATCTCCCTCTCTATCGTTCGAATACTTCGAATATGCATGTGCGATGGAGAGGCAGATACTTCATTTTCGGTTCGCGATAGCGCCTCTAACGTCCGAGCACGGCGAACGGCATGAGCAGTACTACTAAGTTATGAGATAGAGCGAGATAGGGATAGAATTTTTAAAGGCCATAAGTATGTATGTATGTATGTATGTATTGCTTTATTGTACATAAAACACGGTAAAATGACAAACAAACAAAAAGTGGAAGTACAAAGGCGAGCTTATCCCTGTAAGGGATCTCTTCCAGCTAACCTTTGAGCAAATGAGTTGAAAGAAAACAATGGAGGATGAAGATAAACAATCTGTGAATTACGCACTGAAACAGAAATTTAAAACAAAACAAATTCATAAGTCACCTAGTAGTTTGTCATGACATAATTTTTAAGAAAAAAAAACCGAATTCAATGTGGGGTGGCCGGTGAAAGATTATTATACTTAGATGGTGCACTCTTAGATTCCATACAATAAAATAAAAATGGCTATAAGTATGTTTATAATGGTAGAAGACTAAGTACCCTCAATTCCTCATGGAATCATGGAAAAACCTTGCTTGCTTGACAAACAAAACGAAGAGAACAAATCGCCAAACTTGAACTACGCATCGTTGAAGAGTTCCGTTCTGATCATCATCAGCAGTTCCACTTCATCAAATGTCACTTTTATGAATGAAAATTACTTGATTAGTTCATGAAAATACTAAAATTACTATTTGTGTGCCTTTCACATTTGAGGAGTTCCCTCGATTCCTAATGGATCTCATCATGAGAACTCGAGCATGACTAAAATCAATCGTGAAAATAGAACTTGCTTAACAAACACAGCTAGAAGGACAAATCGCCAAACGTGAACTTTTCGTCGTTGAAGAGTTCTGTTCTGATCATCATCAGCAGTTCCACTTCATCACATGTCACATTTTTGGATGAAAATGCTCGATTTGTTGATAAAAACACAAAAATCACTATATGTTTGCCTTTAAGATTTGAGGAGTTCCCTCAATTTCTTATGGATCCCATCGTCAGAACTGCGTTTTGACAAAAACGGGACCAACTTGAATATATATACTTACAATCAAAAAAAGAAATTTCCAAATCGGTTAAGAAATGACGGAGTTATGGAGTAACAAACATAAAAAAAAAAACATACAACCGAATTGATAACCTCCTCTTTTGAAATCTTGAAGTCGGTTAAAAATAGAGATGCAGCTTTAAGATGGCGGACAGACTCAGCAAACATTCTAGTGGTGTCCTTTACACGATTAATATTATTACAATACTGGGGAGTCAATATTGTCACAGTTTTCAAATTTGTATAGTTTATGCTTCAATATGCACGTGACACGTATCGTGATATGAACGTATCACGTGATACTAATAACCATGTAACAGGCCCCATACATTCGCTTCGAAGGCGGTTATTGTGACAATCTGCCCGGCTAGTATGATAGCTTATACCGTCACGTTATATGGCCAAAATGTACTGAAACGTCACATAAAACGTGACGGTATAAGCTATCATTCTAGCCGGGCTGATAGGTGTATAGAACGCTTGAAAACCACAAAAACAAAACCCTGCAGAAGCTACTTGCCGGATCCACACAATGGGCGACGATGGCCCACCACCCAGCAACCTGGCCAATATACCGGACGCAAAAATAGTTCACGATTTTCGAACGTAGCCGACACTGTCAACCAACAAATTTAATATAGCAATATAGTCTGTGGGCAATATGGCCGACGTTTTGTCATCAAATTAACACTTTTAAATGCAAAATACGCGACAATCCGAATTTTGCAGATACATATGTTCAACTCAAAAATCGTTATTTTTATACGTTCTTCAATTTGAGACAGGTCTCGTTCGGGTCTACCGTACCCCTGCACGAAATTATTAATATAGATAACAGGGTTCGTGCAGTTATTTGGCGTATAATTAATTAATTGGAAACCTCATAATCAGCTTGCTAGCCTTAGATACCATGCATTATTATATTATGATAAACCGGTTTAACGTATTTAGTGTAGTTTAGGTTTTTTCACTACTTTCCATTATTACACGTATTTCTATTTTCTACCTTGACGTAGGACTCTTCTGTGTATAACGGCCGATATAAAGCCCTAACCCCCTATTTCTGGAATGGGTCAGACAAATTTGTACCGTGTACACGATGATGCAGGAGCAGGTAATTTGAAGTTTTATTACCTAGGAACAATTCTTTAGATAGCATTAGGTAAATCGCCCGGAATGTTCCAGAGCGGCGATGAAATCACAAAGGCGACGAGGAAATGATCACTTAACGTGATCTCATAGTGAATCAGCTTGAGAGTGTTCACCCCCTCTTTTTCACGTCCGCACGTATAGGTTTCGGTACAGTCAGTATCAAAAGTAGCTAAGGGGATTATAAGGGAATAAGAGCTTTTGATCCCTTCATACGTATAGCTACTTTTGATGCTGACTGTACATAAACTAAACTACCGGTCAATAGGTCTGAGAAACCATGTCAATTTTCTTAAATATTGATGGTCTTAAAAGGTGTTTAAAAGGAGCCAATATATAATTTGCTATCAGAAATAAAGTTGCCATCCAACTAGGGGTTGTAACCGGTTAATCTTAAAAACCCCGAAATAGCCAAATAATATGTAAGTAGGTCTGTGTAATGTATTTAGGTTAGGACTTTCGTTTTATTAGATTGCCTGATTAAACATGGAAGTAAACGAAAGAGCGAAATTCCTAACCGGTTTTTTGTATGGAGAAATTAACTGGTTACAAGTCCTGCATCCAACTTTGGGTAAAGTAAATATCTCAGTAACCGGCACTAATCCAATATTTCACACATTTATAGTAAGTAAATAAATGATTTACCTATTATAACTTTATGATACATGAAAAACTGAATATAGAAAGAAACTATAACACATATTAAAAATTATTTCATTCAGAAAAAAGTAAATAAAGCGGCCAAGAGCGTGTCGGGCCACGCGCAATGAAGGGTTCAGTATCTACTACAAGAATTTGTACTAACGAAGATATTCGAATTTTTCATTTGCCCTCCAAAAGTGGCTCCCATGGTTTAAATTCATTTATGATATGATTTATTTATTTGTTTTTTACATATCCGTCTTTGAGTCAACAATTTACATATTTGAACCCAAACTTTAACTTAATCTTTCGGGTTGTTTTGGAGCAAATTGGCTGTGTTAGACAGACGAGCACAAGTAGCAAATAACTTTTAGCTCTATTGTAGGTTCAAAGATGGAGAAAATGAGATATTGCATTGAAAGGTTGCTAGTCCATCGCCCAACAGCACACTTCAACCTGGTTCGTATAGTTGACTCTTACGACACCCTAGGGAAGAAAGGGGGTGGTGCTATTCTAACCCGACACCACTAAGGGGACCTAACCCACACGGGGATATCCCACACGGGTATATACGTAAATAAAAATAAATATTTGTGCTCATCACGCAAATAAATGCCCTAACCGGGTTTGAACCCGGGACCACCAGCTTTGTAAGCCGAGTCACTATCAACTAGGCTAAAATGTTCGACAAAAAAATCGTAAGAGAGCAAAACATTTTTTGCTCTCTTACGATTTTTCATAAGAACACAAATTATTTTAATACCATTCACCGTGAGTATATTAATAACAAAATATTTATCGCTAGAACTGTAAATTGACAAACAATAACAAACTCATTAGGAACATCACCCTTAATTCCCTAAATAGATAGCATCATTAAGCTCGATGCGAAATTATCTTAAGAAAACAATATCATTAGTAACACTACAAACATCGATATACACCTAAAATTGTCAACAATCGTTAACTAATAACTAAATGAGGATCTCTTGTATAAAGTCCGTGGATGCTTGGGTCAGAACATCATTCAGTGACGACCAGTGCTGTGTTACAGTTTAAAGTTAATACTTATCGGGTCGATAAGACCTAGTGTTTAAGTAATTTGGTGCCTACGGTACCGGTGCTGTGGTGGTGAGTTTGTGTGAAGTTAGTTTCCTAGGGTACTAGCGTTACGTAAGTATATTTTTGTGCGTGATTTACATGGCACCAGCACCTACCGTACTAGCGCTAGAATCCAGCCAGCCTGTCGCACGCAACTGGATACGTACACGCATTTCAGTTTCAGAGCTCAATCTAGTGCCAGTTTTGCTGACTAACGCCTCTTGCACTGCACAGTTATCGTAGTAACCGATTTCTCCAGGACAGTTAAACGTTAAGTCCTATGACTGGGACTCGTACAGTGAATATTTTTTATTTTGAAGCGAATCTAAGTAGATACTGTATGGCTTTGTTTCATCAAAAGCCACACTTTTTCTGCTTAAATTTGTCTCAAATCTATCAACATTCCAAGCAACTGAAGAAACTGTAAGTTTTGTAGTAGATCTAAGTAGATCTTGTCTGGCTTTTCTACTATTAAAGCCTTCCAATTTCTACCAAGATTTATTACAAATATGGTCGTCGATTGTTTATCATTATTATCATCAAGCTTATTGGTGTTTCCGTTTGATATGAGTCTAAGTAGGTGTTGTCCGGCTTGTGGTTTATTCAAGCCGATCATTCCCTACTCATATTTATGTCAAACCCTTTCGTCATTCACCGACAACACAATATACTTATAACATTATACCTATGCATTACTGTTTATCAGCCCATCTAGCCTGATCGCGTTCATGTTGGACATAACAACAGTCGTGCTAGTGAGGGACAAATGATCTTCTTCTAATATTTAAGAGTGAACTAAGTACTTTTGTCTGTGGAACAATTGCAGGCTTTTGTGTCTCCTTCACTTTTTGATAAGATACTACCTTAAACTTCTATTTTATTTGTTCAAAGTTCATTCGTCTTGTCCTTCCTCTTCCCCTCTTTCCTTCAACCTTCCCTTCTAATATCTTAACAGATGTCCTATTATTCCTCTCCTATTCTCTGTGACTGCCAGTATTTGTCTCTTTCCTTTTATTCTTTGCATCACTTCTTCATTTGAGACTTTTCCGTTTGATTGATTGATTTTACAGTCATCGGAATCTTTGATCAAATGTCGGGGTCCCATCCAAGTTGGATGAACTCATCCAATTTCTTTGATCAAATGTATATTGGACAAAGATATTGGATGAGTGTTCACGTCTGACAAATGATATATGTCTGAAATATAAACGCAATAACGCCAGCTGGGGAGAAGGTTGATAGTCGATTGATTGTTCGATTCACGACGAGACGCACTTCTTATCATTGCATTAGCGCCTACTATAACTTGCAATACATTGGGTCATTGGTATGGAAATACTAAGAGAGAGTCAAGAGATAGGTATATAGTCTCGTCATACCATGGTTGGCATATTGCCTGGTTATATATTAACCAGCTGATGTGTCCTATCTATGTAATGTTACAGTCACGTCATTATATCGCTGTTAAAATCTCGATAAGTATCGAAAAGAGATCAAGCATCCAAAAATCCTGAAAGTGTAACAAATGTGTTATAGTTTGTGTTGTACTGTACGCTGGAATAGTGGGTCTTCGTGAATTGAATGATCTATGCCATACCCTGAGACTACTAAAATGTTCTAGTCTTCTGTCTCTTTCTAGCAACAACGTGGAGGTATTAATTTAAACATTGTTATCAATTTTAAGTACGTCTTGACCGGCTGTTTCAATAGTCAGCCCGTCATTACATGCTTGAGTCGATTACTTTGCTTTTCTACATTACTGCCATGTTGTTGTCGAATTGCCGCCAATCATTTGATGCCTTGTACAGTTTTTGATTATATCCCCAAGAATAAAGCGTTACAATAGAATGTATATTTTTAAGTTTGACATGTATTCTGTGTATTATTACCTTTTTTATTACTCAAAGACTACATCTGAACAGCGATATAGGAGCGCTCGTGGCCCTGCGGCACCCGCCTACCGCGTGCGGTGTGCGAGGTTAAGCAATGTGGGCGCAGGTCAGTTCATGGATAAGTGACCGCTTTGAGTGGTTACTAACTGACTTTTGTGCTTTGGAAGGCACGCTAAGCCGTTGATCCCGGCTGCAATCGTTAAGCCAAGTTAGAGGCCTTCGAGCGGCTTGCGAACTTCTAACAGTCAAGTTGCCCACTCACTTGACAAAGGGGGGTCGAAGTTGTACCACGTCCGTAGGGAGTACCCACCGTTACCCTACACGTGACCCCTGGGTGGTGCTAAAAGTGCAACAAAAACCGGCAACCGTACTTGTCTTCTCGAAGACCTCACGGTTCGAAAATAAATGCCATACGATTATTACTATTATTATAGAATGTATAGTTACATGATCAGTTCATTTCGGATTTATTTATGGCTCTAAAGCCGAGTACTCATAGCGAGCTACGGTTACAGTAACCAGTGTATACGTGGTTCGCGAACGGCACAAAATGAGCTGATGAATGGCACTCTCAGTTAGGTACAAACTTGAATTTGTTACATTATCCGTTCGATTACCGAAAGTTCGCTAATAAGTACTCGGTTTAAGATTACAAATCACTTAAGTGAGAAACAAACGATATTTGAGTAAACATGAATTACGAGTAATATAATTATGATTATGTTATGATGTTGACTGTACTGACTGTCTACTTACAGATTTTTGTTTGTGCATATTTTTCCGAGGAGATATTTGTACGTGTTATTACGAAGGCCTACAATAAATTGAGTTGTAAGTATATGCTGGGCAGGGTCCAAACCCAAACGGTAGACTTACTATTGCGCAGCGCAATATGCAGTACGAGCCGTACCAACTTGCGTCGTCAATGTATACGACATCGACATCCATTTCTACACAATACACTCTGGTACTTACTATACAAGTAATTGTATAGACTGTCAGTTAATGTCTAAACATTGTGGCGTTCCTTTAAAATAATGCGCCTGCTATAGTAAGTGTCTCTATTGAGAATATCTGTAGTACCATATATTTAGTATATTTTTTTTAATACCTCGTCGGTGGGAAACAAGCCTACGACCCGCCTTGTGGTAAACGGTCACCGCAGCATATGGGGCTGCAACTTCAGGGGTGTCACATGCGCGTTGCCGTTCTTTTAAAATGTGTATACTCCTTTATTGAAGAACCCCATCTGTAGTCCCTCGGGAAAACCTCGGCAGGTCGGGCAGGCTCGGGATCTCATTCCACAACCGGAGCGAACCATGGAGATATGGTGAAGTGAAGTCTTTAATGGTCAAGATTTCACCATATCTCCAATGGACTGGGGATATCAAGGAGGAACACATGGGTGATACCCATTGATATCCCCAGTCCCCACATGTCTGACACTTTAAATTGGGAATGATAAAAACATGAAGCAAGTCATATTGTCATATTAAGGCAAATGGAATCGTAACCGGTAATTAAGTTTGACTTAACTTTCGAGAACTATTTATCGTTTTAATCTTCTTTGTCAATCTATAATGATAATCATCATCATTTAAATCCATTGGGGCCCTTTACACGATTAATATTATCACAATACTGGGATGTCAATATTATCGCGGTTATCAAAATTGTTTGGATTTTGCGTCAATATTAATCAATATTAACGTGATACGGATCGTTATATGAGTGTATCGCGTGATAGTAATAACCGTATAACAGGGCCCAATTAGTTTATTAGCAACATAAGCAACATTATTAAAAAAGATCTGTGCATGACCTGGAAAAATACATAGGTATAAAGCGTTAATATCTTCTAGATCTTCCGGGAAACTTCTCCAATCTTCTCCTTCGTAGAATATAGTCAAGCGAGTTCATTTTGCGATCGTCAAAACGAGCAAATACGTCATCACTGCCCGTTAGTGACGGTCACAAACCAACTTCGCTTAACAGTACCGACGCGACGTCTCTGCTTTATGATACTTTCTTCTTTTTGTTTTTTCTTCCTTTTATTCGTCTTCCTTTCTTGGATCTTGAACGTTATCCGTTGTGGCATTTTTCTATTTTCAGCACGAAGTCCTGACACTGAAATGGAATAAAACAATATTAGCTGTACCAACTTCGCTTAAAATACCGACGCGACGACTTCTCTGCTTTCTGATTACTTATTTCTTTTTTTTTGCTTTTTCGTTCATGCTTCTATTGTTCTTCTTTTATTCGTTCTTTCTTGGATTGGATCTTATTCATTGTTCGTGGTGGCATTTTTCTATTTTCAGCTCCACGCCCTGATACTGAAATAGAATAAAGCAATATTAAAGTGAAGGTAGGTACATATAATATATATCATCATCAGCATTATATCAGCCGATGGACGTCCACTGCTGGACATAGGCCTCCCCCAAATACTTCCACAATGGCCGGTCCTACGCCACCGGCATATATAAATAATAATAAATATTGGGGGGACAATCTTACCTAAGGTACACAAATCGACCTAGTCCCAAACTAAGCAAAGCTTAATTGGTACTATGGGCACTAGACTAGGACATACATATTTATATAGATTAATAGATACTTATAAATACAAAGGAAACATCCAAGACTCAGGAGCAATATTCGTGATAAATGCACAAATAATGCCCTAGCCGGGATTCGAACCCGGGACGTCCAGCTTTGTAGTACTAACTAACCCAAAGTGGTCGTCAAATACCGTAAATTGTATACCTCAGAAGATATCACACTAGGTACACGTTTCATTGCATTATCAAATTTATATTGAAAACACGGTAGGTAATGTCAGACGAGGCTGCTCTCAACAAAAGACCAACTGTTTAAACATTGCGACATCTTGGACGATTTGAGTCACTTCGTTTTGGAAGTATGGAGTAACTTTAGTATCTTAAGGACAAATTAAGAAAAGCTCAAGTGACCATTTGTACAGCTTATCTCGTTGCAATAGGGTTTGAAATCGCTCGCTGCTCGGCTTGGCTTACATATTTCTTTCAACGTTTCTTAGGATCTCTCGTTCTAACTAGTCTTCAACTCTCTCACTTCATTTGTTTGTTTTTGAAATTGTGACTCTTTTGTTTTTCAAAGGTGCTTTTGCAGTTTATCAACCGATCGGAATTCAACAGGAATTGGTACTATGAATGGTCCATTACAGTTGCAATTTTCATTACTTTAGTCTTCATTCAGAGACCATGTACAGTCACCATCAAAAGTAGGTACGCATATGACGGGGCCAAAAGCTGTTATACCCTTGTACTAAAGACTTTTAAACTTTTCAAATGCGTGACTACTTTTGATGTTGACTGTACATCTCTAAGGACTTTGGAATAGTTAATATTAATAGTATATGGATGCTCGTTAGACCATATCTCTAAAATATTAAAATTAATTATAAATTGATATTTTTTTGTTTATTTGTTCAGACTGTATACATCTCTAACATTACCTTCACATTTTGTAATAGATAATATTTTTTTATTTTATTTTATTTATTAGAAACAAACAGTCTCTTATAGTTATAGTTATTACATTAAGTGCTAAATCTTGACTTACAGTTTCCTTAATTAAATATTGGACCTATCATATATATATTTTACCAGTACCTATATCTTTCTTATTTAGAAAAACAACATTTATGAACAAGAACCAAACATGTAGCATAATGCATACTCAACATAATCACATCATAGCCTACTGAGATTCCGAAATACATTGCAGGGACAGCTCTTTGAACCTACTCAAACTGTCACAAAATATATCCAAGTTTTGAAACTCATGTCAACCAACAACTCATGCCAAGTTTTGAAACTTTGTCATTATACATATAAACTTGTCATTATATATAATATCTGGTAAAGGTCGCAGGAGTCCGCTGGATCGGTCATTGTGGCACTCTTTGGGGGAGGCCTATGTCCAGCAGTGGACGTCCTTCGACTGATATGATGATGATGAATATCACGTGAGTTTCTTTTCATTCAATAATATAATATAACTGCGTTAATCAGTAGATTTGAAATTATTATTATTGAATGTTTTTTTAGTAATAACATTCACGTTTCGTCATGCGCCTTTGTGGCCTATTTGAGGAATACATTTTTGATTTCGGTAAGCCATGTACGATCAAACCCAACAATGTAATGCAAATTGCATGCAAGTTGTTGCAAATGTACCTTCTACACCAGCCCTTATGTGGAGGTTATCTATGCTTTACTGTCAGCGTCAGAATAGCTACGTATACGAGGACTTCGAAAGTCTGTTCTTCCTTCTAGCGTTTTTCCAGTTGTATCCTATGGTCTAAAGGAGCCCGGAGACCACAGGCAAGAAGTGGTGAAAGTCTTTAAAGTCAATAAGACCTTTTAACTTCACAAACAACATCATCTGCATCGCAATTAGGCGAAACTATAATTAAAGTAAAATTAAATAAATAAATATATATTGGGGGACAATCTTACACAAATCGACCTAGTCCCAAACTAAGCAAAGCTTGTACTATGGGTACTAGACGACGATATACGTACTTACACAATGTTATATACACAATGTTAATTTAGTCCTAAGCCTGATATTGGTTAAGCTAGTTTGTATATCCAAAGTAGGAGCTGATTGTATATTTGTGTGTAATAATAATAAATAATAAAAAAAATTATATATATATAAATATATTAATACATACTTAAATACATAGAAAACATCCAAGTCCCAAGAACAAATATCCGTGCTAAATGCACAAATGATTGCCCTGGCCGGGATTCGAACCCGGGACCTCTAGCTTCGGAGGCAGTGGCACTACCAACTAGGCTAAATAATTTAAGGTACAATTGTATTTTCACAACCGTTATTGGATGAATGGACGTAAATAGTATGTCGTATATCAGGGGATCCTGTCACTTGACCTACTAAGACCTAACGTTTCACTAGACCTAATGTATTTTTCTTCTTGGCTTTTCTTTGAATATCATCAATTAAAGTCATTAGGTTAGGCTTCTTCTGCAATAATCCTACTATTTAAGAAAAACTACATTAGGTCTAAAAAACATTAGGTCAAATGAAGCATTAGGTCAAATGAAGCATTAGGTAAACGTAGTCGAGATGAGAAGATGAACGGAACGTAGAAACGTAAGATGTAGATGCATCATTGGGTCGACTCTGGGTCGACTTGACCAAAAGAGAGTAGGACTAATTTGTTATAAAATGTTGAACATGTATGAACTTAATCTAAAACCCTAATCTGTGTTGGTCGACTTGACACTAGTGTTGTACACATGGGCAATTATGCGCTAATTTACTGATCAAGCTGTGTGCACTTAGCTTTGGATATCATGCTAGTTTATAAGCTACTGAACACGTGCGAACTAACTCAACCATGTATCGTATGATGTCTATAAAGTGTACCTTCCTAATAAATTAAAAATAAAAATAAGATTAGGGCTAAAGTAGTTAGGTCTAACAAGAGAAAACCATTGTCAGGGTCTTTCCGACCTTATACAATTTCGGTTGAATCATTGGATGCACACAAAGTTAGAAAAACTCCACGGCTTTAGTGATGCGTGAAACTCGGCGTTTGCAGCAGTGATATACATACGTATAATATAATATAAAAATATAATATTGTAATATTGGGGGACAATCTTACACAAATCGACCTAGTCCCAAATTAAGCAAAGCTTGTACTATGGGTACTAGACGACGATATACATACTTATATAGATAAATACATACTTAAATATATAGAAAACATCCAAGACCCAAGAACAATTCGGCCGGGATTCGAACCCGGGACCTCTAGCTTCGGAGGCAGAGTCACTACCAACTAGGCTAAACAGGTCGTATGAGTTACGATACGATTTATCTGACAAGGTGGTTATCACTTTCTGTCAAGTGGATGCTAGTTGAAGTCACATTGGATGCTAGTTGAAGTGGCCAGTTAAGTGACAGACAAAAGAGCTTTTCACACGATAATTGAAAAAAATATTAATAATTGAATACTGATTATCTCATTAACAGGGTGTTATTGCGTAGCACAGTTGTTTTCCTAATTTTCTCTTAAAACTAACATAAACTTTAACTTAGTTTTATACTTAAGTCTACTTCTAAGGACCAGTACTACCAGCTCTGAAAGTATTGACATCTAATTTAGAAGCACCTTTTATATACTCGTACCTATTAGGTACCTATCCCGTTTAGTAGGTACAGCCGGTTGCAGAGAAACCTGAGCTCCCCTGCATACAACCTTCTATGCAGGGGCTTCATGTTTTCTGCAGCTGACTCTACATAAGCTTACGCCTATATACCCAATAGGTGTAGGCAGACCACATGAAATTGTCAATGTTAGGGTAAAGACCAAATTTTTGGACCATCGTTTTAATTCGTCTACAATTCAATCGATTCCGTTGTGATACGAAAGTTACCCATATAATTTGTATGATAAATTTTCGTGTCACAACGGAATCGAGCAAAAATTTGGTCCTTACCCTTTACTTCTAGTTTATAAATGGAGAACATTAACTAGTGGCTCTGTGAGTTGTAGACCTTGTGAGTCGATACTTATGGTGGATTTTTTCGCGTCAGTTTCAGGTTTTTTTTTGCAAAATGACTGAGGCTGCTCACAAAATTTCACGAAATAAATTATTTGATTGATTGATTGCATTTATTTTCGAACCGAATCCGAGTCGCTCTTCAAGAAGACAAGTACGGTACTCCTTACGGACGTGAAGCAACTTCGACCCCCCTTGTCAAGTGAGTGGGCAACTTGACTGTTAAAAGTTCTCAAGCCGCCCGAAGGCCTCTACGACTGCCAGGAACCGGGAACCGGGATCAACGGCTTAACGTGCCTTCCAAAGCACGGGCGCGCTCAGTTAGTGACCACTCAAAGCGCTCACCCATCCAAGAACAGACCTAGGCCCTGACGTTCATTACGTAGGGCTGTTTATCTACGTAGAACGAAACGTGTATGATATCCGCCATATTGTGTCAAAAAGATTTTGACGACATACCGAGCTCTGATTAGCTACTGCCTTGTTTGCCAATGGACGTCAAACGTCAAAATAAAGTGACAAATAAAAATTAAAATTGTCCCCCAATATTATTTATTTATATATTATTAACATTATTTTCATTTTTGCAAATATTGTTATTTAATTTGTAGTACTGATAGATTACTATGCAATAAACAAACGGAACAGTGTGTAGCTAATCAAAAATTCATCTGGAAACGCGTAATAACCATTGTTTGGACAACAAATGGAATATAATGAAGTGCGTCGTATGTGGCATGCCATGCAGTGTTGTGGTTGTAAAATGTAGAACTCTGGGAAAGGGCGAAGATGTATCGTTTTCCCGGATATGAAATGATTGATGATTATGAGATACATTAAAAAATAAATCTGTTGATAAGTAAAATGTTTGTTTAATTTCATATAATACGGCACAACATAGTTCACGGTATTTCAAATGAACACCAGTTTCATTTTATATCGTGAGTTGGTGTTTAATTGAAAATGCCGTGAGCTTCTACACAAAGTTAAATTTAAATGAGCTATATATATTTATCGTTGGATGTTCACGATGTTCACAGTTAATTACATTGCCACAGTGTCATTAAATAATTAAAAAAAATAAACGTCAAAAATCTACCAGCAGGTACAGATTAAATATCTACGGCAACTTACGGTCTATATTTTTGGTTCGTGAGATGGCGGTCTGAACCCTTACTAGTCTGTGCACGTGACACCGGTAGTGCTAAAAGTGCAACAAAAACTGGCAACCGTACTTGTCTTATCGAAGACCTCACGGTTCAAAAATAAATGCCATACGATTATTATTATTATTTAGAACTTTAATGAAACATCTCGAGGTCGTGGGTTTGAACCCCGGCTCGTACAGTCAACAGCAAATGTAGATAATCATTTTAGTACTTTGTCTTACTAACGTAACAAATACCGCGACAGTTGGGTTGCGTCAAAGGAATGAAAGTGACAAGGTACTAATATGATCATCTACTTTTGCTATTGATCTCTTAACTGGGTTAAAAAAAAATATGTAGAAAATATCGTTTTAATATGCAACAGTGACTTTCCAGTGAAGGAAAATGTCGCGAAGATACCGTTCTAATCGTAACAAGGTTGGTTTTCCCACTAGGTTAGGCAGGCGCTTTCGTTAAACTAGTGCCTACGCGAAAACTTGGGGTTAGATGCCAAAGTGGACATCGAGCTCCTTTATAATCGAGATAACGCCAGGCTGGGTTGCACGTTGCACCGACTTACGCTCACAGACCGGTTAACGTTAAATATGGCGCGCGCAGCTGTCATGCCATAGAAACTTGTCAAACTTTCCAGGCATTCAAATTTTAACGAACACAGCTTACGATTACAGACAGATTGGTGCAACCCAGCCTTAGAATTTAAAGTCAATGTGTCTTACCTTCGCCATCACGTTGAAGTTAAAAATTAAAAAAAGAACATTTATAAAATTTGGTGTTGGTACCACGTTGGCCGTCGGCGGTGGTGTGGTGAGTACTGAACGTGGTAGGTGCGCGTACGATGTAGGTCTCTGAGGCGCCACAGCCTTCAGAATACAGGGGTGTACTTTATACTCTGTTTTACCTTAGATTAATAATACCAACAGTTCCGTAGTGTTAAGGGTCCCCCGCACGCTCGGCTGAACTCGATTCTCCATATAAACGGAGTTTCGTTCTCATTTTAAAACGCCGTGCTGAAATTACATGAAACTGTGTATACAACAATGGGAGCCGCCATATCTAGGTCGTAAATTTCAATGTTGCTGGAAATTAATCGCTGTATTTTTCCCATCATAATTTCAAGCAACAGAAACTAATTTCCGACCTAGATATGCCGGATCCCATCGTGTATACAAAGTTTCATGTCATTCCAGCATGCCATTTTAAAATGAGAGCGAAACTGCGGTTGTATGGAGAACTGAGCGTCGAACTCGAGCAAGACGATTTCATATAGTTGTCTCTTTGAATCCTAAGGGCACCTGAACGGGACAGATGGTACGATTATTTTCGGCTGTTAACGAATTGTCTCCATTTAAAAGCACATCTAGAGGTCAAATACGAGTACCATCTTATTATATGCCAAGACGTCACAAACGTCAGTTCAGTACAATTTGTAATTAACAATAGCGGAGACACTGACAGATATCACTTCTGTCTCTCTCAAACGTACTGATTTGTGCATTAGAGAGAATAGCCTGAGCCTTCTATGAGGATAAGAGGCATAGTTGCCTCAAATGAGGGTAGAAAAGTACGACTTTGATCACTCATTCGAGGGCAAAGATGACTTTTCTGAATAGCAGGTGTGAAAAATGTAAAGTTAAATAAAAATCCGTAGAGTGCGCCCCTGGCCCGGTGTGGTTTCTTGTGTGTTCAAGTGTTCACCGTATTTGTTCTAATTCCTGCGTACGAACGACTCGCACAAAATCGTTTAATTTCTCTCCCATTGTCCCAAAGTTTTGTAATATTGACGATTAACTTTAGGTATAAGTACTTACAGACGATTCCTTGTTTTATAAAACTAATGGCTCCGCCAATTCTTGGAATTATGTAGCGGATCCTTCAGGATGCAATTGTACTGTGATAACGCTAGGAAGATGATGATGTCATGACAGACGATTCCTTGCATTGGAAAACTGTAAACTATATTCCATTTAAAATTAGAAAAATTGTGCGTTAATTTAAAATTTGTCTAGCGATTTGGAGGAAAGTTACTTTAAAAACATTAATGATACCTACCTACTGGATTACTCGTTTGAAAGGTAATTATACGGTACGGTACGTTATAGGTACGGTGACACCTCTGTCATTCCCGTACCAACTGAGTGCTTCCGTGCTTTGGCTTTGGTGCGGTATGCGAGGTTAAGCAACGTGGGGCCAGGTCAGTTATTGGATGGGTTACCGCTTTGGAAGGCACGCTAAGCCGTTGATCCCGGCTGCTGCCTACGACAGCAGTCGTTCAGCCAAGTTAGAGACCTTCGGGCGGCTTGAGAACTTCTAACAGTCAAGTTGCCCACTCACTTGACAAGGGGGGTCGAAGTTGCACCACGTCCGTAGGAACTACCCACCGCTTCCTTACACGTAACCCCTGGGTAGTGGGTGGTGCTAAAAGTGCAACAAACTGGCAACCGTACTTATCTTCTCGAAGATCTCACGGTTCGAAAATAAATGCCTTACGATTATTTATTAATTTATTCCAGTACTCAAAAAGTACTCCAGTAATTAAGTCAAAAAGGACAGTACTAAGAGGAAGGCTCTTAGGAGCTCCACTGTGACACCTACTTTCAAAGGATGCTAGCAGTGGGGATAAGACTCCTGTTAATGCCCTTTGTCGCTGCAAAATCATGTACATCGTCGTGTAAAATTCACGTAGGATTCGGTTTGTGTCAACGAAAGCGCGCGGTTCCATTATCTGAGAATATAGTTTGTGGGATCCCTCCTCTGGCAAAGTAACGCCTCAGTACCATGATAACAGAATTGGTGGATAGGCTATAGACACTGGTTTACAGCCTGGCAGATGCCTCACCACAAGGGCCCTGCACCAGAAGGCCTACTCCGAACTTCGAAAATTGAACTTTGTGTCGTGCCGTCCCTTTCACTCTCGTGTTGTACACTATACACTACCGTCAGAAAGTTTAATTAATACCAAACAAAAAACATGCAAATGATCAACATTGATTAATTATTCATTCAACCTTGTTTCATCTGTCCGTAGTACTCTCCACCAGTTTGGAAAAGTCCAATCCTTGTGAGAAACAGCCCATTGCAATCTTTTTCCCTTGTTTGGTTTGCGTAATAATTTATGAAAATGAAAGTAAAAATTGTGTTTGGTCTTAAACTTTCTGACGGTAGTGTATGACGACGCACGATACGAAGTTCGATCTTCGAAGTTCGGAGTAAGCCCTCTGGAACTGTCCAGATCGTCAGGCAACTAGAAAGGGTCCGTATACTCGTAGCGTTTTTCATGGCGGTTATATTGAGAGGACCGAATAATCTACACCAGTGTACGTAAATGCTCGCTTATTTTCTTATACTTATTTATTTATTCAGTAACAATATAAGTTGCATTTGAATATAACACAAAACAAAAGTTTTCTTGTATATATTTTCGTTGTACATAAATAAATGATTATCTTACACAAAACAATATTCCTAAGCACAGTCACCAGCATTAATATCTGCCAAACCAAAGGTGGCAAAAATATCTGACATGTCCTAACGGCCTTACAAATAGATTCGTGTCAGATATTTATGCACGCTTTGTTATGGCAGATAATGGTGCTGCCCGCCTAGTATGATAGCTTATACCGTCACGTTATATGGCCAAAATGTACTGAAACGTCACATAAAACGTGATGGTATAAGCTATAGCCGGGCTGGTGATTGTACAACACACTAGTTACATATCAAACACTTCCAAAGCAAGTTACAAAAAATGGTAGAGAAACCAATAAAAAAAAATATTTTTACTATTAATAATTTTAGTTAGTTATTGTTATCATCTAGGTATTGTTTTTTTTTTGGATTATTAGCACTAAGTTTTGTAAATAAATAATTTATTTTTAACAATAAAAAATAAAATAAATAAATAAATGGTAGACCAAGCGCAATACATCCGGGGCTGAATGTTTAGTTACTTCTGATGCTGACTGTATTAGGACATATCCTAACCTATCTACCTATATTAACGGCCTGTTTAGCCTAGTTGGTTGACACTACCTCCGAAGCTAGAGGTTCGAATCCCGGTCAGGGCATTATTTGTGCATTCAGCACGGATTTTGTTCTTGGGTCTTGGATGTTCTCTATGTATTTATCTATATAAGTATGTATATCATCATCTAGTACTCATAGTACAAGCTTTGCTTAGTTTGGGACTTAAAACGCGCATCCCCAAGTCAATAAAGGGTCGATAACGCACTTGTGATTCCTCTGGAGTCTACGGTTTCTGCTTACCATCAGGCAGGCCGTAAGCTTGTCTGCCACTGTCGTAGTATAAAAAAAATAAGAAAAATCAGACGTTGTAATGAAAGTAGTTGGCGGCAGTATGAATTGTAACAAGCAAATGACTCCTCTTGCGAGGAAGAAAATTACAAATATAAAATTATAAATAAGTAGTAGGTAAAACTTAAATAGATAGGTCGTTGTTCATTTATAAATGTTATATACGGACGTTGGGTAATAAAATAATACAATCGATAAGGTCTTACAGGTCTACACCTATCAATAACACAATACCATTATATATGGGTCATTCATTGGTAAAAACTCAAATAATCGATTATATGTAGACGAAAGCCCAATTGTGCAAACATTTGGTAATAGTTTAAAAGAAAAAGGCAGTAAATTTCTTTAAATTACATACCTTGTTGTTACATTTTGTTATGGGATAGTATTGTATGCGTCCCCGTTCTGCTACCATTGTTGAAAAATACTTGAAGCATCGTATTGAAGTAACCGAAATGCGCTAGGGTACGAACCTGTAATTGGAAAGCACTAAGATACCGTTCTACCCATTTAATAAATGACTTAATAAACAGCTGAAGAGAGTTCAGAATTAAATGACAAAGGACGTTTTAAGTGCCCATAATGCACCATATGCTCCATAATTTAAAAAAAAATACGTTTGTTTTGGAATGATTCATTCGATCGTTCACAATTATAATGCGAAACAAGTTATATTTTAATGTATCTTAGCTATAGACCATACAGACATATAGGGTTAGAAAATTTGGAAATGCGCACGAGTTGGGAATGTGCCCCATTTAACATAGGATCGATACTCGACAGCGAGGGAATACAGACGAGCGAGCTAGAGAGTTTTTCATACCACGTCGGTGGAAAACAAGCGTACGGCCCGCCTGATGGTAAGCGGTCACCGCAGCCTATGGATGCCTGCACCTCCAAGGGTGTCATATGTGCATTGCCGACCCTTTAAAAATGTATACTCTTCTTTCTTGAAGAACCCCATACTGAGATTCCTCGGTAAAACCTCGGCAGGGAGCTCATTCCACAACCGGGAATGAAGTTGAAGGACTGATTGAAGTGAAGGCTTCCTACCTCCCCCCCTCCCCCCCTCTCGTACAGTATAACATAGTTGTAAGTTTGTTGTTGACTGTACTTATATCAAGTAATGTGTAAGTGGAAACAGAGCTGCGGTCTCCATAAAACCGCGTAACGCTAGAAGCATGCGCTAGTTTGCTATTAATAACACTATTGACGTTCTCCAATATACGATAATACTATAATAATACGTTCTATAATATCGTCGTTAAAAAGAGTTTTAGAACTACATTGTCCAAAATACCAGATTTCTTTTTGTTTTGGAGCGCTCGTGGCCCAGCGGCGCCCGCGTACTGCGTGCGGTAGGTATGCGAGGTTAAGCAACGTGGGGCCAGGTCAGTTTTTGGATGGGGTTGGAAGGCACGTTAAGCCGTTGTTCCTTAAGGTAGAGGCCTTCGGGCGGCTTGAGAACCTGTAACAATCAAGTTGCCCACTCACTTGACAAAGGGGTTCGAATTGCACCACGTCCGTAGGGAGTACCCACCGTTACCCTACACGTGACCCGTGGTCCAAACTTTTTAAAAAGAAAAAACGGCCATACAAAAGATTGCACCGGTCCATATTTGAGACAAGCACTATATACCTCGGCTGGAATGTCAATTGCAGGCTTCAGATTAATTCAACGGACTCCCAAGGTCGTCTTTTTAAAATATAATACTCGCCTGCAATTGCCTCCTTCCATGCCTCGACAATAATGTACCTACTATTGAGCTCTATTTTGACTAAATTTTGTACTACATACTTTAATTGCTTATATAAATTAACTTATGATTAAGAACAAGCGTCGTTCAGTGTACCATAACATAATTTTTAACGCACGAGAAAACAAAATGCTAAATCGGCTAAGTTCACTTATTTACAAATAAGTGGCGGGAAAAGACCACTTTATTTAGTTCTTGCGACATCTGACAGATGGCACTGTACTGCAGTTGAACAATGAGAATAAAATAATAATTAATGTTTTATACATTATGTGAATTGTATTATGATTCTGCCTAGCTAGCACGATAGCTTATAACTTATAACGTCACGTGTTTTCAGTATATTTTGCCACATAACGCGACGGCGACGGTAGGTATAAGTAACCGTGCTAGCTAGGCTTTTCTATGTCAAACATGAATTATCCTCTTTCTACGATGTCAAAACTCAAAACAATAAAATCTTACGGGTTTGCCAGGCCTAGTGGACATGTAGGATACCTGTTGGTTTTGGAACGTACATCAGCTGTACCCGGCTGTACCCGTCACACATGACAGCTGTCACTGTCATTTTTATTATTCATCGAATCGGTACGACACTGGCAATCGGGCAGAGGCATTTGTTTTTCAGTCAGTCAGTGTTGATTATTTTGCGTAAGCGCATTTCGTAGAAGTGTGTCAATGCAAAAATGTACATATACCAGCTACCGTTTGATATTAACAAGGAATTGTGTAGATTATTGGACAATGACGACATTTGGAAAGACTTAGCTGGACGAATGCATTATTCGGCTTTTGACGTAAACGTAAGTAGGTACATAAATTCGTATAGTTAATTGGGTTTCCCCCGTCCGATGTTCGTCTCTAGGAAATAACGTGCCAAGTTTTTATTAAAGTACAAGTGAAACTGGTTTCTCCTGTATGTATTAACCGATTTCGTAACTTTTTAAAATCTAACCATCCAATTAAATAACGTAAACGCGAAAGTGGTTGACGATGGTTGATACCACTCGTACGCAAATTATTAGAGCCTAATGACCTTAATACAACGATATCTTTCTCGCCTCATGTTTACATTTTATGGTTTGTCATATTCAATTATTATAAAACTATGTTCACCGAACTAATTAATTAAAAATAAAAACTACAGCATCCTGAAACTCCTGGTGTAAACCATCGTCAGACAATTGAATCCTTACCTGGTTTGGTCCTGGAAAGTGTCTTGAAAATTTGTCTGCCTAAATCCCGGTAAGGGCATTTGTTTATGTGAAGAGCAAAAGCATTTGTTCTGAAGGCTTGGATGTTTTCTATGTATTTAAGTACATTTAAACTATTAAATATATTGTTGTCTAGTACCCATAACACAAGCCTTATTGACCTTACTATGGGGCTAGTTCGATTTGGGTAAATTTATCCCCTAATATTTAATTATTTAATTTTTATGTATGACTGTGATTTTGTGGGTATTAAATCTCTAAATTTACTAAATATGTTGTGAAATCATAACTCCTCGTGGGGGGCCTAAGCAGTCCTTGTAATCCATACTAAAGTGTCAATACATTTTTTTTTATTAGAAACTGTCACTATTGTTCTCTGGCTTACCATTACCAGGACATCAAAAAGCTGATTGTGCTTAACGACTGAATTAAATACTTACCATACATTATAAAATCAATTAAATTAAATTACAGGAAATTGAACAAACTGCAAAACGCCAAACCACATCACCAACAAGCCTGCTCCTTGTGCGATGGGGGCAGTTCAACCACAAAGCCGAAGAGCTCCTCATTCTGTTGTACCGAATGAAACACCTCCCCGCAGTAAGGTGCCTTATTCCTGTAGTTGATAAGAAATTCCAGAAACTAGCGCAAAAACATGACAATTGTAACGCACAAGGAAACACTACTCCACTGGAAGGTAAGCCTTATGAATTATAATAATAAGATGTTTATTCAAAGTTTGTATATATGGTAACTTACATACACAATAGAAAGTTACAAAACAATTTTTTAAACTTTTGACCACAGTCTGTAATTTGTGACCCATTTCGCAATTTTAGTCTTTGGATTTCTATTTTCTACAGTTTGACAGGACTGTCCACCTTATGGGGGCACAAATTATAGTTTGTGACTATACAACATGCAAATCAAGAATCTCCTCTCCTCTCCATTTTACAATATTGAGGTTTCTTTTAATGTCACTGTTGTTACTGCTTGCAGGTCATTGAATTTTACTGAATAAGAAAAAGACAATTGAAATGATTTCAAATTATGCTCATAGTTTTTTATTTATTTTTGCATACTTTGTGTGTATGGATGAAATTGATAACGCATTATTATGCTTGTACAATACTCTTAATATAAATATTGATGGTTTAAAATGCCAGATGTATTGTTTAATACAAAATAATGTTTCGGTTATTGAGACAAACTTTTTAGTTACAGAAAATGCAAAGAGACTCAAAGCTGCCACGAAAAGTGAAAGTATTCCTCTACCTGTGATGTTAATAGAAAACAAAGGACAGATTAAGGTAAATTAAATAATTATTCTGTAATTATCTCATTATACATTTCACTCTAATGTTACCTGGGGAAACAAATTAAATATTTTGTAGAGTTAGTAAAAGCTTTTATTTAAGCCAGATATAACCACCACCACCACCACCATATCAGCCGTAAGACGTCCACTGCTGGACATAGGCCTCCCCCAATTTCATGGGGGGTAAATGCCAAAATCGCCACGCTTGGCATGCGGGTTGGCGATCGCAGTATAGATCTCCACCACACTCCAGGGATGCTGCTGCCCATCCCCCAGATATAACTATAACTATTTTTTGTCAACTTAATATGAATAATGTGATACAATATTATTGTAACTACGTAAAGTTCTCATTTTGAACAGGAATGGGGATGTTATAATAATCAGTAGTAATAAGCGGGTTAAGTGTGGGAAAATAAATACATAATCACAGTTGGTAGTCCTAGATTCCGATCTAGGACAACCAATCTACTGTCATATTGAGTCTATCAATTCAGAAATAATAGAAAAAATATGTATGGTTTTCATAAGTGGACATATAATTGTATCAAGTTAGTCCGTTCAAAAAACGACTTTACGATCCAAGCAAGAAGGTCCAAAATGTAATGACTAATGGCAGTTTTTGTCTAAAGTCGGTCATTTTAAATAGTGACATATCAATGTGATATAGTTTTTATTTCTAATGAAATTATTTATATATGTGAAATTTATATTCAATGTATGTTCTTGAATAAACGAACTATTAACTAATAATTCCATCTATAACTGTGATGATATATTGTTATTAACATTGCCATTTGACGACGTAATTTCGTCGTAATAGTCCAACTGTTATCACTCACTAGTGAATCCAGGGGGGCAAATAAAGGTCTAAAGCCCCATCCCCTCAAATGCTTCCGAGAGTCCATACAAGAATCTAACAAAACACCAAATGGTGCCAAAAATCTTGGTTTGCTGCTGTTTTCACTCCTACTTAAGCAACAATATGCATAGAAAAATATTGTTGGTTCACCTATGTGACTCGCATTCGTGTGTAGCGTGTGCCCCATTGGGCTTCCTACTACTAATGATATTATTGTAACAGGATGCCTATATGGCGCCGTTGCCGCAGTCAAACACCAACGGACGCCTTACAACTACAGACACGAGCTCTGACGCGTCATCAAGGGTATGTTTATAATTTATAATAATAATAATTAATATTTATTTCAGACCATAAATCCATAATTTGTCGGCCTGTTTAGCCTAGTTGGTAGTGTCATTGCCTCCGAAGCTAGAGGTCCCGGGTTCGATTCCCGGTAAGGGCATTTGTTTCTGTGGTGAGCAGAAACATTTGTTCCTGAGACTTGGATGTTTTCTATGTATTTAAGTATATATCTATTAAATATATCGTCGTCTAGTACCCATAACACAAGCCTTATTGAGCTTACTCTGGGACTAGTTCGATTTGTGTAAAAAAAGTCCCCTGATATTTATTTATTTATTTATTATTAATAACACATAAAACACAAAATATACATGACAGGTTCAAAGAAACAAAAAAATATTATTATTATTTATTATTTATAATTTGTTAGTTACATTAGGTACTTAAAGACTAGGGTTAGAGTAAAAAATAAAAAGATAAAATACAAAAAAGATCCTACATGGAGTTTATTCCAGTGCCTCGGTAATGGCGCATCCAGTTTATAAACGAACGTTTTCGAGATACTATTGCCACTGCCACTCAATCTCCGCATTAGTGACGCCGACCGATTGCGTATGATCGCGTAAAAATCATTCGTACGCGCCTCCGCGAACATAGCGGACGCACTGCAATATCGTGGCAGTCTCAATAGCACCCTGAAAACGTTGTTATATTGTATGCGCAGAGCATTATACGCCTGCTGAGTGTAGCTGGTCCACAGGCTGCATGTGTAAAAGGTTTGACAGAATGCCTTGAAAAGTGTTATTTTAACGGCCTTATTACAGCTCGCAAACCTGCGGGCCAGCATGTTTCCCCTAACCGCTAACGCCCTGCGCTCCCTCTCGATATCGAGATCGTCTGAGAGCCCCTCGGTGACCCAATGACCAAGGTACTTAAACTTATTCGTGACTCTAAGAATTTCACCCCCTAAAGTCACGGGAAGCACTGTCATGCAGCTCTTTTTACCAGCCTGATTTATATTCTTGAGTAAATACTATCAAACGAACACAAGCCGAAAACGGCTGTATACTCTTGAGTATAAGGGAGTTTTTCGCTTACATATTTTGACAGGTATGGTAAATGAGATAAGTATAGAAGAAGTGAAGATGGCGGTGCATAGTATGAAGAATGGGAAAGCGGTTGGGCCGGATGGTATACCAGCGGAAGTATGGAAGTTTTTGAAAGCGGATGGATGAAAGTGGCTGACTTTATTTTTCAATAAGATGTTGCAAGTAGAGGCAATCCCTGATGAATGGTGCAACAGTTCGCTGGTGCCCATCTTTAAGAATAAAGGCGACATACACGATTGCAATAACTATCGGGGAATAAAGCTCATGTCACATAGTATGAAGATATGGGAGAAAGTGATAGCGAGACGAATGAGAGAAGAAAGCGAGGTAACACAGAACCAATTTGGATTTTTGCCGGGCCGAGGGACAATGGACGCCATATTTGCACTCCGCCAACTTTGCGAGAAATACCGGCTTGCACTAAAAAACATGCATATGGTGTTCATTGATCTGGAGAAAGCATACGATAGGGTCCCTCGTAAGATTCTGTGGTGGGCTATGAAAGGAAAAGGTGTGCCAGAGAAGTATGTCAAACTTGTTCAGGCGATGTATGACAGAGCTAGTATTCACGTCAGGTCCGAAGCTGGGGTAACCGACAAGTTCAATGTGGCTGTAGGTTTGCACCAGGGGTCGGCTTTAAGCCCGTATTTGTTCCTCCTGGTTATGGATGCTTTAACATCGGACATACAGGAGGAAGCACCCTGGTGTATGCTGTTTGCCGACGACGTTGTTCTTGTTGGGGATGATGCTCTTGAGGTCCAGAGCAGGCTGGTAAAATGGCGGGAAAAGCTGGAGAACGTAGGATTAAAAATAAGCAGAACCAAAACGGAGCACTTGTTCTGCGACTTCGGCGGTTTATCCAGTTTTTCCCAAATTGCCTTGGATGGTGTATCCTTACCAGTCTGCTCCGACTTCCGGTACCTTGGATCATTAATCCAAAATGACGGCAATATAGACCGTGACGTGAAAATAGAATAAATGCGGGATGGATGAAATGGCGACAGATCTCTGGAACAGTTTGCGATCCACGAATGCCCCTTAAACTTAAGGGGAAAATTTATAAAACGATCATAAGACCTGTCGTAATGTATGGATCAGAATGGTGGGCAACGAAAGTGACGGATGAAAGAAGAGTGCACGCAGCTGAGATGAGAATGCTGAGATGGATGTGTGGAGTGACGAGGAAAGATCGAATTAGAAATGAGTATATAAGGGGAAGTTTGAAAGTGGCACCCGTGACAGAGAAAATGAGGAGCAGTAGGTTAGCATGGTATGGGCATGTAATGAGGAGGGATGAATGTCATATTGGTAAAAGAATATTAGGGTTGGATGTAGAAGAACGAAGAGCGATTGGAAAGGCCTAAAAAGCGATGGATGGATTGTGTGAGAGAGGATATGAGAAAGAAAGGAGTAAGCGCTGAAGTGACGAATAATAGAGAGGAATGGAAGAAGAAAACATGTTGCGCCTATTAGAGGTTTGGCGCAATGGAAAGCAAATAAAAGATTATTTAGGCAGAATTAAACAATGAACGTTTATTGAACACCACTTGGAAGCAAGTATACGTCCGTACTGAATCAAAGAGGGTAGCGAGAGGATTGCCATTTGCAAAATATAATAGTGTTGCCAGATCATGTTTCAATTTGATTTGACGTAGTATCAATTTATACATGATTATTTTAGATTGATTTTTGCACAATAAAATGAATATAAACCAACATGCCCCCTCAAAAATTAATCTCCTATTTACACAATTAAAATAAGATAATGAATTGACAATATATTACTTCCAAGTGCTCGCTGGGGAATATACAATAATTATGATCCAACATTTGTTGCAAGGATTAGGGAAACCCAGAAAAACCTAATCAGATCATTTAGGCAAGATAAGTATAATTATTAGACAGATTGATATAATCATACAGGTTCATGTATTTTACAATATCATCAATCTTTAAATAATCTTAAAACTTATTCTAACGTCAGAAAGTTTTTTTTTTATATTTCAGTTACCGGCTTTTTCATCACATTGGCCAACTGCTTATCTGTAGGAACATACTTTATTTTTATAACATTTTTTTTTTACTTATTCTCGTAAAAATGGTATTTGATATCAATATGCTTTGACTTCTTATGATTATCTGGATGGTTGACAATGTGAGTGTAACCGTTATTGTCTTATGCGTTTACACGGTACACAATGCAGCTGGCCAGCTAAGTTGTAAGTAGTCGTCGGATACGGGGAGGAGGACTATATATATTGTCTTATTGTTTTCATAAATAACAATTTAGTCAGTAATGTTTAAATTAATATATATAAACAACCTCCCCAAGATTTCCCACCATAAGTGCATCCTATTCGCCGATGATATCTCTTTCCTGTTTAGCCATAACAATAACTCGAACGATTATTCTGACATAACAGAAACCTTTACTAACATCTCTGAGTGGTTACATGATCATAATCTGGCCCTCAACACAAACAAAACAAATGTCATCCAATTTAGACCTCATCAAAAACTACCTACGGACATGACTTCACTACTACAGGGCCTAAACATCAAAGAAGTGAACGAATTCCCCTTATTAGGACTTACCATAGACACCCACCTTGATTGGAAGAAACATGTAGCAAAAATAAAAATCAAGTTATCATCATTCCTTTATGCCCTGAGTCTCTTCAAATCTAACACAAGTATCGAGTGTGCTTTGTCAGCTTACCATGCATACGCAGCAGCATGGCTACGCTATGGAATTTTGCTATGGGGTCACAGCACTGACGCACACGATCTCTTTGTATCCCAAAAAAAGTGCATCCGTATAATTGCCAATATTCAACAAACTGAATCCTGCAAACCTTTTTTCATATATCACCAAATATTGACTGTCCCCTCTTTATATATACTCGAAGTAGCTTCCTTTGTAAGAAATAATGTAAATATGTTTGAATTTAACAAGAATGCCCGTCGAAAAGATCAATTAGTCGCCCCCGAACCAATTTTAGACATTTATAAAAAAGGACCGTATTATCGCTCAATACAAATATATAATAAATTACCCAAAAATGTTAAAAAAGTAGAGACAAATAGTTTATTTTATAAGAATCTTAAAACACTTCTGATTAAAAATGCGTACTATTCCATCCACGAATTTATGGAAGATAAGATATAGCATATATTAGCTATATATTATACCATAGTTATAGAAAATAACAGCCTGTAGCTAGTAACCTAAGTGATAATGTAACTAGTAATTACACTTGAGTATGTAGTTAGATGTAAGATTTAGTTATTTAGAACAATTTGCCATACCCTGTCAGGGTCCATGTGATACTTATTTACTTATTTGCTAGAACTATAATGTACCATGGTATGCAATAAAGATATATTATTATATTAATACTTTCAGTTAGAGACATAAGCCACAGGCTTATTTAAGTACTTCATATATAGCCTTATAAATATTTAGCCTTTGTCTCTTTGGACACCAAGTAATTGTGCACCGCTCAAATCATTCAAATACATAACCGTACCATAGTACTTTTCCATTCACTGCTCGATAACCACAGTCAGCATACCCACTTAAAGGTTTTCATATCAACCTGTTTTGTAGGTTATTTTAAATATATAGTACCTTTTGAATAACTTAGAACCTTTTTTTATAGACATTGCCATAATTCTAGGTTATTGTTACAGAATATAAACAGAAGCACTCAAATCATGGCGAGTACATAGCACAAGATACATTAAATATCCTATAATGTTGCAAAATAGCCCATCATAATTGGTTTTTATGTTTAATGCCTCATACTTTAATTTGGCTTCGGTTAGTAGTAGACACATGATTACATTCGTTCATGTTTTTACTTAATACTATCTGAATATAGGAACTTTGATCTAAAGTAATCGTATCAGTATTTTTAGTTACTTTTTATATCGATAAATAATTTAATATCATTTAGATCCATCATTTCATATTTAGTATATTGTAAGTATTTTTTTATAACATTTATTGTTTTAACCAGCACATATTATTACCAAATCGTATTCATATACTAACCATAATATTCTTGCAAATGTGTCTTTTATCTGAAATATATACTTATATAGATCGGTCAACGGATGCATTTTTAAAACCTTTTTCCTTAAGCGATTGCTCCAATACTTTAAAACAACCTCTTGCCCATATAACACATTATTTAGTTTTCATACATAATTATTTATATTTAAAACACCATCTGGAATTTTTATATAAATTCCTTCTTTAAGGCACTATTTAAAATGATGTACTCGTATCAACATATTAAGCTGGTTGGAAGAGCTAATTATAAATAGAAAACTAGCTGTACTAGCAACTGGCGCAAATGTTTCATATTAGTAAGGTATTATTCGCTAAAATCCCTGGCTACAAGACGTGCCTGGTAACGTAAAGGTTTTCTTAATCAGTCACCTTCAATCGTTAAAATGTATTTACAATCAACTATAACATAATTTTACGGTCTTGGTTCAGTGTCCAAGTATTGTTGATTTTTAAATGAAATTAATTCACCTCGAACAGCTTTCTCCCACTGATGCTTATGGTCAAGGGTTTTAATATCAATAAACGATTTAGGTACTTTACTAATTATTTACTGTACAATGTACAAATAATCATCAATATCATCACCTTTTTTTATTACACATGTGTACGGCCCTTAAGTCTGTCACTCCTCCTAAGTTCGCCTAGGTTTATTGACTCGTCATTATTAACAGATATCATATCAGAGTTAATCTCAGATTCAAGTGATTCATTTCAATCTAATTCTCTGGAGTTAGATTTATGATCTTCTGTATCTATTTTTAATTATGCCATACGAATAAATAAATAAATCTAATCTGCGAATTTTACTTGGACTGCCTTCATCACATCAACTTTTATATTAGTTGATTTAGGGATATCTGAAACTTGAGACTTTGAGGACACTGATTTTTGGCACAAGTGCACAATCAGTTTTATCCTGGGAATATTCAAATTTACTCCCTTCAGGCTTCAGCGAAGGCCTGGACACGAGAAAATTCGTCTCATTTTTATTCGTTATTGTGTATAACATCCCTGACAGTTACATATTTTTCGCATTCTGTGTTCCATACCTTATAACCATTTGGTTAGTAGCCAACCAATATGGCTCCCATGATTTCTCATCAAATGTTGCTTTACTGGTTTTATTATGTAGGTACACAGTTGAATCAAAAACTTTAGGGATTTTAATACTAGGTTTTTTTTTATCATGCCACATTTTATACGGTGTTTTAGACTGTTTTAAAGCCCTTGTTGGTGTTATATTAATTAAGTGAACTGCAGTCTGCACTGCTTCACCCCACAAGAGTTTATTCAACTTTATCACCATACGTGATTACACGTGACGTGACGTACACCATTTAATTGCGGAGTCCTAGATAATATTAAATGATACGTTATACACTTACTACAGTTTCTTCTTCAGTAGTTTTTTCATTTTGGTAGATACATTTTCTCCACCGTTGTCACAATATAAATTAACTAATTTTAGATTAAATTTGGCTTCACCTTTTTTGTAAAAAAATACTTGAATGTTGAAAATACATTTATATATATATACACCGATTTATACATTCGTGTATATACAACACAATAATGTGTAACCTGATCAACAAATAAAACAAAATATTTTTGTTGTCAGTCACAGACGTTGCTAGCACTATAAATAGTGGTCATTTAACATGACTCTTAGATTTATATAATGAGTAGTAGACGTGTCTGTTTTCCATTTACACAAGCCTCGCACAAGTTTGCAACTATTTTATGTCTTCAATCATGTTATTCGCTTTTAATTGAAGGAATTTATTCTTATTGATATGGCCTAATAACCCTCTGAAACTGTTGTGTGTCTTCAATCCTGTTATTCCCTTTTAATTCAAGGAATATATTCTTTCTGATATGGCCTAGACGTTTATACCATAATTTGTAAGTATTACTACTGCTTTGACATACTTGGGAAACAGCTATATTTATGTTTGCAGATAAATCAAAACCTAGAACAGTCAGATTGCTTAAAGATTTACCTGTCATGATGACTTTACCATTCCTTGTAATGCGTGCCCCTTTCTGATCAAATATTATCGTCAGACCAGCCTTGGAAAGATAGAAGCCGCCACTCGATAATATGGCATCTCGCGGCTGAACAGCACGTTCTCCAAGACACCAGAGATATTGGCATTGCTGATGACATTAATACGGTCTCGTTTGTAGCCTGAAAAAACGTCGGAAGTCGATGCTTGATATATCTCAACAGTTTGGATTGTTCTCGTCTTGTCCGGTGTACTTTCTGGTTATTCGTCCTTTTGAAATACTTAATAACAATCCCGCTTAATATGTCGCTTACAACCACAGTGATGGAATTTGATTTAGATTTCCCTTTGTTTTTTTTTATTATTCTGCTGGGGTAGGTTCACGTTTCTTTGTTCTCAACATTTAGCACTTTTAAGCTTGTATTGTATCATAGCCCTCATTTGTCGATGCAATTTACTGATCTAGCAGCCTTTCGGCTCTCGATTATAGAAATCCCATTTTATCCTCTAGAATATCTTCGTCATCAACATGAATCACATCCAATTTTATTATTTTTATAAAGGTGATAAGGGCAGGGAGATGATGATATTTTGACAGAATTTAATCATATTTTTATTGTTACCATACAGTCAAGTGCAGGAATAATTAAAAATAGAGCTCTATTAAATATGACACGCTGTAATGTCTCTATAAATAGGGTTGTATCAGAAAATTGCGAGCTCTTCCCTAATAATTTTAAAGTATTAACACATTCGGTGCCGGTGACACGAAACCGTGTCATTCTTGTATGTATAATTGCCTTGTCGGCGCCGAATGTGTTAAATAAGTTTTATACACTAGTCTTGTAAACTACTTATCATTTCGATTTCGAATAAATGCAACAAAAAATATATGATAAAGGTTATAAAGACGACGAATATACGAGCGAAAAAAGTAGTAGATTGTTAACCAAGGATTGAAGGCCACACATTTCAGACGAGAAATTTTCACTACGTTCGAGCGCCAATAATACGGGGCTGAAATGGCTTGTTTCACCCTAGTTTAACACCTTGCGCTTCATTACGAATACGAGGAAAATAAAAAAAATACAAAACACAAACATTTTCTGAATCAGTTAAATCCTATCGAATCCACTTTAAAATAGTTTGTGTATGTGCCATTTGGTGGGAACAGTTGTAGTGTTTGTGTATGGACCATTTCCTGAAAGCGAATCTGAAGGGTTTATACTCTATATTGAACAAAACAATGCTTGTAATTTATCAAAAACATTGAAAAGTGTTTATAACATTTTTGTTTATTTCCATAATTAACAAAAAAGAATTCATTATAATTATCAATAAGCTTCAAATATTACTACAATTTAATGGCAGTGTGGCTGATAGGCCATTTCAATTTTTATAATGAGTTTAGAACGCGCATATATTTAAAATCAATTGCTTAAAATGTATTCTAATAACCATATTTACATCATACATACAGTCATAATTTAGTTTTTAACACCATAATATGTAAAATATACGATTTCAAGCTAACATGGTCACTAACACTAGAATTACTGTTCAAAACGGGATATTTACCATGTATGGTGCTTGCAACAGCGCCGAAATATCGGAAACTCAACAATATTAACATACATGGTAAATATCCCGTTTTGAACAGTAATTATAATATGTAAAAGTTAAAAATCAATACAATTTTATGTAGATCGCTGTACCGGTTTTTGACAAATTACTTTTCAACCCATGCCTCACTTTCAGCCCGCTTTTTTGGTCAAACATTACCTATTTTCAGAGTATGAGGAATGAAAATGATATTTATTACGTATTTCTATCTGCAAGTTAAAAACTTTGTCTTACTCGTTCTTAGGACGGGGGTCACGGCATGGGCGATGCGTTGATGAAGACCACAATACCAGTGATGCAGTACAAAGACCTGGAGGAGGCAACCGGCAACTGGGCACAGAATAATCTGCTAGGCAAGGGCGGATTTGGACAGGTTTTCAAAGGTGAGCTTTGTGACTTTGACGTAAGCCTATACTTGGCCTGTGTTGGTTTTACTAAACACTAGGCAAGGGCGGCTTCGTATAGGTCCATACAAAGACTTAAGTTCATCGAAATTTGGGCTTGTGAGAAGACTTAATTCCAGTTGGCTTGTGGCAAACGCTGCTTTTCATGAAAATCTGCTCTGAAAGAGCAGCATTGGAAAGCTCTACAAAGGTGAGTAATTTCGCTTGGCTTATATGGTAACATTTCTACTACTCGTTGAAAATCTGCCAGGGAAGAGCGGTTTTGGATAGGTCTACAAAGGTAAGCCTTCGGATTTTCACATTAGATTTGATATTGCTCGGCCTGTGTTGTTCTACTACATATATTACGTAGTTCACTATGAATCTAACTCATGACAATTGGCACCTTATTGCGACGGACTAAGGTATCCTTTACTTTGCAGGGGAATGGAAGCTTCTGCCTGTAGCAGTCAAGGTTCTCAGCAGCAAAGACAACCACAACGAACTGATCAGAGAGCTCACGAGTGACCAGTTCCGACATGACAATATACTACCGCTGTATGGGTACAGCGTTGGAGGTAGGTACAATACAAAGACTGGTTAGATCATTTACCCAAAAATATTTTTTCGTTAGCGTGATTTCCATTCGCGTTTTTTCCCCATTCATGAGTTTTGGCCCACATATTTGTTCTTTTCTTAATATTCCCTTTCGCAGATTTCCCCATTAGGGAATTCTCGTAGAAACAAGGCCTCCGTTAGGTACTCCGACGAGCGTAGCGATGAAGAGTGATAGTAGAACTGGGATCCTACAGCGTGCGAGCCGAGCGAGCGTACCACGGCAGCGGCCGGCGAAGTACCAGAACCAAATATTCGACAAAAAGGGCAACTAGTGCTAATTCCTTTTTGTTAAAAAAGGTATTGGAATGAAATCTATTACAGAAATATGTGATCAAAAACAAATGCGAGTGGGGAAAAACGCGAATGAAACTAAAATATTGTGGAAGTAAATATTGGAACATAATCTATACAGTCTCCCTACATATGAAACTTGTACACCACTACCTAGATATGGTAGTCTTTTTTGTTATGGGTCTCCGTCTCAGAGTACCCCAGAGTAGACGTCAAATAATAATACCGCTACCGAGCGAGATAGTCATATAGCAAATTGAATAAGAGCGACAGAGATGGAAATATCATTATTTGTCCCTCTTCATAGTTCCGCTTTCTTTTATTTGCCTCAATGTCATCTAAACGTCATGTGAATATCATGTGAAATAGTTCGAGGCAAATAAACGATTACCCGCCCAAATTAAAGAGGTTGTTTATGGTAAGCCGCCAGACGTTTAAGACAAGTTCTCAATTTAGCTGCATAAGAGCTTTTCTTGCCCCCTTTGGTGATACTCGTATAGGATCTATATAGAAATCCTTACTCAGAGGTTTCTATGGAACAAACACTTCTCTTTCGGAAATCAGCGCCATCTTGTAGTATGCTACGAAACAATCTCTAAGGGACCACTTAAGCGGCAACATAAAATGAATATTAGATTTTGGTCGTGTTTAACTGCCGTTTTCATGACAAAGAAACACTCATGAGTGTTTCTTTTCATTTATTTTATGTCCTTTCATAATTTTCAGGTCCGAAGGTGTGTTTAGTTTACCAACTAATGACGGGAGGGTCGCTTGACCAGAGACTGAAATGCTCGACGTACCATCCCCCTCTAACATGGTGTCAGCGGTATATGATAGCACAGGGGGTTGCCAGGTAAGCTAATGCTAAAAGTGTAATGTTCTTCTTAAAATGTTCAAAATTAAAAAAATTATGGCCAATTCTATTTATCAACATCTTAACCATAAAATTTCACCTAAGTAAATGAGGTCAAAAATAGCAAGAACTAGTTTTTGACCCTTTTAAGACTTACCGTAAAACTCATTATAGCCTTAGGGAGGTATTCCACTCATCCAATATCTTTTATCAAAGAAATTGGATGATTTCATCAAACTTGGATGCCGCCCTGACATTTGATCAAAGATTCCGATGACAGTTAAATCAATATGGCTACGCATGAAAAAAAAACTTTGACAAAAATATTGGATGAGTGGAATGGGCCTACGTCAAAGAACTTAGATCAAAGATTTGACAAAGATATTGGACGAGTGGAATACCACCCTATAGTTATGTTAGTTAAGTATTGGGTAGGACAAATAAAAAGTGTTGCCCAATTTAAATAATACATACCTAAATGGACCCGGGTGTCCTAAAACTACGATCAAGACCACCGGGGGATGAGCAGCAGCATCCCTGGACGGCTAGCATAACTTGGCGCGCGAGCTATCTCACGCGCGAGATAGACTATCCGCCTCTTTCTAATTGGTACACACAGAAAGAGACGGATTGTCTATCTCGCGCGTGAGATAGCTCGCGCGCCAAGTTGTGCTAGCTGGGCTGGAGTGCGGTGGAGATACTGCGATCCTCAACCCGCATGCCAAGCGTGGCGGTTATGGCATATACCCCCAGTGAATTTGGGGGAGGCCTACGTCCAACAGTGGACGTCCTTTGGCTGATATGGTGGTGGTGATGGTAACCTAAATGCACTAAATGCAACAGGCTGTCCCTAAAACCAAAGTCTAGCCGCTGAATACAAAAATTCCGATTAAAATGAGAAATATCTCCTCATGATACCATCATCACTAACCATCAGGTGGTCAAAGGCTTACCTATTTTTTATTAAAAAAAAAACTCCAAATCGCTGAATATAAATGGGCGTTAAATCGATAGCTTTTTACCTGCTATATCAGCTCTCGGTAGCTTGGTGTTGGTTTTTGGGGCATCCTATGTAATCTTTACTAACAAACTAAACAATTCAATTAGCTATTAAATTATTTGAGGCGCAGGCTTAATGGCTTTTCCATACAAACTCCCACCGCATGTCCTGTTCACATCCTGAACACAACAAAAGAGATGATTTTTGTTCACATATCTTATTCACAACTTTGAGGTTCTAATAAGAAATGTCACCGTTGCAGGGGGCTCTCATATCTACACACCATGTGTCGCCCACCACTAATCCACGGCGACATCAAACCAGCCAACATCCTTTTGGACCAGTGCACGATGCCCAAGATCGGAGACTTTGGGCTCGCGCGGCGCGGAAATCACCCGGACCGCCCACTGCTAGTCTCCAAGTAATTATTATATTATTTATTTATTAATTAAGCATACAACAAAATTACCAATAAATACAAGCCCTGCAAAACTGTTTTTAACCCCTGACGCAAAAAGAAAGGGATGTTATAAGTTTAACGTGTCTGTCTGTGTATCTATCTGTGGTATCGTAGCTCCCAAACGGATGAACCGATATTCGTATAGTTTTTATTGTGTCATCATCACTTTATCCCGAGTGTTCTTAGTCATGTTTCATGAAAATCTGTTCAGCCGTTTTTGAGATATTGAGCTTTAAATTGAAATGTCGGGGGCTTTACAACTTTTATAAGTTGTAGTTATATACAGTTGGTCTGCAGGAAGACTTTTGAGGCAATATTATGTATATCTTAATGTTATACAATGTTTTGTTCGACACAATAGTTAACTAATTCTATGGCAGTGTATCTAATAAATGCTTTTTTAAGTTTCTGTGAAATATACGTTTATTTTTCTCGAGACGGATGTCCTCGGGTAATCTGTTGAGAATTTATGGCAGGCGTTTTTTTAATGTCCTGTCTCCGTAATATTTTTTAACTCGGACACATCAAACTTACCCGTGGAAACCGATCTTGAAATTTTGATCATAATTTAACTTTAGGGCGCCGAAGGTGCCCTAGAATATTTGCGCTCATAACCTTTGGCGCCCCGCACAGGTGGGCGATATTCAATGATTGCGCATTTAATCTTGGGACGCTTCCCCACACTCCGTCGTCATCCGCAGGACCGCGATATTTATTGAGCGGTGCGTCTGCAGATATCGTTGAACATGACCTAGGATGTCATCGGCAACTATGAGACTTTAAAATGGTTAATTAAAAATAGCTATTGTTATTTCTGTCTAAATCAGTGCGTCTGAAGGGATATACCATTATTTTATATCATACTAATTCATTATATTCTAAAAAGTTTGAGTACACATCAATTTTTAGGGTTCCGTACCCAAAGGGTAACAACGGGACCCTGTTACTAAGACTTCGCTGTCTGTCCGTCCATCTATCTGTCACCAGGCTGTATCTCAAAAACCGCGATAGATAGACAGTTGAAATTTTCACAGATGATGTATTTCTGTTGCCGCTATAACAACAAATATTAAAAAACCGGCCAAGTGCGAGTCGGACTCTTTTTATAGATAATGGTTCAGAACCCTTCGTGCGTGAGTCCGACTCGCACTTGGCCAGTTTTTTATGCCTGGCAAGCAGAGTAAGGAAGGAGGGATTAAGCCTATAGACATTTGCCACTCCGGAAGAATCAGAAGCGTGTTGCCGACCCGTTATTGGCATCAGTAATCGTTTTATTGTCTTCTAGAAACACCATATGAAGAAAGAAAGAAATACCGATCTTACTTACCACCAGGAACAACATACCTGAAGAGCTAGTGGTGCTGTTATTATCGCTCCGTCTTCCGTAAGGCGGAGGTACTTACCTAGTTGGGCTGCTCGAAATATGAGTTTTTTTTTTCGGCCTAGCCGATTTTCATAAATCGTGTTTTGAAATCGTCCACACCCTTTGAAATATAATGAATATTAACCTTTTCGCCGCCAGACGTCAAAGTAATTCGCCGTGCCCCTGACGCCACAACGGTAAAAAATGATGTGTAAAGAAATAATGCCAATATAAAATTGGGCAGCTTCTCAGTAGTTTTTCATTAAAAAAAAAATGTCGGCCGGTGCCGTCGTTGTCGTCGGGGTGACGATTTTACGTTGACGTCTATGGCCGACCGTGGCGTTCAAAAGGTTAACGTGTATTTTTATTTTTTTACCAAAACAAATGGTATTTGTTGAATCACCGTTTGAAAAATGGCAATTTAGCTCTATTCAGCGTCTTAAAAATAAATTTCCAAGTCAGTTTCCACATCTCAGCTCCGTATGTCTTTACTGGCAGGACATACTCATTAAAAACTGTCGTTTTCAAGCTATCATAGCTTCACAGATATCAATAAGTGATGAGTTTCCTGCGCTGTCCTCTATCTCTTAAATTCTACGGTTCGGCCGCGACTAAATAATAGTACATTACTACAGAGGCCGGGACGAAAGGGGTTGCCGGCCGAAGACATAAGACGGCCGAGCGAAGCGAGGTCGGATAGGTCTCAGGCGGGCAACCCCATATTTCCCGCCGAGGTATGTATAGTGCTTTTCTCAAACATGCAATGAAATAAACAACAAAAAAATCAAAGTTTTATTTTTAATACGCATAGTGGCAGAATGTCATGATGCCTGTGCCACAAATTTATGTGGAATGGAAATTAAAAAAGAGGACTTTGCCGGCCTAGGCCTGCAACATTTGTATGAAATTGCATTAACCACCTCTTGTCCTAGCCGCACCTGAAACGTCATACTTCGCAGCCTATTATAAGGAACATAACATCAAATTTAATTGCATGTTTGAGAAAACCTAATTTACTCTGTTGGCGGAAGTTAATTTTGTTATTTCTCTATTCCAGAATCCACGGCACTCGCCCGTACATCCCCAACGAGTACCTGCGCTCGCACCGCATCTCCCCAGCCGTCGATGTCTTCAGCTATGGAGTAGTTTTATTCGAAATAGCAACACTACAGAAACCGCTGGACCCTGACCGTCGGAAAGAGTTGCTGAGTGATTTCATGCATTCGAAAGCTCAACAGAATATTGATATGGGTTAGTATGACATAGTTACAGGCCTATTTTCTTAGTGTCACTTTACAATCTTCGTTTATGACAAGTATATTGTCAGATGCAGGTGAGCGTGTTAGCGCTAAGACAGGCGATAGTTGTTAAGTAGCTGGTAATGGTAACGTCTTCAGTTATGGGGTAGTTCTGTTCGAGATGGCAACACACTAGACCCTGAGCGTAGGAAGGATTTGCTTAGTGATTGCATTCGAAGGCTCAACAGAATATTGTTGTATGGCGATTGGCCACATTTAGTGTTTAGCAGTAACAATAGTTTACTGCGACATAAACGCATTTTGCTTGTATGTGTATAAATTAGGTAGATGATTATTTTATTTTTATTTATTTATTTATTAATAATCACAATGGTAGGAACTTACACATATTCGCAAAATGTTTGACTTTTTACATTTATACAAAATTATACACTCTAGAATTGATTCAGCAACTCTTCTATCATCCATCACCTTTAACACACCTAGATTTAAGAGGTCGTACCACTAAACTTTTTCCACTTAGAGTATATAAAAACAATACCTCGTTCTATAATCCAATTACAAGAATGTGCCGCCAATATAACGATTTGGTTGCCGGTAGTAGTCGTGTTGATGGCATTGACATTGATATTTTTGACCCTCACATTGCTAGGTTCAAGAAATGCTTGGCGGACATCTTCCTCTCCCATTAAGTGCTGGCACAGATGTCAGCAGATGCTTCGATCTTTGTTCAAGTTTGTTTCACTTGTGCACTTAAAGTTTGTCTCTTACAAAATGTAACGTTTATCACTCATTTATATTGTAATGTTTAAATGATTTAGTTCCATGTTTTTCACTGTAGCTACGTTATTGTTTTATTATTTTAACATTTGCGCTTAATTGTAAAACATGCTGTGTACACTTGTTTTGGATCTCGTGCTAGTTCATAAGCGATAATATGCATATGTTTGTTATACATGATATTGTGCGAAGTCTGTTTAGTGTACTTAATAAAATAAAATATTACATTGCCCCACAAAACTGTAGCAACAGTTTGACTATGGGATCCGCAGTCTCTTAATAAGTCATTAATAATTTTATTTAATTACTAACAGTAGGTAGGTATACAATTACAAGATGTAGGTATTGCAAATTCAAGATTCTACTAATGAATCATTACCCAGAGTCTAGGTAATGCTTCCTTAGCAGTCTCCTGAACTTATTCTTGTGATGATTATGAATAAAGGTTGTTTTATACGGCTCTTTACTAAAGCAATACCTCTCATTGACTACAACCACCTCCTCAAACCCTACCTTAATGTTGATATGGGTGAGTAAGAGACCCGGGTATGTCCTAAAACTACGACCAAGACCACCGGGGAATGGGCAGCAGCATTCCTAGAGTGCGGTGGAGATACTGCGATCGCCAACCCGCATGCCAAGCGTGGCGATTATGGCATTTACCCCCCATGACTTTTGCAACTTTTTTTTTACCCTCCGCGACGGAACAAGTTAAGCCGCGCTTACTCTGCTCCTCTAAATTATTAAAAAAATAAAATGGATACAGTGACATTTTCGTGCGACTTTTTCGTAAAGTGATTACAACTGTTTTGTGTCTAATGATTAAAACATTGAAGTGAGCAATACATACATTTGATTGTTAAAAATCAGTGAATAAACAATCAACTAGCGAGTTTAAACCACCGCCGTAGTGTATTATTTTAAAGTGCTCGGCGTAAACACATAAGCGCCGCGATCTGCACGGCGCTTGCGACGTTTTTCTCGCGGACTCGCTGCTACGGTACGAAACCGCCATCACGGGACACAACCCTACACCGGCAGCAGAAGGCTGAGATTGGAGTGACATATTTTATTTCTTGTTTACACTTTACGAAGTTGCCCACAAGAAAGGCACAAAATAAAGGCCAAAATGATTTGCCTAGCATGCAATACAATTATTGGCGATATCTTAGAGGTGATGACATGCGTTGCCTGTAAAGGGCATTACCACTACGAATGCCTTAATATAACAACGACTGAGTTTATGAGCAATTCTCACGCAATCAAGCGCGAATGGCGATGTCCATCTTGCGCAAATATCACATCACGTCGGAAAAATGACAACACTCCCGTGCGTAAACAACTTGATAGTGCGTTAATGGAAGAAATTAACATGTCAGTAGATTATAAATATCATGACGAGTCAAACCAAAGTTTATTAGGCGATACTCAGAACTCCCAACCACGGTTGCAGACCTCTCATAGCATTACTATCGAACAAATTAGCGCTTTACTGGATTTGAAGCTGGAAAATAACAATATAAAAATCATAAATGACATTAAATCATTATAATACAAATGGAGGTAAGCACTGCAATTAACAAACTCAAACATGAATTTACACAGAAAAACTTAACAATTGTAAGTCAACAAGAACTACTGGCCCAGCAATTGCAAGATACTAGTAAGAGGATAAACATACTACATCTAGAAAACCAAGCTGTTAAAGCACAGTTACATGAATTGCAGACTCATCTTAATCAAACAATGAATGTAAACTGCAATGACAATTATAGGAAATTTGTTTTGTATGGCTTGGATGAGCATTATGGCGAAAATGAAAATGATATTTGTTTTCGGTTGAACAACATGTTTCAAGATTTACTAAACATTAACATAAATGGTTTTATTGAAAGTGTGAAACGCTTAGGAAAGAGAGGTAATCGTCGTCCACTACTCGTCGAGCTGATCAGTAAGCGTATGAACAGATACATCATAAATAGCGCAAATTGTTTCAGAAATACGGGATATGCCATATCGGAAGTCCTAGATGGACAAGCCTTAAAAACAGACAGAACTTAAGGGATTGCCTTCGCAGCGCCCGTGAAAGCGGAAAACATGCTGTAATTCGTAACAATAGATTATTTATTAACGGGATAGAGTTCGTGCCAACGCAAGAACAACCACAAGAGCAACCTTCAGCCTCTAGGCAAAATAGCACACACCACCCGGTAGTCAACCAAACAATATTAAATACTGAAAGCAGCGCAAGGAAAAACAACGGCTCGGACACTAACGATGGCACCACCAACGGGAATAATCACCTTTTTCGTGTATAAAAACATTTTTATACTACACCAAAATATAAATGGGCTTCTCAATAAATCTGATATTTTAAGTATTCATGTACAGGAGCTGATGGAATCGAGTAAGTCCGTGGATGTAATATGTATAACGGAGCATAATATGAAGTCTGGAGACGAGATACATTTTGCCATGTCTAACTTTAAATTAGCCGCACACTTTTCAAGAGATAATCGGAATGGGGGATCTTGTATATTAGTTAGAAATATCCATAAATATGTGGTTTTAAAAGACATTGCCAGTGCATCCATCTCAAATGTAATTGAATGTTCAGCTAAAATGAAATTATAATGTTGAAAATATATCAAAATTTGTTGAATGTCTAGAGCAACTCAATTTTAACGGAGTTTATATGACTGATAACGCCAACGAAGCCTTCAATTCTTTCATGGATGACTTTGAGCTGTTCTACAAAATGTGCTCTTCAAGAAAGGCGACAAAAATGATGTAAACAATTATCGACCTATAGCTTTAATATCAGTTTTTTCAAAAATAATTGAATAGGTTATTTATAATAGTATTAGCTCATTCTTTGAAAGAAATAATTTATTTGCAAAAGAACAAAAGGGTTTTCAAAAAAACAAATCTATAAATATGGCTATTTTTGAACTACTGCAAACTATTATGAAAAACGTTGATAATAAGGTACCCGTTTGTGCAATTTACATGGACATGACGAAAGCCTTCGATTTTGTCGACCATAATTTATTGTTAAATAAATTGTACAAATATGGCATACGCGGCAATGTACACGATTTGATTAAGTCTTATTTAAGCAATAGGAAACAAATTACTCAAATAAATAGAATCTGCCTGAAATCTAAGACAGAAATTACATATTCTTCAGATTCTAGAGTACTAACCTACGTAGTTCCACAAGGGAGCGTTTTGGGGCCACTACTTTTTCTTATATACATAAATGACCTCCCACAAGCTGTTGACTATCCCATGGTGCGTTTTGCTGATGACAGCACAGTAATCGTCTCAGGAGAAAACCCGGACACATATCAATTAAATATAAATCGTACACTCGGATTAGTAATTGAATGGATGAATAAGAATAATTTAAAAATTAACATATCTAAGACAAAGCCTACGGCATATCATGCTTATGTTACGTCAACATTAAGATATGGGATAATGTTTTGGGGGAACTCGTCGGAAAGAGAAATGGTGTTTAGAGGACAAAAAAAAATGTATAAGGGCCGTATGTGGCGTCCAAGTTTCAGACTCGTGTAAACCACTATTCCAGAAATTTAAAATAATGACATTGCCATTTATGAATTGGCTGTATATGTTAAACTTAACCTTAACCAATTCCCTAGTTATAATAGTGTACGTCAACGAGGAAAAATAAACAATAGACCATTTAAAACTGCCCTACTGTCAAAAAGTGTATTTGGTATGGCGCCTAGAGTTTTCAATAAGCTACCTAGATCGCTCTTAGATATATGTAGATAATATTTTTTTTTTTTTAAAAAGCCTACGACATTTTTTGGTAGAAAAAGCGTACTACTCCATACAAGAATATTTAAGAGACATTGACATAATTATAAATAGGAGTAAATTTTGAAAACTCTTATTTTTATTATTATTATTATTTTTATTTTATCTGCATAATTTGACATACCTATTTAATGCATGATTATTTAACAATTTAGATTAATATATTTACAAGTTTTGTGTGATATGTTATGACTATTTGTATGCCTTATGGCGAAGACATAGTGAGACTTATAAAATGTTCATAACACCATTGTATATACCTATGTTTTTACAAATAAATGATATATTGATTGATATTGATGAAATTGGGGGAGGCCTATGTCCAGCAGTGGACGTCCTAGGGCTGATATGGTGGGTGAGTAAGGCCTAAATCACACTGTCGCGGTCTGCGGTGGCGGTCAGTAGTAAATTTGACAGCTAATGACAAGTTTACTATTGACGTGCCAGTCTGTGAGAGGCTTAATGAGGCGTGCTCCCCGCTCGGAGCAGCTGTTCGCGAGCAAAACATTTGCACATAAACATGCTCCAGGCGATCCAACATGCGACGCACAAAATGGCGTAGGACTCGATAACAGCTGTTGCTGAATTTCTTGTAATTGACCGAATTATAAACAAATTGCGGTTGTGGTGGATGAAGCAAATGTAAAAAAATCGAATTCATGTTTTGCTCAAATTTTGTACGCGTCTCAAGCACAAACACGTTTGATCGTGTCGCAGCCTAAGGCATGCTAGGATACGCGTCCAAATTACGCGAGGCATAAACACCGTTACGCCTTTGAGAACGGTCAAACGACCTTGTCCAGCCGCGAACTTCTCGCCCGTATAGTCTGACAAAAAAGTGTTGAAATTAAAAAATGGCAACACTATAGTGTCATCACTTTCAAATCAATCTGAGAAAAAGGGACGACACTACAGTGTTGCCACTTTTTAATTTCGAGACTTTTTCCGGATTATACTAATTTGAGCAAAAACCCGAGCCGTCCGTGCCTCAACCTGAGGCTACCTCAAATGCGTACGCAATTTCAATCAAGTATCATCATACGGTTAAAAAAATATAACTAATTGATATTTGGATGACTACATGCGTAAATAAACCATAATATTTCCAATTTGTTTACAGCAACATTAGAGGACCCGAAGTTGATCAACACCACCGAATCGTTCCCGCAACTCTGCCGCGAGTTCATTCGCCTCGGACTGGACTGCGCGTGGCAGGAGAGCTCAAAAAGCCCCACCATGTTAGAGGTGTACCGGCGGCTGCGCGCGTTCCCCGTTCCTATGGACTGGAACTAGCGACACCTAGTGGGGACAGGAACACAACTGTATACAGGAACTTAATTGTAACTGGCGCTGACATTCAGTCATACAATGACACACCACTGATATTTCTGCGTAAAACGCGTTAGGGTAACTCCACAGACCCCTTAACCTAGTTTTAGTGGTCTGTGAGTTACTCCAACCTACGTCTGTTCTTATTATCTATAGTGGTCGGCGGTTAAGAAGTTAACCCTGACACCTGTCATATCCATACAGTTTATAACCTCAAAGTGACTTTTACTTTTACGGCTACTATAGTCTCGATTAGAACGGGATTAGAGGTGTCAGTTTTGCTATACTGTTACGTCAAAGTATGAATTGACAGTTATTCCAATCCCAAACTAATCGTGCTATTAAAACACAGAATGCCGACCTTATATTTAGATTTTAGATTTAGATTATTTTATTTCATGATAAGGAATTACAATATAAATTTGCATACATGTCAAAATTATACGAATTGCTATCATGATCGTCATAACAAGGAACATAATGATAATAATAGCACAATGTCAACATAGGTAAAATAATATAAACGATAAAAAGTAAAAAGAAAAACAAATGCATCTTCCATTTGGAATCGTCAAGCCAGTTAAAAAATAATTAATGTCCATATAAATACATTTAAAATTAAATTGATTCAATACAAACATCAGTAATTATTATTTACATTTCCATATCCATATACTCTTTAACAGAGTATAATGGATTTTCCAATAAAAGGCGTTTCAGGCGGCGTCGAAATGCTTCGTCAGATGGTTCAAGTCTAAGATCAGCGGGCAGTCGCTCGTAGTACGTAGGCCCAATGACACGTGGATTCTTGCCTGCAAGTGCCATGCGACGGGGAACTGTTCTCAAACGCCCTGTGCGGCGGAGTGTTTTGCCAATCACATTTACTCTATTAAAATCAGAAAGATTGGTCCTTACGAACATTATTATTTCGAATACATAGAGAGAGTAGTGTGTCATAATACCATGTCTTGAAAAGTGGTTCCTACATGAAATTCTGGATTTTGCTCCGATCATCGCACGCACGGCACGTTTCTGCATGAGCAGAACTCTGTTGGCATCCGTTGAGTTTCCCCAGATGAGTGTGCCGTACGACATCAGCGAATGGAAATGGGCAAAATAAACCTGCTTCAAGGCATATTAAATATTAGCACAAGTGTGACAGCCCCAACGCTACACGTGCCGCGTGTGAATGAATACAAGTTATAAGATAGACAGAGATGTACAGAGTAGGCGCGTTTTTATACCCAAACGGCGTATTTGCTAAGAAGTGAAATTTCTGTACTTGTCTATTACTTATTCCGTGATAAAGAGAGCTCCATGCGCCCAACCATGTCGGTAGTTGACCTAAAATGAAGGGTCCACGGAATGAACATGTCTATTTCTTTAAAATTTCAAAACCAGTTTGCACCTTATGTCTTTATGGGTTAGGTTGCTTTTTGTTCTGAAATTTAAATGGACTAGACATGTTTTTTCCGTGGACCCTACAAATGTAATAAGATGAAAAATTGTCTCCTTGTAGTCGACTGTACGGGAGACTGCGCGCCTTTTCCGTTCCATATACTGAAATTAGCGGAAACAGGAACACTTACCCGGAGTAGTTTCAAACCGTCTGCCATCCAAAGTTCGTCCACACAAAAAATGATGATTTAAAAAAAGTTAATTCTATATGGGATGACAGCAGCCGGCGCCATATTTAACGTTAACCGCTCCGTCCAATGGTAGTCCAATGTGGCCGATGCACCCGGTCCTTTTAATGAAACTGTTAATAGATGGCGCTACGCACTGAATATTTTTACATAATCTGCGTTACAATTATAATAGATCTGCAGCAATCTGCCCGGCTACAGTACAATTTTTATAGATCACATATTTGACACATCACAACACCCATATAATGTAAATGTGCATGATCAATCCAAATTATTAAAATCAATGACATTGGGTCTTTCCAAGTACGTATAAACTACTCTTACTCTTTTAATTTATATGAATAAGCTTATGTTCATTTTTTTTCCTTATCATAGTCTTGGAATATTTTACAATAATAAATCACCACACAAACAGTTACGTACTACATCTTTTTTGTTTTAAAACCATCGATTCGGGTGACATTTCGTAAGTTGGAGGAAATCAATTAATTATATCCTATGAAAAACTTAAGTGTGAAAATGGGAGCCAAGTATTGAACTTAAAAATTCTTAATATTGAATTAAGAATATGCGATGCGTGGTTATCGTCTTCATCGACGTTCCGTAGATTATCTGAAACTCTGGCACTAGGTTGTTTACAGTAGAACTAATTTATTGCGGCTTAATTCATTTCAGGCCTTAACTTGGCAGTTTTCTATGCAGTTTGTTATAATACCATGAAAGCTGGTGGATACTTAAGAAAACTGCCAAGTTAAAGCTCAAAATGTGTTAAGCCGCAATAAATTTGTTTTACTGTAAACCATCTAGTGCCAGACTTGGCACCTTTTTAGTTAATCTAGGGAACTTGGCACCTATTTAGATCTCCATTCTTTTGTCGGTGAAGACAACAACCACGCATCGCATATTCTTAATGTTGAACTTGGCTCCCATTTTCACACTTATGTTTTTGATAGGATATCATTACTTTTTGTCAAACTTCACCAAATGATGTTTTTAAAGAGCGAATACACGAGTTACTATACAAAATACCCAAATCGTTATACGAGTAGGTGCCTTTAAAATATTCGAGTGAAACAAACCTACATCATTACTGCTATCGAGCCTATCGGTGGTTGGCAGTCGTTGTGTGAGTTCGTGTCTGTACAGGCTATTGGCTATGTGCGAAGTAGGTGGTGGGGGTAAGCTAGGCGATCGTAGCGCACACCATGGCATAAATGTGTACTTACCGGGGACCACTGTCAAATTTACTTTCACGTTTTCTATTGGTTTCTTAACGGTTTCCTACGATTCGTTTCGTTTGTATGTATTTATTTATATTCTTATTTATTTTAGTAAAATTTTTAATACGGGGTCTTTCTCGTTTACTAAAGTAAATAAAATATTCATGTGTCATTATTTGACATCTCTGAGTTTTGACATTGCCTCGGGACCTTTGTCGTTTGACGTTTCAGACGTGCACATAGCCAATACAGTGACGTAATAGGCTTGTGTCACGATCCGGAGTAGCAGACCCTGTTTCCGTAGACCATGGTAAGAATATAATATAACAATGTTTCTTATTTTCACTAGAATTCCATTAAATCCCTAATTTAGAGTAGGTTCATCAATTAATATTACAAGGAAAGAAGGAATAAATTTAAGGGGTCCACAAACACCATCGAAATTGAATTGTGCGTGATAAGTCGTCCAGCATGGCTAGCACAAGACGGCGCGCGAGCTGTCTCACGCGCGACATCTTTTTCTGTGTGTACCAATTAGAAAAGAACGGATAGTCTATCTCGCGCGTGAGCTAGCTCGTGCGCAGTTTTGTGCTAGCCGTGCTGTAAGATTTACTTAATTTATTATTTACATATTTCCGGAGATCTGTAATTTCCTTCCTTTTCTGATACTGATGACAGATCTGTCAAAATGATTGCTGTAAGCTACCGATCTAATACCGATGTGTCATGGGGACCTCTGAGAATAAGTAGCAAATGTCTGAATTAATATGTATTTAATTTCTTCTATTGACTATCGTATCCATTATTTGCTTATTTATTAATTTAGATTGCATGTTCCCCAGTAATGAAGTAAATACGTACGATTAAAAAATCGGCAGTAAAATCGGTTAATCGAATCGTTTATACAATTCATAATCGCTAGATTTGACAAACAATTATGTCTGCCTCATCACTACAAACATCAATAGACAAGTGTCAAATAGGTGTTCTAAAAAAAATTCACTATAGTATGATAGCATTCATGACGTGTTATATATCGGAGCATATAATTGGTCGGGATTACCCTGCTAGCCGGGCTGCATTGTTATTAGATTCGTATAAAAATATCGATAAATAAATATTATAAATCACATAAAAATGCCTTATACGCTCGAGTTTGTAACATAGTATTTATTTAAGATAAATAAGGCTTATTTTATAAATAAGTTATTATTTTTTATGTTGGCACCCGCGCTGTAGTATTTATATTATCTCGGCTAATCATAACATTGAGTTAATAATTTAATCAAATATTTTTTTAATGAGCCAATGCAGTAAGCATAATTATGGAGAAATGTGTTATATGAGTACAGTAAAATAAACGTTGTTTAGGATGAAATACGAATCCATCACCTTTTTAATCATAATTTGAATGTGAAAAACTGTACTTAAAATAAATACAGGGTTGCTGTATAAGTAAATGACTTTTTATACCTTGCGTTTAATATAATGTTATTCATAAAAATATATATTTCACAACATTAATTAATAAGGGTATTCGTTTTTAGCCAGATACAGAAGTAATGCATTTAACCTTGGCGAAAGTCGGACTTATTAGCTAGAGTAAATTGACCATGTCAACTAGAAATAAATAACGTAATATAGAGCTATGTTATATTATAACCTAATAAAATATTAATTTATAAAAATGGATATAACAATTTTATGTACGTATTTTGTTAATACTGATGCTGACAGCAACATTTTGTCACAATTTGCCTTAACATGAAAAACTTAATCAAATTATATTTGTATATTTTTAAACTTGACTATTATTTTGGTTACTCCCAGCCGCAGTCAATTTCCATTTGGGTGGTTATAACAGTATCCAGTAAACTTATGTAAATATCTACAGTACATATGGTGCTACTTTACCGCACGAGTGCGGTAATCAGCAGATTAAGTGCATATTTCGTAACTTGAAAGACCCTTATGTACTGTAAAACCAGGGTATACCGGGTAAGGACACTCCATACAAAAGGTATATCCGCGGCTCACGCACACATAGACGCGGCGATGTGTGCGCGGCCGCTTGTGCTACGCGCTAAATGATTGACGTGTCGGCCGGTCTCCGCCGTTCTAAGTCGGGGCCGCCTCGCCGTCGCGGCAACACGTTTAACGTAAAGTCCGGCCGGCAATTACTTCGCGGGACAAATTAAGTCAAGTTACGACCGTCATGGTTTATGCATGTTTCAATTCATAAATATTGCCGACCACTTGAGTCTATTTATAATAGTGTATAATATTAGGTATGAATTACATAGGAAAGAATCAAGTAAGAACACGTTGTACCTTGAATACCTAAAACACTTAGTACTTATTTTAAAAAGAGAAATTAATGATAATAATATTTTTAATGAAGTTCGTAATAAAGTAGTTCATTATTTTATGTCGTAATCATTTAAATACTATTTTATGGAATAATATGATTTCTTAACTAGAAAATTTATTTTCACTAGAAAATCAACTCTTTCTTGAATAGAATATATGTACTTACTTAGATCATGAATGTTTCGGATGTGGAGGAATTGGAGCCCTATTGCTGTCACTTGCGTGTCCGTCCGTGGGGACCCGGGTATTTCCTAAAACTACGACCAAGACCACCGGGGGATGGGCAGCAGCATCCCTGGAGTGCGGTGGAGATACTGCGATCGCCAACCCGCATGCCAAGCGTGGCGATTATGGCATACACCCCCCGTGAATTTGGGTGAGGCCTATGTCCAGCAGTGGACGACCTTTGGCTGATATGGAGGTGGTGGTGGCGTGTCCGTCTGTCAAAATTTGGTCCGAAGATTTTTTTGAATTCCCGTTGACATATCAACTTAAAATTTAGTGATTTGTTTATCATTACGTATATTTTACCAGAAAATACCAGTACATTAATAAATCAGTTTTTTTTAACTTGTACGGAACACTCGGTGCGCGAGACCGACTCGCACTTGGCCGTTTTTTTTCATTAATTTACTTAGACACGCATTTTTATCTATCTATTCAAACGAATAATATAGGAATGATGCTAATATACTATAAACTACGACCAAGACCACTGGGGGATGGGCAGCAGCATCCTTGGACTGCGGTGGGGATACTGCGATCGCCAATCCGCCTGCCAAGCGTGGTGATTATGGCATTTACCCCCCATGAAATTGGGAGAGGCCTATGTCCAGCAGTGGACGTCCTTCGGCTGATATGGTGGTGGTGGTGGTGGATGCTAATCACATGTCAAAACAAAGAAAGACGTTTTGTACAACCCTGCGTCCGAACGACTACTTATTACCGATGACGTCACAACTGCTCCTAACGGCCGCACTGTCCCTACCCTATTTACCCTGGTAAAACGCTGTACGATACACGTGCGAACAGGTAATTCGCAACTCGTGTCGATTTAAAACACTCCCTTCGGTCGTGTTTCAATTTATCACCACTCGTTGCGAATTTCCTGTTCTCTGCACTTGTATCATAATGTACTATTTCTCAAAAATGGCCGTTCGTTTTTCCAAAAGTTCAAGTAGACTTTACTCACTACATATTGGAAGGCAAAGTGTACGGTTTATGGTCAGTCATAAATTTAAAAGATCAAACATTGCAGGCTCGCCCCGCGCCACTACAATGTTCCATATAAGTGGTGGTGCAGTTATTTGTGGAGTTTTTAAAAAGAACTATGAGGCATACAAAAGACGCCAAGGTATCAAAAATTGATGTAACGTTTTTAGACCAATAAAACAATTCATAATAGATTTTTTTCATGCTCAAAGTACACCTTCACTCCGACCTTTTTAGTGGTTGTTGGCGTGGTGGGCACGACGACACACGACCACTTTATAGGCTCTTGGGGTTCAAAGGGTTAAATGGATCAAGAACAAGGCACAGCTTTTAAGTAGGTAAATAAAAAGTATAGTAAAATTAAAATATCCATTTATTAATAACACTGACATTTCATTATATCTATTGTCACATTTATGAGAGCATCATAGGATTACTTTCAATACCCGAATTACATGTCAAGTCTATAATAAACATTCAATAAAATACTTCAATACTGTCTTAACAATTTATAGCTCATGCTTACAGTACCTTGTGATATAGGTTGAGTATTTCTTTGGCATACCCAAAATACTTCGTTTTAATTGTATTAAATTCATAATTCGTAAAATAAAATAATTAATAATTTTCACAAACAATTTTCGATGACTGGGTCGGATATACTCGTGATATTTAACTGAACTTATCGTCAAGTAACCAAATATATTGTAAAACATTCTTACGGTGCCTTTCTACCAGAGATGTGCTATGATATGTTACTATGGACGCGTTTGAATACACCAATCGTATTAATTGGACCACATAGTATAAATAGTATAGTAGTAGTAGTGTGGTAGTATTAATTGGTTCACATGTCTGGTGAACAGGCACCCTTAACATGTGTTTAGCTACAGCGCTATACAGTAATAGGCCTGTAATAGGAGCAAAAAATTTAACGGTATACTATTCAGCTCTCCAGCAATTATTTCCAAATGGTTTCAATTGAAAAAAAAAAGTTTATTTTTGATTTTTTACGCAAATATAGCTTACGTGTAATTTTTCACTCTACTGGAGTGATATTTATAACTATTTCCTTTAAAAACACTAAAAATGGTTTAAAAAAATATAAAATCCCAAAAATATCATTTTAAACATAAAATGCAACAACGATTAAGACTCATAACTTGATGCTGCCTCAAAATCAGAGGGCCTACTCTGAACTTCGATCATCGAAATTCGTGTCGTGCCGTCCTTTTCACTCTCGTGTTATACACTATATGACAGAACGGAACGGCAGGATACGAAGTTCGATTTTCGAAGTTCGGAGTAGGCCCTCAGCATTGACTGCCGCGCTATAATCTCGTGGTGTCTAACTTTAGATCAAAATTTGTCCCAATTGAAAAAAACATTTTTTTTCTGGACACAAGCGGTTACTGCAGATGCTCTAAGGGAGTGTCCTTTAAATTGTTTGCTCCTATTACAGGCCACACTCTGTATTTGGCTACATAGGATGCTAGTAATCATTTGCTTTTTCATGACAGAGGAGAATACCGCATAATAGTGGGAAACTGACAAATCGAGCATGTGATATTTTGGAATAATCGTGTTCTGCAGGCATATTGCGATTGTGTCATGTGATAAAGACATTCATCTCTTTCTATATCATAGGCTGTCAGAAAGAGACGAGCGCTTTATCTTTATTATTCGACCTGATGATTGAGATACACAGGTTGTAACAAAAAATGCCGTGGCTCCGTTTAAGGGGTTTAAGGTGCCTTAAACGGATCCATAGCACTTTTGTAACAACCTGTATAAATATTCTATTGAGAGAACATCGTGAGGTCCCGTAAGCATATGACTCTTACTTTCATAATACAATCAGTCATAAAATACATCTCAATAAACCTAAATGCGTCAAAACAAAACAAAATTACGCAAGAATACTAAAACGTAGTCTTATAGTTAGAGAATGTAGACCGTTAAAATTTTAAACGCAATTTTACGTGCCTATGACACTGCAAAAGAACTCAAACTCATTTTTTGATAGAATATGTACGATAAGTATGCATTATTGAGGATTGACAGAACTTTGCGTTTGACATTCAGATGTCATGGCGTGTGAGTTTATATACTCATTTTTCTATACAACGGTTGGTTCGACAACTAGTGAGTGACGTCATATTTCGGGGGCCGCTAGCGTCACCGTCGAGTTTGGTTTGTCCCAAACTTTTGTCCTTGATTATGTTCTAATTGTAGTTAGTCCCATATATACATTTGATCGTCTCTATCTGGTTCGAATGGCACCATAAAAAACGCATAAGTTTAATTACATTGAGTAACAGAGGTATAATGAATTCAAATGAATTCATAATCAAAATTGCATGCAATTTCTGCACAAGTGTAAGTGAAACTTTATATTAATTTTGAGATAGTCGACAATTTATAAATTGCTATAACAATTCGAATGTTGTAGCTTACAAACTATAAAGTAAGTTGGTGAATTAAGCTGATAGATACTCGTATGCCACTACTTTGCAGACACCTTGTATATGAAAATATACGTATAAATTACATATTTCAATTTTACATATCTTTATTTATATCAAACTATGTTTAAAAATGCCTCTAACCTAATCAATAGACTATTTAAACACAACAATAGGATTAAACAGAAAATTCAATACATTCTTACTAGAAACGATACAATCGTTCGTGATTGTTTTGAAGAGTTCCGAAAACTTTGATGTCGATGGTACCTTAGAGTTAATAGTGCCACGAACATCCCTACATTCTAGGCACCTTAGTTCGTACCCTTGTATATTTAGATTTTTGGTGCCAATATTATAGTCTGGCCCGTTGGCGAGTGTGCCTCGGAAACGGATTTGATCGTTGGAGCGAAGAAGGCGGGTGAAATTGGTGAAGTGGTGGTTGAAAATTAGGGTGATCTCAGCTTGGCGAGCTAGGAGGCCGCTCGTTTCCATTAAGACCTTTATTTCGTATGTGTATCTGCAAAAACACAAACGTAAAATTAATTTCTTAGCGCAAAAGTCAGCAACTAACGACGACGAAAAGTCGCGGTAATGCCATTAAAAGTCCAAAATTTTAAAGATAAAACTACATACACACATACGTACAATCACGCCTGTTTCCCAGACGGGTAGGCAGATATCATGGATTTTTATTTGCTACGATCCTGACATACAAATTTCGCTTCATGAACTCTCATAACATTCTTCATGCATGCGCGCCGATTTAGGGTACTCTTAACCTGGCCTTCTGCAGAATGTCTCCGATTTGTTCAGAGTACGTTCGCCGAGGTCTTCCCAACTTTTCCATGCACTCTTCCTTCATACACTCGTTTTGTCAATCTTCTTTCATCAATCCTCTCTAGATAATGATACGGTAACAAAAAGGAAAAAAATAAGTATTCATATTTTCCATTTCGTTTCGTTAGATAGGAGCACAGGATATGAGGATGAAAAAGTCATTCAGCTGATGTTCCTTTCAGGAGGAGCCAAATTTGGTGATTTTGAATATGATTTCTTACTCGTATTCTTTACGAAACCACTGGCCGAGTATAAAATTAAGCCTCCTACTCAACTTTTCCGAAAAAAAAAACTCCATACGTGAACCACATGTCCAAACTATATTAACATACCTTAAGCTCCATATAATATACTACTTTACTCATTTATTATTGATGTACTCCTTATCTATTTGTTATTGATCAAATGTAATAACAGCAGACAAAAAAATACTTAGTATTGTTGTGCGCGGGTGACAGTGAGACATGTTTGAGCAACAACTTTTGCACCCATCTTCATCTCTAAGTGCATCAAAGACGAGTAAGTATATGTCAACACGTAGAGATTCACAATTTGTTATAATTATAAATTATAACTAGCAATGATTTAAAGATATAAAAGAACGAAAAAATAGCCTACTTTTGCAATAAAATCATATTTGTATTTGGACCGCTTATTAGCAATGTGCGAATAGATATTATAGAAGCCTCCTTCCTTCTTTACATTCATACATACATACATAAACTCACGCCTACATATATATTCGTTTTTAAGTTTTTTGTAAGTTTTCTAACACAATGTTATATTGTTAATGAAATAAATAAATAAACTAAAAAAATTAAAAGATTCCCAAAAGGGGTAGGCAGAGCACACGAACATTGATTTCAGTGCCGCTTTTAGCAATTGTAGGTTTATAGATGGAGGAAAACTGATATTGCAGTGACAGGGTGCTAGCCCATCGCCCACAACACACTTCACCCTGGTCCTCATAGTCGACTCTTACGACACACAAGGGAAAAAAGGGGGTGGTGCTATTCTAACCCGGCACCAAACGGGACATGGGGTTCCTTTTCTAGTACGAGTAGAATGAAAATAGTTAATACTCACTCGTTAAATCTATCCAAGTGGCATATTTTCCCGCTGTGTCGGGCCGCGTTGCGAACAAATTGACATTCTTTCAGCGAGCCGTCACTTTGGCATAGACTAGTGTATTCTTCTCCGTAGTAACACCTGAAACAATATCAACCGAATACTCTTGAGATGCTATGGTTATTTTGACGTGGATTCGCCTAAAAGGGTTTATTTTAGTAGCCATTCTAAAAGGCCAGAGTACCCAAATGCCTTCTAGAAAGCCGACCGGAGGCCCGCAGAAGTAAAAGCAGGCCCAAGCTCAGATGGTTGGAGCGCGTCTCGAATAGGACACTAGGACCTTAAGGGTGACATGTTGGGGAAGGAAAGCCACCAATAGATCGGACTGGAGGGATTTGCTTTACCAGGCCCCCGCAGTTGTAACGCCTCAGATGATAGGTAATGATGATTCAAAATTTGTGATTAACTGAAATCGGTTTCTGAGCAGCATAATTTCGTCGGCCTCATCTTTGCCCCCCGGCTAGATGCTGGCCAAGAGCAAACTCATTTTTAATAAAAAAAAAAAGATCAGAAGTTTAGTGTAGTGGTCCACTATCGCGGACCCATTTCAGATGAGAGGTGTCGATTATGTTGGCCCACTGACACAGTACCGTTTTACATCAAGAGACGAGAAGGGGAAGAGGGAAGGGAGGGGGATTCAAGATTACATTGAGCCACTGATTTAAATTAAAAAAAAAAACGTTAAGAGGTACCTACGATACTAAGATACGTGAGCACCGTCCAGTACCGAACACTTCATCTGCGCTACCGCGGCGAGCACACTTACCTATCTACTGATCACTTCGCTTGCAACACGCTCGTATAGAATGTGGGTCTCAGGTGAATTAGAAATGCTTACCGGATTTTGATGTTTCACTGAATGTACCATTTCAAATCGAAGTGTAGATTACGTTAGACCTTTTATGCTGTTTGCTGTATGCTTTTGTTTGATTATCGTCACAAAACTGATATTGATTAACTTTTTTTAGCAACTCACGCTATTGGGTACACTTATTTCTCAAAAACAGCGTGGGTAGGCCGGGCTAATGACCTGGTAAAGGTCGCGGGAGTCCGCTAGATGCGGGTGGCGTAGGACCGGTCATTGTGGCACTCTTTAGGGGAGGCCTATGTCCAGCAGTGGACGTCTTTCGGCTGATATCATGATGATGATGATTTCTTAAAATGCCCATTTACTTGAATTACTCCTGCAATAACGTCGGCAGACCAGCAGCGAAGTCGTCCCACCGATTGGTGACAGACTTCAGTCGGATCTCCTTCACGAAGCTCTCCCCCTCACGTTAGTTCCGATCAGTACCGAGCGCACACATCTGGGTGACCACCGTGTTAAATTCCAGCCTTTGATCCATTTAATAAAGCTACAAGTTACAATCACAGATATCAGAGTAAAGTAGATCCGCTCATTTAAGTTGAACGATTTCTATACATCTATTCTCTCTAATGCATAAATCAGTAAGTTTGAGAGAGACAGACAAATGACATCTGACAGGTCTTCACCTGTCAGTGTCTCCCTCTTCATAACTGAAAATTGTACTGAACTGATGTTGTGGTGTGTTAAATTTATATGGGATTTAGCATCCTGGTGTGCTTTCGAATGGAAACAATTCGTTAACAGCCGAAAAGTGTCAGGCTGTCGCGTGGAAAACCAGTACTGTCAAGCTGTTTTAATTTGACAGACGATCTCAAATAAAACGAGAAAATATCATCGCGTTTCGCATTCTAACCATAAGGATTTATCGAGTCAGCTATATGAAAAATCATCTGGCTTAATACTGCGAGTCTGCTTTTCTCTGATGTCTGTTACAATACACTGGTCTTAACTGGCAACACTGGAGCTCTTTGGTCAGTTTAGAGCAGTAGTCTATTTCACGACGCTACAAGTTACAATTTTACAAGCTTTAACTGGCAATACTGCGGCGTTTGACATATTATACATTATAAAATGGAGATGCTAGTAGGTAGTATTAGAGTAAATCGCTAGTAGGATAAGGCCTTGAAAAGGGTCTTATGAGGGCGAATTAGCTGTACTTACCAGATTTTCATGATTAATTGATGCTGTACCATTTCAAATCAAAGGTGTAGATTATGTTGTGCCACTGATGCTGTATGAAATACGTTAAGAGAAGTAGTATTTACCTGAAATACTCCTGCATTAACGTCGGCAGCCAAGCGGCGAAGTCGTCCCACCGATTGGTGACGGACTTCAGTCGGACTTCTTTTACGTAGCCCTCCCAGTTGACGTGAGCCCCGTCTAGTACTGAACACTTCATCTGGGTGGCGGCCATGTTTGATTCCAGCCAGGAAGGCGAATGGCCTGTAAGAAAATAGAAAAATGCATGAAAAAAAAAGTAGATAAATTTTGCTGAGCATTAAAACATAGATAAAATTATACAACTAGGAACTGAAGACTTCCTTTTTAGGGTTCTGTGCCCGAAGGGTCCAAACGGAGCCCTATTGCTGTCACTCGCGTATCCGTCTGTCATCTGTCACACATTTTATTCAGAAGATTTTTTTTAACTTTCCATTGAGCTATGAACTGAATTTGGGTGATATTGTTTTATTATTATATTATATAAATATCAATATATTGATATATCACAGACCATCGGGCGATGGGCACCAGCATCCATGGAGTGCGGTGGAGATACTGCGATTGCCAACCTTCGGCTGAACGTCCTTCGGCTGATATGGTGGTGATGGTGAATAAGTGACATTTGTTTTTAGTAGTACGGAACCTTCGATGCGCGAGTCCGACTCACACTTGGCCAGTTTTTTAAGCCAGTTAAATACAAAATAAAAACGGACGATGCCTTACGAGAGACTCGTCTCCCTCGCTGCCTGATGTGATGCCGATATATTTTTTGTTTTGTTTTCACGAAGCCTGCGCTGCGGACACCCGCATGCCGTTGACTATAAACAACCCATGCACGTAACACTTTAACAAAAGGTACCATATCGACTTACATTGCGTATAATAGTCCTCCCAGCTGACGTGGTAAGCGCTGTCTTCGTACTCAAACTCGTTCTTAAGTAGGTTCTTGATGCTAGCTTTGTCTCCGAGCATCTCAATCAGGCTAGAGGGCAGACCGTCGTCTTGGATGTTCGCGACGAACTGGTTACCGAAGTATACGAGGGTGAGGAGACCGAATACCAGCTGGAAATCAAATAGAGGTGTTGGCCCTTCCAAAACTAAGGCTGGGTTGCACCGACTTACGATCACAGACTGATCAAGGTTAAATATGGCGCCGGCAGCTGTCATCCCATAGAAACTTGGCAAACTTTCCATACATTGAAATTTTAACGAATACAGCTTACAATTACAGACGGTTTGGTGCAACCCAGCCTAAGAGAGCAAATGCCAATAAACGGGATACTTTTCTGGCACTGGTATTTAAATTTCAAGAAGAATTTTGTGGTTGATATCGCGACAATAAATATTCATTAGAATTAGTGGTGTGAGCAAAGGCTAAACCTAGCATAAAATACTAGAGCACTCTGAAGTAACAATGGTATCTTTAATATTAGGGACTGTATGTAGCCTTTAGCCGTAACTCACAACACACACCAGTGGCGGCTGCTGACTACGAGAACCGGTGGTGCGGTAATTTATGAATATAATGGAATATTATATTATATAACTCAAAAATTGCAATACAACCACATTTTCCTACAATTTTTTTTAATTTTTAAGTATTACCACAATCCGTCGATTTTGGTCCCTGACAAATAAGACATGACCTTGGCGGTCCAGCTGTTTTATTTCTAATTTATCAATCACTAAAAGTTTTATTATTGTTTTTAATATGCTCGACATTTAAGTTCACACTTATTCTTTCCATTAAACACACAGTTCGTCACTTCATAAAAGACAGGCACACTTACTTTACAAAAACAAACAATAAACACGAAACTAATAATAGCGCGCTGCACGGACTAGGTCGAAGAAAAGTGCACACGACATTTTATTAACCAACTAAGCGAACTTGACAATTGGCGCACAAGAAAAGCTTTATATTTTCAGCGTTAACTTCGCTTGGTCGGGTAATGAGTCATCCACTCGGCCAGCCGCCTCGTGTCTAGTCGGCAATTCTCGGATATCTTCGGCTACGCGGCAGTACGCGAGCTTCGTGCGGCGCTCCGAATTCACCAATTTCTTCATAGAGTTTGTACGGAGTATCTTCCGTCTCACGCGCCCGGCGCTCTAACGCGATTCTCATAGAAATTGTACTGGCTAGTGCGTGCGCTCCACGAGGCGCATGGAGAGGTTTTTAGAGCCTGAGCGAAAAAGAGTTTTAAAGACTACGACATAGCGGAGTGGTTTATTTGCAATTTTTTTAATGTAATATATGTATGTCCATATATTACAGATAATTGAGATTATTTTATTGATGACGATGGTATTGATGGTGCTAAATTTTTGGTAGTGCAACGCATAAGCGCACTCAAGGTACAGCCGCCACTGACACACACTAAAACGCAAAATAAACTTTACATACCTGAAAGGGCGTGACAAATTTCTTCGTAGCGTCCATCTTCGCTAACACGCATGTCACAACCAAACTGACAATGAAGCCAGCTACAATCGTTGCTGCATAGAACATTCTAGATATCGTAATATACTGCAGGCAAGCGAAAATCGGCAGAGTAAGGGTTACCACCCCGATCAGAGGCAGGAAGAGGAAAGAACACACCAGTCCTAAAGTACCCCTGATAAGACCATAGGTCGTACAACCATGGGAGCACATTATAAACATCTGCAACCAGCTCAACGTCACACAATGTGGTAGAGTGTATTTGAAGAAACCCTGCCAGTTACTCCTCCTGGCCATGAAGACTAGGATAACGGGAATAAGGAGAGAGAAGAACATGCGAGCGTTCAGACAAAACTCGATGCTATTCCCAAGGATATAGAACGGATAGTTGGATATATGGAGATCTAGGAAGCGCCAGCCTTGGTGAACGACTGTGTCTTTTTCGTATGGATATTTTGCTAATACGTTTATACCGAATGATAATAACGCTAGCAGATCTGGATACGGGCTCCCATTTATCCCAAACGACAGTAAAGATAGGAACATTAAAGAAAATGACAGGACGCAAAATTCTGAGAAGGGCACCCATTGCGTAGCTATAAAAGGGTACAAGAATAAATTAATAAATAATGCCAGGAAGAACTGCAAAAACGGCTCCAAATTGTTTCTAACAAACAGATTTTCCGACTCATCTGGATGAAGATTTCCGTCACTGTACCTCAAGAATAGCCCAGACCATTTCCTAAAATCAATAAACTGCCTTTTAGCGTGAAACATCTTAAAGGTACAAATGACCATTGCAGCAAAACTAATGTAGTACATAATTAGTGGCACCAAGTGGTACAAACTGTCCGTGCTTACTGATAAATAGGCTATTAGGACTAAAGATAACTCTATGTTGGAAAACCTAAATGTGAAGGACCCGAAATAGTATAACAGTTTCAAGTATAGAACTTGTATGAAGACTAAGGGGTGAAGGAATGCTTGATGTAGTATAGGGATGTGGTCTAGGGATTTGACGCCAGGGTCTGTCAGGGTGAGCTCATAGCTGACTAGGGGTAGTTCACCCTGACAATAGTCGACGGCGGCTGTCACTAAATTGTCAACTGTTAGGTTGCGGATGACAGCGTTGTTACGGGGGTCTTCGTATTCTGAAAAAATAATGAAGCGGTTGTATTGTAAGCTATGGTTGAACACAAATTGTATCAAAAGTAGTTTATTTTACAAGAGAAATTGCGAACTGACAAGAAGTTAGAAAGTGTATCATTATTGTCAAATAAAAACCACTGTTGTGATGTTGAACAAACATACATATAACCACGCCTGTTTCTTAGAGGGGTAGGCAGAGATCACAGATTTTTATTTGCTACGATCCTGACATACAACTTTCGCTTCATGAACTGTCATAACATTCTTTATGCATGCGCGCCGATTTAGGGTACTCTAGACCAGGCCTTTCTGCAGAATGTCTCCGATTTGGTCGGAGTACGTTCGCCGAGGTCGGCCCCTTCCAACTTTTCCATCCACTCTTCCTTCATGCAATCGTTTTGTCAACCTTCATTCATCCATCCTCTCTACATGTCCAAACGTACAAGTATTTTAATATATTTTTCACCTCAGCGGCTCGAAAATGACGGTTTTGCTGCTTGAAACCAGTGAGCAAAATGCAATTTTGCTGCGAGCTTGAAAAAGACTAACTTTTTAATTTTTCATATCGTAGGTTAGTTTAAGTAACTTCATTCTCTCTACCACTATTCCTTTGCGTTATATGTTCTCGCCGCTGAGGTGAGATATTTGCATCTCGTGTCTTTTGAGTCCCTCGCTACGCTCAAGATTCTAATTTTGAATCACTGGCTAAGCTCGTGATTCAATTATAGAATCTTTCACTTCCTCGGGACTCAACATCAACACTTGCAGCAAAAATCTACTTTGCTCTCTTGTTGAACAAATAACCATTTTATTGTGTTTGCGTGGGGCTCTGCTTGTTTTAGATACATTGACTCAGTAAGTAGGTGGGCAGTTTAATGATCAATAAAATCATTAAATAAAAAAAAAGACCATTGGGCAGTCGACTAGTTCCGTTGATTTTTATGAATGTGTCTGATTGTTTGAAAAAAAAAGTAAAATGACTGTTTCCTGCAAGGTTAGGGTGAGTGTCTCCGTCTACCGAAGTTGTGCTGAGTTGTGCTTCTGACCGAGGGAGCGAAGCCACTTTTTTAACTTGGGAAAAAAATGCAATGCAACATTGCAAGCCCAGAGAGCAGTTATAAAGGTTTTCTTGCGTAAACCTCGCCGGTACTCCACAGCAGACTTGTTTACTGAGGCACAGGTCCTAAGCGTGCGAAGATTGTTCTTGCTACGGGCTGCCATGAACATACAAAAGACCACATTGAATCTTCCATCATATAAGGATATGATAAAGAAGAGGGTTTTTAAAGTGCATACTCCTTTGTTTAAATCTAAATTTGCAATACGTTTCCACATGTTTCTTTTACCGTACATCTATAACTCTCTGACAAAAATAGTTGATCTGAAAGGTTGCACTGTCCTGGAGGCAAGAAAGAAAATCCAAGCCCTATTGTTATCCTGGAACTATGAGCAATCGGAATCACTACTTAGAATAATATCATAACAGCACATGCACACACACACACACACATACACATATACATACAACTACACAAACATCATGGCCACTATTTCTTGCACACTCACCTATTGCAAGCACCGTCAGATAATCATTAATAGTTTATTGTTATTAGTTTCATTCTAAGCCGCATGGACTGTTATTACTCTGTATTTGTTTTGGTTTCCACGGGACAGGCCTAGCCTAGTGTGGAACCATTGCTCCTCTATTTCTGAATGTCTGTATATGTTAATAAATATTTCATTTCATTTCATTTCATTTTCGGACGTTCTCCTCTACAGGTCGCATTTATCAACCGATTCTCGTGAAATTTTGTGAGGAGGTTCGATAGTTACATAGTTTTTTTATCGGTACATTTATTGGAAATTTTGATTCTTGAAATAAAAATTAAAAAGTTCGCGAGGTCTACACAGCTCAGGGCCACTAGTCGCATCGCATGCTTGACATCTAGGTATCACTTGTCACTTCGTACGGAAACACAGCTTAGCTCATCTTGGGCTTGTAGAACAGGGTAGGAAATTCGACATGAACAGTATGTTACCTTCGTCTGCGAGTTGATGCGTTCTAATGGCGCCATTGGGCACGTCTCCATCGCCGTGCACCGACGGCTCGAGAGCATGGCCTCCGTCCAAGGCTGGCGCCTCCTCTATACAAACAAATATATTGAAACATGTCGCCAGTACGTCACGACCATTTTACATTTATTTATTTATTTATTTATTTATTTACACAGTATTACAGTCATATAACTAATACACTGTGAAACTACATACTTAAACTTAATATTAGCAAGTTAAAACACTAGAATGCCTTTTGTCCATCGCCTCGCAAAATCTCAAGCATTCCTGACACACAGTCGCCCATCGCCACGCTAGTAGGTCACACTCCGGTGCTGATGCCAGGAGCGCATTCAGGAGAGCCAGGGCCCGAAGGAGCGGCGAGTTTCTATGTGCCACCGTACGCGCTGTTGGCACTGCTAACAGAGGCCGTAACCGCGGCCTGAGGGTTATTTTTTTCAGATCGGGCACAAACAGCCTCACAAGCCTCTCTACCAGTTCTGGGCAGTCCGAGTTACCTCGCAGAACCCGACACGCAAAAACGAGCAAGCTGGAGTTGCGCCTCACTTCTAAGGAATTGAAACCTAGAGTTCCTAAAATAAATTTGGTACATGCTAGAATAACTGTAGAATACCAACGCCCCATGTTGGAACGAAACGCAGGGCTTCAGAGGGGACTGCGGAGGGACGGGGTGCAACCACCGTCGTCTACGTTCGCTAAGCCGTGACAAGACAGATTTTTAAATCCCAGCTTACAACTGTACCTACTCGTACTTTGTTCATTCTTGTATCCCGTAAAAGGTATATATTTTTCTATTTTCAAACGAATTTTCTATAGATTGAAAGACAGTTGCTACGCAAACTTTTTTACTTAGCACTTTTCGTGTTAGAATCATTTTTATCCACGGAATTCGGGAAAGCCGAGCTTTCCCTGACTCTCCAAAAAGTGGAAACCCTGTTTAACATCATATTTGTCCCTGTGGGGCCGCGTGCGGGGCAGCACCAACACTCTCCTGAAGGTGATCGCGAAAAGGATGGACAGCCCTATCATTATTCATTGGATGACTGTGCATACAATAAAATACAATACCACCACCACCACCACCACCACCATATCAGCCGAAGGAAGTCCACGGCTGGACAAAGTTCTCACCCGATTTCATGGGGGGTAAATGCCATAATCGCCACGCTTGGCATGCGGGTTGGCGATCGCAGTATCTCCACCGCACTCCAGGGATGCTGCTGCCCATCCCCCGGTGGTCTTGGTTGTAGTTTTAGGACATACTCGGGACCCGGTTTCGGGTCAATACAATACAAATATTCTGCATTGTTCACCAAATCAAAATAAACAAACAGTAATTAAATAATAAAATAACGGTAAACGATTGGCGGTCTTAGACTTCTTCCAGACAACCTTTGGGTAGTGGATGTGCATGGGCAATCCAATGAGCATTTCGTCGCATCGCATCTCTTGCCATCGGCAGGGCATTCATCCTCACACCTTAGAACATAAATGGTCGCGTACGGTACGGTTTCAGAGGAATTCCCTCCCTCGGACGCTCCGGTCGTGGAATGAGCTCCCTGCCGAGATTTTCCCGAGGGACTACAGTATGGGGTTCTTCAAGCAAGGAATGTATACATGTTTAAAGGGTCGGCAACGTGAGACCCCTGGAGTTGGTACCCCGAAGTGGTTTAAAAAAAACTTTATCCCTATTCTACGTCCCGGCTACAGGGAGAGTGGATGTATTTACCTGAGGAATCTTCATCCGTACTGTCATCCTTCTGTAGCGTAGTGTTACAGATCTCTCGGATTCGCCGCTCGAGCTGAGCAGTCGTAATATACTCCTCGCCGTTGGATAAACTGCAAGATATTTACATACTCGGACATCGTTGAAGACTTCAGTTTGAGCCAATTATAGTGAAGATCAGGGGTCGTACTTTTCGTGCCAGTGACGTAAAATTGACGTCACACTGCAATTGGTGTTATGGTAATTATGAATCTATAATCATCAGTCATTTAATCATGCATTTATAATGGTCTTTTTTCTTATACGGCCTATTTGAATTCGAAGATTATTATTATTATTAAGGATTTCTTTTTATATTTAGAATTTTAATTTATTAGCAGGTGAGGATCTCATAGTCTTTCAAGTTTTATAACAGGTTATAGAAATATTGAATCTAAATATGAACGTAAACTCTCTATGACGACGAGGTTTCTTTAATTATTGGTAATAACTGGTATTACACATGAAACAGTTAAAAAAACTTGCAGTAATACCTAATGTTGTACTTTATAAGTTGTGATATGACAAGCAAATTGCTGTTGTAACAGGGACATCATTGTAAAAAGTGTAAGTATACATGATTATTAATTTATGAATGATGATTGATTGATTACAATAAGACTAATAAATATCAATGGAGCGTGACGTCACACGGCACGAAAAGTACAAGCCCTGATGATGATACAACTCATGATACACTGGTGTATGATACACTAGAGAGGTTACCCGTTATCGGCAACATTTAATTTTGTATGGGTAACATAATATTCCCGCTAAGAAAATTTCCCCGCATGAAATCGGAAAAATCCCCCATAGTAACAGCACATCTCTAGTAGGCACAGTTAATTTATAGTAGCAAATCGATCTCTCTAAACGTTACTCTACTTTTTCTCGTTTTTCGATGTGTCGTTTTATTTATAGACTCGTGTCGTGTTGTTCTGCAATTTATGTTTCAAGATGATTTGTTGCAGCCATCTCTGTCTTAACGGCAGAGAGAGATAAAGAAATGGGAGAGAGATAATTGATCCCGTAATAAAGTCTCGACTCCAGGTTCAGGACCACTTGCCGTTGTCTCCGTCTCCCGGGTACAGTGTGAGAGAGATGACCTCACCTCGCAAACAGATCCCTCGCTGCTTTACGCGCTACGGTCTCCTGTCGGCTGGCGGCGAGACAGGACTTGGCGCGAACTATCGCCGCGCTGTCCTCCTCTATCACACCGCTGCGGATACACCTGTGAAAGAGACAGATGATGTGGCATTGATACATTGAAATTAATACGTACTGAACTAGGTTACAATGAGGCCTCTGCCTCACTGGGACGTCATGGCGCTGTGACTAATTGGATACTTCACAGTTTTTTATGGTGCCATTCTAACCAGTTATTAGAAAAGATAAGTCTATATGGACGAGCTACAATTAAAGCACAATAAATGACAAAAAATATGGTTTCTAGGAAAACTATCCTATTTCCTCCACCGGGGCTCAAACTATCTACATACCAAATTTCATTTAAATCGGTTCGGCGGTTTAGGCGTGAAGAGGGTTACCTCCTGCCTCTGGGTCTTAACAGACAGACACAGTTACTTTCGAATTTATAATATTATTAGTATTAGTATAGATAATCTTAAACTGGTTTGTTAGGCTTAAAGGTATAATCAATTTCAATTCTGTTAATTCACACAACGTTTCGGTTAAGATTAAATGCCCATTTTAATAATAATAAAACCTCTTACACTTTACTTTGAAGTTCATTGCGAACGTCATCGAATTTACGTTTCCAAGTCTCAAAGTAAATTGTATCAGCATTCATTTATAAACTTAACTCATAAAACTACACTTTTAAACAAAACACTCACAGATGCAACTTATTGAATCAATTAAGAATAAGCAAATTTAGGGTAGGTGGAATAAAAACTAATCACGAATCACAATCTAAGATTTCAATAATAGTCTTTGTTGTTCTGAAAGCAAGAATGACCAATTCAATCGATAGTTATCACACGCCACTATATGTATAGCTAATTGCTATATAGGTACTTAAAGCCCCGAGTTGTGTAAACCTTCCACTTAGGTACCTGTACCAACTTAGGTACAATAAAAGTCATATATCTATCTTAAAGTGACAAAAGTATATGTACGTTGACGTTAACCCGTTGAGCGTCGAAGACGGCAATTTACTTTTATTATACCACCATGATGGCAAAATGGCATACGGTACGTCTCATGGATATCTCCCACTCACATGTCACAGTTTACAATACAATTAAATTCCATCCCATTAAAAACATAAATGTGAAAATGGAAGCTAAGTTCAATATTAAGATTATACTGCGGATTCCAGTAAATTAATTTTACTGTAAACAATGTAATGCCGGACTTGGCACCATTTCAGAGAATCTACGGAACTTGGCACCCATTTAGATCTCAATTCTTCTGTCGCTGAAGACGACAACCAAGCATCGCATATTCTTAATATTGAACTTGGCTCCCATTTTCACATTTATGTTTTTGATGGGATATCATTACTTTTTGTCAATTTTCGCCAAATGGTGCTTTTTAAAAGCGAATGCACGAGTTAATTTACACAATACCCAAATCGCTATAGGTGCACCTAAAATATTTGAAGAGTTTCCTCGATTTCTCCAGGACCCTATGATCAGATTCTTACCTGATAACTATGGGACTACCCCTAGTATACCGTTTCAAACAAAAAAAGAATTTTCCAAATCGGTTAATAAATGACGGAGTTCTGAGGTAACTAGCATAAATAATAATAATAATAAAACTATTAAAAAAATCACTGTAGGTAACTAGCATGAATAATAATAATAAAACTATTAAAAAAATCACTGTAGGTAACTAGCATGAATAATAATAATAAAACTATTAAAAAATCACTGTTTTCTGTTTTTTTCTGGTCTACACACACAATTACCAAGCTGCATGGCGTTTTTTGGAATTTAATATCTCAATAACTATTAAACCTATAATTATGAAATTTGGGGTTCTAGTTGTTCTAAAGGATCTTAATACATGTACTAAATTTCATTTTTTAACCGACTTCAAGATTTCAAAAGAGGAGGTTATCAATTCGGTTGTGTTTTTTTTAGTTTTTTTTTTTATGTTAGATAGATTTGGAGTTATTGGGGAGTCAAAAGTGGCTCCAAACGGTTCGTGTAATATAACACGCAGCTGCTGTCCGCCAGTTCCTCGGGTGAACTTGGCTGCGCGTGTCTAGATCTATCTAGTGATGGGTGATATCTAGTGATGTATAACTTTATTCACATAAAACATTAAAAAATGAGGATAAGAACAACATTGAGAAATACAAATCCGTAACACAGGTTAAGTCATGTGGGTACACACAAAAATAAAGCATTTCGCAAGAGACTTCGTCAATTAACCATCAATTTTACTAATGAAACAGGACCGTTCTGAATCGCAGCCGGCTCAAAAGTTTGCACTATGCTTGCAGCACCACCGCGCTGGTATAGCCAACGGAATCTGTTGAACCAGATACGACCTGAAGAGTGTATTGCAGCCCCTATCCCTAAGCCGGCGACCTTATTCCTTAATAAAGGTTTTTAGTTAGTTAACCTCCACCCCCCTAGATTCCGCAGTCTCCATCGCAATCGGCACCCAATCCGATGTACTTGGAATCATTTGGAAATCTCTATTCGGCTATGATAGCCGTTCAAAGGGTTAAAATCACGTTCACATATTTTTGTCACTTTATCCGTATCTATAAATAATAACGATGTAGACTGTACACGTCTTTCGCGTGAAAAGATACAATTTTAAATAAACCTACCGACGCCTCAGGAATGATATGTTTCTGTTTGCGTTATTGTTCGAACAAACAACCTTACCTCATAGCATTGTCGTTGAATCACGATGAATTTGTTAAATATTTGTGTTTGTACATCGTTCAGTAATTTATGATATGACATTTGAAGCTTTGACATGTTTTGTTGGCCAGTAGTAGTATTGTTAGGTTTGTTATAGTTTGATACTTTATGGAGGTCGAGTAGAAGAGTTGACTATAAAAATGTGAAATAAACACGAAAATACCAGACTATAGTAAAGTTGTTATTGTTGTTATTTGCCACTTAGTAAATAAGTTCACATGGACGATTTATACGCCATATTTCGCAACAGGACGGCGTCAATAATGCGGCGGTTAAGTTTCAGTGGGAACGGAGTCCTGAAGACGTTAGATGCTCCATTGCCAATTGTGCAATGGAACAGTTTACATAGCGCAGGAACACACGACAGCAGATTTTTAGCAGCAAGTGGCTTAGTAACTTGTAGGCGAAGAGGCCTGCGCCTCTACTGTCCTTTCACAAAACATTCTTTCTTTTTAGTCTCTTCTCATTGAGAACGCCTGTTTGTGTGTGTAGAAGCTGTGTTGCCAAGGGATTAGGATGTACAGTCAGGCGTTCCACATATTTTCCCCTGTGTTTTTCTATTTCTTCATGCACGGTTGGTACTTCGAGGTGTTCATGGATCTCATCATTCCTGAAGAACCACGGTGCGTTTGCAATAGTGCGCAGAATGCCATTTTGTATGCGTTGTAAGCACAGGATGTTTGATTTGCTGGCTGTACTCCAGAGTGGGATACCATAGGTCCAAATAGGCTTTAAGACAGAGATGTAAATCAGGAGTTTATTATCAACCGAAAGAACCGAGTTTCTTCCTACAAGTCAATATAGGTTTCTGAATTTTAGATTTATCTCATCTCTTTTCTTTTTTACGACAGCAGATGGGGCATGAAACTAGCTTTAGTATGTGTAAACAAAAATAATAATTTTACATTATAGGTCTCTGTATACTAACCCTAACTAATAAGTTTTTGTTATTTTGAAATGTACTAACAACATATGGATGCAATATCTGAATATTATTATTAGTAAATGAAATATCGGTTCTACCAGTCGGCATACCGGTCGCCTTAAAGGCCAGTTTACATTTGCAAGAACGTGCATGCAATGTGGACTAACGTATATGAATTCGCCGCTAGAGGCACTAGTGCAGCGTGAGGTCTCCGAAATGTCAAATGTCACTGTTGGTAGGTACGCTACGCGGCTTATTTGAAATAAGAATAATATGGTGACTGGTGAATATTTTGCGTTACCTGAAATGGAAAACTAAGAATAATATGGTGACTGATGAATATTTTGCAATACCAGAGGTTAATTGTGGCAAATATAAGTTACGAATTACGCGTCAATGAATGTCAGTGTTTTGTGAAAGTTTTATCTTTCGGAAACTTATGTCATCTTTATTTCAATCGAAACGGGATAGCGCAACCCTGCGGCATGCTCGATATTAAATATGATTTAAATGTGAACTTTTCTTTCACGCCCGTAATATCTAATAACAAACTTTGACAGCTCGACCTTACTCGACAGTGGCGCCACCTGGTGAGCACAAAAACGGTAGACATTGCGGGGCTGCAAACTACTGAGGTTAGACTAGTCCGATGAAACCCTGCAATGTAATAAAAATTACATGCAAGTTCTCGCTATGTAAATCGGCTTGAAGAAAGGGCGCAGAGAAAATTTAATGATGGTTACTATAAGTCGCGGGTGTCCGCTGGATGCGGGTGGCGCAGGACCGGTCATTGTGGAAGTCTTTGGGGGAGGCCTATGTCCAGCAGTGGACGTCTTTCGGCTGACATGATGATGATGATGACTATAAGTATCTAAGTAATAAGTATGTTATGTTGCTGATGCTAGCTGTTCTGGATATTGACGAAGCCCGCGTTGTAGATAAGGTTTGTACCAGTTTTGTTTAATTAATTTTGTAATAAATATTTAAGTTGTAAAAAAAAAGTGATTGAGCAATTGTTTTTAATTGTACTTAGTCGGCTCATAAGTTCTGTCATATACATAGTATCAAATAAAAACAAAAGTTTAAGTTTATTCCGTATAATTTGTACAGCGTTTGAAAGCTTATAAACTAGAGAATCTAAATGTATAACATTTATTCAAAATGACCGCCATAATTATCTACACAGGCTTGAAGTCTGCGTGGCCAGTCGTCAATGGATTCACGCACCACTTTCATGTCGATATTGGCCACTGCCGTAGCAAGGGATTTTTTCAGCGAGTCTAGATTTGCATGAGGTTTTGAGCACACCTTTTCCTCTAAATACTGCCATATTTTATAGTCTAACGGATTAAGATCTGGGCTAGAGGAGGGCCAATCTTCATGCCGTATAAAGTCGATTTTATTGGAGGCGAGCCAGGCTTGTGTAGACTTTGCCTTATGGGCTGGAGCAGAGTCCTGCTGGAAAACCCAATGCTGGTTTAGAAATATCGTATGGGATAGTGGTTTCACAATATTAGTCAACACCGTGTCTTGGTACACTTTGGCACTAGTTTTTACTCCTTTCTCACAAAAATGCTTACTAGTGACGCCCGCATAAGAAACTCCCAGCCAAACCATCACAGATGAAGGGTGATGACCTCTTTGAATACGGAGAATGCTATTAGACGCTTCTTTACTATTGCGAGCGTACACTCATTTTGTTTATTACAGTTTTCTTCTATGACAAAAAATTTCTCGTCCGAAAACAGTATACAACGATGCTTATTTTTAGCGTACTTCTTCAATAAAGCTTTAGATCTTTTAAGCCTTAAAGCTTTAAGCCGACCATTGAGAAGATGGCCAGTTTTTCGTTTATAAGCACGAAGTCTCAGGTCTTGATTAAGCACTCTTTTCACCGTGTTTCTGCTCAAACCCATCTGGAGGGCCATAACTTTTTGTTTCCTAGCGGGATTTCTGGCAATGCGTGCCCTAATTGCTTGTACAACCGCTGGAGTCCTAGCTGTACGCGGACGACCTCTTCTTTTCCTGTCATTTAAACTAGAGACCTCACTGTATCTTTCTATGGTACGATACACAAATCTTAGAGAGAATTTTAAATTTTCAAGTAGCTTAAAAATTTTAGTCGGCGAGTGTCCACAACGATATAGTGCAATTATTGCGGTACGGCTATCTTTAAGCGTCCACTCCATGTTAAAGAAAACAGAAAATTATACTACACAAATATTTAAAAAAGATTCGAAATTCAAATGCACAACGGTTTTTGTTTTAAGAGTTCCAAATTTAAATTTTAAAGGCCAGTGACAGAACTTATGAGCCGACTAAGTATGTTTAGTCTATAAGATTATTTTTACTACCAGGTCAGGGGTACCTCTTACCTTGTAAATAACATCTGTCTAATGTAATGTACTTGATTATGCAAATAAATGAATATCCCAAGAAGTGACTGGCAACACATGTGAGCATAAGTAAATAGAACGATTCCTTGGTATAGAATTGTGAACGTCGTAAGAAATTAAGTTTCAAATGCTACAAATTAATTAAATTTAAAGTATAAGAATCGTCATCATCATCATGTCAGCCGAAAGACGTCCACTGCTGGACATAGGCCTCCCCCAAAGACTTCCAGAATGACCGATCCTGCGCCACCCGCATCCAGCGGAAACCAGCGACCTTTACCAGGTCATCAGTCCACCGTGTGGGGGGCCTGCCCACGCCTTCCGGTACGTGGTCGCCACTCGAGAACCTTTCCGCCCCAACGGCCATCGGTTCTACGTGCTGTGTCTGCCCACTGCCACTTAAGTTTAGCGATTCGAAGGGCTATATCGGTCACCTTCGTTCTGCTGCGGATAACTTCATTATTGGTATCAAGTCCTCGGTCTTTATTTTTAGCAAACAAGAGGCCCAAAAAATGATACGAACTTGAGCGAGTTGGCTGTGCTATCATTAGTCTACTCATATTGCATTAGCCAGGGGGCATGATAACAGAGAAAGGCATCCACTACTGAGTTATTTAAATCCATCGGTCCACCGTGTGGGGGGCCTGCCCACGCTACGCCTTCCGGTACGTGGTCGCCACTCGAGAACCTTTCCGCCCCAACGGCCATTGGTTCTACGTGCAATGAGCCCCGCCCACTGCCACTTAAGTTTAGCGATTCGGAGGGCTATATCGGCGAGTAGCTAAAGTATACGAGTAGCATAATCTTACCTGCGCAACATCCTTCTGGCTTCGGGGTGAGCTTGTTCAGTGGCACAGATGAGCCATTCCAGGGCCTGTTTGAAGTTTGACACCTTGTCGGCTTCCAATTCTGCAAGATTATGCTGTATTAGAAAGCCTTTAGATATAAGTCAGCCTTTAGATATAACCTATGTTGCTATCAAGTAAGGTCCATTTTCAGTCTTTTGCTACACAACTTACGGAATCTACTCTGGTGGTAAAGACATTAAACACTATTCAACAACCACTATAGCCTAGTTGGTACGCTTGGTAGCAGTACCCTGCCTATGAAGCTGGTTGGCCGGGTTCGCAATCCAATCAGGGCATTCATTTGTGTGATGAGCATGAGTATTTGTTCTTGGGTCTTGGATATTTTCTGTCTTGGTTGTTTGGTGTGTTGTGTCCTACCTATCAGGTGTTTTTTTAATATCCCTTTAAAACTTCCAGATTATGTTATTTGCTGCTTAAAATACTTCGGAAAAATTAAGAAAAACCCTTGGCCCTCTTCAAAGTTTTTCACTATGTCCTTCACAAAGCACATCAATGCTTAATTAAGTTATCCTTTTCAAAGTACATAAAACGAAAATTGTCCGTCAAATCGAATGATAAAGAAATATGGACATATATATAACAAATAAATACATAAAGAACATTTCCCCTTTGTGAAGACCATTTCGTCAAAAACATCTCGCTCAGCTCGCGCTGGTAAGTCTAAATCATAGTTCACTAAGCACTAATATAATATATATTATATAAAAATAAAATAACACTGCTTTAATAGATAGTTTGAAAAATGTGAAAAATGCCAAATTCGTAAACAGTTTCGCTAATGAAAAAAGTGAGATCTAACTGGAAACATAGTACTTCAAAGCGCCTTAGATCACAGTTACTGTCATGCATGACATTTTTAAATTCTTAAAATTATTTGTTATGTTATTAGCTACTCAATAGTGCGACTTTGCAAGTTTTCTCTTTTTCTAATTTCTCTACTTTACTGATCTGAACGTAAAGTTATAACTTCCTTAACTTACCATACCTTAACTTCGACACACTTATTCGAAGCCTTCACTAGATCTTTATCAATAACATACCAGAGTACATTGTACTCAGACTCAAAGATTAAAGTTGGTGGGTAAGGTATACATTACACATATTCTATATGTATGTATTTATTATTAGGTTTAAAAGATTGTGTACTCACAAAAGTTCATTTTGTTTTTCAATTTTTTTTACAGTAATCATAGCAAAATCTTGTGCCTAGCCAAATACAGTTCATAATGTATGCTATACATGACTGTAGCGAAATTTTCATGAAGATTCATTTTCAAGACGTGAATAACACTTCAACTTTCAAATAGCTTCTTAAAGTCAATTAACGACCAAGACTAGAATTAGACTATAATTACTATCAAAACGAGGTATATACCTTGTATATTTGTTTTAGTAAGTTTCCGATCTTTCGGCACTGTTGCAAGCGCCATTTTCAAGGACTAACTGACGTGCTGCGCTGCGAGTTCTAGTTGTGGTCTCTCCACACAGAATAGCGATCTACCCTCTTCTTGTTTTTTTTTTTCGCACAATGTCACCGTTACTACTACCGTTCGTAATCTCACTTGAAACTCGATCACGTCACACAACACTTACAGTATCAACTCGCGCATTCTTTCCGGGAACGGTCTTTTTGCTGCCCGCTCGCGTCCAGTCCGCGGCCTAATCCTTGAAAATGGCGCTAGCAATAGTGCCGAAATATCAGAACTTACAAAAACAAATATTGGTATTCGTATATACTATAAATGGTAATGATCGTGTAAGCTTGAAATTGTATAAAGATTAGACAATCATCGCTAAATAATAATTAAGGAATTCTGCTATGTTTATGTAAGTTGTTGTTGAAAATAGTACTTATACAAAACATATTATGATCACATGTGGCTATACTGCCCTAAGCACAGGCTATATTTTAACATTTTTTGTACTAAGTTATCTACATTTGTCCTCTCCAGAGGACAAATAACATCCATCACAAGGGTAATTTCGTTAAGATTACGGAAATAAATATCTGGTATGTAAATACGGGTATTTGTTGGAAGACTTAGTAAGAATACCATGTTAATTGCTCTTGATTAAATATATTACATTTTTTTAAAATTTGGTTTTAAGATTGCTCTTGGCCAGCAGCCAAGGGGCAAAGATGAAGCCGACGATGAAGCAAGCTCACCCAGAAGATGCCTATTCATTTGTGCCTTAAAAAGGTCTAGGTCTACATATGATTATAGTTATCATTGCGCGGTCAAGGCAGTGGAGTGGTCAACTCCAAAATTTATTACGTTTTTTTACATGTTGCACTATGAAGTTTAATGTATAAATAACAAGTTGCATGGAAAAATCTATATAGCTATTGCAAAAAATGTATTGTCATCTAGTACTATCAGCATCAAGGTTGACTGAACATTCCTGAACCTTATTGCAACGAGATAAGGTCTACCAATGAGCAGTTAACTGTTACATGTTTTGCTTAATTTGGGACTAGGTAAATTTGTGTAAATTCTCCACAAATATTTATTTATTTTATGTAAAATCTAAGAAAGCACTCTCCATAATACAATCTGTTTCTTGTCTTTGTTATGTTTATGTACAGAAGACAAAATCACCGATACAAGACACGTGTATCAAGCTACTATGATTAAGCTGTCTCATATCATAATATTTAAATGAAAGGTCTAAATTTTTTTTGAAGTTGTGTGTGTTTTATATTATACATTGAATCAAGACAAATATTACAGCCTAAAAAATATTAACACTGTTCACTCTAAAACTAACCTTTTTTTAAATCACATAAAAATTTAGGTATAACATACCACATTTTTCTTCTAAAAGTTGTTTAGCAAGGACAACTTGTGACTCCGCACAACCATCCTCAGCCAGTTGATTTCGGAGCCTCCTGAGGGATCCTTGTGGACCATCTGAAACAAATGAAGACACCAACAAAAGTATAACTTTCTTTATAGCAGACAATAGGGTAATTGAATTTTATAATTACTCCAACCGAAACAAGACCAAAAAATATGCCCAATGATGGAAAACCTATTCAATTATCTCAAAAAATAACAGTTTAATGTTGGTAGTCAGGATGCTCAGCAAACATTTGCGGGAGGCAACAGGCGATCCTCGTGTGGGCAGCTTTCTCGCACAAAGAATCGCTATTGCAATTCAGCGCGGGAATGCTGCCTGCATGATGAGCACCCTGCCTAAGGGGCCAAATTTAGATTTTTTATAGGTTATTTTTAATTATTTTTATGTTAGAGTAATTTCTCTTTTCCGAGGTAGATATACTCACGTAACTCGGAAAGCAAATATCATTTATCAAGAAAAGCAATGAAGAAGAAGTAGATAGGAAGATAGCAAATACTTGGAAGAAATTCTGGTCCCAAAAAGACGTTCTTAAAGGAGATACCATTTAAATCTAAAAGGAATAGTAATGGACACCTGTATACTACCAAGCTTGACATATGGAAGCCAGACATGAACATATACAAATAGAATCAAAAATAAAATTACGACCTGCCAGCGCTCAATGGAGAGAAGCATCCTAAAACTACGTAAAATTCAGAAAACTAGAAGTGAAGACATCAGAAGGTGAACAAAAATTAAAGATGCACTAAAACATGCTCTTCGCCAGAGATGGAGATGGGCAGGACATATCGCACGATATCAAGAAAAAAGGTGGGCGCTGGAGACAAGTAAATGGCCTGGCCCGGATGGAAAATGCACCCAAGGAAGGCCAATGCAGACATGGATTGATGACATCGTGAAGATAGCCAGAAGTGACTGGCTTAAAAAAGCACAAGACAGAGAAGATTGGAGAAAGATGGAGGAGGCTTCAACCTATTAAGGGTCCATAAATAAAAAAAAATATAACTAAACATTAAACATATACCTGTAAAAAAGGAATAAAGAAGCTGATTAAAAAAAATAAAAAAAAAACTATTTTTTTCACATGTTTTTCCAAATTTTATATGTAAGTTCTTAACATTATATACTTAAATATTAATGCTATTTAGAGAGAGAAAATACTATAAATCTGTGGTGTCACAGACTTCTGGCATCATAGTAAATGATGATTATTCCATATGAAGGTGTCATGCAGAAAAGGGGCAGAATATATGTCTTTTTGTTCCTCATCTCAGCTAGGCCAGGTTAGGGTAGGTAGTGAACCAGCAACAAAACTCCCAGTAGCTTGATTCCACTTACACCCCAGATTCAGTTGAAAGTCACTCAACCAATCTCAGTGGAGCACAAACTCTTAAAAGTATTCCAGTGTTTATACCACCCGCATGGTTGTGTCGGAGGATTCCCCTGGATTTTCCCCAGGCTACTCTCCCACCGCACACTCCCTATTGCTTTAATGGCCCGGCTACAGTCAGGTCAAATAACAAAAAAAGATACAAGAGAGTCATAAATATTTGCTCACAATCATGCAGGCTGTATGCTTGTTTGATACCGTCATAGCATATATAATTATAATAATATATGTATGCATGGTTATTACCAGGGGATGGAGTCTTCTTGAATTAGAAAACAAAATAAGGAAGAATAGTGATATCTTAATTTTACAAAGTAAACAACAGTAAGCACATTTCATTTATTAACAAACGAATTATTGAATTTCAGACTGGATTTGAAGGTCACCATTTTCAGACAATTCAGAATAATCTAGTACATCTACACAAGGTCAGTATTTTCAATAGTCAATCGTTTGGTAACTAATTAGCCACGATAAAAAGCCGCTTGCATTCAAGATTGTCACTAACGTTAATAAATTTATATTATAAACCAAGTAAAGTTAATAGACATTATTATTTATTATTGATACTGTCTTTTCCTGTTATTTTTACTTACCATGAATATTCCAACGTTTTCGACCCGGTGGCATTACTAAATACAAAATAATATATTTTTCAACCCGTACACCGTATTAAAATACATCAAATTAAGTTTAAGTGTTAAATATGGTTATAATTAACAACAAAATATCCCGATGTTTTGATTCGTTCACACTAATTTGCCAATTTTTTATGTCAAAATCACGTCAAAGTCAGACTTTTCTGTTCGACGTTAAATTTTTGCATTTTGCAATAATTTTTGCCTAGTTTAGGCGAACCTAAAAAGTAAAGTTACTTGATCGTTATGGCAGAATTAACAAACACGTTTATAAAAATGATCAAGCTTATTAGGTGAAAGAAGTTCTACACCTACGCGATACGCCTACGCAAGTTGAAATAGATCTTTAAGGAAGAGTTGTGACTAATGACTACGAATATATTTAGAAACTCCCTAAAATATAAAAATATCTCCAGTTTAAGCATCCTGTGTGGGATTGTCAGTTGTTTATTTCTGTTTTCGGTGTTCGGGTCATTCTGGTCATTCTTTCGTCACGTTTTGTTTGACAACATTAGTAGGAAAACGAAACGAAACGCTAGTTGTTTGACAGGACCGGGAGAAAACATTCGTAAAAAATCGTGCAACACAATTTAGAATGGATTCATGTTGAGCAACATAAAGAAATAAGTTTTATCATATTTGTTGTGAGTAGAAGTAACAAAACTGTTTGTTTATTTAAGTTTGTCATTGTCTATGACCAAGATTACCTTAAAAATAATAAACGTCTGTCGTTGCCCGTCATCCGGTTGTATCATTTATTAAAAGGTTATGGGCGTTAAATTTAAAATTTAATATTGTGAATGTTAGTGTTATATATAGTAAAAATGTCAACAAGTGTAATTGCAAGTATACCAAAATTGAAAGGCCGGGAAAATTATGAAGATTGGGCCTTTGCCGTTGAGAATTTTCTTATACTAGAAGGAATGAACGAATGTATAACAAATGAAGAAGACGTCAATGATGCTAAAGCAAAAGCTAAAATTATTTTGACCATTGATCCTAGCTTGTATGTACATATAAAAAGTGAAAAAAGTGCTTGCGGACTTTGGAAAAAATTAAAGAAATTATTTGACGACACAGGTTTCTCAAGAAGAATTGGACTTCTTCGTCATCTGATATCAATTCGTCTAGAAGACTGTGACACGATGTCACAATACGTAACCAGAATTGTGGAGACCAGCCAGAGACTGAATAGCACAGGCTTTACGATCAATGACGAATGGGTTGGTTCCCTACTTCTAGCAGGATTGCCAGAAAGATTCTCTCCGATGATCATGGCTATTGAACATTCAGGCATAGAGATCACCGCAGATAGCATTAAAACCAAATTAATAGATATCGAAGACGGAATTGAAGCCAATCGTTCGCAGAGTGCATTCGTTTCAAAAGCGTGGCAAAACAAAAAGCCCGGCAGGCCAGCCACAACGCATTTGACAGAAACGTCAACTTCAAGCAAGGCACATGTAAAATGTTACAAATGTAAACAAACCGGACATTATAAGAACCAGTGTGACTATATGCCAAAGAAGAAGCACTCTAATGCTTTCAGTGCAGTATTTCTAAGCGGTAATTTCAGTCGTTCGGATTGGTTTATTGATAGTGGTGCCAGTACGCATTTATCGGCAAATGAAGATTGGTTAATAAATACGTCAAACCAACATGATGTCAAAGAAATTTTGATCGCCGACAAATCGTAGTTACCGGTTAAATGTTGTGGAGATATACACATAACTACACTTGTTGATAATATAGAATACAGTATACCAGTGAAGGATGTCTTGTGTGTACCGGGGCTTGTCACGAATCTGCTTTCAGTTAGTCAGCTAGTAAGTAAAGGAAATAAGGTACGTTTTGCGAATAATAAATGCTACATTCACAATCAAGCGGATGACATTGTGGCAGTTGCCGACCTGGTCGAAGGTGTTTACAAACTGAATGTGAAAGAGTCTCACTGTTTGTTGTCGACCTCAGGGGCTGTGTGGCATAGACGCTTTGGACACCTGAACAGCAGTGACCTAAATAAGATGCGTTATGGAGCTGTCACAGGTATGTCATACACAGATAAGTCCCAGATATGCAAAGAGAATTGCATAGTATGCTGTGAAGGGAAGCAGATGAGGCTGCCGTTCAACCATATTGGGAACAGGAGCTGCGGCTTGCTAGATATCATTCACGGAGACCTATGTGGACCTATTGAAGTAAGATCCATTGGACAGTCGAGGTACTTCATGTTACTGGTTGATGATTATAGCAGAATGGTCCATGTCTATTTCTTGAAGACAAAGGATGAAGCTTTTAAATCATTCAAAGAGTATAAAGCCATGGTAGAAAACCAGATAGGCAGGAAGATTCGTATCTTCAGAACGGATAACGGCATGGAATTTTGTGGAAAGGAGTTTCAGAAGTATTTGAGAGATGCGGGAATCATCCACCAGAATAAAAATCCATACAGTTCTGAGAAAAATGGCCTCTGTGAGAGAATGAATCGCACGATTATCGAAAAAGCAAAATGCATGCTGTACGACGCAGACCTAACCAAGGAATATTGGGCAGAAGCTGTGAACACGGCGGTTTACCTGCGGAATAGGTCAGTTGTGTCTGGTACAGGTGATAAGACGCCATATGAGCTATGGACAGGCAAAAGACCTGACGTTAGCCATCTCCGTATATTTGGGAGCAAAGTAATGGTTCACATACCTAAAGAGAAGAGGCTAAAGTTTGACAAAAAGGCAACCCAGTGTATATTGGTTGGCTATCCAGACAATGTAAAAGGATATCGGGTTTTCAATCCCCACACGAATCAGATAACAACGAGCAGAGACATTGTTGTGATTGAAGAAGGATTGAGAAGTGAAGCTAAGACTAACACGAACGAAAACTTGATAGACTTTGTTGTAAATGAGGAAATAAAAGACAAAGAGTGCACAGAAACAGTGGGAGCAATGCCAGAAGTCAAGGAAAGTGTAGAGCCTGATACTACAAATGATATAGCTCAGGTGGACCTGAACACAGTGCCAGAAAGGTCAAGTGCAGGTGCAGGATCCGAAGAGGAAAGCTTTGTAGACGCTCAAGAAGGGGAAGTGAAGCTATTGGTGCCTGAACCTACATTAACAAAGCGTATACGTAAGCAACCAGACAGATATGGCTGGTGCGCCACTGGTGACTACAACGTAAGTGACAGCGACCCCTGTAATGAGGTAAGTCTAAATGACGCTCTTTATGGACCCGAGAGTTTGCAGTGGAAGCAAGCTATGACAGAGGAACTGAAGGCTTTCGATGAAAACAATGCATGGGAGTTAGTAAAAGCTCCTGAGAGCGGTTCTGTTGTCAAATGTAAGTGGGTGTTTAAAAAGAAGTTAAATCCGGACAACAGCATCCGTTACAGGGCTAGATTAGTTGCCAAGGGATTTACCCAGAGACCAGGCATTGATTTCGACGAAACTTTTTCGCCAGTTTTACGCCATTCGACTTTAAGATTGATGTTTGCGTTGGCAGTCAAATTGAATTTGAATACTTGTCATTTAGACGTAACCACTGCCTTTCTAAATGGTTTGTTAACTGAAAACATATATATGCAAAAACCGGTAGGTTTACAATGTTGTGATGACAGCAAGGTTTTAAAACTAACCAAGGCAATAAATGGGTTAAAACAGTCATCCAGAGCCTGGTATGAAAGGGTTGACAACTCATTGCAGTCAATTGGTTATAAAAAGTCACTTTTAGAACCATGCATGTTCACCAAAATTGATAATCGTTCGAAAACCGTGATATTGTTGTACGTAGATGATTTTTTCATATTTTCAGATAGTCAGAATGAAATGAATAGTTTAAAAAAGGAATTGGCGACAAATTTCAAATTTAAGGATTTGGGTTGTATAAAGCAGTGTTTAGGCATGCGAGTAAATCACGATAAAGACAACGGTGTCATAACCATCGACCAGGAGAAATACATTGAACAGATACTAGATAAATTTAATATAGCCGACTGTAAGACAGCAGACACGCCTATTGAACCCAAACTTGATACAACTAGGGGTGAAGTTTGTGATCGGAACTTACCGTATCAGCAGCTGATAGGCAGCATGATGTACCTAGCTGTTTTAACAAGACCAGATATAGTATTTTCAGTAAACTATTTAAGCCAATTTAATACTTGTTACACTGAAGAGCATTGGGCTTATGCTAAGCGAGTGCTCAAGTATTTAAAGAAAACCAAAAACCTATGTTTAAAATATTCAGCGGATGGTAACGCACAGCTACAGGCTTACGTAGATGCTGATTGGGCTAGTAATACATTAGATCGTAAGTCATATACTGGATATTTCTTTGAGCTTTCAGGGTGTGCTGTTTCATGGGAAACACGAAAGCAAACTAATGTAGCCTTGTCCAGCACCGAGGCCGAATATATGGGTTTAGCCGATTGCTGCAAAGAAGCAATATATCTGAAACGCTTGCAATATGAGATTACCCGCGACGATTACACTATAATCGTATTTAACGATAATCAGTCAGCTCAGAAGCTAGCGACCAACCCCATATTTCACAAGAGGTCTAAGCACATAGACGTGCGGTACCATTTCCTTAGGGAAAACATTGTTAAAACCAATATTAAACTGCAATATCTTCAAACAAAGGAAATGCCCGCCGATATTTTTACAAAGGGCTTAGTAGCCAGTAAACATAATAAATTTGTAAAAATGTTGGGGCTATCAATGTGCTGATATACTTAGTATATTTAAGTTTTATACTGAATTTTTAGTTTAGTTAGTGTTGTTTTGTTAAGTGGGAGTGTTGTGAGTAGAAGTAACAAGTAACAAAACTGTTTGTTTATTTAAGTTCTATGACCAAGATTACCTTAAAAATAATAAACGTCTGTCGTTGCCCGTCATCCGGTTGTATCATTTATTAAAAATATTTTTTTATATCGATTAAAATTTCGATAACGATTTGTGTCCATTTGAAAGCACACCAGCCCGGCTAGTATGATAGTCAGTTCAGCACAATTTTCATTTATGAAGACGGAAACACTGGCAGGTGAAGACCTGGGCTGTGTTCCGAATCACGCTTACAGCGCTCTGAGCGCGCTCACGGTCGGACCGATTCACGCTCAGAGCGCTTACACGAGATTACGTGACGTCATTGATGACGTTATGGACGGCGCTCACGGTGCTCACACTCCCAGCCGTAAGCACCTTGAGCGCAAACGTCAAGTTGACGTTTGACATGTTATGACATCTCATTATAGGCGCGAAAAAACAAAACTTCACAGGTTATATTAGTTTATTTATTACTATAATAATAATAATCATTTATTTCACCATCTCCTATGCTACGAGATCAATCTCAATTTGGTACTGGAACATGTCGTCCGGAAACTGCTGTCACAGGATTCCGGAATTGAACTAAACAGAAAACATAGGTTGATAGTGTTGACCCTATCAGTTTATGCTTTCTACGCGTCAACGCAGACTTTGGTTTGCTAGGCGAAAACCGAGAAAAGGTGGAAATGTCAACTCGAGAATGTTGGATCAAGAAGCAGCAAAAGTGGGGCTCAGGATTAATCATGGAAGACGGAATACCTCCACATGCGTTTTAGAAACAGTCGTGCTAAACGAGAAGTCTTACTTGTAGGGGAAAGAAACCTCTTACAAGGGAGTGTCCAAATTAATACCTCGGATGCATTGTCACTGATACGCATGCTAGAGAGAATGAAATTAACACCCGTATCCAGAACACCTTACGCTGCAGTGTTCCTCTGAACAGAGTGTTGGCGTCCAAGCTCCTCAGTAAACGATCTAAACCTCGGATATATAAGATCGCAATCCGCCCCATCTTAATGTATATGGGTGTGAGCCCTGGACGCTAACAGTTAGGGAGGAGAACAGCCTGTTAGGAGGAAAACGTATAAGGTGTTCCGAAAAATCCTAGGACCAGTGAAAAGAGACGATGGGAGTTGGATGATACGTTAAAATGCTGAAATAGAAGAGCTGGTGGCCGAACCAAATATTATGGGTGAAACCAAAGCGCATCGTCTTCGCTGGCTTGGTCACTTCGAGAGGATAGGAAAAGATCGACAGGTGAAGAGAGCATACTTGGGCCGACCGACCGGACTTGGTGGACGCAAGGATTTGGTGGACGAGGACCTGTGTGAGATTGGAGCCGGTGCAAGCTGGCGAAAAATAGCGCAGGGCCGAGAAAAGTGGCGTGCTCTTGTCTCGGAAGCCAATACTCATTTTGGGTCGTCGTGTCAGCCTAGTTAGTTAGTTTTATATTAGTTAGTTGCAGATTGCGATTAATTTCAATTTTCTACAAATCAAAAACCCAGCCCAGAATTTCCTACTACGATTAATTGACGAACTCCAAATTCAAATTCAGTTGACGTTGACATGAACATGACAGTGAATACGCTTATGACTGGTCCGAAACAAAACACCACTTACGCGGCCTTGAGCGCGCTAACTGATTCGGACCGGCCGCCAGCACTGTAAGCGTTGTGAGCGTTGTAAGCGTGATTCGGAACACAGCCCTGTCAGATATTACTTATCTGTCTCTCTCAAACCTACTGATTTGGGCACTAGTGAGAATAGATCAGATGTACATCGGATCTGCTTTACTGTTAAACTGTGATATTTTGTTATGTTGGCTACATTGGCTTGTTTATATTTTGTGCTTGATCAATAATCTCAGCTGTCATCTCATCGACTCGACCACAGCACAGCTGTCAATGTCAAAAGAAAATAAAGAAAGGCTTTGCTTTATATCGCCTCTTTTCGATTATTCGGATTCGGTACCTACTTTGCGCAACAAAATACGAAAATAATGTTTGTGAATTTTGAAAAGATAGTGTACTGTATTTTGTGCTGGCCATAAATGTTATTTAATTGTAATTAAAATGTTGACTCCACGGTTCAAGCTATCGCAGGACGACAACCACGTGTATATTAGCGTGCATGCACCGTATACAAACATAGGTGATACAGAAATCGACGTAGATGGTGAGAATTTTCTGTTTGTATCTAGCCCTTACTTCTTGCGCCTTCGTCTCCCTGGCCGGATCAATGAAAATGATCACTCGAAAGGTTCGTACACATGCGAATCGGGGGATTTCCTCCTTACGTTTGAAAAAGAAAATGCTGGTGAACATTTCGAAAATTTAGATATGATCACTAGTCTTTTAGCGCCAAGAGATATCCCTGACCTTAATCCTGATCTTGTGGAAGTTCTTGAGGAAGAAGGTATCACAATTGATGATAGTACTGACAATGCCAATGGCAATAACTTTTCATACGGCTTCGCCGATAAAATAACTACAGAGTTTCACGAAATTGGGAGCGAGTTCCCTCAAATATTTGAGCTTAAAATCCCTGAAAGGGTGCCTAAGGATGAGCGGAATGGTTTACGAATAGAGTATGAAGATAATAAGTTTTCATTGGATCACTATTTAGCTGACTTTTTTGATGAGGAACTGATTGCTCCGTATTTGACAGGGAAACTGTATTGGAATAGTGCAGATTTTAATGAAGATGCAGACTTCACTGAACAAGAAGTTGCTATTCTTAAAGAGCTGCCGAATAAGCATTACCTTTTCAATAAGAATGAGCATCAGCAGGTTTTGCTTGGTCTAGTTGATATTCTCTTTGGGTATTGTTATGACAAAAGGACAACTATGAATGACAGTAATGTAGAGTCAAGCTGGACCATAAACAAACTATCATCAACTCTAAGCTGGTTCTGCAGTTTTAACAACATGAAACAAGTACTGATTGCTTGCTACAGAAGAGCACTTGTCTACCCAATTTTCAGAAACTTTGAGCTTAACAACAAAGTTAAGAATGATGTTGCGTCACTGTTCCGCAAGGGTAAGAAACTAATTATCAAATGCATGATCGAAATTCATCAAATGTTCAACAATAGTAATGATGCACGCTACATTCTAAATCAACTCTATATCAAGGATTATTTGGTGTTCTTGCAAAAATGCAGGAATGAAGAATTTATGGAGCTATTTAATAACATCGCCAATGTTGACATAATGAAACGTGACCTAGAGTTGGAGCTGGAGGAGTTAGAAGCAGCTGCAGATATGGTGCAGCAAGAAGAGAATGAAGTAATGGAAAATGAGATGGCTGTCCGCATGGCCTCAATGTCTTTGCTAGGCTTAAAGAAGAGCAATGAAATATATGATGATGAAAGTGATGATGACAGTGATTCATCCTCGTCCTCTTCAACAGACTCGAGCAGTACAGATTCCTCTGAGGATCTGTCGGATTTGGACTCAGATGATGATCCATCCTGACTGATGTTTGACTCCTAGGAGCAGTCCGGCCAAGGCCTTTAAGGCCTTGGTGTTGAAAAAGACTGAATAGGTAAGAAAAAGCGAAGGGTATACCGAATGCTGGTCAGGACAATGCATATTGACAGAAATCCCATTTTAGGCATCAGTGTTTCATAGTTATATGGACTGTTAAAATCACTTAATAATAGTGATTCAATGTTATATGCATAAAATCAATTCAAATCACTATGGATGTTACATGTTGCATATAAATATTATTCAATCTATATGTTATTGTGTATTTCAATGTGAAAGTATATAATAATATACTTACTTCTTTATATAAAGTTGCAAAGCAATTAAAATATTACTTTGCTATTCCTTCCTATAATGGAAAACAAAAAAGCAATATTTTCCTAGTAATTGCTGTAATTGCGAAACTATCTTGCAATTATTATAATGTTTAACATTTGTGTACAATCAGCATATAAAATATCTTTGATCCTCTCCTCACATAATAAAAAAAAAACATTGTTACAGTATGATTACTTTGAGTTTACCACTGACATATACTCTTATTCCATTATATATAGTCTAGCTTATGTAATAGAGTTTCTATTCCAAACATACAATTTTAAGACAGTGTCTATGTAATAGAAACTATTACATTGGTCTTAAAGTAGAATATCCAATGAAATATGAGCATATGTCAGTGTCATACTTAAAGTAATTTGTACTGCTTGTGTTATCATTGCTACAAAGTGATGTTCATTGACAACCACGTTAGCCTAGTTGGTAGTTACCATACCTACGAAGCTGGTACTCTCGGGTTCGAATCCCAGTTAAGACATTTATTTGTTTAATATAAAATGCCCTGAACAGTATTCGACCCCGGGGCTCCGGCTTCATAGGCAGGGGCACTACTAACAGCCCAAGTGGTTGTCAATAATAATATAGATACTTTTGTAGCTGACTGTACCAAACAAGTTTCCAATTTCTATGACCATCTGTGTTCTTATCTTTCAACATGAGTTCCAAATGGCCTATACTTATATCTGAAGTTCTACATAATATATGTCAACAAATATTTATATTTAGTTGTTACATGTAACAAAATAAAGTATACCTACTTGTTATATTAACTCTAATATACAATTTACATGTTTATGTACCTACTATAGTGGTCGGCGGTTAAGAAGTCAATCCTGAGTGCCTACCGCGAACTTCGAAAATCGAACTTCATATCGTGCCGTCTCTTTCCGTCATATAGTGTATAACACGAGAGTGAAAGGGACGGGACGGCACGACACGAAGTTCGATTTTCGAAGTTCGCGGTAGGCACTCTGACACCTGTCATTTCCATACAGTTTATAACCTAAAAGTCACTTTGAAGTCACTTCTTAACCGCCGACTACTATATGTAATTATAAAACAAATGTTTTCAATGTTTAAAGCACTAATTATTAGACCTAAAAGACTTTCTGCCTAGCTAGCATGATAGCGTATACCGTCACGTTAACGATATATGGCCGAAATGTACTTAAACGTCACATAAAACGTGACGGTATAAGCTATCATGCTAGCTAGGCAGAAAGTCTTTTAGGTCTAATAATTAAGCGTGGTAGCAAGGCTGTCAATGTACTATATGTGATCTAGTTTTTTAATGGTATCGAACTCCTGGCGCATTCAGCCAAAAAACATGGGAACTATTATTATAACTATTTCGAGAAGGAAAAACTTCAGGCAGGTCATATATATGTGATCTTATAAGCATAGTAAGGCGATGTAGTATTATATAATCAACTTACAGATAATAAATGTTTAGATTAGAATGCATCTTTTATTGTAATTCGAATGAAAACCAAGTAGTACTTACAAAAGTAAATTAGGAAAATTCCACTACCAAATCTTGCCAAAAGCGTTCTACTAACCTGCCAACTTGTCACGACAATTACCTTGTAAGTGGATGATATGAATGATTTCTGTCTCGTTCGATCTTAGGCCGGGTCCACAGCGCCATGTTTTTCTTGTTTGCAACCATCAAACATGTTTTCGAACACAAAATAGGCGTGGCCTCAATGTTAAGAGGGCGCAGTACGTTCGGTCTGGCTCGGTTCTCCATACAAATTTATTTACCCTCTCATTTTAAAACGCCATGCTAGAATAACATGATACACAATGGGATCCGGCATATCTAGGCCGGAAATTAGTTTCTGTTGCTAGAAATTGTAAAAGAAAAAAAATACAGCCGCTTTTTGAGTTTTTTACGGCTTGTATGAAAACCTTAATAATCGCTGTATTTTTTCTCCATTATAATTTCAAGCAACATAAATTATGGTCCGACCTAGATATGCCGGATCCCATTGTGTATACAAAGTTTCATGTTATTCTAGCCCGGCGTTTTAAAATGAGTGCATAAATACGTTGTATGGATAACCGAGCGTACTGCGCACTCTTAAGGCCGGTCCACTGCACCAAAAATCCAATAAAACATGTTTGTAAAACATGTTTGATGTTTGCAAACACGAAAAACATGGCGCTGTGGACCTGGCTTAAGAGCTGTTTTTTATTTAGGTTGTATATGTTTGAAGACAATTCTATTAATCTGTGGTATTAGTATGGTCGTTGGTTTTTAGTTTTGCCCAAAGCACTTAAAAGAACAAAGGCTTTATTTACTAAAACCGCAAAACAACAAAATCACATTACTGTAAAAAGTCGTTACAGCCACCTACAACGTTCAATTGAATATCTCTTTCTCTGTAGCGAGACCACGGATCTATACCTAAACCGGATTGAGTACAAACTTTTATGAGCCAGTCAAACTTGAACCTTAGTCCCGGGGAATACAGTTAATATCCTGTTATGACAGACAGACTAGAGAAAGCGGTCCAAGCGAGAGCAACCAACCGGAGGGCGGTATTCCACTCGCACAAGTTGCCAGTGTAAAAAAATATATGTTGTGGTATTTTAGAATACTGAAAACAATTACTTGCTTGTACTAACTAGTACTGCATGTTCATCAGGCATAATTTACATTTGACCTCATTCGTAATTGTATAAAATATCAACATTATTAACTGACTAAAACGTGACTAAAACCTAGTATTGCAATAAATATAGTAGTATTTTTCAAATATTAATTGGTATCCCCAACGTTAATGGTGTCAAATATGAAATAATGAAACTTAAGCGGCTGATGAAATTAGTTGAAAATAGTGAAAACATGTTGTGTAAAGGGTTGTAAAAGTGAAAGTTTTATTAATTGTGGAATATCATTTCACAGGTAAGAATCAATTTGTTATATTTTACGATAAAACGACAAGACAAATGTCAAACTGATTAGGGTGTCTATGACTTGGGCTGGTTTTGCAGAAATATTCGTTATTAAGTGTTTAGTGAGAAAACCTTTTCTAAAGGTCAGTTGAAATTCAATATTTTAACAATTTTGTTATCATTACGAGCTTTTGTTTAACTTGGACTGTATGTGCTGAAACTGTGCAAGTACTTAAGTTGTCGTTCCAATTTTTTAACCAATTTACAGCTACTTTCCGGTATCCAATTGAGCTGAAATTTAGCATACTTATGTACAGTATGCTAATTTTCACGCATACTGTACTTACATAAGTATGCTAAATTTCAGCTCAATTGGATACCGGCAAGTTCGGTAACAATGTTATATTGTATTGTTACCTACCGAACTCGTGTATCATGGCACCACCGTGCTGATCTGATGATGGTGAATTAAAACTCGTCCTCGTCTTTTTTAACCGACTTCAAAATTTCAAAAGAGAAGGTTATCAATTCGGTTGTATGTTTTTTTTTTTGTTTTTTTTTTTAATGTTTGTTAGTCCATAACTCCGTCATTTCTTAACCGATTTGGAAAATTCTTTTTTTGATTGTAAGTATATATATCCAAGTTGGTCCCGTTTTTGTCAAAACGCAGTTCTGATGATGGGATCCATGAGGAATTGAGGGAACTCCTCAAATCTTTAAGGCAAACATATAGTGATTTTTGTGTTTTTATCAACAAGTCAGCATTTGCATCCAAAAATGTGACATTGGATGAAGTGGAACTGCTCATGATGATCAGAACAGAACTCTTCAACGACGAAAAGTTCACGTTTGGCGATTTGTCCTCCTAGCTGTGTTTGTTAAGCAATTTCTATTTTCACGATTAATTTTTGTCATGCTTGATTTCTGATGATGGGATCCATGAGGAATTGAGGGAACTCCTCAAATCTTAAAGGCAAACATATAGTGATTTTTGTGTTTTTATCAACAAATCGAGCATTATCATACAAAAATGTGACATTTGATGAAGTGGAACTGCTGATGATGATCAGAACAGAACTCTTCAACGACGAAAAGTTCACGTTTGGCGATTTGTCCTTCTAGCTGTGTTTGTTAAGTAAGTTCTATTTTCACGATTGATTTTTGTCATGCTCGAGTTCTGATGACGGGATCCATTAGGAATCGAGGAAACTCCTCAAATGTGAAAGGCACACAAATACTGATTTTAGTATTTTCATGAACTAATCAAGCATATATTTTCATTCATAAAAGTGACATTTGATGAAGTGGAACTGCTGATGATGATCAGAACGGAACTCTTCAACGACGCGTAGTTCACGTTTTGCGATTTGTTCTCTTCGTTTTGTTTGTCAAGCAAGCAAGGTTTTTTCATGATTCCATGAGGAATTGAGGGTACTTAGTCTTCTACCATTATAAACATACATTATAGCCATTTTTATTTTATTGTATATCTATCTAAGAGTGCACCATCTAAGTATAATAATCTTTTACCGGCCTCCCCCATTGTAGTCGGTTTTTTTTTCTTAAATTTTTTTTAATTTACGCATGGCCCATCACGGGAAAACACATTCGTTAAGAGATTTGGAAAATAAAGATGGGCTTAGGCAAAAATTACACAAGACTATATTGTTTAACAATGTATGGATAATTGGATACACAAACTTTTTATAATAAATAATTCTATGTACAATGAAATTTAAAATAAATTAGCGAAAATAAATATTTCTTTGAAAAATATTCTTATTTTATATACTACCTAATTTAGTTTAAATTTCATTGTATATAGAACCTATATTGGAAATAATCCTCATATCCACAGATGTACTTGGTCAGCCTAATTAAAACGAGATGCAATCCTCGAGTTTGGCTTCTCTGTCGGTCACACATTTTCGTCACAGTACTCAATCCGGTTTAGGTATAGATCCGTGAGGCGAGACGCCTTTGTTTCTAGTGGTCGGCAAATGGCGGTCACAAAATGTGGAATCTGACTTATGTCACATTTCTATTAAAACAGTTTAAACTTTTGATAAAAGGCCCTAGAGCTGATAATCCGGTAAAATGTTATTGCATGCTGGAGTCTTTATGTATGAAGTATGCTTATCTTTAATGACGGACTACAAGAGGTAGCCAAACCGCACAATAGGACAATGCATTGCACACAACCAAAAACCAACCACCACATCATCAGCCCTAGGACGTCCACTGCTGGACATCGGCCTCCCCCAATTTCATGGGGGGTAAATGCCATAATCGCCACGCTTGGCATGCGGGTTGGCGATCACAGTATCTTCACCGCACTCCAGGGATACTGCTGACAGTATAACAAATTGGTAGGTTTGTAGAACGGTATAGAAACGTGGCGATGGCGTTTTGAAAGGGCGGGGAAGCCAGTTACACAAAATACGCACGCATGTGTTTTCCACTATACTAGGATCGACAAAGACCAATAAGCCGGCGTTTTGCATTGGCGTGAGCCTTGAGTTTGTACGGGTCTGGGTTATAGGAAAAGTCGATGGTTCCAGTGCGTATTATCTCCTTGTAGACCAGAGCGGACTTTCGCGGGGTTCGACGCCGGTTGCGATTGCTATAGTCCACTTGGTAAAGACCGAATTTGTACCTGAAATAAATACAGTATAAGCGCTTTGACACAGAATAAGTAATAGTACAGTACAGTCAACAGCAAATGTAGATGGTAATTTTACTTTTTAGTACTTTGTCACTCTAATGTAACAATACCTACTGCGACAGTTGCGATGCGTCAAAGTAGTGAAAGTGACAAGGTACTAAAATGATCAGCTACTTTTGCTGTTGAGTATACACGTAGGTAGTACTTTGACTTAGGCTGTAGGTACGTGTTAGGTACAAGCCGCTCATACAAACAAACTGCCCGATTTATATTTGAACAACTAACCAACTTCCTAAAATAGCAAAAGACTGAAAACAGTTAAACAACAAGGGATTCTTGGGGGGAAAGGATCCTTGGGGCACGCCTGAGGATATGGGAACGAAACTGGAAGTTTATTCCTAATGGCAACCGCTTGTGTTCGATCACGTAGGTAGTGTATAGAGAGCCAATTGAGCTTTATTTGTACAATTTGTTACTAATGTTATTATGCAACTTAATTATAATCTATCTTCTATCTATAGGTACATATAATAAAGCTGGAGAGGGTCGAAAGTCTGTACATGGAAGATATTCGAAAAAAAAATTGGCTGGGGAAACTTAGAATCGATAACAGAACACGTTCCAACAGTTTTTTTGAAATTTTTGTCTGTTTACCTGTTTGTCTGTTTATACGAATGCGCATCACGTGAAAACGGCTGAACGGATTTTGATGAAAACTTTACTAATCTGTCGAGTAAATACCCGGTCAGGTTTTAGGCTATAAAAATTGTGCAAATTTGGGTTTAAAGGGGGTAAAAAGAGGGGTTGAATTTTGTATGGGCACTCCTATAATACATGAGTTACAGGTATGAAAATTGGTACCTAAGCATATACTTGACGACAAAGGAAAAACATCCTCATTCAAAATTTGTGAAATCCTAAGGTAGAAACTGAATAATTTTTAAGAAAAAAAAACCGACTTCAATGCCTCCCGCCGGTGAAAGATTATTATACTTAGATGGTGCACTCTTAGATTGCATACAATAAAATAAAAATGGCTATAAGTATGTTTATAATGGTAGAAGACTAAGTTCCCTCAATTCCTCATGGTATCATGGAAAAACCTTGCTTGCTTGGCAAACAAAACGAAGAGAACAAATCGCCAAAAATGAACTACACGTCGTTGAAGAGTTCCGTTCTGATCATCATCAGCAGTTCCACTTCATCAAATGTCACTTTTATGAATAAAAATGCTTGATTAGTTCATGAAAATACTAAAATCACTATTTGTGTGCCTTTCACATTTGAGGAGTTCCCTCGATTCCTAATGGATCCCATCATCAGAACTTGAGCATGAGAAAAATCAATCGTGAAAATAGAACTTTCTTAATAAACACAGCTAGAAGGACTTTTCGTCGTTGAAGAGTTCTGTTCTGATCATCATCAGCAGTTCCACTTCATGAAATGTCACATTTTTGTAAGATAATGCTTGACTTGTTGAAAAAACACAAAAATCACTATATATTTGCCTTAAAGATTTGAGGAGTTACCTCAATTCCTCATGGATCCCATCATCAGAACTGCGTTTTGACAAAAACGGGACCAACTTGGATATATATACTTAAATCAAAAAAAGAATTTTCCAAATCGGTTAAGAAATGACGGGGTTATGGAGTAATCACGCAAAAACGGCTGAATAGATTAAGATGATTTGTATGCTAATAGTATATAATCCGGTTTCACTTATATAAGTATATTATAAGTGTACTTTTTGTCCCGATGATCTTCCATCAAAGGGATATTAAATCGGGGATGCAAGTAAGGTCTATGAAACGGGGTGGTTTAATCCTCATACGCCATTCTACGATTTAAGTTTCAGCCAATTGGGAGTATAGCAGCGTGTCAAGAAATTTAACTGAAAGCATAGCAGAATTGTAAACAAGTTGACGATTCATTATGTCAAAACCGAAGTATTATAATTCCTTCTGATTGTTGACGCTATGTTTGAGCACAACCTTTCGCAATAAGTTCTACTTTGCGTGTACATCAATAGTTATTTGTTATACAAGGGTGCAAAGTTGTATTTTACCCGCGAGTGTGGAAACACGAGCCAGCGAAAGGATTCTATAGTTGAACCACGAGCGAAGCGAGTGGTTCTAAAATAGAATCCTGAGCGTAGCGAGTGTTTCAACACACGAGAAGTAAAATACAACTTTGCACCAGTGTGTAACACAAAACTTTTCTCCTCACTATAGCGAGGAAAGTGCAACATGCAAAAAAACAGTTCCACAGGCATGATTTTCATCACTGGAATCACTGATATTTTTACGATATTATAATAGAAAACTCTGAAAGTTGTGTATAATATTTACGCGAGTCGGAGTCAGTGACAAGTTGTGTATATTTTAGTTGACATTGACAATGATGACATTTCTGACGATGCGTTTTGAAATTGCATCGACTCAACTTGTGCGTTTACAATTATACTCAAAGTCATTATAAAAAAATGTTACTTATAGAATTTTAAGGTTTAGGTACGACTTACACCGTGTCCAATATGTTCGAATACAGTTTCAAACTCTCATTAAAACAAAGTTCTAATAACAAATGCAATAAAAACTATATTTTATGAAAGATATCCTTATATACAATATTCATAATAAATATTATGGGATGACTCCACCTTTAACCTTCATCACCAGCTTCAAACGTTTTTCGAATCCGTCACGCGCGGCACGCACTGCCTTCATCGGCCTTTCGTCTCAAATTTGTACGCCAACTTTTTTTAAATGCTCCAAACTCTTAATTTTATAGTTATTCAGTTTTGAGAGCATGTACGACCATACAAAAAAGTCCAGTGTATTTAAATCCGGAGAACTTAGGGGCCATTCATTTCTTGGTAAGAAATCCGTTAAATTTGCCTGACACCACGCGTGAACTGAGTTTGCCGTGTGGGATGGAGCTCCGTCTTATTGAAAACAATAGTAGCCGTTCCCAAACATCATCCTTAAATTTGGAGCAATATTTTTTTCCAAGACTTCTTATTTATACTATTGGCACTGATTTTTACCCCTTTGTCGATAAATACCAAAGAAAGTTTATCCCGCTTGCGAAATGCTCCCCAAACCATCACTGATGGTGCACTTTGGAATCTTGGCAAATTCCACTGATCATCTTGAACATACAAATGTTTGCTGCCCACAAACGATCATTTTGTGCATTGTAAGATTGCTCAATACAAAGAGTTTTTCGTCCGCAAAAATGAATTCATCCTCTGCGTGCCAGGAAAGTATAGTGTTTGATCGATCAATTTTTTTTTCTTTGTAGCTTGGGAAATGCCGTGTACTTTTATTTTCTTATAAGCGTGACACCCGAGGTCTGCTCTCATGATGTTGTGTATTGATCCTCTTGAAATCTTTAAGTCTGCAGCTAATTTTCGGATCGAACGGTGCTTTTTCCGGCGGACACGCTCTATTACGATTTTCACGACTCTATCCATTCTTGCTGAACGCGGGCGATCAGATCTCTAGCGGTCTTCTAACGAGGAGGTCTCCTTGTATCTTCTAATTATAGTAAATACTAGGTTACGCTTAATTCCAAAAAGTTTCAATGCCGCAAAAGTGCACTAGGGCGATGGCCCTTAAGATATTTTGAGATAAAAGGTTCCCGAAACTGCTTCATCATGGATTAAAAGCGAAAGACTTTAGCAAAACATTTTTAAAATATCGTTATTTGTTCAAGACAATATAAAGTTTAAACTATAATGACAAAAATGTCTGAAAGTAGTCTAGGTTTTTTAAAATCAGTGCTATAAAAAGTGTATCCGAACATATTGGACACGGTGTAAATCATTAAATAAAGCTAAATTTGGTATTTTTTATTAAATTCTCAAACCATTTATTTAATGATAATTGATATCATTCGAACCATTAATATGAGCGTTTTACGTTTTGTTATCTGTCAAAAGCTACTCAAACACGCTCCAAGGTCAAATTACTTTCCCCACTTGTGGATAAAATGCGTTTTTACCCGCTTGTTTCAAAGGAAAAAAGACGGCTTTCCGAGCTAGTGAGGAGAAAAATGTATTTGTGATACTTTGCATTGTTTTTATTCATATGCTTAAATACAAAAACAGCTGTTTCAATGCACACATTGTATCGTCGGTGTACCATTTAGTTTTGTCGTGCGTTATTTTTTACGTAATTGTTGACCCTTCACACCATAAAAACTGTTTGATATAAGAGATTACTTGAGCTGGGCAGCCCAATCGTCAGCGTAGACAGTTGGAGAATCTTAGATGTACACTTAGAAGAGGGTCGAAAGTCTGTACATGGAAGATATTCGAAAAAAAGTTGGCTGGGGATACTTAGAATCGTTAAACAGAAATCGTTTCAACAGTTTTAAGAATTTGTTTCTGTTTGTCTGTCTGTTTATATGTCTAGGCATCACGTGAAAACGAACGAATGGAGTATAATTTACCCTCATTCATATGGCAACTGGGTCTTCAGCGACGACATAGCTCGGCCTTCGGCCTCGCATGCCTTGCCATTCTTTTTCGGATTTTCAGTCATCAACCTTACATGAAGAATCTACTCTGTTGGGAGGCTTGGCCTTCAGCCTCGCGTGTCTCGCCTCTCTGCTTCAGGTCTTCGGCCCTCAGCCTTACATGAGAAGCCCGCTCTGTGTGATTATTCTCGCATGCCTTGCCGCTCTGCTTCTGGCCTTCGGTCATCATACTTACATGAAGAACTCGCTCTGTTGGGATAACGTTTTACGGCAGAACTGCGTAGCGAGACTTTTATCATTGTACAATGTACATGTAATGTTTTTGACCAGATTCATTCGTCTAGAATCGGTACTTTTGATATTCCGAAATAAGCACTTAACTTTTGACAATAGGATTTCTAGGGAATGTCATATTGACTGTAATCATTTCTTAAGGGGGTGTAATCTGAGGCGTTATAGCCGCGGGTGGGCCCTAGGCTAGCCTGGTCAAGCAAATATCTCCAGTCCGATCTATTCGTGGCTTTCCTTCTCCAACATGTCACCCCTAAGTGGTTCCTGGTGTCCACCTGAGCTTGAGAAAGATTGTATGGGAAAACAAATCATTCTAAGGCGAGAACGAATTATACGCGGACGAAATCGCGGGCAAAAGCTAGTCAGTTATAAAAGTTGAAAATATGAGATCCCTGTCAATCCCTGTTTATATATCAACTCAACTCAACTATTACTCTTTATTTACATATGATAGTTTATTTATATTAAACAACAACAACAACTCAACTATTATGGGAAAAGGTTGAATAAATATTAAGTGCCTAGGCCGTTCAACGATATAGGGTGGTTAAGAGAGGCTAAGTAAACCGGTCGTTAAGAAGAGATTAAAAACATACCTTTTAGAAATTTAAATATGTTCTAATTACTTACTAGGGCCGTGTGAATGTTAGTTTTTAGTATATTATTGTATTTATAGTATTATTGTTTAAGATACTAATTGTTTTGTTTTGGTGCATGATTCGACTAAGGAAATGAGCGCTTCATTCGCCAACAAACTGGTTACAGTTTAGCCAAATTATAAATTTTGTCTGCAAGCATGTACCTTCTTGAATAAATAAATTAAAAAAAAATATCAAAAAAGGCTTTTTTAATGCAAATTATTTTATTACACATCCTGTTTTGACAGCTAGGTATATGCAGGTCTTTCATTCTCAACGCATCGATTCATCGGTAGACACCACTTACCTAACGAACAGGTAGTGTTTTTATGGCTGCGGGTAGATGACGTTCCGCTAAACTCTACCTGGCTACCTCTCTCAAAACTTCTCTCTCTACTAGTTTCAGCTTACCCATATCCTCTCTCCCATTCTAAAGTATCCAGCAACGACCAGAAGAAATATCCTTGGCAATTACAGCCAGCTTCTTTTGCGTGCAGCAACGCCCTCAGATAGCTCCTTAGATAATTCACTTTTTTATCGTCATTGAGGTCTTCGGCTGCGATTGATGGGAAGCCGCTTTCAGTGATGTATACCACAGGGTTATTATATGCGTCTTTTAGGTGTACCAACAGGGAGTACAAACCCGGAGCGTAGTCCTGGAACGTCAAATTTAAAATTAAGATTTGAGAAGAACTGCTTGCTTGTCAGATTAAAAAAAAATCTAATGGATTTGGTAATGCGTGGTGCAATGACCATTGATGTGATTTAAGATGAGGGAAGTGCACTATGCCTATGATTCTTTTCTCCAGTTCATAATTGCTCGTTAACGTAGACAATGGCAGGGAAATCCAGGGATCTCCCTGCTAGGCAGGCAACGCCACATTATATAAGTTGTCAAATGTTCATCATATACCTACCTAATGACATGCACATAACTAATTTTTTTATAATTAAATAAATATTGGCGGACAATCTTACACAAATTGACATAGTTCCAAACAAAGCTTGTACTATTGGTACTAGACGACGATATACATACTTATATAGATAAATACATACTTAAATACATAGAAAGCATCCAAGACCCAAGAACAAATATCCATCCTAAATGCACAAATAATGCCCGGGCCGGGATTCGACCATCGGTAAATCTAGCTTCGGAGGCAGTGTCACTACCAACTAGGCTAAACAGGCCGTCAAAGAGTCATCACTCATTGCAAAAATATTTCTGGAAATGATGATTACTCAGAGGGCATGAAACAAACATCAGAAGCAGAACATAGGACATGTGTTGCTCTGTTAAATTTAGCATCGTCTCACCCTCATCTCTGGAAATGAGCTTGCCGGCCACGAAGGATCAAAAAACACCCCGAAACCGGCGTCGTCTTGAAACGAAGGTACATCATACATTCCTACCACCGAATCGTTTCTGTACACCATTTCACTGGTGTAATGGTTTATACCGATGAAGTCAGCGGTGCCTTTGAGGTAGACCTTTTGTTGTTCGCTGAAGGGCCGAAGTCGGGAGTTGGGGTAGCCTTGCCTTGCGCTTGCCGCGACTACCCGGTCAATCAGCCTTTGGGGGTAGACGCCTTTGACTATCGGGTCTATGTACTGACCGAACTGCAAGAAATTATAGTTCGCGATGTTATCATTGCTCAGTTTTAGATACTTAGAATACATACACAACAAAAAAGATATGATCAGTTCGTTTGTGCTTACATGTAAAGCTAGATAATCCTTAACAGCTTCGATATCATCGTTCAAATCGCTAGCTGCTATAGGACAGTCGACGTCCAAAGCTATGCCTACTTTCCCTTGTTGAACTTCCCTGAACTCTTTGTTGTAGATACGATACGCCTTAGCATGAGCTAGAAGCAAGTTTCTCCCACATTCATAGAATCCAATTCCTGGAGACTTTATCATTGGAGGGCGAGTCCCAAATCCATAGCTCGAAGAACAGTGTACGAAAGGTTCGTTGACCGTGATCCAATGTTTCACTTTGTCACCATAAGCAAGAAATACTATCCTTGCATACTCCCCAAACAAATCTATAGTGGTCTCATTCAACCAGCCTCCTTGGTCACTAATTGATATTGGTAGATCCCAATGGTACAAGGTCACTAAAGGCAATATATTATTTTCTAACAATAAGTTGATTAATCTTCTGTAATAGGCGACGCCTTTTGGATTTATGTAGTTGTTTGTACCGTCAGGTAGAATCCTTGGCCAAGATATTGAGAATCTGTAACTCTTCGCTCCTAAATGTTTGAGTATTTCCACATCTCGTTCGTAAAGGTGGTAGGAGTCTGCTGCTTCGTCCCCGTTGGTAGAATCCTCGACTATATCTGGTTGGTTGTGCAGATAGTAGTCCCACATCGATTCTCCTTTTCCTACAAAAAATAAAAAAGCATATTCAGGGCGAGTTCCCTCTTGTCGGCACAATTGAAATCAGATAAAAGCGCATCACAAAAAATGTATTGCGATCAGAACACGAAACTTATTGTGGGATCCGAGATCCGACAAGTGGGATCCAGTTCTAACAAAGGATAAAACATTTGAGTTTTACAATCTGAAGTGACTGTAAAATATAAAGCGAGAAGACATATACCATCAGCATTCCAGGCTCCTTCAATTTGGTAAGCAGACGTCGCGGCTCCAAACAGGAAATTTGCGGGAAATGTCTTTAATAATCTACAAGTAGCATTGCTACTAACTTGCGAGATGGCACTGTAAATATAAATTTAAAATAAGAATACTCTTCTTTAAAGCCTTTTACAAATACATACATACGTATGTAAATTGTAGGTAACTATTTTTTCCAATTTTTTTTAATGCGGGATGCACTGAAAAGCTCTGAAAAAATCGTAATTGAGACACTTAGTACCAAAGTGATACCTAAATCAAGCATTGAAAAGAAACTGTAAAAACATAATCTCGTATTTAAAAATAAACTTACAAAAATAACGCCAATGTCCATAGCACCAACATTCTCACAGACTCCTTTGAAAGTCAGATACTAAAATGTAACTCAATAAACATATTTACTGAGGTTGTTGAACACCTGTGTTTGCATTCTTATTCTCTCCAAGACAAAGCCTTCATGGACGCGTTACATTGCGTTATTAGACATGGATATAATTTATTAAGTATTACTAATTGGTCTCGTTTCTATTCAATTGTGGGTGTTTTAAGCAACTGAAGGCATGTTTACAAAAACAACATAACTACACTAGACATGAATTTATAGGAAACTAAAAAAACTAAATGTCTTCTTATATATTAGCTATTGGACATAAACGTTGTATACGTTATTTAAGTAAGTGATCATTAGTTCCGAAACACACGATTACACATCTCAAAGACAATTATTTTTGGAAAAAATATGAAAAATAAGTTCGTCAGTTATGCTGTTTTTGTAAAATTTTGTTAGTTATGTTCTTTTTGTTAGAAAATAAAACAAGTTTCTATAGAAATTATGTTTTGTATTCTATCATTTATCTTACTAAACTAGTGGATCTACTTTAATCTTCACATCCGCTGCTGTTGTCATCGTTATCTGTCTCCATAGACGACGATTGTTGACATGTATTATACAAAATTGATTGGTAGAATTGATGGCTCGATGGTTTGACCAAAAACTGCATCAATTTTCTCAAGTCGCCTACTTTGTGATGATTAAGGGGAAGTGAAGACTCATAAGCACGTTTTAAATTGATGTTCTTGGGCATTTTCTTCCTATTTCTTATATCAATAGTAACCCAAGGTCCCGTAAATGAATAGCGGACCAACACATATTTCGTGTCTTTTTCTATTTTTATCATTCTCACCTGTTTTAATTTCATAGCAGGCTTACTATTGCGTTAAAAGTAACCTGATACTGCATGTTTTATATTATGGAATGATTCATGGGTGATTTTTTTATCATAAATCGTGATGGGCGTTCGCGAGCATTTGCCATTATAGTATTCCAGTCATCGGACACTTCTGGAGAACATGTCTTCTTTTTGTTTCCAATGAGGCTAAAATCCTGATCGTTTGGTAAAAAGGTGTGTCCTTTGATGGGAAAAATGTATTTAATTGAACGAAAAAGTCCCAGTACATGAACTAAAAAATAAACCATGACATGGTTTTTATTTTGTCCTGGGCACCCATCACTCAATAAAACTAAGTTTTCAGAGTATATATTGTTTTCATTCAAGTATAAAAGTAATAATGATGTAACATCATTCTGACCTTTTTTCCCCTCTGTTTCAATGTAACTATTTAAAGTTACACGATTTTTACCAGTATCATGTATGCCAAAAACATACATCCACAGTTGGCGACAGTAAAATACATCACTTGTTCGAATGTGGGGCAAAGGAACATTTTGCATGTAATCAAAACTTAAATACATGGTAGTACCTTCCTTTGCCTTTTTTAGTTCATTTTTTTTCATCTCGGTGCATTTTTCAACACTTTTCAAATGATTTTTGTGTTCATGCTGCAAAGCTTCTTTAGTGTCATCATCATCAGCAAGCAGAATCTTTAATCTTAACGAATCGCACGTGGCACACGTGTCTGATCGTGGCAGGCCAAACCTTAAATTGAATTCGTTTTTGAACACTGACCAATATACGGGATAAGTGATTTGTAATTGGTATGATTCCATGAAGAGATTATAGGGTAGCTTCGCCGGTTCTCCGTCCAGCGCCGGTTCTCGTCCTTTTGAGTGACTTCTTCCTTACAAATGCATAGAATAGGAGTATATAAACAATTACCCGCGCAAGTTTTGGCTCTTTGCGTTCCTTAATACCGAACCTACAATGCTAACTATAAACAAACATTATTTAACAACGTGTGACTAAGATATAATTAACGAAAGTTTACACCACATTTTAGAGCCTCGAAAACCACGCCAAACTACAAAAAAAATAGTGTGTAAGGAAAACTTTGAAGTAAGTTTTGTTATTGTTATTAACTAATTGCAGTGATATTTTTGGCACATATTACTAGTAATATACATAACGAAGAAAATAGTGAGTGTTAATTATACTTATTTTACCTAAAACCTGTATAAATTTAGTGGACGGGAACCGGACCATCAATTTTGCGTATTTGCCAGTTTTCGTCTACGTGGACGGATAACCGGCTTGGGGTCATTTTTCTGGATTTTCGCGTAGGTCCGGTTCTCGTCTATTGAAATCAGATCAAGCTGCAGCAAGGTAATCAAGGTACAGAATAATTATTGAAATGAATACAGATGATAGGTATTAGGTACATAAGGTCCACTGCTTTACTGATGACGTTAGCTGTCAAATTTTAGCCATAAACAAGACTAGAGTACGATGACGTAAGTTGATAGGAAATCGACATTCAATTAAATTATTTTTGTTCTTACTTTATCTTCACAAATCTAGAACCTATTTAATGCCGGATCCACACAATGGACCATGATGGCCAACGTACAGGATGCAGTTATACGGTGGAACGAGATGAAAATATGTCTATCTCCCTTTAACGCACAACTGCTTCCTTTACATCGGATCATCATGGCCCATTGTATGTATAGTCGGGCATAAAAGTTGTTCTACAATTATTTAACTTAAATATTTTATATGGCAGTGTTTTCTTTCTTTCAATATTCGTTGTGGCAATGACTAACAACTTACACGGGGAGCTTACCAAAGGGAAGTATTGTTTCACGATAACTTTTGGTGGAATATGCCTGGTTCTAGGCGTTATAGCAACACATGCAACAGGAGGTATCTCTAAAGCTTAAGACAGAGGCGCCACCGCGAACCAAAAACGAGGTAGCTGACTCTCTGTCGCACTTGCATATTCGACTGACAGAGAGCGAGATACTTTGTTTTCAGTTCACGAGGCATGCTAGCCTAGTGAACAAGCTTCACAAGCAGGAAGCTTGTTCATCAAGTTATCAGTCTATTATTTATTATGAATATATATCAGGATATAATTTGGCCTAAGCAACTGGATAGTTGATTTCCTGAACGGGCAATTGACCCGTGTGGTCTTACAAGCAGAAGGCTACACATCGAGCCAAATGGCTTTAGATGTCAGTGCCCCTCAGGGACCTATTCTGCCTGCTACCTTATTTTTATTGCATATAAACGACTTATGACTGGTACCTGTAGGTATGCCGATGATAGCACTGTTGTAGTCAGATATCTTTCCAAAGCACAGGCCAATAAAGATGTAGTCCAATCTCGTCGACAGGATATTATGAATCGGAATTGACTTTTAGAGTAGTTTCAGATTGGGGCGATGCTAATAAAGTCAAATTCAATACATCCAAGGCACAGACGTGTCTCATCACTATTAAACAGAGTGAACGAACTCTCGACCCCCAACTTTCCGGAGTGTATTCATACCAATTTGCGAATTTCTGACCATCTACAGCTCCTTGGCATGAGCAGCATGTCCAATATGAACTTTGGGTCCTACATTGAATCCTTGGTGTAAACTGCAGGATCCCAGCAAAAACTTGACAACCTTTTTAAGGTGAAGCGGTACTTCACACCTGGGCAAATTATAAAACTATTAAGTACAGGTAGGGTATATGCGGTACTGCTGCCAGCTCGGAGATGGATTTGCTTAATATCAGCTGGCTTGGCTTTGATTGATAAGCGTGCCAGGAAGCTCATTAGTATCTAACTTGGACTTGGTTGAAGCTAAGATGCAATGTATAAATCATCGTAGGAAATTCGCCTGCATATCGGTGTGCTAGGATTACACGAATTAATCCCTTCCTGACCATTTTAGGACAACGCGTGGACGACATGGTTTGACCCTTATGTTGTTAACAACAATATTGACATGCCTCTGATGTGCACGAAGCGTTTTGATTCTAGTTATCTTACGAAGACAGCTAAAGAGTGGAATAATTTTCGGAAAAATCTATTTCCATTTCATTATTTACAACTTAGATCTTTTTAAGATGAGTGAATGGGCAGTATTATCTAAGTACGCGTTTTACACCCTTGACCTCATCATCACTTACGATCAACTGAGATAGGGGTCAAATGCTTATGCATGATCATCCTCATAACGTTTTTCCTGGTTATGCTCTAAAGACCCCGGGTTCCGCTTTCACAATTGATCGTAAGATTTGGCGTAGGCACTAGTTTTACGAAAGCAACTGCCATCTGACCTTCCAACTCAGAGGAAAAACTAGCCCTAGTTGGGATGAGACCGCTTTCCTCACGATGGTTTCCTTCACCGAAAAACTTCTATTAAATTTAAAAAGAGCCGGGGTTCACACCCGCGACCTCTAGATTGAAAGTTGCATGCTACAGTGGGTCACTCAATAATTACCTTTTATATCTATAAAAAATAAGTTGATCATTTCTTTATTTCTTAATAACAAAAGCTAACTATTAAAACATTGTAAGATAAATAGCTAAGTACCTACGCATTAAAGGTTTTATACTCAGAAATTGGTTTTTGAGTGTATGAATCACTCCTCTTTTCCTATAGACGAGAACTGGCACCGCGTGGACGAGAACCGGGACAATCGGACGAGAACCGGCAAAAACCATACTTTTTCATTTATCATCTTTTACAAGAATAACGGTGTATGTTATTAGTTAAAACTTAAACTTGGCGAAAAATAGAGTATATTGCCATTAAAAAGAAATATTATTCGTATAAATTGCTATAGTTCAACATATTATTTTCCCGCCACAAAGTTGGCAACTCCACTAATCGGACGAGAACCGGCGAAGCTACCCTACCTTTTGCAAACTGTCAGTTCCTCAGATAAATATCTGCAGTTGGGATTGTCTCTTTGCGAATAATGAGATTGTCTCATTTCAAAAGAATTGATATGAGAGCGGATTAAATTTAGGACTACTTCTGGTGTTTTTCTATACCTATTTTCCCTGTGTTTTCCCCGCATATCTTGCACGTTAGCTACATTATTAAGTATGTTATTTTGAAGCCTTCTAACACGGCCCTTTGTAATACCGTGAATGTTACAAAATCCAGTTAAACAAACTGATATTTCGATCATCTCAAATCGCAACTTGTACGAGTACGAAACCTTTCTTGACTTGATAGGTGTTTTGGTCGTACTGCGTTTTGGTTGGTACGACGAAATGAGGGACATCAAATATCTATCTTGTTCATTTTTGTTGCCAATTTCATTAATTTTTTCCAAAATATCCTGTCTGTCCTCTTCTTTTGTATTCTCATAACATTTGTAAAATGTGCACCTAAAAATAATAATGTTTTAAATAATAGAAAAGAAATCTCAATTTATTTACCTTCTTCAAAGCTTTGATAAATAAAATTTCCCGCAATGGCATGTCGCGTCATAGCAAACGCAATATTAAACTATACGCAAATGCTATAAAGCTATATGCAAAGGCAGGTATCTCCTTCAAGTATTGACCGACTAATCAATCGTCGGCCAACGCCAACGACCAGCATTTGATTGTCGGTATAATATCATTAGCGTGGAAAAGGTTAACTAAATAAACGTGTATTAACCAACCTGCAATTTGGCCCAACTTGACGAGCTGGAATTAATTTTTTTCTATGATTTACATGTTCTTTGCCTCTCGCTTTTTTAAGTTTTATAATATTTTCTTTTTTTCTTTACGTTTTCTTTTTCTATTTAATCCTGCCATTTCGAAAGTGTTTGCGATTTAACAATAGTACATTACTACAGAGGCCGGGACCTCAGACCTATCCGACCTCGCTTCGCTCGGCCGTCTATATATGTCTTCGGCCGGCAACCCCATATTTCCCGCCGAGGTATGTATAGTGCTTTTCTCAAACATGCAATGAAATAAACAACAAAAAAATCAAAGTTTTATTTTTAGTGGCAGAATGTCATGGTGCCTGTCATGATGTCAGCCGAAAGACGTCCACTGCTGGACATAGGCCTCCCCCAAAGACTTCCACAATGACCGGTCCTGCGCCACCCGCATCCAGCGGACACCCGCGACCTTCACCAGGGCATCAGTCCACCGCGGGGGGCCTGCCCGCGCTACGCCTTCCGTGCATATACTTAATGCAAATTTAAGACTTTATGGTTTTCTCATGGATGCCACTGTCAGAACTAGACCAAATTAATATGGGACCAAACGGGAAGCACCATCTTTAAAATAAAAAAAAACATCTAAATTTGTTCACCCAGTTGAAAGTTCTGAGGTAACAAACCTAAAAAAAATTACAGTCGAATTGAGAACCTACTCCTTTTTTGAAGTCGGTTAAAAACGGAACGAGTTGTATTGGGGGGGTACAACCATAAATTAATATTAAGTATGGATACTTCTTATTCTTACGTTGCCTACCTATTTATTTTTGTTACTAAATATATTAACCATCAATGTAAAATAAACCCAAATGAATAATCGATCACACTATAACATGCATACTATGAGTCAGATGCCATTCACTCAAGGTTTTCAATTTCATTTCCGTTACTAACACTAGATGGCGCTAAAATAAAAGTGATGGTAGCCACTTCAAAAACTAACCCTCTTATTCATAAAACTTAACAAACCTCTGTTAACTAAAAGTTGTTTTGTCCCTTTCTCACAAACATAAGTTATTATTATTATTATCTCTTTATTATTTTTTTTCTTAGATTAGGTTTTTACAATAATAAAAAGTAAAATATAAAACAATATTTACAAAACAAAAAATCATTATAAAAACCTAAAAGTAGGGTGCCGCCGGCAGCGAGGCAGGGCCTAAGCTACTGGCCTAACCTCTGTTAACTAAAAGTTGTTTTGTCCTTTTCTCACAAACATAAATGTCAAAGTGACAGATAAGGACAAACCAACTTTAGCGGCTTGTTAACTAATAGAGGCTTGATGGACGTTTATGAATAAGGGGGTAAAACTATATAAGTACTTAATTAAATCTTTATATTTTACAGGTGAACATAATTAAGTTATAGTTAAAATATTAGACCGCGTTTTTGGCGCAGACGACTTCTTGTGCGGTATGCGGTGCGCGTTTGTCAACCGCATTGGATTTCTATATATTTTAACAGACGCGCGCTACGCTTGTGCGCTCTAACAATTACTTAATTTCATTATTAAGCTTACTACGCTGGCTCGATGACACGAAGAGGATCTTGGCCTTTTTAGGGTTCCGTAGTTAACTAGGAACCCTTATAGTTTCGCCATGTCCGTCTATCTGTCCGTCTGTCTGTCCGAGGCTTTAATTTGGTAAGCTGCAATTTGGTATGGATATATAAATCAATAAAACTGACATAAAAATAAAAAAAAGCATAAAAAAAGGAAAGTAGCATAAAATTTATAAAATCAAAAAAAAAAAACAGCTAATTTGGGGATATTTTTTTTTTTGCTTTAACCCTATGTTGTGGGGTATTGTTGGATAGTTCTTTCAAAATGAATAGAGGTCTTCATTAAACATTTTCTGATAAAGTGAATATTTTCGGAAATACTCCAAAAAAAATTGTGTCTCACCCTCTAACTTTTGACACTTTACTTACTTTGAACAAAAAATAAATAATGAAAGTAGAGCTTACTCAAGACTTTCAACGAAAGCTATAGCGGATACGTTTTTGAGTTAAGGTAAAAAGTCTTCCCTTCTTAGTAAAAGACGTATGAAACGCTGCGAAAGTATTGCCTTTTGCTTGTTATTGATTTTTTTTAGAGAAAGTTCATTGAGCAACTACGATACCCTACACTGAGCATGGCCCGACATGCTCTTGGCCGATTTTATTGATACAAGAGAACGCCATTCTTCTCTATTCTGCGCCACCTCAGGCCAGTTGGGTACTCCGGGGTTGGTTAGGATTTTCAGGCATTCTTAAGCTAGGTAGATTTATTTATTTACCGTTTATTCAGAAAAGACATGAAAAACTACTAATACATTCCAAAGATACTGCTAGAATATGTATGTATACTTATTATTTACAGGCTCGGCTATATTCATATGGGTCTGGGTTATAAGCAAAGTCGATGTTTCCAGTGCGTATTATCTGTTTGTAGACCAGAGCGGATTTGCGCGGGGTTCGAGGCAGGTTGGAATCCGTAAAGTTCACTTGGTACAAACCAAATTTGTATCTGGAAAATAATTTAATTTAGTCGTGAGAATTTCAGGCCTATTCACGTGTTATAATTTTACTAATCTAAACTGGCAACACTTTGGTGATCTATGGGGCCTTTAGATGATTATTATTATCACTATACTAGGATGTCAATATTTTTTTGGATATGAGATTGGATTTTTCTTGAATATGCATAAATATTCAGGTGATACGAGTATATCTCTTGATGATAATTACCGTGTAGGCCCCTGTAAATTTACACCCCGGCAGTGAGTTAGGTTAGGTCCAAGTTTAGCTGAAGTAGTTAGAGAAACAGGCTTGTTTGTATCGTGATGTTTAATGTGATATGTCTACTACTGGGTGTGGCTAGTATGGTTGCGTAGGTAGCAGTATATCACCAATTTACTTACCTATATCCACTCGCCCATTCAAACCCGTCTAACAACGACCAAAAGAAATATCCTTGACATTTTGAGCCCGCTTCTTTAGCGTCTAGCAATGCTTTTAAATAGTGCCTTAGGTAATCTGCTTTTTTGTAGTCATTGAGACCCTCAGCTGACGTCGTCGGGAACCCAGTTTCTGTGATGTATACTACGGGATTATCGTATGTGTCTTTTAAGTACATCAGTAAGGAGTAGAAGCCTGGGGCATAATCCTGTAAAAAGTGATTTAATTACAAAACAAAGAAACATTTGGCAGGGAAGATGGCTCAGCTTGTGCCTGCGTCAATAAGGCCTCAAGATCACAGGGACTTCCGCTGACAGATACGGACTTTGGCTGACAAACGCTGTTATTTTGTTAATTCTATCATCAACCTATAGTCCCCTGCCACATATACAGAGCATCTAATATGGTGCCACAACTGGCTCTTGCAATTGCATGTGTAGCTAGCGCGGTAGGTTTCATGGTCACGTTTAACGGCTGCAAACACCATAAAAAACATGACTACATAACATTACGTGTCAGTCGGTTGGGCTTACCTTATGCTACCGCTCCTGGCATATCCATACTGCGAACAGTACAAACTACTGAGCCTTTTTTCCCAGATGTCCAGATAGTGAACAGATGGGACGTGAAACTCTCACCCATCGGCACTCTTAAGTGTGAATGACTACTGTGTTACCAGTAATCACAGTACGACGTAAGACCCTGTTCCTAGCTGTTGTCGGTCCCTAATTTTAATCGGGTGTCGGAGCCTCATACAAATTGGTGTACGGCAATTGTGAATAGCTTCATATAAAATGTCCTGCCACTGGAACATCCAGAGGAGTGAACTAACTTCCCAATCTTCCCATCTACACTCAGCGTAAGTACACTGATTGACTGTTGCTGTGTTAACACGGTGTTAGAATGAAAATTAAAATCGTATTACGTATAGAAATATCCTATAATATTGAGGCGGTGTCAAGGATATCATATCAGTTGTTTAAAAAATACTAGAGATCACCGTGAATTGCAATCACGCGAGTGTAAAAAGCCCGCCCGCCCTCGTATGTTAAGTGCTATGCTAGTGTTAGTGTGTGTACTGGATGCGGACCGCCCGTGGTCGATCGTTGTGGCAGTCCCTAAGGGAAGCCTATGTCCAGCAGCGGACATCCTTAAAAGGAGTATAAAAACAAGAATAGATGCTCACCCTCATACGAGTCGCAGCGCTTTGCGGCCACGACGGTCCTGGATAATAACCGAGACCAGAATCATCGTTAAACGAAGGCTGATCGTACATCCTTCTCACTGATTCGTTTCTGTACACGTATAGGCTGTAGTAGTGGTTTATGCCGACGAAGTCAGCAGTGTTCTTGATGAAAGCCTGTTGTTCTTCGCTGAAGGGCCGGAGTCGGGAGATGGGTAAGCCTTGTCTTTCGCTAGCGGCCGCTATTCGGTTGATCAGCCTTTGGGGATAGCCGCCTTTGAAAATCGGGTCCATATATTGGCCGAACTACAAGAACGCAGAGATACTCGATTAATTTCCATTAAAAGATATCGTCGAATTCCCAAAGGTAATTTAATGTCAAAGTTTATTTAAAAATAATCCGTAAACTCCGCAATTCCCAGTCCACATGCAGTGCAGATAAAGGGTTTCGGACGTATGAGAATAGCCATGGGGAAACTAAATAATATGCAAGGAACATTTTATGTAAATAATTTTTAAGAAAAAAAAACCGACTTCAATGGGGGAGTCCGGTGAAAGATTATTAATCTTAGATGGTGCACTCTTAGATTCCTTACAAATACAAAAATGGCTATAAGTATGTTTATAATGGTAGAAGACTAAGTACCCTCAATTCCTCATGAAATCATGGAAAAACCTTGCTTGCTTGACAAACAAAACGAAGAGAACAAATCGCCAAACGTGAACTACGCGTCGTTGAAGAGTTCCGTTCTGATCATCATCAGCAGTTCCACTTCATCAAATGTCACTTTTATGAATGAAAATGCTTGATTAGTTCATGAAAATACTAAAATCACTATTTGTGTGCCTTTCACATTTGAGGAGTTTCCTCGATTCTTAATGGATCCCATCATCAGAACTCGAGCATGACAAAAATCAATCGTGAAAATAGAACTTGCTTAACAAACACAGCTAGAAGGACAAATCGCCAAACGTGAACTTTTCGTCGTTGAAGAGTTCTGTTCTGATCATCATCAGCAGTTCCACTTCATCAAATGTCACATTTTTGAATGATAATGCTCGATTTGTTGATAAAAACACAAAAATCACTATATGTTTGCCTTTAAGATTTGAGGAGTTCCCTCAATTCCTCATGGATCCCATCATCAGAACTCGAGCATGACAAAAATTAATCGTGAAAATAGAACTTGCTTAACAAACACAGCTAGGAGGACAAATCGCCAAACGTGAACTTTTCGTCGTTGAAGAGTTCTGTTCTGATCATCATCAGCAGTTCCACTTCATCCAATGTCACATTTTTGGATGCAAATGCTTGACTTGTTGATAAAAACACAAAAATCACTATATGTTTGCCTTAAAGATTTGAGGAGTTCCTTCAATTCCTCATGGATCCCATCATCAGAACTGCCTTTTGACAAAAACGGGACCAACTTGGATATATATACATACAATCAAAAAAAGAATTTTTCAAATCGGTTAAGAAATGACGAAGTTATGGAGTAACAAACATTAAAAAAAAAACAAAAAAAAACATACAACCGAATTGATAACCTCCTCTTTTGAAATCTTGAAGTCGGTTAAAAATGGGTAACAATGGTGGCCTCAACTCCACATAATTATGTATTGATTTTATGTGTAGTTGAGTTACCAAAATTTGTATTACCTATCTGTCTACGATTTTAAGAGTGTGTTTTTAGAATTGTATAAAATTTGTCTGTTAAAAAGCAACTTTAGGGTCTATAAGCAATAATCAATCTGATGGTAGTATTTTTTAATGTTGGACATTTGAAATAACTTTAAATTTTACCACTAAGTGTTCCCAAGTAGTTACTTTTTATTTGGTGGTAACAGTTGGGATAACATACTATGTTATAATATATTGGATTTTTTATTTGTTGTTTTTTTCTTTGAACAGAATAATAATTCTCTAGGTCTACCTATGTAGGTAAATGTATGTCACTCATGCAGTAGAGTGTTTAAAACCAAGGTTGGCCTAGCCAGCCACATCAGAGCTTATAGTAGGGCAAATCCATGATTTGTTGGGGTCGCCGTCATCGAAACCGATAAGGAGCACTATATGTAATATATGTATAGATATTTATATCTCACAGAGCCACTAGGAATTATTTGTAAAGATATGAAATACCCTGTTTCTATGAGTTTAGTTTGTACATTGCAATGCTCGACAAAGCCCATGTTCAGAGCTGCACCTAATTTTGGAAACCTAATTTTTAAAACATGACTGCAATACAGAATCTGAATACCTAACCTATACGTACGTGGAATGTCAGATAGTCTTTAACAGCCTCTGCGTCATCTGCCGACTCGCTGGCGGCCAGAGGCCACTGGGCATCCAAGGCGATACCCACTTGCCCACCTTGACGTTCCCTGAACTCCGTATCATAAATGTGATATGCTCTAGCGTGCGCCAGAAGTAAATTTCTCCCACATTCATAGAACCCAATCCCTGGAGATTTCGTCAATGGAGGATGAATACCCATTTCGTAGATAAAAGAACAGTGGATAGATGGTTCGTTGACCATGATCCAGTTCTTTACTTTGTCTCCAAATTCGTGGAATACCACCCTTGCGTACTCTCCAAACTTATTAGCAGTAGTTTCATTTAACCACCCTCCTTGGTCACTGATAGATATAGGTAGATCCCAGTGATATATGGTCACTAGAGGCAATATATCATTTGCTAATAATAAATCGATTAGTCTTCTGTAATAGGCGATTCCATGTGGGTTCATGTATTTCGTAGTGCCATCAGGTAGAATTCTCGTCCAGGATATTGAGAATCTGTAACTCTTTGCGCCTAAATGTTTGAGAATTTCCACGTCCCGTTCGTAAAGGTGGTAGGAATCGGCAACAATGTCTCCGTTGCTTAGATCATCAACTATATCTGGTTGTTTGTGTAGGTAGTAGTCCCATATAGATTCGCCTTTTCCTGTAAAAGCAGAAATTCATCATAAATTATTCCATCAATGTAAACTGTCGAAAAGGAATAATTGCCTTCTGCGCCCTCTATTAAATCCGTCGTGAATTTGTTCATCTTGCGCTTTGCTGTCATTCTACAAATGCCACTGATTGAAATGCAAACGAACAAGGGTGTTTAAGCAAATCTTGAAGTCGATTGCTTGATAGTTCCGTTGGACGCCAGCAGAGGGCTGTTAAAAGAAAAAGATGATTACAGAACAAGAGACTTATGCTTATTATGCGAAAGTTTAGATGTTTGGATGTTTGTTACTCAATCACGCAAAAACGGCTGAACAGATCAAGATGAATTTTTGTATACTAACAGTATGTAATCTGGATTCACTTATAGTATACTTTTTGTCCCGATAATCACCCTCAAAGGGATGAAATCGGGAGTGCAAATATGGTCTATGAAACGGGGTGATATAAATAGAATAGAATAGAACAGAAAACATTTATTCGTGACAATACAAAACAACAAAAGAAAAAGGGTCCTTTACTCGGTCATTACTATCACGCGGATCACTCATATCACGATCCGTATTACGTGAATATTGAAGAAAAATCCATACAATTTTGAAAACTGCGATAATATTGACACCCCCGTATTGTGATAACATTAATCGTGTAAAGGGCCCCATTAAAAGAAATAGTAAAGCGTGTCACACACCGGATCCTCATCTGAGATCCTCATACGCCATTCTAAGCTTTAAGTGTCAGCCAATTGGGAGTATAACGGCGTGTCAATAAATTTAACGTAAGCCATAGCAGAATTTGACATATTGTAAACAAGCTGACGTTTCGATATGTCAAAGCCGAAATATGATAATTCCTTCTGATTGATGACGCTATTTTTGAGCATAAAGTTTTAGCAATTAGGTCTATTATTGCGTGTAAATCAAAATAAATTTGCGATACTTTGGAATTGTTTGTCTTCATATGCTTAAATACAAAAACAGCTGCAGTCTTTGTATCGTCGGTGTACAATTACATTTTGTCGTGTATTATTGTTTACGTAATTGGTGACCCTTCACACTATAATAACTGTTTGATATAAGAGTTCACTTGGGCTGGGCAGCCTAATCGTCAACATTGACGGTTGAAGCACCTTAGATCTATGCACAAAGTACAATATATATATACTTAGATCTATGCTTATCCGTATACATATAATACAGCTGTTGAGGGTCGAAAATCTGTACATTGAAGATATTGGATAAATCAATGAAGCGATTGGAGGGCCCTTGGCATCGAAACAGAACACATTTCAACAGTTTTAAGAATTCGTGTCTGTTTGTCTATCGGTTTATATGTCTAGGCATAGTAGGCATTGTGACTTTCGGCCTACAGCCTCACGTGCATTGCCGCTCTGCTTCGGGCCTTCGGCTCTCAGCCATACACTTCACTCTGTGTGAATGATCGGCATGAGGAGCCCGCTCTTTGTGAAAGGTCTGCCCTTTGGACTCGCATGCCTTGCCCCTCTGCATCAGACCTTCGGCCCTACATAGGCTCTGTTGGGAGGCCCGCTCTGTTGGGATTCTTGGCCTTCGGCCTCGCGTGAATTACCACTCTGCTTCAGGCCTTCGGCCCTACATAAGGAGCCCGCTCTGTTGGGACGCTCGACCTTCGGCCTCGCGTGCATGCCACACGGCTCCAGGCCTTCAGCCCTCAGCCTTATATAAGGATCCCGCTCTATTTGAATGCTCGGCCTTCGGCCTCGCATGCCTTGCCACTCCGTTTCGGCCCGTTAGTCATAAACTTTACATGAAGAATCCACTCTGTCGGGAAGCTTGGCCTTCGGCCTCGCGTGTCTGGCCTCCCTGCTTCAGGCCTTCGGCCCTCAATCTTACATAAGATGCCCGCTCTGTGTGAATACTCGGCCTTCCGCCTTGCATGTTTTGCCACTCTGCTTTCGGCCTTCGGCCATCATACTTACTTGAAGAACCCGCTCTGTTGTGACGTTTTACGGAAGAACTGCGTAGCGAGACTTTTATCATTGTACATGTAATATTTTACGGGCTTCATTCGTCTAGAATCGGTACATTTGATATTCTGAAATAAGCTTAATCATTCGTTTTAAAAGCACGAGCACGTAGCACCACTCCCGTTACAATCGGATCCTTTTACTTGAAGTTGTAGACGATTGTATATACCTAGGACAGACTGTCCAGTTAGGTAGGTCCAACTTCGAGAAAGGGGTTAATCGTCGAATCCGACTCGACTGGGCAGCGTTCGGGAAGCTACGGCACATCTTTTCGTCCAATATTCCGCAGTGTCTCAAGACGAGGCTCTTTGACCACTTAGTGTTGCCAGTGCTGACATATGGCACTGAAACGTGGTCGCTTACTTACTATGGGCGTCATTAGAAGGCTCAAAGTCACCCAAAGAGCAATGGAGAGGGCTATGCTGGGAGTATCTCTGCGTGATCGCATCAGAAGTGAGGCCATCCGCAGTAGAACCAAAGTAACCGTCATAGCCCTCCGAACCGCTAAACTTAAGTGGCAGTGGGCGGGACATATTGTACGTAGAACCATTGGCCGCTGGGGAGGAAAGGTTTTCGAGTGGCGACTACGAGTACGTACCAGAAGGCGCAGCGTGGGTAGGCCCCCCACAAGGTAGACTGATGACCTGGTAAAGGTCGCAGGTGTCCGCTGGATGCGGATGGCAAAGGAACGGTCATTGTGTCACTCTTTGAGGCTTATGTCTAGCAGTGGAAGTTTTTCGGCTGATATGATGATGATGATGATGATTCGTTTTCAAAAAAGGATTCCTATTAAAATTTGCCGTGCGTGGTAAAGAGCATTTCGTATTGAATGTAATCATTTCTTAAGGGTGTGTAAAGAAGGGTAAAAGATATCTGGGAAAACAAATAATTCTAAAGCGAGAATGAGCACTACGCAGACGAAGTCGCGGGCAAAAGCTAGTTGATAATAAAGTCTTGGGAAGATAACGAAGGCTCCTAGCGGAGAAATGGAGTTGATGTGACGGATATTTGTTCTTGGGTCTTGGATGTTTTCTAATGTATATAAGTATGTATTTATCTATATAAGTATGTTTATCGTCGTCTGGTACCCATAAGCTTGTACAGCCTTGCTTAGTTTGGGACTAGGTCGATTTGTGTAAGATTGTCCCCCAATATTTATTTATTTATTTTATTTTATCTGACAATCGAAATCACTAGTTCGTTGTATTTTGCGTGACATTCGTAACAATGTTGAAGTAGAAGTAAAATGTTTTTGTGAAACAAAAAATTCAAAGCGGTGCACTTAACTATTATTGATAAGTACTTATAGAAAAACTACGGCAGCCTTGTGGTTCTAGCATGCGGTTGATTGCGGCTGTCAAGCGCCGAACTTGGGTTCGACTCCCGGAACTTACCTATGAGTTTTTCGAATGTACAATCAAGGAAATTGAAACAGTAGGCATGAGTTTTTTTACGATCTGGTCACAACTACAATAGGGATTAAAAGCATTACACTCCTTCTTTTGGCAGTCGTGTAAAAAGGTGATTGTGATTACTCTGGAGTCGCAATTATCCATAGGCTACGGTGTCTGCTTACCATCAGGCAGGCCGTAAAACTTGTTTGCCACCGTCGTAGTATAAATAAAAGGTACGTGTTCACATTTCCTGTACCTACGGAATGTCATTTGATATTTACCGTCAGCTTTTCGGTAAAAGAAAACATCGCGGGGAAACCTGATGTATGTTACATTAGCAAAGAAATTCAAAGGTGTATGTGAAGTCTCCAACCCATACTGGGCCAGGCATGGGGACTGCTGCCCCTATCCTCTCATCTATGAGAGGATTTTCGTTCCCAGCAGCGGGACGTGCCCACGGTCAAAGGAAACAAAGTCTGCTACTCCTGATCGTGACACAAGCATACGTCACTGTACAGCCTGTACACACACGAACTCACACTACGACTGCCAACCACCGATAGGATCGATAACAGTGAAGACGTAGGCTTGTGTCACTCGTACAACGAAGTGTCACTGTTTCCCCGGTGTGTCATACCTTGTACCATGGATGGATGCAGGGGCCTTTCAGCTCGAAGTACGATTTTTTCTATGGAAATTTTAGTTTAACTTGTTTGCACCAGATGTCACTGGGTGCTATCCTTATCGCACTTGCATATTGAAGTGACAGAGATGCAGCGTTCGTGCGGTTAGTTCTTACTAAATACACAACGGCGCTACGATCTATGTAGAGTATTTCACTGGTATCTCTATCTCAGTATATATATTGTACTTTGTGGATGGATGTATCATGGACGTACCTATTAATACATGTAGGTTGATGGCGATGAGGACAGTATTATAAGATACTATTAGGTTTGTACAACGTATACCTACGTTCGTACGTCAGTAAGTGCAATAAAATTTTACAATTAGACTTTATTGATTTTTTAGTACGCGAAGTACCTAAGCTATTAACGCCAAATAATGTAATTTATTAGTACTTGCGCTGGCATTCATGTTGTTGGTAATTTTGTATTACCACGATGTCCACGATGGTAGCAAATAAGCGTACAATCTGTCTAAAACTTCAAAAGAGTCTCAATCACATTGCTGTGATTATTGATTATTTGATATTGTTTTGTCATTCACAGTGATGGTAGTAAGAGACAAGTGCAGGTCCCGCACTCTTGGAACTTTGGCGACCTTTGTTACATCTGCCCTCAGACCCACACCATTACTCCACTAAATACTAAATATAGTTGAAAATATTTAAAATGTTCGACTATAAAAAAACTGCTAGTAGATTTTGAACCTTCTTGCTTGAAGAACAAAGTTGCTTTATGAACGGACTTCTTTGATACAATTCGGTCAGTTAAAATCATCATCATCATTAGCGTTATCCCAGTAAGTATTAGGTTTGTCAAGTGAGTGGGCAACTTGACTGTTGGAAGTTCTCAAGCGGCCCGAAGGCCTCTTAACTTGGTTTAACAATCGGGATTAACGGCTTTACATGCCTTCCAAAGCAACGGAGCGCTCAGTTAGTAACCACTCGAAGTGGTCACCCCACGCATAAATGCTTGAACAATAAAGTCGCTTTAAACATCGACTAACAATTCGGTCAGTTAAACCAATATAAAATAATAATATAACGTGACTGTCCGTTAAATTAAATTTAGTCATTCTTTTTTCTTTTGAAACTAGCTTATAAATATTCGTATTGTTGACAAAGTGAGGAAAAGTATACATTGAGGAGCAGCTATAACTATGATTTCCAGAAGCCCAAAGCTTCCTAACTTTCATCGGACTCAGAGAGTACCATGAGACGTGGACGGGAAAACAAGCTTCATAATTATACAAAATTCCAGCGGACTACTGACTTTGTACCTATATAACGGATATGTAAATAAATTATCATTTAAAGTGAACACTTGTAGGTAGGTACATATGTAAACTAATTTTGTATCAAGCAGTAACGATGCTAAAGAAAATTCTAAATTTCAAATTAAAGAAAAAAAAACAGTGCTCCAAATTAAATTAAATTTAGTCCGTGAGGGAACTAAGTGAAGGGTTTCGTGCTTCAGCTTGATTGTTCCGATAGCTCAGTGGCTAGAGCGATTGGCCGCGTATGCCAGATGTCGCATGTACAAATCCTGCTCGGAGCACAACATTTTTCAATTTTTCCCCATTAATTTGAAATTGTAGGTACATACCATCAGCGTTCCAGCCTCCTTCGATTTGAAAAGCAGATGTGGAGGCTCCAAACAAGAAACCGTCGGGAAACCTTTTCTCGGTTTTGTCATTTTCAGCTAGTTGGGACATGGCACTGTAATCATTGAAAATAGGCAAAATACTACTTCTTAATATCATATAGGTAGATATTAAATAGAAGTTACAATCACGATATAATAATAATAATTAAGCTATATTTAACCCCACACAAATTAAATACAGAAATAATAATAAAATATGAATGTATGAATGTCGTCGTCTAGTACCCATAGTACAAGCTTTGCTTAGTTTGGGACTAGGTCGATTTGTGTAAGATTGTCCCCCAATATTTATTTATTTAATAAAAAAATATTTAAATGCAGAGAAATTATCAATGTGTGGACCCCTTCAGGATAAAAGCCTCCATCGAATTCCAGCGTTCCCTGTCCGTGGCAGCTGTTAACCATTTTGGACCAGCTATCGCAGCTATCTTGTCTGTCCATCTGGCACATGCACGACCTCACTAATCACGACATACCTACTCGTAATAGAACTAGCTACCACTCACCCATGCCACGGAAAAATACGTAGCCTATTCAGAAAGTCCGTTCCTTAAACTGGTGAAATAGTCTTCGAAATGTTATTTATGAAATAAAACGTTTTAATCGTGCATGTTATGTATTTATTACATTGTGTCGTTTCGAGTCTTGTACATGATGTATTTATTACATAATTCAATTCAATTTAATATATTTGAATCATACAAAATCCATACAACATTTTAGTAATAATGCACGTGAATAAATCCGTTCAAATATTTTTATTTGGTCCAATAATTTGAAATATCGGACGAGCAGTTAACCCGTATCTTCCATACAAAGTCACAAACGTTATCAATTTATAATATAGTATCATCATCATCATCACAACAGCCGATGGTCGTCCACTGCTGGACGCCTCCCCTAAAGAGTGTAACAGTGACCGGTCCTGCGCCAGCTACCAGTCGACCTTGTGGGGGGGCCTACCCACGGTGCGCCTTCTATAGTGGTCGGCGGTTAAGAAGTCAATCCTGACGCCTGTCATTTCCTTATAGTTTATAACCTCAAAGCGACTTTTAGGTTATAAACTGTATGGAAATGACAGGTGTCAGGATTGACTTCTTAACCGCCGCCGACTACTATAGTACGTGGTCGCCATTCAAGAACCTTTCTGCCTCAACGGCCATCGGTTCTACGTGCAATGTAATAAGTCTTTAAAATTAGGTATCCAGCCCAAATAAATCCTATTACATATAAAGAAATTGTCAGATAATTCGGCTCTTTGCTGGGTTAAGTACTTACTTTACATAAAAAAATGGTAAACTTACCAAAGAGTCCGTAAAACGAACACGAGTAGCACCCACATCTTTACAAGTGTGTATCTAATAAAAGACAAGTTGTCACTACTTACTAAGTAGGTACCATAGAGGAAATCATTATCTAATGGCTTTACTCATAAATATTCAACAAAATAAACCCATTTAAGCTAATATTCCATCGATATTCATTGGTCTTTATCTGTTACTTAGACATTTGTGCTTGTGCGAAAGGAACAAAACATTTAAGTTAGTAAAAGCTTGTTACATTTTATAAGGGGGTGAGTTAGTATAGTTACGGAGCATTAATATTATCACAATACTTTACACGATTAATATTATCACAATACTGGGATGCCAATATTATGGCGGTCTTTAAAATTGTTTGGATTTTGCTACGATATTTATCATATTCGTGTGATACATATCACATGAGTGTATCGCGTGATAATAATCACCGTCAGGCTACAGTGTCATCGAAAATTAACTCTATGACAGTTACGAACAACTTCACTTTAGCACTGTCAGGGCACGTTCACATTATCCCGTATCATATCCCTTAACATATTCCATGAATACTTGAACAAACTTGGCCTTGAAATATCTACAAATAAAACGAAAGTATGCGTGTTTAAAAAGGGTATTAATAGGAGCCCTGTAGATATTAAAATCAATGGCATTCATTTAGAGTTAGTCGATTGTGTAAAGTATTTGGGACTGTGGTTGGATCGATCTCTTAGGTGGGGCAAACATGTTAACGAGTTAACACAAAAACTCCAAAAACACTTAAATATTTTAAAAGTTTTATCGGGTCCGGGCTGGGGTGTCCACCCAAAACATTTAAGACGATTATATATTGCCATAATTCGTAGCAGGGTAGATTACGCCTCATTTCTTTTTGACGATAGTAGTGAATGTCATTTGTATAAGCTCGATAAAATTCAAAACCAAGCACTGAGAACCATTGGCGGATTTATCAAGTCTACTCCTATACACGTGATGGAAAGTGAGCTCTGTGTACACCCCTTGCATATTCGCCGCAATTATTTGGCTTCAAAGTTTTGGTTTAAATCTAAATCGTTCGAAAATAATATAACTAGCAAACTCATAGATGAATTAAATAATCAAATACAGATACGTGGTACCTTGCGAAAGAAAAATCCACTTCTTCTTACCATTTATAATATGTATAAATTAGTCTCTGTGCATTCTAGTAAATTACTCGAAATGTTTACTTTGGATCGATGGGTTAGTAAGCTAGATATTTCTAAGTTTATTAAGGTCAACATCACGCCAATCAATAAATCAAAACGTGCCTATAACAAAAACATCCTAAGATCTTCAGTTGATGACTTAGTGCAAACAAGTTATTCTGGATTTTATTGTATATATACAGACGGTTCAAAAGAAAAAAGCGCTTTGGGTGCTGCGTTTTATGATCCACAGTCGAACACATCACTTAGGATACTCATAAATAGCGACATTTCTATTATGCATGCAGAGTTAGTTGCCATCGCTGAGGCCTTATCTTACATTCAAACAATAAATTGCAATAAGTTTATCATATTATCGGACGCTAAGAGTGCGCTCCAACATGTGGCTCGGTGCACCTCGAATTTTCGAGGTCTCCCGATTGCTTACTCCATTTTGAAACTTATTAACAAATTACAATTAGAGGGTAAGGACATAATACTGCAATGGATCCCGTCTCATGTGGGTATAAGCGGAAATGAAACCGTGGATGCTTTGGCTAGGCAAGCTTGTTGTGATGGTGTTGAATATAACATGTTACCTTTCTATTCTAAACGACACACATATTCCTTATGGAAAGAATACTTCGATAAGAGGTCAAAAGAAAAAGGTATTTGGTATAGGACGATCCAACCACATCCTCGGAGTACTCCATGGATTGATTGTGCCTTAAGCAGACGCGACTTAGTTTTGATGATGAGACTACGTTCCGGACATATTCCATTAAATAAGTTCGGTTATCTGATGAGAAAAGTTGCATCTCCAAATTGTGATGAATGTAATGTACCAGAAGATGTGTATCATGTTATAATGGAATGTGTCCGGAATGAAGCCGTCAGGAGACGTCTGGCTTCTTACACCAGTTTTGATGTCGGAGCCTGCAATAGTGCTCTGGCTAATCCATTGTCGGACGCGGCCGCAGCACTGTTGCGGGTAGTTCGGAAGGCTATTGTTTGTAGAATAAGTTAGATTTAATAACAGATATTGTTGATCTTATGGAGCGACATGATCACTTATGTGACAAGCTCCTTAAATAAAGAAAAAAAAAAAATATCGGTGTCAGATCCGACTGGGTGGGAACACAGCCTGGTAAGGGTGGACAGAATCACAGACATATTATATTAAACTACCCGTATAACTTTACCTAAATAAATGCAAGACACATCGAAAAATATATATATAAATAAAAACATATGATATTAGAGCTTCATGTTAGATAACATTCTGATTGCTCATTCAATAATTCATTATAGAAAGAGCCGAGTAATTGAGTAATTAGCGAAGATAAGCTAATTAAAGTAATTGACGTAATTAAATTAAATATCTTAAATTAGTCAAAACAAAGCGTTAGACAAAATTAGAAAAAAAACCTATTTCATTTTGTGTCGCAATGCACAAACAACACGTAGGTACGTAGGTAGGTTATTAGTCTTATTACTTACCGACCTACCTACAGTAACAGTACCTACCCATATTTTCATAATAGCTCTCTGGGCTGTAGACCTAAGCGGAATATTTTTTTTTCTTATTTCAAAATCTGACTCGATAAAAAATTCTATACAATTATCGAATCTGCTCACAAAATTCCACGAGAATCGGTCTATAAAATCGGTCTCGGATCGGTCGGGATCGGTTTATTCGGTTCTATCGGTCGGTGGTATTGCAGACTTCTTGATGCCTATACCAGCATCATTATCCAATGAAGGCGTCGAATGTTTGTCTATTTTGCTGTCCTTTCTATATATATTCTAACAGTGCTATAGTGGTTCAGGAGCGTTCGTGGCCCAGCGGCGCCCGCGTACCGCGTGCGGTATGCGAGGATAAGCAATGTCGGGCGGGGTCAGTCCTTGGATGGGTGACCGCTTTGAGGGGTTACTAACTGAGCGCTCCCGTGCTTTGGAAGACACGTTAAGCCGTTGATTCTGGCTGCTGTCTATAATAGCAGTCGTTAAGCCAAGTTAGAGAAAGGCCTTTGGGCGGCTTGAGAACTTCTAACAGTCAAGTTGCCCACTCACTTAAGAAGCCTAATCCCAATAAGGTCTAGTTTCGCCCTTGGGTTGGAAGGTCAGATGGCAATGGCAGTCGCTTTCGTAAAAACTAGTGCCTACGCCAATTCTTGGGATTAGGTCGCTGACCCCGGGTATCCTTCAGGATGCAACTGTACTGGGAATAACGCTAGGATGATGATGAGTCCTATCGAATAAATCGAACTGCAAGATAAATTGCTATTTTTTACATAATCTTGCACATTTAATGTAGCGGACAGCCTTTGTTCCGTTTATGGAACAAAATCATCAAGACGTTGTTAGGAGGCTAGGTTTCTAATATATACTATAAAATTGTGTAGTGTCTTGTGTCATAATTAGATGTTCAATTAGATAGCAAACTAGATAAGAACGTACAGTGAACAAAACCGACTCGATGTAATATGTTCAATTGTTCACCCTTGACAAGATTTCGTCATCATTATCATCACAAGACTTGCGTATACATAATTGTTTCGAAGCTTTACTTGTAAATGCTTGCTTTGTAGATACCAAATGCTAGCATTAAGAAAGAAAGTGCCTGATAACAAAACACGTGTGCCACGAGATCGTGTGCTGTACCTACCTACTATTTATTATGAATGATTGTATTGATTGCAAAACTATTGCATTCTCAAATATCGTAAAGATTATTTATTTTAATGACAAGAGTTATATATTATAACGATTTTTTACAAGCTTTTCTTTAGGTTCACCTGTCCCGTTGTCTGTCTGTCGGTCTGTAATCAAATCTTGCAAGTTAAATTTGATCCACTTCCCTGTTTCCGATTGAGCTGAAATTTTGCATGCATGTATAAATCGGACGACAATGCAATATTATTATGACATAGAGCTGATCTGATGATGGAGACAGAAAGTGGTCATAGCAATTCCTAAACTACACAAGATAAACCCATCGTGTTTGGGCTCATTCAAACCGAATCATCAAGTGTTTATGATAGTGGAAAAAAATACAGTCGGCAATAAAAGCTTGTGCCAAAAATGAAATTTTTGGCCAAAACTTATTGATAGGTATATGTAATGAAAAAGCCATAATGTACGTTCACAATACGTTTATTTTGTGTACACATTCAGTAGTTTATAACTGTAGTAAAATTAACAGTAGTAATTTATATGTAATAATTTCACAACTAATATTTTGGAGACAGTCAGGCTTAGCTTATATATTAAAATGGATGGACAATAAGTAAAACATGTTCAATCCAAAAAGTCGAACTTTTATACTTTATTAATGCAGAGATGTGCAAATTTATATATGTAATACTTGTATATTGATGGCACGTAGAACCTAAATCTTTGTAGTAAGTGAGTTGTAAGTTGTAATTTCAATAGCTATAAATCATTACTCTAATCTGCCATCAAATAAAGTTTTACAGTTTTGTTGCGGTACAATTATACCTTTAAAAATATGTAAGTAATTAATATGGAATGATTTTGACATTACCTAAGTGAGATAAAGCTTGATGTTCCATATATGGGTCAAAACAATCGCATCATTACGTAGGATAATACGTATCTCTGTTAAATTAGAACTACTATTACGAAGATTGCCCCAATTTTTGATTTCATAAGGTTTCATTGATTTTCTATTTATGGCTGCGTTTAGTTCGAAGTTAAATAAATATTGCAATATAAATACCAAATAACATTTCATTTTGATAATAAATTAAAATCAAACGTTTAAAGATAGAGCTTCTTTGCGGTGCCATTTCAAAGAAATGTTGAAGATCTATTCTATAAAAATATAATCTTCAAAGTCAAAACAGAGTAGGTACTTATTATGATAGTTCATATACATAATATAGCAAACACTTTCGCTTCCATCTAAAAGTTTAAGACACATTTATCTAATATTAAAATCGTTTTCATTCACTCGAAACATTCGATTTATTACAATAAAACAAAACAAAAATGTTCTTCCTACTTATCATCCACAGGTACTTAAAGTATAATCTTTAATAAATTTGACGCACTTAGGTAGATAATCTTATTTACTGTTATTCTTTCCATTATAGGTAGGTATTAAAGCATAATAATTGTCTAGTCTATTTCACAACATCTGAAATTTATGTGGGCTAAATTTGCACGCTCAAGTCAATCGTTTCATATCTGTCTTTTTCTCGTAAATATAGAGGATGAAAGACAGTGTATATATGCATCAATTTCTTGAAGGATCGGTTTTCCTAGCTTTTATTATATTTATGCCATATTTTAATTTTAAAAAACAACTAGCACATCATGGTTCATGGTGACTTCTTATAACGTAACTTTTGGTTTTGTCAGTTTCTTTCCTATCTCTAGTAAAAAAAGTGTTCCATACTATAATTACTGTCTTTAGGAACTACTAATGTCTTACTATTGTAGTTTACTATAGTAAATAAACATTGATAATCGCTACATACCTGCATTTAGTAACGCCGGCAGTCAGTATTCGATTTTTTTAACTGTTCTGCTTAGGCTAGGAAAGACAATAAATTCATCTATTCTCTCCACAGTACATTCATAAAAGTAGAAATATTGCACACGGTAGCTTCATAAGCGAATGGACGTAATTAATGTTCCGCAACTGTGTGGAAAACGAAACTCATCGACTAGCATCGTAATTAATACTCTCAGCTTCAAAAATATTAAACGTCAACATTAATAAATTAACATCTTATTCGAAAAATAATTGATTGAAGTCACATCAATTACTCTCGTAAAAATTCTTAAAAGTCTATAGTAGGTAAATTGTACATTCTAAAACATCCGATAACCTCGAGGTATCAGGCCAAGATACGAATATTCTATTTTAAAAGCTTACAAGTAGCGAACTTGTAGACAAAGTTTATATACAATTACCGAGAGGTCTAAGTTTTAGATTGCTACAACGTTTGACACAACCTACATTATGAAGTTTTAAAATAGAATTTCGCGAAATAATGCTAGATCACAGTCTATGTAAATAATACATCAATAAGATAAATATTTACCTATTCGATTTACATGAAACGTCGACGCCTAAATGGCTTTACTACACTAATTTTTATCTAAGGCATTCATTCATCTGAAAGTTGCCGTGGTTGAAAATGGTCAACTCCTCGATCAAATGAATAATACAATTTCAAACTTCCGACAATGTTGCTGACAACAGAAGTTATTTACAGTCGGACTAAAGAGAAATTATTTAATTGTGAAAATAATTATAAATAATCAGGTCACTATGCCGAAAAGTTGAAATGGAATAAAATACTTTGGTATGCGCTGAAACTTCATGGTAAATTAATGTCATTAAATTAAAGCTATATAAATCAACAATACATCAAAATACTTTGTATCGATTTCAAATTTAAACTAATAAAATACCACATACCTACTGCTCCAATAAATGGTTCAAAGGTTTTAATTCATAGCTTCATGACAGAAATCCAACCAAAATATCTCGTTAAACTTTATAGTACTTGAGAATTGAATGTAGCGTGGAACAAGTAATTTTTTCAACACAATATGTCTTTTGCAAGACTGGAATAACTACGAAGCTGTACGTTTCAGAGGCTGCTTAGAATACAATATTAGTAGAAATGTATAGTGAAACCGGAAACTCACTGCGGTACACGATGCAACCATGCCAACCAGGTTCAAACTCTTCGTTTCAAAAGATGGACATAACTCCTAGTAGTGCCAAACGCTACAACGCGTTTGTAATTAACAACATACCCTCGTGCCCCCTCTACAGTGGGCTTCCGCCTTTAGAATTGTATCTAAACGACATATTGTCGTAGTAACTGGAGCGCTGAGTTTTATGTTCAGTTCAGTCGATCGATTTGGACGGCTTTACTCGATCCGGCTTCTCGGTGCTACTCTGACTGCTCCTGATAATAAAATTAGATATTATTTATAATGGAGAAAAAATAATACATAAAAATTTATTTTTACCAGCTCTGACTTAATTCTCATTATTATTTTTAATTGTTTGGTCACACGATGTGTCTACCCCAGCTAGCACGATAGCTTATACCGTCACATTTTATTTGATATTTTAGTACATTTTAGCCATATAATGTGACGGTTTATAAGCTATCGTGCTAGCTAGGCAGGGATCGTTCCCTCAATGGCGTGTTTACAATATCCTAACTATTCGCACATATTCATATACCCTAACTGTTCCATCGTGGACGGCTTGTTGACTCTTCCGCCTTTTTATACTTACCTTCTCCTTCCGATAGTGCTCAATTCAGGGCTCGGAAACCGGTATTCTGTCCATACAAAAATACCGGTATTTTTTTAGTTCTTATCGTTCTTTCGTCTACTATTTCATGTTTAATCAGGCAATCTAACAATATGAAGTAATAACCCAAATACATAATTGAGTCCTACATAAAGAGCATAAACTAATTAAAAATATTTGGCTATTTCAGGATTTTGAGATTAACCGGTTGCGAGCCCTGGTGCTCATGTCCTTTTAAAACTACCTCAAATGGCGGCCCTGCAAGGACCCGTACCAGTTTAAAGGCTGGATGTATTCAACTCCGCTTCCCTTACCGTCTAGTGAGCCATAGATACGTTCATTTACTTCCTTGTCAAAACATTATCCCGGTCTTATCCTAAAGGAGCCCGAATCCTGTACCTATTACCAAACCATCTGACCACCCGACCGAGAAGGAAAACTAGAACGATGCTTCTTCTTGGGGTATAGAAACTCACCAGTTAAAACTAAAACGTCACAACATATGGCAGAGCCTGCCCTTATGCTTGACCTTGCTGCTTTGTGACTGCCGCTCCGGCTCCTCCTGAACGGCTGGTTGACTCTCCGGCCTCTTTATGCTTGCCTTCTCCTCCCGGTTGAAGCTGGCTGCCGCGTACATTGATCTGCAAGAGACTTTGGTTTCACTTTGATTTTACAACTGCATTTGATAATATTAATTATGTGGAAATTGCATATTGCAGAGCCCACACAGGGTTTCAAAGCTGAACTATATACTTAACGCCTTTAGAAATCAAACAAGCATAAATAGAACTGATAAATGAATGGCGTGTGATTTTTCATGTAGGACGCAATGTTCCACATATGGCACGTACGTACGGTAGAAGTTTTAATATTTCTAAATTATTTCAAAATTGTTGTTAGGCGTTTGGTAATAAGTATAAAAATAAAAGGTTTGTAAATAATTTTGTAAACACTTGATATTATATAAGACGTCGATATATATGTGGATATGTGTGTGTGAGTGTGGTGGCAAAAGCAAAGTAAATAAGTTAAATTACTGCTTGCTTACTTTGATTGACATACTAACCTCGTAAGTTTGCTCCTTGCCGTCCTAGAGGCAAAGTTTCCAGTCTTTCCCCTTCTCAGTGAGTGGAAGGGAGTCTTTATGGGCTTTGCAATAGCCAGGGACGTGTCAGCCGATTTTGGGCAGTTCAAAGTGGTTACCGTAAATTCCACGTCTTTGATTGGCTCGCTTGATGCTGAAAGTAATATTGTTTCTTTAGGTCCAGTCGTCGAAGAAGCTTATGTATCAAGGGTAGCGTTTACTAAGAGAGAGTTTTAAATGTGTTTTTACAATTGGAAGGTCAGACAGCAGTCGCTTTCGTAAAAAGTACAGTGCTTAATCTTGTAAACTTATAAAAAAACCTTACTGTACTTTCGTTCTTTGAATCTAAATATTGAGATTTTGTTAATTGTATGCAAACTTACCAGTAAACTCCTCTATAGGCTTATCAATAGTGTCATGGTCTATCCAGGTTAGGCCCATCTCGACTTTCTCCGCCAGGTCCTGCCATCGGTTCCTGTTATCCAGGGTACCAGTGTACAAGGGCTGGATCCAGGGGAACGTGTCTGACAATACCCTGTATAGAGGCAGGCAAATCATGTCGATGAAACCTACTTGCATCTGCGGTAGCTCGTCTTTCTTTTCCCTGAGAAAGAACACGTTAAAATTACTTGAAAGATACTTTTGATCAGTAGTAATCCTATAAGCACGTACTTCAGAGTATGAGAAGAGGACACTTCGTTTGTGTATGCCGTCTCTGATCTTTATTGCACTGTATGTAATTAATTAAAAAGAGAGCCAGAGACCGTCCTCTGCTGATGCTGACCACGCAAATCGAACTGCCCTGGAACGTCAGAGCGGCCATTTCTTCTACTAGTACTCATTCATTCATTCATTTCATTAGACTTTCATTTGAGTTGATAATGTAACCGTAAAAATAAAACAGAATGTGCCATTCAAACTTACAGTCATTTAAAATCATGATTGTAAGTGCCATATATGGCACAATGTATAATGAATGACTTTGAGGTAACCAATTATGGTGTATAACTTCTCTATCACGGTAAATAGCAGAAAAAGGCACAGGAATACAATTAATAGCATATTCTCGATTCCGAGACCAGACGCTTTGGATAACTAGACGCAATCTAGCGAAAAGGATCCAACGATCCAACCCACTATAATCCAAAGCAGTTATAGGTGACCGAGTGAAACGAAGGTCTCCGTGTCAGCTTCGGCAATAATGCTTTCCTATGTCTGGCCGGCGGATGGCAGATTTACGGATTTTTCGCTGGTCTACGGGTCGTATTTCTCATAGGATTCTCGTGAAGTTTTGTAAGCAGGTTTGACAATTTCTTTATCAAGTTAGTTTTTGGGAGTCTTGAAATTTAAAAAATCAGATGTTTAAAGCTCACAGAGCCAGTAGTTTAGTTTAGCCAGTAGTAGGTTCAGTAAAAAAAACAGCCGTTAGAATTTTAACCTTCTAGCTTGGATATTAAAGTCGTTTTTTGAACGGACTAATTTGAAACAATTCGTCAATGTTACCTGTCCATCATAGCAATAGGCTGCTGGTTCAACTGAAGCTTCTCCAAGTCTCCCTGGTCGAAGAACTCATCAGCGACCAGCTTGGCGACCTTATGCTGTACTTCCCATGGCTTGGCGATCGCTGACACGTCGCAGGCAGTCATCATCATGCCGCACAGTACTGTCAAAAGTAAACATTTACTTTAAAGTCAAGAACAAAACAGATTTTACTTGTATATTATTAAATTCATTTCCGCAGGCCAGAGGACAAATGATGGTTGTTATTTTATCACTTAACGTCGTGGATAAGACGCCCGTTACTCTCGCATACTTGTCAGCGGGCCTATGATGGTTGCCATTTTATCATCATGGATAAGACATTCGTCACGTTCTGACAAGTATGTGCGTGCGAGAGTGACGGGCGTCTTAGGTGGTATGCCACTCGTCCAATATCTTTGTCCAATAAACATTTGATCAAAGAAATTGGATGATTTCATCAAACTTGGAAGGGTCCCCGACATTTGATCAAAGATTCTGATGACATTTAAATCAATATGTCTACGCATGAAAAAAAATCTTGGATAAAGATATTGGACATATATATGTTTTTAATTTATTTATTTCAATAAGAATATTATCATCTTAAGGCGTTTAAAATATCTGCCAAACTGCACAGCAGTTTGTCGGCAGAAAACCCAGTTACCCTCCACCACTTATCATAATTATAGTTACTACTTACTAGTGTAGGTAATTAAGCAACGCGAAGTCGAAATCACTACACAGACACAAGTGGAAGTGGAATGGGCCTCCGTCAAAGAAATTTGATCAAAGCTTGGACAAAGAAATTGGATGATTTCATCAAACTTGGGAGGGACCCCGACATTTGATCATAGATTCTGATGACATTTAAATCAATATGGCTACGCATGAAAAAAATTAAACTTGGACAAAGATGTTGGATGTTGGATGTTATGTGGAATGGGCTCTGTAAAAAAAATTTGATCAAAGATTGGACAAAGATATTGGATGAGCGGAATACCACTCTTATCCACAACAATAAGTGATAAAATGGCAACCATCACACGCCCGCAGGTGAAATTGAATCTTATGCCATAGGCATAAGTCATAAAAACTTTGACACGGGATATCTTTTCTTCCTTTTTTTTATAAATAAATATTATGGGGACATTTTTTTTACACAAATCGAACTAGTCCCATAATAAGCTCAATAAGGCTTGTGTAATGGGTACTAGACGACGATATAGACTACCCTTCCTCTCTTCCGTTCTTTCTGTCCGTTGTCTGTATTGTATTATAATAATTTAAGCTCTACTTAATCTCAGTGTGGTGGTAAGAATAGCACCTTTTTTCCCTTAGGTGTCGTAAGAGTCGACTCTGGGAGGTTGAAATGCGTTGTAAAAGTTAAAGTGGGCTAGCAATCTGTCACTACAATATCACTTTTTCTCCATCTATAAACCTACAATTGCTAAAAGTGGCAAAGTAAATTTTCGTTCGCTCTGCCTACCCTTTTCGGGAATATAGGAGTTTATGTATGTATGTAAAATAAGTAGAGGTGTACAGTCAGCAAGCGAAGTTGCTACGTGGGTAAAGTGCTCAACATGATCTACACAAGATTATTTTCGCTTATAATAAAGTCACGTGTTAACTTTTTGACCTCTACGTACGCGTAAATACTTTAGCTGCTGGCTATATATAAATATTTTTTCACGAGGTTTTTATTGTTGACATAATGTTAGTAAGAATGTATGTTATTCTCTTTTCATCACACTTGCTCGTAAAGGGTCTTATTGTACACAGGCGTATAGAGCATTTATAGCCGACTATAGAGTTATGGCTTTTCATAACTCCCTAGCGAGTTATGAGTTTATGTGTGATCTGATTGGTTTAAAAAATGTAGTTGGCCGCACTCTACAAGAATACGGCTCTGTGATTGGTTGAAATATTGAAGCTGACAAATCTAGAAGGCCGCGCGCTGCGAAAATACTGATTTGTGATTGTTTTCAATATTGAGAAGCTGCGCTGTCCTGTCGTAGGGACGCCCCGGCGACCATGCACTGATACTGGAGGTGAGGTTGTCGATTTCTTCCATTTTGATTAGAATAATTAGTGCTGGAGTTATTTATTTCCTCGCAAATCTGATGAAAACATTGTGATTAACTCGAACGTAAGAAAATTGCAATCTCGAGTCATTAAAAGCTCTCCACCCTCGCCTTCGGGTTCGCAATTTTCCGCTTACGCCCCTCGTTAAGCAATGTACTATGTCTATGGCTTTTGGTATAATTTTGTAGTACCTGGCACTGTTATTTTATATACTATACGTTGTTAAGTGTATTGTTTTGTAAAAATGACACCTCGCCGAGTTTCTTACGCCGCCCGCCGGTTCTTCTCGTGGCCGAGGTTTATTTTTCCGAACCGGTGGTAGCTTATGACATTCATAGATGCATATAATATGCCTGCATTGAAGAATAAAGAACTTATACTTTTTATCGTATAGCATTATTTGAGTTATTAAGCTCTATGGCGCCGATTAGAACGAATATTCTTACATTCCTTCTTCTCCGGACTTTGCCAGTCAAACTCGCCGTTATCAACCAGCTCCAGAAACTTCGACTTCTTCTTGAAATACATCGCCAAGTCGGTCGAGAGAATGGCAGTTTCTACAACCCGCATTACGTCCTTGTAGTCGCAAGGCGAGAGAGCCTGAAATCGAAGGATTAAGTCCATTATTATGCACAAAATATTGACGTTAAAACATTTTTAGGGTCCTTTAGTTTAAAAAGAACCCTTATAGTTTCGCCATGCCCGTCCGTATGTCCGCGACTTTGGTAAGTAACTGTTACTTAGAAAGCTGTAATTTGGCATGAGTTAATCACGTTGACAAAAACGTTGATAACATCTTGAAAAAGTATTTTTGGTTTCCTCCCCTACACGTGAATTGGGGATGCATTTTTTCTCGTAAAGCCCATGGTCCCGACAAATCAAACTATCTAACAATACTCCGCAGTATTGTTAGAAAGCTTGATCTGACGTTTCATTAACCAATTTTTGATTCATAAATTCGTTTTTATTACTTGTATTTATTCAAAATAAAGACTTATACTACTACACTTGTTGTTTTATTCTTACTGAAGCCTCAATTATTAAACTTTAAGTGCTCATTTTTGTTGGATTTAAGTGTTCCCCCTCTCTCAGCCTAACGGTTGCTAACTGGGTATGTCAAAAAAATCATAGTAGTAGTATAAGCTCGTATAATTAATTTAAAGGGAAAACTATCACAGCTAAGTAACTAGACATTACTAGTTAACGAGTGATAGCCGAACTAAAGAAAACTACCTGAAAAGCAAACTTCCGTACTATTTTCATTGATTACTATAACGTCATGAGTTGTATCAAACACAAAGTAAATATATGTTTATGACTTTTAAGTCCTCATAATATAACGGCTGGGCAGCTACGGAACTCTATATTGCGCGTGGCTAAGCACGCTCTTGACCGGTTTGTATGTTCCCTAATATATTTTTTTTATTTTTTTTTTGTTATCCAAAAAACCATTTGTTTCGCGGTCGGGCTTTAGTTAAAGGGAATTCATATTACTTTAACATTATCTTCAAAACATACCTGAAAAATATTATTGCTTTCACTATTCAATATCATCACACATTGATCGAAATGGTGATGCTCCATCGTAGACGTTGAGTACAAAATCGCCAGTGGACTCTCTGTCTTCGTCTGGAACGCGTTATTCGTCCCTCTATGGTCCAAGTCATGGCATAGACAAGCTACTAGCAGACCTAGTATTTCTAGGTCAGACATGAAACGCTCCATTTTGCCGGTTTTCAGCATTGCAAACATAGTTTGGGCGACGTTTAACGCGTGCCTCCAATTGTGGTATTTTACTGGGCGGTAGTTCTTCTTGACGCTTAGAATCCAACGACATAAGACCTAGAAAAAAGACATTGAAAATTACGTTCAATTAAACCATTACACAAATCATATGAATATAAAGTACTAGGAAAAAATCAAACTTAGCTTATTCTTGCAATTTTAAAGGTTTTAATATACATAAACATGGAAAGAAGTACGCAGTTTGATCACAGAAAATTGTGACGTCATTAAGCACATTTCCCTACAAACTTCTATGTATTTAGGTACGTTTTTATCTATATAAGTATGTATATCGTCGTCTAGTACCCATAGTACCAGCTTTGCGTAATTTGAGGCAAATAAAAAACGTGGAATTATGACAATGGTAACAACTGATATATCTCTCTGTCACTCTTATACAATTAAGTATATGACCATCTTGCTCGGTCGTGGTCGCTCTGGGGTACTCTGAGCTGTAAGGAGAAATAAAAAGTACAACTAATTAATATTCACTTACATCATAAGGTATATGGAACTTCTCAACCAAGTTGCATTGAAGGAACATTCTGAGGGTCGCTCTGCACGTGTCTTCATCAGAAAGGTCGAAGTCTGAAAATATGAAATTAATAGATATAAGAAATTCGAATCATCTTCAGCAAATGCATAGTTCGCTGCTGCCACCTGGTTTCTCCGGTTATTAAGAAGGAGCCAGTTTATAGAAAATAATCATACTTTTCACATCTTTATATCTTACAAGCATTTGTCTTCATATCGGGCTTGTTCAATAATTGGGACACAATATTTCTAGCAAGTTGTTCCAATCTTAAAATGTACACGTTGTAAATCCAGAAGGAATAATAATAAGGTAAATGTCCCAGTGCTCGGCTTGGGCCCAATATTTGACACTCTCAAACAAATGTCATTACAATAGGTGGACTGATGACCTGGTAAAGGTAGCGGGAGTCTCAATGATGCGGGTGGTTCAGGACCGGTCATTGTGGCATTGTTTGGGGGAGCAGTGGACGTCCTTCTGCTGACATGATGATGATGATGATGATGATTGGGCATTAAAGTGTCAAATATTAGGACTTTAAACCTTGGACGGTCTCACCTAACTATCTCTTAGTATGAGAAAGCATAATATGACCCTCAATTTCACAAAAAAAGTGAATGTCCCTATTGTCCCTAATTTAAGCCTCGGTACCACTGTCCAAATGATTTTGGTCAGAAAAACAAAACAAAAGGACTGTCAAATAGTGTGTTTATCCTGCCAAAAATTTCCAAATTAAAGGTTAACAATGGTCTTACCATGGAACTGGAAGCTGTAGAGATTGTATGTTTCAGCGGTGGGAATAACCTCCTGACATAGCTTGTGGGTGTCCTCTGCCGAAGCTGTTGCGTGGTACGATAGGCATTCTAACGCTACCTGGAATGCAAATGTCTCATTATCAACATCATGTCATCATTCATCCACTACAAGACTTCTCGGAAGAGGCTTCCCTCAAATAATGACGATTCGAAAGTGCTTGTTGCTAGGCCTATTTGAATAAAGAACACTTTGACTTTGACTTTGAATGCCGGTAGTGGCACAACCTGGTGGGTACAGAAATCGTGTTAGTCCTAAAAGCAATGCCAGGTACAAAGTGAGAAAATACACAGTATCTACCTAGCACAGACTTAACATAATCAAAATCAGTCATCCCCATACACGTAGCTTATCGGTTATTAAACGATAAAATTCTCATCTCATGCTTTTATCGATAAATGCACAAAATTGTGTATGTGTCCATCCTTAACGAATTCACCGACACTGTTGTTTACGTGCACGAGTGTACTTCTACATTTTCTTTTCATAGCGAGCGTACCAATAAGAGAATTAGAACGTTACGCTAGTAGACAAGGCAACTGGATGGATGTGTGCGTGAACCTAATATTTACGATATTGTGTAAGTAGTGGAAACGCACACATCTTCAAAAGTGGCAACAGCAGTACCGGACTAATTTCGGGGTTAGGGCATATCTCCATTTTTCTATGATCTGAGGTTGTGTCGTTCACATCGACGCATGCGTCGCCTAAAAACAAAGCAAAAACATGCAACACTCATCAAGTCCTTCGTGTTGCCAATTATCGATTATAGTGATGTGTGCTACACCAATGTAACTCAAAAACTACTGGATAGGTTGGACCGGCTCTTAAACAATTGTATTAGATTTATCTTTGGACTTCGGAAATACGACCACGTGTCTGCATATCGCAGGCAACTACAGTGGCTTCGCATTCGTGAGCGAAGATCACTTAGATTCTGACTACCCTTTTTTCGATTTTATGTGACCCCGCTGCTCCCGAATATCTCAATTCTAAATTTAAATTTGTAACTCCCCGCCCAGGCTGTGAATTCCGCTCCCCCCGTAGTCTTATTCTATCTGTCCCTTATCACCGCTCCAATTCCATGTCCAGTTCTTTCACCGTGCAGGCTACTCGACTGTGGAATGCTCTCCCCCTTACCATTCGACAGGCTCAGAGTAAGTTTTCATTCAAACGCAAGTTGCGCAAGCATTTATTTTAAACCTCTCGAGACTAAGGCTCCTCATAGTTTTAGTAGCAGGTATTTTATGTATTGTATGTATGGTATCTTGTACTTATGTTGTATTAGGTATATTATATTAAGTACGTAGCATGTACTGTATCCTATAACTATTTTACGTACCTATATATATATATATATATATATATATATATATAGGCATATAAAACGACCAATAATTTGTCGGCTTTGTTCGTTTCTTTGTTAGAACAAACAACAACAAGTCGAGACAAGACTAGAGTCTTGTCTCGCACCTACTATATTAGTTCTGTTTGCCCTGAAGGTTGACTGGTAGAGAATGCCTTATGGCATTAAGTTCGCCTTTTGTATCTGTAACTTGTTACTGTGCAATAAAGTTTAAATAAATAAACACTATACCTTTTGTTTGGCCATCAGTTTGCACGCGTTTTCATACATCTGCGTGTTATGGATGCCCAGGCCGCAAAAGATGGCGAATGCCTCGAATATCGATATATCGCCGTCCGTGAACTGAGACCCGTTTTCCTGAAACAGATATTTCTATAATTAACCTAAGGCTTCTAAATAATTCCTTTCAATAAGAGATTTCACGTTAGAATAATGGTTAACCCTTTTAACTTTCTCCACTTGTCTTTGGCAGGCAGTTCAAGTTCCGTAGACAAGGAATAACTTTTACCGCAATATTAACGCATATCTTTATAATATTGTGATTTCGTTCCATTAGTAGGTGAGTCTAAGGGAGGTATTCCACTCATTCAATATCTTTGTCCAATATTCATTTGATCAAAGAAATTGGATGATTTCATCAAACTTGGATGGGACCCCGACATTTGATCAAAGATTCTGATGACAGTTAAATCAATATGGATGAGTGGAATGGGCCTCTGTCAAAGAAATTTGATCAAAGATTGGACAAAGAAACTGGACAAAGATATTGGACGAGTGGAATACCACCCTAACACAATGTACTCGTCGTCGTCGTGAAAGAAATGATTAGCATCAAAGAGTGGCAAATGTTTTATCTTGTTTGTGTCATGCGGTATACGGGAAATACTCTACCTAGACACAAAAGTTTCTTATACAACGACGGTGGCAAATAAGCTTACGGCCTGCCTGATGGTAAGCAGACATCGTCGAATTTGAGGATTCGGTGTGTTGACAGCGAATCCTCGGAAGCTCTGGCGACCTAATCACCACCAGAAACACAAAACCACATACCTTAACGAGCAAATAGTGCTGTTATTATGGTTGCGGTCTTCTGTGTGGTGGAGGTACTTCCCCAGTTTAGCTGTTTGCGGTGATATGATGTTCGCTGTGCCCTACCTTAAATATTTTTGTTAATTCTTAAAAGTATAATTCTTCTAAGGCCTAAAGAGCAATCACGTGCGGTTACGATCCTCAGTCATGCTCATGACGGATCGACTATGAAAAGGCAATCGATTGAAATCAAGATCGAAATCTGTATGTTTACCTTATTTATGAGCTGAGCCACGCCAATAACATCCTTATTGGCATTAACGATGGGCATACACAGCATGGTCCTCACGTCCTTCGCGTCATCATTGGTCGTATCCTGCAGTACAATCCCGTTCTCCCTTCGCCAGTCGGACACCTCGGAGATGTTCAGCGCTTTGTTGGATTGGGCCACCTGTACATATAATATCATTATCATCAGCCCGTGTCAGTCCACTGCTGGACATAGGCCTCTCCCATGGCACGCCACTGAGTTCGGTCTCCAGCTCTTCTCCTCCAATCCCTGCCTACTGCCTTACGAATGTCGTCACCCCACCATATATACCTAACTAATTCGTCATGACTCAAATTAATACTCAAATTTTGAAAAATGTGAACCGCACAACGTTTAACTTTGGAATGGGTATGAAAAACGTAAAGGTACATCCTTATATATTTAGTTATTTACCCAACAGTAAACGAGAACTGAGCTCTGAGCTAAAATGCAAACATTTGTGAATAAGCCAACGCAAGGGTCCATAATCCCCGGATTACCAAACAGCTGTAAAAACTGCGTAAACAAGAACCGATATGAATCATTACAGCTAACACATTCGAGCCCAAGCAAAGCACGTATTTTTCGCCGTAGCGCGTACATCGCTCGTGGAGGCAAGAATCATAAGTGTTAAGAGGCTCGTGGCCCAACGGCACCTGCGTACCGCCAATATCGGCCCAGGCCAACTCCTGGATGGTGCTTTCTATGTAATGGTATAAACAGGCTACTTTTAAAAGACCTGCATTTTCAACGGACCGACCTGAGCTATACAAGCCAACGTGGAAATCATGCTGTGGTTCTGGACTGCATGGCTCCTTGTTCGAAGAGCGTGTAGAACCGGGTGGGTGCTGGTGGAGGCAGTGCTATTGTTGTGAATAACTCCCTTGGTCCTTGGAGTATGCTCCATGGTGCTAAAATACCTCCCTTTCCAACTTACCGCTAAAGCTATACAAGCCAACGTGGACTGGTAGTTGTGCCGCGGCGTGAGCGTGGTTCTGGACTGCTTGGCTCCAAGTTCGAAGAGCGTGTGGAACCGTGTGGGCGCTGGTGGAGGCAGGGCTAGGGTTGTGGAGCGCTCCCCACCAGGTCGTTGGACTATGCGCTCCAGATGACTCTGAAAAAGCCGAGAATATTTTGTATTCCTGTCGAGATTCCCTTTCTGCCATGGGTGAAGGCATAGCTGATAGGAATGAATTGATGATTTCAGTATTTTATTTGAAGAACAACTAGAAGGTAACTACTTATCGTCACGGTATCAAGTCGAATTGAATCAGAAACTATGCTGCAAGTTAAAGTTGGCTTTGTGATGTAAAAAAATGGAAACATGTGTCATGTAATAACCAGATATGAACTGTAATCAATCAAATACTAGCTCTAGTCTAGTCTTGGGTATAGTAATTAAAGGTGACTACATAAAGGTAATCAACTGCTGGCATCATAAGTTATTCAGAAGACTAGAGAATCAATCTAAGTAAGCGTTTCGATCAACTGACATCAGTTCCTTGGTTATTTCGGTAAACATTACCCGAGAAAAAAACTTTTATACAACTTACAGATTCACAATGATCAGTGTCCAAAATGAAAACCGCGCATCGGTCACACTTCAGCAGATCCCTTGCTTCAGTCATGATCTTCGTCACCAGACACTCCAAGTTGCTCTGCTCCTCGAATATACTCCTTGCCAGAGCCAGGAGGATCTGGTTCCTCTTGTATTCAAGGACGGAGGACTCGAAGAGCTGCGCGTTCTGGATACCAATGCCGCAGAATGTCAGGTAACGGCGGAATACTTCAACGTCGCGTGGGGAGAATTCTTTGGAGCCTGGAATGAAAGTGAGTAGTTAATAAATAATTGGTAGTTTGTTACTTACTTGGTGTAATGTGTTAAGCCTTGGTTTGCGGTTTTTAGCTTTGATCAACTGCTATTTATCTACAACGTAGATTCCTCTATTGTTGACATCAAAGAAAAGGTGGATAAGCGCAGTGTGCTCTTACTATATGAAGGCTGCAACAGAATTCGGAAAACGTAGGTATTTGAACGTCCTCAAACTAAACAAAGTGAGGATACAAGTAAAGCTGCTAGTAAGAGATTTACCGGATTGCGAATGAATTAATCTGTGGATCGTGTTCAGTGGGCATTTTGGCGTCCTACGTTCAGCAGCGAACTAAAAATAGGCTGTTGATGGTTGTATGGGAGCAGTAGTTTGATAGAGGTATTGATGCAGTGTAGGCACAAATATCCCGGCAATGGCGGTGGTACAGTCACCACCGGAACGAACAAGGCGCTCATAAATATCTGAACTCGACTCTATTATAAAGCAGTTTGAGCGCATGTTCAGATATTTTTGAGCATCCTGAAGAGAACTGATATATTTGACGACATAGCGTATTGCAACAATAGGTGGCCTCTAGGCAAGGCGTTGTTACAGTGCTGTAATGACAAGTGTGTGAGAATGATGCTGCGTAATCTCCACTTACCATCTGTTTTGTTTATGATCTGAGCTACACCTACAACTCCCCCCTCGTAGTTGCAGATCGGCATGCAGAGTATCAGCTCAGTCTTGTAACCGGTGCGGGCATCTATCTCACTGTTGAACCTGTAAAAATATCATTCCCTGTCATTGACCGATGATGGGAAATAAACAATACACAAAATTTTTATTGCACACAACAATAAAAGTACAAACAGGTCAGAGCATAGCCAGATAGAAACAGAGGTATACAACAGGCGGCAAAGATAAGGGCGGTGAGGGCCATTTATGGAGGGATGTTTATTTCCAGCAATGAAAATTTTGGTTGACAATTATGAAGTGAGCTGGTGAAGAATGAATAAGATTCTATCTCTTTGAGATAGATCTGACCACATCGTATAACTGTTTCGTATTATTATTTTAAGATTTACAGTCCCCGCTGAAAAAATCGCCGGCTGACAACCAAAAGTAACTATAAAATTTGTCATTACATTACTCTTTGAAACCGTATCTCAGTACCAAAACGATGCTGAGATATGAGTTTTACTTTAAGTAGGTATTTGTTAATTAGTGAGTTTTGGTTGTCAGCCGACGAAATGTTGCTGGTGGTATATTACTCGCGCCCGCGCCGCGCTGTATGGGACAATTTGGGCCTATTCTTGGAACGGCCAACTCTCATAGATAACAATTTAACATCTCTTCTGTGGTGCCACCGGGTGCACCAACCCGCCCATAAACTGTCTCCGTCAAGGCTAAAAATACTATAACTCTCGGCTGCCACCCCACTGACGAAGGATTAATTATAATATGGTTTACACGTTTGTGACGGGACTCGTACAGTCAAGCGCGCACAAACACCTGACACCTCCTAACCTAATGGCCCTAGAAATAGAGGCGTATCAGATATGCGCTCCTCTTGTGGCAGACGTTATCGCTGGTGACTATACTGTAGCGTAGTGAAGGCCAGGTCAGAAGTACCCGCAACCGACGAGCATGTCATGTATGAGGAGATGTATTATGGATAGATTGCCAGAAAATCAGCGATGTGGCTTCCTGCCGCAAGATATGCTGAGCCAGCGCCCATTCTCTGCCACTATACATGGCTCACATGTACTCATATGTATGTGAACTATGTGTATATATGTCTTAATTTTTTTATTCTTATCAATACCAGTATTATTTTGCTAGTCCTTAAGTTCCATGGTCTGCATCTTAGTTATTCACTTTAATGCCATGCATGTTGTGGGTACTGAATAAAGTTTATAAATAAATATAAATAACAATAAATAAATATTAGGGGACATTTTTACACAAATCGAACTAGTCTCACAGTAAGCTCAACAAGGCTTGTGTTATGGGTACTAGACGACAATATATTTAATAGATATATACTTAAATACATAGAAAACAATCGCTGCTCACCACAGAAACAAATGCCCTTACCGGGAATCGAATCCGGGACCTCTAGCTTCGGAGGCAATGGTACTACCAACTAAGCTAAACAGGCCGACATATCTATCTAAGTATCTATCTATGGATGTGATTGCAACGAAAGATGTAAGGACCGTTAGACTTTCCTTTTTAACCAGTAGCATAAATCATATCTCCACATATTTTATCAAAACAACACCAATACGTTATTAAAAACGCTATTTAATCCAGAGTGGTTATTTTTTGATTAATTCAAATTTATTTCGCTTAAATTTTGAACGCGGTAATTTTTTTCAAGTAGGTATTTCAATGATTTTCAATTACCCACTGCATACGTAAATTTTTTTATGGTGGCAACTCACTGGTTTACATTTCTGATCTCTAAATCTATCACCGAATTTAGACCGCTTGGATACCTGGGATCCGCGTAAGCGTTCTTAATGTTGATGTGGTGTTTGGTCTGAGCGGCAACGCCGGCGACGCCAACGCCGAACGGGATCCTGATTTCCTGCGATTGCGCCGTGCTCAGTGCCTCAGTCAGGTCTGAAACCAAAACAAATGCATGTACTAGGCCTTTAAAAAAACTAATAGAAGTCTGACCTAACCTATAAAAATAATATATTGACCGCAAAACTAAACTCGTCGGCTGCGCCGTGGGTGACCAATGCCAAGATATTATTGCTGCCAATTTATCATATTTTATGGCAGTTATATTAGCTGCCCGGAAAATAAAAACAAATGGTACCTATCCTATTCACCTATCTAGAGTCTATGTAACAAATTCTTATGTTTAAGGCTAATTCGTTTTACTGTTTAAATTCCCATGTCCGATTTGGTATTTTTTAAAAGTTAATTTCCAGATGGATGTATATAAATTTGGCAAAGGTGATAGGCACGCACGATTTCAGTGTTTTCAATAGTAAAAATAAGAAAGGAAAAAATGGATTTTACTATATGGCCACTTTATTTTCACCGCACGTCCCATTTTACGTCGTTAATTATTTTAATTATTTTGCATACGATTTAAGAGCAAAAAGTGTTTTGATCACGATTTTACAAGCAAATCACTTAAATTTACTGTTAATGAAACATGATTGAAGTATTTACATGACTTTATTTTAAGGCGAAAAAATATATAAATCCCTTGCTAGTCAGCTGTACCTACCAAGTTCAATTCAAATCTTTGCCAGGCAGTGGTTGGTTGAAAATCATGTCCACTTGTCTGGCAATATTGGATTGATTCGTCTTTCCCACGGTCTCAATTTCTCAAACTATATCCATGCCAAATTTAATCTAAATTAGTTCAGCGGTTTAAGCATGAAAAGATAACAGACAAACAATGTCACTTCTGCATTTATAACAATATCAGTATGTGTATGTAGTGGATTAAGTTCAGGGACAAATAGATTGAAATAGGCTTTGTACGATAATATACATCCAAATGTATAACTCGCAAGCTTCAAAGGCTGCAATAACAAAATAGGGATATATCCATCCACCCTTTGTCTAAAGACCTACTTTACTAAGATTACTGTTAATCATTCTTTATGCTTTTAGTGGATTAAGAGTTAAGAGCTCTCTTTGTAAGGATTCATTAAGTATCAAGGTCGGACGGTAATCAGGTTATCTTTATTCAGATTTGTTGGACCTTCTAGTTTTGTTTATTTACGTATTTCCCTTTAACATTTTTGTACTCTTATAATACAAATATTCGTAGATGTTTGGTTGTTATGCAAAACCGTGTGTTAGGTATGGCGGACTTACAATAGGTACATAGTTAATACAGACACAACAGTTACGACAGACAGACAGACAGAGAGATAGAAAGTGGACCTGGATGAATCCCGAAAGTGTCACTAAAAACGAGATTCACTTTATCATGTCGACAAAGAGAGAAGAATTCAATGATTATTTCAAAAGTATGGCTTTAGTGCTGATTTTTAACATTATTTTGGTATCAAGTTTAATAATCAGAAAGCTTAGAGCCCTTCTAAGCCTTTTGCTTGCTATGCTTCTAAACCGATAGCGGTTGAATCACATTTTACAAGTGAGTACCTATTTGAAAGATCGTTTTATTACGTATGTATATAATAAAACAAAAATCATCGCGTTCACGGTTTTTACATAGTGTCAAAACCTCCGGGGCGCAAGGCCCCCTGCACCGCGAGGTCGTTGGCGCAGGGCTTGAATCCAATTATTGAAAAAAAAAAACAACGACATTACCGTAGCGTAGAAATATAAATGAATGGTACACCAAAGAGCAATAAACGAGGTATATGTACGTACCTATAATTTGTAATAAAATTACATACAAAACGTGCATGCTCGTTTTTATAAGCATCGTCCAAAGTATTCTCCTAACGTTCTCCTGATTGTGTCCTAGAGACCGGTTTCCTCGCGATGTTTTGCTTCACTGTTGACTATTGAATGATATGTTTTTAAACCCTGTTTTACGGCCAGAGTTCGAACTTACAGCCTCCAGATTAAAAGTCGTATGCCTAAGGCACTGGTCCCACCGCCGGCGACGAGCGATAAACGAGTAGAATTTAATACTAGAAACGAGTGGGCGAGCGGCGAGAAGCGAGTGTTTTTGTATGAGCTTATCGCTTACTCGCCGGCGGTGGGACAAGTTCCTTACCGCTCGGCCACAAAACGATGGCTTCTTTTATTGCTCTTGGACGAAGTTGTTAAACCAAAAGTTTAGTATATTTCAAAACGCTATTTTAAAAGTTGCAAGAGATTGGCCTGACACTCGTCTAAACTTAATCTTACACAAAAGAAATACCTAGCCATTGTAACTCTAAAAGCGGACCTCTTCGTACGAAACTTTGTGCCCCACGCCTTCGTTTAGGTAATGCCAGCAATATTAATGAAGCTGAGGACAAACGCTTGCCGAAGTAAAGTCAACTTTGTAGTTACATAGTAAGGTTGCTATTTGGCTGTTGGTAAGGAGGAAACTAAGTAACTTTAGTGTTTTCGGGAGTAACGGTCTCCATGAAAACGTTCGGTAAATCCGCAAGGGGAGATTAAAAAAACATGGCGGATAAAACAATTTAGTTGCCAAAATAAAGGAGCAAAGATTCGCCAGAGAGAGAGAGAGTTAAGAGCAATTGAGCTGTGCAGGTAGTTTCTCTTTGTGATCGCACCAGGAATGAGGCCGTCCGCAGCAGAACCAAAGTAACCGATATTGCCCTCCGAATTGCTAAACTTTAGTGACAGTAGGCGGGGATATTGCACAAGGAACCGATGAACGGAAAGATGATCTGCTGGGATGGACTGATGACCTGGTAAAAGTCGCGGGAGTCCGCTGCATGCGGGTGGCGGAGGACCATTGTAGGCAATCTTTGGGGGAGGCAAATAGTAGTATTGTTAATAATAACATCGAGTCCTGACAAAAACCGAAACCATAAAGCTTCGGCGGTCTTTTGTAAAGTGGAGGTAGTTCCTGTTAGACTACACCAAATATGAGCATAACAGTGGAATTATGTCACTGGTAATACGAGTATTGACTGTGCCCTTTAACCCTACGTACTCAATTATCTTCTTCAAATCTTTCTCTAATCACGCTTTTCTTTCCACACATATATTCTACCTTTTAAGTATACCAAACCATAAGTCTACCAAAACGGCCTATAGTATTGGTCCAAAAATATACATATACAATGCCATTCCGGGTCGTATTAAGAACCCAGAAAAAGATTTTACCTTTTATCGTGAATTAAAAAAATGGCTCATTATAAATGCTTTTTATGACGTAAAGGAATTATGTGACATTTAAATATGAGGTTTCTATATCGAATGAATTGTAACTAAAATTAGAGATATACATTTTTATTATATTGAATACTCGTAGTATTGAATTATGGAAACATCCTTGTAAAAAAATGATTAATAGATAACCTAATGTGTATACGAAAATGTGAAACTTTGACGTGTAATGTATGTCCATTGCAAATAAATGAGTATGAGTATTCCTTATTGATCTAATTTCTACCGTATTAAGTCTATAATTTGAGAATTCATACTTAAGTTATTCGTACAATTATTTTTTTAAATTAAACGTATACTAGAAATCAAATAATTTATCCATTTACACGTTAACGCCATGTAAACAGTACGTAAATCAAACAAAAAAACAATCCTTCATTTTGTTTTGTAACAATAAAGGCAAGTGCTTAATTTGTATACTTATAATCCTTACCTGAAACACTTTGTACAATCACGTACTCTAGGGTCTCGAAAAGGATGCAAGAAATAAATACCGCGTTTAATAATAAACAGTCGTATATTTACTCTCGCAAAATCTCCACACAAAATCTCAACAATTTCAAAATTAGCCTAACACCTTATGAAAACTACGGCAAACAAACGGTTGCGCGTTGTAGAAATCGGTCCGCACGTAACAGCGCCATCTACCGTGTACTTGGGTAAACCGCTCTGTGCTGTGCTCTGTACACACTTTGAGCTTTTAAATCGTATGCAAACGAATGAAAATATTTAACTGCGTAAAATGGAACGTGCGGTGAAAACAAATAAAGTGGTCGTTTATAAAATCAATACAATAAAAAAGAGGTCAGCGGAAACGCTCTGGCGACGCGTTCAGTTTAAGACTGATTTTTGATCTATGTTCAGAACGCATCCAAATTGACGTCATAGACTGCCGTTCGCCTCAGAAAACATCCGAAATTCAAAGATCGGCGACGCGCGGCGACTAACGGTCGCCAACAGCTGTCGACGATAATCACCTTTCAAAACTAACTACGAACGCACGCCTTGTCTATATTACTCTCATTTTTATACGGAATAAATCCATTTTTGTATTTAAATATTCGAAAATTATTATGTGGAACCTAAACGTAAGAAGCGTAAATATGTAACGGGTTGGAACAGGCATGTGGCAGAGGCTCACAGGGAGGCTAGGGATTGTTTTTTAAACTGGATCTCCTGCGGGAAACCTCCATAGTTACCTACCGGATGAGTTAATATATACAGTAGTGATTCCGATCATCAAAAATAAAACCGGAGATGCATCAGACATAAATAACTATAGGCCGATCTCTCTGGCTAACATTATAGCTAAAATGCTGGACGCTCTGCTTGATCGGCAGCTGGATAAGCATCTGCGACTACATGACGCCCAATTTGGCTTTAGGCCTGGCCTCTCAACCGAGTGTACTATCCTTTGTCTCAAGCAGACCGTTCATTATTATACGTCTAGGAAGACACCCATCTTCGCATGTTTCATGGACTTATCCAAGGCCTTCGACCTAGTGTCTTATAAGGTTCTGTGGAAAAAGATTGAGAACGAAACCAAATTACCTACGGAAGTAACTTCCATTATAAAATATTGGTACCACAGCCAGAGAAACTGTGTGAGATGGGCTGGTGTTCTTTCGGAGGAATACAGGTTGGAGTGCGGGGTGAGACAGGGAGGGCTTACGTCTCCCATAGAGGAGTTGAGCGGCGCCAATGTCGCATGTTCGGTTGATTAACAACATCAGCTATGCACACGACATGGTACTGCTCATGCCATCTCTCGGCGCTTTGCAGAACTTGCTCAGTGTCTGTGAGAGGTATGCCAGGAAGAGCTCTCAGGTACAATGCCAGGAAGAGCGAACTCATCTTCAAAGCCGGTGCGAAGACCTACGAAGTTGTGCCACCAATTGCGCTATGCGGTACCTATTTAAATAGAGTTAAGCACTTCAAGTATCTGGGCCACTGGGTCACTGAGGACCTCTCCGATAATATGGATATAGAGAGGGAGCGGAGGGCGCTGTCCGTTCGCTGCAACATGTTATCTCGGAGATTTGCAGGTTGTAATAAAGAAGTAAAACTAACACTATTTAGGGCATACTGCCAATGCTTTTACACCTGCAATCTCTGGGTCAATTTTACGCAGAGAGCGTACAGTGCCCTCCATGTGCAATACAATAACGCAATACAGAGCGCCGATGGGGCTCCAGCGGAGGTGCAGTGCGTCGGGCATGTTTGCGGGGGCGGGTATTGACGGCTTTCATGCCATCATTAGAAAACGATGCGCCTCATTGCTGGACAGGTTGCGAAGTAGCCCCAACAGCATTCTGAGGGTGTTTGCTGAGAGATGGGACTCGCTCATGTTGAAAAGATGGATCAGGCTCCACTCTACCTTTGTAAATTTCAACTGGTGAAATTTATTAATTTTATGAGAATTTATTACTAATTAATTATACTACTGTTTATAATTTTTATTTTTATTTTTTGCTTTTGTTGACATTATTATTGTATTTCGCTTTTTGATATTCTTATTATATTCATTATGGACATCTTAATTTTAACTTTACTTTCAATTACAATTTTTAAATTATTAATTTTTATTTTATGATTATTATGAGTTACCAGTTTTTAACCTGTACCTATGTTATATATTTTGATTTTACTTGAATGCTCATCCGGTTTTTAGGTTATTGTGTTTGTGTTCTGTACCAATTAACAGTAGTTTTGTAAGTCATTTGTAATTATTATTAACACTTTATGGGCAATGCCTGAAATAAATGGTTTTATTATTATTCACCTTATTTATTTCTTTTCCTTAGGTGAGATTTTTTAAATAAAATAAATTTATACAAGTAAAATATAAAAATATACATACAAATTATAAACGCATTATAAAAAACCTCATTATTATTATTATTGTTACAAAATATTCATGAATATACAACAGACGCCCGGTCTTGGTCGTAGTTTTAGGACATACCCGGGATGTCCTAAAACTACGACCAAGACCACCGGGGGATAGGCAGCAGCATCCCTGGAGTGCGGTGGAGATACTGCGATCGCCAACCCGCATGCCAAGCGTGGCGATTATGGCATATACCCCCCGTGAATTTGGGGGAGGCCTATGTCCAGCAGTGGACGTCCTTTGGTTGATATGGTGGATACAACAGACGACGCTAAAAATGGCCCCACTCAGCATAATGCCACAGTAAGCCGCGACGCTGGTTTTCAGTGGAGTCCTGCCTTAAATCTATCGAATGACGACACAGAGTTTTCTAATGGATCTCATTGTCAGATCTGGACCAAATTTCAATAGAACCAGCATTCAAATAAAAAAAGAATCATCAAAATAGGTTCACCCGATCGAAAGTACCGAGCAAATAAAAAAAAATACAGTTGAATTGTGAACCTCCTCCTTTTTTGCGGTTGCGGTTAAAAATGCATTACGCCTAGTGAAATATTAGGTCTAGTGAAATAAAACTTTACGAGTAGGGCAAAAGCTGAGAGGTCAAGTGACAGGATCTCATAAAAAATATTTTGACAAATTGAAAACCTAATTTTTTGGAGGAGTAATGGTTTGGAGAATTGTAACTGCCTCAAGTTTCTTCTTCATAATACAACAGTACATAATACTTATAGGCTTCTTGCTGTGGGGTCTCCCTTGACCAAAGTACAGCTATAAATTTCTAATGGCACATTGTTTGCCAGAAGGGACTCGATTGTTAAAATTTATTACTTATTGATAGCGTTATTAGATACCAGCAGCGCTGTTACACTGTTAGGAAATTAAGTTATAGCGTCTTTTAAAATATCAGGTAATTTTTTTTATGACAGGAGACAAACGAGCAGTCGAATCGCCTGATGGTAAGCGATTAGCGCCGCCCATCGACACTCGTATAATAACACCAGAGGGATTGTAAGTGCGTTGCCGGCCTTTAAGATGGGAGTATGTTTTTTTTATTTTTAATGTTTGTACCAAAATTGGACATAAAAAACAGTTTTCTATTTCAGTTACTGCAAATTGGTATGGACGTGACAATTGATGGCCTAATTATTTTTTATAACGATCGAGAATTTAAAATTGGCTTAGCCGCGATTCCACTGGCGATACTCGTAATTGACGGAAGAAAATTTATCATATCACTTTCATGTCTCTGACATTATATTTTTGAAAGGAAGAGCCAAGTCGCAAGCAACAAGCGCCAATACCACAGCACCACTGATTATACTAAACCAATGCATTGATTCATTCACTTGTTTCCGTGAACTATAAATCACTCTCCAAACAATTACTCATATTGTTTACCAAACAACCATAACGTTTATTTCATAGCCTGACGTTTCGGGGTGTGGGGATTAGTTGACGCAATGGAAGATGTTTTGAACATAAATCTTCAGCTGCAAGGGCTCGTGTGGTGTCGGGTTAGAAAAGGGATAACGATTGACGACTGACAGTCAAATCAGTAACTTTAATACTAGTGGCTCTGTGAGTTGTAGAAATAGCGATTTTTTTTTTCTAATTTCAAAAGTTACAAAAAACAGATTCGACAAATAATCTATATAATTATTAAACCTGCTCACGAAACGCGAGAATAAATAAATATTAAGTGACATTTTTTTTGCAAAAATCGAACTAAGTAGCAAGCTCAATAAGGTTTGTATTATGGGTACTAGGCGACGATATATTAAATAGATTTTGTATATATACTTAAATAAATAGAAAACATCCAAGTCTCAGGAACAAATGTCTCTGCTCACCACAAAAACGTTTCGAACCCGGAACCTCTAGCTTCGGAGGCAGTGACACTACCAACTAGGCTAAACAGGCCGACAAATCGTTCGGTCGGTCGGGAGAATCGGTTGAGAAATGCAACCTGCAGAGGACTGCCGGGAATCCGGACGTACGAAATCATTTTTTCCGATGCTCCGTCCAATACAATATATTTATGGATTTTGCACAAAATTACTTCACGATTTTTGATATTCATACAGCGCCCATTTTTTCATCTTTATGATTTAAGACCGGCCAAGTGCATGTCGGATCGTTCCGTAGTTGTCCACCCATTAAATTATGTTTTGAAGATGTCACTCGACTCAAATCAAATATTAATATCACTCAAACGGATCCCTGCATCAAAAAATGGTCAAAGAAAATGTCTGTCTTATATCTTTAAACGAGTAAACGACCAATTCTTGCATATGTATTTATTTCCGGGATCTCGGAAACGGCTCTAACAATTTCGATGAAATTTACAACCCGCCTACGAAATTTAAAGCCCGACGCCGAAGGTAGCAATTGAATTGGGGCTAACGACTTTTTACTGCCTCACCCGTTTTTATATGGAAACAATCAAAATTGGGCACAATGACAATTGACAGTTTCCACATAAAAACGGATGAGAAGTGAGGTAAAAAAATTTTAACTGGAAAGTACTTTACATCGACATACTCACACACCAGGGAACAAAGTCTATACCGATAGCGCTGCGTTTATGACAACATTTTATATAGCACCGGGTGGAGATTTTTAGTCCGTAGGCGACTGTGCCAATTCTCAGTCGAATCGGACATGCTGCCGGGATCGAGCCGGCAGTATAAATATGAGGATTTCCTCCACCTACGGAAAAAAGGCTGATTGCGGATTTTCACTGGTTGATCAGTCTTGACATTTCCAAAAGGAATGCGAACGAAAGAAACGCATGCGGGCCCTATCGATCAATGTAAATGCGCCTTGATCGGTGATGATAGTTTCTGTACCTGTGTCTCGAGTGACGTCGAACAGCTTGGCCTGCAGATAGCGATTGGGCGGCGTCCCTTTTGCCAAGAACAGGCTGCCTCGATCCGCGGACGTCAGTAGACACACGTTCACTAGGATCTGAAACAACGATACATTAACTAAAGCGACTGCGATTCTGACTTTCCAACACAGAAATAAACTAGACCTTGTTCAGATTTGAACGGTTTCCTCCACCGAATTGCTACAATGATATTTCGTGTATCATTACATATTGAAGACGGAGATTTCTCTTGTTATACGACATATATGTTATACGATATGACATCTATTATTTCCTTTATTTATTTAATATAGCCACAGATATAGCTTATCCTGGGTCTGCCCCTTCCTATACCCCGTTTTTTTTAAGATTAGAAAAATCGTGCATTATCCGTCATGCGATTTCGAGGAAAACAATCTTGAAACGGGTACATAAATATGTGGTGTGTTATCTTTGAAACGTAATAAGTTACTGAAATAAATGAAATTAGTACAATATTATCCCCCGATATCCTAGACAAACGAAGAAACGTTGGCGAAATTGGCCGTTAAAATTCAAATCTTAAAAAAAAACGGGGTATAGCATGCTTCAATCTTGCCTTCTATGACGTTATATACAAAAGCCTCACATCGTATAAGATTGGTCATTTCGTATAGTATATACGAGAATATAAGATTATTTGAATAACCCAGAGGTACAGTCAACAGCAAAAGTATGTGATCATTTTAGTACCGTGTCACCTTCACTACTTTGACGCATTCCCAACTGTCACAGTATTGTTACGTTAGTGCGACAAAGTACTAAAATGATCATCTACATTTGCCGTTGACTGTACGAACCGAACACCTCCAATTGAACGGCGCGTGCCTTAACGCTCGCGGCTCTATGTTAGTGGGCGGGTTATGTAGGGCTCCGTAGTCAACTAGGAACCCTTATAGTTTCGCCATGTCCGTCTGCCTGTCTGTCTGTATATTTGACCGTCTGTCTGTCCGAGGCTGTGCGTTGTGATTGTTAGTGCTAGAAAGCTGCAATTTGGTATGTAAATATAAATAATAAAACTGACAAAGTCGTAAAATGAAACCTAAAAAAAGTCTTTCCTTCTTAGTAAAGGACGTATGAAACGCTCCGAAAGTATTCCCTTTTGTTTGTTATTGCTTTTTTTAAAGGTAAGTTCATTGGGCAACTACGGAACCCTACACTAAGCATGGCCCGACATGCTCTTGGCCGATTTTTTATACTACGACGGTGGCAAGCAAGCAGGCCGCCTGATGATAAGCAGACACCGTAGCCTATGGACACTCGCGACTCCAGAGGAATCACAAGGGCGTTGCCGACCCTTTATTGGCTTGTTGCGGTTGTTTTAGGCCTTGGTTATGGTCAGGCAAAGCGTGTGGTGGCAGGGCACGCGGTCCCGAAGGCGACTTTGAAAACGCTTACGCCCCTTGTACACATGCACTAGTAAGACGACTTCCTGATTTATCGCTGCCGAGCGGTTCGCAATTTGACGTAGACACTCGCTTCCGAAAGCGCATTGCTACTGTTAAATATAAACACGAAGTGATTTCCGGGCAACCAACATAGCCTTGTTAGTAAGCTATTGGCACAGTTACACAATACCTAGAATCTAAATAACAATCCTCACTAGTCTGTACATTATCATAAAAGTGCAGTGTATTTGTATGCGGCGGGAGTTCGACGTAATAGCCAATTAAATCAATGGCGCTACGTGCGCAGACAATCGTTGTGTTTGCCGGTATTATGTCATTTCAACGTAGTAGTCGACTGTCTAGTATAATCATGTTAGGAGCTCCCGGCTCCCAATAACCTTCGCTCAGTAGCTCTCCGTTTTGTAATGTTTTTATGGCTTAACAATAACGAGGTTTACCGAAATAGGGAGGTAGGTATCCCATTACTTAAAAACTTACTGTCTTCGAAATATGTAAATATTATAGTAATATGCATTTGTAGACCGGGCAGGCATCTTTGAGAGTACTGGTGAATTAGCAGATCTAGACATAGTCCAAGAGTTTGTTTACCTGGATCACGAACGACGCAGACTATGATAAGGAAGCAGTCAGAAGCTATGAAAGAAAATTTGGATGAACAGAGGAATTCTAAGAAAAACGGAAGTTAAACTCACGACAGCCCTTATTTTCTCTATTTTCCTATATGTTTCGGAGACTTGGACGTTAAAAGCACGCACTACGTAAGGGCAGAATTGACGCGTTTGAAATGTGATGTTGGCGTATAAGAAGTTGGACATCGCCTGGATGGAGCATAGGACAAAACGCTTTCGTCTTAAAAGCACTCATCATCAAGACTTCTCTGTCAATTATCTACATGCCGCGGCTCCTGAGTACTCCGGTCACGTGGCCAGATGCGATCCAGATTATCTGGAGAAATTGATGTTGGCTGGTGGGTCAAAGTGCGTCCGCTAGCGGACTAAATTTCAGCGGAAATTTGTCGCTAGTTATGACATACGGAGGCGAAACGAAGCTCCTTAATGTACATCTTGTCTACCAGTTTAAGGTAGCGACTAGCGACAGCTGAGCGCAGTTAACTATGGAGACAGATGTGTTCAGATTTTCTCGTAGGGATCGTATCCGGAACGCACTTATTCGTCAGAGAGCCAAGGTTACCGACATAGTTTAGTGAATTAGCAAGTTGAAATGACAGTGGGGAGTCATATATGCTGCAGAACCGATGGCCGATGGGGCAGACTAGTTCTTGAGTGGAGACCACGAGTCGGCAAACGTAGTGTTGGGCGCCCTGTAACTAGGTGGGGCGATGATATTCGTAAGACAGTGGGCAGGGATTGAAGGAGAAGAGCTAAAGACCGAGCTCAGTGGCGTGCCATGGAAGAGGCCTATGTGGACTGCCACAGGCTATAGTTATGGACAGTTGGAAAGAAAATGGGTCGTGGAAGATCACCCACCCGATGGACCAACGCGGTGAAGCAAGCCTGCCAAACTAACCTGCAGGCATCTATGCAAAAAGTTGAAGATAGAACGACATGGAGAGCTTTGCTGGGGAAAGTTATTGGCGATTGCTGTTGCGATCCACAGTCATGAGGAAACGAGGAAGAACAAGGAAATATCATGCGTGGAAGCGGGGCAGTAGTCCACGCTAGTTAGTCGGAAAGCACTCTTTTAAATGTAGAGGTGCAGTAAGGAATTGGCTGATAATTGACAGCTTTCTGGCATCGTACTGTCGCGCGCGCCAACAAGTCAGGAAGTCACCTAAGCTGCAAATATGTGGGTACTAAAGAGGTAAAACAATGAACATTTATGAGCGCACAAGTTCCAACGTGGACGCCCCAGGAAAAGTTAAAACGACTAAGGTAACGAGTTACAAAACAATGGTTTAGTCAAATTTAAATTCTTTTTACAGCTCCCATAAACTTTGTCCCATTTTAACTTAACTGCGAAAGTTACAAGTGCCCTCGTAAACCTGCGAGTTAACTACCCTTAAATGTCTTCCACTCAATCCGTAAAAGACGTTTTAATGTTTAAAATTAATGAACATTATTGTTTGATGTCGTACCCCACAGACTTTTAGGAACAACCCCTGTGTTTGTTTTGTTTGTTATGCCATAATCAGAAAGTCTCGCATATCGTTTGAGGTCGTTTAACAAAAATCCGTTAGACCAAACGTCAGATAAAATTTTGGTACTAATAATTGTATTATAGTTATTTGGAAAGGTCGGAAGGAGGCACATAGCATACCACTGGTGGAAACGGGTTTTCGTAGCGTAGCCACAGAATAAGTAATAGTACAACGTGCTCAGCTTACACATCCTCGCAAGTCGCAGCATAGCTGCATAGCAAGCACATCTCTGGTGAAAGGCATCCTATGCAACGGGGGCCCAGGTCAGTTCTTGGATGGATGACCGCTTCGAGTGTTTACTAACTGAGCGCTCCTGTGCTGTGGCAGGCTCGTTAAGCCGTTGACCCCGGCTGCTGTCTACGAAAGCAGTCGTTCGCATACCGCACGCGGTACGCGGCCGCCGCTGGGCCAGGAGCGCTCCAACTGACCGGCGACGGCAACGATATACGAGTAGCTTGTCTATGAACGTTAGTTCAGCAGGATATTTGTGTAAACTTTCTTACGAGTTATAGTAATTTTTAACTTCAAAATATGTCAATACATACGTTGTAAGGCGCGCTCGAACATTTACACAAATACCCAGCTGAAACGGATTCGAGATTCAAAACGAATAAATAAGTTTGAATAGAGTAATGATTGGCCTCGCTGCTTAGCTTGTTTTACGAAACCTCATACGTGACCTCAAAGCTCAGATTAGCGACGAATTCTAATTCTGAAAGACGGATCTATGAAAGCGGGGAAATTCCTATTGCATGAATTGGACATGATATTTGAATCTCAAATCGTGCACTAACAGGAGATGTCCCTATTGCATGAATTGGACATCATATATTTTAAATCTCGAATCGTGCATCAACAAGGGATATCCCTATTGCATGAATTGGACATCAGTTTTTGAATCTCGAATCGTGCACCAACAAGGAATATCCCTATTGGAATTGGACATCACATTTTGAATCTCGAATAGTGCACCAACAGGAGATACTAGATATCCCTATTGCATGAATTGGGCATCACATTTTGAATCTCGAATCGTGCACCAATAGGGGATATCCCTATTTCATGAAACTGGCATAACATTTTGAATCTCGAATCGTACACTAACAGAGTAGTCTTTTTAACCCCCGACGCAAAAAGAGGGGTGTTATAAGTTTAACGTGTTTGTCTGTGTGTCTGTGTATCTGTCTGTGGTATCCTAGCTGCCAAACGGATGAACCGATTTTCGTTTAGTTTTTTTTTGTGCCATAGATAATTGTATTCTGAGTGTTCTTAACCATGATTCATGAAAATCTGTTAAGCCATTTTTGAGATATTAAGCTTTGAAATGAAATAGTCGGGAGTTTTTCAACTTTTTAAAGCTGTCGTTATTTTTCTTTTAGTTTCCGAACGCTCGCTCCTCCATTGACCTACAGTTGATTTTAACCCTTTGAACGCTTTCATATTTGATTGAAGTGATCACTCACACGCCAAGAACTATTGCGTTATCAAAAAATGATGTAACGTTTAAACCAATAAAAACAATTCATAATAGATTTTATTCATGATCAAAGTACACCTTCACTCCGACCTAATGAGTGCTTGTTGGCATGGTGGGTACGATGACACACGACCACTTTATAGGTTCTTGGCGATCAAAGGGTTAAAGTCGAGTTCTCACCTTATGGCATAGCACATTAATGTCCAGCTCATTTGCCACGTCCTTTATCAGGTCCATGAACAGATCCGCCTCCTCAAGCTGCCGTTGTGTCGCTGAGCCACTGGGAGATCGTGATCTCTGGAAAGATAAGCTAAGTTGAAAGATGTGTCCTAGATATAGGCTACGTTGATAACTCAAATTGAATTTTAATTAACTTAATAGTAATGGGCCTATGGGGCCCTTCGGGTCCAATATAATATATTTTTTTATTTTATTTAGGAGAACAAACAGCCACTACAAGGGAGTCTTAATATTAATAGCCTTATAAATAAATACAATATGTGTGGCCAACACCGTTCACCACTTATTACTTATTTTATTTTACATCATATCATTCGGAGTAAGTCAGGGGTGCAGCCCCTGAAGTGTTGTGAAATAATGCGTTCCGGGCGCTGATGGGGCTGCCTCGCTACTGTGGAGGCCCGCGTCGACTGTTTCTACACGACTATACGCGGGCGCGCTGCATCCCTGCTGCGCCGGATGCGAGGCAGTCCCAACACCGCCCTGCGCATGATAGCGGACAAGTTAGACTGCGTCTACATGTCACACTGTGAGCGACTGCATTCCCCTACTAGTGTGATACTGTGGGTAGTGTGGCAATGAATAATAATAATTGTCTATTTCCTAATACTAACAATTTTTTTTTCATCATATCGCACTAACATAATAATATATGTCTCCATAGTTACACGAACTAAATGATTTATTATTATTTATTATATTAATAATAGTAATATCTGGTCCTATTGTATTTCACTGAGGATTCTATACTTGTCTGTAGTTCTTGACAATGTATTTTTATTTTATTCGCTTATTGTATTTAACCTTACATTATTGTATACCGTAAAGCCGTACACGCAAAACTTTTGTAACAGCTTCTGTGCTCGCAAAACTTGACAATAAATGACTACTGATTCTGATTTTGTCACACGGGAGCTTGTCAGATCAGATAAGCGTTTATTTCAAAGTAGGTAAGTACATGTATGATCTTATTATTTGAGAATTCCTTTCTTTTGTTATAATACTATAAGAAGAATTCAAAGAAGAAGTTAGTGTATGTACCAACACCCACACATTTTTTTAAAAACGCTCCATGTCAATCAAACTTGGCTTTTTTTTACAGTGCAAACTAACCACGCCTTTTACGAAAGCTATTTAGGCCACACGCCAAACCAAATACACTGTAGATACATGATACAAAAACCACCCTCCTTTCAAGACACGAAAGATAAAAACGTTTTGCATCGAGTTAAATATTGGACGTTATTTATTCTATTCCCTCGCCTCAATTACTGACATTTGGCAGACTCGCGTTTTATCAAAATGAATTCTCTTTCGGGGAAAAAGTGTTGCGCAAATTGTAAATTATAGCTTTGACCGATGTACCCATATTTTATTCATATAAATAATGTAATGTAATATTGTAGATCGGCTCAAAGGCAGAGATGAAACGTATTTTAAGGCTCAATTTCTCACATGTTACAGCCCATCCCAAACGGGTGTTCGTATATCTTATTGGTAAGAGGCCAAAGGCCAAAAAGGCCAGAGGTAAAGCCAAATGGTCGTTTCTGAAATATATAAGGATCTTAAATGAACCTTCAAGTAATGTAGACACACGGCAGCGTGTCCATCCAAGTCCACCTGGCGCTGCTGAGCCGTGTGTTATTTTACACGAACCGTTTGGAGCCACTTTTCACCATTCAATAACTCCAAATCAATTTAACATAAAAAATGAAATTTGGTACATGTATTAAAATCCTTTAAAACAACTAGAACCCCAAATTTCATAAATATAGGTCTATGCAGTATGATATAATACCATGAAAACTGTTAAGTTTAAACTCAAAATGCATTAAGCCGCAGTAAATTAGTTTTCCTGTAAACACTAAACAATGTAGTGTCGGACTTGGCACCTTCTCAGAAAATCAACGGAACTTGGCACCCATTTAGATCTCAATTCTTTTGTCGGTGAAGACGACAACCAAGCATCGCATATTCTTAATATCTTCTTGGCTCCCATTTTCACATTTATGTTTTTGATGGGATAAAAAAAAATACAGGCTTAACCCGAACCCGGACCCCCGGGTATGTCCTAAAACTGAGACCAAGTCCACTGGGGGATGGGCAGCAGCATCCCTGGAGTGCGGTGGAGATACTGCGATCGCCAATCCGCATGACAAGTGTGGCGATTATGGCATTTACCCCCCATAGTATTGGGGGAGGCCTTTGTCCAGCAGTGGACGTCCTTGGGCTGATATGGTGGTGGTGTTCGTGGATGCTATAATTTTATTGAGCTTTTTTAAATATTATTGAGAAGAAACTTCAAATTTCTTCTAAAAAAGCGATTGTAAATTTTTAAGAAGACTGAAAACGAACTGGCTGTTTGTTAGATTCTAGAGCCACTTAGAGCTAATGGACTAAATTTGTCTTGAAATGCTGCGGTAGATATAATAATTTCGTTCACGACTTAGGAGTCACACTATAATGCAACATAATTACAAAAACTGGATATGGCTACCGCCACGAAATGAAAAAAAAGGCTAAAATATCTATCTGCAGATTCATACATTATTCAAAAATATCAATCTCAATTAGAACGCATGTAACCCCGGCTATTCTAAATTAGAATAATTGAAGGGCAAACGGGGCCCATTTCTGCGTCAAATAAAAATATTCCTTCCGTCCCGCAAATTACAGTATCTTTTCCCTCCCCCGGGGCTGGTTGGGAATTTTAATTTGTTCTTAACCTCGGGAAGGGTTAGGTATCCAATAACTCTTCGGGGAACTTAAATCGGATGGTTTTAATAAAAAAATAAAAAGTCTGCGGTGGCTCGCGTTTGAGTGGTTGTGCTGAAATGTTGTGTTTGCAAAAAAATAATTGTATAACCTGGTATAAAGCTGAAGTTTCGTTTAGATTGAGTACCTGAAAGGGTTTTGTATAAAAGTATTTGAGTTTCTTTGACAGCAAAATTAATTCGTTTTTAAGCTTTTGGCATAATATCTAATTTAGTGCACTGCATGGTTTGCGACCACTTGGACGAGTTGAACTGAAAGGATAGAGTCTTATTTTTTAATGGATTCCCATTCAATAATGAACAAATAAAATGCACATTATTATTGGTAATCGGGACTTAATCGCGTACAACTGAAATGTATGCACCTTTTTTGAGGTTTTCCCGACGTTTGTAGTGTATCACAACATCCGTGGTCAGTGGTCACTAAAATGTATACACCGCACTGTTTCTATGGTCTGTAAACATAAACATATTAATATCTTCAATTCAAAAATAAAAACCTCTTGCTTCAGGTGGTCGCGGAACCGGCCGGTATTTAAAGGAAAAGAAAAATATACCAATAAAATAGTTCGTCCATACGATAAGACACCAAAAAAAATACTAGGAATAGTGATACAGCATCCTAAGTGGATACAAAACCTTAACCATGAACAATTTACGAGAACCCACTTCAATAGTCAAGCGAGAACGATTAATGTTTGCAAAAACCCTTGCAAAAAAGCCACGGAAACCCATTCAACCCTACAAATGAGCTTTCTCTGAGCATTCGCACATTTTCAAAAGCGAGCGTTCACAACAGTAAGTTTGTAAGCGAGATTCGGTTTATTCCGGTTTTTTTTCCAGTTTCAAAATGGCCGACAAACAATGGAGGGTATTACGGGGAATGGAGCTTTATGCCTTTCATAAACGTTCTTCATACCAACTTTAGCTAAAATGACGTTCAAAGTCGTATATCTTTTTCTGTACCAGGCAGTGGTATATTTGAGAAAGACGAGACAGATTTAAGCTAACAGCAGTCCCGTTTGACGAATAAGTAGGTAGGTAGGTAGTAATTAAACACATGAAATTTTGACATATTATTTTAACATTTTGTACCCTTTACGTACAGCAAATATTACAAGTAAAGCTAAATTAAAACTAAAAACTAATACTAAATAAAATTTAAATAAATCTAAGAAATATGGCCCCTTTGGCATGGTGCCAAAAATGCTGGCAGCATTTCCCCTCTATATTGCGATTCTAATACGTTGTGCGAGAAAACTGCCAGCTCTACGGTCACTAGTGAAGTCGAACAATCTTTTCGAGGGCTCTTTAAAAAGTTTTAGAGCATTTTAGGACCCTACGGGCCAAGGGTCTCAACCCCAAATGGCAACAACAACACATGAAATTAAATTAGCTATTTTTTTCGGAAGAATATTTTTGATTTCAGCGTTAAAAAATCCTACATATTCAATAATATAAAAAGCTAAATCATAACAAAACCACGCATAACTTCAAAAGTCATTAAACCGAAGACTGGAGAAGTAAATGAAGCGTGCCACAATTGTTCACAACGAGGGCCGTAGTTATTTTTCGAATTTTCAACCGAGAGCAACTTAAGCACTTGGGGTCGGTCGGGTGGAACGATGGAACGAGTTTATTTTGAAAAGATTTTGGTGTTTCGGATAAAATACTTATAGAATACAATAAGTAGATGCCGCAAAGGCAACGCAGACGGGGCAGGCCCAGACGGCGAGGGCGGGATGACTTAGACGTCTTCCTTGGCAATTGTTAAGCTTTATGATCTGTATCGTGACCTTTTTGGAGGTGGGCAATAAAGTGTATTTGTATTGTATTGTATTTTTCGGAAGAAGCACAGATACGGGAGCCCTGTTATCCAGAGTCATCAAAGTACAAATAGATTAATTCTTAAATAACGACGAACGACTCTTAACTAAAGTGCTGCGGTGTAGTATTTCAGATACATAGAGCGTACTTGAACGTCTCGACAATGCTGAGGTGGCAGAAGACAAGGCAAAAGACCATGAGGCCAACACAAAGAGGCCTACTTGTTAAGAGTCCGCAGTAAGCTCGATTCTCCATACAAACGTAGTTACGCTCTCATTTTAAAACGCCATGTTAGAATAACATGAAACTTTGTAGAAATTGTAATAGAAAAAAATAGAGCGAGTTTTAGAGATTCTTACGTTTTGTATGAAAACCTTAATAATCGCTGTATTTTTTCTCCATTATAATTTCAAGCAACTGAACCTAATTTCCGACCTAAATATGGTGGCTCCCGTTGTGTATACAAAGTTTCATGTTATTCTAGCATAGCGTTTTAAAATGAGAGCGTAACTACGTTTGTATGGAGAATCGAGTTCAGCGGAGCGTACTGGCGACTCTTAAGACCGAAAACGATGGCACTAGCTTGTTGTTAACCGATACCTTGAACCGAGTAATGGATGATTCACAGTAGACCGTTCCGTGTCCGGGCCGGCCCGTTTTCTATGACAGCAAACGCAACGGCCGGCGTATTGCCCTAGAAGAAAACGGACCGGCCCGGACACGGAACGGCCTACTGTGAATCATCCTTAACGATCCTTAGCATTTGAAGGATTGAATGAAGAGAACGGTTTTTCAAATAATATTGACCCCCACACTAGTGTCTCAGTTCCAACGCGGTTATCGCGCAGACCTCTCATGGATTGCATTTCCTTACCATCTACCCATTTTCAGGAGTCTCTTTACGCTGGCACTTGGCGGACTTTACATACATCTTTAAATTTCATCGTAGATAAAGAAAGAAAGAAACATTTATTCACAGACACAGAAGACAAATATGACACAAATTAAAACACAAGAAAAAGTACACATAAAATGTGTGTCCCGCGGTCAGTGAACCGGAAACTGGCCCAGCATTATGCTGAAGTGTCAGGCACTCGTACATCGCTGATTTTTAGCCAGTACCGTCGGTGACTCACGGAACGCCGTACCACGCCGTACTAGTATAACTACAACTTAGAAAAGATGTAAAACCCCCGACATTTTCATTTCAAAGCTCAATATCTCACAAACGGCTGAACAGATTTTCATGAAACATGACTAAGAACACTCTGGATAAAATAATCTATGACACAAAAAAAAAACCAAAACGAAAAACGGTTCATCCGTTTGGGAGCTACGATACCACAGACAGATACATAGACACACAGACAGACACGTTAAACTTATACGAGTAACACTCTCTTTGCGCCGGGTGTTACTAAGTTTTTTTTTTATTTAATTTATTTATATTTTGGCTAGATTTACGCAACTTTTCGGTGTTACTGCGGACGCTCTAAGGAAACATCCTTTTAAATATTTGCTCCGGTTACAGGGCCCACCTTGTTGTCATAGTTCCACCGTGTTTATTTTCCTCAAACTATAAGTATTTGATATGACATTGAGGCAAATAAACGATTACTCGCCCAAATTAAAGAGTATTTTTATGGTAAGCCACCAGTCGTTTAAGTTAAGTTGTTAATTCAGCTGCATAAGAGCTTTCCCGTTTCTCTTGTTGGAACGCGCATCTTTATAGAAATCCTTACTCTGAGTTTAATTAAGTTGCTCAGTCCCTTCTAGCGTAGCTAGCAAGGTGGCTATGTCTCTTCAAGTCGCTTAATGATGTCATTTTGTAAAAGAACCCTTGAGGCTTACTCGCCAATTTCCATAGGTATTTAGGTACGCGAGCAAATTCATGCGATTTAAAGTAACATTATACGGGGCTAAAAATAGATTTTTGTGTTTTGATGTCACCAACGCCTACTGTACCGCACCTGGGGGTGTCTGTTTGTCGACATTGACGTCATTTGCGGACGTGTGGCTCCGGGAAACGAATATTAACCGTTATTTTACATAATGCGAACTGGGAAATACAATGACGTGTCTGACAGAGGTGTATATACAGCCAAATACACTCTAGCCACATAAAAGCCTATTACAAGGTATACTCGTAGGTACTTCTCTTCATTGGAATTTACTTTTTTTGTGCTCTAATTGTAGTTGGTCCCATATAGACTTTAATACTCTCTATAACGGATTCAAATGGCACCATAAAAATTAGTCAATTAGCCAGTTACTTTTTTGACTGAGATTTCCCGCGATCCAAAGAAACGTCTTAAAACAAGCGTTGGAACTCTAACTGGTAACATTTTTCTGTAAGACTCTTGTTTACCTTTAATACTGGATTTCGAACTTTTTCATCACGTTTCTCCGCTTCTCCTAAAATAAATATTTCCATGCAAATTGCTATTGAAATAAGCGCAAAGTTTCACGTTGAAATAAAAGTTACCGTCTCCGTATTCAGGTTAAAAAAGGAAACAAATTTCAGTTGTACATTTGGTAACAGAAGTTGCTATGTGGACGAGATGTCAAAGTATTCTCTACTTTATCGCCAAGAGAATAAAGGCTAAGCCCTACTTTACGAAGTTACTTCGGACGTCGATTGTTTTCTAAACAATGAAGGGAAAACGGAAAGCTCGTGGTGGGAAAGCCCATTTTAAGTTTGAAGTTTCTTTAGGGGGAGATATTTTTATCAACTCATTTCAGTATCAAAGGAATCTCAATATTAAGTGTACGGGTTTTGTGCAATATCTGTCTTTTTGGTGGCATTGAACAGTATCTAAGCTTGTAATATTTTGATCCTACATGGTGCCTGCGTACCGTGTGTGTATGCGAGGTTAAGCAACGTCGGCCGTGGTTAACTCATGGGTGGGACCGCTTTGATTGGTTACTAACTGAGCGCTCCCGTGCTATGAAAAGAACTTTAAGCCGTTGATCCCAGCTGCTGTCTAGGACAGCAGTCGTTACGCCAAGTTAGACTAGTTAGAGGCCTTTGGGCGGCTTGAGAACTTCTAACAGTCAAGATGTCCACTCACTTGACAAGCCTAATCCCATGGTGTCTATAATGAACACACAAATAGAAGCGAGGGTTGGAGGGTGTTCTTATGGACGAGGGACTTAGATTTGAAAGCCATGTTCTCGAAACTGCTCGCAATTGGTTTTACCGCCTGAAAGTCATGTAAGTATCGGGTTCGTTCTGAAAGTTGATTTGCGCATTGAGTTATGGGAAACCTTAGTTCTGTCAAAGCTTAACTACGCTGATACTGTGATAGGATTGTTATCTCGTACAAAACAACTGGTCCAGCGCGTGCAGAATGCATATGCCAGATTTTGTTATCCTGTTCCCGCGAGATCCCATATAACTCCGTTTCTAAATAAAGGCGGTCTGTTAAAAATCGAAGCACGTCAGACATTGCCTTTTGCCTCACTTTTTTTTAAACAATCAAAACGAAAAAGCCCTCATACCTTTATGAAAAGTTGGAATTTTACAAAATGTACGTCAGAATGCCTCCCCCCGCCTTATCTGTCAGAGACAGGGAATGACTTCATTTCGTGGCAGTTTCAAGCCACAAAATTTCTGCCACAAAATGCTGGAATAACATTCCACCTCTGATTAGAAATATTACCACGTGTTCTTAATTTAAAATTAATATTAATAGTACATTACTAATAGAGGCTGGGAAACGCAGGGTTGCAGGCCAAGTAAATATAGATCACAACAACAATGCAACCCAACGTTTCTCGCCGAGATTTGTATAGTGCTTTTCTCAAACATATGGAATGAAATAAAAAAATACACCACTCAAAAAACAAATTTAAAAGACGCCATGTTTGACATTAAAATTAAATAAAATTTACTTCCCGGCCTAGGCCTTCAATTTTGTATGAAAGTTGCCTGCAACGTGTTACTTTGATTTAAAGCCTGTTATAACGCACGCAATGACGAAATTTCATTGCATGTTTGAGAAAATAACTTTCGACATAAATTATCGACATAAGATCTAAGATGTTTTTATAAAATCCTATCAAGACTGTATCATTTTAGGGTTCTGTTGTGGTTACGTATTTTGTTTTAGGTGCTTATTACCCATTTCTGTTGTGTACTTTTTAAGCTTTTGTACATATTTTCATGTTATTCGCAATATATCAGTCTGGTCAATACACACATCATCTACCAAAGTCCAAACAAACAAGCATAGAATCGGCAGGAATCAGGATCCTACAGTGAAATCGCAGATTTTTCGTGACTTGTGGTTTTTATGACGGTGATTTGACTATACCGAGAATGACATTGAGTTCTACATGGACAAAGACGCGGTAAAAGAAAGTAATTTATACCTTATACTTTGTTTGTTGTCTTTGAGTTTGACTGAAGGAGCCAAAACATGCGTTTGAAATAACCTCTTTGTGAAGTAACTTAACAATAAATGAAGAGAATTCTCAATTTTCCCTTTATTATATACGCATAATTACGCCGAATTGTGTTATAAACGCCGCGCTGAATACCTTTTAAAGGAGTGGTTGAGAAGCCATATTTGCGTTGAGCGAGTTACTATTGGTTCAAGTTCACACTTTAGTCGAATTTCCGCAGAAAGAGTTCTCTTCTATAAGTCTATCGTTTAACTAAGACGGTGCATGTAAAGATGTCGGAACTGTCACGAGTTCTTTTTGTGCGATTAGGATTGCAGCAGCAACCTTCATGGGCCACCCAACGGTTCAAATTTAGTCCGCGCTTACACTCAAAAGCAGGGGCGTCTTTAGGCAGTGTGAGTTATTGAAATGTCATCTAATCTTGTGTGGAGTCGTGGAGTGTATAGGAATAGGACTGAAGCCGCCCAGTACCGGGCGGCGTAATGTAGTATTGAAAAGTGCGCGTAGGCCCGCCCCGGCGGCGGGAGCGACGGTGAGTATTTTCATTGTCGTTGTTGTCAATGGCGTGCCATTCATCAATGGCCGCCGTTATTTTCTCAGGGGTCAGACTATCAGGAGTAAGACGGGTTATGTCAGAGAGGAACGGGTAGCGGGTGGTCCCTGCCTCCCCTATCTCAATGCAAAATGGACTCCTGTTTCCGCACTTACTTGTACAAAACACACCATCACAATACACCACTCGTCGTATTTTGCTCTTTGACGTGAGCTTACTGATGTCGCAGAATTTTCCTCAATTGACGAGATACTGACAGTGTGATAGTATTACATTTGCGTAGTAGTAATATCATGCGCAGAAGCGGGGCAATACTGCATTCGTATCAACCTCTTCCGCGCATCCTGCGTCAGTCAGGAAGATGTGAAAAGCGATAGATAGATAGTAACTTTATGCAACCACAAGTTACATAAATATTCTTAAAGCTAAGCAAAAAGAGAGAAAATACAGAGAAATAGAAAAGGAACTAAAATTTTTAAGGAACATTATCTAATTACGAGCTAGCGTTTTTTAAAGAGCAATCTAATCGAGAGTCATCTGTTATAGTAGAATAGGCACTGACTCTGCATTAAATGCTGCGGAGCCCGCAGTACCCATCTCCCGTCCAAACATTTAAAACTAAAACTAGTACCGGTCCTAATGACCAGTGCAGCGCTATGTCGAATATTTTCTTGAATATTACAATGCATGAGTTGGCAATATATTATTATGTATTATATATTTATTTATTTTTGACTGACCATATATTTGTTTTACTATTTCTTATTTGTTTTGTGATATTGGTATATATGTATGGTTTTGTATGTATGTTTATATATAAAAGTATATAAGTAGGTATATTATAAATTACCTATGTTTAATTTGTTTCATATTATCTCTGCACCACCTACTGCATATATTATATTCTTTTTTTTCCCGCTACCCAAAGGTTGTCTGGAAGAAATCGCTCTTTAGCGATAAGACCGCCTGTTGTCTACCTCTACCTACATATTACTGGTTTTTTTTTTCTGTTTGTAACGTTTCATTTGTGTGAGGTGTGCAATAAAGAGTATTCGTATCGTATCGTATGTAAGATTTTCGTATGTAAATATGCGGCACTGGCTCGACTGGCAGCTATGCTCAGCTGGTCTGCCTCGTATGGAAACTGCCAAATATGACAAATGACATTTGACAGTTTCCATATAAAACGGGCGAGGTGTTAGGTGACAGGTGAGGCCGAGTCGTTTCGTGAATAACACCTCTGATATGTCGATGCGGAGGCGGCACGATATGACAAAACTGTCGGCTGTCAGTTTGTGAATAAGAGGGCAGGAACTCGCCCTACTCTGACCAATAGTAGCACCGCGGCGAAACGGTCGTGAGCCAGCGTTTCCCATTGTTTGATCTACGCCTTTAGCACCTTTCCTGCATATTCTTTCCCGGGATAATACGCGTAAACAAGCTTTTTGTGAAATCTCGATAAAGGCCTTTTGTGGAAGGGCTTTATTTGTTAAGCATTAAATGGCTACAGGTTTGTGATGGTTTTGAAGTGGTACTCCTTTGAGTATTATGACACTGAGTTAGATGCCCTACACTTAAGGCGAAGGGTCGGGCAAGGCATTCTCCATAGAAAGGTTGTGCAAGTTTTATTCGTTAGTTTTGGCACTACGCAGAGAGAGAGAGCGCTGGGTCGAAGACAGCAGAATACAGAAAGAAATGGAGACTGTTGGAGGAGGCCTATACCCAGAAAGGGGGCCTTAACTGAGTATCGTTACGTGTGTATTTCACTCTAATGTAAAATAGATAACTAGATTAGTTCATAGTTAAGGAAATAAAGGCTTATTATTATTATTATTATTTTTTGTCACTACAGCATTTAATTGTAATTTTTGCTTGTATATATTGGATATACGCAGAACTTGAAGTTGAAATTTTGCTTTATTTCAAAAAAATAAAAATACAAAAAAATATTCACGTTAAAAAAAAAAATTACTAGAAGAAAAATAAGCATATTGACCAAAAATAATAAGTGTAGCGCAAACACAAACGAAGAAAAACGTACAAAAAGTTTGTATGGAAAGAGCTTGCCTACCCCTTCGCCTTAACGTTTTCAATTTGACACTAGCGGTCAAAAATTTCGGGTCATCCTGAATTTAATAACCGCAATAAGGATTATTTATAGTTACATAATATACAATTACCAACCACCACCCAACCCAACTACGAGTATATAAGAAATTTCCGGGATCCTATCATAAAAATATCAATATCCAATAAAACCGGCCAAGTGCGAGTCGGACTCGCGCACGAAGGGTTCCGTACCGCATGATCTATAAAAAGAGTCCGACTCGCACTTGGTAGGTTTTTAATATTTGTTGTTATAGCGGCAACAGAAATACATAATCTGTGCAAATTTCAACTGTCTAGCTATTACGGTTCTTGAGATACAGCCTGGTGACAGACGGACGGACGGACAGCGAAGTCTTAGTAATAGGGTCCCATTTTTACCCTTTGGGTACGGGACCCTAAAAATGACTATTTTTGTAGTAATATATGTAATTTTTGTAGTTTAAATGTTTAATTAAATAAAGACTATGACAGGATTAAAAAACTGTACAACCTTGTACTATTTTAGAAATATACTAGCATTTACCCGCGGCTTCGCCCGCGTACTAAGCGAAATTTTTAACCGTCTACAAAAAACAGGTTCGTATGTTTGTCCACGATTATCTCGCGTTTGGCTGAACCGATTTAGATGCGGTCTCCAGAAAAGTAGTTGTTACATTCTGGGGGTTTCGGTATACGAAGTTTGGTGATTGTGATTCATTAACAGATGAACAGATGAAAAGTCAGTATACATTCTGAGAACCGGCAAACTGTTGAATTTCATTTGATTTTGCCAAAAATAAGGATCGAAAACTATTATCATACATTTCCGAGAGGCCGAAGGGGAAAGGGCCGATGAAATAAAAGCATGTCTTAAATGGCCCTTAGTAAAAGTATCTGTGTACTACAGTAACACCGATAGGTCTGTAAACGACCAAGCAGCGCGCAGCGGTCATAAACTCTGGTCCTTTGAAGTACAGAAATACGGCTAATTCAATATCACGTGTAACATTTATTTTTCCTAAAATTAAATTTATTACGTAGGTTTTGCCAGTTCCCATTGGAGCATCCAAAAAGAAAATTTGGCCTCACTTCCATTCGCACTCCTTACTTCAGTCCGTCTGTTACAACCAAGTTGCTTTTACTGGACCGATTGAATTGCAAATTGGCACAAACTATCAAGAATTTAGAGCGCTCGTGGCCCAGCGGCACCCGCCTACCGCGTGCGGTGTGCGAGGTTAAGCAATGTGGGCGCAGGTCAGTTCTTGGATGGGTGATCGCTTTGAGTGGTTACTAAATGACTCTCGTGCTTTGGAGGCACGCTAAGCCGTTGATCCCGGCTGCAATCGTTAAGCCAAGTTAGAGGCCTTCGAGCGGCTTGCGAACTTCTAACAGTCAAGTTGCCCACTCACTTGACAAAGGGGGGTCGAAGTTGCACCACGTCCGTAGGGAGTAACCACCGTTACTACACACGTGACCCCTGGGTGGTGCTAAAAGTGCAACAAAAACTGGCAACCGTACTTGTTGATTTAAATGGAAAAAAATATCGAAACCTCTATGTCGTTTTTAAAAGCAAGTCCATACCCTACACGCCTATATAGTAACATTAAACTTTTTTGCATACAGGCATGTATGGAATGCTAAATTTTACCTCCGATTCGTATTCAGAGACCTCTCAGACGCTCAGATATCGATTTTGAACGAAATTGGGACGAAAAAAAAGATAATCAATATGGCCGCCACTTTCACAAATTTTACCTCGGATTCGTATTAAGAGACCTCTCGGACACACATTTATCGATATTGAACGAAATCGGGACGAAAATGAAGAAAATCAATATGGCCGCCACTTTTTCTAAATTTTACCTCGGATTCGTATTAGGGGACCTCTCGGACGCTCAGATATCGATTTTGAACGAAATCGGGTTGTAAATGAAGAAAATCAATATGGCTGCCACTTTTTCCAAATTTTACCTCGGATTCATATTAGGGGACCTCTCGGACGCTCGGATATCGATTTTGAACGAAATCGGGTTGAAATGAAGAAAATCAATATGGCTGCCACTTTTTCCAAATTTTACCTCGGATTTGTATTCGGGGACCTCTCGGACGCTCAGATATCGATTTTGTACGAAATCGGGACGAAAAAAAAGATAATCAATATGGCCGCCACTTTCACAAATTTTACCTCGGATTCGTATTAAGAGACCTCTCGGACACACAGATATCGATTTTGAACGAAATCGGGACGAAAATGAAGGAAATCAATATGGCCACCACTTTTCCCAAATTTTACCTCGGATTCGTATTAGGGGACCTCTCGGACGCTCAGATATCGATTTTGAACGAAATCGGGTTGGAAATGAAGAAAATCAATATGGCTGCCACTTTTTCCAAATTTTACCTCGGATTCGTATTGGGGACCTCTCGGACGCTCGGATATCGATTTTGAACGAAATCGGGTTGAAATGAAGAAAATCAATATGGCTGCCACTTTTTCCAAATTTTACCTCGGATTTGTATTCGGGGACCTCTCGGACGCTCAGATATTGATTTTGTACGAAATCGGGACGAAAAAAAAGATAATCAATATGGCCGCCATTTTCACAAATTTTACCTCGGATTTGTATTAAGAGACCTCTCGGACACACATTTATCGATTTTGAACGAAATCGGGACGAAAATGAAGAAAATCAATATGGCCGCCACTTTTTCTAAATTTTACCTCGGATTCGTATTAGGGGACCTCTCGGACGCTCAGATATCGATTTTGAACGAAATCGGGTTGTAAATGAAGAAAATCAATATGGCTGCCACTTTTTCCAAGTTTTACCTCGGATTCATATTAGGGGACCTCTCGGACGCTCGGATATCGATTTTGAACGAAATCGGGTTGAAATGAAGAAAATTAATATGGCTGCCACTTTTTCCAAATTTTACCTCGGATTTGTATTCGGGGACCTCTCGGACGCTCAGATATCGATTTTGTACGAAATCGGGACGAAAAAAAAGATAATCAAAATGGCCGCCACTTTCACAAATTTTACCTCGGATTCGTATTAAGAGACCTCTCGGACACACAGATATCGATTTTGAACGAAATCAGGACGAAAATGAAGGAAATCAATATGGCCACCACTTTTTCCAAATTTTACCTCGGATTCGTATTAGGGGACCTCTCGGACACACAGATATCGATTTTGAACGAAATCGGGACGAAAATGAAGGAAATCAATATGGCCACCACTTTTCCCAAATTTTACTTCGGATTCATATTAGGGGACCTCTGGGACGCTCAGATATCGATTTTGAACGAAATCGGGTTGGAAATGAAGAAAATCAATATGGCTGCCACTTTTTCCAAATTTTACCTCGGATTCGTATTAGGGGACCTCTCGGACGCTCGGATATCGATTTTGAACGAAATCGGTTTGAAATGAAGAAAATCAATATGGCTGCCACTTTTTCCAAATTTTACCTCGGATTCGTATTCGGGGACCTCTCGGACGCTCAGATATCGATTTTGAACGAAATGAGGAAGAAGATGAAAAAATCAATATGGCTGCCACTTTTCCAAATTTTACCTCGGATTCGTATTAAGAGACCTCTCGGACGCTCAGATATCGATTTTTAACGAAATCGGGGACCGAAGGGGAATAAATCAATATGGCCGCCACTTTTTCCAAATTTTACCTCGCATTCGTATTACGAGACCTGTCGGACGCTCAGATATCGATTTTGAACGAAATCGGGAAGAAAATGAAGAAAATCAATATGCCTGCGACATTTTCCAAATTTTACCTCGGATTCTTATTAAGAGACATCTCGGACGCTCAGATTTCTATTTTGAATGAAATCGGGACGGAAATGAAGAAAATCAATATTGCCGCCACTTTTTTCAAATTTTACCTCAGTGTCGTATTTAGGGACCTCTCAGACGCTCAGATATCGATTTTGAACGAAACGGGACGAAAATGAAGAAAAGCAATATGGCCGCCACTTTTGCCAAATTTTACCTAGGAGTCGTATTAAGAGTCCTCTCGAACGCTCAAATATCGATTTTTGTCGAAATCGTATCGGGCGGCACTAATTAATAAAACCACTTACAATACATTGACTCAAGAAAGGTCGTATCTTCATAGGGAATTCACGGCACTTCATGCGCCTTTAGACCTTATAAGGAACCTACATGCCAAATTTGGTATCTCTCGAGTCTCGAACCAGCAGTTTGGGCTGTGCGTTGATATGTCACTCACTCAGTCAGTCAGTTTCTTCTTGCAATTTGGCCCATGCCCGCAATATTAAATTTCAAAATCAACGCCATTTTCGAAATTAACGACACAATAAATCATAAAAATCACACCCATATTAATATTTATACATTCCAACCCCCTCGGACCCCAACAAAGGGGATGGTATTTCACGTCCTCCACGTGGGATTTTAAAATTATTGTTGTTTTCGTAATCAGCGACCCGATAAACCATAGAAACCACACCCATATCGATTTTCAGAATTTGTCACCACCTTTCCCCCTTTTAGGGGTTGATTTCTCAAAAAACCTGAAACACATGTTTACTGATTTATCATTAGAAATACTCCTGTGAAGTTTCGAATAAAATAATCTAACTAATCTTGATTTCCTATACAAACTTCGGACCCCCATTTCACTCCCCTAAGGAACCCCTAAGGGTTGAATTTTTGAAAAATCCTTTCTTAATGCACCTCAAGACCTTATATAGAACCTACATACTAAATTTGGAATCTCTAGAACCAGCAGTTTGCGCTGTGCGTTGATATGTTGGTCACTCAGTCAGTCAGTTATTTCTTGCAATTTGGCACAAACTTTCAAAAGTTTTCATGTCCACAATATTTAATTTCAAAACCGATGCCATTTTCGTAATTAACGTCCCAAAAAACCATAAAAACGACACCCATATTAATATTTAGACATTTCATCCCCCTAGCACCCCAACAGGAGGGGATGGTATTTCACGTCCTCCACGTGGGATTTTAAAATCCTTGTTTTTTTCGTTATCAGCGACCTAATAAACCATAAAAACAATACCCATGTCGATTATCAGAATTTGTCACCACATTTCCCCCTTTTAAGGGTTGATTTTTCAAAAAACCTGAAACACGTGTTTACTTATTTATCGTTAGAAATACTCGTGTGAAGTTTCGAATAAAATAGTACAGCTAAACTTGTTTCCCCATACAAACTTCGGACCCCCATTTCACCCCCTTAGGGGTTGAATTTTGAAAAATCCTTTCTTAGTGCACCCCTAGACCTTATAAGGAACCTACGTGCCGAATTTGGAATCTCTAGTACCAGCGGTTTGGGCTGTGCGTTGATATGTCAGTCAGTCAGTCAGTCAGTCAGTCAGTCAGTCAGTTTCTTCTTTTATATATTTAGATGTCTGTATTTTAGCGACCCCCGTGCATTATTTGTCTGCGAGTGTAGTTCCGTGGCTAACGCAAGATGGCACTTAAATAAAAGTGATGGTATCGGTGATTATCAACCAAACACATTATGTTTTGGTTAATTTTAAATTAATAGTTATATTATATTTACTACTCCACTCAATATAATTAATAGTTCCTGACACAACCCGCTGTTTTTTGTAATATTTATTGTATTACCTGGACCTCTCCAGCGCTACAAAATTGTTAGAATGTTTAATAAAAAAGCCAATATCGACACATTCACTGCCAACATTCGTAGCGCTACGCGACGCGCGTAGCAGATACCGCGGTATTTTCTCCTTGTAGCGAAAACTCTCTACGAACAGAGAACCTGCCGTGCGGGTTCTTGGCAGCGAAATAGTACATTACTACAGAGGCCGGGACGAAAGTGGTTACCGGCCGAAGACATATAGACGGATAGGTCTGAGGCGGGCAACCCCATATTTCCCGCCGAGGTATGTATAGTGCTTTTCTCAAACATCCAATGAAATAAACAACAAAAAAATTAAAGTTTTATTTTTAATACGCATAGTGGCAGAATGTCATGATGCCTGTGCCACGAATTTATGTGCAATGGAAATTAAAAAAGAGGACTTTGCCGGCCTAGGCCTGCAAGATTTGTATGAAATTCCATTAATGACCTCTTGTCCTAGCCGCACCTGCAGCGTCATATTTCGCAGCCTATTATAAGGAACATAACATCAATATTTCATTGCATGTTTGCGAAAATATTATTATTAAGAATCTGGGTAAGTGACACACACACACACATACACTCACTTACACATTCCACCACCATATCAGCCGAAAGATGTCCACTGCTGGACATAGGCCTCCCCCAATTTCAGGGGGGTTAAATACCATAATCGCCACGCTTGGCATGAGGGTTGGCGATCGCAGTATCTCCACCGCACTCCAGGGATGCTGCTGCCCATACCCCACCGGTCTTGCTCGTAGTTTTAGGACCGGGTACGGGGACTTACACAAATACACATTCCCTGCCAACGATTTCGTAGCGCTACGTTCGTGGCCGGCGTTAATATGCGAATCAAAGCCCTATGTAGAGAAAAGCGTCTACAAGATGAGCACCCGCCGAGCGGGTTCACGGCACTGCTGAAGAAAGTGTTAAGAATCTGGTAAAGTGAGGATTTACTGCAAATTTATGCATTTAGTGCTACGTGCTACGTTCGTACGCCGTTGCCACTATTGTAGCGCGTAGCAGACTTGAACAGGGTACCCGGGAATCGGGTTCTTGGCATTGAATGTGTTAAAATATTTTGGAAAATGGATTTTTTGGGAACAAGCGGCAATTAAAAAATGGGCTTACATTCTTTTTTTTTCATAATTAGGAAACATACTGTTTTTCTTAATCAGAATCACAAGTACCCAGTACAGTTGCATCCTAAACTGAAGGATGCCCGGGGTCCGTTACCCAATCCCAAGAACTGGCGCAGGCACTAGTTTTGCAGAAGCGACTGCCACCTGACCTTTCAACCCAAGGGGGAAACTAAACCTTATTAGGGTTAGGCTTGTCAAGTTGGGTAAGTTTACCAACACTTTGTATCGAACTTCCTTACGAACTGACCCGTTCTAATTGCTCTAAAGTGTAGATGAAAAAGAAAATCGCGGGTAAGTTTATGTACAGTCCGCTTCATAAGTATCTGGACACTTTGGGACTTTGTCGCTTTCACCCGTTAGACATTTAGTATGACAATTTCAACATGACGTACAGCAACAAGGTACAAAGGTGTTCAGCCCCTTGTGAGGCCGACCGTACTTATGTATATTTTACGTAAAGGTAGACAAGTAGGACTTTATTAAAATGTCATGTTGTAGATAAAAATCAAAACCAACTGGAAACGAGCGAGGGTAAATAAAATTTACATGTCAAAGAGGCCTTTCGGCCTGTCCATTAAGGCTTCAACAATAAACCAAATTGCTTGTCCATCGCGTTTCCATTTGCGCGACACACAGACATATATCTAAGTAGACCACGCGACCTTGAATTTATACTATTTAAAAGTATATCACTCTCGTTCGGCGCGTGCGGCGGGCGGCGGGGAGGTCGGCAGTGTACAGTGTGCCTTCGCCGCCAATTCTTCACCCTGCGGAAGATCTCCCAAAGAGTTCGAACCATGTTGCCCGGGGTGACAGTTCATACGTGATTTTTAACCATTTTAGTGATATAGACCAAGTAAAGTTTTTATAGGAACTACTGTAGCCGAGCGGTATTGCAAACGACATTTAATCTGAAGGTCATTAAAAAAAAATTGTACGAAATACTATTTATATAAATATAAATCCCATCAAAACAAATGTAAAAATGGGAGCCAAGTTCAATATTAAGAATATGCGATGCGTGGTTGCCATCTTCACCGACAAAAGAATTGAGATCTAAATGGGTGCTAAGTTCCGTAGATTATCTAAAAAGGTGCCAAGTCTGGCATTATATTGTTTACAGTAAAAATAATTTATTGCGTCTTGATGCATTTTGAGCTTTAACTTGGCAGTTTTCTATGCAGTATGTTATATAGTACCATGAAAGCTTAAGATACTTAAGAAAAAAGAGAAGTTTCTGAAACCGTACCGTACGTGACCATTTAGGTTCTAAGGTGCGAGAATGAATGCCCCGCCAACGGAGAGCGGTACGATGATAGAAAGCGGCCGTAGGCATTGCATCATGTTGAACAGTTCTTCTGAGCACAACCGTACCGGGTACAGGTACAAGCAATAGAATACCCACATAGAAGTAAGTTCACTACTAAAATACGCTAGCGATGTTACGATTTTCACTCAGGAATGAACACGCTTGGTGTCCAAGGTACAAAACTCGATACATGCGTCGTCAACTAAAATATAGTATGTCTGTGGCACCGATTCTGACGAATCCATTAGAACAGTGTAGTTAGATGTATGCTAGACTAGTGGGTCAATTAAGACTTTCGTTTTACATCCCAATACCTAGCACCTGACACATTGAATTGAACCAATATCTACAGAAAATTATGTTACTACACGCTGCAAGAATATTTCGACTACACCTAATAGAATACTTATCTGCAAGAATATTTTGACTACGTTCACCTAATAGAATAATTACACCTAATATATTGTTACAAGCGTGGGGTACAGGATAGAGTTAAAATACTTCTGTAGCACGACGATAGGTTTATTAAGGGATTTAGGTACACTGACAAAGTTTACTGAGTTCCCGCGTACTAATAAAAACTCAATTGACACTCACAAGTCGACCGAGTCCGCGCCTATGAGTACGTGACACAGCTTATAACTTCACCGATACTGTGCACTATATCACTTCTCTTAACTCCACTGTTACTCCACTTTAACTCTAATTTAACAACTCACTTCTATATTCTCTTCGATATTCTCCCCGATCCTCCACTTAACTTGTGCTATGTAATTAAAATGTATGCTATCTAGTTAAGTCTGAAGCATTATTGATAATTTGTACTTGTACAAGTATTGGGGACTTACGATGATATATGAATCTCGGTCCTTGACTTATAAAGGTTAAAAAACCCTCCGCTACGTACAAGCAATTATTATATAGGTACGACAAAATTTCAGTAGAAAGCCCGTCGAGATAGGGTTAAGTATACTTAAAATCATTTGAGTTGACCGAAATGTATCAAATTAGTCTGTTCAAAATGCGACTTTACTCTCCGGGCAGGAAGGTTCAAATTTTAATGGAAGTTTTTTTTAAATCTTACATTTGAAATAATTTCAAGTTGCCTTCGAATGGCTACAAAAATTCGGGGCCGACCCTCATGCATGGGTACTTTTCTCCGGAAGGGTCGTTTGATATTCTAGTGAGCGTTTAAAATCTTCTATGACGGAAAAGAGAATAGGGAGAGTAATGCCCCAGCGATTATTTTCCACGATTAATCATGTTGATTCATGTGGATTTTTTGAAGTTGTCTGTTGAATCATGCTTAGAGTAAAAGTAGTACTAAAATGAACGCCCATCTTTATTTATTTATTGTGTACATGTACCATTTCAATGCATATAAATACATGATGTTATATAGTGATGAGGGAGTGTACATGCTACTACTTAGAACCTAAATTGTCGCGTACGTTACGGTCTCAGTGGAATTTCCTCCCTCGGACGCTCCGGTTGTGGAATGAGCTACCTGCCGAGGTTTACCCGAGGGACTACATAACAGCGGAGGGGCTATGCGGTTCTTCAAGAAAGGAGTGCATACATTTTTAAAGGGTCGGCATGGGACACCCCTGGAGTTGTAGGTGTCCATAGGCTGCGGTGACCGCTTACCATCCGGCGGGCCGTATGCATGTTTGCGTCCGAAGTGATATAAAAAAGTTACGGTCATATCCCTGATACAACCTGTTGAGTTTTTTTCACAAAAGAATAAATAAAAATACGGTGAGACAGAGAATAAATAGGCGATCTTATTGCTAAAGAGCAATCGCTTCCAGACAACTTTTGGATGATATAGTCCCAATTCAAAATAGCGATAAATACCCACATCCCACCAAACTGGCACCTAAATTAGCAATAGCAACGAGCGATACGTAAAGATTAAACTTTAATTAAACATAATCATAGTTACGGTCTTAGAGTTCTAAATAACTGGCTTCGCGACAATTACAGACAGTGTGTAAGCCCCTTAATCCGTGTAGACCTTAAAATGTCTTATGTAACCGATAAGACCGTGTCGCTTACGTCATTTGTTTTTAAGATTGTAATTCAGCTCCGCGAAACTGTTACGGGTAGGTAACGTGGTTCAAGTAGTTTATCGGTAGGTAGTTTATACGAAAAGAAACGTTGCGTACTGTAAAATATACTTCAATCTAGATAAATGGGTGTGAACTAAGAGATTTAATTATGTGCAGCATATGATGTATGCGGCAATGCTTTTCACTATATCACATCCATTATACAATTCATGAAAACAAAATGACACTTAAATACGTTTAAGGGACCAATTTAAGTTAATAAAAGAAAGAAATATAATTACAATATTGATTTGCATTTTGCATTAGGTACTATAACTCATCTTGCTATCTGTTAAAAAAGTAAATATTCGCATGTATTAATCGATGATGTCATAATCAGTAAAACTATACATGCGGATTTAAAAATAAACCAAGAAATTGTACATTTTATATAAAAACCGGACAAACGTGATTTATCAATATATTGGTATCCTTGGCTAAATATACCTACACGTAATAATAAACATTATCATCTTTCAAGTTCATAGGTCAATGGGAAGTAAAAAAAGTCTTCGGAACTAAATTTTAAAAAAATAGCTGGCTTTGGTGGTGCCTTCTCATTCGTTTGTTTTTTAATATTTTTTTAAACAAAAAATACAATATTGATCTACACAACAAGTTCTAAACAACGATGCCCTACTAAACGGGTTAAGATAAAAATAATGTTTCGTGCCCCCCTTGTGGTGTAAGTCGGCAGGTGTTTTAAGGGGGTTTCAAAAACATAAAAAAAAAATCTCGACAATTTCTATGGCCTTGGCTCAACAAGATGCTAATAATGAGTAAATTTGAGGATATATTAGCTCCAACCCTTTGCCTGTAAAGCCTGTGTGACAGACGGCAGACAGACACGCGAGTGACAGCAATAGGGCTCCGTTTGGACCCTTCGGGTACCTCAATGGTCAGAAGTAACAAATGGAAGTTTTATAACGTGACCGATTTCCGAAGTCATGAACTTGAAGTTGTCCCTTTAAATAAAGTATTGGTTTACATGACTTGTACTGGTATAATGAATATGGTATAGTATTTACAACGCATACGATATACTTATTTGTTCAACAAAACAGCAAACTAGATTTTTGCTGCGAGTGTTGATGTTGAGTCCCGAGTAAGCGAAAGACTCTATAATTTCTCTCTTTTCACCTCAGCGGCGAGAACATATAACGCAAAGGATAGTGATAGAGAGAATGAAGTTACTTAAACTAACCTACGGTATGAAAAATTAAAAAGTAAGTTTTTTTCACGCTCGCAGCGAAATTGTATTTTGCTCACTGGTTTCAAGCGGGAAAAGTCGTTTTCACGCTCGCAGCAAAATTACATTTCGCTCGCCGGTTTCAAGCAGCAAAACTACCATTTTTGAGCCGCTGAGGTGAAAAATTTATTTTTATATTTCGTAGGTAAACTAAACAGTACCTAAGCTAAGAGCCCCAAAACGTACGGTATAGTAGTAACCTTAGCGAAGCGAGTACAAACGGGTCGTGACTGTCGTGAGCTGCGGAATTTGTCGACTCAGATTTCTTGCTCAGAATATCTAAGTCAGGTTCAATAAAGCCAAGTTTGTGGTTAGAAGCCGCATAAACATCGGGATGCCGATTTCCATGCCAAACAGATCGAGTAGGAATGCTTTGCAAATATATATTGGCTTGGTTGCCGCAGTGGGTGCTGTGAAAACAATAGCAGATTTATTTTGATGCGAATTTGAGGTGGCAAGCTAAGGCAGACTAATACTCAACATAGAAGAATATAGAAGTCTAGTACTTGTACACCGTAGCAAAACGACCAACTTTACTGCAAGTAATAACCCAAAAGCAGTTCCAGCAGTTAAAATTAGTAATAACAACTATCCGAGTATTAGAATTATTACAATTCAGCTTTACATTAATAATAAAAGATCTGAAATATATTATAAAATATGTGTAAAATTTCAAATGCCTGCATATTACATCACCATCCTTTGGGTACGAAACCCTAAAGAAATACTTTAACGAAATCATCCTATAAGTTTAAAGATAAAAAAGAGCGTAGAAAATTAAATGACTGTTCATGTGCCTATTTTATAATTACCTTTTAGTCGTTGAGTTTTTATTTATAAGATTAAACACAATAAATTGCGTTTTCTGATCTTTTGGTAGGTACGGCGAAAAGTTTTTTCTTCGTGGATAACTTCGTGAAACCTGCGTACCAGGTAGGTACCCAGATGTCGGAGAATGATGATCGTAACGATAATGGTATTTCTATCTCCTAAAATTCCACGGCGGCCGTCATCTGCGCTCTTAGAACGGTCACACATTGGACCACTAGTGGCGACCACATTAGAGCCATTTGTGGCCGCCACAAGTTGCGGACGAGTTTTTCATACATTTTTTATGGCATCGGCGCATACCAAGCGTTTTCTGAGTGACCGGGTGACATGAGCTGCGGGAGTTGTAGTTAGGTGTGTAAACACCTTTGCCAAGGTGATAGCTAAGAGCGTCGCTATCATGGGCGCCAAGCCTCGTGTTCCTGCGGCAGACGCCACTTGATGACACCCTCACCATTTCCGTTTCGGGTGCAGGTGCCAATACAGGCAATTGCCCTGTTGCCCCCCCCCCCCCCTCTGAAGCATGTTTTAGGTGCAATTTTTAAAGGATAAAAAATGTCGCCCCTCTTGCCTGACATTGCCTACCCCCCTGATTAAAATAATGGATCCGCGCCTGTCCGGATGCTTGCCATGCTCTAGCTACGCCCCTGCATGGCTCCAGGATAGGAAGCCGAATGTTTGTCACTTTTGGATTATTTCAATGCAAAAATCGCCATAGCAATGGAGGTCGGCTGACAATTTGTCAAGTTATGAAATAGGGGCCTTAATGCGCTGGAGCTAGTGAATATAGCTTACTGCATTTCCAATGTGTCCTGCGTCAGAAGCGCTAAGCACATATTACATGGCTTTTGCCTTTGTTCGATAGATCGCAAGCGAACTAGACGGCTGTCATTACGTATGCAGGGCGCCAGAGAGGATTCCAACGGCAAAGGTTGGATACGCTTATTTTGTACTTAATAGCATAGATAAAGTAACTATTTTCACTACACAATTACTATTATTAGGTACGAGTTTTCAAGTGTGGGGAGTATTCTTAAGGGGGCATGAAGGCAGTCTGAAATGAAAATATGTGTGTTGAGTTTTTACAACGATTATTCGCTTCACGCAGCTCACTCTAAAGCGACAGATGTATTTCGTTTGAGTTCGTACTCCTCCTAGATGTTTCAACTGATTACGCTCATATTTTGTATGTCGATAGTTGACATCATAATGATGATTTAGTTAGATTAAAACAAAATGAAAATCGGACATACCACGAAGGAATAATCACCGAAAAACTGAATTTCCGTATATTTTAATGCTATATAAGCGAGCAACTATGAGGGAATTTAAGACCAGGTGGACGGGCTCAATATTTGCAACCAGCAAACTGCATTGCATACCTAGTATCTTTTGTGATATAATTGAGGCGTTATAGAAACCATTGTCTTAACGTTTTTCCGGTTCCCTAAAAGAGACCGGGGTCCGCTTTTTTACCAGAAGTAGGGTAATGTTTTTCGAGAGTATGTATGTATGTGCTTATATTTGTTTGGCACGCTCTGCAGCCTGAACGGCTCGATGGATTTTAGCTTGAGGGGTGTCGTTATATTCTTATTTATTGTGAGAGTGACACTGGGTATATCAAAAAAAAAACAAAAAAAACGGCGGATTTTGGCGTAAATTCCAAATTACAAAAAAACGCAGTCGGGGTTTTCTGTTTTTTTTTTATTAATTATCTTGTCTTATACCGTACCGGTGGCAAAACAGCGTATGGTCCACCTGATGGTAAGCGGTCACCGCAGCCTATGGTCGCCTTCAACTCAAGGGGTGTCACATGTGCGTTGTCGACCCTTTAAAATTTATAGACTCCTTTCTTGAAGAATCCCATATTTTAGTTCCAAGATTTGGCAAAGGCTATAGTTTAACGAGAACGACTACCGTCTGATTTTCCAAGTCAAAGAGACAATTAGACTTTGTTGGGATTTGTCGCGATGAGTTCTTATACTTTTATAGTAAAAGCCTGAGCAAGAATCTGAAACCTTGCCCGGCGCTGCAAATTTGCAATACGTCCATTCTTGATTTACTACTTTACTGCAACTTGATGCAACTTTGCGACCGAAAGTTTAAATTTTCATCGCCTCAGTTTTTTAATAGGTACCTACTTTAAATTTATTACTATTTGGACTTTGTAGGTAGTTATCACAATTAAATTTACGTAGTGGGTAGGTGTTGTTTTTCAGTTTAAAAGTGTCAATTTTATTAAACCGTTTTGTTTTTTTTTTAAGTGTGAAATTAGCCTCCTGCCTCAAGAGTTTTTAAACTTTATTTCAATAATACCCAACGAGGAGTTCTATAACGTTTCATTTGGTACTTAATGAAACCTTTTCGGCGAAGGAAAATATCGTAAAGAAACCTGTATAAATCTGCAAAGAGAGGAGGCCTGTGCCCAGCAGTGGGACGTAGATGATGATGATGATCTTATCACTCATAGATTTGTTAAAACCGCGTCTAAATTGGTCCAATAATTTCTGTGTAGCAAACATAGTTAATATTGCTTTATAAATTTTATAATATGTATTGATATTAATCGACGATGTGTAAGTATGGATAAAAAATAAATAAAGTCTCCAATAAACAAAGTACATAAGGTATATTATTCGTGGGGTATATCAAAGGTTTCGCCACGAAGCCATAAGACCGCCCGTGGCGCCCGTAATAGCGCTGTGTGACTCCGATGTGACAAATTGTACACATGCCGGCAGAAATGTTTTCTCGGTTTATAATGTGCCATTTTACCGTCTGCCATTCGAATATTATTTCAAAATTGTTTACGGAGGTGTAACATAACCTGAGACCGTTTTACACGCGTGCAAGAATCGACGGAGTTTAATCGATCGATTAAACTTATTATAATAGAGGTAATAAATAATAAATTCTGGTCTACAGTGGTTTTGTTGCCCTAGATATGAAAGTGAATTTGGGTCTATTTATGCACACAATTCATGAAACTATCAATGATTTTGTAAGATGTTCTGTTTTTTTTTTAATCTTTATTTTCATTTTATATTACAAAAATCAAAAAAAGAGAAACAAAATAACAGATATATTTATAATGTGAGTTATGTTTTGAGTTATGCGCCGATGCCATACAAAATTAGGATATATCGAAGTAAATAAAGAGGAATATGTCGAAAATATATTTTATATTTCCATAAAACGCCTTTTATGAGCTTTTCTTTTATATTTTTTAGGGGACAATCTCTTTTCAAAGACCAGCAGTAATCTGCCATCATGTGACAATCCCATCGACCTTGAAGCACATTGAGAACTTTCATGAATATATTCGTAATCTGGGCACTTGAAAACGTTAAAATTTGCGATGATATCCAGGGCAACAAAAAAAAGTTTTTTTTGATTGGAGAGCTGTGTTATTGCAGAGGCCGGGAAAAGGATTTTGTGGACAAGTTAGTTTGACTGCGTTTTTGTATATTTACTAGTAGTGGCTCTGTGAGCGAAAAAAAAAAATTGAATATCAAAATCTCCAAAAACTGTTATGACAAAAAAAACCATTGGCGAAAAGAAGAGAGGCGATGCGAGAAAATTCATCCGACACGCCATGAAAATTGAGTCATTAATTTGATCTCCAACAGTTCTCGTATCGCTTAGTTCGTTGAAAACCAACTTAAAGTTTGGATTTGAATTTTAAACATGTGGATAATGTATAAAACAAACACCGGACAAGTGCGAGTTGGACTTGTCCACCTCGGTGAGTTACTAACTCAACCCTCGGGTTTCGTAGAATTTTGTATATACTTTGTTCAAGTGTAGTAAGTTACAGACAATTTTTATAATTTAATTACAAATATATAGTTTTCAGATTTGTCCTGTACTTGAAGGACGGACTTGTGTTATAAAACGATATTACCTGCCAAATTTCATAGTTCTAGGTCAACGGAAAGTACTCTATAAATTTTGATTCCCTTGAGTGTCGTAATATACGTTTTTGCGGCATGAACGGACGTATTTTTATTACTTTAACTTAGAAGTCTAATATTTCCATAGATTCAAGGGATGTGTATATATGTCGTCTTAATTTCAACTCGATATCTCCACGCGGTCTCGAGATACTTAAAGGGTCTTGACAGACAGACAGATGAACAACAAAGTAATCCGATTCCGTTTATTCCTTTTGAGGTACGGAACCGTAAAAACGAGGACCCCACTTAGATTTCTATAGAGAATTCGGTCTTATCTAAAGTATGTGGAAATACCCTGACAAGAAATCTAAGATTACGACAGTGAATCTTGTCGATAGGCATTTTGTTTACTTTCATGATGAATTTAAAAACGAGGAAAAAAATTGCGACAAGCGACGATAATTTTCTTGACATGGTATATTGTTCTAAAAATACAAACAATGAAGTTCCTAGTGAAATGCCAAAGTTCCAGTTTTTTCCCTAAATTTTTGGGCGCTCAGTTTCGCATAAGGCTCTCAAAAACACTTTTTAATCTCACCTAGAGGAGGATTCGCCAGCGAACCAGTGGACGTCAGACCTACCATTACTTATTGTTATTATGAATCTTGGCGTCAAGATATGATAGGTGTCAGCGGTGAATAGAAGTGGGACAAGTTGTGAATAGCATACCTGATTGCTAGGTTAACATCGTTACTGAGTCACTCAGCGCTCTAAATTTTCATTAAGCTGGTACCTACGTCATCAAAACTAGACTCCTAATTGATTTGCTAATGTAAGGTATCACGGTTCCGTAGCCAAATTGGCGAATACGGAACCCTTATAGATTCGTCATGTCTGTCCGTCCGTCAGATCCGTCCATATGTGACAGCCGATTTACTCGGAGACTGTGAGCACTACAATTATGAAAATTGTTAGGAAGGTGTTTTATACATGCGACGATGCAAGCTCGACGCACGGGATGAGACGCGCGGGGGACTGAGGCAGCCACTGTACCGCACCGCCCACCGCCTCACCGCCGACACGCATATAAGGCCCCGCGCGGCCGCGCAGCGTCAGAGTCCGGCCGGCGCTCCGTAGCGCACCCGGCTCTGCCCCCCGCCTACCCTTCCTCCTCCTGACTTCCCCTGGCCGGTAAGGTTCCCGACCGGCCGAGAAGTCCCTCTCTCCCCGCCACCCCTGGCAGCTCGGAGTCCCCGAGTTAGCCGTCGTGGTGCACCCGTCACTCCTGGCAGCTCGGAGTCCCGAGTTCGCCGTCGTGACGTATCCGCCCTCACCGGAACCCGCTGGCGGCTTGGCTCTCGAGCCTGGCCCTCGTTCCGGCCCCCGTCTGTCGCGTGTAGTGCCCGCTCCTCTCCCGCAGGCAGCTTGGTTCCCGAGCTCGCCGCCGTTGCTCCTGGCAGCTCGGAGCCCCCGAGTTCCGCCGTTGGAACGTATTCCTTGCGCCCCTCACTGCTGGTAGATAGGACCCCTGAGGTCACCACCGTAGCGTCCCGTATTTCAGCGTACTATTCCTGATAGAGAGTTAGGATAACGTAGGCCCCGTACCGTTCCCGTCTAGATTTAGTATTTAGTATCAGCCAGGGTTTACTTATTAATAAACGGGCATAAAAGACCCATTATTATATTTAATCGTAATTGGCGTTCTTATTTTCACCCCTACTCCCAGATTAGCGCTCCTGACCCCGCTGAGCTAACTAGGAAACCTCCCAAAGCCCTTCAGGCGGGAGGATATGGGTGTGCGGCTAAAACCACACATCACATTTGGCGCCCAACGCAACAGCTCACACGGGAGTCTCTAGGTACTCTAGGAGCCGGGAGTAGGCAACTAATAGTAGTTTAGCGATTTTAACATTAGCATTTTAATATAACGCACGCGTAAAACCTGCGCATCGCGTCCCGCCCACCCGAATAGCATAAGCATCAATCCGACCGGAATAATCACCCCGTAGAAACCCGCGCCGCGCCGTAAATTCCAGAAATATTTAGATACAGATGCAGACCGCCTGGATATACCAGTTACGTAAGGAGGAGCTCATTAAGGAAGCTGAGGACAGAGGTATCCTTACCGAAGGCTTAACAGTCGAGCAAATCCGGAAACTACTCGCAGAAGCACTTAAAGCAACCGAGGAATTCAAAACACCGATTAAACAACAACCCGCAGAAATGGCGGACGAAGATGAAAAATTAAAACCGGACCGAGTCAACCGACTCATCAGGGAATGGAACCTGTCCTTCAGAACAACCGACAACCCGGTGGAGTTTATAGAGCGATTAGAGGAGCTCATAGCGGCTGGAGGAATAGACAACGAGGACGTTCTACCAGCCCTACCGCGTATCCTGCAAGGAAAGGCTCTACTGTGGTACAGGAACAACGCCGAGTCCTGGGAGACATGGGACCAGTTTATAGAGCTATTCAAGCTTTATTACTTCCCAACTAACTACGAGGAGAATCTCATAGTGAAAATTGTCGCTAGGAAACAGAGGTTTAAAGAGAGCTTTACGGATTACCTAACAGACCTGCAAACCCTAATGAGGCGATACGGGAACATGACCAACAAAGAAAAATTACACCGTATACACGAGAACATGCAAAAGGAATACAAACTCTACATAAAGAAAAACGAATATAAGGACCTGAATGGACTCCTGCGATTGGCGGCTGAGTACGAGAACATTACAACCGCCTCTGATAATAATGGGCCGGCGGGATACCAGGAACCGCACACACATGGGCACGTAACGAACGCATACAGGAGACCGCAATACAACTGGCGACAGACACCGGATCCAACACCCACAAGACCACACAGAGACTTTAATGCCCCAGAGCAGCCGTCAGGCAGCGGCACACCAAGGAACGGTGTAACGACTAAAGTACACCCAGCATATGATTCCAGGACTTGTTGCTGGACCTGCGGGAAACCAGGCCATAATACACGAGAGTGTAGATCGCAGGGCCGACTCTTTTGCAGCGGATGCGGCAAATTAGGCGTGCTGAGCCGGAATTGTTGCAGGAGCAGGGCCGGACAGCAACACGAGTCACTGGGGGCAGCCGGAAACCAGCAAAAGGCCGATAACAGAATATACGAACGTGCCACAATATTAGGAAAGGAATATAGATGTCTCATAGACACGGGCTCCACAAACACTTACGTGAATAAAGAAGTGTACGAAGCATGTAAACAACAGGGAGCGCTCGCAAAACAAACACAAATAGGAGTCGTACTAGCTGACGGCACCAAGACAACCATTGACACATGCGTACTAGTCGACATGAAGATAAAAGGGAACGTGATAAAACACTGGGTAAGGGTGCTCCCAACAGCCACCCATACTATAATAGGAATGGACGTACTGAAAAGGATGGGGGCGACCGTAGCGTGGCCTACCGACGCCACAGCACCAACACATTCTCCACAAACACCACAACAACCCCAACAGGCAACCAATGAAGACGCCGTAACAGTACCCACCGATACCCAACAAACCCAAACAAAGCAAAACGCAGAGGAACGAACGCTAACGAAACCACAAAATGAAATATTACAGACCACACTACAACGAGAATTCAAACTATGTGAACTAAGCCCAAAAGGAAATACGTGGGTCGAGCATAAAATAAAGTTAAAACACAAAGAGCCCATTAAACAAAAATACTATCCTCGCAACCCGAAGCAACAAGACATCATCGACACACACGTAAAGGAAATGCTGCAACAAGGAGTGATCGAGAGATCCGACAGCCCGTACAGCTCACCCGTCGTACTGGTCAAAAAAGATAACGGACAATACCGGTTTTGTATAGACTTCAGGAAGGTGAACGAAGCATCAGAGAAAGACGCATACCCACTCCCACAAATAGACGACACCCTAGAAAAGTTAAGACAAGCCAAATATTTCTCAAAACTTGACTTAAAGAACGGATATTGGAATGTACCATTAGAAAAGGCCAGCAGACCCGTAACAGCGTTCACAGTTCCAGGCCGAGGATTATTTCAGTTCAAGGTCATGCCCTTCGGCTTACACTCAAGCGGGGCAACCTTCCAGAGGCTACTAGACCAGGTTATAGGCCCAGAACTCGAACCACACGCATACGTATATCTTGACGATATCATTGTATGCAGCCCGACTTTTGAAGAACATATCAAACATTTAGAAGAAATATTTCGAAGAATAAGACAAGCCGGTTTACAGATAAACACAGCCAAGTGCGAATTTGCAAAAGCCGAAGTGGAATACCTCGGTCATACAGTAACGAGAGAGGGGATAAAGATGAATGAGGCAAAGATCAAAGCCATTAACAACTTAGAAGCACCGAAAAACGTAAAGTCTCTACGAAGACTAATAGGAATGACATCGTGGTATAGAAAATTCATCCCAAAATACGCAGAGATCACCACACCCTTAATAAAACTATTAAAGAAGAATGAAAAATTTGTATGGACACAGTCACAACAAGAAGCAGTCGATAAATTAAAACACATATTAACAACCGATCCCGTATTAGCCCGAGCGGATTTCTCAAAACATTTTACACTCCACACGGACGCCAGCGACGTAGGCCTAGGAACATTTCTCACACAAGTACAGGAGGGAATACCACGCGTAATCATGTACGCTAGCAGGAGACTAACACCAACAGAAACACGGTACTCGGTAACAGAACGCGAGTGTCTAGCCATTGTATGGGGAATTCGGAAAATGAGAGCATTCCTAGAGGGATACCAGTTTACAGTCATCACCGACCATCAAGCACTCAAATGGCTCAATGCCTTAAAGAATCCATCAGGAAGACTAGCCAGATGGGCGCTAGAACTCCAACAATACCAGTTCAACATTTTATATCGGAGTGGCAAACAGAACCAGGTGGCCGACGAATTATCACGGAACCCAATCTGCACAGCGACCGAACAAGACTGGTTCAAAAAAAAATGGGAGCAAGTGCAAAAAGGAACAGACATACACACAGAGTATCGAATACATGACGGGAACTTGTACAAACAGGTCACCAGCAACATAGATAACAAGTACATAGACCCAAAGTCACAGTGGAGAAAGTGCGTCCCAAAGCAAGACCGCCAATCAATAATACAACAAAATCACGACACACCAAACGCCGGGCATTTAGGCATGGCAAAAACAATAAATAGGATAGCGCAAAGGTATTATTGGCCCGGAATACAAAACGAAGTAAAAGAGTACATAAAAAAATGTAACGCCTGCCAGAAATATAAACCGCCCCAACATAAGCAAAACGGACTCATGCACATTAATAACGCAACCGTTCCCTGGGAGATAGTGACAACCGACCTGGTCGGACCTCTACCAAGGTCATCAAAGGGCTATAAATGGATCATAGTATTCCACGACAAATTTACCAAATGGACGGAAATAGCACCCCTACGAACAGCAACCGCGACCACAGTCTCAAGGGCGTTCGAGCAGTGCGTAGCATTGCGCCACGGCGCGCCACAGGCGCTCTTATCAGACAACGGTGTACAATACACATCGAAACTGTTTAAAGACACGCTAAAGAAGTACGGGACTGAGCACAAGCTTACACCCCCCTACACCCCCCACTGCAACGCCACAGAACGACAGAACAGAACTCTAGAAGGAATGATATCCACGTTCGTAGGCGATAACCATAAACAATGGGATAAACATCTACAGGAGTTCAACTTCGCCCTCAACACCGCCGTACAAGACTCAACAAAATACACGCCAGCGTTCCTGCTATACGGCAGGGAATTACGCAACCCGGGGGATCAAAACCCATTTCCTACCCCGCGCCTGAAGAATCTAGCAACGTTACACGACATATATCAGAAAGTCCGGCAGAACCAACGAAGGGCGTCTGCCACACAGAAACACTATTACGATAAGCAAAGACGCCATTGGGAGCCCGCCACCGGAGAACTAGTACTAAAACGTAACTACGTAATATCCAGCGCAGACAAAAATATCTGCGCAAAGCTCACGCCGAAATTCGTGGGACCATATAAAATCATTAATAAAAAATCACCGGTAGTCTACATACTACAAGGCACGAGTGAACCCAAGAAAAAAATCACAGCCCACATCAAGGACTTAAAACCATACACATACTAGTACCCCAACAAACTAACGACAGGATGAAAATCGCGAACAGTACATATCCAAAAAAAAATATATAATAATAATAATAATATATAGATACATACATACACATAAGAAAGCAGCGACGCGGCGACCCATGTTTACCCGACAAAGAAAATAACCGACGGTAGAACGAAAATAGCAGAATGAGGACTGACCGCAGAATGAGAAAAAATCACAGCACAACAGTATATAAAGCCCGGGAAGGTCACTATCGCGTCAAATCATCGGAATGAAGCGCAACGACCCCAAGTGGCAACGGATCCTCGCAGAAAACACGGGATACTGGACCAGCCTCTCAGGATCCCCACGGGACGTCGAAATAATGCACAACACAGTACAGTGGTGCAAAGCCTACAGACTGGACATACTGCCACCACCGCAACCAGCAAAACCGCGGCAACCACCCCAACCACTACCGCCGCAACAACAACCCCAACCACTACCGCCGCAAAAACCACTACATCCGCTACCACAGCAACAAACACCGCCGCAACGACCACCACCGCAACCAGCAAAACCCCAGCAACCACCCCAACCAATATCACCGCAACAATCACCGCCGCAACAACCACCCCAACCCGACTGGGATTTTTTTGACGAGGTCCTCGAACTCATGGCACAGGATACAGATCTCGCCATCACAGAGCAGCTCATGAGCATCGACGAGACCCCACAACCCAGCACCAGCGGCATCCAGAAAGCAGGAGCAGACACAACCCAGCCCCCACGGAAGAAACGTCACCGGGCCGGCAGAAAGCGAAACCGGGGAGCCTCGATGGGAGCCGTCCGCCTTCCCCAGTACCGCAGAAAAGTACAAAAAGAGCCTCGGGAAGCCAAACGCAAACCGCCACCACAGCCGTAGTAAAAACAAAAACAAAAAAAAACAAAAAAATTCGTTACTTTTATTCGTTACCAACATTCATATTTTATTTTGTTTTCTTTTTCATTAAAATGTCATAAACACTCAATCACCGCAGAGTTTCAATAAAAAAAAAAAACACCCCGTCAATACAAACCAGATTTCACGAAGGGTATACGCCGTACTCGCCGCGCTCGGCGTGCGGGTTGGCGATCGCAGAAGCACCACCGCAATCTTGCTGCGGCCCAACCCAGTGGTCCGAATCGTAGTTTTAGAACATACCAGGATCTAACTGAGCCATTTTCATTCAGCCATTATTTAATTCTTATATTTAGTAAACAAAAGGGAAACGGAGGCCTACTAATTGTAGAATTAATTATTCATTTTAACCGTAGTAAATTACACTTAAATAAACCAGAAATGACGAGGGAACAAAATAAAACCATACACCCGAAAATAAGAATAGCAATAATAAAATAAACCGAAATCTCTCCATGCAAATATGGACCGTAATTCAAACGGTATAAGACCGGGAATGGGACAACTCCAGTTGCAGTTAGCTCCGATTCGTTCACAATATTTCTAACTAATTTTAAAGGCATGCTAGTTTATTTATTCCTCTCAGGTTTTTGTTTTTTTAAGACTAGTAACAAGGATTACTTCCCAAATATAACTCCCAAGAAGGGCATCCATTTTAAGACCGACTTAATAGTTTAGGTACTCTTTTTACGTATAAGGGCAACGGAAATTGGCCCATTCAATTAAGCACATAAGCTTAATAAAGCATTAGGGGCTACAACCATAAATGTATAAAAAAAAAAAAGGGTATTAATTTAATTATTTTCCCGAACTTATGACTAAAGTCGATTTTTCCAGGTAAAAATCTTCACACGTGGAGGGGGAATGCGACGATGCAAGCTCGACGCACGGGATGAGACGCGCGGGGGACTGAGGCAGCCACTGTACCGCACCGCCCACCGCCTCACCGCCGACACGCATATAAGGCCCCGCGCGGCCGCGCAGCGTCAGAGTCCGGCCGGCGCTCCGTAGCGCACCCGGCTCTGCCCCCCGCCTACCCTTCCTCCTCCTGACTTCCCCTGGCCGGTAAGGTTCCCGACCGGCCGAGAAGTCCCTCTCTCCCCGCCACCCCTGGCAGCTCGGAGTCCCCGAGTTAGCCGTCGTGGTGCACCCGTCACTCCTGGCAGCTCGGAGTCCCGAGTTCGCCGTCGTGACGTATCCGCCCTCACCGGAACCCGCTGGCGGCTTGGCTCCCGAGCCTGGCCCTCGTTCCGGCCCCCGTCTGTCGCGTGTAGTGCCCGCTCCTCTCCCGCAGGCAGCTTGGTTCCCGAGCTCGCCGCCGTTGCTCCTGGCAGCTCGGAGCCCCCGAGTTCCGCCGTTGGAACGTATTCCTTGCGCCCCTCACTGCTGGTAGATAGGACCCCTGAGGTCACCACCGTAGCGTCCCGTATTTCAGCGTACTATTCCTGATAGAGAGTTAGGATAACGTAGGCCCCGTACCGTTCCCGTCTAGATTTAGTATTTAGTATCAGCCAGGGTTTACTTATTAATAAACGGGCATAAAAGACCCATTATTATATTTAATCGTAATTGGCGTTCTTATTTTCACCCCTACTCCCAGATTAGCGCTCCTGACCCCGCTGAGCTAACTAGGAAACCTCCCAAAGCCCTTCAGGCGGGAGGATATGGGTGTGCGGCTAAAACCACACATCACATACAACCCACTATAGAAAAATGATGTGAATTTACCAAAAAAATATGAAACTGTAGGGGCACCCCATACATGTAACACAGGGGCCGAAAAAAATATCTTCAATGCGCATAGGACTGTGGGGTATATGGATAGGCCTTGAAAAATGACATAGGTACAGTTTTCTGAAAAACTTTTCCATTTAAGTCAACCGTTGGTGAGAATTAGCTGTCAAAGTCGTAAAAAGTGTATCCCCCCCTAATTTCCAAACTATGAAGTTTAAAATTCTGGAATAAATCAAAATGATGTACATAAATACTTTCAATGATTTCAGGTTTTAACAATATAGGTCTAACGGTTTTTGAGTTATTGCTGAAAAACTGTCTTGCCCAAACAAAAGGGCTCAAGTGCCGTGAGTTCCCTATGAAGATACGACCTTTTTTGATTCGATGTATTCTGTAGTGGCTTTAAATGTAGATTATTAGCGTCTAGTGATGTAGGTGTCAGTACGGAACCCTTTTTTGTGCGTGATCCAATACGCACTTGGCCGGTTTTTTATAAATAATTCATATCGCCAAAGTTTTATATTCTGATAAATTTAGTCACATCACAATGTAAGAATTACACAATATGTATAAGTAGGTATACCAACATTTATTTCCCATATCTTTTTTTTTCTGAAGCTGTAAATAATTCACGATTGTGATAAATCTAACAGCCTAATAGGCTCCAAACGGTGAGTTTTTGAAGTCCTGAATAGTTATCGGTTTCTTCGTTTGGAAAATGAAACTTATGCCCTAAAAACGAATAGTAAACCCATATGCAGTGCCTGTTTGTCATGTTTGTTGAATAAATGATTTACTATATTTATAAGAATATAACACACAAACAAATATAAATATTAAACAGTCGCAAAAAATGTTTCAATTAAAGGGATGCCTCGATTCTGTGAACCACGCTCTCCGTGTGAGAGACACACTTTCCGCGCACGAGAAAACGAGATCCAACTCTCTTAGGGAATAGCTTTTTGGACTTTCGATAATTAACAAACTTCGTGAAGTTTTATTCTTATTTCCTGTTATGAGAGTTTAGATGAGGTCGAATACCTACATAATATATACAGGGTGTGGCCTGTAATAGGAGCAAAACAAAATTGAAGGATGCTTCCTTAGAGCATTTGCAGTAGTGCCAGTAGTGTCCAAAAATATCCTTTTTTTAATTGTGAGAAATTTTGATCTCAGGCGATGACCTCAATGTAATGGATCTTGGCACCACAAGATTATATCGCGGCAGACAGTGCTGATTTTCAGTTAGCATCAAGTTATGACTCATAATCGTTGTTGCCTTTTTGGTTTAAAATGTTGTTTAGTAAATGTTTTTTTATCAATTTTTAGTGCTTTTAAAAGAAATAGTTTTTAAATATCACTCCTGTAAAGTAAAAAGTACTCGTAAGTCATATTTATTTGCGTAAAAAAAAAAGAATAGTTTTACTTTTCAATACCAACCATTGGAAATGATGGCTAGAGTGCTCAATGGTGTACCGTTTAATAAATAATAATAAGGACTTTAACCAAAATAAAAAAATTGACAGAAACTCATTACGATGATTTCGGAGACAAGCTTTAGGATTATATTTAGGGAGAACTATTCTAACCGTGCCTCGATTACCAATTACCATATTACCTTCCCAAATTGCCAACATCCAAGCCTATTAACAAATCCCAGTAATCACGGTCCCTCACGTCCGATCGTAATGTGTCCGCGGCAAATCTAAAATTCAGCTCGCGCCATCTTCACGATTCTGACAAAGGAATTCAATCTAAGGCACTAATTTAGTCTTATTCAAAAGGTTTCTTATCCCTGCTGTCTCTTACATCATTACATCTGCCATTTATATTAAAATGGAGTTTATAAGGGCGTAAACGCCAGTAGTATTAAAGGTGACTATGGTTTTGGACGGGCTAAATTTGTCTGGATGTTGGATGCGATATGAATATTATTAATATTTCAACCATAATGTTTTCACATTATGGCTAAGTGGGGAAAAATACTATTCAAAAATAATAATCTAAATATATAAAAGAAGAAACTGACTGACTGACATATCAACGCACAGCCCAAACCGCTGGTCCTAGAGATCCCAAATTTGGCACGTAGGTTACTTATAAGGTCTAGCCGTGCACTAAGAAAGGATTTTTCAAAATTCAACCCCTAAGAGGGTGAAATGGGGTCCGAACTTTGTATGAGGAAACAAGATTAGTTGGACTATTTTATTCGAAACTTCACAGGAGTATATCTTCTGAAAATCGATATGGGTGTTGTTTCTATGGTTTATCGGGTCGCTGATTACGAAAACAACAATGATTTTAAAATCACACGCAGAGGACGTGAAATACCATCCCCCTCTGTTGGGGTCCGAGGGGGTTGGAATGTCTAAATATTAATATGGGTGTGATTTTTATGATTTTTTGGGTCGTTAATTTCGAAAATGGCATTGATTTTGAAATTTAGTATTGCGGACATTAAAACTTTTAAAAGTAGGTGCCAAATTGCAAGAAGAAACTGACTGACTGAGTGAGTGACATATAAACGCACAGCCCAAACTGCTGGTTCGAGAGATACCAAATTTGGCATGTAAGTTCCTTATAAGGTCTAAAGGTGCATGAAGTGCCGTGAGTTCCCTATGAAGATACGACCTTTTTTGATTCAATGTATTGTAAGTGGTTTTATTAATCAGTGCCGTCCGATACGATTTCGACATAAATCGTTATTTGAGCGTCCGAGAGGACTCTTAATAGGAATCCGAGGTACCTAAACTTTTAATAAAGTAACGGCCATATTGATTTTCTTCATTTCCGTCCCGATTTCGTTCAAAATCGATATCTGAGCGTCGAATTCCCTAATACGACTCCGAGGTAATATTTGGAAAAAGTCGCAGTCATATTGATTATTTTTTTCGTCCCGATTTTGTTCAAAATCGATATCTGAGCGTCCGAGAGGTCTCGTAATACGAATCCGAGGTAAAATTTAGGAAAAGTGACAGCCATATTGATTTTCTTCATTTTAACCCGATTTCGTTCAAAACCGATATCCGAGCGTCCGAGAGGTCCCCTAATACGAACCCGAGGTAAAATTTGGAAAAAGTGGCAGCCATATTGATTTTCTTCATTTCAACACGATCTCGTTCAAAACCGATATCCGAGCGTCCGAGAGTTCCCCTAATACGAATCCGAGGTAAAATTGGGAAAAAGTGGCAGCCATATTGATTTTCTTCATTTCCGTCCCAATTTCGTTCAAAATCGATATCTGAGCGTCCGAGAGGTTCCCTAGTACGAATTTGAGGTAAAATTTGAAAAAAAAGTGGCGGCCATATTGGGTTTCTTCATTTTCGTCCCGATTTCGTTCAAAATCGATATCTGAGCGTCCAAGAGGGCTTAATACGAATCTGAGGTAAAATTTGGCACTGTGGGGTATCAATGGATTTGCTTTTAAAAACGACATAAAGTTTTCGATATTTTTTTCCATTTAAATCAACCTTTATATGACATTTATTTACGAACCGTGAGATTTTCGAGAAGACAAGTACGGTTGTCAGTTTTTGTTGCACTTCTAGCACCACCCAGGGGTCACGTGTAAGGTAACGGTGGGTACTCCCTACGGACGTGGTGCAACTTCGACCCCCCTTTGTCAAGTGAGTGGGCAACTTGACTGTTAGAAGTTCGCAAGCTGCTCGAAGGCCTCTAACTTGGCTTAACGATTGCAGCCGGGATCAACGGCTTAGCGTGCCTTCCAAAGCACGAAAGTCAGTTAGTAACCACTCAAAGCGGTCACCCATCCAAGAACTGACCTGCGCCCACATTGCTTAATCTCGCACACCGCACGCGGTAGGCGGGTGCCGCTGGGCCACGAGCGCTCTAAATTCTTGATTGTTTGTGCAAAATTGCAATTCAATCGGTCCAGTAAAAGCAACTTGGTTGTAACAGACGGACTGACAGTAAGGAGTGCGAATGGAAGTGAGACCAAATTTTCTTTTTGGATGCTCCAATGGAAACTGGCAAAACCTCCCTAATAAATTTAATTTTAGGAAAATAAATGTAACACGTGATATTGAACTAGCCGTATTTCTGTACTTCAAAGGACCAGAGTTTATGACCGCTGCGCGCTGCTTGGTCGTTTAAAGACCTATTTATTGGTGTTACTGTAGTACACAGATACTTTTACTAAGGGCCATTTAAGACATGCTTTTATTTCATCGGCCCTTTCCCCTTCGGCCTCTCGGAAATGTATGATAATAGTTTTCGATCCTTATTTTTGCCAAAATCAAATGAAATTCAACAGTTTGCCGGTTCTCAGAATGTATACTGACTTTTCATCTGTTCATCTGTTAATGAATCACAATCACCAAACTTCGTATATCGAAACCCCCAAAATGTAACAACTACTTTTCTGGAGACCGCATCTAAATCGGTTCAGCCAAACGCGAGATAATCGTGGACAAACATACGAACCTGTTTTTTGTAAGACGGTTAAAAATTTCGCTTAGTACGCGGGCGAAGCCGCGGGCAAATGCTAGTAGTAATATATTTTGCCAGACAGCTTTAACAATGCACTGAGGAGAAGTGCATAAAGCTGCGAAATGTTAATAGAATGTATTAAATCGCAGAATTTACGTTTGTTAACTTTTTAGGTAGGCTTTTTAGTTCATTGTGTAGCACTCATTTAGGTCTATCAGAAAAGTAGGTTAAGTTAGGTTAGAACTGCGACCCTTTGTGATGACCCTGGGTGATGTCACGAGTAGACAGCTACGGAATCCTACATTGCGCGGGACCCGACACGCGCTTGGCTGCTTATTGTTTTCTGGATGTTATTTTCTCATAATACCTATGCATCAAAAATAAAATACAATTTGTATGTTAAATTATAGTCAAGGATGAGACAAAAACTTATTCAGCGGAGATATAGGCCGTAACGACTGAAGCGGGGGTGAAAAAACCTTTTATGCAAATGCTATGCCTTTTAAATAAAGTAAGACAAGATTTGCCTCTTCTCGTAGATTATTTGGCGTCGGTTCTATGCATTTTCTGGCTGTATCCAGAAGTACATTGCGCCATAACTTTGTCTGACTCGCTCGTTAGTTTAGCTCGATATGCTGTGTCACTCAACATTGTATACGTATTACGGGGAGTACTCCGAGGATCGCCCAACGCGACAACATTACCATCCTCACCACTTAGATGGTTGGCAGCCCTCAACTGTGCGGTTCTCCAGAAATTTCCTGCCTCGCGCAGCTAAACTGTGGAATGAACTGTCGCCTGCGGTATTTCCGGAGTTCCGGACCGATACGACCCTCAAACCTTCAAGAAAAGAGCGTACCTACTCCCGCAACGCACTTACAACCCCTCTGGTGTTGCGAGTGTCCATGAGCGGCGTTAATCGCTTACCATCAGGCGATTCGTCTGCTCGTTTGCCTCCTATGTAATATTTTTTTTTTAACATAAACCAAGCGAAGGTGTATAATCATGCGAGGGTAAAATGGGTTTTATGGTCGAGTTTTTCACTGCTTTTCAATTCGTTTACAAGGAAATAAACCAAGGATTAAGCATGTACATGAAAATTTGACGAATAAATTAGTTTTCTATAACAATTTTTAAATTTTAATATGTTACTTTAAGTAAGTAAGTAAGTAAGTAAGTATGTATTTTTTATTTGTAAACATAGGTATATACAGAGTGGTGGTGTAAACGGTACAGAGTGGCACTATGTTTCGCCGGTAGGCATACAAATTTAAATTTTTACTTGACATTATAATTCATAACATAATTATTAAATATAAGTAGAATAATTGGATTAAAATAACAATATGTCCCGGATATACATTAAACTCGTAATTAACACTAAAAAATAAATACCAAACAAATTAAACATTAAAATAACAAAATAATTCAACTTTTGTCCGCAAAAAAGTCTGTCAAGGAATAGTAACATTTGTCAATGAGTAATTGACATAAATTATTTTTAAATGTCGTTAGAGGTGCCAGTCTTAGAGGCAAGGGTATTTTATTATAGATTTTACTTGCCAAGCAGAACACGCTTTTCCGCATCAGTGCAGTACGTGAGAACACTGTACATAAATTGTGAGCTCGATAAGTATCTCTATTGAATACTTCAGATACTTGTTTGAAATAAGTTGGATTTGTCTTAACAAATATAGCTGTTTCAAATATAAAAAGACTATGGTTACACCTTAAATGCCAAGTTATTTATAAATATATATATATTTTACCTAAAATCATATAATGTCTATGGTATACATTTTTCATCATCACAAATTTCAACTAATATCCTATACTTATTAAAAACTTACAAAATAAATAATTTAAAATAAGGGGTCACCCCGCGGCATCGTGCCAAAGATGCTGGCAGCATTTCCTCGCTGTATAGTAATGCTGATGTGTTGTGCGAGGAAGCTGCCAGCCGTTTGGTCACCGGCGGTGTCCACTAGCCTCTTTGCCACTTCTTTAAAGAGGTCATGGGCCCTGGGACCCCACGGACCGAGGGTCTCAACGCCGAACGGAACGAAGTTATATTCGGCGCCGAGACCCCTATATTTGCTTTGCTTTAGCCTTTTCGGCCGCCTCTGCCGCCGCACCCGCTCTGACTGAAGCTCCGTGGAGATGGGAAGGAGCCAACGTGTCCACACACGTGGCGTCCCACACTAGCACACGTCCCATCTTCCACGGAATCAAAGACATACCATCCGGCCTCTTGCCATCGTCTCTAAGAATGCCGGGTGGCTCTAGTAGCGCCGGCACGTTGACGGTGGCAAGAGAACGGCGGAGAATGTCGTTGAGTGCGGCGTGTCTAGAGAAGCGGCCTGCGCTCTTTTGGCAAGAAAGTCCGTGACGTCCCAGGGTGTCGACCTCGCTGCCGCAGGGGCACCTGTGTGGAGCACAAACCCGGACACCGAGTCGCAGGCAGGTCACCACACGCAGAGTATGGGCTTCGAAGAAGGTGCCGGTATGCACTGATGGATAGGCGTGCAACCAGGCACCTGCTTCTCTGGTACCCACTGCTAAAATTCTGGCCCGGTCGGAACCTGCGCTGCGACTTAAGAGAGAATCATAAGTATTTTTGCACTGGATGTCGTCCCAGGACCTTTGGGATTTCAAATTTTGAGGAAAATCCTTACCCGGGCAGGCAATGGACCAGGCATTTTTGGCTTCCGTCAAGCCAGCAGTCTCACAGTTTGAAGGGAATTCCCTTAGGATTTTTCCTATGAGATTAGCTGAGCTATGAGCGGAAGACAAAAAATGAAAAATGTATACCATAGACAAGTCATTACATGATTTTAGGTAAAATATATATATATATATATATATTAAGAATAAATAAAAATGTCGTACCAAGGCAAAAGCTACTTGGACGGTTTCAATTTATAAATATTTAGGTTACTTGTTTTTTACGTAAATACACGTCCGCGTTAATATTAAATTAGTATTTAGTTAGTATTAATACATAATTCGTAACTTAATGAAGATATAACCTTAATCTCACAAAAATAAGTGAAGGTGTATTGTGTAAGTATGTAATTGCTTTAGTCTTAAAAGAAGAAATTACTTTATGCACCAGAGTATAAAAATCCATTGTATGCAGCATTTTCTCGACATAAAGAACAACTTTACGAGCATGTGAAGTGAAGAACAAGTTTTTTTGTCAGATCCGATCATTATTCTGACGCACACATTTGCATTTGAGTCAGTTCCTGCGGTACCCGCGCACTCGCGCAGTGGTGTGAGATTTCCTTACTTGACGAAATAGTTTCAAATCCCGCTCGAGGTGATCAATTTTTTAATTTTTAATTTTCGGTTGGAAATCAGTTTTAATTTTATAATCTATATCAAATATTAGTGAGGATTTATTAATTGGGCCATTCTACTATAAGTTTTCGACACATTTGCTTAAAATGCATACTTTGGGATACTACATTTTATTTTCCTACTAAATGATTGTAAAACGGGTTTAATTAGGTTATTAGTTTCGATTGCTTTGGTAAATATTTAAGTACCTATCCATAAATCGAGTAACTCACTGGTCATCAATTTGTATGAAAATTGTCCCTTACTACTGCATTACCAGTTTTTTCACGGATTTAAATATTATTAAATGCGTTTTTACCACCAAATTCCTTTTAAATGGTTCAGGAACTATTTCTAAATACAATTTTCTATTCTAGTTCAATGCGTGTCATATTTTTATTCGCAAAAGAAAAAAAGGCTATTCAAAAGAGAATGACCCAATTTCCTAACCCTTTTCAAACATTTTCATTGGATATTTTCTCCTAAAATATTTAGCATGCCAATCCTATCGTAGCTCACTGAATATTTTCTTTACCCTTCTTAGGTTTGCTTAGAATTTCGAGATTAAGTTTATATTTACTTTGAATTCCGCAGTATTATGACGAGTCTACCCAGAATTGTTATTCTAAAATTAATTAGAGACGGATTAATTTGAGGAGCTTAAACATTAATTAAGATACGGAAGGTTATTTATTAGTAACGAAAAAATCGGAAGTACTTTTATTTGCTTTATTTTTATTTTTTGGAGCACTTGAGCTGCCTTGAAGAACTATCAAAAATTCTCGCAGCGCTTATTTTAAAATACAACTCGATATATTCGTGACAATGCGTTATAGAGGAGCTAAAATGCAACTGACCCCCTGTATGTATATCTAAACGAAAATCTATAGTTTTCAAGAAATTTAAATTTTATGTTTTTTCGGTCCTCTATCCTCTGTCTCCCGCTCTTCCTGACAGGAATTATGTCGTATTACCAGTAACCCGGTATAATCTAATGTAAAAATAATGGCATTAACAATATTTCATTTTACAGACCTGAATATATCTTTTTTTCTACTCCAGCATTATAATCTGTCCATTAAATTACTGACAGCAGTATTGAATCGATAATTTTTTTATACAAATGCGAGTCTATTACCATAGGCATTATATGACTGGTGGGAGAATCAAAATGGATTGCCATTCATTATTAAACTGAGACCAATCCTCCAATCACTGGTCAATCCAATCCAATCGCTGGTCAGTCTACCATAAAAAACCGGCCAAGAGCGTGTCGGGCCACGCTCAGTGTAGGGTTCCGTAGTTTTTGTAATTTTTTCAAAAACTATTCAACCTATCAAGTTCAAGATAATTTTCCTACAAAGTTTTTATAAAGTTCTACTTTTCAGATTTTTTTCATATTTTTAAAACTTATGGTTCAAAAGTTAGAGGGGGGGGGGACACATTTTTTTTTACTTCTGGAGCGATTATTTCCGAAAATATTAACATTATCAAAAAATGATTTTAGTAAACCCCTATTTATTTTTAAATACCTATCTAACAATATATCATACGTTAGGGTTAAAAAGAAAAAAAAATCACTCCCCACTTTACGTATAGGGGAAGTACCCTAATAAAATATTTTTTTCCACTTTTTATTTTACCACTTTGTCGGCGTAATTGATATACATATTAGTACCAAATTTCAGCTTTCTAGTGCTAACGGTCACTGAGATTATCCGCGGACGGACGGACGGACAGACGGACGGACAGACATGGCGAAACTATAAGGGTTCCTAGTTGACTACGGAACCCTAAAAAAAACAACTGTTTTTTTTAATAGGCACATGTCAATGGCCGTATTCTGCCAACATATCAATTTTTAATTTTAATTTAATAAATAAATCCTTTATTTCAGATGTTTTCATGTGATTACATCCATATTTTGTTAGTAAGGGCTTATATATCTATGTTAGTAAAAATCAAATTGGGCCACACTTTTTATTTGCCCTACCCAAAACTTTTTTATTGGGCAATCACAGCTTTCTGCTAATACAAATTTATAACATATTTTTATAACAGACGTGAACCTGTCAATCATTTAATACGAATATTGATAGCCACTTCGGGTCTAATCGAATTCCGTGTTTAGCCGACGGGAAAGCGTTATTCACTTCATCAGAATGTTCGGGTCAAACCTTGCAACTGAATTCAGAAGCCTCAGCCTCCTTAACCGATTGGGGCCTTATACACGGTGAGTATTATCACGCGATACACTCATATCACGATCCGTATCACGTGAATATTGATGAATAATGAAGCAAAAATCATGGGCAGGATGCAACTGTACTGGGAATAACGCTAGGAATATGATGATTGAAGCAAAAATAATACAATTTTGAATATCGCGATAATATTGAATTTGCCACACTAGTATTGTGATAATATTAATCGTGTAAAGGGCCCCATTGAGCTGCGGTATACCTGCGTAAGTTCGGTGACAATGAAATATTATGGTACCACCGAGCTGATCTGATGATGGAGACGGAATTACACAACCAAGACAAGACACCAAACACAACAAGATAAGCCCGTCGTGTTTGGGCTCATTGAAACCGTCTCAACGAGTAGTTTGATGACTGTGGAAAAAGGTACAGTCGGAAATAAAAGTTTGTCCCAAAAACCGGCCAAGTGCAAGTCAGACTCACGCACCGAGGGTTCCGTACAACTAAGAAACAAATGTGATTTATCAACATATTAGTATTTTGTTGGTAAAATATACGTAGTAATAAACACTATCACCAAATTTCAAGTTCATAAGTCAAAAAGAAATCGAAGCTAAATTTTGATAAAATATCTTATCATGGTGGCTTCTTGTTTTTTATCATTTTTTAAAACAAAAAATATTTTTTTATGTTCATAACGAGTTCAAAACAACGATACCATACTCAAAGGGGTTATTTAAACATTTTTTTCGCACCCTCTTTAGTGGTATGGGAAAAACATTTTGTATGGCTTTCGGTCAACGAGATAAATAGATATTAAATAAATAAATATTGGGGGACAATCTTCCAGAAATCGACCTAGTCCCAAACTAAGCAAAGCCTGTACTATGGGTACTAGACGACGATATACATACTTATATAGATAATTACATACTCAAATACATAAGAAACATCCAAGACCCAGGAACAATATTCGTGGTAAATGCACAATAATGCCCTGACTGGGATTCGAACCCGGATCCTCCGGCTTCGTAGGCAGGGTCACTACCAACTAAGCCAAAGTGGTCATCCAAAGATTAGTTTCAATCGTTTGGTTGTAAAACCTGTGTGACAGACGACAGATAGACACGTGAGTGACAGCAATAGGGCTCAGTTTGGACCCTTCGGGTACAGAGCCCCAAAAATGAAATTTTTGACAGAACCTCATTTCGATTAAACTCGATGTGTTATATTTCGGCTTCTGTTCAAGACTCATGAGTCACAGCCGTATGAAAAGGCTTTTAGTATTATCTGTATCGAGAGCGGAAAACTCAACTGATAACGGCAAATCGTGGACTCTAGCCGTTGGCAAAGGCACGGACAGAAGGTTCAGTTTAATCTGATGGGTTCTCCATTTTTCATCATATTGAAAGTATCATTTCATCACAAACCAACATCCATGAAATTCTTGAAAAATGGGCTTTATACATATAATGGAAGTAAAAGTATTTTAAATATATAATGGACTTTTTGGAATCTTTGATGGGTTACTTATTTATTCGGAATATTATGGCCAGTGGCTCTGTGAGCTCAATATTCTATTTTTTCCAAAAAAATCTACAAATCGGTTAAGAAATGCGACTTGGGTTAGGAGAAAAACCAGAAATCCGGACATCTGAACATCTGGATATCCGACCATACGAAAATATTTTTGTCGAAGCTGAAACGGAGACCAACGTTTCACTCGGTCGATAAATGTCTAGAACAATATACTTTGCTATTCCGCAAAAGCATTCCGTTTTAGTGAATTTGATTAATTTACTTTATCAGTTTTTCATCCTAACAACCGAGAAATCGTGATTGAGACAAATTAAAATGTACTTTAATGACACTTGTAAAAATCGGTACATCCATTTGTAGTCGGCTGTACCTATAATTTTAAACATATCTTTTACTTCTAAAGTCAGCCTTCATTTTCGCTTTTTAGGGTTAACGTGAATTTTGTAACGTTTGTACTCCTAGTTAAACCTAACCTAACTGGTTCAATGCTGCGTTATCAGTAACCCGGCACTTAATACCTGTTCCGATAAGATTACAGCAAGTGAATTAAATTGAAGTCTACTTAAGCGTACTCCAGTTCTGATAGAGCATGCCGAGTGCTTGAAAACAACTATGTCAAAACATTACATATTTGTACATCCTCCTAACGTTCCCGGTTTTTAACAGACTTCAATAGATGGAAGGAGGTTCTCAGTTCGTCTGCACGTTTTTTTATGTATTATGTTCCCCGACCCTTGACCATGTTGGCTTATTTTGATACTGATGAAAATGAAAATGAAATAACATTCGTTATAGGTCATGACTAGGTAAAAGATCGCGGGAGTCCGCTCGATGCGGGTGGCGCAGGACCCGTCATTGTGGCACTCTTTGGGGGAGGCCTATGTGACCTATGTGAAGCAGTGGGCGTCCGTCGGCACATATGATGATGATGATATTAATGTCGTATCGTCTACCACAAATAATCCATAGAAGTGAGCAATAAGAGCTCAAAAGTTGCATCAAATACATATTTGACTTCTATAAAATTTTATGACGAGCTGCATTTCTATTGTACTATCTCTACTAAGTTATCTATTAACAAAAATGAAACATAAAAACTGTAAAACTCTACTATAATACTTGACGAAAGCCACTTACAATAGGTTAATAGTAGCAGACATAATATAGCAGCCAACATAAAAGTACCAATAAAACAAATGCTGTCTGATATTCTAGCGTATGACGTTTTACGACTAGTTAGTAGGTGACGTCGGGGTGTGACCCAGTGGCTGAGTGGACTTTGTAAGTTTCTATTCGACAGCACGTACACTATTCTACATAGTACTATATATTTTTTTGATGTTTAATCTCAATAAATGGAATTGGATATAGAGGGTTCATCAGAGTATAATTATTACCCTTTCCTTTACCCGACCTTATTTCTGTTAGGCATGCTAGGATACGAATCCCTTGAAGTGAGAAGATCTAGCTGTATTAAGTTTGCGTTAGGTATCATTATTTGTAACAGAATTGATTGGTCGGGGCTGGTGGAAGAAATAGTAAGATTATATGCGCCGTGCGCACAATCTCGCCTATGAGGCAAAGAAAGACTGGTAAGGTAACGGAGAATGATCCTATGTTATCAGCTATTGCGAACAGGAAAGACACATTAGCGCCTAACTCGTTCATGACCCAGTCGTGACGTCGTTAATTGCCACTTACCTTAACGGGCGACGACGAAAGCCACAGTTGGAACAGGTCTGACGTCACAGAGGTACTCCGCGCTTGGTGATGTGGCCGCGGTGACAACGGGCCTGTAGACGTTAGGCTATGCAGCCTATTCACTTCATCACTAGACGCACACTCTCTAATATACCGTTCTAGAATTTTCGGACTAGCTTCAATCAACTTTTTTAACTCTGACAAGTCTTCATCCGTAGAATCGTCAGGCGACGAACGCACTATCACTTCTTTATACTCCTCCGCGTGCATTATAAGTTCATTAGTAGCTAAAACGTCGTATACGACACTATTACCTAAATCGGGACTAGAATCTATTTCTGTAAGGTATTCTTTATCACATTTTTTGTCCTCACAACCATTCTGTTCAATCTCGACTATCATTACTGGTGGGTTCTCTTTCAGCATGTTGTTGTTTTCTGTGACCTCCGGTCTTTTTATTTCTTCCGGTAGCTCGTAGACTAGCCTCATGAGTTCGTGGGAGCGTTTTCTCTTATCGTCTTCGATAGTTTTGTCTCCAGTTGTCTGTTCTGCGAATTTGGCGCAGTCTTTTTTGGCGTCCTGTTTCTTTTTGGCATCGAGTGGAGTTTCGGAGGTCATGGCGGTTGTTCAGGGCGCAGGTCTGGCGAGGGTTGGTGTGTTGACCCACATTTCTTCGTAGATTTCAGGCAATTAGTACCTGTGAACAATGAAAAAATATTACAAACCCGGCAGGCAGATTGCGATATACTCGTATCATGTGAGAAACCCGATATCTACTCTTTTTTTAAACTAAAAAGTACTGTGCCATATATACAACTTTTAATGAAGAAAACAAAATAATGTTCTGCAGATTTTAGCAAGGGTTGTTATGTTAGCAGTTGACCAAGAAAGGTTACATAAAAGGTCCAAAGATTGAGTTGTAAAAGTTTCCTGATTTTTAATTAAATTTGTTACTTCGAAGGTCAAATCTTCGCTATCGACGTGGCTGCCTGCAAATACGTAAAAGTGATAATTATAAATTTCGCGACTCCCACTGCTAGCCTTCCGATAACCTTTGATGTCTTCCCTGTTGTTCCGTCACAGGACGTCTTAGTTTAATAGTAGACCTTTAAAATCAATTTGTTTACTATTCAGGAGCTTTCGTGCTGAAATGCCTTTGCTAGCCTGGCCATCAATGTCACTAGGGCAAATAGTATTTCAACTTTTAATTTGATACCTTACTCTGGGACTTTGATCTTTATAGTGTGTTCATGCTTGAGATTCCCATGCTTTGGCTTTTAGTAAAAAACGAGGAGATTAAGGGATGATTCACAGTAGACCGTTCCGTGTCCGGGCCGGCCCGTTTTCTATGACAGCAAACGTAACGGCCGGCGTATTTCTCTAGAAGAAAACGGGCCGGCCCGGACACGGAACGGTCTACTGTGAATCATCCTTAACAGACATTAATATATACTATTTTAGATAGTAATGAATTGCATGGAACCAATATTAGTTATGCAATAAGCGAGTTCTCTGACTTAATCGAGATGAATGTTTATTCAAAATTTGCATACAATTTCATTGTGAAATGAAACGATGACGCATTTACTATCCTATCCTATCTGAATCTAATGAATTAATGATATTCTATTGCTGGTAATATTCACAATTTGTTAAGGGAATATTGACGGCAAAAGCACATCACTTCGTAATCTGCGCATTATTAGTAATAGTGAAACATCAACTGTTTCCCACAAAAACATTAGTATGTATAATTATTTATATGAATAAAAACAAACGTTTTTCATTTGTTTTGTGTTTATGCCCTACTGGACATTAGTGTCTGATAATTAATGGAGCAGGATTAACACTTTTTTGTGTTCTTGCAAATTCGTTCCTTTCCTGCCACCACCAGTCGACGAGCAAATAATATTATAGCAATAGTATACTTATTTACAGCAATTTTCATTATTTCGTTACAAAAGTGCAGGCTGTGGAGTCTGTATTAGAAATATTCCCAGTGGAATATTACTTTCTTGGAGTAGTCGATCTCTGTAGGATACTGGCGCGATAGTATGGCGGGTATCCAAGGGTATAGTCATATATTCGCTTTATCTTTACTTAAACCAAGCTCTATATTTATCCGTCGCTTCGCGTCTGAATCAAATTTCGATTTACCCGCTTGGTTCCACGCGCGCCGAACACGTGTCAGGAAGAGCGTGACACATATTAAGGCGAACATAGCCGCCAAAAATTTGTCAAAACGGATAATTATTGCAGAAAACTGAAGGTTTATTTATTTTAATTCCGTTCTTGAAAGAGCGGTGAAAATATCACATATGTATAGGTTGAACAAGTAGCGAATTATAAAGATAGAACCATCTCATTACAATTTTTTTACACTGTATTTATTCCTCTAAAAAATCTTATAAATAACAAGATAGTCCGTTCAAAAAGCGTCTAAGGTGCAGAGGGGCAATTTCGACTGGTAACTTGCAAAGTACAACTTTTAGTACTGATAAATGCCATCTACAGTACTTTTACTGACAACTGATTGCATTCATACTGTACATTAGTGATTTAGGTATTATTTTTTAGGATTGGCATCCTAAAATATTGAATCTATATACTATAAAATGTGTTGTTTATATAAATAGGCAAAAATAGTCATATTTCCCCCGCCGAGGGGCAAATGCAACTATCGATAATAATTTCCGTTACAGTGAACTTAAACTGCTAAAACTGAGCTCCTGAGCTAGTCATGGGGTCAGGAATTGAAATTGAACCCTATTATTTATGTAGGTAGGTTCAGTTATGCAAAAAAAGACTTATACTATTTTAGCGGGATTATTTCGACTGCACTCCATAGTAAATAGTGATGGGACTTATGATATTAATAAGTCGATATTTTTATTTTTCACATCTTGCTGCAGTTCTGCCATTGTGTAAGACTTTTCTTTTTTTTTTTGATAATAGCGATCTATCTGCGATAATAAATAAAAACAAAACATGACTTAAATTACTATTATGAAGTAGAAATAAAAGAAAAATATAATCCTTTAGGGTCAGTATTTTTCAATTGGTATTTACATCGAAAAAAATCTCGAATCGTGCACATCACTAGTGTTTGTTCATTTTCATATAAAATATGGAGGGGTAATTTAAACCAGCAAAAAGTCGAAATTTGCCGACATCTCAATTTTAGTGGGATTATTCTAACTATCGCCAAAATACTATTAAAACATAAACTAGATCATAAATGAGAAACATAGAAACATGAATTAGACTATATGTATGCAACTCACATTTGAAAAATTTGTAAATCCTCATTTAAAACCACTGTTTTTATTTAAAATTTGCGGAGCATGTCATATTAATTAAATAGCACGCAGATCTGACATTCGTTGTTGTGGTCAAAAAGGCAGTGAAAAAAGGTACCTATTTTATACATAAGAATCCCTTCCCACTGCATTTGAGTACCCGTTCTAATAGTTTTCTAGAAGACATTTTTTGACATTCGTTACAAACGTATTTATTCTAATTTTTTCAGTAAATAACTTCTGCGGAAGCGCTTAGCTAACGTGTTATGTTAGAATGAGTGTGCATATTAATATAGGAATGACATGCGAAGTGTGGCCACAAATTGGTCCCTTGGACATAGTTCCACGAAACACAATTTGGGTAGGGCGGGATATTATTGGGCTATTTCAGTCACACGCGCTTGTTTCATAGTGGACGAGTTGAAAACAGTAGCTTGGCTGGCACTACTTTTGATCGAAGCGGTTCTCATACATCTAACTAATATTCTGCTATACAGATAATATTTACAATGTATGTTTAAAATCTGGTTGGTTCTTTCCGACGTCTTGGCATGGGTTGCACCGGTCTTATAATTACCCCTCAAGAATTTATAAAACAATATTTAGTAATAGTTGTGTGTTTCAGTTTAGTCTAACCTGATGGACAGGTAAGACAAGGACTAAGATGGGACACGCTCACCCAGAGCATGTCCATTGTTACCTTGAAGACATAAAGGTAAGTGTGATCATGTTAAAAAAAGAAAGTACATTATAAAATTTATAAACTAATATATTGAGTCCAGACCACTTGATGGCTTCTTTGGTTCTTTATGCAAAATATGAAGGGTAAGATCGTAAGAAAGTTTTCTACCCATACAATATGCTACTTCTCGTACAGTCTAGAGCCAGTACTGTCTAGAATTAGAGCACGACACAGTGTCCACGCACAGGCCCGAAGATGGAAAAGGTAAATAAATATTGCGTTAGATCTTTTAAGTATGTGTACAAAGCGCAAGAGTTATTATAATTATTGACCGAGCGAGCGAAGCGAGTGAAGCGTCTCCTTTCCACCGTAAAAATGCTTTCGTATATGTCTGTCCGGATGATCTCCACTACATGTAGCATTTTTCAACCGATTTGTGAGCGGGTCCGATTATTATATACATTTCTTGTCAATTCATTTTTCTGGGAATTATGTTCTTTGTAAAAAAAATTGCGCGGTCTACAGTTCACAAAACCACTAATGGTTATTATGATTACTGTTCTATTAGGGGTACTGTGACGTCACGTAGCCAGTTAGAGCTGTTGACTCGCCGACATCTCTTGAGCGATTGTTTTGCCATCGGTTATGGCCGATATTATTGACTCGTTTTTCTTGGACGGCTCTAAATGGAGTGGAAAGGCTGGAACAATTGCTTTTTTGTGGTCGTGTTTTTATACTTTCTTTGCTAAAAGGTTTTTAGCTAACGTAGTTAATTACGTTGAAAACTAGAGATGCGTTGAAAAGGTGGCCAATGATTTCAGGTAAGGTAAGCGACGCAGCACTTAACACTGTCCAACACACACTCACTCTGAAACTCATATGGGGCCATCCACATATTACGTCACAGAGATGGAGGGGGGGGGGGGGTACTGAATGTGCCAGTACATGTTAAAGGGATACCCCTATTGCGTAATAGAGGTCAGATACATAGTTATCTAATATTATATCTAAATTGGCTGATTGACCACCGCCAGGACAGGATAACAGGAATGTTGACACTACCAGTCAAGTGAATTTTGCTCTTTTATTTTCTGTTTCATTTTTTTTTGCAAATGTACGAGTATTAAAAAACGTCGTTCGATATACGTGCGGGAGTGTCGCTTTCACTCGCCCCGTGTCTTGACACCTCGGGACTCGTAAAAAATGACAAACTTTTCTCAATCGTATCGAAATGTAGGTACTATATTATTCTAGGCACCAATAAAGACGACTCTAACTATAGCGTACCAAAAAGTTAAATATCTGTAAAACCAAATTGCCTTCCCTTTTGGAATCAGAAAATAAAAGCAAAGCATTTATCTAACAAAATCATCAACAAAAGGGTAGATCGCCAAAATCACAAAGAAAGTAGTCCGTTACTGTTTGAGACAATTGACACTAATTAAAACAATGCTATTTAAAAACGTCACGCAATTAATTATCTATTACGTCATTAACCTATCTGTTGTTTAAAAGCTAATTAGTAATTACCCAAGACAATGAGAACAAAGCAAACGAACCATTTAATATTAAAATATACTAAAGAACGTAAATGTCGGCGACTTAACTTAAATACGACGGCAAACTCATTTACCGTCCAAAATTACTTGCAAAACTCGTGTCTGAGGACAGGCGCTTCATACTTTGGAGCTTCTGAAAAATAAATTAAGCTTTTGGCTTTGGAAGACTTGAGGTTTTGTTACTAGATCATTTTAGTACCTTGTCACTTTCACTGCTTTGCCGCATCCCAACTGTCGCAGTATTGTTACGTTAGTGCGACAAAGTACTAAAATGATCATCTACATTTCCTGATGACTGTACAAGCTTCTGAAGTTGACGAACATCTGGCAATATCAATTGGCCCTACTTTACACCCCTTTTTCACACTCTTTATGATATTTGGGATGAAAAGTATTTTGTCCTTCTTTGGGACTCACTTTTTTCTATACCAGAATACATACAAATCAGTTTAGCAGTATTTAGTCTTCCACTACTATCAGGATTCAGGGATCAGCAATCTTTTTCGAAAAGCTTTTAACGTATTATTTTTTATGCATGTTATTTTTTGGATACTTACAAAAAAAGGTTGTTTATAAAAAAGGCAGCGATTTTTGAAATCGCAATTCGCTACCGATGGTTATCTTACTCGGTTCCTACAGTATTTTTGTTACATACAAGGATATTTATAGCGTGGTTATAAGTTAGAAATCATAAAGTTTTGATGATTGAATATTTGTGTAATTTTCAAGCAAAAGGCCTACGTAGGGTACCTTAGGCGGCATCAATAAATGCGCAAACTCCTTACTAACGCAAATAGAAATCGCCTTTATTGACATCAACAAAGAGGGCCTTTTGTTTGATAATGACACAATTAATTTATATTGTATTTAGCTTAGAGAACTTTCTGTACATACCTACTCAATGTATACTTTGTGGTGGAGTTAATAAATATTTTTTCATTTTTTTTTTAATTTTAAAATATGATAACCTTTTGAATATCCGTCACAGCCTCACGACGTGCAGTGCGATATTAACCTACAGTTTTCTATAAAATAAAAAGTGGACAGCGTTCGTCAGGACCGATAGACGACATTGATTACGTACAGTCAACAGCAAAAATAGATGATCATTTTTGTACCTTGTCACTTTTACTAGTTTGACCCATCCCAAGTTGGGATGGATTCCCAACTATGAAGCAGTGTCGTTATGTTAGTGCGAAAAAGTACTAAAATTATCATCTACATTCGCTGTTGACTGTACTTAACGGTTTTGACCGTGTGTCACGTTGATCTTAGTGTCAATTCCCATACTTAAAATGACAAATTTTCCGAACGTAAGTTTGACACGTTACACAAACAAATAGTTGTTGTCGCCTGTCATTATAGCATGTCGAATAGAACCCCTTGGTGACATGGGTAAACCGTCAAAATCCTTACAACCGCAATCTGACACGCCCATCGGTTAATGATCAGGGCAGGGTACCCTTGTACAAAACCGAACATCGGGGATAGATCGGGTCCAAATCAGATCACAGAGAGATCAGTAAGCCAAGAAATTGGTCTACTGCTTTTGGACTCTATTATTTACACGTTAAAGTTCAAAAGCGGTAAACCACTTTCTTACAGCGGAGCGAACAAAGTGCTCAAAAACGTCTGAACACGACCCTATTGTCCAGTTGTTAAAGGTCTATCCGATGGTGACTCCATCTGGATTGTTTGGTAATTGCAAACTTAACGATATGATAATGTTTACGAAATAATTTAAACTTGGAATAGTTACTGACATATACTTCAGTATTCCCTACCTAACTAAGCAGCACATATTCAATGATATAATTGCACAAAATGATAGACTTAACTAGACATCTGGGTTTTTGGTATTACGCGTAATAATGATATGATTATTTATTAATAAATATTTAATAAAATGCCCGCATGCCAAGCGTGGCGATTATGGCATAAACCCCCCGTGAATTTGGGGGAGGCCTATGTCCAGCAGTGGACGTCCTTTGGCTGATATGGTGGTGGTGGTGGTGGATTTAATAAAATAAATTAATTACGTATTTGGTATGTTGCGTAATAATCGTACTGCATTTATTTTTCGAACCGTGAGATCTTCGGGAAGACAGTACGGTAAATACATACTCTGAAAAAAGGTCACAGTTGACCTCAGAAGCGGGTTGAAAGGGCATGTCGCCCCATGGGTTGAAAAGTAATTTAAAAAAAGCAATTGCAAAAGCATGCACAGTCAACTCCGTAAAATTGTAATGATTTTACCCTTGATTCATAATTATTATGAGTTGATATTGTATACTTTGGTGATAAAAACTAAATTAAAACTGTTCAACATTGATTATAGGTGGCATTTTAAGCAATTCTTTTTCAAAATAAATCCACCTTAAACTCTTAAAAATAAACTAATTGGCAGAAAGCTAAACAATTTCCAGAGAGAAAGTTTAGAGTCCTACAATAAAAGCTTCTTTTTTATCTTTTCGCTCTTATTCAAAGACGACCACGTGGTTCGTTATTTTTGTGTTGGTTCTGTGAGATGTTCACCTCGCGAGTGATATTTTTTACGTATTCAATCCCCATGGCTCCATTTTAAGAGATTCCCAAAACCTGAATCTACAAAAAAAAACACCATTCATGCAAACTTTACGCACACTCCAAAACGTTGCATACCTAATTAACCCGCTGCTTATAAAATTTTACGAGAATCGGTTCAGAAATGCGACACGTAGAAGAAAAAGGCAAAAAATGCACATTTGGCCAAGTTGAAAAGTTCGTTGTCTCGGTGAATTATTAGATTTTTTAAAATTATTTGACAGTCTAGCTAATCTGAGACCTATCTAGACTAGTGAAATTGATACTATAAGTACTGCTAGTGTTTGCTCTCTCCTCTATATTCGATATGAGCTAGTTGAGACGTCCGGAGTCTGTTTGCTCACAAGAGTTAGCCGCCCTAAGCGGTTAATAACCATCGATAGATTTAATAACTTCTTGTTGTAATGAAACTAAGCTCTTTTCTAGGCTTTATGTTTACTGCACTATACATTCGTGTTCAATTTATTCATAAAACCAATTTTTATGCCAGATTCAGATGATTTTATTGGTAAAGCTCGAAACGCAGAGAGCGGGCGCGGCGCGGTGCGGGGCGGAGGCGGTTTTGCATTTTTGATTTTTCCGAAACAGTCGACTATCGATTACTGCTTCATATGTCACACACGCCTGCTACCGATTCGGTAGCACGGTAGAGCGGAGGCGGTACTACCGTGCCCCCGCCAAGACGAGCCAAGCGAAGCGCAAGGGCACTACCTACCTTTTCTCGAAGTGTTTCGTCGTTTTTTTGAACCCTCATAAAGTTGGTTTCCGATGTACCAGATAGTTCATATTCTCATATGATGTCAATAATAGACTAATTAAACATACAAAGTCTCAATTCATCATCATCATGTCAGCCGAAAGACGTCCACTGCTGGACATAGGCCTCCCCCAAAGACTTCCACAATGACCGGTCCTGCGCCACCCGCATCCAGCGGACACCCGCGACCTTCACCAGGTCATCGGTCCACCGTGTGGGGGGCCTGCCCACGCTACGCCTTCCGATACGTGGTCGCCACTCGAGAACCTTTCCGCCCCAACGGCCATCGGTTCTACGTGCTATGTGCCCCGCCCACTGCCACTTAAGTTTAGCAATTCGGAGGGCTATATCGGTCACTTTGGTTCTGCTGCGGATGGCCTCATTCCTGATGCGATCACGCAGAGAAACTCCTAACATAGCTCTCTCCATTGCTCTTTGGGTGAAGTCTCAATTGAATAGATTTTATTAATTTTATTGATATCTAAAATATACCGATTTCGTCACTGACACACTGATGATCATCAAAATGTTTGGCTACTTCCTGAAGTGCTAGAAAGCTGAAATTTAGTATGTTGTCTAAGTTTAGTATACAACCAACAAAAAAATTCATAAACTTATAACTTTCGCCCCCAACCCCTAAAATGGGGGTGGGGGGGGGGGGGTTGGAAGTTTATATGACTTTCACCAATTTTATGAATTAGGACATGAAAGTTTACACGGGACTGTAGACAGTAACTAAAAAACCTATTAATAAGACTGCCTAGCAACTTACAAAAAGAACTGAAATCCCACCAAAAACATTTTATGTAAAATGTTGCTAAGACGACCACATAAGGTTTGCCCTGTGAAAAAGATATCAGATCTCATGTAGAGCCAAGCTTCTGAATCTACACGGCCTAACTCTACCGACCCTAACTTCAAAAAAATCTACATATCAGTATATATGTATGGCTTTGCTGTTTCGTTACTTACTTCAGATCAGAAACTAAATATTCGCAGCACCTCCACGACGGGAGCGAAACGGCGAAGCCATATATATTTACTGATATAAGGCGACAACAGTTGATCAATTGCCTGATTCTCCAGTAGGAACATGGGTTGGGGACCCACACAACTAGGCCCTACACGTCTGGGGGAGGGATTGGAGCGTTACCAATCCTTCCCTCCATAGGCGCGATGGTGTTCCCGGTCCACTGGCCGGGGCAGCCGGGGGGGCATCGTGGTAGAATGCTAGCGATCCCATGGTGCCCCCTACACGGCAGAGCAGGATAACGCCGCAGAGGTTTTAGTGAGTATTCCCTTCCTCGGATAGGGTGAGTCCCACCCCCAATGGGCCGTCCCCACAGTCCCACGGGAGGATGCATAAACACATTTCCTCTGCGATAAAAAAAAGGCCGTGTAGATTCAGAAGCTTGGCTCTGCATGAGATCTGATATCTTTTTCACAGGGCAGACCTTATGTGGTCGTCTTGGCAACATTTTACATGAAATGTTTTTCATGGGATTGATTTTTCCGAAACCGTCGACTATTGATTACTGTTTCATATGTCACACTCGCCGCCACCGCTCTACCGTGCTACCGAATACCGCGCGGTTTTTTGGTGCGACGTGCCCCGGACTGCGTTTGCTTTTCTGTAAAATCACCTCCGCCCCGCAACGACTCTGCGCCGCGCTCTGAGCGTTTCAAGCTTAAATGTATACATTTTACAACTTAATTTGTTCAATTGTCAAATCGTGGTTGTTGTGTGGCCTCCTCTCATAGATTAGTAGGAACGGACCGCTTAGTCCCCAAGCCGGTCCAGAGCGGGTTGGGAACTGCACATACACCTCTGAATTTCTTCGCAGATTTATGCAGGTTTCCTCACCGGTACCAATGCCGGTACAGGTACTGTGAATCATGCCTTACTTACTACACTAGCGGTCAAAAATAAAATTTCGGGTCATCCGGAATTTAAAAACCGCAATAAGGTTTTTTTATAGTTACTTACATAATATACCTTGACGGCCTGTTTAGCCTAGTTGGTAGTGACTCTGCCTCCGAAGCTAGAGGTCCCGGGTTCGAATCCCGGCCAGGGCATTTATTTGTGCATTTATCACGGATATTTGTTCTTGGGTCTTGGATGTTTTCTATGTATTTAAATTTGTATTTATCTATATAAGTATGTATATCGTCGTCTAGTTCCCATAGTACAAGCTTTGCTTAGTTTGGGACTAGGTCGATTTGTGTAAGATTGTCCCCCAATATTTATTTATTTATACTATTACCAACCACCACCCAACCCAACTATAAATAAAAAAATAAAATAAAAAATAAAATACATTTATTACGGACTTCGTGATCCATAGATTGTTAGTATTACAAGAACTTAAATAACTATGTTAGTACCTAAACTTAAATGAAGTGAGGTCCAGTGCCTCAGCAGGCTGCTGTCCCATCTAGTGGCAACTACGTTCAGGAGACCGTGGTGGCTGGCGCGCACTATAACCAACTATAATAAGTAATTTCCGGGATCCCATCATAAAAATATCAATATCCAAATATGACGTTTTTTGCGATATCTCTCTCCGTTAACGTTGTTTTTTTCATGGCTTTTTACGAGCCCAATCCTGCCCAAACCTGGTAACGTTATTTTTTTAACTGTTATTTTTGCAGTTTAAATTTAAAATTAAATATACATTATGACAGAATTAAAAAACTGTACAACCTTGTACTATTTTAGGGATATTATGTAGATGTAGGTATTTTACCGAATCGTATTCTTTGCTCGCGAGTATATATTGCTCCAGAGACTCCCGGACTCCTTTGAGTCTGTGTATGAAGCTATCCAAAGAGCCAAGATAATTTCTAATAACTTGATGCATCTCAAACAGACCTTTAATTTAGAAACCACGATAGATGAGCTACGCTCCAAAGTTCCTTCAACCATTTGAAGCGAACAAGCAACTACTATAATTTCCTCCAAACACTATGTAAATACGATGTCAAAGAGAAATTTATGTAAGTGGAGTTACTGGGGGTTGGGAGAGTCGTTTATTGACGCTGTCTAAGGCATAAGGTTCAGAATGGCTTGATTTTAACAGCCATCTACGAAATTAGTTCCTGGGTCTACCTAGCTAATAGAGCTCTTGTTTCTCTCAGGGTGTTTATGTAGAGAGAGAGAGAGATCGATACTAATTGGCTTAGTATTTCACGTATCAGTCTGGTTCTGTGTATCGATGTATATATTATATATAGACAACCTTAGCTTTACGCATTTTCCTCGAAACTTAATGTCTCGAAAACGAAACAAAACGCATTAAGCTAATGGTTTTATTATTTCGCAGTTACGGAATAGTACATTACTACAGAGGCCGGGACGAAAGGGGTTGCCGGCCGAAGACATATATACTGCCGAGCGATACGAGGTCGGATAGGTCTCAGGCGGGCAACCCCATATTTCCCGCCGAGGTATGTATAGTGCTTTTCTCAAACATGGAATGAAATAAGCAACAAAAAAATCAAAGTTTTATTTTTAATACGCATAGTGGCAGAATGTCATGATGCATGTGCCACAAATTTATGCGGAAAGGAAATTAAAAAAGAGGACTTTGCCGGCCTAGGCCTGCAACATTTGTATGAAATTTCATTAATGACCTCTTGTCCTAGCCGCACCTGAAACGTCATACTTCGCAGCCTATTATACGGAACATAACATCAATATTTCATTGCATGTTTGAGAAAAATAACTTACAATATTACGTACCACAATTGAATATCAACAATATTTAAATGTCACAAGCTCAACCAAAACAAAAGCCAACGTGCTCTGTTATGATCCCAATAACGCCCTATCAGTTAAAAGCCGTTTTCCTTCCTGCACGAGTAGAAATAATCTCATTACCGCACGAGGACCGGAATTGCTCAATCGTTGCCGCGTGCCGTAAAAGCACGTGGATAATGGTGTAAAGTGTATATTATATCTGTGAGCACTTAAAACAGTCGTCGGGTCTGTATTTCTTTCCTCCTTGCTCTTACACGTTTTTATGCCAAAATGAGCGATTACACTGGAACTTTATGCATGACTATTTTAAGAAATCACGGCCTGTAAGTTTAGTAGACGTAAAAAAATCATATTGAAATGACTGATGCAGACAGACGTAGCGCAAAAGATGTAGAGAATAAATAAAATCTTGTAAAATAAGCTCGTATCTACGAGTATCTATACATATAATAAAGCTGAAGAGGGTCGAAAGTCTGTACATGGAAGATATTCGAAAAAAAGTTGGCTGGGGATATATATAGAATTTTTGTCTGTTTGTCTGTTTATATGAACGCGCATCACGTGAAAACGGCTGAACGGATTTTGATGAAAACTTTACTAATCTGTCGAGTAAATAACTGGTCAGGTTTTAGGCTATAAAAATTGTGCAGATTTGGGTTAAAAGGGAGTAAAAAGAGGGGTTGAATTTTGTATGGGAACCTCTATAATCCATGAGTTACAGGTATGGAAATTGGTAAGCATATACTTGATGACAAAGGAATAACATCCTCATTCAAAATTTGTGAAATCTTAAGATAGAAACTGAAAAAAAAAAGTAAACGCAAGCGCTGCGCCGCGGCGCTGCCCAGTGTGCGCGCCAGTCACCACGGTCTCTTCAGAACATGCAATTACAATACTTTTTCGCGAAAGTTTAGATGTTTGGATGTTTTTCACTGAATCACGCAAAAACGGCTGAACAGATTAAGATAATATGTATGCTAATAATATATAATCTGGATTCACTTATATATATTATAAAGTGTACTTTTTGTCCCGATGATCTTCCATCAAAGGGATATTATATCGGGGATGCAAGTAAAGTCCATGAAACGGGGTGGTTTAATCTTCATACGCCATTCTACGATTTAAGTTTTACCCAATTGGGAGTATAACAGCGTTGACACGGAACACAGAAATTTAACTTAAAGCATAGTAGAATTGTAAACAAGTCGACGATTCATTATGTCAAAACCGAAGTATCATAATTCCTTCTGATTGTTGACGCTATTTTTGAGCACAACCTTTTCGCAATTAGTTTTACTTTGCGTGTACATCAAAATGCATTTGCGATACTTTGGCATTGTTTTTATTCATATGCTTAAATCCAAAAACAGCTATTTCAATGCACACTTTGTATCGTCGGTGTACCATTTAATTTTGTCGTGCGTTATTTTTTACGTAATTGTTGACCCTTCACACCAAAAAAACTGTTTGATATAAGAGATCACTTGAGCTGGGCAGCCCAATCGTCAGCATAAGACAGTTGGAGCATCTTAGATGTACACTTAGAAGAGGGTCGAAAGTCTGTACATGGAAGATATTCGAAAAAAAGTTGGCTGGGGATACTTAGAATCAATAACAGAAATCGTTTCAACAGTTTTAAGAATTTGTGTCTGTTGGTTTATATGTCTAGGCATCACGTGAAAACGAACGAATGGAGTATAATTTACCCTCATTAATATGGCAACTGGATCTTCGGCGACGACATAGCATGCCTTGCCACTCTCCTTCGGTTTTTCAGTCATCAACCTTACATGAAGAATCTACTCTTTTGGGAGGCTCGGCCTTCAGTCTCGCGTGTGTCGCCTGTCTGCTTTAGGCCTTCGGCCCTCAGCCTTACGTGAGAAGTCCGCTCTGTGTGATTATTCTCGCATGCCTTGCCGCTCTGCTTCCGGCCTTTGGTCATCATACTTACATGAAGAACTCGCTCTGTTGGGATAACGTTTTACGGCAGAACTGCGTAGCGAGACTTTTATCATTGTACAATGTACATGTAATGTTTTTGACGAGATTCATTCGTCTAGAATCGGTACATTTGATATTCCGAAATAAGCACTTATCATTTGTTTTGACAATAGGATTTCTAGGGAATGTCATATTGACTGTAATCATTTCTTAAGGGGGTGTAAAGAAGGGTGAAAGATTTTATCATCATCATCATCTGAGGCGTTATAGCCGCGGATGGGCCCTAGGCTAGCCTGGTCAAGCAAATATCTCCAGTCCGATCTATTCGTGGTTTTCCTTTTCCAACATGTCACCCCTAAGTTCCTGGTGTCCACCTGAGCTTGAGAAAGATTGTATGGGAAAACAAATCATTCTAAGGCGAGAACGAATTATACGCCGACGAAGTCGCGGGCAAAAGCTAGTAAACAAATAAAATAATACTTTGATGAACGTTGTCTCTCCACGAAGTTTTTAACACGGGCCACACCTGTCATTTTCCTGTTATCTGACTAAACGAGGTTATACTCGTACCCAAATTGTATGTTCACATTTGTCACCATACCCAATGTAAATTAAAAAGCACTAAAGTAAATTAAATTATTAAAACTAAGCTTGTGCTGATAAGATCTAACTAACCAATACGCAATAGACGATAACATCCTTGTAACCTATACAGGGCCCGGTAATACTGTGTCTAAATTGAGGAAATGAGTGTTCTTATTTGTGTCTTCAAAAGCAACTCTTACCTATTTCATTAATTTTAAGTCAGTGAGCAAAACAACCTGACATAAAAGGTTAAGGCATTATTAACGATAAATTTGAAATAACCCATGCGTGATGAATATATAAGTAAAGACGTCAGAATAATATTAAGCAGATTAAAAATCGCTCACGGTAAATGTGAAATTGTATATATTATGCAGGCTAAAGCTTAGCAATTTTCGAGCGAGGTGGCGTTCACGGCTCGCTGGCACTGTCACTCTGTGTTTACTGTCTTTTCACTTGATTTGATCTGCCTCCGATTCAAATTAGGCAGCCATACAAATATTAATCGGGATTCACGTGTGTGACGCGTCAGAACGATAGCAAGAGCAAGCTGCGGGCTTCTGTAAGGTGGAGGTACTTCCCCCGTTAGGCTGCTCCAAATATGACCGAGATGACGTTCCGCTGTGCCCTCTCTCTTGATGTTATACTCTCTTAACTAGCCGCGCAATCTGGAGGTTGACTTATGATAGTTTTGATAGTTGTAAACTCCTACACTTTGTATTAGCCATATGATTAAATAAATAAATACTCTGACAGGCAGGGTACATCAGTGAGTACCACGCTAGATTATGTATCTGGTTTTAAACGCACTCATGACATGAATAATAATAACATAACAGAAATATCAAGATGAAAGTAAGCAAGCTTACAGCTGGTCTGACGCGGAGACCGAAGGCTGACACCAGATGGCTGGCCGATTCCAGAGTAAAATGCGAGTTGCCAACTCTTTATTGTTTTCAGGATTCGCCGTGTCTGTTGAACCCAATGTGCGTTTCCGAACGCAGCGGTTGCCACATGATATAGATAGATAGCTTAATTTAATTTTGACGTAGTCTTATGTTTTGAGGTTTTTTTTTTTATGATAGACTGACCAGCGATTGGCCTTAGTCTCACCTGATGGAGAGCGATGACAAGGCCTAAGATGTTGCTCACTGATTCAGTAATAGCCTATTCACTCTTGTCTTGAAGAGACCCAGATTGTATGTATCAGGAAATACAGACGGCGGCAGTAAATTCCAGTCCTTAGCTGTTCGCATTAAGAAAGAAGAAGCAAATCGCTTCGTGCGAATAAAAGGTAGGCTGACAACGACAGTTAGACAGTTAGTTCCATAATTTGGCTTGAATGGTATGTTTGCTTATTAAAATTCACGCAGCCGGGTGAGATCAAGAGTGCGTTTCTCGTGTTGGTTGTTTTGCTGTGTATAAATGGTGTGCGTATCACCCCTTGCGGGCCGTGTGAGAATTGTGACTGAACTAAATGTGTGAACGTATATGTCAAATAAAACGTATATTGTGAAGCTTCGGGAGGCCTTCCGTCTAAACTCAATCTTGCGCCGGAAGGATCACCAGTAAGTTACATGGTTAGGTTTTTTCTAGATTTAAGTGCTTAGCAAGAACTTTATATGATCTGCGTAATCGCGTGGCAAGCTCGGTTCCCTCACATAAGGGTGGAATCGAACAGTGTCGACAAGCGCCAAATAACCTTATATTACAAATTTAAAACAAATACACATCCAGCAACTGTAATTTTTTGAAGGTGAGAATATGACATACACATTGTGTCCCAACTCTCGTTCGAGAATTTACACAATTGCGCATTTTATTTCTAAAGCATTGTGATAGCACTTTCGCGTACTAATTTAACGAGCAATAACTGAAAGATATTTTCTTAAGTGGCCAGTAGCGAGTAACTGTAGATTAACCCTCCATAGCTAACTTTTTCAAGGACGAAGCCGGTATAAAATAAATGGTTTAAAATTGACTTTCAAGGTTCATTACGTAGGTCAAGTTAATTAAGAAGCGTTGTTACTTTAACTCCTTATCTAAATAATAAATTAATACAGTTTAAATAAGATTCCTTATTTAAATAAGATTCCTTATCTAAATATATAAAAGAAGAAACTGACTGACTGACTGACTGACTGACTGACTGACTGACTGACTGACTGACTGACATATCAACGCACAGCCCAAACCGCTGGTCCTAGAGATTCCAAATTTGGCACGTAGGTTCCTTATAATGTCTAGGGGTGCACTAAGAAAGGATTTTTTAAAATTCAACCCCTAAGGGGGTGAAATGGGGTTCCGAAGTTTGTATGGGGAAACAAGATTAGTTGGACTATTTTATTCGAAACTTCACAGGAGTATTTCTAACGATAAATGAGTAAATACGTGTTTCAGGTTTTTTGAGAAATCAACCCCTAAAAGGGGGAAATCTGGTGACAAATTCTGAAAATCGACATGGGTATTGTTTTTATGATATACCGGGTGGCTGATAACGAAAACAACAATGATTTTAAAATCTCACGCGGAGGACGTGAAATACCATCCCCTCTGTTGGGGTGCGAGGGGGATGAAATGTCTAAATATTAATATGGGTGTCGTTTTTATGGTTTTTTGGGACGTTAATTACGAAAATGGCATCGGTTTTGAAATTTAATATAGTGGTCATTAAAACTTTTGAAAAATTGTGCCAAATATCAAGAAATAACTGACTGACTGAGAGACTGACATATCACCGCACAGCGCAAACTGGTGGTTCGAGAGATACCAAAATATGGCATGTAAGTTCCTTATAAAGTCTAAAGGTGCATGAAGTGCTGTGAGTTCCCTATGAAGATACGACCTTTTTTGATTCAATGTATTGTAGATGGTTTTATTGATCAGTGCCGTCCGATACGATTTCGACATAAATCGATATTTGAGCCTCCGAGAGGACTCTTAATAGGAATCCGAGGTACCTAAACTTTGAATAAAGTAACGGCCATATTGATTTTCTTAATTTCCGTCCCGATTTCGTTCAAAATCGATATCTGAGCGTCCGAGAGGTCTCTTAATACAAATCCGAGGTAAAATTTGTGAAAGTGGCGGCCATATTGATTTTCTTCATTTTCGTCCCGATTTCGTTCAAAATCGATATCTGAGTGTCCGAGAGGTCTCTTAATACGAATCCGAGGTAAAATTTGTGAAAGTGGCGGCCATATTGATTTTCTTTTTCTTCGTCCCGATTTCGTTCAAAATCGATATCTGAGCGTCCGAGAGGTTTCGTAATACGAATCCGAGGTATAATTTAGAAAAAGTGGCGGCCATATGATTTTTATCATTTCCGTCCAGATTTCGTTCAAAATCGATATCTGAGAGAGAATTCCTAATACGAATCCGAGGTAAAATTTGGAAAAAGTGGCGGCATATTGATTTTCTTCATTTCCGTCCTGATTTCGTTCAAAATCGATATCTGAGCGTCCGAGAGGTCTCTTAATATGAATCCGAGGTAAAATTTGGAAAAAGTGGCAGCCATATTGATTTTCTTTTTTTTTCGTCCCGATTTCGTTCAAAATCGATATCTGAGCATCCGAGAGGTCTCTTAATGCGAATCTGAGGTAAAATTTGGCACTCCATTCATACCTATATGCAAAAAAGTTTAATGTTACTATATAGGCGTGTGGGGTATCTATGGATTTGCTTTTAAAAACGACATAGAGTTTTCGATATTTTTTTCCATTTAAATCAACCTTCAATTCTTTTTTAATCGTATGGCATTTATTTACGATCCGTGAGATTTTCGAGAAGACTAGTACGGTTGCCAGTTTTTGTTGCACTTTTAGCACCACCCAGGGGTTCTGTGTATGGTAACGGTGGGTACTCCCTACGGACGCGGTGCAACTTCGACCCCCCTTTGTCAACTGAGTGGGCAACTTGACTGTTAGAAGTTCGCAAGCCGCTCGAAGGCCTCTAACTTGGCTTAACGATTGCAGCCGGGATCAATGGCTTAGCGTGCCTTTCAAAGCACGAGAGTCAGTTAGTAACCACTCAAAGCGGTCACCCATCCAAGAACTGACCTGCGCCCACATTGCTTAACCTCGCACACCGCACGCGGTAGGCGGGTGCCGTTGGGCCACGAGCGCTCTAAATTCTTGATAGTTTGTGCCAAATTGCAATTCAATAGGTCCAGTAAAAGCAACTTGGTTGTAACAGACGGACTGACAGTAAGGAGTGCGAATGGAAGTGAGGCCAAATTTTCTTTTTGGATGCTCCAATGGTAACTGGCAAAACCTACCTAATAAATTTAATTGTAGGAAAAATAAATGTTACACATGATATTGAATTAGCCGTATTTCTGTACTTCAAAGGACCAGAGTTTATGGCCGCTGCGGGCTGTTAGGTCGTTTACAGACCTATTGGTGTACACAGATACTTTTACTAAGAGCCATTTAAGACATGCTTTTATTTCATCGGCCCTTTCCCCTTCGGCCTCTCGGAAATGTATGATAATAGTTTTAGATCCTTATTTTTGCCAAAATCAATAGAAATTCAACAGTTTGCCGGTTCTCAGAATGTATACTGACTTTTTATCTGTTCATCTGTTAATGAATCACAATCACCAAACTTCGTAGAGCGAAACCCCAGAATGTAACAACTACTTTTCTGGAGACCGCATCTAAATCAGTTCAGCCAAACGCGAGATAATCGTGGACAAACATACGAACCTGTTTTTTGTAGACGGTTAAAAATTTCGCTTAGTACGCGGGCGAAGCCGCGGGCAAATGCTAGTTTAAATAATAAGTTTAAAAATTAGTTATACAATATTGTAGTATTTTGTACTTTGCCGCGACCTTATTGCATGTTTTTTTTTATGAAATAGGAGGTGAACGAGCAAATGAAATGGTAAGCAATTAGAGCCGCCCATGGACTCTCGCAACACCAGCCCGGCTAGTATGATAGCTTATACCGTCACGTTATATGGCCAAAATGTACTAAAACGTCACATAAAGCGTGACGGTATAAGCTATCATACTAGCCGGGCAGAGCGGTTGTAAGTGCGTTGCCGGCCTTTAAGATGGGAGTACGCCCTTTTCTTGAAGGTCGTATCGATACTGTCAGTATTACGTTTGGGCAGTATAATATCATGCGCACTCATTTAAAAGTACGGGCGCAGTAAAAAGCGGTACTGGCTCGATTGACAGTTGACACGACAGCTGACAGCTCATATCGTACTACCTCCGCAACGACAAATAATGAACTCGTCTAAAACGAAATTAGCGATATCGTTCTTTCGCTTCAATAAATCACCACCACCACCACCACCATATCAGCCAAAGAACGTCCACTGCTCAACATAGGCCTCCCCGTGATTCACGGGGGGGCATTCACGTCAGACATATAAACCCGGGTTCAAGAGTGACAGAAAATAAGTGTAAGGCCGCCTGATTCAAGAGCCGCCCTTTTAGAAAATATAAGCAGAGGCGATGTTGACAAACGGAGATTAGGATGGAAAATGATATCAATTTCCGACGGCAAATGAAGGCGAATGATGGGCCGTTGGATTGCGTAAAACGGGTAGGTACTGTCACGCTTTTTAATTTGTGACCTACTCGTATGTCACAAGATATTTGTTTGAATTTCTATACAGTTTGATGGGCCTGCCAACCTTAAAGGCGTCCCAAATTTAAGTTCCTGACTGTACAAAGCATATGGTATAAAACCAAAATTCCTGTTTTTCTTTTATACCACGTCGGTGGCAAACAAGTGTACGGCCCGCCTGATACTAAGCTGTCACCGCAGCCTATGGACGCCTGCAACTCCACTCTCGCACTCGCATACTTGTCAGAACGCGACGAATGTCTTATCCACGACGATAAGTAACAAAATGGCAACCATCATAGGCCCGCTGGGGTATCACAGGCACGTTGCCGACGCTTTAAGGTGTATACACTCCTTTCTTGAAGAACTGCATTCTGTAGTGCCTCAGGAAAACCTCGGCAAGAAGCTCATTCCACAACCAGAGCGTCCGAGTAGTTCCATAGAGAATTTGCTTTAAGTCTAGTTGCACAACATAGGTACTAGTATCCCACGTGTAAGTAGTACAATACAATATAGATTAAGATATTTCCTTAAAGATATCTCACTGAGAACATGCTTGTAACAAATTTTGACATTAAAAAAATATATTTACATGTAAATAGTCCAAAATCTTAAATTTTCACATGCCTAACGGCAGAATATATTATGGATCTATATTTACATTACCTATTTATAATACCTAATGTACCGTATGTTCTGGTTCGATCCTAGCAACATGCAAACAAATGAGTTAACTTCAAATCGGTCTTTGTCCCCCTTTTTTGAGAATAGCACTTTTTACTATTCTATAAACGTGCATTTTATTTTACATATTACTAATATATATACTTTTTAGTGTAGTTTTGTAACAGCAATCTTGAATGTGCCTTGATTGTAATTTTTAGTAAGGAATCTGACATTTTGTTCTACTTTACAGGTAGAGTCTGTCAAGCGAGTCGTGTCCACGACCATTTTGCTGATTTCTTACAATGGCAACATTATTATCTGTCAAACGAATTGTCACAAATATCTGTTCTAACCTCGTAGCATCACGGTACTTGTTGGATTATTTGTTTTAATAATGGCGAAACCAATAAAAAGCAGTGTCAGGAGCATGTTGTTTACTATGATTAAAAAATATAATCATGTAAAGATTGACTCAGACAACGTGATACAGGAAAAACTACGACTTTTGGATGAACTCGCGGCAACATCAGGTAAGGTCTATTGAAAATACTCTTCTTTTAGCTCAATCAATTTATCATATTTTATTTGTTTCATCTAATATTTATTACTATATTCAGTACTTAGGTACTGTATTCAAGTATTAACGGTTTCGGTTTAGACGATATCTAGTTTTTATGATATTGTTTTACCGTTTAAACTAAAACTGTAATTTTTTGCTTTTTCATTTAACATAATTATTATGGTTTTCCAGCTGCCATGGATGATGATGTAATAAAAAGTACGATTGATAATTTAGTTAAGCAAATCAAAGGCATAGAAAATAATGAAAAAATTAAATCTGAAACACACTATCTGACAAAAATATCTTCTATGACAGGTTAGTACAGTTTTTAGTTTACCATGCATTTCTACATAAGCTATCTAATAAAATAATTTTTATTTTTGTGTGTTCGAAACTCATAATATTTTGAACTTTCAGTGTTAAAACACTGCGAAGAATAAAAAAGAAGGTGCAATTAATCAAGGTGAGTGGAACACACCGGGGAAAAAGCGTCCACGACAGCCAACTGTAGCAAACCTCGACGATTTTGATATATCAGTAATACGAAATAATTTCAATGAATTTTACGGCGTAAAAAAGCAAGTTCTAACTCTGCGAAATGTTACTTGCACATTTAAGAGAATCTATTGGATTAACTGGCTCTTATGAAACGTTGATACAAATATTGCTTAAGAATGGATGTGAATTCAGAAAGAATAAAAATGAAAGATCAATTCTTATTGTTATATGTCGCCATGCTGATAGTAAAGTTTGAACTCGTTTCTTTTTTTGCGATGCCGTTTCTGAGTATTATGTTTCTGTCTCTTTCTTTCAATGGCTGTCTCCCTTCCTCTAAAAAGATAAACCGTGTTGCACTTGTTCAGTCTGTGCAGTACGAATGCATAAAAAATTTACAGATTTGTCCTAGTATTTATATCGTAATGGCTCCTCTACATGATGGCCCATCCTGCTGGCCCACTAGGATGGGCCAGCGTGTAGAGAAGGTAGTGGTGTCGGATGGCTTATGGCGCGGCGGGATGGCGATGGGATGGCCGCGGTGTCGGTTTTTCGGCCGCACATCAAAGGGAGTGGGTCAGCGATGGCGGTACGCATCTACACGTGGCCCATTCCGCAGTGCGCGGTCGACCGCGGCAAAGAGAATATAATCACTACGTTTCATCTCGCAAGACGATTCGATCACAACTGAATGTCGCCATCGTGTAGTGGCGTTCAACCATCGCATGGCCATAGCGCTGGGCCATAGGATGGGCCATCATGTAGAGGAGCCATAATAAATACTGCACCGTTACAAAAACCAAAGTAAATGATATAATACTGTGATTATTAATGAAACTGTGATGATTTGTATAGTTTTTGCTTATAAAAAAATACTTTTCTAAAAAAAAATTATTCTACTTCCCTAGTAACACGGGCAATATTCCTGGGAATAATGGGAATATACCCCGGGAATATTGGGAATATTCCCGGGAACATTGGGAATTTACTTTCGCGAGTGAGTTACACTGTTTAATGTGTCGATAAACAGTTCAATGAATAAAGTTTTGACATAATCCTCAATCACACAAAATGTTAACCTATACACTTTCAAAATTCCCCAATGTTCCACTTGTGTGGGAATATTCCTGGGAATATTCCCGGGAATTTTCCCACCTAGGGAATATTCGCGGGAACGGCACATCACTAATCTCGTATGAAGGCATTGAATTTCTAGATTCTGATTTTGGTTCTGATTCTGACTAATAAAGGTCTAAATTGAAATGTACTTTTTTTTAATTTATCCCCTATGATTATTTTTTTTATTTTTAGTGGTAGTACCGCAATTTTTATTTTATAAATATCGATACAACGAACAATTCCAAAGGAAATTGTCACGGGAAGGCAAGTCTTGCAGTATGTATATCGCTATTTTGAATACAATCCAAGCTACTAATACATCATAAACCACACAACAAATTATGTTTTTTATGTAATAAAATTCAAGTATCAAACACATGTAATCGGCGTACTATCAGTGTTAACATCTATAAGATTTTTGAATTTGCCGCCTTTTTGAAAGGACACGAATTGCTTAACAGACTCTACTCACGCCTGAAGATCGTAGTTACCCGTCTGGCCTCTTTTCAGTAGGTAGAGTAAAAAATTGCCCAAAACGCCTTCGATTTGGTGGCCCCCTGCCAACCTTTTCATTCATTTCCTGAGCGTAAATCCTCTTAGATCTGTCTGTGTAGTATCTGTCAGATTACTGTCGAATAGCACGAAATACCAGTTCTTATTTTAGGTGCTTCAGAATTCGTAAAGTATTTTAATTACTAACCCCTAACCTACTGCCCCCAAAGCATCTTTAAATGACGCGAGGAATTTCATATTAATATTCTTATTTCATTATGAAATATTTGAGCTGTACTGTATGCAAGTAATTTAAAACGTTTCATGGCACCGAGAGAGTCTACACGTAGAGTGCATTTGTATTTCATAATATCGTGTACGCTTTCAATGAGTGGAGTAGAAAAGGCTAGGAAGGAATTTTGTTAACTGTTCTTTGGCTTAACCCATATATGCCCAGAATTATGCTTGTTTTTGGTATCTCATTTGCCTTTTGTTTCGAAAACGATCAACAGCCCTTGTGCCCAGAACTAGGTCTTTTATTGGTTTTCTATATGCCCATTGATTCGAAAACGCAACGAAAAATAGTCTTTCGTTCAAGTGACCTTTACGACGTCTTTCTTTTGAGAAGTGCATTTTAGCACCATCTATGTCAAGCAGTAGGTAACTTTCTTCAAATAATGATTGAAATATTTCACAATTTGAAATTAGTTCGCGCATTATGGGTCGGTGCAAGTAGTGACCTGTTTTTGGCGTGCATAAATTATGGCGTCTCTCAAAAGAAAGTAACTAATTATACAAAATCACTTTAATTGCGTGGTTTTTTGTGTCTTAGAATAAAGTTACATAACTTTTAAATATGTTTGTGTATTTTTAGTGATGAAATGTTACATTAAGTTACCTAAAACTTGCCTATTCAAACAGTGTTTCGAGAACGATACATTGGGCAAATATGTGTCATGACTCATGATTACTCGATAACCTACTACCTTCTTTTAGTTTTGTGTTTTTTTCTTACATAATTGACTCCAAAGAAATGTGAACGGCCAAAGTAACAAAAATATGTATACAATCTCCTTCCAATCTCAATTTTAAGGTCATGTATACATGTTTTTTATTACTTTTGAGTGCATTGCTTTGAACTCGAATGTACATTTCAAGGTAGCTTCATAATGGATGTTTATTTATTACTGATAAATCAGGGAGGATTTAGGAGGAGCAAACCGTTATCAACTAACGTAATAGTCCTTTCGGAACGTTCTGTCCGTTTCCCAAAATATTCTTTTGCAAAACACCCGTTCCAAAATATCAGTTTTTTTAAATGAACTTAGGCCAAAATACCAGTTTCTCATCACATCACTATGTCAAAAGACCCGGTTCTCATAGTATCTATATGCCAAAAGATCCGCCTCTCATGACAGTTCATCATTAGCCTCTAATAAGTTTGTCAAACACCCGTTTCTCATAGCATCACTATATCAAAACACCTAGTTCTCATCCCTTCGTCCACGCTCATAAATAAGGTTTCATAACTGTTTATGAATAAGGTTTTTTTTTCACTGTTTTGTAACTAGTTATGAAACAAGACTTTTTTTCCATTTTCATAACCAAAGATATGGAAACAAGCGTCTGCTTGTGTTATTTATTATATACATAGTCAATCCGAAAACATTCCTTCTTAGAGTCGACGAAGCCCTTTGTACAATGTTGTATTAAATGTAATGTTGTTTCAAAACAGCTCGACCGAGTTGTTTGATTCTGTTTTAAATTATATGTTTATCCTTTGCACTAAACAAATTTTGATGTAAAATTCCAGGAGTCTGTCTGTGCATAAGAATAAAATATAAATTATTTATACGCCTTCAAAGTGGCGAAGAGAAAACATTTTTCTCACTTACTCAGGCATTGTACAGACAGAATCAATTCATCCCCTTAACCCCTTGATTCGAAAACGATACATACCTTCATATGCCCATATATTAATAATTGTGTCTTTAAGTGACTTTTGATTCAAAAACGAACAAACACCGCTTCTGCCCAGAATTATTTTCGACTTTCGATTCTTATAAATTTTCGATATGTTGATACTAATACGTGGTTTTCAACATTATGACCAGTTTCATAAAGTTTAGGATTGGATAAGTACCATTTTTTTCATGTTCGAAAACGAAACATTGGGCATATGTATTACATTTAATGTTAGTTAATAAATAACGCCTTTTTTCAACCTTTTATTATAAGCTGACATTACACAAATTTAAACTTATACTACATCTTGAAATATTACAATCTCTATAAATGATATGCAATAAAACATTTCGAATGTAGGTTAACCTGACACTTTTGACAAGATCCTTTCGGACCGTTCAGTCCGTTTCCCAAAACGTCCATTCCCGTCACTATCTTTTATAATATATTGATTGAAAAACGGATTATTTAGGAAAATAATCCGTTTTTCAATCAATATTTTTTACCCAAATGATATATTTTTAAAGGGGTAGGTAGAAATTAAGCGAGTCAACGGAGCCTCGCTACGCGGGGCTCCTATTTCTGGGCGGTTTACCCTTCGGGCATCTGGAGCTACCTAACAAGTCCAACCTACCTATTTTTTACTAGGACGGATATAACACTTAGTCAATAAGTAGGTAGGTTCGGTTCGTTAGGTAGCTTCAGATGCCCAAAAGGTAAACCGCCCAGAAATAGGAGCCCCGCGTAGCGAGGCTCCGTCGACTCGCTTAATTTCTACCTACCCCTTTAAAAATATATCATTTGGGTAAAAAATATTGATTGAAAAACGGATTATTTTCCTAAATAATCCGTTTTTCAATCAATATATTATAAAAGATAGTGACGGGAATGGACGTTTTGGGAAACGGACTGAACGGTCCGAAAGGATCTTGTCAAAAGTGTCAGGTTAACCTACATTCGAAATGTTTTATTGCATATCATTTATAGAGATTGTAATATTTCAAGATGTAGTATAAGTTTAAATTTGTGTAATGTCAGCTTATAATAAAAGGTTGAAAAAACGCGTTATTTATTAACTAACATTAAATGTAATACATATGCCCAATGTTTCGTTTTCGAACATGAAAAAAAATGGTACTTATCCAATACTAAACTTTATGAAACTGGTCATAATGTTGAAAACCACGTATTAGTATCAACATGTCGAAAATTTATAAGAATCGAAAGTCGAAAATAATTCTGGGCAGAAGCGGTGTTTGTTCGTTTTTGAATCAAAAGTCACTCAAAGACACAATTATTAATACTGCTCTGGGCATATGAAGGTATGCATCGTTTTCGAATCAAGGGGTTAAGGGGATGAATCGATTCTGTCTGTACAATGCCTGAGTAAGTGAGAAAAATGTTTTCTCTTCGCCACTTTGAAGGCGTATAAATAATTTATATTTTATTCTTATGCACAGACAGACTCCTAGAATTTTACATCAAAATTTGTTTAGTGCAAAGGATAAACATATAATTTAAAACAGAATCACACAACTCGGTCGAGCTGTTTTGAAACAACGTTAAATTTAATACAACATTGTACAAAGGTTTCGAATAATTTCTGACCACTTTCCCCGAGAGTGCAGCCGGCAAAGTCACAAGCTGAAACTCGTCAGGGTTGTCAAAAGCGCATACCGCGGCCGCAAACAAAGACTCTTGAGCACAAATAAGGATATTTCCAGCGAAGGAGACTTATTGCTGTACGCTACTGTCAGTTTTGGCGTGCAATATTGTTGTAAAGGTAAAGAAATGCGCTTTTAAAGCTGAAAAAGCGAGTGAAAATAATGAAAAAAGCAGCAATTCCTGTGCGCATGTTGACTCTTAGAAATATATACTTTCTGAGCTTAATTATGCATTATATTAAACGTACAATGGTTATCTATGCAAAGATTTCAAAGAACGCAGTTCGTACGGAACTCGTCGACTCGTCGGGGACAATCCCCCCAAGTAAGTTAAATAGGAGCCGTAAATATGGATTCATATTAAAAATATATTGGGTCGATGGAACTCGGGTCTAGCGTGAAACCGAGCATAAAATTGGACTAGAACTACGTCGTATTTTATCGGATTCTAAGGCTCGATTTTATAAAGACCTGACAGACCGTAAGTCGGCAAGTATTAAGGTTTAAAGAATCTTTATTGACTCATATTTTTTTACAGTTCACTCACATATGTGACTAAACTATGTATACAAAATTGGCGAGTACCTACATGCATTTCGCTTTTAAAGTTAGTACGAAATATCCTTATTTATATAAAAAGTTATTAAGTATTTCGAAAATGTACCGCCTTACTTAGATACGTTACACTGACATTCGGTCTAACCGATCTATAAAACTTATAAAAAACATAATACATACTTGATCTAGCAGTTGCGCAGAAACTTTAATTTCAATTGCTATTGTTGATTACTGTTATAGCAGGGGAGCCGGAGAAGAGATGTTGGAAATTACTCAAGCCCGTCTGATTAAGGTATGGGGGATACCTTGCACTCTGTTGAGTACCTCTACCATTACGAGGCCTCTATATATGATCGCGCGTGTAGGGCACTTAATAAAATCGCCACGAGCTTGTGTCAGGCCCAAATAGTCAGATTGTTGAACGGGGGAAAATAGCGAAATGGCATTCCGATATGCCCTACCAAGTCCTACCGCCCTAGATAACGGGATTTTGACGATGTATATTTATTTATAAGTGAGCGGTTTTAATCCGGTTTCATCATCGTAAATATCGTTAACAAACCTCGTCCAGTCGACTGCATTTCCCCGTAGACGGAATTTAATCTAGAACTTAATTAAGTCTGCATCTACAACCGCCAGGGCAATTTAGACGCGGTCAACTTTCAGGGCAGCTAGAGCGGATTTTAATTCGTTTGTTGACTTGTAAATTAAATTGGAGGGAAAATTAGAGAGTTTTTTTCTAGACTATAGTTAATAGCCCAGGTATAGAATACGATTACGGTATCCCCTGCCTGTCGTACATGGCGACTAAAAGCGGTTCCTTGGGGTCGAAGACGGTGGCAGTTGGGGGCTGCCATCTTCCATGAAAACAGATGGTGGGACCCACAGATGTGTTACTCTAGGGCGGCACTGGTGCGTTCCCGAGGAGATCCCAGAGCCGTGCGAAATGAGTTGAGGACCATTGGGGGGGTTTTAGCCGTTGCAAATCCTACATAACCTCCGCACTATGCCTACGGATTTTCCGCACGGAAAATAAAAAAGAAAAAGCTCCCGAAGCCAATGGAGTCGAGCGGTGCAGCACGCGACTCTCGGGGTTGTAAGTTAGAACCGAGGGTCGAATCCTTGGGTTAAGAAATATGATTAGATATTTAACAATAGCTTTTCAGTGAAGGAAAACATCGTGAGGAAACCGGGCTAATCCCAACAAGGCAGTCGCTTTCGTAAAATTAGTGCCTACGCCAAAACTTGGGATATGTTATTCAATTAAAAAAAACAGTCAGTTCCTGGTAGAGCGCTGGTGGCCCAGCGGCGCCCGCGTACCGCATGCGGTATGCGAGGTTAAGCAATATGGGCGCAGGTCAGTTCTTGGATGGGTGACCGCTTTGAGTGGTTACGAACTGAGCGCTCTCGTGCTTTGGAAGGCACGTTAAGCCGTTGATCCCGGTTGCTGTCTACGACAGCAGTCGTTAAGCCAGGTTAGGGGCCTTCGGGCGGATTGAGAACTTCTAACAGTCAAGTTGCCCACTCACTTGACAAAGAGGGGTCGAAGTTGCACCATGTCCATAGGAAGTACCCACCGAGACCCAGGGGTGGTGCTAAAAGTGCAACATAAACTGGTAACCGTACTTATCTTCTCGAAGATCTCACGGTTCGTAAATAAATGCCATACGACTAAATAAAAAAAGTTCCTGGTAAAAAAAGTTACGTGCCGAGTTTATCGGCGAAATATGCTGATCTAATAACTAATTGTAAAATCTTCGTGTAACCACATATCAAGCAAATAAATATCTTTGGCTTTGTCTTTAGGGAGCAAGTTGTTTACCAGAACCAAATCACGACGTTATTTATCCTCATAAACCTCATAACTCTCACGGGCGCATCAGTGCGCTAGGCAAGCGTCGAATGGCGTCACGCCGCGGCCTTTAAGAGAGTTAAATAGTTATATCAACGCGCCGGCACGCTCGTTTCCTAGGCTTGTGTGGCATCTGTTACGTAGACAGGACACTTACCCACTTATTCATAAAACTTAACAAACCTCTGTTAACTAAAAATTGTTTTGTCCCTTTCTCAAAAACATAAATGTCAAAGTGACAGATAAGGACAAACCAACTTTAGCGGCTTGTTAAATAATAGAGGCTTGATGGACGTTTATGAATAAGGGGGTTAGTATTTAGCTACGCGCTTTTGAGCGTCACTAGACTCACTAGGGCCTAGTGAGTCTAGTGACGCTCAAAAGCTAGTGACTAGGCGAAGAATTTTTGCGGCACAGCATCACTCTTAGTACTGCAAATAGATCTTAATAAGCAAATAAATCATTCATTCATTCATTCACTGATTTATTATGAAGCACATACAGAGCAGGTTTTCCCTTATGTTGTGAGTGATTATAGAGAATATTATCTATGCGAGAAAAACCTAACTCAACTTTTCCCATGTGGTTAAGGGTGCATTTCCACCAGCGATGTGCTATGCTACGTGCTACGTTGCTATGGACGTGTTTGAATCCACCAATCAAATTCATTAGTACACATAGCATAGCACTAGTGGAAACGGGTTTTCGTAGCGTAGCTTTCACGTCCTCGCAGCATAACTACATTACATAGCACATCCCTGGTGGTAAGACACCCTAAGCCAAAGCTTTCCAGTACTCGTTAATAATAATAAATAAAAACCGGCCAAGTGCGAGTCGGACTCGCGCACGAAGGGTTCCGTAAAAAAAGAGTCCGACTCGCACTTGGCAGTTTTTTAATATTTGTTGTTATAGCGGCAACAGAAATACATAATCTGTGCAAATTTCAAACTGTCTAGCTATTACGGTTCTTCAGATACAGCCCGACAGACGGACGGACAGCGAAGTCTTAGTAATAGGGTCCCGTTTTTACCCTTTGGGTACGGAACCCTAAAAATGAAAATAAATATTCAATCACAATTATTACACATTATAAAACAGCTGTTGATGCCTCTTTTTAAGTAAGTTATACCTGTGTTAAGAGGGTATCAACGGATCCATTAGAACCACTCGTAAAAATGAGATTATTTCATTTTAATGCTGATGCGAGAATAGAAGAAGACGTAGACCACCGAGTAAATATAGCCTGGTTAAAATGGCGCTCTTTATCTGGATTTTATAGAAATGCGACACCAGAATGCCACTAATAACTAAGGGCAAACTTTATAAAACGGCTGTGAGACCTGCTATGTTGTACAGCGCGGAGTTCTGGACATCAGCCCTTAAAAAGCACGAGCAAGAGCTACATACAGCAGAGATGAAGATGCTCAGATGGGCTGGAGGTGTTACACGCTTGGACAGGATACGCAACGAATATATCAGGGGCTCGTTTAAGAGGGCGCAGTACGCTCGGTTCTCCATACAAACGTATTCACGCTCTCACTCGACCCCAGATGAACTGGGATAAGGGCAGGAAGAAAAAGAAGAAGAAGACATTAAAAAAAAAGGGGACTGCTATGTACTGTATTTTGTATTTAAGTACCTTTCGAATACATCAAACTAGGTATTAAGTTGCGAGATTTGTCGAACGATGAGTTCAAAAATAAAACGGCCGTTTTTCTTTCGACTCGATTGACGAATCTAGCAACGTAATAACTGTTTCAATGTATTCAAAAGGTAGTAAAATAAAAATATAGTACATAGCAGTCCCTTTTTATAAGTATCTGTCGTTAAATTTAAATATTCTAAATTTTACGAGCGGCGCTAGTGGACTCATTGATACCCTCTTAAGAGGCACCGCACCTCATTGATACAATACAATCTTAAAGAAGAAGATTAATAAAAATTACTTTGCTAGAAATAACATAGGATCAAATGAAATAAAATAATAAATATTTTAACAATCTTGACATATTACATAACAATCCATCTAACAAAGGAATAGTACGTATATCGTTAATACATACATATAATCACGCCTGTTTCCCGGAGGGGTAGGCAGAGATCACGGATTTCCACTTGCTACGATCCTGACATACAACTTTCGCTTCATGAACTTTCATAACATTCTTCATGCATGCGCGCCGATTTAGGGTAATCCTGACCTGGCCTATCTGCAGAATGTCTCCGATTTGGTCGGAGTACGTTCACCGAGGTCTTCCCCTTCCAACTTTTCCAACCACTCTTCCTTCATACACTTGTTTTGTCAATCTTCTTTCATCCATCCTCTCTACATGTCCAAACCATCTTAGCATGCTATGATATCGTTAATATTAAAAAAAAAGCGTAGGGATCAATTTAGCTATTACCTACGGTAACGGACGTCAGTTCATGGTATTTAGGTAGCAGAGCCTGGATCTTCATTAGGATACAGATGTGATATGTGATAAAACTAAGGTCAAGGAGGGGCGATTGTAAATTCCCACTGTTTATTTTTTAGTTAGGTAGATTCACAGTTTGCTTCTACCATTGACAAAACATAACCGCAACTACCGGTCACAATGCGTCATTAATCGATAGCCAAACGGGAAGTCCTAATAATTATTCATCTACAATTAATTAAAACAATAGGCACTTACTCCCTTACGAGTTAGGTCAAAACAGGCATTATAACAATATGGCGTTCCATGAACCAGGTGTTCAATTTAGAAACGGTAAAGATATGTTATTCTTAATACGTCATGACCAGGATGGCATTGCTTGTGATAATCTAACTCAATGTTTCGTATAGTCATCGCATTCCCTCGGCTTTGTTATGTTTTTCTAGTAACGCAAGGCATCAAGGTAATTTATGATACTAGTAAGTTAAATTGGTTGCATGGGGTTGTTCAAGAAGCGGGTAAATAAGTACCATGTGTTTCATTAGTTATCTTTCGCGCACAAAATATGTCTGCAACGAACCATCCTTTTTGTAAACTATTTAGGACACCACCACCACCACATCAGCTGAAAGACGTCCACTGCTGGACATAGGCCTCCCTCAATTTCATTTAGAACAAGAGTTGATGGAAAACGCATGTTGCGCGCAAGGTAAACAATTCCAAAACCCATCTAAGGGCCTAAACTCTTTCTTAAATAAAGTGGGACGAAATTTTGAAGAAAGATCTCATAGAAAAAGTTGCTTATTGTTATTTGTGATTGTTAATTTTTGAAATTTTTAATTGTATACGGCTTTATTGCTCATCGTCATCAACGTATCAGCAATACTATCAATAAATTGCACACGCTCGCTTGCAACTTTTCGGTTACATCATCAAAGCTCCTCAATTACACCTTTGTTTTATTAACGTATGAGTTAATGATATACCAACAATAATTTAGAGATAAATAAAGCGTACAACATCATAATCATAGTTAGTAATTTTAATAGATATACCTACCTACTTAGAGAACTTATATTAGGGATGGCTACACCACAAAAATGGCCAGAACTTTATTGAAACGTAACAAATGAATTTTATTTCCCAAACAAAACAGAAACTCTTTCATTCAGTACAAAAATATCATGAGCACAAACATTCATAAGCAAACGTTCCAAAAATCAGAAGAAAAGAAATCAGACGAGTAAATTTAACGCCCACATTCATTTCATTCAAAGCACAACTGTTACGCCTGATTTTGTAAGATCCCGCACACTTTGTATTCGAGTTCGGTGTGCTAGTATACTTTTATTGCACACTTCGGCGATTCGTGACAGGTGTGTACGCATGGGTACACATGAGCAAGGAAGGAAAGCTTCTGTTATTTCGGAGTGGTATTGAAATATTGCTGGCGCGTGAGATAGGCCAAATATCAACTGTAGAAATAGCAAACCATTTGAATAATTTTCAAGCAAATTCAACAATACTCGTAATTTCATTTGTAGGCATTTTAGATTAGATTTTTATTATTTATTTATTTATTACATAATACAAAAAATATGTACAAATGGCAGACTTTGGCGGAGAGTGACTAGCAAACGTCAGTAACACTGGCTTTAAGACACAAGTTGAGCGACCTTTTGTGTGAGATAACACAGTTTATTGTCTACGACAAATAAGAAGTAGTTGAATCCTGTCATCTGTCATTAAAATGCATTTTATACCCTAAAAGTGATTCTTAGTTTGACATTGTTGAAAAATTTAAAATATCAAAATATTGAAGTCATAAGTAAATTTATGGTCTACTACGGTAACAAATCATTTCTGTCATGTGTCATTTGACTTAAAATATACTACTAGAGAACATTACGTATTTCAATCTACTCTAGCAATGACCTTAAAAACCTACAAACTTCCGTTACAGAATCTCATTTTGAAAATCCAATATCTACTACTTAAATTATTCCCATGTTCACACATAGCCATTTCCGTAGCTCCAAATCTGTGGATTCCAGTTTTTACCGTGTTTTTCCGCTTATTAAAAAAAAGCGGTATATTTTTATGCCAGTAGTCTAGAACACGTGGCGATAATAAGGTACAGTACTGGGTACTGATGCCCATAAAACGGTACAATGAATTTTTTACAGCAAAAAGTTTTATGCAAAAATAGCTTGACGTTTGATTTCGTGACACACGTGGTCGGGCCCTTATGGTTACAAGTATTGTTATGCATATTTTTTTATGACAGTTTTTTTTAATATATCAAGGGAATAACCAAAAACTGTAGACATGTAAGGTAACCAATATAAGCACCTTAGGTACCCAATACAATTCACCTTTACAATTGAGTCATATGCTTTATTTGAAAGTCTCAGGCACTGAAAGACCGCGCAAAAAGAGCTGAATGTAGATGAAATTCAATACGGACATACCAGCTTTCATACTGAAAAAAATATTGCGTGTTAGGTCACGCGCAACGAAGGGTTCCGTACTTACTACTCTACTACTCCTTCACATTTAAAACCACTATCCTGTACTTTGAATTAAAAAAGGTCGTATCATCATAAAAAACTTTAGGCACTTACGTCCTTTTGGGGTGGACTTGGTGGAAGTTGAAATGGGAGTTCACGCGGACAAAGTCGCGGGGCAACGTTAGTACAGCCATTTATAAGGTGAAACAATTGACAAATTGGTGACGTTAGCGAGTCCGAAAGACACTTAGGTATACACACACACTCGAACAGAAGCGTCTGAATGAACTAAATAGTTTTATTTCATTATTTAAGTAACTTTTATTATTGCTGGGCAAGCGTGGTCTAATAACTCTCATTATGTAAAAATCTTATAAAGTACTATTTCAGGTTATTTATACAAATATCTGAACCCCATGCAGAGTAAATTGCGTGGTACAAGCTAATTTAAGGCTATTGATACATATTTAGTCTATCGAATATAATAATAACCAAGAAAAACATGATTTCGGCGTATTCTATCCAGGAATAGCCCAACATGATGGGGAAATGTCTGATAATTAGTAAGGAAAGTTTCGTCTTTATTTACTTCGCTAGGTTGGAGATTTGTCGGATCACGAAACCCACTTATGGGCTAAGTTTTAGTTTCCATGCCCCGGTAAACCTCTAAGCAATTTAAGAAAATGGAACTTATAAGTTCCCTAATTGCTTCTTCGCTATGCCTATACAGAACCAGGAGATCTACTCCGAAATTCGAAATCTGAACTTCGTATGGTGCCGTCCCTTTCACTCATATAGTGTATGATAGGAGAGTGAAAGGGACGGCACCATTCGAAGTTCGGATTTCGAATTAGGAGTAGACCCCCTGATAGTTTGTTCCTCGAAGGAGCGCTTCACTCCTATTTACAGTATGGAAGCCATTATCTGTGATAAGTAATACTAATACTCTAGCTGTTATGGTCAAGTAAAATTAAACTTGGATCATTTTGTATCTTATGTAATTACTAGCTGTTGCCCGCGACTTCGTCCGTGTTTTCGCTCCTATTGGTCGCAGCGTGATGTTATATAGCCTAAAACCTTCCTCGATAAATGGACTATCCAACACAAAAAGAATTTTTCAATTCGACCCACTAGTTCCTGAGATTAGCGCGTTCAAACAAACAAACTCTTCAGCTTTATAATATTATTATAAGTATAAGTATACTTATACTATTATAAAGCTGAAGAGTATACTTATACTTATAATATAAGTATATAAGTATAGGTATATAAGTATAGATTTTTTGAGGAGTGCAAAGTGTATTGTATTATATTGAGGAGGAGGCCTTTGCCGAGGGGCAATCAGACGTACAGAAGAAAAACAAGACACAAATAATGGAACACAAATAAAATAAAAATAAAAAGTCTGAACATATGGCTAATAATAAATGGATTTTTTGAGGAGTGCAAAGTGTATTGTATCATATCTTAGATCGTGTTCACGCACAGCCTTCTTATTCACAAACCGACTTGTGCTCACATGTCACCTCACACCTCACCCGTTTTTATATGGAAACTTTCAATTGTCAAATTTTGTCAGTTTCCATATCAAAACGGGTGAGGTGAGAGGTGGGCGACGAGTCGGTTTGTGAATAACACCCGAGTTAAGACGCTGAACAGAGCTAAATGGCCATTTTTAAATGGTGATTCAACAAAAACTATATGTTTTGGTAAAAAAATAAAAATACACGAAAATATTCATTAATCATTATATTTCAAAGAGTGTGGACGATTTCAAAACACGATATAAGAAATACGGCTATAGCGTAAAAACATGCAAAGCTACGTCTTAACATCTTAAAATAATCATAATGTCGTGTTCAGAGTCTAACCGATGGTAAAGCATTATTCACTATTTACATTTCCGGCCTGTTTAGCCTATTTGGTAGTGCCACTGCCTCCGAAGCTAGAGGTTCCGGGTTCGAATCCCGGTAAGGGCATTTGTTTCTGTGGTGAGCAGAGACATTTGTTCCTGAGACTTGGATGTTTTCTATGTATTTAAGTACATATCTATTAAATATATCGTCGTCTAGTACCCATAACACAAGCCTTATTGAGCTTACTATGGGACTAGTTCGATTTGTGTAAAAATAGTCCCATAATATTTATTTATTTTGTTTAATTACATTGTTATTGTGACAAGGTTCGAACTTGTCACATGTAAATTTCGACATCACACGCCCTGTGTGGTGTCGGAGTAGAATAACACAATTAGCCGCCCTATTTTCACCCCGATGGGTATCGTTAGAGACGACTGTGGGATTAGGGTTGAAGTAAGTATATTGTGGGTATCGAGCTACCAAATTCTTCTTCTTCTTCTTTGGCCTCGCCTTATCCCGTTACATGGGGTCGGCTTTCCCAATCATGCGATTGCGATGCGATCTTCGCTATCAAGCTACTAACTTATGATTGCAATATCACACTTCCCTCTAATCTTTAAACCTGCTCTTGTTAAAAGCGGCACTGAAAATTAAATTTCATGCTCTCTGCCTACCCCTATTGGGAAAACAGGCTTGAGATTATGAATATATAAAAAAGTAAAAAAAAAACTACAAAGCGCAATACGGCAACCATTAAATATCCATTAAACCAGCGACGAGCAGTTTGTGCTAAAGAACAAAGCATTCAACAACAGAAGTAAATCTCCTGAAACCAGAATGTATGAGAGCGTGCTAATTACGCGGAATCTTAATTACTTTCAAGCGAGCCAGCTGGAAAAACCGGATAGCTAGTTTTCCTACTTTGTAATAATATTATACACTTATAAGTATCGTCGCGGCTTCGCCTGCGTGGAACTCGTTAATAGTATCGTCGTATAACTTCCACCTTCTATTTCACTTGAAGCAAATAGAGATAAAACTACTCTGTCTCAAATTCTCAATCTAGGACCCAAGCTGTCTCCATGAATAATTATAATAATGCTGCGGTTTAAGCATAAATATAACAAACGAAAAGTAAGTAAAGTTAAGTGGCAGTGGGCGGGGCACATAGCACGTACATAGAACCGATGGCCGTTGGGGCGGAAAAGTTCTCGAGTGGTGACCACGTACCGGAAGGCGTAGCGTGGGCAGGCCTCCCACACGGTGGACTGATGACCTGGTAAGGGTCGCGGGTGTCCGCTGGATGCGGGTGGCGCAGGACCGGTCATTGTGGAAGTCTTTGGGGGAGGCCTATGTCCAGCAGTGGACGTCATTCGGCTGAAATGATGATGATGATGATAACTAACGAACAGACGGTTCCGCTTTTAAGATACCATATATGGATTTTCCAACTCTAGTAATATAGATACCCTTCGGTAATAAATTATCTCCAAGTTCTTTGTATGTGAAGTCAGCATTATGTTTTCTTAAGCATTATAAGTATTCTTCCTCAAAAGTAGGCTAATATAAAAGTACCCAAGGGGTGACCGTGGGCTTGTACAGTCTGCACCAAAAGTAGCTACGAATATGAAGAGGTCAAAAACTCGCTTATAATAAAGACTACGTATAGCCTGATGGTTTGCCCACGGCATAAGTCCTCCAAAGAAATGGATTAATGGCGTGAGAAAAGTAAGCGGGGTCAAACGAAATGAAAAGTAGATATTTATTTAAACAAAAAATATTATAAGAAATAAAAAATAAAATATTCATGATTTTGGAAGGTCCCAAGGCAGACAATCTAAGCAATGTGATGATAGGTAGATATTTGTAACTTCTCTGAAACTTAGGGCTTGCAGTCCCGGTACTGGTGACATGACCTTTATACTCAAACCTGAAGGAATCTTAAGATAGCTAAGACTTTGCCGGTTCTGGGTTCGATAGCTCCAAATATAATTTGAACAGGACGATATTACGTCACGAGAGGAAATATCCTCTTTCTCTTTGTTTTGAACCTTGTTACCAAAACGAACATCCAAATTATAATAGACAAAGATATTTCTTTTTACCTGCTCTTGTTCGTTTTGGTAATAAGGTTCAAAACAAAACACATGCTTGGCGAGAATCTTGTGTTGTCTTATTTTACAACGCAAATAACGCCACCGATGGTCATAATTCCATTAAAACTGCAGGTATCCATAAATTATAGAACTGCAGAACAGTCTGTATTTCATTATTCACTGCATTGCTATTCCATTTTGTAACCTATCGCATGGACACATAGTTCATTTTACGGGCACAACAAATGCAACCATTCCAGTTTTCATAGCTTCTCGTGAATATAGTTTATAAACCTTTTAGTACCGGTAGCGATAGCGGAATAAAAGGTTTATAGTGTCACGGTAATGCACTAAAGTCACTGCAGGCAAAATATATCAATACTACGTACACTGCATGTACCCTTTACTTTAAGGAAATACATGTTCCCGATTACTTTACCACAAAACCACGAACGATCCGGCAGTGGAATGAACTCCCGCCACGGTTTTCCCTTAGGATTACAGTGCAGTGTAGGATTATTTAAGAAATGAGTGTACATGTTTTAAAGGGTAGGCCAAGCGCATGGGAGTCCCCTGGACCTACAATCATCCATAGGCTACAGTGTCCCATACATATCGTTCCTGTAATACCCAACGCAGTAGAATCGCGCGCAATTCATTCCCATATATGCGTCGTGCAAAAAAATACGAGTAATTAAACAGAACATTGGAATATATATATTAATAATTAACGATAAGGATTATGAGACAGTGAGAAGTCTATATCTCCCCTCCTGTCCCCGCTAGCCTGAACCATAGGCTCGCAGTCCTTCATGACATCCAGCGAAACCAAATACTGGTCAGCGATAGGTTCCAAAAAAAAAAGGCTAATTTATTTATCACATGGCACTTACAAAACCCTGTATACTTTTATAATCTAGATTTTCATTCTTCCAGACACTTAGCTAAGCAGGTGCCATAGTTACATAAGTTTTTAAAGTCTTCTGCTGGGCAGTCTTATGAGTATTTTGTTAGTGGGCACTCCAAGAAGACATGCCGTACAGTTTAGAGCATCCGCGGTGTCAAGAAGTCAAGAATCCCGGATACATTTAATCCGAGCCCTGACTTTTCAAGTGGTCGTCCGTTTGGATGACTTATTCCATACCCCTTTCGAACCCGACCGTTGTTGTCTGTTTCGTAACTACCCTGCAGTTTCGAACTATATGGTCGCAAATTTGAAATCAAATTTATAACAGCACCGGGTCCAATCTCAGGCACTCTCGAACAAAACTTTTCCATCGGAGAATATCGTCCAAGTTATATTGTGTTTGGGGACTGCACAGTACTGTGTTTATTTATAGGTGTTTCGATAGGGTTGGCACTGCCATGGACTCATGCTATCTTTGTTTTAAAAGGAAGAAAAAAACAGACGCATTTATTCAAAGACAGTAGATACACATATATGACAAAAATGACAACAGAAGAAAAACATACACACAAACCACATATTAAAATGTGTGTCTATGCGGCAGTGAAACGGATACCGGCTCAAGCATCATGCTGCAGCTGCATAAGCAACACAGACGAGATATACTCTATCTATGGTGGTTCGTTTCTTCAGAGTAAGCCAGCCCCTTGGGGAGCCGGCCTAACGTCCCCAACGCTTAATGTTTCCAATCAATACCTATCTTTCTATACATATGTGTTCGACAATATACTCAAATAAATATTAAAACATAAAAATAAAGCAAACTTAGACGTTCGTTTTTGTTCGAATCCTCCATACTTCTTCGAATGCAGGTGCATAAGATGCATAACGAATAGCGAAAGTAGAGATTTCATAACATTTATCAAGCATTTGATAACTATAGGCTTGGTCACAATCACAAAGCGCAAATTTAAAAGTGATAGATAAGAGAAAAAAAAATAGATTAATGTTAAAAACCTGAATATAATCAACAATTAACGTTTTCAAAATATAAGTACACTAATTTAAAATAATAATCGGTGGGGGTATGTGGTCAATTAGTTGTTTTAATTTATGTATATTGTATATAATTCTGTTATAAGATTATAAAATATCTGCTCTATGTATTAAATATTTATTTTTAATACGTAATATACCTATACGTTGAGTTATATTCGTGTTAACAGTATTTTACTGTTTATAATAATAATAATAAACATTGGCGGACAATCTTACACAAATCGACCTAGTTCCCAAACTAAGTAAAGCTTGTACTATGTGTACTAGACGATATACATACTTATAGATACATACTTAAATACATAGAAAACATCCAAGACTCAGGGACAAATATTCGTGCTAATTACACAAATAATTCCCTGACAGGGATTCGAACCATTCGGGGAATGTTAAATACTTGCATTTAACTATGCATGACGACCTGTTTAGCCTAGTTGGTAGTGACACTGCCTCTGGAGCTAGAGGTCCCGGGTTCGAATCCCGGCCAGGGCATTATTTGTGCATTTAGCACGGATTTTGTTCTTGGGCCTTGGATGTTCTCTATGTATTTAAGTATGTATTTATCTATATAAGTATGTATATCGTCGCCTAGTACCCATAGTACAAGCTTTGCTTAGTTTGGGACTAGGTCGATTTGTGTAAGATTGTCCTCCAATATTTATTTATTAATTTATTAATTTATTTATTTATGCACAATAGATAAAACTGAACACTGTGTTTTGGCAACCCTAATGAGCCACAAATAGACTTGACCCAAAAAGCGGTCAGCAACTAATACCAAAACTGCTCAATCAGCTAGTCAACAAATCCTTTGATGCTGCTCGTTGCATCGTTGATTTTATAAGCACTCCGTTGACAATTACCGTCGAAAGTTATTTTTGTTACGGTTAGCTGAGATAAGTGAACCAGTAAGGCAAGCGCAAATGCGCCAGCTTAAAAGTATCTTTTTTTTCTTTTTCTTTTTATTAAAAATGGGATTGCTCTTGGCCTGGGCGCAAAGATGAGGCCGAAGATGAAGCGAGCTCACCCAGAAGATGCCTATTCCTACTCGTCTCTGTTTGACCCTACAATTGACTGGTAGAGAATGCCATTCCAAAATAAATCCGCCATTTGTAAATTTGTTTTTGTACCTCAGACAATAACCAAGCCAAATACGAGTAAGTAAGCACAAGCTCACGCATGCACGCTGAAGTTGCTGACACTGGATATGGTTTTAGAAAGCGGCTCTACTATAGGTTGTTCGTACTGCTCCGTCTTTATTTTCTTTGTCGAGTTTCGTACAATAAACTTTAAACAAACAAATAAATCTTTTTATCTACAGATATTACAACACCTTGCAACAGTCTTGTTTTGATGAGATATAATCGGATACTCTTCACCTATCCTTTCGGGACGAGTACCAGGCTCACATGAGCAGCAAGGAGCTCACCTTACACAGATTCCCGCAGAGTTCGGACATGACAACGACGCCGCCGTACTGCTTACCGCGCGTGGCAAGACGTTATGTGTTTGATGATATCGGTAGTAATGGAATGCTGTTCGTGATATTTTGTAGAAAACGATTAAATCAGCGAGTTAAGAAACCCTATTCATGCTGTCCTAGCTCGATGCACCGCTGTTTTTATTTGCACTCCCGTTTACGTCGAAACTTATTTTCCTTGTAGTAACTTGAAATGTATCGTAATTTCTAGCAGCCTGGCGTTTTTCTTGAACGGTCTATATAGAACGGAATTGTTTTTGAATAGGTATTAAAACCTTTGTAATTGAAAATTTCACTACTTACTGTGTGAACGCGTTTACGCAGAGGCGACATACCGCGCGGCATGCCATGCAAAATGGTTCGAGGGGTAATATGGCTTTTAAACCCGAGTAAAGTTATACACTCTACTTTTCACTTCGATTGCGAGAAAATGATTAAACAAAGATTATCCTCCCAAAAAGAACAATGAATGCCACCGCCGCGAATAAACGCTTCTGACCTGCTTCTTGATTGTAGTAATATGGCTTATTTTAGACCCTTGTCAAACGATCTACTATTAATTATTGTTAAATAGGGACTGCAAAACACAAAGTTTTGAGATATGTTGTGAAATCTGTTTCCTGATTAGTCGATTTTAGTGTAGCTGTATCCTGGTTCGTTGAAATCAAATACAGTGTTTTTTTTAAGAGTTAAGTTAGTATATTGTGTTTGGTGGATTTAATATGGTGAAGTATTTTGATTGGTCCAATTAAAATGTATTGTCAATCATAATTATGTATACATATTATCCCTAGGGGCTAAATGTCCTACTTTAGCCCCGCTTGATAAGTCTAATACAAGTACGAGGCTTGCACTGAAAGTGGCGGGAATCGAATACTTATTAATTTATTTTTAACATGTATTATACCTTTTTATAATCTCTGAAGTTTCCTTATCTCAACACACTGGCCACTTAGAAAAAAAAAAGTATGGTTCGGTTTCAATTGTTTATTGAAGTCGTCGAGTCACTGCTTAAAATGGAATTGTGCCGTGAAAATTTCAGAGCTATGATTTATTATAACTTTAAAAGTGGACTAACACAAAAACATTGTGAAGAGCGGATGGTTGCTGCTTTTAATATTGAAGCTCCTTCAAAGACTACAATATACAGGTGGTATTCAGAATTTCAACGTGGCCGTGTATCCCTCACCGACGAAGTGCGTGAAGGTCGACCAAAATCGGCAGTCACGCAAGAAAACGTCGATGTTGTGCGTCGTCTGATAAATGAAGACCGACATGTGACATATCGGGAAATTCAAGAGCACCTGGGTATTGGAATGAGTCAAATACAAATTATTTTAAAAGAAGAATTAGGCGTGAAAAAGTTATTTTCCCGTTGGATACCTCACCTATTGTCTGACGAGCAGAAAATAGTCCGTGTCAATTGGTGCCGCAAAACTTTGAAAAGATTTAACAAGGGACGCTCAAATGCTGTTTTTAGCATAGTATCAGGTGACGAGTCGTGGATATACGCTTATGAGCCTGAAACTAAAAACCAATCCCGAGTATGGGTCTTCGAAGACGAGCTCAAACCCACAAAAGTTGTTCGTTCTCGCAGTACGGCTAAGAAGATGGTGGCTACGTTTATCTCTAAATCTGGTCACGTAGCTACTGTGGCTCTTGAGGATCGTAGAACAGTCAATGCTGATTGGTACACCACTATTTGTTTGCCGAACGTCTTTGCTGAACTCCGAAAAACAAACCCTAGTCGTCGCATCATCCTTCACCACGACAACGCCAGCCCACACACCGCTCGGACAACAACTGAGTACCTGGACGGTGAAAAAGTCGAAATATTGGACCACCCTCCATATAGCCCTGACTTAAGTCCCAACGACTTTTTTACATTCCCCAGAATCAAGGACAAACTGCGTGGTCAGCGGTTTCAGACGCCAGAAGAAGCAGTGGAGGCCTATAAAAAAGCCATTTTGTCGACCCCTACTTCAGAGTTCAAAAAGTGCTTTATGGACTGGTTTGAACGCATGCATAAGTGCATGAAATACAAAGGAGAATATTTTGAAAAACAATAAAAATAAATAAACTCACTTATACTGCATATTTTCTTCTATTCCCGAAACTTTCAGTTTTACCCTCGTATGATACTTTTCGATCATGAGAAGTGAAAAATATAATAAGTGCATTAAATTAACCCTAATTCGTTTTTAACACGTTTTAACTACTTTTGTTTGCAATATGGTCGTAAATTAGACTATTTTGAACACGAATCTGCAAAAATCCCAAAAATCAAAATATTGCAAAAGTGGCCGTCTTGCAGTCAGGGTATATGTATGGCTACATAAAATATAATAGACGCAAATTTTCTCGTTATTTGCCTCAGCATATTGGATTTCACAATATCTTTACAAATCGTTGCCTGGACACCGCTTCAATGGGATAATATATCGTATTAGATGCTTTGTGGATATAATCTATACTTTCCGGCGCTAGGGTCTATTGTAAGGCTCAATGTGTCCCGACGTCCACTATTATCTCCTTTTCTATTAGATTGATTTTCAGTGAAAGCTTTATCTTTGTCTCTGGTGCTTGACATAATGGAAACATCTTCACGATGCCTCGAAGTCCTTTCCTTTTTATTAAGCTTAGTTATCTATTGATTTGCTGCTAAAAGCTTTATTGACCCTTCAAAAGCAATGACATCACTTCAGAGTATCGATATCGTCTTGATTGAAAATATCTTTTCGAATGAGCGTAGGTGGCCGTTAATGTACTGCAGTGTGTAAAATAAACACGAGATGTAAGATTTGGAGGAATTTTAATTTCTACACTCATGTTAGTCATGTCGTAATGTTAAACATCTGTTCTTAAGGTGTATGATCGCTCTTATACTAATATTTCGAGGGGAAAAATAAGACAAAGCAAATTTAATAAACATGAATCTGAATCTCATCACAAGACCAATAAATAAATAATAAATAAATAATAAATATATAAGGACAATCTTAAACAAGTCGACCTAGTCCCATACTAGCAAAGCTTGTAGGTTCGTACTATGGTACGTATGATGGAGGATATAAATACAGGATGTTTTTATTGAATTCCGTTAATTGCGAGGGCACAATCCTGAGATGAAATAAAGTAATCTTCTCTAAGATACTAGTATACCAATTTGTACCGTTACGAAGATATTCAAGAATTCATTTCCGTTATTTAACACCCCTAGTGTAGTATACAAGATCCTTAACAATTAAACAATGTTGACGTGCATGTCATTCGAATTGTAATACTTGACATTAACTTTTGCTTAAGAGTGCGCAGTACGTTCGGTTCTCCATACAAACGTATTTACGCTCTCATTTTAAAACGCCAAGCTAGAATAACATGAAACTTTGTATACACAATGGGATCCGGCATATCTAGGTCGGAAATTAGTTTTTGTTGCTTGAAATTATAATGAAGAAAAAATACAGCGATTATTAAGGCTTTCATGCAAGGCGTAAAAAACTCAAAAAGCCGCTGCATTTTTTTTTCTTTTACAATTTCTAGCATCAGAAACTAATTTTCGACCTAGATATGCCCGATCCCATTGTGTATATAAAGTTTCATGTTATTTTAGCATGGCGTTTTAAAATGAGAGCGTAATGTGGAGAACCGAGCGTACTGCGCCCTCTTAACTCCACCGCGTTAACTCTTAATGCCGGTTTTCATGCACCCTTGGTGATATAATTATTTTGTATGAAAATGTAAAAAAAAATCTTGAATTTTGAAAAACTGTGCTACGTCGTTTCTATGGCTATACATGGTTATATGCTAGAAGAAACGGAAATCAATAAATACACCCTGTATAGGTGATGGATGAAATGCTTACATATTATATTGGCCACTTAAATACACGAAAAACAACTTAGGAAACAAATCACACAATTTAATTACTAAAAGATGTTCGTGAACTTAGATTGAACGTATGTATTCATTATTTGCTATTCCGGGCTGCCAAACCCTCGTATCACTGCTACCATTTAATAAATCTCAGTCCAGCCCTGCTATAATTGAATTTCAAACCCAATGTAAATTGTGAATATATAAAATGGAAAAAATCGTGGTCATCGCACAAATGAATTCTCTTACCGGGTTTGGAACCCGAAATCAAAGCTCCGTAAGCAGAGTCGCTACCACCTAAGCTAAAGTGGTCGTCGAATAATATAAAGATCAACCTGTTGACATTTTTACAAGACTTTTTCACGGATGAAGCTTTTACATTCACGGATATACCTAAATAGCAATGGTACGGCGGAGTGCCCTCATGATGCGTATATTTACGTCTTCACAAAGGTTATCACTGAAATGGATGAGCCGATGGGAGGGTTAGCTGAGGCTCATTATAGATTGTCGTCGCTTTAATGGCTGTTTTCCACTAGGTGTAGGCTTCCGTGCTATATCGCAAACTTTTTAGTATCCGATATTTTGAGAATTATAATCATTAAACCTGATACAAATGGTCAAGAATTTAGATATAGGCGGGCCGTACGCTTGTTTGCCACCGACGTGGTATATAAAAAAAACATATTATGATAATTAAGTAAGACGACTCAGTCATTAATTACTGCTATACGACTAAGTAAATAAATCACACAAATAAATGGCCTGACCGGGATTCGAACCTGGCACCACCAACTTCGTAGGCGAGGGACACTACCAACTTGGCTAAAGTCGTCGTCGTTGTGTCGTTATAAGTACATGTTTATGCATATTTGGCAAACTCTGCATCATCAATGACTTCAGTTAAGGTGTGATCTTTATCTATGTGCGGTGTGGTAGACGTTTACCCTATCAAATCAAACCGAATAAACAAAAAAATACAAATCAATTTTTACACAAATCGAACTATAGTCATACATAAAAAACATCCAAATCTCAGGAAGAAATGTTTCTGCTCACCACAGAAACAAATGCCCTTACCGGGATTCGAACCCGGGACCTCAAGTTGGGATGTTACTCTTACATATCTACCCGTATGCTTCGAGTTGGCCATTACTTTCCATCCCGACACTCATATCGCACCCCGCTAACGCCGCGCTCAGCTCGGAACGGGGTGGGGGCGGAGGTAAATGCGTCACGAGGGAGCTGCCATCACGAAGCGAAACGGTATTATTTTTGCAGCTGATTGCTCTAGCGTCGCTTGCAGTGTAACTCCGGACTAAGAACTTCTGCTCAGTCAACTGTGCGGCCGTTCTGATATTACATAGGTACGTTACAATCGAATATTCGCTCGCTTTTTCGCAGTTCTGGATTATCACTTCTGTATTTTATTTGGATGTAAGTATAGATAAAACAATATACTTCGTTTGGGGTTTGAAGTTGTACAATAATTAACACGAAACAGTTGTAAATTTCATCTAAATCATTAGAGCCGTTTCCGAGATTCCCGAAATAAATAAATGAATGTGTTGCTCTTTTAAGGCGAAGGGGTAGGCAAGCTCTTTTCATACAAACTTTGTGCAAGTTTTTCTTCGTTTGTGTTTGCACACCAAGTTACTATTTTTGGTCCATATGCTAAATTTTTTTTTAGCTATGTCTTGATGTTTTTCTTTTTTAATTTTATTTTTTTTTGTATTTTTTTTTAATAATGCAAAATTTCGACATCAGGTTCTGCGTATATCCAATATGTACCAATAAAAAATTAAATTAAATGCTGAAGTGCCAAAACTAACGCAAAAAACTTGCACAACCTTTGTATGGACAATGGCTTGCCCTACCCTGCGCCTTAAGGATATTATCATAAGGTAGATTGTGTGTAGGCGACTTGTGCTAGATTAAGTAATGACTGTGAATATATGTATATAACGAATACAATTACACCTTGAAATTAGGATTTTATATGTATTATTTTTTTCTCAAACATGCAATGAAATATTGATGTTATGTTCCTTATAATGGGCTGCGAAGTATGACGTTTCAGGTGCGGCTAGGACAAGAGGTTGTTAATGGGATTTCATACAAATCATGCAGGCCTAGGCCGGCAAAGTCCTCTTTTTTAATTTCCATTCCACATAAATTTATCGCACAGGCATCATGACATTCTGCCACTATGCGTATTAAAAATAAAACTTTGTTTTTTTTGTTGTTTATTTCATTGCATGTTTGAGAAAAGCACTATACATACATCGGCGGGAAATAGGGGGTTGCCCGCCTTAGACCTATCCGGCCTCGCTTCGTTCGGCCGGCAACCCCTTTCGTCCCGGCCTCTGTAGTAATGTACTATAATACCACGTTAGTGGCAAACAAGCGTACCGCCTTATGTTAAGCAGTCCTGTATCCACTTTTTTAATTTACGTAAGCAGTATGCATAATGACTTGAGGATACAATTCCATCAGTCAACAAAATACACAGAATTAACAGTAGATATCTTCATCACATTTAAATACAAGACGTCCTTTCGCTACGAAAAACGTCACCAATAAACACATCTTAACAAAACACTTAGAACTCGACTGGTTGGCCAGTAAAACCTGACCTCTTGATTCAAAGACTATTTGTAGGCTGAGAGGCCAGTCTTACACTGGGCCTTACGTTGTTGTGAACAGCTCAGAGTAGCATCAGTTGTCTAGTTGCATTAGTATTCCGTTCATGGAGAGTCCGCAACTCTCGCCAGAGACGTGGGCTTAAACTAAAGAGGCATATATTTTAGTAGAATGAAAGTGAAACAAAAGAAAGAATTATTGCCATTGTTGAAGTGGATATAGCGCTCGTGACCAAGCGGCTAGGTTAAGCTACGTGGGCCAGGGTCAGTTCTTGGATGGGTGACCGCTTTGAATGGTTACTAATTGAGCGATCAAATAAAAAATTACCATACTATTTATTTATTTATTTACTTACATCTGTGAAATAGGTTGCGACCCTTGCACCAGATCGTCTGATAATCTTTTTTTTTTTTTAATTTATTCATAATAAAGAAACATACAGACAAAACTTAAACTAAGATGCACCACAGGAAACCTGTTAGAGGTTTATGCGTGGCGCAAATGGTAAGACCGCTCACATCGTTATTGTTTATTTATAGCTACGAGTATACAGATGACATAGAATTTAACACCTACCCGGTGTAATCCTAAGCGGTGTTAGTTAAAAATGTTAAAAGTTGATTATATGAATATTTTGACAAGTTTCTATGGGACACAGCTCCTACATTCCCTCAGGAATTAATAAACGTATATAATAAATAAATAATATCAGGTAATAATTGCGCGCTGCGCCATATTTAAAACTGATTGCTTTGTAATTGTTTTATCATAATTTGGTGCAAGGAATCATTTTGAATGTCATCATGTTTTTTTAACGTGTTTACGAATATTTTAAGTTAGGAATCCTAAAATGAATATCATTGTTGTTCAGTAAATAGGGAAGGTGAGGGTCTAAGCGCAGAGCATGGGTGGTACAGTCGGCCTCATTAGTAGCTGGACACTTTGGGACTGTCACTTTCACTCGATGGCAACTTACTAGTAGTATGATAGTTTAAACATGACGTTACAGCGACAAGGTACAAAGGTGTTCAGCTCCTTGTGAGGCCGGCCGTGCCCGGGGCGCAAATCCTATAGTTGGGGATCCCAGAATGTGCGACAAAACAGTAATGATTCCTGGGCAACCAAATACATCTTACTGCGTAGTACAGATATAGTAGCAATAACATTACCAAAATAAAAATCCACCACCACCACCATATCAGCCAAAAGACGTCCACTGCTGGACATAGGCCTCCCCCAAATTCACGGGGGGTACGAGTATATGCCATAAAATAATCAAAATCAAAATCAAATCAAAAATTTTATTCTGCAAATAGGCCACAAGGGCACTTTTACAAGTCAACACATGAATTATACAATTAAATAAATTGACAATGATAATTATAATGTTTTCAAAACAGAATTGCAGAACTAAAAAAAAGTAGACAATAATAATAATGATTTTAAAACTATAGTGATAAACAAACTCACAATATTCAATTAAAATTAACTTATAAGACATTATATAAAAAAAAATTTTTAGTGACCTATATATACGGTCTCTGTCCGAATACACAAAAGTATATACAATAAATTTAATATCTCAGAGATGTATATGGTCTCTGAGCGTCAATAACAATAAAATTAATCCAAAACAGGATGATGTCTCTCGTCAATCTCCAATAAAATAACACTAGTATTAAGGTATTAATCATGCCCTTGCAAGCATGAACAGACCGGACTCCACAAACAGCACCCGATCACGAGTATGACGCGTATCTCAGCCATCGCCTCCCTCGACCATTTGTTAGGGAAGGTGGCGACCCGATCAACGACGCCACCGTAAGCAAAGCCTTTTAAGCGAGCATGACATATTCAGGCTGCCGGACATTAATATATAATATAAAAGATTAAAACAACTGTTCGGCAAGAAACAGCATCATGTTTCATAAAACGCAACGAAAGAGCTGTACAAGGAAATAGGCTAAGTGAAGCATAGGTATATATATATATTTTAACTAACAAGATTATACTATCACTGGCTTAAAAGCATTTTTATCATTTAAGAAATCGTTGACAGCATAATAGGCCTGGCTTAGCAAATAACGTTTAATATGAGACTTAAATTTACTCAGTGGCAGATTAACTATTTCGGTGGGTATTTTATTATAAAATCGTATACAGTTCCCCACGAACGACGTGCTAACCTTCCGGAGACGACTGGCTTTCACTGCAATCTTGTGTTTACTTCTAGTGTTGTAGTCGTGGATATCACTGTTAAGTTTGAACTCATGAAGATTTTTCCGAACATACATAATATTTTCAAGAATATATTGAGATGCTACAGTAAGAATATTTGCCTCCTTAAATTTTTCTCTGAGGGATTCCCTGGCCTTTAGTTCGTAAATGGAGCGTACAGCTCGTTTCTGTAGCACGAAGATGGTCTGGATGTCTGCCGCTTTTCCCCACAAAAGGATTCCATAGGACATAACACTATGAAAGTAACTATAATACACCAGCCTGGCCGTCTCAACGTTAGTCAAATGTCTAATACGTCTTACTGCATAGGCCGCAGAACTAAGTTTGCCAGCCAGAGTGGCAATATGCGCGTGCCATTGCAGTTTTGAATCTAAGGTGACTCCTAAAAACACTGTTCTCTCTTCAAATTCCAGTTCATCAGACTTCAATTTGATCTTGGAATTGTTTGCCTCCTTGACATTAGGCAGAGTGAATTTGATGCACTTTGTTTTCTTGGAATTTAAGAGTAGATTATTTGCTGTAAACCAGTTCACAACAGTACTTAGTGTCTCATTAATGCCGTCAAAGTTTTTCTCTTTGCGGCCTACTTTGAAGATAAGCGACGTATCATCTGCGAATAGCACTATATCATGTTTATCTTTCACAAGGTTTGGTAAATCATTGATATAAACAAGAAACAGAAATGGTCCCAGAATAGATCCTTGAGGAACTCCAAGAGCAACCGTTGTCCCTGCTGATTGAGTCCCGTTGATCACTACCCGTTGTGTTCTCTCCGACAGATACGATGTAACAAGGTCAAGAGCACCGTTTTTGATCCCATAGTGACTTAACTTTCTAATTAAATTCTCGTGATTAACGCAATCAAATGCCTTTGACAGATCACAAAACACCCCAATAGCATCTTGAGCCTCTTCCCAGGCATCAAAAATATGTTTAATTAGTACCACACCGGCATCAGTGGTAGAACGACCTCTAGTGAATCCGAACTGATTGCTATTGAGCAGGTTATTGCGATTAAAGTGGGACACAAGCTGATTAAGAATAAGTTTCTCAAAAACTTTGCTTAATGCCGGTAGTATTGAGATTGGTCTGAAGTTGGTAGGGTCAGTTTTGGTTCCTGATTTAAACAACGGGATAATTTTACTGTGCTTCATTAGGTTAGGAAAAACTCCAGTATCAATACATTTATTGAAAATATCAGCTAAGAAAGGTGCGATTGATTCTACAACGGAATGTAATACTTTCACTGAAAGGCCCCAGAGATCTTCAGTCTTCTTTAAGTTTAATGATCTAAATGCTTTAATTAGAATATGGGGGGTTACGTAAGTGAAGCTAAAGATTTTTGTACATTCCGTAACATTTTCTTTCAATAAGGATTCAGCGACATTTGGTGATGACTTCAAAGACTTCGTGGTCTCGATGGGTACGTTAGAAAAGAACCGCTCAAAATGATTTGCTACTTCGTGGTCAGAACTTACTAGAGTATCATCGACTCGTAGGCTGAAGTGCGGATCTTTTATCTTACGTTTCCCAGTTTCGTTGTTGATAACTTGCCATACAGTTTTAATCTTGTCACTGGAGTTCTGGATCTTTTTTGACAAGTAATTGGCTTTAGCAGCGACACACATTATCTTAAAAGATTTTGAATAGTTTTTGACGTACTCTAGAAATTCCGGCCTTTTATCAGTAGTTCGCGAATCATACAAGTCATAGAGTCGGCGTCTCTTCTCGTGAATGTCTGGCGTAGCCCAGTCGCTAAATTTAGCTTTGACCTTGCTTTGAATCTTCTTCAAATTAAAACAGACATCAAATTCCGTTTTGATACAATTAAACAATCGAGTACACAAACGGTCAGGGCTTTCCTCAGTAAGTGGAAGATAATGTAATCTTTTCGTAATATTACGATTAAATAAATCTAAGCTCTTTTCAGAAATAGGTCTGCACATAGTGTCTCGTGGAGCGTTGTCGGTTTTCCCGCTAAAGGAGACCTGTTGTCCACAGTGGTCAGAACTTAAGGTATTTATAATAAATTTACTAATCGCATCCTTATTACTGAAAACGTTATCTATACATGTCGCGCTGGTGGCTGTAATTCGAGTAGGCTCACAAAACAAGTTCACTAAGTTAAAAGATTTAAAGGTATTCACTAGACTCACACTCGTGGGCGATTTCTCAAGTAGGTTAACGTTAAAATCACCGCAAACAATAACGCATTTTGTACTCTTAAAAATACTACTTAGCACTTCTTCCATCACTGACTCAAATAGACTGTAATCCGCCGATGGGGGCCTGTATACGCATATAATTATAAATTGGTCTAACTCTACACAAGAGAGTTCTATGTGACGCTCGACGGACATGTCAACAATATCTTGACGTTCTTTACATTTCAAATTATGTTTTACCATAATAAAGGACCCTCCACGCCTACATGACTTTCTAGAATATGAACTTACTATGCTATGATTGCTAAAGTTAAACATAAATTCATGATCTTTAAGCCAGTGCTCCGTTATACAGAGAATATGAATATTTGAACATTGTATGAATAAATCAATTTCAAGTTCCTTACTAGAAAATCCCTGTATATTTTGATGAACCATATTAATACTAGTGTTACATCTATCAACGGGTTCGGGGCCGGTGGTAGCACGCGTTGTCTTATCGGTCAGTTTAAATTGCTCGCCGGCACCGACGCCGTTTCGGAGCCCGCGCTACTAAAACGTAACACAGGAACCGCCTTAACATTATCAAACGTCGTGATAGCCACGACGGGGTCTACAATATTATATGCTAACAATTTAGCACACTCACGTAAGTACCTCCTCGGTAGATATGGACGCTTTTGGGTCAAAACGAAATTCTTAACAAATTTGTTAGTGTCGAAATATGTAATCCTACAGCTGTATAGAGTCAATCTATACAAAATTGAATTTAAATAATATAACTTTTTGTTTTCCTTTGCTAACAAAGTATCGGAAAAAGGCAACGCACAGATTATGATTTTACCTACTCCTCGCTGGTCTATTTCAGTAAGGGTCTCCGATAGCCTAATAATGTCCCGCTCGGTACAGCCTAAACTATCACCGATGAACACTATCAGCGTTGAGTCGCAGTCGAAGTGGTCAGCGGCGATGCACGAGGCCAAACGGTCGACGGAGGCTCCCGGGAGACAGTTGTTGGTCACCTTCTGCATCAAGCGGCCCGCCAGCAGCGCCCCGAGGCCGACGCCCACCCTGTCTGTGTACACGACGGTGCGGCGCAGCCGGGCGGGCGCGGCGGCCGCGGGCGGGCGGGCGGAGAAAGGCACCGGCGGCGATGCCGGCTCCGCTTGGCTCAGCGACAGCGGCGACTCGACTATGCTCAGGAACGGCGATTCTTCTCGGCTCGGCGGCGGGTCTACACTGACCAGCAGCGGCGGCGCCGGCTCGGCTCGGCACGGCGGCGGCGGGGCGGGCGCCCCCCGGCGCGGGGTGGCGGCGCTGGCGGCGGCGCGTCTGAGCGCGGGGGAGGCGGGCAGCGGGGGGCGGCGGGCGCGCGGCCGGCGGGCGAGTGGTCGCGGCTCGGGCCAGGGCAGCGCCCCGGCACCCGGGGCGACTCGAAGTGTAGTGGGATGCCGCTGCCCGGTTCTAGAACATTATTCATAAACGCTATGTATTCATGCAAAGTTTTGCTTGACAGGTCATGCTTGCTAGTGATATCCTTTAATTTTGATTGCAGCATCTTAACCTCTTCGGAGCGATTTTTCAACTCTATTACTGCCCGGTCTAATTGTTGCTGACAGTTATGAAGCTGGTCGCTCAGTGACACATGACTGTACTTAGACAAAACTGCTTTGAAAATTTTCTTGTGGCGTTGCAATAAAACTTTTGATTTTTTAATAAATCTAGTCAATTTTAAATATTTTTTTACTTTGTTTGATCCTCTCACTATGACTCTTTGATCAAAATCACTCTCTACATACACAGAATTGGTCAAATCTATTGTTTCCATTATGGGGGCGTTTACTATACTATCATGCATCATGTCTACTTCACAAGTACTAAATTCGGCAAAGATACTTAAATTGTTTTCACCCAACTCCGAGCAATACTTGCAAATAGTGGTCTGCTTTGCCTGAAGTTCTTCCAGTTGTTGCTCCAGATCCCGAACACGCCGCAAAGCTTGCTCATGTACCTCCTGGCACTGCTGGAACCGGTCCACGGTGAGTTGAAGTTCTGTCCGCTGGCTTAGCATGTCTTCATATTGCAGGTCTTGTTCAGCGAGCTGAGCTTTGAGGGTTGTGTTCATCCTGACAACCCGCATGACCTCCTCACTCGTTCCTGCAGGAGCTTTTCATTAAGCTCTATGGCCCCTTTGAGGTCTTTTTGAGTTTGTTGCAGTTTGCTAATTAAAGCATCTCTGCGTGTAATTGGTTTAGTGATTTGGGCTGAAAACATATTGAAAATGTAAATACCTGGGTCTAAAAACTTTATACTAAGGGCTTATAACTCTTACAAGCAAAATACCTTATAGTAATAATTATAACAACCAATAATGTTGACTAAAATTGACTATATCCTGAATTTAACTGGACTATAAGCACACTAAGTGCAGTAAAATACAGTTATACTCTCTAAACAATATATTATGCACTAATTTGGACTAGTTCTGCTTTGTTTAACTTTGAAAGTATTTATTTTTGACTAGTCATAGAATATACAAGGTACTTACAAAAGTAACAATTAGGTTAGGTACCTATATTATTGTGACCAATTATTCACTTAGACAAAACTTAAGGTAATAATAATGTAAAAAACAATACTCCCCTGCTTTGAAAATCCGTTGTAATGCACAGTACTCGGTATACTTTTAAGTCATTTCAAAATTTGAACGGTGACAATCTGTCAAATATTAACTTGACGATTTGTGACTTTTATCGTTAATCTAATTCCCGGATAACATTATCACAGCTAAATTATTCACTCTAGATCACTTTAACGAACAATACAAGACCAATTTTGGATAATTTACTTTAATTTTACAATTTCTAAATACGCTACTCGTTTTTGACGTCTAGTTCCGAGTGCGTTCGGATACTCATAAAAATCATTATAGTTAAATATTCTCATTCTGATATGGACGGAGCAATGTAAGCGGAGCGATGTCTATAATATAGGTAGGTGGGTACCCAGATTCAGGTTCAGATTCAGATTCGTTTATTACATCGATATAAATTACAACATAGATTTGTGTTTATGTCAAAAGTATAAGAATTTACATCATGATTTAAACATGTAAAAAAAAAATTAAACCCTATTTTTCACGCGTAAATGATGAAATTGATGATGATGAAGCAATGTTTGTCGCCATTGACACGACAATTAAGTGACTTCTGACACATTTGACATATATATCATAATTGCCATTAAATAGTTTTAAATAACCCTCTTTCTCAACTTTTTTTTTAGCCAGATTACTTTTTAAATTAATAATGTCTCCGTTTTATGCAACGATGATGGCAAACAAGCTTACGGCCTGTCTGATGGTAAGCAGATACCGTAGCCTGGATACTTACGACTCTAAATGAATCACAAGCGCGTTGCCGACCCTTTATTGTCTTGAGGATTCGTTGTGTTGACTGACAGTCAGAAATATATGCAGGTCTCCGTACAGCAAAATCTCAATATTAAAGGCACTTGTCGGCCTGTTTAGCCTAGTTGGTAGTGACGCTGCCTCCGAAGCTAGAGGTCCCGGTTTCGAATCCCGGTCAGGGCATTATTTGTGCATTTAGCACGGATTTCGTTCCTGGGTCTTGGATGTTTTCCATGTATTTATCTATATAAGTATGTATAACGTCGTCTAGTAGCCATAGTACAAGCTTTTCTTACTTTGGGACTAGGTCGATTCGTGTAAGATTGTCCCACAATATTTATTTATAATTTATTTGTTTACTTTTCCCTTCATATCGCATAGTCATGGGGTACCCTGTATTTTCAGTGCCTCCTTACTCAAATGCTACTAAAAAAGTAATTTCGTCACTAACTGTCCCCGTCAGGTCCCTCCACCCGTATATCATTTCTGCAAAAAAACGCTCAAATTTTATTATAGTCTGAGAGACATTATTAGAATCTGTCCCGTCGTTTTATATTTCACTCGTTTACTATCAAACAGCATCACTACAGCTCCTTGGTACTAAAATGTAATAACAGAACTAGCTTCATATGCACTTATAACATTCTATAACTGGACGGAATGAGGTCTCTGGGGATGGGTCAGGAAATAATTTTACGTCATAAATTCGGAATTTTCGTCTACCCTCGACCCTTAAGAGTGTATTTCGGGTGAACATCGTGTACGCCGTTGAAATATTCCAAAATTGATGTCCGCTTTTTGGAGCTCTCAACAATTTTAAATGGCGATGGTTAAAGGTCGGGGTTAAAACTGGCTTTATTGAAAAATACATTTGAAACAGAATAACGCTGTTTTTATTTTGATAATGAACACGCACATTGATTGAAATCGTACTATGGGTAACGTATCTCCAAAAGCGCGATGTTGGAAAGGAAATTTAGCATAATCGATTATTTCAAAGCGCTAATAATGTCTTCTCTAACTTTAAAGCATGTTTATTTTAACCGCATTCGAATCGGTTCATCCATTTCTGGCACAGGCAGACTCACATGTTAAACTTCTAACACCCCTCTGCATCATGGGTTACATACATACAATATGATACATACAGGACATATGTAATTTATGATTATAAAACGTATTGTTAAATGTAGCTTGTACTTCCTAGAACCTAAATAACTAGTTATATTTCAATGAATCTGTAAGCCAAATTATCGAAACGACTGTTGCTAGTGACGTACGGTAACAGATTAGCGACGTTACACAGGCTGCGCGACGCAAGCGGGATGGCCGGGATGTTACGAGTATCATACATCCCGGTGCGCAGCGGTCGCGTTGCGAGGCGTCCCGCTGGCGTGGCGCATGCTGTGTGACCAAGCCTTTAGACCTGCTGGCTTAGTAACTGAACTTCCTAGCGGCTGACCTCAACCTTCCAGTGGCCATTACACCGATTATGGGCCATTCGATGCTTGGCTGATCCTCAGGGACGTATATTAAGGGTTGGGGGGTTCAAACCCCCCCTTAGGTCTCGATGGTACACTGGTTATTCCTAGAGCCAGAAAGGAAACCCGCAATTGAGGTGGTTGATCAGCACGAATTTTTCCCCTTAACAAGAAATGTTGCTGCTGATATTAGCCATGTTGCCAGTAGGTATTCAACAGCAAATGTATTATAAAACATACTAGTGCGGAAATGTAATTTTCACTCGTCCCAGTGATCCTGGATCATGGATTATGTTTTGAAAAGCGGCCGCGCCGCACCTAACGTAGCGCGTGCCTGTCAAAATGTAAGCCTTCCCCTAAGTGTGCCACAATGATCGGTCCTGCGCCATCCGCAACCAGTGAACTCCTGCGACCTTTACCAGGTCTTCAGTCCATCTTTTGGGTCTACCCCACGCTGCGCCGTCCGGCCCTCTATTCACAAATTGACTCTTCCTCATCCGTTTTTATATGGAAACTGTCAAATGTCATTTGAACAAATGAGGTGTGAGGTGAGGACAAGTATCGGTTTGTGAATAGCACCCCGGTATGAGGTCGCCACTCGAGAACCACAAGTTAAATTCTATGGCCTAAGACACAGATTTTGTAATACTAAGTACTTACGCATACCCAATTTCATACAAGAAAAGCGTATCCTCCATACTCTTCAAACGAAGAACTCGGATTTAGGCAGGGTTGCACCGACTTACGATCACAGACTGATCAACGTTAAATATGGCGCCGGCAGGTGTCATCCCATAGAAACTTGTCAAACTTTCCATACATTCAAATTTTAACGGGCACAGCTTACGATTACAGATGGTTTGGTGCAACTCAGCCTTAGTTATTAGGGTGTAAATGTATCAGAAAGACTGCACAACTATAGGTAATGTCATATTAATATCATATCACATATCACGCCGAGTCAAATAGACTTCGAGACCAAGCGATCGCGATCGGGCCATAAGCATAATGATCAGCAATTTCCTGATTAGATCGTGTCTTAATGCGGCATTAGCCTCTGACGTTCGTTATTAAATACGAAGTAACAGACCTACTAATCACAATACAGTAAAACTTAGGTAGGTATAAAACGAAGGACAATATTATTAATTGATAAATTACTGTCCTACTTCTGTTCTTCTGCTGTTTTTCTTCTGTTGGCCTAATAGGCGACATCAGTATTATGTTGTCGAGAAAGTAGAAAATACCGCTTTCTGATGCCCCCGAGTCGGAAAGTAGCCTTAGATTTAATGTTAGAACGGCTGTAAATGTTGACAAACTTATTGTCAATATAAACAATAGATTAATAGCTACTGTTTATCTTGGTCTTCAAGACTAACCTAGATTAGAGACGCACAAAAATTCTGAAGAGTAACTTGTCCAAAAGCATATTTATTCTGAAGTATCAAAATTCCATTAGCCATTTTAAGCTAAACGAAAATTTGGATGCAGATGATTTAATAGAACTACTTAACTTAAACGTCGTAAAATCAAAAATTCCTTCAGAGGTGCTATATATATATAAGTATATATGTACATATATAGGTATCATTGGTTTACAAAGTAATGAAATTCTAAAAATATATGCATTGAGACTTGACAAATAAATCTTCGGATTATGTGATGTACCCCTTAGATTAAATGTAGGGAAATTAGAGATGTCGGCAAAAATATGACATTACTAATGACACTTTCTGTAGTTATGACGAAAGTCCGCAAATTGCTCGGAAACTCCGTTTAGCGTTGAGCGACGTCAAATAACCAGGCGATCAGAATAAGCGACCACTAATAGCGAAACTTACAGTTGTGAATATGCTAATGTGATTCCCCGCCATTTTGGAGCTACTCTAGCATATATAATCAAAATGGCACCCAAGGATACGTGAGGGGTGGGAAATGAATGTGTTGAGGCAAGATTACTTATGTATTTCAGTCTCGGTCGTTTCTTGTTCTTGTGACTTTTGTCTTAAAAAACACTAGTTACTGTTTAGTACTCCTTTTTTCATGCATGTAGGAACTACTATATAGAAAGACAGAAAATAATTTATTGGCGCAATAAATCAAACACTGTCTGTATAAGCGCAACTACTTAAATATATAAAAAATACCAAATATATGTATATATATTGCTAAATTAAGATAGCTGCGCCAAAGGGTCTTCAATCAGCTTAGGTAGTCCTAAGCTATGTGAAGTCCCTTTGGCGGCCCCAAGCATGGTACGGAAACATTTGCAATCTCAACAAAGGCCTAGTTTTCCCTCAACGGTCAGAAGGTAGTCACTTTCGTAAAACGAGCACAGTCGAATTCATAAGCAGCTCACGACCCTCCTCAGGGTTCCACGAGGAAGAGATACAAAAATGTATGTATGTACCTTGGTAAATTATCTACGCTATTCGCCCGCCGGATCCGATAAGCGACACAAATATGCTAATTTCCGTTTAATTTAGACAGGTAGCATAAGTAGGGGCTTAATTCCATGTTCAATTAAGTATTTATTGCTTGTAAGCCTAGTGTGCGCGTGTATTCCGATTAGTCAGTACGTCAGTAGCACCATTTACTTTGTACAATATTCAGCATAGAATGATAACTTAAAATTATTAAGTGTCTGATATTATGAAACCAAGGTTGTCCGTGTTAAAAAAAACACAATTTCATAAAAAAAATATGTACAATTCCGGTTCTCTAACCGTTTTCACACCAAATTCCATGTGAATTGGGAAAAGCTGGTACCTATTAGCAGATTTAGACACAGACCTACCAGCTTCTCAATAGCAAACTATAACTATCACGCTCACACTGACAGTGAACAAAGAAATAAATGCAGAACTGTCAATAAACTAAGACAAATCGTATATTCGACGAAATTCATAAAATATAGGGGGATGTAAGAAAAGGGGTAGGCCAAGGAAAAGGTGGATTGAATGCGTGAGAGACGATATGAACAGGAAGGATGTGAGTGACAAGATGACTGGTGGCTGAGAGGTATGGAAGGAAAAACATGCTGCGACGATGTAAATGGGATTAGAGCAAGCAAATGATGAAACGAAGATTAACGAAATAAGAAAAGATAAGCACTGTAGTTACGAACAGAAGCGTAAAAATATGTAATAATTACCTACATACGGAAAAAGAAAGGTTCTCGAGTGGCGAACATGTACGGCATAGGTCCAAAGTGAACTGATGAATTGGTGGTCGCGGGAGTCCACTGGATTCGGGTGGCGCAGGAGTGGTTATTGTGGCACTCTTTAGGAAGAAACCGAAGTATGTCCAGCAGTGGCTTTCGGCTGATATGATGATGATAATATTATTTACTTATCCACAAGATAATGGTCACGATCACGATCCTTTTTCGCCCTTTCAACGAAATTATCTACTTCATTAACTGATGGATCTGCATTTCATCGATATCATCATCATCAATGACCACTGTATTCGTGTCGGATGGTTGTTGCAACGTTTATAGCCATGTTGGTTTATTACGGCTGATAATTTTACTTATGGCTGGACAGTCCAATGCAAAAATATGATGGGTGCATATAACTTAAGCGCAAGTACGCAAAATGTGTCCCACGGCTCTTTCGTCGGCTAATTGAGGTTTCCGTACATATTTATACAGAGGATTAATACGATACATATATTTACACTTGACTATACATACATAATTGCGAACCAATTATTTGTCACAAGCGTACGCTGAAGCCATTATTTATGTTTGGCAAGCAAACAGTATCCATGCCAAGTAGGTCGGTACAGTCGAGGGCATAAATATGTATACATTTTTGGGCCTTATTAAAATGTAATAAGGTGAAAAGATGTATAGGTACATATTGGTGCCCTTGACTACTAGCTGAGCCGATGCGTGTATGCATATTTCAAAATGGAGATAGATAGGGCAAAATTAATATCTCATTAGTCATTAGTAATCACGGAATTCGAGTCTGATTCGAACGACTTTCTGGCGAAAGCAACTTTCATGAACCTTGCTCGAATCACAGATCAAAGAATACTAAGTCTCGGATGCAACGAGATGTTACGATACCAAGAAACCAGAAGGTCGCTGCTGGTACGAATATGGTTCCGAACCATTGCTTTATTGCTCTAAATTCATTATTTTTTCTCTTTAATTTAACATTTATCTTTAATTTTCGTTAGCAAACGCTACTGCGTAATACAAAACATATTTTGTAGGTACGAAATACTCGTACATCCATTAAACTAACTAAAAGAACAAAATCAAAGGGCTTCGAAGCTAGACTTGTCAAAGAACTAATTGTTCGAGCTTTACATGCAACCTTTTTTATTTAAGGACGTTAATGAGTTGTATGTGCCAAATTTTTTTTTTTAAATATATAGGTCGATTTGTGTAAGACTGTTCTTACACAAATCGACCTAGTCTCAAACTAAGCAAAGCTTGTACTATGGGTACTAGACGACGATATACATACTTAAAAAACTTACTTACTACTTACTTTATATAGATAAATACATACTTAAATACATAGAAAACATCCAAGACCCAAGAACAAATATCCGTGAAAAATGCACAAATAAATGCCCTGGCCGGGATTCGAACCCGGGACCTCTAGCTTCGGAGGCAGAGTCACTACCAACTAGGCTAAACAGGTCGTCGAATTTAAATTTACGTTCAATTTTTTTTTGCTATTAAATATGTCAATGCATGAAAAGCTTTAGAAAATTGCGAAAAATATTATAATATATTCTGTATTCGTGACGAACTATAATAAAATACAAGTTTTAGTTATTAAACAATGTTTTATTTTATTATGAAGAACCAGTAACGCAAACACTAATTCTGTGTTAGTTAGAATATTTTAGTTTTGAAATTATTTAATGCGACATATATACTTATACATAAATAATATAGGTTTATTTAGTCGGCCTATTTAGCCTAGTACCTATCTAGCTGCCTACGAAGCTAGAAACGAACACTCAATAAGTTTTTGGTCAAAATTTTATTTTTTGGTACATGCTTTTATTGCCGACTGTATTTTTTTCCACAATCATAAACTACTTGTTGTGTCGGTTCGAACAAGCCCAAACACGATGGGTTTATCTTGTGTACTTTAGGAGTTGCTATGACCACCTTCCGTCTCCATCATCAGATCAGCTCTATGTCATAATAATATTGCATTGTCATCCGATTTATACATACATGCACAAATTCAGCTCAATCGGAAACCGGGAAGTGGAAAAATTTAACTTGCAAGATTTGATTACAGACCGACAGACAGACAACGGGACAGGTGAAACAAAATAAAAGCTTGTAAAAATGGGACGAATACCGAAGTAATCCCGAATATTCTGCGCATATCTCGGTACATTAGATTGAATGAAACTTTTTTAAATTACCACTTCTTTCATTAGCCAATGAAAGCTATGTAAAAAACTAACAAATTCGCACAATAGAAATTGCACCATCGGAGCAAATTGCGACGAACGTAAGCTTCGAACAGAAACCCTCGGAAAATAAAAATGACACCGCATTTTCAGCTAAACCATTCACAGAACCTCGACTCACCTCACCAATCTCTATTAAGGTATAACTTGACCCCTAGACTTGTAATAACTATACGTGTTCGGAGCTCAGACACTGGTTGGTATGACACGAGTTGTTGGTGGTAGAGAATACCCCAGCAACGTCCATCCGAACCACCGAACAGAGGGCCATTTGTTTTCAGCATTTTCCCAACGGCAAAAGGACGTAAGTAAGGAAAATACCCAAATGAATTCACCCTTCTGTGAACTGGGGATTCGGCGTAGTGCAATCCTAAAAAGAAGACTTACATTTTGGACTGTACCCAACTCGGAGAAGACAAAAGAATTGCTGAGTACATTTTGGGACAAACAAAAGGAATACTCGTACTTTTATAGTTACCAATATTGAAATAGTGCATTCTAATATCTTGCTGCACATCAAAGATTTTTTTTAAATATTTTTAAATATCATGAATAGCTTAAGTGTCATAGCGTCAAGCACTGGTACTAAATTACTGGCAATCTGAAATAATTACCTGGGTCAGTACTTACAGATCGTTTACTGCGTTTGGACGTCATCGGTTCAACGCCAACGACAGAACGGCGTGCAGTGTGAGAATATTTAATACAATACATGCATTTCTAGAATAGAATATATTTATTTGCGAAAATACTTATTTCTAGTTACATGATGTTATTGTAAAATGTAGTTACATTATTCTATCGTAATTAAATGACATGCAAATAATGTATTTAACTACTACATTTTCCTAAACAATATTTTATTGCCAATGTCCCTTCTGCTTATTATATAGGTAAAAAACTAAAGAAAAGGACCTTGTATGTATGTAGTTGTGACGTGTTTGATTGAATAGACATTTGTTTTGTTTGTGTTACACGTTTTAAATATGTAATGTAATGGCTATAATAATTATAATCGTATGGCATTTATTTTCGAAACGTGAGATCTTCGAGAAGACAAGTACGGTTGCCAGTTTGTTGCACTTTTAGCACCACCCAGGGGTCACGCGTAGGATAACGGTGCATGGGTACTCCCAACGGTCGTGGTGCAACTTCGACCCCCCTTTGTTAAGTGAGTGGGCAACTTGACTGTTAGAAGTTCTCAAGCCGCCCGAAGGTCTCTAACTTGGCTTAGCGATTGCTGTCGTTGGCAGCAGCCGGGATCAACGACTTAACGTGCCTTCCAAAGCACGGGAGCGCTCAGTTAGTAACCACTTAAAGCGGTCATCCATCCGAGAACCGACCTGCGCCCACGTTGCTTAACCTCGCATACCGCAAGCGGTACGCGGGCGCCGCTGGGCCACGAACGCTCGCTCCATTTAATGTCTATTCGAACACGTCACAGCTAATACATACAACAGGTCCTTTACTTAAGTTTTACTATTCAGACCATTTTATTAAGTCCTAAACCCTATAAGAACAATTCATGCAGGGTTCAACTTCCGATGTCATGGCGTGTGACGTAAGTGACAGCTTTTGGTTGCAGGTGAGTTGAGCTTCCTGACTGTAATATTGTCAGTAAACTGATAAGAGAGGAAATCTGGACGAAACAGTAAGATCTCGGCATAGTAGTAATATCGCATGCAGACTCCATTCCGCCAAATCAGGAAGTAGCCTTAGAGAGTACCAGTTTTTAGAACAACTACTACTTATTTTTCTACTGCAGCATTATAATCTGTCATTTAAATGACTGACTTTTCATACAAAAACAAGTCTATAACATAGACAAGTCATTATGGTTTTAAATCAAATTATTTTGCTGTCGTAGTTAAATTGTTGTATGCAACGTTACATAATTTAGGGCCTTAAATTCGAAAGTCGCTCTAACAAATCGAGCGTAGCGAGAGAACTCTTATTACTATAACTGTTGCATAAAATAACTATAATGATTCTGTGCTGGAGTGCCGTAAAATCAATGACAATGTCAGAAGCGTTATCGGGACAGGCCCTCAGTAGTACTCTCGGATAATGTTATCTTGATGGACTTTTCCGCTTCGATATTGGCGATACTGTATTATCTACTGTTTTGCTTTTTGTTTTCGCCCGACTCGTAAAAGGCTAGCTTCTGTTGTGTATTTACTAACCGTATTTTTTTGTATACTCAGTTTTATTTCCGTATAGTATATATCTATTGAGTGTTGCTTGTATCAGGAGCAACCACTTGTTCCCAAATATTTATTATTTTTTCAGTTCGCAGAAATTTTGATCTAACGTTAAGGAACTTCAAGTAGAGGATCTTGACACTACGAGATCATAGCATAGCACGTTAGTCAACGGAGATTCATCAAGTAATGGGTCGTCGCGGTTTTAGCATTTTTGTTTTAAAATATTTATGGAATTTTCTGATGATTTTTGAATTTTCATAGTATTTTCAAAATAAACAGCTATTAATATTACACCAGAAAATTAATAAAATATATGTTTTCTTTTTCAATTGTAACCTAATCTAAGTAATTTTCTTGCTTAATAATCTACTTTTTAGATATTTTCTCGTGTTACAGGCCACATTCTGTAAAGGATTACATCAAATTACATAACAGCCGGTATTCATTCATTAAAATCTGAAAGTCGGAGATTGCCATACAAATATTCAACGTTCGTCAACTTGGTTTGATCTCTTATTCCACAGGTGTGAATTAAGACAACAGCGCGCAGCTCCTTCTCCTTCAACTTTTTCTTCTCTTTCTCTTCTTCTTTCTTTCCGTGTCGATTATGCGGTCGTAGCTGCCGATCCCGTATCGGTCTTACATGTAAGCCATTTCCGTAAGTACCGCACCCCAAATTTGGGCACTGCTAATCATCTTTCCATAGATGAACAAAGCCAATGCCGATGATGATGATTCAACGTGAACTTTCCGTAATAGCTGTTTACGATACAAGGGTTGTAAAATAAAGAAAGGCCGATATCGCAGATGTTTGAGGCCCGACCCGCAGGCGAGGGTCATAAATATGCAAGAGATGGCTTTCTGTTTTACCACCCGTGTTTTGTACAGAATTTTACGTCACAACTTGGCCAAAAAGTGGGTTTTTTCCGGACAAAACACGGGTCGTAAAACGCAAAGCCCTCTCTCGCATATTTATGACCCTCGCCTGCGGCTCCGGCCCTAAAATATTTGCGATATCGGCCTTTCTTTATTTTACAACCCTTGTATCGTAATAGTACATTACGATACAAGTGCAGACAACAGGAAATTCGCAACTAGGGGTGACAAATTGAAGCACGACCGAAGGGAGTGTTTTAAATCGACACGAGTTGCGAATTACCTATTCGCACGTGTATCGTACAACGTTTTACAGTACATATGGCTCTTTAAAGTTTCGACATATGCACGTAATCTGCTGATTACCGCACTCGTATGGTAAAGTAGCACCATATTTATTAAAAAAACGGATGTTAGAATCGGGTCTAAACGATTTAACCTACTGAGCAAACGTGAGCTAACGATGAACAAACGATACCGATATGCCATTTGCGGGCAAATTATTTGGGGTGGTTGTCTTCACGGCAATCCATATTTACTATAAATAGCTATTAATGCAACCCGCCTTATCTAGTAGTAAGGTATAAAATGAAATGTCCTAGTTCCTTAAAAAATATTGTATTTAATATACCTTTAGGATGAAACTATACTGGGATAACGCTATTATGATGACCTATCAAACGTTGAGGTTTGGCTCGCAAGTCTCGAACGCTTTGAGATATTCAACTTTGATGGAAACTTGTCATGAGGTGTTTACGTTTAATCACGTGGACTGGCTTATTATGCAATCGCTTATACTAATTAATGTGCGAAGGTAAATCGACAAATCCCGCAGGTTGAATCTCGCAAAGTGTCCATTGATTGAGTTAGTAATTACAGGTTTACTAAGCCATACATGTGAATACAATAAACGAACCAATTATGACTTTTAGTCCAACTAAATTATTAAAGCACAATGTAACGACATGACACTGACAATGTGTATGTATGTAAAGCAAAACACAACAATAGTGAACAGGCAGCTTCCCGGTTAGCGTGTTCCATCTTAGACCTTGTCTTAACTTTCCGTCAGTTTAGACTAGGGTTAAACGCAATCCCATTCACAAAAACGTCTTAACTTTCCGTCAGTTTAGACTAGGGTTAAACGCAATCCCATTCACAAAAACGTCTTAACTTTCCGTCAGTTTAGACTAGGATTAAACGCAATCCCGTTCACAATAAAAAAATAAAAAAATGAAATCATTTTCAATCGTTTGAAATCGTTTATCAAACGAAAGGCGGCATAAAGTAAATGACATAGCCACTCCCATGATCGAGAAGCGCCCTTCGTAAACCGGGAAGATGATGATAAAAGAGCGTCTTATTTTTCAAAGAGATTTTTTGTCTAAGTTAAAAAAATGGTACATGTGCATTTTTTTTGGTTGAAAAGAAAATCTATGCAAGTTTTTTTTATGTTTTCTCGGTAAAGGTACCCCGTGCATATCTGGCAACAATATTATTTAAATACTTAATTTAGTTTTTGAGTTAATGGTAAATAAAAAGCGCTAACGGTATTTAAACGATAAGTCCAATTTACACACGTGCAAGATCAACTTATTATTCCTCGGTAACCCGTTATGGGGTTATAGGCTGTTTTTGTAATAATAGGACAAAAAAAATTACTCTGGATAGATTTGCGCTTGACCACAAATCACCTAATGTTAAGTGATGTTGTGCTCTAGGATGGAGCATGCTTACCTAATCAAAACCGGTTCACTCTAGTCTTGAAGACCGTAAGATTGTAGTTGACAGTGAACAAGAATTCCGGCAAGGGGTTCCACAGCTTGGCTGTTCTCACAATAAAAGTGTAAGAGAAACGCTTCGTACGAGTTTTTGGAACTGCCACCGTATAACGATGTCGCCTCGCTGTACCCCTGCTCGTCCGATGATAGAAGGGGGCGGGGGGCATTCACAACTACTACCTGATTTCAGGCAAAATATCTTATTCAGAACGTTTCTGTTCCATTGCAGAAAGTTTCTAAACAAGAGTACCAACCGCGAACAGTCCCAAGCAAAGTTCGGTGAATTAACAATTAATTCGGTAGCCATTTTTGTACTTAACTGTACCCTAATTAGGGTACTGGTTTTATTGACACTGCCGTCACTAGTTGTCTTCACCCATTAGCACAGCATACGTCATTAGCGTTTTCCTGTTCCGTGGTCGTGTTTGATAACACGGTGACTCGGCTGTGAGGAATCACCGCCTTTTGTTACTACGAGTTGTAAAACCTATTAAATATTATTATATTCACGAATGTGACGAACACAACAGTAATATGAACTTCATTATAAGGAGATTATGTCTAGATGTTTTGTTTGCGTGTTGCTACTTAAGTAGGTATTCATAAACAAACGAACAGCTAATCATTAGAAGTCTATAACGTGTCAAAACTGTCAAACTTATTTTATGTAGGCACCGATGTAAGGAACATTGCTTCCCCATCGGGCAACCCCGCAATACGAAAACACCCGAAGTGGCTATCATTATCGTATTAAATGATTAACAAGTTCATATCTGTTGATGTGGAACTTTATTATTCAATGCCTAATGTCAGAATGAAAACTGGTAGTGTTATGCCATTTGACATGACAGATGTTAAAGGCAAAGATGAGGCCGACGATGAAGCGAGCTCACCCAGAAGATGCCTATTCACCCGTGCCTTAAGAGGGCGCAGTACGCTCGGTCTGGCTCGGTTCTCCATACAAACGTATTTACCCTCATTTTAAAACGCCATGCTAGAATAACATGAAAATTTGTATACACAATGGGATCCGGCATATCTAGGTCGGACCATAGTTTCTGTTGCTAGTAATTGTAAAAGAAAAAAAATACAGCGGCTTTTTGAGTTTTTTACGGCTTGTATGAAAACCTTAATAATCGCTCGCAAGCAACGGAAACTATGGTCCGACCTAGATATGCCGGATCCCATTGTGTATACAAAGTTTCATGTTATTCTAGCCTGGCGTTTTAAAATGAGAGCATAAATACGTTTGTATGGAGAACCGAACGTACTGCTCAGTCTTAAAAAGGTTTAGGTTATTTGAACTCGGATATACAGACGGCGGCAGAGAATTCCAAAAATGCATTATTGTAACATTTGCAATACCAATGTGTCATCTCATCTAACATCAACATCCATTGTTATGTAGATACATTCCTTTTGTGCGCAATAAACATCAGATTTCTAAGATCAAGTTATTCTGATTTTCCAGTACGAGTAGATATATTTAGGTTGTTTTGGGTAAAAGTATAACCCTACGCGTTAAGGAAGGTATATAGGAGGAAAATCAAATATGTACATGTTAGACCTATCCTCATGTATGGTTGTGAGGCCTGGACACTAACACAGAAAGAGGAAAGACAACTCCTTGTGACGGAGAGGAAAGTGTACCGAAAGATCCTGGGACCTGTCAGGAGAGATGATGGCACATGGAGGATGCGTAAGAACGCCGAGGTTGAAGAGTTGGTGGCTGAACCCAACATCATAGGCGAAATAAAGTCCCACAGACTTCACTGGTTCGGCCACCTACAGAGAATGGGAGAGGATCGCGCCGTCGAGAGAGCATACCATACCTGAGTCGACCGACTGGTCGTCGCCCAGTCGGGCGACCCAGGTATCGCTGGGAAGACATAGTGGAGGTGGATCTGCGTCATCTGCAGGTCAAAGATTGGCAAGCAGTGGTGCAGGATCGGGATAAGTGGCGTGCTCTCGTTTCGGAGGTCAAAACCCGTTTTGGGTCACTGAGCCAAGATAGTTAGTTAGTTAGTTTAGTTAGTTTGCATTTTACCTTGGCGTATAAAACTAAAAATAAGAATATTATATTGATGACTTTACTTGGGGGTCACGAATGCCTTTATTTGGGGCGGTATTTACGATATTGTAATCATGCTTCTATGATTAATATTTTTTTTACTGATATCGAACGTCAAAACCAAATTTGGTTTTGCAAGCTACATTCGTGCACATGACCGACGCTCGTGAAGGTCGTGGAGCTAGGTTCGCCATTGACGGATACGTCAAGGAGGACGATGATGAGAAGCCCGCTAATCAATTTCAAAAATGTGTAAATCGAAATGTAACGTTATGTGAAAATTCATTGCATAATAGTAGTTTACATATGCCCTCATCATTAACGTGTACTACCCACTATTGGGCACTGGTCTCATTAATGAGAGCGAACGGGCATACCTACAACTTGAATTTCCAAGCACTGATTTTCGGTGAAAAGTGAGGATATTTGTATGAACTGGAAAAATCGATGTTTATTAAAACATTTGAAGATACCGCAACATGCGACAAAACACTTGAAAATCGATAAAACACTATCGGACGTCTGCCTAAGATGCTAAGCCTCTATCAGGTTATCAGGACCTTGGCCAGACTTATCTCGAACCTAATCCCATTCTCATACGGAGAGGCAGTAAGTCAATCTGATTTACAACGGGGCAAGTGTTTTTATGTTTGTCCTTGTTTGGCGACATGTCTTGGCAGGTTGCGTTTACACATTCGCGCTCGCTTCACCTAGTCGCTCGACGAACGTTCGATTAGACATTCGTGTAGCAGCGGACGCATAATAATTGATGCCGCGATTATATGCTAGACAGCGAGTAGAAAGGGTAGATCCCCCTCTTTCTAATTTGCACAGCGCACAGACAGGAGTCCTGAGTCCTGTCAGTGGATTATTGCAGTCTTCTTGTCGAATATCCGTATACATATTCGGGGCAGTGTTCACTCATTGAGGATCGTTAGTTACTTACTGATAAGACCTCAAAATGAGTTAGTTTAATTCCAGTATTTTGGCCGAGCGTTTAAATTATTAATCTTACTAAACTGAATGCACCTCACGACCCACTCCTTTTATTAGCGTCGAAAAAGTGTCCCAGACGCGAGCGAGCCATGAAATAGGCCGAAAGGCGAGTAGCAAACATATCGATTTTAAACCCGCCAGACATTAGTACACACTGCTTCGTTACCCATTATTTTCTAATATATATATGAAATAAGAGTAAGAAAGGTACAAAATATTGTCGTTATTACTGATAGCGTCTGGCAGGTTTAACATATAAGCACAGAATAATATATAAACCAACAATTTTTTTCCGTCGCTAGTTGCCATTATTACAAGCCTGTGATTTTACGAGTTTCAATTCACCAAATGTAGGGTTTTATTGGTGTTTGATCCCTGTTTATGCGCTGTCTTCTTAGCATTTTAGAAGTCTAGGTTGCACACTCATGTGCAAAAAAAAGTATCAAATGAATCCTTTTATAAATATATACTGAAACCTTAACCGAGCCATGGGACATATTTGAGTAGGTATGTTGTATGCCTTCACATTATTGCACGTGACTAAAAAAATGGCATATTATCTGGCTAACGGGACAAAATAAAAAGAAATATTGGATTGACCCATACGCTAGCTCGCTACTTGCCTCTTGCACGAATATGTACATGCGGCTTTATAGTGACTCAGAGCCTCATGGTTTTTGTCTTGATTGCTTGGTGTGTGTCAAGGGACTTGGTGTTCACAACGCGACAAATCGCTGCTTATGCACCAGTTTCTAATAGCACTCTTATGCATAGTTGTTTCACTAGGGCTCAAGTTATAGTTGATATGATTGGTGGTGTGAAGGAAGCTGGGTTGTGAATGTCATAGTTGGGCTGATATACGCACTGAGGTGATGCTCGTTTGTTTCAATAAAGGGAAACAATCGAGCGTAGTGCTAAATTTCTCGTTTTGCTATCGATTGGGGATACGAAAGGGTTGGCATGTTAATTGAGTAACTTTTGAGTGAGTTAGCCATGGATGGAGACTGACAGCCGTAGCATACGTTTTTGATAACTGTGAATATTTTCGCCACCGGACTTGAGAAAAACTTCGCAATAGATTTTCGCGAACCTATGTTTCTTTACAGTATTTATCAATTAACTATCAAGAAAATGATTCATACTTTCACAGCAATAATACAAGGGTATATTCCATGCAAAATTGCCAGTGGCAGTACTCCTAGCAATAGGCGTTCAAAAATGCATTTAGTACAATTTGCATTGGTTGTTTGTGTGTTTGTTTGTGTTTTTAGTATTAAATAAAAAAAATTGAAACTAGAAATAGACTTAAGGTACTAATAGAAAATGCAATTGTTCCGCCAGATCCAAATCCCAATGCTTAACACACTACAAGACCCGCAAACGGCAAAGGTCGTTAACAAAATGTTCGTATTAGCTTGACCGCCTATTGCCGTAGCGAGTATCGCGTTTCGTAATTATTACATAAAGCCTTATATGTCCCACTCCTGGAGAAAGGCTTCCCTCTTCTTCCATTGATCTTGGATTTTTTCGTTCGTTTCGCCATCGCTGATGAGTTCTGCCGCGTCTCCTTTTCGAGTTGTGAGGGTTCCACTCCGTACCGCTCGCCGTAGTTTGTTTCGTAATTTCGTATGCAGTAGCAAAATAATCAAAATACGTTAACGGTAATATTTTTGGGGCACGAGGTGCGGGTTAAAAAGTGAGGTAAACTTTAGCTATGTAAATTCTTGATGATACTTCGTCATTAGGTAAGTTATCTATGATCAACATAATTAAAAATCTACGAGAAAAAATACAGCACCGCTTTTAAATTTTGAGACTAATCTTCAGAAAAAGTGGGTAAAGCGGCGGAAAACGCCGAAATTGTAAAGCACAATAAATACAAGGACCTCGGCGGCGGATACAATTTTGTACATTGGATCCATGGGGTCCTAGCGCGTAAAGTTGTTTACCGAAATTGCGAACCGTCTGGATAACGTAAGTAACTGGTGACTGAAGAGCAGGCGACTTCCTCGCACAACGTTATCAGCATTGCGATACAGCGAGGAAGTGCCGCCAGCATCCTCGTTATAATGTCTCAAAGGCCAGTTTTAGATTTAAGTTACTTTTAATAGTATTTATATTATTTAAGCTGTTTTGGTTAGTATTCTTGTACATATTTTCTTGGGAAGTAAATAAATGAGTTAAAGTAATAAGCATAAGTTCGCGAAACAAAGATCTAGCCGTACGACGTATCCGACTTGCAAAATTTAGCAAATCATTTATTGGGCAATCAATACATTTTTATAACAAAATACCTTATACTATAACTAACCTTCGAGACCATAAGTTTAAGAAAGTTGTTAAACTTATATTAACTAGGAAATCGTACTATAAAGTGTCAGATTATACAAGAGACAAAGATGTTTTTTGGAATCAATGTATTTGTAATGAATGATTCATAATAATTAGTATTCACGATTTTATCTAATGTAAATATTGACGAACATAAGTGTATCTTTGTATACCTACATGAGAAAAAAATGAACTATGAACTATGAGTTTTATCTATGAAGGACATTGTTAACTTTCAAAAGGATTATCAGGCGATTCACATCTGTCTGTAGGCCTTTTTGATAATAAGACAGACATTACCTCACGGTAAAATAGGTTTCAGGCTTCATCCCTACGAGATTACAGGATAAGCTATCTATAAACAACCCGAAAATAGGGGAGAAATTTTCGATCCTGCTCAAGGATTTACTATTTTCTTTTTCTCTTTAGGTGAGGCGAGTTTTGGTTGGGATCATCCAAATCGGTTCAAGATTAGAGATAAATAAATATAACAATACAAGAATGGGAAAATAGCGATTTGATTTTTGGATAACCCGATTCTTATTAATGTAGATAGAGAAGAGGGTGTATGTATATGGTACCTATACATCACTTCGTACGGCCGAACTATTTATGGGATATTTTTTCCATACTATTCTGGACTTTGAGAAAAATAATCGCACAGAAGTTATAATATTAGTTTTGTGAGGTGTGCAATAAAGAGGATTTGTATCGTATTGTATTGTAATACTAGCTGTTGCCCGCGACTTCGTCCGCGTCTTCGCTCCTATTGGTCGCAGCGTAATGTTATATTGTTATATAGCCTAAAGCCTTCCTCGATAAATGGACTATCCAACACAAAAATATTTTTTCAATTCGAACCAGTAGTTCCTGAGAGTAACGCGTTCAAACAAACAAACTCTTCAGCTTTATAATATTAGTATAGATTTCCCATATGTATGCATATAGGGGTATCAGGCAATTAATGAAATTGTAATAATTTGCCTTCCACATTTAAATTCAAGATATGTAGGAGCAACATGCAAGAAGTTAGAAAATAAGTAAAAGTCGGATGTGTCCCGATATACATAATGTACACATGGACAAAAATGATATATGTATTGTACATTTTATGAGACAGAAGGTAGTGATGCAAGCTACAAATGGCAAAGATCTAACTGCAACAGAATAGCACCATCGAGAAAGGTATTTAAAGCCATCAAAAATAAATTTGTAGTAAGTACCCAAACATTGTACCGCTGTGTCGTTTGTAAATAAGGACGAATTCAAATCGAAATTGTTGTATTTGTTGTACCAATATCGCCTTGATGACCACCCGAATAGTGCTGCCTATTTGTGGCAATGAAATAAGTATGTTGAGTGCTTACCTGGATCAAAATTGGGCCAAAAAAAGGTAATAGACATACCTTCATAACTAATTCTAAATATTGGTAAAAGTAAAAATTATTCTTTTGGGTTTACATAAATGAAGTTTTCGTAACTATGAAATATAAGTATATACTCAACTTCTTATGTCTTTCCCAGATAACAGTATTTGAACATAGGTAACATAGGTACTTAATTCTAAAACTCACGTAGGTATACCCTTCTGTTTGGCAATTAAAATTGCGATAGTTTTCTCAGAATGCCGAATACCATAATTTTGAACTTTACTCAAATGTACGAGTATGAAGGAAGATCGTGGCCTGTGTGGTTAAAGAGTTTATCCATTGTTACCGGTAACAGATAAGATATTAACATCAGTTGTTGTTACCCAAAAGGTTAACCTTAATACATGAGAATGTTTCTGAAGTGAAATTCTCTGACGGCTGACACACTATGAGCCGTCTCACGTCAGTCAGAGCGCGTCAGATGAATGAAATATCTAACCATACTATGATCGTGTATGAAAGAGCTAGCGTTTTCTCCTGTTAGATTTAAATAACTCCCTGGCTTAACGGTTCTTTTTATTCTTATTGATCTACTTTTATCTGAGATCTAAACGCAAAGGATGTTGTCAATAATCTCACCACTTGACCGACACTGCGATCCTATTGTATACTCATGTATCAATGTTTTGTACGGCCGTCTGTTTGTATGGTAAACAAACCACGTTTTGTTTGCGGTTAAATGCAACCGCAGAGGGTGTTTTACTTAATTAAAAGGAAAATAAGTCATGCGCCGTGACAATGATTGACACGAATTAAAACAATTATCACAAATTATGTTAGCGACTGAGCTGTCAAGTAACTTAGACTTGAGTTAATAAGCAGCTAAACTACAAAAATAATAAGCAAAAAGACAAAAGCAGAACGAAAATTTGCACTAACGTTAAGCTGGTACTTACTTTCGCTGAAAATTCTCTGTAGGTAGTCAAACTGGGCTCATTACACTTCGTATTGACGCGCAAATACCACGAAAACAATCCCTAGCTTTGGGGGATGTGACGTCACAGGCAGTTTGAACAAAACACAGGCAGGCTACTAGTTTTCACACGCGATTTAATTGAAGTATGGATGTTGTGGTAACACGCGGATGGGCCGAGTTTGGGCATATGTAAGACCGACGTGCGGACGCTGCGACGGCTGGCAGCGGACTGAAGGCTCTTCGCTGAGGCGGCTGAGGTGTGCCGGGCCAATCGTGTGCCCCCCTCCGCCGCCGCCCGCCCAGGCTCGAGCCATAGAATACGTGACGTAGATTGTCAACAGTTCTAAATGGATTTTAGGGCTGTCGAGGAGTCTTTCGTACTGGGTACCTATGTTGCAAAGTTGAGTGCATGTAAGTTTTTTTTTAAATATAGAATTGGATACTTTCCTCTTGTATATGAAACCAAGTCTGTGCCTACTGCATGTGAAAGTCGTATATCTTCCTCAAATGTTTTAACCTTTTCGACGCCAACGACGTATATATGCGCACCACCGGTTCGACGCTAACGACGCATATATCCGTCATGGCTTCTAATGAGATTTCAACCTACATGCATTGTTATAAGGTTCAACTTAGCGTTTGACATTCTCATGGTATGGCGTGTGAGTGACAGCGTTTGTATATATTTAATTGTGTTATTCCTTCCATGAGGCGAAAACTAGTGAGCACGTATTTTGCTTAAGTGATTTCTCTTCTTCTCTTTTCCTTTTTAAATAAATACAGTCTGTACTTTGGATTAATCAGGTTCCGTTATTTTATACTGTATTAAATTGGTCTAACTCCTGCAAGTGTGATTTGTTGCATTATTGTACATTGTATGTATTGCCTAAGCGTATGTTCTTTTTTTTTTCTTATGTAATTTCTAAACGTGAGTTCCTGTAATTGGCTCTGTATGACTATTTTAGCTGCAATATTGTAATATTTGTAATTATAGCTGTTGGTTCTCCTTATATAAATAAATAAATAAATATGACAGAGCGCTGGAAAGGTTAACTTCTCATTTTAGTCATCTGATAAGTGATGAGTCAAAAATAAAGTTTTTCCTCATAGCGGTAAGGTTCAATGGACCTGCTTAATTTACTAAGATGTTGCTTAAATACAAAGGACATTTTATAGTATGACTCAATAATAGGTCAAGTGATTTCTAAGAAAAATATTTAAATCATATTTCTGTGCCATAATGGTATATTAATTTATTCTTTCTGATGTGTGAGACGGGAACCGTCTCGTGAGAAAAAATTAAAAGTCCTTATGGCGATAAATAGGATGTATTTATCCAGAAGTGGGGAGATCCTAAATATCCTGAAGTTCCTAGTCCGAATTTGTTTATCATTTTAACATATCAATATCATAAAATATTGCAGGTTGCTTGGTCTCACACACACACACACACCAAGCCTTCCGTCAGAGAATTAGAAAAGCAAAGCGGAATATCATTTCGCTTCGATATGACGAAGCTCAACTGGGGAGGTATCTCCGCCTTACAGAAAACCGCAACCATAATACCAGTGTTCAGTCCTAGGTATATCTGTGCGGTATTGTGTTTGTGGTTAGTTAGGCATCCAGAGTTATTTTGTATGGGAGCCCCTTAAAATTTTATTTTATTTTGTTTTTAGTATTTGTTGTTATACCGGCAACAGAAATACATCATCTGTGAAAATTTCAACTGTCTAGCTATCACGGTTCTTGAGATACAGCCTGGTGACAAACGGACGGACGGACGGACAGCGGAGTCTTAGTAAGAGGGTAATAGTTTTACCCTTTGGGTACGGAACCCTAAAAATAACAAGGTGACTTCGGATAGTTTTCTCTACCTCTCTTCTCATCATTACATCCAGTACAGTTATCTTGCGTCATAAAAATCATCTTAACAAATAACTCAGTGTTTGTGCATTATAATTCAGGTTTAATGTAAATACCACCACCACCACCACCATATCAGCCAAAGGACGTCCACTGCTGGACATAGGCCTCCCCCAAATTCACGGGGGGTAAATGCCATAATCGCCACGCTTGGCATGCGGGTTGGCGATCGCAGTATCTCCACCGCACTCCAGGGATGCTGCTGCCCATCCCCCGGTGGTCTTGGTCGTACTCGGGTATGTCCTAAAACTACGACCAATGTAAATACAATCACCGTTAATTTTATAGCGGTGCTTTAATTATGTCATTAACTTTTGATCAATACTTATCGTAACAGTTTTGAACTATGACGTCAAATACAAGTACAATACGTCAAATCATTTTTTTTAAATTGTATTAATTTTGGATAAAAAATTAAATATATTTCATCAGAAATATCTGCATGAGTTATAGCAAATCACATTTTTTTAATTAACCGTATTATTCAGTTTCCTAAATCTGCATATTAATGGCATCGGTGTAGTAAGATGACGTCGTAGTAAACAAACATTAAAGGATATCATTTGCACTTACTTGTCAATTTACTTGCTTGTTGCTGGCAATTTAAATTTGAAAAAATAAATAAAGGAATTTGGAATTTAGTTTCTTTAATAAAAATTAAGCTCATGGTTCGGTTATAGAACTAAGTTTCCATACCTTCCTTAAAAAATCGGCCAAGAGCATTTCGGGCCATGCTCAGTGTAGGGTTCCGTAGTTGCCCAATGATCTTACTCTAAAAAATCAATAATAAGCTAAAAAAGGAAGACTTTTTACGATAACTTAAAAACGGCTTAACTGATAATATCCCCTATAGTTTTCATTGAAAGCTTTACTTTTTTTTTTCATATTTTTTGGACCCATAGTTCAAACGTTAGAGGGTTCACAATTTTTTTTCTTTTGAAGTGAATATTTCCGAAAATATTCACTTTATGAAAAAAAAATTGATGAAGACTTCTATTTATTTTGAAAGACCTATACAATAACACCCCACACCAAAAAAAAAAACATTCCCTCTTTACGTGTAGGGGAGGTACCTTTTAATTTTTTTTTGTTTTTATTTTACGACTGTCAGTGTTATTTATTTATATGTCCATATTAAATTGCAGCTATAAAGCACTAACAATCACAGAGCATAGCTTCGGACAGTCAGAGGGACAGACAGACAGGCAGACAGACGGACATGGCGAAACTATAAAGGTTTCTAGTTGACTACGGAACCCTAAAAAATACCGTATCGACGTCACATATCGTATGAAGTTTTTTGTAAATATAAGTATGATAGGACTATAAGAAATTTTAACACCTTGACCACACCAGCACCACGATTATATTGTACTTATGTCAAATCTATTAAATTTCATATTATTTATATGTCATACTCGTTATACTCAATTAAATTGATGTAACGTGCCTATTAGTAAAATTATTTCAAACTAAACTAAACAGGTAACATGTTCACAATGAATAAATGTAATTAATAATTCTATTTTATATTATTTATATGTAATACTCGTTATACTTAATTAAATTCATGTATCGTGCTTATTACTCAAATTATTTCGAACTAAATTAAACAGGTAACATGTTCTCAATTAATAAATGTATTTAAAATAAATTAATACAGTAAATATAATAATTATTAATAAAATAATACAAACATGAAATACATCTTTATAATATGAAATCACTGGCATTTATTATGGTCACAACTTTCTACATGGTTCTCATCTAATGGTCTGAAAATGAACTGTAGTAAGTGTTGCTATATGATATTCCGTCGTGGGTTTAATAGCCCTGATCATGTCTGTTATTTCGAAGTTAGATTGTGTAAGGTTTTTGGGTGTTGAACTACACTCTTTTTTAAGATGGCACAAGCAAATTGATCAAGTATCTAATAGGCTGGCAAGTGAATGCTATGCTCTGAAATGCCTAGCCAGTACAGCAGACAACGAAACTCTAAGCATAGTAAGCTATCAGGTTGTCCAAATATAAACCCGCCATCTTATTTACAATTTCACGAAATAGTAAGAGGGTTCTGGAAACGTCCATAGTTCGGCTATATAAGAAGAGCAGGCTCGCGCGACCTCAACAGTCGAACAATAACTTCGATACGATTCGGACGAATGACAAAGATGGACATTTCTCGAAAAGAACTCAGGCTACTTCTACTTCATGAGTTTCGTCTGGGTCACAAAGCAACGGAAGCCGTGCAAAATATTTGTAGTACGATGGGAGAGAATGTCCTCTGTTACGACACAGCAAAACGATGGTTCCAGAATTTTCGTGAGGGTAACTTTAAACTCGACGACGAGCCCCACCCTAGAAGACCACCAGCAATTGATATCGACGTTCTAAAAAAAATCATTGAAGATAAACCAAGATCTACGGTGCGTGAACTGGCAGAGCGTCTTCAGTGCTCCCATGGGACAATAGATAATTACCTTCAGAAACTTAGTAAAACCTGGAAATATGGAATGTGGGTGCCGCACGACTTAACTCCTTCTCAACAACAACAGCGAGTCGACATATGCATGCAAAACTTGACATCACACAGGAACTTCGAGTGGTTACGCAATCTTATTACCGGTGACGAGAAATGGGTCTTCTATATAAATCATACCCGCAAGCGTCAGTGGCTTAGCGTCGGTCAGAAGGCAGCACCAACACCGAAACAAGACAGTCACCAAAAAAGATTATGCTGTGCGTCTGGTGGGGAATTAGGGGAATAATATATTGGAAACTTTTACCACCTAATACTACAGTTACTGCGGATGTCTACTGTGACCAGCTTGATCAAGTATCTAAAAATCTAAAAGGAAAACAGGATAGAATTTATTTTTTGCATGACAATGCCAGAGCACACATTTGCAAGAAAACTTGTAAGAAAATACAGGAACTTGGATGGACTATTATTGCACATCCCCCTTATTCGCCAGACATTGCGCCAACCGATTACCACCTATTCAGGGCTTTATCTAATTACTTACAGGAAAAAAATTTTGATAACCAACACCAACTAAAATGTGACCTGACAAACTTTTTTGACGAAAAACCGAAAGCCTTCTACGAGCGCGGGATTCTCACACTGGCAAATCGTTGGCAGCAAGTTGTGGATAACGACGGTCAATACATTTATTGAAAAGTAGTTGTTAATTTAAAAATAAAATTTATAATAAAGTTTTCTGAATAATGGCGGATTTATATTTGGACAACCTAATATTTCTATTTTTCTTACTTTCAAAGTATCATCAGATATTGCATAGAAGTTTGGGGTAATGGTACAAATATAGGTGCGCTACCTTTGAAACAATAAAAGTCCCTTCGTTTTCTCGCTGGGTGCGCACGGATACCTGTCACACATACGTCAATTTTTATAGAGCACAAGATAATGACTGTAATTTCTCTATAACTTTACTGTATCTGCTTGTATGTATTTAAAAACAAAGATCAATTCAGAACAGCTAGACAAAATTTGCATAGGCAACTTAGAAATAAGAATGAACTTTTAGTGACCAAATCAAATTTTAGGTTTTTCGATAAAAGCCTAAAAATACCGCAATTAGAGTGCATAATAAACTGGACAATAGTATAAAAGAATGTGGTGACATCCGAACGTTTGAACGAAAATTAAAACAATATTTTACCAATCGACCCTACTACTCAATTAAATAATTTTTCGCAAATGCATTAGATCAATGAACTATTTTATTATTCTGATTCTGTTTTTTTTCTCTCTCGACATTTCTCAGCGCTGACATGGTCCTATTATTGATTCACAAATTTTATTTTTTATTGGAACTTCAGAAGACAACATATTTTATTATTTTAATGAATATGAATATATGATATTTTGACATTGAAAATGTCTTTTCGTTCGCTCCAGTATAGGGTCCCATTTCACGAAATAGTGCGATCCCCTTATATCCCCTTATTTCAGAGAGTTGTGAAGGTATGATATTCAAACTAGGCTCAAAAGACGCGTATTTACCAGATGTGTAAGATGCAAAGAGAATTATTTGAGAAAGTCCAGAACGAAAAAAGTGAAAAAAAGCCGAAATAGTGAAAAAAATATTCAATTTCCTCCGATTTTTTCATTTTGGCACTCGATATTTTGGAAACGAAGAATGATATCAAAATTTTGATCAAAACTCCTCTGGACAATTTAGTCCGCTACAATTTGAGCCTAAAACAAAGACGATCGGGTCAAGGGTTTGCGCTGTAGCCTAACCTTTTTGAAAGAAGTCAAAAAGTCAGAACGACTATTAGTAGGTAATATATTTTTTTTTTAAATCAACACAATTGTACAATTGTAGTTAGTTTTAGTTTTATATTTCAAATTGTTTAAATTAAACATGTATTGTTTCTATAATAAATTATTATTAATTATAGTTCGAAACAACAATAGCACATTATTGCAGTGCCCGGGAAATAGCAATTCGTGGATAAGTCAATGATGTTTTGGAAGACCAATATCTTCCAAAACCTTGGCAAATAAAATAGTTGATTGAGATTGCATAAAACAAGCCATTTTATCCGAGACAATTTATCGACCCGAGCCGCAGGCAAGGGTCGATATAAAGTAGAGGATAAAATGAGTTTTATACATGAGTTATACATCTGCTTTTCACTTCGATTGCGAGAAAATTAAACAAATAATCAAGGTTATGATATCATATAATTTATCCTTCTCCTGGGGCCTAGGGTGTCATGTTGAATTCGACTTTGAAAATTCTTGTTATAGTTATAGTCGGAGTTTGGAGGTCGAGTTAATTTGAAGTCGCCGTTATCTTGCGTGAATATTAGTAAAGTGGCAAATGCCTTTTTATGTGGTTACCGTAACTTGGCTGCGCTTTATAAAATTGCCAATTTAATAGGAATTTTGTATGTGAGCTATGTTTATATATTATATATCAACCAAACTGGCATAACGTTAGCAAATGTAATGCATTTTTTTATTTTGTTGAGTTCATTTTCAATGTACCTTGATGGTCGTGTAGTGCACGAGATCTGTGATTTTTTTTAATTAGTATCAATCTGTTTCTGTTTTTCTCTTTGACATTGTATAATCACCGATTCAATTGGTGCTTTCTATTTCCGTTGTGTTCTATTTATTTGTAATTTAATTTAATTTACTTAATTGTATTTGCATACATTTATCTATGTTTTACTCCAATAAATAAATAATTGAGTATTGAGTATTAAAATAAACAAAAATATAAATAACAAATAAATAAAACAAAATCATAATGACTAAAAAGCAGCATTGCTACCTAGTTGGTTACTAAGTTATGTTACTGTAATAATCCTTATCTACATAAAATATACTAACGAAAGATAAATAAATTATATATTAAAATGAAGTGCACACAATCAGGATTTACATTTGTCAATTTCATTCAAAATGGCCTCCTTGGGCCTGAACACAGGCCTTCAGACGACGAGGCCAGTCATCAATAGCGGCACGCACGGTTGTCATATCTAATTCCGTCACTGTCTTGACTATGGCCCGCTTGAGGGAGTCAAGATTTGTGTGGGGTTTAGCACAGGCTTTCTCCTCAATAACCTGCCATATAGCATAATCCAGGGGGTTGAGGTGCGAGCTGGAGGAGGGCCAGTCTTCGTGGGCAATGAAGTCAATTTTGTTGCTTCGAAACCAGACTTGAGTTGTTTTTGCCTTATGTGCAGGGGCTGAGTCTTGTTGAAAGACCCAGGGCTGGTTTTGAAATAGAGAGTGGCTTAAAGGCTTCACTATTGGTTCCAGAACGGTTTCCTGGTAAACTTTAGCCCCAGTTTTGACACCTTTTTCACAGAAATGGACCTGTGTTAACCCTGAGTATGACACACCTAACCAAATCATGACATAAGAGGGATGATGGCCTCGTTGCACTCTCGGAACAGCTACACTCGCTTCTTGACTGTTTTTTGCATACACTCTGTCATTCTGGCGGTTACAACATTCTTCAATGGTAAACATTTTTTCGTCTGTAAATAATATATTTCGGTGGCCATTTTGTGCGTACCGCTTCAGTAGCACGCGACTTCTATTCAGCCTCATAGTCTTCAATCGTCCATTAAGCAAATGACCTTTCCGTCTACGATAAGCGTGTAGTCTAAGGTCTTGATTGATAACTTTTTTAAGGGAGCTTCTCTTCACAGACATCTGAATTGCCAACAACTTTTGCTTCCGAACGGGGTTTCTTGCGATTCTCGCCTTCACTGCCTTTATTAGAGCTGGGGTCCGAACGGTGCGTGGTCTTCCAGACCTCTTGCGGTCATCAAAGCTCAGGGTACTATTGTACCTATTAATGGTACGATAAACGAATTGTTTGTTGATTTTCAGATTTTGAAGCAACTTCAAAATCACGTTTGGCGGATGCCCGCATTTGTGCAACGCAATTACAGCGACACGATTTTCTTTTAGACCCCAATCCATTATAAATATGACGAGATAAGTGTTGTGTTTGCTATAAAATTATAACTGACAACCCGCCATTATGTCAGTTTTTATTTTTCCGGTAGCATTTGTTTTAACGCAAGAAAAGAGTTTGCAAATCGAGTAACAGAACTTAGTAACCAACTAGGTATACAGCGAGGAAATGCTGCCAGTATCTTTGGCACTAAGTTTTTGGTAAGCATATTATTTTTAGTCTTTGTGTTTTTGTTTTTGTATGTGTACCTCTTTATAATAATAATATAAATTGTGCTTGAAACATCACATAATACCTAAACCTACAGTTACGCGTCTGCGTTATATTTTAATCTGTGACATAAAGCACAAAACAGTTCGATCAGTCCAAGACTGTTTCATTCATGAAAATAATTATCTTTTGACTTATTTCTATGGCTTTCGACTCAAACAGATCCTTTGTATTCATTATTTTCATGTGTCAGTTGAATTTTTAAAGGGTCGACAACGCGCATGTGACACCTCTCGAGTTGCAAACGTCAATAGGCTACGATGAACGTGTCGAAATCAGGCGACGGAGGAAGGAATATATCGTGAGGAAAGCCACATACGTGGGCAAAGAAATTCAAAGGTGTATTGTGAGTCAGCGTAGGGACTGCTAACTAATTTACAAGGGGGCCTGAAGGGGGTGAATCCGGGGTTTTTCACTCTCTCCCGGCGTGGAGGTCCTTTGGTCGGCTAGCCCTACCGCTTGCCTCAGCAGTGAGGCAGAGAGGGAACAGCTTGGGCTGTTGCAGCAGGCGGTGTTCGCGTTTGTGTGCCTTGGCGATCCCGTGTCACCGCCACTTATGCTGCGTGACGGGCAGGTGGTTTTAGACGGTACTCCGATCGGTTCCTGGGAGTCCGTCATACCCGTCCTAGTTCCCCGGCTAGGCGCGATGCATAAATGCATTTCCCCAGGTAAAAAACTCGGCCAAGAGCATGTCGGGCCATGCTCAGTGTAGGGTTGTGTAGTTGCCCAATGAACTTACTTTAAAACAATCAATAACAAGCAAATGGGAATACTTTCGCAGCGTTTCATTTTATACGAAAACTCAAAAACGGCTTAACTGGTCATCATGTCCGCTATATTAGTTTTCTTTGAAAGTCTTTATTAAGCTTTACTTTTTATGATTTTTTTCATATTTTTTGACCCATAGTTCATAAGTTAGAGGGGGGGGACATTTTTTTTTCTTTTGGAGTGAATATTTTTAACGTAAATGAATTTAATTTTTTTTAGATTTTATTTACGTCTGTCAGTTTTATTGATTTATATATCCATACCAAATTTCAGGTTTCTAGCACGAACAAACAAAGCAAAGCCTCAGACGGACAGACAGACAGACAGACGGGCATGGTGAAACTATAAGGGTTTCTAGTTGAATACGGAACCCTAAAAACCCTACCCTACTACCCAATCCCTAGACACAAAATAGTATAATATTTTCCGTGGAGGGCCTGGAGGAGGCCTGTGCCCAGGCAGTGGGACGTACACTGATGATAATGGTAATGATGATGGTACGTATATTTAATGCTGTGCACAACACCACCCTCTCGTCTGGTCGCGCGCACCAAGGAATCCGTACAATTAAAAGAAATGTGATTTATCAATATATTGGTGTTTGTTAGTAAAATATACGTAGTAAATCATTAATAAGCTAAAAAATTCTTCGATGCAAACTTTTGAAAAATAGCTGAATTAGCTGGCTTCTGGTTTTTTTGTTTATTTTTAAAACAAAAACATATAATATTAATCTACATACTACTTACTCGATGGTTATTTTTTTCGCCCTCAACTTTAGCTATATGGCAGCCCCTCTTAAAAAAATATTTTTGACAATTTGTATGGTTCAAAAAAAATCCTGTGTGACAGACGTCAGACAGACGCCAGTGACAGCAATAGGGCTCCGTTTGGACCCTTCCTTCGGTCGAAGAACAATGTTAATCCGTGCCTTCGGGTACGGAACCCTAAGAACTTAATAGATGTAAATATACCTGTCGATATTAGGCATTCGATATGTGGAAGCATCTATAAAGAGGGAAATTATAGGTAAGCATGTTAAACTAATCGTAACGTCCTTCTTATAAAAAAAAAGACTTGCAATTCCATCAAACAGAACATAATATTTTAATATTACTGGCAAATACACAATCATTTAAATTGTCATTCGAAACCCAACCTAATGTCTGGTGGTGACAGATTAGATTCGATCAACGTCAATCAGCATGTCTGTTCATTCAAATTGAATGTAAATTTTGTCATTTCTATTCTGCGGAGACGGATTAGCAATGATTACACGCGGCGTGGACTGGCAATCATGTGGGTCATGGGTTCAAACCACGTTTGACCCGTGTTTATAAGTAGGTACTTTATGGTAATATACATGTTATAGTTTAATGTTTATTTATTGTCTAATTATTTGAACGTTTGAATTTCTTGTCAAACATTAAATATTAATATGTGAAAAGAAATATTATAATTTCCCCCTCGGGTTGGAAGGTCAGATGGCAGTCGCTTCCGTAAAAACTAGTACCTACGCCAATTCTTGGGATTAGGTAGCGGACCCCAGGCATTCTTCAGGATGCAACTGTACTGGGAATAATGCTAGGAGGATGATGATGTGAAAAGAAATATTGAAATAAGGCCGTTTCCAACTTAAACGTTGCAACTATATTAAACTAGCTGGTGCCCGCGACCTCGTTTGTGCAGGATTAGTATTTGGACAATTCACACAATATCTTTATAAATTGTAGCCTATGTGTTATTCTGTTGTATAAGCTATATTATTGTAAAGTTTCATTATACGTGAAAGAGTAACAAACATCCATCCATACTTACAAACTTTCGCGTTTATAATATTAGTAGGATTAAACTAAAAATAAATAACTACTAAGAAACAAAGTAAATTTATAATATCTACCTATAAAAAATCCCAATTATAAAAAGAAAACCCTGTCTAACAGGTCCGCCTGCGGCATGGACCCCATTATGCTGGCAGCATTGCCTCTCTGCACCGCTAGGACGATACGTAAAAAAACCGGCCAAGAGCGTGTCGGGCCACGCTCAGTGCAGGGTTCCGTAGTTTTCCGTCCGTCACATTAAGTTGACATATTAAGTACAGAAACACAAAACCCTAAAAAGCACGTCATTTCATTGTGATTTTGTAGAAATGACAGGTACAATAAACACCTGTTTATACGGTTAAATTACAAACTTAGTTCAGAAATTATTTTTGTAATTTTTTCAAAAACTATTCAACCTATCAAGTTCAAAATAATTTTCCTACAAAGTTTTTATAAAGTTCTACTTTTGAGATTTTTTTCATATTTTTAAAACTTATGGTTCAAAAGTTAGAGGGGGGGGGGACACATTTTTTTTTACTTCTGGAGCGATTATTTCCGAAAATATTAACATTATCAAAAAATGATTTTAGTAAATCCCTATTTATTTTTAAATACCTATCTAACAATATATCACACGTTAGGGTTAAAATGAAAAAAAAAATCACTCCCCACTTTACGTATAGGGGAGGTACCCTAATAAAATATTTTTTTCCACTTTTTATTTTACCACTTTGTCGGCGTAATTGATATACATATTAGTACCAAATTTCAGCTTTCTAGTGCTAACGGTCACTGAGATTATCCGCAGACGGACGGACGGACAGACGGACGGACAGACATGGCGAAACTATAAGGGTTCCTAGTTGACTACGGAACCCTAAAAAACGTATATAAAAAAAAACTATATACTTCTAAATTACTTACAAGATTTATTTAAAACCGAAATAATAATTTGTGTTATAATATGAATCCTTATTGAAATTTCGTAAGTATGGTCCGTGCGAGGGTAAAGACTGAAGAGCACGGCAAGTCGAGCTAGCCAGCACAACAGCTACTCGTACAGTCACCCAATACGAAGTCCGTATTACGAACATTATATTGATAATCATAATTTTTACGTATATTTGACTAATAGATGCACCAATATATTGATTTTTTTTATTGTACAGAGCCCTTGGTGCGTGAGATCAGACGAGAGGGCAGTGTTGTGCACAGCATTATCATTTATTGCAATGTACTTATACATATAGCAGATACATAATTAAATATATAGAAAACATACAAGAAAATAAATGCCCTGCTTGCAACCCTGGACCACTGCCTGGACTAGCTTCGTAGCTTCGGTCACTAAAAACTAGGCCGAAGTGGTTGTTATTGGGAATAAAAGTTTTTGATCTCTTCATATGCGTAGTTACTTCTGACTCTGATTACACCAACTTCAGACCGATTGACGTTAAAACTCGTCAAAGAACAAAATACTACCACGTATCGAATGCGCCCCACCAAGTCAGGAAGTCGCCTTAGGGTGGGTTGCATCTTACCGTCAGTAATCCCTGGAGTGCGGTGGAGATACTGCGATCGCCAACCCGCATGCCAAGCGTGGCGATTATGGCATATAACCCCCGTGAATTTGAGGGAGGCCCATGTGCAGCAGTGGATGCCTTTGGTTGATTTGGTGGTGGTGGTGATGTCGTAAATCGTAATTAAATATTCGTAGGTAATATTTTTATGACCTATATTACACTAATTTTAACTTTTTGCCTTTTTCGTGAGGTATACTCGCGGCGTTGATTTTATCGACAAAACTTTAATTGTTAATCATGTTAAAAAAGTTACACTAACACTGACCATACGAAGCGCATACGTCAAGAACATAAATTTAACTATTTAGAAATATAAATATCGTACACGCTCGTTCTTATCTGTTTTGGTCGCGTCACTGCATGTTAGGAAAATACTAAAACCGGCATTAAAGACTAACCACCAGAAAAAAATATGAGCGAATAACAGTTTACGCGACGTACCTCATTCGTACGTCAGTGGTTAAGGGTTAAAGGGCTAAACGCTAATAGTTTTCAAATTTTGAAGAGACCGTGGCGGCTGGCGCGCACACCACACAGCGTCCCGGCGCAGCGCTAGTAGTAGCGTAGTAGCGTTTACTTATTTTTTTCAGTTTTGATGTTAAGATTTCACACATTTTGAATGTGAATGTTTTTTCTTTGTCGTCAAGTATATGTTTACCAATTTTTATACCTGTAACTCATGGATTATAGGAGTTCCCATACAAAATTCAACCCCTCTTTTTACCCCCTTTTAACCCAAATCTGCACTATTTTATAGCCTAAAACCCGACCGGGTAATTACTCGACAGATTAGTAAAGTTTTCATCAAAATCCGTTCAGCCGTTTTCACGTGATGCTCGTTCATATAAACAGACAAACAGATAAACAGACAAAAAATCTAAAAACTGTTGGAACGTGTTCTGTTATCGATTCTAAGTATCCCCAGGCAACTTTTTTTTAAATATCTTCCATGTACAGACTTTCGAACCTCTTCAGCTTTATTATTTGTATAGATATAGATAGAAGATATTATGAATAGTGTATTGGAATATATTGGGTCTCATACAAACAGGTGACTTTTCATTCCGCTCGGACTATATATCGATATCAGTTAAATAAAGAGGTTGAAATTATCAATTATGACGAAATACTTATAAATTGGAATCGTTAACACGTTCCCTGTCCCCATACAAAATTATCCTTCAATGTCACAAGTCCAAGTGACAGTTGTAGTTCGTAGCCGTGAACAACCCGTGGACCCACAGTGGGGACAAGGACTCCTGAAAAAAAGCTTCATGTCCCCACATTGGGGGCCTTCGGACAGAGAACGTGTTAATCTATGCTGTAGTGACGTGAACGTGAAGTCAACTTTGCGTCAAAGGCATGACAAGTGCGGGCCCTCGGAACCTTTCGGCTGTCGATGCCGTCGAAACTTTTCATTGTCCATTCTGTAATAATCTTAGAATTTTTTCACATCCAATTTCAAATCATTGTGAAGTGTATGGAATTACACCGCTTTTGCCACAAATTATTAACCCAAACTTTTCTTTTCCTCTTTTGTGTATTATGATGATATTCTTCTTCTTCTAATGCAATAGCCAATAATACGAGTACTACGTCAACTTCAAACATTTTCATAAATTACAACACGTCAACGTGGTAGGAACGAAACTATTTTACTGGGTGCGGAATGCGGATACGTTCGCAAGCAACCGTACGGTGCCGTTCGTGTGCGTCGACATCCTGTCGGCCGCGAACGGCTGTTACCGCCCGGTCGTACGCGTTGACATGCCGCTGGACACGATCGGTTGTCGCCGCATCCGTTCGTATTCTTTTCGATCCGATCCGATGCGGGCCGTTTGGTGGAAATATTACTTAGTCAATTAATTATTAAATGAACATGTAAAATACACAGTATTAAACAGGTATTAAGTATACGTGTATGATTGTATTTTTCAGACAAACGTCAGTTTTGTTTTTTCGAAAGTTACATGTAATATAGGAAAGATACAAAGTGAATTTTTCGCCATTTTCATCGCTAGTTGGTACTGTTGGTAGTCGTAAATTGGTGCAATGTGCTCTACGCTCTACGTAAGGATGTTCTGCCTTTTCTCTGGACTTTTTTGGTCGAATTCCACTTGCCACCATAGTTACTAAATGAAACCCTTTTCAATAAAACATTTGGTATACAGTATACGATGAAATGTATTAACGATCTTTCAACCATAGTCAACAAATTTCAATCAATAGGTTTAGAATTAAACACAAACAAACAACTCTATATTGATCCGGACACCCCTGCTTACTCACAAATCCAAATACATTTCGAAAATTCGTGCCCTGGAATCAGAATTATACGAAAAGAATCTCTTCACCTCCTAGGGGCTTCCGTTTTCGAAGAGTCAATCCCGGATTTCATTTTTTCAAAAATTAACCGTGTTTCAGAATTGGCAGATCATTTACTCGAGATTAACGCACATATGGCCATATGTATTCTCCGATTCTGCCTTTTTTTACCAAAATTCACATATTCCTTACGCTGTAGCCCCATTTGGAAATTTCCTACCTACTCCGAATCTATAGACACACTGCTTCACACTCAGCTCCAAAAAATATTAAATGTCCAAATCAACGATAAACAGTTTCTTCATGCCACTCTTCCAATTAGATTCGGAGGTTTAGGTATTCGACAAATTTCCAGTGTTGCCTTACCCGCGTTTCTCTCCTCAGCACACAGTACACTACCTTTCGTTGGCAAAATCCTCGCACCATCACTACGTGATTTCGAGGTAGCGTGCTTGTCTGAGGCGGAAAACGCGTGGAAGATGGCCTGCCCGGGAGTCAACTTGCCCATAAATAAAAATATTCAGAGAATTTGGGACCAACCCATGGACATGTTTTTGGGACCAACCCCTCTGTAAGCAGGTGCATTCCCATTTGTTGGACTCCTGTTCCACCAGCCAGGAAAAAGCCAGGTTACTGGCTGTGTCGGAAAGGGAATCTGGCTCATGGCTACATGCTTTGCCTTCATCAAATTTTGGCACCCTTCTGGATAACAATACAATAAGGTTGTCTATCGGCCTGCGCCTAGGTGCAAACATTGTCGCTCCCCATCGCTGTCCCTGTGGTGCTCTGGTGGATAGCCTCGGGCTCCATGGTCTCTCTTGTATCAAGAGCGCCGGCCGTCTGTCTCGTCACGCCTCTCTCAATGACATCATTCGTCGGGCCTTTATCAGCGCTAACGTGCCGGCCGTTTTAGAGCCTCCTGGCCTGGCTCGCGACGATGGCAAGAGGCCCGACGGCATGACCCTTGTGCCCTGGAGACTAGGACGGCCCCTTATTTGGGACGCAACATGTGTCGATACCCTGGCGCCGTCCCATCTAGGCGCAACTTCATTGAGAGCGGGCGGGGCAGCCGCAGCGGCCGAGGCTGCGAAGTGCCGCAAATACATCGGACTTGCAGACCGTCATATATTTGCGGCATTTGCTGTGGAGACACTGGGACCGTGGAGCGCGGGTGCCCACCGACTTTTTGGGCAACTATCCCGAAGGCTGGCCGAGGTGTCAGGGGACCGTAGGGCTGGCTCGTTCCTCGGCCAGCGGATCAGCATAGCTATCCAAAGGGGGAACGCTGCCAGCCTTATGGGAACCCTTCCACAGGGCTCCGATCTGGGAGACCTTTTTTTTAATTAGTTTTAGTTGTTTTGTTTTATATTTAAGTATCAAGTTTTCATGTTTGTTGTATTAATAATATCTAATATACCCAAAAAAAACTAAATCATTCTACTACTTTTTTGTGTCATAACTTTCAAACAAACTTTATTATATTACACTAAAACAACCTCATGATAATTTAGTAATAAACAAAAATATTTAAACTAGTACCTACATACTTAGAAAAGAAAAAAGAACTAATCTAATAAGCCGCTGCCAGTGGGTAACGTCCCCAAAATGCTGGCTGCGTTGCCACGTTGACTGGCAATTTTTTTGTGATGGCATAATCAAATTGATAAAATCAATAATAAACTAGCAGGTGCTTGTTATGCCATAAAATCTTTAATGAATGTTGCCAGTAGAGAAGTTTTATTGACAATGTATTTCTCCTACTTTGAGAGCATAATACGGTATTGTATTGAGGTCTGGGGAAATGGAACCAATCTGAACTCAATACTATTTAAAAAAAAAGGCCTTGAGAATTATTGAGAGATGTGGTGCCATTCCCGACTCACATCGCAGTATATTTATAAATAATAAAATATTTACTGTAGTTTCGCTTTACCTGTACCGAATTTGTGTTTATATCTTCACAAATAAACACCCATACCTACAACAAGGCATGGCTAACAACCATAATCTTCGGCAGAGAAATAGGTTACTTCTGAATGATGTACATTATGCAAATTTTGACATGAGTGTAATACTGCAATAAGAGTTTATAATCTTCTTACTGAAGACATAAAAAAATAGTGATAACTTAAATACCTTGAACAAGAAAGTAAGAGAATATTTTCTAACCCGTCCATTTACTCCATTAATGAATATTATGTAAACTTTTTTGACAAATGCACCTGATACGCTATTGACATTTATTTATTTTAATTTCGTTTTATAATTATTTTATTTTAATGTATTATTATTAGTTTACCTGGCTTGTTTTGTTAACATTAATTTAATTCGTTTTGTCTTTGTTATTATAATTACTTTTATTTTTAGTGTACCATTTTTAAATTGAATTTGCATGCATTTTTATGTGTTTGAAGCAAATAAATGAATGATTATGATTATGAATGCTCAATATTTGTGCAAAATAAAGTCCAGCATATTGGTCACGGGTTGCGTCGACCAGACACCTAGACAAATGTTTGTATATAATATGAAAAGTAGCATTTTGAAAAGTGACTTTATAAAAAACAGACCAAACGTTAAGGACAGTTGGTAATTGTAAGGTTGGGAAATAAAGCGAAACCTTTTCGTAAGTTTTCACATGATCATTCGGCGAAATAAAATTAAGTATGCGAGAAATTTGTTGTGAATCGGCAAGACAATTTTCGGCAACAATTTAGAGAATCCTAAACAAGGATATATCCTTTCAACCGACTGGACTCACCGGACCGACTGCACTTCTTTATGCTTCAAATAAAGTCTTTTGTCTTTTTTGTGAATTACGGGAAGTCTATAAAAATTACAGGCCCATTTCACGGACGGAAGGTTTTTTGTCCTTTTAACTGAGACATCTCTGGAGATCGGGACGGGATTTAAAGGCGGGGGCTCGCAAAAGAATACAACTGTCTTATTCTGACAGGGGCGTTTTATGTAAAAGTAAAAAGTAAAAGTTATTTATTCTTTAATTTAGGCATATTAATGCACCTATGTAGAATTGTAATATGGCATAGGTGTTTTATATCGCCCTTGTAGCTTTATTACCCGACTGCAGCGAAAGTAAAAATACATTGTTACAGGCCAGAAATTATTGACTGACGGATTTATGCGAAGTCGAAAGATATAAGCCACGCATTTTTGAGGTCATTAGGAGAAAAATGTTTTACCAAATTAAGCAAAACCTTTTTTGGTGATTACCCAATACCTAAGGTTGTCCGTAAATAACAATGACTACCTAAACACTTTATATTAATAACTCCTGCGCGTTTCAGACGCAGTTGTAGAATGTATAATGTCTAAAATCAGCCACATTAGCGCGTGACGGTTATTTATCCCAATAAGGTCTAGTTTCCCCTATGGGTTGGAAGGTCAGATGGCTGTCGCTTCCGTAAAAACTAGTGCCTACGCCAATTTTTGGGATTGTGTAGCGGACCCCAGACATCCTTCAGGATGCAACTGTACTGGAAATAACGCTAGGATGATGATGATGATGGTTATTTTTTTGAAGGAAGTTAGGCAAAATAGTTCAAGGAGTAATATGGTCATTAGACCAGAGTTATTACACTCTACTTTTCACTTCGATTGCGAGAATATAAATAAACTAAGCTTATCCATCCAAAATGAATAATAAATTACACAGCAAACAATTTTTGGCGGCAGTAAGCGGTGCCTTACGTATTGCCGGTTGTAGGTACGGTAAACCAAATTGATTTCTCGGCCACTTCGTACTTTGTCACAATGAAAATCAATATGAAAGCTGCTCGAGGTCTCGTATTATTGTAAATGTGACAAGGTACGAAGTGGCCCAGAAATCAAACTGATTGACTGTATCCTAAAGGAGCTCGGGGTCCGCTTTGACACCTAATCACAGAATAAGGAATAGTACAAGTACAGAAATTTCACTTCCTAACAAAAACGGCGTTTAGGCATAAGAAACGTGCCTACTCTCTGCATCTCTGTCTATCGCATAACTTGTATTCATTCACGCGCGGCACGTGTAGCCCTAGGGTTGTCACGCCAAAAATACTTCAATGATGCAAATAATGTTCTACCTCACCAGATGTCGCTTAAGTACAGTGAATCGATATTAATTAAGTACATGCTGTACATGTTACTACACAAGAATAATAAATCTCATATTTTTTAACGAACCATCTAACGATGCCCTACACGGTGGGTCTTGCAAGAAAAAAAATGCATCCCCATTTTACGTGTAGGGGAAGTACCTTCAAACTACATATATCGTGTTACATTTAAAATGAAAGAGCGCATTGTGTGCATCTCAAATATATTTTTTGTAATTTTAAAATAATTATTTTACAAATTATTTAAGATAATAGCCAAAAAATTACTATTCCCCCCTTCATCTCCGAAACTACTGGGTCTAAAATAAAAATAAAATACATTTCAAATCATCAAACAACAGGTTTTGTCGGACATACAAATCAACAACAAACACGTCACAACTGAATACAACAGGACAGGTCATCTTCTTATGTTTTTCAGCTACTTATACATACACTTTGTCCGTGTTTCAAATGCTATGGCCACAATAAAAACTACCTAAATAGGACAACTATTATGTAGCTAATCAAGTAAAATAAATTTAATAACGCGGGTTTCCTTTACGAATAAAATTACAGTTAGTTACTTAATAAGTAAATCGTCGGAAATGGTGAGTTTAAGCTATAAGTACCTAACAAGTAGCCAGGTGGTTCGTATCGTATTTATTTGTATTGTAACTTACAACTTGATAATTTTAAACACCAACCAATAAATTTTAACACCAACCAACACTAAATAAGTACTTATTATTACATATAGCAAACTAAAATAAAAAAACTTACCGTTCAAAATTTGTAGGCAACTGAAAAAAAGATACACCAACGTTCCACTTCCTTCGGGTATTCAAACAACCATATACACAGAACATGTGTGGCCGGTTATCGGTTTCATCGTGGGTTTTTTAAATCACACAAAAATTACGTAGTAACGCGCAGTTCGTCGCGATCAAGTCGGCGGCGCGCGGCAGCGGATCACAAAACGACGCGCACGTACATGCTCGGACGGTGACGGCCCGCGACTGACAGCTAGCGTCGGGGTTTTCGAGCGTTAGGTTATTAACGCGGCGCGCTCTACCCATTGCAAGCCCCTTGACCTAATCCCAAATTTTGTCGTAGGCACTGGTTTTACGAAAGCGACTGCCATCTGATCTTCCAACTAGGGTTGCCAACTTGTGAGCGCAGTTTTGCGGTACATTCGTGGTAGATTTGCGGGACGTGGCCAAAAAATGCGGGACTCACACAGCCGGCGTTACCCAGGATGTCAATGATTTAATTTTTAACTAGATGAAAGCCCGGCTTCGCTCGGGTGAAATAAATAAGAAAGAAATAAACAAAACATTTATTCGTGACAGTTATGCAAACGACGAAAGAAATAGTGTACAAAAATGTATAAAATAAAAACATTACAACAATGGATTATGATGAAACTTCGAATCGTATAGAAATATAGTCTGTAGTCTGGATTAGGAATAAAAGTATGGAATGGAATTATATGGAATTGGGAGTAAAAGATTACGCAAACGACGTCACGGGAAAAGGCTAGTATCTTTGCAAGTTAATCCTAAGCATTTTTATAAGGGTAGTATTTAAAGGCACATAAAAAATTTGACACCGTAATCAGTTCTGATTTGTATTGGCTATGTGCGAAGTAGGTGGTGGGGGTAAACTAAGCGATCGCAGCGCACACCATGGCAGAAATGTGCAATTTCCGGGGACTTATATGTCAAATTTACTTCGACGTTTCCTATTGGTTTCCTACGATTCGTTTCGTTTGTATTTATTTATTTATTTTCTTATTTATTTCAGTCAAATTTCCAGTAAGGGGTCTTACTCGCTTACTAAAATAAATTAAATATTCATGTGTCATTATTTGGCATCTCTGAGTTTGACATTGCCCTGGGACCCGTGACGTTTGACGTTTCTGACGTGCACATAGCCAATAGCTAAAATACTAATCGTTCATTAAAATTCAATTCAGATGTGCATTGTTATATATTGATGTGCCAGTCAGTATTTTTGGTGCGAAGTCAGAGCTGCTAACGCGAAAAACAAATGAAGTTCGTGTATCTCCCTCTCTGTCGCACTTGCAAATTCGAGCGACACAGAGGGAAATACACGATGTTCGTTCGTTTTCGTTTCGCGATAGCAGCTCTCTATTCTCCGCCAAATTGTATTCAGTGGGGCCCTTTACACTCAATCTTATCGCGATTTTTAAAATTGTATGGGGTCTGTTAAACGCTTAATACTATCACAATACTGGTGTGTCAATATTATCGTGGTTTTCAAAATCGTATGGATTTTTCTTCAATATTCATTGCACGTGATACGGATCGTGATATGAGTATATCGCGTGATAATAATAACCATGTAACAGGCCCTTATGGATGTTGCTTCAATATTCAGTGTTTCACGTGATAATAATAACAGTTGGTAATATTTTCTCCAATTAATGGAAGCTATTTAACAACTTGTTCCGTTTTGCCAAAGGTATTTCACATTCCGATACGCGCACCATCCAGGAATAGGAGCCGTCAGACCAGAGGGCCTACCACGATCTGAAAACGAAGTATTTCCCTCTCCGCGCTCGAATATGCAAGTGCGACAGAGAGGCATATATATTTAGTTTTCGGTTGGTAGCACCTTAGTCCGAGCGTGGCGGACGGTCGAAGAAAGTCAAAGAACATTCCGTGTGTTGTCTGTCACACATATAATTTTTTAGCTTCCCATCGACCTATGAACTTGAAATTAGGTGATAATGTTTATTATGAAGTATATTTTACCAAAAATATCAATATATTGATAAATCACATTTGTTTTTTAGTTGTACGGAACCCTCAGTGTGCGACTCCGACGCACTTGGCTGGTTTTTATTACTTTTTGAATTTTATTTCTCTTATAGTAAAATACCCTATTCGTTTTAAAGTTGACGCCTGCAGTGCTAGTATGATCGCTTATATGTCGGGCATATAGCATTCGTCCCGTACTGTCAAGTATGTAAGTGCGAGAGGGACGAATGCTATATGTCCGACATATAAGCGATCATACTAGCCCCACTGAGGGCTTACCGCGAACCAAAAACGAACTATCTTCCTCTCTGTCGTTCGAATATACATGTGCGAGAGAGGCAGATACTTCGTTTTCGGTTCGCACTAGCGCCTCTAACGTCCGAGCGCGGCGGGGCATGAGCTGGGGGTCTACTCCGAAATTCAAAATCCTAACTTCGTATGGTGCCGTCCCTTTCACTCTCCTGTCATAGACTATATGAGTGAAAGGGACGGCACCATACGAAGTTCGGATTTCGAATTTCGGAGTAGTTCCCCAGTACCACTAAGTTATAAGATAGAGCGAGATAGGGATAGAATTTTGCTAGACGTTTAAAAGCCATAAGTCACCTAGTAGTTTGTCACAAACAAAATAGAGACGCAGCTTTAAGATGGCGGACAGACTCAGCAAACATTCAAGTGGTGTCCTTTACACGATTAATATTATCACAATACTGGGGTGTCAATATTATCGCAGTTTTCAAATTTGTATGGATTCTGCTTTAATATTCACGTGATACTTATCGTGATATGAATCCATGTAACATGCCCCATACATTCGCTTTGAAGGCGGTTGTTGTGACAATCAGTCTAGCTAGCACGATAGATTATACCGTTACGTTTTATGTGACGTTTTAATACATTTCGCCCATATAACGTGACGGTATAAGTTATCGTGCTAGCTAGGCTGATAGGTGTATAGAACGCTTGAAAACTACAAACACAGCCCAGCAACCTGGCCAACATACCGGACGCAAAAATAGTTCACGATTTTCGAACGTAGCCGACACTGTCAACCAACAAATTTAATATTGCAATATAGTCTGTGGGCAATATGGCCGACGTTTTGTCATCAAATTAACACTTTTAAATGCAAAATACGCGACAATCCGAATTTTGCGGATACATATGTTCAACTCAAAAATCGTTATTTTTATACGTTCTTCAATTTGAGACAGGTCTCGTTCGGGTCTACCGTACCCCTGCACGAAATTATTAATATAGAAGAGTCTGCAGCGCACTATACACCCCTGAAGTTGCAAGCGTCCATAGAAAATTGTAAAAAATCTGATCAGACCTGAAAACGGGACAATCAGCGTCCCGCACGCATCCTCTAGTGTGCTGGAAACGGTACGTCATACCGCCTGACCCTACTTCCAACCCAGAGGGAAAACTAGACCTTTTTGGGAGGTTTCCTCACGATGTTTTCCTTCAGCTGACATTCTCTAAATATGTTTGTTTGAGTTGGAGAGGCGCTACCAATTCCAAGTGCATCCGGTGCATCTCAAACTTAGTTACTAGCTCAGCTGGCTTAGTGACCCGAAATGGATCTTGGCCTTCGATACTAGTTGGTGCCAGCGCCACAGATAAAATTGAAAATCCTAACCGATTCCTTGTTATGGTACAAAATCAAATTTAAAAGACTACCATATAGTTGATGGTTTAATAATAAAGGTAGTCCATTTGTCCTACGATTTTGTTCACATCGTAGGACAAACCGGACAAAAAAATCCGTAATGTCCTACGAAAATTTATGAAACGGATTTTCGTAGAATAAAGCGAACTACTTCTAATAATATGACCATGAGTCAAAATGGTCCTAAAACCAACAAACCCGAGAGTTACGTCGTTAAATAGGCCTATAAATCTACTATTAGCTCGTATTCACTCAGACTAAACTATGAATATCTCAGTTCTGCAATGGAATTCAACTTGGTGACCATAAAACATAATGAAGTAGATTTAAAAACCTATCTTATGACCTAACTCTCAGTAAATAGGAAGTAGATTTTCAGGAAGGTAACGTCAGCGGAACGTCAATCGAGGTTTTTTTAAAATTAATATAATTTAATTTTTCTACAGAGCGAACCAGAGCAGTGATTACTTTTCCAATAAGGTTTATTTTTATTTATTCTCTGGATTCGTTTTTTTTTAATTATACCTAGCTTTGTATCATATGGGGGACAGGTCCCCTGGGGACCTGGGAGGGTCGGATAATCTGACCCTCCATTCCCCTCCTTCTCCTGGCGCCTTCATCTCGATTCGAGACTCCGGATCCCGTGATTTTGCTGCCCGAAAACTTCGCCAAGACCGTTCGAAGACTCAATCCGGTATTCCGATCTTAAGTAGTGTAATTACGAAATCCCGTTCGCGCTCTAACTCCCGGTCCCGTTTGCCTCAGCCTAACGTGATGGCAGACACCCAAGATTCGGCGCTGGCACTTGGTCAGGCCTCAATGACGCAGGATGCAGTGAGCCAGTCGACCCCTCCGGTACACTTACAAACATCTCCTCCAACTACGGCTGTCTCAACTCCTCCATTGTCTTCCTCGATGACAACCACTGAGAGATCCCGATATGAACAAAGTGATCCTGGACCATTTACCGTCCACGTCCAATATGACAGCGTATCTCCTGGGGCCACCCTACATCCGGTTACTTTCGGTCAATTTCTACACAGCCACATAAGAGAATTCCCAAATATAATTGATGGTTCAGTAAAAGGTATAGGCCGCAATAGAGTGATGGTAAACTTCCACTCATATCAGGATGCCAATGATTTTTTATTGTCCCCGATCCTCGCTAACAAAAAATTTAAGGCGTTCATCCCATCCTTCAACGTGACTAGGGTGGGTATCGTTAAAGGTCTTCCCACGGAGTGGTCTCCTGAAGACATAATTAACCTTGTAAAAGTCCCGATGGGATGTGGACGGGTAGTGAAGTCGCGTCGACTGAATTTAAAAAAAACAAATTACCAAGATGGCTCTTATAAATGGGTTCCGTCAGAGACAGTCGTATTAACTTTCGACGGACAGGTCCTACCTCAAAGGATATTTGCCTGTTTCAACTCGCTGAAAGTTGAATTATATACGTTTCCTACTACCCAGTGCTTCCGCTGCTGTCGGTTTGGCCATACTAAAGATAAGTGCAGATCAAATCCCCGTTGCTATCGCTGTGGTGGGGACCATACCGGGGACTCTTGTGACGACGAGGCCCTTAAGTGCGTCAACTGCAAAGGAGAATCAAGTCATTTAGCTACAAGCAAGACCTGCCCCGAGTTTCTCCGTCAAACGAATATTAAAACTTCAATGGCCGAGGGCAACATCTCATATACAGAAGCAGAAAAGCTCCATCCAGTCTTAGGAAAATCGTTCGCAAACGTAGCTGCCTCCACTTCTGCTCGCGCTCTGAACCGCTCATATAAAAAACTACCTTTTCCAGACCCCGTTCTCCGCCACCACCACGGAGCGGATACGATAGAAAAGCTCATATGTCCCTCGTTAATGATATTCCCCCCGAAACAGGTAATGGCACCGCACTGAACAACCCTCATTCAGTGACTTCGCGTGAAAATTCCTTGTCCATCCTCATCAAACTACTCTCTGCTCTCTCACAAGTATTTGCCCCTTCTCACTCTGAAGTGAACCTGATGTCCCACGTTGCCCCTATTCTCTCTTCTTTCATCGATTTATTAATCCATGGCCCAAATAACCCTACAATGGAATTGTAGAAGCATAAGCAATAAAAAGTCTGATCTAATATATCTTGTAAATAAATAAAATCTTTCAGTTCTCACCATCTCTGAAATTTGGCTCAAACCTAACCAAAATTTCAATATTCCTGGATTCTCATGTCTTCGTACGGATAGGCCTGACGGCTTCGCTGGTTGTGCCTTATTTTTTAAAAATTCGCTTTCATTTAACCCTATCAATATCCCTCCTTCGAATGATTTTGACATTGTGGCAGCTCGATTGGAAAATTGTACTTTCGCATCTGTCTATATCGCTCGCCCTACTAAATCAACTCTAACTCAGTTATCTGCTATTATTCAGTCTTTTCCACCCCCTCTCCTAGTTTTAGGGGACTTTAACTGCCATCACCGTGTGTGGGGCAGTGGTAAGTCGGATATCCAAGGAAATAATCTCTTGGAAGTACTTGACTTCGTCAACTTATGTGTTCTTAACACTGGCTCACCCACCAGACGAACTCGCCCTCGGGAACTGGTTAGTGTCGTTGATCTCTCGCTGTGCTCTCCTAACTTAGCTCCACTCTTATCTTGGGAGACACTTGACTCCTCTTTCGGCAGTGATCATTTCCCTATCCTTCTTCAACCTCTCATGTTGGAGAACAAATCTCAGATCAGTAACACTCCTCTTCTCAAATTCCAACTATTTAATGCTGTATGGGATGAATATAAAACTGAACTTGATAAATCGGTGTGCAAATTACCCCCGATCTCATCTGAAAACATAAATGAATGTGCCGAGGCTTTTGCCACAACCATTATCCAGTGTGCTGAAATTGTCTTCCCACTTAAAAAACCACCACCGAAGAAAATTCCGTCTCCGCCCTGGTGGGACCCACAGTGCACGGCTGCAATAAAGAGGAGGAAGTTATGTGAAAACGAATACCGCTTTAATATCAGTCTGTCAAAATTCATTGCGCTCAAAAAATTTATGGCAGAAACTAAATTACTCCTCCAGTCAGAGAAGCGAGAGGGTTGGAAATCTTTCTGCTCATCCATTTCCCCTGCCACCCCATACCGTTTCCTTTGGGACAATATTAGGAAATTTAGGGGATGCAAAAAAACTACTTCTCGTTCTCACCCTCCATCCCAGGAATGGGCGGATTCTTTCATGGACTTACTCGCCCCTCAGTATGCCCCAAATGTCACTGAGATCCCCAATTACATTCCGGTCTCCTCCTCCAGAAGCACCATGGACAACTTGTGTGTTTTAACGACAGACATTCGCATTGCCTTTTCCAATAAGAAATCGGTTGTCGCTGCGTTCCTTGATGTTAAGGCTGCATACGACAATGTCCAATTGCCCATCCTTTTGAAGAAACTCCGCCTGATCAATGCCCCAGTGAGACTGAGTAGTCTTATTATTGAAATGCTTTCGGGTCGACACATCACCCTTCGGGGTAATGATAGGAATGTGGCTCCAACGCGATCTGTTTGGAAGGGCTTGCCGCAAGGGTCTGTCCTTAGCCCTTTATTATTTAATATCTATACTGCTGATTTACACTCTTCCCGTGGTCAGTGTAATATTCTACAATACGCAGACGATATTTTATTATATTCTTCCAATTCCTCTATTCCCAGTGCGGCCGAGTCCATTAAACTATCTTTAGAAAGTGTCAATAATTGGCTTTCCCAACATGGTTTTGAATGGTCTCCCTCCAAAAGCAGCATTGTTATTTTTTCCAGGAAAAAAGCTCTCCCCTTTATAAGTGTAGCGCTTAATGGCCATGATATTCCTATTAAACCCCATTTCAAGTTTTTAGGTCTGGTCCTCGACTCAAAACTGACGGGACTGGCTCACTGTGAGTATGTTGAGGTCAAATGCGAACGAAATCTAAATATTCTTAGATGTTTAGCGGGAGTGTGGTGGGGTGCCCATCCCTTCGCCCTCAAGTTAATATATAACGCGACAGTCAGAAGTGTCCTGGATTATGGATCGTTCTTGTTAGAACCTGCTAACCAAGCTGGTCTTCGTAGCCTCGATCGAATACAGTCCAAGGCTCTTCGCATTATTTCTGGTGCCATGAAGTCAAGCCCATTAAATGCTCTTCGGGTTGAATGCTTAGACCCTCCCCTCGATTTACGTCGTCAGTTCCTTTCAGACCGCTATCTATTTCGCACTTTTCAATTCTCAGTTCATCCAATTTCTCCTAAAATTACTGACCTCGACTGTCTCTTTCGCAGCTCCCCTTACTGGGCTAACAAATCCCCTCCTTCCCTAGTAACAAGCCTTCGGAGGTTTCATTCTATCAAGGACCCAACTTTTCACTTCCCTAATCTCCCAATGTTTGATCTTCCGTATCACGTGACTATTCTCCAACCACGCGTCATCTTGGATTTTAATATTTTAAAAGGGGATATCTGCGCTAAGCAACGTTCACAGGCAATTCTTGGAAAGGAATGGTTTAATTGGCACACTCTTTACTCAGACGCCTCTAAATTATCCCCAGTTGGATGTGTTGGAGTCGGCACCTTCCACTCTCAATATGGCATTATTCAAAAAGTAAAATGTCCTCCTGATTCTTCTGTTTTTACTGGAGAGTGCTTGGGCATTCTTAAATGCTTAGAATACATCCTGGTGGCTTGCCTTAAACGTTCCATAATTTTTTCAGACTCTCGCAGCGCCTTAGAATCCTTAATATCTAACCCATTTGCTTCTAAGATCCATAACCCTTTAGTTTTTATGATTAAGGACAAAATTAACCAATGTTATCTTCGAGGGTATGAAATTGTCCTCGCTTGGATTCCCAGCCATTCTGGTATAACTGGCAATGAAGCAGCTGATCGCATAGCCAAGGAAGCAGTTTCCTGTGGTGACAAGTCTCCTTTTAAGAACTGCTGCTATGACCTCCTATCCCTCCCGATTAAATACTTGTCCAAATCCTGGAATTCTCGGTGGCATGTGTCGAGTAAAAGCAAAGGCTCAAAATTTGCTTTGATTCAGCCGGATGTTGGTCGAAAAGTCTGGTTTTCCAAAATTAATTTAAGTAAAAAAGCAACCTCTTCCATTATTCGTATGAGGCTGGGTCACTGCCACTTTCTTGTCCATCTTGCTCGGCTGAGGATTCGGGACTCCTCCCTTTGCGAATGCGGTCTCGACGAGGGTAACCTTAACCATCTGTTCCTGAGCTGCCCTCTCCTGAATCATGCTCATTTATACTCTGGTCTGATTTACCAAAAAGTCCCATTCCCCACCCATATGCCATCCCTTTTGATTCCTAATCCTGCTGTTTTCAGATTACTTGCAAATTTTTTATCTATTAACAAACTTAAACTATGACTTCTAAATTTGTTTTTATATTCCCTCTTTCCTTTTTTTATTATTTTAATGTGTTCCTGAAATCTGGTGCTCTTAATTTTCTTCCTTTTTTCAAATCTCGTGATATAAATAAATAAATTGACGTGATGCTGGCAAAATGTCTTCGTGACGATAGCCATTGAAAAAAAAAAAAAAAATAGGAAGTAAGTAACCAAAATACAAAAATCTGACAGGTGACATAACAGCTCGGTATTTTAATATTATTTTCCCCTTTTACTTCTATCAATTCGCCCTATAATCTAAATATTTATGCAACTAACACCCTTTTGTGCATACAAGAATGTGGGCAACGTTCAAGAGATCTTATATTTGTGGGAAAACAAGAATATTACTTTCGTCGTGATTCATACAAATGTGTCAAAACAGACGCCAAGGCGCTGCCAAGCAACGACGCTGCTGCATATGCCTGTCCCTGTCTCGGGAGCGCACTGTGCGCAGACTCCGGCCGTCACTGCAGGCTGACTGACTCTGTCAACGTCACTTTTCCCAATGTTTATTTATTTTCGTGACGTTATATTCCAGTTGGACTAATTTACGTTTTTATGCTTATTTTTTGCCTTTATAATATTAATTTCCTTTTTAAGCGTATATTTAAGCTTGTATATAAAAAGTATGTCACAACCAGGCGGTTCTGTCCCATCGTCCAGTGAAAGAGAGGAAATTGTTGATTCATCTCAAAATTTTGTACAATGTTCTCTATGCTCCCAACCCAAGTATTTTAAAAATCAGCGTGGGCTGAGAGTACACCTGGGAAAAAAGCATAAAAATCCAGAAGACCCCACGATAACCACCCATGCTGACTTTCTAGTTTCCACGCCAGACCAAACAGTTGATATTTCAGTAATCTTAGGCCGTTTGAAAAATAGCACTCGTATAATCAAACGTGTTCCTCGAGGTGCAAGGTTATCGGTATCACAAAAACTTAACACATACATACAAACCGTTATATCTGAAAATACATACCAGGCTTGGAAGCAACTTCTCACCTTCCCCTATCGAATCCTACACATATCTGACCCAAGTAAAGCTACATCTCTTACAACCAAAATAAAACATAACTGTCAACACCCCCATTCTCTCGAAGAGCTTCATGGAATAGCTCTGAAACATAACGCATCTCTGTATAGAAACATTGAAAACAAAGTAGGTGAAGGTGATATCAGGGGAGCTGCCCGGCTCCTTTTTTCTACCGACTGCTTAGCCCCTAATAACCATGATACCCTCCTAGCTTTACAGAATAAACACCCACTGCCATCCATAAACCAAAACCTTCCAGGCCCACCTGATTCATCGACAATCCTCTCACTACATCTACGGACGGACGGAGTTCTCAGAGCTATCATGACCTTCCAGAGTGGCTCAGCTGGTGATCTAGATGGGTTAACCCCCCAACACCTCAAAGATTTACTTGGCCATAGCTCAGGTGATGCTGGCGAGTCCCTCCTCAAGGCACTGGCGGACCTGAGTAACCTCATGTTTGCAGGTAAAGTACATCCCGGAATCACCAGCACACTACGAGTATACGGCGCTAACTTATGCGCTTTAGAAAAAAAAAAGACGGTGGTATTAGGCTAATCGCCGTCGGTACAACGTATCGCCGTCTTGTGGCAAAAATTGGCTGCGCTGCTGTATCCGACCCCCTAAGTCAGTGCTTCCAGCCGACACAATTGGGTTTTGGGTGTAAAGGGGGCTGTGAGGCAGCAGTCCACGCACTAAGAACCTACATTTCTCGAACCTCCGGGAAAGTAATTTTAAAGGTAGACGTCCAAAATGCTTTCAACAGTGTTAACAGATCTTCTATCTTGGCACAAACCCGTGAAAAACTACCTCAAATTTACAACTTTTTCTGGCAATGTTATAGCGAACCTTCTAAATTACTTTTCAGACAAAACCATCTCTCTTCGGCTGTAGGCTGCCAACAGGGCGACCCGCTTGGGCCAGCGCTCTTCAGCCTAGCGATCCACCCAATTATCACAAAGTTAAATTGTAAATTCAATGTATGGTATTTGGATGATGGCACTTTGGGAGGTGAGGAGAGCGAAGTTTTGGAAGACCTTCGCGTTCTAATTGAAGATTTCCGCGGTATCGGTTTAGAATTGAATTTCTCTAAATGTGAACTTTTCTTTTCTGATGTATATAAAGACAAAGAACTCGCTCTATCTAAATTCCGTCTCCTTGCCCCGAATATTAAAACTACAGAGAAAAGCTCACTTCACCTCCTTGGAGCACCCGTTTTAGACGAATCATTTTCTGATTTTGTAGACAGTAAAATCTAAAATTTAAACGAAATTTCGGACCGCTTGTCCAAAATAAATACTCATGTAGCGTACACAATAATTAGATATTGTCTTTTCGTTCCCAAATTCACATACATACTAAGATGCAGCTATTTTTGGAGATTTCACACCCTTTTAGACAAAATTGACAAAATTATCCAAAACCTCTTAGTAACAGTAATAAATATCAATTTGGGCGACCGGTCATGGACCCAGGCTTCCCTTCCGATAAGGCATGGTGGACTGGGTATCCGATAAATCTCTAGTGTATCACTCCCCGCATATCTGCCGCGCTCGGCTCCTTGCCGTCGCTGAGTGGGAATCCGGACAGTGGCTCCAAGCTCTGCCTTCCCCGTCCATCGGTACACTCTTGGACAACTCCACATTTCGCCTCTCCATCGCTCTTCGCCTGGGAGTGACCTGCGCTGCCCCACATCGCTGTCGCTGTGGCGATCAAGTCGACCAACTCAGCCACCATGGTCTATCTTGCTGCAGAAGCGCGGGACGTGCACTTCGACATGCCAGCCTCAACGATGTCATCCGTCGGGCCCTAGCCAGCGCTGTAGCACCTGCTATCTTAGAACCATCCGGCCTTGCTCGTGAAGATGGCAAGAGGCCCGACGGCATGACCCTCGTGCCTTGGAAGATGGGGCGGCCATTGGTATGGGATGCAACATGTGCCGACACCCTAGCGCTTTCCCATCTCCGTGGCACTTCTGTGAAGGCTGGCTCTGCAGCTAATTCGGCCGAGCATCTCAAGCGGCGCAAATATGCAAACATAAGTGGCTGCATATTTGAGCCGTTTGGGGTCGAGACAATGGGACCCTGGGGGGAAAGTGCCCACAGGGTCTTCAAAGAGCGCTCAAAGCGTCTCACCGACGCTACGCGTGACCAGAGGGCTGGTTCGTACCTTGCACAGAGGATAAGCATTGCCATCCAACGTGGCAATGCTGCCAGCCTTCTAGGTACGTTGCCCAGCGACGGCAAACTGGGGCAAATATTCTATTTGTAGTTTATTTTATTTTAGTATAGGTTGTTTAGTGTTAGTTATATGTTTCTTTTTTGTATTATTTCCTCCATTGTTGTTAAATAAATATACTCTCATTAGGTTACACAACAGATGCCGTACGAGCTTCGGAACGGGGCGTGGCGGCACATTGATATATCTGTTTTGCTTTAAGAGTCCGCAGGACACTTACAAGAAAGGTATTAGGCATGAATGTGGAGGGATGTAAGAGGAGGGGTAGACCAAGGAACAGGTGGATGGATTGCGTGAGAGACGATATGAAGAGGAAGGGTGTGAGTGACGAGACGAGCGATAGAGAGTTATGGAAGAAATAAACATGCTGCGCCGACCCCAAGTAAATGGGAAAAGGGCACGCGAATGATGAGGACACTCTGTTCTAAATACAAACGTAGTTTCGCTCTCATTTTTAAACGCCAAACTGGAATAACATGAAACTAGGTCGGAAATTAGTTACTGTTGCTTGAAATATTAATGGTGAAAAAATACAGCGATTATTGAGCTTTTCATACAAGACGTAAAAAACTTAAAATCCGCTGTATTTTTTTTTATTACAATTTCTAGCAACAGTAACTAATTTGGCGGCTCCCATTGTGTAACTAAAGTTCCATGTTATTTCAGCACGGTGTTTTAAAATGAGAACGAAACTACGTCGGGAAGCTGTCGGCGTGACGTCATTCGACGCTGATCTAGCTTGGGACTTAGCGTGAACGCGGCGGGCGGGGTGTACGTCCATGGGTTTTGTGCCTTCATGCCACCACACCAGATCTTTTTATTTATCATTAAAAATTGGATTGCGTTTGACCCTGGGCGAATAACCTGATGGTAATTTAGGATACAAGTCTGAAATGAAACACGCTCACCCACAAGGTACCTGTTCACTCTTACCTTGAAGACATCGAGTTTGTATGTTTCCGGAAATAACGCGGGAAGAGAATTTCACATTGAGGCAGTGTGACTCAGAAACGATTTCTTAAATCGCGAGGTGCTACTCGGAGGGAATTCGTCTACATGCGGGTAGAATCGCATAGGCCGCCACAGAATAGTATAATACACGCCGCTTAGTAGTCCGATAAAGAAAAGTCGAAGGGGGTAGGTCCTGAAGTTCAGCGGCACACGCTTAAGGAATTTTCTCTGAGATTCAGAGCGTAAAGCTCCACTTCATCCTTCCATCAGTATTTGGGTCAACCAACCAGTGGTCGGGCTACTATAGTATCAATACTCAATAGTTTATTGCACATAATGACATAAAGGTGTTACAATGTGGAGTGTCGTAAACATTATGTAAGTAACCAGAGAGGGCGCTGCAATTATTATGGGAACGGAGCACTTACATTCTAATACAAAAAAATCTTAGTCTAATATTATCTGCAAACTAATATTATGACCGGACCCATGCTATTAGACTTGAGACACACTGCATAAGACTATACAAGTGTGATCAGCTAATTACTTAGTTCGGTATGTCGATACTATTCATAGGTCTTTTCAAGATTTCACCGCCATTTTTTCAGAAAAACACCTTCATAATACACAGTCTTACAAGTAAAAACTATACCTACTTATCATTAGAGAAAACCTTACCTTATGGCTAAGTACATATATCCTCAGAAAAAGCCCCAGACTGGAAAGCGGCCAAGTCGGGAATCCGAAAACACATACCTATACCAACATTGTACTTTTACACAGCGCGACTGAAAGCGCTCTCAATTTATACTTGTAATTGATATTGCGTGTTTGAAAATGTAAAATCGTCTTTCTTTTATCACAAGCTGATTTCTCTGACCTGTTAATAGTCGATTTAGTATCTTAATCCAAATATACACTCACACACTAACCATGAAAACTCTTTGATGAGTTCACCAGAATTCATTAATGAGAACCATTCACTCACTCACTGTCTTCATCATCTTCCCTTCACCACACGGTACTTTACGAGAGCAAATTGGTTACTTTAAAAAAATACTAAATTCGCTATGGGTTTGTTGATAAAAATTAAGGCGGATGCTACACGCTCGATATTTATCGTGATATATCCAGAATCACGATGTTTATCGAGTGTGTAGTATAGGCGTATCACGTATCGTGACACGGATCGTTGGATTTCTAGTAATCTAAAAATCCACGATCCGTATCAACAAAAAACGATCCATATATCACGATAAATATCGCGCGTGTAGCACCCGCCTAAAGAGTTCCCTCGATTTTTCCAGAATCCGGTCAACAGATCCGGTTTTTTAACCGACTTCAAGATTTCAAAGGAGGAGGTTATCAATTCGGTTGTATGTTTTTTTTTTTTTTTTAATGTTTGTTACTCCATAACTCCGTCATTTCTTAACCGATTTGGAAAATTCTTTTTTTGATTGTAAGTATATATATCCAAGTTGGTCCCGTTTTTATCAAAACGCAGTTCTGATGATGGGATTCATGAGGAATTAAAGGAACTCCTCAAATCTTAAAGGCAAACATATATCAAAATGTAATGCAGGCTAAAAAAAAATCTTCACACGTTGCCATACTATTGTGCGATATGACACGCGCCTTTGACCTCTGCAATCACCGTGTTTTAGCAAAAAAGTTTGAGCACCTCGGACTTCGCGGCCCCACGTTACAACTAATGATCGATTATTTGAAGAACAGACATCAATCTATTGTTTTGAAAGGTGGATTAATAAAGTCTGATGCGGGCAGCGTAAATGTAGGTGTACCCCAGGGGTCTTCCCTCGCTAATTTGTGTTTTTTAATGCAAGTTAATGACTTACCTGATGCAGTGGATGGAAATATGTTCATGATGATCAGAACAGAACTCTTCAACGACGAAAAGTTCACGTATGGCGATTTGTCCTTCTAGCTGTGTTTGTTAAGCAAGTTTTATTTTCACTTCCATTAGGAATCGAAAGAACTCCTCAAATGTGAAAGGCACCCAAGTAGTGATTTTAGTACTTTCATGAACTAATCAAACATTTTCATTAAAAAAAGTGACATTTGATAAAGTGGAACTGCTGATGATGATCAGAACGGAACTCTTCAACGACCCGTAGTTCATGTTTGGCGATTTGTTCTCTTCGTTTTGTTTGTCAAGCAAGCTAGGTTTTCAGGACACATTTTCGTCAAGCTTGAGTTCTGATGGAGGATTCAATGAGGAATTGAGGGTACTTAGTCTTCTACCATTATAAACATACTTATAGCCATTTTTATTTTATTTTATGGAATCTAAGAGTGCACCATCTAAGTATAATAATCTTTCACCGGCCTCCCCCCATTGAAGTCGGTTTTTTTTCTTAAAAATTATTTTTCTTCAATTTGTACCTAATGGGATTGCTCAGGCCAGCATCTACCATTTGATAGCAATGAGACCAACAAGAAAGTATACTCTTTAAAACAAAGAAAAAAATTTCATAATCGCTCTAATAGTCTGCGAGTAATCGGTGAACATAATAAAAAAAATATTCCGACGAAATGACAACCTCCTTTTTTTGAAGTCGGGTAAAAAAGGGATATTTATTCAAAAAGCTACGCCCGAAGATTATTGCATCTCTATTACTCATCTGTGCAATACATAAACGTGTCCTTTACACGGGGTTGTGGCTTTTTTATACAACGACGGTGGTACACAAGCTTACAGCCTGCCTGATGCTGACACCGTAGCCTATGAACGCTTGGAACCCACAAGAATCACAAGCGCATTCACTTGAAGACTAGTTGTGTTATGTTTTTTTAATTATGGCAATTATATCGAGCCGACAAACTGGCAACCGTACTGTGTCTTATCGAAGATCTCACGGTTCGAAATATTCGTTGTGTTGACAGCTAAAGACATATCCCGGTCTATCACTAGTTTTCAATTCATCGCATCCTCGGGAGCTCTGGCTACTTTACTCACCAACAAGAATACATCACCAATCAAATGGAGGTACTTACCCAGTTGGGCTCCAAATATGAGCGAAATGACGTTTCCTCTGTGCCCTACCTTTCTCTCTCTCTCTCTCTGTTGGCTTTTTTTAATAGGTAATTAAATATTAGGGGACAACTTTTTACACAAGTCGAACTAGTTCCATAGTAAGCTCATTAAGGCTTGTGTTATGGGTAGGGTCCTTACTAGACGACGATATATTTAATATAGAAAACATCCAAGTCTCAGGAACACGTATTTCTGCTCACTACAGAAACAAATGCCCTTACCGGGTTCGAACCCTGCACTCTAGCTTCGTAGGCAGTGTCACTACCAACCAGGCTAACCAGGCCGACGCACGACTTACCCGGATTGCGACACCCCTTAAATTATAATGTTGCTATCAGCCAAAAGTCTCCAAGCATGCCCTCTTACATCAAAAGATAACGTGACATAAGGTCGGTTTAAACTTTACGATTACAGAAAGTTCCAGTCGTTATCGCTGGGAGTTTGGCTGGATTATACGAAAGTTTCCTCGTTAGAGGCCACATTCTGAATATAATGTAGCCTATGCCTAGGTTTTGTTAGAAGAGTTCAAGCTCGGTTTATCTTCATCATTTTCATCAGACCTAGCTTTGACGTTTCATAAGTAATTACTTGTAACTATGCAGAGTAATTTGGGTTTCACGCTCAAATTTGGAGCAGCCCAACTGGGGAAGTAAGTACCTCCGCCTTACAGAAGACCGCAGCTATAATAGCATCACTACTTGCCCCTTAGGTAGGTTTGTGGTGTTGTGTTCCTGGTGGTGAGTAAGATCGCCAGAGCTCCCGAGGATGCGCTGTGTTGGGAGTGAGGGGCCTGCATTATGTCTCTAGCTTGATAGCTGGAGACATCTGCGGGTCCCTCACTCTCAACACAGCGCATCCCCATGTCAATAAAGGGTAGGCAACGCACTTGTGATTCCTCTGGAGTCGCAAGTGTCCATAAACTACGGTGTCTGTTTACCATTAGGCAGGCCGTAAGCTTGTTTGCCACCGTCGTAGTATAAAATTTTGAGTATCATTGCAGATAGGTATGACTCCCCAATTTTATGTCACTGGGTTGGATAAATAAAGGCAGTCGCTCAATTTAGATTTAAATAAATTAAGAATGTTTTATACTAATATATCTAGATTAAGTCTTACTAACAATATATGGACGTACAAAAAAAGTTTCCGAAATAAAAGTATTATTATTATTATTATAAAATAAAACACTTTTCTCTACACAACAGTGATAAGTAAATAACAGAACTAATACCAATAATAAGCTTCTTATTAAAAATTGTTTCCTTACTTGGATGTGAAGCCGTAGACTGCTGAAAACCACGAGGAGTGGAAGATACATTATGAATTATCATAGACAAATAATACCATAATACTAGTGTATGCAACTGTACATTATCAGGCATTAAAACACGAGTGTGGTTTTATGAAACGAGCCGCAGGCGAGTTACATAATAAGATCACACATGCTCTCATTATGTAACAGTTGCATAAACTACTATTTTTCTGTTAACAACTGGTATTATCACGTAATGTTGTTGTATTCTATCAGGTTTTACTTTTTAGGGTTCCGTACCCAAAGGGTAAAAACGGGACACTATTACTAAAATAAAAAACTATTTATTTCAAATTAAAAGTTACATTTATTTGCAAAGAACAGAGACCTTAATCTTAATATTAAAGATTTTGCGTGGCCTGGGTTAGAGAAAGGTTGAGTTGCTCACGCGTCATCAATTGTAAGTAGGTTTATACTAAATTAATAACAATTATTATTCTATGTTTAAACTATGAACTATAATTTACAATGCATACATTTTACAATTTGTTTTATTATTTATAACCTAAATCTGGGTGGGCATCCGCCTCTTCCCTCTTAAATATATCTTTTTATCAAGCTTTGTATTTGTTTACTGTTTTTACTTTCTAGTTTTTCTGCTATTGTCGAAACTCGAACTACTACTACTAAGACTTCGCTATCCGTCCGTCCGTTCGTCTGTCGGCTGTATCTCAAGAACCGTAATAGCTACTTGAAATTTTCACAGATGGTGTACTTCTGACCTGATAACAACAAATACTAAAATCAAAATAATAATAATAATTAAGGGGGGCTCCCATACAACAGTAGTTGTTGGTGGTTTTTTTCTGGTACGGAACCCTTCGTGCGCGAGTCCGACTCGCACTTGGCTGGTTTTTAATCTAAGCTAAGATTAGAGATCGAGATAGCCTTTACATATAGGTACCCTGTATAGTGGTCGGCGGTTAAGAAGTCAATCCTGACACCTGTCTTTTCCATACAGCTTATAATCTCAAAGTGATTTTTAGGTTATAAACTTGTATGGAAATGACAGGTGTCAGGATTGACTTCTTAACCGCCGACTACTATAGTTGGTAGCAATCCCTGCAGCCTGCATACAAACAGCCTAGTAAAATGCAGGAATATAGTACAACTTTGCTGATATATTCGCGGGGTAATACAGTCAGCACCGAAAGTTGCTACGTACGCAAAGAGCTCACAATTATCAATACGCGCTCTTATTACATTGTAAGTAATACAGACAAATGTTTGTGTGGCATTCTGACCTCCGTACGCGTAACTACTTCTGTTCCTGTACCTACGTTCTTTTGACCGCCTGCTCTTATCCCAAGCAACTATAGGCCTTTCGATAAACTCAAACGGTTTGAAGTCACCCCTCGTAAGGATACATATGAGCATTCACTTGTAACAACATCGAACAGTCGCCGTTTTTTAAGCCCCGACGCAAAAAGAGGGAGGTGTTATAAGTTTTACGTTTGTGTATATGTCTGTGGTATTCTTACTCCCAAGTGTTCCTAGCCATGTTTCATGAAAATCTGTTCAGCCGTTTTTGAGATATTGAGCTTTGAAATGAAAATGTCGGGGTATTTTCCACTTTTATAAGTTGTAGTTGAAACTGTACAAGCAAAGAGCCAAACATCGGCTACGAAACTAATATTTACCCGACTGCGCCACAAGGAGAGTTATGTTTTTCGAGAATATGTACGTATTTATAATAATTGTTTGGATTTTTGCTTGAGAGGTGTCTCGTTAGATTCGTATTTACTGTGACAGTGACACTGGGTATATCAAAATAATAATAAAAATGAAAGGCGGAATTTTTAGAGCCAAATTCAAATGTTTGGCACGCTAAGCGGCTCGACGGATTTAAGCTTCAAAGGTAGGTTAGGGAAGGATTCATTTCCAAATTACACAGAAACCCAGTCGGGTTTTTTTAGTTTTTTTTATTATTGACTTGTTACACATCACGAACGCTCTAGTAAGCTCGTCAGGAGGTGTGGGGCAGAGAGGGACGGCGGTGGAACATTGCTCGGCTCGGCAAAAAGCTCAAAAGCTTGCTAATAGCTTCTGTTTTTTTTACCTGTAGGTACCTAATGGAACATTCGCTAGAATGATCATTTTAAGTGAATGCCAAAGTTAATCAGCACCTTTACGCCGCGCGCCGCGAGGTAATCCTCTTCTCAGCTAGGCTAGGTTTAGTGAACCAGCGACAAAACTCCCAGTAGCTCGATTCCACTCACACCCCAGATTTGGTTGAAACCGTTCAACCAATCTCACTGGAGCGCAAACTCTTAGAGTATTCCAGTGTTTAAACCGCCCACGCGGTCGTGTCGGAGGTTTTCCCCTGGATTTTCCCCAGGTAACTCTCCCACCGCGTATTCCTATCGCTTTAATGGGCTCGGCCTATAAAGCCACAGTCAGGTCAAAAAAAGGCGAGGTAATCCTCTTAGTTTAACAATTACTGGAATTCATAACGACTTTGATGCACACAAAATTGATCTTTAATAATTGGCAAACTTATCTTTTTCCCCGTGTCTAAGAACGCCTGCTGTGAAAATAGTTTAGTTTTGTTGCGAGCCGTAATCATGCTTCATTTCCCGTACAGGCACTACGCTCCAGCACAGTCGACTGTTTTTAGCAGTAACTCAACTAAGGCCGCTATTAGACCTACACATTAGGGCGCGTTTATATGAAGGGTACACGGAAAGAACATAATAATAATAATGTCAGTCAACATAGGGCAGCTTGTGGCGAGCTGTTAGGGAGCAGCGACCCTATGTACCTGAGTGCTCCTGGGGGTGTCCTGTAGGTTGGTTGTATGAACAGGCCCCCCGCCTCTGGCTTGCCTTAACCGGCTGTCCAGAGTGGAGTCGCTAGAGCTGTTGCTCGGGGGTGGATGTGGTCACCTAAGTGAAAGTATGACTTTTCCCTTGTCAAACCTTTTTTTTTTCATTTATGTCATTGACTTTAAATTTTAATTTAATTTTAATTGCCTATTTAGCATTATTGCGTTTATATTGGATGTAAGTCATACGTCCCTTTCCAACGTGCAACATTTTTAACGAGCAGCAAGATCGTTACTTATTATAGGCTGTATTGTGCACTGTTATAGATTATGTTTACTGTTATTGAGGGTAGACATCCGGCTCGTTAGTACGGAGCTTTGTAGCGAAGAATTCTACCAACTAAAATATATTATTTAGAGCTTTATAAAAGCTTGGGTATGTACAGTATATAGCGTGTGAAGTTTCACTATGTTTACATCCACGCGTTTCGGTTGAGGGTTCAGTCGGTGCATTTATTTTTTGTTCTTCAGAGACTACTATACACAAGTATAGGTAGCACATTAAACCTATTTGGTTAATATTAAATTAAAATAACAAAAACTACCTAAATATTTAAGGCTCTTAACGCTTGGTAAGCGAATTAAAACATTATTGATATACATGCATAACTCACGCCTATATTCCCAAAAGGGAAAGGCAGAGCACACGAACATTAATTTCAGTGACACTTAGCAATTGTAGGTTTATAGATGAAAAAAAATGTGATATTGCAGTGACAGGTTGCTAGCCCATCGCCCACAACACACTTCAACCTGGTTCCCAAAGTCGACTCTTACGACACCCAAGGGAAGAAAGGGGTTCAGCTATTCTAACCCAGCACCACACGAGGCAAATTTTATTGAAAAGAATAAAATCTTGATACTGACATCATGAACTCCAAAGCTAAGAGACAAGAAAGAAGAGGACATCAGCAAGATCTCGTTAGAATATGAAATAACTCATACAGAGTCCGTTTCGTCAATTCAAGACGCAACCTTATAAACACATTTTAAATTTAAGGGTAATATGTTGTGTTCCGAGCAGGATTCGGACCTGCGACATACTGCCATACATGGCCAATCTATCTAGCTAACTAATCTAAAGGAAATATCAAGCTTAAGCACGAAATCTTGTCGGCCAGTTTATCCTAGTTGGTTTGGTAGTGCCATTGCCTCCGAAGCTATAGGTCCCGGGTTCGATTCCCGCTAAGGGCATTTGTTTCTGTGGTGAGCAGAGACATTTGTTCCTGAGACTTGGATGTTTTCTATGTATTTAAGTATATATCTATTAAATATATCGTCGTCTAGTACCCATAACACAGGCCTTGTTGAGCTTACTGTGGGACTAGTTCGATTTGTGTAAAAATGTCCCCTAATATTTATTATTTATTATTATTATTAATCTTTCACTAGTGCCCTTTTACAACGCGTTTAAATAAGCAGAGCTGCTACCGCGAAACAAAAACGAACGAAGTTCGTGTATCTCCCTCTCTGCCGTACTTACCTATCCGAGCTATTTACAGTCAAGTTGCCCACTCACTTGGACAAGGGGGGTCGAAGTTGCACCACCTCCGCAGTTCCCACCGTTGTCCTACGCGTGACCCCTGCATGGGTGGTGCTGAAAGTGCATAAAAACTGGCAACCGTACTGTCTTCTCGAAGATCTCACGGTTCGAAAAAAAATGCCATTCGATTATTGTTTATTTACCTTTTCAAATGATAGAGAGGGAGGTACACGAACTTCGTTTGTTTCCATTTCGCGAACCTTATTCACTACCAGGAACACACAATGGGAACACATCATCGGTCGTAACATTCATGAATTAACTTCAAGTTATACCACTAACATTATGCAAATGTATTCAGAATTTGTGGCCTCCATTACAAATATAATCTGATACAACTGTAGAACTGTCCGGGAAACATTGAAACAAATTGTAATATTCCAAAGCGAGGAACTATTCAGAATAATTGCAGAAGGGCTATTACACATTGGCGTTTCGCATTGAAACAAATATCAAAGTTCTGACACTTTAGGCCACATTCACCTACAATCAGCTTCATAAAGATGTATACATACATTCTTAAGGAATTTATTGCAGAGATAAGATCGAGCATAGGTTGTCTGCTGCGCTAAAAGCTGTCACAAATGTTACCTAATAGACGATTGTTAAATTAAAAAAGGCGGCCATGACGTTAGCCGCCTCTGCCGCCCGCCGGCCATAGCCGCATGGTTGATGAGGAAGTTTAAAGTGTCAAATTCGCTAAGTTAAGCTAAGGACGCGTTTATTGATAAAAGACGCATGTGGCGATGGCAGAACGAAAGAATTTTACGCAGAAATAGTTTATTAACATATCTACCACCACCACCCTGGCTTGCCATGAGGCGAGCCGTACGTTTGTTTGCTACCAACGTGGAAGAAAAGAAAGATCTTAATTTTTTCGTTAAAAAAATCAATCAACGAAATTGTTAGTGAGATACCAAAATTTGTTACTTAAAAAAGTTTTATGCGCTCAAAAAACACTTGTTTACCACACCCCTAAAATAGAAGGAAAAAGAGGTAGGGCAAGATCGAGAACAACACGGTTCAAAAATATCAAGGACTGGAGTCCAGTCCCTGATATTAACACCGGTCCAGGGACTGGAGTCCAGTCACTCAGCAGAGTGGCGCAAAATAGAGAAGACTTTCGTATGTTGATTGCCGACATCCGATAGGATATGGGACGATATGAAGAAGAACCAGTCCCCTTTAAAACCGAATTGAGACAGGATATGAAAGATATGAATCTACTACTCGTAATAAGTCCCGTCCCTTGATTTGCATATGATATTAACGGAGTGTTAGGTCTGCAGCCTGATCTATTATTACGAGGGCGGCTGATAAGTCCTAAGCCTATGGTATTTCGAGATCGTATATGCGTATAAGGTACTGGCCACTAGAAAGGCTATTTAAAAACAAATTATTAAAAACAAAATCATGTCATATTTGTTTGAATTTTTCTTGAGATATTCAACGGTAAAAAAGATATTCAACCATGTCTGAAATATCAACAAATATTACGAAAATTGAGCACCGTGCTGTAATTAAGTTCCTTACAAAAAGTGCTAAATCACCGCAATGTATTTTTGAAGAAATGGCTAGTATTTATGGTGTTAATGGACCTTCTTATGGTAAGGTCAAAAAGTGGAGTCGCTTATTTAAACTGGGTAGTCGATTGAAGACGATCCCCGTTCAGGGAGGCCAATATCGGTGGTGACTGAAGAAAATGTAAGAAAAGTCAGAAAATTGGTATAAGAAGACCGGAGATTTAAGGTTTGGCAAATAGCTGATACTGTAGGTATTAGTAAAGAACGGGTTGGGGAGATTTTACATGAACATTTGAACATGATTAAGGTCAGTGCTCGCTGGGTACCGAAAATGCTGACGGCGTTCGATAACGAACGTCGTGTTGAAACTTCCCAGGCGTTTTTAGATCTGTGCGGAGATGGTATAGATGAAGTTTGCTCACGAATAGTAACTGTTGATGAAACATGGATCAGGCAGTATGATCCGGAGTGTAAGTCAGAATCCATGCAGTGGATTGAAAAGGGTGAAAGACCACCGAAGAAGTTTAAAGTGCAAAAATCGGCTTCTAAGTTAATGGCCACTGTGTTTTGGGACTGTGATGGCATTCTCTTAATAGATTAATTAGCTAAAGGTTCTACAATAAATGTACTTTATTATGCCAATCAATTGAGACAGGTGCGAAAAGCGATAGTTGAGAAAAGGAGGGGCAAATTAAGGAAAGGCATTTTGTTTTTGCAAGACAATGCACGCGTTCCCACCGCCCGGGTTGCGAGGCAGGCTCTGAAGGAAATCGTCTTCGATGAAATCGACCACCCACCCTACAGTTCAGACCTAGCCCCTAGCGATTATTTTCTGTTCAGTAATTTAAAGAGAGAGTTACGGGGAAAGCGATTTTGCAGTGATGAAGAGATGAAGGCGGCTGTACAGGAGCATTTTGAAGCCAATCTAAAGAATATTTTTTTAACGGCCTAAAAGCATTGTATAAAAAATTTAAAAATGCATTGTATTAGAGGGAGATTATATTAAAAAAAAACAAAAGTTTTTTTTATATATTGTTTTTTTCTACCATAGGCTTAGGACTTATCAGCCGCCCCTCGTACACCACTAGATACTGTTTGTCGTGATAATTTTATGGTTATACAATGAAAAACAAGACTGTGTGTTCTTACTTCATGTTGCCATGGTACCAAAAGGGTATTTTATTTCATGCTTTTATATCTTAAAACATTTTTCCCAAAAATCCCGGTATTGGAGATTTCAGGTTCGGTATTAATACCTAGATCATAGAAGGTCCGGTATTTGGAAGCCCTACTGAACCAACAAACTGCATTGCATACCTAGTATGTAATTCCTTATAGATTTTAGCGCATAATCTTAAGTTTTGATAAAGGAAATGGTCACTAAATATTTAATTTGGCACTTAACTACAGGGACTAGAAATAAACAAAATGTATTCCATGAAACAGAAAATATAAAACGATTAACTACAAAATGGCGGTTACAGCCGTCTCTTAAAGTTATATTAGCGTTTCAAACTGGAGAACAACTGATTGCTAGGGATGACAATCATAATCGATGATGACAGTATCGAATAATGAAAACGTCTATTAAGTACACAAGTTTCTACAACCCTCAGATGTCTATTTCGATCGAAATCGAACTAAGTTTTTAAAAAGTCCGCCAATCCAATTTTATTACAACTTTTTGATGTCGGTTTTTCGTTTTTCTAAACCCTTAACTTGACAATTGACATCCTTTCAGAATAGATAGCACGATCTCAATGAATTTGCATTAATTTCCTCGCCGCGTATCCCCGGGTATGTCCTTAAACTACGACCAAGACCACCGGGGAATGGGCAGCAGCATTCCTAGAATGCGGTGGAGATACTGCGATCGCCAACCCGCATGCCAAGCGTGGCGATTATGGCATTTACCCCCCATGAAATTGGGGGAGGCCTATGTCCAGCAGTGGACGTCCTAGGGCTGATATGGTGGCGGTGGTGGTATCCCCGCTTGCTATTCTACTGGGTGTTGCTAGAAGTGTAACAAAAACTGCCAACCGTACTGTCTTCTCGAAGATCTCACGGTTCGAAAGACAAATGCCATAGGATTATTATTATGGAACGTAACGTAACCTTTACGCCAATTCGGCACATTGCAACTTCAAGATGAGTAAGAACTTACAAGTTTTACTGTTCGGTCAACTGCAAAAATACGCATCGATTTAATCCTGTCATAAATACGTACCGCAACCTTAATCCGCCGACATAAGCTATAGGACATATTTTTGAGCAAGTTGTATGCACCCATATTTTAGCAGTTGACTGTACACCCCTATCTCCAAGTTCGTTTTTAATTTGAATACTCTTTAAACAAAATGTCTCCTACAAATCAAGAACAATCTTTATGAATTTCGTTCAAGGAATTTCTTTTTCAATTACATTTATTGTTTCGCGGCAGTCAAGGCTTTGATGGGCGGGAGATAATTAAAACATTTTATAACTGCAAAACAATAAAGAAAATTGTTTACGGTTTGTCGTTACTGCGAAATCAGGAACAGAGGCGAATTATGTTGTTTGTTTTTTTTTTAAAGTAAATTCGGGTTGGGTGAGTACGTCTATGCGACATCAGAAAACTCACGTCAAAGAATAATAATGATAATCGTATGGCATTTATTTTCGAACCGTTAGATCTTGGGAGCAGACATGTACGGCTACGGTTGTCAGTTTTACTTTTAGCACCACTCAGGAGTCACGTGTAGGGTAACGGTGGGTACTCCCTACGGACGTGGTGCAACTTCGACCCGCCTTGTCAAGTGAGTGGGCAAGCTGACTGTTAGAAGTTCTCAAGCCATAGCTTCTGATGCTGACGGAATAAAATTTTTGTGACTTTTGGACTTTAACATCACTAAAATAAAGTCGAAAATTGGCGAACCTTTGTATTCCTCGACTATACACCGAGAATTCACAGTTCCGCTATCAAACTAGCTGTTCCGCTACACCACTACCGCTATAGTAATGACCAGAGTTTATTTATTGCATAAAGTTATTTAGAAAATTGTCTTCGGTGAAAGAAAACATCGTGAGAAAACAGGTCTAATCCTAGTTATATACAACACTTAGAATTTAGATCTAGATTTAGATAGTAGCATTTAGATCGGTCAGTATGGGAAAGTCTGAAACTATAAGACATACGAAGATCCTACATAAATCGATATCTCAATAAAGATAAAGATAATTTATTTGTTTAAACATAGTAGAAGTACATAAAGCTGTCATATATCATATTTAATAAGTCCCTCATGTTTTGCCTTTCAGCGTACAAATTTTGGTTTATGTATGTGTATGCATGCAAAACTAAGTGTAAGTAGGTATGAATATAATTTCAGTCATACTTATCTAAAATTAATAAACTCTACATTCATGTCGCATTCTGAGAAATAGTAATAACCTGTAATTGGTATCCATGTCATGATAAATAATTAAATTAATTAATTATTTTATAAAAAACGATCATTTAAAAAAAATATTTACTTACTAACCAAGTTAACAATTCACGCTTAAAGATTCTGATTGTGCTGTCTCTACACAACAGCTTTATTTTTATTATAAAATTTAATTATTTATTTAATATTCAGTACAAAATTTTAACATGCAATTTTAATCCGCAATGCAGGCTTCGTCAGCTTTATTAGAGACAGCACATTGTTCAGAGAACAGAAACACGCGCCTCCCAAGGCGCCCTCGATGGCGACATCGACCTAGTATTAAGTAAATCTTAAGATTCCGCATAATTAGCATAACAAGTCTAAAGAGCAATATATAGTTAACTCTTCATTTTTCCTAATGTCACATCTTGCACTTTACACCTACAGCATACAAAGAAATTTGCGTAGCAGTGTGCTGTAGGTAAACATTGTATAAATAGAATAAGAAATATGTATTAAAGTTCAGTTACCAATTGTCCGTTGGTGTTTTATTACCTAAACCCTACGCTCTCTCCGGGAGCGTAGGGTCTTCCTTCCTTCTACGTGTAATCCTCTCACAGTGGCGAAGACACCTTCAAGCCCTCAATCGATCAAAAGAGCCTGCTTGATCGGCTGTGAGAAAATCACCCTCCGCTACCCAATTTCCTCCCCGTAGGAATCCACCGGTTGCCTTAGGTCTCATGGTAACAGGTATCCCTGTGTACTTCAAGGTCGTAAGTTGAGGATAGGTTAGGGACTTAGGGATTTAGGGCGTTAGGCTCCCTTGCTGAAACCCACCCCTCAATTCTACGCAGTCTGTGCAGCCGCACGCTGGATAAGTTAAATCCCGAACCTAGGGATACTTCTAATTACTTCCATTCTCCCCATCCTGGGGTAATTTACCAACCCGTCCTGGGTACCTTATACCACTTACTTGCCACCCCGCCCAGGGGTGCGTTATCCAGCTTGTGACTGTACATATGGTCCTTCGAGCCGGATCTTTTCGGATTAGTACCGGAATTTTGTTTTAAAATCTCCCACCACAGATAGGGACGTGGTTTTTTCCCACGCGTCTTTAATATACCCTCCCGAGATAGGAATTGATTATCTAGGGATCGACTGACAAACTGACAACATGGACACTGTAAAGCTCAACAACCTCATCGAAAGCCAAGAACGATTAGGGAACCAAATAAAAACTACATTGACTAATATTAAAAAGGACTCGTGGAGTAGGAAGACATTGAAATACATCATCGATAAAAGGTCTGCGTTAAGAGACTTGATACAGGCAGTACAGGATAACCATGACCAATTAAAGGAGGAAGAAAGACTACGCAACCATGAGTACATTACTACGAACCACTTTGGTGGTATTATGGACCTTTATACTGAGGCCATGTCCTATTTAACCCAATGCGAGAAAAAATTGAAGGAAGAGGAGCAAACCGCGCTCAAGCCATCCAATGATACTATGATAGGAAGAAGGGCAGACGGAACAAACCCTAAAGTAGGGATGCAAAATTTTCGAGTTTCCCAGTTAGAAAGGAAAATATCGGTAGCTAAACAGTCACTAACCAGAGACGAATCAAGTTGGATATTACGAGCAACACTTGAAAGTATCCAAAAGCAATGGGAAACCATAGAAATGTCGCATATGGAGTTACTTGTAGAAGGGACGAGTCAAAGTGATCAATACTTTACTGCCAGGAAGTTTGAGATGGTTCAGGAAGAGTACGAGAACATAACATACCAGTTATTAACCAAAATAAATGAGGCCACCGGGTCTGTCAAACAAAGTCCCTCCAGTAATCCTAAGGCTGGGATAAATTTACCAAAAATGACAATACCGATTTTTTCCGGAGATTATGAGTCTTGGTATTCCTTCCACGATTTATTTAAAAATATGGTACACAACGAGGCCACATTAAGTAGCACAGAAAAAATGCAATACTTGAAGGCGCACGTGCGCGGTGAGCCGGCGCGTATGATTCAGCATTTATGCATTAGTGAACAAAACTATAATGCAGCGTGGGAATTGCTGACAAAAAGATACGAGAATGAACGATTAATTATTTCGAAGTTTATAGACAAGATTTTAGATTTACCTAAAATAGACCGGGCTGAGCCAATAAAGTTGAAAAACATGTTCGATTTGATAAATGAAAGTATAGCGGGTCTAAAGAACCAAGGAGTAGATACAACAACATGGGGTCCGATATTGACTAGAATAATCTCAAGAAAATGGGATTCAGACACTAACAATATGTATGAGTTAGCTTTGAGTGAGCCGAACAAACAACAAAGTTTTGGCAGCATGATGGACTTCTTGTCAAAAAGATTTAAATGTTTAGAAACAGCTAGCAATACGAATACATATTCGCCGCAGCAAAATCGTGCCAATTTTTATAAAACAGAAAATAGTCCAGGGAAAGTGTCTATCCAAGGTTGTTGGTACTGTAACAGACGCGATCACGGTATTTACCAGTGTGTACAATTTAAAGCATTGACTGCTCAAGATCGCATGACGGCAGTGAAAAATAAAAGAATATGTGTAAATTGCATTAGCCATTACTCAGCGGAAAAGTGTTACAGCAACTCAGTATGCAATGTATGCGGAAAATATCACCACTCAATGCTTCACACGGAGCTAAATTACAATAACAAATACAACACAGCTAATGTGAGTAATTATAGATATGGGAATAAAGGAATACCGCAGAAAGGAAAAACGCCTTACAGAACGAATTCGCATGTGGCGGCAATGGGGGCTAGCACAGATTGCAAGAAAACCACAATTTTAGCGACAGCCTTAGTAGAGACCACTACATACCATGGAGAGACCCAGATGTTGAGAGTTTTGTGTGATCAAGGGTCAGAAGCGTCGTTTTGTACGGAAGAGGTTGCACAGATATTATCGTATCCCAGAGAGAAAGTCCAAATCGAGGTTAAGGGCATAGGTGATGAAAAACCGAAGACCTCCAGGTGTTTAATTTCCATAACGTTGAAACCACGTTTTCCAAGTGCGTTTAGAATGCCAGTTTCGCTTATCGTGTTACCAAAATTAACTTCCGCACTTCCAAAACACGAAATACCACAAATAAGTTCCGATAGTTTAGGGAATAGGCTCATAGCCGATCCGACGTATTATAAAAGAGGTCCTATTGATATCATACTGGGGGCCCAGGAGTATAGTAAGCTACTGTTAGGGGGTTTAGAAAAGATAAAAGACAACATAATAGCGCAGGATACGGAATTCGGGTGGATTTTTTCTGGATGGCACCTAAGTAACAGTTCCGAACAAATGAGAATAACGAGCATGACTGCATGTATAGAAGAAGTCAAGCAGTTGACTAAATTTTGGGAGCTAGAAGAGGTCCAACAGATGGTGGAGGTAAAAGAAGAAGATAGAATATGTGAAGAGTATTACAAAAAAACCACTACAAGGAATGAAGACGGGACCTACACTGTGCGTGTTCCATTTAAAAATCGAGAAGTGACATACGAAGGGTCACGTCAAAGAGCTGCGGCAAGGCTGTTTAATTTAGAAAAAATGTTTGCAAGAAATGAACCATTACGGAAACAATATTTGGAATTTATGACCGAATATGAAGAAATGGGCCACATGAGGAAAGTAAAAAAGTCGGCATACGGGAAAGGGGCCTGCTACATTCCCCACCATGCAGTGGTCCGAGATGAAAGTTTGACAACGAAGTTAAGGGCTGTTTTTGATGCCAGCAGTAAGGGCAAAGGGGAAATAAGCCTTAATGAAAATATGTATAAAGGCCCGAGGTTACAAGAAGATTTGACAACTGAAAGCTTTATAGCTGCCTTTACCAGATTCAGATCAAGAAGAGGTCATGTAGAACATGTGTTCAGTGACAATGCGAAAACCTTTGTTGGAGCAGCCAAGTTCCTACACACCGAACTGCTACAGATAACACAGTCACCGCAATTCCAGAACACAGTAGCAAATTTGGGGACACAATGGCATTTTGTACCTCCCCTAGCACCACATTTTGGCGGGATATGGGAAGCCGGAGTGAAATCTATGAAGCATCATCTAAAAAGAGTGATAGGAGACTCAACACTAACATACGAAGAGTTATCAACGCTTCTAAGCCAGATAGAAGCATGTTTGAATTCCAGACCGTTATGCGCACAGAGTGATAATGTGAACGACAGCGTCATTCTAACCCCTAGCCATTTTCTGATAGCACGAGAATCAGCGGGCATTCCTGACCCAGTAGCTTACACTAATATGGACCTCCAGAGTAGGTGGAAGTTGATTCAAAAGATGAAAAAAGACTTTTGGAAAAGTTGGACACAAGAATATTTGCACCAGTTGCAACATAGGTATAAATGGAAATTGGACCAAGAAAACTTAAAAATCGGAACTGTGGTGTTAATAAAAGACGAAAATATATCGCCAAGTAAATGGCCGCTGGCAAAAATAAAAGAAACACACGTAGGTAGCGATGGTATAAATAGAGTGCTGACATTACAAAGACCGTCAGGCACCTGTTTAAAGAGGGCGATACACTCGGTAATTCCCTTACCAATAGAGAAACATGATACAATGAACAGGTGCGAGCCGGCGCCAAGAAATGCTGAACGTTCAAATATTCCAACTACGCCAGACAGTACGTCTGGAGTAACGTGTAACTTGAACCGCACGGCACGAGCTAACAATAATGTAAACAAACGTAAGCGAAATGTATTATCAAGTGGACTTATTAATTGCATACTCATGTTTAGTGTTCTAATTAGCCTAGTTACGACCACTTATGCAAATTATACCATAAAAAATATAGAAGAAGGAATATACGTGGAACACATAGGAACTGCAACCATAGATCGAGGGGTATTTCGAATACAGGCAAACTATGAGAAAGAAACTCTAGCACATGATGTACGAAATGTAAAAGGCATAGTGACCCAATTTCAACAATTTTGTGAAAAAACCAAAAGAGATAACGAGGACATCCACGGCATGCAGTTATATCAGCATTTATATGAAGAACAAATAAAGTTAGAAAAAGCCCAAGAAGTTATAATGGAAATAGGATATGTTAGAAAGAAAAGAGGATTATTTGGGCAAGTACTTACATCAATATTCGGTGTAAATGATGAAGTTTACAAAGACATCGACACATTAAGAAAGAACCAGGATAATCTCATTGAGGCGGCAAATCATCAAACCAAATTTATGATATCCACAATTGCCGCAGTCAACCAAACGGAAGAAAGAATTGCAAAAAAGCTCGAAAGATTTCAAATTAATTTAAACCAAGCCATTGACTACATAAACAAAGTGAACGTGTGGTACAAAAAAATAGATCACAACTGGCTACACATACATATATTGCAAATGTACCAATTAGCAGTAAACTACATAACCGAAATACTGGATCATTATTCAGGGCTACTAGAAGTCTCCCTGCACCAAGGAACAATCTATAATGTCTTGAAAGTTAAAGAGATAAAGCAAATTATAACAACTGCAAACACAAAACTGCCCACCAAATTGAAAGTAGTTCAAAATCAACTAATTAGCACAAAAAGCACAGAAAACTCAACTCATATTCAAGTTTATGGCTATTTTGCGATTCAAGATATCGCAAAATATTCCTTGATTCATGTAACGCCGGTTCCGAAAAAGGATAAAAAAGGAAAACTGTATAGCATAGAAATATACCATAGTATAATTGGAATTGATTACAACAACGAAAACTACTTTGAACTTGATAAAGACGAATTCCAGTCATGCCTAAAGAGAAACAATGATTATATATGTTACCCAACCTCCGTAAAAAACATGCAATCAAATAAAAATTGTATCAATGACCTACTATTCAAGAAAACTGAAGCAATCGAATGCAACACCCGACTTCTCAACGTAACATCAACAATTTGGAAGCAATTATACATGCCAAATACATGGCTTATTATTACAAATAAGCAAATCAAAACGTCAATCATCTGCGACGGCGAAAGAGAAGAGATAACGATACAAACGACTGGAGTCATTCACATTTCGGAAAATTGTATAATAAAAACCAGAAATAACATATTAGCCGCCAGACGAATGAACACAGTCCGAGTACTAGCCACATACACAAAGAAAGCCAATTTTTCGATGAACACAAATATAACCACAAGATTAATTCAGAACATGGCCAGAGATGAGGAAGTACTTGACAGTTCCAGAGACCTATTTAAACATTTAGCTAATAACGAAATCTCTCTTCAAGCAGAATTAGACAACACGATTTGGAAACAAATACAGACTCATTCGCTAACTGTTAGTCTCGTTTCGTCAGCAATTACATTTATTTTTATAATACTAATATTTTGTTATGGTCCACAGGTCATCAAGTCGGTACGAGCCAGAGCAAACGCCCGCCAGGCCCCTTTGGTCGACGCACCGCCTCACACCACCGGCCGGGCCCCCGCCAGACGGGCTCCGCCGAAACCAGAGCGTCAGCGACCCAGTCAAGAACATCCAGTACAGAACGGAGGCAGCTATGAGATGGCTGAGCTACGACAAATACAGCCTCTGTAACACGCCCACGCCTGGCCGAGAGACGCCAGTATGTTCAGAGAACAGAAACACGCGCCTCCCAAGGCGCCCTCGATGGCGACATCGACCTAGTATTAAGTAAATCTTAAGATTCCGCATAATTAGCATAACAAGTCTAAAGAGCAATATATAGTTAACTCTTCATTTTTCCTAATGTCACATCTTGCACTTTACACCTACAGCATACAAAGAAATTTGCGTAGCAGTGTGCTGTAGGTAAACATTGTATAAATAGAATAAGAAATATGTATTAAAGTTCAGTTACCAATTGTCCGTTGGTGTTTTATTACCTAAACCCTACGCTCTCTCCGGGAGTGTAGGGTCTTCCTTCCTTCTACGTGTAATCCTCTCACAGTGGCGAAGACACCTTCAAGCCCTCAATCGATCAAAAGAGCCTGCTTGATCGGCTGTGAGAAAATCACCCTCCGCTACCCAATTTCCTCCCCGTAGGAATCCACCTGTTGCCTTAGGTCTCATGGTAACAGGTATCCCTGTGTACTTCAAGGTCGTAAGTTGAGGATAGGTTAGGGACTTAGGGATTTAGGGCGTTAGGCTCCCTTGCTGAAACCCACCCCTCAATTCTACGCAGTCTGTGCAGCCGCACGCTGGATAAGTTAAATCCCGAACCTAGGGATACTTCTAATTACTTCCATTCTCCCCATCCTGGGGTAATTTACCAACCCGTCCTGGGTACCTTATACCACTTACTTGCCACCCCGCCCAGGGGTGCGTTATCCAGCTTGTGACTGTACACACATTATTATTTATCTACTAGAAATACTGTTAGTTTTATTTTTCAAAACTTCTGGGTTCGATTTCCGAGCTGAGTACAAGTTTTTTTAAATGTTTCAATGCAGTTTTCCTTGTAACTAAAATCGATGACATGGTTCCTAAGAACAGATCTTCGCATGTCTTATAGTTTCAGACTTTCCCATACTGACCGATCTAAATGTTAGTTTTCCCTCTCACTGGGTTGAAAGGTCAGATGGCAGTCGCTTTCAGTAATCAGTATGTTTATTTCTTTCATAGGTTATACAGGTATTATAATTATATTATTTGGTCAGCTATGAAACCCTGTAGGGCACTGCAATACAACTTAAATCTAACTTAACTGCTACCTATGTACAAAGATGTCAGAGTCACAAAGATGTCTTTCGTAAAGGGCCTACGCTAAATCCTGGGATTAGATGCCAAAGCGGACCCCGGGCTCCTCTAGAATACAATCGAGAAAATGATAGGAAGAAAATGTTGATTCGGAAAATCATCTTTCATCAAAGCATATGTAGGTAAGTATACCTACCTACAGCCTGATATATTATCACTGGCATCTAAAAATATCTCTTTTATTATATTGATAAAGACATTAAGAACATAATGGGGTGCCAGTAAACAGCTATTATTAAGCATCGAGCTATTCATTGGAAATACTATGCTGTATTAATATCGGTTAGATGAACATATAAGTATGATGGGTGATCTTGACGCGATGTTTAATAGCTCCAAAGGTTGGCCACACACTAGATTTTGAAGGAAATATGAATAGAAAACTGTTATAAAAATTTGATACAGATCAACAGGCGGTCTTATCGTTTAAAAGCGAGCTCTTCCAGACAACCTTTGGTAAGCAGTAAAAGTTGACCAAAAATTATAGTCATGGAAATGTCAGGCGGCACGGTTTTAAAAGACGACCGAGGAGCTTCATCGGGTTTGGTAATTGCCCTTATCCGCCGTATATTATTTGCTGACTCCTGTAGTACCTACAATTTACGTTGGCAATATTCTGTTTACCTTAATACATATTTACATTATATCCCATAAATCCCAGAAATCTCCGCATACTTTAAAATGCAAAAGAAAATTCGCATCAAAGCTCGAAACGCACAGAGCAAACGCGGCGCGGTGCGGGGCGCAGGCGGTTTCACATTTTTGATCTTTCGGAAACTTTACTGTCGATTACTGCTTCATATGTCACACACGCCACCACCGCTCTACCGCGCTACCGAATACCACGCGGTGTTTTGGTGCGACGTGCTCCGGACCGCCTTCGCTTTACCACAAAACCGCCTACGCCCCGTAACGATGCTGCGCTCTGTGCGATTCAAGCTTAAGAGACGAGCAATACTACAGAAAACATTACTCTTTACAAAACATTTTACAATCTTTGTCTTCTCCAGAAGAAAACTTCACCTTTTACCGCCGGTACAATCTTATTGCCCAGAACAGGTTCTAAACAATAGGATATGAAAAGCCGACATCGCCCGCGGCTGACGACGTGACGTTGCGTTTGTGGAAAGCTGGAAACCCAATAAGAACAACTAATTAAACTTCTACAAAGGTGAGTCTCCCAGTGAATTGGTAAAATGCTGACATCTCCTTTGCATGAACTTGTTTAATTAAATAAACAGGATGCGAAATAACTTGTCAAGGTTGAGAAGTAGTAAATAGAAAGTATTTAGTCCCGAATTCTGTCCATTTTACTCGAAAACACTTTAATCCAAGTATAGTTCAGACTGTGCCTGCGCGGCGCACGGCGTATGGTCGGAGACGTTATAAGGTAGTTTTTTTTTTTAAATGGGATTGCTCTTGGCCAGCATCTAGCCAGGGGGCAAAGATGAGGCCGACGATGAAGCGAGCTCACCCAGAAGATGTCTATTTCACTCGTGCCTTAAAGTGGACGGGTTCAGTAAATAACTATCTATATCAACCCAAGTTTTATAGTGCAGCCAAGCCTACTGTCACAGACGCGAACTCACCAATGATTTTATAAAGTTTATATTTGTAAAAAAATAATGGAATTATTATAAGTACTTCAGAGAAGAAACCAAATTCTCTTAAGAGCAAGAATGAAAGATTATTAACGGTATGGATTTCACGGTTGCAAGGCGCCTAACATATTTGAAGGGAACGGGCAAGGGTGGAGTCAAGCAACATTGTGTTTAAGTCCAACATAAAAATGTATGGCAAAACACATGCGCGCCAGCGGAAATATTTTGGTGTTGATGTTCGGAAGTCGTTAGTGGAGGAAACCATACATATAAGATACAGTGATCACTGTCGGTTACCCAAATCAATTAATGTTATCGAATATCAATAAAGAGCAGTAAGTTGCTCTCGTAATATGTAGGCTGGGAGTCGGAGGATTCGAGAGAAACCAAGAATTGCAAACTTAATTCCTTTAATGACGGAATAAGTAAGCCTTGTGGTAAGTAGAGACCGTAGCCTATGGACACTTGCAACTCCAGAATCACAAGCGGGTTGCTGACCCTTTAGTGTCTTGAGGATTCGTTATGTTGTCAGCTAGAGACCGTATCTCTCGTAGAGCCATTTCGTCAGAGGCAGTGGTAGAGATGGGAGTACCTCAGGGGTCTATTCTAGGCCCACTCCTATTCCTTGTTTATGTAAATGATCTACCATATATGGTAAGCCGAAGATCAGCATTTTTTTTAATTCCCCAATCACCTTGGATATCAACCGTTACTTTTATAGGGCCTACGCCTTTATGATTTGTGAGGTACATTTAATATCTTACATATTTTAGGTCACAAAGGTGAAAATAGTTCATTACGTGCCTAGAAAATTACGGCGGTGCTCATAGCATAGCATCTAACTCGAAGAGTCAGATTATGAAAAAGGGACAGTGAGTGGTGACACTGCCGATCACTAGCCTCCAGAGGGCTCGTATTGATCTAACCCTCCTCGTCCACCCTCGTCTCTGTGTTTGCCTTAACTACAATGGAGTCGCAAGAGCAGAACCTGTGCTCCAGGCTGGAAGTGTAAAATGTCAAACATTCTGGAGAGTTCATCTGGTAAGACAGGAATAATAATAATAATTCGTCATGACTAATAGACTCGTATTACTCCCGTGACTTGAGCGGATCTTTCACAAAAGCCCCCAGCCAAGTAATAACCTCTGTAATTAGATCGCGTAAAACGTCATGTTTACGACCGCTAGGAATTATGCCTGAGCCGAGATCAAACGGACGGCTTTGGGATTCATCAGTGGAAGGACTAGAGTGGTTGCGTTTGTCGTATGGCACGCGGATAATATAAGTACAGTCAACACAGAAAATAATTTCCTTATGGGCATTATCAGAAATAAGTGTACCCAATTAGGGTGAATTGTTAAAAAAAGTTAATCAATGTTTGTTTTGTGACGATAATTAAGCATTCAATTTCTAAAACTTATTTACCTATACATATCATCATCATCCTAGCGTTATTCCCACTCCCAGTACAGTTGCATCCTGCAGGATGTCTGGGGTCCGCTACCTAATCCCAAGAATTGACGTAGGCACTAGTTTTTACGGTAGCGACTGCCATCTGACCTTCCAACGCAAGGGGAAACTAGACCTTATTGGGATTAGGCTTGTCAAGTGAGTGGGCAACTTGACTGTTAGAAGTTCTCAAGCCGCCCGAAAGCCTCTAACTTGGCGTGACGACTGCTATCATAGACATCAGCCGGGATCAACGGCTTGATGTGCCTTCCAAAGCACAGGCGCACTCAGTAACCACTCAAAGCGGTCACCCATCCAAGGACTGACCCCGCTCGACATTGCTTACCCTTGCATACCGCACGCGGTACGCGGGCGCCGCTGGGCCACGAACGCTCCTACTCCTATACATATGATTACATCAATTACACGCGTTGTCACAAAACAAAAACGCGATAATCGTTATTTTTTCTTCAATTTTCACGTTTAATTATGGTCACAAAACTGACTTTGATAAAAAAAAAAACAACTCGCGCTAATCGGGTGCTTACACTAATTTCTGAAAATGCATAGGGGCATGCGAAACATGACTTTTTTTTATAACATAGGAGGCAAACGAGCAGACGAATCGCCTGATGGTAAGCGATTAGCGCCGCCCATGGACACTCGCAACACCAGAGGGGTCGTAAGTGCGTTGCCGGCCTTTAAGATGGGAGTACGCTCTTTTCTTGAAGGTTTGAAGGTAGAATCGGTCCGGAAATACCGCAGGCGACAGTTCATTCGACTTGAGCTGAACCTGAGACATAGGTAGGTACCGATATGTACAGTCGACTACAAAGAGATTGATCCACCCAAAGTTACAAAAATATGTATCCGTGCCTTTATTGACATAAATAAAACAAATAAGATACATTGATATATTTATTACAAGTCATAATAAATTTTACAATATGCAAATCTATTTTATCTTAAAACATACTTAAATACAAGAGGGCTTTAAAAATTAGGGATCTCCATATTAATTTAAACTTTATATTATGTGCATTTTATACATCGTTTACCGTAACTTACTTACACCTAGAATTTATCTAAAGTAATAACAATTTTAATATATTTATTTATAAAGAATTTTGATTGTAATTTTATTATACATCAATAACCCATACTTACTTTATTATAAACATTTTATTTACGTCATAAAATATACACATTAATCGGATATCTCAATGTCAGAACTTTGAAAAAAAAATACCTATGTAAAACTGTACCTACCAAAATGGCTGGTAGTATAGAGGAAGTAAATAAGGATGTATTTATTTCAAAAATGCAATGAAATAAAGACCTTGTGATCGTTATAATAGGCTGCGTAGAATTATGCTCCGGGTGCGGCGAAAGGGGCCTTTTTCATGATGATTATTTTCACAATACTGGAATGTCAATATTATCGCGGATTTCAAAATTGTTTGAATGTCCGAATCCCGCTTTGGATTTTACTTCAATATTCATCAATATGCACTGATACGTATTGTGATATGAGTGTATCGCGTGATAATAATCACCGTGTAAAAGGCCCCAAACGAGCGGCCCATAATGGGATAGGTGTGGAACTTTTTTTTTCTGGAGGTTGCTTATCATCTTCTTTGGAAGTGCATTATCTTCGTATCTACATATACACATGCCTTATCTAAAATCAATGAGATATCTAAAAAACCGGTCAATTGCGAGTCGAGTCTGACTCGCGCGCCAAGGGTTCCGTACTAATTTAGTTACTAAGATTATAATTGTAATTAGATTTTTATTTCAATAAATAAATATAAATGATGTTATTAGATATTTTTGAATATCAAAAAATAAAGCTGGATAGAGATATGGTTATATTACCTAACTGTAATATTTACGTCAATACGAATCATATACAGGATGATTCAGGAGATGAGAGCATGACCAACCCAACACACCCAGTAAATGTTAATGGATATCGTTCACCATCGCGCTTACACCCACACAATTTTCCTTGCCTATTTTACTTTTTGTTAAGGAAAAGTTTAATTCTCTACAATCATGGTCACCCTCCACCTACAATAATTACCTCTCTACAGATGTACCTAGTGAATAATGCTTACACCCGAAGTGACTATCAATTTCCCACGCGGTATTAAATGATTGAAAGGTTCATGTCTGTAAATGTGAAACTTTATTTGTCAATGTCAAATATATAAAATAAATATTTGGGGACAATCTTACACAAATCAACCTAGTCCCAAACTAACCAAAGCTTGTACTATGGGTACTAGACGACGATGTACATACTTATATAGATAAATACATACTTAAATACATAGAAAACATCCAAGACCCAAGAACAAAAATTCGTGCTAAATGCACAAATAATGCCCTGGCCGGGATTCGAACCCGGGACCTCTAGCTTCGGAGGCAGTGTCACTACCAACTAGGCTAAACCGGCCGACAAAAAACCGCCGCCAATTGTCAGAATGAAAACTGGTAGTATTTTAGTATTTTGCCTTTTGACATGACAGATGTTAAATAATACGGCAATTGATTGACATTACTTCGGGTTTAGTCGTCTTACGAGTTATGGGAAATCATTATTCACTACATTTTGATTAAAGCAAGCTCTTTCCATACAAACTTTGTGGACGTTTCTCTTCGTGTGTGTTTCCGCTACAGTTATTATTTTTGGTCAATATGCTTATTTTTCTGTTAGCTATGAAATGATGTTATTTTTTTAATTTTTTATTGTATTTTTTTTTTAATAAATCAAAATTTCTACATCAAGTTCTGCGTATATTCAATATGTACAAGCAAAAATAAACTTAAATGCTGTAGTGCCAAAACTAAGGAATAAAACTTGCACAACGTTTGTATGGAGAATGCCTCGCCCTACCCTTCGCCTTAAGAAGAAAGTAAATTGTCAAATTAAGTGAGATGAAGACTAATGACATTCAACTTGACACGTATCACAGATAAAGCGAAGAGTATCACTTGATTAAGACTTAAGGTATGACTTAAGTACTTATTCTAATTGTAGAGTAACCATGCATGTCGTAAATAAACTAAGACATTTCTTTTTTCAACACAAATAACGTTATCATTAAATAGTGGCACGAATACGAAACAGTAGCTTGTGAATGACTGAATCTGTAGGGTCGATTCTACTTACGTCTCCCACCACTACAATAATCTCAATTTTTTCGATTGGTGTACTTTGGGTAAAAGTGTGTTATTTTGTACATTTACCTTCATAGATCGAAATTTGACCACTCTAAAAATAAGATTTAACAACGGTTTTAGAATTTAGTTCGAGCGCTTTTATATGACACCACACTCGACCTAAGTACTTCGATATTTTATGCCATCTCATATCGGTTTTCATAGAAAATAAAATTGCATGTTTAAAATTTTCATTTCAAAAAACTTTATTTGGCCTTGCTTACAATTATTTCACACTACCTACACTTATGTAGCGCATGAGATACAAAGTTTTGACAGACGGACACCCGGAGACGCACCCGAAGGGTTCCTTTTTAAAAAAAAATTGTACGGAACCCTAAAAAGATTGTTATATGAGTAATCGACTTGCATGGTGTGACTTGAAAACCAGATTACGAAATGAAGAAACATTTGAAAATGGTTTTAAAATGCAATTATTATATGTTACTAGTAAAAAAGCTAAAATACAAATTATGACCAAATAAAAAAACCTTAGAAATTAAAACTTTTACATATTGTGATGAAAAAATAATTTTAAAATATCTATAGGTTTGTTTTTTTTTTCAAAATTGCGTATTTAGACGTTCGATGATATCTAAAAATCAAACCCGTGTTATGGGGTTTACTGTCAAGGGGTGTTTATTATTCACAAATCGAGTCGTCCTCACTTCTCACCTCACCCGTTTTTTCCATGTCCGTCAAAATTTAACAGTTGAAATATGACAGTTAAAAACACAGTTGTGACAGTTAAGTTTGTATAACAAGACTAATTAATTCAAAAACTAAAAAACCCGACTGCGTTTTTGTGTAATTTGGAATTTGGCGCCAAAATCCGCCATTTTTTAACCAGTGTCACTCTCACAGTAAATACGAATCTGACGACACCTCTCAAGCCAAAATCCCTCGAACTGTTCAGGCTGTAGAGCGTGCCCAACAATTAAACATACATACTCTCGAAAAACATAACCCTCCTTCTGGCGCAGTCGGGTAAAAACGGGTGAGGTGTGAGGTAAGGACGAGTGTGTTTGTAAATAAAAGGGAAGTAACCTACCTCGTAAGGCCCAATACAGAATGTACACTCGGTTTCAATGGAATTTAGACGTTTTATAACATAACACGATTAACATTGTATTTCTTTTTCAGAGTCCCCCGTAGGCTCGACCGAACTCGATTCTCCATACACACGTAGTTTCGTTCTCATTTTAAAATGCCACGCTGAAATAACATGAAACTTTGTATACATAATGAGATCTACCAAATCAAGGTCGAAAATTAGTTTCTGTTGCTAGAAATTAGAAAAGAAAAAAAAAAACAGGGAGTTTTTGAATTTTTAGGTCTTGTATGAAAACCTTCATAATCGCTGTACTTTTTCTCCATTAAAATTTCAAGCACCTGAAACTAATTTCCGACCTAGATATACCGGATCCCACTGTGTATACAGAGTTTCAAATTATTACAGCAAGCCATTTTAAAAAGAGAGCGAAACTACGTTTGTATGGAGAACCGAGACTGCGGACTCTTAACCCCCGACGTGGAACGCAAATGCGCAAACGGGTGTTACTCGTATAAGTTTGATTGACGATTCAAACCGAACGGCTGAAGTCGACGCACACCCCACTAGAGTCAAAGGAATTCGAACCGTCCATACAAAAGTTAGATTTCATATTTGAATGGGTTGCAGGCAGCCGGTCGGCGCCAGTCGGTTGCCGCCGGCTCTGCCGCTGCCGTTTGGATACGAAGTCTACCTTCTGTATGGAGCGTTCGAATTCCTTTGACTCTGGTGGCGTGCGCGCCGGCTCCAGCCGTTTGGTGTGAATCGTCCATAACATGTGAATCTGTGTACTCGTATAAATTTGATTGACGATTCAAACCGAACGGCTGAAGTCGACGGGCACCCCACTAGAGTCAAAGGAATTCGAACCCTCCATACAAAAGTTAGATTTCATATTTGAATGGGTTGCGGACAGCCGGTCGGCGCCAGTCGGTTGCCGCCGGCTCTGCCGCTGCCATTTGGATACGAAGTCTACCTTTTGTATGGAGCGTTCGAATTCCTTTGACTCTGGTGGCGTGCGCGCCGACTCCAGCCGTTTGGTGTGAATCGTCCATAACATGTGTATCTGTGTATGTGTGTCTGTCTGTGGCATCGTAGCTCTTAAACGGGTGAACGGAATTAAATGAGTTTTTTTTATTTGAAAGCAGGTTTTCCAGCGATGGTTCTTAGCCATGTTTTATCAAAATCAGTTCAGCCGTTTTTGAAATATTGAACTTTTGGAATGAAAATGTCGGGGGCTTTTTATACTTTTTTTTAAGTTGTTAGTTATGTTTCATCCAATTTAGGAACGAAAGGAACTTAATTATATTCCCTCAATAACATACTTAATTCAAACTTCAGTGACCAAATTTTTATATGGTGGGCGTAACGAGGTTAGGCTTACAAGTATGTTTTATATTCGCTTTATTAGTGTCGTTCGTAAGTATTTTTTGTATACAACGTCCAAACGGTTGAAACTTAAAGATAGGTAAAGGAAGATCATTTTGGCATTGGAAGTAACATTACAATCATTTTTAACCATACACGCCCCATGAGTCTTGCATATACGACCGATTTCCGCTACAAGGCGGAAAAATGCTGCTACACGATCTGTGATGCTGTTGCGATCATTTAGTCCAATCTCACACGGTAAAGAAGAAAATAAAATATACATTAGCTGAACGAATGCAGGTGTTTTTCCGCCGGCCGACAGCGTGATATCGCGAAAAATACAATTAAAATGTTATAAAAGTATTCTTCTTCGATAACCACCTTTACACTATTATCTCTGCGCACTTTCGATATACAAGCCATCTCTTTCTTTCCCGTAAGTGCAAGCGAAACAGAATTCACGCCGGAAACAAGACCATAAGACGCTCTAAAGTTATTAGGTATTCTCGCACACCACACTGTAACCTAAGTTACTCTCGCATCTTTGTTATGTATTAGAAAAGGCCAGAAACACTGTTTGGATACTAAGAGTAATAAATAAGCCAATAAGTAAAAGAAAGGTCAATGGTTCTCTTCCACCGATGAAAAAAATTGTCGTCAATCCAAAACAATCAGATGCGATATCGTAAGTATCCGCTTTTCCCCGAGGCTGGAAAAGCACCATTACATCGATTACCTTCCACGCGCGAAAATCTCTCAAATTTGTCATGAGTTAAATACAATCAGATATATATCTAGTCTTCGCTTTTCCCCGGAGGTGGAAAAGTACCATCACGCTTCTACCTACATATAGATTTGCTTAAGTTATGGAAATGTTACGAATATTTGCAGTTCTATTTGTATCTGTAACTATGTTAACGAGTACTATTTCAGCTGTTTTAAGCTCGTTTTTTAAAGGCTTTTCTCTCTAAAGGTTAGAAATGTGTAAATACATACTTATGTACGTGACAGTGGCAAAGTCGCCATTATAGTGTTAATTCCACAGATATCAGAGTAAAGCAGATCCGCTCATTTAAGTTGAACGATTTCTATACATCTGATCTATTCTCACTAATGCACGAATCAGTAAGTTTGAGAGAGACAGACAAGTGACATCTGACACGTCTTCACCTGTCAGTGTTTCCGTCTTCATAACTGAAAATTGTACTGAACTGACGTTGTGGTGTGTGTTTATGGGATTTCACATCCTGGTGTGCTTTCAACTGGACACAATTCGTTAACAGCCGAAAATGATCGTACTATTTGTCGCATTCCAACTCATTTTGGTGCACCATAAGGATTTAACGAGACAACTATATGAAAAATCATCTGGCTTAATACTGCGAGTCTGCTTTTCTCTGTCTGTGGTTAATTAAAAATACTGCCAATGACAAGTGTCAATAAGTGGCGTTGTTGCCAGGTACAGAATTAGTGAACAACGCTCTTCCATCGCCGGCCATCATCCATTCCCGGGTATGTCCTAAAACTACGACCAAGACCACCGGGGGATGGGCAGCAGCATCCCTGGAGTGCGGTGGAGATACTGCGATCGTTAACACGCATGGCAAGCGTGGCGATTATGGCCTATACCCCCCGTGAATTTGGGGGAGGCCTATGTCCAGCAGTGGACGTCCTTTGGCTGATATGGTGGTGGTGGTGGCTCTTCCACCGGCTAATCTACGAATACTAGACCCGAAATGGCTATCAATTATCGTATTAAATGATTCACGAGTTCATGTCTGTTAATCATCATTCGCGTGCCCTTTTCCCATTTACTTGGGGTCGGCGAGGCATGTTTTTTTCTTCCATAACTCTCTATCGCCCGTCATCTCGTCACTCACACCCTTGCTCTTCATATCGTCTCTCACGCAATCCATCCACCTTTTCCTTGGTCTACCCCTTCTCTTACATCCCTCCACATTCATGCCTAATACCTTTCTTGTCACATGACTTTCATCCCTCCGCATAACATGCCCATACCCCACTGTAATGATAAACTTTATTATATTAGTCAATGTCAAATGTCAGAATGAAAACTGGTAGTATTTTGCCATTTGACATGACAGAAGTGTGATTGATTGAAACTTCTTCGGGTCTACTCGTATTTGATGGGAAAGCATAATTCACTATGTCTGTATCAGCACCATAAAATTAAATACATGGGATCTCGTTCTGCGATCAGTTACATTTTTATTGGATAACGGGACAGAATAACTACATAAAATAGTTTACAATTAATCGTCGACATTTAACAATCAATAATCTTTGTCACAGATTGGTGAACGTGATGTATGGATTCACATATTCGTCAGTATTTGTTACCCCACGCATTACGTAACGAAAATGCGAACCTGGATGTACATCCTACGTATGTACAGTCAGCTGCAGAGAAACCTAACCCCCTGCATAAAACTTCGTATGTAGGGAGGACAGGTCACTATTTAAAAAATTGAAGATAGACGGCAAAGTTGTGACACGAATTTGGAGGAGCACAGCTAGAAAAGACCCGCCACCTTGCAGAAAACCGCTGCCAATCTCTGTCTTGTGTTACTCGGGGTGAGCTTCAAAGGATCTATTGTTTGAGGGTACTACCTTTAACCTGTATTTGTCTGTAACTGTAATCTGACACTTACTCAAATCAATCATCATTGGCCACATACTTGACTTCGGAAGTCACCAGCGCCCATATGCTACGGTGTCTGCTCACCATCAGATGGTATGCTTGTTTGCCACCGTTCTGATCCCGTAATATAGTCGCAGTTATCACTTGGTAAACAACAACATATAGCATCCCTCACTTTATTGAATGGTGTCAGAAAGTGACCAATGCTTTATCCTGTCACATGATAAAAAGGACTATCTTAGGCCCCTGGTATTAAAAAATTCAATATGGCCAGCGTCTCTGGCATGTTCTCATCCAAATTCACATTGCGTAGTGACTTTTTACCTTACATAACCTTTAAAAGCCTTTACCCTATATAAAATTTCCAAAATCACATTCAAACTGGCATAAATATAAATTTAAAACCAGTACCGTAACTGTTACATGAAGAACTCCCGGTTTTCCTGCGGTGGTCAAGTATGCCGGATCTGAACGGCGGAGTTACCCGTAGGGCTCTGGTAGTTAGGCATCTCAATGATGGTGATTTCGATGACTCGGAGTCCTCTTAGAATTGGGTCAGTTATGTGGATGCCTTTCGGGTTGTAGACCCTTTCATTTTGGGTTGCGATGAACTTGGAGACTTTCCGGAGGTGCTGGAAATTCGTGAAATCAGAGATAAGTGCCATTCTTTTATTTAATATACTCCTAGTATGTTGTATTATCACAAAAGTTTGAATGCTAACGCAACAACACATAATGTCAACACAAGTTCTTATTAAATAATAGGTAAATTGTTTAATTATTTTTAATTTTGCAGATAATCTATTATCATTAAAAAAACAATGTAGCTTGTAAAATGTTAGACAGGAGATGACAACCCTTGCACAGGGGATGATTATGTTTGGGCAGAATTTTAATTTAATTATTTTGTTCATAAGAAAACCAATATTTTATATAAAAATATCTTACATAAATACATACATACTATATATATAATATAATAATATTATATACATACATATATACAATATCATATCATATAAAAGGGACCAGTCTGAAAATCAGCGCTGGGTATATAAAACCTATCCAGCAAGGCTGAGACTGGTACCCATTGCCCATCTTCACCAGCTATAGGTATCGGTAGTAATTAAGTTAAGTGTATTTTTGTTTTTTTTTGTAAAAAGTAGGTAATTTTTTTTAATTCTGTTATACTTTTTTTTAATGTTCGATATTGTGTTGATTTTTAACTTGTGGCAATAAAACATTTTTCATTACATTTCATTTCAAAAAGTTTATTCCTATTTAAAGTACATTATTTTGATGTAAGTTAACATCTCTTAAAGTATTGGCATCTAATTTGGAAGCAGCTTATAATCATGAAAAAAATGACAATCTCAGAAAAAGCCCTTTTATTAAATATGTCACATGCAGTTAGCAAGTTCTTTTCAAGTTTTCTAATTTACCCCCAAAGTGTTTTGTTACAATCCATCTTTGGGTCAATGACTTTACATATTTGTACCAAATTTCAACTCAATCATTCCAGTAGTTTCAGAGCAAATTCGTTGTGACAGACTCTAGTAATCCTATAAGCATACAGTTTCATCGTTTTGAGGTACAGAACCCTAAAATGGTATAGATAATTGTCATTGTGATACTATGCAAGTTGGTAAAATACAAATCTGCAGACAGTAACTCAGTAGACACTTACCCAATTTTCAATTACTCACATGTTTCAGAAATTAAAATACTGTTCACAATACTTGGCAAAGATTGATTGGTAATCTAGCAACTTGACTACATCAAAAAAGAAAATATTATATTAAAAAAATATGTTTGTTGAAATACATATCTACAGCATTTCAATATTTATTTTAAAGAATAATAATAGCATCAATAAATTGCTCTAAATATTTAACTTAGTAAAATGTTATAAGTTATAACTGACGATTCACAAATGCTTATTGCTATTGCTAGGCCTATTTGAATAAATAATATTTTGACTTTACTTGAAATCCGGTAAAATATAAGTGTGGGCGAAAAGTTGATTGACCAGCCTACCAGATTTTTATTTACAGATGTAAACCATGTTTTAATCATAAGATATATATCCCATACCTTCTCATAATGTGTCTCCGTACAGATGTAAATGAAATAAGCAGTGAGGCAAGCTAAGCAGCCTTCGCAGTAAGTGCTACAGTCTGCCGTCTCAGCCATCTCAAAATGTTCATTCAATCTTTCCATTGTGTACTCAAAGGTCTGTCTTTCAATCTGTAATTAAAATAAACAAGCTATTGATGAATATGTACACAAATCAGGTGTAAATAAAAAAAATGTAAATATTTTTTGAAAATCTTACACACCTTCTACACTGGAAGGTGTGTAAGATTTTCAAAAAATACACACACTTTTACGATACATACTATCTTTACAATGACATGCTTTCATGACCTTGCAACAGGCATATAAACAAAGCACAACTCACCCTATCTTCCAATTCTGGTGGAAATCTCGTCTGGAATTTGACTGCCGTTCCCTCTGAATAGTCTCGCTGGATGAATATCTTTATGCCTTGCTGAGTAGGAGTCTGCTGGCTACCAGGCGTATTCGGGCCAGAAGGAATACGATTATTCGCCATGATTACTTACAGGCCAATGTCCAAATCACAAATAAAATTAGTCAAAACAGCGTTATTGCATGTCTAAATATTGTTTCGAGTCTGTGCAGAACTAGAGGTACGCCAAAGAGAATATAATACTCCTTACGGAGAAGAGACGTAACTGCCTATTTACTGTCATCCAAAGTAATTTGTATGTTTCTCGATATCTTTGATGTTCAACACTATAAAACTAACTGTCACTGTCACCAACTGTCACGATGACTGTTAGTGCTGTGGAGTTATCGATAGTATTGAATAGTAAATGCACTAGTGATGTGCATGTCATATCGATTTTCGATAAAAATTACTTACGTAGGTATTGCGATTTACATTTTGCCTTTTTATGAATTAAGAAGTAACCAGTAATACTTAATGCGAAAACAATAGATTTCAAGTTAAAGGAAAACATCGACTTGTTTTCAACTGTTGTTTTAAATAGTAAATAAAATACGTAAGCTTATACAATATTATTTATTATTTATTTACACACAAGGAGTTATAAAAAAAACCCTTTTACTTCCATTAAATCTTATTTACATTATCTTGTTATAAATTATACATAACAGGAACCCCTTTCAGGTGTAGGCCGCTTCCAAAGCTTGCTATTTTTCTCGGTCTAGAGCAATGCGTTGCCAGTTAGGTCCAGCAATTTTAAGAGAACAGTTTAGGAGAAATAACATCTCCTTGCCTGACTCCCTACTGCAACGGAATAGGTTTCAAGTTCCAGTCCTGGAGTCGGACTGACATAGTGGCGTTCTCGTACAAACACTTCAGCACTTCGATATAGCAGTAGTCCACTTGACACCGTTGGAGAGATTGCAGTACAGCCCAGGTTTCAATCGAATCGAAAGCTTTCTCGTGGTCCACGAACGCTAAACAGAGGGGCAGGTTATACATTATATATTAAATACATAAAACACATCATCTCCGAAAATTTCTAACTATCATGGTTCATGAGATACAGCTGTGTGACAGACGGACAGAGAGACAGATAGATAGCGAAGTCTTAGTAATAGGGTCCCGTTTTACCCTTTGAGTATGGAACCCTAAAAGCACCATGTACTCGAAAAATCATAAACCGCCTTCTGCTGCACTCTGGTCAAATTATATCTAATAATACAGCTATTTTACTATTTGTAGAGCGAAAGAGAGATCCATATAAAGGATCAGTCATTGTAGCACTCTTTGAGGGAGGCCTATGTCCAGCAGTGGACATTCTTCGGCTGATATGATGATGACTTCATCACCTTTTATATTATGGCCGTCGGAGCTAGCCAACAGCGGTACTCCTGGCACTGGTTCTTCAGTGTTGACACCATCCACACTGCCCAGCAGTGCACATTCTTCGGCTGATATGATGATGACTTCATCGCCTTTTATATTCTCATCTTATTTCTATAGCAGGTCATAGCATACACCTTCCTACCAAATTTCATAATTGTAGTGCGCATAGCCTTTGAGTAAATTGGCTGTGACATACAGACGGATGGACGGACAGACATGACGAATCTATAAGGGTTATAATCTAAAATCATTAAATACATAAAACATTATCTGCGAAAATTGCTATCTATAATGGTTTATGAGATACAGCTGTGTGACAGACGGACAGAGAGACAGATAGATAGCGAAGTCTTAGTAATAGGGTCCCATTTTACCCTTTGAGTATGGAACCCTAAAAGCAACATGTACTTGAAAAGTCATAAACCGCCTTCTGCTGCACTCTGGTCAAATTATATCTAATGATACAGCTATTTTACTATTTGTAGAGCGAAAGAGAGATCCATATAAAGGATTGGTCATTGTAGCACTCTTTGGGAGAGGCCAGCAATGGACATTCTTCGGCTGATATGATGATGACTTCATCACCTTTTATATAATGGCTGTTGGAGCTAGACAACAGCGGTACTCTTGGCACTGGTTCTTCAGTGTTGACACCATCCACACTGCCCAGCAGTGGACGTTCTTCGGCTGATATGATGATGACTTCATCACCTTTTATATTATGGCCGTCGGAGCTAGCCAACAGCGGTACTCCTGGCACTGGTTCTTCAGTGTTGACACCATCCACACTGCCCAGCAGTGCACATTCTTCGGCTGATATGATGATGACTTCATCGCCTTTTATATTCTCATCTTATTTCTATAGCAGGTCATAGCATACACCTTCCTACCAAATTTCATAATTGTAGTGCGCATAGCCTTTGAGTAAATTGGCTGTGACATACAGACGGATGGACGGACAGACATGACGAATCTATAAGGGTTATAATCTAAAATCATTAAATACATAAAACATTATCTGCGAAAATTGCTATCTATAATGGTTTATGAGATACAGCTGTGTGACAGACGGACAGAGAGACAGATAGATAGCGAAGTCTTAGTAATAGGGTCCCATTTTACCCTTTGAGTATGGAACCCTAAAAGCAACATGTACTTGAAAAGTCATAAACCGCCTTCTGCTGCACTCTGGTCAAATTATATCTAATGATACAGCTATTTTACTATTTGTAGAGCGAAAGAGAGATCCATATAAAGGATTGGTCATTGTAGCACTCTTTGGGAGAGGCCAGCAATGGACATTCTTCGGCTGATATGATGATGACTTCATCACCTTTTATATAATGGCTGTTGGAGCTAGACAACAGCGGTACTCTTGGCACTGGTTCTTCAGTGTTGACACCATCCACACTGCCCAGCAGTGGACGTTCTTCGGCTGATATGATGATGACTTTTTATATTATGGCTGTCGGAGCTAGCCAACAGCGGTACTCCTGGCACTGGTTCTTTAGTGTTGACACGATCCACACTGCCAATGACTGCAACAAATCAAAAAAGATACTTCATTTTCATGGTGAGTTTGTGACATAAAGAAATTTAAGTTTCTGTGCAAATTTTCATTTTTGGCACAAACTGTTCTTGCTGACTGTACTTTTGTTTTTATTAAATAATATATTTAAGTTTATACCGAGCTATCCTCCCCAGTTTGGAGGTTTATGGGAGGCCGGGGGTTAAGAGCGTCAAACACCACTTAGTCTATTGCTAGTTTATGTTATCCAGTCGCATAACCTTTAATGCTCTTGTTGCTTTTTGATATTTTTTTCTATTCTCTCTTTTATCTGCAATTAGTGCATGCACTTTTAACAGATGTGTTGCATGCTTCTCTCTTGACATATATGAATTTAATGCAATGCAACTGAAATATTTCTTTTTGTTTTGAAAACTACTGGTAGATGTGTATCTGTGATTAGGTTACGTTGTTGACTTACCGGAGCTCATCTTTGGGAAAATTTGCAAAGAATCCTCCCCTGAGGCTTTCCCTGACGCCACATACTTCACAGCGTCTATTTTTACGTCTATTACCGCCCATTATGAGTCACTTATCACTATTTCGAGTCTCTATCTCAGAAATATCATGTGTCCACGTCTCTAAAATAAAATAACACACACACAAAACAATACGAGTCCCTGTCTCCGAAAACCACGAGCACACAAGAAATAAGCGGAGGAGCAAATTTGCTCAACTCAACGCCACTAAAGTTTCAAAAGTCCAGCGAATAAAATAATAATCATTAATGGACGTCGGCATTTCAAGTGAGAAAAATATTTTTAACGTACGTATTTGACTTTGTCAAGTTTGTCGGATTGACATGACAACCCATTATCCTGTAGGTTGGTATGACATGCGTTCGAGCGCCATACATTGAGTTTTTTATATAGGAGTTGAGACTGACTGGAGGTACGCTACGAAAAGTAAAATCGCTGGTTTTTGCTCACAATTTACAAAATTTCTTAATTCACTCGTAAACGTCAGTGAGACAGGCCATAATCCATTCAAATCCATTCATGAATTTGACGATAAGGAATCTGGTTGCCTCGCTCTATTTACGCGTTGTCGTGCATTAAGTGGAAAGGGATAACAGATGCCACACGACACAACAGTATTGCTATGACTAAAAAACATTGCAAAACGATTGAAGCGTTTTTCGCGCATCAGTGAAATAGAAAGAAACGTTCATACTACATAAAATATCTCAATTTTTATTTGAAATTTTATTTATAAAGTATCCTTATAATATTTACACATCAATTGTAATTTTGTCGTTCAAATGAAACTATATACAGCTTCAGACTTTCTTTGAGCATGGCCGCCCAAGCCAAGGTGAGTCAAGAGGTGTTTTTCCCAGATTAAATTCTAGGGCGGGAATTTTAAACAAATATTTTTTCAGTTTCAACATTGTAGAAAAGTAGTTTACTAAATTAAATAGGTATATAATTAAACTTATTACAAAGTTTTAGTCACGGTACTAACATAGCGCTAGGCGATGATGATTACAAAAGGTCTAGTTTTAGGGAGGCCTATGTCCAACTGTGGACGTCTATAAACCATTTTTTCAATAAGCTAATCGTTTGCGTGATATTTTTAAAGTGCATTTTTTTTTGGAGTAGTGTCCTCTTCCAGCTAAATGGTTGCTCTTGGGTATGTGAAAAAATCATGGTAGTATTAAGCCGGGTCCACAGCGCCATGTTTTTCGTGTATGAAAACATGTTTTGTTGGATTTTTGGTGCAGTGGACCGGCCTTAACATTGAGGCCACGCTTATTTTGTGTTCGAAAAACATGTTTGATGTTTGCAAACACGAAAAACATGGCGCTGTGGACCCGGATTTATATGCAATTATACCATGTATTTAAAACGAAAACTATCACTGATAACAGATACGAGTAAGTAGACATTACTAGATACTAGTTTACGAGTAAGTAATAGCCGAACTTATAAAATGTATTCGGAAAAGTAAACTTAGGTACGTACAATTTCTATTGACAGTTATGTCAAATATAGAGGAAATATATGTTTTCGGCTTTTTAAATCCGCAATCCGCATAATGTCACGGATGGACAGCTACGGAACCCTACATTGCGAGTGGCCCGACACGCACTTGGCCGCTTTTCTTCTTGCAAAACCCATCATTGTGGGGTATTGTTGGATAGCTCGTTTAAAAGTAATGTGGGTTTTCTTCAACCATTTTTTGATTCAAGAATTTGTATGTGTGTCAAACATGTAATAATAAATTATAAGTTTGCAAGCTTTTAAGCGCTCGAAATGTGTATGTGTGGGCAACTACCTAACCTTACGTAGCACGTGCCCCGATACGACACCCACTTTGTCGCTTTTTAGACACGATTAAGCCAGCACCCAACGATTAATATGTTTGAATAAGACTAATTGTGCGCTGCAACTAATGCAAAAATTGGAAATAAGCGGAGAACGCGGCGCGGGCGCGCTTGTCGCTTTCGAAGAGCCGGTTGCACCGTAGGCTTACTCAACTTTCTGTTCCGTTAAGCTACTATACTTCAACGCATAAATAAAATTAATTAGACCTAAATCCACATATTACGTGGAATCCGTACCAAATATGGATACCGTCCGTGTCCATTTTATTATGGTTATTGATACGGATTGATGGCAGGCAACCTGCATGCTTGTTTGACACAGTCAAAAAATAGACTAGTCTGTAGTTACCGTGGTAGTTACCTATTTTTTCTTTTGTTTCTGGACTGTTGCCTGGCTTTTTGATCATATGCACAGAACTATTAATTATTTGTATGTGACAACTCAAACATTGGGAGTTATTTTGTTCGCTTATTTACAATATATACTTAATAGTAGCGAAGCCAAGTACCAATTTACAATCCAGTACCAATCCATCCGCACTGGGCCAGCGTGGGGACTACTGTCCTATTCTTCTCATCAATAAGCATGTGCCCAACAACCCAGCCTTGGCGAATATATGATAAAGTGCTCAAAACTTACAAGACCAACCGGCACCCGCGGTGTATATTTGAAGTTTAAACAACTTTTACTACAGGACATACCATGGTCGTGAATTAAAATTAGCTATCCCTTAAAAACTTCAGCGGCTTATTAATCTAAATACAATATTTTGCGGTTGATTCCAGTAGAAGTGTTTAGAAGAGTAGCCTTGTTTATTTAAACGTAGAAATATTTTTCTCTAATTACTATATATTTAATACATGTAATCAATTCACTTGTTGTAATTTACTTGTTATTACTTAAGTTATAGCTATAGCTCAGTTGTAAAACTTAATTTATTTTCGCAGATTTTTTTAAGGAACATATGTAGCTAAGTATTATTTTAACCTACCTTACCTTACCTTTTTTTTTGTATGGGCGCCCGAATTAAATTAAATAAAAATAAAATAACGCAGCCGACTGTCATTAAATATGAAACGTGTAAAACTTTAATTGCAGTCAAACTTTAGCTTGCAATTAAAATATCTGTAACTTAAAAAAACAGTTCAAATTAACCGCAGCTTAAAGCACAGTTACCGAGACGTGCTACCGGCTCCCCGTATGCGGTCAAAGACCCAGATCCACACCTTGCTCTTGAGGAACATGGTTTGGCAAACTCGCAAATAGTGCGGCTCCACGGCGCGGACATCGATATATATCGATATCGAAGTTGCGTTGTTTGTAACTATTTTTGTACGGCCGTAAGTATGTATAGCTAGTTAAGATTTAGAGCTAATAATCAGATGAACTGTTTTTTTTATGTAAATGTTCGTTTGGAGGGGTATTTTGTAATTGCATCTAGGATATTTCAAAGTAAGTAATTCATAAGAAAATTCATGAAAAATACATAAGTAGTAGGTAAGTTTTATTACTGCTTATGGACTACAACAAAAAAAAACTTACAGTATTATTATATGGATTCTGATTCTTTACAATTTGTTACATTTATGAAGAAGAAGAAGAAGAAGAAAGACATTTATTCACTAACACAAGTTTTATAAACCTTATATTCATATATTTCAATAAATTACTATTTCCAAAAAAGCATTTTATATTTTCAATTTCATACCGTGGTTACTGCTTGACCCTCAAATCATAGAAGAGAAAGGTTCAATAAACGTGTAAGGTATATTTCACGTTCCAAGAATGCCACCTCTTCTGCTTTAATAGTTCCATAGCCACGTTAAAAAATAAATCCGAAAATTTCCCTCTATCGATACCTACTGGTAACAACATCACTACGCGCGATGGAGAGCTAGTCCCTCTCTGTCCCTCCCACCCACTGGCCCGAACCGCGAGATCTCAAACTTAGTAACCCAACCGATATTCCACGCGTCGCATGTGTGGCCGGCTTTATGTTCGATTGACTGCCGTGTCTATTACCTTTGTAAACAAAACTTTTTTTGTTGTGAAAGTGGCCAGTGCTGCGGATACAAATCATGGATTAAGAGGTATTTTTCTTTTATTTAACTTGGTGGTTGAGATTAGAATTAGGTTTTGCTTGGACATAAATATTATTTGATGCAGATTTTGCCCTAATTAAATATGATAACTTGATAAGCTACATTTTTAAAGGAAGTTCTACTTTATTATGTAAAATCAGTAGAAAGCGTTGACTCACACGTTCTCCTAGTATAATGCAAGAATATTTTTAACCAATTTCAGATTTAGTTCACTGCAGTAGCGTATAGGTATATTCTCTTCATCTTAGCGTTTTTCCGATTGTATCCTAAAAATACAGGTTTGCTTGCTGCGTAGTCTCAAGAATTGGCGTAGGCACTAGTTTATGCCTGTACTACAGTAAAAGTACCTGCCTTAGGGTGCCCGAATACAGCTAAGAAAGCAAGCAATTAGTTTATACTTGAACAAAAACTAAAGGATCCTAATGGTTTTTGACACTTAACGTTTTAGAGATATGAAGCAAAAACGACATCCTACGGATACGGATTCTGACAACTGAGACTATGGAATACGTGAATGACGAATCAAGGATGCAGCTATAAATCTAAGCGGGATTGATATACATTCTCTGTAGTAGTCACCGTAGCCTATGAACGCCGGCTGATTCATAACCGTTCCTTCCCCCTTTAAACCTGTTTACTTGAAGGACGCCATAACTCTCATTCTAGATATAAAAAACGTAAGTTTGACCGTGTAGGCTCATTGACAAGGACGCGAGAGAAAGCAATACCAGTATTCCTGCGACCTACTTACAGGTGTGCAGCCTTTGATGTTGTTTTTTTGGATCCTAACGTCATCATATTAATCATGGATATATGAAAAAAATGATTGCCGTATGATGTGTTCTCGATTGTTAAACTCAACACAAGGGCGAGTTTTGGAATCAAGGACATCAAGGCTGTGTTCCGAATCACGCTCACAGCGCTGTGAGCGCGCTCACGGTCGGACCGATTCACGCTCACAGCGTTTACACGAGATGTCGTGACGTCATTGATGACGTCATGGACGGCGCTCACGGTGCTCACACTCCCAGCCGTAAGCACCGTGAGCGCAAACGTCAAGTTGACGTTTGACATTTCATTTTAGGCGCGAAAAATAAACTTTACAGTTATATTAGTTTATTTATTAGTTTTTTTGTACTTTGTCGGTAGCAAACAAGCGTACGGCCCGCCTGATGGTAAGTGGTCATCGCAGCCTATGGACGCCTGCAACTCCAGGGGTGTCACATGCGCATAACCAACTCTTTAAAATTTTATATACTCCTTTCTTGAAGAACCCGATATACTGTAGTCCTTCGGGAAAACCTCGGCAGGGAGTTCATTCCACAGTCAGAGCGTCCAATGGAGAAAATTCCTCTGAAACCGTACCGTACGCAACCATTCAGGTTCTAAGGTGTGAAGATGAACTATTCCCTATGCTCTACAATTTGGTCCTGGAACATGTCGTCAGTTTTATATTAGTTAGTTGCAGATTGCGATTAATTTAAATTTTTTACAGATCAAAAACCCAGCCCAGAATTTCATACTACGATTAATTGACGAACTCAAAATTCAAATTCAGTTGACGTTGACAGTAAACACGCTCATGACCGGTCCGAAACAAAACACCGCTCACGCGGCTTTGAGCGCGCTAACTGATTCGGACCGGCCGCCAGCACTGTAAGCGTTGTGAGCGCTGTGAGCGTGATTCGGAACATAGCCCAAGAAATATAGGCACATAAAGAATGGGATAGCAATAAATAAGTATCAATGCCTCTTCTAATAGATAGCGTTTTGTAATACATAAATGTCACGCTTGCGTGTTGGCTTGGCTCACAAGGAGGCGTATATAAGAAAGCGCGTATCGCACTGTCCTTCCTGATGGGTTACTTATACGACGAAAGCAGAAGCTAAATAAATGAATAAGATAGGAGTATGTCTCTCGAGATCCCAGAGCCGTCCGAAATGAGTTGAGGAGGACCATCGGGAGTTTTTAGTCAGTGCAAGTCCGACATAACCTCCGCACTGTCCCCGCGGTGTGGCGGTATCCATAATGGATTTCTCCTCCGGAGAAATAAAGTAGTATGTCTCATTGCCTGTTCTATCAGATAGCGTTGCATCACGTTCGCGTGTAGGCTCACAAGGACACGGAGAAAGCAAGGCCGGTATAAGGATGCACGACCTACATCGCCTATATTACATTTCACTGTGGTCCTTTCATAAGTCGTCATAGCCGCTTTCTAAGTGCATAGTCGTTTAGGTGAACTATGACTGATACCTACCTAGTATTGCAAACAGTAGACCGTTCCGTGTCTGGGCCGGCCCGTTTTCTATGACAGCAAGACGCCGGTTGCGCGGCTAGTCGCACCCGGGCCCGGTTACGCTCGGAAGTGACCCGGTTGGTCAACGCAAACGTTTGACGGTCGATATAGCTTCGGCCGAGGCTTTGACGGTCTTTAGACTTTCTACGGTCTCACTAGTAAAGGATGATTCCCATTAGACCGTTCCGTGTCCGGGCCGGGCCGATACCAGACTGCTTCAAAGCCTCGGCCGAAAAAACGCCGTCACCTAATTGGCGATTCACACCAAACGGCCGGATCGGTGCGCACGCCACCAGAGTCAAAGGAATTCGAACCCTTCATACAGACAGAAGCTGGACTTCGTAGCCAGTCGGCTCCGGTCCGCTGACCAGCTGCACACAACCTATTCAAATATGAAATCTAACTTCTATGTGGAGGGTTCGAATTCTTTTGACTCTAGCGGGGTGCGCGCCGACTCGACTCCAGCCGTTCGGTGAAAATCGTCCATAAGTCACCCGTTTACACAACCAAGTTGAACTGTGCTGTCACTGTCCGACGGTATCAGCAGCGTTCGTATGAGCACTGGTGGTGAGTTGGACCCGGGTATTGGGGGACAATCTTACACAAATCGACCTAGTCCCAAACTAAGCAAAACTTGTATTATGGGTACTAGACGACGATATACATACTTCTATAGATAAATACATACTTAAATACATAGAAAACATCCAAGACCCAAGAACAAATATCCGTGTTAAATGCACAAATAATGCCCTGGCCGGGATTCGAACCCGGGACCTCTAGCTTCGGGAGCAGTGTCACTACCAACTAGGCTAAACAGGCTGTCAACAACCACTTAAGAGCTCACAATCATAATGCATAAAATAACCTCTTCACTGAAGTAACCGTTGATTCACAATGACACTTATCATGTCACAATTATGTAACCTTATTGTGATATAGGTACTTTATAATAGTACATTGTTTAACGAGGGGCGTACTCTTCACTGAAGTAACCGTTGATTCACAATGACACTTATCATGTCACAATTATGTAACCTTATTGTGATATAGGTACTATATAATAGTACATTGTTTAACGAGGGGCGTAAGCGGAAAATTGCGAACGATAGTCTATCAGAAGCCCGACACCGAAGGCGGAGGGCTTTTGATGACTCGAGTTTGCAATATTCTTCCCCCTGATTTAATTACAACATTTGCGAGGAAATAAATAACTCCAGCACCAATCTAAACCAAATTGACGAAATCGACAACTTCACCTCTCGTTTCAGTGTATCATCGCTGGAGCGTCAATCTTAGTGAGAGCCGCACAGCTTCAGTATTTCAACCAATCACAGAGCAGTATTCTTGTGGAGCGCGGCCAACTAGATTTTTTCAAACCAATCAAATCACACACAAACTCATAACTCCCGTTATGGATTTTCATAACTCCCGTGGGAGGTAAATCGGCTACAGCTGCTCTATACGCCAGCGTAAGACCCTTTACGAGCAAGTGTGATGAAAATAAATTAGTGTCTCTGTGTGCAGCAGCTGTAGTCCACGCAATTTTTTTGTTCAAATTTAAAAAAAATCAAGATATGACTCGCCAAAAATTTTATATGATTATCACACCTGCTGAAGAACATCCGGATATACGAACTTTGACATTAGAAAAAAATATTAAGCTGCGAGGTCTACAGCTCACATAGCCACTATTTTGGTATGTAAATTCCATTATCACTTACTGTACCCTTTATCACTCCTTTATAGTTTTAGCGCATTGCCGGTTGTGTATGGGCGCAACGCACTGATTTGGATTTGGATAATCCGGTTAAATGTTATTCGCAAAATAGACAAGATAAAATAATAATTACTTCAAGACTTAATTGAATAAAAACATTCCTATCCAATGTTGTACACAAAATTAAATCATCATCATCATTCGTATCAGCCGAAGGACGTCCACTGCTGTATATAGGCCTCCCCCAAAGACTTCCACAATGACCGGTCACCCTCCACATACTTAGTACAAATAATAAAAGTGTAAAGTACTTAAAAATATAGAAGCAATGTAAAGAAAAAAACTAAGTCAAGATGCAATAAAAAGTATAAAATATGACCGGACAATATTCAAACACGCGAGAAAATGATCAAATACTTTCTCACCGCGCATGAAACTATTTACGCATACCATTAGTCGATGATCGTGCATATTGTGTGTCTGGGCCAATAGTAGTGACCAAGATCTGAACAAGTTCCTGACAAATATATTTTATCGAACAAGTTTTTATGCACAGTCATCTAGAGTTGTAGAAAATATCGAAGCGCTCCATTGAAATAGCTGTTACCTACCAACACTTTAGTGGTAACAGCTGGGAATTGCCTATGGCATTTGTTACAATTCGATGGTTACAAGTGGTTACTAATTTAGAAGTTTGTAACAACTTATGGCGTTTATATCAGACATAGTTATACTTAGCATTCGACTCTTACTAACAAGTATGTACGAGGGGTGATCAATAAGTTTTGATAACGTATTAAATATGGGAGATACGAGTATGTTAATCGTTATATTTTAATTATAATATGCACACTTTCTATATTTTCAAATACTTGTTAACGTCATTCAATTGTTTTATTTTACCCCAATAAAAAATACTTTTTGAGGTCAAATTTCATATCTTCACTAAGTCATCACCAGCTCGTGATTTTCATGTAGTTGGTTTTGAACATATGTGAATCAGAAGTAGTAAGTCGGAAGTTAAGACTAAATAACAATGGGAACGGTTATCAGTTCTGATCTTTACTCGAAGAGCAGCACCCTCGTCAATTAGAAGGCTCTGAAGTACAATTTCTGTCGAAAATTCGTGATTTTTTTTCTTCAGGTTATTTATAATATTTTTTACAACTCTGATATAGAATAATGTTTTACAACTCTCCAATAATATTTGAGCTCAATTGGTGAAAGTTAATTTTTATTGGTAGGCCTCAATAGTCCAGGAAGCAGTCGAAAAATACACCCTAATTTTGGTGACAGAGCTGGAGATAAAAAAAACACTGCACAGATAACTTGCTTATTCTTTTAATCATAATGATAAACCAAGGTTTAATTTTCAATTACAATATTCTTTATAAGTGCATCAGGACTTTTACCACACCACTCCAAATAATTACAAAACCAACTCTTATTTTTGCAATCTTGTTATTTTTTCCATTCAGATGATTTTTGTTCAGCAATTACAGAAAAACAAATGAATTGACCCAAAAAATTGAAATCACCCAAATAAATTAGAGTAAAAATATATAAACATTTTATATATTTTTACTCTAATTTATTTGGGTGATTTCAACGCTAAAGTGGGAGTACGCGCAGATAGCGAATCGGTGATGGGGTCGCACGGAATTGAAAGCAGAAATCACAGGGGACAGTTGCTTGTCAACTTTGGAGAACGAGAGGGACTTTTCCTGATGAATTCATTCTTCCAGAAGAAGCCTCAACGAAAGTGGACTTGGCAGAGCCCCGATACTGTGACAAAAAATGAGATTGACTTTATCATGACGGACAAGAAACATATATGTATTTAGAGATGTATCGGTGATCAATAGGTTCAACACAGGCAGTGACCATCGACTTGTGCGAGGCACTCTGAATATTGCCTACAAATTTGAACGCAACCGTCTGATAAAGTCCACGCTCCGACCTTCGCTGCACCAAACCATAGTTGGCTCCAAAAGATTCCTGCTGGAACTTCAAAACCGATTCGACGTACTGGAAACCGACGGCGATATTGATGAGGACATGGACAGAATGGAAAGGATCTTGAGGAACGAGGGTAAAAAGTATTGTCTGAATAGAGGTACGGGCAAGAAGTCGAAGCTTTCTGACGGAACTCTAGACCTAATGAGAATGAGACGCGAAAATACACAGGCGACGGCGGTGGATCAGCGAGCACTCAATAAGCGAATCAGAAAAGCGATTCGGCGGGACCTCCGGTGTGCCAACACACGCCTTATTGAGCAGGCCATAGAACGCAACCGTGGTTCCAAAGTATTCGCGCAACGCCTTGGTAGAAGCTGTTTGTCCAAGCTGACTGCTGCCGATGACCGGGTCGTCTCCTCTAAGCCAGAAATTCTCGCGGAGGTAGAGAACTTCTACAGCCAGCTATATGCCTCACAATCTCCAAAGCCCATACCCCCCCTTTCTCACGATCCTCGAGCCACATTAGTCCGCCACTACACCGACGAATTGCCAGACTTCAACATCGACGAGATTGAATTGGCCCTCAAACAGTTAAAGAATGGAAAAGCCCCAGGTGAAGATGGTATTACTACGGAGCTCCTGAAAGCTGGAGGAGTTCCTGTCCTAAAAGAACTCCAACGGATATTTAACGCCATAATTCACGAAGGGAGAACTCCAAAGGCGTGGAGCAGGAGCGTTGTAGTTTTGTTTTTCAAAAAGGGTGATAAAACACTTCTTAAGAACTACAGACCGATAGCGCTCTTGAGCCACGTTTACAAACTGTTCTCGAGGGTCATCACCAATAGATTGGCGAGAAAGCTTGACGACTTCCAACCACCGGAGCAGGCCGGATTTCGCGGAGGGTTTAGCACCATAGACCACTTACACACAGTAAGGCAGATTATAGAGAAGACTCAGGAATATAATCAGCCACTGTGTCTAGCATTCGTGGACTATGAGAAGGCCTTTGACTCCATAGAAATCTGGTCTGTGCTGGAATCCCTGCAGCGGAGCCAAGTCGATTGGCGTTATATCGAGGTGTTGAGATGCTTGTATAACGGAGCATCGATGTCGGTCCGAGTACAGAACAGTCAAACACGACCTATCCAATTGCATCGAGGTGTAAGACAAGGGGACTTTATATCTCCGAAACTGTTTACAAATGCTTTGGAAGATCTGTTCAAGACTATAAACTGGAATGGACACGGCATCAACATAAACGGAGTGTACATCTCGCACCTACGCTTTGCCGATGATATCGTTGACATGGCGGAAACGCCGCAGGGATTACAGGAGATGCTGTACAGCTTAAATGAATCTTCCCAACGAGTCGGTCTTCGGATGAAGAGACAATGTCAAAACTCAGAGATGTCAAATAATGACACATGAATATTTTATTTACTTTAGTAAACGAGAAAGACCCCGTATTGGAAATTTTACTGAAATAAATAAGAGAATAAATAAATACATACAAACGAAACGAATCGTAGGAAACCGTTAAGAAACCAATAGAAAACGTGAAAGTAAATTTGACAGTTGTCCCCGGTAAGTGCACATTTCTGCCATGGTGTGCGCCACGATCGCCTAGCTTACCCCCACCACCTACTTCGCACATAGCCAATAACCTTAGTTTTTCCTCTTATCTCTACGTTTTTCTTTATGTCTTTACGTTTAAGATTTAAAATACTGCGTTCCATACTTCTTTGACATGAGTTAATCTTGTTTTTTGTAAAAGTTTCGTCATACAGATATGCAAATATAATTTAGTCATGTGTCAAAAGCATTAGGTAGCTTAAGCTTTTAAGTTAAGTAGATGTCTAAATCTAGTTAATTTTATGAAATACAATTATCAAAATGTGGATGAGCGGTGTCTCTTATTATAGTCTTAACATAAGCATATTCAAAGCCCAAAAATAACTAAAAATATACTGCTTTTAATACTAAGATACAATGTCATTTCAATATTCTCGTACCGAGTAATAAACAAATAAGCCTTAATTTTATTCTATAAACGTATGCAATGTCATATTAAACTCTATAAATTATCTATGTCAACTTTAAGGTTGATACTTATTCATAACTAGCTGTTGCCCGCGACTTCGTCCGCGTCTTCGCCCCTATTGGTCGCAGCGTGATAAAGCCTTCCTCGATAAATGGACTATTCAACACAAAAATAATTTTTCAATTCGAACCAGTAGTTCCTGAGATTAGCGCGTTCAAACAAATAAACAAACTCTTCAGCTTTATAACATTAGTATAGATTTATTAAATATTCAGAGTGCCATTCCAAAAATACATTTTGACAAAAAACCTATGGATGGCCCAAAACTAATTTTTCGTTACTACTAATTCCATTTTGTTAGTTGATTCTTGTTACATTTTACATAAAGATAGATTTACTTGCTAAGCCGATAGGGAAAACTCTTCGAAGGAACCGGTTTGATACTCCATCATTTAGTAGTTCCTTCAGTTCAGATATAACGAAGGGGCGACTGCCCGATCTAGATCGTGAAAACATTGTCGTCTTTCGCTTCGGCCAATCTACATCCGTCGACCGATCGAACAACTCTGTAGGTATATGTGGTGTTGGTAGGTTGGTGGTGTGGTGTGGTGGGGTTGGGGTGGTCTTGGTGTTGAAAGGTCACCAGAGAATCCAATGATACGCTGCGTCACCTGCGGTTAGAATAAGGGAGCTGCGTTTGTCTCTAGCTCAATGCAACTAATCTTCAAAAAAGGCTCTGCAGCGCGCGAGACTGATCAGAAGTCGGAAGCGTTCATATGTTACGGTGTATGTTTACTATTAAGCAGGGCATATGCTACATTGCCACTGAAGAAGTATAAAAAATACAGCACCTAATATGTTAAAACGTCTTTGCGCAGTGAAGCTAAGTTTTTCGGCCCGTGAAAGTCTTAAGTTCGTGACTGACTGTTATCAATTTTTTTATTCGATGTGGTTGCGTTGTTTTATTGCATAGTTCCTTTGGAACATTCTTGTTTTAACATCAGACCAGCTTTATGATAGAATAACATTGCCATTTGACTTACAACTTCTGCAACCAATGGTAATTGAGTATTAGCGATAAACGGCTACAGCACGTGATATTTTTACTGTTGTAACCTCCACCTTTTGTAAACACAATTTTACTTTTAGACCGTGCATTGCTGCCCCGAGCGGTATACCTTTATTGAGAAAGACACTTTACTATATACCTCTCATTCCAGTCCAATAATGGCGCTTATTCCTGCCGCTGATTGTGTCAAAAATCCCTAATTCCTAAATTAGAACTCGCACTGTTACGCTTCTCGGGCACAAAATGTATGTGTTTATAGTAAGCAATGACTGGCTCCACTACTTGTGCTAGGCACACCGTAACATAGCAATCTATCGCCAAATGACTTTGTTTAAAGACTTGAAGGCGGGGCTCACACATACATATTATTTAGAGAAGATGAAGAATTGAAAACCTCTGTTTGATGTCACTCTCGTGTTATACACTATATGACGGAAAGGGACGGCACGATACGAAGTTCGATTTTCGAATTTTGTAGTAGACCCCCAGACCACGCGGAAGATCACTGATGAGGTGGACAGACCAAATAAAAACAGCCATCGAAGAATCCCTTCATGAGTGTACCAGGAGGGCGGCTGTTCGCGAAGAATGCCAGCCGGCCACCAAAATCGTCGTGCACCCACGACCACTCTGCCAAGAGTGTAACGTCAAACAAGGAGTCAGTAGTTTATACTCATACTCATCTTCTATCTATACATATAATAAAGCTAAAGAGGGTCGAAAGTCTGTACATGGAAGATATTCGAAAAAAAGTTGACTGGGGATACTTAGAATCGATAACGGAACACGTTCCAACAGTTTTTAGAATTTTTGTCTGTTTGTCTGTTTATCTGTTTATCTGTTTGTCTGTTTATATGAACGCACATCACGTGAAAACGGCTGAACGGATTTTGATGAAAACTTTACTAATCTGTCGAGTAAATACTTGGTCAGGTTTTAGGCTATAAAAATTGTGCAGATTTGAGTTATATATATTATAAGTGTACTTTTTGTCCCGATGGTCTTCCATCAAAGGGATATTAAATCGGGGATGCAAGTAAGGTCTATGAAACGGGGTTGTTTAATCCTCATACGCCATTCTACGATTTCACTTTCAGCCTATTGGGAGTACGAGTATAACAGCGTGTCAAGAAATTTAACTTAAAGCATAGCAGAATTGTAAACAAGTTGACGATTGGGACGAGTGAGCTTGGGATCGTCCACGATTCGCACAGCACGTCTCTGAAGCGAGTCAAAAGGCCCAAGCTGGTATCCAGGTGCTCCCGCCCAGAGGTGACAGCAATACTACATATGGGGACGGACTTGCGACTCGTATAAAAGAAGTCTCTGTCCCGGAGTGAAGTATCGCTTCGCTCTATTGAGCACACCTAGCTTTTTAGATGCCAGCTTGGCTTTGCCTTCTAAATGGCTCCGAAACTGGACGTCGCTGGAAATATCGACACCAAAGATCCCAATAGTCTCTGAGATGGAGAGGGTTGCGTCTTGGAACCGCGGGGCCACAGTGAATGGGGTTTTTTAGCAGTGAACGCGCATACTTGTGTCTTGGTGGGGTTGAACTGGACCAGATTATCCTGGCCCCACTCAGAGACTCTGACTAGAGTGCTCTCAATTTCGGACACAAGTTGTTCGCGACTCTCTAACACACAGGAACGAGGAATGTTGGCACGGCCCGTGTAATGAGCATCCCCGGTGCTGTCATCCGCATAACAATGGATGCCGTCAATAGATAGCATGTCATTGATATGCAGCAAAAACAGCGTCGGGGATAGCACGGGGCCTTGTGGGACGCCAGCGTTAATATCCATGCTTTTGGAGCAACTACCATCTACTACGGCTCTTATGCATCTGCCGGACAGAAAGCTTACTTGCACAAACTCTCGGGCAGTCCATAGGATGGTAGCTTCGACAGAAGACCTCGGTGCCAGACCCGATAGAACGCCTTCGCTATGTCCAATCTGACCGCTAAAGCCTCACCCTGACTCTCAATGGCAGAAGCCCACCGGTGAGTAAGATACACTAGAAGGTCACCAGTCGAGCGACCGTGGCGAAAGCCATACTGACGGTCGCTGATCAAATCTAATAATAGGGTCTAAGTCTTAGTAATAGGGTCCCGTATTTACCCTTTGGGTACGGAACCCTAAAAATTGAGAAACCTATACTGTCGTATCGCATTATAACCGCAACACATACTCATTGATAATTTATTTCTTATTTACGACTGCCCTAAAAGGTCGACACTTTCACTTCAGGAATGGAGTCTTGTAAAGAGGGTCACCATTGATGTATTTCCATTTTTACGAACGAAAATGATGATACTGTGTTACATTATCATAAACTCAACTTCGTTGAACTGCAGATCTGTGTCAAGTCTCTAGACAAACGAGATAACATAAGTTGGTTCAATACCGAAATTAGTAAATCATACGATGAAATGGCTTATACTTCGACCGAGCGAAGCGCAAAAGCGCTTGTGCAAAAATTTTTCGTATGTCCGGTGAGATGTTCTCCTCTACAGGTCGCATTTCGCAACTTATTCTCGTGAAAATTTGTTGGCAAGTTCGATTAATTTATTTATGTTTTTTTGGCGATTCAGTTTTTGAAAAAAATTACAAAAAACTAAATCGAAAAGAAGATCCACTTACTAGGCCTACAGTTTATAGAGCCACTACAGTCATAGTTACAATATTTATTTATTAGAGATAGCTAAAAAGCATAAGCCACTGATGCCTGTAAGCGGCGACTTAAGTTCAGTCAGCATCAAAAGTTGCCAAGCATATGAAAGGGCCAAAAGCTGTTATTCCCTTGTAATAAAGACTTGCATATTAAGGAAAATTCGCCCTAATACAAGCTTTTGTAATCAACTAATTAGAGTACTTCAATTGCAGTTTTCTAAAATTTCAAATTAATTAAATCAATGAAAATCAATTTGCATTTATTTACTTGGAATCACAACGAATATTAATGTTATATTTTATAAAAATAATAGTTTTAAGTGGATACAAATTTTATCCAAGTAAAGGATGATTCACAGTAGGCCGTTCCGTGTCCGGGCCGGCCCGTTTTCTTCTAGAGAAATACGCCGGCCGTTGCGTTTGCTGTCATAGAAAATGGGCCGGCCCGGACACGGAACGGTCTACTGTGAATCATCCCTAATTCTTTTTTGTTCATCTATTTTGCACCTTGTCACATTGAAAATAAGCTCTGCAAAATGGTCAATGGTCACAATGGTTCGCAGATGAATGTGCTACTACTTAAATGTACATTTTCCGACAAAGCAGTAGGGTCTCGAGCCGTTGACACGGATCTGTGATCATTAGTGGTCTAGCAAGTTCTCAGAAACACATCAAAGTAGTAGTACCTTTGAACGACACCCGTCATAATCACGGAATACACAGATTGGTGTAGTAAGATTTTCCCTCAGTATACAAACTTGAAATTATTGTGTTAAATTTTTGAATGTACCGTCAACTGGGGTAACTTTGATTAGAGGGGTGACTTTTACTATTCGGTTTTTCTCGTAAATACTTATTTTTATTTTCGCGTGAGCCGTGGCGGTGGAAATCTTAGAACATCACCTTGGCATTTACTAAATCTACCTAATTTATTTATTTATTTATTCATAGCAACCATGGTATTATAAGATGTTCTTATATCTATACTTATAAATATAGAGTTGGTATGTACAGCATGGACCCTGTTAGGGTATAGCAATTTAACTTAATCTTATCTAAATACTATTACATTTGAAATTAGATTATATAATGAAATTAAATTACAAACAGTACAATAAAATTAAAGAATTAAAGTATTATTAGTAATTATCTATTATAGCATGTCAGATTTATAATTAGAATAATAAAAGGAATAATATAATAAATAATTGATTAAACATCGAATTGGCTATCTTTAAAAAAGTCGTCAATAGAGTAATAACATTTTCGAATTAATATCTTTTTTATTGTTCTTATTAATCTGGTGTAATTTCCTTCTTGTAATATGTTAGTCGGTATTTTGTTTCCGATACTATTTCTATTATACTACATTATATCAATGGAGCCCCAGTTTTTCTAAAGTAACCCCTGTCTCCGGTACCTTTTTTCAGACAAAACAATAGGGCTCTTACGCCTAATCCCATGATGTATCGTAGGCACCGTAGGCACGTAGCGTAGGTTTTTTGAAACGAAGTATATTTATACTATGACATTAACATAAATTAGATAACTAATAAAAATCAAATAAAACTATATCTAAACTTAAAATATGTTTAAAAAATTGGGCCCCCTAGGCATGGTTCCTAAGATGCTGGCAGCATTTCCTCGCTGAATCGCAACGCTAATGCGTTGAGCGAGGAAGCTGCCAGCTCTTCGGTCCCCTGTGGCGTCTACGAGCCTTTTGGAAAGCTCCTTGTAGAGCTGACGTGCACTGGGACCCCACGGGCCAAGGGTCTCTACACCGAACGGAACAAAACTGTATTCGGTGCCGAGACCCCTATATTTATGTTTTTTTAACTTTTCGGCCGCTTCGGCCGCCGCACCAGGTTGGTATTGGTACTAATAAATAATTATATGGTTTAGAAGGAGTAGCGAATATTACATAAAAACAGAATCATTTGTTCTTTTTTGACAGTTGAATATTTATTTTGATATACCTAGTAATTATAGATCGCTTCGATCTTCGAACAATGAACATTTTAATGAAATACCAAAGTTTCACATAGGCATACATACATACTCGTATATATTTCAGAATTTTGGGATTCACATATATAAATCCAAAACAGTTTATTGTTAAATGATAGATAATAATTAATAAAAGTTCCTCCTCAATGTCAGAATAGGTATAAACACGCGAACTTTTTGCCTATTCCGTAGTTCCACTGCACTTTCCGTGAAAGTACCTATAGACCCCGAGTGCTTACCGCTTAAACATTTGTTTAACAAAATAAACTTTTCCTAATGATTGACTTCCTATTGTGCTCACCTCGGAGATATTGACCCTGATTTCCACACTGTTTCTAAATAATATAGGAGTCGAGTAAACAATAACATAGCATTGTTCGGGATGAAAACTTACCGTTTGTATTGTATATGGAGATCAATACTGGAACGAATGACCTTGCTTTCGTATCTCAATATGAGTCTTAAATTTTTGCCTATTTAAGACTTCGTCGCGTAGCAACGATGCGTATCACGAATATCATGATCGTTAGTTTGGACGCGAAAAGATACTCGATCATGCGACACACCGTGTCTGATTCTTCGTGGTCGCGATCAAAGCCGGACCGCGTATCGATATATACTCTGCCTACTTATAGTGGGCGGCGATTAAGAAGTCAATCCTGACACCTGTCATTTCCATACAGTTTATAACATCAACTAGCATTTGCCCGCGGCTTCGCCCGCGTACTAAGCGAAATTTTTAACCGGCTACAAAAAACAGGTGCGTATGTTTGTCCACGATTATCTCGCGTTTGGCTGAACCGATTTAGATGCGGTCTCCAGAAAAGTAGTTGTTACATTCTGGGGGTTTCAGTATACGAAGTTTGGTGATTGTGATTCATTAACAGATGAACAGATGAAAAGTCAGTATACATTCTGAGAACCGGCAAACTGTTGAATTTCATTTGATTTTGCCAAAAATAAGGATCGAAAACTATTATCATACATTTCCGAGAGGCCGAAGGGGAAAGGGCCGATGAAATAAAAGCATGTCTTAAATGGCCCTTAGTAAACGACCAAGCAGCGCGCAGCGGTCATAAACTCTGGTCCTTTGAAGTACAGAAATACGGCTAATTCAACATCACGTGTAACATATATTTTTCCTAAAATTAAATTTATTACGTAGGTTTTGCCAGTTCCCATTGGAGCATCCAAAAAGAAAATTTGGCCTTACTTCCAGCGGCACCCGCCTACCGCGTGCGGTGTGCGAGGTTAAGCAATGTGGGCGCAGGTCAGTTCTTGGATGGGTGATCGCTTTGAGTGGTTACTAAATGACTCTCGTGCTTTGGAAGGCACGCTAAGCCGTTGATCCCGGCTGCAACCGTTAAGCCAAGTTAGAGGCCTTCGAGCGGCTTGCGAACTTCTAACAGTCAAGTTGCCCACTCACTTGACAAAGGGGGTCGAAGTTGCACCAAGTCCGTAGGGAGTACCCACCGTTGCCCTACACGTGACTACTGGGTGGTGCTAAAAGTGCAACAAAAACTGGCAACCGTACTTGTTGATTGAAATGGAAAAAAAAATCGAAACCTCTATGTCGTTTTTAAAAGCAAGTCCATAGATATCCCACACGCCTATTTAGTAACATTAAACTTTTTTGCATACAGGCATGTATGGAGTGCCAAATTTTACCTCAGATTCGTATTCAGAGACCTCTCAGACGCTCAGATATCGATTTACAACGAAATTGGGACGGAAAAAAAGATAATCAATATGGCCGCCACTTTCACAAATTTTACCTCGGATTCGTATTAAGAGACCTCTCGGACACACAGATATCGATTTTGAACGAAATCGGGACGAAGATGAAGAAAATCAATATGGCCCCCACTTTTTCCAAATTTTACCTCGGATTCGTATTAGGGGACCTCTCGGACGCTCAGATATCGATTTTGAACGAAATCGGGTTGTAAATGAAGAAAATCAATATGGCTGCCACTTTTTCCAAATTTTACCTCAGATTCATATTAGGGGACCTCTCGGCCGCTCGGATATTGATTTTGAACGAAATCGGGTTGAAATGAAGAAAACCAATAGGGCTGCCACTTTTTCCAAATTTTACCTCGGATTTGTATTCGGGGACCTCTCGGACGCTCAGATATCGATTTTTAACGAAATCGGGGACCGAAGGGGAAAAAATCAATATGGCCGCCACTTTTTCCAAATTTTACCTCGCATTCGTATTACGAGACCTGTCGGACGCTCAGATATCGATTTTGAACGAAATCGGGAAGAAAATGAAGAAATTCAATAAGCCTGCGACTATTTCCAAATTTTACCTCGGATTCGCATTAAGAGACCTCTCGGACGCTCAGATATCGATTTTTAACGAAATCGGGGACCGAAGGGGAAAAAATCAATATGGCCGCCACTTTTTCCAAATTTTACCTCGCATTCGTATTACGAGACCTGTCGGACGCTCAGATATCGATTTTGAACGAAATCGGGAAGAAAATGAAGAAATTCAATATGCCTGCGACTATTTCCAAATTTTACCTCGGATTCGCATTAAGAGACCTCTCGGACGCTCGGATATCGATTTTTAACGAAATCGGGGACCGAAGGGGAAAAAATCAATATGGCCGCCACTTTTTCCAAATTTTACCTCGCATTCGTATTACGAGACCTGTCGGACGCTCAGATATCGATTTTGAACGAAATCGGGACGAAAATGAAGAAAAGCAATATGGCCGCCACTTTTGCCAAATTTTACCTAGGAGTCGTATTAAGAGTCCTCTCGGACGCTCAAATATCGATTTTTGTCGAAATCGTATCGGACGGCACTAATTAATAAAACCACTTACAATACATTGACTCAAGAAAGGTCGTATCTTCATAGGGAATTCACGGCACTTCATGCGCCTTTAGACCTTATAAGGAACCTACATGCCAAATTTGGTATCTCTCGAGTCTCGAACCAGCAGTTTGGGCTGTGTGTTGATATGTCACTCACTCAGTCAGTCAGTTTCTTCTTGCAATTTGGCACCTACTTTTAAGTTTTCATGCACGCAATATTAAATTTCAAAATCAACGCCGTTTTCGAAATTAACGACCCAATAAATCATAAAAACGACACCCATATTAATATTTAGAAATTTCATCCCCCTCGCACCCCAACAGGGGGGATGGTATTTCACGTCCTCCACGTGGGATTTCAAAATCATTGTTGTTTTCGTAATCAGCGACCCGATAAACCATAGAAACCACACCCATATCGATTTTCAGAATTTATCACCAGATTTCCCCCTTTTAGGGGTTGATTTCTCAAAAACCTGAAACACATGTTTACTGATTTATCGTTAGAAATACTCCTGTGAAGTTTCGAATAAAATAATCTAACTAATCTTGATTTCCTATACAAACTTCGGACCCCCATTTCACCCCCTTAGGGGTTGAATTTTGAAAAATCCTTTCTTAATGCACCTCAACACCTTATATGGAACCTACATACTAAATTTAGAATCTCTAGAACCAGCAGTTTGGGCTGTGCGATGATATGTCACTCGCTCAGTCAGTCAGTTATTTCTTGCAATTTGGCACAAACTTTCAAAAGTTTTCATGTCCACTACATTAAATTTCAAAATCTATGCCTATTTCGTAATGAACGTTCCAAAAAACCATAAAAACGACACCCATATTAATATTTAGAAATTTCATCCCCCTCGCACCCCAACAGGGGGGATGGTATTTCACGTCCTCCACGTGGGATTTCAAAATCATTGTTGTTTTCGTTATCAGCGACCCGATAAACCATAAAAACAATACCCATGTCGATTTTCAGAATTTGTCACCACATTTCCCCCTTTTAGGGGTTGATTTTTCAGAAAACCTGAAACACGTGTTTACTCATTTATCGTTAGAAATACTTCTGTGAAGTTTCGAATAAAATAGTCCAGCCAATCTTGTTTCCCCATACAAACTTCGGACCCCTATTTCACCCCCTTAGGGGTTGAATTTTGAAAAATCCTTTCTTAGTGCACCCCTAGACCTTATAAGGAACCTACGTGCCAAATTTGGAATCTCTAGGACCAGCGGTTTGGGCTGTGCGTTGATATGTCAGTCAGTCAGTCAGTCAGTCAGTCAGTCAGTCAGTCAGTCAGTTTCTTCTTTTATATATTTAGAAGTGACTTTTAGGTTATAAAATCTATGGAAATGACAGGTGTCAGGATTGACTTCGTAACCGCCGACCTCTATAAGAATAAGAACCGTTTATTCTTGACAAAAACAAACAAACTTATAACAACATATTCTCATAGTGTAGAACACATATTGTATTGTCACGAAAGAGTCCCAGCTCAGCATGCCACACTGCCAGCGCTGTTCTTCCGATGGGACCGTCGAGTGAAATCACGGTAGGCAACAAGCTGGTTTTGCACCAAAAAAGAAGAAAATAATAATTATAACATAAAAACTGTCTATTAAAATTTAAACAGGCTGTATGAACAAAACAAAGGTAGACTATTATAAAATACGTCAAAAATTGGGGCCTTCTACACGATGATCACTATCACGCGATACTCACTTGTGTCTCGAATAGGCGTTTCACCCTATTGGTAAGTTTGGACATGTTTTGATACTCACTGTATCGCGATACGAAGATGTGATTTGATACGTGATACGCCGCGATCCAACTCAAGTTGGTTTTTCTCGGAACATGAAGGTCACCAGAGTAAAGGAGATACAGCCCTTATGGCTTGAGAAGTTAGTATAGCGTTCAAACTAACAGATACAGTGTTGCAAGACGCTGTTAGATTACGGCTAGTAGGGACGTGTTTTTTACACGATGATGGGGATGATATTATGCTTAGCTATGATGCGATGATGCTAAAGATGATTAGCTAAAATGATACAAATCTACATCGATCAAAGATTTCTCTTAAGGTAAATGAAGGCTCTGAACCTAACCCACCAAACATTCTGAAAAAAAATTATGTGAAACTCTCATTAACAATTTTATAACGAGACCAATTAACACAATAAATAATATATACAAAAAAAAACCGACTCCAATTTTGTACTTGCTATGCCACAATTTGTGGTTTCCGTGAGCCAATGCTTGGTTGCCTGCAGAGAATACCGAAACGGTATAATGCGTGCCTATCAAATTCGAGGAGTCCCTCAATTCCTCCTAGATCCCATCATCAGACCTTCACCAAATTTATATGGGACCAATGTCGGAGTACTTGCTTTGAAAAAAAAAAGAATAAAAAAACAAAATCGGCTAACGTGGTCAATAGTTATCGGGAAACATATTTACATACATAAAAAAACGAACTAGCAAACATGCAGACGAACTGAGAACCTCCTTCCTTCTATTGAAGTCGGTAACAAGGAAGCCGCCAAACAAGAAAAGTACTTGCCTGGTTGTTTTGTTATTTAGTTGATAATGACTAATACATCAGAGTTGGCACTTCTAATTACGTACGGCCCACTGCTGGGCACAGGTATCCTCTCATAGATGAGAGGGAATTATTGCATATTTCTATGATGCAGGTTACGCATAATAGAAAACTTGTATATTAAAATTATAAATAAAAAATATTGACATTCTTATCTATATAAGTCATTATATAAAACTCCAAAAGCAGTTTATAATTCGATAACGCATCGTAAATATTAATAAGTATATTTTTAACACCGACTCCCAAACTTTGCCAGATCCCATCCTCCTGCTATATAATTTGAGGAATTCCTTCGAGTTTGCCTTACCTCATCCTCTTGGTATATAATTTGAGGAGTTCCTTCGATTTAGCCGTTCCCCATCCTCTTGCTATATAATTTGAGGAGTTCCCTCGATTTTTCCAAGATCCCGTCATCAGACCCAAACTTGGTGACAATGGGACCAACTAGAAAACATACCCTTTCAAACAAAAAATATTTTTTGAAATCGGTCCACTAGTCTCCGAGTAATCAGTGAACATACATAAAACACAAATATTCCGACGAATTGAGAACCTCCTCCTTTTTTTGAAGTCGGTTAAAAATTAGGTGCCACCTTTGCTTAAAACTCCGAAACCAGTTTAGAATTTGGATACCTATAAATTATGATAATAATTTAGGCATTGATTAAGTAAGAAAGTAAAAATAATTAAGACTAGTGTTTCTAACATACCGGTTTTCTGTAGAAACCATAAAGTCCCGCTTTCTTGTTATTGCATGATTTAAATATATTTTATGTAGTAATAGAAAAACCGGCATGCGGGCTTTTCTTTAAGATGGGTATGGAAACGTTGTTCTTTAAAGTAACCTAAGCTTAAAAAAACCTAAGCTTTATTTTATTATAAAACGTCAATTCAGAATTTATTTATTTTGTGACATATCTTGCCAGCAATGTACAGCAAAGTTAATTTACATGTACGGTCGGCCACACAAGGGGCTGAACAGCTTTATACCGTGTCGCTTTAGCGTCATGTTTAAACTGTCATACTAAACTTCCAACAGGTGAAAGCGACAAAGTTCCAAAGTGTCCAGCTACTTATGAGGCTGACTGTACGTAAGTGAAAAATGATAGCGCTTAATATTATTGCTCTGTGGTGTTATTCACAAACCGACTCGTCCCCACCTCTCAACCTTACCCGTTTTTATAGCGAAAATGTCAAAATTTGACAAATTATAAATAAATAAATAAATAAATAAATAAATATTGGGGGACAATCTTACACAAATCGACCTAGTCCCAAACTAAGCAAAGCTTGTACTATGGGTACTAGACGACGATATAAATACTTATATAGATAAATACATACTTAAATACATAGAAAACATCCAAGACCCAAGAACAAATATCCGTGAAGAATGCACAAATAAATGCCCTGGCCGGGATTCGAACCCGGGACCTCTAGCTTCGGAGGCAGGGTCACTACCAACTAGGCTAAACAGGTCGTCATACATTACATTTGATAGTTTACATATAAAAAAGGGTGAGGTGTGGGGTAACAGGTGAGGACTAGTAGGTTTGTGAGTAAGAGGGGATCACTAAGACGTCATCTTACGCAGTGCACCTACATTGAAGGTGTACAGATTTAGAAAAAAAATTTTTTTCGATTAATTCATATAATTTGTCCCAAGTCGCCATCCGCGGGTAAAGTCCCTTTAAGTTTGTTTTTTTCTTTTTTCTTTATAGGTTGTCTTATGTTGTGGACTTATTCAATATTAAAGTAACTGCGGGTGAAAAACTAACATATAATTCTGATTAGCTTATACAATGCAATTAATTGCTAATGAAACATACTAAGTCTCCATTCCAAAAAAAGCCCGCCTGAATGATACATACACACTGTATTATATTATTGAATCAGAATTACCGTTGTCTTCGTTTGGTTGTAACTCAATTCTTTCCGTATAAGTATAGTACCTGGGTTATGGGATAAGTGGGATTCTCATTCATTTTCTATTCTTTTTTTAGGATTGCGAAGGCAAATGTCGAGAACGGAACCCTTATACTATCGTCATACTGTCTGTCCGTCCGTATGTCACAGCCTATTTACTCGAAGACTAAACGCTCTACAATTGTAAAATTTGGTAGGAAGGAGTCATTAGGTATGAACCACTTTTATATATGTATGGGGAGTGATTTGAAATTACGAAAATAAAAATAAGTGGGCACTCCATGCATGGAGTGTAAACCGGGGGAGTATAAAGGAAAAAAAAAACTCATTTTTTCTCTATTGTAATATCAAGCAACAGAAACTAATGTTTCATGTTATTTCAGCATGGCATTATAAAATGCCAATCGAACTACGTTTGTATGGAGAATCGACTTCAGCACAACTAAATGCCTTAACTCCCAAAAATATAGATAAAAAAACCGCCCAAGTTCGATTAGGACTCGCGCACGAAGGGTTCTTAGATCTGTGGTTCCGTAGTACTATTATATCTATACAACATTAGACACTTTATTATAACCTTTTTCAATTTTTTTATCTTTAATGAGAACGTTAAATAATGTCAAGTAAGAATTTTGGTCAAGTGCGAGTCGGATTTTAGTTTTCCAATACATTTTGAGATTCAGTGCCTGATGAACACAACGAGCAACTTTTTAAAAGCTTTTTTGTATAGGAGCTCACTTAAATATTTATTTTATTTTGTTTTTAGTATTTTTTGTTATAGCGGTAACAGAAATACATAATCTGTGAAAATTTCAACAGTCTAACTATCACGGTTCATGAGATACAGCCTGGTGACAAACGGACAGACAGACAGACGGATGGGCAGCGGAGTCTTAGTAATAGGGTTCCCGTTTTACCCTTTGGGTACGGAACCCTAAAAACACGGTATATTAATCGAAAGTAAAAATTTCAAAATACGTTCGCGACAGGTGTGCCGGGTATTTAGGTTAATTGGTGATTTTCGACGCAATTTTAACGTTGGATGATGAACAGTTTAGGTATGTTTTACTTCGTTACAATGTATTCTTTTGAACCTTAACCTACTTTCTTCTAACTTGTTTTTGATACAATCTTAGTGGAATTAGTAATTTTTTTCTTTTTGTTTTACGTCGTAAAACTTGTTTATAATTTAGCTGTATATATTCAGGTCAATAGGCCTAACACATCCCAATTCAAAGATCCATCTAAAAAACGATTATGGTATTTATTGTTGTGACACGATGGGCTTAATTACAATACAAAATACTCTTTATGTTTAACCTCAATAAAAATACAAAATAGTTTACAACAGGTGTTCCCAAACTTTTTTTCCTCATAGACCACTTTCAAAAGTTAACTGGTTCTGGTAGACCCCCTACACCACATTTCTACCATATTCCCAAAACCGCCATTTTTTTGTCACGCCAACGTAGACCCCCGTCGAGTCTCCTGTGGACCCCTGGGGGTCCACCTGGACCACTTTGGGAACCCCTGGTTTACAACATGATAGCATAGCGTGATATAAGCAGAGGCACGCAGAGGTCGCACAGGTTTAATCCTCAAGTTTTGTCAAAAATATATATATTTATACCTAAACAAATTTTGTATTTAGCAGTAACGCTGCTAACGAAAATCCTCCTCCTCGGCTGGTGCTCCTGATCGGAGCATCAAATTGTTTCTTCAATTTGAAATATATACATTTCCAAATTATTTATTATTCCAAAAGCTCAATATTTTTATACGACGGCACAAAGAGGAAGAGGTGCTTAATTTTTTTTGCGGAGTTATAATCCGTAGTCCGGGAATCGATACATATTCAAACTAACCAGAAATACGAGCTCTGTCAAAACTTTGTAGGAAATATTCGGTTCTGGCGCTTCGCCGGCTGCTGCCGCGGCACGCTTGCTACATTCGGGCGTCTCTCGCTGTAGGGCCGAAGTTCTTTCTAACACTCCTCCTCGCTTCGCTTGTAGTCGTACAACAGCTAGGTAGAGCTGTTGTGTATTATTTTTCTTGCTACGAAACTAATTTCGTTGGAAAAGAAACTTCTTTTTTCGTAACTAGTTTCGTAGCAAGAAAAACAATTCTTCATACGTAACTGGTTACGTAACATGGGTTTCGTTGGCGGCCGAAGGGGGTGGTGTTGCCAAATTATTGCAATTCAGACTTTAGCGTTGTCAGACTACTATATTTATATTTTAGTCACAATTAAAGTCTAAGTTAAGTAGGTAACGCATAAGCAATACTGAAAAAAATAGACTGTTTGCTTACCAGTTTTCAATTAAATTTTGAGATTATACTCATTTTAAAACGTAGGGTATTACAGTTTGGTCAAATCGGGCATAAAGATATAGGTACTAAACCGGTATGCTTGAACAATAGACAAAGTTGACCGTTGAGAAAGTCTTTCTAGACATGCATAACTTTATTCTGTCATAAAATATACATAAAACTTTACAATGATACTTATGGGATACTGTAAATGCGTGCGCCAGTGTGTGGATAAACATTGTGTTCTGTTGCAAGTTGGAACATAAGTTGCAAATATCTGTGGAAAGATACGAAGTGATTTGTTGTTAGTGCCGGATTAGCCCATAAGCAAATTAAGCAATTGCTTGGGGCATCACGTTTCGGGGGGCATCATAACCAGCACCAAAAAAAAATTTTTTTTTCTTCAATTAAATCGAATATGTAATCAATACAAAGACAGGTTCATGGGGTCCCAGCGCGCATAAGTTATTTGCAGAAATTGCGAAGCGTCTGGTTGACGTAACTGGTGACCGAAGAGCTGGCGGTTTCCTCGCTCAACGTATCAGCATTGCGATACAGCGAGGAAATGCCGCCAGTATCCTCGGTACAATGCCTCAAGGGCCCGTTTTAGATTTAAGTTAGTTTTAATTTTCTTTATATTATTTTGGTTAAGTATTCTTGTATCTATTTTTTATTGTCTAAATGACTGTAATTTGTTATGTGAGCCAAATAAATAAATAAAATAAAATACAAAGACATTATATACTTAGCCACAATCGGAAACCTTCGTAGGTTAATTTATGTAATAGCTGGCGAAATTGCACGGATCGATCCGCATTAATTAATTAAACAACACATAGTTAACATTAACAATAGTTTAGCATTTTAATACTGATATTAATTATATTTACTTATATTATTCTTCCACTTAAGTTTACAGCAATGTAGCTTAAAATTTTATTTAGATTGAGTCACAATCCAGGTAATATTTTTTTAGCAACGACTTATATTTCCCCGGGTTGTCAATCATACCTAATTAATAATGTAATTTTCTCAAACATGCACCTAAAAGTATGCATTAATGTCACGAAAAGAGGTCATGAAGTTACCTGTTTATGGCTCCCTACCGGCCAAGAAGTAATTGTATGGAGAATGTATGAAACTGACATTATTGTCCGCTGCTGTAACTTTTTAAATTTGCTTACTAAAATCAACTGATAAAGGTAATATTACATGGAGCCAACCGCCACGATATTGTATATATATTTGAAATTTGTTATGTAAATTGGTATTTTTTTAGGTTTTTCCGGTTTTTTTATCGTTCTTGTATTTTTGTATTTTGTTGTATTTTTTTTCGAATTTTTGGAGTATTTATGTTTTTTTTTCGTTATTTCGTGTTATTTTGTAGTGTTATTTTGATATTTTTGGACTTTTAAAAAGTTTTTTCGTATTTTTTTGTACTTTTCGTCATTTTTTTTTGTTTTACCATGTTTTTTGGTATTTTTTTAGTTTTTACGTGTTTTTTGGTATTTTTTAGTTCTTTTGTGATTTTATTAAATTTCCGTTATTTGTCGTGATGCTTTGCTTTTTATTTTCGGACGTTTTCAATTTTTTTTTTACATTGTCGTTTTTTTATTGTTTTTTTCTAACATGTTTGAGAAAAATACTATACAATCCTCGGCCGAAAAAGGGATTGCAGGACTCGTTTTATCCGGCCTCGTCTACGACTCGGCTGTTTATTCCAAACTCGTCCAGCAATCCCTTACTTCACGGCCTCTGCAGTAATGTACTATTGTTATCACATAAAAGGTAAAAGACTGTTTAAAAATTCGTGCGGTTTAAATTGACTAGAGCGTTGACGTAGTATATGTATGAGGTGGTATAAATAGAGTGACCCAAATTTTTTTTTTGTTTCCGGGTATCTAGTTGTATCTGAAAATACCCCATGTATAATAAACGATTTTTCAGTTTAGAAGTTACACATTTTTAAAAGTCTGGGTTTGAATTTTTTACCTTGTCGGCTTAAAAAAATCATGTCTTATTTATTTAAAAGATTTTTCAAAATATTTTTTACAACCCTTTTTTTCTCTAATTTGTATCAAAGGTAGGTACATAGTTGATTGTTTTAGGCATACGAAAATATTTCATGGCCATTATGTTGAAAAAATTATAATTTGAGGAATCTTTTAAGTAAAATAAGTTATGATTTTTTTAAGCCACCGAGGTAAAAAATTCGAAAATACACCTTTCAAAAATTGTAACTTCTAAACTATGAAAAATCGCTTAATATACACGGGGTATTTTCTGGTACACCTAGGTCTTAGGGGTCTAAAAAAAATGGTTTACTCTATTTGGACCAGCCTGTATAGATGCGTAAAACGTTGGACTTATAAACTATTTTCCCCGAATTTAATACCCGTAAACGTCACAAGACACATTAGGGCATTTAGGGCATCAAGTAGTCTTAATCCGGCTCTGTTTGTTGTGAACCATCGTTATTATTAGGAAAAAAGTTTTGGGTATTTACAGCACAAAAGTTTTCATTAATCGACTGAGCGAGTGAAGTGTTCTTTTCAGGAATGGCTGATTTTGCTCTTGTCCAGATGTTTGTTCCGGGCTAGAGGCCGCATTTTTAGACTGATCCTCACGAAAATTGGCATACGTGTTCCTCGATTTCATGGATTTTTTTGTCGAGAGCTTTTTTAGATTGGAGGAAAATGGGGGCAAAAAGGGGAAAGTGTACTGTACCGTTACTTATGAAAGGGGTTTAATCAAATTCGGAGGAAATATAAAGTACCTGATTCTTCAGAAGTTGTTGTGATTTTTTTTTCAATTCGGGGGAAAATAGGGACAAAACGGGGAAGTTTGCTGTAGCGTTATGTATTTAACAGATTTCAATTATATTTAGAGGAATCATCAAACCTGATACCCTACAGGTTGCTGTAAATAAAAAGTTTTCGGAAGGGGGGAAATAAGAGGGGAAAAGGGGGGAAGTTGACACAAAATAAAATAACGAAAATCTTTTCCTCTATAGGGCGCATTTTTCAAACGGTCCTCGTGAAATTTTGTGAGCAGGTTCAATAGTGCTTCTGCCATTTTTCAAGATTACCAAAAACTGACTCGACAAAGAGTTCCATATAATTATCGAGTTCGCGAGGTCTACAGCTCCCGGAGCCACTAGTACCTATACATTACTTACATTGAACTATGAAAGTCTTGTCACTACATTTATGATTTGGTGTAATAGACCTTTTAATACGAGTAGGTGAGGTTTTATAGCCAAAATTGCTTCTACATGCTGTACCTATAAAGGGTTTGCAATCCGGTCTGAATCCGGTGAATATGGCCGAATCCGGTATCTATCATTTTATACCAGATCCGACTGGGTCAACGGATCCGCCGGACTGGATGGCAGTCTCCTAGAAATACCTATTAACGATATAGGTCCTTTGAATTAATTTTGTTTCTAAAAGTATTATTCAATTATTTATTTGTTATAGTATAATTATTTAATGAAATGGTGATGGGACTATACTTTTCTGTACAATTGTTTCTTTTTTACTTGTAAATTGGCTGATACGTGATATAATCTAAACATGAAGATTTAACTTAGGGGTGTCATTTTCAAGGATCGGGAAAAACACCTATCATTTCGTACAGTAAGTAGCCTGCCTATTTAATTCCTATGAAATGACGGTCATTTTTTAAGAACCTTGGTTATTTCATACAAATTAAGCTATTCTGAATTAGGAATTACTTTAAGATACTCTGAAGTCTTCTGTCATCGTACCGGTGTACTTTAGGGTAAATATTTATTTGTATTACATGATGTTCTGCGATTTCAGCGGTCTCTCTAATTTTACGCCCATAGAGCTCAATGGCTTAACACTTCCGGTCTGCTCTGATTTACGATACCTCGGGTCACTCATACAGTGTAATGGCGATATTGACCGTGACATTAAAAATCAAACCAGCGCAGGATGGATGAAATGGCGACAGGTCTCGGGAACCATATGCGACGCCCGAATGCCCTTCCTATTGAAGGGCGAAATCTACAAGACCATAGTAAGATCTGTCGTCATGTATGGATCGGAATGTTGGGCCGCAAAGGTGACGAATGAAAAGAAGTTTGGAATTCTCTGCCGGCGTTTGTATTTCCGAGTTCATATAACCTAGACCTTTTTAAGGCTCGAGTGAATAGTCATCTTCTGGGTGAGCTCGCTTTATCGTCGGCCTCATCTTTCTTCCATGGCTAGATGCTGGCCAAGAGCAATCCCTTTTCTGGTAAAAAAAAAGAAATTGCATGTTACGGAGATGAGAATGTCGAGATGGATGAGTGACATAACAAGAATGGATTAGATAAGGAACGATTACATAAAAAGAAGCCTGAAAGTAGCACACATAGATGATAAGTTGAGAGCTAATCGTCTACGGTGATATACGCATGTTATGCGGAGGGATGAACGTCACGTGACAAGAAAGGTACCTATTAGGCATGAATGTGGAGGGATGTAAGAGGAGGGGTAGGCCAAGGAAAAGGTGGATGGATTGCGTGAGAGACGATATGAAGAGGAAGGATGTGAGTGACGAGATGACGGGTGATAGAGAGGTATGTAAAGAAAAAACATGCCGTGCCGAACCCAAGTAAATGGGAAAAGGGCACGTGAATGATGACATACACGCTTGCGCGCCGCCCAATCCGTGTTTAGTTGTGTTCAGAACGTAACTACCCTTCAAAGATTCAAAGATTCAAAGAGTTTTATTTGTCCATCATAGGTAATAACAAGGTGTTAACAATTTTTCGTATCACTATGTGGTGCATGTCGGCATACAAATATAATTGTCAAAATCATACATAAATTCATTAAATAAAATTGGAATTGCAATGTATATTATTTCAAAATATGTCATGGTGTGTAAAACAGATAAGTTAAAATCAATATCATACAATTGTTATAGGCATACAGGTTCAGTTTCTAATAGAAATAATAATAATACATCATAAGTTTTCATCAGTCAAAAATTCTGCTACAGAGTAATAGGCCTTTTCTGTAAGATATGCTTTTAAACTTTTCTTAAAATCGACTTCGTTTCCATTTTTTGCGAGGATGTTCTGTGGAAGCTTGTTATAAATTTTATGAGACATGCCAAGAATACTTTTTTGTAACAATGCTGTCTGACTTGGCTGTGATTTTAATTTATTACGAAGGCGTACACTTTTAAATTTATTAAACATATGGCGGTTAGTGTTTACAAAAATAACTGTCTCGTATACATACAAACAAGGTAAGGTGAGTATCTTTAGTCTTATAAAATACGGTTTACAAGAGTCATCTTGTTTTAGACCACATGCCGACCTTAAACATTTCTTTTGAGCCTTAAATACATTATCTCTGTTCGTCGAGTTCCCCCAGAAAATTATACCATACCTCAAAGTAGATGTCACAAATGCATGGAAGGCAGTTAATACCGATGATTGATTTGCAATTTTTTTCAAATTATATAACGCGTATGAGAATTTACTTAATTGCGTACATATAATGTCAGTTTGGTTTTTCCACGTCAACTTTTTATCTATGTTTAGGCCAAGAAATTTTGTTATGTCCGTTTCATTGATTTTATGTCCTTTATAAGTTATGTTTAAATTAGTAGATTTGGTTCTTTGTTGAAAAGTCATAACATTGGTCTTGTCGAGATTTATTTTCAGGTTATTATTAGTTAGCCATTGTATGATTGTGATTAATGTATTGTTAATGTCAGATTCATATGTGTTTAAATTATGTCCAGAAAATATAACGGTACTGTCATCTGCGAAGAGAACCATAGAGTGCTTCGTAGCTTTCGGCAAATCATTTATGTAAATCAGGAATAATAGTGGGCCTAATACACTGCCCTGAGGTACACCATAACAAACTTCTCTATAATCAGATGAATAGATTTCTTCAGTTTTTGTTCTAGGTGATATCCTTTTTATTTGTGTTATTTGCTTTCGATTACACATGTACGAACGCAACATGCTAAGAACATTTCCACGAATTCCATAAGCAAATAATTTATCAAATAGAATATTACGATCTACAAAGTCAAATGCTTTTGACATATCCATGTACAAAGCGCATATGGGTGTTTTCTTGTCCATGTTAGTAATAACGTTTTTAATTAAATCAAATATAGCCATATTTATGGATTGATTTTTGCGAAAGCCTTTCTGTTCTTGTGCAAATAGCTTATTATTTTCAAAGTAGTTGTATAGGCTATTGTATATTACTTTTTCAATTATTTTTGAAAAAACAGAGATTAAAGCGATCGGTCTGTAATTATTCATTTTATCTTTTTCCTCTTTTTTGAAAAGAGGCCTCACAATAGATATTTTTAGTTTGCTAGGAAATACGCCTTGCTCGATACACAAGTTGATTATATAACTTAGTAAAGGAGAAATAATATTAGAACTCTCTTCACTACTTTTGTATGGATACCGTCATAACCGGTGCTATTAAATTTATTTGCTATACAACACGGATAACAAACGTTTGTCATCTACCATTGCCTGTAGAAGCATAGATATTTTAATGTAGGACATCATGCAGCATTGGTTGAGCGGAAGCAAAAAGATTCTTCCACGAAGTAACCGGTAGTGCAGCCAATAGCAAAACAACTGTCAAGTTTAAAGTTATTTATTAATAATACAGGAATAGGGAAATGAGTCGCGCGTGCAAGCAACCACGCAACACTTCAGAAGCAAGCATGTGCCTGACACGACAAAGTTTACTTCGTGAGTGGGCAATCGGGCCTATGTCATCGTATCACCTGCAGGGTACTACTACGTAACTTTTCGAACGTACGATTGGTAGATCTAACTGAAATTTTTATTATGGAAAAAGACTTTTAGATCTACCTTATGAAAACGTTGCATTACACCGCTGCTGGCGTAAAATAATACTAATAAGTGGCAGTAAACATCCGCATGCCAAGCGTGGTGATTATGGCATTTACCCCTCATGAAATTGGGGGAGGTCCAGCAGTGGACTTCCTTCGGCTGAATATGGTGGTGGTAGTGGGTAGTGGCAGAAAGTCACAGATGTGCCAGGAATATTCACTGTTTCTGGCGTTGTCGGCAGTGCAAAAAATACATCTTTTCTTGATTTTAATCGCAAAATACCGTAAAGAAAAGTTTCTTAATTCGCGTATGTACACCTATTGCAAACTTTTTATCGGTTGCGTTGACAAAAACTTAAACAGTTAGAAAAACCGGCGTCAGCCCGCTTTCAGAATCAAAGTTGCCGCCTGTCGTTAACGTAGGTAATTCTCCGGGTAGCAGCACATCATAATAAATAAATAAATATTAGTGGATTTTTTTTACACAAATTGAACTAGACCCATAGTAAGCTCAATAAGGCTTGTGTTACTGGTACTAGACGACGATATATTTAATAGCTATATACTTAAATACATAAAAAACATCCAAGTCTCAGAAACAAATGTTTCTGCTCATCACAGAACAAATGCGCTTACCGGGATTCGAACCCGGTACCTCTAGCTTCGGAGGCAGCTACCAACTAGGGTAAACAGGCCGACTATAGTTTCCGAGTTAGCAATAATTATGCAATCTCAAGTTTACTTGTCTGGGTTCCACTCAGCAGGCATGTGTGCTCATTCTCCTGCTCAATGACATACAATCATGGGACAGTTCAGGAGTAATACCGGATATGCAGTGAAAGTGTGTTTACCAATGACGCACGGACTGATGAATTCGGTGAAAGAAAACTGGTTGTTTCGGGCAGTTGTTTAATGGCCCCTAGTCTCGCGGCAAGTGAATCGGTAATAAGGTAGATATCCCAATATTTGACACCTTAATAAGGTTATAGATAGAGGTATAGCGAGACATCAGCGGTAGCATGCGCAAGTGAATCCCGCGGTGTCGCACTAAGACGATGATGGGAAGCCGCTGGTTTTTAGTGGGTAACCTGATGAACAGGAGTCCCACATCACCGTGCCTACCCCCATGAAGGCCAATATGCATAAAGCATTTTCAGCAAAAAAAGGGTTGCAGTTTTTTCTAACACTCCTCTTCGCTTCGCTCGTCGTCGTAACTAACTATACGTGAACACGGCCCTGTTTTGTAAAACGGGTACTGAACCGCTGCTTTACATTGCGGCTCGCCGAATTGAAGAACGTAAAGCACCGAACACGTTACGGCAGACTTTCATTTAGCCGTATTCAATTTGCTAATTGTTGGCCCGCGCGCCGTAAAACAAAACGGCCCTCTTTTGTACAACCACTAGCCATAATGTATAACGGCACATTATACAATCAGGCTACGACGTATCGACAGTACCGATGGGGCCATATAAAGATAAACAGGCCTTTATTAGTATGACGTAAGATTGAAAATTTCAAGCTCTCTTCTGTCTTCAAAGCACTGGCACATTTACCTTATAAGAATTTAAGAAATGCACCATGAGTTTATTTTTATTTCCTTAAATCCCTGCGTCTTCACATGACATAGTTTTAAGTTAAAACAATATTAGAAACTGTCAATACCTACCAAGTGTGAAGTTGGCCAGTAATACGCGATAAAATGTTTTTATTTAATCTGAGGTTAAACGTCGAAATTTTATGAGCTTATCTTGGAATTAACTCTATACCGGTTTACGGCATTCCAGATGATTTCAATCCGCTTATTAGTGGCAAATTGGGCGGCAATTTCTAATCGTATCGAGAGTATCGAGACTTGAGGAGTGATTGGCTATTCGTCAATTTTTTTAATGTACTATTTGACTCAGTTTTTGGATGATCAAATGTCTATATGAGACCAACTACAATTGAATAAATAAATATTAGGGGACAACTTTTTTACACAAATCGAACTAGTCCCATAGTGAACTCAATAAGGCTTGTTATGGGTAGGTACTAGACGACGATAGATTTAATAGATATATACTTAAATACATAGAAAACATCCAAGTCTCAGGAATAAATATTTCTGCTCACCACAGAAACCAATGCCAATGCCCTTATCGGGAATAACACAATACAACAATTAGAGGCCAGCACAGAATAGGCAAAAAATAGCGACAACACAGTTCGACGCTAGTGGCCCCAGAAATGCCTCCTACTAATCGATACTATAGATGTCACACACGTGTTTTCCTAGTCTGTTATGTCTCATACTTTTGGATACTTCGGGTGCTAAGCTACCAGTGGCGGTGTTGTTGTTACGGTACCAGCGACGCGGCGCTTTGAATGTTATCAAGTATTTGGCTATATGCGTGCCCGGGTACATGATATACGGTGAATGGCTTGAACAATTTCATCGCTATGGCCGAGTCAATTCTTGCCTTTCGTGTGGGAGAAATCGTATTTATTTAATATTTTATTGTCATCAAGGTGATTTATTCATATCAATGTCTATTACTAATGTTAAATTTACATTTAAAATGTGATTATCGCGCAGCAAGGCAACAGTTACTAACGCGTGCCAATTTCACTGTGCTCTCGAAATCAAAAGTCCGATCGCATTCACTCACGACAGCATTGCAATTGGATTTTAAAGTAAAGGCAGTCGTTTGTTTAGCCTACTAAACTTGAACTCTTGAACTACTGAGTTCGTTGTCCTTTTATAAAAAAAAATCTTTGCAATAGATATCTACCTATATTGCCTTCATCCGCCATCCATAATCTCTATTATCGTTTGATTGTTTTCTCTTTTCATTTAAATGAATTCAATTAATGATTTTTCTTTACATAAAAATAATGACTTATTTATTTATTTATTAGGTTTACCAGTAATTGTTACACTGAGAGTATACATAATTTGTCATCATCATCACCATCATCGTCATCGCCAGCCTGTGTCAGTCCACTGCTGGACACAGGCCTCTCCCATGGCACGCCACTGAGCTCGGTCTTCAGCATACGTAATATATAAATCAGTTTAAAAACTAGATCTTAGTGTACAATAGAGTAGGTAAACAATGCATGCATAAGAGCAAGTTGTAGTACAGTCAGCATCAGAAGTATCTATGTGGGCTTAGTGCTCAAAAGGATCTACACACAAACTCTAATGTCAAAAGAATAAAGCTCTGCGTAGATAATTGTGAACGTGTTGTAATGCTTAGCTACTTCTGCTGCTGACTGTACAAAAAAATAAAAAGAGAATAGAATAAAAGAAATATTGTGTAGTACGCTAACAGTAACAACCATTATTACTATTGACTTTGATTCATTTACTATTTTATTCAGTTTAATTTGTGAATTCGCGAAGCTGGTTTTTGAGTTTGCAAAAGGCAGTACTAAACATGTTGATTTTCTTACTGGAAGTATTGTGAAGCCTATATAGCCTTTGAACAGGGGCTCCCCTGTAACCCAGGACAGTTCTTCAAAGAGGAGCAGATGAAAGAGTAATGGGGTTTCTGGGATATCTGAAAGGAACACTGAATTTAAAATTTTGATAGTACTCGTAATATCACGTAAAATTTTAGCTAAACATATTAAATCGAGTGAGTTTCGTCTGTTTTCTAAGGTTTTCATTTTAAACAATTTTAGACGTGCATGATAACCTTCAATCCTTCTAGTAACACCAAAGATATGATATGATAAGATAGATCGGTAATTCCAGGTCGTGGATATTTATAATAAAATTTTAACCGAGTTATCTAAGACTTATCAATATCATCAACATAGCAATCACAGAGAAGATACGTAATATAATTAATCTTAAAAAGCGAATTTAAATCGATGAGGGATCACTTCAAAAATATTTTATTGTGATATTCAACAGAATCCCTTGTGAAGGCCATTATAAGTCGTAAGGTACCCCATGCCTTATTTAATTCATTATAAAAACGGAATAAATCATTACATATGATAATCACCCTTACAGAATACTAATAAGAAAACGAAAGTCCAGAATCCGTACTAGCGAAACCATATGTATTATAAAATTGGAATACGTAACGTTGACGAGGTAATTTAGATCATTTCAAGTTAATGATAAGGCACCAAATTGTATGTGCATCAATAAGTATGGAATGAGCAGAATCTGAAACTGACTGTTCGTTCCGCTTTCGACACGTGCCTAGGACGGTCGCGTGGTAAAAATTACTTCGAAAGAAAAACGTTGTATGTGTAAACAAGTTTTGAAGCATATATTCCATTTTAGTAAGAGACAGCATCCCTCTGCCGTGAACAAATTGCTGTAACATTGTGTAAAGCCCAAAGGCAGTTAAGGCGTTTTGACGACAGATAGAATGCATGCACGTGAGCGCATTTGACAGGGAAAATGAAGATAAAGTAAAGAAGAAAATGAAATAAAGCAAACAAGTGAAGATAGAGATAAGAAACAGTATGAGAGTGAAAATACTGTTAATAATGACGTAAATCATCATTATTATCAATTTATCATATTAGCCGAAAGATGTCCATTGCTAGACATATATCTAGCAGTGGACATCTTTCCGCTACCCGCATCCAGCGGGCTCACGCGACCTTTACCAGGTCATCAGTCCGCCTTGTAATGATGATCTATATAGGATAAGGAAAATATTATTTTGTATCCAACAGTTATTCTACAACGAATAATACATAAAGCAAAAGAGCATACTCCCATCTTAAAGGCCGGCATCGCACCTCTGGTGTTGTGAGTCTTCATGGGCGGCGCTAATCGCTTACCATCAGGCGATTCGTCTGCTCGTTTGCCTCCTATGTCATAAATAAAGCTCGCAGATAAAAACAATATATTCGACAAATTATATACAAACTATTATTTTTTCTATCTTCTGGACTTACGATTGCCATTTATTAAACTATATTGTGTTGTTCAAACTTATTCCTTAACTTCTAACTTTATCGTCAAGTGACAAGTAAAAGTAGAAAAAACGAACGTTTTCGGTTAAGATACCTACAAATGTTTTAAATAAAGTTAATCATTTAATTTCATGCATGAATTATTAACACTCAACACTTAATTTCCAACTTTCATCCAAATATCAATTTTGAATACGTAAATTTCACTTTCTATTTTTTGTGTGGAATAATTATCTTATTAATATCTTGCATTTTCCTTATCATACCGTTAGACCATACAAAATAAATTTCATTGTAAATCTTCAACCTCAATCTTAAACATGTACCAACAGCCAAATCGTCGAATCGAAAACTTCAATTAGACATCTTAGAACGTCTCCGTAGTATTTTGGACAATCTACTCGGCCATTTCGACAGCAATAAGAACTAAAGGCAATAAAACGAGAAAAAAACTCGGAGGAAACACTAGTCGAACCATTAAAAGTGTGTCCGTGAAGTGTGTCTGTTGGTCATCCGACAAACCAGTTGCGGAGGCAATTTGCTTCCACGGATGTACGAAACAGTAGGAAAGAAAATATAAATTGGCCTTGTCCATTTTAATAAATTTATTGGTCAGGTACAAACAGTAGATAATTTTTCACTGGGTAGTAATAAATGCTCCGAACATAAACTAATCTAACCTAACTTACAAAAAACTAAAACGACTGAAATACTAACTGTGCGAATACGCCATGAGCGAATAATTCGGAGAGTTAGTATTTTAGTTGCACGTTCAGTTTTTCTGGGTTTATTATTTATCTTATTCATTTGTCTAGATCTAAGGTCTGGTAAATGGCAGATATCTAAATATTAACTCTTTTCACAAATTCCCAGTAACGTGATTTTAATACACAAACCTCTTGACTACCTAGTCTACCTACATGTACCTTATCGTTTTTTCATTGGTTTTTTTTTAATTTAAGTTCTTTCGGGTAATCCATTCAAGAAAAAGAGAGTCCCGAATAGGTATTCCATTTAAAGTCGTCACATTTTGATATAATGCTTTTTTTTTTTATAGACGTGATGCTCTGGAAGAAAGGTTTTATATACTTACGAAAACTTGATAGTATCAACGATAAAATGACTGAACTGAAGAATAAGAACCCACGAATAGGTATATAATTGTGAAAAAGGTGCATGTGCAGTTAATTGAAAAAACGGCCGTTTAATAAGCATTGCATGTTTGCATTACATTCCAATAATCGCATGGGCACGAATTACCAAAATAAGTGCTTGTTCTTTCTTTTTCTGTGGTTTTGGCTTTAGGAAATGCAATTATTCTAAATACTCGTGTTCAACTACACGCAACATATATTATGCCACACGCCACACCCATATTTGATAATGTAATTGGGTAATTAAAATTACGTGTAAAGACTTTTATTATTTTTCACTTCTCCTATTCAAAAAAAAGGATTTTGTACCCCGTTTTCAGGGAGCGAAATTCGTTTTTGCACCATGTATTTTTTTAAATTTTTATTAATACTATTTTGCTCCCTGGCAAATTACAGGGAGCAAATTTTGCTCCCTCTAAACGGGCTAGAAAAGGCTTTTCCTTAGATTTTACTTAATACCTCGTCGTTGGCAAACAGGCATACGGTCCACCTGATGGTAAGCACTCACCGCAGGCTATAGACGCCTGTAACTCCAGGAATGACTCATGTGCATTGCCGACTCTTTAAAAATATATACACTCCTTTCTTGAAGAACCACTGTAGTACATAGGGATTGTTCGGTTGTCCGAAGCCTTGAGAAAATTCCGTACTGTACGCGACAATTTAGGTTCTAAGATAAGAGTGATGTTAAGTTCCTCCAACCTCAAAAAACATAAAATATATCATAAGCGTTCTACACACCCACCTATCAATGTATTCATCTGTGGCCGACAACGCGAGCTGAAAGATAATCACTTTATCTTAGTGTGTCCCTTTCTAATATAATATAATGTTGCCATATGTAGTATAGAATGTGTGTGGTATTTTATTTACCTACTTATTGATTGAATATTTTTTCTCGTAGAAGTGAAAAGAAGAGTGTATTACGATAGCTAAATTATTTCACTCAAGCGTGGCGCTTTGAATCCCTCACAACGCTCAGGATTCCACGTAAGAACACAGGATTCCATCGTTTCGTTAGGGATTCAACGCGCTAACCCTCGCTCAAATATTATATTTTGCTCCCTTTTAATACAGTCTACTATTATTTGTTTTTCCTTGATTGTGTTTGGCATATAATAAATACGATACTACAACGAATATGACAAGTCTTAAACATTAATTATAATATTTAACTATGCGTCCAATAAATAGGACGACAGTCTCTCCTTAGGTAAAAACCAAAATAACCAGGTTCCTTCCTTAATTTGTTGACTAACGGACACATACGCTAAATGACACTATTCCAAAATAAGAAAGTTCTCCGTTTTCGAAAAGCAGCCTGATTGCGTAACTTATTGTTCTAACGTTAGGCATATTTTAATGTCATTTTTTGACCCGACGGCAGCTTGTCAAAAATTCGCACCGCGTAACTCCGTCCGTACGGTTTGAGATGAGTACCGTTCACAAGGTGAATGAGCCTCGCCGTTTCGTTATTACAAAGGTGATAAAATGAACGAATGGTTTATTCTTACAATGTGTTGCACAAATTTGCTATAGTAATACATCAAATCAAAGCATTTTGTTTTCATTTCTGGGAAAAATGATGTTGATAAATAAACACACGCTAGTATGTTTAAAGAAATAAATTAACCATGCAACCAAAAATCACAAAACGCACTATTAAAAGCAGCATATGAACCAAAGACAATTGTAAATTTTGGTGAATGTAATTTATATAGTACTTATAATTTTAAATTATATTCATTTAGTGATAGTATATAAATATAGGTAATATAAAAATAAATTTACCAGTTATATTGCATCAATAATAATATATCATTTAATGATTAAATGCCATCTAGTATGAAATAGCAGAACTTTATGAAAATTAATGCGCTTGAATCTCATAATATCGACATCTAGTATACAGTAGGAAAACTTTTTGACAAAAAATAATGTTGGCTCTACACTGAAGGCTAAACCCTCGCAGAATTACAATTTGAGAACTGTTATTTTAAAATACAGCGTATAATTGCATATTGTAAATTTATGCTGAAATTGTACATTCATCAATATATTATGATTGAACTGTTCTTATATCAGCGTATATTAACCTGGCAAGTCTTTCATGTCAGCCCAAAAAGGGGAGAAATTATTTAATTATAGGTATGGTAATCCTTGTTTTACCGTTTTTGTTTCCGTTTATTCCAGAAGTCTCGTGGAAGAAGCACCGTGGTGGAACTAGTGAGACTTATTGCAAACAGTTCCGTTCCGAATGTTTGGTTCTGACGCTGTATGGTCGCAGTTCTACTAACATTCCTCCTTCATTCGCTTGATGTCATACTAGCTACTACTTTGTATCGTTGACGGAACTATTTGGAAAATAAGTCTCACCACGGAACTTCTTCGACGGGAGTTAGTATAGCTCACCACTCTGCACTACAAACTGAGAAAATCTTTGATGACGGCAAAGCCAAAATAAAAGGATTAGATATAAGTTTAGCAGTCTGGCAAAAGTCTTGAATTTAAAAAGTGGCAACACTGTAGTGTCTTCCCTTTCAGATGAATCTAAGAAAAACCGGCCAAGAGCGTGTCGGGCCACGCTCAGTGTAGGGTTCCGTAGTTTTCCGTCCGTCACATTAAGTTGACATATTAAGTACAGAAACACAAAACCCTAAAAAGCACGTCATTTCATTGTGATTTTGTAGAAATGACAGGTACAATAAACACCTGTTTATACGGTTAAATTACAAACTTAGTTCAGAAATTATTTTTGTATTTTTTTCAAAAACTATTCAACCTATCAAGTTCAAAATAATTTTCCTACAAAGTTTTTATAAAGTTCTACTTTTGAGATTTTTTTCATATTTTTAAAACTTATGGTTCAAAAGTTAGAGGGGGGGGGACACATTTTTTTTTACTTCTGGAGCGATTATTTCCGAAAATATTAATATTATCAAAAAATGATTTTAGTAAACCCCTATTTATTTTTAAATACCTATCTAACAATATATCACACGTTAGGGTTAAAATGAAAAAAAAATCACTCCCCACTTTACGTATAGGGGAGGTACCCTAATAAAATATTTTTTCCACTTTTTATTTTACCAATTTGTCGGCGTAATTGATATACATATTAGTACCAAATTTCAGCTTTCTAGTGCTAACGGTCACTGAGATTATCCGCGGACGGACGGACAGACGGACGGACAGACGGACGGACAGACATGGCGAAACTATAAGGGTTCCTAGTTGACTACGGAACCCTAAAAAAGGGACGATACTACAGTGTTGCCACTTTTTAATATCAAAACTTTTTTGCCAAACTATAAAGAGTGTGGCCGTTAATAGGAGCAAAAAATGTAGAGCATCTGCAGTAACCTCTTGTGCAAAAAAAAAATATCTTTTTCACTTGGTAGAAACGTTGCGCTAAAGTCATGACCTCCAAGTAATGGATCTTGGCACCATGAGATTATAGCGCGGCAGTCACTGTTGATATTGAGGTAGCATCTAGTTATAACTCATACTCGTTGTTGCATTTTTGGTTTAAAACGATATTTTTGGCATTTTTTTCAGAATCAGAATCAGAATCAAAGTACATATAGGATACATTTGCGAAAAAAAAACTTTTTGTTTTTCAATTAAAACCATTTGGAAATAATTGCAGTAGGTATCTCCACCGCACTCCAGGGACGCTGCTGCCCATCCCCCGGTGGTCTTGGTCGTAGTTTTAGGACATACCCGGGTCCTACTGCGATCGCCAACCCGCATGCCAAGCGTGGCGATTATGCCATTTACCCCCCATGGAATTGGGGGAGGCCTATGTCCAGCAGTGGACGTCCTTCGGCTGATATGGTGGTGGGTGATGATGGTGGAAATAATTGCTGGGGAGCTCAATAGTGTACCGTTTAATTTTTTGTTCCTATTACAGGCCACACCTTGTATATGGACACTGTGAAGTGGATAGTTGTCCGAACTATTATTCTTACAGCGGCTTATAGGAATTACCACTATTATCTCGGCTTGGAAGAGAAAATAATATAAAAATGTCCTAAACTTTCCCCAAAAATAATAAAACAATCATCTTATTTTTAAAAAAATTTAATCAAAAAATATCAACGCAGTTTTGAATGTTCTCTATAGTTCAGTCAGATCAGATATTATTATACGTACAACTGTATCTATATTATTGGCAAGGATCTGACAAACTTCCGAAGAATCGAAGTTCAAATTGTGTGTAACCGTGCCCAGTTATTGTTTGCTGGCTCTTCTTCATTGGTCTGTAAAATCATTTTCGGCGCGATCATGGTTTGCGTTCATACATTTTCATCATCTGAAAATGGATGTAGAAGTGATAGCAGCTGCTGCTTTGTAGCGCAGTAGATATGAACTATTTTGGTGCTGCTCACCGCGGCGTTGGGCGTAAATGGATTTCGAATATTTGCTATGCATATTGCAATGTATCCATATAAAACGGCGCCGCTCAAACGCACGTAGTTGTAGCAAAGTTAGTCTAAATACAGATATGTTGCGTGCCATGCGTAAGCTCGGAGTAGAAAAACATGCTACCTTAAAATAAATCCCATCAAAAACATAAATGTGAAAATGGCAGCCAAGTTCAATATGCGATGCGTGGTTGTCGTCTTCACTGGTAAAAACATTGATATCTAAATGAATGATAGAACAAATGAATGAGGCATTTATTAGAAACACAGACACAACAACATTAACATATACTACAAAATATGGCAACAAAGGTTACAATGCTGCAAGTGTTTCAGAATAGGATAACACGCAGCACAAAGTGTTACGACACTGATTTTTAACGTACACGAAAATACAAACACAAAACAATACAAAACATAAATGGGAGCCAAGTTCCGTAGATTATCTGAAAAGGTGCCAAGTCTGGCACTAAATTGTTTACCATAGAGCTAATTTACTGCGGCGTAATGCATTTTGAGCTTTAACTTGCCAATTTTCTTAAATATCCAACAGCTTTCATGGTATTATAATATACAGCATAGAAAACTGCCGCCGCTTCAGCGCGTGTAGTAGTCGCAAACGCGTAGTTAGCACTCTACAGATATGTTGCGTGCCACGCGTACGCTCGGAGTAGAACCACAAGCTACCTTAAAATAAATAAAAAGATAAAGCGTTTATTTCAGACCTAATCGATCCATAGTGGGTTAGTTAACAATATTATCTTATTTACTATGTTAATTTATATTTAAATTTTAATTATAATGGACAGCAACATAAGTCTATCGACACTAATAATTATATTGCTCTCCCTATTGTAACCTCTATCCAGTATTTAGCGAATGGACAGTCAAGTCGCTCTGCCAACTCCCTTATGAGGCTTTTGCTGCTACATCGTACTCTCCTTAATAATGAGGCTATTCTCTTCCTCCCTATCGTGTAGAAGTCGTTTGTTTGCGCCTCCGCGACCATATCCGACGCGCTACAGTGCTTCGGCAACCTCAAAAGCATCCTCATAGTGTTATTATACTGGACACGAAATTGTATGATAAGCCTTGTGTGTAAAACTACGTTTATCCCACTAGTTCCATCAAATTGTCCCATCATGGGACAACTGAGACGATTACATCCCAGCAGTCCCACGGGACAAGTGGAACTAATATTTTTATCATATTGTTGTCCCATCAGATAGGTAGGTTAGGTTCGTTAGGTATTATCAGATGCCCGAAGAGCAAACTGCGCAGAAATAGGAGCTCCGCGGGGCTGCGTCAATTTTAAGGCAGAGTGAAGTTAGTCATTTCAATACTTCGACTAAATTCTATTTCGACATTTTTATTCATTCGAGCGCTCGTGGCCCAGCGGCGCCCGCGAACCGCGTGCGGTATGCGAGGTTAAGCAATGTGGGCGCAGGTCAGTTCTTGGATGGGTGACCGCTTTGAGAGGTTACTAACTGAGCGTTCCCGTGCTTTGGAAGGCACGTTAAGCCGTTGATCCCGGCTGTTATTTATGACAGCAGTCGTTAAGCCAAGTTAGAGGCCTTCGGGCGGCTTGAGAACTTCTAACAGTCAATTTTCCCACTCACTTGATATAAGGGAGTCGAAGTTGCACCACGTCCGTAGGGAGTACCCACCGTTACCCTACACGTGACCCCTGGGTGGTGCTAAAAGTGCAACAAAAACTGGCAACCGTACTTATCTTCTCGAAGATCTCACGGTTCAAAAATAAATGCCATACGATTATTACCCTTGTTAAGTTAAGGCTCAAAATGCATTAAGCCGCAGTAAATTCGTTTTACTGTAAACAATGTAGTGCCGGACTTGGCACCATTTCAGAGAATCTACGGAACTTGAAACCCATTTAGATCTCAATTATTTTGTCGGTGAAGACGACAACCAAAGAATGGGAGCCAAGTTCAATATTAAGATCGCATATTCTTAATATTGAATTTGGCTCCCATTTTCACATTTATGTTTTTGATGGGATATGGTTACTTTTTATCAATCTTCGCCAAATGGTGCTTTTTAAGAGCAAATGCACGAGTTACTATACAAAATACCCAAATCGCTATAGGTGCACCTCAAATATTTGAAGAGTTCCCTCGATTTCTCCAGGACCCTATGATCAGATTCTTACTTGATTACTACGGGACTACCCCTAAAGTATACCGTTTTAAACAAAAAAATAATTTTCTAAATCGGTTAATAAATGACGGAGTTCTGAGGTAACTAGCATAAATAATAATAATATTAAAACTAATAAAAAAGTCACTGTTTTCTGATTATTTCTGGTGTGCAAACACAATTACCAAGCTTTATGCCAAATTTCAGCTTCCTAGGTTACCTGGAAGTGAGTTAGGTTTTTGATTACTAGTCAGTCAGTCAGTGGTAAAAATGCCGTTTTTTGAATTTAATATCTCTATAACCATTAGACCTATATTTATGAAATTTGAGGTTCTAGTTGTATTAAAAGATCCTAATACATGTACCAAATTCCATTCTTTTATGTTAGATAGATTTGGAGTTATTGGGGGATCAAAAGTGGCTCCAAACGGTTCGTGTCAAATAACACACGGCTGCTATCCGCCAGTTCCTGGGATGAACTTGGCTGGACACGCTGCCGCGTGTCTAGATGGAGATGACATATAGACAATCTTTCATTCTTTTCAAAATTCCACTACTTACTACAAATGCAGGATGGCTGAGTAGGTGACCACTGGCTGCTTATCACGTACGTGGTTAACCCTTGCATATTTGAATGAAGTGATCACTCAGACGCCAAGGTATCAAAAATTGATGTAATGTTTAAACCAATATAATTTTTAAGAAAAAAAAAACCGACTTAAAGGGGGGAGACCGGTGAGAGATTATTATACTTAGATGGTGCACTCTTAGATTCCATATAATAAAATAAAAATGGCTATAAGTATGTTTATAATGGTAGAAGACTAAGTACCCTCAATTCCTCATGGAACCCTCCATCAGAACTCAAGCTTGACAAAAATGTGTCTTGAAAACCTAGCTTGCTAGACAAACAAAACGAAAAGAACAAATCGCCAAACGTGAACTACGCGTCGTTGGAGAGCTCCGTTCTGATCATCATCAGCAGTTCCACTTCATCAAATGTCACTTTTTTGAATGAAAATGCTTGATTATGATAAAAATTAATCGTGAAAATAGAACTTGCTTAACAAACACAGCTAGACGAACAAATCGCCAAACGTGAACTTTTCGTCGTTGAAGAGTTCTGTTCTGATCATCATCAGCAGTTCCACTTCATCAAATTTCTCATTTTTGTTTGATAATGCTCGATTTGTGGATAAAAACACTGAAATCAATATATGTTTGCCTTTAAGATTTGAGGAGTTCCCTGAATTCCTCATGGTCCCATCATCAGAAATCGAGCGTGACAAAAATAATAGTGAAACTAGAACTTGCTTAACAAACACAGCTAGGAGGACAAATCGCCAAACGTGAACTTTTCGTCGTTGAAGAGTTCTGTTCTGATCATCATCAGCAGTTCCACTTCATAAAATGTCACATTTTTGTAAGAAAATTTCTCGATTTGCTGATAAAAAACACAAAAATCACAATATGTTTACCTTTAACATATGAGGAGATCCCTCAAATCCTCATGGATCCCATCATCAGAACTGTTTTGACAAAAACTGGACCAACTTGGATATATATCGAATCTGACAATCTTACACAAATCGACCTAGTCCCAAACTAAGCAAAGCTTGTACTATGGGTACTAGACGACGATATAAATACTTATATAGATAAATACATACTTAAATACATAGAAAACATCCAAGACCCAAGAACTAATATCCGTGAAGAATGCACAAATAAATGCCCTGGCCGGGATTCGAACCCGGGACCTCTAGCTTCGGAGGCAGGGTCACTACCAACTAGGCTAAACAGGTCGTCGTTTGACGAATTGACAACCTCCTCTTCTGAAATCTTGAAGTCGGTTAAAATCAAATCAAAACATTCATAATTGATTTTTTTCATGATAAAAGTACACCTTCACTCCGACCTTTTTAGTGCTTTGGCGTGGTGGGCACGACAACATACGACTACTATTCAGCTAGTGCTGGATTTCAGACGGCCGAGAGTAGCGAGGATAGGGATACGCGGCCTGCAGCCCAACGTTTCTTGCCGAGATTTGTACTTATATAGTGCTTTTCTCAAACATATGCATGAAATAAAAAAATTCACCACTCAAAAACCAAGTTTTACAAATGCCATTTTTGACATTAAAATAAAAAAAAGATACTTCCTGTACTAGGCCTTCAATTTTGTATGAAATTCCTTTACAGTTCTCCCGAGTTGTTTCGCCTGCAACATGATACATTAATTTTCATTGCATGTTTGAGAAAAATAATAAATAATATTGGTTAACGTACGCAATTTTATTTAAAACATTATTTTTAAATACAGTTCGTGTCATCCAGCGGCTTCCCGCGAGTGATCCTATAAGCATGCCGAAGTGCCGTTTTTTTCCTTTTGAGGTACGGAGCCCTAGAAACTACGAGTTGACGAATATTATCAAATCAAACTAAAAAAGTTCGAAAGTTCTGTTTGCAATTTCCTTGTCTATTCTTCATTTATTCAGATCAGCGCTGGTAATCGCGCCAGCACAACGCTGAGATGGAACCATTTCGTGCAATACCATTATTACTATTTTTACTGTTTCTCTTTTGCTGTGTTGTATTGTCACGAATAGGAAATATACCTACTTATATATGTTTTCTATTCTATTTATGCTCTCATTGTGAACATTTTTTTAAACAATCGTAATTCTGCCCAATTATTTTCACTACATCGCGTCATTCACTCAGCACGTATTATACTTCTTATAATTATACTTCTTGGAGAGGTAGAACACAGCAAATGGTAGTCTTACTCATATTTGGAGCAACGCAACTGAGGATAGCAGAACTTATTCAACTCTGTAAGTACGTGGTGTTATATTCCTGAAGATACCCTCAAAGCATAAAGACACCAGAGCTCCCGAGTATGCGCGCTGCGATGAGTTGAGAGACACCTACGGGTACCAATGGCAAAGTTAACGTGGTTAGTATTAAACTAATAACTATTATTAGTCCAGTCAGCGTTATTAATATAACGCTCCACCCTCCTGCTAAATGGCGAAGATAACCGCGTGTTAGTGAAAAGAGGATTCGCAAATCCACCATTTCGCGCCATTGAGAGGAATCTAATGACGTATCATTCATCAAAATCGGTTAAGCTGTTAAGTAGTTACGAGTGGACATAGGAACAGACATACATACATACAGACCAAACACATAACCCTACTCCTTTTGGGCTTTGCCGTAGTCGGGTAAAAAGTGGTCGTGGGTTCCAATCCCGATTCGTACCAGCGGGATATCATTTGATACCGTTAGCTTTTTAGTGAAGGAAAACATCTTGGGGAAAACTATGTACATACATCTGCCAATAAATTCCAAGGAGTATGTGAAGTCTCCAACTCGCAATGGGCCAGCGTGGGGATTATTGCTCTATCCCTCTCATTAGTGAGAAAGCCCGTGCCCAGCAGTGGGACGTATTGTCCGTCCGCCTGCCAGCTACGGTGTCTGCTTACCATCAGGTAGGCTGTAAATGTTCCGTAGTTGCTCAATGAACTTACTCTAAAAAAATCCATAAGCAAAAGAGAATACTTTCGCAGCATTTCATACGTCTTTTACTACGAAGGGAAGACTTTTTACGATAACTCAAAAACAGCTTCACTGATCATGGCCGCTTCAGTTTTCGTTGAAATTCTTTATTAGGCTTTACTTTCGTGTTTTTTTTTAATATTTTTTAGACCCATAGTTCAAAAGTTAGAGGGACACATTTTTTTTTGTATTTTTGAGTGAATATTTCCGAAAATATTAAACTTATCAAAATTGTTTGATAAAGACTTCTATTCATTTTGAAAACCTTACCAACAGCACTCCACACAATACAAGGGTTACAGAAAAAATTATTGATTTATATATATAATATTTTCCATATACATGCCAACTGACTGTAGTGAAAACTTAATCGAGTTTACGGACTGTCTTGCGGAAATCGGTGCTGTTATTGAGAGCCAAGATATAGAGACTGTATTTCTATTAGGCGATTTCAATGCACATCCAGGTAAACCTTTTGCAACTGAACTTAAGCAGTTTTGTATCGAGCAAGCGTGGTAGTGTGTCGATTTAGATCTGCTTCCTATGGATTCGTACACCTTTGTAAGCGACGCGCACGGGTGCCGGCGGTGGCTTGACCACTGTATCGTTACTAGTGCCGCCCGGCAAACTGTAGTAAGTACGAAAGTGCTGTGTGACACATATTGGTCCGATCACTACCCTTTGTTAGTTGAATGTAATATAAAATTGATAAAGCCAAAAATAATAACACCTGTTCTTAATAACAATCGACAAATAATATGGGGCGATCGCGATCTTACACAAATAGATTTATATAATAATCTTTGTAATTTGAAATTAGAAAGTATCGTTTTACCTGCTGAATTTTGCATGTGTAGCAGGGGAATCTGTGATGACAAGTATCATCTGGAGCTAATAAATAAATTCTACACTGACATTATTTGTACATTGTCAAATGCTGCAAAATGCTCATCTAAAATTAATAATGCCAGTCGGAAGAAACAGGTAACAGGCTGGAACCGTCATGTAAGTGAGGCTCATAGTAAGGCTAGACTGTTTTTTAAAAACTGGGTTATGCACGGGAAACCGTCATCTGGGCATATTTATGAGGACATGAGGAAGTCGCGAAAGGTGTTCAAGGCCAAATTGAAGTGGTGTCAAAACAATGAACAGCAAATAAAATGTGACATGATAGCTGAACACCACTCCAATAAAAGCTTTGGACAGTTTTGGAAAGCTGTGAACAAACAAAACCACAGGACTGGCCTTCCTGTGAGCGTCGCCGGTGCGCATGACCCTAAAGACATTGCAAATCTTTTTCAGCGTCATTTCAGGGTGGAGTCGCCGTTGGGGCCTTCATCTCAGATGTTCAATGCTGATACCAGTGCACCGGTCGAAACCGTTATCATTACCGCAAGGCAAGTTGCTGCCGTCATCAAAAATATGGTTAGAGGTAAGTCACCGGGGCATGGTGGCCTCAGCGTTGAACATTTGCAGCATGCTGGTGCACATTTACCTAGGATCCTTGCAGCGTTTTATACCCTATGTATAAAACATTCGTATTTACCTGAGGACCTCATGCGCACTATTGTTGTTCCAGTAGTGAAAAATAAAACTGGTGACGCTACTGACATTTCAAATTACAGGCCAATATCTCTGGCAACTATTGTAGCTAAAGTGTTGGACAGTCTGTTAGATAGTCACCTGGATCAGCACCTCCGTCTTAACGATGCGCAGTTTGGCTTCAGGCCGGGTCTGTCAACGGAAAGTGCGATTCTGTGCCTCAAACAGACTGTCCAATACTATACACAAGGAAAAACACCAGTTTTTGCCTGTTACCTTGATTTGTCAAAAGCTTTCGACCTGGTATCCTATGATGTCCTTTGGGACAAGATAAGTACTCAGACGACTTTGCCCTGTGAATTTACATCTCTGATGAGGTATTGGTATAACCAACAAAAAAATTATGTCAGGTGGGCAGGGTACTTGTCCGAGGAGTACGGGTTGGAGTGCGGGGTGAGGCAAGGGGGGTTAACCTCACCTCGGCTCTTTAACCTGTATGTGAATGGGTTGATCGAGGAGCTCAGCAGTACCAGAGTTGGATGCCATGTTGACGGCGTGTGCGTAAATAACATCAGTTACGCGGACGACATGGTGCTGCTGAGCCCTTCGATTGGAGCCCTCAAGCGACTTTTAGCAATTTGTGAAAGTTACGCGGTGGCCCATGGACTCAAATATAATGCTAACAAAAGTGAGCTTATGGTTTTTAAGGCAGGCACCAAAACCTACACACTACCAACTATTACGTTGTCAGGTGTCCCCTTAAAACAAGTAAGCCAATTTAAATATTTGGGTCACTGGGTCACCGATGACTTAAAAGACAACGTTGACATTGAACGGGAGCGAAGATCGTTGGCCGTTCGATGCAATATGTTGGCTCGCAGGTTTGCGCGATGCACTGAAGGAGTAAAAATCACTCTCTTTAAAGCCTTTTGTGTATCTTTCTACACATGCAGCCTGTGGGTCAACTATACGCAGAGAGCGTACAACGACCTTCGCGTTCAATATAATAACGCGTTCCGGGTGCTGATGGGACTGCCGCGATTTTGCAGCGCGTCCGGCATGTTTGCCGAGGCCCGGACTGATGACTTTCCTTCAGTCATGAGAAAGAGAAGTGCTGGGATCATGTCTCGGCTTCGCGGCAGTCCCAACCGTATCCTAAGCGTGTTTATGAACCGCTGGGACAGCCCTATGCTAGCCCGGTGGACGGCAATGCACGTAGTTAAAAATAAAATATATAAATTTGTAATGTTATAAATAATTTCAATTTCAATTAAATTCTATTTCGTTTAGCTTAGGCACTAACATTAGATTATAGGCGCAGTAATGTTAACTAACAATATGTATGGACTCATGTCTGAAATAAAATCTTATTATTATTATTATTATTATTATTATTATTATATCCATACCAAGTTGCAGCTTTCTAGCACTAACAGTCCCAGAGCAAAGCCTGGGACAGACAGAGGGACAGACAGACAGACAGACATGGCGAAACTATAAGGGTTCCTAGTTGACTACGGAACCCTAAAAACGGAATGTTTAAGTTATCGTTTCAGCACGAAAAAAAGAAACTACTTAAATAAAAATCTTAAGCAATTATAAAAATATAAGGGTACTTAACTAAGTGCGCCATTTTCAATTGAAACTCCGTCAAAAGATAGTGTACTCGTAGAACGTGCCTCCGTCAAAAAATATTGTAGTAGCACGTGATTAGCACTTAAACAATGTAGCCAAAGCTGTGGGGCAGAAAATAATTTTATGTAGAAATCCTTATAGCTCACCACTATAGTGGCATGATTATGATTGCGCCCCGTACACGGTAGCTCTGCGACCTGCGTTGGTGTAAAATATCATCAGACATGGAAGGTTTGATATTGGAAGATTAGCTAAGGCCGTCGGGATGACTGTAGACTACCAAAACCCGCTCATCAGTCAGCAAACGGATTCGAGGTGAGCACTATCTTCTTTCGTTACAAGGGTGTGTTTTACCGCGTGCGTCACCTAACTGCCTGCAAAATGGTACCAACGCATAAGTGGGAGGGCCTAATTGGGCTCAAAATGGCGTTTTGGTATTGAAATGAGCTTCAAGCTTTCAAAGATGCTCATCTCATCAAGTTTGATTTGCGACGTTAGGTATATACGAAATCGCCCTAAGCCTTCATACAACTGATACATTTAACAGCTGAGTATTCCGAGTAAGTTCAGCTGCGCACGTCTGCAACTAACTAGGAAGGCCGTCGCCGATCACGGCGTGAAAGATCAGAAGCACAACATGAAAGCCAATATGAGTACAACTTGAAATTATAAAAACATTACTCACCTTGTTTGCATATTTGTGTATATAAATCCTTTATAACATACCAAAATACCTTCCTTGTTAATGTTTTACTCGTCTCATATTCTTGCGATTATAATTTCCCAATAACAATTACTTTTAATTCTTTGACAATACGACATTAATTTCAAAATGACACCTACATGTGGCCTACATTTTGATTGTTATGACGTGTCAGAATTTTATGTTTCAAGGAGGTTTTAAGTCATCAGCCTCTTTGTGCTGGAGGAAGACTGCCGGATTTTAGCTGACTGTTGTTAATAAATTGGAATCAAGAGTGATAATGTACACAGTTGTTTACAGCAATAGACATCTAGTGTCAAGTAGAATAAGTTATTACAATTAACGTATTATTACAAGTACCTTGTCACTTTCACTACATTGATGCATCCCAACTGTCGCAGTATTGTTACGTTAGTGCGATAAAGTACTAAAATGATCATCTACGTTTGCTGTTGACTTTAGTCCTTTTATTTTATATCGGCACCTTTGGCAGGAGACGTAGAAATATGGTAAATAAGTAAAATCAAAATGTACTTACTTTACATGTAGGTAAAGAGAATTATTTCTCTTGTTAGAAACCCCTTATTGGATTCGCATCAACCCAGTGGGATAATTTACTTTAAAACGTTCAATAATAATATTTTCGTATCACAACACGCTAAACCCCCACCACCTCCACCATATCAGCCAAAGAAAGTCCACTGCTGGACATAGGCCTCCCCCATATTCACGGGGGGTATATGCCATAATCGCCACGCTTGGCATGCGGGTTGGCGATCGCAGTATCTCCACCGCACTCCAGGGATGCTGCTGCCCATCCCCCGGTGGTCTTGGTCGTAGTTTTAGGACATACCCGGGTCCATACGCTAAACCACACATGAGAAAATCGGTACATATGTGTACCCTTGAAAACATAAGACCAGAATGCTGTCCTTATTCCCTCAACTGCCATTTGTTGTATTTAGACCAACCTGGGTCGACACATTCTATATAATGTACCTATGAAAAGTTAACTATGGTTTTCATCATAAATTGATTACATTACTACACCCCACAAATATAATTCTAGGTATAAAATCTTGATTCATGTATGATTCATTAAACTCAACTGTATGATCGTTATTGACGAGCAGCATGGTTGCACCTTTTTGTTCTTACTAAGATTTTTCAAAGCTTAAACGTAGGTATAATATAGTAAAGTTATGCTTGTAGCGTAGAGTCGACTTTGGGCGCGATATATATGCGCATTGACAGTCTTCGTATCTATATCTTTATGGTTCATAGATCTGTCCGTACTTTGCTACTGTTTTATTATATTCAAAGACATAAAATAAAAGTATAGTATAATTGATAATTTGATTTTTTGTAATTTTACGTCTTAAACCGGTCGATACTGCATAAAATCTTGACAAGAGCCTCATCACGCACAGAGCGGGCACGGCGCGGTGCGGGGCGGAGGCAGTTTTACACTGTCGTTTCGAAACTGTCGGCTGTTGGTAGACTTGGTAGTGTCAATTACTGCTACATTTATCACACACGCTGCCTCCGCGCGGTTTTTGTAGTGCGACATACCCCGGAATGCGTTCGCTTTACCGCAAAACCGCCTCCGCCCCGCAACGACGCTGCGCCGCGCTCTGTGCGTTTCAAGCTTTAATGATTGTTGTAGATAATGTAGATCAACAAGGCGACCATTGCCCGTAGTGTGTGATCTCGGCGCCGTACAAAGATGACTCCTTTCTTGCCAGAAAATCCATGCGGCACCACCCACGTCTCCGCAATCTCCTTTGTATCACCTAAAATATTTTATATTAGTATATAACTGTTGTATGCAGTTTTATGTATTTACTAGCTGTCTGCGCGACTCTGCCCAAGTATTATTACTTAGTAATAAAGGTAAAACCGCGAGATAAAATATAGCTCATGTCCATTATCCATACCACAGGTTTCTTTTAAGAGACTAGTAAAAAGAAAGGATTCAGACCCACCAGTAAGTATTTAGAATCAATAAATTCACGGTTACTGAAAATGAATGTAGACACTAGTGTCAATCATTCAGAATGATATGCTGTGATTATGATATTTATTCATCACGTCATTTCATCAATTCTTAGTACCTACCATAAATCGACAAGCATGTAGGAACAACGCCCTTGGCATCAACGTGTGGGGCGCGTGTATGAAAAAATACATGCTTATAGGAGAACACTTTTATATTTCATCATATATTGTTTAATAATATGGCACGTATACCACAGAAGAGATCTCTTTTATTGGGTACATGTTTTTTACATTCCTTCATTTCATTTTGCTATTACTCAATCTCATCATCTTAATAGAGCATGGCATCATCATCACAGAGATGGATATTCCGGTTTACATCCTGAAACGAAGCACACAATAGTAAAAATTTAATGAATATTATGATTATGACATAACATAACATTTATTGTTACCTACTTACTTTTCGATTTTTTACAAAGTGATATTGATATTTTGTACTCTATCGTGTGTTATAGCGACTTGACAATGAAATAGTTGGAAAATTTTCCCATTTTAATGAATAAACAACAACTATAATCTTTGTTCAATTCATGTTTTGACATGACAGACATTATGACTTTGTCACACAGTAATTGACATTTTGTACCGTCCAAACTAACCGTCAAAAAGTTACGCGTTTCCAATAATTTCATCAGTTTCTGATTTTAGTATGGGATTTCCATTCAGTCGTTCATTCAGTTCGGCTCAAATATTACCTAACGTTAGGTAGAAAAAATATGACATAAGCTAATAGATTTTTACTTCAAAAGTGACATTAAAATATGCCTAACGTTAGAACAATAAGTTACGCAATCAGGCTGCTGGGTCTTCAGTAAGTACTAAGTAGTATTTGTTGAGAAGAAACAATGATATGGTCATTAAAAGATTGGCAGACACTAAAACAGCTCTATCCGTTTAAGCATTCAACGGCCTTCGTCGAAGTTTCCAATAATTACTCGTACAGACTCCGACAATCCATTTTTCATCATTACGTTGGCAGAAATTAGAAAAAAATATAAAAAGCGAGAGAAATCGAAAGTTACCTATGACAAATTTACTCCACTTTAATGTCCTATGCTGACTAAATCCCTAACGGTAGTCATTTCGCTTTCGTGAAACTTGTTTTAACAGGTAATTTCCTTGTGGTTTTCGACTCTGTTTGTGAATATTGTGTTGTAGTATGTAGACATATCCACCACCACCATATCAGCCCAAGAACGTCGGACATAGGCCTCCCCCAATGTCTTTGTGTAGATACATATTACGTATACACACAATATCTTACTTACCAAACCACATTGTTAAAGCTTTTCGTATTTACGAGTAGTACCTGCTATTTGGTAAACACTATCATTAGGTACATTTTAGACGAGTCATTTACGCCTTATGTACCTACGTAGTATGTACCTATACATTTTACAAACAGTTTTAGAAAATAATGGAGGTTCTCTTCCGTGGAAGCGAGGCAGTAAAAAAACAAATAATCAGTCATTCGTTTTATCAATCATTCTATTTAATTTGAGTTCGACTCGACTCATGCCGACATTGATAATGTAAGGTACAACTTGCATTTCCAATGAAGCAACGACACCTATCTAAAACAATAGGAAATAATTGAAAATACATTTTGAAGGATAACTATCATACGAACATTGAAAATAAAAGCTAACAACACGTGATGCCTCATCTTAATATGAAGCTTCGTAGTACTTGGGTGATTAAAGACTATTGCCCTTTGCAAACGTGTTTGACATGCCAAAGAAGGGTAAACGGGAACATGGTACTACAGCTAATAAACTAGAAGTATAAGTATAGCTGGTTTGAAATTGGAACACTTTCAAATGAAATAGAGTTAACAGATGTAAAAAAGATTAATATAATTTTATAGAGAACTCAACACAAAACCGGTATATTTAGATGATAAAAGTGAATAAGTAAGGATATTCCTTCTCCTTTTGATATTGAAAATAGTTAATTGTATGATTGTGAACATATTAACCATATCTGTTTGTTTTTGCCGTATTGATTTTATTATTCCTGGGTCGTCCAAAAGTTGTGAAGCTACTCGTATATGCTGTATTTTTGGTATTTCAGATATTTTGAGTTAACTTTTTTACATATGTATCCATGAATAAATGGACATGCCAAGAGTTATCTCTTATATCGTCTGCCGACCTCGATAAGCTGGATTCGTCTGTAAACCTGTTCCAAGGTTACCAATCAATTTCACATTCAATGCTCATGGAAATATCCCATGTTCTAGAAACCTGGTCACTAATAAAAATGTAATTCTTTGATGAATTGCACACAACCCATGGTTCATTAATTCTGGTGAAAGTCGTGAAATTGTAAGTTTGTCCACATTCGATCGATGTTATTTATTTTTAGAATTAGTATCGCATTTTTAGATTCGACCATCGGTCGAAGTAGCGTATCGCTCACGGCCTTGAGCTGTGGTAAATGAAAGTGATGATAGACTCGTTGTTTTACGATTTTAGATCGTAATAAGAGTTATAATTATAACTTCGTCAGTAATACTCGTGCTCTAAAAATGACGTATGTTATATTTGCTACAATTCCCGCCAATAATGGAGAACAATTGTAACTGATGTAGTAGATTTCGAAGAAGTAATTCTACGAAATGATATAGATGTTTAAATTTATATTATGCACTCATAATTTTTATTTTTCAATTATTTTATAGATACGAGTTTTTTGACATTCAATACATTCATTTCACGGACAATTGATCTTTTAACTCGTTTAATTCTGATCATCACTGTCACGCAATGATTAATTATATCCATTTAGAGTCTTTGCACGTTAGTAATTAAATTCTTTTGTAAAATTTTATAATGTCTTGCAAAATTTAATGACTAAACTTTCATTTGACATTAATCACATCTTTGTGTTAACCTCCGTGACTATGACTAATTCAATTTGTATCTTTTCCTATAATTCACACAATTTTGTAATGACATAGCGGAAATCATAGAAATTTAATGTCAGACACATTGTTCTATTGTTTGTATGTTTGTCAACTTGAATATTACAAATGTGTTTAATCCAATTTTATATTTTCTTACAGATGCGCAGTCAAGCTGTTTTGAGAAAGAGCAGTTGAGCTCAATTTGCCGTCAGAGACCTGACATTGAAGACCCAAACAATACTGATGCTCGAAAACTTTCGAGTACCTATTCAAATACATAATTTACCCAAAAATAATGGAATTAATGAGCTTACACGACTACTTACAGATATTGTTTGTTCGCTAGAAACCGAAAATATATAAGTGAAACAAACTATTGTTTTTAAACAGTGATGCTGTGACGATGGCGACGGAAAGCCGCTATGTGTGCCCAAGCGCAACCTCACAGACACGAAGAAGAAGAATAGAATTAATTAACATATTTAAAGCATCAATAATTATAATATTACTCATAAATGTGAAAATAGCCCAGAGTAGTGAAAATAAAACAAATGACGACACGACAAATACAGCAAAGCGGAATGATATAGCATCTCGAATACGAATCATAGAGAAATCCTTAGGTAGGTCGTTTTTTAGTGACGTGTACCAAAATGGAACTTTTAGGACTGGAAATAATTTGTGGGACAATATTTTAAACAAGTGTACGAAGAGTCCTTCAGTGAGTTGCTTGCAGAAGAATGTGTATAGTTATTTAGATGACAGTTTGAAATTTGACGGTGACGTGAACTTGGCTAGTGGTGTGTGCTTCAAGAAAAATAATGTGGATGTGAACAAGTATAGTAAAGAAGCAAATGTCATATATCTTACGGGCAGCAGGGATGCGGGTGAAGCGAGGGCAGACGAGGAAGAAAATGAAATTAACGATGAAGAAGAGTCCGGTAAGTGAAACTTATAACTATTGTTTCATACGTAAGGGTATGAAATACAGGACCATTTAAAAAAATATATATTGACAAGCTACAAGTCTTACTTGTTTTTATTGCGTAACTCTTATCTATATATACAGCCCAAAAACGTACCCGTTGCCTCACACCTCACCCATTTTTATATGGAAACTGTCAAATGTTATTTGTCTAATTTTAACACTTTCCATATAAAAACGGGTGAGGTGCCAGGTGAGGACTAGTTGGTTTGTGAATAACACACCTGGTCGATACTAAAAGTGACGTCTCCCATTTTACTTCGTATTAGGAAAATATAATGAAGTCAAATAATCAAATTGTATCATATAAGAACATGATGGTAGTGGAGTAAAAAAGATTCACCATCGTTAAGGTTCAAGATTCAATCAGAGACTAATTTTACACAAAAAATCATAAAATCTGGTTTCAGAACCATCCAATAAATTAAAATAACTGTTTGAAGGCCGAATTTCGTATTTAGCGTGAACGAGTTAAAATTTAGACCTACTCGTAGGTCTAGTACGGTCGGTGACAATGGGGATGACGAATTGAGGACTGTTTGTCATAACGAACGCTGTGTGTGTTTGTACCTAAATACAAAAAAGTGACCACATATTTCTTTGTATATGTGTATAAAAATCTTTATAATAACAAAGCAAGCTGAATTATGCTAGAGCGTGATATTTTTCGAGTATTTTCGCAAGTTTTGAACAAGAATAATTTAATTTTACTAGTAACATCTACTGCACTAAATTAAAGTTGTGACTAGGAAAAATATTCATATTCAGGTCAAAAGTTCTCTAGATAATAAAGCAATATGCGTGTCACACCTTCGTATGCGACCACAATGTCTCATACCTTAACACCCGTGTCACGTAAACTCAGTCTAAGTACAACGGACTATTCAGCGGTGGCTTTCTATGGACATAAAACTCAAGGCGACCTGCTTTCGACTCCTGATGTGTGATTGACAATGGTCCATTTTCCGCTTTGTTTAGAAGTCAAGGGTGCAAGGGTTAGAGAGGTTAACTTTTTCTTATTTTACATATGTAAATTGTCTAAATTATTAGTAACTCTTTTAGGTAAGGTGAAGGTCAGCTTGTGATTTTATTGGAGTCTGGCTTAAGAGTGCGCAGTACGTTCGGTTCTCCATACAAACGTATTTACGCTCTCATTTTAAAAACGCCATGCTAGAATAACGTGAAACTTTGTATACACAATGGGATTCGGCATATACATACATACATACATACATATAATCACGCCTGTTTCCCATAGGGGTAGGCAGAGATCACGGATTTCCACTTGCTACGATCCTGACATACAACTTTCGCTTCATGAACTTTCATAACATTCTTCATGCATGCGCGCCGATTTAGGGTACTCCTGACCTGGCCTTTCTGCAGAATGTCTCCGATTTGGTCGGAGTACGTTCGCCGAGGTCTTCCCCTTCCAACTTTTCCATCCACTCTTCCTTCATACACTCGTTTTGTCAATCTTCTTTCATCCATCCTCTCTACATGTCCAAACCATCTTAGCATACCTTTCTCAATTTTCGTCACTATATCTTCATTCACTCCACACCTCCGTCTTATAACGGTGTTTCTCACTCTATCTCTCAAAGTAACGCTACACATACTTCTCAGCGCTCTCATTTCCACTGCATTCACTCGACTCTGATGTTTCTTCTGCCACACCCAACTTTCACTACCATACATTAGTGTCGGCACCAACACTCCTCTATGCACGGCCAGCCGCGCCTTTTCTGACACTTTCTGGCTACTCATAAAGGCGTGAAGTGCCCCATTCACTCGATTCCCAGCTATCACTCTCCTTTCAATATCTCCTTCATGCTTACCGTCTCTCGTGAACAAAGTCCCCAAATACACAAACCCATCCACTTGCTCCAACCTCTCTCCATCTACAGCAATTTCACAAACTGTCATACACTCATCTCTTTCAAATACCATCACTTTCGTCTTGCTTACATTCATTTTCATTCCTTTTCTCGCAAATAATCTGTGCATGCTAGTTACCATCTTCTGTAGCTTCTCAGCCGATGACGCTAATAAAACCTGGTCATCGGCGTAGAGTAGAAATTTGATAAGCAACCCATTCATTTCCAACCCACATTCATCGTCTTTCAAATCTTGCAAACAACTGTCCAGAAATAGATTAAACAGCCACGGTGACGCTACACATCCCTGTCTAACACCCTTTTCGATGCTAAACCATTCAGTGTAGGACCCGTTTACTCTCACGCAAGCAGAGGAATCCTCGTAGAGAGATTTCAGAGCTTGAATGAGATGGTCGCTCACTCCATATCCGGACAGTACCGACCAAAGTTCATTCCTCACCACTCTGTCATAGGCCTTCTCCAAATCCACGAACGCGCAATAGACCTTTTGACCTTGGGCCAAATATTTTTCGGCTATGCATCGTAAAGAGAAGACCTGATCCGTACATCCCATACCTTTCCTAAATCCCGCTTGTACATCCCATATTTTCTCATCGGTTTCTTGCATTACCCTTTCAATCAACACTTTCGCATATAATTTGCCAACGATGCTGAGTAAGCTAATGCCCCTGTAGTTCTTGCAGTCAAGTTGTGAGCCCTTTCCCTTGTACAGTGGCACGATGACCGCCTTGCACCAATCTTTTGGAACTATGCCGGTATTAAAACATAAGTTGAAAAGGCGATACAACTGACTTGCTACGACGCCTTGCCCAGCCTTCAGCATCTCGACTGAAATTCTATCATACCCCGCTGCCTTTCCTGGTTTCATTCCTTTCAATAGAGTTCGTTCGTTTTCGGCATATCTAGGTCGAAAATTAATTTCTGTTGCTTGAAATTATAATGGAGAAAAAATACAGCGATTATTAAGGTTTTCATACAAGCCGTAATAATCTCAAATAAACCGCTGTATTTTTTTTCTTTTACAATCTCTAGCAACAGTAGCTAATTTTCGACCTAGATATTTCCCATTGTGTATACAAAGTTTCGTGTTATTCTAGCCTGGCGTTTTAAAATGAGACCGTAAATACGTTTGTATGGAGAACCGAGCGTACTGCGCCCTCTTAAGTTCGTATTCTAGTTAGTCAGTTGTGATAATTTCGGAATCTAGATAGATAAATTTGATGCTCGCTTACTTAGGATCGATGTGAAACCCACTTTAGTTGGCAAATCTATACTATATATATATACTACGCACTAATCTCAGGAATTACTGATTCGAATTGAAAAATTCTTTTTGTGTTGGATAGTCCATTTATCGAGGAAGGCTTTAGGCTATATAACATCACGCTGCAACCAATAGGAGCGAAGACGCGGACGAAGTCGCGGGCAACATCGTGCTGGTTCACGATAAATGCAGTGCCATGAATTACAAATCAATGGCCCTCAGGGTAGGCCACAAGAGATGTGTGAAGTTTTATTTACATATTTGACACCTCGCACGCTTGACAGTTAGGTGTCATGTATGGAAACATCTTCGCACATTTCTACACTCTTTCACTAATTGCTCTTTAGGTTTGTGGTGTTGTTCTGGTGGTGAGTAAGGTCGCCAGAGCTCCTGAGTATACGCTGTGTTGAGAGCGAGGGACCTGCATGTCTCTAGTTGTCAATACAACAAATCCTCGAGTCAATAAAATGTTGGTAATGCGCTTGGAAGTCGCAAGTGTCCATAGGCTATCTGCTTGCCATCAGACAGAGGGTAAGGTTGTTTGCCACCGTATTATAAAAAAAACTGATTCATATTCACCGTGGTAAGTGTGAAAGAACATGTATATACAGGAAACTACTTTTGCCTCAAGATTTCTATTGAAAGAAAACTCAGTGAGTAAAACCATATAACCGCGAAAGAATACAAAGGCATATGTGAAAACCTCAAACCAACGCGATACTAGTAGCGTGTGAGAGGCCCCTTAATAAGATGAAATTGACAACATTTTATTTTTTAAGGGGGCTTTTTTCTGTTTCAATCAAATAAAGGATAAAAAATTAAACATAACAGCATTTTTAATATCTCAAGAATATCGCCATTTCATATTAAAAAATCATTTTGACAAGTTTCTCATTCTAAAAGAGAGTAGTAAGTGACAAGTAACAGCGTAAAAAATCGTACAGAAGCACTATTGCTAAGGCGGATTTACTAAAGAAAGTGTCCTGCTGTTCTCTTTGTGCGTTGTGACTGTCACAATTCAGCCTTGTGACGTCATATAGTCGATGATAGGCTTTCTTCACATTTTCGTGAATACCTTGAAAATAAAAAAAATACGATCGTATAAAAATACGACTCCTCCAAGTAAGAATCGACTATGGGAACCAGGTTGAAGTCTGTTGTGGAAGTTGGAAGCTAGCAACCTGTAACTGCAATATCACATTACGTATCTCCATCTATAAACCTACAATTGCTAAAAGTGGCACTGAAATTAATTTTCGTGTGCTCTGCCTACTCGTTTTCGGAATATAGTCGTGAGATTAAGACGAATGAGTCTCTTTTGGCTCGCGTTTTGGGCCTCAGCAGCTACAACCCGCTGTCTGAGGGCGTACTCCGAACTTCAAAAATCGAACTTCCTGTCGTGCCGTCCCTCTCACTCTCGTGTTATACACTATACGACGGAAAGGAACGGCACGATACGAAGTTCGATTTTCGAAGTTCGGAGTACGCCCTCTGATTCAAAGTTGCCGTCAACAGGCTCCCGGCAAAGTTGCCAACTGTTACCGGAAAGTTTTCAATCTCCTCGGCAACGGCGCATCACTAGACAGGGCCATTCATTCATAAATTTCTCAACGGCAATATACTAAAACCAAAAAGGATGTTGACGATATTCATTATCACTTCTAATTCAATCAACACCTCAAACTTTTGCGTCACTTTCCAAACTAGTTTGACTCTCTTCAGTTGTAAATTCTACCTATTATCTCCAAAACTCGCTAAATGAAGAAGTCGAAAGCCTTCGTGATAAGTGAAAGCAAAACAAGACTAAAACTGGCAGCTAATGGCAATCGATTTTGAATCATAATACTATCGTGTTAAGATGTACTTTCGATCGTGCGTTAACCGATTGTCGAATATGTTGCGTTTTTTGCTCTGCGTTTTTATGTTGTGGTTCTTCTTAGTGGGCACGTAGGTTCAAATGAAAATGAGTGTTAAATCACCTCATTCATAATTTTAGCATTACACGTGTTGCTATGATGGACTGTCATTTGAAATTAAGCTTTGTGCTCTGTGCATAAAGGTGAAAAATGATTGGTATTAAGAGAACAATTGTAGTTTGGAGAGTAAATAAATATAATAACGTTATACTCTTATTCTTGTGGCAGGTTGTAAACCGGTTAGGCCGGTCATTCACGTACAATGCGTACCGAACAATATGTGCTCGTTTATTCGTAAAATTAGTGTAAACTGGGCCATATTCGACTAATTTCCCTTAAGGGGGGCACGCTCAACTGGATTCGATTCTCCATACAATCGTAGTTTCGTTCTCAGTTTTAAACGCCCCGCCGCCAAAATAACATGAAAATTTGTACACACAATAGGATCTGCCATATCTTGGCCGGAAATCAGTTTCTGTTTCTAGAAATTGCAATAGAAAAATAATAAAACGAGTTCTTGAGTTTTTTAGGTCTTGTATGAAAACCTAAATAATCACTGTATTTTTTCTTCATTATATTTTCAAGCAACAGAAACTAATTTCCGACCTAGATATGCCGGATCCCATTGTGTATACAAAGTTTCATGTTATTTAAGCATGCACGTTTTAAAATGAGAGCAAAACTACGTTTGTATGGAGAACCGAGCTTCCTGCGGATTCTTAAAGGGTCCCTTTTTGTCGAAGTAAATAAGGACAATTTTTAATGGCATTGGTAGAGAAGTGACGCTTTAGTGACGCCGCCAAAAGGTATTCTTTTGCTTCAGAATGACAAATAAGGTATATAAGGGACTTCCAAATTAGATGCCAAATTATTTACTTTAAATCAGAAGCAGCATCAGCAGTATTTTTAATTTAATTATTTTGTTCGGAAAATTAAATTAAAATTCTGCCCAAATATAATCATTCTGTGCATTTAACTGTCAAGTGAGCTACACAACGGATGCTAGTTGATGTGGCCACTTATCTAAGTGACAGTAATAATAAATAATAATAATAAGTCAAGAGGTATCATAAGATAATCAAAGAAGTCTTAATCATTGAATACTCATTATCTCATTAACAGGGTGTTATTACATGGCACAGTTGTTTTCTTAATTTTCTCCAAAAACTAACATAAACTTTAAATTAGTTATATGCTTAAATCTACTTCTAAGGACGAGTACTATCAGCTCTGAAAGTATTGACATCTAATTTGGAAGCACCTTATATATCTCAGTGCTTGACACTGACCCAATACATGACACTTTTAATCTTATGTCATATATTATTATAGGGACGTTTGTAGTGGAGATTATTTAAAATGTCCGACTTTAAAAAAATACAAATAAATACATACGGGTCAAACACATAACTCTCCTTTTCGGCTTCTCCGCAGTCGGGTAAAAAAGGCTCTTTTGACCTTTTTTAGCTTGGGTTACTTACTTTATTATACAATGACGGTGGCAAACAAGCTTACGGCCTTCCTAATGGTAAGCAGACACCGTCGCCTATGGACTCTTGCGACTCCAAAGGAATCACAAGCTCGTGATGACCCTTTTAACTTGAGGTTTTGTTTTGTATATTTTGCATGCCGTTGTAATGGTGAATTGTGCAGTTCTATACTTATCATATTTTGTCATCCTTATACCATAATTCTCGCAAATAAAAACTTTTGACTTTTTTTTAACTTTTGACAGCTAGAGACACATATTCCTCCCTCTCAACACAGCGCATCCTCGGGAGCTCTGGCGACCTTACTCACCAACAGGAACACAACACCACATACCTGGCGAATAAAGTTAAAGTTTAATTCTCTACAATCATGGTCACCCTACAACACCTCTAACTGTTATGACAGCACTTTATTTACGAAGAAAGTAAATTGTCACATTTAGTGAGATACGACATTTCAAAAGTAATCGGACTCAGATGACATTCAATTTGAAACATATTATATCACTTGACTGAAGTATTCTGATTGTAGAGTGACCATGAATTTCGTAAATATTAAAAAAAATTCGTTTTCAACACCAAAGATAAATGAGCGTTAATTTCACTAATAGCGGTACGAAGTAGTAGCTTATGATCCACTGAATCCATAGTGTAGAGCTTGCTCACGTCTCCTGAATCATCCTGTGTAAATATGTAGTATATGAACTAAACCAAATGCACGTACAGTCAACCAATTTCATTTTAGCAGTGGGTACCAGAGAAGCAGGTGCCTGGTTGCACGCCTATCCATCAGTGCATACCGGCACCTTCCTCGAAACCCATACTCTGCGTGTGGCGACCTGCCTGCGACTCGGTGTCCGGGTTTGTGCTCCACACAGGTGCCCCTGCGGCAGCGAGGTCGACACCCTGGGACATCACGGACTTTCTTGCCAAAAGAGCGCAGGCCGTTTCTCTAGACACGCCGCACTCAACGACATTCTCCGCCGTTCTCTTGCCACCGTCAACGTGCCGGCGCTACTAGAGCCACCCGGCATTCTTAGAGACGATGGCAAGAGGCCGGATGGTATGTCTTTGATTCCGTGGAAGATGGGACGTGTGCTAGTGTGGGACGCCACGTGTGTGAACACGTTAGCTCCTTCCCATCTCCACGGAACTTCAGTCAGAGCGGGTGCGGCGGCAGAGGCGGCCGAAAAGGCTAAGCAAAGCAAATATAGGGGTCTCCGCGCCGAATATAACTTCGTTCCGTTCGGCGTTGAGACCCTCGGTCCGTGGGGTCCCAGGGCCCATGACCTCTTTAAAGAAGTGGCAAAGAGGCTAGTGGACACCACTGGTGACCAAAGGGCTGGCAGCTTCCTCGCACAACGCATCAGCGTTGCTATACAGCGAGGAAATGCTGCCAGCATCTTTGGCACGATGCCGCGGGGTGACCCCTTATTTTAAATTATTTATTTTGTAAATTTTTGATAAGTATAGGTTATTTTATTATCTTTAGTCAGTAAGGAATTATGTATTAACTCTGTAATTACCAAATTATTACATTTTTAAATAACACCCTGTTAATGAGATAATAAGAATTCTCGTAGTATTCATTTTTATTTATAGGTCACTTCGTACGTTGTCATAGTGAAAATCATTATTCACCTCAGCGGCTCGAAAATAGCGGTATTGCTGCTTAAAATCAATGAGCAAAATGAAATTTTGCTGCGAGCGGGAAAACGACTTTTTCTGCTTGAAACCAGAGAGCAAAATGCAATTTTGCTGCGAGCGTGAAAAAAACTTACATTTTAATTTTTCATAACGTAGGTTAGTTTAAGTGACTTCAATCTCTCATATCACTATTCCTTTGCGTTATATGTTCTCGCCGCTGTGGTGAAAAGTAATCACACGAGAGTAAAGATTTTTGCATCGCTACTTACACTCGCGACTTATTAGACTATTTCGCTTGCTCGGGGCTCAACATCAACACTCGCAGCAAAAATCTACTTTGATCTCTTGTTGAAAAAATAACTAATGAAAGCTGCTAGAGCTCTCATATTATTGTCACTGTGTATAGCTTGGTTTAATTCGACGTTTGATCAGTTTTAATCACTTCAATGCCTAAATTTGTCTTGATTGCCGTCCGCAGAGAAAATAGACTGGTTACAAACAGATGCTTGCACTGGGATTGCAATGGTGCATGAACTATTACCGTTTACACAAACTGTTGATCTCGAGAGAGATTTCCGCTTAATGAACCATGGCGAGAAAATTCTTAGATTATACATCCACAGAGGATTGTGATCACCACAGAATAGAAAGGACTTAAGTAAATAATGTCCTCTCACTAAAAGACTTTGTGTTAGACTGGGCAACACAGGGCAAATAACATGAATATAGAGATGGGCCGTTTCCTGATATTATAGGTACGCGTATCTGACTTTGCATGGGATTCACCATTAAAAAACATTATGTCAAATCCTTAATCATTTATAGTTAGTCGAAATATTTCATCATACAAAATCGGAGATGTTTCCGTGGCTCATATTAGGGCTTATTCTCACTAGTTCTGTACCATAGATAACCCTCTCTAGATGGAGATTATAGGGCGACGTGCGGTCACCTCATCTATGTACCACTAGTACATGTAAGCATCAACGCGTCGCGCTCTCAGTCAGACTCGTCCAGGTTCGCGATCTATACGTACGTCAAATAAACGAGCATTAAAAATCGATTTCATCCATTACAAATGGTTTTTTGCTGTGTAAAGTTGTGTGGGAAAAGCTCTCAAACAGCAAACTACAAGAATGACAGAATAACATTTCACAGGAAGTCAAATTAATTACAAAAGGCATATTTTATTCTGCCAGGCGGAGTTCATTTTACACTAGTCATTAAGAAGTACTGAAGTATTCTTGTCCCTTTCCAACCAATTCAAATATCAATATACTCTCCCTTCTGACGAAAGTACATGCTCGGACTAGTGATGTGCCAGAGACGCTTTCGACATTACCGTATAAGTCCCGATTTCAATTAATGAAGAATGAACTTAAGCCAAAGTGGTCGTCAAAATATACCTCAATTTTTTTTTAATTCACCAGTGCTTTAGCCGTACTACAGTATCACACTATGTATAAACATGTCTAAATTATTATTCTAGATACCTACCAAGTCAGTAGATGAGCATATACGCTATGTAAAATTGTTGACCTAAAATAAATGGTATTACCGGTAAAAGCCGGTAATAAACAACGCGTTACATCCCTACGCCGCGAGCGCCATGTTGAACCAAAACGCGCGCTTTATGAAACAGCCAATGACAGCGACGTTACCGACATCCCCGCGACCCGCACATACCGCTTACTTTAGTGACTTTTGATTCGAACTAAATCGTCCTTAGGGGCTATCTAGAGGGAGTTATCTATGTTCTGTACACACAAATAGTAGTAACACACAGATTTTATGTCCCATTAGTTCTTTACATAATAACACTAACTTTAGACCCCGGCCCCAGTCATCGATTATTGCAATTATTCCCAGTAGTTCTGTACAATAATAACACAAAGCACATTTTAGAGATAACTTTATTATTGGTAAATGGTAGAAATACATTTATAAAATTTTACTTATTACAAAATTGAATCAGAGAATTTCCTTTCGGCCACTTACGATACCAAAGGTTCGAAACCAGTTTAATGACCAGAATTATTACAAAACCAGGTTTCGTAAAAGTAAAAATTATTCTGTTTTCTAAACTGGTTTCCAAATCTTCTGTGAAACTATTGTATATTAATAATGAAATGAACTATTGTATTTGACAAAATGGACAACTTTTTCTATGGAAAATTGTAATGTCTTCGAATTGTAGACTTGTTAAGTTTTGTGGTACAGGGACGGTGTATACAGGGCCATAAAACCGTGACCTAACCGCCGTGACCGGTTAAAGAGCGGCACACCGCAAACCGTGATTGTATTTGTCAGAATTGTTAAGTGTTTTCGACAGTGAAAATAAACATTTTATTTAACCAAAAAAATACATATATTGGAGGACAATCTTACACAAATCGAACTTACCAAACTAAGCAAAGCTTGTACTATGGGTTCTAGATGACGATATACATACTTATATAGATAAATACATAGAAAACATCCAAGACCCAAGAACAAATATCCGTGATAAATGTACAAATAAATGCCTTGGCCGGGATTCGAACCCGGGACCTCTAGCTTCGGAGGCAGAGTCACTACCAACTAGGCTAAACAGGCCGTCAAAGGTAAGTAATGTACGCATCCTAGTGATTAACATCAACTTAATTCTTGGCCCTTTTGATCTTAATACATAGTACATAAAGGTGAACAACAACAGTGTGTCAAATATTAGAATAAAGGATGATTCGCGTAGATTCAAGTGCTCCGGTTTGGCCATTTTCTATGAAGAAAAACGGCCCGGAGATGAAACGGCCTACTGTGAATCATCCTGAAAGAGTTCAGATATTGTGACGTTTACCTTACAATACAATACAATACTCTTTATTGCATACCTCAATTAATGGACACAGTACAGTACGTAATAACAATAAGTAGAGGCAAACAAAAGGCGATCTTATCGCTAAAGAGCGATCTCTACAAGAAACCATTTACACTAAAAGAAAAATAACGACACAAGACTAGAACAATTATTCTGCACAAACTAGCATAGCTCGGTTAGGCCCTATGGTCGACTCGAATCCCTTTGGCTCTTCATACATTATTTAGTTTGCGTAATACCATAAACCACGGAAGCACACGGAAGGTATCTCCTTAACTGCCAAAGCGAGAGCACACGTTGATGAGATGACACACGTAATGCGTACTTGATCATAATGAGGGGTATTTTGTCACAGAAAACTGGCACACCACGTCATATTGAAAAGAGAAAATCACGTAACAACACACAATAGAATCTGGACCGTGTAAACATGGAGGAAAGTATTGGAGATAACAATAGCTTAGAAATCAATCATAATTATTCCATTATTATTTCCTACTTCAACGCGTGTAGTGTAGGTTAATCAGATATTTCGCGACTGTAATATTGATATATTATCTAGAAAATGCGGAATAAACTCTTTTTTTATACCTATTGAATTGTAATATCATTGGGAAGACATTGATCTTATTTTTTCCGTGTACCTAGCATTTATTTCTCACATTTCGTAGCTCGACTAGAATAAATCCATACTAAAATTAGAAATGTCAAAAAACTCTGTCTCTGTTAACACGCTTAAACCGCTGAACCGATTGAGGTGAAAAGTATGGAGATAGTTTGCGATGCTAGGGACAGGATAGATTTATCCAGAAAATTATCTCCTAAGGGGTGGAATGGGGCCCACCGATCGAACTACGTCCTCTAGGTCGCCCTAAAAGCTGGAAGGATTTGGTAGACGCGGACTTGCGTCAGCTGGAGCCGGTGCAAGCTGGCGAGAAATTGCACAGTCGACCAAGCAGCGTTCTCTTGTGTCGGAGGCCAAGACCCATTTTGGGTCATCGTGCCAGTCAAGTTAGTCAGTCATTGGTGACAACTATTAGGAATTCAGCTGCCACGCATTGAGATTTAACTTACCTATATGTATAGTGATGAAGTCAGTAGACCAGCCCAGTAACATTTTTGTAAGCATTTGTTTCATTGGCAAGTTATATGCTTAATGTCATGCTTTCGTTTCTGCTCCTTTATATTTTTCCACGTTTTATTAGCTTCCAAGTGAGCTTAACAAGGAATTTAAAGAAATCATTGTGACCATGCAATATTACGGTATATATTATAATGATGAAAAAGGCTTACAGGAATTACAAACCCTGGACTATTGGTTAATTTTCCGGAAAATTCTTATAAGATTTAAAAGTGAAAAAAAAATAATGAAATTATTAACAGGAATATATTTTGTGTGGTATTGATACCCCATCTAACGGCAATTTTCATACTTTTTCAGGAAGCCCTTTCGAAGAAGTAACTGATGCGCTATACAACAAAGGCATCAAGTTTCTGGTGACGCATGACATGAAGCTGACACTACCCGAGACGCTATTCGACGGAGCGGCGCTGAGGATATCCCCGCGAGCGCTGACCAAGACTGGCGCGTTGGTACACATTGATCTCGAGCCGAGGCAGACGCAGGGAGAGGGCAGGCTGTTTTTTAATAAGATAAGTAAGTAACCTCGTTTTTATGACATGAAACTTACACTTACTGAGACGCTCTAGGAAGGAGTGGTACTGAGAATATCCCCACGAGCGCTGACCAAACTGGTGCTATTGTGCATATTGATCTCGAGCCGAGGCAGACGCAGGGAGAGGGCAGGCTGTTTTTTAACAAGATAAGTAAGTAACCTCCTTTTTAGGACATGAAACTTAGACTTCCTGAGACGCTGTTGGAGAAAGGAGCAGCACTGAGAATATCCCCACGAGCGCTGACCGAACTGGTGCTCGTGTGCATATTGGTCTCGAGTGTCTTGAGTCTGGAGTGGACAGAGAAAAGGTTCGATTATCGGTTTGGTATTGAGTTCTGATCTTCTACAATGAAATTGTGGTGTACACGGTGAACGTTGAAAGTGGGCGGCAAGGCCCTGAATATTGTAGCGATACGTACTTATAAGAGACATATGCCCAGCCAGGATCGTCTTTCGGCTGGGTTATGTTAATGAACTCAAACAGTGATTCTGTGTATCTGACAACCAGATTTACTCCAAGTATTCATGGAAATTTATGCGATTAAAGGTTGCGCTGCTTACCACGACGCGCGTAAATAATTTGAGCGCCTTGTCACTTTCTTTACCTGAATAAAGAGTGTAATTCTTGTTATGTTGCCAGCTTACAAGTAACATAGACAATTTTACATTTTCCAGAGAAACAAATAAAAAAGAAGCTCATCACAGCAGCCATAGCAATAGTACTAGTTATCAAGCTGATTGCTTTGAAGCTGGTATTCGTACTCCCACTCATCATGGGTGTGACGACGGCAAAGAAGATATTCCTCAAACTACTACTGTTCGTGTTCCCTGCCCTCAGCCACATCTTCAAGTTATGCTCGTGGTACCACAATAGTTACCATACGACGAAGTACCACCACCACCATCATTTGATAACGCATCATCATAAGGTAATTGCTACATCCTACATACTTAAAATATTGCTTTTATAATGATTCTTCTTACGCCACTACTTATTCGTTAGGTACGTGGTGTTGTATTCCTAGTAGTAGTTGCTGGGGGTGTGTAAGGTCGCCAGAGCTCCAGAGGATGTGTTTTGATGAGAGTGAGGGGCCTGCATATGTCTCTAGCGGTTAACACAACTAATCCTCAAGTTATAATGATTGGCAATGCGCTTGTGTTTTTTTTTGATTCGCAAGCGTCCATACCCGACGGTGTCTGCTTACCATCAGGCAGGTAGTAAGCTTGTTTGCAACCGTCGTTGTATTTAAAAATAAAATGGGGATTGCAATCCGGTAATCCGGTCAGAACCGGTATAATTTGAAAGATACCGAATCCGGTCACCAAAATTCACTGGATTCGGTAGGCCCAGAAAGGGCGCTAAAGCACATCACGTTTTGCGCTGACGATGACGTGCGATTATAGGTATTGAATTTATGATAAGGTGTTAATTTGATGCTGTAATTTTCTTTGTGTACAATATCATTATTATATTATCAAAAATGGGATTGCTCTTGGCCAGCATCTATCATTATTATACGAGATCGCCTTTTATACCTTCAAACTTATACAATCTTCGATTTACGCAGTACGGCAGTCGACACTAATTCAGCCCGATCTTGCCGGATCCGACTGGTTGAAAATCATACCGCATTGCAATCCCTTATTCTGCTGAAAAAAAGAAAAAAAAAAATTAAAAATCGCCGCACCAAAATTGAAACAAGTAATTCATATTGAGCAAGTCGTCCTTTTTGAGTGCGGTCAACTGCAAAAATACGTATCGATTTAATTCTCTCATAAATACGTATCGCAACCTTAATCCGCCGACATAAGAGCTATCGGACATATTTTTGAGCAAGTTGTATGCACCCATATTTTTGCAGTTGACTGTACGATTGCTGCTATAAAAGAAAATTGTCGACAACGACCTTTCTCTAGGTTGTAATTTAGAGCTCAGTTAAACCTTGAAGACTCAAGCCGCGAAAGCTAAGATTAGCATTATGCTGTAGTTTATTTTATTTTATTTTATTTATTTAAGGGACAACAAACAACCATACAATATATATTACAGTAAGATTTACAGATGTGTGTTACATAAGTATAGTCAACAGCATTATCCACGGATTACAAAGTTAAGTAGTTCTGAAAAGATTCGCGGTAGCCCTGTGATGGCACCAGTAAAGGCTCTGCTGAGCTCTGATTAAGACTACCAACTAACGTCGTGAAAATATTTTGCATCAACAACTTATACCATCTCATCACCATCGCTTCATTCTGCTTCCTCCAATGCAATTTTATGCTTTTAATATATAAATACAGCAAACTTCCCATATTTCCGCGCGTCCCGGGCAACAATAGAGCAATCGAAAGGCACGGTGTGTTGTGCCTGTATTTTTTGTTATCCAAGGAGAAAACGACAATATGAGAAACTTATAACGGTAGACAATTCGATTTCTTTTAGTATAGACAACCTTCCTCTTTTTATACCAGGAAGGTGGCAAACAAGTATACCCTTTAACGATTTAATGATTCGTTGTATTTACGACACAACAAGACAAGAGGTCCCTTACTTTCAACACAGCATATCCACTTAAAGCTCGAAACGCACAGAGCGGGCGCGGCGCGGTGCGGGGCGGAGGCGGTTTTGCGTTTATGATCTTTCCGACTGTCGACTGTAGATTACTGCTTCATATGTCACAAACGCAACCTGCGCTCTACCGCGCTACCGAATGCCGCGCGGTTTTTGGTGCGTCGTTCGCCGGATCGCGTTTTTTTTACCGTAAAACCGCTTAAGCTCGGGCTATCTTACTCACCACCAGAACTGCGGTGGTGTTTGTGACCATTTACAGGGTATGGCCTGTAATAGGAGCAAAAAATTAAAAAGCATCTGCTGAAAACCTCTTGTGTCCAAAAAAAAAAAAATCTTTTTTCAATCGGAGAAATTTTGATCTAAAGGGGCAGTCAATGCTGATTTTGGAGTAGCATCAAGTTTTGACTCATAATAGTAGTTGCATTTTTAGTTTCCAAGGATATTTTTGTTGTTTTAAAATTTTATTTATCAGTTTTTAATATTTTTTTAAATAAAGAGATATTAATATCAGTCCATTAGACTAAAAAATACACGTAGGTACAGAATAGTAGAGAGAGAGTAGGAGAGGGGGTGTAGTAGAGGTAGGTGCAGAATATTTTGTTTCTGCATGAATCTTTTTTTTCAATTGAAACCAATTGTATAAAATACTGGAGAGCTCAATAATAGTGTACCGTTAATTTTTTTGCTCCTATTACAGGCCATACCATGTATAGGAACAGAACAAGTTAGTGGTGTTCTTGCTCCACCTGGATGGACGGTGGATTTACTCCTCCAGTTGAATTTCTCTCTCCAAATACCAATATGACATTTCGCTGTGCCCCATCAGCTGTCACAAAACGTCACAGTCTTTGAACTTTTTCAAGCAGCAAGCGTCTATAGGCTATGGTGTCTGCTTACCATCAGACAGTCCGTAGGTCCGTACGCAGGTTTGACATCATCGTCGTATAAACATAACAGTATAATTTTCTTTTTTCCAATGTGTCATACAATTAGCTCGTAAGTAAGTTTATTAACTTTTCTGTCAAAACAGTGAATAAATAAAAAATAAATAAAAAACAGATTTTGATAGTGAAATCCCTGCTTTCAGAACCCCCACGCTCCCATTTATCACGCGCCGCACGGCCCCCAAGGCACCACAGTAGTAGTGCGACCACACGCCGCCGGCCCGCCGACATCCCACGACCTTCACCACGACCAGGGGCCGCCTGCTTTCGACCATTACCCGCAGGATTGGGAACTGTCGGGTCCGGGACTTGGAAACGAGTACGTATTATCAATTCGTCACCTATTATACTGATTTAAAGTTGCATGACTAGTCAGCTCGTGACCACGGTTGCTGTGACGGATGCTGACCAGTCAGCTCGTGACCACAGATGTTGTGATACATTCGAAAAGCCGGGCATACCTCAGAAGAAGAAGTAGAAGAAGAAAATTTATTTTGCAAACTTAAACACTGATAATCTTAAACTAAACTTAGAGACTAAAGTAAAAATGGTAGCAAAAATGGCATCCAATCAGCATGTGTCACGCCGCCGATTCAGCGCCACGACGCTGATCTTCCGTGGACCCAGAGTGGAAAATGTGTGCAATACAAACAAGCGGTGCAGTCACATCTGTATAACATACCTATACGCCCTGGTGAAAAATTTCAGTTGTACGCGATTTATTCCAGTTTACAAATAATAATGTAATTCTTCACCTATTAGGGATAAGTGAGAACGTCAAAACGATTTTTTAGCAAATCTTACATGATATTTTCATATTTTCACCGTCCCAGACATATTCCGTAAGATGCAGGGTCAATACGCAACGTTTTGAACGCCCTTTCGGTAAGTTATAATATGCTATTAGCCTGCGCTTCAGGATTAAAATATGTATCTACGTCACTAAAAATAGTATAAATAATAAAAATAAATAATAAAAGATAATAATAACAAATATTAGAGGATTATTTTACACAAATCGAACAAGTCCCATGGTAAGCTCGATAAGGCTCGTGAAACTATAAAATCATCACTTAATGTTTTCAGATACATAGCAGCGGATATACATCGGAACGCAATAGCGAACTTCAAACCTCATCCAAACGACATGAACGAAATCAAAGCTTGGGGCTTAGGCCTACCGCCAGGTAATTTGATCCACTAATATAGAAAATGTAAGAAAATAAAGCTGCTGTGGTGAGCTAAAAAATTGACAACGCGAGGACAAAGAAAGAGCTAGCGGATGTGTTGTCTATAAAATGTAATGTTTTCCGCCGGTCAGGAAATACGAGTATATGAGATTTCCTGTCTGTATCCGTTAAGCGGTGCGCTTTATGATCCGGCGTAATGGCGTAAACGTAAAATATCTTATGCTTTATCACCAGTATTTGCCACGGAAAGCCATTATGAGGCTTCCATTAAAAACGCTCGAGATTTAATGTGTAGCATGTCATAGGAAAGAACTAAGAAGCGAATAAAAGGTGTATTATTAATTACTATCGCCACAATACTACCAAAAGGCCTCAAAATTAAATGTTTTCTCTGTAAGGAGGCCCTGTAGACCTCAAGTACACTTTCATGGAGACCTTTTCGATAGGGACTCCTTTTTAGGATTCCGTACCCGAAGGCCGCAGCCCTGTTGCTATCACTTACATGTCCATCTTTCCGTCCGTCGTTTGTCACAAAGGTTTTGCAGCAGTCAACCATTCAGAAGACTGTAGCTTCATAGCTGTAATTTTCACAGTATAATCATCTGATGAACGAGAATTATTTGAAAAAAAACTAAATGTTTTTAAGCCTTTTAACAGCTTGGTTCGCACAAGACGGCGCGCGAGCTGTATCGCGCGCGAGATAGACTCCGTCTTTGCGGACTACACGTATACGAGGTTTATGCCATTATTGTTACTTCCTATTCGCGATTCTGCACAAAATAAATTCCACACAACTGAGTTTGATCACATGCGTAATGCTTCACATTCATTATTTCTACGCAATCTTGTATCTTCCTATTCGTGATTCTGCACAATATGAATTCCTAATCAATAATGGCATAAACCTCGTATAATCCGTCTCTGCGTGTGTATCCATCAGATACAGACGGATAGTCTATCTCGCGCGCCGTGTTGTGCAAGCCGTACTGTTAAAGAGACGCGCGAAAGAAAACATTGACCTACCCCATCACATGCGGTATCGTTGTTGAGAACTAGTTAAATAGATAATTAATGTATTTTTTTTGTTTAAAAAATATTGGAAAACTAATATTTGAGAGGCCACCAGTCAGCTCTTGTACAAAATTTTGCTCAGATGAACTTTAAAATTTCCATTGACCTAACTGACCTATGAATTTGTGATGATAATGTTTATTATTTCGTATATTTTACTAACAAATACCAATATATTAATAATTTGGTACGGAATAATAAATGTGCCGACTCCGACGCGAAGTTGGCCAGTTTTTTAATAAAAATTTAAAGGTTGGCCACTGGGTAACCGAAAATATGTCCGGTAACAAAGATATTGAGAGGGACGCTGTGAGTTCATTGTAACATGCTGTCCCGCAATTTAGCTTGTTGAAGTAACAAAGTACTTAAAGCTTACTATTTTTAAAACATATTAAATAAATAAATAAATAATAGAGGACACATTTTTTTTACACAAATCAAACTAGTTCCATAGTAAGCTCAATAACGCTTGTGTTATGGGTACTAGACGGACGACATTATTTAATAGATACATACTTAAATATACAGAAAACATCCAAATCTCAGGAACAAATGCTACTACTCACTACAGAAATAAATGCCCTTACCGAGATTCGAACCCAGGAGCTCTAGCGTCGGAGGCAGTGTCACTACCAACTAGGCTAAACAGGCCGACAAACATTCCATATTGTCAAACATTCCACAGGTGCAATCTGTGGACCAGTTTTACGCAGAGAGCACACAGCGATTTGCGAGTCCAATACAACAATGCGTTTCGGGTGCTGTTTGGGCTGCCGTGGATGAATGTTTGCGGAGGCACGCACCCATGTAATCCGAAATAAAAACTTTGAATTTAATTGAATTATGCATAATGATTTCAGGATCGTCAGGCAACATCGGTGAATACGCGGCCAGCACAAACACTGCAAATGTTCCCGGTCCACCCAATGGTCAAAGGATTTCACATGCTGGAAGGTATATAAATACTCGTACAAGATCAAGATATATTAGGATAGGAATAGCCACCCAGCGGGAAATATAGCCAGCCTCATTGGCAATCTGCCTCAGGGAAAGATTTCGACGACTTCTGGGGTATTTACTAGCGTAGTTTTAGTAACTGTTATCAATTTTATAATTTGTAAATGTTGCAACTAAAACTTATCTTCAAGACAACCATAAAATTTCATAGTTTTTAGTGAATACACTAGAATATTCGAATATTACACAGCTATGTAATATAATGTAACTCTTAATACATGTATGTATGTATGTCACTTTGTCATGGTCGGCCGTAGTCTCCGCTTTTTATTTCAAAGTCCAGATTTTACTTAGTAACAAACAGTACATTCTGTTTTTGAGTCATGGTAGTAAAATTGTAAAATCCGGAGATTTATTAGCATTTACTATTTATACTTTACTTTTAAGATTTTTTTCTCAAATTTCAGACCTGTGGGACCTCCAGGCTATCGATATAAGAAACCGACGACCAAAGACCCTTTGCAAGCTGAAAAAGAAGCCTTGGTAAATATTTTCTTGTTATTTCGATGTGCTTCATTCTTGCTAAGAGTAGTACCACCACCATATCAGCCGAAGAACGTCCACGAAAATAAATAGCAGACACATTTTGTTCAAATTATTCTCGAATAGGCAATTGCAAACATGTTGCTGTATTAAAAACAGTGCTCCAAATAGATAAAATCTGACTGGTCAAGAGACCTTTTAGAAAAGGCAATACTTCGGTCTATTCCAGACACTAGTACTGTAGGATTAGGCACGAATATTACCAGAGCTATATTTATCACTAGCTTTTGCCCGCGACTCCGTCCGCGTGCAACTCGTTATATCGTCTTCTAATAGTGTACTCGTAAACCTGCTAACGTTATTTACAGGAGAGACAAAAAATATGATTAAAATTAAAATATTACACTAACATATTATATCATTGGGTTATTTTTTCACCTAATTCCAAAATATAAGACAGGTAAAGGGTTTTGTTATCTATTGGTTACGATGAATTTTGTAAATTAACTGTATTTTGCAATCAAATAACGTTTTAAATTCTGAATTTAGCAGTTTGTCGAGTAAAATAAAGTAAATAGATCTTTATGTAAATCAAAAGGTACTTAGATACCATATACAAAGAAACTAAATGAAATCTTCAGAAATAAACATGTATATACACACCCCAATATACATATATAGGGTGTTGTGCGAAAATATTCATCTCAGCCGAAGGACATCCACTGCTGGACGTAATAGGCCTTCCCCAAAAGAGTGTGGTAGAGAGTGTGGAGTGTGGTTTTCTTTAATACCCGGTCCTGCGCCACCCGCATCCAGCGGACTACAGCTACTTTCATCAGGTCATCAGTCCATCTTGTATGGGGCCTACCCTCGCTGCGCCTTCCAGTAAGTGGTCGCCACTCGAGAACCTTTCCGCCTTAACGGCCATCGGTTCTAGGATTCGAAGGTCTATATCAGATAATGGGGTTATACTGCGGAAGGCCTCATTTCTGATGCGATCACGCTGAGATACTCCCAGCATAGCCCCCTCCATTGCTCTTTTGATGACTTTATGCCCTCTTGTGAGGCCCATTGACCAGAAGACTACGTTTCATTGCCCATTATGTCATCACTGGCAACAGATTCAGATGATTTATTTGCCTTAAGTACAAGTACATGCAAATAGATTAAAAAACACACAGTAGTCAAAGACTCTCGTCTTGAGACACTGTACCAAAGTTCTTTTGAGAATCTGAAAAATATCTGCTAAGTACGTATATCGCGATAGTAATTTTGATAAGAGGTTAACCTAACCCCAAAACAGTGATTCTCTTGGATGTTCAGCTGAAAAGAGTCAAAAGCCACGAAATAATAATAGGAAACAATAATAATACATACCTTTGCGATGTTATACTTCTTCGTTTACACCAAAAACACGAAACAAAGTTATCTTTTGCGAGAACACACATCTAGGCAATCAAAATTCTTATGAAATTGGCGGGTATATTGGAGTTAGCCGATAACGTATAAACACGTGGAGTTGACTGTTTTCATGTGATTTAAGCCATTTGTTAAAATAACGGTCAGTAGCTGATTTTCTCAGGCGATGCATCTTTTTTTTGCTACATAATGGCGGGTAAAACGAAAAAATGATAAGAAATGGATTTAGCGGGTTTACACTTTTAGCAAACGATATTAAGGAAATTATTGCTATTTAATTGTTGTAGGCGCCCATACAAACTGTTACCCTCCTTTTCACCTCCTAACAAAACATTCCGATTCCGGAATAAAAACTATCCTATGTCCTTTCCCGGGACTCAAACTATCTCGATACCAAATTTCATCTAAATCGGTTAAGCGGTTTAAGCGTGAAGAGTTAACAGACAGACAGACGGGTGACTCGCGCATTTATAATATTAAGTATGGATTGTGATTGTCAGTCACGAGGAAAGTACTAGGAAACTAGCTCTGATGAGAAATAACCTTCCAGATACGTGCGGCCGCGTTAGCGGCGCGCGCACCGCCATCACCTGTGAGGGATGAACTGCTGCGAGTGTCCGCGGCCAAACTCTCCGAGACCAACCGAATCAAAACCGAGGCTGAACTGGTGAGGCAGCAGCAGGAAATACTTGCTGCGCAAGACCCGGTGAGTTTGATATTCAACATTAGTACACACATCATCATAATATCAGACGAAAGACATTTACTGAGGACATAGGTCTCCCCCAAATGTGTCACAATGACCGGTGCCGCGCCACCCGCATCAAGCGTACTCCCGCAACCTTTACCAGGCCATCTGTCCACCTTGTGGGGGGCGTACCCACACTGCACCGTCCAGTGCGTGGTCGCCACTCGAGAACTTTTCCACCCCCAACAGACATCGGTTCTACGTGCAATGTGCCCCGCCCACTGCCACTTGAGCTTAGCGATTCGGAGGGCTATGTCAGTTACTTTGATTCTGCTGCAGATAGCCTTATTTTTGATGGGATCACGCAAAGAAACTCCCAGTATAGCCCTCTCCATTGCCCCGCAGTGCGACCAGCAGGCAGCAGTGTCTCGAGACAAGAGTCGTTGACAAGTGTGTCTACCCACGCTGCGTCTTCCAGGAATGGACACGCTCTTTAATTTGGAACTAATTTCGGAACAAAATTCTTTGAATTAAATTGAACAGGTCTGTTAACCCTAAGGGGTGTAACCCTAGTTTAAAGTTCGTAATTGTACGGGGTCATTATTCGAAAACCTTTCCGCCCCAATAGCTAAGGCCAGTACGTACATAATATTTCAAATTCATTGCCACTTTTAGCAATCGTAGGTTTAAAGATGGAGGTAATGTGATATTGCAGCGGTAGGTTGCCTACCGATCGCCCAAAACACATTTTCGGTTCCCATATGATAGTTGACTCTTGAGACATGCATGGGTGATGCTATTCTAAGGCGAAGTCTAACAGACATGTAGAAAAGGGGGAATGAGTGTACAATAGAACATCAACAGCACATATCAACAGATGTTATTATGTTTAGAGGGAAATAAGGTCACTAAAGCTCCTGAAGGTGCGAATCCATATGAAATCCATAAAGTTCTTTTGGTTTCCTAGTTTAAGCCGTAGCATATATGTCTTTTTATTTTGTAGTGCATCTCTTCAAAACAGTCAGAAAAAACACTACTTAAGCTTGACAAAATATTATTGTAACCGTTTTTCATATAATTGTTGTATTTTTTCCAGGATACTGTAGCAGCAGAGAAATTCTACGGTCAACTGCTTGACAAAGTAGACCATGTCCTCAGACCTATGGGGGCAGCTGACACTGGCTGCAAAGAGCGCGCCGTCTGTGCTCTCTACAGAGACCCCTTCAAACACACGCCTTACAGCAATCTAGTCTCCAACGAACTTAGCAAGTAAGTGACCAAATTGTCAGTTGCTAGAAAACTCTTTCAAACCAGCGTAATTTAGACACTAAAAGAGTATCATCTCACTTATTTTGAGAAGCCCCACAAACATACACATAACCACACCTCCACCACCATTAACAACAACTGAAAACGGCGGCCACAATAATAGTATACTCGTAGTTATACTGTTTCTGATGGGGCAAAAGGGCGCCACAGTTCAAGAGTGTGCACTTTTTCAACGCAATTGTTGACCGAGTGAGTGCGAAGCGCGAACAAAGCGTCTCCGTTTCAGCTTGGGCAACAATGTTTTCGTATGTCCGGATGTCCAGCTATTCTCCTTCTCTTCTTCATTTATTTAAGAGTTAATTGCTTGCCATTTCGGTAGCAAAATCGCCAATCGTTTCTGTCCTCTCCTATCTTCTTCAATTTCTGATAAGACACAATCGCCCAGCCGTTTCTGTCCGCGCTCACCTTTTTTTTACTTGTTCAAAGTAGTTTCGCTTTGGCTTTCCTGTTCCCCTCTTTCTCCCCTTTTATAATGTTCTCATATTTTAACAGATGACCCATCATTATTACTCTCCTATTCTGTGAGTATTTATTTATATTCTTCTCTACAGATCGCAATTCTCAACCGATTCTCGAGAAATTTTGTGAGCAGGTTTAATTATTATGTTTTTTTTTTCATTAAATTTTTGGAATTTTTTCAACATGGCGGAGGCATGGTTGAAAACTTAAAAATATCACTCCCGAGGTCTACAGCTCACAGAGCCAATAGTGTATATTATTTAAAGAACTTGAACATGAAGTCATATAAACTTCTCTCGGTATCAAATGTGTTCGTCTTTCGGTGCCGTTAATAAGAAATCGACCTTACTTTGTTTACCTTATTATCGACAAAAAGGGATTCTTTGCTTGAGAAATAACACAAATGAGCGTGAAAAGTGTAGTACACCGTCAAGAAATCATATGTGGGCGGTCTGAGTAGGTAAGCTTTCTTGTCGGCTTGACACTCTCACATTCTAAATACGAGTAGGTTACCAGTGTCCATTTTCAGAAGAACGTTCTCACATGATGATAACATGACGGTTATTATTTTCCCCAGGGATTCGAACGAACTGGTGCCTCCAGCAGACAGCAAACTCGCCATCCAGTACTACCGCTACGTGCAAGCCGCTCGCGAGGGACAGGAGCAGAAGGACTGCTCGCTCATCTACCCAGATTGCCATATCGACTACAACAAGTAGTCACTAGTATTACGTGTTACTGTAGACGGAGATTGAAAAAGCAAGTTGGGATAAAGGAGCTATGCTAGGAGTTATGGCAATGCTGATCAATGTCGCAATTTTGATTCCCAAAAGTAAAGATAACTTGTTTTGTACAAGTTTTATACGATAACATAATTTGTTAGCTTTGGAATTATTAATACCTGTACTAGATCCCAACGAGGACCCAGAACAGATATAACTGCAGACGACTGATTAAGAGAGCCGACCCCAAATAAAAATGGGATAAGACCAGAAGAAAAATAATACCTGTATGAGATATGAGATATTGCCAAAACTCCTGACATGTAGTAGAATAGCAAGAGGGATGCATTGAAATATTTATTTGTCCTGGTATTGTGCTTTTAATATAGCTTAGGTACGATAAAACCTGTCATTAAGTTATCTCAGTACCGTAACCAAGCTACGAGTGTATTAAAATCACAATAAGAGCCATCAATCCGGTATCTGACTAAAGGTCGTAGGTTCAATGTCTAAATTTTTTCGACATAAAAAGAGTTTTGAAACTTTGTCGCTTTAGAGTGATGAGGTTTTGTAAAGCAAAAGAATCCAACAACAATTTCAGTACTCGAATATTCTTCAGAATTTTATTATCTTTATTAAAATAAAATGTTAAATATTCAAATTCACACCAAAGTCAACAGAGAAAGCTCAATTAGAATGTCATCAAGTGAAAACTAGTGAGTTAAAAAAATATCACCAAGTGTAAAATATCACTGTCAATAAACTGAACGAGTGACTGTGTCATGTCAATAAACTAAAAGAGTGACTGTGTAATGTCAATAAACTAAAGGAGTGACTGTGTAATGTCAATAAACTGAAGGAGTGCCTGTGTAATGAAATGAATGTTTGAATTATTTATTGTATGTTCTTTCGCAACTTAATTTTGAAATGGTTTATTCTCGGTAATAACGGCCAGGCCATTTATGAATGGCTTTATGCTGTAACTACACCACGTGGTATTCAAGGATTCTTCCTCCAAATAATGTAAAAATTAATGCATGATGGAAAAATGAAAAGGTATTTGTATGGCCCTAATATAAGGCCTTAATCATGAGCCTTGAATACTGAATTAGTTTTTTACGTACGTAATTAGTACCTAACAATAATCTACCATCGTGTACTATGTTTTTTTACTAATTTATATAATTTATTATTAAATAAATCTTATTTATTTTAGGGTTTAATGGGGACAAGTCTGTTATCTACATCGTTTTGCATTTACTCGTCTTAAGTTTTTGTAAGAACTAAATCTTACCAATTTATTTATTTTCGCATAGATAAATTACAAAAATTAGTTACAGCTACGTCCAAAACCTTAGCGTTAGTAGCGAATTTTTTATGTATTTTGTTATACTTTTTGTTTGTAATTAACGATGAAGACTTACTTTGATTGGGCTCATATTTTATTAATCTAGGATTATACAAAAATAATTAAGAAACAAGAAGGGCATATCCTAAAATATTTATATTTACAAATTAATAGAATAAAGAAAAGTCTTTTAACTGACTACTTAATCATGTACACTACCGCTCAAAACTATTTAGGCACCCATACCTTTTTCCATACATCTGTATACAAAAATTATTCATAGAAAAGTGTAGTGTGTTTGTATGAACCAGCAATTATAGCTGGCTTTGCCAAAATATATTGACAGATATTTTTTTGTGGTATCACCAATTGTCTATCATTTAAAAAAAGGTTAACGGCTGTCATCCTTTTATGTCATTCATTAAAATGGTTCGCGGTTTATGCGGCATTTATATGAAATAATATCAACAATGACTATACCTACTACACAAAGTGTGACCAGCCCATGGTTTTATGAATTTCCCGCCAAAAATATAGGTAATATTTCAGTAGCCAGACTCTAGTAGTTATTTAAGTCATTGCAAAAAGAAAACTACCATTTTAAAAGCGGGGTCTGTGGCACCGATTTAAGGGTCAATAAGTCGGCTAAATAAAAAATGCCAAATGCACGCAAAACTGTCAAGGGACTCTGACTTGGCAGTGTATTTCTGAAAGTCATTTTTGTATACAGTTGTATGGAAAAAGGTATGGGTGCCTAAATACTTAAGAGTGGTAGTGTTCATGATTTATGTTTTAAAGAAGAATATTGAAATTAACGATTTAACTATGAACAGGATCACATTAATCTATGAATTACTCGAAGTAAGTCTTTGTAAAACGTAAATAAATTATTTATTTAAGTATACTTAAGTATAGGATACAGCCATCCAGTCACTAGGACGATACATTCTTGTAGTACTTAACAAAATGCATTAAGATAATAATTTCAAGAAGGTCAAGAAGGTGTTAGTGTAACTCACTATGAAAATATTATCACTGTGCTGAGAAAATATACCAACTTTGAAGAATACAGTTCCTCTGTTTAACTTTTTTTTTTTCATATTGGGTACATTTTTTTCTTTAGGTGATTAAAAAGGTTTTGCTCAAAAGTGCTAAGATTAAGGTATTTTAATAGTGCTAAGAAAGGAATGGAATGTTTAATTTAAGTTGTAATAAACTTTTTATTTTTTATTACATTTGTTTGTCTTTACCTACCTATCTATTCTAATTTTATTAGAGAAGAAATAAACACCTATTTAAAAATAATTATGATTGAAGTTTTACTTAAGAAAATAATATAGTTAAATAATTAGTTACTATTGATTACCTCCTTTTCTTGAACTCTCGTGTACGTTCAAATAAATGATATTAAAAAAATATCATGTAAGTACAATTTAATTTAAAATACTTCGGATTAAAAAAATACCTAACCCGTTCAACCGGCTATAGGTCCAAATGCATCCATACTATATTTTAGAAAAGGCATTCTCTCACTTTACAGATTCTGCTTCGGTAGTGCAAGTGGATATTAAAGCCTGACTTGATAAGCTGGTTCTAAATATCCATATTTAAGTAATCTCTCTGTAACATTAAAACCAAGTCAATTCAGCAAGTTGGCCATCATTCATTACTTTCTTACTCTTTATGCCCCTTTTTACCAACTTGACAATTGCGACCTCAAAATTATCATTGTCTGGTGACAGTCGTTAAGTTTGTCAAACAGGGATAGTTCTCAGTGGACACAAAATGGAAAGTGTAGGGTCCACACGACGTAAAGGGAGGCCAGTGCCCCATAGTGGAACTTGTCTAGGCTGATGATGATGATAAATTACTGCTTTAGAAATCGAAAACCTAAAATCAATCTACTATCCTTATAGGTGTAGAATATAATGAAAATGCCTAAGTAGGGATACATTTCGCTTTGATTAAAATATATAATTTCATTACCGAACGCTTGACAAAAAATTATAATAAAAGTAGTACACTCATAATTCTAAATATCTAGGTCAGACGAACGATCCTTTGAGGGAGTCAATAAATCATGAACTTCCGTTACCATACAGCAGGCACGTCACGTAGACACATTAGTTTAAATTTACGTTCTGCATCGCACATCCATGCATGCTTTCACTTACGCATTGGGGACCGAGCTAAGCTGTTGTATTTTCCAACTTTTCATGATATTCCATCATCATAATCATAATCAACATCAGCCTAAATCCCACTAATTTTTTTCATATATATACAGTGTGGGAATGAGTATACCGACTGATTTTAACCAAGGATTCTAGTACCTATTTAGACAAAAAAAAAGTAATAGGTATAAACATTGCTGGATAAAGCCAAATTTATGGGATATTAATTTTATTCAGTAATTAACAAGTTATTAAATCTCAAGGGTAACACGCCTAATGTGACGTCAACACACACACAAGCACACACGCAGTACGAAAGTGGTAATATCAGTTTTACCTGACATCTGCCATAATTTTGACTACGTATATTTTTTAAATAAAAGTTGAGTTTAAACAGCAAAAAGTTTTCATTAGGTATTGAGAGAAATGAATGTTATGTCTAATGGTAGACAGCGATTGCTGTGTACCAAACTAAGATACAATTAGACACTCATACTTTTGCGTAAGATATCTTCAATCTGAATCAGTAATACTCAAAAGTGATCAACTTATTACTACTAGCTTGGTCTTTAGTTTTACTTCTGTTCTCTTTCAACGAGTCGGCAAGTGTACAAACTTTTTTTGGTGACTAATGTACTGGCCGTTAATCAGATTTTAAGACGTCGGGAGTCGTTCGTGAAGTGTGAAGTTTTCTTTATCTATCACTCTTTAGACTAAGGTTTTGTTCACAAGAAAGTACTATCGTTAATTTTTTTTGTTCCCGAAATTAAGTAAGTTAATGAGGCAGTTTTGGACCTATGTAGATATGACATTATTTACTCGTAATACTACCAGGAATCTATAGTTAAAGTTTGTCGGTATACACTTCTTCTTCCTTCCCAACCAATTTTTAACACAAATCGAACTAGTCCCATAGTAAGCTCTATAAGGCTTGTGGTATGGGTACTATATGACGATATATATTTAATAGATGTATACTTAAATTACATAGAAAGCATCCAAGTCTCAGGAACAAATGTTACTAAATGTTGATACCGGGCACAGTCTTCTCTCAGAGATGAAAAGCAACGGGCATTAGGTACTCCCCAAGTTGTCCCAGAGCGAACTGGGGACTTCATAACATACCAAAACATGGAAACCGCTGCTGTTTTTAACCTGACTTCAAAAAAGGAGGAGGTTCTCAATTCGTCGGAATATATATATATATATATATATATATATATATATATATATTATTTTTTGTATGTTCACCGATTACTCGGAGACTAGTGGACCGATTTCAAAAATTATTTTTTGTTTGAAAGGGTGTGTTTATAGTTAGAACTCCTCAAATTATGAACCAAGAGGATGGGGTAAGGCAAAAAATAAGGTACTCAAATTACCAAGAGGATGGGGTCTGGCAAAGTTTGGAGTCGGTGTTTTTTTTGTTAAAAATTTACTAGGCATGTCTTCTGGACCCTGAAACTGCCGGAATACAATATCTAAGAGGTTCGTCTCCCGAGTAAAAACGTCATCAAAATTGCCGCCGCTGTATTTGAAAAAGTACCACTGGTGTAATACATCATTTTTATGACCTTTCCCTTCGCTCGCGTATGTTACCAAGTTTGGTAAATAGCTACGAAAAGGATTTTTTTTCTTGATTTGTAATCGGATTAACAACGAAGAATAACATTTTGAATGTTATGTTTTCATAGGTAGTTAGATTACAAACAAATATTTTTTGTCCTTTCACGTAGCTGGGTTACGTGCAAAGATTTTAATTAACTCATTTACTTTGTATGTGTACCTTTTCTAGCTTTTCTACAAGATTTGAAAATCCAAAAAGTAGTTTGTATTCTTACTTTTTTTAGTAGTAGGTTATAGCATACTTATTAAGAGTTTTTGATACTGACAAGTGTATGTACGTTGCAAAGTTTAGGTGTGATTGACATGCACTTTTCCAAGCACAGCGGTGGCAATTTTAATGACGTCATTATTCTGATCTCTTAGAGTCTTCTCCCGGTATTTTCGGAGTCCAAGAGAGAGTAGAATATTTGGAGAGCATTCCTAACCACACATTAAAATACAGCGCTAGTTTCCGAAAGTAAAGTTCCTATTTTCTGTAAAAACACGCACTAATGGTATGTACATCCGACAAAAAAACAACAACAGCAGTGTAAACTAGGCCTGCTTGGTGGTAAGTAAATGACGCCGTAGCTGCCTTGAAGAATACCTACCAACCCCCCCTTCCCCCCAATTAGACTTGAGAATTCTTTGTGTTTACAGCTAGAGACGTAATACAGGTACCTCACTTTCAACACATCACGTCTTCGAGATCTCCGGTGACGTGACTAACCATTATCAGAAACACAATACCACATACCTTCAGAGCAAGTGCTGGTTTATGGCTTCGCTCAACATATTACATAGCGCATCCTTGGGAGCTCATTACATAAATAATTATCCTCGTAAGTGCTTTGTTTTATCAACTTTAGTAGTCGTAACTACCCAGTGTACTACCACAAGTACAAATTAAGAGTAGTGCTTCAGCCCCAGACGTAAATTATTCGATTTTGTGTAAATTCTTGCCATGAAGTAACTACGCCAGAAAACATTACGCAGATCTCCAAAAAAATGTCATTTTCACAAATTCAATACTATTAATCAAGAAAAACTCGCAGTGCGTCGGTTACGATAAGCAAAAGCCAGAATATCATTTATTGGACAGTCAATACATTTTTATTTCTATTTCTTCTATTCAATACATTTTTACAATAAAATTCCCAGTTACAGATTTACCAGAAATTTAATTTAAAAAGGTTATTGTTAAAGAAAAAATAATTCAGAAACCTTACTATAAAGTCTCAGATTATTTAGCTGATAAGGATGTTTGGAAAATTGTGTAACTGACTAGTATTAATTAATGTCAATGATTACCGATAAGAAACATTGTAATTACTGACGGACATTAGTGTATCTCTGTATACCTATATGGTAAATAATATAAAAACATAAATATTTTCTTTTTATTTGGCAAAATAGCTAGTTTATTTCTATAAAAAGTAAATAATAAATAAATATAAACATAAGATAACTTTAAACTAAAAGCCCCAACTATAAAAAGAATACGCCTTCTAAAAGGTCCGCCTGCGGCATGGTCCCCATAACGCTGGCCGCGTTACCTCTCTGTATCGCTAGAGAAATTCTCTGTGAGAGGTAAACGCCGGCCTTGGGGTCTCCTGAGATGTTAACCAGCCGCGACGACAAGGCTCTTATAAATGCCTTCATGTCAGACGACCATGGCCCCATTGTCTCCATTGCAAGCGCCGCAAACTCGTAAGTTTTTAATAAAGATGAGTACTTGCGGCGCTTGAAAACTTGGGCCTGGTCGGCTGCAGCACCGGCCTGAGAGCGGGTTGCCTGAATGTGGGACTGCGCGAAAGTGTCGACACACATAGCGTCCCACACCAGTGCCCTACCCAGCTTCCACGGCACCAAAGTGACTCCATCGGGGCGCTTGCCATCGTCTCTTGCAATATCCACCGGTTCCAAGCTTGCAGGAACAGAGACGGTAGCAAGCGAGCGGCGAACCAGGTCATTGATAGTGCCGTGGCGGTAAAAACGGCCGACGCTTCTGGAGCAAGAGAGGCCATACCGTCCCAGCAGGTTCACATCCTTGCCGCAGGCACATGTATGGGGGACGCATATTCTAGATCCAAGCCTTAGGCATATTCCAATTCTTAAAGAGCTTGGATCTAGAACCGTTCCTATTTGATGGGACGGAAGGGCGCGGAGCCAATGGCCTGATTCTGGTGAAGATACCGCCAGAATACGGGCACGTTCGGAGTCGTCCGGACTATTGGCAAGCAGGGAAGCATGGGTTGCCTGCAAACGAAGAGAGTCCCACGCTCTTTGACTGTGGCGGGTAATATCCACTCCTAGGCACGAAACACACCAAGCTTCCTTGGCCTCCTTCAGACACGCTATATCGTCGTCAGCCAACTAAGGAAGGTTTAAAATGTTGCTGACTAGAGATAGCGAGCTATAGACGGAGGACAAGAAAGCTGGTAATGCTACACTAGACGAGGAGTTGGGTGTTCAAGCCTCCAAACTTTATAGAAAAGGCCGCTTGGGTCCACTGTAATATGTCAAAATGAATGTTTAGAATTTTGGACAGAGTAGCCTGAAGAGATTCGTCAATGTGTGATAGGATGGAGGGAAATTTCCAAATAGGGCAGCTACGGAGTAAATACATGAATTATGGAGTGAACAAACAGAATCGAATGATACAGAGGGCCATGTGGGGATTTATTTCAAAAAGTAATTCGGATGTATTATTAAATAACTTTAACTTACAGTCAATGACAGGGTTGATTGATTCGTCAAAAATAGGTGAGCCTAAAAGTATGAGTGATGAATTTGAAAGGACGGAGATGTTTGACAGAACTGCGTTAAAGTTAGTTAAAATTTCTATTAATTTGTACAGTGAGGGAATCCTTGTTGAATTTATCAGCGTGAAGAACAGTGTAGGGAAATGTGAACAGATGCTCCCAAGCTTGAAAAGAGTTTTCAGTGACGACTTTGGTCTCACATCTTGTAAGGCTAGTTGCAACCGAGATGCGCGCTCCGCGTGGTATTCTTTTTATAATTGGGGTGTTCGCCTTCAGCAGACCCAGTTTTTCGGCAAGTGCGACTGGGGTAGTAACTGTATTAGAGCCCCTGACGGAAAGTGTAGGCGTAGGCTGAGATGCACTGGGCAGCGGGGGATCGACAGCCATACGAGTGCCATGTCGGGGAGCGGTATGGATAGCGAGCCCCCGCCGACCCTTATATTGCTTATTGTCATCGCAAGCAGGGCAATACAGCAACTCTTGAGAGTCTTGACAGGGCTGCGAGTGCGAGTGCATACAGATTAAAACTTAAAATACTAAAAACTTCATAACAATTACTAAAAAAACTGATGACTAAGAAAATACATATAGAAACTAAAAAAATATTCAAGTCTCAAGTCACGAATTGACCGCTGAACAAAACCAACAAGCAGCTTGGATTTTACACTCACTTGCACTAAGAGCACTATAAATAAATAATCGGGATAAAATATATCACTAATTGAAAAATAATCGAACTGGTAAATCTTGTTTATTGTTGTTCTGGTGAGTGCTGACAGACGTCACGCCCCAGTCACGCCGGCCCGGCCGGGCGCCTCAACGCGCATACTGGCCCGGCCTTCAGTCTCCGCAGAGAAATCGTGTTTTTCGCGTATTGCCTATAAACGTAAAAAGCTGTCGGTAAAAGCACAGGTTAAAAGAAACGTTTAAAAATATTAATTACTTGCGAAAATGAAATTAGATCCATGTTTATCTGTTGCTAGGTAAATGTTTTTTTTTAATAATAAATGTTTTATTCAGAATGTAAATGGTTTTCAGCGTATCCTTCATTTGTCCTTGGTGAAGTACATTAGGCATTTATTTACGCTATGCAGTTAAAATGTCAGGTCTGAAGTACTATCGTTATTTTGTACTTATACAAGTATGAGCTTATCGGAAAGATAAATCATTGGTTGTCTTATTTATGCAAATGCATAGCCATAAGGTGCAAAAGTAGTAAAAGCCTCAAATAAATCGATGGCCTATCAATATTCAAGCATAATTGATTTAAATAGATTCCGTTCATCAGTCCGTCGTGTTAGTATTCCGCGAGCGGACGAAGCGAAATCGCCCTGAATAGCACGGATAGGATATCGCAGCTGTTGAAGTTTCCGTTTCGAAACGCTTTTCAAAGGATTCTCTTAGTTATTAATACAATTCAGTTGAATAGCTAAAACCCAAAACTTGACAGCTATTGTTCATTGTGCAACACAGTGATAACAATATGTGATAAAGATATTAAATTTATATATAAATCATTTATTTCAGGTATTAAAGTAAAGCAATCAATAATTTTACAATTATATTGCTTCGTGATATACTTAGGCTGGGTTGCACCAAACCGTCTGTAATCGTAATCTGTGTTCGTTAAAATTCCAATGTATGGAAAGTTTAACAAGTTTCTATGGGATGACAGCTGCTGGCGCCATAACGAACATAACGTTGACCAGTTTGTGATCGTCGGTGCAACCCACTAATGCGTTAAAACCATCATATATTTCATCGGTTCAAAGAAAACAAGCAAGTTGAGGCTGGCAGCTTACATGAAAATCAATCTAAGTTAAAAAATATATAACTAATGCTGGTCCATCAGCTCCATCACTCTTAACACAGTGCATCCCCGGGAGCTCTGGTGTTTTACTCCTCATCAGAAACATAACACCACTTACGTATATTATATACTTACGTATATACAGAGCTATGTCATATTAAATGTTCATAAGAAAATATTTTTTACGCAAACTAAGTCGCGGGTACAGCTAGTTAGTTATAAGGTAATTCTTCTTTGAACGAGCTCTAATAAAAAATGTTTGACAAACAAAAATGTGTTGAACAAACGACAGTTGCTAACTCTGAACTTGACAGTCAACAGTCAATAAAAGAAATACGCCTCCTGTTTTGTACTCTGCCTCAGTAGGTGACAGTGGAAAAGAGTCAGTTTCATATGGCATCAAAACAAATCAATTTTGACCGTTATTTCTTTAGTAATAAGAATCAGCAGCTATGTCATCGGATCGTTTGGCGTTGCTGAAGACTTGGTAAGCAAAACACGCACCCACGTATCCGTTTTGCTGAACATCTTTCTCTTAGCCGTATGATTGGAATCCCAATTAAAACGTCCTCTATTACGTAAGGAATGCGAACGCAATGCTGGTATCACTTTCTTCCGATGGTGACGTCCCCTTTAAGTTATGGGTGATTGTGTTACTTTTTAACTGACTGCCGAAGATGGGAGGTTAATATTTTTGGAGTGTGCGAAGAATTAGACATAGGTATGTCTAATTCTTCGCCACAAAACACAGCAAAAACAGCTTTATGGATTTGTATGTACCTATGCCTGGTGGTACCTATATAAACACTTTATTGTACACAATAACAGGTTAAAGCATATACATGCCACACAAGATCCAAGTACAAATAATAAATAAATAAATATTAGGGGGCAACTTTTACGAACTAGTCCCATAGTAAGCTCAATAAGGCTTGTGTACCTATATATACTTAAATACATAGAAAACATCGAAGTCTCAGCAAAAAATGTCTGTGCTCTCCACAGAAACAAATGCCCTTACCGGGATTGGAACCCGGGACCTCTAGCTTCGGATTTATTTATTTAATCGTATGGCATTTATTTACAAACCGTGAGATCTTCGAGAAGACAAGTACGGTTGCCAGTTTATGTTGCACTTTTAGCACCACCCAGGGGTCACGTGTAGGGTAACGGTGGGTACTCCCTACGGACGTGGTGCAACTTCAAACCCCCTTTGTCAAGTGAGTGGGCAACTTGACTGTTAGAAGTTCTCAAGCCGCCCGAAGGCCTCTAACTTGGCTTAACGACTGCTGTCATAGACAGCAGCCGGGATCAACGGCTTAACGTGCCTTCCAAAGCACGAGAGCGCTCAGTTAGTAACCATTCAAAGCGGTCACCCATCCAAGAACTGACCTGTGCCCACATTGCTTAACCTCGCATACCGCACGCGGTATGCGGGCGCCGCTGGGCCACGAGCGCTCTCGGCTTCGGATGCAGTGACACTATCCAACTAGGCTAAACAGGCTGACCCGACCAGGACACAAAGTCGAACTTATCCCTATAAGCGATTTATTCCACCTAACCTTTGAGCAATTGTAACCTAGATCGGATTTTTAAAATATATTCAAAATATACTTAAATACAAAATACAGTACATAGCAGTCCCCTTTTTAATATGTATCGTTAAATTTAAATAATTTAATTTTTTACGAGTGGCGCTAGTGGATCCGTTGATACCCTCTTAATTGAAAGTCAGGATTCCGTTCCCTTTGGGTATTGAGTACACCGTCCGTTAGTCCCTTAATCTGACATTAAAGCTTTATCTTTAGAGCAGCAGTCATTACAATTTGAACCGTTTTGCTCAGATCGAAAGTTTGATATTTGAACAGAATTTATCTTTATGATAGTTTTCTGCTACACCACACAGCAAATTAAGCTGCATAAATAAATTAAGGTGAATAAAGAGGAGAATGAGAAGTCAAAATTTTGACTCTCGCTAACTGTATGCTGTCACTCGCGCGCGGAAAACAGTCGCATGAGTGAATAATATCGAGAAAAAAATTCAAACACTGAAATTTTTAGAGAGATGCCAAAGCTTCAGATATATTTTAGATCGCTCAGTTTATGCCTTCAAAAATTACCTTTCTACCGACAACATAAAGGATACTCGGAAACCTTAATAGTTGTAATAGGAAACAGTACATAAACATTGTACTTACGGTAATATTGGTTACTAAAAATAGACCGTACCTATTGGATATACCTATGTAGGCACTTTGTTTTCAATCTTGGTAGACTAGGCTATTCAGTAGGAAGCTAATCCAAGGCTACATTTCAGAAATTATTTATTTTTCTCCGCCTAAAGAAGCCTATTATCTGTAGGCTAGGATTTTATTGCCTTGATTGAAGGCGACGTTCGTAGGCTATTTAAGATGACGTTGAGACCCAATGTCTGATCTTAAAAATGAAACCAACGACCGACCGCTGTTACCGCAGCCAATTTTGTAATTATGCCATGCCGCACTGTTTTCGCAGTCAAGTATCTCAAACTTGAAAATACCATTCCTGTCATTAAGTGAATTTATTGATCTTTGTCGTGAACTTAATTTAGCAACTATATACTGCAGAAAACATATTAGTTACATGGTTAAACGTGCTTATCTTATTAAAAATTTATGCCATTCTAAAGTCCGTTTTTTGTCCAGGTCAATAAGGACGATTTATAAAGAATGACGATTACTAGGATTCGAACACGGGAGTGAAGGCTTTGTAGGTGAGGTCACTACAAACTAGGCCAAAGTGGTCATCTTTGAGAGATAAACACTGAAATGTGAAAGTGATCAACTTTTAACCCGTTACAGTGGGACAGCAACGACATAATGGGCCCTATTGTAAGATCTTTAACATAACATAACCGCTTATTGAGATGAACTTTAGTAGAACCAAATTAAGTAGGTTTGGGAGTGTATTTATCATTTTGAAGGTGTTAGCGGTTAGGTACAACTGTCCCATTTTTTGTCACTGGGTGGCACAGATCAGGACTTTAGTAAAATACATCAAATAGCCGTGATCTGTGCCACACCGTTTATGTGCCTGTTTTTTGTCTTTGTTTTGTTTTTGTGTTATTTAATTTTGTGTTTAAATAGCCATAGTCTTTAACTTAGATATAAGTTTTGCTGTACTACTAACCCGATATGGATACTCGAATTTGTCCATAATAAAGTATTTTTGATTTGATTTAGGTATAATCATGGTTAATATTTACTACGATCCAGCTTTTACGTATTCAAGCCACGAATACATTTAAGGAAAAACAGGGTTCCAACAGGCAAGTTACTATAACTGACCGAGCGAGCGAAATATTTGCGTTTCAGATTGGGCAACAATACTTTCGTATGTCTGGATTTCCGGCGGATGTCCGGCTATTCCCTTCATTTCTCAAACGATTCTTGTGAAATTTTGTGAGCGGGTTCGATAATTATATGAAAGGTTATGCGGATTCGGTTTTCCGGAATTTTAAAATTAAAAAAAAAAAAAAAAATACTAGAGGTATACAGCTCACATACTCGTAGCCCTTGAGTCGATATGTACTAATTAATTAAAGAGAGTTAAAGTGCTTAAGCAAAGTGATAGTTACCAATACATTGTCACCTTACAAACACATTTAAAATGTAGCGTTCGCATTCGGGCCCACGTCACGTATTAATGCTAGTATATAAACCAAGCCCTGGACACCCATGGCATACATTGTGATTCGTCAACCGACGGCGGTCACTCGCGTCGTCAAAACAAAAAAAAAAGTGCATCATGAAAATAATAGTGTTTCTTTCAATCGCGGCGGTTGCCTGTGCGCATCAGCCAGCCTCGCAGCTGGTTAGGACCATTTACAGCGAATGTCTAAGCCAGTATTCCGTGGAGTGCGTAAAGCCGAGGACCTTGGAATGGATTTCGCGGGTAGCTAACGACGATGAGATCAAGATCACAGAAGACTTAACCATAGTGAAGACTGGGATTTTAGATGAGGAGCCTAGATCAGCTTCTGATGATGCGTTCGCATTTGTGGATAAGATCGACGGTTTCCTCCAAACCCATACGCTGCGAGTGAAAGTTCCTGAGGAGATTACGAAGAGCGCAGCGTCGGAGTATGTGCCTCGATCTCTTCTCTCCGGCTTGCCATCTGAGCTGGATATGCCTCTGGATGGAGAAGAGGATCTTGAGGTCTTTGAGGGCAGGAAAAAGAAGATCAAGCTGCCTAAGCCTTTGAGGATCAAGTCTAGTGAGAAAACACTGATTACTTAATATGTTTTTCCCTTAATCTGACGTGCTCCAATCATCATTGGTGTAACCTTAGCTGATAAGCAATAATGTGAGAACCTCTAAGGTCTCTACAATTAAAAATGAAGCTTATGAAACGGTGCATACCTTTCAAAATTTACTTTTATTTTTTGTGGATCGACACATTTTTGGTTATCAGGATCCTAAGAACTAAACGGGGCTCTACATGAATATTTACAACGTTCTAATTAGCTTAAAATGTATGGTAACTACTTGCAATACTGAGCCTCATTGTCTCTTTAACAATTTTGGGGCGTCGTCCACAAAAACCGTGTGTGCACTTAACCTCTTTTTAAAATCGCGTCTTTTTCAGAACATGGTCTCATCAAGAAAGTGCTTCTACCCTTCCTCCTGGGTCTTAAGTTCAAGGCCTCGGTCCTTGTTCCCCTGGCCTTGGCCCTCATTGCCCTGAAAACGTGGAAGGCCCTCACCCTTGGTCTCATCTCCCTCGTTTTGTCTGGTAAGTCTATCAGTACATTTCTGTCAATTAATTTGATAAATAGTTATTGTTGAGATCTGCAGGTCTTCAAAAATGTGTGTCGTAGGCAGTCACGAAGTTCTTTAAACATTTATAGCTTTAATCAATTAAGCAAGAAGATGTAAGAAATTGTACAATTAAGTAATTTCGAATACCGGGTAATTCCAAAAATAACAAATCTAACAAACAGCCATGTTGTTGAATCTAGATACAAGAAAAAAATATAATCAAATATTGACACAATAAAATGTTGTATTGCCCTGATTGGTAGAAAATAGTAATTTCGTGACATAAATAGTTAACCGATTACATTTCAGTTTTCAGGAAACTTTAGTAAAACATAGGTTCATTGAAAAGTTAATTCAGTTAAATACAAATATCCAACAATACATACCTAAAAATGCAAGCCACATTTTTCAGTTACATAAATACTATAAATATTTCATTAAACATACAGAATTCTTAACTTATGAAAATGCCTAACTTAGACATTATGTACGCAATTAGAAATCGTCCTTATTGTTATTGACGTCACCTAATGCTTGAGAAATACACATTTATCCAAGTTTTATCAAATCGGGATTGAACAGATGACGGATTCATCAACAGTTATCGATTTTCATTCAGCCTCATGCAATTTTTTTTTTATAAAACTACACTGGCAAACAGACCAACGGCTTGCCTGATGCAGATATCATAGCCTATGGACGCTTACGACTCCAGAAGAATGCCAAGCGAGTTGCAGACCCTTTATTGACTTGAGAAGAGTAGCGAAAACTCGCGTTGTGTTGCCAGTTAGCGACATAATGCTGGTTTTTCACATCTTCGGGAGCTCTGGCGACCTTTCTCACCAACCAAACACCACATACCTAAGGAGCAAATAGTGTTGTTTTTATGGCTGCGGACTTCTGTAAGGTGGAGATACTTCCCCAGTTGGGCTGCTCTAAATATGAGCAATATGATCCGCTGTGCCCTACCTATCTTACCATACATATTCAATTACTACTTACAATTACTAATCTCAATACGACAGTGCGCTTGGAAATTGTATAACTTCAAATTATAATTATCTACCTCTACCTACGAGGGCTGTTCCGAAAGTTTTTAGCTGCTCTCACTCTATCCATGCGACATATGTTTTACTGATACCGTTATGCGGGTAATTTGGATACAATATATTATGTGTTTGGATGAAATTGTTGATGAAGTTCGATTGTTTTTTTAATTGTTTTTTTTTTTAAGTACGATGGGTCAACAGCGCTATCAAATATGAAATGAACGGGTTACAATTAGCAATGTAAAAATTGCAGAAATTACAGAAATGTTCTCGGAAATTTCCGAGAAATTACATGAAAGAAACTGAAAAAGTTCTCTGTGAGAATGTTCCCATGAGAACTTTTTTGTGTAATATATAATATTACAAGCCACATATTAGTAAACCAGACAGACAGATAGACATAATATTTAAAATGGCGTGTATCTACGTCGGTCCTGACACGATAAGATTGTTTATTAAATTTAAGTTCCAGAGAATATTCTCCATAGAAGTTTCGCAACTTATGAGCCTTCTCCTCGGTGCATTGCTAGTCACGATACCAATTTGGTGCAGTGGTACAAGATTAACTTGTACGCCACCACAAATAAATTTTCAAAAGCCCATACAAAAGCTCAATTGGTAAACAAGTAAAAAAATACTTGTTGTTTGGTAACAATTTTATCCCACCCCATAATTTATTGATATTGTCTACATAATCTTTCAGTCTTTGGGGGAGGCCTATGTCCTACAGTGGACGTCATTCGACTGACATGATGATGATGATGATCTACATAATGGTATCAATAAGAAATATACGGTCTGAATAGAGTGAGAGCAGCCCTCGTAAGTATAGTCAACAGCAAAGGTAGATGATCATTTTAGTACTTTGTCACTTTCACTGCTTTGACGTATCCCAACTGTCGCAGTATTGTTACGTTAGTACGACACAGTAATATGATCATCTACATTTACTTTTGACTGTACATGTCACTGTTTTTGTTTCTCTTTGTAACTGGCTCATTTGTGTGAGGTGTGCAAAGAGCATTTGTATTACATTGTATAATTCCTTTTCTTGTAAAGTCACTATTTGCGACATGTTTCAAACTACAATTGGAGTCCTTAATCAGATTGAGTGTTGACACGGTTACCGACCGCGCCGTACGGCTATGTAACCGTGTCAACACTAACCCTGATGAAGGAGTCCAATTGTAGTCCGTCCGAAACATATCGCAAATAGTGACTTTCAACCGTATTCCTGTCTTTAAGTGTTAATATTTCTCACGCTAGTATAAACTTATGTAATTCATTTTCGCCCACAGGTGCCATGGTCATATTTAAATTCACCAAACCCAAGGTCGTGAACTACGAGGTGATCCACTACCCTCAACACCACGTTGAACACCACGTTGACCACCACGCGGGGTGGGAGCACGGTCCCTACCAAGCACGGTCCTATGAGGACGCTCACGACCTCGCGTACAACGGACAGATCTGAACCACGACCGCATAACTATAACTAACTTATTTATTTATTGAGCTGTAAATAAACTATGAATTAAGTGTCAAATGAAAATGATATTCGACTTTGATTTTCGCGTCCCATCAACCATTTTGCCGTCATAGGGAGCAACTTATAACCGTTGATCTTCATGTATCTGCAGCTGACGACGTCAAAGATATGTCAACATGTTGTACCTAAGTATTCCTTTGTTGCATGGTATGGGCGAAAAGAGTAAACATACATTTTGTTTGACATCATAGTTATATCTCCTCGGCAACTCCAATAAAATATGAAGATATGGGATTTGCATCCATTTCAAAGTTCAAACATGAGTTGTTGAGATAATTGCAGTTCTTAATCTTTTTTTAACATTTAATACGTTCCCTGTGCAGCGGGAAATTCAAAACTTACCCCCTACGTTTAATTGTATTTCTTCCTAAACAGGAAGGTATCGGTATTAATTACCCACATTATGTGCAGAAAATGAATCCGGTGACCCAATTTTCCATTTTCCTATTTTTTCACAGTGTAGCACATATATTCCACGCACGTACGAGTATGACGAGCTCCTTGCCTGGTGCCATACTTGTGATTCACGCACGTACGGTCACAGACTTGTTGAGCCATTTAGAGCTCACTGTATACTGGACACTTTATAGCTAACTATAATGCCCAGTATGTAGTGAGCTCTAAATGGCTCAACAATTAAAGTCTGTGAGTGTACTGGTTCTTGGTTACATGGTGCATTTCAGTGGCACCCACGTAGACAGCTGTTTTGACAGATGTTTTGATCGGTTATCTGTGGTGTATAGGAGTTTATGACGTAAAAAGTTATAAAAAGTTTGTAAATATTGTTTCGTGCTTCCAATGTATATATTGCTTGAGTGATAAATTAAAAAAAAAAGTTATTTATATATCAAGAACCGCTCAAAACCTGTGCCTGAACAACTAAATAACTTGATTAGGGTATATGGGTCTGACTTTGATGATACAAATTTTCCTTTTTTTTTTGTTTAAATAAAAACTATTGTATATAAATTGTAATTTTCTTGGCCCTGGCAACATTACTTAAAATCACCTCCGGTCATTCGTGTTTTTTGTTATAAATTGCATAGGCTATACGTGCATGTATCTAGGACTGGTCAAATCCGTACGTGTCAATTTCAATAAAGCCTTAAGTTTACACGGGGTCGTGCCGCAGATATGAAGCACTCACGTGTCATTCATACCTCGAATATGTGTCCCATGCACTGGGAACGGGTTCAGAGTCCATATGTTACCTAAACATTTTTTCCCCTAAAATAAACTGTCGCTATGGTTTTCTTGCTTAAGGGAACAGAACAAAGATAAGAAAAAGTTGACCAACAAAACAGCAATGAGTCATTACTTCTTTGGTGCCAACTGCCAATGGAGGCTATACTGCATTGTGATATACAAAAAATGTGATATAGGATTTGAATCCACTACAAAGTTCAAACATAAGTTTTTGATATAATTTCAGGTTTATATCTTTTTAAAGCATGTAGCTCTTTTAGCTCGAAACGCAGCGAGTTGCGGGGTGGAGGCGGTTTTGCGTTTTTGATCTATCCGAAACTGCCAATTGTCGATTACTGCTTCATATGTCACACACTCCACTTTCGCTGTACCGCGCTATCGAATACCGGGCGGTTTTTTTATGCAACGTCCCCCGGACCGCGTTCGGTTTATCTCAAAACCGCTTCCGTCCCGCAACGAAACGAAACAAAACACCAACTCCAAATTAAAACTACATAGTACCAGTCCCAACGCAATGACTATCAAGGTCTATAACAAACTTCCACACGAGATCAAAAATGAGGGATGTGACAGAAAATTTATTAGACTTTTAAGAGACATTTTAGTCAACAAATGTTACTACACGCTTCAAGAATATTTCGACTACACATAATAGAATACTTATAATATATATAAAAAAAACTTCGGTCGGCTCTCTATTCAACTAAACTTGCAATGCCCTCTGAGGGTTTTGCATGTAATGTAACCTTACGAATCCCGTGTAAAGCAAGTGCAAAGTAGAATATGGGATCATTTGAAAGCACTAAATAAATAAATAATAAGTACATATACCTAGTTAATAAGATGACATTGTAATGCCCTTACAGGGTAGCATGTACACTACCTCACCACTATGTAACATCATGTATTTATATGCATTGAATTTGTACATGTACACAATAAATAAATTCAAAATTCAACGACGCTGCGCCGCGCTCTGTGCGTTTCAACCTTTTTTCTAAAATAAACTGTCGCGATGGATTCCCCCTTACCTTGGCAACGTCCCCTGGGTTTCCCACACTCTTTGACCGTCTTCTTGTATTTATTTCTTGGCCAGTATGAGTATGGCTATTCAGCGTCACCGAGGCTAGAATTAGGGACATTCTCTATTTCTTGCCAAGTTAAGGGTTAAACGGTACAGAAGAACGTTAAGAAAAAGTTGATTGCTCCATATTTGTGGTCATAACAAAATAATAATATACGCTCGGTCTGGCTCGGTTCTCCATACAAACGTATTTGCCCTCTCATTTTAAAACGCCATGCTAGAATAACATGAAAATTTGTATACACAATGGGATCTGGCATATATACAGAAACTATGGTCCGACCTGGATATGCTGGATTCCATTGTGTATACAAAGTTTCATGTTATTCTAGCCTGGCGTTTTAAAATGAGAGCATAAATACGTTTGTATGGAGAACCGAACGTACTGCGCAGTCTTAAATAAACAGAGATGTACTTGCATGAGGCCTCGTTGGAAGCTGTTCACCGATAAAAAAACACCGTGTATGATACTATGACCCCAGTGAAAAAGGGTATGCGTGCCCAATTGTATTGGAGTTGCAACCCTTTACACTAGAGCCATTTATATATTATGATATGAAAAGTGTCGAGAATAGGGTCAGTGTCGGGCACTGGGCCGTTTAAACCCTTCATCTCCCGAGCCCGGAGATTACCGTAGTACCGTATTCTATTCATGAAAAATATCGCTACGGGTGACAGATGTATGGCTCAGTGATCGAGCCGACACGATATTCGATATTTACATTTGTAACTATTTTTTATAAAATGTTGGTGGATTGAACTGCACATCCCACCTTGTCGGCATTTCATAAGTCCATACAATCTTAAAATACCTCTTTGGCATTGGTGCCTGCCACACATCATTACCGTACCGATTATCCAACCAACGATACGCCTGCCTGCCCATATACGCGTTATAAAGGAACTCCAATACAGAGTGATTTTCCACGGGAGTGAAGTAGTGCGTCATTTCCTTGGCCCTAAGGTCCATGGTGAATGCGTTCATGCCAAGTAGTCCGTCGTAAAGCCAGGATTGGCCCTGGGTCGCTCGGTGTAAGGCGGCCCCGCTATCGAGGCCCAACCTGGCCCATCGGCCCCATATGCAGAAAAACCAGCCCCACTCAGTCTGAAAAAAAAAACACCTTATGGAATTCCTACGAACCTCTTTTAACCGCTGTCATTTCGGTGGTAAGTTTCTATTGGCCATTTTGAAAATAATAATAAGATTCCCCGCTTGCTATAATACAGCCTGAAATCGTCTCGTACTCTGTTGATATGTGTTCAATAATGCGACCGCCGAAATCAGAGCGATTGATACGCTCGGAAAAATGCCCCTTAACACCTAATAGCTGACAACCTATTGATCACCATTATTAAAATAAAATGATTTTCAGCCTGAACGATAAAAAAGTCGGTCAAGTGTAAGCATGACTCACGCGCTACGCTGAGGGTTCCGTACAAATCTAGCTTGTACCTCAATATTTCAATTTGGTTGTATTCATTTTGATTTATTTTTATTTTTAATGACACTGGTTGTACTAATTAATGAAATGTAATATTTTATAACATAGTTGCAGGTCACATCATAGCTCGTAATTATTATTTTTTCGCTTCGTGTGTACGAGAATACTCCACTGTATGACTCCTATGACAATAATAATAATATTTTTTAAGAAAAAAAAACCGACTTCAATGGGGGAGGCCAGTAAAAGATTATTATACTTAGATAGTGCACTCTTAGATAGATATACAATAAAATAAAAATGGCTATAATGTATGTTTATAATGGTAGAAGACTAAGTACCCTCAATTCCTCATGGAATCATGAAAAAACCTTGCTTGCTTGACAAACAAAACGAAGAGAACAAATCGCCAAACGTGAACTACGCGTCGTTGAAGAGTTCCGTTCTGATCATCATCAGCAGTTCCACTTCATCAAATGTCACATTTTTGTATGATAATGCTCGATTTGTTGATAAAAACACAAAAATCACTATATGTTTGCCTTTAAGATTTGAGGAGTTCCCTCAATTCCTCATGGATCCCATAATCAGAAATCAAGTATGACAAAAACTAATCGTGAAAATAGAAATTGCTTAACAAACACAGCTAGGAGGACAAATCGCCATACGTGAACTTTTCGTCGTTGAAGAGTTCTGTTCTGATTATCATGAGCAGTTGCACTTCATCCAATGTCACATTTTTGGATGAAAATGCTTGACTTGTTGATAAAAACACAAAAAACACTATATGTTTGCCTTAAAGATTTGAGGAGTTCCCTCAATTCCTCATGGATGCCATCATCAGAACTGCGTTTTGACAAAAACGGGACCAACTTGGATATATATACTTACAATCAAAAAAATAATTTTCCAAATCGGTTAAGAAATGACGGAGTTATGGACTAACAAACATTAAAAAAAAAACATACAACCGAATTGATAACCTCCTCTTTTGAAATTTTGAAGTCCGTTAAAAATAGAATAATATCATGATTTCTATTTTTAGTTTCTAGGTATATAGGCACAGTGAAATAAAATTAAAATAATGCTTAATGGAAATATATATAGGTTAGATACAGTCAAACTCATAAGTAGCTGTACAATTTGGGACTTTGTCGCTTTTATCCATTGGACATTTAGTATGGCAGTTTATACATGACGTTAAAGTGACGAGGTACAAAAGTGTTAAGGAATACCTTAATTTTTAAGCCACGCTCTCCATGTAAAGTACACGCTTATGTCTTCCGCACACGACAAAACGAGATGTGCCTAGGGAACGGCTTTATTGGACAAGTTTTGATAAATATCATACTTTGTGAAGTTTTATTCGCTCTAGCATTTTTAGTTCCTCCAGGAGATGATTACAAATAACAATGCACATTATTGAATACGTTTTTCTTGTAGATTATCTTATGATTTCGAGGGTGATATAGAAGGTTCATTATTTTATCCTGGTTTGCCTGTTAAGAACTTCGCCATGTGTTTTAAAGTACGAGTGATATGATCTGACAAAATAACATATTGCTCTTAACTAAAGACAAGGCACAGGAATGATTTTAAGTTTTTTTTAAAGGAGTACGCAGCTTTCATCCCAACACGCATTACAAAATGACCCTGACACCCTTTTTTTGTATCTTAAAGACTGTCCACTTCCACTGCGTTTCCCCACAATATCAACCCATGACAATAAGACATCAAGTTATTCTCCGTAAAACCTTACCTTTGGACATTTTGCCGAATACTTCTGCGTCTTTACTGCATATTTGTACCAAGGCATAGGCTTTCTTCTAAAAAACATTATAAATTGGAATCCCACTATAATTGCTATAGGTTGTTTTACAGCGCCCAGCGTTGGTGAACCAAATTGCAACCTGCGCATGCACAGAAAGAAAATTAGCTCTAATAAAATTGTTAAATAAAAAGTATAATATAGTTTTTGGTCGCGGTGAAGGTAAGCAAAATCTAGACACGCGGTAGCGTGTCCAGCCAAGTTCACCCCAGGAACTGGCGGACAGTAGCCGTGTGTTTGGAGCCACTTTTGACCCCCAATAACTCCAAATCTATCTATATCTATAAATGCATTTTGAGCCTTAACTTGGCAGTTTTCTATGCATTATGTTAGAATACCATAAAAGCAGTTGGATATTTAAGAAAACTGCCAAGTTAAAATGCATTAAGCCGCAGTAAATTAGTTTAACTGTAAACAGTTGTGCCGGAGTTAGTGCCGGACTTGGCACCATTTTAGAGAATCTACGGAACTTGGCCGCCATTTAGATCTCAATTCTTTTGTCGGTGAAGACGACAACCAAGAATCGCATATTCTTAATATTGAACTTGGCTCCCATTTTCACTTTTTTTTTGATGGGATAAATCTTCTCTGGTGCTTACTCCTTAGGGTGCCTTTCCATCATATGTGCTATGCTACGTTGCTATGTATGAGTTTGAGCCCACCAATCATAATTAAATAAATAAATAAATTAGTATAGAATAGAACTGATGGAAATGCGTTTTCGTAGCGTAGCTTGTACATCCTCGCAGCGCAGCTACATAGCACATCTCTGGTGGAAAGGCACCTTTAAGCTCCGGTAGCCATGCAGGTGGTGGTGGTAGGGGTCATGCATACGGCTTTGAAGACTTTTTCGGGTTTTATATATGGCATGTCATTTGATATTTATTTGTTTTTTTTTCTGCTTTTCGATTGTGAAAAATATTGTGAAGCAACCTGCATAAGTCTGCGAAGAAATTCGACTGTGTATCCGGCCTACCCACACTGCGGCGTGGGGACTTATACCCATTCCATTTCATTTATGAGAGGAGGCCAGTGCTAAGGTAGCAGTGAGATGAATGTAGACTGATAATGATGATGGTGATTTATTCCTTATTAGTTCTTATTTTGTTTAATTTCAGAATGAGTAAAAAAATAAAAAAAATATTCAATGTGGAAAAGGGTTCGCCGGCCAAAACAAAATTAAGAAATATATAATTTTTAATATTAATGAGCCTCCGGAAAAACCCACAAATAAAATTTACAAAAAAAGTAGACTTTTAGCGCAATAACAAAGAATATTCTTCTAGCATGGAATTTCACGAAGTAATTATATTCCATTAAATGCTGGAAAGTATTTAAATAAATTTGTTTTACAAGATACTGACCAATACGAACCAGCCCTGTTGCATACGTAGGTTTGCCGATTAACCATAGTGTCCACATATCGATAAAACGGAATGGTAGACGCCCATACTGCCAAATCAAAAACGCTTGGTATTGGATGTGAGGCATTTACGGCTTCGGGCATCAAATACTGAAATCAGATAAAAGTAACTAAGTGTTCATAAATATAAAATAAAAGCAAATAAGCAGTAGTCTGAAATATTATTGGGTTGGTGCATAAGTTCTTGGACACTTGGATTTCATTAAAAAAATTCTAGGTTTTAATTCGGTTACACGCTAGAATAACCTATCATTCTCCAGAATGTTCGAGGAGCTTTAAGCCAAGCGGTATAAAAGGACGCGCGCGTTCCGAGTTGTTCAGTTCAGTTCAAGGCACACAAGGACAAGGCACTACTGCTCATTCCACAGTGAGTTATTGGTTTAAGTCTTTTGATAAGGGGGATACGAGTTGTGAAGACAAACCTCGCTCCGGTCGGCCAGTTGTCTTCGACGAAGACCTTCTAAGCTCACATTTGGAAAGACATCCGGATGCGACTACCAGGGACTTGGAGAAAGAACTTGGATACGACCATTCCACTATAATTCGGCACCTGCATGCAATGGACTACCACAGAATAATGAGTCGGTGGACACCCCACGCTCTAACAGACAGCGAGCGTGCAGCACGTGTGACCATATGCGAAAGTCTCCTCCTGGAACCACACAGACAAGACTTTCTCAGGTCCATTGTCACTGTCGACGAATCCTGGGTTCACTGTAACAACAAAACGCGGCAGGCCTATTGGGTCCCACGCGGAGAAAAGGCGCCAACAGAACCAAAACCAGATCGTCATGGACGAAAGATAATGCTATCAGTTTTTCTGGGATTGGCAGGGCATTCTCTGTTGGGAACTGTTGGACGAGAAGCAGACTATTAACGCTACTATTTATAGAGAGCAACTGCAAAAGTTAGCCTCAGAAATAGCGACTAAGCGTCCAAAAAGGCTGTCTGTATCACTTCTTCAGGACAACGCTCGACCACATATTGCGAAGTCTGTCCGCCACATTTTGGAAAAGCTGAACTGGACAGTGGTACCTCACCCGCCATACAGCCCTGATATTGCGCCGTCGGACTATTGTCTGTTTCGGGCTCTAAAGTTACATCCAAGAAGAAGTTTGAAAATTATGAACAAATCCGAGACGACATCGCCGAGTTTTTTGACCACCAGCCTCCTGCTTTTTGGGAACACGGAATAATGTCTTTGCCAGAGAGATCGTTACATGTCGTTGAACATGACGGTCATTATATTGTGGATCAATATTTCTTGAGTAATAAATAAAATTATTTTTAATAAATATGTTTGAGTGTCCAAGAACTTAATATGCACCAACTCAATAATAACTAATGTTTCTGCACGCCTATCGGTAAAATGTAACGTTACTATTCACAATGAATTCCAGTACTGTATATGTATATTACAGCCAGCTGCAACCTATGTACAGTCAGCTGCATACAAATGTTGGTCACCCTGGATAGAAATTTGTATGATTCGATATAATCTCCTTCCGCTGACTGTACCTATATTTGGAAATAAACATTTTAAGGTTGATTGTTGGTAAGGGTCGCGGGTGTCCGCTGGATGCGAGTGGCGTGTAGGACCGGTCTTTGTCAAAATTTTTGCTGGACATAGGTCCAGCAGTCGACGTCCTGCGGCTGATATGATGATGATGATGATACGCACCTAGTAAGTTTACTCCTTGAATCTTGTTGATAGCAAAGTAGAAGCAATAGAGCTGAAAAACGGTGGAATGAGGGTGTCATACGTTTCAGTAAAACTGCTCTGGCACTAACGTGGTTTGCACGCTAAGCCGTTGATACCTGTTAAGCTAAGTTAGAGGCCTTCGGGTGGCTTGAAAACTTCTAACTAATATAAATGACTTTCCTCTGTGCCGTTCCTTGTACTTTAGCACACCAGTTATTATTTACCTTAGGATGGTAATGTATCCGAGCTGGCGTCATATAGACACTATTATTAGACGTGTACGCCGAGATATCGTACCAGGCACCGAGAATGCCTTCCAACGTATCTTGATCACCGTACTCTTTCAATATCAGTTCGGTGGATGTCGCTGTAGTGAGGATATGCCGAGTAGTGAGGACTGCGCAACCAGCTAAAGGCGTTACTTTTTTGTATACTGTGCAGCAGTAGCAGCCGAGGAGTTGCGGGTGGTCCTGAAACATTAAAAACTCTCGCTCTATTTAATATAATAATTAAGTAACTGGCTGATCAGGGTTTTCCCGAAGATGACACCTAGCTAGATATTTTTGCGTTCCCGGAAACCACTTATTGTTAATTTCATTAAATCGTTAGAGCGGTTTTCGAGATTTAAATTGCAAGTAAATAAATAAATGTTGTTCGTTTAATAGAATAGGGTAGGATCCAATTCCAAACAAATAAGTATATAAATGTAGCTCGTTTCATAGTAGGTACAGGATAGGATAGGATATTGTGGCGACCGGAGTGAGAATACAAGAAATAAATTTTATAATTTTTTGTCGGCCCGATTAGCCTAGTGGTGCCACTGGCCTACGAAGCTACAGGTTCTGGGTTCGAATCTTGGTAAGGGCATTTGTTTATGGGATGAACAATAACATTTGTTTCTGAGACCTGGATGTTTTCTATGTATTTAAATATTTATATCTATTAAATATATAGTCGTCTACACTCATAACACGAGCCGTATCGAGTTTACTATGGAACTACGAGTAGTTCGATTTGTGTATGATTGCCCCCAATTGCCCGGGATAAATGCGTATTTATAATTGGGTAAAGGTTGTCCATTCCCGGTAATGGTTTTGAGGACGCCCATATAATGGCGAACTTTAATTTAGGACCTCCATAAGGTCGTCAGTTCTCTGTAACTGGAGGCCAATTCTCGGGCCGTTAGAGATGATGTCCATTAGACATATCTCGATAAAAAACGGATGTCGATCGAAAACCCATTTGCGTATTCTCAAATCTCACACTCGAGATATGTCTACTCCCAGCGTTCGAGATGCAACGAGTGATCGGTAGCGATCGAGATGGTTTTATGACAATTTTTTGACATTTGATCTGCCAGTGGTGGTAAATATCGACTGTTTACAGCAGTATTTACAAACTGAACATATTTGCGAAAGATATTTCGATTGATTTAAGTTATTTAATGCCTAAAGACTTTTAAATATTTTTGATACGTTCAGTGGTGGAATGGCAATTGACGGAAAATATTGACAGCACTCAAATATTGCAAGTTGTCTTTGACTCAAAACTGTCAAGTCAAAATAGTTTTTATGCGTTCCATTTCACGTACGTACATAAACGAGCATATAGTCATAAATATGTTTTAGGTGGTAAATCACCATAATTATCTATTAGATTATTGTAAATTATTAACACTTTTGTTTTTGACATAAGAGATATTTAATTAAGTGGAAAAAAATACAAATTGATTCATTATCATGCACTCGATTGTAAACTAACACAATCGAAAAAAACGGAACGCTTATTACAATAGACATCGATATCGTCGTTCGACATAATCTCGATCGTGCCTAGAATAAGAAATTTCCCTGTATTCGACATTTTGGTGAGATTTTTCAATAGACATTACGTCAATCGAAATTATTTTGAATGGACATCATCTCGAACGGCCCGAGAATTGGCCTCCTGGGGTGTTATTCATAAACCGTCGTCCTCACTTTTCACGTTTTTATATGGAAACTGTCAAATGTGATTTGTCAAATTTTGTTTCCAAGTTTCCATATAAAAACGGGTGAGGTGTGAGGTGACAGATGAATGTAGTCGGTTTGTGAATAAGAAGGCTGTATTGAAAGTCAAAGATTAACGCGCGTCGCTGTACAGTCGGCCTCATAAATAGCTGTACACTTTGGGACTTGGTCGCTCTCACCCGTTGGACATTTAGTCATCATCATCATCCTCCTAGCGTTATTCCCAGTACAGTTGCATTCTGAAGGATGCCTGGGGTCCGCTACCTAATCCCAAGAGTTGGCGTAGGCACTAGTTTTTACGGAAGCGACTGCCGTCTGACCTTCCAACCCAAGGGAGAAACTAGACCTTATTGGGATTAGGCTTGTCAAGTGAGTGGGCAACTTGACTGTTCTCAAGCCGCCCGGAGGCCTCTAACTTGGCTTAACGACTACTATCATAGACAGCAACCGGGATCAACGGTTTAGCGTGCCTTCCAAAGCACGGGAGCGCTCAGTTAGTGACCACTCAAAGCGGTCACCCATCCAAGGACTGACCTCATCCGACATTGCTTAACCTCGCATACCGCAAGCGGTACGCGGGCGCCGCTGGACCACGAACGCTCCCGTTGGGCATTTAGTATGACAGTTTAAACATGACGTTAAAACGACAAGGTACAAAGGTGTTTAGCCCCTTGTGAGCCCGACCGCACCTAGCAGTGGAAAGTATAATGACTGATGGTATGTAGTGATGGTAATTAGGTCTCTTGAGTTTTACACAAAAACAACGCGATCGCACGCACTTTGAACTTTGCAGTCAAAGCCGTGTGTACGCACTTATACCCCAGACGAAGTTTCTCAGTGATATGACGTTTATTAAGGAAATACATACAAAGTTGTTATATGATGCATCCCAATACGCAGCGCTCATTGTGAATGGCTGTAGTTTGTAGGGTCTCTCGAACTCCTCATAGAAGCTTTGAGAGTACGGTTCTGGTGGTATTTCTGGCAATGTCCAATCCGGAGTCAGGTCTGCCGGTCTTTTCGGGGCTATGTCTGGTTTGTTAAACTGGAATTAAAATAACAATTTCATTATTTTTATAGAAAACTCCCGTGAGTTTGAGACATATTAAAATAAAATGGAACGGGTCATTTCTTTAAGGTCGAATATCCCTTGACATATTTCAGACCGGTTCGCGGTCCTTAATCATGAGTACCTATCGCGGCGGCCGTTCTTTTAGCACTGCGTGCCCGTGCCCTGCCCACTCGGCTGCTTGGTGCAGGCGGTGGCGGCGGAGGCAGTTCTATAAAAACCACCGCCGCTATAGGTACTCATGATCAACGACCGCGAACCGGTCTGAAACATGTCGAGCAATACGTGAGTGACCCGTTTCATTATATTTTAACACATTTCAATGTTTTAAGCGACTATACCAAAAAGGTAAATAAGGAACCTTTTAGTGCCTTGGCGGGAAATTTGACAGGTCTTACGTCAACAAACTCATCCATCTTGTCATACATGTCATAAATGACAATTTATTCCTCATAATTTATTTATTTGACACAAGATTTTTTAGTTTAGTTATAAAAACCACAGATATCAGAGTAAAGCAGATCCACTCGTTTAAGTTGAGCGAGTTCTGTTCATGAAGAAGAAGAAAAACCATTTATTCCATAAAGCACACAGAACAGGACCCTAAGATAAATAAAAATAAATGAAAAACGATAACATGAAGACGCACAGAGGTGTGCACAATGGGTCCAGCAATGTGTGCGATAAAGAAAAGGCTGAGACTCAGCTTGTGTTGCTATTCGCAGGTCGTGCGAACTGCAACGCTGTTATTCTGCCACAGCCTATGAGTCTAAATTCATCTGATCGGTATCATATTTTGTGCTAGACCACGTAGCAGATGACCTCATCTATCCCCAATATACTCGTACGTATGTCCATCCATCTGATGAACATCCTTGAATAATGCTTGTTGTTCTTTATAAGTGGAGTATGTGGTAGTCTAAAGGCTTTCTGGAGCAGACATTGTTATTTTAACGAAAACTTCTAAGCCCGGATCTTACAAAAATCCATTAGAGTTGTAGATAAGAGAGATGTGATCCTGGTAGAATTAAATGTATGTACATACAAATTATACAATAGATAGGAGTCACAAGAAGAAACGACAATATAGAGATCTCTCAGGGACCGAAGTCTATCATAAATTAGTTATGCAGCTAATTTAAGAAACTTCGATAGGTAGCGCGTTGTAGAACATCACAAAGCGCTATAAAATGAATGATTTTGTCAGATTTGACAGATGACAGTAGGAGTGACGCGCCACAGAGTCAATTTGAGACACAATTTTGGTAATTTAATAATTTATGTTATATGTACACGCATTGTATAATATTGTATAATACCTAAATGTTTTCTGTCGGTCTTCACGACACAGGCTCCACCTCGCGTTTCGTTGTTTTGGTAAATAAATAATTTTGTATTTTTTGTATTTGAACTCAGCACATTTTTTGACATAATTTACCAGTTAAGATTAACTTGTCTTTATGAAACCGAGCCTTTTTAAATAAAGTTAACTAAATACCAACCCAGTATAGCGTACTTACCAATAACGCTTGGTAATTAGGAGGATATTTAATTCGGGAGGCGTACAACGGCACATGTTCTTTTTCCAATGGTACTCCTTTAATCATTTGTGCTGCTGCATTCGCAACATACACTGAAATGGCAGCCATTGCTAGTGCAAACCTAAAAGAAAACTTTATTTTATTTTATTTAAGAGGCACACAAAATACATAACATTCATTGCACAGAAAAAGAAGATAGATCGGAGGTATTGGTGTAAATGCCATCTAAAACATCTATGTACAGTATGATTCCACAATATTAGCGAGCGTAAACTACCCGAATACTACTCTAAATTAGGTAAATACTTGTAATAATATATTTCAACAAATTACACACAGACAATTATTGTATTAAAAGATTGACAAGTTAATGTCTGTTTATGTGAAAATTTATTAGTCAATATCAAATGAAAACCAGTACTACTTGTATTTTGCCATTTGACATGACAGATCTAAAATACTTAGTTTATTGAAATTTCTTCTAGTGGACCTGGCTACAGTCCTGTAGGAAAGTTCGCGTATGGAGTTTTTTTTGTCTTAGTAAGTATTTTAGACTCGGGTAGACATCGGTCACCTAGTACATTAAACAAACATTTTTGTATGAAAAAAAAAACATATATTATTTTCTTCAAAGATCTATCGACTGGGATCAAATGAAAGGGCTTAATGAGCTGATTCCAAAAATATACCACATCAATAAAAGCAGTTCTGACAATGGCATCCATGAGAAAACTGTACAAACCTTAAAGCATTAAGTACCTATGTGCACGATAAATGGACGAATAGTTTGGTTGAAGCCATTTTTTTTTGGTTAAATTATGTTACAAAAAACATATTCTATAATCAGCAGAAGAAATCATGCTCTTTATACAAAAAACATAGTAAGCAATATTATGCATATATTTCAGAGAAATTCATTCAGCTGTTTACCGTCAGGAAGACCTCACATGTGGTGTGTTTTGAAAGTGATTTTTCTTTTTTTCGAAATCACTTCCTGAAATGTAATGGTGTGGTATAGGTATGGTTTAGGATTCAGCTTATTGAGCCCTTTCATTTGGTATCCCAGTCGTTTGGGGTTAGGTTTTAAAATATAACTCACATTTCGAATAATAAATGTCATACGATTAATATAATTAAGGTATAAAATAATGAAAAATACTTGCCACAGTACCCGCCCCATGGTTTGGTTTGCACTTCGCACGTATCACAGATCTTTGTTGAACTGTATCTCGGGCGTTGCTTGGTTCATCTTATATTATGGTAAACTTGAGTGTTGCCATTGCTACGGAAACGCGATAATCCCTTTTCTTCTGCATTTTCATTTTTTTCGTGGAATACTTGTGAACCAGCTAGTTATTTGATTATGTGAAGTGGCAAACTTACGATAGCATATGTGCTATTGTTTTCCCGGGGTTCTATCCAAACGCGAGCTGTGGAACACCCCATACCAGGGGTTGTAGTCCGTGCGAGTCGAACATACCCACTCGGTTTCTCCCGGGCCGGGTAGGATCCATAACTGTTTTCTGTTCTGTGTCATCATTATAGTATGCTACTTATGACATTTAGATCAATCTTACGCACCCTGAAAGCCGTAACGTTATCACCCATTCTGGTATAGTTTATTTTATTTAAGAAGCGGGGTTTTACAACACTTTTTGTTGCTTAGATATGAAAGGAAAAGATAACAAAGAGTCTTTATACAACTGACTGAAAAGTTCGAAACATGTCGCCTGGAGTAACAATTTATACGTGAGTTTTAACCATTTTTGTGGTATAGTTTTAAACAACACTTTAATAAATCCAAATAAAATTTATATTTCAATATTATTTGATTAATGTTAATTTAACATGCAAGTTAAATTTTCAACTATTTGATAGGAAAAAAAAGCAATCTCGCACGCACCTAAACTCAAGAAAAGAACTTGCACCTCTTGCTTCCCACCCGGCTACTTTCACCACCAGGAACACAACACTACAACACACTTACTCGAGATAAGATTTTTAAAATTTTATGTGGCAACATTTGGCACAAAATATTCGCACCGTATTCAGTATCGGTAAGATTGAATAGTAGTTTATAAAGCAAACTGTTTGTATTTTTGAGTTCCAATGTCATTCCAAGTACAAACGATCTTGTTGAGTAAGGAATTTCAATCTCGAAAGACGTCTCGTTTCTGTGAATGTATCCAGTTCCTAATGACTGTATACCCGATATGCGAAAACGGAACCCTAAAAAAATCATCGATGATATAGAGGTTTCTAAAAAAAACCTTATTAAGTGAACTGTTGGTGAGATATTAGCTGCCAAATTCGTAAAAGTGTCCCCCCCCCCCCTTTTTTTTTCTTTCCAAACTATGAAGTTAATTGCGTAAAAAGTTTAGGTGGTGTACATCAATAAATATTTTTAACGATTTTTGTTTTGAACAAGATATATAGGTCTGTCGGTTTTTGAGTTATCGCTGAAGTACTGTCTTGCCCAAATAAAACGATTTAAGTGCCGTGAGCTCCCTAAGAAGATACGACCTTTTTTGATTCGATGTATTGTATAGTGGTTTTAAAATGTGGACTAACTAGTAGGTGTCGGTACGGAACCCTTAATTTTGCGTAGTCCTACACGCACTTGGCTAGATTTTATTATTAGTCGTGGAAAGGGGCGGCTGGTACTCGTACATAACCCGGGGTGTTATTCACAAACCGACTCGTCCTCACCTGTCACCTCACACCTCACCCGTTTTTAATATGGAAAGTGTCAAATTTCATTAGTCAAATGTACGAGTATGTACGTATGTATGTATAACACTTTATTGCACAAAAAAAAACAATAACAATCGAAACAAAATAACAAAATGTAAAAGTACAAAGGCGAACTTATCCCTATAAGGGATCTCTTCCAGCTAACCTTTGAGAAAATTAGAAAAATAAATGACAAATTTTGACAGTTTCCATATAACCTCCTGACGACTGGGTATCAAAATTTGCCAGAGTAAATTATACTCTGTCAGATTGACAAAAAGTCAAAACTTAATTGGGACCTATGTAAAATGTACGGTTTCTATCCCTTTCTTTATCTTACCAAATACTTACTTGGAATGTTAGGTTTCAATCCCCTAGAGATCCGGCGCAATATCGAACTTTTGGCAACTGTTTGTCGGCTCAGAGTGCGCAGTACGTTCGGTTCTCCATACGAACGTATTTACGCTCTCATTTTAAAACGCCATGCTAGAATAACGTGAAACTTTGTATACACAATGGGATTCGGCATATCTAGGCCGACAATTAGTTTTTGTTGCTTGAAATTATAATGGAGAAAAAATACAGCGATTATTAAGGTTTGTATGAAGCCGTAAAAATCTCAAAAAACCGCTGTATTTTTTTTCTTTTACAATTTCTAGCAACAGAAACTAATTTTCGACCTAGATATACCGGATCCCATTGTGTATACAAAGTTTCGTGTTATTCTAGCATGGCGTTTTAAAATGAGAGCGTAAATACGTTTGTATGGAGAACCGAGCGTACTGCGCCCTCTTAAGAGGAGAGTCAGATTGCTCCGACTTGGTCTCTAGAACTGTTTGTTTGTTCCTGACAAGTTGCTTCGCGGCCACAGCCATCACCTCTTGGCGAAGGAGGCGGCTCGCACGGTGGCGCATGAGCACTCGCCAATTTTCAACGCGCAAAAGTAACCTTATATGTACCAGATTGCGATCTGTTTGCCTACAAGTGGAGCAAACTTCTATTTATCTTTAAGCAATTTTGTGAAAACTATGTGATATACACGCATCAGCTTGTAGCTGCTAGTGTATAAATAATAATAATAATAATAATATGTAGTGCCGGACTTGGCACCATTAAAGAGAATCTACGGAACTTGGCACCCATTTAGATTTCAATTCTTTTGTCGGTGAAGACCACAACCAAACATCGCATATTCTTAATATTGAACTTGGCTCCCATTTTCACAGTTATGTTTTTGATGGGATATCATATATAACTTTTTGTCAATCTTCGCCAAATGGTGCATTTTAAGAGCGAATGCACGAGTTTACTATACAAAATACCCAAATTGCTATAGGTGCACCTCAAATATTTGAAGAGTTCCCTCGATTTCTCCAGGACCCTACCTATGTTAAGATTCTTAACTGATAACTGCCAACCCAACCCAACGACACACAATTGTTCTTTTCTTCTCAAAATAAGTGTTTACTTACATTAAAATCTGTTCAAAAGCGACTTTACCGGCCAAGCTAAAAGATTCAAAATCCAATATTAGTATTGTAAAACGTCAGTCACTTAAATCTTATCTCTATAATGATGGGCATGATGGCTCACCAGACTAGCACGTTCTATGTGACGTTTTATAACTATTTTCCACTTCGACGTTAAGACTGATGTTTGGGACCACCCCTAAAGTATACCATTTCAAATAGAAAAAAGAATTTTCCAAATCGGTTAATACGAGTAAATGACGGAGTTCTGAGGTAACTAGCATAAATAATAATAGTAATAAAATTAATAAAAAAATCACTGTTTTCTCATTTTTTCTTGTGTACACACCCAATTACCAAGCTGCATACCAAATTTTAGCTTTCTAGGTCACCTGGAAGTGGGTTAGGTTTTTGATTACTAGTCAGTCAGTCAGTGGTAAAAATGTCGATTTTTGGAATTTAATTTCTCAATAACTATTAAACCTATGTTTATGAAACTTGGGGTTCTAGTTGTTCTAAAGGATCTTAATACATCTACCAAATTTTTTTTTTGTTAAATAGATTTGGAGTTATTGGGGGGTCAAAAGTGGCTGCAAACGGTTTGTGTATAATAACACACGGGCAAGGCTGTTGTCCGCCAGTTCCTGGAGTAAACTAGGCTGGACACGCTACCGCTTGTCTAGATACCACGATAACCCGCAATGTAATGAAGCTCGTATGCGAGCCTCGTTTGTGTGTACAGTACAGAGGCGTTTATTGATGTTTAACCTCATAATATAAGATGTGCAGAAGTAATTTATAAAAATAATTTATTGTTAATGTCAATTTGACAACTATACGCGTGTTTCAAATAAACATGTGAAATTTTTGTTATATTTTATTTTACATGTGTTTTACGATTAATAAAGAATATAATAATGAATACGCCAAAGTACTTAGAAAAGTCGTGTGGAACGTATTTATTGTATTGGAATCATTATTTAAATTTGAATACCCAGGTAGGTACCAATGTATTTGAGTGTGTCCCTACTCTCCCTAGCCACGCTAAGCCTTTTTTAATGTAATATTATCAATTATAAGTTAAACTTTTTTCGAAACGGGGCCTAATAATAAGTAGGTATTTGTAAAATAATTGTTTATGTAAACTAGCTGGCGAGTGCGAGTGTATCTGTTCGATAAAAAAAAAAATTGAGTGATCCGTTTTGATATGGGAACCATAAAAAAATCTATAATTGTATTATAATTTATAAAAACTGTGTATTTGTGAGAAAAAGATTCAAAAAACATTCCGATACCGGGAATCGAACCCGAGCCTCCTGGGTGAGAGCCAGGTATCCTAGCCACTAGACCATATCGGATATATGCAGAGAGTTGAATTTATATGTCTTAAGCCACATATTTGATTTTATTTGGGGCATAGATTTGTAATGATAGGTTTTTTTATACATTTAGGACTTTACGTTACGAACACAAGATCAATTTTTGAAATGTTCACACGACCCAACGCCACACAATTGTTCATTTTCTTCTTAAAATAAGTGTTTACTTACATAAAAATCTATTCAAAAGCGACTTTAGCGTCCAAGCTAAAAGATTCAAAATAATAATTCTTATCTCTATAATGATGGGCATTATGGCTCACCAGACTAGCACATTCTATGTGACGTTTTATAACTATGTTCCACTTCGACGTTAAGTTTGATGTTTGTGGAAGAGAAGAGATCTTATAAATAAAATAGCTACCGTTTAAGGCACGAAGTTTTATTTGAGATTTTTTCTATTTTTAAACCACGGATTAAACGCTCTCTAGTAATGAGCGTGAAAGTTTGATGACTTTTTTGTGTCGTAGCGAGATGACTAGCCAAGTAGTTCCTTGCGAATCGGAAAGATGGCGCTATCCTCAATATCTTAAAATAATTGAAACAATTCAACTTTATAACTTATTCTGTAATTGACTCATATTCTTTTTATCAACAATATTAATACAAATACATAGCATCTAATATGTTTCTTAATTATACACAAATATACAATTATACTCAGCGCGTTATCAAGTATTTTTAAAGAGTTTACATAAAAATAAACGATTTAAACTCCGGTTCAACGAGGTTTTCTAAAACATAAAACTTCATCAAATAATATAGTCATTCCCACGGATTATCATCCACAGTCTCAGTAACACTGTCTTTCATCTTCATAAGTTTCTTTTTATGCATTCTACTCTCCACCGGACCTTCTACTATTTCCCCTTTATTGAAATCTTCAGCTGTTATTACTGTTTTAAGTTCTTCTTGCTTCACATCGCTTAATAATTTAGGTTTCTTCGTTTTCTGAATGTGCCTTAACGGATAATACACATATTTTACTCCGTTTATTATCTTATACTTCGGATAGTTCAGTTTATTTTTATGCCTGGCTCCAAGTACTTGATTCATCCAATATAGATAAGCATTCTGCAGCACGTCAATGATACCTCTCTTTTTCCTTGACTTGACGTTCGCTTTAATGATTTCATCATTCAGGTTTTTTATAAGAGAATAAGGCTTCTTTCCATTTGCGTTATTGTTGTATCTGACCAAAGGAGTGACGTAGGATATTATAGGAGTTTCCTTTATTTCTTCAGTGTTTTCTATAATGGATCGGCTCTGCCATTGCCCATTGGCATCGTAACCACCGCCGCTGCCGTCTTGTCCACCTGGTTAAAGGAGAACTTTTATTCTATAGCAATTAGGAACTTATTGTATTGAGTTAGACTGGTATAATACCTGCTGGCATCCAGGCGCCGCCGCCACCGCCTCCTGCTGCCCAACCCTATGGAAAATAGTCATATATGTAACATTATTAATATTATTATATGCCTAAGGGCCCAGTCACGCCTTTGAGCGGCGGTGCGCCATATGTGGGAGTAAGACATCGCGCTCTGATCTTTCGGTCGAACGTATCAATCTCGCATCGCTGCCGCTTGGATTCATGCCTTTTTTCTTGATATTTTTTTTAATTATCTGTGTGACCAAGGCCGGGTGGCAAAACGGGCGAATCTTAAAAAAATTCAAACCCCTTTTACAACTTTCTACTCTTGCTATATTCAATCACATTGCTAACTCATTTTTCACAGGCGTTAATATACGCACGTAGTTTCGAATTAGGCGTTAATTTGGGGAATCCTAGGATATATCTCGAATATTTTTTTTTTGATATTCCGCTAAAAATGTGTGGTGTGGGTCTATTAGTGATAATTCAATGTATACCTTGCGTATTTTTGGAGGAGTTAATGTTTTTACGTACGGCGGGTAGGTTCATTAAAATACGCAAGTGGATACATAGCATTATCACTAATAGACATACACGTTCTTTAGCGGAATAGCACAAAAAAAAATCTGGAATTTTATCTACCGGTGAGTACAATAAATCCTTATAGCCTTATAGCAGACAAAGTGGTAGCGCGTTTATGATTGCTCCACAGTCACAAGCCTTCATAGGCTACGGTGACTGTTTTTAAATTGGTAACAGACTGGCGTTTGATCGCCATATCGTCCGTTGGTAAGGCTGGCCGTCTGATAGTTTACAACCGGCGAAGCATAAAAAAACTTATACGTCAAATGTAATGTAATTAGTCGGCCTGTTTAGCCTAGTTGGTACACTTACTATGAAGCTAGAAGTCCAGAGTTCGAATCCCGGTAAGGGCATTTGATTCTGTGCTGAGCAGAAACATTTGTTCCTGAGACTTTGATGTTTTCTATGTATTTAAATATATATCTGTTAAATGTATCGTCTTCTAGTACCCATAACATAAGCCTTATTGAGCTTACTATGGTGCTAGTTCGATTTGTGTAAGGATTTGTCCCCTAATATTTATTTATTTATTTATTAATGCTGTCTTACGTCGCCCCCGCCGCCGCCTCCCCCGCCGCCCCCGCTGCCCCCTTTCTTTTCCAAGATCTTCATCAGCAGCATCATCTGTAAAATTGGAATACTTAGCTTAGGCTCCTTTCATCGACTTGGTAATTGTCACTTGACAACTTGACAACGACAATCCTACGTACAGTCGAATAAAAATCCGTTCCGTGTGCCCCAAGGGTCCAAAAAGAGTTAGTAAAATATACGTAATAATGACATCATGCATGCCCTAATTTCAAGTTCATTGATCATATGGAAAGTTTAAAAAATCCTCGAAACAAACTTTTGTAAGAAAAGCTGACTTTTTCATAACATGTCTATATTAATTATCTACTTAACGAGCTCTAAAAATGATATCCCACTCGACGGGGTAGGTCAATTTTATTTTTAAATGCCCTTAAAAGCAACGAGGTGCTTATATTGTGAAAATCTGAAGACTGTTAGTTTCATCCTTCAAATGTATCGTTTGGCTAAGTATTTCAAATTTTCTGTCAAGTGTAAAACCTCTGTGACAGACGACAGACGGACGGACATTTGTGTGACGTGACAGAAATAGGGCTCAGTTTGGACCCTTCAGGTACGGAACCCTAAAATGACATTTGTATTCTTCGATATGTGGTTAGCAAACTGAAGGTATGTAAAACAATACTCGCCTTTGATATCATGAAGGACATCATACTGAACATCATGCCTTTGAACGACATCATGCCCATCATTCCCATCATCGCTGGAATCATCTGGAAAACAAAGTCATCAAAAACAACGGTGTTGACAGAAATACAGATTTTTTAGCAAGTACTCAAAACTGCTGAAGGCAGATGTCACAAGCGACACCTAGTGGTGCGGACCTGGAACCACTAAGCATTTGATTACCGTAATAATGCCCATAGATATGAGTGCGCATGGTGGTTCGGGCCATAGCCGCTAGGATCGCTGGCATCGCTCTGCTTTACCAATGGCATAGGGTCACCCGCGCCCGCGCGAATTGGGAAGAAATAGAGCGATCTGCCTCTTTTCAACTATAATGGCTACCGTGTAATCCTAATTGTATAATAAAATAAATCTGTTCTCTCAATTTGGTCTTCTTTTTATTAGGAAATACACTTTTTCCTTCAGCAATGAGATAAGAAAAATCATCATTCATTACATATACGAAGAAATTCAATGTTGTGTGTGTAGTTCCCAACCTACAATAGTTTAGCAGTGCATAGCGCACCCCCTTTCATTCATCATTAATTTGCTCAGCAGTGGTACTCGTATAATTAGCCAAAAAAATAGGACTACCAGAACGTTAATGAAGAAATAATAATGATAATATATAATAATGATATCATATAATATTAATTGAATTGTAAACTTATTGCTAGTATTGACACCGTCCTTCTGTATACATAGTTCGAACAATATTACAATTGCCTGAATAGATTCGGAAAAAGGTAATCCTATTTCTTAGCTTACTGTACCGTGCTTAGATGATGATTGCTGGGGGTGCAGTTTGATAACCCTAACTTGAGGTGTGTTTATTAAACCATATAAAATGTTCATAGTTAAACTTCGCTCATGGCTTGTAGATAAATGTTTTTATTATATGAACGAATAATTTGACATGATACCAAATGTAAAGTACCTAGGTAACTATAAATAATATACTATTTAGTCATAATAATTGTATAACAATCATATATTCCATAGATTTTAATTAATTTTATAAATCCTGCATGTCAATTGTGCAGTTCTATATTTATTATATTTTGTCACCCTTACCTATATGTATGTAAGATGATAAGTTGAGAGCTAATCGTCGACGGTGGCATGGGCATGTTATGCGGAGGGATGAAAGTCATGTGACAAGAAAGGTATTAGGCATGAATGTGAAGGGATGTAAGAGAAGGGGTAGACCAAGGTAAAGGTGGATGGATTGTGTGAGAGACGATATGAAGAGGAATGATGTTAGTGACGAGATGACGGGCGATAGAGAGATATGGAAGAAAAAACATGCTGCGCCGACCTCAAGTAAATGAGAAAAGGGGACGCGAATGATGGTGTATCATAATTCTCCCAAATAAAAACTTTGACTTTGACTGTGACCGTATTTTGATTAGTTACGTAATTTTCAAGGATTTATTTTATTATCTAGTGTCACTGGTAAAACCCTGCAGCCCAGCTGAAACGCCTGGCAACTTATAGAAATAAATTAAGCTAATTATTGAAACAATAATGAATCGGGTAACCCGACGGGAGTCCGATTTTCTGTAGAATTGGACTACTGGGACGACTAAGGACGACTAAGTTTCATCAGTCCGATTCTCCGCCTAAATATTCAGACTACCTACTTATACAAATACAAGGGGAAAAACGCCAGAGTCTTATTAAGGTGTGCAATTAAGAGTTTTTGTATTGTATTGTAAGACATATGAGCTTGATAGCATATGAACGTAACACAGCAGTACGTACACGTACCACACTTGTTCACGTTAATAAGGATAGATGGAACAATAAAAGCAGCTTACCATCATCATCTTCATCTTCATACACATCATCGCCATCATCATCATTTTCTTTTTGCCATCATCATGACCCCCACCGCCACCGCCGCCTCCGCCTTTCCGTTTTTTTCTACCCACAAACTCGTCAACTGAAACATGACAAAAACATGAACTATTCAAAAGTCACAGTTTTGTCTGTATTACAATCTTCTGAAATTTCATTCTTTCTGGTATGTATATTAGGTGACAAACTATTAACAGATTTCATTGTTTTTTGCGGCCTGTTTAGCCTAGTTGGTAGTGACTCTGCCTCCGAAGCTAGAGGTCCCGGGTTCGAATCCCGGCCAGGGCATTTATTTGTGCATTTATCACGGATATTTGTTCTTGGGTCTTGGATGTTTTCTATGTATTTAAGTATGTATTTATCTATATAAGTATGTATATCGTCGTCTAGTACCCATAGTACAAGCTTTGCTTAGTTTGGGACTAGGTCGATTTGTGTAAGATTGTCCCCCATTATCCCCCATTATTGTTGATTTTAAATTGTTTTTCTTAGTTTTCCCCTCCCTCTTTTCTCTTTAATCTTCCCTTAAAATTAAGATTAAGAAAACATCACCATGTCTGGGTACATTTTTTGACTTTATCCTGACCAAAAAGACTAATGAAATGTACATACTTAATATTTATTTTTTTAAAGTCGAAGACTACCACTTTATCCTGGTTGCGCGACCCTTACTACGAAGCTGAAGTCCCGGATTCGAATCTTAATCAGGGCATTTATTTGTATCATGAACATGAATTCTAATTCAAACATTTATTTGTCCAACATAGTTCTAATCTAAGGTGTTACATTTTGATTCTGTATCACTATGTGGTGCCTTGTGACATACAAACATTTATGTGATATGTATTTGCATGCAGCATGCTATATAAACTCATATTGTCTTCTATCTAACATATAGTTTTCGATTCTTACATATCTAAGTATAGTATGTACTGTACTGGAAAATTGAATATTAGTTCCTACTTCTTAGATATATTTAACTATATGTATGTATAAAGTCGCCAAGCTAGTACCCATAATACAAGCTCTGCTTAGTTTGGGACTACGTCGATTTGTATAAGATTGTCCACATAAAATAATTACTTTATTTTATTCTTTAGGTAATTAACTACAATAATGATACTATACACAATTGAAGCATTCACCTCTTAAATATACTCATGTTAAAAGTCATTAAATATGTTAATACATACTCACCTGTGTTTGACATTGGTATGTCTTTCCCCAATGCTTTAAAACGCAGAATGTGGTTGTCAAAGAATTTATTGACTGCATTGTCAATGTCCAAAGATAATGCTTCAGAATTACCCCCAATTTCCGGTTCTTCAATGATATTTTGCTCAATTTCACTTCTATTTATTTTAACTGTAAAGAATTCGAAGACGGCATTAGAATAAATACATAAAATAATTCTGCTTTATTATGATAATTCTGTTATAATTTATCTATTAATTAACATGTAATAAATATTAAATGCATGCATGTATTTGGTTGGACCCGGGTATGTCCTAAAACTACGACCAAGACCACCGGGGAATGGGCAGCAGCATTCCTTAAATGCGGTGGAGATACTGCGATCGCCAACCCGCATGCCAAGCGTGGCGATTATGGCATTTACCCCCCATGAAATTGGGGGAGGCCTATGTCCAGCAGTGGACGTCCTAGGGCTGATATGGTGGTGGTGGCATGTATTTCTTTATTTTATTTACTTGTATCATATTGTACCGTTAAAGTATAATGTTTTTTTTTCTCAAATTGAAAACTCGGGGCAAAATAGCTTAGATTCGATGACGGTGCCGCCCTTCCGCACATAAACTGAATTTATCTTTTTATTATTGTTGATAGTTGCACTTAAAATAAATAAATATCCTTACTTCTTAATGTTATTTGTTTACATTAATTATACTGGTATAATGAATTCATTACTTACCAAATTTTAAATAGTCCCCTATTACCGAAACTTCACTCAAATTATTCAACGCTTTCAGATACAATAGCGTTTTTTTCTGTAAGCAGGAATACGATAAATACAGAAAACATTCCGTATATACACCTCTAAATGCATCAGCTGAATTATCAATAACATCACTCCCATCACTTATAACAGTATCACTAGTATTAGTAACAACATTTGCGTTAACTATGGCAAAAGCGGCAGTTAAAATCACAATTCTATCGAATGCCATTGCGGACGGCTTTAGGAAAACAAATGAAAAACAAAGTTCTAACTTAGCGTTTTATTTATGTTATAATGGGGTTTCAGGTCAAATGTCAAGGTATGTGGGTGAAAACATATCATTTAGTCTTCAAGACAAGAACGATTTGCGGTCGCCTAGGGGTAGGACTTGAATGTCAACCGCGAAGTTCTGTGCAATATTGTAAATAGGGATATAGGTGTTGTTATTAAGGCGGTAAAGTCTGTATTACTAGCTCGTTGTTGTAACAAGTGTCAATTGAAACAGTGAACGATGAAGATTTAGAATAGAATACAATAAATTATTTAAAAAAAAACCTTTTTTGTAATGTTATTGTGCCTAGTTGACTACATTTTCTACAGAACTATCTACTAAAACTAATCTAAGACATAACTATGTTGTAAGATGCTATTTTATCTCACTTAAAAATTCACAAGAGAGAATAAAAATAAAACTTCATAAAGTCAAATAGGATTTATCGAAGTTTGTCCAAAATAAGCCGTTCCCGAAGAATGGTCCACTTCGTTTTTTCGTGCGCGGAAGACATAAGAGTCTCTGTCACACAGCGGCCTAGTTAGCACGTTAACTTATACCATCACGTTTAATGTGACGTTTTAGTATATTTCGGCCATATAATGTGAAGGTATAGGTTATTGTGCAGCGTGCTAAGCTAGGCAGGCGTAGTTTACCGAACCAAGTTGGCATTTAAATATGTGTGTTTTTAAATCAGTGTCTATTATGCAATAGAAACTCTATGTACAACGAAAATATATACAAGAATACCTAACCAAAATAATATAAAGAAAATTAAAACTAACTTACATCTAAAACGGGCCCTTGAGGCATTGTACCGAGGATGCTGGTGGCATTTCCTCGCTGTATCGCAATGCTGTTACGTTGAGCGAGGAAACCGCCAGCTCTTCGGTCACCAGTTACGTAAATAATTACCAGTTATTAATATGTGTTTATTTAAATAATTTAGCCACCACTGTGGCCAAGCGGTAAGGCAAGCGACTTTTAATCTGGAGGTTCAGGGTTGCTGTGGTGGTTTGAGGTCCTCGACACAGCTTGTGAAATTTAACTGTAGCCTTTTGATGAAGGAAAACGTCGTGAAGAAACCAGTTTAATCCCAGCAAGGTCTAGTTTTCCCTATAGATTGGCTGGTAAGATGGCAGTCGCATTCGTAAACCTAGTGCCTACGCCAAATCTTGGGGTTAGCCGCCAAAGCGGGTCCCGGGCTCCTCTTGGATACAACCGGGAAAATGATAGGAGGATGCTGAAGAGTACAACACAATACAAATGAGGAGTGTCTTTTCAAAAAGGTTTATTGTTCTGTAACTCTATTTCTGAATTGGACCTTAAGTTTTCTTAAGCAAGGTTCTCTTTAGAAGTATCGCCAAGACAAGAATAAGCCCTTTTGAAAAGACACTCCTCTAATACTATTTATTGCAACCTCAATCAAAATGCAAAACAATTCAGAAACGAAGAAAACAATAGGCGGTTCTATCGCTAAAAAGTACTTTACTTTTGTCGGCCTGTTTAGCCTAGTTGAAGCGTGAGGTCCCGGGTTCGAATCCCGGTAATGGCATTTATTTCTGTGATGAGCAGAAATATTTGTTCCTGAGACTTGGACGTTATTAAATATATCGTCGTCGAGTACCCATAACACAAGCCTTGTTGAGCTTACTACGGGACAAGTTCGATTTGTGTAAAAACATTTTCCCCTAAAATTGATTTTATTTACATATTTATTTATTTACTTGCACGTTCTAGATTTTTCCAAGTCACTGTACCAACCACAACTCGTGAATGAAATCTCCCGAGAAGGGATGCCTGGGGAACTTTCATGTTAAGATCTTTTTAACTGGTTAATACGTACTTTGCGGTTAACAACGTAGTTCAAAGGTACATCCGTTTGCTTTTGGCAACCAGAGTTGGACACTTGGCACACCCTCGATCCTGGCAACGGTACTTGTAAACAATACGACGGCGGATATTTTCTAGATTAAATTAGTTTAAGCTATAATTTTAAAATCTGGGTAGCTGGAAACAACATGTAGACGTCAAAATGCAAATACTTAACTTGCTACACAGATGTATTAAAAAAAACAGGGTAGGTATGTTTATTTTTCACTAAAACAAACACCAATTACAATTGTAGGAGATATTTTATTTCAAATAAATTTAATAACATTAAATAAACCAATTCATAATTTGCAAATATATTATTTAATACTTCGAAAGTACATTTTAAGTGTAAAAACAAATATATTATAAATAATTTATATTAAAAAAAGTTTTTGGTATCAAGAATAAATGCATTGACAATAAATAGAGATATAAGGACAATATCACAGTAATAATACATACCGCTAATAATATATAAATAAATATTGGGGGACAATCTTACACAAATTGACCAAGTCCCAAACTAAACAAAGCTTGTACTATGGATACTAGACGACGATATACATACTTATATAGATAAATACATAGGAAACATCCAAGACTCAGGAAATATACCAAAAATACTTATATTTTACATATAAAAAATCAAATACACGCAAATAAATATTAGAAATATATAAATATGCATAATAATATCAATAATAAATAAAGACCTATAGTTTTTATTCATATTAATAAGAAATATAAATAAATTAGATAATAAATACGCATGACTAAATATGAGTAACATAAATAAGTACACTTTATGGCAAATAATAGGAAAATCTCCTAAATACTCGAAGAAATAAGAAAATAAGCTACGCATATATATAAAATTACATAAATTAAAAATAAACATTTTCAAAAAGTATAGGTTGATACGGTGGGTAGAACAAAAACAAACAAAATATAACTAAAAACACAAATAAAACTTTAACGCACCTACAGATTCTGCAATAAATAAATAAAATGTTCAACAAACACAAAATAAACTAGACTTAACTAATTAATAAATTACTAAGAACTAAGACAATTTATTTGGTATGATTTTATACCAAAAATGACGTCACTTCTACGTCAAGAAAATAATAAATAAATTCATTCTTGTATTTCTAATGCAAAGTGTATAAGATGTACATTTTATGTAACATAAAATAATTTGATAATATGTATGTGTATAAACAGCCAACATTTTCCCTTCGAAATGTAAAGGATACTGGAGGACTTATTTTGGCTTTGAAGTACCTATACCTATTGGAACTTTAAGATATATTTTCTTCATTCGTATTTAACGATAGCATGTTCTTCATTATACGATATAGACGAGGCTAAGTACCTAACTAAGATCAGTGTATATGCCTTTACAGGGCAAATCTATGAACTAGTACTCGAGGTCCCATACGGCATATAGCTACTATACGCATCAGGCTCGTATGCCCTTCTGTATCCACCGTGATGTCCATGTTCATGCTCATGATGCTCCTCGTGGCTGTGAGAGTGATGATGAGAGACCTCTGGCTTGGTGATGATTTCGTAGGTAGTTTTACCTCCACCGCCGTGACCCTTGAGGCCTACCAGGGCCGACAGTAGGAGAGACATGAGGGCTGTCATTAGAGCCTTGCCTGCTAGAAGGGCTAGGGCACCAAGAGCTGCTGCTGCTAGGGTTCCTGCAAAAGAAAATTTCATTAAAGAAAAATGTCCTGATGATTATACTGGTTGAAAGAATATTAAATATAATTTAATCGTTGTAGCGAACTCTGAGCTCCGGAACAAACAGCCAAGGATGAGAATGTATTTGTAACAGTTCTTTTTATGTACTAATTTAATTATATGTCATATATTAAGGCCAAAGAACTGTTACTGTTCTCAGCCAAATGGAAAGGAAAACTAAATTATGCATTGGATTTAAATGACCAGATTGTAGCTACTTTAAAGACGCAAAGAAAGGTTATCTCAATTATATTCACATTTAAGTGAACAAATTATATTGATAAATGGTTGCTATCCCATAAAGAACTACCTACCTTTCATCATCAAAGCAGCAGCTAGCAGACCGCCCCCACCGCCTTTGCCGCCCCCCAATCCTCCGCCACCACCACCTTTTCCTCTTCCCGTTGACGCAGGATCACCCTTCGCCATATTCATAGCTTCTTCCGTGGTCTTCGGATCCAACAACCTATACTTCAAAGAGTGCCCATCCAAGTAGTCTTGCAAACGATGCAACAGAAATCTGTTTAGTTTCTCTTCTGGTTTCCCAGGGAACTGTCTGGATAATTCTGCTGCGAGCTCTTCAGGGCTCGAGGAATTTAATGTCTTATTTTCCTTCACGATGCTTAACCCTGGCAGAATAGGTAGCTCATCGCGAGAGCTCAAATCCTCTATAAAGGATAGCACATGAATCTTCAGACATTTAGCACTTAGACTGCTGTTGCAATCCTTGTGCAAGGACCGTCCTGCTCTTTCGGACATATTTTTCTGCGGTTCGACAATCGTATTCGTTCCAGATCCATCAATGACGGCTTTACATAAATTCACGCACAATATAACACTCACAAGTACACTTTTCACGTACATTTTGTCACTTATACACTGCACTATTCGATTGCTAAAGGTTTGCAGTCATATCGTTGAATGGCGCCATTCAACTGATGCTTTTACTGCTCCGATCAATTTATTTTATACTGTATCGGATACAAAAAGTAAGAAAAATTGACAGAAAAGGTAAAAGAGTAAACTTGAACGTTTTCGACGGACTCATTGTTCGGACCGGCGTTTACTTTCGAATGTAAATAAAAAGGTGACGTTGGAAAAGTGGGAAATGATAATGATTTTAAATTGGTCGATTATTTCATGCTTTTCTATTTCATCAAATTATGAATTTGGATTAGACCAGTTTACCTCTTACTCATCATTTATTTATTAACTAACTACATATTTCAGTTTTGTAAACATTAAGTGCGAGATGATATTATTACGATAGTGTATAAAAATGTAGCTTGATTACAATCACATGAATAAAAAGAATGGATATCACCTGTCCTCTGGCATCACTTTCCTCTTCGATCTGTTGTAGGTATGTTTCCATCATTGTTAGGGTGCTTACAAATATATTTGAACGTTATTTTGAACAGTTTACTCAACCGGAAAAAAATAATACTTACCACAAAATTGTACCATCAATAAAAAACAAAGTAAATTGCTAGAATACTTTCGATTACCTATTGAAACTGCAGAAGGTCATTTGATTTAAAATATATCTGTGTGAAATAGTTACATTGATTCTACTCTGATATTTTTTTATATTGAAACGGAGGAATATTTAAATAATAATAATTATTATTATTTTCGATCAAATATTAACTTCCATAAGTGATGAATAGCGCGGAACTTAATCAAGCTGTACGCTTAAATTTACGGTGTTTGCTGATCAAGGGTTCTCCATTGGCAAGTTGATTCTGATGAACCCTTAGAACATTTTAAGAAGGAGAGCCATCTGAATTTTGGTGCAGGGAGTATGACGTCATCAATTTATTGAATGGAATTTTAATTATTTTCTTCCATTACCTAAGTATGTGTGTGGTATCAAATAAAAGGGCTTCATGTGCTAATTCCGAAAATATATTACACTACTATATTTCAGCTACTTAATTGAAAATAAAACTGAAAATAATTTACAAAACATACCAAGTTTGGACTCTTGCAGGTAGAAAATGGATAAAAACTGTTTAAAGAAGCATAACCAAATCGAAACTGAACACTTCTAATTTTATTTTTGGAAAAAAGCATCACCTTCCTTATACTAGCATTTTTACCAGTTGTACCCTAAAGAAACCTGGGATCCACTGTGGTACCTAATCCCTGGATGTGCAGTAGGTACTAGTTTTAAAAAAGTGACTGCCATCGGGCCTTCCGACCCAAAGGGAGCCATGTTGGAATTTTTTGGCAAATAATACCGGTCCAAATTACTAAACTACTCAAAGTATTTTGTTCCCGTAACACGTCACAGGGATTTCAAATTTTAGGTTTCTACAAACATTATGTTATGGTAGTTCGTAATATTATACCTTAATAAACCAACATGTACTTTGTATAGTGGAAACGTGCTTGGTAGCAACAGCTATTGATCTTGAAAGTGACTCTGTGAGATTGAAAAAAGCAAAACAACAAAGTCAACTCTCTCTTACAAAAAAAAGAACTAAAATGGTCACTAAGAATACAGTAGGTATTGACTAACGTGATGCCGATGTGATGTCATTTCAAATACACCAATCACGATTCTGTTGTATATTTGCTATTACATAATGAAAAATTACAAAAATTACGTAACAATTTTTATTTTGTGTCATTTTTTTAGGCAGATCTGGATTCCAATGGCTTAAATAAACATTTTATAATATTTAATGTTTGTTTAATTACTTACAGGTATGTCTATTTATTAATTTTATTCGTAAATATATTACATGTAGAAGTGGACTGTTCGAATAGGTATTTGTTTCGTTTGTGTTAATTTAAAAGAAATGTAATGTTTATTCAAACACGTCACAATTACGCATAAAAAGTAACCCTTGTGGTGCCGCTTTGTCTGTCTGTCACATCGCTAAATATTTCAAAAACTACTTATGCTATCGATTTAAAATTTAGAATAGTTTAAAAAAATGCTTAACCAGATACATTGAACATGTTTTTTTAACATATTTTTTATTTTCTTTGATTTTTTTGATATAAGCGGGACTAAACTTCAAAGTCTAGTGACTTTCGATTTATGTAGGAAAATGTAAAAAAAAACCTTCCCCCTCTCCTTAGCTCCGAAGTTCCAGTTTTAAACTGAACACCCGTCCAGTTTTCGCACAAATCTGGTATAAGTAAAAATAATGGTATAATAATAATTATAAACAGTGCAACACCCTCGCAAGCCCTTGTTTTACTGTATTAGTCGTAACTACCCAGTGTACTACCACAAGAACAAACGAAGAGTAGTGCTCCAGTCTCAGATGTGTTCGATTTTGTATAAATTCTTGCCATTTGTTTTATTCAGTACATCTATGGTTTTTAGTGCATCCTTAATTTGTGCTTGGTGAAGTACATTAGGCAGTTATTTATGCTATGCAGATAAAATGTCAGGTCTGAAGTATTATCGTTATTTTGTACTTGTACTTACTCACTAAACAAGCACCTCTTCACTTTAGGTGTTCCAGATAGCCCTCTCTGCAGATCCTGCATGGAGGACGAAGAGACAGCCGCCCACGTCATCCTGACATGTCCTGAGGTGGCAGCGTACCGGGCAAAATACCTCGGATCTCCGAGGTCGCTACCAGAAGTCGTCGGCAACATCAAGGGTCTGCTAGGCTTTCTGGTAGAATTGGGTTGGCACGTGTAGCGTCAAATACACACAAAATAGGCGCTTCTGACGTCGAGTTGCGGAAACCCAGCCCGCGTAAACCTTTGTACTTGTACGCGGGAGAATACACAAAGACGTTGAAAAATATTCGCTCCCGAGGATACGCCGCGTTGAGAGTGAGGAACCTGCAAATGTCTCTAGTTGTCAATATGTCGGATCATCAAGTTAATCACGAGTTGGCAACTCGCTTATGAGTCTTCACGCGTCAGACGATGGTGTATGCTTACCATCAGGTGAGCCGTCAGCTTCTTTGCTACCGACGTAGTATAAAAAAACTTCAGATTGCACGGGAACCATCAACAGATTCGCGCTTCACCTTCAATCTTTGTGGCAGAAAGTGCTGGGCTGATTTTACAGCCACAGGAAAAGATGCGCCGACGCCGCACCCCCGTTCTCCAACAGTGCGCAGACCTCTTCTTCTTAATGAACGGTCACTGCACAATAATCTGTCTTGTCAGCATCTTGATGCTGCTGTCAATGATGATGATGATGACAGATATTAAGCTCAAACAATAACACAATGTCTATTAGGAGAGTAAACTTGGTCTTGAAATCAACAAACCGGGTTCAACTGTAAATATACAAGCGAAATCGTTCGCTTAGAGAAATTATTTTTCACTTTGGTTGGAAACCAGGTCTACTGTCAAAATATTTCTCTGTTTTCAATGTAGATATTGAAATAATGGGTACAACTATTCGATTAGCGAAGCCCCGATAGTAATATTATGAATACTATGCGGTAACTATTGATTGACACCAAGCATATAAATGCACAGATATTAAGCTTCAAATTACCATTTCAAAAGCTTTTCCAATCTGTAAGATTTATCATGCTCCATATAATTAACTTTCGCTTAGTGTTGGAACAAATTCACAAGTCAGTATTTGATTGTATGGGTTATCTTAGAAAGATAGAAAGCTTGATATTTGCTTGATATTAATATAAGTGTTGCGCCATTAAATGAAATATGGACAAAATTAGAAATGTAATCCACTTTGAAATAAATAATGTGAAATAAGTTTTCCCTTTTTTAACCCCTGAAGCAAAAAGAGAGGGGTGTTATAAGTTTAACGTGTGTTTCTGTGTATCTGGTGGTATCGTAACTCCCAAACGGATGAATTGATTTTCGTTAAGTTTCTTTTGTGTCATAGATAATTTTATTCCGAGTGTTCTTAGCTATGTCTCATGAAAATCTGTTCAGCCGTTTTTGAGATATTGAGCTTTAAAATGAAAATGTCGGGCGGTTTTCAACTTTTCTAAGTTGTAGTTCTTACTAAGTAAGTAATCTTTAGTGTGATTTTTTTATACGACGTCAGTGGCAAACAAGCAGACGGCGACTTGATGGTAAGTGGTCACTGTCGCCTATGGACGCTTGCAACACAAGAGGCATAACTCTCGCGTTGCCGACCGGTAAGAAAACTTTTCGCGCCTTTTTTAAAGAGTCCCATGCTGTAGCAATACCTCGGCATTGATTGCCTGATTCCACAACCTAAGTGTTCTTGGTATAAATATAATATTTTTTTCTCTTTAAGACCTTTCTGTAGAATAGTTATGTTTAAATAATGTGAAGGAAATTTTATTACCCGTTCTGTCTCATTGAAGAGGCCTGTGCCCAGAAGTGGGACGTTGATGATGATTATAAAAATTTATTTATAATGTTCGACAGTATCAACAATTAATATGAGGCCAGTTCGATTTTCGTAAGAGTGTCGCCGTAATATTTATTAATTAATTTAATTAAATTTCTTATTATCATCATCGGCATATATTTGTCGGCCTGTTTAGCCTAGTTCGTAGTGCCATTGCCTCCGAAGCTTGAGGTTCCGGGTTCGAATCCCGGTAAGGGCATTTGTTTCTGTGGTGAGCAGAGACATTTGTTCCTGAGACTTGGATGTTTTCTATGTATTTAAGTATTTATCTATTAAATATATCGTCGTCTAGTACCCATAACACAAGCCTTATTGAGCTTACCGTGGGACTAGTTCGATTTGTGTAAAAAATGTCCCCTAATATTTATTTATTATTATTGTATGTGTTTTCCGCTCACGGGACAATGGTGTCCCGGACCTTTGGAAGGCGTGCGCGGAGCCGAAGTACCGAGGTACCGAAGTACCAACCGAGTACCTCATAGCCAACACGTAGAGGCCCTTTTGACAATTTAATTATTATTATTATTATTTATTATCATCATCTGCCCTTATTTCGCATAGGCAGGGTCAGCGTAACATGTTTTCTTCTTCCATTCCTCTCTATTACTCGTTACTTCATCATTGACTCCTTTTTTTCTCATATCCTTTTTTTTTATTAAAATTAATTAAAATTTCTACCAGTCCCAAATGTAGCCTTTTTACCAGTATTATGTATCGGACTATTGAACCTGCATTAAAATGTAAGTGCTGCAGGATCATAAAATGTAGTTCAATCCATAAAGTCACACCTTACTTACCCATTTTGTATTTGTATTTTTAAGAGATAATGCGGCCAGCCCGCATCATCTCTTAATCTCGCTTTCCATACACAATATTGAGTTTGTGAGTTGCGGTAGTCCTTTATATATTATACCTGTCTCACGGTATAAAAAAAATATGTTCAATCCTTCGTAACTAAAAACGACTAAAGAGCCATTGCCGCTTTATACACCTTTTTTCAGCCTGATCTCTTGATTTTGGCCCTTAACAATATCTCGAGAGAGAAAACATTTTAACTAAACCTAAAATTATATATTATAAGAGGTACTTAGTTTTGTTTATGGGACAACATGAATATATTTTTTATAATCATTTATCTTATTTTGATATGTATACAAAACAAAACATTTAGAGCCTTGGGAGCATATTGTACAGTCAGCGTCATATACTACGTATAAAGTAAGCCAAATATTCTGTACACCATATATTTTGTATGGTGTATCGAACTATTTGCCCACTTTGGCTGCTACGTACTATATGATGCAGACTGTATGTTCACAGAGCCTTTAATATTCATGATTCTAAATATCGTCATACTTTCAAGAAGTTGCTTACGACACTTGTACAGGTAAATTACGTTCGAGACGTTTTTGCATTTGTAGTTGTGACCTCTGTAGCCAGCTTGTAGCCATCCTCACACACACGTTGGTGTGTGTCTGTATACGTCAACGTGTACGTGTGTCCCTGTAAATATACCAATACTACTACAGATGCAAAAACGTCTCGAAAGTGTATTTGTGTGAAATTATTATATATTTTTTGTACAAGTCCATATAACCTTCAGTTATTATAGATTGTAACTTTTGACAATCAATTAGAACTGAAACAAATCAATATTTGCGTAGACATGTTTATTTAATTCAGACTGTAAAATAAAACACATTTCAAAGTTCATCATTTATTTTTTCAGTGCATTTTATAAAGCAAATAACTAAAAATAATAACACAGGTAAATCATATTTATAAAATAGTAAGAATTCTACTTAAGCGAAGTCATATTTACATACATACAGCTTTATTATAATACATATCCAGGTACAAGTAAACCTTCAATACAATTAAGTTTATAATAATATATTATTTTATTACCAATAGCAGTCTTACAAACATTATATTTATAACCAAAATTTTAACGACTTCTGACCGAATATGTAAAAAATACTATAAAATCCAAGTAGATACAATAATATATACCTAATAAATAATAAATATGTAAAAACAACAAAAGACACGAACTTATAAGATGAATCATGACTGTGAACTCACTATCATAAAATTGTAACTAAGTAATACATAATGAATATAAAAATTTGGTTTATAATATAATATAGTATTGTAGTATAATACAGTATAATATAGTACAGAAATGTCAAAAATAAGTACAAAATTTAGAAAGAAAACATATTTAATAAGCTAAATAGTCTTAAATAAGTAATGATTAGATAAATATGCTATATAACATAAATAGTACTCGTAGGTAAATAATAAATAACAATATATATTTGGTACAATAAATGAACAATATTAATACATTCGTTATTATATAATAACTATTTGATAAGTATATTTTATACGAATATACATTATATACAAAAATACAATAAGTACATAAAATAAATACACAAATTAAGCTTTGAATAAATAATACATACAAGCCAAACGTGTGAATTACGGGACTGCGTTATAATAGGAGTTATTTTAATTTAAAAACCTGTTATATCAAATTGAATCTTCTTGCTTGAAAAGTAAAGTCGTTTTCTAAACGAGCTAAATTCATAAAATCCGGCCATCAAAATATTTTAAGTGTACTTACAAGTAGAGTAACACCCATATCTTAAACTAAACGCCCCTGCAGTGTGTAGGATAAAACTAATTTTAGATGAACGCATCATTTGAAATTGGTTTTACTCTACTATAGATAAGTAATTCACTATTCTGGCTTAGATATATATAAAATGTAAAAAAGAAATAGCAAAAAACAGTAAACCAAAATAAATCTGTTTTTAAATTATACGGAGCTCCATAATTGGTGTCAGAGGGGCTTGGGATACATATAATACTGACATTATATAAACATTTATATATAATATACAAAAAAACCTTTAAAGGAATAAGGGGGATATAATAAACCAAGGTTTATATACAAAATTAAAAAATAGAAAAAAATATATTTAAATAAAGTTAAAAAAACTAAATAAAACTAAACGTTTTTGTTTGTAATGTGTAACAGGAATGTAATGTTTTTTGATACTACGAGTAAGTCATGTGTACTTTGTTATGTAGTGCAAAAATAAAAATAAAATAATAACAAAAAATGCATCGGGAACCGTGACTTATCCTAATCAATAAATAATCAATAAATATCGTTGGTATCATTCTTAGCACATTCAAAACGTTTTTAACCAAATGGGAGCCCTTGGCTCACCTTAGGATAATGGGGCCCCAACTCATAGTGTAATACTGTGAATTAGTACTACAAAGTGGGCTCCAAAAAGGCTACATCAGTCGTGGGGCCCTGAAGTCATTATATATGAAAATATTCGCTGATGTTGTTTTGCATATTTCTATAACTGTCAACACAATGAATCTTCAAATCGACAAAGGGTTGGAAACGCGCTAGGGATACTTTTTGAGTCGCAAGCGTTCATCGGCGACCAACAGGCAACCCGTAAGCTTGTTTGTCACCGTCATTCTAAAAAAGGTTTTATTTTTGTTCTTATTATCAGACTAATTACTACATCCGCCACTGATTCGCACCATTGTAAAAAATGATTATTTATAACTTCTCATTGACAGAGATTTTTTTTGAAATAGGGCCCCAAATTGGTTAATCCAAGAGACGTTAACGTTTCCTCACATTCAAGTTTCTCGCGTAACCCGAATGTCCGTAAGCCCCGCCCACATCCTCATGGGCGGTGGAGTGACTGTGTGAGTGGCTGTATATGGGCTTGGAGACAATCTCGTATGTGGTTGATTTGCCGCCTGACGAGAGGGACTTGATGCCGATAATGGCAGAGAGGAGGAGGGACATCATGGCCGTCATCAGAGCTTTACCGGCCAACATTGCGAGGCCGCCGAGACCGATGGACATAAGGGTACCTGAAATAAAAAAAATGGTTAAGTACATTTTATTATCATCATTAGCCTATACAGGGCGTAACGTTTAGATCGGTCAGTATGGGAAAGCTTGAAACTATAAAACATACGAAGATCTGTTCTCAGGAACCATGTCATCGATTTTAGAAACAATGAAAACTGCCCGAATGTTTTGAAAAATAAATTAACACTATTTCTAATTACATATCGATTGTGAAGGTCTTCCATACAGTAAAAGGGGGAGCGCGTTTTTTTTTTTAAATCTAACCCATCGAGTGGATTTTCGTTGTTTAGAATTCATTATGTAAATAAACTTTGTATTTATTATTTAAAAATTTTGGAAAACAAGGAATGAGAAGCCACCGTGCCAGCTATTTTTTTTAAATTTTGTTCCAAACAATCTTTGTATTTATTATTTAAAAATTTTTGGAAAACAAGGAATGAGAAGCCACCAAGATCGCTATTTTTTTAAATTTTTGTTCCTAAGAATTTTTCAATTTTTTGTTGTACGGACCCCCAGTGCGCGAATCCGATTCACACTTGGCCGGTTTTTTTACTGCGCGCTTATGTAAGACGATTTCCTGACTTGGCGAGGTGCGATCGATATGTTGTAGTTGTCCCATCCATGCCCCGGACCGCGTTCGCTTTACCGCAAAACCGTCTCCGCCCCGCAACGACACTGCACCGCGCTTTGTGCGTTTCAAGCTTAAAGGGACAACTTCAAATAGTAAAAGAAAGAAATACAATTATCTTAACTTATTCTTTCCATAGAGTTTATCCATAAATTATCTTATTTGACGATCTGTTTAGCCTAGTTGGTAGTGACTCTGCCTCCGAAGCTAGAGGTCCCGGGTTCGAATCCCGGCCAGGGCATTTATTTGTGCATTTTTCACGGATATTTGTTCTTGGGTCTTGGATGTTTTCTATGTATTTAAGTATGTATTTATCTATATAAGTATGTATATCGTCGTCTAGTCGATTTGTGTAAGATTGTCCCCCAATATTATTATTATATATTATTATTATATCTAAACAAATAATCCGAAGTCTAAAATAAATGGACCGTTTTATAACGTGATCAATTTCCAACTTCGCGAACTTGAAGTTGTCTTTTTAAAGTACTCAATTATGATTTGTTTACCTGAATTGTACCGGTAAATTTAATGAATGTGGTATAGGTAACGTAAACACCAATGTATGTCAACTTGACACTGTCATTGTCAATCTAAGACATCAATCTTGCATGGCACCGTGCACCTCAAATTACACTATAAATGTAACTTATAATCAACGAGTGACGTTTTTGTCTGCCACTTTTTTTAATGCTCTAGTTCACATACGGGCACTGGTTACGTTTTTAGAAATGGTGAAAGTATGAAGACTGAATTTTTTAATTTTAATAGTTAGGTACTAGCTTTTACAGGCGACTTCGTATGCGTGGAATCAGTTTCCGACGGAAGGAAGGACGAAGGTGATAGGTATCGTTATATTTTAGCCAATTTACACAACACATCGATACACATAAACTTTCCACATGAAACACTTCGTCCATTGATGAAAATTGTATGTAAATCCATTCAGTAGTTTTTGAATTTATCACCCTTAAAAACCATCTCCTACCAGATGATATACAGGATTTGGCATGTAAAAGGGGTAATTTTTTTAAAATTAAAAATGGGATTGATCTTTGCCTGCATCTAGCCGGGGGGCAAAGATGAGGCCAAGATTAAACGGTTGACTGTCCTGCAATTATTTCCAAATGGTTTCAATTGAAAAATAATTGGAATTTTTGTTTAAACAAATTGACCATTTTTTTTTAAACACTAAAAATAAAAATATTTTTTTGGGATTACCCAAAAACATCGATTCAAACCAAAAATGCAACAACGATTATGTTATGAGTCATAACTACGAGTAAATGCTACCTCAAAATCAGCATTGACTGCCGCGCTCGCGATCTCGTGGTGCCAAGACCCATTACTTGGAGGTCATAACTTTAGATCAAAATTTCTACCAATTAAAAAAAAGGTTGTTTTTTGGACACAAGAGGTTACTGCAGATCCTTCTTATCCTTCCTCCTTTATATTTTTGCTTCTATTTCTGTATACGAAGAGATGACTCTCTATCTTATATTATCTAGACGAGGGCCCTTGCATCCACATCCACTTCGACACAATGATATCTTTTGTGCAATTGTTCCTTTATACCTACTCCAAGCTACCTTCCAATATTTCCGGATGACAAGGATGTATACGTATACTTACAATGGAAAACATTCATCTAAAACATGATGAATGTATAAAAGAGCAGCCAAGCGCATGTCGGGCCACGCGCAATGTAGGGTTCCGTATTTGGGCATCCGTTACATTATGCGCACTTAAAGAAATCACAAATGAATATTTACCAAACACAAGCAAGCAACCAAGTTGTGCGCAACCGAGTTGGGCCAATACATTTAACAATATTAGGTATCTCAGTAGTCAATAAAATATTTTACGTAAAATTGTTTTTCCAAGTACATTTTAATTCGGCTAGTACTCGTTACCTAATAATGTTTACTTAAGGATGATTCACAGTAGACCGTTCCGTGTCCGGGCCGGCCCGTTTTTTGTGACAGCAAACGCAACGGCCGACGTTTTTCTCTAGAAGAAAACGGACCGGCCCGGACACGGAACGGCCTACTGTGAATCATCCTTTAGTTGTGATAATGTTCCTTTTAAATTCATCCCTCAAATTCATTTACGATAACCACAGTAAAATAAATAAATAAATATTATAAGATATTTATTCCACATATCGAACTAGTCCCATAGTAAGCTTAATAAGGCTTGTGTTACGGGTACTAGACGACGATATATTTTAAAGATACATACTTAAATACATAGAAAATATCCAAGTCTGAGGAACAAATGTCCTTACCGGGATTCGAACCCGGTACCTCGTACAATCTTTTTGAATGAGCTATCCAATGATACTGTGATGGGTTTTTCACCCAATTTTTTTCGATATTTTTTTTAGTTATTGCGATGACAGCGTGATTGATATGTACTCGTATTATATACGTAAGCCAAATTAATACTCTCTATTAGTACCTAACGGTTACTGAGCTAAGGCGCGGACTGACGGACATGGCGAAACTATAAGGGATCCTTGTTTAACCCTACAAAACATAGTAGTCATTTAGTACAGGGTCATTACCAACCAAGCCAAGTTCTACTTGAAGATAGCCATCAGTAAATGCGTAGATAATGCGTATGTAAAGTCAGCATCAGAAGTAACTAAGTGTATGGCAAAGAGGCTCTTATTTCCTTGTAATAAAGACTTTGATCTTTTTAGGTGCGTAGCTACCTGCTACTGACTGTGTTAGTCTACGTAAAAAATAAATAAACAGTTTTTTATCTTATGACAACGGAATAAGGTGCAATTACATTGGACGACCACTTCGGTTTAGTAGCCCTGACTATGATGCCGGAGGTCCCGGGTTCTAATCCCGGTCATTCATTTGTGTGATGAGCACGAATATTGGATCCCGAGTCTTGGATATTTTCTATTTATTTATCCATATACGTTTAAGCTTTGCATGGTTTGAGACTAGGTCGATTTGTATAAAATTGTCCCGCAATATTTATTACTCATTATTATTTGTTTATTCGACGTTGACTGTACGCAGCGCATAAGAATATGAAACAAACAGTGCATAAGAGTATAAAACAAGAATCCTTAGTTTTATGATGCACTTACAAAGCGGTATCCATAAAGATCCACATTACACGCTAATACTTAGTTTCATCCAACCACAATGTACGAGTATGTTATATGGGAGACAGATCATAAACAACTTGTCTATAATTATACTTAATAAGATTATAGTTTAATTAGTTTTCAACTTAACTTTACCTACTTAGTACAGTCTTACGCTTAGGTCAATATTCCAATATTCAAAACATCGTATTGTAATAGTTCTGCACTTAAAAACACCCAACTTTGCTGCTTTGCTGTATTATTTTTAGGACCAGTAAATGACCTTTTTTTTGCGGTGTGAAAATGCTTTATGCATACCGCCGGCCCGGGGAAGGCCAATTGGGGGTTATGTGGGACTCTCTTCCCCCGCCGAGTGATGGTGACAGGAGGAGCATACCCACTAAAAACACACGGGCGTCACCCGCTCTGCCGTTAAAGGGGGCACAATGGGATCGCGAGCATTTCACCACGACGCCCCCCGGCGTTCCTGCCTAGCTTCTGCCAGGGTAACCGCGCCTAAAGAGGGGAAGGTCAGGGTTGATTCCTCCCCAAGACACGTAGGGCCGTGCTATGTATGTGGATCCCCAATCCACTGGCCCTATTGGGCAAGGACGCGACCAGCAGCAATAAACCGCGCGCGTCGTCTACCTCTCCGTCTGCGGCGTAGCGGAAGGGCGTCCGTATTATCTTCGCGCTGCCTCCTTCTGCGACATGACTGTTTCGCAAAAGGAGGCCACCGCTTCCCAGGATCTTTCGCCGCGTAGCATGGCTGTTACGACGCTGTGCAGCGAAAGATCGTCCACACCGAGGGCCGTTACCATTATGCGGCGCTCCTCGGCCCAGTGACTACACCACTCCAGGGTGTGCTGGGCTGTATCGTCTTCAGCACCGCATTCATGGCAGGCCAGGCTTGCTTTTCGTCTTATTCTGTGCAGGTAATGACCGAAACAACCATGTCCGGTCATTACCTGCGTCAACCTAAACCCAACGTTGCCATGGGTTCTCTCAATCCAAGGGTCGAACGACCCGAGGAGCGCTCCTATGGTTCGGATCTCATATGGGGAGTCCTCCAGGTCGCTCTTCCACCGGTCTCTGAGTCTCCGCTCTGTCTGTCTGCGGGAGGCCCTCACCTCTTCGGGAGCAGGATATTCTCCCGAGGCCCTCCACCTCGTCCGCTCCTTATGGACCTCGGCCAACATTACCTAGTAAACAGCAACAACAACAACAACAGCAACAGTAACAGTAGTAGTAGTAAATAGTAGTGACCTAGTAAATGGCTGTGTTTTTCTGTTTTTATGGTTAATAAAAAACATAATTTTAAAGTTTCGTACCTCAAAAGAAAAAGGATCCCTAAAAGGATAAAATCGCGATCCGTCTGTCAAGGCCCTTTTTGTCGGGAACGCGTGAAAATACCAAATTGACATAAATAGCGAATAACTCATAATAGTAGTTCCTTGGAGCTGTAAAATAATCAAAAGCCTATGTTACGGCAATCAAATAAACATATGGTAGTTTGTGGCGCATATTTTGAGCATATAGAGCAAAAGCAATACCGTTTTCGACTCTATTATTTGAACTTCAAAGTTCAAAAGTGGTGGAACAATTTCACGGCTTACAGTACAACTAAAGGGATAATTCCGAAAACTGTAATTTCCTGAAGGATGCCCGAGGCTGCTACTTAATCCCAAGAATCGGCGTAGGCACTAGTTTTTACGGAAGCGACTGCCATCTGATCTGACCTCCCAACCTAAAAGGAAACTAGACCTTATTGGGAACAGGCTTGTCAAGTGAATGGGCAACTTGACAAGGTGATACGTATCAAAGGATTAACGACAACGATTTCTTTCAATATTGTTATTCTTTATGGGTCAAAATTGCATGCATTAGTGTGAAGACAAAAAAGAGCCTAAGGTGTCGTAGGAATTCATTAGAGAAACGATCCAACAATGTTGGATATCAGCAACATTCACTCGAGTGAAGCGTCTGATATGAGTATACGCGTATTAAGTACCAAGCGCGGAATAGTCTTGCGTCTAAAATATTTTTTCTTAAATTACCTATTTGGCGAACCCGGACCGACAGTCACACAAATGTATAAGACGTGCCCTATTTGCACAAAATAGTTTAAAATTTTAAGCCCCTCATACCTTTCATCAACATCCCGATAGCCATGAGTCCTCCCATGCCTCCCTTCTTCCCACCAAGCCCTCCTTTACCCCTGGCTTCTCCAATCAACGCCCTCGCTTCCTCACTGGCACTGTCATCTAGCAGCCTCAGCTTCACCGAATGCGTGTCCAGATAATTCCCCAATCTATATAATAAGTATTTGTCTAAACGCTCCTCAGGTTTCGAAGGCATTGCCCTCGCTAGTTCAGCGGCAAATTCCTCTGCCTTGCTTCCGTTCTCATTAGGTTCTTTAACTAAAGTTATTCCTGGTAGCAGTCGTAACTCTTCTTTGGAGCTTAGTTTTTCCAGGACAGATATGGCTTCTATCTTAAGACAGGTCGCACTGAAGATCCCGCTAGAACAGTCTTTTCCCATCGCCCGGGCGGCGGTTTCCATGGTTGGTTCTACACTGTTTTCCCCGGTAGGGAGAGCTACTGCTGAACACACTAATACCAGACACGTGAACCGATACATGATGCGTCCGTATTCAAACAACGGTTGTTACAATTTGATAAGACGATTGTTTCGCCCACCTTTTATATGTCTCACATTGATGTCTGTTGCGAGCTGTATGTCCATTATATTTTTATAGAAGACTGGTTGCAAAAAGACAGTTTCGGTACATTCTAATGTGAATCTTATTTTGAGAGTATGAAGGTTACTTTCTCTCAAGCCGCCGGTCGGTGCGAGGTTTTGGTTTATTATCGTACGCAGTGAGCGAAGAAGCGACTCATTGATATCTCGTAATTTTTATGGATGTAAATACAGCTTTTAGTCTTTTTGGACTTTTAAGTAAGATATAACTTTTGCTTACTTAGTCCATACTACTTTTTCATCAGTATTGCAAATGCTTTTAATACCGTATGCAATACATATCATGCACTCAGCAATTTTGCTTTTATTTATAATAATAACCTCTAATTTAATCAAATACTTATAAAATAATTCTAAGAACAATCAACAAGTACTTAATAAAAAAAAACCGCCCCTTAGCGTTTCCATAGCAAGAGTGCCCATAATGTTAGTATATATTTTTAGCAGCATTTATAATTCTTTCGTGTCCGTTGCAAATTTTCAAGAATCTACAACAAATCTATAGGTTTTTAAAAATCTGAATAGAAACAGACAATTAGCTCAGCCACAAACAATACTAAGCGAAAAAATTAAGTAATTTCTTCAGTTTCGTTTGCGGCAGTCCTATGGTTTCGTAACCGCTGTCAAAATTTATTTCATAAAATGTGTGGCGGTAACTATAACGGAAATATGGCCAACTGTACGTTAAGACTTCATTTACTACCGTTAATTTGGTCTAAGTTTTATAAAATCGGGATTTAGAATACTAGGATTTTGGCCTTAATTCTTTTTTTTACACTCTCTATTATCGCTATGCTCGTGTGACTTTGTAACACTACATCTCAAACGAAATCAAATAGGCATAAGTATATCTCCATTTTAATAAATATTTATCCTTTTGAATACCAACGCTATTGTAATTTAGACCTATTAGAATAAATTAGACCAAAACAAACATGATAGAGAAATGAAATTTTGTTAGCTGCTTTCTTCGTATTATTGGAGGTAACGAAGTGTGACTGATTAAATACCACCATACCATTGTTTGTTTTGGGCAATTTTAGGGTTCTTTATCACGAACTTAAGTGAAGGGCTAAATTCGACTTACTTTAATGTCAACTTGTAATATGACGGCTTCCATATCCATAAGAAGGCCCCTGAATGTGCCGCCATAGTTTGCAATAATGCAATACTAACGTTTAAATAGTAACTGGCAATTTAGTTGTTTTTCGAAAATCGCTGTTTAACTACTTTTAAAAATTATGTAATTATATGTGTTAAATCTATAATAATATGAAGTGCGATATGTGGGCGGGCTGTATTAGTTTTGGCTGTATGAGTCATTCGGCGTATATTAAAAAAAAAAAATCTGCCGTTTGCTGTCAGGAATAGTCCAGAATAACTTGGTGAGTTTTAAAAATGATTTTATTTTTTTATGAAGCTGGCTGATATGGAAATGGTGCTCAGCTCACGGAGACCTTTCCTAGAGACGTTCGATACCCTACTCGATAGTTTTCTAAAGGAAATGTGTTTTTATACAAAAAAACATGTGTTGCCATAGTGCGAAAATATACCATGTGACCGATGTCCACATAAGTGAAGACTTCTACTAAACCTTCCGAAAAAAAAAAAAAGATTTCGTCATGCGAATTTCCCTACGGGACTGTAGTCAGGTTCTGTGTTATCTGTGATTCTTTTTCTAAGAAAGAATCACATTAGTTACGTAATAAGCTTAATTTAAAGGAATCTACATATATCAAGGTCAAGGTTGGTAGGTGAATAGTTTGTAAGTCAAAAGTTCTAATGATTTCAGATTTCCTCTGAAGGTTGTAAGGAAATACCTATATGGAGGAGCGCTATTACCATTTTTTAAATTATTACTTACAGATTTAATTCGTAAATTATAAAAATACTTTTTAAAGTTCTTACCTTTCATCATCATGGCCATTGCAATAAGTCCTCCCATGCCACCTTTCTTCCCCATACCAAAAGGTTTCCTCGCCCTCGCCTCACCAAGCATTGTCTTCGCCTCATCAGCTGTTTCATCATCCAGCAACCTCAGCTTCACAGAATGCGTGTCCAAAAATGTTCCCAAGCGATACAGAAGGAATTTATCCAGTCTTTCATCAGGATTCGAAGGTAAAGACTTCGCTAGTTCTACCGCGACTGCCTCAGCTTTCCCTTTCTCGTTCGTATCTTTAACTAGACTCACTCCGGGTAGAAGCGTCACTTCATCCTTATTATTCACTTTTTCTAAAAGCGAAATGACTCCGATCTTCAAACAAGTAGGACTTAAAATTCCTTTGACACAGTCTTTTCCCATAACGCGTGCTGCAGTTTCCAAATTTGGTTTTTCTTCTTCTGTCGGTGCTCCATTCACATATACTAAGGACACTGATAATATGATTAATGTAATCATTTTTCTAACACGTCTGTTCCTGTCTGGGCTGTTTGACACTGTGGTCATAATTCATTATTGTTAGGCTTTTTATATTTTATGTTCTGTGGTCAGATGATTACTCCTGGGCAGTCGAGTTTTGCTCTCGGAATCAAAACTGTAACTTCCATCTGCGGTTGGGGAAACGAAACAAGACGTCCAAAGGATCCTTATTTAAAAGACGATAAAACCGAAATTTGAATAGCAATTGAAGTAAGTTGCAACCAGCATGGAAATCGCAATTTTGACGTATCTAGCTTAGTTTCGTTGAATCGTTAGTCAAAATGAGCTCGCCATCAGAATGTCTTGTTAAACAAATTGCCTCTTTATCTCGAGTGGATTTTGTTCAAATTGGCCTGATGCTACGTTAAGTTGTTAAATTATATACGGCGATTCCGCAAATCCGTCAAAAGTATGAATTGTTTTGCATTTCTAGTGAGAGCATTTGATTTTTTATGCGCGACTACTTTAATAGTTTATTACGAGCCGAATACGTTAGTGTCTTGCATAAAGTATCCGTATGACGTATTAGGTATATTACCTAGAGATAGATTCAGATTCATGTTGTTTTGATTTTATTCATGTTGTAACAACATTATTGATGTTAAAAATTAGGTATAGCTCTAAACATGAGCTTTTTTGAGCATTACAGTATAAAAATATAGAAATTATTATTCAATTAATACAGTATTTAAATTACATTGTTATACGCTAATCATTACACAATATTTTATTTACATTAATAACTTATCAATATGTTCAATATATTACCCCTCAAACTATTCCATATAACCATATCGTGGTTATAGTATGGCTTATTTTAGACCAGAGACAAATAGTAGATTGTCATACAACCTACTATTTGACAAAAGAGCTGTACTACAAGGACGAGCACGTCGACGTTGCCGCTCACTGTTAAAGCCTTCAAATTGATTTAAGTTTTCTTTTAAGGTAGGGTTAGATATATAAGGAATCATTCCGTAAATTTATTTTTGGTTTTTCAATGACTGCAGAATCATGTTGTATGTGACATAAACGAAAAATTCTACTTAAACTTCGATGTCAATGTTTGACGATTAGTACCTAATAGTTATCAAGTGTTCCTCTTCTTATTGTCATGTATTAGGGGGTGGGTTGCACCAAACCGTCTACCAACATCATTTGAATTGACCGAATTGCATCTAATTAGTCCGTTTGAAAAGCGTCTTTACCGTCTAAGCAAGAAGCTTGAAATTCTTCAAAAAAACTTTGACATATTAAATAATTACAACTATAATTAAAAGCGGTGTTCGTAATTTGATTGTATGGTAAGTTTGACAAAATTCTATGGGATGACAACTGCCAGTGCCATATTTAACGTTGATTGGTCTGTTATCATATGTGCAGTGAAAGTATTGGGGACGTTTAAAATAATACCTAAATTATATTTCGTCAAAGATGTCCCTGCTCCGACAGTCAAGGTAAGATTTTACAAGCTTCAATTTACAATTCTATCTTCTTTTATGTTTATTATTTCAGTGTATAGAATGTTCTCGAGTGGGCGACCACCTGTCGGCGTGGGTAGGCACCCCAGAAGGTCGCGGAAGTCCGCTGGATGCGGGTGGCGCAGGATCGGTCATTGTGGCACTCTTTGGGGGAAGCCTATGACCAACAGTGGACGTCCTTCGGCTGATATGATGATATAAATTTCAAGTATTTACATTAAGGTATAGTATCGCGCGGTGTAACTATTTATTCCTAAATCTACAGTATATTTAATACGAGGCGAAAATATTATGAACCACAAAACGTAAGTGACGCCTAAGAGGGCATGAGGTTTATAAGGTAAACCGCAAAAGTCTATAACAAGATATTATTCATGTGAGATAGATAAGTACGCTATTTGTACAAGCATCATTATCATCATCATCAGCTCCACAGCCCTGGGTGGGCCTTGATCTGGTCGAGTAGCTTCTTCCAACCTGATCTGTACTTGGCCACTTCTCTCCAGCGGCTTACTCCGATCGCTTTGAGGTCTTTCAGAACGTCGTCCATCCATCGAAGCTTAGGCTTGCCGCGGTTACGTATCAACAATTATAGGATTTTGTATATTGACCCTACGACCACAGAAACACATTATAGGGAACATGAAATAGACACGCAGTATATATATAGGTACTGCGAAGTAGAAGTATAGGTAAGGAGTGGCCAAGAACAGACCAGCTTGGAAGAAGCTACTCGACCAAGATCCTTGTATATAAATATATGACAGTCTTAGCCAATGCCCGGAGCGTTCGTGGCCCAGCGGCATCCGCGTACCGCGTGAGGTATGCGAGGTTAAGCAGTGTCGGGCGGGGTCAGTCCTCGGATGGATGACCGCTTTGAGTGGTTACTAACTGAGCGCTCCCGCGCTTTGGAAGGCACGTTCAGCCGTTGATCCCGGCTGCTCTCTATCCATTTATTCCCAGTTTAGGGTGCCTGGGGTCCGCTACCTAATCCCAAGAATTGGCGTAGGCACCAATTTTAATCCCGGCTGCTCTCTATGATACATAATAATAATCGTATGGCATTTATTTTATGATAGCAGTCGTTAAGCCAAGTTAGAGGCCTTCGGGCGGCTTGAGAACTTCTAACAGTCAAGTTGCCCACTCACTTGACAAGCCTAATCCCAATAAGGTCTAGTTTCCCCCTTGGGTTGGAAGGTTAGATGGCAGTCGCTTCCGTAAAAACTAGTGCCTTCGCCAATTCTAGGGATTAGGTAGCGGACCCCAGGCATCCTTCAGGATGCAACTGTACTGGGAATAACGCTAGGATGATGCTGATGATGTTAGCCAATGCTCCCGTGTGGCGCCGGGTCAGAATACCTCCTTTCTTCCCTTGGGTGTTATAAGAGTCCACTATGTGTTTTGTTAGACCTAATAAATGCTTCATTTGACCAAGTATATTGTTACGAGTGGGGTACGAGATAAAGTTAAAATACCTCTGTAGCATGACGATAGGTTTATTCAGCGATTTAGTTACACTGGTAGAGTTTACTGAGTTTCCGCGTACTAATAAAGACTCAATTGACACTCACAAGTCGACCGAGTCCGCGCCTATTAGTATGTGACACAGCTAATTACTTCACCGATACTGTGCACTATATCACTTCTCTTAACTACACTGTTACTCCACTTTAACACTACTTTGACAACTCACTTCCATATTCTCTTCGATTCCCTCTCCGATCCTCCACTTAACTTACTGACCCCTAGATACCTTGCTGACGACGTGTCTCTATAGCAACGAAACTGTTATTACCCCTTGTCGCAACAGGATTTTTTCTTAAATCGTAAACTTCATACGATATTTGGACCTAACCAAAGCTAATGACTTCTATTTGATGATATTCAAAAGAAACCCGAAAAGTTTACTGTGTTGAGGAGAAATTGGTCTAATGAATCATTGGGGCAACAGTTACTAGGTCAAATGACAGGATTCCCACTGCAATATCACATTTTCTCCATCTATAAACCTACAGAAAGTGACATTGAAATTAAATATTTGTGTGGTCTCCCCCCTTATGGCCTATAATAGGCGTGAGTTTATGTTATGTTAGACAATGACGGTACAACATTCAGACTGTGATATCTCCGTTGTCGAGTTGTCTTACCGGAATGTAGAGTAAAACCAATATTAAAATGAACGCACCTCCCAATTTGTTTAAGTACTATGAGCATCACTGTTAAGTGGCGATTGGTAATAGACCTTAACTAACTCATTGCAATACGGTTCACGAACGTTACGGAGTAGAGATTTATTTCGCTTAAAGCCATCCGTTATATATATACTTCGAGGGGTAATATGGCTTTTATAACATAGTTATTTACACTCTACTTTTCGCCCTTAATTATTATTATTATTTTGTTTTTAGTATTTGTTGTTATACAAAAAAAAATGTTTCGCATAAAAAATAACAAAGAAAAACTATTCTCTTCTTTTCTGTACACATGCAACATTGTTCACATAATTTGGCCAAATACTATCATAACGGTATTCAAAACCTTCATCCAAATGAAGGACTTAGGGCTTCAATTATGAGATGGCAGAACTAATGGCTAAAGTACCACACGAAAGTGAAAGTAATTATATGCCTTATTAATAATGTCGTTTGTCATGCACAGTAAATAAAAAACAGTATAACCCATTCGATAGGTATTTGTTGCAGAAAAATAGTTTTTTCTCAAACATGCAATGAAATATTGATGTCATGTTCCTACGAAGTATGACGTTTCAGGTGCGGCTAGGACAAGAGGTCGTTAATGGAATTTCATATGTACATATCTTGCAGGACTAGGCCGGCAAAAACCTCTTTTTTAAAATTTCCATTCCACATAAATTTGTGGCACAGGCATCATGACATTATTCCACTATGAGTAATCGTATAAAAATAAAACTTTGATTTTTTTGTTGTTTATTTTATTTCATGTTTGAGAAAAGCACTAAACATACCTCGGCGGTAAATATGGGGTTGCCCGCCTCAGAACTATCCGTATATATCTTCGGCCGGCAACCCCTTTCGTCCTGGCCTCTGTAGAATGTACTATTATGCATACATACATGTATTTTTTTTACACCACGTCGGTGACAAACAAGCTGACGGCCCCCTGATGGTAAGTAGTCACCGTCGCCCTAATTATAACGCCATAGCTGGATAATGTACCAGATGGCGTAAGTCCACCCATGTCTAAAATACTTACTAGCACCTCTACTTTTCCGAATAATATTCTCTATACACGAACTTTCTCAGAGGACTGTAGTCAAAACTAGCACTAAAGGTCCGCCCACGCCGCTGCATAAAACGCACTGATGCACCGTATCCGCAGTGACGTGCCTCATGCGTGACGTTTCTAACTCGTAAGTTTCTTCCTCTCGTTCACTGCGATTCTGTAGCATCTGCGTATTTTGACCACCGGTGTGAAGGCCTACTCCGAACTTTGAAAATCGAACTTCGTGTCGTGCCGTCCCTTTCCGTCATATAGTGTATAACATGAGAGTGAAAGGGAAGGCACGACAAGAAGTTCGATTTTCGAAGTTCGGAGTTGGCCCTCTGGCCGGAACTTAAAACTATACTTACTACGCTGGCTCAGCGACCCAAAGTGGACCTTGCCCTCCGACACTAAGACACGCCACTGTGCTCTGTCTTGGGCAGTGCCAACCAGAGTCGGCTGTTTGAAGCTGGCAGATGTCTTTTTGGACTTCGTCTATCCATCAATACCTTGGTACTACGTCTCAGAAATTGTGTTGTTTGGACTAAAACTATACATTTCATTATTTCTGTTTAAGTGGACATTTCTTTGTTGAGTAAGCTGCCCTACACTCAACGTTTTCAATTTTACGCTAGATAGCGCTGAAATAAAAGTGATGGTATTGTTAATTATCAACTAAATACGAAAGCACAATGATATTATGTTTGGGTTTATTTTACATTCATGGTTTTATTAAGTAAACAGGTAGGCAACGTAATAAACTATTCACTTACGAGTAGTAAAATTAAAGATCGAAACGCACAGAGCGGGCGCGGCGCGGTGCGGGGCGGAGGCGGTTTTGCATTTTTGATCTTTTCGAAACTGTGGACTGTCGATTATTGCTTATATGTCACACACGCTGCCTCCGCTCTACCGGGCTACCGAATATCGCGCGGTTTTTTGACAACATTTATTTTTTTTAAGCAGGCCTTTTTCCGATGAAATCAAATAGAGGATAAAATGTTAAGTAAAACCACATTTTTAATTCTCGCAAATATTCCAATTTCATATAAATAAATCAATTTCAAAAGTTCCTCATTCTAAAAGAGAGTAAGTGACAGGTAAGGCGTCATAGCGTAACAAATGATACAGAAGCCCTGTTACTAAGACAGATTTACTAAAGAATTTTTTGTGCGCTGTGATTGACACAATTTCGTAGTAGTGACGTCATTACTGCGATATGGGCTTTCTTCACATTTTCGTGAATATTTAGAAAACTAATAGCTATAAAAATATCGCGCGGTTTTTTGACAACATTTAATTTTGTTAAGCAGGCTTTTTTTCGATGAAATCAAGTAGAGGATAAAATGATAAGTAAAACCACATTTTTAATTCTCGCAAATATCCCAATTTCATATAAATAAATCAATTTCAAAAGTTCCTCATTCTAAAAGAGAGTAAGTGACAAATAAGGCGTCACAGCGTAACAAATGATACAGAAGCACTGTTACTAAGACAGATTTACTAAATAAATTTTTGTGCGCTGTGACTGTCACAATTTCGTAGTAGTGACGTCATTACTACGATATGGGCTTTCTTCACATTTTCGTGAACATTTAGAAAACTAATAGCTATAAAAATATTATAAAAATTAGGGGTTTCTTGTTACCAAATTAACGAAATGAGTTAAGATTTCATACTACTTAAAAAAATTAAATTTTGTCAATTGCGGTCACTTTACCACAAAATCACCTCCGCCCCGCAACGACGCTGCGCCGCGCTCTGTGCGTTTCAAGCTTTACTGTTGTATCCCCGATACAAACCTCTTTTTTTTCAGGCTTTCATTTAAAAATGGTTATAATATTACTTGTTCTGTAACTAACTATACGTATCATCATCCTCCTAGCGTTACTCCCAGTACAGTTGCATCCTGAAAGATGCCTTTCTAAGGCACGAGTCTCATCTTTTCCCCCTGGCTAGATGCTGGCCAAGAGCAATCCCATTTTTAATTTAAAAAAAAAGATGCCTGGGTCCGCTACCATTAGATTTACCCCAAGAATTGGGGTAGGCACTGGTTTACGGAAGCGACTGCCATCTGACCTTCCAACCCGAGGGGGAACCAGACCTTATTGGGATTAGGCTTGTCAAGTGAGTGGGCAACTTGACTGTTAGAAGTTCTCAAGCCGCCCGGAGGCCTCTAACTTGGCTTAACGACTGCTATCATAGACACCAACCGGGTTCAACGGCTTAACGTGCCTTCCAAAGCACGGGAGCGCTCAGTTAGTAACCACTCAAAGCGGTCACCCATCCAAGGACTGACCTCGCCCGACATTGCTTAACCTCGCATACTGCACGCGGTACTCGGGCGCCGCTGGGCCACGAGCGCTCGAACTAACTATACGTATACTGTCCTATAAGTATAGTATGTACCCAGTCGTGCTTCGAATTTGGGCAGAAAGCGAGAACATCGTGTAATGACGGCGCAGGCGCGATGCGATACTTATCTGACATCATTCTGGTACGGTAGGCACATTATGTGACGCACACCTGCCGTCAGCCAAGAAAGTGGTTTACCTATTTTGAACCGTAATTAACAACTAATAGAGTGTAAAAAGTGTTGGCCAAATTCTTGGCTTCTTATCGTACACGATTTAAAATTTATATTAATATGACATTGAATTGAAGACTACAATTATTCTACATGGGTACATAATATAATCACGCCTGTATCCCATTGTACATAATATAAACATGCCAAATACTACGGTCCTTATATCATCCCTACTTCTCTTCTTTTTCCTTCTTTTCTTCTTCTTGTCTTCTTCTTTTCTTCTTCTTTTCTTCTCCTTTTCTTCTTCTTTCCTTCTTCTTTTCTTCTTATTTTCTTCTTCTTTCTTTTCTTTTGCATCAATCACATCCGTATATTTCCTCTAGGAAGGCTCGAAGTCACCCAAAGAGCAATGGAGAGGACTGTTCTGGGAGTCCCGAGTTTCTCTGCGTGATCGCAACAGGAATGAGACCATCCGCAGCAGACCCGAAGTAACCGATATAGCCCTCCGAATCGCTAAGCTTAAGTGGCAGTGGGCGGGGCACATAGCACGTAGAAGCGATGGCCGGTCCTACTTATTTCTACTCAGAATGCGATAGCAATTAACCACTTTTTATACTTACGGTTCGCCTGATGGTAAGCGGTCACCGCAGCCTATGGACGCCTGCAACTTCAGGGGGGTCACACGCGCGTTGCCGGCTCCCTAACAATTTAAAGAATAATTTAACTTATTAAATAATTTAATATAATTAAATTACATTTTTTTTACTTAAACGGATCCAAGCCATTCTCGTAACATCCTGTATGTATAACGATATCAAAATTAAGAAAAAAAGTGATTTTATTGGCGTCAAGTTATTTTTAGGAAGTATTTATCTATCTATATCTATAACTATGTATATCGTCGCCTAGTACCCATAGTACAAGCTTCGCTAAGTTTGGAACTACATAGGTCGATGTGTGTAAAATTGTCCACAATTATTTATTTATTAATAAAAATGTAATTGATTATTTTAATAACATGTAAAAAAAATAACACATTATGAATGTATAGGTGTATGTAATAAAATGTAACTTAGTTCAAAGTGGCCTATTAGCGGTCAAACTGACACATTTGAATACCAATTTGATAGATATCATATATCATTGTGCTTGCGTTCGCTTCCACGTGCGCTGTGCTAACGAGTCAGAACGGGAACGCTATATGGTTACTAAAATTGGCTACAAATGAACGTGGGACTATAGTAGACGTAGAAGTAACAGTTTGTTGACTTCATACAAATATGTTTGGCGCCGGGTTAGAATCCACTCCACTGGCCTACTTCATTTTTTTTCGTGGCCAGCCCAGTCCCGCTTGCGCTTGGCAGTTTTTTTGCCTACGTCAGCTATACGTGTTTCAGAGTACAACATAATGTTTTGGAGTGTTACGATCCGTCTTTTTAACCCCTAAATTGCTGCGCGTTGGCAATCGTTCATTTTTGACTTCTTTCTCTCAGTGAATTATGTTTGCATAGTGTTTTTTTAATGCCACGTCGGTGGGAAACAAGCGTACTGGCTCGCCTGGCTACCGTAGCCTATGGACGCTCGCAACTCCAGGGGTACCATAGGTTAGTACTAATTAGTACAGGTAAAATACACATGTCATGCTATATTGTACAGTGACTTAGTTATACTGTAATACTGTATACATTTTGTTTGTTATAAATTAATAAATTAAATGATTGTCGGAAAGTTTCTATTTCGGTGACAGTTGAAGACCATCAAATCTAAAAGAGGAACAAACAGGAATAAACTAAATTAGCCATAACCGAATTCAGCGTTATCATGTAAATAAAAATCGTATTGTATGGATACACCCCAGATAGTGGAAACCAGTTACTAGAAGCTGGTATGCGCATCTACGCTCATCATATAATTCAATATTTTTTTAGGTTCAGTTGACATCATCCTGCGGATGCACCCAGGATTTGCCCAGGGTAACCCATACCCACCATCGGCGTGAAGCTTTATATAATACATAATAAGTACTGAAGCCACGAGTAGAAAACGGGTAAGTTTTTTCCTGTGTAACAAATAACTAATATGCACTGGATTTGCCAATTGTTTCGCTTTTTACCGCTTCTACCACCTCCTAGCCCAAGGACGTCCACTGCTGGACATAGGCCTCCCCCAAATTCACGGGGGCTATATGCCATAATCGCCACGCTTGGGTTGGCGATCGCAGTATCTCCACCGCACTCTAGGGATGCTGCTGCCCATCCCCCGGTGGTCTGGATCGTAGTTTTAGGACATACTCGGGTCCAACGCTAAGCTATATTAAGTTAAAATGTTTTTTTGTATTCTTAAGTTATGGCACTCAAGGTCCTTTAACATAAAATCTAATAAAATCAATTCTGTATTCGACTGTTTGTTGCCTAAATAAATTTTAAAAAAGTTCCTTAACTTGTTGACTTTTTGGTATGTCCAGTGTATGTACAGTTTACTCCTTTGGACGATCGTATTGTTAAGCTACTGTTAATTCTTTTACTGTGCACCTCAGATATAAGCTCTTTAAATGGCTACGAACGTAAAATAATAAGTGAGGAATTTGCACCTTAATAGAATATTAACAAGTCACAAATTGGAACAAATGTATTTTTTTTCGAAAGAAATTGGTAATAAGTATTAAGAAAATACGGTCGCGGACTCGAACCCGGGACCATAATTTTTAAGGGTCCCCCTCACTCTCGACTGAACTCGATTCGCCATAAAAACAAAGACAAAGTCAAAGTCAAAATATTCTTTATTCAAATAGGCCTAGCAACAAGCACTTTCGAATCGTCAGTTATAACATGTATTAACATATATATTAATTAATTATTTAGAGCAATTTATTGATGCTATTATTATTCTTTAAAATAAATATTGTATTGTTGTAGACATGTCAAAGTAAGAAATTATTTTGTAGTAAAATTCACAATAGGATCGTCAAAACATTAATAATAATAATAATAAAAACTATATAAAAAATAGAAATCTAGACAGTTTCTAGAATAAAATAAAAATATCAAAAAAAAGATCATATTAATATCTAACGCCATAATGATTAATTCATTAATATTTCAGTAGTTTCGTTCTCATTTTAAAACGCCGTGCTGAAATAACATGAAACTTTGTATACACAATGGGATCCGCCATATCTAGGCCGGAAATTAGTTTCTGTTGTTAGAAATTGTAATAGAAAAATGATACGGCAGTTTTTTGAGTTTTTTAGATCTTTTGAAAACCTTAATAATCGCTGTTTTTTTTCGCCATTATAATTTCAAGCAACACATACTAATTTTCCTGCCTAGATATGCCTCATTGTGTATACAAAGTTTCATGTTATTTCAGCATGCCGTTTTAAAATAAGAGCGAAACTACGTTTGCATGGAAACACGAGCTTCCTGCGGACTCTTAATAGTGCAGCGATGGCAAACAAGCATACGACCCATCTACTGGTAAGCCGATATTGTAGCCTATGGACCCCGGGCTCTTTTGGTGCAACCGGGAAAACGCTAGAAGAATGATTAATGAATGAATGAATCGTTTAGGTATTGCATGTCACATTACAGATTAAACGTGGAACATCTTATAAGGTAGGTTTACATGTGACGCCCTGCAAGGGCATAGCAACAGTAATGAGCCTATAACGTGCTATAACTAAGGTTACTTAAATCTAGTTTCTATGGACCAAATTTTGTACCAGTTCTAAAATATTTTAGTACAAAGACTACAGTAAACATTCTTAATAACTTTTCTAATCATATTTGTCTTTAAAGAAGTCATTTAAAGTATAAAAGCACTTGTGGGCAAGGAAGATTTTTTTAACTTTTATTAAATAAATTAGGTTTATCTATATTCTTCAAGGAATTCGGAAGGTGATTATATATTTTGATTGTCATGTAATGGGAGTTTGACGAAACGAGTTTTAATAATATAAAAAGGTAGTTTTAGTTTGTTTACATTTCGGTCTTTCATTGTCTATTAACGGTGAACAAAGACTCGTATGCTAACAAATTTACATGACTCAAAAATGTATATGGATAGATATGTAGATAGATAAATGATTTATTTGCTCACCACAGTCATACACACAAGTTAAAACAATAAAGTCAAAAATAATAATTCGTGAAACTTAAAAATAACACAAATGTAACACACAAATGAAAACGGAAGGAAACATAAACGGAAGGAAAATATGGAGGTAATGAGTGAGTAATTGATCTCTGATAAAATGAGGTCTACTCGTACATGACTCGTATTGGTTCATTAGTATCCTGACACACTATTTTAGAGAAAAGTAATAGTACATTTCGATGCTAGTGCGGAAAGTATGTAATTTCTTCACGAGTACCGAGAGATGCCACGAGCCGCAGGCGAGTGGCAACATTCGGGACGAGTGAAGAATGACATTTCCGCACGTGTATTGAACGACGTTTTTTAATACAGTTGCAAAAAAATAAGAAAAACAACAAGTAAGGAATTTGAAACTTTTATATTATTAATTCTGTAACATCATTTTTTTTTCTCCAAATGCATGTTCTATAAGACATTATCAATTGTAAATATAAAACATTGTACTATTATTACCTAAGTATCGTTATTTACGATTATTTATGTATCGTATATTTATAAAAACAATATCGAATGTTGCCTTTAGAAACTTAAAACATGCTTGCAGTAAGTAAAAACGCCTTTTCTTTGACAGGCGTTTCGGCAGCTATTCCGTTCCACTCAGACAAGTTATTAAGAACGGTTTTTCAATATTCAATATTAAAAAATAAACGTGTTATAATGATGAAGAGGTAAGTAATAAAATATGAAATGTGTATATTTTTCGTATTCTGATATTAATAGTAGGTTTTTATGTTGATTACGACGTTTAAAGGAAACTAATATTTAACACCCAGCAATAAGGAGTCATGCATTGGAACAAGCATAAATTTAAAAAAATTGGAAAAGTGAAAAGCACTAGTGCGCGAAAACCAACTTTCCGCACGCTAAACAGCTACGTAAAGTAGCACTTTTTGAGCAACTGTATTAAAAAAAGTTTATCTTACTTTTCTATTTTTAACCGACTTCAAAATTTCAAAAGAGGAGGTTATCAATTCGGTTGTATATATATATATATATATATATATATATATATATATATATATATATTTTTAATGTTTGTTAGTCTATAACTCCGTCATTTCTTAACCGATTTGGAAAATTCTTTTTTTGATTGTAAGTATATATATCCAAGTTGGTCCCGTTTTTGTCAAAACGCAGTTCTGATGATGGGATTCATGAGAAATTGAGGGAACTTCTCAAATCGTCGAGGCAAACATATAGCAATTTTTGTGTTTTTATCAACAAGTCAAGTATTTTCATCCAAAAATGTGACATTGGATGAAGTGGAACTGCTGATGATGATCAGAACAGAACTCTTCAACGACAAAAAGTTCATGTTTGGCGATTTGTCCTCCTAGCTGTGTTTGTTCAGCAAGTTCTATTTTCACGATTAATTTTTGTCATGCTTGATTTCTGATGATGGGATCCATGAGGAATTGAGGGAAATCCTCAAATCTTAAAGGCAAACATATAGTGATTTTTGTGTTTTTATAAACAAATCGAGCATTTTCATACAAAAATGTGACATTTGATGAAGTGGAACTGCTGATGATGATCAGAACAGATCTCTTCAACGACGAAAAGTTCACGTTTGGCGATTTGTCCTCCTAGCTGCGTTTCTTAAGCAAGTTCTATTTTCACGATTGATTTTTGTCATGCTCGAGTTCTGATGATGGGATCCATTAGGAATCCAGGGAACTCCTCAAATGTGAAAGGCACACAAATAGTGATTTTAGTATTTTCATGAACTAATCAAGCATTTTCATTCATAAAAGTGACATTTGATGAAGTGGAACTGCTGATGATGATCAGAATGGAACTCTTCAACGACGCGTAGTTCACGTTTGGTGATTTGTTTTCTTCGTTTTGTTTGTCAAGCAAGCAAGGTTTTTTCATGATTCCATGAGGAATTGCTGATACTTAGTCTTCTACCATTATAAACATACATTATAGCCATTTTTATTTTATTGTATATCTATCCCGTACAACCCCGTTGTATTGGACCCGGGTATGTCCTAAAACTACGACCAAGACCACCGGGGGATGGGCAGCAGCATCCCTGGAGTGCGGTGGAGATACTGCGATCGCCAACCCGCATGCCAAGCGTGGCGATTATGGCATATACCCCCCGTGAATTTGGGGGAGGCCTATGTCCAGCAGTGGACGTCCTTGGGCTGATATGGTGGTGGTGGTGGTATATCTATCTAAGAGTGCACCATCTAAGTATAATAATCTTTTACCGGCCTCCCCCATTGAAGTCGGTTTGTTTTTCTTAAAAAATATTATCTTCATAAGATTACGAACTATGAAGTAAGTAAATTACATAAACCAATCCAAATCAAACCACACACTTTCTCCATTTCAAATCCTAAAACAATGTAACAAAATCATTTCACTTTTAACACACTGCACAAAAAGAACAAATCGACAGCAGCTCTCTCTAGCGGAGAGCGCTGGTGGTGGGAGCCATCGCTTCTTTTACTTGTTGCTTGCATTGTATTGTAACGCGCTCTCTGTAGATGGCGCTGATTTCAATGAGACGGTCGCTTAGAACTTAGTACATGGAAAGTGAACCTTATTATTAAGACTAACAGTGATATTCTATGATTATGGAATGGTTGAATGAATGCTGCTGGGTAGATTTGGCATAGTTTTACAACCGGCCGCCTGCCTGACGTTAACTCTTCTTCATAAGATTCAAATATATTTTTTTAAATGTGTTATATTGGTTTTGTCAAGAGTCACGGTCAAGAAAACAATTGAAATATGATGTATAATAATATAATAATAATAGGCCCGTTTTAGATTTAAGTTAGTTTTAATTTTCTTTATATAATTTTGGTTAAGTATTCTTGTATATATTTTTGTTGTACATAAATAAAAGATAATAATAAATCTTTATTTATTTAAAGTAAACATGTTTAACGATGATGTGGAGGCCTCCTAGTAGCTGTTTATTCACCTGTGTCAGGAGGTCTCGCTCTTCCCGATTTGGTACATATCTTGTTTACCCTATATACATATTTCTCATGATAATTTATTACATTTATTTGTATGTAAGTACAATCAGCAGCAGAAGTAGCTAAAAAGTATAACACGCTCAGAATCATCTACAAAACACTTATTCTCTTGACATTCGAGTGTGTGTACATACATACCTACATAAACTCACGCCTTTATTCCTAAAGGGGTAGGCAGAACACACGAAAATGAATTTCAGTGCCACTTTTAGCAATTGTAGGTTTATAGATCGAGAAAATGCGATATTGCAGTGACAGGTTGCTAGCCTATCGCCCACAACACACTTTAACCTGGTTCCCACAGTCGACTCTTACGACAACCAAGGGAAGAAAGGGGATGGTGCTATTCCACCCGTCACCACACGTGGGAGAGTCTGCATTAAAAACATAAAAAAAAAACATAAATATCATCATTCATCAATCGTAAAGTATAATGTTTACCTTATACTGACTTCAATTTTGTCAATGTATGATCTTAAAAAAAAAGAAAAGGTCCAAAGGTCTAAAAAGCTAGGGAACTTAAGATCGCAAGATTTAGTTTCATGTTTGACGATAGATGGCGGTAGTAGTATGTGTTGCAAACAAAAAGAAAAAGACTATTGCAGTCGCGGTTTAGGATTTCGAGTATTCATTGACCATTGTGTAGTTTAATTTTACTACAGGTTTCTGTCATAAAATTAATATTACAGGGTAAATAGCTTCTACTTCCCTAATATTGGAGTAACTGCGATAAAATTACATTTGTAGGGTCGGCATCGCGTTTGTGATTCTTTTGAAGTCAAAAGCATCTACTATATATGTTTTAATGTTTATTTGGGCAAACAACGATACAAATAATACTTAAAATTATAAATAACTATAGCATTAGCTATAGTTATTTATAGTTAATTTTAGTGGCAGCTTTGCTGGTCGATGTATTCACATCGACCAGCAAAGCTACCACTACCAAGTGATATATGAATATGCAGGAAATGAATAAACTTAAACTACAGGTAAACTTTTAGAAAACATTACATTATCTTATAAATCTTAATTATTATATTTTATTTTGCAGAGCAATCTACGTTTATATTGGCTTTCCGACATATGAAACATATCTATATAGGCTACGATGTCTGCTTACTTTGCCATCAGGCAGGCCGTAAGCTTGTTTTATTAAAAAAAGTAAACGAAATATTTTATTACTGTTGTATTTCACAATATTATACTATATGTTTTTCTTTCAATCTACCTAATGTAGTAAAATATATCTTCATAGCTTAATTAATTAAACCCAAATTTTTATCTGTGTGATATTTATTTCGCACATGTATTGTACACAATTACAGGTTGAAACATAATGATACTTACTAGACTTATAAATAAAACCACTTATATATAGAAAACCCCATCCAGTTCACAGGCTTGAGGCATGGACCCTAAGACGCTGGTGGCATTGCCTCTTTGCACCGCTAGACTAAGCCGCTGGGCAAAGAAGGAACCAGCCCTGTGGTCGCCTGAGATGCCTATTAAACGTACCGACACCTCTTTTATGAACTTTTTGGTGTCGGACGACCAAGGGCCCAAAGCCTCCACCGCAAGTGCCACAAACTCATACTCATTCGTGAGAAATGCGTACTTGCGGTGTTTAAACATTTGAGCTTGGTCTGCGGCCATTCCATATTTTTATGCATTGTAAAAAGTTCAAATTTACAGTTTACTATTTATAATATTTGTAATGTCTCTGCTTCGCTACGAGTATATATAAGACTTCAACGAGCTCGCTTCAAACATTATTAAATTTACACATTTCATGGTACCGTAAGACTCTAAGTACACATTTTACAGCACGAGCAGAAAAAAAGAAAACCCAGTGTCTATCTACGTTATCATATTTTTGTGTAGGTAATAAATTGAAAAAGACATTATCATCAAGCAAATGATAAGAAAGAAAATAAAACAAGCCATTAACACTAGTCATATTATTTTTATAATTTTTTTAACTCATCGTCCTCTTTCCCTCTTTTCCGCGTTTTTCTCGCTTGTGTCCTAAGCGCGCCCGTCCATGGTCCGCTTTGGTACCTAATTCCAAAATTTCAAGATATGTATACTCAAGTGTTTTACAAAGCGTACGAGCTTCAAACGCAGAGACGAAACGGACCTTTTTCCCCGACTGCGCGACGCAAAGGAGGGTTGTTTAACAGTCTATGTATATTATGTTTGTTCCTTTGTGGCACTCTATAGAGACTAAACGCGTCGGCCGATTTTGATGATTCTTACGTCAATCGATTTGTCTTAATTGTCCAAATGTCACTAAAGACATTTTATTGCAGTCGGGTTTTTTTAATTTTTTATTTTGCTTATTAATTGAGGCATTTGTAACGTTAATAATTGCCGTTAATTGACAACTGTTGAGAGCTTGGTATTGCTTAAAGTAACCAGTCACTTACTTTTGGTTACTCTGGTTGCCAGGCATGACGCCTGTGTCACCCTTATTAGAAGGGAATAGAGTTCAAATCAAAATTCTACGCAAGAGAGTGGGTAATATGCTCAGGAACAATATAAACTCACATTCCGCTTTGTATCCTAGATACATAAATGCATGTTTACGTGAACGGGAAAGGAACCACTCGACCGGTGCGGATATGGATTTTTATAACTACGTATTGTACATTTTCGTCCCTGGGTATATAAAATTTTAAAGTCTGTACGCATACTTTAAATATTTGTTGTGATATGTATTTATGTGCCTACATTTATTACTGACTTTTCGCCCGCACACATGATCGGCGCAACCCATTTCGAAACGTCGGTAATAAAGCTTAATAAATAGATATCGCGTTACACCCGTATAAACAAATATTTTAAATTTCATCCTCATGTTATAGCTCGTTAGTTTGTGGTGTTCTGTTCCGGGTGGATGGACCCGGGTATGTCCTAAAACTACGACCAAGACCACCGGAGCATGCAGCGGAGGTGGGCAGCAGCATCCCTGGAGTGCGGTGGAGATACTGCGATCGCCAATTCGCATGCCAAGCGTGGCGATTATGGCATTTACCCCCTATGACATTGGGGGAGGCCTATGTCCAGCAGTGGAAGTCCTTCGGCTGATGTGGTGGTGTTGGTTCCTGGTGGTGAGTAAGGTCGCCAGAGCTCCCGAGTTGAGAGGGAGGGACCTGTATATAAAGGGTCCACGGAAAAAAACATGTCCAGAACACTTAAATTTCATAACAAAAAGCAACCTAACTGATAAGGACATAAGGTGCAAATTGCCTTTGAAATTTCAAAGGACGAGACATGTTCTTTCCCTTCATAATTATGTCAACACAACGAATCCACAAGTGTGTGATCCTTCTGGAGTCGCAAGCGTCCATAGGCGACGGTGTCTGCTTACTATCAGGCAGGCCGTAAGCTTGTTTGGCACCATAAACAAGCTGTATGTTGCTGTAAGCTGCTTGTTTGCCACCGTCGTTGTATGTTAAGGCAATAGAAGCGTGAGTAACATTGTCATGACATAAACATACCAGGGGGTCCTAAAACTACGAGAAAGACCACCGTGGGATGGGCAGCAGTTAGTGTTGCTAAAGACTCAAGTTTTTGGAGTCTCGAATTCAAGAACTCGATTCATACTTACGGGACTCCAAGCTTAAAAGACTTCGGAGTCTTTTGAGTCATGAGTCGAGTCCTTTTTCGAGTCTTATCGAGTCCTGTAGTCACAACTCGAGCCTTAGAAAAGACTCGAACGATCGTAACTTTTATAGTATTTTTACTTTAGGCGTGCTTCAAAATACTTTAATCTAGCAAAGACTCACTTTTAAAGTTTCTATCCAAAGAACTGATATTTGCAGTACCTACTTCACTGAGACGGCCGCGTAACCTTACGTGTTTCTACAAGTACAGTTGAGTTCTAATCATAATGAGTTCTAATCTCGGTTAAAAGCCTTTTATTTACACTTAGTAAACAAAATTCTCAAGTATCTGTAGAAGATTCGAGTCTTTTTAGAAGACTCGAGTCTCTATAGAACGCTCAAGCTTCGATTAGTCTAAAAAACTAAGTCGAGTCTTCGGAATGAAAACTCCAAAGACTCAAGTCTTTACCAACACTAGCAGCAGTATCCCTGGAGTGCGGTGAAGATACTGTGATCGCCAACCCGGATGCCAAGCGTGGCGATTATGGCATTTAACCCCCTATGACATTGGGGGAGGCTTATGTCCAGCAGTTGACTTCTTTGGGCTGATATGGTGTAGTTGTGGTGGACATAAACATAGGGTTCTGTTTACCCAACTAGCCGAAACAGAGGGTTTATGAAGAGTGGTGGTACACTTGGTGGTCACCTTCAGCCTTGACTTTTACAATATCCGCGAAAGGAGGTGGGACTGGTACTATTTTAACCAGACACCACACAGAGAATAACTAGGTCGATTCACAAGAGCTGGCGCGGAATGTCTATGAAATTAATGATAGTTTCATACATTTTCCGTGCCAGCTCTTGTTAATCGACCTATACATTATGCACATGTGTGTTTGTCTGCTTCGTGACGTGTCAGGTGTGTCGCAACCGGACGCGGAGAAAGTGCGCACGCCGAAAGTGGAAAGCGCGCGAAAGTGAGAGCGGGTGACAATTTGGGCTTGCTGCCCGGGCCGGGAAACACCCATATTATGCATGTGTCGCCCTATGTGCATTTTGTATAAGTAGTTTAAAGCCCAGTCTCCAAAAAGGCGGTTCGCTGTACTGCCCAAAGATTTTTTATTATTTATTTATTACCTTTCTGATATAATGTAATCGTCCCAGTGCCTAACACTTACCCAATAAATGACACTTTCAATATTATTTATAAGTTATAATACTATGAATCATAAGAATAGAGATAAGCATTATGCGTTAACTATTAGGTATTAAGGTATCACACACGTTACCTCGTAGATTTTATGTTATAACTTCAAATATTTAATGACCCACGATAAAATCCGGTCATTTATAAAGGTAATATCAGACAATTATAATTTTTTTCAAGTTAATCTTTCAATTTCAGTGAGAGATGCATTTTTCATGAATCCATTACCTAGTGACACGATCCAACATTGTTGGATATTGGCATTCAGCATTATACACGTTACCTCTTGAATTTTATAGTATAGTTTCAATTATTTTATGTCCGACCATAAAATGTGGTCATTTACGAAGGATGATTATTTTTTTGTTCATTTTAATCAGTGAAAGATGCATTTTTAATAAATCCATTACTGATCCGATACAACAACGTTGGATATTGACATTCCGCCTCATACACGTTACCATTTGAACTTTTTTATTATAAGTTCAAGTATTTTATGACCGACGATAAAATCTGATCATTTATAAAGGTATCAGACGACTTATTTTTTTGTTCATTTTAATCATAATTTTTTAGCAAAAGATGCATTTTTCATGAATTCATTAGCGAACCGAAATGGGCATTCGGCATCATTCACTCGAGTGATCATTCATCCAAGTCAACTGTCTATCACCTTAAGGAATTGATAAAAAACAAATGCTTCGACTACAAAAGCATTTTCATATACAATTGATCTTACTTTAGTGAATGTGACAGACATGATTTATTTTCATCGCCTGGAGTAAAAGCCATAAAAGACGCCACTACAATTAAAATGGCTATTTATTAACGGTAATAGATAAAAAGTAATAATAAACTGGATCAAACCGCACTGCCTTCTTACACATGCGCTTGCGCACGGCCTGACATGGTTTCCATTCGGGTTGCCTGCTGCTCCTAATCGAGATTACTGGGTTAGGGGGAGACAAATGGGGTATAGTTTCAATGGAGAAATATGAGAAATAAAACGAAGTTAAGTGTGTTGATTGCAATAAGTTGATGGAGATATATGAAAAAGTTAATGGTTAGATGTGTTTTATTGTAGAGATGTAGATATGACGACTTCTTTAGCCAATGGAGAAATATGTGAAATAAAACGAAGTTAAGTGTGTTGATTGCAATAAGTTGATGGAGATATATGAAAAAGTTAATGGTTAGATGTGTTTTATTGTAGAGATGTAGATATGACGACTTCTTTAGCCAATGGAGAAATATGAGAAATAAAACGAAGTTAAGTGTGTTGATTGCAATAAGTTGATGGAGATATATGAAAAAGTTAATGGTTAGATGTGTTTTATTGTAGAGATGTAGATATGACGACTTCTTTAGCCAATGGAGAAATATGTGAAATAAAACGAAGTTAAGTGTGTTGATTGCAATAAGTTGATGGAGATATATGAAAAAGTTAATGGTTAGATGTGTTTTATTGTAGAGATGTAGATATGACGACTTCTTTAGCCTAGTTGGACGCTACCCCCCCCTCATAATATGCCTTGCTTGGTTGGGGATGGGAGATTTGTGTACGTTTATCCACAAATGTTTATTTTTTTATATACTAATTTAAAACTATTAATTATCGTATAATAATCATCTTAAAATGGACCTAAAAATGAAAGAAAATATATCTAAATTAAAACTAAACTAAACTAAAATATATCTAGAAAATTGGGCCCCCGTGGCATGGTGCCGAGGATGCTGGCAGCGTTTCCTCGCTGTATTGCAATACTAATGCGTTGGGCGAGGAAGCTGCCAGCTCTTCTGTCACCAGTTGTGTCGATTAATCTCTTGCTCACCTCTTTGAAAAGGAGGTGAGCACTGGGACCCCATGGGCCAAGGGTCTCAACGCCAAAAGGCATAAAAATATATTCTGGTCCGAGATCCCTGTATTTGTGGGTCTTTAGGTTTTCAGCCGCCTTAGCCGCCGCACCACACCGAATGCTGGTACCGCTGAGGTGGGAAGGAAAACTTAAATACAATATTTACAGGAATCATCAGTGCCCGTGATTTTAAAAGAACGAGATCTGAAAGGAATGTCGCAGTCTAAAATGATTTTGAATGATTAAACAGTCATACAAAAAAATTGTTAATAGTTATCTTAGTAATATGCAGACCTACAGTTTCCAATACTATTCGAGAGAAAAAAAAGTGAGTTACTGAAATAATAGTTGTTAGATATGATTAGAGTCGGATACCTATAAAAACTTTCAGAATAAGTTTAGCCTTTTTTGGAATACCTAGAAGAAACGCCTTAAGCTATATGTTTTTAAATATTTTACAATTATACTACGGATATTTTAATAATTTCTTCATCGTCATCGAAAAAATATTCACATTCAACACCACAAGGAATCCGAACATCAACCTAAAATGTCTAAACGAAATTTCCCATATTTATTACCCAGCCATGGTGTCAAGAACCTTCCAGCCTAACTACAATCAAACAAACGAACCCGGACCAAGATTTCTCCCAACACAGTTACGATATAGGTGCATCAGCCGACAACTTTAACAAACTCCCACCTACCACATAAGCTTTGAAATTCAACTCTAAATTATAAATGCTAAGGTTGCAATTCAAACGGTTGCTGGGAAATGCGTGGTTGTTGAAGTTATTTACTGTTGTGTTATATCACTGTGTAGAAAGTCGTACATTGAACTTGCGGCACACTTATCGTGTAGTAGGTATTTGGTTACGACATGAAGGATGAATGGAGATGAAAGGAGAGTTTTTGTAACAGGAATGACGGTAACAAAATGAGAAATTATTAGCTGTAATTACAGGATTAAACTTTATAATGCTTTTTATGTACGAGTATTTCTATTGTAACTTGTTTTACTCATAGTGTGTTGTCAATTCTTTATCTACCTCAAAAGTATCTTTGAACAAAAGTTATGATACTATGAACTATTTAGTGAATTTTATTTCTATATAAATGTGTATGTGTATTTTGTCGACCTGTTTAGCCTAGTTGCTAGTGACACTGCTTCCGAAGCTAGAAGGCCCGGGTTAGAATTCTGGTAAGGGCATTTGTTTCTGTGGCGAGCAGAAATATTTGTTCCAGAGACTTGGATGTTTTCTATGTATTTAAGTATTTATCTATTAAATATATCGTCATAACACAAGCTTCATTGAGCTTACTAAACGACTACTTCGATTTGTGTAAACTATGAGCCCTAATATTTAATTATTTATTTATGATTTCCGATTATTTTCTCTAGTTTTGTTAATTACTGGTAATACAAGATTTCTTTCCTGCAAATATCTATGTATTGAAAATAACTTGTATTAAGTAGGTACCACTAATTACTAAACGACATTTTCTCAAACATTCAATGAAATATTGATGTTATGTTTCTTATAAAGGCTGCGAAGTATGACGTTTCAGGTGCGGCTAGGACAAGAGGTCGTTAATGGAATTTCATAAAAATTTTGCAGGCCTAGGCCGGCAAGGTCCTCTGTTTTAATCTCCATTCCACATAAATTTGTGGCACAGGCATCATGACACCTTGCAACTATGCGTATTAAAAATAAAACTTTGATTTTTTTGTTGTATAATTCTTTGCATGTTTGAGAAAAGCACCATACATACCTCGGCGGGAAATATGGGGTTGCTTTCGTCCCGGTCTCTGTAGTAATATATTATTAAAAAACGTAATAAATCAAACTTAATGAAATACTTTGTTTTTCCTGGTGCTACCCATGCCGGCAAGAATTCGCGTAAACGGGTCGCCTGCAACGGAAGCGCGCGTGTCCGCTTTTCCATTTCCAACGCATTCACAGACGGAAATTCACCTGAGTTATGGCATCTTCCTAAATGATTAGAGGAAAAGCGACACGTGTCGTTTCCAGGCAAGGCTTTGCAGCTTTTCAATAAGCAGATTTAGGGAAAGTATTGTTTATTGACAATAAAATCAGTTAACTTAATTATAAAATAAATATTTGTAATTTTAATAATATTTGGTGTCTGGTAACCTATTCTATTTTAGGCACCAGTCACTATAGCAAGTCTTGTACGCAGATTTAAGAATTGATAATGAAATTACTGTTTAATATTGTATTCTTTGTGGAGGAGTGCTTAAACACTATTTTATATTATTTATTATCTTGTATTGTCAACAGCAAAAGTAGTTGATCATTTTAGTACCTTATCACTTTCACTACTTTGATGCATCTTAACTATCGCAGTATTGTTATGTTAGTGCGACAAAGTACTAAAATGATTACCTACATTTGCTGTTGACTGTTCGAGGTTAAAATAGCACAGTATAGATTAGGTAAAACAAATGCAATTAACCGAGAACATAACTCAATGAATAGTAAATTTTAGATTTATAACTAGTTACAAACATTTTGTGGCCTTTTATATTCATCTACTAATTAGACGACCAACATGTGTAGTAATTTAATAAGCTATTAGTTTAGACAAAAAAACCAGTGAAAGAACTTAACCCTTTTTAGTAAGTCCACTATTTTCCATTTTTGTTGAACTAAATCTCGATTTTACTGGTTTGTAACATTCATGATATCTTAGATTTTAATCTTTTGAACTAAGATAAGCAAAAAACTGATCTTTTACGTAGTGTTTGAGTGGCAAACTTTCATCAATTATTATCAAAGCTATTATCAGTCAGCTATCTCTATTTAAATAGGAGCAGAAGTATTTAAACAGTTTTTTGCACAAATCAAGTACAGAGCAGAAAATTAAATAAATTTTAAATATTTCTACAAAGGCGAACTTGTCCCTTTAAGAAATCCCTTCCAGCTAAGGGTTTAGAAGTATACCGATGATATTTGATGTGATTAAAAGTTTTTCTTTTTGTAAGCATTACTTCTACTCTTATTGACCAAAGAGTGCAAGACTAAGTATTGAACAGAAAGGTCGGAAGAAAAAAGAAAAAAATCTTGGTAAGTCTGTACTTAAACCTCTCATACATCCTACCCAAGTTTAAACACAACTTTTACTGTCCCTCTAATGACGGCCACACCCGAAATAAATACAAAAAAGTGGAAACTACTCAGCCACCTGTTCACCAAATTCACTCACACACTAACCTAACTCCCCTTCTTCATTAATTAAATTTCGATTGTATTGTTAAGCGAATACGCTTGATTTTGAATTGCATTAATCTGGCGGTTCTATAGTCTTGTTACTGATGGTTGAGAATCATTGAAGGTCAATACATTTTCGACTGTGTTAATAAAGCTATACGCTTGATTTTTGATTGATTCAGTCTGGAGCTTTAGTTGTTTTGCCACGGATGGTTGGGAAACATTGAGGGCACTATGTTTACTCGATATAACAGTGTGAAAGCGAGGGAAAGGCGTAAGCGGACGTAGCTAGAGGCCGAATTCCGATGAACAAGTTGTTTTCAAGTCACGTGACGGCTTTCGAAGATGCTGTAATTGTTAAATCATGGGATATCAGGTGTGAAGCTCAGTAAAAGGGTTACTGTTGTATGCACATGCCATTGTGGCGGTAAACATATTGTTATTGAGTATTATTGGCTTATTGTGAATCTTGCTATGCCACCTCAACCAGATTTTTTAGGTTTTGTTAATTTTTGTTTTTTCCTGCTCAGAATCATTTGTACCCACTAGGTATTACTTTTGCCAAAAAAATTGTCTTTAATTTCCTATGCATTTTGTAGGTTTCCATTATGACTGTCTGTACTCATACTCATACTCTTTATAATATTATCAATATTACATGTAACATATAAAAGACACATAAAATACAAATACAAAATATTGCATTTTTTTATCCGTGATTCGGTGTTGCCTGTTCCTTGAATACATCGGTGCTGTTTTCCTAACTCGTGGCCTGAAAATCGCTTGTATATCTTTGAAGAAATTCCCAGTGTGAGCTGTATCGGCACAGTGTTGTAACTCAGCAGCATTTTTTTTTCTTTATCAAAATCAAGAGCGTTAGATTATTTTGAGCAGGAAAATCCGAAATTCTAATATTGAGTGGAAACGTTTATGATGGTAACTCTTTATAGTTCCTTGCTTATACCCGTTGCTTCTGAGACTTTCTAGATAGTTTGGACCGCAATTAGTGGTATCTCCTTTGGTTGCATAATGTACCTCCTGACATAGATATTTATTTTGCGTATTACTGGTCCACAAGAGCAGTGAAGCACAAAAAACTATATTATCAATACCATTTTAAAATCGTAGGTTGCATTGACAGGTCCCCATAAACACACTCTTTTACTCTTTAGGGAGAGAATCCACCTAGTTGTCAAGCTTGCGAGGTTTCAAATATTATGAAAATACAGCTTCGTTAATGTCTGGTGGATATTCACCCTTGTTGCAGTCGATTTTTACGACCCATGGGAAGAAGATGGTCCTGCTACACCCGATATCACGCGATTACTTAGACTTTAATGTAAAAATATACTTAATTAAGTTACCCATTAATGCATGTGAAGCGTAGTAGTTAAAATGCTTTTACTACAATAGCGGTAGACTATTCTGACCCTATCTTACCAAACTATGAACTATACTGATTTTAGGATAGGATGCAGCCAACCATTGGTAAAGTATGCAATTTTAAACTGTATTATATGCTTGTTAACATTTGCAGTAAAATTTCTTTTCTGAGATCAACAGATATCTGATCCGATTTTACTAAACTATTATAGAATTAAGGATAGTTTGCATGCTGCATTGCACCAAAACGTCTATAATTGTAAGCAGTGGCCATAAAAATGGATTATATGTAAAGTTTGCCAAGTTTCTATGGGATAACAGCTGCCGGCGCGGCGTCATGCTGGACGTTGATTGTCCTATTAAAAAACTAACTTTAACAATTCATACAAAAATAAAACAGACCCTAATTTAGAATTTTGTCATGCTACAGTTTCACGTATCCTTTTCACTAAATAAATATATTTTCTTTCTTCTTTCAAATAGCCGAGTCGCCATATACCTATGTGGCCCGATGAACTTCAAGGAGCACCGTCGTTTCTTTAAGGATCCAATTTTTACCTTCAATATCTCTCAGTTCCGCTTCCAAGTATGTTATTTGATGACCGTAAACTGCTGTAAAATAGTTGCTGCGTCTATTGAAGTTGATTAAAAACCGTGTTGTTTCTTCATGCTGTAAAGTAACATACAAGTTTCTATGCAGGAGAGCGCATGCTCAGGTAACTATTTTACAAGCTTTTATCTAACTTAGCAATGTCTGAATGTATGTTGTGAATTGTGCAATTTAATTTTGTAGCAGATATCCTCAACTGGTTGAGCTGAAATATGACATACCTATGTAAGTTCGGTAACAATGCATTTTTTTTTTTATAAAAAATGGGATTGCTCTTGGCCAGCATCTAGCCAGGGGGCAAAGATGAGGCCGACGATGAAGCGAGCTTACCCAGAAGGCGAGGCAGCTTTGGATGCCGGTAGAAAAAACGGTACCTACAGTCGGCAAAATAAAAGCTTGTATTAAAAATTTATTTAGGGTCGGCAACGCGCATGTGACACCCCTAGGAGTTGCAGGCGTCCATAGGCTGCGGTGACCGCTTACCATCAGGCGGGCCGTACGCTTGTTTGCCACCGACGTAGTATATAAAAAAAAAAAAAAAACATTTTGACAGGAGCTTATTGTTGACATTAAGTCTACTGCAGCATTTTTTTACAACGACGGTGGCATGGTGGCAAACAAGCTTACGGTGTGCCTGATCCATCCCTCCATCATAAGTGCGTTGCCCTTTATTGATTGGCGAAGGGGAGAAAGCATATTTTCTTCGAAATGTTTGGATTTCTGTCTGACTGTAATTATGGCTGCGGTCTTCTGTAAGGTACTTACTTCACCAGTTGGACTACTTCAAATATGAGCGTAATAAAGTACCACCCCTCTTAGGTGGAATTAGTTTAGCATTTCTTTTATTATGTCCTTAAATAAGCATAGGTACCTTAGAAAAGTAGCTATGATTAATTCTGAAAAATCTGGCGATAATATGTGAGGTTCCTTTGTCATGGGGACACTGTTTCGTGTTTTGTATCAAAACTTTAAATATCCGTCGTTCAATGTGGTAGTTTAATTAAAATAAATATTATATAAGAAACATAATGTGGGCACTGTAATTATAATAAAAAAGCTCTCTTATACATAAAGGTTGGTTAAGTTTTAGTTTATTGGATCCACTGAAAATACAGGATCATTGCACCTGGACCTATAATATAAGAATATTTAAGCCACATGAATGGGTATAGTGATTTTTTAACAAATAAAAATTTACGTAGTAAATGTAAGTTTCCCCTTTAAAAATGCTACAAAGAATTAACAAACCCTTTAACAAGGACTGTATTGGTGGTGAAATTGAATTTTCATGTGCTCTGCCTACCCCTTTTGGGAATATAAGCGTGAGTTTATGTATGTATGTAAGCTGGGACTAAACCTTAAGACAACCATTAAGGCGTAAAAGTATTCAATCGTAGAAACGGAATTACAACAAATAAATATTCAAGACGGAACAAGAAAAAAAAAACACGCGAGTGAAAGTGTAACCCACACATCCACAGTTTTCCTGTGTAGTGGTAGAGAAAGTTCGTAGTGTGTATGCCACGGCTAATGAAAAGAATCGAGCCGATGATGCGATTAAATAAATATATTTTTAATTAATTATTCTCATACATATTATATGTAGTTTTATCAAAATATAAAATAAAAAAAAAACTGAAGTACCGTCGGTCCACTGATTTATTTTTTTAAATTCATAATAGTTCTTCCTTCCTAGTTTATTTTTAAAATGATTAAACTAAGTCATATATATGATCACGTTTGTTGTTTCATCCTCTTGATTAATATGTTTTACAAGGAGAATTACAAAATACGAGTACAGTGACTATTAGAGCGAAAAAGAATCACATAATTGATATTTAATAGATCGAAAATAATTTTAAAATAGAGTCGTGCTTCGATAAATGAAATGAAAATGAAATGAAATATTTATTAACATATACAGACATTCAGAAATAGAGGAGCAATGGTTCCACACTAGGCTAGGCCTGTCCCGTGGAAACCAAAACAAATACAGAGTAATAACAGTCCATGCGGCTTAGAATGAAACTAATAACAATAAACTATTAATGATTATCTGACGGTGCTTGCAATAGGTGAGTGTGCAAGAAATAGAGGCCATGATGTTTGTGTAGTTGTATGTATATGTGTATGTGTGTGTGTGTGTGTGCATGTGCTGTTATGATATTATTCTAAGTAGTGATTCCGATTGCTCATAGTTCCAGGATAACAATAGGGCTTGGATTTTCTTTCTTGCCTCCAGGACAGTGCAACCTTTCAGATCAACTATTTTTGTCAGAGAGTTATAGATGTACGGTAAAAGAAACATGTGGAAACGTATTGCAAATTTAGATTTAAACAAAGGAGTATGCACTTTAAAAACCCTCTTCTTTATCATATCCTTATATGATGGAAGATTCAATGTGGTCTTTTGTATGTTCATGGCAGCCCGTAGCAAGAACAATCTTCGCACGCTTAGGACCTGTGCCTCAGTAAACAAGTCTGCTGTGGAGTACCGGCGAGGTTTACGCAAGAAAACCTTTATAACTGCTCTCTGGGCTCTCTCCAGTATTAAAAGAGTGGTCTTTGCAATACCTCCCCAGGCAAGAATACAATAGTTTAGTATAGACTGGCATAGAGCAAAATAAACAGTTCTCAGAAGTTGGCCGTTAGTAACTTCTCGAAGTAGCTTCATGATATAAACTAGCTTTCGAACTCTAGCTGCTGACAGAAGAATATGCTTTTTAAAATTAAGGTTTTCATCTACAACAACCCCCAAATACTTGAGTGAGTCAGTTTTTTGTATAGTTTTACAGTTGCATTTCTGATCTAGTGAAAAACAGGTGTCAGAATGTATTTTTAGGCTTGTCATAGAGGAAGGTGGACGAGATAATGCGGTTTTATGAAAGCACAGAAACTGTGTTTTCTCTGTATTTAATGTGAGAAGATTTTGGTCCAACCATGCAGATATACTTCGGAGTCCCAGCATTGCTGCATTATGGACGTCTTTCCAGGAATTACCTTGAAAAACAATAGCCGTGTCATCCGCATAGCACAACAAGTCACTATTCTGAGTTTTAAGGGACATAATGTCGTTCAGGTATGCGAGAAATAGTGTGGGGCCCAAAATACTTCCCTGTGGAACTCCAAATGAGGTACTTTTTGTGCTGCTAAGTTGGCCATCTATTTTAACACATTGATATCTGTCGGTCAAGTAACTATTAAACCAATTTAGAGCAATACCCCGTATACCAAAACCCTCTAACTTACGAAGTAATATTGGAATTGAAACTGTATCAAACGCCTTGGCGAGGTCTAAAAAGACGCCAATACAGCTATGACCAGCATCCAAATGAGAGACCACAACTTCTGTCAAACGCATTACCGCGTCCTCTGTTGACTTCCCTTGGCGGAAACCAAATTGACTACCGGAAAGGAGATTATGTTTTTCTAAAAATTTTGTGAGGCGCTTATTGATAATTCTTTCTAATAGCTTGGAATAGGCTTGAAGTAGAGAAATAGGGCGGTAATTACTAGGGACATCCTTGTAAATAATACTGAGATCTACCTTACATAACCTTACATGCTCGAAAACGTAATTATCTCGTTGGATTACTTAGTGTACAAACATGGCATCAGTACATTATTAATATGAATAAAAAAAAAAAAACTTTCGATGCGGTCGCGTGGCTTAATTCTCTGAATGTTGACATTTAACACACCTGATATTTGTTAAATATGGCATGCATAATTATAAATGTATATTTACTTATTGTATATGAATGCCATACGATCTTATAGCACGATGGTGGTAAACAAGCATACGCTTTACTTGATGGTAAGCAGTTCGTACCCCATCGAGAAGAGCCCTTAGCAACACAAGGTCACCTCTCCTCAGGAGCGCTGATCTATCATTCTCTTGGAGACATTAAGAAATCTCCACCAGTTCCTTACTGACACAATTGGGTACTTTCCACATGTTATAATTAGTTACGTTGTACAAGTTAAGTAACACGGTATCACTACGGATAATAAACCATCAAAATATCAAAAATCATTATAATAATATACACAAATAAAACGATAATAAGATATGTTAAGACTTCAAAAAATAGTTTGTTTTTCGTCCAATATTAAAAGATTCCATAACAATCCACCTGTAAATATACAATACTAGTTGTATTACAACTACGTAGTATTGTATTGTATTGTGGTTTTTGAATACTGTGTTTAGGTACATACCTAACGCAGTATTCAACGACCAAAACGATTATTAGAAATAAATATTATGCGAGGTTATAAGTCATGATATAATATAAACGTTAATTTGTAGGAGCCGTGTCAAGTGCCGTCGTTAATTTAAGTTTGTCCCAAATTTTTGGCTTTTGGTGTGTTCTAACTGTAGTTGGTCCCTTATAGATGTTTTATCCTCTCTAAAACCTGGCGAATGGCACCATAAAAATAGTTAAGTATCCAATTAGGAATCGTTCTTAGCGGCATTGACATAGATATACGTTTTGCTTGACAATTACAAATATTATTGCAATCATAAAGTATTTAGATTCCTTCTATGCTGATTTAACAAGGATTTAAAACATTAACAAACACAACCACTCTACAGTTTTCGCCGTTCCGCGTCTCTCTTTCCCTGTGCGCGTGAGTGAAAGGCGTGTACGCACGATATCGTAGACACACAATTTTGTACGTTTGAGTGAAGATAGCATGTGTTTTTTTTTTTCAGGTTCTCTATTTGCGGCTAGTATATAAGTTGGATTGTGGTGTCACGCCGCCTAGTTGGTAAATGTTAATGATGATGAAAGCATGCATTCCAGCCGTTGAAGGAAAAATAACGTTTTTCTTCGATTTACTCAAGTTTCTTAAGATTCAAAGATTCGTGCTTAGCAATGATTACATTTAAATTTTAGTCTTGTAACTTACCTGTTGATTGCGAAATACATCTACATAAACCCTTATTTTCTCTTTTTTTTTCATACAATTTCTTGCTCTTTTCTTACTTTCAGTTTCTTATTTTCAGATAGGCTTCCTTAAATTTTTATCTAAGTAAATTGAGAAAATAATACTTCTCAGTTTTCCCAAAGCTGCTATTATAATCAGGGTATCAAATAGGTAATAGTTGTATGTACTATCATCGGCCAGTTCAGCCTAGTTGGTAGTGTCTTTGCCTCCGAAGCTAGAAGTCCCGGGTTCGATTCCCGGTAAGGGCATTTGTTTCTGTGGTGAGCAGAGACATTTGTTCCTGAGACTTGGACGTTTTCTATGTATTTAAGTTTATATCTATTAAATATATCGTCGTCCAGTACCCATAACATAAGCCTTATTGGGCTTACTGTGGGACTAGTTCGATTTGTGTAAAAAATGTCCCCTTATATTTATTTATTTATTATCTTGTAAGTACAGTCAGCGTCACATTGTACGTAGCCGTCAAATTGGCCAAATAGTTCGGTACACCATATATTTTGTACGGTGTACCGAACTATTTGGGCACTTTGGCTGCAACGTATTATATGACGCTAACTGTACAAGGTTAGACTTTTATGTTAAAGCAATTAACGATACGGATGGCTATTTGTATGCCTTAACAGGCAAGACATAGTGATACAATCCATAAACTGAAACACCGATGTACATACCTATGTTTAACAAATAGAATATTGTGTATTTGTATTTGTAAAACAATATGTGTTTTGTATTTAGTTACATAGTTGGTTTCGGTAAAAAACATTTAAAACTACATTGCAGGTTATTTTTTTAAATCAGTTAAGTATTTATTTATAGAATTCCTTTGCTCAATTGACAAGCATTGTTTAAAAGAATCTCAAATATTTTAAAAGAGTGTCATAACTATTATTTGTTATACTTCTAATATGTAGATACTCGTCTTTGTTACTGAAATTAAGCGCTGATATAAGAAAATCTCCGTCAGTCATCTCAAGGCTCTCAATGAAAATAAGGTACCTACTCGTACATCCAACCGTCCTATTAGGTAATTTTTACTTCCACAGTAACTTAAAAACCCATTACACTTAAGTAACTACCTAGTAGATTTCCACGGGTTTGCATATTTCAAGCTACTACCTTAATACCCATTTTATGCTCTATAAATAGCCCGTAATTTCAAGTTATTCCATACCACCACACATACGTGAGCATATACCTAAATAAATAGTCTTTTTATTGTTTCGTACCCTAAGGGCCCAAACGGAGCCCTATTGATGTCACTCACGTGGCCGTCATCTGTCACACAGGCTTTAAGGGCAAATGGTTGCACTATAATCCTCAAATTTTGACAATATAGGCATCTTACTGACCCGAAGCCATACAAATTGTCAAAAAGTATTTTTAAATATTTCTTGGGGCTCCCATTCAGCTAAACGGGGACGCGAAAAATAAAATGTGACCTATCCAATGAGTTGAGTAGACAAATATTGTATTTTAGTTTTATAAAATATTGAAAAAAAAGGAATGAAAAGCCACCAAATTCAGGTTTTTAACAAAATTTTGTTCCGAAGAATTTTATAACATTCCATTAGACCTACGAACTCGATTAGTGATAATGTTAACCCTAAATGTGCGAAGTCCGGTCCAGTGTGTGCGTCCGTCCGGGTTTTTTTTATTGGTAATAAGGCTAGCGTTTGACCGCCGTCTCGCTCGATGGTAAGTGACAATTGAATCTATTTTATCCTTTTATCATAGTTTCGATCTGTCATCCCAGTAGAAAGTAATGTTTGACGTTTTAAGGTTCTATATGGCACTAGATGACAACTAAATGGAATTTAGAAGGAAAATAGCGTCTAATACGCATAATATTGCATAGAAGATCTGTTGTAGGCTCCTATTCACAGTTAAAACGTAGCGGTGAAATATGGGAAACTCATACGCAGTGATAGCGCACTACGCGGCAGTTTCGTGGTTGTCGAGAGATGGCGCCACACGTTCTAAAGAGCATGAATTAGGGACAGTCAATTTTCAACCGATTGTCGTGAAATTTTGTGAGCATATTTAAAAATTATAATATATATTTTTTGTCGTGTCAGATTTTGAAAATTAAAGGAACCACACTCACGAGGTCTACAGCTCACAGAGCCACTAGTAAATATATTTTACTAAACACAGAACAACACTAAATGACTAACTTTTAGAGGAAATGTCGGGGTCTATTTCGATAGAGTGTTAGTAGGTATATTCAAAAGTTATAAATGAGACTCCGAAAAACTTTAATCTTCATTTATTTAACTAAATCTATTAATACACAGTCTTATTTCAGGATGTATAATATTAACATCTTAATTAAATAGTTTGGTTTTTTAATGACACAAAAAACCCGTAATTATATTCTTAGACTAAATATTTCGGAGTCAATGTCCGTATTTCATTTTTCAAATTTTCAAATTTGTTTTTCAAACTGGCTCTTACCCTGTACTTTCCAAACTTGATATTTGTACAGAAACTTTATTCTTAAACTTAATATAATATAATATTTTTATAAATTTATATAAAATTGTAAAATATAACAATGCACCATTAAATTCAGCTTTGTAAATAATAAAATCTACAATATATTTAAAGCTTATCGAACGCACACAAAATGAAGTAGTACGTAGCAAATTAATTATGATTACTATCAATAAAAGATCATTTGAAATGTGCTTTTTTGATCCATACAGCACCATAAATTATATAAATAAATCATGTATAAGTTTTGCACCAAAGATTGCAGTAGACTCTGCAGGTCCATTTTTAGTTTTACAACTCGTGGTTCTTAAATAAAAAGTTTGAAACCTCTGGATAGATAAGATCTATTAAAAATAAATTAATTTTCTTCTTTAACCCTCTTCGTTTCTGAGTCACAAACCGCAGATATATGTCTTTTTCAGAGAAAAGAGCCTAAGGATTATGACACCCATGTCGCATTCTTATTGGAGCATCTTTAATAAATGGTCGTAAGGTTGCATTCACGCCGAGGCGCGTAAACGCACGGCGCCGCACGCAACGTAGCGCGCGTTTTCAGAAACTATCGAATTCCATTGCGTTTGACAAGCGCAAGCGTATGTACGTGAACGCAGCCCAAGTATTTATCGCACTAACAGGTCCTTCTTCTATAAAATAAGCACATTTAGACAGGATTTTACCAAACAGGACTAATGGCTTCAACTGAGATTAAACGCCAGTATACGGGGTGTGGCCTGTAATAGGAGCAAAACAATTTAAAGGACGCTTCCTTAGAGCATTTGCAGTAACCTCTTGTGTCCCAAAAAAAAAATATTTTTTTTCACTTAGGAGAATTTTCGATTTAAAGTTATGACCTCCAAGTATATGGATCTTGGCACCACGCGATTATAGCGCGGCAGTCACTGCTGATTTTGTGATAGCATCTAGATATGACTCACAATCGTTGTTGTATTTTTGGTTAAAAAGGATATTTTCCGGACATATTTTTTATAAATTTTTAGTTTTTTTTTATAAATAGTTAGAAGTATTTTTAGAAATCATTGCTGGAGAGCTCAATAGTGAATCGTTTAAATTTTTGCTCATATTACAGGCCACAACCTGTATAGACTAATCTCGGAATAAACTCTGTGGCCTAAAAGAACCGCACACTTAAACTATCTATACTATACTATCTTAAGAGGGTATCTGTGCCTTGTAAGCCAGGTCGTTGGCGTCCTGCGCAGTGCTCGAGGATCTAGCGTAGGGGTATGATGACGCAGGCGCCGTTGGGGAGTTCCATTGGGGGGAGGGGGACTGGAAACTGGCGATCTGGAACAAAAACATACATTAGCTTTCCGTCACGCATGAGAGGGCAAACTTAAGGTAAAAAGGTAAATCTAACTATGATTTTTACAACAGACTACAAGTTAGATCTACATTACGCACGTTATAAAAATTCGCTAATTACTCCGCTGGGTCAAAAGTGCTCCTGATGCTGTATAGAAAGAAAAATAAAAATAAAAACAGGTTATAGTTTAAGTTACAAGTGGATCCAATGAGATAGGTTCCTTATCTGGTCCTAGACCCTTAATGGTCGCGTACGGTACGGTTTCAGAGGCATGTCCTCCCGCAAACTGATCTATCCTGGCGCAAGCTATGCCAGGATATCTCAGTTCGCCTAGTTGAATAGCATAAGCGTGGACAATTGGCGATATCAAAGCAAAAATTAAAACTACCCCTCATCAGATCGAATAGAAGCTAGGCCATTCTGAGGAGTGAAATAAGAAGCGTATCAAAATAGGACGCCTACTACAGCAACCGCCTTCTTCGATAGCGTAATCATCCTTGCAGCTCCACTGAGTATGACTAGCGTACTTGCCTTAGTAACATAATTTCAAAAGCAGCTAGCTGTTATAAAATAAACTCACCTTTCCACTAATATTGTTCAGACCACCACCGCTCAACAGTTTCTGGATACCCAGAGCTGCCGCAGCAAGGAAAGCGAGCTTTGCAACCACCAGAGCCTTGGTGACCAGGAGCGTGAGGCCTCCAAAGAGAAGGCCGACTACAGCGATGACTTTCACTCCGATGCCTGCCAGGAGGGGCGTGTACTTCTTGATTTTGCCCCGCGCTAAAAATATATATAAATAAAATTAGTAAATTTATATGCGGCCTGCTAAATGATTATTAAATCAGCCTTACGCACGCTCGAAAACGTTACTTATTGCATTCTCTGTATTGAGAAGTGAGATGGTAGTAAATTTCGAAGATAACTAGTATTTACGCTAATCCTCGGAATCAGTTAGGAAGCAGACCTCGTTCTCCGAAGCAGTAGCAGAGAATACTACCAGAAGAAAAAAAATATAAGGAAAAATGTGTCCATGAGCCTAAAAAGTCCAGGTTTAAATGCCGTTAAAAAAGCACCTTATGGATGCCCTATAAACGGTGTTTAGCTATTAAGACGCCACACAATTATATTAATTTGTGGTCACACTAAATAATTAGTTTTATCGTGCCGTACTTGTCTTCTTCAAGATCTCACGGTTCGAAAATGCACATATATAAATATATATATATTTGTATAATATGCATGTCTACAAACATTAATATAATAACTTGATGTGGACAAACATCTAAAGGTATTATTGTCGATCGAAATGTCGTGATATTTGGTAGGTTAATGAGAACAAAAATATCTTAAGTTCAAACGTGAAACAAATCGGGTAAAAGGGTTGCCGTTATAAAGGGGCTGGCAAGGGGGGGAGGGGGGTCGTAAAATCGAGATAATATCGTTAGTAAGCAGCAAGTATTTTTTTCACAACATTTCTTTTACCAAAAGGCCTTTTGTATGGGTTTTTACAAATTTGTGAAAATTGTACTATTTTTGATACCTAAAAATAGTTTTGGCAACTTAATCCCTAACTTCTAAAGTGAAAACTGCCCGGGATGACTTCCTAACTTAGTTTTTCTGATTTTAATGTAAAATCACTAAATGATATTATTTAATTTAAGTTTTTTTTGTGATGATGACCAGTGTGATGGTCACCAGACACCTGCTCATTGTCGCTAATTTTCATGCAATCGAAACAGATTACGTGGGTAGAGACAGGGAAGACTCATAGTTTGCGGTGTATAAAATTTCGTTTAGTTGTGGTGACGTATTAATCAATATTGGCCCGCAACACAAAATTGGTATTGTGACCCGTTCATCGCATATTAGATAGGGCTGTTGACACGTCGTACGTAAAACACAATAAAAAAAACCCAAGCGACTTTCATCAAAAGTTTCACCCCAACACATATGTATCGAAATTACCCGCATAATGGTATCATTAAAACATATATGGCATGAATAGAGTGAGAGCAGCTAAAAACTTTCGGAACAGCCCTCGTAGGACTGTTAGAAGTTCTCAAGCCGCCCAAAGGCCTCTAACTTACAGAAGCCGGAATCAACGGCTAAGCGTGCCTTCCAAAGCACGGGAACGCTTGGTCGTAAAATTATATATTTTTTAAAAACGCAGTTAGGGGCGAACCTCTTTGTATTAGTGGGATCAGTGTCGTCGCTAGAAGCTGATAGCTTGGACCGCACTCCGGAAGCGCGTGCGCGCCTTTATCGGCCCACGTCATAGGCTATCGAACTCATTATTATATCAACTTTCGATTAACATACTCTATTTTGTCATTTCTCCAGAACTATTAAGTAGTATTAATTTGTGCTTCGATTGTAATACTTATAAAAATGCCATTGATATTTGTTTGAAAATTATACATTTCACAAAAGCATATATGGCGACTTTGGCTTAGTTGGTAGTGACCGCCCTACGAAGCTGGAGGTCCCGGGTTCGAAACCCGGTCAGGGCATTATTTGTTTAATTAAAACGAATATGTTCATGACTCTTGGAGGTTTTCTATGTAAGTATGTATGTTTTTAGCGGCGGCGGCTATATATCCTGTATAAGTATGTATATCGTCGTCTAGCACCCATAGGTACAATCTTTGCTTAATTTGGGTCTACATCGATTTGTGTAAGATTGTTCCCTTAAATTTATGTTTTCGCTTAATGTTATGTACTTTTTAAAGAAATTTCATATTTTGTACGTAATTCTTAATACTCTTCATTTTGGATCTGAACTGGTACGTAGGATGTGTTAAGAACGAACATTCCTGTTATTACGTTTAAATATTAATTAAACGGTTAACCTAGTAAGAAAAAATACCAATAAAATATAAATATATAAATACCTATAAAATATTGAATGAATTCATCATTACATCATCCTCCTAGCGTTATTCCCAGTTGCATCGTGAAGGATACCTTAGGTCCGCTACCTAATCCCAAGAATTGGCGTAGGCACTAGTTTTTACGGAAGCGACTGCCATCTGACCTTCCAACCCGAAGGGGAAACTAGACCATATTGGGATTAGGCTTGTCAAGTGAGTGGGCAACTTGACTGTTAGAGGTTCTCAAGCCGCCCGGAGGCCCCTAACTTGGCTTAACGACTGCTATCATAGACAGCAACCGGGATCAATGGCTTAGCGTGCCTTCCAAAGCACGGGAGCGCTCAGTTAGTAACCACTCAAAACAGTCACCCATCCAAGGACTGACCTCGCCCGACATTGCTTAACCTCGCATACCGCACGCGGTACGCTGGCGCCGCTGGGCCACGAACGCTCTCGCTCTTCACCATACTATACATCATGATCAAATCATTTTATGTATAGTCAGCATTACAAGTAGCTGCGCATATGAAGTAGTCAAAAAGCTCTAATCTTATAGATAGAAATAGAACATATGCAAAAGTTCGCTGCCGCCTCCACCGGGCTGACCGCACGCATCGCTTTGATTGGGTACTCGAGCCGTACACATTTTTTTTATATTCATAAGTGCATAAATAAACTTATATCGAAAATAGAGCTTTTTTGGACTATGTTTGAATATAAATCGTTAAAAAGTATTTACTTTTGCCAAGTCAGCCTTTTTTTAAAATTACAATTGGGATTGCTCTTGGCCAGCATCTAGCCGGGGGGCAAAGATGAGGCCGACGATGAAGCGAGCTCACCCAGAAGATGCCTATTCACTCGTGCCTTAAAAAGGTCTTGAAAGTGTAGATAAAGAATTGAAGAGTCGATAATCGTTGGCGCCATAAATATATCTATAGGTTTAACGGAGTTATATCAACTAAAACTCATCAATTATCGATGAAAAACGTATGAATTTTATTAGTTTGGACCACACTAGCCGCGTGGTCTGTAGCATGCTTGCCTTGACCGAGGCAGGTTACGTTGGATCGCGTAAGAGGGCATTGAACTCGTCGCATTGACTTTCGTTTCGCTCGTCAAGTTTAACGGCATCGCCTTTATTTTTACAACTAGATGAAAGCCCGGCTTCGCTCGGGTGAAATAAATAAACAAAACATTTATTCGTGACAGTTATGCAAACGACGAAAGAAATAGTGTACAAAAATGTATAAAATAAAAATAATGAAACTTCGAATCGTATAGAAATATAGTCTGTAGTCTGGATTGGGAATAAAAGTATGGAATGGAATTATATGGAATTGGGAGTAAGAGATTACGCAAACGACGTGACGGGCAAAGGCTAGTATCTTTGCAAGTTAATCCTAAGCATTTTTATAAGGGTAGTATTTAAGGTAAGTAAGGTACATAAAAAATTTGACACCGTAATCAGGACTGATTTGTATAGCTAAAATACTAATCGTTCATTAAAATTCAATTCAGATGTGCATTGTTAAATATTGATGTGCCAGTCAGTATTTTTGGTGCGAAGTCAGAGCTGCTAACGCGAAAAACAAATGAAGTTCGTGTATCTCCCTCTCTGTCGCATTTGCAAATTCGAGCGACACAGAGGGAAATACACGATGTTCGTTCGTTTTCGTTTCGCGATAGCAGCTCTCTATTCTCCGCCTAATTCTATTTAGTGGGGCCCTTTACACTCAATATTATCGCGATTTTTAAAATTGTATGGAGTCTGTTAAACGCTTAATACTATCACAATACTGGTGTGTCAATATTATCTTGGTTTTCAAAATCGTATGGATTTTTCTTCAATAGTCATTGCACGTGATACGGATCGTGATATGAGTATATCGCGTGATTATAATAACCATGTAACAGGCCCCTATGGATGTTGCTTCAATATACAGTGTTTCACGTGATAATAATAACAGTTGGTAATATTTTCTCCAATTAATGGATGCTATTTAACAACTTGTTCCGTTTTGCCAAAGGTATTTCACATTCCGATACGCGCACCATCCAGGAATAGGAGCCGTCAGACCAGAGGGCCTACCACGATCTGAAAACGAAGTATTTCCCTCTCCGCACTCGAATATGCAAGTGCGACAGAGAGGCATATATATTTAGTTTTCGGTTGGTAGCACCTTAGTCCAAGCGTGGCGGACGGTCGAAGAAAGTCAAAGAACATTCCGTCTGTTGTCTGTCACACATATAATTTTTTAGCTTCCCATCGACCTATGAACTTGAAATTAAGTGATAATGTTTACTATGACGTATATTTTACCAAAAATATCAATATATTGATAAATCACATTTGTTTTTTAGTTGTACGGAACCCTCAGTGTGCGACTCCGACACACTTGGCTGGTTTTTATTACATTTTGAATTTTATTTCTCTTATAGTAAAATACCCTATTCGTTTTAAAGTTGACGCCTGAGGGCCTACCGCGAACCAAAAACGAACTATCTTCCTCTCTGTCGTTCGAATATACATGTGCGAGAGAGGCAGATACTTCGTTTTCGGTTCGCAGTAGCGCCTCTAACGTCCGAGCGCGGCGAACGGCATGAGCTGAGGGTCTACTCCGAAATTCAAAATCCTAACTTCGTATGGTGCCGTCCCTTTCACTCTCCTGTCATAGACTATATGAGTGAAAGGGACGGCACCATACGAAGTTCGGATTTCGAATTTCGGAGTAGTCCCCCAGTACCACTAAGTTATAAGATAGAGCGAGATAGGGATAGAATTTTGCTAGACGTTTAAAAGCCATAAGTCACCCAGTAGTTTGTCACAAACAAAATAGAGACGCAGCTTTAAGATGGCGGATAGACTCAGCAAACATTCAAGTGGTGTCCTTTACACGATTAATATTATCACAATACTGGGGTGTCAATATTATCGCAGTTTTCAAATTTGTATGGATTCTGCTTTAATATTCACGTGATACTTATCGTGATATGAGTCCATGTAACAGGCCCCATACATTCGCTTTGAAGGCGGTTGTTGTGACAATCAGTCTAGCTAGCACGATAGATTATACCGTTACGTTTTATGTGACGTTTTAATACATTTCGCCCAGATAACGTGACGGTATAAGTTATCGTGCTAGCTAGGCTGATAGGTGTATAGAACGCTTGAAAACTACAAAAACAAAACGCTGCAGACGCGGCTAGCCGAATCCACACAATGGGCGATGATGGCCCATCACCCAGGACGCAGCCCAGCAACCTGGCCAACATACCGGACGCAAAAATAGTTCACGATTTTCGAACGTAGCCGACACTGTCAACCAACAAATTTAATATAGCAATATAGTCTGTGGGCAATATGGCCGACGTTTTGTCATCAAATTAACACTTTTAAATGCAAAATACGCGACAATCCGAATTTTGCGGATACATATGTTCAACTCAAAAATCGTTATTTTTATACGTTCTTCAATTTGAGACAGGTCTTGTTCGGGTCTACCGTACCCCTGCACGAAATTATTAATATAGATTATAATATCGTTGATTATTGTCGAGTGCATATATTATCGTGTTATATCATTTAGTGCGGGTAATTAACCATTTAATACCTATACACTTATTATTTAAATGTCCCGATCACGGAACAATGGGGTCCTGGACCTTTGGGAACGCGCGAAAGCGAAGTACCAAGCTACCGAAATACCAAACGAATACCACATACGTAGAGGCCCGTTTGACAATTTAATGAGATGCAAAGGGATAGGGAATAGCGGATGCTGATGCTGTCCCTGCGCATGTCATGGGACGCACACAGAGACAGCACTCGCCAGGGTGTAAAGGGATGATTGCTGGTTGATGAAATCTAAATGAACCGCATTAATTTTTATTATAGGGAACCTGTTGCGTCCCAATGTTGTGCAAAGGCCTCCTCCCTCCGATTTCAGAATTCTAGTACCTATGTATGAGCCCAGGAGTCCCGCCATCCCCGCCGAGGTTTACCACGTCTCCGTTTCGGGCTGTCGGGGCCAGTCAGTGGTGACGATAGCCCACAGCTCATTCGGCATGCGACAGACATTACCAGCCCAGTCCCACTTCAACTTAGCAGCTTTCCGAGCGTCGTCAACTATCTGACTTTTAGAGGGCAGCGTGGTGTTCGAACTAGATGCGCACTTCTAAGGTTTGTGTAGACGACAGACCCTACCCTCCCCTGATGTACCTAGCATGTAATTTAGAAACAAATAAAGATAAGACGTTAGCTAGGTAAATGTAAGAGTAACCCTGTTATTTAAAATGGAATATTTAAGAAATATTGTCATATTTACGTAAATATTAGAACCTTGTCGCACTAAGCGGAAGGAATAACTCTTTAGGGCGAGTTTATTCATTTCAGCAAGTATTATGACACAATTCGAGTGATTGCGCAATAATACTTGGAAGTTTCCATACGCAGTAGAATGAAAGATTGCGTAATAATGTAAAATATATCGATCGTAGATCGAAATTACGCTATGAAAATGGCATGTTTGTGAGCTAACTCACAAACAGTTGACTCTGAGACAATAAGGTTTTTATTATATAAAGTAGGCGCTGAGGCGCATATTATAAGCCCCGTTTGAATCACAGGCACTAAGAAATGGTCGCGCAGCGAATTTCTTAAGATTGAATAATTTCAGAATAGTCGTTTTTACACAACGTTCTTCCCTCTCAGAGCCAATATTAGGGAGACGCTGTCCAAGTATAAAGGGTCACGTGTGACCACACCGAACGCCGACTCGATGAGTCCTAGTACAGGCCAGTGAGATAATCACAGCCTCCGCAATCCGCGGAAAACCGCGAGATTTGTAAGATTCCCTATTTATACTCGGACGGCGCCTCGTAGCGTGCGCAACTTCATGGTGCTCACGTTACGGTCAGCCATTGCGAAAGAAAGGAGGTGAGTTCGCAACGTACTTCACTCGCTACAGCTCACCAGAGTCATCGGCTTCATGGCGGAGAAGATGAACAAAAGGGAGCATGTCGTCGCGGTTTTCCTCGACATGGAGAAGGCCTTCGACAGGGTATGGCACGAGGGCCTGCTGGCCAAACTGTCGACCTCCTCCGCACCGCGACGACTAGTGAGAGTCCTGCGTTCGTTCCTCTCCGGACGACGATTCTACGTGGCGGTAGAAGAAGCCACCTCTTCAGAACGCCCGATCCTAGCGGGCGTTCCTCAAGGAAGCTGCTTATCCCCAGCCTGCTATGCCCACTTCACTGATGACATCCCGGTGGTCGGCGACGTCAAGCTGGGACTGTTTGCGGATGACGCTGCGTACTACGCGTCATCCATCACACCAGCACACGCCGCCAAGAAAATCCAGCGACAGCTTGACGCCCTACCAGACTGGCTGACCAAGTGGCGGCTCACAGTGAATGTGGGCAAAACCCAGGCCTTCCTTACAGGGAAGAGGAACCCACCGCAGCCACTAAAGCTCCAAGGACAGGAGATTGAGTGGCTACACTACGCCAAGTACCTCGGGGTCACTATAGACAGGGGCCTCACAATGAAAAGGCACACGGAAGAGGTGGTGCGAAGGGCCAAAACAGCGCGCACCAAACTTCGTCCAGTGCTCTCCAGCAGCCTCCCGTTCCGCACGAAATTGGGGATTTATAAGACCTACATCAGGTCCCGCCTGACTTACGCGGCTCCCGCGTGGTACGCCCTAACGGCACACTCCAGTAGGAAGAAGCTCAGGGCACAGGAGTCGCTGAGCCTGCGGACCATTGTCCAAGCCCCCCGATACGTGCGGAACCGACTCATCCAGAGGGACCTACAGCATCAGAGCCTGGACGAGTTTATAGTCCAACTCGCGCGCAGGATGTTTCACCGTGCTGACTCTTCCTGCCACCAGCTGCTGCAAAACATCGCGCCGCTCCACGCGCGGCCACCGGACGACCCGAGGCGGCGAGCCCAACCACGTGAGCTCCTGCCGCCCTCTGACGAGCCTCTGTCCTGACCCCAGGACCCACCAAGCCACAGACAGGCCAACTTGACCTAGTTAAGCCAGGATGGCCAAAATGTCCAGAAGAGGATAAGACCAAGAAATGGCACAGAAAGACCGGTCCATAGTCATGGATCGCGAAAAAAGACCGCCACATAGGACCCAGGTCCTGAAATGGCCTCCCTATGCCCCGCAAGAGGCATAAGAAGATTCGACTACTACGTACTTCACTTAGTACCGAAGAGACACTCCAAGGAAGAAACCCAGAACAAGAAAGAAAAAGTGCGTTGGGAACTCAGCTCAGGAAAAGTTTAGGAATCTAGACATTGTGTCCTAGATTTAGATAAAATCAGTGTTAAAGTCATTATAAATAAGTAACTTTATTATATACAGTGTTAACTTCCAAATACGTTTTATTAAGAACATAATCTGTGATAAACAATATAAGCCATTTACAATCCGTCCGGACTTCTTATTTACTTGTTACGAATCATAAGAAAAAGCAGAACCAAGGTGGCACCAAAATTAGAGTAGAGTCAGTCACTGTTATTTTACGAGAGGAACTACCAGTCATTTGTATACAGTCCACTTTAAACATTTATATTTTTGGGCCTAATCAATCAGGATTAGTGCATCATTTACAGTTTGTAATTCTCTGCCAGCGTCTGTATTTTCGAGTTCATATAACCTAGACCTTTTTAAGGCACGAGTGAATAGGCATCTTCTGCGTGAGCTCGCTTTATCGTCGGCCTCATCTTTGCCCCCTGGCTAGATGCTGGCTAAGAGCAATCCCGTTTTTAATAATCATGAACCTGATCCGTTCCCTTTCCTTTACCATTAGGCGTCACCGCTTAACGCCGCGCGCCGCGTAAGGACGGTACGCCCATAGCATACATATACTTTGTTTATCATACTTTTGAAGTCACTGGTTTGTTTTCTCACATTAACGCTTTTCCGAAACACAATAATCAATAACTCTTACCTTCTTCAAATGTCCTGGCTGCCTCCCTCAGTTCACCAGGTTCGAATTTGACATTTAGCTTGTCTTCTCCGGAAGCGCCCCTGAAAGAAATAAAATTATACAACTTATCATCAGGTCCTAAGGCTTTTCTAACTGATTTTAGCGGGGTGGGATCTGTATGCAGTATCAAATTTACTGAGAGCTGTTGTCGTCCAGATTTGCTCAATAATCAGTATACCACTTAATCAAAATATTGTACGCCCGCAAACGGTAACTGTTGAAACCATTTATTAATCACGAACACCCTTGTACCGACACAGTTAAACAATAAGTAATTATTGTATTCTTTATTGTCAGTATTTTTTTTTATTGATACGAATTAATTTTGACTTGTAAAAGTGCCATATACTCGTAATACCATTTTACTCTGAAATGAATGAAAATGAGATGAAACAATTGTATAGGATATTTCCTATGAGACCAGACGTGCTATGGGTGGATGCCAAAAAGGCTGGGGATGCCACACTGGACACTTTGCGGATTCCTAAGCCACCGTATCGAATAGGAAGGGACGCTTGAGACCAGGAAGGCTCAGTTAGCTGAATATTTAGAATCATTTCTAAACTAGTCTTGATTAAGTCATCCATTCGTGACAAAAGATTTTGATGTTTCCAGAAAGGACAGCAACGGAGCACATATGTAAATTTAGGGACAAAAAGACAAAACTTAAGAATGATTAGCGCATAATGTGGGCTAATTTCGAGTAAACGATTCGCGTGGCTTTGGAATTTAGAAATAGTGTCAGAAAGGGCTTGGAGGGTGCCAAAAATGCTTTTAAAGTTGCTTGCCCAGGTAAAAAATTTCCAGACAACCCAAAATCACAAAGGAGCTGGGATAATATTTACTGTGATTTAAATTATAATATTCTTCTAACCAGCAGTGCAGGTCCAGATCGTGCGAGACTTTTGGCGGTCGGAACCCGGGAGGCTGGTTACTGGCTACATGCCCATCCCTCGCCAAATACCGGTACCTTCCTGGATCCGACCTCGCTTAGATTGGCGACTGGACTGCGACTCGGGGTCGCGGTATGTACCCCACATATATGCTCTTGTGGCACGGACGTGGACCGACTGGGACACCATGGATTGTGTTGTCAAAAAAGTGCAGGCCGTTTTTCGAGACATGCGACGCTTAATGATATAATCCGCCGGTCTCTTGCCACCGTCAATGTGCCTGCTCTTCTTGAGCCGACTGGCATGGTCAGGGACGATGGTAAGAGACCTGATGGGGTGTCTTTAGTTCCTTGGAGCGTGGGACGGATGTTGGTGTGGGATGCTACCTGTGTAGACACACTGGCACCGTCTCACCTCCAACGGACTACAGTAAAAGCGGGTGCAGCGGCGGAAAACGCCGAAATTCTAAAGCGTAATAAATACAAGGGCCTCGGCAGAGAGTACATGTTTGTACCTTTTGGCGTCGAAACTCTAGGTTCATGGGGTCCCAGCGCGCATAAGTTATTTGCAGAAATTGCGAAGCGTCTGGTTGACGTAACTGGTGACCGAAGAGCTGGCGGTTTCCTCGCTCAACGTATCAGCATTGCGATACAGCGAGGAAATGCCGCCAGCATCCTCGGTACAATGCCTCAAGGGCCCGTTTTAGATTTAAGTTAGTTTTAATTTTCTTTATATTATTTTGGTTAAGTATTCTTGTATATATTTTCGTTGTACATAAATAATTGTATTCTAGACAATGTCCATAAATTGAGATTACATAGATATAGAAGTTAAATTAAACTAATTAAAATCAAAAATAAACTCTATATCCGTAGCAGTTAAGAATAGGTACAGTCAGCAGCAGAAGTAGCTACACAGGCCTAGTGCTCAAAACTATCTACACGCGGACTAAAATGTCAAGAGGATAAGGATCTGGTATTAGGTCATTCTAAGCATGTTATCCTGCTGAAGTTAGAAAACTCACAACGTATGTTTTTATTTTATATCAAGTTGGTGGCAAACAAGCGTACGGCTCGCCTGGTGGTAAGCGGTCATCGGCCAAGGATTTTAATTTGGGAGCTCCTTTAACAGTCGTGTCAAACTGTACATATATAAATTCAAGGTTTTTTTGCGAAATGGGTCCCAAGATAAAGAGCGCAACCGTGCTACGTATACCTACAACAACAATACTTGTACAGTCAGCATCATTAATATGTATACATTTCGGAACTAATGTCTGGGGAACAAGGTTCAAAATTGTATACATATTTATGATGCTGACTGTACTTGTGTAACAAACTTTTGTTATTTGCTCTCATTACACATGCAACTTAATTTTAGAAAAGCTAGTTACGCGTGACCGTAGCGTTAGTATTGGAAAGCGTCGTTTTCGTAACTGTTACGACAATATGCATTTTCCACACATGTTTCAGCGTAAAAGGGACTAAAAGTAAACTAAACACGCATTGCCAACGTGTTACAATGAGTCATTGTTTTTAAGCTGGCCTGTATTTAGGTCGTTTTCGTAACATTGCTGCTGAATACATTACTCACGCCTGTTTTGCCAATAGGGGTGAGCAGAGTACGAGAAGTTCAATTTTCAGTGCCACTTTTGCCAATTTTAAGTGAAGGGTAGAAGCGCCTGAGAATGCAAGGCAAAGATTCGCTGTGATGAATGTGATGATGTAGTTGTCGGGGTGACCCAGGGGTTCGAACCCGCAATCTACAGATTAGCAGTCGCGTGCCTCACTACTCAACTATAGTGGTTTCAGTGTAGTAAATTTAATAGCGTTATAGCATAATATTACTTTAGTGGCTCTGTGAGCTGCAAACCTAGCGAATTTGTTTTTTTGGAATTTCTGACTTTCCAAAAACTGACTCGACAAAAAAACAAACTTTATAAATATCAAGTTTTAAGCTCTAAATTTGTCGATTTTGTATGATGTTTGAAATGATATTTCTTATTGAAAAACCCCAAAAATTCGTGTAGTATATATGATATTAGTCTCCAATAATCCTATGCTACATAGTGACCGATTAAGCTCTCCGAATCGCTAAACTTCGGTGGCAAAGGGCGGGGCACAAAGGTTCTCGAGTGGCGACCACTTTTCGGAAGGCGTAGCGTGGGAAGACCTCACGAAGTGGACTGATGACCTGGTATGGGTCGCGGGGGTCCGATGAATCAGGGTGGCGCACGACTGGTCACTATGGAACTCTTTAGGGGAAGCCAATGTCCAGCAGTGGACGTTCTTTGTATGATAATTAATGAGGAGAAAAATTCAAAATACTTCTCACAAAATATATCTTTAAATAGAAGAGTGTTTGTAACTGATAAGGTATTATTTCAGGGTTAGACTATCCTATAACCTTCCCAAGGTTTCAAAGTCAAAATGGTTTAAGCTTGAAAAGGTATTAGAGGGTTAAGACCCCCGCCGTAGCGGACCGGGCGGTAGAGTCCGTGGACCCTATCCGTCCCTTGAGTCCACGGGGTCGAAATTGTCCCGGGGCACTCTCCTTAGCCAGGCCCGCATAAAACGAGAGAGAGAGTTGGACAATCGTTGGGGGTTTAGTGGGTAGTCTGGACCTTCTGCCCAGGAGTACCATACACTCGTCCGGGTGGACGGTGCGTCAAGGCATTCCCCCAACGCAAAAAAAGTGTCAGCTATTGTATACAGGGTGTGGCCTGTAATAGGAGCAAAAAATTAAACGGTACATTATAGAGCTCTCCAGCAATTATTTCCAAATGGTTTTAATTAAAAAAAAATGTTTTTTTTTTTATTTATTTTTTCGCAAAAGTAGTTTATATGAACTTTTTTACTCTACTGGAGTTGGATTAATAACTATTTATTCAAAAAACACTAAAAATTTATAAAAAAAAAAACCAGAAATATCCTTTTAAGCCAAAAATGCGACAACTATTATGAGTCATAACTTGAAGCAACCTCAAAATCAGTATTGACTGCCGCGCTATAATCTCTGGGTGCCAAGATATTTTGTCGGCCTGTTTAGCCTAGTTGGTAGTGCCATTGCCTCCGAAGCTAGAGGTCCCGGGTTCAATTCCCGGTAAGGGCATTTGTTTCTGTGGTGAGCAGAGACATTTGTTCCTGAGACTTGGATGTTTTCTATGTATTTAAGTATATATCTATTAAATATATCGTCGTCTAGTACCCATAACACAAGCCTTGTTGAGCTTACTGTGGGACTAGTTCGATTTGTGTAAAAATCTCCCTTAATATTTATTTATTTATTTATTTATTTATTATTTATTTATTTATATATTACTTGAAGGTCATAACTTTAGATCAAAATTTCTCCCATATGAAAAAAGTTTTTTTTTTTTTTGACAAGAGGTTACTGCAGATGCTCTCAGGAAGCGTCCTTCAAATTTATTGCTCCTTTTACAGGCCACATCCTGTATAAAGGTGCCAACCAATGGACCTTTATCTTACCCATAATTTTGAAAATTATGACAATGCTTTTTAAAAATGGTAAAAGTTTATATATGTTTCTGAAATATTTTTTGCGGCTTCTACGAGTACCACAAGAAGATGCCATAATAAATATAGAAAAAATAAACTATTGTAACTTTGTTACTGAACAAAGATTGAAATCACCAAAACCCCAGTATCCGTTTTCTTTTAATCCAGACACCTACGCTTCCGAATTCTTATCTGCTGACTCATCCCCACGTCTTGGCATAAATAAAAACAGCCCCATAAACAAATTGTATTACTTGCTCAATTTTGTCAATCGAAATTGAAATTCCTTAAAGAGAAACCTTCAAAAAGTGGAAATTACTTACACAGAGATAATCATCATCCATTTAACATTTTCCCAGTTGTATGCTAAAGAAGCGTTCATGGAGAAGAATTAATAAAATTATGTACTTATGTGTGTATGTTGTATAAGTATATTCAGGTCAAGTGTTGCAAGGAAGATTGAGCTGAAAGTTAGCATACCTTTGAAGGTTTAGATGACGTTGATTTGGGAGATGTGATGAAGACTTGCTCTCGGATGAAAAAAACATCGATGACAATACAATAACATGGCACCGTGGACCTGCTCTGATGATGCAGTCGGAAGCTGGTCTTAGTAACTCCTAAACTACACAAGATAAACCCACCATGTTGTATCTCATCGCAACGCTCTTAGGCGACTTCCTGACTTGGCGGGGCGGATGCGATATTTGATATGTATTTTGTTCTTTGACGTAAGTTTACTGGTGTGATATTTCCTCACTTGACGAAATACTGTCAGTATTACGTTTGCGCAGTATTAATACGATGCGCAGAATTGGGGCAGTACTGCATAGATATCGGTTGACACTGACAGATGACAGTTTTCTCATATCCTCGCCTCCGCATCGACAAGTCAGGAGGCGCCTTAACGAGTACTTAAATGATTACACAAAAAAGTTCAGTCGGCAATAAAAACGTGCATCAAAAATATATTTTAATATAAACTTACTCATTGTATTTATCAAAGCATATTCTTTCACGCAATTTTTCTTGTACTTATGACAGTGTACTTTTATTTATGTCATAATTAATAAACATTATTATTAAGTACGCTTTCACCGTTACATTGTATGGAAGTATGAAACACACGCACTTCGAGTATACTATATTATTTAAGTAGGATTTATTACCATGCAGTGTGAAAGAGATTTATGTTAATCATTAATTGAATAAAAAGTTATAAGGCAAACCGTTCCAGTGCCTGACACGAAGCAAACAGTTGACATTTTCAAACTTATGGCATATCAATAAAGGCGAACAATATGTCCAACTTATTATTGGTAAACGGGAGTTAATTGCGTATAACTGAAATGTATTCTCCTTTTTTGAGGTTTGATCGACATTTCGAATGTATCATAACATCCGTTGTTACGAGCCGACTGGCTTGAGCGGGTAACAGCATCTTCTAGCCGCACGGGTTTTTCGTACTACCCACACTTGGTCTTTATTAACCACATTTATATATTACTAGCTGTTGCCCGCGACTTCATCAGCGTTTTCGCTCCTATTGGTCGCAGCGTGACGTTATTATAGCCTAAAGCCTTCCTCGATAAATGGACTATCCAACACAAAAAGATTTTTTCTATTCGAACCAGTAGTTCCTGAGAATAGCGCGTTCAAACAAACAAACTCTTCAGCTTTATAATATTAGTATAGATTAGGGTTGTCATTCGCCCGACACACTACACTATAATATCCGTTGATGTACTGGACGATGTATTTTGACGCTAGCACTTACTAATAACTGGATTCCACGAAGAAGAAATCTTTAAACCCCCATCCCGTTTGAAATCACGATGTTATTTAATTTCAACCGTTACACGTACTTTTTGACTGTAGAAAATATGACGTCCTGTAGAAAGGACTTTCGGTTTATGAAGCTCAATCCTGTGGTTTGGTCTTGATTCTAGTTAAGAGGGCGCAGTACGCTCGGTCTGGTTCGGTTCTCCATACAAACGTATTTACCCCCTCATTTTAAAACGCCATGCTAGAATAACATGAAACTTTGTATACACAATGGGATCCGGCATATCTAGGTCGGACCATAGTTTCTGTTGCTAGAAATTGTAAAAGAAAAAAAAATACAGCGGCTTTTTGAGTTTTTTACGGCTTGTATGAAAACCTTAATAATCGCTGTATTTTTCCTCCATTATAATTTCAAGCAACAGAAACTATGGTCCGACCTAGATATGCCGGATCCCTTTGTGTATACAAAGTTTCATGTTATTCTAGCCCGGCGTTTTAAAATGAGAGCATAAATACGTTTGTATGGAGAACCGAACGTACTGCGCAGTCTTAATGCTCGGCTATGACAGACAGACTTATTAATCTGACGATTCCTGACAGCTGTGACGTGCTCCTTGACCCTTTTCAACATGGGTCGCTTAGTCTCACCAATGTAGGAACTCCCACAACTGATGTTACCGTGGTGGTATAGAGCTCAATTGATCTGTCAACCCGCGAAAAGAAATGGAACTCGCATACGAGTCGCTTACGTGTGTAAATAAGGCTTAAGGCGGGAATACAACCCGCGCCTTTGGTTTGCCGGACCAGCATTTAGATTTAACTAGTCCTAATTCCTTAAGGTGATTATTTACTAACTTTAGGCGTTTAAGTCACATGCTAAAGTTAGTACAGTCAAATGCCATAACTTCAACTTAGAAAAGTTCAATATCTCAAAAACGGCTGAACAGATTTTCATGAAACATAGATAAGAACACTCGGGATAAAAATATCTATGACACAAAAAAAAACTAAACGAAAATCGGTTCATCCGTTTGGGAGCTACTATACCACAGACAGATACACAAATACACAGGCACATTAAACTTATAACACCCCTCTATTTTTGCGTCGGGGGTTAAAAATATGTATCATTAATCTATAAACCTTAATTAACTGACATAAAAACCTATATTTTTGAGTGATTGTATGCACCCATATTTATACACTTGACTGTACTTGATGAAAACAAAATAAGACTTACTTTACAATAGACACCCCTGAAAACAGCTCCAGATTTTCCTCTTCACCTGGCCCCGGCGCCGCGAAGCACCCAACCACGGCAACGATCAAGACTACGCACAACACTTTCATTTTTTAATTTTTAATTTTTCTTTTTTTAAACGTCTTGCTCCTTGGCGGGACGAGGATCAAGTGAGGCGAGTCTGGACGCGCGGCTTTTATATTGGGCGAGGGAAGATTTTGTAATTGTGACAAAGCTTTTTGGGATTGGGAGGTCTTGGTACTTGACGCGATCAATATGTTGGTTACTATTGACACTTTGGAGATATTGTCATACCTATACATTTGAACTAAATCAAATGAGTATAATTTAAAGAGGTAACATTTAATATTAGTGTGGTAGCACGGACAGTCGGACAAAGATCATTCGATCATAGGCATGGCATATAAGAAAAATATAAGTTTGTTACTGCTGCTATTTACCTTGCACATGTCTTTTAATATTAAGATATGCTAATGCACTATCTACGATAGTGAAATATAGATATGCAGCTTTGGGAAATAATTATAAGTTTTATGAGCTTCTGCCTGCGAGTGTATGTATGCATGTAGCATCACCTTTTAATGTGGAAAGAAGTTATATTCACTTGTCTAGAAATGCTGTTTTTTTGTTGAAAACTAAATAGAAACTTAAACAATACTTATTGAATGTCTAAAATAACATTAATAGTATATTACTATTTATTTTTATTTACTTATTTATATAATTTGAACCAACAGCTATATTAGAGATATTAAGCCAATTGCAGGAACTCACGTTTCGATGTAGAACATAAAAACATACGCATATAATTATACGCTAATGTTTTGACATAGTATGTCTATTATACCTACTATAAATTTATAATTTTCTCTTAAGAATCCTTATAATCGAGAATATGGTAGATATTGAAATGATGAAAAGTAAACGAAATATCTATAGTATTACTGGCGGTCCTAAAGCACTCTTTGTAATTTAATGTACTAAATAGGGATATGTTGATGTCTCGCTTAATAAATAATACAGTACGCTGGTATTTATCAAATTATGTAAAACTTTTAATATAGTTTCCGGCACGTTATAAGAAATACTACATCGAACATTGGTTTTGTATGCACTATTTCACTATTTTAAATAATGCTTCATTAACATTGTTAGATGTGTAATTTAATGGATGACTGTTATTTGCCTTCTTTTATGAAATTATGAATATGTCATAGTTATGTCTACGGCTATTGTTATCCTGAATACTAATAATACATACTATTTATTTAGTGTACATAGCTTTTAATTTACAACAATGCATTAAAACAATAATAATTACTATAAATATCTCTAAAGTAGGACTAAAAAGCGATCAACAAATAAACTCAAATTAAAACTAACTATAAGACTAAAACTAATAAAAAAACTATACCAAATCTTAAAAAGGCATCTAAGGCATTATGAAATTTTATTTTAAAATTAAAAAGAATGTAGAGTTAAATTCTTAAATTCACCCAAGTATCAAGACCTTTTCCACCATAAACTAACCGTTCATTCATATGTTCTTTGGGCGCATGCTTCACGTCATCCATAGGATGACAAAGCGCTGAAACACTACCCGTGCTTCATTCGAAATACAACCTTAACGTAACGCAACAAGGTCTGTGGCTGATGAAAACATAAGTAGGTAAGTCGTAAACGGAACTATAATAAGTTAGGATTTTCGGGTGCTTGGGACGACTTTCTCAAAATATGATTAGTTCTAATTTAAGAGAACCGACTTTCCGCGGCTTTAGTGATTTACTTTTAATACTACGACGGTACGGTGGCAAACAAGAACACGGTTAAAATAATTTATACATGTTGTTTCAAAGTAAGGGACCTGCATCTCTAGTTGTCAACACAAGGAATCCTCAAGTCAATAAAGGATCGGCTTCGCACTTGTGATTTTTCTGGAGACGCAAGTCTCCATAGGCTACGGTGTCTGCTTACCATCAGGTAGGCCATAAGCGTTTTTTCCTCCATCGTTGTATTTATAAATAAAATAAATAATATAAATATAAATATTGGGCGACAATCTTACACAAATCGACCTAGTCTCAAACTAAGCAAAGCTTGTACTATGGGTACTAGATGACGATATACATAAGTATATAGATAAATACATACCTAAATACATAGAGAACATCCAAGACCCAAGAACAAAATCCGTACTAAATGCACAAATAATGCCCTGGCCGGGATTCGAACCCGGGACCTCTAGCTTCGGAGGCAGTGTCACTAACCAACTAGGCTAAACAGTTCGTCATTATTAAAAAGTTTTGCTCCCTCTAAACAGGCTAGAAAACACTTTTTTTCAAATAGGAGAAGTGAAAATATAACTTAGCACAATCTCTCTCTTTTTAGATTAAATGCTATTAATAAGCCAGGGGTTTAGGGCGGGACTTGCTCAATGTTAAGCTGACACCGTAGCCTATAGATGCTTGCAACTATCCGGAACAATATTACCTTATTTGTACGATTTTTATACTTGTTTGCGATATAAGAATAAGGTTTGGCTGATAGTAATACCTCAGTCTAAGGATGCGATTCCAGAAGACTCACAAGGGCGCTACCAAACCTTTGTCTTTATGGATCTCACAAAAAAAAAACCTTTTTTTCAAATTTCAAAAGGCTCTGTAAGCTGTAGACCTCGCAAAAAACCTTTTAACAAATTTCAAAATTTCCAAAATCTGACACGACAAAAAAAAACTATATACTTATCGAGCCGACTCACAAAACTTCACGAGAATTGGTTTGAGAAATGCGACCTGTATGGCTGGATGTTCTCCTCGAACATCCAGCCAGACAGACAGAGATACGAAAGAATTTTTGTCGAAAGCTGAAACGTAGATGCTTCGCTCGCTGTGTCAATTATATTGAGATTTGATTGTCCCAGATTCCAAATTAAAGGGAAATATTGAAAAATTTAGTGCTCCGAGCAGGATTTGAACCGGCGACATCTGGCATACGTGGCCAAACTAGCGCTATCGGAACCAATCAAGCTCGGGCATGAAATCGTTAACTAGTTTCCTTTCTTTTTTTTATACCCGTGGATACCACCGCACTGCAGTGCGGAGGTAAATTATGTCGGACTTGCACCGACTAAAAACCCCTCGATCGTCCTCCTCAACTCATTTCGGACGGCTCTGGGATCTCCTTCGGAACGCACCAGTGCCACCTTAGAGCCCCCTCTGTGGGTCCCACCATCTGCTTTCATCAATCGCAGCCCCCAACTGTGACCGTCTTCGACCCCAAGGACCCCCTTTTAGTCGCCTTGTACGACAGGCAGAGGATACCGTAGCCGTATTCTATGCCCCGGCTACAGGGCACAGTTCCCTCCCCCCTAGTGTGTTAGTTTCCCTTTCATTTGAAATTGAGAAGTTTCGTTAGCAACGTTACTGATTAATACAATATTTGTCCCAGATTTATTTGAAGATGACGTTGGGATTACTGGGAACATCATTATCCTCCTAAAGTTTTCCCAGTTATTATATTCCCTAAAGCGGTATGCGTGATTGAGCAACGTGGGCCATGGAAACTCTTGGATGGCTTACGAACTGAGCGCTCCCGTGCTTTGCAAGGGACCAGGGTATGTACTAAAACTACGACCGAGACCACCGGAGGATGGGCAGAAGCATCTTTGCAGGCAGTGCGGTGGAGATACTGCGATCGCCAACCCGCATGCCAAGCGTGGTGATAATAGATGATGATAATGTGTGTCACTTTGTCAGATTTATTGATTTATATACTCATAGCAAATTTCAGCTTTCCAACACTAACAATTACAGAGCAAAGCCTTAGACAGACATATGGACTGACGGACACAAACAGACAGACAGACAGACATGGCGAAACTATACTACTACCTAGTTCTCCACGGAACCCTAAAAAAGGACCTTTGAAAATTTGGTCAAATAAAACAATATGGTAAATGTACCAAACAAGGAACCGATGACGTCAGGTGTCAAAGCTCACTTGACGGTCACTTCATCGGATTGAATAATGGGGTACTTACCTAATTAGTCGACGATGGTAATGCAAGAATACAATGCGGTTATCGATAAAGATTTTATCTTAACAAGGCTTCAAAGGGTCCACTAGCGCTACGCCACTCGTAAAAAATTGGGATTATTTAAATTTAACGATAATTATTTAAAAAACCGGCCAAATGCGTGTCGGACCACGCACAAAAAAGGGTTCCGTAACGACACCTATTCTAAATTTAAATCCACTATACAATACATTTAATCAAAAAAGGTCGTATTTTCATAGGAAATTTAGGGCACTTACGCCCTTTTGTTATGTCAAGACAGTTTTTCAGCAATTTAAAAAACCGTTACACCTAAGATAGGTGTAACGGTTTCAAACCAAAAATCGTTGAAGGGATTTATTAATGTACATCATCATTATTTTTTTCCGAATTTTAAACTTCATAGTTTGTATCATAGTTTGACGGCTAATATCTCAGCAACGGTTGACCTAAATGGAAAAGTTTTTTAAAACCTTTAATCAAAAAAGGTCGTATTTTCATAGGAAATTTAGGGCACTTACGCCCTTTTGTTATGTCAAGACAGTTTTTCAGCAATTTAAAAAACCGTTACACCTAAGATAGGTGTAACGGTTTCAAACCAAAAATCGTTGAAAGGATTTATTAATGTACATCATCATTATTTTTTCCCGAATTTTAAACTTCATAGTTTGTATCATAGTTTGACGGCTAATATCTCAGCAACGGTTGACCTAAATGGAAAAGTTTTTTAAAACCTCTATGTCATTTTTGAAGGCCTATCTATAGATACTCCACACGCCTATAAAAATGAATAAAAAAAAATTTACCCCCCTGTTACATGTATGGGGTGCCCCCCCCCAGTTAAATATGTTTTTTGTAATTTCACATCATATTTTGATAGCGGTTCATAACATACATCTTCACACCAAATTTCATAATTGTAGTGGTCATAGTCTCCGAGTAAATCGGCTGTGACATACGGACGTATTGGACGGACGGACATACATGACGAATCTATAAGGGTTCCGTTTTTGCCATTTTGGCTACGGAACCCTAAAAATGAGTTTGCTATGTACTTACTGTATTTTTTATTTAAGTACCTTATGAATACAGTCATTAAACTTATTAATTTATTTAAATAAGAATATAACAATTTATAATTAAACTAGTTAATACGTAGCGAGATTCGTCGATCTATGAGTTCAAAAATAAAACGGCCGTTTCTACTTTCGGCACAAAGATTAAATAATCTAGCAACATAAATTGTTTCGAATAAAATGGCTTGTTTTATGCACTTGTTGTACAATCTACTATTTCACTCCTCACGCTCTAAATATTGTCATTAGAATTATCAATTGGGGCTGAAGTAGTACATTTAACCCCTAGGGAGAATATGAATACATATCTATGATTTACAAAACAAAATAAATAAATTTTAATTTGACCAATCATAACACTTCATCAAATTAAATCCACCAATCACCATACACACTCATAAAATACAATTCATAACTCTTTATCTCAGAGTACCCAGAGTAGACGTCAAATAATAATACCGCTAAGAGCGACAAGCTCATCTACTAAATTGAATAAGAGCGACAGAGAGAGATATATCATTTGTTGTCCATGTCATAGTTCCACTTTTCTTTATTTGCCTCAATGTCATCTAAACGTCAAGTCAAATAGTTTGAGCCAAATAAACGATTACCCGGCCAAATTAAAGAGGTTGTTTATTGTAACCCGCCTGATGTGTAAGACTAGTTGTCAATTTAGCTGCATAAGAGCTTTTCTGTCCCCCTTGGTGAAACTCGTATAGGATCTCTATAGAAATCCTTACTCTGAGCTCTTTATAAAAACTTTGTACTTGATATCAACCAACCAGAATACAGCTAGCTATACTAAAATCGACCAATCAGGTATCACAGAATTCATTTCTCAAAGCCATAGATTAACTTATAGTACAAGACAAATCGTTAAGTTTCTTAGTCACTATTTCATAATAATTAAAAAAGTAATGCACGCGTTTGAGCGACGCTTTGAAGCGCTCAATGGCAGGTCAATGGCGGTTATTCGCAATGTCTTAATCTACTCACAGCGGTGTTTATATATTGTACGTGTCAAAGTAGTTTATATAAAAAAAAACATGCCGCCATTGCCACCAAACATAATTATGTTCAATGTGAATTTTTTTGTTCTTTTTGTTAGGATAATCTTTGTTTATTTATTTTCTCGCAATCGAAGTGAAAATGAGAGTGTATAAATCTGGTCTAAAAGCCATATTACCATACCATCTCGTGGTAATATGGCTCATTTTAGATCATTTTGTCATATAATCGACTAGAAATTCTATAGATGTATTAGGTTATTATGGGGCCAAAAGGATCGTGCCGAAGCGGATGATAGCCAGTGGAGAGTGTATTTCTACATAATTTTTAAGAAAAAAAAACCGACTTAAATGGGAGAGGCCGGTGAAAGATTTTGATACTTAGATGGTGCACTCTTAGATTCCATACAATAAAATAAAAATGGCTATAAGTATGTTTATAATGGTAGAAGACTAAGTACCCTCAATTCCTCATGAAATCCTCCATCACAACTTAAGCTTGACAAATATGTGTCTTGAAAAACCTAGCTTGCTTGACAAACATAACGAAGAGAACAAATCGCCAAACGTGAACTACGCGTCGTTGAAGAGTTCCGTTCCGATCATCATCAGCAGTTCCACTTCATCGAATGTCACTTTTATTAATGAAAATGCTTGATTAGTTCATGAAAATACTAAAATCACTATTTGTGTGCCTTTCACATTTGAGGAGTTCCCTCGATTCCTAATGGATCCCATCACCAGAACTCGAGTATGACAAAAATTAATCGTGAAAATAGAACTTGCTTAACAAACACAGCTAGGGGGACAAATCGCCAAACGTGAACTTTTCGTCGCTGAAGAGTTCTGTTCTGATCATCACCAGCAGTTCCACTTCATCAAATGTCACATTTTTGTATGATAATGCTCGATTTGTTGATAAAAACACAAAAATCACTATATATTTTCCTTTAAGATTTGAGGAGTTCCCTCAATTCCTCATGGATCCCATCATCAGAAATCGAGCATGACAAAAAAATATCGTGAAAGTAGAATTTGCTTAACAAACACAGCTAGGAGGACAAATCGCCAAACGTGAACTTTTCGTCGTTGAAGAGTTCTGTTCTGATCATCATCAGCAGTTCCACTTCATCAAAGTCACATTTTTGTATGAAAATGCTCAATTTGTTGATAAAAACACAAAAATCACTATATGTTTGCCTTTAAGATTTGAGGAGTTCTCTCAATTCCTCACGGATGCCATCATTAGAACTGCGTTTTGACAAAAACGGGACCAACTTGAATATACATACTTACAATCAAAAAAAGAATTTTCAAAATCGGTTAAAAATGACGGAGTTAAAGAGTAACAAACATTTAAAAAAAAGACAAAAAAAAAACATACAATCGAATTGATAACCTCCTCTTTTGAAATCTTGAAGTCGGTTAAAAGTTTGTACCAACAGTTGGTACTAATTTGCAAACAAAATAGGAAGTAAAACGCGGCATGATCATAAATGTACTTTTTAATACAACTTTTTTATAAATGCTTAGGTAAGCTAAAACAGCTACTGACATTAAAAAGTCGAAATTCGTTCTACTAAAATACTTGGCACGCAGTTTTGTCTTGGCTTGGCATGCATTCGGTGTCAAACTTGTATCGCAATTTTATGACACTTTCACTGCGTACGAGCGTTGCCAAAAATATAATACCAATTTATTAAAGTTTGACAGTTATGTATATTACTTTTTATGGGAGTAGGCGGCATTTTAACTCCATACACGACGAGAATGAATCGATACTACATTTCCATAAAAATAGGAAACATTTTTAATTATTGCTTTTTCTAAGGTTGACCGCTAAGCTGCCAGGTGCTAACATCGTGTGGACCATTCCTTTAACAAAACTCAGCCAGCTAGGAAGCATCGCTGGATTCGGGTGGCGCAGGATCGTTGTGGCACTCTTTGGGGGAGACCATAGGCCAGCAGTGAATGTCTTTCAACTGTTATGATGATAATGATAAGGACATCTGTTAGTATCTAAAAGGTGATGATCATCAGGGAATGAGTGACAAAATCAACAAACATTTATATATACATATGTCGCAGCCGGTTTGTATACTTTGCTGTATTACTTGACGGCTAGCTTTTTTTTTATACCACGTCGGTGGCAAACAAGCGTACGGCCCGCCTGATGGTAAGCGGTCACCGCAGCCTATGGACGCCTGCAACTCCAGGGGTGTCACATGCTATTTAGCTATTTTACAAAACGGCAGTTTTGTATTACGGAGGCGGGTCAACGATTCATCGTTTTTAATACGGCTGAATGGAAGTCAGCTGGAATGTGTCCCGCGGTTTTCGTTCGTCAATTCGCCTAGCCGTAATGTAAAACCGTGCTTCAGTAGCCGCCTCTTTTACGTCGTTTTGGAATAGTTTCGTACGATGATGAGCGAAGCGAGGAAGAGTGTTAGGAAGAACTGCGACTTTACAGTGCGCTAGCCGAGCGTACCAAGGCAGCGAAGCGCCAGAACCGAAGCGGCTATAAGTGAGCCGCCATATTTATTTATTTAAGACAAACAAACAGAAGTAAATGTACAAACAGAAAACATGTCATTACAAGTAATAGCATTCACCGCCTTGACAATTTCCACTGAGCGATATTGTAGATCGTATCGCAATGACAATCAAACTAATAGTGGATTTGCCGTCATACAAAACGGATGTTTTGTTAAAGATCTAGCCGTAATGTAATACGGTGAATTATACAATGCGGCTGCGAGACATCATACAAACAAACGCCGGGCTGATCCAATATACTCGGAAAATTTGCTCACTCATTCTATTTTTCGTGAACAACATTATTACCATGGGGAATGTTTACGAGTAATTCATTATAACGACACGTAGCCCGGTTATTATATCATATGATATAAGAGAAAAGTATGCCAACGCACTCTGGGCGGGATTGTGTAAGCACCTATTAAACCTGCGTAGTAAACGATACAGTATATGGCAGACCGGCAGATGCATTTTTGAGCTAAAAGGACCCTGGCACAGCATGCTGTTCGCTAAAGAATTGTGAACTCACGATATACAATACACACTCATCATCATCATAGACATAGACATAGACATATAAATATTTTATTCAACATCACAATGTATTAACAAGGCATGTCTGTTATCATCATCACGACAGTCGAAGGCCTCCCCAAAGACTTCCACAATGGCCGGTCCTACGCCACCGACATGTAATGTGACATAATTTTAAGAAATAATATAATATGTGTGTTAGTTTATAAGGTATTCGTTATATGACCTCAGATGCCTGAAATAAATGATGATGATTAGTATTATTAAAACAATGCAATTCAATTCAAAATATATTTTTGTAATATATAACGCCGGTTCCAATCAAGCTTACGGCCTACCTGATCGCAAGCAGGCACCGCAGCCTATGAACACTTGCGACTCCACAAGAATCTTTAGGATTTGTGGTCAGTTGACACTGACAGCTGGCACTTTACTAATATCGTACCGCCTCCATTGCGAGAATTCATGCAGTCGCCTTACTTCCACCCAACACTTCTTACAAAGGTAAGATAATTTCACATGGTAAATTTTACAAACGCAGTTAACATGTTTAGTTATAAAGGAGTAAAATATTATTCTGTTATCCCTGCGTATACTCATCCAGATCAAATAGAAAGTGCGCGCGGCCTTGACGGTGACCGTCGGGGAAAGTGCCCGTGACCCCTTTACTCGTGTCCGAGCCCGCAGGAGAAAAAAAAACTGACCAGTGATTAAACTGCTTACCATGTCCAGTAGCCAAGTTAGATCAGTTTGAAATTCATGATCTACGCATTGTTATTTTTTTAAGCGATTTGGTTTAGAAAAAATAATTGTCAAGAAAATTAATCTAAAAAAACTTGACCAAGCGACCCGTTTTGTATTAATAATGTAATGATTATGTTTATAAATAAACATTATGCAACTAATGCGACTATCTTACACAAACCCCAACAAGAGTCCCCAGTGCAGATAGGGACTTTACTTCACATACATATGTAAATTTCTTTGTGAGTATGTCAGATCCCTCACAATGTTTTCCTTCACCGAGAAACTAACGCTCATATGTCAAATTATATTAGCCCACCGTAACCTAATTATATGAAACATGAATACGTAGACAACATCCAAGACTACGAAACGAATATTCAAGTTGATCTCACAAATATTTGTCCTTATCGGGATTCGAACCCAGGATCCTCAGCTTTGTAAGAAGCATCACTAGCTATGTCAATACATAAAGCTATCGTCAATAAGTTTCTGTCAAAATACATTTCTGGTACAAGCTTTTATTTCCGACTGTACTTTTGTCCACAATCATCAACTACTTGTTGAGACGGTTCGAATGAGTCCAAACACGACGTGTTTATCTTGTGTAGCTTAGGAGTTGCTATGGCCACCTTCATTTTCCTTCCTTCATTTTCATAGTCGCAATAGTTGCTATGGCCACCTTCTGTGTCCATCATCAGATCAGCTCGGTGGTATCATAATAATGTATTGTCACCGAACTTAAATAAGTATGCCAAATTTCAGCTCAATCGGGTACCGGCAAGTGGCTGCAAGTTTTGATGGCAACTTACATAATATAAAATGTAAGTATATGTACATACAAATACTTATGTACTTACATACAAACAGTGCTAGTTAAATAATAATAATACAAGGTTGTAAATAAATAACAATAACATTATTCCTCTTTACAATTCTAACGCTTTCCTTAAATTATCTGTGAAAAAATAAACATGTCAAAACTATCTAAAATTTGGCGTATTATTTGACATTAATTACGAAAATAACATGTTTCAATAAACGCTTAAAAATCCTAGACAAAATTGTAAAATGCGAAAATTTTAGTCAACACCCAAAAACATGCCAATTTCAAGAAAAGCATCTGGGAAACTAGCAGAGAAGGCATCTTTCAAAGATCAAGGATGTAGTAAAGACGAGAGATTTAGCATAAAAAAACTTATAACAGGAAAACACAAGAGTAAAGTCATTACTCCACGAAAACCAGTTAAAATCAAGACCACGCATCGACACAGGCTAAGGGTGTTCATGAGAAAACGAAACCCCAAGCCTTTTATTGCGAAGAAGTGTCACAAGGTGAAGTTGAAAGTGGCAGATAGAGTGAATTCGGTAACGGAGAAGATTCATGACAAGTTCACGGATATAGCTTTTGAGATACAGATGATGTCCTTCGAGAATCCGTTTAGCAGGGACTTTTATGAAGATCATTGTACCATAATGTGAACGATTTTTACACATTATTGGTAAACGGGACTTGATCGTGTACAACAGAAATTTATTCACCTTTTTAAGGGTTCCGTACCCAAAGGGTAAAACGGGACCCTATTACTAAGACTTCGCTGTCCGTCCGTCCGTCCGTCTGTCACCAGGCTGTATCTCAAGAACCGTAATAGCTAGCTAGACAGTTGAAATATTCACGATTGTTTGAGGATTGCCTGAAGTTTAAAATGTATTACAACATCCGTAGCCCCGAGCTGAGTCAGCTCAAACCTCAAGCAAAACCGGACAAGTGCGAGTCGGACTGGCCCACCGAGGGTTCCGTACAAATTTGTAGGTACATCAGTATTATAAGTATATACGTTCTTAAAGACAGTATATTTTTTATTTAAAAACAAATGTATAGTTTTCAGATTTTCCCTGTACTAGTAGTATAAGACAATATTACTTGCCAACTTTCATAGTTCCAGGTCAATGGAAAAATACCCTATAAATTATGATTCCCTTGAGAGTGTCGAAATATACGCGATATATATATTTTTAGCGGCATAAACGGACGTAGGTATCTTTTTTTACGTTAACTTAGAAGTTCAAGATAAAGGGTCTTGACAGACAGCCGTACAGATGGACAATAAAGTGATCCTACAAAAAAGGAGACTAAATTTCAGCTGTACGCGATTAAGTTTCGTTTGCCAATAATAATATTAATAATGCAAAAGTGATGTGTGTAAAATAATCTATATGTGGAAATAAAGCGTGTTTTCTTAATTTATTGTTTCTTTTTCTCCTCTTTTGTTGGGGCGGAAAGGTTCTCGAGTAGCGACCACGTACTGGAAGGCGCAGCGTGGGTAGGCCTTCCACAAGCTGTACTGATGGTCTGGTAAAGGTCGCGGGAGTCGGCTGGATGCGGTGCGCAGGACCGGTCATAGTGGCACTCTTTAGGGGAGGCCTATGTGGAGCAGTGACCCTCCATCGGCTGATATGATGATGATGATGAGGGCACAGCCTGTGGGCACAGCCGCGAAACGTCATCTCGGTCATATTTGGAGCAGCCCAATGAAAAGGACTTCAAACACAAAAGATCGCAGCCGTAATACCACCATTACTTGCTCTGGTGGTATATACTATTGTATTCGTAGTAGTGAGCAGTATGTATAATGAACTCTTTGGTAGTGAGCAGGGGTCGTAATTTTTATTAGTCTTATTGTAATCAATCAATCATCATTCATTAATCATGTATACATACACTTTTTACAATTATGTCCCTGTTACAAACGCAATTTGCCTGTCACAACACAACTTATAAAGTACAACATTACGTAATAATTAAAGTTTTTGTGACTGGTTCATGTGTAATACCAGTTATTACCAATAATTAAACAAAACAGTTTATGTTCATATTTAGATTCAACATTTCTATAACTTGTTATAAAACTTGAAAAACCATGAAATCCTCTCCTGCTCATAAACTAAAATCCTAAATATGAAAAGAAATACTTAATAATCTTCGGATGCAATAGGTCTAATAAGAAAAAATACCATTAAGGAAATGCATGATTAAATTATTGATGATTAAATATTAATAATTACCATAATCCCAATTGGAATCACCTATATGCAGTGTGACGTCAATTTTACGTCACCGGCACGAAAAGTACGACCCTTAGTAGTGAGTCAGGTCACCGGAGATCCCAAGGATGCGTCGTGTTTAAAGTTAGGGACCTGCACTTGTGTCTATCTATCAATACGGCGAATCATCATCATCATCCTAGTGTTATCCCAGTACAATTGTATCGTGAAGGATGCCAGGTGGCGTCCGCTACCTAATCCAAGAATTGGCGTATTCAATAGTTTTGTCAATACAAACCTTAATAAGAAATATTAGGGGTCATTTTTCTTACACAAATCGAACTAGTCTCATAGTAAGCTCAATAAGGCTTGTTTTATGGGTACTAGACGACGATATATTTAATTGATATAGGTACTTTAACTGCTTTTGCTCACGACATTACCAAATGCCCTTACCGGGATTCGAACCCGGAACCTCCAGCTTCGTAGGCTGTGTTACTACCAAGTAGGTAGGCTAAACAGGTTGACAAAAATAATAATAAATTAAATATTTATGGAAAATCTTACAGAAATCGACCTAGTCCCGAGCTGAGCAAAGTTTGTACGATGGGTATTTACTAGACACTTATATACGAGTAGATAAATAAATACTTAAATATGGTTTACTAACATTGACATGTATATATATTTTGCGATGTTGTATGTTTATTTAAAATAATAATAAGAATCAAGTAGACCTGTCAGAAATAAGTATTTATCCAATCTACGAGTTCCAAGCTCGGAATTAAGAATTGTTCGCACTGGAATGTATTATAATAATAGTATTAAGATTTATAACCACATGCCCAACCATATTAAATCAATGTCAATAACTAAATTTAAATATACACTAAAGAAACTACTAATTTTAGCCTGTTTTTATAACATGAAAGAATATTACGAGTATAATTTTAAAGTCATTAAATAAAATATTGTTTATATTTATAGATGAGACTAATAATTTAATTTAATAACTAACTAATCTTGGTAGACCATTTTCTTGCCTAATTGTATCTATTGATAGAAGTGCTAGTAACTTCTAAATATAAACAGGCTTCTCAACAGAACTAATTGACTTAAATAATTGATATGAAGCATTGTTTTGTAAACATTTAATATTTAAACGTAACTATTATTATTATTTACATGGATTTCTTTAATTTTAAATTTACACAGACAATTGTATGCTCCTATGAGTAGATTATGAGCGCCTTACAATACTTGTAACACCTTCACCATTGCGAATGTACCACAATATTGCAATAAAGATAATTTTCATTTTCATTTTCATAAAACATCCAAGACTTAGCAACAAATGTTTCTGCTCACAACAAAAAAAAAAAAACAAATGTACTGATCGGGATTCGAACCCAAGGTCACCAGCTTCGTAGGCAGGGTCACTACCAACAAGGGTAAAGTGGTCGTTAAACCAGGATCGCCAGCGCGCTTCTTACTGTTCTGGAGTCGCGTCTATAGGCTACGGTGTCCTTATCCTCAGGTAAACCGTATACTTACTTATACTTGTTTGTCACCTCATGACAACGTAAGGCGTTGTTGGTGTTTAAAGGGGGGGTTGTGACATTGGCGTTTTAATGAGGAATACAGGAATGAAACGACAATTAAGCTCAATATGGGTATTTATGTCTTTACATGCGTATGTTTGTGTACTTTACATTTAAAATAAGTAGAATCCATTCGCTAATTTGACAACCTTATAATGAAATTTACATGGTTTAATCACACGAAAAGCTAAGTATAAATAATGGGTTTCATGTTATAAAATCTATATCTTCCTATTTTTATAAATGGTCTGTTGACAAAACAATCAAAACTCACTCATTATCCTGAAGGATGCCTGGGGTCCGCTACCTAATCCCAAGAATTGGCGTAGGCACTAGTTTTTACGATAGCGACTGCCATATGACCTTCCAACCCAAGGGGGAAACTAGACCCTTTTGGGATTCAAGTGAGTCGTCAACTTGACTGTTAGAAGTTCTCAAGCCGCCCTAAGGCCTCTAACTTGGCTTAACGACTGCTATCATAGACAGCAGCCGGGATCAACGGCTAAGCGTGCCTCCCAAAACACGGGAGCGCTCAGTTAGCAACCACTCAAAGAGGTCATCCATCCAAGGACTGACCCCAGCCTAAATTGCTTAACCTCGCATACCGCTCGCGGTATGCGGGCGCCGCTAGGCCACGAACATCGAACAATCAAAACTCACTGAGTAACAACTACCTATTTATACCTCGTGTGATCATAAGTTTTGAGACGGCTAAATACTGTTTTTTTTATATATACCTATAAATATTCTGTTAATTTTACTTGAAAATAGTTTCATTAATAATACATAGTTATTATTTAAACTGCATTCCAATATTTTATGTTAGATGCCATTTATTGCGTCGGCTACACCTAGATAATGACCCCGCGAGACACGAAAAATTTCATCAGAGATTCTCTTGCTTCTCTTCCAGTGGCTCATTCGTGAGTAACTATTTTTGAGTAGTATTTATGGCAGGTTTTTAGCTCTAAATTGTGTGTTCATAAAAGGTAATTTTGCCCAAAAAGACTAATCAGGAGTATTTAGAGCCGGGCTCGAAGAAAGTTACTTCTATTGACTGATAAAATACATACAGCAGCAGCAGTTTTCATATGAAATTTAATTTTGTTATGGTGTTCTCCAAAACTTTGTCCAAAAACCAATTTTTTTGACAAATAAACGTGTCAAATAAACTTCTAAAAGTGATTCCAATAGTCTATCTGGTAAATGGATAATTTTAAGGCATAGTTTGAGCATCTAGTATTCATAATTGAAGGAAAAGGCTACCTCGTACGTAATAATCGACCGTATCGTGAACCTCGCAGGGTGATAAGGTTGCAGTACGTTCTGTGCAGTTAGTTGGAACATCTATCGACATTTTGGTGTACAATTTGTCGTTCCGCTGCGTTAACTTTCTTTCTACCATAGACATTAACTTGTCAGTAAAAAAGGCGTTTTTCGTTTCGTGCCGGCACCTTAGAGAGACCACCGCATTTAAAGGCTTAAATCAAAAATATTGAAAGCCAATTTAAATAAACTCTACTTTTATCAGCTACAGTGCAGTGATTCAAAGAAAATAATAACCTTGACAGGAATATTTTCTGTAATTGATTTATTTAAAACAATATTCGTCTCAAAACTTATGATCATACGAGGTAATAAAGCTCGTATGCTACCCTACTGAGATTCGTCGAGTGTGCGACTTTTTATCATACGTACATACATGAACTCACGCCTATATCCCCAAAAGGGATAGACAGAGCACATGAAAATTATTTCTGTCCCATTTCTAGCTATTGTAGGTTTATAGATGGAGAAATATTATTACAGTGACAGGTTGCTGGTCCATCGCCTACAACACATTTCAACCTGGTTCCCATCATAGTCGACTCTTACGACACCTAAGGTAAGAAAGGGGGTAGTGCTATTCGGCACCACACTTGTTTGTCAACCGGCGGAATTAATTAGTATTTTTCTTATAAGTTTTTAATTCACTGGCATTTTTTTTTAAAGAGGACTATACAAACGGACCTTACGTTCGCGATGAAACACTGCGAAACAGCGTTATCACCGTAACGTAGCTATTTAAATCGTGAGATCTCTAATACTCGGTCTTCATTCTATCCTATCATTATAGGACAGGGGATATCCCATCATTGGTATATCTCCTCTCCTGTAATGATCATCGTAATACACATGGTCTTCGCTCTTTGAAGGCACCTGGATGATCTCCACCTGTGTCTTGCCCTCGTCCTTCCTGTTCTGTACGTGAGAGTGGTCGAACATGCCTTTAAGGCTGAGGATCGACGCCATTACCGTTGAGAAGAAACCCATCATGAGACCTGGAAAGAGTTCCAGAACAAAAATTCGCATTGAGTTTATTGGGAAGGGGAAGTGCTGCAGGTGTCTGACACCTTGGCATAATGCTGAGACAGCAACTGATTCTGCCGCGAAGACACACACGTTATACAATACAATACAAATACTCTTTTCTCAAACATGCAATGAAATTTCGTCATTACGTGCGTTATAACAGGCTTCAAAGTGTCACGTTGTAGGCGGAACTACTCTTGACAACTGTATAGGAATTTCATACAAAATTGAAGGCCTAGGCAAGGAAGTAATTTTTATTTTAATTTTAATATCAAACATGGCGTCAGTAATTTTTTTTATTTCAGTGCACATGTTTGAGAAAAGCACTATACAAATCTCGGCGAGAAACGTTCGGCTGCAGGCCACTTATCCCTATATTCTACTCTATACGAGTGTCTACTTGGCCTGCAACCCTTCGTTTCCCGGCCTCTATAGTAATGTACTATTGCACACCTCAATTAAAGGACACAGTACAGTACATAATTACAATCAGTAGAGCCAACAACAGACGGTCCTATCGCTAAAAAACCTTCCAGACAATCTTTGGGTTGCGGAAATCAAATCTGTTATGTGTTCGATATATTGTGCGTTTTGCCTTTTGTATCTGTGTGTCTTTCGTGCAGTGAATAAATGTCTTCTTTATTTCATTAGAGCTTTCTTTTTCATAGAAGTTAGGGGCTACGTGGGTAGAGTAAAACCAAACTTAAACTGAACGCCCCTTAGGGCTGGTCGTTGATTCAACGAACTAGTTGATAAAACGTTTTTCGTTCGTCAACCAACGAAACGTTTTGTTTAACAGAATCAACTAGTTGACGACTTTAACGTACAAACGTAATCAAAATGGAACGCTAAACTAAAGCCCTTAACGTTTTCCCCCTTACTCAATAAACGTATCAACTCAATGACTTTTTCTCTTCAGTTAAAGCAAAAAACTAGTTGGAGACATCAACTAGTTTTTCAACTAGTTGACGTTTTCTAAGTTAATGTTTCGTTTCGTTGAAGCGAAAACCGTCAACGACCCACCACTAACGCCCCTACATTTTTTTTCTGCTCACATCTGACGTAAGCATATAAGAGCAATGCACAGGAACTTACACATTAATTCCATGTCTACAGAGGGGAGCTTTTTTGAAATTGGTGTTACTTCACTACATTCACTACCTATTTGGGGTGAGTTGCACCAACTTACAATTACAGACCGATCAACGTTAAATATGGCGCCGGTAGCTGTCATCCCATGGAAACTTGTCAAACTTTCCATACAATCCGATTTTAAGGAGTAGCACTTACGATTACAGATGGTTTTGTGCAACCCACTTTTAGTTTCAGAGCCTTATGTCCTCAAAGATCACCTTTTTACAAGACCGCGTGGAGAATACTCCTAAAGGAACTGTGCTTGGTATATAAATTGTTTAGATAATCTACTATACGTGTATAATATAAGTTGGAGATTAAGAGCGTGCGAGATGTATGATTCATGGTATAGTTACTGGTATTTTGAACTCATTGGTGTTGGAGCTCATAAATAAAGGATCAGGTTTGATCAGAAGTCAGAGTTCTGTCTCTCACTGAGTTTGGACTTCCATAAAACCCTTTGGGGTGACGTTCACATTCCCTCTTACTGCTCCCCATCTTGATCTCACATTTCCAAGTGGACGCTAACCTCAACCACCAACAAAGGCCTGGCAAAAGTACTTACCCTTCACAGACATAAACGCTAGCGCCTTCAGCGCCACGGGAATCAATATACTTTTAGCTGCCAACAGCCCCAATATCAAAGGCATCATCATTTTTTTCGGCATCTTAAACTTGTTCCGTCTTCTATCTTTCCTCTTTGGTTGTTTAACCAATTTGTAAATACATTTGTTTATTTTCACTTTGCTTTTCCTTTTGTGTTTTTTAGACTTCTTTGATCGTTTTTCTTTATTTTTAACTTTGTCTTCTTTTTTTGCGAGAACTCGAGGAGTTTCTTAAATTGGAAACATAATAAGGTTAGAGTTAGTAATATTCATAATTATTAGGTGTATTGTTAAGTGATAGTTAGTGTTCCTTTCATCACATTGAGTGTAGGCTATGGTATCCAGGTTTAAATGTGTTGTAGGTGACGGGTTAGCTACCAATCACTGCAATATCACATTTTCTGCCTCTTTAAACATACAATTTGCTAAAAGTGGCATTGAAATTAAGTATAAAGTGCCCTGCCTACCATTTTTGGAAATACAGGCGTGAGTTTGTATTTATTGAGTTGATAAAAACAGTGAAGCAGAATAATGTATGGGTTTGGATCAATCAAACTGATACGCATCAAAAACTGCCTACATTTAGTATGAGTCGAAGATATTGAGAAATATAAAATACGACGAAACGCTAAATAAAAAAACTCTTAAATAAAACTTTGAAAAATGCAATATATCTTCAAGATTAGCGTGTAAAAATACGAAAGTTATAAGTTAAGTCTCAGTAAAAAACGGTGTCATAGAAAATGTCAGGGTCTTAGGTGATCTACGTCGGACTCTTACTTCGCCCAGAGGCTGAGGCTGGCTATCCAACAGGGAAATGTTGCGAGTGTTCTGGGAACGATACCCTGGGCCATATTAAGTAGTATTTAGGGCGGCCAATTTTACTTATATTAGGATTTATCAGACGTTATTTCAGTACTTTGATGTACAAAGTATAATCATCAATTGAACAAAAGATTTTGTACTAAAAATACTTGAATTCATACATACCTTGTAAAGATCGCCTCTCAAAGCTTCCAGGCTTGAACACCCATTCTACCGGCTCAGTTTCATTATAACTCTCATTAACAAATGTATGATTTGGTGGTACGAACCCAAATACCGTCTCTGTCTTCACTATACCATAGTTATTGGTATTGTCTAGAATCAACCCGCTTGAGTAAGGCATCATTTCCAAACTATTCCTACTTTTCTTCTAAAAACTCTTCTTGGTAACACGGGTATAAATTGAGACAAAACAGGATATACCACAAAGGCGACTTAGACTTATAATGAAATTGTCTCTGTAAATTATCTTCTTATTTAGGTTCTAGGTTGTCTAGCTGATCTTCACAATGCACAGCCTTATTTCAACTCTCGCCTTTAGCTTTTGGTCGTCTTACTAGATCAAAATCTTATTGTGGTTTTTAACCATCAAATATTTCTATGTAGTTTAGTGTGTGTATTATCAATTTCAAATTGCTTATCGGTTTAGTTTTTATTGTTACCGGATATTATTGGTCTTCCATTGTTTTTGTTTAAAATACCCTATGCCTTTTAATGTCACCAGCAGAATGACTACTTAATACGTCTACATACACTTTTATACATGCAAATGAGTTCATTGCAGCCTATCAAGCATTACGTCTCGACTAATGGGCTCATACCTGCAATTAAACTTTAATTTGAAACCGTGAAAGCATATAGTTATCAGGCAAAGCGTATCAAGTCATTGTGATTTAGGGTCACTGCCTTTTGAAAATTTTAGTCCATACTTAAACTCGTCTAGATGTTCTCAACAGGAGCATGATTTCTGTCTTTAGAGTTCGCACCTCGTATGCGGGAAGTTCGTGCTGTCCTTCATTATACAGGGTGTTTTTATTGATTTCCGTTCCTTCAAGAATATAGCCGTGCGTATCTATAGAAAAGACGTAGCATATTTAGTTTTTCAAAATTCATGAAAATAATATTTTATCATTTTCATACAAAATAATTAATCATATTATCAAAGGTGAATACAAATCGGCCTTAAGAGTTAACGTAGAGTTAAGCAAAAGTTAATGTCAAGTATGACAATATTCGGAATTCGAATGACACCGCACGTGACGCACGTCAGCATTGTTTATTTGTTAAGGATGTTTTATACTATACTATGGGTGTTAATTAACGACAATGAATTTTTGAATATCTTTGAAATGGTACGGATTGGGATACTAGTGTCTTAGAGAAGATTACTTTATTTCATCTCAGGAATGTGCCCTCGCAATTAACTGAATTCAATAAAAACACCTTTATAAAGCGACTGCCTGACTTGTCGGTAAGGAGGCAGTACGATATTAGAAAGCTGTTAGCTGTCAGTGTTATTACTCCGCAAATGTAACGCTGACATCAGTCCATTTATGTCAAAGAACAAAACTATCATCATCATTATCATCAGCCTACTGCTGTCCACTGCTGAACATAGGCATCTCCTAAGTGCCGTCCTCTGTTTTACGCTTCCAGTCGCCTTCCGACCTACGACTACGACACACTTCGTCTCGTAACCTGGCCTTAAAATGGTTTCCCCTTCAAGACGACTTCCCGACTTGACAAGATAACTCGAGCCCCTCGCATGCGGGGTGCGGACTCTAACCACATTTGTAGGTCAAATGAACTCTAAGTTCTGTCACAGTTAGAAGTTCTTACTTACAGAAGGTCCTCTATAGAGCATAACAGACGTTTTGAACTAGAAAAAAACGTACTGAAGGTCCTCTATAGAGCGTAACAAATGTGTATAACTAGAAAAAACCGATCATGATATCACGTTCTAACGTTTAGCATTGCTCTGTCGTCTAGTTAGCGTTGTCTCGTTTACGCATCAACGCCTTCACCTAGTGATGTTGAACCTAACTTAATTAGCCTAGTTGAGCCCCGTTAACCTTGTTGAACGATGGTGTCACTGTCCGCCGACATCAGCCGCGTTCGGGTGAATGAACGCCACGGAGGTGTGTCGTGTGATCCGAATTTAGCCGAAGTTGGTAAGAACAGGCCTGACCCCGATGGTAAAGGGCTAGGTCGCTCGTGGCACCAGCGGCGCCCGCGCACCGCATGCGGTATGCGAGGTTAAGCGGCGTCGGCCCAGATCAACACTTGGATGGGTGACCGCTTTGGGAGGCACGTCAAACTGTTGATCCCGGCTGCTGTCTATGCCAGTAGTCGTTAAGCCAAGTAAGAGGCCTTCAGGCTTGAGAACTTCTAACAGTCAAGTTGCCTACTCACTTGACAGGCTTAATCCCAATAAGTCTAAGTTTCCCCCTTGGGTTGGAAGGTCAGATGGCAGTCGCTTCCGCAAAAACTAGTGCCTACGCCAATTGTTGGGGTACTACGTCAATTCTTGAGATCAGGTAGCGGACCCCGAGTGTCCTTCAAGATGCAACTGTACTGGGATAACGCTAGGATGACGATCATGATGGGAAAGGGCTATAGCGAAAACTTAGTGCACAAACCGCTTGTCCACGGCAAATAGGCCGTAACATTCGCCCTACCATTATCTGAGCGCCCGACTCATTTCACGGTCCATCGTCGCCCAAGAAAATCGAGCTATTTACTTTCATATTGTTTTCTTCTGTTTTTATAATATTGATAGACGTTTCCCACGGCTTTGTTTGACCATTAAAAAACCATTAAAATCAATTACTACTCGTACAACGCTTTTATACTTCGTTGGTGGCAAGCAAGCGCGCGACCCGCCTGATGGAAGCCTATTTACGCCTGCTACTCCAGACAACAAGCATGCTTGTTGCCGACCCTTTTAAATCCTGTACACTCCTTTATTGAAGAATCCTATACAGTAGTCCCTCAAGAAATCCACAGGGAGTTCATTCCACATGGGGAGCGTTCGTGTGAGGAAATCCCTTGGGAACCGTACCGTGCAGGACCATTTACCTTCCAAGGCATGAGGATAAACGCTCTGCTGACAGCGAGCGGTGCAATATGGTAGAATGTGACCTCAGGGATCATTTCCAACAACTGCAACTACTATCTGCTGAAAGTGCCTTCGGGTGTACTGCTGTGTCCCGGGCTTCTTAATGTAGGATTCACCTCAAAGCAAAGGAGTCATAGGAATATGAACCCTCTATACAGAAGTTAGATTTCATTTTTAATAACTACTACTAAGAAAAGTTGAAAAGCCCCCACATTTTCTTTCCAAAGCTCAATATCTCAAAAACGTCTGAACAGATTTTCATGAAACATGGCTAAGAACACTCGAGATAAAATTATCTGTGACAAAAAAAAACTAAACGAAAATCGTTTCATCCGTTTGGGAACTATCTATGATACCACAGATAGACACACACGTTAAACTTATAACACCCCTCTCTTTGAATCATTCAGTCGGCAATTAAAAGTGAGGAATTTTACATTAGGATCAATAAAAAAAAGCTAGGAGGTGATGTTCATCTGAGCGCTAAAATCAGACCTCAGCGGGTCTCCCCAAAACCAAGAACTAATCCCCGCTTCCTCAAGTAAAACCCTACGAGTATGTAAATCCGTCACTCTGTATATGGACGCTTTTCCCGCTTATTTGACCAAAATTGAACGCATGATTTCATTTTGCATATTTCAATGAAATTTTACCTCCAAAACGCTACGTGACGTTTCATCATCATCTTAGCCATATGAATAAAAAAACATCCATGCATCATGAAGCATGTCCGGAGTCCGTAATTATTACCTAATTATATTTAATATTTGATAACGTTTTATGCATGAATATGCATTAATGCATTTTGAGATTTAATTTAGCAGCTTTCTTAAATATTCGACTGCTTTCATGGTATTTAAACATACTGTATATAAAAAAGGATCAAAATACATTAACACGCAATAAATTGGTTTTACTGTAAACAATCGAGTGCCAAACTTGGCACCTTATCAGATACCACTCCGGTTGCTTTTTTCACATTTACGTTTAGGTGGGATGATAAATCACGGGGTTTAAGCCATCATGATCATTATCAGCGTATTGCGTCCAATATCTACTAGAAAAACATTTCCTCATAATGGAATTCAGTCTCCAAAGCCACTGTATTCGAAAGGTACGGCGATTTCCTGATTTGTCGATTCGGAGGAAACTGTCAGCTCTCAGTATCAACCGTCACAAATGCAGTACTGCCCCACTCCTGCGCATGGTATTACTGCCGTGCAAACGTAATATTGACAGTATTTCGTCAAGTGAGGAAATCCCACATCAGTGAGCTAACGTCAAAAAACAAAATACCTACCACATATCGATTCCGGTTCACCAAATTAGGAAGGCACGTGACTTTCAAGTGTGGAAGTCGTGGACTCGAAACACCGGCCGTACATACCACTGGGTTTAAAAAACGTAATATTTGGTAATCAACAGTAACAAATAGAATAACGTACATTTAACCTCTTTTAAATGTACATACATTTAACGTCTTCTAATAAAAAAGTCTTTACAAAAATGACCTAACAGATCATCTATAGCTTGGTCTACACGTATTTTGGCATAATAATTAAATAGCGTCTTCCAAAATTGGCGATTTCACATGAACCTGACTCACTGACTCTTTACAGATTCTTAAAATGAGTGTTCTCTGACTTAGGACGCGCGGGTCCAGTTGGGTGGGATCTGGTAACTTCTGTACAAAATTTCGTAATATTGACAGTATACTGATAAGTAAGGAAATTTAGGCGACATCAGTATGCTATTGGAAAAGTAGAAAAAAACCGCATACAGGTTGAACAACGCCAAGTCAGTAGCCTTAAACTAAAAACTTAAATGAAGATATTACTTAAACTTTGTTTCATTAACAATGACAACGATTATACCTAAAAAGTCCCAGAGCAGTTTGAAAATAATGTATGTGCACGGATAAAGTTACATTAGCACGGTTTTATTGTTAAGTGCATTAAGTTGCTGAGTTATTTTTGCACCTCTGGCATATGAGATATCTAGCAGCTTTCATATTGATTTTCACTGTGACAAGGTACTAAGTGGCCCAGAAATCAAATTGGAATTTATGAACTCAACTATGCAAAGGTCATATTTTTTTAAACAAGGTTTAATAAAATCCTGAACAATCAAAGCATGGTGTCATTATATTTTAATATTGTTCGTTGGTAATTTTACAATTTTAATACATACAGAATCGTACGTCATTCAATGGTAACTACTATCATATACATTGCTACATCGATTTGGTTCAGTTTATTCGTATTACTATTAAATTCAATAAATAACTTAATGTTTATTTAACACTAAATAAATAAAGAAAACATTATTTACAAAAGCGCGAGCATTGATACAACAAAAACAACAAAAGTATCATTCATATACTAAAATTATAGTCACATTTCAGTACTGAATTAAAACTAGTAAAGTATACATAGAAGTTCTGCCCTTTTTAACACAGATGGATGAACATTATGTAATAGACAAGAACCGTGTATGTGTATTGTGTACTTTCGAAATTGAACATAATCTTACGGTTTTCGTGGCTTACGGCTACCAAAAGTATTTAAAAATCAAAATACTTAAATAATTGAGTAAAATACTTTTGTTATCCATAGCCTTCCACTTAACAATTGCTATAAATTACATTACAACCGCAATAACACCGTACACGAAGGATGAAATTGCTTACACTTGGATGGCAACTGCGAGTTAACGTCGACTTTATTCTACATAATTTAGTAGCTGCCTTTCTGTAGCCCCATTACTGCGGCGAACAAGGCGAAGAAGAACCCAGCCAAACCCGTCGCTCCTACCAGCAACACCAAACCAGCAATCATCAAAGGTACCATTGCGAAATACTTCATCTTGTACGCTAAGAGAAGAGGCATCATGTATTTCCCCAATTTCTTCGTCTTCTTTGGTTTAAGTTTAATCTTGTTCTTTTTTCTTTCCACGCCGTCTCCTTCTTCCTCTATTTCGTATTCGCCATCCGCATCTTCATCCTCATCTTCATCTTCGCCTTCAACGCCTAAGAGGTCTGTAACAGGAAGATAAATTGATATGTTTATATGTGCGTGCATAAGATTTCAAAAGGTAATTTGTATTTAACCTAAATATTTTGTTGGACATGAGTATCAAATTCTTGAAAAATAATTCTGAATCTTGAAATAAACCAGATTTATAATAAATAACATTCCTGCATTAATTATGAGTATAAATAATTTATGACCTTAACCATAAAATACCGCCATTACTGAGGCACTGGAACAAACTGCACTTTTGACTAACCGGTGTCGAACGAAGGTGCATCTAATCTTTTTTATGGAATTTACTTACCCTTACCCTAGTCTGTAAGTATTAATGTAAATAACAAATTATTATTATCATCAATTCTAATCCCACAAAGGTCTAGTTTCCCCCATGGGTTTGGAAGGTCAGATGGCAGTAGCTTCCGTAAAAACTAGTGCCTACGCCAATTCTTGGGATTAGGTAGTGGACCCCAGGCATCCTTCAGGGTGGAACTGTACTGGGAATGACGCTAGGATGATGATGATGATTATTATCATCAAATCAATTTTAGGTAAAATGCTGTTAACTTCGTTTGTTTTTGTGCGACATTTAGACGTTTAATATTTGCGAGAAAGGGACAAAACAGATTTATTTAAAAAAGTTTAGCTCTTATATGCTCAGCTCATTTAGTTAGGGAAGCGAAACGAGAAACAACATCATCATCCGAGCGTTATTCCCAGTACAGTTGCATCCTGAAGAATGCCTGGGGTCCGCTACCTAATCCCAAGAATTGGCGTAGGCACTAGTTTTTACGGAAGCGACTGCCATCTGACCTTCCAACCCGAGGGGGAAACCGACCTTATTGGGAATAGGCTTGTCAAGTGAGTGGCCAACATGACTGTTAGAAGTTCTCAAGCCGCCCGGAGGCCTCTAACTTGGCTTAACGACTGCTATCAAAGACAGCAACCGGGATCAACGGCTTAACGTGCCTTCCAAAGCACAGTTAGTAACCACTCAAAGCGGTCACCCATCCAAGGACTGACCTCGCCCGACATTGCTTAACCTCGCATACCGCACGCAGTACGCGGGTGCCACTGGGCGAAACGAGAAACAACATAAGATGTAAATGTAACGAATATAATAGAATTTATTAAATAGATGATAACATGTGGCTGTTGTCTCATATTAACTTAGTATTGTGCTGTTAACTCGTACTCGGATTCGCTACCTACGGGACAGGCTGTGTCACTAGTAGTGTAGTGTAGTGTAGGGGCCAGTTTTTTTTTCATTTGAAAGCTTGCATGTACATACACAATATTAATTTAGTCCTAAAGTTAGTTTGTATATCCAAATTACGTACTGAATGTATACTCGTGTGTAATAAATAAAAAAAATAAGAATGTAAGTGTCTATTTCTGTGAAAAAAAAACAGTTTTATCCGTTTATTGTATTTATAATCAACATAAGAGGTTAACTGCAATTAAGTAACAGAAAGCCAATGATAATGATGATAAAATAATGATGCGTTTAACTTAAGCAATTAACAGAAAATGCAAAAGACATAATCTCTTTTAATAGCCCCTTGCTAGAACAATAGTTTCATGCGTACAGAATCGCGATAGTTAACAAGATTGTTAGTATATCTCCACTAGAATTATCTTCGCGTTTTCTTCATCTGATACGTTTACACGCACGCATTTTCTAAATTCCGATAGGTTATTTTGTTTATCGGGAAATTTAAGATGGACATGTCGTAATGAGATGTCCTAATCGTTGTAAAATCATTGAACACTAAATAGCTGAATCATCACCCTAGTAGCCAATCCCAACATCCCCAATTGAATTGTAAACAGTGTTTCGAAATTCGGATACATTTATACTTACACTTCGGCCTCAGTACCTTCACCGCGTTGTTGTTAAGTAGCATGGAGGCGGACTCAATTTAATTTTACTAATAATTTTACCGGGATTTCCCGGAATACCGAAAATTAGGATAACATTAACACATACATATTCCGTTATCAAAACACAATACCTATGACGTCCTGAAACGGACCACCACAATCTTTTTTTGCTACAACTTGTATGTCGTTAAAACTGTTTACTAGCGTGAAAGTTGCTAAAATCTACTAAATAGTCATAACCTAAAAAAAACCTTTTCGTTATGCTTTATACAAACCCGGAATCCTGGAAACGAAATAATAAAAATAGTAATTTTTAGACGCCGACTCCATACTTGCTCAACTTGCTTAGCTTTTTCTGGCATTTTGCTAGTTGTAGGTATTAAAGTATCCGAATTTCCGATGCCTGATTGTAAAAAAACTTGGGGTCAGGGTTGCCAAGTGTCTGCTTTTTACGGTCCGGTCCGCCCTAATTTTTACTTGTCCGGCCTGTGCGGCTTATGTCCAGCTTTTGCAAATTAAACATAGACTAAAAATAACAACAATAAACAAGATAATACCAAAAACAAGTCCGGCTATATAATTTAGGGCCCCGTAAAAACGGTAAACGGCTTTTTGGTCAAAATGACCGGCTTTTGAAGGTTAGGGCCTTGCAACCCTACTTGGGGTCCGCTTTCACATTAATCATAAGTTGGCATATGCACTAGTTTTACGAAAGCGACAGCCATCTGAAATTTCCATCCAGCGGGAACAGGACTCGACTCTGTTGGGAAATGGGTTACCATACCACACGAAAAGCTAGTGTTAAACATCAAAAGAAATTTTGATGGTGATTCACATAATAAGGTAACGATCCCAATTATAGACACCTCAATGTCCAATAGTTGACACCTATTGATCACCTCTGTCATTATGACATTAAACTGAAAGTGCCTTGTCTTGTCACTTTTAGTATACACCTTATCAGCTTAAAGACGTCCACTGGACATAGGCCTCCCCCAATTTCATGGGGAATAAATGCCATAATCGCCTCGCTTGGCATGCGGGTTGGCGATGGCAGTACCTCCAACGCACTCCAGGGATGCTACTGCTCATCCCACGGTGGTCTTGTTCGTAGGTTTAGGACATACCCGGGTGGGCAAAGCACACGAATATTAATTCTAGTGCCACTTACAGGACATTATTTGCCTTAGTAATTAATACCTACATACGAGTATGTCATTTGACTTTAGGAGTATATTCTCACTGAGGGATTTGATCAAATCGCTAACGCACATAACATGGGAGTTGTGATTTTATTATTTCACAAAACTTGTCTGGTGAACTGGCCAAACGAGTTGCCTTATCAAGCTTATTGACCGAGGTTCATCGAACTTCGGGAAAATTGCTTTCGTACGTGGCTGGCCGGCGGATGGTGGGTTTCCGGATTACTTGGTGTTTTCCTATATACCTAGATCGCATTTCTCAACCGATTCTCGTGAAATTTGGTGAGCAGGTTTGATAATTATGTAGATTTTTTTTGTTGAGTCCGTTTTTGTAAATGTTGAAAATGTGAAAAAATATTCGTGAGACAGAGAGACAAATAGCTCACAGAGCCAAACACACTCAGGTAGTTTTGGGATTTTATGAAGTCACTTCACTATTCTAGTGAAATGTTTAATCGAGTTGAGCTTTCTTTGTCCGCTTTTGTCATTAACCGATCTAATCTGGGTGGAATCAACTCACTGGATTTTTCGATGGAAATGATGGAAAAGCAGCAATCGGCCTAAAACTAGTCTATTAGGTACTTTGAAACCTCAATATATAAATAGTTTATACCCTAATAAAACTGACTCCAATTAACTACAGAAAATACCTATCAGAGAAGTTCCCTCGATTCCTCCTGGATCCCATCATCAGACATTCACCAAAATATGTGACCAACTTGGAGGTACCTGCTTTGTAACAAAAAAAGACTTATCCAAATCGGCCAACGTGGTCAAGACTTATCGGGGAACATACATACATAAAAAATAAAAACATACAGACGAACTGAGAATCTCCTTTCTTCTAAAGAAAAGTAAAATTGCCACTATCTTAGTTGACAGTATATATAGAAACTGAAGACAGTTCATATAGTTTTTACTGTACTATTAGGTATTTGTAGGAACATGTTTGTAGCTGGCTAATTTATCGTAATGAGACACGTTCGTTTTAATTAGTTTCCGTAGTATTAATGAATGTCAACTTTAATGGAGCGTGTCGATGATTCCGGGCTCTTGATTCCGGGAATGAAAACGAAGCTTTTATGTAATTGATAAAAAATAATCGTTCTGCAATTAATTTCCTTTCATGTCGTGTGCGTTTTTACTTTTTATTGTGTTTTTGTTCGATACGAGTATATAGGTATATAAAATATCTGTTGGATAACGCTCAATGTTAAGCAGCGCAAGACTTTTCGACAACGTCAAATCCTGTCACTAGGGTTCGTAGTCCTCAGACGGCTTGTACTTATGGAAAGTCCCGGAAATCCCGGAATTTTCGGGACTTAAATTCAAGCTGGTCCCGGCACTAATGCCACTGGAGACGCTTTTTAACCACCAGCTCAACGCCAAAGAGGGGTGTTTTATAAGTTTAACATGTGTATCTGTGTTTCTGTGTATATGTGTGTCCGTCTGTGGCACCGTAGCTCTTTAATGGATGAACAGATTTGAGCACGATTATTATCATTTAAAAGCTGGTTTTTAACGATAGTTCCTAGACATATTACATCAAAATCGGTTTATTTGAGATATTAAACTTTGAGGTGATTTTTCAACTTTTCTTAGGTGGTTAGTTATGTTCAGCAGTGGATGTCCTCCAGGTGAAATGATGATGATGATGTATGTAGCTACTTATGTCGGTAGGCTCATCATTATTGACCGAGTGAAAACAAAAGTCTCCGCTTCAGCTTTAGCAAAAATGCTTTCGTATGTCCGGATTTCTGGCTGTTCGCCTCTACAGGTCACATTACTCAATAAATTTTCGTGATAGTTTTTTTTAAGAATACGTTCGCAATGTTTTAGGGAGTTAGAGCTTAATTGGTTTACTAATGCCAGAGTGCCAGATTTTAATAAGTAAACAACTGACTTTTGGTCGGATAAGATAAGAAGCGTTAATTAAGCATTATATTTTCAAGAAAATCATTTTACACTGCGTCTATTTGGCAATATAAAACAGTTCTTAAGGAATTATTTTATGTATATAATATCAATTAATAAATATAAAACTATTCTATTCATTATTGATATACAAAAGGTTGTCTTGACTGATCCATCAACGCAGAACCAAAACTACTAAGTCTAGACGTAAGAAGTTAATTTATTTTGATAGCTATTTTATGTAGGTAATAGTAATAATGCATCAAACCATTAAGAAGGGGTCTAACGTAATACGTATTAATAGTTTTTTTTAAGCGAGGAATCCCTACCTAATTAATGCTTTTTGGTATGGACATCAACGTTTCGTGACAGAAAAGTCTTCATGTTACACAACACGCCTCCTAAAACCTCATCAATACAATTAACAAGACGGAACAAATTCAACGAACCAATAAATCGGCAAACGCCAACTGTACGTACCAATTCTATTATTTCGCTAGAAATGGTAATCAGGCGCGGTGGAGCGAATCGGTTTGGATCACTTGACCACGCGATGCGCTATAATATAATGTACATTTACATTTTACAGTCGACGAGCGGAAAAGATGACAGGTTGGCGATCAAATTTAGGTGTTTAGTGAGAGTGATGACGGTTCAACGGAGACAGCGGTAGATAATGATGGGGGGATGGGAAGTCACCATTAAATTGCCAATTAGGGAATGATGAAGAAAAAGTTTTGGTGATGAGTTGGAAGTTGGTTGAAGGGCAATTACATCGAAAGGGCTAGTTTTGGTGTGTTAGAAGTTGATGAAAATGTAATCATGAATTGCATTGAAAGGGTTCTGTTGTAAGTGGATCAAGTAACGGGATGGTAAATATCAGTTGGAAATAATATTTGCTTCGGATCTATGGAAATATTGATACCCTTCTCATCCATTCATAGAACTCCTCAAGATATGATTATTTTATGATTGCAATTAGTCTTATTTATATGACAGTATTATTTGGATAAGTAAAACATACCAATTGCCACAAATACCTGTTAGGTTCAACCTCTTAATAAGTTTAAAAGCATTATGGGTGGACGGAATTGAGGAACTGTTACAAAAATAATTTCATTTTGGTCCAAATTAGTCTCTCTTGAGTTTGATAATTAAAGATAAGGCAACAAAGAATTCGAATTGTTTAATTCTCACAACGTTTAGAGAAATGTGTGGCTTTACTACCTAAAACTCCGATCTTCTTAACTTCTGGAAGTGCAGTCGCATGTTTAGTTTTCAGTGTCCATATGACTTATACAAACACTACAATCAATTAAAGACTCTTCTCTTGAAGTATCAATATTAGTGGTTTTTTATTTTATTTAATTTAGTCATCGTTGAAACTAGCTAAAGGTGGAAGAATAAATTATTTCTACCAGTAAAACCACATTGAAACCCTGTATGTAAGCTGAAAATTATTAAGATCTCAACTCATGAGCAATTAAATTGATTAAATGATATGAAGAAAACGTGTAATAACTATGACTGAATATGCAAAATTATGTTTTATGTACGTAATCTGAAAGGTATTAACATAAATGATGAATTATGTAAATGCGATGCGACTAGTGCCCATGCCTATCCCTTTCATATAAGTGGAGGCCTGTGCCCAGAAGTGGGACGTAGTTGTATATAGTCGTATGATAATGATGATGACGCGATAGATTATTGATAGCTTGTAATACTTGTTTACTTACAAGATATAGATCTCCTCTGTGCCGTTTGCTCCGTGAACCCTTCAGGTTTCTCAATGATAGGTTCCTCGTACTCATCCAGTGATCTCCTCTGGAACTCCCCCCTCATTAAGGGTATAGTTTTGGGCTGGAACGGGCCCCCCTCTAGCGGGTTAAAAGCATCCTGCGTCAAATTCTCCTTGCTTTTCTCTTCGGCAATTGCGAAATAATTACCGGGGAAAAGAATCTCCGACTTATATTTATTCTCTGGCGAATAATAAACACTCCTCTCTTTAGTCGGCTCTCTCTTCAACGGGATTGCGCGGGGCTTGAACCTATAACCCTGGACGCTCGAAGGCGCCCTTGACCTCCTTGGGGCGCCTTCAGAAGGCTGGATGTGTATCGAAGCACTGGACACATTAACCACAGCAGTCCTTGGTCCATCACTACTTTTAGCACTTGATAACGACCATAGCTTAGTCAAATTACTCTCGTAATCTTCAGCTGAAGTTATTACAACTATGCAGAACACTATTGCCGTCTGCCGCCACATATTGAGCGTCATTTTCGTAAATTGATTCGCTCAAACGTCACTGATTGCACAATTGAGTTATAGGTCACTTTCTTTTGTTTTATTGTATCACCCCACCCGCCGATCCACCATTTTGTAGCAAGCGATCGCGTAAAACTGAATCACTATCGTTGGAAGACGTTATATTTATACATGTGTAGTATAAACTTGCGTTTTTCCGAGGGTTTACGGTCGGATGGGCTCGCGGAACCGACCGGCAGACTTACGATTCCGATATGAGCGAAAAATGAAAAGACACCAAAATAAAACCTGGGTTACCATCACGCCTGGTCTGGCTCGGTAATGGTGACCAATTTTCTCCAATACTGGGGTAATTTGTGATATTGTTATCATGTCATTATATGAGACTGCTCGGAGTTTCGTCTCTGGAACGTTTTCAAAATCAGCTAAAGTGAAATAACATGCCATAGTTAGGTATTTTCGCATTTTTTGAGTCTTATATCTCCAACTTAAGGATCTAAATTGATCGGATGGGTGTTTTACAAACGGCAAAGAGTTATGTTTAAAATTTGATTCCGTTGAAGACAAGATGTATTAGGATGTTAATGAAAGCGAAAAGATGACACATGTGTCAAATCTGTGTCATAATTTATGGAGATTATGTATCTACGACTAGATATACCTAAGCTATGTATTAGAAAGGCTCTTACGATATCTTGTACCTTGTTTCACAGACAAAAGTTTCATAGACTGTATGTTTCGCATATTTTCCTTTTCATAGAAAGAATAGGTTCGCAGTTCTAACCTAACCTAACCTATTTTTCTGGTAGACCTAAATGAGTTCTACACAATGACCTAAAAGACTACCTAAAAAGTTAATGGTTTTGGAGAAAAAAGCTTTCTATGAAATGAATAATTCTGCGAATCAATACATTCTATGAACTTTTGTCTGCGAAACAAGAGGACGCCCTAACGATATTCTATACTATATTAATAAAAATAGATTGAAGTATAAATAATAATCAATTGGCTGCACATATTTGACTCTTTTCTTGTGTTTGTAAATGTCAGGACAAGGTTTTTATACAAGAAAATGTTTGAAAAAAAAATACGGAAAAGTAAAAAATATATATTGAAAAAGCACCATATAAAAATTAACTAAGTGAGGACAAAAGTATATAGTATAGTAGAGATATTTAATAAATATTGTCCGAATAGATCAGACGTGCAGTCTCTTTGTTTTTGGCTTCCTATTTTTCTGGCAATGAACCAAGAAAAATGGCGGTTATTCCATCGACAAGAATTATGCTTCGAAGAACTGCTCGACATGATGCCCACAGCCGCTTTCTACCGTCGCACCTCATTCATTCATCCTCACACCTTAGAACCTAAATGGTTGCGTCGTGTACGGTTCAGTTTCAGAGGAATTACCTCCCTTGGACGCTCTAGTTGTGGAATGTGGCGTGTGTCGAGGTTTTTCCGAGGGACTACAGTATTAGGTTCTTCAAGCACACTCCTTGTGTATATTTTTTTAAAGGGTCGGCAATGCACCCCCTCAGTTGCAGGCGCCCAAAGGCTGTGGTGAACACTTACCATCGCTATGGGTCATACGCTTGTTTGCTAACGACATGGCATAAAAAGTTCTGTTGATGTTTATTTTGCTTGAAATAAGTCAACCATGTTCATAATTAATTTTGTACTAAAGCAGTAACGCTGCTAACGAAAATTTCAAATTAAAGGGAAAAATTTAATGCTCCAAGCCGAACTTAAGCCTTCCTAAGGCGTTTTAAGAGGGAACTAGTGAAGGATTTCGTGGACGAGCTTGGTTGTTCCGATAGCTCAGAGGCTAGAGTGATTGGCCGCGTATGCCAGATGTCGCAGGTTCGAATCCTGCTCGGAGCATTAAATTTTTTATGTTCATAATGCTGTTATTTTTGTATAGGCATACGAAGCCGGACGGGCAGCTATATGTAGGTAGAATGTAATATACTCGTACCTACCCATACCATACCCGCGTTAAGCTCAATCATTAAGGTTTCAATTTTCTAACTTTTTTATTTATCGTGTGGCATTTTATATAAACGATATACCGGTCTTCTCGGGCAGTTGCGTATCTTGGCCGGCCGTTTCCTGGTCTTGTTAAGTGATTTCCAGTTTCCCTAAATCTCCGCAACACACGTTGTACTGTGGAAAGGGTCACACCTACTTCAGTTGCGGTTCTTCGCTGGCTGTTCCCTAATTCTAGATATGTCATGATTCTGGAACATTCTTCCGTCGACAGAGACATGGTGACATCCTGACTTTTAGAGGAATACGTGAAGAAATCAAAATTTGTTCCGATTTTATAAGAAACCATGAAAAACCAAACGTAAAACAAAACAATTTAAATGTGAAAGCAAATATTCTGTTTTTTCAGTGTTGTTAAGAAATGTTTTGAAAAAGGCCAATCAATTTAACTTTTTCTTGTTAAGATTAAAACTCATTTTACCCGAAGAAGCTATCACAGCGGGCTTTGTAGTTATCGTCATTTTGTAACCGACCCTTTATTTTTGCTCGTCGGTGAATATTTTATATTCAACATTGGTGCCAAGCGTACCGCCCGCCTGATGTGGTAAGTAATTGCCGGAGCCGATGGACGTTCTCAACTCCAGGGGCCTCGCATGAGCGTTCCCGCCCTTTTTTAAAACCTGTAACCTTTACCAGAGAGACAGGGCCTTCGTGGGTGGCTTGGGTCCAAGGTAGTTAAACTAGCAAATTCTTTTGAGAAATTGGTCACATTTGCCATTTCATATTATCAAGATGTACAGACGGGTTGGACGTCCAAACGTCACATCACACACAATTTTGTGTATTAAGCTAATTTTTTGTGAAACTCACATGCGAGTCTCATTCGTAGGAATCGTGGGTAATAATGCCTTATTTACACACGTAGGAGATTCGTATGCGAGTTTCACTACATTGCGCGGTTTGACAGATCAATCGAACTCATTATACCACGTTAACGCGCAATGTAATGAAACTCACGTGCGAGTCCCGTCTCGTCTTACGGCTTTAATCAGTTTAATATGAAAAAGATCGTGATCAATATTCATTATCAATTTCAACTAGGTAGTTCAAGTTTAATACGGTTCCATAATATGAGGAAAATACAATTAATATAACATGCATACCTAACGTTTACCTTATAGCATGCAAACTATGCGACCATGCGCCACACACCAACGCAAGGCGTAGCGTGGGTAGGCACAAGGTGGACTGATGACCTGGTAAAGGTCGCGGGAGCCAGCTGGATGCAGGTGGCGCAGGACCGGTCATTGTGGCACTCTTGGCCACACAGGCCTATGACCAGCAGTGGACGTCCTTTCCAATTCAAAAAAATAATATGGACTTTCTGACTAACTAAAAAAATGTATATAATTAACCTGCTCACAACACGAGAATCGGTTGAGAAATGCGACCTGTATATAGGACAACAGCAGGAAAACTGGAAATTCGCGACCCAGCGGCCGCACATACGAAAGGATTTTTGCCGAAGCTGAAACGGAGACCTTCGTTTCACTTGGTCAATGAATATTATATAATTTGACCATATGTAATTGTTGGTGTCATGGTATATTGTGTTGTGAAATCAGTAAAGTATATATTATTATGTATGTACCTAGTACTGGACCCGGGTATGTCCTTAAACTACGACCAAGACCACCGGGGAATGGGCAGCAGCATTCCTAGAGTGCGGTGGACATACTGCGATCGCCAACCCGCATGCCAAGCGTGGCGATTATGGCATTTACCCCCCATGAAATTGGGGGAGGCCTATGTCCAGCAGTGGACGTCCTAGGGCTGATATGGTGGATGTACCTAGTTTAGAGTAGTTTTAGTTTTACGCTCGCTGTTACTTTTAATCATGCTGTGCATACATATTTTGGATAGCATTCAAATGAATACCTTTTAATGTTTCTATTTTTCTGTCAATGAATGTTGTCTGTTTTGTGAGCCCGTTAAATAAATAATTTTTTTGCAACAGTCACATAAATAGGGTTCTTAAAATGCGATAGTCGCTGTAACCGAGCATAGCGAGTTTAGTGGTTAACGACTCGAGAATGCCAAGCGTGGCGATTATGGCATATACCCCCCGTGAATATGGGGGAGGCCTATGTCCAGCAGTGGACGTTCTTTGGCTGATATGGTGGTGGTGGTGGTGGATTCGAGAATAGCATGACCCGTCTGCTTATGGAAAAGCGCAGACATAACACAACAACTTGATCTGTAAGTTTGTGGTGTTGTGTTCCTATTGTTGAGTAATGTACCCGGACCAGGAGCAAATATCGTCAGTCATATCCTCCCGTGGACGTCAGCTGGCGGTCCGTTGGTGGGTTCTCCTGTTTGAACCGCTCAAACACATAAATCAGCGGACGTATTTTCCACCACTTTACAGCCAGCTCATGTTTTTTCTTTCAAGTTAATCCATAGCTAATTATTTGATACTTCAATCGAGAGGAAATGACCAAAAACAACATGTTTTTACCTGTTTGAGAGGGTCATGGTGTCAATTCCACCAATGGAGCCCAGATGACGTCCACAGGGCTTCATAATACAACTTAAGGGGCTCCATACATTTTATTCGATTTTTTCGAGTTCTGAGTTGATATTTCTCCGCTAAAACTATATCGGTTCCTCAATTCTTTGACTACATTTTCAAGAGCCGAATTTGGAAAAACGTGAATACTTACTTATTTTTATCATTTATTCAAACATGGTCCAACAAAGCTCTATTTTTGATATAAGTTGCATGAAATCTACGAGATTTTTAGGGTTCCGTAGTCAACTAGGAACCCTTATAGTTTCGCCATGTCTGTCCGTCCGTCTGTCCGTCCGTCCGTCCGCGGATAATATCAGTGACCGTTAGCACTAGACAGCTGAAATTTGGTACTAATATGTATATCAATTACGCCGACAAAGTGGTAAAATAAAAAGTGGAAAAAAATATTTTATTAGGGTACCTCCCCTATACGTAAAGTGGGGAGTGATTTTTTTTTTTCATTTTAACCCTAACGTGTGATATATTGTTAGATAGGTATTTAAAAATAAATAGGGGTTTACTACAATCATTTTTTGATAATGTGAATATTTTCGGAAATAATCGCTCCAGAAGTAAAAAAAAATGTGTCCCCCCCCCCTCTAACTTTTGAACCATAAGTTTTAAAAATATGAAAAAAATCTCAAAAGTAGAACTTTATAAAAAACTTTGTAGGAAAATTATTTTGAACTTGATAGGTTGAATAGTTTTTGAAAAAAATTAATTTCTGAACTAAGTTTGTAATTTAACCGTATAAACAGGTGTTTATTGTACCTGTCATTTCTACAAAATCACAATGAAATGACGTGCTTTTTAGGATTTTGTGTTTCTGTACTTAATATGTCAACTTAATGTGACGGACGGAAAACTACGGAACCCTACACTGAGCGTGGCCCGACACGCTCTTGGCCGGTTTTTTATTTAAACTTATTCTTACAAAAATTACGTCCAAAAAACTGCTTTTTTGGCCTAAAATTGTCAAAAGTTGCTACCGTATATCTCGAAAACAATGAGTTTTGAAAGAAACATGAGTAGTATTTCGATAGTACTCGTTGTTGTTAATACGATAAGCTATAAAAACACGACAAAACGGAGAGTTACAGATCGAAGTTCATTGGGACATAGGAGCCCCTTAACACAATTGAGGAGTGTCTTTTCAAAAGGGCTTATTTTTTCTGTAAATCTACTTCTAAATTGGAGCTTAAGTTTTCTTAGCAAGGTTCTCTTTAGAAGTACCGCTAAGACAAAAATAACCCCTTTTGAAAAGACACTCCTCAATTAAGCAACTTACATGTGATCGTGCGAGAGGAACTTGGTCATAGAAATCTGTTGCTGGTTGCCAGAGCTACCAAGGATGCTGTGTTGAGACTTAGAGTGTGGGAGCTGCATTTGTCTTTAGCTGTCAATACTCACAACAAATCCTCATGTAAACAAAACCGGCCAAGAGCATGTCGGACCATGCTCAGTGTATACGTAGGGTTCCGTAGTTCCTGACCGTCAGTCACATACTTAGGTCTGTGGTCCTATAGGTAGATCCCAACTATGGTCCAAATTAAAAATGTTAACAGCGCGAAGTAGAATTTCAATGCATCTTTTATATCAAAGAAAATACTTTCAGGGTGATCTCATAGGTCCTTAAAGAAAAAAAATGCAGGCAATCGCAGTTAAATTACAAACTAAGTTTTGAGTTTTTTACAGAAACTCAAAAACTGCTAAGCCGATTAAGTTCAAAATAATTTTCCTTGAAAGTCTTCATAAAGCTTTATTTTCATGATGTTTTATATTGTTTGGACGCGCGGTTTAAGAGTAAGAGGGTTTTTAATGGAACTTTCGGATTGAATATTCCCGAAAATGTTTACTTTATCAAAAAATAGTAAGAAAACCCGTATTCTTTTTTAAATACCTATAGAACAATACCCCACAACATAGGATGGAAGCGAAAAAAAACTCCTCCCACTTTACGTGTATGAGACCCTAATAAAAAAAAATTGTTCTTTTTTTTTACCAGTTTGTCGGCGTGATTGATATGTACATCATGCCAAATTACAGCTTTCTAGTACTAACGGTCTCTGAGCTTAGCCGCGGATGGACAGACAGACAGATACTCACGTTGAAACTATAAGGATTCCTAGTTGACTATGGAACCCTAAAAAGCGGTCTTGTCATTGTTCTGCAGTTGTAAGCGCCCATAGGCCACGGTGTCTGCTTACCATCAGGCAAGCTTACGGCGTGCCTGATGGTACAGTCAGCATCATAAGTACTCGTGGATACTCATATGAAGGAGTCAAAAGCTCTTTTTCCCTTATAATAAAGACTTTGGAACTTTCAAATACGTAGCTACTTTTGACGCTAACTGTACGCAGACACCGTAATTAAAAAAAATAGTGCTCAATGAACTATTTATAATGGAATATATTCCGTCAATAAATTGGTACCACACTGTACCGTGTGAGAAAACTTTTTATGAGGACATTGTATCGTCATTAATATCTTGTCACGCTTGGCGACGTTTCTTGACAATATTAGACAATAAAACATCTGTTTGACATTGATATTTGACGTGGACAAAAATCCAAACATGGTAGTGGTAGTTAGTTATATTTTTACAGTACATATGGTGCTACTTTACCGCACGAGTGCGGTAATCAGCAGATTACGTGCATATGTCGAAACTTTAAAGAGCCATATGTACTGTAAAACGTTGTACGATACACGTGTGAACAGGTAATTCGCAACTCGTGTTGATTGAAAACATTCCCTTCGGTCGTGTTTTAATTTATCACCACTCGTTGCGAATTTCCTGTTCTCTGCACTTGTATCGTAATGTACTATTACTTAAACGTATGAAGGGGAATAATAATTAAAAGTATTAGTTTGTATTAGGTATGCTTAGGTAACGGTACGTATGTAAGGGCTTGAGTTGCACATTCTGTAGCAGTTATTTTATTGTTTGTTGTGATATAAAATTACTTACGTGGAAAAAAGAATGCCTGTCCCTTCGTCTGGGAAGATAATCGAACGAACATTTTCAAATTGTTACCAATGGAGAAGACTTTGCCAGACCCCATTCTCCTGCTTTATAATTTGAAGAGTTCCTTCGATTTTGCCTTACGCCATCATTTTGCTGCATAATTTGAGGAGTTCCCTCGATTTTTCCAAGATCATCATTTTTTTTCCAAGATCATAGTCATCAGATTCAAACTTGGTGACAATGGGACCAACTATAAAACAAACCATTTCAAACAAAAAAAGAATTTTTGAAATCGGTAATCTCTGAGTAATCGGTGAACATACATTTAAAAAAGCCGATGAATTGAGAACCTTCTCTTATTTTTAAAGTTGGTTAAAAAATATTTGGTTTCCTATTTAGAGATATAAAAATAACTTAGATAAGGATCTAAGTTACTTTTTAATCAAGAAACCTATACTAGCTCCGTGAACTGTGGACTTCCCTAAGTTAGATCAACATATAGGTAGAAAGGAGAATGTGCAAATAAGTATGGGTGGTGTCCCATTGGTGTATACAGTTAAGACATATATCATTTGAAAGCTCTTAATAGTAGCTATATAGTATGCCCCAAGTAAGACCTTTCAAACGAGATATGTCTCAACTGTATACACCAATGGGACTTTTGCCCATTCTCCTTTGTCCAAAAAAGCCATTCCTGTAGAGTCTTGCATCTCTTTTTTTCGTGTGCGGAAGACACATTCGTGTTCTTTATATGGGCGTAAACCAACGTATTATAACGTGAGTAACATAACGTAACAGAGAAAAGGCATTGTTCAGTTCTATTCCAATATTTAGGAAAACAAAATGAAAAAAAAAAACTGCCAAGAGTATTTCGGGTCATGCTCAGTGTAGGGTTCCATAGTTGCCCAATAAAATCCTTTAATTAAAAAGAAATAACAAGCAAAAGGGTATATATACCTTTGCAGCGTTTCATACCTCTTTTACTAAGAAGGGAAGACTTTTTACGGTAACTCAAAAACGGCTTAACTGATCATGTCCGCTATAATTTTCATTAAAAGTCTTTATTGAGCTTTACTTTCATATATATTTTTTATATTTTTGGACCCATAGCTCGAAAGTTAGAGGGGGGAACACATATTTTTTTCTTTTGGAGTGAATATTTCCGAAAATAATCACTTTATCAAACATTTTTGACCTTCATCCATTTTGAAAGACCTATCCAACAACACCCCCCACCATAGGGTTGAAGCAAAAAAAGAATTTCATCCCCACTAGATGTGTAGGGGAGGTTTTTGTTTTACATTTTATTTTACGACTTTGTCAGTTTTTTTATTTATATATACATATCAAATTGTAGCTTTCTAGCACCAACAATCACAGAGCACAGCTTCGGACAGACAGTCGGACATGGCGAAACTATAAGGGTTCTCGTTGACTATGGAACCCTAAACAAACGGAACCCGTACAGTTTCGTCATATTCGTCTGTCTGTTCCTTTGTCACACACCTCAGTCACAAGTTATATTAGACTAAGTAAATTTCCGTTGTTCTAGTTTGCTTGCTTGAGTAAAAATATATCAATAATAATTAGGTCAACATCGGCTACCTATACCTACCTATAGTTAATAAATTTGTCAGTTACATGTACAATAATTACAAATAAGCATTCATATTTGATAATATTAAAGTTAGTTATTCAAGGAAGCCGAAAAACAAAAGCGCAAACGTAATTGATTAACCCCCATAATTACAAAGCCGTATGTCCTTGTAAAAGGACATTGGTTATGTCCTTTTGAAGTTGCGCGCTAAAGATGCGCGGACGCTCGTGCGTGAACAGGATTTTATCGGGCGTAACACACGCGACGGACGGAAGTATTTACTTCCACATCGCTTAAACATTGTCCATATTCTAATAATCAGTTTGTGACTCTTATTGCAATGAAGAAAAGTCTACAATTGGACAGTTAAAAGTGGCTTTGTTACATTAAACATCGGTTTGACATTGGGCTAGGTCGTTTTAGGGTTCCGCTGCCGGTATATCGTTGTAAAATTGTATGTTTTTAAATTTGCATAAAATTTTTAGGCCTTAGGTTTTGTTGTTTTAAAAACTTGTAGCGCATTTATTATGACTACCGTATGTCATGATTCAAAATAAACCAATGTGATCTATACACGATTTTGAATAACTTAAATTACGGGACCCACTTTATCCCTGCAAAAAATATTTGGAGATCTGTTCCTATGGTACATTAAGATTTTTTATCTGCGCCGACAATGTTGATTATATATTTTTTGTTTGAAAGGGGAACTCACATAAATTTGATGAACATTTGATGATGGTATTCCAGAGGAATTGAGGAAACTGCTCAAATGTCGTACCAACTTATAATGTGATTACGATATTTTTTGCTGAAGTGAGTATTTTCTAAAGTAGCCCATGCATTTTCTTAGGAAGCAGTTTACGTTTGTTTTTATACCACGTTGATGGCAACCAATGCCTATGGACGCCTAAACTACAGGGGATTTGCATTTTTCATTGCCGATTCAAGGGATTGGAATTTCGATTGCGATTGCTATTTAACTTGTACACACAACTCTTGATGTATTGAAACAGAAAGACAATGTGCAAAAACTGCACACAAGCGCACACAGACCAACAGCCGCGCGGAAAGGTAACCATCTCTATATTGCAAAGTTCTAAATTAAAGTCGGATTTTCTTGCTATAAGTTATTGAATTTTTCGTCAAGGTTTTTTTTAAATCATTCTGCCTTTATTTCACGCACACGCTAAAAAATTTGTGGTGTGAGTCGGATGATATTGTGAACTATGACGGACATGGAACCGCATGGCAATAAAACCGTCACGCGTCTGTCATAGCATGCCACAGGAAGCGGGTACTTCCAGACTTCCACATTGCATTTATCTATTAAGTAGATTTTCTTGTCGTTCGTACAACTATTATATTAGCAATGTAAAGAAAGTGAACAAGTTGCACACGATATGGAAATATACGATAGTAGTATTATTTGATTGTCATGACGATTATCATTCATACTAGTTTTTACCGCAAAATATACTTATGATAAAGATACATACATTTTTATGTGCTCATTTTCTCTCGCAGATGTAAGGGTTTCTACTACAGCTGTATTGAGTTAATTGCTAAAAAATATACCAAACTATTCTTTTTTTTTGTATACTTTTGTACAGTCACAGATTGTTCTTGTCAAAAGTGAACCAATAAGTTATAAAAATACTTACAAACCTTTTCATTTGTCTGAGTAACCAACTAGAGCATTTTATTTTAGACAGAGATGGCAGAACATTAAAGTTTCTCTCATGTCCCAGAAGTCAAAATCCCGTTTAATAGTATACCATTGTGCGTGTAACTCATATTTATCCCTCGGGAAAACTACAGCACGAGATCCAGAACCGAAGTATCCACAGGAGGAAATGTACGAGAAATGAATTATCATTAATTTCAAATGCGTTCAGCAGCTAATCTGCACTTTGCGCATCATATTGCAGTAGCTATCGCACAGCTCCGGACTACGTTAGCGCAATAGTTGAGTTGGAAGTATTCACTGAAACACGCAGGTGGCGTTTGAATCGTTTTGTTTCATACAACTTCTTTAATACGCTGGTAGAGGACGCTAGTATGCATTCTATAGAAATTTATTGTATGGTAAGTTTGATATATTTCATATTTTTATACTTTAAACTAGATTAGATTTGTTAAAATATCTTATACCATCTATAACGTTTATGTAGTTGGTATTTTGTAGACTAGTCAACCTTACAAATGAACCTGATTAGAGCGACAACGCTATCTAGTTATCTTTTACTTTAGTATTTTAATTTCAGTATTAACATAGTAAGAAATGTTAAATTGTTAGAAAATCAAAGTTTACGGCAAACATAAAGTGTTAAATGTGTTATGGAACGTTTTTAAATAACTTGATAACTAACGCGTATTTAACGATATAATACTCGTATATAGAGATTTTCGATTACTACAATATATGTATTCTATATTCGACACCTGACATAATAAAACAACATATACAAAGAATAAACAATGATACAGGGACACAGGATGTAAAACAAAGGAAGATGTTACTGAAGAAATGAAATCTAAATTTTGATTATTATACTTTACTTAAGCATTGTATTTTCATGTTTACCGCAATCTGCAATTAAAGTCATACTGAAGGTATAACTTTGATTGCGGATTTGCTTTAAGTTAAGGTTTTAGACGTGTAGGTAGAAGGATTCGTTAACAAACATGCCAGTACTTACCTAATTATAATTCATTTTTTTTTACCATTGGCCTTTATTTTGACAAGCTTACTTAATAATTTGTAGATAATTGTCTCGTTAGTAGTAACTAGGGAGGTAGGATAAAGCAGAATGTTGCGCTTTGTTTACGGGTCTAATGCGATATTTATTTATTTACCTTCATTGCCGACGTTAACTTGCTAAAACATCAGTTTCTGCCACGAGCATGATCGGTGCAATCCGTGTCGAAACTTCGGTAATAATTGTTATAAGTGTGATCAAATAGATATCACGTTAGACCCGTAAACAAATCTTAAAAGTATGTCATCCCTTTATTTGGGGCAACCCAGCTGGAGAAATACGACCCATAAAAACGTCATGTAAAAAGACCGCCACGCGCCAGTGATCCTCTGAACATGTGCTGTATTGAGAAAGAGGGACCTAAAATTTGTCTCTTACTGGTCGACAAAATAAGAGTAAGCTTGTACGCCAGCGTCATGGTATAAAAAAAAACCCGGTCATGTGCGAGTCAGACTCACGCAACGAGCTTCCGTACAATGATCGTGTATCCGTCCCGACTCCATTATTTCAGGAAGAATTCAACTCCATGGTTAAAGCGCCAGATATCGGAGCAATATACTACCTTGGTTTAGAAATGTTTTTTGATGATATTTTCCTGTAATATTTGTATTGATACAAACGTTGTTTAATAATTTCATATAATAATTAATCGACCGAAACCAAAACTGTTTTAGAATGTACAATATGGCCCTTTTCACATGACACCCCACTTGATATAGTCACTAGTCCTTGAACTTTTGTCTTCTTGTATTGGTAAATTTTCACAGAAATTTATTAAAATATATTTAATAAAACATGTTCAATGCATTTGAGTTTTAGTGTCTTCTGTATGACTATTCCAAATTTCAAATCGATAGCATAAGTAGTTCTTGATATAGGTATTTAGCAACGTGACAGACAGACAGAGCGGCACCATGAGGGTTTACTTTTACCATTTTGGTACGGAACCCTAAAAAGGCTGACAGGGATAAAAATCTTATCATGATCATCATATTAGCCGAAAGACGTCCACTGTTACACAAGTCTCCCCCAAATAGAATAAAATAAATAAATAATAAATATTAGGGGACAATATTTACACAAATCGAACTAGTCCAATAATATCGCATAAGCAATTTCAATATGCAATATATCATTAAACTCGAGTAATTTCATAATTGATGGTTTCTAATTATGTAAGATAAAAGTGACAAGCTAATATAAATAGTGCACATTAAATGTTTCAATCCGGCTATTATTTACTTCCCATTCCTAGTGCCGGAACACAATCATTACCAACCTAGTGCAGGAGGGATATGGGTCTTTATGTTACGTACCATGGTGTGAATGTCAACGTTATATTATTTTTATTTTTGAAACTATTATTTTTGAAGCGACCTTTTTTTATACATAGACGGTGGCAAACAATCTTACGGCCTGCTTGATGGTAAGCTGACACCGACGCTTATGACTCCAGAAGAATAAAAAGCGCGTTGCCGACCCTTTCTTAACTTGAGTATTCGGTTTGTTCCTAGCTACCGAGATATGCAGGTCCCTCATTCTCAACACAGAGTATCCTCGTGAGCTCTGGCGACTTTACTCCAACAAGCATACAACACCACATATCTAAGGAACAAGATGCGGATGCGGTCTTCTGTAAGATGGAGGTACATCCCCAGTTAGCCTAGGTGACCTTATACTTTATAAGCATACTTTTTTGCATAGTCTCATGAAGGACTAGCTGGTGCCGGCGACTTGGTTTGCGCAGGATTAGTATTTGGATAATTCACACAATATCTTTATAAATTGTAGCCTATGTGTTATTCTGATGTATAAGCTATATTATTGTAAAGTTTCATTAAAATCCATTCAGTAGTTTTTACGTAAAGGGTAACAAACATCCATCCATACTTACATACTTTTGCGTTTATAATATTAGTAAGGTTTGGAATTTAGAGGAACTATACCCATTTTTGTCTCCATCATCGGATCATCTTGACGGAATCATATTACTCGTATTTAATTGTCATTTGATTTCACTGTTTAATATTAGGAATCAATTCTCAAACGAGATCAAAAATTACTTCTTAACTCATAATATTATGGCTTAACAGGCACTATCAAACTAGAGAACTCAATAATAATACTTGACTTAACAAATAACAAAATAAGAAAAATAAAAAACTCTTTTATATATTCCTTCTTTTTATTCGAAAAATCAGAACAGTCGTTTACAAAACGACAGAGTAATAAATAAATAAATAAACTTTTAACACTTAGGGCTAGTGAATAATTTAATATCATGAAATAAATAAACTAAAAGGAAGGCCGTAAATCAGGGAAGGTAGATCACTAAATTATTATACATTTTTAATAAATAAATAATATGACACAGCTTATAATAATTATACAGAATGAGTATTTCGGCACAAGACAGTCGATACTTAAGTCTAAAATAAATAAATTAAAAATAGACCTTTAAATATAAAGTACGTCGAAATTGTCCTTCACAGAGGACAATCCTAATTAGTACCTAAAACCATTTGTAAAATTAAGAAAATAATATGTTCAACACAAATACTTTTTAAAAGACAAATCACGCGTTTCATAAGGTGGGTAGCATAAAAAATAAAAAAAATATCACGAACTTAAAAAAAGTGAAACACGTGACTTGCAAAAAAAAACATAACATAACAAAAAATCTAAACAACTCAATGTTTCAAGACTGAATAAGCCATTTTAGCTTTAAATTTAAACTTAACAAAAATGAGGTGGCATTGGAAATAAGACTTTAACAGTTTTAAGGTTTAGTCCTTTTTGTAGGCAGAGTAAGCCAGCTCTGAAACGTCGTTGTATGAACGGCGGTCCCAGCCTCCGCTGCTGCCGCCAGATGACCAGCCACTGTCATGACCGCCACCGCTGTTCTTCTGTGCTATTATCTTCTTGAGAGCTATGATGCCTGAGAGAAGAAGGGCGATCTGTAAAGAGAGAAATAATAACATTAGAGCACTAGAATTAACACATAATATATCTGCTATCAGACCAATATAAGATGATCACAGGATTAGTACAGGATTTACGAATGTTGAGATCAAATTATAGTAGATAAAAGTTGACAGTCAAACAATTCCATCCTCCTAGCGTTGTTGCCAGTACAGTTGGGGATCCGCTACATAATCCCAAGAATTGGCGTAGGCACCAATTTTAACGGAACAGTCAAACAATTACTGGAAGATATTTTTTACACAGTGAAATTGAAATGTAAGTCAAGTCATCTTGGGGCGTTACATGTTGGCGAAAAAGCCACCCTTGGTAATTTGTCGCCCTGGGTCATGCAATGGCATAGAGTAATTTGGCTTACGGCCCTGGATCGAAAAAAGCTTTTTTTAAATTTCGTAGTACTACATTAAAAAAAAAAATTGTTAATTTTCTTTACACGAAAATACAAAAAAATATACATTGTATTAGTGGCCAAAGCGGCTGTAAACCTTAACTAAGCTTAAAACCGTTTCATTCGCTCGTAAATGTATTAGAATTACAATAATACTGCGTTGATTGATTCGAAACCATTTTAATATTTTCTTAAAATAAGAGCTTATAGAGAATTAAAATTGGATATATTATTTTACTCAATATTTCAACATACCCGTTGGTTTGTTAATCGATGACATACTCATGTTGATATTTTTACGGTCCATATAAATAAATCTCTTAAGGCTTTGATGAAAACAAAAGCCGCACGAGATTTACTTGAATAGACGATAAAATACAAATTAAAACTATATATCTTCTATTACTACGTTAACAAAAGGCAGCAATATCACTACAAGGTATAATTTAATTGAAAAGAATTCACTGAGCACTATCACTGACTTTATAATTTTATTTTTTAATTATAATTTTGCTATAGCTACACAATATGTATACACTGATGCTATTTAGTGACTAGTTCGTTATACAACATACAAAAGACTGTGCCTCGAATTTCAATGTAGTTAGTGTTGCCAACTACGTGACAAGAATTAACGTATATTTTTGTCCCAATTTAATGAAATATTACTTGAGGCTGCCAAAAGAGGAGTTTTTTGCCTCCGAGGGTGCTAAATAAAAGTCTTTTAATATTTAACAATTATCTTTTTGGTGTGTTTCAGTTAACGCTTAGATTAGAGTATCGTTAGGTTTTATCGTACCTATGGAGAAATGCTTGCTTGCAAAATTACTTCACGTAAGACTATTTATTATCCCTAAGACCCTCAGATGCCTTATCTCTAAGACAGTCTCAGTCTGTTACGTCACCCAAGAATAATTTGAAGAAGCTGTGGCTTTACAATGACTTGTGAATTGGTTGAATATAGTATTTATTTATTGTTTATTTGTGATATATATTTATATCATATATATGTATATATATATAGTATATATGTATTTGCATGTTGTTTTTAGCTTGGAGATATATATATTCATCTTGATTTGAACTTTTCGTGCGTTTTTGTACACGTTATAAGTTTGTCTAACTAGTTGTACATACATTCCACTCAATTGCTCAAAGGTTAGCTGGAAGAGATCCCTTATAAGGATAAGTTCACCTTTGTACTCTTGTCTTGTGTGACATGTATATGTTTTAAACTATTATTGTGTACAATAAAGTTCTTACATACATACATACTGTTAAGTAAGAACTAGAAGATTTTATAACATTAATATTTTCAAGTATATATCGTGGCCTGCAATAAAAATTTTGATTCGTTTGGGACCATTTTGAATTGTGTACAGTCGCGGAATGAAAAGGTTCGTCACTATTCAACTCTATTTTAATGCCGTTTCGGTCGCGAACTAACGAACCTTTTCATTCTGCGGCTATACAATTAATACGCAAATGTAATATACAAACGTGACGATAAAATTGTATCCACAAATATCTTAAATATATGAATATTATCTAACTATAGCAACACTGTTTGTCGTTAAAACGTGAGCGAAACCAATCGAGCAAAAATCGACCATCGAAGGTCGTAACATAATCATTCAAATGTTAATACACAAGTTTAAACCTTGTCTCAAAGGTATTGCGGGTTTTATGATAGCATTATGTTCCTGTCGTGGGCTTACGTAATTTTACCCGTGGGAGTTCGGGATTGTTTGCGACATGCTTCTTGTAATGTAAATGATACGCATTTAATATACTTAAGACCGGGTATTTATTTCTCTGAAAAAGGGTAGAATAGAAACACGGCGTTTTAAGATTTTAACTTGTGTATCCTTAAAACTGGGTACTTAATTGGTCTGCTTGATAGATGCAAAAGCTTGTTTTAATATGAGAAGTAAGTAAAATAAAGTGCAAAGAATGGATAACTACTTACTCATGCTACAATAATAAAGAATAAGGCTGGGTTGCCCCAAACCGTCTGTAATCGTAAGCTGTGTTCGTTAAAATTTCAATGTATGGAAAGTTTGACAAGTTTCTATGGGATGACAGCTGCCGGCGCCATGTTTAACATTGATCAGTCTGTGATCGTAAGTCGGTGCAACCCAGGCTAAGTCATATGACCCCTTAAGTTTTCGTTTGTTAATTTTACTTTAGCGTGTAAAATGAACTAAAAAAGTACCCATAGTGACAAATGATACAAATATGTGAAAATTGAGAAGCTGGGTTGCATGCGTGAAAAATCATTTAGTAAATATTCAATTCAATTCTCAGGCCTCAAGGTCACAATAGAAATTCCTGATGAAAATCTTCTCGAATGCACCGAGGATGCGACCTAGCACGACCTTTACCTCACAAGTCTGGTCTAGAAAGTGAGCCTGAATCACGAAGCGCAGGTCGCAGGGTCAATCCGGGGAAAGTGTTGCTTTCATATGAGAATACTATTTGTATTAAGACAAAGCTTAATTCAGATTTCTTGCCGAGTTGATGATCGGACAGCCTAGTTGATTATCTCCTCGTATGAACACGAGACTAGCAAAGCCGTAAATATATGTGTTAATGAGCCCAAATATTTAATGTTTCTTTACATTTGTCTATGTATACGTAGTACCCATAGCACAATCCAACGCATCTAATGTATGACTAAAATGTTTTGTGATACATACTACTAGATCCTTTTGTAAAATTACGGACAATAATAATACAATTGCGTACTCGTCTCGTACTTTTAAAAGTACATCCCTAATTTTATCGCATTATTGGTACTTTTTAAAAGAATTCTAGGATATTTTACTTGACACCTAAGTAAGTAAGTATGGCTGAAGATATTTACTTAGCGTTTTTATTTATACAAACAGCATTCTGCTATGCTATTTATTGGTTTAGCAGAAAGCGAGATGCTAGTGAATTAATTATTTAATCATTATCATCCTGATATTTAATTGCAGTAAGAAGGGAACTAGTATATCTGTGCAAAAAATGCAGCCGGTTAATTGAAAACAGTTGATCTTTAATTAAAATATTTTTTTTCTCGTCAAAATACTAAATCTTCACTACGCACATAACATATTAATTTGACTTAATATAAATTTAAGTGCATACTTAACTATAGCATCATAGTACTATGGAGAAGTCACATATTTTAATGGAAAAGACATACACAAGTTTTAAAAAACAATTATGTTTGTTTTCAGTATCATCGCTGCACGATATTGCTATGAATCTTTAGCAGGCGAAAAAAAAACAATATAGTTGTTACAATATGTTTCTTCTTCTTGTTTTCATTGTCTGTCGGGAAAAAACTAGAATACGAGTTTACTAAGTAGTTGAAAAAGAAAAACGAAATTGTGAGTATGTTATAAACAACATACACTTTTATAAATTAATAGTTAACCATTACTCATACATCCTAAACCCTTAGTAGAAAGTTAAACAGACCTATTACTTAGACAAGTACAGATAGTTAGATATAATGATGGTGACCTACAAAAGGACTGGGTCTACATTGCTTTGCCTCGGAATTATTGTGCTAGCTGTTGTGAATGTTATGATAGACATCTTTTATACTATAGTTCCAAGTTGGAATGGGAAAAGATTGAGACATTTTTCTTGTTTTCACTTGTTAATTTTGTTACTGGTACATACATTTAGCGTTCAAGTGAAAAACTACTTATGCATTATATATTTTTTATAGATGTGTTCTTCCTAAAGTACATATTTTAGGAGCATATAAATAAATTAAATTAATCATAAAAATAATAAATCAAATATTGTGGCGTATTTAGCAAATATTGAATTAGTTATTAACACAGAGAAAAAAAAACGTACTATAATGACAGCGGATGTTTAAAGACAGTAATAGTCTCTCTACATTTTATGGAATTCTAGGTACTTAGTATGGAAGAGATATCTTGGACGCTTTAGAGTTAACTCTCGTACAATCTCGTATGGTATTTACGCATGCTATCTGTATGAAAATTGTATTTCAATGAACCGTTAACATACATGGAAAATCCATAAACAATTCAAGTAACGGTCAAATACAATAATCGCATTACTTAAGGCGAAAGTAAAGGTCAAGCCATTGACGACAGCTCTTGAGCGAGATGATAAATGCTCAAAAATATAAGCATAACAATAACAAATCATGAGGTGTCAGTCAAAATCTATATTGTAATCGGCTTTCACTTGAAACATTAATTGAATAGTGCTTGAAGGCATCGTGGGTGCTAAGGGCATAGTATGTGGTAGGTTTTCGATTGTTCGCTCAAATTAGCAGTATTGTATTAAACGGTACGGCGGAAAATATCAGATACCGATATGGAGTGATAAACCCCTCAAAATATGATCCCTAGGGATATCCAACTAGTTAGAAGTGGTGCTGAATAGGGAAGAGTGGGGTTCGCTTATATTTGAGGCCAAGATCATCTTTGGGTCAGCAAGCCAACGTACTATGTACATCATAATATAAGTATTTATCGTATTATATTTTTCAAAATTATTATAATATACTAACATAGAAATAACGAAGGATACTAACAATATTTTATGTATTCTTAATGATCTGAAATAAAGATATCCCATCAAAAACATAAATGTGAAAATGGCAGCCAAGTTCAATATGCGAGTCGTGGTTGTTGTCTTCACCGACAAAAGAATTGAGATCTAAATGGGTGCCAAGTTCCGTAGATTATCTGAAAAGGTGCCAAGTCTGGCACTACTGTTTACAGTAAAACTAATTTATTGCGGCTTAATGCATTTTTAGCTATAACTTGGCAGTTTTCTTAAATATCTAAGTACTTTCATGGTATTATAACATTCTGCATAGGAAACTGCCAAATTAAGGCTCAAAATGCATTAAGCCGCAATAAATTAGTTTTACTGTAAACAATCTAGTGCCAGACTTGGCACCTTTTCAGATAATCTACAGAACTTGGCACCCATTTAGATCTCAATTCTTTTGTCGGTGAAGACTACAACCACGCCTCGCATATTGAACTTGGCTGTCATTATCACATTTAGGTTTTTGCTGGGATATCATTACTGTTTGTCAAACTTCACCAAATGGTGCTTTTCAATAGCGAATGCACGAGTTACTACTTATACAAAATACCCAAATCGCTATAGGTGCACCTAAAATATTTGAAGAGTTCCCTCGATTTCTCCAGGACCCTATGACCAGATTGTGACCTGATGCCAATGGGACCACCCCGGAAGTATACCGTTTAAAACAAAAAAATATTTTTTTCTAAATCGGTTATTAAATGACGGAGTTCTGAGGTAACAAGCATAAATAATAATAATACAAAAAAATCACTGTTTTCTCACTTTTTCCTGCGTACACACACAATTACCAAGCTGGATGCCAAATTTAAAAGTTATTGAGGGGTCAAAAGTGGCTCCAAACGGTTCGTGTAAAATAACACACGGCTGCTGTCCGCCAGTTCCTGGGATGAACTTGGCTGGACACGCTGCCGCGGGTCTAGATTTTATTTTATTTTCATTTTATTTTATTTATAGTTGTGAATATTTTTCTTAATTTTCAACTATTAAATTAACAGTAAGTAAAGCCTTCTTGCGATTCGACCTGGCCTTGTTGCGGATTTTCAGTGGAACTAATTTATTTTAATGGCAATGATTTTTTTTTGACAACAGACGTTGAAAGTCATTGAATGTCACCGATGTAAACAAAACGAAAATAATTTTACATATTTCAGAATAATAATCGATTTTGCTATCAAAATGCTCAATTAAGTTCACCCCGATGCAAAACAAATATTTTAATTATTATTATTTTCTCATTGAAGAATGTCTGTCGTCTGTAATGGTACAATCAAAAATATATAAAAAAGAATGAGCCGTTACCGCCATTGCCACCGAAACACCACACACCACCACCATGTTTTGACCATTTGTTGTAAATTTCATGTCGCATACTTATATACATAAACCAAAATTTGTACGCCGAAAGGCAAAACATGAAGGACTTATTATGATTTATGACAGCTTTATTTAATTTTACTCATGTTTAAACAAGTAAATTATCTTTATTTTTACAAAAAAACTACCCAAAAAAGAATATAAATAAACGACTTTGACAAATTTGCCATAAGGCACAATATTCATGAATTCAATGCTGTCCGAAAGTAAGTAAGATATTGGGTTTACCGGTAGTATAGTAATTGCGATTTCTATTGCACAGTATGGGCTTTAAATGTAAAAAATTGCAGAAACCCAAAAAAAAAGTTGATAATAGTAGATAAGTAGTAGTAGAAAACTAAGTAAGCCAAGTGTGTATTCCCGACTATACATGACGAATGTATATTATTGCCATATAACATGCCGTTTGCAGCGACATTATCTCAGGTCTAAATAGAAACTGGTCAGGCTATACTAACAATTCGGCATTTCAATGCGTACGATAAATTCATTCTACATTGACTTTTGCTGAAATTATAATGTTTGCTAATGTCAGGAAAGTAAATTAGCTGAATGACAGTATATACTCATGGAGGAAATTTTAAAGTATTAGTTTCACACGTTTTCAGGGTGTTTAAAAAACTTAAAACAAATGTTCTGTTATTATTAAAAAAAAAAACGAATATTAATATTCTGTCTATATACACGTATTCGCCTAAATTACGCATACTTTCAAATTGACCTTATGCTCGGGTTACCGTAATTACACGTCAGTCAGCATCAAGTTTTTGCTCATACCCGCGATGATTACTCTAACCTTTGATTTCTTCGATGATCCCATAAATCTTTGACTTTCGTTTCCTATGATTCTTAATATGGCGAGACCATTGGGGGATTTGTTAAGAATACGTACCCCAGGTACGAAAACATTTCAAATTATATTAATTCTGTCCATCCTACGTCTAGGATGTCTAGGATGGACAGGTCGGTTATTGACCAGCTAATTTCTTGTGCCGGTTTGAGACCAGTCAGATGAGTTGATGAACTGAAAGGATCATTTCTGTTTTTTTTTTAAGGATTCAAATTTAATTACTACCAAATAAAACGCATTCGACTCCCTGTTTTTTAGGCCCTGTAAAAATCTTAATACTTTTTGAAAAATTACGTTCTTCACACATGTTTTTTTTATAAAAGCAATCAAGTATATGGTTGTTGCGGTTAAAACGCAAATAACATTATTTCTAATATTCTTCTTTGTTGAGACCTTAATAATACAAAATAACACTATTTCTTTAACCGTTGTTTACAATTTTAAAAAGGTATCTATCCATGGGCTCTCAAAGTCAACATTCACTCGTAAAACAAATCTTTATATTTTTTCAAAACACCATTTATCTGATTCGAACTAATTACTTCTTATTACTTCAGCAATTACAATGAAATGGATGCTTCTCTGGATTTCACTGCCTAGTTAACTCTTATTTACTACCGTCTATAGCTGGCTCTGCTATAAACCAGGTAATAAATCTCATCGTACCGCTATGCTCAGCTCTAGACTATCTCGTCTTTATTTTATCTGTCCCTTTAGAAGGATATAGATAAGAAAAACGCCTAAAGCATTTCAATCATTGTAGTAAATTTGTACTAAAAATATTCCTTCTTACATTTCAAAGCTCAATATCTAATCATTGTCCAACACTTCGAACCTTTCTCGCAGCTACAATTCATCTACTGCCAGGACTTACTATACAATAGTTCTTTATTGGCTCAATAAAATCTTCGAAGATTACCGTACCGTTTTAATACCTGATAATAATTATCTATACGACAACCAATAAAAACGTCTTTAAATACTTCCATTTACTTAAACAATTTCTCACAATCATTCACTACGAATCAAAACCAGACTTATGGAACACTGATGACAATGACCTTGAGTCAATGACGAGTAAAAACTCTTCTCACCGACGATTAGATTCTCATTATTGTTGTCAGTTTTTGCATCGTGTAAACCGTTGCTCTGAATCAGTGCCACTGCCAAGATCATTGGGAACGTGTTTCTTATCTGCAGAACGTTAACACATTTCATGTTTGCATACTTTTGCAGGATTGAGCTAAAGAAGGAGCGGCGACCACGCAACATTAATAAAAAGGAGTCGACAGCAAAAAATAATGACCTATAATCTAAAGATAACGATAATATTGTTTGACAAGTAGCAGTGATGTGAGATAAGAAAACGAGTAAAAAAGTGATTGAAAATAATGTGAACGTAAAAATACAGAGTTGATGACAAATAAAAAAAATAAGAAAAAAAGAATGAATTACAAACTCACTATTTTTGTATTGTTTTATATAATAGTGTAATAATAGTAGTGCAAAGTGAAACTCATTGTGCGTTATAGCAAAACGCATTTTATAGCACTTTCTTTTTTTTTCTTAATTAATCTAATGCCGACATATATTTGTTTGAATAATTTTCCATAATGTATTGTTAGCCGCATGCTGGTTTATTAAGCTTGATTAATGTTATTTTCATATTCTTACATATATATACCAGTGATATGTAGATACCTATTTTACAGGGGCTAATTAATGATTTTGCCGTGTAGTTTTCAAAGAAAACAGCAATAAATATAGTTTATCAACATCTCTATTTTCGCTACCCGCTACGCTCGTGCTCGAATGTACCACAACTCAATACTATCAATGCATCAAAATGCACTCGGGATCTAGGTTATCCAGATAAACTCAAATGAAAATGGTAGCTCAAGCGGTATTTAGCTGCCTTTTACTTGATTGCTTTAGTTTGAAAATGTAAGCCAGAAAACGGTTGATTTTTACATTGAAGCTAATTAAGCGGTATAATGCAGAGCTGTAGGATTTATTATAATTGGTAATTATCAGTATAATCATATAATTTTGTTTTAAGCAAAAGATATAGAGAGATAGAGATTTGGTATTTTAGAACTATTTATTTGCTAGTTTTTATACGTTATCGATAAAATAATGTTAATAATGACAGTAAAATGATTTAAGTTACAAAAATGTGTCATAAATACTTATTTTGGAACTATAGTAAAGCCTAGTATTACTTTCTCGTTCGTTTAATTCAGCTTCGCAGAATAGGTTAAAGTGGGCTGAGCTGTGTCGTGACTTTAGTGTTCCAGAATTAAACCAGAAAGCCGGTTGTACCTGTAATGAGATATTTCTAACAAAAGTAGCGTTAGAATAACAATTTTGACACATTGTCCTGTTTAAAGGACATAGGTAATTTTGTAATTTCCGCGAATTCTCATATATTAAGTACTGCTTTATATTTCTTCATTGATATTAAAACTCTTAATATTATTTCGTCATGAATTTCTTGCGCTAATTTACAACATAATATTTATTATCAAAAACATTTATTACGTTTTTTTTAGTATTTATTTTGTCTTTGTTTTTCTGACTGTACCGATCATAGCCTTGACTTTAACCGCAGTTTATGAGGTATAATACAAAATATCTAACTGCTACGGCACTGTTACTGCCATTTGTGTCAAGTGCTCTACCTAAACTTGTACTTAACTAACAAGTACTGGAAGCTACATTGTCGCGGAGCAGTGTGCCAGATACTTTGCTTAGTAAATATTATTACCTACAGATTGAATATGTCAGTAATATAAATTTATGTGACACTAAACATTGATCTGTCAAGAAGGAATTCTTTGTTTCTTCAGACATACTATAGGTACAATCGGATATATTCAGATATGCTTCACCTAGGCATGATATAAATTATTATTAGATTCGTGGAAGGGAAACGCCCAAGAGGAAAGGATTCCGGTTCGTTGTACCAAAGCAGTCAAGAAGGCTGCCAAATGCAGTCTTTAGTACCACTGATGAAGAACCGAACAGCATGGAGGGTATGCGTGCGGTGGCGATACTCAGTACTGAGGTTTCGTCTGTCCAAAAATGTATAGACTAATTTATAAGAAGCTTTTATGTAACTTGTACTATTTGTGTGTAAATTTTTAAGTTGTCTATCAATGATACAAAATAATCTCGACAAAATGTGTGATTTTCAAGAAATAGCTCCTTCATTGTCGATGTCAACAAATACTCTTTTTAATAGCCTTCTTAGACAAATGGTGCCTGATGTTCCCAAATAATTTCAAGTCAGCTAATTCACTTATGCTTTTACGAAAAAGCTAACAATTACCACGAATCAGAAGGACAAGCAGCCTGATCTCAAAATGCATTTTAAGAACTACCACAGGGATTCTCTTTGAGAACAAGCAGAGTACATACGAAGCAACGTGCAATCAACGCTCATCCACCGACGAAGTATCTCTCTTTCCTCGATTCCAATATTTACTACAGGCTGCATAGCCGGTCGATTGTGGTCAAAAGGGTTGAGGTTGTCGATTTTCCTTTCCTGTTCCAGAGTGTGTCACTGCTCACAAATTTGTGCCCACTGGTATACAGGCTTGCTTCCTGGCTGGTTGTGGTACTTTGTCAAATAATTTTCTTATGCCCAACAATATGACCAGGATAAGTTATCTACCTTGATTCAATTGCATCTATGAATTATGTTTCTCCACAAACCCTGTTAAAAAATGTATATGAATGTTGACAATATAGTAATTATATCGTCAACGAGTAAAATTATCTCATTAATCTTCTTCTACCAATTAACTGCAATGAGATAGTCAAAGATATTAAAAGTAAAATAGAAAACGAAAACGATGTCAAACGTAATAGAACCAAGAGTAATCATAAAATAATGACGGGTAATTATAACTATAAAAGGGGAAAGGAAATTTCTACCACGATAGAAAATTAAATGATAACTTAGAACCTACAGAATTCTCTCCCTAGAGCATAACTAAACGACCATTGAAATATGTTATTATCCGTTGTAAGCATTTTGATTTGGACTTTTGTGTAGGCAGCGACATGGTATAGAAAGTTAAAATAACACTCAAAGTAAATGTACACGAAATTTAAATGCTATTGAGGGTTTCGTATTTGGCAAGTGTGAATATGAACACTTTAATGAGCACTTTCAAATTTGATAAACACGTGAGAGTTTATATATATTATATATAAACAATAGCGATGTGAAATTGTGTTTCTGGTGGTAAGGTAAGGTCACCAGAGTCCCTGAGAATGCATTGTGTTGAGAGCAAGGGACCTACATACGTCTCTAGCTGTCACAACGGACCCTCAAGTCTATAAAGAGTCGGCAACGAGCTTGTAAATCTCCTGGAGTCGCAAGCATCCATAGGCTACGGTGTCTGCTTACCATCAGGCAGGCCGTTAGCTTGTTGGACATCGTCGTTGTATAAAAAGTAAAATAGGTCTCTCTTTGTCGATGTCAAGAAACCATTTTTAATTGCGTCGACGAGGAAATGACACTATTAGTATTTTTATGCCGTCGATTAGATATTTGACTACGTTAACTTTGTATCGATTTTATTGAAACATTGTGCAGTTAATCTTTGGTCATTCATTGGTGTCATACCAGCCATTTCAATTGACGAACAAAAAATACGATAAGCTAAACAAACAAAAGAAGTTTAACAAGTGACTACACCCGAATTAGAACATTTAAATTTAACACTTGAAAGTGATTTCCTAGATGCTCAACTTGAAAAGGGCTGACGATTTCACTCGTGCGCTATACAACTCGACTATCTTGACATTAATCAAAAGATCTCATATAAACTGTAGACCTAATGATATAATTCCCACGCGTCTTTGAGAACCATAGCACACAATCGGTGAAGGTTAGAAAAATATTAACAATGAAATTAGAGGCCAATTACTGTTTTTTTCTAATGAACTCGTTTTCTCCATGATGGATACATTAAGATAAGGTTGGATGAGAAAAAATGGTAGAATATACAGAAACAGATAGAACATTTTTACTACGATAATATGATTACTCGTAGACTAACAATCCTTATTATTATAATTTTGAGGAAAGTTATTATGATTGATGGGATATTTCTCATCTTATAAGTATCAGCATCAGTACGTGAGTATAGCCCACGTACTAATGTTTATAAAATGAGAAGGAAGCTTTACTTGAAGACGTAAAACCTTTGGAGAAAAGGATTTTAACAAATATGTAACTCTTATGTCCATTTTTCGTCATCTAGATCCTGCCTATTATAAATCTTATCAATTATCATCATTTGAGCCATTTTCTAGAACCCCAATATCTATAAGTAATTACTCGTTTCGTTAATAATTTTTTTTAAGCTATTACCGACCTGTTATATACTACCTCCACTTATATTAAAGGGTTAAAGAAGAAAGTAAAAATATGACTCAAGTGTCATCTTTGATTATGAGAACTCATGCATTGTCAATTTCGTGAAAGCCGGTAATAGCAGGTCTGTCGTCCATTACCATTACCAATTGCTCAAATTGCTCGAAAACGCTGACTATTGCGTTTTAATTGCCATAAACCAGCCAATTTGCCAGTTTTACTTTTAATTCACGTCCTAAGTGATGATTTAGATGTTGTTAAATCCAAAGATATTATAGATATGATGTTCTATAAATTATAGGTTTCTCTGATGTTTGGTGCCATTATCGGCACAATTGTGATACTTGGATTAAAAATTCGATTATTTTAAGCTTTTCTGAATCAGGCCACAATAATGATCGTCTATGTGTATTAATATCATACACTGTATGTGACATGACAATCGAATTCAACGCCTCAAATAAACATTTTCCTCGTTTTAGCATCATTCTACTTGCATCTTGAAGGTGCCCATGAGCATCGGTGGGCAGTTTTAAAGGAAATTACCAAGAATGGACTATCCAAATTACAATGTCGTAAATAATTGTTTATCCTTCTCAGCTTAGCGTTACCCGATTACACCCTGAGATGAGCAGGGATTAATACGGCTCCCTAATTTTGCAAGCCACGCTTTCCAACCGGAGTCGACTATTCAAATCAAAAGACAAAGTCCAACAGTTTCATACCTTAGAGACTATGAGGGCTTTGCCAGCCAGGATGAAGAGACCAGCAATAGCCAATGGCACCATAGCGGCCATTTTCATCGCGAATCCCATGGCCATCATTCCCATCATTTTCTTCATCTTGCCTCGTCCTGAAAAATGCAGGTTATTATGTTAGAAATGCTAACCAGCTTTTAAGTTGTATAGGATTACATATATCGATAATATCGACTCTGTAGTAATTGATAGGCATCTAGGAAATAATAACATGAAACGAAGGGGCAGATAACCTATACGAGTTGAAATGAGTTTCTGATAGAAAGTAAAATTCCTTGATTGCCTGTATTTTAGTAAGAGTTGATCAAACAGACTTGATTTTCTTATTGGTATGTAGTGGTCTAGTTGCTCACTATTGAGCAAAAACCTCCTCGAAACAAATGTAATTTTACTAAAATACAACTAGGTACGATTAATTTAGGAAGAACTGATAACAAAGTATGCATAACGCTAATAATTTGAATTAATATAATAAAACCTTTCCAACTTCGTTAAGCGGAGAATTTGGAAATAAGTATATACTTCCAAATTATCCACGAATATATTCGACGATGTGCAAACCTATGACCAGACACAAGTTATGAATTAGAACAAGTTTTCATTTTATATTCTCTCCGTTTCCTATTTTCCCCTATCTAATTATAAATGCAAAACATTGGCAGATATGTAAACAATGAAATGGTCATTAAATGAACAGTTACACTACTTGCTATATATAATTAAAGCCATGTAATGATATGCCGCAGTCACAGTTAGGAAAACCCCAAATCGGTACATTACTACTAGGAATTAAAAAGTCTTCCTTGGTTATTAGAACAATTATACTCGTTTGTCCGTTATGTTTATTAATTGTGTGTGTCCAATATATAGGTCCCGTGCCTTACCGCTCGGCAACATGGGCTTCGGTAAGACGTTAACGTAACGTAAGTTAAAGTAACCTATTTTTTTAGTTCAAAATCTTTGAATCAAGATTTAAAATGTTATGTGAGTGTGAATAATAGTGATATAATGGACGACGTGAATAGGTTTATCGACAAATAATGGACAACATCAATTAGAAAGGTTAGATTTTGACTATGCAATCGTTCATCAATGGGAATTCACGATTTCGTGATTGTTATTGTAATATGTAACTTTCCCGTGGCTTCGGATCATTGATAATCTCTTTATAGACATTATTTTTGAATAATTGCGTGATTTGGAATAATAGTGCTCTGTTTATGTAACTATTGCACGGAATAAGAATAATCATGTGATACAAGAAATAAACTTATTGGTGTAGGGTAAAACTAAAGTAACTTTAATAAGCATTTATTTAAATTGCACTATTTGTATGTAAGCTGTCCGCAAAATTTGCAATACTTCTTTCAACCACTTGCCGGTATCCGATTGTACTGAAATTTGGCAGAAATACCAGACTTATGTAAGTTCGGTGACATTGCACTATTAATGTACCACCAAGCTGATCATAGGATGGAGACAGAAGGTGGCAATAACAACTTCTAAACTGCACAAGATAAAAGCTCGTTTCTAAAAGTTTTTAATATTGTTGTTAATGTGTGATAGTGTGTGTTTTGGTGTATTGCACCTACGGTATTATGCTTACATATGTCAAATGTAAGCATAATACAGAAACGCAATGTATTTTAAAAATGGTTATTAAAAAGTCCCAGAACGAATGATAAATTATTTTATATTTATAAAAAACGTGTAGGTCCTTCTTAATAGAAAAACTTATCAGTGCCTATCCGTGGCATAAGTCAAAATTGCCACTATTTTTTTGTCACTTATGCTGTCAGAAATAAACTCCATCCATTTTATTTAAACCTTTACCAGGCCGCACCAAAAAATAAAATATTTATTCAAAATAGTTGTCATTTTGGAGATTAATTTCAAGACGAGTCACATTTTAACAAAATGCAATCTATGTTGAACCTTAAAATAGCATAGCTATAATTGACATTCTATTGATACTCTAGTGGCCGATCGATCGTACATGCCTGGAAAGGGATAAAGATTAAAATATAAAAGAAATAACCTTTTCGAACAACTTCGCCAGAGCTCCTTAGGATATGTATTGACAGTGGGGGGACCTTCATATGTTACTAGTTGTCAACACACCGAATCCTCCAGTAAAGGGTCGACAACGCATTTGAGAATCTTCTGGAGTCGCAAGCGTCCGTACGTAGGCTACGGTGTCTGCTTACCATCAGGCAGGTCGTAAGCTTGTTTGCCATCGTCGTTGTATTAAGAAAAACATGAAAGTTTGTCGAAAAGTTTGTAAGAGTTTTTGTTAATATTCTTTTCTGGTGGTTTCGGAAGTGATGACGGTGGCAAACAAGCGTAAGGCCTGCTCAACTAACGTTATGGCTCGATAAGAATCGCAAGCGTATTGCCTTTTATTCATTTGAGCTACCTACTATATGGATGTATGGTTTTACGACCATCATTAGAGGCTGGGTGACAGCTACAATGGACCCATTGACCACGTCACTTTGCTATCATTTCGTGTCATTTGAGGTTTCCATTTGACATTAACGTAAATCGGTCTATTATTTAAACGACAGTGTTATTGGACATAATGGATAAGCGATTTTCTTTTGAATTTTAAAATGGACCCGTAACTCCAAGAGATTATAGTGTCCTTTATTTAGAACCTGAGGAGTTTAAGACTCGATTTGAATTGTAATATATTTAGTACAAATGTCTAACATAGATAGAATGCATCAATCAAATTTGCACGTATACATTGTGTAAATGCAGTATGATATTTGAAATTACAAAAAAAAAAGTTACTTTTAGTATGAAAAAAAAACATCAATTAAAAGCGTAGTGCTAGATTCATTTATTTATTTTCAAGTTGTAGTGACATAGATATTAAAATAATGCATATGATTAGACAAACGTGCATTCGCTATTTCAGTTATATATATAGCTATTCCCATATAATATTAATAGTGAAATAGTGAATAGTCAAAACTCGAAACTACTGGGGGTTTCTGGTAATCATAGCGATGTAACGTGGAAGTCATGTGAAAGTGCGATTAGACATTAACATTTCATGAACTGCATGCTTATCGACGTATACCAGTAACTACTGACTGTTGACAGTCGATATCGAGCACGTGTATGTTTTTTGACAGTTTACCGTGCTTACTTACACGAAACTGTCAAAAAGTGTATTGTAATGTTATTATACACTCACGATTAAACCAATTTTAACACAATGTTTGGAAAAATGCTCCAATTTGAAAGCTTTGTCACCTACCCTCATAGGTATCAAAATTTGCCAGAATAAAATTAACTTTGTGAAATTGAAAAACAGTCAATACTTAATTGGGGCCTATGTACTATATGTAGGATGCCAGTCGTCGGGAGGTTAAAAAAGTCCTTTGATCGAGTCAGGACAGAAGGATTCGACGTTTTAGTATTGTTTTGAATGAACTCCCATCGCATGTATTTCAGGATTTTTTATACCTACTAAGTCGGTTGCTAACACGCACACGGCCTGCCTGATGGTAAGCAGACACCGTTGTCTATGGACGCTTGCGACTCCAGAACTATCCCTTTTTGATTTGGAAAGTTCCCAATTCCTTTTTGATTTGGGAATTTCGTTGTATTGATAGTTAGAGTAGATGTAGGAATAGCATAAAAATACTGTTTTATCTAGTGAGTAATGTTAGTGATGATCTGACATAAATATCATTCCCGTAGTTACATTGTAAAATATGGGTTATCTTCTCTCCACTCACCACTGTCAATATTACATGATAATTACAGTTAATTAATCACCACACATTACACGGTATAGTGCGAACGATTATCTCATGATTTATGAGTCGACAACGAGTCGGGTCATGTTTTTTAATAAAAAATCAATGCTTATGCTGGTCAAATAAAATGAACTGCAATTACTGAAGTGACGATGCAAAAGAAGTTTGCAACTTTTTTCAAGGATGATCAATTAGGAAGTGTGTTGAATATTGACGCAAAATGATGACTGATGAATAAAGTCAATAACATACGTTTTTTTAAGCAATTGAGAGATGTTAGTTGAACTTTTTTGGAAAGGGGATGATTCTTTACCTTCTTCTACGCCCTTGTTCAATTCCTGTCCTGTCATCTTGGGCAGGGACAGCTGAATGGTCCTTGAATTGGCGAAGGACGCAATCCTGTCCCACAGCATCTCAGATAGCGTCTCATCCTTGTCTTGCAGATTCCTTGGTAGTGTTGCTTCAATGTCCTTTTCACTGACTGGCGCTAGTTCAGGCTCCGAAGTCTTGATGACTTCGATCCCGTCCACGACTGGTATAGCTTCCATCCTCGCCACACGATCGAAGAACAGGATAGCCTTCTTCTTCAAGCACGGAACGATCCCATCAGCACGCTGGCACTCTTCATATATCCGCATCATACTCTTCAATCCCATGTCTTCTCTAGGTGCAGCCTGAACCACAGCTAAGACAACCGCAACAACTACCACTTTTGCAAACATTTTGCTAGAACCACGCGGTGCGGTTGGTAAAAAAAGACTGTTTAAGAACATAAGGCGCCTCGCGTATTTATAGGCTGTTAGGCAAAAGAATTGTGCCTCCGAGATCGGGGGCTAAGGCGAGTGCACAACAGCTGAACTGCGAATGGGAATCGTGGAGTTTGTACGCCGTTTTAGTGCGCTTGCGCCGCTCACCGCCGGTGTGCGCCCACCGTTAGAGATTACTAATGTGTGAGTGTGTAGCGAAATGGAAAATTGTTTGTAAGTGTGACTGTAGAAGGGAGTACTTAGGGATGGAGGTGGCAATTGTTTTGATAATGGCCTTTTATTCAAATTGAAAGTTTTTGAGAGTCTAATTTGGCACGGTGATGAACGTCAAGGGCATTCAACAATTTCTTTGTGTGCTTATGAATTAAACGATGTTCTAAACGCACTCATATATACGTTACAATAAATGATATTTTTGCTTTAAAGAAAATTATGCTTTTAAAACTTAACCCACAGGCTATCGTGGTACGACCTTTAGTTTGATGTTTGGTCAATAATGCACGAGTGACAGTAGCCCCTGCGGCTAGTACTTACAGTCTTAGGATACGCCTCTTGACCCGTGTACGATCACATGTCCAAAACTGCTTTGTGTTAAAATCTCAGTAAGAAGTGTTTGAGTTTCATATTATTCATCTTATCCATCTTTAAACGTATATTTGCCAGAAAAACTAATATTAAACTGAACGCGCCTCCTGTTTCCGCTCACATCTTATTCTTACACATTGAGAAAATTACTATTAGAAGACGAGCCTAGTGGTGTAATATACAACCCATCAAAAACATAAATGTGACAATAGCAGCAAAGTTCACCGACTGCTAACAATCTAGTGCCAAACTTGGCATCTTTTCAGATAATCTACGGAACTTGGCGCCCATTTAGATCTCAAATCTTTTGTCAGTGAACTTGGCTGCCATTTTCACAAATGGATTCGTCCTCACTTCTCACCTCACACCTCACCTTTACATGGAAACTGTCAAAATTTGACAATTGACATATATTATTCTGTATAGACAGTTTCCGTATAGAAACGGGTGAGGTGTGACAGGTGAGGACGAGTCGATTTGTGGATAAAAGGGCTGTTTTACCATTGAGGTAAGGTAAAACGTCACATTACTTTCACTTTGGTGACCAATAGGTGTCAACAATTGGGGTATTAAGGTGTCATATAGGACGTTTATCTTACTGAAACTTATTTTGGTCGCATATTATAAAATAAAAAAAATGTGCCAAAGATCTAGAGCGGAGTTTTCCATCGAAACGAGGCTTAGTAGCTTAGGGGGCATTTCTAAACACGCAGCAACAGTGCACCCTACATCCTGGAAGGCAAGCGTCATCACTATTTTAATATTGTTAGAAATGTATAAGGTCTCTAAGCGTCTATAACAATAAAACTAATAAGTACGTTGGTATCAGTAAGATCTCAGTATAATAGAAAATACAAATAAATCCGCCCCATATTGTCATATTGACGACCAAATAAACGTACCTATTGAAAATTCAAATTCGTAACGCTCATAGTATATATTGTATTTTGCATGGCATTCATCGTCACACCTTGGAACCTAAATGGTCAAGTACGGTACGGTTTCAGAGGAATTTCCTCCCTCGGACGCTACGACTGTGGAATGAGCTCCCTGCCGAGGTTTTCCCGAGGGACTCCAATATGGGGTTTTTCAAGAAAGGAGTGTATCCATTTTTGAAGGGTCGGTAACGCGCATGTGACTCCCCTGAATTTTTTTGCTGCTCTCCTTTCTGGATTTGAAGGCGTCCATAGGCTGCGGTGCACGCTTACCACCAGGCGGGCCGTATCTACGCTTGTTAGCCACCGACGTGGTATAACAAAAAAACATATAGACTGCAAAAAATCCCATATAAAACCCATAACAAAGCTTAAATTTAATAAAGGGAACAGATGTTTTTGTCTTATCTGATCTTCGTAACTTCGTAACCGGAGACTGCCGCGCGGCCAGCAGGCTCAGCATAATGTTTATAGAACTTCTATATTTGCATGCTATACCGGCATTTCTATAAATGTTTATCATCATTGCTATCGTGGCCTGATAACATAGCACATATATTTGCAGTGGCCAAATCTTAAACTTAACGCCCCTCCAGCGGGTTAATTAGTGTAATTACACAACGTTTTCGAGCGTGCGTAAGGTAGTTCTCAATGTTATTGTACAGTCAGCATCAAAAGTTGCTACGCATATAAAGGGGCCAAAAGCTCTCATTCCCTTGCAAGTAATAAAGACTTTTGAACTTTTCAAATGCGTAGCCACTTTTGATGATGACTGTCCATAGTAAACATGACACTTAGTTTTACCTATCGTAGGTTCGAAAAGTTTACTTTATTAGTAGGAAAAACGTACATACATATATAACCTCACGCCTATATTCCCAAAAGGGGTAGGCAGAATACACGAAAACATTTTTTCAGTGTCACTTTTAGCTATCGCAGGTTTATAGATAAGTACAGAACATGTGATATTGCAGTGACAGTTTGCTAGCCCAGTAGGAAAAAAGAAAGGAAGCATATTAGCTATGTGCACGTCAGAAACGTCAAACGTCATGGGTCCCGGGACATTGTCAAACTCAGAGATGTCAAATAAAGCCATATGAATAGTTTATTTATATAAGTAAGCGAGAATGATCCCTTTCTGGAAATTTAACTGAAATAAATAAGAAAATCAATAAATAAGTACAAACGAAACGAATCGTAGGAAACCAATACGAAACCTAGAAGAAAATTTGACAGATGTCCCCGAAAGTTACACAATTCTGCCATGGTGTGCGCTGCGATCGTGTAGTTTACCCCACCACCTGCCTCGCACATAGCCAATAGGTGGAATATGTGGCCACCGGAAATCAAAACGCCCGGAGGAGAAACCTTCTACAAAGAATATACAAATAAATATTTTTATTATACAACTATCGCAACAAACCAGCTTACGGCCTGCCTGGTGGTAACCACCGTTGTCTATGGACGCTTGCGACTCCAGAAGAATCACAAGCGCCTTCCCGACCCTTTATTACCTTGAGGATTCTCTGTATTGGCAGCTTAGAAACATATAGGCATGCAGATCCCTCCCTCTCAACACAGCGTTATCCTCGGGAGCTCTGGCGACCTTACTCACCACCAGAAACACAACACCACATACCTAAGGAGCAAGTAGTGGTATTATTACGGCTGCGATCTTCTGTTCCTCCCCAGTTGAGCTGCTCAAAATATGAACGAGATGACGTTTCGCTGCGCCCTACCTTTCTGGTTTTTCTTGGTAGACATTGAAACAGTGTCTACCAAGAAAAGGGCCTTTTTTATAAAAATGGATTTGCTCTTGGCCAGCATCAAGCCAGGGGGCAAAGATGAGGCCGACGATGAAGCGAGCTCACCCAGAAGATGCCGATCAGGTCTAGGTTATATGAACTCTGAAATACAAACGTTGGCACAGAATTCCAAACCTTATTAGAAGTGCACAATTATAAAAGATGATGCAAAGCGCTTGGTTCGAATTAGTGGAATTTCAACCAAGTAAGGATGGTAGCCAGCCATACGTCTGAATGTCCGATGGAAGAAGGGGGAAGGCGGTATGAGCTCATGGAGCTCTTGCGTTCAATTTAAAACTGGTTTGAATAACGTGAATAGCGTAACACTTTTTCCACGAGCTATGTCAAGTCAACATTTAACTTAATTATTAAGTATGAATAGAATAGAATAGAATAGAATACAAATTGTCTCAAACACTTTCATCATCATCATCTGCCCATATAGGTACATCCCACTATTAGGCACATGCTTCCTCTCAAAATTGAGAGAGAACGGGCATTCCCCGCAGGCTAGTCTCCGCGCTGGCGCAATGGGAACTCCACAAACACCTTTGAATTTCCTCGCAGATGTATTCAGGTTTCCTCACAACGATTTCCTTCAACGGAAAGCTAACGGTAAATATAAAATGATATTCCATACATAAGTTTCGAAATACTTTTTGGCTTGACATGCACATGGATGACCACTACGCTACCGTGACTCAAATACTTTGATACTTTGACTTGTCTCTCTTTATGTGTAAATAGGAATAGCATCGCACTGCCACTGTAGCCGAGCGATTAGGCCCACGAATTTCAATCCGGAAGTCGTCGGTTCGAACCCCGACTCGAACAGCAAAAGTAGATGATTATTTTAGTACCTTATCGCACTAACATAACAATATTGCGACAGTTGGAAATTTTGATATGAACGGTAACAATCCCAAACTAAAAAATATCCCAAAAGGGTGTGGGCCCTTTTGGGATATTTTTTAGTTAGAGAAGTAACCAGTAAGGACTTCGTCAATAATGCGGCCACGCGGAAGTCAGATGGAACGAAACGCCCGAAGGATAACCCTTCTACTGCTGTCGTGCAACGAGCCGAAGAATATCTTGACCTCCGATAACAAAAACCACAAGGCTACCCTGTGTAGGTTTAAAAAATGTACAAAACTCTCTCATTTTTCCTTTAAAATTTTATTATTTATTTAGAACGTTATATAAAAACAGATTAATTACCAAAAATAAAACTAATTACAATAACATTAAAACTAATTACAAAACTGTAATAAAACTAAATTAAATCTAAAAATGGCCCCCGCGGCATTGTGCCGAAGATACTGGCAGCATTTCCTCTCTGAATAGCCAAGCTAATTCTTTAGCCAAGGTAGCTGCCAGCTCTTCGGTCACCTGTGGCATCAATAAGCCTCTTCGACAATTCGTTGAAGAGGCTTAAAGCCCCAGGACTCCACGGATCGAGAGTCTCGACGCCGAAAGGGGTGAACAAGTATTCGGCGCCGAGATCGCTGTATTTGCCGATTTTAGCACGTTCGGCCGCCTCCGCTGCAGCCGCCGCCCTCGTGGAGGTTCCGCGGAGATGCGACGGGGCTAGTGTATCTACACATGTAGCATCCCACACCAGCACCCGTCTCATACTCCACGGAATCAAAGTCATCCCGTCCGGTCTCTTACCATCGTTTCTTGACATGCCTGCAGGTTCTGAAATGGCAGGCACGTTGGCTGATGCAAGAGACCGGCGGATGATATCGTTGAGAGCAGCATGTCTGGAGAAGCGGCCGGCGCTTCTCTGGCAGGAAAGTTCGTGGTACCCTAGCTGGTCCACGTCGCTTCCGCAGGGGCAATCATGTGGGGCGCAGACCGGGACCCCGAGACGAAGACAGACTGCAATGCGGAGTGTGTTAGGGTCTAAAAATGTACCAGTGCAAGAGGATGGATGAGCATGGAGCCAGTAACCAGCTTCCCTTGCACCAACTGCTAGAAGTCTGGCTCGTTCCGTGGTACTAGAATGGCTGAGTAAGGAATCGGCGGTCAATTTACAAGATATGTCATCCCAGCATCTCTGTGATTTTGGATGTTCTGGAAAATTTTGACCGGGACAAGCAATTAACCAAGCATTTTTTCCGTCCTCCAAGCCCGAAGTCTCATACTCGTAGTGTGTGGGAAGGATTTTACCTATGAGACTAGACGAGCTATGGACGGACGACAAAAAAGCTGGTAACGCGATACTAGAAATTTTGCGGATCCCTAGTACACCGGTATTTACCGAATTTTTCCTTTTATGTATGACTTGAGGCATTCGCTGCCGGCAACGCGTTCACGTCCATACAATTTGGTCCTCGGGGGCGTGGCCTGGCAGCGAATGCACTTCGTATATCGACATTTGACAGATTGGCGATGACTCTCCACTTTTCAGAAATTGGCCTTTTAACATGATTGACATGCCTTGACCTCTCATTATGACGAGTCTCGCAAACCACGCCCTAAAACTTCTTCTCCGCATGCGGGAATGAGATGCAACGTTCTCCGGAAACGACTTTTATGTCGATAGATATCCGTGTTATGTTCACATCCCCTACCTCCTCGCCCTTCTTATTAGCAAATTCCCATAGATAATAGAAAATGTGTTTTTTTTATACACGCGGATTAGCTTTGCATATATTCCAAATTTCAAATCTATAGCATAAGTAGTTCCCGAGATATTTAACGATGTGATAGACAGACAGACAGACACAGTCGTACTATAATAGTTACAATATGAGGCAGCAGTGAGGCTTTCATATTTCGCATTAATCGTGTTTATGAGCAGTGAGCGTATAATTCACTTTAATTAATTTAGGAAGTGACGTAAGAAGTTCTTACTAAGAACGTACGTATATGTATATAGGTATATTATAAACCTTATTACAATGGTTTAAGGTGCGAAAATGTAAACATAATAATATTATTTTTGACATCGACTACAACATTCCAATTATTCCAATATTGCACTCCATAATACTTGTAGATCACGGAAACGTCAAAAACCATATATTATGATAGATTTTGCGTGTTCAGTATTACGGAAACCTATGTGATAAGACTGAGAAGTATTGTAACGGAGAAGAAAACCTTGTATTTATGTACAGTCGACTACAAAGAGATCGATCCACCCAAAGTTACAAAAATATGTAACCGTGTCTTTATTGACTGGTCGTGGATACATATTTTTGTAACTTTGAGTGTATCGATCTATTTGTAATCGACTGTACCTACTTAGTTTGTAAAGTTTATTTTTAATAATCGTGCTTTACTTGTTTTGAGTTTTTACTGATGATAAAATAAATAAATAAAAATTAGGGGACAATTTTTACACAAATCAAACTAGTCCCATAGTAAGCTTAATAAGTCTTGTGTTATGATAGATATATACTTAAATACATAGAAAACATCAAAGTGTCAGGAACAAAATGTTTCTGCTGACCACAGAAACAAATGCCCTTACCAGGATTCGAACCGGGGACCTCTAGCTTGTACTCGTAGGTTTTCCTCTGTGGTTGTTTTTTATGTGAATTTTAACAACAATTTGACGGAGCCCATGAGTTACGTAGCAAAAAGGCGACTAAAACGGGTTGAATATTTATTTGATAACTAATTACACTATAGATTCTATAGTGGCGACCACGTACTGGAAAGCGCAGCGTGGGTAGCAAAGTGGACTGATGACCTGGTAAAGGTAAGAGTCGCGGGTGTCCGCTGGATACGAGTGGCGCAGGACCCGTCATTGTGGCACTCTTTGGGGGAGGCCTATGTCCAGCAGTGAACGTCAGTCGGCTGATATGATCATAATGATGATGATGAACTAACATACTGTAGTCAAAGCAAAGTAGATTCTAAAGGAATGTTTCTTCCCATGGGTAAGAAACTTCCCATGAAATGCAAAAGGTATCACATGATTTCCGACTTTAAACCAATTTATTTGAATACCACTTTGGCTTAGTTGATACCCTGCCTACGAAGCCGGAGGTCCCGGGTTCGAATCCTGCTAAGGGCATTATTTGTGCATTTACCACGAATATTGTTCCTAAGTCTTAGATGTTTCCTATGTATTTATCTAGATAAGTATGTATATCATCGTCTAGTACCCATAGTACGAGCTTTGTTTGGGACAATGTTTTATTTTATTTATTGCTTGTGGCACTGAAACGGTGATCTGACAACCCGTTCTGGGGATACGGGCGTGAATATATGAATGTATCTTCAGGAAATAGTCATTGACGTTTTTATTACATTCATAACTCACTTGATATGGTATCGAAATGGTCGTAAGTTATGCTACTATTGCATAAAGGCAAGCGTAGTATTGTGATATTCTATTTGGTTCCGTCGTTAATAAGGTACCCTATCTTCCCTTGGAAGTAAGTAAGAGTCCGCTATGTGAACCAGGTTGAAGTGTGTTGTGAGCGATGGGCAAGAAACCTGTCACTGCAATATCACATTTTCTCCATCTATAAACCTGCAATAACTAAAAATGGCACTTAAAATTAATTTTCATATGCTCTACCTACCCCGTTTGGGACTATAGGCGTGACTTTGTATGTATGTATTTTTTCTCTTAATCAGAGACAATGAAAAGCAACAAATAAATTTTAATAAAGGTGCGCACACACTGGAAAACTCGCGGGTTGCGGGCCGTTTTCTTTTGCAAAATGTCGTTTTTACTCGTAGGGTTCCGTACACAAAATGGAAAAAAGTGACCCTTACCTTATGTTGCCGCTTTGGCTGTCTGTCTGTCGCATTGCTAAATATCTCATGCTATCGGTTTGAAATAAATATATAATAAGGTAGACGTGCCAATGTGCGACTCCTATATGCCAATAACTGTCGCCCTTTTGTTCACAATTTAGCTTAACAAATATTTAGTCAGTTTATGTTTACCGTACAAGGATACCAAGCGAACGAGAGATTATTATGTAGTCTAATTAGAAACATACTTAGTTAAATAAATAATTACCGTTGTTGTAATAATTATACGTACATCCACCTACACCTTTAATTATAATTACAATGCGTAGCGCCAGTGAAATGAGGGTAATTGATGATAGTTCTTACTTAGATCGAAATGCAATAATAACATCAAAATATGCGCTCGCGAACGTGAGCTTACTTACGGCTGCACGTCAAAAATTAATAACCTCAATCAATAGGGTATTTCACAATCCAAAAATATATTATTTTACGTTACCAACGTTACGTAAGTTTTTTCGAATGATTTGTTTATCATTCGAAAAAACTTACTAATTCCGGAATCTTACGAATTCAGTTATTTGAAAACAGAGTATTTCTTAAATAAAAATAAAAAAATATTTGGGTTTTTTTTTGTGGTTGACCACGTAACTGATGACCTCATCTATCCCCAATATACGTATGTCCATTCATCACCGAACACCCTGTATACTAGAGGTACTGTTGTAGGCAGTGAACGAAAGTTGTAGATAGTTCAATAAAGACTGGTCACTGTAGAATTTATTTTGTATGGCACTTAAAAGAGTCCGCAGTAAGCTCGGTTCGTCATACAAACGTAGTTACACTCTGATTTTAAAACGGTGTGCTGGAATAACACAAAACTTTGTACACACAATGGGATCCGGGACATCTAGGTCGGAAATAAGTTCCTGTTCCTTGAAATCATAATGGAGAATAAATACAGCGATTATTAAGGTTTTCATACAAGACCTAAAAAACTCAATAACTCGCTGAATTTTAACAATTTCTTGCAACAGAAACTAATTTCCGACCTAGATATCCCGGATCGCATTGTGTATGCAAAGTTTCATGTTATTTTAGCACGCCGTTTTAAAATAAGAACGAAACTACGTTTGTATGGAAAATCGAGTTCAGTCGAGCGTACGAGGGACCCTTAACACCACCACTTATGAACTTAACGAAAAATCTCAATGTTCATTGGCTTGTGCTTTTAACAAAACAAAATGATATTAACTGCAGTTTTTATATTCGACCACCACTACCACATCAGCCCTAGGACGTCCACTGCTGGACATAGGCCTCCCCCAATTTTATGGGGGGCAAATGCCATAATCGCCACGCTTGGCATGCGGGTTGGCGATCACAGTATCTCCACCGCACTCTAGGAATGCTGCTGCCCATTGCCCGGTGGTCTTGGTCGTAGTTTAAGGTCATACCCATATATTCGACCACTTTATCTTAATTGATACTGTCTACAAAGTTGGTGGTCCCGGGTTTGAATCCTGGTCAGGGCATCCTGGTGATGAGCACAAATATTTTTTCCTGAGTCTTGTATGTGTTCTAAGTATCTATATAAGTATTTTATATTGTTGCCTAGTAGCCATAGCTTTGCTAAGTTTGGGACTAAGTCGAACTTTGTAAGATTGTCTTCAAAATATTTATTGATTTTCATTTAATCCTAAACGCACCAAAATGAAAGACCCAAAATGATATTTAAAACCTGTTCAGATATTCTTTGACTTTTATCCTATCCTATTGTAAGTATATTTACCTACTAATATATGTCAATAGCGATTCGAAGTGTGCGTTAACATGCCACCAGTGATTGATGATTGATATTAATGGTCGTATAAAGCAACTGCTTGAAGTGCTTTAAATAAATACTTAGAGAGAAAATTTTTGGGCTACTCTGTGGCAACTGGCGGAATGAATGGTCACCTTAAGGCCACTTTCTGACTTGGCGCGGCGGGATCGCTGTGTGGTAAAAAGCATTACACGAGTGTACAACACTAGATTTATTTATTTATTTTAACACGTTTACATTACATTACAGCGATACACCAATGCGTCACGAAACATAGGACTAACAATTAAATTATTGATTTGATACAGTATAATAGATAAACATATTGCCATGCATAAATCAACTTAAATCTAAAATATTAATAATTTATAACAGGAATTCACAAAACAATATTATTAATTTTATAATAAGTCGTTTATTACGAAACAATTTAATACCTAGAAGTCAATATAAATTATCAATAAACTTGTCAAAATCTACATGTCGTTTACAAATTCATCGATTGAATAGTAACATTTTTTTACAAGATGAGCCTTTAATTAACGCTTGACACCTTAATGCTGGAGTATCGCAAGAAGCGCAGAGAAGACGCTTTTGATATGCGGCGTTGGCGGAAGATGCTAAGAATACCATGGACAGCATTTCGCACCAACGTTCGAGAGCTCTATATAAAGCAGCGTCTCTTCCCTACGGTGCAGTCAAGGGTTCTGTCATTTTTCGGCCAGGTATTCTCTCATGGAGATCTGTCGATCGAACGGCTTGTGGTACAGGGTATAATTGAGGGCATGAAATCACGTGGCAGGACCCCCATGAGGTGAACTGACCAAATCAAGGCGGCATTAAACTGCCCGTTGCTCGAAAGTGCTAGGCCTGCAGACGTGAGAGAGGAATGGCGCCAGGTGGTAAAGCTCACCATCCATAGCATGACGGCGACGACCACTCTGGCAAGAGAGTAACTACGAAGAAGAAGACGTTTTCACAGTAGTAATATGCGTAGAAGTGAAGCAGTACTGCATTCATATCACCTCGCCTCCGCGCATCCCGTGCCTGGAAGCACTCATTTAATGTAGCGGAGCAGTAAAAAGCGGTTCAGACTCAATTGACAGATGACACTGAAAGGTTACAGGTTTCTCCTACCGCCTCCGCATCAGCAAATTAGGAAGTCTCTGCACTTTATAATATTATTTAGTTGCTCTGTGAGCTGTAAAGACCTTGCGAATTTTTGTTTTTCAAATATCGATGTTTCCAACGTCACATACTGGAAAGGCGTGCATTTCATACAGTACCCTAATCAACACGACGTTTTTAGGCTGAGTAAAAACAATTTGTGTAACTGAAACCACTGAAGCGTATTTCCTATATTAAAAACCATACTCGCATATAACTCAGCGGTAAATCCAGTCTGATAACAATGTTTTGGTTCGTTAGTGATTGATTGATTACATTCATAGGTGCATAGAATATGCCTAAATGGAAGAATAAATATTTTTTACTTTTTTTCGGATTGAAGTGTGTTGTGGGCAATGGAACCAATAAAAAATAACAAAATATAGCAATATCCTCATCGTTATCATCCGATGAACGTCCACTGCTGGACATAGGCCTCCCCTAAAGAGTGCTACAATCACCGGTCCTGCGCCATCCCGCATCCAGCGGCCTCCCGGTGGACTTGACACCTTGTGATGAGCCTACCTACATTGCGCCTTCCAGTACGTGGTCGCCACTCGAGAACCTTTCCATGACCACGTTTCAGTCTCTCGTTTTGAGACACTGCAGAATATTAGAGGATAAGATGTGCTGTAGCTTCCCGAACGCTGCCCAGCCGACATATATCAATATTAGACTAAAAATAAATACACAATGGTTGACTGGTAGAAAATGCCTTATGGAATTAAGTCCGCCATTTGTACATATTTCTTGTATTGTGCAATAAAGTTGAAATAATTAAATAACAATAAATGAATGTCTAGCAAATAGGAACATGGTAAAAAACTAGAATTAATCGTTATTAAATGTCAAGCTAACATGTTAAAAAATTAAATATGTGCATTTAAAAATCATTACGCATTGGTGGTAAAAAAGTACTCATTAACAGAGTAGAACATCCTTTGTAAACATCAATTAAAAAATGTAATCTTGAACCCTTGATAATCCAAGAATTTCAGGTCTATTGGCTATTGACTGAAAAACTGTGTTAGGTCCTTATTGACGCATAGCAGTATCGATGCAAAGAGAATATATTGTTGACTAAAAAAAAGTTATGCATAGTATACTGTCTTTTACAATCATACACACACACACACCTCATGTATCACAAACACACACTATCACTATAATCTACGCATTCCCACTTACACACACTTGTGCATTATTATTATTCTTTTTTTGCGTTACCACCAAAGTCGGATTTGTATTTGCATTTTTTGTGGACATTTGTCATTGCATTATTATTATTGTAGTATAAGTTTTGTATTTTTTATATTGTATTGCTGTTGATGCCCCAAATAAAGTAAATAAATGGTTGAAAAATTTGACAATAGGTATTGTACATGTATGAACATATCCCATCAAAAACATAAATGTGAAAATGGCAGCCAAGTTCACCGACAAAAAAATTGAGATCTAATTGGGCGCCAAATTCTGTAGATTATCTGAAAAGTTCCTAAGTTTGGCACTAGATTGTTTACAGTAAAACTAATTACTGCGGCTTAATGCATTTTGAGCCTCAACTTGGCAGTTTTCTATGCCACCACCACCACCATATCAGCCCTAGGACGTCCACTACTGGACATAGGCCTCCCCCAATTTCATGGGGGGTAAATGCCATAATCGCCACGCTTGGCATGCGGGTTGGCGATCGCAGTATCTCCACCGCACTCTAGGAATGCTGCTGCCCATTCCCCGGTGGTCTTGGTCGTAGTTTTAGGACATACCCGGGTCCCGGGTTTCCTATGCAGTATGTTATAATACCATAAAAGCTGTTGGATATTTAAGAAAACTGCCAAGTTAAAGCTCAAAATGCATTAAGCCGCAATAATTAGTTTTACTGTAAACAATCTAGTGCCAAACTTAGCAACTTTTCAGATAATCTACGGAACTTGGCGCCCATTTAGTTATCAATTCTTTTTTCGGTGAACTTGGCTGCCATTTTCACATTTATGTTTTTGATGGGATATCATTACTTTTTGTCAAACTTCATCCAATGGTGCTTTCCCAGAGCGAATGCACGAGTTACTATACAAAATACCCAAACCACTATAGGTGCACCTAAAATATTTGAAGAGTTCCCTCGACTTCTCTAGGACCCTATGATCGGATTCTGACCCCATGACAGTGAGACCACCCCGGAAGTATACCGTTTCAAACAAAAAAAGAATTTTCTAAATCGGTTAATAAATGACGGAGTTCTGAGGTAACTAGCATAAATAATAATAATAATAAAACTAATAAAAAAATCACTGTTTTTTGATTTTTCCTGGTGTATATACATAATTACCTAGCTGCATGGCAAATTTAAGCTTTCTAGGTCATCTGGAAGTGGGTTAGGTTTTTGATTACTAGTCAGTCAGTGGTAAAAAAGCCGTTTTTTGGTATTTATTATCTCAATAACTATTAAACCTATATTTATGAAATTTTGGAGTTTTAGTTGTTCTAATAGATCTTAATATATGTACCAAATTTCATGTTTTTATGTTAGATAGATTTGGAGTTATTGGGGGGTCAAAAGTGGCTCCAAACGGTTTGTGTAATATATAACACACGGCTGCTGTCCGCCAGTTCCTGGGGTGAACTTGGCTGGACACGCTGCCGCGTGTCTAGATAACGTAAAATCTGCGTTGTCTATCTGAACATCTCACATTTTGCCCATGTAAATTCACAAATTAGTCAGTAAAAGTCTCAAATTGCATGTTTTTTGGCTACTTTCACTGGCAAATGGTCTGTTACTACTAGTAATTGACCAAGACGTAAGTTTGAGGTAATTAAACATCATATTCAGCTGCTTAATTGTACAAAACGTTTTTACGTACCTACAGATTGAAATGGCGATAGTTTGATTAAAGAAAGTGTTTAATATACCTCACCGCTCACCATATCTTGACAGTGCGATTTATCCATACTTTTACTAGTGGTTCTATGTGAGATGGTAGACTGATTGATTTTTTTTAATTTTATAAATTCTATAAAATAGGTCATAAGAAAAATATTATGTAATCAACGGGGTGATTACGCAACGATTTCGAGCGTGTGTAAGGTAGATCTGTCACTTTCCAAAGTAAAAATGACAGATAGAACCTATCGTACGTTCGAAAACTTACATTCATGCTCACAAAATTTCACGAGAATCGGTTGAGAAATAAGACCTGTATAGGAGAACAGCTGAAAATCCGGACATAGAAAGCACGTTTACCGAAGCTGAAATGGAAACCTTCGTTTCACTCGGGCGATGATATTTGGCATGGACGTGTATCAATTATCATCGACCGAGTTTTCGTGATTTATACCCTTTTTTTATCTTGTTTGCGACGCGGCGCGCGGATCTTGCCGGTATTATCAACACGCGGTGCGTTGCAAATATAGATTTACCCTCTTTTATGTTCTCGCTCATTACAAACATGTACTTGTGACTAATTTTAAGTTCTCATAATAAGTGAATTGTAAATTCTTAATGAGAATAAATGATCTTTAAACCATCAAATTATTAGTGTGGATGATGCACAGTTCGGATTTCGTCCTGGTCTTTCGACAGATTCTGCGATCTTCAGCCTAAAAAGTACAGCGAACTACTATGTGGCTCGGAGCTCGTCTGTATATGCCTGCTTCCTAGACCTGAGCCGAGCTTTTGACCTAGTGAACTTGAAGTTACTATGGGATAAACTCGCTCTATCGAACGTGCCCACGAAGGTCGTGAATCTGTTGAAATACTGGTACGAAAACCAGTCGAACTGTGTGAAGTGGGGTGACGCAACCTCTAATGAATTTAGATTAGAGTGTGGAGTTCGCCAAGGAGGGCTGACTTCGCCGGACCTCTTCAGCTTCTACGTTAACGACCTGATTGCTGAGCTGAGAAGTACCAGATTAGGCTGTCACATTGGCACTACATGCACAAATAATTTGAGCTACGCCGATGACATGGTTCTTCTCAGCCCATCAATCAGAGGCCTCAGGAAGTTGCTGGGTGTATGTGCGGGCTAAAGTACAATGTACTGAAAACCAAAATGATGGTTTTCAAGGCTGGGAGAGGTCCGACCAATGTCCCGCCAGTATATTTAGAAGGAGAGATTGTGGAAAGGGTAGATAGTTTCAGATACCTGGGACACATACTCACGGAGGGTCTGCGTGACGACGAAGACATTGAGCGGGAGCGCAGGGCTTTGGCAGTACGGTGCAACATGCTTGCGCGCAGGTTCGCGCGTTGTAGTGATGAAGTGAAAGTGACATTGTTTAGGGCATACTGTTTATGTTTCTATACATGTCAACTCTGGAGCGGATTCACGAGACGCGCGATGAGCAAAATTAGAGTGCAGTATAATGATGCATACCGCATTTTAATGAAACTGCCAAGATACTGCAGCGCATCAGGTATGTTTGCCGAGGCCAAAGTCCCCGACTTTTTTGCCATCATACGGTCCCGCGTAGCGTCTTTTTGGAACCGCCTTCGAATGTCTGACAACAGTATCCTCCGTGAGCTGTCTGGGTGTTTGGACAATCCCATATATAAGTATTGGATTTCCGTCCATCGCGAAAGGAACAGGAAGTAGCTACTTTCTATCTGTGACTGCCTAATTAGGATTAGGTTATTATTTAATTTTAATTTAATTTAACTTATTGTATTTTTTATTATTATTTTATACACTTACTTTATACACTTATTTTATACACTTTAATGTAATCTGATTTGGTGATGGGTTTATACCTGTAAATAAAGAACCTTTATTATTATTATTATTAAACCAAAAAAACAGCCGTAAATCCGGACATACGAATGCATTTTTGCCGAATCTGAAACGGAGACCGTTTCTCTCGGTCAGTAAATGCGGAAGAAACTGTGCCTGTCTGTCTGTTGTATTTTCACGCTAAAACCAGTGAACTGATTTAGACTAGTGGCTCTGTGAGCTTTGGCTATGTGCACGTCTGAAACGTCAAACGTCAAAGGTCCCGAGTCAATGTCAAAACTCTTAGATGTCAAATAATGACACATGAATATTTTATTTTATTTAAGGATGATTCACAGTAGGCCGTTCCGTGTCCGGGCCGGCCCGTTTTCTTCTAGAGAAATACGACCGCCGTTGCGTTTGCTGTCATAGAAAACGGGCCGGCCCGGACACGGAACGGTCTACTGTGAATCATCCCTTAGTAAACGAGAAAGACCTCGTATTGGAAATTTTACTGAAATAAATAAGAGAATAAATAAATACATACAAACGAAACGAATCGTAGGAAATAACCAATAGAAAAAATGAAAGTAAATTTGACAGGCGTCCCCGGTAAGTGCACATTTCTGCCATGGTGTGCGCTACGATCGCCTAGCTTACCCCCACCACCTACTTCGCACATAGCCATACCTCGCGGTTTCATTCCAATTCAAAAAATGACTCAACAAAAAAACTTTATAATTATCGAACCAGCTGCTCATAAAATTTCACGAGAATCAGTTGAGAAATGTGACCTGTAGAGGAGAACAGCTGAAAATCCAGACATACGAAAGCATTTTTACCGAAGCTGAAATGGAGACCTTCGTTTCAATTGGTTGGTGATATTTGGCATGGACGTTTATCAATTATCATCGACCGAGTTTTGGTGGTTCAAGTACCCCAGGGAAGGATATAGGATAGTCATCATCATTGGCCTTTTCATCTTTTCAGATGTTTTTTACAGCTGCTGTTTCAGGAGCCACATCTTTTTTTGTGGCTGAACAGACCGATACGGGCTCTACATTGCTTGCCACAACGGTTGCAGACAAACACGGCGTTGAGTGGGGGTGCGGCTTGCTTCCTCTCTAGACGCTTCCTTCTAAGTTTTTCCAACCACTGGATGTCGTGATTAGTCCTACCCTTTCGTAGGAGGTGCCTCCATACCGGTCTGTCCAGTCCCAGGAGCTCATAGGAGTCATAGGATAGTATTTATGGGCTTATTACACTTTCCTGAATTCAGGATCTTTAGAGCGGGACGTACTTACATGTTAGGGTGAGACGCTTTAGCTCCCCTCCCCTATTCAGGATGCTAAATTTAGGACAATAATAATAATAATCGTATAGCATTTATTCTTCGAACTTTAAGTGTTACCTTTTTTATGACATAGGAGGCAAACGAGCCGACGATTCGCCTGATGGTAAGCGATACAACAAAATGTATGGACTACAAGCTGTCTAAAATATACGATTTTTATTTTTATTTAATTTTTTACCTGAGTAAGTCTCTGGGTCTCATCCTATCACTGACGCGAATAGCCCATTAGTGCAGCACAAAAATAGTATTTAATTCAGAAGCATTTCCACACAGTAAAATGCCATACAACATAATACTATGGGAGTAGCTGAAGTAGACCAATCTCGTGGTTTTTTCGTCAGTTGGTTGACAAATTTTGCGTACTGCAAATGTTGCGGAACTAAGCCTACTCCCGGGATGACGTCTATTACAGACCTACAGTAGGTAAGGTATGTAAATGCTTTTGTACCAAATATACTCAAATAAAGTAAAGGTTAATGAAAATCACCGTGATGTCACCTGACTCTCTAATGATGGTTGACACCATCATCATTCCGTCATGGGTTCTAAAATACAATGACTTTCACCGAGCCTATGTCGCCGAATGACCTTTGATGATGATGTTGTACACGCGTGACATTTTGGAATGGTACAGTCGAAGGCAGAATGCGTGTTATTTTCGAGTGGTACAATGCAGAAGCATTAAGCGTCTGAAAGTCCACTCTTAGTAATGATGAAATTGATGAAAGTATTTTTGTAATCGAAAAAGTTATTTCGACGATTACATTGATCACCCACCAACCGCACCGACAAATCTGAACAAAAATGTACGTAAACATTTTTCTTTAGTCCCATAATTTTCGATATTTAGTACCTACTGAGAATCCAAACCGCATGCCAAGCGTGGCGATTATGGCATATACCCCCCGTGAATTTGGGGGAGGCCTATGTCCAGCAGTGGACGTCCTTGGGCTGATATGGGTGGGTGGGTGGAGAATCCAAAGGGATAAGAAAAAAAGTGTTAAATATTTGAACGTCACATTTTTGTATGCCGTCTTTTTTTTATCGCGGTCAATATATTTCTTTACCAGGGCTCGTTAGTATTTAACGATTCTGAATGAGATGCAAAAAATATGTTTTTTTTTAAACTGTCTGTTACCTCTTTGCCTAACCTTATCAGGTATAAAACTTAAAAAACACAACTAAAACTAAAACTTGAAAGAAGAAAGAGAAGAAAGAAAGTACATTTATTTACCGTCATACAAGAAATAAAAAGACGTAAAATGGATCCCCACTCAGCATGAACCCACTGCAAGACTCAGCAAGCTGAGGCGCTGATTTTCGGTGGGCACCTTACTTAAAAACTAAGATAAGAGGCGACACAGACGCCAACGACAGGATTAACTATCTAAAAAAATAGAGAAACAAAAAATTGTCGTTATTTACAAACATAATCGTCAAAGTGACAGAAACCAAAGGATCATAATGCTAATAAACATAATATGCAGGGCATAATTTAAGTCACTTCTAGTATGTCTACATTACCGAAATGCCAGCACAAACTCGGCGATTATTGTCACATCAACATGGATGCGCAAAGGGCATGTAAATAGACGCTAACGCACATGTTCGGATAATTTCACAGAAATTAGTCTGCATTGTTTGTTGAAGTCATTATAGACGAGCGTCTTGCGCGCGACTTTCGATCTGGAGGTTGTAGGTTCGAAGCCCAGCTCGTACAGTCAGCATCGGAAGTAGCTACGCAAATGACGAGACAAGCGAGTAAAACATATGTGGAATACACTGCAAATAATCTACTATGGTGAAAGAACTCGTAAATACATGCTCCCTATGATTTTTAACCATATAAATCCAACTCTGGCGCAATGCGGCAGTAAGCAGGTGTTTAAAAAAAGATTAAAAACTGTACTTTTAGATGAACTTGATGCTGGTACGTAGTCTTGGTGGGTAGTTTACTCCGTAATGATAACTTCAATTACATTAGTATAGTAAGTATATCACTGGAATTGTGGAAGGAGCGCACTATTCGCCAACAAACTGCTAAGCAGTTTGGCGAAAATTAATGTTAACTACTTACGTAAAAAAAAATTTAAAAAAATAGGTCAAAAGCTTTTATTCCCATAAAATAAAGAATTTTGAGGTGTTCATATTATGCGAGTTCGGACCAAATTTTTGGACCATAGTTAAGCCCTTTAATTCGGTTACAATTTAATTTATTCCGTTGTGAAACGAAAAATTTTCATACAATTTGTTTTTTTTTCGTGTCATTGCGGAATCAATTAAATTGTAGACGAATTAAAAGCCTTAACTATAGTCCAAAAATTTGGTCCTGATCCATGCGCAGCCTACTCTTGATGCTGACTGTACCACATAGTTAAGGGTCCCCCACACGCTCGACTGAACTCGATTCTCCATACGAACGTAGTTTCGTTCTCGTTTTACAACGCCGTGCTGAAATAACATGAAACTTTGTATACATAATGGGATCCGCCACATCTAGGCCGGAAATTAGTTTTTGTTGCTAGAAATAGTAATAGAAAAAAAAATACAGCTAGTTTTTTACTTTTTTCGGTCTTTTTTCGGTGTTGGTGGTTGTGTGGCAAATTGATAATCGCTATATTTTACTCCATTATAATTTCAAGCAGCAGAAACTAATTTCCGGCCTAGATATGCCGGATCCCACAGTTTATTGTTATTCCAGCATGCCGTTTTAAAATGAGAGCGTAACTACGTTTGTATGGAAAACCAATTTCCTACGGACTCTTAATAAAAAAAATACGAATATCACTTGATATTTAACAGTAGCTTTTTGATAAGGAAAACATCGTTAGGTCTTATACCAAGAAACTATAGTTTTCCTTCTGGGTTAAAAGGTCAGACGGCAATTGCTGTCATAAAAACCTACGCCAAGTCTTAAAATTAGGTGCCAAAGCGGACACGGGCCTTTTTTTTAGGTGAATTAAATAAATAAATTAGTATTAATATTTTTGTCTGTAATCTAAAAGGGTAAATACGATGACTAACTTTTTTAATCGATAACATCTGCAAATAATCTATTCTCACGCGTTAGGCGCCTTACTGATTTGTCGATGCGGAGGCGGTACGATATGAGGAAACTGTCAGCAGTCAGTGTCAAAGGATACGAATGCTGTACTGCCTCGCTTCTACGCATGGTATTACTAATGCGCAAAAGTTATCATCATGAATTTAAGAGTAAAACTCTTGTCGGTGTAGCCGATGAAGTATGCAGTTCTCTCCACCTTATCCTATCCAGAGCCAGTTCCTTAGTTTCCTTATACGATACGACTTCTATTTTCTCTTGTATTTGTTTCATGTAGCTTATTCTCGGTCTTCCTCTTCCCCTCTTGCCTTCTACTTTCCCTTCTATGATGGTGCTTATTAAGGAATCGTGTCGTACAAGGTGACCAAACAGTATTTCCATTACAGAGGAAATCTCACATCATGTAAACTCACGTCAAAGAATACCTATTACATATCGCTCCCACCTCGCCAAGTCAGGAAGTCGCCTCGATCAAATATTGATTACGGATCTTGTATAATACTCGTACTGTAATCGGTAATAGGTACCTTCTGGTATAAAATAGTTGTACCCTTCCTCAAGCCAAACACTATATAAGCCTATTTTCTTCACGCGTGCCTGATTCAGCACAAAAGCACGAAGTGTGAACATTGTTTCCTTTCCCTAAGGCAGAAATTATATTGTGTACTTACAAAATATTTTTAGACTACTTTTTAATTTTCTATGAAAAAAAAATGTGGTTCGCAATTTATTTATTTATATGATCATTGATCACTTTATGAAGTTTAATGGTATTGTTAAAATATTTTACCGAAATGACTGCTGCTTATTTGATACAAACGTCAAAAATATGCATCTTTTAAATCATTTTACCATTTGCTTAATTTCTCTAAAGTTTAGACTTCAAAATATTTCATAAAAATGGCTACTGTTTATTTATTACTGGAGGTTTCACGATAAAGTTTCTAATTATCATCTTCTCCAATTATTCATACATTCGTAAAAAAAAATATTAAAATAAGCTAGGTAGATATTTAAATGAGGAAGTATTGAACACTGTTTTTGTTCCACTGCGTGACTTTATCATATATTTTATATCATTGGTACTACATCTGATGGTATTCGAACAATTTACGTCTTGAGTTATATTCTGAAGAAATGAGTAAAATGTAACGTAACCTTTTAGGAAACAGACTTTTAGAATATAAATAAATAAACAAAAATGAAACGAATCGTAGGAAACCAATAGGTAAAGTAAATTTGACAGACATCCCCAGTGTTCTACACATTTATGCCATGGTGTCCGCTGCGATTGCTTAGCTTACCCCCACCACCTACTTCGCACATAGCCAATAAGATTAAAGGTATATTTTTTACGTAAATACTTTATTGTACACATGCGACTAAGGTAAAAAAATACGGACAGAAGAGATTATGCATGTACAAACGAAATTACCCCTGCAAGATAAATAAACAGTTATTTATACTAGTTATAGTTTAATTGAATTTTAAGATAATTAAAATAAATAATACTTGTGAAATGCATTTTTTCACATTCTCTCGATGAAAGTGAACTAAAGCGGTTATTCAATTACAGCTTCACAGAAAAACACGTTTTGGAGTTAATTTTTGTCCCATTTTTTAAGATCTTAATCTAAAAATGTGGGGCACAGTATTAGAGCTCAATTACCTGAAAGTAATAAGTGCAGATTATGCGTCCCGTTCGAGTTGTAGACGATGTTTAAGCAATCGGCGAATATGTGAAGTGTCTGGCTAATCTCCAAACTGCAAGTCTTTTGAATATCCAACTTCAAGGAGAACTCAGACAAGGTGGTTGTTCTGATGACAGAAGCAGGTTCGATAATTAAATAATTTTTTTTGTTGAGTCAGTTTTTGGAAATTTTGAAAAAAAAAAATTATGCGGGGTTATAGCTCACACAGCCACTAGTTTTAATTGCGTCCACAATTTATGAATCTATTTTTGTATTACTGTTTATACTTTGTTTTACTGTTTATACTTTGTTTTACTGTTTATACTTTGTTTTACTGTTTACAATTGGCTCCTTAAGGTAAAAATTAATATAATAAATATAATAATCTTCAAATTTTGGCCCAAATAGTGTAACAGCAAACCAATAAAAACAAAAAGTAACAATCAGGATTCATTTTTAAAAGATATAGTATAGAAGAAATGAGCCCTGAACAATAAAACAAAACAATTTAGTGAGCAGGGATAAAAAAAAAAACTTGAGTCTAAATCAGTTCCAGTCTTCTGCAATTGTTTCAGGAAATACATAATAATGTACAACCATCTTTATTTCCGCAGCTTTCATGCAGGTTAAACAGCACCACCGCATGTGGCCACGGGTGACTCAGTCTTAAATGAGGGTTATTTTTTTGGTACAAAACCCTAAAACCGCATAAGGCGAGTTAAACTCGCGTCGATATGGTTCCGTACCTATGTTACTTTAAATACTTTTTATATATTTTTTTTATCCTGATTTACTGTGTAACATGTTGGATTGACGGCTTGCGATATGGATCATAATTATCTAGATTTTCTGAAATCCGCGACCTTGTTCAAGATCACGATCTAGATTGACCGTGTAATGGCTGTCTAAGATAAGCGGAGAAATGGTCAATGTTCGCATATTTTCTTATATAACTTATTTTTTTTTAAATTTAAATTATTAAAGTATATATTATATTTTTGGATTATTATATTTGATATTCTCGCGATGAGCCCTTTCATTTGATATGTCTCGATCGGTAGAGTATGCAAAACGTTTTTATTTTATTGTCTAAATGTACCCCTCAAAACTGGCTCCCACGCATAAAATGCATTTATTTACGTTACACGCCCATGTTTAGTTCATTGACTTACTTAAGTGTTACAAATTTCAACTCAATCGCTGCAAGATATTTCGGAGCAAATTGGCTGTGGCAGACGGACAGACACACGAGTGATCCTATAAGGCCTCGTTTTTCCTTTTGAGGTAAGTATAGAACCCTAAAATTTATATGAATATCATAAATAAGTCTAAAAATATTATATTGGTTTTATACATTCTGGGATAAACTCTGTTTAATGAGATCGAGGGACCTGTATTCAAAGTGATTGATTAAATGATTAAGTTAAAGGTCGTCTAAGAATTGAAATTGTATGTTTCCAGCCCGTTTCGTAAATTTTTCAAACAAAAAATAATAATTGAAATATATTTGCTTCAGCTGCTTGCCTTTTACTTTTACTCGTAATTATACTCACTGTTTTAGAATCCTAAACCTACGAAAAAAAGTCAATAATATAATTTTATTAATAATCTGTTAACAAACTATGTATCCAAACAAGGCCCTATTTCCATAACGGAGTACATTAACGCAAGACTCCCAGCATAGAGCTAGATTATTCGCATAAAGTCCGATACCGCAGCATTGAACTTGACATTGACCACACGACGTGCAGTCTCAGTACGAGAGCCTGGGTGACCACCAATACATGGTCACCGCACCCACACACGCACAAAAGCGACATGCACATGCACGCCTCAGTGCACGTCCACACGATGCAACGATTGCACGCTCTAAAAGATTTATAGATAAATGCAGTTCCCGGTGAAAATAGATAAATGCCAGTGCTCATGTATTTTCTGCACATTTCAATAGACGCAAGCGTACACGCTGGACATCGGTCCAGAGCACTGAGATAGGGCACCGGTTTCACACAAGATGGAGTGCCGCGGGAGTATAGTCCTGTTTTTGAGTGTTATCGCCGTGGCATCGGCTGATTTTGGAGCCGGGATGAAACTCCTCGGCAGGATGTATGACACCTGTGAGAAATCCCAGGAGATAGTCAAGTGCTTCAAGATCCAAGCGGCCAAGTTAGTGGATCGTGCTGCCAGGATGGACTCCCTCCCGATCATCGACGGTATCAGCCTAGTCAGCAGGCCAGAAATGCAACGGGCCTTCCCGTCATCTCTGCCCGAAGGCGACCTGAACTCTCTTGAATCGGATCAAGTGGATAAGTATCTCCAGTTAGCTACTTCCAAGCTGATACAGACACACAGGGTGATCATATCGCCGACGAGCGTTGGAGGTGACATGGGACGGTCGATGAACGAGGCGAGGAGCAAACTCAAGAAGATGATTGGCCCCATCATAGCTGGTGTCGCGATTAAAGGAGGATTCCTCGCCATGGCCTTCCAAGCCATCGCACTGATTGCCGGCAAGGCTCTGCTGATTGGTAAGATTGCGCTGCTGCTGTCGGCCATTATTGGATTGAAGAAGCTGGTTTCAGGTGGAGAGGCCCATGAGAAAACTACATACGAGATCGTGAAGCATCCTCAGGTCAGCCACAGTCAGACTTACTCGTCATCACATTACGGTAATGACTTTGACACTACCGGTCCGGGAGGTCACTACAGGAGGAGCGTTGAAGATGAAGCCGCTGCCCAGGACAGGGCCTACAGAGCCTACGCCAAGAAACAGTAAGACCACAGGGTTAGCGACTCTTTTTGCAAAATTATAACGACTCGGCGCACCGTGTACCCAAAACAGAGATAAGTTTTGGCCTTTTGCGGTAGCAATAGGAAACAAAGATTTATTAACAATTTGTTAATTTTATTTATTGATCATATTTATTCTGACGACACTGGAACTCGTAAAAGTTAAGGTTATTTATCCGCAAATTCAGATGTTACGGACATCTCATGCTTAATCCAAATATTTAACATTGATATGAAACATATTATATTATTATGTAAATAAGTAATAATATGTGAATATTAAATAATGTATATGTATCTATTACGATGCAATAGAAGTACTGTGTAACCAACTGCACCAAATAATAATAGGTAATTATTAATGTTTTGAATATTTAGATTGACTATTATTAATTATTGTTTACTATTAATAGACGTAATGTAGGCTAGTCGACGGGTATTGTGCATTTCTGTTCTTAACGTTCAAGTGTCCAATTTTGTAAAAATAGATTAAGTTTAGGTAATTAACTTATTTAGAGAGGTGCTAATTAAGTTAAATAAGTAGGCGAATATTTTATTTTCATTTATATATTTTAATCTATATCTATTTATATATTGTCGTGCATAAACGGCAAGGTGGTTACGCGAGTACCTTTTAACATGAATATTTATTTACAAAATAATAATGTATACTTAATAACGCTAAATAATGTTAATTGTTAATTATTATAGCATAATAATAAGTATTTGATGATGAAAAATATTCTAAGCAAGAAGAACAACGAGATTGGAAAACCAATTAAATTATACTGAAACCGTGTGTTTGTTTTATTCATAATATCTGGCATTTTTTTAACTTAACATGGTCAGTCAGAAAATAGTAGATTGAATATAAAATTGATATGAAATTGATAAGTGGTTTTATTTCTACGGTTTCTTATATGAATTTCAGCGTAAAAGCAAAGACAAATATTTTTATTTGTCCAGCATAGGTAACTACAGTCAGCATCAAAAGTAGCTACGCATATGAAGGAGCCAAAAGCTCTTATTCTCTCGTTATAAACACTTTTGAAATTTTCAAATGGGTAGCTTCGTTCGACCCTGACTGTACAAGGTGTTGGTTGCATTTGTTACGTATCACTGCATAGTCGGAAATATTTTCAGAAATTATTCGATAATTGGGATTAAGAAATCTCCAATTATTTCAATATTCTTCAACTTCTTCTATATTCTCAAAATCAAAGCATAAGTATGTTTCAATTCTGTCGTTGAATATCATTAAAAAAACACATGGCTTTTTTATGTACCCAAAACGTCAAAATATTGTAATTAATACATTTAAGTAAAGTGAACTTATAACGTCACATATAAATTTAATTTAATTTGTAGTGAATAACGCTTTCCTATCGGATACACTCGGAAAACGACAAGAACCGAAGAAGTGTCGGTCAATTTCCGTATTATTTAACATCTGCCATGTCAAATGGTAAAATACTACCAGATTTCATGCTGTCATTGGTCCCCCAAAGACTTCCACAATGACCGAAACGTGAAACTCTTTATGGGAGGTATTGGACGTCCTTCGGCTGATATGATGATGATGATGATGAAAGATCCACAATGACCGGTCCTGCGCCAGCCGCATCCAGCGAACCCGTCTTTACCAGGTCGAAGTTTAACATTGACGGACATGAACTTGTGAATAATTTAATACGATAATCGACACCCACTTTGGATTTTGTCGTGTTCCGAGGTTAGCCGATAGAAAAGCATTTTTTTTTAAATATTTGGGGATAATCTTACACAAATCGACCTAGTCCCAAACTAAGCAAAGCTTGTACTATGGGTACTAGATGACGATATACATACTTATATAGATAAATACATACTTAAATACATAGAAAAGATCCTCTAGCTTCGGAGGCAGAGTCACTACCAACTAGGCTAAACAGGTCGTCACATCTGAACACAGTTTGGCGTACAAGATGACTTAAAATTATTGTTTTTCTCACGTACTGAAGTATGTTTTCTTATAATGAAGAAGCTTGTTCCGAAATGTCAGGAAACGATTATTACAATTACATTTTATATTATTTATTCAGCCTCGAAATATGTATGTATGTAAGCACTTTATCGTACACAATAACAGTTTAAAACATATACATGTCACAAAAGATCAGAGTACAAAGGCGAACTTATCCCTATAAGGGATCTAAATACAGATGTTAACAAAAATTAACCGTGTTCTTATAAATGTAACACCGGAACATATTTATATACTTCGTTCTGTGTCATCAAAATTAAATATCGTTAAAAAATAACAATCAATTTATGGGTTAAACTAGCCACGACGGTGACATTTGTCATTTATAAAAAAAAAGTGTCATAATTCCTATTAAATTCATAATTAGAGCGATCGATTCCGTCAAAACTGACATTAGTTATATTACGGATACTTCGATACACGCGAATCGGCAGGTAATAATAAGTGCCGCATTCTTTCATAAAATATAGACTTCTACCAATCTTCTGTGCATATATAAATTACTAATAGGAATATACCTTTGCATGTTTTTGTGTACATTTTTGGCATGTGTACGTTGTTTTAGTTGGAAGCTTACAAATATGAGTCTATGAAAAGAAAGATATTGAATGATATCAGTATTAAATAACTGTTTACTCGCTCACTTTTTGTGTTACTACATTAATAAATACTTATAGTTAAGTTGTGATGCATGACATTATATATGACATAGGGATTAGGTAGCGGACCCCAGGCATCCTTCAGGATGCAACTGTACTGGGAATAACGCTAGCAGGATGATGCATGACATTATATGTGACATAGGGATTAGGTAGCGGACCCCAGGCATCCTTCAGGATGCAACTGTACTGGGAATAACGCTAGCAGGATGATGCATGACATTATATAAATTGTTCAAAACTGACATGTAGAATCATTGTATTTTATGAATAAATTGATTGATTGATTGATATACCAAGAAAAATAATCGGTAACTTTGAATTCAGTTGTAATAGCAAAATACCGGGAGGAAGCTTTCGAATAAAAAAAAAGATTCTTTAATGGTAGTACTATTTTCAATGGTACGTAATGTTTCCATAAAATCAAAACGTATAAGTTTAGTATACAGGGTGTATCGTTTAATTAAACGGTACACTATTGAGCTCTCCAGCAATTATTTCCAAATGGTGCTAATTGAAAAAAAAAATATTTTTTTGGAATTTTTTGTCGCAAATGTAGCTTATATGTACTTTTTTACACTACTGGAGTGATATTAATACATATTTATTCAAAAAACACTAAAAATTATAAAAAAAAAACAAAAATGTACTTTTAAATCAAAAATGCGACAACGATTTTGAGTCATAACTTAAAGCAACCTCAACATCAGCATTGACTGTCGCGCTATAATCTCTGGGTGCCAAGATCCATTACTTGGAGATCATAACTTAGATCACAATTTCTCCCAATTAAACAAATATATTTTTTTTTTGATCCAAGAGGTTACTGCAGATGTTCTAAGGAAGCGTCCTTTAAATTTATTGCTCCTATTACAGGAATAGTGATATACTGATATCTACAATATTTACAAAATCGGTACATGAATGAATGGGGTGAAAAACGTAACGTTGCCACTTTTTGTATGGAATAATTCTGACACAAAATTCTCTTAACCAGTTCAGTGGTTTAATGCGTGAAAACGTAACAGACAGACAGACAAAGTTAACAATTTTCGCATTTCTATATTTATAAGTATGGATATTGTACTTTATGCGTTCGTAAGCATGTAGACATAAAATATAGTATACCTTTCAGAAGATTGCAATCTTTATTAACTACACGAAGACTACTAATTGGAGATTAGCTATTAATTTAATACCGTTTTCCATGTTTATAACACGTTATAAATTAAAATGTTGATATTTTTTTCACGCAAAGAAAGATAAGACTAATAAATAAAAATGATTATAATGGCTGTGCTCAGATCTACACGTCTAGAAATTGCTGCTTAAGTATACGTGCAAGAATATAGTTTATTAAAATATATATTTTTTAAACGGGCTTCGAAATAGTCGCATTTAATATTTCAAAAAGTCTAAATTATTCTCGAAATGCTTAGGTAATAATACTACCAGAACCTATTATTTATTTGCCGCTGCATTAAACTTTAATATATCCTTTTACAAGCGCCTAATTTTAAATGACTAACGTAAAATACTATCCCAACGTAACGTTTTGTCCAAATAAGGCTGTTATGTTATGATTTATGAAATAAAATTGCAAGCTTGTATTTTTTCAGTTGTATTTATATACAAACTTCATTGCATTTAAACGTTTTGTTTCTATAACATGCATGATACAAAACAGTTAAGTAAGGAGATAGTTACTTGTATGTGTGTACAAGTTGTATCAATTACTGCAATAAAACGGTCATATTAAACTGTATGTATCCGCTATCCCAAGTCCCGATGCGTGATTAAATTCAAATACATAGAAATCAGAGCAAATCCACCGCTAACTAACAGAACAAACTATTTAATTACAAGCAAACTTTACACCAGAAGAACTTAAGTAACATCAAATATATTAGAGCTTAAGGCATTTCGACATAGAATGAAAAGGTAATATAAAAGTAGAAAATTTTAAATACTTGAGACCTTTTAAAACACAATTGAAAATACCAATTACGTTAAAGAAAGCTTAGAATCTCCTAATTGACACGCAAAATGGTATCGAAGTAAATCACGAAGATATTGCACGCGATAGAATAGAGCACGTAAGTATTTGTTAAAAAAATGATGAAAGTCGAGTGAAAAATGCCACAGATGTGGTGGTGGTCGATTATAAATTTAATGTTGAGTTGGCGAGTTGTAGACATTTTGCAGTAGCGAGATGATACAGTGTAAAGAGATATGTGCTAGTCATGTGCTAGTGCCATATTTCGATTTTTTAATGTTTGAACAGGCTTTTTTTTTTTAATGTAATTTTTGATTACCGGAAAGCGGAAAAATACTACAGAATTTGTAAGAAAATATATCAAACGGGTTAATAATATTTCATTATGTAACACACCAAAAGACAAACACTTGAATGGGTTAGAAAAATGGTTTTTACACGTATTTCTGTTGTATCTTGTTAGTTATCATCATCATAGCGTTATCCCAGCACAGTTGTATCCTGAAGGATGCCTCTCAATGCCTCCCAAGAATTGGCACAGACACATTTTTTTATGGAAGCAACTGCTATCTGACCTTCGACCCAAGGGGAAAACCAGACCTGTTGTATCTTGTTATTGTTAGAAATTTTTTTCTTGTGATTGAAAAGTGCCGGTCGGCTCAGCTCGAAACTACCTAAACTCGAAATTTTTCATTCGCGCGGCACCCTCTTCACTTTTTCTCTCTTTCTCTCAGGTTTTGTTCACAAATAAAATATGGTTCGTAGAACCATATGCCCGCAAAAATATCATTGTTTAGTACGAGTAAATACGTGGTATGGCCTTGTTTAGTAATAATATTTTAATCGTTAGTCTAAAACCGTTAAGAATTTTACCAAACACAATTCGGAAATGACAAAAGCTGTATAACTGGGATACTTTACAAGATTGAACAGTGGGGCTTTGTGACGTGGTTGTTACATATATCGATTGAACGCATTAGCTACTTAATTATTCGGCTAATGTAACGTAATTACAATATTATATAACTGTTAACTCTCCACAAGTGTTCTAAACCAACGAACCAATAGTGTAAATTATATCTCTAGTACAACCCCATAACCAATTTAGAACTGACGTTTAAAATACCAAACGTCACTTAAAGAAATTCGCTTTCACCCCATTTCATCGGAAACGCATCCTCATAACGACTCATGCGCAGTTTCCAACTATTTAGAGCGTGTAATCGCCGCACAATACAGGATGTTCTTAACCGGGACATGTGAACACACAATATGAGAAATGATTGAGACGTTTTACATTAAAGTTTTATTAATCACGTATGTAAATTAAAGAATGACAAAAACTAAAACAATGGCATTGACAATTTATAATGAGCATGTTTGCTATAGGTACTTTGTAAAAGTAGATAACAGTCGGGAAAATAGAAAAAAATATGAGAAATATACATGAATGTGACTAGAAGACTGATTATAATAAGTAGCACATTGCATAGATTACTTATTATTACAACATTGTACAATTAACTTGGTTGTAAGTGATAGGAAGAACAATAAGAAAGTAATGGATTCTATTAAACGATTAAGTATGATATTATAACATTAGTAACATAAACTTAAAAAAAAAACAATAGTTTTTGAATAATTATTTTCAGACTTAACATAATTATGTAAAACACGTTTAACAAAAGTGTCTAAGTAATTAGCCAGATGCTGACATAACAAAAAAATCTCGTAACTACAACGGAGCAAATATCAATGTTTTAAGAGTTACATAGTTATTTTCAAAGGCCATAAAGTAATAAGCAGGGCAGCAGCAAACTTACAAGGGGTTACGTAACGTTTTCAAACATCATACGTAAGGTTGATCTAGATGAAAAAATATACATTTAGATTAATAAACATTAGGTAAATGTCCCAGTGGTCTACATTGCCCCAGTACATGGCACTTTCAATCGTATGTCATAATGACAGAAGCGATAGGTGTTCGTCTATTGGCCTTTAAGGTGTCAAGCTCTGGGACGTTTACCGTATATACGTTTAAAGCGTTACATAAAACAGTTCCAATCTAAAGTCAGTGAGTGAGTGTGTGATGGGTTTCTTCAACAAAGGAGTGTATAAATTCTTAAAGGGTCGGCAACGCGCATGTGACACCCCTAGGAGTTGCAGGCGTCCATAGGCTCCGGTGACGGCTTACCATCAGGCGGGCCGTTGGCTTGTTTGCCACCGACGTGGTATAAAAAAATGAAGATATTGCCTACATAATAAAATAAATTATCAAAGACCTTTTTGGTATAAGTCTACAGCAGTATGAATTCAATCTCACTTAAACTTTTTTTTTCTATCCCAAGTTAATAGGCGTCCAGGCAAAATTTCTTGCGTTTCTAATTTTTGTTGCTTCTATGGTGGGCTCGTCATCTTTCTTTGTGATGAAAAGTCTTTCTAGTCTATCTTTGAGTTCATCGGGCGTGATTGGTGAAGCGGTTGACTGTTCTGCTGACTTATAATAGTATTCCGAATGATGAGGATGTCTGTGGTAGTATCCTGAAAATATCGAAGGTTCTTAAGAGGCATTTGACAAAATACATCTCATTGTTAGATGCATCCAAAGTCGCGTGACTAACTAGTGTAGAGGTGTCTACCTATAGTAGTGTATACACTTAATGCGCAATAAAAAGTATAAACTACACAGTTCTCGACGCTCTTTTATAAAAAAAATTACAGAAATTTTTTGCTCTTCACGTCTCCAATGTGGCTTGAATTAATATATTTTTTGAAAGATTAATTTTGTAAGTTAACGTCATGTCTACATTTATTTATTTATCTTATGTACCTATGTTACAATTTTATTAAACGGGTTAAGTCTCCCCTTTCATGCAGTCATGAAATACATTATAAATAAAGAATGGTTGTTCAAAAAATAAATAACGATTTTTTCAACGTTGTGAATAATTACATTTATGTAGCATATTTTTACGAATTTAGGTAATCTAAAATAAATGATTAGTAATAAATAATCATCTAAACAATCAAGATGTTAATGAGAAAAAACTACATACGGGATTCAAGCCTGGAAACAAAATTAATATAAGTGGCATGTAACTCACATCGCTTGCTCCATTGGCAGTGAATTGGAAAAAGTTAAATCAAAGGAGCCGTCGACGGCTTTAGAATAGAGCATCGGCATGAGGTCAATGAACCTGCGATCGGGAAAGTTGAACATGATTCCGATATCCAGAATTCCAGAGAACAATATAAACTGGTTCTCATTGACTTAACAGAAAGGTTAGTGTAGAAATGAATCTATCTCTACATAGAAAATCATAATACTAGAAATTGACAAGAAAAAATCTGTATTTTTCGTGCTGTAGACTAATCTCCAAGCTACTGATAAAACTATTTATAATATAATGGTCTCAAAGATGACCCGGAGACTCTTAGACATCTTTCGATAAATGTGGGTCTGTCTGTTATGCCAATTATTAAGTGTACAGTCAGCTCTGGGACTAACTGTACCTTCATTTGTCACAATGATGTCATTGAAAATGCATATGTGATCTATGATATAAAAAAGCCCTTGAGCCCTTCACGCATAGTTATATACTCGTATTTTAAACTTTAGTTTTAAAATAAACTCACCTCCTGATCCAGATAATCCGTGATGGCCATGTATATGGCCAGGACTATCATAAGAAGTGTACGACGATAAAGGTGAACTTGAAAAATCTCCGTGTGGCCCTTGGCCCCAACTCGACCCTCCACTAAACACTGTAACGGCCAACAGTGCTATTTTGGCCAATATAAAAGCTTTCTTGCTGGCGATCAAAAGTAAGCCCAGCAATAATGGTAATAGGGTCGATATTTGGAATTTAAAGCCAAGTAGAAATGGGACTAGCAAATTTCTCGCTAGTAAACGACCTGAAAAAGAGAATAAATTTAGCGATGTATAGAACTTTTATTTAAAGAAATAACCGAATGGTAAATTATCAAACGAGTTTACAGTTCCATACAATCGGGCACTGAGGTGCAACGCCATCTAGTGAATTGGTGTCCGTTATTTTATTTATTTTATTACGAGCTTGTAGTGTCTCACTGCTGGGCTCTCCTCACTTTTTCCGTTGCTCCTGATTCTGAGTAGTCTTCAGCCATATTATATTAATAATAAACTAATAAATTACTAATAAAAAATTGGCTTCAATATCTAACAGACTAAACCTCTATTTGATTGAGCATGAACGATTCATTAAAGTTGCAATCGAATTAATTACTGTTCTATGTATATCACTTAATCCAGACTTTTGTAACGATGTTTGCATTTATGTGCTATATTTTATTAAAGCATTTTCTAGGCAGTACAGTGTATAGCCTACTTACTATATACTTAGAGCAATTGGACTTAAACGCAATACAGCCATTGACTTTTTTCATAGACAGTGCTTTTAGAATTATTAACCCTTAATATTAATAGGCCTGCCACGTTTTACTAAGTTAAATAAAAGGGCTATAGCTAGCTACTGGTCTGTTTGTCAATTTGAGGGCCCAACACACTTTATTTTGGAAAAATATTTGTTAAGTGTGTTTGTTGTGTGTGTTTGTTAAGTGTTTGTTTGCATATACCAGGTGAAACATTTTCTATATTTCATTTTAATGTAACTAGAAAAAATTGTGATGCAATTACCTGATAGTTTATTTTCTACCAGGCTGAAAAAAGTCAACGGATCCAAATCGATAGTGGAACTCGGTTTTAAATTTACTTCGCTTGTAATTTTTATTAAATCCTCCATAATAAAATCTATTAAAATGTTTCTTCAAGTTATTCTCTTGTATCATGTTCTATGGCTAAGCCACAGAGATTTATTTACTATTCATGGGATTCGGCCATACTTGGTGTAGTAAAAGTTCCAGCCAGTTTTGGTAGATGGCGACTTACAATCAAGTTCAATGCCAGCGCTACCTTGAGCAGCTAGTAGCAGCTTCAGTACTTTCAAGGCTTTTCGAAAGATGGCGCTATGAGTCATCTCATGAGTTTGATATATTTGAAGATTGATTTGACCAATTATTATTTAAAAGTGATATAAATACGGTATATTATTCTGTTCATGTGTATTTTTGGGCAAGAGTTGTAAATGCAGTAAATACTAGTCACCCTTACCTCGTTATTTGGAATTATAAGCAGTAAATAAAATATGATGTGTATGTGTGCAAACTTCAGTTATATTGATTTAAACTTGCACGATTTTTACACATTATTATTGGTAAACGGGACTTCATCTCGTACAACTGAAATATATTCACCATTTTTTTAAACGTTGGGCAAACCAAAAAAAATGTGAATACATATCATTTGTACGCGATTAAGTCCCGTTTATTAACTTCAGTTAGTGCAAATATAGCAGATCGGACCTAAATTTGATAATTGCTTTGTAATTAAATTTTACTTAACACTGGGTAATTGCTAATTAGTGTGGTTTAAATTTATTGTCCCGAAATTCGCTGCTCTCTCACACTGCGGCCGGAACAGAAAATATTGAATCCAAACCAAAGCTTACCCGTAGACATCTCACCATGCTGCTGATGGTGATACGCCCTATCCTTAATCCTTGGATCCATTACGAATTCCAGCATCCCATTTGCTAATGTCGGAGCAATTCTCATCACCAAACCAGGGTACAAACCACTGAGGTCCCAGTGCAGAGATCTCTTTGATATTAAATTGCTTGCATCTTCCATCATGGTGCTAAAAGTAATAAGCAGAAAATTAATTTAATTAGAAAAGAAAAAGTTGTTACATGAGTTATGCAGGTGCATATTTAGTATGAATACACAAGTCTATTTAACCTGTTATAATACAATAACTTTTAAAAAGGTCATAAACAGATTTAGATTCAAGGCTTTCCTGTGACATAGCAAAAGAAGCAATATGGCGTCTATTTATATCTTTTTCTCCATCATTTCTACATAGGTATGTAATGTAATAAAAAATTAAATGCTCACAAGTCGTTGACTATGGACCAAAGGAAATACAACCTTTGTTATTTGAACTGTATAAGTGCGCAATATTATTTTGCTAAAAATAGACATCTATTTTATTAATTAACTACAAACTAAAATGCATTTTTGAAAGAAAAAAAACTCAAACAAAATTTTATTTACTTTGATGTTTAATGGCTATAAGATCCCATAAATGATTATTTGTAGTGCAGATACAATAAATTAAGTTTAATACCGGAAATCCATCGGATCTTTGTCAAGAAAGCTTCCAAAATTCCTCGGTGTTTTTTCATCTCTGACAAACGATATTCCGTTCGCCAAACTAAAGGATTCGGCTTCATCATACTTGTTCAACTTATTAAGCAGCTCTTTGCCAAAGCAGACTCCAACTTCAGCACTTCTTTGGACACTGACACAGTCATTCAATTCAGAGTTTTCAACATTATTTTCTTTTAATTCTTCACCTTCTTGCAACTGGATAGGTATAACTTCAAAAATTAAAGAAGTAACGATAAGAAAAACAAATTTGAAAGGGATTGACGAAGACATTTTCGACGATAAAAAAGATCTACATTTCAAAAATTGCACGGATTTTCGCAAAACACAACCAACAAGAATGGGTCGATTGTTACGTATAACAAAATTGTAACAGTGCTCAGTATTCTTATAGACTTTCCTTGTTATGTCTCGATGAACTTTGCCATTGTTGGGCCTCGTCACGGGGTCTTCCCACGTCTGGGCAACAATAGGGTGAAAATTTGAGTGCAATTTGGAATATATCTGTGAGAGCAATCTGGCATGTGTTTTGCATGTTACCTCACCTTATGTAATTGAGGTAATTTTTTTGGGAGCGTGGAAATCGAAGCAAATTTGAGGGCAATGAGGGGCATTGTTTCTTTATTTGCATGAAAATTCGTAACAGTGCATTAAGTCAGATAATATTAGAAATGGCAATGTTATGATGAAACACAATCAGAATGTCAAGTGAATTTAAAATTCCCGTGATAGATTGAGACAGGTTGAAAAAAATTCGTAATAAACAACATAGATAAGATCTTTCAAGTCTATTGCTGTTTTTAATCAGAAATGATAAGTCATCAAATTCATTAAAAACGACGACATTTCATTTAAACCCTTATCCTTAAAGACGTGAAAGACTAGCTTCTTTATATGATAATATGTCTGAAAGTCACGGGAGTTTTTAATTTAAGACATTTCATTTCTTTATAACAAGCTAAATCACCCATAAAATACCGACAATCAGCATTAAAAAGCAACTTCCAGAGCCTCTGACCTCCTCATTGTCTTACAACCTGCTGTGCTAGTATTTTAACATTACATCTTAAGTTTACTCTACGTAAAGGCGAATATTAATTGTAAATTCAGCGGCATAGCGTTCGTTTTTCTGTGTATTAGTCTTGGTTGTAAAGTCTAATTGAAATTCAAAGCCAGCAAGGAGTGAAAGTATATTTTTTTCTTATACGTCCGGCTCGCTTTAGTAAAAGTTTTGTTTGACTGACGTAATAGTTCCTCAATTTAACAATGACATTCAAGCTGTACTGTTTTCACATTACGTTTTGAAAACGTAAGCTATAATGTAACCGCTAATGACTAGTCTTAGTAACAAGGGGCTAAGGATAACTGTGGTTTATTATTACTTTGCGTATTGAAACTGGGGTCATTAAAGAGTTTTGAAATGATGACTTATGAGGCAATAAATGGTACTTAATAAATACACAAAACAAACGAAAACATTATTCAGGTTAAAATTTAAGTTTGCTGAAAAAATTGCAGTCCGTATATTTTACAATGACGGCCTTCTTTATTTAATAGTGTCTTGCTTCGAGTTCCAATATACACATCCACAACACACCATATACATCCTTATTATTAATAAAAACCATAATTAGAAATCATATTATGTTAACTTTATTATTTTATCTCATTCTTTTTACCCTTAACGGTACCTATACTGTAACAGAAAAAAAAAATTAATTAGACGTCGCATTGTACCACATTTTCCTAAATTTATTCTGTCTCAGATTTTTTTTCCTCCAAGGAAAACGTTAATGGAGAAAAAGAGGAAAAAAACATCTAGAATCAGAAGTCATATTATGCTACGATGCTGCATTCCAATATGAAAAGCAAAATTTTACCCCCTTTTACGTATTCATAATGCATTTTTCAATATATTTGTTAAAAATTTTCAAATTAATCGATACGCTAATGCTTCCGCCATTGTTGTTCAATTCATGATCATCAACTTTCTGCATCTCACATGCTTTATGTAATAACTTCCCCCACGATTCTCAACTCTTCAGGTAAAATACAACATTAGGTCAAAAAGCAAAAAAAAACAATACAAAAACCCTTAATTACAAAGACACAAGGCTCAAATTCATTAAAAAACAAACGTGGTCAGTGTTAATCTTAACTTTGTCGGTCAAGACCACAACGCAAGTTCGTTCACTGCAAAATTACAATTGTACTTCACGAAATACTTCAACACTTATTTACTTGAGCACAGGCTTCAATTCTCTCTGTTTTGATCATTTACAATGGCAAATTTATATTTGCCGGGCGTTACTCCTCCACAAATTAAATTTTGCTGCTGTCTCTAGATCAAATGACTTTATTCGAAGGCATTACGAACTACATTGGCGAGTTTTTATGTTCCGCTGACGGCAAAAGTAATCTTGCAGTCGTGTACAGTACTTTAAAGGAAAAGCAGCGGATGTAAACCGGACACAGGGCGGCATCGGTGCAGGTACGGCGTGTGAAGAGAAATCTCTTTATTTAATTTTTCTCTTTATAGGATGTGGTGGGTGGTTGACACAAATACTTCATGATGATGTAAAGCGTAACGTAATACGATTTTAGGCACACTTTCGATGCACACGGACACAACCAGGATGAGATGGACTAGATTGGAGAACTGATCAAACATTTGCTTTGAAGAAAGTGCTGCATGATCGTACATAATTTCTGTCTCAAGAGCTATTAGAAGATATAGAAGTAGTATGCTGATTTTAATAAAGTAGGGTTATACGCCGTTAAAAAAACAAATTTTCATCTCTCCTGTGGCGGATAATAGTGAGGGGATTATCATGAAAGTTATGTTTTTATGAAAAAGATTTATCGACTCTAGCCCAATCTGCGTATGACCCCGTTGTTGCCGCTAGGTATTTCAGAAGTCGTCATTCGTCGGGTGACAATACGTTTGTGCCATATCCATTATTTATCCATTGGCGACTGCATAAAGGTATTCTAAAAAATACGAGTAACTAATTAACAAGAAGAAAAAGTGCTAGTGTAAAACCATTAGTAGACATTGTTTACAATGTATGAGTTTCTTAGTATTTCAACCTACCTATATCATTATACTTACGTCGGATGTGAGCGAAACCACACTGAAAGGGCGTTCAGTTACTGTTTGTTTTAAGGATTCCAAATTAGGCATATTACATGCACCTATGAGCGTCAATAAACTACCACCGGTTCGGAAAAATAAACCTCTGCCACGAGAAGAACCAGCGTAAGAAACTCGGCGAGGTGTAATTTTTTCAAAACAATATACATTGTATAGTTAAATATAAAATTACAGTGTCAACTACTTCAAAATAACAATGCTGCAGTAGAAAACCTATTTTCGCGATAGAATAGCCGTGTAGGACACTATCAGTGCCAAACATTCCTATCCCTATCCATGATGTAATCGTTTACCTTATAATATGCTCTTGAAATAAGTTTTTGTTTTACTACAGATATGAATTTAGAATTGCTAAGTTCAGGAATAATAATTTTAGGCTAAGTTCAGGGTAATATGTTTAGGAATTCTATTGTAGAATTTGATACAAATTCCCAAGAACGACTTTTTGGCCTTTTCTAGTCTATAGAAGGATTTTTTGAGTTTCCCAGTGCTTCTGGTGGCTATTGGTTTATCAGCGATCGTTGGGAAATTGCATAAATTCTTTCTAACATACATTATTATTTCAAATACGTATAGGGACGACAGGGTTATAATAGGTATCTATTTCGTTGAAAAAATCTCTCAATGAGTCACGCGACCCCAAGTTATAAATTGCTCGGATAGTCCTTTTTTGCAAAATAAAAACAGTTTCAATATCTGCAGCTGACCCCTGATTGGTTTTACTTCACCTAACTAGACATATATTCGTATGACTTACTTATCAAATTTAGGCATTACATATACCTACGAATCGTCATCATCGTCAGCCGATCTACATCCACTGCTGGACATAGGCCTCCCCCAGAGACCGCCACATTTTGATCCTGTTAGAGTTTTGGTCATAGGGGTCGTTGTAGGGCGTTTTTCACTGTCTTTCACCATTTCTCCCTCTCCGTGGCATTTCACACGCACAGATTTAGGGGTGTACTCTTCTTACCTGATCCGTCCATCGCAAAGGGGAGCGTTCTCTAGATCTTGAGCCATTCACTCTACCCTGAACAACAAGTCTCTCAATGGCGTCGCCTTCATTACGCATACTTGGCCTAAGTAGCTCGGAATTCGAGATTGCTCGAATGCCGAGAGTCTTTGCTTGACTTTGAGCTCCTGGAGTATATTAGGGCGGCGTTGAGTCCATGACATCCGCAACATTCTTCTCCAACACCACATTTTCAAAATCGATATAAAAAGACTTAAAAGGCTTCTACTCTCTTGTTTGTGTCGAAAAATATAAAGTTTGTTAGATTAATTATAAGTTCAAATCTAGTGTATAGGTAGTTAGTTTTTTGGATAAAGGAGCCTGAATAATGTTACCTGGGATGCGCTGTGTTGAGAGTGGTACCTGTATTTGTTTCTTGCTGTCACAACGAATCATCTATTAAGAAGAGGGTCAGCAACGCAACGTACTTTTAACTCCTCTGGGGTCGCAAATGCCCACAACGATGTCTGCTTACCACCAGGCAGGTTTGATACCGTTAGGGGTACAAAACTGTGACGAGAATTCTATCCTTTAGTGGAAGTATTAAGACGAACTTTTGTCCGCAATTTCTTCTGCGTAAAATTTGTTATCGCTCTGGAGAAATAATTTCTATGAAATAATTTTGGGCGCAAACCTCGCTCCTACACCAACTTCCCCCCCTTTTAAATGTATTAAAAACTATCAGAAGTCCTACCCGGGCTCTGTAACTATCTCTATAACAAGTTTTATATAAATCCATTCAGCAGTTTAAGCGTGAAAAGTTAACACACAGATATACATAGTTAGTTTAGCATTTATGATATTATTAGTTCGGATGGAACTTATTTCTAATAAGCAAAGGCTGCACTTTTGAGATGCCATAGGTACTTCTGGTATATCGACTTTCAATCTACATTTTAAAGTTACACATACATACATAATTATACTCACGCCTGTATTCCATTGGGATAGGCAAAGACCAGAGAACGCGAATACTACGGTCCCTACATATTTCTTTCGCTTCAATCACATCCATACATATAATAATAATAATAATAATAAGCCTTTTTATTTCCTTGTTACTTAACTATGTTTTACAATATACTTGTTATTTATTTATTTTGTGTTAGTATTGATTTATTCATCATATATGTTAGAATATTTTATATTTTACTTGTACTTTTTTTTTTTTTTTTTTTTTTTTAGTTTGTTAATTTTTACTATAGGTATATAATAATAATAAGTTTAAGTATTAATTGTATTTTCTTTCATTTTGCATTTAGCTATTGATTGGAACCCCTGTTTGGGTATAGGCCTCCTCCAATTTGCTCCATTTTTCTCGATCCTCCGCGTTGTTGATCCATTTTCTTCCAGCCGTAGCTACTATATCATCGCTCCATCGTTTTAGTGGCCGTCCTAGCTTTCTTTTTCCGTCAGGTCCGTTCCATAGAGTCGCCTCTCTAGTCCACCTCTTGTCTTTGAGTCGAGCTAAATGTCCGGCCCATCGCCATTTTAGTTTAAGGGCATATTGCAACGCGTCAGTGATCTTGGTTCTGTTTCTAATATGCTCGCTTTTCACTTTGTGAACTTTTCTTAGACTGAGCATGCTCCTTTCCATAGCGCGTTGTGTGGTGATGATTTTGGACTTTGTTCTGACTGTGTGACTCCATGTTTGGCATCCGTATGTAACTGTCGGTAAAATGTTAGTATCAAAAACTATTTTTTTGAGATGCGCTGGATAATTTCCTTTGAAAATATCTTTGTGAGTCCAGTATTTTTTCCAGCTTATAGCTATACGTCGTTCTATTTCCTCTTGAGTGTTGTTATCATTAAATGATATTTCTTTCCCTAAGTATATATAACGCTCTACATACTCAAGAGGCGTCTGGTTCAAACTGATAGGGTATTGGATGCTATTAGTCATAACCTTAGTCTTGCTCTCGTTCATTTTTAAGCCGACTTTTTCGCTCTCCTCGCTAAGCGAGTTTATCATTTTCTCTATGTTTTTGCTTGTAGAGGCAAATAAAACGATATCGTCGGCGAATCTGAGATGACTTAGGTATTTTCCACGTATTTTTATTCCCTCTTCTTTCCATTGTAGTTTTGAGAATATGCCCTCTAGCACAGCAATGAACAGTTTAGGCGAGAGAGGGTCTCCCTGCCTTACGCCTCTATTTATAGGAATAGCTTCGCCTCTTGTTTCGAGCTTTACCCTGCTAGTGCTATTGTTGTATAAGTCTTTTAGTACTTTAATGTATTTATCGTTTATTTGGCATTGATAAAGTGCCGCCCATATAGATTCGTGGGATATGGTATCGAATGCCTTTGCATAATCGATGAAGGCTATATATAATGTATGGTTAAATTCTTTATGCTTCTCTATTAACTGTTGCATTACATGGAGGTGGTCTATTGTAGAAAAACCTGAGCGAAAACCGGCTTGTTCTATAGGCTGCGTATTACTAATTCTTGTGTCCAATCTTGTTTGTAATATTGATGTAAACAGCTTATATGTACTGGACAGGAGACTGATTGGGCGGTAGTTAGCAATGTCTTGTGAGCTTCCTTTCTTATATAATAAGATGATATCCGATGTTTTCCATTGCTCTGGAGCGTGACCTGTATTTAGAACCGTATTGTAGAGCTTCATCAGTACAGGAAGTAGTTGAGCTTTACCGAGTTTCAGAGCTTCGTTTGAAATACCGTCGGGACCAGGGCTCTTGTCCATTTTCAGCTTTTTAATATGCGTTAAAAGCTCTGTAGTATCTATTGGATTAATATCATCCTGGTAGTGTACTTCTAGAGATTGCTCTACTTCCCAGTTATTCGTATTTTTTTGTTCATAGAGCTCTTTATAGAATTGGGTAGCTGTATTTATTATGTCTTGTCTAGATTTTGTCACGTTGTTTTTGGTTTTTAAGCTTTGTATCCATTGTTTTTGATGATCTAGCTCTTTAAAAGCTCGTTTTGTACTTCTGTAGCACTTTAAATTTTTTGTTATTACATGTTTTCTATATTCGTGATAGTCTTTTTTTAATGCTTTGCTGGTAGCTTTGAATAGGTGGCTAAGTGTTTGTCTGGATTCTTTTGATTTGTTTTTTGTTTTTATTAGTTCATTACGCTTTTCCATAAGCTTTTTTGTGTTATCACTTAAAATTCGATTTACTTTTGTCGTTTTTTCAGTTTTACATATAGTCCGTAGGCTATTCTTGATTGCTGTCTCTATTCCATTGTAGTAGGGCTGTAATTGTTCGATTTCTTGACACTTGTATAGTTCTTTCAAGTTCTTTTCTAAGTTTTGTTGATACTGTTCTATTTCCTTTTCAGATTTCGGCTTATTTGCTGGAAGTCTGTACTGTGCTCTGTTATTCTTAGGGGAGATTTTAAGGTTGTAGGTAGCTCTGACTAGACGATGATCTGAAGAGAACTCGACGTTGTTTAGTACTTCTACATTCGTAATGTTAGACGGCTGATTTGACAAAATATAATCGATTTCATTTCGAGTTTTCTGGTCGGGGGAGATCCACGTCCATTTTTTGTTATTTTTCTTTTTGAAATACGTATTCATTATACTTAGTCTGTGTTCGTTCGCATATTGTACTAACATTTCTCCTCTTTCGTTACGTTTTCCGTAACCGTATTTGCCCATGATCAGGTCTTCATTTGGCTTAGGCAGCCCAATCTTGGCGTTAAAGTCTCCGATGACGAGTACTTTTTCTCCGGCCATTTTATGGGCTTGTTCGAGTGTTTCATAGAACGCAGAAATATCGTCATTTGTTGCACTTTCAGTAGGGGCGTATACTTGTATTATAGAGAGTATTCTGCTGTTGTGTTTTATCTGTAGTAGCGCAACCCTTTCCGATAGTCCAACAAAATTATAGATGTTACTTTTATGTTTTTTCTTTATCAGGAATCCAACGCCATGCGATCCTTGTGTGGTTCCCTTGTAACAAAAAATGTATTTTTCCATTTCTTTTATGTAACATCCTATTCTTCTTACCTCTGGCAAGCCCAAGATATCAAAGTCTATTTTTTGTAGTGCATAAGTAAGTTCAATCATTCTTTCTGTTGATGATAAAGATCTCACGTTGAAAGTTGCGATTTTTATAATTTCATCATTTATTTTATTTTGAATTGGAGGGTTTTGGTCGCTCTCCCCACGGTGACCAGCCGGCTTGGGGACTAATTTTAGTTTTTTCTTGTGTTGATCGTGTTGGAGGGGCGCTGCTAATTGCTATTGGCTTGAACTCGTAGTTTGTTGTGTTTCTGTTAGGTTCGTAGTTGCCTGTTTGGGCTCTCGGGTTATGTATGACTGAATATCTATTTTGTTTCGTTTAGGTACTTGTTTCTGGTCCGACTCACTTGTAAACGGTACCTCCTGTGTGTGTGTGATAGTTTCAGTACCTCTGTAGTTTTGGGTCGGCGGAGGGGACTCAGAGAGATTTCTTTTACTGTAGCGTTTTGTTTCGTGTTTTTTCTTGCTTATTTTGATGATTTTATCATATTTAATTATGACCTTATTTCCCAGTTCTCGTTCGTTTTCCGCCTCTATTTTCAGTTGCTTGCGTATTTCTAAGATTTTTTTTGGGTAATCCTCCTTGATGTAGCAGCCGGTCCCATTCAGGAGCTTTTTATTCTTAAGTATTTGTAATTTCTTCCCCATTGTTGTGACAGTTAATACAACTGGTCTTGTGGTTTCTCCTTTTTTGCCCAATCTTCTGACTTTTTCAATTTCTAGGTTACTTAGAGAAGTTTTCATTGTGTGGTTTACTATACTTGATATATGCTCTTCTAATCCAAAGTAGCTATTTTCCTTTTCTTCTAGGCCAAAGAAAACCAAGATTCTTTCGCGTATTTGTCTTTCAATTGTATCGATTCTCTGCTCTTGTTCTCGCAGAGTCTGTTCTATGTTGGAATAGCGAATTTCCATGTTTTTAAACTGCTCATTCGTATTTTCGTTGATTTTTAATGTAATATTTTCTTCCATGTTTTTCATCTCTATTTGTTGCCGAGCTAGTTTGCTCTCTATGGACTCGAGGGCTTTTAGAATGTTATCCATTGTATATCTTTATTTTTACGTCGTTTTTCTATTTTTTCTCGTTTAGACGCCTGATATTGAAAAACCTAGTTTCTTTCTGTGGTTTCGTGTTACTATTCGACAACAGGTGGCGCTATTCGTACTATCAAAGCTTAACACTTGACCTTAGTACTTAGACTACTCGACCATAGATGGCGCTATAATTAATATTTCGCGATGATTTGACAGTTGACGATCGATGATAAATCACTTTTTGTTCTGACTTTTAGGTTATATTTTATGATTTTGTTCAGTCTTCTTGTGATTTTTATTACAATTGTAGTCTTGTATTGTTAATTCACGCACTCTCACTCGGCACAAAGTATTTCACTGGATTTAACTGTCAGTTTGGTTTTAAATGTGTAATCACTTTTAGTCACTTTTCACTGTTTATATACGTTTTACACACTTGTCCACATAGATCCTTAATATTTCCATGGTTGCGTATCACAATAACTTGTTTTCAAACTGATATGGAAGTTTTTACTATTTTTACCGAATTTAGAAACACAGTTGACTTAGATGAGTTGTTTACGTTAGCGCGCCCTCTAGCGGAAAAAAAAAAAAAAAAAAAAAAAAAAAAAAAAAAAAAAAAAAAAAAAAAAAACCATACATATATCTCCTTATAATCATGCTCATCGGTTGCGGGTACTTCTGGCTAATCGAAGTAAGAAGTAATCGAAGTTATGGAAATTCAGAACAGGTTGTTAGTAACTGCACAGAATAAGGAATAGTACAAGTAGTAACTGATCGTGTCATGTGCTTGTGTAGGTATTGGCACTGGCCTTTAACTTATTGATCTTTGGTTAGTCGCTTTATTGAAATTAGACACTATACGTCAATCATTAGACGCAATAGCAATTCCTGTTGCAATTTCTTTCGAGTAAAAATACTTTGAAGTAAGAAAGCCATCATTGGAAAATGGTAAGAAAAGTACTCGGAACTTATTTATAGCCAAAATTTGCTTATATTATTGAAATGTGGTGATGAGAAATTAGGAACGTCAATATTCTTGGGGACAGCAAAAGTGTTAACTATTGTTTTCTGTACTTAAATAAAATAAAAAATAATAAATACATATTGGGGGACAATCTACACCCGGGTATGTCCTTAAACTACGACCAAGACCACGGGGGAATGGGCAGCAGCATTCCTAGAGTGCGGTGGAGATACTGTGACCGCCAACCCGCATGCCAAGCGTGGCGATTATGGCATTTACCTCCCATGAAATTGGGGGAGGCCTATGTCCAGCAGTGGACGTCCTAGGGCTGATATGGTGGTGGTGGTGGTGGGGGACAATCTTACACAAATCGACCTAGTCCCAAACTAAGCAAAGTTTTTACTATGGGTACTAGTCGACGATATACATACTTACATAGATAAATACATACAAAACATCCAAGGTCCAAGAACAAGTATCCGTGCAAAATGCACAAATAATGCCCTAGCCGGTATTCGAACCCGGTATCTCTAGCTTCGGAGGCAGCGTCACTACCAATTAGGCTAAACAGGCCGTCAATATATATCGATATGTGTACAATGTCTAATCGATAAACGAGAAGTCTCTATGACAGCTCAAAAGTGCTACGAGAATTCCGGCTTCTGCTAATGACGTTGTTGGAAGATAGCTTACAAAACGATTCCTCTAAGACTTCAAGCATGAAACAAATGTCTATGTCTAACGCGTCTTATCTAAATGAGAAAGCAGCAATTATCTCAAAGTGGTTTAGGATGTGTTTATGGCTGATCATTATCATGATACTATAATTATCTCTCAAAACCGAATGGTCGCATGTCCGAATATTTCACGAATGACTCAAACTAATTGACTCTAAAGCGTTTGTTAGATAACTAAACAGGTGTTTTGTGGCTGGTTTTGTCCAGGTGTTTCAATGATTGCATCAGTTATATCGATGGGATAATGATTTATTCGAGTGCTAAATTACTTTTGGAATAACTCCGCCAGACTACGTGGTTCCATTCGTACGTGATTGATAACGGAGAGAAAAAAGAGGTAAGTCACAAGAGAATATCATCATCGACATACTGGATATATGCCTCCCCTAAATAGCGTCACAATGACCGGTCCTGTGCCACCCGCATCCAGAAGACTCCCGCGACCATTACCAGGTTATTAGTCTTCCTAGTGTACCCACGCTACGCCTTCCGGGACGTGGTCGCCACTTGATAACCTTTCCGATATAACGGCCATCGGTTCTAGAGGTACGTGCAATTTGCCCCGCCCCATAGGTTATACATTAAACTCAGGAGTATGACCTGTCCGTCTGTTTAGCGTTCGTGGACTACGAAAAAGCCTCCGATTCTATCGAAACCTGGTCAGTACTAAAAACGAAGAATATATATATTAGGGAACCTTTTTTTTAAAATCGAACAAGTCCCATAGTAAGCTCAATAAGGCTTGTGTGATGGGTACTAGACGACGATATATTTAATAGATATATACTTAAATACATAGAAAACATCCAAGTCTCAGGAACAAATGTCTCCATATAAAGAAGGACTTACTCTAATGAAATAGTAACATTGTACATGTTCTATCAAACCGTGAAAGTTACGAAGTTAAAAATACTTTTCTAAGTGAAATTAGAATTATAATCAGCTATGGAAAATCGAAGTCGAGCAGGTTACTGTTTGGTTCAAGTCTATAGTGTAGACTTACAAACCTCTACTGTATATAAGTTTTTCTGAGATCAAAGAAAATATTATTTATCAAAGCAAAATGCACAAATTAAGAAAATCTAAAGTGAAAATTCTTGTAAAAAACACTATTCATACCCTTACCAGGGGGCGTATGATGGTTGCCAATTTATCACTTATCTTATGGATAAGACGCCTGTCACTCTCCATACTTGTCAGAGCGTGACGAAAATCTTATCCACGACGATAAGTGATAAAATGGCAACCATCATAGGCCCGCTGGTATACAGGGTGTGGCCTGTAATAGGAGCAAAGAATTAAACGGTACACAATTGAGCTTTCCAGCAATTATTTCCAAATGGTTTTAATTGAAAAGAAAATGTTTTTTTTTCGTAAAAGTGATTTATCTGTACTTTTTCATTCTACTGGAGTGATATTAATAACTATTTATTCTAAAAACACTAAAAAATTATAAAAAAAATTAAAACATTCCAAAAATATCCTTTTCAACCAAAAATTCGACAACGATTATGAGTCATAACTTGAAGCAACCTCAAAATCTGCATTGACTGCCGCGCTATAATCTCTGGGTGCCAAGATCCATTACTTGGAGGTCATAACTTTAGATCAAAATTTCTCCCAATTGAAGAAAGATTTTTTTTTTGGACGCAAGAGGTTACTGCAGATACTCTAAGGAAGCGTCCTTTAAATTTATTGCTCCTATTACAGGCCACACCCTGTATTTCTCAGTGTTAACTAAGTGTACAATGTCTACATAAGTAATATTAATGTTGAACACTCAGCGCTATCCTAGCCTCCCTAATTAAAAGAAAAAAGTAATTAAGGCTAGGTCGTCAAGCGAGTTAGCGTTTTCGAGTTTTCTAAAAACAATCTGAAACGTAGACAAAGGGTTTTAAAAATTTGAAAAAATTATATGTTTTACTTAAGGATCTACTCTAGTCAAAGTTGCACTCAGATACACGATCTAATGAACTTCGCTCGATAGAAAGAGACCCCAAAGTTACTCCTTCTTGTAAAGCATTTACAATCTGACGACTAAACTATGTTTTTAAACTTTAACTGACATTTATTTAAGGAAATACAACGAACTAATAAATAAACAGTACAAATAAGCTTAAAATAATACTTAAAAATAAACTTAATATTAAAGAACTAAAAAAAAGTGTAACCTATGTCGCCTAAATCACCGCTGCTGGGTATGGTTCCCAGGAGGCTGGCTGCGTTACCTCGTTGCACCGCAATGCCTATTCGTTGGCCGAGGAACGAGCCAGCCCTCAGGTCACCAGTGGTGTTGATCAATTTTTTTTTTAAAGCCTCGTAAAGTGTGTGGGCGCCTGGACCCCACGGACCTAGCGTTTCTACCGCAAAAGCCACGAATAGAAAATTGTCGCCGAGACATTCGTACTTTCGGTGCTTAGCGATCTCGGCAGTAGCAGCCGCCCCGCCAGCCCTGAGCGATGTAGTGCAGAGGTGGGATGGCGCCAGAGTATCCACGCACGTGGCGTCCCAGACTAAGGGTCGACCACCCTCCCAAGGCACTAAAGTCATGCCGTCGGGTCTCTTACCGTCATTACGAGCCAGCCCACTAGGTTCGAGGGTAGCAGGCACGTTGACACTAACCAGAGCCCGGCGGATGGTGTCGTTCAGGCAGGCATGGCGGGAAAGACGACCAGCACTCTTCGCGCATGAAAGTCCGTGCAAGCCCAGGCGGTCCACCTGAGCACCACAGCAGCAGCGATGCGGCTCCACAATGTTACAGCCCAAACGCAGTCCAACAGCCAATCTAAAAGATTGGTTATCTAAAAGTGTGGCGGAATGTGCTGATGGGAGAGCATGGAGCCAGTACCCTGACTCCCGTTCAGAGACTGCCAGAAGGCGTGCTTTGTCTTGGGCCGAGTCACATGTGTCTAACAGGTGACTGTGGACTGTTCGGCTAATGGGTTCATCCCAGAGTTTTTGGGACTCCGCCCCGTACGGTGGATCCTTATCCGGACATGCGGCTCTCCAGGCGTCCTTGGCGTCAGACAGACAAGCTACCTCAAAACCACGAAGTGACGGAAGTAGAATTTTACCGATTAGAGGTAGCACGCTGTTCGCCGAGGAAAGAAAAGCTGGCAGAGCCACACTGGAAACCTGCCGTACGCCAAGTCCACCATACCTGATAGGCAAAGTGGCCTGTAAATATTGACGACTGTTAATTTTGACATTAATAATTTTTTCAAGACTTAAGTGGATGAGGTTATCGATTTTTTCACATATAATTTGGAATTTCCAGAAAGGGCTACAGCGTAGAGCATAAGTGAGTTTTGGAACAAAGAGACAGAAGCGTAAAATAGAAAGAGCCATGTGCGAATTTATTTGTGTGAGGCGGTCAGAATAATCTTCAAACAGCCGAATGTTTTTGTCCACGAAACCTGAGATTGCCTCATCGAATATAGGTGCCCCAAGGAGGTGTAGCGACTCTCTTGACATAATTTTAATACCTGGACTTGCAGCTTCGAAATTGAGGATCGATTGTTGCAGGTTATTGGGGTTGTTGAAATAAATTTCGCACTTATCATAATTAAGCTGGAGACCCAGAGATTCAAATTCAGCCTTAATGAAGCTTAAGTCATTTAGAACTGAGGTTACATCGCCCCCGAGAGTACCATCGTCGAGATACCAGATGTTAAATTTTGAGGACAGTTTAGAAATGATGGGATGTATCGCTAAACTAAAAATAGCCGGACCAAGAGGGTCGCCTTGCTGGCAGCCCATAGAAGAAAAAATTGTGTGTTTTTGGTACATAAGATCAGAAGGTGCTTCGTAGCATTGCCAGAGATAAGGAAAGATGTCGGGAGTTTTTTTTTTTACTTCTGATAAAAAAGCGTCCCGGCAGACGGAGTTGAAAGCATTTTTGACATCGAGTTTTAGCAGCACTTCGCTTCCCGAGTCCTTTAGAAAGGTACGGCAGGCATGGACGGCTGCTTCACAGCCGCCTTTGCTGCCGAAACCTAATTGGACGGGTTGGAAAATCGGCTGCAAGACCGGGAGTATGTGTTTGCAGCAGACTTTGGAAGCAAGCCTTCTAAAGGTCGAACCTATAGCTATGGGACGTATGCCCCCATCTTTTTTCATGAGAGCACATAAATTGGCGCCGTAGAGGGTTTTAGTTATGAGAGAGTTTACCTTACCCTTAAGCATCAGGTTAATTAAGCCTGTTAGACCAGACAGAAGGGCGTTATTACGCCCGCCTGGAATACCGGTGAGTAGGTCCTTCAAGTGTTGAGGCGAAAAACCATCAAGGCCTCCTGCCGAACCGTTTTTGAAGGACATAACGGCAGCAAAAACCGCGTCATCTGAAGCGTAAAAGCAAGGTAAATCAGGGCATGGAGGGTCTGTGAGGCAAAGTGATAAGGGAGCGGGTGGATGCTTGCTTCTGAGCGAAGCCAGGGTATCGGCTGAGTTCGGGGCTGAAGAGTCATTAGAGAATAGAAGACGCGCGGCACCACTAAGATCACCATCATTCACCTTTGATTCTACCTTTCTAAAAATGTCACGTGAATTGGGAAATGAAACTCTGTCTGAATTTAAATGCGAAAAGGGGCGAGAGCAATTATTTTTTATTTTTTTCGTTAACGATTCTGCTGGGTGAGAATTATCAACATGTAACGTATAGTAAGGAAAGGTTAATAGTTTCTCCCAACTCTCCACCGAGTTGTTAGACACACAGTCATTAATGACCTTGGTGAGGCTACTTGCAACGGCATGTCTAGCCCCTCTTGGAATTCTTTTTACAATTGGGATGGAATTTTTCAGAGAGCTTAATTTTGAAGAAAGATTGGTAGAGTGGGGAGAGGGTAACGAGTTTCGAGATTGCTCGGAAGATGACGATGGAAGAGGCTGACTGAGATAGACAGACTTGTGACACTTACCAACATGTATGTTGAGACCTCGGCGACCCCTAAAAAACTTTGGGATTGCACATTGTGGGCATTGAATCAGGTCAACTTGCGACGAAGACATCTGATTTTGACTGCTGAACCGCGTTGGAGACAAAACCTTACCATAAACTTGAAAAATGTACAATGACACAATATAAAAACACACCGAAATATTAAACTAGCTTAGGTTACTTATTAAAAATAAACAGTTCAAATCTTGTGAATGCACGATGTTGAGCTGACAAAGTGACAGGACGACAACGGACGTCAGAGTGGCTGTGGAGGTTGTTCTCCTCAGCGCAGCGCCCGGTTCTCGGCGTAGCAAAGTAGCGTGGCGTGTCGTGTAGCGATCACATCGCGCGTAACGCTGGCGCGACACAGCACTGTGTCGCGCGGATGACAGTGATGCGTACAGAGGGACTGGCGTTGTCCTGACGGTGCTTTAGGACTCCAGATTTTACTGTAGGATTGCCTCCGATATTTAGTTTCATGAAATTTGCGTCAATACTTTTTATTACACAAAAGATTTCGGATATTTTAATATTTTAAAGAAATTTTAACAAAATATGACATTAGGTGAAGTTGACGTTTTAAATAAAGTTTTTGAACTAAACTAAAGCCATTCAGTATTTCTAGACATTTTTGCAGAATTTAAAAAGATAAAATGATTGTACTAATTAATATGTTTAAATACCTACAAAATGCGCGAGCGCGGAGGCTCGGCAGGCACGATCAGTCGCGCGCTGGCGCTTACAGACAACGGACCTGTGTCAGTTTTATCCGCGACAGTTTCGTGCACCAAACAAGCAGTTTTTGACGAATTTATATTATTGTTGCAAATTATTTAAGAAGGGCAATGAAAACCCAAATGAAAAAAGTCGTAATTATTAACAAATAAATTATGGTCATAGTGCCGCAGTATAAAAATGACAGTATAACAACTGAACTGAACCCCTCCAGAAATGGAACCAAAGTTGGTAAAAATGAAATGTTTATTACCAGAAATTGTAGATATAGTGAGAGATCTACTGCTTTGCACTTGAATATTTTTTTTTAAGCTATGAGCTTCAACACATTAATTCCGTCCGTCTTTTTTTAATACGTCAGTGGCAAACAAGCGTACGGCCCGCCTGATGGTAAGCGGTCACCGCAGCCTATGGACGCCTGCAACTCCAGAGGTGTCACATGCGCGTTGCCGACCCTTTTAAAATTTATACACATCTATCTTTCTAGCTAATCTTCTTTTAAAAGATCTACCCATTTCCAGGTAGCTACCGTGGCAAGTTTGGTATCGTTTCATATACCATATTGATTCTTTTATCATCTTTATGTAAAAATCATTTCTGGTATTTATTTTTTAAATTTACGGTAATCTTTCGCATAAATAGTAAAAAAATAAAAACTTCGCAATGTTTTTTATGCTTTGAGAGCTAATAACTTTTGACGAATGAATTAAACCACCAAAAAATATTCTGTCTGTATTTTATGTGGCAATCGTTAGGGGAGGCCTATGTCCAGCAGTGGACGTCCATCAGCTATATGATGATGATGACGATGACACGCACACGACAAATAAATATAACACCCTGTATAGATATAACACAAATAGATAAAAAAATGCATGACATATTAAGAGGGCGCAGTACGCTCGGTTCTCCATACAAACGTATTTATGCTCTCATTTTAAAACGCCATGCTAGAATAACATGAAACATTGTATACACAATGGAATCCGGCATATCTAGGTCGAAAATAAGTTTCTGTTGCTAGAAATTGTAAAAGAAAAAAAATACAGCGGTTTTTTGAGTTTTTTACGGCTTGTATGAAAACCTTAATAATCGCTGTATTTTTTCTCCATTATAATTTCAAGCAACAGAAACTAATTTCCGACCTAGATATGCCGAATCCCATTGTGTATACAAAGTTTCACGTTATTCTAGCATGGCGTTTTAAAATGAGAGCATAAATACGTTTATATGGAGAACCGAACGTACTGCGCACTCTTAAACAAATCGAGTAGAGAGGTATAAGACATATTTCTTAGGTTCTTAGGTTTCATAAATTAAATAACGAATTTCAGGGTTGTACTATGAATCCTTTTTTAGGGTTCCGTAGTCAACTAGGAACCCTTATAGTTTCGCCATGTCTGTCCGTCCGTCTGTCCGTCCGTCCGCGGATAATCTCAGTGACCGTTAGCACTAAAAAGCTGAAATTTGGTACTAATATGTATATCAATTACGCCGACAAAGTGGTAAAATAAAAAGTGGAAAAAAATATTTTATTAGGGTACCTCCCCTATACGTAAAGTGGGGAGTGTTTTTTTTTTTTTTCATTTTAACCCTAACGTGTGATATATTGTTAGATAGGTATTTAAAAATAAATAGGGGTTTACTGAAATCATTTTTTGATAATGTTAATATTTTCGGAAATAATCGCTCTAGAAGTAAAAAAAAATGTGTCCCCCCCCCCCCCCTCTAACTTTTGAACCATAAGTTTTAAAAATATGAAAAAAATCTCAAAAGTAGAACTTTATAAAAACTTTGTAGGAAAATTATTTTGAACTTGATAGGTTGAATAGTTTTTGAAAAAATTACAAAAATAATTTCTGAACTAAGTTTGTAATTTAACCGTATAAACAGGTGTTTATTGTACCTGTCATTTCTACAAAATCACAATGAAATGACGTGCTTTCACTTCACTTTTGTGTTTCTGTACTTAATATGTCAACTTAATGTGACGGACGGAAAACTACGGAACCCTACACTGAGCGTGGCCCGACACGCTCTTGGCCGGTTTTTTTATTTCATTATAATGGATCCTACCGTAAGTTCGACTTTCAATTAATTTTTTACTACCTATTTATTAAAAAAATGATATCAATTACATACTAAAGTTTAATCATAATTAATGCATTGCTTAAGTCAAAATACAGTTATATTTCTTTACTGTGACCACTATGAAGCTAGCGGGGTCATCAGAGTTCACAGTCGCTTCGTCCGCGCGGGCTTGTTCACGCACCGCCAGGACAGCGCTAAATACCTACTCTCGCAGGACTAGAGGGCCTTAAGAAACGTAACCACGGAGGGATGTACGGTTGCTCAGTTACGCGATTTCCTAATTTGTCGGTGCGGACGCGGTACGATATGAGAAAACTGTCAGCTATTAGTGCCAACTGTCAGTCGAGTCAGTACCGCTTACTACTGCACCCCTACATTTAAATGTGTGCTACCTGACTGGTGCGGGATGGCCGGAAGCGGGGCGATACGAATGCAGTACTGCCCCGCAGTAAGTTCACGTCAAAGAACAGAACACCACATATCGCCAAGAGAGACGCATGGAATTAATTCAGACATCGTTCTATTTTTATTTTTATTGATAATAAGCTAGCTCATGCCAGTTGACGATTTTTTTCACGGACAACTATATAAAAAATCATCTTGATATAGGCTACGTCCTGACTTGGCGGGGCGGGATCGATATGTCATAGGTATTTTGTTGTTTGACGTAAGCTTACTGATGTGAAATTTCCTCACTTGACGAATTTCTGTCAGTATTACGTTTGCGCAGTACTAATACGATGCGCAGAAGTGTGGCAGTACTGCTTTGATATCGGTTGACACTGACAGCTGACAGTTTTCTCATATCGTACCGCTTTCGCATCGATAAATCAGGAAGGCGCCTAACACTACGGATCTGTTGGTATTATTATTCTAAGCAGTTCTAAATTGACTAATAAATAAATAAAAATAAAAATCATTTATTTCAGACCTTAGTTGATCCATACATTTTTGTTAGTTTACATCTTACGAACTATGTTAGTTATAAATAGAAGAAAAAGAAATATGTGTGCTATTGAGAAGGCGAAGAAAGTTTATATTGTCTATTTCGCTCTCCCAATAGCCACCTCAACCCAAGACTTAGTAATAGGGCAGTCCAACCTCTCGGCCACCACCCTGAGAAGACCGTTGCTACTGCCGCGCACTCGCCTCAGCAATAAAGTTTCGCATTAAGATACATGAACTTCTCAATCATTTAATACGATAATTGATAGCCACTTCGGGTCTAGTCGTTATCCGAGTTAAGCGGATGAGAAACTATGTTTTATTCACTACATCTGTAGTTGTAGTACCGCAGTACAGTCAACAGCAAAAGTAGATGATCATTTTAGTACCTTGTCACTTTCACTACTTAGACGCATCCCAACTGTAGCAGTATTGTTACGTTATTGCGAACGTTATTCTATGCTATTCTAAAATGATCATCGACATGTGCTGTTGACTGTAGCGAAAAATTACACAACAGTTTGCTGTTTTGGTCGTGAAATATTCCGTTTCAGCACATACTCGCGTTGAAAGTTTTAATTTATATTTAGTCCAAAAAAAATGGAAACTAAAGTCTCATTACTTTTTAAGATATTGATCATATTCTTTTATTAAAGAAAACCATATAAGTCTTATATTTGCATAAAGTATGTGCACGACAATTAGACAAATAACTCGGTTGAAGTTGTTTTTTTTGGTAAATTTTCGATTGTTTAATTTATGTTGTGTAAATTTAATGATTCACACACGATGTTATAATTTGTAGCATGAGGTATCTTCCCTATTATTTAAATTTTCTAGTAATCAAACATTGTGGTTTAGTGAGATATTAAGTACTTGCTAGTGTCGGTAAAGACTCCAGATTTTTGAGTCTCGATATCAAGAACTATACTCATATTTACGGGACTCCAAGCTTAAACGACTTCCGAGTCTTTTGAGTCGAGTCGAGTCCTTTTTCGAGTCTTATCGAGTCCTGTAGTCACAACTCAAGCCTTAGAAACGACTCCAACGATCGTAACTTATATAGTCTTTTTTTTAAATTTAGGCGTGCCTCAAAGATTTAAATCCGACAGCAAAGAGTCACTTTTGAAGTTTCTATCCAAAGTATTGATTTCTACAGTACCTACTTCTCTGAGTTGCTCGCGTAACCTTACCTGTTTCTACAAGTATAGCTGAGTTCTAATCATAAGACTAAAAAGCATATTGTTTACACTTAGTAAACAAAACACCCACGTATCTATAGAAGACTCGAGTCGTTTTGGAGGTCCCCAGTCTCTACAGAACACTCAAGCTTCGATTAAATGACTGTTGTTTAAAAAACTCGGAATAAAGACTCCAAAGACTCAAGTCAAGTCCTTACCAACACTAGTACTTGCTTTTATATTTTGTGGCCACACTATAGATGAGCCCCGGCGCGACGAGCGAGTGCGTTTTTTCATCTCATCTAACTTGGTAATACATAATGTGCATCACAGCTGGTAGCGTGATCGTCCCACATTCAGGCAACGGCATTTGATACGCGCGTTGTGTTAATGTAGCAGGTCCATAAGGCATCGGGTCTAAAAGCCTGTTAGCAATTGATACAATTCTTTGCAAGTTCACTGTTCCACAGTACACGTAAAACGAGACTGGCGAGAGCTCTTTTTCATGTCATTTAACGTGGTAATATGAATCACAGCTGCTAGCGTTATTGTGTTACAATCAGACAATGGCATTTGATTGGTGTCAACGCAGCAGCCGTGTTGATTTGTGTTAACGCAGCACTAGCAGGACCTTACACGTTCACAGTAAGGTCGAAAAATAGTTACTAAGGTGGAAAAGTAAGTCTGTAAATCTGATGGTTGGGGCTCTACAACAATCGTTTTTTTTTAAAGGTTAACAAATAATATAAAAATTAAATTACCATGGAACCAACCATGGAATAAAATGAAGATTAATAATTTTATTTCAATTTATAACCATTTACAGTAAAAGAAATGAAGACACGTACCTTTTTGACCCTTATATTCATAGTGACCAGAGCGAAAAAGGTACGTGTTTCAATTTCCTTGACTATGCGTACAAAAACACATGCTACTTAATGCTTGGTATTTCTTTAAATAGTAATCCAGTAAATTTGTTCTTCCTATTCTTTCTACCCATACACTTTGCCAGCATCAGATATCCAACATTCTAATAAGCAATGTAAAAGTTGCAGATCATGCTCAAAATTTGTGAAAATTCCTGGAATTCATGTTTTATGAGAAAGTTACCATGCCAGTTTCCATAAAAAAAGTTATTACTCAATATTCTTAATAGTTTTACGTCACACATTGGCGTCTGTTTCAAGTGTGATCAAATACGAAACAAGCCGTCAAAAAGTTCGGTAAATAACGAGCAGAAAAAAATACCGGGAACATGGGAACTTTGCAGTATTTGATAAAATTGTCTGTAGTGCGTTACGAATTCAAATACAACCTTACATCATAAATTACGTCGAGATCATTATATTCCATTTTCTTTTTAAAAGCTACTGTAAAACTCATCTTTTAGTGGTGCAATAAAGAAAATTTATTGTTATTATATTCTAATGTGTTAACGCAACGAGCTAAAGGTAGGTCCTACTAGCATAACGCAAACATTTTCAGTGCATCATGCTTCTGTGTGTTACTCAGACATGTAATAACTGTGTTTGTGCGTATGAGTAAGCGATTGTCACTTTTTTGCCTTTTTAAGAGCATACTTATTGTAATAATGCATTAATCAATCAATCCGTTACACTAATAGTACGGGTAATTATTCATACTGCTAATTGTTCATTACATTGGAAATCTTTAAGCATTATTTATATATATCGTATATTAGATGTTTATACAGTATGTGTTCTCCACATGAAGGTATATTATTTTAAGGGCTGAAAGTGAAAGCCCTCAAAACCAGAATTTGACATATTTATTTACAAAAAAAAAAATATATCTCGCATCTAACTGGTAACAAGTTAACAATATTCGATTATTATTCATAATTTAATAGGCGATTCATCTGCTCGTTTGCCTCTTATGTCATTAAAAAAAAACAATAGACGACCACTTTAGTCTGGTTATATTTGGAGTTTTCATTCTGAAGACTCGACTTAGTTTTTTAGACTAATCGAAGCTTGAGTGTTCTGTAGAGTCTCGAGTCCTCTAAAAAGACTTGAGTCTTCTATAGAGAGACTTGAGAGTTTTTTTTTACTAAGTGTAAATAAAAGGATTTTAACTCATTATGATTAGAACTCACTGTACTTGTAGAAACACGTAAGGTTACGCGGCTTACTCCGTGAAGTAGGTACTGTAGAAATCAGTTATTTGGATAGAAACTTCAAAAGTGAGGGTATTGCTATTAGATTAAAGTATTTTGAGGCATACCTAAAGTAAAAAAAAAAATACTACTTATAAAAGACAGTATCTATAGCGATCGTTCGAGTCTTTACAAAGGCTCGAGTTGTGACTACAGGACTCGATAAGACTCGAAAAAGGACTCGACTCATGACTCGGAAGCCTTTTAAGCTTGGAGTCCCGTAAGTATGTTCTTGAATTTGAGACTCCAAAAGCTTGAGTCTTTACCAACACTACCCTGTATATGGTCCGCCTATCGAAGTGCTGTCGCCGAAGGCATTCAATTACTAATTACCTACATTGTAAAAATAGTAATTGTATGAAGATGAGTAAATTTTATTGTTGATATGCAACTTCTAGATAATGATATTTTATTATGACTCGTATTCGTATTAGTTCGTTTCGTTATGTATCTCTCATGAGCGAGATCTAAAATTGAAGCAAGAAAAACGAAAATCGAAAACTGGGAATATTTAAACACCTCTAAATAATGTTTTTTCTTGGCATATGACACTTATACGAGAGTGAAATCTTAAATTCAAGCAAAAAAAAAGAAAGTCAAATTTTTACAAAATATATGGCTCAACCAAAAAATCTGAAACTTTTTTCTGTTAATGGCGACGGTTATTCTTACCATTAGAAAAATAATCAAGGACTTTTAAAATTTTCAGGCATTCCCCATTGCAGCCTTTTAGCACTAACAATCACAGAGCAAAGCCTAGGACAGACAGACACACAGATAGACAAACAAACGGACACGGCGAAACTTTACTATAAGGGCTCCTAGTTGACTACGGAACCCTAATAAAAAGCAATGAATGTAATTGACAATGTATGATTAGTACAAATAAACACATAACATAACAATTAGATAAAACGCAAAACGAAAGTTACCTGATGCTTTACATTATGCTCTAAAGCAGAAGTGGCGGTGGACAGGACATATAATAAGACCCACGAACAAAAGGTGATGGACATAAGATACAACTCTATGGGAAGGACTAACAGAAAAAGGAGAAGAAGACGTCCTAGAAAAAGGGGAAGATATAAAAGCGATAGCAGGAACCGAATGGAGAAAGATAGCGACAGATAGAGGGACCTGGAATAAGCTGGATGAGGCCTATACCCAAGAAGGGGTTCCGATCAATGGTGATGGAAAAAAAAGCACGTAATGGATATTCAGCTACAATATTAGTGGCTTAAGGAACATGAATTGTTATTATTGAATATTTATAATTATGACATAGTTAACTCGTTCACTAGAAAAATTGCCATTCAAGCGGGCTCGATAATCACAATAAAAATAAATATAAATGAAAAGAAAGAAAGAAAATAGTCAAACTTTCTATTGAACGAACTATTGAAATTTCTTATGTGGAAATGGAGAGTCACATCATAATCTGTGTCTACCGGCCACCATCATCAGATTTTAGCCAGTTTGAGTCTATAATGGAAGATGCGTTGAAACAAGTATTTAATAGCAGCAAGATGATAATAGTCTGTGATGATTTTAATGTGAACGTTTTAGACATTGCACATGCACATACAGTGAGAATATTTAACTTATTTCAATCGTTTGACTAATCTTGTTCCCGCTCTTTAATGATCCTACAAGAATTACGGCCAGCACGGCAACTTGCTTGGATAATATTTTCTGCAACCGTGAGGCTACAAAAAAATTAACTGCTTTGACTCGGATCACTGTGGTCAGAAAGCTCATTTCAAAGTCGATATTGAAAAGCAACCACAAGCTGTGACATATAGACCCATGACTACGAGTCGGATAGAGAAATTTAGAGAACTTCCTACAGACATAAATAACCCTAATACTCTGTACAATGATCTGTCAAATGTGATACATGGTGTACACAAGAATATATTTAAGTCGAAAACATTAAAGAATGCCACAATGAAAACAAGGTTTAGTGATTGGGCCACAGTGGGTATTCATAAGAGCAGAAATAAACTCTATGAACTGTATGAAATGAAGAATTATATAAAAGATGAGTTTACGGAATATATAAGAAAGTATTCAAAAAAGTTTGAGCCGCCGCTAAGTCTACCTTTACAAGCAACAAAGTCAGATCTGCAGATAATAAAGTAAAAGCCACCTGGAATGTAATAAACACTGAAACTGGTAAGAAAAAGCCCCGTGAAGACCATTTCAGACTAAAAATACGACGATAAAGTCTTGACGACAGACCTGGATGTAGCTGGCGCCTTTCAATATTTCTTTACAAACATAGCTGCAGATACAACTGAAAATTTAAATTCTTCTGTGGCTAAGGCTAGTATTTTTATGAGTTCTTTTGTAAATAAACAGTGTGACCAGGAACTTCATTTTCAATATACCGACCCTCATGAGATCATTAGAACATTCAAGTCCTTAAAAGTAAAAGACTCCGAGGACCTGTGGGGTATATCTGTGAAAGTCATGCAATCTGTTATTGATATTGTGGCACCGCATTTAGCCGTGGTGTTTAATGCTTGTATCAGCGAGTGTGTGTTCATCGACCTAATGAAATACAGTAAAGTTATCCCATTATTTAAATCTGGTAGCAAGACGGAGCTTGGAAATTTCCGTCCTATTTCTGTATTACCTGTCCTCAGTAAAGTATTTGAGAAAATAATATTGAACCAATTGCTTCGACATTTTAACAAGAACGAATTTCTTCACCATCAGCAATTTGGTTTTACAAGAGGCCGTTCGATCACAGATGCCGGCTCTGTACTCATCAAGCACATCTACGATGCTTGGGAACACTCACAAGATGCTATAAGCATTTTCTGCGATCTCTCCAAAGTATTCGATTGCGTGGAGCATGATACACTGTTACACAAGCTAAAGTACTACGGCCTGTCAGCTGAAACTCTAAACCTTGTTATGTCTTACTTAGGCCAAAGAACCCAAAAAGTAGTTGTGAACGGGACTCAATCAAATGGCACTACCGTAAAGCTCAGCGTACCACAGGGTTCAGTTCTGGGACCTTTCCTCTTTCTTGTGTACATAAATGACCTGCCATATTTTGTTAACAAAAAATGCGAGATTGTTTTGTTTGCTACAAAAAAAACGAAGTGCGTTAAATTTTCGTTGCCAAATGTAACACAGGTTGAGACAGTCATAACGTTAAATGGAGAAAAACTGGACCTTATCGAAAACAGGCTTTTTCTGGGGCTTACATTGGATTGTAAGCTACAATGGGCCCCTCACATATCTGCTTTGGCTAATAGGCTGAGTTCTGCCACGTACGGTACGCTGTAAGAAGAATTAGAATACGGTTAATTGGTTTGGAATTCTCTGCCGGCGTCTGTATTTCCGAGTTTATATACTATAACCTAGACCTTTTTAAAGCACGAGTGAATAGGCATCTTCTGGGTGAGCTCGCTTCATCGTCGGCCTCATCTTTGCCCCCCGGCTAGATGACGGCCAAGAGCAATCCCAATTTAACAAAAAAAAAATGCCCTTACCGGGAATCGAACCAGGGACCTCTAGCTTCGGAGGCAATGACATTACCAACTAGGCTAAACAGGCCGACAAACCAACAAGCTACAAACAAGAAGCAACAAGAACAAGCAACAAGCTACTGATAAGTAACGAGTTATGCCTTTATGATTGTAATAGGAAAGGTAAAAAAATATTTAAAATGGAAATAGAAACACCACGTGTTGAGTTTTTGTTAAATAAAAAAATGCTAGTTTTGTTACTGCACTGGCTCAGCAACCCGAAGTGGAAGCCATTATTTTCTGTCCTGGGCAGTTTGTTGCCAATCAGAATTGACCGTTTACAGGTTTACAGGCCGTTAGACAAGTTTTTATGGACTTCGTCTATCCAGCGTTACCTTGGTCAACCGATCGGACGTCGATGGATATCCCAGGTACGCCTTTTTGGCCGCACGGTCCTCTCCCATTCTCTCAACGTGTCCGAGCCAGCGCAGCCGAGCAGATTTGCTCTCTTCGATGATATTGGGTATGGCAACCAGTTTCTTATCCTCCCTAACTCTCCAATTACCACCTTCCCGTTTTTTAGGTCCCAAAATCTTCCTCGGGATCTTTCTCTCTGTCACTAAGACATTACTTTCCTCCTTCAGCGTCAGTGTCCAAGTTTTGCATCCATACGTCAAAATTGGTCTTATCACAGATTTGTAACTTGGTTCTGATTTTGGTTCTTCTCCTGGTAAGTGAGAAAAAAATGCAGATACGTTATTAATATCAATGTCGTATTATTCTTAGCTCTTTTCAAAGTTCGGGTTTTAAAGCCTGTTCATTTGAGGAGCGTGCTTGGGGATATAGATCCAATGCGTAGAGGCTCTTTGGAGAAGAAGTTTATTGTAATGTACAACGGATACCAGTGGATCAGTCTCAGAAGGCGTTGGGGCTATTAACAGGAATGTGGAAATAACAGTAGTGTTCTTCAAATTCCATCCATGGCCTAGACTATTAATGAAATTTGGATAGACAATAGAATTGGACTAGAGAGGCAGGCGGTGACCAGTCACTGACTGAGAGTTCTGCGGGCCCCCTTCGGGTTCCATTTGCATCGACGAAGATACGGCGTCAGGACAACGACCACCCTGACTGACTCTCGGGAGCACTTGAGTCCGTTGAGTCGTTACTCCCCAATATCTCGCCACAAGCTGCCATGCGGTAGTATTATTATTATTATTAATAATATTTTATGTTTTATGTAAGTTTTATGTTTTGTATACTCCAAACTACTTGTACAGTCAGCATTAAAAGTAGCTACGCATTTGAAAAGTTCGAAACTCTTTCTTATAAGGGAATAAGAGCTTTTGACCCCTTCATTTGCTAAGCTACTTTTGACGCTGACTGTACCTTTTTAGCCAAAGGATGTACCCGATGACTGATTAGGCATACATTTTAGGAAATATTAATTTCGACTTAATGCGTAAAAATTTTTTGGATATCATAAACACGAGTCCGTTAGTCCCTGAAAACGCAGATATTTTCTTTCCATTCCTCAAGAACCAGGTTAAGCATTGCCAATAAATCTTCTATATATATCAAGCAATCATCGTAATGATACTGATTCATGAAAGCAGCATCTATGTCTCTGGTCTCGACTATAATTTCTGGCAAACGAGACAAGCTAACTTCGACCTTGTGTCATTTGTGATGAAGTGCATAATCAAGTATCAAAAATTTATACAGAGGGACTAACTGATTGAGGCCACTAAACAGTCATTACAAAACGGCGGAATTACCTTTTTTTTTCATTTATGCCCTTTTATGATTAATAGATAAATGTTTGCAGTTGTCTCACTTTTTATTCATCTGCTGTGACATGAGCAAGTCGTAACAAATCAATAACGGTCATTAGACCTTATATGGAAACAAATATAAATACAGTAAAACAAATATACTTACTATACTTTACGCCCTTCCAGTGTGTCGAACATCTGTCGTAAGCATATAATTATGCGCAATACGCAAAAACTCACACCTCAAAACATATATTTCTAAAAGAGGGGTATTCATTTGAATGATTATATATTTAACGTACAGTTAAGGAAATTGAAACACGTGCCTTTTTCGCTCTCCTCAAAATGGCAATAAGGGTTATAGTTCCTTTACTGTACCCGCTTCTTTTGTTGACATTATTTACCGGCATATTAACTTAATTAACTGACGGTTTTTTACAAAACCAAACCCGAAGATAACTATATTTCACATGCGTATTCCTCACTTATATTTTGTTGTCTGGGTACGGTTAGATTCCTAAACTGGAGTCAAGTTTTAATACAGTCAAATCCTAAAAATGATAAATTATACTCTGGTCTATAAATTAACTACGAACTATTATTATCTAACGTTATTTCTTTCATTTGTAACCCGGTTCAACCGCACAACGAACTCACCCGGTACAAGTGGCATACCATGTTACTGCATTTCAATTCTAGCCGGCAAAACTGCAACCAACTGCATCGTACATTGATGCATCCCTCTTAGCTTCGTCCACTCTACCGTGACTCGAAGCGCATATAAACGCCACAACTGCTCTAGTTTTAAACATAGTGTCCATACCGCCATCCGAGTGCGAACACCAAAATGGTACCACACTACCTCCTAGTATTGATCCTGGCTGTAGCCGTCAGCGCACGAACGGCAAGCACCAACCAAAACACAGTAGAAGAAGGTAGAAGTTCAGATGATACCATTTTGGGTGACCTTAAAGTGGCATATGAGACGTACAAGGACTGCAGCGGTGGAGACATCGGGACGTGCCTGAAGGTGAAGTTGGCGAAGGCGTTGAACAGGATATCGAAGAGTGACGAAGTAGCCTTGATGAGCGGCGTGACGATAACAAAGGATAAGGATGCAAAGGTCGAAGAGGTTGAAGAGGCACTTCCTAGAGGTCTTGATGAGAGCTCGCTGGACCACCTTATCCTCGACAAGATTGTTGGATTCATGCAAACTCATACAGTCCAGGTAAATACCTTTAGCTATATCCATACTTTTTTCTGAAGCCAGGGAGGTGTTGCTGTTCTGACCTCCATACTAAACTACTAAGTTAGGTTTGAACTTCCAGTTTACTTATAGTATTCTTATTTGAAATGTTTTCTTGAACAAATGTAAAGTTTTTAGTCGTAACATTTTACTTTTTTGTATTATATTCATATCAGGTAACAATTTTTTCCAAAATTTTGTCATAAGTACAGTATTTATTTATTTATTTTAAGCATCGTAGTTTCCACCGGCTATTCATTTTATAAATTAGCAATAGGTCATGTTCCGAATAGCTTTTTCTTCACTTATTTCACTTGACCTACTTTCGGTTCCTGGTAAATCGCATTATCGTCAATTTAATTACTCACTCACTCTTGTATCTTTTAGCATTATACTAATTATAGATAATATAAACTCATCTTTAAAATCTAGATTGTAGTTAATAATTGCCAAGATTTTAATTATGACAGTATATTGAGGATGTATTGTAGTAGCAAATTAGAAGTATAAAAATGTAATAATTAACTTTTTTTTAATGTATTGTTAATTTCTCTTCATTCTTTGACATTATCACCCTTGCCATCTTTATATCTCAAACTATCAAAAATGCTAAAACTATCATCAATTTTATTTCAACCCATTCAAGCTTTATTTTAACGTCACATTGACCCTTATACAATACTTATAACAATGTCAATGTCACTTTAATTGCACTTGTGAATGAAACAATATGATGTAACAGAATTGAGCACGGATTACGCTGGTCACAAGAGGAGCACAATCAGTAACATAACTGCACTCTGAGAAGATATTTCGCGTCGCGTTTAACGAGACAGTCGTTTGTCAAGTCTGACTGTGAGGGCAGATAATTATGTGATGAATTCGGGAAGTTTTTTCCTGAGTCTTTGTTGTTTTTACATCGTATTGTATACATGTATCGTATATCACTGTATACCGTCATCTCACAAAAAACTACAATTAAAGTAAAAAAACCTGAACTAAACGTAGTTTGCAAAAATCTTTTGGCTCATAAAATTGAATCTGTCGTACTTAGGCAAGTCGTCAATCAAATAATCAAATTCCTGTTTAAAATAAAATTACTGCTCTTAAACTTACACTCACTCACTTGTGTGTCACCAAAGGTTACATATGTGGCTAACCTTTGGTAACACACAAGAATCTAAACAAAGCTAGGTATAAAATGAGGTTGATTCAATAAACATCCCCTAATGTTCTAATCATATAAAGCTGCACTCTTTAGAGTCGAGGTACTGCTTAAATTATTTCTAGTACATTTTGATGGTCACAATAGAGAAGATTGGTATTCATACCACGTGGGCTATTTAACAAAATGAGTGACAGTTTAATGATTTTTACGATCAATGACATAATATGCCGTAACCAAAAACTATTACAAATGAGTGTGTTGATTACTAAACAGAAAAACGATCAAATAATGACAGATGGACGAATCTATAAGCATTCATCAAATTTTAGCGCCTACCAACCTATGAATAATAAATAAGGGCAAACGCTGGTCAACATCTCATAAAAAAAAACAAATTGTGTTCGATATTATAACAGAACAGTCCTTAGACCTGTTATACGTCGGATTACTATAAAATATATGAAGCACCCCTTTACTTAGTCAGCTCAAAAATGACAATCTATTGTCTGCCCTACTCGTATGCATCAAAGTACAATTTTGACCATATGTGGGTGATATATAATCCTAAGTTAAAGCATCCGATACATTTCCGTTGAGAGCACTGCCACAACCTGATTTTCTTTTTCAGAATCTATTATTAAAACATCATGTCTATAATCGTCGACATGTCTAAACACGCAACGACAAATGATATATTTAGTTAGACGCTAACGCTAGGGAGAAATTCTACCTCTTATAATCACAGCTGGTAACATGGCAACGAAATCGGTTTGAATTAAAATTGACATCCTTAGCGAACTGTCCTGATGTCCAATTCGAGATTATTTAAGTCTGAAAGTTGATGTTATCTCTAGATCGTTCAATATATGAAGAAGCGTAATTCTCCTATGCTATGCAGGTCGTAACAAAAATAGCGGCGAAAAATCAAACTAGTACATCTACACCATGAAAAGGAGCGGGTTGCGTCGTCCTTTAAATAATATTAAAATCAAAAACATTTAGTACTTATATATACTTAACTAATGTATTCTTACATTTAATTATTTCGACATTACGCTTTACCAGTACATGAATTGATTTATCCAAAAATTTTAATAAAATTAGACCCTTAAAATAAGTAAACATAATTATTCGGAAAAAAATGTACAGGTTATTATAACGGAATAATATAATTATAGCTTTTTCTACCTTATTCAGTATACGCTTCATCCGTTGAAAGATGCGAAATAACTGTTTGTCGTACGCTTAATGAGGTAGCGGAAAGTCATGTCGTTAATATTTCGAGCAGGCCCACTGAAGAAGTACCTCCATCGTACACAAGATTTGGTCTGTAGGTATGTGGTGTTGTATTCCCTGTGGTGAGTAAGGTTGCCAAAGCTCCCGAAAAAAAAATCCTCAACGTGCCAGGGACCATGTGACTCTTCTGGAAGCGCAAACGTTCATAGGCTAGGTGCTTACACACGATCAGCCTGGCCGTATGCAAAAAGCCATCAATATGGCGTAATGACGAGCTGTGGAGTGGAAGGACCAAGTCAAATACCGGCCCAAGTCGATAGCGAAAGCTATCCATACTGTGTCACATGCCAATGCCATACTAATACTTCAGATCCTTGTCTAGATTTCTATGTTACCAGCCTATTCTACACTTGCACATTGGATTATAACAGTGCGTCTCTTTCTATAACATTCGATAATGCATAAGAACAAGTAAGAGTAGGAATATGGTGGTAACAGGAGATTGTGAACATGTGTCTCTTTCTGTTGCATTCGATAATGATTAAGTGCGAGCATGAGCAACGACAAGACATTATGTGTGAATCGAATACGCCGGTCACGCGTTGATTGGTACGTGATCTTATCAAAGTGCATCGCTACGCATAGCGGGCAAAAGGAAGTAACATAATAATTATGATTGAGTAGAAATGCATAAAGAAATTCAGATCGAATAAAAATAAAACAAGAAGAATTAAAAAAAACTTCGTACCAGAATTTAGAAAAAAATATATCTTCTACAAAGATGATGTATCAGTTAACACAAACACGGAAATGCGTTATTTGGGTGACCCATGCAATTTTATCATCAAGTTAGTTTTGTGGGCACTTGTCTCCGACATATATAAAAAAATCGGCAGTTTGGTTAGCCAGGCCTCTATGGCTACTTGTTGGAAATTTTTAATCTCAAAACATGTAGTTTAACCGCAGCATACCAATTATGTTTTCATGTAAAATCTGTTAATAATTGAAATATATTAAAATTAAAGAAGCATACCAATCGAATGTTAAGAAAACTTTCATCGTGACCAGAACGCTAAAATTTAAACAAAGCTTTGATGAGCACTGGACATTGGCACTTATCTATTAGATACTACTTTAATTGTATTCAGAAATCATACCTGTTTAGCGGTTAATTTATTTATAACTAACATCAATCACAAATTGAATGATCTTTCCAGAAAAAACATGCATGCCGTGCGCCGACGCACCGTGACGGCTTTCTCGATGCATCTCCACCAATTAATGCATCTTCACTTTTTTTTAATTCCACACTCTATTAAGCAGTTTTCTTGCACCGACCCACTTGGGCATCGGTAACCGTTTCTTTCTCTAATTAGACTGCGCACGTATTAATGAGCGGTTTTCTTCTAATTCTAATGGGTTTTCATTTACACGTACAACGATGGTAGCAGACTAGCTAACGGCCCTCCTTAACTTACGCTAGGAAGGTCTGACTGTCAATTCTGATATGTAAAGTGATATTTACATCAACTTTAACCCATGGGACGCCTTGTTCCGTATCCGCCCAAAAACTCTAGAACAGTTTGAAGCGTACGTTTTAAATGTAAGGTCATGATTTAAATAAATAGGAAATATTTAGACATCGGCGTCCCAAGGGTTAAGCGCGTTCTAATAATGTATGGAAATAATTACCGCACTGATCGTAAGCGGTCGTCGTAGTCTATGGATTCTTGCAACTCCAGCGATTGCCCATTGTCAGCTTTTTATTGAATTCAGAACTCGCCATGTCGATTTCACAGACAGTCCCCTCACACCTTCATTCTTTCAGTAGCAATTATTTATTTATTCATTCATCTACTACAATGTAAGGTTGCATTATCATCACATCAAATCACTAACTAAACTAAAAAATTAACTGTCACAGAAAGACACACACACACACACACACACTCACACACACACAGAGACAGTTATCTATTCATTCAGAAAATATTAGTTATACTTTTGAGGTAGATACATAACCAACCACAAAATAGAGTTAAGATAAAGCTGTTTTTAACAGCAATGACATGTTGGTTTTAGTCAGTACAGTCTTCGTGGAGGTCGTGGTTGTTAGTTGTTGTCGCAATAAGTGTGAATAAAAAGCTTGATTATGCATGGCCATTCTGGCTTATGCTGGTTTAGTGTATTTTTAATACTACGGTAGCCAACAAGGAAACTGTCAGTCTGTCTGCCTGATGGTAAGAACATACCCTACCCTATGGAAGCTTGTAACTGTAGAAGTGCAGAACGAATACATGTATGTTCCCTGCAGGTCTGACACATGTCCACAGTCTCAACACAGCATATCTTTGGGAGCCCTGGCGACCTTATTTACCAGAAATACAATAACACTTACCTAAATAACAAGTAGTGGTCCTACCATGGCTGCGGTTTTCTATAACGTGGAGGTGCTTCTCCAGTTGAGCTGCTCCAAATGATATTCTGCTATGCCTCTCTTTCATGATTTGTATATGTACCGGAAATCAGACATGACGTTGTACCTGAATACAGCTATAAAATATACGCTCATTGTGTCTATTAATAACTATAATTTATTAAATGTGTTAAATGCTTCCTCAGTAATTCATTAATTACAAAATGGCTTCGATCATTGCGTGTGAAATCCGGAATCGGTGATCATAACGTCCGGATCAATTTCGATGCATGTTAGGTATCGTGCTGTGATAGCATCGTTACTAAATTACATAGCGCTGAGACATGCCTTAATTCTTTCGTGGCAGGAAGTGACAAGTCGTTAATCGATTCGTTCAACTTGTCTTTGGTTTAATTTTATGTTGTACGACATGACTGTATGTATTAACACCTATCTTCTATCTCTATTGTCATTGAATTAAGATTTAGCTAAGGTACACGGCCCATTTCTTTTTCCATACAAACTTTCGTCCGAAGTTTTGGTTGAATCTAAAATGGTGGTGGGATGACTGGTTATAATACCTTTGCCGCTGTTTCCAAGTAGATTATCTGGTGGCTCAACCTAATAGTATCGGTGAGACAAAAGCTAGCAGGCTCCGTTGGCTTGGCCACCTTAAAAGGTTGAAAGAAGTTCGCAAGGCGAAGAGAGCATAGCTTGGCCGCCCGGAAGGTCGACGCCCTGATGGACAGTCAATATAGCTGGAGCGACATGATCGAGGCGGATCTGCGTAAACTTCAAATAAGCAATTGGCAAGAGTAGAAAACTGGCCCACTCTCATGTTGGAGGCGAAGATTAATTTTGGGTACGACCCTAGTTACTTTGTTTTCCGCTACCATGAACATTGTGTGCACAACACAAGAGTTTATCTTCAGTTTCAGAATTAAACGAATTGATTAAACGTTCGTTTGCATTTGAAATGGCCTACAACCTTAACTACTGCAATGAACTCTCCAGGTGGCTCATTTTACAAAACTAAAATTACAATTACGAATCTAAAATGGTAACACAGGTCAAATGATCCGTTGTTTTTCTTCTTTCTCTTGGTTGAGTACTTGTAGTTATAAGAGACGTTATATGATCTTTTTCACTGTCTTCCGCCATCTTTACCTCACAGTGGGATTTTGCACGCACAAATTTAGGGGTGATTCCGTGAGGGCTCCTACTTGATCAGTCCATTGCATAGGGGAGCGTCTTCTTGACCTTCAACCATGCACTCCACCTTGGACAACTAGTCTCTCCATAGTGACGTATTCCTTGCGCATAACGTTGTTATTGGCAGTATTGTCTATTTAAACTAGTAGAATTGTAACATATAGCTTCATGAACCGAGCCCCAGGAGTTTTTTGAATGTTTCTACTCGTTGTTTTTGTTGATTGACAATTTATGATGAGTAGGCCTGGGAAATTCTGAAAATATTCAACCTTGTGACGAATAATAAGCACCTTAACTTTGTAATGATGTGAATTATAAATTAACTAATTCTTTAACAATACAAGTAAAAATCAAAAGCGTTAAAATGATAGGAGACTAAAGCTTATTTTACTATTCACTATTTGAAAACCAACTTACGTTACTTACGCCTTGAGGCCACCTGTCCCTCTTCATCCAAGCATTTTATTCCATTCGGTCGTCAACTTTGTTTTACGTAATAGCAACGGCACGACAAATGTTACTGTCAAATCTTTTGAAGTCTCCCTTGCTCAGGGCCCGTCATGTCATGAATTCACTAAGGTACAGTCACCTTCAAATATATCTGTACTCTTTAGGGTGTTTAATAATATCTAACGCCGTGACAATGGAGTCGTGTTCATATTTTGTGAGCAGGTTTGCTCTGATGTATTCCATTTCATTTCTACAGAAAGTATACAGAGTTAAAATGTCCAAACGTGTCCCACTAACATGAAAGCATTTTTTTTAATAAGTGTATCGAGTGTCTCACTCCTTGACAACGGCCTTTCCCGTGATCTCCATGAGTCCCTACTGAGTGCTTACAAATTAATAACAGAATGACCCATTTTAATTTCAGATCAAATTCCCGGCCGGTAACGACCTTCAGCGCGCGTTCGAAGAGGGCCGCAGCAGGAGAAAGAAGCTCGCCCCTCTCCTGGCTATCCCCCTCCTCATCGGCGGCATGATGGTGCCTCTGGCCTTCGGAGCGCTGGCACTCCTTGCGGGCAAGGCCCTCATCGTGTCCAAGCTGGCTCTTGTGCTGGCTGGTATCATTGGGCTGAAGAAACTTCTGTCTCCGTCGGGAGGCGGTCACGAGGCTCATGAGGTCGTTGTCTCCGCTGGACATGGAGGCTCTGGATGGAGCAGGTCTGTATTGATATAAAAATATGTATAAGGCGACTTTATGACTCGGCGGGGCTCAGATTTTTTTACGTGACGGTATCCACCATATCAGCCCTAGGACGTCCACTGCTGGACATAGGCCTCCCCCAATTTCATGGGGGGGTGAATGCCATAATCGCCACGCTTGGCATGCGGGTTGGCGATCGGAGTATCTCCACCGCACTCTAGGAATGCTGCTGCCCATTCCCCGGTGGTCTTGGTCGTAGTTTTAGGACATACCCGGGTCCACTGACGGTATACTGTCAGTAAAACATTTGCGCAGTAGTAATACTATGCGCGTAATCGAGGCAGTACTGCATTCGGTTCGCCCTGCTTCCACGCATCCCGCGCCCGTCAGGAAACACTAATCTAAATGAAAGCGCACAGTAAAGAAGCAGGAATGACTCGAATGATACTTGACACTGACAGCCGACAGCTTTCTGATATCTTACCGCCTATACCAACTTATGAAGTCTTCTTCTTCTGCAGGCCTTATCCCATATCTATTTGGGATCGGCTCTCCTAATCCTTAGTCTCCAGAGTAATCGGTTCTGGGTCATCTTTGGATCTGAGTTGGCCTCCTCTTCTTTCTTTATTACAGACATTCATGTTAGACGGGGTCTACCGCGATGTTTCTGTTTCGCACCAAGTTAGGAAATCGCCTTAGATTAATAGATCATAATACCACGGTGAACGACTTAGTCACCCGAACCAGGTAGCTTTTCATAAAAGCATACTCGCTGAAAATACTAAGGGTGGATTGTACCAAACCGTCTGTAATTGTAAACTGTGTTCGTTAAAATCTGATCGTACTATCAGCGTCACAGTTAACTGACCATGGTAGACCTTATCTTTGTTGCAATTAGGTTCACGAATGGTCAAATAACCTTGACGCTGATAGTACGGAAATTTGACAAGCTTGTATGGAACGATAGCTGCGGCGCCATATTGATATTATGTAATCGTAAGCTGGTGCAACCCGCCCTTATTTTTTTCATGACTGCGACATTTAAATCAATAATTTATTTATTTATTTATTTATTTAATATTTATTGCACTAAAGACACCTTATTGAACGGACTTAATGCCTTAACCTACGGAGGCCCCCCCCTGGAGAATAGGTACAGTCGGCCTCATAAGTAGCTGGACACTTTGGGACTTTGTCGCTTTCACCCGTTAGACATTTAGCATGACTGTTTAAACATGACGTTAAAGCAACAAGGTACAAAGGTGCTCAGCCCCTTGTGAGGCCGATCGTACTAAATAGAAAAATAATATTTAGGGTTGAGATTACGTTACCTATTTTTTAAGTTTAGGCCTCAGGAGGTTAAGGAATTTAATCATAATAATCATTAGATTTCACCTTGTGCATTGGGCAGTCACTACACTATAATTAAATTGTTTCAAACACAAACTTAACCACCACCTCCAGCATATCAGCCTAAGGACGTCCACTGCTAGACATAGGCGAGGCCTCAAATTCACGGGGGGTATATAAAAAAACAAACTTAACCGTTTCAAAGTAATTCCACCTACGCTGCGTAAGCGATCAGTTGCTTACAGAACCGGTACAGACGGTCGTTCCGTTGCATACGTCCCAAACTCCCATACAAATGTGCATAATACTCGTATTGGTTCGCTATGCAAAACAAAGTAATTTTGTAAACATTTTTTTTTTAATAATCACGACTTTGTAACTAAAAAATAAAACTGCGATATCGACGATCTATCAAAGTTTGATATCAAAGAAGCTAGCAAACTGGCTAACTAGTCGCGTCGCGACTCTAAGACGTCTGTCCCTCGCACTGTGCATATTAGAAAGAGGACGATAGATTATTCCACCAGCATCACTATACTATCCCGAGAAGTCATAAAAGGTTGATGAAATTGTCTATTGCTATATGCTAAACTTCCTGATCAGCCATATCATTCAACCGTCAGATACCAGTCTATACTCAGAGACCACTGATAATGACAGGTTTATTTCATATCCCGTCTAAAGAAAACGAATTCTCAATGGCTCGTTTATTGTGAGCTTGTATTTCTACTGGGTTAGTTCTTATGATACGTTTCTACATGGCATCCTTGAAGGAAAAGTAAGGCAAACTTTTTCTGGCTCACGTTCGGATGTTTTTGAGCACGTCATTGATGACTGAGGAGTATTTTCTCCAAGTGGTTATATTTTACTACCGTCACAGAATCTTTGCATATGCAGAATGTAGAGTAACCTTTCAATGATCACTTCATAAAATAGGCGTAATTATAGTATGAAATTTATATTTATGTATTTTTAAATAATTATCATAAGTATGTTTGTCTTTTCAGGTCGCTCGAGAAATCCCACGATTTGGCGTACAATGCGTACGCGCAGTAGGCAAACCAACCCACCAAAAATTATTTAAGCGTGCAATAAGGAACAAACGTCTAAAATATACAACTAATACATAGTATACGGTTACGGTCGCTTCGATTTTCCCACTAAAAATTCGAAAATAAGTGCGAATCGGAGCGTTTTTGAAAATGGAATCCTTAAGTTTCGAATGTAGCTGACTCATTTTGGTCCGTGTAGCGAGAGGTAAGAACTATTGTTGTGTGTGTGAGTTAACATTCGTTTCTGTGGATATGCGAATATGGCAAAAGGTACAATACATGAAATAGGCGACATAGTGAAGAAATTATATCTTCATACGGTCAAAAGTACCTCGAAATACTCTATTTATTGTATACGCACAGATTTTAATGGTAGTTATCCAACAGTAATGTATGATTGCATGAGTGTATTTATAAAGAGTCTTTGGAATTTGCTTTAATTTTTTATTTATTTTTTATTTTTGTTACTTTTATTTTATGTGTAAGTGTATGTAAGTATTTATTTTATACGCAATAATATTTATCATATTTGTACGTGTATTATTGTGTGTATACATGCATATATTATGTGAGTTTTTATTTTTGTACATATGTTTATATTGTATGAATTTTACTTAGCATTATTTTCTTTAAACACGTTATATTGTACATTATTGTTTAATTATGTAACATATCGATTTCATGTACATATGTAAATAGAATATTGCATTTATTTAGTATATTAATATATACGTAAATATCAAAAGTATTAAATTAACATAAGTATCAAATACATAATTACATCTTATTTATATAAGTATATATTGGAGTTTTGATCTCATACTGTCTTTTACATAATAAATTAATAACCGTCTATTAAAATGTAAATAATACTAATCAAATATTTATTTTGTTTATTTATATTTTGTTGTGTTCAAGTCAAATAGTTTATTTATAACTTAATTGTAATCGAATGTTATTAATAAAACTGTTGGTTACTCGAATGTGTTATGATTAGACCTAAACACTCTCAAATTACTAAGGTAAGCAATATAATAAAAAAATATTTCTCAACGCATCCTTATGCAAAAAAAAAAATCAATAATAAAGTATTTCCGAGAAAAAAAACATATAATATTACTTACCTATAGTAGAGAAAAAGTCCCGAAATTTATTTAATTAACATACTTTTATAAATATTTATTTTTCCATAATCGTTCGTAGTGTTGTAAGATATTTTCAAACATTGGAATTGTTGATAGGATACTAAAGTTAAAACCATAGTTTTTTCTGAATATTTAGTACCTTAATTGCAAAGATTACTAGACCCTCAAAAGTCAACTTTTTACTAGACCTAGAGGAGTATTCACCGTAAGTATAACAACAGCTGCAGAAGCAAGCGATAATTATTCAAACTAAAAATATCTACACGAACATTATAAAATAGGTAATAAACAAAAAATAAAACATTAAAAATAGTGAATATTACTAGTGGCTCTGTGAACTGTAGACCTAGATTTTATTTTTAAATTTTAAAATTTCCAAAAGCTCCAAAAACATAATTCTATATAATTATCGAACATGCTCACAAAATTTCACGAGAATCGGTTGAGAAATGCGACCTGTAGAGAAGAACATCCGGACAGACTGACAGACATACGAAAAAAATGTTGTCGAAAGCTGAAACGGAGACGCTTCTCGCTCTCTCGGTCAATATGAAGCTAGTCGTCAGTGAATAGTTTTATTACATTTTAATAGGTAGTAATAAGTTTTAAGTTTGTTTTAGGAAATAACCTCTGGAAATACACCCCGAATTAAAAATCTTTATCCTATTTTTATGCAATAATGAAAAAACATAAGCAATGTTTAAGCAAAAGTTTTGATTGAAAGCTGCCTCAACTCCAGATCTACTAAACCTATTTTTATATTTCTATTTTCGTGGACATTATATAAGGTGCTTCCAAATTAGATGCCAATGCCAACACTTTCAGAGCTGATAGAACTCGTCCTTAGAAGTAGACTTAAGTATAAAACTAATTTAAAGTTTATGTTAGTTTTTGGAGAAAATAAAAAAAAACGACTGTGCTATGTAATAATATCCTGTCAATGAGATAATCAGTATTCAATGATTAGGATTTCCTTGATAATCGTGTGAAACCTCTTTTGACTGTCATTTAACTGGCCACTTCAACTAGCATCTAATGTTTAGCTCACTTGACAGAAAGTGATATAAATAACCACCTTGTCAGTTGAATGCACAGTCTGTGTGCACAGTATGATTATGTTTGGGCAGAATTCTAATTAATAGTACATTACTACAGAGGCCGGGACGAAAGGGGTTGCCGGCCGAAGACATATAGACGGCCGAGCGAAGCGAGGTCGGATAGGTCTCAGGCGGGCAACCCCATATTTCCCGCCGAGGTATGTATAGTGCTTTTCTCAAACATGCAATGAAATAAACAACAAAAAATCAAAGTTTTATTTTTAATACGCATAGTGGCAGAATGTCATGATGCCTGTGCCACAAATTTATGTGGAATGGAAATTAAAAAAGAGGACTTTGCCGGCCTAGGCCTGCAACATTTGTATGAAATTGCATTAACGACCTCTTGTCTTAGCCGCACCTGAAACGTCATACTTCGCAGCCTATTATAAGGAACATAACATCAATATTTCATTGCATGTTTGAGAAAATAATTTTTTTCGGAAAATGTAAACAAAAAATCATATAAAAACTTTTACTAATTCCTAATTAAAAAAAATATATTTTGATGTAAGTTAACATCACTTAAAGTATTGGCATCTAATTTGGAAGCGCCATATATATTATGTATATGTATAATGGAAAACCGTGACCTAGCATGTATAATCGTAACCTAGGATAGACTGTCCAGTTAGGTAGGTCCAACTTCGAGAAGAAGGTTAATCGTAGAATCGGACTCAGCTGGGCAGCGTTGGAAAACCTACGTCACATCTTTTCGTCCAATATTCTTCAGTGTCTCAAGTCTGTCTTTTAACAGTGCGTGTTGCTAGTGATAACATAATGGCAATGAAACGTGACCCCATAAGCTGGCTCCAAGTCACCCAAAGAGCAATTGGGAATAGCCCCCTCCAGCATACAGCATCAGCGTCAGCAGGGCGTATCCCTGCGCGATGGCATCAGAAATGAGGCCAAAAGCAGTAGAACCAAAGTAACCGATATAACCCTCCGAATCGTTAAAGTTGCAAAGTGCAAAGTGAGCGGGGCACATTGCACGTACAACCGATGGCCCGACGGATGAGATTTCCTCTCTTGACGACATACCGTCAGTATTTCGTTCGCACATTAGCAATAACATGCACAGAAGTGGGGCAGTACAGCATTAGTAAACAACAGACAGTTTTCGACAACGCGCATGACACCTCTGGAGTTAGATAGGCTACAGTGACCGCTTACAATCAGGCGGGCCGTGTGCTTGTTTACCACTGACGTGATATAGAAAATCATACCACGTCCGCGTCGACAAATCTGGAAGTCGCCAAATTTTTATATAATACTGACGGTAACTGACATGAGGAAATCTCGATGATATCAGTAAGATTCAAAGTAGAATACCGAATATAGATTCCGCTCTGCCACGTCAGGAAGCAGCTTTAGACCTACCTAACCTAACCTAAACCTGACACACATTGAAGTTACTCAACCGCTCATTATTATGAGACATGCGTACACTCATGTATTATGCAAAGACGGAACCGTATTGTTGCCGAAAATATATGCGAAAATTGGCGCGAAGAAATTGTGTCGTTAGTGTTGAGTGAGTAAAACTACGAGTAGGTAGGTTTATGAGTTGAGTAGTCCTGCCGATGGGGGCGATGGGGCGTTACCAATAAAAATATGTGAATAAGGCGACTGCCTGACTTGGCGCGGCGGGAGCGATATGTCATAGGTATTTTGCTTTTTGAAGAAGAAGAAGAAGAAAATAGTTTATTAGCGCAAAAAATCGAAATATACAAGCTTAACTAAATACTTACAGAAAATAAAATCACTAAAATAAATACAGTAAAGTAAAATAAAGTACTCAGAGCTTAATTAATTAGTCAGTAATACGTTTGCGCAGTAGTAATACCATGCGCAGAAGTAGGGCAGCACTGCATTAGTATCGGTTGACACTGACAGCTGACAGTTTTCTCATATCGTACCGCCTTCGCATCGACAAATCAGGAAGGCGCCTAAGAGGGAAGGGGTGTTATTCACAAACCGAGTCGTCCTCACCTTTCACCTCACCCGTTTTTATATGAAACTATATCAAAATTTGACAAATGACATTTGACAGTTTCCGTATAAAAACGGGTGAGGTGTGAGGTGAGAGGTGAGATGACTGAGAAGTGAAGACGAGTCGGATCGTGAATAAGAAGGATGTACGGGCCACAGCCGCTGCGCTCTTAAAATGAAATGAACTTATTTCATGGGTCCCAATAAGTTGGTACTGATTTTGCATTCAATTACAGTTCACCATACACTTTTTTTTATTTTTTTTTACACAAATCGAACTAATCCCATAGTAAGATCAATAAGGCTTGTGTTAATGGGTACATGACGACGATATAGTTAATAGATATATATGTATATATACTTAAATATATAGAAAACATCCAAGTCTCAGGAACAAATGTTTCTGCTCACCACAGAAACAAATGCCCTTACCGCGATTCGAACCCGGGACCTCTAGCTTCGGAGGCAGTGTCACTACCAACTAGGCTAAACAGGCCGACATGACACTACTTAAATAAGCATGAAAATGTATGAATCGTTCAAATGGTGCCGGTTAGATCAGACAAAATCAAGGCATTTCTTATTTATAAATTACTTATTATATTAGTTATAATATTTTAAGAACTCCTTGACAGAATACATCTGTTCGCATACCTAACCATAGTTTCTTCTTAAATTATTGTTCTACGGGCAGGTCTTTCATGTCTCTAGGAAGTTTATTAAATATCTTTATTAATACACATAAAATAAAAGGAGTGGTTTGTTAATTAAGACAAGTTTTGGGTAAGTATAGCGGACTATGTTGGGTTGTTATTCGGTTATCATATTTTATAACATCACATTTTTTCTACAATGCTGATGGTTCATCTCGTATATATACATAGAGGGTAACGACCAGAGCTTGTGACGTTTAAAGATGGGTTTGCATGAGACAAGGGTGTTCGAACAGAATATGACCCCAATAGTTACCACTACCACCACCATATCAGCCAAAGAACGTCCACTGCTGGACATAGGCCTCCCCCATATTCACGGGAGGTATATGCCATAAACGCCACGCTTGGCATGCGGGTTGGCGATCGCAGTATCTCCACCGCACTCCAGGGATGCTGCTGCCCATCCCCCGGTGGTCTTGGTCGTAGTTTTAGGACATACCCGGGCCCAATAGTTACACATAAATAAAAAAATAAAATAAAAAGAACCCTTTTTTTGTTCTCCTAACGCTTTTGAAATATCTGTGGAGTTCCTCCGTATAGTTAGCCCGTATTGCAGAGTGGACATAACAAAATCTTTATAGCGCTGCGCCTGGGTGGAGTCACCTGCTTTTGTAATATATCGGCCAAAGCTACGGGTTCACACTTTCTCAACAAAACGGTCTGCAGGCTGGCAGTTTCTATTGGTACTTAGTTAATTTAAAAAGTTAACACTGTGAAGTGCATTCGAAAATAATCCTAGATCGATTCGAGAATGATCCGGCGCATCATTGAGGTATGCCCCTTAACCTACACCGGCGGCCCTCCAAAAGACCTGTGGCTTCTCTCATAATGACTTGCGACTTATATTACTAGCGGCTCTGTGAGCTGTAGAGTTCGCGATCTTTTTTAATTTCCGAGATTCCTAGAACTAACTCGATTTTTTTATATTGTTATCGATTCTGCTCATAAAATATCATGAGAACCGGTTGAGAAATACGACCTGTAGAAGAGAACAAAACATTGAAAAATAAAAAGATTTTTATAATTTTCATTTCATTAAAATTCTATATAATTATCGAACCTGATGCTCACACAATTTTTCAACCTATAAAAAATGCGACCTGTAGAGGAGAACAAACCGAAATCTGCACGCAGTAATTTACCAAATCATTTAGATTTTTTTTTTATATTGTCGGCCTGTTTAGCCTAGTTGGTAGTGTCTTTTCCTCTGAAGCTAGAGGTCCCGGGTTCGATTCCCGGCAAGGGCATTTGTTCCTGTGGTGAGCAGAGACATTTGTTCCTGAGACTTGGACTATTTTATGTCTTTAAGTACATATCTATTAAATATATCGTCGTCTAGTACCCATAACACAAGGCTTATTGAGCTTACTGTGGGACTAGTTCGATTTGTGTAAAAAATGTCCCCTAATATTTATTTATTTATTAATTTATTAATTAGGGTTTACGCAAAGGGTAAAAACGGGACCCTATTACTAAGACTTCGCTGTCTGTCCGTCCGTCTCTATATCACCAATATCACCATGCTGTATCTCAAGAACCGCGGTAGTTAGACAATTGAAATTTTCACAGATGATGTATTTCTGTTGCCAACATATATTAAAAACCGGCCAAGTGCGAGTCGGACTCTCTTGCCGTTTTTATAGATTATATAGGTAAGTTTTTATAGGTACGAAGTTATTAAGCAATAATTCCCTCATCATCCTAAGCGACGAAGCCATAAAGTGACTGCTCTGATCGGCTCACAAAATAAACTTATGAGTTATGATGTATTTTGTTACTGTTTCAACCTGTTTGTCATTCGCTTATATAAATAAAATTTGAATTAAACCTCTTTTTTCTCAGGATTTGGAATTTTAGGGGGTTTTCTCCTAAGTCATCAACTTATCAATTTTTTAAAAAACATTTTGTGCGGGCTTTCGCACAAAGAAACTGGGAAATTATATTTAAAATATTGGCAATTTTTTTTCTCCATCACAATTACCGGTACGTACCATAACTCTGAATACGATAATCCAGACTTTTTTAAATCCCAAGAAAGAAATTCTATTCTCATGGCTCAATCCCACGGGGGAGGCAGAGAACAAAAATTGTGGAAATAATTACGAAAGACATAAATTACAAAATTCCATATTGTAAAAAAAAAATAAGAAGGTACTTTTTGCTAAAAACCCCCAATTATATGATTATAGTACATGGATAAAATAAAAACTAAAATACAATGTTAATAAATTCGAAAGACATTCTATTTTATATACAATGTATTATTTATATATTTTAATGGATACATTAACTGGCACGAAATTGAAAAACACCAACGTTAGTTTTGTTAAAAACAGGTAGGACAACCAACATGAACATAATATTTTAGTAACAACCACATTCAATTGTTATACAAACTCGTTGCGTATCACATCATATCACGTCCTACAAGTCCTTGACCAAGAGAAAGTCCGGACTCAAAAGCATTCCTTGAGGCAGTGAATCATCTTAATCGGAATTTGGATCACTTAGGTGTACCGTTTCGAGTCTTATTAAAAGTAATAGATAGATCGAATTAATTATTTTGAGAGAAGTTTTTGTCTAAGAACAAATAATGGCAATGTGGAGGGATGAATGTCATATTGATAAAAGAATATTAGGGTTGGATGTAGAAGGAAGAAGAGCGATTGGAAAACCACATCGACTATTAAAAATACAAACATGTAAAAATCTCTGTATTGTTTGGATTTATGTTTCAATATTTTATGTGTAATAAATACACCTTTCAGCAAATACTTATGTACTCAGGTATTTTGTTTGACGTCTCAATTTAGCTATGGATATACAGGTAAATTACTATCGAGAAGTTTTTGCATTTGTAGTATTTACAGGGCCACACGTACTCGTACACGTTGACGTACACGTATGTGTGTGTGTGTGAGGCTGGCTACAGAGTTCACAACTACAAATGCAAAAACGCTTCGAAAGTAATATACCTGTATGTACGTACTTGTGGGCTCTGACATGTCAAAGAGAGTCCTTGCAGAATATTTATTTGAATTTCGAATTAACAAACGCCTGACGGCCTACCTCCATACTGATGCAATAATCCGTACACTCAAGTTTGCTATTTTATTGTTACAAAGCGGAGTGCGCTAAAGTGCATTAGGTTTTGAGATTCCCAGAATTCTACTCGTAGTTGTCCAATTTACCAATATAATTATTTCATGATTTAACATGATTATTTCTCTTTATCCTGTTGCAGTCGTTCCTTTATGACTGAACATTATTGAATATATTTGAATTTTATTTTGGATAGTGGGCACGACTTGTTTTCACTGATTTTCTGAATTTGATTTACAGATCTTAACACCTAAAATATGTGTTAAGTGTTGTTAGATGATTACATAATGCATCCTGAACATTATTCTTTGAATTAAAATATTGAGATGTAAAATTGAGTGTCCCTCAATGGCTAATGAACTCTAAGCAAGCGAAAGCTCTTGAAATGTATTATATTTTAGTATCAAAAAGGCAGGTAACTGGCTAACAAGCTATTCCAGTAATTTCAAGCCGTAGTCCCACCCACTGATCATATTTGATTAGCTTGTCTCCGCTACCCAAAGGTTGTCTGGAAGAGATCGCACTTTAGCGATAAGACTGCACTGTTGCTAGATGTTTTAGGTGTGCTAGCTCAGCTGACTCAATATTCGTGGTCAGCTGGTGACCACGGATGTTGTGATACATTTGAAATATCGCGCAAATATATAAATTTCAGTTGTACGCGATTAAGTCCCTTCACAAATAATAAGGCTCTTCTTATCGCCTTGTTCCAAAAATGGACAGGTACAAACTTACTACATGGACGGAGAGCTAGCGACCAAATCGGTGATGTGGCTTCAGCTGTATTGAAACTCCGTTAGCTACTTCCCTAAACAACCTTTTCCTATTATCTTCGTGCCGGCAGGCCGCGGGCGGTGGGTGCGGGTGTAGTGGGGTGGGGAAAAAAAAGAAAAAAAATGTGGGCTCAGAGACTTTTTTTTTTTTTCAAACAGTTGCTCTGTACTTCCTGTGCACCCAAAAAAAATTTAAATCGATCGGGTGGTGAGAAGGGGTTGCCAGCGTTAATTAAAAGTACCAAAATAATAATAATTTTCGTGTGGGCTCAGCTGTATTGGCTTTTTTTCTGACGCGATATTAATCAATATGTAAGCCTCAAAAAAATAGCCATGCAAAAATATCGGTGGGAAGGTATGTAATTAGCAAGTAATTCGTGAGTTCTACAGCTTACAGAGCCACTGTATAAATACATACTTATATATTGTCATCTTTTTTTTATTAAAAATGGGATTTCTCTTAGCCAGCATCTAGCCAGGGGGCAAAGATGAGGCCGACGATGAAGCGAGCTCACCCAGAGGATGCCTATTCACTCGTGCTTTAAAAAGGTCCAGGTTATATGAACTCGGAAAAACAGACGCCGGCAGAGAATTCCAAACCTTAGAAGTGCGCATTATGAAGGATGATGCAAAGCGCTAGGTTCGAATAAGAATTCGACCAGGTAAGGATGGTAGCCAGCCGTACGTCTGGATGTCCGATGGAAGAAGGGGGAAGGCGGTATGAGCTCATGGAGCTCCTGAGCACACTCACCGAAGTACAGTTTGTAGAAGACGCATGCTACCTTGCGTCTATGCGCCAAGATTATTTCCCACTACCGTACTGCCTCCAATGAGCCTTCTGGCTCTGCGGTCCACTGAGTCGAGTGCGGCAAGTTGGTACTTAGCCGAGCCATCCCAAAGGTGACTACAATACTCCATGCAAGACCGGACTTGGGCTTTATATCAAGATATAAGCTGCCCAGGGGTGAAGTATCGCTTGACCTTATTTAGGATGCTCAGCTTTTTGACCGCTGTTCCGGCTTTGGACTCGATGGTAGTGCCGAAATTAAGGTTTGAGCTTAACCTCATGCCAAGCAGCTCGAGATCGTTGGCTACAGACACGGTTGTACCCCGGAAAGTAAGAGCCAGATTGAATGAGCTCCTTTTTGCGGTAAACAGACACGCTTGTGTTTTGGTGGCGTTGAAACTAACCAGATTATTGTCATCTAGTATAATAGTAAAAGCTTTGCTTAGTTTGGAACTTGGTACATTTGTGTAAGACTGTCCACAAATATTTATTTTATTATTTATTATTTTAGATATGGACCCCTAAAGATTACTGTACAAAAAGTTCCCGTGCTCGGGAATTCCCAAAATAAAACAAAAAGACAACGACTAACGGCACTAACAGGACGTAAACAGAGGCAATGACCTCTCTGTCTCGAGCATTATCGCAATTTACTTCGTAATTTTGACGCAATGTCAAGGTTTTTGTAGAAATTATTACAATAGTTTAACGCATAGACGAAACACCCAGCTATAATATGTATTACATAGAAAATAAAATAAGAAACCTCTATATGTATACTATTTTCTAAAATGACTTAGCCATCGAAGAGCGGAACATCCTGATACAGTTCACTGATAATTAAGTAAGATGAAAAACTTATGAAGAAAACAAGAACCTTATTTGAATATTTATTTCGACAAAGTGTTATAAGACGACTGGTTTATCATAGGGGTTAGTGGCCCTGCCTATGAAGTTGATGGTCCTGGGTTCGAATCCCGATCATTTCAAATATTTCATGAGAGATGCTTTTTATTTGCAAATGGAAGTACAATTGTAATTAGGTATAATAATAGGTCATCTTACAAGTTCAATGATTATGCCGTAAAAATAGGTAATTTTTACTATGCGATGCGATACGAGGCAAGGGTTACGCCGCAGTATAAGTACCTAGTAGTTACAAAAACAAACCAATCAGAAATAAATGTAGGGCTAAGGAGATTATTTACCAGTTGTTGTTTTACTGCATTCACTATTGCATTGTTTTATGCATTGTTTTTCTGAGTAGGTACTGAGTCTCGGGCGCAAGTATTAATATTAGATGTCAAGCGGGAAATTAAATCACGGTAAGGCGATTAGTAAGCGGCGACAATCATTACCCTCCTAGCGTTATTCCCAGTACAGTTGCATCCTGAAGGATGCCTGGGGTCCGCTACCTAATCCCAAGAATTGGCATAGGCACTAGTTTTTAAGCCATCTGACTTTCCAACCCGAGGGGGAAACTAGAACTAGTAAGTGGCGACAATAAATAGTAAAATTAAGTAACAATTATATTACAAGCGGATGACAGGATTCTTTTATTTAGATGACATGTTACGTTATGACAGTTGACAAATATTTTTCGTCACCAGTTCTAAGCGAGACAACCGTAAAGGAAACAACCTCTCTAGCAGTTTTAATAAAAAGAGGCCAAAAAGAATTTAGTATACAGGGTGTGGCCTGTAATAGGAGCAAAAAATTTAAAGGACGCTTCCTTAGAGCATCCACAGTAACCTCCCGAGTCCAAAAATTATATATCTTATTTCAATTGGGAGAACTTTCGATCTAAAGTTACGACCGCCAAAGTAGTAATGGATCTTGGCACCACGACATTATAGCGCGGCAGTCAATGCTGATTTTGAGGTAGCATCTAGTTATAATCGTTAATGCATTTTTGGTTTAAAAAGATATTTCTGAGATTTTCCAAAATTTTTTTTTTTGTGTTTTTAAAATAAATGGTCATTAATATCACTCCAGTGGAGTAAAAAATTACATGTAAGCTACATTTGCTTAAAAAAAAATCCATTTTTTTTTCAATTTAAACTATTTGGAAATAATTACTGGAGAGCTCAATAGCATACAGTTTAATTTTTTACTCCTATTACAGGCCACACCCTGTTTAATATTATAATACAGCATAACCACCGATTGTAATGCAATTGGGATGCAAGGGGGATACCTAAAATCTACGCTCCCCAAATCAATCCCTACTGCCCGTGTCGCATCCTGCCGATCAACGAACGAGGCTCTGACGACCGAACAATGGCGGTATAACCATTCAAAATGACATAGCAAAATTTAAACCAGACCGGTGACGATCAGCAGCGTCACTGGTATAAGCTGTTAGGCCGTGCGATCGCCAACCCGCATGCCCAGCGTGGTGATTATGGGCAAAACCTCCATGGCAAGTTACTTTATACCACGGCCCCCAGTTCCCGGTCGGGCCGTTATTCCTGACCACGGCGGCGTTCACGAAGAATCTCCGGGTTACGGTAGGCCGTCAACAACACGTTCGCGCTCTCGTACCACAAACGGCAAGTTTCGTCTTCATGGAAGACTGCCCTCGTGCACCCTGTGCCTAAACAAGGGGATAGATCAGACCCATCGAATTACAGGCATATCGCTATCACCTCCCTGCTCTCCAAGCTGACGGTGCGAGTCATCAACACAAAGCTCCTAAGATACCTAGAAGAGCACGATTTGATCAGCGACCGTCAGCATGGCTTTCGCCACGGTCGCTCGACTGGTGACCTTCTAGTGTATCTTACTCACCGGTGGGCTTCAACCATTGAGAGTCAGTTTTCAGAGGAATTTTCTCCCTCGGACGCTCCGATTGTGGAATGAGCTCCCTGCCGAGGTTTTCCCGACGGACTACGGTATGAGGTTCTTCAAGAAAGCAGTGTATAAATTCTTAAAGGGTCGGCAACGCGGATGTGAAAGCCCTAGGAGTTGCAGGCGTCCATAGGCTGCGGTAACCGCTTACCATCAGGCAGGCCGTACGCTTGTTTGCCACCGACTTGGTATATATATATATAAAAAAAACAGAATACATAATTTTTGACATTGGCAAGTCATATAGATTCATCTCAATTTCAAATTAAAGGGGAAAAATGCTTCGCTATTTCCCTCTTACAACGCCTTAGGGAAGCGTGAGAAGCTTTATTGCTTGTTATTTGAAATAAATAATGTTTAAAAATAATAATAATAATAATAAGTAAGGAGCTATATGGCCGGTTCTACTAGGTCCTTACGGGGTCTGACGTAGACCTGCTCGCATCGGTGAACTGGCTACGTTTTGGGGATCTTTTTGGGGAAACTGAAGGTTTTGTCTGTGCAATTGCGGACGAGGTTATCATGACGAACAACTACCGGAAATATATCCTGAAGGACGGTACGGTCGTTTTTGTCGGGCATGCCGCCGTCCCGGACAGTCACTCAGGCATATTATTTCTGGTTGTAGTCATCTTGCTAACGGCGAGTACTTGCACAGACATAACTTGGTGGCCAGGATTATTCACCAGCAGCTTGCTCTTTTATACGGTCTTGTAGACTTCGAAGTGCCGTATTATAAGTACACACCTGCGCCAGTTCTCGAAAATGGTCGTGCAACGCTCTATTGGGATCGATCTGTCATCACGGACAGGACTATTGTAGCCAACAAGCCTGATATCGTGCTGACAGATCGATTGAAGCGCAAGGCAGTACTCGTTGACATCACCATCCCCCATGACGAGAACCTCGTGAAAGCTGAGATGGACAAAGTTAGCAAGTACCTAGACTTGGCACATGAGGTAACCGCCATGTGGGATGTTGATTCAACGATTATTGTCCCGATAGTCGTCTCCGCGAACGGTCTAATAGCGAAGAGTCTCGACCAACATCTCAAGAGACTCTCGCTAGATGGCTGGGTCAAGGGTCAGATACAGAAGGCGGTACTCCTACACGGCGCGAATAGTCAGGAGGTTCCTCTCTTTGTCGCCCTAACCACCGGTAGCTTAGGCCCTGCCTCGCTGCCGGCGGCACCCTAGGTTAGGTTTTTATAATGATTTTATGTTTTGTAAATATTGTTTTATATTTTACTTTTTATAGAAATATTGGAAAAACCTAATGTATGAGAAAAAATGAATAAAGAGATAATAATAATATAATGTTTTCAGGGAACCAAATATCATATTTTCGACGTGAATAGTCATTTCGTATAGCCGTTTAGTCGGGTAGGACACAGCGGGACCCCATCTAGTTCATATTTGGAGCAGTCCAACTGAGGAGTTAATTCCACCGTATAGAAGAACGCACTGACACATGCTCTTATTCCATTGGATAGTCTACTTTAACGCTTATGTAACAAGGTTTCTATTCCAAAAATACGATTTTAAAACAGTGTCTATGTAATAGAAACTCTATTACATTGGTCTTAAAGTAGAATATCCAATGAAATACGAGTATATGTCAGTGACATACTTAAAGTAATTTACCTGTACTTGCCCTTCGGTATGTGGTGTTGTGTTCCTGGTGGTGAGTAAGGTCGCCAGATCCCCCGAGGATGCGCTGTGTTGATAGCGGCGGACCTGCATATGTCGCTTATCAAATTGTCAGCCCAACGATTCCTCAAAGGGTCGGCAACGCGCGTGTGATTCTTCTGGAGTAGCAACCGTACGCTACGGTGTCAGCTTAACATCAGGCAAGTCTTAAGCTTGTTTGCCACCGGAGCCATATGAAAATAGCCGTGGGATAGCATGTATAACCAATGATCGCCAAGCGTTGCGATTATGGTATTTATCCCCTATGAAATTGGGGGAGGGCTATTTTTTTTTTTTTTTTACGATAGACTGACAAGCGATTGGCCTTAGTCTCACCTGATGGAAGGCGATGACAAGGCCTTAGATGTTGCTCACTGATTCAGTAATAGCCAGCAGTGGATGTCCTTTGGCATATATAGGTAATAAACAGAAATGTTAAGGTGTAAGTAATAGATACAATAGTAATTTGTACAACAAGAGCATAAAACAAGCCATAGTAACCGTGACAATGTATCGATCGGAGCCGCAGGCGAGGGTCGATATAAATCAGAGGATGAAATGGGTTTTATACACGAATTATACACTCGCAATCAAAGTGAAAAGCATCACTTTGATTGCGAGAAAATTAAACAAATAATGAACATATGTAATTAAAATTCTGTTATTTATCAAATTTATACTTAGTTCTATGCGCTCGTCGACCCAGGGCGGGTTGTACTTTATGCTCTAGAGCATAAAAAGCGATTTTATTACGCCTATACAGAGCATAAAGATAAACTTCTCAACTCAACTCAGCGCATCCCCAAGTCAATAAAGGGTCGGCAACGCATTTGTGATTCCTATGGAGTCGCAAGTGTCCATAGGCTACGGTGTCTGCTTACCATCAGGCGGGCCGTAAGCTTGTTTGCCACCGTCGTAGTATAAAAAAAAAACTTAAAATATTCTTCACTTCTCATGCTCTAAAAGTTCGCCCCGCGGTCAACGAGCACAGAAGTATAAATTTGGTAATTGACGACCTGTTTAGCCTTGTTGGTAGTGACTCTGCCTCCGAAGCTAGAGGTCCCGGGTTCGAATCCCGGCCAGGGCATTTATTTGTGCATTTTTCACGGATATTTGTTCTTGGGTCTTGGATGTTTTCTATGTATTTAAGTATGTATTTATCTATATAAGTATGTATATCGTCGTCTAGTACCCATAGTACAAGCTTTGCTTAGTTTGGGACTAGGTGGATTTGTGTAAGATTGTCCCCCAATATTATATTATTATATTATATTAATTATAAATATTTATAATTTGTTAGATTTTCTCGCAATCGAAGTGAAAAGCAGAGTGTATAACTCTTGTATAAAACACATTTTATCCTATACTTTATATCAGTCCTCGCCTGCGGCTTGGATCGATAAATCATCTCGGATAAAATGGCTCGTTTTATGTACTTGTTGTACAATTTACTGTTTAGTAGATTAAGGCGCCTTCCTGACTTGCCGATGCGGAGGCGGTACGATATGAGAAAACTGTCCGCTGTCAGTGTCAACCGATATCTATGCAGTATTGCCCCAATTCTGCGCATGGTATTACTACTGCGCAAACGTAATACTGACAGTATTTCGTCAAGTGAGGAAATATCACACCAGTAAACTTACGTCAAAGAACAAAATACGTATCAAATATCGATACCTTTAGACTCAAAGGGCGTAAACGCCATTTTGGCTAAAATGACTTTTTGATGCAGCTTTGTTCAGTTTTTTTTCTTTATCGATCTGTGTAGTTAAAGCTGCGATATTCGCAAATTTAAGGCAAATACGACCCACGTTGTATTTGAAGATTTTGCATAAAGGTGGGGCGTAATTGACATGATTTTTCATTTTATTCTTTATTTAGGTAATATACACAACGAGTAAATAACCTAAAGGTCGTATCCGCAGTCGTAATCCAAAACTGGGCTATACACCCTTATTATTCTCGTATAAAAATAAAGTTGGCTCATACAGCCTTACATTCATATTGCTAAATTCAGGTCGTATTGTCACTCGTAGACTAAAAATTTTACATACGCCCCTATTATTCCGCTTTAAAATTGAAGAGGACTCATACGACCCAACTTTGATTCTCTCTGGGAAACAAGTGTACCTCATACACTGGTCGTTATTTTACCATAGTTATCTTTTTTGATGAGTTTTACGACCGACATTAATTTATGTAGGTATTCGTGTGCTTTAAGCGATTTTTTGTTTGCCGATCGAAATACGACTCTCCCGCCAGCAGATGCTCTTAGAAACCTGAAATAGTTTTTGATAGTTATCTCTTTCACGTCCACGAATACTGCCGATTATGTGGGAGCAAGAAAGCGCGATAGCACCCAACTTCAATGTCACGCACCGGCCGGCTTTCCACTGTTGGTAAACAAGCGAAGAAGCAACATGGGATTTTATCTGCTAATCACTACTGGTGTATTTGGTGTTTAAATTATGTAAAAATAGAGAAGGATAATAATAATAATAAACTAGATGCCTTAAAATTTTTAACCTTTTATATTTAGATTTTTCACTGTTAATAATAAGCCAAAAAACTCGTTAAAATCTGCACTTTTTTATAAAAAAACAAGTCCATACAATTAAATGATATATTTTAATGTGGTACCAATTTACATGCTAGCGTGACAGCATTATATTATATTTTCCAACGCAATCATAAGTTTCAGGGTGTATCAGTCTAATAGTTTTACTGATTACTATAAGGTTGATGTATACACCACACAATTACGTAGGATTGTGGTTTATACGCCCCACAATAACGTAAAACTTTGACTTACACGCCCCCACAAAACAAAAACTCGGTGTTTTTACGTTCGAGTTTTTTAACGTACATGACGCTTACAAACTGCAACATACCTACTATTCATGCGGCAGTGACCATTATTTTACAAGCTTTTATTTAACTAGCAATGTATGTAAGTATGTTTGTTCGGATGGAATCTTGCAACTAAATTTTGAAGCAAAATTATCTTCAACCGATTGAACTGAAATTTTGGGTTTAAGTATAGTAAACATCCACGGAAAGCAACAAAGAACCAGCCAAGAATGAAAAACATCAAGCACAATTGGAAGAAAAAATGCAACAAATCGGAGGTTTAAATCCTAACAAAATACGAGTATTATTAGCGAACGATACCACTAAGACATCTTTCGATTTAAAGAAAGTGTTAAAAACCCCATATGGAGAAAGTATACTCCTCTATTATTGGCGTAAATATGCAGTTTAACTATAACTTTACATTGTATGAGAGTGGGACACAGGATGTATTTTGCTTTACCAGGGGTGAAAACGACGGTCAGCGAGGTAGTAACGAAATTGCTACTTGCTTATTAATATTTTAATAAGTAAGTAGCAATTTCCTAAAAGAAATAGACAGTAGAGGAGTAAAAAACCTCCCTTTACATATTGCGATTATTGCAGCGGCCAAAATCAAAACAAAACAGTATTAGCAGCACTTTGGTTTTTGAAGACGTCGAATAATTTGGAAGTTATATATACAAATAAGTTTTTTTGTTGCCGGGCCATACTTACATGCCGGTGGATTCTGTTCATGCAGTCATAGAAAGAGAAGTAAAAAAACTAATAAGTCTTATTACGTCTCTTTCTATGTATGGAGCCCGTCTCAATGGCCTACATATTTCCAGTCCGCCCGGAAGAACCCACGACCGTACCGAGTAGAAGTTCTCAATCGTACAGACTTTCTTGATTTTGAGGTGCTTGCTGAAACATCATTAACACCCTCCTCAGTTTCAAAAAAGCGCGGATTTCATAGTTTAAAATAGCCACATTTAAAAAAAAGTATCCTGAACAAATTAGACTTAAATATTTAATGTTTGAAGAAGCAGAGGAAATTCGAGTTATATTGCATCAGGGGATCTGAGAACCAAAAATATTACAGGAAAAGGGAAAAGACTAGAAAAATCCAAGGGTAAAAAATGCAAGGATAAGGGAAAGTGGAAATCAAAGGCAAATAATACTCAAGATACTGTTGATGACACCAGACAAGATAATCCAGGTCCTATAATAACGCCTGCCTGTAATGTCAGATTGCCCATATCAAAGGCCAAATATAAAGACCTCAAAAGGCTTTGAATGAGTATCTTTGAATTCCTTATGAAGACATGGTTTGTGACTATTTTCTTCATAGCGATTACGAAGAAGCCGAAGAAATGAATGATTAGGGACTTGTCTTCAACTGTTACTTTTAATTGATTATTTTTAACGTTATTGTTAGTAATTTAATAACCAATTCAGTTTTCTATCAAAAATATAAACGCGCTAAATCCCATTTCAATTTTGATCTTTGACCATACCATAACCCATAGTGTAAAGATCTATGTTTTGATTTGCGTACAATATTATAGGCGCACTAATCGAAGGATGAAGATTGTTCTAAAGTATTTTTTTCTTAGTGAAACGAAAAGTCAGAAAATCTTTTTTCATGACCTTATTTAGTCTTAATTATTGTGTTGATAATTAAAATGGCAAAATTATTCCAAAGATTTTATTGTAATTAAAGTCAGTTAGAGAAAGGGCGACTACTGGTTATAGTGCCGGTAACTGTTACCCTCTATTAGTATTTACAGAAAAGAAGCACTTCCCCATGGGCGCACTTATCCTTCCTGATAATGATTATGTTGTTTGTATGCAACGTATGATTACTAATGTCATAATCATAATGATTAATAAAGATTCCGAGATGATTTATTATTTAATTTGTTATTTTTTGGTTCCTTCATAGTACCTACGTTGAAAACCTTGTTTATTGAGTTTTCTGGGTTTTCCTTTTCCAATAACATTTTTGTACCTTAGTTATATAGGCGACGATTTGAGATAATGATTGCCAAAGTTTTTAAAAAGGGGATTTTACAAAGATATGTAAAAATTTTTTTAGCCATTCATCAATAATGACGAACGCATGACGATGATACAAAACTTACAATTGAGAATTGAAATGCATTTTAAAAATTAGCTATTATACCTTTCTGGCAGCTGTAATATACACCCCATTATTACAAATAAAACGGTTTTCTTGACCTTTACACCTTAACAGTTTTACATACACTGCGAATTAGCTAAATACCTTTCTGGCGACTGTAACATACACCCCATTTTGACAAAAAAATCGCTTTTCGTGACCTTTACACCCTAACAATTTTACAGACACTACGAATTTTGGGGTCGTATAAATATATTTTTTTATTTTTTTGGGGCGTATAACGATCCTATTTTCTTTATTTATTGGTTTATCCTAAATATTATAAAACCACTATGTTTATCTTCCAAATCTAAGATTTTGAGCCAAAACTCAACTTTTTAAGTCTTAAAATGAAAAAGTTATGAATTATTTTCCAAATTTTTTTTAGTTTTTTGCTTCTCCTGTAAAGTGGCGTTTTGGCGTTTACGTCCTTTGAGTCTAAAGGTATCGATATTACACTCGCCCCGCTAAGTCAGGAAGTCGCCTAAAAACAACGTTGCATGCGGCCTTGGGCGACACGTGGATTATAAAGAGAGGAATCAAGATTTAATTTTTATTTTACAAAAACTTATTATTTTTCTATTTTTGATAATGTATAAAAAACTCTTAACACTAAATCAATTTAACGAGCTTTTAATTTAACATCTTACTCATTAGCACTTATTAGCATTTAAATATAAGTATATAATACCTACTTGTTACTCAAACCATAATCTTGTATAACATCTTTACATAAAGTAGAATTAGTATTAATCTGCCTATACTTATTAACAAATATTTATATTTAAAATGAATATAGAAAACGTATATTTTTTCCCTTTAGTATTGCATAATTCAAGCTTATGTGTTTCTAATTCGAATTATGGTAATAGTACATAATTAACGTAATGCAGTGAAAGTTGTGTATAATTTAAAGTTAGAATTGGATAACTACGTAATTATGTCATCCGACATCTGTTAAGTAGATATTTTATTAAAAATTGATTTATGTCCCGAATAATGCAATTTGTCGTATTACTGATGACTTACTTAATATTAAAGACTTACCCCCTTATTCATAAATGTCCATAAAGCCTCTATTAGTTAACAAGCCGCTAAAGTTGGTTTGTCCTTATCTGTCACTTTGACATTTATGTTTGTGAGAAAGGGACAAAACAACTTTTAGTTAACAGAGGTTTGTTAAGTTTTATGAATAAGGGGGTAAGAGAGGAGGGGAGACTGACTGGGGAATATTTTTAACTTAAAAATAACTAAATAGGGTTGAGATGGCAATACCATAGAAATATATAAATCTAGCTGTCCTGGCGAAATTCTCACCACCCCCGACCCGTACCGTAAAAAAAGTATGAGTTTTTTTTTGCATTTTACCAAATTTTAATATTTAGTTATGTAAAAAAACGGCCAAGCCGTTTTCGAGTTTGAGGCCGTATGAACAAACCCAACTGTGTTTTATACTCGTATATTAGGATGTACTACCCGTCGGAAATACCTGCGAACCTGGCTTAATGACGTTTGTTCCGAGCCAGATTCGCAGATATTTCCGACGGCTTGTAACTAAAAACCAACCAATAAATTAAAATCCGCACATAGTAGGCCGGAATCACGATTTAATATGAAACTGATAACTAAAAATGTATCTTTGTAAAATTGGGTGATAATGACTTGTTGATGGCATTGTTACTTTTACTGCAATACATTAGTCGGCCCTTGTTTGGTTTCAACGAAAAGCGTAAGTACGTGATAATAATCTCGTAGTTATAACATTAGAACCTATTGTTGTTCGGAAGGGAAAGGAACTTAAGCTAAAACAATAGAAAAAGATAACTTTTTCTTGTTTATGCTTGGAATGAAAAAATATGAGGCCATAAAAAGCATAAAGTTGTATGTTAGCAAGTCATAGTTGTCTACTTACTAAAGTGAGAGTAGGCACGTAAACATCGTAATAAAGTGCAGTAAGTTTTGTTAAACGAGTTATGTTTTCGTTTTAGCATTCTACTTACATTGACATCCAGCGTTTTATCTAATTTCATCTAATACCTTGCTGTATAAATATTATATACAAAAACCTTAATAGGCTTGTATTATACACCTTAATAGTAGAAATATGGAAACAGTTCTAAACGCATCCTCAAAAAAAAAACAAATCAATGACTTTTTATGCTAATTTCCTTCAGTATCAGCGTAAGGAGTGGTTAATTCTTAAACAATCCTGGGAGTAGTTATCAACATGTTGATTTGCAAAGATACGTGAACTCCAGTTTTATTAGCTCGAGTTCTGGATATACACAACACGAAAGTACAAAAACCTAATCAAACTTACATGGCAAATATATCATACAACTTAACGTTCTTATGCCTGTCCAGAATGAAATCCTACACCGATGTCTCTATAAGTAAACAAAGCCTTAATGGGAAACAACTTTTCTAATTGAAGCTGGCTTCCTCCACTTTAGTATCAGAAAGCTGCACCGGCCCAGCGCATCCGCGGCAACGTACGCTCTTTACTGCTCCTTTCGGCTTGTACCAGTTGCACCGGTTGTACTGCAGTCGACCGACACCGACTTTTCTTGATTGCTTGTTCGATTGCTTCTTCTCATACCATCTTGCCACTTGTACATGTTGTCCAGTATTTCTGCCATATAAAATGTCCTTTCAGTTACTCAAAGGTTAGCTGGAAGAGATCCCTTAAATGGATATGTTCGTCTTTGTACAAACGTCTAAAATTAAGTTTATTTTTCTTTTATGTACTTGATTTGTGCAATAAAGTGTTTACTACTACTACTTTTAAAATGACTAGCAGTTGACCTATAAATTGGTTTATCTTCTTGCCTTGGTCTGGTTAAATTACGTGTGGATTGGATTGATAATATACTTACTTTCTATTTGTATTACTTAGTTATTACTGCAGCGCATCAACGCGAAGTGGATCTTGGCCTTCGACACCAAGCCACTACGCTTCCCTGTTTAATGCAGTTTCCGTTCAATTGACGGCTTGCAGCTCGGTCAGGTCTCTCTGGATCCTGTCACCCCGTCGGATGTCTTACAGGCCTTTGATAAGTTGGGAGAACTGAGTAGAGTCCGAAGAGCGCGGACTGTACGATTATCACCCATACTATGTGCCCGAGCCATCGGAGGCTTGACGGTTTTGTTTCTCCTATGATGTTTGGCTTGGACACTAGACTATCGAATTTTTGGTTTTTAAAGAGCCTTCAAGTGCCATTAGCGGCCTTTACGCAAGTTCGGACTGCGCATCTGGGACTGCGTTCCGAACCGAGGATAGTACCGTCAGTCCATCTGTGCCAAATTAGCGCATGACAGTTTGATCCATAATAGGAACCGACGGTTGAGAACTCGGTTCGGAACGCAGTCCCAGATGCGCAATCTGAACTTTACGTGTAAAGGCCGCTATACTCTTTACGAGTGGGTCCCAGGATGTTACGGTAGACACTTTGTTCGGCCACCAGCAGTGCTGGTTCGTCACTTTTAAACCCCGAAGCAAAAAGAGGGGTGTTATAAGTTTAACGTGTCTGTCTGTCTGTGTATCTGTGTATTTGTCTGTGGTATCGTAGCTCCCAAACAGATGAACGGATTTTCGTTTGGTTTTTTTTTTTTGAGTCATAGATATTTTTATCCACACTGTTCTTAGCCATGGTTATGAAAATCTGTTACGCAGTTTTTGAGATATTGAGCTTTGAAATGAAAATGTCGGGTGTTTTTCAACCACACATTAATATTGATTTTATTATGGATTTATACTTATATGCGGAGCTTGGCACTAACTTCAAAATTGTATGATTAAAGAAATAAATATCAAGAGTAAACAGCATCGGTAATTTCATTACGCAAAATTAGAAACCTTAAATATATTTTCACTATCCAATCATACCATTTAGATGCACAAACACGAAAATGAAACGTATGAGCGAATTGAAACTACCTATCAAAGCTGATTTTGCCCGATAATGGTATTCCAATGAGTACGCGTGATACACATACCAAAAACTTAAGTAAGTCAAGTACTCGTACGATAACTGCCTGGTCTAGTTTAGAAAGAGATAGTTAAGAAGCCTTTTGGTGTAATTAAATTAATGTTTTCGCAGTTTAAGAGTTTTGAAAGTGCATATTTTGCAACATATGGTCCTAAAGGGAGGAAACCCTCTTCCTACGCAAGTGGCGCGTCCACTGATCCGGGATTGCACACACACATAAACACAAAATGTTAATGAACCCCGAAAAACATGCGTTCACGCAACTCTGTATCGGTGTGATATAATTTTCGTAGCACCTTAATCGTTGACTTTTAGGTTCAGTTTTCTCGGGCGCACGCAATATCCGTGGTGGGGGTGACTGGCTTAAAACAGACCGTTTTATACTGCTTGGGCACACTTGCTGTTTAACTTTCTTTAGGGGTAGTTACAGTAACGACATGAGGTGCTTAGCTGTCCTAGTTTTGGTCGCGGTAGCGCGGGCCATGCCCACCGCAGAAAAGGAAGACCAGGGGATTGTTGGGAGTGTTATGGGCGTAGTTAAGGAGTGTTCTGAAGGCGATGTGTCCCTGTGTTTGAAGGTTGGACTACAGTGATGTGCAGTGAATTAATATCAAGTGGTTTAATTAGTGCATGAGTTATAAGTTTTCTTTTGGTTGCAGGAGAAAGCGTTAAAATATGTGGAGACGTTGTCGTCTGCGAGGGAGTTGAGCCTGACTGACGGAGTCACCCTAGTCGGGAATGGGTCTCCTAGGTCTGCGAGGGCATTGGACCCTCTGCCTGAGGAGCCCAGAGCCAGGGAAGCCCTGGTAGAGTCCAGGCTCGTGGATTCTGCTGCTGACCTTTTGGAGAACCATGTGATCCAGTTCAAACTTCCTTCCTTTGCTGTTGAGGGCATGAGAAGATCGCTCGAAGAAGGTAACCAATGATTTCTATATTACAAGCATACATTCAATAAGTGTTATGTAGTTGAAAGTTTATGAATGTCCGGCTTCTCATTATGAATTTTATTATATATACCACAAAAAATTGTTAATTAACCCAAAAACGATTATGTTGTAGAATAATTTCCGTAAAACTTTATTTTAATGGAGCCTTAAATTAAATAAAAAAGGATTAAGTATCAAATATAAGTGAAACTTCTTGCTTATTACTTTTGTACTTTTGCTTGGTGTACAATTAAAGTTTTTAAATAAATTAACACTAAAAAGAATTGATAAAATTCTACTTATTACTATAAACTGCTACTATAAACTCCATGATGAGAGAATATACTCCATATAAGGAATGTTTATTGGTTTAACCGGTTTTAATGTACAATAAAGTACTTTCATACATACATATAACAGTTCATAACAGTTCCAAATATTAACATATTATAATTAGCCAGCAATTTGAAAATCCGTAATTAAGATACGAATTGGGTTTGCAGTTCGACCCACCCACTTTTATATTTTAGACATCACGCAAAACCTTACTTTTCGTATGTTTTGTAAAAACCTACTTTTTTCCTAACTGACAGCGTCATTCATTAAAATTGAATTTCATTATACATGTTATCTAATTAAAAATTTTTATGATGTAAAATACAATATTATACAATTACTGAACATAAAAGACTAGTGAAATTGCCTAGTTAAGATGATACATGCTAATCCAAAGTGTTAGTATGACATAAGACAAAGTAGCTTAACGCTAGCGTAATCTTTGCATTGACTGAAAATCGTGAGTCGCGTGTTCCAGAAACACTTCAAACCTTGCCAAGAACTTTCGTTTTCAATCTTCATATTACCCGAATTACGAAACCAACAAAACAAGGTTACGAAATGCAAATAGAAAAAGAAATTTGGAACAGAGAAATGATTCAATATTTCACAGATGGTTAGAAACAAATAAATGGAGCAAAACAAAGAGTCTTGTGGTTGGACAATAACTACTTATTACGGTGTCGACCATCTGGTCTAAGTAAGTCAGCAATGATGACCAATTTAATCGAGATCAAAACAACTTTTACTTGAACACCCGTTTAGGTATTACTGGACGCTTTCAAATTGTAAAATCTTCTTAAAACCGGTCTCATTATCGAGTTTCAATTAAAAAGTATATTTTATGGTTTCATTCCGAAGTTTCATTATTAATATAATAATTAAATAGTATACATTCATTACTTTCTTTATAAGTCACTGATACATTCCAAAATTCACACGCCCCTAGTTTACTTTGCGTGACAGTGCTCCCAAAATACGCATCGTTCATTTCTATAGTACGGTTTGATATTTTTAGAAGATTGTTCATTGTTCATTGAAACTGGAACTAACATACCATTTAAAGCGACTGTTACAAATCATCCTAACGACACGGCCTATCGCGATACCGAGAAAGACGGATGCGTTGACTGACCGTCACCGATCTCTGTCTGTCGTAGATTTCTAGACTCGCTTCAATGCCTGTCAGGTCATGTAGCATCAGCATCAGTTACAAGTGGGCAATTCTAAGATTATACACCGTGATACTTATGTACCTGCCATAATTAGCTGTATACTTATGACCGTATTTAAAGATTTAAATATTCGACAAACTTTGTTAGATTCAGTCTGATTTTAGAGAGATAACCCGATTCTGAGATAAGAAAAATCTTCAGATAAGAAAAATTAAAAACACGTTGAAAACAACCCGTTATACAATCCAAACGTATTCAATAAAATCTAAAAAAAATTATTCAAAAGGTCAATGGGTAAAGTAACAAATGCCCTAAGAATTTTACATAAAAAATCCTCATAGAATTTTTTAAAATAATAATCACTCCTAGAGTTTTACCCGTTGTATTTATACGGAGCCCATTTTCCGATATGAATGTTCCTAAGATTTGGTGTAGGCACTAATTTTACGTACCTAACTGAGTTCCATGACCTTCGAACCCATAAGGAAAACTAGACCTTGTTGTGATCAGATCGAGTACTTAGTTCTGTAGGGTACTTCAGGATCACGCTGTATAGGAATGTGCGTAAGCGCAGCCTCGTTGCCCTCTGCGCTGACCGTAATCACAACGGTACCCGCGTCGTAAGCCACTCGCAATCAAGGACTCGTGTTCATCACACTTTATTATGTAAAATGCAACCCGATTCTAGTTCCGTTTACCGTTTTAGGTATTGAGTATGGTCACTGCTCAAGTAAATTTACTTTTCTTTTGATGAAGCATATTGTTAATCATCCTTCTAGATTTTTCCTGGTTGTATCTTAGAAGAGCCCGGGGTCCGCTTTGGTACCTAAGATTTGACATAAGCACTAGAAAGTGATTGTCATCTGGCCTTCCAACCCAGAAAACTAGATCTTGTTGACCCGTTGTTGTTGTTGTCTTCTATACCTGTTTGATGCGATGCGCGATGTTTTGCTTCGTTGAAAAGCTACAGTTAAGTACCTATTAAATCAATATTCCTTACGTAAGAAATATATATATATTAATATTCATCTTTGCCTCCTGGCCAGATGCTGGCCAAGAGTAATTCCATTTATAATTAAAAAAAATTGAAGAGATTGTCATAACATGGCTATAACACTGGTTAATTAACTAATAATGTATAATTGGCATGCAAGTCACGTAATGACAAGGTTGGATCACTGTTTAATCTAGGAATGTATCCTAGACCCACGATACCTTATAAATTGTAAAAGTATTAATTTCACTGTATTTGCTTCAATCGATTTTAACTTACGTATATTGTATTTTGTGTTTCTATGTATTTGTGTTATTGTTATTTCACAATACACAGTGCAAAGCATGGTTGCGTATTTATCACCATAGTATAAAACGCACATAAATAATTTATGATTGAAAAAAAAAATTGTGTAAAATGAATACTAAATTCACTGTTCATTCATTACTCGTTTATAAAATTTATTTGTTATTATTTTTGAATTTTCGGAACAACTGATCTTACTTTTCTTGAATTCATTTTAAAAGCTTTGTCACTTATTTTCATATATACCAAATAGATGTAGCTTTCATAAAAGCCATTTCAAGCCCACCAGTTGATCCAGTTGTTTTGATTTCACTTCGTGAAAACGTACTTGATATTACCATAATTAGAATCCCATTCATATTCCAAACGGGTACAAGTACTTGCCAGTTAACACTTGTCTCTGTGAAAGTGGCACTTGCATTCTTGCTTCGGTCATTAGAGTACGCGGTAGTCGAGTCCTTCTGTCGCAGTGAACTTTCATGGAAACCTGTTCGAGTGAGCAAGTCATCGTGAAATCTATCCATAACTGGCTGGCTTTCAAAGATGTAATTGCTTTCGAATGTGGGTGGATGCCCTTTGGTCTAGCTACAGCGCCATACTACAGGTTTTTATAGTTGAGATGCTGCCTAGTAACATCGTATTTAGATAATTTTACAAATAGATTCTAATAAAGTTTATCAGTTATAAACAATTAGTGAATTGGACGAAACAAGTACCTACATCTTTTAGATTGGTAAGATCTCTAGTCTTAAAATACAGTATGTACAAACACTCTGTATTGCATACTCAAAACAAAATAATTAGTTACAATAAGAAAAAAAAAACAATAATATGCCTTTGCCTTAACTGATTAACAAAAAAAAGGTTGGCTTATAAAAGACTTCAAATCATAAAATCTGAATAAATTTGGTAGCAGGCGATCAAAGACAAAAAATCATGGTATTAATATAAAACACCAAAAACATAAGGAATGTTCAGAATTAAAGTCGGTCAACTAGGTAAGCTTAAGCGCGCCGTTAATTTTACAAGTAGGTACATTGATTACTAAGAGACTAAGGAATGCGGTTAGGTGTTAATGGAATCCGTTAAAATCTGGGGCTAAAGAACTGGTAATTGAAAGAAAAAATAACCTACCAACATCGGTTGAACCTGACCCATTTTTATATTTCGTCCGTGTTTGCCAGCAAATATTTTTTAAAGTAATAGCATTGTACAATCATTATACCGCAGGGTTACGTGAAATCTGTTTAGCATTTGATAAACTGCCAGTACGGCAACTATTTTTATTCTAAATATTAAAAATATGATCGTTTATTCCAGCTCGTGGCAAAAAGAAGAAGATCAAGCAGCTCCTCCCTCTTCTGGCTATCGCCAAGCTGAAAATCACCGCTCTGATTCCCTTGTTCCTTGGCATCATCGCTTTCGCCGCAGCCAAGGCTCTCATCCTTGCCAAGATCTCCTTGCTCGTCGCTGGTATCATCGCTCTGAAGAAGCTTCTGGCCAGCAAGCACCATGAGACCAGTTACGAGGTCGTGGCCCATCCGCACCATGATGAACATTATGCCAGCAGTGGACACGGCTGGGGGAGAGCCATCGACGATGCCCAGAACCTCGCCTACGGAGCCCACGTCAAGTCTGATTAAGCTTAGCCATTCTCACTTCAATCCCCTTAGGTTCCACTCTACGACCGCCTTTGTAGTCAGTATCATTGAGAATGCGGGCATTTATTTTAAAGACAAATATTTAAGCAGGCTTATTTATTGCTAGCCGTAGGTTATTTATTTTTATTTATTTGAGAATCCCTTTGTAAGGGAGTGTTGTTCTTGTTTTCATAAACGGTTGTTCTAAGTTTGTATGGCCCTTCTTGTTATACTATATTAGTATGTATATCAAACTCTATACGGTATCCGTATTTGTGTATTTTGTTTTCACAATAACTTTTGGTTTGTACATAGTATTTAATTTTGTTGATTATTTAATTCTAGTCCTTTTCTTTAAGTCCTTATTTTATTTTCCGTATTATTATTTATGGTTATAAGTTAGTTAACACCATTATTATTTGTATGTATTTTATCTCAACTGTGATAATTACTTATATGTTTTCATTATTCATCATTATAATTAACTCGTACACAACATTATATTCATAAGCACATCTTTCATATTATTTCTCTAATAACGCGTATATTCTATGTGTATTATTGCTCATTATGATACTATGATACTTAGGTATATGATATCAATATATATATCATAATCATATTATTTATCATCTTAATATGTGTATGTTCAATACTATTCGCTACATGTTTTGCAATACGTACAAATAAAGAACTCAAAAAATTATTACGAATTTTACTGGTCTTTTCATTTGTTATTACTTAATTATAATGCGCGTAATTTAACATTTCGTTTATTAATTTCACAGAAAAACAACGTTAATTGTGTTGAATTTGCGCTTATTATAGATAAGGGTAAAACATTACAAATAAATAAATACCTAAATAAATATTTTTGTGGATTTTTTTACACAAATCGAACTAGTCCCATAGTAAGCTCATTAAAGCTTGTGTTACGAGTACTAGACGACGATATATTTATTTACTTAAAGGAATGGTACCCAACTGCCCGGCTCCGATTTGATTTATTTTTATATATGTTATAGAGTAGTCTAAAACAACGCACACGTATTATTTTTAGCGGCCCAATCTCATTCTATTCGGAGAAATTGTCCTCCAAAATACTAAAAAGGGACCAAAACCGTTAAGTTCTGTAGATAGTCTTGTTAATGCAAATTGTTAGTTAATAACTAACTGGCTTGATTATATGTTGGAGAACATGAAAAAATAATAGACCCGTGTTTTGTCATTTCCCCTTAAACTTATATTTTACACAAAAAAAAAACAACTTCAAAGTTTCATACTTCTCATGGTATCACACATCATGGACCGTGAAGTTTTCATAACAAAAAAAAAACCAAAGTTAAGTGAACGAAACCATGAGAAGATTGAAACTTTGATGGTGTTTTTTTTATGTAAAATATAAGTTTAAGGGGAAATGACAAAACACGGGTGCATTAATTTTTCATGTTCTCCGACATATAATCAAGCCAGTTATTAACTAACAATTTGCTTTAGCTAAACTCTCCACAGAACTAAACGGTTTTGGTCACTTTTTAGTACTTTGGAGGACAATTTCTCCGAATAGGATGAGTTTGGGCTGCTAAAAAATATACGTGTCCGTTATTTTAGACTACTCTATAACAAATAAAAAAAAAAAAAAAACAAATCGGAGCCGGACAGTTGGTTACCTTTCCTTGTTAGCTATTTAGTATACTTAATACATAGAAAACACTCAAGTCTCAGGAACAAAAGCTTTAGCTCACCACAGAAACAAATGCCCTTACCGGGATCCGAACCCGGGACCTCTAGATTCGGAGGCAGTGTCACTGTCACACACACCAACTAGGCTAAACAGGCCGACAAACTTTTCGATAGTTCTGTATTAAAGATATATTAGTATTGTTGTGTAGTCCTATTTATGAAATTCAATGATACTCGCTAGTTACTCGTACGTTCACAATTAGAATAACAAAATGAAATATAACATAGCAATAATTGAATAGATGATTAACTTAATTAACAAACACAAAGTAAATAAACAATGGGTAAACTATTACAAAACTTATAATTTTTATACTATGACTTGTTACTTTCTTTAAGATATTGTTAAAAGTGACAAGTATTGGGTCAGGATTAAGCACTGAGGCCTTTATGATTTATATAAACATAATCGTCACTAATAACATCATTCAAGCCTATCCTATCATAATCTGCAATAACTCTGACCACAATATCTATTTCACTTGAATATAGAAACAAGTTGACCAACCGCAAGTTATTGCCTGTGGTATGCCAAACACTTACAAGTAAAAGCTCTTTTAATAAATTTCTCTCGACGTGTCTTTGTAGTTTACGGTTTTTAGCATTTAAAAGCGAGGCAGTGACTTTAAGAACAATTTGAAAAACACTCATCCAGTACATGGCACTTTCAATATTATGCCATAGTGACAGAGGTAGTTAATAGGTGCCATCTATTGGGCGTTGACTCAATAAGGATTTCTATAGAGATCCTATACGAGTTCCACCAAGAGGGACAGAAAAGCTCTTACGTAGCTAAATTGAGAAATGGTTTTAAACGTCTGGCAGCTTACCATTAAATAGGGTGCCTTTCCATCAGTAAATTGCTATGCTACGTTGCAATGGATGCGTTTGAATCCACCAATCATATTCATTTATCCACATAACAGCACTGGTGGAAATGGGTTTTCGTAGCGTAGCTTACACATCATCTCTGGTGGAAAGGCTCCTTTAACCACCTCTTTCATTTGGTTGGGTAATCGTTTATTTACCTCAAACTATTTGACATGACGTGGACATGACATTGAGTCAATTAAAGACAAGCGGAACTATGACAAGGACAGCAAATGATATATCTCTCTCTGTAGCTCTTATTTAATTTAGTACCTCTATATGACCATCTCGCTCGGTAGCGGTATTATTATTTGACGTCTTCTCTGGGATACTCTGAGGGCGTTAAGATGTCAAGCATTACGTTGTTTACCTCACCCAAAGCTCCTTCTCAAAAATTATTTCTCGAGTAGATTAAAACCACTTTCAAAATGAACGCGCTCCTATACGTCCACCAAATAGCTGAGACAGTGCTTGCGTGGCGCGCCACGTGAGGAGAGACGTCAAAGCAAAGGGCAGCGTACGAGGGACCGGGATGGGCACCTGCTACCCTTTCCACTTCTAGAGTTAAACGGTAGGACCATATTTGACATTGTTTCAAAGTAAGGTTCTGTGCATTGCGCTAATGCTTATGACTTTATGACCGTACACCATCGCCGTCTACTCTTCTCCTCTTCGTGAATTATTCTTCGTATTGTTTATCGTCGTCACTCTTCTTATTTCATTGTTCATCTTCCTTTTAGATTATTCGTGTCGTTACTTTTCATTGCTCTCCCGGCGTCGCGATCCTTACGAGCCTCCAATTGTGGAAGCGGTGCAGGAAAACAACATACTTAAACTTCTTTATTTGTAAATTTAATAAATAAAACATCTACCTTCGTTCGAGTCGTCTTTCATAATGAATCATATACGTCAAATCATTCGCCATTCCAAGATAATGCAAACAAAATTCGAGCGTTCCTTATTCATAATATCAGCCCTCAGCAAACCTGGCGGCAGACGATCATCGCAAAGGAGAAGAACAAGGAAGACTTGTAGCGAATTGAAGCAAGAAACTCAAGACCGAATGGGATGGCGGCGCACTGTGGAAGCCATTTGCCTCATCTAGAGGAAGAGGAAAATAAGTCAAGTTATTCATCATCTAACAGTCAGTATCGATAGCACACAGCCATTAAAATGCATCAATCCCACATTATTATTTATTAATTTATTATGTCGAATTGTCAAATTGGTGAAAAAGGACCTGAAGTTGCAATCGTCAATAGTTTAAAGTGTCTGCTTACATATTGTTTATTACCGTCGTGGTATAAGAAAAGGAATACATCGGATGAAAATTTCACCGCCATCTACCGGGATTACATGACTAGATGTCAATGCTGCAGGCTACAAGCTGCGGTAAACAAACTTGCTACAAACCGGTTGGCTCAGTTCGTCTAGACGTGTGACCTATTTTTGAAACTAGATGTGGCTGTACGCAATTACTTCAGCAGTAAGGCGAATTACTCTTAACATATTTTTTAAATATTATCTCACTTGCCAAAAGGGGCTGGTGGAGCATATGAAATCATCAGCGCCACTTCTACAATTTGTGATATTGTACGAAATAGCATTTAACAGTTGTCTATTGACGTTTGTAGTGATGAGGATAAGAAGAACTGTTTGTCATATCTAGCGATTATTAATGAATGGTGAATTGTTAATTGAATTGATTCTACTTAGAAGGCTCAAAGTCACCCAAAGAGCAATGGAGAGGTCTATGCGGGGAGTATCTCTGCGTGATCGCATCAGGAATGAAGTTATCCGCAGCAGAACCAAGGTGACCGATATAGCCCTTCGAATCGCTAAACTTAAGTGGCAGTGGGCGGGACATATAGCACGTAGAACCGATGGCCGTTGGGGCGGAAAGGTTCTCGAGTGGCGACCACGTACCGGAAGGCGTAGCGTGGGCAGGCCCCCCACACGGTGGACTGATGACCTGGTAAGGGTCGCAGGTGTCCGCTGGATGCGGGTGGCGCAGGACCGGTATTTGTGTAAGTCTTTAGAGGAGGCCTGTGTCCAGCAGTGGACGTCTTTCGGCTGACATGATGATGATGATAATGATGATGATATTTTAAAGTTGTAAGTAACATGCGGGAAATACCCCAATAGTGACTATTATCCATATTATGACATATGCGGCTCCCCTGCCTCGCCTTGCCGATGGAAAATATAGTTAGAGTATTGTAAATTTCCATATCCACTACAATTTAAAAAAAATACCTAAAACTTCTGCATTGTCATTTGAAAGCATTACAATTTACTTTAAATACTCAGGAGCAAATAAAACGGGTCGGTCTGTAAGGAAATTCGATACAAAAAGTACCTATTTAATAATAGCTATTTATGATACAAGGGTTGTAAAACAAAGAAAGGGCGATATCGCAGATGTTTGAGGCCCGTGCCGTAGGCGAGGGTCATAAATATGCGAGAGAGGGATTTCTGTTTTACGACCCGTGTTTCGTACACAATTTTACGTCACCACTTGGCCAAAAAGTGGGAGGACGCCCAGCGAGCGGAAAAACGCGCTATTTGGCAAGGTGTGGTGTAAAATCTATACGATATTTCAAAATTCTAATTGCCATTTCCTGCGGATTATTGGCTATTCGGAATTGTTTTTGTGATGCCATTCGAACCAGTTTTAAGAGAGGATAAAAAGTCTATATGGGACCAACTACAATTAGAGCAGAACAAAAGGCACAAAGAGAGACAAACGTAGCTTGTTGCTAGCGGCCTACAAACAAATGAATATTATATTGTGACGTCACATTCGGACAAACAGTTGCTGTGTTGCTCGTGAAATACTGCATTTAGGCACATAGTGTTCTACAATTATTATTTTCTTCTTTGAAATGGAGAATTGGTATCTTTTGATTTCCCCTTGGACGATAAAAAAATCATAAATTTTCGAATTTTTTAAGGGATTTTGTTAAACTTTAATAATTTGCAATTTTTGCGAGATTTTGATAGTTTATTGTCCGTATGGAACACTATATTATATTTTTTTTTCGAGTTATTTTTAGAAATATTTTTATTATAAATTTAAAAAAAATGAGAGGTCTACAGCTCACAGAGTCACTAGTAATACATGTAACAGTTCTTAAAAGTTTTATTTCTTTCCATATAGTCGAGCGTAAGCTCTACATTCGACGTTTGTTGGCTATGAAGAGGAGATCAGGCGCAGATCATTTAAACACCTCTAGCAAAACATTTCCTTTCTTTAGCCACTTACGCATTTGTCGATGCGATACCAGTAAATTAACAAATCTGCAAAAAAAAATAACTTACATTTAAGGGAGTAACTTCCTAATAGGAGCGCGATAAACTGAAGCGGGCCCGTACGAATTTTCTTTCATAGGCCACTTACGCATTTGTCGATGCTTAACCAGTAAACTCTCAGACGTTACAAATTTTTACTTATATTTAAATGAGTACCTCCGCATAGAAGAGGGATAAACTGAAGCGGGTCAGTACAAATGCAGTACTGAATCCATATCCCTCTGGCTGTGCGCATTATATTACTGACCTCAACCACTGAATCACATCTGAAAAAATGGCTACCGTCACTACAGCACAATATAGACCTCAGAAACAGGACCCAATATCTATCTCTTTGCACCTCACTTAAATTCCCACCGGAGATGGCTACCACAAATCCCACCTATTCCGCTTTAAAATTCCCGCGACAGCCTTTACCCGTGTGATGGAAGCACCTCACAATCTATCGATCACCTTCTAAACAATGTCAAAAACTCACCAATCGGATTACGAAATCATCTGTCATAATCTCGATACACAACAATAAAATCTGATAGTTCTTATTCGTAAAAAAGCACAATAGACTTAGGTAACAAATTTATTACCACCATATAAAGTTCAACAGTACATCCACTTTTTACATAAATATCACATATTTTTATCTCACTTATCATTCATTGATGCTCAGCATCACTAACTTCTTGTAACAAGGATTTGAGAATTCAATACGCAATTTATCAAAGTTAAAAAAATATCGAAAATCACTTCAACGACAACGCATCAAAAAAATTCTTTTCATCAGCATTCCATTTCGTCGAATAATTGATGCAAGTTAATATGAATCACGATTTTTCATTCGACAAATTAGAAATCATTTATGGATTACAGCATATGATTTTTGAGGATATTTTTTATAAGTAGCTCTTAATTTTTAGTTTTTTATTGCAATGTTCTAAATGTTCTTTTGAGTATTTTCGTTGTGTGATTAAATAAATTTGTCTTTACGAAAGAACTTTTCATATTGGTTTAAATCACTTAAGACAGACTTCGCGTAAAATCATTTCAATATGTTAAATATATAGCTGGTCTCCCGCGATACAGGCCTAGCCTAGTGCGGGGACCCCTGGAATCTCGGCCAATTTAAATGTCATGCACCCCATGCCAATTTTATAACTCCTTTTTTTTGTATTTACGTTTTCTGTGCAATAATAGTACATTACTACAGAGGCCGGGACGGAAGGGGTGGCTGGCCGAAGACATATATACGGCCGAGCGAAGCGAGGCCGGATAGGTCTAAGGCTGGCAACCCCATATTTCCCGCCGAGGTATGTATAGTGCTTTTCTCAAACATGCAATGAAATAAACAACAAAAAAATCAATGTTTTATTTTTTAGTGGCAGAATGTCATGGTGCCTGTGCCACAATTCATGTGGAATGGAAATTAAAAAAGAGGACTTTGCCGGCCTAGGCCTGCAAGATTTGTATGAAATTCCATTAACTACCTCTTGTCCTAGCCGCACCTGAAACGTCATACTTCGCAGCCTATTATAAGGAACATAACATCAATATTTCATTGCATGTTTGAGAAAATGATTATTATTAATATGTAATATTTCGCAAGTATAATATTTTTCAGATTTACCTTTAAATACCGACTTAAAGGTTTATTTATTGCTGAGTTTCCTTTCCTCATGAAAAATCAGTATTCTGAGCCAAAAGCGATTTTCAATTTCAAATTTCTTCCGATACCACAAACCACAATATATAGGTACCAAACACTAAATGAAAGCCACGGGTTCGTACGCAACGTTTTCAAGCGTTTTCTATAGTAAAAATTACACTTACATTTACCAATCTTACTTATTTATTTATTTACGTTCAAGTATTTACGTGATTGTCCTGCTGGTAACGCTTTGCATATTGTATGTATATAATATTTATGTACGCTTCTGGCACTTCACCGGGTGCTGCCGTGGCACACTCGCTTCGCTCGCTCGGCTCGTGCGCTGTAGGGTCACAGTTTTACCTCCTCCTCGCTTTGCTCATTGTCGTACGTAACGGACACGGGCCAAAGGGAGCATGAAGATATAAAAAAAAAAATGGGGGACAATCTTACACAAATCGACCTAGTCCCAAACTAAGCAAAGCTTGTACTATGGGTACTAAAGTAAAAAGTAAAAGTAAAAGTAAAAGTAGTTTATTCTTCAAATTAGGCATATTACATGCACCTATGAACGTCAATAAACTACCACCGGTTCGGAAAAATAAACCTCTGCCACGAGAAGAACCGGCGTAAGAAACTCGGCGAGGTGTCATTTTTTCAAAACAATATACATTGTATAGTTAAATATAAAATTACAGTCTCAGTTACTACAAAAATAACAAGCTACAGTAGAAAACCTATTTTCGCGATAGATTAGCCGTGCAGGACACTATCACTGCCAAACATCCCTGTCCATGATGTAATCGTTTACCTTATAATATGCTTTTGAAATAAGTGTTTGTTTTACTACAGATTTGAATTTAGAATTGCTAAGTTCAGTAATGTGTTTTGGAATTTTATTGTAGAATTTAATACAATTTCCCAAGAACGACTTTTTCGCCTTTACTAGTCTATAGAAGGTTATTTTCAGTTTCCCAGTGTTTCTGGTGGCTATTGGTTTATCAGCGTTCGTTGGGAAATTGCACAAATTCTTCCTAACATACATTATTATTTCAAATACGTATAGGGACGGCAGGGTTAGAATATCTATTTCTTTGAAAAATTCTCTTAATGAGTCACGCGACCCCAAGTTATAAATTGCCCGGATAGCCCTTTTTTGCAAAATAAAAACAGTTTCAATATCTGCAGCTGATCCCCACAAGATTAGACCATAAGTAATTATACTATTAAAATAAGCAAAGTAAACTAACCGTGCCGTTGCCACATTGGTAAGCTGCCTTATTCTCCTGACTGCAAATGCAGCAGAGCTCAACCTACTTCCTATCGCTGTTATATGGGAACCCCACTGCAATTTTGAGTCCAATGTAATACCTAAGAATACAGTTGACGTAACAAATTCTAATGTTTGGCCATTAAGTTTAATATTTGTATCTAAGTTTCTATTTGACGAGTTCGCTAGAGAGAATTTCATACATTTAGTTTTTTTCGGATTCAACACTAAGTTATTGGCAGCAAACCAGTCAGATATCATGGACAGGGTATTATTTGGTTCAATGAGTTCAGTATCTTTCCTATTTACCTTGAACAGTAATGAGGTGTCGTCTGCGAACATTACAATGCCTGATCTTCGGCTTACCATATATGGTAGATCATTTACATAAACAAGGAACAGGAAAGGGCCTAGAATAGACCCCTGAGGTACTCCCATCTCTACCACTGTCTCTGACGAAAGGGCTTTATTTATCGCTACCTTTTGATTTCTCTGTGTTAAATATGATTTCATAAGATCCAATGCATGTCCTCTGATACCATAGAAATTAAGCTTACAAATTAAAGTTCCATGATCTACACAATCAAAAGCCTTGGAAAGGTCACAGAACACTCCAATGGCGTCATATGACTCTTCCCAAGACTGCAAAATAAATTTTATTAAACTTGCACCTGCATCAGTAGTTGATCTACCTTTCGTGAAACCGAACTGCTGTGCGTGCAAAATATTGTGTGAATTAAAATGAGAAACCAATTGCGTAAGCATTATTTTTTCGAATATTTTGCTAAACGCAGGTAGGATAGAAACTGGACGATAATCAGAAGGATTATCTCTATGACCTGATTTGAAAATAGGAACTACTTTACTACACTTCATTAAGTCTGGAAAAATGCCATTGTCTACACAACTATTAAAAATGAGAGCTAGAGTGGGTGCAACGACCTCGAGAATAGATTCCAGTACCATGACTGACACGCCCCATAAGTCCTCAGTCCTCTTTATTTTTAACATTTTAAAAGACTTCAGTACATCTAGAGGAGAAACATGATGAAATTTGAAAATATTTAGTGACTCTAATTTTACGTTCTCATTCAGAAGGGATTCTGCTATTGTGGTAGATGATGCCAAACTTTGAGTCGTGACTATAGGAATTTTGGAAAAGAAATTATTAAATTCATCGGCTACTTTTAGTGCATTAGTAATTAAATTATCCTCTATTTTCAAAGAAATCGTGGACTCTTTATTACTTCTCTGCCCAGTCTCTGTGTTTATTATTTTCCAGACAGTCTTGGCTTTGTTATCTGAGGACTTTATTTTATTATTCAAGTGCATTGCTTTTGCCTTTGTGCACACTGTTTTGAATAATTTGGAATAATCCCTAACATACTGATGGAAGCGTTCGTCAGTGGTGCAAGATCTCCTTTCATAAAGTTGGTATAAGTTATCTCTACTCTTTCGAATTCCGGTAGTTGCCCAATCATTAAATCTCATTACTAGACGACGATATACATACTTATATAGATAAATACATAGAAAACATCCAAGACCCAAGAACGTATATCCGTGATAAATGCACAAATAAATGCCCTGGCCGGGATTCGAACCCGGGACCTCTAGCTTCGGAGGCAGAGTCACTACCAACTAGGCTAAACAGGCCGGCCGGAATATAGTTCGTTTTTGTGCGAATGCAATTTAAGTAACTTTGCTAATTAACTGTTATTGCATGTGCATGAAATAATTGAAACAAGTAGAAATTTTTAAGAAATAAAATGTTCCAAAAAATTTGTAATGGAGTATGTAAAATTGTAATATAAAGATGTCTTATTATGATAATACTACGAGCTACGTTGAATAAATGAATAGTTCTGTCACTTATAATACCTACTTGTGAAATGAATCATTGTTGAATTGTACTTCTATAAAGTAAACACAATTGAAATTCATGAATGGTGGATAAAATAAAATAACGCCGAACGAAAATACAAAAACTAAAAATTAGAGGAGTCGTTATCACTGAAACGATGTTCAATGAAAAGTTAGTCGGCAAAACAAGGACCTCCATGTGGAGTATAAGTCCTTTAATATGGAAACGTTTTAGTACGATGTGATATAGATTATTAGTTGATGTTTCAAACTACTAAATCATAACATGGAAGGCTGCTGTAAAATATATCGTCAGAAAGGTCCTGTTCATATTTTTGTGACACCTTGTTCGCTTAGATGTATTCGATAACTCATGGACTACACAAAGAATTCAAATATAAACGAAACGATGACTTTACAAACACATCGAAAACCGGTTTCTAATTTGAGAACAACAAGAATAAAGTCCTATCTCTCTATAAGTGTCAGTCTAATAGGAACTTTCTGTAAAGGATTCTGAAGTGTGTTCAAACCGATCAAAACAAAGGCCACAGTTTGTGTCAAGTCATGATTATCACTTTTGCATTCACGGATCATTAGCATTGTTGTGACAGTGATACGGTGTCGTGGTAAGTGTTAAGAGGTAGCGGTTAATCTATACCACCTACATCTCAGTTGTAGTTTTGTGCGAACCCGGTCAGCCTTCGAGATTATGTTGTACTTGTATCTAGTAAAACTACAGCGGGCGTATGATGGTTGCCAATTTATCACTTATCGTCGTGGATAAAACGCCCGTCACTCTCGCTTGTCAGAACGTGACGAATGATCGATCAAAATCTTCGCTCAACTCCCGTAGGTCTACCGTTTAGTAGTAGTAGTAGTTAGTGTATGCATTTCCCTGCCGTTGGCGGATAGCGGAAACTACCTCTCCACGCCACCTGAGTTAAGCGGTAGATCAATATTATTTTTCTTCGTATGATTAATTATCTTCAATGCCCTTTCTCATTTTTTTATTATTGTTTTTTGTTCAAAGTTTGTCTGGTAGAGATTGCTCTCTAGCGATAAGGCCGTCTGTTGTTTACCTCTGCTTGTATCTCTCTATACTATGTTTCTGAACTATTTGTATTTTTATCGAGATGTGTAATAAAGAGTATTTGTATTGTATATAGTACCTTCAAGACGCTTTCTCATCAGCAATTCGACAAATCGACTAAGTTTTGAGGAACGCAATGGACCAGAGCACCTAGGTGGAGAAAGTGTTTTAGAGCGGTAATGCGGACGGAATGTAATTTCGCTCATATTTCGAGCAGTCCAACTAGAGAAGTAAGTATCCACTGCAGTTATAATAACACCATTAGGTATTTCCCCCATTGCTCGAGTACAGTGGCTTATTTTGAATATTTTGATGAGCAAAATCGTATATTTTAATTTTATGTTTATATTTTGTTAGAACAAGTTTTCTTCTTTAATACATATTAGATCTAGTGGGCTTGTAATCTGTATTCTAGACAAACCGCTCCCTCTTGTAACTTACCGCCCGCCCCCAATATTACTCCGAGAACAAGTAGTATTTGTGCGTTATGACATGTTACTTTCTTCATAGTATTAAATATGGGCGGACCGGATCTTAGGATTGTCACAATGGACAATGACTGGAACATACTGTATGCCGAAGGGAAATCTTGTGAACTATTAAAGACCTGTGGAGTTGCGAACAGAGCACGACGGCATTGATTTGTTGGAAAAATATAAAAAAGGGAAACGATGGAATTGTATAAAGTTGTTTTTTTAAGCCATTATCCAGAAAATGGACTTTTACAAAAAGTTACCTATTAAAAATATAGCTGTCTAGGCGGAATTATAACCCTTTTGTCAACTTAGATTGATACATTCATATTTTTTCATTCACTGTTAGGTGTCACTTGAGGTCCATTTAAACATATTTTCTATATAATTACAAGGAATTGCATTCTGTTACGGAATGAAAAGTAAAATTTAAAAATCATAACCTATAGCGATAAAATAGTAAGAGTTGGTTTAAGGCGTTCAAGTATATAGAGCTTTTAATTATTTCGAAGTTGGTTAATTATTTTTTGAAACTTATACAAAGAATTAACAAATGGAAGAATTAGGAAATGGATACATTTTGTGCTAAGTTTAACTCTTATTTGTGTCTTGAGTTTTTCGAGCCTCTGCCAATACATAAACGTCGCATAAGAAGAAATCAAACGCTAACCACTAAGAAGGTAATTACAACGTAAACCAAGATAAAAGCATTGATATACAGCGGCCGGAAGAAATCGAACACTGGCAACTAAATCCAGGAAACGGAAGGAAATCCCAGAGCTCTTGCATATTACAAATGAGGAGAAAACTAAACCCTACGTTTTACATGCAGACTGTGCCCAGAAGCGACTTACGGATTTGTCTAACTGGCCAGTACTTTGAATCTCAAGATTTTATGTAAACAAAGGAAAGTAAAGCTTGACTCTCCAGTTTAAAGTCTAGATTTCTTTGAAATGGTTCTTTTGAATATGTACAATGAGCTCTCTCTAACGTCATTGTTTGAGTAAGATTGTCAATAGTACCTTTGTGAAGCCGACAATTATATGGTATTGAGACTTTTGTATGCGGTTGAAGACTGATTGATTGCCTATGCACGTCTAAAAATAAAGATTTAAGGTGTTGTGGTCGATTGGTTGCGTAAGTTTGAGGATATCCTTTGTGAGAGTTTTTGAATTGGAATTACGATGAGCTGGCAGCAAAACCGCATTACAACAGCATGAATGTGCACCGACACGGCACACTTAAACGTGGACGTTCATTCAATCACGTTTCAATTTTTTATGTTTATTTTTAGCTTTTGTAACTTATAATACATTTTATTGAAATATTGACATGAATGTGGAGAACATCAACCAAGCATGGGCTCTATTCTTGTTGGGTCAAAATTTATTGTCAATTGACTTCAAGATTATTTTCTTAAATTTATGATTTTTCTTTATTTTTTCAATTGGTTTACGATATTGATAATAGTATAGAGTTATATAGTGTAAAATGCCTGCAAAACAAAGACATCTAGTACGCCTTCAAGCAAAATACAATGTTTTGTGATACGCTACTATTTTGAAGACCTGTGATGTGCCTATGTTTCACAATAAATAATATATCATTATAAGTCTGCCTCTTTGATGGTAGTCGAAAAATCAATAAAATATTGCTTAATTTATTTTGCATTACAAAGCGTTAAAATATAACCTAATTTATCGACGTTACCTACTTCAATTTCATCATCATCACGTCAGCCGAAAGACGTCCACTGCTGGACGTAGGCCTTCATCAAAGACTTCCACAATGACCGGTCCTGCGCCACCCGCATCCAGCGGACACCCGCGACCCTTATCAGGTCATCAGTCCAACGTGTGGGGGGCCTGCAGAACCTTTACGCCCCAACGGCCATCGGTTCTACGTGCTATGTGCTCCGCCCACTGCCACTTAAGTTTGGCGATTAGGAGAGGGCTATATCGGTTACTTTGGTTCTGCTGTGGATGGCCTCTTTCCTGATGCTATCACGTAGACAAACTCCCAGCATAGCCCTTTGGGTGACTTTGAGCCTTCTTATGAGGCCCACAGTAAGCGACCACGTTTTAGTTCCATGGGTTATCACTACTTCCATTTAAAGACAGCGACATGTCATGCCGCGCCTGTTTGAAGCAGCCCATCTAGAGAAGTACCTCAACTTTACAAGATCACAGCCCAAATAACACCACTACTTGCTCAGTAGGTGTTCCTGGTGTTGTGTAAATTTGCCAGAGCTCCCGAGAATGGGCTGAGTTGAGAGTGGGGATCTGAGGGTGTACTCCGAACTTCGAAAATCGAACTTCGTGTCGTGCCGTCCCTTTCACTCTCGTGTTGTACACTATATGACGGAAAGAGACGGCACGATACGAAGTTCGATTTTCGAAGTTCGGAGTAGGCCCTCAGCTTTTGTCTCTAGCCGTCAGTACAACGTATCCTCAGAACAAAAAAGAGTCGGCAGTGGCATGTAATGTGTGACGCAAACGTCCATAGGCAACAATGTCTGCTTACCATCATGTAGGCCGTATGCTTCTTTTGTCATCGACGTAGTACAAAGAAACAAATCACATGTATTTTTTTCAAAATTCAAGTCAGGATACGAGTTAAGTCATCTTAATGTCCGGTTCTTGAGTAACCGAAGAAAGTTCAATTGCATCACGACATTACACATCACACGACCTCTTTTTGAGTACACGCACGTTACAGACTAACATAATATTGTCCTCTATATGCGCATCCTGAGATGCTTTCGCTTGAAGGACTTTGAATTAGGTAATTTTTAACACGACATCGTAATATTGCTTGAATAGGTTTAGAAAGTGTTGAAAATTTTGCGGCCTCAAACCGTAAGTTATTGGAGATGGCATTTATCGTAGTAACACATTCTTTGAACGAGAAATATGTCATGTAACTTACTGTCCAACAATTATATAAGTGCATTAGTTGATTTCCGGGCAACTAAATTTTCTGATCAAACTTAATTTATAATAATAATTTTGCTTATTGGAAAAATTACCTTTAAAAAACTCAGTTCGGTCCTTTGTGCGGAAATAGGTTAATTAGGTATGAAGTTATTCCTTAATTGCCTAGTAAAAAATATCAAGTTTTCGATCTTATATCTATAATCATTATTTTATTGACATCATTAGAGTTTTAATATTAGATATCACCTAGCCTTCTTAGTTTGAATATAAGTAGCCGGTCGAAAAATATTTTTTTACACCTACTTTGTGTGGGTAATACAATAGTGGTCTTATATTTTGTACTTACCAACCAATATTACTTGTAACCTATATTTAACAAAATAAACAAAATGAATTTTATTGATATCATATTTTATCAATCAGTTATTTTTTCTTGGGGATAAGTAAAGGTATATCTAAAGTGTCTCGATAAAATTAAGACAGTGTAATCCATCCAAATCTTATCGAGATTGGTGGCATACAAATACCACTGACCCTAAACTCAGACATCGTAACCCCCTTTCATAAAAATCTAGCAAATGCGTGTTAATACGTTTCATTCTCAAAACTTTGACTATTTACATTTCGTCATACGTCCCACCCGTGACATATGAGCGAGAGAGGGGGCCGCAAAATAAAACTGACGAGTACGAAGCAATTCCCAACAATTGTACATTCGCTGTAGAGATGAAAGCATTCGTGGCATTCTTGGCATTCGTGGCCGTGGCCCATGGCCTGCCCATGGCCAGGGAGGAGAGCTTCTTGGACAAATTCATGGCCAACATAAAGGAGTGCGTGGAAACCGACACCGTGTTGTGTTTGAAGGTGTGTGAAGTGATTAGTGATGTGAAGTGAATTAGGGTATTGGACGTCAATTTAGTGCATTTAGGGAATCACGGATTGATTCATTTTGATAATCAGTGAGATATTCGGAATATTGTCGGCCTGTTTAGCCTAGTTGGTAGTGACACTGCCTCCGAAGCAAGAGGTTCCGGGTTCGAATCCCGGCCAGGGCATTATTTGTGCATTTAGCACGGATATTTGTTCCTGGGTCTTGGATGTTTTCTATGTATTTAAGTATATCTATATCGTCGTCTAGTACCCATAGTAAAAGCCTTGCTTAGTTTGGGACTAAGTCGATTTGTGTAAGATTGTCCCCCCAATATTTGGGCCAGTTGGGAACATATATCGATGTCATTTATAGGCATGACTCAAAGTGGATTTGAGTTATTTTGTTTACTAAACGGGATAAAAACGATTTCCAAAATAGACTCGCTTGTAAAAATTGCAAAATCTCAAGCCTGACAAGTTTTGCATATACTTTTTCTTTGGGACACTCAGTTATGAGAAACTATTATTCAAAGTATTAATTATATTCAAATTACAAGTAGTGTAATTGTAAAACCACCTCATAAGATAATTGACAAGCTTAAAAACTTGAGATGATCTGTTGCTATAAAGGAAGCAGTTAAAACATTTTAGTTGTAAATGAATGTAATTAAGTTTGGAGAAGATTCATAATAAATCTTTCTAGTCCATAATACTGTCACAGATCATAAAGTTACGAAATATTAAGTTTAATTCGAAATTTTCAGGAAAAGGCCATGAAATATACCGAAAACCTGGCTGTATCGAAGGAACTCAGCGTCGCTGACGGCATCATATTTTCGAGGACCGGTAGCCCCAGGTCTGCTCGAAGCTATGATCCTCTGCCCGATGACTCCAAGGCCAGGGAAGCTGCTGTGGAAGACAGGATCTTGGACAACGTTGTGGACTTCCTGGACGGACATGTCCTGACCCTGAGGATGCCCAAGTCCTTTACTGAAGACAACTCTGTTGATGAGGAAGGTATGTAAATTCAAAATGAGTTTATGTTGATTTTCAGTTAACTAGTATTGTCGATATGGGAAAACAAGAATATATCAGGAGTTCAAAAGGAATAGCTAGTAAAATGCAATGTTAAAATCGTATGAAATTATGTTTTTGTATGTAAACCTTTAAAAATATATCACATACAGAAACTCACGCCTATATTCCCAAAAGTGGTAGGCAGAGCACACGAACATTAATTTCAGTGCCACTTATAGCAAAAAAAAAAAACGACAAATATATAACGAACGTAATGCACTAGAAAATATTGTACTCGTAGTACTAAGAAGTAATTTTGAAACGTCAATTTATACATTTATAAATTAAAAATATAATTAACAATTATTATTATCCTATAAACTATTTACCTAAAACCTAACAAACTAAACAAACAACAAAATTAAACTAATACATACATATCCAAAAGCCCAATCTATTAAGTCACTGCCAGTAAGTAACGCTCCCAAAATGCTGGCGGCATTGCCACGTAGACTGGCAATGCTTAATCTTTGTCATTTGGATGTTGACTACAATAAAAAATAATTAGTATTTTATTACTATTAAACAAAACTCACTTAAATACTCCTGAATATATCACGCTTCAACCTAGTTTTGCTATTTTACTATATTTAACTACATAAAACAGCAAAAATGAATGCTATTTTGACCATAGAAAACCGTGACGTCACTTTGTTCCTATTGCCCTACAAACTTCATACTAAAATATGATTTTGACGTTTCATTAAAAGTTCAACATCCTTCTAGTCATAGAACATTCTTTACATCATAAAAAGAAGTAACGATAATGACAAAAGTTTCTACATAAGTACATGAATTAGGTTGTCAACACGTTAAAAATATTCATATGAGGCTTGTGATGCTTAAAAGTGGTATTGTCATGTAAATTAACTGACTCCTGAATAATCAAACCAATTTTTAGGGTTCCGTACCCAAAGGGTAAAAACGGGACCCTATTACTAACTAATAGCTAGACTGTTGAAATTTTCACAGATTGTGTATTTCTGTTGCCGCTATAACAACAAATAATAAAAACAAAATAATAATAATAATTAAGGGGGGCTCCCATACAAAAAACATGATATTTTAGCCCTTTTGGCTACCACTCGCCGAGCTAGATCTCAAGAACCGTAATAGACAGTTGAAATTTGCACAGATTATGTATTTTTATTGTGGCTACAACAATAAATACTACAATCAAAATAATAATAATAATTAAGTACAATCAAAATAATAACAACTACTCTGTTGTATGGGAGCCCTCCCATACAACAGAGTAGTTGTTGGCGTTTTTTTATGGTATGTGTATATAATATATAGTAGTGTTCAGCACATGAATTCAAATGCAACGATAGTATATAATAATCAATTTGTGACCCATTACTAAAATATTTCTTTGGATTGCCATACACTATGAGAGGACTATCAACCTGAAGTGGGTCACAAAAGTACTTGATTGTTTTACCTTTAGGAATATATTTCACAAAAATAAATAATAAATATTAATAGTGGGACAATCTTTTACACACATCGTACTAGTTCCATAGCAAGCTCAATAAGACTTGTGTTATGGGTACTAGTCGACGGTATATTTAATAGAAATACAAAGAAAGGAACTTGTTGATGTTTTAAGGAACAACTCTTTTTGCTCGTCACATAACGAAATGCCCTTACCGGGATTTGAACCCGGGATCTCCAGCTTCGAAGGCCGTGTCATTACATCATTTATAATCTACGTAAGATTCACCTTCCTAAAAACCCTGAATACATTATGTAATGAACGAATTAATTGACTCTGTTTTGGCCCTTAACCCTAAGATTGATTGTAGACATTCGTTTCCCAAGTAATTCTCATCCTACTCTGATCGGAAAGTCGCACGATATCGTTTTCTAGAACCAATTGGCCGATGTGCACATATAATAACCGAGTTAATAGACGTAAAGAATACCCGTTCACACGTTTTCAATTCTAGTGTGTACTCTCTCAAAGTCAAGTATGAATGCATTGGAATAGTGTACAGTAAACCGCCATTTTCTCTTGGCTAAAATTTTAACGCATTCCTATTATATATGCGAGTATAAGGGTTTATGGCTACTCAAATGTGGTCGGTTGGTTGTGCTGTAAATTTAACTTTTGTGCCTCACAACGGTAAAGTAAAACAAGTACGTGCTAAAGCAAATAACGGGGGCCAACGAAGTAAGTGGCATTACATATTCCGAAGGAAAATCTTCGAGGCTCGATTGCGGACCGATAATTATAAATACGACAAGACGAATGGAGGACTTAACAAGCTGTGATTAGTTTAATCTATATATCAAACCAAGACCAACTACGACTAAGACCACTGGGGGATGGGCAGCAGCATCCCTGGAGTGCGGTGGAGGTACTGCGATCGCCAATCCGCATGCCAAGCGACATAAAATAAATATACAGGGTGTGGCCTGTAATAGGAGCAAAAAAATAAACGGTACACTATTGAGCTCTCTAGCAATTATTACGAAATGATTTTAATTGAAAAAAAAATTTTTTTGGATTTTTTTTTCGCTAATGTAGCTTATATGTACTTTTTTACTCTACTGGAGTGATATTAATAACAATTTATTCAAAAAACACTAAAAAATTTCAAAAAAAAAATTAAAAAAATCCCAAAAATATTCTTTTAAACCAAAAATGCCGCAGCGATTATGAGTCATGACTTGAAGTAACCTCAAAATCAGCATAGACTGCCGCGCTATAATCTCTGGGTGCCAAGATCCATTACTTGGAGGTCATAACTTTAGATAAAAATTTCTCCTAATTGAAAAAAGACAAATTTTTTTTGGACACAAGAGGTTACTTCAGGTGCTCTAAGGAAGCGTCCTTTAAATTTATTGCTCCTATTACACCCTGTATAAACCTTTAAGACATATTACATTAAGGACACACCCGTTTAGCGGACATAATTGTAACACCGAAAAGAAAAACAATAAAGACCTTTATTTTCTTTTCGTGGCGATTATGGCATTTACCCCCCATGAAATTGGGGGAGGCCTATGTCCAGCAGTGGAGGTCCTTCGGCTGATGTGGTGGTGGATATATCAAACCGCGCGGTATAGTTAAACTTGGATGCAATTCTGGCATGTCTGTAGTCGGGGATTAGGTATACAGTCAATTCACCCTATTATTACTTACGAGAGTATGATAAGTAGTAAGTAGTATAATAACTCGGCCACGACTTTCGGTGAATTGCGGCGCGGCAAGCGTTTTATCTGTTCATTGCACGGTCCAGACGCGCAACGCACAGCGTTTAGTTGGGTTCACATGCAATGTATTAGCGAAACCGCTTCCGCTGTCGCCGCCGCTCGATGTCGTGGCCAGACCGTAAGCTACCTTTAACTTAAGCACGTACTTTATATCCCTTATAGTCATTGTAACAAGAGAAAAAATGGTACGTGTTCCAATTTCTTTGTCTACACCTATAATTTATTTATTTTATTTTGCGTATGGCAAGTGCTCATTTTGCTACAAACTAAAAGGTAGTCGGTCCAACCACTTTGAAACTTCTGAGTCAGCTTGGAGGATCTTGGTCTGTTCAATTATAGTCTGACCTGTGTCAGACTATAATTGAACAGTAACCTATTAATTAATATGAATGTCATGGTATATCATTATGCACAAGTGGGGCTTCAGGTCGGACCCAAATTGTACCTGCGGCCAGATCCAGTCGATGTCCCATATTACAGAGAACTGCCCGCAGCTTGCTGTCCAGTGTGGTATCGCCAAGATCCACCAAGCTGACTCAAAGGTTTCAAAGTGGTTGGACCGACTGCCTTTTACTTTGTAGCAAAATGTGCACTTCCACCACCACCACATCAGCCGAAGGACGTCCACTGCTGGACATAGGCCTCCCCGAATTTCATGGGGGGTAAATGCCATAATCGCCACGCTTGGCATGCGGATTGGCGATCGCAGTATCTCCACCGCACTCCAGGGATGCTGCTGCCCATCCCCCGGTGGTCTTGCCATACGCAAAATGTGCACTTGCCATACGCAAAATAAAATAAATAAATTATAATATGATTATTATGGAGCATTTGATATCATATGAGAATAAAAACAAGCCAAAACCGATAATTCTATGAGTCTAGTCAAATATATTTTTGTTTACACTAAGATATAATGGCCCAAAAAATAATTTTTCAATAAAGGCTGCCACCACCACGACCATATCAGCCCAAGGACGTCCACTGCTGGACATAGGCCTCCCCCAAATTTACGGGGGGTATATGCCATAATCGCCACGCTTGGCATGCGGGTTGGCGATCGCAGTATCTCCACCGCACTCCAGGGAAGCTGCTGCCTAATCCCCCGGTGGTCTTGGTTGTAGTTTTAGGACATAGAAAATACTTATTATACCAATATAAGACCAATTAAGCTCGAAACACACAGAGCGCGCGGGGTGCGGGGCGGAGGCGGTTTAGAATTTTTGCTTTTTCCGAAACTGTCGACTGCTGATAGTACGTATCGATTACTGCTTCATATGTCACACACGCCGCCTCCACTCCGCTATCCCGCGCGGTTTTTTGGTGCGCCGTCCCCCAGACCGCGCCGCGTTCGGTTTGCCGAAAAACCGCCTCCACCACGCAACGACGCTGCGCCGCGCTCTGTGCGTTTCATGCATTAAACTCGTGATTGAGTAAATGTTATTGATTTCACTTTTATGGTTCTCACACGTAAAAGCTCAAGTCTTGAGTACGTGCTTGATATAAGCTTGAGGCTTTCTGCTTACTAATAATCTATAATTTGCCCGGCATAGCTCATGATTTCTTCGATCACGTATCAGATTTCTAGTGTAATTTTCACCACGTCCATAACTATCTATCCTGTCATTGAAATCAGATAATCATGAAATTATCAGTACTTTATATATTTAGAATGGAAATTTATAAGTTTTAAAGGTTTTTGACATTGCTTGAATGATACAAATTATCAACATTTTTTGTATTGTGACATAAAAATGGCAATGACTTATCACACCAGCGTCGTTTAACAGAACAGGAAATATTGCTTTTACTTCCACCACCACTACCACCATATCAGCCCTAGGACGTCCACTGCTGGACATAGGCCTCCCCCAATTCCATGGGGGGTAAATGCCATAATCGCCACGCTTGGCAAGCGGGTTGGCGATCGCAGTAACTCCACCGCACTCTAGGAATGTTGCTGCCCATTCCCCGGTGGTGGCTTTTACTTAACTTAAACCCAAATTGACCTAATACTTATCAATGTGATGCCAAATCGAGTATGAATAATCTGTAGCTTCAAACCATTCATAATGGGCTCTGACTGCTTTGGCCTAGACACCTTAATTGAAAATTTTATGAACACATTACATTCAAGAATTTTGAAATTTTTAGCCTCATTGAACCAGTTCCAAAGTCGTAGGTAAATTTATAGAGGGCATGATGTAAAGGTAACGATATTAATGAGTTTAAAGCACTTGACAAGTTTAAAAGTTTTTATGGTTCTTACTATATCGGTCAGAACAAAGAACAGACAAATAGTTTTAAACTTATGACTTCCTAGTAATTAATGGATCTTGACAAGTTGACACCACGAGATTATAGCGCGGCAGTCAATGCTGATTTTGAGGTAGCGTCAAATTATAATAGTTGTTGCGTTTTTAGTTTTAAAGTTAATTTTTTACAAGTTTTTTTAAATCAAGTTTTATTAATAATATCACCCCAGTATATATAGTAGAAAAAAACACGTAAGCTATATTTGCATAAAACAATTTTTACAAAAAACTTTCTTTTTTTAATTGTAACCACTAGGAAATAATTGCAGCAGGGCACAAAGTGAACCGTTTAATTTTTGCACCTGTTACAGACCACAGCCTGTATACTATACATTCTGCTTCACTATTTTTATCATCCAGCTAGATCTAGGTTCTTTCTTGGTAGTGCTAGGTTATGTTGAAGATGTGTCAATTCACACGTTGCTTTTACAACTTTTGCTTTCAACTTTCTTTCATTCTATGGATTTCTATTGGAGTATTGTTGGTATTGTTGTATGAAATCTAGTGATAACAGTGAAGTGTCTAGAACCAAACGTTTACAGCATTTAGACATTTTTTTGCTGACATAGAATAAAAATTAAACAAACCATTTCCAATTTACTTAAATGACTTGTCTTAGTTAAGTTGAGCCTAGCGGTTAATGATCCTGCCTACAAAGCTGACGGTCCTGAGTTCGAATCCCGTTCAGGTTGGTTCAGGGCAAATGTTTGACTGATGAGAATGGTTATTTGTTTCTGAGGGTATATTCTATGTATTGAAGTACTTTTTCTACTAAATCTATTAAATATATCGCCATCTTGTATCCATAACACAAGCCTTATTGAGTTTACTATGGGGTTAATTTGATTTGTGTTCAAGATTGTCCCTTTAGTATTTATTTATTTAGTTATTTTCGTTTGTTTTACAGTATACTATTGTAGTATTGATTTAAATTTGCGCGATTTTTACGAATTATTATTAGTTAATGTGACTTATCGCTTACAATTAAATTTATTCACCTTTTTCACCCGACGTTTTGGACGTGTCACAACATTCTTGGTATTGAGCTTGGCCAGACTCGTTTACTAATACGAATACGACCGTACTAATGTTCAAGAGCAAATAAAATGGGTACACTTTTGTATTGAATTTCCTGACAGATGGACCCGTTTTATTTGCTCCTGAGTATAACAGTACACCAACCATTTAAAAAAATATACAAATATAAAAACAACTTCGTTTTTTTTTTAACCATAGCCAGTAAAGATCGTTTGGAAGAAATACACACGACCCAACTCCATTCCGATAGACTGTCAAACAGTATATATCTTTTCTATGAATTAACTGATAGAAAATATTTTACTACATTTTTAGAATATTCAGTATAATGTTCTTTTCTTTCTAGGCCGCGGTAAGAAGAAGAAGAAGCTGAAGAAACTCCTTCCCATCCTGGCCCTCATCAAACTGAAGCTTGCTGCTCTAGTCCCTCTGTTCCTTGGCATCATCGCATTTGCCGTCTTCAAGGCGTATCTCCTCGGCAAGATCGCTTTCATCGCTGCGGCCTTCGGCTCCCTCAAGAAGCTTCTAGATTCAAAGAAGTCCAGTGGATGGTCTGAGCCTGCCCATGAAGAACATGGTTGGGAGAACAGCGGCGGTGGCGGTGGATGGGGCCGGTCCCAAGATGCCCAGAACTTAGCCTATGGTGCACATGCCAAACAGCTGTAATCTTAAGGATATTATTTATTTAATTTATTCAATGACGCGATTATTTATTGATGATGGATGAGCTATATGTATATGTGTATGTATTTCTAGAATTAACCACCGCTGTACATTATTTTATTCGTTATTTGATGTGTGTCTGTGATTGCGCGAAAGTTACACAACAGTATTTTATGTATGCTTAATTTTTATCTTTATTTTCGTAAGTGATGACTGATTTGTTTTAAATAGTCTTTCCTTATTTTTATTTAAGTTTAAATATTATATTTACGTACTTTTATAGCTTTTTTCTAATGAAGAAAGAGAGTGGCATCTAGTATATTTTTATACCAAATATTTTAAGTTTTTATTTCCAAAGATATTTTTATTTCTTTAGTTATTTTTTTATTTTTTATGTGAACTTTTAGGAGTGTATGAGAGCCATTGATGGTGTATTTATTACCGAACGAGCTATTTATTCAATTTTAAATGTATAAGCTTGTCAAGAACGAAGTGTGGCTGAATAATGGAATTTGAAATGTATTTTACGATGGGTCCACGTAAAGCGGACAATAAATCATGTTACACGATTTTGTGTTTGTATTATTATTTATTAGTTTCATAGCCTTTTTTAGGGCATCCAAAGGTAGCAAACGAAAGTACATTATCTACTAAGGGTCCGCTGTCTGGCCGTCCCTCTATGAAATTAACCATAATGGGTAGACAGTTGAGTTTTTACAGAACATGTGTGTACAAACTCCAACATAGTCAACTAACCATTTGTGACCCTTATTACAATAAGCATAAAGTTCACGAATGGTCATTTAACCGTGTTGGTGATGGTACTGTTGCCGCTATAACAGTAAGTAATAAAAATAAAATTAAATTAAAAACGTAAGAGGTCCGCCATACTAAAACGTGACTTTTAAGTATTTTGAAAGATATATCTACGTTTAATAAAATTAAATGGGTAAACTAAACGCAACTTGTTTCCCCAATATAACCCGATACTAAATAAACTTATAGCCTTTTATAATAAAATTTCATTTCAAAAATTATGATAGATGAACTTAAATTAAATCGACTTAAAAATAAGAAATGAATGTAGGTAGGCGGTATCATTCGTTAGGGTTCCGTAGCCAAAATGGCAAAAACAGATTTGTGAGATGTATTTTTCAATATTTTTAATATCTTGCATAATAAATTCCGATCGTCTTTCTTTCCAGTATTAGTATTTTCTGGTATAAAAATCTCCGAGAGCCTTTTTTTCAGTATAATTTTTTCTGGGATAAAAATTTCCGATCGCCTATTTTTCCTGTCATGACTTGATTTTCTACACGCACAATTTCTTATGCGAATATTTTACCTGTCGCAAAATATCGCATTAACCTTTTTATCTAATCGGATTATTTATAATAGATTATATTCTCAATAGAAAATTATTACTTACATACGCAATTTTGCTCACTCAATGTTATGTTATTGCATTTGGCAATTTTCGGTCCGTCGGGTAAAGTTCGTATTTTTTTCATATGAAGTAAAATCAAAATTTCACATTCATTGCGGCAGATCAAATTATAGGTACAGTCAGCTGCAGAGAAACGTGACCCCTCTGCATAGAAGTTTGTATCCAGCTGACTGACATTACTATTTTCAACCGTAAGGTGAATTAATATTATTTTATTACAAATACGTTTTTTTTAATTCAATTTAGATACAAACACAATTTTTTTACAAGCATGACACTATTGAAAACCTCTAGGGTTTATGTAAATTAAACATTACATCTCTATATCAATTTTATATATTAATCTAGAATAAAATTCTAGACTCAAGTAGTATTTTTTTAGTATTGGCATACATTTGCCGTGGTTTTCAACAATTTTAATAAGATCACACAGTAAGTTTTTAGTCAAGGCATTTAATATATAATTATGGGAGTAGAAACTCAGTTACTCTCTTACCGTATACATTGTTACTTTTGGGAGTTGTACATGAAGGTAGATAATCTAAGGTACCTAATTTACTGGAGCGAGTATTTTTATCTAATTTTGGTATAATTTCACACTCCTCTGGTATTTTTTAACAACCGATGTATTCTGCGATGAAAAGTACAGATTTGCAGTTTTAAACTCCCAGCGTGTGTAGCCTAGCGGTAAGGCGTGCGATTTTAAATCCGGAGGTCGCATGGATGTTGTACTTGTAGGTTCAAACCCTGGCTTGTATTTATGAGTTTTTCGAAAGTTACGTAAGGAATATCATTTTATGTTTACTACACTAACTTTTTGGCGAAGGAAAACATCGCGAGGAAGCCAGCCTAGTCCACATCAGCACTAGTTTCCCCTCTGGGTTGGAAGGTCAAATGGCCGTCACTTCTATAAAAACTTCTGTCTTCTCCAAGAGCTTAACTAATTTGGAAACGGAGAAACGCTTGCTTAAAATTAAGTCGCTTTAAATTGAGTTAAAATTTATTTAACTACTTGACAACTTAAGATTAGGTAAGCGGACCCCGGGCAGGGATCCAACCGGGATAACACTAAGACGAGGCGGACTAATTAGAAAAACATACATATACGTAATAGTATATTACTTATAACAAAGCATGTCTCAGATTGCTTGTATTTGCCGCCCGAACCATAGGCAAGGGCGATAAATATGCGATCTGAGTCTTTCTTTATTACCTTCCGAGGTGAGTAAAACATTTTACGTCTTCTCCTGGATAGGAAGTGTTGTGGGTGGTAATTGCCATTTTATGGCGTTGTAGTTACGTAAAATTATATATATAAAAAATATCTCAAATAATATCTTCAAATTTTCTTCCGTGAAAAGTAACAACGAAGAAACTATGCGTATGAGAAATTTTTCAAAAGGTAAAATATACGCCCATGAAATTGTACGAGTGGAAAATCAAGTGGCTGGAAAAAAGGCGACCAGAATTTTGTATACCACAAAAAATAATACTAGAAAAAAAGGTAGTCGGAAATTTTTATACAAGAAAATAAAAATACTGGAAAGAAGGACGATTTTTCAATGCACATAGGCGTGTGGGGTATCTATACATAGGCCTTCGAAAATGACATAGACGTTTATAAAAAAACGTTTCTATTTAAGTCAACCATTGGTGAGCTATTAGCGGTCAAAGTCGTCAAAAGTGTGTCGTCCCCCTCCCCTCTAATTTACAAACTATGAAGTTTAAAATTCTGTAAAAAATACAGATAATGTACATTAATAAATCCTTTCAACGATTTTTGGTTTGAACAAGATAGTTGTAACGGTTTTTGAGCTATTGCTGAAAAACTGTCTTGGCAAAACAGGGCTCAAGTGCCGTAAGTATCCTATGAAGATACGACCTTTTTTGATTAAATGTATTGTGTAGTGTTTTTTAATGTAGATTAGGCGGTGTCGGTACGGAAACCTTCATTGTGCGTGGTCCAACACGCACTAGGCTGGTTTTTTTTGTAAATAATTTTAATATCTCATACAAAGCAGTAGTTGCTAAAATTAACTGTGGTGATCACCAATTAATAAAACCGCCCGCTCGTACGAGTCTACCTTGCAGAAAAGGGTCCCGTGCCATACTCGCAAGATTTGTGGCTAATAAACATGTTTACCTAGTGCAATAATATGATCTCTTGTCACAAAGTGTTTACCACTGTCTTGGTGTCCCTTTACGCTGGTTACATTCAAGTAGTATTTTATAGCGATATGCTTTTTTATATGCAAATTTATAGTTTTCAGAACTATTCCTTTACTTATGTGGTCATTGAAAAGCTAACTATAGATTTTGATTTCTTTTCAGGTGACAAAATATGCAGCATAACAGCCGTGTCTTTTGATTGTATGTAGAAGTTTTTCACAGTTCCGAGGGATTTCAGATCGTGATATTTGATTTTAATTGCAATTTGATACATCATCCCTGAGAAAAAGGGTCTTAACAGACGGACAGAAAGATACATGGAAAACGTTGTAATCCTATGTAGAAGCAAATTCAACATTTAATTTAGAAAGACATTACCTAATTAAAAATAATGTGTTTATAACGTAATTAAAGTGTAGAATACACCAGTGATGTCCCCGGCGACCGTCGTGAACTTCCCAGGAGGACCCAAGGCATAAGTATCAGGTAAAAAATACCCCACTACCAAGTCACGACCCGCCGGTCCATGGGACGGCCGGCCTACAGACTCGAGCTTCTACTCATCATTTTGGTGGCCCATAGGAGGGGAAATATATAGACCCAAGGCCTACTTCTACATTTCAGTGTTCCAAGGAGTTCTCACGGAGGCTACAATTCTACGCTACATCCTATAAGATAAGGGGCTGTTACGCAGGAATCGCGGGGTTGCAAATGTTCCGAGGGGTTAAGATAAACGCGCGCGGTCATTTCATACTTATTTCATACAAATAAAGAGCCGCGCGGAAATCGCACTGCACGATTGAACACGGTTTAAGTCTAGGCACGGAATCCTAAAAATGAACTTGATTTGACCATAGTCTCGCCTGTTTAGTGATGAAATGGTCGACGATGTAACATGCATACATAATAATAATAATAATAATTAAGCCTTTTATTTCCAATAGATATTAACATTCAAAATAATCGTAATTCATATCAATAATTAGCAATATAATAATATTTTATAATAATTAACCTTCATAATTCATATAATTAGATTTACAATTTAATACAGTAATACGTAAGTGTTTGTTTCCTACTCTATTGGGCTGTCCATTTCTGGACATAGGCCTCCTCCCTCCTATTCCATTCGCCTCTATCGGCAGCTACTCGTGTCCACGTGATACCGGCTTCCGCGACGATGTCGTCCCGCCAACGTCGGCGTGGGCGTCCACGCGGCCGCGCGCACTCTCGTGGGTACCAGTGCAGCAGTCTCTCGCTCCACCGTTCGTCTGTAGTGCGAGCCGTGTGGCCCGCCCATCTCCATTTTAGACGGCATGCCATCTCTGCTGCGTCAATAATTTTTGTGCGGCGACGAATCTCGGTTTTTCTTACTCTGTCTATTAGTTTTAATCCTAGCATGTTTCTTTCGACTTTTCTTTGGAATACATTGATTTTTGTCAGGACTTCTTTAGTTAGGGGCCATGTTTGGCAACCGTATAATAAGGTCGGTGTTACTACGGAATCCATCGCTTTTTTCTTTAACTTAATATCAATTTTTGACCTAAATATGTGCTTTAGTGACCAGTATGCACCCCAGGCTTTTTTGATTCGTCTTTCAACTTCTTGAAGTGGGAAGCGATCTTGAAAAGATATGTTCTGACCGAGATAAAGGTATTCATTAACATACTCTATATTTTTAGATCGTATTGCTATCGGTTTAGCGTCCCCGTTGGTCATTATGCACGTTTTCTCGGGATTCATTTCCAGGCCGCATTTTCTGCTTTCAGATTGCAGTGTATTAAGCATGTACGTTAGCTCATCGTGACCATTCGCAAGCAGAACAATATCGTCCGCAAAACGTAGATGGTGTAGCCGTACCCCGTTAATATTAAGTCCGAAGTTCTGCCAGTCTAGTCTTCTGAATATGTGCTCTAACAAGGCAGTGAATAAATTTGGCGAGATTGGGTCGCCCTGTCTTACCCCGCGTTCTATTCTGAAGTGTTGCCCTTTTTTTTCCAGTTTAATTGTTGATTTGCTTCTGCTGTATATTTCAGTCAAGATGTTTATGTATTTGTTATCAACGCCTTGTTCCTCTAGTGCCTCCCACAACTTTTGGTGCGAAATTGTGTCGAAAGCTTTTGAGTAGTCGACAAAAGCTATGTAGAGTGTTTTTCCGTATTCTCTATATTTTTCTATTATTTGTTGCAAGGAAAAAATATGGTCCACTGTTGAATAATTACGCCTGAATCCCGCCTGTTCTACTGGTTGGTGAAAATCAAGTATTTTTCGAACTCTATTTAAAATTATGGTGGTAAAGAGCTTGTATGTTGACTGCAGAAGGCTTATAGGCCGGTAATTGTCAATTTTGAATGGGTCTCCTTTTTTATATATTAATGTGATTACAGATGTTTCCCAATCTTCAGGTATTTTTTCTTTCTGTATCATGTCATTAAAAAGTTTTGTAAGGTGGGGGGTCAAAGGTTCCTGAATGGCTTTTAAGATGTCGTTGGTTATACCGTCGTCTCCTGGGCTTTTCATATTTTTTAGGGAATTTATAGCAGTTCGTATTTCATTTTCTAATAGGGGCGCTATGTCATTTGTCGTTGGTAATCTCGACTTTAGATATAAATCTTGGTTTTCACTGTAGAGATTTTTGTAGAATGATGTTGCCGTTTGAATAATGCTATCTCTGTTTGTTTGTTGTTTTCCAGTGTTATCTTTTAGCGATGGAATCCAGGTTTTGTGTTCTAACAGACGCTTGTTTCCCCGTTTAGCAGATCCACGCCTCGAAAGCTCTTCCTCTGTGATTCTCATTCTGCGGTGATGTTTATTTCTTTTCAGTTTATTACGTATTTTTGAGTATAGCTGTTTTAGTTGTCTTTTTTCGTCAGCTGTTTTTGGATATTTATTTTTTAGTCTTGTTCTTTCTATTATAAGATTTTCAATAGTACTTGTTATTAATTTGTTTTCTTTCTCCGTAGGATTAACTGTTGGCAGTTTCAAGGTACAGGATTTCATGTTTTCTTTAAGATTTGAATAATAATTTTGTATATTGGTGTAGCTAAGGGACTCTACTGATTCTGAGAATATGTTTTTCAGACACTCTTTTTCTATAGAATTAAATTCTTTTAATTTTCCTTTAAAGGCTTTTCTACATTTTTTGTTTGTATTTGTCATGCAGAAGCTTGCTCTTACCAGTCTGTGGTCGGTCGGATGTGTGGTGTTTATAATCTCTATATTTTGTATGTTTTTTACATTGTTAGTTTTAGTTATAATAAAGTCAATTTCATTACGTGTCATTTCGTTCGGCGACTTCCATGTCCATCGGAGCTTTGGTTTTTTCTGGAAGTGAGTATTCATTATATAGAGCTCGTTCTCCATGCAGAAATTTATAAGAGTGGCTCCTCGGTCATTTCTTACTCCATAGCCCCATGTTCCCATGACTGCGCTATCTTCCAAGGTAGGCTGGCCGATCTTCGCATTGAAATCTCCGATGATAAACATTGTAGAGTCTGAATGCTCAAGTGCACAGCGTAAGTCGTTGTAGAATGACTCTATGTTTTCTTCAGTAGCACTCTCTGTAGGTGCGTATACCTGAATGATATTAAGTCTAGTATTGTTTATTGAGAGGTCCAATCTAGCTACTCGGTCTGATATGGGCTTGAAGTCGATAATGTGAGGTCTTATTTCTTTTTTTATCATAAATCCTATTCCATTTTTACCACTTTTCTTCCCAGTATACATGAACATATAGTCTTTATACTCTTGTATGTTAGTGCCTTCCTTTTTTACCTCTGAGAGTCCAAGTATATGCCACTTTATATCCTTCAAGGCATGTTCGAGTTCCTCTTGACGTCCTATTCCCCCTAGTGATCTGACATTTAAAGTTCCAATGTATAGCCTTTCTGCAGTTTTTCTATTTAAAGTTGGAGTAGAGGGTATTGGTCTAATGCATACATACATAGATAAAACCAAGTGTCGGTGACGTGCTTGTGATTCTTCTCAGTCACAAGCATCTACAGGCTGTGAAGCACGCTGTATGTAAAAAAAAACGCACACTAAAGTTTTTCATTTCATTTCATTTATTTTATTGCCATAAAAGTACATACAGCCTGATTTATGGTAAGAGAGAGTAAACTTTGAGGAGGAAGACCTTGCTGGGATCAGACCTGTTTCATCACGATGTTTTCCTTCACCGATAAGCTAATGTTAAATAGCAAATTATATTTCGTACATACGTTTTTTTTAAAACCCCAGTGGCACGAGTCGGGGTTCGAGCCCAGGAACTGAAAGTTGCGTGCCTCGCGACTACAGTGTAAAGTATCTATCACCCTAAACTATCTACCCTAAAACTCTACTACCAAATCCCATTTTTCGGGAAGCTACGTCACATCTTTTCGTCCAATATCCCGCAGTGTCTCAAGACGAAAGTCTTTGACCAGTGTGTGTTGCCAGTGATGACATATGGTACTGAAACGTGGTCGCTTACTATGGGCCTCATAAGAAGGCTCAAGGTCACCCAAAGAGCAATGGAGAGGGCTATGCTGGGAGTTTCTCTGCGTGATCGCATCAGAAATGAGGCCATCCGCAGCAGAACCAAAGTGACCGATATAGCCCTTCGAATCGCTAAACTTAAGTGGCAGTGGGCGGGGCACATAGCACGCAGAACCGATGGCCGTTGGGGCGGGAAGGTTCTCGAGTGGCGACCACGTACCGGAAGGCGTAGCGTGGGCAGGCCCCCCACACGGTGGACTGATGACCTGGTAAGGGTCGCGGGTGTCCGCTGGATGCGGGTGGCGCAGGACCGGTCATTGTGGAAGTCTTTGGGGGAGGCCTATGTCCAGCAGTGGACGTCATTCGGCTGAAATGATGATGATGATGATGAAATCCCATTTACTCGCCACCTATAAAGTGTCTATAACGTAGAACCGATGGCCGTTGGGAAAGGTTCTCAAGTGGCGACCACGTAAGCCCGCCACAAGAACTGATGACCTGGTAAAGGTGGCGGGAGTCCGCTGGATGCGGGTGGCTCAGGATCGGTCATCGTGGCACTCTGGGGGAGGCCTATGTCCAGCAGTGGCCGTCCTTCAGCCGATGATAAAGCGCCTGGTGGAAGCTTCATTCTTGCTACTTACATAAACACGATTTTACAAGTGACTTTCCGCTAGGCGGTTTATCTTCACACCACAAAGTCTTTGTACCTTTCTTTAAAATATTATTTTGAATTAGAGTAATGAATCAGCCTCGTACAGTTAATGGTCCTACTGATTTAACTTATTGCTTTAAAGAAATTTAAATTATTTTAATTTGGAATAGAGTTTCATATAATAAAATAGTTTCGTTCATTTTCTAAAATGAAAGGAATACACTTATGTGCTGCTCTGTTTTATTAAAATTTCACTATTTTATTTTATTGTATGGTGGGTCTTAAGAGCATTTAATGTACAAACTGAAATGATACGAAAATAAAAATATAATTATTTTTTTTAATACAGAAGGTCAGGATGGCAGCTCCTTCCGTAAAAACTAATGCCTCCGCCAATTCTTGGGCTTAGTTAGCAGACCCCGGGCATCCTTCAGGATGCAACTGTACTGGAATAACGCTAGGATGATGATGAATACAGATGACATAACTCTAACATGATTAACCGTGCCAGATTTCTTTGAAACATACTTATTTTTCAATGAGGCATCAAGTGGCAATTTCTAAGAAAATGAGCTTGTTTGTGTTTTTTATGCAATTACGATTTTATTAATTAAGTAATCCTTTGGACGCCAAAAACACCTAAAGAGGATGCGTGTCCTCCTATAGGTGTTAAGGCGTATGTTTTTAAAGTTACCATTGTGCTTACAAAAGGTACATATTAAATCTCTAAATCATATAGAATAGCGTCCAAAGGGTTATCAGACTTTTAACATATTATTATATAAACAGAACAGGTTTTCGACTTTAAAGCCCTTAATTCCTTCTAGCCTCCAATGACCTTCGATCTAAGTCTCCGTTTTTTCGGGTTTTTTTACCTTATCGTATTAACAACATCGATGTTAACCGAAACGTATAATCTCAATTTTATTTCAAAACTCACTGTCTTCGAAATATATGGAATTGAACTTTGGAAATAATTGGCCAAACAAAACAAACTGTTTTTTGGTCGTGATTTTTTGGGAAAAAAAGTTAAAAATTAAAATCTCTCTTACTTTGTTAAAGAGGAACAGTTTCAAGAAGAGTTCCCATATGATCTGTCCGACCGTTTTCGGCCATGGCGACCATTTATATTCCCATAATTATGAATGTGCATGAACAACATACAAATATCGAATAAGAGCTTTTTTGGAATATGTTTGAATAAAGCGTACAAAATAAATATTCTGTTTTTAGGGTTCCGTTATAAAGTAGTTCCGGTCCCTTATAGTTTCGACTTGTCCGTACGTCCGTCCGTCCATCTGTCCGCACCTTAGGCTTGATTTCCTCCTACGCTGACGTTGGTCGCTGACGGCGTTGGTCGAGCGTACGAATATACACTATGTTCTATGGAACATGGCACAGGCACACAGCGACGTTTTTATAATTAGTGTTGGGTTGACGATGTCGTTTGAAGTCTGTCATCATTTCTAAATCGGTAATAGGATCCACAGTTCAGGAAAACACAACAAACAATCGATGTATCTATCTAGGTATTATGACAATCGATTTAAATTCACTATTTCTAGTTTAATCAATATAATCAGACATAATAAAAACACCTATAAAATAAAAATAAAATAAGCAAACTTAAAGATAAAAAATTGTCCCAAGTCGCCATCAGTGGTTAGAGTGCCCTTTGTGCGAAATATTGGCCAGCCCTCTGGTCACCTGTGGTCTCTATTTCTAGTTACGTTATTTATGACCTGTCAAATGAAAGTGTTGGAAATCTTTGAGTTGTCGCTGAGAACATGTTTCAATGTATTTGAAATATAACTATTAAGGATGTCATATTTTACCTTACAAAAAAGAGTTCCTGCTCTTCTCGGTTCTTTATTTCATTCTTTACATGAGCGAATACTACATAATTAATGGCTTTCTAACTATGTAACTATCACAATCTAAAGTTACAGGGCAGTGTTACAGTGGGGTTCAAACGCTCATGGAAACGTTTCACCCTAAAACTACAGCAATACGGTCGACATCCGCCCATGTTACTGCATCATCATTTCATTACTATGAATTCGACTGACTTTCAAATCGATTTTCGTTATAATATAATGACCATTTGTACATAGGTACACAGAATGTATATAAGGGTTTATTAAATATTTCATGCTTTTCTTTCTTAAAAAAAACATTTAATTTAATGAAACACAATATTCGTATTTCATTATTTCACATCTACAAGGTGGCCCTTCTGTCGTGCACATAGCCAATACGAGCATACTCGTAATGATAACAACATATTTCTTTGCGAATTTAACCTTATTTAGTATTAGTTTTTAGTTTTATTACATATATAGATAAGTTTATTTTTTGTAACGTACCATGTACATTCCTATTGTGTATTTATTGCAATAAATTTTATTAATGATTCAAGTGACAAGTCTCATATAGGTATGTCAAGAGCGGCGTTCAAAAAACGGTTTTATCGAATGACCATAAAATTCTGCGCATGATTACAGGCGCAGTAATGGCGGTCGTATGCGAATCATTTATTTCAACTTTGCAGCCTGCGTGGGAAACATTATCATTGTACACTCGACTACGTTACCCTGTATCATTCAAATATTTATAAAATAAAATATAAAATTACAATTACAACACATAAAACTTTTTGGTAATATTTAACTTTATTATCATGTGAATATATTATATAAATTTATCTTAAACAATCATGAAAACAGGATACTTATTTACTTCTATAAAACAAAACAACTAAAACTTAAGGGTTCCCATAATGCTGGTAGCATTCCCTCTTTTGATAGCTATGCTATGCTGATCCACTGGCCAAGGAACGAGCCAGCCCTACGGTCTCCTGACACCTCGGCCAGCCTTCGGGATAGTTGCCCAAAAAGTCGGTGGGCACCCGCACTCCTCGGTCCCAGTGTCTCCCCAGCAAATGCCGCAAATATATGACGGTCTGCAAGTCCGATGTATTTGCGGCACTTCGCGGCCTCGGTCGCTGCGGCTGCCCCGCCTGCTCTCAATGAAGTTGCGCCTAGGTGGGACGGCGCCAGGGTGTCGACACATGATATCATTCTTAAAACCTAATGTAGGGTGCCGCAGGAAGGCGGGGCCTAAGCTACCGGTAATTAGGGCGACAGAGGGGAACCTCCTGGACTATTCGACATTCCAGTTTCCCGTGTGTAGGACGTAACCCGACCTACATGGGCTACATGGCTAGCGAGTCTCCTGAGGTCGTGACGTCGAGACTCTTCGCTATTAAACCGTTCGCAGAGACAACTTTTGGAACAATTATCGTCAAATCAATATCCCACATTGCGGGACCTCGTGTGGCAGATTATGGCAAAGTAAAAGTAATTTATTCTTTAATTTAGGCATATTATATGCACGTATGAATGTGAATAAACTACCACCGGTTCAGAAAAATGAACCTCTGCCACGAGAAGAACCGGCGTGAGAAACTCGGTGAGCTGTCATTTTTCAAAACAACATATCGTAGAGTTTAACCCTAAAAATTATCTATTTTTGCGATTTGCGGGTAAAATGACCCGTGCAGGACGCTATCACTGCCAAACATCCCTGTCCATGATGTAATCGTTTACCTTATAATATGTTTTTGAAATAAGTGTTTGTTTAACTACAGATTTGAATTTTAAATTGGTAATGTGTAATGTACTATTTTTTTTCCGCTACCCAAAGGTTGTCTGGAAGAAATCGCTCTTCCATCGATACCGCCTGTTGTTTACCTCTGCTTGTGTTTTGATGCTGTTTCTATATGTAATTATTTTTTGAGGTGTGCAATAAAGTATATTGTAATGTACTTTCTGGCTTTGTCCTTTTCGGCGTTCACGAGGTTCTCGTTATGGGGGATTGCGATGTCGACGAGCACTGATGGCACTTTGATCGACCTGACATCACGATAGCAGGCTTAATTGGCTACAATTATCCTGTCGGTGATGACAAATCGATTCCAGCATGGCGACGATTATTATTATTATTTTTAAATTTCGTCGTGACCATAAAATAACTTGCATTAATATGCGGCTGAGAGTACCGGTTAAACCGGATGCGTTTGGCAGACGCCTCGCTGTTTACGAGCATGATACTTCATCGAGACGAGATTTAAGACCCGGGGTCTACTCCGAAATTCAAAATCCGAACTTCGTATGGTGCCGTCCCTTTCACTCTCCTGTCATACAGTATATGAGTGAAAGAGACGGCACCATACGAAGTTCGGATTTCGAATTTCAGAGTAGACCCCCCGGTGCAATTGGGTCAGCATGTTACTGGCTAACTGCGGTATGTAAGGTAGGACTTTGGTTTTTTTTTTTTATTAGGGGTATTTTTTTACACAAATCGAACTAGTCCCATAGTAAGCTCAATAAGGCTTATGTTATGGGTACTAGAGGACGATATATTTAGTAGATATATATTATGTATATATACTTAAATACATGGAAAACATCCAAGTCTCAGGAACAAATGTTTCTGATCACCACAGAAACAAATGCCCTTACCGGGGTTCGAACCCAGGACCTCTAGCTTCGGAGGCAGTGTCACTACCAACTCAGCTAAACAGGCAGACAAAGGTTTAGGGTTCCGCCATGTCCGTTTGTACCCCTGTCCGACCATCCGCGTGTTAGCTCAGTGACCCTTACTGCTAGAAAGCGGTAATTTGGCAAATCTTTCACAAATCCTTTCCTAAACGTAAAGTGACGATGTATTTTATTTTTCCATAAAAACCAACGTGTGTGGTATCGTTGTACAGCTTGCTGAAATATTGTGAGTTTTCTAAAAAGTATTTTGCGTTTTAGACATCTATTTGTACCTTCGTAGATTATTTTTTAGACAGTCGGATAACAACTACGGAACTTTTGTACTGTGCGTGGATCGACACTCTCTTGGCTGGATTTTATCCTCATATTGTTTTCAGGAATATACATACATTTATTCATTGCAAACTAGGGTATTTATATGGCCACACAGACAATTGAATAAACCTTGATTTGCACTATACCTACGCTGTACAGATCAGATCCGATGGTCAGGGCAGCCCAGATTGATGTTGTCAACATCAATGAAAAGGGGTTTTTATATACAACGACGGCCTGCCTGATAAAAAATAAGTAGACGTCGTAGCTTATTTCTTATTTATTCATTTAAACTTTATTGCACGAATAAATCGGTACAAATGGCGTAATTTAAATAAGTAAAGTAGATAAATAAGTAGACGCGCTTTACCGACCTTTTATTAACTTGAGCATATGCAGGGTTCCATACACACTGACGAAGACCGAAACAAATAGAATGCGATCGCACGGAGAAAAAATTCGTGGAGGTCGTGACCCTTAGTAATAAGGAGTACGAATTCAGAGGGAAGGGAAACTCTAATTAACTGCACCGATTCAGACTTCATGGCAGTCTTTAAAGTGCAATAAAGTTTCAATTATTAAATTGTTACTCCTTTTGACGTCACCATCGTTAACTTTAATTTTGTTCAAAAATTATCTTCTATTCTACAATACAATACAATACAAATCCTCTTTATTGCACACCTCACACAAATGAATTAGTTACAAACAGAAGAAAAAAAAGAACAGCAACATGTAAGTAGGTAGAGGTAGACAACAGGCGGTCTTATCGCTAACGAGCGATCTCTTCCAGACAACCTTTGGGTAGCGGGAAAAGAGAAAAATAATATATGCAGTAGGTGGTGCAGAGATTTATATGAATCATGTAAATTAATTTGTAAAATTCATACTTATATTCTTTTATATATAAACATACATACACAATCTTACATATATATAATAATATTACATAACAAATAAGAAAAAGAAAGTATATATACATATTTGTAAAGTCAGCCGAACTTTATAGGTAGTTGATATTAAGGGAGAGACAAATAATGTTTCTTAAGTAAGGTTTTGAAAATATCAATAGATTTTGCCCGTCTTATGTCAAGCGGTAGAGAGTTCCACAGTAGAATGGCTTTAAAAGTGAACGAACAGTTGTAAAATTTGGAAGAGGACGATGGCACTGCTAAAAGAAAATTATTTGAAGATCTGAGCGAATTTAAATATCTGAAACGCTCCTTGAGATAGCGGGGAGTCGCAGGGTTGAAAAGAACATTATACAGAAGAGAGAGAATTCTATTTTCTAAAGTTTAGTGTACGTCGCGGAAATCTGCACAAAAGAGCTTTCTAAGCTCTCTGAAATAATAAATGTCGCTCAAGCCTAACGAGCTTTGGATTTGTGTATTGCTTGTTTACCTCGTTAAAGCTCTTACTCGGAAATAAGAAATATTGAACTCGTTTCTTCATTCAACAAGTATCCTTCGAGAGTAAAATCCATATTGATATCATAAAGCTGCATGAGCCAGCCAATAAATATTGTTTTAATGCACGTCTATTATAATATATTGTATTTTTATGTAACCGTCGGAAATAAACTGGAGTGGCGTCCAGTTCAGGATTGGTTTCCCTCTACTATAGTATGCTGCTACATATAAAAAAAGTTTCTGCCTGACATTATCTTTATGATCATCATAATCATCATTCTCAGCCTATAATGGCCCACTGCTGAGCATATGCCTCTTTTCGAGGACGCCACTTATCTTTATGATATTAAAATCTGTAGTTAAACAAACACTTATTTCAAAAACATATTATAAGGTAAACGATTACATCATGGACAGGGATGTTTGGCAGTGATAGCGTCCTGCACGGGTCATTTTACCCGCAAATCGCAAAAATAGATAATTTTTAGGGTTAAACTCTACGATATGTTGTTTTGAAAAATGACAGCTCACCGAGTTTCTCACGCCGGTTCTTCTCGTGGCAGAGGTTCATTTTTCTGAACCGGTGTTAGTTTATTCACATTCATACGTGCATATAATATGCCTAAATTGAAGAATAAATTACTTTTACTTTGCCATAATCTGCCACACGAGGTCCCGCAATGTGGGATATTGATTTGACATTAATTGTTCCAAAAGTTGTCTCTGCGAACGGTTTAATAGCGAAGAGTCTCGACGTCACGACCTCAGGAGACTCGCTAGCCATGTAGCCCATGTAGGTCGGGTTACGTCCTACACACGGGAAACTGGAATGTCGAATAGTCCAGGAGGTTTCCCCTCTGTCGCCCTAATTACCGGTAGCTTAGGCCCCGCCTTCCTGCGGCACCCTACATTAGGTTTTAAGAATGATATCATGTGTCGACACCCTGGCGCCGTCCCACCTAGGCGCAACTTAATTGAGAGCAGGCGGGGCAGCCGCAGCGACCGAGGCTGCGAAGTGCCGCAAATACATCGGACTTGCAGACCGTCATATATTTGCGGCATTTGCTGTGGAGACACTGGGACCGAGGAGTGCGGGTGCCCACCGACTTTTTGGGCAACTATCCCGAAGGCTGGCCGAGGTGTCAGGAGACCGTAGGGCTGGCTCGTTCCTTGGCCAGTGGATCAGCATAGCATAGCTATCCAAAGAGGGAATGCTGCCAGCATTATGGGAACCCTTCCGTTTTAGTTGTTTTGTTTTATAGAAGTAAATAAGTATCCTGTTTTCATGATTGTTTAAGATAAATTTATATAATATATTCACATGATAATGAAGTTAAATATTACCAAAAAGTTTTATGTGTTGTAATTGTAATTTTATATTTTATTTTATAAATATTTGAATGATACAGGGTAACGTAGTCGAGTGTACAATGATAATGTTTCCCACGCAGGCTGCAAAGTTGAAATAAATGATTCGCATACGGCCGCCATTACTGCGCCTGTAATCATGCGCAGAATTTTATGGTCATTCGATAAAACCGTTTGTTGAACGCCGCTCTTGACATACCTATATGACGACTTGTCACTTGAATCATTAATAAAATTTATTGCAATAAATACACAATATGAATGTACACGGTACAAAAAATAAACTTATCTATATATGTAATAAAACTAAAAACTAATATTAAATAAGGTTAAATTCGCAAAGAAATATGTTGTTATCATTATGCTCGTATTGGCTATGTGCATGACAGAACCACCTTGTAGATGTGAAATAATGAAATACGAATATTGTATTTCATTAAATTAAATGTTTTTTTTTAAGAAAGAAAAGCATGAATTATTTTTAAACCCTTATATACATTCTGTGTACCTATGTACAAATGGTCATTATATTATTTTAATATCATAAAGATAAGTGGCGTCCTCGAAAAGAGGCATATGCTCAGCAGTGGGCCATTATAGGCTGAGAATGATGATTATGATGATCATAAAGATAATGTCAGGCAGAAACTTTTTTTATATGTAGCAGCATACTATAGTAGAGGGAAACCAATCCTAAACTGGACGCCACTCCAGTTTATTTCCGACGGTTACATAAAAATACAATATATTATAATAGACGTGCATTAAAACAATATTTATTGGCTGGCTCATGCAGCTTTATGATATCAATATGGATTTTACTCTCGAAGGATACTTGTTGAATGAAGAAACGAGTTCAATATTTCTTATTTCCGAGTAAGAGCTTTAACGAGGTAAAAAAGCTATTAGACAATACTAAAATCCAAAGCTCGTTAGGCTTGAGCGACATTTATTATTTCAGAGAGCTTAGAAAGCTCTTTTGTGCAGATTTCCGCGACGTACACTTAACTTTAGAAAATAGAATTCTCTCTCTTCTGTATAATGTTCTTTTCAACCCTGCGACTCTCCGCTATCTCAAGGAGCGTTTCAGCTATTTAAATTCGCTCAGATCTTCAAATAATTTTCTTTTAGCAGTGCCATCGTCCTCTTCCAAATTTTACAACTGTTCGTTCACTTTTAAAGCCATTCTACTGTGGAACTCTCTACCGCTTGACATAAGACGGGCAAAATCTATTGATATTTTCAAAACCTTACTTAAGAAACATTATTTGTCTCTCCCTTAATATCAACTACCTATAAAGTTCGGCTGACTTTACAAATATGTATATATACTTTCTTTTTCTTATTTGTTATGTAATATTATTATATATATGTAAGATTGTGTATGTATGTTTATATATAAAAGAATATAAGTATGAACTTTACAAATTAATTTACATGATTCATATAAATCTCTGCACCACCTACTGCATATATTATTTTTCTCTTTTCCCGCTACCCAAAGGTTGTCTGGAAGAGATCGCTCGTTAGCGATAAGACCGCCTGTTGTCTACCTCCACCTCTATATATATATATATATATATATATATATATATATATATATGAGGGGTAGGCAGAGCACAGGAAAATTAATTTTAGTGCCACTTTTAGCAATTGTAGGTTTAAGATGTAGAAAATGTGATATTGTAGTGATATGTTGCTAGTCCATCGCCCACAACACACTTTAACCTGATTCCCACAGTCGACTCTTACGAAACCCAAGGGAAGAAAAAGGGAAGTGCTATTCTAACCCGGCACAACACGGGAGACACAAATTCATTAAATTAAAATTGTGAACTAAATCTAATAGATCCCTATAACAACAGGTACCTTGTTCCAGACAAAGGTGCCCGACATGCTAGCGGCATTTGAACCATACATACCCAGCTATACTACCAATAATATCAGTTAGACTGCAGAAGAGGTTCTATGGTCCTTCCTTCCCCAATAAATCATATGATACAAATGGATGTTTTTTTTTTATTAAAAATGGGATTGCTCTTGGCCAGCTATAGGGGGCAAAGATGAGGCCGACGATTAAGCGACCTCACCCAGAAGATGCCTATTCACTCGTACCTTAAAAAGGTCCAGGTTATATGAGCTCGAAAATACAGACGATGGGTTATTAAAGGTAGCATAAATCCATTTAAATATTGAAAGGTAGTGCTGGGTTTGTCCCAGTAAAGTCACATGTGGCATTAGTTTTCGGTGTCTGCTAAAGGCTACAGATAGTGGGCCAAAGGGTCGGTCGGTATGTAAATCAGGAGTGGGGTTGGGCTGCGCTGGCGCAAGGTGCGGCGATGGGTGCGACGCGAAAGTTCCGCACCGTGTGGTGATGGTGCACACGGAGGGATTTCTTAGGGCGGTTCAACATCAATCGAAAATCATTGAAAGGCACTCAAAAACTGTCGAAACTTCTTTCAGATTGTAAAAAATTATCGCAAAATATGGTTTTCTACTGCAGCATTGTATATTATATAATGTACTGCTTAAAAAACGTAGGTACGTTTATTACGTCGGTTCTTTATTGACATACACATAAGTGCATGTAGTATCCCCAAATTGGAGAATAAAGAAATTTGACTGTAACTTTGAATAATAATTTAACCTTCATCGTCAACACACTATTTGTCAGAGTGGTGTGGCCGTCATCATAGTGGCGAGGTTTACCTCACGGTATCATTCCTCTCTCACATCCTTGTTCTTTGTATCATACGCCTGTTGCTTTCAAGTAAGGCTCGATGACTTGGCGGAGTTCGATCGGTATTTAGTATTTTGTTTTCATCATCATCATGTCAGCCGAAAGACAACCACTGCTGGACATAGGCCTCCCCTAAAGACTTCCACAATGACCGGTCCTGCACCACTCGCATCCAGCGGACACCCGCGAGGTAAAGAATCAGTACTGACTCTATTGACAGTTGACATCGAAAGCTAACAGATGTCTTATTTACCGCACCGACACAACCGAAGGCAGTTCAATTATGTCTTCAATTTGATCTGTCTACCTCATGAGATATATATTGGGAAAAATGTCTGTCGGGATTATGGGCTGTTTCCGTCTACCCGTCACATTTCTCAACCGACTCTCGTGGAATTTTGTGGGCCGGTTCGATAGTTCTATATTGTCTATTCGGTATTTGTTATTATTTTTCAATATCGCAGACATTATGTACAGAAAAAGCTTTTAATTGAAAAGCGCCTAGTGTGCATCCACAGCTTCCGAATAACCGTTGTTCAAGGTCACGTCGGCCTGACTCATCCCATCCGACACTTTCTTCTCGCAAGAATGTCGCCTGGGCGAGATGCGTGCGACTTCCGTCGTTACGTGGTTACGCATTCTTGAAGAAGTAAAAAATTGCTACCTATCCTGTCTCTGGCATTGTTCGCTAAATATGAATGTATCGGTTAGATTTTACATTTATAAAAATTTCTATTCATTACATTAACCGTTTCTGCACTCAATGGGGCGTCTAAAAGTGAGGGACCTGCAAATGTTTATGGCTGTCAACACACTGAATCCTCAAGCTAATAAACGGTTGGCAACGCGCTTGATTCTTCTGGAGTTGCAAGCTTCCATAGGTGACGGTGTCTGCTTACCATCAGGCAGGTCGTAAGCTTGTTTGCCATCGTCATTGTTTAAAAAGAGAGCAACGCTGACTAAAGTCTGCTATAAACGTCACGGCCGTTTTTTTTTGTCGTTTTTTATTTTTTATATTTATTACGTTTGTCACGAATAAAAGTCTTAATCTGTATCTGATAAACTTTTCAGAGCTATTTGCCTATATTATACAACTTAGTCATAATATATCCTTGTCCTATCTCATTATAACGCCATAATCGTCGTTTGTCGATTTACTTCCTAAAGCTAACGTCGGGTTACTATAGCCCTTGAGGATAACTTTAGGCCTTTGAGATTTGTTGGGTGTAGGCATTATTATTGCATTTAAATTATACCATAGTCATTATTTTCGGTCTTCTTGTTCCTTTTGTTATATTTGTCACGGAATTAGTTTTGTTTTATTATTTTTAATGTATTATCCAAATGTACACACTGTTTTTTCTCTTTATACTAAACTTATATTAGAATGTTCTAAGATACTTGAATAAGATGTGGTTACCTTTATTTGGATAAGCATCAACTTAAAATACTAATAAGTTATTTATGCATGAATTATGTATTATCCGTTGGTGATCATAATAAATAAAATAAAAAATGACCATGAGGTTGATTTGAACTAACCGTCAACGTTTTTATATTTTTTAGTAAAACCTTATATGCTTATTAATATAATTATGGCCCAAAAAAAACATCCATTGGGTCAAAGTAACCCGACTTTACGGTATCAAAATTGTGATCCATGTAAAAAGAGTAACAAGCAGTTGTCTTTCTAATTATAATAATAATAATATAATAATAGTACATTACGATACAAGGGTTGTAAAAGAAAGAAAGGCCGATATCGCAGATGTTTGAGGCCCGAGCCGCAGGCGAGGGTCATAAATATGCGAAAGAGGGCTTTCTGTTCTACGACCCGTGTTTTGTAGACAATTTTACGTCACTACTAGGCCACAAAGTGGGTTTTTCCGGACGCGCAGCGTGCGGTAAAACGCGCTTTTTGGCAAGGTGCGGTGTAAAATCATTTATTTTCAGGCAACAAAGCCCCATAGATAAATACCTTATAACTAACATACATACAAAAATATATTGTACTAAAACTTGGTTGGTTTATACAATTTCATCTCCATTCACAAGTGTTCGTCGTAACATTCATGTTTCTCTGACAAATTAGCACCTTCGGCTTCGTACAGTCAGCCATGAAATTGGTCAACCATTTTCGACTCTATTACCTACTCATCAAGGTTCAAATCGTTTTTGGCTTAACTTACATCCAAGCGTATGTGCTAAAATACGTTTCATTAATGGTAAATAATATTTATCTACTAATGCTAATAAGTGACACCTAAAAGGAGGGTTTTAGTAAGTAAACGTCTAGCCACTTTAGACTGTTGAATAAATTTTCGTATGTGTTGATAATGATTACGGTCTACGGTCATTAATATGGAGTAGATTACAGTCGGATTCCTAAATAAATTAGTTAATGGCAATTAGGGGATTCTAAATAATTTAACAATTACAACAAAACAAAAATAATTAAGCAATTATAAAAAAAATACAATTTAGTCGTATGTATACTCCCATGTATTCTACAATTTAGTCGTATGTACTTATACTCCCATGTATTCGCAGCATAAATTTAAACTTGTAGAGACCTATTTTAAGGACTGCATGTAAAGTTTGTAGTATACTCATACGTACGTTCAAATAACGTTTAGTAAAAAAATATTCAGGCATCAAGTCGAAATTATTATTTTATTGGCAGACCTTATCACACACAGAAAAATAATTTTATTTGCAGTAAATTTTGTTTATACATATATCTTTAATAATAAATATATTTATTGCACCACTCAGTGATAAGTTGTACAGTAGCTTACTTAGTAACAAAATGGTAACAAAAGGCGGTCTTATCGAAGAGATCTCTACCAGACAACCTTTGGGTAGCGGGAAAAGAATGAACTAAAACCTGAATCTTTAATGTTTTATCTTCTTTATATAACGTCCATTCATAACCACTGAGCCAAGTGTCTTACACACCTCGTAGGCACCGAAAATTTTGTACACTAGTATGTGTCTCATTCACACAACCTCACTCGTAGCCGAAAACCAGAACTTTCACTCATGAAGCGGTTGCGTCAGCTTGGCAACAGATGCACTTACCCTGAATTATTTCATAATTGCGCAACGTTTGTGGGTCAACTACGATGTAAGGTGAAGTTTATGATGATTCACAGTAGGCCGTTCCGTGTCCGGGCCGGCCCGTTTTCTTCTAGAGACATACGCCGGCCGTTGCGTTTGCTGTCATAGAAAACGGGCCGGCCCGGACACGGAACGGTCTACTGGGAATCATCCTTTATCAGTGTTATCACTTAACTTCTAGAGACACATTCATAAAACTTATTAGTGTTTTTTTAGTTTTTTTAGTACAGCTTTTCGGTGAAGGAAACCGGTCTCAATTTCAAATTAACGGGAAAAGAATTAAAAATATAATGCTTCTAGCAGGATTCGAACCTGCGATATCTGGCATACGCGACCAATCGCTCTAGTTTAGCCACTAAGCTATCCAATTAAGAGTCCCCAGTACGCTCGGCTGAACTCGATTCTCCATACCTCACAAACGTAGCTCCGTTCTCATTTTAAAACGCCTTGCTGAAATAACATGAAACTTTGTTTACACAATGGGAGCCGCCATATCTGGGTCGGAAATTAGTTTCTGTTGCTAGAAATTTTAATATAAAAAAAATACAGCAAGTTTTTGAGTTATTTACGTCTTGTATGAGAACCTTACTTAATAATCGCTGTATTTTTTCTCCGTTATAATTTCAAGCAACAGAAACTAATTTCCGACCTAGATATGCCGAATACAAAGTTTCATGTTATTCCAGCATGGCGTTTTAAAATGAGAGCGTAACTACGTTTGTACGGAGAACCGAGCTTACTGCAGACTTTTAAGCTCAGGCACGATATCCTTCACTAAACTTGTAAGTATATAGAATTTTCGTTGGCAGCGCTTTTACTTAATATAAAACTGTGTTACTGCTTAATATCAAATTAAACCGGTCTCATCTCAAAATAGCCTAGTGTTCCTTCTGAGTTGGAAGACCAGTAGCAGTAGGTTTTGCTACACTATGTGCCTACGCTAAATCTTACACGTAGGAGTGGGTATCCAAACCGGACCCAAGACTCCTTTCGAAAAACGCTCGGAGCATCATGATTTTTTTCACAAAACGTCATAGAAAAAGGCTTATGAAAGCTAGGGGAGCTTATAAGGCTTTGGAATTGTTCTCATTTACCAACGAAGGGTCTGCAACGAGTATTATAAGACCACGTCGAGGACGCATTTGACCCATACCATCATCATCCACTCGACCTCCACTGCTGGACATAGGCTTCCTCCAAAGAGCGCCACAATGACCGATCCTGTGCCACCAGCATCCACTTCCGCGACCTTTACCAGGTCATCAGTACACCTTGTGGGCCGCCTACCCTAGCACCAATACGCGACTTCCTAATTTGGTGGGGTGGGATCATTATGTGGTGTTTTGTGCTTTATCGTGAGCTTACTGATGTCGCAGAGTTTTTTTCACTTGACGAGATACCTGTCAATATTACATTTGCGCAGTAGTAAATTATGCCCAGAAGTGGGGCAGTACTGCATTCTTATCGCCCCGCTTTCGCGTATTCCACGGCAATCATGAAGCACTCATTTAAGGCACCGACAAATCAGGACGTCGCAGTAGGCTGCCGACACGGTGAATCCTCATCATCATCGTCATATCAGCCGAAAGACGTCCACTGCTGGACAAAAACACTGCGCTACCCGCATCCAGCGGTCTCCTGGATCCATTACCAGGACATTAATCCACCTTGTGGGAGGCCTACCCACGCTGTGCCTTCCGGTACGTGGTCGCCACTCGAGAACCTTTCCGCCCCAACGGCCATCGGTTCTAGGTACAATGTGCCCCGCCCACTGCCCCTTAAGTTTAGCGTTTCGGAAGGGCGGGGGGGATTTGAGTGGTGAATCCTCAATCCCCTGTAAAGGTTAGGAAAGGAGTTTGTACCTCCAATGTCTACTTAATGAGCAGGCGGTATGATTTTAAACCACCATTGTGGTATATAAAAGTAGAGGGAAAAGCATTAGGACTTTCACTAAAACGATTGCAGCAACGTGGTAACAATTGACGCACTTACCCTCAATTATTTCGTGGTTGAGTAACACTTGTAGGTCAAATCGGTTTTGAGGTTGAAGAACTTACTTATTGTTGTAGTTTGCGTGATTCATAAACTTTGTGCTGTACATACGAGGAACTTCCGTCTTTTTCAACGACTTCAAAAAAGGAGGAGGTTCTCAATTCGACTGTATTTTGTTTATTTTTTTATTTTATTCTTATGTTTGTTACCTTAGAACTTTCGACTGGGTGAACCGATTTTGATGATTCTTTTTTTATTCGAAAGCTGTTGCTTTCAGTGTGGTCTCATATTTATTTGGCCCAGTTTTGACAATGACATCCATGAGAAAACCATATATGTCTTAAATTTGCATTAAGTATGTGCACGATAAATGGGCGAATAAGTCGGTTGATTTCGGTTTTTTTTTGTTAAAATTATTTGAGCTTCTATCTAACTCCCCACCATATCAGCCCTAGGACGTCCACTGCTGGACATAGGCCTCCGCCAATTTCATGGGGGGTAAATGCCATAATCGCCACGCTTGGCATGCGGGTTGGCGATCGCAGTATCTCCACCGCACTCTAGGAATGCTGCTGTCCATTCCCTGGTGGTCTTGGTCGTAGTTTAAGGACATACCCGGGTCCCTATCTAACTCCCACCACCACCATATCAGCCGAAGGAAGTCCACTGCTGGACATAGGCCTCCCCCAATTTCATGGGAGTTAAAGGCCATAATCGCCACGCTTGGCATGCGAATTGTACTGCTAATTGTCACAGTATCTCCACCGCACTCCATCCTCTGCTGCTGCTGCCGGTCCCTCGGTGGTTTTGGTCGTAGTTTTAGGACATACCCGGGTCCAATCTAGATATTTAACTTCACGACAGTCAAATTCTCCAGTGATACGTGCTAACTAAAAGCTAGTTCGATGATGAAGACCCAAGTTAGCCCTGAGAAATGAAACTCTTTGGAACAAAGGCGAGCTAGAAATTTATGGAATTTATGGAACATAGTTTCATATTATGGAAAATAGGCTCGCTAGAAATTCTAGTAAGCCTATGTTCCAAAGTGTTTCATTTCCTATGAATAACTTGGTCTATATCGTCAAACTAGCTTTTAGTAAGCATATATCCCTGGATATATAAGTAATGATCCTCGTGAAGTTAAATTCAATAATCTTCCCGATGCGTGATTTTTGACCGCTTTAAGAAAAGTTTTTAATGTCAAGGGGCATGTAGTAATTTTTTTTTATACCACGTCGGTGGCAAACTGGCTGACGGCCCACCGTCGCCTATGGACGCTTGCAACCCCAGAGGAGCCACTCGCACGTTGCCGACCCGTAAGAAACCTTTTGACGCTTTATTTGAAGAGTCCCATGCTGTTGCCCACAATTTTGCCCTTTAAATTAAACATTCAAACGATCCTATTGTGAATCTAACTAGATTGTCGGCCTGTTTAGTCTAGTTGGTAGTGATACTGCCTCCAAAGCTTGAGGTCCCGGCTTCTAATCCCGGTAAGGGCATTTGTTTCTGTGGTGAGTAGAAATATTTGTTCCTGAGACTTGGATGTTTCTACCTATATGTATTTTAGTATATATCTATTAAATATTATCGTCTTCTATTACCCATAACACAAGCCTTATAGAGCTTACTATGGGACTAGTAGGACTTAAATTACTCACTTGTCTGACTGACTACTTATCTGACTGTACAGTCGAGTTCATAACTCTATGGACATATGTCGACCGTATTGCTGTAGTACTCGGGTTGAAAAATGTCTATGCACTTTTTAACCCAACTGTACCTTGAGGTTTATACTCACAGTAACTACGATTTTTATACGAGGCGGGTAGGGTAGGTACATAATTACTTTAGGCTTACATCTACTTAATCATCTATATTTACTTTTCAGGGAAAGACTGTCCGTCAAAGCCTTTAAATTAAAACCTATAAGACATAAAACTGGGGTATTTTATGTATTTTAATCTTTTTGAGGTAAATCCTAATTGAGTTCGAAGCCGAATGACAGGTGTCCCCATATCCTTGCAATTTGTTACGCATTATAGGTTTAAAAGACGTACAGTTACCAATGCCATATATATTGAGTTTGATCATTTATGACTTGGTATGTCAAGCGACTGGTTATAATCTAGAAATGAAGGTAAAAACTTCCGTTTTAGGTTAATCGTATTAAAATACAAATTGATAGTTTAGTGAAAAACTGCTAATAAACGAATGAAAGGGAATCCGATGCGACAGAAAGTTGCTTTCGAGGTCGAACGAGCGAACCTTACCGGTTTAGAGTCATAGAACCACTGTGACCCCGAAAATTTAAGAATCAAAAAATAGCTACATATCAAATAAGAAAGATGTCATGCGAGACTAGAGTCAACTTACTCGTACAAACAAATAATACAATTTTTCCGTAAATCTTTAAAATAAATTTATTTTTGTACAAGACTAACAAAAATATATCACAGAAGAACTTACTTAGGTACTAACTAAATCTAGCATAGCAAATTAGAACCTAAAGTAATGTACATATAATGTGCAATTTTTTTTTGTCGTCACTTTTGAAATCGAGGCTCCGATTCATAAAACAAATATGATTGTTCCTTTTTTAAGCCGGCAATTGTTTTTTTTTAGTATATTTAAGTAAGTAGGTAGTCATCGCATTATTTTAGGTAGCTAAATAGGTTGGTAATAACTTGATTAGTTTTGATTTCAGACTAATAGGTATCTACAAAGTTTTATCTTCGCAGCACTAAATAACTTATTCCCAAATAGCGACTTAGGTTTCTTTCAGCATTGGACTTATGGACAATAGTATTATTGAATACTATATAATATTAGGTATTAGGTAAATACCTAATATTTAATTATAAGAAAAAAATTACCTCGATATCTCATATTTAAGTCGTATCTCAAAACTTCAAAGCCGAACTTACGTGCCTACCCATTTCACACGTCGATTAGAATGAAAATACAAATATTCGCACTTTTTCTTTCATTCATTTACACTAGCACATCAAACATCGTAACGCATGTCGTAAACGAAAACTTCGCTTTCTAACATCCAATATTTATTTTTCTACTTACCCCTTATTGAGGCTCAAACAACGGCGTACGTCAGCGAGGTGGGGAGTGGAAGGATATAATCCATCACTTTTTTGGGAAGAACATCACAACCCGTTCAGCGGCTTCGGGTAGCGGACTTGCAAAACAAAAAACAACGATGTGGTCGAAAATTGCATTCTTCGCCGTTCTGGCGTTAGCGACGTCAAGTCCTGTGCAAGACAGCGTTGCGGATAATTTAGTAAATGTGGTTTCTGAGTGCATTGAAACTGACACATCGTTGTGTCTAAAGGTGTGTAGTGTTATGTGAAGTGTTGTGACCAAGGATTGTATAAGTGGTATACCCAGTGTAATTAATACTACCAGGCATTTAACCGTTGGCAAAAATATTTTTGAGTGTAGATGCGCTTGAGTCGTTAGTCCACTGACCATCAGATGGCTGGCATAATCGTTACCGTAGTCGATACATACATAAGTGACAGAATTATGAGATGTCCGTCTGTTTGTAAAATTTAGGTTTTTTGAACAGTGCCTATGTTTTAAGTAAAAGAGAAATAAGTTTTTGTACACAAAGTCCCAACGAATTTCACAAAGTCTTGTGCTCACGAGAGTGATTTTTTAAAATCTTCCATGCTGCTACCCTTTAATATGGCACCTCCTTAATTACTACATTTTTTTACAGGAAAAAGCCCTAAAATTCACGGACAGACTGGCCGTCACTAAGGACATCAGCATCTTTGAGGGCATGACTCTGATCAACAGTGGAACAGCCCGCTCTGCCCGTAGCTACGAACCTTTGGCTGAGGACCCAAAGACCAGGGAAGCGCAGCTTGAGGAGAGAATCGCCGACAACATTGGAGAATTCCTGGACAATCACGTACTGCAGTTGCGTCTGTCTGAGCCTGAAGAGGAATCCCGTGGTCTAGATGAGGAAGGTACGTACGCAAAAAAAACTTAAGTAAACCAGTTCAAATGTGATAATAAATTCAAGGTATTTTTCACCCAAACCCGCACTGGTCAGGTTCAGAGTAAGGACTAATGACTGCAATGTTCCCCTTCATTTATGAGAGGAAGCCAATAGTGGGACGCATAAAAGCTAATTCATGAATGATTTAGTTAAACCTAATTATAAAATGGCCGGAACTAAAAATTCACCGAAATAATAATCGTTTGTGTAATTCCAAAATCAGCCTCAAATATCAAAAAATAAAGTAAACATCACTTTTTTTTAACCATTGATTCTAAAGCCATTAAGACAACAGGTTTGCCTAAAATGCTAGTAATTGATGATTACTAAGCAAATAGCTCTCTGTTTGCGCCATGGGTTTCTCTTGAACATACATAATATTTACATATTACCGTCCCTTTGTCAATGTCTCGAATTGTCACGTAGCTCGTGACAAACACTAACTTTCTCTTTCGCATTTCCATACGTTTACATCCTAAGATTCTGATCCTAAGAGATTACTGGACAAACGTGACATCCGGATCTGTGACGGATTTATATCACAAACACTCAAAATGTATGCATTGTAGAATGAGTCTTGATTTGAATTGTATATTCTACAAAAAATATCTTTGCATATGGTCTGATATATTTAGGCATTCTAAGAGCTATATAATAAGCAGCCTAAAAATGGGCTACCATATCTTTCTTATATAAGATTTACAAGGAAAAACTTTATAGTCACAGTTGATACAATTATTTAGGAATCATTATTTACATAATTGCATTCATTTTATTTAGAGTAATATGAACAGCCCAACCTTATTTTTACAGCACATTACATTATTAGTCGTGCCGATGAAAAAAAAAATTAAAACATCCTTCGAAAGTGTTAGCAAAACCTCTAAAGACGGATAACGTGTACAATACATTGATGATGACTATATTCTTCTTTACAGCTCGTGGCAAGAAGAAGAAGAAGATCAAGAAGATCCTCCCCCTCCTTCTCCTCTTGAAGCTGAAGCTTGCTGCCCTCATCCCTCTTTTCCTCGGCATCATCGCCTTCGCGGCCGCTAAGGCCGTCTTACTCGGCAAGATCGCCTTTGCCATGCAGGCCTTCAATCTCATTAGGAAACTCTTGAACAAGGGTGGTCACTCCTCTTCTCCTAGCATCTCCTATGGAGCCCCTCAGCATCACGACGAGCACCCAGGGTACAACTACGAGCCGGCCCAAGGCTGGAGTAGGAAAGTCAACGACGCCCAAACCCTGGCGTACGCTGGTCAACTAAATTAAGAGTGATAGCGTGATTGTGTGTGTGTGTGTTTATTTATTTTTTTGTTTGCCGTTGCCATGTTAAAGTACCTCAATAATTAATTTATTACACGAAATAAAAAAGTTTTAAAATACGTTTCCAATTTATTTGACATATTGAGTATTTCATATGTATTTTATGAACACCCCTCACACTTCCTCTATCCGAAACAATTCAGGTGTATTATTTTGGTAGCTACAAAAAACAAGTTATTTAATTATTAAGTCAATTACTTTGATTTATTACTGGCTTGCGGCGGCGCACCGCAAAACTTACCGTAGAAATTATATCATCGTTTTTGCGGTGCGACGCAATGCAGTGTTCTGGCCACGCTCTTACCGCAACGTTGGGGAAAGACAATGAAAACGCATTCAATAATGCCTAGATTACTGGTGCCGTCATCATCATTATCAGACTATTTGTATAAGTCCCACCGCTGGGCACATGCCTCCTCTCATAGGTGAGAGACAACGGTCAGTAGTCTCAGACCAGTAAAGTGGCTGGCGCAATGCGATTACTCGAAGCACAGACCTCTTATCCCTGGGTATATGTAGTCGGTGACTCGAAGTATATTTTTTACCTCAGCGGCTCGAAAATGGCGGTTTTGCTGCTTGAAACCAGTAAGCAAAATGCAATTTTGCTGTGAGCGTGAAAACGACTTTTCCTGCTTGAAACCAACGAACTAAATGGAATTTTGCTGCGAGCTTGAAAAAAAAACTTACTTTTTAATTTTTATATCATAGGTTAATTTCAGTAAGGAACTTCATTATCCCTACCACTATTCCTTTGCTTTATATGTTCTCGCCGCTGAGATGAAAAGTTGTATGTATCACACGAGAGCAAAGATATTTGCATCTCGTGTCTTTGAGTCCCTCGCTGCGCTCAAGATTTTAATTTTGAATCACTCACTAGGCTCGTGATTCAATTGTAGAATCTTTCCCTTGCTCGGGACTCAACATCAACACTGACAGCAAAAATCTACTATGCTCTCTTGTTGAACAAATAACTAATCTCTTCATCGTCATCATTTTCAGCCTGCAATCGCCCACTGCTGAGCATAGGCCTCTCTTCGAGTACGCCATTCACCCCGATCTCGTGCTAGCCTCATCCAGGTGTGACCCGCGGTATTTTTAATATCGTCAACCCATCGAGCCGGTGGACGATCGACGCTTCTTTTGCCTTCTTTTTTTTAATATCTCTTAATCCTGTGTAAATGTGTAATTTGCATATTTAAAAATTTTCGCCAATTATAAAACATTACTGGCTAAATAATGACTCTATGTTTTTTTTTTATCGCAAATTCTATAAGCATTTATTATAATAATAAATATTTATAAATTAATTTATATGTTTTTAATACCTCAAATTCATCCGGAAAACGTTTATATAATATACGTCCTGCAACATAGTAGCATTTCACTTGACAAATTAAAGTTACGTGCCAATTAGTACAAATTGTTTACATAGTTAACGTAAGTCTATTTATACAAAGAAACTCATAACCTATGCAAATACATACAGTCATTCTACAAGTCGTTCAGTCGAGTGCAATAAAAGACTTACCTCAAGAAGCTTTATAGGGTCTTGTAAGAATGTAGTAAACACGGAACCCTTATAGTTTCGCCATGTACATCCGTACGTCTATCCAAGCTGTTAATTGGCATAGGTATACATATCAATTACAGCGACATAACGGTAAAAAAAATCTTGAAAAATAACAATTAAGGTACATCCCCTACACGTAAAGTGGGGATACATTTTTTTTTCTAGCAAAACCCTTCGTGTGGTGTATTATTAGATAGCTCTTTTAAAAGTGATGCGGGTTTTATTTAACAATTTTTTGATTCAAGAATCCGTTTACGCGATATAATTTTTTTAGTGTTTATTTTTGTTGGAGCCAAGTGTACCCCCTCCCCCTGTCAGGTACACGGTCCATAGTGGATATGTGAAAAAAAAACAAACTATAGTATTACATAAATTTAAAAGGAACACTTTAACAGCTAAATAATCATTTTTAGTTAACAAGTAATAACCGAACTTAAGTAATGTACCTGGAAAAGCAATAATTTGTACAATTTCCATTGATTACTTTGATATTTTTGACAAAAGTTGTTAGTTTTATCAAGCACATACTAAAAAGAAGTAAAATGTGAACTTTTAAGTCCTCATACTTTAACGGCCCCACCCCAACTACGGAAACCAACATTGCGCGTAGCCCGACACGCACTTGGCCGGTTTTTTTAGTCCTCCTTTTAACTTAACTATAAAATAAGCACTTAGAATGTTATCTAACACGACGACTGAAGGTAAAACATGTTACATTAACATAGTTCCTGTTTATTCCGTAAATGATGGTAACATTTTGGCGCTTTCATTTATATTTTAGTACCCGGGTGACCTAGCTCTGCTCGGCACTTTTCGCATTTTCCGGAGAATACGAGTATTCCTGAAGATGACACGTAGCTCGACGCTTGTCCCCGTAAATTCCTGTATTGTAAATTTCATCCAAATCGTTAGAGCCGTTTCCAAGATACCCGAAATAAACAAATAGATAAAAAAACAAAAAAAGCTCGTTTGAAGACTTTATATAATGTATACTAATAGATAGATTAGTAACTGGATAACTGGGTGACCGAGCTTTGCTCGGCGTCTTTCGTGTTTTTTCGGAGAATACAAGTTTTCCAGAAAATGACGCATAGCTAAATACATTTTTTGTCCCCGTAAATCCCTGTATCGTAAATTTTATCGAAATCATTAAAGCCGTTTCCGAGATCTCCGAAATATATAATAATTGCTCGTTTACAGATATAAATTAGATTAGATTTTACACAATGTGGCATAAACCGATCACTACGAAAAAGAAAGAAAAAGCGTGCTACTCAAAAATTAATATTAATGAACGGCATATGTGTGTCACCCGCGCCATAGTGTTCGGAGCTACGATATTATACTATACGATTCAAAAATGTTAATTCCGCATAAGGCCGGAGTGGGGACCGATCGGATAAAAAACTGTTGACTTTTGGTTTGAGCATCACAATCAAATTGTAATCGGTGGTTTGAGTCCCAAAGATCTTCAAGATGAAGTTTTTCTTGGTTCTTCTTAGTGTTGCTACCTTGGCTTTCTCTAGTCCAGTGCCTTCGGACGAATCAGTGCTAAAGTCGGTGGTTGGAAATTTCGTGAATTGCATGAACAGTGATGTTAATTTATGCGTCAAGGTAGGTCAAGTGTGGTGTTTGAACGATTTTTTGAACAGTGGACAAGTGTTATTAATTTTTAATGATTTATTTAGCATATCTTGCGGTGATATTTAATTTCATTTAAAACTCAGTGACTTTAAACAATATGCAATCGTAGTGGCAAAAGTGAAAAAAAAATGCATTCGTTCCTTAAATAATCGAACATTTTAACCAAAAAAAAAGACTTCAACCGGGTTATTCGTCGAATTGTCGTGCACATGCTTGATGCAAATTTAAGACTTATATGGTTTTCTCATGGATTTTTAATATTAGAAAAATATATCATATTCAACAAGCGGGGACTGTAGGCTCAACTAGTTTGCATAAAAATAATTGGTCTATTGTTTCATATTGTTTGAGTTCACATTTGGGTTCAAGACTCAGTCACAGTCATAGTCTCTAATTTGATGAGTTCAGCAATACTGGTGTTATATAAAACGATTATCTACTAAATAAGATTAACCAGTTCGTAATATTTATCCCTACTAGTATAAAATACCTTAAAAACGAATAGTTTAATAATCCACATGTATTCTAGGAACACGCTCTCCGTGCCACTGAACGACTAGGCACTGTACGGAAACTCAAGATCTTCGACGGGCTCACCATCCTCAACAATGAACCCAGAGAAGCCAGGAGCTTGGAGACTTTGTCTGCTGTACCGGAAGTCAGGAACAAGCAAGTGACTGACAGACTATGGGAGAAGGCTAACGATTTGCTCCAGAACAGCGAATTAGAAATCAGTTTTGGTGGTGATGATGAAGAATCCAGGGCTCTTGGAGATGGTGAGTACAAGAATTAATTCACAGAAGAAGATTAGAAACCGGTATAATATATGTATCATTTCAGTTTAATTTCTGTTTAAAAATCAGTTGCTTATCAACTGCTTGTTGAGAAGGTTCCAATCTTCTGTCTTCATCATCAGATCAGCTCGGTGGTATCATAATTTTGCATATGGTCACCGAATTTACCCCGACAGACTAAATTTTTGCGCAATCGGTTGAGGACAGCTGCTTTAAATTTAGTTGCACGATTTGACCCGAAATTACATAAAAAAATTGCAAGTTAAATAATATCTTTGATAAAATAAAAAGGTTCGTCATTTTTTAAGTAATAATATAAGTACTAGCGGACATTTTTTACACAAAACTTTATTTTAATGCGGCTAAAGTCGATAAGTGACGAATATTTTTATTCCCCGACTAATACAAGAAATATTTTGTTGTTTTAAAACAAGCACTTTGATTATATGTCATAACCGTAGTAATAAATCACAATAAAATAAGAAGAATCTTTGCACTGAAAGTAAAAACCGTATTTGAATTGATCCAGCGAAAGTGTGGTGCAAATGATTACAAAGAGTATAAGGTAGTAGTGCCACATACCCGCATGATATTGTTATCAATGTGTAATTAATAATTTACATTTTTAATTACTATGTGTAGTAAGTTTAATTAAAAAAAAACCAAAAGCTAAATTATCGACACAACGAAATACGAGTATGCTTTTTACGACGATAAAATATTCAAAAATATGAATCAAAAGCTTGTTAAATATGATATCATAAACCCAAAAAACTGAAACTTAAGACAAGAAAAATCTCTAGCAACTAAGAAACCTTAATCAGTCCAATTTTTGCAAGAAACAAAACACATGCACACGTATTTCGACGATTATCCACATAATCTTTTCACGCGCTGAGTCTATGTTTTAGATAAAATCAGACATCTTGTTTTTAATACCTGACAATACAGCTTTAAATGTAAATAATAATTTTTGGTTACATCGTAATAGGTGTATTTCAGCTAAGTCGTAGGGTTTTAGGTAAGCGATGTTAAATAGCGAAAACCTCGAGTACAGGGAAGAGTAACAATACGACAGGGTCTCTACTTTGCACCCTTATCTGTTTAAAATAAGAAGCAACACTCATATGAGTTACACACTCAGCTACTTACATTCTCGTCGAGTTCTATCATATCAAATTCAGCAATTATGCACAGTGCAAAATCTTTTCAAAAAAGTACGTCAGGTTAACACATTAAAATGTTTTCACAGCTGAGGAAGGCCGTGGCAAGAAGAAAGACATCAAGAAGAAAATGAAGATGCTCATGCCCCTGATGCACCTTCTGAAGGCCAAGTTCGGCGCCTTGGCCGTCCTCTTCCTTGGTGTCATCGCCATCTCCATCTGGAAGCTCGCCATCATCGCCAAGATCGCCTTCATTGCCAAGATCATCGCTCTCATCAAGGCTCTCTTGGCCAAAAAGAACCAAGAGGACCACGGTTGGGCCCCGGCTCATGACGACCACGGACATGGTCACGGTGGCTGGGAGAGCCAAGGATGGGGCCGCTCTAGGAACGAAGCTGTCGATATGGCTTATGCCGCGCATAAGCAATAAACCGCCGATACAAGGCGTACTAAGATCCGATGATAGGACTAGACGCTTAAACCAAATATTTAATGCCATTATTGCCAGTTTATTTATTTTGCGAGAATGTGTGAATGTATGATTATGTATTTATATTGACTGTTCTTAACTTCTTTTCATTCATTTTATACGACACTGAAAATACTGATAATTCACTGTTGTGTTTTAGTAATTTGATTGAAAAGGAAACTTTCGTCTTGGAATCGTATATTGAATTTGGTTTGTGATATTCTTTTTTGTTTTAGATTTTTAGTTATTTAGGTTATTGTTTATTTTTATTATTTTTTGTTTTATGCTTAATTTTTCACTCATTAATATATTGATTCTATTTGTTCATGTTTATTTTGCAATTATTATTTATTTTTACCTTTTACGTTTTCCATGAACTCATTATCGTCTTAGATGTTTATTTTTATTTTAAAATTATCATTTAATATTTAATTACCATTATCATGATCTCTTGTATGTATTGTTTTAACAACTTAAGCTATATATTTATATATAAATGACTAAGCTATATTATTATATTGTGTACGATTTGTATTGTATCGTGTATCACGACTAATGTGTGTATTATTACTTGTAAGATGTATTTGTGAATGTGTATTTATTATGTGTGACTGCTATTATAGATAGTAAAATTCGGAATAAAACAAACAGCATTTATTACAATAATTGTGATTTTATTTTCCTGCTCAAATGATCATTTTAACCTCCTAAGGCCCCGTGTGGTATAATAATAATAATATTAATTGATACAGACAACAAATGGTCCACACATACAAATTTCACAACAAATGCTCTACACAAGCAAATCAGAATCAATATGAAACAGAATTACGATAAATAATTAATAATAAAATAATCAATGATATTTTTTTAATATCCTACCTTGGTACCACATAGAAAAAAAAACGTATTTTAACTATTCATATTCATACATTTATAGAGATGCAACATGATGATGAGAGATGAGTTGTAGACGATTACTTATACCTAGAACAGACTGTCCAGTTAGGAAGGTCTAACTTCGAGAAAGAGGTTAATCGTCGAATCTGACTCGGCTGGGCAGCGTTCGGAAAGCTACGGCACTGCTTTTCGTCCAATATTCCGCAGTGTCTCAAGACGAAAGTCTTTGAGCAGTGTGTGTTGCCAATGATGACATGTCACTGAAACGTGGTCGCTTACTATGGGCCTCATAAGAAGACTCAAAGAGCAATGGAGAGAGCTATGTTGGGAGTTTCCTTGCGTGATCGCATCAGGAATGAGGCCATCCGGAGCAGAACCAAAGTGACCGATATGGCCCTCCGAATAGCTAAAGTTAAGTGGCAGTGGGCGGGGCACAATAACACGTAGAACCGATGGCCGTTGGGGTGAAAAGGTTCTCGAGTGGCGACCACATACCGGGAGGCGTAGCGTGGTCAGGCCCCCACACGGTGGACCGATGACCTGGTTAGGGTTGCGGGTATCCGCTGGATGCGGGTGGCGCAGGACCGGTCATTATGGAAGTCTTTGGGGGAGGCCTATGTCCAGCAGTAGACGTCTTTTGGCTGACATGATGATACATCTATTAAGGTTGAGTTTACGTTAAAAAAATTTAAAGGTCTGGCCGCAGGATGTTAAAGACACCTATCAATTACTATAACTAAATAACTTATTCACGGCTAAAATACAATGTAAAAAAATATATAGAATATTTACATTCATCTGAAAAATACAGTTGAATCAGAGTATTGCCTTAAAATACAATGCAATTCCTGTTACGATCAATAAAAAAAATGGCAATTTGGGGGCGAATTTACTTCTTTCAGTGGTGCTGCCATATGGCCTGTTTAGCCAAGTTGGTAGTGACGCTGCCTCCGAAGCTAGAGAATTTGAGCTTGAGAAGATTCGAATCCCAGCCAGGGCATGGTTTGTGCATTTAGCACGGATATTTGTTCCTGGGTCTTGGAATTTTTCTATGTATTTAAGAATGTATTTATCTAAATAAGTATGTATATCGTCGTCTAGTACCCATAGTAGCTTGGCTTAGTTTGGGACTAGGCCGATTTGTGTAATATTGTCCTCCAATATTAAAAAATAAATAATAAATAAAATATATATCATCATCATCATTCAGCCGAATGACGTCCACTGCTGGGCATAGGCCTCCCCCAAAGACTTCCACAATGACCGGTCCTGCGCCACCCGCATCCAGCGGACACCCGCGACCCTTACCAGGTCATCAGTCCACCGTGTGGGGGGCCTGCCCACGCTACGCCTTCCGGTACGTGGTCGCCACTCGAGAACCTTTCCGCCCCAACGGCCATCGGTTCTGCGTGCTATGTGCCCCGCCCACTGCCACTTAAGTTTAGCGATTCGAAGGTCTATGTCGGTCACTTTGGTTCTGCTGCGGATGGCCTCATTTCTGATGCGATCACGCAGAGAAACTCCCAGCATAGCCCTCTCCATTGCTCTTTGGGTGACTTTGAGCCTTCTTATGAGGCCCATAGTAAGCGACCACGTTTCAGTACCATATGTCATCACTGGCAACACACACTGGTCAAAGACTTTCGTCTTGAGACACTGCGGAATATTGGACGAAAAGATGTGCCGTAGCTTCCCGAACGCTGCCCAGCCGAGTCGGATTCGACGATTAACCTCTTTCTCGAAGTTGGACTTACCTAACTGGACAGTCTGTCCTAGGTATATGTAATCGTCTACAACTTCGAGCGTAAAGTGTCCGATTGTTACGGGAGTTGGTGCTACATGGTTGGGTGGTTTGGTTGGTGCTAAATATATATAATGCTCTTCAAAGCAAATACTTAATTTATTTTCTTTTTTTTCGATGGGTTTTCTAATGTTAGTTAACTGTTATGTTCTACAATTTTGTTCTATCTGTGGTGGGCTTCGGATTACGCCAGATTATTCACTGGAGTGGGTAACGAAATAAACTTATACCAACAAATGTTGGTACAAACCAATGGTCAAGGAGGTTCCTTTTTTTTCGCTTCAGCAGGTTGGAATTCTGATTTGATAATTTTTTTATTTCTTTACTTGTTGACGGTACAATAATTGACGTTTCGACTTACTTTTCCCGGACCCTACTAATTTGAGAGCTGACAAGGTTGTAGCTGATTCTGCCATTTTCCAATTCAAAAACTAACTGCAGTTATTTACCTGTAAATATGTGTTCCATTCCATGTTTAACCTCTTGGGGTGTCTTCGTTTTTAACTTTGTTACAAATGCAGTTCGACCAGCGACGAATAACGAGTGACAAAATTTAACCATTGGCTACTTACGCCGGGTGAGTAATGGTAAAATTTTGTCAATTTAATTACTTTTTATTTACCACAATGTCGCATAAACCGATCACAAGGCAAAATAAGGAAAAGAGTGCTATGAAAACATTCATTATTAATGACCGAAGTATTTGTGTCAGCTGGGCCATAGTGTTCCAATCTACGATATTATACTATACGAGTTGAAAGATGTTTACTCGGCAAAAGCTCGGAGTGGGGGCAGGTCGGATAAAAAACTGTTGACGGTTAGTTGGAGCATCACATACAAATCAATATCGGTGGTTTGAGTTCCTAACATCATCAAGATGAAGCTCTCCTTGGTTCTCCTTAGTGTTGCCACTTTAACTTACTCTACTCCAGTGCCTTCGGACGAAATAGTGCTAAAGTCGATGTTTGGCAATTTCGTGAATTGCATGAACAGTGATATAAATTTGTGCGTCAAGGTAGGTCAAGTGTGGTGTTTAAATGGACTATAAACAATATATATTTCAAAGTTCCATTTATATCTCAGTGAACTTGTAGGTATACTTATATATAGGTATTTATATGTTTTTGCAGTCTTAGTGACATAAGTAAAAGAAAATAGTAGTCATTATAAATTATCCGACAAATTGTATCCATACTCAACATATCAACTCAATTCAGCTGAAGACTTAACTAGTATGCATTGAAATAATTCAGCTATTATTTCATAGGACTTGACTTGTTTATGACTTGTATTTAGTTTTATGAGTTTAAAAAGTTCAGTTTAATATAAAAAAGGTTTTCCACCATTCCACCACCAAATCACCGAAGGACGTCAATTGCTGGACATAGGCCACCACAATTTCATGGGGGGAAATGCCATAATCGTCACGCTTGTGATGCGGGATGGATTCGCAGTATCTTCACCGTACTCCAGGATGCACCGTGCCCCGGTGGTCTTGGTAGTTTTAGGACATACCCCCGGGTATGTCCTAAAACGGTTCAAATCCAAAAAATGATTTCGATAAGATAATATGTACCTATTGCTTTACTAGTAATATTTGTTTCTAATAATATCACCAACTTACAAAACCAAATCGATTTATAATCCACATGTATTTTAGGAGCATGCTCTCCGCGCTACTGAACGACTTGGCACAGTACGCAAACTCAAAATCTTCGATGGACTCACCATCTTCAACAATGACCCTAGGGAAGCCAGGAGTTTGGAGACTTTATCTGCTGTACCCGAAGTCAGGAACAAGCAAGTGACTGAGAGATTATGGGAGAAGGCTAACGACTTGCTTCAGAACAGTGAATTGGAGATCAGCTTTGGTGGTGATGATGGAGAGTCCAGGGCTCTTGGAGACGGTTAGTACAATAATTTAATAGCAATAAAAACCGGTTTTTGTAATGTACAACTTTAAAAAAAAAAACAGAGGACTGTGTTATTATTGTTTAGTATAGAAAGCTTTCTATGAGAGCGCTTGTGGTCCAGCGGCGCCCGATGTGAGGTTGAGCAACGTCAGCCGAGGTCAACTAGTGGATGGGTGACCGCTTTAAGTGGATACTAACTGAGTGCTCCCGTGGTTTGGCAGGCACGTTAACAAGCTAAGCCGTTGATTCCGGCTGCTCTCTTTAAGCCAGGTTAGACACCTTCGGGTCACTTGACAACTTCTAACAGTCAAGTTGACAAGCCATTTTACTTTTTTTAGTTAGTATGGGTGAATCATGATAAACATCAGCTTGCAATAAAAATAATTTGATTCAAAATTAATAATTAACACAATTTTAAAATATAACAAATGAACTAATTAAAATATATCTTCACAGTTGAGGATGGCCGTGGCAAGAAGAAGGACATGAAGAGTAAAATAAAGATGCTCCTGCCCCTATTGCTTATTCTGAAGGCCAAGGTGGTCGCCCTGATTGTCCTCTTCCTTGGTGTCATCGCTGTCTCCATCTGGAAACTCGCTTTCTTCGCCAAGATTGCCTTCATTGCAAAGATCATCGCTCTCATCAAGGCTCACTTGGCCAAGCAGAACCATGAGGACCACGGTTGGGCCCCGGCTCATGACGACCATGGACACGGTGGTCACGGTGGCTGGGAGAGCCAAGGGTGGGGCCGCTCTAGGAACGAAGCCGTCGATATAGCCTATGCTGCCCATAAGCAACAGTAAACCACCGATATAAAGCGTTCTAAGATCCAAGGTTTTTGAGAGAATGAATTGCCACATTATTTATTTTGTGAGAATGTGTGCATGTTTGATTATTTATTTATATTAACCATTTTCAACTTCTTTTCATTCATTTTATGCGACAGTGAAACCAGGGTTTCAATGCACTTAAGTAGTAATTTGATTGAAAAGGAAACTTAGTCTTGAAATCGTATACCTGTTTAATTTGGTTTAAGTGATATTTTAGAATTTTTGTTATTAAGGTTATCGTTTATATATGATTTTTGTTACATTAATTTCATTCGTTATGTTTATTTTATATTTGTTATTTTATTTTGACTTTTGATGTTCCTTTTGCACTCACTATATTGTGTTTGGTATTTATTATCTACATTATTTTTATTATTTAATATTCATTTACCTACCATTATCATGATCTCTTCTATTTATAGTTTTGTCAACTACTTATTAATATTTATATATTAATTAGAATAACTAAGCTGTATTATTATATTGTGTACGATTTGTATAGTATCGTGTATCACGACTAATGTGTATTACTAATAAGATGTATTTTTGAATTGTATTTATAATGTGTGAATGATATAGATAGATAAATCGGAATATACCAAGCAGCATTTATAACAAAGGTTGTGATTTTATTTTTTAGCTCAAATGATCATCTTAAAAATACTTATTAATCAGTTTTACAACGAAACTTAGTTTAGAAATGAAGTAACTTGTACACGATCTAAACACAAATATTAAACACTTATCTAAAAATTACAATTCCACCAGAATATTGCTTTAGCTATATGTTATATAATATAACTAACATAGGTATATACCTATGTTAGATTGACCACTAAGCCCGCCAGATACTATCAGTAACAATGACAGTATTTTGCACCTATCTTACTCGCATTTCATATGATAGAAAGGGATGGGTAGCGAAATACTGTCCTTATATCGACATTATTACTCATAGTGTCTGGCGGGCTTAACGTTTTTAGGGTTTCGTACCTCGAAAGGAAAAAACGGAACCCTTATAGGATCACTTTTTTGTTTGTCCGTCTGTCTGTCTGTCTGTCTGTCAAGACCCTTTTTCTCAGCAACGCGTGGAGGTATCAAGCTGGAATTTATATCCAATATTCAGGTCTACTGTCCCTTGGAGCTGTAAAAAATGATACTTCTGAGCCAACGCAATCAAAAGATACAGCCGTTTATGCCGCAAAATTCCGCAAAATTTCGACACTCGCAAGGGAATCAAAACCTAGGTACCCTGTAGGTTTTGATTCCCGTGAACTCAGAATCTTGAAATTTGGTACGAAGCAACGTCTTATAGCACAAATAAAGGAAACATTGCGAAAACCGTGAATTTTTAGTTACATCATATAATAACAATTTTTTTTACGGAACCCTCGTTGCGCGAGTTTGTCTTGCAGTTAGCCGGGTTTTTTTTAATAATGAAAGTTAAGCAATAAAATCCCGAAAATATCATTCTAACACAGAAATTGCTTAAGCGGCCGAATCCGCAAGCAAATGTGGAGAAAACTGGCAAATTATCTACCTATATTTTCTTATTGATCATTTCACAATTACAACCAAAAGATCCTTAAGTGATCCAAATTATACTCCACAATATTTACAAAGCGGTAAGGTTCAAAATAAGAATCCTACTGCAGCAGCTCTCCTTACACCTACACCTTAAGAGTGCGCAGTACGCTCGGTTCTCCATACAAACGTATTTATGCTCTCATTTTAAAACGCCATTCTAGAATAACATGATATACACAATGGGATCCGACATATCTAGGTCGGAACATAGTTTCTGTTGCTTGAAATTATAATGGAGAAAAAATACAGCGATTATTAAGGTTTTCATACAAGCCGTAAAAAACTCAAAAAATCGCTGTAATTTTTTTCTTTTACAATTTCTAGCAACTGAAACTTATTTCCGACCTAGATATGCCAGATTCCATTGTGTATACAAATTTTTAAGTTATTCTAGCATGGAGTTTTAAAATGAGAGGGTAAATACGTTTGTATGGAGAACCGAACCAGACCGAGCGCACTGCGCCCTCTTAACAGGTCTCACGCCTTCGAAATTAGGTCAAATTGGAAAGTTTCTAGGAACTTTCGGCATTCGGATATACAAGCATATTCATATTTAATATGGCGGTGGTCATAAAACAGCTTTGTTGACGTTGTTATTCGAATTAAGCCGGTCAAAGGCATCATTAGCATATCTCATACGGCATTTGCATTTATTTCTTAGGCAGTTTCCAATGTAGTGGGATGCCATTCGGTTTATGAACTTGACATCGGAAGAGTTGCTTTTTAAAACAACGAGAGTAGTAAATAAGGGTCTGTCTGATGGTAAGCACAGTCGAAGACAAAGTCACACACACACACCAAAAGTCAAAGTCGCCTATGGACGCTTGTGACTTCAGTAGAATCCCAAGCACTCCCAAGCGCGTAGCCGACCTTTTATGGACTTAAGAATCCGTTGTGTTGACAGCCAAATACGTAATTCTACAGATCCCTCACTCTCAACACATAATCTCCTAATCCTAGCGTTATCCCAGTACAGTTGCATCCTGAAGGATGCTCGGGGTCCGCTAAATACCTAATCCCAAGTATTGGCGAAGGCACTAGTTTTTACGGAAGCGACTGCCATCTGACCTTCCAATCCAGGTAGAACTAGACCTCATTAAGATTTGGCTTTTCAAGTGAGTGGGCTTGACTGTTAGAAGTTTTCATGCCGCCCCGGGGCTTCTAATTTGGTTTAACGTCTGCTGACATAGACAGCAGCCGGGATCAACGATTGGCTTAGCGCGCACATTCAAAGCGGTCAACTATCCAAGAGCCGACCTCGGCCGTCATTGCTACAGCCCGTATAACGCACGCGGTACGCGAGCGCCCCTGGGCCACGGGCGCTCCTCGTCTATGAAATAAAAATGGTATAAAAATTGTGAGCGCCTGCAATAATTAGAAGACACTCGAGTCCCCTAAATGCTGCTGTGACAGCTTTCTTCACTCTCTCCGTAGTGTTTCGCAAGAGACATTTCTTTTACCACGAACATCGTCATGAAGCATTTGTAGGCGTTTCATATGTTGGCGATGCGCATGCGCATTTAATTTTGATGTTTAGTGGAGGTACATCTCATAGAGGCTCAGACACATGTACATCTCAGATACATTAAATTAATTTGATATAAGTACCTTTAGTTCATTCGAACAGAGACTGGTATACATCTCTTACATTACCTTCAAATTTTGTAATAGACAATTATTTTGTAAGGTTCTTTTCGTTGAATGACATACCTATCTTTGTTAATCAGTACAGTTTCGATTCGATATTGTATAACGTATAGGTAAAAAAATTAAGTAAAGGACCTGTTGTATGTAGTTGTGACGTATTCGAATAGAGATTTGTTTTGTTTGTGTTACACATTTTAAACATGTAATGTCTATTCGAACACGCTACAATTACATACAACCGGTCCTTTAGTTAAGTTTTGTAGCTATATATAATTTTGTATAGTAATAAAAGTGATAAGAACCATAAATGAATTACATTCACGCATGACGTTCAGTTAAAAATGTCCACATTATTTACTCGTAAGTTCATGATCAAGGTGAATATAGCCTTGACTTCACATTGTGAAAGTCAGTGAAATCAAAGCGCCTACAGTTCTTGCAACCTTCATGCATGTCTTGGAAGCTACTTTGCTCAGGCATCAATAAGTGTAGCCATAAGATTAAATACCATAATAAAAACATTATTTGTGAAATAAATTGTGATTCAATAAACACAACTTTTTATATATATTTGTAACTGGACGTTCAATACAGTTTTACTCTCTATAACATGCTTGATGACCTGAATTAGATAATCGAAAAAAAAAAACAAAAATTCTATGTACTTTGGTCGGCTTTATTTACAACTATTCCTTTCAACTCGATAGAATAAGCGGATAATCCTTGTTTAGCTATTTGTTATGGAAATCCGTAATTATAAGATAAAGAATTTATTTAGGTATATATCCTATATTTATGTGTGATGTATTGAGGTCGCCTCAATACATCACACATAAATATAGGATTGAACATATCCAGGAAAAAAAATTTAAATACTGTAACTATCGTGTGAGGAAAAGATTTGAAACATATGAAGAAAGCTGCTCTTTTCACAATCTATTCCCATTAAAATCACGTCGTACCGTGTCAGATATGATGTTTCTGCATGACGTTCTAAGCGGTAAACTAGACTGCATGCAACTTTTGTCACAGCTTGGACTCCGCGCTCCCTTCTCATTCTTCTTATTGCTTTTAACACTCATGGTCTGTATTTTTACAATTATCTGTTATTGTAGATATGTATTTCTTAAAATTATTTTATCTTCCTCTAAGTTACCTTTTAAAACAAGTTTCAATTCCAACTCAGAGTTAATTTTGTATAATTTCAAGGGAGTTCTATCATTGGCTATACTAATAGTACACATATAAACATGTCTGTATATATTTTCTGTAAACGCTGTTGAACTTCTTAAATAAAAAATAAAAAAAATTACCTACTAAACTTGGTTTTAGTTTATTGGTTGGCGCGGGATACCTGGGAGCGGGCCGATACTACTACCAGGACTAATGCAGTACTTCACCCGTACTGCACAACTCCCTGACAGGCATAGGTACATGAAAAAATAATTTATGTCGGGCTACTTAGCCTAGTTGGTAGTGACACTACCTCCGAAGCTAGACGTCCCGAGTTCGAATCCTGGGGAATCCATGGGATTATGTCGATTTGTGTAAGATTGTCGCCCAATATTTTTTTAAATAAATATATAAATAAATATTGGGGGACAGTCTTACACAAATCGACCTAGTCCTACACTAGGCAAAGCTTGTACTATGGGTACTAGGCGACGACATACACGCTTATATAGATAAATACATAAAAAACATCCGTGACCCAGGAACAAAATATCCGTGCTAAATGCACAATTAATGTCTACGGGTACTAGACGACGATATACATACTTATATAGATACGGAGATAAATACATACTTAAATACTCGTACATAGAGAACATCCAAGATCCAAGAACAAAATCCGTACTAAATGCACAAATAATGCCCTGGCCGGGATTCGTACCCGGTACCTCTAGCTTCGGAGGCAGTGTCACTACCAACTAGGCTAAACAGGTCGTCGATTATTTAATACAGATTAGGGTAGTATGTTTAAATGAATGCCCGTATTAATTCATAAACGAAATTTATTTATTGAGACCACTAACCGGAGTAGGTACGTAGCGTGGGTGGCCCTCACTATTGACCTGGTTAAGGTCAGCATAAGATGATGAATATAAGGCAAGAAGCTCTTAATTTGTGGAAATTTTCGATTTAGATATACAAGAGGATCCTTATCAGGTTATCAGTTAAAAAACGCTCATCTATTTAAGCTTTATTCTTTGTAAATTTAAACGTAAATATGTTGACATTTTAACTTCGAATAATCTAGGATAAGACTACTGCGGCCTACTAAGATATTGATATTACATAGATTTTTTAGTTTAATCATCAATAACATATCGCTTCAAACATCACTAGAAATCGACGAAATCTAAACTAAAAACGATTTTTTTTCTCTTTAATTCTACTACACAAAATAAGATAAAAAGGCGACTTCGATACTATCTAGAACTCTTATAAAAACATTGGTCTATTGGAATTCATCATTCGCGTGCCCTTTTCTCATTTACTTGGGATCGGCGCAGCATGTTTTTTTCTTCCATATCTCTATATCGCCCGTCATCTCCTCACTCACATCCTTCCTCTTCATATCGTCTCTCACGCAATCCATCCACCTTTTACTTGGCCTAACTATTTCCTCCTCTTAAATTATCAATACTTTTGTCATACCAGTTTTTAGTACGATTAAATAGTGCAAAAAAGGTGGTTTGTTTGGTCTGCTGGATAGAAGGTGCTAAAAAAACCTAAATATAACAACAAATAAATGGTTTGTAAAAAAACGTGCTCATGTGAGGTAAGAAGAGAATTATGGTAATTTACCGTATTGTGTACGTATTGTGTAGTGAGCGGCGCTACTATTGTAGGGATGATGTGAATTGGCTTATAGTGGCACCTAAGAGAAGACTTGTACACACTGGTTGGTTTTTATCTTTATCTAAATTAAATATTTTAGTACGAAAGGATACAATTTTAGAAATATTTTTATTAAAATATTTTTAATTATGGATGCGGGCGGCTCATGACCGGTCGTTGTGGCGGTCTCTGGGACAGCCTATGTCCAGCAGTGGACGTCGATCGGCTGACGATGATGATGATGATGATGATGATATTTATATAAAATCATCTGTTGAAACAAGCTGCGTGCTCCGATCGCATATTACAAGGAACGCCGGCAAAAACTCGTAGTAAAATTTACTACTGATATCCATAATTTTATTTGTCATAAATTTAACGTTTGCTATAATCATCATTTGCCCTAAGTCGTTTTTCTCAGAAACTGTTTCAGGGCTTTATACAAAAAAAAAATATATCCTGAAACTCTGTTTTATCTCTAAATTGAAATGTAATATTTGCCCTTGACATGTATGACTGTAGTTTAGACAAATTTATATCAAGTAATCTGCTAGGTAAATAGGAGAGTTAGTAAAAAGTGGACGGATATATAATTCTGCTCAAAGTGTCATTAATGTGCAATTAAATTTTTCTTTCTTTTATCAATTACGCAAAAACGAGGAAATTTATGTTTTATATCAGAAATTAATGTAATTATGCTAGCTTTAATCGCAAGACTTCTTAATGAAATTTGGTATCTCTAATGAGGAATATTTTAACAAACTAAGGTGCTGTCGCCCCGAAACCGCAACTACCACAAGCAATATTGTTTCATTGCAGAGTAAAACACTAACCAATTCAGTGCAGCACTAGTATATCAACTTCACTTTTTAAGTGTGTGCTTCCAAAATTATCCATAGTAATTGTTTTCGCGCCTGCGCGCTAAACAGTGTTAATGATGTTACAATGGAAAGTTTACTATTTTTGGGATCCAGATTAAAAGATATGTTAATTGAATTTTACGATACCAGTTTGCTCAAGAACATGTTTACTTTAATTTCAATTTCAATTTATTCAACATTTTAAGTCAAGTGCATTACAGAAATATAGGTAGGTGGTAGGTACATGACACCCTGATAGGGCACATAATGTTTACTATATGCATGCTTACATAGTTCAATAAAATAAAGTAAAAATAACAGAATTAAATGTGATTAATAAGTAGGTACATGCATACGAAAACTATTTAAATTTTAATTACAATGTCAGGTTTAGTTACAATTCAATTCACATCAATTTAAAAACTCCTAAGCAGTATTACAATTAATTTATGCCAATTTTCAGAAAATACAATATTTTAATTGTAATGAAATATTTTCTTATGTTTCTTATGTCATTTAATGTCTCAAATATATTTCGAGAGCATCACTAGCCTCACGTTTCAAGTTATTAGTTTCGTTGTTCTTTCAAATTATTTTCTAGTTATTGGACTAGGGAGTGATTTATGTATTTATAAATGTTTCATCAACGATAAGTCGAGTATCGTTAAACTGAGCATCTTATAATATGCTAGGCAAATTAATAAGACAAAACCGGCCAAGTGCGAGTTGGACTCGCGCACGAAGGGCTCCGTACTTATTATCTATACAACATTAGACACTTTGTTATAACCTATTTTAATTTAATTTAAATATTAATATTTTTTTACCGTAATAATAACGTTTAATAATATCAAGTAGAATGTTGGTCAAGTGCGAGTCTGATTTTAGTTTTCCCATACATTTTGAGACCTAGCGCCTGGTGAAGGCAACGGGCAACTTTTTAAAGGTTTTTTTTTGTTTGGGAGCCCCCTTCAATACTTATTTTATTCTGGTTTTTAGTATTTGTTGTCATAACGGCAACAGAAATACGTCATCTATGAAAATTTCAACCGTCTAACTTTCACGGTTCATGAGGTACATCTTGGTGACAGGCGGAGCCTTAGTAATAGGGGCCCGTTTTACCCTTTGGGTACGGAACCCTAAAAATGATAGTGAATTTTATGATAAGGGAAATACCGAAAATATCTGATGCAACATATAAACAATAATTATAAAGTCGTTAAAGCTTGTTACATATTTTCAATCGCTTTGTGATATGAGATATTATATGATTAAACCTACTCATTGATCGAATCTCTACGGCATTCCCAACCGACCTGTTCACCTCAGTAGCTCCATGAAATCGAAATTCCTCTAATTCGAACCAAGCGCTTTGCATCTTCTTTTATAATGCGCACTTCTAAGGTTAATTCTCTGCCGGCGTCTGTATTTTCGAGTTCATATAACCTAGACCTTTTTAAGGCACGAGTGAATAGGCATCTTCTGGGTGAGCTCGCTTCATCGTCGGCCTCATCTTTGCCCCCCGGCTAGATGCTGGCCAAGAGCAATCCCATTTTTAATAAAATAAAATAAAATCCTCTGCAAGTTATTTACTTCTACATATCAAAAACCCTACTTCCTTGTCTGATGGGACTTACATTAAGTCCATTTATTTCATCTGGAATTATAAGGTTCAACTGTTTTTGAGAATGAATAAGGTTACTTAAGGTCTAACAAACATAATTATTTACGCATAGCATTTGTAGGGACATACTTAGACATAAAATACCAGGCACCTTATTTGCTTGAAACATCTTTATAAATAAAACTCAGAACACTGCTTTTATTCTTGGACATGATAATACACCAGTCAGACCTACTTTAGCTGACGATCTGTAAATTATACCGCATTATAGAATTTCCATTTTATCTCCACTTTCTAGATACAGGTTCTATACTAACACAACTATGAATAGTTGATCAATCGCCAGTCATTTGTCTACTTCAATCATGCTGAGTGCGATTTAAGGCTACTTCCTGACATGGCGAGGGGGGAGCGATTTGTGTTAGAGATTTTGCTCTTTAACGTGAGCTTACTGATATGAGATTTCCTTACTTGACGGAATACAGTCAGTATCACATTTGCGCATTAGTAATAGCATGCGCAGAAGCGGGGCAGTACTGCATTCGTATCGGTTGACACTGACAGCTGAGAGTTTTCTCATATCGTACCGCCTCTGCATTGGCAAATCAGGAACCTTCCAGAAATCAGGAGCCTAACTAGGGATACTTATATGTTTCTTCACTCGTTGCTAAAAATTAAGACTTCTTTTAGATTTATTACGTACTTAAATAAGTACAATACTTTACAATAGTGTACTTTACGGAGTAAATAAGTTTTTACCTTTTACAAACTCTAAGCTTTAACTAACGCCCTGGTGTCACTTATCGTCAGCTTAGACTAAGGTCAATCACTGGTATTAAATGAAAATAAATCTAATATGATCTGATGACAAAAGCCGACAATAAGATAGCTCGTGCATAATTAAGACTGCAGTTATTTTGATAACTTATATAAAATGTATACAAAATTACAAGAAAAAATGTTTAAGCTACAAGATGAGCCCCGTTTGCTTCTACGTTTTAGGCAAAACACAAAGCAGGACGTATTGGAGAGAATATTATGAGGGGTGCATCAAGCCGTCTGTAATCGTAGTGTTCGGTTATTCTTTTTTTTTCTTTATTATGTTTGACAAGTTTTTATAGGATGTCTGCCGGCGCCATATTTATGATAGGTCGGTGTAGTCGGGAGTTGGTGCCATCCACCTTAAACACGACTGCTTCAATCGTGAAGTTTCATTGAAATAAGACTTAAAATATTAATTAAATTATAATTTTATATTAAGAGTAAAATGTAATTTTATATTTAGAGTTTTGTAGTCAATTGTTTACAAACTGGAGACATGAGTACTACCCTACTAATCTTAGAAACCACTAATTTCGACAAGAAATGATATGAATCAAATGAAGTCTCAACCCACTCTTTCATTGACAAAACACACTAATAGCACCAATGTTTGTTCTAGAAAATGAAATTTTCACACAATAAAAAACACTCCCACGCTCGTTTTCGTGAATTTTAAATTCGCTTCAATTAAATCCGGAACTTTCTTTACTCGGTATCTAATATTTACATTAAGCTTAATTAGTGTCAGTAAATCTACTAGAGTAAATACAAATAGTTTGGTAGCGCATACAGAAATTCAAGCCCTTATTTCTCCCGTTTTTTTAGACGAAAATATGGTTGAAGACTTAAGCATTAGGTACCTAAAAGTTTTATACTGAACTATATAAAACTTTTATTACGCTTATTCAGTAGATATCTTTATTATTTTTGTACCTTTATGATCCTCAATCTGATATTGCAATCATAGCTACATACGATCGTTTGTGAGATAATGATCGAATTTAACTATTTTCTTTCCAAATGAGTAGCATATTTATTTAGACCTCCCAGAATTTTCCGATACTTCATACTCTTTGCCCGCCTTTCGGCTTTTTACCAAACGATGCGTGCTTTATATCCGGCGCCTCCATATTTGGTCAAGCATTCATTAAGATCCGGTCGGCCATAAAAGAGTGATTGAGTAACATTCGAAAATCTCAACGTTTCACTTTTGCTGCTCTCACGCCGCGGGCAATGTTCTCATATCCTATTCCTCAGTGTCTATTACATGATCATCATACACGACCATGATACGGCTAATTATAATATTTTTTACCGAAGATTTCATTCGAACCGGACGAAAACAACGTAGTTTCTATTCAAATTAAGATGCAAAACGCCTTTTGTGTTTTTAAGTCGGGGAGCTCAAACGAAGATGAAATTAAACAAAATACGTGAAACCCCATCTATAGAAAGTTTAACCTTAAAAAAAAAGTCATCTACTTTAAACCTGTTTTTGCTTCCACCGGGTTCAGAGACAAGTGGCTTCGTTAACCGCTGGCCCAGTATGTGGCGAGATTTCTCGACTAATAATCGTACATATACAAAAATGTGGAACGTACATAAATAAGCATATAAGAGAGAGTGGAAACTGGACTTGACGGATATGAAGTAACAGATAAAGTACCGGAACTAGATATAGATACATTGGCTTACCTAAAAATAGAAAAGCTAATTGAATTTGCTCTTCGTTTTCTTTCGCTCGAATTACGTTTTGTTTTATTTTTGATGCTCACGGTTATGATATTATCAATGCTACTCTCGGTTAATGCCTCGTGGTTTTACAAACCAATTACTTTTGTTTTCTAAAGCGGCGGTGAGCTCGCCGCAAACTCAAATGATTTTGACTTCTTTTTACTTGCTAATACGACATGTAATAGTTACCGGTTATTACGCATGATTAACGTTTTCTACTTTTTTGAATCTACGTATCTTCGTTTCTTTATATTTGGTAACGCCAATTTTACTTTTTGGTATTACTATTAAGGTGTATGACTAATGTTATGTAAGATTGTATTTGACATTCAGGGTGCAAAATGAAGAACACAGGTTTAACACAACGGTTTATTCATTCAATAAGTTAATAAAAATAATTTAATCAATAAATAAAATAAATAAGTCTTTGTACAATAGAGGTCTGACGGACTGGGTCCTCACAAGTGGTTTTGGTAAGTTTCTATCTATTTGCTGTGACCGGCATAGGCACTGTAGGCTAAGTTCTGGGCCTCGTCGAGGTTCTTGTTCCAGTCGGAGCCATAGCTGGAGTAGCCGCCACCTCCGTGAGCGGAGTGTTCGACGTGGACGGGGTGGTGGCTTTCATGATGGTGAGCGTGAGGAACAACCTCATAGGTCGTCTTGGAGTGGTCTTGCTTGAAGCAGTATGCGACGAACAGGATAACAGCAAGGACCAAGGCGACCTTAGCGGTAGCAAGGGCCTTCAGGGCAATGAGCTTCACGATGAACAGCTTTCCGAGCAGCATCTTAGCTCCAAGCAGACCCATCATTCCCATCATACCGCCATTCTTGTTTTTCTTTCCACGACCTGCAATAAAAATATTATGTTACATTTAATCTTCGTGCTAATCAATGGCCATTGCTCTTTGATAAATGTTGTTTACTTTAAGCTTTCACTTAGCACGTTTATATTTGTCCGATTCTCGTTTGACTGCTAAGTAATTTATTGCGCCTATTATAGCCAACAAACTAGTTTTGCGTGAATGACACTGTAATGAATGAATACCTTCTTCCAGTGACCTCTGCAGGGTCTCCTTGTCGGCGGGGTTAAGCTTGACTTCGACGGCATGGGTCTCGAAGAGGCTGACAACGCCATCCATCAGCCTGTAGTTGACTTCGATATCCCTGGCTGAGGGGTCCTCTGGTAGGGCATCTAGCTTCTTAGGGGCACGCAGTTCCTGGTTGCCCTTGAGGATGATGCCATCAGCGATGGTGATGCTCCTTGACGCTCTTAGGTTGTCGACGATTTTTAATAGTTTTTCCTGTAAATTAGAAAATTATACATAGTTAAAACTAATAACTAAAAGGAAGAAGTTATTTCTGGGGTAAAATGAATGACTGAATAGTCGAAATGAGAGAACTAAAAAAAAGATTAATATTGTTCTGCAAAAAAATGTTTTTGCTACACAAGGAAGTGATGTTTTGGGGATTAAAATGCACTTGATTGAAAAACCAGAGAAAAAAGCGGGCATTAAGTCCTCCCAGCGTAAACTTCATTCCACAGACACTGTAACACGTTCACTGTACACTTTCACTTAATTTAAGAAAATTATGGACCTTGACACATAAAAAGTAGTCTCCTTGGCAGTCCTTGACGAAACTCATCGCGATATCCATGGTGTTGTCACTTTCTGCCTGCGCGAACGCCGCAAGGGCCAGTACGAGAGCGAGCGTCAGTTTCATTTTTAATAATTTATTTTTCTAATTCTCTCACTGGCTTTGATTTTCTGACATCGAGAGATGTCAAGCAATGTTTGGCGAAGTGGCTGTGCCGCCATACAGTTTTATCCGAGTCCCCCCCACCGCGGATTATCTTTACTACGGTGAGCTCTCATCTGGGTTACCGTAGATTTTTGTTTGTACTTATGCAAATGAGCTTCGGTATTTTGGATGGAAGGTTTGAAACTCGATGGTGAGCACACGTATTAATATGACAAGTACTTGTAATTGGCGTACTTTTTAATTTTAACGTGTTGGTAAATATTTTTATAACAGAAAGCGCGAGTAAGTGAGAGGGTGATTATTTGCATAAATTTGAATTAGTTGTTTCGTAGGAGATCCATTTTTAAACAAAATTTATTATATTATTTAGACTATTTTAGTCTGCAAGGTGTTGATGATAGAAATTTCTCTTTCAAAGTCGGGCTTAAAGTATATTCTGTTATAGTAAATGGGAATAAATTTATCCAAATAGGGAAAGGTCATGTTTTTGTAGTATCTAGTCTACGTACGAGTATAAACTCACTATGAGGTAGATTTTGATACCAATCCACTGTCTTATTGACATATTTTTTTATAAAAATGCAATGGTTTAGACTGGGTATATAGGTAATACTTACGTTTAGTCGCTGTAAAACGCCCTTAGTCGTCTGAGATTTTTTTATCACGAGTTTATATTTGGAAGCACGGGATTACGCAATTACGACTATCAGTATTTTTCTGGTTTTAAAATTATCTTATTTGTATAAAGTTCTCGGGTACCTCATAAGTAGCTACTATAACTGAAATATAAAACACGGTTGTATTGCTGTTTTTAATTGAGTTTTGCCGGGATCTGGTGTTTATATATATATTCTTAGTGTTTAGCAGTGTATTCGTAACATAATTGCTAATAAATCCCGAAAAATAATAATATTTTAGGTACCTTGTTTTAGAAATGTACTATGTTTTATTTAAAAAATAAGTAATATAACTGACATAGATGTAATTTAAGTACATACTTATTGTTGCATTGTTGTTTTATTGAGTTTTGTCCGGAATTTGGTGTTTGTGATACATGTATATCTTCAACAGAATGTTTGGTCATGTTCTTAATTTATATATTAGTTCTTAATTTGTATATTCGTAACATAATAAATTGCTGATAAATCCTGACAAATCTTAATACTTTAGGTACGTAGTTTTAGATATATATCATGTTTTAGTTTTCAGTATTTTGCCCTTATACTTTCTGTCAAAGCGATTAATTTTGTACATCTTATTTAACGATTTAAAAACCACTGTCCTGTAAGAACGATTAATTTGTTGTAACTGTCTAAGGCTGGATTTGAATAAACAGGAATAAGGTTTAAAGTTTAATATTGTGATCCAATCTTTCTAACCAATTTCTTTTCTTCAATAAACATTATTTTGTCTGGTTGTATTTCAGGTATTTCAGAAAAATTGGGGCATTTCAATATTTTCTCAAAATATGTTTTTTTATCTTATTTGACTCAAAATCTCAAACGATAGCGATTCTGGACGAAGAAAGGGTCCCCACATTTACATATTACATTTTAAATGTTGGTTTTGTTACCGCAATACATAAATGGATATAAAAAGTAACAAAAGTGTTTTGCGGCACTCTTTTTATCTTGTTGAATTGATAGCGTTACCTATTGATTCTGAATCGAATAACCTCAAAAGTTCATGTTCTAAGGGAAAAATGGAATGAATTTCTCTATTTAGAGTAATTAGCATCAGGGGACTATATTTTAATTCAATTCAATCCAATTATTTATAGGCAGGCATAGAACCCATATCGTGTTAATAATAAATACAATTGATTGCTTATGGAACTAAGTGTTAGTAGACTATAATGTAAAACTTTAAGAGCATATCAAGAGTGACTTGTTTCTTTCGTATAATCGTGTGTTTACTTTTATGACTGGTTAATATATTGCAAAAAATCTCATCCGATTTTCATTAAATTGCTGGCTACGGGCTACCATAAGCTGAGTACGCTCAATCCAAACCTTGCTGTTTAATGAAAATCATATGCAAATTTTTACTCCATATACCTAAATGAGCCTTTAGTAATCGAAAGACGAAGATTTTCTTTGCATTTTTTCTAGAAATTAGTGAGTAAGTTTTCCTAGAAATTAAACCTGCATTTACGAACAAAAAAAATTGGCCATTTAATGGTATAGAATTTTGGTGTAAGCTACAATCAAATCTGTGTGTTATCGACTATATTGTGTACCTAGCTTTTGGTGACTGAGGATAAGACCACTTGTTTCTTATGTATAACTTGTGTTTACTTTTATGACTGATTTATATGTTGCAAGAAGTCTCATCCGATTTTCATGAAATTGCGGGCTACGTGCTACGATGAAACGAGTACGATCAAACCTTGCTGTTTAATGAAAATAATATGCAAATTGTGACTCCATGTACCTAAATGAGCGTTTGGTAATCAAAAGACGGAGTTTTTCTTTGCATTTTTTCTAGAAATTAGTGAGTGAGTTTACCTGGAAATTAAACCTGCATTTACCAACCAAAAAAATTATCCATTTAATGGTATAGAATTTCGATGTAAGCTACAATCAAATCTGTGTTTATTGTGTATATATAGCTTTAGGTGACTGAGGATAAGACCACTTGTTTCTTTCGTATAACTTGTGTTTACATTTATGACTGATTTATATGTTGCAAGAAATCTTATCCGATTTTTATTAAATTGCGGGCTACGTGCTACCATGAGACGCATACGATCAAAGCTTGCTGTTTAATGAAAATCGTATACAAAATTATTACTCCATGTAGCTAAATGGGACTTTAGTATTCGTGAGATGGAGCTACTCATGGCAATTTTTCTAGAAATAAGGGAGTGAGTTTTACTGGAAATTAAACGTAACATTTAGAACAAAAAAAATTGCTCATTTAATGGTATAGAATTTTGGTATCAGCTACAATCAAATCTGTGTGTTATCGAATGTATTGTGCACCTAGCTTTAGGTGACTGAGGATAACACCAGACGTACAAACCGTGTAACAAATCACACGTATATTTCATCATCTCCCGACACGGATAAATCATCAAGAGATGATGTAGAAAGTATAATTAAAACAATTACATTGTGAAATATTGTGAAGATGGAAAGAGAGACAGATTTGACACATATCCAGCGTTAGAAGGAGATAGAAAGTAGTATCAAATCGATCGATATCGAAAGTTCAGAGATCAGACGACAGTGAACCGTTAGGGTCGTCTTTACACGATGCGGCCTTTTCTAACGAAGACGAGTGTAACTAAAAGGAAGTATCTCCATTCATACTCTTAAGTTTAAATCCGACCTACTGCTTAAATGTAGTTTTGACGAAAAACGATGGCAAATGACTACTTATAAACGAAGAACTACTTGACTCCCGACTAACTCCATTCGGCAAGTATTTAAAACGCTTTATTCGGCCATGCGGCGTCACATTATATACATGTTAAATTACGCAACACCTTCGATACTCAGACTAAGAAAAAAAATATAGACGGAGCATTAAGAACAAAGTTGTGAAGCCGATTTTTAAAACCATGCTCAATAAGGAAGCACACGCCCAGGCAGGAATATACATACTAAACTATGCACAAACCCAAAACGAGTGACCCTGATGCCATTGTCACATGTACTGAAGAGTTCTATTCATGGTTTAGTTTGTATATGTGTGTGTGCTAGTGCTTACTTATATGATCTTATGGATCATCGTGCAAATACAAATATTTTTAACTCTTTACTTTTTTTATGACATAGGTGGCAAACGAGCAGATGAATCGCCTGATGGTAAGCGATTAGCGCCGCCCATGGACACTCTCAACACCAGAGGGGTTGTAAGTGCGTTGCCGGCCTTTAAGATGGGAGTACGCTCTTTTCTTGAAGGTTTGAAGGTCGAATCGGTCCGGAAATACCGCAGGCGACAGTTCATTCCACAGTTTAGCTGTGCGAGGCAAGAAATTTCTGGAGAAACGCACAGTTGAGGACTGCCAACCATCTAAGTGGTGAGGATGGAAATTTTGTCGCGTTGGGCGATGGCGGAAGGAAGCGGCAGGGATTAATCCGTACAATTCCTTGGAGCACTCCTTCCTCACTTGGCAAGAAATAGAGAATATCCCTAATTCTAGCCTCGGTGACGCTGAATAGTCATACTCATACTGGCCAAGAAAAAAATACAAAAAGACGGTCAAAGAGTGTGCGAAACCCAGGGGACGTTGCCAAGTTAAGGGATTTGTTCAACATGGGTAAAATTGTACATAGGTAAAATTGTACATAGGCACAGACATGTTGGGCCGCAAGGCATACAAATTATAGCTATTAATGGCCTGTCACTATATACGGGGGTGTGCAGTTACCTTTAATTGCAGGCATACATTGATAACAAAAAGCATGTGCGTTAACTAATATATTAACAGTTTCAAACAAGATATGCATCGATAAAGTTAACGTAAGATTTCAAAAGAAATTTAGATCAATTTTACTCACGCTCAAAAGCATAAAGTTATCGGGTTGATGCCGGCCGGCCGTTGAATGGATTTTTTTCAATGCTGGCATCGCATCGTGCTCGTTACGGAGTCGTACACTATAAAGCCCGGGGCGATATGGCCGAAAATCTTGAGACTCATCGTCGGCTCGACATGTTACATCGCACAGCATCGTTGACTTTCGTTTTCTTGCCGCGATACTTACTTTCATGGAATTCTTTGAATATTTTTAATATAAAAAATGTACTTTGCAATATTGCGAACAAAGAGTTAATTTGAAGATGATTTTTACTTCAAGATGTTCGATAGTCGATAATTAAAGGGACGTATACACAGTAATACTTTTTAGAAATACGCACCTACTCATAAGTTACCGAAAAGCCGTTATAAGTTTTTTAATATAACCGCATACTTTAAGGGTAGTTAGTATAGACATTAATAAATACACTCTCATGTTTTGTAAAAAAACTACGTGTCATTTCTTAGAAAATAGTTCAGCAATTACACTACATTTTCAGTAATTCATAAAACAATATCCGTTCGGTCTTGAGTCAAATTATTGAATTAATGTTGTTTTTTACTCATTGGTCTTGAAAAAAATATTAATTATGTTATGGTAATTAATTGCGATATCGCTTCGCAGCTTACCAACACAATGAAAATCACAACAAACACAATGGACACAAACAACACAACAATGCTTCAAACGCAATGGAAATTGTTAATGACTTGAATAAACTGAACTACCAACGTCTGGTTACAATTTGAGGCTATATCAAAAATAAAGGCTGATTACTATTCTGAAATGTCGTGTGGTGCCGCGACAGAACCATATCGGTTTCATACATTAAGTAGGTATAGTTAAATTTGCATTTATCTCGTGTGTTCTGTGCTCAAACTGTAATATATGAGGAGTGTCTTTTCAAAAGGGTTTATTTTTTCTGTAACTCTACTTCTAAAAGTTCTAAATTGGACCTTAAGTTTTCTTAGGCAAGGTTATCTTAAGAAGTGCCGCTAAGATAAAAATAAGCCCTTTTGAAAAGACACTTCTCATATTTACTATACTGGTATGAGTACTAACCACTAATTTTTTCATTACTGTGGTAGCGCGTAGTGCAGTGACATAATCGATTAGTGATCAAGATCTAGGTAATACTGCTGTCGGCAATTCATTTCATTCGCCGCTCTCGATCAATAATGTTTTTGAATTTGAAACGTAAGTGAATACTCGACATTTGCAATTATAATTGTTTTAACATATGTATAATCACCTTGGGTTGTTATGTCAAAAATGGGATAGCGACCTAAAGTCGTTTTATTAGATTTACATGGTACCGGCCCAAGACTTTCGTTTTTTTTTTTTTTTACTCCGGATAGTTTTGCGCTTGACCACAAATCACCAGGCATACATTGATAACAAAAAGCATGTGCGTTAACTAATATATTAACAGTTTCAAACAAGATATGCATCGATAAAGTTAACGTAAGATTTCAAAAGAAATTTAGATCAATTTTACTCACGCTCAAAAGCATAAAGTTATCGGGTTGATGCCGGCCGGCCGTTGAATGGATTTTTTTCAATGCTGGCATCGCATCGTGCTCGTTACGGAGTCGTACACTATAAAGCCCGGGGCGATATGGCCGAAAATCTTGAGACTCATCGTCGGCTCGACATGTTACATCGCACAGCATCGTTGACTTTCGTTTTCTTGCCGCGATACTTACTTTCATGGAATTCTTTGAATATTTTTAATATAAAAAATGTACTTTGCAATATTGCGAACAAAGAGTTAATTTGAAGATGATTTTTACTTCAAGATGTTCGATAGTCGATAATTAAAGGGACGTATACACAGTAATACTTTTTAGAAATACGCACCTACTCATAAGTTACCGAAAAGCCGTTATAAGTTTTTTAATATAACCGCATACTTTAAGGGTAGTTAGTATAGACATTAATAAATACACTCTCATGTTTTGTAAAAAAACTACGTGTCATTTCTTAGAAAATAGTTCAGCAATTACACTACATTTTCAGTAATTCATAAAACAATATCCGTTCGGTCTTGAGTCAAATTATTGAATTAATGTTGTTTTTTACTCATTGGTCTTGAAAAAAATATTAATTATGTTATGGTAATTAATTGCGATATCGCTTCGCAGCTTACCAACACAATGAAAATCACAACAAACACAATGGACACAAACAACACAACAATGCTTCAAACGCAATGGAAATTGTTAATGACTTGAATAAACTGAACTACCAACGTCTGGTTACAATTTGAGGCTATATCAAAAATAAAGGCTGATTACTATTCTGAAATGTCGTGTGGTGCCGCGACAGAACCATATCGGTTTCATACATTAAGTAGGTATAGTTAAATTTGCATTTATCTCGTGTGTTCTGTGCTCAAACTGTAATATATGAGGAGTGTCTTTTCAAAAGGGTTTATTTTTTCTGTAACTCTACTTCTAAAAGTTCTAAATTGGACCTTAAGTTTTCTTAGGCAAGGTTATCTTAAGAAGTGCCGCTAAGATAAAAATAAGCCCTTTTGAAAAGACACTTCTCATATTTACTATACTGGTATGAGTACTAACCACTAATTTTTTCATTACTGTGGTAGCGCGTAGTGCAGTGACATAATCGATTAGTGATCAAGATCTAGGTAATACTGCTGTCGGCAATTCATTTCATTCGCCGCTCTCGATCAATAATGTTTTTGAATTTGAAACGTAAGTGAATACTCGACATTTGCAATTATAATTGTTTTAACATATGTATAATCACCTTGGGTTGTTATGTCAAAAATGGGATAGCGACCTAAAGTCGTTTTATTAGATTTACATGGTACCGGCCCAAGACTTTCGTTTTTTTTTTTTTTTACTCCGGATAGTTTTGCGCTTGACCACAAATCACCTGATGGTAAGCGATATTTGGTCTAGGATGGAGCGCGCTTACCTAGTAAAAACCGGTTCACTCTCGTCTTAAAGACCGTAAGGTTGTAGTTTTCAGGGAACAAGGATTCCGGCAAGGAGTTCCACAGCTTGGCTGTTCTCACAATAAAAGAGGAAGCGAAACGCTTCGTGCGAGTTTTTGGAACTGCCACCGTAAAACGATGTCGCCTTGCCGTATTCCTGGTCGTCCGATGGTAGAAGGGAGCGGGGGGTATTGTACTGTGCAGTTCATCAGCACACTCAGTTATTATTAAATTAATACTTAGCGACCTTAGCGTGGACGTATGTAAAGGCTATGAGTAAAAGACTCCGAAACTCTGAAATTCACAGTACTTTTACAATACAATACTCTTTATTGCACATCTCAATTAAAGGACACAGTACAGTACGTAATAACAATAAGTAGAGGCAAACAAAAGGCGGTCTTATCGCTAAAGAGCTTTTAATGCAAACTATTTAATTTTATGCAATTTCGTCAACACAATACCGTGTACAATACCTCCACGTACAATATCATTTCTATTTCTAATAACAGGTAACAATGTACAGTCAACTGCAGAGAAACGTGACCCCTCCCGCATAGAAGTTTGTATGCAAGGGGGGTCAGGTTTGAAGGATCTTTGAGACATTGCGTGGAAAGTGGTGGAATTGGGTAGAGCCCTAATATATGATACCGTAAATCCAATATATACGTCCCACTGCTGGGAATAGGCCTCCTCTTATAAATGAGTGAGACGGGCAGTAGTCCCCACGCTGGCCTAATGCGGTTGGGGGGTTCACGTACACCTTTGAATCCGCAGATGTGTGCGGGTTTCCTCACAAGAAATATGATGTTCCGTACCTACATAAAAGACCTTATTAGGAGGCACTAGTGAAAAGGCATCTTCTGGGTGAGCTCGCTTTGTCGTCGGCCTCATCTTGGCTGCTAGATGCTGGCAAATGGCAATCCCGTTTTTAATAAAATAAATAAATAAGAACTATTGTATGTATGAGCCGGAATCCACGGCCGCCGCTTGACAGCTGCATGCTTGGACCACTAATCTACCGTTCTTCACCTCAATTATTGTGAACAATAATGCCTACCATTCATCTCGATGACTACTGCGCTGCGCAAATGGTATGTTTGTTTTCATAAAGAAAAAAACACCATTACTGTTTAACTTGACACATAGGAAAGTTAATTATACCTTCACAAAAAAAGGAAAGAAAGAAATTACTTATGTGAAAATAACCAATGATTAGGCAAACCCATTGTCTTAGAAAATTCACAGCGTGCTCTTTGTCTTGTACAAATAGGTAAAATCGAAACTGACTACCATAAACATATACCTATTTTTTGCTATTTTCTTACTCGGGGAGGAGCGCTCGTGGCCTAGCGGAGCCCGCGTACTCTTATTCCCTTGTAATAGAGACTTTTGAACTTTTCAAATGCGTAGCTACTTTTGATGCTGACTGTACCACATGCGAGGTTAAGCAACGTCAGCCGGGATCAACTCTTGGATGAGTGACCGCTTGGAGTGGTTACTAACTAAACGCTCCCGTGCTTTGGAAGAAACGCTAAGCCGTTGATCCCAGCTGCTGTATATGACAGTCAAGACAAGTTAGAGGCCTTCGGGCGGCTTGACAACTTCTAGCAGTCAAGTTGCCCACTCACTTTGGCAAGCCTAATCCTTCCAGTTAGTTAATTCCAATTAGGTCTAGTTTTCCCTTTGGGATTGAAAGGTCAAATGACAGTCGCTTCCGTAAAAAACTAGTGCCTACGCCATTACGATATTTTACTCATGTCAAATTAGCAACATTATATGAAATGTCAAAAGCGCACGGTTAGTATGAATTTTGTAGGGATATGTGCCTAATGACGTCACAATTTCCTATGGTCAAACTGGGTCCCTATTTTCATGATTTTGTATTTAATAATTTTTAAAAGTGAAAGATTATTATACTTAAGATGGTGCACTCTTAGATTCCATACAATAAAATAAAAATGGCTATAAGTATGTTTATAATGGTAGAAGACTAAGTACCCTCAATTCCTCATGGAATCATGGAAAAACCTAGTTTGTTTGACAAACAAAACGAAGAGAACAAATCGCCAAACGTGAACTACGCGTCGTTGAAGAGTTCCGTTCTGATCATCATCAGCAGTTTCACTTCATCAAATGTCACTTTTATGAATGAAAATGCTTGATTAGTTCATGAAACTATTTGTATGCCTACTAACTAACTATTTGTATACTAAAATCACTAATTGTGTGCCTTTCACATTTGAGGAGTTCCCTCGATTCCTAATGGATCCCATCATGATAACTCGAGCATGACAAAAATCAATCGTGAAAATAGAACTTGCTTAACAAACACAGCTACCTATAGAAGGACAAATCGTCAAACGTGAACTTTTCGTCGTTGAAGAGTTCTGTTCTGATCATCATCAGCAGTTCCACTTCATCAAATGTCACATTTTTGTATGAAAATGCTCGATTCGTTGATAAAAACACAAAAATCACTATATGTTTGCCTTTAAGATTTGAGGAGTTCCCTCAATTCCTAATGGATCCCATCATCAAAAATCGAGCATGACAAAATTTTATCGTGAAAATAGAACTTGCTTAACAAACACAGCTAGAAGGACAAATCGCCAAACGTGAACTTTTCGTCGTTGAAGAGTTCTGTTCTGATCATCATCAGCAGTTCCACTTCATCCAATGTCACATTAATGGATGAAAATGCTTGATTTGTTGATAAAAACACAAAAATCACTATATGTTTGCCTTAAAGATTTGAGAAGTTCCCTCAATTCCTCATGGATCCCATCATCAGAACTGCGTTTTGACAAAAACGGGACCAACTTGGATCTATATACTTACAATCAAAAAAAGAATTTTCCAAATCGGTTTAGAAATGACGGAGTTATGGAGTAACAAACATTAAAAAAAAAACACAACCGAATTGATAACCTCCTCTTTTGAAATCTTGAAGTCGGTTAAAAATCTTTAAAATGCATAATTAAGCTGAAGTTTGGCTTTTTCTGAGTACTTTCATATAATATTAATTTTATTTGTTCTTTGAATTATTCTGTTTAATTTAATTCATGTAACTAGGACTAAGGACTAATATTATTGACTCTTGTCTGACATAAATAAATTCATACATTCATTCAAAAACCTTATACATTTCTAACAATATTTCTTTAGCAATACAGAGAGGTAACGCCGCCAGCGTTATGGGCTCCATGCCGCAGACGGATCTACTGGACGGGGTCTTCTTTTTATGACTGGGTAAATTAAGTTAGTTTATAGTTTTTAATAATTTTTTTATTTCTTGCCTAATTGTTTTTTCGATAATTCTTTAAAATAAATAATATAAAACTATAAAAAAAAACAATATTAAATTAGTGTCTTTTTTATTACCTATTTTAATTTAAACGCTTAGAAACCATGTTAATCTTTAAAAACTTTGATATAATTGCTATACTTAATCGTATTTGGACGCTCAAAGACCATATATTTTTATACCACCGATATGGTCCGAGGATGTCCACAGCATAGGCCTCCCCAATTTAATGAAGGGTAAATGCTATTTATAATCGCCACGCGGGTTGGCGATCCCAGTATCTCCACCGTACTCCAGAGATGCTGCTCACTAGAGCTGTCCATCACACGTACCGCACCGTACTCTAGAGTGTCCATCACACGGTGTTCTTGGTCGTAGTCTTAGGACATACCCGGATCCCATTTGTCCCTTAATAGGAAGTAAAGAAGGACAAATGGCATACGCCCGACAAAACGCGATCCTGCTACCTAGGCGCTTCTCTGGTTTCCTTGGAATAGACAAATTTATGTGACATTTTGTCACCGAACCGGTCCGCCGGTTTCACTTTAAGCAGCCAACGGTCGCAGGATCGATTTTGTTATGCGATCAATGGTCCGTTTCAACGTATCTATGTTTCGGTGTCAGATATTTTAGAAGGAGTGTTGTATGAAATCATGTTATTACCTATTGAAAAGATTAGGTAAAATATAGCCAATTGAAAAACAAACGCTCCCAGAAGACATTGTTGCAATGTCTGTGTTTTTGTGTTTTGCACGTGTAAGCATATGTTACTTTTTAGGTTTCCGTAGTCAACTAGGAACCCTTATAGTTTCGCCAAGTCTGTCTGTCTCTCTGTCTGTCCGAGGCTTTGCTCTGTGATTGTTAGTGCTAGAAAGCTGCGATTTGGTATGGATATGTAAATCAAAAACACTGAGAAAGTAGTAAAACAAAATCTAAAAAAAATTTTTTAAGGGTTAGTACCTCTCCTACACGTAAAGTGGGGATGATTTTTTTTTCTTCGACTCTATGGTGTGAGGTGTTGTTGGATAGGTCTTTCAAAATGTATAAAGGTCTTTATCAAACACTTGTTGATAAAGTGAATATTTTCGGAAATATTCACTCAAAAAAAATTGTACCGTACTAACTTTTGAACTATGGGTCCAAAAAGTATTAAAAAAACATGAAAGTAAAGCTAAATAAAGAATTTCAACGAAAACTATAGCGGACATGATCAGTTGAGCCGTTTTTGAGTTATCTTAAAAATCTTGTTATTGATTTTTTTTTTAAGTAACTTCATTGTGCAACTACGGAACCTTACATTTAGCATGGCCCGACATGCTCTTGGCCGATTTTTTGTTTTAATACCACGTCAATGGCAAATATGCGTACGGCCCGCCTGATAGCAAGCGATCACCGTAGCCTGCAATTCCATGGGTGTTACACGCGCATTGCACTTCCTTTAAAAATGTATTAGATAAGTTAAATAAAAAGATTAAAAAAATGTGGATAATCTTACACAGATCGTCGAAGTCCCAAAAATAAGGAAGACTTGTATATACTATGGGTACATACTAGGCGACGATATATCTATAAATATGTAACATCCAAGACTTACGAACAATAAAATTATTCGTGATCATCACGCTCTAACCGGGATTCAAACCCGGGACCACTTACAACAACAATAAGCTTCGTAGGCATGGTCATTACCAACCAGTCTGAAGTGGAAACAATATATTAAAAAAAATAAAAAAACCTCTAATACTTTATTCAAAAAATAGCCTAGGTCACTAACTAGTTTAGTTTGTATGGCACAGTATTAGAAACATGTCAGTCTGTCTGGACATGCTAATAATCTGAGTCATCAGCAGTTTTACGAGCATTCTATATTGAAATCGATATTGTTCGTTGTTTATTAACAGACCTCCAAAACTGGCGAGTCAATTCGAGTATGTTTTTCATATTTGCTACCTCTTAGGTCTCTTTTTTTTAAATACTTATGCATTTATTAATTTGAAGGGTTGAATGCGAAACCGCAGTCGATGAACCTCTACACGAATCTACCAGGAGGGTGGGAAATTTGTGAAGAATGGCGTAGCATTGTGAAGCAGGCCATAAAATCATCGTGACGGTCATGACAACTCTGGCAGAGTAACGCCAAAGAAGATGAACCCTGAAATCCCATGATATATCAAACTGATATCTAATGACATCCAGACCAAATGGAACACATTAAATTGAAAAAGCACACGTATGTCGTATATATATAGATTTAGCTTCATTAATTTTGTACTAAAGCAGTAACGCTGCTGACGAAAATAAATAAGTACAAAATTAATTTAGTATGGGACGGCGCATCGTTACTGACGATTTCTCAATGTAATTTGAGACGTTGGTGCCTTTAATAAAAGCCGTACCCCCTTATTCATAAAACTTAACAAAACTCTGTTAGCTAAAAAGTTGTTTTGTCCCTTTCTCGCAAACATAAATGTCAAAATGACAGATAAGGACAAACCAACTTTAGCGGCTTGTTAACTAATAGAGGCTTGATGGACGTTTATGAATAAGGGGGTAAGTCTTCTACGGTAGATGTCGCTGTACGCCTCCCTAAGGCGTTGTAAGAGGGAACTATTGAAGGATTTCGTGGACGAGCTTGGTTGTTCCAATAGCTCAGAGGCTAAAGCGATTGGCCGCGTATGCCAGATGTCGCAGGTTCGAATCCTGCTCGGAGCATTAAATTTTTCAATTTTTCCCTTTAATTTGTCATTTAGCTTCATCTAAAATTATTTACGCACGAAAAGCATCATCTTCCGATTGAAACCGATTTAACCGATCATGGCGATCATTGAACAGTCTGAGTTATAGGTACCTACGGTAGGCCTATGGTAGCGATGTGTTTTTGGTTATTTGGATCCATATTTAAGTGACTTCTAACTCCACACATTTCTCTACTGCCGCTTTCAACGCGTAAATATTTGCGAAATGTGCTATGCACCTATATGAACACCTCCGTCGTCCATTCTCCACAAGGCATTTACAGAACTAACATATTATTTACTTCACTCCCACCCGTGATTCCTGTAGAAACCTTGATAGTCTCAAATTGGTACCTTTCTCAGTTTCATGGGACCTCAACTTTGACATAAACCACAGCCATTGAACTAATTGCTTCTATCGCGGCAAACCCCTGCCGCGAGTGATATGGCTTTCGGATCGTGATCTCAGTGATTCTCTTGAACTTTACTGCAATGTACAGGCGAATCCTCCTGGATTTATGTTGCATATTTTGTACCATGATTGAAAAGAACGTTTAGTGTTTGTAAGTATTTTGTCAAAAAAAATTAGATTAATTAGATCAATATTCTTCATAACTGCTCATTTCGAATTATTAGATCACTATTCTTAAAATAGAAAACATACATACACATAAAGGTAAACTCTCGCCTATATTCCCAAAAGGGTAGGCAGAGCTCACGAAAATTAATTTCAGCTTCACTTTTAGCTATTGTAGGTTTATAGATGAAGAGAATGTGATATTGCAGTGACGGTTTGCGAGCCCATCACCCACAAGACAACCTGGTTCTCATCGTCTAATCTTACGACACCCAAGGAAGGAAAGGGTTGGGGCTATTTTAACCCGAAACTATACGGGGTTAGAATAAAATGGGTATTAGGTACATCCCTCACCACAGATTACATAATTTAAATTATTTCTAGTCTTTATCTCAACTACAACATCTGAATACGATTTTATTGTATAAATTGATAATATTGCATGTTGCGATGCAAGAGGTCAGTCCACTCTTCTTAAGGTAATAAAAGACGACATATTTTATACACAAAGCTTTTACTACATGAAATGTGCTAATAGTCCCTGGCCGACTAATCCTACGCTGACCTATTTCAGGATATATAAAATGTACAACTAATATTGTCCGGTTAAAAAGTTCAGTCAAAAGGTATTCAGATAAACGTTCCAGGCAAGAATCCAACACCACCAAACAAAAATATATCCGGCTTGTTTTAACTTACTCATCACTCAGCCATGTACATAACTCCTTCTAATATGGTAAAACGTTTTGGAATGAAGTAGAAATTTCGTAAGTTTCGAATAACGGTAACGTGAGATCATGAGTGTGATCACTGCTTTAACATCATTCACATTATTTTCTTTTTTACGCTACAAGGGGCGGGTGTGGGTCAATATTTTTTTTATGACATAGCAGGCAAACGAGCAGACGAATCGTATGATGGTAAGCGATTAGCGCCGCCCATGGACACTCGGAACACCAGAGGGGTTGTAAGTGCAATGCATTGCATAACTTGTATGGAGGAAATAGGTGCAAGGGTCAAACTTAAATAGAAGATCATGAAGGAAAATGAATAGAGGCAGACTAAATTTTAGACTCTAGTGTAACAAGTAATTAGAACAAGCACGACTGACTTTTACCGATGTTGGAAAACTATTCTGGAATTACCACAAATATGCTGTTTGTATACAATGAATTATAACTTCAAAAAGGTGAAAACAACCCCCGACATTTTCATTTAAAAGCTAAATATTAAAAAAAACGGCTAAACCGATTTTGATAATACCTATACATGTCTAAGAACCATTGTTGGAATACTGCTTTCAAATAATAAAAAAAAGCCATTTGGGTGACCCGTTTTGCAAGCTTAAATAAGAGTTACGATGCCATAGACAGATCACACACCTACCGACCACCACCATCACCATATCAGCCAAAGAACGTCCACTGCTGGACATAGGCCTCCCCCAATTTCATGGGGGGTAAATGCCATAATCGCCACACTTGGCATGCAGATTGGCGATCGCAGTACCTTCACCGCACTCCAAGGGTGCTACTGCCCATCCATCTTGGTGATTTCAAGGTGGTCTTGGTCGTAGTTTTAGAACATACCCGGGTCCACACACATACACAGAAACGCAAATACACATGTTTAACTTATAACTTCCCTCTTTTGCGTTACGAGTCGCGGTTTAGAAAAGAAGGCTGGAATTTTAGGGTAGAGGTCGCAAATTTAGGAACCAGTTCCCTCTTACACGCCTCCCTGTGGCGTTCTCATAGGGCACTGGTTAAAAAATCATTGCCGGAGTAGTGCTTACGATTCCGCAGGAAGCTCGGTTCTCCATACAAACGTAGTCGCTCTCATTTTTAAACGGCATGCTGGAATAACAAGAAACTTTGTATACACAATGGAATCTGAAATATCTAGGCCGGAAATTAGTTTCTTATACTTAAAATTATAATGAAGAAAAAATACAGCGATTATCAAGGTTTTCATAAAAGCCTTAAAATTTTAAAAATTAGTTGTATTTTTTTTTCTATTACCCCATCCCATTGTGTATACATAGTTTGTATACGTTATATCAGCACGACACGGCGTTTTAAAATGAGAACGAAACTAAGTTTGTATGGAGAATGTAAGTGTCAGATGGCAGTCGCTTCCGTAAAAACTAATGCCTACGCCAATTCTTGGGATTAGGTCGCGGACCCCAGGCATCCTGCAGGATGCAACTGTACTGGGAATAACGCTAGGAGGATGATGACATCGCTAACAGTTGATATTTTATACCTATTAAGTATCTCGCACCATGGTAAAAAGTGTACAATCGACGTCAAAGATCTTGGTGCCTTGTATTTGTATATTTATTTATTTTTATGCAACGACGGTGGCAAACAATCTTAGGGCCTGCCTGATGGTAAGCAGACACGGTAGCCTATGGACACTTGTGACTCCAGAAGAATCACAAGTACGTTGACTACCATTTATTCACTTGAGGATTCGTTGTGATGATAGCTAGTACATAACTTGTACTTATTCATTTCTTGTCTTATTACTATGTAATCAAATCCAAAAGAGTATATATCTTCGACGTCGACTGTACAAGTACTTCCTGTGTCAGTGACACACTTAACTGTCCCTCTGATTGTTAGTATCTATTGATAATTCAATGCGACATATTCCAAATCACTTGAGTTTCACACTCTTCATTTCAATATTTACCGACCGCTGTGGCCTAGTTGGTAGTGACACTGCCTACGAAATCGGTGGTTCTGGGTTCGAATCCCGGCAAGGGTATTTCATTTGTGTGATATTTGTTTCCAAGTGTTGGATATATATTTAGTTATTTATTCATCTATTTTGGTATGTTTATCGTCGTCTAGTACCCATATACATCTATAATAAGGTTGTCTGGAAGAAATCGCTCTTTTAGTGATAAGACCGCCTGTTCCTTACCTCTGCTTTTATCTTGATGCTGTTTTTAATATGTAATTCTATTTTGAGGTGTGCAATAAAGTATATTGTATTGTATAATACAAATACAATATATAATGGATACTAGATGACGTAATTGATCACAAAGAAAAACATATATGTAGTTATTATAGTATTGGCTTTATTAGCTTCACTTTGGGAAAACGTCGCTTATCATATTTTCTTTATTTCTGTTGTTCCAGCTCAACAGTAAAAAAAAATAACACGAGGTAACATAGATCACTATAAAACCTACCATGCTAGCTTTTCATCAATTGAGACTCCGTCGGTGCATCAAACGATCTGAAATGTATGGGTACATGTTTAAATTCAGTTATATCATAAATCGTGAATGTAATACTCCGAAATTCTCTCATCGGTCATCGGCGAGTTTAAAAAACTTGTCGGTACAAGCACCTACTTGTCCTGTGGACACACAGTCGGGTAAGCGAGTGAGCATGTTGGACGAGCCGTTCGACGTACATGTCATCATCATCGTCATCATATCAGCCAAAGGACGTCCATTGCTGTACAAATGAATTTTACAATGATCGGTCCTGCGCCACCATCATCCAACGGGCGACTCTTACCAGGTCATCAGTCCAACTTGTGAGGGGCCTGCCCACGCTACGCTTTCCGTTAAGTAGTCGCTACTCGACCCCCTTTAAGGCGCAGGGTAGGGCAAGCCATTCTCCATACAAAGGTTGTGCAAGTTTTTTGCGTTAGTTTTGACACTAAAGCATTTAATTTTATTTTTGTTGGTACATATTGGATATACGCAGAACTTGATGTTGAAATTTTTGCATGATTTAAAAAAATATACAAAAAATAATTAAAATTAAAAAAGAAAAACATCAAGACATAGCTAACAAAAAAATAAGCATATGGACCAAAAATAGTAACTGGAGTGCAAACACAAACGAAGAAAAACTTGCACAAAGTTTGTATAGAAAGAGCTTTTCCACCCCTTCGCCTTAATGTACCAAGAATGTATTCCAAAGAAAGAAAATCGAAAGAAAAGAAAGCTATTATTTTGTTTTGATTATTTTTGCTCTAACTAAATAACAAAGATTAAATAAAAGCCTAAATTCATGAAGATGATGACATAAAAAGCCTTACCTTATATAAAAACCTCATTCAAGGATCTAATTTTACAATAATTCTAAGGCAGCAAATTTCAAACGTCAGCAGAAAGTTATTTAATTGGAAGTGAAAACTTACTAATTATATTGTACTGTTTTGTACAATTATCAAAATCTAAAAAGATTACAGATAATAAAATTAAATGTATACAGGAGCCCCTAAAAGTCATAAAACTTACTAAATGCTTCATTAATCATTATTGAAAGCTGCTCATTATAATAAGTGCATCTTAATGTTAGCATCAATACGTAAACATTGCTCTAAACTAAATAATTAGCTTCAGATAATGTTTTAACCGACGATTCGAAAGTGCTTGTTGCTAGGTCTATTTGCATAATAGTACATTACTATAGAGGCTTAAACTTGCCGGCCTAGGCCCTCAATTTTGTATAAAATTCCTTTGCAGTTATTTTCTTTACCTTTCGCCTGCAACGTGATACTTTGATGCATGTTATAATGCACGTAATGACGAAATTTCATTGCATGTTTCAGAAAATAATATTTGTCGACTTTGACTTACAAGTGACTAAATCTCGTAAAGTTTAGTAGCAGGGAACTCTGGCAACCTTACTCACACCAAGGAGCGGAACACCAAATAACCTAAAAACAAGTTATGGTGTTTTTATGACAGCGGTCTTCTGTAATGTGTGGTCAATAAACGGTTGCCCATGCGCTCGTGATTCTTTTGGAGTCGCAATCGTCTATATGGTACGGTGTCAGCTTACCATAAGGCAGGCTATAAGCTCGTGTGTCACTGTCGTTGTATAAAAAAAACACCTGCCGCCGTCTGCTCGACAATAAGTCACTCAACTTGCTCGCCAACTTACGCGTCCGTGTGTCCACCGCCGCAGGTGCTACTCAAGTGCCGAACTTGAATTTTTTTCACCGCTAGCGTGTGATCACTTTCACTTGGCTTCGCGTTCCGTCTCGAAGCTTTGCGAAGAACGGGAACTACTGGAAGTGTCACAGCTACGCTTACTAATAAGGGGCTAAATTCAAATTATTTAACTGTCAACTTGTAACATGAAATACAACACTTTAACCGGACTTAATCGCGAACATTTTATCGATTGAATCGTTTTTATCAATCTTAAAATCGAACACAATATTTACTTGTAACATAGTTCAACATGTAGGTACTTTTGCGAGAGGTAGCGGTGATAATGATAATACGGAGAAAATAAGTATTTCCTTTATTTCTTATCATTAACGTTCATTAAACCGATTTTAATATTACTTCGGTTTCTACAATTGTTAAATATGATTAGATCTAGTCATTATCAGCATTAAGAGTATCGCCAAAGACTTGAAATGTATCCTGAAATTCTGTTTTCTATCGTTTCAGTAAAAAAACTATTTTAGTTGAAATGCCATAGATTTAGTTGGTCCTATCTGTCTCCTTGACTTTTATATTTGAAAGGGACAAAACTTACTCATCATAGATTGTAAACGACGGTTCTCACAGTGACTGCTAACATATTAAATTTTATACTCAAAATTGGCTCAATTGGCTACTATGTCGCGAACTATTGTTAAATAAGTTGAATTTGAGCCCAAAGTCAAAAACACAAAACATAAAAAGAATCGGATTAAGATAAAATACATTCATACTCATAGTACTCATCTCTTCGCAAGACTCTCTTTTAATTTAGGAAAAAAACCGGGAAAAAGCGAGTCTAACTCGCGCACCGTGGGTTCCGTACAACGATTGTGTACCCGTCCCGACTCCATTAATTCAGGAAAAATCTTAACAGCACGATGTAGAAAATGAACGCCTTGTGTAAAGATAAAAAATTTGCCCCCTTCACGCTCCCCTAATATTTCATAGAAAACAAAAATATATATATATATATATATATATATATAAACATTTTCTACCTACTACTACTATTACCATAAGGGTCCCTTTTTTCCTGTTTTAGAAAATGAGTTGGGTATGTTTTGGTACTTCCAGATAATAAGTATCTAATCAAATTTGTACAAAGTTTAGTGTAATTAACAGAATTAGATATTCTCTTAGAAACCTGGTCAAATCGTTATTAGACTGAGAAGGAAGGGTACATATTTAATGAGATAAAATTAACGTTATATTCACTTTCATTTAACTTAAATACAATGTATACCAGCGATCAGATACAAGCGATCCCAGCGGTCTTGCCTCTGTTTTATTATAATCTAATGGAATAAAATAAGAATTAATCGCGTGTATTACATGTCGACGTTTTGGGTCCTTTTCAACACTCGTACTAGATCAGAAGGGTGCATCATTATCATTTGTTTGCTCCAATTTCATTTTATTTTGTCTCGCCAATAGAAGAATATCATAACTAAAGTTTTTTTTTGTAGGCCCAACGGGGTAATCACGTTACTTTTTGAACGTACGATAGGGTAGATCTAATTGTCATTTTTAGTGTGGAAAACTTTAAAATTACGTTTCGTGTCTTGCAGGTCTGCCTAAGTCATCTGTGGGATGACTATAAAATAAAATAATAAAATAAAAATTATTTATTTTCACATTTCTAGACATATTTATAAATGATTCTGCGACAACGGGCTCAGGTCTCAGCATATGCTGCGAGCTGGGTCAGCTGCGCAGCGCTGGTTTTTACACGACTATACGAGTCATGGGGTTTTGTTATTTAGGCGACTTCCTGATTTGTCGATGCGGAGGCGGTACAATATGAGAAAATTGTCAGCTGTCAGTGTCAACCGCAATCGCAATACTGTCAGTATTTCGTCAAGTGAGGAAATCTTACATCAGTAAGCTCACGTCAAAGAACAAAATTCTTACTACATTATTGATCTCGCCAAGTCAGGAAGAACCTGTGTTTACTACAGCGTATTTGTCGGCCTGTTTAGCCTGGTTGGTTGTGGCCGCCTCCGAAGCTAGAGGTCCCGGGTTCGAATCCCAGTAAGGGCGTTTGGTCCTGTGGCGAGGGTGGAGAGTTTAAAACAAAATCAAAACGAATGCCTATTCGAACAGGCTCCAACTACATGCAAGAAGCTTTACTTAAGTTCTTCACCTACCTACCTAGGTTTAGTAACTTTACAGTACATATGGTGCTACTTTACCGCACGAGTGCTGTAATCAGCAGATTACGTACATATGTCGAAACTTTAAAGAGCCATATGTACTGTAAAATGTTGTACGATACACGTGCGAATAGGTAATTCGCAACTCGTGTCGATTTAAAACACTCCCTTCGGTCGTGTTTTAATTTATCACCACTCGTTGCAAATTTCCTGTTCTCTGCACTTGTATCGTAATGTACTATTTTGTACTGTATTGTACGAGTATGTATCTAGTTAAAATAATTGTTATTGTGTATACTTATCATTATTCATGTCCTGGACCAAATCATAGAGAAGTACCAAGAATTCAATACTACCCTTTACCTGGCTTTCGTCGATTACGCCAAAGCTTTTGATTCAATCTCTCATCAAAGCATATGGGACGCACTACTTGCACAATCAATTCCACAACCGTATATCAACATCTTAAAGTATATATACAGTAAGACCTCAAGTAGAGTCAAGTTAGACAGCATCGGTCCACCTATAAAAATCAGTAGAGGCGTACGACAGGGAGACCCGCTATCACAGAAGATCTTTATTTCAGTGTTACAAAATATTATGGAAGGATTACCATGGAATAACAAGGGGATATGGATAAACGACAAACGATTAGGCCATCTTCGCTTTGCCGATGATATCGTCCCTCTCTCGGAGTCACCGTCGGAACTTCAGTCCATGCTAACGGAATTATGTTCGACAAGCTTAAAGATTGGTCTCGAGATTAATACAACAAAAACGAAAATAATGACCAATGGCGCGACCGTTCCCATAACCCTGCATGGAAATTGTTTAGATTACGTCGATGAGTATATATATCTCGGTAAATTAATGTCTTTCAAAAAGAACAGACACGCACAGGAATTAAAAAGACGCATAAATAAAACATGGAGTAAGTACTGGAGCCATAAGGAGATCTTTAAATCCACTTTACCTGTGTATATAAAGAAGAAAGTTGCTGATTCCTGCCTATTACCTTGCTTGACTTATGGGTGTCAAACTTGGGTGTTTACCAACACAACTAGAAATAAAGTGCAAGTCTGCCAAAGAGGTATTGAAAGAAGTCTGTTGGGAAAAAAAAATAAAAGACAAAGTTCCAAATTCCATTATAAGAAAAACTACAAAATTGATAGACGCCTTAGAACACGCACAAAAATTAAAATGGAAGTGGGCAGGTCACGTAGCACGAATGACTAATACAAAATGGACAAAAACAGTCACCTTCAGGAAAGGCCCACAAAACAAGGGGAAGAGAGGGAGACCGCCCAAAAGATGGGCAGACGGGATCGAAAAAATCGCCAGTAAGGAATGGTTACAAGAGGCACAAGAACGAGACAAATGGAACCAACTGGAGGAGGCCTGCACCCTAAAAGGGGTCCTTAAAGCTTGACAAAACTTTAATATTATTTGCTATAATGTAAAAAGAAATGAATTATTTATGGAATTGATACTAATTATTATTATTTTTAAATTGTATGTAAATGTATTTATTTTAGCTACAATGAAGTGAATTTGATCAATTTTATTAGTAATAATATTTTTGCATGAAATTTATTATATATGAATGTTAGTAACCTGTTTCAGTTTTAAGGAATAATAAAGGCTTTTATAATTATAAAATATACTTGTCTTTATATGTATAATTCTTCTGTACGTGTGTTTGTCACCTAACTCCTCCTAAACGGCTGGACCGATTTGGATGAAATTTTGTGTGTATGTTTGGGTAGATTCCTGGATGGTTTGAAAATACAATTGGACCCGGTTGGTGGCGTCATTATCGCGTTTTCATGAAAAAACGGATCTGCTGAACAATTATGTAGTATAGATGGCGTTGATATCAATTCTTTGGCATTTGACGTAGGGTACGCAATAATATAATGCGCAAGTGCCTTGCTTCATTGACATATTTGGAATAAATTGAGGAAATAGAGTATAACTCAAACCTGTAGTAAGTTCCACATCATAAGAAAATACGAGTTTTGAGTAGGCTTTACTTACACCAGTAAAATAACTAATCACCAAATAAACGCTCTGTTTACAATTTTTACATGAATGGCAGACGTGGTGTGTCATTTATTTATTTATTTTTTAATGGGGACCTTTACACAATAAAATTTATTTTAACTCAATTATGCTGAAGTGTCAATATTATCGCGGTTTTCCTAATTGTTTGTACTTTGCTTGAATATCTTAGATTAATAATACCAACAGATCCGTAGTGTTAAGGAAGATGTTTTTTTTTTCATACAGTTGTCTCTTTGAATCCTTATGGTAAACTAAGAAGAGTTTGAACGGGACAGATATTACGATCTATATTCTCGACCGTTGACGAGCTGTCTCCATATAGAAGGACACCAAATGTCAAATCCCATGCAAACCACACAAACGTCACAAACGTCATTTCAGTACAATTTGCAGTTATGAAAACGGAGACACTGACATGTTAATACCTGTCAGATATCACTTACTCTCTCAAACTTACTGATTATGCATTAGTGAGAAAAGATCAGATTTACAGAAATCGTTCAACTTAAAATGAGCGGATCTGCTTTACTCTGATATCTGTGTTCAATATTCATTAATATTCACTTGATACGGATCGTGATTTGAGTGTATGGCATGATAATATTCACCATGTAAAAGGCCCCAATGGGCTTAATAAATGTCAATATTAAATTGTCATCTTCACATCATCTTTACTAAATACAAACTCATTTTAGCCTACTTCTTCGTCGTTCGTCGGAAGTGTTGGTCTACTCAGCTTACATCAGCAAGCGGGCCTAAATGAACACTATGGAATAATATATGTTTTCTTTTCTTAAACATGCAATGAAATTTCGTCATTGCGTGCGTTATAACAGGCTTCAAAGTATCACGTTGCAAACGGAACAACTCGGGAGAAATGTAAAGGAATTTCATACGAAATTGAAGGCCTAGGCCGGGTTTATTTTTATTTTTATTTTAATGTCAATCATTGCGTCTGTTACCAAAAGATGTCCACTGCTGCTATGTCCAGCAGCCTCCCCCAAATTCACGGGGGGTATATACCATAATCGCCACGCTCAGCATGCGGGTTGGCGACGCTTAGCATCTCCCGGTGGTCTTAGTCGTAGTTTTAGGACATACCCGGGTCAGGGTGTATTTTTTTCAGGGTTCGCCGATATATATCCACGGATATATATCATGATATACATCAATTGATTTTTACGTTGATATATATCAATAGATATTTATTTTTAAAAATAGTTTTTTTTTCTATCAGATAGTACAGTCACCAGCACCAATATCTGCCACAACAAAGCGCGCATAAATATCTGACACGACTCTATTTGTAGGGCCGTTAGGATGAGTCAGATATTTTTGCCGCCTTTGATTAGGCAGATATTAATGCTGGTGACTGTACATAGGCATTACTACAGTAAAATGTTTAACTTTGATTGCTGTTAGTAACTCAAATTTCTAGGAATTACTCCTTTCGTTCATCCACCATACTTTTGTTCATACTCGATTATATTTTTATTGAATTTCAATCCCTATCACCACAGAATAAGATTCATAATAAATCGCTATGTTTTCCTCTAAAAATAAAAATAAAGTATATTTCTGGGAATTACCTCGAGGTCGAAATGAACTTCATTTGAAACAATTTTGGCAATTTTGCAAGTGATTGTTTATATTTTTTTTTCATTTCATGGTATATATTTGAGAGAAGCACTATACAAATCTCGGCGAGAAACGTTGGGCTGTAATACGCGAGCGAAGCCGCGCGGGGCAGCTAGTATTATATATAATTTTACATGAGTAAAACAATAGAGAAAAGCAGTGTATATAAATGACACTTTCATGTAGCATCGCCGGGGATTGAACCCATGACCTTAGCGAGAGCGGGTATGAAGGTGAAAATCATGAGAATATACCATTTTACTACAACAGGTATATTTATGGTCAAGAATAATACGTGTTCGATATTAAGGCTGGGTTGCACCAAACCGTCTGTAATCGTAAGCAGTGTTCGTTAAAATTTGAATGTATGGAAAGTTGGAGAAGTTTCTATGCGATGACGGCTACCGGCGCCATATTTAACGTTGATCGGTCTGTGATCGTAAGTCGGTGCAACCCAGCCTAAATCTTGTTGCATGTACAGTCAGCATGAAAAGTAGCTACGCATTTGAAAAGTCAAAAGTTTTTATTACAAGGAAAGAAGAACTTTTGACACCTTCATATGCGCAGCTATTTTTGATGCTGACTGTATGTACAGTCAACCAATTTGATTTCTGGGCCACTTTGTACCTTGTCACATTGACAATAATAATGAGATTCTAGCAGCTTTCATATTGATATTCACGGTGACAAGGTACGAAGTGATCCAGAAATCAAGTTAGTTAACTATACATGCATGCGATTTTAGAAATCAAATTAGCCTTAGTGCATGGTAAACGCTTAAAACATTGTTAAAAACATAGACAGTTGAATTAATGAATAATACGAAATACTCACACTTACCCTATATTCTCCTTGACTCCTTATTATCATTGTTCTCTTTATCTTTACATTTATTACGAATCCTAAGTATGTGGTTCCTTGTCTGTCACTCTTCGCTGTTCAGATCTATTCTTACAGCCCTGGGCTCCGCGGAAGACCAGCGCAATGGCATTTTACTAATAAATGTCAAAGCATTATGCTGAGTGGTGTCCCTTTGCGGCCACTGTAGCAGCACCACTGCTTTTTGTAATGGTTCACTTATTTTAAGTAGGTTAAATATTTTAAGTTAAGCTAGTTATTTTGCTGCCGTTCCTATTAACATTTTAATTGTAATGTGCTGTTCTTTTGTGGTTTGCAATAAATTGGTTTCTATTCTATTCTAAAATATTGGGGGAAATCTTACACAAATCGACCTAGTTCCAAACTAAGCAACGCTCGTTTTATGGGTACCAGATGTCATAAGTATTTTCTTAAAATCATAAGTATTTTCTTAGATGCACTTCCGCTTTGATGATGCCTGAACCATTCCTCTTACAATATCATCTTTTAAAAACCTATTTGTTTACTCACTACGTCACTGCACTTATCACCTTTTGTAATGAAACACTTCCTTGACAACTTATAACTCATTTAATTCGGATGTCGACTGGAGCTTTATACAATCCACGACAACACTTCGTTAGCGTGTTCACGTATGTAACACCGCCATCTACCATGGAATTAGTGTACAAATAAATATAAGGAACTAAACATTGTAGTTTAAACACTATTAATATTTTATAAGCATAGAAAATCATTACAATCCAGTTCGATAACATAAATAATCAGCATAAAACCTGAACTTCCGTTATTATGTCACCAAGTCATCATTGTTCGCGGATATGCAAATATGGTTTATCTAATATGTCTAAAGCTGGGTGCATACTTACGTAACGCTTAGATCCGTGCCAGTCTGACCGCGGCATAAAGGTCAAAGACACCGTGCGCAGCTTACTACAGCGAATTCAGTTTCGAATAAATGCTTCAAAACGCAAGTTTGTTTAACAATGTGATGAATTCACACATTTATTTGGTTTCTATTAAATACGCTTGAATTTATATAATTTATATTATTCGGTAATGTAATTTTATTACCATATTTATAAACAGAATACTGATTTAGATTTTGTTATTACATATGTCTTGTTGTTGTGACTTAGGTTCAGTTTGACAAAGAATGTTGCGGATGTTTATGGTGTATTTTGAACAAGACTTGCGCTGTGGGTTGAGTAATAATGTACAAAAAAAATTAAAACATAAAAAAATTGTATTAAATTGCGGTCATATAATGTTTTTCATCGAAAAAGGACAAGTCAGCGATTGAACTATAACTAAAAGTATAATGAACTGGACATTTATTATTGGAAAAAAAAAATATAGAAATCGTAATTTTGTATTCATTCCATGGGTAGGTAGGTCTGATTGTATTTAGCTTTATGCTCGCTAGAGCATAATGAATGACACAATAGTGCGCATTAAATGAAAATTCAGTACCTTATTACAATCATGCAATCTACTTAGCAATGCCAAAAAATAAATTTAAAAGCGTAATTTATTGAATATTTACTTTAGCTGCAAGTTCTTGACAATGATAGAAATTTTTACTGTGTCTGTGTCTGTTACTTATAAAACGTTTTCTAGAAATAATTTTCTAAATAAAAAGCTGATTTAAGTATTGGTTTAAACTTTTGTGAGTGTTGCTATTTTATGGAGTTTTTTTTTAAACTTTGTCCAATTGGTTACTTGATTGTACATGTTGTGTGCTGTATAGCATGGTGTTACTATTCGGATAGCAAACCATCAAAATACGGCAATAAATTGCAAATTATTACATTTTATCAAAATTATAAAAAGATATGAGACTGCAAAAATTTTAAATGCTTCGAGTTTTTTCTAATCCACCAATAGTAAATTAAAAGATACCAAAAGAATCCTTATCAGAATCCTTATGAATAATAATAAAACTATTGTATGACACTATACACCTAAACGCAGTATTTCACGACCATAACAACAATTTACTTATTTTCCCATACAATGGTGGGTTCAAATATTACAATACCCATTTGTAAGAGCCGTTTGCAAGGCCGCTGGCGGTAAACTACGGTTTTCCCAAATTTGTAGCTTTTGATGTGCTCTAATTGTAGTTGGTCTCACATAGACTATTTATTTATCCTCTCTAAAAACTGGTTCAAATGGCACCATAATTTTTTTTCTCAAGTAGCAATTGCTAAATCTTCATGAGAGAAATCAAAAAATGAAATTCAATACAAATATACTTGAAAAAAGTCATCAGATTGTTAATGATAACATAGAAACATGAGAACAAAAACCGCGCGTTGTAAACGCCAGCGGGAATGGAGACGGAGTGATCAATCTATTATCAGAAGCTGCACTATTCAAACAATTTGCTGCTTCTAAATAGAAATGGAGAGTGTTATAATTTTCGTTTTACGGATTTTAGCTTTAGTGTGGAGTGGACCTTATGTCTTGACAGTAAGTGTCAAGTTCGAGACACAACAGCATCACGTGTTGAGATTTTATAATTATAATCATTAACTATGAAACTCATTATTACTGGACGGCTCTTATGATAATTTTACTAGTTTAGTTATTTTTATCTGCCTTGAATCTGTAATTACGCTAGTTTTAAAAACCGGCCAAGTGCGAGTCGGACTCGAGCACGAAGGGTTCCGTACCGCATGATCTATAAAAAGAGTCCGACGTTTTTTGTATGGCAGCCCCCCTTAATTATTAATATTATTTAGTTTTTAGTATTTGTTGTTACAGCGGCAACAGAAATACACCATCTGTGAAAATTTCAACTGTCTAGCTATTACGGTTCTTGAGATACAGCCTGGTGACAGACGGACGGACGGACGGACAGACAGCGAAGTCTTAGTAATAGGGTCCCGTTTTTACCCTTTGGGTACGGAACCCTAAAAAGCGATCACATTCCTCAAAAAGGTGTTTGTAAGATCCTGTTAAAATTATTTAGGTTTTGCTTTACGGAACTTCTATGGCGTGTGGTGTCGGGTTAGAATAGCACCACCCCCTTTCTTCCCTTGGGTGTCGTAAGAGTCGACTATGGGAATCAGGTTGAAGTGGTTGTGGGCGATGGGCCTGCAACCTGTCACTGCAATATCACATCCTCCATCTATGTATAACATGCTGCAATTGCTAAAAGTGGTACTGAACAATAATTTTCATGTGCTCTGCCTACCCCTTTTGGGAATGTACGCGTGAGTTTATGTATGCATGTATGTAATCTCATTGCCCTGGATAGAAAAGATGTGGTTAATCAATATATCTCCTTTAGTAGTAAATGTAAGTAGTTATAATTACAAGCTTCTCTGATTTAAAAAAATGGCGCTATACTCGTACGTTTACAATTGATATAATATATTATTAAATATATTATTACATATACTATATACAATATATTATAATTACATATACAATATATTATAATTTATTAAATATGTCTTTTCCGCTCACGGGACAATGGTGTCCCGGATCTTTGGAAGGCGTGCGCGGAGCCGAAGTACCGAGGTACCGAAGTACCAACCGAGTACCACATAGCCAAAACGTAGAGGCCCTTTTGACAATTTAATGGAATGCAAGGGGTACACCAAGCGGATACTGTCCCTGCCCGTGTCATGGGACGCACACAGAGACAGCACCCGCCAAGGTGCACAGGGACTATTGTTGGTTGATGGAATCTAAATGAACCGGGTTATTTGGTGAGGATGATGGACTAATAACTGGGCTATTGAGTGAGACATCGGACGCCTGCCAATAAAACAGTCTCACATTTTATTTCCGGCAGACGGTGACTCGCTCCCTGCTAAGATGGGCCCCTATTAATACCGACATATGACAATAGCCTAGGGGCAACACCGGTCAGAGAGCTGGAGGGGTAGAGCGGTGGCACTGGACTTTCAACATATAGCCAACTCGCCTCTTATTAAATATATTATTACAGAAGATAATAATAATAAGAAAAATAAAGATAATAATAATAATAATATTGGGGGACAAGTTTACACAAATCGACCTAGTCCCAAACTAAGCAAAGCTTGTACTATGGGTACTAGACGACGATATACATACTTATATAGATAATAAATACATAGAAAACATCCAAGACCCATGAACAAATATCCGTGAAAAATGCACAAATAAATGCCGTGGCCGGGATTCGAACCCGGGACCTCTAGCTTCGGAGGCAGAGTCACTACCAACTAGGCTAAACAGGTCGTCAATTTTTTGTTCTTAAGTTGATATACCGAATAGCATTTGTGGAAGGCCAAAACTCCCATCGGGTGTACTTTTAATTTAATCGTATGGCATGTCGTAACACATAATTATTAAAAAAAAAACACAAATGCAACTCCTGAGCACCAAGTCACCCAAGAGCTTCGTCGTTCCACCATAGTGAAAATATTTGCTCCCTGATTACAACGTTTTTTTTTTAAATTAAATATGGGATTGCTCTTGGCCAGCATCTAGCCAGTAACAATTTATATAAATCTGGTAACTGGCTAAGAGACTCGTTCAGTTCAGAGTAGTGTAGTGGCTAAGGTTGATTACTCTTTAGCACCACCCGGGAACACGTGCAAGGCAACACAGGGTAATCTTCTTGTGGACGGAGTAATCTTCGTTCCTCGGGTGTCAAATCGGGTGTACATCTGTAGGCACTGATGATAAGTATTTCATCACTTATGAGTGCCTAGTAAAGGAGATTATTTAAACTCCAGTTCAGTAGGACTCGAGTTGATACCGCTCTCAAGTTGTTCTTATTCTTACTCTATACTTGAAAGTGAGTATATTTATGATGTCAGGTACCAAATAGTACAAAAAAGGTACTAAAACTTGGAATTACTCTCGATATAAAAATCTATCATGGTCCTGTCATCCTGACGCTCACTAATATTTTACTTAATTTGTCATCCTAAATGCTGGAGGGAAATAAAAGCATGCCACTCACACGTATAAGTTAAAAGTACGCCTTCTTGTCAATAGCAGAATAGATGTAAGGAAGATGTGCAAATCTCAACACGACGAGTTGTAACAAACTTCAGTGCATGTTTAGCCTAGTTGGTAGTGACGCTGCCTCCGAAGCTAGAGGTCCCGGGTTCGAATCCCGGCCAGGGCATTATTTGTGCATTTAGCACGGATATTTGTTCTTGGGTCTTGGATGTTTTCTATGAATTTAAGTATGTATTTATCTATAAGCATATAAGTATGTATATCGTCGTCTAGTACCCATACAACAAGCTTTGCTTAGTTTGGGACTAGGTCGATTTGTGTAAGATTGTCCCCCAATATATTTTTTATTTTTTTTATTCTTAGCGACTTTTCAGAGAGGTAGGGTACAACGGAACGTCACCTTGCTCATATTTTTGAGCAGCCTAACCGGGGAAGTACCTCTGCTTTAAAGAAGATTGCAGCCGTAATAATATCACTACTTGCTCATTAGGTAGGTATGTGGTATTGTGTTCCTGATGGTGAGTAAGGTCCCTAGAACTGCCGAGGATTCGTTGTGTGGAAATTGAGGGGCCTTTTTTCCCGGGGGAAAATCCGTTATGGATACCACCGCACCGCGGGGACAGTGCGGTGGTTACGTCGGACTTGTCCCCCGATCGTCCTCCTCAACTCATTTCGGGCGGCTCTGGGATCTTCTTCGGAACGCACCAGTGCCGCCCTAGAGTCTGTGGGTCCCACCAGCTTTCATAGGCAATCACAGCCCCCAACTGTCACCGTCTTCGACCCCAAGGACCCCCTTTTAGTCAAGGCGACTACGACAGGCAATGGATAGTGTAGCCGTATTCTGTGCCCCGGCTACAGGGCGTGAGATTGAGGGGCCTGCATATGTCTTTAGCTGTCAATACACGGAATTCTCAAGTTCATAAAGGATCGGCTACGAGCTTGTGATTCTTCTGGAGTCACCAGCGTCCATAGGCGACGGTGTCTGCTAACCACCAGGCAGGCAGGAAGCTTATTTTCCGCCGTCATAGTATAAAAAAACTTTAGATTTATTAATCTAACATGAACATAAAGTTATGTCACCTCACTAAAACCTCACCGTGATGAATCCAAAATTATTACACGTGTCCAAACCACGTTATGTAAGTTTTCGATATAGTGAAAGCGTAGACGGACTTCCGTTAGCGCCCATGAATATTCAGGATAAGTTCACGGCGGCTTTGATTTAGTTTCGTTTTTATTGACCTTCTTTACAACTTGATGGTAAGTTGTGAGACTTACACTTAAGAGCAATTGCTCTTAATCATATTGGAAATACTATCTAAATGTATGTACAATGACGCATGTTAAATGACTTGGATTAAAATTGCATTTCTTTTTCATAGTGGCAATATATAATCGTATATCATAAATGTATCAAACTAGTTTTTCTTAAGTCATGGCTTTCTTCTTATGTGTATATGTTCTTCTTAACTTTATTGATATAAAGTATTTGCTTGGGATTCAATTTCTAAAACTATACTTTAGAACGTTTATCCTATTGAATTACATGACGCCTGCTGGGTATTAAGGTTTATTAATTAACATTATATTCATTATTTTTGCCCTGAAAATAAGTGTATACAATTATTTATTTCAGGACGTTACGTCAAGTGTTATCTATTAAGCAATTCTGGTGTTATGTAGTTCTGTTGTTAAATATTTTTATTGTCGACATATGATTGTCCTATGAAAGATCTGACTAGGAAATATAAAACCTAGAGCTTAATCTAATAATTGACTACAAACGTATACAAATATAACTAGGTAACCTTATGTATGACTTACGCCTACTTAATTATTATACGAAAAAAAGTCAAATTGCGATTATTATAGACTTTGCTCCCTTGGGATATATTCCCATTCCTTAGGAAAGGAAGTCAATCAAAATCTACAATCTAGCCGGTAATCATTAATAGTGGCGCCTAAATGGCATGCTTCGCATCCGTCCTAGAGAGTAACCTTCAAGAAACCTGCATGTACATGCAAATTATTACGTTTCTAGTTAGTGGTTAAACACCGATCGGTCAGTAGGTCACATCACATACTAAGACGTACTCTTCCTCTATCTCGGTCATACAGAGACGAAAAGCAAGAGTAAAGTTATATCTCCTGTTCAAAAGTCTTAAGGACACTGATATGTTTAATCGTTTGTTGTGAACTATCATATCCTACATTATAGGTACCTACATGGTTGATACGAGCCACTTTGGGGGCTCCAGTGCGTTCAGTACTGAGATCCTGGAGTCGTCCGCTTTAGAACGAACGAGATGGCAGTCACTGTGGAGTTTATAGTGGATAGAAATACCACCGATGACTGGGTACCTGGATCGCAGATGTACTTCACGAAAAAAGGTACCCACCTGAGGTTCCCATAACTTTAATGATTGAGTATAGGAAGAACGAGTCAGCGTTTAAATATCTGTATGACCACGTTTAGTTTATTATGACTTTATGACCTATTTATTTTAATCATCCAAGACACCATGACGCTTGGACCTTGGAGTTTGGCATCCTCTATCAATTTATCGGCCATGTCATAGAAAACCTTTTCAAGCAAGTTCTTGCGTCGTTACATTGATTTTCCCAGCAAGTTTTTTTTGGCAAGGGAAATGGGCAAGCGCCTTTTAGTGATTTGTTCAGACACGGAGTGAATTAAAGAAAAAAATGTTTCTTCTTCTACTAAAAGTTAAAAATTGTGAAACCTTGGCATGTCTAATTTAAACTGTTTTTGATACACAGTTAGACTTTTTTTGATATTCTACAAGCTTTTATTTAGTTTTACCTGTCCCGTTGTCTGTCTGTCGGTCTGTAATCAAATCTTGCAAGTTAAATTTGATCCACTTCCCGGTTTACGATTGAGCTGAAATTTTGCATGCATGAATAAATCGGATTACAATGCCATAGAGCTGATCTGATAATGGAGACAGAAGGAGGGTCATAGCAATTCCTAAACTACTCGTACACAAGATAAACCCACCGTGTTTGGACTCATTCGAACCGACTCAACAATTAGTTTACAATTGTGGAAAAAAGTAATAGTACAGGTAATAAAATCTTGTACAAAAAAAGAAAATTTTGACCAAAAACTTATTATCATCTTTTTTAACATAAAACACAACTTTATTTAAGCAGTGGTATTAATGCGATTGGTATAGGTAATTCCAATTGTAAAGAATAATTAGAGTACTAGCGCTAATATTAAGTTAAATAAACCATTCCAAATGAAATTGTCTATATAAATTTGTAGAGCTTAATAACTGCTACACAATATGCAATGACTGCTTAGGTATATTATAAACTGCGTTTGCAACTTTCTTAAGAGTAACAAGTATATCATTGCCAATATTGACGTGTTGATTTAAAATGTTTTGTTTGGTTTGTTTGTGATGGTGATTGATCATAAAATCGTGTCTACCATCAATGGACAGACGTTTAACTGGACAAAGGATTCTTTGACATTATTTACTACCGAAATATCACTTTCATTTGTCACAGTAGTGAGTTTGGACAGCAGTACATGACATGTGGTATTGTGAGTTATTACACGACCGCTAGGAAATGATGTAGAGCATTGCAGACACTTTTGGTACATTTGGTTTATCTTTTAATACCTCTATAACATCCATTTACTGACTCCAGTGTTGTTACTTTAAAAATGAGTTTTATACGTAATAATATTGTTTATCTAATACTTAAATAAATCAATTACCTACATATATGATGTCCCTTTGTATATTTTTGAAATAGGTTTTAGTCACTGAAGAGTGCATTTGTAACCAGATCTTTAATATTTTTTTTATCTTAATATACAAAAAACTATGTTAAACAAATGAATTTAATCTTTTGTGCTTATTTAATCTCTCAAACACCAACAAAATATTTAATTTAACTAAGATTTTTACTCATACTTTAAACAATAATAGGTATGTACATTTAACAGCAGAAGTAGGCACACGGGTAAAGCTCTGAAAATGATCTATATCAGTTTTTATTGCCTTATATAAAATGTATGTAGATAATTATGACCCTCGTGGAACGCGTAGTTACTTATGTTGCTGACATCATCTTAGCGGGTAAAACACAGACCGTTAAATAACTTCGACTATATCTCTACTGCACACAGCTTTACTGTGGCACCTTATTTACCATTAAACAGTGATAGAGTTTGCGATCACGACACCTAAGTCAATATTGCCGATAATGCGATGATCCGTATTCTTTAAACGTTATTACAGCACAAACGTGAGGGAAAATGTTGTACGGAAGTGTGAAATAGAAAACTAAATTTCGGGATGGTATTCAGGGTAACTGTCGGGTCATCCAGTCTCCGTACAGACTAACAGACCTGACTATGACTGGTTGACCGACTGACAAACATTTAAATCTAAATCTACAGGAACAATAAGACGAAAGACACATGAGTCAAACAAGACGTTGATAAAAGTCCTCACTCGACAGCCACGCAGCACAGACAGACGTGCAACACAAGGCACGAAACTACGATAATACACCTTCGACGAAGACTACCCGTCTACTAAGAGAAGCAAATGCAGAATAACGACCCGTTTTCTAGTTCCGTTCTAAGACTCAGGAAGGCAGAAAATCGGTATGTTTGAATAGCTCGGCAGGCTAAAGCAACTTTTTTATTTATTTAAACTTTATTGCACAAAAGTTACAAATGTACACACGGTGGATTTAATGCCAAATGGCATTCTGTACCTAGTCAACCTCGGGGCTAAGCAGAGACACTTAAAATTAGTCGTCAGTGACTTCTGGTGGTCACGACTCTCGGTCTTGAGGTTTGGACGAGGAAGAAGATTCAGGGTCAGCAGGCACTATTCACTAGCTCTGACTACAGCCGGTCATGTTTCCATTTAATTCCTTCTTCCTTCTGGAGGTTATATCGAAACTTTCCATCTGAAAGGTCATCTGGCCTTCCAGTAAATAACTAAGGGTGGATATATAATACAGAGCGATTAACGTTAAATATAGCGCCGGCATTTGTCATCCCATAGATATTTCGTCACATTTTTCATACGATCAGATAATGAACACAGCTTACGATCACCTGCGGCACCTGAATGTTCTTCGTATCTTATCTGAGTTCCGATTGTATCTTTACATTACATTGTAGCGTTATTCTTGCTGGACCACAAGGATTCCCAGGTCTGCCTGCTACATTCTCTTGATCTCAGCGTGGAGTCTGCTGTATTCTATAGGAGTGATTTGCTATCTAATCCTCAACTCATCAAAATGGTCCCTCCTTGGAGTTTCTTGTGTTATTGTTTTATTTTCTTCTGGTGATACTGTAAAGTGCTCAAATTTTTAAGCTAGTATCAATCAAAAATTTTATGACATGTATCCAAAATTAAAATCTATGAATTATGGAATGATAGACATAAGAGTTAATATGTATTTCCTGTTCGCTGTAGTTAAGGACATGAGAACATACCTAAAATTTATAGGCTAATACATACGGAGCAGTTTATATCCACTAATTTCATATTCAGGTTTTATCGCCCCTCGCGTGAATCTGAAGGGTATAGGCATAGGGCAGCATAGGGGGTTATTCAGTATGCCGAGTTTATATGACCCCTATCTATTTGATTGGAAGTATTTAATTCATCTAAATAAGAAACTTTGTTGTACATTAGAGTAAGTATATAAATACAAACATTGTTTTCTAAATAAAATCTCAGAATGTTAGCAATGCAAAGCACTAGCTAAATCGTAATCTCGTCTTGGCATGTCAACTTTTATCTCGATGCTTTCATAGATAGGCAGCGAAACTCCGTGCTTATGTCTTGTAGACACAATACTTAGCAGATTTGACCCGCTTCGAGACTAAAGCTGGGTTGCACCAAACCGCCTGTAATCGTAAGCTGTGTTCGTTAAAATCTGAATGTATGGAAAGTTTGACAAGTTTCTATGGGATGACAGCTGTCGGCGCCATATTTAACGTTTATCAGTCTGTGATCGTAAGTCGGTGCAACCCAGCCTAAGTGTGTATTTGAGTTTGAGATATTAAGTATTTAGTCAAATATTTTAGTTGCTATTAAGATTTCTTTTATGCGTATAAAAATGGATTTTATATTTTACAATGATTTTAAAGAAGATTGTCATCAATAGGGCGATGATTTAAATATGAAGTATAAAATGAAATTCTGAATAAAACTCACTTTTGCCGGTTCCACGAAGCCGAACACCATTCTTTTTCATCTTCCATTTCTTTTCCTTCTTATTTTTGTCGTTCTATTTTTCTTAATTTACCTTTATATTTTCAAGACTGAAAGAAGTACTTGACACAAATTAGACCAAACTCGGAGCCCAAAAAACAGGGATAGGTACATCGCTTTTTATAACCTGAATACCGGCCCAGATTTCTTATAAGACAGAATCAGATATTTAAAGATCTCATCATAAACGCCGTTTCACTAAATACCAGTTAAATGTTCTTTTGTATGAATTAAATTAAGCCATGTGATAGTGTAATCTTACAAATCCATTCATCACCAGATAATACAAAGACGTAAAAGTTCAATGACTCGCAACTTTTTACACCTTGCTTGATAATTGCTTAAGCAAATGTTGATGATTCATTCATAGGTTATTAGAAAGATTCCTAATTTGGAGCTCTGCGTAGATTATTGCAACTTATTGGTTAACTTTTTTATTAGGTAGCGGACCCCAGGCATCCTTCAGGATGCAACTATACTGGGAATAACGCTAGTACGATGATGATGATTGGTTAACTTTTTTATTGCATTGATAAAATAGATACAAAAATACAGGACGTAATTGACGACCCATTTAGCTTAAGGTTACCTAAATCTCCGTAAGATAAGGGCAAATATATGTGTGATGAGCACCCATATCTGTTTCTGGGTCTTGGATATTTTCTATGTATTTAAGTATTTATATCTACTCTATTTATCTTATACTCGTAGTATTGATAACACAAACCTTATTGAATTTACTAGTGCCATATGTGTAAGATTGTCCTTGTAATTATTTAATTGTATTTCTACCAGTAAATTTAAATATTTTTCTCTTAACATCTGCCTGTCTTTGAAATATAACTGGAGATATATGAATGTTTACAAATATGTGTGTGTTTGTGTTTGTTATTGTTCTAATAAATAACGTAAAATAATTCGTGATGTGTACCAAATTACCTCGAGCGTACAAAAAAGGTATTCACGCTTGGGCACACTGATGCTCGTTAAAAGAAGGCTCGCTGTAATGATCATGGGGCTAAACTAAAGTAGATCTTCTATTTATGTATGTATCAGTGCTTTTGACAAGTATCCTCTTTACGATAAAAGTCTTGTTGTTGATAACGTGTACTTAAGAGGGCGCAGTACGTTTGGTTCTCCATACAAACGTATTTATGCTCTCATTTTAAAACGCCATGCTAGAATAACATGAAACTTTGTATACACAATGGGATCCAGCTTGTCTAGGGCGGAAATTAGTTTCTGTTGCTTGTAATTATAATGGCGAAAAAATACAGCGATTATTAAGGTTTTCATACAAGCCGTAAAAAACTCAAAAACCGCTTTATTTTTTTTCTTTTTCATTTTCTAGCAACAGAAACTAATTTCCGACCTAGGTATGCCGGATGTCATTGTGTATACAAAGTTTCATGTTATTCTAGCATGACGTTTTAAAATGAGAGCCTAAATACGTTTGTATGGAGAACCGATCCACACCGATCGTACTGCGCCCTCTTAACGTGTGATACTTACTCTAGCTAGATTAATTATTCGCTCTTTAATAATGAAATCATTCTTTGTTTGCCTCTTCTTAAAGTGATTATGTGCTTTGCTGTGTTCTTTTACTGTAGCGTGCAATGAAGAGTATTTGTATTGTCCTATATTAGACCCATATTCCGCAAATAAATTTCATTTCATTTCATTTCACGTATTCCGCAAATAAATCTCATTTCATTTCAAAGTCATTTGTGTGAAAAAGACATTTAGGCCAACCTTGACAATTACTTGTACCTACGTTTGAAAACGTTATGTACCTAATCTGAATAAACAATTTTTATTATTTTCTAATCACCCCGTTGATCTAAACTTCAAAAATAATTGTGACCAAGGGTATAGAACTGATCAAGATTTACAATTCATATTTCTGTTCACCTATTTTATTTTAAATCTACTCCAACCAACGCTATCAAGAAATGCTTCGTAACTACAAAGAAAGTGTTACTTAATCATTATTAGCTCCAATTGAGTGCGAAACCGACTATTATAACTGAATTTCGCGGTCAACTGACTACTGACTTACATTGTTGAACGATATAAAATCGTGTAAATATTTGGGAAGTAAGCTACATAAGAGCGTGCCTTGGAAATTTAAAATTAAATGTTGTTTATAACGCCGCGCTAGCAACAGATAAGGAAACAATAAGAAATGGTTTTAATTTCTTTTTTTATTATAAAAATAAAGTAGGGCGGCCTTTTCGTTCTTTTTAGGGTTCCGTAGTCAACTAGGAACCCTTATAGTTTCGCCATGTCTGTCCGTCCGTCTGTCCGTCCGTCCGTCCGCGGATAATCTCAGTGACCGTTAGCACTAGAAAGCTGAAATTTGGTACTAATATGTATATCAATTACGCCGACAAAGTGGTAAAATAAAAAGTGGAAAAAAATATTTTATTAGGGTACCTTCCCTATACGTAAAGTGGGGAGTGATTTTTTTTTTTTCATTTTAACCCTAACGTGTGATATATTGTTAGATAGGTATTTAAAAATAAATAGGGGTTTACTAAAATCATTTTTTGATAATGTTAATATTTTCGGAAATAATCGCTCCAGAAGTAAAAAAAATGTGTCCCCCCCCTCTAACTTTTGAACCATAAGTTTTAAAAATATGAAAAAAATCTCAAAAGTAGAACTTTATAAAAACTTTGTAGGAAAATTATTTTGAACTTGATAGGTTGAATAGTTTTTGAAAAAATTACAAAAACTACGGAACCCTACACTGAGCGTGGCCCGACACGCTCTTGGCCGGTTTTTTTATTTTCCTTGTCAACCCCCGACTTCACCACCACTTCACCTAAAATCACTTCATCTAAAATGATCAATCACTTTAGAAAATACAAATTTGAATAAAACTTCAACACAACGTACCGATATCTATTTCATCGTAATTTGTTACAAAAAGAGCCATACTCGAGGAGGGTTGTATCTCGTTTAATAGTGCGTGGATGACAATAAAGTATCTCATATACCGGAGCGTGGATAGGATAGATCGAAGCATCCTCATTATATTATTATGATCTAACACTTGTTTACAAACTCAGCTAAATTGCACCAAATTCCCACTTGTACCGCAAAAGAAAGTATTTCGTAACATAAAAACAAAATAATTTGTCACATGACAATACCGAGGAGTTACAACAACTTGGGAGTTGGGTAATTATTACAACGGATATATACATTCGTAAATAATTCTGATTGTTTAAACGATGTATATTAAAAAAGGGGGCTGCTATGTAATGTATTTTGTATTTATTACATCAAACTAATTATTACGTCACTGGATTCGTCAGTCTATGCATCCAAAGTATAAGCGACCGTTCTATTTTTGAGCTCAAAGACCGACGAGTCTATCAACGTAATACCTAACTAGTTTCATGTATTCAAAAGGTAATTAAATACAAAATACATTTCATAGCAGCCCCCTTTTTAAATATCTATCGCTTTATTGAAATAAGTAGTCACAATTATTTACGAGTGGCGCTAGTCGACACGAAAATCCTTCTTAACTTTTTTGTAATGACACAAAACAATGTAACCAAAAACAACTCTCTGCTGTCATCCAATTATTTTCCCAGTGTCTAGTGTACGTGGTGTCACATCTGTATTGTGTATGAAATTACATAGATTCTCTTTACGGTAATGGCAGGTAATGTGCGAAGTTCTCATACTCGTGGACGGTGGAAATTATTTTCTATACAGAAAATTAGACATAACACTAATAAGAAAAATTAAAGCAATGACAGTAAAAGTTTTAATGGTGCGAACGAAAGAGAAACAATGACATTGACAACTCTCTTAGTATAGACATTGTTGATAAAATAAAATTAACTCGCTTTATACAAAAGATATTAAATTCATATCACAATACTAAATGAACTAAATATTAAATTCATAATTATCACAATATTAAATAAAATAGATTTTGCGAATAAGAAAATTTTGCTAAATGATTTGCGAGTTTAAGACAACAATACAATACAAGTATTTATTATTGCTCACTAAAAATAGTACCAAAAGCAAGGGTAAATAACAAGTGATCTTATCGCTAAAAGGGAACTTTTACAGGAAACCTGAGTTTATAAACACAATACAGACTAGCTTCGAGCTAGACGCCTGGATGCGTTCAATTTTTGTATAAGGCCGTGTGGTACAGTCGGGTTCGCTTACACGTACACGCATTTTTGCCTTATTATTATTTATTGTTTATGGAATGTGTACATGTGTGTGAACTTGGCTGTGCCGCACAATGGTCCTGCCGGAAGACCAGCGCTGACTCGTGAGTCAGCACCATGCTGAGGCGGAACCATTTCACGGTAAACTTTAAAAATTGTAAAACTTCGTAAAATTTTGTCTGTTTGTTTGCCATAAATAAAGCTTTTCTATTTCTATTTCTATTTCTAAAATACATGTTTTAGTTACCTCATTTTTCAAACTCAAACTTTGGATGCGAATATATTTTTAAACATTGAATATATAAAGTAAATAAGTAACTCCTTAAATACACGTTTAAATAAAATAAAAAAATCTCTTTGAAAATTAAAATATCACTGAAAAGCTACATTTTGATAAGTATAGATGTACCTGGTGATTATAACTTAACTATTAAAAATAAAATACGATTTATCAATTAACAAGAACAAACTTCATAACGTACTATCTGTTACAGACAATATTTGAACTAACTTCAGAACGTACATACTATCTATTACAGACAATATTTTAATAGTGGACACAACAAATTTGGCCAATATGTAAATTTGTCAGTAATCGATAACGATTCAAATTTTGAACTTGCCCGTTACGGCATGTTGTGTAACTTTAGAAATCATCACATAAATATTAATTTCCGTAGAAAATGGCCACTGTTTCATTCAGAGGTTTCAACCAATGAAGCCCTCCCTACGCGCGTTGCGAACCTGTGTCGAACCGATGCCTATGCATGTTGTAGAAGTACCATGGTTTAATGGTGGATGATGAAATCAGTAGGCAGTGTTAGAAAAAATTGTTTTAATATGTTTTATTTATAGTACTTGGGAAACCGAGCTTTGCTCGCGTTTTTTCCCGGACAATGCAAGCTTTCCCGAAAATGAGACCTACCTAGATATTTTTTCGTTCCCGTAAATCCCTATATTGTAAATTTTATTAAAATCATTAGAGAGGTTAAGATTTCTATTAAAAACACATAAATATATAAATGTTGCTCGTTTAAAAGTATAAAATTATAAAATAGAAGATATAAAAAATATAATAAAGTATAATAGTAATATTTAATAGTAGTATAGTAGTTTAATAGTAGTTTTAGTAGTAGTAATATTTAATAAAATAATATAAATATATATAAATATATATATATATATTGCTCTTTTAACGCTATCGGATATAGGATAGTATAAACTAATAATAGACATTAATCAACTGATTGATATATATAAGTATACCAGTGAATTTTAAATGATCTTATATATTTTTTACGGTTAAACAAATAAAAATGCAATTCTAGCTGCATTTCATGGACAAGGAACATGATTTATATGGCATCGTTGAAAAATTAAACTAAAATGGTCCCCCCTAATATTTATTTATTACACAGGATATTTTTTAGTGAACACTCCTAAAATTTTCTTTTAAGTCTTCTTTTTAAGGCACTTTTCTTAGAATGGTTAATATTATTCCTTTCATGATAGACCTACTTTATTCATGAATATCGGCTAAAGTTAATTGAAGAAATAATAGACACAATAGTAACCGATATATCGATAGCTGATTAAGAATGCTTAAACAATAGAGATACTGAGATACGAGTAATTAATTACTTTAAAATAATTAACAGACATGTAAGTATAAGTAGTTTAATGGTAAAAAATCTGTAATAATGTACTTCCTAAGAAAAACCTTTTATAAACGTGGTTCTTAGCTGTGCCAGTTTTTAAAGTGACGCAAATAAATGTCGTATGTATTCGTATAAAATTTACCGGAGGCAATATTTTATTCAAAATATGACTATTAAACTTTACCGTTTATTATTACTTCTTTAAACTTAATGAGTTCATAATTCACAACTAACACAGTAAAGTCCTAATGATCCACAAAGACGTTAAGGTTATCAATGCCGCTTCTACAACATTCTCAACCCGCATACTCTCGTACTGTATCAGTTGCTCGCTCGTTTCGGCTGGATTCTCGAAGTGGGGGTACGCGGAATAAAACCGCTATGCCTCGCTCCAGACACCACATTGCACAAACCGAAGTAGACGGGTAAAAAAAAACAAAAAAAAATGAAGGCCTTCCTTCTCATACTAGTGAGTGTGGCGGTGGTGATTTCGAAGCCCACTGGAGAAGATGACGTCATCGGGTCAGTCATCGGGGCTGTCAGGAGCTGTGCTGAAGAAGATGTCTCCTTGTGTCTGAAGGTGTGTGCAGTGATGTGATCTTGTGATCTCTTCAAGGATTCCCAAGTTTAAGTTCAAGGGCCAACTTTTCATTTCGAAATCCTGTGTTTAGATTTAAAGTAGTTTTGAGCCCAAATCAAAAACCCAAGTTACTTATTTTACTTTAACTCATTATCTTGTACCTACCAATTACGTGATAGAGATTGAAGAATCAGAAGTAGAGCAAAAGCTTACATACTCGTAGTGCCCTCTTTGTGTCAGCCAAAGCTCACACTAATCTCTCACCATTGATATAAATTAATTGAACAGAATAGCATTGCAGCACCATTGATATACAATAAAATAGTGGCATTAATACAAATATTTTGTGCCTGAAAACTATTTCATAGTTATAATTTTTAACTCCAAATCTCACTAAATGCATTATTATAAATATATTATAATCTATTTAACTTATTTCGAATTCAATATTAAACTACGCTTTAATATTTTAGCTTCGTTAAAATAATACTGTTATTTTAAAAAAATCTGAATGTTGTTTAAAATATGTAAATAACACAGATTAAAAAAACGTAAAAAAATATCAGTGTTATTTTAATGAAGTTAAAATATTAAAGCTGAGTTTAAACAATAAGCAATATTACATCCCCCAATATTTTAAACTATAACAATCATCCAGCACATTATTAATCAAATCCCTTTACAGGAACGCGCCTTGAAATACGTCGAGAACCTCGCCACCGCTCGGGAAGTCAACATCGCTGAGGGAGTGAGCCTCCTCGGTTCAGGATCACCCAGATCAGCCCGCTCCTTTGAGCCACTCTCCGAAGACCCCGCTGTTCGTGAGAACCAAGTTGAAGCTAGACTGCTAGACTCCACTGCTGATTTCTTGGAGAACCATGTCATTCAACTCCGCATGCCTAAGAGCACCGTCGAAGACGTCAAGAGGTCGCTTGAGGAAGGTCAGTATCAAACTGTTAATGAGTTCCGTAGTGCATTCTAGATAATTCCATTCCGGATTACCTTATGCTGTGGTAGATATGTAGGTAATTGACAAATTAGGAATGAAAATATTAAATGATATGTGTTAAAATTTGTCAATAACTACTAAATTCATTGAAGTGAGGAATTAAACTAACCAAATAAATATATTAAAAGTAGTTATAGAGCCAAACTTCGAAAGCTGTTCTAATGAACATAAAATGTTCCCCCGAATAAACCAAAATTACATCACATAAAGTATTCCAGCCTTCGTGGTTCTGTGATCTGTAGACCTCGTGATTTTTTTTCTTTAATTATCAAAATTTCCAAAAACGGTCTGGACAACAAAAAAAATTTCTAAATTATTAAATCAGCTCACCAAATTTTATGAGAACTGGTTGAGAAATGTGACCTAAAGATCAGAATACCCTGAAATTCGGAAATCCGGTAATCTGCCGGACATACGAAAGCATTGTCAAAACTGAAACGGAGACTTTCGTTCGTTATATGATATACTAGCTGTTACCCGCGACTTCGTCCGCATCTTCGCTCCTATTGGTCGCAGCGTGATGTTTTATAGCCTAAAGCCTTCCTCGATAAATAGACTAATCAACACAAAAATAATTTTTCAATTCGAACCAGTAGTTCCTGAGATTAGCGCGTCCAAACAAACAAACAATAAACTCTTCAGCTTTATAATATTAGTATAGATTTATAACTAGCTGTTTTCCGCGACTTCGTCCGCGTCTTCGCTCCTATTGGTCGCAGCGTGATGTTATATAGTCAAAAGCCTTCCTCGATAAATGGAATATCCAACACAAAAAGAATTTTTCAATTCAAACTAGTAGTTACTGAGATTAGCGCGTTCAAACAAACAAACTCTTCAGCTTTATAATTTTAGTATAGATTTATGATTAGCTGTTTCCCGCGAGTTCGTCCGTGTCTTCGCTCCTATTGGTCGCAGCGTGATGTTATACAGCCTTAAGCCTTCCTCGATAAATCGACTATCCAACAAAAAAAGAATATTTCAATTCGAACCAGTAGTTACTGAGATTAGCGCGTGAAAACAATCAAACTCTTCAGCTTTATAATATTAGTATATATAAAGCATTTATTGAAAGAAAATTGCAGACCAATCAGATAAACAATAGACCAATCAGATAGACCAGAAAATATATCATACTCGTACCTATTAAAATTTTACCGAACTGTCCTCTAATTGTCGGATACCTTTAAATAAAAGAAGTAAATTTCTGTTATTTTTCAATGGAAGTATCGTTTTTTTACCACGATTAATAGTTATACAATACAAGAGCTCTTGTTACGATTCGTATCTGGAGCATTTCATTATAATAAGTGGTCAAAACCGGACCCCGAATGAGTGAAAGTTCGGCATGCAAGTATAATTATTTTTTTGGTACTTTGTGCCCTGTTCAGGTGCTCGTCAGCACATGGGAATGGGCACATGCTAAGTAGAAAATCTTGTTTGTAAATTGAGTAAAACGATTGTCTTAACTACATCAACAACTTAAGAAAATGCTTTAAAGATAAACATTGAGTTTACTTAAAAAAAAACGATACACTTATAAGTGACAGATTTCATAGTTGTAATGTTACGAAACATCATTGAATTGCTGACAAACGAATTATGACATCAAATAATACAGTTAGATCACAATTCACAGCTGTTAAAAAGACTTGTCCTCGTTTATTTATTTCTAATAACTGGTTTTGGTGTCTACGCCGTTTCATTGATAGGCATAAAAAAGTGTTTTAGAAGCCGGTGACGCTTTAACGAATGATGTTGATGAATCATCGATCGCCTTCTTATCTTTATTGATTACTTTTTGTCTTGGGTACATAAAAAAATTGGAGCAGCAAAACTTTCTAAAGCATAAAATGGTTTCTAAATCTCATATTAAATCATGCTATAACAGACACAAACTGCTTGCGTGATATGATATATCACTCCATAAAAAAGTAATGTGTTACGTAAAACTTTAGAAAGACACATTTCGAGGTACAGTACTCTCGCCAAATTAAATTAAAATCTGCACAAACCAGTTTAACAAGTGCGTGTGTGAGATTATTAAAATAGAAAGTTCGCAATCGCGGTAACCGAGAAATTAATTAGTTTATAAATTTAGCAATAAAATTAAAATTGAGATGAGAAATTCGTAAACGGGCTGAAATTGTGAACGGACATCCGTATCTCGATTATCAAGAGAACGTACTTACAGAGAAGAGGCTAGAAATCTCGATGGCCAAACGGGTCTTGCAGGAGTTTCTCTAACCTATTAACAAGGTTGATTATGGTGGAAAGCGGACGGATGGTCAAGTCTAGTTTTTGCCACATTTCCATAGTACTCGCCGCAACTATGTAGAACTACATGTAACTAGTTTTAGAGATCCGTTAACACGCCGTGATCGAAATCTCGATCGAGGATCGAGTAAAAGTCTTGCTCCAGGCGTTGACGAAATATGGAAGTAGGCTCGAGCTTTCGAAACGTAAGGTCCGGTAACCGATGTACTTTCTAGATGAACGAGACTGTTATGCAAACTGGACATAACACCTTGAATTACAATGATAGCAACATTATTTAAAGTTGAGCTGCATTTCGCTTCTGCGCGCTGAATTACAATCAGTACCCGTAGTTACAATTACAAATTTCCTTAGTCATCGGATAGCATGAATTTGAATGTCTGCTTCGGAATGCAGCACTCCTTATTCCACTTCCGAGTTCAAGTCAGCCGTTAGGTTTATAGGCACTTGATGTACAAGTTTAATTTCACCGTTCTGATGTTACATCTTATACTGAATTGGTACTGAATAACCAGCAAGCCACATTCAGTCTAGTACAGGGCAACAATATATAAACATCAGGTTTTATTTAACTTGTTTAATGCTTCCTAAAAGATTTTCAAATTATAACACTAGTTGTGTAAATAGTTTAGTCTCCTTGTAAGACCGCCAAGAAGATTTAGTCACAAACAACGGTTGTTAAGGATAATTATCATGATTTTTAAAACATACAGTTAATATATTTTTAACCGGTACTGTAAACCCTTGTGTTTAGAAATATTTAATGTTGTACAATATCTATGTCCTATCACGTTCTAAATTAAACTTTTTACTTCCAGGCCGTGGCAAAAAGAAGAAGCTAAAGCAGCTGATGCCTATCCTTGGTCTTCTGCAGCTGAAGATTCAGTCCCTCATCCCTCTGTTCCTTGGCATCATCGCATTCGCCGCTGTCAAGGGCTTGATGCTCGCCAAGGCTGCCCTCCTCGCCTCTGCCCTTGTTCTCCTCAAGAAACTCCTCTCCAAGCACGAACATCACGAGAGCTACGAGGTGGTAGCTCACCCCCACCACGAGGAGCACTACAGCCACGGAGGTGGCCACGGCGGCTGGGGCCGGTCAGCGGACGCCCAGAACCTCGCCTATAACGCCTACGCTAACTGATACCTAAGATAGCTTAAGAAAGTTGATCCGTCGATCAACTAGTCTATTTATCTTCGGTTAGTCTAGTTCGGACCTCAGAATGAGATTTAATTTATTGTAACTATTTATTTAACTTATTGAAAAATGCGATTAATGTAATTGTGTGAATGAGTGAATCTTGTCTTCTTTTTGTAAATTCATCGTCTTTTTATATCTTTATGCCTTCCACTGCAATGTACCTGTTCTTATTTTTATAGTACATTTATATTTCTTAGTACAAATCATTATAGCTTTAAATGTATACCACCTTTTTAAATATTTACATGTATTTTTATTTAAGTATTAATGTGTTCATTATTAACTAGTCGTATTATTATGTATAAATTTTGTCTTACGTATGTTTTAATAATATATCTTTTGTAAATATGTTTCTTATCAGAGTATATGTGTAAAACATTATTAATGCATCTTCGTTTAAAATATTATTGTTAGCTGTGTATATATACATGTATATTATTTATTTATTTATTAATGAAAATATTTTATTTCTTTAAAAATACCAAAAAGGGGTAAACAAACATAAAACTAAATGTAACTAAACTAAGCACTAAAGTTATAAGTCTGTATTATATTATTATCTATATATTTCATATCTATATACTATGTTATATAATTAGATATGTATGTACTCATGTAAATAATTTTAATACGTATCTATATGTATTAAAATAACATTTTTGTTTTTATATATACCTACATATGTATTTTTTCTTCTTCTTTATTGTTATGAGTTGTATTTTTCGCTTATTATTATATCATAGTATCATAATGGGCCATGCATAAACTAAAGATGAAAATATATCAGTCATTCATATTTTATGTCGACGTTTTATTATACCACCTCTATTAAACACAGATACAAAATGATCTGCTTCTGATCAGCCAAAAAAAAGAAGGCAAAGAAAATGTATTAACTGAATCTATTGGATTTATTAGTATCATATTCATTATTATGTGTCAAAATTATAGCATTGCAAATAACACTATTAATAGAAGAAGTAAGTATTACATCATTGAATAACGTAAGACAAGTTTGAATTATTCCGGATACCTTCATGATTATATTAGAGTAACATTAGGCAATTACATAAGATTGAACATCTTTAAATATCATGATTTAAAATAAATTCCCTATAAATAACGCATAAATAGATAATCCGGTTTAATATAATTAAAAATAATAAGTTTCTTATAATTTGTGAAAGGTAAAAAACCTTTCTAAAGTCAAGTCCTTAAAAGGCACTAAACACAAATCGACGGCAGAAAGATTATATTTTCTCTTTTGCACATAAGAGAAGATATGTCATTGGATAATGGAATTAGATACATTTTAAATACATAAACATTTCATGTATAGTCTGACGGCCATTTTTATGGTGTTAAATACAATTTCATCTTTTTATATTGTGTTTTCTCTAATTTATGAGTTAATTTCACCCATTACTTTAGTTTCGAGCCGACAGTTTTCACTCCGTAAAAGTTTTGCTTGTAATTACACTTTTCTCTTAAAATTAGGTATTTAACAGACTTTGAACATGGACAGTCAGCAACAGAATAGCTTGAATAAAACGCTCAAAATGAGAGTTATTGTCATAACAATTTGCCAATTTTTTTATTTGATAAATGTAAGTCCCTGATTCTCAACACAGCGCATTCTCGGGAGCTCCGGAGACCTTAACTCACCACCAGGAACACAACACCACATAAATATAGAGCAAGTCGTTCTACTCTTCCTTCGAGTATCTGCTGCAAACTGTACTGACACAAAAGAAACTAAGCAATAAATCGAACTTAGAAACTACATTAGCAGAAAGTAAAGCTGCGGCCACAATACCACATAAAACGCTTTCATTTTCAGCCTGACTTGCATTTGCGGCCATTTAAATGGGCCAGGTGTGATGTATGCCTCAGTATGCATGTAGGTATAGATAGACACGCCTGCAGTATTCTATCTATAGGCCCTCTGTCTTTGGAATAAGGTTTAAGCAGTTTACTCGCGTGTACTAAGATACTAGCCTCAATTTTCATATTAGATTTTTTAACAAATACAATTGGGAAAAACATTTTTTAGGACTAAAATAACTTTGATGGTTTAATAGATTTTTACTTCTAAGTTAATTTCAAGAAAATATAGCCAGCAGCAAAATATTTGAGCCAAAATCGTAGCATGACATTTATATTTACATTTAGCACGAGGGCCCTTACGTTGGTGAAAAGCATGCTCGGCCCTCGCTTGATAAAGGTGATGCTAGGCGCAAAGGAAAGTAGTCTTGAAATGGTCAAAAATTGACTGCCCCAGGGCTCTGTGTTGGCCCCACTGCTATTCAACGCGTATACAAGCGATATACCTGCAACGAGTGCCGAAAAGTTCATCTATGCTGATGACCTGGCGTTGGCATGTCAGGGTAAGAAGTACCAGGAGGGTGGAAGGGTGCTTAATAATGATCTCCACGCACTAAGCCTCTATTATAAAAAATGGCGACTTTGCCCAAACCCGTCTAAGACAGAAGCAACCGCTTTCCATATTACTAACTGCATGGCTAGCCAGGAGCTAAGTAAGACTCTTTGACGGAGAGCGGGTCTGGCACAATTTTACCCCAAAATACCTTGACGTCACTTTGGACAGGTCGTGACCTTTCGTGAACACCTGGAAGCCTCGGCGCAGAAGGTTAAAACCTGTGTCAACTTAATTGGGTGTCTGGCTGGTACCACGTGGGGTGCCCGTGCTGATGTCTTGCGGTCTTCCGCGCTAGCCCTGGTTTACTCCACTGCGGAGTACTGTGCCCCGGTTTGGTATCGGAGTGTTCATACCCACAAGTTGGACGTACAACTGAACCGAGCCATGCGCATCATCACGGGGACCTTGCGTCCCACACCTACTCCCTGGCTCCCCGTGCTAGCAAACATAGCTCCCCTGAATCTGAGGCACAAACAGACCGCGGCGGTTGAGTGGGGCAAGACGGCTAGCATCCTACTCCTACACAGGTTGCCAATTACCAAAACCCTGGACAGGGATATACCGAAGCGACTCCACTCGCGCAGGCCTCTCTGGTCAGACCCCGTTATTCATCTGCCTTTTAGCACATGGTCTTCCTGGTCCGATGACTGGAAGTCCAAGGAGTGCTCAGCGGGTGACCTCGTGGAATACCCGTTCGTCCAGCTGCCTGATTTTAAAGTCAGCCGTAAAACCTGGACGACTCTAAACCGTATCCGCACGGGGGCCGCAGCGAGCTGCAACTACTGTCTGCACAAGTGGAGCCTTAAAGACTCGCCGGCTTGTGACTGTGAAGCACCACAGCAGACAGTTTCTCACATCGTAAAGGAGTGCCCCAACCGATGCTTTGCTGGTGGCATCAGGGAACTTAGCGAGTGCTTTGGGGCGGCAATAGACTGGCTGAAGAACTTAGATTTAAATTTATAATACGCAGGATTAATTATCTCTAGGCCGAACGATAATAATAATAATACGAGAACCAAACCAAATTTGGGCAATTTTTTCTGCCGCTAATTACCTATATATAACAAGATCCCAAATATCATCCTTAATATCACATATACTAACTGAGCAGTCCTTTGCCCAATTGGGATCAATTTTACTAATATAGTAACTCTTCTACATACATACATATAAATAATACACTCGCGAACAAAGAATACGGGTCGCTAAAATACCTAAAATAGTACAAGGTTTTTTAGAAAATTCTATGACATTTTTCATGGCCTATCCATATATAACCTACACGCCTATGTGTGTTAAAAAAAAAATTGTCCCCCTAAAACAACGTCAACGGAGAAAGATATCACAAAAAACGTCTTTTTTGGATATTGATATTTTTATGATAGGATCCCGGAAATTACTTATACAATATAGTTGGGTATAGTTGGGTTGGGTCGTGGTTGGTAATAGTATATTATGTAAGTATAAAAAACATTATTACGGTTATAAATTCAGGATGAACCCAAATTTTTGACCGCGACTGTAATTATATTTTACTGGCTTAATTCCAAAATTTTATGCTGCTAGTGTCATGGTCACTCTTGCACCAGGAACGTTTAGGGGCGGGTTATCACCTAATGTATTTATTAGGTAAATGTCTCTTTTAATTTAAAATTAAATGCTTTTTCATTCGTATTCCAAATAAATGTCCCTATATTAAAGTAGTTACCGACAGCGGCCGAAAGTTTATTTTAACCCTTTGAACGCCAAGAACACCTTAAACGCGTTGCATATTGTCGTGCATTCGACGCCAATAACGACTATAGGTATTATTACGTATACGTTATGAAAGTCACCTTCATGCTTTAGACTAAGGTTCATATTCTCTTCTCTTATAGAAAATGAGTTTGCGTAATGATTAAACTCACTTACATGCAAACTCAATTTCCAGAGTGTCGCTGCCGTTCATGAATAATGGCGTTCAAAGAGTTAAAATGATCCATTTATGAGGGTTAGGTTGGTAAATATTAGGTACATCCTTACAAAAACAAAAAAGGCCGTTTTTGAAAGATTATTCATTCGCATTGCAAGAACGGTGCTTCCCTTTTATTTGTGTTCTCCTTAGCTTGTGTGTACTGTGTAGGTAGTTGACACCACCTTTTCTAGGCCTGCTAAGTGTAAGAGTTACATGCTGGTTGCATCCCAACGAAGTCTGGGTTCGTTTTTGGCACGAAATCGTAAGATTTGGCGTAGGCATTACGAAGTTTCCTTCAACGAAATAAATAAAATACAATAATGGTCCAACATAATATGACTTTCCGTCCCTAAAACGGTCCGCCGTTGACAATAACATGCATTATTTTTATATTTTTATCATTGTTTTCACTATAAACTATGTTTTACTTATAAAAACAGGTTATAGGAAAAAAACTTAAATTCATATCATTGTCTAGTATCCACAACACGAGCCTTATTGAGTTTACTATAGGACTAGTTTGATTTGTGTACAAAACTTTTCCCTAATATTTATTTATATTTATATTTTATTTATTTACAAGTTTATCCCAATGTAATTACGGGACTTTATGTCGGGTAAAGGCTCCAACTGTGGCCACGTCCTATTCTGTATTCATCGAAAAGCTACTGTTAAGTAACTAAATTATAATACGTAGAAATTTTTTTGAGTGTTTACGTAGAACAAGCCGGGGTACTAACCTACAACCTCCAGATCGACTAACCACTCAGCTACAATAGCTTCTCACATGAGCTAAATAAATTCACATAAAACATCGCCGACCATTTCACTTAAAACTATTACCAAGCCAAATTAACTAATTTAGATTGCTATTAACTCAAACAGTTGGGTTAATATGCTTTCACTAAACGCTCGTGTGCACACCGCCTAATGAGCAGAACTACCCAACCTTGCCCTTGCTTTTTACCAACTAAGGCGATTCTGATTACCTATGTCAGTGCGGAGGCGGTACGATATGAGAAAACTCTGTTTTTATGACATAGGTAGCACACGAGTAGACGAATCGCCTGATGCTAATCGATTAGCGCCGCCCATGGACACTCATAACACCAGAGGGGTTGCAAGTGTGTGTCTACTTACCTTTAGGCAGGCCGTATGATTCTTTGCCACCATCAGCAACCTCAATCTGTAGAGTTCTTATCGTCTCGTCGATTGTTTGCTCCCAGAAGTTTTATCCCACATGTTGTATTGTAACAAACTTAAGACCTGTCGTCATGGATCAGAATGTTGGGCCTCAAAGGTGATGGATGAAACGAGACTGCATGTTACAGAGATGCGAATGCTGAGATGGATGTGTGGTGTGACGAGAATGGACCGGATTTGGAATGAGTATATAAGGGGAAGCCTGAAAGTAGCGCCCATTGCCGAAAAACTAAGAGCCAATCGCCTGGCGTGGTACGGGCATGTAATGAGGAGGAATGAAAGCCATGTAACAAGAAAAGTATTGGATATGAATGTGGATGGATGCAAGAAACGAGGTAGGTCAAAGAAAAGGCTGATGGATTGAGTGAGAGATGATATAAATAGGAAAGATGTGAATAAAGAGATGACGCGTGGCAGAGATATATGGAAGAAAAATACATGCTGCGCCGACACCAAATAAATAGGAAAAGGGCAAGAGAATGGTGATGTTGTATTACAACTAACTCCTGCTGCAAACCTGCTTTCCCTCATACATTCCTACCATATAATCATGGCACCCACATGCATTAAGGACGGCAAGTTAAATTGCCTTTTGGACAGCCAGTGGGTTAACGGGCCGCGTCGGGTATGCGTGTCAGGTTGTTGGCCCATTTTGCGTCTACTTAAGTACCTTGTAGGTACCTTCCTAACAACCTATTTAGGAAGTAGAGTTCTAGTTTTAAGGCAAATTTGTAAAATATGTTTTTTGGAAACAAAAATCCTCAATTTAATAAAGGGTTGGCAATGCGCTTGAGACTCCTTTAGAGTTGTAAATGTCCGTAGACTACAGTGTCTGCTTATACTCAGGCAGGCTCTATGCTTTGCTAGAGTCGTGGTGGCCTAATTTCGAAACGAGTTTGTGAAAATATTTATATTCATGCGTCATCAAGACATTGTCCTTCGTACGTGTGATCGTGAGAGACGTACCTACTTAATATTTAAATATTGATCCTCCGTTTAAAATTATACAAAAAAAATATCGAGCACTTTATTTTTCTTTGACTCTTACCAGAGTTTAGAACAGCGGCATCTATGCTATTCGGTTATGAACTAAAACATACGAAAGCTTTCTATTCCTTCCTTGAAGATCCATCGGTGGCATTTATACAAATTGTGGAATTGAAATACATAATTTCCTTCTAATGTATTTTCTTAGTTGTAATATAAGGAAAATTCGTGAAAGTAATAAGTTACATTTTATACATCAAAACTCCACTAATCTGTATCGCAAATGGTTTATGAAGCAAAACTAAAATTAACGTTAGCTCCATCTATGGGCAAACGTGCGAACTACTATCATGGCCATGTTTGTTTACAAAACGAACAGAAGTTCAAGGCTTCGCCGCTTGGCTCGTGCGTGTCTCATTGCCGTCTGAAGAAAAAGGGTCAACGTCCGAGAAAAAACAACTTGTCTGTGATAATGCACTTTGTGGCATTTTATTTTTTATTTGCAATGTTGTGCAACCACAACCTTGAAATATTTTATTCTTTTTCTCCCATTCTCTGTAAGGCATGTTATGCTTAAAGTTAACAAAAAGTGTAAATTATTTTTAGGTTACGATTAACGTATATTATATAAACATCATGATAATTGACTCTTTAAGTACATACCTACCTAGGTAACATCTAAGAAAGCTATAATAGGAACATGACCCATTACTTACATAAGTCTTAAAAGAAATCTTAGTATATGACGACGGTAATGTTTCTTATCTTTCAGTTTTAAGTATATATACTCGTATAGTTACGAAAAAATCAAATCGCATGAATAGTTGTTTAAATTCTTACTTACTGCATTCTAGTTTATTTACAAAGTTAGGTAATTTAATTCACTAGTTCGCAACCGTTCTTTACTATCAAGGTTACTATACATTCATTCAAGTTACGTGCCGTTGTTCCGCCGTTGTCGTTTTATTGCACCTGCCGCGACCTAGATGGCGTAATTGTGATCTTTTTATTTTATTTGAGGTTCAATTTGTTTTTAGAATGAATTTGCAGTTTTTGTGGAGGAACGTTTGAATTGTGAAAAAAGTCTACAACATATCTACTGCCCGCAATTTTGTACGCCTATAAAGTATCCCATATTCTATTATGATGTTTAAGCTGGTAGGCTACATTATTGGAAAGTTTCGTCATAATCTGTGCAATGGATTTTGAGATATAGAGGAACAGTCATAGGTTCAAACTTTCAGGTCTGTAGGTAATATATATTAAATTGGTTTGTTAAGCCTTAGGTGCCAGATAGAGACAAGTGCTTTATTTTCACGCTATAAATGAGATCAATATAAGCAAACAGGTTAATACGGCTTAGCTAACACAATTGGTTTTATGTTCATGTATTATGATACGTTTTAGTACATATCGGACGTAAACCATGACCATATAAAACCTATCGTGCTATATAAAAAGTGCTGGATAAAAAGAAGGCATTTTTTAAATTATGTTTACTTACCAGCGATTGGCCCTAGTATCATCTCACGGAAAGCGATGACAAGGCCTAAGATTGCTCACTGGTTCATTAATATCACAACATACAAAATTCTGGAAATCGATAATGAAATTCCATAAGTAAAGTTTATATATACGTTTTGATGATGCTAACTTTGGTGCTAACTTTTCCTAAACCAGTTAAAATAGAGTCTGGCAAACGCAAGTTGAACGTTGAACCCACTCAATCCAATTACGCGGAAACAGTATGGGGACTACAGTATGGGGTTCTTCAAGAAAGGAGTGTATAAATTATTAAAGGGTCGGCAACGCGCATGTGACATTTCTGGAGTTGAAGGCGTCCATAGGCTGCGGCGACCACCTACTATTAGGCGGGCCGTACGCTTGTTTGCCACCGACGTGGTATTATAAAAACACTATTTGTCAAACCATACGCAAACGAAGTTTCGTGTTACAGCCTAATTGTAAGTAAAAAAGAAAGATACTCCCAAGTCTACCGTTACTCAGCCCACCCACAGAACCTCAGATGACAATCACGGGGCATCATGACTTCATGACACAGCGCCCTCTCTTGCTTATCAATCATTGCTGCAAAGGCAAGCAAACGTGCGAACGGTGCGGTGGAAAGGTACGGTGTAAGATTCAAACATAGGCGTTAAAACGTTGTTGTATAGATGGCGCTGAATAATTATTAAGCATTCAATGGTATAAAAAAATGCATTTATATACAACATTATAAAATCTATGTAAGTGAGGCATAAGCCAGTACTTATATTAGATAATCACGTAAATCCTAAATAGTGTACAAGTTTTTTTTTATGACATAGGTGGCAAACGAGCAGATGGATCGCCTGATGGTAAGCGATTAGCGCCGCCCATGGACACTCGCAACACCAGAGGCGTTGTAAGTGCGTTGCCGGCCTTTAAGATGGGAGTACGCTCTTTTCTTGAAGGTTTGAAGGTCGAATCGGTCCGGAAATACCGCAGGCGACAGTTCATTCCACAGTTTAGCTGTGCGAGGCAAGAAATTTCTGGAGAAACGCACAGTTGAGGACTGCCAACCATCTAAGTGGTGAGGATGGAAATTTTGCCGCGTTGGGCGATGGCGGAAGGAAGCCGCAGGGATTAATCCGAACAATTCCTTGGAGCACTCCCCGTAATACAAGCGGTAGAAAATGCAGAGCGAGGCTACATTTCTACGCAACGCCAAGGAGTCAAGCCGTTCCGAAACCCGCTGGCAGCCGACAATTCGAAGTATATAAGAAATTCTGAAAACAAACACAGAGCCTAAAAAATGTAACAGATTTTTATTCATGATATTGTTATATTCGCATAAATTATATCATAATGCAAAATTAGTCTGTCGCCTTTGTGTACTACATTTATTTTTCTCATTTTCTCGAAGGTTAGCTGGAAGAGATCCCTTATAAGGATAAGTTCGCCTTTGTACTTTTACATTTTGTTTTTTTTGTTTCGATTGTTATTGTTTTTTTCTGCAATAAAGTGTTATACATACATACATATCACAAAAATATATTCAGAAATATTCCATTTAATAAAACTACAATTGAAAAAAAAAAGAGCAACGTACTTATACACTTTTAGACGTAGTAAATAAACTAGAAGACAACAAACACTACATAATTTGTGCCCAAAAAAATTAACTCCTATTTTATACTTCGCCATGACACCCACATGAGATTTTCACGCATCCTTCCCACTTCACCACATGTACACTCGACTCCGAATAGTTCGATAATCGATTTTTGTAACTTTAGTTGGATCGATCTCTTTGTATTCGACTGTACTGCTTTCCGATATCAAATGAGGTTAATAAGGTGAGGTAAGGGGTTACATACTACAGAAAATAACAAAGTCACTTTGCATCATGTCAGCCAAAGCATGTCCACTACTGGACTCCCGAAAGAGATCCACAATGACCGGTCCTGAGCCACCCGCATCTAGCGGACACCCACAACCCTTACCAGGTCATCAGTTCAGTCCACCTTGTGGGTGGCCTACCCACGCTACGCCTTCTAGTACGAGTTTTATATTTATACACAATTAAGTTTTTTGGAAACAAATTGCCGATAAAATATGGTAAATTACGCACAGAAAGCAATAAGAATACAACAATTATTATATGAATGAGAACTTCATTAAATCCTATACTGAAAGAGAAAGTACCAGGGTTGTACCTAATTGGTGTCTAACATTATATATGAAGCGTGTTTCTTTAAGCTGGCATTAACATAAGTAATTAGTTGTATGTACATGAGTTTGGATAATATTTAATAATAGATACAGAAACTCCACTGCCTTAGTGATGACGGTAGCTGACAAATAATTTAATTTTAATAATACCTACTAGAGTCCGATGACATAAGCGAGGGTAATCAACATTCAATTAATTGAATTATTTCCATGCTTACGTTGTTTTGTTGTATTTTACCCAACTTATCTCAAAAATAAAAGTTAAATAACTAGTATTACTCAACACATAGTTGAACTTACCAATCTTTTAATTCAAGTCTGTAGTAAAACAAAAACTTATTTCCAAAAGCATATTATAAGGTAAGCATTTAGAAATGCTAAGTTCAGTAATGTGTTTTGGAATTTTATTGTAGAATTTGATACAATTTCCCAAGAACGACTTTTTCGCCTTTACTAGTCTATAGAAGGTTATTTTGAGTTTCCAAGTGCTTCTGGTGGCTTTTGGTTTATCAGCGTTCGTTGGGAAATTGAACAAATTCGTCTTAACATACATTATTATTTCAAATACGTATAGGGACGGCAGGGTTAGAATATCTATTTCTTTAAAAAAATCTCTTAATGAGTCACGCGACTTTTTTGCAAAATAAAAACAGATTCCATATCTGTAGCTGATCCCCACAAGTTAAGACCATAAGTAATTATAATATTAAAATAAGCTAAGTAAACTAACCGTGCCGTTGCCACAATGGTAAGCTGCCTTATTCTCCTGAAATGCAGCAGAGCTCAAACTACTTCCTATCGCTCTACCTGTGGACACTTTCCAGATTTTTAAATTAGTTTTGATCATGGACATTATCTCCAAACTCTTTATTTCTCTTATCAAACAATTTACCATTATTTAATCACCACAAACATTTATTAAGTTTGTTATCTAAAACAGAATATAAAAATATATTATTTAAATTATTCATTTTGTCCATATTAAGTACTGACTCCTTATAATGGTTCAATAGCGACATCTACCAGGGATATTCTACAACTACTAAATCGGCACCAACATCTCAAATTATACTGAACAATGTGCATATTCACATGTCAATTAATAGAATAGATAAACTTTATTTCGCAATTTATACACTTTATATGATACAGAGAGTAGTAAAATAAAAAGCTTAATGTGAAAACGGACTCCACTCAGCATAAAGTAAATCGTAATTTTTTGCATTCATTATTGCATAATAATTTGTGACACGGTATAAGAAGCACTTAAGAGTAACGGTAGTAGTATTTATTATTTGAAACCCTACATTACTTTATTGGTATTTATTTAATATCAAAATAAAGATAATGATTTTAATGGTATTAAATATAACAATTATGCAATGAATTTAATTCACAGTTCATTGGAAGTATAATTATTTACCTAAACCTTGGACTGTTAGATATTTTGAAATAATGATTAATTTTGATGATATGAATTTGTACTCAAATTTCGTACGGCATAATTATATCAAGCTACAACTAGCGAACTAGCGATAAAAAAATTGGGAGTAAAATTCGCGGTTTAACAATCCATATAATTAACTGTTCCTCAAAATGTTGATACAAGTAAAACTACCAAGATTATATTTTAAGAAAGTGGTTTTGTAAAAAGGTACTAACATGATGTTCCTCGGATAGCAACGGTACTCTTGCAAAAAAGTGAAACAGATTGGGAGAGGGAGATAAATGCCGGCAATAATTCAAGCGAGTTCAGCTCGTTCAAACTTGATTGATCGTTACAAGACAAAGCGCAATGTTTTGAGACGTGAGAAGAGTAATTAGTTTTCGGTTTCTCTGAATTTAGTTTTGTGTTTTTTTTACGGTTGGAAAATGGTCCTTCTCCTAGAATTTTGGTCCATCTGATTTCCGTGGCCGCATTATTGACGAAGTCCTTACTTTGAAGACCATTTTGTAATATTTTGTAGTGACAATAGATTGCTACCGTTCATGTTAAAATTGCCCACACAATCCTTGCCCCATCGTCAGTAATGCGACCACGGAAGTCAGGTAGCCGAAAAGAAATACCAACGCAGCTGAAGTAATTTTATTTAGCATGACACTCTGCCGTGTCTTTATACAATGTGTGTTAACCTCCCAGTGTTCTAAGTACTCAGGGTCATTGCCACACCGAATCGATGTGGCGATATTCACGCACCGCCGTAAATACCAAAATGGCGAAAGAAATAAAATTGACTTACTTAATTCACTTTTTTACTTTCATATTACTTTTTGGAATTCCGATGAGTTTAGTATTCTTAATACAACGTATCAACGAAGACAATATTATTGAATATTAATTAAGTCTGTTGAAAACCCCCGCATACATAAAAAAAAATTAAACTGTTTATTTTCACATAATGATAATACATATGATATAAAGAAAACTTAGCCTAATCTCTAATTTTAGGGATTATTTGCTAAGCAAATGATATCTAAATTTAGTTACAATTGTTTAATTAATTATCATTTATTTTGATGCAACTGTTTTTCAGTATATATTTGATTTTATGGGGTTGCTCCTCCAATTTATTTATAACTTCCTTACATCATATTCATATTTATTTATTAAAATCATGTTCATTATACAGTGGATTTTAGTAGATGAGGTTAGTTGGTACATGACACCCTGTCAGAGTGACGCAATTTAATGTTCCTATTATAAATTTTAATACATTTAAAGCTATTATGGTTTTTAAAATACTGATTTATAATATCATTACTTCATTATTCAACAATTATCATTCCTAATAAATAGTAACCGATAATATTACGATATATTATGACCAATAATAAGTATATACACTTATTATTATTAAATATTAATTTAATTCATTAGGACACTATTTAAAAATTATAATTACATTGAAACAGCACAAACAATTGATTAATTATTATAAATAATATACATTTTCATAAATTGTCATAGCCTAAGTATTCTTTTATTCATCCTACTTTATTTATTTATTTATTTATTTATTTATTTATTTGTTATGTCATGTACATGAGGTGATATATTTTTACAGAAAGGCTTCCATGACACCCTGTTAGGGCACACAAATGATCTTATAACTAACTTAATTCTATATTTCAGAATATATATATATTTATAAAAAAAGTAATATCAGCAAATAATTTAACAGGGGATATTTTATGTGTCATAAGTATGGGGTTAAAGTTGAAATAATTTATGATGTCTAAGTTACATACTTACACAATTTTAATTTACAATTTGTAATGTAGTTACCTACTTTTGTGATGCGACAAGGTTTCATCATTTAAGAACTCCTCGACTGAGTAATAACATTTTTGAATGAGAAAGGTTTTCAATTTCTTGTGAAACAGCTTGTTATTTGGTTCCAGTTTGATCTCGTCGGGTATTTTGTTTACAACTCGGATACATACCAAATGAGGTCCGTTTCTATGGATGGCTAGTTTAGAATTGGGTATTTTTAGTTTGTTCCTATACTGGTTCCTATACTGGTTAGTATTGTTTATGGCTTAAATTTGACGGCTAACTTCATCACTTAGGCAGTGGACCTTCCGTACCTTTATGTACTATCAATGATTCCGTGGAGCCACCTTGATTTAAACAGTCATTTATTATAATAATATTATTCTATTAAGCGTATAATAATTATCAACCGCAGGGTAACTAAGCTGAATGGTAACTTCCTCCTGCGAATGCTTCGCTACCGGAATGAGTTCCAGCCGAGTATTTCCAAGGGACTACACAATATCGGATTGTCGGAGTACATATATTTTTTTAAAAAGTCAGTCATCCAATGTGTATATTTTTAAGGATCGAAAACCCTCACGTTAGTCCCCTGGAGAATCAAGCTGCGATAATAGATCTGCAGACGGTTCACTCGAATTCGAATAAATGGTCAGCTGGCCGCCTTGGAATCGATTGATAAGCGTGCCAGGAAGCTCATTGGTGACTTTGACTTGATTAAAGCTAAGATGCAAAGCCTTGATCATCGTAGGAATGTCGCCTGCTTGTTGGTGTTCTACAGGATACATTTCGGAGAGTGTGCGCTAGGATTACACGAATTAATCCCTCCCTCACCATTTCGCCATCGTGGGACAAGGCGCGGACATGGGTTCCATCCTTATATTGTTGACCACTGATTCGCACGAAGCGCTTCGCTTCTAGTTTTCTTGCGAGGACTGCAAAGGAGTGGAATTCTCTTCCGGATAATCTTTTCCCACATACTTATATCTTGGACCTTTTCAAGACCAGAGTGAATAGGCACTATCTAGGTACGCATGTAACACCCTCGACCTCATCATCACTTACCATCAGGTAAGATAGTGGTCAAATGCTTACCTATCTTATACATATAAAAAAAATGGTCAGCCCTGAATCCACTCGAATATATGATGCCGATCATGCAAATATATAACATTACCAGATCATTTCACTCATTAAAAGTCGGCCTGTTTAGCCTAGTTGGTAGTGACACTGCCTCCGAAGCTAGAGGTCTCGGGTTCGAATCCTAGTAAGGGCATTTTGTTTCTGTGGTGAGCAGAAGCATTTGCTCCTGAGAATTGGGTGTTTTTTATGTATATATAATATATATCTATGGGACTCGATTGAGTTTACGATGGGACTCGATCGGTTTGTGTAAAAAATTGTCCCCTAATTTATTTATTTATTTATTAAAATATTGATGTCCAAACGCATCATTTTGAGTAACGAAAATTAAAAAATAAATCGTCTTATTTCACTTTAACCGCATCAGTCAAGTTGTATGCTTGTTTGCCACTGACGTATTTAAACTATCCCTATGTCATTAACTAACGAAGCTATCATACCTTAAACCATAATAAATTGGTGTACAAAACTCTAGGTCATGAGAAAGAAAGAGAAATTTTGGTGCACTAACCAAGTTAAGCACCAGGTAACTTTCTTGCAGATCAATGAACCTAACCCGATGTCAATGACCTGGTATCACAGGCTCGCAGACAACAATAGTCAAATAGCTCAAGACGAGAACACGGGAACACCATGACTAAACAATGTGAAACCCAATAGAACCAGTAAAAAATCATGACTTGGGAATAGCAAAGAAAATAAAAGACGTTTGCTATGTTTTGATTCAATATAAGCAAAAAAAATAAGACTTAAAAATGATAATTGAATATAAAAATACTTAAATCCTTGTTCATTACGTCCCTTATTGCCATTTGAGTTAAAAGGGCAATGAAACTCCTTTGTCCTTATCTATCACTACATGTGTTTGTGAGAAAGAGACGTACGACAAAAATTGAGATTTGTTAAGTTTAATGAATAAGGGTGTTGATCAATTAATAACCTATTTTTTTAATAAATCAATTCTGGAAGTCAATGTCTCAATAAATTGCGTCAATCAACATCATATTATTATATTGAAAATTAATTTGATTTCGTTAACAAATTTAATTACGCCTATGCTTTCTTGTATGGAATAGCTTTATCAATAGGTCATTATTGGTATAACATATTAAGGCGTCACTTTTGGTCGTAACTAGTTGCGATATAAAAAACTGGAAATAATGACACTAAAAAGTATCATATATTAAATAATGATATACTGTCGATTTGAGCCCGATTACATGAGTCCCAATGGCAAAAAGCGAAGACAATATTAAGTAGCATCTGACAAAACTAAGAAATTTGATGTAATCGACATTTTTACTTTTCATGCAATGTTATGGAACGTGACTGATGAATGATGATTTCACCATTACCTTTCTCTGGTGTTAGAGGGCAAACGTCCGACCTGGATACAAGGAAAGCTGCATAGGGGATGCTGTAAGTTAGAAGAGTTAAGCGGGAAGACAATATACAGGAGGTACAGTATGAGGCATAACAATGTGTGATGCCAAAGGAGCTACACTCAATATAATGCTTTTTTTTAAATAGGAGGCAAATGAGCAGACGAATTGCCTAATGGTAATCTATTATAGCCGCCCTTGGACACCTGCAACACCAGAGGGATTGTAAGTGCGTTGCCGGTCGTATGGGTACAGTGATACCGCAATGCAGATTTTCGGATTTTTTACCTTTTTACAGGTATTGCTTTATTAGTTATAGGTCGATTCACAAGAGCTGGCGCGGAAAATGTATGGAACTGTCATTAGTTTCATAGATATTCCGCGCCAGGTCTTGTGAATCGACCTATATTCGTATACGTCGTAACAGAGTAAGTTATATATTTGAATTATGAGAAATGTAAAAAAGGGTAAAGTAAGCTCAACCATCCATTTTTTTTAATGCAACGATGTCAGTGTGCGGGAACGAATCTTATAATTGTACTTGATCAATTTTTCGATGAGGTGTTTGAAAACAAAACATAACTCAAGAACACACATGAAAAAATTCTGATGCAAAAAATATTATCAATATCTCCGTAATAATTCTAATAATCTTGCTGTATGCTATTCTACATTACAATTAGCCGGAATAAGCTCTAATAAGAGATATTCAGAGGAGTGGCCTACCTACAAATCGCCCAGAGTTGGGACACTCGATAATTTAAAAATAAAATGAATTCAATGTATTAAAAAATCAGTGCTGAAGTTTAAGTACTAAACGTTTCATAGAAAGTTTATCATTACGTAATCATTACGTGTTTGATATCCTACTGAAAGGTCTGACGTTAGATAATGAACCGGAATTTTTAAGATAATTATTTGAGAATTATAGTTATTGTGTTTTACGATATTATTGTTATTTCACAGAACAAGAGATTTATAATTATTACCATTTTCTTTACTGGATTCGTTTATTAAACCTATTATTATGCAAGAAAACAATCATAAAATCTACAAAAAGTTTTACAAACATTGAATATCGAATCTTAAACATGACAGGCCGAATCCAAAAATGACTCATCGCTCGTCACTTTTACTATACCAATTATTTTCTCATCGCGTGTGTAATGCATTGAAAGCACTGTTTTTATGTTTCGAATTGAGATCCGCATCTTAATTCTTAATGTTCCGTGGGAAATATAGCTTAACAGGATATGGAAATATTGCCCATAAAAGTATGTCAGGAATACTTCAATATTAAGATGGCCTAGTGTTAGCCGAGCGGTTTCATGGTTTAGCGGTTTTACTTATTACTTACCTGTTAACCGTTCATAACAAGTCTATCCAATACTGTTACATTGTCATTTACTAGACTTTTATTCGATACAACCGTCGTAGGTATTTTCACAATTATAATCTTAACAATTTCATTTGTTCCATTCGATTCGGTTGTTATCAGTCATTTATGTTTTATTGAGCCGTCGGAAGGTTTGTGGAAAAAAAACGCGCTGCATGGATTTATTTTTTAATAACAACAATTATTTGCTGAACTTCTTACATACTTTCTTATAATAAATATTTCATTTGCTAACACGTTTTATACATATTAATAAATTATTACACGTATAGGTACACTATTTTTAATATATATGATATGATTTTTATACACAATAATGATTATGAATATGATAGATATGTACAAAGACAAGTCTTGTTATGTCTTAAACATTACTTATAAAATATTAAAGCCAAGAACTGGTTGTCACAACCATAAATATTTTATCAGAATAAATACATACTACAAAGAACACTATAAAACATAGTTACTCCACAACCTCATAAAAGGTTTACTTAGAAAGATGACTAAATAAATTTGAGCGAAACAAAAACTTAACAAATCAGTCAATAAATAAACATTCACACGACATAAATAGCTAAATAAGTTAATAATTTAACGATGGGTGTGTACGAGAAACTCGGCACTGGGTCATACAACTAGGGCATTTCACTGGGGCTTTTGACCTGAATATGCTAGGTTTTGCGCGTCTATGGATCTACCCCAGCCGCCGCCACCGCCGTGGCTGCTACCTCCACTGCTAGCGTATGATCCACCAGCAGAGTCACCACCGTATCCACTGGAGCCACCATAATCATGGCTGGATGTGTGGCTGGAGGTATGATGAGGATGCGCCACCACTTCGTATGTGACATGTTTCTGTTGAGACAGCAACTTCTTCAGACCGATGATCGCCGATAGCACCAAAGCCAACTTGCCGATTAGCAGCGCCTTACCAGCAATCAACGCAATCGCTCCAATAGCCAGTGGCAGCAACGCCATCAGCTTCATAGACAGTGCCATCATCAGTGGCCCAAGAATCTTCTGCGCCTTCTTCTTCTTCCCCCTACCTTCCTCTGAAACATCATTCTCCTCAGTGAACGACGAAACTGTTTCTTCCAGAGCTCGTCCTACGCTCGAAACCGTATCCACAACATCAGATCCTTTGACTTCAACGCGAATGGAGTGCGTGTCCAAGTATCTCTTCAGTCTTGACAAAGGATCCAGGGATCGTGGTGCGCCAGTTTCCTGAGGGGCATCTGTAGCTCGCACAACGGTTACTCCATCTGAGAGGGCGAAGTTATCCTTTTGGCCGATCATCTTGTCGACGAAGGAGAAAAACTTGTATTTTAGGCATGACGTAGAGTCCTTCCGCAAGCAGTCGTTAAGTCCATCCAGGTCGTTTTCTGTGTGCCCCGAGTCTTGGGCCGGGAGGGCTACGCACGCCGCCGCAAGCGCAAGAACTGCACAAGTCCGCCACATACTAAGTTCGTTCACTACACTGGCGCGCTCGCGATTCGCTGTAGCTTAAATACCCTCCTTCCCTCGCCCGTTAAAAAAACTCACCGAAATCACAGAATGGACTTTCTTCGGGGTCTGGAAGTAAAAGTATGGTCCAGGTTTCATAAGACGTTGCATTAATGTGAAAGCCTGTGTTATTACTTGAAACGTAAGCGGTCATTGCAAAGGTCGCGGATTCATGTCCGATACTTGTTTTTACGTTCATTCATGATTTTTTTGCTGCAGCTTTTACGTATTTGTACTTTCAAGAAAGTGTACTATACGATATATTCTACAAACTTATGTAATTTTTTATCATAAATTGGCGCAACATGTAATATTAATATTCAATTTGTAATAATGTAAATTTGCGTCAAAACATGGTTTCCCTGATAGAAAAAAATTTGTATTTTAATATAGGCCTTAACAGCTCAGTTGTTGGCGACTCCAAAACAAAAATTTTACACTTGTATGTATTTCATATTACAAAAACACGTACGTATTGAAACGGTATCGGCTGGTACCTAGGCTGTGCCTAGCTTACTTACCATCTGGATGATAACTGAACTGTAGCTAGGTACCTACTTGAATAAGATACAGGTCTGGTTTGTAGAGGAGGGTGTGTAAAGAAAACAATAGGCTAGAATGGAAGTTAAAGCTGGTTTATTAATTCGTATTTATTTGTAATTTAAATCGAAACTTTTCATTATTTAATTGGACAAAGTCGGTTAGAACTTTCTCCAATATCTGTTTCCGCTCACTAAGGCCAATTTCCTGTTACGAGGTAAAAAGCGAAACAGATAAAACGGAAAAACCCCGTGCCTTTAATGCTATATACATCATAGTCAACTATTTCAAATAAATTCAATAAAATTAATTACATCAAAACTTCTAAGTCCGTATGCCGACTTCAGACCGTTAGGATACAAACGAACCAAATTCACAAGACATTGTACGCACGTTAATTAACAACATATAAGCCTTATAAAATATGAGGCTTTAGAAAAGCACTTGTATTTACTGCCAGTATTAGCTGCTTTCTGGCCGCTCACACAAATTTGATTCTCGCCAAGGATTTGAACCCTCGCATAAACCACACAATTTACAATCCCAATTTCAATTGGTACGAGGTTTGAACTCGTCATCCACGCCGGCAAGTCACATACTCCAAGTTCTAAATAGCAGCGTAATATGTAATTTATTTAATCTGTTACTGGCCACGTAGGTATGTCACATAATTTACATCCCATCTAATTTACATGCAACATATTTACAGTCTATCATTTTACTTCGTCCTCTTGCCAATAAACTTCACTGAATAATTTGATAAGGTGGAAATCGAATCCGCCTGTTAATTCATATAACACAAACCAAAATTCAAAAGCACACATAAAACACATTCAATGTTAATTTAACATTGACATTTAAAATAACTGCTTTATCATTCGAATTGATCCAGTATTTGCATGAAGTTCGTGTAATCGTTATTTAACGATTACGTATTTTATTTAGTCAGGAATGGAAATAGATAAAAAGAAAGGGATTTAAAATATAGATCTGTCCCCGAATGAAAAGGCTGTCTTAATATAATAATTACTTAACTTGGTTTAGCCAACAGGCTCCACAGCCACACTTCACCGATTCCACACTCGTTATAAAATACAATTATAATCTCGTACTTAATATGATTCACAAAATTCAGGATATTTTTGGAATACTCTATCTCAGCGTTTTATTAAAATCACCCGCACAGCGTCGGTGTCTCCAATCAAGTGTCCACATTTTTCTTCTAAGTTATTCAACGAAAGTCTACGTTACAAATACAATTCTAGTGTCACTTATAATTATTCCCGACTTAATTACAACAACATAGGGATTTTTCAACTGCAGGTCCGTTTGGTATGTCTACCCGCCGGGCGCCGTAGCGAATAGTTAACACATCTGTTGTGCAGACTCCGCACTGTTTGGCCGGAAAGAACATACACCACCGTAACCTTTGTATGGGATAATATGCGTTACAGCTCCATAACAGAGCTCAATATAGCTAATTACGGTGTGTTTTGACCACTTCGTTTTTGTTTTACTAGAAATTCCTGACAAGCACTTATTACCCGCTGTTAACCCCAATCAACCAATTCCGTGAAGTAACTCCGATCATAAATTCAGTATTCTATTATCCTAAAATATATTGTTCCTTCGTAGAAATACTTCATATTATTATTTTGCAAATAATAAACACTTCTACGGAAATTAGGTACCTATATCACGTTGCCATCTCATCCCCCTCTCTGTTGAGAGCTAAAACGCAGGTTTTCGCTTCCAACACCTTAAACGGCAACTAACATAGATATAAATAACGTAACGATATGAAAAATAAAATTATACTAATCATTTTTAAATCTATGGCATTGTTCGTGCTACTCGACTATGCATTGTATTCTAAGTGGGTAATGAACCTCTTTTATTACTTAGCACCAGCGCTATCCACTGTGTCCTTTGTATGTCTCTGTCCAATATTCTAACAATACTTGCTGTACACTTGTACTGAAGTGGTTAATAAAGCAATAAAATTTTAGCGCTGGCGCTAACACTTCTCGATGGCTACCTGCTGTTATTGACGGACAGACGGATGGTTATAACTCGCACAGGACAATATATGTTTAAGAAAACAAGTTGCTAAACCACTCACTATTGGTACTAAGACCTTAATACCATAAGCTTAAGGTACTTTTAGGAAAGCAACTTCCTGATACATCAACCTTCAGGTATATACGAAAATAAGGGGTGATATTCTCCATAATGAATATTTGTCATTGAATCAGAATAGTCTAGTTAGATTCTTGTACTGTGAACGATGTGTCCCCTTTTCTTATACAATTAATTACATTAATACGCCTTGCATATATTATAGATTTAGTTTAAAGAGCTATTTAGTATATACACTATGTACTGTTTTGAATTTTAGCATGGAGATCATGAAATGCTTTGAATCTTCGCCGCACAGTTCAGACCGGGCTACTATAGGTGTGCCTCTCAGTCGAGTAACCGGGCATATACATGTAAAGTTTACCGCACAATCTAGGATCGGGTTTATATGAGAGTTACCGCACAATCCAGAGATCGGGTTTATATGAGTGAGTATTACCGCACAATCCAGAGGATCGGGTTTATATGTGGATTACCGCACAATCTATAGATCGGGTTTGTATTAGAGTTACCGCACAATCCAGAGATCGGGTTTATATGAGTATTACCGCACAATCCAGAGGATCGGGTTTATATGTGGATTACCGCACAATCTATAGATCGGGTTTGTATTAGAGTTACCGCACAATCCAGAGATCGGGTTTATATGTGGATTACCGCACAATCTATAGATCGGGTTTGTATTAGAGTTACCGCACAATCCAGAGATCGGGTTTATATGAGTATTACCACACAATCCAGAGGATCGGGTTTATATGAACACGAAAATAGTCATTTTTATACACTCATCTCATATTCACAACTTAATCCACTCATCGTCTCTAGAAACACATCACATCATTCATCATATTTAATATTCATTCATTTACAACTTTTACAAGTCTGGCCAGACTTTCTTACATCATACCTGAAATTCATTCACCGCACCTAAAATCCATGTACGGCTTCCAAATTACAGCCATCATAACATCCAAATCATTTATTCATCATATATGTACCTCTAATATTATTAAAATCCTGTACCTGTATGTACTCGTTTAAATGCAAAAACCCAATGCATTTGCTTCAGTATTTATAACTTGTTGACAAACGTCAACGTTTGGCTCTCATTATACCCTTTGGCCCTTTTCTATATTTATAATCACGTTTAATTGTAATATTATTCTGTAATGATATCATGATCCATCAGATCCATGACATGTTCGTGAAGTACACAGTGTTCACTGAAAGGTTATTACGTGCTTAGGTACACTACATAATTGTAGTTAAACCCATAAACATATTATAAGTAAGTATTAATTTAAATTAGCCTCTTTTTTTTTCGTCGCCAGAAGTGCTTAGTACCAATTATGTAATTTGACAAAGACAATTTATTCAGCAATTAATTGGATCCAATACTATGTGTCGTCTTGCAGTCAAATTCAGTTCTATTCACCTAGTTACTATTTATTACAAATATTACAATAAATCGAATTCTCATCAAATTTCAATTCGAATATAAAGTCAAACTACTCGCCGACCAAACTCAATTATTATCGATATTACATCCGGTATATTTTAGTTCTACACTACACAGATAGATTAATTTTGATGCGATCGTGAAAGCGTCTCCCGATTTGGCGACGAGAAACTACTCCTATCAACGTGGCCTCCTTTTAAGCTACTACTCGGTTTACGCCATAGCCTTTTCATCCATCTAGGTCTACGATAGGTTTTCTTATGTTCGATTGCTGGCGCCATTGGTAAGGTATGACCACTTATATCGTGCATACTTCTAGTTTGTAGTTGTGGCACATTATTAACATAACGTACTGAATTTATAACACTTTTATTACTCTTACACTTGACATTAAGATCAATTTTCGTAAGAAATTCAACTGCCGTTTTGATATTTGCTTCGTTGTTGCTAGTAAACCACAGTTGCTGCACATGCTCCGAAAAATGTCTCATTCCCCAAGTAACTAACATATTTTCTTCACACGGTATTGTTAATAAGCTAACAGTTTCCATCTGGCTAGCAAAATGTTCACTCATTTCTAATTCTCCATTGGGATTATACGAGCCATTTATAATATTGTACACAGCGGCTTGTTGCTGCTGTTCACCCCAATAGATACGTCTGAACTCGTGCTCAAAGTCATCTATAGTTCGCCAGTATTTACTACGCAATCCCAATACTGTACGAGCTGGTTCTGTTAGACACTCCATTGCAATATCGATAGCTGTATCATGCGCATTCAAAGATTTTATATATTTGCGTAAACTTGTAATAAACTTTATGGGGTTAAGGTCTTCCCTGTCGTTAAAAAGAGGCTTAGCCATGGCTGGCTGCATTATGTAAACATTAGGCCTAACAGAAGCACAGTACTCGTTCCTGAGAGCCTCTAATTCTTGTGGAGGACATGGTTCACTAGTCGTGTCCGTTTGTGACGCCGAAACTTTAGGAATACCTATCGAGCACGTTGGTTGTGACTCTAAAGACTCAACACGCTTAGACAGCATGTCCGCCTTGCCTAGCAACACTTCAAGCCCACGTTGCTGCATCGCCATAAGCTCTGCACCGGCCGACCCTAATTTATCAACCGTCACACCACTCAATTGACTACCCCGGCTTCTCTTACGTGTAAGCCGGTCAGTGTTTGTCTCACTACAACGTTTTAAACCATAACGCGATTTATCTCGTCCTGACATTTTAAGTGTAAAAGCAATGCGCTAATTTCTGTACGATTTGGCAGACGGGTGAAAAAACCGCTTAAAGTACACAAATATTTTACGATAATAAACGATATTTGGTCAAAACACACACATAAAAGATTAAAACAACAGTACAATATCTTGGAATTTTCATTCATATACTCCTCAAACAATTATAACAATAAGTATTTATTCATTTACGAAGAACATATAATGCACCCCTCTCAAACCTTACGACTATGTTTATAAAACATATTAAATACCGATTTAATAAATATATTTTTATATTAGAGAATTATACATAAGTGGGTTTTTTTATATTCATCTTAAAACACCCCTCTCAGACCTTTCTAATGTGAGATTGAACCTGTGATCGTCATAATCGAATAAAATTTTAGTTTCCTACGTTGTGTTATTGTTATTTTTTTGTATAAAGGTTCTTTTTACTAGTTGTGCTTCATTGATTTTGGACACAAAATCTAGAATCCTGCGTCACGTGCGCCAGGTGAAACGGTATCGGCTGGTACCTAGGCTGTGCCTAGCTTACTTACCATCTGGATGATAACTGAACTGTAGCTAGGTACCTACTTGAATAAGATACAGGTCTGGTTTGTAGAGGAGGGTGTGTAAAGAAAACAATAGGCTAGAATGGAAGTTAAAGCTGGTTTATTAATTCGTATTTATTTGTAATTTAAATCGAAACTTTTCATTATTTAATTGGACAAAGTCGGTTAGAACTTTCTCCAATATCTGTTTCCGCTCACTAAGGCCAATTTCCTGTTACGAGGTAAAAAGCGAAACAGATAAAACGGAAAAACCCCGTGCCTTTAATGCTATATACATCATAGTCAACTATTTCAAATAAATTCAATAAAATTAATTACATCAAAACTTCTAAGTCCGTATGCCGACTTCAGACCGTTAGGATACAAACGAACCAAATTCACAAGACATTGTACGCACGTTAATTAACAACATATAAGCCTTATAAAATATGAGGCTTTAGAAAAGCACTTGTATTTACTGCCAGTATTAGCTGCTTTCTGGCCGCTCACACAAATTTGATTCTCGCCAAGGATTTGAACCCTCGCATAAACCACACAATTTACAATCCCAATTTCAATTGGTACGAGGTTTGAACTCGTCATCCACGCCGGCAAGTCACATACTCCAAGTTCTAAATAGCAGCGTAATATGTAATTTATTTAATCTGTTACTGGCCACGTAGGTATGTCACATAATTTACATCCCATCTAATTTACATGCAACATATTTACAGTCTATCATTTTACTTCGTCCTCTTGCCAATAAACTTCACTGAATAATTTGATAAGGTGGAAATCGAATCCGCCTGTTAATTCATATAACACAAACCAAAATTCAAAAGCACACATAAAACACATTCAATGTTAATTTAACATTGACATTTAAAATAACTGCTTTATCATTCGAATTGATCCAGTATTTGCATGAAGTTCGTGTAATCGTTATTTAACGATTACGTATTTTATTTAGTCAGGAATGGAAATAGATAAAAAGAAAGGGATTTAAAATATAGATCTGTCCCCGAATGAAAAGGCTGTCTTAATATAATAATTACTTAACTTGGTTTAGCCAACAGGCTCCACAGCCACACTTCACCGATTCCACACTCGTTATAAAATACAATTATAATCTCGTACTTAATATGATTCACAAAATTCAGGATATTTTTGGAATACTCTATCTCAGCGTTTTATTAAAATCACCCGCACAGCGTCGGTGTCTCCAATCAAGTGTCCACATTTTTCTTCTAAGTTATTCAACGAAAGTCTACGTTACAAATACAATTCTAGTGTCACTTATAATTATTCCCGACTTAATTACAACAACATAGGGATTTTTCAACTGCAGGTCCGTTTGGTATGTCTACCCGCCGGGCGCCGTAGCGAATAGTTAACACATCTGTTGTGCAGACTCCGCACTGTTTGGCCGGAAAGAACATACACCACCGTAACCTTTGTATGGGATAATATGCGTTACAGCTCCATAACAGAGCTCAATATAGCTAATTACGGTGTGTTTTGACCACTTCGTTTTTGTTTTACTAGAAATTCCTGACAAGCACTTATTACCCGCTGTTAACCCCAATCAACCAATTCCGTGAAGTAACTCCGATCATAAATTCAGTATTCTATTATCCTAAAATATATTGTTCCTTCGTAGAAATACTTCATATTATTATTTTGCAAATAATAAACACTTCTACGGAAATTAGGTACCTATATCACGTTGCCATCTCAGTATTATAACGGTTGAGTGCTTAGTATAAAGTCAAAATTCTCAAAGACAGCGCTTCAGTAATCAATTTGACTAACTTATGAAATTCCTAAACTCGTTTGTCCTACATTCAGTTGTTCCAACTTGACAATTACTAATACTTTTATAACATGCAAATGCTTGTGCACGAAATTCCTAAAAAATGAATGAGCTTTACCTAACCTGTCGGGTTCTAAGTATTTTGCAGAATTTACAGTCACAGGTTTTAGGAAAAATACCTTCACAAATCAATGAACCTTTGGCAACTTACAAGTAAGTAAATAAAATAATTAGATATTGGGGGACTATCTTACACAGATCGACCTTGTCCCGAACTAAGCGAAACTTGTACTATGGGTACTAGGCGAAGATATACATATTTAAGTTAATAGAATACATCCAAGAATCAGGAACAAATATTCGTGATAATCACACATAAATTCCCTAAATGGCAAGGTAATCACGCAAATTTTCCAACGTACGATTTCAATGTAGCATGTAGCTATCATTTCTCAACGGCCTGTTTAGTCTAGTTTGTAGTGACACTGCCTCTCTGACTTATTTGTGCATTTTCACGGATATTTGTTCTTGGGTCTTGGATGTTTTCTATGTATTTAAGTATGTATTTATCTATATAAGTATGTATATCGTCGTCTAGTACCCATAGTACAAGCTTTGCTTAGTTTGGGACTAGGTCGATTTGTGTAAGATTGTCCCCCCCAATATTATATTATATTGCTCTGTTCCAGCTCTTATACAGAATAGTAGCATTTTTTCAAAATAAACTGTTTCAATTTTGTTTTAAATGCATTGACACTAGCAATCGTTTCAAATGCAACCGGGAACTTGTTGAACAAATGGTATGGTAAGATCGCCCCCAAATGTGTAGTAAAAAAACAGTATAGAAAATGATATTTAGATCTACTTTACACACGCTCAACAACGTTTCATAATCCATAATCCATCCATAATCCCGCTGGTTTCAAACCCAGGACCACCAAAATATTAGGGGATGTATTATATTATTCGGGGAAAAAATATATTCAATTCACAGTTTCCATTATGATTCTTCAGTTGATGACGATCTTAAGAATCGATTGTGAAATGAATATGTGGTTATCGGAAGTAATAAATACTCAACCGCAGTAATCACTTCAATAAACAACTAATAACAACACTTTAATAAATTTTATTTCTATAGGTCATTTTCATCTCTTTGCAAAACAAACGTCCATAATTGCAGTTATTTGATAGTAATCTAGGAATGCCAGAGTGGTGGAAATCCTCGCTAAACTGGTTTAGTGTACAGGAAAACGGACGCCATGAAAGTTAGAAAGCACTATTCTATAGCTAGCATAAGAAGTATGCTTAAGATCTACAATTAAATATGTCCATGGAAACATTAAGAGTAATAAACACATTAATTTTATACGTGTACATTTAAATACGAGCTTTCTTGCGTCTTTTTTTTATTTCCCGTGCGTGAAAAAAAGGGTACGGCTCGCTTGATAGCAAACGGGTACTGTTGCCTATAGATGGTTTGAAACTCCACCTACCTAAAGTCAAAGTCCTTTATTGTAAAATTTAGGCATGTAATATGTACCTATTAATTTCAATAAACTTCCACCGGTTCGGTAAAGTAAACCTCAGCCACGAGAAAAACCAAGTTAAAGTTGTAAGTAGTCCCGTAAGTAGAAAATAAGTAATTCTTTATTTTATAAAACAGAGTAAGCTAATTATTTTCTCAAAATACTATACGTTACATAAATTATTAAAAAAAAAACCGGCAAAGTGCATCTCGGGTCACGCGCAATGTACCTAGTAGGTAAGCTTATGCAGATTTATAAGTTCAAAGTATAATTATTTTACTATTATGTGTTTGACATAACTAACAACATTATCTAAGTAACAAATGGAAGTTAGGTATACGATTTTAATCAAATATTTTATTCTATCGTTTTGTTGGTGTGATTGATATACTTACATGATAATTACAGCTTTTAGATAATAACGGTTACTGAGATAAGCCTCGGACAAATGGAATGATATGGCGTTACTATAGGGGTTCGTGGTATACTACGGAACCTTGTAAATTTAATATGGTGCCAGTTGCTTAAATATGGAACCAAATAGCTGTCATGTTAGTCATCCCATAAAACATTGTCAAAGTTTCCATAGAGTCAAATTTTACTGAGCACCGCTTACAGACGGTTTGGCGCAACCGGCATTTAAAGAAAAACATCAAAGCCACGTTACACTTAAATTACATAACAGAAGTAAAACGTAGTGGTCAACATGCCCCAGTTTGGTGAAAAAACGAAAACGCAACGAATGAAAAAGCGAAAGAAGTTCAATGCCATTTCAAATGCTTTTTTCGTTTTTGGTCACGAAGTTTATTGTTAGTGGGACAAAGACGAAAGGCTAGAGCGATTATATAATAAAAGTGTATTGAATAGACTAATCCCTATTTAAAAGACTTAGTAACCCTTTACAATACATAAACGTTGTTTTTTCACATAACAAAAAAGAACACAATACATATGACATACCCGGGGGTATGTCCTAAAACTACGACCAAGACCTGCAACATCCCTGGAGTGCGGTGGAGATACTGCGATGCGATGGCATTTACACCCCCCCCCCCCCCCCCCCCCCCTGAAATTGAAGTGGACGTCCTTCGGCTGATATGGTGGTATTAAAACTATTGCGTTTGACTATTGTGATCTAAATATCTTTTGTCCCTTTCTCACAAAACAAAGGACCATGGTCAACTTTGTTTGGAGACTGGTCCTAAAACCAGCAAAGCTGAGAGTTAGTTCATTAGATAGGTCTTTCAATCTACTTCATTTCGTTCTATGGGCACCAAGTTGAATTCCATTGCAGAACTGAGATATTCATATTTTAGTCTGAGTGAATACGAGCTAATAGTAGATTTAAAGACCTGTTTAATGACCTAACTCCCAGCTTCGTCTGTTTTAGAACCATTTTGACGCATGATCCTTTGAACGGCATTTTAAAATAGTTTTAAGAAATGTTACATATTATGGAAGAGTACTGGGGTTTATTTTAGATTCAACTTACATTTCGTTTACATCCAAATTGTCATTCCTTATCAGATTCCTAAAATATTTACTAGACTTAGAAAAAAATCCTACGGAATTTAAATTATTTTGGAGGATGCCCAAAATAAAATAAGATGTGGGGAACTGTATAAAGCTTGTCTCCCCAATTTTAGTATTTTATTTATATCCGCATTTTTAATATCGTTTTCGACGTCAATTTGGTCCGATTAAAATTATAAGCATATCTTTTTCCAATATGTAAGTTCTTCTCATAAAAACAAATTTTCGACCTACCTTTGAGTATGGTTCATTTCGCTAATTTGGTTTAAGTATTTGCATTAGGATAAAAAAAGATCACTGTCCTAGTTCTTAACGCTGAGACGCTGACATAATGGTTACATACACGTTATTTCTGATATCCACTTTTTTTATTTTGACCTTTAGAGACCTTTTACATCTCTAAAACCTAATGTTTTGACTATGGGGACTCTTTACACCTCCGCTTTTATCTATAATATTTATGACCATAGAGACTCTTTACATCTCTGTATTATAGGATAAGTTCATCGAAAGTGTGCCCAGGTATTTATTTGTTGGTTTATACTGCTTTGTATTTATGTCACTAAATGATTTGAATTTGAATTGAACTGTAATTTTATATTTAACTTCTTATACAATGTATATTGTTTTGAAAAAATGACACCTCGTCGAGTTTCTTACGTCGGTTCTTCTCGTGGCAGAGGTTTATTTTTCCGAACCGGTGGTAGTTTATTGACGGTTCATAGGTGCATATAATATGCCTAATTTGAAAAAAAAACTACTTTTACTTTTTACTTTTGAGCCAATACTTGACCACTTTAATCTAAGCTCTTGCACACTGCCTACGAAGCTGGAGGCTGGGTTCAAATCCCGGTAAGGGCATTTGCTTGACGTGTGATCAGCACTAATATTTGTTCCTGAGACTAGAACATTTTCTATGTATTTAAGTATCATCATCATCATGTCAGCCGAAAGACGTCCACTGCTGGACATAGGCCTCCCCTAAAGACTTCCACAATTACCGGTCCTGCGCCACCCGCATCCAGCGAACACCCGCGACCCTTACCAGATCATCAGTCCACCGTGTGGGGGGCCTGCCCACGCTACGCTATTTAAGTATATATTTATGAAATATATCATTGTCTACCCATAACACAAGCTTTATTTAGCTTACTATGGGACTAGTTCGATTTGTGTAATATTGTCTCTTAATATTTATATAAAAAAAATTGAGGTGAACAATAGGCCTCAACTAGTGAGTATTAATCTATCAAACATCAAGAGATTCCACATTCGGGACAAACGAAATCTCTGACGACATATTCGAATGCCGATGCCGACTAAAGGAACTATTGATTATTTTAAATTCTTATTTTTGACTCGGCCCCCATGGACCCAGCGTTTCTACTCCAAACGCCTCAAATATGTAGCTACTGCCAAAAGTTGCATATTTACGACGCTTGAGATTCTTAGCTGATGACTCCGCATGACCGGCATGCACGCTGGTGCCCGGAAGGTGAGACGCCGCGAAAGTATCTACGCGCGTATCATCCCAAACTAAGGGCCGCCCCTTCCTCCAAGGCACCAGTGTCATGCCATCAGGCCTCTTTCCATCGTCCCTCGCCAGCCCAACCGGCTCCAAGATAGCCGGCATTTTCACGCTGACAAGAGCCCTACGGAGCACATCATTTATACTAGCGTGGTGAGGTATACGCCCTGCGATCCTGCTGCAAGAGAGACTATGGTGCCCCAAGCTATCTACCATAGTGCCACATTGGCAGCGATGCGGAACGTTTGTCACTGCCCCCACACGCAAACAAGCGGCTAGTCGGAAGGTCACGTAATCTAAAGCTTTTAAAGGCACGAGTGAATAGGCATCTTCTGGGTGAGCTCGCTTCATCGTCGGCCTCATCTTTGCCCCCTGGCTAGATGCTGGCCAAAAGCAATCCGATTTTTAATAAATAAATAAATAAAAAAAGCGTCCCTATCGAAGGCGATGGTAGAGCCCGCAACCACAGACCAGATTCCCATTCTGCAGCAGCAAGGAGACGAGCACGATCTGCCGAACTAGTTGACGTATCAAGAAGATTATTCCGTACTAGCTGACAAACCGGCTCGTCCCACTGCCTCTGCGAACAAGGATTGGAAGGCGGGTTGGCATTTGGGCAGGATAATGCATTCTTAGCGTCGTCACAATGCGCAACCTCCAAGACTCCGAGGGAAGAGGCTAAAATGCCCCCTATTAAACCCTGAGTGCTATGCACCGAGGACAAGAAAGCAGGCAATGCGACGCTCGAGATCTTGCGAATCCCCAGTCCTCTCAGCCTAATTGGTAAACAGGCCTGTTCCCAAGACCTCACGTCAAAAGATGTGTTGAGAATTGTTGTTAGAGACTCCTCAATGAACTCATCAAACCTCAAAAGGAGATTAGGATACTTCCAGAGGTGACTGCCGCCAGAACGTAACTAAATTTGGGAACGAAAAGACAATGGCGAACAATTGTGTAAGCAGCGTGAACATTAACTCCTAATAGGCGGTCCGAAATTGATTTGAAATTCTAAATTTTGTCGTTAACATAACCTTCGAAAGACTGGTTCAAAACCGGAGAACCGAGGAGATGAAGCGATTTCTCATTCACGAGTTTAATACCAGGGGCCACCCATCTGAGCATCGTGCATCGTCTGTGCGTCGTGTTGGGCAGTATTTTATTGTTTTCTGATAATATTAATTTCTGATAACCACAAGAGATATATGTTACGGACAGCCACGGAAATCTTCCAAATGGTGCTAAGTGAATAAATTGTGTGCGAGAATGGACGCGTTAGAAGTTGCGACAGAGACGCTGTAGTGTTAATCTTAATGTGCTAATTAGCTATAAGGAACGTATGATAATGTAAAGTGATCGTTTTGTACATCGGATAAGCAGCATAAGTCGGAGAAGAGTGTCCGGAACGAGCGCCGAGAACATAATGAGCTGACGCTACAGCGCGCCAGTCATATTTACAAGCTCTGTTAGAAAGAGACAGAAGACGTATCGAGGGTGCCGGAAACGGCGCATTTTCAGCTCTGCGCTCGAAACGGACACACCTGGAATGTTAAAAAGTATATTGAAAATTGAGACTTGGTAATATCTAACTTTTGTAAAGAAAATGAATATCCAGACCGTAGGGTTTAGTTGTAATGGGCGACCAACTTTTATTTTGCGTACGCGCAAAATCTTTGTCGACAGCTAAGCCGAGGAACCCCGGCGTAAATCGGACCACGATAAGGTCTGTCGAAAAGGGAAAACTAGTAACTCAAACTCGAACGCAAGTTTTAGAGAAATAAATTAAAACCGGAGCCCGCGAGAGTCGCGGACAGCGAGTAATGTAGAAGCAGGGAAGTTGGCAAAGTTTGTCGCCCAAGTAAATCCACCAATCAGGAAAGAGGGATTTTTCAAGAACTTTCTAGAAGGGTGTGAAAGGGATATTTTCAGTCTGTCTCGTTCTAAACCACGCCTATTCTCGTGAAGACATCCCCACTAATTGCGGGCCCAGATTGTGGCATAAAAACAGGCCTGGTTTGCAGCGAGAGCAGTGGATTCGCCGCTAGGAGCTATACCAGTTCGGACGCCCTACGACACTTCGCGCATCTAGACACCTTTTCGTCTCGCAAAAGCTGCTAGATACAGCGGCCCGGCTAACTTAGCCGGAGGGGAGTGCCCTATAACCTGAAGCCCCGTCGTCGGTCGTTTCTCGCCGTTGCCCGGCCCCGGTCCCGCTCAAACGGACGCCCCGGGGTAGGGTATGCGGTGGGAGACACTAACCGACGACGGCTAGCGTCGCTGGCCCCCCCGCCCCCACCGTCTTCATGGACCAAACACCAAACCGCCCGTCGTTGGGTAGGTCGATATCTGCTGATCTCGATCTACCCACCGTATATTGGACTCCAACCCCGCCGAGCGGACCATCGCCGGCGCACTCGACCGTCGATGTGGGTGGATCGGATTGGCAAAATATCCGACAACCCGATCTTTTCGACCTCGACGGAACAATGACACCGCAGCCTACAAACGCTGCCGAAACTTTGCCCGCGGGAAGCGGCGAACCTGTCAGCGCGGACGACGCCGCTGCAGACGGGGCCGCCACCACCTGCCCCTCGACACCGCAGCCTACGGACACCTCTCCGGAGCTGCCACCAGCCACCGTACGGCCCTTCTCGCCCGTATCGCCCGCCGCCAGGGGGCGCAGCCCTATGGAGAGTCTGCAATCGGACACGATTGTAGTCTCCCATATTATGGGGTCGGGCCACTTATCGGCGGGCCTGCAGGCGTGGCTAGCCGCCTACATCCGCCTGTCCAACTTTACGCTCGGACTCGACACTGAGCTGCATCCGGAGGACGCCGCTTTCCTGGATTTCCTGGAGCGCCATCCGGCGGTACTCAGGCCGGAAAAGCGCCCGAGGGAAAGCCCGCCCTCCCCTACCCGCACGGACAAACGACCGTGCCTGAAGAAGACGCCACCAGCTACCAGTATGCAGCCCTCTACTTCGCAGCAACCCAAGCCCGCGACAACAACCCCCCCCCAGCCCCAACCACGCAACATCCCCGTGGGAGGCAAAGGGAGGCCATCCTTTGCCGCGACGGCCGCCAACGCCCAGCCGACCCCTAGTCGGAGCCCGGTACCGGCGCCCCCGCAGCAACAGCGACCCCAGAAACCGCAACAACAACAGCAACCAACGCAAAAGCAACGCTACCCGACGATCGTTGCCCCCGTCTTGCCGAACTGGGCCAAGCTCCTCGAGGCCATAAAGGGCGACCTCGGAGAGACCCCAAGTTGCAAGGCGCTGGGCAGCGGTCTCCGCTTCACCCCTCGCAGCGACAAGGAGTATCGCACCGTGCAGCGACATCTGGAAGATTTGGAGAAAGCTGGTAATGCCGTGGAGTGGCACATTTACCAGCTGGATGCGGAGAAGCGGATGAAGGTGGCACTCCGCGGCCTCCCAGCCAACACCCCGATCGACCAGATACAGGAAGCCTGCCTGGCGCTCGGCCACCCGGTCGAGTACGCCAGACAAATAAATGCAAGAGGAGGCAGACCGGGCTGCATATATTTCTTGCAGCTCGCTGGACCAACCAGGGAGCACACGGACATCTACAGGCTGCGGGAGCTCCTCTGCGTCCCCGACGTACGCGTGGAAGCGTGGAGGGGCAAGAAGGGCCCCGCCCAATGCCACCGGTGCCAGGGGTTCCGGCACCACTCGCAGAACTGCCACCGCCCGCAGAAGTGTGTACGCTGCGCGGGCCCACACCCAGCGAAGCAGTGCCCGGTCCCCAGGGACCAGCCGCCAACCTGCTCCAACTGCGGCGCCGCCCATACAGCCAACGACACCAAATGCCCCGTATTCCGGAAGGAGGCCCGGAATCGAAAGGCAGGGACCACGGCTCACACGGTCCCAACGAAGCCCGGCCCTGCGACGAGGGCCTCAGAACAGCCGCGAATGGTGGAAGAGTCGGCGCCTGCATCACTTATGGCGCCGGCAAACGCCGCCCCACCCGAAATCAACAAGCCAAGAAAGAAGAAGAAGAAGGCGCAGAAGAAGAAGGCTGCACCAACTCCGGACGCGGCCCTTCCTCCTGAGCCCCCTTCAGACACAGCAGCGCCTCCAGCCACGGATGGAGGCCAAGAAGAAGATTTAGCGGCCCTTTTAAGGGCCGTCATGGAAGCCGTAGCACTTCGGGGCCCAGAAATGGCCGAGAAGATAGTTACGAGCCTACGCCTGAGCCTAAAAGGCATTAAATGACCGGCTCATTATCATGAGCTGCGACAAAAAGCCGCTACATAGGACAGGAGTCCTGAAATAGCCTCCCCCTCACTCGCCCCTTCGGGGCGAGAGAGTGAGAAGACAACGGATGATAGCGAGAGCAGTGCGTGTGTGTGTGTGTGTGTATTGAGTTCAGTATCCGAGTCCTAAATCCGGAAAAGGGAAGAGAAGAGAAGTGAACAGTGCAGTGGTGACCAGTAGTGCTCAGTGTACGTGTAGGCTTAGTTGTAACGCTTAGTTTAGTGCTTAGTGGTGTAAATAAATAAGTGTCGTGATCCGAGTTGTTTTCATTTCGAACGTTAGGCGAAATAGTGAACCGCGTAATCGCCGCACAAGGAGCGTTGCCCGCTATTCCTCACGCGCTCGCAGAACCTGTGACGCACCGCGACCCGCTGAGACGGGTGGGCAGGAACCTTACGCTCCTCGAGCTATCCAAGGGTACGGTGCTGTGGGAGGGCGTCGTCCACAGTTCGTTGGTCCTTCGAGCCGGATTTAGACTAGGATCACAGTTCGACTGGCTATTGTGTGAGTGCTTCGAATAAGGTGATCCAGAACCCCCGACGGGACTGTGAACCTCCGCGTGCGCGTGGAGGCTATGTTATAACCGTGTGAGACTGTTTAACTGTACTGTGAGTACACTGAGCGATTGACTCTGTGATAACTGACGTCTGAAACAGTGAGTGATTGACTTGTCCGTGTTTAAAGTAACAGTGAAGTGACTTAGTGCGCGATGTTTACCCGCAGCAAAACGAACAAAGCCGACGATCAAGAACGCCAACAGATGAATGAGCAGGCGCTGTCCCAGGCGAAGACTACGTCCAAAGGCGTTGCATGGACGTACGGTACAGAATCGCGTGTTGTCGACGATCGCAGAACTGGTGCGATTCCAAAGAACTCCGGTGATGGTAGAGTGGTTGAGAAGGACGCCACTACCATCCGTCACAAAACCGCCGGGACAGCAGCAGCGTCGCATTTAATTGCGAATCGAACACGAGTCCTCACTTACGGCCAGCCTGCCTCCCCGTCCGAAGAAGATGCGGACAGGCGACCAAGGCCGCGAACCGAAATGGCGGAGCAACGACCGGAGGGGGAGGGGCAGCGAACCGAAACAGAGGAACAGCCGTCCGACCGCGACAAACAACCGAAGCCTACTGAGGAGCGCGCGGCGGGCACTGGCAACGCTAACGCGCCCGCGGGGGGCGCGGCCACACGTGCGACCGGCCGGATGCCCGCGCTAGATGACGCGCCGCGAGTCGATACGGGTGCGAACTCGGGCGCGCGCGATCCGGGAAGGCCAGTACCGTCGATCCGATCACGTGCCAGCAGCGCAGCGGCAAGGAAGAGGGAAGCGGAATTACGCGCAGTAGAGGAGCTGGCAGCAATCGAAAGGGAGCTGATCAAGAAGAGGCTGGCGATTGAATTGAAAATGATCGACGAGGGAGAATCACCGCCATCATCACGAGCGCCTACTCCGCCGGTAACGTTTGTTGACCTTACGGATAAGGTTGATGAATGGTTCTCACGCATCGAGCCAGAACGGGAGGAGCTGGAAGAAGCCGCGGCTCGCCGACCCGACGTCAGAAGTCGACAAAGAGGCGCGGAAAAGACGCCTCTCGCACCGTTGCGAGCAGAGCGCGCCCTATCACCGCCACAAGGGCCGCGTGTACAGAGTAAGGCACCGTTGCCTGAGCGTCGTGAACGCGTCGAACGTACCCGATCGCCGCGCGGGTACCGCGAACCGTCACCCGAAGAGCCACGAGCCGGGTCACCGATCGGCCGATTTGAGTCAACGCCGCTGAGAAAGGGTGTAAGGTCATCGGTAGAGCCGCCCAGTGATGCCGCCACCGCTTTCAACCGTCTTGCCGAGCAGTTGAAGGAGACGATGCGACCTAAGCCGCCGAAACAAGTCTACGAGCTGCCGTATTACAGCGGGGATCCGAATGAGTGGTTACTCTTTTATAATGCATATAAAGAGACCACAGCGAGGTATGGTTTTAGCTCATATGAAAACATGGCTCGTCTTAGGAACTGCCTTAAGGGAGACGCAAAACAATGTGTACAACACTTGCTCGCGACATCAAAGCAACCAGAGTTAATAATTAGACTGTTAAAGAAGAACTTTGGTAGAACAGATCTTTTAATAGATAAGGCGTTGGATGAATTAAAGAAACTGCCGCATGTGGGACCAAGCGCAGTAGATTTAAATTCGTTTAGCACTAGAGTTGTAAATATAGTAGGTACTCTTGTCGATTTAGATAGCAAAAATTATGGTGATAATCCCCTTTTGATTAGAGAAATTACGGAGAGACTGAGCCCACACTTGAGGAGTAAGTGGTGTCAGTTTGCTAGAGAACAGATGGGCAGTCAGGGGGCCGGGGAACTGATGTTGCTAGCGAACTTCCTACTAGAGGAAAGTGAAGCCGAGTTGGAATATTCACATGCGAAGGCACCGGCTAAAAGGTATGTGGGTAATAGCGGTCCATCACGCCCTGAATATAAACCGAACGTGCCTGCCAGAGGGAAGCCACCGGTTTATAGAACTTATACGTTAGAAAAGCAGGATCAATGCCTATGCTGCGGGGGCAGCCACAGGACAACCGAGTGTAGAAGGATAGTAGGGATGAATCTGGGTGCCCGTTGGGATTGGGCGAGGAACAATAGAGTATGTTTTAAATGTTTGAGCAGGAAACACAGGAGAGATCAGTGCAGAGCAAGGGGGTGCGGCATACAGGGGTGCCCGCATGGTCACCATAAGCTGCTGCACGACTTTAAAGCGCAAATGAGCGCCCAAGCGCAGACTTCATCGACCCGAACCGAGTCGCCCCGCCAGAACCGACAAGATCCCGAACCTAGGGCGGAGCAAAGCTGCGCGTCAGATGTATATACGGAGCAAGTAGGTATGACGATTTTGTTAAAGGTTATTCCGGTCGTAATAACGGGCCCGAATCGAACGGTGAGCACTTACGCCCTTATGGATGAGGGTTCTACCGTATCACTCGCCGACGAGGATCTTATAAGGGAGATCGGAGCCGTGGGGGTGAAGGAGCCCCTACGAATTCAGGGAGTGGGGTCAATGGCAACTGCGAACGACAAGAGCCAACGAGTGCAGATAATGATAAAGGGTAAAAATAACGAGACCCCACAACGAATGTCAGTAAGGACGGTACGCGCGTTGGGACTGCGCGGCCAGTACCTAAACGACATAACTAAATACACGACCCGACTTAAGCCGAGAAATCGCTTACGACAGAGCATGGTATGTAGGTCCGCAATTTTTAAGAAAACCAGAGACAGAATGGCCTGTGGAACGCATGCCTAACGAAGAGCAACCAGCGGAATTAGAGGAACAATCTTGCGCAATAGACATGGAGGTGAAAGTAAATACGGCACCGTTGCCAGACATAAGCCGATTTTCCAGTTACGAGAGGTTAATAAATGCGACGGGAAGAGTATTCCAATTTATAGACCGTATTAAAAGCAGAAAATATGTCGAATTCCAGGTGAAACACAGATCGGCCGCAGAACATATATGGTTCCAGTGGGCACAGCGTACCGACTTCGCGAACGAGTTGCTGAGCCTGAGCCGCGGAGAACCCATCCACAAGAAGAGCAAGATCTTTGGACTGGACCCGGTATTAGACACCGATGGGTTGCTGAGGATGCGCGGCCGGATCAACGCGGCTCCCGTACAAGGACTGGAGAAACGACCTGTCATTCTAGACGGGCATAACAGTTTGGTGAGGTTGTTAGTTTTACAAGCCCACCGGAAGGCGGCACATGCGAACAACGAGATGGTAATTAACAACTTAAGGCAAAGGTATTGGATCTTGCATCTTAGACCCACGGTGCGAAATGTGGCACACAACTGTCAGCTGTGTAAGATTAGACGAGCCATGCCACAGGTACCGATAATGGGCGATTTGCCTCTCGCAAGAATCGAACCATATAAGAGGGCGTTTACGAATACGGCGGTGGACCTATTCGGTCCGATAACAGTAACGATAGGGCGGCGACATGAGAAACGATGGGTGGCTCTATTTACATGTCTAACGACAAGGGCAGTACATTTAGAAATTGTAAACTCTCTGTCCACAGACTCAGCAATAATGGCTCTTCGGAGGCTGGCAGCAAGACGCGGCTGGCCAGCTGTGATGTACTCCGATAACGCAACAAACTTCCGGGGCGCCGACGTGGAACTGCGCAGCGCGTACGCCGAGTGGCTGCCGGCGCTGCAGGAATACGGGGTGCGACACAACATGCAGTGGCGCTTCATTCCACCGGGGGCTCCGAACCAGGGGGGAGCATGGGAGCGTTTAGTACGCTCAGTGAAGACCGCGCTTGCCGCAACACTACACACAAAGGCACCGCGAGAAGAAGTGTTGCAAACGCTACTTGCTGAAGCCGAGAACACCATAAACGCACGGCCTCTCACTCACGTCTCCGTGGACAGTCGCGACGAAGAAGCTATTACGCCGGCTCATTTTCTCCTGGGGGGATCCACGGGCCTACCACCTACGGGCCCATGTGACGAAGCCGACCGACGCACATGGCGAGCAAGTCAGGCGCTCGCTAATCATTTTTGGAGCCGATGGGTGCGCGAGTACCTACCTACGCTTGCGCCCCGCCAGTCGTCAACGAACCTAACCCGACCGCTCCAACCAAACGACTGTGTGGTAATTGTCGACCCGAACTTGCCTCGCAACACATGGCCACGAGGCATAGTGAGAAGAGTATTCCCGGGGCCCGATGGCAACATACGTTCAGCAGACGTCGAGACGAGAGGTGGCATTTTCCGGCGACCTGTAACGCGACTGGCTGTCCTACCGGTGCAACGGAGCGACTCGACCGAGTCAGAGGGGGAGAGTGTTACGGACAGCCACGGAAATCTTCCAAATGGTGCTAAGTGAATAAATTGTGTGCGAGAATGGACGCGTTAGAAGTTGCGACAGAGACGCTGTAGTGTTAATCTTAATGTGCTAATTAGCTATAAGGAACGTATGATAATGTAAAGTGATCGTTTTGTACATCGGATAAGCAGCATAAGTCGGAGAAGAGTGTCCGGAACGAGCGCCGAGAACATAATGAGCTGACGCTACAGCGCGCCAGTCATATTTACAAGCTCTGTTAGAAAGAGACAGAAGACGTATCGAGGGTGCCGGAAACGGCGCATTTTCAGCTCTGCGCTCGAAACGGACACACCTGGAATGTTAAAAAGTATATTGAAAATTGAGACTTGGTAATATCTAACTTTTGTAAAGAAAATGAATATCCAGACCGTAGGGTTTAGTTGTAATGGGCGACCAACTTTTATTTTGCGTACGCGCAAAATCTTTGTCGACAGCTAAGCCGAGGAACCCCGGCGTAAATCGGACCACGATAAGGTCTGTCGAAAAGGGAAAACTAGTAACTCAAACTCGAACGCAAGTTTTAGAGAAATAAATTAAAACCGGAGCCCGCGAGAGTCGCGGACAGCGAGTAATGTAGAAGCAGGGAAGTTGGCAAAGTTTGTCGCCCAAGTAAATCCACCAATCAGGAAAGAGGGATTTTTCAAGAACTTTCTAGAAGGGTGTGAAAGGGATATTTTCAGTCTGTCTCGTTCTAAACCACGCCTATTCTCGTGAAGACATCCCCACTAATTGCGGGCCCAGATTGTGGCATAAAAACAGGCCTGGTTTGCAGCGAGAGCAGTATATCCCAGGCTCACGTATGCAGCCCCCGCGTGGTACGCGCTGGTGGGAGAGTGCAAAAGAAAGCGACTGCGCGCGCAACAGTCGCTATCACTGCGCACGATAGCAAACGCCTCCCACTACGTGAGCAACGCGGTGATACAGAGAGACCTGGGCATGGAGAGCCTAGATGACTTCATCACCAGGATGGCCAGGGCTATGTTCGAGCGTGCAGACAGGTCACGCCTTACGCACCTCAAGGACATAGCCCCATACCACCGACGACCGCCCGACAAGAGGGCCTACCCGCGAGACCTGACTCGCGACGATACCGGAAAAGATTAGGATGTTCCTGCAGTGCCGTCGGCTCGAGGTCGCTCGCTGGGCCTCCCCTTAGGGGGTCTCACCCGGCAGGGCTTGACCTCGCCGACGGACGAAGCAGATGACCCCACCACCGACCTTGACGAGCATAGCTCACCCCAGTCACCCGTCCGTATTCGCGGACGGCGTCCGACACCGCCAAAAGTGGCTAGGCCACGTAAGGCTTCCCCGGACCCTTGCAGGTCTGAGCGATGACCCGAACGGCGAGAGCAGTGCGTGTGTGTGTGTGTGTGTATTGAGTTCAGTATCCGAGTCCTAAATCCGGAAAAGGGAAGAGAAGAGAAGTGAACAGTGCAGTGGTGACCAGTAGTGCTCAGTGTACGTGTAGGCTTAGTTGTAACGCTTAGTTTAGTGCTTAGTGGTGTAAATAAATAAGTGTCGTGATCCGAGTTGTTTTCATTTCGAACGTTAGGCGAAATAGTGAACCGCGTAATCGCCGCACAAGGAGCGTTGCCCGCTATTCCTCACGCGCTCGCAGAACCTGTGACGCACCGCGACCCGCTGAGACGGGTGGGCAGGAACCTTACGCTCCTCGAGCTATCCAAGGGTACGGTGCTGTGGGAGGGCGTCGTCCACAATATATATCTTCGCAATACGAGAAATTGTGACCGTCTTGTTGTAGATAAACAGCAAAAAACTGCAAGGTTTAGAAAAAACTGTAGTGTAATGTGCGTTAACACCTATAATAAATTGCCTCAGCCAATCAAAGAAACCCCGAATTGTAAATTTAATAAGATCCTGTATAAATGGCTCCTTGATCATAGATTTTATAAATTAAATGATTTTTTTGATAGGCAATAATAACTAATGAAATTTAATAACTTTTGACTTAAGATGAACATGATTAATTTTTGTAATGAAATAAAACTTTAAAATATTGCATGAAAATTAAATTTAAGATAGAATTTATGTTAATAATAATTGAATAATACTTTGTCGCATAAATTGTAAATATTTTGCATGCCATACTTAATGGCTGATTAAGGAGGTGCTGAATATTTTGTACTAAGATCATTACAACCCTTTTTCTTGCAAAATAAAGTATTTGTATTTGTATTTGTATTTGTATTTGTAATAATTATATGGACAATTTACATTCCCTAGGATATCCTAGTCGTTTATACATACAAATGTAACATTTAAATTCTAGGTACATGATTGTTACTTTCACTGTTTCTATTTTCTATTAATTGTTTTAATATTTCTTTTTGAACATATTTTAGTGAATTTATTTTATTATTTGAATGTAAAGTACTTTGTAATTTCCTAAAAGATATAAATATATCTAATCTAATCATTTACCTTGTTTTTCTTGTGACTAGCTTTTAATGCTTTTAAGCGATTAGCTTTTCATAGTTTGCGTCAAAATCTCATAAAATCCCCTTTTCTATCCTGAAGGAGCCGGCGTTTACTTTGGCGCCTGATCTTAAGAATTGGCGTAGGAACTATTTTTACTAGCGACTATCATCCAAAGAACATTTTTTATAGGACGTCGGTGGCAAACAAGCGTAAGCGCGTCTATGGATGCTTGCAACTCCAGGGGTGGCACATGCGGCGTTGCCAACCCTTTAAAAATGTATACGCCTTCATACTGTAGTCCCTCGGGAAAACCTCGGCAGGCTCGTTCCACAACTGGAGCATCCGAGGGAGGAGATTCCTCTGAAACCATAACATACACGATCAATTTATGACTTATGACATCTAAGACCGCTCGTCTGAGGATTATCTTTACGGCAAATTTTCCTGTCATACAGAACTTTCATTCTCATTCTCATCCCAACTTTCTTTGCGATAATTTGGATGATAACATGCAAATATCGCGATCAGTCACCTGCTCGTGTTACTTGTGTAACGACCGACATCATTCAAATTTACTAACAATGGGTCGACGCACGCAGTATTGAAGGTGCGGAGTTGACTAGACAAAATCTCTCACGTAAATGTATGTATGTATGTAAATAACAAAGGCGAGCTTATCCCTTTAAGGGATCTCTAAACAACAAACAAACAAAGACAATCACAACAACACAGCAACAATCAGGTAATTTTTCAAACGTGAGATAGGTAGATATAATTGTCATTTTAGTATGAAATAAAAATCGGCCGAGTACGTGTCGGGCCACGGCACACGGGTAATGTATGATTCCGTAGCTGTCTATAACATGCGGATTTAAAAACATCAAAAACTTAAATTTACTCTATGTATATTTGGCATAACTAATAACATATCTAAGTGTTCGATGGAAATTGTACGCAGGTTTGCTTTTTCCAAGTAAGTACATTTCTTAAGATCGGTTATATCTCGTTAACTAGTAATGTCTACCTAGCTGTGATAGTTTTCCTATTAAATTGATTTTATTTACTATTATCAAGTTTTTTTCACATCCCCAATAGCAACCGTTTAGCTGTTAGGGCGGGAACACAGAACTACAACAAAAATTAGCACTTTAAAAATTCACGCAAACCTTAGCTAAATCAAAAAATGGTAAATAAATCTCATATTCTTTTAAACTTATCTAACGATACCCAACACGATGGGTTTAGAAAAAAAATGCGTCCCCACTTTACACGGCAGGTAGTACACAAAAAAGAATAATTTTACAAAAATGTTATTATACCGTTTCGATGGCGTGATAAATATGTTTATTCATACGAAATAACAGTTTTCTAGTAGTATAACGGTTACTGAGCTAAGCCGCGGACAGACGGACGGACGGACGGACATGGCGGAACTATATAAGGGTTCCTTGTTTACTACGGAATCCTAAAAATCTGCACATCAACAGGGTGATAAAGTGGTAAACCACTTTCTTAGCTTACTGTCCCTCTATTTTCTTGGCTTACTTGTACTTGGGAAACTTATTAATCTACTCCGCAATTGATTTTTCCCATGGCTAGCACTGATTACAGTAGGAACGCTACTGACTACACCATCGTGTTTTGAAGATGCCGCATTTAAAATTTTATCTCACGCTTTTACTATCGTTTTATGTAGATTTTTCTTGTCTTTGTGGTTATTAAATGTTAATGCTGTCGTTTTCAGGAACAATAAAATTGTGGAACACATTTAAAGTATGAATAGTATGTACTGAGTAACTACATTCAAATTATTTAATTGAAGGGATCGTATACATAAGTAATTTTAATTGACACTTACTTAACAGCCTTAAGGGACTTGCTTTGTTCTGTGTTCCTAAAATATTTCCAATACCATATATTCTGTTTTTGTTTTTTATTTTATTTTTATTTATTTGTTTAAAAGAGAAAGATGTAAAAGTGAATTTGAATTTCGCAATTTATTTTCCACTCAATTCCTTATTATTATCCTATCATCAATTCCACTTCAAAATAAGCATTTTGATGAACTTTAGTTGCACAGGGAAACCTAGTTCAGGCCCTTGTATTTGTCCCTTAATAATAAGTTTTAGTATATACACATTCATATCTCTGTAAAATACGTTTTCAATAAATAAATTATTATTAAATTATTATATTATATTATATTATTATTCCGTGGAGTATGGGACGGGTGCTGGTGTGGGATGCTACATGTGTAGTAGATACACTAGCCCCGTCGTATCTCCACGGAACCTCCACGAGGGCGGCAGCTGCAGCGGAAGCGGCCGAACGTGCTAAAATCGGCAAATACAGCGGTCTCGGCGCCGAATACTTGTTCACCCCTTTCGGCGTCGAGACTCTCGGTCCGTGGGCCCCTGGGGCTCTAAGCCTCTTCAAAGAATTGTCGAAGAGGCTTATTGATGCCACAGGTGACCGAAGAGTTGGCAGCTACCTCGACCAAAGAATTAGCTTGGCTATTCAGAGAGGAATTGCTGCCAGTATCTTCGGCACAATGCCGCGGGGGGCATTTTTAGATTTAATTTAGTTTTATTTCAGTTTTGTAAGTAGTTTTAATGTTATTGTAATTAGATTAATTTTTTGGTAATCAATCCGTTTTTATATAACGTTCTAAATAAATAATTGAGGGTCGGCAATACATGTGTGATACTTCTGGAGTCGCAAGTGTCCATAAGCTATGGTGTCTGCTTACCATCAGGTAGGCCGTAAACTTGTTTGCAACCGTCATTGTATAAAACAGCTTTTATTTCACTATCGTTTAAGGTCATTTCCTTATTTAGGGTTCCTATTTTAGGGTTCCGTACCCAAAGGGTAAAATGGGACCCTATTACTATGATTCCGCTGTCCGTTCGTCTGTCTGTCCGTCTGTCACCAGGCTGTGTATCACATGAACCGTGATAGTTAGACAGTTAAAATTTTCATAAATAATGTATATCTGTCGCCGTTATAAGGTCAAATACTCAAAAACAATAAAATAAATATTTATGGCGGCTCCCATACAACAAACGTGATTTTTTTGCCGTTTTTATACATAATGGAACGGAACCTTCCTGCGCGAGTCCGACTCGCACTTAGCCGGTTTTTTTTTTTTTCACCGTCCAACATCAAGTGAATAAAGTGTTTAGGCATGCCTCTAAGCTACTCTAAAATATTATCTTTAGTATGCCAAGCACAAGCACTCTCAGATAAAGGAAAGTAACAATTCCTATACGTGTACTCACTCTTAGAGCTACGTGCGCAAGCGCACTTGACCGAATTTACATAAACATGTACATTCTTAGGCTTAGGGGGCTTAATCTAAACAGATTTAAGTTTGTTGCGATACATTCACATAGGAAATATAGGCCTAAGAATGTAAAAAACAAATCGGAGACCTCTATATCAAAATCAAAATAACTAACAATTTCCTAATAGTGAAAAAAATGCAAGATACACTTTTGATCGAAAACGCCGTTGATAATAATTTGGTCTCCCGCTCTCTTAGTCTAGTGCTTCAACTAAAAGTACCAAGAATAACTGTATCTGTTGAGATAATACCTAATCGAAACTAAGTATACGCCTAATAGCTAGTGTGAGCGTTTCAGTGCCATGGAAATCATGATAAGCCATAAGATCCCGGTAACAGTCACTTGATATAGCCTTAATCAGATCTAGTTTTCTTTTTGAATTTTATCAGAAGTTCAGATGGAAGTCACTCTCTCACAAAAACTAATAGTAGTACGAGTATATCGTTCAGGCTTTAATTAATTGATAGAAATGGGCATAACTTAGAAACTGAACACCAGTATCTAGTTAGTAAACCTGCCTGTAATGATGGTCTTTGAATTCAATAAACCTTGGTCAAAGCAAACTTTGATGAACATAAGTATTTCTGCCAGAATATCGATTTTTTTTGGAGTTTAAGCCCTTAAACCCTTGATCCTCCTGACCTCGGATCCACATCACCGAAACTTGATTATGTTTGGGTGATGTTGATACGATACGATTTTTCCTCGAATGCACAATAGACTATTAAAGATTTTACAATAGACTATCAAAAAAGGCGCATGGCGATCTACGTATCGGCTATGGAGAAGCTAAAGAAAATATGGAAGGACCGAAACATCTCCAAGGCCTCGAAAACAAAATTTGACAATGCACTCATATTCCTCTATGCTGAGACATGGACCTTACGTGAAAGTGAGAAGAGGCGAATAGATGCTCTTGAGATGTGGTGCTGGAGAAGAATGCTCAGCATATCGCGGACGAAATCCCGAACCAATGAGTCCATTCTTCCAGAGCTACGCATCAAACAGAGGCTCTAAAGTATAGTCCAAGCTACCTATAGTATCCTCACTTTATTTGGACACGTATTGCGGCGCGGGTGCGATTCTGTCGAACGCCTGGTAGTGCAAGGCAAAGTTAAGGGCTCCAAACCACGCGGGAAATCGCCGATGAGGAAGACGGATCAAATAATAACCGCCATTGAGGGTCCTCTTCACGGGTGTGCCAGGAGGGCGGCAGTATGCGAAGACTGGCGTCGCATTGTGAAGCCGGCCACAAATTTAATAACGATGTGACGGCCACCACGACCACTTTGGCAAGAGTGTACCGCCAAAGAAGAAGATACAATCAAGTATATATATCTTACTTAAGTATGCTTTAGCATCATCTAAAAGGAATCTTAAGGATCAAAAGTGGTAGACCACCTTTCTTGGCGGACTATACCTGCCGACGACTCCTTGAAAAATGTTTTTTTTTAATACTACGACGGTGGCAAACAAGCTTACGGCCTGTCTGATGGTAAGCAGACACCGTAGCCTATGGACACATGCGACTCCAGAGGAATCACAAGTGCATTGCCAACCCTTTATTGACATGGGGATGCGCTGTGTTGAGAGTGAGGGACCCGCAGACGTTTCCAGCTTTCAAGCTAGAGAGATATGCAGGCCCCTCACTCCCAACACAGGGCATCCTCGGGAGCTCTGGCGACCTTATTCACCACCAGGAACACAACACCGTATACCTACCCAAGGGGTAAGTAGTGATGCTATTATGGCTGCGGTCTTCTGTAAGGCGGAGGTGCTTCCCCAGTTGAGCTGCTTCAAATTTGAGCGAGATGACGTTTCGCTGTGCCCCTACCTCTTCTAAAAACTTAAACTTAAACTATGTATGTAAACTTATGTAGAAAAATAAAGGTCAAGTACTTGGCTGATCGAGTTTCCCAGAGAATAATAGTTTTCCCGAAGATGAGACCTAGCTAGATCGATTTTTCCTGATGATGACCCCTGACGATGATCCCTGAATTGTAAACATCCAAATCGTTACAGCCGACGTCCTCGAAATAAATAAATATAAAATATAAATATAGTGATTCCTTCGTTGGACTAGGCCGCTTTGTGTAAGATTGTGCCCCTAGAATATAATTAATCAACTACTAGCTTTGCCCGCCACTTTCGTTAAGAAATAATTGTTATTACATTATTTTAGGCGCAGGCTTAATCATACAAGTTTCCACGTACCTTGTTTGACACCCAAACTATTCAATGTCCTTCTCAGAGTCTTAAGTTATGTCTACGAGTATATTCATATTCATATAAAAAAAATATCTTCTTAATCAATTCAGAGGTTTAAGCCTAAATAGGTAACACAGTCAGATAGACGGACAGGCAGATTTACTTACGCAGTTATACTATTAGTATGGATATATGTGGCAGCACTGCACGCAGTCTATTAAAGGAACTTATCAAACCAGTTACATTCCTGAAAACCCTCATCAAACAACTTAAACCTACGGAACCCCTCACCTTCCTCATCACAGTACCTGTCAAAGCTTCATACACGAATTCCTTTCACTTTTGGAGTACCAAGTTCAACGACTCACCGTAATTTGACTTGTTACCTGCGATTTTGCGACAGGTTGATTGGCTTAAAATATCTGAATAACAGTGAAAGTAATTCTAATTAGAGGTTTTATAGGTACCTACATTTTTAGCGTTTTGCTACGTTTCTGGCTAGCGAAGTAGGTATTAAAATAATGAATAAATCAAACAAAATTCTTAGGCCTGAGAATAAAGTTCTTGGTTGGGGACATCAGGACGATCAAACCGGAACGAGTGGCAAGCTCGTAGAGAGCCCTATCAGCATAGGCTAGTTTCCAAAAAATATTAACGATGCCATTCGAACCAGTTTTTAAGGGGTATAAAATGTTTGTATAGGACCAATTACGATTAAATCACAATAAAAGCTGCAAATGAGGATCAAAGGTGATTATTGTTCCCGTACACCAAAAACACTCCATACCAGCCCCGTACTATTGTATAAAAAAAACAAGAAGATTGCTATTTTAATCGTGAAATACTGTGTTTACTCGTAAGTATTATTGATTTATGTTAATTCTATTGGTAGCCTTTATTTAACTTTTAGGTGGATCAAAACCTACATAGTTTTTAGAAACTTAAAAGTCTCGTTTTTTTTTTGTCAATTAGATGGTGGTGGTATTAGATGGTGGTGGTGGTGGATTTGGATGGCTATATAACGGCGATATGTTAGAAAAAATAACATTAGGAAACTACCCTATCGTGCGATTACTGCATTATAATGATTATTACATAAATTAAGATCAGCTAAGCCAAGAGCCCAAAAGGAAGCTCCGAAATTTAAACATTCTGAGTCATAAGTGTGTGTGATTCATAAGTGATTCTCCGCTAAGCGAACATTTTTTTATCATAAACAATATATTTTTATTATTTTAGAGAAAAATGCTGGCCCCGCGCTGTCAAAACAGCGCATCCTTGGGAGCTTTGGTGACCTTACTCACCAGTCACCACTACGAACACAACACAACTAATCATACACCCTACTAAAGAACAAGTAATGGTGTTATAATGGCCGCGGTCTTCTGTAAGGTGGAAAGACATCCCCAGTTGGATTGTTACGAATATAAGCGAGATGACCTTTTGCTGTTGCTCATCTATCTATCTAATCAATCAAACCTGATTTACTATCATTGTCATCAATCATAAAATTAAGGTAAGTATTTAAGTCTTTGAGATGGACTTGTGAAACTCAAAGTATACTTGTAAAAAAATTGTCACCTCATATTTAAGAAGTACTTGATGTTTGAATGAAGCCCTCCACATTAATGACGTACCATAAGCTTGTATGGCGTGCGAACCGTACAGGAGAAAGTGTATTGTATGGCTACCCATACAATACCTCAATGATTGTGAATGGACCCCAATGAGTTTCAAGATATGAAAGTGAATTGATTCAATTGCTAGTTATTAGTTGTGATGTTGGTGCAATTTTTCTACAGTTTCCCTCGGTAAAGAGTATTTTTCTAGTGGACGACGTTTATTATAGGCAATTGTAGAACAGACTGCATAGTAATTATGTCAGCAGGTAGCTTTTACACGGTCAAAATGTTAACAAAACATTTAATAAAAACATGCATATCAATAACTAGAAGACAAGCAACGCCGCCGCCGGCTGCCGGGATCTTATTGGTGTTATCCGGATTTCCTCACTAGCAAGTTTACTGACATCATTCAACTTGCACACTCGTAATATATTGTGTACAGGCGGGATGTTCCAGACCGACCTACCTTCACATAATATTACGAGCCAGTGCAGTACCAATGCTATACTGAATCCAGATTCAGTACAGAATTAGTACTGTGCTGCCTCCGCGTATAAGGATGGGGTAAAGAATGTACTGACTCCACTGACAGCTGGCAGTGTATGCACTGATACACACGGGTTACTGAAAAATGTCACTGTCACTACAGTTAGCTCAAGAAAGTAGCTTGCCAAGCGACAAGAACATAGACTACTATTATTCGTTAGTGGCCAAACAAAGTTTGTTATAGATGACATTTTACACTCTAAAGGTAAAAAAAACACCAATGACAATTAATTTTCAAAGTTTTGTAGGATTAAACTACTTGATGTGACTCAGACGCACTATGCTTAAAAGTTGTCAAGCATGGCGCTAGATTGTTAGCATTTCTCACTTGATCGTGAGTTCTTTTATGAAATCTATAATTACAGTAAATAACTATGTTATTCGTACAGCCAACTTCTTCTCACTATGCCCCAAACTTTATTTAAAGCACATATCAAACGAGAATTTCGTTAAAACAGGTTTTTCGTCTGGTAGACGTCTACTGTTTCGATTATGTAAATGCAATTCCAGTGCACAGAAGTGTGGTTGATATTAATTATCATTTACTGTCGATCTGATTGCGATTAATCTTACTTATTTTTATTGATGACAAATAGATATGTCGATTATTTAAATGGGGACTACAGTAGTATTAAATAAGAAATAAAAGGCGATAAAGTATTAGAAGAGAAAGAAGGAAAAAACAGGCTAAGTCCGAGTCGGACTCGCACGACACGAAGAGTTCCGTATTGTTATTATATTATATAGACACTTAATTATAAACTTTTTTATTTTATTTTTTTTTATCAGTAAAAAGAAGGTTAAATAGTATCAAGTAGAAATTTGGTCAACGATTTTAGTTTTCCTATACATTTTGAGACCCAGCGCCTGATGAACACAACGAGCTACTTTTGAAAGTTTTGTTGTATAGGAGCTCCCTTAAATATTTATTATATTTTGTTTTTAGTATTTTTTGTTATGGCGGCAAATTAAATACATCATCTGTGAACATTTCAACTGTCTAACTATCACGGTTCATGAGATACAGCCTGGTGACAGACGGATAGACAGACAGACAGATAGACAGACGGACGGACTGACCACTGCACTGACTAATCAGGAAATATAAACAAATTTTAATACTAGTTTTTATATTCGTTTTCACACATGTTTTTCCGTTAAATCCCTTCATCATGATAATCAAGAGCAATGATAATCAAAATCGTGAACCTCCAAACTTGATAGGGAAAGTTATAGTACGCACAACAATTCAAGACGATTCTATTATTTACCAAAACGTACGTTATTTTAACTAAAACATTGGCGGTTACGTCTCTCTTGTCTGCTGTTAAAACAGTATTATGGCAGTTCTCATGGTGAAGTAGGGCGAGATTTGTGCGCATACGACGATTACGATGTTCAACTGTTTGCTGTCACAGATTATTGGCAGCTGTCTCACTTTTAAAGCAAAGCGGCCTTTAGAATGGCTAAGTACAGTACGCTAACTGGGGAAGGGAGTTAAACCATCTCACTCGTTAGAACGAGATAATTAAACTCCCCTCTCCCAGTTAGCGTGTTTAATTTAGCATAGGGTTAGGGCAAAGATTTACTTATGTAAGAAAAGAATGTGTCCCCACTCTACGTGTAGGAGAGGTTCCCGAAATATATTTTTTTGAAGATTCTTATTGTAAATTAAAATAAGAGACAAAAGTATTCTTACCACACGTGGTGGGTTTTTTTTCTTCAATATAAACGAAGTAAGAGGTTTTGGAAATAAGTAAATTAAATAGGTCACGGTTAACTGAAATGTACGAAATTCACACTTTTAATATCGAAAATTAACTAACAATAGTGAACCCGGGACCAGTATAGCTAGTTCATGATTGTATCTAAGTTATGCTAGGCCCAGCTTCATTAGCTTAATTAAAATATATATACTAGTACAATGCGACATCTTAGTTCTTGTCATCGCTTACCATCAGGTCACCAATCACTGGTCAGTCTTATCATAAAAAAAACAACCTTAGCTTTTAAGTCTGCTTCTGTTTGTATTAGTAACAATAGAGAAGTGAACGTAGGCCAAGGTTTATTGTTAAACAATAAATAATAAATTAAAAATTAAAACCCTTTCATTTCCCGTTAAAAATTATAAATATTTAGTTTCTTATTGGAATAGATTCTGATCATTATATTAGTTCTAAATTCTGCTTTTATGTCTATGTTAGTTTTTTTAATTAAACAATATATAACTTAATTTTTTATTAATAAATAATATAAATAGATAAATATTGGGGGACAATCTTACACAAATCGACCTAGTCCCAAACTAAGCAAAGCTTGTACTATGGGTACTAGACGACGACATTCATACTTATATAGATAAATACATACTTAAATACATACCCCCTTATTCATAAAACTTAACAAACCTCTGTTAACTAAAAGTTGTTTTGTCCCTTTCTCACAAACATAAATGTCAAAGTGACAGATAAGGACAAACCAACTTTAGCGGCTTGTTAACTAATAGAGGCTTGATGGACGTTTATGAATAAGGGGGATAGAAAACATCCAAGACCCAAGAACAGATCCGTGAAAAATGCGCAAATAAATGCCCTGGCCGGGATTCGAACCCGGGATCTCTAGCTTCGGAGGCAGAGTCACTACCAACTAGGCTAAAGAGGTTATTAAACAATAAATATTGTTTAATATTAATTAGCACAAAAATAACAGTAAACACTCCGGCCTTGCAGGTATAAGCACTTTCCCCGAAACGATTAAATTGTGACCAGGAAAGGAAGACGAATCATTCACATCCTGAATCAATTGACCTGCTGCCCTGACCTGACCCTTTGGAAACGCCAAATGACTTACTTTGAAGACTGATGTAACTGAAATACAAGTCTGTTGTATCCACGATGCGTGGCGGAGCAGTAAGCTGTGTAAATGTTGACGGATTGTGTTTGTTTGTCACAAACACTCATTATGTGTGCTTATTGTTTATGTTTACTTAAGATGCGACTCCAGAACGCGATTTGAATATACAGTGAGTGGTTTAATTAATTATGTCGTTGTGGATTTAGTGGCGAGTAAGGTTGCCTGAGCTACCAAAATTGTACTGTGTTGAAATCGAGGGACCTGCAATTTAATGCTAAGCCCAATAATAATAATAGTATGGCCCCTTGCCTGCCATGCATTGTTTTGTGCAACTTCGACCCCCCTTGTCAGCAAACCCCTTGCGAGCAACTTGACTTTTAGAAGCAAGCAGAGCATTATACTGTGCAAATGTTGACAGATTGTGTTTGTTTGCAACAAACACTCATTCTGTGTGCTTATTATTTATGTTTACTTTATAACGCGATTTTAATATGTGTTTTTAATATGTACTCTGTGTAGAGGTGTATTGTTTTATTATACGTAGGTAGTAAAAAAGCCTGCGGGTTGCCTGTTTTTTTACTACGACGGTGGCAAACAAGCCTGCCCGATGGTAAGCAGACACCGCCTATGAACGGTTGTGACTTCAAAATATTCACAAACTCGTTACCGACCCTTTATTGACTCGAGAGTTTGTTGTGTTGGCTGCTAGAAACAAATGTAGAACCAGGTCTCTCACTCTCAACTCAACACATCCTCGGGAGCTCTGACGATCTTACTCACCACCAGGAACCAAGTGACGAGGCATGGAAGGAGACAATTGCAGGCTGAGTATTAGTTTTAAACGGACGACCTTGGGACAAGGGGCTTGCAATGGGCGGAGCGCGTCGCGTTTTATACCCACTGCTTGCAAACCCCGAGGCGATCAGTCAGCCGAGGGCCGGCGCTGCGCGAGCACGTGTGTCGTGTCGCGATCCGCCTCCGCCGCCGACTTGAATATGACGAACCGCGCGTAAATAACTCCTATTCATAATGTGGATGTCTTTACAGAGAATAAAATATAAACAAGTCACTAATTGTATACCAACTTTGTTATTGTAAAAGGCAATCATATTAATTTCTAAATTATTTAATTCAATTCTTTTCTAAAATTTTTTTTAATATTTTTTTTTTACTCCTATTTATTCTGTGCTTTATAAACCCACGACTAAATTGTTAATGAATTATTTGTTGCCTCTCTTGTATCTTCTTATGTAAGTAAATGCAGGACATTACCAAATAATTTGTACCTTTCTAATATAAAAGAACGTATCCTCATAAGAAAACTACGGCACTTACGTCGTTTTGTGTAAGGAGGAGTCTTCCGGTGATAACGTAACCCTTTTGGGCTATACTTAATGGCTATGCCTACTGTTCAAAATAGTCTTCTATAAAAGGGGGTACGAAACCCTAAAAAGAGTACCTTCATAGAACCGTAGGTATACTTTATTAACTTACTTTTTGTGTTACTTACAAATTAAGGTTACTAGAGTTAAATTGAATTTCTGTTCACGAGATCAGTTTTATTATTGGTGTTATTCATAATAACACTGACATACCTGCATGTGAAGTAATATGTACTTATTAATGTATTCTTGGAGTGACAACCTCAACGCTACACGTGCCGCGCGTGAATGAATACAAGTAATGCGATAGACAGAGATGCAGAGAGTAGGTACGTTTCTTATGCCTAAACGCCGTTTTTGTTAGGAAATGAAATTTCTGTATGTACTATTACTTATTCTGTGCTTGGGAGTCCGTTTAATAAATACGAAGCCTGCAATTGACATTCCAGCCGAGGTTAAATACATAGTGCTCTTCTCATTTTTTTTTTAAATCGTATGGCATTTACTTACGAAAAGTGAAATCTTCGAGATGACAAGTACGGTTGCCAGTTTTTGTTGCACTTTAAGCACCACCCAGGTACCCCCTAACGGTGGGTACTACCGACGTGGTGCAACTTCGACCCCCCTTTGTCAAGTGAGTGGGCAACTTGACTGTTATAAGTTCTCAAGCCGCCCGAAGACCTCTAACTTGGCCTAAAGACTGCTGTCGTAGACGCAAAAAAAAAACACTAAAGTAGAATTAAGTATCATAAACATAACCCTAAAACGTCAAAATGTTAATACTCTCCCGTTGCGCTGTTTATTTTTGTAAACAGAATCGGAAGTGTATTTTTCCACCGAAAACAGCAAATAATTTCAGAAACGTACGAAAACGTCGGGTTTCCAACAGAACAATATTACTTGAATTGGCTGTATATACGACCTGTGCCATCTTTCGAATGACTGTTTTTTCCTTTTAAAAAGTTTTGAACTCTACATATAAAGGAATTTTTACGTAACATTGATGTCGGGCGAGCCCACAATGTTTTTTATTTTTTATTTATAATTAACTGAAAACTTCTCCTTCCAAAGTGTAGCGGGTAACGTCCACTTTTACGGCTAGTTTTGAGAAAATTCATTTATTTTTCAGTTTAGGCATATAATATGGACCTGTGAAGATCAATAACCTACCAACGGTTCGGAAAAATAAACCTCTGCCACGAGAAGAACCGGCGTAAACAACTCTGCAATTGTTTTGCACCACCATTATATGAATCAAAATAATCTCCATACCCATTACGTAACTAAAAGGTCGTTACGTCGTGAGTAACTGTGTGTAGAAAGCTTTTTATGGCGATTTTAATTTGTGCTATTTGAAGATGAAAAGCCCATTGATGAAAGTATGAAATGAACTGTTGAAATTACTATAGAGCTTTGAAGAAGACGTTTTGTCATGACTGTTATGCAATAAGAAATGTTATGCAATAGCAAGTCAAGCTAAAAGAAGGAGGCGATGTATTTAGCGTTATGCTTCTTTATTTGTAAATGATTAAATGTGGTTCAAAATATGGAACAATGTAGGGTAGCGAGCGCCCCGTCTTGGTACGGGAAGCTCAGCTTTAATGTATAGGTCAACCCCTTTACAACCCCGCTGAGGAATATATATACAGAAACGATGAAATTACTTTTCTTACATACCTTTACTAAGAATAATTAATCACGTCTGAAGGCCATCACTTTTAAAAATCAGGTTCACCATACCATTTTTCAACACCGGATTGAACCTTAATTTATATGACAATCTGCATAAATTGTAGGCTATGTAAACTTTTGGAATGATCCAATAAGAAGTTTTTGAAATTTAGGCCACTTCCTAACTTGGCGGGGCGGGAGCAATATGTGATAGATATTTTGTTATTTGACGTGAGCTTACTAAAGTCGAGTGCAGAATTAGGCGAACTAACTTGACAGCCGAAAATGTTGCCAGACATAGGAAAAAATAAATAGTGATAGGTTTAAGTCGACACAAATATGTCGATATAACCTTGTGTCTTCTATAAGTCTGATTTTATTTATATTTTATCAAGTAATTGTCGTGTAAGTATTGTCGAAAGCCGAATGACCTGCTTTGTTTGGCCAATGGTCCGAACTGTCAACAAAACAAAATGGCGGACAGCGTCCTTAACGATGTCCAAAATGATGTTCGATGTATTTTTAATTCCAATAAATTTTTATTATTATTATCTTGCTTAGTAAAATTATTAGTTTGATTCCAAACACAATAATAATGACTAACTATACTTTTTATGGATCGATATTAACAGCACTAGCCAAACCGTGGCAACATTAGTGTACAATAAACTGTCAAGTTAGTTCGCCTAATTCTGGACTCGACTTTAATGTGTGATGCCAGATTTCCTAACTTTACGAAATACATTTTAACTATTTAGCCACCGGATTTTGATTGAACTTTCTGCAAAATATGTATAAGACATCCAAAAAAAGAGGTTTTTGTTGTTTGTTTTCTGATCGTTAACTTCGCAAGGCCCAATAACATCAGATTTAAGTTTTTGCCCCAATTTGACAAAATAAGCCCGCTATATCAAACAAATTGTATCCGTAGTTTATAGTAGGTTCGAGACTAACCCGGAGGCAGAGGATGAACTCCGATTCCATAATAATTTAAATCACACTATTTAGTTTTAATTTCATAATTGTACCGGATTGAAAGTTAAACTTTTCATTTTCTCCATACAAGAGTGACCCAACGTAATGGATACTCGTAAAAGGTAAGGAAAATATATAAGATAAGAGATAAGGTAAATATCAATGAAAGCTTGGGCTGCAGAAAAGTTTATTACTGACACAAAAGGCATTAACTAAACTTTTCCTTTCACGACCGACGACGTCTCACAGCTCATTAATTAAACTGTATAACTACATAGTTATTTACTCCCACATCAAACTGTATCAGAAGTCATATTGTTCTCAAAGAGATATGCAATTAGCTATAAGTGTTTGTTTGTTAGTATAAACAATAGTAAAAGTTAAAGTTTACAGTCAAAAGCCTGAGAAATTACCAGTGAGAAAATCATAAATTAACAGTCTGTTTTTATAAATTAACAGTCTGTTTTATAAATTAACAGTCTGTTTTCTGTAGAGTTTAGGCCTATTATGCCTTACAACCATCGTAGTAGTTTAGAATCTAGGTTCATGCCATAGAGTTTTTCTAATAATTTTATCGAACTATCATTCTATATTGAACAGTATCGTTTTGCCGAAGGAAAACATTGTTAGGAAACTGGTCTGGTCCAACCAGCAGAGTAGGTAACTACCAAATGTTATCGAAAGTTTTTAAGGTATATCAATGTAATTTCCCATACTATGAATGATAATTACATCTTGAGTAAGACTACGATAACTTGGCCCACCCCTCCAAATTACTATTTCAATATGTTAAGTCACATCCTTACGACAGAGTGTGTTAGTTTGTTTGACGGCTGTCTCAGCACGCACACATGCGTTGGGAGTCTTGATGGTGCTTAATAAATACTTTCACAAATTCATTGAAGCGTTTTGAATTTTGGAGGGGCGGGCCATGTTATCGTGGTTTGTCTCTACTTATCCTACAGTGAAGGAATTTGATTTCTGGGCCACTTCGTACCTTGGCACAGTGACAAGAAATTGAGATCTCTAGCAGCTTTTACATTGATTTTCTCTGTGACAAGGTACGAAGTTACCCAGAAATCAAATTCCTCGACTGTACGTTCGAAAAGTTACGAGATTACGCTGCTGCACTAGATATCTCTCTGGGTTGGAATCTCAGATGGCAGTTGCTTTCGTAAAACTAGTGCCTACACCAAATCGAGGGATTGGGTGCTAAAGCTGACCCTGGACTCAGGATAAAGCCAGAAAACGCAAGGAGGATGATGATGAAAATGGTCCTTCCAACCGGATTAACATCGTCTCATTAAACACGCACTGTGTTAGTAGAATCCACCATTGTCAAGGTTTTTCTGCCAAGTCCAGACCATGTGAACACTGGGGGACGCGGGAACCTTTGTCTTATTAAACGATACTAAAGTATTTTCGCAGCATTGTTGACAGAGTCAGGTTACTGGGCTGAGAGGTTGTAAAAATTGGGACATGTTAGCATAATTGTAGTGCTCATGCTTAAGTAGAGTAAGATCACGGCATCGAGTAAAGCTCTCCTATTCAAGTCAAGATGTATATTTATTATGTACTAGTTGGCTATTTAAGCTGTAGAACTCAAGACCCCCTATGGCTACAACATTTTGAAAAAAAAAACCATAAGCCTAATGCATGCTTATAAAATTTCATAAAACTCGGTTGAGTAATGTCCTACGTAGATTGATGGAGAAGTCCGTCATTCGGAATCGGGACATTCGAATATTTTTTTCCCAAACTGAAATGGAAACACGGAGTCAATAAATGACTGTTTGACGAAAACTCGAGTATAGTTCATCGGATTATCTTTAAATTTGGAATGCAAGTAAAAGACAAAAGGATTAGTTAAGTTCCACCATGAGCTGAATCGGTCACGGGCTAACCGACATATACCGGGTTACCAGTTTACAGTTCGATTTGGGGTATAATGTAACATATACCTAACGAAGAAGTAATGGAGTTATTTATTATGGAGGACTTATGTTTAACTTGCACTGTTCGTAAGTTATCCTCAAAACTTTCAACCGTTTTTTCAGCCAGGTATGTACAGTCAGCTGCAGAGAAACGTGACCCTTCCCCCGATCCCGATCAGAAATCAAAAAATATTAATAACCAACCGAAACAGATTCTAATGGGCAAGTTCTGATGCAATTGCATCGTTGTTTAGTAAATACAATTTCATAATAATGTTAACAATAATCGACGTAACTGGGTCCTGTACACAAGATTTAATGGCTCAGGACACAGGGTCGTGATTTATATTGTCAATATTACAACAACTTTTTTCATTTTTCAATTAAGAAAATGACTTGCAAGATAGTTAAATTGGTACTACCAGAGACAAATAACCTAATTAAATAAAAAATCCACGTGTATGGTCATCCTACATTTCTTGAAGTGTTTGTGTAAAAAAACAATTTTATACTGCTTTTAGTGAGCGGCATGAGCAGATTGGTTCTCTGAAATTAAACGCGTTTGATTTTACGAGGTATATATTTTATGTAGGTAGTTATCAACCATTTCGATTTATGGCCTTAAGAGTACCTTATACGGGTCATCAGAGCCGCGATGAAAGTCGTATTTTTTGTTTGGTACATCCATTTAAGTAACCACCCGTTGCTTTGATGGAATCAAGGAAATTACGCACTTAGCAGTAAAACTCTAAGGCTCTAAGAATCGGTCGGTTTGGAGAGCAGTGCAGGAAATTGACTTATTATATTTATTATTATAAACATGAAAAAAAAGTAACATTACAGGAAATATCCTAGTCATTACATTTTTTTATCTAGCCTCGAAGAGCTTACATCAATTATCAATTAAATTATATACTATATTATTAACTAAGAACCTCACACAATTTCAAGCACACTCTTTCAACAACCGGCCAGCCATCCGCAAACAAATCACAGGAGAGTTGCACAGCGTCGAGCTTATTGAGCGCATGCAAAGAACGGCAAATAGGAGAGTTACGACGCGAGACCGTACGGCAAAGAGGGACAGCGAAAAGCCGCAACCGATCTACACGGAACCGCGCAAGCCCATCGGGCACAAAGAGGCGACAGACCTCACTGAGCAGGCTAGGACAATCAAGACGACCCCGCAGGATACGAAGTGTTGCGATAAGCTGGTTGAACAATCTGCGCGTTGCTAGCGAGTTGTATCCGAGAACGCCCTGCAAATAAGCGAATTGCTTGCGATCCTTCAAGTAACTGGCAAACAATCGTAAGAGTGGAGGACCAAACCCTATTGAGGAGAGTTTCTGTAATAGGGTATCATTATCGGCCCGTTCTGCACATAACTGTGGGGCAGATGGAAGGAACACGCTACTGAAATAGTCCGCGAAAGCCCTTGTAGCTGCTAATCCATTAAACGTTTGACCCTTTTATACAACATTTGTTTCAAAACTACCTTTCGTCCGCAGGTTAGAGACATGATTCCAAAAGGACTTAGGGTTCGTTCTGATGCTTCGCTGGATATTATCTATGTAGGTTGCATACGCGCTCGCAATCCTAGTTTTTATGCTGGCACGCAGCTGACTAAAACGACTATACACATTTGGATCACGAGAGACCTTCTTCTGCTTGTGCAGGTTGCCTTTGAATTTTAAGTCTTTAATGACGTCAATTGGAAACCAAGTTGGGTACATTCTGGTGACTTTCGTACTACGACTCTTTTTTGGAACACAAGAATCGAAACAGCTGTACAGTAGGGAATATAGTCGCTTTACTGCCTCATTCACGCATATCTCAACCAATACCGGGCTCCAATCCATCTTAGAGACAAGATCGTACAGGGAAAGAAAGTCCGCTTTACCAAAATTCCAGTCTGTGGCCCGGTCGATATTGCTAGGCTCCACCAGATTAGCCTTTCCGGGTCGATTGGGAGTAACCGTTATATCCAAGGGAGGATGGTATACGTCAGCGCGTTCCACAAGGCCTTCACAAGCTGTTCATACTCTCACTGCACCCACGCATTCTAATACTAACACAACATCTAACTTACTTCCCTTATCATTCATAATGTCGTTATAATCAGATAGTTTACAAAATGTCAAAAAAGTTATGTGTGTAATGTAAGCACTTTATTTTACACAACAACAGATTTACAATATACATCTCATGTAAGGTAGTAAAAAGGCGAACTTATTTCTTTACTCATCGCGGTCACGACTCAGTCATGAGGTTTTGACGAGGAAGTGAGATCTTTTCTCTTTTAGGTGAACATGAAGTATTGATAGTCCCTTACTTCTCATTGGTGTCGTAAGAGTCGACTTTTGGAAACCGGGTTAGAGTATGTTGTGGTCGATGGGGTCTTAAGGTATGTGGTAGTATTACGTTCCTCATCTGGTGGTGAGTAAGGTCGCCAGAGCTCCCGAGGATGCGCTGTGCTGAGAGTGAGGAACCTGGATATGTCTCTAGCTGCCAACACAACGGATCCAGAAGTCAATTAAGGTTCGTCAATGCTCCTGTGATTTGTTCTGGAGTCGCAAGTCTCATTAGCAGTGATCGGAATTAGGTGAGCCTGATACCTATTCTTTGCAAGAGGACATAACATAGAGTGGTTACAACTGGGGAGAAAAATATACTTTTTCTTGAACACCGGGTAATCGATATTTATCCGGGTACACTCACAGACTTTAAGTGATGGGCCATTTATAGCTCACTTCATACTGGGCATCATAGTTAGCTATAAAGTGTCCAGTATAAAGTGAGCTCTAAATGGCTCAACAATTAAAGTCCGTGACCGTACTAGTCGTAATGTTAAACATTTTTACTTACAGAACAGGATGTTTTATGTTAATCCAAAAGTTATAACTATTACTAGTTATACTTGGTAACAGTCTCGTCATACTTAAAAAAAAGGAACCTTTTAAACCCAATAATGTATTTAACTAGGACTTGGTACCCTGATAAAAATCGAACATCCAGTATTCAAGAAAAAATATATTTTTCTACCCGGTTGTAACCACTGCATATTATGTCTTTATGCGAAGAGTAGGTATTTTAGTTCACCTAATTCCGATCACTGCTCATTAGGCTACGGTATCTGATTACCATCAGGCTGTAATCTTGTTTGTCACCGCCGTTGTATAAAAATAATGTTAGGAAGTATTCGTATCCGTATTATTACACGGACACTTTCTTATAGAACATGCATACCCGTAAACGTTGTATTACTATACAGCACGCGCCCAGTTTCTGTGTTTTGAGGTAAATCGTCGTACGGTAGTCAACTTCTGTTAAATAATACTCACCCTTATTGCAATAGCCTCTAAGACCATCTGAAAATCGCTGACCTTAGGCTGTTACTTTCTACAGAAATTACTTGTACAGAAAACCGGATCGATGGTGTGGAGACTTCGATTTAGGGTTTGTTATTATCAGGAACGTGCGAACTATTTATTTTGGATTTTTTTTGCAACTTACAGCTAATATTATATTTTTTTCTTTCATGATAATTGCTCTTTAATTCACGGAAATAAATGGATATAATATGATCTTAATGACGTTTTTGTTACATTGAAATCGCATATTATCAGTTACGAATGAAGAACAGAGCAAACAGGAGCATTTACGGAAAAGAGGTACCCGTGCTACATATCTGGTATATATTATATGAATAACGAAATTAATTATTTATAAAAGTATAATTCTAAGAGAGTTATGCCCAAACAAAAAAAAACAGGAGACTTAAGTCTACATTATATTAAAATTTCAAGCGTCATTCAATATTTGTGTACAAACAGTGTTTTGAAATCGAACCTGTATGCCGAATGATTTGCCTTACTTGCCTCACGTTCATCATTCCTGATTTTGTAATTTTTATGGCGATTGATCTTCACTGGCCAATCATCGTCGATGCGAGATACGCGAATGCAGTTCCAAAGAAATTAGCAGTTGACGGGTGAAATAATTGAGATACACCATACGATAATTATATGATGACCATCATAAAAAGCTGGCACGTTACACGGTCGCAAAGTAAAAGCCGAGTCGTAATCATATAATAGGCTGCATGTCCCGTCGATTGGATCATTACTGGAGAGACCGAGTTTTCTAGACATTACCGGACGCTGGTTGAAGTACAGTCAGCCACAATTCCTATAAAGAGTGTCCAGAGAGCTCCACCAATATAATATTATGCTTGTTTTTTCTTGTTGCTTCGGCTAAATTCGGCTCTAAGATACCTCTGATGTGTCGCTAAAATTCTAACCATGTGGCCCTAGGAACGAAAGAGCACGTGATATACATGTGGGCGCGTGCGAGCGGAATGCCAAGATTTACAGCATCTTGGTTAAATAGTAACCTTCTGACTGAACATCGATAAAATCAGGTTTCTAGGCTAATTTTGTATGAAGTAGTAACGCTGCTAACGAAAATTCTAAATTTCAAAAAAGGGGAAAAATTTAAAAAAATGTGCTCCGAGCAGAATCCGAACCTGTGACATCTGGCATACGCGGTGGTCAATCGCTCTAGCCTCTGAGCCAATTATTACCTATAATTTAAAATTCAGCTTTCTAGATTTCTATATCTCTCATTACCCCATACTTAAATAAATCCAAAATGCTCAACATGTCAAACCGGCGAACCCTGAAACTGGCATCAATGGTTTTTTCTTTGAATCGGACTTGTATACCACAGTACCTAGCACGTAAAATCTAGTAGAAACCAAGACGAGATGCGAAAGGTTTGCGAGCTCAAAGCGATAGTACCTTACTTCCATTGATCCGGCTTCAGGCATTTAGGGGCAGTTTTCGTTATGCTGCCTCTAAATGCTGGAACAACTTGCCGCCCCCCGTAAGAGATAGTACGTCTCTGGAGATTTTTAAAAACCGTTGTAAGGCGCATCTATTGGACTTTCAAAAAAATAAATAACTAGCATTCTAATCTGTTGAGTTTAATCACACACCAATGCTACATAACATAACACAGATATTTAACATTAGTTTTTGTGAGTGTTACAAATTTTAGTGACAAATTATGTTATACACTTAGTATGTAAGTCAGTTAGTTTTTGTAACTCTTGTTTAGATCACATGTAGTTAGTTTAGTTTCTAAGCCACGGAGGTGGCAGAATAACAGCGTCTGATGGCCAAGAGTCCTTAGTGGTCTTTTGGTACAGACACAAGCCGAGCCACCTACCATTTCAATTGTTGTTTCTGTACCTATACTTTTTGTTGTGCCATCATTATATTTAAGTTCATGGAAATACTATGTAATAGGTATACTAGCTAACATTGAATAAATGTCTTATTATTATTATTCTCCTTATTTATTCTTTTTCACATGTTAGGTTTTTTACAATACATTTATCAAATGTAAATATAAAAATATACATACAAAATATAAAAGCATTATAAAAAACCTAACCTAGAGTGCCGCCGGCAGCGAGGCGGGGCCTAAGCTACCGGTGGTTAGGGCGACAGAGAAAGGAACCTCCTGACTATCCGCGCCGTGTCCAAGAGTACCGCCTTCTGCATCTGACCCTTGACCCAGCCATCTAGCGAGAGTCTCTTAAGATGTTGGTCGAGACTCTTCGCAATTAGACCGTTCGCAGAGACGACTATCGGGACAATGATCGTCGAATCAACATCCCACATAGCGGTTACCTCGTGTGCCAGGTCTAGGTACTTACTAACCTTGTCCTTCTCGGCCTTCACGAGGTTCTCATCATGGGGGATGGTGATGTCGACGAGCACTGTCTGGCGCTTCAATCGATCTGTCAGCACGATATCAGGTTTGTTGGCTATAATAGTCCTGTCCGTGATGACAGATCGATCCCAATAGAGCGTGGCACGACCATTTTCGAGAACTGGCGCAGGTGTGTACTTATAGTACGGCACTTCGAAGTCCACAAGACCGTACAGAAGAGCAAGCTGCTGGTGAATAATCTTGGCTACCAAGTTATGTCTGTGCAAGTACTCGCCGTTAGCAAGATGACCACAACCGGAAATGATATGCCTGAGCGACTCTCCGGGACGGCGGCATGCCCGACAAATGTCAACCGTACCGTCCTTCAGGATATATTTCCGGTAGTTGTTCGTCATGATAACTTCGTCCGCAATTGCACAGACAAAACCTTCGGTTTCCGCAAAGAGATCCCCGAAACGTAACCAGTTCACCGACGCGAGCAGGTCTACGTCGGGCCCCGTAAGAGCCTTGTAGAACCGCCCATGTAGCTCCTTACTCTTCCATACCGCCCTGCGGTCCTCGGTGCTTAGTACTTTAAGTCTGCGCCAGTTCTCGTTTGCCATGGAGAGCGGGGTAAAAGATGCGTCTACTGCCACTACGTCACGATGCATCCCACACTCACTGTTCAGGAAGTAATCCCTGAGACTGCACACTTCGCGGTTGTGGAGGTCTTTGGCATTTAAGAAGCCGCGACCTCCAAACTTCCGCGGGATGTACAGTCTCATAACAGAAGATCGTGGGTGTAACATACGGTGCGCAGTGAGCAGTACACGCACTCTTCGATCCAGGAAATCGAGCTCAGTCTGAGTCCACCTTAATATGCCAAAGGTAAGCAAGGGCATCACCCAGGCGTTGAAGGCACGCACCCTATTGCCGCCCGACAAAAAACTGTTGAGTACTTTTGTCAGGCGACAGAAGAAGCACTCCTTCACCGCCCGCTTGATGTCTCCACCCTCGATACCCAAAGACTGTGACATACCAAGATATTTATAGGTTTCTGCTTCGGAGAGTGATCTGAGATCCATTGTCTCAGAAATTTGTAAATTTGTGGAATTTACTACTTTCCCCCGCTGTACATGCATGGCCGCACACTTATCGACACCAAATTCTATTTTGATGGCACTACTGAAGGCCTCTGTGGTTTTCAGTAGCTCCAACAGGTCATGTTTATTTGGTGCAAATAGTTTGAGGTCGTCCATGTAGAGCAGATGAGAAATGACCTCACCCTCTCTCCGTAGCTGGCAACCTAGTCCTGAATCCTTCAGCAGGGTACTGAGCGGATTCAGCGCTAGGCAAAACCACAAGGGACTCAGACTATCACCCTGAAAAATACCTCGCTCAATCGTGATGGAATCCTGCGGGCCAGAGGGGCCCTCTCCTCCCCCGGGTTGACGAAGGACTGTGGTCCACTGCCCCATGCAAGCCACTAAGAAGGATCTCAGAACTGCATCAACTTTATACAGTTCTAAGATCCTCCTCAGCCATGAATGGGGCACCGAATCATAGGCCTTCTTATAGTCAATCCAGGCGGTCGAGAGGGTCCCTCTGTTTCGCCGGACTCGTTGACAAATGGTCATGTCTATGAGGAGGAGCTCTTATTATTATTATTATTATTAACTGGTTTGTTCCTAGTGGTGAGTAAGGTCTCCAGAGATCCCAAGAATGTGCTAAATTGAGAGCAGGGGATCTCTACAGCATATGTTTTTACCTGTCAACACCACATCCAGAAACCTCAAGTTAATAAGGGCATGCCGTAAACTTTATCGTCGTGAAAAAAATCTCGACCACCATCTTACCAATTATGTAGTCAGTTTTATTAAAAAGTTAGTACCCAAGTACCTCTTTTTTTATAATATGAAGGGACAAATAGGGGACAATTTTTTACACAAATCGAACTAGTCACATAGTATGCTCAATAAAGCTTGTGTTATGGGTACTAGACGACGATAGATTTAATAGATATTTACTTAAATACATCCAAGTCTCAAGAACAAATGTTTCTGCTCACCACAGAAAGAAATGCCCTTACTGGGATTCGAACCCGGGACCTCTAGCTGCGGAGGCAGTGTCTCTACCAACTATGCTAAACAGGCCGACAAATTTTCACACCTTATCTCCTTACAATAATTGCTATAATGAAAACATGTTTAAGATGCTGACTGTACCACACTGGTCTAACCGTGGCCTTGTAGAAACTGCGCTGCACTTTATATTGATAGCGCTCGTTGCCGTCTTACTGCTATTTACGGATATTCCGAGTGCGTCTACAGTTGGCAAAGCTCATTCTTAAAATAGGTAGGTACCAGATTTGAATTCGCAAAACGACAAATGGCGGGCTTGATCTTTGAAAATGACGATAATGCAAGTGTAGGTATTTTGTTGGCGCCCTGTAGCCGGGGCATAGAAAATACGCCTACGGTACCTATCTTCTGCCTGCCGTAAAAGGCTACTTAAAGCCCTTAAAGGGGATCCTTGGGGTCAAAGACGGTCGCAGTTCGCGGCGATCGTCTATGAAAACAGATGGTGGGACCCACAGAGGTGTGACTCTAGGGCCGCACTGGTGCGTTGCAACGGAGATCTCAGAGCCATCCGAAAATAGGATGAGGAGGACGAGCGGGGGATTTTTAGTTGGTGCAAGTCTGATATAACCTCCGTACTGTCCCCGCGGCGCGGTGGTATCCATAATGGATTTTCGCCCCGGGAAATAGAAAAGGTATTTTGTTGGAGCCTTGAATTTATTGGAGCGAAGATCTACAATTCCCGATTAGCGTATTTCTTGTAGTTATACTCCTTCTACTCTTTTTTTAAGCCACATAGCGTGGCGGTCTATTCTGGAGGTATAGACAATAGCTTCGCTCCATTACGTCGGGCGCACCCTACTTACGACTACCTAGTTTAAAGTTCATTAGAATTAGGTACCTACTCGTAGTGGACGATTCACACTAAACGGCCGGAGTCGGTGCGCACGCCACCAGAGTCAAAGGAATTCGAAACCTCCATACAGAAGCTAGACTTCGTATCCTAACGGCAGCGGCAGAGTCGGCGGCAGCCGACCGCCTGCCCGCAACCCATTCAAATACGAAATCTAACTTCTGTATGAAGGGTTCGAATTCCTTTGACTCTAGTGGGGTGGGCGCCGAATCCAGCCGTTCCATGTGAATCGTCCATAAATATAACTTGCATGCGACGTCTTCCTTTGGCAAAAGGGTACTTATTGGCAATAAGGCGCCATTCCCTGACTTACGTAATTTAGGTGTACCTTTTGCTGTAGAATGACACAATGAATGATGATTTGTGGGTTTAGTACACTTTCGGAAAATAAATGGCCCTACCGTAGTCTCATCGACTACTTAATTAACCAGTTACCTTACATAAATAATAAAATAAATAAATAAATCGACCTACAGTCCCAAACTAAGCAAAGCTTGTACTACGGGCACTAGACCACGATATACGTACTTATAAATTCATCAAAGATTATGCGTACTACACGACGATATATTTAATAGAAGCCATAAAATTAAGAATTATACATGAATCCCTTTTTCAAAAACGTACAAATAATCTTCATTTCTTTCGACCTGTCACTAAATCATGCCCATTTCGCTCAAGCAGCCCATGCCATAAGGTATTGTCGCGGAATGAAAAGTTTCGTCACTTTTCGACCTCAACGTCATTAAAATAGAGTTGAAAAGTGACCAACCTTTTCATTATGCGACTGTGCAACGTATCAACATTGCATGTCGATGTAAAACGGGTTAAGTGTCAGTAATGTCGTCGTAAATATGAGTTTTAATGTTGGTTTTTCAAGTATGAACAAAGCAATCACCGCGTTTGTTCGCGTCACCTTCTAACCTACATCCTAAGTGTATGTGGTGTTGGTGCCACTGTTAGCGGCCTGCGAAGAAAAAAAATATTACAGGTGTTGTGATTAATGCTTCCTCGTCGTCTAAAGTATTACAGTAGCTACAAACACACTACACTTTTCTCTGAACCAGCAATTAGTAGCACCATTACCAGTACCATTTTAAAAGGGGGGTGTCTGGCACTGATTTAAAGCTCAATAAGTTAGCTAAATAAAAAATGCAAAATGCACGCAAAACTGTCAAGGGACTCTGACTTGGCAGTGTATTACAGAAAGCCATTTTTGTATACAGATGTATGGAAAAAGGTATGGGTGCCTAAATACTTATGAGTGGTAGTGTGTGTATACTTAAATACATAGAAAACATCCAAGTCTCAGGAACAAATGTTTCCGCTCACCACAGAAACAAATGCCCTTACCGGGATTCGAACCCAGGACCTCTAGCTTCGGAGGCAGTTTTACTTCCAACTAGGCTAAACACGTCGACAAATGCTGCTGCCCATCCCGCAGTGGTCTTTGCATTTACCCCCCATGAAATTGGGGGAGGCCTATGTCCAGCAGTGGACGTCCTTCGGCTGATATGGTGGTGGTGGTGGTGGTGTTATAGTTTCAAAAACAATCGCTTACAGTGGACACTAACACACACGATCGCGATGATACTAAACTGATTTAAACGATATGTCTAACAGTTCCGACAGAAGTCTCATCATAACGTAGGAATTGGAACAAGCTTGTAATGATCTGATGATTGCTAAGAAGTTGTGTTTTCGATTTTATGAGAACAGGGGCTGTTATACTTATCGATACTCGTATTCATTTGAGTTCATTGAATAGTTGGTGGCAGTTGAGGTAAAAGCAGTTGCTGTACTGGGGATAACGCTAGGATGATGATGAGTTGAGGTAACTCGATTATCTTAACCCAATCTTAACCACACAGTGTGGGTTTAGATCTGGTCCAATGAATGAACAAGTTAAGTAGTTACAGTTGAGTAATTTGATTTTTGGACCACTTCGGACCTGGTCACAGTGAAAATCAATATGAAAACTGCTAGAGATATTCTTGTCACTGTGACAAGGTACGAAGTGGTCCAAAAATCAAATTCCTCGACTGACTCTAGTATCCGTACTTAAATAGAACACATCATATGTTGTCTGGATGAAATCGCTCTTTAGCGATAAGACCGCCAGTTGTTTACCGTTATATATCATAAATTCCTTACCTGCAGAAAGCACGGCAGATTTCTAATACTCGATTTATAAATAAATCTAAAAGTGTATGCAGGGCCTCATGGCAAATAATAAAAAACAACTGTAATGCAAAACAAAACACTGAAGAAATTGCAGAGATCGTAATGGGTTCAAATACTATTAATAATCCTCAACATATAGCAGAAACAATGAATGATTACTTTATAAATTTAACGACTCAGAGATCTCAACAAGCAAGACAAAATCTAAATATACCCCAAAATAACAAAAGTATCTTTCTAACTCCCGTTGTTGCGTCTGACGTGATTAAAATTATTAAAGATTTGCGTAATACAAACGCTACAGGCTACGACAATATTTGCACCAGGGTCGTTAAACAATGTGCTAATGCTTTATCAAAACCATTAAGTCATATCCTCAACCTTTCATTCACTCAAGGTATTTTTCCGAAACGTCTTAAATACTCACTGGTAAAACCATTGTATAAAAAAGGAATCAAATCAGAGCCTAGTCATTACAGACCTATAACCTTAATACCAGTCCTCTCAAAAATTTTTGAGAAAACAATGCATATTAAAATATCTAGTTTTATTGACCAATCTCAAACATTAAAAAATCAGCAATTCGGTTTTCGTAAAAATTGTTCAACTTCTAAAGCGTGTTTTCACTTAGTAAAATGTGTCACTGAAAGTCTCAACAACAGCGTACCGATAGTTGCAATTCTGTTAGACATGAGTAAAGCTTTCGATTTTGTAAACCATGAAATACTACTCAATAAACTCTACAAACATGGCATAAGAGGTCTTACCTATGACTGGATCAATAGCTATCTCAGTGACAGACAACAGTGTGTTGAAATTACAAAAATTATTGGTCGTATAAATTAACATATAGGTCGAACTACAGACTCAATTCCACAGGAGTGCCACAAGGTAGTATATTGGGTCCATTGCTCTTTCTCCTATACATCAATGACCTACCAGATGCTACAAATCACGAATGTATCCTATTTGCCGATGATACTACTATACTCATAAAATGTAATGATGTTATGACCTTTGAAACAGAAATTAATAACACATTGATAGACATAGTAAATTGGTTGGACAAAAACAACTTAAGCATTAATTTAAACAAAACAAAAATGATACAATTCCAGACATGTAAAAGTAAACATATTAATTTAAATATACAATATAATAATAAAAAAATTGAAGAAGTTGAATCCACAACATTTTTAGGTATAACACTAGATAGGTTTTGTAATTGGAAGAATCACATTGATAGTTTGCACAATCGAATTGATCGTTTTGTTTACGTTTTATATCGTGTGCGAAATGTGGTGTCGGAAGAAGCTGCACTTTCTGCATACCACGGATATGTGGCATCTATCTTACGATACGGAATTATACTCTGGGGGAACTCGGCTGAAGCGGAGACCATTTTTAAAATACAAAAAAAAATGTTTGAGAACCTTGTGTGGAACCGACTTTTTAGCCCACTGTAGACCACTGTTTCAAGCAAAAAGCATATTACCACTACCATCTCTCTATATTTTTGAAATGTGTATCTTTGTAAAAAAAAACTTATCTCTGTTTGAAGTAAGAACAACTAACTCTAAAAGAGGGTTGTATAGAAATAAATTACACTTACCTAAAACCAGGTTAGCTCTATCTCGGAAAAATGTTTACTGTATGGCTATTAGAATATTTAACATCCTGACCGACGATTTTAAAGAAATGCCTTTTATTATATTTAAGAAAAAACTATTCAGTCATTTAATTCATAATTGTTATTATTCGATTAATGAATTCATAAATGAATGTAGATTATAATTAGTATGCTAATATAAATATGTTAAAGTTAATAATGTAATGTATTAATAATGTAGTTAAATATTATTCTGTGTATACACATAACATTTGTACGCCAGTAATGGCAAAACAAGATGCGGTCTATATGTATTTTCTACCACCTTTATATTACGCTTGTTTTTCCAAATAAACGATAAACGATCATTACTGTGTTGTTGTTTTATTTTCTTTTGAAAAAAAAACTTCTTTATTGCATATTGGGACCTTAATAATCAAAACTAATTTTGCAAGCTGTGCGGTAATTATAAAAAAGAACCGAGTTCCATCAGAAAAAAATAATGACTAATTAAAATAAATAATACACAATAATTGACCGAGTATAACGAAGGTCTCCGTTTCAGCTTCGGCAAAAATGCTTTTTTCACTCTACAGGTCGCATTTATCGACCGGTTTTCGTGAAATTTTGTGAGCAGGCTTGATTATTTTCTAGATTTTATTTTGTCGAGACTAGTTTTGAAAATTTTGAATATTTGAAAGAAAAACTTTTTGCGAGGTCAGAAGAGCCACTAATATCTGAATATTTAAATAAGAAGAAATTATCTGAATATTAAGACCGATACTCGTATACATAATAACGCCATCTATGAACATTCACCGGCATTATGAACGACGAGTGAAAGTGGCAACTCAATGCTACTCTGAATTGTGAAAGTTACTAATACTATTGAGACACCACACCGCTGCGTGTTATTTAGATGCAAAGGTAGATGGCGTTGGAGTAGATACTTTAGTTAGCTAATAGAGGAGCGGTGGTGTGATCATTAAACAGACATTATCTACTGTACACACTGTATGTCTGTTGTATTGTGTTAAGGGATATTCTAGTGTCAAGGTACCAAAGACAAGGTAAACTATATCAAAGACAACAAAGTAGAAAAGGAACTTTTTTATGAATCAAATTATATTGTTAAATATTTTATGATTTATGTTATAGTCTGGAGGCAATCGGTCAGTTTTAAAAAAGTCGTCGACATCTCTTCTATATACCTAAAACAGGTATGGATGTGTTCCTTGTTGTCTCTAGAACACGAATCTACCTGTTTTAGTTCATGGAGGGGGGAACACACACAGCTGTGACGTCATAAAGATGGCGGCCGTCCGTCGTTGATTTTTGTCCAAATCTCGGGTTCTATTGTACCAATCGGTTAGTGTGAGGTGTCGTTTGAAAGCTTATTAAACGTAATATAATTGTATTCTTGACGCCTATAACGTATAATGAACGGTTTTAAAAATATTTATGAAAGTGTGTTTTTTTTACTTTTTACGTTTGCTTACTTACCAGAATAATTCAAGAAAATGGAACTTTAGCGTAAATGATGTTATTATAAAAATGATAGAATATTTTATTAGCTTCTTAAAAATATAGATTTAATTGTCATACAGTAATAAATACTTATGTTAAGGCCAATTCCGTAACGCGAGTACCAACGTCGTACAGAGCGACGCGGTAAATCGGCTAAATTGGCATGATGTTAATCTTTGAAAGTGCATTTGTTACGTTCCCAAAGAAAAGGTGTTTTTGACAAATATCCATAAAAATAAGGTTTAATTGCATCGTTGTACTCATAAATTAATATTTACAACCCACAAATTGATACTTTTTACCTAAAAGCGACATATTTCGGAGTGTCCATGTCGTCGGAGAGGTCTAAACCCGACTCAGAATCGGATTCTAACGATTTAACTACCTTAACAAATGACTACAGCTACTACCTTAATACAACTTTATCGATATTAATAGTTAACTTACGTGCGTTAAAATAAGTGTGACCAGAAACAATTCTGAAGAAATAAATAATTTCAACTGCTGGGTATCTAAGTCAGAAGGATCAAAATTCGAGTTGTAATTTGGAATCGGATGCTAAAGATTTAATTACCTGAACAAACGTTAATAAACACTACCTCGTCGACCTAGATACGTAACTGGCGGACGTACAAATAAGTTTGACAAGTAAAAAATGGAAAGAAAAAAATAAATTACTCAAAAGAAATATCTAAGTCGCAGGGGTCAAAAGTCGAGTTGGAATTGGATCCTAACGATTAAACTAGCTGAACAAATGTCTATCAACACTACCTAATTGACTAGGAGGAATAGATAGGTAACTTGCGGGCGTTCAAAAAAGTATGACAAGTAAAAAAATTCTAAAGAAATAAATAGGTAATAATTCAAGTGGAGTATCTAAGTTGAAGAGGGGAAAAGTCGAGTTGCAATCGGATCCTAACAATTTGACTACCTGAACAAACGTCTATCAACACTACTTAGTCGATCTATATAGGTAACTTACGGGCATTTAAATAAGTTTGACAAGTAAAAAAATCTGAAGAAAACAACAGTTATTCAAGTGGAGTATCTAAGTCGGAGGGGTCAAAAGTCGAGTTGGAATCGGATCCTAACAATTTAATTACCTGAACTAATATCTGTTAATACTACCTAGTCGATCTAGATAGGCAACTTGCGGGTGTTCAAATAAGTTTGACAAGTAAAACAATCTAAAGAAAAAAATATTTATTCAAGAGGAGTATCTAAGTCGGAGGGGTCAAAAGACGAGTTGGAATCAGATCCTAACAATTTAACTACCTGAACTAATATCTGTTAATACTACCTAGTCGATCTAGATAGGCAACTTGCGGGTGTTCAAATAAGTTTGACAAGTAAAACAATCTAAAGAAAAAATAATTTATTCAAGAGGAGTATCTAAGTCGGAGGGGTCAAAAGACGAGTTGGAATCAGATCCTAACAATTTAACTACCTGAACTAATGTCTGTTAATACTATTAATCAATCTAGATAGGCAACTTGCGGGTGTTCAAATAAGTTTGAGAAGTAAAAAAAATTAAAGAAAAGTATCCAAGTCGGAGGGGTCAAAAGCCGAGTTGGAATCGGATCCTAACAATTAAACTAACTGAACAAATGTCTGTTAACACTATCTAATTGATCTAGATGGGCAACTTGTGGGTGTTCAAATAAGTTTGACAAGTAAAAAAATCTAAAGTAAATAAAAATTATTCAAGTGGAGTATCTAAGTCAGAGGGTTCAAAAGTAGAGTTGGAGTTGGATCCTAACGTTTTAATTACCTGCGCAAATACTATTTAACTCTACCTTATCAATCTAAATAGGTAACTTGCAGGTGTTCAAATAAGTTTGTCCAATTCAATTCAATTTGCTTTATTTCACACACATAAGTTTACAGTATTAACACCAAAGTCTTATGCGGTAGTTAAATTAAATATTCTACTCATTAGTTACTAAAGTGACTAATAAAATATGAAAAAAATAACAACAATTATATAACAATATTATGGCACAACTTTAAACATAACTAGGATATTAATTTAATACTTTTCTGCAAAACATTCCAATGCTATCGGCAAATACATCTACATCATTATCGTCCTGTAAGATATGGTTCAGGGCAGTTCGTGCTCGAGCAGTGGGAGCGTTCGCTCCGCTGATTTTTTTTAACAAAAATTTTACTAGTCAACTGGATTATTAAGTCGAAGGGGTTAAAAGCCGAATTGGAATAGGATCCTAACGATTTAACTTCCTACACAAACGCCTATAACACTACCTAATCGACCTTGATAGGTAACTTGCAGGCGTTCAAATAAATTTAACCAGTAAAAAAAAATAGAGTTATAATCAGATCATAACGATTCAACTACCTGAACAAACGTTTATTAACACTTCCTAATCTTAAGGGGGAAAGCCAAGGCAAGACATAAAATTTTGTACGCAGCTCGGTCGGTGATAGAAAGAGCCTCAGATCACATGTTTTAAAATCCTCGCCTTAGGGTCCTAGGCTTGGGCTGCAAATGCCTGCGATCTGGGATAGTTTTTATTTTACCGCCTTATATGCATAAAGCAGACTAAATAATGACCGTCTGCAATATTTTTTGACATGTCAATGGCATTCGATTTTGTGTCTCATGAACTACTGCTTCAAAAGCTCCACAATCTTGGAATACGTGGTCCTGCATTAAAGTGGCTTAAATCATACCTAATAAACAGACAGCAATGTGTTGAGATCATGAGTTCAAAGAATTCGACAATAACTCACAACAAATCGTCATATACGGCAAGCAGCCAAGGAGTACCACAAGGTAGTGTTCTGGGACCACTACTTTTCTTAGTGTATATCAATGATCTGCCAGATATCACTACCCATCGATGCACACTCTTTGCTGATGATATATCCATTCTAGTGACATCTGACAACAACAGGCATTACAATAGTGACATAAATCATACAATTAAGTTAGTAATTGAATGGCTTGAATCTAATAATTTATCTGTTAATCTTGAAAAAACTCAATACATACAATTTTGCAATATAAAAAACAGAGGTCTGGCTTTAGATGTACGTCACAATACTACTCAAATTAAGGAAGCTAATGGTGCAAACTTTTTGGGAATCACAGTAGATAAAAATTGTAACTGGAAAACTCAAGTAGATAAAGTGTGCAACAAACTCACAAAATTCGTGTATGTTTTAAGGCGACTATGCAATATCTCTGATTGGAATACGGTCTTGATGGCATATCACGGATATGTTGCACCAATACTGAGATATGGCCTCCTTGTATGGGGAAATTCCTGCGATATCTACAGGGTGTTTATAGCACAAAAAAAAATACTTAAGGGCAATGTGTGGATTATCTCCGCGGGAATCATGTAAACCGTCATTCATAAAGCATGGCATTTTAACATTACCCTGTTTGTACATACTTGAAGCCGCTTTATTTGTAAAGAAACACCCGGGCCTATTTAAAAGTGCCAAGGATGTATACTCCAGGAATACAAGATATCCGAACAAACTTGTACTAGATTTTATTCCCAATAGTGCCCTCTTTATGAAAAACAGTTACTATATGTGTATGAAAATATTCAATGCCATTCCAGAAGGTCTAAAATGTCTACCATTCAACCAGTGTAAAACCCAACTAAATCGATGGCTCAAAGAGCAAATGTTCTACTCATTAGACGACTTATTTGTAAGGTAATAATTGTGATAACCTGATACCAAAGTATAAACTGTAATAGTTATAAGTGCACATTTGCATGCTAGTACCTAGCAAAATATGTGATAGTACAGGAAGAAATGAAGACATACCACCATATTGTACCATATTTTACAGCAAATAAAGATTATTATTATTATTATTATTAATATACTTACTGAGAAAACATACAGACTTCCTACTAATATTTACACCAAGGCGCGACGCCAGCGCTCGAAGCGCAGTCGAGCGTCGTGATTGTCAGTCGACGCGTAATGAACCCATGTTGAGTAAAATTGGTCAAGACTTGTTTACTTATTATTGTTCACCAATAAAACTTATATTTTTGGAAAGCTTATAAAATGATCTACTTATTTTGTAATAACATACATTGCTCTAAAGTTATTATTTATTGAGTTATAACCATCTTTTATCTGTACTTATGCAATCATGCAGGGTAAAAAAATCACATTTTATAAAATATTTCAAAAACGACTTTAGTTATGGTATAAGTGTCAAAAAAGCAAATATAGTAAGTTTAATAAGCTTTCAAACGACGCCTCACACGAACCGATTGGTAAAATAGAACCCGAGATTTTGACATAAATCGACGACGGTCGGCCGCCATTTTTATGACGTCACAGCTATGTGTGTTCCCCCCTCCATGAACTAAAACAGGTAGATTCGTGTTCTAGAGACAACAAGGAACACATCCATACCAGTTTTAGGTATATAGAATAGATGTCGACGAAAATCGTGAAGGAGACGACTTTTTGCAAACTTGCCTATAGACTATTACTTTAACGTGGAAGTTACTACGATATTTGCTGTGAGTCTTTGAATAAAATACAGAGGGGTCATGGGTCGCTAGTAGTAGCGGCTCAGAATGCAAGGCAAAGATTCGCTGTGATGATGAGTGGTCTGGGTGACATAGTGGTATGAGCGCTGGTCAGGCAAAACCAGATGCGCGGGTCAATTGCCGTCTGAGGTTGCGTGCGAGATCACGGTTCAATATTCTTTGTACCTATCAAGTAATTGAATAAGTTAATTTGTATATTTTTTGTTTTGTGCAATAAAGTTTACTTACTATTAGTGTGACGGCAACGCTAAATAATTCAATAAATAAAATGTAATGTGAAGCTCCTGAAAATCTAGATGTAATTTTCAAGTTTATATACTTTCTTGAAGTATATTGCTGTTGGGTCTGTTTAAGCAGCGGCCGCTTTCTATCATCGCACTGCTCGCCGTCGGCAGGGCATTCATCCTCACACCTTAGAACCTAAATGATCGCGTACGGTACGGTTTCAGAGGAACTTCCTCCCTCGGACGCTCCGGTTGTGGAATGAGCTCCCTGCCGAGGTTTTCCCGAGGAACTACAGTATGGGATTCTTCAAGAAAAGAGTGTATAAATTTTTAAAGGGTCGGCAACGCGCATGTGACACCCCTGGAGTTGCAGGCGTCCATAGGCTGCGGTGACCGCTTACCATCAGGCGGGCCGTACGCTTGTTTGCCACCGACGTGGTATAAAAAAAAAAAAAAAATAATACAGCGTTAATATTTAAAAGGCAACTCACGTACTCACAAGACGCGACGTGGCACCACAAAATCCGCGTCGCGGCGCTAATTTCTGATATCGCTGCAACTTTGCATACAAAAGTCTTTGCACTCGTTGTCTCAAGACCTCATCTACTATGCACTGTGTGCATGTCTTCACAGCGTCTAGAGAAACTCTAGTGGAGAGGCAAGTTAATCTTAACCTTGATAAATTTATTGGATACATTGTATAATTTTATTATTCTTTTACACTGCTTCATCTGTCAACTTATTTGACATTTGTATACTTTTTTAGAATTAAAAAAATGTTTCTTTATTATTATAGCAGCCAGCCCAGCCTGCACGATATATGCCAGCCATAAAACGAGACCATAAAACCTATCGTGATACCTGGCCAGGTCATTCAAATTAAAGATTTCTAAAATTCTTGTAAGGCACTTAAATTAATAAGAATTTTTAACTACTTTTGGAATATCTGAAATATAAATAAATAGTATAGAGATATAGTAATGACTAATCTATACTAATATTATAAAGCTGAAGAGTTTGTTTGTTTGTTTGAACGCGCTGATCTCAGAAACTACTGGTTGGAATTGAAAAATTCTTTTTGCGTTGGATAGTCCATTTATCGAGGAAGGCTTTAGGCTATATAACATCACGCTGCAACCAATAGGAGCGAAGACGCGGAGGAATACGTGCCTTATCGCATTAAGTTAGCCTTTGGTGCTTGTGACTTCTGACTGAGCATTATAGATTAAATAAATAAAATACGTATCATATGCCTTTTTTTATTAAAAATGGAATTGCTCTTGGCCAGCATCTAGCCAGGGGGCAAAGATGAGGCCGAAGCGAGCTCACCCAGAAGATGCCTATTCACTCGTGCCTTGAAAAGGTCCAGGTTATATGAACTCGGAAATACAGATTCCGGCAGAGAATTCCAAACCTTAAAAGTTCGCATTATAAAAGAAGATGCAAAGCGCTCCCTGAACATACAAGTTGTGGGCTATTACAGGAGCAAATAAATAAAAATTGGAGGACAATCTTACACAAATCGACGTAGTCCCAAAGTAGGCAAAGCTTGTAACTATGGGTACTAAAGGAGGATATACATGCTTATAAAGATAAATAAATACTTAAATACATAGAAAACATCCAAGACTCAGGAACAAATATTTGTATACACTACACAAATAATGCCCTGACTGGGATTCGAACCCGGGACCTCCGGCTTCGTAGGCAGGGTCACTGCCAACTAAGCCAAAGCGGTTGTCGTTTTATTTACATTTTTTGATTTTTTTTTATGATTTCTGAATTTGCATAGCATTTTTAAAATAATATCTTGTTTACCTTAATAAAATACGGTAATTGTTTTTGAATAAGAAAAAAAAAATTTTTCAAGTGTAATCACTTGGAAGTAATTGCTGAAGCATGAATCTCTACCGTTTAATTATTTGTTACAGGAATAATTTCGTACAAAAGGATGCGGAAAAAGTTGCGCAAAAAGTTAGTCCCGCACAAATTGGATTTTTTCACCTAATAGCAGCTCGGCAGTGCCAAAGCCAAGTCCTCTAATCCCATTGTTACCCATGTTCACGATAATTGCACATACATTCCCAATTAACGGAGTGTTTCTTACACCGCAACGTGTACGCTATTCACAGCTTGTTTCACCTCGCCTCACCACTCACCTCTATATCTTGACACTGAGGTTCGATATAACAACGCGTAATCAGGGCCCTTACGTAGGCTAGGGACAAATATGCGCACCAGATTCCACAAGCGAAATTCCCATTTGGCTACGACTGCACACGATGCGAACGACGCGAATATTCTGATTCAGTTTTGCGGTAGAAGAGAAGCAGCGAGTACTCCATGCAACAGGTCAGCTACGTCGCTGAAATTCCGCCTCAGTGTGACATGTCCCTGACGCGAGGAGAAATCATGCCGAGATAGCATCAGAGGAAAAATTATATTTGCTGCGATTGCATGAAATTACAAGCACTGGATTCCGCAGCATATTTTTGCGAGATTTATCCCCGGCCTCGGCTGCTTTCGTATTTATTCTATCGACGGGGTGTCAGTGCCAAATTTTCTTTACTGCTGACCTACATTTTGATGAGTGCTTCCAGATTGGAGTAAAATGCGCAGAAGCGAGGTAGTACGAACGGAGATCTACATCCAAGCCACTTAACTCAATGCACAATTGTGAGTCTTATAGTAAACCGAAAAATGAGGAAATCTGGAAATTGGACGACATCAGTAAGATATCGGTAAAGTTAACAATACCGCAAACAGATTCCGCCCCGACAAGCTAGGACAAGCTAGCTAGCCTTAATCTGGTTCACTTGAGACGAGGTGACGCATTGTGAATAACTCGGATCTGTTTCAAATTGATTACGCGTGTACCGAACAGGAAAATGTGACCAATTTACTGTTTGTATTTGAGCTTGGGTACTTGATGGGTTTATGTTAGTGAGGAGTGTTAGTTAGGTGGTTAAATAAATGTGTAGTAATAATGCTTGTGCAGTGAATAATATTGGACCGGTCATTGTGAAAGTCGTCTTTCGGCTGACATGATTTTGATGATGATGAATAATATTTGAAGTAGCGTTACCATTTATCGTTTTACCAGTAAGCTTATTGTACGTCCCACAGCTAGGCGTCTGTCTCTTCCCTTGGATGAGGCGGATTGGGCAGTACCCTACGTTGACCTCACACAGTAAGCAGCTCAGAATCATAACTGGCGTATTTGCAGGTCACTTCGGATCAAAGGGCGCTTAGAAGATGGACAGCATACATTGTAGAATGTGCGGCGAAGATGACAAAACGATGAAATCCTTGCCAGACAAAGAATACTTATGGCTACCCAGAATCAAATGATTTCAGAGTTCTCCCGCTGAGCTCGATCATCCGGTTTGTGGAAAAATTGGAAAAGGTACAAAGAAGGCAGTGATTGCGAACCAAAAGGTCGATGTACATCCGAAAGGGCCCTCAACTTAATAAGATAAAAAGATCCCGCGGCGTTTACTTTCTTTGTTATACGACGGAGCCGCACGGGTAGCTAGTAATGAATGAAACGACAATTAAAACTTAAGCCCTCAACTTTTTCTTTAGTGAAAAATTGAGTATTCAAGACTAGAGGACGGCTGCACCGGACGGCTAATATTTCTTTTACTGAGACAGCGGCAAACTTTAAACGTGGCTAGAATTTTAAACAACGATATTAAATATCTTATTAGGGTTCATTTTATTCAACGACGGTGGCAAACAAGCTTACGGCTTGTCTGATACCGTAAATACTGTAGCCTTCTGACTGTAAGCCCGTTGTCAACATGTTATTGACTTGTGTTGAGAGCTAGAGACTTATATGTATGCCCCTCATTCTCAACACAGCGCATGCTCGGGCGCTCAGGCGACTTTAGTCACCGCCAGGAACTACCATAAGAATTAACAATGCTGTTATTATAGCTGCGATTTTGTATAAGGTACTTTCCCAGTTCTGGTGCTCCAAAAAAGAGCGCTTTGACGTTCTGCTGTGCCCTAATAGGATTATAGAAATTTGTTACATCCGGCTATCCGTAAGGCCACGTTTATACACAGGGGACGTGTTGCTCGACATGACTTGCTGTTGGGCCACTACTTAATTATAGTTTTTCCATGTCTCCTATGCCTAAATGCGGCCTGACAAACTGAGCTACCGAAGCCATACTTACCTCATTACGCCTTAGAAATGCTTGTAGCATCATATAAATAAGCTTATCACTTGTTTTTGTTAGCTTGACCAAATTAAGTCGAAACTGGACGGATGAAGTCGCAATTTGTTACCTATTCGAATTCCGGTGATACATTAACAAACTTTGAAAAATAAAAACAGCGTGTGATACGGCGAACGAAAAGACTTGTTAACCGATTTCAAAAAAAGGAGGGGTTATCAATTCGGTTGTATTGTTCTTTTTTGCTAAAAGCCTCAAAGATTATAAACATAATACTTAAATTAGATGACAATCAACGAATCAGCCCTTCTATTTTCGAAATCACTGAACTTAACATTTTAGAAAAATCGACAATATCTCTAGACTCAAAAGTTACTGCGAATGTTCTTCAAGCGATCATGAATTTTTAGGTTTGGAACCTTTCCGACTCAAGTTAAAATCAGACTTGTCCAGTTTTTAATACTAATTTTTCATCAAAACAGCTTTGTTAAGTTAGCGCGTGACTTAAATTAAAATTTTCTCTGGACGTTTCAAATTTCTTTGTTGCATTTTAACGGAAAGATATTTTAGCATTTTGCGTTAAGATATCAGACATATTTATTTCCGGTTGAATCCTAGAAATGAGCTTCGGGTTCTTTTTGTCATCTAATACCAATATTTAGCGTAGGCACTCATTTTCACGAAAGTGACTGTTACATTTTCACACTACACATACTCCTTATTATGTCTACGTACTTATTTCGCTTTTGGGGGGTTATGCGGACTCTTTGCTTAAAAGCAGGAAGAAAAAAAAGAAACAGTTTGGCACTTTGGATTTTATTGCGGCCGACGGCGGATTATATTTTTAACAAAGATAAGAAGAACAGATACGAACAGAACAGAAGGACAGATTTCAGTGCCTGGGGGTATGAATATGATCTTTTATTATGTAGATATATACATTTTTTCCCACACTTCATAAACGTGACGGGTCAGAATCCGTGACGTTGAGACTTGAGAATCAAACCATCAGAACCAGTGCAAATTCCTTGCGATCGAAGAAATAATGACTACCGTCTAACCTACCTACCTATCAAACTAGGCTTAGTTGGGATGAGACCAGTTCCCTCAAGATGTTTTCGTTCATAGAGAAGCAACTGACAAATTCACTGAATACAGTGGCTTAAATAAAAAAAAATTACTTTGTCCTGCACGTAGGCCGCAATAGCTTATTCAAGTAAAAATCTAATAGCCGAGAAGGAACGCCGAAACAAGCTCTTTTCTTTTTCTCTCAAAATATGCTTATTTGCAATGATAATACTTAACCTACTTCATATACCTATACAACACCTACTTCATATACATAAGTAAATCTGAGTGTGGAAACAAGAAAGAGGAAAAATATTTACAATGCGTATTTCAACAAGCCAAAGAAAGTCGAAAGTATGTAGAAAGCCGTGAAGTAATCCTTAAAAATACCAAAAAATTCCACATCTACAATTTTATTTGAATTTACGTTGATAATTTCCCAAATCGTACAACGCCTGCCGCTACATGTTGAATACCTACGTCAAGACGAAGCATTGCCCCGTATTTTTAGCTATCTTACTCAAATTTTGCTCACGGCAATTACTTATTCTGTGCTCACGGTAATTTATATAGGAAACGTATATATGTTTATATAATATACTCATTTATTCATTTATTTGATTCAGGCATACATATTCCTAACAGACCAACAGACATAAAATTTATAACATCAATGTGTTACGCATTTTTTTGTCTTCAAGGACTCAATTATGTCTACATTTTAATCTATTGTGTCAACATGTCATTGTGTTACGAAAGTTACCCATATAAATTGCATGACTAATTTTCGTAACGTAAAGGAATCCATTAAGATGTAGTCATAATTAAACCACCATTGTACTTTTTTTAAATTCACCCTTAAGTTTTTATTTTATTTATTTTTTATGATTCAAATCTTGTTATTGTCAACAACCTGACCACAAAACAAAACATCTTTTAGTTGCTTTATTTTTAGACCCCCTGTCACATTGCAGCGAATACCTTAAACTTACTGCGTACTAAATGTTTACATTTATTTGCAATAGTCATTGGAATGGAATGGTGGTCCTGGGTTTGAATATCGGTCAGGGCATTTATTTTCTTGTATGTTTTCTATATATTTAAGTATTTATCTACTATACATTTTTTATTAGCAATGGGATTTCTCTTGGCCAGCATCTAGCCAGGGGGCAAAATGAGGCCGACGATGAAGCGAGCTCACCCAGAAGATGCCTATCACTCGTGCTTTAAAAACGCTAGGTTATATGAACTCGGAAAAACAGACGCCGGCAGAGAATTCCAAACCTTAGAAGTGCGCATTATAAAAGATGATGCAAAGCGCTTGGTTGGAATTAGAGGAATTTCGACCAATTTATATCCTAAAACTATGACCACGGTCTCTGGGGGATTGGCAGCAGCATCCCTGGAATGCAGAGGAGATACTGCGATCGCCAACCCACATGCCAAGCTTGGTGATTATGGTATTTACCCCTCAGCAGTGGACGTCCTTCGGCTCATATGGTGGTGGTGGTCGCGGTGGAGTCATTGGATAGAAAATTGGGAACATTTCCAGATGCTACAAATACAAAGTCACCATTCTCCTGTTGTTTTACCGATTGTAGTTATCATAAATGAGCCGAGGATCTGCTTTAGCATCTTATACTAAAATTTGGAGAAGACACTTACTTACTTTTACAAAAGCGACTGCCATCTGACCTTCCAAGCCACAGGAAAAAAAGGACTTTGTTGGGATTAGACCGGTTTCGCGTTGCCTTCATTCATCCAAAAGCAACAGTTAAATATTAAATGATATTTCGAAGTCCAGATACAGCACGCAGCGGGCTGTCACCTGCCTTACTTCACGGTTCATCATCATCATTATCAGTCATTCCCGCAATGCTAAAGATCATGACATCATGTCCTATTCTTGGTGCCCAGACTTTTCTATAGGCTCCTATCACCCGCCTTATGCATGGCCTCGTGCTAATGTAGTTGCAGGGGTGCAGTGATTTGGGTGCTCCATTCAGCGGGTGGTCTGCCCCGGGACCCCTGGCAAACAATTATTCCCTTCATGATTATTCACTCCAGCCTAGCTAGTATGATAGCTTATATCGGTACGTTATATGGCCTAAATGTACTGAAACGTCACATAAAACCTGACGGTATAAGATATCGTGCTACGTAGGCAGGCTATTCAAAGAATGTCCTGAGAGATGACCGAAATACGTGAGGATGCGTCAGACCACTCAGTTACCGTGGCTTAAGTTGTGCGAGGTACATTAAAGTAAATATTGTTCCTAACGGTGTAAATACGGTAGCAGAATACTTTTAATACAAAACAATGCGCTTGCGGGCACGGCATTCAGTCCAAATGTTAAGCTGATGGAAAATATGACTTTCAGCCCGGTTCGAAAACAAAAGGCTCTAGAATAACGAAGTAAACTCTCTAGAAATACATATATAAGGTAAACCCAGTGTTTGACATTTTACCAATACCAACATTCAGTGCAGGGCCTAGCCTGGTCCTGCACTGCCATACCGCTTCATGAACTCTAACAACTGGCAACCGTACTGTCTTCTCGAAGATCTCTCGGTTTCAAAAATAATTACCATACGATTATTTTTAAGGGCGCGTTTGGAAAGCTCCGTGATTACCTCGCGAGTTCGTGTAGTTCTGGTACCCGTGTAGTAAATCGGGGAGGTTCTAATTATACGTGGGTCCGTGACCGGTCATGCTGCGACAAATACTGGAATTTGAATTGAATAATATATGGATAGAAATTGTTGGATTTTGGTGTGTTATTAGGTGTATCTACATCTCAAAGACGCGTGTAGAATATACATGGCGCGGGATCAAATTACTATGAGAAACATTAAAAAATTTAATGAAGATCGAAAGTGACAAACAAAACTATACCTCTCGAATTGACTCATACCTATCTACCGAGAGCTATATTTTAGTATTTTGTATAGTTATTTGCATTGTTTTCTGATGCGGAATATTGATGGCATCCTGTCTTCATAAATATGCATGAAATTAAATATTCCCTCAAAACTTCGCGCCTATTGAAAGTTTGACGCCTGAGCTTAATTTTACGTAAAATAAGAGCTGGTATTTCACTTAAAAAACGTACCTATTATACGAGTATTATAGGAATATCAATCGTATTTTTATATCGCTGTACTTCGACTGTATGGATAAGCAAACTGTCGTTTGTCAGTGTCACCCGCAGTCCAAGTCAGTTACTCTTTATTGCGCACCTACATATAAATGAGTGCTTCCTGGTTGGCGCGGGATGTGCGAAAGCGGGGCAGAACGAATGCAGTACTGCATTTATCATTGTGTCACACCGCATATGAAAAACAGAGGTAAAGAAGGAGATAGCAAGAGAGATACACCTTACAGAAGACCGCAGTCATAATAGCATCACTACCTACTTACTCTTTACTAAAATTCTAACGTTGCTATCTCAGTGAATACAAGCCTTTTAATTCCTTATTCTCATTCTTATCTCGAGAGTGTTTGAAGTGTTAATGAAGTACGAGTGTACTTGTACATATTAAAATAGAAGACGCGACTTCTATTTATATTAGTGCTAAGATAACATCAAGGCGTCCCTATTCAGCTTCATGTGTCTGGGTGCTATTGTCATTTCTTGCAAATTGCATGTTTATAAAAATTGTACTTCAATAACACATAATATTATCTTTTATGTTGTAGGTGAGAATGAGCCGCTTTTAAACTTTACTTATTATTAGAGTTTATAAGCCGAATGAAGCTAAAGGTGATGAGATGGAAATTAAAAGATATGGAACATATTTATATTGTTATGATTTTTTATGATGTACAATTCACATAGGTATCATAAGCTTTTGTATACGTCGCACTACCGAGCAGGTTATTAAACCCATCTGTTCACAGTGGTAACTAGTGATTCCCAGATGTTACCAGTAAAGTGAATTCGGTAACTACCAAAAAAACAACCCAAAAAAAAGCTACAGAGCTTAGCACATAGACGCAAAGTAGCATGTCTGTGCGTCTTCTACAAACTGTACTTCGGTGAGTGTGCTCAGGAGCTCCATGAGCTCATACCGCCTTCCCCCTTCTTCCATCGGAGTTCCAGACGTACGGCTGGCTACCATCCTTACCTGGTCGAAATTCCTCTAATTCGAACCAAGCGCTTTGCATCTTCTTTTATATTGCGCACTTCTAAGGTTTGGAATTCTCTGCCGGCGTCTGTATTTCCGAGTTCATATAACCTAGACCTTTTTAAGGCACGAGTGAATAGGCATCTTCTGGGTGAGCTCGCTTCATCTTCGGCCGCATCTTTGCCCCCCGGCTAGATGGTGGCCAAGAGCAATCCCATTTGTAATAAAAAAAAACCTTCACACATCATACCACTGGGAACAGCAGGGATAAAAATCCCAGCTGGAACAAGTGAGAACAACCCAGCATGAATAAGAAGTATTCCTAAAACCAGCAAAGCTTATACTAACCCTTTGAACGCCAAGAACCTATAAAGTGGTTGTGTGTCGTCGTGCCCACCACGCCAACAACCACTGAAAAGGTCGGAGTGAAGGTGTACTTTGATCATGAAATCTGTCTGTCATTAGTTTGTACCTTTTGAACCGTAACAGGTCACTCTAACTTTTCTAAAAGTATTGTTGCTACAGTCTAAATACCCTGCCTAACGTACGCTTTAATTGAGGAAAATAATACCTTAAATAAGCATTCAGATATCTTGCAGTTAAATAGAAAAACCATTTACTGATAACACTCTACATATTTTAAAGTTTCGAAACAGTCTTATGATCTTTATGAAGTATTTTTGAACTACAAGGGGGACAAAAAATAAGTAGTTCGATACCAAAATGTATAATATCGTTCCAAAAAGCTTGCCTACTGTTTAAACAGTTTAAAGTCTAAAGATTCCACCGCACAGAGCGTGGCGCAGCGTCTTTGCAGAGCGGAGGCAGTTTTGCGGTAAAGCGAACGCGGTCCGGGGCACGTCGCACCATAAAACTACGCGGTATTCGGTAGCGCGGTAGAGATGAGCCGGCGTGTGAGACATATGAAGCAAAAATCGACAGTCGATAGTCTCGGAAAGATTAAAAATGCAAAACCGCCTTTGCTCCACACCGCGCCGCACACGCGATGAAATTTAGAGCTTAAAGAATTCTGGGTTTAGATTCGGGTAAGCAAATGGTCTTGCGTGATTACTTGATTAGAACATATTAAATAAATGACCACAAAATAATTTAGACCAAGTACAAGTTCAGAACACTGACCTACATACTAACTACTAAAGCAAGTTTAACGATGGCAAATAATATAAAACATTTGTTAAAATCTTTACCACATTTGCTCCCTTTTGCCTGAATCGCTTTCTCTATAATGATCTCGTCTTTGAGATATATGAGCGGTGGAAATAATGGTCTGGTTGATGTGATGAAAATAAAAGTCCACGATTTTAAGAGACGTCGAGCAATAACCATAAATTGTGCCATTTTTGCTCTTTTACACTTTTTATGCAAGAATGTAGACGAAATTTAGGACTAATTCTTGTCTATTGCGTTCTTAAACGTTTATCATGTCCTTCAAAGAAATTATCATCAGCCTAAATACGTCCCACTGCTGGACACAATTCTTCTATTGTTATAGAGGTATCACTAGGTTACGAAAAACATCGTAAAGATCGGCATTGACGATCGCTCTAACAGTTAGTGTTGCGTCAAAATCGGTCCATTATATTCCCACGAAAATAATGTAGACAATACGCCATTGGACGTTAGGTATCGAAAAACGTTTGTACAAAGGTAATGATGTTTTTACGATTTTCGTGTCAAAATCTAAAATATTTTACTTAAATTCATTCTAGTTTCCAATCAGGACAAGCAATTAAATTTAGTTGATGGGAACCTTTTTGTTACATTTTTCTGACATCAAATCAAATGTGAAAATTGTAGTCCCGCGTATTTATTTATCACTTTCACTCACACTTGGATGATAAAGTGTGGATTACTAGCACTTCAAAATTGAATCAACAGCGTTAAAAATATATTTTGATAAAATCAAATATCAACAATTCAACACTAACATAATACTCGCTCAGACATATAGGTAAAAAACTTAAGAAAAGAACCTGTTGTATGCAGTTGTGACGTGTTCGAATAGACATTACATATTTAATATGTGTAACATTGGTGTAACACAAACAAAACAAATGTCTTTTCAAACACGTCACAACTACATACTCGTACAACAGGTCCTTTTCTTTTTACCAATAACTTTGTTTGTATTTTAATCTGGGTGTTTGAAATTCGAAAACTTTGGACAAAATGCAATCTATCTACATAGAACAGCCAAGTGCAAAAATATGTAACGCATTGAACTTCTTAAAACCTTATTTTGATTCGATTTTTGAGTAAGTGGTCTGCACCCATTGCTTTTAACTGTTCTCAAGAAGGAGTCGGAAGTACGGGTGCTTTTCAAGTCATCGTGAATGGTTTCCCGTAAGTACCTGGTTTCATGAATTAAACAGCTCACTTATCAAATAAATTTTATTAAATAATCAATAAATAGAATAAATTAATTCGCTTCGTTCGTTCGTTCAATGCTTCGCCCAGCCTCGATAAGGAAGAGGCGCCTCCCGTTTTCTTCTATGGTGACCATGGTGTCCAGCGTAGATGACTTGGTGGTCTTCATGGTCGTCATGCGACGCTAGTTTCTTGACACCTACGATGGCTGACAGCATCAGGGCTAGCGCTGACACGGCGAGGGCCTGAAAGGAAAGATCCTTGGTATGAGTCACGAAAGGTACTGGCTAGGTATTATTCCGTCAGATGTCAAACCGATATTGAGGAATTATGGACCTAGCGGATACAAAAGCATGAATTTCATGCTGTGGTAGTCCCTAATTTCCTTCGCCAAATCTAAACCTATGTAAACAAATTTCCTTATAGGTATAGATCAACCAAGAGTCTTACTATGCTTATATGTTTTCATTTTTTGATTTCATGCTTACTAAACATGTAGACGACTGTAGGCGATGGCAAAGTAAGTGTATTTTTATAGCGTTGTACACATAAGCATCTCTAGTTTATTAAAAAAATACTGTTATCAGTCAAAACAAAACATAGGGATATAGTAACACTCTTTATTAATCAACGTGAGAAAATTTCTCTATCTGGGTTCAAATTTGGCACCGGAAATAGGGGACTATCAAGACTAAAAATTCAAACTTTTGTTTAGTATTTCGTCTTAAATTTGAATGGTATTGAAAGTACAAAACAAATGAATGAGAAGAGAACCATTTTAAAACTAAACGCCCTTATAGTAAGTTTCAGCTCAAACGTAACGTAAGTATATAGCCGGAATACAAACAGAATACACATGGAAACAATGTCTACTAGGCGTTCATTAAAGAACTTGTATTTAGAGTTCTGTATCTGTTTAGAAAAAAACGGAACCGTTATAGGATCACTCGTGTGTCCAACTGTCCGTCTGTCCATCTGTCACTGCCAGTTTGCTCTGAAACTACTAGATTTGTTGAAATTTGGTACAAATACCTATGTAGTAAATTATAACATAAAGAAATGAATTTTAAACATGCTGGACACGGGAAGGTAAAATAAAACAATCAAAAAAGTTTTGCATGCTTCATCGTGTGATATATTACATTAAAGAGCTCAATATTAGGACCTTAAATTTATATACTAAATAGTTTTACAAAATATTTAAGATAATAGATGAAAATTGACCTTTCCCCACCGTATCTCCAAAACAACGGGTTTAAACTTTTGAAAAAATGTTGAAAATAGTTCTTTAACTATAGATTCCAGGAAAACCTATAAGAAGTCTTGACAGTTATTTTCAAAAAATACACCACACATAATCCAGCATTCCCTTATAAACATACAATACGTCAAAATTCAGTAACAAAAACAGTGGTAATAATCCCCAAATGAATCTACTAATTGAGCAGGCCCTTATAAAAGCACCCAGATAGCTATAATAAACTAATTAGTATTCTATGTCATAAACATGTAATAAAAGCTATATTACACAGTTATTGCAAAAGAACTGTCGTGTCACGTTACAGATGGAGAAAACAGTCAGAAAGGCAGATTATAAGACTTTAATGACATCTAGTTTTGTTAATGTAGGATCTTGATAATAATATTTGAAAGTTTAAATTATTACTCAATAAATAAAACAAGAAATAAATTAGAATATACATATATTTTATGTATATATTATTTTTAAACTAGTCCCTACGCCAATTCTTGGGATAAGGTATTAAATAAAAAAACAGCGAGTTGTACCTGAATCGGGGATACAACCGTATCAAAAAAAAATGCTCACACGTCCAGCCTGCAGACCCAATATGCCCTGACAAGTCCATAACTGAGCAGCTACGCGCCGATTTCTTGATAAAAATGATGATTGCTGAGCAACCAGATACCCTCGAGCTAAGATAAAAATACTTCCGTGTAGACGAAAGTTACAGATTACAATATTATTTTGTTTAATCTTAAACGTTCAGTTTAGGATAAACTATTGCCTCTTCGGAAACTAGATGAACCCAAATTGATTGTACGATTACAACATGTTTACATTCCTGATACTCTAAAATATAGAGTCAGTTTAAAAACAGAAATAAACAGCTTATTTTTTTAAAATATTATTTCGATATATAAATATCCACAATTTATCTTAAAGCCGATAAAAAACACTCACTAGAACACTAGAACGCCCGTTCACACATTAAACAATTCTACTCGTATGACGACAGGTATGCACCGCCATTTCGACGTTTTTTAGGTGAAATATTTCCTTAGCTATGACTCTGTGTTAACACTTTATCAGAAAAATCTGCTAGATGACATTTAATTTTAATTCAAGTGGTTCCAAAGTCGCAATAATGGAAAGTAAAGCATCCAGGCAGGGTAAAGGAGTAAGGAAACTCCATACAAAAGGTACATCCGTGGCTCACGCACACATACACGCGGCGATGTGTGCGCGGTTGCTCGTGCTACGCGCTAAGCTAAATGATTGATGTGACGGCAGGTCTTCTCCGTTCTCGGTCAGGACGCCTCGCCATCGCGGCAACACGTTTAAAGTGAAGTCAGGCCTGCAATTACTGCGCGCTACAAATTATGTCAAATCATGAGCGTCGTTGTTGTCATGGATGATTCAATTCATAAATATTGCCGATCACTTGAGTCTATTATAATGTGCGCAATATTAGCTATGAATTACATAGGAACAGATCAAGTAAGAGCGCATTGTACCTTGAATACCTAAAAACACTAAGTTTTTTAGGTATTCAAGTTACAATTAGATACTTATTTTTAATAAGTATAGAAATTGATGCGAATAATAACTTTCATCGCATTGGTCATATCATTCACTTACCTACCTATTTTAATGTACATACTTGGTATGTATGCCTTACCTTAGGATATTTTTTACGATTGTGTAGTCAAAGTAAGTAAGTCGTAGCTTCTTTATGTCAGTCCGTTTATCCGCAGCTAACTCAAATTGTTAGAAATACAAACCTGTAATTTTATCAAGAGCCTGCTCAGACAAACGGACATAACAGCTGGAGACATCTACGGGTCCCTCACTCTCATCACAGTGCATCCCCAAGTCAATAAAGGGTTGGCAACGCACTTGTGGTTCCTCTGGAGTCGCAAGACTTCACAGGTACGTAGGTTGTCTGCTTACCACCAGGCTGGCCGTATGCTTGTTTGCCACCGTCGTAGTATAAAAAAAAAACATTGGTGCCGTGCCTTTTATAACCGGTGACTTCACAACTGCTCCTAACGGCCGCACTTTCCCTAATCGTTTACTCTGATCCAGGGACGTAGGAGGCTACTTATTTTTTTTGGAAACTAAAGTATCCATGGGCGTAAGACCTGATACTGGGTTTGAAGCCGGACGAGTGAGTGGCGCATGATGGAAGTCTATGTTGTAACAATTTTACGATAAAACTCTTTCAAATTATCACTTGACTGACGAAACTGAAAAACGGGACCAAATTGATAAAATTGTGTTTTTAAAGTCGTGAAAAAAACAAATTTTCAAAACATCTTTAACCAAGTTTATAAAACGAAAACACCTCCCCTATATTTATCAAAAAATATTTATCAGAAAATAGATGAAACCATACATCTACCTACATAATTAATTTTGCAAGTGCGTGAATGTCTGTTAGTCGGCCATTTTATTTACATATAAATTAATTGTTATTTCGCCCATTTAGACATAAAAAAAAAATATTCACTAAGTATATGGATCTTTATTCCAGTAAAGTAATTGATGTCAAAACGCATTGTGAGATTACGTGCTATGGTTATAAAAATGCTGATGTAATGGTAATTGTATCTTGTATATAAAATATAATACATGTTTAACAACTAATGCAAATTGAATTATAATCATAATTATAATCATATTTGGTCCCCAAATATTTATAATTTATTTTATTATTATTTATGTATTAAGTAGTAGTGAAATAATTCCTTATATAAAGATTCTCCACGGTGAAAGATCAAATATTATATCAGGTTTTTGGTTTTATATATGGTATACATGTGTATTATTGTTGGCACAACTAAAACAAGCTAAGTTTCTCGGCATAACATTAGATTCCGGTCTCAAATAGGATGCACATATAAACAGCCTGTGTGGTCAGCTGTCCGGCGCATGTTTCGCTCTGAACAGATTGGCACACGTCTTACCTCGGAAGCAACTAATATAATGTTATTATTCACTGTTTCATTCAATAATAAGCTATGGACTCGATTTGTGGGGGACATCAGCAGAGTAGCAACGTGTTTTCATCCTCTAAAAGCGTGCATTGCGTATTATCTCGTTTGTCCCACTACGCACTCCAGCTCAGAATCTCTTTAAGGATAACATAATCCTCACTTTGCCCTCACAGTACATATACGATGTTTCTAAATTTGTCATAGAGAAAACATTGACACTTTTCCTCAAAAGAAAATAACACGCACTAGGCAAGGATCTTAGAAACAGCTCCTTACACAAACCTGTCGGCTTACCAAGTCAACAAGAACCATGTCCCATGTGGGGCCTAAATTTTTTACAAACTTCCCGTAGAAATAAAAAACGGGTAGTATATCTATCTTTAAAATAAAATTAAAAGCGTGACTTCTTACCCACTCATTTTATGATAATAAAGATTTTTATGACATGCCTAATTAATGCCTAATTTCAATTTAATCACCATTGGATAATATAATAATTTAATATTATAATTTATATTTTATATTAATTTATCAACAATGGCATGTAATACTTAGGTATAATATATTAAATGACTATGACTATTAAACATACTAAAAACTTGTTCTACTTTTATGTTTGTCACATTTATTTTTAACAATGAACTGATATTTTTATAAATTTTAGACTAATTAATTAAATAGCCTTTTATCGCAAAGATGATAAAAATCTAACCCTCATTATTTTTAATAAATTCCTCGGTTATTAATCTGCATTTATAAGTAGGTCATGTTATATTCGTAGTTAAAAATTTACAGCGTCTCACAAAAAACTAAGTTTTCCGAATAAAAATATATAATTATTAATATTTCATATCGCAGTATGATGCGCGCTGAAATCCGGCCATTTCGCTCGTCACGCTGCGCGCCTAGATGGGTCGAGGTAATTATTCACAGCCAACCATAAATGGCTCAAGTACCTACGATATTCATAGTGATATACGCTCTTTCTAGTTCAAAACGTCACAATAATTCACTCTTTCCAATTAAGCAGCAGCAGCATCCGAACACTTCCACGCGTGTGAACGAGTATTAGCGTTTCTAACCATGTTTCGGAATTGAAATTTCACTTTTTTTCAATGATTAACCGCGTAGATTTATTATCATTTGTTTCATTTCGATCTTAGTGTGGATTCGGGATTCCTGGGGTAAAAATTCAATTTGTCCAAGGGCAAATAATTTAAACTTAGTACCTAAACGTACAGTAGTAGCCCCACTACCTTAGTGATGGCGTTAGCTGAATTAACTAGTTTTAGCCATAAGCAATAATATTTTAGATTTATTTTTCATTTTATCACTATTTTAGTAAAATTTTAATACTTTTCACGGCAGTGTGCCATAGCATGGCAATGACTCTGACACCCTGCACGGGGAGGTTATCAAAACAAGAGAAATTATGCACCAAAATGACAGTAGTATTTAGGCCTGATATTAATAACTTCATAATTCCATCGTACCTTCATGGTCAAAAGACCTAGTCCACCGATTCCCACTGCACCGAGAGTCTTGGCCATCATTAGACCAAGTAGTGCAACTGAACCGCCACCGCCGCCTTTTCCTCGCCCAGTCACTGGAATGGAAAAAATTTTGTTAATTTTGCTGTCCCATCATGGTGTACAGGGAATATTGGTTCTCGAGCTTTACTCGTAGCGTTATAAAAGTGTGGCGAATTGGCACGCATCTGAATAATGAGACGTTATTATGAAATCTGACAGCACTACAGATACACACACACACATAGAGTCAGACAAGGAAATTGACAGATAAATTAATACATATAATTGTTTTTTTTTTTATGTCATGAAGTTTTTTTCTTATTAAATACAGCGCGCATCGTACCGTATCTTCCTACACATAAATTGTCAAAATCCAATAGAAATTATGAAATGTTACCAGAGTAATCAACTATCTGGTAGTTGTTTAAATAATGTGTCAAACTTACGCTATGTGGACATTTTTACTATGGTTTTTTTTTCGATAAAGATATTTAGCTCTACGTAACGCATACTCTAAAATGTTACGTAATCACCCTTTTCACCTGTGGAAAAGGATTTGTCACTCTGTGTGTGTTGATATCTATACTTAATATTATAAAGCTGAAAAGTTTGTTTGTTTGTTTGTTTGAACGCGCTAATCTCAGGAACTACTGGTTCAAATTGAAAAAATATTTTTGCGTTGAATAGTCCATTTATCGAGGAAGGCTTTAGGCTATGTAACATCACGCTGCGACCAATAGGAGCGAAGACGCGGACGAAGTCGCGGGCCACAGCTATTAGTTATATAAACATCCATATCCAGTTAATATATTTTCTCAACCAATGGTAATGTATGACTGAATTTAGTTTTAATTTAGGTTTAATTACTTAAACCTTATTTAGAAAAGTAGCTTATGATAGGATAGGATTTTCATTTTAATAATGACGTGAATTTTATTTGTATGTTTTTATAGTCGAATAGTTTAAAAACTACATTTAAATTTACAATTTACTTTGATATAAGTAAAAGAATACAAATAAAGATAAAAACAACTAAATTAGATCCCCCAGATTGGAACCTTGGGGGAGAGTACCTATAAGGCTAGCTGTGTTCCCCCACTGGATGGCTATGCAAGGAAAGAGCCAGCCCTACGATCCCCGGAAACTTCACCTAATAATTCTGAAATTTTTCTAAAAAGTTTGTGGGCGCTTGGGCTCCAGGGTCCGAGGGTTTCGACAGAGAAAGACACAAATATATATTGTTCTAAAAGACCGACGTACTTGCGGCGTTTCGCTCTCTTGGCCCATCCGGCTGCCCCACCTGCCATGGACGAAGTTTTTCCCAAATGGGACGGCGCCAGGGTGTCTACGCAAGTAGCATCCCAAATGAGGGGCTGTCCCAGCCTCCATGGCACGAGGGTCATGCCATCGGGCCTCTTGCCATCGTCACGGGCGAGGCCAGGCGGTTCTAGCATGGCTGGGACGTTGACGCTGGCAAGTGTCCGACGAATGATATCGTTCAGACAGGCGTGGCGAGCAAGGCGAACGGCACTCTTTGTGCATGAGAGGCCATGGTATCCCAAGCTATCGACCGTGGCCCCACAGGAGCAGCGGTGTGGTGTAACAATGTTGGACCCGAGACGTAACCCAATAGCCAACCTGAAGGTGGTATTATCTAGTAGGGTGCCGAAATTGGTGGACGGGAGAGCGTGGAGCCAAGATCCGGATTCGTTCTCTGACACGGCGAGCATCCGTGCTTTTTCTTTGCTGGTAGAGCATGAGTTTAGGAGATGGGAATATAATTTTGTATTTTGAATGAAAACGCTAGCCGCTATGTTGTTACGTCACATGGCAACAGATTATGAAAATTATACACTCACGTTTCAACAAAATGAGCACTAAAATACTTTTATGTAAAGTTACTATTTAGTATTTTTTTGTCTCAAGAATAATTTATTGTCTCTAAAATAAATAAATAAAACTAATCGTATAAACCCAATGACAATACGTAAAATGGACCGTATTGTTATCGTTGACGTCACAAATGTCGCAATTAATTTATTTTGAATGATCTTATTATTTTCTTTTGATTATATTCTAGAAACTGTCTAGATTTCTATTTATTATACATTTTTGTATTTTTATTATTTATGTTTTGATGATTCCATTGTGAATTTTACTACATAATAATTTCTTATTTTGACATATCCACAATAATACAATAATTATTATAAAGAATAATAATAGCATCAATAAATTGCTCTAAATAATTAATTAATATATATGTTAATACATGTTATAACTGACGATTCGAAAATGCTTGTTGCTAGGCCTATTTGAATAAAGAATATTTTGACTTTTGACTTTTAACATTTGCAGTAACGGCTATACTTGGCGAATTTGTAGCAGTATACATTTTAAAAGTTATTATAAAATTACTAGTTTTACCCGCGATTCCGTTCGCGTGCAACTCGTTATATTATAGAAATAATTGCCATTAAATTGTTGTAGGCGCAGGCTTAAATATCGCTCGCCCATACAAACTTCGACCCCCCCTTTTCTCCCCCTAAAGAAAACTATCCGACGTTCTTTCCCGGGACTCAAACTATCTCTATACCAAATTTCATCTCAATAAGTTTAGCAGTTTAAGCGTGAAGAGGTAACAGATAGAAAGATAGACAAAGTTACTTTCGCATGTACTATATTAGTATGGATTTTACATATATTTTTTTCATTTTAATAACAATCAACACCAATAGGTACCGTCTCCTTATGACGAAATTTACCCTTTTCTTACAATTTTGAATTTTATTTCTCATATAGTCATTTGTCACACTGTTTGAAAAAAACTGATTTTAATAAATACGAAGTAACACATGAAATCGTATACGGCCTTATAATAGCTGATAATATAAAAAAGGTATTTTCGATAATACACGTTTTTATCGGATTTGGTTCATTTTCAGAAGCCACCTAAGTTTAAAGACTGTCGCACCGAACGCAAGTAACAATAAATCATGGATGTATCTGTCTTTCTGAATCAGAATGATTGGGATTGGGATATCAAAGTGGGGATATATCTTTTATTATTTATAGCGCATGGAATCGCATTCAAATTTAATTGCTATACCAGTCGAACTATAGGATCAGATATCAAATTGTGTATCGTATTTAAATAATTTACCTCCTGATACCTGACGACTCGTATTCGCAGTCAAAGTCGCACCTACAATATTATGTTTTACATTTAATTTTCTTCTTTGTTTGGTGCAAAACCAGCTTTTTGCCCACCGTGAATTCACTCGACGGTCCCGTCGGAAGACCAGCACTGGCAGCAATGCCCGCATTATGCTGAGATGGGATCGTTTCGTGACAAAACAATATGTGTTCTGCCTATGTTATTGTATGTTTGGTTGTTTTTGTCACGAATAAACGGTTCTTATTCTTATTCTTAAATATATTTGGGTCAAAGAAATTCCTCCTCAGCGGGGAGGAAATTTTCCCATACACAATGATATGGATTCACATCGCAAAAAGTCGCTTGTCCATACATCAAAGCCTAATCCGCAAATTTTGGTATTTTTTGTTATTTTGTGGCCATTATGTGGGCACATGAGGCAAATAACCTCCACAGTTTTTGTGGCATTTACCCAAAGTTTTCTGGCATAATTCTATCGATAGCATACATAGGTAGGTACCTGTGACTTATTTAAATAACCTCATACAAGTATCCAGAAGAGTTTACCACCACATGCATTGAAGAAGGAAAGCTGCATCAGCGAAATTTAGAAATTCGCATGAGAAATCGACAATTTTTTTGATAAAAGTGCGTTTGAGTCAGAAGCTGCGGAGGCTATTAGCCCCATGTGCAAAAACACGACTAGGGCTTTGTAATCCCGATACTAAATTGTGCTTAAATTCTGGGAAATCCCGGGATGGCCACGAAATTACATTAAAGCCGGTACAGGTACATATTTAACACAAAAAATATTGGTATTGAATGAGGAGATATAAAATCAGCGAAAAAGGGAAGAAAAAGTGTATTAAATATGAGCGTAGATGGATGTATTTAAAAGGTGATAGAAACGTTTGGAGGATGTGAATGATTGAATGATGAGATGACGCGTGACAGAAAGGTATGGAAGAAAATGACATGCTGCGGCGGCCACAAATGATCAAAAGGGCAGGCAAATACAGATACTGAAAACAAATAGTTTTCTTTTCTACTATAATCTTGCGTGATTTTTGAGCACTGATTATTAGATAAATAATGAGACTTAGATAAATAAACTTCAGAACGCGAAAGGGACTAAAATGATAAATCTACGGATTTTTTTGCCATCAAAATTGAACGGATTTCAACAAGGTCGGTAGATGTCAGGCCAAGTTTATACTTATAAGGCTCACCATATAAAATTTTGGTCAGATGAATTTATATCATGTTCCTTTTGTTCCTAAATTAAATGAAATAAAAATACAACTTTAATAATTAGTTACGAAAGGTCTGACTTCCTTTGAAGTGTATATTCGGATGCAATTTGAGCTTCAGAACTTTATGTTATATCGCTCGCTGGTATTGTTTTATTATGTAGAGAATCCTAACTTGCTTTTGTTTTCAAACATGAGCATGTGAAACATAACACCCAAAGTTTATATAGGATGGTGAGGGGCTGTTTGGGTATTTGGAATTAGCGTTTCGGCATGTTTATTCATGCGGCCTAGTCTGGAGGCCAGAACATGTTTGGACGTGTTCGAGCGGAGAAGCCAGGTCTATTTACGTCTGTCGCATTTAATCTGTGGGACGCAAATGCGTGAAAGAGTTTAAAAGGGCATCGGAAGGGAGGGAAAATGAAACTCCAAGACAATATATTATGTCTTTTTTATAACAAATGCGTTTAAGTTTTAAAAAAAACCGGCCAAGTGCGAGTCGGAATCGCGCACGAAGGGTTTCGTACCAGAAAAAAAACGCCAAAAACTACTCTGTTGTATGGGAACCCCCTTAATTATTATTATTATTTTGATTTTAGTATTTGTTGTTGTAATTTCAACTGTCTAGCTATTACGGTTCTTGAAATACAGCCTGGTGACAGACGGACGGACGGACGGACGGACAGCGAAGTCTTAGTAGTATATAGGGGTTTTTACCCTTTAGGTACGGAACCCTAAAAATGACACCAGTTTTAGACCATTATCGCAGATTGAAATAAAGTTGTTTTATTTTCCGCTAAATCAAGTAAGACAAGGTTCGTAATAAGCAAAATATCAGTATTATCAAATTAATTCATTTTGATTGTTAATGTATTTAGTTGATAAATTCCTGGCATATTATACGGTAGTTTTTCTACAATGAAATGTTTATTGTCAACAGTACTAAAACAATTTTTACATTTCTGAAAGTAAGTCATATTTGACCTAAAAAGCGGGTTGAAAGTGAGGCATGTCGCCTGTAGGGTTGAAAAGTAATTAAAATAGTACATTACGAGACAAGTGCAGAGAACAGGTAATTCGCAACGAGTGGTGATAAATTGAAACACGACCGAAGGGAGTATTTTAAATCGTCACGAGTTGCGAATTACCTGTTCGCACGTGTATCGTACAACGTTTTGCAGTACATATGGCTCTTTAAGGTTTCGACATATGCACGTAATCTGCTGATTACCGCACTCGTGCGGTATGCGGTAATGTAGCACCATATGAACTGTAAAGATACTTTTAAGCAATGTTATTAAATATAAAGGTGCGCCCCTAATTCGTTAAAAAAAAATTGGCGGAAAGTTAGACTCACATCACCGCCATTAAAATGTGATAATTTTTTACGCTTATTGATAATTAATATGGACTTAATGCTTAGACCATGCAAAATATACTACCTATAATGTTAGTCAACAGTTCCGGTCAAAATACTCCATACACTGACGATTTAAAAATGGTTTCGATAAGATTTCACTGATTCAGAAAATATTTTTTCAATATTTGAATTTCTTTTTTTGTATGTTTAACTCGGCTGAGACAACTCTCGACTTATTATTAGTCTCAAAAATGACAATTTACTATTGTTTATCAGTGTTAGTAACAGGTTTTACCCTGGGGTACGGAACCCTAAAAATGACTATTAAAAACCGACCAAGTGCGCGTCGGACCACGCACAAAGAAGGTTTCTGTACCGACACCTCCTCATGTACATTTAAAACCACTATTCAATACATTTAATTAAAAAAGGTCGTATCTTCATAAGAAACTTCTGGCACTTACGCCCCTTTGTTTTGGCAAGAAAGTTTTTCAGCAATAACTCAAAAACCATTGAACCATACTTGTTCAAAAATAAATCGTTGAAAGGATTTATTAATGTACATCATCTTGATATTTTTCAGAATTTTAAACTTGATAGTTTGGAACCTAGAGGGGAGGGAACGCACTTTTTACGACTTTGACGGCTAATATCTCACCAACAGTTGACTAAAATGGAAAAGTTTTATATAAACCTCGATGTCATTTTTGAAGGCCTATCCATAGATACGAGTACCCCACACGCTTATGTGCATTTAAAAAAATTGACCTCTCATGTATGGGGTGCCCCCCCAATTTCATATTTTTTTTCGTAATTTCACATCATATTTATATAGCAGTTCATAACATACATCTTCACACCAAATTTTATAATTGTAGTGGTCATAGTCTCCGAGTAAATCGGCTGTGACATACGGAGGGACAGACAGACAGACAGACATGACGAATCCATAAGGGTTCCGTTTTTTACCATTTGGTTACGGAACCCTTAATAACTATTGATTCCCTAATCAGTTTAATGGAAGTATCAATACTATTGTCATAATTTGAGTTAAAACATTACGACTATCATTGTAAGGGCTCTTAATGGAAACGTCTTATTTATAGATAATCCGCATACACAAAACGTGTAATGGTTTATAAAAGAGCATAAGAACCGAAAAAAATCAACCACATCACACGTCAAATCCTATTAGAGAAATAGAACTTGAAACATGTCATATCACGTAATATGATTTTTCTTTACCCTATGATTTGCACTCTGCGAATAGCAATTAAAACAATATCAATCCATGTGCAAAAACCTTAAAAATGATAAGACAAAATCAACCTTGTTTCTATTGTTCTAAAGTTGACAATTGAGTTGTTTTTTGTCACTTAAAACGTTTGAGAACAGTCATTTTATGTGTAACACGCGAATTTCTTTATCGCACAGAAATTGGAAATCTACACGAAGTTTTTATCCCGTTTCGTAGAAATAGAAGATTACGTGAGGGGAGTATTGACTCCTAAAATGAATTGCTTAATTGTATCAATTACGGGTAATAGTAGTAAAAAATGTATTGGAAAACAGTAATAGCAAGATAGATGACACGAGCATGAATATTGCACAGAAAATTGACGTTTACTGCTGATGTGATGTGATAATTTCAGAGTAAAATAACACGAAAGAATCATTAAATAATTGTAGCACATCTTACATTGAGTAACTCAATTTGAGTTAGATAGGTTACAAGTAGCTCATGATTTACTTTGAATATACCTTGCACAAAATATAAACGGCGGGTTTAGATCTGTAAAATTTGTGAAATTATTATTACAAGCAACTGCACTGTTAGTATTTATTTCTGCGTCGGTCAAATCTTGACACTGATTTTTAGACCAGTTATCAGTTATCATCCACCGATTGACCTGAAATTTGGCGTATGTTTAATGACAATGCAATATCATGGCACCACCGAGCTGATCTGATGATGGAGACAGAGGGTGGTCAAGAGAACTGTTTCATCGAGTAATTGATTTTTAGACCAGTTATCAGTTATCATCAACCGATTGACCTGAAATTTGGCGTACTTAGTTTACTGACAATGCAATATCATGACACCACCGAGCTGATCTGATGATGGAGACAGAGGGTGGCCAAGAAAACTGTTTCATCGCGTAACTGATGACTGTGAGGAAAAATTAAAATATTGTTATGAGTTATTTAAGTTAGTATATATAGTAAGTATATGAATTGTGTGCCCTGACAGGGCGTCACGTAAAGATTTTCTCGAAATGTAACCAAACACCAACATTATTGTATCTACATGACTATACAATGAATAAATGAATATGAATATGAAAATGAAAAAAAGTACAGTCAGCAATAAGACATTGTATCAAAAATCATTTTTTTGATATAAACATATACCTATAACCTTGTCGTGACGGGGCTGGTTTATAAACAAAATACATTAACTCGTTAGTTAACCAGTCTCTATGACAGATATGTAATAACGTTTTTATCACATCATAGACTCGGTTATAACAGAGTTATACAGCGTATATTGTTGATGTAGCCACAAACTGTAACTAAACGTAGATTTTAACCGATATTAAAACAAATGCAAATTTAGTGAAAAAAAAACCAGATTACATTTTTTTTAAATTTTTTCGAGCAGCAATGTATTACGTACACGTATTTGACACATGGAAGAAGCGTGTTTAGTATTGTTGTTCACTTATTATTGTTAAATACTTGATCAATGTGATCAATATGGATTACTCAACAGCCAAATATGAGTAAAATTATGTACTTTAATAATTAAAATATCCTTTCATCGTATAAATTAAAATGAGGATACCATGCGTGGTGAATTAATTAATACGAAAAAATATCGTACATTTTTAATAATTTATAGAAAAACGTATTCATTACGGTCTATACCAAGAACTTGTAAAGTTTGAGGTTGTATAAAAATACACGCTCAATAGCTATTTATTGTACACAATAACAGGTTTAAAAAATATACATGTAACATTAGATAACGTACAAAGGCGGACTTATCCCTATGAGGGATTTCTTCCAGCTAACCTTTGAGGGATTGAGTGAAGATTTAAAAAATGAGATAGACAAACTTACACCATGTACAACAACGTTTCAATGAGTGAATATAATATATTGCAAAACCTTAACTAAATAAATACCCATAAATACACATATAATAAATCATCATCATCGTCATGTCAGCCGAAAGACGCCCACTGCTGGACATAGGCCTCCCCTAAAGACTTCCACAATGATCGGTCCTGCGCCACCCGCATCCAGCGGACACCCGCGACCCTTAGCAGGTCATCAGTCCACCGTGTGGGGGGCCTGCCCACGCTACGCCTTCCGATATGTGGTCGCCACTCGAGAATCTTTCCGCCCCAACGGCCATCGGTTCTACGTGCTATGTGTCCTGCCCACTGCCACTTAAGTTTAGCGATTCGAAGGGCTATATCGGTCACCTTGGTTCTGCTGCGGATAACTTCATTCCTGATGCGATCACACAGAGATAGATAGATAGATATTCTAAATAAATATACATATATACCTAATGAAAAAAAAACATATACCTATATTAAATACAGATTAAAAATGTATATATATTCAAATTTACAATATATAAATAACTGCTGCGGATAACTTTATTCCTGAAGCGATCACGCAGAGATAGATAGATAGATATAATTAATAAATATACATATATACCTAATGAAAAAAATACATATACCTATATTAAATACAGATTATAAATATATAGATATTCAAATTACAATATGTAAATAATTATTTAATCTTGAAAAGTCCTACGCCCAAAACCCACCATTAATTGTGCAAGTTAGTGAATTGTATTATGCATTAAGTGGATTGCATCAAACTGTATGTAACCGTATGCAGAGGTCGTTAAAATTTGATTGTATGGGAACTTTGACATGTTTCTATGGGATGACAGCATTGACAGCTGCTGGCACCATTATTAAACGATAATAATAATCGTATGGCATCCATTTTTCGAACCGTGAGATCTTCGAGAAAACATTGCGGTTTCCAGTTTTGTTGCACTTTTAGCACCACCCAGGGGTCACGTGTAGCGTAACGATGGGTACTCCCTACGGACGTGGGGAGTCGCACTTCGACCCTCCTTGTCAAGTGGGTGGGCAACTTGACGATGTTACGATTGTAATCGTATGTTAGTGCAGACCGATCTTAAACATCAACGATTCGAACTATTCGACAAATTTGTTGTTACAGATATTTTAATAGTTTTAACCGCAAGATTGCGAACCATTATTTTCGCTGTAATTTGTGGATATTGTCGTTGGCTATACAGAAAGTAACTGTAATTGTAAATCTAATTGTACTGTATGGTTGTTTTTATCCCTAAAATTAAAAATTAAATAAACCATTCTTACACTATGGAAATATACCAACAAGTGCGCAATGGCCCATTTGCATACGGATTATAATTATAATCACAATAATACTGAGATGTCAATATTGTAGCATACTTCAAAACTGCTTGAATTTTGGTACATTATGTATCAATATTCTCGTAATACTGCTTTAATATTGCTTGTATCGTGTGATAATAATCACTGTGTAAAATATACTTATTCGTTTAGTGATATATCAGTCACTTTTAAGGTTTTAATAGGAATCTATATATCTATATATATATTACGCGAAGCCGATCCTTACAACGCCCATCAGATCTACAGTTATGGACCGATTTTGATAAATTATATACCATAGGATTTGTCCCATGCTGCAGATGTGCAATAAGGTCTTAGTTTTTTGATTTTTATCCTGGAAAATTAATAAAATGATATTTAAGAAAAATCCTGGATGCCCCGACAAATATAAGCCTCAAAATCGTGTTCGATGACGCCGCATACAAGCGAGGGGTCAACTTACCTTGGTAGAATTGTACGAGGTGTCAAAATTTAGCTTGGTTAACACGTGACTACTATGGTATGATTCCGGATGACATAAAATTAAATATGATTTTTTTAATTTGGGGGAGGTAACACACACATAAAAAACCACACATACAAAATATTTTCCTATTACTACGCACCATTACACTGAAACAATCAACGCACACACATTCAAAACACTAAAATTATCTGATTATTATCAGATGACCAAATTGACTGAAGTTGCTAAGGCGCATATTTTTCATAGAAATTCTCATAGATAAGTAAAAAAAGTAAAAGTTAAAGTTATTTATTTACCAAATTAAAATTTAGCGCTAATAACACAGTATAACAGTAACCCCCACACTAGGTTAAGCCTGTATCGTGGGAGTCAGTTCAGATAACGGGTTAACAAAATATCATTGCGGCTTTAGGAGTGTGAGAATACAAATTGAATTTGAAGACGGGTTATGGATTTACAAAAATGCATGCAAACAAATGATAAAAGAACAAGTTACTCATAGTTATAACATATTCGTAGTATCCTAACAAGCAGGTAATCAACTTAAAGATATGAAGTAGTTGTGTGTGTTAAAATAATGTGTGAGATAGTAGGTAGGTAGATCTTATTTCTTGAAATAAGGCTGACATTTACCGTCAATTTGACGACTAGCCGTGATGATCAAGTACGAATGTTTTTAAATCGACTTTGTAATCGTCCTTCCGAATACGCATATTCTATCCCGTGGCTTCGCTTGCATTCTTCGTAGTACGTCGACGCGGCGAAGCCGCGCGCGTAACTAGTGTCGTTAAATTACTTAACTTCTCTGCTAACTTCTAATTCATTCCTTTATAAGATTAAGTAAGTTAGGTCGTAGCAACTTCATTTTATTCGTCCGTTATTATGCGAACTTGAAAACCACTGAACTTGGGGTTCCATAAGTATTTCTTGAGGTGAGTGCTCGTTAAAACGAAGTTGTTGTTGTTGAAGACTTTACGTCAGTATTTTGAATGCAAAATGCTGGCGAATTTCATCAAGTCAATTTATAGTTCAGGATTTTAGCTATCTTAAAAATAAAATAAAATAAGTTACTGGAAGAATTTGGCATTTGTATGTATAGACGTATGTATGTATGTAATATTTGTTCGACAATAACTCGAGCATCGTGGATCGAAACGTAGAGAAATTTGGAAGGAGATTTATTTGTGGACAATCTTATACAGATTGACCCAGTCCCATACTAAGCAAAGCTTATACAATGCGTACTAGGCGACGATAAACATACTTATATAAATAGAAAATAGTTAAATACGTACAGAATATACAAAATAATGACTTTTGAATAAATAAGAATTGCTAGCTTAAAGATATTATTAGATAAGATTAAGATAAACGTTCTAATACTGGATAATTTCAAACTTAAGTCAAACAAATTTATGTGAACAATGGATGTAGGTTAACTTTTAGGCATGAAGGTTCAAAGCATTTGATACGTTTGCCTTATTTGTCAGAACCACTAAAAACTAACCTGCACTATCCTTGTACGTTTCATCGACGGTCCTCAGCGATTCTTCAAAAATCTTGCTAACTTTATCCTTCTCGATCAAATTCGGCAGTTTCACTCTCAACTCGTGGCCTTGCAGAAACTTCGCCATCCGGTACAGCGGCGAATCACCAAACCCTCTCCCTTCATCCTCTAAACTGTTCGACACAGGTATACTAACTAACTTTACACCATCCGCTATATCAATATCACCATCCAGAATTGCCCCTAAACTCGAGGACCAAAGGGCCACGGTTATCAACAACGCTCGATACATTTTCTTCGGTAACTATCTGAGCAATAAGATAGAAAGGGAGAATAAGACTGTTTTATAGTATAAAGCTTTCAAAAAATAGAAAAAGTCGAGCAATCGCCGCGCCGTGGGCTTGTCGAGTGGAGTAAAAAGAATGCCAGTGTCATTCTGCAATTTGTTGGTTGTTACAGTCTGATTATGTCGGGACTGTGTTAGTGCTATCAATTAAGGGTTAGATGCACATCTGTGTTATCTAGATTGTCACAATGAGTTATCGTTTTGACATACAAAACTCGAGCAGCCTAACGTGCAACAGAACGTACACTTGATTTCAATGAAATGTTGACCTTTCATAACACATTTAAAGTCGCACTTTTTTTGTTCCATTCAATTTAGTATAAAATAAATTCAACTCTATTTAAAATAAAACATGATTCAAATTTCCCTTTTCCCATTTTCATAGTGAGCTGCACGTAGTTATGCAAAGACAGTTGACGCCAAAGTGCATATTATTACAATGGTATTAGGTATATATATATATTCTTTTATATATGTTTTTTAGGCCTTTGACAATCCTTACTGATCTATATCAGCTTTTTACTCATTATTACTTTGATATTATATTTTTTCTTTTCAAAATTGTATCACACATTTTAGCATTTATAATGTGTGCTATAAAAACCTTAAATAAATAAAGTGATAAATATTAACTAATATTACCACTTATATTCCAAACCAAACACGCTCGGAACACTCTATAGTTAACGTAAAAATTATCTCTGCGATTGTCACAGAGATATATCAAGTGGATCCCAATGAAAGGTTTCCCATATTTCTTGGACGAAATATCTCGCATTCGCAATATTATCAGAAATCAGAAATTTATTTGCAAAAATCCCGGCAATATTTTTCTGTGTTGTATAATTATTTTCTTTTATGAAACAGACAACCGTTTACTGCCATTAACTGTTACTGCGAGTTCACAAGAAAGCTTACGTATTGACGTATCAAAAGATATTTATAACAAAATAGTTTCTAGAAAACATGATTATTTACTTATAAATCCCGATTTCTTAACGCTTGTAAATACTTAAACGTTTCATTTTTAACTAACTGGATCCCTATATTATTTTGTTTTTGGTTCAAGTGTTTTCACATTTTATCGGTTTGTATTATAAGCTACGAGTATGTTTGAAAAATGAACCATTTTTCGACGACAATGGTAAACAATCTCACAGCCTGCCTGATAATAAGCAGATACCATAGCCTATGGACGTTTGCGACTTCGTATGAATGACACGCGTGTTGCTGACCCGTTCTTGTCTTAAGGATGCGTTGTGTAGCTATCAACACAGCTAGAAACACCCTTTGAAGGCCCCTCACTCTCAAAACAGCGCATCCTCGGGAGCTCGGTTGTCACCTTACTCACCGCCAGAAACATAACACCAAATACAGCATGAGCAAATAGTGGTGTTATTCATCATCATCATCCTAAAGGCCTCCTCTAAAGAATTCCACAATGACCGGTCCTGCGCCACCCGCATCCAGTGGACACCCGCGACCCTTACCAGGTCATCAGTCCACCGTGTGGGGTGTTATTATGGCTGCGGTATTCTGTAAGCTGGAGTTACTTTCCCCAGTTGAGCTGCTCCTAATTTGAGAAAGATGACGTTCCGCTGTTCCCTACCTTACTAGGTTTCTATTTGTGATATCAATATAATATAGAATCTTTATATTTTCCTGGCCTGTGCAAAAGGTTTATCAATGTCGTTTAAAATCAAAATGGCCCAGACATCAAAACGATCGTTAAAAGTTGTAGAATGGCCCGTCAAGTTGACGGCGGCAATGAAACCGCGAGCAAAATAACACAAAATGATACAATAGTTTACACTCTCGGACGGGCCTCGTAAAGCTACTGGAAGTGATTTTACGGTTCAATGAGCTAGCTATATTTTTATTTTTTCTACTTAATTTAGAAGATTTTCAAGGAATGAATTTATTTCAATGGGAACTAAGATGATGATTGGTGTTTTAAAAAAAATATATTACACAAAAACAAAAATTTCAATTAATACCATAATAGACGCGCACAGAAACCTATTTAAGGTTTATGCGTGACGCGAAGGTATCGCACCGCTCACAACAATCTATATTAATAATTCCGTGCAGGGGTACGGTAGACCCGAACGAGACCTGTCTCAAATTGAAGAACGTATAAAAATAACGGTTTCGAGTTGAACATATGTATCTGCAAAACTCGGATTGTCGCGTATTTTGCATTTAAAAGTGTTAATTTTATGACAAAAGGTCGGCCATATTAAATTCGTTGGTTGACAGTGTCGGGTACGTTTGGAAATCGTGAAATATTTTTACGTCCTGTATGATGGCCAGGTTGCTGGGCTGCGTTCTGGGTGATGGGCCATCATCGCCCATTGTGTGGTCCGGGAAGCCGCGTCTGCAGCGTTTTATTTTTTGTGGTTTTCAAGCGTTCAATACACCTATCACATTGTCACAACAACCGCCTTCAAAGCGAATGAATATAATGTTTGCTGTGTCTGTCCTCCATCTTAAAGCTGCGTCTCTATTTTGTTGCGACAATTTATTAGGTGGCTTATGGCCTTTAAAAGTCTAGCAAAATTCTGTCCCTATCTCGCTCTATTTCATAACTTAGTGGTACTGCTCATGCCGTTCGCCGAGCTCGGAAGTCAGAACCGAAAACGAAGTATCTGCCTCTCTGTCGCACTTGCATATTCAAACGACAGAGAGGGAGATACAACAAAATACTTCGTTTTGGTTCGCGGTAGGCCCTCAGGCGTCAACTTTAAAACGAACAGGGTACTTTACTATATGAGAAAAAAAAAATGAAAATGTAAGAAAAACCGGCCAGGAGGGATCCGTACAACTAAAAAACAAACGTGATTCATCAATGTATTGGTATTTTTGGTAAAATATACGTCATAATAAACATTATCACCTAATTTCAAGTTCATAGGTCCATGGGAAGTTAAAAAATTCTGTGTGACAGACGAAAGACGAAATGTTCTTTGACTTTCTTCGGCCGTCCGCCGCGTTTGGACTGAAGTGCTACCGCGACCCAAAATATATGCCTCTCTGTCGCACTTGCATATTCGAGCGCGGAGAGGGAAATAATTCGTTTTCAGATCGCGGTAGGCCCTCTGGTCTGACGGTTCCTATTCTTGGGTGGTGCGCGCATCGGAATGCAAAATACCTTTGGCAAAATTAACGGAACAAGTTGTTAAATAGGTTCCATTAATCGGAGAAAAAAAAATCCAAATGTTATTATTATCACACGATACACTCATATCACGATCCGTATCACGTGAATACTGATGAATATTGAACCACCATCCATACAATATTGACACAAATAATATTGAGTGTCAAGGGCCCCACTGAATAGAATTTGGCGAAGAATACTTATAGAGAGCTGCTACCGTGAAACGAAAACGTACCAACATCGTTATCGTGTGTCTCCCCCTGCGTCGCTCGAATTTACAAGTGCGACAGAGAGGGAGATTCACGAACTTCATTTGTTTTCGTTCGCGGTAGCAGCTCTGACTTCGCACCAAAAATACAGACTGGCAATATTAAACAATTGCACATTTAACCGAATTTTAATGAACGATTAGTATTTTAGCTGCACAAATCAGTACTGATCACGGTGTCAGGTTTTATGTGCCTTTAAATACTAGCCTTATAAAATACTTAGGATTAACTTATAAAGATACTAGCCTTTGCCCGTGACTTCGTTAGCGTAATCTTCTACTCCCTATTCCATATGTTAATCCAGACTTACTATATTTGTATACGAAGTTTCATCATAAGCCGTTGATGTAATAAATTTTATTTTATACATTTTTGTACGGTCAAGTGCAAAAATACGTATCGGTTTAATCGTCTCATAAATACGTACCCGCAACCTTAATTCGCCGACATAAGAGTTATGGGATATATTTTTGAGCCAGTTGTATGCACCTATATTTTTGCACTTGACTGTACACTATTTCTTTGGTCGTTTGCATATATCTGTCACGATTTTTTTCTTTATTTCTTACTTATTTATTTCACCCGAGCGAAGCCGGGCTTTCATCTAGTTATATCATAATCCTAATAATACTTATATAAGTAAGTAATTACACTAGGTACTATATAGCTATTGTAGATACACTCCAGAAACTACACCTCGCTGTCGGATAGAAAATATCTTTTTAATGCGTTCTTGCACGATTTTTTGTCTTTAAGAGTGCGCAGTACGTTCGGTTCTGCATACAAACGTATTTACGCTCTCATTTTAAAACGCCATGCTAGAATAACGTGAAACTTTGTATACACAATGGGATTCGGCATATCAAGGTCGAAAATTAGTTTCTGTTGTTTGAAATTTTAATGGAGAAAAAATACAGCGATTATTAAGGTTTTCATACAAGCCGTAAAAATCTCAAAAACCCCCTGTATTTTTTTTCTTTTACAATTTCTAGCAACAGAAACTAATTTTCATCCCAATCCCATTGTGTATACAAATTTTCGTGTTATTTTAGCCTGGCGTTTTAAAATGAGAGCGTAAATACGTTTATATGGAGAACCGAGCGTACTGCGCCCTCTTAAGGTTTTGGACATTGTGTGTGATGGGAGTTGAGACTCTCTATCAAATTCTAACAAGTCATCGCATTATACGAGTAAATGACCGAGCGGGATAGAATAATCATTTTAAAAATCTAAACTACACTGAGAAACTGGTAAAGTACTAAATTGAAATAGTATTAGTCAAAAAGGAAGAATTAGATAGCGGTCTTTACGTGTCGCGCCCAAGAAGGACGAAAAAGCTCTTACACACATTTAAATGAGATTTTTTTTAAACGGCTGATGGTTTTTCATGGCAACCTCTTTAACCGGTAACTTTTTATTTGCTTCAGAGTCATATCAAATAGTTTGAGGAAAATAAAAAAAGTGTTAATTTGACAAAGACAACCAGTGGCATTGTCTCTTTCTGTAGCTCGTATTCAAGTTAGTTGATTAGATTAGATCAGATAATATATATTTCTTTTAGGAAATTACACGGTACTTTAAATAAAATAAAAATGAATTCACTAAAAGATCGTAAAAAAATAATATAAAAACAATAATAGAAAATAGAAACAATGAATGTCACAATTATTATGTAAAAAAATTTTAATGTTAAATTTGTGTACTATAATTATTAATAGAAAAACAATCAAGGATATGACAATCTGGTTCGGTTATGGTATTATTTCTTTTATTTCGACTCGGTTTTACTCTGAGGTCTAAGTTAACCGTGATTGCCACATCCAGCGCGCTATACAAGTGACACATTGAACATTTTCGTCGCCACCCCGATTTTTTTTTTATTTGCTGACCAGTGAGAGTACTAGCACAGAAAGTTCTCAACGTAGGGACCACAACTGAACAGGTGCTTTGATTAACATCGATGCCAAAAGAGGTTATATTAATGAGCTCATACGAACAATTGAAAGTTTTTGCCGAGCCGGTAAAAGATGCTTTAATGATAGATACGTTATATCAGTAAAAGGTAATAAAATGTAAAGTATTGGAAAACAGTATTATGGCGAGTGATATCCGACCATAAAGATGATTACCTTACGCACCGTCTCATCTACCAGGTACAACCCAAAATGCTGGCAAAGCCGCACAGAAGACCTCAAACGCCGCAAATACGCCACCCTCAGCAGTGGTTACATATTTGAGGAGTTCGGGATCGTGACCCTGGGGCCGTGGGGACCGAGCGCGCGCCGCATTTACAAGAATTTAGCGGAGCGCAAAATCGAAACCACAGGTGACCAGAGAGAGGGCTGGCCAACACTTTGCACAACGTATAAGTGTCACTTTAGCGTGGCAATGCAGCCACTTTTCTGGGCACACTACCCATCGGCACTGGTTCAGAGGATATTTTTTTATTTATAGGTAGATTTTAGTTTTTGACCGACTTCAAGATTTCAAAAGAGGAGGTTATCAATTCGGTTGTATGTATTTTTTTAATGTTTGTTACTCCAGAACTCCGTCATTTATGGACCGATTTTGAAAATATTTTTTATTGTAAGTATATAGATCCAAGTTGGTCCCGTTTTTGTCAAAACGCAGTTCTGATGATGGGATCCATGAGGAATCGAGGGAACTCCTCGAATCTTAAAGGCAGACATATAATGATTTTTGTGTTTTATCAACAACTTAAGCATATTCATACAATAATGTAACACTTGCTGAAGTGGAACTGCTGTTGATGATCATAACAGAACTGTTCAACGACGAATAGTTCACGTTTGGCGATTTATCCTCCTAGCTGTGTTTGTTAAGTAAGTTCTATTTTCACGATAGTTATTGACATGTTCGAGTTTTGATGATGGGATCCATGAGGAATCGAGGGAAACCCTCAAATGTGAAAGGCACACATATAGTAATTTTAATATTTTCATGAACTAATCAATTTAAATAAGTGACATTTGATGAAATGGAACTGCTGATGATGATTATAATAGAACTTTTCAACGACGCATAGATCGCCTTTGGCGATTTGTTCTCTTCGTTATGTTTGTCAAGCAACCTAGGTTTTCAAAACACATTTTTGTCAAGCTTGAATGTCAATCTATTATAAACATACTTATAGCCATTTTTATTTCATTGTATGGAATCTAAGAGTGCACCTTCTAAGTATAATAATCTTTCACCGGCCTCCCCCATTGAAGTCGGTTTTGTTTTCTTAAAATTATTTATTGCAATGTTCTTTTTAGTGTTTTTGGTGGTTGATTAAATAATGTTTTTAGTTACGTGTATAGGTATATTACTAAACAAGTAAGTAGCTACCTAGAGCGCTCCTAGCCCAGCGGCGCTCGCGTACCGCGTGCGGTATGCGAGGTTAAGCAATGTCGGGCGAGGTCAGTCCTTGGATGGGTGACCGCTTTGAGTGGTTACTAACTGAGCGCTCCCGTGCTTTGGAAGACACGTTAAGCCGTTGATCCCGATTGCTTTCTATGATAGCAGTCGTTAAGCCAAGTTAGAGGCCTCCGGGCGGCTTGAGAATTTCTAACCGTCAAGTTGCCCACTCACTTGACAAGCCTAATCCCAATAAGGTCTGGTTTCACCCTCGGGTTGGAAGGTCAGATGGAAGTCGCTTCCGTAAAAATTGGTGCCTACGCCAATTCTTGGGATTAGGTAGCGGACCCCAGGCATCCTGTAGGATGCAACTGCTCTGGGAATAACGCTAGGAGGATGGATGGATGGTAAGTAGCTACATACTTATATTTCAATATTCTAGTCTTATTAAGGAGTGATCGGTTACATTCGTAAATGTCGTGTCCCCTGCAAGTTCTAACAATCTTTATCTTCTTAAATTGAGAAATTTAATATTTTATCAGAAATTTAATTGTATATACTTCGTCGTCTCCTTATCTGCAAAAATAATAGACTGTCAGGCACACTCACTATAGATGGTCTTGCATGGGTTCCCGTACATTACGTTGATTTTATCAGACCAACAGTGTGTTGAGATATTTGGACAGGATAATGAGATTTCACTTTTGTATTCGATGCAAAAGCACTTTAGAATATTATGACGATGAATTACATTTTTTTTAAATCTCAGATGCTAAATTTAATTTGTGTACTGCTAATGTAGCTTATAGGCAAAGGAGTGATACTAACGGCAGACTTAAAGACTTTATTTTATTCACTTCATAGCCTGTATGTCTATGAAATTATTGTCAGTTTCATACATTTTCCGCGCCAGCTCTTGTGAATCGACCTATACATACAGTAGTAGCGCGACTGCTTAGTGTCTTCCATCTTCTTGTGTGTGCTCCTAGACAGCTCAATTTAAAATAAGAATTCGAAACTTGCTCAATTATAAATCACGTGGCATGGTAGTGCCCTGCCACGAATAAAAACGAAAGCAGGGCACTAACTACATTCTCTGGAACCCAGAGTCCCAGATAACACCATAGAGCCTAAATTCACAGGACGAGATGATGTTAGGAATCGATCTAGATTTTATACTTTAGATTTTATTTTGATAACCTCAATACCTAATGAAATCCTATAAAGTACTGCCCATAGTAAAATGTACGTCACGCTCATTTGTTTCCTGCAACACTGTCAAGGATCTGACCTGGTAGTGTATTTCTGAAAGTCATTTTTGTACATAGATGTATGGAAAAAGGTATGGGTGCCTAAATAATTATGATCGGTAGTATATACGTAAATAGTATGGCTTGGTACTTGATAAATAAATAAACCTGCTTTAGTTATTATGAAGGGCCTGACGAACGAGTTGCAAGTTTTCGTCCCTGAGGTCGTTCCTTCGCATTTTCTAGCCAAAGACCATACGAAATCAGGACCTGTGGAGTATAAGCCGGCAACAACTCATTAGCATGGAAATTGCAATGCTCAAATGGAGATAGATTGGCCGTACTATTTGTAGAGGGAACAAAAATCGCTTTCGAATGGAAGCCGCCGGTCGGCAGGCGAACTCGCGGACATTGCTTGCACGCTCCTTTCAAGAGTCTTACCATATCGATTTTTTTATTTTTTTTTATTTATTTATTCCATACATTAACACTTACAGTCTAGCTACACGTATTAACCAAACAGGATGCTTTAGATGTATTAATAGCTAAAGGTAATTATAATAACTTAAATACTATTTATTACTTATACAATGCCACATTCATCGAACTTGGCGTCGAGATAGATTCCAGGTACCGGCCGCTAGATGCTAGAGAGCTGGATTCGATACTATGGAATATATCCAGTTTGCTGTCGCTGTTCAGTATGTCGTTGAGCAGAGCTAACGCATTGTGAAGTGGAGAGTGTGATAGAGCGCGGGTCCGCGACGTCGGGATAGCAAAAAGAACGCGGCTACGAGGACGGAGCTGAATACCAGTAACGGGTGCTAAGTACACGCAATGGGATGACGGCCAGTAATGGGGGGTTAGTGATTTGACCACGACCTAATTTAAAAATATATTTTACCATGAACATATGAGCATCTCTAACTACTCGTCTTGTATATACGAAACACAACACTATAACATACCCACATAAAAGTGTTTAGCGCACGCACGGACGAAACCGCAAACATTCAAGTACATGTATCTTTACGACTCTGTCACGAATGAGGCATTGAGGCCCAACGATTAAAGCAATCATCGTTACCAACATGTAAACACTTCAATTACCAACATCGAAAAATCATCTTTAATACAGAAGTTATAAGGTTCATATCTGTCACTCGTTTCTTTACGCAGATTACTCGTTATATTGCCATTTCCTTGCCCATTTCCCTGCTTGGGGTCAACATAGCGTCCTTCATCCCGATCGTCATTTGTCATTGTCAAAATTACACGCTCACTGGCCGTGCTTATGCATGAAATATCGTTTTTTTTTATACGACAAACACAAATGGTAAGCAGGCACCGTTCTTTAAGGACGCTTGGGAATCCAGAAGAGTTACAAATACGCTGCCGATGCTTGAAATACCTTTGATTTTTTTTCTGTTAACGGCTAGATACAACCTAATCCCTTTTTAACACATCACTGCATGTCTTATTACATACAGAAAAATTAAAAACCTTAAGTGGCACTGGACCTATTTTCACTACTTCATTTGTTTTCAGTGACTAAATCGTAAATATGTACGTTAACTCGTAATAAATATCCTACTCGTAATAAAAATCCTACTTCAGTTCCCTTAGTATACCTTTGACTTTCGAAAAAGGCTGCCCACTAAAATTACGTGTACCGGGAAAACGATAAACTCAACTTATGTTTTTATTATCCCATCTTGGAAGCCTTTGTATCCAATTCTTTCTATTCATCTTAATAGCTGCTACAGATATAATTGTCCTTCGTTGCCATAGTGATTAGGAAAATGTAGAAGACAAAAGATTAAGACTGCGCAGTACGTTCGGTTCTCCATACAAACGTATTTATGCTCTCATTTTAAAACGCCAGGCTAGAATAACATGAAACTTTGTATACACAATGGGATCCGGCATATATAGGTTGGATCATAGTTTCTGTTGCTTGAAATTATAATATAGAAAAAATACAGCGATTATTAAGGTTTTCATACAAGCCGTAAAAAACTCAAAAAGCCGCTGTATTTTTTTTCTTTTACAATTTCTAGCAACAGAAACTATGATCCGACCTAGATATGCCGGATCCCATTGTGTATACAAATTTTCATGTTATTCTAGCATGGCGTTTTAAAATGAGAGCATAAATACGTTTGTATGGAGAACCGATCCACATCGATCGTACTGCGCCCTCTTAAGTACAGGTAAATTACTTTTGAGACGTTTTTGCATTTACGTATACAGACACACGTTGACGTGTGTCTGTATACGTCAACGTGTACGTGTGTCCCTGTAAATATATGATTACTACTACAGATGCAAAAACGTCTCAAAAGTAATTTACATGTAGGTAGCTTGAATATCCCCGGCACATGGAAGAATGGGAATATTCAATTCAATTTTTCTAAATACAAGGAACGTTTATATAAAAAAAGCAAACAAACGATAGTAAATAATAAATAAAATAAACATAAGATAACTTAAAACTAAAAACCCCAATGAAAAAAATACGCCTTCTAAAAGGTCCGCCTTCGGCATGGTCCCCATAACGCTAAGAAGGCCTATCCATAGGTATACCACACGCCTATGTGAGTACATAGAAAAAAAAACATTTGACACCCCTGTTACAACATATTTCTATAGCGGTTCATAAGTTTCATAACATACACCTTCACACCAAATTTTATAATTGTAGTGATCATATTCTCCAAGTAAATCGGCTGTGACATACGGACGGACAGACAGACAGACATGACGAATCCATAAGGGTTCTGTTTTTTGCCATTTGGCTACGGAACCCTAAAAATGAAATAAAAATAAATGTTGAATATGGATACACGATGCGTGTGATGGTGCGAGAAGTTAGTTGACAGGTGTATATTAAAAAGCTGATGTATGTAAACACTCCTAAATTATGTCATAATGTTTTCATCACACTTGCTCATGAAGGGTTTCATAACACGCAGGCAAACAGTACCTACCAAAAATTAAAATAAAATAATAATAAAAATAAATTATATTGGGGGACAATCTTACACAAATCGACCTAGTCTCAAACTAAGCAAAGCTTGTATTATGGGTACTAGGCGACGATATACATACTTATATACATAAAATACATAGTAAACATCCAAGAATCAGGAATAATATTCGTGGTAAATGCACAAATAATGCCCTGACCGGGATCCGAAATAATAAATCACTTGTGGGTCAGAAAAATCATAAAAATTTCCTGAAATAAATATTTTGTGCTACCACATCTGCTCACTGGTCTCACAAGGAGTTTAAATTCTTCCTAGCAACTTATAAACAACACGATGGTGATAATATATTATTGGCCCTTATTGTATAGTTACAGGTAGCCTCTATAACGCTCATGGGGTATCTGTCACTCGCACTCCAGTTATATAAAGAAATGACGTTTTGAACTCAAATGCGGTGTTTGAAAACCTACCTATAAATAAATCCTGTTGTATAAATACGAATAAAATAAAATTACATTAGGTATTTATATTTGGTTCAGTTTTTAATAATTTCGCGTAAAATATTATTAACAGTAAATAGAAGTGGCTGTACGCCGCTTAGTCTTTGTCTTAGGCATCTCTTATCATATTTGATTAAATGGGCAACTGACATTTTGTAAAAGGTAATTGCTGAAATAAAGTATTAATCTTCTCATTTCAAAAGCCCAAACCAATCAAAAAGCGTTAACCCAAACTTTTCACAATCTACGCATTACATAGTCTAGACTATAGATCCCATTAAAGCGTGCTTAATTTGTAGTAACTTAGCCACAAAATTTCTTGTGGAGTCGTTAATTCTGCGTAAACGGCACAATCGGGTTGATGAAAACTTAATGGCGAAGACTTGGAGCGTTTATTTCGTCTCCGACTACTAGGTCAATGTCGTGAATGATGTATTTAGATACATTCAGGAGCAAATATGACAGGTAAATTTTGTTATTTTAATTTTTATTTATTTAACGGGCTAATAGCGGAATTGCAAAGAAATATTGTTCAAGAAGTACAATCTAGTACCCATAGTACAATCTTTGCTTAGTTTAGGACTAGGTGGGTTTGTGTAAGATTGTCCCCCATTATTTATTTATTATTATTTATTTTATTAGCTCTTAACTATTGTTTAGTCATTTATACAGGAAAGTGCTAACTTTTGTTTCAGTCAAAGTGTCCCTCATTTTGCCAGCTAAACGATTGCTACTGGGATTGTGAAAAATTCATAGAAGTAGTATATAACAATATAATGAATTTAAAAGGATAACCATAATAGCTAAGTAGACATTCATAGTTAACGAGTATTAGCAGAAGTTAAGAAATGTACCTGCAAAAGTAAACTTTCGTAAAATTTCCATTGATTATTTAGAAAAAGTTGTTATGTAAATACCTATCCAAAATTTGTAATCTTAAGTCCTCTTAATGTAGCGGGTGGGTAACTACGGAACCATGCATTGCGCTTGGCCCGACACGTACCGGTTTTTTCATTTTATTAGCAACTAGTAAGTCTAAAATAGAAAAAAAAATCTCATTAATAACACGCCAAACAAACCCAAGGCAAATTGCCACAAGTTAATAAGCAAACTGAAAGTTACTTATGAATATAATAGCGGTTGAAAGGTATCTGCATTCAAGAATTTCTACAATTAATATAATGGTTTACATGACGGAATGAAATTGTTAATGAATGTAAAACAGTTACATGGAGGCTTGTTAAATGTTCATGATTAAAACTTAACATTGACTTTGTGTTAGCTTAATTAATGCTGTATGTATTCTTCTTCTTCTCCTTAGCGCATTCCCACTTTAGGTGGGGTCGGCTCTCCTAGTTAGTCGGCGCCAGGACAGTCTGTCCTGGGTTGTCGGGTCGGGTAAATTCTCCGCTTTCAGCAGCTTCGTCATACTAGTCCACCAGGTGGGCGCCCCCGACCTCTTTTACATTCGGGTGGGTGCAACGCTTGCTTAACAACATGTTCCTCGTCTCTCCTCATTACATGACCATACCACCGAAGTTGACTTTCAGCGAGTTTTTCAGATATGGGGGCCACTTTGAAACTGCCAGGTATGTGCGTATTCCGGACTTTGTCCAATCGCGTCACCCCTCCTGACCATCTTAACATCATCATTTCGTTTGTATGAAGTTTTTGCAGATGCGTCTTATTTACTGGCCAGCATTCAGCTCCATACATTAATGCAGGTCTTACTGCCGTCTTATAGACCTTACCCTTTGTTCGTACGGGCATACTGCGGTCACAAAGAACTCCGGTTAGTGATCTCCATTTCTGCCATGCCACATTCACTCGGTGTCCCACGTCGGCCTCTATATCTGCATTTTCTGTTATGACAGAGCCTAAGTATTTAAATTGTGTGACTTTTGGTACTTGCGTTTTATCCGGATAGCAGATCGTTATAATACTGGATGTATTACTTAACTTAAATGAAACTTTATTATAAACATACTCGGGATCACGCCTAATAAAATGGGTGAAAAAATAAATTAGGGAGAACTACAATTTCTCCGAATTAAAATAAAAATTAAAATATTTGGACACAGGTAGTTACTGCAGATGATCTTTGGAAGCGCACTTTAGGTTTTAAATACTTGCTTCAGTTCCAGGGCCCACTTTGAATAATAAAAAGAACAAATAAATATTATCTATCCTCCTGTGGTCCTGCGCCACCCGCATCCAGCGGACTCCCGCGACCTTTACCAGGTCATCCGTCCACTTGTGAAGGGCCATACCCACGCTCCGCATTCCAGTAAACTCTGGCAAAAAAGTCTTGAAATTACAAAGTAGCAACACTGTAGTGTCGTTCCCTTTTTTATTAGATTGATTTGAAAGGGATGAGACTACATTTTTGCCAGACTATACGTGGTTGCCACTCGATACCCTTTCCGCCCCAACGGCCATCGGTTCTACGTGCAATGTGCCCCACCCACTGCCACTTAAGTTAGCGATTCAGAGGGCTATATCGGTTACTTTGGTTCTACTGCGGATGGCCTCATTTCTAATGCGATCGCGCAGAGATACTCCCAGCATAGCCCTTTCCATTGCTCTTTAGGTGACTGAGCCTTCGTATGAGGTCCATAGTAAGCAACCACGTATGTGTGTAATTAAATTAAAAATTGAAATGGTGGCAGAACACATGCCTGTGTCAACGCGATTGACGCGTGCCTCTTTTAAAAAAAACAGTTGTCGTATAATAATGTATGGAAATCCATTATGATTCTCCCGCCAGTCATAAAATGAATTGTCTATGGTATGGACTTGCATTAGTATATTAAATACTGCTGTCAGTCGTTTAATTGACAGATTACAATGCTAAAGTAGAATAGTACATTACGATACAAGTGCAGAGAACAGGAAATTCGCAACGAGTGGTGATAAATTAAAACACGACCGAACGGAGTGTTTTAAATCGACCATCACCACATCAGCCCTAGGACGTCCACTGCTGGACATAGGCCTCCCCCAATTTCATGGGGGGTAAATGCCATAATCGCCACGCTTGGCATGCGGGTTGGCGATCGCAGTATCTCCACCGTACTCTAGGAATGCTGCTGCCCATTCCCCGGTGGTCTTGGTCGTAGTTTAAGGACATACCCGGGTCCCCGGGTTTTAAATCGACACGAGTTGCAAATTACCTGTTCGCACGTGTATCGTACAACGTTTTACAGTACATACGAGTATGGCTCTTTTAAGTTTCGACATATGCACGTGATCTGTTGATTACCGCACTTGTGCGGTAATGTAGTACCATATGTACTGTAAAAATATTATTTGCAAAAGCAAAGCTGGTTTTATTTATTACTGAAGTATAAATACTTCAGTAATAAATATAAATATAACCAGACTTCAAAGCATGATCTGGATTAAGTATGCTGTTTGAAACTTACCTACTAAGCCTCGGTTTATTTCAATTCTTAGCACCTCATAAATATGATTATACCTATGATTAGTCTATAAATGTTTACTGCTAGAAACATTAGTAAGGACCATAAATAGGCATTAAAGGCCTTACCAAAATTATTGTTTTGGCGTCACGATAAATTGTCTGCCTAGACAATTTCTGAACTTAAAAATGAAATAGAACTAACTCGTATTCCTTTTCCAAACAATATAAGTGCTTATTGTTGGCAACATTATGTACTAAAATGGCGTAAGCATTAAGATATACATAGGGAATTTAGGCGCTCAGATTTAGTTTTATTCTGTAAAATATAATTAACAATGAACGACGGACGATACACGTCTTTCGACAATGAATATAAAATATTCGGTGATATTATACAATAATGGCGAAAATTAGCATTAGCTCGACGGATTTTACTGTAGACATGAGTTCACTAATACTTACATTGGATACGCGGCCAACCTGGCTACATAGATGCATACATAAACTCACGCCTATATTCCCAAAAGGGGTAGGCAGAGCACACGAACAGTAATTTCAGTGCCACTTATAGCAATTGTAGGTTTACAGATGGAGAAAATGTGATATTGCAGTGACAGGTTGCTAGCCCATCGCCCGCAACACACTTCGATCCGGTTCCCATAGTCGACTCTTACACCCAAGGGAAGAAAGGGGGTGGTGCTATTCTAACCCGGCTCCATACGGGGCTGACTACCTGGCTAATGGCCTGATAATAAATATAATATTGAAATAAATGTTGCCGATGTTGTCTGACGAGGTGGTTGTCGCGCCGAGGCTTATGCCGAGGTCCGACAAAGAGACCGAGCTCAAGCAATGGTAAATATTGTGCTTTTCTGCTTTCCGCTATGGTAAATATTGTGCTTTTCTCAAACAATGCGATTAAATAACACAAAGATGTTGCAAAAAAATTGGTGACGTACCTAATAACGCAGTGATATGAGTGCTTAGTAGCCCGGAGAAGCCACTACCCGAATAATAATAATAAAAATATATATAAGGGGACAATTTTTTACACAAATTGAACTAGTTCCATAGTAAGTTCAGTAAGGCTTGAGTTATGGGTACTAGACGACGACATATATTTAATAGATATATATACATAAATACATAAAAAACATCCAGATCTCAGGATTTATGTTTCTGCTCATCACAGAAACAAATACCCTTACCGGGATTCGAACCCGGGACCTCTTGCTTCGGAAGCAGTATCACTACCAACTAGGCTAAACAAATGGAGACACATGCCTCCTCTCATTGGTGGGAGGATTGGGAGGGATCCCAACCAAGTTTCGACGACCAATTTGACTTAGTTGGTAGTAACCCTGCCTACGAAGCCGGAGGTCCCGGGTTCAAATCCTGATCAGGGCATTATTTGTGTAATTAGCACGAATATTTAATTTTGTTCCTGAGTCATGATTGTTCGCTATGTATTAATGTTATAAGTATTTATATCGTCGTCTAGTACCCATAGTACAAGTTTTGCTTAGTTTGGGACTAGGTAGATTTGTGTAAGATTGTCATCAATTTTTTTTTTTGTTGTGTATTCCAAGATTTCAATTATACTCGTAAGAAGGGTTATACTCAAATCGAAACTTTCCAATTTTAAAGTACTTCAAATGAATAATAACTACCTATATCATTCACCAACAAGACAGTCATTTCTTAACAGCGAAACGTAAACAGCAAATTACTTTCGATTTCTATAAAAAAAAAAACGGAATCGATACTTCGAGTCTATTGTCGACTAACTTTTTGCTGAAAAAAAGTTAAGAAAATATTCGGGCTTTCTATACACCGTTCTGACACCTTTCAAATGCGCTTGATAACACCGTAATGGCTTTGTAGTAGAGTTTAAATTTGTAAACAACGAGTATACGTTACTTGTAAGAGCTACTACATACTGACTTCGATACACTTTCACTAAAATTACGTTGTGCTTGATCGAAATATAGCCGTCTCTTTTTAACTTGAGCAGATTAGATATATTATATACTTTTTCTATGTGTAGACGGTGAAAATATAACTATATCTGTACTATAATAAGGTTTGTTGTTTGTTTTTCGTATTTTCGTAATGTCAATAATGTTTCATTCACATTATACATTTATATTATAATGTTAGAAGTTGGAGGAGAAGAGCTGAATACCGAGCTCAGTGGCGTGCCATGAGAGAGGCCTATGTCCAGCAGTGGACTGACACAGGTTGATGATTAATGTTAGAAGTTAAGTAAAATAAATAAAAAAAACTGTATTAATTTTGTACTAAAGGAGTAACGCTGCTAACGAAAAATTGAAACTATTGAAGGATTTCGTGGACGAGCTCGGTTGATCCGATAGCTCAGAGGCTAGAGCGATTGGCCGCGTATGCCAGATGTCGCAGGTTTGAATCCTGCTCGGAGCATTAAATCTTTCAATTTTTCCCTTTAATTTGAAATTATGGTTAGCAGCGTTACTGCTTTAGTACAAAATTAATTTAGTATGGGTTGGCGCATCGTTACTGACGCTTTCTCAATGTAATTTGAGACGTTGGTGCCGTTCATAGAAGCCTAAGTCTTCTACGGAGGATGTCGCTGTACGCCTCCCTAAGGCGTTGTAAGAGGGAACTATTGAAGGATTTCGTGGACGAGCTTGGTTGTTCTGATAGCTCAGAGGCTAGAGCGATTGGCCGCGTATGCCAGATGTCGCAGGTTCGAATCCTGCTCGGAGCATTAAATCTTTCAATTTTTCCCTTTAATTTGAAAAATACTGTAATTCACACTTTTGGTTTTCATTTGTGTTTGCCTGCTTATAATACGCAATCGGCTACTTCACTATTTTTATGGTGCCATTTGAACCAGTTATACTTTATACTTTTATATGTTTACTTCTAAAAATAATATTAATAATAATTGTATGGCATTTATTTACTTCTAATAGTAACTTATTTACAAAAACACGATGTTTTTTAACGAAGGTATTGCGTCATTCTTGAGTTACATATTGAACTAAATATAGTATTTTACTTGAGTTATATATTGAATTAAATAGTATTTCAGTTATATTATTTAACACTACTACATTCAGTGCTAAGCTTTAATAAACGAGCAAATACCTCTATAACTACATGCTGTTCTATTGGGTAGAGCTGCTCCGTCGTTGAAACCAAATAAATGTTTCGTCGAAATCTGAATCTATGTCGTGTCCCACGGATACATGTGGTGGCTCAGATTATTAAAAATATTGATAGAAAAAATAATGTAAATATGATTTTAGATCTTAACCAGCCCATTACAATGCTTTGCTTAGGGATCCCGCGTATGTCCTAAAACTACGACCAAGACCACCGGGGGATGGGCAGCAGTATCCCCGGAGTGCGGAGGAGATACTGCGATCGCTAACCCGTATGCCAAGCGTGGCGATTATGGCATTTACCCAACATAAAATTGGAATAGGCCTATGTCCAGCATTGAACATCTTTCGGCTGATATGGTGGTGGCGGTGGTGGCGTAGGGAATCGTCCCAAGGATCAGCGATAGCTTCACCTAGAAAATTATTATTTTTCATTTAGGTACAATAATATTAGGGGCGTGCGGCTAAACCAGATCGGTCGCGTAAAGGTTATTTATCGAAAATAGAACTATGCAAAACGGATGTTGGGTTCTTATTTGAAAATTCAATTATCTCGGTTTATCGTTTTTACCGCTCAGCCCAATTTAAGGCATTGTAATTGAAATAATTATGTCATGCACATAGGCAATAAAGTAAAATTTAAGGAATCACTATTTTTAAAACATGCGATCCAAATTAGTACCTACTCGTAAAATTATGACTTGGCATCAAATTTTACAATGTTTATTCTACGAGCACTAATCGACTGACTCCGTAAGAAATATCGGCAGGAGTATTTTATTTACTGGGACAATCGTGCTAAAATAGAGGAACTGCATATAAACACGCAGTGTGGAAGAACTTGTTGGTATAGCAAACGATTTCCTGGACCAAAGACTATTGATCAGAAGCGACAAACTGATATAGTATCAACTCTGAACTGATACTTCAAACTCTTTATGACATTAACATAGTTCATTCATAAAAACGCTTTTTTTTAACTTGCAATGTATGTATGTATGTTACTATGTTTGTTCGGGCGGATCGTGTTTAATCTTATTTAAACTGTCTCAACAAGAAATCGATGACTGTGGAAACAAAAGTACAGTTCACTACCCGTCCAACAAATCGTTAATATTAAATATTTTTAAGTACATAATGTGTATCTCTACTCGCGTTCCAAAATTTCGGTCCATCCTGAATTAAATATCCGCAACAAAGTTTTTTTATAGTTACACAATATACTATTACCAACCACCACCCAACCCAACTATTAAAATATCAATATCCGAAAATGAGGTTTTTAGCGTTATATCGCTCCGTTAACGTTGTTTTTTTCATGGGTTTTAACGAGCCCGATTTAAACCTGGTAACGATATTTTTTTTACTGTTAGTTTTGCAGTTTAAATGTAAAATAAATAAATATTATGACGGAATTAAAAAACTGTACAACTTTGTACTATTTTAGGAATATATGACGGTATTTTACGGACCCGTATTCTTTGCCCGCGAGTGTATAAAGCGCGAAAGTTAAAAGTGTTATACTATCTGTGTCAAGTCTGTTCTTTGGCAACGGCGACAGTGCGTGACGATGCGCACACGCCTAATTGCAACCCTGACTTTGCTCGACCGAAGTTTCCGTTACCTCGCGGAAACGGCGGAATCGTACGGTAAGCCAACATAACATGTAGGCGAGTGGGTTCTGTAGACTATTTAGATAAAGGTTCCAGTGCTCGACACTGACCCGATAAAGATAGAGGTGAACAATAGGTGTCATATATTGATTATTGATGTGTTAAACATGTTCACTTTGTACAGTACAGTTGAAATCCTAAAATTATGGATACGGATATTAAATGTATTATGTTTGCAGACGATGTGTCGCTTCTATTAAACACAACGAATAGCGCTGAATGCAATTTACAGCTATCCAACCTTCTATACACTGTCAAAATATGGCTCGACGATCACAATTTGGATATTAATTTCACCAAAACAAAATTCATACAATTTAAACCTGCTCAGAGAAAACCACTAGAATTAAACCTGCAATTTGGTGAAAACAAAATACAGGAAGTGGATAACTTTAAACTGCTGGGCATAACAATAGACTCAGGACTGAACTGGAAAGAACATGTACAAAATACAAAAACAAAAATAGCCAGGTTCATATACGCACTTAATATATTAAAGTCGACCACAAATTTTGAGTCTGCCTTATCAGCATACTTCGCTTACATATATTCAAGCCTTCGATATGGCGTGGTCCTATGGGGAGCCAGCACAGACGCCCGCCAACTCTTCATCATGCAAAAAAAATGCATTCGAATTTTAGCAAATATACGCATTCCTAACAGCTGCCGCCCCCAGTTCATAAAACATAAACTCCTGACACTACCATCTATATATATACTAGAAGCTGTACTCTTTATTCGCAAACACCCAGAACTATTTCCAGTAAAACCAGACACTTTCAAAACTAGAAAGCAATATAGAAATAAATTAGCATTGCCAAAATCCAATTTAGCCATGTACAAAAAAAGAAAGTTCAGGGTTGTCAAAAATATCAGAATATGCACCAGCCAATATTATATATTTAATAATAATCTTGTATGTATTCATATAAATATGATATATAATTATAGACGAGATGACAACGCCATTTACGCAACGACAATGAGGTAAGTTACAGCGATTACAACAGTTGCGGGATAATCCCGTAACTTTCCGAACGTAGGATAGGTAAATATAACTTACGTTAGTTTTACTAAGGAAGATTACATAGATACATTGCGCACGCTCGAAAATATTGCTTAATTACCCCGCTTGTTGTTACAGTTATTGAAATAGTATTTTTCTCAAACATGCAATGAAATATTCATGTTATGTTCCTTATAATAGGCTGCGAAGTATGACGTTTCAGGTGTGGCTAGGACAAGAGGTCGTTAATGGAATTTCATACAAATCTTGCAGGCTTAGGCCGGCAAAGTCCTCTTTTTTAATTCCATTCCACATAAATTTGTGGCACAGGCATCATGACATTCTGCCACTATGCGTATTAAAAATAAAATTATTAAAAATTTTTTTTTTGTTGTTTATTTCATTGCATATTTGAGAAAAGCACTATATAAGTACATACTTCGGCGGGAAATTTGGGGTTGCCCGCCTTAGACCTATATATAGTATAAGTATATATGTCTTCGGCCGGCAACCCCTTTCGTCCCGGCCTCTGTAGTAATGTACTATTGTTTCGTAATTAAATGTGGAGAATACACCACAACGTTTATTTTTTGCCATTTGTACCGGTTGTTAAAGACTACGCCTACTAAAACTACATCTACTTAAAGACTAGACTACATCATAAATATTTATTACATAAATACAAATATAGTTTAGTATGCCAAATTTCAGCTCAATCGGACACAAGTCAAGTCGGCAAGTGGCTGAAAAAGGGGTTGCGAATTTTGATGACAACTTACATAGTTACATATTCATTTCTACTTACATACAAGCAGCACAGCAGCAGCAGCAAAGTGAGCGGTGCAAGTTAAATAAAAGCTTGTAAGAAAAGTAAGTTGAATAATAAGAAACAACTTTTTCATCACACTTGTTCAAAAAGGGTATTATTGTACGCAGGCGTATAGAGGGGACCACGGGAGTTATGGATTTTCAATAATCCCTAGGGAGTTATGAGTTTCTGTGTGAGCTGATTGGTTTAAATAATCTAGTTCTGGTGAATCATGTACTACTTTTGTATCATAGATTTTGGCCAATAAATTAAAAATTAAAAAAAGTTGGCCGGCTCCACAAAAATACTGCTCTGGGATTGTTTGAAATATTGAAACTACAAATCTAGTACGCCGCGCGCCGCAATAATACTGCTTTGTGATTGATTGCAATATTGAAGCAACGCGCTCCTCTCGCAGGGACGCCCCGGCAATCATGCACTGATACTAAATGTGAAGTTGTCGATTTCTTCAATTTCGATTAGTGCTGAAGTTATTTATTTCCTCGCAAATGCGATGTAAACGTTGTGATTATCTCGGACGTAATAAAATTGCAAACTCGAGTAATCAAAAGCTTCTCGTCTGATAGACTGTCGTTCGCAATTTTCCACTTACGCCCCTCGTTAAGCAATGTACTATTGTCATGAAAAAAAAATGCATTTTCCCGCGGAACCCTTATAAAAACCGCGTAATACTTTCGACTGAGTGGACATGACAGGAGCGTGGCATTTAGTTACTTAGAGAGAGTTTTTGCAATGCGCGTGACCCGAGGAAATCGTTGGTTGGTAATTAATTAGCATTATAACCTAAAAAGTCACGCTAGCTACTACTATTACGGTTTTCATACTCTATTTTGCTAACTTGGTATCTGTGCAGCTTGCTATCGCATTAAAGCTCGAAACACACAGAGCGGGCGCGGCGCGGGGCGGGGCGGAGGCGGTTATGAATTTTTGATTTTTCCGAAACTGTCAACTGTTGATAGCACACACGCCGCCTCCGCTCCGCTATCCCGCGACTTGCTTTACCGAAAAACCGCCTCCGCCACGCAACGACGTTGCACCGCGTTCTGTGCGTGTCAAGTTTAAAGAAATAATTTATGTAAAATTTTACGTGAAGACTTAATTTTAATATTGATCTCCCATACAAACTTTCACCACCTTTTCACCCCCTTTAGAAATGATTCAGGATAAAAAAACATAATATATGTCCTACCCGGGTCAACATTCATGCCAAATTTCAGTTAAATCTGTTTAACGGTTCAAGCGTGAAAAGCTAATAGACAGACATACTTCCTTTCGCATATACAGGTTGGGCCCTGTAACACAAGCAAAAAAATTACCTAATAATCCTATTACACTATAAATGAATTTATATGTGATAAAAACGCTTTTATATAAAATAGCTATAGTAAAGTAAAACAAATGTACATAATGTATTTAAATGACTTGTAAAAGAGCTAGTTTAAGCCTATTTACAAAATAAATATTTTGATTGATTTGGTTTGATTAAACTGTTATTGAGCGAGCTAACAATTATTTCCAAGTGATCCCAGTTTAAAAAAAAAAACTTTTTCGTTACTTTTATTTTCTTCAAAGATAGCTTACGTGTATTTTTTTGACCCTTCTGAAGTGGTATTTTAAAACACAAAATATAAAAACAATAAATAAAAGTTTCAAAAATTCCCTATAAAACCAAAAATGCATACGAGTATACTGTTATGACTCATAACTTGATATTACCTCTTCTAGGTACCGTACTGTCTTTTCGAAGATGTCGCGGTCCGCAATATAATATGCTATACGAAAAATGAATAAACAAGTACCTCAAAACCTGCATTGCCTGGCGCTCTAATAATCTCGTGGTATCAAGATCCATTACTTGGAAGTCCTAAATTTAGATCATAATTAATCAGAATTGAAAAAAATAGTAGATTGTAGTACCCTTGGGTACCAGGTACCCAAGGGTCCTACAATCTTGTCTTTATGCCTGTCTTGTACACATTTGTGCATTTTATTTTATTTACTGCATACTACACGCATCAAATATTGCAAAATTTCTGCTTTTTACTTTAACCTAAACTTTTTTCTAGGCAAAACCCATTTATGTACACAATCTAGAATAGAGAAGTGCATTGTCTTTAAGATGACGTATTAATTTCATAAATCAATAACGTTGTTTTGTTGCTATTACTTACAGACTTCAAGTCCACTGCAAAATTTAACTATCGACCAGTTTGTTCGACTATTTGCCTTGATTCGCTTTTTCTTCACACTACACATCGCCAATAACCAACTCCTAAATGAATAGACCTGATTTATGTAATTCCTCGTTTTGAAGATAATAGAATTCCCTGGATTTAATGAACTGTTTTTTGTTTTGGAAAAATAACCGAGTTATAAATACGGCAAGTAAATCAATTGTTGGCAATTTTATAGCAGACTTTAAGGAGTATTATTTTAAATATAGACATCGTCTTATTTACATTCTACTGAAGTACTAGTATTGACTCACTTTAGTACTTAACTGTCCGTCTCATTGCTGGGCACAAACCTCCTTTCATTCATGAAAGGAAATGGGTAATGAAACTTTCGTGTCTCTCACGCTCATACGTTCCATGTCACGTAAGAGTTTTAAGGGACTAATTTGTCTACGTTGCATTGTTAATTTTGGATGTTAAAGAATATTATTATTATTTTGGTTTTTTGCTAGTTTTATTTATTTCTATTACTACTGCAGTGGCGCAAAGACACAAAGTAAATCTTAGCTTCCAACACCAAGGACCGCCAGGTTTCCCTGTTCATGTTTGTTTTTTAAATTTTAATTATGAATTTATTAGTTACTTTTTACATATATAATTGCATAACGCACAATTACGCTCATTTATTTTATATGGAATATTCTTTTTTAATATAATTTTGTAATCTTCTATGTATATCTGTGACTCTAGAGTAAAAGGGTTAAAAAAATACATTTTACAGGACGGCCAAAAACGATTTAGATCTGTGTAACTTTGCACCTATAAAAATAAGTTATTTTAGATAGGATAAGCAATGAATCATAAAATTGTTTATTCAGTAACCGTCCAAAATAACGGAAATTTAAAATAAGTATGTGTAAAAAGGTAGAACTGCAGTTCATCTAGTGACATTAAAATCTTTTTTGGATTGTTTTGTGTAAAGAAAATCAATTCCAGAACTCAAGATAATACGTTTTACTTTAATTTTATGGTATGAAAAAACATCCAAATGTAGAAGAATAAAATCGTTCAGGTACCTACTAATATCTTGAAACGAACAATTCTTGTATATTTATAAATTTATTTCGGGGAAGAAAACGAGGCTAGAAGAGCCGCCATTTGTGTAATTACATTTTGTGCAATAAAGTTTAAATAGATAAATAGCTACAGCTACATAGATAAATACTACTAGTTGTCATTTTTGGAAAAACTCCTATTCTCCGGAAAACCACGAAAGATACCGAAAAAAGCTTGTTCACCCAGGTACTGTTCTGTCCGATATAAACTAGATCATGTGAGCTGCACGTTAATACATTACGATCCTATACATTAGCTAAAAATACCGTGACACCTTCTTTCGCAGATAAATGTTTCATAGAATGTATTGATTCGCTGAATTTTTATTTCATAGACTACTTTTTTTTCAGAAACCGTATACTTTTTATGTAGGCTTTTAGGTCATTCTGTAGAACTCATTTTGGTCTACTAAAAAAGTAGGTTTGGTTAGGTTAGAACTGCTACCCTTTGAAAAAAATATGCTTTCTATGAAATAAAAATTCTTGGAACAATAATTATATTCTATGAAACTTATGTCTGTGAAACAAGGTACAACCTAAAAATACGTTACTGCCCTATAAATTTCTATCCTGTGGTTAATCTTATATTTTGGTGTAATCGATCATCGTTGGTCACCCATGTTGACAACTCAATACCAGTAGGTAATGAAGCTTGTCCATCCACGGTAAAGAGGATATTAAAAGCGGATGAGAAAGAGGTTTTTTAGTAGGTTGGGATTTTTTTATGGACATGAAAACTTGTGCCTCGTGTATATACGTTTCTTTTTTACCGGTTCCATTGTTAAAATACGGTTTTTTGTATGAAATCTCTAACGATCGTGATTTTATTCACGTAAAATTGCTCTAAAATTTTTTTCACTAAATCGCGCAACATAGTGTATCGCGCGCTTGTTCTTAAACGTAAGCTCAACGCGCTGGGAATCGGTCATATTGAAATGCGATAGGGATATGAAGTGCCGTAAAAAACCACGATCTTTGATTCTGCTCATCTTTAAACATGGTTTAGTGCGGCATCACATTTTATGCCAATACGATGGTAAACAAGCATCTGGCCAGCCTGATCTGGAAACTATTAGGACACCGTACCCTACATGCATTCCTGATCGTTTATTTATTCAAGGGTTCATTGTGAAACAAATACAGGTCCCTCTCTTTCAGCGCAGCATACTTTCGGTACCAACCTTGCTCAGAACCAGGAACACAACACCACATATCTACAGATCCAATGGTAGTATTAGAAACCTACTTTCGCCCACGATCTAAATTTCTTCTTACCTAATATGTAACTAACTGTACCTAGTGTCTGCATTATTTTAATACTCATTGATCATTTCTGCGGCTTACTACGAGTACTAACTAGTTAAGAAATATATGGGCCAAGGAAATATATGCTACATTTGAGAAAACTTCTTCTGCGGAAGGATGTCGAAGTTTCCCACAGTTGGAAACATGTCTAGAATTGAGGACACTAAAGTTTATCTTAGTTTTATTTTTCTAAGTTTACTAGGAACTTGAAGAATAAATAGTCGTGACGTGGTTATAAATTCATCTCTATAGTTACGTATAACATTTTTCTCTAACATGCAATAAAATTTCGTCATGACATGCGAGAACTGTAAAGGAATTTCATACAAAATTGAAGGCCGGCAAGTAATTTCTTTTTAATTTTAATTTCAAACATCGTCTGTTAAATATGTTTATTGAGTGGTGTATTCTTTCATTTCATTGCTACTATGTTTAAGAAAAGCACTATACAAATCTCGGCGAGAAACGTTGGACTGCAGGCCGCGTATCCCTATCCGGCCACGCCTCGCTCGGCCGTCTATATCTGCTTAGGCGGCAACCCTTCACAATGGTTTCCCGGACCTTTGGAAGGCGTGCTCGGAGGCGAAGTACCGAGTTACCGAAGTACCAAACGAATACCACATAGCCAACACGTAGAGGCCCTTTTGACAATTTAATGAAATGCAAGGGGTACACTGAGCGGATGCTCTCCCTGCCCATGTCAAGGGACGCACACATAGACAGCACCCGCCAGGGTGTACAGGAACTATTGCTTATTGATGGAATCTAAAGGAACCGGATTATTGGGAGAATATGATAGACTCATGGCTGGGCTTTAGAGTGAGACAAAACCATCGCCTGCATAATAAAACTTCCTCTCATTTTTATCTCCGGCAGACGGTGAGTTATTATTATTATTTAAGAAAACTGCAAATAATTATTAGAAACAATTTTTTACACAAATCAAACTAGTAAGCTCAATAAGGCTTGTGTTATGGGAACTAGACCACCATATATTTAAAAGACATAAACATCCAAGTCTCTGAAACAAATGTTTTGCTCGCCACAGAAACATCCCCTTACTGATTTTCAACCCCGGGACCTCTAGCTTCGCAGGTAGCGTCACTACCAACTAGGCAAATACTTTTTGTAATACCTCAAGTACAGTCACCAACAAAAGTAGTTACACTTTTCAAAAGTTTAAAAGTTCTTGGAGAAATAAAGTTCTTTAAACATAAAAGTCTTTCTTATAAAGGAATAAAATATTTTGACCTCTTCTAATGCGTATCTGCTTTTGATTCTAGCTATACAATCTCAAGTTGATAAAGCCGAGTTAGCGAGAGCTAGCAACAGTAACTAATTTACGACCTAGATATGCCGGATCCCATTGTGTATATAAAGTTTCATGTTATTTTAGCATGGCGTTTTAAAATGAGAGGGTAAATACTTTTGTATGGAGAACCGAGCGTACTGCGCCCTCTTAAGATAAGCAAGTTGGTGCATAAAAAATAAATTGTGTTCCGATATAAACATTTAAGACTGATTGTTGATTCTCAGGAACATAGTCGAACTACCTTCCGTTTTATTCACGCGTGCTTGTCACGGTATTTTGCATGAGTAGCATCAGTATAAAAATCATATCATTCACCTACATACATTTTTTAAGAAGCTACTGTAGCCCAGTAGTAAGACGACTTTCAAACTAATGCCCTCTTAGTCACAAACCGACACGTCCTCACTTGTCACCTCACACCTCACCCGTTTTTATAGGGAAAGTGTCAAATGGCATTTGTCAAATTTTGACAGTTTGCATATAAAAACGGGTGAGGTGTAAGGTGAGGGGTGAGATATAAGATGAGAACGACTCAGTTTGTGAATAGCCCCCTATTGATATATGAAATATCATTTGATATTCAATAGCTTATTATTGAATTTTGTTAGGAACCGGTCTAATCACCAAAAGATTTCCATATGACGGATTGGAAGGTCAGATGGCAGTGGCTTTGGAATAACTTGTGTCTACTTCAGTTTGGACTAAGTAGATGTCAAAGTTGACCCCGGATTCAGTTAAAATACAACCGGGAATACTAGACCTCTTGTCGCAATAGGAGGTTCATGTTTATAGCAAAGCCAATGACATGAGATAATCTGACTTGTTAGATAAGTTATTATTAGTATCTTGTTCCTTTTCGCTCTCATGACTTTATTTATCTAGTTTAGTTGGACTCACTTTACTTGTAAACGATGAGATAAACGGTATGTTAATCGCTATCGTTTAATTTATCTGGTGTAACATCTGGTTCTGTTTGCCCATCAACCGGTTTATTGGTTTTAGTCTCAAATTTCCATTCGTTGCATGTTAATTCGTATTTAGATTAGCGTCTGCTGTCAGTTTGTCATGGTGACTATACGTATATTTAGATATTTTATATTTTAGCATTTCACATGACATAGCCCTAAAATGGGTTAAGGTAAGGCACTATTTTCTTTTGATATTCTTTTAAATAATATATTTAGTTTTGATTAAATTATAAAAAGTTATGAGCAAAATAACAATATGTGATTCAAATTCACAATGATATTATAATTACCCATATTTGCTAACAGTACATTCGAAAGTAAAATATCATTCCACAAGACCTATTAACAAAACCGCGCTTATAACGATTTTTTCGCATAAATTTCGCTTCGATCCACGAGATTGCACCTTACGCACGCGCTACAAGGAAATTAATTGATCGCAAACGCGTGTAGTGGAAAGAAAAGTGGTCTAATGTAAATCAACAAGAATACCAACACAAGTGCAGGCATCGGGAAAAAAAAATGCACACACGGACTTGTAGGAGCATGAAGCGTAACCGTGGATAAAAATCATCAGCAGTGCATTCGAAGACCCATTGACGGACAAACCACCGATGAAGGTGGAACGGATCAAGGTGACCCACAAATGGATTGGTGACTTGTGCTGAAGTGTTGTGACATTCAGTGTTCAAAATGACTGCCATAGTTTTGTTGATCGCTTGCTTGTTTGTGGCGCAAGCTAATGCCGGGGTGGTGGAACTCAACTGCAGTGATAATGCGACGTGTATTGAAAACATGGCGAGAGAGTTTGTGAGGAGCATGAGGCAGCAAAGGCCGGTGCGGGTCTTCGATGTGCTGACGATCGAGCCGGTGGCAGTGAAGGGAACGAGGCAAGCGAGGTCGACGCAGGGATTTCTGTCGAAGTTTCTGGAGAGTCACGCGTTCAGCTTCGACTGGAACGACTGGTCGTTCCGGGTGACCAAGCCGGAGGAGCGGAGCGGTGTCATAGACTTGGAAGTGTATGAAAGCAGAACTGCTAAAGGTTAGTAGATTTTGATATTCGATTTGGGGCATACCTAGTGTCAATTCGACCAAACATGAGTAAAGTTAAGTTTTTTCCTAGATTATGTCATACAATGTTTACAATTAAACTCAATGCAATTTTAGGTTACAAAAATCTTGACGTTCTTCCATAACGATTTTCATATATACTCGTATTATTTTGTTACATGCTGAATTAACTGTTACATAAAATGATGTGTTAATTCAAGTCTCGCTAGTTCGCAATTCATATCATTTGGGTTGTTATTTGTTTTAAAACTTTAAACTCAAGTTTTATCCTTTTGATCTTTGGTCGATTCTGCTTATTTGTCTTCCCTTTTTATGATAGTTGGATATAGAGTTTTCAATTCCTACAATCAATACAGACCAAAACTATACCGGGACCGGTTGGTGATAATTATACTTCACAATTAGAAATTCCAGCTCCACTATCTTTAACTTCTTAAAACAAGTGAGTCATTTTTTCGTGTCTATATGACCCATTTAATTTCCGTTAAGTTTAAGTGATTAAAACGTTCGCTTTCTTAATCACAAAGCGTAACTAATTAATGAAATCAAGGTGGCTATTGCAATGTTTTAAGTTACAACCAAACATTCGTTCTTCTGTATCCGCCAAAATTTTGAGAGCTCATTTAAATTTGAATGAACAAAACGAAGTTTAAACGAATATAATCGTTTATCTGAATAAATACTTATTGGCGAGCAGTCAAACCTATTATTGTTAAAATTGCAAGTTCTATGGATATAATTATTAATTGTACAATGGCTGTTTACCCTTAAGTGGATATATTCGTCTTTGTTCGTGTTCGTGTTGTACTTAACGTCTCTCTTTGTAAATAGTTTATGCTGTTTTGTGTTTTTTTGACAATGAAGAGTTTATATAATACTAGTGAGTAGTGGTCGTAACTTTTTATTGCCAAAAAACACACTATAATTACCACAATTCTCTGTTTGGTGATGGGTTACAATAGACCACCCCCGCATCTTTCCACAGGTGTCTAAGGAGTCTACATTCCTACAATCGATCTTTAAACTATATAAGTAATACTAGTAGATCTTTAAACTATATAAGTACACTGATAATTAAAATTTCATCTGCTCTGCCAATAATTTTCGCAAATATACAGGCATGAGCAATATGTGGTTGAAAATCACGCTTCGTTATGTATTTTGTTACACACATCGCCAATTCAGATTAGAAGAACATCAATCAATAACAAAGCTTGTAGCACTTTACACCTTAACATAAAGCAATAAGATTTCATTTCGAATATAAATTATTCAGGCTTACGAGGTGTTTGTAAGACCGAGGCACATTAGCAGATCGCTTTAATTGATAACATATTAATTGCGATACAAGATCAAAGAGGGTTTTGTTTATTATTAAGGTTAGAACACAATGATTCGTTACGTTTAAGTTACACAGGGCTATACTTAATATGAGTTAGCAATATTGTGTCAAAATTGCTCGTCTCGAAGAAGTGAATTTAAATTGAAGGTCGTAAGTTTTTTATATTTCTAAAAAAAAAATTCACTTTAAATCTGTGGTGAAATGCCTCTCTTTGCTTTATCCTCGCAAGAAAATAAGAATAATTGCAAAATATCCTTTCAATATAACAATTTATCCGTTCATCAATTTGCTACAGACAATGATCTCTTCCATTATGGTATTTCAATGGCTAGACAGCGTCGAATGACCTCCGAAAGCCTTAGATCAAGTCAGACTTATAGACGCGCTGACATACCCTTATCCCTAGATCATGCAGCGTCTCTTTCGTAAATACTCGTAGTAACATGTATTTAAATAGAGCCTGAATATAAATAAGGCCTTGAACACCCTATCGCCTATATGTTTAGTGCATTGTCTGCGGTATGTACGGTGCTTTATCAATTTCATACCGATGACATGCCAGCAGGCAATTAGCTCAGTTCACTGTGAAATTAGCCTCCGGCTTTCCTCTATAGGAATTTCCGTTTCCATATTTTCTTTTTCCGTGACGATCGACGTTATGTAGTGTGTTCGAAGAATATACTTTTCGAAGGGTGTAAAATACAAATGAAATGAGTAGAAATCCCAGTGTCAATCTTATCAATCTTAAGTAAAAAACACACCCCACACCCAAGGGCCGCACCAAAAAAAAACATCCCTACTTTACGTGTAGGGGTACCCTTAAATATTTTTGGTTTAAGGTTTTATTTTACCCCTTTGTCTGATTTATTGATTTATATATCCATACCAAATTGGAGCACTCACAATCACATACCAAAGCCTCGGACAGACAGACGGACATAATGAAACTATAAAAGGGTTCCTAGTTGACTACGGAACCCTAAAAAGGTATTAAGCTGTGTAATATTTGAACGTTTATTATAAATGTGTTTAAAATGCATAAATTTTATATTGATCAAATTTAATGGTTTAAACCTCTCTAAAACATTATGCATGGTGTATGTGAGTGAGATGGGAGAGATTTATTAATTAAGTTCATTCTAAAAATACCTAAACTTCAATTCAATTTTACTAACACAAAACATAGATTTGTACTGGTACTCAAGCGTAAAGAAGACCATTCTATTGAAGAAGTGTTTGTAATCTTTAGAGTACTTTTTCCAACGATTTAAAGTTCGAAATGCCTTGTCTAATGTGACAGATAGTTGACTATTGTAATGTGATAGTAATGGCATAATTCAAATATAACTGAATGGTTGAGCGGATAGATATATTATATTATAGTAAGGTACCATTGGAGTGGATTTAAAAGTACGTACCTACGTTTTTGACCGCTCACTTTCTTTTGGCAACCAGGTTTATTTTCTTGCACACTGCCGAATCGATTGTGGTAACTGTAGTTGCCTAGATTATGAGTGGTAATTTTTTAAGCATTTTGTCGACATATTCAAATCACTAGAATTACTGAACGAATTACTGATTCAAAACAAGTGTTCTATTGCAGAAAAAGAAACCTTAAGTACATAAAAGACGGGTTTTAGTGACATGAGGTATTATTTACCAGACAACCTGTAGGCAGATCAAAAGTATTATACGCAATATCAGATCCGGCGCATTCGATATTTACTCGTAGGTAGAAATTGGGAAGAACATCGGCAATATCTTCTTAAGTTGGGTTAATTATCAAGACATTGCTCGGTAGCATGTTTATTTAAAATAATATGAATGTTAGTCGTTAAGGTATTTGGAATATGGGCCTGAGATGCCTGAAATAGACATAGACATAGATTATTATAATTTTATTTTTATTATATTATTATTATTTATGCATCTCAAAGAGAAACCGCGACCACACAAATCGTTTTCAGATTGAATTGATTTAATAAAATTATTAATTATATGAATTGGTTGACAAACTAATAACCTTAAAGCACTTCTTCGACAAAATGAGATGGTTTGTAATTTGGCATAATTAAACTTTAACTTTAGTGGGTACTTTTGTTTATTACATAAGAAAATTCATAAGATCGCGTTCATATTGACAAAAGGAGTTATGGAATTAAACTTTCAGGTCACCTTCTAACAATGGAAAATAAAGATGGAGAAAACTGAATTAAATTTCTTGTAAGACAACATGTAAATATATCATGAGACATCTTAAGGCAAAGAAAAGTCAGTGGCCTGTAATGTGATAAAATATGTAAACGTATTATTTTACCATGTTTAATATAAAAATTGAATTTACGGATAACATAATATATTGGAAAAATGGTTGTGTATTAAAAATGCTTTCAGACAGAATAATTCACTGTGATATGTGACATCATATTATCTGTTTAATTTTTGATATTTGTAACAGAAAAGCCATTTTCTATCTGAATTAAAAATATGACAAACAATATTGCTTTTAGCGACGTCCACGTTAATGTTTTCTAAATCGATTCTTGATAAATACATTTCTCGGTGACATAAAAATATATCAGTGTATAATATGAATCTGTTTTGAATTACATGTTAATATACTGTAGCCGAAAGTAAAAAGCGCGACTTTCGATCTGCGGGTAATTATAATTACCCAACGTTTTCGAGCGTGCGTAATGTAGATCTAAACGTCATTTCCATACTAAAAAAAATTGGTACAAGCTTTTATTGCCAACTGTACTTTTTTCCACAGTCATAAACTACTTGTTGAGTCAGTTCGAATGAGCCCAAACACGATAGGTTTATCTTGTGTAGTTTAGGAATTGCTATGACCACCTTCTGTCCCCATCATCAGATCAGCTCTATGTCATAACAATATTGCATTGTCATCCCATTTATGCATGCATGCAGAATTTCAGCTCAGGTGAAAGTAAATAAAAGCTTGTAATGACAGCGATACCTATCGTGCATTCGAAAAGTTACCGTGATTCTGTTGGTTGTGGGTTCGAACCTCAGCTTGTTCCATTGGGTTTTTCTAAAAAAAATATGTACGGAATAACATTTGGTATTCAACAGTAACTTCTCGGTGAAGTAAAACATTGTCAGGCTACCGGTCTAATCCCAACCAGATCTTGTCTTCCCTCTGGGTTGGAAGGTCAGATGGCAATCAATTTTGTAGTAGGCGTACCTACGCCAAAGCATAGGTACGCTTAATTTTAAGACTTGACTTTGTCAATATATAGCGGACCCGGAACTTCTACAACGCTCTGACTCTGCTGATTCATCAGAAGTTTTTGCATCCACCACCGCACGTTTTGAGGTCCAGACACCCGCTTTGCCAAACTGCTATTAAACTGAAGGAGCGGGGTATCAGCTTGAAGGACGCTTGGAAAGCGGAGTGGCTGTCTAACACACCAAGCAATTGGCTTGTTAGTTAGTATCCGACACGAAAGCCATATGGCTTCTTGGTCACATCCGTACTGGAGGGCTGGCGCAACGTCTGTGGCGCAGAATACCTCCAAAATTTTGGCTGGCAAGATTCGCCAGTATGCGACTGTGGGACGCCAGTACAGTCTATCCACCACATAATCCACGACTGCCCATTACGGAAGTTTGATCGAAAAGCCCTAGATTTATACTCTCCTGATAAACTATCCTATAGGTGAAGAATTTAGATATTGTTTTATTAATTGATCTGTGAATCTGTAAAGCGAGTTGTAACCATTGTAACCATGTCATACAATTAAATAAGTATATACTTGTATGGCATGGCATAAATTGTCAGTCAAGTCGTTCGAGACGCTGTTTCAATACATTTTTCCTAAAAACAACATCCTTCATCCATAATTGCATACGCAGCTGCTTTCCACCCTATTTCTCAAGAAAATCAACTCATCAGCAGATATTTCGAATTATAATAGCCAATAACCAATTAATTGAGAAGGTAATAACGGACTGCCAGGAAAATAATTAATTTCTTGTTGGAAGCATTAGCTTCCACTTAGAACGGTCTAGTGCTCGTTATAAATGTTCTGCGTCTGGTAAATTACCGCTTTGTGTCCACAAACGCAGTCTTTGTTGTTAACGAAAACGTTCTTCCCTCCCCTTCAAAATCGTTCTTAGGGAGAAACCTTCTTGGAGAAATGAAGAATTACATAATAAGGAACGGTATTTGTTCGTCATTTGTTTGTGTCGGCAATTGTTCGATATTGTTTGATAATTGATTGTTTATTTGCTATTGTTTGCGTTTGGCACCTAACGTTTAGGGGTTTCACGTTATTGGAATAAAACATGTTTTGTTTATTTAACTCCAGAAAAAGTAGGTTTTGTTGGCAATGAAATAAAATAATTAATATGACTGTAAATGTGACTTATAGAATTATTGTTTAAAATTGATTTTTATATCTGCGACTTATTTGTGGCCACGAAAATACAAAATACAATTTCACAAATTTCACAATTCGAAGCCGGAACAGACTGTACACTGACTCCTAAGTTATTGTTTTTAGCGCAGCGTTTCAAGGAGAATTTACTGCATTAGTTATTCGCTTGCTTAGAATTTTGAGTAGAACTGTATTCCGCCAAAGGCGAGTGAGTCGGTCTAGAAGCAAACAATTAAATTTTGTAGAAGTAAAAATGTATAACGTTAAACAGTATAAATAACCAACCGTATGTTCACCCTATCCTAAAAGACTATTTCTGTAGAATAAAGTACTTAGAGTTATTATTTTTATTTTCTAGCGTACCCTGCCAGCAAATACAAAGTGGTCGAATTGAAAAACTTAAATAACCTGCTATGGCTATGAGTCTACGACAGTTAAACGTAAACAGTAGAGTAACTATGAGTCTCAAAATTTTATTTATTAAAACATAATACATTTAAACTATTTTGCATATTCTTACGTACAAGTGTTCATACTAAAGGTACAGAGTAAGAAAATATATTCTGTTTATGATTTTGGAGTCATTCTATACAGTCGTGTTGCCAGTTTACATTAGTAAAATTGTTACTTGTAGCTTACTGTAACGTCTAACGGAACACTTACGTATGTGCTATCTATCGGTGTCCATCTGACAGTGACAAGCAATTAATTGTTATTAAATATATGAAAGTAAATATAATTGTTTTTATTATACATACTACTTATAGGGCACTTAATGTTTGTCACTTTTGGACCCAGTTTCTATGGAAGTAGAGTCCAAAGTCGACTGTAATTAAGATTCTAACAGGGATTATTGTGTAGTATACCGTAAGTCTGGATTAATTAACGTCAATCAAAGATGATTCAGATATAAGTTCGATTATGTTTTATGAGTTATTCACTTTTTATGCTTCTATAATGACATACCTAAAATATATTTTAAATAGGCAACTATTTTTTGCTTTTGCTAAGTTTTGTAAGCTTTTTAGTTAAGTCGAATATAATCATCATTACCTGGCTTAAAAATGTTTTCAAAGGAAAGAATAGTGTTTCATATATTCATGTCATAAGCTTTTAAAGTACCTAAAGTTAACACGTAGCGAACGTGTACGTTTTTTACTGAGAGCAGAAAATGCAAAAATAATCCATGAAACGTGCTGCTCATAATAAGTTGGAAGTGATGTTTGATCCATTTTAAAATCTTTTTATAATATCTTACGGGATTAACAATAACTACTTAACTCACCATATTTAAAATTCAACATCTCACACTAGTGTAAGTCGAGTAAAATTTACTGAACATTTGTTTGAGACAATTTCTCTCCAATTTCAAAATAAATATTAAGATTAAACCGTTATTAATATGTCAGATCGACGGTTGGCATTTTATTTGCCGCATAAAATTTTGTTTTTGCTTATTCATTCCACATCACAATAACGTAACAAAATAACAATAATATGTCCTCTGTAAAGTACGTTTTATTCCTTTCATCCAAGTTTAAGGTTTTTTCACCCTCCTTTGACGAGCACTTTGGCTTCCAAATGAAAAATATGATATGGACGCGTAAGGAATTGCTATCAAATTTCAGTGTGCTTTCAGAGGGAAAGGCCTTAACGTTATTGTGTACTTAACGTAACACAACAATAATGCATTCATATCCTTTACACAGAACACTTTGCAATATCGTAAATTGTATATTTAAGGATATTACCTGAAGAAAATAAACATATTGTTTAAACAGTGTTCTCACAATCGGACTACATTGCATACTAGGCTTACTTCGTTCGCGTAGAATTTGTTTATTGCCTTAAATGAATCGTTGTTCTTAATTTATTTTAGGTGAAAGCCTCCCACATAAACATTCGCCTCCCCCTCTTTTTTTTTCGTTTTTTTCCTTGAGGAATCATTTCCAGGATAAATGCTATTCTATATCTTTTTCAGGATGTCAATCATAGTTATTTTCGCTTTTTAGTAATATATAATAATATAGTGGCAATATAGTGTGGTTTCAATATTTCAAATTAAAGGCAAAAATTTAAATTTTTGTGCTCCGAGAAGGATTTGAACCTGCAACATACTCCTCCTTCACTTTAATTTTTCCTGTATTTATCTTTTCCTTTTTTTTCTCCCTATAATTTTAAATTAAGAATTTTATTTAAAATTTATTCTTCAAATTAGGCATATTATATGCACCTATGAACGTCAATAAACTACCACCGGTTCGGAAAAATAAACCTCTGCCACGAGAAGAACCGGCGTAAGAAACTCGGCGAGGTGTCATTTTTTCAAAACAATATAATTGTATAGTTAAATATAAAATTACAGTCTCACATACTACAAAAATAACAATGCTACAGTAGAAATCCTATTTTCGCGATAGATTAGCCGTGCAGGACACTCTCACTGCCAAACATCCCTGTCCATGATGTAATCGTTTACCTTATAATATGCTTTTGAAATAAGTGTTTTTTTTACTACAGATTTGAATTTAGAATTGCTAAGTTCAGTAATGTGTTTTGGTAGTCTATAGAAGGTTATTTTGAGTTTTCCAGTGTTTCTGGTCGCTGTTGGTTTATCAGCGTTCGTTGGGAAATTGCACAAATTCTTTCTAACATACATTATTATTTCAAATATATATAGGGACGATACGGTTTAATACAAAATTAGTATAGTGTAGTTTGTTTGTGCTTAAAAGCAAATTTATCTCAATAATTCCAGTCACTTAAATATTCTGTGGTTTCCTGTTATCAATTCCGTTTTACATTTATACGAAGCGGTTGACTACAGAGCAAAACAAATTCCACATAATATTAAGGAACTATAACGTTTCCTATTAGATTAATTATCAAAATCCTAATAAAATAACCCGATCGAGCTTATTAATATTACACAATTTTTTTCAGAAAAATAAGGATTTAAAATATAACTGAAATGCGAATTTTTGACCCAATTTTGGGATGGAAATGATGATGGCCTATATTAAGAACACAATAAAAAACTGTGCAGTGTACTATAATCTCCGAAAAAACTTGTAATAAAATAAATTTACTAAAGAAAATATTTTAAGCTTTAAATAACATAACTAGCTGATGCAAACTACGTGCTAATGTTTGTTTTATACTTTCCATCGCGTGTCATCCGGTTATAAGTGAAAGAGAGCCAAATACTTCAGTACATCCTGTCTTATTTATCTAGTTTCCAGTAATTAGTGGGCTGGCTTATGAATTATTTAACCGTTCGTTACTGAGCTCATACACGCGACGTTGACTAGTAGCACAGAAAGTTTCTTACAGGAGCGTTCAATGAGAATACCGCTTGTTGACGCTTTTCTATACCAATTTTTGGACCGATAATTCACAGCTAGATTTTAAAATAAGCAGTACGAGTAGGTATCTACTCGAATACTATGTATTTTTAACTGGCGTATAGTGTAATGTCCCAATACAGAAGACTTCATAACTATTTGTACTTTGGGCAGATAACAGCTACATGGTATTTGTGCGTAATTTGGTAATAATAAAAATGGTACTTGTAGGTAATGAATTATAAGTTTGTTAATGCCACTGTTGGTGATCCTAGAAAAAAAATGAGTAAAATTAGTGACAATGAAGTAAATCAAAAGACAATAGCTATGTATTGACAAAATCTATAACTAACTAAAGCCACTTCGGTTTTTAGTTTAATAATTTTTGCAAACAATCCGACGGGAAAGCGATTATACAGGATGGGCCCTGTAACAGGAGCATAAAATGAAACCATGGACGAGCCAGCAATTATTTCCAAGTGGTCTCAGTTGAAAAAAAGTTTTCTTTTTAAGCTTTGTTCTTCAAAGATAGCTTACGTGCATTTTTATTACCCTTCTGAAGTGATATTATTGTTAATCTATTTTAAAAACTAAATAAAATTGAAAAAATAATTATTAATAAATACCAAAAATAAGCTTGAAGACAAAAAATCCAAAAACAATTATGACTCATAACTTGAAACTACCACTGACTGATGCGTTATAATCTCATGGTTTCAAGATCCATTACTCGGAGGTCATAACTTTAGATCCAAATTTCTACGAATTGAAAAAATATAAAACCTTTTTGGACACAAGGAGTTACTGCAGATGCTCTAAGTGTCCTTTTAAATATTCGCTCCTGCTACAGGACCTACCTTGTATGTAGAGTTCGGAATAAAAAGGCCAAAAATAATGATAAAAATGTAACGTATGTAGTGTATATTAAAATAAGGTTGAATATTATAATAATAATTTATTTATTGAAAACGTATTTCAAAGAGATTTGAATGTGTACGAAAATTAAATATTAAGGGATGAATACAAGTGCCTGAACTAGGGTTCCCTGTGTTTCAGGCAAAAGTAAGGACCAATATAACTAGTTTCAAACGTTAATATTTCAAATTATAATTAAATATTTTAATAATATTCTATTCTAATTAACCAATATAAAATATCGCTCGTCAAGTTTCAGACCGGTACGCGGTCGTTAATTATGAGCGCTAGTCCCGACGTTCCGTTTAGTTACCTTCCGGGACCATGGCTGCCGGCCGGTCCGAAAAATGTATGCCGATATGCGACCTTAAAGGCAAGTGACCCTTGTCATTATATTTTATTATATCTAAAATCCACAGGAGTTTTCTACATAAAAAGGCCTGTATATTGAAAACGACAATAAATTATATGCTTATAAGCTACAAAATGATATCATAAATAGAAATTCGTGTTATTTCGTTCATTTTATCATAAAGATAAAGGATGAAATCGTTTATTTGTACAACATTTTGTCAGTTTCACTATATAGCGCCTTGCGGCATACAAATTGTGTGAGCAAGTAAAATTAATTATATTTCCTTATCATTTAAAAATTCTGTAACTATATAATAGCGTTTATTAGCAAGATTTTATTTGTTATTTATTGTGTTAAATATTTTTGGTGCCATACCAATTACAGTTTGTTGGAAAACCATTGCGTCGGGTATAATTTGGTGTAGTATTTATATCACGTAATCGCGTGCTTTTAAAGCTTAAAAATGAAATGGGATTTACATTTTTACAATAACACAAATTTCATAAATATACAAACTTGGCATCGTCAGTATTTTACAATCATAATCAAGCTATGAGTTTATTCTCTCGTTAATGTCATAAAATACTACAAGTGCTTTTAAAATATCATATGGTTACGCTGTATTATATTGAATCCTAAATTCCCTTTGGCCTCCTTTTACTAAAGACGCTACGGAGGTTGTTTCCTCTATGGTCGCCGCACCTACAACCGGTGAAGAAAAAATACCTAGGTGTGTCAGTTGCCATCCGCTTTGAAAAATAATTCCAGTTCCTGCCTCAGACAAAGTAAGTTCCTGCATAATTTATAATTTGTGTCACCGCTTGCCTTTATCGCTATCGCCGTGCTGCTGCTTAAAATAACCCCTGGTAAGTGATCTACGTAGCCCTAAATTTATTTCTTTCGGTTTATTTACATCACGATTATTTATACTGCAGCGTAACCTGTTCCTCGCCTCGCTTCACACATTTGCAGTCGCATAGTAAAAATTGCCTATTTATACGGCATAATCAGGGAGCATACTAATAAATAGGCGTTTATGATGAGCCATGGATGAGACATTTTACTACAAACTAAAACCATTTTATGCAAAGTAATTGTTTGGATTATGACCAGTATTTATTACTAGTAATATTAACTACCAATCGTTATTCGAAATTTGCCACAATTAACACATTAATAATGTAAACATTTATGCTCCTATCTGTCGGTTTGGCTTGATGCTAAACAATAATAGAGCTGTATGTATGCCAGAATTGCGGAAGATATTAAGTGTGTGGAAATCCAGTGGGGGCATTTGCCAAGCCACCACGACCACCACCATATCAGCCGTAGGACACCCACTGCTGGACATAGGCCTCCCCCAATTTCATGGGGCGTAAAACCTATAATGAATTTTTGCTTACATGTGTGGTTAAGTTAGTGCGTAACATAAGAAGCTATTAGTAATATAATGTCACTACCTGTGAGTTCCTATAATTGGCTTTCTATTTCTACTTTATTGCCGAATGTAATATCACAGCCGTTGGATCTACAAATAAAATAAATAAACAATCGCCACGCTTGGTATGCGGGTTGGCGATCGCAGTATCTCCACCACACTCCAAAGGACGCTGCTGCCCCCGGTGGTCTTGGTCGCAATTTTAGGACATATCCGGGTCCAAGCAGTGGGACACTATTAGGCTAATAGAAAATATGGATACCAGGCATACATCAAGTTTTACAATTATTAGCTACCTAAGCACCTTTATATACATGAACAGTTCATGTATATAAAGGTGCTTAGGTAGCTAATAATTGTAAAAGTTGATGTGTTTTGTTGCCTGGTTTTTTATAAGCGGCAATTTTACCTTAGATTGCAACATACAAATAAAATATCAGCAGGTACATTGCTAACACGCAACCGAAAAAATACTTAAACTATATGCAATCTACGGTAAAATTGCCGCTTATAAAAAAACAGGCAATAGAACAATGTCATTGTTGTGTAAAACAATCCAGTCATACACTAAAATGTAAAACTTTTTACTAATAACGCTTCTTTCACTTTTGACGTTTCGAAGCGTACATTTAATTCCGATTTTCTCCTTTGTACAATCAAGAGGCTTAAAAATATATTGATATAATTTCCCGTCTTGAGTCAGAGTCACATTTCAGGGACATCAATTTTAAAGAATACTAGTATCCTTAACTCGATTTTTTAAAATTGTATTATCAGTGTAGATATATTTCGCACGCCATAAATCTTCTCTAATTGATAAGAAGGAAGGGGTAGAAGTGGAATTAATAGATAGATTCTTCTGAACTTTCAGAATTAAATGTACAACTCTAATTTGATCCGTCGTTGAGTTCGCCTTTTGTACGTTAAGATTTCTTATTGTGCAATAAAGATTAAATAAATAAATAAATAAAATTAGATGAGTCACTTCATTTTACTGATTTCAGTACAGTAAGACGATCGTAACTAATATTTTAAACTAAATAAAATTTTTGTAAATATTTGCTTTATTGTTTAAGTCAAACGTCAAAGTCACACTTATACATTAAATTACAGTAGTGAGCTATAAAAACTTTGTTACATTTTAAATACTCGTAATAGTAGCATTACATAAGTAATATCAGTAATACACGTTATTCGGATAACAAAAACTATAATAATATATATTTTTAAAATCAAATTCATTTTCCGTCTACCTACACATTTCCACGGGTCAATATTTTTCTCCACGTGTAATACCTAATTAAATCTAACTATATGTGCTGTTTTTTTATTTTATTTATTAAAATATGAAACAACAAGTCACACAAAAAAACATTGTTATAGTTTCTTCACTTAATTCTAGACCTATAGTTTCCATTATTAATTACAAACACATATCTAAGCGATGTAACACGAAGAAAACAATTTAAGCGATGTAAATAGCACGAGAAAAACAGGGTTATATTTTCTAATTAGCATTATTCGAGAATACATTTTTTATTGAGCCTATGGTACAGTTAAATATGTCTCTGTTTTTTAATATGGCATTATCGTTATAGAATGCATACGCACGCTTAATAAACATATTTTTGGAATAGTTTGTTCTACTACGTTGGATGGAGAATAAAAGTTTATTTCTGAGACGACATAAGCTGCAATTAGCTTATCGAATTGTTTCGGGATAATATGTTCTGCATGCCTCATGTCTGCGGCTGCGGCTTGTCTAAATTAGCCAGAGTTCACTCAAATATGGTGTACTTACACGTTAAATTAATGTTGCAAACAGAAATATGTTTTCAATGCTCTAGGTTGGCTTATAATGTTCTTCATAAATGAAACTATTGTTATAATGTTGCATTTAATACTCGTCGTTCAAAATAAAATCAAGAGACACAGGATCGTTATAATATCATCCTTTGACATTTGTTATTATCATTTTGACAGATAAATAATCAGAAAAATGAACGTGGGCTTTATCTGATATTTATTATTTTAATTCCATCTGGCTAACTATGCCAAGATTATTACACTTGAGTATAATGACCTCCTGAAGTGGGAGTGTATAAATTATAATAAAAACGAGCTTACGACGACTGTGAACTTACAGAATCAATGTCGATTTTACATTGATTCTGTAGGTTCATTGTCATTATTATCATTTCATCCCGTATCCACACACTGTTGAGTAAAGGACTATCCATGTTTACGCCAGTCCGCCGTGTTCTGAGCTAGTTTATTGGTTAGTTATCGGTAATGATACTTAATAAGTTGATGGTAATGATGACTCAAAATAGACAATATTATTTGCAATATTCGTAGTGGTACATGAACTAAAAACTGGCTAAGGTAACCGTCACTCTTGCACTCGCATACTTGTCAGAACGTGACAATATCTTATCCACGAAGTATAAAATACAACCATCATACGCCTCCTTATTAAGGTAATGTCAAAATGCGGTCCGAAATTAGGCCCTAGGGCACCAATGCATAAAGTTTTTACATCTGACTATAAATCTTCACAGAATTGCGTTTACATAAACCCACGACGTGCAACAAATAGGCACCATTTAGTAGATGCAATAAAAGCAGCCCTGGTATATTGCAGCACATAATAATAACTGAAATGTGGGATCTCGTTTTGATGCGCTTACAGTACTAAGAGTTTACAGTAGCGGCTGTATTATATCATGCTTCATTATTTCATCCTACTAGTAATTTTGCTCAATGTTTAGATTATCATCACAATTGTCCTAAAACTGGACACATTTTACATAAATCACCCTTTACGCAATTCTGCGCAATCTGGATTGTTCTCCACAGCAGTAAACAGAAGTACTACCCTTGCATACCTAGCGTAATCCAATTTTGTTTTTTTAACAGATTAATAGTCGTTATCGTGATAAAGTACTGTGTTCACAAGAAAATATAAATGGTTTTGTGTACTTTTTGTTGGGTGCAGAATTGTGAATTCGACTTAACTTTAGCGCTTTTGTGTAATGCATAATGTGATCTCTTCTTGTTTTGCTAGAATATAAAAAGTTTAATATTTATGGGAATAATGGATTCAATTTGCAAATAAATGATCATCAGTTTGGGCAACGTAATGAACTTAATATAAACGATTTGCCGAAAGTCACAGATCATAAAATGCTCCTATTTGCTGACGACTGCTCAATTATTATTCAAGGAGGTAAAGAACAGGAACATAACGAAGTTGCTAATAAAGCCTTTCGTGATGTCATGCGGTGGTTAGAAGGAAATAACCTAAAAGTAAACTTGTCTAAAACTAAAATGATTCAATTCTACGCTCCACAGGGATATCCTATAAACGTTAAGTTAGTATATGAAGGAATTGAAATAGAAAACGTGAAAAGAATAAAATTCTTAGGAATTACACTTGACTATCACACTAATTGGCACTCTCACTCCGAATGTGTAATTAATAAGCTCAGCAAATTTATTTATCCACTGCGAAGGCTCAAAGAAGTGTCTTCAGAAAAGACAGCCCTACTCGCTTATCACTCGTATATAATGTCTAACCTCCGATATCGCATTGTGATCTGGGAAAACTGCCCAGGTAAAGATAAAATATTCAGGAGGCAAAAGAGGTGCCTTAGATCAATATACGGACTGAAACAAACGGACTCATGTCAACCACTCTTTAAGAAAAAAAAATTGTTAACTTTTCCCTGCCTATACATAAATGAGGTCTGCCTGTTTGTTAAAGCTAATGCCCAATTATTTAAAGAAAAGCAGCCCAGATTAAGGCTTCAAGGTAAATATGGACAAGACAAAGTGTGTCCAACACATAAATCATCTTTATTTAAAAATAGCCTTGCGGCCATGGGAGTCAAGATTTACAATCACCTCCCGTACGAATTGAAGATGTTACCATTGAAACCATTTAAAACGAAACTGTTCTTAACAAATAAGTGCTTTTATAGTATAAGTGAATATTTCATGAAATGTAACAGTTAAAATTTAGAATGGAATCCTACACATTAGATGGATTTTGTACATAATTATAATATTCTATGTAAACCCAGCAATACATGTATCTATAATTGCATACTCATTATTGTATACCTCATGTAGGTAGAAAATGGAGACTCTGTACAAATTACTGACCACCTATGTAACCCATTTTCACGCAATAAATATTTTTTACTTTTTACTTTTACTTTTACTTTACTTTTAAGTATATGATGGTACTCGTATTTGAGTAAATTTACATAAAATTCTAGAGCAATATGGTATTTCGCTAAAGAACGTGTAGGGCTCTTAGTGATCTATCTAGATAAGCGTAACTACTCGCGTGTACCTAATGAAGATATTTTCTTTTTTTGCGTTGTTGCGTTTAACTATTTGTAATAACAATATGGTGTTAAATTCCTCGGACTGGTTACTACTTGCTCTACTGTTAATCTTAACCTTACATTTCCGACGCTGTAAGTTGCGCAATGTTATATGAGCAATTTGTCAGAACTTTCATAAGCGCCAACCTGCAACTTTCCTCGAAAGCTTATTTAATTAAACGAATATGTTACCGTGTAGTCTAGAATGGAAGCTTGTTTGTTTTGTTGTGGGGTTTCGTAGATGTCGCGAGCTGAAAACCGTATAATTTGTGGAGCACGAGCTCATTATGACCTACATGTTATGTAAGACGGTAATTCTGTAGAGCAACTTTATTTCAGAAATAATTATGTTAAACTTCTCTTTATTCATTCGGTTTTAGTAAAAGTTATTATTCCTTTGAACGCCATTATATTCGAATGAAGTGATCAATCAGACGCCAAGGTATCAAACATTGATGTAACGTTTAAATCAATGAAAAGAAATAAAAACAATTCATACTTGATTTTTTCATGATCACACCTTCAGTCCGACCTTTTTAGTGGTTGTTGGCGTGTTGGACACGACCATACACGACCACTTTATAGGCTCTTGGCGTTCAAAGGGTTAAAGGTTTAAATCTATGTAAGCTTATCGTTTTAAGTTCTAGTAACAGTTATTAACAACCACCCACCAAAAACAACAGCCCAAACAATAAATAGCAAGCTTTATAATTCATATATAATTCTACCTTTAAAGATATATGTAAATATTAAATAAATATTACGGGACAATTTTTTACACAAATTGAACTAGTCCCACTGTAAGCTTAATAAGGTTTGTGTTATGAAGAAGAAGAAGAAGAAGAAGAAGAAAAATATTTATTCGTGACCAAAAATAATTAAAATACAATAAAAAAAAAAACAAAATAAAAATCGTAATTCGTCACGAAAGGGTCTCGCCTCAGCATAAATGCCGACTCAGGGAGCCGGCGCTGATCTTCCGGCGAGACCTAAGTAAGAGCGTGTTCACATTATATCGGTGTCGGATTCTACACCGACATCGATCGGATAATGTGAACACGGTCGGAAAGTGACGGTGTTTCTAGCATGCTCCGCCTAAAATTGAACGCGACCAAAAAAAAAGAAAAAAAAATGGGTACTAGAAGACCATATATTTAATAGATATATACTTAGATACATAGAAAACATCCAGGTCTTACGAACAAATGTTTCTGCTCACAACACAAACAAATGGCATGATTCGAACCCGGTACTTTTAGCATCAGAGGCAGTGTCACTGCTAACTAGGCTAAACAGTCCGAAAAAACGGATGGACAATATGATGTTAGAATATTAAAATGTCAGTTAATTTCAAATCAAAATATAACAGCGTAACTATAACTAAATTTCAAAGTAAATGGTTTATTAAATTTTGATTTATTTTATTTGAATTCATTCTCTGTTGAAATAATTTTACGTTCGAAAAGTTCAAAAAAACTCTATTCATTATTTTGATATGCGATGTTATTGCAATTTCAGATGTTTCGGAGCAAATTCCGAAGAAATCCAACAGCAAAGTTGAAGAAGAAGAAGACAAAACACCAAAACGAACCGGCTTACGTAAGTACTATTGAAATTTCTATTTTACTAGCTTTTTTATCAAGCAAGTTAATGTAGGATGTTTGCAGGTGAATTGAAAATCTTCGCGATTCAAACGCTGAAAAATATGTCCTAAGAGGTGTGCAATTAGTAAAAAACTTAAGAAAATTACCTGTTGAATGTAGTTGTAGCGTGTCCGAAAAGACATTACATATTTTAAAAATATAAAAAAAATATATGCAACACAAACAAAACAAACGCCCATTCGAACACGTCACAACTACATACAACAGGCTATTTTCTTTAGTTTGTCACCTATACCTACATGATTATGTTCAAGGAGGATTGAAATGAAAAAAATACTGGATGTAAGACATCACTTCAGAAAATGGCAGAATATATTTGGCAATTGTTTTGATGTGTTTACAATTGTCAGCACGAGGTTCATATGAAAGAAAATACTTGAGAGATTATATGGGACAGTAAATAATTTGATTTAAAAAATCTCTATGTGAAAAGTGACTGAGTAAGTGAGACCGAATTAACGAACCTTATTTTCTTCAGTAGTGCACCTGTGCAAAGCCGAGGCGGGCAGCTAATAGTTTTTTTGATACTACTTAAAAGTATGCTAAACATGTTAAAAAGTTAAGGATTTGAATTCTCTGTCCTTAACATTACACTGTGTAAAATTTTAATACGGGGCATTTATCGGAAACACAATATAGGAAAAAGCCTCTCATTTGTGAAAGACTTAATAATTAATGGACGTTTACTGGCCGTTTTTAGTAAATTTACATGCCAAACAAAAAGCCTTTTACTTTTTTTTCTGCGCAACTCCCTGCAAAAATCTTTACACTACACAATTTTGCGCTCTTGGTCATTTTACAAATACATGACAGGATTTACAAATAAAAAGAAAAGTTTTTTTTATGCCAATGGATTGATTTGCGTCTTTTTTTAATGCAAGTAACATAATAAAATCAGGAACAAGAATAATAATAATTCTTCCAACTCAATAATAAATAGTAACAATATAATAAATGCCTGTAACTATAGGATAATTTTATCAACTCAACTGAGTCAACCATTGCCAATTCAGTTCTTAGTTAATGGAGGAGCGCTCCTGACGTTCCAGAATTATACGCAAAAAACACAGTCATTTTTTTTAATGAGATCTTCATGACTTTATAATGCAGAACAAAACGAGTCTCATTTAATTTCAATATATTTTTAAAGAAAAAGATTATTTCGGACCATTTGATTCTTAAATCAATGATTTCGTAAATTATTAACTTTCTTAACAGCTTAACCCTTCGTACGCAATGGCTTTGAGTAAAATAGGTTCAATCTAATGTTTCGCACGGATCCGCGCTTAAGAGGGGTCTCCAGAGAATGTTTTTTATATGCGTAGATTTTCTAATATATAGGAAATGAGGATACCATGGATATGAAAAAAGAAACCCCAAAATAGCACCTCTGCTCGCATACGTATATTCATGTGTTAAAATTGTCCCTCAGAGGCTATAAGAAAAATAACATCACATTTTTGCGAATTTTTAGCATAAAGTATTCATGGCCACGCCACGTCTAATAATTTGATTAAGAAAACAAAGGAAACTTTGTGAAGTTATCATCATGAAGGGAGGTTACAAAAAATCGGACCATTTTGACACAAAAGAGAACTTTTTCTATTGGACACTGGTGAAATTCTGAAGGAAGTTTTGTAGATAACAGGCGAGCGAAGGGTCATGAAAAGACTTTCTAATAATATGAATGGGCTGTATAATTTCAATAAGGCTCTTTTGAATGTAGCATATATTTATGATAATAAGATAATAACATTTTACCTTCCCCTTGATGAAGCAACAAGTGAAGCTGAAAGAAATTGACGGCATGTTTACGAAAACATCGTCACTGAATAGACTGGTTTACACTTTCCGGAAAACATTTTAATTTATTTTAGATGTCATTCAGCTTAAATACATATTTTTTAAATTACCTTTAGTTTAAAAATAAAACGAATCATCAACCAAAGGCACTCCCGTCCTTTTGATTGACGCGTTTGTGATCTTTTATAATCTAAAACGTATGTACGCTATATCGTAGCATTGTCACCAACATCGCATTAAAAAAATCGTTTTAAAATTTGTTTGTTAATTTAAAGTTTATTTAAAGTGTAAATTCCATTTTAATTGCGTCCTCAGTTTGGGAGTGAAAAATTAACAGATTAACTATTTCCATCTTAATAGATAATTTAAAGCTTGTGCAGTTAAGGAATTTTATTAGTGACCCACTCAAGGTTGAGAATCCTGATAAACTGCAAAGAAATTCAGAGAAAAAGTTTTCAAAATGGGAAGGGAATTAAATTCCTCGACTAGTATATTCAATCTTATTGGCAATGTTTGCAATCATTCATACTGCTATTTATTTTTCGTAGGTAATTCAAAGCGACTGACTCACCGCCCGTGTATAAACGAATTTTGATAAAAAAATAACAGATAAGTAATAAAATATCAGATCCTACTAATATTATAAACGCGAAAGTTTGTAAGTTTGGATGGATGTTTGTTACTCTTACTAAATAGATTTATACATCAGAATAACACATAGGCTACAATTTATAAAGATATTGTGTGAATTGTCCAAATACTAATCCTGCACACACGGAAGTCGAGGGCACCAGCTAGTAAGTAATAAATTAATAAGTTTTAACTTCTTTAATAATTTGTCAACTTAACTGCTCAGCTAATAAAGAAAAAAATATATATTAATAATAAAAAAGTATCAAATTCTTATGGGTTTAAAGATTATCAAAGCGATAGCTAAAAGAAAATACATGAAATTCATTCTTATAATAATTGCATGCGAATATTTTCAATAAAAATAATTCGTTACACATAAATTTATATTTAGTTTATTTACCGAGTACTAGATAATCGAAGTCTATAACTTAGAACATCGCAAACAAACAATTTTGTAAGTATTTTTATAGTTTTATAATACAGTCGAGGTGGAAAATTTATGGTGTTTTGATGAATTTTGCCTAAGAAAAATAAGACTTTCAAATCGTTTTCGCGACATGAATAATGCTTTAATAACAAGTTTGTTTATGAACCTAAATCAAAATGGACTCTTTGTTGTTTATTACCAGCTAAACATCTATCATTATATCTTATTTGTCGAGGTACAAGGAAGGTACCTTCAATACAAACAATTATTAAAGTACATTATCATCTACGTACTAGTAGTTGAAGATTGAGTTTTTGTGTGCCTAAAAAGTCAAAAGTTCATTATATTTACAAAATGTTATGAAAACGACATAAGTTTTATGTTTTACAAGCAAAAGAAGATGCTATAGCATATATAGTTCAATTTTAACTCGTGTTAGTTGTAAATGCTTACCAAAGTAATCAAAGAATATACTATTCTTTTAACACCTGCTATTTAGAAAAGTCACTGTTGTCCCCGAATGAAGGATCAAAGTCGTACATTTCTTCCCTTATTTGAGGGCAACAATCACTCTTTTGCTCATAGAAGGTGTGTATTAATGCTGTACATACAACTCGGTAGCAAAATTGTTTGTAAGGCATTTCATGTTTTTTGCTGCGGGCCTAATAGACTTTGTGAAAAGCAGTATGTGTCACACGATAGCAAAATTATTTTCGTCTTGAGCTTAAACACTTGAATCCCTCGCTAGGCTCAAGATTCTACTTTAGAATCCCTCGCTACGCAAAGGATTCTATTGTTTTGTATCGTTTTACTCAGAATGTAATATAAGAACCGCCCTCGCCGTAAATATATATTTTTTTTCCCTTGAGACAATTAACTATTTTATTGCTCACCAAAAAGAGTACACAACAGAAAACTAAATTACTTATACTTCCCAAAACCAGTGGTTTCCACCACCCCGCCTGTTGTCTAACAGGCAGTCTTATCGCTAACAAGCGAGCTCTTTCAGACAACCTTAGGGTAGTCAAAACGATGTTAAATAATTTAAAATATCGATTGATATACTTTTGAAGTTTTCTTGAGCAGCAATGTAGCACGGACAACTTTTATTTGATACTTCTAAGACACAGTCATAAGTCAGTGAATAAAGTGTTGGTAAACACAATAGTAATTAAGATGCATTGCGTGCTGATTAAGTTTGTATTTGGAAAAATAAAACTGTCAAGTACTAATAAAAATGAATTAACCATTATGGCGTTAGATATTAATATGATCTTTTTTTTATATTTTGATTTTATTCTAGAAACTGTCTAGATTTCTATTTTTTATATATTTTTTATTATTATTATTATTTATGTTTTGACGATCCTATTGTGAATTTTACTACAAAATAATTTCTTACTTTGACATGTCTACATTACTTTGACATAAATACAATATTTATTTTAAAGAATAATAATAGCATCAATAAATTGCTCTAAATAATTAATTAATATATATGGTAATACATGTTATAACTGACGATTCGAAAGTGCTTGTTGCTAGGCCTATTTGAATAAAGAAAATTTTACTTTGACTTTGACTTTGAATGTCAATTACTTTTAATGGAAATACCACCTGTAAACCTACCCTTTTTAATGCAAAATAAAAATTGATTGTTTTGACTTAACTTCTAAATGTATCAAAATACCTATAAAAATAAAAATAAAATATTAGGGGTCATTTTTTTTACAAAAATTGAATTATTTACTCCAATATTAAGGGCGTCAATAATTTGCTCTAAATAATTTACTTCATAAAATGTTATAATTGATCATTCGAACGTGAGTGTTGTTAGGCCTATTTGAATAAAGCATACGAGTATTTTGTCTTTGTCTTTGAATACGACTTGTGTTATGGGTACTAGCCGACAATATACTTATTGATATATATATACTTATACCTAAATACGTCGAAAACATGCATGTTTCGTCGGATTCGAACCCGAGACCTCCAGCTTCGTAGGCAGGATCGAATCACGAATACGAATCAAGCTAAACAGGCCAACAAAGTTTAATAAAATTCCTAATAATATGCACGTGACTGATCAGTTTCATCATATTTTTAAGACTAAAATTTACGAGAAGTTTTTTATAGTAAACAAGCCTACTTGCGACTCCAGAAGATTCTTAAGTAGTAAGTACTACCTACATACCTCTATAAAATGTATAAAATTATGTACATTAGGATTTATCCTTTCAGCGCTTAAATATAAAGAACGGAAGACACACACTGTATTATATTTTGAACATAATATTAATGAAGTACTTAGTTCCAAAAAAATTGCTAACCTTTTTGCGGATACCAGTATGTTTACGAATGAATAAACAGTAACACACATCTCGAGTTTCATAAAAATATACTTTTATTCCATTCATTATTTGGTTGGGTCTTTGTAGCTGCCCGATTATTTTCATCACATATCCACCGCATTTATCCATAACTGGACTCTAATGTGGCATGTTTTCTCGATATTCATACTTCATTAAACTGCTCTTACCCTACTTTCTTTTAACGGATCTATTCGACTTCTATGGCCGTTCGACCGTTACTAATAACTCTGAATATTTCTACTGGAAAATATTTATTAATGAGATAAATTGTTGAGCGCCCGACTGCATGAATTACGAGTTTCATATTTTGCACGAAAAGTCTGCGTGTTTAGGAGCAGATTCCTGTTCATTCAATGGTTCTATTCAATGAGCCGCATTGTAAAACTATATAAAATCAATAGCGCAATGTAAAATTGGTAAAAATGATGACATACTCGCTCAAACGATATCAAATCTTAAAGAAACAAAATAGAGCAATACCATTACAACAAAATTGTTACATGTATTGGATCACTTTTTCTTCTTTATCGATTTCATTGTACAAAAAACGAACAGCGTAATTCCATTAAAGCCTTTGATCAGTCATTGTTAATTATCAATATAGAAGCGGAAAATAATAGGGCTTTTAAAAAATAAAGAGCATTTTAAAAGGTTTGTGAATTCTGTGAAATAACTAATGTCTTTGTATTGATTTTGTTTTTTGTCTGAACAGTATTTTAGGAAGGTTAAAGATGTCAAAAAAATATAGAGAATTGTAAAAAGTTTGTGAATTCTGTGAAATAACTAATGTCTTTGTATTGATTTTGTTTGACGAAACAGTATTTTTGGATTGTTAAATATGTCACTGTACGTCGTTGTATTTCAGATTAAAATAATCATGTGGCCGTCAAGCCATTGCAAGGAAAACAATATTGAAACAGGAAAATATGCGGCGTGCTACATTTAAAACGTAATAAGTTATCAAAAACGACTGCTAATATTATTAACTAAAAGTGAAGTAGGTTATTACATATGATAATCTGAATACGAAATCTTACGACTTAAGGAACGAATTACAAATTAATAAAATCTCAAATTAAAGGGAAAAAAATTGAAAACTTTAATGCTCCGAGCAGGATTCGAAATTGCGACATCTGGCATACGCGGCCAATCGCTCTAGCCTCTGAGCTGTTCGGAGCTTTAATTTGAAATTTGCTATTTTCTTTAGTAGCGTTACTGCTTAATACAAAATTAATTTAATAAAATCTGCAGAAAATATAATAGGTTGACCGTTGACCACGCTCAAAGGGATCACCAATCTCAAATAACCGTTATATGACCAAATTCCTTTGTTTCACAGGAAGACGACAAAAGAAGAAGGTGTTACAGGCAGTCATTCCTCTCCTGTTTGGCATGAAGTCAGCAGGAACGGTCATCTTCGCGATGGCCATGGTCACAGCACTCACAATGAAGGCGTACGTGGCGAGCAAACTCGCTCTGATGGTCACAGTTGGCATGGCGATGAAGAAGTTGTATGAGACATACGGTCAAGGGTAAGAATTTTTCAATTTAATAAAGTCTTTGATGAATTTAAGACGCTGATTAAGCCCCGTACGCTCGACCGAACTCTATTCTCCATACAAACGTAGTTTCATTCTCATTTTAAAACGCCATGATGAAAATAACATGAAACTTTGTATACACAATGGGATCTTCCATATCTAGGTCGGAAATTAGCTTCTGTTGCTTGAAATTATAATGAAGAAAAAATACAGCGATTATTAAGGTTTTCATACAAGACCTAAAAAAATCAAAAATCGCTGTATTTTTTTTTTTTCATTCTACCTTCACCTTGTGTATACCAAGTTTCAAATGATTCCAGCATGCCATTTTAAAATGAGAGCGAAACTACGTTTATATGGAGTTTATACCAAGCTTACTACGGACTCTTAAGATGCTTGATGAAAAACAATCCTGCCAGTCATCTACCTTGAAGTGGACGGAGTTTTCTAGAATGGGTAGATGACAGGTCAAAGAAGACGCTTAGGATAACTCTTCGAATATTCGTTGAAATTATTCTTAAGGGTCTTCTCGAGAATGCATTATTAAGTTGAGTAGTTAGATTAAATGCATGATAATTATTGTAGACTAATGATATATTTGAAACATTGAAATTTTACGTCTTTCTAATTCTTCATTTGGGCTACATAAAAACGATACAAACATTTTTACAAAAAAATGTCATAGCTCCGTAAATTAAAGCAACCTTATTTAAAAATGTTCACGGGAAAGTGGATAAAGCGCCTGCTTTATTTAGCAAGATTTAAGCGGGCGTTTTGTCCACGGAAAAAGCCATGATAAACTAGTCCCGAAAACATCTTAAACTATACTTTAGTTCAAAGATAGCAAGTATTTTTTTATTGCCATTTATAATCCAATTAACATACAGAATAACTAAATGTTAAATTTGTCGTAACTTCCAAAGTTTCGTGAATATTTGAAATGTTACCTCGTACCAATGTCATTCAGAAATGTAACTCAATCTGATAAAGAATACATAAGACACACGCGTCTGTCAGAATGATGGAGCTTAATTGTTATAAGCCTAGAAATAAAACATTATTGAAGACCCGAAAATAAGCCCAGGATATGGCATGTGCTCAGGTATTTTTTTTGTATGTTAGGTAATACATTATCAAAGTAAAGATCAACGAAGAGTAAAACACTTTTATTGTATTAATTAACTTAAACATATACAGGTTGTTTGGTAGCTAGGTGGCAAGACTTTCCGAGATGATAAAGGAGGTCATTTTAGACCCACACTATTGTACAAAGTCGTTTAGTTTCTTATATTATGCTCCAGTGAAAAGAGGTTTTTTACGTTCTGTTATCTGTTTTTTTTTCTGGGTTATCGTAGTGTTTCAGTAGCCGTAGAAGCTAAAGAAGTCTTTTTTTTAATTAATTTGGGTTAAATGATTTTTTAATGCTTGTAATTCACATGATAATCGGATGTGCATTTCTTTCCATATATTTTCATAGATACGAAAACAATTAAATAAAAATCCTAATCACTCCAAAATTATCTGGAGTGATGAGAACTGTAAGTTACTTATTTCAAAAATTTCGTTAAAACTAAGGTTTTTTTTTACGTTCCTATGAAAAAAGATAACCAAAAACTTTCTTTTTCCTACTACTGCTGAAAAACTACGATAACCCAAAATAAATAGAACATACGAAAAAACATTGTATGGTGGAATGGAAAAAGTACAAACTTTTAAACATAAATGGCGCATATCTCAGAAACTATAGGACAGTGTGCTCTTAAATAGAACATACGAAAAAACATTGTATGGTGGAATGGAAAAAGTACAAACTTTTAAACATAAATGGCGCATATCTCAGAAACTATAGGACAGTGTGCTCTTAAATGCCCTTGTCTATCATCCCTGAAAGTCTTTTCAACTAGCTAACCGCTAGCCTGTTTAAATATTTTCGTTTACTTTAAACTTTAAAAAGTGAAACTTCTATTTAAAACAAACTTAATCAAATATTCATTAAAACACAAGAAACAACTTTAAACACGACAAGCAATTCAAGGAACTCAAATCAAATTATTATTATGCCAATTTTTCCTAATAAGATTACATTACGGTGGATTTTGCTTCGTTGTCAAATTTCAAGTTAACATATTTTATTTTTATTTATTCAAAAAAATACGACATTAAAAACATATATAATTATAATAGTAAATTGTGCAACAAGTGCATTAAACAAGCCTTTTTACCCGAGACAATTTGTGAAAAAATGCTTTTACACCACACCTTGCCAAAAAGCGCGCTGCGCGTCCGGAAAAACCCACTTTTTGGCCAAGTGGCGACGTAAAATTGTGTACAAAACACGGGTCATAAAACAGAAAGCCGTCTCTCGCATAATTATGACCCTCGCCTGCGGCTCGGGCCTCAAAAATGTGCGATATCGGCCTTTCTTTGTTTTACAAACCTTGTATCGTAATGTATTATTATCCATTAGTTTTCATTACATTTATGCAAACACAAAATAAAATCTTTTAGGGTTTGTTTTAAAAATATATCTTGAGTAGGACAAAAGTAACCTAATGAAATTGTAAACATTTTAACTAGTTTAACTCTCACTCTCTCTCTCTCTCTCTAGTTGCTATCTTTGAACGAGACTCTTCTGGACGTAACGTTTTACTGAACTTGCTAGAACCAGAAAACTTTGTGGCAAAAAACCGGGTCTTGAAAAAATTACAATATCGGACTGTTACCAATAATTTAATACGTACCATAAATCACACTCGTACTAATTACGGGGAAAACGTGGTGTAGTTAGTACGGCAGTGCACAAATCATAAAGCCACTAGACTTCATTTTTGACTTATATTCACTACACTATATTTTTCCTCGGACGTACGTAATTCGAGTATGAACTAGGGTGTCGATATGATAAAGTAAACAAGGTTTCTTACATACATATACAGAAACTGACCAAGATTTAAAATAATGTTAAAAGTTGTATTGAAAGTTTCTGGTTCTAGAAATACCTCATAGTTACTTATAATCACTCTATTAAATAAGGACAAACACTATCCCTTGAGTAACCGCCACTATGATCCGGCAGCTGTTATATAGTCACTATTTATTATGTGCCACTCTTTTAAAGTATAATCTCAAATGTACTTACTTTCAAGAGTACAACAACTTTGTATTATTTTTATTGGATGCTTAGTTTAATGAGTAAATCAGAATTTTGTAATTGGTTAGTTTAATAAAGATTAATATTCATAGAATAGTTAATCAGTTATGCAAGGATTTTTTTGGCCTAATTTAAGTTTAATTTAAATTAAGAGTACGTTTGTATAATGATTTGTATTATTCAGTATATACCATATTTTTATGATTAAACATGTAATAAAATATTTCACGAACGAATCATTATACACGTAGACTTTACTGGTAGAACTGACTGACTTTAACGCACTGCCACAGATTTTCCAGTTGTTTAACTATTTCCTTACTTTTTTCTAATTTATAAATTGTAAAGCAATCGTAGAAAGACTAGACTGACAAACACGCACATACGCATTCTACACATGACATGACTCATCAATTACACCCAACGATAACGTGACAAACCGTTTGCTGGAATTAAAAAGAAAACTACTTTCAACTATATCCATAATCTGTATTACGTACAAATTCCTTTGTGCATACCGTGACCATTGTCGTTAGAGAGAAAAGAAAGTGAACTTATTATTCTCGCATCCATAATGTTAAGGTTTTTGCGACAGTAAACAAAGAAATTTATTCCGTATCGACGTTAGACTTGCAAAGTCCGATAAGATTGGTGTTACGCATTCTGCTTCCAATTTTCATTTTACGACGGACAAGATGGACCACTGAGTTGACGACGTGACTTAACAACGAGATTGTATTAACAACATTGACGTGACCAGACTTCAGACGATGACATTACTAGTTAAGTACCAGTAAAAATTAGGTCACTCTTTTGACCGATACAAAGTCTTACGAGTAACATTGTGAGACAAGATATTAAAAGAAATTAACTCTTTTACATTCCAGCGTCGGTTTACAAAACCACCCATACCTTTACTCGCAATATCCAATCGATTTCCCGAGCGCTTCATCGCAGCACACATACTCCGTTAGCGGGATGAATCCCCAGTTCGGTCCGGAGATGTACAATCCAGCTTTAGCACCTCATGCACATGAGCTGCTTCAGCAAAACGATGCGAGCGCACAGCAGTCCCAACAAGCGCCCACCTTACTCGTCAACTCCACCAGGGCGTCAGAAAGATGGGATGGTAAGTCTAAACTGCTACAATTCATCGAACCAATCGTCGATGGCTTCAAGAGTCTCATTGACCCCATCGCTCATGTCTTCTACGATGCCATGCCAGCGACGTTCCGTGGTCTCACCTCCGACGTTTCTACAACGAAGAGCATCGAAGAAGTGAAGGAAGTCAAAAAACCTAGAGAGATACTCGTGCCGCAACCTAGGAATATAGCCCAACGAAAGATGACCTACAGGAAATCTTTGAGACATCGTCCTAAGAAATATAACGAATTGAAAATTGATTTGGATAAAATGAAACATAATAAAGATTTCCATGATTATGTCAAGAATAAGAAGTATAAATATAACTATCCTAACACTTATTATTATCCTAGAGTAAAATATTTTGTCAACCCTCACTCATTTTACTCAAAAATTAACAACACCAGACTAATACCTTATAAAAAAGATCTTATAAATACTAACATTGTAACTAACAATATATCGCCTGTCTACAATATCTCTAGTGAATGGAAACCAATTGTTGTTCCTAATTTGGATACAACGGTCCCGAATGATATTAATCCTATTTCTGAAAATACTCCACTTGTTCCTCTAAAAAGAAAAAGAACTCGAGTCAAACGAGATCTTAGTGATACTTACGCTAATTCGTTCCGTAATTCAAGTTTCAATATTGAAGGTAGGCAGTATAGTACAGGGAGAGGATTTTTTGATTTTCTGAGCGCTTTTTTCTCAATTGATCCCATATCAGATCTTCTAAAAGTGGCTGATAGGTACAGTAAAACTGTCATCAAAGATTCATTAAAATCTAAAGCACCACCGCACTACTACACTATAGCGTATGATGCTCTCATGTTGAGTCTTGAAGTGATAGATGGTTTAGTCGGGGTAACTGATGAAATCCAAAAACATTACTTGGGACCAAAGAAGAAACAAAAGAAGCAGAATAAAAGGAAACCAGAAACAAATGAAGAACAGTTAAATTCGGTACACAACAAACAATAATTTCACTAATCATTTGGCAGCATTTATTGTATGTTACATTTATTTAGTTGGTGGTGGTTTTAACGCATTTAATATTTGCATTTATTTTTTAAATTATCGTGTACACGGGTACTAAAAGTTTGTAAATATCAATAAAAATGTACATATCTCGTATTACACCTTAATCACTGCGTAATGACAGTCAAGATGAATATTATTTTGTATTTAAGTATTGTCTTTATTGTATTGTCATTGGTATTGAGTCGTGTATCACCTGATATCAATAATTGCTAGTCATATTTGTTAACGAAATAAAAACAAAATTTGAGCTACTTTTAACACTTTGGTAATTTCTAGTGAAAAAGTACGTTAAATTCTAATAGTTAAGTATCACGATGCCTTCAGATCGATAAAAAGTATTGATTTCTACTTTTACAAAATAAGGTAGCGACCACACCGCTGCTTAAAGCGCGCTGACGCACCGTAAATTTAGTGAAGTGCCTCATTCATCCTTTAGACGGCGACATCGTTGCTCAAAATACGGTGACGGTACGGAATCGCAGTGAACGAGAGGGAGAAACTTATTAAACTAGTTAAAAACGTCACGCATGAGGCACGTCACTGCGTTTACGGTGCGTCAGTGCGATTTAAGCAGCGGTGTGGCCAGAGCTTAAATCTAACATTTTTTTTTATTCTAAGCCGCTGTACTTGTTTTAAACTTGATAATGTCCTTTAGTAGGTTAAAAAAATATTAACTATATTAGCTGTAATTTGATTCTTCTTTCTATTCTTCTATATAACGTTTTTAATATCGCTTTTAAAGTTATCCGCTGGCTACTTGAGCAAGTCTAAGTTTTTTACCGTATCTTAAGGTGCTTTCCGAGTAAAAACACCGGGCGCCGTGTTGCCACTACTAACAACTTGTGTCGCATAAATCATACTTGGGATTCGTGTTTTGTGCAACCTTTGGTGTCTCAAGAGTGCGGTTACTAGTGCTCCAGTTTCCTCGTTGACGTTGGTTTAATTACTCATATTTTAATTGAACTGTTTGTACCATGAACATATTACAGAATTACTTTGATGCTTTACGTAATTATTTCGTTAACAAATATAAGTAGATCTTATACTTAGTAAAATACAGCCATAGTCATTAATGTATAACTCATTTAGTTAAAGATTACTGATGACCAAGTGATTGATGATAAAAGAACAGGATTGATAATGTTAATAATGACAACCTTTTCATTTGGATTGTATGTCCGAAAGTTTGGTAAACACCTAATTCGGAGTCATTAATTTTAATAAGTATCCTGTTTTTTTTGCCTGTGGCGCTAAAAACATTTGACTTGATATTTGTAAAAATGTTATATAATTTCAAATTGTGTGCAGGGTACCGGAGACGTCCAATGTCCTATGGAACATCGCGCGCTACTTCAAGAGCCTATTCGGCATCCCAGACCTCTCGCCATTGAGCCAGCCCAGTATGCCTATGCCTATGTACGTCATCCCCAATGCAATGCAGATGTACGGGCAGCCCATGGTCATGCCTGAGATGCATCAAATGCACAATATGGCGATGGCCTAATTGGACATCTGGACGTTTGACAGCGGCTAAAAGATCAAGTGGCGAAAAATTATAATTAAAAAGCTAAATGTCAGGTCGCCACGACAGCTTGATCCGTTGCCCTTTTGTGATATACGTGGCGATCTGACATTTAGCAATCCTCTATTCGCAATGCTTCAAATTCCTTGACACTTCTCTTGATACTTGTGAATTTCAAGCATTGCGTTCTCTGCCCGGTTTAAGACTGAATTCTTTTTGTGAAAGACTGAATCTCTAAGTGCGAGCCCGTCGACTTAATTATTCGAATTATTTTAGCTAATTTATTTTAATTGTAAGAGTTTTAATAAGACGTATTTATGCGGCACGTTAAAATAAAATAGAATGAGTTATTTGTTTGTTTTATTTATTTGATTCTGCTTCAGACTGTTTTGTAAAATTGGTTGTTTATGCCAAGTCATCATCATCATCATCGTGTCAGCCGAATGACGTCCACTGCTGAACATAGGCCTCCCCAAAAGACATTCACAGTGACCGGTCCTGCGCCACCCGCATCCAGCGGTTACCTGCGACCCTTACCAGGTCATCAGTCCACCGTGTGGGGGGCCTGCCCACGCTACACCTTCTGGTACGTGGTCGCCACTCAAGCCTTTCACCTTTCCGGCTTAACGGCCATCGGTTCAACGTGCTATATGCCCCGCCCACTGTTACTTAAGTTTAGCGATTCGAGCGGTTTAGCGATTATGTCGAGTAATTTTACTGACAATGTTTTTGACCTTTATCAATCTAATTACTAGATTTCTAATTACCACTCTCTTATTAGAGATAATTACTTTTCAAAAAGCAAAAGCTGTATAAGCAGAGACCAAAATAGTAATATTAATTATGGATTTGAAAACTAAAAATAGGTCGGAAATTGGCAATAAAGACCTTTAAAAAACCCTGGACGAAAAATAAAACTAAAACTAGATTTAACAAAGTAAAACGAAGAATGTGATCTATAAATTAACAATAATCATTTAATATAATTTACAAGTGTATATCATTGTTTTAATAATTCCTGTAAATTGTTAAATTATCGAACCGATTTAAAGTTTAATTGAATGTTGCATTAGTTAATTTTTGTGGAAAGGCAATTAAAACAATCTTTGGTTGCGGAAAATATAATAATTTTATTTTTAATATAGGAGCAATCACAGAAATATAACAAAGTAAATTACATTTTATTGTAGGTTAGAGACGCAAGACGAAAAAGCGAGGTTCAGCGACTAGCTTCATTAAAAATTTACCAGCAATTACTCTGTAACTCGTCTGTAGAAAAACTCACGCTTTGTTGGTTTAACAATAACGTTTATACATTGAGTAAATGAGCAGAGTTTCTCTTTGCAAAATGATTATAAAAATGTTCCTCATAAAAAGTCAGTGAAAACCTCTACAGTGTTATTAAAATAACTTCATGTTAATTATTTCTTTCGTGTTACAATTAGTTTACATCCACTGATATTGAATCGACATTATCTATCGAAAATATCGTTATGACCAAATATAGATTTGATAAAAAGGAAAGCAAATATATACCTAACGGTTACATTGAAACAATAATTTGTTATACATAGTCTAAGGGTAAAGAGTATAGGCCCTAAAAAATTTACATATGTCTTATTAAAAAATACAACTTTTTTATCCTTAAAGAAGATAATTCAAAACACAATGTAACACTGCATGATCACTACTTAACAATACGCGATCCAATTTTTCATGTGTCTAATAAGTGTACCTATGCAATAGCTGCTCGAAAAAATGTACTTTTTTTGGGACCGGGAAGAGTGGCGTACTCGAAAATAGGGCAGACAGTGTGGGTAATACTATGTCCTCATTTTCTTCACTAGTACATCCGTACAAAACCGAGGCGTTAAGCTAGTATCATATAAATTTCATATTATTATCATAAAAATCCAAATAAAATAAAAAAATAGGATAGCATTGTCTATGGAATTTCCCGCATTATTTTTCAAAGCACCATATACCTGATGCTTTTTTCAATATTAATTCTCTGTCATAGCTACTTCAAAATTGTATGAACCGCAAACCCGCAAATACTAAGAGTATCAAATTATTTCTATAAAATGTCCCCAAAATTCAAATATTTCTTGCCCAAACGTAGGTGTAGTTTACATTACATCATATTACGTAATGGGGGAGTGTGGTTAAATTACCGATTACAGTTCAGCGGAAAATACGATACAGGGTGAGACGGTGTAAAATGGGTTATGGCAGTGCAAACATACATACATTCATAGATTGCTAAAATCATATTCCTTCCTTTCCAATTTGCCATAGTCGGCTAAAACGTATTTATTAGGTACAATAGAAGGTAATCTGCCATAACCTAACTTTAGAGAAATGTAAACAATCTTAGGTAATATTGAATTTGGTACTACAGAGATCTCAGAAAGATAATTTTTCACTAGCGAAGTAACTGTGAATTTCCTTTATAGTCAATTTGAGGCCAACGTTTCGATTTCCATGTTGATTTTAATGGCATGTCTTTAACCAGGCAGCTCAATAAAAAATCTCTTCTGACCTTAGGGTAGCTTAAACTTTTTTATAACCTACAAAAATACGAAATCGTTAGCTAAATTAATAACTCAGCGACTGCTCCCTGGGCGACCAATGCCAAGTTCTTATTTGTGCTACCAATTTATTACATTATAATTTATAAAATCTGCCAGTTTATAATATTACCTGCCCCGAAAAATAATTCAACTACTAACCCAGAGATCCAAAATTACCGACATAGCTGGGCGAGTTAGCAAGCTGAAGTGACAGTCGGCATAAATGCCACAGAACCGAGGGCCGTTGAAGCAGACTGCTTCTTGAGTGGAGACCGCATGTCGGCAAACATAGTGCAGGGCTAATTAGGTGTGGTACGAGTATGAAATTTTCAAGGCAGTGGAATTTTCAAGGAAGTGGTGGGGGTGTGGGATTGGAGGAGTAGAGCTGAAGACCGAGCACAGTGGCGTGCCGTGAACGAGGCCTATATATAACAGTGGACTCACACAGGCTAATGATGATGATGATGATCTTTACAAGCAAAAGGATACCTTTTGGCAGCGTATATAAGTCACATTTTCCTTAAAAAACGCAATGAGAAATTGTCTTTATTGGCATTAAGTTTGGGAAATACTCAAGTAGGTACAGAAGTAAATCCTAAAGCAGAAGACATCCTAAATTACATTCTAAGCGACATTTCCCCAAAATTTACCTGTGGTTTATTTTTCCCATGAATACAAAAAGCCACGAGCGTTCCTAATGCTTTTATCATTAGGGAGCCAAACATCTGTTGCCATGCCGAAATTAACTTTTTTAAAAGCTCTCTCAGGGGCTAAAGTAACATTTTTTGCTCATTGCATTTTGATGATGTAAGTGGATTAAAAGTCAAATAACAAGAAAATAAATTTCCTAAATGTGAGACCAGCAGGGTAATCATATAAATATTTTATGTACACCTACTCGTATTAGGTTGACAAAATTTACACTCACGTTCATAAACTTACGTAAATATCCTGCAAAGCACTTAGACGACTTATTTCAAAATTATGTATAGGTAAGTCAAAATGTTGTATTTTATTTCTAGGACAAAAAAATGTTATGGCAAAATGCCTTATTAAATTCCCTATACACGATGAACAAAGAAAACCAAAGAGACGATTGAAAATTATTTATTTGAAGCTAGTTATATTATGTTTGATGTCGTAAGTATGTATTATGTCGTCCAAGCTTCTTTTCCAGCTTCGCCAATGGTGGTGAGAATCCGTGAAGATCTCGTAAGTAACGCTTCTTGTCTGAAAAACGAAAGTCATCATCAGCCTTAATATATTCGATGCCTTCAGGGGCTTCCAATAGGAACAGTAGGCTCAGAATGCGGCACCATCGTTGTTGCCTGGACGATTACAGAATCGAATAATTGTTGCATCAAAATGAAACAAGCTGAAATTAACACGCGTGATAACATCGACACACAACACGCCCTAGCTTCGAATTATTAGAATTTTTTTTCGGTATTTCGCATGTTTGCAATATCGAAACGAAATGGAATCGATCATTTGTTGGAGCTATATTCGTAGATAGCGTTTGGTTTACATCCGATTGATAACAGAACTTACACTTAAATACCTAATGAAGTTTACACTCCCGGTATTTGTGACAATTGTGACCCCGTCCTCGTGCAGGACAGTGTGACTTGTTTTCCTGATGACGAGAGAAGAACTTCGCTAGGCCACTGATTTCTTTCATTTCACTGGTTTCTGTCATACTTAAACATTCTGATTATCGAAGGCCCAAACTCTATACGAAGCTCTTGTGCTCTTATGTGTTTCAATCGAGGGAACCATTGAAATGAAAAATGAAATAATAAACAGGAAATTCGCAACGAGTGGTGATAAATTGAAACACGACCGAAGGGAGTGTTTTAAATCGACACGAATTGCGAATTACCTGTTCGCACGTGTATCGTACAACGTTTTACAGTACATATGGCTCTTTAAAGTTTCGACATATGCACGTAATCTGCTGATTACCGCACTCGTGCGGTAATATAGCACCATATGTACTGTAATAGTACATTACTATCCTAGGGTTGTAAAACAAAGAAAGGCCGATATCGCAGATGTTTGAGGCCCGAGCCGCAGGCGAGGGTCATAAATATGCGAGAGAGGGCTTTCTGTTTTACGACCCGTGTTTTGTACACAATTTTACGTCACCACTTGGCCAAAAAGTGGGTTTTACCGGACGCGCAGCGTGCGGAAAAACGCGCTTTTTGGCAAGGTGTGGTGTAAAAATATTTATTATACCATTTCATCCAGTAGTAATCAATTTACGACTAGTAATAATTCATGTCGAGGGTTCACTGATTGAAAATCTTTGAATTTCTTTTTAAATGTTCTTTGCCGTGTAGTGAATCCGTATATGAAACCAGTTTGACGGTTATTTTTTTTTTTGTATTTATTAGAAGCCTGCCATCAGCAATAAAACTTGCATAATATGAGAGATTGACTTTGATGCTGATGACACGAAAAATTAGACTGCGTTGCTTAAAACATCTTAAACCCTTAGGTCCATACTTTTCTATGTATCTAACTTTGAAGATCCAGTCCAGTAAATCCAGTGAATGTTACTAAAAAGGTTTTGCCATTAGAAAATCTGACGTCCACTTTTATATAATAAAAAAAGAAAAAAAAAGACAATCAGATACCTAATCAAAATAAATATGCTTTTACATGTTCCAGCTAAATGATTATCAGATTTTATTATTGCTTTCATTAAATATTATTTTGAAGGTGTTAAAAATATAATAATTAAAAATAATTATCAATAATAGCGTTAACCACGACAAGTACAAAATTTTATTGCCGACTCTACCTTTTTTCCAAAGTCATCAACTATTTGTTGAGAAGGTTCCAAGATAAGATAAGATAAGAACTAATTTACTCAAATAAGATTCACTGAACCACTTTTGAATCGTCATCAGCAACAAAAATCTCAAACAGATTAAAGCTTCGTATAAGTAAGAGTTCAAACACGACGGATTTAACTCGTCCAGTTAGTTGTTATGCCCATCTTCTGTCTCTATCATTAAATCAGTGGTACCATTTTATTGCATTGTCACGGAACTTATGCTAAATTTGAGCTAAATCGGTTTAGGATGACTGGCCTAAAATTCAGTTACAAGATTGACATACATAAAAGTTTTTTTTTTTTTGTAAGAAGTGCAAGTTAAATTAAAGCTTGTAAAAAACAGGTGCAGTTCATAAAGGCGAACTATTTTTGGCATAAATTTCATTCCAGAAACGATGAAACCATTAACTTGTCAAGAATTCAAAAAATCGTCGTATACTGCCCTAAAGGTTAGTTTTGCTTTGTAACAAACGCGAAAAATGTTCGAGAAATAAGTTTCTGTAAAAAAAAAACATTTTGGTATAGACTTTTATTAGGATCAGCTCGGTGGTGCCATAATATTGTTTTTTCATCGAACTTACATAAGCATGGACATTAACGCTGGCGTCCCACAAGGCTCCGTGCTATCCCCGACGCTGTTTCTGCTACATATAAATGACATGCTGTCTCCATTGTTATGCGGATGACAGCACCGGGAATGATTATTATACGTGCCATCATCATGCCCTTTTCCCATTTACTTGGGGTCGGCGCAGCATGTTTTTTTCTTCCATAACTCTCTATCGCCCGTCATCTCGTCACTCACATCCTTCCTTTTCAAATCGTCTCTCACGCAATCCATCCACCTTTTCCTTGGTCTACCCCTCCTCTTCCATACCTTCACATTCATGCCTAATACCTTTTTTGTCACATGACTTTCATCCCTTCGCATAACATGCCCATACCACCGAAGACGATTAGCTCTTAACTTATCATCTATGGGTGCCACTTTCAGGCTTCTTCTTATATACTCATTTCTTATGTGATCTATTCTTGTTACGCCACTCATCCGTCTCAACATTCTCATCTCCGTAACATGCAATCTCTTTTCATCCGTCACCTTTGCGGTCCATACATTATTATACGTGCCATGTCAACATTTATTTATTTATTTATACTTTATTGCACAAAATGTTATTGTACAAATGGCGGGCTTAATGCCAAATGGCATTCTCTACCAGCCAACCATTGGGCTAAACAGAGATTTATTAAAGGTGCAAAGAAAAAAGTTTGATAATATCTACTAAGAAAATGCGAAGACAAAATTAATATAAACATTGTAAATAAACATACATAAATACAAGATATTTATATAAGTTACATACATACAAGAATAGATATACTACTTCATATTAAATACATACTATAATTATAGGGATGGATTCTAGTCGAATTCTTGGTTAAGCATATGCTTACGCAGCATTCGCTTGAAAGCAAACTTGCTTGGGGCTTGTCTGATCTTGAGAGGGAGTGAATTCCAGAGACGGCTTGCCTGTGTAACATTCCTCGTTCCTCTGTGTTAGAAAGTCGAGAACAACTTGTGTCCAATATCGAGACCACTCAAGTCAGAGTGAGTGGGGTCAGTATAATTATAGTCCGGTTAAATCCCGCCAAAACAAGCCTGCACCAAGTATGAGCGTTTACCGCTAAAAATCCCCACGCACTGCTGCCTCACGGTTCCAAAACATATCCCACTCCATCTTGGAGAGTATCAATTGGGATCCTTGGTGTCAACATTTCCAGCGACGTCAAGTTTTGAAGCCACTTTACACGTCAAAGCCAAGCTGGCATTCCAAAAAGCTAGGTGTCCTGAATAGAGTGAAGCGGTACTTCACCCCGGGTCAGAGACTTCTATTATGAATGAATAAGTCACAAGTTCGTCCACACATGAAGTGTTGCTGTCACCTCTGGGCAGGAGCACTTGGCTACCAGCTTGGAACTTTTAACTCGCTTTATAGACGTGCTGTGCGAATCGTAGACGATCCCAAACTCACAAGCGACATTGATTGTTAACTTTAAGAGGGCGCGGTACGCTCGGTTCTCCATACAAACGTATTTATGCTCTCATTTTAAAACGCCATGCTAGAATAACATGAAACTTTGTATACACAATAAGATCCGGCATATCTAGGTCGGAAATTAGTTTCTGTTGTTAGAAATTGTAAAAGAAAAAAAATACAGTGGTTTTTTGAGTATTTTACGGCTTGTATGAAAACCTTAATAATCGTTGTATTTTTTCTCCATTATAATTTCAAGCAACAGAAACTAATTTCCGACCTAGATATGCCGGATCTCATTGTGTATACAAAGTTTCATGTTATTCTAGCATGGCGTTTTAAAATGAGAGCATAAATACGTTTGTATGGAGAACCGAACGTACTGCGCAGTCTTAAGAAAAAAAGAATTGCCTCCTTGTGTGTGTTCTATCGCTTGTATTAAGGATCGAGCTCCGAACTGTTCGATATGATGCCCACGGCCCACGGCCTCTTTCTACCATCGCACCGCTAGGCTAGCCGTCGCTAGGGCATTCATCCTCACACCTAAGAATTAATGGTCGCGTATGGTACGGTTTCAGAGGATTTTCCTCCCTCGGATGCTCCGGTTGTGGAGAAAGCTTCCTGCTGAGGTTTTTCCGAGGTACCACAGTACGGGTTTCTTCAAAAAAGGAGTGTATAATTTTTAAAGGGTCGGCCACACGAATGTGACACCTCTGGAGTTGCAGGCGTCCATAGGTTGCGGTCACCGCTTACCATCAGGCGGTCTGTATGCTTGTTTGCCACTGACGTGGTATATAAAAAGTATGCCAAATTTTAGCTCAATCGGCTGCAGATATCTGCTTCTAAATTGAGTTGCAAGATTCAACTCAATTTAGACATAACTATGTTTTAACAAACATAGTTATATACATACATACATTGCAAGTTACTTAAAAGCTTGTAAAAAATTATATATGGGAACGAAAAATTAAGGGAAATGAATCTCTTGCGAAAAAAAAGAACAAACATGAGTATCTACTGTGTTAAAACCGTTTATTGGGCAACTACTGAGCAAAAGTTAATTGGCACAAAACTACCCAGACATACAAAACAGTACCTATGGTTCCATTTGATGCATTTCATTGTTAGTAGGTATTGTTGTTACATGCACTCGTATGTCTCAAAGCGTTGCCATCGAACGTCAAAGAGATTTAGAGAGGTCAAGCTACTTTTGACGTTGCTCAAAGAGAGGCAAAGCCTAAAGTAAATATAATGTTATTTATAGCTTCCATATATGGAAGCTCTCGGCCAGGTTAGGAATGTTATTGGGTTTAAATGAAGCATACAATAGCGATCAATTCGTTTAATTCAAAATAAATAATTGTTAGTACATTATTAATAAATTATTAATTTAAGAACAAATGCCTAGTTTGTTATATAAATGCGAAATTAGCTTAAGTTAGTACAGTTTGGTAAACGTGTTATTTACATTTATATAATTGTGTACTTACATATAAATATATATTGTTATCGAGTCATTAATAAAATACATATCGAACCCAACATCTTGGATTATCGTTAATCATCTTTACTGTACTAACTTAATTTTTGGTATTATGCATTCCGGTACTATTACATTATAGCATTTTTTCTTTTTTTCAGCTTATATAGAATGGAATTCTAATAAGCAATCTCTATTTTATTTCTGTCACTGACAATAGTCGGCGGTTCATACATGAAATGTTGGTGTTCGATGTATATTCTCATATTATTTTTGGTATTTGTTAAGGATGAGGTAAGCTCCAATGCTCCGTCTCCATCAAGTCTTATTCACCAGCGTGAGTTAGTCCTTTTTGATGATAGCCTGGAAAGTGTTCGAAATTTTATTTCCTTTAAAAACAATTAAAGCGGCAATTACATCAGGGTACATCATTACATGTCTCTCGCCAAATGCAACATGCGGCGACAGCAAGCATTTAAATGATTGCTTCCTGACTGGTGCAGGATGCGCTCAAGCGGGGCGATACGAATGCAGTGTACTGGGATGCTTCTGCGCAAACGTAAACTAATACTGACAGTATCTCGTCAACTGAGGCTCTGCGACATCAGTATATAAGTTCTCGTCAAAGAACAAAATACCAAATAATAACAAAAAAATAAAAAATAAATTATAGAGATATGATGGTTGCCATTTTATAACTTATCATCGTGGATAAGATAAGTATTCGTCACGTTCTGACAAGTGAGTTCGAGAGTGACGAGCGTTTTATCCACAGCTCTAAGTGATAAAATGGCAACCATCATACGTTCGCTGAATGTGATAAATTTCGTGATATCACTGTGATATCATTTCAAGGTTTTGAATCGAGGCCCAGATTAAGGAGAGCAGGTTTTGTAGCCATCGGAAAAAATGTGACCTGGTAAGATGAATAAGTAAAATTTCATAAATAAATTATAGTTTACGAATAATCTAATTGTAAAGGAGCAACTAACTACTAACCCCTTGTTCATAAGCGTCCAGCAAACCTATTTCAGTATAATGCCGCTAAAACTCGTTTGCCATCATTATCTGTCATATTGATGTTTATGTTTGTGAGAACATAAATATTAATAGAGGTTTGTTAACTTTAATGAATAAGGGGGTACGTCGTGCGTACGCACGTTCTAAAATCTTCTGGCAGACTATTGACGTCATATATGCCACATATTGATGCATTAATGCAGTTAGTACTAACTTAAATAACGCAGGGAGCGCATTAGCTTGTCGGACTGGTATGCATGCAACTCGCCCGCGCCCGCGCTCCGGCGGGACTTCACTCACTCATCATACGACGGACCGCGGATCGCGTTCGTTTCGCTCGCGATACAGGGTATATCGTACGCGCCATCACTACCATTGTAACGGTCGATTATTTAATACATTTCCTTTTATTATACAGTCCGCTTATTTCTCTCCAGTAGTTAGACAAACATATGGTCCTTCGAGTCGGATCTCTAAACTATTTTTTTGAACATAAATCATGTTCAAAACAACCATTCATCTCTCCTGCCACTGTGACCTTAAACTTGCAAGTAAACGAAAAGATAAATTTAATTATCGTGACATTTAGCCTGAATAATGACGTGAAATAAAAATGGGAAAAAGAATAACTGAACAAGGAAAGTATTTTTGACAGCAACAAATTATATCCACTTAACAGTTTCATCACGCATATTCGTCACCGTACAGTTTATCCTACGAAATATAAAATTAGAAAATTATACAATACCTTGTAATGTTACAATACAGTAACGACTACAAACAACAGCTAATATTTTAACTTGTAATGTTACAATATTACACTATGGAGATAACACAGCAATTACAATATGTTTTTAAATGTATTATGCGAAAAAAAGTATTACTAAGTGGATACTTATCAAAATGTAAGCCACTTTAATTTTAGGCAGATATAATATAATGCTCTTTTTTAAGGAAATGGAAATCTACTTGATTTTAAAGATTGTCGTAAATATTATCTACATGGATAAAAAATATTAGGTAACCGCATGAAAACTTCGTAAAATGTCGTTAGCCGTTTGTATATAAGTTTTTTTTTTCGAAAATCAAATGTTTCAGTTATATTTCCAATGATACAAAACTACATTGAAGTCCAATAAGAAATACCTACCAGGGCATCTAGAAAAACGAATTATATTTCTTGGGGTCACGCATGCTGAATTTTATTTGCTTTAATCTAAGGCGACTTCCTGATTTGGCGGGGCGGGAGCGATACGAGTATGTCATAGGTATTTTGCTCTTTGACGTGAATTTACCGATGTGAGATTTCCTCATTTGACAAAATACTACCAGTAATACGTTTGCGCAGTAGTGATACCATGCGCAGAAGTGGGACAGTACTGCATTAGTATCGATTGACACTGACAGCTGACAGTTTTCTCATATCGTACCGCCCCCGCATCGACAAGACATTAGTCAGGAAGGCGCCTTAGTTATCAAAAAAGTTTACAGTACAAGGAAAGAACATTTTATTACAAAACTAATTACAAGTTTTTCTACCGATTATCTCATATTAATTGATCAAAAGTTATGGATGAAATCTATTTTTTAATATCTCATAATACTTATTCAAACTATTGTACCAAACTAAATTACCGACAAAATGTTTTTTTCTTAGTCCTCATACATACAGGCGAATTACGAGTATATACAGGTACAGTATAAGTAACATACAAAAAAAATTTATACCTTGTATTGAGACTATTTTTCTAAACATGAAAATATAAAATAATATCTTTAAAAATCTACGTATATCTCATAGGTAATTTAAAAATAAGAATGTTGTGGGAAGTGCGAAGCTTTTTCGGATTTGCGAAATAATACCACTTGATTTCAATTCACTACCATTACTTTGAAGGTGAGGTATAATCTTTTGGTTCGATGTTACTTACTAGTATACTTTGTATGTAATAAAGGTAATGACAAATATCGTATCCTTTAGATATGCAATAAAGATCTGTTGCTTGGCACGTACAAGCATGAACGTGGGGAATTTTTCATGAGCACTCTTACATTCACCCGTACCGAACATACATGCTATAAATAAATAGGTATAAACACGTTATGGTTTATCGATAAATGGTTGTGAAGCGGACGCACGTTTTCACTAGACTGATCGGGAAAAATTGGATGAAGAATTCAACCTACCTTATCATTAGACGTAGTTTCGCACGACGCAATAAATATTTTGAAATCAGAACCTTCTAGCCAAAACAAACGTCGCAATATTCTCGACGGTATTTTTGTGGGTTGAGTTTTTTCCCTAAATGACGTATTATAGAAGACGAATGTTTGTAAACAAATAACCCTTTACACCCGGACTGAAACGATTGTGAGTCCTTAATTACATTGAAATAGCATTTTTTTAAGAGTGTCATTAAAGTTCATTTTAATTTATCTCAATCGCGATTGCTCGGGTGTAAAGGGATATAGTAATTGTACTCGTTATACAGGCTTTGGTAAATTGCAGAAGGTAAATATGGTTTTAACAGGTTTAACGTTAAACTTCGTTTGTCTTCATCTGTCACTTTATTAATTTTGCGTTTGTGAAAGAGAGATAAACACATTTTAGTTGACAAAGATATGAGTTTTATAACTAAAGGCGTCACCCTTTGATAATTTGTTAGAAAGTAATTTCAGGCTCCACTCATTTGACTTTAAAAACACATTTGAATGTCCCATACCGTTATTTTATGTGACGTACCGTTATTTGTGTACCGTTTTTTAGGGTTCCGTAGTCAACTAGGAACCCTTATAGTTTCGCCATGTCTGTCCGTCCGTCTGTCCGTCCGTCCGCGGATAATCTCAGTGACCGTTAGCACTAGAAAGCTGAAATTTGGTACTAATATGTATATCAATTACGCCGACAAAGTGGTAAAATAAAAAGTGGAAAAAAATATTTTATTAGGGTACCTCCCCTATACGTCAAGTGGGGAGTGATTTTTTTTTTTCATTTTAACCCTAACGTGTGATATATTGTTAGATAGGTATTTAAAAATAAAAAGGGGTTTACTAAAATCATTTTTTTATAATGTTAATATTTTCGGAAATAATCGCTCCAGAAGTAAAAAAAAATGTGTCCCCCCCCTCTAACTTTTGAACCATAAGTTTTAAAAATATGAAAAAAATCTCAAAAGTAGAATTTTATAAAAACTTTGTAGGAAAATTATTTTGAACTTGATAGGTTGAATAGTTTTTGAAAAAATTACAAAAATAATTTCTGAACTAAGTTTGTAATCACAATGAAATGACGTGCTTTCAAAGATTTTGTGTTTCTGTACTTAATATGTCAACTTAATGTCACGGACGGAAAACTACGGAACCCTACACTGAGCGTGGCCCGACACGCTCTTGGCCGGTTTTTTTATTTTAGGTTGATGCAGATACTGAAATTAGTTCAAACCAAGAATCCACATAAATAGTTCCAATTTCAAACCCCTCTTGATGATATTATTGACGGGAAAAAGTAATAGAGACTTCACGTAATAGTACCCTATACCAACAATAAACATTTTTAAAGCGAAACCTGTCATTATTTATATCGCTACCCCACCACAATGTTTTTGAGCCATTGATAAAAATTTCAAAGCAGAAAGTATAAAAGTGTTTGGTTCCTGGGCTTTTCCGATAAGAAAACACTTTTCTTTAGATGTCGTCTTTGAACTTTATCAATGATTCAACAATCAAACAGATTAAGGAAGGTAAAAGTTATCAGGGGTAAACATATACGGAAAAAGGTTATTTTAGTTTCAGCCTGCCTTTGAATAGAATTTAAAAGAAATATATTTAATTTATTAGTAAAAGTTTACATTAGTTATAGTTAGTAAAAATTGTGCTACCTGTGTACAGAACAAACAAAAATGTGCTACCGAAAAGGTAGTTTTAAGAAGAAGGTGTGATTTTATGTCTCACACTAAAAAACGATAGACGGAGCATTACGAATTACGAACAATCTTGTGACACCGGTTTTTAAACAATGCCCAAAGTAAGCACACGCTCACGCACAAATTAACAAATTAATTTAATGCACAACTCATCGGTATCAATTATGTTTATTATCTTACGTTGTAGTTTCTGTGCATGATTTAGTTTGTATACTTATTGGGCATGGTTTTATAACCGGCTTCACTAAGTTATACGTAATGCTCCATCTATCTATTTTTCTTAGTCTGTTTTATATATGAGTCGTTGAGATTTATTGATTTCTGAATTATCAGCTACTCCTGGGCAAAGGCTTTTTTTTCTGCCATTCATGAAAGTACATACATACCCACGATGACCCAGTGCAGCATGGGGTGAAATGCACCATTAAATCTTTAAAGATGTATGTATGTAGGTTTCCTTGCAATGATTTTCTTCATCAAACCTACTTAATTACTAATTAATTAATCTGATTTTCTAGGATTTCAATTAATATTTTATCACCTGAGGAGAGAACAGCTTCTTGAGTCCAATGATGGTCGCCAGCAGCAGCGCGATCTTCGAGATGAGGAGGGCCTTCCCCACCATCAGAGTCAGGCCCTTGAAGGTGAGGGCACCGAGGAGACCGAACTTCATGGCTGCTGCGGCCAGGAAAGGACCCATGTTCTTGTTACGGCTACGGCCGCTCTCGAAAACCTTTGGGCTCTTTAGGGCTACACCTGGAATAAAAAAAAATAACGTTAAATAAACCTTCATACATTTACCGTTATTAACGTGGTTTTGAGAAAAGTTACGCCATCATATTAAAATAATATCTAAAAATCGTAAAAAGTTTAGTTTAATCAATATACGAAAGAATGATAAAATGTAAGCTAATAACAATTAAAGTACAAAAATGAAGATTTATTTTGAATCAAAAAAAGTAGTACCTAAGTAATACATTATCTAATTTTATAACAAAACTTTTACTTGTGGTGCCCGGTTAGAGTAGCTAAGGGAAGAAAGGCGGAGGACTTTCTCCCCTTGGGTGCCATAAGAGTCGACTTTGGAAACCAGGTTGAAATGTATTGTGGGCGATGGGCTAGCAACCAATCACATATTATCCATCTATAAGTATAAACCTACAATAGCTAAACTGACACTGAAAATTAATTTCTATGTGCTTTGTCTACCCTTTTTAGGAATATAGGCGTGAGTTTATGTCTTGTGTGTATGATAGTAATTTCAATTTCACGATGGGGAAGACTTAAAACATGCAAGTCACGTTTTACGAATCGCTATCGGGTAAAATTATGGCTTCGGTAATTCAATCAAATTACCAATCACAGTTGAAGTTCACTTATTGTTGGCTCACAGTGGCATTAGGTATAATGGAAAAAGAAAATATATTATCAAGTTAAGCGTGAATTCTAGAAAAGTTTGTAAAAAAAATCGTTATTATAGACTTTTTGGATAGGACTTTTTAAGATGTCAACTGTTTGGGAAATATTGGACACTAGTACTACTTTGAAATCATAAGAATGACAGTACTTGAAAATCCTTATCTTTACTCCTTATCTGTCATCGTGAAAGTACAATGAAATGATGACCCCAGAACACAGAGACAAGAATCACGGCTAGAGATAGAATCTTCTTATTCTGTTTCGCACTCTTTAGCCTCTCAAACGATGATATATCTGATATAAATTATGATATCTTATTATTGTCATCCTGTCTTATATAAAATTCAAAATAATACTGTCCTGGTATCTTAATTAAACGCTGTTGCACGCCTATAATTGAGATACAGGCAAGACTTGTTTCATCTGTTATCTTATCATAAATGTATAAGCCTTGTATCTTGTTGGTGTGTCTGATAAATAAATAAATAAATATATGACACTTAATACGAAAGCAAGTACGTACGGAACACCAGCGTTGGCTGTAAAGCCAGCATCTTACTGAAGTTTATTTCGTTACATGATCAAGTTCATCCTCGACCGCCTAAAGGGACATTATTTTTGTCACGAAACACACTCTAAGGCTGACAGGGCTCCAGACACGACCATTTCTGCGTTCTTTATCATTCTGTACTGAAAAGTCTGGTCATCCAAATAGGTATCCACTCGGGTCAGGGCTTAATATACTGTTTGTGCTCTCAAAAGGTAACGTGGCAGAGAACGGGATAGACGATTAATAAAGAGCATCTTACCGACTCCAAAGCTGCCGTCTTTCTCCGTGGCCCCAGACACGACAAGGTCTGCGTTCTCCAACAGCCTGTACCGAAGGGACCGCGTTGTAGCGAAGTTCCACAGCTTGTCCATGATGTACTGCTGTGCCTGGTCTTCCAGGGAAGTGCCGGCTCGAGCCAGGGTTTCAGGCTTGACTGGAGCCTCAGCTGCAGCTCCGTTGCTGAAAAAAGTTAGGGATTTAAATTTAAAGAGACGAAAAATACATTCATTGTATTGAACTGATTAGATTAGGAGCTTTATTTAATGACACCGCCACCTGCGTTTTGGATAAGGTTTGTACCAGTTTTTATTTAATAAATATTGATGACACGACATATCTATTTCACAAAATAAAATTTAATATTGTTCACTGTTTTTAATCACCACCACCATATCAGCGCAAGGACACATAGGCCTCCGCCAAATTAATGGGCGGTAAATGCCATGATCGCCAATCTTGGTATGTGGGTTGGGGATCGCAGTATCTCCACTCCAGGAATACTGCTGCCTATCCGACGGTAGTCTTTGTCGTAGTTTTGTGAAATACCTGGGTCACAGTTTGACACCGCAAAATGTTGTGAAATTTAATAAGAGTGAATTTTATTTTGGTGTAACATATCATTTACCATGAACCCCTACAGAAACATGTAACTATTTTTGGATAAATGAGAAAATATACATTTTGTTCACCTGCCAATGTAAAGACAGTGTACTTGTTAGTAAGAAAATGTTTAATTAACCCTGTTCATATTTCGACGAGAAATGTACCTATTTCTATGCACGAAACCATTAATCATTGTCTCCTAGCAGTTATAATTTGGTGGAAAAACGTAAAAGTTTTAACGAAGCCGAAAAATAAATTACAATTTTATCGCTAACTTTGGAAAACTCCTAAATTGCTGCTTTTAGTTAATGCACTTTCAACTTTAAGGGAAGAAAGTACCGTTTTTATTAGGTTATGTGACTGGAGAGAATACGAAGTTTGTAAATTATCTGAGAAATACCGGTGCGTTCTTGGAAAAGTATAACAGAAAGTTTTATACACTCGGTCTTCATACGAAAGAGAATAATGGTAAAAAATACTTTGGTGAAGGGGAATATTTTTCTAAAGCCAAATCCTTTTGACTAAGGAATTTCGCTTCAATTTGGCTAAAGTTAAAATACGTTTAATAGCCAGCTGACTTTTAGCATAATTAACGCAGGTTACACCAACTTATGATTACAGACCGATCAACATGGCGCCTTGAGCTGTCATCTAGTGGAAACTTCATATTTTTACGTTTTTTTTTTTCATTTTGTAGCCTTCATTGAGACACGTCTTTTGACACCCCAATCAGTCACGTAGTCCCAAACCCCATGGCACTAGCGGGGTAGTTACGCAACGTTTGCGTAAGGTAGATCTAAATATCATTTTTCCATACTACAAACGACAGTTAGATTTACCTATCGTACGTCCGAAAAGTTAGGCGACTTCCTGAGTTGGCGGGGCGGGAGCGATATGTAATAGGTATTTTGTTCTTTGACGTGAGTTTACTGATGTGAGATTTCCTCACTTGACGAAATGCTGTCAGTATTACGTTAGCGCAGTAGTAATACCATGCGCAGAAGCGAAATAGTACTGCATTCGTATCGGCTGACACTGACAGCTGACGGGTTACTCATATCGTACCGCCTCCGCATCGACAAATCGGGAATGTGCCTTACGTGATTATCCTGCAGGGCTATGTCGCACTTTCGCTGCAAATCGAGCCTATTGCCGTGGCCAAAATTAAATTACCACTCATAGGTTCTTAAATTTGTAATTTTTTTGTTCTTAAGTTTGCCAGCGGGCTATGGAGCGCAGCATATTAGGTGTGAATCTAATGGATATATGAAAAGAAAACGAAACTCTTTTGTGTAAAAGTGAAGAAAATAAAGAGTAACAAATGTGGTGAATTGCTGTTGTGAAGTATGTATTGCATTCTCGTTTAAGAAGAAAAAATTCTGTGTAGTTACTTGAAATAAATCCCTACATATATTGCAATAACAGTAACAGCAAAGGCAACGGTATAACTATCTTCAAAGTTTCACCTAAACTAATGATTGTCCAGCAAACATTGCATAGCGATTTACAAAGGAAGATAGTTAAGTGTTGCTGAATTTCACTAAACAGTAACTGAGGAATTCAAACAGACTTAGCTGAGCAAGTTTTTACTTTGAAATAGGGTAAATGTAACTTGACTCTATATACTCGTATGCTTGTATAAGCATACGAGTATATAGAGTCAAGTTACATTTACCCTATTACCATTTTACCTACAGTATTGGGTCAACTTGTCGACTCGAGAACGGGCCTAAAACACACAATCTTAATTCATGGCAGCATTTTGTTTGGACATTTAGATTAGAAACTTAACGGTGAGGACAAACGGATTCAATCAGGGACAAAGGTTAATACGGAGATTCACGGCCGAAGTTAGGGGCAAACACTAATGGAAAATATTCCTATTGGAAGCCCGGGGCAAGATTCCTTGCGCGTTTCTGCCCATGTTTATACGGTCACTGCCATGCCCGGGGCTACGTCCGCATTCCAGGGACCTTTTGAATATGCAAAAAGTGTGCAAAGCTGTATTTACATATATTTTCATAACACCTTTGCAAGCCTGTGCACGCGTGGAACGTATATGAAGATGGTGATGATGACGAATCTTAAGTAGGTGTTAAATACAGGCTGATCGTGATCATGAATTACATTTTCCAACTTGGTATCTGTTACCCATTTCAAGAAAATTGTTGTGGCTAGAAACAAACGCATTTCATTTTTATTTATCTTGGAAACTAAAACATAGAATCTAAATAAAATATGGTTACCCTACTCTCTTTGACGGACAGTATGGAGAGTGGACAGTGGGGTAGGATGACCAAGCTGTATGAAAAAGTATTATTACACATTAAAAAAAAGGTTTTAGATAAGTTATTTGAGTTAAAAACATTCATACCAACTGTGATGTTATCTACTTTGATTTCTTGACCATATACAATCATTACGGATTACGACCCCGAAATCACTCTGTCTGAAAAAACACATTCATGCAAAACTCTTGTGAACTTTTGGAGTTTCGTTATTAAGTTGTATATGGCTCATGTCATGTTGTTATGTTTGCCGGTTTATGTGTCTGTATTTTGCTATTTAACTAGATAAAAAATAAGTAGAAAGAATGGGCGTATATGGCGTATATTGTCGTCCGCTACTAACAACTACTACATACTTTAATGTGAACCATCAAAAATTAAGAATGGCTCACTACATAAAAGTAAATTTGGGATATAAAGTGTTTTTCAGTGCACTTCAATGGGTGGCTCATCGCTACATGCATTAGTTTTTTGAAACGATTGGTACCTTGTGATATACATAGGAATATGAAATTAATGAAGTTTTGTTAAGTCAATTATGTTTAATATAAGTTGATGTTATTTTACTACATCTAATACAGCAATAGCAATCCCATAATGGATCAACTTTTATAATCTTGGCTCGTAGATATAAATTCGAATTCACGCTGTCGCCATTTTGCGGTCACAAATGTGAGAGTATTTATATTGCGGATTATGGAATTACAATTTACGGGGAATTCGGAATCACGAATTATTAATATTCCTTGTACAATGTCCATGTGGTTAATACTTTATGTTGTAGAAATACATATTTAATCTGTTTATGATTTGAATTTACTATTTTGTGATTTCTACAACATCAAATCACATTTACTGATATTAACTTTTATCATAAAAACGGCAATATTTAAGGTAGCTCTATTCGGTGTAAACCGGTTTTAGGAACTTATATGTATTTTATACAAACTGCATATAAGCTAAACCTGCAGAACAGGTTTGTTTTCTGTAAGATATTGTTAAAATGAGAGGTTTTGTAACCAATTTCTGCATTAAGTATTACAATAAAAAAAAAAGTATAATATCATAATACATAAGTAATTATGTAGTAAGTAATTATGTAGGACATAAATGAACAAATTAAAAAAAAATAAGTAAAGAAATGAACTTACCAATGGGGTATTTTTCCACCTCTAAGTGTTCTACTATTGCATTTTTATTAGAAAAAAATAAAATTGGTAGTTTCTATTTCAAAATAATGTAATATAACTTGGTTCGCTTACTTTTTTGTGACATTTTGGCGACAGTACAGCCTTGGTTAAGGAGTATGAATGACATTGTAATACATAAAAACCTGCTCACGTTATTGAGTCCCTAACCATTTCAAAATGTAAACAAACCAGACATTCGATCGCTTTGCAAAACGAGATAAATTTGCAAATTAAATTTGGCATTCCAAATTGGTATTGTAATATTTTTTCTGCACATTATTTTACCCACCAAGCTAATGTGTTAAATCATCATCATCCTCCTAGCGTTATTCTCAGTACAGTTGCATCCTGCAGGATGCCTGGCGTCGGCTACCTAATCCCAAGAATTGGCGTAGGCACTAGTTACGGAAGCGACTGCCATCTGAACTTTCAACCCGTGGGGGAAACCAGAACTTATTGGGATTAGGCTTGTCAAGTGAGTGGGCAACTTGAATGTTAGAAGTTCTCAAGCCGCCCGGAGGCCTCTTACTTGGCTTAACGACTGCTATCATAGACATCAACCGGGATCAACGGTTTAACGTGCCTTCCAAAGCAAGAGAGCGCTCAGTTAGTAACCACTCAAAGCGGTCACCCATCCAAGGACTGACGCGCCGCTGGCCCACGAGCACTCCCTAAGCTAATGTGTTAAATGAACGTATAATAATTTGAATGCAAAACTTATCTCTAATCGACCCTTCTTATTGTTCTCTGATAATAAAACTCCTAGTTACGCTGCGAGATCTTTGTGTTGTAGACAATATGGCGTGCCCCGGACTGATTTATCGTTGATTGGAAGAAGCTATTCAAGAACTCGTTTAAGCCCCACACGTACGCATTTCTCGCGAATGAATAAGGATTTTCTTTGCGTCTAGTGGAGCTTTTAGGCCTTTGGTCGTTCGAAGCAAGAGCTTTTATCACAAAGAAGTCGCTACCTACCTAACCTAACTAACAGGCTTCTGAAGCAACCACAAGGTTCCTTCTTTGCCCTGCGGATAAGTCTGGTGAAGCAAAGAGGCAATGCGGCTAGCATTCTAGAGACCTTGCCTCAAGCGAGTGTACTTCGAGAGATATGTGTGTGTTAGTTTGTATTAACGTCGTGTGTAGGACAGATTTATTACTGATGGCAAGTGGAAGCTATTCAGGATCAATATTCAAGAAATATGATTAGCCCCTCATTAAGTCTAATTGATAAGCAAATACGTAATTATAATTATCACAACTAACTCTAGCTATAGAATCATTACAGTTTTAAGCGACGTAACATCCTAAAACTACATGACAAATAATGGTTTGGTACATAAATGCTTTTGGCGAAGAGCAAGCTGTTGAACCTATGTATATGTTCCTACCTCTTGTCTATTGTGTCTTGTCTCTTGTCTAAGTTTAGTCATAGTCATAGCGGGTCAGGCTGCCCCGTGGTAAACCAGCTGGTTTAATTTGACACACGTTCAGACGTACTCTTTGACTAATGATTGCAAGAATAATGTCATACAATGTCATAGAAAACGAGAAAACATAGTCATATATTTAAAGAATCTGTAAAAAAATGGCTTACTGATAAATGTTATTATAATATTAATGAATTTCTCAATGACAATTTTTAACTCCAATTACTGTATTGCGCTATTATTTTATTTTTATTTTATTTGTAAGCTGACATGTTTGTAATATTATTATCTTAAATAAGTAGTTTCATACCTAGTTGATAAATGTATGTACGCCTGTAAAGGTAGGGTTTGGTGAGACTACTAGAGCTGCAAGTGTAACTGCAATTGTAACCCATTCTCCACATGCATTTTAATAAATCATAAATCATTAATAAATCATAAATCATAGTTTTTATTTTGCGGAATCATGGTAATCACGATGACGGATATAATTTGACAGCTCAACACAATTCACCAGCATTCTCAATTTGTAACATACAAGTAGGTTTGAAGAATGTATCTACCGCGTATTTCTGGTTTAAGAAGAACTTTATTCCCCTAAAGAATTACAAATTCACTTACATGAGAATTAAACATTAAGTAACATTTCTTGTAGTATTTATGCTCACCTCTCATCTACGATCATGACGTCATCGCTCAGTTGGATAGACGCAGTCCTGAGCATGCGGTCTACGTAACCCACTAACTCGATGGCTATGCATGACGATGGCTCGCGTGCACCACATTTGTGGCTCAGCCCGTGTTTTAGTGATTCTTCTGTTGGCGCTGACTGGAATTAGAGAAAATAACGTTATTAATACTTAGCACATACTTTTTACAAGGAGCTCGCGAAGCGGTTTGTGGAGGCAAGTGGTAAGTGGTAACCGGAAGGCTGGCGCCTATCTTGCCCAGTGGACCGCTAATGCCATACAGCGCGGCAATGCCGCAAGCCGTCCTGGGTACCTTGGCACACTTCACAAACTTAAGCAAGGCTTTATTTGTAATTATTTAATTTTGCTTTCAGTTCATAGTTACGTTAAGTAGTTATGTTTTTAATAATAAAATATTCCAAGTTAAAGATTAAATAAGAGACAAAATATGCAAAACTACGCAAGTGGATATGTAGTATGTACAATTGTAAAGTGCATTATCAGACCCAATACGCTGTCTTAATTCAAAACAATTGAGGCAACCATTAGATGTCATTCTTTAAACACTAAGGTTTAACATACACACGATTCATTTGAGTTTTCTATGGTGAACGATATTTGAGAAATCTGCCTGTGACAGACGGACAGACACTTAGTGATCGCGTAGGGTATTCCGTTGGATCAGTTGTAATGGAACCCTAAAAAAAGTATGGTAGCCTTGAGGAGGCCAAGTGGTTCAAGCATGCGGTAAAGGCAGTCGAGAGTTTATCCCAGCTAATGTAGTTTAAAATATTAAAAATATCTGAAATTGTATAATACTTTCATTAGATCTTGAATCTTCTTGCTTGGACAGTAAGGACGCTCTTTAGACGGACACATTTTATACAATTCAGCCAATTCAAAGATATAAAATACATTTTTCGAAACTTATAACTGGGCCAGCGCAGCGTGGGGATCTTCACATTCCCTCTTATCGGTGAGGAGAAGCCAATGTCAAGCAGACATTATATAAGCTGATAATAAAGAGAACTTGCATCAGATTTTTAACCCCCCATGCGCTACGCAAAAGAGGAGTGTTATAAGTTTAACATGTGTACCTGTCTTCGCTCTGAGAAGACTGCGCCCGAGCCTTGATTCTACTAATGTAAGGAAAGCATATTTCGGTTTCTTCCATTCTATCCTGACCTACGGTGTGGATCTGTGGGCCTCGGCCACGGAACATGAAAGAGCATTCAGGCTGCAGAAGAAGGCGGTGCGCGTCAATGCTGGTGTGAGCGGTGATCACCCTGCAAAAGACCTCTTCAGGAGACACAAAATCCTGACTTTATCCAGTATGTACATCCTGGAGGTCGTGAAGTAGGTATGTGAGGAGTCACATCCATCTATTCCCCACAAACACTGACGCGCATGGCTCGAACACTAGAGCACGATCTGAGAATACCCCGCACTCGGCTAGCCAAAGCCGAGAAGTTCCTGAATGTAATGGGCCCAAAAGTTTATAATATAATCCCTCCAGCTATTAAGCAAGCTCCTAGTTACGTGTCATTCATTAAAAAACTGAAAACGAAGCTGTGTTAAGACGCGTTGTAATCGATTGATAAGTTCTTAATGAGTTCACATTCAACGGCGTAGCGTAATTCATAATAAGGTAATAATTTGTATTACATAGGTTAAGTTAATGACGTGTAAATAAAACTTTTAAATATAAATTATTGTATTGTATTGTGTATATGTGTGACTGACTGTGGCAAAGTAGCTCTTAGCCCAGCGCCTGATGAAGGTAACGAGCAACTTTTTTAAAGTTTTTTCTGGATGAGAGCTCCCTTAAATATTATATTTTATTTTCTTTCTAGTACCTATTTTTTGTTATAGCGGCAACAGAAATACATCATCTGTGAAAATTTCAACTGTCACGGTTTATGAGATTCAGCCTTGTGACAAACGGACAGATGGACGGACGGATGGACTGACAGCGGAGTCTTAGTAATAGTGTTAGGGTCCCGTGTTACCCTTTGGGTACGGAACCCTACAATATGGAAACCTACATATACAGAAACTCTCACAATGAAACAATGTCTACTAGAGTGGCGTTTATTTCAATATTGGTTTTACTCTATAGTCATCCCGTTAGAGACCTAGAGAGCATTTATTTAAATTTATTTTGTAGATATGTACGAGATCGATTTATACGAGTAATTTTTTTTTGAGGTATTAGTGAAATAAAATATTACTGAAAATAATATTTATATTTGACCATCAAACGCTTTTGATGTTGTATCTCTATTAAAAAAATAACGCAATAAAATATATTTGGGAGATAATTTATACAATTAATATAAAAAATCAGATAAAGTAGGCTCAACAGAGACGTTCGGAAGCTAACATTATCTTCCAATTCTGAAAGATTTATAGCTTCTACAATGCTTACTAAATAAATATGCGAAGCCCTATTCCAAACCCTCTGAAACCCAAACCAATTCAACAATGTCCATCTACTTTATCCCTGAATAAATAAATAATAAAAAGAACCTAATTAAAATTACAAATAAAAAATTTTGCCCAAATCGCTGTCAATGGGGAGGGTGCCCAGAAGGCTGGCTGCAATACCTCGCTGCACGGCAATACTTATTCGCTGAGAGAAATAGAGGCCAGCCCTTTGGTCACCTAAAGCCTCTGTTAGGCACTTAGCCTTATCCCTATTATATTTTAAATTAAACTGACTTCTCATTTGTCGATGCGTAGGCGGTACGATATGAAAAAACTGTCAGCTGTCAGTGTCAACCAATAATGCAGTACTGCCCCACTTTGTAGTAGTAATACTACTGCGCAAACGTTATACTCAAATTATTTCGTCAAGTAAGGAAATCTCACATAAATGAATAATAAATATTATAGGACAATTTTTTTTACACAAATCGAACTAGTCCTATAGTAAGCTCAATAAGGCTTGTGTTATGTGTACTAGACGACGATATATTTAATAGATATATACTTATGTACATAGAAAAGATCCAAGTCTCAGGAACAAATGTTTCTGCTCATCAAAGAAACAAATGCTCTTACCCGGATTTGAACCTGGGACCTCTAGCTTCGGAGGCAGTATCACTACCAACTAGGCTAAACAGGCCGACATATCAGTAAGCTCATGTCAAAGAACAAAATAGTCACATAATTGATCTCCCGCCGCGCCGTCTGGTCAGGAAGTCGCCTAAGTTAAGTAATTAAAAAAAAAACAGGAACTGGACCATTCAGTTAACAAAAATAAAGTATCAAATATTACGAATCCAAACATACAGGGTATATAATATACAGGAAAATGTTTTTTTATAAGTTGTATATCCTACTATTATTAGTCTCATAAATTAAAAAATATATATTGGGGGACAATCTTTACACAAATCGACGTAGTCCTAAACTAAGCAAAGCTTGTACCATGGGTATTAGACGACGATATACACTTATACAGATAAAAACATACTTACGTACATAGAAAACATCCAAGACTCTTAAAGAAATATCCGTGTTAAATGCACAAATAATGCCCTGGCCGGGATTCGAACCCGGGCTAAACAGGCCGTCATATATAATTATCAGCCGATAAGGATTATTAGCTGATTAGTATTAATTAATTGTTATAATTAGCGATAAGAAACATTGTAATTACTGACGGACATAAGTGTATCACTGTATGTATATATATATGGGAAATAAATAAAATACCACAAAAAAAATATTTGTTTGGTACCTTTTCAAATATAAACCTTAGTCCGTTTAATTACTAGAAGGGATGAATACAGGGTGTCCCAGAAATCGACGTCAAGCCGTAAATGGGTGATAGACCAAGTTATAACAGTTCTCAGAAAAATACGGAAAAAAATCTATCTCATGTTTTAAAAAAATTATAATCACTTTAAAAATTTACTAAAAAAATCAATCCCTGTAATGGTTCTTTAACTCCAATTGCTACAAATCCCATAATTTATCTAATTTTTTTATTATTATGTAATCTTGAATAATGCTTGTGTAGATTTTTGCCTAAAATTCAATGCCAACTCCTCCTACTTGGAAGAAAATTAAACTTTTTCAAAACCAAATTATTCTACTATTTCGCCCAACTTTAACTGACTGTACTGAAAAAAAAATGTACTACGCTAGTTTGGCAAGTAACATGAAAAATTGGCGCATTTAATAAGGATTCAAAAATGGTGTAACATTTAAATCCCCTAGATTTTTTTTACTGGGGAGCGGTAAAAGAGAAAGTGTACTCAAAAACAATAGAGAATTTAGCCGAGCTGCGGGAAAGAATAACGGAAGCCGTTGACTTTGTAAATAGGGGAAGATTTGCCCGGAAAATAACCAGATCTTTTTTAAGAAGATGTGGTGCGTGCATTGCCGTCGAAGGAAGGCAGTTTGAACATTTATTGTAATAAAAAAAAATTTAATCTGATAATTTGTTTTTTTTTCTAAGATGAGAAAACTGGTCCTGACTTAAAGTAAAAAGGTTGAGTCACTATCATAATCTTGCTCTTAAATTACGTGAAATTTCGATTTCTTATCTCGCTCACACTTCGTAAAATGACTCTCTCCGTCTCTATCGAACTAAAACGGAGTTTAGCAAAGCTTTAGGTAAGCTAAAGTCATTTTAAGGAAGTATGGACATTTTGTGTAAAAACCGAGGCTATTTACAAAAAAAAATTTGACCAATTATTGAAAACGTAATTTAGGAAGTGTTACACCATTTTTGAATCCTTATTAAATGCGCCAATTTTTCATGTTACTTGCCAAACTAGCGTAGTACATTTTTTTTTCAGTACAGTCAGTTAAAGTTGGGCGAAATAGTAAATTTGAATAATTTGGTTTTGAAAAAGTTTAATTTTCTTCCAAGTAGGAGGAGTTGGCTTTAAATTTTAGGCAAAAATCTACACAAGCATTATTCAAGATTACATAATAATAAAAAAATTAGATAAATTATGGGATTTGTAGCAATTGGAGTTAAAGAACCATTACAGGGATTGATTTTTTTAGTAAATTTTTAAAGCGACCGTAATTTTTTAAAAACATGAGATAGATTTTTTGTCTTATTTTTCTGAGAACTGTTATAACTTGGTCTATCACCCATTTACGGCTTGACGTCGATTTCTTGGACACCCCATTTATATAAATACAAGTAATACATTTTAAATAAAAAAAGCACTCAAAGGTACTAAGCTATCGGAACAGTTTTCTTTAATACTACAACGGTGTCAAACAAGCATATGGCTTGCCTCATGGTACACAGAGACTGCGGAACAATCGAAATCGAGCTGCCGACGCTTTTTTATGTGAAGATTCGTTGTAATGACAGCTAAAGACAAATGTAGATCCTTCACTCTCAACACAGCTCATCCTCGCGGTATCCGTGTTTGGAAACAAAAACGTGTTAAATAGGGAGTTTGAAGTAGAACGATTAACGAATTCTAGATTGGCAAAGATGTCCATAGACAAAAGATAAAATAGTAATGGTAAAGGAATGCTTTCCGTCCCAACGGCCATCAGTTCTAAGTACGAGTTAAGTTTAAATATATATAAAAATATAACAAAAGATAACGTAAATATCACAAACCCAGATACAAAGAACATTAATCAAAAAGCATAAACTGACATCCCTTTGAATCGTTTAATATAACAACTCTTTTGTTACATGTGGATGCTAAGAAAAGTATTAATCCAGTTGTTGCCAGCTGACTGTTAGCTGAAGCTTTGTGACTCGTATATCAAAGAGTACCTATTAACACCACAAAAATGAGAATTTCCGTGTACTTATTCCACAAAGTTCAGTCAGAAAAAAACCATCTCTGATGTTTCACTCTTGACAACATAAAAATGAAGGTTTTAGATGAACCTATTCCGCAAAAAAACTTATTGTGCTTAAGTGAAAATTGCCAATATTATTTAATTGCCATATCTGTTACAATATGTGATATTTTCTTAAATCCAATCAATAGTTACCAAGGAAAGTGATAATTATTAATTTTAAAAGTAACCACTAATTCCAATGTGGCTGACTAAAATTGTTACTGGCAGTATTTTATTGTACTGTCTATAAAGTCAGTAATAAGAAAAAAATATATGTGCAAAGAAATGTAAATATAGGTTTATTTATTCATACATGTTATTATGAATTCACTGAGATGCCTAAACGAAGGCTTGAAAAGGCGTACAAACAAGTGAAGAAGTGAGCTAAGTATAAAGTAAGTTTAGTGTAAAAAGGTTCATTGTGTTTTTGGATGAAGATACCCTGGATAGGGCTTGCTTGCATTTGTTAAAAACGCAGAGTCAGCTGATCATAGACTAACTGTAACAGATTTTACAAGAATATATATATTCGATTTAACCTGATGGATAAATACTTTGCGGCATACCTTTAAAATAATGAGCCTGTTGTTGATATGTTATCAATTTATATGATACTTAGAAATCTACTTCACATTTTGGCGTCATCTACTAGGAGCTTTCTGCTATTATGCATAATTTCATCCCATGATTGGATCGGAAATCTTATGTAGATAAAAAAGTTTTTCTTTTACCTTTTTAAAGTCTTCTTTTATTTAAAAATCAGCTTTTGTCTAGTTTTGCTTCTTTCACAGCGTGAAATACATTGCACGGTGTTTTATGAGCTGTGTCCAGCTTGACCCAATAAAATGAAGCCGGTCAAGTAGAGATTGGTGATGTTCACTTTTATAAAACAAAGACGGTTGATTAATGGCTGAATACATTACGACGCGCTTTTTATGTGTAGGCGTGTCAGGGTTTCCTTTGACCCTTATAATGTACAGCCTGCGTCACAAAAATTTATAAAAATTTCGCCTTAACTCAAAGGCATAAGGTACGAAATTGTATGGATATTTTGACGTTGATCGTATTTGGTTTTTGTCGGCTATGTAGAAGGAAACGTAAAAGAACAGCCTATTAGTCAGCAACTACGTTTTATCTAGACACGCGTCACACGGCGTGTGCCAGCTAAGTTCGTTAAGCAAAAAGATCGACCGTGGGATTCATTATTACTTTTATTTAAAGAGAACCTAAGAAATTTATAACTTCTAGTTTTGGATAAAGCTTCATCAGAACTCTTGTTAAATAAATGCATTGAAATATATTTTATTTTTGATAAAGAAATAATTTTTCTATATTTTTGACCAGAGACCAGAGACACTGGTGATTTGAGAAAGGGTGAAATCATATTCAAGTTCCCATAAGCATACATTTGTGTACATAGTGCATCTTAATGCTTAAAACATATTTGAAAGAGTGTTTCTTTCATTACAAAAAACAATAAAACTTAAACTAGACAAAGACAATAAATCTACCTTCAAAATATAACTTTCAGGTAAAAAAATTGTCCCAAGTAAGTTTTGAATCAGTATTTATTTATTTTGAGGATCTTGGAAACAGCTCCTACGATTTCGATGAAATGTGGGTACAATTCGAATATTTACGGGGGCGAAAAATCGATCTAGATATGTATCATCTTCGCGAAAGATGCCTAGCAATGCTCGGTCACCCATGTACTAAACTATGAACATTTGATGTATAATGTTGGGTCGTTACGTAATGTGGCTGTCCAGCTTGGATTTACTCTTCGAACGAACAATGAAACAATTGTGAAGTTGATGAAATATGGCTCAGCTTTTCACCATTTACGGATACAGATACCGTAGCTTATACGGACTCTTGCGACAATGTACTCGTATTTATCCAATTCAAATAATTAACCTTGAAAATCGGCCACCTGCATCGCTGAACAACTTTTGGAGGCAGTGACAAATCATTGGATTGAGAACTCAATAAGAGTTGCACAACCCTCAGACTTTCTCGACAGAATACCACTATATACCAAGGATGGTCAAGGAAGCCATTAAAGTCCAAAAGCACAAGAATTTGAACCAGGCAGAGTGGTTTCAACTGTCGAGCGTGTGGCGTCCAGTGATCCAAAAATTCACGAATCCAAAAGCTACTGTTACCGGTATGAACGCGCGAGTTGCTACTGTAAGTGTTGTGTGTCGTGAACGTGTTCTAATTTTAAGCGTGAGTGCGGACGGTGGTTGTAGCTGTGACACTGTGCGAAAAAAGCGAACCAAGAAGAAGTGTATATCGCTATGGAGTGTAGGTTGACCTCAAATTAAACTCGCAGCACGTCAGTTAATCCTCCAAAATGGTGCTTGAAACAGCGCCCAAATATCGAAAACTCAAAAAATGCAATATACATGATAAATACATGCATGGTTCTTAGCATTAATTCTAATGGTGATGACCAAGTTAGCTTGAAATCCCTCACTCTCAACACAGCGCGTCCTCAAAACTCTGGCGACCTTACGAATACGCACCACCACCTCATCTTTTTTCAGGGAAGAGGTTCTACAATTAAAGGTGGTTGGATTTTATTATAGTGTATTGTCGCAGAAGTTGATGACGAACTTATGGGTCAAAGGAATAATTGCGTAACTTTTAAAGGAGCGTTAGGACAATTTAAGTTCCATTTTACGTTACTAAAAAAATATTTGCAGGTAGCTAACGTGCCTATGTACCAAGACGATAAGTAATCGGCCTACAGTTGATCAAACGATTACGTTTGTATTGTATTGTGAGCGAAGCAAATACTTTGCAAGTAAAGAAAAGAATAAAATAATACCTAATAATAAAGTAATACCTTTCGCATGTTTAGACTTCTATCTACCTTAATGGGATACAGGCATGAGTGTTGTTTCAAAGCGATAACAAAATATAACAATAAAAAATGCTTTTGACCGTTTTCCCAGCCGTCCCACTGAAGCGTGAACCAACTTTCATCGCCACCTGACACTTAGAGGAAAGCGTTAATTACAAGAGGAGTTATTAGGTCAGGGAAATGTGCGAGAGTGCGATCGTCAATTGTCTGACATTGTAGACAGTAACACTGATACAGAGATTAACTCGGAAAAAAAGACTGTCGTCGTGGTGTTAAGCTGATCATCGAGCGTTTCGCCAGTTGGTTCTGGTGATTGTATTGACTTTTAGGCGCATTTCACGATTGCAGTTCTGCAAGCTATGTCAGTGGCCTTATTCATCCATGAAAAGATGATTTAAGCAACGTCCAAATTTGAGGTGCGGCACTTACGGAAATTACTTGTAAGACCGATACGGGAGCGACAGCTAATACGACCGCATAATTGACACGTAAATACGAGTATCTCGCCCGAAGGTGAAACCGGAAGAGCTGCCCGCTGGTGTCTTAATTCACGCCTGTGGGATAAGCTATAAGGTTGAGTGATAAAACCAACCTCCTTGCTTGCTTTTTGCCTTTGCTTTGTCTCCTTCTCAAAGATTCAAGATTCTAAGAATTTATTTGTTCAGAATGCGTGATAGTTTGATGAGATGTTGAAAATAATACACATCCAGGTTGTCTACTCCCGAAGTCCGAATTTAGTATGTTGCCGTCCTTTTAATGCATAAAGTGTATGACAAGAGAGTGAAAGCGACGGCACCATACGAAGTTTGTATTTCGAATTTCGGAGTAGACTTCCATTAAGTTCGCACGCAGGCGTGCAAACATTATTGAGGTGCAACATAATTTTAAGCCAATATTAACATTACAATTTGCTAACTAAACGATACAATGTCATGGCAGTCAAAGAATAATTAAAGAAAATCAAACACAGAACTGTAATAATTATACAAATGTCAATAGAAATAAATAATTAAATAACAATGTCAAACATGATCCAGATATTTTTTTATACTATATAAGCCTTTGCCCTAGAGCCAGCTAGTGGTTTTGATCTTAAAAGTAGTTCTCAATATTGAATACAAGTATGCTCCTATAAGCAGATATAATGTAAAGTGGAAACCAAATGCACGGCGAAATAATAATGTCCTTTAAATGTAATGGTATATTCGTTGTCGTATCAGGAGCAGGGAATGGTAGAGAAAATAATGGAATGGCGATTATTAATCCGACAAGGACTCAGCTCTTCAAATTACGACAACGAAGACAAATGCTAATACCACTTTTTTGCCGCGCTTTTATTGGTCTGAACAAAAGTGACTTCCAATTATTTCTCTGGGCCAAGTTAGCTCGGAGTTATAATTTGCGGCCAGCTATTGTAAAGCCCCACTTGAAAGTTGATGGGATATTAATAATAAATGAAGCTTTTTTTTAATATTCATTAACTAAGTAGTATTAGAAAATCATAAAATCGTTACAGGACTAATGTTTTAAGCATTAGTGTTGTTATTTTTTGGGTCGCTAACAATTATTAGCACCTAACTACTTTACATTTGGTGCGTCTGCGAAAAAAATTACAATCGAGTGAACCAATTTGATTTCTGGGCCACTTCGTACCTTGTCACACTGAAAATTAATATGAAAGCTGCTAGGGATACAATACAATACAATTACTCGTATTCTTTATTGTTCACCAAAAACAAAACAATTAAGCGTGTCACACACTGGAGCGGCCTGCGGCCGCGGTCAATAGTAAATTTGACAGCTAATGACAAGTTTACTATTGACCGCGGCCGCAGGCCGCTCCAGTGTGTGACTCGCTTTAAACAGTAATTAAATAATTAAATAACGGTAGACAATTGGCGGTCTTATTGATAAAGAGCAATCTCTTCCAGACAACCTCATATTATTGTCACTGTGTAGGAAGCTACGAAGTGACACAGAAATCAAATTAGTTGACTGTAAAATAAAGAATTTTAAATTAAGTACATATTATTTAGTTTCTAACTGCGCATAATTTAAAGTAAAAAAGATGCAAAATAATATATCAGCCGCGAAGTGAAATCTTTTAGAGAAATGGACGCTACATTATTTGTGACAAAGGAAATTCAACACCTAATTGTGCCAAAAATACAAAGATACAGTGTTTGATCGGACGTAAGTGCTAAATTGTTCTCTTTTCTTTGATATACGTGGAACAATTCTTTTGTACGCCGAAGCAATAAAATTTCGTTTCATTTAATATATTGGTGCCATTTCCCAATATAGTTTTTATTGTAGAGGAAGCCTCTAGTGACAGAATAAAAGTAATCGATTCCAAATACCTACATGTTCAAATTAAGTTGTATAGGTAAATATATATTATCATTTGTGTCAATTTATACAACTTATATTATAATCGTCAAATATATGTAAGTAGGTATATAAAATAGTAGGTCGCAGGGGTCTGCTGGATGCGGGTGCCTCCCCCAAAGAGTGCATGACCGACCTTTTTAGGGATCCATAGTCAACTAAGAACCCTTATAGTTTCGCCATGTCCGTCTGTCTATCCAAGGCTTTGCTATGTGATTGTTAGTGCTAGAAAGTTGCAATTTGGTATAAGTATTCCCTTTTGCTTGTTTTTTTATTAAGTTTATTGGGCAACTACGGAACCCTACACTGAGCATGGCCCGATATGCTCTTGGTGAGTGAGTGCGACTGATATGAAATAGTTATAGGATCACTTAGTTGTATGTCCGCCTGTATTGATAATTTTGTGGACCTAGATTATCTACTACTCTAGGTTTTACCTCAAAAGATGAAAAGGAATCCTTACATCATCACTTCATTGTCCATCTGTCTGTTTATTATTGCGTGGACCTAGATTGTCTGCTAGTAATATAACTGATTGGTCGAGGAGGCTTCTATAAAATACATGTCTAATTCGCTGAAATTAAATATGTATTTGTTTTAATTGTAAGATGTACGCACCGCTTGCCAGTGCGGGCGGATTGTTACGAATTCAGTGTCAGGACCTCGGACGTTTACTTTACAATTTCTGACGATTAATTAAACAACAATATACTACCGGCAATTGTGTAATTAAAATACACAGTCTCATCATCATCAGACATCACCCAATATACGTCCCCAGGGATTGAAAGCGGTTAATCTCAAAATAGCCAAATATTTAGTATTAGTTTATGCTACTGTTGTAGGACTCAATACTGTATTATTTTATTACTTCGTCTTACTAGATTGCCCGATTATATATGGTATAGTAAAAACAAAAAAAAAAAACAAAAAAAATGAAAATAAAAATACCGGTATTTTGTGTTTGTAGAGAATACCGGTTTCCGATCTCTGCGTCCCACAACTGGGCACAGGCCTCTTAATGAGAGGGATGGGGCAGTAGTCCCAATAGTAAGTAGGCTTAGTGCAAGTTGGGGACTTCACATACACCATTGTATTTCTTAGCTTAATATGCTTGCAGGTTTCCTCACGCTGTTTTCATTCGCCGAGAAGCTAACGGTAAATATCAAATGGTACAATACTCGTATAGTTGCATACTTTTCTTTATAACTTTTAACAGGATGGTAGTAACAAAGCCCTAAAACGTAGCTTAGTTTACACCCAATAATTCAAGAATTTGATTTCCTTTCTTTACCGAAATTTTGTTAAGAGATGTTAGGAATTCAATTTGTTATTGAGGCCGCCCTACTTTGCCGTGCTTTGCTAAGTGTAGGTTAACAAGAAATAAGTATATAACTATATTGTTTACCTTCAAATTAAGAGGTGCAATTTTGTAAAAATGTTGTTGTTATATATCATTCATGAGTTAAAAATGGATGGTGAACTATGTGTTACTAAGGCGACTTCCTAAGTTGGCGGGGCGAAATCGATATGTGGCAGGTATTTTGTTCTTTGACGTGAACTTACTGATGTGAGATTTCTTCACTTGACGAAATATTGTCAGTATTACGTTTGCGCAGTAGATAAAAAGGGCGGACAAAGAAAAGGGGCAGTACTTAATTCGTATCGGTTAACACTGACAGCTGACAGTTTTCTCAAGTTAAACTGCCTACGCATCGACAAATCAGGAAGTAACCTTACCACAACCACCACCACCATACCGTCTGTAATCGTAAGCGGTGTTGTTAAAATATGACTGTACGGAAGGTTGACAAGTTTGTATGGGATGACAGGTGTCATAAGATAAATAAACCGTATGTAAACTTAACTCTGTGTCCGTAAATGTGATTGTCAGAAAAAGTTGTAAATGCTGCGCGCGCGTTTACAATTACAACGGTACAGGTAGAAAACCTATTTTTGCGATAGATTACCCTCACTAAGTATGCAAAACATATATTCCTCTCTCTTCTTCGTAGTCGATCCCTCATGACTAAGGATCGCAACCGCATGCAATTGCCCTCACGCCCTCGCCCTTGCCTTCCACGGATCCCAAAATAATTTGTTTCTCTAGGTTATGATAGGTGAACGCATGATATTATGTGCGAAGAAACAGAATTCTTTCCAGACAAAAATAAGATCTCCTCTAAGATACAATTATTCACAAAACATGCCTATCCTTGATCTAAATCGTTTATCTTAGAGCTTTTGAATTAAGTGTTTATTTTACGAAAGATTTTGTATTTCGAATCGGTAAGTTTAGTATTGTGTTTCAGAATTTTAATGTAGAATTTTCCAAGAACGACTTTCTGTCCTGGACAAAATTACTTTGAATTTTCCTGTGCTTTTGTTAGTTTCTGTTGTTGTATTTGTTGGGAGGTTGTGTAAATTATCCAATAGTATTTCAAATACCTATAGCGATGGCAGGGTTATAATATCAATTTCCTAGAAGAGTTCTCTCAACGGATGACTTAGACTGGCAATGTTGTGACCTCCAAATGAAAATGCAATTGATAATATTTTAAAACTAGGAGCTGGAAATACCGCGATTTACCACTAAACCTAAATTTTCCGAGTACGTTCAGTAAAAACATAATTTTCAGTTAGGGTAGAGAATAACAAAAGTTTTTCTTCACGGTTTCATGATTAACGTTTCAACTTTTCCAACCGGCACGGCCTGAACTGTTACGTTTCCAGTGCAAAAAGCAGGAATTTGCGGTGATACTAAAGGGTTGAACGGACAGCGGCTAGCAGGGTAATGACGTAATTTTTTAGACTAACGGATGGACGGAGTAACGGACGGACGAAAGGACATTGTGAAACTATAGGGTTACTTGTTTACTACGGAACCCTAAAAATAGGTATTTATTTTGCTCATATTTTAAACGTTATTTATAGTGGATTTACATAAGACGTTTGTACTCTTATAGTCACAGTTCTCAGATACTCGTAGTCACAGTTATTGGTCAAAGTACTCAGTAAGGCGAAGGGGTGGGCAAGCTCTTTCCATACAAACTTTGTGCAAGTTTTTCTCCGTTTGTGTTTGCACTCCAGTTACTATTTTTGGTCCATATGCTTATTTTTTGTTAGCTATGTCTTGATGTTTTTCTTTTAAAAATTTTTTTTTTTTTTGTATTTTTTATTTTTTTTTATGCAAAATTTCAACATCAAGTTCTGCGTATATCCAATATGTACCAACAAAAAATAAAATTAAATGCAGTAGTGCCAAAACTAACGCAAAAAAACTTGCACATCCTTTGTATGGAGAATGGCTTGCCCTACCCTGCGCCTTAAATCAGCTTAAATTGGTTTTTTGATTGATTTGTATTTCTTTTTTAGTCATGTGTCTACTCCATTAGCTGTTGGTAGCTTGCTCAAATATATTATATCATATTTATGTATGTACCTAGTTTAGTGTAGTTTTAGTTTTACGCTCGCTGTTACTTTTAATCATGCTGTGCATACATATTTTGGATAGCATTCAAATCAATACCTGCGAACTATGTTATTTTTCTGTCAATGAATGTTGTCTGTTTTGTGTGCCAATTAAATAAATAAATAAATTAATATCACATATTTTCTTCCTATCATTAAACCCACATTTGCTTAGTGTCTTGGAAATTAAATGTCACGTGCTTTGTCTACCCCTTTTGGAAATACAGGCTTGAGTGTGTGGTGTATGCTATATTAAGTAAAGAACGAAAACATGAAATAAATAAAAAATCTTCTCATGGTACAGAAATGTATAACACAGCTTATAATTGCATTTTTTTTCGAATCTCCGAAACAAATATCACTTGAAATCAATTAACGTCAATCATTTTTACATAACCACATTTTCCGTTCTCGTTAGAACGTTACTAACACGCTACAGTTTTAAACTACTGATCTGTGAAGTATCTTCTCATAAAACGAGAGAAAACTGCTAAGTCAGTTATTGGACGCGATGAGCTCGCATAATTCCTTCGTTAAGATAAAATCTAGCTCAGATAGAAACCACAGTAACTCAGAGGAAAAATGTAATAGCATTTTAAGTTTTAACATATTCAACCTCCGTTTTAGAAACGGATATCTAGTAATGTTTCTTATATACATATTGAAACATATGCATAGGCAGTAAGGTTCAAAGTGGTGTACATATTGCAGAGCTTCAGTGCAGTTAGCTATCTCAATCGATGCATAGAATTTATCGTGTTAAGTATGCGGTATCCGTTAACGATGTTCGAGTAACAATTAAACTGTAATTTTACTTATTAAGTAAATAATGCTCAAGTAATTAGTGAAAATTGATGAAACAGTTTTATGGTTCAAAGAAACTAGAAAAAAGCGCAGTAAAAAAGATACAGTACCGCTTTGTTATATCCCCGTTTTAGAGCTAAATAAAATTAATGCGCAATTTGTTATAATCGTACTGATAGAGTGATAGTATACCGATTACTAAGGAAATCTAGGGGACGTCAGGTATGTTTTCGGGAAAGTAATAAAAATAATAATCGTATGGCTTTTATTTTTGCACCGTGAGATCTTCGAAAAAACAAGTATGGTGGCCAGTTTTTGTTGCACTTTTAGCACCACGTCACGTCACGTGTAGGGTAAAGATGGGTACTCCCTATGAACCTGGTGCATTTTCGACCCCCCTTGTCAAGAGAGTGGGCAACTTGACTGTTAGAAGTTATCAAGCTTGGCCTCTAACTTGGCACAACTACTTTGCTTGAATAAATCTCTTAGGTACTTAATCAATGTCATTCGGTAAATATTTACATTGATTCCTCGCTCCCCTAGGTAAACTTTAATTTACTGTTAACACAATTTAATTTAGTACCGCTTTTAGAATAATAATTAAGGTATTTTATTCGTGTGTCCTCAATTTGGAGCAGAACACCATAAGTGTGTTATTTTCAAACAAAATTATATGTTTTGGTGGCGACAATAAGGTGTCATTTGATTACTTAAGCAATTAGAAATAGTATGTATGTATGTATGATTGCTTTATTGTACATAAAACACGGTAAAATGACAAACAAACAAAAAGTGGAAGTACAATAGTAGTAGTAGTGGAAGTATAATATAGTCTTTGTTGACATTGAAAAAAAGGGGGACCTGTTGCTTGAGAATGACATTATTAAGTACCCGGTATCTTTCTTATCTAGACGAGGGCCCTAGCGGATGCACTTCGACCCAATGGGATCTTTTGTGCAATTGCCCCCTCCTTTATATCTTCTCCAAACTGCTCTCCAACATTTACACAAACCGGATGATGGACCTCAGCGAGAGTACTCTGAAGTCCTTAGATTCTGGAAATTAAATGTCACGTGCTTTGTCTACCCCTTTTGGAAATACAGGCTTGAGTGTGTGGTGTATGCTATATTAAGTAAAGAACGAAAACATGAAATAAATAAAAAATCTTCTCATGGTACAGAAATGTATAACACAGCTTATAATTGCATTTTTTTTCGAATCTCCGAAACAAATATCACTTGAAATCAATTAACGTCAATCATTTTTACATAACCACATTTTCCGTTCTTGTTAGAACGTTACTAACACGCTACAGTTTTAAACTACTGATCTGTGAAGTATCTTCTCATAAAACGAGAGAAAACTGCTAAGTCAGTTATTGGACGCGATGAGCTCGCATAATTCCTTCGTTAAGATAAAATCTAGCTCAGATAGAAACCACAGTAACTCAGAGGAAAAATGTAATAGCATTTTAAGTTTTAACATATTCAACCTCCGTTTTAGAAACGGATATCTAGTAATGTTTCTTATATACATATTGAAACATATGCATAGGCAGTAAGGTTCAAAGTGGTGTACATATTGCAGAGCTTCAGTGCAGTTAGCTATCTCAATCGATGCATAGAATTTATCGTGTTAAGTATGCGGTATCCGTTAACGATGTTCGAGTAACAATTAAACTGTAATTTTACTTATTAAGTAAATAATGCTCAAGTAATTAGTGAAAATTGATGAAACAGTTTTATGGTTCAAAGAAACTAGAAAAAAGCGCAGTAAAAAAGATACAGTACCGCTTTGTTATATCCCCGTTTTAGAGCTAAATAAAATTAATGCGCAATTTGTTATAATCGTACTGATAGAGTGATAGTATACCGATTACTAAGGAAATCTAGGGGACGTCAGGTATGTTTTCGGGAAAGTAATAAAAATAATAATCGTATGGCTTTTATTTTTGCACCGTGAGATCTTCGAAAAAACAAGTATGGTGGCCAGTTTTTGTTGCACTTTTAGCACCACGTCACGTCACGTGTAGGGTAAAGATGGGTACTCCCTATGAACCTGGTGCATTTTCGACCCCCCTTGTCAAGAGAGTGGGCAACTTGACTGTTAGAAGTTATCAAGCTTGGCCTCTAACTTGGCACAACTACTTTGCTTGAATAAATCTCTTAGGTACTTAATCAATGTCATTCGGTAAATATTTACATTGATTCCTCGCTCCCCTAGGTAAACTTTAATTTACTGTTAACACAATTTAATTTAGTACCGCTTTTAGAATAATAATTAAGGTATTTTATTCGTGTGTCCTCAATTTGGAGCAGAACACCATAAGTGTGTTATTTTCAAACAAAATTATATGTTTTGGTGGCGACAATAAGGTGTCATTTGATTACTTAAGCAATTAGAAATAGTATGTATGTATGTATGATTGCTTTATTGTACATAAAACACGGTAAAATGACAAACAAACAAAAAGTGGAAGTACAATAGTAGTAGTAGTGGAAGTATAATATAGTCTTTGTTGACATTGAAAAAAAGGGGGACCTGTTGCTTGAGAATGACATTATTAAGTACCCGGTATCTTTCTTATCTAGACGAGGGCCCTAGCGGATGCACTTCGACCCAATGGGATCTTTTGTGCAATTGCCCCCTCCTTTATATCTTCTCCAAACTGCTCTCCAACATTTACACAAACCGGATGATGGATCTCAGCGAGAGTACTCTGAAGTCCTTAGATTCTGGGTAACCATTCCCAAAGTCATTTATTCTTTGTCTGGCGAGGGCGTGACATTCACACAGCAATTGTTCCATTGTCTCGCCATCCTCGTCACACATCCTACAATCTATATTGTCTAATCTTGGCCAAGAGTCATTATCATCATCATATCAGCCGAAGAACGTCCACTGCTGGACCTAGGCCTCCCCAAGGAGTGCCGCAATGACCGATCGTGCGCCACCCGCATCCAACGGACCCCTTCGACCAGGTCATCAGTCCACTTTGTGGGGGGCCTACTCACGCTGCGCCTTTCGGTACGTGGTTGCCACTCGAGAACCTTTCCGCCCCAACGGCCATTAGTTCTACGTGCAATGTGCCCCGCCCACTGCTACTTAATTTTAGCGATTCGGACGCCTATATGTTACTTTGAGTCTCCTGCGGATGGCCTCCTTTCTGATGCGATCATGTCTGCATGATCGCATCAGAAAAGAGGCCATCCGTATAATCCCAGCATAGACCACTACTTTGCTCTTTGGATGGCTTTTGAGCCTTTTTATGAGGGCCATACTCGTAGTAAGCGACCACGATCCAAGAGTCCTTAGTTAGTTTAAGTACCTGGTATGTAAACTGTACCTGGTATTGACTGACCATTGGTAGATCCTATCTCGGTGCAATAAGGTTCCCGAATGGTCAATTAACTGCGATGCTGATAGTACCAACTTAATTCCATTTAGCTTTGAATACGTAACGTTGTCTAATTCCAACAATCAATAAACTAATACTATGGGACACTATTTTATCACAAAACAGATAAATCCTAATTTATACAAGGTGCCATCGAAACAATTTTACAAGTGTAATTTTTGAAATTGTTTATAAAATAAGATCTCATATGAAGTAAGCTGTATTTTTTCCAAGTCTTTATTATTTATTTTAATTGTTGTCTCTACTATACAAACAAATATACATATAAGTATATTTGTTATTGTGACCAAAACACGTAACTAGACTTAGGTTCATAAAACAAAATAAATATCGTATGACATTTATTTTCGAACCGTGAGAGCTTCGAGAAGACAAGTACAGTTGCTAGGTTCATATAACATTATTTACTCCTTACGACCTCCGAAATCCTTTGAGTTCGTTCCGCACGCTGTATAACCCAGATTATAAAGGACTTCTCTTCACTCCTCACGATTTCAACAGCACGTAAAATGGAGAATAAAAACGCCCTAAATTTAAAATAAATCTAACACGTTTAGATAGGTCACTTCAAGTATTTTAAATAAGTTTTCGTTATTTTTAGGCACTATTTAAGTATCAATAGTTTACAACCACAAATACCACAATGAATCGAAGATAAAAAAAATTCAAGCGTCTATAGGCTACGTTCGCCGCTTACGATCAGGCGGGTAGTATGAGTGTTTGCCACCGATGATAAAAAACAAACTAACACTATGGAACACCATTTCAGCACGTCAGATAAATCCTAACTTAACACGCATTTCTAGAGAGCCTCACCTCTTCACTCCTCACGATTCCCACAAGCAAAACGGACAACAGAATCGCCTTCATTGTCACACACTTCACTACACAGTCACTGCACGGGATGGCGTGGAGCTGCAAATGCAGTGGTGCATGCGTATGCAGTTATATATGTAGCCGCGGCATAGTGGGAGGCTTTAACACTGTATCGATCAATGATCTATTAAAAAAAATCATTTTTTTATCATTGGCTATTTGGCAAAGACACCCAATAGGCAGAAACTTTTTTTTTTAATACCACGTCGGTGGCAAACAAGCGTACGGCCCGCCTGATGGTAAGCGGTCACCGCAGCCTATAGACGCCTGCAACTCCAGGGGTGTCACATGCGCGTTGCCGACCCTTTAAAATAGGGCCTTTTTACCTGTAAAACAGGAATTGAATTCATGTTGTCGACTCTTTGGAAATCTTAAACTAAATTATTATCTTAACCTGCCCCTGCTGCCTGCCATACTAAAGAAAAATTTAAAGTGAAATGAAAAAAACAACTTTCTCATAATAATATCTTTAAACGAGAAAATCTTTATATTTATTTACTTCGGGAATCTCGAATATGGCTCGAACGATGTCGATGAAATTTACAGTTCAGTGGGCGATCATCATCAGTTTACGGGGGCGAAAAAACAATCTAATTAGTTTCCATCTTCTGGAAACCTCGTTACAAGACGAAATATGCCAAGAAAAGCTCGGTTGGGCGGATGAGGTTGAAGAACCTCATACTTGTAGTCCATCAGAAACCTTTAAATTCCATAGCCAGAGCGTTCGTAATAGGAAATCCCTTTGGATTTCAGTGTGGTCACACATTTGGGTTGATTAATTTATATTTTACTAATTCTATGCCATTATTCAGGAAGCATTTGTGGCAGTGCTTCTTAGAAAAAAATACTAGGTTTGTTTGAAAACATGAACTCCTGAATTGCTAAGTTTATTCGACTTATAACCCTGAAACCATAGGTAAGAGTGGTGAATAAGCTCGCCAGTTCTCCTTAAGGATGCTCTGTCTTGAAAATGGGGGGGCCCACGTCAAAAAAGGGTCGCATCCCGTTTGTGTTACTCTAAAAGTCACCATCGTCCATAGTCTATGGTGCCTATTTATTCTCAGGCAGGCCGTCTGCTTGTTTATTACCCAATACCTGTAATAGATAAATAGTAAAACTCAGCATTCTACTGAAAAAAAAGCAATGTGTGATTAAAATCATTAACATTCTTGAAACTGGCATCAGTATGCGAGAAATAGTTGAATCCATATTCAATTTATCTATAAAAGCGTTTCTTTCATGCACCTTTGGTTACGCCTGACAAAGAAACAATATCAACTTCAGTTTAGTGTGAGAAAAGTGTTATAATTTATGATCATTTGACAGAAATTTGAAGAAATTTGACAGAAAAGCCCTAGATTTATACTCTCCTGATGCAGACGCCATCCTATGGGTGAAGAATCTGGATATAGTTTTATAGAATCTGTGTAAAGCGACTTGTAAGAATGCCATACGATTAAATAAATTTATGATCATACGCTACAATTAAACTCATACGAAGATTCATAAACGTTCTGTCACTCACGAACATAAATACATTACGTAACACATTGCCTCAGGATCAATTCGAATCCGGGACCTCAGGCAGGAAGCCATTCAAACATAGTAACCACTGAACTAAAATATCATAATTCATTATATCAACAAACCAATTAGGATTTCTTTCCACACCACAATCAAAATGGGGAAACATACTAAAAAAAAACGTCCGAGTAAATTACGTCACGTTGACGACGCGTCGTGTTATGCAGATTCTTATACCGCAACCGGTGGCAAAGAAGCATATGGCCCGCCTGAATGTAAGCAGACAAATGCGTGACTTCAGAGGACAAAAGAGCGCGAGCACCTGGAGGAAAGTACTATAAATACTATAAGTGAAAAAAAAAACTCAAAGGAAACCCTCCTTCATTTTTACAAAGATATATAACTGACAACTTCGAAAAGTTGAAAATTTCCCGACATTTATGGTTTAAGAATTTTATCTCAAAAACAGCTCGACTAGTTTGATAAAACATGGCTGAGAACCATTGCTAGAAAACCTGATTTGATATTTAAAAAGGCTCTTTGGAATTGGCCCACCCGTATAAGAGCTACGATAGCAAAAACACAGGTACACAGATACACATGTTAAATTTATAACAACCCTTTTGTTGCGCGTCGGGGTTTAAAAACTGCATTAAAAATACGCATAAAAGTCATATGGACTGATGCATAGTGGTGTCGCATATGGGTTTAAAAGCCTTACGTTAAATTAAATGTATTGTACAAGCGCCAAATAGAACTTTTCATTTTATTTGAAACTGTCATTCTATTAAAAATAAGAGATTTAATTGTATTTATTTATGTGTCGGAAATCTTTATTCAAACAAAACACACACAGTTATACTTAGCGATACCTCAATAGTGTTTGCCGTTACGAATAGGGTAAAATGTATGTGTGAAATGTAAATTTCTTTTGAGATTAATAAAACTCTTTAACCAGATTTGTTTACTGTAACAAGATGGCGTCGTTATTATTGGAATTCAGACTACTACACTCACTTGCTTTGAATTTTGAGTGTAGTAAGCACAACACCGTAGCCTTCAGACGATTGCGTCTCCACAAAAATCACAAGCGCATTCTTCTTTCTTGACTTCAGGATTTGTTGTACTGTCAGTCAGAAACATTTGCAGGAGCTTTCAAAATTTCACTCAGCAACACATAACTATAAAGTAAGAACAATCTGTCAAAAATACGCTATCACTAAGCATACGCTGAATGTGTTCCTTTTGCCGCTTTTTATTTCAGTTTCATTAGTAATTTAATTGCATTCTGTTTTAAAATAAGACCGCATAATGTATCTTGTAGGTTTTGGTTTTCTGAATTGTTAATGGTTTTTTTTGTTAAGGCAATAAACTTTTTCTTATACTTATTCTTAAAAAAAGTAAGTAGAAAATAATACCTGAGCCACTTATCGCTGATATGGCATCACGAATAGAACTACTGTTTTAATCATCATCTACTCATGCTCTAATGAATCTGCGAAAAATATTAGAAAAGAATAAATAAAAATACTGGACACAGTGCATCTGCTTTTACATAACAAATTAAACTAAACTGCAAGAGGGTCGTTGAAAATAGTTCGACTTCTACTCTTTTCTACCAAGCTGTAGTGATGCAGTTTATGGCCATGGTACTAAAACGTTGAAACGTCAGTAGATAAATTACGATACTTTAAAGCAAAGCTTAAATATATTTGAGGTAGATAGTCGCTCCTCCTGCCCTACCTCAATTAATTACTATCGAGCGTTAGGACAAAGTTCTAAACACTATTAACTTTTTTGTTAGAAAAGTAATTATTTTAGTCCATTGGGAAAAAGGATTTTACGCAGACCCATTATTCCTGTTTGATCCGACGTTTATTGTCCAAGTTATTTATATGAATAGCATGTGTTAGCTGTGTCAATAGCCCAATACTAATTTAGGAATGAAGACAAATAAAACGTCGTACTTTTGTACTGTGTGTTTAGGCTGTTAGTTGTTGGTCTAAAGAAAACCTTGATCACATCCTGATTTTCCAGAAATATCCACCATTAGGTATATGTAGTATGTACACACATCGGAATTGTCCATTTACTAGCTTCGAATCTAATATTGAGATGGACTTACCGTGTATGGTGTCGTAAAATTTTATCTGTTTGCGGGTAGGCACGGATAGGCATAAACATTAGTAAAACGGTCAAGTCGAAGCGTTATTGGTCGTTATTGAGCTGTATATTTCTTTTATCTGTATTAGATTATTGGCTATGAAGAGCTCATAAAAATCATGGCGGCTTGTATGTGAATTTAGGAAAGCAGCGGGGACATGCGGACAATACAATACAACATACTCTATTACACTCCTAGATGAATAAAGACTCCGGTTCTTCTCGTGGCAGAGGTATATTTTTCCGAACCGGTGGTAGTTTATTAACGTTCATAGGTGCATGTAATATGCCTAATTTGAAGAATAAACTACTTTTACTTTTTAATACTACAGAGTAAAAAAATTAAACAAGAGAAAAAACAGACGGCGTTATCGATAAAGAGCGATCTCTTCTTGACAGGCTTTGGGTTGGGGAAAAATAGCGGCAAATATGTTAAAAGTATACGCGTTCGTTTTTAAATGAGCGTTATCCTCGGTCCCCACAACCGGTAGATTCGATAAACTAGTCGTAGTAGAAAAAGACAAACCAGATAAAGAAAATTACGTGCCTAAATACCACCACTGCCCTCAGAAACGCTGAAGATAGAGTAGCATAGAAACAGTAGGAGTTGCAGGCGTCCATATGCTGCGGTGACCGCTTACCATCAAGCGGGCCGTACGCTTGTTTGCCACCGACGTAGTTTTAAAAAAAAAGTTCGTCAGCACCGTCAAAGATTTTCATGACAGGCACGACCTTCAATAACGAAGAGGAAGAAGAGAGATAAATACCTTAAAGTAAAATTAGAAAAATTATTCGTTCATTCATGACATTTCTAGGATAACGACTTTGGAAGGTAAAAATAATAATAATATTATGTTTGAAAACAAACTAGTGATCGATATAAGTGAAACGAGTACAATAACTTGTCAACCTACATTAATTTGAGGATTCTTTGTATTCAGGCTTTAGATAAAATGCAGGACCGTAATTCTCAACACTCTCTCACGGCTCATTCTCAGGAGCGCTGATAATCTTACAACAAGAAAATTATACCATTTACCTACACAACAAGTAGTGGAGTTTATTATGGCTGCTGTTTTCTGTAAGGCGGTGCAGTCAACAGCAAATGTAGGTGATCATTTTTTTACTTTGTTACACTAACGTAATAATACTGCGACAGTTGGGATGCGTAAAAGTAGTGAAAGTGAAAAGGTACTAAAAGGATTTATGCTGTTGAGTATACTACTCTAGTTTTGGCTGGTCCAAGTACGGTCTATGTTTTAATTCGCTTATTCTCCCTTCTCAATTCAGTTGTAAGCCTTTCACAGATCGCATAATATGTAATTATCTGTCTTTCAACAAAACTGTTGAGGTTTTCAGTAATTATCGTATTGAATTGGTTAATTCCAAACGGGTTAAAGTTACTGTTCAACCGAGTATGTGTTGCGCCGTTTTGCAAATGGTTGGGTTAAATATAATTAAGTTTCGTTCATTAATCCGACGCCACAAGGGATCGTGTTGGTACTTATTGAGATCGGTACAAATTACTTCTTCGATTCTAAAAGAATAGATCTTTACAATCGAATACTGTAAAAATCTACTCTATTCGCATGATAATAAAGTCGGCTTTTATTGTTATGATTTTAAGTGAAATATTTATTTTGTACACTGCAACGGAATGAAAAATGGTCTGTTACTTTTATTGGTGTTTTATAAAGTATTAACTAACTACACCGGCTTCACACGGGTGAACGAATGAAGAAAATGAGACGAAATCTTTCCTTTACAGTCTCTTACTGTTTTCTCAGTCACTCTCTTTTTATATTGCATTTTAAAACGTATTTTTTTCACGTTTCCGAAAAATTTATTAAACATACCTTTCGTACACAACCTTGTCCTGACTAAACGAATATAACAAAAAAGAATGAGCCAAATTGGTACAGCTATTATGAAGTTAGTTTACTGGGTGGTAGGGACGGGGGACCTTATGCATCCATGAAGTCCACGGGATCGAAGCACCCCGCAATTGTCCCGGGGCGCTCTCCTTGTCCAGGCCCACATAAAACGGGTGAGTTGCGAGGGTCAAAGTAGAATGCGCCAAGCGAGCCTTTGGCGTTGGCGAAATAACAAATAAACACTAGCAATTGGCGCCTGCTATCTGTCAGTAATTAATTAAGGAAACTGTAGGTCTATTATTTTAAGAATAATTATAAGTGCTTGCTTTTGTATATGACCGTTTGTTTCTCTATCAAAAAAAAACCGGCCAAGAGCGTGTCGGGCCACGCTCAGTGTAGGGTTCCGTAGTTTTCCGTCCGTCACATTAAGTTGACATATTAAGTACAGAAACACAAAACCTTTGAAAGCACGTCATTTCATTGTGATTTTGTAGAAATGACAGGTACAATAAACACCTGTTTATACGGTTAAATTACAAACTTAGTTCAGAAATTATTTTTGTAATTTTTTCCAAAACTTGTCAACCTATCAAGTTCAAAATAATTTTCCTACAAAGTTTTTATAAAGTTCTACTTTTGAGATTTTTTTCATATTTTTAAAACTTATGGTACAAAAGTTAGAGGGGGGGGGACACATTTTTTTTTACTTCTGGAGCGATTATTTCCGAAAATATTAACATTATCAAAAAATGATTTTAGTAAACCCCTATTTATTTTTAAATACCTATCTAACAATATATCACACGTTAGGGTTAAAATGAAAAAAAAAATCACTCCCCACTTTACGTATAGGGGAGGTACCCTAATAAAATATTTTTTCCACTTTTTATTTTACCACTTTGTCGGCGTAATTGATATACATATTAGTACCAAATTTCAGCTTTCTAGTGCTAACGGTCACTGAGATTATCCGCGGACGGACGGACAGACGGACGGACAGACATGGCGAAACTATAAGGGTTCCTAGTTGACTACGGAACCCTAAAAAAAAGAAAGAAGAACCTTTATCGGCTACGGTGTCTGCTTATCACCAGATGGGCAGCAAGTTTGCCACCGTTGCCGTTGTTGTATAAAAAAACGGTAGACCTAACATTTACTTCAGACCGTATTCACCGGAGTTCGTTGCCGGCGTTGCCGCTACATATTTCACTGAACATCTTTATTAATGAAATCGAGTGAGGCGCAGTACGGTAAGAATGCATAATTAAAATCAGCATAACAGAGGGGAAAATTACGATAAAAAAATACTTTCAAAGCCGTCCCGTCTGGTCGCTGGAAAGTAAGTGATCACGCTCCATTGTCACGCGAAGAAAATACCTCTTCGTAATTATACATGTATTATGTATATGCGAAGTGAATAAAGATTTAGTAAAAAGTAAGGTTGAGGTAAGCGTCTAAATGCTTGACAAGTTTATTCCTAATAGTTGAGACTAAGGCCAATCGCTGGTCAGTTTATCATAAAAAAAAAAAAGTTGACCATTGTTTGCCTCTTTTGTTGTGAATCGAGATTAAAAGTGTCTGTTGGGTAAGTGTCTAGTACTCGTTTACTCTAGGTGCCTTCCTGAGCTGCTCCCGCGAAATGAAAACGAACGAAGTTCTAATATCTCTCACTGTCACACAAGTGCGACGGAGAGTAACAACAACTACTACTTCGTTCCTTTGCGTTTTGCGGTAGCAGCTCTGATTTGTCGATTAGGAGGCGGTACGATATGAGAAAACTGTCAGCTGTCAGTATCAACCGATACAAATGCAGTACTGGGTACCGCTTCTGCGCATGGTATTACTACTGCGCAAACGTAATACTGACAGTATTTCGTTAAGTATGTTGTTGTAAGCGTTGTCGTTCGAAACCTTCGTTTAAATCTAAATACAAACAGTACTTACTCCTGCAAAAACGGTCAAATACCTAAAACTTTCGTGGATAGTTATTTGTTACTTATGTCTATTGTAAATCTAAGCTAAGTTATTTGTAAACAATTATGTATTTTTTGGCATTGGTCAATTATCACATCACTATGTAGCACGAAAATGTAACGCTCAAGCTGAAAAACCCATTCGCACACTCTGCGCTCAACACCAGCGCTGAGACACCAATGGCACAGCACATACTGAGTCGGCGCCTTTTCGCGGCTATGTCGTGACAATAAATTAAATTGATGTAACATTAGTATAGTTTTAGTTTGTAAGATTTATCCATGTTAAAGCACTCTTTTTAATCGCAAGTATTGTCAAGTCATATACGCAAATAAAGTTTTATCTATCTTGTCGGATCCACTATATACAACTGTGATCCATATTATACATCAAAAACTCCAAAAGAAACGCTATGTTTTCCAAAAATCTCAAATTGTTGCTTATTGACTTGGCATGTTAAAGTGTCAAAGAATTTCTACAAAGCAACAACCCGTTGACCCTTACACCTCGAACATAATTATGAATTAATGTAATATAACGGTAATTTACAAGTTGCTTACATAATTAAATAAATATTTTAAATAAAATGTAATAAAATTAAATGTATTCCTTAAACACTAAATTTAAACCTTAGATACTAATAAACAATTAGCTACGTATATATATATATATATGTATTAATTTTAAAAAAATACGTGTAAATGAATTATACATTCATGAATAAAATATCTGAACCTGAATCTGAATCTGAAAGTGAGGAAATCTCACATCAGTAAACTCATGTCAAAGAACAAAATACCTACTACTACTATGCGACTATGCTTATAGGTACTATGGGACTAGTTGGATTTGTGAAAAAAATGTGCCCCAAAAAACCTATCACATGTCGCTCCCGCCACGCCAAGTCAGTAAGTGGCCTTAGTGCGTGAGTTTGTTGACTATTTTAGTACGTGTCATTGCACGGCTGTCACCGGCACTGGTTGTTTATCATTGGTAAAACGTCTGTCACTTTCAGTGTGAGAATGGCAGATGATTTATCCAGGTATAAAACATAGGCTGCTAGAGTAATGTCTACTTGTAGCCCGTATTAAAATACAAATAATAGGATTACTACACACAATTGAAACGGATCTTTTTCTATGGAAAACCGATACATAGGGAAGGGGACCCATTTTATTTGCTCTTGGCAATATGTACAAATTATGCATTACAGGGTCCCGGGTATGTCCTAAAACTACGACTAAGACCACCAGGGGATGGGCAGCAGCATCCCTGGAGTGCGGTGCAGATACTGCGATCGCCAACCAGCATGCCAAGCGTGGTGATTATGGCATATACTCCCGTGAATTTGGGGGAGGCCTATGTCCAGCAGTGGACGTCCTTTGGCTGATATGGTGGTGGTGGTGGATGCATTACAGACGGTAGGGTAATTATAAAATATTTCAGTTTTTAGTGTCGCATTATCTTTTTTTTATCTAATACAAATTGATTCAAAGAAAACTTACTTACTTCATAAAATGTATTCGGATAATTAATATTGATGAGGCAAACGAAACTCAGTTTGGTTTCATTGTGAACTTTATGTTATATTTTAATATTAAAAATTTTGACAAGTAGTTACGTATTCATTTATTCCATTTTACTTAATTAGTCTATGACATGAACAATAAACTTTTTTTGTGATAATGCAAGACAAGAACTACAAATATGGTAATTAATACATATTTATAATAGAAGTGTTTAAAGGCCACGTTTATGAACAAGCGACGCGAGACGCGAATTCCAGTACCTACATAGTAACAGAATATCCGCTTCTTAAAGAAACTTGCCTTTTAATTACATTTAATTTTTCGCGACTTTTTTTATTTATTTCATTAACATTGATTATGATGTGTGTTTACAATTTCGCTTATTTCAAATCAATAGAGCTCATAGAAGTCAAGATATCTTGGTATGTTCCTATAAGCCCACTGTACGGAATGGCTTTTTTAGTCGTCAAAAAATTGGGCAATAAAGGATTTACTATTTTTATGTCGATAAAATTGCGTCTAGTTTCATCCCTATTTGTTTGTGTACTTTATCCAGGGACACATTGTATTGCACGCGGTCGAATGCTGATAGCGATCCCGCGGCGTCCTCGACAAGGCGGAGCCGGCAATCGTTTGGGTTTCAGACGGAAGTCCAAGGCGTTTTGCTGCGGTTAGTCCGTCATACTCGTCCTGGTCCCCCCAACCGGGTGGGATGCATAAAAGCATTTCCCCAACGTGAAAAAAAAGGGACACATTGTATTATTAATTAACTGTCCTAGTTATTCAGTATTGAGTAATAGTTTATTTATTTATTTATATATTACAGATGTTTACAAACGATGTAGACATCTTTACCCCTAGGGTTGGCAGTGTTGGCACCCTGGCGTTATAGTGAACGTAAATTTGATAATTCATTAAACCAGATGCAATTACATTTAAATATAACAGTTACCTAATAATATCATGCAAATATGTATGTAAAATATGTATTGTACATGAGTAGAATACAACAATAATTAAAAGAACATTTGACATAATGTAGTACAAAGGCCAACTTATCCCTATAAGGGATTTATATTTTTATCACACCCCGACAAACATGGTGTACATATACATACATATCATACACGCTTGGCTTCTGCCCGCCCGCGACTTTGTACGCCTATTTTGTTTGCGCGCTCATTGTCGCCAATCGTGTTTACAAGACCGGGATTAGTTAACGACCGAATAGCTGTCATTTCATATACACTTTGACGCACAAAGTACAATATATGTACTGAGATAGAGATACCAGTGAAATACTCAACATAGATCGTAGCGCCGTTGTGTATTTAGTAGTAAGAACTAACCGCACGACCGCTGTATCCTTGTCACTTCAATATGCAAGTGCGATAGAGATAGCACCCAGTGACATCTGGTACAAACAAACAAGTTAAACTAACATTTCCATAGAAAAAATCGTACTTCGAGCTGAAAGGCCCCTGCTTTGACGTAAGTATATGGAAAAACTGTCACCTACAATCATATTCTGATCGCGTTTAAGTAATAACGATTGCGTTGATGACTTTATTTATGGTTGGTGCGTGTAGTACGCCTGAACAGATTATTTTCCCAGGCAAGGATTATGCAACATGTCAAGAGTTTGATTTGAACAGAGGGCCTACTACGAACTTCGAAAATCGAACTTCGTATCGTGCCCTCCCTTTCCGTCATATAGTGTATAACAGGAGAGTGAAAGGGACGGCACGACACGAATCTCGATTTTCGAAGTTCGGAGTAGGCCCTTAGTTTGAGTCGCAACTGATTGTTTGGCGGAAGACTAGGGTCTGCCATTGATAGTTAATATACTATTCATACGTTTGGTTTTTATAATCTATGACCGGGTGCTTTCTGAAAATATCGATTTCACCTAAAAAATGTATTTGTGTCGATAATTTCAAGGAGATTTTAGTAACGTCTGAATTGTGAAAATGGGATCGTTCAAAAAGAAACGTTATAATGCGAGAGATTTTTTTTTAGTTGGACATTTAAAAAAACTCAACTTCACAAAAAAACACAGCTCAGTGTTACTCCGAACATAGGTAACACACGTAATAGTTTTAATGCCTTCTAAGCGGTGTCTAATGCTTTTGATCTTAGGGAGTAAGCAGAAGCAGACAATGCTCCTCTCTTCTTCGTCGGGTCGCTCTTTTCAGAGTGGTTTATGTAGGTTTTTGAGTGTCCCGTATTACGACGCTCTACGGATAATGCTCCTACAAATAAGGTAAAACACATTACGCAAACAGCTACTTTATCAAGACAATTAACACAATAGAAACATCGCAAGCACTGTAAAGTACAAGACATTAAGACTGAAACATTAAGAACGGAAGAAATGGTTTATATACCTCCAACTGTAAACCAATTCAGCACGAACAACTATCATTTTTCATGGCAGCTTCATCGGTTAATGTGGGAGACACACGGTTCACGTGCCATTCAAGCCAATCTCTTTTTTAATTCTACGGGATAGCAAACAAAGATATGACCTTGGCCCGTCTGATGGTAAGCAGTGTCCAGAAGAATCACTTACCGACTCTTTATTGACTTGACAGACTAATATAATAGGTCCCGTATAATATTTTCAACAAACCGCAGCTTGATAAAATATGTTGACATTAGCAAGTCTGTACCTACATTTTAGATGCATCTTTATTTGTGTATAAAAATCAACATATATATGTTTAATCGCCCTGAGGAAAAATTTAAAATCCTTCACGCTCGCAGGATCGCAATAAATTGTTTATTCCCCAGTCAAAGTTATCACTAGTTGCTAAGAATAGTTATATAATCTGTATAAAAATATTTAACAAGCTGCTTGACATAATAAAATACCTATCCTTCGTAAAATTTAAGCAAGCTCTAAAAAGGTTGCTGGCCGAAAATTTCTTTTATAGCGTACAGGAGTTTTTAGATTATAAGTAAGTGTACACTTCAATTTCACATGCGATGTATAATTATAATGGTAGGTTTTAGTGAAACGAATGCTACTTGTAAGTTCTTATTTTACCTAAAACTACCTGAAATAAATTATTTGGAATTTGAGAGCTCTGGCGACCTTAATCAGCACCAGGAACACGACACCTCATACGAGGGTGGTTTGAGAAGTAACTTGGTTTGATATGAAAAAAAAAATTTTGAGCGGTTGTATATATTTTATTTTTCGACATAGTCCCCTCGAAGCTCGACGCACTTGCCCCAACGTTTCTGCAACTTCTCGATGCCTTCACGAAAATGCGTTTCTTCGAGGTCCTCGAAATACGCGTTTACCTCCTGTATCACATCTTCGTTGGAGTTAAACTTTTTCCCCGATAAAAATATTTTGAGTTTGGGGAATAGGTGATAGTCCGACGGGGCCAAATCCGGGGAATAAGCGGGGTGAGGAAGGAGTTCAAACCGTAATTCCGACAATTTTTGTGCAGCGACACGACTTGAATGCACCGGTGCGTTGTGATGGTGAAACATTACTTTCTTTCTTGCCAAACCTGGCCGTTTCTCGGCTATCGCCGCATGCAATTGGTCCAACAGTGATGCATAGTATGCCCCAGTAATGGTTTTTCCCTTCGCAAGGTAATCAATTAAGAGAATCCCCTTTGCATCCCAAAAAACGGATGCCATCACTTTTCCAGCTGATGGAATCACCTTGGCTTTCTTTGGAGTTGGCTCACCACGACCAACCCATTGTCTGGACTGTTGTTTCGTCTCCGGAATATAGTGATGAATCCAGGTTTCATCCATTGTCACAAAACGGCGAATAAAGTCTGTTGGATTTCTTTCAAAGACCTGGAGATTATCCGCAGATGTTCGCATACGAACACGCATTTGTTCTGGAGTGAGCAGCCGCGGCACCCACCTTGCACACAGCTTTTTCATGTGCAGTTCGTTGTGCAAAATAAAATGCACCCGCTCAGAAGAGATGTTTGTGGCTTTAGCTAATTCGCGTACCTTCAATCTTCTGTCGGTTAAAACCAAATCATGGATTTTATCGACTATTTCGGGTACAACCGCCGTTTTTGGGGCTCCAGGACGAGGTGCATCATCAATGCTTGTCCTGCCTCGCTTGAACTCATTCACCCAAAGTCGAACTGTCTCATAGGAAGGACACGAGCTACCCAATGTAGGTAAAATCCTTTCATGGATTTCTTTTGCAGTTTTACCTTCCAAAAAAAAGAACTGAATTACACCACGAATTCCTATTTTCTCCATTTTGCCGCGCTACTCCGATCACTTTTGTTTAAACTACTGTCAAATCTAAAATTCCCGCCAAAAATGACATTTGGCCACAGATAAATTATCTTGATTAAATAATCTTTGTGAATAGTTACATAGATTACACTAACGCCATCTATCGGTATCCGAAACAAGTTACTTATCTAACCACCCTTACCTGAAGCATAAGTACGAGTAAGTAGTGGTGTTATTATAACCACAGAAGACCACCGTGGAATGGAGAGCAACAGGACCCGGGTATATCCTAAAACTACGAACAAGACTACCGAGGGATGGGCAGCAGCATCCCTGGAGTGCGGTGGAGATACTGCCTGTACTACTGTCTACTGTCAACCCGCATGCCAAGCGTGGCGATTATGGCAGACCACCGTGGGATGGGCAGCAGCATTTCTGGAGTGCGGTGGAGATACTGCGATCGTCAACCCGTATGCCAAGCGTGGCAATTATGGCATTTACTTCCCATGAAATTTGGGGAGGCCTATGTCCAGCACTGGAAGTCTTTTAGTGGTAGCCGTACAAGCCCGATTTCAGAGAAATACTTCAAATCGATGCACAGTTTAGCCGTTTGGCACACGCATACTAGAGGTCAAAACAAATTTTTTGACCAGCAGTTCCTGAAAAAATTTCCCTTAGGGGGGGAGTAATGAGACATTTTACTTTTTGTATGGAAAAAAAATCATCTTGCTAACGGCGAGTACTGGCACAGACATAATTTGGTGGCCAGGATTATTCACCAGCAGCTTGCTCTTTTATACGGTCTTGTGGACTTCGAAGTGCCGTATTATAAGTACACACCTGCGCCAGTTCTCGAAAATGGCCGTGCAACGCTCTATCGGGATCGATCTGGCATCACGGACAGGACTATTGTAGCCAACAAGCTTGGTATCGTGCTGACAGATCGATTGAAGCGTCAGGCAGTACTCGTTGACATCACCATCCCCCATGACGAGAACCTCGTGAAAGCTGAGAAGGACAAAGTCAGCAAGTACCTAGACCTGGCACATGAGGTAACCGCCATGTGGGATGTTGATTCGACGATCATTGTCCCGATAGTCGTCTCTGCGAACGGTCTAATAGCGAAGAGTCTCGACCAACATCTCAAGTGACTCTCGTTAGATGGCTGGGTCAAGGGTCCAATACAGAAGGCGGTACTCCTGGACACGGCGCGGATAGTCCGGAGGTTCCTCTCTATGTCGCCCTAACCACCGGTAGGTTAGGCTCGCCTCGCTGCTGGCCGCAACCCAGGTTAGGTTTTTTATAATGTATTTATATTTTGTATGTATATTTTTATGTTTTATTATAAATTTAGTGTAAAAAACTTAAGAGAAAAAATAAATAAGGTGAATTATAATAATTACAATAAAATGGCGTCGGGATGTGACGAACCCATCGCCCACTGGATTTCCAGTGCAGTCAGTCAACGTAGGGCAGCTTGTGGCGAGCTGTTAGAGAGTAGCGACCCTACGTACCTGAGTGCTTCTGGGGGTGATCTGTGGGATTCTGTGTTTATACTTTTGGCAAATGACCTAGAGTTGATAATCCAGTAAAAGGGTCTAGCAGGCTAAGCTAACAAGAGTGGCCCCAGCAAGGGATTTGGTTGTAATTTGAGGTGCAGTAGTGGCAGGACCTAAGAACACTGTATGCGTGATATCAGCCTTCGATCTTCTTTTGTTTCAGACTTATTCGCGAAAATGTCAAAGAATGAAGGTAATTTTTAAACTGTTAGTTTACCTAAACCAAGCAAGCGAGAGTAACCAAATAAATTCAGAATTAAGGAACATGAAATGACGTTCATAATGCATATTTTTACAGACATTCATATCCTTGAACTAGGATGAAAAAAAAAAAGATTTTATTTCGCTTCATTTCTTTGCCACTTCTCGCGGAGACACAACTATCAAAAAAATTACTTAATAAGCCACATTTGTCAACTACGTATACATTCAAAAACATTTTAAAAAATCATGGTGCGTCATGTCAAAAAAAAAAACATTTGCGAACGTATGTTTACTATATCACATCATATCAATAGGGTAGTAGTGGCAAATCAGTCTGTAGTAGGTATAACATCCTCTTTCGTTCATTATGAAAGAATTAATTGACATTTATCAATGTGTAGTTGTAAATGACGACCTGCTTAGCCTCGTTGGTAGTGACACTGCCTCCGAAGCTAGAGGTCCCGGGTTCGAATCCCGGCCAGGGCATTATTTGTGCATTTAGCACGGATTTTGTTCTTGGGTGGATGTTCTCTATGTATTTCAGTATGTATTAATTATTTCACAATGAACGAAAGAGGATGTTATACCTACTACAGACTGATTTGCCAATAGTACTCTATTGATATGATATGATATAGTAAACATACGTTCGTAAATGTTTTTTTTTGACATGACGCACCATGATTTATCAAAAAACAAAATTGTGTACAAAGTTGACAATTGTGGCTTATTAAGTATTTTTTTTTATGGTTGTGTCTCCGCGAGAAGTGGCAAAAAAATGAAGCGAAAAAAAAACTTTTTTTTTTCATTTAAGTTCAAGGATATGAATGTCTGTAAAAATATGCATTATGAACCTCATTTCATGCTCCTTAATTCTGAATTTATTTGGTTACTCTCGCTTGCTTGGTTTAGCTAAAATAACAGTTTAAAAATTACCTTGATTTTTTGACATTTTCGCGAATAAGTCTGAAACAAAAGAAGATCGAAGGCTGATATTACGCATACAGTATTCTTAAGTCCTGCCACTACTGCACCTCAAATTACTTGCGGGGGCACTCTTGTTAGCTTAGCCTGCCTTTTCAATGACTTATCTTTACTGACTTAACTTATCTTTTATGACCCACTACAATGAGGTCGCAAATACGCACAATAGGATAATGGATTGGACATAACCAGAACCCAAAAAGTATTCTATGATAGTATGGTAAATGAGTATGTTTACAAAGTGAGTAGTAAAAATTAGGAATCAAGTTTGCTATCCATTCTAGCCGAGTGTATAGTTTATTAGGTCCATAAAAGCTTTCCAGTCAGCCATATTGTTGGGTTTTGTACCGACTCCATTCATTCGAGACAATGCTACGAGATACAATGATCACGCGTTTTCTGCCCGTTTTATACAAGCTTTTATCTAGTTTTACATTGCTCTATGTGGTTTATGGTTACAAAACACTGAAGTATAATAAGAGTAAATAATATTTACATATCTGATGTAGGTGGACCTACCTTATGTTTGTTTGGGAGTTTGTTCTACATCCAAATACCACCACGACGACCACATTGGCGTAGTTTGTAGTGACCGGCCTACGAAGCTGGAGGTCCAGGGTTTGAATCCAGGTCATGGCATTACTTGTGTGATATTTTTGTATTTAAGTATTTATTCATATATATATAAGTATGTATCACATCGCTGTACATCTTAGAAGCGTGCAAATTCATAAGAAAATACCAAAATTTCTACTACATAATAATGGACTAGGTCGATTTGTGTAAGATTGTCCCCCAATAATAATAATAATAATAATGATGATGATGATGATGAACGTAGAAAAGTCCACCAACTCAGGAAGTAGCGTTACGTGTCAGAATAGGCGAACAAACACATGAAAATCCAATTGGAGCGTGAAAGTCTCAAATGGATCCCCGGTACCCCTATAATTAAATAAATAGTATTCGACATGCCCTTGACTCGGATCAGTCTCAAGGCGACAGCTAGAATAGAATAGAATAGAAATGTTTATTTGCAAGAATACGTAGGTATAAGATGTTTTATATTATAGTGTAGTTACAGTATTCAGCCGAAACAGCATGCAAATGTTCAGGAATGTTATTTATTTATTATTATTATTATTTATCACAATTTAATTTCCATGTATTCCTTTACGGAGTAAAAACAATGTTCTTGTAGCCATATAGTTAATTTTTTCTTAAATTCTAAACCATGCAATAACTTGATGCTGTCAGGAAGCTTATTAAAAATTTCTATGCAAATGTTGCAGGCGTTCCGTTTGTATATATCCGCTCGGCAAGGAGGTTGATATAGATGATTCCTGTACTGTCTTCTTTGTTTTCCTTTAAACACATCTGACCGTGGTTTAAAATATTCCATATGAGTTTTCACAAATATGCAAACCTTTTTGATATACATGCATGCTAGAGGTAAAATATTGTATTTTTTAAAGATGGGCCTGCAGCTATCTGTAATCCACGCATTTGTAATTGCACGTAAGCACTTTTTCTGAAGTTTAAAAGCCCTATCAATATGCACAGAGTTTCCCCATATTAGAAGACAGTAGTTTAACGTAGACGACACATATCCGTAGTATGCTGTAAAGCTAAAAGGATAGGTTTAATCTAAAAGAAAGGATTGTAAAAGGTTTTCTCTAACAGCAAAACCTTTTCACCAAAATAACGTTTGCATTTTGACTGCGGAAAGGAAGGACATAGCTACAAATAAAATAAAACTTTGACCTGAAGGATTTATTTTCGCTAACCCTGTATCAAAGCTACTATATTTGTAAGTTTTTCCCAACCCATTAAGGCCGGCCTTGATCAAACAGAAGTAAAGTATTTTACACCACACCTTGCCAAAAAGCGCGTTTTTCCGCACGTTGCGCGTCCGGAAAAACCCACTTTTTGGCCAAGTGGTGACGTAAAATTGTGTACAAAACACGGGTCGTAAAACAGAAAGCCCTCTCTCGCATATTTATGACCCTCGCTTGCGGCTCGGGCCTCAAATATCTGCGATATCGGCCTTTCTTTGTTTTACAACCCTTGTATCGTAAATAGCTATTACAGTACATATGGTCCTACAGTACATGCACGTAGCATTCGTCAAAACTTTAAAGAGCCATATGTACTGTAAAACGTTGTACGATACACGTGCGAACAGGTAATTCGCAACTCGTGTCGATTTAAAACACTCCCTTCGGTCGTGTTTCAATTTATCACCCCTCGTTGCAAATTTCCTGATCTCTGCAGTTGTTTCGTAATGTACTATTTCATCATACTTGCTCGTAAAGGGTCTTATTGTACGCAGGTGGATAGAGGCGTATAGCCGATTTAGCTCCCGCGGGAGTTATGAGTTTCTCTGTGATCTGATTGGTTTAACAAATCTAGTTGGCCGCGATCCATCCATAAGAATACTGCTCTCTGATTGGTCGCAATATTGAAGGATGCGCGCTTCTCTCGGCATCCATGCATTGATACTGGAGATGAAGTGGTCGATTTCCTCAATTTTGATTAGTTTTGGAGTTATTTATTTCCTCACAAATGTGATGAAAACATTGTGATTACCTCGGGATTTAAGAACTCACTGCAAACTCGAGTCATCAAAAGTCTACCTTCTGATAGACTCTCGTTCGCAATTTTCCACTTACGCCCCTCGTTAAATAATGTACTATAATATAGTGGTAATTGTAGTAGACTATTCAGGTTTGTATGGAAACTATGATAGCCTTAGTGGTTCAAGCATGTGGCTGTCAGGCGGCGGTAGCAATGAGTTTTACGATCTTATGTCCGGAAAATCATTAGTTATTTTGTTTACCGTTAGCTTTTAGGCGAAGGAGAATAGCGTGAGGAAACCAGTATACATCTGAAAAGAAATTAATTTTGAAGGTGTAGCAGTAACGCTGCTAACGAAATTCCAAATTAAAATTTCACTTAAAGGGAAAAAATGAATTGAGGGCTAGAGCGATTGGCCGCATATTCCAAATGACGCAGGTTCGAATCCCGCTCGGAGCCTTAAATTTTTCAATTTGTTATTTGTGTATCTTAAGTACCCAACCCCCACCGGCGTGAGACTACCCAGTCCCTGTTATATACATGAGAAACCTATGCCTAGCAGTGCGATGTATAAAACTGATGATTCCGGTTTGGTTAAATAAGGAAACTTTTGCATTTGTTAGGGCATAATCGGTATGCCTTAGGTATAACTTTATTAAGACCTTACAGATGTCGTTCGAATATCTTCACTGTGTCGGTATACGTGCAAAATTCTGACTACTGTCAATATTAAATGTACGCAGTACCGCACGCACGCAGTACTGCACCCTTACCGCACCGCTTCCACGCATAACTGGTATCGGTAAAAAACTTAATTAAAGGACCTGTTGTATGTAGTTGTGACGTGGTCGAATAGACATTACATATTTAAAATGTGCAACACAATCAAAACAAACGCCTATTTGAACACGTCATACAACAGGTCCTTTACTTAAGTTTTTTACCTATACCAGTTATGCGTGGAAGCGGGGCGGTAAGGGTGCAGTACTGCGTGCGTGCGGTACTGCGTACATTTAATACTGACAGTAGTCAGTATTTTGCACGTATACCGACACAGTGTTGTATGTACTACTGTGACTTACTTAAGTTTTTCACCTATAGTTCTCTTTGGACTCATTACCGTTATTTATATAGGATAGGAGCCCCTTTTACGGCAATAATTGTCGCACGAATCCCAAAATAATTTCCTGGAAATTAAATCCTAAATTCCAATTAATAGAATTAAAGATACGACGAAATTACGTCTAAGCTTTTCATTTAAGTAATCTTTTAAGCGTTAAGGGATAACCCTGTCACAATCGTAATTTAAACCAATTCGATTTTCCAAATTTGATTCTTATTAAAGTGATGTTATAGGATTCCTTTTTGAAAATCTTTGTGGATGAAATGAGAGTTCTCGAATGCCATTATAACTAATTCGAGGAGGGTAAAGTGGTATTAGATGAAGGTGGTTCAAGCAAAACAAATCCTACATTTAACCGATTTGTTATGATACCTTTCCTTCTTTTGTAGGTAGCAGATTATGTGCACGAGTAATTTTTAGCCCTTATTATCGAATATATATAAAACATTATTACAATTAATGAACAACATTTTAATTGACCGAGCGAGCGAAGCGAGCGATGTGTCTCCGTTTCAGCTTTCGACAAAAAAAATCGTATGTCTTTCTGTCTGTCCCGATGTAATCCTCTACAGGTCTTATTTCTCAACCGATTCTCGTGAAATTTTGTGAGTAGGTTCGATAATTATATATTATTTTTTTGACGTGTCAGTTTTTGGAAATTTAGAGATTTGAGAAAAAAAAATTGCGAGGTATTCAGCTCACAGAGCCACTGGTTTGTGAACAGGTTCCCGAAGACAGCACTAACATTTCGTTGAAATTTACACTACTGAGGTGTGCGGGGGCGAAACATCGATCTAGCTATGTCTCTTTTTTTTCGGAATATCAGGAAGCATGCCGAAATAATTTTGGTCACCCGGGTTATTATAATATATTGTGTACTAGTAGATTGCCTTTCCTCATAATTCATACTGCAGGTATAGAAACCGGCCAAGTTCAAATGCGACTCGCACATAAAAGTTCCCTTGGCTTATCATCATGCAAGTATGTACCGGAAAAGATATTATAAATTATTTCAACTTTAACCCCATATGACAAATAAAATATTCTCTGTCTCCATGAGCTCATACCGCCTTCCCTCTTCTTCCATCGGACATCCAGACGTACGGCTGGCTACCATCCTTACCTGGTCGAAATTCCTCTAATTCGAACCAAGCGCTTTGCATCTTCTTTTATAATGCGCACTTCTAAGGTTTGGAATTCTCTGCCGGCGTCTGTATTTCCGAGTTCATATAACCTGGACCTTTTTAAGGCACGAGTGAATAGGCATCTTCTGGGTGAGCTCGCTTCATCGTCGGCCTCATCTTTGCCCCCTGGCTAGATGCTGGCCAAGAGCAATCCCATTTAAAAAAAAAAAAAAATTAGCATGACCTGAAATAATATAGAATTAAGTTAGTTATATGATCATTTGTGTGCCCTAACAGGGTGTCATTTAAACCTTTCTGTAAATATGTATCATCTCATGTACACGACATTACAAATAAACAAATAAATAAATAAATAATAAAGCTGCGCGGTGTAACGGAGACACAACCGTAAATTACTAATATAATAAGTTACCTACCTATTTACTTTCGTCACTTAATAAAATAACCACCATTGTAGAATAAACCCAAATATAATAGTATTATGCTTTAGTATTTGGTTAATATTTACCGCCATCTAGCGTTAGTAATGAAACTATAATTGAGAACGTTGAGTGTAGGGCAGCTAATTCATATCAATCAACAACAACAATTCAAAATCATCGCGTTTCATGTCTATGTTACCGTAAAACTGCAAATACCTCAGGCGCCTCCTTCCCGACTTGTCGATGCTGTGGCAGTACGATATAAGAAAACTGTCAGCTGTCAGTGTCAACCGACATCAATGCAGTACTGCCCCACTTCTGCGCATGATATTACTACTGCGCAAACGTAATACTGACAGTATTACGTCAAGTGAGGAAATCTCACATCAGTAAGCTTACGTCAAACAACAAAATACCTATGACATATCGATCCCGCGCCGCCAAGTCAGGAAGTCGCCTTAGACTAACATATTTCTAGCGCGATTATAAACTGTCAAAACATTGTAATCTACCGAAAAAGAAATTTAGAAGCACCGTTTGTTTATAATCTTACTAGCGGGATTGTTAAATGTCGAAAATGTACATAGTTAAGGACTTAATATGCCTACATTTTAATTGATTTGTGTGTGTTACGAAAGTTATCCATATAGATTGTATGACTAATTTTCGTAACACAAAGGAATCCATTAAAATGTAGACTAGAACTTAACACCAGTGTTGCTTATTTATTGATAGAAGAAACATTAAAGGAAAATTAGAGATGAAGCTAATTTCATAGCCAAGAACAGTAAATTCGAATAAGTGTTATTAAAAACTAGCCGGTCATTATCCAGTCAAAAAAGTACGACAACTCCTACACCAATATGTAAATAATCACTGGAGAATAAGTCAGCTAGGAGCTGGAGCTACCTACCTGGCGATATTTGACATACATAAGTATATAACCTAATCAGGAATATCTAAGTTAAAATAAATACCGACTTCGTAACTACACGACTAAGACAAACCGTATTGTTTAATATTTTCTCTGGCTGTGTAGCATCTACGTTTATTTGATATCGTTTTTTGTTCAACCGTGTTTCCATGCTGGATGACTTTTGATGATTAGGGCATATGATTTTGGAAAGTTTTTAAGAAGTTAGATGTAATAAGATTCTTATTAATTGCCTCCTACAATTTTGTATAATTAGAGTCGGCAGCTTTTTAAATTTCGTACTTGCAGCTATTATGTGTTGTTTATTTTAAGTCATGTAGTATTTAAGGTTCCGTACCCAAAAGGTAAAAACGGGACCCTATTACTGAGACTTCGCTGTCCACAGTTGAAATTTTCACAGATTGTGTATTTCTATTGCCGCTATAAAAAAATACTAAAAACAAAATAATAATAATAATGAAGGGGGGCTCCCATACAAAAAACGTGATATTTTAGCCCTTTTTCATGGCTACCACTCGCCGAGTTAGATCTCAAGAACCGTAATAGCTAGACAGTTGAAATTTGCACAGATTATGTATTTTTATTGTGGCTAACACAACAAATACTAAAATCAAAATAATAATAATAATTATTATTTTTCTGGTACTATTATTAGTCCGACTCGCACTTGGCCGGTTTTTTATTTTGTTTCCTATTGATACTAACGAAAACTAAACGGCGCCTGTTTGTATTGCAAAGCAAACTTTCATCACGGGGAAAACGCTACTAGGAGTACAAACAAACACGATCGTTCCTACAGCAAGACACAAATACATACTCTATTGACATACATAAGTATATAACGGTTCTACTGTAGCATTGTTTTTTTTTTCCTCTCCTGGCTTCTCATGGTGGTCCCCGAGAGGGACCTCGACAAATTACCCTAACACCTATGTGGACACAACTTAGGTGAACCACCAATAAAGAAATACCTAACGCAATCTTTATTTCACGATTCCTTCATAGGACAATGAAGGGGCCATGAAACAAAAATTATTATACAAAAAGCTACAACCTACTATACAAGAAACTAAACTACATTATAACAATAAGCGCGCCGACAGGCGCGCCCCCGGACCGGCGCCGGTGACGCCGACTGCAGCATTGTTATTCTGTAGTAGCTGACACTGTAATTTTATATTTAACTATACAATGTATATTGTTTTGAAAAAATGACACCTCGCCGAGTTTCTTACGCCGGTTCTACTCGTGGCAGAGGTTTATATTTCCGAACCGGTGGTAGTTTATTGACGTTCATAGGTGACGTTGACCTATGAACGTCAATAATTCCCATTGGGGTAGGCAGGGACCAAATAATGCTAAATATTTATGTTCTTACAATACTTATTTAGCTTCGCTTCGCATAGCAAAAAAACATTCATCATCATCATGTCAGCCGAAAGACATCCACTGCTAGACATATGCCTCCACCAAAGACTTCGACAATGACCGGTCCTGCGCCGCCCGCATCTAGCGGACACCCGCACCCTTACCAGGTCATCAGTCCACCGTGTGGGGGGCCCGCCCACGCTACGCCTTCCGGTACGCGGTTGCCGCCCAAGAACCTTTCCGCCCCAACGGCCATCGGTTCTACGTGCTATGTGCCCCGCCCACTACCACTTAAGTTTAGCAAAAAACATTACCTATTCAAAATTACACAATTTCACTTTATTAACTTAAAGAATTAAAAGTCAAGAAAAGTTAAAAAGTAACTGTGGCTGACTGTGGATCTGGTTAGAATCGGAATAAAATCGTTGGATTGCCGGTCCAACGCAATTAGGGTACTCTACACTACCAAGATACTTATAAAAATATAAATGATATGATAATTCAAGAAGATCCACAATTATAGGTACAAAATGTTTCTACGTTCCTTCACCATCGTAATCCATGCCTAAAATTTACCCCTCACGCATCCAATGTTTCCTAGCAACTATTTTGGCACATGAAATATGTTATTCCACGCTGAGTCACTTTATTACGTAACAAATATTATTCGGTTGACGTAGTTTACCGTACAGTTTCAGAACGGTACGCAAATTGCTGTTCTGTAGACATCCCGGATATTACATTTGGCCTGAACATCAGTTTTATCGGGAACATAAAAGGAGGTATAAAGTCTGAACAAGATATTAAGGGCTACATCTTTTTTTACTGTGTTCGGTCTAAAAGTGAATTTATTATCTTAATAAATTATTAAAATAAAAATAAGCGTAGAAGAAGGTATTTAAACATACCTGAAGAAGACGAAAACATGTATAGTGATGCAGAAAATAAAAAATAGCAGATAAGAGATTTCTTTTAGTGAAGGAGAATTGCAGAGGCAGTACTTAATCTACTTTAGCAACTTCCTGATTCAATTTTCGGTGCGGAGACGGTTTCATATAAGAAAGCTACGCGTTTATGTTTAAGCGAGTGCTTCCTGACTAGCGTGGAATGCGCGAAAGCGAGGCAATACAAATGCAGTACGGTAGTACTGACTAGACATTTTGTTTGAAGAGATACTGCCAGTATTACCCTACTTAAGAAAATGATAGTTCTACGAGTGTAGGTAATACTGGCAGTATCCCTTCAAACAAAAAGTCTAGTGAATAATATTTAACTGAAGCATAAACGTTCTTTCAACAAACATGAAAAACAGAATATTAAAAACATAAAAACTAAAACTGTATTTTAAAAAGTTCCCAAGATCGGAGCCCTGTAGAAAGGTTCCCATAAGGCTGACAGGGTTCCTCCTTTGGATAGCTATGCTGATCCGCTGGCCAAGAAACGAGCCAGCCCTACGGTCCCCTGACACCTCGGCCAGCCTTCGGGAAAGTTGTCCAAAAAGTCGGTGGACACCCGCACTCCATGGACCTAGTGTCTCCACAGCAAATGCCCCAAATGCAAGTCCGATGTATTTGCGGCATTTCAGCATTTCCAGTCCAACAAATGGGAATGCACTTGCTTGCAGAGGAGTTGGTCCCAGAGTCTACGATTATTTTTGATTATGGGCAAATTGACTCCCGGGCAGGCACCACCCCATCTTCCACGCGTCTTCCACCTCAGGCACGCTACCTCAAAATCATGTATTGTGTGAGGATTTTGCCAACACCTAAATCTAAGCAATACGAGTATCGGCCCCATCTTCTATCTATTAACATCGGCTGTAATTTATCATGAACTTAATATTCGTGTACGGTCATGCATGATATTTACATATCTACTTTGGATTATAACAAATATATTTGTAGTTCAGAATCAAGTACCTTTGGTGTACGGTTGAGTATTGAATCCGATAACTCACGTATAGAAAGAATCTGGTGTGCCCCAGGGGAGCATACTGGGCCCCATCTTGTTACTTGGCACAAATATTATCAAAAAAAATAATTAAGTTTGCTGACGATATTTCCATGTTATTAAAATTAAGGAAAAATGACACTGAAGACCTCAACAATCAAATTAAAAATACCTTGTCTACTGTTGTTAACTGGTTAAGAGGGCGCAGTACGCTCGGTTCTCGATACAAACGTATTTACGCTCTCATTTTAAAATGCCATGCTAGAATAACATGAAACATTGTATACACAATGGGATCCGGCATATCTAGGTCGGAAATTAGATTCTGTTGCTAGAAATTGTAAAGGAAATAAATACAGCGGTTTTTTGAGTTTTTTACGGCTCGTATGAAAACCTTAATAATCGCTGTATTTTTTCTCCATTATAATTTCTAGCAACAGAAACTAATTTCCGGCCTAGATATGCCGGATCCCATTGTGTACACAAAGTTTCATGTTATTCTAGCATGGCATTTTAAAATGAGAGCCTAAATACGTTTGTATGGAGAACTGAGCGTACTGCGCCCTCTTAAGTGTGCTCAATATAGCTACAAATATAAATAAAACCAAATGTATACTGAAAGTGTTAGGGTAGGTATAAAATCAAATAACTTGTTGGTTATGATTGTAAATTATTCTAAATTCTTGGGAATCTACATATTATATGGATGAGAACTTAAATTGAAATAAACATGTTGTCTTTCTCTGCAATAAACTTAGTAGCTTTACTTTTGCTCTGAAAAGCTTAATAAATATTTCCAGACAAAAAGCGACTTCACAGGCGTATGATACGTGTTTCCAATCACACGTTCTCTACGGATTAGCCATATGGGGCAGTTGTACTGAAAACCATCGGCTGTTTAAACTACAAAAGAGATGTGTACGTATTTTAAATGGCATCAAGTCAAACCGAGAGTCATGGAGCGCCTCTTTTAAAAAACTTGGTTTTCCCACTCTTAGTGCACTATATATAATAGAGATCTGTAAACTATTTTGACGACATGTAAATAAATTCCCTAAAAAAATAATTTTAACAGTCAAGTGACACACTATTAAACTCGATGTTTGCTCTCGATATCCGGGCCTCTACTGCTACGACAGTAATCTATGAATACCAGCATAGCACTATTTATGTGGCCGCTAACGCGTATACGAGTATAATACATTACCTGTAGAAATTAAGTCACCTAATCACTCGATTTTTTTTACAGCGTTTAAAAATTTATCACTGAGTTATGCCATAAGTGAATATCATAATATATAAGTATTATTAATTATGTAAATATGTAGCTATAGTACTGGGTAAAATTGTATTGATTCTACCTGTATTGCATAACATCCATATACTTTATATAGAAAACTCCCGTGAGTTTGAGACATATTAAATATAATGAAACGAGTCACTCACAACTTTAAGGTGGAATATCGCTCGACATGTTTCAGACCGGTTCGCGGTCCTTAATCATGAGCACCTATCGCGGCGGCGGTTTTCTTAGCACTGCGTGCCAGGGCACGCTTTGAAATTAGGTAAGTTTTTTGCCAAAAAAGCTTATTTTGGCAAAAAACTTACCTAATTTTAAATTTCATTGTAATCATATTCCAAGAATTTTCTCCCCAAGAAGAATTCCTGAGATAATCTGGATTAACGTTATTCCATAAGTTCACGTCATGAACAAAAACCACTCACAAAATCCCTTGTATGAAATGTGTAACAAAATGTTTGATTATTTTCCTGGAAAATCTCCTATTTTCCGACGGATGCGCGCACGTCAGTTGTTCTGACTGGCAGATCCTTAAGGTTCTTTTCTCTTCTTCATCGAGGCTTAAGCGGCGTTTACGCCGTGAAATGTTTGCGTCGCGTTTACGTAGTATTTCTGTCTTAAACACATGTTTTGTTGTAAACTTGAGATGCGTGGTAAGGTATTGGCAACCATGGTTTAGTTGATTATGGGTCTACCTACAAAGTCAGCGGTAACATCTGCAAATACTGAGGTCCAGTTACTCGGAACTGACCGAACAGATAATGATATCTGAGTTCAAATATAACAATGGATTAATCTTGGCATAAATAGTCTTCTAACACATTCAGCGCCAAGAACCCGAATATTGCTGAGTATTCTGTTGATAGCTGCTACGGGCTGCATGTGGAGAATACATGGCTACGGCCTATGAGCGTAGCGCGTAGCACTAGGCGGCAATTAAAGCACTAACTGAGCTCCAAACCGTCATCGAAAACAGCCATGGACAGGGAAGCCTGGTAGTCTTTGGTGTCGGAGGCTAAGATTCTCTTCGGCCCGTTGCTCCACAGCAGTAAGTAAGTAGTAAATATAAATAATCTCAATTATTCTTTAGTCGAATAAACACTCACTTAGGGTTTAGTATCTGTGTACTATACATCGGTATGTATAGCAAAGTAGGGTTACTTTTACCAAATTTACGGTAACTTTGGCCAAACTGAAAACCACATAATTATAAAGTTAATAAAAAGCATAAAAACGTTAACGGTTAGTTCAAATCAACCACATGGTAATAAGTTATCCTCCAGTGCTAAAGTAACCTTTTTTTTTTGACGCAGAGGATATGCATTTGCGCATCCCCCCGGGCCTGGGGAAGGCCCATAATGGGGGGTATGTGGGACTCCCCTTCCATAGGGGAAAGAAATACCCACTAAAACCTCTGCGGCGTTAACCCTCGCTGCCGTTTAGGGGGGCATCATGGGATCGCTATCATTCTACCACGATGCCTCCCCGGCTACCCCGGCTATTGCGCCGGGGGCACCCTCGCGCCGGTGAAGGGAAGGATTGGTAACGCTCCAACCCTTCCCTCAGCAGTGTAGGGCCTATTGTGTGGGTCTCCAACCCACGGCTCTACTGGGGAATCAGGCGGTTTATGTATTGCAGACGCCTTCTTCCCCTCCGTCTGCGCCGGAGCGGGTGTGCATCGGCTCTGTCTTCGCGCTCCTGCTCCGCTTGCTCCTTTTTTGTCATCACCTTCTCGCAGTAGGTTATGACTCCGTCCCATATTCTGTCGCTACTCAGCATACGAGATACTATGCTATGCAGCGATAGATCTCCCGTTCCCAGGAGCGCGCTCAGCTCACGGCGCTCGACAGCCCAGCTTGGGCACTCTTTCAGGGTGTGCAGGACCGTATCCTCCTCATACCCACAGTGATGGCAAGCCGGTGTTGGCTCTCTTCCTGTCTTGTGCAGATAATGACCGAAGCAGCCATTTCCGGTCATCATCTGCACAAACCTGTATGCCAGGCTCCCTCTCTTCCGAGGGCTAAAGTAACCTGACTTTACGGTACTCGATTTGTTCTTCTGTTGTAGGATGTTTTCAGAGTATGTATGACTAAGTACCAATTATGTTTATCAGAACTAAAGTTGTACGAAGTGAAAGGGATTTCAGAATCGCACGGAAAATACAAGTTCCATCCATGCCTTACGATTCGGAAAAAAAAAAAAAACAATTATGCTAAGACAAAGAATGAAGTGGCTATTGAAAATTCAATTCAATACAAGCTTGCTCATTAATCAATCGAACATGGCCAAATAGAATAAAATGTTTTCGTATTTCTTAAAATCAATCGTCCGTCCCATAGCCTTACATTTTCATTCAAATGTCAACCATTAATCCCATGGTTCCTTGCCAAAACAAATCCATAACGTAACGGACATATTTCTACCCCAACAATGGTTTGATAGAAATCTGTGAGCATTCATCTATCGGACAGTCAATATGTTACACGGTCGAGCTATTTGTTTCACCGTAAATATCGAGGTTTGTTGCTTGCTGGTTTGGTGCGAATTACAGGTGGAACCGTATTTAGAGGTCAAATAGAATATAATAATATATTTTTTTTTAATACCACGTCGGTTGCAAACAAGCGTACGGCTCGCCTGATGGTAAGCGGTTACCGCAGCTTATGGACGCCTGCAACTCCTAGGGGTGTCACATTCGCGCTGCCGACCCTTTAAGAATTTATACACTCCTTTCTTGAAGAACCCCATACTGTAGTCCGTCGGGAAAACCTCGGCAGGGAGCTCATTCCACAATCGGAGCATCCGATGGAGGAAATTCCTCTGAAACCGTACCGTACGCGACCATTTAGGTTCTAAGTTGTAAGGATGAATGCCCTGCCGACGGCGAGCGGTGCGATGGTAGAAGGCGGCCGTAGGCATCATGTCGAACAGTTCCCCGGAGCACAACCCATTATATAAGCGATAGAACACGCACAAGGAGGTTTTATAAACTAATTCACGGATTTGACACTTAAAAGTTCAACATACTCATAAGCATACTTCGGACGTCAAACAAGAACCTTTGTGTCTATTAATGTACTGCCACTGAGATGGGATTGGTAAGAAAAGGCTCTTTCTTATACACTGGACAAAGATATGAAAACTGTGCTGAAATGGGAGGGATTCCCCTTCATAAAGTTCATGTTTGTTCACTTATTTTCACAGGTTCATATACATAACTTAATACATACAAGTACCGTAAAACGGGGTGAGTAGGTTTCGCGGGGAGAGGTGGGTTATGAATGGGGAGAGAAGGTTTGAGAGGGGGGTAAGAAGGGATTTTAAGGCTACTGCTACAAAAATAATGTATTCCAATTTAAAATGGAGCTATAGTAATGCTTATAATAAAAACAAATCGATCCAACAATCTTCCAAAATCACCTTTGTATGAAAACCCCTCTCACCCCAAATACGAGGCACTTCGGGGTGAGGTGGGTTTTCCTCTTTGTCGTAAAAGTTATGAAATGGAACTACCCAAAATAAAATAAAAACTAAAATACAAACGTCCGGAACACTATTCAATTTTCATATGTAAAAACAAAATGTTATCAAGGTTTGAATTTCAGTTTTCACCCTACTCATCCCATTTTACGGCACGTTCTCTACGAAGTAAATCAATATTTTCAACCTTTACTTTTTGAAAAGATCGAAAGATGTCGTCGTCTTTTACTCGGACCATTGACACCACGCCATGCCACTCGAAAACGTATCGAGTAACAATGTCGAGCGCGGAAACACTATTAGTCACCTACCTAGGACATTTACAAGGTTTGATGTAGGTGACTTATTTGCCCTGCAGGGTATATAATTAGAATCACCTAACTTTCCGAACGTACTATAGGTGGGTTAGGTCTGTCATTTTTAGTACAGAAAATGACATTTTGTCAATAATACGACTTCATAACTGACAGCTTCCAAAAGTTGAAATACACCCAACATTTTCAGTTCAAAGGTCAATGTCTCAAAACGGCTGCATCAATTTTGATAAAAAATAACTAAGAACCATCGCTAGAAATTCTACTTTTAAATAAAAAAAAACGAATTCAAATTAATCACAAGTGAGGTGGTGAAACCTGCAACGGATATTTATTTTGTGGATGGGACAAACCTGCGTTATGGATCTTAATAGTGATAGAAAACTCTTGAGAAATGGAAGTACTTTAAACACAGCAAGTGAGTAAGTAGCTCAGCGGAACGTCATCAAAAATCAAAAATCAAAATCAAAAAATTTATTATGCAAATAGGCCACAAGGGCACTTTTACAAGTCAACACATGAATTATACAATTAAATAAATTGACAATGATAATTATAATGTTTTCAAAACAGAATTGCAGAACTAAAAAAAGTAGACAATAATAATAATGATTTTAAAACTATAGTGATTAACAAACTCACAATATTCAATTAAAATTAACTTATAATACATTATATATAAAAAAAAAATTGTGACCTATATATACGGTCTCTGTCCGAATACACAAAAGTATATACAATAAATTTAATATCTCAGAGATGTATATGGTCTCTGAGCGTGCATTATTCCTAAGTCCTTAGAGATATACATGGTCTCTAAGCGTCTAAATTAAAATAAGTAGTAAATGAAAATAGCACTTAAGTAATTTAATATTCTCAGAGATGTATAAGGTCTCTAAGCGTCAATAACAATAAAATTAATCCAAAACAGGATGATGTCTCTCGTCAATCTCCAATAAAATAACACTAGTATTAAGGTATTAATCATGCCCTTGCAAGCATGAACAGACCGGACTCCACAAACAGCACCCGATCACGAGTATGACGCGTATCTCAGCCATCGCCTCCCTCGACATAAATGGTCATAAATGGAGCTGCTCAAATAGGGAAGTACCTTCACCTTGTCAGAAGATCGCAGCCATAATAACACCACTCCTTGCTCTTTAGGCATGTGATGTTGTATTTCTGAAAGAGACAAAAGAAAGAAAAACATTTATTCGTGACGTGAAAAAAAGGAAGAGAAAAAATAAACAACAAAAATAATCTGGTGATCAATACGATCATTAGAGCTCCCAAGAATGCGCTGTGTTGAGAATAAAGGGACATGCACAAATGTTTGTCAACACAATGAATCCTCAAGTCCATAAAGGGTCAGGTCCGTGCTTGTGTTTGTTTATCGTGCCTGCTTACTATCAGCATCAGTTGTATAAAAAAATGTTATCTGTTCAGGCTAGAAACTCTTTCAATGCATCATCTGATAATGTTATTCGAATTTGCGTGGGATCTCTTTTCGCCCTGACTGGCCGCGCAACTGGCCTTCGTGACAGAAAAACGATTCTGTCACCCAAAAATCACGGATCGCGGCGGCGGGAACAATTTCTTCTTGGTGCGAATAATAAAACTTTCCATCGGTTGGACGGTTTCATATTTTAATCTTTTGTTTTGTTTTGGACAGTTTTTCATTAGGTGTCAGTGAATTTTAGACAATATGTAATTTTTAGTATACGGTATGACTAATTAAATACTACATGCAGTGAAGTTTCTCAGTCAAAACATGTTATTAAACGTTAAAAGGAATATAATAACGTTTTTCAACTTTTTATATTTTGCGCTGGTCAATAATAATAAGTAACTTCACGGACTATTTTTGTGACAATTATTGAGATCATTTCCGAGCTTACTGGAGACAAGGACTATTCGTATTAGCTCTGCTTGAGTTATCTTTGTGTAGGTACAGTATCCGGACGTAAGACAACATAGAAAGGTATTTAAGCTGTAAAATGATGCTTAAGTGTGCCATAAAAGTTTATAGTGTCTGACATTGTTAAGGTGCCTTCTGAATTTATTTCCTGTCCATTTACAACCTAACTTTATAATTTTAAAAGGACGTATTGTCATATTAAACACACGTCACTGACGTCACTTTACTTCCAAGTGAAAAGTAAAATTCTTTTGCGAATGGGAATGATAGGCAATTCTATCAATTGGAATTCGTAAGATTATCCTTTTTATGGATGCGAATTTTTTCGAGTAGCTTTGAATTTCAGTGAAGTTATTGGCTAGAAAAGTATGATGTCAATGAAGTTATAAATTGAGCACAGTTAATTCGAGAGAGAAACGATTGGTAAAATTTTCATAAAAATACCTATTATAATGTTCTAAAATTAATTGTTAATAATTAAATACCAGGTGCATTTGTATTCGCATAATTTTACCAGCCTACTCCTGACCGTAATCACATTTAGAAAATCAAATCACATTTTCACACTCACATTCGGTTCGTTTCATAAACCCACACTCGTATTTTAATGCCGTTCATTATGCAACAAACACAAAAACTACTATTTCTCAACGATTCGTCCCGAGCACGCTGTATCTTATTTTATTTATCAATAAGTAGTTCATTGTCATCTTATCAGGGTCGAATGAGAGGGAGATTTTTTAATATAAAATCTTACCACATCTCCTGGATACTGTTCATCACGCTGCTACTGTTTTTTTTAATACCGACCATTTTTGGGACAAAGGTCAGGTCGTCAATCGGACGATAAATGTTTTAATTATCTGCGGAATGTCTGGAAATAAAACACAGGAGCAAGATCAAGAGGGTCCACAAAGGATCAGTTTTTTTCGTTTCAAAACGTTTTGCAGTAATTGGAACTCGTGATGCTTTTAAGGGTTTTGAGAAGAAAATTCCTTGTCTTTTAGAACATTTTTATCGGAAAAGGCGAGAATAAAAACGGCTAACTATAACGGCCAATTACCTGCCAATTACCATTGGTTCTTTGTTCCATTGTGACACGAATCTGCCTTAAACTTATTTTTGATTTCAAATATTTATTTATTCGTTATGAATAAAAATATATTTATTAAGCACAATAACATTATATTAATATATCTAAATAACAGTCTGACCTGCTTGTGGCGGTGTTCTTTTTGTAATACACTTAGCCATTAGGTATAGATAGTATTTTTAGGTTGTGTTTTTATTTGTAATGTTTTATTAGTATTATTATTTCTTATCTTACTATGAGTATTTAATTAAGTTTGTTTTAATTATCAAATAAATACTTTACAATTTAACTACTAATATATCTATACAACTGTAGTCTTGCCCACAATTAATATTTTGTGAGAAATATTATTAAGTGGGCAATGTGTTACCTATAAAGTTTTTTACGTTTGTTGGAACGATTTTTAACAAGTGTATTTCGTCAGCTTATAATTATTTTTTTGTTTATGTGTAATATTTTAATGTGTGTGTGTTTTATATATGTTTTCAATTCAAATAATATCGCTGTAATTAAATCACTTTTCATGTATTTTGGTATTTCTCGAAATTTGCTGTATATTTTGCAATCAAATTGATCTTAACTTTCGATCAGAAAACTTGAGAGCTTTGTTGACCATTTCGTTTCGTGTTTTCCCATAAATAAGAAACCGTCAAGTGCGAGTCCGACTCACCGAGGGTTCCGTAAAATGATTGTGTACCTACCCATCTTAAGAGTCCGCAGTAAGCTCGGTTCTCCAAACAAACGTAGTTACGCTCTCATCTTAAAACGCCTGACCCGGGTGGTGTTGGACCCGGGTATGTCCTTAAATTACGACCAAGACCACCGGGGAATGGGCATTCCTAGAGTGCGGTGGAGATACTGCGATCGCCAACCCGCATGCCAAGCGTGGCGATTATGGCATTTACCCCCCATAAAATTGGGGGAGGCCTGCGATTATTGAGGTTTTCATACAAGACGTAAAAATTTCCATTACAATTTCTAGCAACAGAAACTAATTTCTGACCTAGATATGGCGGTTCCCATTCTATGTACAAAGTTTCTTGTTATTTCAGCAAGGCGTTTTAAAATGAGAACGAAACTAGGTTTGTATGGAGAATCGAGTTCAGCCGAGCCTACTGGGGACTCTTAACAGCGCGATGTAGAAATTTAATGCTGTGTGTACATTGCCATCTATCAGCGCATTTCGATACTAATTTGCGTGACTGAAAAACATAGTCTGTATGTTGGCTTTCAATGATAATTATTTATCACGCTAACCGATACCAATAATTTCCTTTTTATTTGAAATTAACTATTTTCAGCATAATCTTATACGAGTTCACATGACAAGTACATATAGAAAAGTGATTAAATATTTTACGTAATAAAAACAAAAAAAATGTGACCGATTCATTGCCATTTACTCCATACTGACATTTATTTATATAGTGTTGGTCCTGCTCACGTCTCCTGAATCATTTTGTATAATCTAGATAGATAGAGATATAGTTCATTTTTTCCTTTTAATTGTATATTGATATTAACGTTATGCAATAATTTCATTTTTTTTTCTTGGTAAACTTAGGGGATCGGGGAGGAGGACGGTGTTTTTTTACATTTTACTCCATAAACCTAAATTTATCCGACGTAAAAAACATTTTTTTCTGAATGTACAATTCAAGCCCTTTAATAAGTTATCCCATTTAACATATTCACTAGACATTGAATTTTCGACCCCCCTTGAATCGGTAATTTTTACCGAAAATAAAAAAAAAATGTTTTCATAAATGATCTTCTATGATCTTGCTTAGCCTTCTTTATTACTATTCCAAATTTCAAGTATTTCTAGAAATATTTAGCAATGTGACAGATGGACAGACAGAGCGGCACCATAATTCTTCGCATTGAGTACAATAATCCGTTTAGGGTGCTGTTGGACTGCCACGTTTCTGCAGCGCGTCAGCCATGTTCACTGAGGCGCGCAGAGATGGTTTTGACGCCGTCTGGTGCAAGAAAACTGTCTCGCTATTAGTCGGGGTGCGCAATAACAACAGCATTCTTAATATGATAGCAAATAAAATAGATTGTCCTCTGATGTGGAATCTCGGTCAGAGGACCAAATCGCACGCAATCGAACTCGCACGAAGCTTTTCCCTTCCTCTTTTATTGTGAGAAAAATCAAATCGTGGAACTCCTTGCCGGAATCCTTGTTCCTTAATACTACAACTTTACGGTCTTCAAGACGAGAGTGAACCGGTTTTTACTAGGTAAGCGCGCTCCATCTTAGACCACAATATCGCTTACTTAAAGTATTAATGTTACGGTACTGTACTAAGTATAGTGCAAAAAAAAACTCTATTTTCAGTTGTATACTAACATAGTATACAACTGAAAATAGAGACAGTAAAGTTGTCCGTATCAAATAAATAAATAAATAAACTAGGGTTTCTTTGACAATTTTAGTACAGAACCCCGAAAATCACAAAGTGAGAACCAAAGCCAAACAAATTTTAATGGCAGATTACATTTAATAGGTTTGGTGGAAGTATACAAACGGCATAAATCTTTGATCAAAAGCCAGTACCATGATATGAGGCGTTCCCAGTGGTTTACACATTTACGGCCAATAAATTGGCACTTAAAACTTAACAGCAATAATGGACACGATGATAGGGTTAATCAATTGAATTCCTGATATGCTTCGAAGTCTATTGGTTAAATTGAAAACAAGAAGGGAAAACTCGTCGCATGTAAAATCTTACCATGACTGTTATCACTTGTTGATAAAAAAAAATTCTTCAAAAAATCTGTTAAATGTAATTTTTTTCAAGATTTACTTTAAATTATGTAATCCTCGAAATAATGTTTAAAAAAATGACATTAATTTATAGTAACATGATATCTGTAAGTAAAAAAAAGAAACCAAAAACAAAAGAAAACATCGTCAGATTTTTATTCAAATAAGTAAGTTATGTACAATTTTATCAGTAAAATAAATTATTACACTAAAATAAATAGTCTTATTAATAGTCATCAGTCAATACCCAACCCAACACCTAAAGCAAATAAATGCAAATTATAATCCTATATCTTTTACAACATAGAGAGATGTCTTCCTTAATTATTTACAAATTGAGAGTAATATTCTGCTTTAACTAGATACTTTAGATATTTGATAAAATTACAAATTCATGCTCAACACAGGAAATACTATAGTATACAAGAATACATAGAAACATTTGTCTATCAAGTGGCTTTGTGGAAAGAAAGAAACACAAAGTATCAAACAAGAAAGATTTTCCATTTCAATTTCTGAAGCATTCGCTTTGTCGTAAAATATCCTCTTTTAACACAAAATTGGCAGTGATATCACCAAACCAAACAACACCAAAAAAAAATACACACAAAAACGAATATACTTTGTCTCATTAAGTAACTTGTGTTTTCAATATTACAATTTTTTTCAAGTCGTTTATAGTTTTTGTGTAATCAATTTTTAATAGCGTATTGCCTATAGGCGCCATTTCCTTACTAATGCAATTACAAATCACTCTCATTGACAAAGAAGGACTTTTTATTCGAGAATGATTAAAAATATATGTACAATAAAAATAAAATAAAGGATAAAAATGCGGGTAACGCAGAACTTAAAAATTCTACATTATAAGGAAAATCATGACAATACTTATACAATATAAATCAATCATATCCAAGTAAATCTGGATACAGCTGAAAGTTTACTTAGAAGTAAGTTCACATGAAATGACGTCAATATTGCTTTTCCTTTTTTATTACAAAAAAATCTTACAATAATTTTAAACATTAAAAAGAGATAAATAGAAATAAAATTAATTACAACATTAATACCTGCAATAACACACATAACATCAACATTCTATGTAGTTGTACTATTTTTTCATTTTAAGTTTCAGTTACCCTCACTTTCCGTTCATTACAACATTTGATTATTATACATTAAAATAATAAATACCAGTTTTGCACATAAATTAATTCGTTTGTTATATTTATAATTGACGATTAAATAAATAATGTAATAAAATTTTATGAAGTTCAAAAAACTGAAACACCGTTAGTTAGTTGATATGTAACCATACAAAATAAGTTTAAAAACAAAACTGTTCCGTTGTTCTACAATTACAGATTATTTTTGTCGTGCGACAAATATAAAAATTATAAAAAATAAAGTAGGTAATTTAAAAAATGCGTGAGTAAAGCTAGATAGATAGTTTTTGGTTTTCCACCGTAACTTGTAGTATTTTATACAACATGTACTAGTTTTTAATAAAATTATAGTAGTAATCTACGCGACTCCGCCTGGAGCCGTGATATACATGGGTGATGGAGTGGGCCGTGGCTTCTGCATATTATAGGCCCTATTCGAGGCCCAGTCTTTACCGTACCCGTTGCCTGAGGAGTACGCATAACTGCTGCCGTAGTCGGAATTGAAATCGGACGAGTCACTGCCACCGAAGTAAGAGTAGTGGGTCATGGGGTGGTGGTGCTGGAACAAAGACAAATATGGTTCAACGTGGTTTTATATAAGAATGCGACAAAGAATGCAAAGGACTGAAGAAAGATACAGCAAGCTCGCTAACAGACTAGTTAACGTCATTGTATCGTTCACGTGTTTAGTGGACGTAGTGTATTGTATTGTTATTGTCAGAGGTCGTACTTTTGGTGCCGGTGACGTATAATGGACGTCACACTGCATATAGAATGATTAGTATGACTACAATTATGGTAATTATCAATCTTTAATCATGAATCATTTATTCATGCATTTATAATGGTATTTTTTCCAATATGACCTATTACACTACCGTCAGAAACTTTAAGACCAAACACAAAATATGCAAATGATCAACATTGATTGATTATTCTGTCCTTGATTTATCTGTCCGTAGTACTCTCGACCAGTTTGCAAAAGTCCAATCCTTGTGAGAAACAGCTCATTGCAATCTTTTTCCCTAGTTTAGTTTGTGTAATAATTTATGAAAATGAAACTTAAAATGTATTTGAAATATATATATTATATATTTTCTAATAAACAAAATAAAAACGAAACTATCTAATATTAAAAACTAAATTAAAAATAACACGCGTAACCTCCATCAGGCGTTTAAAGCATAAAGAAAATTGTGTTCGGTCTTAAACTTTCTGATGGAAGGGGACATAAGCAGATTAGAAAGGAGGTTTTTTTTCTGTTAAAAAAAGCAGATTTGAGGAAAACATTATTTATATAAGTTTTAGATCAGATTATTGAAATACTAAATGTAAGTATGGACGTAAACTCTCTATGGCGACGAGGTTTATTTAATTGTTTGTAGTTAACTGGTATTATTATTGTTATAACTGGTATTACACATAAACCAGCCCCGAAAATATTGCAGTGCCAAGTATTGCACCTTACTATTTGTGACGTGATTGTTGACGTGATCGTGATTATAACAGGGGCATAAGTGAAAAAAAAACAAGTTTTGGTACTATGATATATACATGATTAATGAATAATGATTGATTATTACAATGAGACTAATTAAAATCACCCTATATGGAGCGTGACGTCACTCCAAAAGTACGAGCTCTGGTTATAAATATTTAACCCTTTACTAACGTCACTCTTTTAAGTACTTTCTGACCTGCCATTTATATAAAATGTCCTCGTAAATAAAGATTAATTATTATTAATGACATTTATAAATAAGTTACTTAAATTTGTGACTTTTTAGGTCATTTAAGTAGTCGTTATCTGTAGTGTAAATTTTAACAGTTTTTTAGATGTATCTAAATGATATGAATAATTAAATCATACGTATTGTAAAATAATGTTAACGATAAATTTATAAAATACTTCAACTATACCGTAAAACGGGGTGAGTAGGTTTCGCGGGGAGAGGCGGGTTATGAATGGGGAGAGAAGGTTTGAGAGGGGGGTGATAAGGGATTTTAAAGCTACTGCTACAAAAATAATGTATTCCAATTTAAAATGGAGCTATACTCGTAGTAATACGCATAATAAAAAAAAACGCTCCAACAATTTTCCAAAATCACCTTTGTATGAAAACCCCTCTCACCCCAAATACGAGGCACTACGGGTTGAGGTCGGTTTTCCTCTTTATCGTCAAAGTTATGAAATGGAACTACCCAAAATAAAATAAAAACTAAAATACAAACTACCGGTACACTTATTATATACACCATTCAGTTTTCATATGTAAAAATAAAATGTTATCGAGGTTTGAATTTCAGTTTTGACCCTACTCACCCCATTTTACGGTAATAACACTGTTTTAAATTTGCTATAATTTATGTAAATATATTTGTTATATTGAATTTGCGTGCCACAAGGTGACTGTTAAACATTAAAATTATGACAATAACAAAATAATAAAAATACTTCTTTTAAGACTTAAGACCGTTTGTAAATGCGTGTATACTTTTTAAAGGGTCGGATACGCACATGTTACACCCCTGTAGTTGCTGGCGTCTATAGACTGCGGTAACCGCACCGCAGCGGCGCAGTGGCGGGTGCAGTTTTTAACGTACGCTTGTTTGCCACCAACGTGGTATAAAATTGTATGTAATATTGAGAAGAACGAGGAAGATGACTAGTAATATGGCGGTTGACGGCCTGTTTAGCCTAGTTGGTAGTGACTCTGCCTCCGAAGCTAGAGGTCCCGGGTTCGAATCTCGGCCAGGGCATTTATTTGTGCATTTTTCACGGATATTTGTTCTTGGGTCATGGATGTTTTCTATGTATTTAAGTATGTATTTATCTATATAAGTATGTGTATCGTCGTCTAATACCCATAATACAAGCTTTGCTTAGTTTGGGACTAGGTCGATTTGTGTAAGATTGTCCCCCAATATTATTAATATATATTATTAATATTAATATTAGGTCCGTTCTTTTTCACGCTTATTATTAATTTTAACCCCAAAAAGGACAAATGATTCTTTTTTGGTGTAAAATAGGGGCATGTGTAACTGGTTTCTATAAAAGTGCAATTACCGTGACTTTAACGCTCTGACGAAGTTGCAAGAGAAGTCTAATGGTATGTCATTGATTTCTAAACAAAAAACTATGTAACATTACGGTATAATTTCAATGTCAGAAAAAGCTTTAGTAAGCCCTGTATAACGTAATCTATATGGCCAGCATCTGCTTGTTCGAATATCAATTTCTACTGCGAAGTGCTGGATTAACATTTTACAGTTAAAATGGCTGGTGTTATAGTTTTATCTGCGGTTTATATTTTGAGTGGGGTGATACTGTTATCATGTTCGTTTATTGGCCGGCTGCCCAATGAATAAACTTTGTTCGATAAGCTTTATTTATACAATAAAGTCCGCTGAATAATGTGAACACAAATGCATACAATATTTTTAAATGTTTAAAACTTTATAATTAAGAGTCTGGAGAGAACGCTTCAAAATAACATAAAATGCGTAAAGTCACATGAAACATGATTAAGTAAAAACCAAATAATTGTACATCTCAAGTCATAATTTTTTTTTACAGGGATTTTCCGGTTGTAGTACATTTTTTCAATTTGATGGTTGAATTTAAAAAAAGTTTGAAAAGTTTGAAAAGTCGTAATAAATGGAATTTGATAAAACTTCTTGTTCAATTAACTTAATTAACATGGATTTTCTTTGAAATAGGTAAACATTAAGTGTAGCTTTCTAGTAAAGTTAAATGCCTCCACCAGAATGTTTCTGCTTAGCCTTTGGTTGACTGGTAGAGATTGTGTTATGGCATCAAGTCCGCCATTGGTACATCTTTTTTTGTATTGTGCTATAAAGTTTATAGAAATACATTGTTAAGTAACTTGATAACAATCTCCAGATTTCGCACAAAATAAACTCACTGAAGAAAAAATTAACAAAGTATTTTTAGTATTCACGCCAAGTCTTCTGGAAGAATATATTTAGGCGAAAAATATATTAACTTTCGGGACATTGACCGCGTTTAACCAGGTAATCTGTAGAAGGCTCATAATAAATTGAGCGCTCATAAATATCTCACTCTTATTTTATTCTTATCTTATTCTTATTGTAACCAAAAGCTTTGTCTCCCTTTTGACGGTGACGTACAAAGGTCTGACATCGTACAATGGTCGGCGGTCTGACATATTGTATACTAGCTGTTGCCCGCGGCTTTGCACGCGCAGAACAATAAACTGTAGCCTATGTTCTTGTTGTTTAAAAGGACATACTAAGTTAACAATAACTAAACACAACTTACGTACGCACACACATCCAATCATCCATTCTGGTAATGTCTGTCTAAACACAGTTTCAAGTCTCTCACCTAAATTTTACGCCATCCCCATAAAAACTTTGCACCCCTAATTAACCCACTTAGGGGTGGATTTATCTAAAACGCTAAAATTACTTTTCTTGTATTGTAATAAGGAGTACATACACAAAGTTTCAATTTTACTCCATCCACATACAAACTTTCAACCCCCATTTCACCACTGTAGGAGATGAATTTCTGAAAACCCCTTCTTATTGGTTGTCTACGTCATTAACCTGAATTACAGTGAAAATTTCAACTCTCTAGCCCCAGTAGTTTCGGCTGTACGTTGATGAGTGAGTGAATGAGTCAGTCAGGACATACGCATTTATACATTATAAGATAGATTATCCAAAACGTTTATTTTTATTATTTGTACAAAAGTGGTTTGATTTAATTTTTTTCTTACTGAAATTTTATGCAACAAATATTCTATGCTATAAAATATAAATTATGGAATCTTTTAAGGAAAAGGTGAAAAATGAAAATAATTAAATTATATATAAGTACTTAAATCATGCATGTAACTTTCATAAAGCAGCTTATAAAAAATGAGATAACTACGCTTAACTAAATCTGGCTAACAATTCAAAGCAAATAAGTCATAGGTAAGTGCTGCTGCAGTCCCACATAAATAACAGGGCCCGTCCTCGAGTTCTCGTGGTATGCGTAAGCAAGTTCCTTCTAAGTGGGCGCTATAATGGCTGGTTCGTTCCCTGTTGGGCTGCTGCAAATATAAGCGAGATGTCATTTCGCTGTGCCCTACTTGTCTCAAAAGTCAAAGCGTTACCGCACTTCGTGCATTTGAAGCTGTAGGTACACTTAGCATGCAGTAGATTTCCAAAGTTTGGACATGTTGGAGAGAAGTTCACAACTTCAACAGCTGAGAGTGTTTGGTGTCGTCTTAACTTTTAACTAAGTGCCTCGGCCTGCTCATCTTTTGAGTGCTACATTGGTCTTGTAATTTTAAGGGTGTGCCATTATGAATACAAATTTAAATTTTCACCTCACCATATTTTAAGAAAATTTATTACAGTATTGTTTAATTAATTATATTTGCCCTATGTGTATGCCACACTGCCACTGCCACATTTAAAAGACTAAGGAGGGGCTACATCTAATTATTACGTTTACAGAGGGGTCAACGTAAAATATGGCGTCCAAAACTATTATCCCATAAACACTTGTATAACTTTCTATATCTAGAATAAGATTTTGAAGGATTACGATTACATGTGATTCCTTGCAACCCACCTTCACTGGATATAGTGTACCTAAACAGTAAAAACTAGAAACAATCGAATAGCCCGTAGTCAACTAATGGTGAAGTAACGAAGTAGATTTACCGAACTTTGAGTATGTGGATGTTTTCGACAACCAGACAACGCCTTCTTAGAAGTCAATTCTTTGTTTCCCATTGTAACGTGATTTCAATGCGCAACGACGGTGAATTAAACAGTCAATGCGACAGCTTCATATAGTACCTGACAATGCGGTGCGAAATTTGTATGCGGTATTTTGTTCTTTACTGAATTCTTACTGTCGTCTAGATTTCCATACTTGTCAATTTACTGACAGTGCCTACATGCGTGATGATTTAATATTGAAATCCTACCGCTTCCGCACAATTAGCCCCAACTAAGAAAGCACTCTTTTAAATTTGGAGACGCAGTAAAGAACTGGTTTATATGCTGGCTGGCTGGCTGTGTATTGGCTCGACTGATAGCTTCCAGCTTAAGGATACTGCATCGCCAATTGCGAAGGTAGTACGAGTTAGTAGTAGAGTAGAATACCTGAGACTGTCAACGCTCTGATCTGAAGGTCCACTGTTAAACATATTGAGCAAGTCAGAACGAGCACATTCAATCAAAATGGAATACAAGACGTTGCACGCAATTGACCCTCAGAGAACACCCACTGGACTTCTGGCTAACTTTGCTCGTAAAGTATCAACGTCAAAGTTGAGAGGAAGTAAATACAGACTGCCAATTTCATTAAGCTATGTTCTTCAGAAGGGTTTTCACTAGATGGCGTTGCATAAAAGAAGCCAGTAAAAAGGTAAACGTCTCAGTGTTTAGCAATTTAATTATTGACACTTTAAACTCTGGCAATGGTGAGGGTAATGCTGGAAGTTTGTCTGCGTGATCACATCAGGAATGAGGCCATCCGCAGCAGATCCAAATTAACCGATATAGCCCTCCGAACCGCTAAACTTCAGTGGCAGTGGGCGGGGCACATAGCACGAAGAACCGACGGCCGTTGGAGCGGAAAGGTTCTCGAGTGAAGATCACGTATCGGAAGGCGTATAGTGGGCAGACATCTACACGGTGCACTGATGACCTGGTAAGGGTCGCGAGTGTCCGCTGGATGTGGGTGACGCAGGACCGGTAGTTGTGAAATTCTTTGGGAGAGGCCTATGTCCAGCAGTGGACGGCTTTCAGCTGACATGATGATGATGATGAAACTGTCGCGCTTTGTACCTATACATAAATTATTTGTTAACACGGGTCTAACGTGATATTTATTTATTTACATTTTTTTCCGACGTTTAGACACTTCTGTTGCGTTCATGACCGATGCAACCCGTGTCGAAACGTCGGCAGTAATGGTACTTAAAGACGAGGGTGAGCGTGTGGATGAGACTTTAGCATGTGACGTTGTGAGTGTTGTGTGTAGCTTGGCATTGAACAATTGTGAAGTAAACGAGGGTAGATTCTCGCCGCCGCCGCCCCCTCCTGCGCCGAGCAGCCGAGTGGACAGGGCACGGGCATACAGTGCTAGGAAAACCGACGCCATGATAGGTGCTCATGATTAAGGACCGCTAACCGGTCTGAAACATATCGAGCGATATTCGACCTTAAGCACGTGAGTGTCCCGTTTTATTATATTTAAAGGTACTTAAACTTAATTATTACCTAATACTTAGTTGACACCTAAATCGTTGACTTCCAATTATTAAAAAAACATCTACTCGTACCTTAATTATTTTTTTAATTTTGAATGGGAGTATGAAGATATGGGATAGTTTCCAAGATTAAAAGTATTTATGCTATTATTTTTGAGCTAAATAACGACAGTGAAAAACAGAATACTCTCGCATTTATAATATAAATTAAACTACAGTGTGGCATAGTCGACATTTAATATTTTACGTGTAGTTAGTATCTCTTCTTAAATCACTCGGAATCGCGTCTTTTATAGATTCAAAAAATAAAAATGAAAAGTGGGTACCTAGGCTACCAATCAACCAGTGCCAGTAGCTAGTAAGTTGCAGTTGGTAGGATTAAATAAATTCTCTAGTCTTTATCAATAAAGGCATAAAAGTAAAATAAAACTGAAATGTTTAGAAAGTTCTTTAAAACCGCAAAGCAATCCAGAATGGCGAAAGTTTCGAATATTACTTTAGTTCTAAAAGTTAGAACGTCTTATGCCTTGAAACCGAAGTAAAATACCTACTTAAATTTTAAAGCAATTGAGGCACTAAGTGACTAAAGCGTAGGTTTCAAAATGCTACTTTTTAGTTGTAACTTGATCTGTTGTCTTATTTTGTTCAATATAAACTTATGTTGATGGTAAACAAGCAAATTTTTTAATTTACTTTCTTTAATAAGGTGCTAACATTTTTAATATTTACTACATAATTTTAAAAAACAAATACTAGTTATCTCAGGAATGGGATTACTAGCGTAGAATAAAGACATTTGTTTTAAATGAACGCCGCTCTTTTAGAAGATGTCATTTCAATATGTGAGTTTCTATGTATGTATTATGCCTATATGTATTATGCCTATATGTATTATGCTTACGCCAACCCTCATGCCAAGCGTGGCGAATATATCATTTACCGCCCCATAAAATTGGGGGAGGCTTATGCCCAACAGTAGACGTCCTTCGGCTGATTATGATGATGATGCTTACGTCTGATGTTAGCAGAAACTCAGTGGAGGGGTGATCGTGATAATTTTACACTACACTCTCAATACTTTTTTGTTTCACTAGAAGAGAGTGCTTGCTATGCTCTGCTGAGACGTGGACAATTACAGGCTGAAAATGACGATGTCGATGCAGTTTGTCTTATTTATTACTATTTTTTCATTTCTTAAATTTAAATCCATTGCGTAGCGATCTCAAAATGTGCATTGGAATATAATTCAGTCACATTACAATGAAAACGGGTCAACCTCGGAATAAAAGAATAAGCTGGAAAATTTTGTGTTGGTACTACTTAAATATATTTTTCATTTATATTTCGTTATCACTTAGGTCACATACATACATACATAAACAGGTAGACGCAGCACATGATAAATGACTATGTTCCATTTAAGGACCATACATTTCATGGCGATGATTGCATCTGACCACAAATCAAAAAACTTGTAAAGAACTAACCTTCAAATTGGATAGAAGACGTTTTCTCATTCGTTGTCAGTTTAATTAAAAAACATGAACAAAGACAAAACTAATTGTTCAAGGCAATCAGTATGTAAATCCAATAATCTGTGTCCTATTATATATTTGGTTTCTGTCGATTTGCGGTATGAAATGGCTTTGCCAAAAAAAATACATATCAGGGTTAGAAGATAAACGGTAAATAAATCAGCGGTCAAAATGATGCAATAAAATAAGTAATTTCAAATGTACAAACCATAATAAAACAGAGCAATAACTGCAACTAATATGACAACGTCTAAACGTTGTTCATTCAAGGCATTTTTTATGAGGTTAAATGTAATTAAATATTTGTTTCTAATGAACGTTGATCGTCTTGAAATAAAAATAGAGAAAGATATTAAACATAAAAAGACACAATTAGTCCGCGTTTACGCTTAGGGGACAATTCACCGCTTGGCGTGGTACAGTTTTCAAACGGATTGGATTTCCATACATTCTGTGCAAAGCCCCGCGCTTTTACGCATGTGCACAAACGTAGCCTTACAGTTTCCAACCGAAATGAAAAAGTGATCACCCCGGGGGTGACTTAAGACGTTGGTGCCGTTTCAGAAGTTGTAGCAACGTAACGGCAGATGTCGCTACTAGTCTCCCTAAGGCTTAATTAAAAAAGAGTGAACTGATTGAACGATTCGTCGCCTTGAGCAAAGCCCGTGGTAGCTCAGTTGGAAAGAGCGATCGACGGATCCCAGAGGTCGTGGGTTCAAATCCCGCCCGGGGTTCATTTCGGTTGGAAATTATAATTGCGCTACGCGTACGATTCCGCTTGTATAAATAAAAAAAATAAAAAAAATATATTGGGGGACAATCTTACACAAATCGACCTAGTCCCAAACTAAGCAAAGCTTGTACTATGGATACTAGACGACGATATACATACTTATATAGATAAATACATAGAGAACATCCACGACCCAAGAACAAAATCCGTGCTAAATGCACAAATAATGCCCTGGCGGGGATTTGAACCCGGACCTCTAGCTTCGGTGGCAGTGTCACTACCAACTAGGCTAAACAGGCCGTCAAAAAAGAGTCAAAACAGGTCATCAAAATATTTACAGGTGGCCTTACAGTGATAGCTAAATGTATACCAGGGAGCCTAACGGTGCTAACTACATAACGTGTGTGGTCACAAACTTACCAACATCCTACCTTAACGTCTATCCTACCTTGCAAGCCTTGAGCGTGCTCAGCAGACCTGGTAGTAGGAGAGCCGCTATTAGCAGTAGTTTCTTTATCAGTAGAACAGCTAGTAGAATAGGAATCAGTAGGAGTTTAGTCTTGAGTGCTGCTAGTAAAGTTAGGAGGGGGACGACGACTGCCAACTTCTTTTTGCGGCCTCGACCTGGAAAAAAGAAAATATATTTAAAGATAAGATAATGTAAATTTTAACAAAAAAAAAACGAATTTAACCGAGTTATTCGTCCATTTATCGTGCTCATACTTAATGCTAATTTAAGACAAAATTAATATAAGACCACATGGGAAGTACCAGCTTCCAAATAAAAAAAGAATCATCAAAATCGGTTCACCCAGTCGAAAGTTCTGAGGTAACAATAATTAAAAAGTAAAAAAAAACAGGCGAATTGAGGCCGGAGTTTTTTGAAGTCATTTAAAAAAGGAAAAGAAGAAATCTAAATTTAACCAAGACTTAGTCAACTTATAAAAAAGTGTACTTATGTAGAGAAACTAAAAATGTTATTACAGCTATGTATTAAATCGTACTCAGCTTCATAACAAGTTACCTTTGACGCGGGTCTTCCGTGGATACCCTTCCAAGAGAGCGCTCCTACGCGTGGTTAACATAATTTAGAGCACATTAACTGCTTTTTAAATCTTTGACATAGTTTTATATCCTATTACAAAACAATAAACGTTTATAGCACTTTAAAAAGATCCTTGTTTATGTGTAACGCGATATTAGTGGGCACGACCCGAGAAAACGCGTGACGAAACAATGTTATCGCCCTTTTTCTCGCTTGTCACGCTTGTTTATTGATCAAATGCATGATTTTATTAAGGTGGTTCTTTAGGCTTTTGATAATATTAACACGTTATACCCTCCACGGTCAGATATGAACCCTATGTCACTGACAGTGATATTAATTTCTGATAGTGTTGTGCAAGTTTCGATACTTCTATTTTTTTATGCACCCATGTCGGTTGACATGTTTATTAATTTTATTGTATCTAATACACATATAAATAAGGTAGAGTATAATTATTATTATAGTATCTCAACTCATAGTAAGGCTTTCTATAGAGATTCCTATACGCGTCCGAGTTTGTGTTAAATGGCTGATGATGACCACCATAGAATTCAACGTTGTCTTCGTTTTACATAATCTTGAAAGAATAAAAATACCTAGCATTTTATTACAGTCACTTCAATTATCGACCTCTGTTTATCGAAACACCCATTTCTTAGTCGATACAGACTAACGATATAACTTTTGCAGTACGTCACCAAATATATTGGGTTAAGCCTATTTGTGGAAATAAGGGTCAAAACAATTTTCTTTCATATTATTATTAAGTAAATGTTACAATTCTACATGAACTAATTAGCTACATTACTAAAAGATGCTTATTAACATTTCGAAGTGACAGCGACGCCGTTCTAAGGTTATATGAAGGAACTTTCACTGTCAGTGTCATAGGGTTCATGTCTGGCCGCGGCGGGTATAGTTTTCATATCACACGACGTGGCGAAGCGGCCTGTACCTGGCCTTTATAGTCCCTTACAATTATGTAAGGCGCCATAATTTCATAAAATAGCCAGCCGTATCGTATATTGACTTCGGATGTTTTTTCATTTTTTTGGGTGCCATGTAGGAAAGGTTAACATTTTTAGGTTTTTTTTTTGCGTACGGTGGCACATAGAAACTCGCCGATCCTTCGGGCCCTGGCTCTTTTGAATGCGCTCCTGGTATCAGCACCGGAGTGTGACCTACTAGCGTGGCGATGGGTGACTGTGTGTCAGGACTGCTTGAGATTTTGCGAGGCGATGGACAAAAGGCAGACTAGTGTTTTAACTTGCTAATATTAAGTTTAAATATGTAGTTTCACAGTGTATTAGTTATAAGACTATAATACTGTGTAAATAAATAAATAATACATAAATTTTGGCTTGGCAATGAACGTGTTAAGAAATAAGATTTAAAACGGAAGGTTCAAAAATGTAGCCTAGTTGCGTTGACTGTGTTATATTTTATTCGCGTAATAATTACAAAGATTTTATGATAAAATTATACCTTACGTAACTATACTGGTAGGGTGGATATGAAGGCATTTATTGGAAAAATACCGAGTTCCTCACCGCATAACTATTATCCCTCACCTTGAATAAATCGAAGGCAATTTATGGGGTTAGGAGAACCAACGATGACAAATTGCCCGTTTATCTCCATAAAGAAATCGTTCTAGTATTATTGCCGGCAGTTAAAGATAAAGACAAGACTATGTGACGTTACTTATTTAATTTTATTTCAATTTTTAATTTCATTATGTGTTATGTTATGATTATTTAAAATATTCTGTAAATTTATAATTATTGTCCAATGGAATTTTATTAATTTAAACAATTTAATCAATTCAATTTTGTTTAGTAATTCATAATGTGTTATTTTTATTTACTTTAATATTATTATTATTTAACTTTATGACATGTAAATTGGTTTTATGAATAAATTGAATATGAATATGAATATTAATTTTATGCTTCTCAATAAAACTGTCAAATGTCATTCGATAGCTTTGAAAGAATTTACCATAATCTTAAAGCGAGAATTTCCCAATTCTCGCTTTAAGCTTACTAAGACAAATCTTTTAAATTAGCATATCCGTTACTTCAAAAATAATGTTTCAGTCCAACCTTTGCCCTTTACAACCCAGTATGATCTTTTTTGATGTTACTGACAAAAATATGTATACTTAACCCTTTGAACGCCCAGAACCTATTAAGTGGTCGTGTGTCGTAGTGCCCACCACGCCAACAACCACTAAAAAGGTTGGAGTGAAGGTGTTTTTTGATCATGAAATAAATCTATTATGAATTGTTTTTATTGGTTTAAACGTTACATCAATTTTTGATACCTTGGCGTCTAAGTGATCACATAATTCAAATATGAAAGCGTTCAAAGGGTTAACACCTTCCCTTGTCCCTCATACAAACGACAAATTTTGCTCCACAAGTCCACTTCAATGTCTTTTGTATTTTAATATTATAATTATGATTATTGTTGAGCGTTCGTGGCCTAACGGTGCCCGCGTACCGCGTGCGGTATGCGAAGTTAAGCAATGTCGGCTGGGGTCAGTCCCCGAGGACTCATCCACCTATCCAAATAGGTGACAGCTTTGAGTTGTTTACTAACTGAGCGCTCCCGTGCTTTGGATTAATGTGGCTGCGTGCCTATGCCGATTCTCGGCATTAGGCAGCGGACCCCACAGCAGGCATCCCTGAGGATGCAACTGTATTGGGATAATGCTAGGATGATGATGATTATGATTATTTTTAATTTTAATAATAATGTCTCAATCAATTAAAGCAGTAACTCTGCTAACGAAAATTTCAAATTAAAGGGAAATATTGAAAAATTATCGCTGTACGCCTCCCTAAGACGTTGTAAGAGGGAACTGTTGAAGGATTTCGTGGACGAGCTTGGTTGTTCCGATAGCTCAGAGGCTAGAGCGATTGGCCTCGTATGCCAGATGTCGCAGGTTCGAATCCTGCTCGGCGCATTAATTTTTTCAGTTTTTCCTTTTAATTTAATATCATAATCCTCATCAACCTTATACAATACAATACAATATGCTTTATTGCATGCACACCTCAAAAAAGAATTACAGATAGAAACAGCATAAAGATACAAGTACCCCAGAGAGCCTTATCTCGCGTTCTTTTTTTTCAAATTTCTAAAAACTGACTCGTCAAACAAGCTCTACATAAATATCAAACCTGCTCACAAAATTTGACGAGAATCTGTTGAGAAATGCGACCTGTAGAGGAGAACAGCCGAATATCCTGACATCCGCCGGTCATACGAAAGCATTTTTTTCGAGGCTGAATCGGACACCATCGTTTCACTTTGTTAATAATTACTAATTTGACCAATTCTGATATGTTTTAGTGTGTGTGTTTAATTAATGTATGGATAGAGTATATTTTCGAAAAGTAGCTACTACGACTACCTTTATGTTTTTATTTATTTAAATTTGCACTATGAAGTTTGACATTAAAATAATAACAAGTTGCAGTGGAAAAATTGAAGTTGCCATCGCAACAAAATCCGGTCATCATCATGAATTTAAGAGTAAAACTCTTGTCGGTGTAGCCGATGAAGTATACAGTTCTCTCCACCTTTTCCTTTCCAGAGCCAATTCTTTAGTTTCCTAATACGACACCACTTCTATTTTCTCTTTTATTTGTTTCATGTAGCTTATTCTCGGTCTTCCTCTTCCCCTCTTGCCTTCTTTTTTCCCCTCTATGAATTTTGCTTGGTGCTTATTAAGGAATCGTGTCGTACAAGATGACCAAACATTTTCCCTCTTCTATTTTCTATTGCTTGTAGCAATTTTCTTTTATCTTTTACCCTCCTTAAGACTTCTTTATTTGTGACTTTTTCTACCCATCTGATTTTCTCCATTCTTCTCCATGGAGAAAATCCGGTAGATTATTTTATTTCTTATAAGATATGAATTTTATTCTGATATCACATAAAATACATATCTAACAATAAAAATAATACAGATGTAAAACTAAACGTTATCACTAAAATTAAATTAAAACTAAACTAAATCACATGATTAAAAATTATACTAATGCCTTACCCAAAGTAGAAATGTAGGTACGAGGATAAAAGAAAAACAAATAAACTCATTCGCTAGCTCTTATCCTATTTACTTGGAATCGCCGCAGCTTGTATTTTCAATACCTCGCTATCGCCCGTCATCTCATCACTCACATCATTCCTGTTTATATTATCTCTCACGGAATCCATCCATTTTTACCTTGGCCTGCCGGTAGTCTAAGAGCGGTACCATACCCTATACCTACTAACTAAAGACAAACAAATCATCATTTGCTTCCTTTTAAGGTTCCGTAGTCAATTAAGAACCCTTATAGTTTCACCATGTCCGTCTGTCTGTCTGTTGTTAGTGCTAGAATGCTGCAATTTGGTATGGATATATAAATCAATAAAAATGTCAAAGTCGTATAATAAAATCTAAAACTCCAAAAGAAAAAAAAAAGTCCCCGTCCCCTCTAACTTTTGAAGTATGGGTTCGAAAAATATAAAAGTAAAGCTTAATAAAGAATTTCAACGAAAACTACAGCGGACATTATCAGTTAAGCCGTTTTGGAGTTATCGTAAAAATTCTTCTTTTCTTAGTAATAGACGTATGAAACGCTGCGGAAGTATACCCTTTTGCTTGTTATTGATTTTTTTAAGGTAAGTTCATTGGGCAACTACGGAACCTTACACTGAGCATGGTCCGACATGCTCTTGGCCGATTTTTTTCCATACATTTCTGTCACACGTCATTCACTTCTTGCTCACCTTTTCATCGGCCTACCTCGCCTCTTACATCGATCCATATTCTTATCTAATGCAATTCTTTAACTAATGACAAACAAATAAACTGTAAAATTAAAAGGCGGTCAATAAAACAATCTAATTCAACATTAAACCGATTGACAGATAATCAACTTTTTGCTCTCATTTCCACGCATAATCATTGAATCAGTAATTTCCCATGGCGCGCTCCGATAGTTTACTGACCTAAGAAATTGATTAAGTCACAGATAGGGTCAAAATTACTATTTACTTGATAGAAAGTGTTCTATTAAACTCTGTGTTTACGCTTTTGTAAAAGCGTTAAAAAGTTCGCTAAGAGAAAAAAAATATTATTATGTATGCCCTTACTTACAGACTTATTCTTGTCAATTTTTTTAACCTACCACTATTTTACAACCTTTTATTTAACTTGCAATGTATGTATGTAACTATATTTGTTCGAGTGGAATCTTGCAACTCACGAAGCAGATATTTCAATCGGTTGAGCTGCAATGAAATCTACCATAATGTATTCGAGTGTGAATGTCGCTTCTGTCACGTTGATATTGTTTGTAGAGTAAAACAAATATTAAAATGTACTCGTACCCCTCTTCTTAACAGACGTTGTTTCATTGCTTGAGTTTTTGTGTATTTTGCATATGTTTACGCCAGGCGTGAGCGGAAATACTGGAAGGCCGTTCAGATGAAGATCTAGTTTAATCTAAAAAAGATATCTCGATTTTTCTGTTTTGCTTTAAGATTGAATGATAAAAAATGACATATGGCATTAAGCCCGCTTTTTTACGTTAAAGTTTCTTTTCTGAAATAAAGATTAAGGGAGAGTTGCTCCTACTTACGATTACCGCCTGATCATCGTTAAATGTGGCGTCCCCAGATGTCATGCCATATAAACTTGTCAAACTATACATACAATCAAAATTTTAACCACAGATATCAGAGTAAAGTTGATCCGCTCATGTAACGATGTCTGTACGTCTGGTCTATTCTCACTGATATACAAATCACTAAGTTTGAGAGATTAAATAACTAATTTTAGTTGAGCATAATAAACCACGGCGACAACTATATGAAAAATCGTCTTGCTTAATACTGCGGATCTGTTGGTATTATTAATCTAAAGATCTTAAGGAATACCGCTTACGATCACAGACGGTTTATTATCAACCCACAATAAATAAATAAATAGAAATGAAATTTCCACTTGGCAGGCGGGAGTGTAGCTTAGCAGGTTTTATATATTCGTCGGCTAAAGTCGCTACTTCAAAATGGCGTTAAGAAATATTCGGTTTCAGCCGACGATAAGGTGTCATGTTGGGTTTACACGAGCTTAGTAACTAATGCTTAGTACTAGACACTTTCACTATTTACTTGTGTGTAAACATATGAATTAGTGCAACTGCAGGGATTTGACCTAGGAGACTCAAAAACGATTTTTATTATTTTTTAGTTTAGTAAGTGTTAGGTTAGTGTAGGTAGTTTTATTTAACTTTATTTTTAATTTGTTTATTAGTTCGGAATATATATTATTTTTAATTGTTCCTTCATGTATATTTTTTGTTTTTGATTGAAATAAAATTAATAAACTGCAATTGAGTCATACACAGTATTAGTTCTGCGTGAACATGTTTTATCGATAATGGGAAACAACGAGCGAAAAATAACCCATACAATTAATTACTTTTAAAAGTAAACAATAGCCAAACAGTTTCCACTAATGAGCATACCTATATCTCATTATGGTTGCTCAGACACGACTTGTTTATACAACTCTATTCAATTTTGCTGTTAAAATGCTTTTTGCTAAGATGGTCATAGCACGTAGAACCGATGCCCGTTGGGGCGGAAAGGTTCTCGAGTGGCGACCACGTACCGGAAGGCGTAGCGTGGGCAGGCCCTCCACACGGTGGACTGATGACCTGGTAAGGGTCGCGGGTGTCCGCTGGATGCGGGTGGTGCAGAAACGGTCATTGTAGAAGTCTTTGGGGGAGGCGTATGTCCAGCAGTGGACGTCATTCGGCTAACATGATGATGATAAAGATGGTCATTTCTCAAGATAAGGTCCCACATTGTTAACATCAATAACGACCAATAAGTTGACAGGTAGAAACATGTCATATGCAGTTTATGCAGATCCCTCACTCTCTCCAGCATATTCTCGGGAGCTCTGGCGACCTTACTCACCACCAAAAACAACACCACATACCTAAGGAGCAAGTAGTGATGTTTTTATGGCTGCGGGCTTCTGTAAGCTACTTCCTCAGTTATGACGTTCTACAGTGCCCAATCTCTCTTTATTGTGTGTCCCGAAGCAAAAAGAGGGGTGGTATAAGTTTAACGTGTCTGTCTGTGTATCTGTGTACCCGTCTGTGGTATTTTTTTTATTATTAAAAATGGGATTGCCCTTGGCTAGCATCTAGCGCCCAAACGGATGAACCGATTTGTGTCATAGATAATTTTATCCCGAGTGTTCTTAGTAGTGTCCGACCGAAGCTTCGGTTTCGGTATCGGCCGGTTTCGGCCTAAAAATCATATTTCGGCCGAAGGTTCGGTTTCGGCCAAAAAAGGGTCGTGCCAAAACTTACAACATTGTACCTACTTTCGGATCGTAAATTCTAATTAGTATTTCGAGGCTGGCTAAATATTATTTTAGTTAATTTTATATCCAGTTTAGAAGCTGTTCAATTTAGTCATTCCCAAAGGCACGGGACAGGAGTTTGGTTGTTCTTCTTCAAAACTGAGACCACAGAGAACTTAAGTACTATGCTCGATGATCTAATGGGCTTCTGAAGAAGTTGGGCTTGAGATGAACATGGACCAAACGAAGATCATACCTAACGTCCATGTATCTATGTAGTACGTACTCCAGTTAAGATCAGAGACTCTACGCTCAAAGTTGTCGACAAATATGTGTACTGTTCCTGAGCCTAGGACAAACGGTTCAGTTGGGCAGGAGCAATTTCGAGAAGGAGATCAATTCAAAAATAACTTGGCTGGGTGGCGTTCGTGAGACGCAATATTTTTTCGTCATGTATCGATTATCCTCTCGTCAATAGTTAAAGTCTTTGACCAGTACGTGTTGCCATTGATGACCTATGGCTCCGAAAAAGGAGGGCAAAGTCACTCAAAGAGCGATGGAGAGGGCTATGGCCTATGCTCGGAGTTACTCTGCGATATCTTAAAAATGACGATGCCCGCAGACGAATCCAAGTAACTGACATAGACTGAAGGCTTGCTAAACTAAAATGGCAGGTGCGGACCATATTACCCGGAGAACCGATTGTCGGTGGGGCAAACGAGTTCTCGAGTGGCGACCACGTACCGGATGACATAGCGTAGGAACAAGGAATGTTGCTGAGCTGCCCCTACAAGGTTGCTGAGCTTCCCCTACAAGGTTGCTGAGCTTCCCCTACAATGTTGCTGAGGCTTGAGATAGGCTGATGACCTGATTAAGATCGCGTGGGTCTGCTGGATGCGGGTAGCTCCTAATTGATTGTTTTGGCATTCTCTAGGGGAGGCCTTTGTATGACATGATGCCCGCGGTTACCTATCATCATCGCACCTCTCGCCATCGAGCTCATCCCCACACCTTGGAGCCATCGTGTACTCGTACAGTACGGTTCAATAGATACTTTATACCCAGAACACTTAGGTTGTGAAATGAGGTATTACCAAAGGGCTACATACAGCATGGGGCTCATCAAAAAAGGCGTGAATAAGAGCCAGGATAATCTGGTCCAGTTCAACCCCACCAAGACACAAGTATACGCGTGCACTACGAAAAAAAAACCTATTCACTGTTGCCCATTCCAAGACACAGCCCTCTAGCTCCATCTTAGAGAGTTATTGGGATCCTTGGTGTCGACATTCCCAGCGACGTCTTGTTTCGGAGCCAGTTAGAAGACAAAGCCAGGCTGGCATCCAAAAAGCTATGCTCAATAGAGCGAAGCGATACATCACCCCTGGACAGAGACTTCTATAATATAAGTCACAAGTCCGTCCCCACTGAGTTGGCTGTCACCTCTGGGCGGGAGCACCTGGATACCAGCTTGGGCCTTTTGAATTGCTTCAGAGACGTGCTGTGCGAATCGTGGACGATCACAAACTCACGAGCGATATTGAACCGTTAAGTTTAAGGAGAAATTTTACCCCCTTGTGCGTGTCCTATGGCTTGTTTAATGGGTTATGCTCTTAAGAACTGTTCAATATGATGCCTGCGGCCCTTTTCTATCATCGCACAGCTCGCCGTCCGTAGGGCATTCACCCTCACACCTTACGAGTAGCACCTAAATGGTCACGTAAGGTACGATTTCAGAGGAATTTCCTCCCTCGGACGCTGCGGTTGCGGAATGAGCTCCCTGCCAAGGTTCTTCCGAGGGACTACAGTATGGGGTTCTTCAAGAAAGGAGTGTATAAAATTTTAAAGAGTCGGCAACGCAGATATGTCACCCTTAGAGTTGCAGCCGTCGATAGGCTGCGGTGATCGTTTACCATCAGGCCGTCCGCTTGTTTGCCACCGACGTGGTATTAAAAAAAACTTGTTTATTTAACGCACCTACACGGATTATAGGTGTTTTATTGATCATATGATCAAATGTCGGGGTTTTTCAACTTTTGTGTAGTTGTAGTTGTTATGTTTGTTACAGCAGAACTCAAAACCGATTGGTAAAATCACGATTAACGAACCAATTTTGGAAATTTATTATTTTGTTTGAGAGGACCTACCTCAAACTCTTGCTCCCTTGTAATTGCTCAAAATGTCGCTTATGTTCGACATTGACACATAATTATATTATTATGTGCACACAGTCATAATCGCGCTCCTTTATTCGCAAAATAATAAAAAGGCAGAGAACTTGAGGTTCCACATATTTGTTTTGTAAATGTAATGTATAAATTCGTCGTAATTACTGTCAAGGAAAATTACTGTCAGAACATTTTCAGATTCTTTGTACTTAGTGAAGGTGTATTCAAATAAACGTATGGCATTGTAATCAGTTTTATTTTGGTAACACGCTCCACGCTAGTCAAACCTAGGTTTTTCAATGTAGGTATGATGGATCTAGGTTCGGCAAGACTCAACCCTGATACATTGTTATGACTGGTTTGTCAAATGCACTGAATTATCGGACTGCAATGACAAGTACCGCGTTCTTGGAAAGGCCGTTTTCACATGTTAGGAAATAATAAAACCTGATTTTCAGATGATTCTTGATACTATGATTATTTCTTCGTCAACCTACTCAAACAATACAATATTAAACGACACAACCCCTCATTACTTATTTAAAATTTCATAAGATTAAAACTTCATACGTCGAAATTTATCCAAGAACGCGATTCCATCTCATTTTACAGAATCGAGGTATTCCCATCAAATCAAACCAATCAACTTAAAATTGGCGCCGGTAGCTGTCATCCCATAGAAACATGTCAAACTTTCCATACGATCAAATTTAAACGAACAGCGCTTATTACGATTACAGACGGTTTGCTGTGATACACCCGTGTTGTGTTCATATAGTTTTTACGGGTAGGGGGCTTTCAGGGTCTGAATTACGAGGAAATGCAAAACAGGAAATAAAAAACAGGTGGTTTGGTGCAACACCAGGGGGTGTTGTTTGTGTTGTTGTTTGGAATTTAGGGAAATTGCGTACGTGTCAAACAAAAACCGATTCCAATTCAATGGTCCCGTTCCAAATAGACTCCCTGTGGTTGCTCCCTCTCTGGTCTGTTTGCTCAGTTCACGGTGACCACAACCGGAGCTTCTACCCTAATTGCTCTGCAAAGGGCCTAGAAATCACGGTCGATAGTCAAGATGATCTAACTAACACTAGCATGCTTACCAAAGTGAATCATCTTGTTAAAAACTTAAGGTTAAAATTAATGTGACCAATGTTAGGTTTATATGACGTTTTGAGTTAAGTTATGGCAATTCTTGGTAGTTTTCAGTTTATTGCCTGTTGTGGTTTTATTGTGAATGCAATGGAATTGAAGTGGTAGTTCGTTTAGAATAAAATTTCTTGTAACTGACTTTAGATTATTGGATAGGTTTGCCTTCTATTATAATTAATAATTTATGTATTTGTGATATCATCGGACAATTTGGGCTATGTAAATAAACATATTTATACGAGTGCGGTGGAGATACTGCGATCGCCAACCCGCATGCCAAGCGTGGCGATTATGGCATTTACCCCCCATGAAATTGGGGGAGGCCTATGTCCAGCAGTGGACGTCCTAGGGCTGATATGGTGGTGGATACGGTTTGTTTACTTTTTTTCTCCGCTACCCAAAGGTTGTCTGGAAGAAATCGCTTATTTAGCGATAAGGCCGCCTGTTGTTTACCTGTGCTTGTATCTTTATGCTGTTTCTATCTGTAATTCTTTTATGAGGTGTGCAATTAAGCATATTGTATTGTATTGTAAATATATTAAACATAATCACCACACTTGGCATGCGGGTTGGCGATCGCAGTATCTCCACCGCACTCCAGGGATGCTGCTGCCCATCCCCCGGTGGTCTTGGTCGTAGTTCACCCACCACACTGGTCGCGTTACTTTATATAAGTCGCTAATTTTCTGGCGGTACCAAGTAATATTCAATTATATTTATCAAGACATTTATGTTAAAATTGATTTTCGAACCGAATACATTTCAATAAAACCCCGGCGCCGTAATTAATTCAATAAATTATATTTGATGCTTAAACTTTCTTACGATCGTTGAGTTTTTAATTAAAATTACCCCTAATGAGACCTCGTGAATTCAATTCCAAATATTAACTGGCATTGCAAAAAACGAAATTAATTTCAGGTGTCTGAAAATTCACCGTCGAAAGGGGTGAAAAGGGATCAAAAATTTGTTTTGGGGGTAAATCATTATTTCTTGAAACGACATCCTTGAAACTTCGTGTATATTTAGACTTACCATTGTAGTATAAGAAAACTGCTAAGAGCGTTTTTATAAATTCACCCTCAGAAGGGGTGAAAAGGGGGTTGAATGATTGTTTGTGAGCAAGTATTTTTAAACGAGAAACTTGAAATTTCGTTAACAGAAATTTAGTAGACTAAACATAAAAATATAATAACTCAAATTGGCAGCTACAACATCTGTTGTTTCTTCGAGAAATCTTAAGAAAGAAGATTATTTTGAAGCCCATCTTTACTTAGTCGGCTCATAAGTTCTGTCATATACATAGTATCAAATAAAAACAAAAGTTTAAGTTTATTCCGTATAATTTGTACAGCGTTTGAAAGCTTATAAACTAGAGAATCTAAATGTATAACATTTATTCAAAATGACCGCCATAATTATCTACACAGGCTTGAAGTCTGCGTGGCCAGTCGTCAATGGATTCACGCACCACTTTCATGTCGATATTGGCCACTGCCGTAGCAAGGGATTTTTTCAGCGAGTCTAGATTGTTTTGAGCACACCTTTTCCTCTAAATACTGCCATATTTTATAGTCTAACGGATTAAGATCTGGGCTAGAGGAGGGCCAATCTTCATGCCGTATAAAGTCGATTTTATTGGAGGCGAGCCAGGCTTGTGTAGACTTTGCCTTATGGGCTGGAGCAGAGTCCTGCTGGAAAACCTAATGCTGGTTTAGAAACATCGTATGGGATAGTGGTTTCACAATATTCGTCAACACCGTGTCTTGGTACACTTTGGCACTAGTTTTTACTCCTTTCTCACAAAAATGCATACTAGTGACGCCCGCATAAGAAACTCCCAGCCAAACCATCACAGATGAAGGGTGATGACCTCTTTGAATACGGAGAATGCTATTAGACGCTTCTTTACTATTGCGAGCGTACACTCTATCATTTTGTTTATTACAGTTTTCTTCTATGTCAAAAATTTTCTCGTCCGAAAACAGTATACAACGATGCTTATTTTTAGCGTACTTCTTCAATAAAGCTTTAGATCTTTTAAGCCTTAAAGCTTTAAGCCGACCATTGAGAAGATGGCCAGTTTTTCGTTTATAAGCACGAAGTCTCAGGTCTTGATTAAGCACTCTTTTCACCGTGTTTCTGCTCAAACCCATCTGGAGGGCCATAACTTTTTGTTTCCTAGCGGGATTTCTGGCAATGCGTGCCCTAATTGCTTGTACAACCGCTGGAGTCCTAGCTGTACGCGGACGACCGCTTCTTTTCTTGTCATTTAAACTAGAGACCTCACTGTATCTTTCTATGGTACGATACACAAATCTTAGAGAGAATTTTAAATTTTCAAGTAGCTTAAAAATTTTAGTCGGCGAGTGTCCACAACGATATAGTGCAATTATTGCGGTACGGCTATTTTTAAGCGTCCACTCCATGTTAAAGAAAACAGAAAATTGCAAAATTATACTACTCAAATATTTAAAAAAGATTCGAAATTCAAATGCACTACGGTTTTTGTTTTAGGAGTTCCAAATTTAAATTTTAAAGGCCAGTGACAGAACTTATGAGCCGACTAAGTAACTTAAAATTTGCTATTACTTCTGAACCGCAGGGGATATTGATATTCCTTGCATAAACAGATTGATAAAATATTTATCTCAAATCTGTACTCGCGTTTGATATTGGCAGATTGTATAGGAGAGCAATAATTAACCCTGCGCCATAAACAATGTATTGCAATTATTTAAAGATATATTATGGAGAAAAAAATCCGTATAAGCAAGAAATACGAGTAGAAGCCAGTTAATTTTTTTTTTAAATATGTCGTATGCTAAGCTACTAGTGGCTCCGTGAGCTGAAGACCTCGCGAAGTCGATAATTGATCGGAATATTATTGTAGATCAGTTTTTCGTTTTTTTTTCCAAGTGTTCTTAGCCGATTTTTTTGAAACAATGTGAACAGGGTAGATTATCATATGTTTTTGTCATGTTCGTTTTTATTTTATTTTTAAATGTTGGATCCATGGGAGCTCGCGTGGTCTATAGCTCTCAGAGTTTTAGTATTTTAATGTAACCTAACTTGCGATAACGATGAAAAAACCATACAAAGCGCAATCCTTAAGCATAACATTAGCTTGAAATAAGGGCAAATAATTAAAAAATAACTCACCATCATCAACATCCTCTTCTTCAACCGTCCTCGCCCCTTCAGGTAGATTCACCTTCATCCCTTTCATCCTAAAGAACTCCTTCACCACCTTTACAGCATACTTCGTCAATTCAGCCCATTCAGATAAAAACCCTCTAGGCTCGCTCATTCCTATTTCTTCCTTCTTAATATTAAGCTTATCTACAGTCTCTTGATCTAATGGAACAAAACTAATCATTTGGTTAGCTCTAATGGTTTCATTAGCATTAATGTCATCACCGAGTAGAGTTTTCTTAGCCACTTTCAAGGCTTTGTACTTTATGCAAGAGAGGGCTTCTCCTCGGAGAAAGCAGCCTTCTTTGACGTAGCGGAGGTAACCTTCTTCAGTGGCGGTGATCACGTGAAGTGATAGAAGGATTGCGATTGTGATGAGTGAGCTACGAATCATGGCTGCTACTTATCTGTAAAGGAAATGACGCTAATGTAAGCATTATTAAACTATGAAATACAATCCCTTACAACCCCTCTGGTGTTGCGAGTGTCCATGGACGGCGCAAATCGCTTACCATCAGGCGGTTCGTATGCTCGTTTGCCTCCTATGCCATAAAAAATAATAATAATAATATAATGATATATATAATGAAATAAAAGTAAAGAAACTTCAGACAAACAAAAATCGTGAATGAAATTAAATTAAAGATCTATCTATTAATCATCTTTTACAATATTTACTAAAATCATTGCTCATTAAGACTACAAATGTTAACTCAGTAATTATAATAACTAAAAGGCCTTTTATACATATATCGTTAAAATAAGTTTTTTACATACTTGTCTAGTTAATTAAGTACATTTATTTATACGGGCATATAAAGGTCATACAAAAAGCCTGAAAATAAGTATAACAATATACTATTTATATGAGTAATAGTAGTAAGTAGTATGTAGTAGTAGTTGACTGGTATAGTGAATAAATTAACTTATATGTATGTTAAACATAATAGAAACTAGTTACCGATTGCAGTTAGCGATAATATTCTGCCGAAAATGATAGGGAAAATTCTCTCTTATATTATTATTTTTATTAGTAAAGTTATTGCTAAATAAAATAAGTAGGGGACGATCTTACATAAATCGAACTAATATCGGCCCATAAAACGTTCCATAAGCCCTGTATGAGGGTTACTACTAGACGACGATATATGTTAAATAAATACTTAAATACTTTGGCGTTTGGGGTTAAAACTCTGGGGCCATGGGGTCCAAGTGCTCGTCGCCTCTAGAAGGTGATTTCAAAGCGCCTTATAGAGGCTTCTGGTGACCAGAGGGCTGGCCAGTATTTCGCCCAGCGGATCAGCATTGCTATCCAACGGGGTAATGCGGCCAGCCTTTTGGGTACACTACCTAGTAATATAGACCTAGGGCAAATTTTTTATTTATAAGTTTTTATTTTTATTTATTTTATTATGTTCTATCCTTGTTCTTTTTTGTTGTGTTATAAATAAAAATCTTAAATACTTAGAAAACATCGAAGACGTACTAACAAACTTTCATGTTCATGACACAAATTGTTTCCCTTGCTGGCATTCAAACCCACGACCGTCAGCTCCGTAGGCCGGGTCACTCACCACTAGGCTATACGAGACGTCAATTGGGGCAAAATTATATAATTAACTATGTATCAAGTATAAGAATTTGCTTCAATGTTATCACACACATCCAAATCGATACGTATACAGTTACGATTTCCTATATAAAGTTTTCCGGCTTCCGTTCGCAACTTTTGCCATTAACTCTCACTGAAGGATTATCAATAATGAATTTCCACGACAGTTTTATAGGTACCTATCACTTGGTAAACTATTTCCTGGCACGTTCAAAATGATCAAATCTGTAGTATAAATTAGGATACTTACAAGAACATCCAGAGATAATATGTGGACGGGAAGAATCGTTATAGTGCAAAATGAAAACCAAATTATTACGTATTGTTCATATACTACAGTGGATAAACAATTCAGGAGACATTGAAATTAGGTTAAAATGTATCGGAGAAGTTTCTTAGTTTAGTGCATATCGATAAAACACTGAAAAATATAGTTTTGAATATATTTTTTTGCTCGTACAATTTCTTCTAGCTATTAGGAAGTTATCTGTACTTCCTATCCGATGGAGAAAAAAACTGATTATGTTACCCATATGCTACTATGTTTAAAATATTCTGTGGACAAGTGATTTTTACTATAAATATTATTAAGAGTGCGCAGTACGTTCGGTTCTCCATACAAACGTATTTACGCTCTCATTTCAAAACGCCATGCTAGAATAACATGAAACTTTGTATACACAATGGAATCCGGCGTATCTAGGTCGGAAATTAGTTTCTGTTGCTAAATTTATAATGGAGAAAAAATACAACGATTATTAAGGTTTTCATACAAGCCGTAAAAAACTCAAAAGACCGCTGTATTTTTTTCTTTTACAATTTCTAGCAACAAAAACTAATTTCCAACCTAGATATGCCGGATCCCATTGTGTATACAGAGTTTCATGTTATTCTAGCATGGCGTTTTAAAATGAGAGCATAAATACGTTTGTATGGAGAACCGAGCGTACTGCGCCCTCTTAAACCTTAATAGGGCAGAGGGTAATCCGATTGTTACTTACAGCAATAAGGTTCAAAATCAGGTGGTAACTATTTTACCAGTGCCCTATTAAGGGTTAAGTGTTAGTTCTTTCCGTTTAGTAGATAAGTAGTTTAGTCTGTAATTTAGTTAAGCTGTTAATTGACTGACTCATACCTAAACGAAGAACAATTTATTTCTTTATTAATACATTTAGGATGCCTCTCAGGGAATAAATAACTACCAGACAACCATTGAAAGTGAGGTTTTGAAAGTGCCGGATTGAGCAAGGATATCTATACAATTAAAGTAAAAGTCACTTCTAAGCAAGTAAGTATGTAAAACGTTAATCATAGAGTACAAATGTGACAGATTACTCTCATGGACTCGTACACCAACAATTACCAAGGATGTCGTGCGTGTGTCAAATTAGTTACTCGTGTACTCTCTCTGTAGCGAGGGTAAAATTGCCGGTTACGGACGAAGATTGCCTACGTGAGTTATCTGGAGCGACTTGGAATGGAGTATTTTATCTGACATACATAAAGAAAAGAAGAGTAGTTGACCTACGTGTAAAACCAATAAGCCATTTTATATCTAATAGGTAATTTGAGGAAATGCCTAGGTATTTGGTTTGAGTATTTGGACGTGTTCCAGATTTAGTTGGTAAAAACATCGAACTTGCATACAAACTTCTCACAACAATCAAAGTTAGCATCAGTAAAAATGTAATTATCTTTTATCAAAAAATTAAATTGAGTCACTCATTTGCTCAAAGGTTAGCTGGAAGAGATCCCTTAAAGAAATAAGCTTGCCTTTGTACATATACTTTTTGTTTGTTTCTAATTTTTTCGTGTTTATACATACATGTCATAAGTTTTCACGACACGCAATAATCGTAACATTAATTTTGACAGTTCTGAGAAACAATCAAATTTAATGAGAGTGATATTCTTAACTTGACTGTTACCGGTAAAACAAACAAGGAATGATTAATGAAAAAATAAATGTTTTGTCTTTACTGCATCTAATTATGTTCATAAAGGCTTGTATTTTCAACCCTTAAAATATCATACAGGGTGATTCAGGAAACGAGCAGGACCAACACCACATACATAGTAAATGGCAATGGATTGTTCACCATCGTATTTAATTGAAACACCCATACCTTTTTCCTGTATTTTAATTTTTGTTAAGTTAAAGTTTAATTCTCTACAATCATGGTCACCCTATAACAACTGGTTTATAAAGATTATGGCTGAGTTGCACCAAACCGTCTGTAATCGTAAGCTGTGTTCGTTAAAATTTGAATGTATGGAAAGTTTGACAAGTTTCTATGGGCTGACAGCTGCCGGCGTCATATTTAACGTTGACCAGTCTGTGATCGTAAGTCGGTGCAACCCAGCCTAAGGCTGAGTTGCTCCAACTTACGATCACAGACCGATCAACGTTAAATATGGCGCCGGCAGCTGTCATCCCATACAAACTTGTCAAACTTTCCATACATTCAAATTTTAACGAACTTATTTTAGTTCGTAAAATATTACATAAAAAAATACATACTCAAATAAACTTTACAAAAAAGAAATACAAACAAAAAATTCAGCTTCGAAATGCGAACGATTTAATTCTGCGAACTCCACGAACGACATATGGAAAAAAAAGCGTATTGTATGAAGGTGCTCAGCTATACAACAGACTTCCTAAAAATATAAAGGATGTCAAGGCAATGTATCGTTTTAAAAAAGTGCTTAAAATTCATATATTAAATAACTACTAAACTACACGTACATAAACAAAAATCCAAATACTCAGAAATACAAGACACCTGGAGTTACAGGCGTCCATAGGCTGCGGTGACCGCTTACCATCAGGCGGGCCGTACGTTTGTTTGCCACCGACGTGGTATTATTAAAAAAATATATATATACAGGAAATTAACAATATTAAACCAAAAATACTATAAACTATATTATAATATCAATATGGTATTACATAATGACAAAACAAAATACAACGCAACTACGCTATGCCACTTCCAGTCTGTGTAACTCAGTGATTTTCTTTATCTTGTTTGCGACGCGGCGCGCGGATCTTGCCGGTATTAGCAACACGCGGTGCGTTGCAAATATAGATCTACCCTCTTTTTTATGTTCTCGCTCATTAGAAACATGTACTTGTGACTAATTTTAAGTTCTCATAATAAGTGAATTGTAAATTCTTAATGAGAATAAATGATCTTTAAACCAAAAAACGAACACAGCTTACGATTACAGACGGTTTGGTGCAATCAAGCCTAAACCTCTTACTGTTATGACAGCACTTTGATTATGAAGAAAGTAAATTGTCACATTGAGTGAGATACGATATTTCAAAAGTAACCGGACTCAGATGATATTGACATTGACACGTATCACTTGCCTGAAGTATTCTGAGTGACCATGAATTTCGTAAATCGTTAAAAACATTTTGTTTTCAACACCAAAGATAAATGAACATTAATTTCACTAGTAGTGGCACGAAGCAGAAGCTTATGATCTACTGAATCCGTAGTGTTGATCTTGCTCACGTCTCCCAAATCACCGTCTATATTCGTATTGAAGACGCAAACACTGTATGTATGTTCAACTCAGGAGAATGAAACAATTAAAAACCACGAGTTTAAAATTACAGTTTTTGTAGTGACAGTGAATCAAATTTAAGTTTTATCCACTAAATGTTACATTACTACATTAGAGATGACGTTACTTGTTATCTCGAAAATGCTTTAAACGTTAAAAAAACTAAAATGGCCGCCAAGTTTCGGTTGTTTTCAAACCGTAGGCGCACAGGAGTTTTGTTCGTTAAAATCTGTTTTTTCGCAAGTTTTACATGTTTCTATGGGGTATTACAGCGGCTGACGCCATATTTAAAATTGATCGATGTTACATCCTAGGGCGCCTTCCTGATTCGTCGATGCGGAGGCGGTACGATATGAGAAAACTGTCCGCTGTCAGTGTCAACCACTAGAATGCGGTACTGCCCCCCTTTTGCGCATGGTGTTACTACTGCGCAAACGCAATAGTGCCAGTTTTTCGTCAAGTGAGGAAATCTCACATCAGTAAACTCACGTCAAAGAACAAAATACCTGTCACATATCGCTCCCACCCCGACAAGTCAGTAAGTCACCTAAGACGATGCAAGCAACATATCCTTAGTACGACTATAAAAAGTAATGAAGACTTTGTATTCACTCACTTTTCAAGCTTTTATAATTACTTGCAATGCTCAGATGTAAGTTTATATGGTCAGGTCAAATCTTGCAACTGAATTTTAAAGTAGTTACCTTTAACCGAGCTTATGTGAGTTCGGTGACAATGCAATATTATGGCACCACCGAACTGATCTAATGATGGATATAGAAGATGGCCATAGCAACTCCTAAACTACACAAGATTAGCCCGTCGTGTTTGAGCTCATTGCAACCCTCTCAACTCGTCGTTGATGACTGTGGAAAAAAGCACAGCCGGCAATAAAAACTTGCACCTGTCGACTGGGGTTTCTGAGGTCGACTTTAGGAAAAAAATGGGGCTATTTTGATCATTTAGGATTTAACATACAAGCAATTCGGTAAATTTAATTAAGTAAATATAAAGATAATGTACATGTGTACAATGTACTGTATGATAATTGCACTGCCACGGGTCACAGGAAAATAAAACTAATAATTTATGAGAAAAACCGGTTTGATCAAAGTTACCCTTTGAATCAAAGTAAACCCAGTTTACATTTTTTGACAGAAACTACTTTATTGCTATTGAGTATATTGCGTATTATGCAAAAGCGAATTTAAATCATTAACTTTTTGACTTTGAAGAGCATCTAAACTCGTAAGACCTCATTGAAAGTGCTCTTTGAGCTTATAACTTTCATAGAAAAGGGCAAATTTCAAAACGTGCTTGAAATTGATCAAAATTCCCGGAACGAGCAATCTTAAGTGTTAACGCGGAAGTAGTTAAAGCTCTTTAACGTTGGAATTAAGACAGAAGCAGAAGGGTTAAAAGTTTTCATTGGATTCACGGCTATGATGAAATTTTAAGTAGGTACCGGCTTGTATTATTAAAGTGACTGTATTAAGGCGACTTCTTGACTTGACGGGGTGGGAGCGATATGTGGTCGGTATTTTGTTCTTTAACGTGAGCTTACTTATGTGACATTTCCTCACTTGACGACATACTGTCAGTATTACGTTTGCGCAGTAGTAATTCCATGCGCAGAATTGGGGCAGTACTGTATTAGTGTTGGTGGACACTGGCAGCTGACAGCTTTCTCATATCGTACCGCCTCTGCATCGACAAATCAGGAACGCGCCATAAAACATATTTTTGACAAGCGGTTTAGCCTAGTGGTTAGTGACCCGGCCTACCAAGCTGATGATCCTTGGTTCGTATCCGGGATTAAGGCAAATAGTTGAATGATGAGCATGATTATTATTATTTTCTGTATTCAATTTTTTTCTTTGATCAGGGTTTTTATAATAAACTTAATAAATATAAAAATAGGTGGACATACAAAATATAAATGCATTATAAAAGCTCCCTAACCTAGGGACTTTTTTTAATATTTTTTACAAAATAATTACTTAATTATATCGGGTGAATGCAAAACGGCCTTAAGAGTTAACGTGGAGTTAAGCCAAAAGTTAATGTCAAGTATGACAATGTTCCGAATTCGAATGACACGCATGTTGACGTTGTTTAATTGTTAAGAGGATCTTTTATACAGTAAAAATGTAACTTCGAGACAGGCGTTGCTTTATGACCAACAAGAATATGCTACGTCGGTGTAAATAAACAAGGCTTATATTGATACACTAAGCCAATAATTTGGTGTACCAGTTAGAAACCTTAATATACAGGTAATAATGTCGAGAAGTAGCAGACCCATTCCTTAATTGACCATACGCAGATCTCTACACATTAGTTTTAACTTTTCACTGTACTGTTTAGTTACTTCACAAAAATCAAGTTTTGTTTTTTACGCGTACTAACTGTAAAGAAAACCGCAATAACATTCCAAATGTTCAGGCTTTTTTAAAGAAATAATAATTTTGTAGAATTTAGAAAAATTACACACCTTATTGCGCAAACCGAACCCGTAAATAACGAATTAATTTATGTATTTGAAATTTAACAAAAATAATCCTTAACATGAACTTTAAATTTATTTTTATTACCTACTCATGTTTACGTTTTATTTTGAATCGTATGACATTACATTCTTAAGAAATTCTTTTTTTTATCCGTAAGCACTGTTTAACCGCAACTTTAAAACTAACTCAAAACTTACTTGGCAATGGCACAAAACTGGCAAGCACTACACTTCACTCCACAAAAAAAAAAAACAATTTGAAAATCGAACGCGCGCCTCGGTCTCCAACGGCCCAATGTCAAGAGCGCGCTCCTGATTCGCTATTTAAATGATCTAGAATAAATCAGCCAGCCAATCGGATGGATTTAAATATGATCCGAATGATTTCGAAATCGTAACCAAACACTAGTTGATACCTTGGTTTTGCGCGTGTTGATTTGGTTAGTGCGAGCTTTGAAGAAGCATTTATGCTGATTGTCTATACCTTGCCTCAAATTATAGATGAATAGAATTGTTGATAGCTTTGTTCCAGCTTGGTGAACATAACAGTAACACAAAGTCGAGAGGTAGGTCACTGCGCAACATCGGAGCAGCCCAACTGGGGAAGTACCTCCACGTTCCATATTACCGCAGCCATAATAACACCACTACTTGCTCTTTAGGTTATGTGGTGTTGTGTTCCTGGTGGTGAGTAAAGTCGCCAGAGTTCCCAAGGATGCGCTGTGCTGAGAGTGAACTGCATACCTTCCTAGCGATCAACAATACAAATGTTCAAGTCAATAAGGGGTCGGTAACGCGCTCTATATTCGCTGTCAAAGTCGTAAAAGTGTGTCCTATCCCCCCGCTACATGTATTTCGTGCTCCTCCACCCTAATATAAAGTTATTCGTAATTTCTCATAATTTATAATATATGTAGCAGTTCATAAAATACGTCTTTCTACAAAATTGCATAATTGTAGTGCTTATAGTCTCCGAGTAAATCGGCTGTGACATACGGACGGACGGATGGACAGTCATGACGAAACTATAAGTGTTCCGTTTTCGCAAGCCTAAAAAGTGACAAACACTACCTTATTGTCAAAGTTTGAAGCGAGTTGTAAGTGTCCTTCATAAGCAAAAGTTCCTTCTGTGTCGATATCAACAAGGATGATATCTTACGGCGTCGTTACAGAACTTTATGCCTTCTTGTTACTGCCAAAAGTTACCGTTTCGTTTAAGAATGACTTTCATATATGTATATTCGTGTTTCGAGCAGATTTGCAAGTTACGATTGATACACAAATATGTAAAAAGGTACTATTACGTGCTCTGCAAACGACATAAATAATCAAACTTATTTAATCTGTTATTTCAGTTGTAATTCGAATTGTATGTACGTGGGAATTCAAAGGGTTTTTGGTAATATCTTCCTACTTGTATCGCTTTAATCGTAAATCTTAACAAAAGTTTCGTGTTTACATGCAATAATATTTTTTTAGCTGCTAATATAACATATTAACTTTTTATTTTTGATAAAAAATTACAGCGATATATACACAATATGAACCTATGATGTTTTTAAGCAGATACAACATTAACTGTAAATCTAGAGCGCGATAGTAGATGTATAGTTTGTCACAAAACGTTTTAGCCTCGTAAGTCCCCGCGTACTTGTACAAGTACAAAATAATGATAGTACTTCAGACCTGACATTTTAACTGCCGAGTATAAATAACTGCCTAATGTACTTTACCAAGTACAAATTAAGGATGCGCTAAAAACCATACACATACTGAATAAAACAAAGGGCAAGAATTTAGACAAATTCGAAAAAGTCGCGTCTGGGACCGAAGTACTACACTTAGTTTGTACTTGTGGTAGTACACTGGGTAGTTACGACTACTACATTTGAAAAAACAAAGGACTTACGAGGTTAGTGATACCTACTTAAATTATTGACCGAGCGAGCGAAGCCTCTCCGTTTCAAGTAATACATAAATGCTTTGATATATCTGTCCGGATTTTCGGCTGTCTCTACTGGTCACATTTCTTAACCGATTCTCGTGATGTGAGCAGGTTCAGTAATTTAATGGATTTTTTAGTTGAATCGATTTTTGGATATATTTTAATTATCAAAAACTTAATCGCTTAAACTGCTGGATATAAGCCTCCTCTATCGAGTGCCACAATGACCGGTTCTGCGCCACCCGCATCCAGCGGACTCCCGCGACCTTTACCAGGTCATCGTTCCACCTTGTGGGGGTCTGCCCATGCTGCGTCTTCGTTCCATTAAATTATATTACAGAAGTTTGATACATTTGTTTAACTTCATTTCAAAAAGTTGTATGAGGTTGTTCAAAAAAGGATTGTATAACTAAAACTTAGATAAGTTGAAAATGCCCCGACATTTTCATTTCAAAGCTCAATATCTAAAAACGGCTAAACAGATTTTCATGAAACATGGCTAAGAACACTGGGGATAAAATTATCTATGACACAAAAAAACTAAACGAAAATCGGTTGATCCGTTTGGGAGCTACGATACCACAGACAGACACGTTAAACTTATAATACCCCTCTTTTTGCGTCGGGGGTTAAAAATGGTTGGCAATCCGTATGTTATATAGTTACCGGCATCTACTCGTATATAATCCACATCTACAGTAACGCAGCATGCTTATTTACCACCAACGAAGTACAAAAGTAATCTCGCAAAATACACATTCTGATACAGACAGAAATGGCAATTCTCTTACAGTTCATTGTGCATTCGTTGTGGTTTTGATATTGAATTTCACTTGCGTTTTCCTATACGTTCCACATCATCGGCCAGGATAAGTTATTGTACTTGAGGTCAATTACCCGGTAGGACTGAATACTTAGGTACCTTTTCAGAGTTCCGTGTATCAAAAAGGGAAAATGACTATTGTGGACATAAGAGACATCATAAATACTTTCTTGCAAAATAAAACATATACCGATCAAAAAACCCTTAGGTCGCATGGTCCGATTGACTAGTCCGATCAATCGGAATACGTACCCCAACACCTTTTAAGTCAAAATGGCCACCAATTTAGTGCTACAGTAGCGTTTTCAAATGTAACTTTAGTATGGAATATTCATAATTACCTATCTATGTCAGAAAAAAAACGAGATTTTTTAACGGTACATACAGGCTGTATCAAAAATGCCGATGTTCCGTTAAGACATAAATTAATATCACAATCTGACTAGAAATAAGTAGGATTTATTACGGAACAAAAAACAAATTGGTTAAAAAATCTACTTATTTCTGTCAGAATGCGATAACAATTCACGCCTTAGACGGATATCCGGCATATTTGTTACACCCTGTAATGGTTGCATTTTCATCAAATATTCCTTGAAATGCTAAATTTTAAAGTAAGCATGATCACAAAAAGTGGTTAAAATTTTTATGCATACGGGCTGTCTAATACTAAAGAAACACCTACTCTGAGGACGCTTATGATTCTAAAACAATCACAATTACACTTCCGTCACTTCCGTACATTTTTGGATTTACACGTGAAGTCAATATAAGGCCTACGAGCTTTTATTAACGACGGTTTTTGACGGAACCCTCGGCACCCAATCACAACTCGTTGCTAGTCAATTTTCAAATATAGTGCTATCAAATTCCCAAATTAGGAGATATTAACTTTCCAAACAAAACGGCATTAGTCACGATACGCTCAATTAAACACGAAGGGTCATCAAAGGTAGTGAAAAGGGAAAACCACGATACCGCAATCTGATGGATCAATACGAGGCACCGAATTGTAACCGTTCCCTTTTAATATACTCGTAGAACTACATTTAATGGATGTTGGTCAGACTATTAGTGAGTCATGAATTGACTGAAAAGCAAATCATGTTTTTTTCTTTTTATTTCTTTCCATTTATTGTAATGTACGATGTGATGTAATCATAATTATTATTGACTTACTATCCCCTAGAGTTTTAAGCCTAGTGTATTAACTTTTATATGGCCCTGAATAAATATTGTTATAATATAAAACTAATTATTATTTCTAAGTCTGCTACAGGTATCTTATAATTTCACCTCATTTACTCGCCAGGAGCTGTAACACAAGCCAAATATTAATATTATTCAAAGACAGTAACAATAATATATATATACACATAGTAAAAGAATGAATTTATATAAATAATAATAATAATAATAATGCATATTTTGAAATGCAATAACAAAAACTAACTAAAATTAAAGTACCATACGTTTCCATAAGAAAAATACATCTAAGTTATGCAGCAAACGCACTGTCAAACTATCACAGTGACAGTGACGTTGACAGAAAAAAAAAGATATGCTGCAAGAAGTGCAAGAACAAATTAACAAAAACAGTAAACGCCGGTACATATAAAAAAAGTGTTAACCGGTTAAAGCATGCGTGCAGTACATTGCTGGTTGACACGAAACTGTAAAGATTAGCGTGTCAATTAGGAGATTAAGAGTACATATTACAACGATTTCTTCAGATTTTCTTTTAATAGTATTTCTTACCTCATAAATTTTTTGACAAAACATTTTCCGAATCGTTTTGAACGGATGTGTCGAATGGGACAGTTTCATTAGGTATATACATACTCGTAGGTACCATTTACAATTTTTATTTACTAATTTCATGGCATTTTCAACTGTAAGCATTTTCGTTGGAAGAATTGCAAATTACTTGCTTGGAAAATAACGAATAAAATCTAGAATAAAAATAACTCGTAATAAAATTTATCGGTTATTTATTTATTTATTATCCACACTTACAACTATTTTTACAGGACTAAGCCTAAGACAATAGTGTAACTACTAATATTTACCTATATACTATAATTATTTTCTTATTTTATTACGCTTATACGAGTAACATAACACAAGCAGTGCTGTCTTTTTTAATTCATTCAGAGAACACGAAAATAAATCAATGTTTTCTGCTATCACATTGAGGGTACGCACAGCACACGTCATTGGCGCCCTGCTGAGCAGGTTTGTGCGCCCGGGGGCTCGGCCAGCAGCTGCGGCCGGAGTCTACGCCACACATACCTATCGGGAACATACAAACTTACACAACGCAACACCTGACTGTTGTATATTTTACCCCTGAGTTATTTGAAAATGTATGTTGCCAGACATAGCTCTCTACGCACCCGCAGCTCGTTGTACCCCACCATGCCAAGTACGAATAGAGTTGGATACATTAGTGGCTTATTAGTGGATAAAATGGATATACTCCGTACTTCCTTCAATACAGAAATCGTACGAATTTATTTTGGATACGCTCTACCATAAGGTGATATCTGGTTTCATGCGGAGCCCAGACGACTGCATCTACATTACTTTCGAGATTACTTCGGACCAATGCATTGTGTATGGCGACAACCCCTGCAATACTACTAGTAAAATCATCGGAACGACGAAGAAAAAATCCCAGTATTCTATAAGCTTTTTTACAAACGGTGACGATAAATCCCGAAATCTCAGATCGGAACTTTTTTTTAAATATAAATCCAGTGCTTATTTATATTTCTGATGATGTAGTCAAGTTACTAGATTATCAATCGATCTTTGCCAAGTATTGGGAACAATATTTTAATTATTGAAATATGGGGAAATTGGGTAAAAGTGTCTACTGAGTTACCATATTCTTAATAGATTTAATTTTGAATAATATAGATTACTAATAAAAAAATGTTTACGCAGCGGAAAGCCTCAAGCGGCGCAAATATGCAGCCATTGATACTGGCTGTATGTTTGAGCCGTTTGTGGTTGAAACGTTTGGGCTGTGAGGGCCCGGAGCATATACTTTTTTCAGGGAGCTTGCAAAACGGCTCGTGGAGGCAACTGGTGACCAGGTGGGCTGGCACCTTTCTCGCCCAACGGATCTCTATTGCCATACAGCGTGGCAATGCCGCCAGGCTTATGGGCTTGCCACACGGCACAGACCTGGGGCCGGTTTTTAGGGTTCCGTAGCCAAAAGGACTAAAACGGAACCCTTATACATTCGTCGTGTCTGTCCGTCCGTCCGTCCTTATGTCATAGCCGATTTACTCGGACACTATGAACACTACAATTATTAAATTTGGTAGGAAGTTGTATGCTATGAACCGCTACAGAAATATGATGTGAATTTACGAAAAATATTAACCTGGGGGGGCACCCCATACATGTAACAGGGGGGCCAAAATTTTTTTTTCAATGTTCATAGGCGTGTGGGATATCAATGGATAGGCCTTCAAAATGACATAGAGGTTTCTAAAAAACTTTTCCATTTAAGTCAACCGTTAGTAAGATATTAGCTGTCAAAGTCGTAATAAGTGTTCCCCCCCTCTAATTTCCAAACTATGAAATATAAAATTTTGAAAAAAATCAATTTGATGTACAATTATAAATACTTTCAAAGAATTTTGGTTTGAACAAAATAGGTTTAACGGTTTTTGATCTATTGCTAAAAAACTGTCTTACCCAAACAAAAGGGCTTAAGAGCCGTGACTTCAGTATGAAGATACGACCTTTTTTGATTTACTGTATTGTATAGTGGTTTTAAATTTAATGTAGATTAGGCGGTGTCGGTACGGAACCATTCTCTGTGCGGGATCCGACACGCAATTGGCCGGTTTTTTATTTGTAATTATTTGGTTCTGTTTTATTTTAGTTTAAAGTTAGGTTGGTTATAATTTTCCTTTATTCCGATTATCATGTTAAAAATAAAATACGGTAGTGATATTATTATAATCTAAAAATAATTTCACTAACAACAAGTCCCGAGATCTTTTTTATTTCATACAATCTGAACAGCGGGAAAGGGACAAAAATGTGTCAGTATAAAAGTTGATTGGCCCTAATATTAAATGATATTTCGTATATTTTTAAAAACCAAATCCACTCAACACTTTATTATCTAGTTGTATAATGTTGGTGTCATTAAATCTCAAAAATAATTCAAAAGGAGTACCGGCATTGTGTCCCTCGAGTATTGTCTAAATTTCAATTTGAGGACACTTCACTGTTTACTGGGTGAATAAATTCAACTAAGTACTTCGTGCCCAAACTGTGAACAAATGCTAATTCACGAAAGGGCCGACTGGTATTCAGAAAGGTTACTCACAATTGGCTACTCGCGACATTTAAATCATGATATCTGATTACCACAGTTGCCTCGCAATTCGGAGTCAAAATATACTAGTGGCGAGGTAAGTTGAAATCGTGAATTGCACAACAGTATCCTTTATTTTGTATGATTTTCAACGTCTGATTAATGTGTTGGTGCAAAACCTGAGCCACTGCACCGAAGTTCAAGATTATCCCATAAGTATTTCAAAGATGGTAGTGAACAAGCATAGACCTAGCTGGCCTAAAGGGCATCGTAGTCTATGAAAGCTTGCAAATCAATAGGATATCATAAGCACATTGCCAGAATTTTAATGATTTATAGATTCACTGAGTTGACATTAAGAGACAAAATGTAGGTCCTCACTCACAACATAGTGCAAAGCCGGAACTGCCGGATGCTCCTGCCTCCTTTCTCACCACCAGGAACAAAGCACAAAGCTAGTAATAATGTTTTTTGTAAGGTGGCGGTTTTTTTCCATGTGAGGCAGTGAATCTTTTTCTTGACAGTTTGTCATATCGATAGACAAAAAAATACTACTTGGGTAGAAACTTGTTAACGTAAATACAATTACAAGATAGGCTAAAAGACAGACCCTGGGGTGTTTTTGTGCCAATTTTGGTCATCATTATAACTTAGGACCGTCTTTCTTGTCCGTGAAAAAATGACAATTGATTTTCGCCTAGAAAAATTTATGTTTACACGACATTTAGGTTTTCTTTGTTGTCGAACAATATTCTCTTTGAGAGTCCTGAATAAAATTCTTCAATCTTACCTTCCAGAATATTTTTAAAGAAAATGACGTGCCGATAAATGAGAAATCTTGTCTTATCTTTCGATTGCCTTCTTCAAGGTAGAACTTAATTTTAGTACAGTAAATTAAATCGGGTTAATTTGTATCGGTAAAGGATAACATCTTAAGGAAACTGATCTATGTAATCCCATCCCAACAAGATCTAGTTGTAACCTGGGGGTTGGATGGTGAGGAGCCAGTCGCTTCCTTAAAACGTAGTGCGTTCGCCAAATTATGGGATACGGTACCAAAGTGGACTCTAAGTTCGTATAGACTAAAGCCAGGAAAAGTAGAACTATGAGGAAGATATTAAATAGGAATTCGCCAGTTACTTACGCCAAAACCTTAAAATTCCAGGGACCAACAATTTACCTTAAAGTTTGCATTTCATTTGTAATGTGGAAAAGTTTTCGTAGGCTTGTTAGGTATCAGGTACGAAGTTATTAGCCAAGTGGGTAGTTTCATGAACATTATCTCTGAATAATAACTTATGTCAATCGTTGAAAGTAATATTTTTTCATTATACAACTAGATAATAAAGTGTTGAGTGGATTTGGCTATATTAATTGTTGGGAATTTCAGAAATAGAATAAAATAAAAAAGTAAAAGTGCAACGACGCTGATTTTCAGTGAATCCGATAAACCAAAACAAAACTTATATCCTAAGAGGTCCATCACTTTATTTTAGATTATTCTTACCAGCGAAAACTAAACGAAAAGAGTGTCATGAAAGATATTATTAATTTTCAAACTAACCAAAAATAACTTATGCCTACAATTAACTAACTGTAATAGTACTTAATATTTATGTTATTGGGCCTTACACTTTATTTACTACTAAACAAGCTAATGTCCTTTGTTTTGGTTCTTTGTAAATGATTCTCTTTACAACCATGCAGGGGTTTAAGCTAGAAACGCACAGAGCGTGGCGTAGCGTCATTGCAGGGTGAAGGCAGTTTTGTGGTGAAGCGAACGCGGTCCAGGGGGACGTCACACCAAAACACTTATTCGATAGCGCGGTAGAGCGGAGGTGGTGCGTGTGACGATTAAAAACAGTAATGACAGTCGACAGTGTTGGAAAGATCAAAAATGCAAAACCGCCTGCGCCCCGCACCGCGCCGCGCCCGCTCTGTGCGTTTCGAGATTTATCGGGACAAAAAATCGTTTAAGCAAGGTCTAATTTCTGGGAACATTCGCTTCCTCCGGGCTTTAACAAAACAGTTGATTGTGTGTAATTAAAATATTATTTGTTTCTATCGACATTTTTCTTTGAAAAAGTTAAGTCGCGTAGTTACAATAATTAGGCTGGATAGAAATAAGGACAGCCTTAGATTAAAGGCCAAAGTAAGTAAAGATTTTATTTTTTATACCACGACGGTGGCAAACAAGCTTAAGGTCTGCCTGATGGTAAGCAGACACCGTACCCTATGGACACTTGCGACTCCAGAGGAATCACAAGTGCGTTGCCGACCCTTTATTGAGTTGGACCCTTTATTGAAGTTTCGTTTAGTTAAATTAATCAGTCTGCATTGGAATATGGACTTAATCTAAGGCTTAACGTCAAATAAGTACCTAATAATGGGCAATAATTTCAGGCGAAATCGCAGACCTAAGTATATTAAAATGGTAGACGTTTCACTTTTAAATACTCGTATATGCTTTACAGGATTGTAGGTATATTATGGTCACTGACTATGACAATTGGATATTTTCCACATATTGAAATGAATAACTATATAGCGTTACGACCACGATAATGATAATAAATCATTCTAAATTGTAAATTACAAAAGTTAATCTAAATAATAAAATTATGGCTTCAAAAATTCGAAACATTACGATTTTTATCGTCCAAGAAAATGTAAAAGGTAACATATAGAATCATTATATATTAAAAAAAATGTAAGGTGACTATATACCTAAACGACAATTTCACGACCAAAACAATCATTGACTTATTTTCCATTCGTTCGAATATCTAGTATGAATGTGATACTTGGTCCCATATATATTTGATCCTCTTGAAACACCGTGTTCAAATGGCACCATGAAAATGCCAGCTTCGCGACGATGGGTGTCATTGTCAGAAGGTCTAAATTTTTTTGCCGCTACGACGATTGGACGAGGCCTGATGCCGAAGTTCATTTGAAAAGCCATCATTAATACGCATTCGTAAACTTGCCCTAGAAATTAAAATAAGAGCATAATAATCGGTAACCTTCATCCATGAGCGGGTCGCTACCGGAATCAGAACTGATTCGATTCATTTCAGCTTAATTATCTTAGGTTAGTTACTCGGCCTGATAACTTTTGCCCTTAATGAATGTGCGTGGTAAATGAGATTTTCATTAACTATGGCTAATACGGTAAAGGTCATATTTGCTTGACAGTGTAGACCTAATAAGGGTTTAATCAAAGTACGTTGTTTGATTCCAAATTCCAAATAATTTACGTCACGTAGTTTTAAGTAAAATAAGGTTCAAGTAGCATTTGCATCACTAAAACCTAACATGGCATGTGAAGTTGAATTATACACTTAATAATTATATTCTAAAAACTTCTGTACAGTCAACGTCAAAAGTAGCTACGCATTTGATAAGTTCAAAAGTCTTTATTATAAGGGAATAAGAACGTTTGACCCCTTCATGTGCGTAGCCACTTCTGATACTGACTGTACACTATAGAAGCACTTTTCAGCCAGCCACATTTTTAGAGCATGCTTAATTCTTACGAAGGTTAGGTAAGGGTTGATTGATTCATTTGTGACTGGGAATTTTCATGATGATAGAGAACATACGTAGGCTCAATTACAGTTGTTTTTATGACACAACTGGGACATCCCTAGCACATCGCCTTTATTCAATGTCTGTATTCTATTAGCGAAGAAGACTTATCCTCACTTTCATATCTCTGTTTTTCAAAAGCGAAATAAAAAAGACATCAATCCATGGTAACGACCGGCTTAGCCTAGAGGTTAGTACTGTACATACGAGCTGATGGTCCTGGGTTCGAATCCTGTCCAAGGTAGATTGCGTGAAATTAATTATTAGGCATGTCCTAAAAATCTTTTATGTCATAAAATGAGTGGGTGAGGAGCCACGATTTTAATGAACATGATTAATTTGTTTCTAACTCCTTGATGTTTGCTATGTATTTAAATAATTGTATATATATTAAATATATCGTCGTTTAGTACCAATAACACTTATTCCTTACTAATTTCAATTACTGATCGTCCTTATTGACATCAATGAAGTAGGATCTTTTGCTGGAGGATGACACTTTTATTTATACTAGCATTATGTATAGCATAATATCAGCTTTTATGGTCACGTTTTACCGTCAAATACGAAAAAAAAATACGTGAATAACACCTAGACACCATACGCCTACACATAGTCATATTAAGACGTAAGTAAAACTTAACTTTTTATACGTTTTGTTAAAATTTTAACGTCATTATGCTAACATGGTAATTGTCAAGGACATAAAGGACCATAGGCAACTTTGTATGGCGTCTGGAACTAAAACCAAACCCCCTTTTAAAATTTTACGCTATGGAGAATATTGACGGTCTGTTTAGCCTACTTGGTAGAGACTCTGCTTCCGAAGCTAGAGGCCCCGGGTTCGAATCCCGGCCAGGTCATTTATTTGTGCATTTATCACGGATATTTGTTCTCGGGTCTTGGATGTTTTCTATGTATTTAAGTATGTATTTATCTATATAAATATGTATATCGTCGTCTTGTATCCATAGTACAAGCTTTGCTTAGTTTGGGATTAGGTCGATTTGTGTAAGATTGTCCCCCAATATTTTTTTAATAAATGACAAGATGTTCAATATTTCCAAATAAATAATGTGAAACGAATATTGGGGTTATCATATCTTTGCATAAGAGTAAGAGTTCTAATATGAATATGACACACTCCGATAAAACCACTAAATAAACGAATGTAAATACTCCTAATTTGTACCAATTAACTTTAATATGTTGACAACATTTGACATGCATTTTCGTGTATGGAGATTAGTTTGCAACATCAGCGTGTTAGCTAATTGAATTAAAATCTCCACCGCACGTAAAATCTTGTCGGGTTATGTGTCGGGGCATATAATTTGTCAGGATAACATTGCGGGCTATTGCGGTTTTTGTCCACATCATTTTACGAGCCACAAACAGTTCATATTTAATGCATCTATTTTTGGTTACAATGAGAAAGTGCAACAATTTCTTATTCAACGTGAACTGACGCAATTTGCCAAATTCTGTGTTTACTTTCACTGACAGAGCTGCATTTTTATCACACCGACCGCTAATTCGCATTTAGGTTGAGTTGCACCAAATTACATTCATGTAACTTAAACGGTGTTTGTTAAAATACTCGTATTGATAATAAAGGTGCTAACAAATTAATGCATTGATGGACAGTAGACGCATAAAGGTGTAATTCTATTGTTATTTCTATTGTGTCTGGAATAGTGTCCATCAAAGTGTTAACGACGGACTTTTTACGATAGGTAATTACGTCACAGATCTCCAATGTTATGACATGCAATAGATCTATGAAACCGCCAAGGCATACTATTGAAACCAATGTGTATATGATAACTTTTGTACAACTTTTTGGTGCGATCCATTCTTTATTTTTTTTGTATTGTGCGCGGTTTTTTCTTCTCGGGAAGTCCTTATGGGGGTGGGAGGGTAATTATACTACTTCTTGTGGGTATACTACTAGGAATTGTCGAGAAAAAACTTACTTTTACTATTTTTATATACAGATTTCTTAATTTTTCTGTTCTCTATATGTAAATCATAGGCTACATACCAATTTTCAGCTTTCTAGAACATTAGGAATAGAGTCTGACTAGCATAAGTCTGAACCAGCAATTTTATTTTTTTTGTCTGTAAATCGGTATATGATAACACTGAAGATAGGGTACGAATTAGTCTTGATACTTGTGTAATGTTTAAATAAGTGAAAATAATTGTAGTAGTAATGAGTATTAGTATATGTATGAAAAATAATACTTAGTATTTATTTTGAGTAAGTTAGTTAAATATATACTTAAAAATACATACACTGCACACCCAGTATTGAAAAAAAACTCGGCAAATTTTCCCGAAAGATAAAATAGTGTGTTTTAGTGTATACACGGTGTAACTTGAGCATACCAAATTATTTTAACAGCGTAGGTCTGAGGCCAAAAGAAGCAAAGAAGTTATATGACTTTTGGTCAAACTCGATATAAAAAAAGGAATTAGCAAAATAGCCACTTTCACAAACAAAAAAACGTTTTTTTACAAAAAAAAATAAGTTTTGCAACGACATAAGAATACTTTGACATCTGTCAATAGTTACGTCTAGACTAGACAACATAGTAGTAAAATCTCGATCAAAAACGCGTTATTCACTGAGTACCGTTACGAAAAAATTACAATTATCTCTGAAAGTAGCCCGAACCCCGTCAACTTCATACAACATTTTTTGCTTCTTTTGGCCTCAGGAATACGCTGTTAATTTGTTCATGTTACAATTAATAAAAGTTAATAACTGGTCGAAAGTGTTTACCTACTCCTAAACACACACACATACACACACACACACTCACACACAGACACACACACACACACACACACACACTCACTTGCGCCAATCTATTGAAGGAATTATCGTAGATAGGTACAATGTAGATTATAAAAATAATAATAATAATTTTATTAATAACATGTTATTTTAGAATCAGGTCAAGCTTAGTAACCTTTTTCCGATCTCATCAGAAATGTTGATTTTTTCCGCGCTGCATGTCTTATGTAAACTCACGCTCGAATTGGTTATCTGCAGGACAGGCCTCGCCTAGTGCAGGAGCCAATGTTCCAAGTTTGAATAATGTTCCCCATATGTGGCCAGTAATCTTTGTAAACTTTGAAATATGTACCTACTTGTTTTTGGAAAAAATGAACTTATACTTACTATACTTACTATACTTACACCGTGTACCTATATCAAAAAAGTGAGGGGGTAAAAACTTCCTATGAATAGTTACTGAAAAAAAAGTTCTTTTTTCTTTTCTTCGTATCCAAGTCCTAGGCTCCATGCCAAATTTCAAAGTAAGTACCATAGAGGTTTTGATGAGTGAGTGTGTGAGTGAGTAGCCAAATCTTTTTTTGGGGTCTGTGGTGTGTTTGGGGCGAAACAATGACGGTTTGAAAATGTGACAAGACGGTTCAGGAAAAGGACCTACTTTTTGCATCGCCTTCATTTTTGTTCGTCTTGATCTTTCATAAACCTACTAAATCTATACGGATACGGAACCTTCGATGCACGAGTCAGACTGGCACTTGGCTGGTTTTGTGTGTGTACCACGATCATGAATATGTGTTTAATTTTAATTGTATATACAAATACAAAATATATTTTTTTAATAATTTTGTATTTGTATATACAATTAAAATTAAACACATTATTCTAAAAATACGTGTTTCATATATTTAACAGTGCTGTCATGTAGTCCAGATTTTTTTGTTTTTTTTTCAAGTCTTTTAATTTCTCATCTCCGGGAGAGTGCTATTTAAATCATAGCTATTTGTGCGTAGAAGGAATTTTTCAATTATTTCACAAAGTATCGCGGCGCATTGAAAGTGACTGCGCGGGAGCACGCAACGGCTCTTAAGTTTCACTGCACAGCAAAGAGTACGTTTAACAGAAGTTAAAGTGATTTTGGGTACCATCATCATGTCAGGCGAAAGACGTCCACAGCTGGGTGTCAACTTAAAGAAAAATCTGTCGAATACGAGTCGAATGATTGTTAATCGAGTGAATGACGCTGGATGCCAATATCCAACATCGTTGGATCGTTACACTAATTAACTAATTGGGTTCTGAGTGTCATCAAATGAAAGACAAAAATTCTAAAAAGTTAACTGTCTAATCACCTTGAAAGAAAATTATTTCTATAAAGTATTATTGTGCTATATAGTAGGGCCTTTGTCATCTGAGCATCGGCCTAAGTATCCATTAGTATTTGAACAAACAATTTTTACATACAAATAAATTTATGAATAGCAAGTAGACTTCTTTTTTTAAATTAATAATAATATGATTCCTTTTTTGGACAGGCAGGAACCTATAAAAATAAAATTTAAATGAGTTTGTAACCTCTCGTTTAATCTTCACCGTAAATCCAAAAAAAGTGCATGTAAAATATTCATTTTGTATAACTTCGTGTCTGTAGTTCGGCTACTCTTTGCCAATAGGTTATTCACTTTCTAGAGCAATCATAGAAAGATTGGTATTCTTGAAACTTAGTGACCGATATCTTTAGATGATAGTAATGCGTAGAAATGCAGCCCAATTGATAAATCAATGCAAAATATACAGTCGGTACGCAAAACAAGAGGTGAAATTTGTAACATGACAAAAACTTCGCGGTGCAGACGCCAGCGTACTGGCCAGCAATAAAAAGAAGTAGATTTTTTTCACGAGCGTCTTTTGTTTGCCTGGCCGAGTTTCCCTGAAAAATGTGCTGTTCGCATTCAAAATCTATTTGATTTTACCTCAGGATTTTACTGGAAAATAATTAATCACTCTTTTCAACTTACTACACTTATAGTTTTTTATAATCAATGTATAGTTCATGTCAGAAAGTTTAATCGTGTAAATATTGTATAAATACATAGTTTCATACAAGGGCTGCCTCTTATGCAGGTAACTGTTGTGTATAAGTTTATGATATTGCGTATATTTCTTGTTGTTTGTTAAACCTAATCCAAGCCTCATTTGGCCGTCACCGGCCTCTAGACTATATGATGCTCGGATAGGTTTGAACCTGTGCTAAGAAATAGGATTGTTTGCAGCCCTTTATACTTGGCAACTTTTCTTCGGACGGCTTCTTCCACCGTGCATCGCCGCTCATGTAAAAATATCCGTCTGAGCTGCACGCTGCTTTAGAGGAATTACCGAGCCTATCACCTACGACCTCAACCATCGGGACTAAGGACCACCACTCAGGCCAGTGACTTTAGTTTGTAAATAGCTCCGTACTGACTGATCAAGCTGATCCCATTTTGTTCGTATATATTTCTTTATTTTGATTATAATTTATTGTACATACTTCAAGTTAGTTTTAATTACACACCCGCCGGCTAGCTGGGCTACAAATTCGACACATCTTAACGATAGCTTGAGACACGGGAGTTATTTAGAGTCGGCCTCCCTTGCCTGTCGTAAAAAGCAACTAAAGGGGATCATCGGGGTTGCGAGTTCACCATGTGACAGGGAACGCAACACCATGCTACCAACCCCAGGGAAAATGACGTAGATTAGTTAAGATGACCCAAAAGAAGTAAAGCACGAATAGGTTTTGAGATCCCGGAGTCCTCCGCGTGAGAGCGCAGATGGCGGTTACCATGTAGTTTTCACCACAAAACCCAGTCATTCCCCAATGACTGGGTACCTGGCTCGCAGGTTTTCTTCACGCAAAAAAAGCTATATAGACTAAAACCAATCTTAAACTGAACTCATCTGCAGTCCACTCAAATCTGGAGTAGAGCGCGGTACACCGGAAATTATATTCTGACACAACAACAACAGCAACATCCACAATGGCTAAGAGCGTACATTAACGAATTATGGCAGCAAACATTGAGAGGTTTTCCTTATTAAATTAATACATACATATCTAAATTAATTTTAAATGGCCCCATGACGGAATAGCAATCATCATAGAAATCTTCACATAGATATCAACTATAAATCATCAAACAATTAAGTATATAAATATTTGTGAACAATCTTACACACATCAACCTACTCCGAAACTAAGTAAAGCTTGTACTATGTGTACTAGGCGACGATATTCATACTTATTTCATCATCATCATAAATTTAAGAGCCTTGCTCTTGTCGGTGAAGTAACCGCCATTTTCTTCTTCTTTGTAATACATCTTTGAGTTCCTGATACTACATAACATTAACCTTCTCCTTAGCTTGATTCATAAAAGCACGTCTCGGTCTTCCTTCCTCCGTCCCTTCTCTCTATTTTGCTTTCTATTATAGTTTTTATTTAATCGTCATGTCGTATCAGGCGCCCTAGCATATTTCCTCTTCTATTTTCTATCATCTTTATCAAGAATCTTTTCACTCCTATCAAATCTTATACCTCTTCATTTGTTTTTCTTTCCGTCCAACTTATACGTTCCATACTTATTTAGATATATTAAATACTAAAATATACAGAAAATGACCTGACCGGGATTCGAACTCGGAACCACCAGCTATGGCTGTCAATGGCAAATAGTAACGTCATAAACTACACTAATGTCACCAACACATACTTACTGCGACCATTTCCCCGCGCGTTAGTAAGTAGTAAATCTAATAAAACAATATTGATGTATCGCAATAAAATAGCGGAAAAGGAAACTCGTGCCAGTGCCGTGTTATTTATTGGTATCAGTGTTTACGTCTTGTAAGAATTGTGAGATCGTTGAATGGCTGAGCTCATAAATTGCCGGAGACATGTGCATTACGATGTGACGAAGTTATATAAGGCCACAGTTTCAGGCTCGTGAGATAAACAACAGACATCAGTGAATAAGGACGTAGAGAAAAATTAATGCTTAGGGTTAACCTAACAGGGTACCTGTTTGATATTTACTTACATTAATAATCGTAATATTGTACATTACGATACAAGTGCAGAGAACAGGAAATTCGCAACGAGCGGTGATAAATTAAAACACGACCGAAGGGAGTGTTTTAAATCGACACGACTTGCGCAATTACCTATTCGCACGTGTATCGTACAACGTTTTACAATACATATGGCTCTTTAAAGTGTCGACATATACACGTAATCTGCTGATTACCGCACTCGTGCGGTAATGTAGCACCATATGTACTGTAAATATACTTTTTCTACTCAACGACGTTGCTTTATTTAGTCGAGTACCGCGTTCTAAGTAAGTTACAAGAATTCAAAAGCTAAATATATAACTATTGTACACAATACTATTTCTAAGAGTCAACCGAAATTAATCAAATAAGCCGAAATAATTAAACAAACTAATCGTACCGCCTGCAGTACCCTGTCCGTATATATATTTTCGCACACCAACCGCTCGCGTACCATGGCGATGGCGACACGTGATTGGTCAAATTCATTAAAGTTGACTAATGTCGACACGTGATTGGGCATTTTTCATTATGGTTGACTAAAGTGTTGTCTTATGAGTTCCACAGAGAAAACGTATGGGATTATAGTTTGTTATAATATATGAAGTCTTAATTCAGACATTAAAGTCGACGATAAAAAATAAACATTTATCTACGTGTAATAACAACATGATTGCAATCAAACGGATCTGATGAGGTTTGGTCATGCTGGCATTTTAACCCCTGCTTACGGGGGCAAAGAATTGATCTAGCTAGGTAATAGGGTAGTTGACTGAAATTTTATTATTACTCCTAAAGAAACATGACCACAGCCGAATGATGAAAATCTGAGTCTAATATCTGAAAAACTAACGGTTACAAATGTTGCTATTTAGGTTGGGTTGCATCAAACCGTCTGTAATCGTAAGCTGTGTTCGTTAAAATTTCAATGTATGGAAAGTTTGACAAGTTTTTATGGGATGACAGTTGCCGGCGCCATATTTAACGTTGATCAGTCTGTGATCGTAAGTCGGTGCAACCCAGCCTTAGAGAGAAAGCGCTACAGGTCCGTGATGCCATAAGGGTAGGAGTAGTAGGACAGACAAGACTACGTGGAAGTGGGGTGCTCTGATTCGGTTTGAGCGGGTAGGGGAGTGCCAAGCGTGGCGATTATGGCATTTACCCCTCATGAAATTGGGGGAGGCGTATGTCCAGCAGTGGACGTCCTAGGGCTGATATGGTGGTATGGTGGGTAGGGGTGGCGAATCCGCGAAATTGTAACTTAGTTTGGCGTGAATATACTATTTTGGTTATTATGCCTACATTTTAAACCAATGTTAGTGGGAAAATTTGTTAAAAAGTACAATAATTAGGTAATAAATTAAATTTAAATTTAATGGTCAACATTTCGTGCTCTTTTAGTCATTTTTTGTGATCGGTTACCACATTTGGTGATCACTTACTCAGTTGGAGATAGTTTATCAAAGTTGGTGCTCATTTACATTATTTACATTATTTGGTGATCAGTAACTGTAGCTGTTTTTTGGGGCGAAAATGTAGGGTTCTATTTTTTTGTTTTGTGGTTCGCTATATTTGTTTCCATATTTATTAAATGATGTCAAAAAATGCATGTGTAGAAAGTATATTATTATTTAGACCAAAGACGATAAGTAACTAAACGGACCTTGATAAACTATCCTTACGGTGCTAAATAAAGTTTTCAAATTATTTCCGAATAAAATATAATGAGACTTTTATATTAATATAATTAAGTATCATAATAAATAGATATAGAATTATAAATCATTTAATCGTGACAATACAACACAACAAGAGAAATAGAAAACAAAAACAGTAACAATGGGTATTGCACGAAATGGTTCCATCTCAGCGTGTTGCTGGCGCGATTACCAGCGCTGATCTGATGATAAAATATATTTACTATAACAATGAGGCGTAAAATTATTCGAAAACAAAAAAACTGACTCGAAATATTCAGCCAGTTTAAATGAAAGAATAAACAAAAAACTTTAAGCCCGTAGTTTTATTATTGCAACTGGTTTGAGAAACCTTAAATTATTATGGTACCGACTTTTTCTGCTACTACATAAAAATGGTTTCTCAACATATTCTCGGCTATACGGCGATAAAACAGCATTATATTATTGATTTAAAAAATCAGGGTTAACAAACATTTTATGACGCAGAAGTAAATTTAAATATTTAGAATACTCAACGGTAGATATCACCATTTTGCAAAGTATTTTTGTGAAACGATCCAATTATTTCGACAGTTAGTACATATGGATTATGTTTTGGAGAATAGAATGTGAAATCAGGAAATCAGGCAGCCGAAACGACTAATTGCAATTGGAAATTCTACGTGATTGACAATTTCAATTAATCCTTACGGTGGCCATTGAAGCCATTGTCAATCGCACTTACGTTATGAAAAGATAGTTTTTGGTAAGTATTTGGATAATTAAAAATGGCGGAAGTGAGGTTAGCAACATTGATGAGCTCATTCACAATCCGATCTTGAAGCTGCTTTTATCACACTTCAATCTGAATAAAGTAAGTACATTGAAAATTACAATCGTGTCTAGGCGCCAGCTATTCCCATACAAAATCTGATCGTATGGGAAGCTGGCGCCTTATTTAACGTTGATCGGTCGTTAATCGTAAGCCGGTACAACCTACCCTGTGTTGTTATTGAAAAAGATGGACAATAAATCACGCTGCTATAACCGTTCCGTTTGTTAAAATTAGTGGCTGTCCACAGATGAGATGAACTGTTAAGATAATATTTTATTCAAAATTTGCTGTAGCCCACGTACATAGAGCTCGTTATCGCCTTAAATAAATAATTACTGTAAAAGGCGCAAGCTTAATTGTAACTGCCACTCTCCCTTTCACCATCTTAAGGATTGATTTCCAAGATAAAAACTATCCCTTGTCCTTCCAGGGGTTCTAAACTATATATATGCTAAATTTCATCTAAATCCTTGCAACGGTTTAAGCATGACAGACAGACAGAGCTACTTTCGCATTGATATTGGTATGGATTGAATACATGCTTTAATATAAAGCGTGTATTCAATACACGACCATTAGCTTAATAAAATTGATGTACCAAAAAAACTCGAACGTGTCTCATTTGAATCACGCATTCACCAGGAAAGGGGCAAGCCATGGGGACTTTGGATGGGTAAATCTCTTTCAAATTGGAAATTTATTGGTTGAACATGTCCATTTTTGTTTGGATTTGGAGGTTATTTATTGAAACCATGTTGTTTTAAAATGGCTCTCATATTTAGGATGAGTTTACGAGTTATCCAATCTGATTATTTAATGGTTTATTTAAACTAATTTCTGGCTTGACGTCGTTGGATCGATATAGGTTATAGGTTTACGCGGGCTGGTTTTCCGCAACTCGACGTCATATGCGCCTATTTTGCGTGATGGGTTGTTGACGCTACACGTGCCAACCCAATTCTACCAGAAAGCCTAGCAGACCCTTGATGTTGCCGACGACTTCTGGCAGCGACCTCGGGGATCCGAGGTATTTTGACCGGTATGCTGCCACTTCAGGACATGTCAGGATGACGTGGGCGGCTGTCTCTTCGTCCTCCATGCAGGCTCTGCAGAGAGGGCTATCTGTAACACCTAAAGTGAAGAGGTGCTTGTTTAGTAAGGCATGTCCAGTTATGGCCCCTGTTAGGAGACGGAGTGCTGGCCTTTTCAGCTGCATCAGCTTCCTAGACAATCCGGGGTTTGCCTGCAGGTACCTAGGTTATGCCAATATTTTTGGTGTTCTACCTTAGTGTTCTGTCGTAGTGTGCTGCGCAGCCATGCAGGAGGTAGAGGTATTATAGGCTCTGGACCCTCCATACTGGAGTCTGAACCCTCTCTAGCTAGGCTGCGTCATTACCACGTGAGTTACTGTGACCTTTGATCCACTGCAGGGTAATTCCATTGTCGGTACATACCTCTGTTAGAATCTTGTGGCACTCGTATATTAGCCCTGAGTTTGTGTGCTTTTGCAGAGCTTGTAGTACTGATCGACTGTCAGAGAGTATACGGATGGGATATCCCCTTACCTCCCTGGAGACGATTGCGTGGGCGGCCATTATTATGCCCATACACTCTGCCTGGAAGACTGTGTTGTGGACTCCTAATGGTGTCGAGATATGTATGTTCAGGTCTTCGGAGAATACACCCGATCCTGTGCCTGACCTTGTCTTAGACCCGTCCGTGAAGATTCTTAATTCCCTAGGGTTAAGACCCTCGTGGGGGGTTTCGTACAGTTGGATTTTGTACTTTTTGTCAAAGACGAATTGTCTGGGTATCATATCGTTTGTCGCCTCTAAGAGAGGTTCCTTACCTATTGCCTCGTATAGTATTTCGGTATGTGGTACCCTAGGCAACCGCCAAAGTTGTTGTTTCTTAAGCCGTATAGCAGAGGCTAGGGCCTCTTGCCTGATAAAGAGGTGTAACGGTGGTAGGTCCGTGATGACTTCCAAGGCCGCGGTAGGCGTGGTTCTCATGCAGCCTGTGGTCGCCATGCATGCTAATCTTTGGAGGCGTTGTAGTTTAGCTTCGACTGTGGTTAGCGTGGTGCGAGGCCACCATACTATGGCGCCGTAGCTTACCATTGGTCGAATTACTGCCTGGTAGAGCCATAGGGTGATTCTGGGGTTAAGTCCCCATGTTCTACCTACCATTCTGCGACACTGCCAGAAGGCGACTGTAGCTTTTTCAATTTTGTTGTTTAGGTGGCTGCTCCAGTTCAGTCTGCTGTCGAGTATTACACCTAGATACTTCACCTCAGATGACAATTGGAGCTCTGTATTGAACAGCCTGGGTAGTCGGTAGTTACCCAGATTCCGTTTGTTAGTGAACATTACCATCTCAGTCTTCCTTGGGTTGACCGATAGTTCGTTGTCGCTGCACCAGCGTTCCACGATAGAGAGCGCAGAGCGGGTGACATCACAAACTGTACCTGCGTGGATGCCGCTGGTGAGTATCGCTATGTCATCGGCATACCCAATGGCGTAGTGACGACTGTTGTTTAGCTTGGTGATCAGGTCGTTTACCACCATGTTCCAGAGGAGTGGTGAAAGGACACCTCCTTGGGGGCAACCTTTTGCCACACGTGCTTGTCTTGTTTTGTCCTCCCCGAGTCTGATGACTCTCTGGCTCAACATGTTATTTATCCATTCTATCATGACTGCGCTCACTCCATGTCTCACCAGTGCCGCAGTTATGCTGGTAAATTTTGTTTTGTCGAAAGCACCTTCAATGTCAATAAAGGTGCCTAGACACATGGTCTTGGATCGATATGTAGTTGTTTGTACTTTGACGTGAGCTTGCTAATGTCACATAGATTTCTTCACTTGTCGGGGTACTGTTAGTATTATAATTGTTCAGAAGTAATTTTCATTCGTACCGCTCCGCTTCTGCGTATCACAGGATGCGGGGGACTTTCCTGATTGGCACAGGCCACAGGCCAATCAGAAAATTTCTACTCACTAAAATGTAGGCGAGCGGACGAAATGTAAGGTCTTGCATTTTCTACTTGCACAACCCTTCCAATTACTTATGATTAACTATTCAAGTATCGTATTGGAGTTCTGTAAAAAAATAATTAGTCATGTTTTACCTTAGTCATCGTCTAGTACCCATATTACAAGCTTTGCTTAGTTCTGGGACTAGATTGATTTGTGTAAGACAGTCCTTCAATATTTATTTTTTATATAATTTTTTAGACTTTATCTACCTATATACTCCTACCATATACCTCGACTAAATCTGTAACATAGAAATTAAAAGAATACAAAATCCGTGGTTAAAACGTTAGGCACGCCTCGCTGGAACTTTTAATGTTGTAATATCATCCAAAAATAAAACCTAAATATTCTATCCACCTGTTTTAAAATAAAACCGTCCCCTGACCCATATTAAACAGCCGTACAACCCGTTCTTTAAGACTCAGTTGTTTTATCTCCATGCTTTGTTGCTTAAAACAACGTCAATGCTCGGTTTTTACCTGAACTTCATGTACTTGGACGTCGAAACATAGCCTGAAATAATGATGAGTTGAAAAAGAACATTCACCGAAAAATGTTACGCTCCCCTGACTTTAATAAAGGTTGGTTTGGCCTATGAGAGACTTAAAATAAGATTTTTTTTATCCAAGCCGGGTAGGCACCAAATACGTCAAATATCATTAATTCATAGTTTTCTCTTCCCTAGTTATTTAATAAATACGCCAACAGCAATAACCAAAGTAAGACGTTTGTATTTATCTGTAGTCCTATTCTCGTACTTACAATTATAGTATAGAAATACGTTGAATCTCCCCATTTTAAATATGCATTTCAATCCACCACCATATCAGCCAAAGGACGTCCCCTGCTGGACATAGGCCTCCCACAAATTCACGGATGTATATGCCATAATCGCCACGCTCGGCATGCGGGTTGGTGATCGCAGTATCTCCACCGCCCTCCAGGGATGCTGCTGCCCATGCCCCGGTGGTCTTGGCCGTAGTTTTAGGACATACCCGGGCCCACTACGTCTATTTACGAAAAACATTGACCTTTTTCTATTTAAATCTGGAAATGAAAACAAATCCCTAAACATGTTTATGTAAACCAAGGTGCCAATGGCATTATGGGAAAATCGGATTGAAACCAGATATCAGCACCAGTTGTTTATTTAGAATAACGCTTTTTTTGGATCTTTATAAATACAGATGCCATTTCCAGCAAACGTAAATGACTGTTTGATTTGCTTATAGACATTTTGCGTTTGCTCGTGGTGTTTTCAAGGAGGATAATTGACTAGATGTTTTTTCCCTGAAAGATAAATATAAAATATCAGACAATTTAAAATAGATTATGATGTTTTTTCCTGTTTGCGAGTGTATTAAATAGCAATCCAATTAGTTAGGAAAAATAAAGTATTTCTCCAATGTTATTGAATTTATTTTGATTAACTTTTTTTGTTATTTCCAGTAATCCAAACAGAAAATAAATCTCTGTTTTACCTTTTTATAAATTGTTTAACCTTTTTAGATAAAATATTTTGGGGATAATTTTTACTGTAGTAAAATACGTAAAATATTTTTACTTTGGAATTCATTTTCTACTAAATTAACGCATTCTTTTTACAGAAAAAGTCGCAAGTGCTTCTAGTGCCAGATCGAAATATGATATGCGTATTAGTGTAATGCTAATAATTACGTTAATATTACTATTAAGCTGTTTAAAGACACCTTTATACTGATTTAAAATATTAATCAAAATCAATAATAATTTCAAATATTAATCAGTATCAGTCAAAATTTTATGTCATTATATCAATTTAAATTTAAACGTGCACGATTATGACCTCGACACTGACACGAACACACATTATGACCTCGAAGGGTGGGAGGAAATAAAGTTACCAATATGTGTTTTTTATTCAGTATATCTGGCATAATAAGTGAAGTAGGTATAAGAATAAGAAACGTTTATTCGTGACATCACAAACTTACGAAATCGTTTCAAATTTTAAAGATATTCCTTCCGTAATTTAAACTTTCAACGAAACTCCGGCTTAAAGTAAACAAAATTGGTTTTAAAATCTACAGAGGGAATTTATTGTTCAGAAACTGTTGGCGATCTCTGATTCATAAATGTTTACTTTTAGTACGCTCGAGCTGACGATATGGGCTGCTGCTTAGTAGGTAAAGTATTGTGAAATAGTGCGGGATCAATATAAATTTAATGTTACTGTTATACCTTAAATTTCTTCTGTCAAGTGCAAATATATGGGTGCATCTATGCAAAATGGCTGTGACTGACAGACGGACTGACATACCAGTGATCCTAGAAGAGTTACTTTTTTCCTTTTGAGGTACGGAATCCTAAAAAAACTATTATAGATCATACATTATAAATAAACAAATTATGATCCATATTAGTAGACAATCCTACACTAATGGATCTGGTCCCAAATTAAGCAACTGGCTTAGCCAACAAGCTTGTAATATGGTTACCAGACGAAGATATAGTTTCTCATACAGATAGATAGACAAACACTTAATGCATAGAAAACATTCCAGACTCGGGAACAATTCGTGGTCACCACACAAAATAAATGCTCGGAACGGGATTGTGTCGTTTATCTTATTTGTGGCGAGTGAAGTTTTGTCAAAACGTCCGTGCCACATCCATATCCAGTTTTGTGACACCCTGATTATTGTCGTTTTTATACTCTGTTTATTACATAATAATATATAAATAATACATCGACTGCACTAAAAATGTGACAGGAAAGGTAGGACAAGAAAATTCTGCTATTTGTTACAAATATTATTTGCTGTGATCAATTTATTGTTCTTTTCGAGCAAAACAAGTCTCACAAGTGAATTAGTAAATTTATATTCAGTACCAGTAAATATCTTTAGATAATAATAATACTTTCTACACAAAAAAAAGTTTTCTCATATTTTCCCCGTTTGAAGTTTTAATAAGTGCCTACATGAAGTTTCCCAGCAAGTCATCTAAACAAATTGCTGTAACAAGTCCAATGGCGTATTATTACCAGTTTTCTAGGAAATACACGAGTTAAACGCAAATGGAATATAACTCTAGTGCCATAAAGTTTACTTAACTTCTGTTATACAGCAGAGTAATCATGTAACTTTTCGAACGGTATGATATTCTGTCATTTTTATTACAAGCTTTTATTTAACTTGCATTGTTCGTATGTACATAAATATGTACGTATTGTAAGTAAGTAAATGTAAGTATGTAATCAAAATTTGCAATCCTTTTTTCACCCACTTGGATACCGGATCCATTGAGCTGAAATTTGGCATACTTATGTTAGTTCGGTGACAATATAATATTATGGTACCACCGAGCTGATCTGATGATGGAGACAGAAGGTGGCCATAGCAAATCCTGAACTACACAAGATAAACCCATCGTGTTGGGCTCATTCGAACCGTCTCAGCGGATAGTTGTTGTAATGGCTGTGGAAAAAAAGTACTATCGGCAATAAAAGATTCTACCAAAAGTTATTCTTCTTACAGAAACTTATCACTACGGAAAATATAATTTATATCTTACCTTACCCACGCGTAATAATGCTGCGTAATTAACCCCGCAGGTTTTAATAAAGTAGTACCAGACTTCCCCTCTTGTCGCTTCGGCTGAATTTGGTTCTCGAACATGTCCGAGGTGTAAGTTGGGTTAACGTGGTTGACAATAACACTCGTCTTCCAGCACCCGATTTTGACATGACAATCAAGCATGACGACCCTAATTAGACGAAAGAGCTCATGCTACACGGTTAGACGGGATCCAGTCTTAGGCTTGCCTCGGTATATGATTAGGGTCCCTTCGGAGTGTGTGGCCGATCCAGTTCTCTTGCGGCATTTGCTCTGCTGGTCGACTGGACGATCATCGCAGCGTTCCAATAGTTCTAAATTAGGGATTTACTCGAGCCAGTAAACATCGATAATATGGTGAAGACAGTGGTTGCTGACGACCGCGTAATTATTCTTCGTAACCTTCCATATCTCAAATTGTTACAGCAACACGCTAGTGGTAGCTCGATATGTAATATGTCCTTATCTGTGCGTGTATTGTTGAATTTACTGATGTTGTTCTACTTATTGTGCCTATTTATTATTATTTTCTGTTAACATAGTAATTTATAAACTCCACAGTGCCTTAGATTTTTCTGTAACGCTGTGTGTTTTTTGTCGAAAAAAAAAATGGCGTGCCCTTCGCCCGTACACGGACCAGCTTGCAAAAGTAGAATGAGAACTCATGTAGTAAAAAAATTAACGATTATTTCGAAATATCTAACGATATATCAGCTGATCGATAAATCACAAGCGCGTTTAAAATATATTATCAAATTGTAACTTGTTCAGGGCTTTACTTAAAGTATTAAAGCAACCGAAACCAAACCAACCAACCGAAACCAACCGAAAGTTCGCTAGGAGGATGTTAATGACCTAATAAAACATTATATTTCCAGTGCTTTCATCCCTACTGTTGGTGGTATCAGCAAGGTACCAATACCGACCCACTGTGATCAACTATCCGAAAAACGCAGTTTTCTGGGTAACAGACTTCTTTGTCCAAGGCTGCAAAACTTTTCTCACCAAATGTGCACAGTCGTATAAGTACGTATACTAAATGAACATTAATTAAAAAAAAGAATTTAGTAATGAAACCATAAATCATCATTTGCAACACAGGATTGGGCACAAATGCAAATCATACCATGCTAAGTCACAATAATAATGATAATCGCATCGCATCGCATTCATGAGTATCGCATTTATTCTTCGAACCGTGAGATCTTAGAGCACAAAGTACGGTTGCCGGTTTAGTTGCACTTTTAGCACCACCCAGGGGTCACGTGTAGGGGAAAGTATAGGAAGTGGTGCAACTTCGAGCCCCCTTGTGAAGTGAGAGGGCAACTTGACTGTTAGACGTTCTCCAGCCCCCTGAAGGCCTCTAACGTGGCTGACTGCTGTCATAGACAAAAACCGGGATCAACGGCTTAACGTGCTTCGTGATGCACGGGAGCGCTCAGTTAGTACCCACTCAAGGTGGCCACCCATCCAAGAACTGCCCCGGGCCCACGTTACGCGGGCGCCGCTGGGCAACGAGCGCTCCACACAAAATATAGGGAAAACGCAATGATGTTATCCGCAACCAGCTTCATGAATCTCAATCTCTGATCATGCCTTGTCCAGAAGACACTGGCCGCACTGATAATCCACGCTACCAAGAAACAAACAACGCTCCTATCCCTTTTGATGATAGGTTGTGTCGATAGCTGGAGAGTACAGACAGTAGTGTTTGTAGGTCCCTCACTCTCAATACAGCACATTCCCGGAACTCTGGCAACCTTACTCACCACCAGAAATACAACACCACATACCTAAAGATCAAGTAGTATAGTTATTATGGCTTCAATATTCAGTAAGGTGGAGGTACCTTCCCTAGTTGGGCTGCTCCAAATATAAGCGAGATGACGCACCGCTGTGCCTTTCTTCTACCAGAGGGTGGGCAGATGTTATATACGTCTACTTGGTGCGATAAACTTCTTTTATTTCATTGACTTTACATTTTTCATACGTGCTCGTCAATTTAAATTACTCTTATCCTGTCTGACCTATACAATTCCTCCGATTTTGTGGGAAAAAGTTTGCCAAAGTATTCCCCTTTTAACTGTTTAGTCCACTTTTCCTTATTATACCCTTATTTCCCCTTAATTCCGGCGACACTGTACATAGTCCTTTTTTCATACTTGTTGAAATAATATTTACAACACCGCATTTTCAGGCAGCAAACAGTTTGCGCTGTTTCATACAACGACGAGTACAGAAATTTTCCGAACTATTGCGAAATGCAATATGAAAACTGCAACACTTGGCGAAGTGAGTATTTTCACTTCCATCATTAGATTTATTATATACATAAATTTTGACATGGTTGCGCTACGTCGTATAACATTATTGTAACAAAAGTCAGCATAACTAAATGTTAATTTGGTTTCAATCCAATACTTATCGTCTGATAGACCGACTTTAAATTTAATTCATCGTCATCATCATCATATTAGCCGAGGGACGTCCACTGCTGGACATAGGCCTCCCCTAAAGAGTGCAACAATGACCGGTCCTGCGCCACCCGCATTGAAAATAGTCTCAATAAAAAATAAGGAATTTCCTAAGTATCAGCACATTTTCAGACTCTACGTAGTTTATAGGTATGTATAAGTATATGTATAGATAATTGACCGTATTCATGATGTTCTAATAGCGAACATATGAATGACTTTGAAAGAGAACAATACCGCTTAGACGTCAAATTGAAAAGAAATCCTTCATCCTACGTCGCAATGACCGGTCCTGCGCCACCCACATCCAGTGGAGTCCCGCAACCAGGTCATTAGTCCACCTTGTGGAGGGTCTACCCACTATTCACGAAGCTATTCACTTCTTGCAAAAAGCAAGGGCTTGCATTTAATGTTTTTTTATTACAAACTCTTAACGTTAACAATATATTTATTTATTTATTTAAGTACAAATATATTTACAAGCCATTCTCCATACAAAGGTTGTGCAAGTTTTTTGCGTTAGTTTTGGCACTACAGCACTTAATTTAATGTTTGTTGGTACATATTGGATAAACGCAGAACTTGATGTTGAAATTTTTCATTATTTCAAAAATAAAAAAATAAAATATTAAAATTAAAAAAGAAAAACATCAAGACATAGCTAACAAAAATAAAGCATATGGACCAAAAATAGTAACTGGAGTGCAAACACAAACGAAGAAAAATTTGCACAAAGTTTGTATTAAATCTAATGCTCTGTGAAAACTAAACATTGAGTACAGAAAAGAAAAAGAAACTGAAATAATAATAATAATAACAGATACAATCATCATATACGCACACTAGAAAGCCTAACTTCCTTCATCTCACAAAACTTCAGACACATAATTACTAAATTAAATACTAAATTTAAAGATCAAATTTAGCTTCACAGTTATAAGCTTGAAACTGACAGAGTGCGGCGCAGCGTCGTTGCGGCGCAGAGGCGGTTAAGCGGTAAAGCAACAAAAAACCGCGCGGTATACGCGCAAGGTAGCAGAGCGAAGGCGGCGTGTGTGACATACATGAAGCTTAATCGACAGTCGACAGTTTTGGAAATATTAAAAATGCAATACCGCCTCCGCCCCGCACCGCGCCGCGCCCACTCTGTGCGTTTCGAGCTATATGGTTAGTATCTCTACCAAGATATAGTATCTAAGGAAGTGATTTAGCAATTCTCGTCCCTATTATTTGCAAATGAAGTTTCAAAATGCGGTAGACCATTTTTTTTTTATTAAAAATGGGATTGCTCGTGGCCAGCATCTAGCCAGGGGGCAAAGATGAGACCGAAGATGAAGCGAGCTCACCCAGAAGATGCCTATTCCCTCGCGCCTTAAAAAGGTCTAGGTTATATGAACTCGAAAATACAAGTGCACTAGAATAAACCAAGAATGACTGCATTTAAACTCAACCGCCAAATGGCTCGGCAATTTGGCAAAATTCTTTAGTGATACGTAAATTTCAAATCTGTTAGCAATCAATTTTAAAAATAACCTTTTTTCAGATTGGCAGATATTCAAACGGGAGGCCTGTTAAAAATTGGTGGTGTGATTCAATAAATTAATAAGTTTAATACGCGTTTCATTAAATGCAAGTTAATTTTATGTGAGATTAGGCGGGATGCGCAAATACATTTCCCAGGTACAAAAAAAAGCTTAAACTTAGGACCCTTATTTTTAATTAAAACTCAATCTGATGTGCCACTTTTACAAGAAGATGTTAACGCACTGGTGGAATGGTGCAAGGCTAACAAAATGATACTTAACCCAAGCAAATGCTACCACATAACATTTTGTCGCAAACGCAATCCTTCGTATGCTAAGTATGTTATATTTGATGTTACCTTACACGAGGTAAGAGAAATAAAACATTTAGGAGTGATAATTGACAGCAAACTAAGTTTTGTATGGAGTAAATTAGAATATTGTAGCATTGTCTGGAATCCTTGTTACAAAGTCCACAGTAACAGGATTGAGAGACTACAAAAGCGTCTTACTAGACATCTTGCCTACCGTAGCAAGACAAACAAGAAGAAAGTTGCCAACCATATGAGACCCGGCTTAAGCAATTCAAATTAAAATCCTTAAGCACAGACGCAGTGTGTTAGACTTGATGTTTTTACATAAGCTGCTGAACGATAAAATCGACTGTTTAGAGTTAGTTAAACGAATTGGAATTAGAGTGCCGTCACGTTTGCCACGATACCCATGTGCCTTGCTTTATGTGCGCCGCAGCCGAACAAATCTTGGCACTCATGCGCCTATAACTCGCTTGTCTCGCCTGTACAACAAACTCGCTAGTAGACTACCGACGCTAGATGTGTTTCATGACAGTGAATCAGTATTCAAAAACAAGTTACTTTCTGTTGACGATTTCAGTTAGGTAGTACGTAAGTTTAATTTATTTAGTCACTTGATTACCTGGTTTTTGTTTCTTTTCTCTCTCTTTATATGTAGCATATTATGGAAAGCTGTAATTGAAAATAGTGCATGCTGTGATTGCCTGTAAGTGGGAGATCAGTTATGAATGTTGTTAATGTATTGTTTATTATGAATGTGTATTGTATCGACCGTTGGCAATCCTAATAAATAAATAAATATATAAATAAAGGACTACTGCACTCTTAAATATATGATGATGAATTGTAGTTGGTCCCTTTAAGACTTTTTACTCTCTCTAAACCTGGTTCGAATGGCACCATACAACAGTTGTCACTGGAAAATTGCGGAGTGAACCAGACCTATTTATGTACTAAGGTGACTTCCTGACTTGACGGGGCAGGATCGATTTTGGTATTTTGTTATTTGACGTGAGCTTACACGTGTCACAGAGATTATCTCACTTGACGGGATCTGTCGGTATTACATTTGCCCAGTAGTAATATCATGCGCAGAAGCGGAGCAGTACTGTCTCCGTATTAACCCGCTTCCGCGCATTCCTCGCCAGTCCGGAAGCATTCAATTAAGCATGATTCACAGTAGGCCGTTCCGTGTCCGGGCCGGCCCGTTGCCTTCTAGAGAAATACGCTGGCCGTTGCGTTTGCTGTCATAGAAAACGGGCCGGCCCGGACACGGAACGGTCTACTGTGAATCATCCACAGATATCAGAGTAAAGCAGATCCGCTCATTTAAGTTGAACGATTTTTGTACGTCTGATCTATTCTCACTAATGTACAAATCAGAAAGTTTGAGAGAGACAGACAAGTGACATCTGACACGTCTTCACCTGTCATTGTCTCCGTCTTCATAACTGAAAATTGTACTGAACTGACGTTATGGTGTGTTAAGTTTATATGGAATTTAACATCCTGGTGTGCTCACAAATCGAGACAACTTGTTAACAGCCGAAAATGATTGTATTATCTGCCGCATTCTAACTCATTTTCGTGCACCATAAGGATTAAAGAGACAACTATATGGAAAATCATCTGGCTTAATACTGCGAGTCTGCTTTTCTCTGATGTCTGTGGAATCATCCTTTAAATGTAGAGGCGCTGTCAAAAGCGGTACTGACACGACTGATAGATAGTTCGCACTGACATCTGGCAATTTTCTTATAACGTATCGCCTCCGCATCGACAAATCTACCTATTACAAAATTAAACTAATACTGATTTTAAAACATCGATATTTTTTTTATTAATCTCGCAGCTGTTTTGGCTACTCGTAACAACTTTACTATGCTCTTCAAAGCAAATAAGTTTTTTAATTAAATTCACCTAATACTTCGACGTCATTATACTAACTTTTTGGGACGGTCAAATCTAAAAGTATATATTCGAATTTGAATCTTATTCCACGAACATAAGCTTCAAAACATGTACATATTAATTGACGCAACTGTACGGCTGTAAAAGTTTTATTACTCTATAAAGTAATACGTAAGGAGGAAAAAGTCCGCTTTGACTATATTCTTTGGCTAATAAGATTTAGCATGGCTTTAATTTAGGCCTCCGTCACATCATACGGAGGTTTTCGCAAAGAAGAGTAACTTTTTTCTATTTTGGGCATAGAAAATCTTTATTTTTACCGACTTCAATAGAAGCAAGTTCGTCTGCGCGTTTGCTTTTTTTCATGTATTTATGTTCTCCGATAACACTTGACCACGTTGGCCCATTTTGATAATTCTTGTTTTTGTTTTAAAGCAGGTGGTACCCCGGCATTGGTCCCATATAAATTTGGTGAAGATCTGATGATGGGATCTAGGTGGAATCGAGGGAACTCCCCGAATTTGATAGGCACGCATATGCCGATTTCGGTATTTTCTGTAGGTAACCAAGCATTGGCGTCAGCCTTGTGCTATGCCACAATTTGTGGTTTCCGTGAGGAAACCACAAATTGTGGCATAGCAATTACAAAATTGGAGTCGGTTTTTTTTGGGACCTATAAATTTTTATTTCAAAACACCAATAATGTTCTCTGTAAACTATATTCAATTTCACCTTTTCCATAGCATCTACATTGATTAGATTTCGAATTAATCATTTAAGAAAATGTTTTCAACCAAGTCTTTCAAAATCCCTTTTGAGTTACACTAATAAAAAAATGCTATTCTCTTCATTATGTTTAAAACGGACAGGACAGTAATTGCAAGTATTACGATATAATTTGGAACCAACAGATCAATTACGACCTGTTTAGCCTAGTTGGTAGTGACTCTGCCTCCGAAGATAGAGGTCCCGGGTTCGAATCCCGGCCAGGGCATTTATTTGTGCATTTTTCACGGATATTAGTTCTTGGGTCTTGGATGTTTTCTATGTATTTAAGTATGCATTTATCTATATAAGTATGTATATCGTCGTCTAATACCCATAGTACAAGCTTTGCTTAGTTTGGGACTAGTCGATTTGTGTAAGATTGTCCCCCAATATTATTATTATTATTTTTAATTATTAAATTCCAAAACACTCCGGTACCCTTAAATTGGAAATTAAAGTTTATCAAAGAAATTGCTTGCAGCGGAACGTACTCGTAATCGCTATTACTCGTAATGAAAGGCCAACAGTGCTGTTTGTAATAATTACTCGTATTAAACCAGCGGGTCCTCGTTATCCGCCTAAATAGCAATATTATTTTACGTTTCCTTTTTGGAGGCTATGTTTTTGATGTACCATTAACCCATAGCCTTTGCTCTTATTTGACAAATCTTGCTGATAAGGTTATTCTACGTAATATTAAATTATTGTCGCTGCGTGTGATGTAATATTCCTAAATCTTTAGGAATTCTAATGTACCAAATCCTTAGGGATTAACCAGGATAGCATCATCGAACCCGACTGGCATCGCGGACTGAGGTTACTTTCTGACTTGGCGAGGTCATCTGATGTCGTCTATAATTCCTCACTTACGGCCAAGCTGAACCAGTTTTTACTAGGTAAGTGCGCTTCATCCTAGAACGCAACATCGCTTACCATCTGGTGATTTGTGGTCAAGCGCAAACCTATCCAGGGTCAAAAAAACTTGTAATTGTTAGTTTACTGACATAAAATTTGCGGATCTGATGGTGTGCGGTATGGGTTCAGTACTGCGTTGATAACGCTCCGCTTCAGTCAGGAAACAGGAAGAGACAGAGTAAAGAATTTGTTCTTACTCAACAGACAGCTTACTGGTACCGTACCGAGAAATGTGGAAATAGCCGAAACGCCCACTCCCCACCCCTAGAGAACCCCACTCGTCTTGCCTCACGGTGGGTGGCGATCGCACTGATGGAACGCGTGCTGGTTTTTATTACAATGAAATAAATCAATCTAAACATTTATTTCAGAATAACAACAGTGCAGAAGTGTGTTAACATAAATATTTGAAATATGAAGTCACAGAAACAATAAAATAAAACTAATTTTGTACTAATTAGTAACTCTCCTAACGAAAATTCTAAATTCCAAAGCTTCTTATATAATAAAGTGGCTAGACCGATTGGCCCCGTATGACAGATGTCGCAGGTTCGAATCCTGCTCGGAGCACATTTTTTATTTATTTTTCCCTTTAATTTGAAATAAAATTAAAACAAGTATGCATTTTAATTACATAGCATTATACAAAGTAACCATTATACAATATACAAGGCATAAATATACAAGGTACAGGTAGAGTATAAAAATATTTCCTTCGCTGTAAATTCACAATCTGACCTTGTGTGGATTGTAGCCTGTTAGAATCTCTGCAAACTAATAATAAATAATGATATAAATTTATGATTCCAAAACACTCAGTATTATACGTACAAGCCCCGTCTCGTTTGGGTTCATCATCATCATGTCAGCCGAAAGTCCACTGCTGGACATAAGCCTCCCCCAAAGACTTCCACAATGACGGGTCCTGCGCCACCCGCATCCGGCGGACACCCGCGACCCTTACCAGGTCATCAGTCCACCGTGTGGGGGGCCTGCCCACGCTACGCCTTCCGGTACGCGGGTTCGTTTGGGTTCAAATCCTAATTCGAATTCACAAACTCTATTTGAAAGCCCCATACCTGTTCCTACTTATTTAGCAATGTTATTACCGTATCGCAAATGCTATACCCTTAAAGTGTATTTTAAGGTATAAGGTTTTTTTTTGGTTAAAATCTGTTATTTACATAATAACATAACGTCGTATTAAGAATATTTTCTGTGTGAGTTGATACCTACCTGGATATTATTTTCTCTTCGTTACTATTTTGTACTGTATTATTGCAGTGTAATATTTAAAGGTTGAATGTAAATGTACTTTTTAGATTGAAGTGTCGTATTTCACATCACTCCTAATCAAAAACTTTAATACTTGTAACTTTTTTCCGGTTAAATTCTATACATGTAACGAATAAAAGCAAAAAATGGCTCCTTAAATTTGAAATTTGAATAAAAACATCATGTCCTTTAATAAGTTTATTGAATTACTCAATACTTTTATCATAATTGAGTTCAAAACATTTAAAATTATTAAGGCCTCTTAATAACATCTTCCGCAGTTCAGGCTGATTCTAAGTTAATCCAATTTGAAATAAATTGTTGTTTTAATTAATTAAAAGATAAAATTGACCATTAAAATGTCAATGCGACTGACAGATACCAATCTGGTTGTATCAAGTCAAGTGAATTGAAAACGGATTTATCTGCGATAGAAATAGACTAGACAGGAATTTGATTCAATTGTATGTATCTGAAGGGATAAAGCTGGAAGGTAATGAAATCTGGCACTGGAAGTCGTGTGTACCTATAGCCGAAACGATACTTATGAGGTACAGGGTACAAAATACACGGTAATCAAAATAGAGTTGGCAGTTATAAGATTAAATTAAGATAGTAGTGAAATACTCGGTATAATTAAACAAATCTATATTTGCTTTGACCTTCCCACTAACACAAAATTCAACTTTATAAAATTAAGCTCGTTTAGACATATTTGTGTGAAACTCATAGGAGTTCTGTATACAACGTGTTCAGTAACAGAAATAAATATATATATATATATTACTATATATTATTAATATATATATATATATACCACAAAAAAAACAATATATATATATATATATATATATATATATTGTTTTTTTTGTGGTGATATTTTAAGTACCTATAAAATATCATTGGTGACAGAACGTCACCAGGCGGGCCTATTGTATGGGCAGGGGATAAGTAAAATCGCTGTTTCAATCATTTAATTAAATGTTTTTGATGTAAATGTATTTATTCAATACCAATTTACAATAAATAACACATAACTAATAAAATTAAATAAAAATTAAACATACCTACCTACCTATAACTATAATCTAAAATCTAAGTTAGGTCCCCCAAGTCTGTTCCCTGCGGAAGGGTGCCCATAAGGCTGGCTGCATTCCCCCGTTGAATGGCGATGCCTATTCTTTGTCCGAGGAATGAGCCAGCCCTAGGGTCATGTGTTGTTTCCAAAAGTCGTTTTTTTAAATTCTGAAAAAGTGTATGGGCACCCTGACTCCACGGTCCTAGAGTCTCGACTGCGAAAGCCGCAAATATGTAATTATGTGTTAGATTGGCATATTTGCGGCGCTTAAGGGCCTCAGCCGCCGCCGCCGCTCCGCCAGCCCTCATCGATGTGGAGGCTAAATGAGACGGCGCTAGGGTGTCCACACAAGTGGCATCCCAAATGAGCGGCCGTCCCATTTGCCAGGGAATGAGCGTCATTCCATCGAGCCTTTTGCCGTCGTCGCGTCCCAGACCGGGTGGTTCCAACGCGGCGGGCACGCCCGCGCTGACAAAGGCCCGACGGATGACGTCGTTCAGACTGGCGTGGCGGGACAGGCGACCGGCGCTCCTTTGGCAGGAGAGACCGTGGCAGCCTAGGCTGTCTACTTCAGATCCGCAGGGACAGCGGTGGGGGACAACTAAATTAGCTCCTAAACGAAGGCCGACAGCCAGCCTTAGGGAATTATTATCTAGGAGGGTTGCGCAAGTTCTAGAAGGGAATGCGTGGAGCCAGAAACCGGATTCATGTTGGGACGAGGCTAGGAGTCGGGCTTTTTCGGAGTTGGAGGAAGCTGAATCTAGGAGCCAATTTTGTACCTGGTGGCAGAGCGGTTCGTCCCACAAACGCTGAATGTGTTTTTTCGAGGGGATTTCTTTACCAGGACATGCCGATCGCCATGCATTTTCTGTTTCCGACAGGTATGCTACTTCGAAGTCACGTAGTGACGGGTCAAGTATTTTTCCTACGAGGGATAGCGTACTGTGTACGGATGACAGAAATGCCGGTAAGGCGACACTAGATATTTGCCTTATGCCTAGGCCACCAAACCGGATAGGCAGTGAGGCATGAATGAATTGCCTCTCGTTGATATTAATGTTGATTATTTTTTGAATTTTGAGGTGGATAATACTATCTACCTTTTGACATAAATCAGGGAACCTAAAGAAGGGACTGCATCGCATAGCGTATGTGAATTTGGGGACGAAGAGACAAAACCGAATGATAAAGAGAGCCATATGCGAGTTAATTTGGAGAAGCCGGTCAGAAAGTTCAGAAAAACGTTGAATTTGGTTGTCAATGTAATCAGGGATGGAATCTTCAAAGATTGGGGCTCCGAGGAGGTGAAGCGAGCTCTTGGTCATTAATTTTATTCCAGGGCAGTTATTTTGAAAATCTTGTAAAATTTGGGATCTGTTTGGAGTATCAGGACTTATGAAAAGTTCGCATTTACTCATATTGAGTTCTAGGCCGATTTCGCTGAATTTAGTAACTAAAAAGTGAAGGTCATCGAGGACAGAGTTCGCTTCACCGCCTATGGTGCCGTCGTCGAGATACCAGGTATTGAATTTTGAATTTAGAGCCGAAATAATTGGGTGGATGGCTAGACTAAAGATGGCCGGACCAAGCGGATCACCTTGTTGACAGCCGACTGCGGAGGAAATTTGGTGGTGTCTGTACATTAGGTTAGACGGGTGTCTGTAACACTGCCAGAGGTAGGGATATAGACCGGGGATATTCTTTTGTATTTCTGTCAACAAGGCGCTGCGGTTTACGGAATTGAACGCGTTTTTTATATCTACCTTGAGAAGTACTTGCTCCTTGCAATTGTATAGGAAAGCTCGGCAAGCATGGACAGCGGCTTCACAACCGCCCTTCGAGCCAAATCCAAGCTGGGTTGGCTGGAAAGTAGGCTCCAAATCTTGGGCGATGTATTTGCAGCCGACTTTTGATGTTAGCCTTCTGAGGGTTGAACCTATGGCGATTGGGCGAATACCGCCATCTTTTTTTCGTAGTGCGCACAAATTGGCTCCATAAAGCGTAGGAACAACTTCTGCATTAACTTTGCCTGAAAGCATAAGATTTACGAGACGAGTAATACTCGAAAGTAAGTCGTCGTTCCTGCCGCCGGGACTACCGAATATCAAATCTTTCAAGTGCTGGGGTGTTAGTCCATCCAGTCCGCCAGCTGAGCCGTTCTTGAAAGACATGATGGCAGTCATGACTGCATCTTCGGTGGCTTGTAGACATGGGAGGGCTGGGTCGGGTGGGTCAGGAAAGTTAGGTGTTGAGGGTGCCGCCGGGTGCTTATTTTGTAGCGTTGAGAGGGTTTCGGGCGTGTCTGGCGCGGAAGTGTCAGTAGAAAATAGGATTTGCGCTGCACCTTTAAGATCTCCATCATTCACTTTAGCCTCGACAACCTCGGTTAAGTCACGATCACGTGTTCTGGACGAGTGGACAAATGTGCCTTGTGTAGCATCCAAAACATTTGGGTGGGAGCAGTTAAACTTTATTTTGGAGGTCAGTGAACGACGGGGGTCTTTTTTAGGTACGTACAGGGTTTTAAATGCGAATAGAAGAAGGGTTTCCCAGCTAGAGGGTGAATTCTTACTAACACATTCATTAATAGCTTTCGAGAGGCTGGTAGCGACGGTAAACCTGGCACCTCTGGGAATTCGTTTGATTACGGGAAAAGACCTCTTGTGGTCGCTTAGGTTGGAGGAAAGCGGAGCTGGAACGTGACGGGGAGTAGAAGAGGATGGTGACTGATGTATAGCGGAGGTAGATGTTTGGCTGTTTACGGGTTTGTGGCACTTACCTATGTGTATTTGTAGACCTCGATTCCCTTTTAAGAATTTTGGATGTATACAGTGGGGGCATTTTACGAATTCATCCTGAGATTGACTATTTCGCTGGCTGTCGATCTGCGAGCATGGTACTGACATTTGAAACGTAAATAATATAGAAAACACTTAAACTTTCTACACAACACAGGAATTAAATAAAGTTTATATAATCATGACAGCGCTGTCACTGTTGACTGATGGAGGATGGTTGCCGGGGCGGCGCGTCGGCGCGGCAGCAGCGGCGTCCTAGGGGTCCTTGGTTATATAGAAAAACCGATTTCGGGAATCCGGAGTTGTAGGCCTTTTTGTTCATTTTTTATCATCGTAATGGTAGCAGGTACTTTACTAAATATTGAGATTGTGACGGACGTCGTTAAGACCGTACCAATAGTATAGACTCGTTGAAAACGTAAAACACAGATAACGGATTACGGCAGACTCAATTTTATTATTTGTAGTCGTTTGTGTTCATAGGTTATAAATATCAGTTTCGGTTTTAGACCGAATAAATAAATTAAAATTAATTTTTAGTCATGAGACAGAAATATTTTATCTATCGTCAACTCTTTAACGAGACGAAGGTCTCCACTTCAGCTTAATTAAAATGTGTTTGTACGGCCGGTTGCCCGGATTTCCGGTGGTTCTCCTCTACAGATCGCATTTCTTAACCGATTCTCGTGAAATTTTATGAGCAGGTTCGATAATTGACCGAGTGACTCAAGCGTCTCCGTGTCAACTTTCGACAAAAATTCTTTAGTTTGTCTGTCTGTCTGTCTATCTGTCCGGATATCCGCCTCTACAGGTCGCATGTCTCAACCGATTCTCGTGAAATTTTGTGAGCCGGTTCGATTATTATATAGCTTTTTTGTCAAGTCAATTTTTGGTGTAACTTGAAAAAAAAAATTGTAAATAGAATTTTTGTGTCACTAGTTTAATGGTATATATAGTTGGCAACTATTTATTTATTTATTTCAAAAGGCATAGTTACAAGCTATAAACTTAAACATTACGATAGAATTCAATGTTGTGTCATATTATCATATATTAGTCCATAGCTCAATTACAACTATGCACAACATCAGAGAGTATCTGTAAAGTACATGGCAACCACTTATGAACTAACATGCGTGAACTAAATGAAATGAAAAATTAGTTAGAAAATGTAGGTAAGTAACGGTAACACAATAAAATATAACATCAGATTTACAACATCAGAGAGAAAAGAGTGATTCTACATTATTTTACGACTTAAGACTAATTATGTATACAGGTAGTACTGTCAAATGTGTAATGTCTTGTTGGCGGTGCCAAGTAGATCTTCTATCCTCAACAGTATGTAGTAGACCTTCTGTACGTCAGTTCTTATTACGTTTTCTGCGTCGTACGTAGTCTGTTAATCGTTTGTTCGTATTGTTTGCATTTAATCATCACAGAGAAAACTTATTTTAATATTCATTGGAAGTCGGAAAGTAATTTTCTGTCTTTGATCTTCACAGACTTCGTTCGATTTAATATTCAAAGTATTATTAGTATTAATCCCTGTATTATTAACTTTTTTATTTACTGAGCAACTTGCCATCTTTGTATGATATCTATTTGATTGTTCTTTGTATTCACTGATCCAAAAGACGAACCAAACATACCCTTCATGTTAATGTTATGCTCATTAATTATCAAATCTGTAATAGTATAAATGCCAAAGCAACTCAGTCTATCTACTGCTAAATTGGATTTAGATGAAATTTGCGACTGACATAGCTTGAGATCCCGCAAGGGACATATTATAAGTTCGTTTTTCAATCCTTATTTAATAATAAAATAATGGTATTGTGATTCCTTTGGAGTCGCAAGTGTCTACGGTGTCTGCTTGCCATCAGGCAGGCCGTAAGCATGTTTGCCACCGTCGTTGTATAAAAAATAACAATCTTCACCATCATCATCATTCTTAGCGTGTAATCACCTACTACTGGGTAAAGGCCTCACTTAGAGTACGCCAATCACCCCGGTGTCAGCCGCACCAAGGTATGACCCGCGGTCTTTTCAATGTCATCAACCCACGCTTCTTTTGCCTGTAGTTGGCTACTATATCTTATATAAAGATAGAAAACAAGGAATCGAAGTTTGAATAAGATTGCGATAGGCATGTGCCTAAATACAATAATTAAGTAGCAATTATTTTTCAAAGGCGATGATGAGCTCTGTTCGGCGCTAACAAGGTAGCGGGAAAAAGCTGAAGTAACTATATTATGACGGCCTGTTTAGCCTAGTTGGTAGTGACTCTGCCTCCGAAGCTAGAGAACCCGGGTTTCGAATCCCGGCCAGGGCATTTATTTGTGCATTTATCACGGATATTTGTTCTTGGGTCTTGGATGTTTTCTATGTATTTAAGTATGTATTTATCTATATAAGTATGTATATCGTCGTCTAGTACCCATATTACAAGTTTTGCTTACTTTGGGACTAGGTCGATTTGTGTAAGATTGTCCCCTAATATTTATTATTATTTATATTATTATTGAATATCGTGGAAAGCAGAGAAAAACGTACAAGTCATCCTATTGAACTATCTTTAAGTATTAACAATACAAGTGCCTAACGTAAGTTTGAAATATTGTGTCGAAGGATGGTCATAAACAAATCCAAAATATAAAATGTTATAACATAATTAAGGCCAACGGCCTAATTTCATGACAAGAAAATTCAGCCTTTTCTCACCAACCCCTTAAATTTTTGTTATACAATTTGAACCCTTTTTCAAACGCTAAAAAAATTTAAATGGAAAGCTATTTTGTCGTTTTTTGGACATGGGGTCAGTCAGGACATTATTACAGACTTTTTAAAAATAGCATGGCCCTTACAATGATGTATAAGTACATGGAAAACATTTAATAATCAAAAAAATCAATTCATGCTCATAAAAAGCACAAACCCGTAATAGTATACGAGTATTATTAATATTATAATACACCACCACCACCACCATATCAGCCCTAGGACGTCCACTGCTGGACATAGGCCACAGGCCTATAATACAGTAGTATCGTAATAGTATAATAGGATTTGTATCGAGAATCCGGTACCTTCAGCTTCGTAGGCAGGAACACTACTCACTTAAACCGGAAAAACCGCACATCATGATTAACTATGTAGGTAAGCGGGAGATAAACATAGTGTCATATTAATTAGTCATGCCTTAAAATATTGTACATTACGATACAAGTGCAGAGAACAGGAAATTCGCAACGAGTGGTGATAAATTAAAACACGACCGAATGTAGTGTTTTAAATCGACACGAGTTGCAAATTACCTGTTCGCACGTGTATCGTACAACGTTTTACAGTACATATGGCTCTTTAAAGTTTCGACATATGCACGTAATCTGCTGATTACCGCACTCGTGCGGTAAAGTAGCACCATATGTACTGTAAAGGTTATTTTCTAGTCGATGTGCAGAAGGCCGACGCCGTCGTCGAATCTAAGCCATCTGGCAATAGGTCTTATATAATCACAGAATAGTAATACACTAATAATAGTGGCAAGTGTTACAATTGCTTTTAATTCTGGCTCTGACCTACTGACGACTGGGTATCAAAAATTTCCAGAATAAAGTATACTTTGTCAAATTGACAAAGAGTCAAAATTTTATTGGGGCCTATGCACTATGTGTAGGACGCCGGTCGTCAGGAGGCTAAGCCGGCCCAGTATGGTACTCATGGCGATTCCAGTGTTTTGATATAGTTTCATGGAATCTCCTCCCATGAAGGAGGAAAAAATTGGAGAGAAAAGACGCCATTGACCGATGTTACAAGTGGAGTGAAAGTTGCATATCACATTTCGCAGGCGTTAGAGTATTTTTCTGTTTTTCGTCTTCTGCTAGTCATAATTATAATAATTTTTCATATTTTTTATGTTTTTTTCTCTTCAAATATGTATAACTAGCATTTGCCCGCGGCTTCGCCCGCGTACTAAGCGAAATTTTTAACCGTCTACAAAAAACAGGTTCGTATGTTTGTCCACGATTATCTCGCGTTTGGCTGAACCGATTTAGATGCGGTCTCTGCGTTTCGCTATACGAAGTTTGGTGATTGTGATTCATTAACAGATGAACAGATAAAAAGTCAGTTTACATTCTGAGAACCGGCAAACTGTTGAATTTCATTTAATTTTGGCAAAAATAAGGATCGAAAACTATTATCATACATTTCCGAGAGGCCGAAGGGGAAAGGGCCGATGAAATAAAAGCATGTCTTAAATGGCTCTTAGTAAAAGTATCTGTGTACTACAGTAACACCAATAGGTCTGTAAACGACCTAACAGCGCGCAGCGGCCATAAACTCTGGTCCTTTGAAGTACAGAAATACGGCTAATTCAATATCATGTGTAACATTTATTTTTCCTACAATTAAATTTATTAGGTAGGTTTTGCCAGTTACCATTGGAGCATCCAAAAAGAAAATTTGGCCTCACTTCCATTCGCACTCCTTACTGTCAGTCCGTCTGTTACAACCAAGTTACTTTTACTGGACCTATTGAATTGCAATTTGGCACAAACTATCAAGAATTTAGAGCGCTCGTGGCCCAACGGCACCCGCCTACCGCGTGCGGTGTGCGAGGTTAAGCAATGTGGGCGCAGGTCAGTTCTTGGATGGGTGACCGCTTTGAGTGGTTACTAACTGACTCTCGTGCTTTGAAAGGCACGCTAAGCCGTTGATCCCGGCTGCAATCGTTAAGCCAAGTTAGAGGCCTTCGAGCGGCTTGCGAACTTCTAACAGTCAAGTTGCCCACTCAGTTGACAAAGGGGGGTCGAAGTTGCACCGCGTCCGTAGGGAGTACCCACCGTTACCATACACAGAACCCCTGGGTGGTGCTAAAAGTGCAACAAAAACTGGCAACCGTACTAGTCTTCTCGAAAATCTCACGGATCGTAAATAAATGCCATACGATTAAAAAAGAATTGAAGGTTGATTTAAATGGAAAAAATATCGAAACCTCTATGTCGTTTTTAAAAGCAAATCCATAGATACCCCACACGCCTATATATTAACATTAAACTTTTTTGCATATAGGTATGAATGGAGTGCCAAATTTTACCTCAGATTCGCATTAAGAGACCTCTCGGATGCTCAGATATCGATTTTGAACGAAATCGGGACGAAAAAAAAAGAAAATCAATATGGCCGCTACTTTCACAAATTTAACCTCGGATTCGTATTAAGAGACCTCTCGGACACTCAGATATCGATTTTGAACGAAATCGGGACGAAAATGAAGAAAATCAATATGGCCGCCACTTTTTTCAAATTTTACCTCAAATTCGTATTAGGGGACCTCTAGGACGCTCAGATATCGATTTTGAACGAAATCGGGTTGGAAATGAAGAAAATCAATATGCCGCCACTTTTTCCAAATTTTACCTCGGATTCGTATTAAGAATTCTCTCGGACGCTCAGATATCGATTTTGAACGAAATCTGGACGGAAATGATAAAAATGATATGGCCGCCACTTTTTCTAAATGATACCTCGGATTCGTATTACGAGACGTCTCGGACGCTCAGATATCGATTTTGAACGAAATCGGGACGAAAAAAAAGAAAATCAATATGGCCGCCACTTTCACAAATTTTACCTCGGATTCGTATTAAGAGACCTCTCGGACGCTCAGATATCGATTTTGAACGAAATCGGGACGAAAAAAAAGAAAATCAATATGGCCGCCACTTTCACAAATTTTACCTCAGATTCGTATTAAGAGACCTCTCGGACGCTCAGATATCGATTTTGATCGAAATCGGGACGAAAAAAAAAGAAAATCAATGACTGCGACTTTTTCCACATTTTACCTCGGAGTCGTATTAGGGACCTCTCGGACGCTCAAATATCGATTTTGAACAAAATCGGGACGAAAAAAAAGAAAATCAATATGGCCGCCACTTTCACAAATTTTACCTCGGATTCGTATAAAGAGACCTCTCGGATACTCAGATATCGATTTTGAACGAAATCGGGACGAAAATGAAGAAAATCAATATGGCCGCCACTTTCACAAATTTTACCTCGGATTCGTATTAAGAGACCTCTCGGATGCTCAGATATCGATTTTGATCGAAATCGGGACGAAAAAAAAAGAAAATCAATGACTGCGACTTTTTCCACATTTTACCTCGGAGTCGTATTAGGGACCTCTCGGACGCTCAAATATCGATTTTGAACAAAATCGGGACGAAAAAAAAGAAAATCAATATGGCCGCCACTTTCACAAATTTTACCTCGGATTCGTATAAAGAGACCTCTCGGATACTCAGATATCGATTTTGAACGAAATCGGGACGAAAATGAAGAAAATCAATATGGCCGCCACTTTCACAAATTTTACCTCGGATTCGTATTAAGAGACCTCTCGGATGCTCAGATATCGATTTTGATCGAAATCGGGGCGAAAAAAAAAGAAAATCAATGACTGCGACTTTATCCACATTTTACCTCGGAGTCGTATTAGGGACCTCTCGGACGCTCAGATATCGATTTTGAACAAAATCGGGACGAAAATTAAGAAAATCAATATGGCCGTTACTTTATTTAAAGTTTAGGTACCTCGGATTCCTATTAAGAGTCCTCTCGGACGCTCAAATATCGATTTATGTCGAAATCGTATCGGACGGCACTGATCAATAAAACCATCTACAATACATTGAATCAAAAAAGGTCGTATCTTCATAGGGAACTCACGGCACTTCATGCACCTTTAGACCTTATAAGGAACTTACATGCCGAATTTGGTATCTCTCGAACCACCAGTTTGCGCTGTGCGGTGATATGTCAGTCTCTCAGTCAGTCAGTTATTTCTTGATATTTGGCACAATTTTTCAAAAGTTTTCATGACCACTATATTTAATTTCAAAACCGATGCCATTTTCGTAATTAACGTACCAAAAAACCATAAAAACGACACCCATATTAATATTTAGACATTTCATCCCCCTCGGACCCCAACAGAGGGGATGGTATTTCACGTCCTCCACGTGGGATTTTAAAATCATTGTTGTTTTCGTAATCAGCGACCCAATAAACCATGGAAACAACACCCATATCGATTTTCAGAATTTGTCACCAGATTTCCCCCTTTTAGGGGTTGATTTCTCAAAAAACCTGAAACACATGTTTACTCATTTATCGTTAGAAATACTCCTGTGAAGTTTCGAATAAAATAATCCAGCTAATCTTGATTCCCCATACAATCTTCGGACCCCCATTTCACCCCCTTAGGCGTTGAATTTTGAAAAATCCTTTCTTAATGCACCTCAAGACCTTATATGGAACCTACATACTAAATTTGGAATCTCTAGAACCACCAGTTTGCGCTGTGCGGTGATATGTCAGTCTCTCAGTCAGTCAGTTATTTCTTGAAATTTGGCAAAATTTTTCAAATTGTTTCATGTTTACAATATTAAATTACAAAACCGATGCCATTTTCGTAATTAACGTCCCAAAAAACCATAAAAACGACACCCGTATTAATATTTAGACATTTCATCCCTCTCGCACCCCGACAGAAGGGATGATATTTCACGTCCTCCGCGTGAGATTTTAAAATCATTGTTGTTTTCGTTATCAGCGACCCGGTATATCATAAAAACAATACCCATGTCGATTTTCAGAATTTGTCACCAGATTTCCCCCTTTTTGGGGTTGATTTCTCAAAAAACCTGAAACACGTATTTACTCATTTATCGTTAGAAATACTCCTGTGAAGTTTCGAATAAAATAGTCCAACTAATCTTGTTTCCCCATACAAACCTCGGACCCCCATTTCACCCCATTAGGGGTTGAATTTTGAAAAATCCTTTCTTAGTGCACCCCTAGAACTTATAAGGAACCTACGTGCTAAATTTGGAATTTCTAGGACCAGCGGTTTGGGCTGTGCGTTGATATGTCAGTCAGTCAGTCAGTCAGTCAGTCAGTCAGTCAGTCAGTCAGTCAGTTTCTTCTTTTATATATTTAGATTTATTTATTACAAGAAAAAATATAAATAACTTTACTATTTAAACCAGACAAGGATTATAAAACAATAAATGAAACTAAAATAATTTGTCCGAGGTCGCAATCAGTTGGTAGGGTGCTCAGACGGCTGGCTGCATTGCGATGCTTATTCTCTGTGCAAAATATTGGCCAGCCCTCTGGCCACTAGAGTTTTCTAATCTTTGTAAAGTCGAGGCGCACTTGGTCCCCATGGTCCAAGTGTTTCGACCCCAAACGCCTCAAATAAATATTTACTCCCTAAAGAGACATACTTTCAGCATAAAAAGTCAAGTATATTAGTAGCAAAAAACATTTTTCAATGCATATTTAATGACAACTTATTCTGCCAACTACATAAGTTGGTAGTGAATAACTCAAAGGCTCATGGGCTCAAAATTACTGTCACTTCGGCCCTAATTCTTTGCATTACCTGAAGAGAAGCGAAAAAGATGATTACAATTAAGACAGAAGCGTGGAGTTTTAGTTTTAATTATCTTTTTCGCTTTATTATGCATGGACTAGCTAAAGGTCAAGTTGACGTTGGCCATGATTGACTTGAGATTGGATTTCTAGCCTTGAATGTGTTAAACGACTAGTGGTATTTATTCAAGTAGTTATGATTCCTCGACTCCTAATGTTTTTGCAATTTCATTTCCCGGTCCTCGAAGCTTTCAAGTTTCAACAATGTTTTGCCACTCGCAAAGGAACCAAAACCCGTAGGGTACTTTCCTGTCTACCTAGAATCATAAAATTTGGTAATAACCGTGATTTTACATTACAAGGAAAGGTTTGAAAATAAATATCACAACGGGACACCATACAGTGTACTCGTAGCTAAAGTTACACTAGACCGACGCAAATTTTAATGAATTAGCTAAAAGTCATACTTTTGTAATATTTAGGTTAGTCATATCATATATTTTTTACACAGTATTTATATATGGAAGTGTTTTGAGTGTTACAATTCGCCAACAAACTGTCATGCAGTTTGGCGAAAAAAATGTGTTTTTATATACACTGTGTAATATTTGTTAAAATAAATTAAAAAAAAACATGTGAATACGACACGATACCCTTGTGCGCGAGTTCGACTCATACTTGGCCAGTTATTCAAGCATCATTACCACAATTATCTTAGCGTTATCTCAGTATATTTCCCGGTTTTCCATACATGATCCATAAAATAAACTTCAAAAGTCCCGAAACTACAAGGGATTTCACGGGACTGGCCAAGTCCGGGTCTCTAACTCTTCGGGACTTTTGCTTCTCAATAAGTACTAAGACTGCAAAGCCTAATTAAAAGGTCCATGATAAAATGAAAGCCTTGCCTCGGTATGGTTGCGGTACTGCACTATACCGTCCTACTTCCGCGCAATGCATTACATCAGGCCCGCAGTAAAGAATCTGTACTAACTTCTGTAACGATGACGGTTGAAACTGACAGCAAACAGCTTATTGATATCGCGCCTTATAATGCGAATTTAAGAGACCTAAGGCGACTTGGCAGGGCGGGCTCGATATGTTGTATTTTGTTCTTTGATATGAGAATTTAAATATAGGGGCGCAGTAAAAAGCAGTACTGATTCGACTGACAATTGATAGTGACAGCTGACAGTTTTCTCAAAGCACACTGCCTTCGCACCGACAGATCAGGGGCCTAAACCGCAAAACTTTACAAGACAACATTCGACAAAATTGTACAGATTTCCGTAGAAAAAGTTGTCAATTCTGTCAAATTGTATAGGCCTCCGGAAGTTGCCGACATCGGTCAACATTTTTGCAAGATTGTCACTGTCAATTTTATTAGTTGATGAAATATCCTTGTATTGGTACCCCGTATAGGCGCGAAACACGTGCAAAAGTTGTTAATTATGGTGTATTGCTGTATTTATTTACGCAATTCTTATTCCGGAGGGTGGGTCGGAATATTAATGAAATTACAGGCATAAATATACAAGTAAGAACTTATTGGGGCCAATTGACCTAGTTTCCTAGTTCAGCGGAGAAGCAAGGGAATGTGTTCCTAAAAGTTTATTTTTATTTTTACATGGGTAGTAGCAACACAATTATAGTATGAATAAGTAAATATTTAACCACTTTGTTGGTCGTTTTCGGTATACTTAGAAGTGCTTCTTACCAATCTAATAATTATCATCAATCAAAAGGCGTAAAGGCGTAGGGATGTGACGACCATATCGCCACTGGTTTTCCAGCTTAACGTAGAGAAGCTTGTGGCGAGCTGTTAGAGAGTAGCGACTAATCCGTAGAGATTTGAATGCTCCTGGGGTGTTCTGTGGGTTGGTTGTTTAGGCACGCCTCTGGCTCGCCTTACCTGGCTGTCCAGAGTGGAGTCGCTAGAGCTGTTGCTCGGGGCCGGGGGTGGATGTGGTCGCCTAAGTGGTAAGTTGGCTATGTTTAAAGTCCAGTGCCACCTGCTCTACTTAGTAAATACTACGTACCGTCACCGCCAAGGAATTAGGTATCATATAAACAATTACATTGTTAACCTCTAAATACTACGTAAAAATATTTTTAAACGGCTATTTTATATTTTTAAACCCGTTACTGCTTCTAAAATATAAGTAATATTTCACATTCATAATTTTAATAATTAATCTTAAACTTCAATAAGTACCCGCTTTGACTAAAACCTGTCTTTCCTTCCAATTTGCAAATTTTGCTCGTGGATGAAGAGCACAGCATGGCCAGCTAGCATCAGCGTGCGAATGAGACAACATTTGCATTATTATTGTCACTTTGAAAATTTTCATCTATTTCAGCTATTTTCTGTATGAATTGACAGGTACACTCAGGAGTTATCGAAACGCAACGGAAGAGTACTTATGTTATTTGCTCTGGACTATACAAGTATTTGCGCAGGATCGGTCATTCTAGCACTCTTTGGGCGAGGCCAATGTCCAGCTTTGGACGTCTTTCGGCTGATATGGTGATGATGATACAAGTATTTTGACATTTATTCTTCGTTACTTTTTAGCACAGTACTTTTGCGACCTAAATGCATTGACTTTACGGGTATATACGAGGGGTGATCAATAAGTTTTGATAATCAGTATTAAATATGGGAGATATGTAAATCGTTATATTTTTAACACAATATGCACACTTTCTATATTTTCAAATACTTATTAACGTCATTCAATTGTTTTATTTTACCCCAATAAAAATAATTTTACTTTTTTATATCAAATTTTATACCTTCACTAAGTCATCACCAGGTCTTGACTTTCATGTAGTTGGTTTTGAACATATGTGAATAAGAAGTAGTAGTCGGTAGTTAGGGCTAAATAACAATGGGAACGGTTATCAGTTCTGATCTTTACTCGAAGAGCAGCACCTTTGTCAGTTAGAAGGCTCTGAAGTACAATTTCTCCCGAAAATTCGTTTTTTTTTCTTCAGCTTATTTATAATATTTAACACAACTCTGATAGAATAATGTTATACAACTCTCTAATAATATTTGAGCTCAATAGGTAAAAACTAATTTCGCAGTTTTTATTGGTAGGCCTCAATAGTCCAGGAAGAAGTTGAAAAATACACCCTAATTTTGGTGACAGAGCTGGAGATAAAAAAGAACCATTGCACAGATAACTTGCTTATCCTTTAAATTAGATCATAATAATAAGCCAAGGTTTTATTTTCAATTACAATATTCTTCATTAGTGCATCAGGACTTTTTCCACACCGCTCCAAATAATTACAAAACCAACTCTTATACCCGCCATCTTGTTATTTTTTCAATTTAGATGTTTTTTGTTCAGCAATTACAGAAAAACAAATGAATAATGTTTATATATTTTTACTCTAATTTAATGTTGATTAGTGTCATGATATAGCCCACATTAAAATAATATCATTAACGCGGTGGTTCATACCGATTATCAAAACTTATTGATCACCCCTCGTATGTATTTATTAAGTTTTTCATTGAAATATCTTTTCAAATATCGCTCCAAATCGACAAATTTCAACTTAGTCTAGTTTTATTCGCTTAACATCTACTAAACAAAATAAAAGCGAAAAATGGTTCCATATCTATCTAAAACTTTAATAAGGGTATCGTGTTATCAGTTTAAGTATTGGAATTATCAATCCTGTAGCTGCAATATGAGTTCGCACATTTTAAAATATGTAAGCCTTTTCAAACTACAATCGTAGGCACATAGTTTATCCTTTGCTCTCGTACAAACTGTTCGTAATCATTCAAAAACTCCTGTTTCTACAAAATAACCTAATATGATTTACGAATAATAAAGATTGCATAATTTATGAATTTTCAGGTCGAATAAAGTTTCATCACCAAAAATGAATATGTCGAACACAAGGTTAATTATACTGAACAAGAATTAAAGTATGCTTTCCCGGAGGAGATTATGAATTTCGGGGTAATGAGCTTTTATCGGAAATTACAAGCTTTTTGGAACATTAATGACTGCGAATTTAATATTCATGTGTGTATCGCGATAATTTTTAAATAATTAGTTTGTGACTTAATTTAACCTTTCCTTATTGATCTAGACACGCGGCAGCGTGTCCAGCCAAGTTCACCCCAGGAACTGGCGGACAGCAGCCGTGTGTTATTTTACACGAACCGTTTGGAGACACTTTTGATCCTCCAATAACTCCAAATCTATCTAACATAAAAAAAAAAAATTTGGTACATGTATTAAGACCCTTTAGAAGAACTAGAACCCCAAATTTCATAAATATAGGTTTAATAATTATTGAGATATTAAATTCCAAAAGACGGCATTTTTACCACTGACTGACTGCCTGACTGACTAGTACTTAATCAAAAACCTAACCCACTTCCAGGTGACCTAGAAAGCTGAAATTTGGCATTCAGCTTGGTAATTGTGTGTGTACACCAGAAATAAACAGAAAATAGTGATTTTTTATTAGTTTTATTATTATTATTATTTATGCTAGTTACCTCAGAAATCCGTCATTTATTAACCGATTTGGAAAATTCTTTTTTCTTTGAAACGGTATAATTCAGGGGTAGTCCCATAGTTATCAGGTAAGAATCTGATCATAGGGCCCTGGAGAAATCGAGGGAACTCTTCAAATATTTGAGGTACACCAATAGCGATTTGGGTATTTTGTATAGTAATTCGTGCATTTACTCTTGAAAAGCACCATTTGGTGAAGTTTGACAAAAAGTAATGATATCCCATCAAAAACATAAATGTGAAAATGGCAGTCAAGTTCAATATGCGAGGCGTGGTTGTCGTCTTCACCGACAAAAGAATTGAGATCTTAATGGGTGCCAATTTCCGTAGATTATCTGAAAAGGTGCCAATTCTAGCATTAGGTTATTTACAGTAAAACTAATTTATTGCAGTTTAATGCATGTTGAGCCTTACTTGGCTGTTCACGTGCGTTCAACATGCCTACATAGAATCAGCATCAAGATTTGGGACAAGAAACTGCACAGATGCTGACAGAGCGGGCAAAGTACGAACTACGTTTTGTTAAATTGACAATATACATGTTAAATTAAGATAATCATTATTAACACACACATATGTAAAAATTTGTATAAATAGCTTGTAAATTTGTAAATAAAGTCTCTTTGAGTTTGGACGTTGCTGTTGTCATTCCTCTCAATAGCCACTCACGTGCTCTCCGCAACTAGGGTTGCGACTTGGTAAAACGTAAAGTGCTCTCGCAACACTAGTTGCGAGTTGGACTTCCAACGGTTTTTAAATTGTTGCTATGCGGAACATGCGAAAAACGCTTTCTTATTTAGTTATATAGGTAGAGTATGAATGTGGCAACATTAAAAAAAATTAAAACAGCAGTCTACGCAACAATTTTTACAAAACATAAAAGTTGTTTTGATGACCATCGAAGTTCGGTACGTCAGCGAGAGAGCTCGCGATTAAAAAATGCTGTAAACAATCAATTTCGCATTTTTCAATTAGTATTATATACAAAATTAATCCTGGTTTACTGCTTCATAAGATAAAGTATATATTTCAATACTAATTAAAATGGAATGTGATAAATTCTTCCAACAAAGTACGTCGAGTGATGAAAATTTTGCGAGGTTAATTTTTAATCGTACATTATTATATGATTATGCCATATTTCTGTACTAGGCCATTAAAATATATAAATGCGTCTATTAAAATCCACATAAATCCACTTTAAATGAAAAATTAGGTATGTTCTAAGCAGGATTAGGTGAATGAACTTGTGACGTCTATAAATACTATTGTACGCAACTGTGGTTGCACAAGGCACTTTCGCCGATTCGCGTAGGATCCACGTATTATGTCATAAGGCATGGTGCACACTGGGCTATTGTCGCAGAATGGTTTAATTTAGTTTATTCATTTTTGGTAGGTTTATTACGCATACTTAGTGGTGGCCATTACCAATGTAACTGCTTACTTTTTATTTGTGAATCTATTTAGTAGAGGTAGGGTTCATTTTTACTTGTTCAATTGTTCATATAAATTTATAAAATTCACATATTCCATGTAACGGTTCAAATAAGAATGTATGTTGTTTTTTTTTCAAAAAAAAACAATTCTGATTATGTCCCGTTGTACCATACCAGATTTGATCTGATATGTTTCAAGCATATGTAAACATAAATATTATATATTTCTATTTTTAAATCAATTTAAATGCAATGGAGTTGCAAACGTTCATAGGCTGCGGTAACCATTAATTATCGGGTGGGCTGTACCTACGTGTTATCAAATACCTAGAAATTTAAGAGTGTATTATTTCACACAGGCCTTGAGTACTGGACGTGGCTAAAATTTATGACTTTGCAAACTTAATTTTAATAGTGAACCATTAGAAAACAAAAGATATTTTATGCAAAATTGATACTTATTACAAAGCTATAAGAGTATTTTAAAATTGGACTACTTGAATATGGATCGCATTATCAACTTGCTAAAGGTAAAGTTACAGAAAAATATTTCTATCGTTAGAAGAAACAATTAAAAGGACAAACAATAATTTGCAGTCTAATTAAATGTAGACTATTAGAAGTTAAACCAAATTGAACTTTATTTTTATAGCAATACGTATATGGTCGAATAGTTGTACCTGTTTCAGGACAGTACACGTGTTGTATGAAGTGTCAAGTGTTTATATAAGTATCGTGGGACGAAATTCACCAAATAGTTTAGGGTCAGCATAGGGCTTATTTTATAAAAGGAATAGAGTTTAAAATAGTAAAATTATATGTAATCAAAAACTTGGTTTTACAGCTTCAGACGCTAGTTGCGGGGAATAGTGCGGGGAGAGGTGTTGGGGTCCTAGGAGCCATGGACCCTGGTTCATGATCATTCTTGCTTTAGATTTTAGACTGTTCGGACGGTTTCTCTAGAGAGGTATTAGGTCTTAGTTCAGGTTACCTATGTTGTGTCTGGACCTGGATTATGCTAGTATATTGTTTTACTGGTTTAATCTTTGTTCGGATATGATATAACGTAGCTTGAATGGGGTTTTAGATAGTGTTCTTTGTGTGTAAATTCTCTAATTTGTTTAATATTTAGTGGATACATTTTAATTCATTATTGTAGAGTTTGTTAATTTTGTAGTGAGTGAAGTTCTAGTTGTGTGATTATTTTAATATCGATATTTTACCTTAAAGTTTGAGTGTTCTAGCATTTGTTTTAGTAAAAATTGGTTTATTTAATTCAGTGTTTTCTTATTAGAATTTTCTGAAGTTTTATTTACTATTTTAATGGGGTTAGAAGTCTAGAGAATTGTCTGAATACCAAGAAGAGTCTGTCTTGGCTTTTTTAAGATGGAAAGTTGGATCACCTTGCGGTGTTAACGATAGACTATTCATTTTAAGAAGTGTCTTTAATTATTAAATACGTAACTGTCGATATGGAGTTGTCGACTTGCACACCGTATTTTACTCAAGAGACGGTTCAAACTCCCTGGTGGCTTGATGATTTGGAATGTCATACCAGACATTTTAAGTTCTCAAGTTACTCAGACCTATTTATCTATACATTTATATATTCACACTTTATACTCTCAGTAAGATTCGCTGTCCCAATCCCATTTGCGAGTCTCACTGAAGCACACGAGGAAATCGGGTGTCAGGTTTAGCAGGGCAATCCTCACCCGACTTAGATTAGCTTTAGTCTAGATAAAGATGTTTCATTGCACCATCGAAATGTCTTTACGTGCGTAGCTTAAATGTGGGACCCAGGTCCCTAGCTTGCAAATATACCGGTAGAATAGATGGTTAGTGTAGCTGTTAGGGCTAGGCCATATTACTAGGTTCTGATGTATTTAGCTTTGGGTTATATTCTTATGTTATTAAAAAGCCATTCATTTTCTAATTTTATTAACTAGGTAAGTTTTATCTGCTGTTGATATTTTATATGGCTTTATTGGGGTATTCTTGGTGCTTAGTTGTAGGTAAATTTGGGGATATCTGGGTTTTCTATTATAGTGAGCTAGACTGATAGTGGGGATAGGGATTATTGTTAGGCTAGGTATATTATATACATGTATATACGACACCGACCAACTTACTTGACAAATAGAACTGTGTTAAATAAATTTTGTTCCGTTTGTACCTATTCATACTGGTAGTTTAAATATTGTGGGAAATTAAAATAAATTTCTCGCAATACATTAAAATACAAGTAAATTCAATACAAATTATAAAAGAAAATATTTGAGTAAATTCACTCTCAGCAGTATGTGATTGATTTTATTCTGGTTTCTTCGGATTCTGTAATCAAATTGAACTCCACATTTCAAATTACTTTCGAAAGGGAAAGAGTCCTTTTGAAATCTACTTCATCAAAACTAACGATGAATCTTTTATCTTGATTAGGTCAAAAGACGGCCGTGGTTATTTTGAATGTACCGCAAATGGGGATTCGAAATGCTACATCAATAGTCTGGATAAAATTATTTCATTGTTTACAAATTTAAATACACCGACAAATCAAATTACATTGCAGAATACTAAAGAGCTAGAGTAGATCTATTGCTGCTGCTCCTACCAGTATTTTGCTATTCTGTAAATTGTCCCTTTGAATGTCCTCTCAGTAAATACTGAAGTCAAATAAATGACAAAAGTGACTAAATAAATAAAATACTAAAGTCACTTAAAAGAATAAAGTTCCTTCAGAACTATGTGGCGGAAGCTTGTCCAGTCTGGGAACGAGAGCTACGAATGTGGCGGGGAGTGGGCCACATTTATAACCACAAAAATAATAATTTTTAATTATATTATTAACATTGACTTCAGTTGACTAGTAATTTAAAATATATCTATTGACTTACATTGATCTTATACTTAACAACAGTTCAACATCAATAGGAAAATTATATTTGATTTTATATACTTTTATAATTGTTTAGGTATTAGTAGGTATTTATTCTAGTAAGACTAAGTAGGTAACTCTCTCTATGTGAAAAGGACTTTGGTTTACTATTTTGGACACAACTTTGGTTCTACATACACACTAGCGATCATTTGGCCAATTTACTGATCCAATTCAAGATATTAACTTATTAACATATTAACTTAATTTTTATGTGTAGAGAACAATAAAGAATTAAAGTAGATATTTATAGAAATTCTTATTAGAAAATTAGTTAGGTTTAGTTAAGGTCTAGTTAGTCTAGATTTGTTTAGTCTCAATTGGTTGCCTAGGGTAGCTAGGGAGTTTAGGGGGGTTTAGGTAGGTTAGGAGGAGGGGGGATCGTGACAATTGGTGCCGATGACCGTGGATAGTTAGTAATTTATAATTAAGTAGTTTTTAGTTAAAATCTATCAATTGCCGTTGTAGGTATAAATGTAACATTCGAAGTGTTACAATTGGTTCCGTGACTATGGATGATGTAAGATTTAATTAGCTAGTATTTGATTTAAATTATTATAAAAATTTGCAATTTTTCTGTTATTTAGTTTATTGTCTTACACTTTATTTAAACTTTTCATTAACATTTATTTTTCAATTATGATTAATTACGAATAGTTTATTCGCAGTTACATATCTTGTTATAGTTACATATCTTGTTTTGGATCAAAGATGTTGTTATGGTCGATATGCGTAGGCAATTGATTATAGCAACACAATTGTTGCTGTGGAAAACGGATAGCATGAGAGAGTAGATGTTTATTATTAATTAGGAAGTTGTACTTTAGCTATTTTATCTACTTATTTTTGATGCAACTAATAACTTTAATTATTTATCATATTCGATGCCATTCAAGTGAAAGATATAGTAAAATAGAAATTTCGGCCTTAAGTTGGTACAATCAAAGTCGAAAATATGTGTGCGTTACAAGACACGTATGATATAAATAGGTTCTGTAAGTTCTTGCGCCATTGTTATAGAGTTCATATGTGCATATTTTGTCACTGAGGACGTATGAATATCCGTGGTTGACTGTACAACAGTAGCGACATCTATTGTAGGGAAACCATTTTCATGCGTAATAGAAGTTAATCAATTGACGTGAAGTTAGTTTCTTATCAATACAGTAGAGTGTATTCATATATAAAATAAATAGTATAATAGCTTCGTTCAGGTATTGTAGAAAATTATTAAGCTTGTAAATGTTGGGGGAAGTTAACTACGGCTAATTATTAGGCTATTTTTCATTATTAAATCAAATCAAATCAAATCAAAATACATTATTAAACTTATAAATTATGGGGGAAGCATACGTAACAGAGATATAGCGATTGCTTCAATTTAGCTTGAATTTTGTGTTATTTTTAGACTCTCAGTTACTTTTGGATATTGAAATCGTTTGAAATAAAATAAAGTTACAAAATCGTATCTTTAAAACAGGGGTTGATCGATTGATGCAATGAATGAAATTATGATGAATCATGAAATAGTATCAAAAGCAAAATAGTTTAACTTCATTCATTTATTTCTCTATTTCTTTATAATATGTATAAATATACGAGTATCAATGTAATTTTGTAATATAGTACATACTTGATTGCGTAATTATTACTTATTTAGAAGTGAAGTGAAGATTCTCGGAGTTGTAGTGTGGATCATCGATCAATCCATGCAGCGTCGTTTCGCTCGATGAGTAGATTTTATCACAGCTCAGTTACCTGAAAATAAGAAGGAAAACTAGTTAGATTTGTTGGATCCTTAAATTATTAGCAATTTAATAGTTGTATAGGGATAGATTTGTCATATTGGTACAACATAAAACTTTTGACTATCAATTTAGCTATCATTTCTTTATTATTATTGTGTTACAAATAAGTTCAATAAGATGTAACAGGTGTTCTGAGGTCTTAGTTTTGATAATGTAGTCAATTAACGAAAATTTGAATATTTATGAACGTTTTTCGAAAAATTTAGAAGTAGAATAATTACATAGATAAAAATTTCATACATCATAAGAATTTGTCGTACTCACTTGATTTCAGGTGTTTCATTCCCGCAGATGACATTTGTAGAAAGACAAAATACAGTGTGGTGTTTTCCTGATGGTTTTGTTTGCACTTGTTTCTAGAGTCATTCAAAAATAACCTGAAATAGCATTTTATTGTTATTAGCAACATGTCAGGTAGAAATTTATACGAATTATAAGATTCGAACATCAGTATGATAATACGGATCTGTTATTCCAATCAGGCATTTTAGATTATACTGTGTACATTGCTTCATTTTTAATTTTAGTATTGTTTATCTGGGCCTTAAATTGAATAATAGAGTAGATTTAGACACAGTTACTAAACTGAGAAGAGAAAGTAGGTAAATTCAGTTAATTTAATATCTGAGCATCAGCAACGCACATGTGACTTCTCCTTAGTTTAAGTTTCTTATCGTTAGGTCGGTCACATGATTGCATAACAGAACGTGGTATTAAACAAAAATACTACACGGCGTCTCAAGAGGTCATTTGTATTGCCTTTTTTGTGCAAGTTAGAAACAGTGCAGCGTTCAACAATTCTCGGTAACGCAAGTACTTGAGAAGGGTCAGGTAGGGTCGGTACAAAGTTCATGTAATTAGAAAAAAATGTAGACATTAGTGACCCCAGTTTCTATCAAATTCCACAAAGACTACAAGCGTGTTATACCATACATATGTCTACAAGCGAAGATTTAAAATGAGAATGATTTTTGCTTTCAGTATTTAATTGTTAAGTAGGTACGTATAATAAGTAAGTAAGTAAGTCATGCAGTTTGTTAGTTTGTGTCTCAGTATATGTTTATAGCATTTAACAAAAGTATGTCTAAGACAGGTGTTGAAACATATTGACAGATTCAGGAGGTAAATAGATAGTGTTAATTTACCTAAATCACGAGTAATACTAAAGTAGATATACAGATGAGGTATTAAAAAACTGACAGAGTAATAAGTGTTAATTAATAGCACAAGAAAAAAGGTATAATGCGAAATTTGTATAGTAAGTTTTTTAAAGTCATTATGTTTTATGTTCAATTTAGTTCTTGTTATAAACATTATTTTATTCATATGAGAAGGGTGGTTTCTACTTACTTCTAAAAAATTCAATCATATGAAGGGTTTATTATTCGCGTGTTATATTGTTTGACAATTACATCATAAAATATTGACAAAATTATCATACTATATTGATAATAATTACACCGACCGACCATAACTGACAAAGTGAAACGAAGGTCTCCGTTTCGGATTCGGCAGGCATGCTTTCGTGTGTCCGCGCGGCAAATCGCGCCAGGTAGCGTCTCTCAACCGTTTCTCGTGAAGTTTTGTGGGCAGGTTTAATGATCTTACAGATTATTTTGTTGGTATTAATGTTATAAATATGAAAAAAAAATTATGTCTACAGTTGACTAAGTTCCTAGTAATACTTGTGTTAAAAAAAAAATATATAACTTACTCAGTTCTCGCGAGCGATCTTGGCATATGTGTTAGAATAAGTTTAGCAGTAGATCAGAACATGGTGTGCCTGAAATGTTAATATTAACAGATGACATAAACATGGTCGGTAGAAATATTAATAGTACATAATATGGTGAAAGTAGTTATTGAATAGAACTTGTGAAAGTGAAATATACCTTTGAGTTGTAGATTTGAGGTATCAATGGAGGTCCATTGCTTTCCGTAGTGACATAATAATAATACATAGCCTGAAACATTGGGAAGTAAATAGCATTAGTATACAGATACAATACATTTGAATAATTTAATAATAGAGTAAAATTTGAATTTTTCAACTTTTATTCATACTGAGTCAGTTTTAGAATAATTTGGTACGCTCGCCTTGAATCACAAAACTATTAGACAAAGGGATAGATTGACTCTGGTATGCAGCGTAGCAACATCTGCACTCGCGTTGCTTGTACTTGCAAAAAACAATAGGACAGCATGTTGATTTTTGAAGACAACTACCTGATATAGGGTCATACTGGGCTTGAGGAGATGTTTTTGTGCAAAGTTACTTAATTTGATATTTGAACAGTTATAACATTTGAATCATTTTAGGTATACTTACTATTTTATAAATGCCATCATAAATTACGTATGTAGTTTCTTCACTTTAATCTGGATTCTAATGCCTGGAATTGATAAAATTAAGTTTATAATATAAATTAATTAATTATTAGATGAATAAATTATGAATGATCATTGTTTTTTTTTTTGTGGGAATAGTATATATAGTTTCGCTTAGGAAGATTTAAAAAAATTACTACCAAATTATCGATTTGGAAAATTAATAAAATAATTTTGAAAGTATCTCTAGTGCCTATTTTAGGAAGCATCAGAATAACTTACATAATTATACATAAAAAAAAGAAAAAAAAATAGACATCTTATTGCCACCAAAAATTACGATTTTAAAACCAACGATTAGACTGTTTTTCATTAATATTCAATATGATGGAAATGTCTTTAGGCATATTTAATGTATTGTTAAATAATTCAGTCCTTTAATGAAGTAAACATGTATGTATATACAATTTAATATACTAACATTATTTAATTCATAATAATTGTCTATAATATTTTTAAATCTAGGATAATAAATGCTCAGATCAATTCATAAAAAAAATACTATTAAAAAAAAAAGAACTTAATTGGTATTTAGTACTTACATGTATCAACTTCTTACCATATTACACAATCACTGTACACAATTCACTTTCACAGTAGCATTCTCTCATTGCACGTTGCTCGTTTTTGAAATTTTGACTGACTGTTTGAAGACTTTGAAGTGTTTAAATGAGCCGGGTCAAACTGACGTCATTATCGCCATTTTGAATAGGTGTAGTGTTGCTATGATTGGAAACTTATTTTCCCGTCATTTCTACAAACATGTAGTATTATTTAGGTGTAGGATTTATAGGAAAAGTTTGATAAAAGTAGGAATAATTATATTAATTTTAAATACAGTCATTAAAAAAAAAGTATCAGATAAAAATTCAATTAAGTAGTATAAACTTGTTTACAGTGTGGCCATTTCAAAATAATTAGAATCAAATCATTATTATAGTCTAAAATATAATAATATTGATTTAATTATTTATTCATACTACTAAGAGATAGAAAATTAAAGAATTATGTCATTCCTTAAGAAAAAAAAAACACGTTAAGCCATTAAATGCTTAGGGTATGTGTGAAATGACCTCTAGTGTTAGTTAGACTTATTCATTGACTTACTGAATTAGCAGTATTCATCACTTAGATGATAGATGGCACTGATATCAATCTTAAAGATATTTCATATAACTAATGAGATTATTAGACAAGTTTAAATCAATGATTGGGTAAAATAATTAATTATTATTATATATTGCTTTAATTTTGTAATTTTTCTAAATTTTGTGTTTTTTTTCTCAAGTATATTTTATAGGAATCATATATTTGCAGAGTTGATCTTTCAAATGAAACACATTATTATTGAATTGATTAAATAATTATTTAGTTTATTTTCTTTCGTAATTAAAGTGTTGTTTGATATTCAGGGTAGAATGAAAATGAGAACGAAGACGAATATACTTGATGAATATTACTGAGTTTTCCATGTTTTTTAGAAGATGAGTGATAGTGGATGTATTATGAAGATGGATTATTAAAAAATTAATTGGTTTGCAGGACTCTGATTGCAAAACAACACTAACGCGTTATACTTCATTAACATTCAGACTGGAATACACTACACTATACATTGGAAACAATACAGTCGATTGGTGATAGGTTACGCTCGCAAAAAAAAAAAAAGAGCAATGTTGCAGATTTCTAAACTGCCTTCTGTGTTGTTTCTTCACTTCACACAACATCAGTATATGGTGTCATGACTGACTTTACACTCATCATTAACAAGGCGTATAGTGCTTCTTTAAAATGAAGAGCATAACTTGCGAAGTGAGTTCGTGGAAATTTATTAATAAATTTTAATTTTGAGCTTACTTCAAATCAGTTTATGATTAGTTATTCTTTTCTATTGAGTAGTACTATGTATTAAATTAAAAGTTGTACATTTTATGATTCATTAATTTTTTTTGTTTTAATTAATAAACGAGGGATTGGCTAGCTTTAGCTTAGTTTATCTTTCGAATAACAATAACGTCTTGTTAAGCGATGTAACATGCTCCAGACTGGGAATGGCTATTTGGGAGAGAAAGATCTAGATTACTGTGTTGGAATTTAATAATTTAATGGTTTTAATACCCATGCTTGGCATCCAACATGGTTAACTGGTTTAATCTTGTTTTCGGTAGGGATACGTCTGAATCCTTTCTTGGTCGCTAAAATATAGACTCGAGTCGGAAGCTTTCGTATGTACCAATAGGGTCGGTAAGAGCGTAGCACAACTCTTATTCTCTTGTGGAGGCAGGATAAACTTGTTAGGCCATTAATTATTCATTTTTAACATATTGAATTTGGAATCTTGTTCTTTTGAATATGTTTCATTCTTCTGTTTGGTTTAAACACACACATACACATGACGCTCAAAAAAAAAAGGCAATCACAGAAGGGATGATTGTTAATAAGTTTTAACTTTTGTTTTAATTTCAATAATTTATTGATTGTTTTGACTTTTGTTTTATTTGAAAGTTAACTTACGTAAATATATGTTTATATATTTAAACTTCAGTTAACTTTGGGGGAAGATGTACCATACCAGATTTGATCTGATATGTTTCAAGCATATGTAAACATAAATATTATATATTTCTATTTTTAAATCAATTTAAATGCAATGGAGTTGCAAACGTTCATAGGCTGCGGTAACCATTAATTATCGGGTGGGCTGTACCTACGTGTTATCAAATACCTAGAAATTTAAGAGTGTATTATTTCACACAGGCCTTGAGTACTGGACGTGGCTAAAATTTATGACTTTGCAAACTTAATTTTAATAGTGAACCATTAGAAAACAAAAGATATTTTATGCAAAATTGATACTTATTACAAAGCTATAAGAGTATTTTAAAATTGGACTACTTGAATATGGATCGCATTATCAACTTGCTAAAGGTAAAGTTACAGAAAAATATTTCTATCGTTAGAAGAAACAATTAAAAGGACAAACAATAATTTGCAGTCTAATTAAATGTAGACTATTAGAAGTTAAACCAAATTGAACTTTATTTTTATAGCAATACGTATATGGTCGAATAGTTGTACCTGTTTCAGGACAGTACACGTGTTGTATGAAGTGTCAAGTGTTTATATAAGTATCGTGGGACGAAATTCACCAAATAGTTTAGGGTCAGCATAGGGCTTATTTTATAAAAGGAATAGAGTTTAAAATAGTAAAATTATATGTAATCAAAAACTTGGTTTTACAGCTTCAGACGCTAGTTGCGGGGAATAGTGCGGGGAGAGGTGTTGGGGTCCTAGGAGCCATGGACCCTGGTTCATGATCATTCTTGCTTTAGATTTTAGACTGTTCGGACGGTTTCTCTAGAGAGGTATTAGGTCTTAGTTCAGGTTACCTATGTTGTGTCTGGACCTGGATTATGCTAGTATATTGTTTTACTGGTTTAATCTTTGTTCGGATATGATATAACGTAGCTTGAATGGGGTTTTAGATAGTGTTCTTTGTGTGTAAATTCTCTAATTTGTTTAATATTTAGTGGATACATTTTAATTCATTATTGTAGAGTTTGTTAATTTTGTAGTGAGTGAAGTTCTAGTTGTGTGATTATTTTAATATCGATATTTTACCTTAAAGTTTGAGTGTTCTAGCATTTGTTTTAGTAAAAATTGGTTTATTTAATTCAGTGTTTTCTTATTAGAATTTTCTGAAGTTTTATTTACTATTTTAATGGGGTTAGAAGTCTAGAGAATTGTCTGAATACCAAGAAGAGTCTGTCTTGGCTTTTTTAAGATGGAAAGTTGGATCACCTTGCGGTGTTAACGATAGACTATTCATTTTAAGAAGTGTCTTTAATTATTAAATACGTAACTGTCGATATGGAGTTGTCGACTTGCACACCGTATTTTACTCAAGAGACGGTTCAAACTCCCTGGTGGCTTGATGATTTGGAATGTCATACCAGACATTTTAAGTTCTCAAGTTACTCAGACCTATTTATCTATACATTTATATATTCACACTTTATACTCTCAGTAAGATTCGCTGTCCCAATCCCATTTGCGAGTCTCACTGAAGCACACGAGGAAATCGGGTGTCAGGTTTAGCAGGGCAATCCTCACCCGACTTAGATTAGCTTTAGTCTAGATAAAGATGTTTCATTGCACCATCGAAATGTCTTTACGTGCGTAGCTTAAATGTGGGACCCAGGTCCCTAGCTTGCAAATATACCGGTAGAATAGATGGTTAGTGTAGCTGTTAGGGCTAGGCCATATTACTAGGTTCTGATGTATTTAGCTTTGGGTTATATTCTTATGTTATTAAAAAGCCATTCATTTTCTAATTTTATTAACTAGGTAAGTTTTATCTGCTGTTGATATTTTATATGGCTTTATTGGGGTATTCTTGGTGCTTAGTTGTAGGTAAATTTGGGGATATCTGGGTTTTCTATTATAGTGAGCTAGACTGATAGTGGGGATAGGGATTATTGTTAGGCTAGGTATATTATATACATGTATATACGACACCGACCAACTTACTTGACAAATAGAACTGTGTTAAATAAATTTTGTTCCGTTTGTACCTATTCATACTGGTAGTTTAAATATTGTGGGAAATTAAAATAAATTTCTCGCAATACATTAAAATACAAGTAAATTCAATACAAATTATAAAAGAAAATATTTGAGTAAATTCACTCTCAGCAGTATGTGATTGATTTTATTCTGGTTTCTTCGGATTCTGTAATCAAATTGAACTCCACATTTCAAATTACTTTCGAAAGGGAAAGAGTCCTTTTGAAATCTACTTCATCAAAACTAACGATGAATCTTTTATCTTGATTAGGTCAAAAGACGGCCGTGGTTATTTTGAATGTACCGCAAATGGGGATTCGAAATGCTACATCAATAGTCTGGATAAAATTATTTCATTGTTTACAAATTTAAATACACCGACAAATCAAATTACATTGCAGAATACTAAAGAGCTAGAGTAGATCTATTGCTGCTGCTCCTACCAGTATTTTGCTATTCTGTAAATTGTCCCTTTGAATGTCCTCTCAGTAAATACTGAAGTCAAATAAATGACAAAAGTGACTAAATAAATAAAATACTAAAGTCACTTAAAAGAATAAAGTTCCTTCAGAACTATGTGGCGGAAGCTTGTCCAGTCTGGGAACGAGAGCTACGAATGTGGCGGGGAGTGGGCCACATTTATAACCACAAAAATAATAATTTTTAATTATATTATTAACATTGACTTCAGTTGACTAGTAATTTAAAATATATCTATTGACTTACATTGATCTTATACTTAACAACAGTTCAACATCAATAGGAAAATTATATTTGATTTTATATACTTTTATAATTGTTTAGGTATTAGTAGGTATTTATTCTAGTAAGACTAAGTAGGTAACTCTCTCTATGTGAAAAGGACTTTGGTTTACTATTTTGGACACAACTTTGGTTCTACATACACACTAGCGATCATTTGGCCAATTTACTGATCCAATTCAAGATATTAACTTATTAACATATTAACTTAATTTTTATGTGTAGAGAACAATAAAGAATTAAAGTAGATATTTATAGAAATTCTTATTAGAAAATTAGTTAGGTTTAGTTAAGGTCTAGTTAGTCTACATCTGTTTAGTCTCAATTGGTTGCCTAGGGTAGCTAGGGAGTTTAGGGGGGTTTAGGTAGGTTAGGAGGGGGGGATCGTGACACCGTAATGACCGTTATCTCAGGTATCTGTCTTTATTTGTAGTTCGCACATAAACTATTGTACCTCACAAAATAAGTATGAATTTTGTTGTTAAGTATTTGTGATGTATTTTTTTTTCTAATATATTAATTGCTTAAAATTTATTCCAATTTTACTCGTCAGTGGTTATGTGATGTGTCAGGCAATATAAATAAATAAATATAAATATATATAAAGGGACATTTTTTTACACAAATCGAACTAGTCCCATAGTAAGCTCAATAAGGCTTGTGTTATGGGTACTAGACGACGATATATTTAATAGATATATACTTAAATACATAGAAAACATCCAAGTCTCAGGAACAAATGTTTCTGCTCACCACAGAAACAAATGCCCTTACCGGGATTCGAACCCGGGACCTCAAGCTTCGGAGGCAGTGTCACTACCAACTAGGCTAAACAGGCCGACAATGAGGCAATGAGTCAATAATTATTTGTGTAATAAGAGAGCAGTCGTTTTTTTTTGCGGCGAGTGATAATTTCGAATCCCAAAGTAACGAAGGATGCCTTAATCGAATCACTAGCGAGTGTGGCAAGTGATTATATGATAGATTTTATAGCGTATCAAGGGATTCAAATAAACGACATGCATATAGGTAACTTTGCTCTCGTGTAACACACACATACCACATCACATAAAACTTATCACCTCAGCAATGAGAACCTGTTAGAGTTAAAAAACTTATCGGTGCGCCAAATAAATATGTCATATGTCCAGCAGTGGACGTCCTTCGACCGACATGATTAAATTACAATATAGTCAGCTGTGGTACCGTACCTAATACTACTACGCAACGCTAAAGAGGGGGGTTATAAGTTTAACGTGCATATATCTGTCTGTGGCATCGTAGCTCTAAAACTGGTGAACCGATTCGGTTATCCTTTTTTCAGAGCAGGTTTTCCAAGAAAAAAATAATAGTATCTTATAGCCGCGGATCAATATGACTGAAGCGACTATAAATGCCTAGATACGTAAACACTAGGTCATTGAGATCTGATATGTCAAACCAAAAAGTTGTAACTATTATGGTGAAAGAACACTGCACTTTTTAACACCTCGAATTTATAATAAGATAATAATAACATAACTTTTCTCTTTGGAAAAGATGATATTAGTAAAACATGTTTTATCAAAATCGGTTCAGCCATTCTTGAGATACATAACTTTGAAATGAAAATATCGGCGGTTTTCCAACTTTTCTACTTTGTTTGTTATTCTATATCACGACAGCCACTGATTTTTAAAATATAATGTAAAACGTTATTATTAGTTCAAGAATATATAAATAAAGTCACCATGAGTGTGTCGCTGTTAATTTCGTATTAGCATTGTATAAGTAATAAGTTAAGGATCTGTTACTATTCGTAATTGATTTAATAAGAAATGTAAATTTCGTAGTTTCAATATTGAAGATCACTGAATGAACTGTGGTTTCGTTGCGCACCAGTGTATCCCGTCCTTATATCGCCGCCATGTTTAAATTTTGACAGCGCGGGTCCGCTGGAGTATGTCCGTTAGTTTGAGTCGAGACCTTTACGTGGATTTTTGTATACCTTTGAAATGAGAACAAAAATATAAATCGAGTTGTAATCGGTCGAATATCTATTAAGTTGTGAAGTGTAACATGTGTAGTGTATGTGTTAAGTGTTTTATGTGGTTTTAAGTGTATGGAATTATTTGTAATCGGGCGTCAAAAGCGGCACTCATTACGTTAGGTATGTAAGGCTATTTTTTGTTATTGATAATTTGTGACAGAATTTGCTGCGATTTTGACAAAACTGGCACTTGTTATTTAAAGCTTAATAGTGTCTTTATCTACGTCTGACAATATTTTTGTCCTCGTTTGCCTAAATTATTCATAAAAAAATCATAAACAAACTACACTGTTTTGCGGCGAATTGCAAAACTGACAATGTAAACAATGCAAATGAAAAAGGTTTTATGCAAAATATTTCCCCAGGATCATATACTTTATTTGGTATCAATCGCAGCGTAAACTATTACAGTTTTAAATAAATATAAAATTTACATATGTTATCGATTTAGATTATAAAATAAAAATATATTTCTTGCAAAAGATCTCATTCGAAACGGTATGTTAAGTTTGTGACTTTTTTTTAAATATTATACTATAGTGACCTATGTATTTAATTATATAAACAAATTGCCTGTTCCTTTAGCTTTATAACATAAAAATAATCATAGCAAAAAGTTTAGTCCAAGCCAGGCAATCGATTTATTAACAACACAAGACAATGCGCTGCTAATGCCCGGTGAATCTCGAGCACTTTAGACCACCTTTTTTTGAAACGCAAGCACTTGAGTGGCTATGGTCAAGACACCTTTAACCGTAACAGTCACATGAGTCTGTGTGATTGGCAGTGAGAATATCCCACTTTACCCTATCCGTCTGTTGCCTTAGGTCTCTTGGTGCAGACATCCCGCACTTATTATATATATGTATATTTTAACCTATGGTTAGGGCTAGGCATTGCAGGGCTTTAGGGTTGTCTAGGGTTGTTAGGACGATAGGACAGTTAGGTTGGTAGGCTAGAGCTCTTCCCATAGTTTGTTGGTAAAATCACCTACTTGATTTTACATTTGGTCCTTCGAGCCGCATTGAATGACCTATGGATCGTCTGTTGCCTTAAGTCTCTTGGTGCCAGACATCCCGCACTTATTATATAGTATATGTATATTTTAACCTATGGTTAGGGCTAGGCATTGTAGGGCTTTAGGGTTGTCTAGGGTTGTTAGGGCTATAGGACAGTTAGGTTGGTAGGCTACAGCTCTTCCCATAGTTTGTTGGTAAAATCACCTACTTGATTTTACATTTGGTCCTTTGAACAATTGAACCGCGGTCCTCTAGTCCCTTATTTGACACTTTGAAGAGCCATATGCTGGTGTACTCAAACAAGCATCAGTGTTGTGGTAATTCGAAGTATATAGTACGTATTGTTCTCTGAGAAGGTACCCGTACAGTAGCAGATCGGTCGCTGGCTTCCCACAAGCGGGTTCCACCAGTTGATTGAGAAGTTGCAAATACTGTATGCGAGGGCGCTGAGAGCAATAAGTACTGACGTAGTAGGTGTTAGGAGTAGGTTAGGGCAAGTAGGGACATCAAGAAAGAAGACTGGAAGACACCATGGACATCGACGAAATTAACGCACTTATCAAGAGCCAAGAAAACGACAGTGAAGACATCAAAAGGATTGGGATAAACATTAAAAAGGATTCGACAACCAGGAAAACACAGAGATATGTAGAAGAAAGAAGAACGACTTTAGACAGCATATTTCAAAGAGCGTTACAAAACCATAGACTGCTAGAAGAACAAGAATTGTTATCGACTCACCAATATATGACCCTTAATTACTTTGAGACCAGCATCAAAAGACGCTATGAAGAAGTTATATCTCAGTTACTAATGATTGAGAACGACTTAAAACGTCAAGAAGACCTCATTGCCCATAACGGGATTCCCTCGGGTAGTAAGGGGAACACCACAGAACAAAAACGACCATTACCAGTCAGAACGCAGAACAAGACTCTTATGTGAATCCCAAGTTATTGATCCAAAAATAAAGGCTGAATCAACTTAAGACAAGAATTTTGACCGCACAGACCGCCATTATCGAAAATAAACCGAAATGGCATTTACAAAGTTTAATTAAAACTCTTGAAAAACAATTCCAAGAGTTAGACGAGCATCACGTGCAATTACTGTTATTAGCGGAGCAATGTACAGTCAGCGACGAATATTTCATAAATGATTTATTCACCGACGTGCAAGAGGAATTCGACTCCATAATGGAACAACTACAAGGACATATCAATGACAAATACAAACAAATCAACAAGACATCATCGACCAAGCTTTCCCGAATTACGATACCATTTTTTACGGGAAACTACGAATCATGGACTTCATTTTACGACTTATTAAAAAAAATTGACGATGACTGTACCATATCAACAACAGAAAAAATGCAATACTTAAAGACACATGTTCGAGGCGACGCAGAAAAGCTGATAAAGCATTTGACCGTGAACGAGGTTAATTATAAGGCTGCGCTCACGTTGTTGATAAATCGTTATAAAGACGAGCGTCTTGTGGCTCAGACATTTATTGACAAGTTGTTAGAATTGCCAAAACTTCATAGTACAGATGCGAAAATGCTACGTAATATGCATGACTGTATCAACGAGTGTTTAGAGGCATTGAAAAATCAAAACATTGACGTATCCACATGGGATCCCATACTAAGTCGTATAGTGAGCCGAAAATGGGACCCAGAGACTAATATGAAATATGAAGACCAATTGGAAGAGCCCAGTAAGTTACAGAAATTTCAAAACATGACGAAATTTTTGGAAAAACGTTTCAAAAGCTTGAAGTCGAGTAAACCATCATGTAAACCGACCTTTACATCACCGCAACAAAATAAACAACGATCGACACTTTGGCAAGATAAAAAAGGTTTATGTTGGTATTGTAACAACGAACATAATATTCACCAGTATCACGCGTTTCAAGCATTACCCGTAAGTGACCGCATTAAAAAAGTGCAAGAAAAGCAAATGTGTCATCTATGTTTAATGCATAACGCGAAAATAGAGTGTGTCAGTAATAAATATAAGAATTGTGACATATGCAATAAGGGTCATGCTACACTGTTACACAGAAATTTTAATGAAATTTTAGCAACGAAGTCTTATGGGAAAAATAATGTGACACAAAATACATACAACCAGTTTCGGCAAGATACGAATAAAAGGACCCCGCACAAATTACAGTCACAAGAAAATACGGTTCCGTTGAAATGCGAACGCGTCTACGCAACAAAACCAGACTCAGAAAACAGTACTTCTAGCCACAGCCTTAGTACAAGCAATGGCGTTCGATGGGACGTCACAATTATTACGGATACTTTGTGATCAGGGCTCTGAGGTTTCCCTATGCACAGCAGAAACAGCACAACTTTTGAGACTTCCCAGGAGAAAAATAAAAGCTGAAATAAAAGGTATCGCGGACGAAACACCAAAGGTGTCAACTTACATGATTGACGTCACACTAAAACCAAAGTTTCCTAGCGAATTTAAATTACAAACGTCACTAATTGTGTTAGTTTTCTATGCAAAATGTTATAATACCACGAAAGCTATTGGATATTTAAGAAAACTGCCAAGTTAAAGCTCAAAATGCATTAAGCCGCAATAAATTAGTTTTACTGTAAACAACCTAATGCTAGACTTGGCACCTTTTCAGATAATCTACGGAACTTGGCACCCATTAAGATCTCAATTCTTTTGTCGGTGATGACGAACAACGATGCCTCGCATATTGAACTTGGCTGCCATTTTCACATGTATGTTTTTGATGGGATGTATGTTTACAATGTGTTACTGGCATGCGGGCTTTTCTTTAGGTAGGGTATGGAAACGTTGTTTTTTTGACCAAATGATGAGCTTATTTTATTATCAAACTAAAAATTCAACTTCGTTTATTTTATTACAAAAATATTGCCAGCAATGTATAGCAAAGTAAATTGACAAGACAGTACAAATGACAGCCCTTAATAAACAGTATAACCAACAGAAGATAAACAGAAGTTAACTACGACGTCATCTTAAGCAGTGCATCTAGTACATTTAAGGTACATATTTAAGAAATTGAATGGCACAGTTAATTGCAATTATAATGATTTGCTAATGTATAGAAATGATTGCCAATGAAACATACTATAATCCGTTTTGAAAAAAGCCCGGTAACGCACTGTATGATAATGATATCTGTTGATTTTCTCTATATACTTTAACGATAGTACTGTAAAGCCTCGCTTGTACTGCTGAGGTACTGTTAGGCGATCTTAGGGGTCACACTATAATTATTGTATTCCTTAGTGTGCTGAAATACAATTACAGTAATACAGTTAAATAACACGTGTGACTCCAATCGAGTCCAGATGAGGAATCCACTGGAAAACCAACTGTTTTCTAAGGAATGCTGCTTAACAGGCATTCTAGAACATATTCAAAATATGTAGAATTGTATACATTATGGTACTAGTTCCCCATGGCCAGTCTCATAATGTATCAACCTTTACAGTACTTTCTTTAATAATAAACCTACAATAATTGATATGATGCTGCTTGAGGCAAAGGAAAGCTTTGGATAAAGTTGATACTTAGATAATTAATCATTACAATAAAAAATATATAAATAAAATTACATATTATACACATACAGTTTAGAGCGCAGAGTTAGGCGACTTCCTGATTTGGCGGGGCGGGAGCGATACGAGTATGTCATAGGTATTTTGCTCTTTGACGTGAATTTACCGATGTGAGATTTCCTCACTTGACGAAATACTGTCAGTAATACGTTTGCGCAGTAGTAATACCAAGCGCAGAAGTGGGGCAGTACTGCATTAGTATCGATTGACACTGACAGCTGACAGTTTTCTCATATTGTACCGCCCCCGCATCGACGCTTGCTCTTTGACGTGAATTTACCGATGTGAGATTTCCTCACTTGACGAAATACTGTCAGTAATACGTTTGCGCAGTAGTAATACCAAGCGCAGAATTAGGGCAGTACTGCATTAGTATCGATTGACACTGACAGCTGACAGTTTTCTCATATTGTACCGCCCCCGCATCGACAAGTCAGGAAGGTGCCTTACATTGTGATGATGATGATTTTGGGTAGCAACGCTCAGCCGGAAACAGGCGGGTCGTTGATCGCTCTTCGGGATCATTTAGCCCATTTCCCCATTTATTGTCCCGGCGGCGTTCCCACATCAGCTTCTCCTACTCTTCCTATTTTAGTTCCTTAGTTTGTATACAGGAAAAAGTACTTAGGAACTCCGGTCAGTCTGCATGATAGATAGATAGATAAACTATTTATTCATATCCACAGTATACATGGCATAACATGATACTAAAATTAAATAAAAACACAGACATTGTCATGCAACTACTTAACATACACACATGAAGCAGTAAGCAATATATAGGCACTGGTAAACTCGTTTATTCCCAGTAGTCCTGTAAAAGTAGTTCTGTAGCGGAACTAGTGAGACATGTGCAACTTCGACCCCCCTTGTCAAGTGAGTGGGCAACTTGACTGTTGGAAGTTCTCAAGCCACCCAGATTAGAATGCCTCTAACTTGGCTTAACGACTGCTATCATAGACAGCAGCCGGGATCAACGGCTTAACGTGCCTTCCAAAGCAGGGAGTACCCACCGTTACCCTACATGTGACCTCTGGGTGGTACTAAAAGTGCAACAAACTGGCAACCATACCTGGCTTCTCGAAGATCTCACGGTTCGAAAATAAATGCCATACCATTTTTATTATTACTAGTGAGACTTTTTTTCCAATAGTTCCGTTCCCAATGTTCAGTTGTGGCGCTTCGCCGGCCGCTGCCGCGACACACTAGCTTCGCTCGCTCGGCTCGCGCATTGTAGGGTTAACTAGCAGTTCTACTAACACTCTATACAATCGACGGAACTATTGGGAAAGTTTCACTAGTTTCACCACGGAACTTCTTCCACGGGACTACTGAGAATGAACTACTTCGGTCTGGAGTAGCGCTACCCCAATCTTTCACTCAAAATAGGCTCGTTGGATGCCGACTTGCGCAAAAAGCCTAGTAATACTAACTAATTTCCTTCTTTGCTTCGCGCAGGAATCAAGCTGAGCGGTAAGCCTATAAATGCCATGTCAATAAAACAAGTCGAGATTCGCCGTACCTATTTATCCCAAATTGATTCAATCTGGCTCGGCATTTATTTAAATAGGTACGCGGGCTTCACAAGGCATTATGCGGGTGGAACGCGTGTCAAACAATACTTTTATGCAATGCACGTGACAATGATCCAACCAAAGCATGTAGGCATAAATATGTTTACTATTTTTCTCGTATCTCTTAACATGTGCTAGAATTTCAGTGCCTCTAGTGAAGAAAGAAGTAAAACGAGTATTCCCTTTGGTTTTTATTGCACCATTTGATTCAGCTCGTCCAACTACACAATACATCTAAAGGTCATATCTCTAACTGTCTCCTAACCTATTTTTTTCGATGACCCAAAGGGTATAAGATGGGTGTGCTTAAAGGTATTTCACTTTATTCGTCACTTAAGACGACTGCAACGGCATTAGTAGTCTTGAGTCGAAATTACTCACGAACGCAAAGACATATAATACAGTCACATTTTGAGTAAAGAATTTATTTTGTTGAGTTAGTCCTAAACACTATTTTGACGTAATCGGATTTATGTCATTATTGTAACATGAGCATAAAGGAACAACTCTTTTTAGTGTCATTGCTATAAGTAAGCTTGTACCAAAAATAAAATCTTGGACTCAAATTTATTACTCATTAGCTTTCCTTCCTATTCGCAGTGATAAACACAGAAGCGCAAATAATTGTCCACAATAACATTCACCTTATCCGTAATTCTTAATGTTATTTTGTTTGTAGTCTTATTAATTATTATTTACTTGAACACTGAAAAACGGTTGCACTGAAATGTGTGACACTTTTATGTGCTAAATAACAAATATGGTTAATTTGAAGAAAAAATGCGTTTGTGATCAACTAGGAATCGAAAAGGAATGCTCATTTTGTGTAAAGCACCTATTGAACTATCTCACGTGTCAATTTCGTTTTTCCTTTTTAACCGACTTCAAGATTTCAAAAGAGGAGGTTCTCAATTCGGTTGTACGTTTTATGTTTGTTACCTCTGAACTCCGTCATATCTGAGCCGAATTTAGAATTTTTTTTTTTTATTGTAAGTATACATGTCCAAGTTGGTTCCGTTTTTGTCAAAACACAGTTCTGATGATGGGATCCATGAGGAATCGAGGGAACTCCTCAAATCTTAAAAGCAAACATATAGTGATTTTTGTGTTTTTATGAACAAATCAAGGATTTTCATACAAAAATGTGACATTTGATGAAGTGGAACCGCTGATGATGATCAGAACAGAACTCTTCAACGACGAAAAGTTCACGTTTGGCGATTTGTCCTCCTAGCTGTGTTTGTTAAGCAAGTTCTACTTTCACGATTAATTTTTGTCATACTCGAGTTTTGATGATGGGATCCATGAGAAATCGACGAAACTCCTCGAATGTAAAAGGCATACATAAAGTCATTTTAGTATTTTCATAAACAAATCAAGCATTAACATTAAAATAAGTGACATTTGATGAAGTGGAACTGCTAATGATGATCAAAATGGAACTCTTCAACGACGCATAGTTCACGTACAGCGATTTGTTCTCTTCGTTATGTTTGTCAAGCAAGCTAGGTTTTCAAGACACATTTTTGTCAAGCTTGAGTTCTGATAGAGGATTCCATGAGGAATTGAGGGTACTTAGTCTTCTACCATTATAAACATACTTATAGCCATTTTTAGGGTTCCGTAGTCAACTAGGAACCCTTATAGTTTCGCCATGTCTGTCCGTCCGTCTGTCCGTCCGTCCGCGGATAATCTCAGTGACCGTTAACACTAGAAAGCTGAAATTTGGTACTAATATGTATATCAATTACGCCGACAAAGTGGTAAAATAAAAAGTGGAAAAAAATATTTTATTAGGGTACCTCCCCTATACGTAAAGTGGGGAGTGATTTTTTTTTCATTTTAACCCTAATGTGTGATATATTGTTAGATAGGTATTTAAAAATAAATAGGGGTTTACTAAAATCATTTTTTGATAATGTTAATATTTTCGGAAATAATCGCTCCAGAAGTAAAAAAAAATGTGTCCCCCCCCCCCTCTAACTTTTGAACCATAAGTTTTAAAAATATGAAAAAAATCTCAAAAGTAGAACTTTATAAAAACTTTGTAGGAAAATTATTTTGAACTTGATAGGTTGAATAGTTTTTGAAAAAATTACAAAAATAATTTCTGAACTAAGTTTGTAATTTAACCGTATAAACAGGTGTTTATTGTACCTGTCATTTCTACAAAATCACAATGAAATGACGTGCTTTTTAGGGATTTGTGTTTCTGTACTTAATATGTCAACTTAATGTGACGGACGGAAAACTACGGAACCCTACACTGAGCGAGCTTGGCCGGTTTTATTTCATTGTATTGAATCTAAGAGTGCACCATCTAAATATAATAAACTTTCTCCGGCCTTCCCCATTTAAGTTGGTTTTTTTTTCTTAAAAATTATTCAAATACAATAGGTCAATCAAAATGAACTTTTACATTTATCATGTTAAACAGAAAGGATTATTTTAAAGATAGCCATTTCTAATTCACATCAAGAGCTGACAATAACAACTCTACGAAAATGTTATATCTGCTTCAAAAACTCAGGTCGCTTATGATATTCCTAAAATGAAAAGGCCCCATTACGAAAACACTTAAGCAAGCGAGCTCTGACAGTCTGTTGTGTCAAAACTTTCTGCCTTACAGCGCACGACACTCAGAAATATCGTGATTAAGACAACTTTAATTACCTAACGAAGGAGTTAATAAATAATGTTAACGTCAGTTTTCAATTTGGTAACTACATTATTCTTAACCAAGCCAGTGATCACATAGCGGCCACATAGCAATATAATTTTCTAATTCTAGATGAGCCCATGTATATGGAACACAAAATGTCATTATTATATTTCCTATGAAATAGGTGCTTTCCGAACGTAAAACGAGTGAACCGGAACGTATTTTTTACGACATTTCAGTTGTCAAATTAATCGGCGATTTGGTGCAGTTTTCTGGGGACTTGGGCTTAGAAAATGAATTAGGTATGTCATAAATAAATACGGTAAGTGCTATGTATTGTAACTTTAGTATGAAATACCAATAAACTTTCTGACAATGATTTTGAGAAATTATATACTTTTAGGGTTCCAAAGTCAAAGTCAAAATATTCTTTATTCAAATAGGCCTAGCAACAAGCACTTTCGAATCGTCAGTTATAACATGTATTAACATATATATTAATTAATTATTTAGAGCAATTTATTGATGCTATTATTATTCTTTAAAATAAATATTGTATTGTTGTAGACATGTCAAAGTAAGAAATTATTTTGTAGTAAAATTCACAATAGGATCGTCAAAACATAAATAATAATAATAATAATAAAAAATATATAAAAAATAGAAATCTAGAATAAAAACAATAAAAACAAAATATCAAAAAAAAAAGATCATATTAATATCTAACGCCATAATGATTAATTCATTAATATTTCAGTCACAATTAATCCTACGGTGTTTTATCATTCATGTAGTCATGTGTGCTATAATATGCTTTCGATATGAGTTGACGCTTTACATATTTTTTTTAATTTATTAATAGATAATTCAGTTACGTTTCTTGGAAGCTTATTATAAAACTTCACACCATTACCCATGAATGATTTTCTAATTTTCTGTAGGCGCTCCGTAGCCAAACTGGCTAAAACGGAACCCTTATAGATTTTGAGAATAAAAAAATATCATAAACATTCGTCGTGTCTGTCCGTCCGTCCGTCCGTATGTCACAGCCGATTTACTCGGAGACTATGAGCACTACAATTATGAAATTTGGTAGAAAGGTGTATGCTATAAACCGCTATAGAAATATGATGTGAAATTACGAAAAAAATATTAAACTGAGGGGGGCACACCATACATGTAACAGGGGGGTCAAAAAAAATTTTTTAATGCACCTAGCCGTGTGGATATTCCGCCTTCCAAAATGACATACAGGTTTCTAAAAAACTTTTCCATTTAAGTCAACCGTTAGTGAGATATTAGCTGTCAAAGTCGTAAATGTTCTTCAATATTTTCAATATTTTAAATAAAGCCTTAGCAGATATTAGTACTTGGTCAAAAGTCAGTACATGCAAATTCACTCATATAGAACAAACCCTCTAAAATTGAATATCCATATTAAAAACATCGAGCTACAGGAAACCACAAGCATTAAATTCCTGGGTATTAATATCGACTCATTCTTAAATTGGAAAGATCATATTAATTCGATATGTTCAAGACTCAACCGTTTTGTATTCGCTCTGTGGAAACTCAGGCTTTGTGTTTCATACGAAGCAGCTCTCACGGCTTATCATGGTCACGTGTCTTCCTTACTTAACTATGGACTTATCCTTTGAGGCAACTCAGTTGATATCGACAGGGTATTCAAAATTCAAAAAAAATGTGTTCGCGTAATAGTAAATGCTCGGATAGGTAGCAGCTGTAAACCTTTTTTCAAACAGCTAAACATATTACCGTTAGCATGTATGTATATATATGTAGCGCATGCATGTAGCGTGGCGATTATGGCATTTACCCCCCATGAAATTGGGGGAGGCCTATGTCCAGCAGTGGACGTTCTAGGGCTGATATGGTGGTGGTGGTGGTGGTATGTATATATTTAAGATCTGTAGCATTGTTAAAACATTACCGAACTACTTTACCAAACGAACTAACATATGTTCTGGTGACATAAGATCGCAGTACAAACATCTTCTATTTCAGCCACGCTGTAAAACTGACATTTACAGAAGAAATTCATATAATATGATGATGAAGTATTTATAATAAATTACCAGCCGAGATACAAACACTAGAGGCCAAAGAATTCAAGCGAACTCTAAGAAGCTGGTTGCTTGAACACTGTTTTTACAGTGTTAATGATTATATGAATCACAATAAATGACTCCATGTTAAATTTTCTAATCGGACTGTATGTTAAATCCTTCTTGTATTTTATTGATTGTATTAAAGTGACACATAATAACCTAATGTTAGTAAAACTGTATCGTCTTTTGGACTATTTACCTATTTTATTGTAGGTACATTATAAATTTTCATGTCAATACCAAATATTTGCATGCTGTTTATAAATAGCTGAAGAAGGTTGAACAATTTGTTATCCCAAGATCTGTATACCTTATCTTTTTAAACCCTTTTTCTGCAAATAAATCATTATTATTATTATAAAAATTGCCCCCCCCCCCTCTAATTTCCAAACTATACATTTTAAAATTCTGAAAAAAATCAAGATGATGTACAATTATAAATACCTTCAACGTTTTTTGGTTTGAACAAGATAGGTTTAACAGTTTTTGAGTTGCTGAAAAACTAAACAAAAGGGCGTAAGTGCTGTGACTTCCCTATGAAGATACGACCATTTTTGACCGACTTCAAGATTTCAAAGGAGGAGGTTATCATTTCGGTTATGTTTTTTTTAATGTTCGTTAATCCAGAACTCCGTCATTTGTAAACCGATTTTGAAACTTATTTTTTTGATTGTAAAAATATATATCCAAGTTGGTTTCGTTTTTGTCAAAACGCAGTTTTGATGATGGGTTCCATGAGGAATCGAGGGAACTTTTCAAATTTTATCGCCACACATATAAATATTTTAGTATTTTCATGACCTTATCAAGCATTTTCATTCAAAAAAGTGACATTTGATGAAGTGGAACTGCTAATGATGATCAGAACGGAACTCTTTAACGACGCTTAGTTCACGTTTGGCGAGTTGTCCTCTTTGCTGTGTTTGTTAAGAAAGTTAGATTTTCAAGGCAATTATTTGTCAAACTAGAGTTCTGATGATGGGATCCATGAGGAATCCAGGGAACTCCTCGAATATAAAAGGCATACATATTATTATAGTGAATTTAGTATTTTCATAAGCAAATCAAGCATTTACATTTAAATAAGTGACATTTGATGAAGTGGAATTGCTGATGATGATCAGAACAGAACTCTTCAACGACGCATAGTTGGAGTTTGGCGATTTATTCTCTTCGTTGTGTTTGTCAAGCAAGCTAGGTTTTCAAGACATATTTTTGTCAAGCTTGAGTTCTGATGGAGGATTCCATGAAGTATTGAGGGTACTTAGTCTTCTACCATTATAAACATACTTATAGAGATTTGAAATAAGTTTTTTTTTTAATTTCACATTAACATATTAACTTGAAATTTGGTGATAATTTTTATTTTACGTATTTTTTACCAATATAATGATAAATCACATTTGTAGTAAACCAACTCGCTAAGACATGGCAAGTTCTATCTAGACGCCAGCGGTCTAGATAGAACTCGCTAATGACATGTCGACGTAGAATCATGACTACCTAGCTGTAAGATATCATTTGTTGTCTTTTGCCTAGGCACACCTTAGTACTTGGTTGGCTGCTTTCAAGATCTTGAACATCTTCAAATGCATATTGCATAAAGGGGAAACCACTTGGGACGTAGAACGGTGTCTCGGGTGAAACGCCTTCTTATACCCGAGCAGTCCTAGCATTAGTCCGTTAACACACTGTACGTGTTCGTAATAAACTTCCACCACTCAACCTACTCTGTTTCCTTAAGTAAAATGTGACGCGCCTTACACATTTCTTTTTTAGTTCACGGAACCCTCGGTGCGCCTGTCCGACTCGCTCTTGGTCGGCTTTTTTGACACGCACTCTCAACCCAGCACATTTGTAGAAGGTCTGGCGATCTTACTTACCACCGTGAACACAACACAAGATACAGAGCAAGTAGTGCTGTTATTATGACTGCGGTCTTCGCATCTCATAATAGCGAAAAAATACAGCGATTATTAAGGTTTTCATACAAGCCGTAAGAAACTCAAAAGACCGCTGTATTTTTTTTCTTTTTCAATTTCTAGCAACACAAAACTAATTTCCGACCTAGGTATGCCGGATCCCAGTGTGTATACAAAGTTTCATGTTATCCTAGCATGGCGTTTTAAAATGAGAGCCTAAATACGTTTGTATGGAGAACCGATCCACACCGAACGTACTGCGCCGTCTCAAGGTGGATCTTTGGTGACTGTACTACTACTGCCCGGCTAGTATGATAGCTTATACCGTCACGTTATTGGCTATGTGCGAAGTAGGTGGTGGGGGTAAGCTAGGCGATCGTAGCGCACACCATGGCAGAAATGTGTACTTACCGGGGACCACTGTCAAATTTACTTTCACGTTTTCTATTGGTTTCTTAACGGTTTACTACGATTCGTTTCGTTTGTATGTATTTATTTATTCTCTTATTTATTTCAGTAAAATTTCGAATACGGGGTCTTTCTCGTTTACTAAAGTAAATAAAATATTCATGTGTCATTATTTGACATCTCTGAGTTTTGACATGGTCTCGGGACCTTTGACGTTTGACGTTTCAGACGTGCACATAGCCAATATGGCAAAAATGTACTAAGACGTCACATAAAACGTGACGGTATAAGCTATCATACTAGCCGGGCTGGATTTCCATGTTACGGACGCATTAGAAGCTCATCATCTAATTTTGTAAAACTCTTTTACCAGTATAAAGTATTTTTAATACGGCCTTAGTACTTAATACGGACATAGGTTTCTTATTCCGCTTTACGAGTACTTGTACTTTTTGCAATACGCGGGTTGAGTCGATGGATGTCATGATCATGATGATTTAAAAGTTCTTTTTTTATAGTTCATTTTTTTAATGATGCAAAAGATTGATATCTAAATTATTTAACATAACTTATTTGATTGATTTATTTCACATTCACTTAATCTAAAATTAAGTAAGTAAGTAAAATTAAGTATATAAGTATGGCAAAATAGAGGACGCCTATTCGATTGCTTGCGGCAACGTTCATTTTCGGGGTACAATTATCATGAAATACTAGAGACATTTTACTTGAGGGATGTGACAACGTTTATGACTTAAGAGTGCGCAGTACGTTCGGTTCTCCATACAAACGTATTTACGCTCTCATTTTAAAACGCCATGCTAGTATAACGTGAAACTTTGTATACACAATGGGATTCGGCTTATCTAGGTCGGAAATTAGTTTCTGTTGGATAAAAAATTTAATTATGGAATAAAAAAATGGAATATTTTAGTATGGAAAATGACAATGTGATCTACTTTAAGCACGCTCGGGAAACGTTGCGTAATTACCTCGCTAGTTATCCACTCACGTGCTCTCCGCAACTAGGGTTGCGACTTGGGAAAACGTACAGTGCTCTCGCAACACTAGTTGCGAGTTGGAGTTCCAACGGTTTTTAAATTGTTGCTATGCGGAACATGCAAAGAACGCTTTTTAATTAAGTTATATAGGTAGAGTATGAATGTGGCAACTATAAAAAAAATTAAAACGGCAGTCTACGGAACAATTTTTATAAAATATAAAAGTTGTTTTGATGACCATCGAAGTTCGGTACGTCAGCGAAAGAGCTCGCGATTAAAAAATGCTGTAAGCAATCAATTTCGCATTTTTTAGTTGGTATTATATACCAAATTAATCCTGGTTTACTGCTTCATAAGACGAAGCATATATTTCGATACTAATTAAAATGGAATGTGATAAATTCTTCCAACAAAGTACGTTGAGTGATGAAAATTTTGCGAGGTTAAATTTAAATCGTACATTATTATGTGATTATTCCATATTTCTGTACTAGGCTATTAAAATCAATAAATGCGTCTATTAAAATCAACATAAATCCACTTTTAATGAACAATTAGGCATGTTCTATGCAGGATTAGGTGAATGAACTTGTGACGCCTATAAATACTATTGTACGCAACTGTGGTTGCACAAGGCACTTCCGCCGATTCGCGTCGGATCCACGTATTATGTCGTAAGGCGCGGTGCACACTGGGCTATTGTCGCAGAATGGTTTAATTTAGTTTATTTATTTTTGGTAGGTTCTTTTACGCATACTAAGTGGCGGCCCATTACCAATATAACTGCTTACCTTTTATTTATGAATCTATGAAGTAGAGGTAGGGTTCACTTTAACGTGTTTAACTGATCATATAAATTTATAAAATTCACATATTCCATGTAATGGGTCAAATAAGAATGTACCTATGGTTTTTTTTTTTAAAAAACCAGTTCTGATTATGACCCGTATTGACCGTTATCTCAGTTATTTGTAGCTAGCATATATATTGTCATAGTCGTTTTAACTTAACACCCCAAAATTTCTTCATTGCGGCAGTGAAAACCACGTACCAATAAAAAAATACTTAACCTCACAAATTAAGTGTATGAATTTTGTTGTTACATGTGATTATTTTTTTCAAATATTAATTTAATTTAATTTCTTAAATTTTCATTACAATTTTCCTCTTTAGTGGTTACGTGATGTGTCAGGCAAGGATTTAATAATTATTTGTGCAATAAGAGAGCATTCGTTTTTTTGCGACGAGTGATAATTTCGAATACCGAGGTAGCGAAGGATACCTTAGTGCCTTAATCGAATCACTAGGGAGCGTGGCAAGTGATTCTATGATAGGTTTTATAGCGTATCGAGAGATTCAAATACACGATATGCATATAGGTAACTTTGCTCTCGTGTACCACACACATACCACATCACATAAAACTTATCAGCTCAGCAATGAGAACCTGTTAGATTTAAAATAAACTTGTTGAGGTGCCAAATAAATATATGTCCTATGTCCAGCAGTGGACGTCCTTCGGCTGACATAATGAAATTACAATATAGTCAGTTCTGGTACCGTACCTACTACTACTATACTACGCAACGCAAAAGAGGGGGGTTATAAGTTTAATGTGTATATCTGTCGGTGGCATCGTAGCTTTTATTTAAACTGGTGAACCGATTTGGTTGTCTTTTTTTCAGAGCAGGATTTCCAAGAGAAATTTAGTAGTATCTTATAGCCGTGGATCAATATGACTGAAGCAACTATAAATGTCTAGACACGTAAACACGAGGTCTTTGAGATCTGATATGTCGAGCCAAAAAGTTGTAACTATTATGGTGAAAAAACACTGCATTTTTAACTCCTCGAATTTATAATAGGAGAATAACATAACTTTTCTCTCTGGAAACGATAATATTAGTAAAACATGTTTTATCAAAATCGGTTCAGCCATTGTTGAGATATATAACTTTGAAATGAAAAAATCGGCGGTTTTCCAACTTTTCTACTTTGTCAGTTATTCTATATCACGACAGCCACTGATATTTAAAATAAAATGCCAAACGTTATTATTACTTCAAGAATATATATAATTAAAGTCACCATGAGTGTACAGCATAAATAATAAGTAATTTTGTATTAGCATTGTATAAGTAATAAGTTAAGGATCTGTAACTATTCGTAATTGATATAATAAGAAATGTAAATTTCGTGATTTCAATATTGACGATCACTGCATGAACTGTGGTTTCGTTGCGCACCAGTGTACCCCGTCCTTTATCGCCGCCATGATTAAATTTTGACAGCGCAGGCCCGCCGGAGTATGTCCGTTAGTTTGAGTCGGGACCTTTACGTGGGTTTTTGTATACCTTTGAAATGAGAACAATAATATAAATCGAGTTGTAATCGGTCGAATATCTATTAAGTTGTGAAGTGTAACATGTGTAGTATATGTGTTAAGTGTTTTATGTGGTTTGAAGTGCACGGAACTATTTGTAATCGGGCGTCAAAAGCGGCCCTCATTACGTTAGGTATGTAAGGCTATTTTTTGTTATTGATAATTTGTGACAGAAATTGCTGCGATTTTGACAAAACTGGCACTTGTTATTTAAAGATTAATAGTGTCTCTATCTACGTCTGACAATATTTTTGTACTCGTTTGCCTAAATTATTCATAAAAAAATCATAAACAAACTACACTGTTTTGCGGCGAATTGCAAAACTGACAATGTAAACATTGCAAATGAAAAAGGTTTTATGATAAATATTTCCCCGGGATCATATACTTTATTTGGTATCAATCGAAGCGTAAACTATTACAGTTTTAAATAAACATAAAATTTACATATGTTATCGATTTAGATTTTAAAATAAAAATATATTTATTGCAAAAGATCTCATTCGAAACGGTATGTTAAGTTTGTGACTTTTTAAAAAAATATTTTAGTATGGTGACCTATGTAATTAATTATATAAACAAATTGCCTGTTTCTTTAGCTTTATAACATAAAAAGAATCATAGCAAAAAGTTTAGACGAAGCCAGGCAATCGATTTATTAACAACACAAGACAATGCGCTGCTAATGCCCGGTGAATCTTGAGCACTTTAGACCACCTTTTTTTTTAACGCGAGCACTTGAGTGGTTATGGTATATTCAAACTGCTTCGACCCCATTAAGTAGAAAGAGAGCAAGCATTTGACAAAATCATCATCATCGGCATATGATACAGGAGTACAATCAAGGCTAGGGGCTGTTGGGGCTGTTAGGGGCTTTTGGCACTTTAATTTTATTTTATAAAATAAAACCCTGAAAAATGTTACATTAGTTATGTTATCTACAAGTCATGTTCCTGATTTTGTATGGTTGAAAGAAGAATGTAATATACGTGAAACCCGACAAAATCCCGCTTTAAGGCAAATGTCTTAGATACGGTAACATTTTGATGTCGTCGTCTGAAGTACACGAGTGAACTTACTTTAAGTAGCTGTGTTTTAATAATATGTTTACATTTTGGAACTGACAACAGGAAAATAAGATTCGAAAATATATTAACATATTCAGTTTGTCGCAAAATGTTTGTCTTGGAATTTTTTGTCATCTAGCGATCTAATGCCGCCTTAAGGAAAAAAAACCATAACTAACAAAAGTAAGTTTCGAGAAAAAGCCAAAACACTTTGCACTCCTGTTCAAATAGGTTAAATTCAAAGTACAAAGCTGAAACTATAGTTAGTAGGCAAAAACGGGCTTTGCTCGGCATCTCTTTCCCAGGTGTTCCCAAGATCTCTAGATCGATTAATCGCCTCCAAGAACCCCCGAACTGTAAATTTTAACAATATCGTTATAAACGTATCAATACGTGAATTGCTCATTTAAATATATTAGATACTAAGACGATTTACTGTAAAGAATATACTGGAGTTTCTCGAAATAATGTAGTCTATTTTTTTAAAAATATAAAAAAAAGAGAACCTTCGCCGTAGCAATCGCGGAGAAGAAATTTGTAAACCGGGCCAAACGATTTTCTGGATAATACCGAAGTCCACCGAAGTATGACCCAAAAATAACTCAAAAATAGTTTTTGTACAGTGTTTTGTAAGACGATTATCAGCAAACGCTATTGTTTTAACATTTAAAAATGTTCAATTTACTTAAAATCATTATATTATACCTGTTATGATACCTTTGAAATGTTGCTCATTCTAAAGCAGCGAAAGTCCATTGCGCTGATGCTCATATATTACGTGGGCGAAATTTCTTGTGAAATTCCTCAATCTCTTTGTTAAATTGTTTTTACCCAACTTTTGGCCGGTAGAGAATGCCATTTGGCATTAAGCCCACCATTTGTACATTTCAGTGTTTTGTGCTATAAACTTCAAAACCTCGCGCCTCCCGAGTGATATTTTTTCGTATACAACGCCCATGGCCCTGCAATAATTAAAAACTTCCAAAGATCCATATCATGAACAAACCTGCTCTCAAAAATTCACTAGAATTAGTTGAAAAATGCCTCCTGTAGATGAAAAGAGTAGGACATCCGTAATGCAGACATATGAAAAAAAGAAATGTCCAAGTTAAAATGGAGACCCTTCGGTCGCTCGGTCAGTAAATAAATTCATCTATAAAAGCTAGCGAAGTATCTTTACTACACATGCTCATAAAATCTTACTGCTGTCGTCACATACATTCTTCTTCACAGTTCTATTTCTTACGCACGCACTAAATGTACGCAATATATCTTTCAGACCTGGCTGAAGCGTGTATTTCAGCTCCTTATTTAAGCATAACCTTATGAATTGTTGATGGTAAATGATTGAGACGTAGTATTCTCAATTTTATTATCTCAAGATAAAACGAAGCTCGCTAAAGAGGAAAAAGGCAAATCAAAGAAGAAAACATTGGAAGTGAATTTTATTTACAAATGTTTAGGTCAATTTTATTATCTTACACGCATAAAAAAAGGTCGGGACTTTTCCGGAACGTAAAACGCAATTAAAATGACTTATTTTTATTTGATATTATTCACAGACTTTGCCAAGCTGCTGAATGTGATGTCAGACGCAGGAAAAAAGGAAAAAGGATGTTCTATTTTCCTAAATGTTTCACCCAGTGAGCGAACACCGCTATCACTTCAGTCTTGATTCTGGATCGGGCGAGGACGCACGCCCCTCGTCCTTTGCGCAGCGCGACGATCCGTTGAAACTTTTCGAATTTCGAATTGGCGATAAGTGGAATGAAACGAGTGAATAAATAAATAAAACCGTTGATTTATTACAATTATTGAATAACTCTAGAAAATAAATAAATTGGTAGTTTATTAGATTTGTTATTTTTTTTTTCGGACGAATGCGTGCTTTTTTACAGTGTTTATTTTAATGGTTATAAAAGTGGTAATTGGTCAAAATAGGTGGACAAGGCGTACTAGGGAGCCACAGGCGGTATGACCAGCCGTACTGCAGCGGACCACATCTAAACTGGACGTTATGCGTGTACCACATACAGCGGATTTTAACTATCCTGATGCCTTTTTATGATGATATCGTAAGTTGATTTTACATTTTATTGTCAAATTGTTATTATTTATTATATAGGTCATAATGATCATTTTTGCAATCATTAGAAAGCGGCAGTAATTATAAAAATTGCTTAACTTAAAACAATAAAAAAGGATAGATTTTTTAAGATTTCTTTATTTTGTCAATACCTAGATATTATTTGTTAACCTTTCAGATAAAAAATCAAGTATTAAAACATTGAAAATTTGGAACTCTCGTCCACAAATATTCAAATATTTTGATCGTTAGGTACAATTAAAATCTTCCTTAGAGATGTTTTTACGTAATAAACGTTTTATACAAAATACCTACCATCAAACTAATTCATGTAATTTAATGGTTATCTTTCACAGTTGCCAACTTATTAATTATTCAATGAGTTAAAATTAGTAAATAGGAGGCTTCTACTTTCCATACAAATGGTTTTGTTATTGTTTCATTTACAACATTTTTAGTATACATTATTTCATTTGTAAATACGAATAGTATTTGTATCGTATAATATTGTTATTCAATTATAATATCACATCATTTGCGCAAAATAAAAGAATGTTTAATTTATTTTTATTCTCAAATTGGTTACAATTTATATGGATATTCGATATATGTGCAGCAGTTTTTTTGCTCTTGAGTGTAGTCCGATGTATTCGTATGTAAAGTTCAAGCCATCCTTGCACCTTAAAAAATATTGTTTCGGAATGTCAAATTCCTTTAGCAATAAATTACGAGTATTTTTTGTTTATAACAACGGTAAGAGTCCGTATGAGGCTTTGATTCAAAAATTCGAAATATTGGTTTTAGAGAGCTGGCTTGCAAGCACCTGAGTGTGTGAGTCAAGCTATTATGAGATACGTTCGAAATATATACATATATGTTATATTTTCGTACTTCCAAGCAATTTAATGTGCGTCGAAAAATTTATTGTGAGTTTAAAAGTAATTCAATGTGTTTGACGACCTGTTTAGCCTAGTTGGTAGTGACACTGCCTCTGAAGCTAGAGGTCCCGGGTTCGAATCCCGGCCAGGGCATTATTTGTGCATTTAGCACGGATTTTGTTCTTGGGTCTTGGATGTTTTCTATGTATTTAAGTATGTATAAGTATGTATATCGTCGTCTAGTACCCATAGTACAAGCTTTGCTTAGTTTGGGACTAGGTCGATTTGTGTAAGATTGTCCCCCAATATTTATTATATTTATTATTTATATGTTCAAGTGATGATTGTGTTTTTTTTTTTATTTTGCATATGTTTACATTATTCTGATTAACTGAATAGAAAAACGACTACAGTATATCTTGCCTTAGTTTTATTTTTTTAATATTTCTTTTAGTCACTCTGTAAAAAGAACGTTACGAAGATAAACAATAAAATACAAATAGCGAAATAGCTTACTGGTCAACGTTGGTCTTCCGTCGGGGCCAACATGTGAGATAGCGCTACGAAAAAGCTTACTGGCCAACGCTGGTCTTACGTCGGGGCCAACTGGTGAGATAGGGCTACGAAAAAGCTTACTGGTCAATGCTGGTGGTCTTCCGTCGGGGCCAACTGGTGAGATAGCGCTAGAAAAGGAAAACGCGAGTCAAATATTGGTTTTGTTAGAGATATCTGTACTTAAGTACTAATAATTATTCTATAACCTATCGTGAGTACATTTGATCCTGTCGCCCTGTTTAGCCTGTGTATTGACACTGCCTACGAAGCTAGAGGTCCCGGGTTCGAATCCCGGTAAGAGCATTTGTCTCTGTGGTAAGAAAAAGATTTGTTACTAAGATTTGGATATTTTCTACGTATTTAAGTATATATCTAATAATGATATAGTATGGTATTTAGTATGGATAACTTTATTTATTGGAACCATTTTGTAATCAGCTACCTCAGCAGCTCGATGAGTTGACGAATTAAAATGATAGCCTGTCACTCGATGATAAGATTAGATGGACGGGGATGAGTGGCGTACTCTGCATCAGCATTTCGCGATTACACGCTCAAAATGATGATGATTATGTTTCACAACGTACATATCTGGATAAACATACCAATACAACGATAACGTAATACAATAATAGTAAAGATATATTCTAACTGCGAGCTCCTCTTTCTACTAAACCTCTATTCGTTTACCACACACTTAAGTTTTTCCATTCACTTCGACTCGAAGATATTGCATTCTTAAATAAATAGCGTTCTTTGTACTGGAAATGTGGGTTGGAATACGTTTTAGAAAACGAATAATCATTGCAGTCCTTTTCTTCAATCACTTGCTGAATATTTTATTATTTGGTGTCTTTGTTGTAATAGTACATTTCGATGCTAGTGCGGAAAGTATGTCATTTCTTCACGAGTACCGAGGGATGCCACGAGCCGCAGGCGAGTGGCAAGACTCGGGACGAGTGAAGAATGACATTTCCGCACGTGTATTGAACGACGTTTTTTAATACAGTTACGAAAAAATAAGAAAAACAACAAGTAATATTTATAAAAACAATATCGAATGTTGCCTTTAGAAACTTAAAACATGCTTGCAGTAAGTAAAAACGCCTCTTCTTTGACAGGCGTTTCGGCAGCTATTCCGTTCCACTCAGACAACTTATTAAGAACGGTTTTTCAATATTCAGTATTAAAAAATAAACGTGTTATAATGATGAAGAGGTAAGTATTAAAATATGAAATGTGTATATTTTTCGTATTCTGATATTAACAGTAGGTTTTTTATGTTTATTACGACGTTTAAAGGAAACTAATATTTAACACCCAGCAATAAGGAGTCATGCATTGGAACAAGCATAAATTTAAAAAAATTGGAAAAGTGAAAAGCACTAGTGCGCGAAAACCAACTTTCCGCACGCTAAACAGCTACGTAAAGTAGCACTTTTTGAGCAACTGTATTAAAAAATATTTTACAGTACATATGGCGCTACTTTACCGCACGATTGCGGTGATCAGCAGATTACGTGCATATGTCGAGACTTTAAAGAGCCATATGTATTGTAAAACGTTGTACAATACACGTGCAAACAGGTAATTCGCAACTCGTGTCGATTTAAAACACTCCCTTTGGTCGTATTTTAATTTATCACCACTCGTTGCGAATTTCCTGTTCTCTGCACCTGTATCGTAATGTACTATTACGTAGACCGTGTTCTTAATTTTATTGTATGATTGGTGAGTAGGTAAACTTTTAGGGTGAATGTCCTATCCTATCCTTTCATATATTTTGCATCTAACTGTTAAGCGAGCCAAAATGTTCAAATTAAAAAAAAAAAAAAAACATAAAATACGCTCAGAGACATCGCCACGCATCTCTATAGCATCATCTTTTTTTTACTTTATACTAAAACGTCCACTTGCCATACTCAAAATAAATACATTACTAAAGCATAATTGACCGAGCATGCGAAACGAGCGAAGCGTCTCCGTTTCAGCTTTCGGCAAAAATTCTTTCGTATGTCTTTATGTCTCTTTCCGGATGTTCTCTACTGTCCTCTACAGGTCGCATTTCACAACCGTTACTCGTGAAATTTTGTGGCGAGTTCGATAATTATATAGATTTTTTTTCCCAGTCAGTTTTGGAAATTTAAAAAAGAAATGCGAGTTCTACAGCTCACAGTGCCACTAGTTTTATTGACCGAGCGAGCGAAGCGTCTCCGTTTCAGCTTTTGACAAAAATTCTTTCGCATGTCTGTCTGTCTGTCCGGATGTTCTCCTCTACAGGTCGCATTTTTCAACGGATTCTCGTGAAATTTTGTGAGCAGCATCGATAATTATATAGTTTTTTTTGTCGAGTCAGTTGGAAATTTTAAAATTTAAAAAAAAAAAAATTGCAAGGTCTACAGCTCACAGAGCTTCTAGTTGTATGATGGACGGGTCAGTAAACTTTAAGCGTGAATATCCTATCATATTCTTTCATATATTTTGCATCAAACTGTCCAAATAAAAAAATTAAAAAAAAACAGGGAAAACGCTCAGAGACATCGCCACGCATCTCTATATCATCATCATTATTTTACTTTATAACACAACTGTGCACTTGCAACACGCAAAATCAATACATTACTAAAACATAATAACATTGTTTTTGGGTTTATTTCACATCGATGGGAAACACCTCGACACAAATCGCTGTTTTTTAATTAGTTTTATGGACACATTATTAAATAATTAAATTTGAGAAACGCAGAAGAAGAAACAATGACTGTGTAGGAGTTACTTAACCCGATTATCATTATTAAATTTATCATTTGTTACTTTTGTATAAATAATAAAGGGACTTTTTTATGCAACTGAAACTAGTTCCTTCCATACTAAATTCAATAAGGCTTGTGGTATGTGTACTAGACGACGATATATTTACAAGATATATCCTTAAATACATAGAAAACATCCAAGTTTCAGGAATAAATGCTTATGCCAACCACATAAATAATTATGTTACTATCGATACGAAATTATTTGATTTTGTTTGATCTAACTTACAATGTTAAATCTAAATGAAATCTTTCTATTACCTTCGTATAAGTTAATTTTCACACTATAAATGATTTAATTTAAATTCACCTTACGTGCTATTAATTGAAACATAGGGCTACAGAGAATAGAAAATTAATTCTAAATTCCAATAACACCAAAATCGTATTGGTAATCCAATTGGTGGCGCGTGTGAATAGCTCCACCGAGGGAGAGAGAAAAATAACATATTTTTTATTTATTTATAGTTACATATTAAAATTTACGGTGGCATGGTTGGCAACAAATCTACTCGGTGTAAATGACAATGACATGTATAACACAGTTACCACTAACCTGAAACCACGTTTTACAGCTTCTGGTCAACAGGTCGTTATCACCACTTGTTTTAATAAAAGTCTCTTCACTGGTTAAGTTAGATGCGCGCGCTATCAAGGTGAATTTGATATTGGGTCCTAGAGCGACTTCATATACTTCAGGAGGTGTCGGGGCGCGACCAATCAAAGCCCAGTACAGTCTTCCAGACAGGTACTACGGCGACATCTCGGGAAGAACGCATACAAATGTGACAGCGCCTAATTCCTAGTGGGACTGTGTATGTCGGAATGGCCGACAGATGACATATATCATCATGCACCGAATAAATTACGTTTTTGCACAACCACCAATTATTTCAATCATGCCTGAAAACAAATGAGTATTTAGGTTTGCCGCATAAATCAGAGTAAGGCGCCTTCCTGATTTATCGATGCTGAGGCGGTACGATATGAGAAAACTGTCAGCTGTCAGTGTCAACCGATATCAATGCAGTACTGCCCCACTTCTGCGCATCGTATTAGTACTGCGCAAACGTAATAATGACAGTCATTCGTCAAGTGAGGAAATTTCGCATCAGTAAGCTTACGTCAAACAACAAAATACCTATGACATAAAATTTCAGGACATAAAATACCTATGACATAAAATGACAGGAAATTTCACATCAGTAAGCTTACGTCAAACAACAAAATACATATGACATAAATAAATATGAAATATGGACATTGGCGGGGCGGGATCGATATTATCGATCCCGCCCCGCGTAGATTTCAGAGTAAAGGGGAACGGTATTTTTACCCAACTGCGCCAGAAGGAGGGTTATGTTTTTCGAGAGTATGTATATATGTATAATAGTTTGGCACGCTTTGCGGCCTGAACGGCTTGATGGATTTTAGCTTGAAAGGTGTCGTTAGATTCGTATTTACTGTGAGAGTGACACTGGGTACATTTAAAAAAACTGATGGATTTTTGGCGCCAAATTCAAATGTTTGGCACGCTCTGCAGCCTGAACAGCTTGATGGATTTTAGTTTCAAATGTGTCGTTAGATTCGTATTAAGGATGATTCACAGTGGACCGTTCCGTGTCCGGGCCGGCCCGGACACCGCACGGACTACTGTGAATGAACCTTTAATTGTGTGTGTGTGTATGTTGTATATTGGTAGTTTATTGGTATAGAACTCCAAAAGCAGTGGGGTTTTGAAAAAATCTCTTGCTTCTTACATTTTCGTTCAGAAATCGAAATTTCTCTGCCGTAAAAAAAACTGTTTTAGATTGTGCATTTCAAGTTCTTCCATTAAAATAGTCGCTGAATTTTTGCCTCCCCTTGCATCGGTATAACCACATACGCGCAAAGCCAAACCAATTCAATAAGTTTTGCCGAATACTCCCTTACACCATGCACGTTTATAGTATTTTTACTTTCGATACTGCATCTAGAATGTTTATTGTTTATGGTCTTTGTCGCTCCGCCATTTTTATGGCGATGGGTAAGAACTCAAGGGAGTTATGGTGAGGAAAAGGAAACTTTAAATATCTTATTTTTATATGGAAATATTATCAGAATGGTATCTTGTAAATATTAGAGAACATGTTTTAGAGTTGAGAAACAGTTTTCCATAGTAGACGAAAACAACGTGTTACCGCATAGGGACATCAATGTCGTCTACCACCACCATATCAGCCGAAGGACGTCTACTGCTGGAGATAGGCCTCCCCCAATTTAATGAGGAGTAAACGCCATAATCGCCACGCTTTGGCATGCCGGTTGGCGATCGCAATTTCGTCATCATCCTACTATTATTCCAGTACAATTGAATACTGAAGGACGCCAGGAGACGGCCGCCATCCTGGCCTCCCAAAGAGCGGGCAACTTCACTGTTAGATGATCTCAAGCCACCGGAAGGCCTCTTAAATTGGCTTAACGACTGCTGTCATAGACAGTAGCCAGGATCATCGCTTTAAATTGCCTTCCAAATCACGGGAGTGCTCAGTTATTAACCACTCAAAGCGGTAATCCATTAATGATTTTAGGCCGTATGATATGAGAAACTGTCAGCTGTCAGTGTCCAGTTGAGTCAGCACCGATATTTAGTGTTTTCTTCCTACGCTGTCAGCAGGAAGTCGCCTTGATAATTGGGTTGAATCGATTTGTGAAGATGTTATAAAATTATTCTTCTCCGAATTATTCGCTCATGGACTATTCGCACAGTTAGTATTTCAGTCAGTACGTTTTAGTTTTTTGTAGGTTAGGTTACTTTATGTTGGGAACTTTTATTACTACCCATTTTATTTCACTATAGTTTCTTGCCGGCCGTGAACCTATCTGTATTATTTGGCCTCTGAACTGGTAATGAATGGATTCTACTGAATAACATTAATCATGAATGACTATGGGCAATTTACAAAATTAACAAAAAAATCGGTAACCCAAAACAAAAAGTCGATATAATCAAGAACGAGTGATAACCTTTAATACCTATACGTAAATTACGTAACATGTCGATGTTTTGAGTCTAGACAGGTCTATAATTACTTATCATTATTTTTATAATACTACGTTTATAATTAATTACAGTTTTTACATATAATATATTTAATCTTTTTGAAGTTGTTTGAAGTAATTTCTGTTTGCGAGAATCTCATTACGCTTGCCTTTGTAATGTAGCTTTATGATTTATTGCTTATGTAAACGTTTTAGAAAATAATAATATGCTAACTGAAGAGCGACTAGTCTTTCGTTTCACTTTTTAGAACCACATTCACAATACTATATACACTATATAACAAACTGATTTCATTATTTTTGCCATTTTGTCTTATCCTTGAAGGGTGTTACTTTATTTTAAGTATTAAGTAATCACAACATTTATCTGTGTAGTTATAGGTACCCAGGTCTTATTTTTAACTACGGTAGGCAAAACAGTATGTTAAAATGCAAAATAATTATAATAAATAAATAATATTAGACAACATTTTTTTATACAAATCGAACTAGTCCCACAGTAAGTTCAACGAGGCTTGTGTTATGGGTACTAGGCGACTATATACAATTTAATCAATATTAAGATGAAAGTAATATATTTTTCTCAAACATGTAATGAAATATTGATGTTATGTTCCTTATAATAGGCTGCGAAGTATGACGTTTCAGGTGCGGCTAGGACAAGAGGTAGTTAATGGAATTTCGTACAAATCTTGCAGGCCTAGGCCTGCAAAGTCTTCTTTTATAATTTCCATTCCACATAAATTTGTGGCACAGGCATCATGTCATTCTGCCACTATGCGTATTAGAAATAAAACTTTGATTTTTTTGTTGTTTATTTCATTGCATGTTTGAGAAAAGCACTAAAGTATACATACCTCGGCAGAAAATATGAGGTTGCCGGCCTGAGACCTATCCGGCCTCGCTTCGCTCAGCCGTCTATATGTCTTCGGCCGGCAACCCCTTTTGTCCCGGCCTCTGTAGTAATGTACTATTCTTCATTTTAATAATCATATATACACACCTCAGGTTAACCACTAGGGTACCGTAGCTACCAAAAGCAAAACAAACTATGATGCGATATGTCAAACACTCAGGCGATCCCAGGGCTGGCGCTTACCTATCTAAAAGAATCGCTCTAGCGATACATAGAGGTATCAGTAGTACAGCGTAATGGACGATTCTCACCGAACGGCTGGAGTCGGCGCGCTCCCCACCATGCAGAGTCAAAGGAATTCGAACCCTCCATACAGAAGTTAGATTTCATATTTGAATAGATTGCGGGCAGCCGGTCGACTCCGCTCGGCTGCGGCTGGCTTTGTCACTTCCGTTTGGATACGAAGTCGAGCTTCTGTATGGAGGGTTCGAATCCCTTTGACTCTGGTGGCGTGCGGGCCGACTCCGGCCATGTGGTGTGAATCGTCCATTATAGAGACAATGCCGCAAGGAGACCTGATGGTCGGGGAGCTCTTCTTATAAGGTTAGGTTATTTTAGGGATTATTATTGAATTTAAATCTATTTATTGTGGTTATTTATAGTTTCAGTTTTTTTTAATTGTAGTTAGATATAGTTTTATATTCAATTTGTTAATTTCTAAACTAAACTTGTTATTAAAAATAGCTGAAGTTATACTTTTTCCGAGTATTTTTGTAAGATTTATTTATTGGTAAGGTAAAAACAATGTTTTTTTTTATCATAAATTAAATTAAATGTAATCGTTACATTTATAATTTAATTAAGTTTATACCGTGTGGTGCCGGGTTAGAATAGCACCACCTCCTTTCTTCCCTATAGGAACCAGCTTAAAGTATGTTGTGGGCGAAAGGCTAGCAACCTGTCACTGCAATATCATATTTTCTCCATCTATAAATCTAACATTGCTAAAAGTGGCACCAAAATTAGTTTTCGTGTGCTCTGCCTACCCCTTTTGGGAATAGAGGCGTGAGTTTATGTATGTATGTAATTAAGTTTGTTCTTTTTTTGCTAGAATTAATAAACTGCTTTCGATAATACGCGATATTGTTAATAAAGAAAGTAATGCATGCATATAAGATTTTAAAAAAAATGTCTACAAAATTATTCGTGATCAAAGCAAAGACGATAATTACAAAATGTCAAACAACCTGAAAGTAATTACTTGAATGGCTTCCGTCTGTAAGAAACACAAAATGATGCAAAATTTTAAAAAGTTTCGAGATTGGAGACGAAATCTTAAAACCTTGTTGTTGTCTAGTAGGTAGTTGATGCTATTATGGAAACTCCAAATCTCCAAATCTATGGATTATTATTAGTATATTTAAACACAAAAATACTTACTGGTCCACAGTCGTACCTAAATCGATATACTTGTAATCGAATGACATTTTATAAAGTAAAACAAATACAAGGCCTACACCAGACCCTTACATCTATTTAAAATTTATAAAAAAAAACCCCTAATATTTATTGTCCCCCAATATTTATCTAGTTAATATTTATCTATTAGTATCTATCGTAAAAGAGACAAAATCAAAACAAGTGTAGGTACATAAAAAAAATGTTTTCTTCTGTATATTGATTTTTTTGGCTTATCTTACTCAGAATCGTTCATACATTCGTACCTCATACAAGAATAAAAAAGCCTAAAATTTAATTTGTCAGTTTCGGTACTTTCATAGAAATGTCGGATTGGTACTTTTTGATAGCTGTGTAGGTGCTGGCTGCTAGATGATGAATAAGAAACGCTCGAATGTAGTTTGAATTGTTTTAGAATGGCGAATGATTTGACGTATGATTCAGTACAGTGGCCTTTCAGCTCGAAGTACGAATTTTTCTATGGGAATGATAGTTTAACTTGTTTGTACCAGATGTCACTGGGTGCTATTCCTATTACACTTGCATATTGAAGTGACAGAGATGCAGCGGTCGTGCGGTTAGTTCTTACTAAATACACAATAGCGCTACGATCTATGTGGAGTATTTCACTGGTATCTCTATCTCAGTGTATATATTGTACTTTGTGATTCAGTATGAAAGAAGCCTTGAACGGTGAACGATGTTTTAAAATAGCTGTAAATAAATTGAAGATTTTTCAAAGTTATTCATTGTTTTCCTGCGCTGCTCCTGCAGAAATATAAAAAAAAATATTCTTACTAAAATGTAACAAAACTGAGATGGATATTTTGGGTACTTTTTTTTTCGTGTATGAGTTCTAAATGTATGAACACTGAACCCAGAATATTGATATTCTAAACTAAAATGAATCGTTTTATTTTGTGTATATACAATGTGCTCCTGAGGAACCCACATAAATTTATCAGCGTATTCCTGATCATATTTAGAGACTAAAACGCCATGTGAAGTTCACTAAATTCAGGCTAGTTTCAGAGATATGACCATTTTTTCAGAAAACATTTTTTATTCGTAACTCAGCGCAGAGTGCGTTTTTGCGCACGATGTTGTTATTATGTGGTTGAGTCTAGACATACTGATTGACATACAGACTTCAAAGTGACATTCTCATGTCTTCGCAAACCAGGTTCTAACAAAAAAAGGTTCCCGATCGAATTTAAGTCATGGTTTCACCGAATAAAATTTACTTTAAATGTTTAATAGTATTAAAAAAAAACCTGAAAAACAGAACGCTCCTCCAGAATGGTTCCTCTTACACGTGATGTAAGTATACAAGGTGTTAAAAAATGCCGTAGAACCGTTTATTTAAGGCGTTAATTGTTATCGCATTCTGACTAGAAATAAGTAGGTAAAAAATGACTTGAGTCAATTTTTTTTGGTTTTATATGGGAACCTTTGTTCAAATTTGCCAATAAAAGTAAAAGTAGTGTAGACCCTGGGACAGGGTCCACGGTGAAATAAATAAACTATATGTTTTATAATTGTCTTTTCTTTTATTTGCTCCGATCAATACAACGTTATTTTGGTTCGACTGTCTTACACACACCGTCATCCGTCAACTCGTTCACCTTTCGAAAACAATTCAAACTCCATCCGAACGTTCCTTATTCATCATCTAGCAGCCAGCACCTTATACAACTATCAAAAAGTATCAATCCCACACTCGGCCAATCCTGCAATCATGATCTGGTCCCTCAGTCATGCACCTTCAGACACCGCACTTACCCGTCACCAGCAGTCACATCTTACTTACGTCTTCACAGCACACCCTATTTACATCATCGTAGAAAAACACATCGAAAAACACTAACTACTCAATAATACACCGTACAAATAAAATCGCAACTTCAAAAAACACAAAAACACGTAATACAACATTGTAATTGACGCCGCCGCTGTGCCGCATCGTTGAAGCGCCGTTGGTTCGTCGTTGGTCTTTACCGTGTCCGTATTTTTTAAACCTTTATTGCGTGAACGCTCTTCCATATATTCCCGCATTCCGATTCTGGTGGACTTGCGGCAGCCTGCATTCGTATAAGCAATTCCTCACTCCGCTGCTCCTTGATCTGCTGTCTATTCTCATCGTTTTTGAGGATATGGTCGCATTGTTGTTGGTCGAGTATGCTGTTATTGAGGTTTTCATCGCCAATTTCGTCGGATTCTCGTATTTCGCATCGCTCTGAAATCATGTCACTTGTTTTTTCAATTGGACACAAATCAGCCGTCAATGTCAATTTATTATTATTCGTAGATTCAACCTCTTCTGTCACCTTTTCCAAAAGTGACACTTGTGTGATAGATTGCACGTCATATTGTTTATTTTCGGAAGTATTTATGCCATGAGTTGCAGATAAGTCGTCGTGGTCACCGCTTATTTCTTGTTTTCTAGGCAAATCTTCATAGTCACTAAAAAGGGTATCTTCGTCAAATTCGCGCAGCAAGGCTAGCTTGAAATCTTGCCAATCGCTGAAAGATTCTGTCCCTGCAAGCTCTGCCCGCAGCCACAGCTTCGCCGTGCCGCGGAGCCTCATCTTAGCTATTAGGTATTCATGCCTCGGTGTCCAGCCATATAAGCAAGCCTTATGCTCTACGTCTTCTATAAATTTATGTACGTAGTAGTCGTCTTGAGCCGTAAAATAGGTAATGTCAAAATTTCTTGCCATCTGTTCATGTTTTCTCTTCGTCTTCAGCTTCTCACGTCGTTATTCCGTCTTTAGTAATTTTTTTTTTCGTCGTAATTTATCGTCTTCGTCTTCTTAATCTTCATCCGTCTCCATTCTTCGTCTTCGTTCTTCGTAAATTTTGTCGTCGTTCACCGTCACTTTTGCCGTCGTTCACCGTAATTTTTGCCGTCGTTCACCATAAGTATTCGTCGTCACCGTTCATTATTTTTTTCTCCATCCCGGACGAGCCCCCAAAAATGTAGACCCTGGGACAGGGTCCACGGTGAAATAAATAAACTATATGTTTTATAATTGTCTTTTCTTTTATTTGCTCCGATCAATACAACGTTATTTTGGTTCGACTGTCTTACACACACCGTCATCCGTCAACTCGTTCACCTTTCGAAAACAATTCAAACTCCATCCGAACGTTCCTTATTCATCATCTAGCAGCCAGCACCTTATACAACTATCAAAAAGTATCAATCCCACAGTAGTTTATTCTTCAAATTAGGCATATTAAATGCACCTATGAACGTCAATCAACTACCACCGTAGTATTCCAATTCCATAAGTACAATACACAGAAAGGGCGTTCGATTTAAAATGGGTTTACTCTACAATAGTATATCACATTTGCACAATTCTACTAAAAGCTCAACAGCGAATCATCAACTAAAACCCGGCACTATAAATAAAATCAAAACCGCAAAAACAACAAGTAGGTATGTAGTAAGTATTCATAGAAAATAAAAAATCTGCACCTACAATGTACGAGGTGCACCTGCGTAGGATGACGTCGTATTAAATAGAACATTTAGGGGTTACGTGTTGTACTGTCTTGTCATTTTAATTTGCTGAACATTACTGGCGATTAATTTTTTTTTAGATAATGAAATTTAACTGAGCTCTCCTGTGCTTTGGAAGGCACGTTAAGTCGTTGATCCCGGCTGCTGTCTATGATAGCAGTCGTTAAGCCAAGTAAGAGGCCTTCGGCTGGCTTGAGAACTAGCTTCTAACAGTCAAGTTGCCCACTCACTTTGCAAGCCTTATCCCAAAAAGGTCTAGTTTCCCCCTTGGGTTGGAAGGTCAGATGGCAGGCGCTTTCGTAAAAACTAGTGTCTACGCCAATTCCTGGGATTAGGTAGCGGACGTCGGACCATCCTTCAGGATGCAACTGTACTGGGAATAATGCTAGGATGATGATGATAACAATAAAATTAAACTCATCGTTAGGTTCAGGAACTACGTTTCCATATCCTACTTAAAGAAAAACCCGAATGCCGTAATTTGTATAATTAATTCGGGCTTTGGCCGTGCCCGGATAGGATAAAAACTACTCGTTTCTTCTTCGTACTAGTTTATGCCCTCTGTAGCCGGAATACAGCAAATTAGTAGGAAGTATGCCATTAATTATGTATATGGAACTTTATTTAGCATATATTTTTTGTACTAAATGGATGCTTTCATTCTCGTTGGGGAGAGTAAATCAACCATAATGATGACTCATTCTATTTAATTTAAAAATAACGCTTTTCCTCAGAAATACACATGAACCCTGAAAACATTTATTTTCCATCCTTTACAAGTTTGCCTTAAAACTAGATCTCTACTTCCTAAATAGGTTGAAACCTGTGCTATAGGATAAGCAGTCTATCCCCTATTTAACTAAAAAAGATAAAACGTTTTTAATGTACTTAAACATATGACTATATATTAAAAGGTGTGTGTGTATGTGTTTATTTGTTAAAATGAAATACTCGGTTTTTGTGAGGGTGTTTGTTTATTACATACCTGTTTTATGACCTATTTATTTATTTATTATTATATTATAACTGTCAGAAAAGATTCAGTTTCCTCGTAATTTTTGTTTAGCAACCAAGTAGTGACAGTTTTTTTTACAAGCAGTTTTGGCCATCGGAAAGTATTTAGTATTTTATTTATATTGTTATAAATGTATAACTGTACATTATACTCCTTTTGTGGGCAGTTGTGTAAAATGGCATGAGATTTATATCATACAATTTCTCATTCCTCGAATTTCATCGCCAATTTGCTTCAAACAGATGCAGCACTTTTCTAGGTATTGAGCGGCAACGCGGTAGTAAATCTGCCTTTTCATCTATAGGATTTGAAGCGTAGTATAATGTACAATTGTACACTCGAGAAACAATAAAATGAATATAGTTATTACCGAATTCCTATGCAAAGTGTACCCATTTTTTGTTCTTGAGTGTAGCTCTTATATCTCTATTGGGTTATCTTACAACTTTAGATATTTGATAAGTTGTAGATTAGGCATTATTGTGGCTAAATGAGATACTTGGGCTTATCTCTATTGAACAACTTGTTAAGGTGCCGATAATATTTAACATGCGTGTTAGTTTAACTACTAAGCTATTTTCAAAATGTGATAGTAGATATGTGTAATATTCAACTGCACCCCCTCTTGCCTCTCTGCTCGGTCGCTTTGTTGTTGTCAATAGTTTAGACACACAGTGCGAAAGTAGTCAAAGTTATCTGAAATATGTCAATATGGAGAATTAAATGATTATTAACCATATTACATCTGTGCGACATGTAAAAATTATAACAACTTAAATAAGTGAAAATTAAATTATGGAAATCATTAGTAACCTAAGAAATACAAGTGAATTTTAAGGTCCCAGTCCTTTACAAACGGATACTTTACATTTTTCAATCGATCTTCATCATTAGCGTATAATACATTCTACCGTTGGACACAGGCCTCCTCATATTAATCTAAGACCTGCAATAATCACTTATCAATGTTGAAACAGGGCTTTACAGATTTTTAACTCTTTAAGGAATAATTTTCAGGGTCTCAAACAATCTCCATATAAAATTTATTTTTTATCCGTTCATGCAGCAGGCTAAGCATGAAAAGGTAAGAGACAGATAGACAGACAGACAAACAGATGTACTTTCCCATTTGTAATATTATTATACAGAGTATCCCACGGCTATGCCACGTGCAGGAGAAGTACCTTAAATATTGACGATAGGAAATTTTACTAAAACAACACTTCATTTTATTTTTTTAAATAATTGATACGTAATAATTACAATTTTAATGTTAAATGTCATAGTCTTCCTTTAGTTTAAGACGCTAGGTTATTCAAGAAAAAATAATCATAATGGGCAACCCTTTCGAACGGTATCGTAAAAATATAAAAAAATGTTTTCATCTTTATTTTTTTACAAAAATCTTAGAATGTCGTTTCTGTTTTTTTAATAAAATGAAATCTTCTTTTTGTACTCGTAACATTTCGTATCATCAATATTTGAGGTACTTCCCTCCATGTGGCATAGCCGTGGGACAACCCGTATATTAGTATGGAAAGTAGTAGAGGTTTAGTTAGATCTAGGAACAGACTACAACCTAAAATCATCATTCTATATTCGGATATTCGTAATAAGACAATCTTATCAACAGATAAACAAACATCTCAATGAGAAATCCCTCCATTCACGCAAGGTTTTTGACAGATACGATTATCAGGAGCAATAAAGGACTTTTCGTATCATAGCAATATCATTGACAAGCGGAGAAATTCCGAATCCGTCAGTATTTTTTATGGTACCATGATAAAAGACAAGCATAGGATTGCCTGAATATCAGCTGACAGAGTGAGGCTGCCTGATGGGAAGCGACAGTTGATACCGTAGCTTCCGACTTTGGAACAAATGCTGATCTGTTTTTGATTTAAGGATTTATTTTATTGACATGCAGCTAGAGACAAATACAGATCCGTCACTCTCAACACATCGCAGTCTCGGTAGCTCTGGAGACCTCACCATCTACAGGCCACTTACAGAGCAAGTATACAATTACCGGAACAGCGTACTTTCGTGCCCGCAATGAGCACGGAATTTCGCTGCAAGGATAGGCTACATAAGCCACCTTCGAGCGCATGAGCGCCAAAACGCTGGATAGGAGTCGGAGTGGTCGCCATGGCCGAAAACGGTCGGATTGATCATCACAGAGCAAGCAATTGAAATTGAAATTAATTTTATTTGAATAGGACATGGTTTAAAAGTTTCAAGGGTTTCCCTGGCGTTCCCTCGGCATTTCCCCTGGTTACGTATGTTTGGCAGGAAGCGACTAGATGCGTAAAGCAGAAGACCGCAATTTGTGGCGCGCCTTGGGAGAGGCCTATCAGGCCTATGTTCAGCGGTGGACTGAAGTGGGCTGAAATGATGATGATGGTTTATAAAGGTGTTTACATGACGATATAGGTACAGCATATCTCGCGAACAACATAGCATGCAAATAAATAATAGGGAACATAGAATCTTATTCAGTTTGAGTCTAGTCCAGATATTCCTTAATACTATAAAATGTTTTTTCTGTGAGCCATTGATTTAAGCCTAGTACAAAAATGTTTCTAAGGAAGGCCTTTAATTCCTTGATGTAGATAATTGTGCGGTTTAATGTTCATCGGATAGCTGTTAATCTTAAATTAGAGGTGGTATTATCTATAAGGTACAGGTAAATTGGCTACATGCTGGCTACAGGCTGTCTATGATAGCAGTCGTTCGTCCTTCGGGCGGCTTGAGAACTTCTAACAGTCAAGTTGACCACTCACTTGACAAGCCTAATCCCAATAAGGTTTAGTTTCCCCCTTGGGTTGAAAGGTCAGATGGCAGTCGCTTCCGTAAAAAATAGCGCCTACGCCAGTTTTTGGGATTAGTTAGCGGACCCCAGGCATCCATGGCCAGGCAGCATCCAGGCATGATGATGATGATGATTCAAGTTGCATTGCTCGTAATGTTTGGTTTAACAAATTTATTTTGTCGAAACTGAACTAGAAACTACCTTAAAGTTTAACTTTCCTCTCTGTTTCACAATATTGGAAAAGTGTCTTCCACTTTTAGCGTGCTGAAATGGGAAAAGGGAATAATCTAGAATATGGACAGTAGGTACAAATACCGCAACACAATTTCAAGCAGAAAACGCGGGGGCTAAAGTTGCGGCTTTTGTATCTTATTAAATACTTCACATTGTATCAGACGTGAATTTTAACATAATCTTCAATGAACCTTCAAAAATATTATCAACTCTAAAACGCAATACATAAGACAGAAATTACAACGGATATGTTGTCTTTCAACATTCCGTTTAATGGCGAGACAGAAGTCTTAGAAAGCGTTCGATTCTTTTGTCAGCGGATATTTAGCATTGATTTGAATTTATCATACAAAAGATAAAAGAATATATAAAACTAGAGACAATAGAAATCCATCCAGCATATTTTGTCAATGGAAAAGAAGTGTATACATATAGAGTGTAGATAAATACTTTCGTGAGGAAACGAATTTCCCTGAAAATGAGACCTACGAGTAGCTAGGTCGAGTCCGTGTGTGATACGTGTCCGTATGTAGGTACATTTAAGTTCTTTGTCACACTAACGTAACAATACTGCGACAGTTGGGATGCCTCAACGTAGTGAAAGTGACAAGATACTAAAATGATCATCTACTTTTGCTGTTGACTGAACCTAATAGTTTACTTACATTATAATATGTATTGTATTATAATATGTATGCATTCCATTTAGTTTCAATCAATCAGGCAATCGGCTATGTGAATTTACTCTCGCTTTCATTCCTACATGCTACATTTTAAGACAGGATTTACAAGAAAACAGGCAACTTTGGCAAAGTTTAGTAAAATAATTAAACTTTAATTCTTTTTTTAGTTTTCTTTAATTAAATTTGTTCGGTCTTTTTACTACTTTTAGAACTCTATGGTTAATTTGATTATAAATATATATTTCATGTGTGTCAGTCAGTCAATAAAAGTCATGTCAATATAAAACTACGTTTTCTCGAAACAAAATTAAAATAAATCACCAATAGCGTGAACAAAATTATTTTGACGTAAGTTTATGGGCGGAATACAATGGCTAACTTGGAAAGGGGTATTCCTTTTATATAAGGCTTTTACTCTATAAATGTGACTTAACGTAAACGATAGACCTACGTCTTTCATAACCACAATGATACAGTCTCATTAAGTTTTTCTTGTACTCGTATGTACATAACACACGATCTACATTCAAATCGCGTGATGATACGCTCAAAGGAAAATGGATCTTATCTTGACTGGCGCTTACTCCATTTTAAAACTTATTTCAAACGACTATGATGCTTTATAACTTAAACGCCTACATCCTTTAAGGTCTCCGTTAGGTAAGCACGGATAAATGAAATACTTTTCTTATTAAGGGTACAATGGTAATGACTTTTTGTTTTTACTGTTCCCCACTTGGCAAGAACTGCCGTATGCCTGTCCCAAGATATTGCTATAGTTAGGGCCCGAATTTGGCTCGCTGAGTCTTTACTGGGTAGGACAGGAAAATAGTAAGTATTCTAGCAGGAATTTATTACTACAAACTTCCATCTGAAGAAGTACGTTTGTGGTGACAGTTACATTATAAATTTGGTCTCTGTTGGTTACGTTTTTAGGATAAATAATCTTTTTTATTAACGCTCTGATACTCTAGGTGACGACCACTTTGGCTTAATTGGTTCAAATCCCGGTCAGGGCATTATCACGAATATAGTTCTTGAGTCTTGGATATTTCCTATGTATTTAAGTACGTATTTGTCTATATAAGTATGTATATCGTCGTCTCGTACCCCATACTACACGCTTTGCTTAGTTTGGGACTAGGTCGATTTGTGTAAGAATGTCCCCCTATATTTATTCATTTATTTTTATTTTTTAGGTGTTAGTTTAGGTACTCATCTAACATTTTGTCCTTTTTAAATAACGTGACCCAGAACTTGCAAACGACGGGCGGTAATGATAATGGTAATGAAGTAAGGCGACTTCTTGACTTGGCGAAGAGGGAAAGGTATTTTGTTCTTTGACGTGAGTTTACTGATTTCGCAGAGATTTGCTCACTTGACAGAATACTGACAGTATTTCATTTGCGCAATAGTAATATTATAAGCAGAAGCGCTACTGGATTCGTATAGCCACAGATATTAATGCTAGTAACTATATTCGTATCATCGAGAAATAAAAAATCGGCCATGTTTTGAGCTATCATTAAAATGTGCTGAGTTAGAACCACGCTTTATTTCGTTTGAGCACGTAATATTACGTGTTCGTGTCCATAGTACAGTCAAACCTAAACAATGTACACAATTTTGAATCGTATGGACTTAGGAACCGAAATGTATACTTTTATAGATGTAACTAGAGTAATACGAGTCATTAATCCTTATTTATAACATTCTTACTAGTATTAAAAAGCTAATACCGAAATAGAGGCAGCGTTCATAATTATTGTTCTGGAGTCGCAAGCTTCTATAGGCTACGGTGTCTGCTTACCATCAGGCAGGCCACATACTTGTTTATCACCGTCGAAGTTCATAGCAGTGCATTAAGTATACGGTTCTACGCATTTGTCGGTACGGTATCCTTATGCTGTCAACTATCAGTGTCAACTCTCAGTCGGGTCAGTACAGATTATTCACTGCGTCTCTACATTTCAATGAGTGCTTTCCAATTGAAACGAAATACGCTGAAGCGGATCTGTATAGATGCAGTACTAAATCCACACCGGTCAGTATCCCCGCAATAATTTGTGATATTACTCGTACTAAGTTGCGTAAACTAAATGTTCAAGTGACGACCGGTTGAGCCTAATAGTAATTAATGATCCTGCGTACAAAGCTCACGGTCCTGGATTCGAATCCTGGTCAGAGCAAATATTCGTGTGATGATCATGAATATTTGCTTATGGGTCTAGGATGTTTTCTTTGCATTTGAGTATTTAGATATTATCTATTAATCATATCGTCGTCTGTTACCCATAACATAAACCATATTGAGCTTACTATCGGGCTAGTTCCATTTGTATAAGATTGTCCCCCTAGTATTTAATCCTTTACATTTTATGTGAGGAAATGTGGACGATCAATACGTTCTCGGTTGAAAAGACTACAGAGTCTTAACCCTGCCAAGTCAGAAAATAACCTAAATGTGAACGTTTACATGTAAAGCAAACAAGCATAAACTGCTGCGTACCCCATGCAATCTAAGTGTCATTCTATTGTGTTTAAACAGGGTAAAAGTAAAGCTGCACCATTTACTACGCAGACTCTTGACTGAGAATAGCCGTACCACTTGAACTTGTTCAAAGAAGGACCCTAACCGCTTGGGGCTAAACGTCAGGTTAAAGGAAAGGGTTTCAGGCGAAATTCAGCGAAATTATACTTGAATTGCTTTGCCTAAATATTTTGGACAATCTTACAGAAATCGACCTAGTACAAACTAATGAGAGCTTGTAATATGCGTACTAGGCGACGATAAACATACTTATATACAGAGATAAATACATAGAGAATATCCAAGACTTGGGAACAATTATTCGTGCTTATGACATAAATGGACCCGGGTATGTCCTAAAACTACGACCAAGACCACCGGGGGATGGGCAGCAGCATCCCTGGAGTGCGGTGGAGATACTGCGATCGCCAACCCGCATGCCAAGCGTGGCGATTATGGCATATACCCCCCCCGTCAATATGGGGGAGGCCTATGTCCAGCAGTGGACGTTCTTTGGCTGATATGGTGGTGGTGGATGACATAAATGAATGCTTGGACAGGGATTCGAAGTTGAGGGCTTCGTAGACAGCGTCACAACTAACTAAACTAAAGGAATCTTCAATATAATGGTTATTTAAATAACTAATAACTATACTTAGAAACTAAACTTATGTGGCAGTGGGCGAAGCACATATAGCACGTAGAACCGATGGCCGCTGGGGCGGAAAGGTTCTCGAGTGGGGACCACGTACCGGAAGGCGTAGCGTGGGCAGGCCCCCTACATGGTGGACTCATGACCTGGTAAGGGTCGCGGGTGTCCGCTGGATGCGGGTGGCGCAGGACTGGTCATTGTGGAAGTCTTTAGGGGAGGCCTATGTCCAGCAGTGGACGTCATTCGGCTAACATGATGATGATGATGATGAAGATTCTTAGAAAGGTTGAAAAACCCCGACATTTTCATTTCAAAATCAATGTCTCAAAAACGACTGACCCGATTTGATAAGACTTGTCTAAGAACCATCGATGGAAAGCCTGCTTTTAAATAAATAAAAGGTACATTCAAATCGGTTCACCCGTTTAAGAGCTACGATGCCACAGACAGACACACATACACAGATACACATGGTAAACTTATAACACCCCTAAATTAATTTTGTATTAAAGCAGTAGCGCTGCAAACGAAAATTTCAAATTGAAGGGAAAAATTTAAAAATTTAACGCCCCGAGCAGGATTCGTTTGTTTGTTTTATAACACCCCTCTTTTGCGTGTCAAGTTGGGGGTTAAAAATAGGCTCACTTAGCCTAACATTACTTGCTATAAAAATCAATGACAACAAACAAAAAATCGGCCAAGAGCATGTCGGGATATGCTCCGTGTAGGGTTCCGTAGTTGCCCAAAGAACTTACTTTAAAAAAAAAACAATAACAAGCAAAAGGAAATACCTTCGCAGCGTTTCATACGACTTTTACAAAGAAGGGAAGACTTTTTATGATAAGTCAAAAACAGCTCAACTGATCATGTCCGCTATAGTTTTCATTGAAAGTCTTCATTAGGCTTTACTTTCATGCCTTTTTCATATTTTTTGGACCCATACATTTTTGAACTATAGAGGACACCCATTTTTTTTGTAATGAATATTTCCGAAAATATTCGTATTTATCAAAAAGTGTTTAATGAAGACCTCTATTCATTTTGAAAGACCTATCCAACAACAACCCACACCGTAGGGCTGAAGCAAAAAAAAATTCATCCCCACATTACGTGTAGGGGAGGTACCAATATTATTATTTTTAGATTTTATTTTACGACTTTCTCTGTTTTATTTATTTACATATCCGTACCAAATTGCAGCTTTCTAGCACTAACAATCACAGAGCAAAGCCTCGGACAGACAGACAGACAGACGGACATGGCGAAACTATAAGGGTTCCTAGTCGACTACGGAACCCTAAAAATTATCGGTAAACATATTTTTTAAGTAAATACTCGTAAGCTTACTATGAGGCTAGGTTGGTTGGTTGTTGATTTGTGTAAGATTGTCTCCTAACATGTATAATTTACTAAAGTCCAAAGTACTTAATTCGTACAAATTCATGAAATGAAATGAAGAACTTTGGACTTTAGTAATTAATAATAATAATATTTTATTTCAGAAATAGATCGTATAAACCGCAATGCAGGCTTGGTCAGGAAGGCACAAATACAAAGAGGATTGCAAACCCTCTCCTCCAGTCGTCGATCAATTTAAATATTATGTATTAAACAAACGTAATCGACGAAATTAACAAAATAGTGGCACAAAATGGTGCCAATTCAGCATGCTGCCTACCTAATTGGTCTTCTTCAATAGATACGGACTAATACTTCCGTTTCCGAAAGGTTTCAGAAGGTTTCCGATTTTTATGGTTGATTTTTTTGTAATAAGTATTCCCAATTAGGACACACATACCTATGCTAACCAGAAATATTCCTACATAGGTACCGTACGTCCCTAACACGGAAAAATAACTCGAACGAGTATAAAACGATAAGAAAGATTAAAATCCAATCCTTTATAAACCACGTCAGATTTTCTATTTGAATGTGGAAAATTTTACAAACTGAATAAAATATTCTGGACAGGAAAATGACCGTGAATTGCAATAATGAACATTTCATTTTCCTTAAATGGGGCATGATTTTATTCGTTCTTTTTAGAAAAATATTCTAAAAATATTCAAAGTGGCTGGAATTTTCTAAATTTAAATGTTTATAATTATTGCGTTCAAGAGTAATTTATTGTTATTATTGGACAACTTTTTACACAAATCGAACTAGTCCCAGATAGTAAGCTGAATAATGCTTGTGTTATGGGTACTAGATGACTATATATTTAATAGATATATACATAGTTTTTTTTATATATAAGTAAATAAAGAAACGCGGAATGTACCGCGTGATATCGCCCACAACTATTGAAGCCCCAGAGGTTTTCAGTAGTGGATTATAATGTGATTGTGTATTTTTGTTCCTACGAGTTAGTTAAATAGTTAAATAAAAATATTAAAATTCTTAATAAGTAAGCAAGAATCATGGATCTCTAGAATCTGTTCTAAAATTTAAGGCACTGTTGCTTATTACGATCTACCTAAATTTCAAAGCCTTATAAAGTCGGTATCTAAAACCATGGATGACTGACGGAACTAACTTCATCATCATCATATCAGCCGATGGACGTCCACTGCTGGATATAGGCCTCCCCTTAAGAGTGCCACAATTACCGGTCCTACGCACCCCGCATCCAGAAACTAACTTAACCTAACCTATTCCGTTGAGGCTTGGTTTTAATCCGGACTTTATATCGGTACGTTATGTCAAAAATTTAACCGAGTGACCATAATTCTATATGACATTTGGGGTAACTGATCTTCTTAAAACTCGGTCTTGCTGAATACCGTGAACAGATGGTTTGAAGAGATTTATGCCCTTAAATTATTCATAACATTTTAATCACAACCGTCATATCCACTTCAACTGATGAAAAACTGAAGTCCAGTATTAAAACGAATATACTCTTGTCATAAACCTTTTAATAAACCCACTCTTTTACGTAAAATGACTGATGAAAATTCTGAAATTTTAATAAAGTGATTGAAATATTTCCCGCACAGGAGAGTACAGTGAATTTTAATACAAAGTTATAGTGTAAAATTGGTGTAATATGAATGGAGAAGCTTTTAAAAATATTTTATACGTTTTTATGGCTGGATTTATTTCCAAAGTGGATAATATTAAAATTCAAATTCCGAATTCAACATTTTTGACATAATTTGTTTCTTTTTATACTACGACGGATATCCGAAGATATCCCGGACATCAGCCTGTACGAGATTAGAATGGCTCTTAAGCAGCTGAAGAACAACAGGGCACCCGGTGAAGACGGAATTACAGCTGAACTCCTGAAGGCGGGTGGAAAACCGGTCCTTAGGGCCCTTCACAAGTTGTTCGACTCCGTCTTACTGGAAGGGAAAACTCCAAAGGCATGGAACAGAGGTGTGGTGGTGCTGTTCTTCAAAAAGGGTGACAAGTCCTTACTGAAGAACTACCGACCCATCTCACTTCTGAGCCATGTCTATAAGCTGTTTTCAAGAGTCATTACGAACCGTCTCGCACGCAGGCTAGATGACTTCCAGCCTCCCGAACAAGCCGGTTTCCGAAGAGGCTTTAGCACCGTAGACCGCATCCATACGCTCCGTCAGGTTATACAGAAGACTGAGGAGTATAACCTGCCCCTCTGTTTAGCCTTCATGGACTACGAGAAAGCCTTCGATTCGATGGAAACCTGGGCTGTACTACAATCTCTCCAGCGGTGCCAAGTGGACTACCGGTATATCGAAGTGCTGAAAAGTTTGTACAAGAACGCCACTATGTCAGTCCGACTCCAGGACCAGAACTCAAAGCCTATTCCGTTGCAGCGGGGAGTCAGGCAAGGAGATGTTATTTCTCCTAAACTGTTCTCCGCTGCACTGGAGGATGTTTTCAAGACTCTGGACTGGAGAAGGCTAGGCATCAACATAAACGGCGACTACCTCACTCACCTTCGGTTTGCTGACGATATAGTAGTCTTGGCTGAGACCATGGAGGATTTAAGTACAATGCTCAATGACCTCAGTAAAGCCTCCGAGCGAGTTGGTCTAAGGATGAACATGGACAAGACGAAGATCATGTCAAATGTCCATGTCGCACCAACTCCCTTAACAATCGGACACTTTACGCTCGAAGTTGTAGACGATTACGTATACCTAGGACAGACTGTCCAGTTAGGTAGGTCCAACTTCGAGAAAGAGGTTAATCGTCGAATCCGACTCGGCTGGGCAGCGTTCGGGAAGCTACGGCACATCTTTTCGTCCAATATTCCGCAGTGTCTCAAGACAAAAGTCTTTGACCAGTGTGTGTTGCCAGTGATGACATATGGCACTGAAACGTGGTCGCTTACTATGGGCCTCATAAGAAGGCTCAAAGTCACAATGGAGAGAGCTATGTTGGGAGTTTCTCTGCGTGATCGGATCAGGAATGAGGCCATCCGCAGCAGAACCAAAGTGACCGATATAGCCCTCCGAATCGCTAAACTTAAGTGGCAGTGGGCGGGGCACATAGCACGTAGAACCGATGGCCGTTGGGGCGGAAAGGTTCTCGAGTGGCGACCACGTACCGGAAGGCGTAGCGGTGGGCAGGCCCCCCACACGGTGGACTGATGACCTGGTGAAGGTCGCGGGTATCCGCTGGATGCGGGTGGCGCAGGACCGGTCATTGTGGAAGTCTTTGGGGGAGGCCTATGTCCAGCAGTGGACGTCTTTCGGCTGACATGATGATGATGATGATGATACTACGACGGTGGCAAACACGCTCACGGCCTGCCTTATCATAAGCAGATACTGCAGCCTATGGAACGGACTCTTAATAATACGCCAATATGAACTGCAGCGTTGACGAAATTTGACACCGTCACCGTTAACTAATCGCCACCATTTTTATTAAGTACATCGCTGTTATAATTTTTACAGCCTGTATAGAAACCTGCATCAGACAGTAACCCTTATACGATACGATACGAATACTCTTTATTGCACACCTCACACAAATGAAACGTTACAAACAGAAAAAAGAAAAAACAGTAATATGTAGGTAGAGGTAGACAACAGGCGGTCTTATCGCTAAAGAGCGATTTCTTCCAGACAACCTTTGGGTAGCGGAAAAAAAGAAAATAATATATGCAGTAGGTGGTGCAGAGATAATATGAAACAAGTTAAACATAATTTATAATAAAAATATTTATAATATACCTACTTACATACTTTTATATATAAACATACATACAAAACCATACATATATACCAATATCACAAAACAAATAAGAAATAGTAAAACAAATATATGGTCAGCCAAAAAAAAAATCGATTAGTAGTCCATATTAAGGAAGAGACAGATAATGTTTTTTTAAGTAGGGATTTGAAACTATCAATCGTTTTTGCCCGTCTTATGTCAAGAGGGAGTGAGTTCCACAGTCGAACAGCTTTAAAAGTGAATGAACAGTTGTAACATTTTGAAGAGGAAGTTGGCACTGTTAAAAGCAAATTATTAGAAGATAACGTGTATACACGTTAATTTACAACTCCGTGTAACTACTCGTCAACAAAGTTTGATTCTGCGAACCACGTCAACGCGCTTCGTACATAAACTCACGCCTATATTCCGAAAAGGGGTAGGTAGAGCACACGAAAATTAATTTCAGTGGCACTTTTAGCGCGCTTCATAATTCTAATAAGAAATTATTTTATGAGCATGAAAATCCCACTGTTGACCAAAAACTGACTATTTATATAAAATAACTCAGCTTACCCTTTAACGGTCTAAGGCAGGGTTGCACCAACTTACGATCACAGACCGATCAACGTTAAATATGGCACTGGCAGCTTTCCCATAGAAACTTGTCAAACTTTAAATACATTGAAATTTTAACGAACACAACAGCTTACGATTACAGACGGTTTGGCGCAACCCAGCCTTATTCTTTAAAAAAAACTGCATGTGAAAGACGGAAAGATACTGGTGATCGCACAAGTGTACCTTTGGACCAATTTTGGAACGGAACTCTAAAAAGATCTTAACAAACGGTTGGATAGTGTTTTAGTAAATAAAGGGTAACAACGTGCTTATATGATTCTTTTGAAGTAGCAAGCACCCGCAGAATTAAAAAAAAAATGGGGCATTGCAATATTTTCTTACAATAGGGATTTTTTGGGTTTATACAAATCAGAATCTCAACCTCCCATCCCATCGTCAACAAAACTGTTCTTGATACACTTTTTTATTAACCTACAATCGAATGAGCCCAAAAAGTCCGTATTCTGAAACAAAAAAATGACAGGGCAAATTAAAAAAAAGACCTATCTTGTTTCTTTGTGGTGCTGGTTCCTGTACGGTGGTGAGTAAGGTCGCCAGACAGTGAGGGACCTGTATATGTCTCCAGCTGCCAACGCAACGGATCCTCCAGTGAATGAAGGGTCGGTAACCAGCTTTGGATTTTAAGCTGATTTGCCAGTCACTGTGTAAACAAGTAAATTTTTAACAAAAAAACACTGACTGCAAACTTTGCCAGACCCCATCATCTTGGTAATTTGAGTACCTTATTTTTTGCCTTACCCCATGCTCTTGGTTTATAATTTGAGAAGTTCCTTCGATTTTTCCAAGATCCCATCATCAGATCCACACTTGGTGACAATGGGACCAACTAGAAAACACACCCTTTCAAACAAAAAAATTGAAATCGATCCACTAGTCTCCAAGTAATCGGTGAACATACATAATAAATAAAAAATATTCGGACGAATTGAGAACCTCCTCCTTTTTTGAAGTCTGGTAAAAATAGCTTATTTGACGTTTTCATAAAGATCCAATAGGTTTAAAGTTAAACTAACAACTGGACCTTTATATGACAGATTCGACTTACTATTACTAGTTACCTATAATTAGATTCACATCATACAAAATTCATTTGTTGGTGATCCTAAATAAAAAAAATGTCGGCAGCTTGGTATGAACTTGTCGGTATTGATACGGTCGTCTTATAAAACAATCACTGTGTGTCATTTTTCTATGGGATGACAGCTCCCACCATAATGTTTAATGATGATAGAGGTCTGTAGTCGTAATGGTGCAATCTCGTTTAAGAGATAACTTAAGAAGGATTACGATTGTCATAAAGCCTTATTGTTAGATTTAAAATGAATAAAAAAAAAACGTTTTATATCTTCGAGGAGACGTAACCATAGCAACAAGAAACATGAAAGTCGTTTGGCTCCCATAATATAAATACCCAGTTAGCAAAACATTGTATCTGTTGGGAGAAAATGATATGATAGTGTCAGATAATATAAAATAAAACTGTCACATTGGCTTACTCCTGAGCTAGCATTACGCAAAAAGGGCAAGAGAATATAAATCGACAAGATATGTTTGTATCTCATATGTATCGTATATACTCTTACAGGCATATGAATAGGCACTGCTATGGAATAATCCGTATTTCCCGTCACATAACTTCTCGTATCTCGAATGAAATGTGCCCTTTATGCGGAGTTATTCAATACGAAGGGATAGGATATTTTAATATCAATCTACCCCGAGTGTTTACGAAGTTGGTTAAATGTGGTACATACGTAGAAAATATGAGGATTAAGGTCTCTCTGTATTAAGGTGATAGCAGAAGGTTCACTCCAATTAATGTTCACTTGAGTGAATGATTCCGAATGGCAATATCTTTTTTTTATACAATGACGGGGGTAATCAATCTTACGGCCTGCCTGGTAGTAAGCAGATACCGTAGCCTATGGAAACTTCCGACTCCAGAAGAATCCATGCCCCGCCCACAGCCACAAGTTTAGCGATTCGGAGGTCTATATCGGTTACTTTGGTTCCGCTGGAAAGCCTCGTTTCTGATTCGAATATGCAGAGAAACTCCCAGCACTGGTCTTTGAATGACTTCGAGCCTTCTTATGAGGCCCATAGTAAGCAACCATGGCCTTAGGTCACAAAGTCAAAGAATCTGGTCTTGTGACACTGCGGGATATTAGACAAAAACCGGCCAAGTGCGTGTCGGGTCACGCACAGAGAAGGGTTCCGTACCCACCCCTCTTAATCTACATTTAAAACCACTATACAATACAGTAAACCATTGTCGTATCTTCATAGGGAAGTCATGCCACTTAAGCCCTTTTGTTTGGGCAAGACAGTTTTTTAGAAACCTCTATATAATTTTAAAGGCCTATCCATTGATACCCCACACGCCTAGGTATGTGCATTGAAAAAATATTTTTGACTTTTGATTTTTGTTTTTGTTACATGTATTTGATTTTTGTTACATGTATGGGGTGCCAACAGTTTAATATTTTTTTCGTAAATTCACATCATATTCCTGTAGCGGTTTATAGCATACACCTTCTTACCAAATTTCGTAATTGTAGTGCTCATACTCTCCGAGTAAATCGGCTGTGATATACGGACGGACGGACGGATAGATGCGTTCAAATGTAGCGGAATGAATACTAATCACCCGCTACGTTGCAATAAACACGAAAATAGACTGGTCGCGGAACCGCACTGACTCGCTAAGTCAGATCGTTCACTTTATTATCGAAGACCATCTGTTTACAATCACCTACCCGATGTACTCGTAGTTATAGATGCATTTGCTCCCGCTGGATTCAGAAGTGCATTGAAGAAATACCTTATGATAGAACTGTTCTACAGTTATGAAGAGTTATTCAACCTATCACTGACAATGTAAGAGCTACCTAGCTAATAGTACCTACATTTAAAAATGGAAAATTAAATTATATTAAAATGGAAATCATTAATGAAGACCTAAAATCGTAAAATTGTAATTATTATTACCGATATTACTACGGTATTATTATTGATTTGTTATTTACTTTATTACTGTATGATCTAACAAAATTGTTATGAATAAATTATTTGTATTTTATTGACTGTCGAGTCGAGACTATGACTTGTTTATATACTTTAAACCTGGATTTATTTTCAACGTTTATTCTTGTACAGACTTGTTTTAGAATGTTCTATTTATTATTCAATTTACATCTCTGTATTATTCGAAAGTGTGCCCAGGTATTTATTTGTTGGTTTATACTGCTTTGTATTTATGTCACTAAATGATTTGAATTTGAATTGAACTGTAATTTTATATTTAACTATACAATGTATATTGCTTTGAAAAAATGACACCTCGCCGAGTTTCTTACGCCGGTTCTTCTCGTTGCAGAGGTTAATTTTCCCGAACCGGTGGTAGTTTATTGACGTTCATAGGTGCATGTAATATGCCTAAATTGAAGAATAAACTACTTTTACTTTTTACTTTTACTTTTACTTGACTTATATTTCACTAAGTTACTACTACCGAGGATATTAATTTTGTTTAAATCTAACCCGGCTTATCTAACAATGAATACAGAGCTCCACTCCACTTGAAAATGAATATACATTTTTCGCTCAAAGGAGCATATCATTCGAATGTCGGTTACGGACGTCGATGCAATGAATAGGATAACTTACCCATGAATAAGACCTTCTTGAACATCAATTATTCACTTAGAAACGCTAGGGTTGAGCATGAATTTCGGAACGCGGAATTTTATGGCCCGAAGATAGCACTTCGTTTTATGGCCTTCAGTTTTGTGTCACAGTCACGCTCGGATCATAAAGAGGCTTAATGGAAAAACGTTAACGACAGAAATACAGTTCTTTTCGCCATAGTGCGATACGTAATTTTATTTTTAAAACAAGCTCTACCTTACTTGGCCTTATGAACGCTTGTGACTACAGACAATAGTTTCCAAAAAAAATATTAACGATGCCATTCGAACCTGTTTTAATGGGGATTAAATGTTTGTACGGGACCAACTACGATTAAAGCACAACAAAGCCGCAAATGAGGGTCAAAGGTGGATATTATTCCTGGACACCAAAAACGCTCCATACTAATTGGCAGAAAATTATGACGTCCCCGTACTATAGTTGTATGGAAAAACAAGAAAATTGCTATTTTAATCATGAGTATTTCATGCGTACATAGTTATTGTACAATTTCTTTTTTATCTAATTATGTAAATTCTTTGGTAGCCTTCATTTAACTTTTAGATGCCTACTAATTAATGCATTTTAGAGTTCCGTACCCAAAGGGACCCTATTACTAAAACTTCGCTATCTGTCCGTCCGTCTGTCTGTCACCAGGCTGTATCTCAAGAACCGCGATAGCTAGACCTTTGAAATTTTCACAAATTATGTATTTCTGTTGCCGCTATAACGACAAAAACAAAAAAAACCGACTATAATAAATATTTAAGAGGGCTCCCATACAACGAACGTGATTTTATTGTCGTCTTTATAGATAATGGTACGGTACTCTTCGTGGGCGAGTCCGACTCGCAATTGGCCGGTTTTTATTTTTAACGCCCGGTCGGCCGCCCTGGATACCGTTGGGCCGATGCTGTGGAGGTCGATCTATGCGGGCTTCAAGTTGACCCATGGAAGGAAATGACGCGGGATTGTGGTCAGTGGCATACACTCGTATTAGAGGCCAAGACACACTTTGGATCGCTGTGCCAGAGGAGGAAGTAAAGTATCTGTTTGCGTGATATTAAACTTTAAAGTGATTTTTTTTGTTGAAGTCAAGTGTTCCTCCCCTCTACTAGCTAAACGGTGTCTACTGGGTATAAAAACATGGTAGTATATAAGTATTGTGTATAGTAAAGAATTTAAAAGGAAAACTATCACATTTAAGTAGACATTACAAGTTAACGAGTAATAGCCGAACTTAAGAAATGTACCTGAAAAAGTAAACTTTCGTACCATTTCCATTGATTACTTAGAAAACATAGAGTTAATTTAAGTTTGTTAGCTTTAAATCCTCATGGGAAACTACGGAACCCTACATGGCGCGTGGCGCGACACGCACTTGGTCAGTTTTTTGTTTGAGGATTCATTGTATTAACAGCTAGGGACTGAACGATGACATATCGGTGGTTTGTTTGAGGGTGCGAACTCTCAACGCATCGAATCCACGGAAGCTCTGGCAGCCGTACTCACCACCAGAAACACAACACCACAAGTAGTGATGTTAAAGTTTTATGACCACAGAACAATTAAGAGTACTTACTGGTAAGTAGAACATGTTTTCTATCGGGTAAAACCGATGATTGACAGCTAGAAAACAGCAAGAGGCTCCGAGAAATTGTTCGGATTTATCCCTGCCGCTTCTTTACGCCATCACCTAACGCGACAAAATTTCCATCCTCACCATTTAGATGGTTGGCAGTCCTCAACTGTACGTTTCTCCAGAAACTTCCTGCATCGCACAGCTAAACTGTGGAATGAATTGTCGCCTGCCGTATTTCCGGACCGATACGACCATTAAGAAAAGAGCGTATTCCCATCTTAAAGGCCCTTACAAGCCCTCTGGTGTTGCGGGTGTCCATGGGCAGCGCTATTCGCTCACTATCAAGCGATTCGTCAGCTCGTTTGCCTCCTATTTCATAAAAAAACCGTCCAAGTGCGAGTCGGACTCGCGCACCGAGGGTTCCGTAAAAAATATTTTTATTATATGATGTAACTACAAATTTACGGTTTTCGCAATTTTTCCTATATCTGTGCTATAAGACGTTGCTTCGTACTAAACTTCAAGATTCTGAGTACACGGGAAGTACCCTGTAGGTTTTGATTTCCTTGCGAGTGTCGAAAATTTGCGGGATAACCGGCTGTATCTTTTGATTGTGTTGGCTTCGAAGTTTGTTTTTTTTACAGCTCCAAGGGACAGTAGACTTGAGTATTTGAAATAAATTCCAGCTTGATACCTCCACGCGTTTCTGAGAAAAAGGGTCTTGAATTTAATAACCGCCATATATATTTTTTATAGTTACATAATATATACTATTACCAACCACCACCCAACCCAACTATATAAGTTATTTCTGGGATCCTATCAAATAAAAAATATATCCAAAAATGACGTCCTTTGCGATATCTCGCTCCGTTGATTGTTTTTTTCATGGGTTTTTACGAGCCCGATTTAAACCTCCTAACGTTATTTTTTAACTGTTATTTTTGCTGTTTAAATGTAAAATTAAATAAAGATTATAACGATTAAAAAACTGCGCAACCTTGTACGACTTATTTTAGGAATATATGACGATATTTGACCGACCCGTGTTCTTTTCCACGAGTGTATTTTCCCTATCAGACCGGCCTGAAATATGAGTGAGATGAGATTACATTGTAGCCTATTTAAGACTGCGCAGTACGTTCGGCTCTCCATACAAACGTATTTATGCTCTCATTTTAAAACGCCGTGCTAGAATAACATGAAACTTTGTATACACAATGAGATCCGGCATATCTAGGTCGGAAATTAGTTTCTGTTGCTTGAAATTATAATGGAGAAAAAATATAACGATTATTAAGGTTTTCATACAAGCCGTAAAATACTGAAAAAACCGCTGTATTTTTTTTTTCTTTTACAATTTCTAACAACAGAAACTAATTTCCGACCTAGATATGCCGGATCCCATTGTGTATACAAAGTTACATGTTATTCTAGCATGGCGCTTTAAAATGAGAGCATAAATACGTTTGTATGGAGAACCGAGCGTACTGTGCCCTCTTAATTATTTTTTCAGCCATTAGTCGATTTAGAACTTAGTCTTAGTGTTGATAGGATTCAAGTGTTTACTAAGATTAGATGTTGAACCTTAAATCTTGTTTAACTTCAGTAATTTACTGGGCCAGGGATCTTTTGTTTGTAATTTTATTATTAGGGATAATTTTAAGCGGAATTTACTGGTTGTAGAAGGATTAGTGTCAAACGAAATTTACTGAGACTTATAAGCCGCAATAAGTTAACGTTTATTGGCGCGAATTTAGGAATCAAATATTCCTCTAATATGTCAATGCTTGGTTATTTATTATTGCATAAGTATTAAAATTACGCAGCGTACAGACCCCCCCGCAAGGTGGATCGATGACCCGGTAAAGGTCGCGGGAGTCCGCTGGATGCGGGTGGCGCAGGACCGCTCATTTTGGCACTCTTTGGAAGATGCATATGTCTAGTTAGTGGACGTCCTTCGGCTGATACGATGATGATGAAATTTTTAAATAAGTAAAAACGATTGATTATTTTGCTATTGTTGGTCAAACTATTTCCCGTATAATAAGTTACAACCGAGTTCGTCTAACAAAATAACGATATGTTTGTGAGTATATTTTTAAATATAGAGGTACTGTTTGTACTTCTTTGCATTAACACGATTCATCAATGTGATTATATTTTCTGTATATATGCATTGTTGTGAGGTTGTGTTTATGTTACTTAAGCGTGTGCTTTTTATTTTATATCTAAACGTCAGTTGCTGTAATTAACTCGTTTTTCTCTAATTAACCTTTAATTTATATTTGTATTGCTGTAGGTTCTCCCTATAATATAAATAAATTAAAAATGAGAGATGGAATGCATATGGAAATATGAAATACTTAAAGAAAAAATACAGTTGAAACTCTCTTATTAAAGTCCGCAGTCACTATTTGCGACATGTTTCGGACTATACAATTGGAGTCCTTCATCAGGATGAGTGTTGACATGGTTGCTGACCGCGCGTATTTCTTTCTTTAAGTGTTAATATGTCTCACGTTAGTATAAATTTATGGAAATCTGAAACGTATATGTAATGCTCTTTTTATTACCCGACTGCGCCAGAAGGAGGGTTATTTTTTTCGAGAGTATGTATGCATGTATGTTTAATAGTTTGGCACGCTCTGCAGCCTGAACGGCTCGATGGATTTTAGCTTGAAAGGTGTCGTTAGATTCGTATTTACTGTAAGAGTGACACTGGGTATATCAATATAAAATAAAAAAAATTAATGGCGGATTTTTCGCACCAAATTCCAAATTACACAAAAACTTTTTCACTTAGAATACGTCCTCCTCATTTCACTAACACAAATAAATGTCCTATTGCACAACTCGCAAAGTAATGTTAACCAGCTGAGCGGATAACACGAGATTACTGCGGATAGTTCCGAAATTCCGACATGGAGAAAAGGATCAGATCTTACCCTTGTCAAACTTTGTAACATAGGCCCTAGAAGGCTCGCATTACAATCGCTGATGAGTGGTCATGTCAGCAGTAAACTTATGTTGGGCGAACGCCTCCACCCCTTTAGGTGGGTACACGGTGATGTGTTCATCTGGCGGTGAGCAGGGTTGTCAGACTACAAGGCTGCGTTGTCGAGTGTTAAGAGTGCGCAGTACGCTCGGTTCTCCATACAAACGTATTTATGCTCTCATTTTAAAACGCCATTCTAGAATAACATGAAACTTTGTATACACAATGGGATCCGGCATATCTTGGTCGGAACATAGTTTCTGTTGCTTGAAATTATAATGGAGAAAAAATACAGCGATTATTAAGGTTTTCATACAAGCCAAAAAACTCAAAAAACCGCTGTATTTTTTTTCTTTTACAGTTTCTAGCAACAGAAACTAACTTCCGACCTAGATATGCCGGATCCCATTGTGTATACAAATTTTCATGTTATTCTAGCATGGCGTTTCAAAATGAGAGGGTAAATACGTTTGTATGGAGAACCGAGCCAGACCGAGCGTACTGCGCCCTCTTAAAGACCTTCATTAGTAGCTGACTGTCGAGAAAAACTCAAAAAATCAGCAGCAGGCATATGGATGCTTGAAGTCCTGACTTATTTTGCGTCCGAGGACCGTATGCACTTCGTGCACGGAAGTGACTGCAATGTGACAAAACCAAAAGGGAAATTATAACTTATAAAGAACAATTATTGTACTGTCATAAATAAACATTATCCTTTTTGTGGAGCGTACCGGGTGCGGTATGCGAGGTTAAGCAACGTGGGGGCAGGTCAGTTCTTGGATGGGTGACCGCTTTGAGTGGTTACTAACTGAGCGCTCCCGTGCTTTGGAAGGCACGTTAAGCCGTTGATCCTGGTTGCTGTCTACGACAGCAGTCGTTAAGCCAGGTTAGAGGCCTTGGGGCGGCTTGAGAACTTCTAACAGTCAAGTTGCCCACTCACTTGACAAGGGGGGTCGAAGTTGCACTACCTACGTAGGGAGTACCCACCGTTACACCTACACGTGACTCCTGGGTGGTGCTAAAAGTGCAAAAAAAAACTGGCAACCGTACTTGTCTTCTCGAAGATCTCACGGTTCGAAAAATAAATGCATACGATTATTATTATTTATTCTTTTTGTGGCTACAGAAACTTCAAATATACACGTACCTATTTATACTGTCTTAGTTTATTAATCATATCTATATTTCGGAAATCACGATTTCCAGTCCAACACAAACAACAAGCCGGCATTTATTTCGAAAGTCTATAAATCAAAGTTCTGTTTCGCGTCACCGTCTAGACAATACACTCAGACGTGCTGGGAGACTTTAGCTTTAATCTGATGTCAGGACACTTCAACTGAAGCGTCGTGTAGCCACTAACCATTTATTTACACTTCTGTTGGAAACGTATCTGTTTGTCAGGGAATGAAACCAATCATGCTGAAGAATGTACGATTTCGAAACTATCGAACAGCGAGGACGCGTACTATCGACTTGAGTCGTATGGGAAAACTTTCATTGTGAATTTACTAAAATATTAATAAAATTCCTCCTTTCTAACGTAGCTATATAAGGTACATTAGCTTTAGTCACTGGAACGTCCGAAGGCATAAGAGTAACCAAATATGTATAGCTTCCTACATCCAGCGTTCGCACACATATTCTCGTCTTAAGTCCGGGGTAGGACAGCCGTATTCTTGACAAATATTTATATATCCGTTTTACCACAGCTTTGAGATAATATAAAAATACTTCCCTGTAACCAAAAGTATACACACTTCGGATATTTGGTATTAAGTTAAAAAAAATATATTTAAAACCCTGAAATCCAGAGTGAAACTTAAAATGTCAATGTCAAATGCGACTATTAAATTATAATTTTTACAAGTAGTGACTGTTTTTAAACATATAATGTACTTGGATTATATTGCTTCGATCAATGTATAACGACTTAACTTGTGATCTATACGATATACAATTTATTGTGGGTTGTGGAGTTTGAACCACTTTTGAACATTTAACAGTGACATAACCCTGGCTTGACGGGCTGTTAATATAAATTGGAACCATACAGGTCATACAGGCGGCTCATACAGGTTGGCTTTACAACGACGGAAACGTGGAAGAAAGAGTGGTTGGAAGCAGCTACGGAACACCCATTTGCTTCACTGCATCCAACGCAGAAACCAACAGGCTTCTCCCTGCCAAGGAAACACTGGTGCCGCCTGAAAAGAATCCGCACTGGGCACGCCCGGTGCATTTACCTAATTCACAAATGGGGATGGACAGATAGCCCATTGTGTGACTGCGGCATTGAAGATCAAACCATAGACCATATTGTAAAGCGATGTCCTAAAAGATGTTTTCGGGGCGATCCGGGGGACCTCTATAATTTAACACCTGCTGTGGCCCAGTGTGTGCCCAGCTGTGGATTGGTTGTTCAATCTGGATGTGAATATATAAGCCACTTCTTTTATATAGTTTATAATGGATATTCCTACTACATGAAACGCCATACGATTAAATAAATATAAATTGGAAAGCATTACTAGTGAATACCACTTTGATCTAGTTGGTTGTGATCTTACCTACGAACCCAGTGCTGGTCTTGGGTTTGAATTCCCAGAATTTATTTTATGATGATCATGAAAATGTGTTCTGGAGTCTCGGATGTTTTCTATGTATCCATCTTATTATGTACATCATCGTCTAGTATACAAACTTTCCTTAAACAATTTTGTATTAAGCTGATTAACTTCTGCTAACGAAAATTCTAACTTTCATATTAAATGGAACAATTGAAAGAAAAGTGAGCTCCGAGTAGTTGTGACGAATTTCATGCCTACATTTGTTGTTTTGATAGCTTAGTTGGCTAGAGCGATTGGCCGCGAAAGCTAGAATATTGCAGATCTTGCTCGGAGCACCACATTTTTTTTGTTAGATTGTCTCCCGATATTTATTAATTTAATTTATACCAAAGTATTATAAACCCGCGAACAACCATAAAGTTTACGTAGGCATTGTGTTCGTCTTACCAAGAACCTGATCATTTTAAGAAGGCAGTTACAGCCGATGTAATTTCTGTTGGTGGAACTTGGGAAACTGAGTAGGTAACTAGCCATGACTTCACTAAAAGCTATTGAACGGTCTTAGTCCAGTTTAATTACGGTTTCAAAGCAAGATTGTTAATAAATCTGAGATGAAACAAGACGGTAATTACGTAAGCCTTGATTTAAGTCTCTGGTTTGTTTTGTTAGCTATAAACTGTGATATATCGTCTCTTTGGATATGTTGTCATGTTCCTTAAGGCTCAGATCTCCGATATTGGAGTCATATTCATTGCCTTCGCATGATGTGTCTTTGTCACACAATGCCGTTGCGCAGTTGCCAGCTCAGAGTGCACTCGCTTCTTCGTCTCCAGGGGAAGATGTTGGGGGAAGTGGGGTGGAACAGGGTTTATCACCCGTGTGAATCACCCTGAGCCACGTAGTACGAGGAACAAGTGTCCCATGTATAAGTGTTAAGATTTAGTTGTAACAATTGGTTGTATATTTTGTCGTTTTAATGGTGAGGATTGTGGTATATCGACTCTTTGGATAATGTTGTCTTGTCAGTGTCAATTTGTTATTGAATATAAAATGTGTTAGATATCAACTCGATGGCTTAATTTACTTTATAAACAATATAACAAAAAAGTCTTTTGCTAACTCTTTTAAGCACGCTTTTGTTTTAAACAGAGTTTCAAGCTTAATTAATTGAAAGTCCAATTTGACCAATTTTGTTACAAACTTTATTGGAGACTAACTTTTTTCTCTTGAAGAATATCGGCTTTTCTTTTTTTGTGTATCGATAGCTTCAAATTGTAATGCTAATACTGGAAGTGGAATTTTTTTAATTGAGTTAAGAGGGGCTGGTATTCGAGTCAACGTCACGTAATTCAAGAAATTCACAAATTATTGTATAGGTTGGTAGTTATGTCACAATTGTATTATTTAGTGTCATGGATGTCACTGTTGCAATAATTTTGAAAGAGAGAGATAGATATATCTTTAAACATGCTGGGGCATCCCATAATCTGAAAGTCGAATCGGACCTCATCTATGTATTAATTTAAAATTAAAGGGAAACAGTACAAAATTTGGTGCTCCGAGCGAGATTACAACCTGCGACATAATTACGCGGGCAATCGCTCTTTTGCCAAATGAATGAGATCTCTGTTCAGGGTATCTGGAGAGAACACAGTACGGGGTCTTAAAACGAGTAGTGAACAGGTTTTTAAATGGTTGGCAAAGGGCACGTGACATCAGGAATTGCTGGCGTTCAATATTAAATAATAATACCGAATTGCTACGTTAACCTTACTTAAAATTATCCAAGAGTTTTGCAGCTTTTTCTGAAAAGAAAGGTTTTTCTCGCTTAAAATTGATAAACCGAAGAGCCGATATCGCGTAAATTAAAAATGCAAAAGTTTGAATGCAAAGTTTCCAATGTAGCTCAATGGTCGTGCATTTATCATAAGGGCTGAAGCTGGTACAGAATTGACACGAGAATGCTTTCACAAGTTTCTCTTTTCACTTGCTTAGCCTTTTTGTTAGGGAGTTAAATGGTGGAAACTTTTTAGACGAATGCGTAATTTTGTTTCAAATATATTTTTGATAAATGATATTTTTCCGCTTGAAAGAACTTACTCTAGATTTACACACTTCCTTCTGCCCTTCACCCTGCCTTCGACCAGTTGTACGTACGCTCTCCGGACTGCACGATCGTCCGAATTTCAGTATAATTCCAAATGTGATATGAATTTGTACAATCGAAGTCATTAATAGGCACCAGCCCAAAGTCACATTAATATCTGCCCGAGCTTACGCTCTTGTCACGTTCACATACTTTGTTACTGAGGGTGTATAGATTTTTTCGTCGTTGAATGTAAATATAATTAATTACGCGAGGACGAGGATACAAATATCAGTCATATCATTAACACCTCTAATCTTTCATTGACTCACTCTACATTACCTCCCACTCTGTTATCTAACAGCAAATTTATCTAGTTCAAATTGAAAACACGCAAAAATTAACACGGAACAGACGCGTAATTTTATATTCAACAGACCACCTGCTTCGCTCGCTGTTAGTCTGTTAAAACAAATTGTTATGACAATTCTTGTCGATAGGTGAATTTTATCGAATATACGGGTGCGTCCTCTTCTTAATGGAATCGCAAAAGCATCCAAATATACAAATGTAAACATTAAGGCAGTGTCGAAAATGTGTCTATGCTTTCAGGGAATATTTTTCTAAATAGAAATAACTCATGAGTTTTCGACATGTCATAGTGAAACGGCAAGGCAACATTATTGAGCGGGCGTATAAGTAGATCTAAATGTAATGTTTCATACTAAAGTAACTAATAAAGACAAGTTTACGTACAGTCAGCATCAAAAGTAGCTACGCATATGAAATAGCATATATCCGGTGACTGAAATTTCATACGATATATAAATAGATGATACAATGACAAAATTCTCGTATTACATTACGTATCTCACATCACATCCAATAAACATGATTATATTCTTATAAAACAGCAATATCCCTTACCATTTTTCCATAAAATAACAAATAAGGGTTCGGGTTCAAAATTCACTCGGGTGCAACAAAAAAGCTTTTTATAACCCTTCTACCGTAAAGTTGGTCGGTATTTTATTATTTTATCGTGATCTAAAATGTCGTTTGTATGTTTATCATAATTCTGGGTCAAACGAAAGTTTGCGGGAACTGTTATTATGTTCACATGAATTGACCCACGGAGTATTCGAATCGTGGATCGATAGAGTTTTCTTAGTTCATTCAAAATACTCAAATACAATAAAAAAAAATATTAGAAGAAAAACTCTCAAATTTAACTAGTCCCGTAATAAGCTGAATAAGGCTTGCGGTATGGGTACTAGACGATGACATAATATATTTAATAGATATATACTTAAATATATCGAAAAAAGTCAATCCTCAAGAAAAAATATTAGTGCTCATCACTCAAATAGAGTCCGTGTCTACGCAGTGAAGCAGTATATGATGGGGGTTCATTCGTCTCCTGCGTTGACGTTGATGCCTACAAGAGAATCATCCGCGGCCGAATGGCTTAGGACACAAAGAGAAGCATCAAGACCGAAGCCCCTTGGGGCTACGAGTCCTGCACAAAGAAACACCAGGCCCTCTGTGTGTCTGTAAACAAACAAGCCGCTATTCTAATCCGCTGTAAATAAATGCACGGAAATTCACCAGCTTAGGAGTGTCAGTACGATGAATTAAAGTGGTACAAAGACACAAGCAATAGGCCAATGAGGAGTCACAGAAAATTGGAACTCGTAGTTCCTAAACACAAGACAGCGTCTTTCAAAGGGAGTTTTAAATTTGCCGCGGCGAAAATCTGGAACGATTTACCGCCGCCTTTTAGGGAACCGATGCCTTTCCTGAAATTTAAAAAAATAATGAAAACGCATCTACTTGAATCGCAGCGGCAAAAATAAAACTCGCACTAAATAAATAAATAATTTAATAAAACTTTATCCTCATTCACACCCTTACAGACATTTACTCAAAAACACTAACTTTCACATAAACAACTACAGCCATGACTTGCTTATAGCTTACACAAAATATTTCTCAAAATCGAATTGTACCAGTGCATTTACTCCTTTTTTTTATATATACAAATAATGTGTGTGTATTATGCCCGTAGGGTTGCGATCAATCCTGTCACAGGGACCAAGCTGAAAATCTGCGCTGGGTAGCACGCCTAGCATACGCTGAGACTGGTACCCATTACCCTGCACTTAAATATGTACCTATCTAGAAATAAGTTATTGTATACCTTTATTGTCTTGTATTTTTTGTGTTTGTGTATTTATATTGTGTATATAAATGTATTTGATTTGATTTGATTTGAAATACCCACTAGGCGAAACAGGCCGGCAAATATACACAAACATACATGTATCGGCAGTTAGCCGGAGAGGTAGGCAAAATCACTGATTTGCTCTTGGTATAATTAGTGATAATAAGATCTGACTGCGCTCTTTATTAAAAAGAGAGATTGGCACTCCTACGGCATATTTACGTTACGCTGCACATGATTCAATAAATCGTTATTGACTTACTTATTATCCTCTTAGATTTTTTCCCATTGTACCTTAAAGTAGCCCGGAGTTCACTTCGGCTAATATATAAAAAAAACACCAATACCTAAAAAATATATACGTGAGTTCTTAATTTTAACCGTTTTAGTTGTATGGTTTTAAACATGACTCACGGAAGTAAAAAAATTCAAATCATGTCAAGTTCGACCGTTTTGTTTCCTCGTCGAAATTTGTACGGCGAAAAGATTAGTATTATCAGCAACAGCGGATATCTCCGTCAAGGCGTTAAATGTCAAATGATTTCACAAATGCGACGGTGGGCGGAAAACTGTGGGACGCGACTTTATCACTGCTTGTGACATTTACGAAATCTTTTCATTTATTAAATATGCGATTTTTTATACTTGATCTCCCGAAGGTGCGCTGTGTTGAGAATGAGGTCCCTGGATTTGTCTGTAAGGTCTATACCACGAACAATCTGCTAAAAACAAGCGAACAGCATGTTGGGCCATGCCCAGTGGTAGGGTTTCGTACTTCCCGATCGTCACATACGTCTGTAGTCTTACTCGTAGATCCCAACTGTGGTCCTAATTGAAAATCTTAACTATTTTGTTACAAAAACTCAAAAATGCTCAACCGATTAAGTTCAAAATAATATGCAATGAAAGTCTTTATAAAGTTTTTTTTTATATGTTTTGGACGCACGATTCAAAAGTTTGAGGGGGAGAAAGTTTTTTTTTTAAATTTCGCATTGAAAATTTCCGAAAATATTTACTTTATCAAATCCCTAATCTTTTTTGAAAACCTAACCAACGATACCCCACAACAAAGGGAGGAAGCGAAAAAAAAATTCCCATTTTAAGTGTACCTATGGGAGGTACCGTATATAAACTTTTTTTATTTTGTTTATTTTACCACTTTTCCCTGCGTAATTGATATGTTCATTCTTGCCAAATTACAACGCCGAGGACGGACAGACCGTCAGACATGGCGAAACTATAAGAGTTCCTAGTTGACTACGGAACCCTAAAGAGGAGTCGGTAGCGCGCTTCTGATTGTTCTGGAGTCTCAAGATTCTCTAGGTGTCTGTTTACCATCAGTTAGGCCATAAGCTTGTTTGCCACCGTCATTAATCCTAGATCCCATCAGCAGACCTTTACCAAATTTATATAGGACCAATGTCGGGGTTTTTGCTTTGAAACAAAAAATAATTATCAAAATTGGCTAACGTGCTCAAGAGTTATCGGGGAACATACATACAAAAAAAAACAAGAACATAGTTTGACCATAGGAAATTGCAACGTCATTAGGCACATTTGCCTACAAATTCATACTGATCGTTTTTGATGTTTCGTAAAAAGTTGGTGTTTTGACTATCATTGAAATACCATATTATGTAATTCCGGTTTTAGTAAAAATATACATCTCTGAGATATTAAATTAATTTTATGTAGGTACTTTTTGTTTAGTCGGACAGATCGTATTCAATACGTCCTTAATATTTGTAAATTTATTTTCATTTAATTGTTAATCAGTATATTTTTTTAATCATTATTATTAATTAATAACATGGAATTGAACTCCGATAAATGCTATCACATAACCTTCACGCGCAACAAAACTTCAGCACAAACTCAATATGCCATTAACGGTATAACCCTGAAAAAAGTTCCAGTAGTACGAGATTTAGGCGTAATGTTAGATGACCAGTTAAACTTTAATGCTCATTTAGATCATTTAATAAAAAAATCTTCTGCAATGGTGGGCTTCGTGGCAAGGAATACCAAGCACTTCAAGCAAACCCGCACAAAACTGGTACTATTCAACACTCTAGTAAGAAGCAACCTTGATTACTGCTCTCAGGTTTGGTCTCCTTTCTACGAAGTCCACAAAAAACGTATTGAAAGGGTACAGAAGCGATTTCTAGCAATATTGAGCTACTCAACACTTGAAACAAGGTCATTAAGGTCTTATCAGCAGCGCCTAAACTATTTTAAACTATTATCTCTTAGCGATAGAAGAAAAGTACTGGACCTAATGTTTCTATACAGAGTAGTCAACGCCAGGGGTATTGATTGTCCGGAATTGTTAAAAGAAATTCGCATAAACATCCCAAACAGGCTACCTCGCAAGGGTACCTATAAGCTGTTCAAAGACAAATTCAAAAGGACTAAACTCGGCAGTAACTCACCGATTTCAAGAATGGTACGTCTATACAACTACATTCCGGATTCCAGAGGCATAGATATCTTCCATGATACAATAAGTAAATTCAAAAAATCTATTATCACGCATTTTATATCACTGGAGTCTGGCGGGTGACTGCCACTCCTTCATGTTCTGTTGCTCTTCCTGCATGCACATAAACATAAACATCCTATTATACGAAATTTGAAATTTGAAATTTTAGTGTAAGTTCTAAAGTAGAATACAATCTCTTACTTCTTATGTAAATAATCTACTATTAAGTGTGGGTATATTCGACCAAACAGAAATGGAATAGACTCTGTTTAAATTATTATTCCTGGTTGGTCGAATCTGGCCTAACCTAAATAAGCTATTAATTTTAAAAATGTTAACTCTTTGTTACAATCATATGTGAGCTGTGGTCACCTATAAGTGGCTAAGCATCTTTGCTAGATTTTTGTTTTTAAGACATATGTTTTGTTTTAGATGTATTATCCGTTGGTGGTCCTTAAATAAATAAATAAATAATAATAAATAATTAAGTAAGATTGTCAGTTTTTTTTTTATTGTATAAATTCACGCTTTGACTTGTAAAAGTGCCCTTGTGGCCTATTTGCAGAATAAATATTTGATTTTTGAATGCTTTATTCCTCTAAATATAATTTTACTCTCTCGTATACATTAAACTACTCTTGCGATGGGAATCATACCAGAACAGACCGACACTTCTTGTGATTGCGGGGCATTAGGAACAAATCACCGCACACATGATGTAATGTACGCGATTCCCATACACAACCCGCATGAAAGATTTACTGAGGGCTACATCCCGAGGGACAGAGACGGTAAAGTACTGGCAGAACACAATCTAAGTTAAAAAATAACATAATTACTTTTAGACTAGTAATAAGAAACACGACTCGCTCTTTTTTTTTATTATTATTATTATTTTTTATTTATCGCTCTGTTTCACCTGTAGGACGACCTCCCGCCAGGTGGACCGACGACCTGAAGAGTCTGGCGGGAGGCAGTTGGATGCGGAGAGCTGAGGATCGGGTGTGGTGGTGCGACTAGAGAAGGCCTACGTCCAGTAGTGGACGACTGCGGGCTGATGATAATGATTAGGGTTAGGATTCTGGTGGCAGTTTAGCACAAGTAATGCAGAGGAGTCGCCATTGTATATTTTTTATTTTAATAAATAAATAACTGAACGATAAATCCATATTACAGTACCGGCCAATAATATATCACCTTTGCGTTTTATTGTATGAACGTGTATAGAGTAAACAATTTAGGTTTGTTGATACATATTTTACATAAATTTTTAACGACAACTGTAATGCATAATATAACATTTAAATAAATTTTACTAGTTTGCTAAAATGTTTATGTCTGCAAGAGCTTGATTGTTCAAGCTCTTGAATACATTTTTTCTTCTGATTTTACCTTCAACAGGAATTAATATTTCAAAATCTTTGATAATTATTTCTTCTGATGTTAAACGGTCGTCAAGCTTATAATAAGCATATACTATGGCAATTTGTTCCATTAGCTGGCGTTATACGGTTTCTCAACTTGTAAAAAATACATTAATGTGTCAAGAACGATCTCTTTTCATCCACCGATGTTAACGTAGCATATTATATGCTACTACTGAACTTATTCCAATGAAAAATTGTTCAAGGCCTTGAATAGGTATAATATTATAGAAATAGAAAATAGAAATAGAAATAGAAAACATTTATTCGTGACAATACAATACAACAAAAAAGAAATAGAAAACAAAAACAAGTCACAATGGGTATTGCACGAAATGGTTCCATCTCAGCGTGTTGCTGGCGCGATTACCAGCGCTGATCTTCCGATGGAACCATCAAGTGATTTCCCAGCAGGTAACACATAAAACCAATGGGGTCCTTTACTCGGTCACCACTATCATGCGGATCACTCATATCACGATCCGTATCACGTGAATATTGAAGAAAAATCCACACAATTCTGAAAACTGCGATAATATTGACACCCCCGTATTGTGATAACATTAATCGTGCAAAGGGCCCCATTAAAAGAAATATTAGTAAAGCGTGTCACACACCGGAGCGGCCCGCGGCCGCGGCCAATAGTAAATTTGACAGCTAAATGACAAGCCTACCATAGGCCGCGCCAGTTTGTGACAGGCTTTAAATGAGCATATAGCGTAAGAAAAAAGTATGTACATACAATACAGACATAAAAAAAAGAACAAGACATATGTATAATACAACTACAAAAATCAAGCGGGTAATGTACAGCTCGATATTGCCCGACCCAGCAATCCAGCAACGCGTTCAACCGCTGCGCGCGCGCGGAGTAACGATTCGGGCATTACCGCAGCCGTACATTAGTGATTTTATTCTCTTGCCGTACATTAACAGCTTATTGCGCAATTCGTAAACCAAAAGTAAACATGCCGAACGCGTGCCTTCCTATAATATATACAATTTTCCATGGGACAGTGAGTTTAAATGAGTTACAAATTACATACACAACAATAAGACGAGATGAGGATAATAAAAATAGATAAATGAAAGAAAGAAAGACATCATACACTGCCAAGCCAATGAAGCATGTTTATGCTGGTAAGTATATGTATTATTAAATTATTATAATGAACATTAGATGCAGCTTGTGTCCAACCTTAACATTTCCTGCCCTTTTTGATGGCATTTCAACATGATGGCATTATACATTTCAACCCTATATTGTGTTTTTATTGATTCTGTATGAATCAATTTACTTTTATGAATCCATTCAATTTAATTATATATTATTGGGTAGTTAATTATTCATTCATTCATTCATTCAATCAAAAAATATATAACAACGACTCCATTGCCCTTTATTCACCTCAATGCCACCAAACATCCCAACTCTAATAATGATGAATAAGAAGAAGATTAAAGTTAAAATTTCTTGCAATATCGCTTCATAGCATAATAACGTCTGGTTACAATTGGTGCCTAAAATTATTTACAATCCGAACGAAAACCCGCATAAAATTTCAGCAATTAAAACAATATTTAACCAAAATGAAAAATTAATTCAGACGGCTCAATAATAGAAAAGAATCCGTCGTCGGTCATTAAAAGGCAGGTGTAATACAATTATCGGTTGACTGAAATTTAATAATTGGTATTGAAATTCTATTGGAGCCTAATTTGCTTGATAGTCTGTTATACTTGTAAGCTATTCGATTTGAGTAATATTCAAATAATAGCTGGAATTCAAATTGTAGCATCGGGCCTTATTTTCGTAAAATGTTTTTTTTATTTTTATAGAGGAGTTTATTGAGTTTCAGACACAATTCAGTTCATGTAATAATAATATTATAGTTAATACGACCTGACGACCTGTTTAGCCTAGTTGGTAGTGACACTGCCTCCGAAGCTAGAGGTCCCGGGTTTGAATCCCGGCCAGGGCATTTATTTGTGCATTTTTCACGGATATTTGTTCTTGGGTCTTGGATGTTTTCTATGTATTTAAGTATGTATTTATCTATATAAGTATATACATACTAGATATACTGATAGATAGAGCAAGTTTTTAAAAGCCAATCGGTAATTATTTTTTATGTGATTTTATTTTTTTAAGGGCCCTTGAAGTTGTGGACATACCGGGTAATTTTATCTTTCTTGGCATTTAATTTTTTTTTATGCCATTCAAAGATCTAACGATAGTAAATGTTACCATACTGAATTGGCATATCTATCAGCTTAGCACACAAAAAAAATCAAGCATCTACCGCAATAATTCACGTCACCATAAATAAAAATCTCATCGTACGCGGCGATAGGTTAAAAATTAAAAAAAAAATCATAACTCCGAAAATACTAAAAATCGCGGAACATACATGGGGGTGATTCAGATAGCTCTCTAGGTCCTCTACCTCCCAGCTTCAGTATATCACTACTTCTTGGGACACCCTGTATATAGTAGGTTTGTCTATTTAGTAAATACTGCCTTGTCAGTTCGTTATAGTTTATGTTACCGTTTTGTTTGAGCATTTGATGCATATACTATGGCTAAGAACCGTATCAACCGGGGATGTCGCCAAATGTCACGATATCACCTCGCAAATATTTAGGTTGAAATATTTTAGTGTTACTGTTGTTTTCCATAATTTTATTGAGAGACAACTATACGTAACTCATTTGCAATAGTCCATAAAGTTTTGAATAATCAGAATTTGAAATCAATCGTAATAATAAGATGCCCGTATCATACTCGTATTCGTATTAGACTGAAACTTCGTTTTTTAGAGTTCCGTAGCCGTAGCTAGGAACCCTTCTAGTTTCGCCATATCCATCTGTCTGTCTGTATGTCTGTCCGTCTGGCTGTCCGAGGCTTTGCTCTGTGATAGTTAGACTAGAAAGCCGCAATTTGGTATGGATATATAAATCAATATGACACTCTTAAAATAAAACCTAAAAAAGTTTTTTTAAGGGTACCTCCCCTACACTGGAAGTGGGGATGAGTTTTTTTTTTACTTTTACCCTATGGTGTGGGGTGTTGTAGGTCTTGCAAAATGAATACAGGTCTTCATCAAACATTTTTTGATAAAGTGAATATGTTCGGAAATCTCCAAAAGATAACAAAAATTGGTCCCCCCCTCTCCAACTTTTGAAGTCTGGGTCTTAAAATATGAAAAAAATCATGAAAGTAAAGCTTCATAAAGACTTTCAACGAAAATTATAGTGGACATGATCAGTTAAGCCATTTTTGAGCTATCGTAAAAAGAGTTCCCTTCTTAGTAAAAGACGTATGAAACGCTGCTAAAGTATTCCGTTTTGCTTGTTATTGAAAAGTAAGTTCATTGCGAACCATTTATTTAGTTCCTACAGATTACACAATATAAATGTGATATACAAAGGCACTATATAACAGATGCTGCACGACCCCAGGGAAAGGGCGCGCCTTCACACGCGCATGTGATAATCTGTCTCGCTATAATGTTCTCGAAGGTCAGAGTGACGTCATTCGACGCTGTATTAGCGCAGAGGCTAGAGTTTTCCTCTGGGAGGTTAGGCAGCGTCTACGAGAGAGGGGTCATGACCCCCGCTCCGGCTCTTTCCTGGTGCAGAGGCTGCCCATTGCAATTTAACGCGGAATAGCGGCGAGCGTAATGGGGACCTTTGCCCGTGGAATGGCACCGGGCATATTTGACTAATTTTTAATACTTATAAGTTATTATTTTCTTTGTGATTGACTGTACAATTTTATTGCATTTTAATTGACATCTAACGGGTAGCATTTTATGAAATATAGATTTATTAAATAAGTCGAAATACAAAATTATATAAGGTGAATTTACACATGATTTGTAACAACTTTTACTGTGGGACCAACTTATTGGGCAAGAAAAGCAACTATTTCATGTAGTTTGGTCTGCCGACTGAAGAGCTGTCCTATGCAACAGCAGTTTTTCCAGCACTTACGAGTATTTATGCTAAATCAATATTTATTGTCTTATTACCAACAGTTTGGTAAGTAAGTAAGACAAACATAGTGCATGACTCCGGCCCAATGCAGGCCTACTTGGAAGTTTCGATTTTAATTCTTGACAGTAGACGTTGGGACAAACATTCGAACGTTTACCAGTTACTCACTCGCATTTGGCAACCCTGGCATCGCCCTTATTACAAGGGCATAGAGTCCAACTCAAAATACAAAACTAACTCCAAACTAAATACTCAAAGATCGTGGGACGACCTGCTTTGTAAAAGGACTTATGAAGGTCTCGTGGAGGTAGCTGTCGGAGTTGATGTGGCCCGGTTAAAAGCGGTGGCCGAGCCTGAATCTGGAGCATGGCTGCATGCACTGCCATCGCCTCACATAGGTACGCTTCTGAACAACGATTCGCTCAGAATTGCAGCTGCACTAAGACTTGGGTGTTCAGTGTGCGAACTTCATCAGTGCATTTGTGGAGCTACTGTTGAGGCGAACGGCCATCACGGTTTAAGCTGCGGGCGCTGTGCGGGTAGATTTTCGAGACATCAGTCGATTAATGAAATTATACGTCGAGCTCTGGTGTCCGCAAATCTGCCCTCCGTTTTAGAGCCTCAAGGTTTGAGTAGAATGGATGGTAAGAGACCGGACGGGTTAACATTGGTTCCGTGGGCGAGAGGGCGCAGTCTCATTTGGGATGCGACGTGTGTAAGTACGTTTGCCCCGTCGCATCTCAACCTCACTTTGCGAAAAGCCGGTGCAGCTGCAGAAAGCGCAGCTAAGCTGAAGCACGCCAAATACTCGAACCTGGAACCTATGTATGACTTCGTACCGGTTGCTGTAGAGACGTGTGGCCCCTGGTGCTCTGAAGCGAAATTGTTTTTAAAAAAATTAGGACAGAGGTTGAGGGAAAGTGGTTGCGATCCCAGGTCCGGCTCGTACCTGGTTCAAAAAATATCGTTGGCAGTGCAGCGGGGCAATGCCGCCAGCATATTAGGCACATTTACACCAGGTGCCTGCCGTTCTGGGATCTACTCGATTATGTCAAAACTTTTAATAATTGTATTTATTCTAAGATTGTAAATAAAGTCTATTGCGAATTCCATTAAAAAAAAGTTGACACTCCAAACTACAAACTATCATTTTATTATACTACATGAAATTTGAATTACCCGCCAAAGGAAAAGTCCACTGTGTGCTATGTCGGTGGCTAACCGTAGAACATTTTGTCTGAGCACGTAGCGCGGGTTTCCCTTTCATGTGGGAAGAGTATTGCATAGTTTGGGAGTAAACACTATATTATAAAGATTATGGGGAAAGGTACTGAAATAAAGTGTATACACAGAATTTAATTTTTATAATACAACTGAATATTTTTGTATTGTAAATTGTCGGTAGTAGATAAAATACCGTGAGGACATGGGTCTACTCCCAAAAAGGTAAAAAGCGGCCAAGTGCGAGTCGGACTCGCGCACCGAGGGTTCCGTAAAATATTTTTATTATATGATGTAATAAAAAAAATACGGTATTCGCAATTTTTCCTTTATCTATGCTGTAAGACGTTGCTTCGAATCAAATTCCAAGATTCTAAGTTCACGGAAAGTACCCTGCAGGTTTTGATTTTCTTGCGAGTGTCAAAAATTTGCGGAAATTTGCGGCATTAACGGCTGTATCTTTTGATTGCTTAGATTTTTTTTACAGCTTTAAGGGACAGTAGATCTGAGTATTTGATATAAATTACAGCTTGATACCTCCACGCGTTCCTGAGAAAAAGGGTCTTGACAGACAGACAGACGGACGGACAACAAAGTGATCCTATAAGGGTTCCGTTTTTGCCTTTCGAGGTACGGAACCCTAAAAACTAAACTAAAACGAAACCTTTGAGTTGAAAAGTTGAGTTGTTGCTTGTGTAGAGGTAAAGCTATTATCTATAATAATGTGTAAAAATCTTGTAAATTTAAATTGATATAAAGGCAAAATGATTTGTTGGTTGACCGAGTTTCCGCTTAATTCGAACGAAAAAGAAACGCATAATCTGCGTGATGTTAACTGAGCATAACAAACATTACCCGGCGTATTTCGTGGACAAATCTCCGACGACATATTGACGGATAACTTCCTTCGATGTTTGATTATTATGTCGAAAAAGATATATTTGAGATTTTGTCGGCCGTTTTGAATCTAAAAATAATCATAAGAAAGTCTTGATGCCCTTGTGATAATTCTTATTGCATAATTCAACAATGTGATCAAGGATTTTTTAATGTGATTTACTATAGAAATTAAAATAGAATATCACTATTATATACATATAAGCACCCAGTAGTCTGAGGTTGCAAAATATACAGTGTAACGTATAAACAACTAATACAAGAAAGTATTTTATCTACCTACTAATTGAGCAATACACATATGGGGGCACGGTAGTGCCCCCGCCAAGACGAGCCAAGCGAAGCGCATGGGCACTACCTACCTTTTCTCGAAGTGTTTCGTCGTTTTTTTAAACCCTCGTAAAGTTGGTTTCCGATGTACCAGATAGTTAATATTCTCAGGATATGATGTCAATAATAGACTAATTAAACATACAATGTCTCAATTGAATAGCTCTAATACTTTAGATTTTATTGATATGTAAAATACACCGATTTTGCCACTGACACACTCACTGACACACTGATGAACATCAAAATGTTGGGCTAGTTCCTAAAGTGCTAGAAAGCTGAAATTAGGTATGTAATCTAAGTTTAGTATACAACCAACAAAAAATCATAAACTTATACTTTCCCCTCCAATCCCCTAAAATGGGGGGGAGAGTTTATATGAGACTTTCACCAATTTTATGAATTCGGACATGAAAGTTTACACGGGACTGTAGACAGTAACTAAAAAACTTATTATGTTACCAAGACGACCACATAAGGTTTGCCCTGTGAAAAAGATATCAGATCTCATGTAGAGCCAAGCTTCTGAATCTACACGGCGTAACTCTAGAGACCCTAACTTTAACAAATTCTACATATCAGTAAATATGTATGGCTTGGCTGTTTCGTTACTTACTTCAGATCAGAAACTAAATATTCGCATCACCTCCACGACGGTAGGTAGGAGTGGACGTCCTTCGCCTGTAAATGATGCAATTTTTTTATGAATTGGGATATATATATATATACAATCCTAGAATTCTTTATTTCCCTGTATCCTTAAGGTTAAATAAAGTTATGTTCTCAAAGAACTGAAGAAACTGGTATTCTAATTCACTTTATTTTGATTTTATTCTAAATTAAGCTTTATTTTCATGAAGTGCCTCTAATATATATCATTTTGCCGGCCTGCTTAGCCTTGTTGGTAGTGACACTGCCTCCGAAGCTAGAGGTCCCGAGTTCGAATCACGGCCAGGGTATTATTTGTGCGTTTAGCACGGATATTTGTTCCTGGGTCTTGGACATTTTCTATGTATTTATTTATATAAGTATGTATATCGTCGTCTAGTACCCATAGTACAAGCTTTGCTTCTTTCGGGACTAGGTCGATTTGTGTAAGATTGTCCCCTAATATTTATTTATTCTGTTCAGTCCGCTCTTATCCGCTATCGCGAGTTATTTATTATCGTCAAGTTTTTATCGCGAGTTAATATATATCAGCGTTATAATTTATCGAAGACCCGTATATTAAAGGGAACGCTGCAAGCACCGATACTCGTTAATTAAGTTCGCATCGTGTGTCAGAATTACACGCTAGACTGCATTGACGATGATATATCACACACTTGATCACTCTCAGATGACGACATATGAACATGGTTGTCGATACTCGTTAATCCTCTTAACTTAAAGTTACTGGCTTCATAAAACTGGGTCAGCCCACTCCGGACTGAAGGGCTGTTGGGAACGATTATGGGCCGTTCTACTTTCTACCCGGCTAGCGGTAATTATTTTATTCGATTTATGTCGAAATGTTAAAGCACTGCCAAAAACGAATTACGGCGTAATTGTAGTATGCATAATATCATAGATCAGAAAAAAGAGCTTCTTCAGTAGGTATGTTACTAATATTGCACCCTTGGAGTGGGTCGAAACAAAATATTTTTTTTATTATTCTCCCTTCTGTGGGTAATTAATCAGTTAAATCGATAGAAAATATTTTTAATTGCGACGTCGATACTGTTAACCCATCATGTCTAGACATAACTTTAAGTATTATATTTATCAAGTACAAAAGCAATATGGATAGCCAAACACTGCATTATAATCCGATAAACGAGATTTTAAATTACGAGAATTCACTAGAATTTTGTTCTTAAAACATACTAAAATATATTTTTCTCAAACATGCAATGAAATATATTGATTGAACTTGCACGATTTTTACACATTATTATTGGTAAACGGGACTTAATCGCGTACAAAAATTAATCACCTGAGGTGTGCCCGACGTTTCGAATGTATCGCAACATCCGTGGTCACGAGCTGACTGGCTTCAGCGGGTATCAACATCTTCTAGCCGCACGGGTTTTCCGTACTACCCGCACTTGGTCTTTATTATTCACTTTTACACAAGGGTTGTCACTCGCCCGACACACAACACTAACAACATCCGTTAATGTAATGGAAGAAGTATTTTGACGCTTGCACTTACTAATAACTGGATTCCACGAAGATGAAATCTTAAAACCCTCATCCCGGTTGAAATTACGATGTTTTTTTATTTCAACGGCTTCACGTACCTTTCTACTGTAAAAATGACGTTCTGTAGAAAGGACTTCCGGTTTATGAAGCTCAATCCAGTGGTTTGGTCATTACATGTTTATTTCATTACATGTTTGAGAAAAACACTATACATACCTCGGCGGAACATATGGCGTTGCCCGCCTCAGACCTATCCAGCCTCGCTTCGATCGGCCGTCTATATGTATTCGGCCGCCAACCCCTTTCGTCCCGGCCTCTGTAGTAGTGTACTAAAGTACCAGTCAGTGCGTTAGTGTCCCGTGCTCGACGCTTATGTCATAACGACAGCAGTGATCAATAGGTGTCAACTATTGGGCATTCAAGTGTCGAGTTTTGGGACATTTACCTAGGATGTACTTAGTTCCGCAAACAGAAGTTTCATAGAATGTATGCTTCCCACAATATTCATTTCATATACAAAGCATTTTTTTTTCTAAATGATCGCATGTCTAATCTAACCTAACCTACTTTTCAAGTAGACCTAAACGAATTCTACACAATAACCTAAAAAGCCTAGCTAAAAAGTTAACGGTTTCGAAAAAAGCTTTCTATGAAATGAATAATTGTATATTCTATGAAACTTTTGTCTAGGAGAGGACACCCATCATCATCCTAGCGTTATTCCCAGTACAGTTGCATCCTGAAGGATGCCTAGGGTCCGCTACCTAATCCCAAGAATTGGCGTAGGCACTAGTTTTTACGGACGAGACTGCCATCTAACCTTCCAACCCAAGGGGGAAACTATACCTTATTGTGGGATTAGGCTTGTCAAGTGAGTGGGCAACTTGACTGTTCGAAGTTCTCAAGCCGCCCGAAGGCCTCTAACTTGGATTAACGACTGCTATCATAGACAGCAGCCGGGATCAACGAGTTTACGTGCCTTCCAAAGCACGAGAGCGCTCAGTTAGTAACCACTCAAAACGGTCACCCATCCAAGGACTGACCCCTTGCTTAACCTCGCATAGCGCGTACAGGGGCACCGCTGGGTTACGAACGGCACGAACGCTCCTGGGAGAGGGCACCCATTTACCATATATTTTAATTCAAGTAGAGACAGTACCGACCTGTGAATACGAAAGCTCGCAAACCCGCCTTGTTATAAAAAAAAATCATCTAATTGGAGCAACGTGTTTTACGGGGTGACAAGGAATTATGACGTTAATTAATCTTTGCCTCCACTTCTTAGTTAATGAGCTCATTACTCTTAAATATTGTTCATTCAGATTATTGGCAATTAATTTGTTTTGTTTTTCATCGTCACAAATTTATAACAAAAAGATATCTGATACTACTAATATAAATATATTAGTCTTAACAATAATTTACCTCCCTTCAGATCAGCGCAGGCCTTAAAAAATAATATTTCTTATCGTACAAATCGATTTAAATAGTTAAATCACGAAACTGTATAACTTTTGCCCTAACGTTGCTTAAGCACTAGACTACTGTTGCTTTGTAGTTTAGTATTCCTATTGTCGGCCTGTTTAGCCTAGTCGGTAGTGACACTGCCTCCGAAGCTAGAGGTCCCGGGTTTGAATCCCAGCCAGGGCATTATTTGTGCATTTAGCACGGATATTTGTTCCTGGGTGTTGGATGTTTCCTATGTATTTATCTATATAAGTATGTATATCGTCGTCTAGTACCAATAGTACAAGCTTTGCTTCGTTTGGGACTACGTCGATTTGTGTAGATTGTCCCCAATATTTATATAATATATATTTATATTTGTTCCTTGGAAATTTTCTATATATTTAAATATATATTTAATTATATCTATTAAACATATCGTCGTCTAATACCCATAAAACAAGCCTTATTGAGCTTACTATAGAACTAGTTCGATTTGTGTAAAAAAAATTCCCCTAATATTCATTATTATTATTCGTTTCATTTCATTTTCTCCTTGGGATTTATTTTGTTTATTATGCGTTGTTATTATTACTATTCCTGGTGTAAAATTATCAGAGGAGCCACTGGTTTGACAGCATATACCATTAGTTGTAATCGTTGAGGGCGCGCATTTTACCCATCTGAAGTTCTAAACGTCTGTAGATTTCGGTATCTGTGCTACATCAGGTGCCGCTTCAGTAATTTGTATAGTGAGAACTAATGTCATATCAGTACAGATGTTTGACATTTTAAGCTTTGTTTTAAGGTGTCACTGTACAAAATTGATAGCTAAATGACAGATATCATATCCCCCATAGATCCCTCATAGGGATAAGTTCGCCTTTGTATGTTAATCTAATGTGACATGTATATTGTTTTAATCGGCTATTGTGCACAATAAAGTGCTTACCCACACATGTACATACATACATTATTATTGGTAAACAGGATAATCGCGTACAACTGAAAATTATTCACTTGAGGTGTGCCCGACGTTTCGAATGTATCACAACATCCGTGGTCACGAGCTGACTGGCTTGAGCGGGTATCAACATCTAGCCGCACGGGTCTTCCGAACTTAGACTTTTATTATTCACATTTACACAAGGGTTGTCACTCGCCCGACACACAACACTAACAACATCCGTTACCAATAAATAATAATGTGTAAAAATCGTGCGAGTGTAAATCAATATACATACATACGTCACTGTACCCAAGCATTGAACACACAATAGTTTGTTAGTCACCCCAATGGTGCAAAAACGGGCACGTACTCGTGTGTTACGTAGACGCGGGTTCTGTGCCTTTTTCATTGTTCACCCGGCTCACAATCAGATGCTTTTGATACCTGAGGATATACCTATAACTGCAATAATCACGCTGTTTGGTCTTATTAAGCTCCATTGTATGCCTAAAGCTGCGTAGAAAGTGAAATATTTATGGAATACATTCTCTGCGATCCTAATCTGTCCACGGACACGTAAAAACGCAAGTGTCATTTAGAGCATGTTTTTTACGTGGTATTTTCGTCAATACATATCTATGTGTATGAGGAACTTTGGACAACCAGTGAATGATGGCGACTTACACAGATAAAATACAGCACCGGTACTTTGTTCATTGTTACATACATATGTACGAGTATAATAATAATAATCGTATGGCATTTATTTTCGGACCGTGAGATCCTCGAGAAGACAAGTACCTACGGTTGCCGGTTTTTCACATATGTTTAGCAAGAATGCCGTAGCGCGCATCAGATACCAAGACCACGTTTTCATAAACAAAAGTCGTGATAAACAAGCCCACGGCCTGCCTGATCATGAGCAAATATGGACGCTTGAGACTCGAGAAGCATGACAATCGTGATGCCAACTTAACTACTTGTGGATTCGTTTTGTTGACAGCTCATACATATGCACGTCTCTCACTCTTAACATCTTCAGGATCTCTGGCCATCATACTCTGGCTACCACCAGGAACACATCCACCACATCAGCCCAAGGACGTCCACTGCTGGACATAGGCCTCCCCCAATTTCATGGGGATTAAATGCCATAATAATCGCGCTAGCACGCGTATTGGCGATCGCAGTAGATACTGCGATCACGTGGAGATCCACGGTACTTCAGACATGCTGCTGCCCATCCAACGATGGTCTTGGTCTTAGTTTTTGGACATACCTGGGTCCACATCACCACAGGAACACATCACCACATACCTAAAGAACATCTAGTGGTGTTACTATGACTGCGGTATTCTATAAGTACGATAACTGGTAAAAGATTGGTGATAAGGTCGCCAGAGCTCCCGAGGAAGCGCTGTGTTGGGAGTGAGGGACCTGTATATGTCTCTAGCTTGACACCTGGAGACATCTGCGGGTCTCTCACTCTCAACACTGCGCATCCCCAAGTCAATAAAGGGTCAGCAAAGCATTTGTGATTCCTCTGGAGTCGCAAGTGTCCATAGGCTACGGTGTCTGCTTAGCATCAGGCAGGCCGTAAGCTTGTTTGCCACCGTCGTAGTATAAAAAAGTACAAAAAAAATGTAGCACGTGTGTAGGTTTCCAGACGTTGGATAAAGTAGGAAAGTATATTTTTTATGAAAAACCCTCATCTTACATAGGTCCGTGAATAAAATATATCATTCATGACCATAAAAACTAGCATAACTGATTATTCCCTGCCCGCTAGTTAGTAACATAATGGCTGGCCCACTTCGCCAAATCGATGTAGTCCGATTTGTCCTACGATTTTGTTCACATCGTAGGACAAACCGGACAAAAAAATCCGTTTTGTCCTACGATATTATATGTCAATTTTCGTAGGACAAAACGGATGTTTTTGTCCGGTTTGTCCTACGATGTGAAATAATTAAATGAAAGCAATAGGAAGGGAGGAATTTCCTCTCCGGTTGTGGAATGAGCTCCCTGCCGAGGTTTTCCCGAAAGACTAAAGGGTCGACAACCCCATGGAGTTGCAGGTGTCCATAGGCTGCGGTGTCTGCTTACCATCAGGCGGCCGTATGCTTGTTTGCCACGGACGTGGAATATTTTTGTTGTTAAAACGTCCTAGTCGAATTAATTCAATTGTGAAAGTAAGATTACATTATATATTTTCTCAATCTATTTCATTATATCTCTAAAACGCATTCCCGTATACAGGCGTGCTCGGGAGGATAAAGTAATCATACCTACTCATAGTATAAATGTGAAAGTTTGTATGTTTAGATTCTTGGGAATTTAAAATTTAATCAAACAGAAACGGTTAAACGGAAGTTAGTGCACATAGATGGTTTATTGCCTGAATTAATCGACTCGATACGACTTTAACCCGAAGATTTTTTAAACGGTACAAAATTTGTGGTGAGGAGGAGAAACACAGTACCGCATAAGTGCGAATAATGACTAATAAAACATATAATGTATTTAACAGTGGGCCGAATGAGAAAGCTCAATGTCAGTCAGGGAGCAATGGAACTCGGAGTTTCCCTACGAGATCGAATCAGAAATTGAAGATCCGTAGGAGAGCTATGGGCCGTTGACATATTTCAGAGTGGTGCAGGACTCAAGTGGCAGTGGGTGGCCATGAGATACTTGGGAGAAGGTCTGGTCCAGCAGTGGACGTCTTTTGGCTGATGTGATGATTTCATCTGCAGCTGTCGAGTGCCTCGTAGTTTGCATTAATCCGCAATGTAATTTATGTTCCCAACATAAAATATACCTAAAATGCGTCGATTGTATCTAATAATTACCAAAGCGTAATAACTATAATTATAAGACTTTAAAAAAAAAATCAAATTATTGTTAAAGTGACATCTTGGGTGTAGTAGAATAAGTTATTAGACACTCTAGGAAGCAAGTAGCTAAATAGTTCGGCTATTTGCCACTTGGAGTAATCGTATTATATTTTAGTAATAATGCCGACTCCACACAATCGTTTTAGACGCTTAAATTTTATAAAAGGTAAATATTTAAAAAATAAAACTTGCCTATCTATCCTATTTTACATAAAATAGCGTCAAAATATTAAATTCCAGTATTAGTAATTAAATTAAATTCCAGTATTAGTAATTAAATCCAATACCTATCAATGGTTTGGAGTGTCAAGGCAAAGAGAGCGCTTAAGGTGCGTTTACACTGGCAACATTTTGAGCAATAGTTGGCCTTGAACAATTGAGTTTTCTTACATTCAGTTACAGATTAAATTGAGAAGAATTATTGTTCAAAAAATTGTCAGTGTAGGAACACCTTTAGACTGACATTACTGTACAGCGCACTTTCTACTCCATTTTGCCGTTAGATGTCCTAGTCTATGCACATTGGGCTCTCCTTCGCGGGTTTCATAATTTTTGCGCTTTGAACGGTAAACTTAACCTTTTCGCCACCATTGAATTTCAAGTCGGTAAAAGCGACCCACACGCCATGACCTCATATCATTCGATGTTAAATATTGTAAAGGCAACCTACATACTCTCAAGTAAGGTTCATTTTCTGTCTTTTGCTATAAAGTGTTTGGCGTGTGAGACACTACTTACGGAATCTACTGCGGTGGTTTAAGGATGTACTGTAGTAACCCTTTGAATACCATTCTTCATGAACGGCAGTGTTACTTAACGCATTCGCTGACAGTCCTTTTTTCTGGACCTCTGGTTATATTTTTACATTTAGTGCGGCATATACGCACTTTTCAATGTTCTTCAAATGCACATGAGAGTTTAATCAAGTATATACCCAGTGCCTCAAACACACATATGAGTTCAGGATAAGATAAGACATGTGTAACATTGCAAAATGAATACAACTTGCATATGCGTTGAAGGCACTGGGCGAATCAAGCTAAATTATATGAACTCACAGACGCGTTCAGAGCACTAGATGAAAGTAGTTGCTGGCAGTGAATGCGTTAAACGCCAACTAACTGTCTATAAGATTTAATTTGAACCCTAGTGTAAAGGACGGCGACTGGTAGCGTAGCCGAAGGCACGACAACATGCAACATCTTCGTTCTTTAGTTGCTCTTGGCGTTCAAAGGGTTCAATATTTTTATTTAGACCTAGTAGTTTCCTAAACCTATAATGCGGGGTTTATACGTTGGTCTAACATCGACAAGCATGAGGAAGCTAAATATAATCCAGGGAAATCACATGTCAGCGGTTTTATCGCAAAAATTGCAATTTGATGGATTCATCCCTGTCGCTCGAGTTAAAGTAAGTGCGGTAGGGATGATGGAGTTTGGAATTTCATAATTCTATTTCACAAAGGTGATTTCCACTTATTATTTTGCCCGTGCCACAGAGGTTGTTATACGCATTTATTCTCATTAGTCCAAGCGAAGTAGTTACGTGGCGGAACTAGAGAGACTTTTTCCCGATAGTTCCGTTCCAATGTTCGGTTGTGGCGCTTCGCGGGCCGCTACAGCGGCACGGTCGCTTCGCTCGCTCGGCTCACGCGTTGTAGGGTCGCAGTTCTACTAACACTCCGCTTCGCTCGTCGTCATACAGAATACCTAACTACCCCTTTCTACCGTTTACAGAACTATTGGGAAAAAATCTCTATTAGTTCCACCACGGAACTTCTTCGACGGGACTACTGGGAATACGCGAAATGTAGACATTTTACCATTATGTAATGTATTAACAGAAAAGCATTTTCTCGCCCGTGAATACCAGGTGGTATCCTAGTTACAAGGATAGTAACATAGGTATACCCGTATATAACAACGTTCCGTGGTAGACAAAACGTATCTTGTACGTTTAAACGGGCAATTCTTTATATCGGGATTTTGGAAACTGCTCAAAAATTTCAATTAAATTGGGTTTTCGGGGGCCAACAATCGCAAGTCGTGTGCAGCGCGTTTACTATCTGTAATAACAAAGGGAATGATAATCGCGTTATCGCCACCATATAAACTCCGCATAACAGAAAGTATAGAAACAAGCCTTTACTACAATAAAACGTTTATAATATAGAATAATCTCCCAGAAAACTTTATTAAACAAATTATAATGCGTACCATTATTAAACAATTCAGTGATATAAAAAAGTTACGGGTTATAATCATAATCTTTATTTGTACTAAGAATATGTTAAAAGTATCATTAATACATTACTAGTCGATTATTAACTAATGGCAGGACCAATTATTGATAGGACAAAACTACAATACGATAGCAAACAGTAGGTTCTAGAAATAAGGTGCCATCTTGAAGAGTCTTGATTTTAACGGAAGAAGGACGGGACAACGGAACTCTATCGTTCAATTCAGACGTGGAACGCGGCAGGTCCCTGTCCGCCTAAACGGAATTAATCGGTAGACCTAAAACAAACTGACGTACATCTTTGTTGGCGTTGGGTTGGCATACTTTGAAGTCTATCCGTCTCGCATTAGTGCAACAGACATTGATCCATAAATTCAAACTCCAAGACGTGTATGATTTTGACAATTATATTTGTATGCCGACAGGCACCACATAGTGATACGATAAATTGTTAACACCTTGTTATTACCTAAGATGGACAAATAAACTCTTTGAATCTTGAAAAAAAAAGACGTGGTCGCCGAAACCTATGGAGGGATGGATGGATACTTGTGACTCCAAAATAATCACAAGTTTGGTAATAATCACATGCTTGGTTACCTACAGAAAATACCGAAATCGGCATATGCGTGCCTATCAAATTCGAAGATTTCCCACGATTCCTCCTAGATCCCATCATTAGACCTTCACCAAATTTATATGGGTTCAATGCTCAGAACATAAAAAAGAGAGAAGTGCCCTACTGCTTCCTTTCAACGAAAACCAATGTACCCAGTTTTCTCCCACCAAGTCCACACACACCCACATTGAACCGTGTAAAAACAAAACCTCGGGCGGTGCCGCCGAGTTTACGACATCATGCAAACAAGCGCTGCGCTTGGCTTTACGCACCCCTCAAAAAAAGGCAATGAACACTAGAGGGAGACAAACGTTAAATGATGTTTTATCGACATCGATCTCTAAATTATTATGTTAAGATATTGATGACTATTGAAATTTTATGGTGTTCATATAATCACCAAAGTTGTATAACATAGTAAAGCATTATAGCGGTACATACATAAAAAAAAACATTAAAACAAGTTTAGATGGTGTTCATATAATCACCAAAGTTGTATTACATAGTAAAGCATTATAGCGGTACATACATTAAAAAAAACATTAATACGAACTGAGAACAGTGAGAACCTTCTTTCTTCTATCAAAGTTGGGTAATAAGATCAATTTGGAAGTTGGTCTGCAGTCTTTTGGAACAAAGTTATGTTTATTAAATATTGATTTGTGAATTTACCGTTGATATTAAATGACTAGTTCGACATTCTATTCCTATTTTATCGATGACGCATGAATTGCAATTTTGACCGGCACCACTCTAGTCGGGCGGAGCCTAACAGTGGGCCGGCGACTGCGCACCACTAAATAATTTACGCAGCGACCAAAGCTACAGCGGCATGATACATTGCGCCGTGGCTTAGCGCGGTACGGGGTGATTATTGTACAAATCTTTCAATGTACAGCTCGCAGAAAATATCACGCTTTTTCATATTTTATCACTTAAACTTCTTCTTGACCATGTCACGGCGACATGCGCCTCGCCCCCATTTCACATCTATTTCTTTCTATGATCTGAGGTTCAATGCCAGGGTACCTGCTATGAAAGAAAAAAAGAATTATCAAAATCGGCCAACGTGGTCAAGAGTAATCGGGGAACATACATACATACATAAAAAACAAGCAAACATGCATACGAACTGAGTACCTCCTCCTTCCTTCTATTGAAGTCGGTAAAAAATAAAATACATCTACACGCAAGCCTAGGCACCGAATTCTAACTTATTTATAGGTAGGGAGTTTTAATTTGTTTTTTTTTGCATGTAGTGTCAAAAATCGTACTTTCCGCATCATCTAACTCCTGTTTTAGAGTTACCTTCCATCATCAGCTAACCTGAATGACTTGAACGAATACGGCTAATGGCCTATTATTATGTGCATATTTATGATATTTAAAGAATCATCCTCTTACTCCTAACCGTTAAGGAGTTTTACCGTCCATCATCAGCTCACCTGAATGACATGAGGAGCGCTCGTCGCCCGCAGCAGCGGCCGCGTACCGCGTGCGGTATGCCGGAGGTTAAGGTTGGCTGGGGTCAGTTCTTGGATAGGTGCCCGCTTTGAGTGGTTACTAACTGAGCGCTCCCTTCTTTGTAAGCCAAGTTAGATGCCAACTTCCAACAGTCAAGTTGCCCACTCACTTGACGAGCCCTTAAAGGTCCGATGGCAGTCGCTTTCGTAAAACCTAGTGCCTAGACTAATTCTTGGGATTAGGTAGCGGACAGCGGGCATCGTTCAGGATGCAACTGTACTGGGATAACGCTAGGATGATGATGATCATAATGATCAGCTCTCCTGAATAACCTGAAAGAATAAAGGTATCGATTTATACGTAATACCTTTAATATTTAACTCGAGAATTATCCTCCAACTCCTAACCGTAAAGGAGTTGTATCTTCACCAGCTCATGAACATCAGATGGCGATTACCAGATGCAAATACTTGAATAGCTTTAGAAAACAAATAAAACAGATAGTAAATGCCCATTAACATATGAAACAGATAGTAAAACATATGAAACAGATAGTAAATGCCTATAAAGTTTGAGAGTTGCCCTCGATTTTCCTATGATCTAATCATCAGATGCAAAGAAACCGGCGAACATCATACATAAAAAACATACGCGAAAATTAAAACCTCTTTTTAGTTGGTTAAAAACAAGGAGTTATAACATTATGGCTGCGGTCTACTGTTAGGTGGAGCTGCTTCCCTAGCTGAGGTGCTCCAAATATGAGCGAGATGGCAGTCCACTGTTCTTTACTTCTCATAAAATCCCAATATCCGCTTCGTGCTTATTATGAATGCAAAACTAAATGTACCTATCCCTTCGTAATCTAGTGGGATATAAGTCACATGGATAACTGACTGATAAGCTAAAAATTAAATCAAGTTTGGGCGGGTAACTAAAGCAACTTTTCTTTAAATAAGTTCATAGCCATTGTAACTCAAAAACTCTTAATTGCTTAAGCTTATGCTTATGCTCGCCTTTGTACATATGTCAACTATCCTTGTAATTATTGTTTTATTGTTATGTTTCACTCATGAACAATAAATAATTTTACATCCGTACATACATACATAACTAGTCCTTCAGCTGAAATTTTATATATTCTTAGCACATCGTAGCAGTATCGTACTATACTATTCAGTCGTATCGTTTCCACTGTATGAAATGCTTCGAATGGTTCACACAACAGTTTGGAAGTGTTTTGATTCGGTGGCCGGCACTTTGAGTTATGAACCCAAAATAACTGATGCCAACTTTCATTTTGCCCGCTCCAATGACTTAAGTCTGAAAAGTTAACAGAAATACAGTGTCACATTTATCGCCTGCATACCGCGTGCAGTATGCGAGGTTACGTCGGCACAGGTCAACTCTTGGATAAACGACCGCTTTGAGTGTTTAACTAAGCTTGCTTTAGAAGGCACGTTAAGCCATTGATCTAATGACAGCAGTCGTTAAGCTAAGTTAGAGGCCTTCGGGTGGCTTGAGAACTTCTAACAGTCAAGTTGCCGAATCTCTTTAGAAGCCTAATCCCAATAATGTATAGTTTCCCTCTTGTGTTGGGAATTCAGATGGCAGTCGTTTCCGTAAAAGCTAGCAAAAAAAGAATCCCAACACTGCCTTCACAAAAATCCCTATGACGCTGTTCTGCTCTTTAGGCCTTCAGCAGTTCATATGAAGAGGCTTCTTAATAAATTCTAACAAAACAGTTTTTTTTTTTATATTGGGGAATTTTTATACACAAATCGTACTAGTCCTAAAGTTTAAACATGGTTCACTAAATAATTACCCCTTAACAAGATTCCCTTTAATATTATTCTGATCCATCATCAGAACTTCAGCAGACCATTGTACAGAAGCTACTCAGCAAACACAATGTAAAGAGCCCAAAAGCGGTTAAGTAGCTATGTTTCTTCGAACGGTATTTTGTGATGTTGTTCTACTTCATCATCAGACTCTCAGAAGTTCATTAAGAACGGTTCCTAGCCAAACATAAACAAAAGGGCCCAAAAACAGACAAATATATACCTTACATCTGTACATTCTCAACTATGTTTTTGTGCTCTATCATCAGATCTTGTAATCTTCACTAAGCCCTATCAAAATTGTCCACACTGGTCAGGCAGTTCCAGAGAAAATGCGCTCAAACGAACTTTCAAGCGAAAATTTAAATTCAGAGCCCCTGGTGAGTTATCTTTGTAACATTTATTTGTTATCGTCGTAACATTTATTTATTTGAAGTTCGTCCCGAATGAACCAGTAATTCATTGCATAAAACTGTATCCAAAGCGGTCAAGCCGTTTTGGAGATATTGCACAAACAAACAAACATACAACCTCTGACCCTGAACGCATATATATCTTAGCCGCTCCGTCGTGGTTAAAAATACATACAGTGAGTGAAACATAGGGCTTCCTCCTTTTTTGAAGTCGGTTATAAACCGAACAATATAGCAAAGAATCATCGCTGAACATATTTACTTTTTTTCTAAGGTTGTCAGTCAGGCAGCCCTACTGCTGGGCCAAGTCAAGGGGGAGCTTGTACATAATTTATAATAAATAAAATAAAATTATTTAAAGACAAAGACGAAATGAAATTTTAGTCGGTTAAACACAGCTAAACTAATGGCTAGGTCTGGTGTTAAACTGCACGAAGCTTACTAGCAAATAGAGATTACAATATACTAGAAGTATTTTAAAATTGCTTACCTTAGGCACATGCGTGAATATTTTTAGTATCACGATAATATTGAGAAAAGCTATTGCAACTACATATATCACAAAATTACACGTTACAACAAATAAAACGAAATAATTATGTATTTATCTGTCGTAAAGCGCATGCGCATTTCTAAGGTTTGGAATTCTCTGCCGGCGTCTGTATTTCCGAGTTCATATAACCTGGACCTTTTTAAGGCACGAGTGAATAGGCATCTTCTGGGTGAGCTCGCTTCATCGTCGGCCTCATATTTGCCCCCTGGCTAGATGCTGGCCAAGAGCAATCCCATTTTTAATAAAAAAAAGTAAACCAACATGTTCTCAATTTTATGCCATTAAATGATTGATATTTGTATATTTATTTGTTTGATTGTACATAATTCCAGAATTTTTCCTAAAACACGAAACTTACGACAAAAACACGAACATATGACCCGGGTTTAAAAAAAATGCCGGTTTCCGAGCCCTGGACGTCTGTCCAAGCAGCAGCAGCAGAAAGAAGCCTAATGGTATATAAAATTATTTATTATTTAAAGACTAGTTTCCGTCCGGCTCATCAACTAACCAGTATCGGTATTTATCTCAGGTTACAGCCCTATCTGTGTGCAAATTCGTTTAGCCGTTTTTGTTTGATTGAGTTACAAAAATATTAGTTAAACTTTCATATATTATGACGGAGTGGAAATCCGTGACGGAATTTACGGAACGGAAAAGATTCCGACGACAGCTACTCTATATAAAAATTAACCAAGTCACTGTTTCTATGGGGGCCTGTAAAAATATTAATATCTTTGATAAAACCACGTCTTCCAGGTGGTCGCAAGCCGCCTCTGGGGTCGCATAACCGGCCTTGCGACTCTACCGCATGTCATTTCACTGGCCAATTTAAATAATTATATAGATTGAAAGTGTCGAATTCACCATTATGAGCTGCTGTTCAGAGCCGCCATCCCGAATAAATAAATAAATAAAGTAATTGGCCTTAGTACATATCGTCAAGCACGATAATCTCACCCGAATCCGTAATATAATTGCTTATATTCTACTCACAGTAGTCCAGGTCAGCTCCATGTGTTGCGTGTGGCAATGTTCAAGTAAAAGCTCCTATTTGCATGATCAGGGCATGCTGTTGGGCAGTCATGGCGTGGTACAGTCAGCGTGATATAGTACGTAGCAGCCAAAGGGGCCAAATACTTCGGAACACCATACAAAATATATGGTGTATCGAACTATTTGGCGACTTTGGCTGACATGTACTATATGACGCTAACTGTACGTATACTACTTTTTAATCATTTACTTATATTCTTAGTGCCAATACTTACTTTGGCATTTGTACTTTGAAACCTACAAAAGTCAGCGAAGAAATTCAAAGGTGTATGTAAAGTCCCATCCCAAGCAACCCGAGTCAGCGTAGGGACTACTGCTCATTCCTGCTCAACTGTGAAAGCAGGCATTTGTCCAACCACCATCCCCACCACCATATCAGCCCAAGGACGTCCACTGCTGGACATAGGCCTTCCCCAATTTCATGGGGGGTAAATGCCATAATCACCACGTTTGGCATGCGGGTTGGCGATCGCAGTGTCTCCACCGCACTCCAGGGATGCTGCTGCCCGTCCCACGGTCCCATTTGTCCAACAGTGGGACATAATAGGGTGATGATGATAACAACTTTGTTCAAACAAATATCATAATATTTATCTTCGTGTTGTTGGTAGCTTCTAAAAGCAGATTACCCAAACGTGCTTTCGAGACACTTACCTCTTTTATGGGTATCGCTTTCAGCTCAAAGCGGTTTGGTAAATGGCTATCGGGGGGTCAAAAATAACTTAACAGTTCATATATAAAATTAACCAACAACAAACCACACCATAGGATTGAAGCAAAAAAATCTTCTCTACTGCATGTGTAGGCGAGTTATACCCTTAAAACATTTTATTTTAGATTTAATTTTACCGCTTTGTCAGTTTTATTGATTTATATATCTGTGCCAAATTGCAGCATCCTAGCACTAACAATCACAGAGCAAAGCCTCGGACAGACAGACGGACAGACAGACAGACAGACGGACATGGCGAAATTATAAGGGTGCCTAGTTGACTACGGAACCCTAAAAAAACGCCTTCAATTTAGTTTTACGCCAAGGCTCTCCGAGAGCTGAGTATTTATTGACTGCAGAAAACACCGAAATTGCCATCGACTTGCCTATAATATCTGAGAGTTCCTTAGATTCCTTATGTATTTATTCCCTATAATAATTATCGAACTATATGAAAACAGTAGATATAGTAGAGAACTGTGATAGTTCATCGCCTTTGCTACATCTTCATATATTAGCCTACTACTCGTACACACTTATTGCTCTGTAAATGGGTATGTGGTGTTGTGTTCCTGTTGGTAAGCAAGGCGGCCAGAGCTCTCGAGGACGCGATGTGCTGAGAGTAAGAGTCCTATGTCAATACCTAGCAGTCAACACAACGAATCCTAAAATGTATAAAAGGAAAGCAACGTAAACTTTGAAGTCGCAAGCGTCCTTCAGTCTGCTTACCATCAGGCAGGCCCGAGGATGCGCTTTGTTGATCGTGAGGGGTGTATGCATTTGTTTCTTGGTGTCAAAAAGTGAACCCTATCACTTGCGGAGAGTTCAAACACGAAGGGTTTATCTTCTGAATTTTAGATGTCAATATAGCCAACTTGTAATAGTCTACAGTTAGGTAAGTCCAACTTCGAGAAAGAGGTTAATCGTCGAATCCGACTCGGCTGGGCAGAGTTCGGGAAGCTACGGCACATCTTTTCGTCCAATATTCCGCAGTGTCTCAAGACAAAAGTCTTTGACCAGTGTGTGTTGCCAGTGATGACATATGGCACTGAAACGTGGTCGCTTACTATGGGTCTCATAAGAAGGCTCAAAGTCACCCAAAGAGCAATGGAGATTCTCTGGTGTTAGGAGTTTCTCTGCGTGATCGCATCAGGAATGAGGCCATCCGCAGCAGAACCAGAGTGACCGATATAGCCCTCCGAATCGCTAAACTTAAGTGGCAGTGGGCGGGCACATAGCACGTAGAACCGATGGCCGTTGGGGCGGAAAGGTTCTCGAGTGGCGACCACGTACCGGAAGGCGTAGCGTGGGCAGGCCCCCCACACGGTGGACCGATGACCTGGTAAAGGTCGCCGGTGTCCGCTGGATGCGGGTGGCGCAGGACCGGTCATTGTGGAAGTCTTTGGGGGAGGCCTATGTCCAGCAGTGGACGTCTTTCGGCTGACATGATGATGATGATGATAGCCAACTTCTGTCTCCATGCTTCCTTGAGTTTGCCAAATTTCAGCTGAATCTATTGAAGATAACTCTAGCTCTAGAATTCAGATGCAAGATTTGTCCCACACACACATACATACTGTTTTACTAGCCCTGCCCATTTTATACGGTCGTAACGTACCTATACAGACTGGTAATAATTATACAGTAATGAAGTTGCCCGTAACATATACCTACCTAATATATTTGTGATCAATTCTTCTAAAATTATCTGAGCCTAATTTCGTTACTTGCAAATAGACTACCTTACCTTAGTAATGATGTCAGCTCATGAAAAAAATCTTCTACAATTAGTGATCATGTACTCTTAACAGCGGGGAAAGACGAGTTTTTCAGCGGAGGCCGCATTTGTATTATGGCACTTAGCACCTGGTCAATCTTAATCATTTATATTTACAGAGTTCCTGAAAGAATAAATTAACAATTAAAGTTCCTGTTCAAATAGTTTCTTTATTCTTAGTTCGTAGCTACTACCAATGGTATCAGTTTACTATAGCAAATGTATTTTTATTTTGAAGAAAGTATATCCTTAACGTTATTAACAAGCAAATCTGCTATTGAACACCTCCTAAGGACCCTATTGCATTCATTTCACCAAATATAAGTTCGTAAAACTCCAATTGGCACGAGGCGGGATTCGAACATTTCTTACCACGAGCGCCGCTTGACAGCTGCATGCTCAAACACCTGGGCTACCGTTGCTTATATCACATTTGATATTCACCGTTATTTGAGTTGATGATACTTATGTGGAAGAACACCGTGAGTGAAATCCCGAACCTGCAGTGGGGCCGTGTGGGAACTACTAACCATTCCTTCTCGTCTATGAGAGGAGGCCTGTCCCCAGCAGTGGGACGTATGAGGGCTGATACGTCAATTCCAAATTGTAATAGTTGTAATTGTTTCTTTGTTTTCGCATAGAACTATTTCTACCAAAATCTTTTTAAACAAACTTAACTTGTAATTCAGTACTTACCTTTTGGAAATAAATCTAGTCTACATCGAGATTATGTACCTTCATCGGCATCAGCGTCAACGCTATTTATTTGTGATTCTTGTAAAACCTTACATTACATTTTTACTTATTACATATTTTCGACGCAAGCTTTCATCGCCGATTTTACCTGAAAAAGAATGTCATTAGCTGCCGTCAAGTTTTTGTTTTTAGAACATTCAAAAAGTCCGACTGCTGCCTCCTTAATGGTTGACAGTCTTTGGCTGTTAATTTATGTAACAAAAAAAAGCACATGATATTCTGTCCGAAGATTTGTGTAGATTTAATATTTAAGTTGTATCTAGTTACGTGACGAATAAACAACATATAACTCTTCAGGCGCGTTTTACATGCTGCGACATCAACCGGCACCCTCGCCACCAAAATGATGACCACCGACTCCGTTCGATTTGGAGTCAATCCGATCATTCTGTGTGGCTGTTGCAAGCCAAACAGCAAAAACAAACAAAAAAAAATATACTTGTCATTAGTGTAAGTTTAACACTAACCTTCTTGCAAAGACGTTTTGAAAGTGCTATTTTAGGTTCAAACTCAAAGTACCCCAGAGAAGACGTCAAATAATAATACCGCTACCGAGCGAGATGGTCAGATACTAAATGAAATAAGGGCGACAGAGCGGGATATAGAGTTGTTGTCCTTGTCATATATTTGCTTCATTATTTGCTTCAATGTCATATTCACATCATGTCAAATAGTAGATAAACGACTACCCGCCCAAATTAAAGAGATTGTTTATGGTTAGCCGCCAGGCGTATAAGGCCTGAATGACACTGGCGCGGCCTGCGGTAGCGGTCAATAGTAAATTTGACAGCTAATGACAAGTAAGCAAAGCTAAGCAAAGCTTGTACTATGGGTACTAGACAATGATATACTTACTTATATAGGTAAATACATACTTAAATACATGGAGCTTATGGCATTTACCCCCCATGAAATTGGGGGAGGCCTATGTCCAGCAGAGGACGTCCTTTGGCTGATATGATGATGATGATGATACTTAAATACATAGAAAACATCCAAGAACCAAGTACAGCATCCATGCTAAATGCACAAATAATGCCCTGGCCGGGATTCGAACCCGGGACCTCTAGCTTCGGAGCCAGTGTCACTACCAACTATGCTAAACAGGCCATCAAGCCATGCATGCTATTAATAATTCATGCACAATAAAGGGTTCCGTACCTACTAGTCCTAATTTAAAACCACTATTATATACTGTGAATTAAAAGTACGCGTAATGTAGGGTTCTGTAAATGTCCACCCGTGACATTATGCGGCTTTAAAATATCGTCTTATATTTAAAATATCGCCTAAGACCTATCGCTAGAAAACCTGTTTTCAAATATAAATAAAAACTGGCCAAGTGCGTGTCAGGCCACACGCAATGAAGGGTTCCATAGCTAGTACTACTGCTCTATATTTTAAAACCACTATCCTGCACTTCGTATTAAAAAAAGGTCATGTCTTCATTAGAAATTTACGGCAGTTAAGGCCTTTTGTTGGGGCAAGGCAGTTTTTCAGCGATAATTCAAAAACCGTTAGACTTATAGAGTTTTCCTGTAATCTATATGTATACATAGAACGATTTCATGTGTTTTTTCAATGGGAGAAGGGTCTATTTTCTTAAATAACTTCAAAACCATTTTTCAGCCCACCGTGCCGCGTACGACTACGACTGCGACACGTGATTAGACAGTTTTATTGAAGTTGACTAACGGCGTCACGTGATTGGTCAATTTTCATTATAGGTCACTAAAGTGTTTTCTTACGAGTAGTTTTGAGTTCCATAGAAAAAATTGTGTGATTTAGATTATACGTTGGTCTAGAAACATTTACTTGAAACATTAAATTCGACCACAACCATTGTCACCAACAAGATATCGTACCAAATTCAATACAATCGGTCTAGTTGTTTCGGAGCAAATTGGCTGTGACAGACGAATGGACAGACAGAGAGACAGACGCACAAGTGATCTTATAAAGGTTCCGTTTTTTCCTTTTGATGTACCGTATGGAACCCTAAAAACCGCACTCGAATCGGATCATCTGTTAAAGAGCTATGGTGCCACAGACAGACACATATACACAGATAGTACAGATACACATGTTAAACTTATAACACCCCTCTTTTGCGTTGCATTGGCGGTTCAAGATTTTTTTTTAGTAATTTCAATATATAACAATGTAGTGGCCGATATAATATATAATACACCTACATTACAAATTGTATTTAAATACACCTTATAAAGACAGACAGAACAGATAGACAGATAGACGGGCTTGACGAAAGTATAAGGATTCAGCTTTTGTCATTTTGGCGTTGGAACCCTAAAAATCCTGTTGTTGTTAATAAGGTTTCCGTAAATAAGAGCTATTTACAAATTTAATTCGATACAATAAAGCATACTAATAATTGAGGCCGCAGGATGTAATACTATTATGTGCCGCAGGTCACAAAAAGAAAACAGACTAAGTACTTCAAGTTTGCAAAGCCAGACAGGGTAGCCGTTAGTGTGACCACATCACACGGACCATATCGGGCCACTTTTTGACCTCTCTATAATTTAAAATGCTACTTGACCTACACACAACTTCCCACGACTTATACTTATAAGACCTTCTTCCTATTACCAAATCCTGAATTTCAGTAAAAACTCTTATCGTCCAGGAGATTATGACTTCCAAAAATTACTATATTTATACCGAATGGCTGATTGACTGACTCACTCTGTCACATTGAAATGTTTGACTACTTCCCCCACACGATGAACTGATGACCTGGTAAGGGTCGCGGAAGTCCGCTGGATGAGAGTGGCGCAGGACCGGTCATTGTGCAAATCTTTGGGGGAGGCCTATGTCCAGAAGTGGACGTCCTTCGGCTGACATGATGGTGACTTCCGGGTGACCTAGAATGGTTAAATCTGGCATCCAACTAGGTAGTTGTGTGTATACAAAGGGATAAATCTAAAAACTGAATTTTTACATTTGGATTTTTATTAATTTGCAACGTTGTTTAAGGGCAAATCTAGCAACTGAATTTTAAAGCGTTTATCTTCAAATAATACAGAAATATGAATAAAACTCCACGAAATATGTCCAAAAAAGACAATCCCGAAGAGTGGCGTATCTGGTCATTTTTTCGTGCACAGAAGACGTAACCGTCTCTTACAAGGGGGACGCAGTTTACCAAATAGAGGCATTACCTTAAATATATTCAATGAAAAATGTTTTGTAAAAATAATAGCTCCAACATTATGAGGTATTGTTTATTTACTTGTTCATAAATGGCAGCGCTGACCGAAAGGTTCTTGAGTGGCGACCACTTACCGGAAGGCGCAGCGTGTAGTAGACCGGCCCCCCAACCCAAGGTGTAATGATGACCTGATAAACGTCATGGGAGTCCACCGGTCACTGGCACTCTTTTCGATAGGCCTTTGTCCAGCAGTGGACGTCCTTCGGCTGATAAAATGATGATGATGAAACTGGTTGGTCTCATGTTTGTTGAACAGTGACGAATTTACATATTTGCTATCCAAAGTAGTTTACTCGTACTTCCTCTACCGACTTCTAATTCGAAACCACTAATTTCTCCAGCCGTATAAGCTTACTGTCTTGGTCGTGCTACCTTACTTATTGGGTACTTTTCAGGGACAACTACTCACATTGAGCTCTTAGCTGTAGTCATCACTGCATCTAGTTGATAACTTACATCTTTGCAATTAGTGGAATTCCTCAAATAAACGTACACAACACTGACACAACAAATATTTTTTCATGAATTTGTAATTATGACAGCTTGTCAATAGTTTACGACGTAAGTATTTTTTTCTTTAAAAATCAGTGCACCGACGCCTTTGTCGGACAATGATGAAGGACTCGTTCATGCAAGAGTAACACCGTCGTTTCAAACTGCAATGAGAATATTACCACAGCGACATCTAGTGTGGAGTAGCAAACCGATTGTGCACGTAATTCAACTTAAATATTTTATGTTTCATAACGTTAACTTAACAACTCTTATTGTCAACGTAGCGAAATCTAGTGTCGAATAGAAAAACGTTGAGCAATGAATACAAAAGTACATGGGAGACCGCGCTTTGCTCGGCGTATCATCTAGTTAGGTCATATTCCAAGGAGTGGATGCTTTGCTATGGTGGGATCGTGCGGCTTTCAAAGCCCCCACATAGCATTCATTAAAATCGTTAGAGTAGCCGTTTCCAAGACCCCTAAAATGTATATATAATAATTACTCGTTTAAAGATAACATTAGATTATAGACACGGCTGATGCAACCTATACCGCCCTCACCCACAGGGCCCTCAGGGCCCTCAGGCCCTCAGGGCCATCGACAGAGGTGCTGCACCTCATATCCAACTCAGCTACATAGTTTGCACAGCCTAAATGTTAGCATCTGATTTTGAGAAACTACATGCATTGATGTAACAATTTACTCAGAATAGAATTATTCCCGTCGGGGCCAAAGTTCATTTCTACAATTACATATCACATTTTAATAGCAGTTCTTTTTTTTTCGTCTAGTTCTATTTTTTTTTTACTACCACGTGGCAAACAAGCGTATGGCCCGCCTAATGGTAAGCGGTCACCACAGCCTATGGACACATGGAGTTCCAGGTGTATCACATGCGCGTTGCCGACCCTAAAAAAATATATCAATCCTATCTAGAAGAACCCCATAATCTAGCCCCTCGGGAAAAGGAGCTCATTCCATAACCAGAATACCTATTAGCAGTTCGTTTTGTTCTACTCGTTGAACAAATCGTAGGACAAAACGAACTTCTTATTATTTCCGTCCGTTTTGTTCACATCGTAGGACAAAACGGATTTTCATGTCCGATTTGTTCACATCGTAGAACAAAACGGATTTTTTTGTCCGGTTTGTCCTACGATGTGAACAAAATCGTAGGACAAATCGGACTACATCGCGTGGCCTGAAAATAAAAAGTCCGAACTGCAGTAAAGGTATAAAAGGTAATCAACTCTGTGCCTGTTTTTATAAGAATCAGATTAGAACTACAGTAAATATAAGTTGGTGTCTTTTTGTTCCCACCTAACCTAAAGGCACATTACGGAATGAAAAGTTAGGCAGCCTAGTTTCAACAAAAACCGAGGCGTTCAATTTGGATATAATTTTTCTCCCTAGTTCAGAGTGATGCAACGGTCGAGCCGGGAATACAAAGGGTGCATTTTCTAGCTTACTTTTGATACCAATGTTTTTGTATGTAAGGACCGTAGTTTTTGGCATTCTTTGGTCTCTGCCTACCCGTATCCCATTGATACGGGCGTGAGTATATGTATGTATGTATAGACCAATGTTTTTGGCACGCTAATTGTGATACTATCACAATTGGCATGCCAAAAACATTGGTATCAAAACTAAGGTAATACACCCTTTGGATTCCCGGCTCGATCGTTGTATCACTCTGAACTAGGGAGAAAAATTATATCCAAATTGAACGCCTCGGTTTTTGTTGAAACTAGGCCTAACTTTTATATGGCGTAGCATGTGTTTCGATCGACGTATATATACGTCACTCGAACTCATCTACTACTACTCATCTAAGCTGTATACTAAAGGCGCTCGGAGGACACCTTGCTGCCTAATCTCAAGTATTGGTGTAGGAACTAACTTCTCAGTTTTGCGAAAGCTGCCGCCGCCAGCCTAGCGAGAAAACTACACCTAAATATACACCTACATTTACGTGTACACTACAAAAAAACTTATTGGTGCTACCTGTGGGGAACCACTAGATTACCATCGCTTAAAGTTTAAGATTACCATCACCTAAAGGTTTAAGCCTAAAACCTTTCATATGGAACAAAATGCGAAATTGAAGTGTAAAGTTGACCTCCACCCCATCAGCATGGTTGAAATGGCAGAGTCTGCAAAAAGGCAGCTTATTGGCAAAGATTATTGAACAGAAGACCACTACGTGCTCAAGTCATCCCAATTAACATGCACTTATCTGAGATGCCTTGTCGGTTCGATTTAGAAGTTTATTCTTCTAGGCTGACAAGTAAAAGCCAATTATTTGTAATGTTTTAGTGCGATATGTAAAAGTAGTAATGAAATTAAAACAGGCAAAAAAATCGAACAGCAGGCAGGTGAAATTAAATCGGTCATGGAATTATTTGATCATCATCATCATGTCAGCCAAAAGGCGTCCACTGCTGGACATAGGCCTCCCCCAAAAAATGCCACAATTACCAATGATGATTTGTGTATATTTAGCACGAATATTTGTTCCTGCGTCTTGGATCCTTTCTATGTATTTGAGTATGTATTTATCTATATAAGTTTGTATATCGTCGTCTAGTACCCACAGTACAAGCTTTGCTTAGTTTAGGACTAGGTCGATTTGTGTAAGATTGTCCCCTAATATTATATATTATTATATATTCAATTGAATGTTCCTCCCCCTTTTTGGAACAGGCGTGAGGTTATCAATGTATTGATACACATTGCGTATGCAGTGATGTAATAGACATTAAACAGTCAAGACACATGTTTAATATTATACTATGTACTCGTACGTGCACACGTTTTGGACCCAGTGACCCATTTCGACAATTTTGTCTTATTTTTACATATGACAGGAGTTTTGACCATAAACTCGCGCTCTGCGCAGAGTGATAATGCCACGCGAACGCTCACGCTGAAGAAGAACTCCCAAAAGGTTCAAAATATGTCTCCCGTAGTGACAATTAATACGTGACTTTAACTGCTTTGCTGCTATTTATGTTAGCGAGATGTAAATTTTAGTATTTTTCTACTTCAAGCTGCTTTTCCATTAGAACTGATATTTATTTTCATATAAATTGGTTTACTTAAATCACGAAACTACAACAGATATATGTCAAAACGTAGCTTAGTTAAGCTCATAAGCATTATAACTATTATGTTTCTCCACTCGCGTGGTTATATTTAAAGGTTCCCCCGAATGTAAAAAAGGTTAAAAAGCAGACACGATGGACAGATTGATAAAAAGATAAGTAAATATGTGTTTTATTTGTCTCTATGCCAAGTAGTACTATATTCCGTTAATATCACAGAAAAGTGAGAACCCGCAAAAACCTCATTTCATTGATTTTTCGGCCTTTGAAAGCTTCAGCAAACATTTTCACTGGAGGCACTCATACCGGCCTAGGCCAATTCTAACAAACATGATGATTTTAAATCGAGTTGGCTGGGTAAATCGGGTACGTGTCGTGTGTGCTTGTTCCCACGCATACTAAACCTAACGGTCACAAGACAAGCTGCTATATACCAAACTAAATTCATATCAAGACTTACCGATACCATAAGAGACCGTATATGCTGGTAGCTTTCTCGCTCAACGCCTCATAGGAAATGCTGCTAACATCTTAGGCACCATGTCTCAGAGGAACTCTTTATTTTAGTGTATTTTTTAAAATTTTTAACCTTAGATCTTGTTTTAATCCTCAATGTTATATCATCATCATCATATCAGCCGAAAGACATCCACTGCTGGACAAAGGTCTCCCCCAAGGATCTCTACAATGACTGGTCTTGCGCCGCCTTCATCCAACGGCTTCCCGCGATCTTGGCCAGATACGACATACGATTTAATTTTATATGACACATGTACCTAATACATTAAGTAACTAACTAACGGGCCTGGCACGATGACCAGAAATGAGTCCTGGCCTCCGACACAAGTGCACTCCACTTTTCTCGGTTGCACAGTTTCTCGCCAGCTTGCACCGCCTCCGAGCTCACGCAGGTACGGTTCCATCTAATCCTTCCAGTGACATTTGGGGCGACCCACAGGACATCGTCTGGTGGGTCGGCTCAAGTTTGCTCTCTTCAGCTGTTGGTTTTCTCCTAACCTCTCTAGGTGGATAATCCAGCGAAGACGATGCGCTTAAATTTCACCTTTAGTAGTATATACTATAATTTTCATTTCATTTCGATGTGGTTAGGTGAATAGTCCCCATTATTGATTTTCCAACGCTTACTGGTATCGACATAATAAAATGTAACGTGTCCGTAGGTACTTCAGACCCATTGAACCCTTACGTACGAGCCGTTCTTCAATTATTACTCAGGTACAGCCGTTACGTAACGTAATTTATCTCGTGAGAGACACTTAGTAAATATGTAACATTCTGTGCCTACTTATTTCATGCGAGGGTGTATAATAGATTGAGTTAGCTTTAAGGGCTGAGAAAATGGTGACTGAAATATGTATGTCAACGCGTATCTGTCCAATGATGTACACTCTCGGTTTTAATTGCAGATATAGGCCAAAACGTAAAATTTGAAGAAGTTTTCAGAAAACGGCGTAAGTAAATGAATTGTTTTTTCAAAAATCACGTGACATTTTGAATTTAACATAGTAATTAAACAATAAGTAAACTGTTAAAATCAGCAAGCTAAAATAGAATTAATAAACTTACTAGTTCCAAATCAAAGGGAAAAATTGAAAACTCTCTCTCTCTTGATTGTACTCGTAAGAGGGAACTATTGAAGGATTTCGTGGACGAGCTTGGTTGTTCCGATAGCTCAGAGGCTAGAGCGATTGGCCGCGTATGCCAGATGTCGCAGGTTCGAATCCTGCTCGGAGCATTAAATTTTTCAATTTTTCTCTTTGATTTGAAATTTTCGTTAGCAGCGTTACTGCTTTAGTACAAAATTAATTTACTTACTAGTTGCATAAGTTTAGTATCAACAATATTTTTATATTAAGACTTTCATTTTTTTCCCCTCCTTCAACCAGTTAAATTGTTGAAATTAAAACAGTAAATATAAAGAATTTTAAAAAGACTATCACAGTTTATATTACTTGTTAACGAGTAATTGCCGAACTTAAGAAATTTACTTCAAAAAAGCAACAAGCTCACTTTTGTACATTTTCCATTTACTCAGATTTATGTTGTTAATTATGTCAAATAAAGAGTAAATCATTATACGTTGTCGACGTTTTAAATCCGCATAATGTCTCGACTGGGCAGCCACGGAACCCCTATATTACACGTGGCTCGACACGCACTTAGCCATTTTTTATTTTTATTTTACAAGTCAATAAGAATTAATCAAATGAAATAGGTACCAATTGGGGTGAAAAAAATCCTAAGACATTTGAGTGACACGATTAATAACGCGTTCGTATGCTTCAACTAGCTCTGCCTTGCTCAAATCAGCGCAAGTGAAGTAGAAAAAGGTTTTTGTATCGAACTCGATGAATATTATGTCATTAAATTTGTAAAGAATACTTACTTAGAGGAGATTTGGCAAATTATAGGTATAGTTATAAATTCTTTTATGGACCGACTGTCGGCATATATATTAATAAATACATATCTTTGAGGACAATCTTCACATTTCAATCTAGGACCGTATTAAGCAAAGCTCTATTATTATTACAGTACTCTTCAAACAATCATACAATACAATTGTATATTCGTTGGCTCATTATCCTCCTGGTAATTTTTGCCTTGCAGGCCTGCTTGTAACTGGCCACCAAACGACACAATAAACTAGGTACGCATTAAGCCATCCACTGCACCCCGGCCCTAACCTTTTGAGTACTGTCGAAAGGCCTTTGACCTACTTGTGCGAAGTAATACGAGGTTCCGATGTAAAAACCGGGATTTAGCACAATGTGACGGTTGAAAGCGTGGGAGATGAAAGACAGATGTAGCTGGATGATAAATAAAACATTTTCTGCCAAAGTTTTTGGAACATTTTAGATATTGTATAAATATATAAAGTAAAACGGGACTTATTGTAGTAAAACTGTAATTATTTTTAAGTTTTCTTATAATATATAGACAGTACCCAATGAGTCAATCAGAGCTTTGACTCTCACATTCTACTTATCATTGCTAATTAAGTCTCTGGTGTACTACTTCACTCGTGGAAGATATTAAGGTTATCTCGCAGCGAAAATCTGATTATCTGGAATTCAATAGGTTGTTATGACAAAGGCTTGCGTCAACACACTCGAAAAAGCACAAACCTAGGAAATATCAATATCAAACCATTGAGCCACTCAAAAAATATTAACAAAAACAGATAAATGACATGTCTGGACAAACAAGTCCTATCAGACAAATTTTGACCTTGCCGCTATCAGGCAAAAGGTGGAATGTAGTACATAAAAAACAAATGATAAACGAGTGTTATTTCATCACAAAAGCCACGTTTTTATATTAAAAGCGTTCAGTTCGGCACTTTTATTTTAATGTATAAAATTATCGGGGATTAGAGTTCAGACCTTTGCACAATGCTCATTTCTTGAAACCACTTCGCTGTGGCCTTAACGACGAAGCAAACAAACAGATTCTTTTATAATTGGTACCCTGTCAAGTGTCAAGATTGTACTCGATAGGACAAGCTCGACCCAATTTGTGTCAATTTTCAATTTTGCGATCAGATCTCCAGTAAACACCGTTCTGAGAAGCAATTATTCAGGGACGTCGCCAAACAGACAGAAAATATGATTACTAAACGGATTGACGAAACTCTTGAACTATCTTACCACTTCCAAGAACGCAAATTGGCAGTTAATTTGGATACATCCCTGCGATAATCCAGTGACGTCAGATTTTGTATTTTCTTGCTAGTCCACACGTTCTTCACTAAAATAACAACGAAAATGCGCCTACCTCTTATAACAAGATTTTCACATCATGGCTTTTCGCCATCGCATGCAGAATCAGGGATATAACCATTACTCATGTACCGTGACAATGATTCGATCACATTACCAATTGAGGACATTCTATGTCCGTATGTTTGAACGCACGATTACATATAGATAATTGCGGGGGCTACACCAATTAGGACAAAGCCTTTAATCCCGTCTGCGGCTGCATCCTCAGCTACTAGTTTGAAATTCTGCTCTAATTGACGTCTTTAGTAATTAAATGTAGAGGTTTTAGCTGAGTTATAACGGTAATCATGTGTTTAAATTTGAGAGCCAGATGCATTTACGCTCTCCAGCAAAGTTTTATGCGTCTTTACACTCATTTACACAACTCAAAATTAAATTACTTCATGATATCGTCAAAAAAGATTCGAATACCTTACAATGATGGAATTCGATAGGTGCTTATGTTATCCATATTAGGAAAAAATATTTATTACAGACATCCAGGCTATGAATATTATTAGTTAATATAGTATTTACTGAACTCGGCTTCTCAGTCGTCAGCGTATATTATCGATTATAATTATATATATATATAGGTAAAAAAACTCTGGAACCGGTTTCTTTATTGTGACAGTTTCCACGATAATGTAATGGTACCTAATTAGAACAAGAAATTACTTGGGTAACAGCTGATTTTTGGCTTTTTCCAAATGAAGCCAGGTTACTGCTAAGGGAAAAAGAAGGAAGCTGTTATTAAGTAAAACGAAATTCATACTTTTTATTTTCTACCCATGTAAAGGTATCTGCTCATTAGCATACAAGGTTTAATCGATTTCAATAAAAGGCACATGAGAAATTTTACAGGCACATAGTCGCCAATAAAGGGAGATAAAAAAGTATTAAATTACAGGCAATAAGCGACATAGATATGGTATATGGCCTGACAACCTGATGACACTTGACTTATCAACGTAATTTTTTATATAGTCGATGGCTAAAAGTGTAATGTGATAGTTTGGCGCGCTAGCCCTTGTTGTAATCACGGTGCACGGTGCTTTGTAGTGACCATTTTTATTTCGATTCTGACCCCTGGGTGGTGCTAAAAGTGCAAGAAACTGTCAACCGTACTTGTCGAAAATAAATGCCATAAGATTATTATTATTATTTCGTGTTGTGTTCGAAAATAAATGCCATAAGATTATTATTATTATTTCGATACTAATGTTAGTATTGAAATGTTTTTAATTTGGAAGAGTGAGGACTCCTGACACAGATACATAATACCTAGTAGCAGAACTCGACCATACTGTATTTACCACCTAAGGCTAAATGGAAATAAAATTGTTATAAAGTTATTTTCTAGTGCAACACTTAATACGTTACGTTAATATTTACATAGTTAAATTACTTTTTTTCCAGATTCAAACATGTTGGATTTTCACTCGTGCATGAAGGCTTTAATGATGTAAAAATTTAATAGTTCTAAAATTAATCTCTAAATTCCTAACTTTCCCAACTATCTCCTATTCACGTTACAATATAATTCGAGCCTTTACAACGCACGACATAAATGAGAGAGCAAACTGTTTCGCAGAAATTTATCAAGAAAAGAATCGGAACCTTTCAAAAATACGAAAAGGTACGAAATATAAATACACACAATTATTCGGAAATATCTACAACGATGGAATAAAAAGTAAAGCTAAAAGCGGCAAATAAACTTGCCCTTGGAATGTTATACGGCTGATATTATTTTTAGCTTGCAAAAATGATCCTTGCTTCTAATGCCTAAAATAGCACGAGTTTTACGTATTAATGCTTTCCACGTGTCTTTATAATGTAAGGCTTCACGACAAAGACTTCATGGCTTGGCGGGGCGGTACCTGTATAAGGTATATAAAAAAATTCCGACAGCGTACTTAGATTTCCTGTCACTGTTACATTTGCGCATATGTGCGGAGGTGAGGTGAGCCGTGTGGATCCAGTACTGTGTTCGTACCACAGTATTACAATATATTTCCTACAGTAGTGAAACGCCTTTGATGTCGGGCGACGCCGCCGCTCGTGTAAGTACTTACGCAGTCACGCGCGGATGTGCCAGGGTTGTCACAAAATGGAAAATAAAACAAACGTTATTATTAGAATTCTATGTAATGAATTATTTACATGTGTTGCACAGCCAGATATTTACGTGAGATTTTGTTTTTAGATGTTTTAAGTCTTCTATTTAACTATGTAATTTATTCGCATGCGTATGAACAATTTGAGAATAAATGTTTGTGGGAAGCGGTATTAGCGGTAGGTTTAATGCCTACCTACAAGCTCACGCGGCGTTAGTTAGGTAACACTTGAACTTGAAATTACAAACTGCTTCATTCATCTCGCACTACGGCACTTCCTGTTTACATTTAAGGGCTGTGACGTCACACAGCTATCTTGAAACGTTACGAAGTATAAACACAAAAAATATATTTACAGTCGCGGAATGAAAAGGTTAATCAATTTTCAACTCTATTTCAATGTTATTAAGGTCGAAAAGTGACGAACCTTTTCATTCCGCGACGATACCCCAATTGTTTGTGAGAATTTTTGAATTATTGACGTCTTTTTAAAATAATGATACCAATAAGTCGGTTAGAACTTAGGCCCGTATGAACAAACAACACTAAAGTTCCGAGATCGCGCTTAAGATGCTGTTTCATATGAAAATTCAATAGCCACTGATTAATAAATCAATTTTTGTGAACAGATACGTAACTCGCTATAATATTAATAACTCCATAGGCCGTAGGTAGGTATAACATTAAAAAAATTGCGCCAGAGCGCGATCCAAACTGTTAAAAAAATATGGTTTCCACGGCAATTCAACGCTATTCCATCGCTTACCGCTTAGTTAGGTACCTACGTAATTAACGAAATTAAGTATACAAACTTACCTCTTATCACGGGGAAATGTATGAAATCTTTATTTAATATTGTTGTTGAGGGTTAATAATAAAATCACAATCACTCAACTCAAAAACATGTACGCGCCTGCCTTGAATTTTAGAGAACGCAGACTGAATGAGTTTGCGTCGGCGGCCCGCGTCGCCCGCTCACCCGCGCTAGCCCCCTCAGTTGCTCTGCGCAAGTACATTCGTTGCCCAACTGTATGTTGTTAAACTGTTGTTCGTACCGCTCCGCTTCTACGTATACCGCGCCAATTAGGAAGGTACTCAAACAAAAAATATGAAACTAATGCCTTCTAGTTTCATACTACTAATTTCGTAATGTTAAGTAGGCTTTAAGATAAGGGTAAATAGAGTGTAATTTTCACTATCATAAAATGTCAGTTGATAATATCCTAACCCAACGCACGTTGTGCTATGCGATTACCGTGTAAGGTACTAAGTATATAGTTCATTAGATAAATGGTAACACGTGTAACGGATTACTTTTAATACGAGAAACGCGGATAAAGCTTTCACGTCGAAAAACAATCCGCAGTATTCAGTTTTAATTCATCTATACATAGAATAAAGCTCGAAACGCACAGAGCGGTCGTGGCACGGTGCGGGTAGCAATGTACAAATTGCAGAAATTGCAGAAATATTCTCGGAAATTTCCGAGAAATTACATGAAAGAAACTTAGAAAGTTCTCTGTGAGAATGTTCTCATGAGAACTTTAACATTTTATGTAATATAAAATATTACACGCCACATATCAGTAAACCAGGCAGGTATTATATTTAAAATGGCGTGTGTCTACGTCGGTCCTGACACGATAAGATTGTTTATTAAATTTAAGTTCCAGAGAATATTCTCCATAGAAGTTTCGCAACTTATGAAACTTCTCCTCGGTGCATTGCTAGGTGCGGGTGGTTTTGCATTTTTACATCAATCCAAAACTGTTGACTGTCGATTAATGTTCATATCACACACGCCGCGTTTCACGCTGAAAGCTGTAGAGGGACGAAAATCTGTACATAGAAGATATTGGGAAAAAAATCAATAGAGACCCTTTAGAATCGATAACAGAACAAATTTCAACAGTTTTTAGAATTTGTGTATGTTTGTCTGTTTGTTTATATGTCTAGGCATCACATGAAAACTAGCAAATGGATTATAATGCAACCTTCACTAATATGTTAACTGAATTTTCGATGAGGACATGGGCTAGAAACTTGTGCTTGTTAGGGTTAAAAGGGGGTAAAAAGAGGGGTTCAATTTTGTATGGGTGCTCCTTTAATCAATGAGTTAAAGGTTTGAAAATTAATAAGCATATACTTGACGACAAAGGAAAAACATTCTCCTTCAGTTAAAAATAACTTTGTTAAATCGTAAAAAAGTTAAGAGGTGGTTATGTTGCGAGTGCACGGCACGCGGCGCGTTTGTTTTTGTATCAGTCTATGGAAGCATCTTTCCAACAACTTCGTCATACATATAAGTTAAACGCATAACCTTCCACTTGGGCTTCGCCGCAGTTGCGTAAAAATATAAAATAACTTCGTCGTTGAAAACTGCCAATTTATTTAATCAACACATTATACAATCGAAATACTCGTGAGTTCTTTGACATAATCATCTTCTTAATACTTGTGACATTGATGGTTCCTCTTTCAGTTTATTTAAAGCTGTTTAGAGATTTCAAAGAAAAACACACGATTACCTACTACCGAGAATTAGTTTTCCTGTCTTTTATGTTTTAAAAATATCTTGTTTTGCGTAGTTTTACGACTTTAGGAGTATATTTTAAGCAATAGTCCACTGACATTTACATTCTCGTGTGGCAATCACACTTTGAGATTGTCACAAAGTAAAGTATTTTTTGCCGTTACAGATTTTCTCATACCCAGAAATATAATGTAAATGTTTTATTGTACAACCGAGGTTAAGTTCATTCAGGGTGCAAGTAGCTGTGTACTAAAATCAATGATTGTAGAAAACTGGAGAAAAAAAATTTGGTGCTCGCACTATACTCCCACCGCCACCACCATATCAGCCCTAGGACGTCCACTGCTGGACATAGGCCTCCCCCAATTTCATGGGGGGTAAATGTCATAATCGCCGCGCTTGGCATGCGGGTTGGCGATCGCAGTATCTCCACCGCACTCTAGGAATACTGCTGCCCATTCCCCGGTGGTCTTGGTCGTAGTTTAAGGACATACCTTTCCTGTAATAGAGATTAAACTTTTCTTGGTACTTTTCTAGGATCATTTGCATTTTCTGCCGTTCAGGGTATAATTGTTCAGTACGATGTTACTTATATTTTTATACACCTACATTATTAGACTTATTGCAAAGAAATAAGAAGAAAAGGGGTTAGTAAATTACTTTGCAGTCGACTGTATTCACAGCTTTTCGAGAGTAACTTCCAGCAAAACTTGAATATTTGTTATCTAAACTTTATTTAGGAACTTGTTAATTCAAATCAGTGGAGCAGTCTCACAGTAAACGTTTCGTATCCCAAAATTTTAATTGTTTTTCCTTGCTTCTGTGCGCATTTCGCCTGCCTTATGAGTCAGTACGAGTAGAAAGCATATTGAAATCAAGCTGAAATGACAAATTTATCTGTCAGAATCAGACTAGGTATCTACCGGCGATATGGCGTCAGGTACATTATTTCTAGTTTACGCTTGATTTTATAGCATTTAGCGCAATCGATATTCTATCGTCACACTGGCCAAAATTACATCTTTATAATATGCATTATATTATTAGTTTGAACATCCTGGTTCTTCATAAACTCAACAAATCCTCGTTAACTAAAATGTAGTTTTGACCCTTTCTTACAACCTGAAATGTCAAAGTGACGGATAAAGGCCAACGATATTTTTACTAAATAAAATAGGTTTTATGGACGTTAATGCATAAAGCCAGCAATCTACAGAATCTTCAAAAATGTTTAGTAATTATCTCTTCTCTTATTTATGTAATTAATTTAGATTTCAAATTGAAATACTCTCAATTGCTCATCCTGTAGATAATGAAAGACTATCTTAACGCTTTAGTCAACACTATTATTTCTTCACGTCAATAAAAATGTAATACTTGGCACTCACAAGCGTCCAGGTGTTAGAGCGCCCACATCGAATTTGACGATTTTACGAAAATAATTTTAATAGTTTGAAATTTTTCCGATGTTCGTCGATTGTTACATCAATTTATAGTGTTGCTTATTTACTCGCTTCCTTCAATTTTAAATTAAACTCTATTCCCTTGCAATAACGGTGATGCCTGGTAGACGGAGTGGATAATAAAAATTACGAGTAGCATTAACTTTTGTATTGCTTATAAATCAGCAAACGTGAGATACATTTGTTCAAGCCGCAAATATGCGTTTTTCTATTATCTTCGCCGTGTAAACAATGGTCAAGAGCAATCAAAATGGGTTTTACTTTTATATCTTATCTATTTTTCTAACGACAGTGGCGGTGGTAAAAATACCGCCGTCGACCCATTGAGTTAGTAAGCTCGATGGTCCGATGTTACGCGTTAGAAAGGTCGCGGACTAGTCTCCCACAAGCCTACCCGTTCACTTCAATACGTATTATGATAACCGCCTATACTCCGCTTGGCAACTGGGGATGCAAAGTTGGTGACTCTGGTTGCCAAAATCAAATGAGCGGCTGGCACAAGACCGGAATGAGTAGCGTAGTAGCTCTAACAGCCCAGCCTTGACTTTGCGCAAATTGCGGCACGTCAAGCGTTTTACCTGTTCATTGCACGGTCGAGACGCGAAACATACGGCGGTTAGTTAGGGTCACACGCAATTAATTAGAACACGAGTAATTAATTAAAAACTGAAAAATCCGACTGCGTTTCTTTGTAATTTGGAATTAAGCGCGAAAAATCCGCCATATTTTTTTTTTATTTTGATTTATCCAGTAAATACGAATCTAACGACACCTCTCAAGCTAATATCCATCGAGCTGTTCAGGCTGCAGAGCGTGCCAAACAATTATACATACATACTCTCGAAAAACATAACCTCCCTTCTGGCGCAGTCGGGTAAAAACCGCTGTCGTTGCCGAAACGCTGGAGTCATTACCTGACCCCTATTTCACAAAGCTGACAATTATCAGTGACATATGTCGGCTGACAGTGTGACAATTTTCGGGTGACAGTTGTCACTTTTTTGACAATAGCTGTTTCATAATTGTTTTGACAATTGTCGCGCCTGTCAGCTTTGGCGAAACGGATCCATGGCCATAAGAGAGGCCTATTGCTCAACAGTGGGCAATCACAGGCTGATTACTAATGTTAATGATAGCACAAACATAATTATAATGAAAAAGAAATTGAAACGAAATCAAACGTGCTTATTAACACCACATAAGGTATGTTACATACCATAATAAAGATATTGAGGTAAATAGTAAAAAATACCCATATTTATCTAAATACGTAGCTTTAAAAGCAGGAATGCATTGTTTGCCTTATATTTTCAAAAATATTTGAAAACAAAGGAATGAGAAGCCACCAAAGACCAAAGGTTTTAAAGTTGATTTTAAAACCTTTGGTCTTTGGTGGCTTCTCAATTATGTTCTATGTTCTCAATTATAATTTTTATATTGTGTTCGTAATCTACGGTACCCAACAAATCGTTGGTACCCAATTAACTTGAAACATAAAATATTTTGCTTTCTGCAAACCGATTTGCAATGGTTTACAAATTTAATTATCCTTCTTTCATTTCCAATTTCGTCAGCTTAATCTTGTTCATGTTGTGGGATTATTTCTGTACGAAGTTTTCCAATAATTTATAACACTGTCGGGAAATTACGAGTATCCATAAATTTCCCAATAAATAATCGATGGTCTAAAAGAGCTTTAGAGAGATATATTTCTTCGACACAAGGCTCCGTGGATCTATAAATATCGGTTCCTGAATAAATGAAAAGTTGTAGTATACTTTCGCATGCGTACGAAATTATAATATTTTTTCTGCTCGTCCACTTTAATAATAATAAATCGTTTATTTTCAGACCAGATTGATCCACAAGTAAGAATACAATGCGAACATGACAAAATAATAATATAATAAAATAAAAATACATTTGAATCATATAAAATAAAAATACAATACAATACAAAATAAGTTTGAATAGCCATTGACAGGGGCAAGCAAGGCAAACAATACACCCTACTTGGTCCTGCCAATAGCTACTTCCACCCAATACTTAATGAGCGGACTATCGAGGCGCTCCGCCAACACCCTGAGAAGGTTGTTGCTGCTGCCTCGCACTCCTTTCAGCAGTGACCCAACTCTTTTTCGCCTGATGGCAAAAAAGTCATCAGTTCTCGCTTCTGCGAACATTCCGGATGCACTGCAGTAACTCGGCAGCCTCAACAACATTCTGAGGATATTATTATATTGCACGCGAATTGCATGCGAATTGAATTAATGTTTGAATTAAGACTTCGTAGACCAAACTACAATCACACTTTTTCTATGGAACTCATAAAACAACTCTGTGGAGAACTAAAATGAACCAATCACGCGTCACTGTGGAACGCGTCTGCATGAAAAGATAGCTGACCCGTTGAGCCTGCACTTCATTTCGGCAGGACTAATTTGTTTAATTATTTCGGTTTTAACTTATTTCGTTTGACACGTAGAAAAAGTATTGTATACAATCGTTATATAATTAGCTTTTGAAGTACCTTGCCTAATATTCAATATACTCCTTGTTACCTTGCTTAGACCACTCGGGAAGCTTCTTGATCTGTGTAATGTGTATACGCGGTACTTGGGTAAAGAAGCATACATAATGCATATATAACGATTGCATAAAATCATATTGTGGAATTGTATTTAAGGAATAAATAAGTGTGTTTAAATAAGTACAAGCGCATATTTGCCCTAAAGGAGTAGGCAGAACACGTGGAATTTTATTTCAGTACAAGTTATAGCAATTCGTAGGTTTAAAAATGGAGAAAATGTGAAATTGTAGGTTGCGCTAGCTCAGAATACACTACAAACCGGTTCCCATAATTCCCAAAACTAATAAAAATCTGTAACTAAAGAGCGGTTGTTCCTTCTCACATCAGTGTGCTATTTGAAGTACAAATGAGTAGGAATAAATAGAAAATAAATAATCCCCACACCGTTAGTAAAATATAAAGTTCTCATCTTGTGAAAATTGCATATCATCGGGGCGGGATTAAAAAAGTAAGGTTAAGGTTGCGTAACAAAAAAGTAACAAAGGAACCCTAAGGGAACTCTATCTGTCCCTCTTTCACAACTATCTTAATAACTACTTATGCTATCGATTTGAAATTAAGAAAATTTGTAAATACCTAAATACATTGATATGACACGTATCGCACACGGTACGCGGGGTAAATAGGCAACGTGTAATACTATTATTGTTGACTATACGATTGTTTTTTGATTATTACCAACAGATTATTGCTCTTTAGCGATAAGACCGCCTGTTGTTTAATTCTGCTCTCTATGCTGTTTCTGAACGGTTTGTATTATTTTTGAGATGTACAATAAAGAGTATTATAAATCTAAAGTTGAGTCTTTATATTCATTTTTGCAATGATCCATTATTACTCGTAAACAAAACAGTCAACTAAAAATAATGGTATTATTCCTCAACCACATTTATCCAAAAGCCATTCCCGTAGAGTGTTGCACCTCGTTTTCTCATGCGTGGAAGACATAAGTGTCTCTTACTCGGGTGGTGAGGTTTGCAGAACCGATGCATCCGCTTTAATAAAATTGTACGAAACCTTCAGCTCGCCTGTCAGACTCGCCTATAACCTCTTCTTTTCTAACATACCTAACTTCTAAAAAAACTCACAAGCTAACACAATCAGTAAGACCATTAAAAGCAGTAAAATCCGATTTAGCCTGAAAACCCGGGGCCCTTATAAACAATTCAAACATCTGTCCACTTCGAGATTTAGATAAATAGACCCAACCCGTTTGCTACTAACCGGTTAGTCTCGCCCTCACACACGACGTCATATTAAAATATGATCATCTTAATTTAATTACGTTTCCTTTTCAAATTCCTCGTAATCGAAGTGAAAAAGAGATAATAACTTTATTAAACCTTATCCTATCTTCAAATTTATATCAACCCTCCTGGTTTGGTACATTGTTTTATATAAAAATATTATCTTTATGCACTCCTTGCATCCCATTGTAGCAGTGGTACCTACCACCACCACCAACTACATACAGGTTGGTCATAATGCTCTTTGTACAGTCAGCATCAAAACTGGTGCGCATTTGAAAAGTTCAAAAGTCTTTTTTATAAGGTAACAAGAGCTTTTGACTCCTTCATATGCTAAGCTACTTTTAATGCCGACTTGTATGTCCACAATTAGGTATACCAAGCCAAACAAGTCAGAACTATTTTTTTTTATGACATACGTGGCAAACGAGCAGACGAATCGCCTGATGGTAAGCGATTAGCGCCGCCCATGGACACTCGCAACACCAGAGGGGTTGTAAGTGCGTTGCCGGCCTTTAAGATGGGAGTACGCTCTTTTCTTGAAGGTTTGAAGGTCGAATTGGTCCGGAAATACCGCAGGCGACAGTTCATTCCACAGTTTAGCTGTGCTAACATATAATGTCCTTTCCCGGGACTCAAACTATCTATACATATACCAAATTTCATCTAAATCGATTCAGCGGTTTAAGCATGAAGAGGTAACAGACAGACTGGCAGATATATAAGTACAGACATTCTTTCGAATTTATGATATTAAAATCAAATAGACTTCTAGTTATAAAAAACCCATACCCGCTTACGATTCGTCTCATATACCCTCATTATTATGACCTCACAAAAGCGTTTTTCAATAGACTTGCTGACAAAGAAAAAGGAAATATCGTAATTCTTCTTTTAATCCCAAATTTTAAGTAGGATGAAGGATTCCTTTTCAATTTGACGTCTAAGCGGTATTGTTCTCTTTCAAAGTCATTCATATGTTCGCTATTAGAACATCGTGAATACGGTCCCTTGTCTATACATATATATACCTATAAACTATGTAGAGTCTGAAAATGTGCTGATACTTAGGAAATTACTTATTTTTTATTGAGACAATTTTCAATGCGGGTGGCGCAGGACCGGTCATTGTTGCACTCTTTAGGGGTGGCCTATGTCCAGCAGTCGACGTCCATCGGCTGATATGATGATGATGATGACTATTTGAAATCAGAAATATTCCTTATACAAAGTCGAAATTAATCCAACTAACGCCACAATACATTTCTAGTTCAGGCGGGGGCGTGAGGGGTCATAGCGATGAATTTTTCAATCACTTACGGCTACCTTGACTTGGCGAAGCGTAACCTGTATGGCTGTATGCGTTATTTTCTACTTTAACGATCGGAAACAGGCGTCACCTCGATTTCCTTTCTTATCGGTATACGGTCAGTTTTCCATATGCACGCAAAAGGAATTAGGAAGACCAATTAGGAAGCAGTCATTCAAATGTCAGCAGGTAAAGGTAAAGGATCTGTATCGACTCGACTGACACTGGCAGCTAACAGATTATTTATTTATTTTCATTTTATTTTTAATGAAAATTTTACTGTCCTTGTCCTTAAATCATTTTCAAGCCATTGCAACGTTAGAACTTATTAATTGAATGCTGCAATTTAGCAATAATATATCTAGATATAGATCATATGGTATATTTCGAGTAACTTAAGAAATGTTTTAATTAATATTTTGTTGTTTTGTTTGTTTGTTTGGGTGTCCGCTGGATGCGGGTGGCGCAGGACCGGTCATTGTGGATGTCTTTGGGGGAGGCCTATGTCCAGCAGTGGACGTCTTTCGGCTGACATAATGATGGTGATGATGAATATTTTGTTTGTGATTTTCGCATAATTAAGGAGAGTGACTAAGGACATTGAAAATAAATCACATTCTGAACATATATATATTATTAAATGTGCGGCACATACCGATAGTGGGACTATTTGTAGGGCCATTATTATTATTGACAAGAGAACAGGCAAATAATCTTGGATTTAAAATTAAATTCATGAAGAATATTGGTATCTACTAAGAAATTTTCAATTTTGAATAAAAGTGTTTTCTTTTCGTCGGTACAAAGTATTAGCAAGTTGTCGAATTGTAAACAAATCATTTAGGTAATTTGTGTCACTACACCAAGTCCATGAAAACGATGGAGTCAGCGATTCCATTATGTTCTTGAAACCACTTCAGCTAAAGTCTAGACGCGAACAAAACCTGCCTGAACGTCCGCATCTAAGCTATGTAAACAATTTTCGCCTTATTACACAGGAATAAGGATCAAAATTGTAAAGATACTTTTGACGTCGACCCGAACAAAAGTCTGATTCAGTCAGAACTTTGCTTTAAGAATTCTATTCAGTCTTTGTATGGCTTTGATGGATGACTGGCATTTAGCGTACTAATCGAGGGGGCTACGGTATTCTCAATGGCGGCATGAAAATGCAAACTACCCTCATTATTCGTTAAAATTATAAAAGCTGAATATAGTAATTTTAACGGCCATAATTACAACCTTTGCCGTTTTAATACGAACCTATTTACATGAAATTAATGATACTCGTATTGGTTCATATTACAGAGCTAAAAATTGCACTAATTTTAGGATATTGTAAAGTGTGTATTATACCTACGAGTATTATAATTATCGGCCTATATACGTACTACTGCGGTCTTCTTTTGCCACACCATTACCAACTCCTCATATTGTATTGGAAGTAGGACTTACTCAAGCCACAAATTCCTCTGAAATTAAGTTCGACATTTGTTCTCGAATATACCCACAGCTGCTGTGAAATACGAGAGCGTTGCGTGACAAATTATGTCTGACACTTTTGTTCAAGTTTGGTGACATCTGTGGAGGTCTATCTATTAGTGATATCAAATTGAAATTCAACTTAGAATTGTACTGTTCTATATTGATAATGTTGTGGTACATAATTTTTAACAAATAATATAAAATATTTACTAAGTATATTTTTTGTTATTTTTTTATCAATTAGATTAGGACAAAACATTGAATCTAATGCATTTGACTGCAAAACTGTTTTAACAATTTTCGTACATATGTAACGTGTCTCTATAATAATTAATAATACACAAACTACAAATTAAAATATTGTAAAAAAACATATCATTGGTCCGGAAGCCAGGAGAGTTATGCTAAACATTTAAGTGACATTTGGTTAACAGCTAGCGTCACTTAAGTGTCTGCAATAGGAACTTTTTCAGTGCTTTCTTGAATTTTGCCTTATTTAGATTTCATGAACTTTTGGAATATCTTGACTGAGTCAGACTACACCTCGTTGGTTCGAAAACAAATTAAAAGTTAAAAACGAGCATATTATTAACTAAAAATTTACTAACGTATGATAGCGTAACTGGTGTTTTAATAGGAGTTATTGTAAATGTAATCTTACATATAAATTTTTATATGCAATCCATTATGATGTTTAGGTATAATGTATATGGAGCCACATATATTGATTTATGATTGTGCGATAAATATTAATAAATTGAGTTAACAGTACTTAAAGCATTTTTCCAATGCAGATGTTAGATCAATTCAGATGTAGAGATAGAGATTCAGAACATTATTTTCTCGTCAAAATTTCGTTTCTAATATCATTTTCTTATATCATTAAAGATATATTTCTTTTGTTGCAGCGCCTAGACGGCAACATGAGCCTGACGTTAAATACGTCAGCAAAATGGCTGATCGACATGGCTAACCGCACCGTCATCAACCCGAACACCCTCATAGAGAAGTTCTCCCAAAACCGCACCGTTGACGAACCCACCCGCACCCTGCTTCTCACCTTCTATGGCATCCTGGTCTTCATTGGCGCTGCCGGCAACTCCCTGGTTGTCATTTCTGTAAGTGTAGTAGTCAGTGTTTCTGTGTGTCTGTGTGTCTGTGTGTGTATTTTGAGTCTCAACTCAAGACAACAGAACTGTCAGTATAACATCATATCGTCATGGCTAACCGCACCGCCATCAACCCGAACACCCTCATAGAGAAATTCTCCCAAAACCACACCGATGACGAACCCACCCGCACCCTGCTTCTCACATCCTATGGAATCCTGATCTGCATCGGCGCTGCTCGCAACTCGCTGGTTGTCATTTCTGTAAGTATTCTTAGTCACACAGCTTAACTGCTGCTTAATTTAAGCACTGTCAGCATATCGTAATGGGTGGGCAACTAACAACAACAAGTTGGCCGTTTTATAATCATTCTGAAACAATATAATCATCATCATCATCATCATGTCAGCCGAAGGACGTCCACTGCAGGATATAGGCCTCCCCCAAAGAGGTCCACAATGACCGGTTTAAAGTAAAAACTATAATAAAGTACATATTATGCATGGCTGTTTTTGAATTTGTATAATTTTGCGGTAATTAGGTAATATATTACGATTGAAATAATTACTTACATAAAATATTTACTTCGTGTGAGGGATTCAGGTTTACAAAGCTTGTATGTACAGCTTTGTCAACCTGAATCAGATAATTCTAATAAAAACAATTTTAATTATTTTTTTCATCCACTCGTACTAACATAATTATATTGTGTACATAGTTACATGAAATAAATGTTTATTCGTTTTCATAATAAGTATAGTGTCACTAAATCCTTTTAACTAATATTATATAAAAAGTTAAACATTTAGATATAACAGGTAAGACGGAAATCAATTGGAGAAAACAATAAAAATAATCTTAAATCAATATTATAACTAGTGGCACTGTGAGCTGTAGACTTCGCAAAAAAAAAACAGGAATTAAATATCCAGTAACTGACTCGACGATAAAAAAATTATATCTCTATATTATTATCGAACCTGCTCACAAAATTTCACGAGAATCGGTTGAGAAATGCGACCTGTAGAGGAGAACATGCGGACAGACATACGAAAGAATTTTTGTCGAAAGCTGAAACGGAGACGCTTTTTATTAAAAATGGGATTTATTTATTTATTTATTTATTCGCTCGCTCGATCATTGAATGTAAATTTAAAAAGAATAAACATTGCGGCGTGAATAAATTTGTACTAACAAGTAATATTCATCTGTTATATACTTTAATCCCGTCATGCGCGGCATATAATATGCCCCTTTACCGTTAAGCAAGCCAGTTAATTCTCATAACATTACCATATCAGAATTATCCAGTTAGCAAATAAATGTTTCAAGGTTCCGGACTCAAAACCGAAATAGGGCATATTACCGAGTGTACTATCCGTCCATCTGTCAGGATCATTATGATAGGAGTTTCTGAAACAGTATTAGTGAATGCGAATGTACCCGTCATAATAATAACGTAACATGAAGTTGTCTCGATCAGTCGCTACGTTTGTTTGACATGCTGTGGTTGCCAACGTATGGAAACTAGCAAAAACCGCATGTAAAAATCTTCTTATGAAAACGATGTATTATTTCAAAAAAATGAAGATTGAAGTTTAAGTTTTTGTACCCATTTTGATCATCTCTCTCGAGAGCCGGTCTACTCGTAAAATATCATTTATCGTTTAGAAGCAGTAGCGTACTTTTAGGTTAAACATCCTAATTATAATTATCAATCAATCAATCAATCAGTCTCTCTGTACATGATAAATCCGTGGGAGACGGGTGATAAATTGTCAAGTACACAGTAAGATAACAAGAAGACATATCTCTCCCTTATACATCACATTACCGATGTTATGACAACAGAACGTCTACAATGGACGCGTTTATATCCCCCTTATCGTTGTAAATAAAAGAGGCTAAGTACTTGTACTCTTAAACTTGTTTATTGTCAGTGCGATATAAATGTTTTAGTATCTGTAAACCAAGTCAACGATAGCCTCCTAAGAGTCACCATACAAGTCTAATTTCCTTTGCTTCCAAAAACGACCAAAACAAAACAAATGCAACTCTATTTCGGTTCAATGTATTTAAGTATGTATTTATCTATATAAGTATGTATATCGTCGTCTAGTACCCATAGTACAAGCTTTGCTTAGTTTGGGACTGGGTCGATTTGTGTAAGATTGTCCCCCAATATATACTCATATATATATATATATATATATATATATATATATATATATATATATATATTTATATGAATAATGCTTTTAGAAGAATAAGTCCTAACTTACCGGGTTAGGACGATAGAAAATGTCCGGCATACTCTAAGTCTAATAGACATGAAGTTGAAAGATGCTTTTTCTATAAAGGCTTCACAGATGAGGCATTAACGCGAATTGTACTACGGAAGTGTATGCAGGGTTCATGTAAGTATGTAATACAAGAAAGATTCTTTATTCCACCAGAACAGTACTCAACGCCTACTCCGTTATATCCTTACATAGTTCTGAGTAACATAGTGTATGTGAAGTCACAATAAAACATGGCAGATGACTAATCTAGAGAGCCACTAAGTGCCGATGAAATTGTCTATTGACTTTTGTCTATGATGATTTCGTAATTATTCAAGCAACTCGCACTTGACTGTTTATATTTTAACAAAGTATATTAATATGATCATTTATATTAACGATGTGGCCGTATAAACCTATAACATCGGTTTCTGTAAAATCAAAATTCATAGCAGGATTTTTCAGCAAAAACGTTTTTGTAATGACATAAGTTTTTGCCTACGCTGGTTTGATGTCATTTTAATTTTGATTGTTTTATTAGCCAACACAATTTAATGACAGTTCGGAACATTGTTTATATAATAGCCAATTGTGATATTGTAAACTTATGATTCTTGCAGTTGTACATGATTCTATAGAGCGCTTCTTCTGGCTCCATATCACACTTTTTAAAACCCTAGCAGTCTCCTGGAGAAAGAATGCTTTGCGACCTTGCATAAAAAGGATTTTCAAACTAACATATCTCTTCTTTTCCAGGTGGTCCGCAAAACAATGATGCGTACAGCCCGCAACATGTACATCGTGAACCTCGCTGTCTCTGACACTCTTGTCTGTTGCGTGGGCACCCCGCTAACCCTAATGGAACTCCTCACGAAACACTGGCCCTTACCAGACTGGCCGTGCCTCTGCAAAGCAACGGGGGCCATCCAAGCTATATCAATATTTGTGTCGACCATTACCATTACAGCGATTGCCTTGGATAGATATCAGGTAACATTGATTAGTTGAGTGGGGGATTTGTTTGGTGATAAGGATTCGGGAGCTTTGGCGGGCGGTTTTCGACAACACATTGATGTCAGCGGCAAACTGTTTGTTAATTACAATAGGTACACGTTTGGAAAGAAAGTTATTCTAATACGAGCGTTAAGCGAATGTTTTTGACCGACACGTGCTGGGTGAACACAAACACCTGCAGGCACCAGGCTATACCTACATAATCTTTTAAAGGCATAGTTGTTGCTCGAAGAAAGCAAATGTCAAGAATACTCGCTTTTATGTAAAACTAGCTGTTTCCCGCGACTTCGTCCGCGTCTTCGCTCCTATTGGTCGCAGCGTGATGTTATATAGCCTAAAGCCTTCCTCGATAAATGGACTATCCAACACAAAATTTTAAATTCGAACCAGTAGTTCCTGAGATTAGCGCGTTCAAACAAACAAACAAACAAACTCTTCAGCTTTATAATATTATATATATTAGTATAGATTAAACTATAAAACGAGAGAATGATACCTATCTGATGGGTGCTTGTGACTCTAGACGAATAACCAGTGCGTTGTCAATCCTTTATTGATTTGAAAATTGTTGTGTCAACAGCTTAAGACAAATGCAGTTTTCTCACTCAACACAGCGCAGCATTTTCAACTGTACGAGTAGTATTTATTGCTTTATTGCACATAAACCACGACAAAATGAAAAACAAACGAAAAGAAGACTTAAAAAGGCGAGGTTATCCCGTTCAGGGATCTCTTCCAGCTATCCTTTAAGCAAATGAGTTCAAAAACAAATTGAAGATGTGAATGAATGTGAATTATGCACCGAGCCAAATATAAAACAAAACAAATTAATTTCTATGTGTTTCAAGTGATGTGTATTCACATCACTTGAATATCAAATAAGATTTTAAAAACGCGAATCGATATATAAAAAGAAAACACGATTAAATACTTTGTCTATTGCTTAAATAATGTTTATATAAACGATAAGTAGTTCCATATAGGCGTGTTAATAAAAAATAACAATATAATATTATTAATGAAAATAGGAGTCGGACAGCCATAATCTTTTCGATGTAGCGTTGAAAGACGCTACAGATTCTGATGATGATCGCCTCACGGACACCGGTAACTCATTCCACAACTTAACGGCCCGAACAGTGAACGATCTCTTATATGCACGCGACCTATAAAACGGAACGCTAAGAGATTGGCGTTAGAACTTGAGCGAAGTGTGTGTGAAAAAACTATGTTATGTAAGCCGGGGACTGTCAGAATCGTGATCGTAAATGTGCGTGCAATAATTGTAAATTTGAATTGAAACCGATACGTTGATTCGGACAGACCTCCTTGTTATTATACTGGTTCATTTTTGCTTGAAACGCAGAGCGCGGCGCAGCGTCTTTGTGTGGCGTAGGCGGTTTTTTGGTAAAGCGAACGCGGTCCCGGGACGTCACACCAAAAAACCGCGCGGGAAAGCGGAGTGGAGGCGGCGTGTGTGACATATGAAGCAGTAATCGACACTATCGGCAGTCGACAGTTTCGGAAAGGTCAAAAATTAAAAACAGACTCCGCCCCGCACCGCGCCGCGCCCGCTCTGTGCGTTTCGATCTTTTATCCTCCTAGCGTTTCGTCGGGTATTTCCTAAAGAAGCTCGAGCACCTTGGCACCTTATCCCAGGAGTTGGCGTAGGTACTAGTTTTATGAATGCGACTGCCCTCTCACTTTCCAATCCAATCCAAAGGGAAAGCTAGACCTTACTGCATGGCTAGCACAAGACGGTGCGCGAACTATCTCACGCAAGACATAGACTATCCGTCTTTTTCTGTATGTACCAATTAGAAAAGGACGGAGAGTCTATCTCGCGCTTGAGCTAGCTCTAATGAGCTAATCTACAGTTGCATACAAAAGATTTTTTGAAAAAACCCAATGGCACAAAAATATGTCTTATCGCTCGGCTAAATTTGCTTCTTGCTATTTCACTGGTTACAGGATGTTATTTCATCATTGACTAGTCTGGTCTAGTTAGCAGACTTGCTTCTAAATGTAGTTGTTTACCCGTAAATTGGGATATCTCGGCGCGGGAGTAGATTCGCGCACGATTTTATTGCTCTGGCGTCACTATTCGATAAACTAAGTAACGATCGGTATTCCCTAAAAATATCGGATCGAATTTAAACAGGTTAATATGAGCCATTGAAGCAAAGATCAAAGCACCAAGTTTTATGAAACTAGCTTTTATCCAAGACTTGAAGTGGAGATTGATTATATCGTGCCTGCTGTCAAATATTCACCTCCTGCTCCACCCCATTAAGAAGTGATTTCCAGGGTGAAAATTATTCTGTGCCCTTGCCCGGAATTCAAACTATTTTTATACAAAACTACGGTATGGGATTCTTTAAGAAAGGAGTGTATAAATTTTTAAAAGGTCGGCAACGCACATGTCATACCCCTGGAGTTCCAGGCGTCGATAGGCTGCGGTGACAGCTTACCATCAGACAGGCCGTACGCTTGTTTGCCACCGACGTGGTATTAAAATATATATATACTAAATTTGATCTTATTCGGTTCAGCAGTTTGAAGCAAAAAACGGCAACAGAATGACAGATATACATACTTTGGATTTTAGAAAGTAGTTTATTCTTCAAATTAAGCATATTACATGCACCTATGAACGTCAATAAACTACCACCGGTTCGGAAAAATATACCTCTGCCACGAGAAGAATCGGCGTAAGAAACTCGGCGAGGTGTCATTGTTTCAAAACAATATACATTGTATAGTTAAATATAAAATTACAGTGTCAGCTACTACAAAATAACTTATTACTTGTCACTTATAATCTAATTCCATAACAATAGCTTCCAAAGTCGCCGCGTGTTATGGAAAACAGCAAATATGGAAAATGGAATATTTGAGGGTTCCGTACCTCGAAGGAAAAAACGGAACCCTTATAGGATCACTTTGTTGTCCGTGCGTCTGTCTGCCTGTGTGTCAAGACCCTTTTTTTCAGGAACGTGCAGAGGTATCAAGCTGGATTTTATACAAAATTCTAGGGTCTACTGTCCCTTGGAGCTGCGAAAAAATCAAACTTCTAAAGCCAACGCAATCAAAAGATACAGCCTTTTATACCGCAAATTTTCGACACTCGCAAGGGAATCAAAACCTACAGAGTACTTCCCGTGAACTCAGAATCTTGAAATTTGGTACGAAGCAACGTCTTATAGCACAGATATAGGAAAACTTGCGAACACCGCAAATTTTTTGTTACATCATATAGTAAAAATATTTTTTGCGGAACACTTGGGTGCGCGAGCCCGACTCTCACTTGGCCGGTTTTTTTATTTAAAATTTTATTGCACAAATCACATAAGTACAAAGGGCGCACTTAATGCTGTGAGGCATTCTTTACCAGTCAACCATAGGGCCAAACAGAACCTTGTAAAATTGGGTGCAGTGAGCGAAAACATGAAAAGTAAATTAATTACAGAAGAATTTACACAAATATTTTATAACCATATATATATATACTTATAATTAACAGAATAAATACAATAACATAAGTAAATAAATAAAGGTACCTTGAATGCCGTGCTCTTCGCACGCGTACGTTGGACAGTCAAGAGTACATTTGGTAGATGATCATTTTAGTACTTTGTCGTACTGATGTAACAATAATGCGACAGTTGGGATACGTCAGGGTTGTGAAAGTGACAAAGTACTAAAATGATCAAAAAATCATCTACTTTTGCTGTTGACCGTACAAATCACAAACCAGGAGACGTATGATGGTTGCCGTGGATAAGATATTCGTCACGTTCTGACAAGTATGCAAGTGCGTCTTATCCACGACGATGAGTGATAAAATGGCAACCACCATACGCCCGTACAAAACCGTACCGTATTCTCTCTATATAATTGTTATGAATTTCAATATATTTATAATTTTAAGTATTAATTAAATTGCATGTAATTATTCAAATACAAAATATTTTCGGAATATTGTACGCCTTAGAGGCAGGTTATACTGAACTATATTATTTTACATCACACCTTGACAAAAAGCGCGTTTTTCACTTTAAACCCACTTTTTGGCCAAGTGGTGTCGTAAAATTGTGTACAAAACACGGGTCGTAGAACAGAAAGCTCTCTCGCGAATTTACTCAAACATCTGCCATATCGGCCTTTCTTTGTTTTACAACCCTTGTATCGTAAATAGCTATTTTAACACCTGTATTCACTCACATATAACCAGCAATAAAAAAAATGATTTTGATTTTGAAACTGATGATTGTAATAAGAAAACACACTATGCGTATAATGTATGAGCACAAGTGAGCGAAAAAGACACGCGGAGCCGGGCGGAGGCAGTTTTGCATTTTGGATCTTGCCGAAACTGTCGACTGTCGATTACTGCTTCATAAGAATCATAATCTCAAGACGAAAGTCTTTGACCAGTGTGTGTTGCCAGTGATGACATATGGCACTGAAACGTGGTCGCTTACTATGGGCCTCATAAGAAGGCTCAAAGTCACCCAAAGAGCAATGGAGAGAGCTATGTTGGGAGTCTCTCTGCGTGATCGCATCAGGAATGAGGCCATCCGCAGCAGAACCAAAGTGACCGATGTAGCCCTCCGAATCGCAAAACTTAAGTGGCAGTGGGCGGGGCACATAGCACGTAGAACCGATGGCCGTTGGGGCGGAAAGGTTCTCGAGTGGCGACCACGTACCGGCAGGCGTAGCGTGGGCAGGCCCCCCACCCGGTGGACTGATGACCTGGTGAAGGTCGCGGGTGTCCGCTGGATGTGGGTGGTGCAGGACTGGTCATTGTGGAAGTTTTTGGGGGAGGCCTATGTCCAGCAGTGGACGTCTTTCGGCTGACATGATGAAGAATCATAAGTATGTCACAGACGCCGCCTCCGCTCCGCTATCCTGCGCGAATACCGCGCGGTTTTTTGGTGCAGCGTCCCAGGGCCACGTTCGCTTTACCGCAAAACCGCCTCCTTTCCGCAACGATGGCTTTCTTAGCTGACTGTACTCAAGAAAGTTAGTTCTCAGGCATCTTAACTCTTATTTAATTATACTCCGTATTTCTAACCCAAAGTAGAAAAAGAACACTTAAGATTTGACGACCTGCTTAGCGTAGTTGGTAGTGCTACTGCCTCCGAAGCTAGAGGTCCCGGGTTCGAATCCCAGCGAGGGCATTATTTGTGCATTTAGTACGTATTTTGTTCTTGGGTCTTGGATGTTCTCTATGTATTTAAGTATGTATTTATCTATATAAGTATTTATATCGTCGTCTAGTACCCATAGTACAAGCTTTGCTTAGTTTGGGACTAGGTCGATTTGTGTAAGATTGTCCCCCAATATTTATTTATTAAAGTGTATTTTACCTAACTAGAGTTCTATGAGATACTTTAGTCTTAACAGAAATGAGTTTAATGGAGCGTAAACTACGTTGTCCTCTTAAAAAGTTTGGTAAGAGTTGGAAGGACGCTGGCCAAAGTAATTTTCTACTTTTAGTACCAGCTAACTGTGTATTTGCGTAACTTACAAAATACAGTTAATTCACTTGCATGATCATCTTTGACATCGGCGTCCCAAGGGTTTATTAACTCTCGTAGCTGCCGATATAACTAATCCGCAAATCATAAAAGTGTCGGCAACGCGCTCGTGATATATATTCTGGACTCACAGGCGTTTATGGGCTACGGTGTCTGCTTACTATCAGGCAGGTCATATGCTAGTTTTTCAAAAATTCCTGCGGTACTTGTGCAGTGCTTTAATAGCTATTTACGATACAAGGGTTGTAAAACAAAGAAAGGCCGATATCGCAGATGTTTGAGGCCCGAGCCGCAGGTGAGGGTCATAAATATGCGATAGAATTCTGTTTTAAGACCCGTGTTTTGTGCACAATTTTACGTCACTACTTGGCCAAAAAGCGGGTTATTCCGGATGCGCAGCGTGCGGAAAAACGGGCTTTTTGGCAAGGTATGGTGTAAAATATATTTGTGTTATGTCGGAGCTCCATCCAATGCCCGTTTCGCTGATACTCACTGCTTTCTCATCTGGTACCTTCTGGAGAAAGCTACATAGTTAAACGGTATGGTTTATTTCAAATAACGTCACTAGATTGTCAAGGAAGCATTAACATGACTTAGTTTCATCTAAACCAATTCAGCGGTCTAAGCGTGAAAAGGTAACAGACAGACAATCAAACAAGAAATACAAATGAAGTTTGTTATACGTCGGGCGCTTTCCTGATTTCTCGATGCTTTCAGTGTCAACCGATACGAATGCAGTACTGCCTAGCTTCTGCGTATAGTATTACTTCTGTGCAAACGTAATACTGTCAGTATTTCATCAAGTGAGGAAATCTCACATCAGTTAACTTGCGTCAAAGAACAAAATACCTATTACATATCGCCGCTCCCGCCCCGCTAAAGCCCGAGCCACACCGAATGCGTGCGCAGCACGTGCGCGTGCGCGTGTGCGTGACGTGCGCGTTGTATCGTATGAAATGCCATACATAGTACATGTAGTGTGTCTCGGCCTTAAGTCAGAAAGTCGCCGTTGGGCACTCTTTAACACTTTTTTTACTGGATGCAAATTTATTGACTGATGGTATCCGAAATACTTGCACTCGCAACAGTCGCAACACATAACTATATAATATTGAATTGTCTGTTTCCGTACTATTCTGTGCTAAAAACAGGTATTTTACAAGACACCCTAATTCCCGGGCACTTTACATCGGCTAACGATTAAGTGTGCCTACAAAGTTGGTTCTCTCTTGAATTGTTCTTGTTTGTCACTGTTCGTTGAACATTAGGAATTCACTGTGTTTCGTGAAGACAGCTAATTGTTCTTCATGAACCTAAGTTTTTTTTTTCTTATTATTACATTGTTCATCGACGATTTTGGTCAAATTTAAGTGACTATTTAATTTGGCATTGATGTAACTGATAATAAGTAAAGTAAGTTTAAGTATGTATTTATCTATATAAGTATGTTTATCGTCATATAGTACAAGCTTTGCTTAGTTCGGGACTGGGTCGATTTGTGTATGATTGTTTGACGACCTATTTAACCTAGTTGGTAGTGACACTGCCTCCGAAGCTAGAGGTCCCGGGTTCGAATCCCGGCTAGGACATTATTTGTGCAATTAGCACGGATATTTGTTCTTGGGTCTTGGTTGTTTTCTACGTATTTCAGTATGTATTTATCTATATAAGTATATATATTGTCGTCTAGTATCCATAGTACAAGCTTTGCTTAGTTTGGGACTAGGTAGATTTGTGTAAGATTGTCCCCTAAAAAAAATTGTCCCTCAATATTTATTTATTTTATTTAATAGGCTACGATCATTATCATCATCATCTTTATCAGCCTATAAATTATACGTTGTACAGTCTGGGTCGAAAGTAGCTGCGCATGTGAAGATTTCACAAGCTCGTATTCTCTTATAAAAAAGACGTTTGATCTTTGCAAATGGATAGCTACTTTTGCTCACTGTACCACTACTTGGCGTCATAAATGGGACGGAACGGACAGTAGTAGCCACACTGGCCCAGTGGTACATCACTTACACCTTTGAATTTATTCGGATGCAGATTTCCTCACGATGAATTTCTTCACCAGATATCTAACGGTAAATTACAAATGATATTTCGTACATGGGTCCGACGAACTCATTGGTACGAGCCGGAAATCGAGCCCACGACTGCCGTTCGACAATGGAACTCCTGGGCTACCCTAATATTTCCATGCAATTATATATTAATGAGCACCGCTTACAACTACAGTCGAGTTGGCCTACCCTTAATTCAAAAATTTCAGCCGATAAATAAATGAACAACGATTTAAAATTTCCCCGGTGATACTTTATCAGTAAATCTTGCTTCAAATCAGACCCATTAGATTCATCAATTACAAGGTATTAAAATAAGGAAGAAAGCGTATTCTGGGAGTCACACATCCAAGTTAAATTGGGTGAATAAAATCACATTATTTTACCAGAACTCTTGGCATTCCCTCGAATGTATTTTAACGAAAATATGCTCTTATAAATATTGGACGATTTATTTCCAAGTCCAGGGGCATTCAAATACCCACCTTATTTCATGATACCATAAAGCAGACAGTTGTTTATATTTCAGTTTATTTCATTGTAAATTTTAACATTATAAATGACAGCTTAAAATCTGTGATTTCTGCCTTGGGGGTAGGAAGATAATTAGAGATATTAAGGGAAAGATAATAAGCAGACTTTAGAGATTTCTTTCAAGAAAGTCAGCAACAGTAATTCTCTTTGATATTGTGTTCCTGATGATGATTAAAGAGGTAAAATTAGCTGAGCCCTCCTTCAAATTTAAGCATTCTAATTAGATCGAAAATTAGTGCGATTAAGACCATTGCAGGTGCAAATCTTTAGTAATAAAATTATTAAATGGAGGTTAAGTTTTTGACTAAAATTTACCCCTTTTGAAAAAATCCAAATTTTTAAAACCTAATAGAAAATAAATACTTATTGTTACTTACTATTTAGAGTATGTATTTTGATTATTTTTGCATTTGTTTTTCACAGATTTGTCAAGTAGGATATGTTTGCGGTTTTAGCACTGTTTAAAGCACTATTAAAAAAAGAATTAAAAGAAGCAAAACAGATACATAATAATATGTAGAATCAATAATTTGTTTGAAAAAAGGTCAACAACCAGGGAAGAAACAGTCAAAACCATTCGTATAGAAAAATTACGACGTAAGTTTCCAACTGGTCCACTGTGTTGAGAGTGACACGAGTTTGTCTGTAGGCATTGATGTACTATTTTATAGAACTAGATTCACAATCTGCCCACAAAAATGGCCCCCGTGAAAGTACCGCCCGGACGACTCGGGCGGTACTTTCCTGTTTAGTCGCGTTTGGACCGCAGACAGTGACAGTTGTCCAACAGTGACGAAATCTGCTGTGAAAAACTGCTTTAATAGCTACAAAAAACCAAGGAAAAAGACGGAATATACTTCTTTAGGTTAGTTATTTTGATAACGTTACAAAATTTATGTAAATTCCTGGTAATTTCATGGTTTTGAGTAAATAATTTTGTTAGTTCAAATGAAAGGTTATCAAGAAACAAAATGTAAGGAGTCGCTATTAGGTCAAGTTTTTTTTTAATTAAATTTCCACAACATCCTCAGCGACGTTCAGAATGGACCGCTATTTTAGCGCAAAATAAACGAGACGCACTCTATAAACCAAGCCACACTTAGTGTTGTGTGTTCGGCCTATTTCCCTATTACCGACATATACAGGACCAGTAAAGGCTTAAATCGACTAACTGCAACTGCTAAACCTGTCTTGAACGTAAGTCCGTTTGTTCCCGACTCAAACTACATTATTCAAATTCTGTTTTAACATATAATTTTAGCGTGAAAAATCATGCAGAGTAAAACATTTTCATATACGAGTAGTTATATGAATTGATATAATAAAAATCAATTTAACGTTAATATATTTAAATAATTTATCTTTTAAAGTTCATAGTCGGTATCTTTGTTTTATAGATGTCAGAGATAGATGACGATGACTTGCAAAGAAAAAGTTGTAAAACTATAAATGCTGCAGAAGTCAGTACTTTTGAAATAACTACCTATAGTCTTGCTCAAGAGTTTCATGAAGGTAAATATCTTAATCTCTAACACAGAAAAAGAACAATCACAGAACGTGTGTGAATGTTGTAATGGAATGTTTTATTCATTTTTTTTGTTCAAAAATATTATTAATATAAAAATAATTTAAATAACCAAAGCGACTCCATTAGGTACTTTCACTGTTCACTTTTGACATTTATAAAGTAAACATTGGTAGCCAGTATACGACAGTGTACTAAAAAGTTTTTACCATGTTGGTTCTTATGTTTGCAAATTTGACACGTGATACTAATGTCTGTAAGTTCTTTTTTGTATGAAGTTTTTATCTTGACTCGGACTATAAAGAAGCGTTATTATCAGCTATTGGAATGTAACTGTCAGTGTCATCTTGCGCCACATTTTTAGTTATTTATGTTCGGCATTGTGTGTCTATTTCTATATCTTATGTCAATGTCTGTAGGTGTCGAAATATCAGATTCTTAAATAAATAAAGGTGAAAAAACTTCTATATTTACAAACGTGTTGCCAGCCCAAAGACATGGTATCATCATGATGTCACGTTCTAAATGTCGAATCACACCCCTGATGTTTAGAGTGATTGGTCGCGTTATACAGAAAGCAACCAAAATAAGAAACAATATAAATTAGAATTCAGAATTGACATCAGTATATTATAAGTTGTGTAAGTACATACGTAACCTTATTTCAAACGCCATTTCAAGAAATTTATTCGTTTCAAAAAAAAATTTTTTATCGTCATTCCACTGTTTTATGTCTATACTTGATTTAAATTTAACTTATTTTTTATTTTTAAGAGAAAGGCACTTTTTATATAAGTTTAGTATTATGAATATTTTATGACTGCTATGCTCGTAATCTATCTATATATCTAATCTAATATATTTATATACATATATAATTTTTGTATTTTTATTTATTTATCGGGTCTTTCAGAAACGGCTCTATCGATCTCGACGACATCTGCATTTCGAGGGTTTACTGGGTCGGATAGATATAGCTAGGTCTCATTTGCCATTTAGGTGACGCCTAATTCTTTTTTTTATATAAAATAGGTAAGCTTTTGACCATTACCTGACCTGATGGTAAGTGATGAGGTCGAGGGTTGAGGAGATGAGGGATGGCTTTCTACAAAAAACAAAGTTATGTAAAAAATAGTTTACTGGCTGTGTTTTGCACAAGACACTCCGATAATGCTCCCAAATGGATAGGTCTGAGCAATAAAGCATTTGATCTTGTGTTATATTTAGGATTTGTTTAGATTTACCTTTTGTTAGAAGTTTCTTGATATTCAACTTTGTTTAACTGTTGTAACAAGCCGGTTTATAAATATACATCGATTTTGATTGCCTAACTTGAACTTTTACATGAAATTTGGACCAAATTTAAAGTGGTCAATTTCTGCCTAGCGTTTTTTCTGTCGTATCCTTAAGGAAGTCAGCTTTGGTACCTAACCCAGATTTGGCGTAGGTCCTAGTTTTACGAAAGTGACTGTCATCTGATCGTCCAACCCAACATAATAAACTAATTTTCAAATTAAAAAAAAATTCAAAATTCAAAATTGTTTATTTATATTTTAAATATCAAATGACACTTCGTATCGTACATATGTTTTTTCTAAATAGCCCAGTGGTACAGTCAACGAATTCAATTTCGGACCCCTTAAGGTTGACAGTCCGGTCAAACTGTACAGACATTAAATTAAACTAGTGGCTCTGTGAGCTGTAGACCAAATTTCAAAATTCCAAAAAGTGACTTGAAAAAAATTATAATTATAATTATCAAACCTGCTCACAAAATTTCACGAGAATCGGTTGAGAAATGCGACCTGTAGAGGAGATCATCCGGACAGGCAGATATACGAAAGAATTTTTGTCGAAAGCTGAAACGGAGACGCTTCGCTCGCTCGGTCAAATATTGTCCCAAATTAAAGAGCACGACTGTACGTATCCGGGGTATCCCACGACCCCTAGACTAGATTGAAAGGCGTGTGCCTTTCCTGATTAGAGGCGGTACGCTACGAGAAAACTGTCAGCTGTCAGTGTCAACCGATACGAATGCAGTACTGCCCCGCTTCTGCGCATGGTATTACTACTGCGCAAACGTAATGTCAGTATTATTTCGTCAAGTGAGGAAATCTCACATCAGTAAAATTACGTCAAAGAACAAAATACCTATCAAATACCGCTTCCGCCCCGCCAAGCCAGGAGGACTCCTAAGGCTGCGGTCTGGACGCCAGCGGGCATGGGCGCAGAGACCGGACGCTCATACATTTCTCCTGGCCGCTGGAGCCCAAACCACGGCATTATCCCTAGGTAGGAATTGCAGTCCTGGTCCCAATTTGTATGAAAATTCCCGAGAATTTGAATGTATGTATGTGTAACTTTATTGTACATAAAACACGAAAAATTATAAACGTAAACAAAAAGTAGACGTACAAAGGCGAGCTTATTATCCCTTCAAGGGATTTCTTCCAGCCAACCTTTCAGCAAATGAGTTCATTAAAAACAAATGGAGGATGACGACCTGTAAATTATGCACCGAACCAAATTTAAAACAAAATAATTAATTTTGAATATACATAATTTATAATTTAATACAGAAAATATGATTAAGTATCCTATTATTGCTTACAGCTCAAGATATAAATGTGTGTGAGAGAACATAAATAATGTTTGTTGTAATTTGCACGCCCTATCCCACGGTTTCTGCGTGGTTACGCCATAGACAAACTGACAAAATACAAACTAGTACAGAATGAGGCCTACGGCAGCCCAATGGTTTATTCAAGTGGAATAATATGTATCTAAATCCTCTCATATGTTGTATGTATGCGCCCTTATTTTTGAACTTCACTGTTCAAACGTGTGCGGCTGTCTAGCAGCGGTCGTTAGTTTGAATTCCAGCTCGTACCATGAATTTTTCGGATCTTACATATGTACGGAATATCATTTGATCCGTCAGCTTTCCGGTGAAGAAAACACATCATGAAGAAAGGCATACATGTCCAATCCAATTCAATTCAATTTATTTCTTTTTGTTAAACATAGGTTACAATTACAAGTATAAAGTAAATATTGGAGCTTAAATACAAAATATTCGACCTCTATGTTTTGTCTAGAGTAGGTGTACAAAATATAATAATATCTTCAACCTGCTACTTATTCAAATTGAGATTGATTGATTGATTATTTCTCATATATCTTACGAGTGCTGACGTATATAGGATGATGATGATGATGACGACTCAATGAGAAGGATTGGGGAGTGTCCTCGTCGAGTGAACGCACTTACATTCACATGAATTAAATCTTGCCTATTTTGCTTGATAGCATGGCAAACAAGCGTACGGCCCGCCTGATGGTAAGCGGACACCGCAGCCTATGGACGCCTGCAACTCCAGCTGTGTCACATGCGCGTTACCGAACCTAACACACAATCACACAATATTTAGTATATTATATGAAACAGCACGTGAGAAGACAATGTATTGTTTATGCCTAGTAAAATAGACATCCAACAACACAATAACACATGTGATAGACCCCCAAGGTCATCAGTAACCAAGTGCTGACACATATTGATTTAGTATGAAGTCCATTTTATCAGTGTATCATTGAGAGTCTGCATAATGAACAAATACCTACACACTACAGATAAAACCACTTAATATAACGATAGTGAGACGGCTCTAAAACAATAAATGGCTAATATTCGTGGTATTTCGTGGAATACTACTGGAATTGCGGTGTTGTAATGGAACATTTTCACAATATATGATGGGCATAAACGAATATACTTTATATTATAAACATGAAAGTTTGCGCCGATGTTAGTTCTTCTTGGTAAAATTGACGAACTTCTTGGTAAAATAGCTTAGACATCAGAATAGCATACTTATGGGCTTTAATTTATATGCGTAGAAAATTGCACTCAGCATCTAGTCCACGATATTTGACAAAGTACATATATATCCCGACTAAAGATCGGGTAGAGATATCTCTACCTTTGAAAATCAGAATGACAGACATCAAATAGGAATATATCCTTCTGTCAAATCACGGTTAAAATATCTACCTACATATAAATATAACTTGGCCATGATGTTATCGTTAAATAGTAGATAGTAGAATAGTACTGGATTGTATTAATTAACTATGGTAGTCAATGGCACTGTTAAAACATACTTTCTTTCCTGAAATAAAATAAAACGACTTGTCACTATTGATACTAGAAATAAAAACAAGAATTTCGCTACCGGCACTTCTGAAAACACCTCTTTGATGACTTTGTATTATAATTGAGCTAACATGTTCTTTTTGTCCACAGCTGATCGTCTTCCCAACAAGGCAAGGCCTCCAGACCATGGGAGTCCTAATCATCATGCTCTGCATCTGGGTCATAGCCTTCTTCCTCGCATCTCCTCTCTACATATTCAGGAACCTGAAGACCCACAACATCGGTTTCATCGGGATGGACTCTCTCAGCTTCTGCATTGAAGACTGGCCCATCGCTAATGGACGAGCCATGTACTCAGTATTCAGTCTCATATTTCAATACTTACTGCCAGTCCTAGTCGTAGTTTTAGCCCATATTCAAATCCATAGAAGACTAAGAGGTCGAAGACGAACTACTAGAAAAACTCCAACAATTTTGATAGCTATTGCTGTAACGTACGTAATAAGCTGGTTGCCGTTAAACGTATTCAATTTAGTAGCAGACTTCTCGAAAGAACCGATACTTGGGGAGGATTCCATGATAATAACTTACGCTATATGCCACATTATTGGTATGTCAAGCGCGGTATCAAACCCGCTTCTATACGGCTGGCTAAACGATAATTTTAGGAAAGAATTTGAGGAGATTCTCTGCTGCTGTCGGAAAAAGGGGCAGAAGATAAACCAAAGGAGTAAGAATAGGAAGATGGATACAGAGTTAACAGCGCTTGCACAGATGGAGCAGACCGTCACGACCAACACAAAGACCTCACACTGCTCCCAGATTTTCTGACTAAAAAGCTGCTGCAAATAGCATGAGCAGAGCAGCATTGAAATGCAAAGCATCTAATGCAGTGTCAATTTGAACACTCTTAGCGTTAATGGTGTAAAAAGTTCCTTTCTATGTTCTGTTACGTGTTAAGTGATTGTAATCTATGTGAATAATTGTATTATAGTTTGTACATATGTAAATGTAATTGTTCGTACTTTACGTTTTTTGAGCCCAAAACGTAGATTACTTACAATGTTTCGTGGTGAGGTTTTGTAATGAAATTAAATATTATTATGAAGAACCTATTTTTATTAATCACCTTGTGCCCGATTTGGCCTAACTAGGATAAGTGATCAGCGTTAAATATGGCGCCAGTAAATGCACTCCTCTCTGAAAATTGTCTGTCTTGCTATTCAATCAGACTTCAACGAACACGGTTTGATACAACCGAGCCTAAGGCTTAATTAAACGGCACAATCAAGAACTAACTTTAAATTACTTTCTTATTCTATTCTTATTTGGTCCAATCGTCACTTTTTTTTAATATTGAGGGACAATCTTACACAAATCGACCTAGTCCCAAACTAAGCAAAGCTTGTCCTATGGGTACTAGACGACGATATACATACTTAAATAGATAAATACATACTTAAATACATAAAAATCATCCAAGACTTGAAACAAATATTCGTGCTAAACATACAAATAATGCCCTGACCGGGATTCGAACCCGGGACCTCCGGCTTCGTAGGCAGGGTCACAACCAATTAAGTAAAAGTGGTCGTCTAGTATATATAAAAGGTAAAATCCAATATATCATAATCAGGGCCCGTATTCAATCTTCAATGTTTGATAGAACGTCTTATAATACTTTGAGGTCTTATTTTGATATTAAAAGACAAATATGTGAAAGAAGGGACATATCCACTTTTGTCGAACATCGTGGATGGAATCGTGTCCCTTGCTATATGAAATTTCTAGAACTTTATTAGAATAAACAAAGGTTAACAGCGCTTTCTCTTATCTCCTTATAACCCAGTTAGCCCGACCAGGTGTTATACAGTATTATAACACGCCCATTCCTGTTTAAAATGTGAACTTTGCCCAGTTCCAAAAAAGTATCACATTACATTGGCAAAAAAAAGTTATAGTTTTAACTGGGTTAACACAGTCATGATCTCAAAGAGATGATTGAATGTCTTCAGCAACTGTACGACTGCAACTAACAGGTAAGATTATGTTTGAGCGAGCGAGCGAAGCGTCTCCGTTTCAGCTTTCGACAAAAAATCTTTCATATGTCTGTCTGTCCGGATGTTCTCCTCTACAAGTCGCATTTCTCAATTGATTCTCGTGAAATTTTGGGAGCAGGTTCGTAAATTATATATATTTTTTGGTCGAGTCAGTTTTTGGAAATTTTTGAATTTGATTTTTATTTGCGAGGTCTACTGCTCACTAGTACCACTAGTCATATAGTTCCGGTTTGGCATCTGTTTCCACGATATAGCTTAGGGACTGGTTTTAGATTTGTCCGTTGCACCCAAAGGGAAAACTAAAACATCTCGTTCGAACTCCGAGAAAAAGCTGGTATTAAATCTCAAATGATATTTGTTGGTTAAACCTTGTTTCGCAGACAGAAGTTTCATAGAATGTATGTTTCCCATAATTTTCATTTTTTTCACAAAGTGTCACGGTTATAACCTAACCTACCCTACTTTTCTGGTTGACCTAAATGAGATCTACACAATGACATAAAAAGCCTACCACCACCACCACCACCACCACCACCACCATATCAGCCCAAGGACGTCCACTATTGGACATAGGCCTCCCCCAATTTCATGGGGGGTAAATGCCATAATCGCCACGCTTGGCATGCGGTTTGGTGATCGCAGTATCTCCTCCACTCCAGGGATGCTGCTGCCCATAGTGCCCACCCTCCGCTGGTCTTGGTGGCGGTTTCAGGACATACCCGTACCCTGGTCATCAGCCTACCTAACCATGTCGTGTCGGAAAAGAAGGCTTTGTATGAAATGAATTATTCTGCGAATCAATACATTCTACGAAACTTTTGTCTGCGAAATAATAAGAAATTGTCTGCGAATAAATTAATAAAATCAAATGGTAATCCAGCAACCAGCAGGGAAGGTCTACTTTCTGTTCCTTTCAAGATGCACGGAAACCCAAGGCTTATACATTGGATTATCCAGATACCCCGACAGCTGACAGAGAATACTGGTGTCTGACGTCCGTAGCCGGTTCCAAAAGGATAAAACGCGGGGGTGTAAAAATGGCGAATAATTTTGAAGAAAAAAAAACCGACTTCAATGGGGGAGGCCGGTGAAAGATTATTATACTTAGATGGTGCAATCTTAGATTCCATACAATAAAATAAAAACACAAAAAATCACTATATGTTTGCCTTTAAGATTTGAGGAGTTCCATCAATTCCTCATGGATCCCATCATCAGAAATCGAGCATTACAAAAAATAATCGTGAAGATAGAACTTGCTTAACAAACACAGCTAGGAGGACAAATCGCCAAACGTGAACTTTTCGTCGTTGAAGAGTTCTGTTCTGATCATCATCAGCAGTTCCACTTCATCAAATGTCACATTTTTGGATGAAAATGCTCGATTTGTTGATAAAAACACAAAAATCACTATATGTTTGCCTTTAAGATTTGAGGAGTTCCCTCAATTTCTCATGGATCCCATCATCAAAACTGCGTTTTGACAAAAACGGGACTAACTTAGATATATATACTTACAATCCAAAAAAGAATTTTCCAAATCGGTTAATAAATGACGGAGTTATGGAGTAACAAACATTAAAAAAAAACATACAACCGAATTGATAACCTCCTCTTTTGAAATCTTGAAGTCGGTTAAAAAGTCCGGGACTTAGGCTTCGGAAAACATGCTTGATCCGATTGGTTTAATAACCTCTAGGTGGCAAGTTGTTGAGTTAGGCTGCAGGAAATACAGTAACATTCGAATGAATATAGAAAATATTAACGTTTGTATTATGTTTGCCCTTGTTAGAGTGACGCTCCATACTAGTAAGAGGCAAACATTACCGTATTGTTATTTCACGATTACAGCGCCTGCGTGTTTTAAACAGTAGTTTATACCCGCTTGACATTGCTCCGCGGTTAGAAATTAATTCTATGACAGAAGTGGCATAAGTTGACGGCCTGTATAGCCTAGTTGGAAGTTACCCTGCTTTCGAAGCTAGAGGTCCCGGGTTCGAATCTCGGCAAGGGCATTATTTGTACATTTAGCACGGATGTTGTTCTTGGGTCTTGGATGTTCTCTATGTATTTATCTATATAAGTATGTATATCGTCGTCTAGTAGGTACCCATAGTACAAGCTTTACTTAGTTTGGGACTAGGTCGATTTGTGTAAGAATGTCCCTTCAATATATATTTATTTATTTATAAAAAGAAGGGATGGGGGAAGGCGTAACAGAAGAAGCTTAGAAAGTCTCTTTCTCATGAAAGGGGTTCAAAAGAGATTTCAGCTTGTAATATTACTTACGAGTCATTATGCAATAGGGCCTAGGAAGCATTCAGATAGAGGCATTCATTTTATATATGCTTGTATTGGTGGTGTGGTGATTGTGGTGTGTGGTGGCGCTGGTTAGTGTTGGTTGTGTTGTGGTGGAATCTGGTTGTGTTTTAAAAAACTGGTTTTTGTCTATCATACTTATATTATAGCTTACTTCCTTTCAGGGAAAAAATGAAAGTCAGAGATGGCCAACATTTTTAGGTTTTTATGCCAACAATTTCGTAGCGGCTGCATGCATCCGATAACATGCTAAAACTTGTATGTAGACGAAAGCGCGTACGAGTAAAGCGCCCGCTAAGTGGATTCCTGGTGCTAAAAGTGTTTCTAACATTCTTTTTATCTTGTTTCCCGTTTGCGTTTTGGGCTAAATATATAATTATTTTAGATCAATAGCCAGTATCATTGTCTCACTGCTGGGCAAACTGATCGCCGAAATACATAAAAATAATTGTATAGTATAAGGCTTCTCAACGTCCAAATAAGATAAATACTAGTAATGCCTATACCCATAGCGAAATACCGTCGAGAAAACTGAATGTTGGTCAGTTTTTGACTCTATTCCTATTATACAAGAGTCCGAATATGACAAACGTGGTCTTCTAGCGTCTAAGGAATAAATTCCTAAAATGTATACTTTATTATTTTGCTGACTGTACATTATTAGTATTCTCATAACAAAAGCTTTGCCGTGTGATTGAATAGCGACACTGAACTTGGATCCAGCCCTGTCGCATCCTATTATGGACCCTAGTCTTGTTTACGCCTTTAGTTTATTGGTTTGTTTGAGCAATTCGTTATTATTTGTGTCAAGAAATCGGAAGCGTGAAACATAAATTAATATCTGAATAGTTATTCGATACATTATTATTTATTATATACTATTATACTATAATATTATAAATGCGAAAGTCACCCGTCTGTCTGTCTGTCTGTTACTTCTTCACGCTTAAACTAAAAATAACTTAGGGAAATGTAACTTTTACTTAGTACTTTGTTCATAGTTGCCAATTATCGTATTATATCTATTATTACATTTTCTATACTATTCATGATATTTATTTTGTTTTTACATTTCTCATGAGTCATTTATGCTTCGTACAATACAAAACACAAATGAAATTTACTCGTCGATTATTGTCGTAATTATTAGCACCAGTAATTGTGTAAGTACCTAGCAGCTGCGCGCAACTGCGCTCACTACAGGTGTTTACGGAAGACCAGCGTCGGGTACGTTAGTAGTACCTGGCATTATGCTGAGTGTTCACCTTTTTCAGTATATGTACTCAATGTACAACTTAGCCAATAAGTTTTCCCATTGTTTTTTTTGTTTCCTTTTTTGTGTATACCTTGTATTACTGTGTACTTTTATAATTTACTGTATAATTACTGTATAATTTATTTAAATTATCTTCTATTCTATTTTATTCTAAACCACTTAACCGATTTAGATGAATTTCGGTATAGATTATAGTTTGAGTCCCGAGAAAGGACATAGGATATTTTTTATTCCGAAAATCGTTCCTTACGGGGTGAAAAGGGGGTAAAAGTTTGTATAGGCGCCTACTAGAAATAGAATAGCAATTATTTATATAATATCGTTTGCTAAGAGTGTACACCTGCTAAATCCATTTCTTAACATTTTTTTCGTTTTACCCACCATTATGTAGCAAAAAAAAGATGCATCACCTGAGAAAGACAGCTACCACTGCCAGTCTGCCAGTTATTTTAACAAATTGCTTAAATCACATAATGAGTTCCCTCCACGAGTTTAAAAGTTATCGGCTACAAAAAAGATGTGTGTTCTCTCAAAAGATAACTGTGTTTCGTGTCATTGGTGTAAACGAAGAAGTATAATACCTATCGCAAAGGTATGTACTATTATTGTTTTTTATTAATATTTCGTAGCTTTGAGCTGTACATCCAATAAAATCACTGTTTTGGGGTTAGGTTAACCACTTATCAAAATTAATGACATTTCTTAGCAGGTATTTTTCATATTCTCAAAAGAATTTTGTAACAGTGTCTCAAGACGAGTCTTTGACCAGTGAGTGTTGCCAGTGATGACATAATGGGCTTACTATGGGCCTCAAGCCAAAAGACTTTTGGATGGCTTTTAATAAATAATAATAAATAAATATTAGGGGACATTTTTTACACAAATCGAACTAGTCCCACAGTAAGCTCAATAAGGCTTGTGTTATGGGTACCAGACGACGATATAGACTTTTGGGCTTGAAGTCACCAAAAAAGCAATGAAGAGGGCTATGCGGGAAGTATCTCAGCGGGATCGCCTCAGAAATCCGCAGAAGAACCCAATTATCTAGCATAGCCATCCGAATCCCTAAACTTAAGTGGCAGTGGGCGGGGCACATTGCACGTAGAACAGATGGCCTCTTTTAGGGCTCTTTAGTGGCGACCACTTACTGGAAGGCGCAGCGTGGGTAGGGTAGGCCCCACACAAGATGGACTGATGACCTGGTGAAAGTCACTGTAGTCCGCTGAGTGCGGGTGGCGCAGGACCGGTTATTGTGGCACTCTGTGGGGGAGGCCTACGTCCACCAGTGGATGTCCTTCGGCTGAATGATGATGATGAATATTTTTGCTCAACACCCAATAAATATATAATATTATTTATTTCGGAAAATTATATTTAGTTTCTTTCAAGAAGTTTCTTTGTACATTAAGTAAATACTTTTTGATTTACATGCATGAAAATCTATTTACTTTCTTTTTCTCGACACACTACTCAATCCATAATTTAAAACGTTATTTGATTGCAAACTACAGTTAAGTTAGAAAAGTCATCGTAAAATAGATAACCAAAACGTTTTACCTCTCTTTTATTTTGGAATTAGGGGAAATAATAACCCAATGATATTTTAGCCGTTTTTCGGGGTTTAATATTTTAATTTCAATCATGTTGTTTGCCTCTCCTGTAATCTTCCATAATATGACGGTAGCAGGTTTACACTATAATATCGGGGATGCAAGTAAGGTCTATGAAACGGGGTGGTTTAAACCCTTATACACCATTTTACGATTTAAGTTTCAGCCAATTGAGAGTATAACGGCGTGTCAAGAAATTTAACTTAAAGCATTTACAAATTTAACTTAACAAGTTGACGATTCCTTCTGATTGCTGTCGACGCTATTTTTGAGCATAACCATTTCGCAATTAGTTTTACTTTGCGTGTACATTAAAATGCATTTGCGATACTTTGGCATTGTTTTTATTCATATGCTTAAATACAAAAACAGCTGTTTCAATGCACACTTTGTATCGTCCGTGTACCATTTAATTTTGTCGTGCGTTATTTTTTACGTAATTGTTGACCCTTAAAACCATAAAAAATGTTTGATATAAGAGATTAATTGAGCTGGGCAGCCCAATCGTCAGTATTTACAGTTGGAGCACCTTAGATCTATACTTATGTATCTACCTATACATATAATAAAGCTGAAGAGGGTCGAAAGTCCGTACATGAAAGATATTCGAAAAAAGTTGGCTGGGGATACTTAGAATCGATAACAGAAATCATTTCAACTGTTTTAGGAATTTGTGTCTGTTTGTCTATCTGTTTATATGGCTAGGCATCACGTGAAAATGAACGAATGTAGTATAATTTACCCTCATTAATATGGCAACTGGACCTTCGGCGAGGACATAGCTCGGCCTTCGGCCTCGCATGTCTTGCGGCTCTTCGGTCATCAACCTTAGATAATGAATCTACTATGTTGGGAGCCTCCGCCTTCGGCCTCGCGTGTCTCGCCTCTCTGCTTCGGGCCTTCGGCCCTCAGCCTTACATAAGAAACCCGCCCTGTGTGATTTTTCTCGCTAGCCTTGCCGCTCTGCTTCCGGCCTTCGGTCATCAAACTTACATGAAGAACTCGCTCTATTGGGACGTTTTACTGCAGAACTGCGTAGCGAGACTTTTGTCATTGTACATGTAATGTTTTTGACGAGATTCAGTCGTCAATAATCGGTAGATTTGATATTCCAAAATGAGCACTTAATCATTCGTTTTGACAATAGGATTTCTAGAGAATGTCATATTGACCTTCCTTCTCTAAAATGTCACCCTTGGTGTCCTTTTCGACGCCGTCCAACCATCTGAGCTTGAGAAAGATTGTAAACAAATCATTCTAAGGCGAGAACGAGTTATATGCGAAGTCGCGGGCAAAAGCTAGTGAGATTATAATCCTTATAAAAGTAAGGTAAACTTTATCGTTTCATCTTATTTTCCGGTGAAGTAGAGATGGTTATGTATTTTAATGTACTTATGATATTTTAATGACTTCAATACAGTGTTGTGGACGCCGATGATCGTACAAATTCTACTAAATATTTCATAATATACTCGTATTCTGAACATCGAAATGTTTCTGTAATAAACGTAAAAGTCTTTATTACGAGTAAGCCTATGAGACGTCCGGCTATTGTAATTTCTGGACTGGAAATAAAATAACTAAGATTTATTCTCACATGCCGTCCATTGGCATCCATTACACGTTAATGAAGTGCCTTGGACGCCGATAGGCGTCCAAGTTTTACTAAGAAGTTCATAGTATATTCTTAATTTTATATAGAAAACTCCCGTAAGTGACTTAATCTTATATATATTCTTAATAATGATATTCTTTGTTATTTAGGAAGGGAAACGTTCAATGAAAGGAACTGCATTTGAGTCTTATAAAATAAGTATATTTAAAATAAAATTGATACAATTTTATACTGAACAAATAAATTACTGATCATTCAAACAAAGTTCAAGAAAAAATACAAATATTTTTTTCCGATACGTCTAACTCTAAATAGTAAATAAATATTTTTAAAATGCAAAATGTATCTATGAGTATTCTCGAAATTATTATCTAGATTGGTCTATTAGAAAATAGACCAAGATAAGTACTGTTAAGTACCTACTTTTTATTATTGATCGCGTTCACCGATGTCAAAGCAGTCGTCTCTCTCAAACATTAGTATCTGAGAGAGACGGAAGTTTTCTGTACTTTCAGAAACATTAATATATATATACCAGTCTAAGAACAGTAATATTTGTACGCGTCTTGTACAGCTATTTTTGCGGTTCTTTCGTACATACATATATTAACTTTGTTGACGTACGGGAATAAACGCCATTTTGTTTTTTTTTTTTGAGGTTATCCTTTAGCAATTTTAGCAGCTTCACCGACGACAACGACAGCGGGACCAGCCTTGATGATGCCGTCACGGATGTTTTGTCCTACTCTCTCCTGTAAATATAAAGGTCAAATTAGTCATTAATAAAGGTAACAAAATTACATCTAGACAATAAGGGGATATTACATAGGGGATATGCTGACCACTTATAAAAGAAATATATGTATAGCAATATGGACAATATTATTCATCTCAATAAAATATCATTCACAAAAAAGGTAATATTAAAAGATATATACTAAGCGATATGCGAATTAAAAAGTTCACCATTAGTACAACCTTAAACCAAAAAAATAGCAGTTCAATTTACTTCAGTTATTGGTGAATAATAAAAAAAAACTTTGTTTATGAACAAAAATAGTACTTACCAATTTTTTAAACGGATTCCACCTTGGGTTGGGTGCCCCTGACACGGCGCTCAAAGCCAAAACGCAGGCAAACACGAAGAACAAAATACGACCGAAGTTCATTTTGAATTTAGAATATAAGTTTGAATTTAAATTCTCGATTCGAACGTATCGTTCTCACGATTGACAAGTGAATGATGTTCGAGTGCTAAAGTCGCCTTATATTGTAGACGCTAGCAAATTTATTTATGCGTCTGTAAAACTCGAGGTCAAACTCAAATGGGCTCTATTCCGTTGCGATAAAGCGCACGCTATGTTTTTGTAACGGTAATTGAAGTTCAACGGGGTTCAGTCCGTGAGGGAACTCCCGGGATCCAGACTCTGTTCGATTATAGTGAATCCCCTTTCTATTCTAACCGTAACATAGTTTTTGCAAACGTGTGGAATGTGGAGCGAATTTCTTTCTTAATGCATTAGAATTTTGTTGTTTTAAAAAACAATTCTTCGTATACTAACGAGGCACATTTGGATACCTTTTCATTTGGAATGGATTTCATGGATTATCGGGAACGCTTCTGTTTTTTAACCGACTTGAAAAAGGAGGAGGTTTTTAATTCTTTATATATAGTTATTTGGACCCGGGTATGTCCTAAAACTACGACCAAACCACAGGGGGATGGGCAGCAGCATCCCTGGAGTGCGGTGGAGATACTGCGATCGCCAACCCGCATGCCAAGCGTGGCGATTATGGCATATACCCCCCGTGAGTTTGGGGGAGGCCTATGTCCAGCAGTGGACGTCCTTTGGCTGATATGGATATAGTTATTTATGTATGTTCACCGATTACTCGGAGACTATTGGACCGATTACAAAAAATCTTTTTTTGAAAGGGTATCTTTTTTTTTTTTTTTTAATACCACGTCGGTGGCACACAAGCGTACGGCCCGCCTGATGAATATGTTTTCTAGTAGGTCCCATTGTCATTAAGTCTGGATGGTAGAGAAATCGAGGGAAATCCTCAAATTATATAGTAGGCAGAGTAAGAGTGGAAAAGTATGTCGTCCGTTTTTTTTTGTTAAAAATTCACTTGTTTTTAAATCATGACTGTGGCAAATAAGCATATGGCCTGTCTAATCCAAAAGGAGTCACAAGCGCATGGTCGATTTCGATAATTATGTTTCACTGCGTTAGTGGCTAACGAGCGTACTTCCCGCCAGATGGTACTTAAGCTGTTACCGTATATACACACAAAACAATTGTGTAACTTTGTACAGTCAGCATCAAAAGTAGCTACGCATATGAAGGTGTCAAAAGCTCCTATTCCCTTGAGATAAAGACTTTTAAACTTCTCAAATGCGTAGATACTTTTGATGCTGATTGTACCAGCGGCAACCCGGGCATGATCGATGGCAAATTCTCGGCGGTTAAAGGGTTAAGGTTATTGTAATTAGTTTTATTATTGATAGTAAGTTTATTTTTAATTTGCGTGTCATCTACCTAAATTATAACAAATCATGATTAATTATTAATTATTTTACCATCCATCTATGTACCTATACCATGCTTTTGGACAAATAAATGATTTATGGTTTATTCATGCACTTTTCCTTCATAGACTATTTTCGCTAATTTTTGCTATCATATATCTCCCAACTTTCTCACCATTTGAAATTATTTTTTTACTTCGCACTGTTTCTTATTATGTAGAACACGTAATTTTTATCCTCTTACTTATCTATGTTGGACAACTAAAAATATTAGGTCATTTTTTAAAGATATTTTTTGTTTGAAATTCTCAGTTACCTCTATAAAATAATGATATATAGCCAAATAAAATTATTGCCCAGAAAATATTTGATTAATCTTTAATAAATACGAATCTTTACCTCGTCAAACGAATTGACTGAAATCTAGATATTTCTATCCTTACTCCTTTTAAACGTTTTAAAATCCGACTTACAGAAACATACTAAATATAATGAAACGGGTCACTCACGTCTTTAAGGTCGAACATAATTATGTTCGACCTTAAAGACGTGAGTGACCCGTTTCATTATATTTAATATGTCTCAAACTCACGGGAGTTTTCTATATAAAATTACAAAAACATTTCCAAAATTGATACGTCATCAACTTACATACGCAATATGCACTGAAATTGTGCAGTTTTGAGTTTACGAACCGCATTTGATAGTGTGGTTATACTGGTTATAAATATACAGTGAGTTCAGGCTAGTTCAGAGCGATAAGGAGGAAGCCCCGTTGTGGTTTAGTACCTAATTGGACTGAGTAATGACTTCATTGATAGGTCAAATGTAGAGGTTAATTAATTATTATTTTTATTAAGAGTCCGCAGTAAGCTCGGTTCTCCATACAAATGTAGTTGCGCTCTCATTTTAAAACGCCATGGTAGAATAACATGAAACTTTTTATACACAATGGGATCCGGCATATCTAGGTGGGAAATTAGTTTCTGTTGCTTGAAATTATATAAGCAAGGCGTTTTAAAATGAGAACGAAACTACGTTTGTATGGAGAATCGAGTTCAGCCGAGCGTACTGGGGACTCTTAATATTAATTTATTTAAACTGTTGCACAAATCTAATAAGTAGGTACAAATCATCATCATCGCTACTTAATGCCACGAGGCATTTTCTACCAGCCAACCATAGAGTCAAATCCATGATGATCCAAGTTGGTCCTAAAATAAACAATTATTAATATTATGTTTTTTTTATTTGTCTTTCTCTCCAAGTGGAGAGTATTTTATTTCCACACCCGCGGGCTTTTGGCCAAACGAGTGTAGAAGACAATGTTACCAACTTATTACCTATTGTTCTAGGGCTAAGAATTTACGTACTATTCTGCAAGTGTTCATAATTACTGCTTTCTGTAATAAAATGTATGTGAGTGGATGAACATCGAGTGTTTTGAGGCTGGTATGGAGAGTGCGGGGAATAACACCGGTAGATGACATTACGACAGGAATAGTCTTCACGGTATTCACTCGCCATTGGGTTTTTATCTCTACGGACAAATCAGTGTATTTGCTGATCTTTTCAGTGTGAGTAGACGCTAGGTTGTGGGTATTGGACGGCCAGGCTGGTATATTACAGTTACTTTCATAGTGTTATGTCCTATGGAATCCTGTTGTGGGGAAAAGCGGCTGACATCCAGACCGTTTTCGTGCTACAGAAACGAGCTGTACGCTCCATCTACAAACTTAAGGCCAGAGAATCTCTCAGAGAAAAAATTAAGGAGGCAAATATTCTTACTGTGGCATGTCAATACATTCTTGAAAACATTATGTATGTTCGAAAAAATATTCAAGAATTCAAACTTAACAGTGATATCCACGACTACAACACTAGAAGTAAACATAAGATTGCAGTGAAGGCCAGTCGTCTCCGGAAGGTTAGCACGTCGTTTGTGGGGAACTGTATACGATTTTATAATAAAATACCCATCGATATAGTTAATTTTCCACTTAGTAAATTTAAGTCTCATATTAAACGTTATTTGTTAAGCCAGGCCTATTATACTGTCAACGATTTCTTAAATGACAAAAATGCTTTTAAGCCAGTGATAGTTAAATCCTGTTACTTTTAATATACCTATGCTTCACTTAGCATATTTCCTTGTATAAATACTTATCTCTGTCGTTGCATTTTATGAAACATGATGCTGTTTCTCGCCGAAGAGTAATTTTAATCTTTGATTTTATTAATGTCCGGCAGCCTGAATATGTCATGCTCGCTTAAAGGGCTTTGCTTACGGTGGCGTCGTTGATCGGGTCGCCACCTTCCCTAACAGATGGTCGAGGGAGGCGATGGCTGAGATACGCGTCATACTCGTGATCGGGTGCTGTTTGTGGAGTCCGGTCTGTTCATGCTTGCAAGGGCATAGTAAATACCTTAATACTAGTGTTATTTTATTGTATGTAGATTGACGAGAGACATGATCCTGTTCTGGATTAGTTTTATTATTATTGACGCTTAGAGACCTTATACATCTCTAACAATATTAAGTTTACTTATTTTAATTTTAGGGCTTAGAGATCATTTACATCTCTAAGCACTTTGAAATAATTGTTATTAATCATATTTGGACGCTCAGAGACCATATACATCTCTGAGATATTAAATTAATTTTATATTCCTTTTGTTTATTCGGACACAGATCGTATTCAATACGTCCTTAATATTTGTAAATTTATTTTCATTGTATTGTTAATCAGTATATTTTTTTAATCATTATTATTAAGTAAGATTGTCAGTTTTTTAAATTGTATTAATTCATGCTTTGACATGTAAAAGTGCCCTTGTGGCCTATTTGCAGAATAAATATTTGATTTTGATTTTGATTTATTGGGTATGGCTACGTCGATGTGATACAATGTTTTGGCGGCTTTGTCGTGGAGTGTAATGACAGGTCTATTGTAGTACACTGTTTTGTCGGTGATTATGGTTCTGTCCCAGTATAATTTGTGGTCGGTTGACTCTTATTATTATTATTATAAATCGTTTTACTTGCATAGGTGGGTGCAGTGAGAAAAAAATAATAGAGAAGGTATAATTGTAATATCGTAGTTTCAAATCCTGCTCCGAGAACTTATCAATTTATCCTTGAAATTTTAGTTATGTTTGACATGAGCAATGATAATCATACTTATCCCTTTAATTTAAAATTAAACACCCTTTCTTACCTTGGGTGTTGTACGAGTTACTATGGGAATCAGGTTAAAGTGTGTTGTGGGCGATGAATTAGCAACCAGTCAATGCAATATCACATTTTCTATATCTATAAAAACCTACAATAGCTAAGAGTTGCAATGAAATGCAATGCTCATGTGCTCTGCCTGCCCCTTTTGGGGCAGGCAGGAGTTTATGTATGTATTGTGTAAATGTCAGATAGACATGGCAAAGCTAATATAAGGGTTCTTTACGTTATCCATAATATTGGCTACGAAACCCTAAAATCAGCATTCTTAATACATCACCAGCCAGTATTTCAGAGTTCATATATATAACCTGGACCTTTTTAAGGCATAAGTGAATAGGCATCTTCTGGGTGAGCTGGCTTCATCGTCGGCCTCATCTTTGCCCCCTGGCTAGATGCTGGCCAAGAGCAATCCCATTTTAATTTTAAAAAAGCGAAGGGAATAAAACGACATCTGACGTATGATATTTATTTTATTTTAGTGAGATAATAAAACAAAAATATATGTGACGAAAACATTGACAGTTGCAGCATAGAAGTGACGTTAGATAGTCTCCTTCCTAAGAATGGTAGGGAGCTGGTTCGTCTGGTTGCAGTGCGTGACGTCATCGCTAAGAAAATGCCATTGTTCTAAAAAGTAAAATAAAAATAACGATGAGTTACATAAAGCTTCCAAGTGCGTGTCAGGCCACGCGCAATGTAGGGTTCCGTAGTTGTACGTACACCCGTTACATTTTGCGGGCTTAAAGAGTTTCCAAACTTATATTTACTACTATCTTTTGTCCACGACTTCGCCCGCGTAGGACTCGTTGTCGCCTTAAAGACATAATTACAATGGCTTAATTATTACCGTCTCATACAATCTTACATCCTCCTTTTCACTCCCTTAAACAATGATTACACTTTAAAAACATTTGCTCAAACAAAATTTTAACCCTCTTTTCACCCAATTTGCAAAAACGCTGAAAACAGTTTGCTACCGTTTTAATGCTTGTAGTCTGTAAGGGAACATTCAAGTTTCTTTCTTAACTTTTTTCCATACAATATTTCCACCCCCTATAACTTCCCAAGGGGATAAATTTCAAAACAATTTATACGCTACGTGTTATTTAAATGTCAAAGCTAAAACACTGGAAAGTATCATAATATTCAGTTAAGTATTTTTTAAGATTAAGAAGAAACTACAACCATCCAAACATGGGCACAAACTTTCATATTACCTATAATATTAGGAAGGATGAGTTCTTCACAACTAACAATTTATTAAAGTAATCAATGGAAATTGTACAAAATTTGCTTTGCCAAGTACAATTTCTTAAGTTCGGCTATCGCGTGAATTAGTAATGTCTACTTAGCTGTGATAATTTTCCTATTAAAAAACTAATTGACCGGTCTTATAAGTGCATACCCATAGGAGAGGAGTATATTGAAAACTAAAAAATAAAATACCTATAATATTCTTTTGTGTTTATTCTAATTTATTGAACGCCCCTCGTATTATATGTATATAAATATATACTACTAAGTACCAGGATTTTTTTCACGTACCGTGTCGCACACACACACACACACACACACTAGAATCTAACAATTTTAAGTTCAAAGTTGAATATTACTCAAACGGAATCCTAAATGAAAAACTAATTAGAGAAAACGTGATTGATATGTATATCTATGCCAAATTGCAGCTTTCTAGCAGTAACAGTTACTGAGATAACCCGCGGACAGACGGACGGTCATGGCAAAACTTGGGTTCGTTATTTACCAGGGAAACCTAAAACCCCGATGAAATTAGTCATCGTTGAACATTTGATCACGTCACGATTCAAACAAAAAACTTAAGAATAATCGGTTTTTCTGTTTAGATGCTAGACATATATACATACGCTATTTTTTGTGTCTTCACAGATGGTGGTCAGAGTGACACAAAAAATGCATCTTGCGATTAATCATTCATGATTAGATTAAAAATAATTACAACTTAGAAAAGTTGAAAAACCCCCGCTATTTTCATTTCAAAGCTCAATATCTCAAAAACGGCTGAACAGATTTTCATGAAACATGTCTGAAAACACTCGGGATAAAATTATCTATGACACAAAAATAATTAAACGAAAATCGGTTCATCCGTTTGGGAGCTACGATACCACAGACTGATACACAGACAGACAGACACGTTCAACTTATAACACCCCTGTCTTTTTGGGTCGGGAGTTACAAAAAACTGATTTCTGACGCTTTACTTTAAGGAAGAAGAAGAAGAAAAAAAATATTTTGTAAACCATTACACTGGTAAACTTAAACTAAACTTAGAGATTAAAGTAAAAATGGTAGCAAAAATGGCATCCAATCAGTATAAGGGTGCCTTTGCCACCAGAGATGTGCTATGCTATGTTACTATGGATGCGTTTAACATTTTCGTTGGTCCACATGGCATAGTATTAGTGGAAATGGCTTTTCGTAGCGTAGCTTTCACATCCTCTCAGCGTAGCCGCATAGAACATCTCTGGTGCGAAGGCACCCTAAATGTAATGCCTAATTGCTCATACTAAAATAATGCCACCTTTGGATGCGTGAAGCAGTTGCGAGTGCGATAATGTACCTGTCCATATTTCTCCGACTCCGCGCCTTGACTAGGTATGAATCGACAAGTTATAATATAGTTTTTTCCGAGATTAACCCACATAATATTGACGTTGTACGACAATTCCTGTTTGTTGTAATACTAATCATCATCATCATCGTCATCATCGTCAGCCGATTGACGTCCACAGCTAGAGATAGGCCTCCCCCAGAGACCGCCACAACGACCGGTCATGGACCGCCAGCATCCAGCGGCCTTCCGCGACCTTAAGAGGGCGCAGTACGATCGGCGTGGATCGGTCCTCCATACAAACGAATTTAGGCTCTCATTTTAAAACGCCATGCTAGAATAACATGAAACTTTGTATACACAATGGGATCCGGCATACCTAGGTCGAAAATTAGTTTCTGTTGCTAGAAGTTGAAAAAGAAAACAAAAACCAGCGGTTTTTTGAGTTTTTTACGGCTTGTATGAAAACCTTAATAATCGCTGTATTTTTTCGCCATTATGATTTCAAGCAACAGAAACTAATTTCCGCCCTAGACAAGCTGGGTCCCATTGTGTATACAAAGTTTCATGTTATTCTAGCATGGCGTTTTAAAATGAGAGCATAAATACGTTTGTATGGAGAACCAAACGTACTGCGCCCTCTTAACCAGGTCATCAGCCCACATCGTGGGAGGCCTTCCAACGCTGCCTCGTCCGCTACGTGGTCGCAACTCGAGAACCTTTCTGCCCCATCGGCTATAATAATTGAATAAAAAGTTCCCTATAAAATAAAAATAAAACTTATTGGAGTACCTTTTTTAGTGCGGCAATTTTCATGAATCATTTCACATATGCTTGCAAATACCATTTTTAAATCAGAAAGTGAGTTTATTACACAAACCGGTGCATCTCTGTAATGAAAAATTAAGATTAAATACATCCCCATCTTCCTACAAAATTTCCCGGTAGCATTCTTGGGTAACCCCATCTGGCTCACGGTCTCTTTCGTAAAACTAGTGCAGTTTTACGAAAGTGACTGCCATCCGACCTTTCAAGTTGGAAGTTCCAACACAGAGGGAATACTAGAATTTGTTGGGACCGCTTCTCCATGTTTTCCTTCATTGAAAACCTACTATCCAATTGTAAATGTTATTTTCTAAAAAAAAAATATACCTAATAATACGAGCCGGAATTCGAATCCATGATTACCGTATATGAAAATAGGTAAATTTGTACTCTTATAGACCGTATGCATATCTATTCATTCTAGACACAGTTTTAAAATTTCTAAATACATACAGTTTAATAAGCTTTTGATTTACCTCTGAACCACAAGAGGTAAATAATGCTTTGAAGAATTATATCTCCTGATACAAAATGAACAGATTTCTCCATGACTTGAATACATTTTTGTAACAAAAAGGCGTTAATTTTGCATCGCATTCTGAATAAGTAAGTGAAACATTTTTTTGACTAATTTTTTTAGTTTCTATGGGGGAACTGGCATATTCTCATGCAAAACCAAAAAAAAATGAGTCAAAAATATTTTTCTCAAACATGAGCCTAAATGTATGCATTAATGTCACGAAAAGAGGACATGAAGTTACCTATTTATGGCTCCCTACATTACTTCTCGGCCGGCGGCCAAGAAGTAATGTATGGAGAATGTATGAAACAAACATTATTGCCCGCTGCTCTAACTTTTTAAATTTGCTTATTAAAATCAACTGATGAAGGAAATATTACATAGAGCCAACCGCCACGATTTTGTATATATATTTTTAATTTGTTATGTAATATGGTATTTTTTTTGGTTTTTCCGGTTATTTTATCGTTCTTGTAGTTTGTTTTTTTTTTCGAGTATTTATATATTTTTTTAGTTATTTCGTGTTATTTTGTAGCGTTTTTTGTGTTTTTTGATATTTTTGGACTTTTACAAGCTTTTTCGTATTTTTTTTGTACTTTTGGACATTTTTTTTGTTTTTCAATGGTTTTGGTATTTTTTAGTTCTTTCGTGTTTTTGTAAATGGTGCTTGTTTTTTATAGCATTTTTCGTGTTTTTATTCAATTTCCGTTATTTTTCGTGATGCTTTGCTATTTTTGGACGTTTTGTATTTTTCAGTTTTTTTTTACATTGTAGTTTTTTTATTGTTTTTTTTCTAACATGTTTGAGAAAAGTACTATACAATCCTTGGCCGGAACAGGGATTGCAGGACTCGTATTATCCGGCCTCGTCTACGACTCGGCCGTTTATCCCAAACTCGTCCAGCAATCCCTTACTTCACGGCCTCTACAGTAATGTACTATTATACAGTTAAACGGTGTGCACCCTTTGCATTGTTACTAGGGTAAAAGGTCTCACGTGTGAGGGTTAAGGCAGTTCTTCAGTTGCTCCATGCAGTGAGTCGTGTCGTCCTCGATGCTCGTCAAGTTCACCATCTGCTTCAGATCCTCGGGGAGTTGCTTAGCTTCTGACTTTGGGCACAGGTACACTGCGTACACTAAAAAGATAATGTACAGACTGTACGTGACGTACGACCATACCGAAAACATGTACCCTGGTTGCAGAACATTTGTCTGGGATGATAAACATTGAAAACTGCCTTTGGAAAAAAATACTTTTTCAAAGGTCGCGTTTCTCAACCGATTCTCGTGAAATTTTGTTAGCAGGTTTGATGATAATTTGAAAATTTAAATTTCAAATAAACAAACGCGTGGTCTACAGCTCACAGAGCCACTAGTGTAGCATCTACCACCACCACCATATTAGCCGTAGGACGTCCACTACTGAAGTTGAAGAAGTTGTCACAGGGTCAGAGCACCACGTACTCTGCAGCTGCAGGTTCCGAGACATCGTACTGCCCCTTTCGGGGGAGTTTTAGGTACCGAGCAACAAAGTGCTGGAATAATATACCTCCACCAATCAGAGCCTTACAAAGCAAAAATAATTTCAAACTACAACTACGACAATATTTGTTAAATACTCAAAAGGAAGGTACCTAAACTCTTAAATCTAACACCATAGTTTTTACGTGTTTATGTATATATATATATATATATAATATTCGCACGAAAGTACATGATAATACACATATGAAAATTTTACATAGCGATATTGACACCTCATGCATAGTAGTATCCAGAAATACATTTGACACAGCATTGCACTAGTCATTCGAACCGGCACTAGTTTTTAGTTTTAAAGGTTCTGACGGAAGATCAGCGCTGCGGGCTTCGCAGCTTTTAATGCTGAGTCAGCGCCTATGCTACCACAACACATGGCTCTCGTTTAGATTGCTCTTTAAAAATGCTAGCTTTAAGTCGAATAATGTTCCTTGGAAATTGTTTCTACCTCTTTGTATTTTCACCCTTATTGTTTAGCTTTAAGAATATGTATTTTTGTGTTGTGGTTAAATAAAGTTTGTATCTATCTACTGGACATAGGCGTCCCCCAATTTCATGGGGGGTAAATGATATAATCGCCACGCTTGACATGCGGGTTCTCCACTGCACTCCAGGGACGATGCTGCTCATCCCCCGGTGGTCCTGGTCGTAGTTTTAGGACATAACCGTGTCGGGATAATGTAGGTAGCATATTGCAGGACAATTATAGCAATATTGTGCGATTACTAAGCTTTTATTTCGAGTTTTTGGAAATAATACCGCTTGGTTTCGCTTGATCCACGATAATGGTCTGACTTTGAAACTAGGGTGTAAAGGTTCCCCACATAACAAATCCATAAATCATTAAAGACATGGCGAGCTCGTACCTCCTTTGGAGTAACGTAACTCCGCTCGAGCTAGAAATGCACATTTGACTTTAACATACGTATTTAGTACTCGCTCCACATGTATCAATCTCGTAACATATCAAAACGAATGCGCGCAACAACAATCAATTTGATTCCGGACGCTAAGTAGTGCGACACAATTAGGCCCTCGGCTCTAGAAAAGGGGAGAACCACAGCACCGATTCATTTCTGTTTCAAAGGCTATCCATGGCTATTCAGCGAGGAAATATCACCAAGAGTATGGGTACCCTTGCACCAGAAACGACATGGGGCGGATTGTTTGATTAGTAATTAGGAAAATTTAATTTTAATTCCTTTTAAATTCAAACTGTAATAAAATATACCATGCCGTCGTCGACTGGACGGAAACACCCATAGATGGATGGCGGTTTTTGGTGTCGGAGGCCAAGATCCACTTCGGGTCGTTGTGCCGAAGCAGTAAGTAATGAAATATACATTTAATTCCAGTTAATAATATACAAAACTTACTCATGTAACAGAAGCCAATATATATCAAGTATTTCTGCATATTTTGAAGCAACGTTTGACGTGGATAATTATGTCGAATGCTAGTGGCCAATAATGTTACCATAAATTTGTATTATTGGCATTAAATTTACATGAGGTAGTTAGCGTAATTTAGTAATTAAAGTTTTTTATTGCTAATTGAGTGTAATTTTACTAATGCCAATCAATTATTACTAACTTAGTATTGCTAACGGAACTTTGAATTATTTTTACTGGAAAATATCAATATGTGCACATAAAGATTGAAACTGGCTACGTTTTACGAAAACTCAAAAACTCGCTGTATTTTTTTTCTATTACAATTTCTAGCAACAGAAACTTATTTCCGACCTAGATATGGCGGCTCCCATTATGTATACAAAGTTTCGTGTTCTTTCAACAAGGCGTTTCAAAATCAGAGCGAACCTACGTTTGTATGAAGAACCGAGCTTACTGCGGACTCTTAACCGATCTGCTTCAAATTTGGTAAAATGACAATGTCTTGCACGCTGCTCGCAAGTGCTTGGCTGAGCACGGAGGAATAACCGCCGAAAACAAATTCAATTTCTCCCGTTTCCGAGTTTTACTCGAGTCCACACGTCCTACCTACAACCACGCTCCGCTCAACATTTGCAACCAGAAGAATATATCGCATACCTATACCCCGTTTTTTTCAAGATTAGAGTTATAACGGCCAGTTCCGCCCTCGTTTCTTAATTTCCCTAGGATATCAGAGGATAGTATTGTACTAAATTTTACTTATTTCAGTAACTTATTACGTTTCAAAGATAACACACCGCATATGTTCCCGCTTCAAGATTGTTTTCCTTGACATCGCATGACGGATAACGCACGATTTTTCTAATATGAAAAAAGGGGTAGTTAAATAAGGAATTTTAAACTCGGATTATTAATAATCTTGCATGAGCATTCACGTATCCGACTTAGTTAAAACCGGACGGACAACACTGCCCCCGTGTTAAAGAAGGGTGACAGTGTTACAGAAGTCACACTATAACGGTTCCATTTTTACCTTTTTAGGTACGGAACCCGCGAAATTGTAATAAAATTAACCTCCGGTACAAATTATTCTTCCCTTGTGATATGAATACTCCACAAAACAATTGTAGGTATATATTGTTATACTGACTAAATAAAGGATACTTAAGTAAAAAAATGGTTGTAGCTTGTTTCACAGACAGAAGTTCCATAGAATGTATGTTTCCCATAATTTTCATTTCATACAAAGATTTTGTTTCACAAAGGGTCCCATATCAAACCTAACCTAACCTTCTTTTCTGATAGACCTAAATGAGTTCTACACAATGACCTAAAAAGCCTACCACGAAAGTTAACGATTTCGAAAAAAAAATCTCTCTATGAAATGAATAATTCTACGAATCAATACATTTATGAAACTTTTGTCTGCGAAACACGAGAACACCAAAAAGGTTACATCATAACATTACAATAAAATAACTAGCCTTACAAACTAAATAAAACAAAACTCTAGATATTTAAATTCATTAGTTCAAAGGGGATTTATTCATATCACTCCAAGAAGGGGACTCCCTTGCTAAGATGCTGACCTGACCGTGTCTTATCAAAACCAACTTTTTATTACCACTGCAAATAAGATGTTGAATCTTATTCTTGTACAAATAAAGCTCAGTTCAACTCACTTCCTTGTACAATCAAATGTATTTGTAACATTGCTCGTCAGTATCGTTCCTTTGTAATTGAATTTATTTCAAAGAGAACGTAAGCGACCAAGTGTTCCAAATACGCATAGGACATTCCTTAATAACTCATCAGCAATATAAAGGCGCTCTTGGCCGTTTGAAAATCATTCTGACAAGAATACTGCTTGGACATACGTTGACGTTCAAATTCCGAAATTCTTAATTCGAAATGAAATTCTTCCGTGTTTTGTTTTTCTTTTTCACGTGTCTAATGGCAATGGCGAGTAACGTTTCGGCCGCCCCTGACTTTGGGAAAGAGCTGGTAAGTTTAAAAATTAGCTTTTTTTGCGTTTGATAATTGCCTCTAAATTTACAAGTGAAAGTAAGTATGAATAATATATAAATAAAAATAAATCGCGAAATGCTCTTCGGAACCAGCTGCACCTCTAAATTGGCTCAGCATTAAACTGCATGGAGAGGTAAAAGACAGACAGACAGACAGACACACTTTCAAATTTATAATATTAGTATGGATATGGATAACACTTCTTTGTTGGCGGTTAAGAGTGAGCTGCCCTACGTCAACTTTTCAATTTTAGTTCCATTCCTAACACTAGATGTCGCTAAAATAAAAGTGACGGTATCAGTGATTATTAACCAAATACTAGTACTAATGCGTTTTACTATACGTTTGGGTTTAATTTACATTGATGGAATTTTTTTTTAGTTACGAAAATAAATAGACAGACAGGTAACGGATAAATAGTAGGTATCCGCTTAATATAATTCACGGTTGCATCCCTTATTATCGACAGCTGCTTTTTTTCTGTGTATAACCGCATAATTATCACATACAGCCTTGGCCAGAAGTATTAAGCACTCCCGCGTTTTTCATATAAAAGTAAAATTTTGAATAAAGTATTTTATATCTTTTACTATAGAAAATTCTAATATTTGCAAATAACACTAGCTATTCATTGACGTTAGAAATAATTGCACTTAAAAAAAGGCATTTGGTAATTTTATTGCGAACCCGATTATTTTTAGGGTTCAGTTTTCTAGGATAAATAGCTACTTCGAAATTATATCTGCTAAAGTTTTCTAGATGTTTGACGACCTGTTTAGCCTATTTGGTAGTGACACTGCCTCCGAAGCTAGAGGTTCCGGGTTCGAATCCCGGCCAGGGCATTATTTGTGCATTTAGCACATGTCTTGGATGTTCTCTATGTATTTATCTATATAAGTATGTATATCGCCGCCTAGTACCCATAGTACAAGCTTTGCTTAGTTTGGGACTAGGTCGATTTGTGTAAGTACGTATTTATTGTCCCCCAATATTTATTTATTTAGGTTTATATACATTATTATATTTTGCGTCAATGTGTAGTTTTGTAATTTAAAAAAAACATAGTTTATTTATAAGTTACAAAGAAAAATAAGGGGTGCTTAATACGTCTGGCCGAGGCTGTAGGTATCATGCAACGAACCAGAGGAAGAGTTTCCTAAGGCAGGAATATGACTCTCTTTAATGATCTGTGTTCTTCCCACAGGAGAGGATTGGGCAGCACATCCGTGACGGAATCATCAAGGCGGGCCCCGCTGTTGACGTCATCAGGGACGCGCAGCGCATCTACAACAACAAATATGACGATGACGACGACGATAAATAGTGACGTCATAAAAGTGTGACTAAAGTCAGAAATACATGTATTATCATTATGGTTATGTTTAATAAATATAGTTACATTCTATTTAAAAGTTGTTTATTTTTTAATTTAGTTATTTTTTAAAGTTCTCGCATGGAGTTCTTTTCCCGGGAATGTTTATTAGTGGAGTTAAAGTAAGTATTTTAGACTTGGGTGGACATCCGTCACCTGGTACATTTCAGCTATGGTGTCATATTTTGTTTTTCCAGAAACCTATCTAGTGGGTATCAAATGAAGGAACTCCTTGAGCTGATTTCAAAAATATACCAAACCATTACATTTCAGCTAGTGGTTTCGTGGTGATACCTTACTCGATAGATTTCTGAGAAAAAAAAGGCAGTAACCTAACCTAACCTACAAAAAACTAAAACGTTCTGACTGAAATACTAACTGTGTGAATACTCATGAGCGAATAATTCGGAGATTTCGTATTTTAGTCGCACGTTCAGTTTTTCTGTGTATTTGTTTATTATTACTCAAAAAATATTTTACATACAAAAAATTGGTGACATCATAGCTAGGAAACGTACCAGATGACGGATGCCGACCCAAGTCCAAAATACTTACTAAGACTCCACTACTAAATGATCCTGAAAGTAAAATCTCCATACGCGAACTTCCATACAGGACTGTTTTCAGGTTCAGGACTAACACTAACACAGAATAACATGTCCTAGAGTATTTTATTTCATGGCATAATAATAACCATTTCAGCCGACTGATTCCAATTTTTTTATTTAATCGTATGGCATTTATTTACGAACCGTGAGATCCTCGAGAAGACAAGTACGGTTGCCAGTTTATGTTGCACTTTTAGCACCACCCAGGGGTCACGTGTAGGGTAACGGTGGGTACTCCCTACGGACGTGGTGCAACTTCGACCCCCCTTTGTCAAGTGAGTGGGCAACTTGACTGTTAGAAGTTCTCAAGCCGCCCGAAGGCCTCTAACTTGGCTTAACGACTGCTGTCGTAGACAGCAGCCAGGATTAACGGCTTAACGTGCCTTTCAAAGCACGAGAGCGCCACCTTTCTTCCACAGTATTTTTGTAATTTAATCGCTCCGAAGAATAAATCGACTACAATCCAAAACTCAGTTGTCGGCTACTTCATTTTCTCAAGAACCTGCGCCAACACTCAGTTAGTAACCACTCAAAGCGGTCACCCATCCAAGAACTGACCTGCGCCCACATTGCTTAACCTCGCATACCGCACGCGGTACGCGGGCGCCGCTGGGCCACGAGCGCTCTAACTGATTCCAATATGGTCCATACTTACTTTAATGTAAAATATATTTTTGTTATTTAATGCCATACATTTTGCGATTAAATAATAAAAAGTGGATAAAATGCCCAGGATATTCATTCTCCATAAACAGTTATAACGTCAAAAATGCAAGTCCCTCACTCAACACATCGTATCCTCAGGAGCAGCTCTTGGAACACAACATCTCAAACCAACTAGGGAAGTACCTCCACCGTCCTAAGAAAAGACCGCTGCAATAAAAACACCACTATTTATTCTGTAAATAATTAGTGGTGTTCCAAGAGCTGCTCCTGAGGATACGATGTGTAAATAATTATTGGTGTTTTTATATAATTATTGGTGGAGGTACTTCCCTAGTTGGTCTGCCCCAAATACGAGTGTTGTGATCTGCTGTGCCCTACTTTTGCACCCCCTGACGTCCATAAATACGAAGTAAGATATAATATGATTTGTCATCTGCAGCAAAAAATCCTTTTGATGCAACCACCCCTTTTGCGTAATGACACAGGAAAGTTCTTTGAAGTTTATGATTGACAAGATTATTTCTTGTTATAAGACCAATTCGATTGATCGCTTTCGTCTCTGTTTGGATATATGTGACGCGCATTTCACATCATGATATATCATCATAGGTAGTCCTCCTCATAAAAGAAAGCCACAATGTCTATGAGAAGACGACGACTGGGTAGACACCCCCCCAAGGTGCAAAGATTAAATTAAAGATTGCAAAGAGTCCGCTCGATGTGGGTGGTGCAGGGCCAAACCTACTGCCATGTAAAATAAATGCAAAATTACGAAAGAAAATACGTCTCTATAGGTGTTAAAACAACGAATCCTCAAGTCAATGAGCGATCAGCAACGCGCTTGTGATTTTAGCCTCAGGCTGGCTAGCAGCCTATTTGTATAAAAAAATATCTCCAGGGCTGGAATTACTTCTGTTATAGGAAACGGGTGCGCCTGCCCGAGTGTTTTTCAAAATCAGATAATTCGACCTTAACCTGAAATCCCTATGATTTGTGCCAAATCGCCAAATTAAAATCGGAGCTCTGAGGCCAACACGGATTTGGCAAGGAACCTATTAAAAAAACGAACTAGTACTGGAATGGAACAAAATTTTCTTTTATTGCGCGCGCTCTATCAATACTGCAAGATTATGTTGCAAAGAGAATCCTGAGTTAAGCGAAAGATTCTAAAATATAACCTTTAGGGTAAAGAGGGATTCAAGTGTTTACGTATAAAAGTACAATTTTGATCCCTAATTTGAAGAATAATATATATGTCGAAACGTAAATTTTATTTCAAATCAGCATGTTTAGTTAAGAACCTCCCTTGAACTCATAAAGAAAAGAAATTAAAAAAATAATAAAGTTCAACGGTACATAGTCCTATCCACTTTTCACTAATCATTTATTTTTCAACTTTCAGTATTTAACTTATCAATTATCATTATCATTCATTGACGCTCAGAATCACTTTAGATTTATCAAGTAACAAGGATTCGAGAATTCAGCCGCCCGTGCGTTTCGCGAGGAATGGATTTAATTCATCATAGTTAAAAAAAAACCTTAAACGCTTATTCGTACAGACATGTTATTTGGAGGGGTGTATTTTTTACATTTAAAAATAGATACCTAAGTAGATCTGAGTCATTAACAGTTGATAGAAGAAAAGTCTCACCCGTGAAGTTAACAAGTTTAAATATGCATGTAAGGAACGTTTTCTTTTTATAGATGTATAGAAAAGTAGACGCCGTCGAGTCTAACCAAAATTAAATTTTACAGCCGTTTAGCTATTTCCAGAGTATAACAAAAAATAGATTTTAGAGTCCTGCCTTTAGTTTTCCAGTCTCACTAAAAATTTCTTTGTAGAATTAGACTGAGGGGTGGGGGGGGGGGGTTCACAAACGTTCATCAAACACCTATTTGGACTAAATTCCGGTAAAAAAATTACTTTGTATTGTCTCTCACATTAACTTTTTTATTAGTCCTCGTATGACGGGGACAAACCATAACTTTACTAATATACAAGGTGGGCCCTTTAACTGGAGCAAATATTTAAAAGGACGCTTCCTTAGGGCATCTGTAGTAACACCTGGTATACAATTTTTGTTCAAAAAATTTCGTTTCGGAGAAATTTTGATCTAAATTATGACCTCCGAGTAATTGATCTTGACACCACGAGATAAAAGCACATCAGTCACTGCAGTGTTTGAGGTAGTAATAAGTTATGAGTCATAACTGATTTTGCATTTTTTAATTTAAAGGATATTTTTGGTTTTTTAATTACCTATTTTTTTCAATGTTATTGACTTTTTTAAATAAATTGTCATTAATTTCACTTCGGAAAAGTTAAAGCAATGTTAAACCATCTTGAAAGAAAAAAAAATTTTTTTTTCACTGGGCCACTTGGAAATAATTGCTGGCCCGCTAAATAGTCCACCGTTAAATTTTTTGCTCCTTTTACAGGGCCCACCCTGTATATTGGATCTACGTTTACCCAGGTTACAAATTATGTCGTTGAAATTCTGAGAACAGTTCTCAAGAACCCATTTTCAAAAATATGAATAAATATACAAACAATTAGTAAAATTAATTACACATACAAATAAAATGTTTGAAAAACATATTGAGTAGCCTAACAAAATACTGTTCACTTATTTTACTTTAACATGTCTATTCATAAAAAAAAAATAGGACACTAATGGGAATTACTGTAGGTCTACCGCTTAACTGAAATGGCGCCTGGAAGAGGGGACAACGGGAGGCAGAGGCCCGCAGCCCGCTACCAAATGGTGCCGTCCCTTTCACTCTCCTGTCATACACTATATGAGTGAAAGGGACGGCACCATACGAAGTTCGGATTTCAAATTTCGGAGTAAGCCACTAGCCCGCAACCCTTTGCCGTTACCCCCCTTACCCGTCATAGGCGCCGTCTTAATTAAATGGTAGAGCTCTATAGCTAAAATACGAGTGCTCCGGCTGCATTGATGATCTTATTCGTCAGATATATCACGGTAGATGTCGTCAACATCGTCCAGTACTTTCATGGCTTGGTCGGAATTAAGGACGGCTTTGCGAATCGGCTTAGCTAGGTTTCTCTGAAAAAAAAAATACATTTTTCTCATTCCCAATACACTTGAGTTAAACTTATTTACAACTATTTAATCAAAACGGTGGCATTAAATTGTGACAGATGGACAGACAGAGCTGAGTAGCACCCATAGGCTTCTTATGTTATTTTTGTTAACTTTATAAATAAATTCAATTTAGGTCAAATCCTATAAGTCGAATCTTAATTACCGGCTTTAAATTTATTGAGATGGTTGACTGCCTGTTTTTTTAACAGACTTCAAAAAATGGAGGAGGTTTTCCATTCATTGGATTATTTTTTATGTATGTTTACTGATTACTCGCAGACTAGTGGACCGATTCCAAAAAAAAAATTTTTGTTTGTTTTCTAGTGAGTCTATGGGACCACCCATTGTCACCAAGTCTGGATCTGATGACGGGATCTTGGAAAAATCAGGGGAACTCATCAAATTATATAGCAGGAAGTGTAAGTATGGAAAAGTTTGAAGTCGGTGTCTTTTTGTTAAAAAATTACTTATTTTAAACGCAACCATAGCCACAATACGAGTATACCTTAATTTTATTGTTTTTTCATAATCATAAGTAAAATTGTTTTAATACGTAGCGGACCCAGGACATCCTCCAGGATGCAACTGAACTGGGATGACGCTAGGATGATGATGATGATGGATTATATCTACGAGTATTACTTACAATCAACCTATCCAAGTCAAAATCAGGCGCAGCCGATACATACGCCACTACTACTACGCACAAAACGAAGAAAAATAAAACCTTCCCGTTTAACATTTTAAAATTTGAATAGTTTTTTGAACGACACACGTTAGAACTTCTCCGAAGTCTTTGTAATTTAAATTGAGAACCGATGCAAAATTTATTATATTTGCAACTGTAGCAAAGATATCACTTCAGTCAAGGAAAAACATCGTAAATGTAACTGTCCCGTGAGGATGACTTGCACAGACGCAATGTTAACTTTGTTTACTTTGATATAATTTACAACGCCTATGGTTGTGGACTCGCTTAAACCAAACCAGCGTTAGATTGACTTTAAAGTACCGATTCACGGGGTCAAGTTATAATAGGGATTTCTGGTGAGGCAAGTTTAGATCGGTTGTGAATAGCGTTGGTTGATAAGGCGGGTACTCCCGTATTTTGAACTTGTAACCTCTATTATCTGAATCGTGCGCGTATAGCCGGCGTGAGTCATATTGGCGTGTATTTTATGTAAATAATATTAATCAACTGTACACACGGCGGTGCTTCCCCGTTTTTGGCATAAAATTAATAATCATTATATTTACCGTTTACTTTTACGTATTACCAATTTACTATCTGGGGGAGGCCTATATTTAGCATTGGACGCCCTTTGGCTGATATTATAATGACGATGATGATTACTAATTGTTAATTTATACGTGAAATATACTTATTACCATAATGCACGAAAATGTAGCGAAAGTAATTATATTACGAATGTATTGCTTATTTTTGAACCCAACTTAATAAACAGGATACTGTTTTAAGCGAGTCAGATTCATAATTATGGCTTGTAAATTTTAATTGTTATTCCTGTCTCAGAGTAGAAATAGAATAGCGAAGAACGGGTAAATACGCTTTTTAGATCTTTGCTTGAACTGTCTATTTACAAATTAGACTAACATAAAATTAATATAAAGTAACAATATTATATCCTCTTTTGAACGAACAGACATTTTAATTAATTTAATTATTATTGTGTAAAACAGTATTGAAGGTAAAAAAGGTCAGTGGTCTAGTCAACAGCAAAAGTAGATGATCATTTTAGTACCTTGTCACTTTCATTACTTGGGCGCATCCCAACTGTCGTACTATTGTTACGTTAGTGCGAGAAAGTACTAAAATGATCATCTACATTTGGTGTTAACTGTACTACCATTTTTAATAATTTGTGTCAGGTAGGCTAGTTTAGGGTCAACTTGCGTCCCATAGAGCGGATATGGGCCCCCGCGAAACGGGTTTCTGTCGACACCTGTCAAATGGCTGTCAATTTTCACGGAGGTGTGTCTAAATAGCTACATACAAACTGAAAAAAGATATTAAGTGTATTTTATTTGTTGAGGCCTATGTCCAGCAGTGGACGTCTTTCGGCTGACATGATGATGATGATGATGATTTGTTTTGTATTTTATTTAATATAAACATCATATCAATTAATGGTTATTATTAGTAATAATATGTCCTAAAGTTCATTCGACATTTTAAAAATATAATTTTTGATATCAGTCTTTACGCACGTTATACCCAACGAACGTTATACCAAACGTAAATTGAAATTATACCTTGTGATAAATATATCATAGTTCTTATACGTTCTATTACTCACCCTCTAATAATAATAATAATAGGCGTAGGGATGTGACGACCCCATCACCCACTGGATTTCCAGTGCAGTCAGTCAACGTAGGACAGCTTGTGGCGAGCTGTTAGGGAGTAGCGACCCTATGTACCTGAGCGCTCCTGGGGGTGTTCTGTGGGTTGGTTGCATGAGCAGGCCCCCCGCCTCTGGCTTGCCTTAGCCGGCTGTCGAGAGTGGAGTCGCTAGAGCCGTTGCTCGGGGGTGGATGTATGTGGTCACCTAAGTGGCGAGTTGGCTATATGTTTAAAGTCCAGTGCCATCTCTCAACCCCCAGCCCTCTGCACCGGTGTTGCCCTTAGGCCATTTTTTAATGTCGCTATTTAAAGAGGCCCATCTAGCAGAGTGCGAGTCACCGTCTACCTGAGATAAAAATGTAAGACAATTTTATTAGGCAGACGTCCGTTGTCTCACTCAATAGCCCAGCCATTAGTCCATCATATTCACCCAATAGTCCGGATCATTTAGATTCCATCAACCAGCAATAGTTCCTGTACACCCTGGCGGGTGCTTTGTCTGTTTGCGTCCCATGACACGGGCAGCGACAGCATCCGCTCGGTGTACCCCTTGCATTTCATTAAATTGTCAAAAGGTCCTCTACGTGTTGGCTATGTGGTACTCGGTTGGTACATCGGTACCTCGGTACTTCGGCTCCGCGCACGCCTTCCAAAGGTCCGGGACACCATTGTCCCGTGAGCGGAAAAGACATACATTAATAATAATAAGTAATTCTTTATTTCAGACTATGTCTAGTGAAAGCTACACAATAACAAAGTTCTACTCGACAGAACTTGTGATTAAATATGAGATTTAAACTTTCACTCATGTTGTCCATTTTTAGACGAATCTGTCAATTTTGTATAGAACTTACTAACTTAAAACCAGTCATGAAATACGCTTTTGTGTAACCAAGGTACTGCGGTGAGCGAACTCGGCGAATGAAAGCGAACAAAGAGCGAATGGAAACAAAGAGTTAATTATGAGCCTGTTCACGTCAATGTCGGTCGATATTACGTTTTTTTCAGGGATATGACTACATTGTTAGTTATATAGGCTTAGTTATATAGTTAGTAGTTAATATAGGCTCTTATGAACTGTATTTTCATATGCGAAGTATATTAAAAGTAGACGAAATTTTCCTTATTTAAGCAAAATAGACTAGAACAACTTCTGTCATTACCGCTCGAAAACAAAATTACGCTCTCGGTGTTAACACTAAATTAAAAAGGGTAATAGTTATAAAAACTCCGTACATAAACTAATCTAACTTACAAAAAACTAAAACGTACTGTCTGAAATACTAACTTTTTCAAGTTGTTAAAGATCTATCCAAGCGCCAGTGTTTTCGAAGTTTTTTTTTCATCTCCCGGTTACATGTATGGAGTGCCCCTAATTTAATATTTTTCCGTATGTTTACATCACTTACATTGTTTACTTTCTAAGTTAGACCTAATTCTAAGTACTTAGTTTGTTTGTACGGAATGTTAATAAAAACCTGTAAACCTAGAATCACGCGGCTAACAACATGAGGTAAAAATGCTTAAGAAAAGAGGTACCAACTCGAGACTGTGTGAAATAGTCATGATATTCATGATAATGAATAAAATATTTTTATTTATTATTTTATTATTACGTTTATTACCCACAATGAAAGCCTATTTTGGACTAGTTACATTTGTATTTTATTTGCTGTGCTTCTTGCGGCCTCACTTTCAAAAGCAAATTTGGTTTTGCAAGTCACGTTCGTGCCCATACTCGTAAAATCTCCCGACCTTAGTTACTGGTTTTGTCAGGATGTCGCCGTCGACGGACACGTCTGGGAGGACATCATCACATTTGTATGAGATAGTCCTCTAATATTTATTAATTTATTTAAAAGTCGACGTATTACTTCTTATTGGTTACCAACATTAATAATAATAATAAGCCTTTATTTCCTTAACTTTGAACTAATCTAGTAATCTATTTTACATTAGAGTGAAATACACACATAGCGATTCTCAGTTAAGGTCCCCTTTCTGGGTATAGGCCTCCTCCAATAGTCTCCATTTCTTTCGGTCTTCTGCTGTCTTTTTCCAATTTATTCCGGCAATTTTTTGTATGTCATCAACCCAGCGCTCTCTGGGGCGCCCCCTGCTTCTGTTATTACGTGGTCCTGTCCATGAAGTGACTCGTTTCGTCCATCTATCATTACCAACATTACCATCATGAAAATACTTTAGAGGGTCGCGTATTATTTTAAGGTTATTAATTAAATAATTAAAAAGTTACTAATGTAATACAATATTTCTTACGACCGACAATTATACGTACCATTTGCGTCAAAAATTCTCTAGAGATTGGTTAATTCGTTCTAAGAAGCCGTTGCGCTAATGAAACAGGTAAAAATAGGGCTTCCAATCTCGGTATTCCGACATCCCGCGCTATTTTTCAATTCCGCTCGCTCAGGGATAACGATCGCGGGGTCCCGCAGGATTTGCGGAACTGTCAAGAGGCATGAAGGCACGCGATCGCTCGAATACTGGCGATTATTTTAAAAAGCCTTGGTTATTGTTCCAATTCCATTTATTTATTTATTCCATTTTCGGGTATTATCATTTTTGATGTCTAAACTCCCTGATTTGTCGATGTAGAGGCGGTACATTATGAGAAAACTGTCAACTGTCAGTGCCAACCGATACGAATGCAGTACTGTCCCGCTTCTGCGCATGCTAGGTATTGCGCAAACGTAATACAAACAATATTTCGTCAAGTCAGAAAATCTTACATCAGGAGGTCAATTTTTCGAGCGGTTTCAAATGATGTCTATTAAACATACATATCTGGAAAAAACATGGCGGACGTCTATCGAAAATCAATTTGCGTATTCTCAAAATCTCACACTCGATGTATGTCTACTACCAGCGATCGAGACGGTTTTATCACTTTTTTTTGACATAAGCCAGTCAAGTAGTAACTTAAGTAGTTGATCGACAGTTTACAGCACCACAAAATAAACAATATATTTGAAAAATATGTCGAAATATTTAAATTATTTAATGGCCAATGTTGCGGTCGTCGTGGAAGTTTTGGCGGAAAATATTGACAGTTTACAAATATGGATAGTATTCTTTGACTCAAGACTGTCAAGCCAAAACCGTTTTTATGCGCTCCATTTTACGCAAAAACATAAACGAGTAAATACTCTTGTTATATGTTTGATTTGCTGAATCACCATAATTTACACTTTTATTTTTGATATAAAGTTATTATTAATTATCTTACTCTCGATCGTAAACTAACACATTTGAAAAAAACGGACCGCGTATTACAATAGACACTGAGATCGTCGTTCGACATCATCTCGATCATGCCACAGATATTCAACATGTTGGTGAGATTTTTTCGATAGACATTGCGTCTGTCGAGATCATCGAAATAGACATCATCTCGAACGGCCCGAAAATTGGCCTCCTGTAAGCTCACGCCAAAGAAAAAAATACCTACAACATATCGATCCCGCCCCGCCAAGTCAGGAAGTCACCGAATAGTAATTTAATTGATCTCTAAATAGCAATAAATAAAGGGAAAGTTATTTTGTTTATTTGGTTGATATCGCGGGATTTCAAACTTTTAAGTTTAATTTCCGCAGATACCGAGATTGTAGGCAGGCTGCGGGATTGGAAGCTCTGAGTAAAATATGTCTCTCGGGTATAACTACTAATAGACTTCTACTAAGAAGTAACTAAGCGCCTGACTGTAAGACTGTGACTCACAACACAACACCACTGATCCTATTTCTACGTATTCAAAAAGTAAAGAACCCGTAAAATTCATAACGCGCTTACACGGTAAGGATGCTAATTTAGACACGCAGCAGCGTGCCCAGCCAAGTTCTAATAAATAATGTAAAAAAAAAACCTATATATTTCGCGACCGATTTCTAAAAAGGTTTCTCATGTCAATTGTAGTTTTATAATCCGAAAAAGCATTTATTTTCGTATAGTACCTGGTACTCGCAAGTATACATTTAGCATTAAGGATGTTTTAGAAATAATAATATAATTTTTAGGGTTCCGTACCAAAAAGGTACAAGAGAAACCCTTATAGTGTGACTCTCTTCGTTTTTTTTTAATATGAGTACCTATAAAATGAAACTCAGTCATCACGCATTTTAATCATCTTAGTCAGCTACTTTAGAATGTGAGTCACCTCAAAAAGCGATATTTAAAAATACACGTAAAGTTTAAAAACTATCAAAAATAAACCTATGCACAGCACTGACTGTGACCAGTGCCACACTGTACTGTGTTGTGTGTACTGTCATAATCAAGATATAAAAACAATTGAACGACAAGTATCATTAACTGAAATTGATGTCACCCAATTACGAAATCTAGGTTTCAAAATGAGTGCTGATTAAATACTTTTATTTGCTGAGCACTTGGGTTAACCGTATAGATAAAAAAAAACTCGTAATTTTCAGCAGTGACATCTCTATACGGAAAGAATATTTTTTCGATCTTTAACGTAATGTTTACCCATAATCTATATAGAAAATACAAAAAAATATTATTTTCCGGCATTCTCGTTGCTTAGCAGCCGTCACTATGGTAAAAGGATGGGGTGTTAAAAGGATTTCGGTTAAATATAGCGGATAGTACATCTACCTCTTAACAAAGACGGCGTCTGTGATGGGACAGGGATAAAGAGACGTCATAGCACAGTAGATAGGCAACGGGCAGTGGTCATTGAGCGGGCAACCTATAAGAATGATTAAATACAGAGTTTTGCGGACTACCCATTACAACCATTAGGTATTACAGAGTTTAGCGAGCAACCTCTAACAACGATTAAAAATAGATTTTGCGGGGAACATAAACAAAGATTAGGTACAGAGTTTAGCGGGTAACCCATAACAACGATTAAGAACAGATTTTGCGGGCAACAAACAACAACGATTAGGTACAGAGTTTAGCGGGCAACCCGTAACAACGATTAAGAACAGAGTTTTGCGGGCAACAAACAACAACGATTAGGTACAGAGTTTAGCGGGCAACCCGTAACAACGATTAAAAACAGAGTTTTGCGGGCAACAAACAACAATGATTAGGTATAGAGTTTAGCGGGCAACCCGCAACAACGATTAAGAACAGAGTTTTGGGGGCAACAAACAACAACGACTAGGTACATAGTTTAGCGAGCAATCCATAACTATATACTTAGATATTATTCATGGCACATAGGGTTTCTGTATTGCCATGAAAACGAATGTAATAAATAAATAATTATTTATTAACAACGATTAAAAACAGAGTTTTGCGGGCAACAAACAACTACGATTAGGTGCAGAATTTAGCGGGCAACCTATAATAGCAATTGGGTACAGAGTTTTTCAAATTATGTGGGAAAGCAATTGAAGGGATGTTTACAAAAACAACATAGTTTTGTTGTTCTTGTAAGCCCTGTTGTTGTTGTTTTTGTATATTGCATATATTGTACTAGAGGTGATTTTACAGGAGATCAATAAAACTAAATTACTCTTACAGTGTTACTTATTAGAGCTGTTCATTGTATACGTAATGTAGACATATGGCCACAAAATAATGAATACACAATTACAACCACCACCCACCATATAGGACGTCCACTGCTGGACATAGGCCTCCCCCAATTTCATGGGGGGTAAATGCCATAATCGCCACGCTTGGCATGCGGGTTGGCGATCGCAGTATCTCCACCGCACTCAAGGAATGCTGCTGCCCATTACACACTAACCGGGTCGGGTCGGGTCGGTCGGGTCGGGTCGGGTCTGGGTGGTCTTATATATACACAATTACACATTTAATCATTCCAACTTTATTTATATTATTTTGAAGTATATAATAAAATAGCTTTGTCACTTGCGCTGCTTTTGTAAAAAAATTGTTAGTTATGTTGTTTTAGTAAAAAAGTTAGATACTTTTTCATAGAGAAACCTATATAAGTTTTAGAAGGTTCGTATAATTGGAAAATTAAGTCTATTTTAATGGTAATTGGATACTCTAGCTTATGTTAATTCTACATTCCACGATTGTTGGCTTCACTATAATATTGTCATTTCTAAAGGCTTAAGAAGTGAATTCTTGATGATGGTCCTCATAAAGTAATATTTTATTCACCAATTCTAGCCCATTCTCCCAGTCTAACAGTACTTATGTTATTTTTTTTATTAATAATGGGATTGCTCTTGGCCAGCATCTAGCCGGGGGACAAAGATGAGGCCGACGATGAAGCGAGCTCACCCAGAAGATGCCTATTCACTCGTGCCTTAAAAAGGTCTAGGTTATATGAACTCGGAAATACAGACGCCGGCAGAGAATTTCAAACCTTAGAAGTGCGCATTATAAAAGAAGATGCAAAGCGCTTGGTTCGAATAAGAGGAATTTCGACCATGTTACCATAAAGTTGCATTTGCAATACAATTGAGTTATGTTGTTTTTGTAAACATCCCTTCAATTGATGGAATCAGGCGTTGCTCTCGGGCATTAAATCTTAAATCCCTAAATTAATACTCTACTAAATGCTATTACTTACTTCGTTTATAAATGATGCCACATTCCAACTGAAATTTTAATTTGTATTTCGTATTTATTCGTTTGTACATACTGGTATTATGGTTTTATCCATCAGTCTTGTATATTATTATTACGTTCTAAGTTATATTAGTTAGAACTAAACTGTTAATTGGGTACGCTCTAACAGGGTCATGCCTCGAACCAAATTTTCTTGTAAGATCTTATGTTTTGTTATGTACGACATGATATTTATGTAACAAACTGGCAACCGTACTGTCTTCTCGAAGATCTCACGGTTCAAAATAATTACCATACGATAAATAATAATAATTTAATAAATGAATTATTAATTCTAGAAAAGTTAACGGGTTAAATCAACTGATATTTAGTAAATTATTTCCGAAAAACTCATTGGTCGGAACCGCGACACCGCTTCATAGCCGCACACTTGACTAAATCTTCTATTGGAAAAAAAGTTCTGTTTTGTATTCCACCGGGTACAGGCCGATATGACACAGGCATACTTTATCCTTATTCATTTCCTTTACGAAAAAAACCGGAAGTGATCATGTGAATATTATTTATTACACCGGAAGCTAACGTAAAAGGTTTCGTATCTCGGAAATGGTTTTTGGCGACACCCAATTTTGAACGTATTGATGTATCGAAATTATATTACCTATGTTAAACATATTGTTGCATATTTGGTCTTGCATTAAGTCTTATTACCACACTGTACGAGCGATTTCAGTAAATTGTGCGGTTTGACAGATCGAGTGAACTCATTATACCACGGTAATCAGCAATGTAATGAAACCCGCATGCGAATCTCGTATATGTCGTATGTATGGTACTAAAATAAATGTGTCAATTACAGAGTAAGGCTACCTACATATTTTGTAATGAGTTATGAATTGCAATGGAAGTAAATTATACAATTGAATTAGCTACCTACTTTTGTTAATTTTATGCCATTTATGAACAAAAATAATGTATATTGACATATTTAAATATCAATAATATTACTTACAATAATAATAATAATAATATCTTTATTGACCATGTAACATACATTACATTTAGCACGTCATACAATAACAACATATATTTAATATTGAATACTTATTTCAAGTCCTTAAAATTCTGTTTTACATTTATTTGCCATTAAATTATAAAATTCTTTTAAAGAGTACAGAGGATTCTTTTCTAGAATATATTTAATTTTGTGTTTAAAGTCTTTCAATGGTAAACAAGTTAATTCATTTGGAAGTAAGTTGTACAATTCGATTTTAATTGGTATACATTGTTTAAAAAATGTTTTTGTTCTTGACTTTGGCATACACAGTTTTTCTTTATTTCGGGTTTTTCTATTTACACCTTTACGAGACTAGCCAGATTAGTTATTTAGAATCGAACAACATTACCGCCGATTTGGTAAAAAAAATCGGAAACTGTTGCCAAACCAATTTGAATTGATCAGCTGTTCTGTTGAGAAGATAATAAACAGTCAGAATTACAATTATTAAACATTGAGTTAAAATAATCTTTTATCAGAATACAAACACTTCTCAGTATCAGGGTATCTCCCTGTAATAACATCGCGGTACTTAACCCAAGTAACGGGATTATATGCATCCAAGTGCCACCGTATCACCTAAATATAGAGCTCGTTTTTCAATGACCCACTACAATATTATGTTGGCGTGTATAACGGGATCAACTGCGTTCAATGCTAACCGTGTATCTTTGTCATAAAGTTAATTTTCGCTTGTTCTAGCTGCACGTGGAATATTGTAAGGCGTCGAACGCTTAACGTATATAAAGTTAGGGATGAGCTGAAGGCATCATTCAATTTTCATACGTTGAAACAGCAACGTTAACTCGTTTAAAACAATTGTTCGTGACAATAACTAAAGTAACAATGAACTTCTCCAAGTTCTTCTTTATCTTCTTCGCCTTCTTCATGGCTTTGTGCTCAATAAACGCCGCTCCTGAGCCAAGATGGAAGCCGTTCAAGAAACTTGTAAGTAAAGCAAACGTCAATCGAATTGCCTAAAATACATTTTATTTCTGACACATACCTAACCTCAAAAATATTTATAATAGTGTAAATTAATAATTTCAACATGAATCACATACACGTAAATATAACTGTACTAATCGATAATATCTTACAATTTTGCTATACCTTCTCATATCATAACGTAGAATATTTTAGATATCATAACCAAATTAAAAATTTGAGTTTTTAATTTCATGGCATTTTTAACTTATATAGAGCATTTTTGTTAGAAGAATTAAAAATTACGAATAATATGCTTGACAAATAATTTGTTAGTAAACTAGCAATTAATTGCCGGTAATTAGGCACCTACATAACATTGCACAATTGACTACTTAAGTAGATTTTGAACTGACGTGTTTTGGATACTTATACAATACATTGAAAGTCGATAAAATATGAGAAGTCACAGGGTAGTTATCTTTAATAAACTCGATAGTAATGCGATTTTATCAATGCCAGAGCCGCGATTTTCCCAATTTCGTACCCCAAAGTAACTAACTAGTTCAAATGTCAATTCCAAGTTCACAAAATCTGTTTTATATAAATAAAAAAGCAATAAAGATTTTTAATAAGCAACCATAAGAAGACAAATTTGTTCCGAGTTTTTCCAATATCGGGCCTCGAGGAGCTTTGAGGTTTATTAAGATGCTTTCACACTGACCGCTAAAAATTAATAAATATAGGTAATTGAGCACAAGCAACGAGAAAAATAGACGGAGTAAGAACAACCCATTGAAGGCGGTTTTTAAAACTATGTCCAATAAGGGATCACACGCTCACACTATACAAACTAAACGATGCACAGTACGTGCAAATGAAATTAAAAATATTTATTTCGGACCAATGATCCATGATCCATTGTTAGTTAAAAAATAAAACTGCCACAATATGGGGCAGTTAAATAATGCTGTTTACAAAGATTTTCCCTGACGCGACCCATCGGTGACGTGATTTTTTTACGCATCATCGAAAGAAAATCATCTGTCTTTGCGAACATTTCAGACGCGCGATGGGTATTATACCTACATTATTTGTGTGTGTGAGCATTTGCTTACCTTATTGGGCATGGTTTAAAAAACTTCCAGTAACCAGTAATCATGCCAGTAACCAGACTTGCCACACGCATACCCCAAGAGAGACGGACGAGTCCTATGAAGCTAATTTGACAACTTGATTAAAATGGCTGATGATTTACTCTAAACAATCTACTTAATTTGGACCCGTAATGGTTTGTTTGCCAGAACTTCGTATCAAATCGAAAATTGCAGACAAAAAAAGTGAAACGGTTTGTCATTGCTATTCTTGGTCGCTTTTATTTTAGTTAATTTGTGGAATTAAGCTCGTTTTGATGGTGGTATTATTATTAAAAGACAACGTTTACAGTTGCTTCATAATTAAATCTAGTGAATCTAAGTGAGTTTTGTTTAAGTATATTATACTAGCTCTTTCTGTGAGATCCTGTAATTAAATTAAATTGGCTCTGCTGTAACTGTTTATGTAGTTACTTAGTTTTATTTCTGTTGGTTCTCCTATATTAAACTTAACTAATCTAAACTATAAATAAATAACTAATTAGTGGATTCAACTCGCGTTTGCCACACTCTAATCGCTGCTATACATCGCTTGCTAGTGGAACCCATTCCCTCTTATATCTTGCCCTACTTTTCGCTACCCGGCTTTGTAGACATTATCCTATTTGGATGGCATTTTCTAATTGAATTTTCGGGTCTTCCAATATAGAGTTAATTAAACAGAAGCACTTCACTGTAGTAATAAAATACAATTACTACGTCTTATGGTATTTAATTGTTTGGTGCATAAATTCATTAATCAAGCGATGAGAATTGAAGTATATGTCTAGTTTCTGATATGTAATTAAAGTTTTTTTTATATTTTTTTTATTTAATATACAATTGATTACAATGTTGTTTACAAAACATCGTTAAACCACGTAATGGTTTGTCTCGATGTTCGAGCCAAAGCAATGTATATGTAATCTTAAGTTAATTTCAAATTTAAATGATCTTAATTACCTATGGCCATTAAAATTTAGTCACCTATTATTAATACATGCTTAAAATATTCAGAATAACAAATCACGCAATATCTACATTTACTTATTTGTCTAATTTCACTCGAGGGCTGGCGTTATCACTCACCGCGCGCTGCACCGCAGAACCGTGTACGGCATACGGATACAGGTTGCTCCAAACAAACAAATTAATAAAGAATAAACAATTAATAAATTACAAATTTTAATGAATTCTAAATATGTTTCGAAAATTCTGCCCTTAGTATTGTGCTAATATTGTTCGGTGTGATTTTATCTTTACATAATCTAGGGAGATTGTTGATTAAATCTGCCAATATATACTCTGAGGTTCTTTTCCCGTAAAAATTTTTGAACTTTGGTTTGCTGAGCTTATTGTTTACCATCTGCCTTGTTATTTTAGATTGGGTCACTAAATGTTGAATGTAAATACGTATATTATTTAGAAATATATCTTCGTCTAGTACCCATAACATAAAACCTTACTCAGCTCACAATAAGACTAGTTCGATTAGAGTTATCTTGTTCCCAATTAATTATTCATTTTTTATTTTCAGGAGCGAGTCGGCCAACACGTTCGAGATGGCATCATCAAGGCGGGACCGGCAGTGGCGGTTGTTGGACAGGCCGCCACCATCGCTAAGGGCTAAAATACCATCCAAGACTGGCCGACGCTGCGCGAAACTGTACCTGTTCATGAAAACTGCTGCATGCGTGAAAATAATTCGCATATAAAATAAACTATAAATTAATTAAATTGTGGGGCACAGAAACAAAACTAAATACAATAAAACTGAGGAAGATTTACATTATAAAGTAAATGTACTCGTAACTAAAAATAGTAAATAACCTCAGCTGCCTAGTTAGAATGATAGCGTTTATATCAGATTTATAGATATGTCTCTGTTGCACTTACACATTTGGTAATATAATTAACATCATTTGAATTGACCTAGTTATATAACATTAGTCCATTCAAAAAATTACTTCACTGTCCAAGCAAAAGATTCGAAATCTAATGGCAGTTTATTTTAAAGTTAGACATTTTAAATAATTTAGACTGCACGATTGCTATATATCAGATATGAACGCGATAATCTTAGCTAATCTGGACACCGGTCACACGGTCTTACTAAGTCATTATAATATAATATAGAAAACTTAATTGCACTGCCAACTTTACCAGTCATAAATTTATATGTAAACATAACTCAATGTCTTGCAATTGACACTAACATTGACTTTGAACTTTTATAATTGCAATCTGACCCACGTTAAGTGGTACCACCCAGTACATAAAGTATTATTAAGTAAATTAATAAATGTTATTATTTATAATAATGTGTTTCAATGTATTGCATACACAATTATATGAAAAACCGGCCAAGTGTGTGTTGGGTCACGCACAGAGAAGGGTTCCGTACCGACACCTCCTAATCTACATTTAAAACCACTATACAATATAGTAGATCAAAAACCGGCCAAGTGCGTGTCGGGTCACGCACAGAGAAGGGTTCCATACCGACACCTCCTAATCTACATTTAAAACCACTATACAATACAGTAAATCAAAAAGGCCGTATCTTCATAGGGAAGTCACGGCACTTACACGCTTTTGTTTGGTCATTGAAAGTATTTAGAATTGCACATCATCTTGATTTTTTTCAGAATTTCAAACTTCATAGTTTGGAAATTAGATGGGGGCGGGGACACTTTTTACGACTTTGACAGCTTATATCTTACTAACGGTTGACTTAAATGGAAAGATTTTTGAGAAACCTCTATGTCATTTTTGAAGGCCTATCCATTGACACCCAACACGCCTATGTGTATTGAAAAAAAATTTTAGACCCCCTCTTAAATATATGGGGTTTTTATTTTTTTCGTAATTTCACATCATATTTCTGTAGCGATTTATAGCATACACCTTTCTACCAAATTTCATAATTGTAGTGCTCATAGTATCCGAGTAAATCGGCTCTGACATACGGACGGACGGACGGACAGACACGACGAATCTATAAGGGTTCCGTTTTAGCCATTTTGGCTACGGAACCTTAAAAAAGCATAAACGTGTACCAGAAGATCGATTTGATCGATCCATATAACAGAGATTTGGAGATTATATCCGAACAAAACAATTATGTGAATTATCTCTACCTAGCCCTAAAAATTTAAGATTGATGAAGAAATAAAGTTCCATCGATTTCTTCCCAGTCATCGAAAAGTCGGTTCGGTCGGTAAAAAACCAAATTCAGTTTTATTCAGAACCATATATTTTTACATAAACGATGCCTAATTGATATCCTCTCTTTTATAGTCGTACAGAACCACACTGACAGAATGACAGAAGTAACAGCTAGATAAAATAAACAAATGGCTTCATTTGAATCCCATCAAAAAGGCATAAACTGAATCTATTTAGATCATTTTCCTTGTATACTGCATCTCTCTTTTCCTCACAGGTTTCAGTGAAACAACAGTCCTTGTAAATGAGTATCGATGAGCTTGTGTCGTGGGTACATTGTATTGTTTTGTAAGGCGCTATTAGGCGAATCCAATTGCTGGCGCCAGTATAGCTAAATGCCAGCACTGACAGGGTCGTCCTAGCGCAATGTAAATACTTTATATTTTCCTGCTAGACCAGCGTGACTGAACCCATATTTAAACATTACGGTACCAGTCCAATGCTGGCTTGCGGCGCCTTTTGACTTTTGACGCTAGCACCTCGATTCGTTAATTTAATGGCGCCTTTATCCAAATAAAACACTGTTGGAGTTGGAAAAAACCTTAGTTGTATTTCTCTTAGTCGCCTTCTCATGCTGTCACCACACTTCGCGCCTTTATGCGCTTGCGTTTATGCGCAATACGAAGTGTGGAGGGTATTATTCGTCTATGTTTGCTTTATTCGCACGCATAGCTCATAAGCGCGAAATCGCGAATAGCGAATACCTACCCTTGCCCACCGTCTTGTCGGTTTTTGATACACATAAAAGGACAATAATAAGTCGAATTTGCGATAGAAACGTGTCGAATAGGGTCCGTGGACTGTAGACTGCGTGATTCAAACCATTTCCTTGTAAAGTGTCGTGACCCATATCTAATAGTAAGAAATTATAAAAACCGGAGTTAGTGTTAAACTTAAACTTATCGAAGCTCATAAATCTATGGAATTATATTATTGTGACACGAAACAGTCTAATAAAATGACTGATTCCAAACTCAAGGCATTTTCAACCGTACAAGAACTTATTTAAGGTAAAGATTCCAACGTAGATTTATGGGCGATTTAATATAATTATCCGTTCCTAAGCTGAGAAAGACCACATTTAACTATTTTATGGGTTGATTGGAGGAATATACGGCATTTTATTACTTCATAGCAGCACTAATGTAAAAGTACTTACTGATTTAAATTATACAAAAACATAAACAAACATAGACCAGAGGTTACTTTATTGTTATCATCAAGATAGAGGTCTATCACTGAGTATGGACTTCCACTTCCATAGCCCCTCTGGGATGTCCACAATCCCCCTCTCTGCATCTCGATCAACAACCAAAATTGACATTGCCAATGGCCACTGTCAACTACCTCTCCGCAAAGTAACGCCTGATTCTATCAATTACCTCTGCCTGGCAAAGTTGCGAAGGCGTCACGATAACTAACATTCAATCAAACGTAGCGCGTATTTTATTCCAACCACCGATACCAAAATATATCTACGGTGTCGCTCGTATTTCATATTTACATAAACACATAAACTCACGCCTATATTCCCAAAAGGGGTAGGCAGAGCACACGAACATTAATTTCAATGCCACTTTTAGCAATTGTAGGTTTATAGATGTAAAAAAATGTGATATTTCAGTGACAGGTTGCTAGCCCATCGCCCACAACATACTTCAACCTGGTTCCCATAGTCGACTCTTACGAGACCCAAGGGAAGAAAGGGCGTGGTGCTATTCTATCCCGTTACCACACGGGGCCAAAGAGTATTTTTATTGTATTGTATGAAATATATTGCACACCTTTCACAAATGAAACAGTTACAAATAGAAAGAAAACAGCAACAAGTAGAGGTAGACAACAGGCGGTCTTATCGCTAAAAAGCGATCTCTTCCAGACAACCTTCGTCATTAACCGTCTCATGTCTGTGTCTACCAAATTATTTTCCACATTGTGTCTTTAATAATTTGTTAATATCAAAGACTACAAAGTTTGTTATTGCTATTGATTATAAAATAGGCGCAGTCAAAGAACACGTTTTACTTACACTTTTACTTTTGGGTCATGTCACTGAAGAATAAGGCCTGAATCACACTGGAGTGGCCTGCGGTGGCTGTCAATAGTTGACAGCTAATAACATGTTTACTATTGACCGCGGCCGTGGCCAGGCCGCGCCAGTCTGTGAGAGGCTTAAGTTATTAGACCTAAAGGTACAGAATGTTCACTGACCTACCTAAGTAATGACGTTAGCTGTAAATTTTTAGGTAAACCAGACTAGAGTGGAGTCAGATGACGTAATGGTCATCGATTCCTGTTCATGCGTTGTATTTATGCCTAGAACCCGTGGAAATATACGTTCGGGAACTCCCCTTAAAGGTCTACGTTCGCATTTGTACAAATATCAATAAAATTATATTATTTTCTGTTACGTATACACTTGATTTGTGCCACAGTGTTTACTACTGACATGTACAGAGGGCGGCACAAGACCGGTAATTGTGAAGATCCTAGGGGGAGGCATTTGTCCAGCAGTGGACATCTTTCGGCTAACTCGATGATGATAATATACGATTGTGACGATGGAGATATATATATGACGGACTACTAAATCTCGAAAAATATTTATATTCGTTTCTTCAATTATCCTCCTATACTCCTTTCACCATTAGTAAATTTTTAACAATAACGGCGGTGTGCGATACTTGGTATGGAAATAGCCCTGAAAATTATTAAACAACACAATTAAGTTAATACGATGGGTATTTTACCGCAACTAAAATATTTTAGGTAAAAACTTAAATAAAATTTCACAAAGTTATCGAATTTTTTCAAAATAGTATTTACCGAAGAGCACATCGTATTGGCTACAATATTCATAATATATACATGTATTTTACACGAGGTCGTGGTTCACACAAATAGATATTTTTTATATTTCTCTGTTTTTAGTATTATGAGCAGTTATAATGTATTTGTCAGTAATCTTAACTTATTGACTGAATTTAATATTTCAGTGCAATACTTTATATATAAAATTAATTCTTTTGCAGAATCAAACTACATATAAAATTAATTCGGAAATATTAAAAGTCCTCCGGATATGTTTAAATAAAATGAAACGGGTTACTGACATCTTTAAGGTCCTTCGGATATAACATTATGTTATAGAAAGTAACCCACAGACCCACAACCACTGGAATAACAACTGACAAGCAAATGAAGGTTATGTGGCTAGCGAGGACTGACAAAATTTGTATTGAGTTCAGTAGAGCGTGAAAACACCCGGTGGATGTTTAACTAAACGCACTTCGTACAGGCATACTAATAGAGTAAAAACAATTCTGAACGACCCCAATTACATATAGGTACAACATAGTCCTTTTTTCCACTATCCCCGCGGTGCGGACTTGCACCAACTAAAAACCCCCGATCGTCCTCCTCAACTCACTTCGGGCGGCTTTGGGATCTCCTTTGGAACGCACCAGTGCCGCCCTAGAATCACACTTCTGTGGGTCCCACCATTTGTTTTAGAGACGATCGCAGCCCCCAACCGCGACCGTCTTCGACCCCAAGGACCCCCTTTTAGTCGTACAGGCAGGGGATACCCGTAATCAAGACGAGGACATATACAAATTATGTGAAAAACAATTACCCTACTATGAACTCGGATATGGCCGACTAGTCCAAACTTGGTCTTGAATACTCTATTGCATGAGTGACGGTCTGACCACGACTTTGCGCGAACTGCAGCGCGTTATGCGTCTTATCTGTTCATTGCACGTTCGAGACGCGCAAGACACTGCGCATAGTTAGGAGCACATCATAGGTGCATGTCATATGCCTAATTTGAAGAATAAACTACTTTTACTTTTTACTTCACACGCAATGTATTAGGAAAATCACTGCCACTGCTCCTGCCGCTAGAAGTCGTGTCTGGAACGTGGCAGTAGGTTGGCGGGACGTGGGAGGGTTTAGGCTTCCCTTGGCATTTTCGGTCAAAGGTTGTAAGATATCTATCTTCTTCTAGTCTTCATAGCACACGCTTTGCGTAGTTTTGGAAAAGGTCGACTTGTGTTAGATTGACCCCAAATATATATATATATTTTAATGTGTAATTCTCAACCCTAGGTCCCTCTTTGTCGACGTTTAAAATAACGATTCAATAAATAAAATCACCTTATTGTAGTCGCCATAAGATGAGCTTCCGCTTGAGACGGTCACATTTGGTTAAGTTTTCATTTTGTACCACGATGGTCACAAAACATACAGAATTTAAGCTGCTTTATGTACGCGTGCAACTCCTGAGATCCTGAATAAGAGGTTTCACTACTTTGAGAAGTTTAGGGATATTTGTAGGTCATCGCCAACACAGGGCACCCGCAGCCCAAGTTACTTAGTTACCTATCAAAGTTAGTCCAAAAAACTACCGATTCGTTTCTTCCAGGGAATTAACATATTATTTCTTAGAAACACGAAGTTGACGAGCAAGTTCAAGAAAATACAAAACACACACACTCTATGGATTACTTTGTCCGAACAAATGCTTTTTATTTTTATTTATTTTTTAAAACCTGTAGTCCGTTAAGACAATAGACATGTTTAAATACGTAGCAGAAAAACAATTACGCGAGCAAAATTTCACATCAAATATCACATTATTCTTGAGTTTTCCCTCTGTTTTTCGTTAATAAAGAAGTCAGCAAGGCGGAATGGCGCTTAATTAAAAATAATGATTTCAACACAATCCGGAAGCGACATAAATAATGAGCAATTACTCTTGTTATTATTTAAAAAAAAAAACATAGGAACGCTTTGATCTCAAGTAAAGTACTTGAATTTTATAACAATTCAGCAGGTACTTTCCTTGTTTAATTATGACTTTTTAAATGCAATTAATAGAAAATTTGTTTGTCAGAGTCAGTCAGTATCAGAGTCGAGAGCAAATTACAGGATCTTACAGATACCTCGTACTCGGAGTGCCATAAATACGGATACATTAAACAAAGTTAACACAATTTGGATGTTCGGAACGAACACTCAAATGGCATTTATAATATGTGAGTGAATGAAAATTGCATGTCGCCATTCGCCAATCGTTCACTCCCTCTCTCACTAAACAACCATCAAACTCGCTGTATGTGCTCCGTAGAAATTAATTCGTTTTATTAATAAAAGTGTTAAAAATCATACAATAAACTATTTCATTTATGTTCCTCCCGAACATAAATTGGTGCCGAAACCAGGGAAATTATATATTAATTTTTTTTTTTTATTTATCATTTTTTTTATTTATTGGTCTCATGAAATGAAATTTATGTCATACTCCACTCAATGGACAGTAAACCGTCAACATATCGCAATAAATTATAAATTGCAATTTTTTTATCCTCCAAAAGTAAAATAATGGTACTAATAGAACCCTTATGTAAAAATAAGGAATAAATTGTATAGCAACTAATATGCCTTAAGCTCAAAACGCGCAGAGCGGGCGCGGCGCGTTGCGGGGCGTAGGCGGTTTTGCATTTTTGGTCTTTCCTAAATTGTCGCTCCATATATCACACACGCCGCCTCCGCTCTACTGCGGCGGCGCGCGGCGACTACCGAATACCGCGTGGTTTTTTAGGATTCCGTACCCGAAGGGTAAAAACAGGACTAAGACTTCGCTGTCCGTCCGTCCGTCTGTCTGTCACCACGCTGTATCTCAAGAACCGTAATAGCTAGACAGTTGAAATTTTCACAGATTGTATATTTCTGTTGCCGCTATAACAACCAATACTAAAAACAAAATAATAATAATAATTAGGGGGGCTCCCATACAAAAAACGCGATATTTTAGCCCTTTTTCATGGCTACCACTCGCCGAGCTAGATCTCAAGAACCGTAATGGCTAGACAGTTGAAATTTGCACAGATTATGTAATTTTATTGTGGCTACAACAACAAATACTAAAATCAAAATAATAATAACAATTAAGGTGGGCTCCCATACAACAGAGTAGTTGTTGGCGTTTTTTTTTCTGGTACGGAACCCTTCGTGCGCGAGTTTTTTGTTGCGACGTGCCCCGGACCGCGTTCGCTTTACCGAAAAACCGCTCCCGCCCCGCAATAACGCTGCGCCGCGCTCTGTGCGTTTCATGCTTAAACGCAAGTATTCCACGACTAAAACAGCAATATACTTATTTTTCCAAAACGGGTTGGTGAAATAAGTGGTGCGTGACGTCAATTCGGGCGCTACAAGGGTCGAGTTGCCCATTTATGTTGCATGTGTGTCGTGCTTGTCTTAAATATTGCGAGGAGATGGACGTAAGTTAAATATTGTTTTATATAAGTACCTGTTTAATTGTTATCATTTTTTCCTATTGTGTCTTTCTTAATGTTACCTAACTATATTTTATGTATTATGAATTGTACAGTGACTTGGTAATACTGTGATGCTGTATACATTTTGTTTGCTATAAATAAATAAATTAATTAATTAATGTGCTCCAATTGTAGTTGGACTCAAAAAATACATTTAATCCGTGGCTTATGTATTTGAATGCGTATTTATTATATTTAGTGTTGTGCGCGTAAGTGGTGTTTCACTCTTTTTGCCATTTTCCTGCACTGCCTGTTTCACAATTATTGTTAATTATTTTTCTGGTACCGAAAGGTTGTCTGGAAAAGATCGCTTAAAAGCGATAAGACCACCTGTGGATACCATTAACTGCTTATAAGTTTTTGTAAAAAAAAAATGGTTTTTACATATTTAAAAAAAACTTTATGTAAGTACTCGTAACTATTCCAGTACCTCGGCTCCGTGATCAACAACAGAGGCTGCAGCGAAGCGGAAATTCGTCGTCGCATCGTTATGGCGAAAACGGCAATAACCCAACCGAATATGAGACAGAAATATCTCAAGGAGCACGAAGATTTCCATTGTCCACACACTCTTAGGCGCCTTCCTGACTTGGCGGGGCGGGTGCGATATTTGATAGGTATTTTGTTCTTTGACGTCAGTTTACTGGTGTGATATTTCCTCACTTGACGAAATACTGTCAGTATTACGTTTGCGCAGTAGTAATACCATGCGCAGAAGTGGGGCAGTACTGCATAGATATCGGTTGACACTGACAGCTGACAGTTTTCTCATATCGTACCGCCTCCGCATCGACAAGTCAGGAGGGCGCCGTATTCACCATTTTCTTATACGGGGCTTTTCTTATCCTTGGAGCATCAAAGCCGCAGACAAATGCTGGCGACAAATGCGTCCGTAGTCCATACGTCCCACTTTTCACTGCTGGGAACAGACCCCCTTCCATGGATGAAAGCGATTTGACAGTAGTCCCCACGCCTCCCCAGTCGGGTTGGGAATTTCATATACTCCTTTTAATTTGTGTGGATGTATATGCGGATTTCCTGTTATCTTTAAGAACTTTACTCATTAAAATTATCAATGATGTCCCTTTTCAAAAGACAACGATTTAAAAAAAAATGGTATTGAGATACAATGTATCCACGAAAACCAAAACGGCCGCTGTTTTATCGTGGAGCAACGTTTTTCCGTTAAGCTCCGTCGCACGCAATCGATTCTGATAAGAGTTAGGGCTACACAATATTACGCTAATAAAAATAATCTATACCATAAAGGAAGTAAAAACTTTCCATCAATGTGTCAAGTTTTGGAGGTTAATCGGAGTAATTTTGTTCTTTAATACTACGCCGGTGATAACCTAATGTATGGCTTACCTAATAGTAAGTAAGCGGTTCCTCCCCCTCGATATCCAGAATTTCATATGCGATAACATTATCGTTTGCCATAATCGTCAGTTGCCATAAGTGTATTCTCTAGAGCGCCCAGCGGCGCGCATGCCACGTGCTGTATCCGAGGTTAAACACCGTGGGCCCAGGTCAGTTGGATGGGTGACCTCTTTGCGGGGTTACTAACTGAGCGCTCCCGTGCTTTGGAAGGCACGTTAAGGCGTTTATCCCGGCTGCTGGCTATGACAGTAGTCGTTAAGTCAGTTTCAAGAGGCCGAGTTGCCGACTCACTTGACAACAGGGGTCAAAGTTGCACCACGTCCGTATGGAGTCCACCGTCACCCTAGACATGACCCCTGGGTGGTGCTTAAAGTACAACAAATTGGCAACTGTAAATGTCTTCTCGAAGATCTCACGGTTCGAAATGATTGCCATACAATAAATAAATAAGTGTATTCTCTGAAACCGTAAAACTTTCAAGTTAATTTAAATAAACTTTGTATAAATTGTAGATTAGACTAGGTTCATTTTATGCCCATCGGCTAGTGATATTGATGGCAAACGGTACTTTTTATGGTAAATAAAATTATGGTTTTTATTAGTTACCCATTATTACTGTAGCATTTAGACGCTTGAAATTCTAGGGGTGTCACTACGTTTAAAAATGTATACACTCCTTTCATGAAAAGCTCCTCACTGCTAGTTTTTTAAGTGTTCGCTAGAGCAAGTTATTCTGCCAAAATTCTGTCTTGCTCGCCCACTGTAGTGTTAGTTTGATGTGCTGTTGTCGTCGTCCGTGCGCGGGAACTTGTTTGACAAACAACTTTTTATGTCAAAACGATACCATTATTTCAAGAAAGTAAGAAAACCAAGTCAGTTAGATTTTCCGATATGAAATACAGTAGCAAAATTTTAACAAGTGGAAAAATTAAATTATAAGAATAATTACTGTATTAAAACTATTATTATTAAAACTATTTTTACGTCAATTTTCCAATATTCCCTCATTATTATATATATACCGACCTGTTTAGCCTAGTTGGTAGTTGGTAGTGACTCTGCCTCCGAAGCTAGAGGTCCCGGGTTCGAATCCCGGCCAGGGCATTTATTTGTGCATTTTTCACGGATATTTGTTCTTGGGTCTTGGATGTTTTCTATGTATTTAAGTATGTATTTATCTATATAAGTATGTATATCGTCGTCTAGTACCCATAGTACAAGCTTTGCTTAGTTTGGGACTAGGTCGATTTGTGTAAGATTGTCCCCCAATATTATTATTATATTATTATTATTATTATATATAAATATATATATATATATATATATGCGTATTCTCCGCTGTGTTGAGAGTGAGAGACTTACATTTATTTCTAGCTAAAATCTTCTTGTAATGGATATACTATTTTATTGCGCTTGTAACATACGTGTGCTTTATATCGTATAAGTATACTACCTTCGCTTTCTTTGTTGTTTAAACGGACTGTGCCCACTCTCTGAATAATAAATATTGAATTATTAACCAGTGGTCAACGGTGTGGGCCACACATACTGTAAACATTTTGTTTAAAACTTATTTTAAGTAATGTTGTAGTGGCTGTTTGTTTATCCAAATAAAGTAATAAAAAACATAAATTTCAGAAATATGACTCTTGAGTATAATTATATTTACTTTTTATCTCGGATTTTAGCTGTAAAATAAATTGTTTCAAAAATACGATTAAATATATCCAACTTTTAGGTATTTATTCTCTTTTTGAACTTGAGCCCACTCAAAGAATACCAAGTTAAAATTATCGTATTTTATTTAACCTTAACTTGGGAGGCTATATGAATAAAACTTCACATTTCATAAGAGTGTTGCATATTGTTACTAGTTATCGCCTTCAAGGAAAAAATATCGTATTTTAAGCGCACTCTTATTTGGTCACCTTTTGTTAGTAATTTATTATTATTATTATTATTTGTTTATCAGGCAGGCAGTTGAAACAACTGATGAAACCTGTATCCAATTATCTTTAAGTACAACTTCAGTGTTGAGCTAAATTTGAATAGTGCTTATCCAATTTGTTTTTGAACTGGTTGACATTGTGAGCCGAAACCACATCATCTGGTAGTCTATTCCAGGCCTTCACCACCCTGTTACTCAGAAAGTGTCTGTGGGGGTTGCTGTGCGACCTGCGAGCGACTAGCTTTAAGTGATGGCCTCTGAGTCTTGTGTTGTTGTTCTGTTCAAATATTTTGTGGAAATCTTTGAGATCGTAATGCCCAGATAGTATCTTGTATGTCTCGATCAGGTCACCACGTTCCCTGCGCTGCTTGAGGCTTGTGAGATTCAGAGATTTAGCATGAATTTTAAAAGAAGTAGATGTTATTTTCAAACATATAAGTGAGAGAGCTCAATACTTGCTAACAAACTTTGGGTACGTACGAGTATATAATATATATGTGAAATAAATGTATATGCCCCCTGTAATTTTCTATTTTGAATTATTATATCGCATAAATAAATAAAAATATCGCACTTCTATTCCAACTTGCATCCCTTTTTTCACCCCTTGAAATGGATTCCGAGATGAAACTATCATTATGCCCTTCTCGAAACCCCAATATATCTCTATGCCAAATCTCATCTAAATCCGTTTAGCGGTTTAAGCGTGGAAAAGTAACAGACATACAGAGTTACTTCTACATTTATAATAATAATATTAAGTATCGAAGTATGTATGTACGACCCTGAAAGCGGCTGCCCTGTACTTATTCTGAAAACAGTAACATTTTAACCTTCACATTGGCCCTGAGGTTTCAAGGCCACATGCCAGCTGTACCTAAACGAAGGTAAGCTTTCTAATAAGAGAACTATAAATTGCCACGAACCTTGGGTATGTATTACGACGTCTGAAATATTGTACCTTCATCGTAAATCATGTACAAGCCAATGATTTTATCACCTACATTTAATTTACTGTTTTTTAATACTTCCTGTAAGATTTTCATAATATGTAACAGTAGTTGGTATGAATAATTTAGACTCTTTTAAAAATCTACAGGAAGCTGTGGCTATAATATTTAGGTTGGCGATTTTAGAAAAGTTTTCACGGTTATTCGGACATGGATGTTCATTCGGATATTTTTGGCCGGTACTGTGTTATTGACCGAGCGAGCGAAGCATCTCCGTTTCAGCTTTCGACAAAAAATCTTTCGTATGTCTGTCTGTCCGGATGTTCTCCTCTACAGTTAGCATTTCTCAACCGATTCTCGTGAAATTTTGTGAGCGGGTTCGATAATTGTATAGTTTTTTCTTTGTCGAGTCAGTTTTTGGAAATTTTGACATTTGATAAATAATCTTTTTTTTGCGAGGTATGTATAGTGTTGAACACAATTATTTTTCCGTTAATGAATTCGTGAACAAATATATATATTTTAATAATAATTTATATTTAATGATATTCGAATAATAAAGTAAAATAATATTTGTACACCAGTATTGGCAAGATAAATAAATAATGGGGTTAAATTTGTTTGGGGTCGAAACACTTGGACCATGGGGACCAAGTGCGCTTCGACTTTTCAAAGATTTGTCGGCGCCTTAATAGAGACCACCGGTGACCAGAGGGCTGGCCAATATTTCGCACAAAGAATAAGCATTGCCATCCAGCGTGGCAATGCGGCCAGCCTTCTGGGCACTCTACCCGCTGATGGCGACTTGGGTCAATTTTTTTATCTTTAAGTTTGCTTATTTTATTTTTATTTTATAGGTTATTTTATAATAAATAATTAAATATTGGGGGACATCTTACACAAGTATCGCATCTTAAATATAAGATGCGGTACTTGATCGATTAATTGAAATGTGCTTGTTTCTTTACAAAATAAATTATTATTCATTAATTCATTCAACACTTTAGCACCTTAGCCATGTTCAGCGATTTTAAAAGAAGGAGAGAGGTTGTCTGTTTATAAATACATACCTACCAAGGTTTTCGATAGCGGCTAAGCATATTATATTTTTGTAATTATTACATGTAAAATAAAAGCATTCTTTATTTGGTCACAGGCCGCTTGAGCCATTCAGTGGGGTGACTATGGAAATGCATATAATACTCGTAATACATAAATAAATAAATATTAGGGCATAATATTTTACACAAATCGAACTAGTCCTATAGTAAGGTCAATAAGGCAAAGGCATGGGTTATGGATACTAGACGACGATATATTTTATAAATATATGCTTAAATATGCATAGAAAACATCCAAGTCTCAGGTACAAACGTTTCTGCTCACCACAGATACAAATGCCCTCACCGGAATTCGAAACTGGGACCTCTAGCTTCGAAGGCAGTGTCACTACCAACTAGGCTAAACAGGCCGACAAACTCGTACGTAACTCTTTTTCACGAATCAAATTATTTTGTTAAATATTTTTTTGATTTGTGTTAAGTTAACGTGGAAGTTACCACGATCAAATTAGACAAGAAAAAAATGAGACGGGATCTCGCACGTAGCCTCAGACAGTAATCGAACTCGTAAGCAACGTTTCTGTTTGGTTGACTTTAGACGCAGGGCGCGCATCGCCACGTGCATTGCCTGGCTATAAATGCTTTACTTAATTGAATGACGCAATTGTAGCCTAATTAGCAATAATTGAATTCCATGCCATGTGCAAATAGCAGAACATTCTATGCTACTTCACGATGGTCCCCTCGGTGTTAACGTCCAGTCTGTAATTTTATGCCCGGCTGGCTGACTGGTACCGCTGATGCTCCATCGTTCTGGAGTTCTAAATTTTGTTTTTACAATGCCAATATTCACGCATGATACCTTGATGCGTTTAAATGCTAGAGCATAAACTCCAGATACCAATCTCCTAAAGAGCAATAAGGAAGGAAATAGACTGGTATCCGAGGGACACACATTAGCGAAGTCAGCTAAGTATTGTACATTCTCAAACATAGAATCAGGTGCCCGATACCATCAGAAATGCAGCTTCTACCACAGGATTCATATTCAGGCTGAAAAAGTGACTATTGAATAAACCAGGTTATACGACTTATACGATTATATTGAATTTTTCAACATACCATTGACAACATGACATCGTAAATAACGCATAATTATAATTATTATATTACTTTTGGTTAGCATATAAACATAATACAATTGACAAGCAGCAATTGTAATTAATAAATTTTCATTTCATTTCAATTAATTCAGTTTCAAGAATGTGTGAAAACTTCCACAAGAGCTTTAGCAAGTTTTCATTGAAGAAGTTGCCTTTAAGAGTTTGCTACTTCGAATGCTTCTCATATAAAACTACTGTTTGCGTATGCGGCTTAAGTCTTCGCCGATACCATGAGAAAGTTCCATGTTAGTACCGTAAACTTACGCACAACGGAAAATCATTACAATCCGCGTCAAACACTACGCGGATTGCTTTCGTTAGGTTAAAGTCTTTCTTACTCTTGCTTGTCCTTTATAAATTCTTTTTTATTACTGTAAACCGTGGGGAAAAGGGCGACAATTTCGGATCCTTACTGCCCAAGGTAGGGATCCGAATCCAGAATTTCTTTTTTCAGTTGCTACTGTATATTTTGGGCTCAGGTTGCTCTTAAAGTGATTTTATCATATTTTTTCTTATACAGACAAAATTAAGTAGCCCAAACATAAAATTCAATATCAAATTACTGTCGAAGTTGATTTTCAAAAGCGGCGGATTTTTGTTCAATTTTACTTGAGATTTGACATCCGAAAGTGTCAACCCTTGCAATTTTCCCAACTCACCACATTGCTATCCCTACTAACCCCTGCCACGGGATGAGGTGTGATTTCATTATTTTTGTGTTTATCGTTAAAATTATGAAAAAACCGATAGCTAATCATTAAAAAAACTAAAATTCTCAAGACCGAAATTCGTGTTTATGAACATAAATCAATGTGCAACGTATAAAAATAAACTTTTATATGTCTGTAAGTGTAGGTAAGGAAGAAGTTATACGGTTCAGCAGAATTCCGCTTTGGTACTATCTATGTCTTTCAGGTGGGTGCTGCACCTTTCTGTTCTAACCAAACCATGCTACTAACTCAAATTAAAATAAAGCAGTGAATGATAGTCATTATTTTTTGAAGCCATGCTTAACGCAAACCACAACATGAACTTGTGTTTGTAATTATTGACTAAACCTCAATTTATGGTTGAAGCTAAATTATACCTTGCTCGTATTTCATTTACATAGCAACATATTTTTATAAAACTTACATAAACCTAATTAATGTGTGAATGTCCCATAACGTTTAAAAGTAGGGACCGTATTCAGGGCCATAAAATCAGCAAACATTATTTATACTATTTCTAGTAGTTTGCGCCAGGGGAGGGGGCCTTTTTGACTAGGCTTAAGCTAGTCTTAAGTATTATTGTTATTTTTTTTGTATGGTTTTAATTTAGTTTTGACCGAGTATGTAACTACCTATGTACTAATATTTGAATAAATAAGGTTCTTTCTAGTATTACTTTTCGCAAGTTACACTTACAACCTTTCGTACAATATGCAGTAAACGACATAATGACACGTAGAGAATGTTATAATGCTACCATATTTTTCCATCTTCCTTATTTTGTCTACAATTTATTTTTTCCACTGTATAAAATAAATTTTAAAGTAACGTAAGTAATGAATTGAACATAATTGTTCTTGTGCAATCATAGATAGAGTTAACTGTACGAAATATCTTGGGGTGATGGTGGATCAACGACTTACCTGGCATACACACACTGAACTGGTCATGAATAGAGTTAGGAAGATGATCTGGATTTTCAAAAACTTAAGATATGTGGCTTCTAGGAATCTATTGAACCAGATTTACACATCACTTGCTCAGTCTGTGTTGGTATACTGCATACCAATATGGGGTGGAGCTAATAAAACCAACTATATTCAATTAGAACGAGCTCAGCGGGCTCTTCTCAAAGTAATGTACTTTAAGCCACGCAGATTCCCGACCTCAGATTTATATGCACTGAGTGACTTGTTGTCTGTGCGCAAGCTGTATGTACTGGATTCGGTCTTGAGAAGACATAAATCCACTGAATACGAACCAATAGACAAGCTGAAAAGGAGGAAAAGGATATATGTCATCTCAACTCCGGCTGTGAGAACGGCCTTTGCTCGCAGGCAACAAGCCACACTAACTGGTAAACTTTACAATATAATAAATAAGGAAATTGACATCTACCCTACCACGGCACATGAATGTAAACTCAAGGTGACCGCATGGCTAAAAACGAAAACTTACGACGACATAGAAAGCCTTATACTAAATACTTATAAGCACATGTAAATGCATAATGAAATGTTAACCACACATTCGCATACACACACAACACACACACACACACTCTCACACACACACACACACGCACACGCACACACATACACACACACACACACACACACACACACACACACACACACACACACACCTTCCAGTCTATCTCAAACAGATTCTCTGAATTAACTTACTTGCTTTTATTTGTAACTTTTCTTTTTTGTAAAATATTCGTACTTATGCACGTGCGCAAGTACATAACTAATGCCCTAATGTATGTACATGCGTGCGCGTCTGCGTATATGTATGTGTGTATACTTATATATGTACACACATACATATGCGCGGAGAGTCTATAGTTATTTATAAGTTGTATTTAATAATACAAATGTAATTTATTACCTTATACCTAGTCATTACCTCTTTACTTACAACAGTTGTACTACTTGATACCTCTTAATGGAAGAGCGGTGCCCCTTAGCACAGGTATTACATTTACTTAAAAAGGGGACACCAGCACACTGTAAAATTAGTACCTAAGAGAACAAATAAATCATTTTTCATTTTTTTTTTCATTTTTCATTGAGTTAATTATTTAATTGTGCCACACAATAAAATAAATTGATCCAGAGAGCACGAAGCGTCTCCATTTCAGCTTGGAAAAAATCTTTCGTGTGTTTGTCCGGCAGATGCCTCCCTGCTGTTCTCCTCTACGTTTGTCAACCGATTCTCGTGAAATTTTGTGAGCATGTTCGATAATTATACCTCTAGTCGAATCAGGCTTTTTTTTCCATAATGACAAATCCGGTTTGAAACGTATAAACTATCACTCGCTAAGTCTGCAGGTCAGAGTCACTAGTTTATCTATACTAATAATAAAGAGGACAGATTTGATTGTTTGTTTGTTTGCATTGAATATGCTCCGAAACTACTGAACCGATTTGAAAAATTCTTTCATTGTTGGGAAGCCACACTATCCTTGGGTGACATAGGCTATCTACACCTACATCTACAGTAATAATAAAGAGTAAATATTTGATTGTTTGTTTGTTTGCATTGAATAAGCTCCGAAACTACTGAACCGACTTGAAAAATTCTTTCACTGTTGGGAAGCTACACTCCGGGTAACATCGGCTATATCTATATTATATTTCCAAAAAAACTAGGAACCCTTACTAAAATGTGTGTATTATATATATTTTTTTATTTTTTGTTAAAAACCCTTGCGAAGCCGGAGAGATCGCTAGTAAAAGATAGGTTAATTACAAAATTGGTCATAATTATGTCGTCCAAGTTGCGACTTGCCATTGAGTATAATGTCTTTCATATAAACATAGATCTCCGCACGTTACTATCTTCCGTAATTGGACAGAAAAAGAAACTCGATTTAAATTAAATCATCAAGACAAGGTCCAGTGATTTGACGAAAATTGTACTATGAAGAGAAATTCGTCACATTCGGCTCAGCCTGACAACTGTACGGAACGATTATTATAGCTTTCCAAATGAATATTACAAGTAATTTTATATTGGCGTTGACAAGACTAGGGACGTATTAAAATGAATCGATAAACCTTGCAATATTCATTTTTACGTTGTTGCTGAAAAAAAATGACGGTGGCCAACTATATACCTTATGGTTGATGGTAAGCAGACACCGTAGGTATTAATGTGCAATTATTATTATTACTATTATCAATGAAAAATAAATAAGCAAGAGCTTTGTCAAACTATCATTTTTCAATAGTTATTAAGTGGTAACACGGAGACTATTTTTAACCGACTTCAATAGCAGGAAGGAGGTACTCAGTTCGTCTGAAAGTTTGCTTGTTCTTTTTTTTTATGTATGTATGTTCCCCGATAACTCTTGACCAAGCGGGCCGATTTTGATAATTCTTTTTTTTTCAAAGCGGGTACCCCGACATTGGACCCATATAAATTTGGTGAAGGTCTGATAATGGGTTCTAGGAGGAATCGAGGGAACTCCTCGCACGCATATGCCGATTTCGGTATTTTCTGTAGGTAAAAGCATTGGCTCACGGAAACCACAAATTGTGGCATAGCAAGTACAAAATTAAAGTCGGTTATTTTTGGTATAAATTATTAAGCAAAAACAGTTAGTTCAGTGTTTTGCTAGGTTTTTCTTATACACATAATTTATAAGACTTTGAGCAATGTTTTCTTTATTTCGATCAAAAGTACTTTACTTGGTTACATAGCAGAAAAATAAATGACAAAGACAAAAACCGTTGGCAAAAAAAATATTAAAGTATTATTTGCTTGCTTGCTTTTGATACATGCAAAAGTAGTATTCCAAAATTTAAACTACTGGTCAGACCATTCAAGGAGGTCTGTATTTTAATCCAGTATTTTTGAAATTGTTGTAGCGTAAATTATCGACAAAAATATCGACCAAACAGCCGTCCCTATTTAGTTCAAACTTATGATTAGCGTGACGATTCCTTAGCAAAACTATCGGAGCATACCAAGCCTGCTTTGTAACCGATATTTTGACGTTACGGCGGCGCAGTCATATTCCAGTAGTGGGTGTGTTGTGTTTTACTTCTGAAAAATACTTTTATAAATTTATAATCATAAATAAATTCAACAGGTACTTGGTGGAAAACAAATTAGTGATAAACAAGTGAAAGAACTTCTTCCCGTTGGAAATTCGTGCGTAGCAAAAAATAACTGAATAAGCCTTTTAAACTTTATAAACAAGGTTGATTTAAGTGACGTATGTGTTCAAGTGTGTTTTATTAATTTGTGTATTTCGAGTTTTCTGCAATATTCAGGTAATTACTAAATTTAAGGTATATTTTATATGTTGAATATTTATTCGACAAATGGTATTTCTTTTATCTTTTATTTGCTTTGAAAAGGCACCTTCAAGAACAACGCAACCGAATATGTTTTACGTTACAAAGCAAAAGCTCAGCTGGATCTAATTTCCGGAGTTCTTTAAGCGCGAATTAATTTTATGTTTGCTTTATTAACGTCTGCAAATAACAAACATTGTTATATTGACATCTTACCTATACATTACTTCAGTAAATCGATGTGTGTTTTATTCCATTATATTTTTTTTTTGTATTACTTCCCTGGTTGTGCTCTTTATTACTACGTTTTAAATTAACATAGGTACCGATACATTTACCCGAGGAGCTTTTGCAAAATTATTCTTGTTTAAATTGTCTAAAGCTTCATTTTCTCAACATAAAACTGGGCATGACGTTCGATCATATATTATGACCTCTTTATTAAAAGAGGTCATAATATATCATATTTAGTTTTTTTAAAGCCATGCTGTCTCATAGATAGAACCTTATTCGAACTCAACTCAGGTGTGTGTCATTTATTGAAAAGATTTATTATTGATATAAAAGTTTTCCTGCAAATTAAATGTCTAAATCAGTTCGGCAGGGTATGTGTAACAATTGACGTGATTCAGTTTGTATCGGAAAAATGACCGATGTACCTATTTAATAAATGATTTGTGAAACGTTCCTGTAAAAACAAAGGAAAAACGTCGTTTTCTTTTTAACTTAGGCCGGTCATTGTGGAAGTCTTTGGGGGAGGCCTATGTCCAGCAGTGGACGTCTTTCGGCTGACATGATGATGATGATGATGATGATATTTAAAAAATGGATGAAAAGGTGGCTCATATACTTGAACACTAAAACCTAACGAGAAAAAAAGTCTAACAAGTTTTCAACGCCGACGGTGTAAGTTTAAATTTAAATTTGCATTTTATTTGCATATTTTCAACACCCTCGTGGTTTCCTGAATATGAATATGCATGCTTTGTTCCACGATCATTATTCAATTAAAACTACTATAGCAATGTACTTACATGGACAAATAAAAAAGAGATAAAAGGTCTCTTACTCTGTGAATTTTCGTCGCAATTATCTACGGATGGAAACATTCATACGGATGGATTATAAACACATTTAAAATCCCCATCCGCCACTTGGCAATAATTTTTGTAAATATAATATAGCCGATGTCACCCGGGGATAGTGTTAACTTTCCAACAATGAAAGAATTTTTCAAATCGGTTCTGTAGTTTCGGAGCCTTTTCAATGCAAACGTTTTTTTTGGGTTACATTATTGGAATTTAAGTAAGGATCCCTAATTTTATTGAAAAAATATTATAGCCTATGTCACTCGGGGATAGTGTAGCTTTCCAACAAAGAAAGAATTTTACAAATCGGTTTAGTAGTTTCGGAGCCTATTCAATGCAAACAAAGAAACAAACAAATCTTTCCTCTTTATACTTATAGATATATTTTCTCATATCCACCAATTATAGCTTATATTATACTTTGTCGCTCGTCTTTGTTGCCCTTGTGGGTTCGAATATCACCAACCCCTTTCTTCCCTTGGGTGTCGTAAGAGTCGACTATGGGAACCAGGTTGAAGTGTGTTGTGGGCGATGGGCTAGCAACCTGTCACTGCAATATCACATTTTCACCATCTATAAACCTACCTATACAATTGCTAAAAGAGGCACTGAAATTATTGTTCATGTGCTCTGCCTACCCCTTTTGGGAATAGCGTGAGCTTGTGTATGTATACTTTGTCGGTACGAAGGCAAGGTTTCACCAGCTAATCACAATCAGCCAAGAGTTCAAGGCCAACAAACAAAAGCTCGTACAACAAAGCTCAGTAGACAAAGCTTTATAAAAATCCAATATTGCAATATTAAGATGTTGCGGTTACGTGTTTATTCTTATATTACAATAGAAAATAAGTACTATAAGTAGGTACCTACATATTGCATTAATTGTGAGTTTCTCAATAGTATGCACACACAAATACAATACAAATACTCTTTATACTAAATCTTGATATCTGAATTAACACATTACAAATAGTCACAATAAGTAGGAAACAACCAGCGATCCTAACGCTAAAGAGCGATCTCTTCCAGACAACTTATTAATACTAACCTAAGAACACATTAAAACATTAAAATAGGTTACTTAAATAAAACGATATAGCACACTTTTTAAAGGGCAGTAATAGTATAACGCTCGTTGTTCGAGCGACCAGCGGTAGATAAGCCGTACGCGGTTTTCGTTTGCGAGTAAAATGTATATATTTTGTCCATAGTCCTAAGATTTGTTTAAATAAATAAAAATAAAAATAAATTTACTGAATATCGACGTTTCGAGCCCAGCACAAACTAAAGTAAAACTATTTTTATATTAAATGCCTCTCTTCTAGCACACATTCTTTCCATGTTCGAGTTACTATTTAAAGCGCATATACGCTCATATGCTAACATCAGGGGGTGTATTGGGGGTGGTTGTCATTTTATCACTTATCGTTTATTGTCGTTTAGACGCCCGTCACCCTCGCACTCGCATATTTATCAGAACGTGAAGAATATTTCATCCAAGACGATAAATGATAAAATAACAAACATCGTACGCCCGCAGACGTGAGCAGAAACACAGAGGGGTGTTATTCACGAACCGACACGTCCTCACCTATTAACTCACACCTCACCTGTTTTTATGTGGAAACTGTAAAAATTATACAAATGAAATTTGACAATTTCAATATCAAAACGGGTGAGGTAACACAAATTATTATTTAGAATACAGGGTTTGAATATTTATTTCCTTAAAGAATTTATTCTCTGTATTATTACTCCTTTATTTGTCTTATTACTGCTATTACGCGATATAATAGTCACACAAAATATGACAAATAACTCTATTAGCGTGTATGCTCTGTAAATACCCGTCTAAATGTACATTACGGAGAAACACAAGTATATCTCACGACATGGCCTTAACGACTTACACTTGTTTAAATGGCGATAGGGCACGATGTGTCTGAATTATGGGCAATTGAAATAGTGGAGAAGTCGACTTTTTCTACTTCAGCATTATAATCTGTCAATTAAATGACTGACAGCAGTATTAAAACAATAAACTTTTTATACAAATGCAAGTCTATACTATAGACAAGTCATTATATAACTAGTGGAAAAATTAAAATGGATTTCCATACATTATTATACAACTTTTTTTTTAAAGAGGCACACGTCAATACCTGTATTCTGTCACCATATCGATTTTTTATATAAATCAAATTATTTTGTTGTCATAGATTTTTTTATATGCAACGTTACATAATACAACCCTTATTACGTAACTGTTGCATTAAAAACTGTTATAGTCGCTTTTTAAGTAAATAATATGATTTAGTTATCACGAGAGTTTATACGACAAGAATATTTAAGCGACTTCAATAGAAGGAAGGAGGATCTCACTACTCTCAGTTCATGTCTATTAAATATCCACCACCACCACCATATTAGCCCTAGGACGTCCACTGCTGGACATAGGCCTCCCCCAATTTCATGGGGGGTAAATGCCATAATCGCCACGCTTGGCATGCGGGTTGGCGATCGCAGTATCTCCACCGCACTCCAGGAATGCTGCTGCCCATTCCCCGGTGGTCTTGGTCGTAGTTTTAGGACATACCCGGGTCTGGGTCTATTAAATATATTTAGCGTTAATTCTCCTAACGTCATTGTCGGGTACACGATTATTTAAACAACGGGTAGAACAAACCGCAAGAATTTTGATCAACTAATACTCAGAACCGATATCGGTTAAATTTTTTAACAAAAGTAAACCCTGGATATCATTTTATTTTAACAAAATGTAATGAGATGACAATGACGACAAAAAAAAACGCTGTAAAAACGCTGAATCGGTTGAAGAACTCGACCTGTAAGAAGAACACCTGTAATTTTTTTTGCATTTTTTACCAAAGCTGAAACGAACACCTTCATTTCACTCGGTCAAAAAGAAATTTATGTGACCGCCGCCAAGATAGTGAATAGAATCCACACAATAACACCAATCTGGTTAAAAGATACCTATGTTATTTTCCATTCTTCCGTACTCCATCAATGACAGACAGACAGTTGACATATCGATCTAATGCCGATAACAGTGAGACTTACCCAGCAATGTCTTTGTAGACATTCATCATTCAGTGCTAAAACTTTATTTGTTTACTTTAAACATTTTATTCCCCAGTGAGTTTAATACACTATGTAGATTTATTTGTATCAATTAGTAGTTTTATGCCAATTTCGAGTTTTGTAAATTACAACAGTTTCAAGATAAGTAAAAAACTATATCAAATATTGTTGAGATAACACTAAAAAACAATAAATAAACATATTTTATTTTATTTCTTACTTATTGCACGTCTAATGCTGTTTCAGCAAAGGAAAATATCTTTAATAACCTGTCTGCATATTATAATAGGGCAAACCACATATTTCTGGCGCTAGTTGCCATGATTGCGTGTCTTGGGCTTCTTAAAAATATGTTTTTCTGGCCTAGGTTCAGTTAACTATGGATTAAGTAAAAGAAGATCGATCTCACAGTTTAATATCTTCCCACATGACACTGAACAATTAGAATTGGTTCATATGAAGGTTACCCGGGACAGGAGGACGGGGTATGTTCTAAAACTACGACCAAGTCCGCCGGGGGTTGGGCAGCAGCAGCAGTATCCCTGGAGTGCGGTGGAAATATGGCCATCGCTAACTCGCATGCCAAGCGTGGCGAATATGGCATTTACCCCGCCAATTGGGCGAAGCTTATGTCCAGCAGTGGATGTCCTTCGGCTGATGTGGTGTGGTGATATGAAGGTTACTTAAAATATTGCCAATGCTGAAATAAAACTTTCCAAAGTATCTCCTAGGTCCAATATCAAATGCCATCAAACTTTATTCCATCGAGGCTGCTTTTATAACGTTTGATTATTTATTTATATTATTATTATTTTTTATTTATTTATACATTAAATTGGCTCGTTCTTATTTTGCTTTATTAACTACACAGAAATATTAACAACGTGTACAATTTAATGGAGAAATGAAAACGTGAAAAAAGATAGTAAACATCTTCAACGGAAGAATATTGCCAAGTGAAGTATAACAGGAACTGGCTTTTTTGAAGTAGATTTTTTAGTTTAGCTTTATTCGATCTAAAATAGGCTAAAGAATATCAGAAGAAAAAAGAAAATTTAGGCTAAACTTGTCAATGAAACTGATAGCTTTGCTGTGACGGAGAACATCGTGAGGCAACTCGTCTAATCCCAACAAGGTCTAGTTTTCCTTCTTGTTGGGACGGTCAGTTGGCAGTCACTTTCATAAAACTAGTGCCTACGCCATTATCTTGGGATTAGGTGCCAAAGCAAAACCCGACTTTTTTTAATACCATGTCGTACATTAATGATATCAAGAAATTACAAATTCGATGAATAAAATACCTAGTTAGCAAAAAAGTGAAGGAAAACTGCAACAAAAAATATGACAAGTTGTTTTCCTTATGAGATATCTTACCAGTAGGTAAAAAAGTTGAATATTTTAAGGATTAGGGCATTATTATAGTAACGATCACACAATAACACAAGAAGTGTAAGAGAAAGAAAACTAGTACAGAAAAAAATGCAAATTATTATGGCAAAAGAACGTCGAAATATGTAGTACCAAAAATATTCAACAATATTAATATACTAAGACAAGGACCCAAAATAAGCAAAACCGTATTAGAGTCAATGTTTCTTAATAACACGTCTCTCGGCTTCCTTCTTAATAACACGTCACTGTCAAAATAAAATTTTAATGATAAGAACTTACCAACCAGCATGCTCAGTTGTTAGATTTAAGTAAACAGCAAAGCATAAAAAATGTGCGGTCCTCGCCATCAAACGTCACAGTTTGGCGAGTTTTTATTGTATGTACAATGTATTTTTCTTTTCCTTGAATAAAAAAAAATGAAATAAAATACATATAAAACATCTAAGATTCAGAAACAAATATACGTGATAATTACACAAATAATGCCTGACCGGGATTCAAACTTCATAGGCAGCCAAACTGGGTATTGTAGTGAATTATTCAGCAGGATTGTATATCGTTAATAATCAGTAAATTATAACAATACGGAAGCTTCTTGGTGCTCAGAAAAATATTTAACGAAAATAACTTACAATAATGCTGTTATTACAGATTTTTTATACTGATTTTTATTAAGCTTAGACTTGTTTTTTGGTATATTGAACTCTATACAAAAAAACTTGACATGAGTTGGGATGGTCCAGAAAACAAAGATTCAAAATGGCTGCCATAAATTGCCAGTGAATAGTCATTTTGCGGTACTGGCGTCCTTCCAAACAGAACTGCAAATGTAACAGGGGTGCCGTTAAATATTTTTAATGCATTTGTGGACAAGCTTTGTTGTATCAATGCATATACTATTTCCATTGGATTTAAGGAATTAATCGTGGTTAGACATTAGACATAGACATTAAACATGGACACCATTTATTAGTTATTAAAAATAGTTCCATTACAACTCAAACATTTTTACATAAAATCATCCATAATTTTTAGTTACCTTCTATTTCAATATGTCAATATTTTTTATTCAATTAATATTTTATAATTCATTCAAACTTTAGGGTACTTTTCAATAAGCTTGTTTTTAATTTGAAATACCAAAACGGTATTTGAGGCTGCGGCTATGAGTACAATGAACTATCAAATATTCATGGCCGTCGTATAACACACCTTTTGATAATGGTCGTCAAACTCCTTATTTCGACACTATTTTTCTAATACATTATATTTGGCATAATACAGTATAGCTATAAATTCTTAATTATTTTCTAAAGTTCATTAGCGACGTGACATACTCGTGACTTCAATTACTGACACCAATACACAGACGATTGTTGTTTTTACAAATTCAAACTTATATACGTAACCTACTTATTTTCTGATAAAAAAAATGAGCTCTAAAAGTGATTACGCATAACATACATAAATAGTACTCAGTTTATTATTGTGTTTTGCTAATATGAGGTTATTAAACATTCGAGCGTTGCTTCTTCCATTGAAGTTGAAAGTTTGACTATCAGCTATATTGCAACAAGGTCTAATTTTAATAAAATGAGATTAAATCTTTCATTTTAATATCTCACGAGTCTTTTTTGTCCGAATTTGCTTAGAAATATCAATAGAGTTTGTTATTTAATAACAAATTAGCATTGGTAAAATATAATATCATGACAAACATATTTTCATTTTCAATTGTATGATAAATAACGATTTTTGTAGTTTGGCTGCAATAAGTACAAAATTGTCACTAATATATACAAAATTAATTAAAATAGGACTAATATTCATGGTTTTGCCCCCAAATAAAAAAAAAAACCGTTTATGCAATTTTCGCTGCTTAAAGATACACCCGCTTATTCATAAAACTTAAGAAACCTCTGTTAACTTAAAGTTGTTATGTCCCTTTCTCACAAACATAAATGTCAAAGTGACAGATAAGGACAAACCAACTTTAGCGGCTTGTTAACTAATAGAGGCTTGACGGACGTTTATGAATGAAGGGGACAGTGTTTTGCACCACGGCAGCAAAAAATACGCTCATTTTTCATCACTCTTGTTATACTGTGGAGGATATTTTTTAACAATTTATTAAAATAACAATTTCTTTTCATTATTCAAAGATAAAAATTGTGGTTCTAGTCCGCTAAACAAACACAAGCGCCTTGCATTCCCAGTTTTATGAACTGAACTCTAAACATTAGATCAACTTGGAGTGTAGTTGACTAAGTTTAGATTAAATTAACTGTTTAATTAAGTTTAGTTGGCACTCGAGGTTGCTGCCCGGTGGATCTTGGGTTGAGACGATTTAATTACTCTGTAAAATGTTTAACATTCCGTTCATATAACTATACTACCTTCTACAAATAACATTTAATAATGAACCAAGAAAATATATACAAGAATATATTTAAGTATTAATATTATTTAAGATATTTTGATTAAGTATACTTAATCAAAATATCTTAAATAATATTAATACTTAAATTTAAAACAGGCCCTTGAGGCATTGTACTGAGGATACAGGCCGCATTTCCTCGCCGTATCGCAATGCTGATAAGTTCTACAAGGAAGTCGCCAGCTCTTCGGTCACCAGTTACTTTAATTAGACGCTTCACAATTTCTGTAAATAATTTTATGCACTGGGACCGCATGGACCTAGAGTTTCGATGCTAAAAGGTACCTAATTGTACTCTCTGGCTTGTTTTTCTACTCGCCGGAAATTTCATTTAATAATCGTATTCCTAACCAGTAAATTCGCGACGCCAGGCAACGATGGGGGCAACTTTACGAATTTAAGTTTCTAAAGATTCATCAAGATATGCTCTGAAAAGAAATACTTCTCTGAGCATGTTGGATAATAAGTCAGGGTAAGGTATACTACACAAAGTCAACTCGGTCGTCACTCAAGAACCTTTTTGCCCCAACGGCCATCGGTAAAAATCTAATGATTAACAGGAAACTAAGTCAATCTAACATATTAACGACGTTTTCTCAATAAAAATGCATAGAATTTGGATTTTTACTGCTCAGAATCGTGAGCACTCTTAACCCTAGTCATCTTCATTATCCTAGCGTTATTCCCAGTACAATTGCATCCTGAAGGATGCCTGAGCACTACTCTTAATCCTAATGAACACAAAAAATATCGCCACTTTTTTAGTCCACTAAGTATGTAAAGGTTGTCTGGTAGAGATCGCTTAAAGCGATAAGACCGCCTGTTGTTACCATTTTGTTACTATGTAAGCTACTGTACAACTTATCTCTAAGTGGTGCAACAACCCACTGGTGTACCTGGTGATGGTGGGTGGTGGTGGGTAGTGGTGGTCTTTACCTTACCTCGTGACCATGGGGTCCTAGATCTTTGGGAGGCGTGTGCGTGGGGCCGAAGCCAACAGCGCAGAGGCTCTTTTAGACAATTTAATCTAAAAGCAAAGGGATACAAATGGCGGATAGCATCCCCGAACTCACAATATGATACATCCAGAGGTGATCCCCGCCAGGTACAAAGACTATTGCAGTGCATCACTGTGCTGCGATGGAAACTCCTTAGTTTCCATGACCTTTCATGGGCTATTGTGTTGAATGTTGGATGGGCTGGATAATGGGCTATTGGAGGAGACTAGCGGACACCACCTGAACCAGCGAGCAACATCTTAGGCCTTGTCATCGCTTTCCATCAGGTGAGACTAAGGCCAGTCGCTGGTCAGTATATAATATGAAAAAAAAAACCTGTCGTGACAATCAGTCTCAATATTATAAAAGGCAGGTGGTGACTCGCCAGCTCGCTGACTGGGCCCCACATAACAGTCGCACGCACGGTGCGACAGTGGGGCAACATCCTTTTGAGCGGCTGTAAGGTTGTCGTGAGGTGAGTCTGCAGTAGCCAGATCCCGGTAATCCGATCAGCAGGCCGCCGGCGTTATGACATTTTACACTTCCAACCTGGAGCATAGGTCTCGCTCTTGCGACTCCACTCTGGCCGGCCAATTAATGCAAGCACAGAGGCGATGGCCAGATGGAAAGGGCCCTCTGGAGATTAGAGGTCCACGGTGTCGCCACTCACCATCAGCCCGCCACAAGCTGCCCCCGCGGATTTATTATTATTATTATGTGTTATTTTTGGTATTCCGTACCAAAATTGGTTCAAAGAAATACTTTCGCGACTGTCCGTCTTTTTATAGTACATTACTACAGAGGCCGAGACGAATGGGGTTGCCGGCCGAAGACATATAGGTCTAAGGCGGGAACCCCATATTTCCCGCTGAGGTATGTATAGTGCTTTTCTCAAACATGCAATGAAATGAACAACAAAAATAACAAAGTTTTATTTTTTATACGCATAGTGGCAGAATGTCATAATGCTTGTGCCACAAATTTATGTTGAATGGAAATTAAAAAAGAGGACTTTGCCGGCCTAGGCCTGCAAGATTTGTATGAAATTCCATTAACAACCTCTTGTCCTAGCCGCACCTGAAACGTCATACTTCGCAGCCTATTATAAGGAACATAACATCAATATTTCATTGCATGTTTGAGAAAAAACATTTTTTATGAACCATCACATAGTTGAAACCGTAAAAAAATTATGAAATATTGGGAACCATTGTTTAACATTAGAATAAATAATACACAATATGATTTTGAGCAGAAAAAGCTAAATAAATCCAAATTCAGCGAAAAAAGAAAAAAAATCGACTTTTAATGCAAATGCCTTTAGAAAATATTTTTCAGAGCCATCGAAAGCAAGAGAAACAACGTAGACAAACCTAGGATAAATGAGATTTCCAAGTTATTTCCTTATCCCGAACATTGAATATGCGTATTAACTGTTCCAAGAAAACTTTCACATGACTGATTTTCATTTCCGTCACTACGAGGGCTCGAAAAACGTTGAAATTTGATTGGGCTGTAAATAGAAGGAAGCGAATTAAAACCCTGTTATAAGTAACTGTGGCGAAAGCCTGGAGAAAAATATTATGACGGGGAAGAAAAAGACTCTCGAGTCCACCCCCTCAGCACAGAACCGGCGCACACAGACACAGAGCTGCACAGAGCGGCGGGTCCCGGGGCAGAACTTCTAGATATAGCACCTAAATCACTGGACCCTTGCAACTAATCTGCATGAGGCCATGCTTGAAGCGGGCTATAGGAGGACACATGGATGAGTCTCGTCAGCAAGAATAACACATAAATGATGGTGGTATGTTTTAAACGTTTACTGATTTTCATTATTACTCTGATTCATCGTCTCGTATAATTTTTATTTGACTTTTTATTTATTTCACAATTGTTATCAAACCTAAACAAACCTAACGGGCTAAACACAACGTTTTCTTTTGAAAATTTTCTAAAAAAAACGGTCTCATTGTTTATGAAAAGAAACGTATGAGAAAAACTTTTCGCCCTTATGAACCGACCCCATGTTGCGAAATCTGAAGGCTTCCTTTTAACGTGCATCGGTATCTTCATTTTTAGGGTTCCGTAGTCAACTAGGAACCCTTATAGTTTCGCCATGTCTGTCCGTCCGTCTGTCCGTCCGTCTGTCCGTCCGTCCGCGGATAATCTCAGTGACCGTTAGCACTAGAAAGCTGAAATTTGGTACTAATATGTATATCAATTACGCCGAGAAAGTGGTAAAATAAAAAGTGGAAAAAATATTTTATTAGGGTACCTCCCCTATGCGTAAAGTGGGGAGTGATTTTTTTTTTCATTTAAACCCTAACGTGTGATATATTGTTAGATAGGTATTTAAAAATAAATAGGGGTTTACTACAATAATTTTTTGATAATGTTAATATTTTCGGAAATAATCGCTCCAGAAGTAAAAAAAAATGTGTCCCCCCCCCTCTAACTTTTGAACCATAAGTTTTAAAAATATGAAAAAAATCTCAAAAGTAGAACTTTATAAAAACTTTGTAGGAAAATTATTTTGAACTTGATAGGTTGAATAGTTTTTGTAATATTTTCAAAAAAAAAAAATGTGACGGACGGAAAACTACGGAACCCTACACTGAGCGTGGCCCGACACGCTCTTGGCCGGTTTTTATTGTATATAATTTTTTCCTACTTTCTCATCAAAAAGTAACTCAGTATTTACGATAGCAATTTCGAACTTCAAATATATCACCATTTCAGCGTCCAACGGTCATAATAAAGCAATAAATATGAGATCCGTGGACAAACACCGTATAATCATTCCGTCAACGTCCGTAGTCTATTTGGAAACAGGAGTTGGATTAAGATCGAATTGATATTTGTGAACTTGCACTCGTTGCAAAGCCACTATTAGACGAATCCAGTTACTGGTGCCAGTCTCACTAGTTACTGGCACTGGCAGGACACTGGCAGCAGTTACATATACATATTTTCGCGCCAGTCCAGCGTGGCTGGATTAATACAAACGGTACAGTCTAATATCTGGTCGGTCTTGCTCTTACATTACTAGTTATTAGGTTCAAGATTGTAGCGAGATCATGGCACCACTATGATAGAACAACCAGAATTTATTTCAAGTTTATGAATTTTAAAACCTTCAAATATCAAAAAATTGTTGATATATAATATTTTTCCAGTATTTTCTTGGGTTTTGTTTATTTATTATATATAAAAAATTCATTAACAACAATGTTGTACCTCACCTCCTCCTCTACGAGTCGGTATTCTGAGGGTAGTGACCCCTTGTTATCACTTCACCTTTCGTGTTTCCTTCGTAGAACTTGCCGTCTAGTTAGGATGATACGAATCTGATCGGTCCAACGGATTGGGCTGCGTTCTCTTGGGCTCTTCCTCTCTAGTTTGCCTGTCACAACGAGTCGCTCGACACTATCCCCACTTTTCCTGGAAATGTAGCCGAAAAACTCAAAAATTCGGCGGGCGGTCCAGGGGATAAATTGCATTTTCCACCAACACCACATTTCGAAGACGTAAACTCAGCGTTCGGCTTTTAAAGGTCCAGATTTCAGTACCGTATGAAAAGATCGAGAACACCAACGCCGTCACCAACTTGATCTTGGTATTTCGGGAAATGGTCCTGTCAACCCAGACTTTTTGCAGCTGCGTCATTGTATTTGGTCATACCTACTCGTTTGCGTATGTCTGTTTCGCAGGAACCAGTGTTGCTTAAGTTAGAGTCCATGTAGATGAAGTATTCCAGAATTTTACGAGTAAGCTTGAGTTCGCCAGTGAGCTCTTATTTGCATGATTGGTCCACTACCATCAGTTTTGTTTTGGATCTGTTACCTGTGGGTTCCTAGACATTTCAGTAATAATATGGAATATCCTACCGCGGAGGCATGAAATCAAGGCCGGAAATCTGGTCAAGTTTGGCAAGAAAACAAGTGCACGAGACAAAAGTAATTTTGATTTCAGTCCAAAATATTTAGTCTGATAGACCCATAGTCGCGTGCAGAGAATCCACCATGAAATGACACGCGCCTGATGTTTTGCGACTGTTATTAAAAAAAGTTATGAATTTTTTATATTTCCGCATTTGTTTATTTTTTTCATTCTACACTTCAGAAATAAAAATACGTTACAATTTGTTTTATTGACACTGTACTCGTTTTCACTACTTTTGACTTGCTGTACATAACTAATTTTTTTTGGAGTTCATTCTACAGCCGGAGCTTTCGTGGGAATAGCCGCTCCGGGTATATTTATTTATTTTATTTATTTAGACAACAACAGCCGTAAATATACATTTTACATCAGATTGGTTATATAGTGGAAGGCCAATAATAGTTATTCATAATATTACAAAATTCGTGATGAAAGCTGCATACATCTGCGAAGAAATTCAAAGGCTTATATTTATATGTGAAGTACCAAATCCATCAGGCCCAGCGCGGGGACTTATAACCATTCCCTCTCATCTATAAAATAAGTTATGTGCCCAGCAGTGCGATATAATCATTATCATGCCATAGATATATACACATAGTAATATTTGAAATAATATTATGTATAGGTATCTATGGCGTTCGCTAAGTATTGCTTGCCTTTGGTGATACACTTAAAATACAAAACTGACTGTGAAATACGGACATGTGATGTGAGTGATCAAGTTTGGTAGACCACGTACTGAACACTATAAAGGGGTTAAACGCCATAGTACTTATGATTTACCATGGGTTTACCGTACCCAAGTACTTAGTTCAAAAAACCCTGTAAATAAAGTAGAGGCGGCAGCCTATGCTCAGCTATGGTACACCTCAAAGGCATGTACTCCTAAAATACGTAGACATAGACTTTTAAATAATTATTAATAAAATAAACATAACATCTGTCATTTGGTGGTTTCACTTTGTTTTCTTTCCGACTAAATTTTGAAATGCAGTAAATATTTTTATGTAAGTATATAACGAGAAATAAACATCGTCATATGTTTTTTGCCACAAATCACATGTCATTTGGTGCCTATTAAAATTCACTTTCATTTCGTTTCGACTGTATACTTACGCGTAGAATATGACATCGTGTAACGAATACAAATTCGTGACCGACACTACTTTCACTGCAGCTGACTAAAGTATAAATAATTATATATTACGAACTTGGAACTCATAATACAGAAAGACGTATTGTATGTGCACCATATTGCCTTAACGACTTGTATTTTGACGGGTCATTTTGAGATAACGAAGACATCGCCGTCACTTAAACTCTAAATACATGTAAATAAGTTCTAATATTGTTTGAAATGTGTTATTTGTCAAGTATTTTATTAGACGACCTATGTTAGAGCAGAGATATTAGGGAGCTTATTAAGTAATTTAAGTATAATCTCAATTTTGACTCACTATATATCACGCATGACAGATTAAACTATCGTTATCATGAAAGGCCATGGGAGGGTAAGGCAACATCTTGTGCCTTAATAGCTTCTCCGCCTGATTTTTTTTTCTGATGACAGTCCACGCCATTAGTACGTGCTATACTAAATTTCAGCATTCTCCTCTACTTATTTTCGAACAAAAAATAAATAAATAAGAAAAATCATTTTTCATGAATATTTTCGCTTCAATAAAACGAATTATTTCGTGCTTTATACATGTGATATACTTAGCAGAGACCCATATTATGTCACTATAAACTGCATAACATATCATATAAAAAAAACACATGTTAACATTTTTAGTTAGGTACTTATTTATTTTGTAACTTCTAACATAAAGACACCTCCAAATTTTTTTACTTATAATAGCCTTTTTAATGTGCTATAACATATTTAATTCAAGCTTCTAGCATTGGTGCATCATAACAAAAGTAAGTCTCAACTCAATCGTCGTCGTCATTATTTTCGTTAATGACTATACTTAAGCCATTTTTAAACAGATTGCTTAGTTTCTCGGCTGGTCTTGGTATTTTAGTTCAAAACCTACCATGTCATAAATAATAACTATTGCTGCAATGTGGGAGCAGCAGCTAACTGTACGTAAACCGCAAGCACACTCACAGAAAAAGTTTTTAATACCGTCAATTTAATTGCACAAAACCAACGATAACGTTTTCTGGACTAAACCTGCATTTTTAAGACGTTAGATTGGTCTTTGACGAATTGCATATTGATTGTACCATCCTCCAGAATCATTTCTCCCAAATACGACATAGCCTGACCCATTTGATATGTACCAGTAAAAAAACTATTAGTTGTTGTTCTATCAATTCTGGAAAGTCAATGATTTCTATACTATTTATTAGTTGTAATGGCAATTTTTTTCGGAGCCATCCATGTTCTTTGACATCTTTAATTAAAACATTTTCTTCGCCTCTTTTTTCATTGTAAAATGATTTCTGTCGTAGAGTCATCTAATGTATTCTTTTTGCCATAGCAATTCATTCGCACACACTTACAAGAAGGTTTAATATACCTTATGATGAATTTAATTTCATTTTAATTATGTCAAGGAGTCTTACCAAGATTTTTTGATGATTTCGTTACGGTGCACCAATGCTAGAAGGTTGAATTAAATATATGTTATAGCTCATTAAAAAGGCTATTATAAGTAAAAAAATTGCAGGTGTCTCTATCTTAGAAGTTATAAAAAATAAATAATTAAAAATGTTAACACGTTAAATTTTATTTTTTTATATGGATTGTTATGCAGTTAATAGTGACATATTATGAATCTCTGCTAAGTGTATCATATGTGTAAAGCACGAAGTAATTCGTTTTATTGAAGCGAAATGATTTTTCTTATTTATTTATTTTGTTCGAAAATAAGAAGAGGAGAGTGCTAAGTATAAGCACGTACTAACGGCGTGGCCTATCATCAGAAAAAAAAATCTGGCGGCAAAGCTATAAAGTCACAAGATGTTCCCTTACCCTACCATGGCCTTTAGATCACATAACAATGTATAAAACGTTACTTATACTCGAAGAGAAAGCCAAAGAAGAAGATTAGGTGAGAAGAGAGGTGAGGGTAGAGATGAGAAGGTTAGGTGTTACAGTTTGAAAATTCCATTTATTAGAGCATTTTAAGAAATGTCATATTTCCATACTAATCATTTATTTTAGGTCTGGTTTTATCCAAGTTAACTTATGGATACATGCGAAAACCCATAATTACGGATAGTTCGTTCTCAAAAATTCAATATTAGTTCGACACTTATATATTAGGAACTTACCGCTAGAAATCAAACCAAAATCAAATTGAAACGCAAAATGTCTCGAATCATCTCCCTGGTTATATGCAGACAAAGTCTCAATAAACCGGTAACTGTTTACGAACGGTAAAAAAGGTCACATACTCGTATTTGTAAATTATTGCGTAGGAAATGAATAGTCCAACGAAAATGGACAGGCATTCCCTTAACATGAAAAGTCAAAATTACTTCCACACAAAAGTAAACTCTATGCAGTGTGGCTCAAGGCTGACAATTTAATAACATGTTCATGTCTGATAAGAGCTGTGGGAAGTCGTTGTCAAATGTAAATTGCAGTCAGTCAGTAGGGAGTTTTAGGACCTTGTCGCTTTTACAATATTTATGGGCGACAAAACGAATGGTTAGAATACGTTAAAGCGAAAGAGCGCTAAATTGTTTAGTCGCATGCCGTAGTAGAACGTGTTTGGAACGCTAATTTGGAAGTAAATGTTAGAAAAAGTCTCATTTGGATATATTTGTTTAGATAGTACATTTGCAATTGACAACATTTCAATTTTTTAAGTAGTATGAAATCTTATTTCGTTAATTTGGTAATAAGATACCCCAAAATACTTTATTTTATTTTTTTATAGCTACTAGTTTTCTAAATACTCACGAAAATATGAAGAAAGCCCAAAAAATGAAATGTTGTCAATTAGGGATAGTCTAGGCTTCCGCAATATCTTGACTCATCTGTCATTATTGATAATTAATAGAAGCGAAGCGTCTGGTTGACCAAACTGGTGATCTAAGAGCTGGCGATTTCCTCGCTCAGCATCCTCCGTTCAATACCTCAAGGGCCTGTTTTAGATTTAAGTTAGTTTTAATTTCCACTAACTACTCCTATATATATATTATTTTTTTTGCATAAAAAATATTTAAAGGTAAATTAATACGTACTATTGAATATTGCAGTAAAATCATAAGTCCGTCAATTTCGTTCATTATACTCGTATATTAAATAATTGTTGTGCTGTGTGTTGTAAGTTAATCATTTCATACCCTTGATCTTCTTAAAGGGCAGTTTATGTACGCGCTTATAATTACAAAGATGGGATTTGTATTTTAATACAATTTAATTTTTTGTTGCATTTTTTCAGTTTTGCTGCATATGAGCTTTTTCGTCCCTCTTCACACGTATAGCGGCTCTATGTCAATCTTCGTTTAAGGTTTGTGTGCTAGCCTTTAATATGCGAAGCAAATTAATGAATAAACGTGCAGATAAAAGAGAGAGAGCGAGAGAGAGAGAGAAAGAGAGAGAGACACAGACGCTAATGTAGAATGTGTGTTATAAAGAGTGATTTTGGGGTCGTGGAATCAGTGTTCCACTTGGTATACGATACCCATTAAAAAAAATTGTGACCTGAAACAAACGCATTTCTTTTTCAATTTATTTTGATGACAAAAATACAAAACCTCAAAATAACATGATTACTCTACTCTCTTTGACGGATAGTATGGAGAGTTGATAGTGAAGTAGGGTGACCAAGTTGTATGAAAAAGTATTATTTTCCATTTAAATTAGGTGAAAAAGAGAATTATTTGAGTTTTAAACCTTCATACCAACTGTGATGTGGTCTACTTTGAATTCTTGACCATGTACAATCATTCCGGATTACGACCCCATCACCTATTGTATCACCCTTTACATGTAATAAGTTGTATTTATCCAGAAGCAAACGACATGTTTACGTTTAATCACAAATCAGCAGATAATTTCCTGTCCTACGAAAACATCGCATTTAGGGGAAAATAAATACAGCCATGTGAGAAAATAAGGAATATCCCACGGGAAATAAACATTATGTAACATTATCTATTTTAGCGAAGGACATATTGAATGGTTGCGTGTTATACATATACGTGAACTTATTGCAGACAGTGATAAAATTGTTAAAAGGTTGAAAATAAGTTTGTAAGCGGTCACCGCAGCCTATAGACGCCTGCAACTCCAGGGTTGTCAGATGCACGTTTTCGACACTTATAAATTGTGTACACTCCTTTCTTGAAGAACCCCATACTGTTTTCCCTCAGAAAAACCTCGACAGGGAGCTCATTCCACAACCAGAGCGTCCGAAGAGGAAATTCTTTTGTGTGTTGTCACGAATAAACGTTTGAAGATTGAAATTCCTCTGAAACCGTACCGTACGCGACCATTTAATTTCTAAGGTATGAGAGATTTAGGTTCTAATAAGGGACGAACTTGTGACTTATATAATAGAAATCTCTGCCCTGGGACAGCTTCGCTTTATTTACGAAGCGGTACTTCATTCACACCTACCTTTTTGGATGCCAGCTTTGCCTTCTAAGTGGCTTCGAAATTGGACATCGCTGGAAATGCTGACACCATGGATCCCAATACTCTTTGAGATGGAAAGGGCTGTGTCTTGGTATAGTGGGGCATCGTGACTAGATTTTTTTCTAGTGGTGAACGCGCATACTAGTGTCTTGGTGCTAACCGGGGTTGATTATCCTGGCCCCACTCAGAGACTCTTACTATGGTGGTCTCGATTTTGGACACAATGATGTAGTATGGTATAGCATGGACACAAACTTAAATTTTTACATGAAAAGATGATTGCTAGATATCAGATATACTTTTGCGTATCCTAAAAACTTTTGGTAGAATTGATCGAAGTCATTTTTCACAAAACCAATACATATAACAATAAAAGTACGTAAAATAAGACGCAGAACGTTTGCGAGGAAAGTCTTTGCGTGTCTTTTCATACACTTCATTTAAGTACAACTGTTTAACATAAAAAGCGGTAAAAAATCTATTTACTCTTACTTTTAGCTGGCCTTGAGACCCAAAAAAACGTCTTACCTATACTTTCACTAACAAACGCACCGTACACTTGACTGTCAACGAAAAACACAGTATATGTACACTACGAGTATACCTATATTACTCAAGATTGCCAAATCAATGTAATACATTCAAGAAGTGACTTTATGATCCAAGATAGAAGATTTAACATGCTTGCTAGAAATTGTAAAAGAAAAAATACAGCGGTCTTTTGAGTTTTTTACGGCTTGTATGAAAACCTTAATAATCGTTGTATTTTTTCTCCATTATAATTTCAAGCAACAGAAACTAATTTCCGACCTAGATACGCCGGATCCCATTGTGTATACAAAGTTTCATGTTATTCTAGCATGGCGTTTGTATGGAGAACCGAACGTACTGTGCACTCTTAAAAGAGCAACAATTGTATACGTATTTATTTGTTTGCTTGTAATTGAAGTCTCGCAACCCGCTTTAAAATTTAGGGTATCCAGGAATTAACAAAAATATCTATCTAGGTCTTATCTTCGGAAAAACTCTTATTCCGTGGGAGTTACACAAGCATAGCTCGGTCGCCCAGGTACTAATGGATTAAATGCTATACGGTTTAGTCTATAAATAGGGTTTTGTTGATTACATGGTCCATCCCGATGTTATAAATAGGAATATAACTACGTCGTCTGTCTGTTATGTTATCACACTTTAAACTATGAAATAATGAAATTTTACAAGAAGATTGTTTACTACAAGAAATTATTTCTTAGATGAATGTTTGTTGTTTTATGGAGTTTCCTGCCATTACGAGTAGGTGCTTCGTTGTTTTCTTTCAGTAACACAATTATACAACATGATTTGAATATCCTTATTTCACTGGACCACCCAAAATTTTTGTTTGTGCAATCATCTTTTAATAAAGGCTTTTACCTTTATTGGGTTGAACTGTGGGAAATGTTACTTCATTTGCTAACAAACAAAAACTGCTTTTATTACTGCACCGTTGGCAAACGTAATATGATAATATTTACCTGATGATACGAAGATATTGCAGCTCGTGGATGCTTGCCAGTGTCAATAACCCAGTCATATAATATTTCTAGTCACTAAACCTCCACGACAACAGGACTCCTGGATCCCATACTGAATGCACTGGATCCCATCTTGCGCCTCGCTACATCTGGTTCGTCCTGGGACGTCATATTTATCGCCTTGCTTTTCAGCTTCTTATCTCAGTGTCATCGTGCTGATCAGAATAAGAAGGGTAGATTTTCGACTCCTTCCCGTCCTTAAAAACAACTAAAGTGTACAGAACAGTCGCGACACAAATTACCCCATTTATAATCGCCAGCTCGTACACCTTATGTAGCCCGGGCCTACTCATTTTTTTCTACGCCTTATACGACACATGACTTATATGACTAAAGTAAACGTCCCTATAACTGACACTTGAATACCTATTTTTTTTATACTACGTCAGTGGCAAACAAGCATACGGCTCGCCTGATGGTAAGCGGTCACCGCAGCCTATGGACGCCTGCAAATCCAGAGGGGTTACATGTGCGTTGCCTCTTTAAAAATTTATACACTCCTTTCTTGAAGAATCCCATACTGTAGTTCCTCGGGAAAACCTCGGCATTCCACAACCACAACCGGAGCGTCCGAAGGAGGAAGTTCCTCTGGAACCATACCGTACGTGACCATTTAGGTTCTTCACCTAATAGTTAACTCATATTTTTCACCTATAATAACATGACATTAAATTGTAATTGCAACTAATGGATCAGTAACAAGACCTGGGACATTTACCGTATTGATGATACCTCTAAAAATGCATCCGTTTAAGCAGAATGGAGTGGAATCACCGGAGCTCAGACTTTCTCTGCAGAAATGTTTTAACGATGATGCGGAACCTCGGTCGCGTCATACATACGTATAAGACATAGATTAAAACAGCGTAGACGCTTTAAACCATGAGGACACGGGCGGCATTAATGCGGATAAAAAAGCTGGTAATAAAAAACATATTGTTTGATCAGAAAAATGATTTTTCTAATCCACTTTTAAATATCGATGGAAAAAGCCGGTTACCAGGGATAAACCGTAAATTATATTACGATGCCTACTTATTCTGGTCACTAAATAAAATAACCATCAATGTAAACTAAACCCAACTATAATAATATTATGCTGAGACTTTACCCGGGTATGTCCTATAAAACTACGATCGAGACCACCGGGGGATGGGCAGCGGCATCCCTGGATTACGGTGGAGATACTGTGATCGCCAACCCGCATGCCAAACGTGGAGATTATGGCATTTACCCTCCATGAAATTCGGGAAACCTATGTCCAGCAGCGGACGTCCTTCGGGTGATGTGGTTACACGTATAAACACTCATCGTCTTTAAAAGGCACGGACAAAATAAGTTTTTGTTTCGATTCCAATATCCAATTGAAAACTTAAAATAGAATCTCGATGTTATAATAAAATTATATATAATATATATCACCACTACACGCAAGTATTTCACGTATAAAACAATAATTTAAGGTGGTTCAAGTTCAAATACTTCGGATATCTTTTGTGACGTCGTCATATTGTTGTATTAGGCGAAGCCGTTTTTAATAGCGACAAGTTGGGTTTTGCCCCTTATTTTTGCCTTTTGTTGGTCCCATACAGACTATTAATTTGATCATCTCTAAAAACTTGGCTCAATCAGAACCAAAAATAGTCAGGGGCGCTACCGCAAAACAAAAACGAACGAAGTTCGAATATCTGAGCCGGCAGACCCCGGGCATTCTTCAGTATGCAACTATACTGGGATAACCCTAGCTAGGGTGATGGTGAATCAGTCCGCTCTTTAAGCTGTGCAACCTAACTGTACTTGAGGGTTACACAAACCTGTTTCTCCACAGCAAGGTCATTTTTTAATTTAAATGATAGAAATCGCTAATTGCATTATGCTTGTTCCCAATTTATTATTTTTACCCACATTTATGCGGTGCTGTAATAGATTTATCAACTTTCTCGTATTTTAAATCTTTCGTTGAATTATTGCTGTTGGTATCGTGGTAGTTGTTGATAATTTTAGTTATGCTAAATTGTCATAGTAAGTTGTAGATTTTTCTTTTTACCCGAATGCGCCAGAAGGAGGGTTATGTTTGTCAAGAGTATGTATGAATGTATAATTGTTTGGCACCACATATGTCTAGTATTCTATGCTCTGAGTTTGGCACGCCCTGCAGCCTGAACGGCTCGATGAATTTTAGCTTGACAGGTGTCGTTAGATTCGTATTTACTGTGAGAGTGACACTGGGTATATCAAAATAATAAAAAAACAAAATGGCGGATTTTTGGCGCCAAATTCCCAATTACACAGGAACGCAGTCGGGTTTTTTAGTTTTTTAATGAATTAGTCTTGTTACATCAGCCTCAATACGTCTCACTGCTGGACACATTCCTCCTCTCATAGATGAAGTGAGAAGGATGGGGTAGCCCACTGCGGGTTGGAGCCATCACTTAAACCGAATTGGTATAAAAAAGTTGAACTCATATAAAATAATAAAAAAAACGAAAACCCCAGTAAGTACTTATCAGCTTAGTAAACTTACGAGTATCGTTACCTAAACTATACGTGCGTTTGAATAAGTTAGTCACCAAAGTTTGGAGCGTTCAAATATCGTTCATATTTGGAACAGCCCAACGAAGGAAAGTACTACTACCTTAAAGAAGATCACCACAGTAACACCACTACATACTCTGTAGATATGTGGTGTTGTGTTCCTGTTCCCTTACCATGAAATCATCATCGTTATCCCAGTACCTACAGTTGCATCCTGAACGCTGCCCGGGCTCCACTACCTAAACCCAAGAATTGAGGCACTAGTTTTTACGGGATCGACTACCATTTGACCTCCCAACCCAAGGGGGAAACTAGACCTTATTGGGATTAGGCTTGTCAAGTGAGTGGGCAGCTTGACTGTTAAAAGTTCTCAAGCCGCCCGAAGGCCTCTAACATGGCCTAACAACTGCTGTCATAGACAGCAGCCGGGATCAACGGCTTAACGTGCCTTCTAAAGCACGGGAGCGCTCAGTTAGTAACCACTCACAGCGGTCACCCATCCAAGAACTGACATGTGCCGACATTGCTTAACCTCGCATACCGCACGCGGTACGCGGGAGCCGCTGGGCCACGAGCGCTCTCGCCCTTGCCATGAAATGCTATTGAAAACTCATATTATTTTACTCCTACCTACAGTGGCTAGCGAATAAAGTACAATCAATACGGTATTTTTCCTTAGGGTCTGTCAAATTTGTGACCTATGGTACAGGTTGGATACAGGTCATACTTACTACCGATTTTTAGTTTTACAACTTGCCATTAGGCAGACCTCGTTACCTCCCTAAATGCAATATTATCGATAAATTCAAAATGCTCTAAACAAAAACAGGAACGGTCATTTTTGTCGTATTATTTTATATGACTGTAATAATTAATGTCAATTATAATCAAAATCCCCTCTCAAATTCGGCAAAACTGCTTTCAAATGTCCGGCCGGCGGGACTGAGGATTTCCGGCTGTTTTCCTGTACAGGTTGCATTTCTGTTCTCGAATTCAGTTGAATTAAGTTTTTCGAGTCCGAATTTGTAATTTTTTTAATTTGAAAATATTATTCGCGGGGTCTGCGCCTCACGAAACCACTAGTTTTAGGTAAGTAGATATTTAAAAGCGTGAATGAAGCTGGTATACGTCATGTACATTTTATTCCATAAACGACGTATTGTTTTCGTTTTCAATGGAAAGTAAAAGCTACCATTTCTCTTCTTACATATGTCTTTTTGCTACCACAAAATAAGGAACAAGTGCACGGAAAAATGTTGTTAATTACCTATATAAGGTAAATGTCTCGGTAGTTGACACTGACCAAATATTTGTTACTTTTAATTGACGACCTGTGGCTACTTGATTAGTGACCCTGCTTACGAAGATGAGAGTCTTGGGTTCAAACGGTGCAGGGCAATAACGCAACTTTTCGAACGTACGGTTGATAGATCTAAATGTCATTTTCTATAGAAAGTGTGCGTAAGGTCTGCCTTACGCACACTCAAAAACGTTGGGTATTGATCCCGCAGGTCAGCGCAATATTTGTGTGATTAGCATGAATGTTTGTTTCTACCAAACATCATCATCATGTTTAGCATGAGTGTTTGTGTAACCTTTAACGGTTTCTATGTATTTATATCTCCGTCATCCCGTTCTTTAAATATATTGTTGTCTAGTACCCATAACAAAAGCCTTATTGAGCTTATTATGGGGACAGTTCAATTTATTTAAGATACTTTTAAATTATCATCATCATATCAGCCGATGGACGTCCACTGCCGCACTGCACCATTATTATAATAATTATTAATCTATTTATAAGTATTTATTTATGTTAACTTAATTACCTTTTTAGGTTTCCGTACCCAAAGGGTAAAACGGGACAATATCACTAAGACTCCGCTGTCCGTCCGTTTGTCTATCCGTCTGTCACCAGGCTGTATCATGAACCTTGATAGTTCTACAGTTGAAGTTTTCACTGATGACGTATTTCTAAAAATTTAATAAAATAAATATTTAAGGGGGCTCCTATAAAACAAACGTGTTTTTTTGCAGTTTTTATAGATAATGGTACGGAACGCTTCGTGCGCGAGTCCGACTCGTACTTGGCCGTTTTTTGTTAATCTTAATTCATAGCAATAGAGTCGAACGATAGCTGTCAAATATTGGAAATTAAGTCATCCAACATTGGCACATTTACCTCAGTTAACAGTGACACTGAAGACCCTTTACAAAATGTATATTTCCTAGACAATGTCTTCCATAATTCAATTAGCACCCAAGTCTCTCTTGCTTATAACTTTCTTCTCTAAACTTAAAGACAAACACGACTCACTTTCGTTTTACCGTTTCTAGGTAAAATTTACAACCAGTTCTGAGAAATCTTCATATTTTGATCTCGGTTTCCGTTTGGCAAGATTCGTGGAGAATACGTCATAGATGTAAACACTGTATTAAATTTAATATTACTTAATACAATACAATCAAATACTCTTTATTGCACACCTCAATAAATTAGATTATGAATACAGAGTATAAAAACTTAAAACTAGAGGTAAACAACAGACGTTCTTATCGCTGAAGCGATCTCTTCCAGACAGCCTTTGGGTAGCGGAGAAAAACCAACAAACGTATTAAAAATGGGTAGCAAACAAAATAATTACTTAACTCCAACTTATAACATAGTTCGGTTTAAAGAAACTATAGTTAACACTTGAATCGACAAAACCTAGCAAAGCTCAATGGGTCCAGCCTCGGGAACACCGAATAGTACAAATTACTCGGGTCAAGAAACAAGTGCAAAAAGGCGATCAAAGATTATGTCCAACACGGCCATGTTGAATTGTATTAAGAGTGCGCATTACGCTCGGTTCTCCATACAAACGTATTTACGTTCTCATTTTAAAACGCCGTGATAGAATAACATGAAACTTTGTATACACAATAGGGTCCGGCATATCTCCGGTCGGAAATTAGTTTTTGTTGCTAGAAATTGCAAAGAAAAAAATACAGCGGTTTTTTGAGTTTTTTACGGCTTGTATGAAAATCTTAATAATCACTGTATTTTTTCTCCATTATAATTTCAAGCAACAGAAACTAATTTCCGACCTAGATATGCCGGATCCCATTGTGTATACAAAGTTTCATGGTATTCTAGCATGGCGTTTTAAAATGAGAGCGTAAATACGTTTGTATGGAGAACCGAGCGTACTGCGCCCTCTTAAGCACAGAGCGGGCGTGGTTCGGTGCGGAGCGGAGGCGGTATTGCATTTTTTTTTATTTTTCCGAAATTTTCGCCTGTCGATTACTGCTTCATATGTCACATACGTCGCCTCCGCTCTACCGCGCTACCGAATACCGAGTGTTTTGGTGCGACGTGGCTCGGACCGCGCGTTGTGGAACTCTTTGGGCGAAGCCTATGTTCAACATTGGACGTCTTTCGGCTGACATGATGATGCATACATAGTGCTTATTTACTCTCAACTTGAAAAGATCTAAGTTTTCTTAGACATTCGTTGTACACACTCGATTTGACAATTGACAAGATTAACGTGCGTGGAAACGAACTTGTGATTTATCCCCTAAAAATAGTCTAAGGCTTGGTTGCACCGACTTACGATCACAGACTGATCAACGTTAAATGTGGCGCCGGCAGCTGTCATCCTATAGAAACTTGTCAAACTTTCCACACATTAAAATTTTAACGAACACAGCTTACGATTACAGACGGTTTGGTGCAACCCAGCCTTAGTAACCATTTTACATTGTTTAAACTAGTCTACAAAATTATTTCAGCAACAATTCGATTTACTAACTTATTCTATTCTGTAATTTGCTAAAAACTGTGCAATTACATTTTCCAACGGCGGGTCCATTAGATGGAGGTTCGTTTGGTCGCAAAAAATCTTCCCTAGGCTCTTCAAATTAGTACTGCAAATAAAAATCATCGTACGGAAAGGGCTGTCTAACTTGTAGTATTGGTATCACATAAAAATAATATTTGTTTCGTGCATTTCGGAATAGTAAACAATAGTTCATACAAATAATTCAAGGACCAGCTCTCAACTGCTTACTCTAAAAATTAGTCTGTGGTCTTGGCCTCTGAGACAAGAGCACGTCACTTTTCTCAGTCCTGTGCTCATTCTTGCGCGCCTGCACCAGCTGCAAGCTCACGCAGGTCTGCGTCCACCAAATCCTTCCAGCGATACTTGGGGCGACCCACAGGACGCCGTCCGGTCGATCGGCCCAAGTATGCTCTCTTCACCTGTCGATCTTATCAGCGCATCATCTTTGCTGAAAAAAAAAGTAGGTAACGTAAGAATCACTTAATATTATTTATTTATGGTTGTATCCCCGATACAATCCGCTGTTTTATAGGTATCAACACTATAGTTTTGAAATGAAATTAAGAGTTTTTATAAAAAACAAAGAACCAACCAATTTTACTACCATCTGTATACTGTATCATCGACAAAAGCCTAGTGCATACATAGTATGCATACGTAACATACATAAATAATTACGCCTGTTTCCCAGAAGGGTAGGCAGAAATCACGGAATTTCCATTTGTTACGTTACGATCCTGACATACAACTTTCGCTTCAGGAACTCTAGTAGTACACCTATTACTTAAATACAAATATTAAAAAGCATATAATAAGTAGTTAGTCCTGGAATCTGGCTCTTTGTATGGACGAGGCGACCGGTATAGGAGGTACAGTCAGCATCAAAAGTTGCTACGCATAAGAAGGTTTGGAATTCTCTGCCGGCTTTTGTATTTCCGAGTTCATATAACCTAGATCTTTTTAAGGCACGAGTGAATAGGCATCTTCTGGGTGAGCTCGCTTCATCGTCGCGTCGGCCTCATCTTTGCCCCCTGGCTCGATGCTGGCCAAAGGCAATCCCATTACTAATTTAAAAAAATGTGACTAAAGGTCTTATTCACTTAAAATTAAGACTTTTGAACTTTTCAAATGCGTTTTGATGCCGACTTGCCGACTGTAGGTATTCTTCTAAGCTAAGGAAGCGAGCGCGAGCAACAAATGTAATTGTGATACAATACCAATACGCCCGTTCAGACAGACCTAGGCAAACGAAGTTTCCAAGGCCCGCGAAATTCAATGGGCAAACAGTTATTACAGTAACTTTAGGCAAACGACGAACCTTCAGGTTTGCGAAGTACTAAATGTAATTATGTTACTAGGACAAAGTTTGACAATATAAACTTCATGAATGTAGTATGAAATACTATATACTATTTTGTGCTCAGGAAAAATTGTGAGGAAAGCTACATAGGTACATCTGCAAAGAAGTTATAAGGTGAGGTGTCAGATTTCCCGAATCACCACTGGACCAGCGAAGTCAATGCCCGTTACCTCAAATACGAGGATGTTGGTGCCCAGCATTGGGACGATATCTATAGGCTAACGATGATTATGATAATGATTGGGTGCTCCTAGCTAGCTGGATACGGCAAAGATGGTCTTCGTTCCATATCATTGTAAGAAATGTTTGTTATGTTGAACGCAATTCATTTTGATGAATTTATATACATGTTTAACCTTTTTTTCGAGGACTTTCGTTCCTTTTCTCATTAATCTAATTCGTTATTCCTTGGCTTGTGAGATATAAATATCACATCTACCCTTTGCTAATGTCTCATTTTTTTAAACTCCGACAACTAATTACTCGTAATTTAATACTAGACGTCATCAACTGTTTCGTAGCCTACGGTTAGAAAATGGAACAAAATGTTTGTAGCTGTTTAATTGCAAACGAAACATTTGTGAATAATATAATAAAATAGGCTTCAGAAAATTCTCTACGTGGTCAAGAAAACTAAATAAAACTTGGTCCAATAGTTTCAGAGTTTATAATTAACATAGTTATTTGGTCACTTTGTTTTATAATACGCGTAGAAGCTATTTCGGCATAATAAAAGGAAGTGATTGTTTGCTGGTTTGGGCTGCATGCGATCACGGTTCATTCGTTATGTGGATAAGTTGATTAAAATTTGATTGTGGTAATTTCCACGTTAAATTAACTATTGAGTCAGACATTATTAAAAAAAAAACACATTGAGATCCTAAAAAAGGATAATCCAATACTTAATTATTTGCATCTTAGCTCGCGCTCTACTGCATCAAATTGTTGATAATGAGGAATGCCGACGATTATCGGCTACCGAAGAATCGATTGTTACCACTATCTCGGTAACTCTCCAATGCACAAACAAGTACGTTCACCTGTTCCGGTCGAGCGCGTTACGAATGAAACTCGATTGGAACTCGCTCGACGAGTGGCCACATAATTTATTGTTGGGTTGCACCAACATATGATTACAGACTGATTAGCGTTACATATGGTGCTGGCAGCAGTCATCCCAGGTTTTAACGAACATCAGTTACGTTTGCTGCGGTGCATCCCATACAAATTTCACGGGTTTGGATATCTGGCAAGCGACTAATACTGATGTGGACGGACTTGTTACGAGTAGCACAATGATAGCTTGCTTATGATAGGCGGTTTTGGAACTCTTCGTGAAATTGAACAGGACTATACCTTGTCATGAACTGGCTGTCAAGAGTAAACCTACCGATGAGACAATCACTTTGCTACAAGGTACAAGTTGGTAGGTAGGTTTTGAGTACTTTCGTATAAGGTTATTTCACCGTCAAGGATCCAAAATGATGTAAACAAATGACTAAAATGAAGTGTACATATATATACTACAACAATGATAGAACAATTTCAGCCTTATAAAATAAGGCCATTTTATGATAAGTTGATTTATTTTATGGTATTTAAATTACGTTGGTCATTTTTGTTACATAGTAAGCTCATGTAAGTACATAATAAGTTGTGACAGAAGTACTCTAAGTCTTAAACATTACGCAAACCATATTCATCATGCATATAGTTCAGCTTATCGTTAAAATTGAGTAACAAGCTGATTTCAAACCCACGCGTACAAGTTATAATAAAGTAAATTAAGACCACTTTTAGTCTCATTCAGTAGTACTGTTACTCGTACTTTTATCAATGGTTTTATTCACTCGTATGAACACGTAACTTCGTAACAATAGCGGCACAGCGGGATACGTCAGTAGCAGGATCGGGTTTTGTTAAATTGAGCTGCTAGATAGGAATAAAATAGATATGTGTTTTGTTTGTATACCCCGTTCAGTAAAACGGAACGATTGCTATGAAAAATGGACCTAGTTTGTTATTTGTTATATATTTTGTGTATTTAAAAAATAATTTGTTTGACGTAAGTAAAGTAAAATAAAACATTAAAATAAGTAAGTGAATACCTATAACTTGTTTTCTATAATTACTGCTTATTTTATAAAATGAAATAGTTTTTCTTACTTTTACAAATATTATTATTTTTGGGTGGTTAGTGACAAACATTCATTGTTTTGCATTGTTACTAACAACAGCATTTTGTTTTTTTTTTCATCCTTGTTAGGTTTGCGCTTGACCACAAATTACTTGATTGTAGGTGATAATATTGTGGTTTAGGATGGAGTGCGCTTACTCAGTAAAACCGTTTCACTCTCACCTTGAAGACCGGAGGGTAGTTTACGGAGAACAAAGATTCTGACAACGCGTTCCACAGCTTGGCTGTTCTCACAATAAAAGCTCTTTTAGGCAAAGTTTCATTTAAAAAAAGCCTAATTGATTCTCGCTTAGTTCTCGTTGCCAGTTTTGTATCTTTATAATATCCATATCAAATAAGGAACTAAAATATAAAAACAAGATTTGATGATTTTTTAAAATTCCATTCCTTAACTGTATTTCTTTCAAAAAAATCTTCCTGTGGACATCTTGTCAATCTTTGTTAGATTTAGTTATGAACATTTCACACCTGTCAATAGTTTTGTCGTTTTATCATCCGAATGGCTGTTTTATATGACAAAGACCCATTAATCTTTATTACTGGGATAGCTAATATGACGATACTGTCGCAATAGGTCGTTTGTTATTTATGGTGGAATAATAAATTGCTATTATAACACCGCAGGCCATCGCCGCTTTGTGCAATAACATACATTTTAGGTGACCTTAAGTAATAATATTTGAATTTTAAGGAATAAGGAGATTTCATAAAACTTATCGAATCTCCATTTATTGGGCGGCGCTAATCGCTTACCATCAGGCGATTTATCTGCTCGTTTGCCTCCTATATCATATAAAAAATGTGTTAGATTAGTATAGTAGTATTGATTAGTATCAACGTATATGTCGACGACCGATTTGATTGACGACCTGTTTAGCCTAGTTGGTAGTGACTCTGCCTCCGAAGCTAGAGGTCCCGGGTTCGAATCCCGGCCAGGGCATTTATTTGTGCATTTTTCACGGATATTTGTTCTTGGGTCTTGGATGTTTTCTATGTATTTAAGTATGTATGCATCTATATAAGTATGTATATCGTCGTCTAGTACCCATAGTACAAGCTTTGATTAGTTTGGGACTATGTCGATTTGTGTAAGATTGTCCCCCAATATTATGTTAAAGTTACAAAAAAGGCAAACATACTTGAACGGTTTTAAGTTAGATATACAGTGCTTTGAAAATGTACTGTACTGATATAAGTACGTAATGTACTAAAGTTAATACGTTAAGCATGAAAATGTTCAGTGTTTGTGGATTATTCAATGAACTGTGGTAATATGAATTAAATGCGAAATGATAATTTTAATATACAGGGGATTTCTGGGTCGTGATCCAAAACCACTTTTTCTGACCCTGTAAAATGATCCTCAGTATCATGTAGTAGTATTTGATTAAAAGATATATAATTTACTTTTTCTTATTTTTCACGTAAAATTAATCTTATACTAAGGAATCATGGTCACCCTATGACTTTTGACATACGCTGTATGGAAAGCGACAGGACGTCACATTGAGCAGGGTGACCAAACTATATTCAAAAATGTTTTTTTCTATTTGTCTTCTGAAAAATAATCAACATTATTGATGATAAACAATAATTAACAACACCATTAGGCTCATCTTTGAATTCTGTATGATGTCTTGCTTTCGTGCTCCACGACCCAGAAATCACCCTGTATAATCCTTTATTCATCTTTTTAAAACTAAACTATCTTATCTTTGAAGTCTTTTATTCTTAATCAAATAGAGGGCAATGAAATTTACATTATCCAGTAAATTTATCAGAATTATAAAGGGAATTGCTGTCATTTCAATAGAAAAGCTTAAGGTATTATCTGTCAATCTAAATTCCGAATTCAAATAATTGCGGTTAGCTTTGAAGTAAAGCTGCTTTTGCCTTCACATCTAATCTTCAAATTATAATCAAGTCCTTTTTGACATTTCAATAATTGTAATTCAATTTCATGCGCACATAATTCGCAGGTCCGGTTTAGGTACACAATATTTCTTTTTTTTAGGATTCTGTACCCAAATGAGTACCCATTTCTGTACCCAGAATCCTGTTACTAGGGATATGCCATTTAGCTGTCTGGGTAATTTGTTCATGGCCGCTGTAAATATAAAAAAATATATTCATTATACATAGATAAAAGCGAAGAAAATCATGTAAGAAATTTCCTGGTGGTCTGTTTGTGCGCAATTGCTTCGTTTTCCAATACAATTAAACTAATAAAATACATATAAGAATGTATGAACGTCTTGTCTATGACACTTGTTTACCAAAGTAGCTAAAACGGTTTTCTAAATTTCAATCATTTAATTAACTTTTTTTTTCTTCAGTTCACGCCACTCACACAAAACAAATTCAGGTCAACGGGATTGGTATTATTTTTGTATTATAAAGATGTACCAACGTCTGTATACTAATTGTAAAGTGACTTTGCAAGATCCGCAATAACTAAGATGTCTCTCCAAACCGGATTATCATTATGACTGGCTTTTTCACGAAGTGAACATTCTTTTTTACAAACCGGTGCTGATACCTCGTAAATACGTTAGCGTGTTTGCAAACAGCGGCCCGTTCTTGATTAAAAATGTGTCCCGATCGAGGTTTTTTACAGTTTCGTTGGCTGAATTTTAAATGCTTGTTAAGTATAAATTGTCCACTGAAATATTTATGATTTGCTGGCCTTCTTTGGGGTACCGTATGCCGTTCCTCAAAAGGAAAATACGGAATCCTTATAAGATCACTCGTGTGTCTATATATCTGCTGTCCATTCTTCTGTCACAGCGAATTTCCTCCAAAACTACTGGAACTATTGAGTTCTAATTTGGTAATTTATGTTAGTTACGTTTGTGGGTAAATTAAAACATAAAAATAAAAGTTTTGCATAATTATATCGTGTGACATATCAAATTAAATGGCTTTTTGTAAGTATTTCAGATAGAACTACGTATTTTGTAATACTAATAATTTGAATATAAAATCATATTGAAATTATAAAGGGAACTACCTCCCAATATCTCCGAAACGAATGACCTAAAATGTTGAGAAAAGGACATTAAATAGGATTACAGGAAAGAAGTATATTATGTAGTATTTAAAGCAAAAGAGACGGAACACTCTCAGAGTCACTTAAACTCGCACTTGTCAGTTATAATTTTAACTTTTCAATTTGTTGGACTGAAAGCTTAACAAAAATCTAAAACTTATTTTTTTATTGCGTAGATAATTTATTTATTGTTAAGAAAAATAACTTAATTAATGCAAGAAATAGGTAGTCGTAAGCATTGACGTACTTAAGGAACAATGCGATTATAAGTACGATTAAATAGACTTTTCAACTGCAGCAGCTGCATTGTGTGATAATCACCAATATTTAAATATTACAAAAATATATTTAAAAGCTGTTCATTAGCAATTTTAGAAAACCGCACCAATGGTACCACCGCGGCGCGCGCGCAACGAGCGACAAAGACAAAACATAACCTATCGCTGCATCACCATTCACCGTTGCGAACTTGAGCCACACGCTCGTCCAACGAAAGTAATCGACCTCGCAATAACTTCTTTCTTCGTATGACCGTGACAGTGACTAAGAATTCACGTGCTACATAAAGTACAAAAACAGTGTAGTGTTTTATGTGTTGAGGAATTGCAAATCTGTGTGTTCTGTTAAGTGTCACGACATGTAACCAGTTTGGGTGCGTTGGCCGGTGGAAAAGGAACTAAAAAACTGGGTTCACTGATTTCTCTTTCAACGTTTACTATCGGATTTTTTGGAGAGAACAACATGGATTGAATGACTAAGTAAGTACTTATTATGCTAAATTTCTTATTCACTATATTTATGTATTTCGATCTTACATTGGTACATAAGAGCCTAATTACTTATATTTACAAAAAGGGTAGCCAGAGCACATACAATTTAATGTCTGTGCCACTTTTCTTATACTTTTAAAGATGTAGAAAATGTATTATTGTAGTGAGCTGTCAGTCCATTGCCCACAACACACTGCGACACGGTTCTCATAGTTGACTCTTACGACATCCATAGGAAAACAGGGAATTATAGCTATTAGCCTCAAATCTACACTTTTGTTTTTGGTCAACGCGATTTCGACGTACAAAACATTAACCATATTATGGAACGAAAACTAATTTAAATTTGAAAAGCGTTTTCGAAATAACCCATTCTGAATAAAATTGTCGTTTAGAAATTTCGCGAATAATTTCCATTTCTAGGTCGTGTTTATGCTTGTTGACTCGGGCCGTTTTTAAAATGCTAATTGTTTTCCTTAAAACAGCAAAAAAGCTTCTAGAACAACTGACCTGAATTTACTGTTTTACTGGATGCGACTCTAGGGAAATGTCTACTAGGTCACTAATTGAATTTGCTGTTCGTTTTGCTTCTTCAAGTGCCATCTCCTAAAGCTTTGTCCACATTATTTGTATCGGTTTAGCGTATTGTATCTCCAACGCGTAGCACCGACTAGTTTGGATGCGAAAAGATATGCGATCATGCAACACTTTTCGCGTCCAAACTAACGATCATGATACGCATCGGTGCTACGCGACGGAGATACGATACTTAAAGAAAGAAATACACTTGTAAAGTCACTATTTGTGACATGTTTTGTACTACCATTTGGAGTCCTTCATCAAGTTGAGTGATGACACGGTTGCCGACCACGCCGTACGGGTATGTAATCGTGTCAACACTAAACCTGATGAACGACTCCAATTGTAGTCCGAAACATGCCGCAAATAGTGACTTTACAAGTGAGTTTCAAATCCTTTCTTAAGTGTTAACATGTCTCACGTTAGTAGAAATTTATGGAGATACAATACGCTGAAACGATACAAATGTGCACAATATTTGACACGGCGTCCTCGGAATAATATCTAAGGTCGAACTTCGAGTAAGTGCAAGGATTATTTAGCCACGAGTGGCTTAAAGAACCTTTTTTCGACTGATACTCGTACCTTTCCTTGCATCTTGCCTTGTATTTCATATGTTACTTACGAATCATATGGCGCGAATACCTACAGAAATTTTCGTTTTTAGTTCGGTACTTGGTCGTAAGTTCGTTAGATAACTAGAAATACCGATACGCGAAACAGATTCTTAATCCAATGCCTATGTTTTATAGAATTAGCATTTTATTTATGTTTTGTTTGTGTGCTGATAATTATGTTAGCTCGAAGCACGTGAAAGAAAGCGCGTGGAACATATTTAAATTAAATGAGATTGGGATCAAAAGCAAGCAACAAAAATATACCTCCGGAGAGTCTGGCTGTAAGTAATGATCATCAACGTCTTGGAGTTATTAAAGGAGCCCGGTGTCCGTACAAGCACCTCGTCCCAAGACTGCGCGTAGTCACTAGTTAAAAAAAAGGGCCAAGCGCATGTCTGGCCTCACGCAACGTAGGGTTCCGTAACTGCTATGGGGGTTTAAAATGACGAAACATATCTAAGTGCTAAAGGGTCAATGGAAATTGTAAAAAAGTTTGCTTTTCCAATTACACTTCATAATTAAAAAGTTCGGCTATTACTCGTTAACTAATTAGGTCTAATTAGCTTTGATAGTTTTCCTTCCAAATTCATCATATATATACTACTACTATGTCTTTTTTACATATACCCAGTAGCAACCATTTAGCTGGAAGAAGAGGTGGGACACACTTGACTCTAACAAAAGTCTGCACTTTAAAAATTAATATCACGCAAACTAATAGCTTTATCAAAACATGATTGTAAAGAATCGTATTCTTTTTTAACGAGCTATCAAACAATAACCAACAAGATGGGATTTGTAAGAAAAGAAATGCATACCCACTTCACGTTCCTTGTTTACTACGGAACCTTAAAAAAGGGACCTTCTGTGTCCTTCCAACCCCGAAGAAAAACTAGTAGGTCAGAATCATGAATATTTTTTTTATTGTACCACGACTCTTATGCTACATTTTGTTCAATGGGATAAAAACAACAAAGTATTTCTTTTATCGCTATAATTGGATCTTATTATCTTGCACAGATACCTTACTGCTGCATTTAACACCCTTCCAACCGTGTAATTCTTGAAACATTGTTTAAGTGCAACATTGTCATATTAGTCATATTTTCTTTACTAGCATTTACCCGCGACTTCGTCCGCGTAGAACTCGTTCTGGCCTTAGAATTATTGGACGGCGTCGAAAAGGACACCAGGACCTCAGGGGTGTATTCTCTAAAAATCCTGAAGTCAAAATGAATGATTAAGTGCTTATTTCGGAAAATCAAATGTACCTGTTCTAGACGAATGAATCCCGTCAAAAAATAACAATTATAATGATAGAAGTATCGCTACGCAGTTCTGCCGTAAAACGTAGTCCCAACAGAGCGACTTCTTAATGTAAGTATTATGGCCAAAGGCCCTAAACCGACCGGCAAGACATGCGGGCTTATCATTCCAACAGAGCAGGCTCCTTATGCAAGGCTGAGCCGAAGGCCCAAAGCAGAGCGGCAAGGCACGCGAGACCGAAGGCCGAGCGTCCCAACAGAGCGGGTTCTTTACGTAATGATAATGGCCGAAAATGCGAAGCAGAACGGCAACAAATGCGAGAACGAAAGCCGATCATTCACACACAGCGGCCTCCTTATGTATGGCTGAGAGCCAAAAGCCCGATGGGCGTGCCAAGTCAAGCCAAGAGTGTTATACGCGATAATGAAGGCGTGGTGGAGGGCGGCAAGGCACGCGAGGCTGACGCCAGAGCGTAGTTATACACACTATGTATAGGTTATTTAGGACCACATCATGTGTCTTATAAGCGACCATAAGAGCCGAAGGCCCTAAACCGAGCAGTAAGGCACGCAAACCGAGCAGCAAGGCCGTAGCTTGAGCATCCCAACAGAGCGGGCTCTTTAATAAGGCTGAGGGCCGAAGGCCCGAAGCTGAGTGTTAAGACACGCGAGGCCGAAGGTCGAGTATCCCAACAGCGGGCTTTTCATATAAGGCTGCGATGGGCATGCCAAGTCAAGTCAAGAGTGTGATACGCGATAATGAAGGCGTGGTGGAGGGCGGCAAGGCACGCGAGGCTGACGCCAGAGCGTAGTTATACACACTATGTATAGGTTATTTAGGACCACATCATGTGTCTTATAAGCGACCATAAGAGCCGAAGGCCCTAAACCGAGCAGTAAGGCACGCAAACCGAGCAGCAAGGCCGTAGCTTGAGCATCCCAACAGAGCGGACTCTTTAATAAGGCTGAGGGCCGAAGGCCCGAAGCTGAGTGTTAAGACACGCGAGGCCGAAGGTCGAGTATCCCAACAGCGGGCTTTTCATATAAGGCTGCGATGGGCATGCCAAGTCAAGTCAAAAGTGTGATACGCGATAATGAAGGCGTGGTGGAGGGCGGCAAGGCACGCGAGGCTGACGCCAGAGCGTAGTTATACACACTATGTATAGTTTATTTAGAACAAAATCATGTGTCTTATAAGCGACCATAAGGGCCGAAGGCCCCAAGGAGAGCGGCAAGGCACGCGAGGCCGAAGCCTAAGCGCACCAAGAAAACGGGCTCTTTACGTAAGTCTGAGGGCCGAAGGCCCGAAGCTGAGTGTTAAGACACGCGAGGCGGAAGACCGAGCATCCCAACAGAGCGGGCTCTTTAATAAGGCTGAGGGCCGAAGGCCCGAAGCTGAGTGTTAAGACACGCGAGGCGGAAGATCGAGCATCCCAGCAGCGGGCTCTATAAAGCTGAGGGCCGAAGGCCCGAAGTTGAGGGGTAAGGCACGCGAGGCCAAAGGTCGAGCATCTCAACATAGCGGGTTTTTCATATAAAGCTGAGGGCCGAAGGCCCGATGGGTGCGCCAAGTCAAGCCAATAGTGTTATACGCGATAATGAAGGCGAGGTGGAGGGCGGCAAGGCACTTAGTAGTTTTACACACTATGTATGTATAGGTTATTTAGGACGATATCATGTGTCTATCTTTCTTTCTTTATCTTTCTATTTATGTGGTATAAGTGACTGGATATTATTAAGTAATCGGCAAAAGTAATAGGATTACAAAGTTACCCATGTAGATTTTATATCTAGGAAACGGGACCGAAATTTGGGTTCAGGGTCACAGTTAGGTACTTAACCTTTAATCACTGACGTGTTTTTTCTTACATACGAATGACATTCGTCTGTTTATAATAAGCGGTCTAGTCTTTTAAATTTATATTGGTTGTTATGTTTTTAGGTAATAACTATTTTAATACATATCTCACTTATTAGAAAAAATTAAAAAGAGTGTATTTTTTACAAACAACAATATTTGGCTTATTACTGGCTGAATATCAGCGCTGTAGGTGTCCAGCATAATGCTGAGCCAGTGTCCGTTTCACTTCCGCGGGGACACACATTATATGTGATTTGTGTGTACATACGTTTTTACTTTGTGTTCTAATTTTTGTCATGTATGTGTGTCTTCTGTGTCTGTGAATAAATGTTTCTTTCTTTCTATGTACTGATATTAAACGGTTCAAATATAAAAATCAGCAAAAATGTCATCGTTTTTATCTGCCGAAGAATCATTTGACTCGTTGAGCCACGATTCTATGGCCTGTTCTGCATTTTTTCACTACATTCAACTTTTCGTCTTTTTCGTGAGGTGTTCATTTTATCGATAAAATTTTAATTGTTAATCGTGTTAAAAAAGTTACACTAACACTGACCATACGAAGCACATACGTCAAGAACATAAATATAACTATTTAGGAATATCGTACACGCTCGTTCTTATCTGTTTTGGTCGCTTCACTGCATGCTAGGAAAATACTAAAACCAGCATTAAAGACTACCCAGCAGAAAAAAAATATGAGCGAATAACAGTTTACGCGACGTACTTCAATCGTACGTCAGTGGTTAAGGGCTAAAGGGCTAAACGCTAATAGCTTTCAAATTGAAGAGACCGTGGCGGCTGGCGCGCACACTACACAGCGTCCCGGCGCAGTGCTAGCGTTTACTTCTTTTTTTCATTTTTTATCTTAAATATTCACAAATTTAGATTGTAAATGTTTTTTCTTTGTCGTCTTGTATGTGCTAACCAATTTTCAAACCTGTAACTCATGGAGAGAGAGATTATAGGAGAACTCCTAAACCCATAAAAACCCATACAAAATTCAACTCCTCTTTTTACCCCTTCTAACCAAAATCAGCAAAATTTTTATAGTCTAAAACCTGACCAGGGAGTTTCTCGACAGATTAGTAAAGTTTGCATCAAAATCCGTTCAGCCGTTTTCACGTGATACGCGGTCAAGTAAACAGACAAACAGATAAACAGACAAAAATTCTAAAAACTGTTGGAACGTGTTCTGTTATCGATTCTAAGTATCCCCAGCCAACTTTTTTTTCGAATATCTTCCATGTACAGACTTTCGACGCCCTTCAGCTTTATTATATGTATAGATACATGTATAGATACTCCTGCCTTTATATTCATCACTAGCTCCTATTGGTCGCAGCGTAATGTTATATAGCCTAAAGCCTTTCTCGATAAATGGACTATCCAACACAAAAAGAATTTTTCAATTCGAACTAGTAGTTCCTGAGATTAGCGCGTTCAAACAAACAAACAAACTCTTCAGCTTTATAATATTAGTATATATTATCATTTGGACCCGGGTACGAGTATGTCCTAAAACTACGACCAAGACCACCGTGGGATGGGCAGCAGCATCCCTGGAGTGCGGTGGAGATACTGCAATCGCCAACCCGCATGCCAAGCGTGGCGATTATGGCATTTACCTTCCATGAAATTGGGGGAGGCCTATGTCCAGCAGTGGACGTCTTTGGGCTGATATGGTGGTGGTGGTGGATATTATCATTTTCAGTCTATAGTCGCCCACTGCTGAGCATAAGGCCTCTGTTTGATTACGCCACTCACCCGTTTATATTACCATGAAAATTTAAATTCCAATAAAAAATCGGTCACCCGGCTAACTCTACTAACTCAGTTTGTCTCCTTTCTGATCGGCCATCTGCTAATTTGTCCCAGGTGGATGGGTCTATGTTGGTCCCCTTCATGTGTCGTGTACGTACACAAGAGAAGGAGACAACGTTTGTAGGTATTACAAGTTTCAAGTCTAACGCTGGGTTGCACCGACTAACGATCACAGACTGATCAACGTTAAATATGGCGCCGGCAGCTGTCATCCCATAGAAACTTGTCAAACTTTCCATACAATCAGATTTGAACGAACTTAGCTGTGTTTGTTCGATTACAGACGTTTGGTGCAACCCAACCTAAGTGAAATGAGCCTCAGCAATCTCAGATCCGTAGCAACCAGACAAAAAACGAACATAAAACCAACTTAATCTCTTAACAATCTGTCCTACTTCCTCATATTAGTCATTCTCTCAAATTGGCCACAAACAGATAAATAACTTTCTAATACCGTACCAAATTCTACACAGATGGTACAATAAATAAAAATAGCCCGTGTAGAAAATCGGTTAACGTGCTAATGGCTAGAACAGGTTTAGGTCAACATATATTCATATCATCGTGATAGAGAAATTTCTGTATCTATTATGAAAACGTGTCGATAAGAGTTTTCTTCGTTGGAAATGTGTACCTACACTCTTTGCTTTAAAAAAATAACCACTTGCTAAATACTATAAGTACGTCATTTTAGGGATGAACCAAAAGGGCTTTACCAGCGTATTCATGATGTTGTAAGGAGTATAATGTGTTATTTTATATAGATAACTACCACGAGTTTGAGAAAATATTAAAATATAACACACACACACACATACACACAATACCCACATGTACAACACACATAAATATTAATAGTATAAAATGTTCTAAGTTCAATTATGTTTTTCTTGTGAAACAACAGATTTTCGCTTGTCCAGTAATCATATGCCTAAGAACGATCGGGCAAAGTTTCTTATTGTTATGTATTTTTATTTGAAGAGACAATATAATATATTTTATAGTACGTTGTCTTTTCAAATAGAACATAAAATAAAATAGGATTCAGGTTTTTTGTATGTATTTTACATACAAAAAACCTGAACCCTATTTTTCCACCGCAGTGATATAAAAACAAAAGTAATACTAACTTAACCAAGACAAACGTTTGATAATTTTCGTTCATCGTGTTTCGTCACATGTAAAATTTTAACAAGTTCTTTCACGCCAAAACTAGGTACATGTAGACAACCGAACTATGGCAAATTCTATCTACAAACTATGTTAGGATTTTAGACAAATTCCTAAATCACACGATGTAGGCGCCCAAATGACGTCCCGTGGCCGGCCACAATATCTGACCACAAAGCTGGTTTTAACAATGCTTAGGTATCGATTATATAATATATGTGAGAAAAATACTATATACTGAATGGGTCAAGATAAATTGTGAATAAAATGGCAAAGCAGTGAGAAGACTTGACACCGGTTATACCCATGTCATTTCCGTTGTACACATTCCAACTGACAATCTTCATGTACAATTGAATACAACAATAGCAACCCTTCCAATTTTATTTCAGGATATGATCACGAAATAAATTCGTAATGGGGATACAAATATTAGGTACAATATTTTTATTTTTAGAAGATTTTCTTTATGGACGTCCTTGTTACCTGAGAACTTCATTATTTTTGTACCAGCTTGGTATTTATTTCTATTTGTTAAGCTTAAATATCTAAAATATTGTCTTAAGAGGGCGCAGTACGCTCGGTTCTCCATACAAACGTATTTATGCTCTCATCTTAAAACGCCATGCTAGAATAACATGAAACTTTGTATACACAATGGGATCCGGCATATCTAGTTCGGAAATTAGTTTTTGTTGCTAGAAATTGTAAAAGAAAAAAATACAGCGGTCTTTTGAGTTTTTTACGGCTTGTATGAAAACCTTAATAATCGTTGTATTTTTTCTCCATTATAATTTCAAGCAACAGAAACTAATTTCCGACCTAGATACGCCGGATCCCATTGTGTATACAAAGTTTTATGTTATTCTAGCATGGCGTTTTGAAATGAGAGCGTAAATACGTTTGTATGGAGAACCGAACGAACGTACTGCGCACTCTTAATGTCAATATTACGTAATTTAAATATCATTAGTTAGTACTGCCAAACCGCCGTTTCGTAGCTAATCTACGAAAAATCCTAAATGAAACATGTATAACGATTTGCATTAAAAAAAGTACTCCTTACTTTTAGGGTTCCATACCCAAAGGGTAAAACGGGACCCTATTACTAAGACTTCGCTGTCCTTCTGTATATCTGTCTGTCTGTCCGTCTGTCACCAGCCTGTATCTCATGAACCGTGATAGTTAGTTAAAATTTCACAGGTGATTTATTGCTGTTGCTGCTATAATAATTACGGGACCTCCCATACAAAAAAACTTTTTTAAGTTGCTCGTTGTGTTCATCAGGCGCTGGGTCCCAAAATGTATGGGAAAATTAAAATCAGACTCGCACTTGACCTGAATTCTACGTGATATTATTTAACGTACTTATTACTGATAAAAAAATTAAATAATATTTAAATTAAATTAAAAAAAGGTTTTATTAAATGTTGTAAAAATAACGAAACCCTTCGTGCGCGAGTCCGACTCGCACTTGGCCGGTTTTTAGTTCTCTATGACTTTTAGCTAGGTTTAAAACAGACTTAAAAAATGTGAATTTCTTCGGAAGCGGGCGATACGAATGCAGTACTATCCCGTTTACACGCGCAATTATACTATTGCGCAAATGAAATGCTAACAGCATCCTATCAAGTGTGGAAATCTGTACGACATCAACAAGCTCACGTCAAAGAACAAATATCATGTACCTACCGATCCCGCCCCGTTAGGTTAGGAAGTAGCCTTAAACACCCAACTTGAATTCAAACTATCCGATTACTGGCTGCCAAAAGTAGTAAACACACGTACGAGAACAAAATGTTAATTTCCCAAACCGGTGCCAACTAGGCCGAGTCGAGTGAGCTCTTGAATTCGTTTGGGACTAAAAGCCGGTAAACAAATTTGACGTAGTTTGGCCATAACGGACATCGCACACGAACGCAGGTCTGGTTTTTTTTAATAAGCGGTCACCGCACCCTATGGGTGCCTGCAACTCCAGGGGTGTCACATGCGCGTTGTTGACCCTTTAAAAATGTACACATTCCTTTCTTGAAGAACCCTATACTGTAGTACGGTACGGTGTATACGGTACGGTTTCAGAGGAATTTCCTCCCTCGGACGCTCCGATTGTGGAATGAGCTCCCTGCCGAGGTTTTCCCGACGGACTACAGTATGGGGTTCTTCAAGAAAGGAGTGTATAAATTCTTAAAGGGTCGGCAACGCGCATGTGACACCCCTAGGAGTTGCAGGCGTCCATAGGCTGCGGTGACCGCTTACCATCATGCGGGCCGTACGCTTGTTTGCCACCGACGTGGTATAAAAAAAAAAGTCTCTCGGGAAAACCTCGGCAGGGGTAGTATTCCATGTTTTTCAACAAAGACGGTGGCAAAGTAGCTTGCAGACTGTCTAATTGTAAGCAGAGACCGTAGTAAGTGCGTTGCCAACCCTTTTTTACCTAGAGTTGTGTTGACAGCTAGAAAAATATGCAGGTCCCTTACTTTGAACTCAGTGCATCCTCGGGAACTCGGCGACCTACGCACTGCCAGAAACACAACCCCGGATATCTAAATTGCGATACGTGACACGTGTGATATGTGACATTATCCTTCAATGTCTCTCTTCTTCTGGTACAGAAACATGGAAGCGGGTACATGTCGGAATTCGACCCACGATATTAATTTCGTCATCCTCCTTTCATATTTCCGGTTGCATTTCATACTAGTACATGGTCTGCTTTTGCACCACCTAATCCCAGGACTTAGTGTAAGCACATGTGAACGAAATACAACGAAAGTGACCTGATGCCATTCGCGTTGCCAACCCAGAGGAACCCTAAAGGAAGCCGGTGACATCTAACTTTCCAACTCACAGGGAAAACTAAATCTTGTTGGGATTAGACCTGTTTCCGTATGATGTTTATCTTCACCGAAAAACTATTTTTTCAGTGAAGAACAACATCATAAGGAAACCGTTTAGTATCTTTTTTTTTCTTGCAAAACCAATCGCCATGTGATATTGTTAGATAGCTCATTTAAAAAAAAATGTGAGCTTACTTATTTTTTTATTAAGCTATCCGTTTGTGTGATATTAATTTTGAAAGTGCAATTTTTTGTCGGAGTTGAGTTAGATATGTTGTTATTTACGTCAAATGTATTTTAGATAAATATGAGTTTACGACATTTAAAATCAGCATAATGTCACGGCTGGACAGCTACGGAAACCTACATTGCGCGTAGCCCAATACGCTCTTGGTCGCTTTTTTTCCTCATCTCGACAGAACGTTTCAAAAAACACACAAGTCGTTTTATCTACATGTTACTGAATCGCTGCAGAAAGGCGCAGAGTGCAAGTTCTCTAAGTTTGCCGTTTTAAAATTCATTCCAGTACCCACCTTGGCAAAATAAACCTTCAGATTTAAGCTTAACGTTGATATTTCAATACTTATAGTTGCCTCTTCTCCTTATATGTTTAAAATAATGTATTGGCTTATGAATGCAATTCTGTTGCCAAAAATTGCTGCATTTTCCGTTGAAAGTTTTATTGAAAGATGATTAGTTTGACTATTGCTTTTAATGCTTTGTTACTTTAAAAGCATTTGAATCTTTTACGGCTTAGAAATATTTTTATTAATTTGCCTAGCATCTACAACACCACTTTCTTGAAAACTCCATACTGTAGTCCCTCGTAATTAACTGTTAATAAGTTCATTTAATTTTTGGTACAAGATTTCACTGCCGACTGTCCCCTTTTTCCACATGGTTCTATTGAGCCCTAATAAGAAGGGTTTATCTTGTACACAACTGCAGTTTAGGAATTGCTATGGCCGCCTTCTGTCTCCATCATCAGATCAGCTCTGTCGTACCATAATTTTGTATTATCATCAAACTTCTCATCAAACCTATGTAAGGTATTCTAAATTTCAGGTCAATCGGTTGATGGCATACCTACAGCAATTCAATATTTTTAAAGAATAATAATAACTCGATATCCGTAGTGATGAATCTATACTAGCATACAAACTTAAGTTATTCTGTAATACACTCTTGAGAGGAAATCAATAAACTGTTCTAAATAATAAGCTTAGCTTAAGATAATGTTTTAACTGACGATTTGAAATTGCTTGTTGCTAGGCCTATTTTAATAAAGAATACTTTGAGTTTGCTGATAACCGTTATGTTCGGTTTCAAGATTTGACCCACACAGACAGACACAGGGTAAGTATTAACAGGGGAATAAAGCTTGTAAAAACACATCTCGTACCCCTGATTTTTAAGTAGGGTAAACTTCTTAAAAATCCGGCCGTTCTCTATTCATCAAAATCATCGTCTTATCGCGACCTATAATTGCGATAGAATTTGATACATCCATATAACGTGGATAACTGTCACATAATGCTACTTATGTTTGAGATATCGTGTGATACGAGTAGATGCGATGTGTATCGCAGGAACGCTCAAATAATCTAGATTAACTGTCGAGTGTTGGCTAGATCAGGGTCGAGAGGTACTCTAGATTGATCTAGACATTATTACCTACCTTTGTGAAGCAACATTTATGATAAATTCGCGGGCTAGTTTTGGTAAAGAGCCGTGATATTTTATAGATAGACACGTTACAAAATGCTTCGAAAGTGATCCTACTTTACGTGACCCAATTGGTCCAGTTGATATTGTCACAGAATAGTATAATAGTATTACATAATTTTGTCAAACTTCGAAATGTTCGGGACTTTTATGAAAGGAACGAATGTTCATTGAAGGCCGTATTATTTGTTTGCAACATCTGTACACAATTTATATTTTGAAGAAACCGCTTTTAAACTAATAATATCAGTGGTGCTGAACTGAGTTGGAACTTAAAATTCATATGTTCACTCTCTTAACGGTCAGTTGATCTGGTTAAGCGTATTGTTTACCCTGTTTGTGTATTAGAGCATGCTGCATAATAAAATTGTTTATACTTAAAACTTAAACTTGTCTTTGTAACTCATATTTGTCACATACTGTATCAAGGACCTGTGAGGTAAAATCTGATACCGATAGATATACGTGCCTGGTAGTTTCATAGATTTCAGCGGCTGTGCGAATAGACTTATTATATAAAATTAAAAAAATAGCGGTCTAATGCATGTTTAACTCGCACTCTCTAGACCCGTACCGCGTGCGACGATTCTGCGCTGCTCCTGGCCAATCACCGAGCAGGACATCCAAACCTAGCCTTTTCCATCTAGGTCGCCTGCCCCGTCTCTGCGTTGTCCGTGCACCGCTTCAAACATGATTTCAAAATGAATGTTAGACTTTGCTGGCTACTTATTTTCGGTTTCATTATTTAACACGATTAATTGACCAATAAAATGGACTTCCTCAGTCGCTTTCATCCTCCATATCGGAAGCCGCTGGTTTCCGCAACTTTCACTGCATAACCAATAACTAATGCATTCCTCGCTCGCAATTCAAATGTTTAATACGAGTAAGTTCAAGCCATTCGAGTAAAAGGATTTTTACGATTCTAACCCCCTTATTCATAAAACTTAACAAACCTCTGTTTTCTCACAAACATAAATGTCTAAGTGACAGAGAAGGACAAACCAACTTTTGCGGCTTGTTAACTAATAGAGGCTTGATGGACGTTTATGAATAAGGGGATAAGAACATATTTTGTTGCCGCGCGTCACATAATAAATGATCGTGTCATAATGGAGATTCATAAGAGCACCACAAGTTTCATTTGACATGTATAAAATAATTTTTAAGATAAAAAAACCAACTTCAATGGTGGAGGCCGGTGAAAGATTATTATACTTAGATGGTGCACTCTTAGATTCCATACAATAAAATAAAAATGGCTATAAGTATGTTTATAATGGTAGAAGACTAAGTACCCTCAATTCCTCATGGAATCATGGAAAAACCTTGCTTGCTTGACAAACAAAACGAAGAGAAAAAATCGCCAAACGTGAACTACCTACGCGTCGTTGAAGAGTTCCGTTCTGATCATCATCAGCAGTTCCACTTCATCAAATGTCACTTTTATGAATGAAAATGCTTGATTAGATCATGAAAATACTAAAATCACTATTTGTGTGCCTTTCGCATTTGAGGAGTTCCCTCGATTCCTAATGGATCCCATCATCAGAACTCGAGCATGACAAAAATCAATAGTGAAAATAGAACTTGCGTAACAAACACAGCTAGGAGGACAAATCACCAAACGTGAACTTTTCGTCGTTGAAGAGTTCTGTTCTGATCATCATCAGCAGTTCCACTTCATCCAATGTCACATTTTTGGATGTAAATGCTTGACTTGTTGATAAAAACACAAAAATCACTGTATGTTTGCCTTAAAGATTTGAGGAGTTCCCTCAATTCCTCGTGGATCCCATCATCAGAACTACGTTTTGACTAAAACGGGACCAACTTGGATATTTATACTTACAATCAAAAAAATAATTTTCCAAATCGGTTAAGAAATGACGGAGTTATGGACTAACAAACATACAACCGAATTGATAACCTCCTCTTTTGAAATCTTGAAGTCGGTTAAAAATATATGAAAACGAAAACTTTGTCAACTACTTGTATCTTTAGTTTTACTATGAGTCTTTTTAGTCAAATTGTATTATTGATCTCTATAACTAATATACATTTTTAACTTGTATATTAGACTTGTAAGTAGTTACCACCACCACCACCACCATATCAGCCAAAGAACGTCCACTGCTGGACATAGGCCTCCCCCATATTCACGGGGGGGTATATGCCATAATAACATAAGAAAGTAGTTAATACAGAAAAATTAAAAATATTGTAAGTAGATTATTTCACCTAAGTGTATTGAAAATAAAATGAAATATGAACATTACCAATACTATGCATAGTCTGACGCTATTTCTTTTAGTATTTATTTTTGTATTGCAATGCTCAGCTCATATGTGTTTCTAGAAATACATTACACCTTTGTTAGATAAATTAAATACATAAACAGTCAAAAACTGAGCAATATTGTTTGCTTGATAAAAAATAAATCTAAATAATTGTAAATCTTATCTAACTGTATAATAAGTAAGCCAGAATTTCGTAAAAGAAAACTTATTTTCGAATTTCCTAAAATTAACCGCTGTAAATTCGCCTGACAAGACTTTTCTAATCTCCGAAAGGTTGCTTTGATTTTTTAAATCTTCACCATGGAAAAACTTTAGATTGAGCGAAAAAGATCAAAGAATTTGAGACCTTATTCCTGGGATATTATGTTGAAAGTATTTTGAATACTTTATTTATTATTAATACAGCTTAGGTGGCGATCGACTTGACGTTAATCGTTAGAAAGCCGCTTTATGAAAACTTCCATTAGAGGAAAGGATTTTAACTTAATAATTATTTTTGTGTCAACTCATGACAAGTCAATTATGACGCTGATGCGCCTGACGTTTAGATGAGGTTGGTACTGAGGGTGGAGGTAATTTTTTTGGAACATAGTAAATTCTTTGCTATGGTTCAAAAATTAAACTGCTTCGGCCTGTTTAGGTTGGTAGTGACACTGCCTACGAAGCTGGAGGTTCCTGGTGCGAATCCCGGTAAGGGCATTTATGTATGTGGTGAGCAAAAGCATTTGTTCCTGAGACTTGGATGTTTTCTATGTATTTAAGTATATATCTATTAAATATATCGTCGTCTAGTACCCATAACACAAGCCTTATTGAGCTTACTATGGGACTAGATCGATTTTTGTAAAAATATGTCCCCTAAGATTTATTATTAATTATTTATTTCAATTCGTCTGCAATTTCCTTGATTCCATTGTGACACAAGAGTTTCCCAAGTAAATTATGTGACAAATTGTAGCCGAATCAAATGCCTTCATTATGGTTGAAAAAAATATTCAACCTTAATGCTGGTAAGGACGAAATATCTGTGTGATGAGAATGATGGATGGTCTTAGTGTATGCTCTCCCTCTCGCATATAAACGTACGGCTGGCAACCATCCTTACCTGGTCTAAATTCCTCTAAATCGAACCAAGCGCTTTGCATCCTCCTTCATAATGCGCACTTCTAAGGTTTAGATGGCATCTTCTGGGTGAGCTCGCTTCATAGTCGCCCTCTCCAAGAGCAAAGAGCAATCCCATTTTTTATAAAAAAAATATAAAAATTAGGCCATAACCATAACCAAGTGTATGAGAGCAAGACGCACTGAAACTGATATTGGAGATTGTAAGTTGTATTGCGGAGCCCCAGGGCTTGTTACAAATATTATTTTCTTACTAGTTAGCCTCTAGGCTAATTATCTAAGGCTTATTATAGGACATCATCCCGCCCATATACAGTCGACGTAACGAGGAGTAAGATTTTTGCACTTTATTTCTCTGTAGCAACGCGAAATCTGTATAAAATTATCCTAGACATCGAGTGTACATGTAAACATCATAGTGTTCTATATTCAACCTTATGTGATCGGTGCAAGGAGCAAAACCGCGTGCTTTTATGTGACCTCGACTAAAAGTGCGCCGGCGCCGGGCAGTGACCAAGACGACGTAATGACCGACTACGTGTCACGCGCCGTGACGGACGCCCGTGACTGGTCTGATGACAAGGAAAGGGATGGTCTACGGTGGGTGGAGATAAAATGGAGTACCCGTGAAATAACGTCCTCTATGTGATGAAGCATTTATATAAGAATATAGGTCGTAGCACGGATAACATTCATAATAAAAACCATTAGCACAAAATGTTGGTTTCCGTCCACATTTTACGAAATTAAGAATAAGAAATGTCTACTTAAAAATACCTTGCAACTCAAATAATTATAATAAGAGTGGTGACACATTATATTGTCATGACACGGTTCCATCTCAGCATACTGCGGTCATTAAGACTGCGCAGTGCGTTCGGTTCTCCATACAAACGTTTTTATGCTCTCATTTTAAAACGCCATGCTAGAATAACATGAAACTTCGTATACACAATGAGATCCGGCATATCTAGGACGGAAATTAGTTTCTGTTGCTTGAAATTATAATGGAGAAAAAATACAACGATTATTAAGGTTTTCATACAAGCCGTAAAAATCTCAAAAAACCGCTGTATTTTTTTTTCTTTTACAATTTCTAACAACAGAAACTAATTTCCGACCTAGGTATGCCGGATCCCATTGTGTATACAAAGTTTCATGTTATTCTAGCATGGCGTTGTAAAATGAGAGCATAAATACGTTTGTATGGAGAACCGAGGGTACTGCGCCCTCTTAAGTACTACCAGCGTTGATCTTAAATTATGATAGGACCACCGAGTGATATTACTTTTAGGAACAAAATGGAATGTTGACTTGAAACGATTTGCCCAACTTTGACTAGCTAGACCATTTTGGGATGACTATGTTTCATCATCATCATCATCAGCCATGTCCTACTGTTGAACACAGGTCTCATAGATATACGTCAAATAAGTACTACGTGTTCCGGAATTGACAACATTTCATTTTTTTAAGCAGACTTTTTTCCGATTGTTTACGCCCGACGGGTGTCGAAAAACGTCGAAGATTTTAACCACTTAAAATCGAAGGACCTGCGTATCTTCATTAGGTAGATAGTTGAATCGTGAGTTTTGCCACTATTCAAAACCCCTTATCGCGGCTAGTGATTTGAAAAACAGATATTATTACCATTATTATCTACGCACACACAAAATCGGAACACGGGATAAAAGAAGGAGATTCGCATGATAATCGAAAAGTAAGTACCTTTAATTTAATTTTCCTGCTGCACGGCTGTACGTATAGAACAGGGATCGACTTCCTCGGAGTACCCTGGCCAGGGTCTTGACTCGCGGTTTTTTCCAGGTAGGTAATGGCGGCGGCACAATTCACGTGAAAAACCAAAAGGTGTCCAAAATACACTGTTATAGGATAACGCACTTCACAAAAATATAATAAATGTCAAGTTCAACAGCAATTAACACAGTTTATGATTTTTATTGTTCTTATTTTTCACAATAAATGCGGAGAGTGCGCGAACGCTGGCGCAAGTCTCGACGCGGCTCAGCGGAAGTGAATCCTTTTTGCGCATGTCCGATCACTTGTCGTTGTCGCGCACCTTTTTAGTTCCGGTAACTTCAATCTTTAATGAAGCGCGCTGTAGTCGCACTCTTCTGACACATGCAGCGCGTCATGCGAAGGAAAGGATAGGAGCAAAGGTGTAAGGTGTGCGTAGATAGTAAAAATACTATTTATTTAGATATAATGTGGGACGCTAGATGTCGTTAAAATATGATCATAAAATCACGCGCAAACATTTCCCCCCAGCTTGAAGGGAACCTTTTCAAAGAAAGAAGAGAAATTTCTTTAATAAAAATAAGACTAACGATAAGTTTAACTAATACTTAGGTTTACAAATTTAACTTTAAGAATTATTTGGTAAAGGGCAAAGCCGGATGACGGGGCGCAGGTAAGACCCAGATGAGGTTTGACCCTGGCAACTCTCACGACTCCATCCCTAGCAGGGAAAATCTCCTCGACTATACCTAAAGGCCAATGAAGGGAAGGTACGTTTTCAGTTCGGATTATAACAACCGTTCCTACTGCTATATGAACTGCAGGAGTATTCCACTTCATCCGTGTCTGCAACGTATTTAGATACTCGCGATGCCAACGTTTCCAAAATGACTGTACAAGTTTATCTAAAAGCGTATGTCTCGATAAAAGACTAAGTCTATCTTCTTCAACCTCATGAGCAGGTAAATATTTAAGAGGTGTCAAGGTTAAGAAGTGCGCAGGCGTTAAAGCTAATGGTTCTCCAGGATCAGATGACAACGTCCTACATAGTGGTCTAGAGTTCAACACTGCTTCCACTTGAGTTAGGACCGTATTCATCTCTTCTATAGACAAAACTTGGTCTCCTATAACGCGAAAGAGATGTGTCTTCAGGCTCTTTACATTTGCTTGATTGAGCTGCCGGTGGGTTCAAGTGCCAGTCTATGCGATTTTCTGCGAGAATGTGGGCAAAATCGGTGTTAAAATGTTTGGAAATCAAAAACGCATACAATTCGTTAAGATGCCTTCTCGCCCCAATAAAGTTGGTCCCGTTATCAGAATACAGACGAGATACAGGACCGCGTCTAGCCAGAAATCTTTTAAGCGCCGATAGAAAACAGCTTGTACTGAGATCTGATGCCATTTCAATATGAACAGCGCGGGTAGTCATACAAACAAATATGCACACATATGCCTTTTGAGGACGGATACCCCTACCTCGCTTTGCTGTTACCTTGAGGGGTCCAGCGAAGTCTACACCAGTGTGTATAAAAGCCTTGGCGGATCGCACAACGCGGCACGCCTTATGGTCTGACATTTCTGGGCAATTTGACTTAGGACGCAAACGGAAACAACGAATGCACAAAAATATCCTACTGCGAACAATATTTCTAGCAGAGAATATCCAGTACCATTGACGCAGCAAAGAAAGCAGCTCATCCGAGCCGGCGTGGCAGTGTACCTTATGAAAGTAATCTACAATCAGATTAACTACATGGTCTTTCCGCGGTAGTATAATAGGGTGTTTTTGTTGGTAGTTTAAATCAGAGGCTTCAAGTCTACCTCCTACTCGAATAATGCCATTATGGAGGAACGGTTTTAAACGCTGAAAGGCTAGTGAACACAACTTGCCTGCGTGTAAGTTTGCAAATTCTTTTTCAAAATGATGATGTTGCAACTCACGGATGATCATTGATTCTGCGAAATCTAGATCCGAGGCGGAAATGTATCGTCGTCGCGGAAGCATTTTGCCAAATCGACATATATAGACAATACAGCGCAATAATTTTGACCAGGATGACATGCGTTCAGCTATTGTAAGTAGGAGCGGTAATTCAACTAATGTGGTTGATATCAATGTCTGTGTTTTCTCTTCAGGCGGCTTAGACACTGTTGTTGGATCGAACACCTTCACGGGCCAATCCGTTGGGTGCCGCTGCATCCACGGAGGTCCCTGGAACCAAAGTGGATGTTCCAATATCTGAGATGGCGTCAAGCCGCGCGAAAGACAGTCGGCTGGGTTTTCAGCTCCGGCTATGTGATAAAAACAGTCTGCGGACAGCGCAGATTGTATTTTGGACACGCGATTGGCTACAAATGTTGCCCAGCGGTGGGGTGATGAGTGTGTCCAACACAGAGCTACGGTGGAATCCGAAAATGCGAAGATTTTATGAATGTTTACACGATCGCTCCAGGTGTTTATCACGACGCGTATTAACTTAGCTAAAATCAACATCGCACATAACTCTAGGCGGGCTAGAGTAACAGTTTTGGTTGGCGAAACGCGTGATTTTGAACACAACAAGTGTGTATTAACGACACCATTATTATTCACGTGGATGTATATTACTGCTCCATAACCACGCTCACTCGCGTCCGCAAATCCCGTAATAATTACGACACTATTATCGACGACACTAACATGACGCGGTATTTCCAATCTATTCAAAATGTGAAGTTCATTGCGGAAAACTTCCCAAAGTTTGGTGATATTGTCAGGCGGTTTATCATCCCAATCACATTTTACAAGCCATAGCTCCCTTATCAATAACTTTGCGAATAAAATCACCGGTCCTATAAAACCCATTACATCCCACAGCCGCGCCACACATGATAGTATGGAGCGCTTGGTACATACTTCCATAGGTTGCGAAGTGTCGAGTGAGAAGGTATCCGCTGTGGGTGACCAGGTAAGCCCTAGAACCTTTTGATTCTCACCTTTATCGAGTTCTACTATCGACGACAAACGATGTGAGGGTGGAATCGTATTTAGTACGTTCTCAGAATTACTATTCCATTTCACAAGATCAAATTGACCTTTTTTCAAGAGCGCGATAACTTCTTTACCTGTTTCTACAGCTTCAGCTTCCGAACCTACACTGTATACAAAGTCATCCATATATAAAGCTTTTTCTAAAGCTAATTTTGCACGCGGGTATACGCGGCCTTCATCGTCGATTAACTGACGGATGGTGCGCAATGCGTGAAATGGACTAGATTTCAAGCCAAAACAGACGCGTTTAAATTCAAAAACAGTTAATCGATCAGCAGGATCGAATCTGTATAAAATTCGTTGGAACCTGCGGTCTTCTTCCCTTATTCCAATACACAGGAACATCTCACGTATATCAGCGCAAAGAGCGATTTCGAACAATCGGAAATACAAAATAATTTTGAATAAGTCTCCTTGTAGATTTTCTCCACTATGGAGGATATCATTAAGTGACGTAGACGTGCTAGTTTTTGCACTAGCGTCCAGGACTACACGTAACTTCGTGGTAGACTTATCCTCACGAAGTACCCCCAGATGAGGTATAATATACGATGGCTGCGCTGCAGTCTCATCGGTTTCAGGAAGCGCAGGTGTAATGTAGTCTTTAGCCAGATACTCCCTAATGACTTTATCGTAGGCCTGTTTAAATTCAGGCGCTGCCTTCATTTTCCGTTCGAGACAGAGAAATCGTTTCTTAGCGGTTGAATATGAATCGCCTAACAATGAGGGATCTTCTTTAAATGGTAACGTTACTACGTAACGTCCGTCCAACGGGTCGCGACTAGTATTGTCCTTATAAAGTACCTCACAAGCACGGTCGTCCGGGCTTTGTATGTGTGGTACTTCTACTTCTTCTAATTCCCAGAACCTTTGCACCAAATTTTCTACCGAGGGAGGTGCAACACAACAACAAGAGACAAGCGAGAAATTGCTTACACTGGCGGGAGCGTTCCCTATAATAACATACCCAAGTATGGTGTTTATAGCACAGGCTGACCCATAATTACCTTGGACCCTATTGCCAAGCAATAAATGCGGAAACAACGAAGCGCCTATTAACATATCAATGTCTCCTGTAACGGCATATGTGTCATCGGCAAGTCGAAGTGAGTCAAAATATGTTAGCATCGACCTATCTACTTCTACGTTAGGCAAACGATCAGTGATTTTGTCGACTACTAGAGTGTCGAGCTCGTAGCCGATGCTTCGATTGAATCGAGAAAAGAATTTGACATTCACTAGTGAATTAATCACCCTACTTGACCCGCCGATTCCCTTAACTGTAATATTCTTTTGGTAGGTATTCAAACCCAACCGATCACAGCATTCGCGGGTAATAAAATTAGATTGCGATGCACTATCCAATAAACACCTAACTAAACGCTCCTGGCCATTTGAGTCGTAAACTATCACGCGCGCTGTGGCTAACAACACGGTAGTTGGTAGGTTGCTAGGCGCCACATTACTACAATTATTAACTGAAAACTGCATTTGAGCGGTAGCTCTATCTGTTTCATTAAGACCGAGACCTGGTGGCGGCGCGTGATTCGACAACGCGGGGTGAGGAGACATACCTGCGCGCACGCTAGCAGATGTTGGCGGCTGCGGCGGGGGTGCGCACCAACTAAAAGGGGTTGTATCGAACGGAGCCGAAACCCCCTGTTGCTGCGCGGAAGAGGTATTCGATTGCGAGCTCGGCAAATTTTGCGCGGGATTGATGAAAGTGGGAGCGAAACAAGATGTCTCAAATTCATTCGACCGATTAGCGTGCGACCATTGACTATTAAATGGTTCACCAGTCAACGCGGGGACAGATACACTGTTATCGAAATGTAACATCGAGTGATGTTTGTTGTGGCATTTGCGGCACGAGCTTGTAGAATTACAATTATTCATTCTATGTTTGTAACTTAGACAGTTCAGGCAATAGTTGAATGTTTTGACAAAATTGTATCTCTCATGCGGCGTCAGTTTTTGAAAGCCTGCACACTTATATAGTTGTTCATGAGGTGCAGGTGCGTTGCACAGCGAGCAAGGCTCTGATCTACTATTATTATTAACGGCCGGCGCGGGCGCGAGCGGTCTCGATGTAGAAGGCCCCTCTTCATTCGTAACATTTAAATATGAATATGTCTTCTTTGTACCTTTGAGAGAGTCAACGTGTTTAGGAACTTGAGAGTTTTTTGTACTAATTGAGGTTCTTTGCAATATTCTTACTTGACCGCGTAAGAAAGTAATCAAGTTGTCAAAGGTAGGTATGTCAGTACCTCGGCTATCCATTTCAAATGTGCGAATCATATCTGCGTCTAGTTTTTTCGATGCAATGTGAAGCAAAATAAAATCACATAAATCTGGTAATTTTAATCCTTTTAGTGCCGCGACTGACGACGACAGTTGGTCGACAAAATTGTCCAAATTTTCCGAAGTGACCGTACTCAACGGTTTCAAGTTTAGAAGTTGATCCAAATATGTGGTACTTTGCATTCGTTTGTCGTCATATTTACTAACCAAATTATTGAAAATTATAGAATAATTTTCTGCGCAAGGTGTCAAACCAGCGCACACCGATTGCGCTTTGCCAGTTAATTTACCTATTAGGTAGTACAGTTTTTCAGTGTCGCTGAGGCTACTATTTTCATGAACTGTTGTTTTGAAACTAGCATAAAATAATGGCCAGCTCCGTGGGTCACCGTTGAATTCTGGGATTTGTATTGGCGGAAGTTTGGGACACACTGGTTTAACGTCTAACGCGTGCATAAAGGGACCAAGGTCCGGTTTCACGTCGCACGGGGCGATTAGCTTAGAATGCTGCCTTTTTATTCGACAGTACATATCTTCAAATTCTGTCCAAGAACTGTAATCGGGTTGCGCATCAGGGTTCATTGTCATCTGCAATTCGTTCATTCGCTCGAGAGTTTGTAGGTAAGTATCTCTAATTGAGTCCAATGTTTGGACACTAGAGAGAAAGTCTTCTGTGTTTATTTCGGTATCTAATTGTTTCGACAAAGCTAAAATTGACTGTGCTTGCGCAAAATACACAGCACGTCTCGATTCTAGGTTCCGTAATTTTTGTTCAGCCATTTTTAATTGAGCACGAGTTATAATTACGGACGAAATGATTGCGACTTTAAATTAACTTCGTACTACTACTAATACACATTAGCGCAAGTAGGTACAAGTACATCACTAAAATTTGACGACCTGTTTAGCCTAGTTGGTAGTGACACTGCCTCCGAAGCTGGAGGTCCCGGGTTCGAATCCCGGCCAGGGCATTATTTGTGCATTTAGTACGGATTTTGTTCTTGGGTCTTGGATGTTCTCTATGTATTTAAGTATGTATTTATCTATATAAGTATGTATTACGTCGCCTAGTACCCATAGTACAAGCTTTGCTTAGTTTGGGGCTATGTCGATTTGTGTAAGATTGTCCCCCAATATTTATTTTATTTATTTATTTTAAAATAACACGACACGACACGAATGAAATGCGAAAATCCAATGAGATAAATATACCTATAGTTATAGGTAGTTAGAATACGCGAACGCTTAAACCTATTTACGATAATTAATACGACAAAGCGACGTTATGCCAAAACGAGTCAAACAAACTATGTTACCCTTAAAAGATTGCAATTTTTAACGACATAGGATACCTAGATATAGTTAGATAGGTATTATGGTAAGCGCGGCCTAAAGTAGGTACCTAACACGAAGCGTTTCGACGAAATATAAGTGACGTGATGCGGGCGCGAAATTGTACTTGATAGAGAAATAAAACAGAGCGAAATACAATACCTACCGGTCTCAATCTTAGTAACGGGCAGGTAAGCGCGGGAATTACTATTACCTAAATTTAATAGCGAAATAAACAGAGCGAAATAGAATACCTACCGGTCTCATTAACTGGCAGGTAAGCGCGGCAATTACTATTACTTAAATTAAATCTCTTAAAATTACGTTAGCGTGGTTCATAATCCAGTTCGAACTGGACCAAAAATGTTTACGCCCGACGGGTGTCGAAAAACGTCGAAGATTTTAACCACTTAAAATCGAAGGACCTGCGTATCTTCATTAGGTAGATAGTTGAATCGTGAGTTTTGCCACTATTCAAAACCCCTTATCGCGGCTAGTGATTTGAAAAACAGATATTATTACCATTATTATCTACGCACACACAAAATTGGAACACGGGATAAAAGAAGGAGACTCGCATGATAATCGAAAAGTAAGTACCTTTAATTTAATTTTCCTGCTGCACGGCTGTACGTATAGAACAGGGATCGACTTCCTCGGAGTACCCTGGCCAGGGTCTTGACTCGCGGTTTTTTCCAGGTAGGTAATGGCGGCGGCACAATTCACGTGAAAAACCAAAAGGTGTCCAAAATACACTGTTATAGGATAACGCACTTCACAAAAATATAATAAATGTCAAGTTCAACAGCAATTAACACAGTTTATGATTTTTATTGTTCTTATTTTTCACAATAAATGCGGAGAGTGCGAGAACGCTGGCGCAAGTCTCGACGCGGCTCAGCGGAAGTGAATCCTTTTTGCGCATGTCCGATCACTTGTCGTTGTCGCGCACCTTTTTAGTTCCGGTAACTTCAATCTTTAATGAAGCGCGCTGTAGTCGCACTCTTCTGACACATGCAGCGCGTCATGCGAAGGAAAGGATAGGAGCAAAGGTGTAAGGTGTGCGTAGATAGTAAAAATACTATTTATTTAGATATAATGTGGGACGCTAGATGTCGTTAAAATATGATCATAAAATCACGCGCAAACACCGATGAAATCAAATAGAGGATAAAAAGTTAATTAAAACCAAATTTTTAAATTCTCTAAAATATCCCAATTTCATATAAATAAATCAATTTCAAAAGTTCCTCATTCCAAAAGAGAGTAAGTGACAAGTAAGGCGTCACAGCGTAACAAATCATACAGAAGCACTGTTACTAAGACACTAAAGAAAGTGAACTGCTGTTCTTTTTGTGCGCTGTGACTGTCACAATTTCATAGTAATGACGTCATTACTACGATATGGGCTTTCTTCACATTTTCGTGAATATTTAGAAAAGTAATAGCTATAAAAATATAAAAAAAATATTTTGGGGTTTCTTGTTACCAAACTAACGAAATGAGTTAAGATTTCATACTACTTAAAAATTTGAAATGTTGTCAATTGTGCCCGGATTAAGTACCTAGTCAATTCATTGTCCGATCATACCGATAATAGTCATCTTTTATTTATCTGAATGGCCGACTAATGCACGTTTTACTGTAGCATTTTAATACTGCAGGTAATTAAGTAGAGTTCATATACAGGGTGAAATTTAATAGTGATGCAAAATAGTTATTAGTGACTGTGTAAGACCTCAGGATTGTTTTTATTAAATTCCTTTTTTTTTAAATACTGAATCGTCAAAATATCCGTATTATTTTCAAAATCGAATCTGCTCACAAAATTTCAAGAGGATAAATTGAAAAATGCGACAGATTGTTAAGGGGAAAAGCCGGAAATCGATATGTCAAAAATGACTGCTAGTCCCATATCAAAGTTATGTAAAGGTTAAAATTACTACCATAAAATGTGATTAATGTTACTCAATCTAAATTAATTTAAAGAGCTAAATTATGACATTGAAATAAAAACATAAAACTAAAAGTATAACCAACAGATAACACTAAAAATGTAACATTAGTATGTCATGCGGTATTTTACATTATCCAATTAAAGTTTCACTTTTATTGAGTACATATCAAACACACCAATAACACAGTGCATTAATACATATACTACTGTCATGTTCTCTTTTGAATAACTATCTTTGATACTTCCTGAACCACCTGTATGTAACACTATCACTCATAATTCATCATTTGAACATGCTATATAATTTATTTGTTAATTTTCTTGATTCACTTCGTTTTCATTATTTAATTGTATTTAATTCAAGATATTGACGTTCACCTAGAATTAAATGCGTATTTCCACCAGTGGACGTCCTTATTTGGCTCACATGATGATTGACGATCACGTCGAGATTCCTTTAAATTAAAATGAATGTTATTATAATGCAGTTTGGTATTGTGTAATAATTAAATGAATCTGAATAAAGATCAGAAGATTTTAGCCTCATACATGACAATGAATTGGCATGATTTTTCAGACATAATTGTATATTATTGACCGGGTACTATACATTGTAAGATAACTACAGTAAGTTCTTATCTAGGTCAGCTGTAACTTCGCCAATATTCTCCATCCCAGTTGCCAACAAACAGTGGCCTAGGCAAGACAAATACAAGGATTGCAGGCACGAACCAGTGCAGTTGGTATTAGCTGTAGTCACAGATGTAGTGCTCAGTCAGGCGTCGAGATTGGATTAGCACGGCGCAGCGCAGCTTGTGCAAGTACCTATATAGTTTGTTACCTTTGTATGGTCACATTCGTTTATTTGTGGCTCATTTCGCAATATTCTTCTTTAAAGTTCTATACATTTTTACAGAACTGTCAACCTAAAAGGGTCCCTAATTAAAGTTAGTGACAGTAATTTGACGTCATGTTAAAACTGTCATACTTAAATTCTGAACGGTTGAAAGCGACAAAGTACCAAAGAGGGCAATGAGTTCGGATGTACGAGGAGTAACTTTTTATCCGGCTATTAAATAATAAATAAATATATATTAGCCGGGATATCTTACACAAATCGAACCAATTATGAATAATAATTAATTAAATATAACTATAACACACTTTAACTGTGTTTACCACGAGAAAAGTACCATTTTACTGTGTCATTTCACTTGTGGAATCAGGTGCTATATATTGAGAAGAGATAAAGTAGTGGCTCTGTGAGCTGTAAACCTCGCAAAAATATTCAAAATCTGACTCGATAAAAAAAGTCTATATAATTATCGAACCTGCTCACAAAATTTCACGAGAATCGGTTGAGAAACGCGACCTGTAGAGGAGAACATCCGGACGTACATACGATCAAATTTTGCATATATTTTCAAATATCAAAATTTCCAAAAACTGACTTGACAAACAAATTCTATATAACATTTCTGATGAGAAATGCGACCTGTAGAGGAGAACATTCGGACAGACAGACGGAAAAAAAAAAAACAAATTTCAAAATTTCCATAAGCTGGCTCGACAAAAAAATATCTTTATAATTATCGAACCTGCTCACAAATTTCACGAGAATCCGTTTGGGAAATGCGGCCTGTAGAGGAGAACATCCGGAAATACATACGATAAAATTTTGTATAAGTATTTTTTCAAATTTCATAATTTTCAAAAACTGACTTGACAAAAATATTCTATATAACATTTATGATTAGAAATGCGATCTGCAAAGGAGAACATCGGGGCAGACAAAAAAAAATTTTTTTTTCAAACTTCAAAATTTTTAAAAACTTTCAAAAAAAATGCGACCTGTAGAGGAGAACATCCGGACAGACATACGAAAGAATTTTTGTCGAAAGCTGAAACGGAGACGCTTCGCTCGGTCGTTAAACATTATGTCAACAAGCAAAATTAAAAATTAAAAAAAGCCGACTGCGTAAAAAATGTCTATAGTGACATTTGGACAATAAAGACGAATTATTTGACGTACGAATCATCAAAATCGGCCGACGCGTTTGGTCTGTAAAGTGCCACAAAGGAACAAACATACACACACATATACTGTTAAACACATTACCCTCATTTGCGTCGCGCAGTCGGGTACAAAGACCTATTTCCAAAACATAATTATGTTAATTAACATCTGAAAAACACGTAAGGTTTTGTTAAATCCTGACTACGCAAAGGTAAATTGACACAAGGTATGATCGTATTATTAATAGATACTCGTACTCTAAATACACCGTAATTGTAGCTTTTAAGTAAACTAAACGCTGAACGTATTTGCATATCATTTGCAGGCGGATGAAGGATATTTTAACGGAAGGTAATCCTTTTGGGGATTAATTCAGGAGCCGGAAATGATAAGATTTTATTTGGATTCATGCGTAGATACGTTTCGGAAAGCAAAGTTTTAATTGTTAACTTAGGTCTCATTTTAAGTGTGTGCCTTTCGCCTGTATTCCCTAGTTATTTTTATTTCCTCATCATCATTAGCATAAACAGGGGTGGATCTATTTAAGCCGATAATTATATACCATTTTGAGTAGAAAACAAGTAATTTTTTTTTACAAAAAAATTTCTATCTCGTGGGGATTTCCGACGACGCTCCATAAAAAAGGTAATTATCTCCTTAAACGGATCCACGCCATTTTTGTTACAACTTGTAACCGTCTCACGATGAGAGGGAGCGGGCAGTTACTTCCCACGTTCGTACTATTACTTATTCTGTGCCCACGTTGTTTCATTCATCCATCACATATCGTGAAATATCGTCAATTCAAGAATTGATTAAAAACAAAGCCGCCTGCTATCTACCCCTATTGCTGTTTTGTTTTTCATTATAACTGATTCATTTATTTGAGGCGATAAATAAAGAGTATATTATTATATATTGTATAGTTAATTAGTTATCAGTGAGAGCGTGCGTAAGGTCTAAATGTCATCTTCCATAGTAAAAATGACAGATTTATCTTTCGTTCGTTCGAAAGGTTACGTGATTAGTTGATTACGCTGCCATATCTAATGATATTCATACAAACACAACATGTATTAATATTAATTGTACATATCAATGTATTTGCACGGAAAGCAAATAAATATTCTGAATCTGACTTCTGAATCTGAATCATCTGTGTTTAAGACACATCCTAACAGCTCTCGACAAGTAGAGTCATCTCGAATATTTATGCGAGTTTTGCTATAGCAAATACGAGTTTGGTGACTGTAGCTAATAAACGACAACTGATATGATCCATTCAGAACCAGAATCGTTGAAATAAATGAACTTTATTCTGCAAGTAGGCGGCAATGGCACTTTTACAAGTCAAAATCTACTAGCGTTTCTGCAAACTAAGACCACTGCCGAGAAGAAACGCCGGAAGAAACTCGACAGTCAGTCATTTTTTCCCAAAATGGTCTTACAATAAAAGGCATATCGCGAAACACTATGTTTTGCCTGCAGGCGTACAGATATATTTGTTTTTTTTTTCCTTTATATTTATTTTTAATTAGACTCAGGTCCATATAAAAGTTAGTACTATTAAAAAGGGGTTAGTACAATTCCATTTCAGAAATCACATCACATCATACATCCAAAAAGAATAAAACAATGTCAAATGAAAAATAATACAATAACAATAATTAAAATTTTCTTCTTTCTATACAGTTGAAATAAACTATTTTAATTACCCTTTATTATTATTTAATTAAATGTATATTATAATCCTTCTTGCACACCGCATCCTGTATGTATATGGAACTCGAATGCATTTTTATGCCTTTTGAATATTATTATTTGATATAATAGTTGCCATCTCCAGTATTTAATATGACTATCTTAAAAGCATCATATAAAGTGTACGTACTTTGAACACCTTTTATGTTATTAACCCCGACGCAAACGAGGGGTGTTATTAAGTCTAACACCAGTGTGTCTGTCTATTGAGTGCGGTTTTTTTTATCGAATTTTTTGTCTATCGAAGGGCTTGGCTATCTAGGAGATACGAGCAGTTGTTAGTTATGTTTGTTATGACGGAGTTTTTTCTGTGTTTTTATGATTATTTTCTTTCGTATGTCGATCATTTCCAAGATTGCAAATCAAAAATTTTTAAATAAAAAAATAGTACATTACGATACAAGTGCAGAAAACAGGAAATTCGCAACGAGTGGTGATAAATTGAAACACGACCGAAGGGAGTGTTTTAAATCGACACGAGTTGCGAATTACCTGTTCGCGCGTGTATCGTACAACGTTTTACAGTACATATGGCTCTTTAAAGTTTCGACATATGCACGTAATCTGCTGATTACCGCACTCGTGCGGTAATCTAGCACCATGTGTACTGTAATAGTACATTACGATACAAGTGCAGAGAATAGGAAATTCGCAACGAGTGGTGATAAATTAAAACACGACCGAAGGGAGTGATTTAAATCGACACGAGTTGCGAATTACCTATTCGCACGTGTATCGTACGACGTTTTACAGTACATATGGCTCTTTAAAGTTTCGATATATGCACGTAATCTGCTGATTACCGCACTCGTGCGGTAATGTAGCACCATATGTACTGTAAAATGAGTTACAACATATTGTTTTAAAAATGTAAGAGAACCAATTTATTGTATGTACATTATTGAAATAAAGATTAACAACATTTTATATTCTTACTATTAAAAGCTGCAGTAGTAAAATGGCTAAAGGTGGATAAAAAGCAGACTTTGTAAATTAATTGCTGACTCTTTAATTTATTTAATTTATTTTTATTAATGTGTGTTTTGTGTTACCACGTTACTTTTTTGTCCTGCAGGTACATTGATTGCATGTATTAAAATTGACATTATTCTTACGATTAAAAACTGAAGTAGTAAACTGGCTACAAATGGATAAAAAAGGAGACTTGGTGAATTAATTGCTTACTCTAATTTATTTTTATTAATATGGGTTCTTTTGTGTTAAACCACGTTGCTTTTTTCATCCCACAGATACATTGATTTCCAGTATTTAATTGCCATAGTCAATGCATAAAATAGAGTAAGAGTATGAATCATTTATTCGTGACAAAAACAAAACATACTTACTTTCTACAACACAAATAATACAGTTAGCGATATGTAAAGAGAGTGTCGGACATATTTTATTGTCAGGAATCGGTCCCATCTCAGCATAAAAATCTAAACGCTATTTTTACTCTATATTTTGATACCAATCTACTCATTTTTACGATGATTTACCAAGGATGAACCCTCCTACACACTGTGTACTGTGTATCAAAGCACGCTCGCGTGCTGATGTGTGTCACTTGACTTAACCAAGTGAAAGTACCAATAAAAATGCGAAATTATCATTTTATATCTAGCTTCTTTCTAATTCCTCTGCTAATGTACGTGCAAATTACTTACAGAAAGGCTACAAATAATAATAACAATTTACTTTATTTACGACCAACGAGGATCATTGTGTTAGAGTAACATACCTATTTTTAAATTATAAATGTTACTAACGATTTATGATTAAATTTGGTAACATTGTATGAATTTATATAGCTTCCATTAAATTAAAAATTAAAACGTTCATATGAATAATAAAATAACTAGATGTAACGCATTTTTTTCTTCAGGTTTCTTCGCTGACCCATATATTAGCGACTAGCTGTTGCCCGCGACTTCGTTCGCGTCTTTGCTCCTATTGATCGTAGCGTGATGTTATATAGCCTAAAGCCTTCCTCGATTAATTGACTATGTTCGCGTAAAGAACAAACCTTCGAATAGCTCCGAGCTTCACCGGTCCCGGAATTCTAGCAGCTAAGCAGTACAGGCATTGCATTCAAACAATATGCAGTAGACCACTAACCTCTGAGATCCTTTTTGTCCAGCAGCAGCTTCTCCGGGCTGGCCAGCACCGACTTCCACACGCTCCGTACAGAGTCTATAATTAATTAAGTTGTCCACACACATAAAACTATGAATTCACACCGATTTAACCAACTTTTATGAAATATTAGGCAAGACATATAAGCCGCGCGTCCGTGCGTTATGCTCCGATAGCAAAGTCTCATCGACGAGTGTCTACCCGTCAAATCCGCCGAAAAACCGAGGCTTCGCAATCTACCTACATATTGAAAGACTACAATGCCTGAACATCCCCCCGCCTAACCAAGGTCCGCCTTGGTTCCCTAATCTCCTATAGGTAACCGACAAAGTTTTGAAACGGGCCTCAACAGGACACCGTTTTGAGTTTTAACTTCAGCAACGCGTACAACCCCATCTTTACCCGGTAAAAGTTTAACAATCCGTCCCCGTCTCCAGTTAAGTGAAGCTAAGTTATCTTCTTTAATTAATACCAAATCACCAACTTTAGGTGGTTCTGTATGAGAAGTCCATTTATACCGTTGTTGAAGCGTGTGAAGGTACTCGTTTTTCCACCGATTCCAAAAATGTTGAGTCATTTTTTGTATGCGTTGAAACCGAGATAGCCGAGACTCATTAACCTCCGTAAGTGGATATTCAGGAAGACCTACCAAAGGCCCATTTATTATTAGATGGCCTGGCGTCAATATGTTCAGATCTGCCGCATCAGAACTAAGTGGACACAACGGACGAGAATTCATCACCGCTTCCACCTTAGTGAAGAAGGTCGCTAATTCTTCGAATGTCAACCGAGCCTCACCGAGAACGCGCTTAACATGAGTTTTTGCCGATTTAATTGCGGCCTCTGCCAGTCCGTTATGATTTGGGCTCGATGGAGCATTGAATAGCCACCGAATCTCATGTTTAACACACTCCCGGTCAATCTCCGTTTGATTGTCACGCAAGAACGCATACAAGTCCCGTAAATATTTATCAGTTCCCTTATAATTTGTACCACAGTCCGAGCGTATAATATGAGGAACCCCTCGCCGTGAAGTAAAACGCGTAAGCGCCGCCACGAAGGCTTCGACTGACAATTGAGAAACTACCTCTAAGTGTACAGCCTTGGTACTTAAACAAAACAAATATACACAGAAAACATTTCTGTATCTTTGCGTTCCGAAGGTTAGATGATTTAATATAGAATGGCACGCCAAAATCGGTTGCCGTACCGATAAAAACCCGCTCACCCCTTACCCGATCAGGGGGTAAATCCGCCATGTATGGTTGTACCGGCCGTGGCCGTGACATATAACACGGCACACATTTAAAAGTTACGTGTCGTGTGATTCGCCGAGCTGCGACAATCCAATACCTCCACGAAAGGATAGACGCAAGCGTATTTGCCCCAACGTGCCAAATTCCTTGCAATTGCGCTTCCCTGGCAACAATATTGGATGGCGTGCGCTATATGGTAACTCCGATGCACCTATTCTGCCGCCTACGCGAAGCAGATTATCCTTATCTATGAATAAATTCAGCCGCCTTAAACAATTTTTAATAGGTTTCTTCTCCCTAATTGCCGTTATTTCCGATTCATAATGCTGACTCTGAACCAAACGTATTAAAAATGTAGTAGCGTGTTTACGCTCCGAAACCGAAATATGATCACCGCCACGCACGCGTTTCATTCTACAATTTCTAATAAACCGTAATAAATAAGCCGTTACATTTATTAATTTATCGAAAGAGCTAAACCGATTCATTAAATCAAAATCTGCATCTAAAGTCGCAACATTAACCGCTGTCAATCGCAAACCGGGTAACATATCGACCGGAAAGTCCGTACATTTGCCCGGCCACCGCGACGGGGGCTCCAGCAGCCACCGTGGTTGCCACCACAGCGGGTGATGCAGCAACTCGCGCGCCGTGGCACCGCGCGACGCGACGTCTGCGCAATTCAATTCGCTTGGGACGTGCCGCCAAGTGATATTTGCCTTAGATGAGATTATTTGTGAAACTTTATTTCCTTCATATACTTGTAGCATATGCGGAGGAGTCTTTAACCATGCCAAAACTATTGTACTGTCGCACCAAGCAATTATGGCATCCAAATTAATGTCATGATCTAAAGTGGAAACTACATGATTGATAAGTGTAGTTAATAAAGCCGCGCCGTTTAATTCCATTTTAGGAATTGTATGTTTTGTTCGCAACGGAGCCACTCGAGACTTTGCCATTAGTAAGCGTACAAGAGTAGTACCGTCCGCATTTATCGACCGTAAGTAAACTACCGCAGAATAACCGACCGAAGATCCATCACAAAAACCGTGAATTGCATAACAAGTATTGCCGACCATTTTTAAACATCTAGGTATCGAAACCATTTGTAAGTTAGGTAAATCTGATAAAATTTCTTGCCAGTTCCGAATTATTTCGATGGGCACCGGAGCATCCCATTCAACCTTACGAGAATTGTTAAAAGAACCGAGTAGTGTTTGTAATAATAGTTTAATCTTAAATACAACTGCGCACACCCAGCCGAAAGGGTCATAAAGACGAACCGTTAATGCCAAAATGCTCCGACGAGTAATCGTACCTACTTCTGGTAGATTTATTCGGTAGGTAAAGACGTCACATTTCGGGTCCCACTGTACGCCTAATACTTTAATAAATCCCGAACCGTCCGTGTCCGGATCAAATGAGCGAAGAGTCTCGAGATGATCTATTGGCAAACCGTCTAAAAGTTTTACATCGTTTGACGACCATTTTCGTAATTCGTATCCAGCCCAACCCATTAGCGACACAAGCTCATTCCTGAGACGCAACGCATCTTCCAGCGTGTCCGCCCCTCCATTGAGGTCATCAACGTAACTATTTTCACGCAACAATTTAGCCGCTCGGGGATATCTACTTTCCTCATCGGATGCCAATTGATGCAAACACCGAATTGCTACGAAGGCACTGGATCTCAGGCCATATGTATTTGTTGTAAGTTCATAAACACGCAAAGGCTCATCCGGAGACGTCCGCCAAAATATAAGTTGATACTTTCGATCATCCGGGTGTATCCAAGTTTGTCTAAACATCATTTTTACGTCTGTGCAAAAGACAAAGCGAGGTAATCGAAAGGTATTTATAATCTGCGAGATATCGCTTTGTAACCGTTCCCCTGAAAATAAACACATGTTTAAACTAACCCCGTTGGGACTCGTTTCAACGCTACCATCAAATACAATTCGAATTTTTTCCGTGTCCCCCGACCTTTTGAAAATTCCAAAATGAGCCAAAAAATAATGCTCATGATTAGATTGAATATCGAAGGTAGAAACCGCCATATGTCCGAGTCTTAAATATTCCGACATAAATTCAACATATTTCGCGCGGTATTCCGGTTGCCTTGCCATTCGCCGTTCTACAGCCAAAAAACGCCGTAATGCTGTTTCTTTAGAATCACCCAACGGTGGGTGTCCGGGTATCAATGGTAACCTTACAACATATTTACCATCTGCGCTGCGTGTCGTAGTATTTACAAATAGGGTTTCACATTCTATATCTGCCGGATTCTTAATAGCCGAACACGGTGGTTACTCCGACCGCCAAAACTTTTCAACGGCTTCGATAAGTGTGAGACCGACATTATTTATATTAGAGTCCGAGTTACGAAATTCGGCCGACTGTGCCGGACCGAATACGGCAAAGTCAAATATAGTACCGAGTGCATAAGGACCGCCCGTACGTAATTCAATTTTCTCACCACTCAAAATTTGACCCAAAATGTCGCAACCGAAAATGACGTCAACTTGCCCCGTGCCACGTCCGTCGTCCGCCAACTTAATATTGCTGCCCACTGGTAACCCTAATTTACGAGCTAAATACGACGTAGGCTTCCTTAATATCACCGCCGTAACCGAAAGTAAACCCTGACTAGACTTTTCCGATTTAAAATAAAATTTAACTATATGAGTGCCGTCATTATTCCGTATACCGCCAATACCTACTAAAGGTGTTTCATTGTAATGTCGCTTCAGCCCTAAACAGGCTACAAGATCACTTTTGATTATAGTTACTTGAGCGCCGAAATCGAGTAACGCACGACACCGCACGAAGTTCCCGTTAGCCGATTTTATGTCAATAATAACTGTAGGTAAAAGAACATTATTTTTCAACCGAGGAACCGAAGCGACATTACAGCTCTGTAATTGCTATTGTTGGGAATGCGAGTTACGAGGACCAACAGGACTCGACAAACCCCTATTCCTATATGAACGGTCCCGATTTTCCGATGCCGCCCGACCATTATCCCCGCGATCATTTAAATAACGAGAATTACTTTCATAATTACAATCTCGTCGAACGCCGCTACTATGACCCGAGCGAGAAGTGCTGACGCCGCTATCCTGAACAGCGCCATATGTCCGTTGCCGCGCAGAACCAGACCTTACGTATGGGTCAGGTGACCGCCGGCCGCCGCTCGCGTTATCATAGCGCTGTGACGCAACCATTACTTGCCGTGTATGCTGCCGTTGCTGCGCAGGCGACGCTGAGCGAGAAACCGACATTGTGCAAATCAATTTGTTGTGACCAACATTACCGCACCGGTTACATTTAACTTGCTGAGCACAAGTCGCCGCAGCATGGGTACCGAAACACCGAAAGCACAACCCATTGTTTTTCACCCAGTCCTTGCGACTGTAGGTAGACATATCCGCAAACTTAAAACAATTGTTTATATTGTGACCCGATAATTGACAATAGGCACATACAGATTGTTTCCCGAAATTATAATTACGAATATTGTTATTTCGTTCCGCTTTTTCATTGTGATTATTATGCTCGATCACATGTGTTGCCCGCGTGAGCTTCCGTGTTTGGTCCGCATAAGATAAAACAATCAATCGGCACTCATTTTGCAGAAAATCAATCAGCTGATCAAAGGTAGGTAGCTGTAGGTTATTACCGCCGTGTAACTGTTCAAACCGCGTTTTAATATCCGAAGGCAATTTCGTTAAAGTAATATGTAACAAAATGTAACTCCATTCATCTATGGGAAGGCCAAGATTTTTTAAAGCTCGCGTAGATTCCAATAATGGGTTTAAGATTTTAGTCCTAAGCCCGAAACTCTTGACAAGCGCCGGTAAGTTTAATAACCGAGAAATATGCGAGTCCGCCTGCAATCGTTTATTATCGTATCTACCTTTCAAAATGTCCATGGCAATATCTAACGAGCTATCCACCATAGGTAAATGTTTTATCAATGACCGGGGTTCCTTTTCAACGTTTGAAAACAGGTAATGAAATTTCTCCGTTTTAGAAATATCTTTCCGAGATAAAACCAGCGATGTAAACAAGCTAATGAAACTTGTCCATGAGAAAATATCACCGTCAAAGGTACACATAGAAATCCGTGGAAGCCGTGATGACGCGACACTTTCCGTAGGTACATGGGTCCCGTCCAAGTTCGGGTACGCGGCTAATACCGCATCTAACTGATTGTAGACTTCTGTGGCCTCCTTGTACTTCTCATCATAACTAACAACTAGTTCCGAGTCCGAATCCGTCCGTGAACACAATATACCTTCATGCGCTTCCGTCAACGTATTATAGTAATCCTCTAACTTACGTAACCGTGCCGATATCACGGTTGAGTTATAACTCTGGCTATTTACAATTTGCAAGGTGTTTTTAAACCAATCATATTTAATCTTAAATTTGGTTTCGAAAATCTTAGCCATTTTTAACCGATACCGGACCTTTAACAATATTAAATTACAATATAATAGGAAAATGAATAGGTAAATCTGCACAATTTACCGTTACAAAATGGCTGCCCTTACTAACTAAGCACAAACGCTTTTTCTGTGAAAACCTAATCCGATTCGTATGGACCATATATTATGTTCGCGTAAAGAACAAACCTTCGAATAGCTCCGAGCTTCACCGGTCCCGGAATTCTAGCAGCTAAGCAGTACAGGCATTGCATTCAAACAATATGCAGTAGACCACTAACCTCTGAGATCCTTTTTGTCCAGCAGCAGCTTCTCCGGGCTGGCCAGCACCGACTTCCACACGCTCCGTACAGAGTCTATAATTAATTAAGTTGTCCACACACATAAAACTATGAATTCACACCGATTTAACCAACTTTTATGAAATATTAGGCAAGACATATAAGCCGCGCGTCCGTGCGTTATGCTCCGATAGCAAAGTCTCATCGACGAGTGTCTACCCGTCAAATCCGCCGAAAAACCGAGGCTTCGCAATCTACCTACATATTGAAAGACTACAATGCCTGAACAGACTATATTTATTTATTTATTTAAACTTTATTGCACAATACAAGAAATATGTACAAATGGCGGACTTAATGCCATAAGGCATTCTCTACCAATCAACCATTGGGCTAAACAGAAACATCAGGTGCAGGCATTTAACTTTACAAGAGAACTTATTACAAATACATTTATAAAATACATATAGACATATACATACACAAATATATATATAATATACTATATATTTACATATACATAACCTACTATATGTACCTAATGAAAACTACCATGACAACAATTATTCTGCAAGCTTATCAGAGAGATACTTGCGTAACATGCGCTTGAAACTCAATTTACTTTGAGCTTGTCTGATAGTTAGCGGAAGAGCATTCCAGAGTCTGATCGCCTGAACAGTAAAAGAACCAGACATAAAACCAGACCGATGAGGAAGAACAGCTACCTTGAGGTTCCGGGAATTGCCACCGGGTCGTGCAGCAACAAACTTAAATTTGGACCTGAGATATTCCGGCGCAGCAGGGACGAATAAAAGTGAATACAATGTGCATAGAACTCGTAATGACCTACGTTCACGAATAGGGAGCCAGTTTAATCGACGGCGAAAAGCGGATATATGGTCATATTTACGAAGTCCAAAAATAAATCGGAGACAATTATTAACGAGACGATCGATCTTACTTAGAGCAACCTGAGTTAAATTGGTGTAACATACATCAGCGTAGTCTATGACCGGCAAAACAAGAGCTTGAACAAGAAGGGTATTGGTGCTAACTGGCAGGAAATGCTTAAACCGGTATAGCGCTCTTAGCGTGTTGGTTACTCTGCGACTGACGTCAGATACCTGCGGTTCCCATGTCAGACCACTGTCCAAAATCAGCCAAAGGTTCCTTACTTGCGATGAAAGCGGTATAAGAACGTCCTCAAACAAAATTGGAGCTGCACGTGTCAGGTCAATCGTGGAAAGTAGACGGGGGCTCCCGAGCACAATGGCCTGACATTTGGACGGGTTCACAGCTATACCAAAACTACGCGACCAAGCGGAAAAACAGCGGAAACTATACAACACAAAAATAATTTTTCAATTCGAACCAGTAGTTTATTTATTTATTTATTTTATTTATTTATTTTAGGGATAAAAAACAACCATACAGTATAAGTTACAATAACACTTACAATTACAATTACTTTATGTATAGCCAACGACATTATCCACAAATTACTGCTAAAACAGGTTAAGGTTGGCACAAATAGGACAGTATTACTATATTTATATAGGTAAATATACAATGTAATTGGGTTGAGTACTTAAAACAAACAATATTCAAATATTCAAACTAAAGTTCCTGAGATTAGCGCGTTCAAACAAACAAACTCTTCAGCTTTATAATATTAGTATAGATTTACGTCTATACGTAAATCCTATCGTCGTTTACCTTTGGTTTACCTATGTAAACGACCATCTGTCGTTGCTACAGATGTTTACTCGTGTTAAAATGTGTCGTGTTGTCACATTAATGTTACCGTAACTCAAAGCTGTCTTACCTAGATGAGGTATTAATAATTTATAATAACGAAGTAATGGTTTGGACTTAGCAAGTTAGTACTCGTATGTAGGCGACGGTCTCCGAAACTCGTCGTCCGATTTCTAAAATGATTTCTATAGTAAAATATAATTAACTTTTGAGTGCTGTCATATGACATAGGCTGTATATATGTTTTATACAGCAGCTCTGCCTGGGATTGTTAATAATAAGACATGTCCGAATTTGAAATAAAAGGGTAAATTGTGACACCGTGTGTTGTATGCATACTGGTTTCTTCTCATTTATATATTTTTTGCATATCTCTTTCATTTATTTGAAGTATAAAAACAGTAGCATCGTTTTTTTTTAAATCACTGGTTTCAGTCTGTGAAACAATGTTTGTAATCAAAGTGACAGATTGTAAAGTTATTCGCCTGCTGTGGGATTTTAAATTTTGACATCTACATTCTATGCATTCCTCTGAACCAAATAAGATTTCGCGGCGATTTTTAGTGATGATGAATTTTTCAATCACTTCTCTCTTATTTATAAGTAAATACGCCTTAGGTAGGTTATGTTTAAATTGATCATTTTGATTGGAAAATATGACTTCTTCACTTGGTACACAATTAATAACTGTTCTTTTCTTAGTAACTAATAGAAATCAATACAGGTTCCTATTCTAAATGGAGTTTCATTTCTACAATATTTGACACTTCATGAGAGACAATGAAATGTCAGTGATTTCGATATGTGTTGTTAAATTGCTATCGATTAATTGCGTCCTGAATGAATTTTCTTAATTAATTTTCTTAGTTATATCTAAATCCAACCATGTTTAAGTTCAGTCTCAAATACAATACATTATGTACGTTCTACTGAACAAGATTTCCTTTATAAAAGTATCATATCGTACCTTGTTTAAGAATTTTCAGTGCATTTCGATCCCTGCGGCCAATTTGAGTGAGGATTTCTGCAGAAGCTTTTATTCTTATGTAGGTTAGACCTTGCTCCATATTGTGGAAAAGTTTTCTTGAGAAAGGAGCGAAAATCCGTTTTGATATTGTTCGGTAATGGCATAGAGAAAATAAGTAAGAATAGAGAGCTAACTCCATACATCATTTTTTACTTATTATTTCGTAGTCGACATATAGCGTCAAATAGCGGAATTATCAGTACTGCTATAAAGATACTAGATGTCACGTATGTCGCTACTGACGAAAAGTGTATTTCTCAACAAATTACTACTAATATTTAAAGCAGAATGAGTTCAAAACAGAGTTCCGGTTAATCCGGTTATAATATTAGCTAAAAATGATTGAGCATTCGATTGTTCGTTCGTCACAGCGTCTATTGTCAAGTAGCAGTACTGATAATTCCGCTATTTGACGCTAGATGTCGACTACGAAATAATAAGTAAAAAATGATTAATTAAGTCATATGGAGTGAGCTCTCTATTCTTACTTATTTTCTCTATGGTAATGGACACCTACATCAGTGGAAGCAATAACAGTGATATCAAACAACGCCCGTGTTGTGGAGCAATATAATAATAATAAAGAATTTATTTCAGATTCCATAGATACATAATTATGTTAGTAAGACTTATAAATAATGTTAGTAAAATTATTTTTTTAAAAGATTGTTTTTTCGGTTTATTTTCTAAAGGTCCTGGACCTTCTGGATCAATTTCGACATAATTGGATTGTCGTATTTATCTGCAATCACACCCAAAACACTATTGCTGAGCTGGCCCATCATCGAGACGATTTTCTTGCGCATAATAGCGTGAAAATCGTCCGTATGGTCCTCGGCGAACATAAGTGATGCGCTACACCATGTGGGCAACCCCAACAACATTCTGAGTGCGTTATTATATTGCACGCACAGGATATCGTAGGATCTTTTAGTGTGTTTCACCCACCAGCTAGCTGAGTAAAATGACTGGCTTTAAATCAAGATATTTTTATATTAGATTGATCGTCCAATCCCAGTCATGACTACCTATGCTAAAAGAAACGCTGCCACGATTGGTACTCATGATTTAGGACCGCAAACCCGTCTGAAACATGTCGAGCTATATTCGACCTTAAAAACGTGAGTGACCCGTTTAATTATATTGTAATATGTCTCAAACTCACGTGAGTTTTCTATATGAAATTCCCTGTTGTACTCCAAAGGAGCCCTAATTCTAAAGTTTGGTGAAGGCACTAATTTTACGAAAGTAACTGACATTTATGACCTTCCAACCCCGAAGGAAAACTAAATATTATAATAGTTTTTGTTAGGGTTTGATTTTATAATTTTTCATTGATAAAAAAAAAGTGTTGTATATTTTTTGATCATCTGACGGACTAATCGTATTTTTTTGGGACAGAAGCATAATATATTATGAAATATGATATTTCGTACATAAGTTTTTTTAAACCTGCAGCCTCATAATGTATTGGAAATTGCATGCAAGTTCTTGCAAATGTATTTAAATAAGTCTAAGTGTCTAAGTTCAACATTTGGCGATATTTAAATATTCAAGTAGTTTTATAAGTCTTGTAAATTATTGTGCCTAGATTTTTATAGTACTCCGTAATTTGGTCCAACGGAACACTTATACAATCACTCGTTTGAGCACAAGCAGTTTCAAATCTCTACCTTTATCCTGAAAACTTTCATTCACAACTACGAGCTGTTAAATCTGTCCTGTGTCCAAACCTCTGACACCTCAACATGTCACGTAGGTCCAAATAGGGTTAAACTGGAGTCGACCCACATCATCCCAAGTTAACACTAAAATGTCGGATCCTGGTAGTGCAATATCATTTTATAACAAAAAGTTGCTTGAATATGTTTCAAATTAGATATCATAGTCAATTTATTCCAGCTCGTGTTAAGTCCTATACTTTTCTTGAACTCTTAATAAAATCTGCTTTGTGCTGTTATCATGACTGTATCCTTAACACAACATTTAGCGTTAGCACGTTTATTAGCAACCTCAAAGTTACCAATGTTCTGAGGTTAGCAACATCGATCACTGGATCGATGTTGCTAACCTCAGAACCATTTTATAGGGTTTATAGTATGTAAGTTGATAAAGTTACGTATGCAACTGTGCATAATTAATACACTCCGACTGTGATCATAGCATGGATCTCTCCTGCGGCTCGTTTTATGAAACCACACACGTGTTTTAAGAACGTATTACTTAATAGTGGCATAAACTACCAAGACTGTTAATCTATTAATTTATTATTTATTTACAACATGATCGCTACTTGCTACGAATGTGTAGTCAAAAGTACTTACGGACATGAAGGGGTCAAAAGCTCTCATTCAATTAAAATAAATACTTTATACATAGCTAGTTATGTTGTTTACTGTACGTAGCGTTTCCAGCTTTCGGGGTAATCACGTGACTTCTCCAAACTAGAATGGATAAATCTAACTGTAATTTTTACACTCGAGACGAGAACCTTATGTAATTACGCCGCTCATGGTGAAAAAAGTCGCCATCATCATATCAGCCGATGGATGTCCACTGCTGGGCATTGGGCTCCCCTAAAGAGTGCTACAATTACCGGTCCTGCGTCATCCAGCGGACTCCCGCGACCTTTACCAGGTCATCATTTTGTGGGGGGCCTAACCACGCTGCGCCTTCCAGTACGTGCTCGCAACTGAAGTTAAGAGTGATGAACCTTAATCTCTATCTAGCTGTCAACACTAGTCATCAAAGTAAAAGGTCGGAAACGCACGCGTTCATAATATGTGGTGTCTACTTATAGGCATGCTTGCCTCCGTTTAAAGATGTAAATAAACAAACAGCATCACCGCCCGGCTGCCCACAGTTTCAGCGCAGTGAAAGTGTGTAGCGTTTCATTTCGCGAGACATGCCGCGCGCGTCACACGAGATTGAATTTCATGGTGGATGGAATAACAAAACACGCGCGCATTTTAGCATAAATGTTTTTGAAATAATTTTTAAGAAAAAATAACCGACTTCAATGGGGGAGTCCGGTGAAAGATTATTAATCTTAGATGGTGCACTCTTAGATTCCATACAATAAAATACAAAAATGGCTATAAGTATGTTTATAATGGTAGAAGACTAAGTACCCTCAATTCCTCATGAAATCATGGAAAAACCTTGCTTGCATGACAAACAAAACGAAGAGAGCAAATCGCCAAACGTGAACTACGCGTCGTTGAAGAGTTCCGTTCTGATCATCATCAGCAGTTCCACTTCATCAAATGTCACTTTTATGAATGAAAATGCTTGATTAGTTCATGAAAATATTAAAATCACTACTTGTGTGCCTTTCACATTTGAGGAGTTTCCTCAATTCCTAATGGATCCCATCATCAGAACTCGAGCATGACAAAAATCAATCGTGAAAATAGAACTTGCTTAACAAACACCGCTAGAAGGACAAATCGCCAAACGTGAACTTTTCGTCGTTGAAGAGTTCTGTTCTGATCATCATCAGCAGTTCCACTTCATCAAATGTCACTTTTATGAATGATAATGCTCGATTTGTTGATAAAAACACAAAAATCACTATATGTTTGCCTTTAAGATTTGAGGAGTTCCCTCAACTCCTCATGGATCCTATCATCAGAACTCGAGCATGACAAAAATTAATCGTGAAAATAGAACTTGCTTAACAAACACAGCTAGGAGGACAAATCGCCAAACGTGAACTTTTCGTCGTTGAAGAGTTCTGTTCTGATCATCATCAGCAGTTCCACTTCATCCAATGTCACATTTTTGGATGCAAATGCTTGACTTGTTGATAAAAACACAAAAATCACTATATGTTTGCCTTAAAGATTTGAGGAGTTTCTTCAATTCGTCATGGATCCCATCATCAGAACTGCATTTTGACAAAAACGGGACCAACTTGGATATATATACATACAATCAAAAAAAGAATTTTTCAAATCGGTTAAGAAATGACGGAGTTATGGAGTAACAAACATTAAAAAAAAAAAAAAAAACAAAATAAAAAACATACAACCGAATTGATAACCTCCTCTTTTGAAATCTTGAAGTCGGTTAAAAATAAAATAACGCTGAGTCTTCTTTCTTAAAACCAATAGTAGATTTTGCTGTGTACTCGTAAAATTGCGGCCTACGTGCAGAATAAAGTTTATTACTTTCTTTTATGGTGGGACGTCCGAATGCCCTAAACACCAGAATCAACTGATCAAATATTGGACATAATTATAACATTATGACAAGTGAATAACCAAAGCAACACCATTTTTTTTAATTAGTTTGCGTAGCCTATGCATGCCTTTCAAGACCCTCGTATATGCGTTGCCGAACATAATAATCAGCAAACTCCTTTCTTGAATAACCTCATTATTTACTTCAATCCTCACGAGTTCAAAGTTCAAAGTTCAAAGTCTTTATTGTTGGTTATATGTAAGTAATACAGATGTTATAGGAATTATATAGCTTATAACCTGCCTTTAGAGCATACAATATTCTTAAGAATTAAAATACAACTATAATTTTAAATAACATGCGACAATAAACAATATCATCGAATTCATAAAATGAAATAAAAATTAAATATTAGACTATTACCTATACTATTATAAACCAAATCATTAGGTATGTCAAAAATTACAATTTATCATAGAAAAATTCATTTAAGTCATAGTAACATTTCTTGATGAGAAGTTTACTTAAATGTTGTTTAAACGAAGGCATTGGCAGTTCTTAGGAGGAAAAAGATGCGAGTTTATTTCACAGTTAGCTGGCTGGCAGGCGGTAAGGCCTATGGAATCATAAGTTCCTCTTGCCGACGGTGAGTGATGAAACAATAGAATGACAATGAAATGAATAAACTGAAAATTAAAAAAAAATCTGAACGATTTTCACACGTTATTTAGTATCTAAACGGGATTTAAGCCCGTATTGGCGGTAATATTTGCCCTTACTGGGAATCAAACGTAGGGCTGCCAGCTTCGTAGGCTGAGTTACCAACCAGTAGGCTAGACAGGTCGTCGAATGTAGAGTTAAGTCACAGAATAGTATAATTTAAGTCAAATAATCAGCGAGAAGAACTAAATCAACAAAAGATTGGAACTTCTTCCACGGAAGATAAATACATATCACCTGGAATGTCAAATACAAAAATACAAATACGAAATCGTTTATTAACAGAAACAGATTGTTACATAATATGTAACAATCTTAAGACTATCCGTCAGTGACCAAACTAGGCTGACCTATCCAATAGCCATCCACCCATCTTGGCCATCTTCGATTGCGGTTAATTAACAGAAAAGAAATAAAACAATAATTACAAAACTGAATTAAACTTATAAGACATAACAAGTGGAATGAATGTTTACACATCTACACTAAAATCTCAAAATACCAGGGTCAGGAACGAGTTATGGGGTGTGTATTTGTGTGTGCATGTTGAGTGTGTGTTATGTGCGTACGCTTGTTTGCCACCGACGTGGTATTAAAAAAAATTGCAGTAGTGTGGGTTACTCCAGTCTTACAGGTCCTCGTGACAATTGTTCAGTTTATTCCAGTGCATTTCATTATTTCTTCAGTTCCACTGTATGACAAATATCACTAATCAATTTAATTTATTTACCATTTCTAAAAAAAAGTTATGGAGACGTTTTTATTTTCCTTTCGGCCACTTGCAATTTATTATTCAAAGTTCAAAGAGATCGTAACGTAAGTCTGTAGTTTATGTTCAATTCGCCGGAGTTCTAGCACTAAGGCGAAGTGCAGTAAATTTTATGTCCAATAAAACAGTAATACCACAATAACTCAGTACTTGAGTTCAACAGGTTGAGAATATATTGCAGAAGCACATTTTGGGCAAACACAATCGATGAATTGGCAAGAAACTATATGTTCACAAGTTTAAGAGTTAGGCTTTTGTCAGTGTAGCCCTCTCTATCTGAATCTATTTACGGCCAGCAGACCTCCTTGATTTCCTTATACGACATGACTGCTATTTTTTCTTTTATTTGTTTAATGTAACTTATCCTTGGTCTCAAATTAAAGCCTCTGAGCTATCGGAACAACCAAGCTCGTCTACGAAATCCTTCACTAGTTCCCTCTTAAATCGCTTTAGGGAGGCGTACGGCGACATCTACCGTAGAAGACTTAGGCTTCTATTAACGGCACCAACGTCTCAATTTACATTAGTCTTAGTGCAAAAAAAATAAATTACATTAGATTTAGTACAAAATTAATTTATCCTTGGTCTCTTACTCGCTTGCCTGTTGCTTACAAACACGCCATGTCGTATAAGATGATCAATCAATTTCCCTCTCCTATTTTCTATAACCTTTATCAATTTCCTTTTGTCCACTCGTCTCAGCACTTCTTCGTTTGTTATTTTTTCCGTCCAGCTAATTTTCTCCATTCTACGCCAACACCCCATTTCAGAAGCTTCCAAATATTTGTCTATCCCTTTAAGTAACGGTCCACGCTTCACACCCATATAACACTATGCTCCATATAAAAGTTTTGATGAGTTTTCTCTTGGCTTTCTTGGATATGTTAGCGGTCAGTAGACGCTTTTTATTTACATGTTTGTTATTTCGTCTAATTTCAAAGAGGGTAAAAGTTCGAGGAATATCTATCTACCTGCTTCTAGGATGAGCGCCTACCCCGTGGAAAGACACACTATAAAGCCATCAGTGGGAACCAGCACCCAAGTTTCTGTACGTACCTACTTGGTGGGATTGGTATACTTTGATGGTTGTACACGATGCTGGCTGTTAGATGATGCTCGTCAACCAAATTGAGGACAAGAGGAGCAGAGGCTTGATATGACTGACACTATTGAGATGACTTGAAACTCCAAGGATATTTAAAGAAGGCAATAAAAATCGATCTGTTAGGAGAGCACTTCAGACTAAAGCCAAGTCTGTGTGTGTTCAAAAACCTTAGTCATGAGGAGTCGTGAGCTGATGAATAATGAAAGACTATATAAAGTTTGAATTATTATGGAATGGATAATAAAATTAATTGAGGAGCGCTCGTGGCACAGCGGCGCCCGCATCCCGCTTGCGGTATACGAGGTTAAGCAATGTCGGCTCAGGTCAACTCTTGGATGGGTGACCGCTTTGTGTGGTTGAGCACTTCCGTGCTTTGGAAGGCACGCTGAGCTGTTGATCCCGGCTGCCGTCTATGACAGCAGTTGTTAAGCCAAGTCAGAGGACTGGTTAGACCATTTTCCCAAAATCATTATTTACATGTACAGTAATTTTCAGTCGCGTTTTTTCCTATTCTTAATTTACACCAGACGTATTCATTCCTTACATGATTTTTCCATTCGCAGATTATCCCATTAGACAATTTAACTACGCACAAATCTTTATAACGGCATTTATTCTACAATCTTAATTTTAGGACGCCCCATGCATCCTTCAGGATGCAACTTACTGTACTGAGATGACGCTAGGATGATGATGAATAATAAAATTAATTGACTTAATTCACAGCGCAGTGTCAAAAATGTCCTTTAGGAAACAATAGGTTACTAAATGTTGTAAATGAAGTAATGGAATGAAATGAATTGTATTAAATATTTTTTTTATTAATTTCAGGTTTCAGTAAAGTCGGGGAATTTAGGTATACAGAACCTAATTTGGATCCCGATAGAATATAATATACCTACATCCACCCAGTTCACTTAGGCCTCAACGCAAGCCAGAACCCGTTCAAGGTATCAAACCATACCTTAATTTAGCGATTACGGTTGAAAATGGGTTTATTATACTCTGTTCTTTTTCATACTGCGGTAATTTGTCCATTATCGGGGTTTATCTTTGAACCTTTTCGCCCGAGGGTCGAAAATCTTCCCTTTTAAGAATTTCAGGGTTAAAGTCAATATTGTACGGGTAGGATTTTCATTACGGATTTCTGTGTATGCGTTGTCACGCCTAAAATCCTTTGTGGTCGGCCCACCCGCATTGTTCTTGGATTTCGTGGAAATTAAGACCATTGTCAAGCCATTGTATTACAGTACTTGAATCCTAAGGACTTGTGAATCAATCTCTTCATCGGCCTTATCGATTCTGAAACGTACAATGCTTAAATCAATATTAATATGCCATTTTGATTATTTATGTGTGTGGTTTGTGTGTACTGTGTGTGTGTGTGTGTGTGTGTGTGTATGTGTGTGTCGTATAAAATAATGACATATGATTGAAAGTGTTATGTATTAAATCAGTGTCGAGCGCTGAGACATTTACACTACCCCTAGTAATTGCATTTTCTAGTGTACGATCTCTAAGCTACAGTTATAAGTATACTTAAATAAAAAAATAAATGCAAATTTTAATACATAGAAAACCTACTGGATGTGTTATCAGGAACAAATATTGGAATATCATCAGCCAAATACATACTTTCATCGGGTTTTGAACCTAAGACCACCAGCTTTATTTAGAGGTACAGCGCCACAAACAAAGCTATACGGCCACCATTGTATGGATCAGATTTTAGCCACTCATGCTTACTGTATATAGACTTTTGCCCAATGTCATATGTATAATCACAAATTAGGTAAATAATATTGTAAGGAAGACTCGACCTTTGGTCTTGGTACTCTCCTAATTGTACACATTCAATAGTTAGGGCCAGTTATACTTGCACACATTAAATCCAAATTCAAGGTTTCAGAGCCACATACGTGCTCAGCAGAAAGTGTGCTTAAAATTGTCCGTGAGGTTTTTACGAGTAGTTAGTACATAATATTGTAAGTAATTAATCTGCGACTATTGTATTGATAATTAATGTGCAGTTAGAGTCATAATAAAAAAGGGAATGACTAGAATATTTTCTTTGTATCGAGTTACAATTTCAGCATTTTCTAATCTGTACAATCTTTATCACCTTTATAGTGAGGCCATCGGAGCATTTACTAAAAATAGGGTGAACTAAAAGTAGAATATTTTTAACGGTAGCAAAACAATTTGGATTATTCTCAATACCTTTTGCATTATTTATTTTCCAACCAGCTGTCGCTGGCAGCGGCATGTTTGAATTTGCATTTTTAGATTTCAACGAACGCATGGCACGGATTGAAGGCTAAACGGAAAAACGTATAACTGAATTTAAGCGAAACGCATATAGATCGTTCACTTTACGAGACATGCTTTTATGTATCTGTACTATTACTATAATCCTTTATCCAAAACAAGCTGCTACCCACGACTTCGTCCGCGTCTTCGCTCCTATTGGTCGCAGCGTCATGTTATATAGCCTTTAAGCCTTCTTCGATAAATGGAATAACCAACACAAAAATAATTTATCAATTTGAACCAGTAGTTCCGGAGATTAGCGCGTTCAAAGGAACAAACAAACTCTTCAGCTTTATGATATTAGTAGAGATAGATTAGTTTAGACATAGTACAATTAATCAATTTTCAAAAAGACAAAGACAACATAAAACTATCTAAACCAGTCGCTCTGTGAGCTGTTGATCTCGCAAAAAAAAATTTCGAAATTTCCAAAAACTGACTCGACAAAAAAAACTATATAATTATATTAATTATCGAAACTGCTTAAATTTTACGTGAATCGGTTGAGAAATGATACCTGTAGAGCAGAACATCCGGACAGACAGATGAAAGAATTTTTGTCGAAAGCTGAAACGTAGAAGATTCGCTCGCTGTGCTCGCTCGGTCAAAAATATAGAGTGCCCAGAAGGCTGAATAATAGGCTACGTGTTACTATACAAAATACCCAAATATGTAGTGCCGGACTTGGCACCATTTCAGAGAATCTACGGAACTTGGCACCCATTTAGATCTCAATTCTTTTGTCGGTGAAGACAACAACCAAGCATCGGATATTCTTAATATTGAACTTGGCTCCCATTTTCACGTTTATGTGTTGTGCTGCGTATCTTGAATATTTCCAAATGTTTTAATAAGCTCTTCAGGAGGTCAATTTTCGTTACTGATCCATGTATAAATAGGTTGAACAGTAGAAACCTCAACCTAGCCGAGAATTTTGTTTACTCTCGGTTTAGAATTTATCATTTCTTATAAATTATAGCTAACCCAATGTCTTAATTAAAACGTCAGCTGACTATGAGTATGAAGTGACGGATACTCGTAGTATGTGAGCTAGTCACACGAATATAAAATATTCGGAAGTTTTTTTTTCGATTTTAAATGTACCTGATGACAATTTATGTACTATTATGAAAAAATAAATATATCAGCGGGTTGTATATATCTCTCGGTGGAAGGATTGTCAGCTGGTGCGTTTTGTGCGACGTATGTGGATGGCTACAGCTGCTTGTGCGACCTTCACATAAGATTGCAGCTGACGATAACGGAGCTACATGATACGAAAGTTAAGTTAATTTTGTATTAAGCAGTGACGTCTGCTGTCGACATTATTCCAATAAAAAAATCAAACCTTCAAACTACTGGCATAGGTACGCGGCCATTCAAGTCAAGAAACTGAGCTATCGGAACCAACTACTCGAACAACTATGTTTTCAACCAGCACAATACCTTAGCGAGGTCCAAATTGTAGTGAGAGTGAGCCTTCCTAAGGCGACCTCATGATTTGGCGGTGCGGAAGCAAGGCCGTACGATATGAGAAAACTGTCAGCTGTCAATGTCAATTTATACGAATACAGTACTGCCCGACTTCCGCGCATAGTATTTAGTACTGCGGGAATGTAATACTGACAGTATTTCGTTAAGTAAGGAAATCTCACATCAGTAAGCTTACGTCAAAGAACAAAATGTCTATCACATATCGATCTTACTCCGCCGGGTCGGTAAGTCGCTTAAGGCGTTGTAAGAAAGACTTTTTCAAATTTTCTCTTGCTTTCAACTCATCTGTTCATAGTTGTTGACATTGACACTGATCGCAGAAGTACGTAGAAGTAAACAAAAACAATATACGTTTTGTCTTTAATTTTATATTTATTCTACAAGTTCCGTCAACAGACGTGACTTGAATAAAAATTGAGGACTACTTTGATTACCTTCTTACTAACTCCTCTGGCGCAGCGACCCAAAGTGTGTCTTGGCCTCCAATACGAGTGCACGCCACTGATCCCGATCCTGCGTCATTTTGATAAAATTTGGAAGATAATAAGAGTTGAAATAAAACGTGAACGTATAGCACAATCGTATAAATTGAAGTCAACAACGAATGTCACATATGGTTGCTAATACAATAGCTTAATAAGGAGGTTGCGTTCTTAATGTCCAACACATTTCCTTCCACGAGTCAACTTAAAGTCGCATAGATCGACCTCCACAGCATCGGCCCAACGGTATCTAGGGCGGCCGACCGAGCGTTTCCCACTTGGTTTGCCCAGGTAGGCTCTGCCTACTTTAATTATATCAGTTTATTCACAAATGTGGCATTGAAACTTCAAACTTTTTAATTTTTTTACCTATGCTCAATTCAATCGAATAAAGGTAAAAAACGGTAAAGAACTGCGAAACTGTTTGAACTATTAAACTTACTTTGAAAAAATATATTCATCATAAAAACTGAATTATCGATATCACTCCAGCAGATCAAAGTCGACTTAGTTTACGTTTACCATCCGAGAGGAAATAGCTATCAAATTTTGACCTGGCTCGTGTACTGTCGGCTGAACCAATTTGTTATGTAAGTGACAGCACTCACTCATGAACAATTCCGAGTACTATATTTTCCTATTTCCATAATGCTTTTGCAAAAAAGTCTTCCTTTCAAAGGATTCTGCTATACAATTGGGTTTGTGCTCTATACAATTCATTTGTATACTATACGAAATAAACGGCGTTAAAGAAGTTTGGCGCTTTATTCCGTTGCAGTAAGGTTCGAAATTGGTAATTTTCTTGACATTGATTGTATTATTATCAGTTTGTGGAGTAAAACCATTCGTAAACTGAACGCCCGTCCAGTTGATTTTCAGTCACATCTTACGTACTTAAGCATATGGGCACAATACATTGAGACAATGTCTGCTTACTAGAAATGTAGCGTTCATTTTAAAACATGGTCATACCTATTCTTCCTACCTTCTACAATATTGTGATGCATGATACAACTACTGTACAGGGGAGGTATTGGGTCTATATATCGGTATCCCAGTTCACAATCGTACTTAATTACGGGAAAAAACTCTGTACCTAATTAGAACGATAATCCACAAATCATAAAGTCTTAATTTCGAAACCTTTTTTCCCTCAAGGGCGGATCCACCGTTGTGGGCACGATGGGCATGCCCACAACCCTATTAGACTAGTGACGTCACACTTTCACGGTCTATTGGTGGTTGTTGACGAAATGGAAAAGAGAATGTAAAAACAATTCGGCCATACCAGACTCGGTAGCTCATCTCATTGAAGCATGCTATCAAGATTTGTACCCTAACATGAAAATTTTCTTACAAATACTCTCAACTCTCCCGGTCAGCGTAGCTACCGCGGAGAGATCGTTTTCTGCTCTTAGCAGAATAAAATCTTGGTTGCGTACCTCAATGGTACAGGAAAGATTATCCGAGCTAGCTCTTCTAAATAAATACATAAGGATATGAAGCTGGATATGACGACCTGTTTAGCCTAGTTGGCAGTGACTCTGCCTCCGAAGCTAGAGGTCCTGGGTTCGAATCCCGGCCAGGGCATTTATTTTATATATTTGTTCTTGGGTCTTGGATGTTTTCTATGTATTTAAGTATGTATTTATCTATATAAGTATGTATATCGTCGTCTAGTACCCATAGTACAAGCTTTGCTTAGTTTGGGACTAGGTCGATTTGTGTAAGATTGTCCCCCAATATTATTATTATTATATATCGATGAAATTATCAACGTTTTCGCGAAAATGAAACGTAAGTTTGGATTTTTAGTTAAAGTAAGCGCCTAAATAAAGTTATTTAATGTAAAATGTATACTAGCGTTTAATTTAATTTGATATCCTATGAAGTTGTATAAATTACATCCAAATCGGTTCAGTAGTTGTAAAGGTATTGGACTATTGGTAGCCTAATTAAGTCTCGCCTGGTTCATCTCACTTGCTGGTCATATTTACGAATCCTGAGACAGCGTCAAGATACCTATTTACCCAGTCTAGAGCATATTGGCTTACTGACTACTAGAAAAAAAGAAAAAGAAATTTTTGATTTAAATTGGCGTGGAATTTAATCGAAACTGTTTGACTATTTAATAGGATGAAATCGGGCCTGACTTCTTAGAATTAATTCCATTCCTAAGACCAAAGTCCTGATGCGTAGGAAAAAGGATATAATCAAAAGGATGCTAGTCTGCTTCGCAAGCTTCCTGCATACGGTATCCCTTCTGGCCTCTGTAGCTGGATATCTGATTTCCTGAGTGGGCGGTCGATCCGAGTAGTCATTGATGGCTGCTCGTCGGACCTCATGACCATTGATGCCGGTGTTCCTCAGGGATCTGTTCTCTCCGCGACCCTTTTCCTGCTTCATATTAACGACCTTCTTCTGCCAGGAGTGGTCGCATACGCAGATGACAGTACGGTCATGGAGAGATATTTGTCCAGCGCGGGGGCTGGTCGTGATGAAATTCAGTCTGAGAGAGAGACAACGGTAGAGCGAATTAACTCAACCTTAAGTCTTGTCTCCCAATGGGGTGATAACAATCTGGTTAGTTTCAACGCCACCAAAACGCAAGCGTGTCTGTTTACCGCAAAAAGGAGCTCATTCAATCTGGCTCCTACTTTCCGAGGTACAACCGTGTCTGTAGCCAACGATCTCGAGCTCCTTGGCATGACGTTAAGTTCAAACCTTAACTTCGGCACTACCATCGAGTCCAAAGCCGGAACAGCGGCCAAAAAGCTGAGCATCCTAAATAAGGTCAAGCGATACTTCACCCCTGGGCAGCTTCTATCTTTATATAAAGCCCAAGTCCGGTCTTGCATGGAGTATTGTAGTCACCTTTGGGATGGCTCGGCTAAGTACCAACTTGCCGCACTCGACTCGGTGGACCGCAGAGCCAGGAGGCTCATTGGCGGCAGTACGGTAGTGGGAAATAAGCTGCAGAGCTTAGCACATCGACGCAGAGTAGCATGTCTGTGCGTCTTCTACAAACTGTACTTCGGTGCGTGTGCTCAGGAGCTCCATGAGCTCATACCGCCTTCCCCCTTCTTCCATCGGACATCCAGACGTACGGCTGGCTACCATCCTTACCTGGTCGAAATTCCTCTAATTCAAACCAAGCGCTTTTCATCTTCTTTTATAATGCGCACTTCTAAGGTTTGGAATTCTCTGCCAGCGTCTGTATTTCCGATTTCATATAACCTGGACCTTTTTAAGGCACGAGTGAATCTTCTGCCTCATCTTCGCATCGCTTCATCGTCGGCCTCATCTTTGCCTCCTGGCTAGATGCTGGCCAAGAGCAATCCCATTTTTAATAAAAAAAAAAGGATATAATCAAAAGGATATAATCAAATTCAAAAGTTGTTCATGAGCGAGTTCGTACTCCGACTCACACTTGGCCGATTTTTGGGTGGTTGTGACCACAACCTTTTTTGAGAGCTGGATCCGCGCCTGTTTTCCCTTAATCAGTATTGTGAACTATGGTATCGATATATTGTATTAAACATTCCGTGATGTACGAGTGACCATTATGTCGATGATACTTCGACATTTGACATAAAATGACAACTCTGTAATCTTTGTATGTAGCGACCACGTACCGGAAGGCGTAGCGTGGGCAGGCCCCCCACACGGTGGACCGATGACCTGGTGAAGGTCGCGGGTGTCCGCTGGATGCGGGTGGCGCAGGACCGGTCATTGTGGAAGTCTTTGGGGGAGGCCTATGTCCAGCAGTGGACGTCTTTCGGCTGACATGATGATGATGATGAGAGTTTTGTTATTGAAGACTGGAGAATTTTTAGTCCTAATTATGTAACGTTAAATGGTGGCCAAGAGCAATCCCATAATTAATAAAAAAAAGTTGCATATGTAATGTTTTTTGTACGACAGCAAAATAATTAGATTTAAATTAAAAATCGAAATGGTAGCAGAATACGGGCATTGACGTGTGCCTTGTGCTTAAAAATTAAAAAGAATACCATTATGATTCTCCCACCAGTCATATAATAAATTGTCTATGGTATAGATGCATTGGTATATAAAGTTTATTTTTAATACTGCTGTTAGTAATTGACAGATTACAAATATGGAGTAGAAAAACTTATTGATACATTAACATTACCCACATTCCACATTCGAGATTTTATTATAAGACATGTAATGTGAAAGTCAACGTAGTGTATTCATCTTTAACCATTTATTTCTTAGTGATTTATTATTCTCTTTGTACCTCGTGACTTTAAGTACCGAAAGTAATTAATGTACTATGCGAGAAGTTATTAATAATTCTTTCAAAACAGACAAATTAGCCATTAAGTCAATGCCGTAAATTGCAGAAACTGTTATACTCTTACTTTTTTGTTTTAAAATGGCACTTTAAAATTGTAAACATTAATTACAAGTTACTAGCATTAACACGCGATTTCGCTCCATCAGCGTAGAACTTTTTAATTACTTCCCATAAAAACTTCTATCCTTTTACCGGATAAAATACCGTGATTTCCGGTATACAAAATTATCCCAAAACTTTCCCCGATACTTAATTTTTTTTTTTTATTAAAAATGGGATTTCTCTTGGCCAGCATCTAGCCAGGGGGCAAAGATGAGGCCGACGATGAAGCGAGCTCACCCAGAAGATGCCTTCCATATTATTATTTTTATTTTTTAAAGGACTTCCATATTGTGGTGCTATATCGTTATTGGCTCTGCAGTTTTTAAACGTTATTGAAAATAAATGACTGTTTATAATTTTGGCATATTAAGGCGACTTCCTGACGTGACGGGGCGGGTATTATCTGATATTTTGTTCTTTGACGTGACATATTTCTTTTATACGGTATGATATTATCATATCATGCGCAGATGCGGGGTAGTACTGCATTCGTTTCGCCCCGCTTTCGGGCATCTCACGCCAGTCAGGAAGCACTCTTAAAGTCACCCAAAGAATAATGGAGAAAGCTATCCTGGGAGTTTCTCTGCGTGTTTGCATCAAAAATAAGGCTATCCATAACAGAACCAAAGAAACCAAAAATTGTAGCCCCCCAAATGGCTAATTTTAAGTAGCAGAGCCTCTGCTGCAGAGGGCTGGGCATATATTGCACGTAGAACCGACAGCGGAAAGGTTTTTGAGTGGTGACCACGTATCGGGAGGCGCAGCTTGAGTAGAACCGCAAAAGGTCGACTGGTAGCCTGGTAAAGGCCCGCTGGAATGTAGATGGTGCCGGACCGGTCATTGTGGCACTATTTGGAGGATGCCTATGATGATGATGAAATTTTAACGACATTTAACAGTTTAATTTAATTTTTAACACCTTTTCACACATGCAAGGATCAAAAGTGTAACTACTTACATACTTTGCGGAGTAGGGTTACAGAATTATAATGAAATCTATCGACCTATCGGACCCTGATATTTAGTTAACACATTAAAAAAAAACTAAAATAAATCAACACGATCACAGTCAGTACGTCTAAAGGCGTAATCTGAGATCCTAGTGATACAACACTACGGCTGTAGCCGTGACAAAATAATGAGGCGGATATCTTTTGCCGTTTTAAGCCCGTTACAAATTTTCTTAGTGCCGCTGCAAAAGCTTCAGGAATCGCTTTTTTTATAAGAAGAACGTCGCGTGCTCTGACACTATACGAGGAGTGAAAGGGCTTTTTTTTTTCTTAGCGGTACTTCTAAAGAGAACCTTGCTCTAGATAATTTAAGGTCCAATTTAGAAGTAGCGTTACAGAAAAAAAAATGTATGTAGACGTAATGGATGTGCAGTGGCCGTGCTGCCACAAGAGGAAGGTATTTGCTTGAACGAAATTACCTACATACTTACATAAAACTAACTGTTGTGGTACGATATTGGCAGTAAAATAACGTATGAAGTTGGTGTCATTTAGTTAATTTTTACAATGGTGCTGTATTCGATATCGTGTTAAAAAAAAAATGCGATTCTCGCACGTGTAAGCATTGTCAGTAAATACCATGAAAGGGTTCCTTTTTTTTGAACGTGTTTAAATACACTAGTGGTTTAAAAACACTTGATGGAACAATTGGCATAAAACCGTAATATGAACCGACGACTTAAACGATATATTTGTCACCCTAATTTTTATAAATCAAATGCGTAAGAATATAGTTTAACCTGACGTAACCGTGTTTATAAATTGTAGATCATAAACTAACATTTTTTTCCATTTTACGGTGATAATTATTCGGACGTCCTGACTTGGTGAGCTGTTGCAACCCTACGTTGTCAGTCTACCATTTATTCGCACGAAGCGATTTGCTTCCTCTTTCCTAATGCGAACAGCTAAGGACAGGAATTGTCTGCCGCCGTCTGTACTTCCTGATACATACAATCTGGGTATCTTCAAGACAAGAGTGAATAGGCTTGAACCAGCGAGCAACATCTTAGGCCTTGTCATCGCTTTCCTTCAGGTGAGACTAAGGCCAACCGCTGATCAGTCTATCATTAAAAAAAATATATATATTGTAAAAAAACTGCCAGACTTAAGTGGGATCTGGGACTGGCCTGGGCCGGTCACGTCAGTTGCATGCATCCAGATAAGTGGGCTAATATACCCACCGAGTGGATGCCGCCAGGGCGACGCAAACGCGACAGGCCTAGACGAAGATGGCGAGGTGACTAAGATGCCTTCCTCGGCAATTGCACAGATATGGGAGTCATGACATTTATGGGCCAATGAGTTCGAGATTACTCATTATGTAGTCAAAATGAGTAATCTCAAACGAACTAGTGCAAACAATATTTAAATTTCACATTTCCAAAGTTACTTCTGGTATAATACCATAAGGACTAACATCTAAAATAGCATAGGAATTTTAAATCAGGCAAAATTTTGACATGAAATCCGTAAACTTCCTAAGCTTTAAGCTGAACAAATGACAAATATTAACTTTCAGATGTTATCGCCAATCATCCCAGAATTTACCCAGATTTCTATGAGTGGTAAAATTTTAGCATGGTGCAAAAGTTATAATTATAACAAGCCTAGTCCTCAAATTAGGATTCAAGTTGAACCTTAATTAAGTACTTACTTGTTTCATTTTCATATTCCAAAAGCTTCCCACGAACAGTGCAAGCGATAGCATTATTTATTTTTTATTCTCGCGATAGCATTATTTATATTGAGATCTGTTAACCTTTGACTTCAGCCACTTTTTCAGGCATAGCCGAGCTTCAAGAAGTCATTGGTTACTGTGGCATTTGCCCAGTAGTGGGACACCAATATAGGCTAGAAAAAACTACACATATAGTTTTCTTATTTACAAGGGAATAAGGTGCGATATTGTAAAAAACCGACATTACAAATATGGTGCGGAAGAAATTGTCATGAAACTAGTTTCTTATCAGAGATAGAATTACGGTGTCACCGCGTGGTGTACCGCAACCTAGTATTTATTGTTGAGGTTTGTGATACTTGCCACATATTATGACCCCATCCGTGTTTATTACACGGGCATTTTATGAGTTCAATTCCGATATGAAATTGCTTGGATTGTACAGTGTAAGGTTAGAGGACAGGCAGATAGGTCTGTCATATCCTTTGAAACCATTAATCTTCTCAGCCGAAGAACGTCCACTGCTGGACATAGGCTTCCGCCAAAGAGTTCCACAATGGCCGGTCTTGCCTCACCCGCATCCAGCGGACATCCGCGATCCTTACCAGGACATTCCACCTTGTGGGGGGCCTGCCCACGCTACGCCTTCTGGTAGGTACGTGGTCGCTACTCGAGAACCAAGAAAACATGCCAAGGGTATCAAAGTTGTTTTCAAATTCTAGATAAAAAAGGACACCGTTGTCGTCCTTCCTGTCGTTTAGGCAAATAAAATAGAGCGCTATTTTATTTTCGTCGAGTTGATCACTGTAAAAACAGGAAATGGGACTTTCTAAAAAAATATGATATGTATGTAATTAAGTTTTTTTTTTTTTAATATACTTGCTACATTTAAAATATAAGAAATCATGGTATATGAAAAAGGGGAAGGTAAATATCTCAGTGAACGACACTGACCCAATACATGGATGGCCCTTTCAATCTTATGTCATAATGACAGAGGTAGTTATCGGTGTCGTATATTGGATTAAAGTGTCGATCATTGGGACTTTTACCTTACTGTGCACCAATATTACAAAGTTACCGGTGTTTTTTTTACATATTATTTCTTTGTTTCAGATGAAAATAAGGTGAGGATCAAAAATGGTACACAATAACATCAAGAGTAAGTAATAAATATAAATACAACTACAAAACAAAAAAAAAGATAATAAAATCTCATGGGTGAGCGCTATCTGTCTTAAGCCTTTGTCTCAATTATCCATTAGTTAATCGAAAATCAAATGCCATCCCATTTTAAATTAAAAATAAAACATACGCTGTGAATACATAAATCAGTCGAAGCCAAGCAAATTGCACATTATTGTTGGTAAGCAGTAAATTAATCGTATTGTAAAACTATTTAATTAGAATTTATTCTAATTAACCTTCTATAATGAGGTGACTTTTGTATAAAATTAAAAAGTTAATTATAATACTGTTCTCGGAATCTTAATTAAACGCTGTTTGCACGCCTATTATTGAGATGCAGGCAAGAGTTGCTTCATCTGTTTTCCTATTATTATAAAAGCTTTATATATCTTGTTGGGGTGTGCCTACGCCAATTCTTGGGATTAATTAGAGGATCCCAGGCATCCTTCAGGATGCAACTGTACTGGGAATAACGCTAGGACGATGACGATATCTTGTTGGCGTGACTAATAAATAAATGAATAAGTAAACTCCGGGTGTTTCAGAGAAAACTCAGGTGCAAATTGTCGCACCCCAGGACAAATAAGCCTCAAAACGTTTTCATTTCCATACAATTGAATATAAATTTCTCTCAACTGTTAAAACGGATGTTTGAGCTCCAAGGCCACTATGCTAAACAAATACTCTCTATTCATTACTATGCATGCACTTGTACGATGTCAAATATGTTTACAATTTTGCACCTTAAGACATTGCAATAAGGCGAAAGATGTTTACATATTTATAGTCGATTCTATACTCACACTCAGTAACTTTCATCTGTGCGATACTGACATTGACACCGAGAAATGACATTGTTTGAGATGTCTTGTTAGGAAATGAGCTGGTGACTAATTGTTCTTTATGCTGACCGGTTTTCATTGATCCGATTTAAGGCCAGTTCCGCACTTAGTGGAATTTGTATGCGGTATATTTTGTAATTTACTGAGAGCTTAGAGTTAAACCAATCTAGAATTGAACGTCCGTTCCATGTGAATTAAGTATACATGCGAAACATACAAATACTCACACTTTGAAACAATGTCTACTACTGATGTCACCCAGATACGAGTATCCTTACTTGTCTGTATACATACAGTGTTAAAATACTTGCCAGGTATTTTTTTATTATGGCACTATTATTTATTATATTATTTTATTTTCTATTGGAAGATGTAAGTGCCGAGACTATGAAAATACAACCTTTTTAATTCACAGTGTAGGATAGTGGTTTTAAATTTGTACCAGTAGTAGTAGGCACGGAACCCTTCATTATGCGTGGTCCGACACTTGGCCGTTTTTTATAGTAAGTATAATGTCCAGAGTAGCCTCTAAGAAAGGTAAACTAAAACATTTGTGGAAAATTTATTCTTTAAACCAGTGGTGTGAAGAAAACAGGTGTTTCTCGCCCACGCTCGCATAAAAGAAAAATAATGTGAATTTTATACCACACTGTTTACTTCGGCTCTAAAAGTGCTTAAATACTGAAAACGGGTAGGACAGGAAGCGACTTCAATCAAGCAGAAATGAAGTTTATTTCAAGTTTTGTCGGTACAATTTTTATATTTTATACTGGATTAAGTACTTGCAGGGTGTCCGCTGGATGCGGGTGGCGCAGGACCGGTCATTGTGGAAGTCTTTGGGGGAGGCCTATGTCCAGCAGTGGACGTCATTCGGCTGAATGATGATGAGGGTGATCACGTAACTATTCGAACGTTATTACTATGGAAAATGACATTTAGATCTGCCTGGTCCACCGTAGCTGGAACACTAATTAAATGAAACCAGTTGAAAATGTTATAACGAATTCTCACATCAAAATAGGAATAGCTTACTTTTTAGGGTTCCGTACCCAAAGGGTAAAAACGGAACCCTATAACTAAGACTCCGTTGTCCGTCCGTCTGTCTGTCCGTCTGTCACCAGGCTGTATCTCATGAACCGTGATAGTAGGACAGTTAAAATTTTCACAGATGATGTATTTCTGTTGCTGCTATAACAACAAATGCTAAAAACAAAAACATAAAATGAATATTTAAGGGAGCTCCCATACAAAAGACTCTTTTAAAAAGTTGCTCGTTGTATTCATCAAGCGCTGGGTCTCAAAATCTATGGGAAAACTAAAATTCGACTCGCACTTGACCAAAATTCTACTTAATATTATTTAACGTTCTTATTGCTGATAAACAAATATTATTATTTAAATTAAATACAGCGAGGAAATGCTGCCAGCATCTTTGACACGATGCCGCGGGTTGAACCCTTATTTAAAACTATATATTTTGTAATAAAAAAAGGAAAAAAAGTTTATAATAAAGTGTCTAATGTTGCAGGTCAAAGATTGGCAAGCAGTGGTGCAGGATCGGGATAAGTGGCCTGCTCTCGTTTCGGAGGCCAAGACCCGTTTTGGGTCACTGAGCCAAGATAGTTAGTTAGTTAGTCTAATGTTGTATATATAATAGTACGGAACCCTTCGTGCGCGAGTTCGACTCGCACTTGGCCGGTTTTTTGAATCAAGAATCTTTGTTCTTTTGTTTTAAAGTAACCAGTCCGTGTCTTTATTATCAGAACAAATTCTCAAGTAGGTACATCCAATGCATTTCTACTTAGCTCCGTTGTTTGCAAAGATCATAATAAAAGAGCGTTTTTGTCCCATTTCACACCAAGTTGACGGGGCCACGAAGACCATAATCCCTCCTTTGAGACCAAGTGCTGTAAAGCGACGAAGTTACAACTGCATCGCACGTCCCGAACACTTTATTTGGGTGCTTACTTTTTATTGATCGTTAAGACTTTTAAGAAAAAGTTGTTAACTTGCTGAGTGGGTGCGGTTTTAGAATCTAAAATTGCACGTCAGTTTTTGACCCCCGACGCAAAAAGAGAGGGCAGTCATAGGTTTAACGTGTCTGTCTGTGTATCTGCCTGTGGTATCATAGCTCCCAAATCGATGAACCAATTTTCGTTTAATTTTTTTGTCATTGATATTTTTATCCCGAGTGTTTCATGAAAATCTGTTCAGCCGTTTTTGAGATATTGAGCTTTGAAATGAAAATGTCAAGGGTTTTTCAACTTTTCTTAGTTGTAGTTATGTCCACTGGGATGTTGAGAACCTTGCAACGGATGTTTTAACCACGATAGGGGTAGATATATGTATATAGGGTGGCTAATTTATTTAGTTACATACCAAAACACATGTTAATTTATGATACTTAAAACAGGGTCCACTATCGAATAAAACTGCGGTTCGAGGAGACCAAATCATGCTACCCCGCTCTACCATAAATCACGCGCTCTGTCGTCTTGTCTCGTTTGCCCGTGAACGTTGTCACCTCACGTCTTACACAACCAACTTAGTTTAAGGATGATGTCACAGTCTGGTGGTTTCCGGTGAATAAATTGAGAGCCAAAGTGACAAGAAGAACAGACCTAAGTACTCAAATACAACTCCAAGGTAACTTGGCACGGGTATCATAATTTTTTTATCTCTTTATTAACCTTAAAATTCACGGCGCTAATGAAAAACTGTAATAGCATCCACAAGTTTGCTTTTATGAAATCAGAAAAGTTGTTTTTAATGTAATTTTAATAGCCCATCAGTCTTCTGTTATATGCAGGGGAAATGAAAATCCGCTGTAGAAAATATAAGCGTCATTATACAGTCGTTACTATCGCGGGCACTATCGTTTTAACAAAAAAAAAAACTAGAACAATATTCTCCCGTTGTACGGTAGTGTAGAGCTTGTATATAAAAACAAATGAATATCGCGTTCACCAAATAAAATCTTTGACATCTACAATTTTGTCCGTACTTCAACAGTCGTTTTACCCGACTGCACCAGAAGGAGGGTTATATTTTTCGAGTGTATGTATGTATGTATGTATAATTGTTTAGCACGCTCTGCAGCTTGAACGGCTCAATGGATTTAAGCTTGAGAGATGTCGTTAGATTCGTATTTACTGTGAGAGACTGGCACTATACCCCAAATTACACAGAAACGCAGTCGGGTTTTTTAGTTTTTTAATTAATTAGTCTTGTTTTATTAGTGTTTAGCTTTTCCTTGCGGTTTTAGTCTAAATATAATAATAGATAATCAATCGCTTTTGCATTTTCCACTGCCCTTTACCTCCCAAGGCAATGAGATATGAACCCAAACCTTTTTTTATGACAATATTTGGACCACCTCGCCAGTAAAAAATGCCGTCATAGAGCGGATTTTTCCGCGCGAACTGCAATGAATGTGCATATTAATGCAAGATTTCCTCACGACACCCGATAGTACTTTCGCTGGATGACGTGTGTAAACTGTGTAAGGGAAATGTTACATTGTTAATGTTAACTAACCTACTGACCTAAAGCAGTTATATGCTCCGACACATGACTATTTTAATTGCGAAAAAACATTATATACGTGGTGTGATATACTGGGTTTTATAATATACGAAATGTGTTTTATATTATCCCTTTATAAGGCAAAATCTAAATCCGGTAACGTGTAACGTGTAGCCCGTGTAGGTATGCTATATATGCAATAGTCGAAAACTGTCATTTTTTATTTTAGGTATTTTATTATATTATTTCAAGATTGACATTTTATGTATTTAAAATTTAATATTGTAACCTATCCAGAGGTACGCAGATCCAAGATATTTATAAGTAATTAAATGTTATTATTATTATTTAACCTGTGTAAACCTGACCTGTAATTGATATTATCAATAAAAAAAAGAAAAAAATCCTGAAAAAAGATGACCACCTTCTTTCTGACGCAAATTTTTTTGATCTATTCAGTAGCAAGAGACTTGCAATTATGGATAAATTTTAATTTGGACTGTTAAAGGATTATATTAATTGATTATTTCTGGACCCGGGTATGTCCTAAAACTACGACCAAGACCACCGGGGAATGGGCAGCAGCATTCCTTAAATGCGGTGGAGATACTGCGATCGCCAACCCGCATGCCAAGCGTGGCGATTATGGCATTTACCCCCCATGAAATTGGGGGAGGCCTATGTCCAGCAGTGGACGTCCTAGGGCTGATATGGTGGTGGTGGGGGATTATTCCTATGTTTTAATGTATTTTACACCACACCTTGCCAAAAAGCGCGTTTTTCCGCACGCTGCGCGTCCGGAAAAACCCACTTTTTGGCCAAGTGGTGACGTAAAATTGTGTACAAAACACAGGTCGTAAAACAGAAAGCCCTCTCTCGCATATTTATGACCCTCGCCTGCGGCTCGGGCCTCTAACATGTGCGATATCGGCCTTTCTTTGTTTTACAACCCTTGTATCGTAATGTACTATTACAGTGCATATGGTGATACTTTACCGCACGAGTGCGGTAATCAGCAGATTACGTGCATATGTCGAAACTTTAAAGAGCCATATGCACTGTAAAACGTTGTACGATACACGTGCAAATAGGTTATTCGCAACTCATGTAGATTTAAAACACTCCCTTCGGTCGTGTTTTAATTTATCATCACTCGTTGCGAATTTCCTATTCTTTGCACTTGTATCGTAATGTACCATCATTTTTTTACTTTACTGGCAGAGCAAATACAGATTTGACGACAAAACTGGATGACCGCCGCCGGTCATTAAGTAGTTACCAAACCTTGAATGAGTACTTCGAAACCATTTCATTTTGTTCCGTGGGTTTATAATCCCGGGAAAAGTTGCACGTCTACAGATACTCGCCCAGAGCGCCTACCACGAGCCAAAACCGAAGTTCATTCGTGCATCTTCCTCTGTCACACTTGCTGAATCGAACGATAGTGAGGGAGACAGACGACCGAACTGCTTTTTCTATTCTGAACGTTGCAGTTATAGCAGAGGGTCATGACCACCATCATCCTAGCGTTCTCCAAGTACAGCTGCATCCTACAGGATGCCCGGGGTTCATTACCTACTCCCAAGAATTGGCGAAGGCACAAATTTTTACGGAAGTGATTGCCATCTAACCTTCCAATCTTAAAGGCTCCTACGGCCACCCAGGCTCTACCTTACGCCTTACGGGACTACGGGCCTTACTAGAACTTATTCGGATCAGGCTTGTCAAGTGAGTGGGCGTTGACTGTTAGAAGTTCTCAAGCCACCCAAAGGCCTCTGGCTTGGCTTAACGACTGCTGTCATAGACAAAAGCTAGGATCAACGATCAGCGTATAGAAGCCGATGAAATTGCGGAAGCCGTATGCAAATGAGTGCGCCGGCGCTGCTTTCTACTCTTAGGTTACCTTTTAATGTTGCGGTAATCAAATACTAAGTTAAACGTACTAGTAACACTACTAGAATGAAAAAACGGCCAAGTGCGAGTCGTACTATTATATATACTAGATTAGGCACTTTATTATAACCTCCTTTAATTCAAAAGTATAATCATATTTTATTTTTATTTTTTTAACAGCAATAATAGCGTTAAATAATATCAAGTAGAATTTCAAGTGCAAGTCGGATTATAGTTTTCCATACATTTTGAGACCCAGCACCTGATGAAAGCAACGAGCAACTTTTTAAAAGGTTTTTTATATAGGAGCTCCCTTAAATATTTATATTATTTTGTTTTTAGTATTTGTTTTTATATCGGCAACAAAAATACATCATCTGTAAAAAAGTCAACTGTAAAATCGGACTGTATCTCATGAACCGTGATAGCTAGCACTGTTCATGAGATAGATACAGTCCCGAACCTAAAAAAACACATAAAGCATATTAGTTTTCAAAAGAAGTAGGATACAGCCAAACGTTATATCGCTCATATTTGAAACAGCCCAACTAGGAAAGTACCTCCACCTTACAGAAGGCCGCAGCAATAATAACACCACAACTTGTTCGTAAGGTTTGTGGTGTTGCGTTCCTGGTGGTGAGTAAGGTCGCCAGAGATTCCGAGGATACGCTGTGCTAAGAGTGAGGAACTCTTCTGGATGTCACAAGCGTACGTAGGCGACGGTGTCAGCTTACCATCAGGCAAGCTGTAAGCTTGTTTGCCATCGTCGTTGTATAAAAAAATGAGTATAAACATACAATATATACCACAAACTTAAGTGGAACCCACACAGAGAAAACAACAGACTAGTATCGGAAACATTAATATGGAAGAGATAAATAGTATTCTTTTAGAATTTATTTGACAGACGCACTTTAGTAATAAATGGCTGAATAGGTGGTGCTTACGGCAAGCTTCGACCCAGGGCTTACCACTCCCACGATATTAAACTCTCCACGAAAATAAGTATCTACTTGGCTGTCGAGCTGCCAAACCTTATGTACTCATCCAAGACATGGGTCCTCTACCACAAGCACATCTGCACACTAGACAGATTCCACCTCGAAAATGTCTCTGGGACATTATGAACTTAAAGTTGTCTAAATAATATATTCAACGGCGCAATAAAATTTTATCAGGAAACATGTTTCATCTAAAACACCACGTTTCATCTAAATGGTTAAGGATAAAAAGGCTTGAAAGTCATGTAATATTAACCCAGTTTTAGGGGCTTACTTTGCGGCCCAATGAGGTCAACGTAATGGGGTAGTAAAACCCTAATTTTAAACCGTTATTTACGAATTAAGAATATTTTGAAATGGACGGCAGGAACCGGTTACTATAGTTCTAAGGGTTACTAAATTAGTTACATTTGAAAACAGCTTGTGTCAGTCATTGCCCGATTACCGACGTCATGTAATTTGGACATTTCGATTTCTTTTTTTCTTTTTTGGAAACTATCTGTAGCTTTGCTCCAATATTGTCCATCCATACCTGTTAAATTTTATTTGTATCGGCCATTCCTAATAATTATATCCTTAATGATTTTCAAATTAAAGGGAAAAATTTAATGCTCCGAGCAGGATTCGAACCTGCAACATCTGGCATACGCGGCCAATCGCTCTAGCCTCTGAGCTATCGGAACAACCAAGCTCGTCCACGAAATCAAAAAAACTCCTTAGGGAGGCGTACAGCGACATCTACCGTAGAAGACTTAGGCTTCTATTAACGGCACAAACGTCTAAAATTACATTGAGAAATCATCAGTAACGATGCGCCATCCCATACTAAATTAATTTTGTACTAAAGCAGTAACGTTTACAAATTAAAGGGAAAAATTGAAATTTTTTATGATTTTTCTTTAAATGTCCCATCCTTAACAGCGATATCATACCTAATTTAACACGATACAACAACAGGCAATATTTAAAGCCGTTATAGTAGGGGTAAAACTTAACGCACTAGATCTGATTATTAATTTATACCATATTACTAAGGTATTAGGTATTATATTAAAGTTAGTTTATTGAAAATTCAGCAAAACCTTATAAAAAGCGATTAGGCGCAAGATGCCATCAAATAGAATTTGCTGAAAGCAACGGAGTGTTGCTTTTTATTTTATTATTATTACCTTTACCGTTATTAGTAAAGGATAAAGGGGAATGAAATTAAATGAGGCTTTCAGTTTTAGTGAGAGACTGGAATTTGAAAAGAAAACTGGGATAATCTTGCCTTTTTTGTAGAATGGCCAAGAACGGCGGAATATTCGCTTATAACCTGCCCCCGGTTCGTACTACAAAACATTTTTAATATTATTGTTATATTTATAGATTATTATGAAAATGAGATGAGTAGCTTTGTCGATGTGCGTGTATCACGACAATATATTTTCTAATACGTTCTGTACCGAAAATTTTAACACGCTAAAATTAAGTATCCTGACTATTTCATTCAGTTTGACTACCGAAATAAGATGGTGTAATTGACTGAACCAAATAATAATTAAATCACATAATACTACGAGTATGTTTATGTACATGATACATAACAACACTTTAATTTATTAATAACTAATTATTACAAAATCCGCAACAGGCTTCGTCAACACCGTCAACCTAACCTAACCTAGTCTAAAGGACCGCCCCGGATCGTAGATGGCTCAAAAGTTCCCATGATGCTGGCGGCGTTGCCACGCTGAATGGCCAACGAAATCTGTTGAGCTAAAAACGATCCGGAACGAGGATCGCACCCCTCTCTCTCAGCCGCCGACCCACGTCTTTTAAAAAGTCCCTGGCCTCTGCACCCCAGGGTCCCGCAGTCTCCACCGCCACCGGCACAAAGTCGTACACTGGTTCCAAGGCAGAGTATTTTAAATGTTTCGCTCGAGCCGCCGACTCTGCCGCTGACCCCGCGGATCTAATGGTGTGACTCAAATGAGATGGGGCAAACGTGCTCACGCACGTTGCGTCCCATAAGAGACACCGACCCTTCCGCCAAGGAACCAATGTCAGACCGTCTGGCCTTTTTCCATCAGTGCGGCATAGCCCCGGAGGCTCCAGGACACACGGCACGTTGGCCGAAACTAAAGCCCGGCGAACCACCTCGTTAATGGCATGATGCCTCGGAAACCGACCCGCACACCTCTGACAACTAAGTCCATGATGCCCGTCTTCCTCAACCATCACCCCACAAATGCAACGGTGCGCTTCGCACACCTTACAACCCAAACGTAACGCAACAGCGATTCTAAGAGAATCGTTATCTAAAAGAGTACCCAGGTGGGGGGAAGGTAATGCGTGCAGCCAAGCCCCCGACTCAGGGCTAAAGGCGGCCTTGAAGTGCGCTATATCGGAACCTACTGCCTCCTCCAGAAGATCCGCACAAATGCGTTTGCACAACAGCTCATCCCAACCTCTCTGCACGGCAAGACTTTTAGGCTGTTCATCCTCTTGACAAATGGCCGACCACCTACCGAGTGCCTCCTCGACAAATGGTATCCGAATATTGCCACCATCAACCGATAAGATCCGAGTGACAAGACCCAAAGTCCCATGAGCCGAGGCCAGGAATGCCACCACGCCGACCTCCTGACATCGCCGTATTCCCAACCCTCCGTGACGAATCGGTAAAGCAGCTTGACACCACTGCGTTTCATTCAGATGTACATTCAGAATGGACTCCAGAGCCAATTTAAGCGAGGCATCCACCCTCGCCACATCATCCTCAAACATCCAGATGGAAGACGTTCTCAAAATGTACATCATCCGCGGCAACGCGAAACAGTTCCTCAGAAGTGCAAGAGAGACGACGAAGAGATACATAACATAAAAGTAAGTTTTGTAACTAAACAATGTGTATATCGACAAACGTTTGTATTAAAAACTGCACTAACACATATCAACTTTTCTGATGCTTATTGTAAAAAATAACTATCAAAGCCACCGTTTCCGATATACCCGTTACTCAAACAATAACTAGCTAATACCTATCTACTCTACAAACAGTCTGTGCGTGGAGGTACATGTATGATGGGGTTAGCCTTCGTTTTCAGGACAATCTTGGATGATCGCACTTCGACAAATCAGTGCGCGCTTCCATGCTCGACTGTGCGAGTCACGTGCGAGAATAATGCGCAAATGACTGAAATTATGAATTTAATACTTGTAGCCTATAAAACTAGTGGCTCTGTCAGCTGTAGGCTCCGCAATATTTTTTAAATTCAATATTTCTAAAAACTGAGTCGACGAAAAATTCTATATAATTATCGAACCTGCTCTCAAAATTTCAGGACAATCGGTTGAGAAATGCGACCTGTAGAGGAGAACATCCGGACAGACAGAAAGATATACGAAAGATTTTTTGTCGAAAGCTGAAACGGAGACGCTTCGCTCTCTCGATCAAAAACAATACACCAACCTAAACTACCATCCTTAGGCATGATTAAAAAATAGAAAAAAATATCCCGTTGCGTTTATATTTATATTTATAGCCTTATACAGAATAAAATTGCATTTTTACATACAGTTTTTTATTTTTTTATTCTGTGTGCCCTTAGGCAAAGGCCTCCTCCAACACTTTCCAATCTTGTCTTTTCCGTGCGAGTCTAGTCCAAGTTCTGCCAGCTGTCTTAACTAAGTCGTCCTCCCATCTCCTGAATGGCTTTCCTTGTTTCCGCTTGCCCTCTGTAGGGTACCACAGTGTGACTAATTTATTCCACTTCTCTTCACCTCTGATTACATGGCCAGCCCACTTCCGCTTAAGCGCTCTTAATTTTAATACCACATCTTGGGTTTTTGTAGCTTTTCTAATTATGTTGTGGTTAGTTTTATCTAATTTTCTTTTTCCCATCATGCTTCGTTCCCTGCTTCGCTGACAGTTACTAAGTTTGGTTTGTTGTGACTAAGTTAGCGCCCAAGTCTGGCATCCATATGTTAGGATTGGGAGTATGCAAGTGTTAAATAGTTTTCCCTTAATGTTCCGTACATTTCATTGTTTTATCCTTCATTACTTCTTTATGTGCCCAGTACTTCTTCCAAGCATGCCCTATATGTGTCTCAATTTCTTTACTTGACATGTTATTTACCTTAATTATTTGACCCAAGTATGTATTTTCATCCACATAATCAATGGGAATGTTGTTCACTACGTTTTTTTTCTCTGTTGGTCATTGCCTTAGTTTTGGACACGTTCATATTTAAGCCCACAACTTTGCTTTGTGTTTCAAGATCTGTTAGCATTTTTTTGGAGTCCCGTAGCGTTTACCTAGGTTTAAAAATATAAAAGAATATCGCGTTACTTTTATCTAGATTTGGAAATAGAAAAGAATAATGCGTAAATTTTATCCAGATGTAAAAAATTGAAAAGTATGTCGCGAAACTTTTATTTAGGAGGTGTATTTTACAGTTGTTGAGCCTAAAAACTAAGATGGCGGTTAAATAAACAAACATAGAACATCCCCACTGAGGTAAAACATAAAATCAGAATATTAATAGATCCAATTTACCCTTTTTAGCTTAATGACAAATAATTTCACAACCATGTTTCGTAATTCATTAATATGCACAATGGAACCAAATACCCTCATCAGAATACGGAATTATGGGAATTTCATAACTTAGGTAAAGCACCACTAAATACAGTTACGACTTTGTTGATGTTAATCACTACCCTGTCTCGGGGGTGTCGTTGAGAAACGCATATAATTCCAAATTTAGCTTAAAATCGAGTTCTCGTTAAGTGCGTGGCAAACTACGCAGGAATTCTTCCATAGCAAAATTCGTTGTTGTTAAAGAACTTACATCGTTTTTTTTTTAGATGGTTTATCGGCGAGAACTTTCCTGTGATTGAAATATAGCGAGATCAGTTTTAGCGATTTACACACGTGCCACTCAGTTTGCAAAGAAAATCTCCTTCAGAAACAAAGACTGGCAGTTAATAAGTTTCAATTTAGAATATCAGTCCTCTGTATTTCTGAAAAAAGGTCTGATCATTCAATCTCAATAGATTTAAACCTTTTATAACCCTATAATGGTGTGTACCTTTTATTTCCTTCTGGTTTACAAAAAAAGATGAACTCTATAACGAGAATTTTATCATATTAACATTCGACTCATAGACGTCCCAAGAAACTTTAAATACCTATCAAACGTGCCTATCAAATGCATACCAAAATCTATATTTGTCTCTCAGTTGCTCGAGCGCTGCAACTTAAAAAGAGATATTTCTTATTTCTGGAAAACAAAACAAGGTTACAAAGATATATAACGCTTCCGATCATTCGAAAATCATTTAAAATAAAAAGCTTTTTAGAAAATTGCACAGTTAAATAATGAAACGAATGGTGTGAAGCAAAATAATATTATTATTGCGCATTCAAATTATTCCACACGCAGAATATCTCTCAAATTTCCGTATCTTTAAATGCTCGTAGTTAATATATTTAATGAGTCCCATTAAGATAACACAATGACAAGTTAAAAAGAAACATAATCGTATGCATTTATTTTTCGAATCGTGAGATCTTCAAGAAGTCAGTTCGGTTGCCAGTTTGTTGCACTTTTACCACCACCCAGGCCCCAAGGGTCACGTGTAGGGTAACGGAAGGTACTCCCTACGGACGTGGTGCAGCTACAAATCCCCCTTGACAAGTGAGTGGGCAACTTGACTGTTAGAAGTACTCAAGCCGCCCGAAGGCCTCTAACTTGGCTTAACAACTGCTGTCATAGACAACAGCGGGGATCAACGGCTTGACGTGCCTTCGAACGAACGGGAGCGCTCAGGTAATAACCACTCAAAGCGCCCTAGACCGAATCGAGTTGAGAATGCCGTGCCAAAGCGAAGTTGAGTTGATTCGAGGTCTATTACACCCCAGCAGAGGGTAATGGGATAAATAATAATAAAAAGATACTTAAAACTGTTATATTATAAAAACAAAGCAAGAGTGCAAATAAAGCGTACTTGTACGCTTTGTTTGCACTCTTGTTTTGTTTTTATAATATTTTGTATCAAACAGTAACGCTGCTAACGAAATAGATTGGAAATTTATACGTAATGTTATCGGAATTTAAAACAGGATTGTTTATCTTACGCCCACGAATTAGAAAATAGATGCAAAATTCTTTTTACTGTGACCTCCAGTCTAGACTGGGAGCAAAACATCGCTAATTAATTGAGTAAGTACCATTTAAAAGGATTTTGTTACCAAGAAACGTAAATATTCTCAGACACATTGAGTTGATAATTAACCTACCAACGTAAACGCCTACCCGTCTCAGTAAAATAATAATTAAGTTTTTTTTTTATACTACAGCGGTGGCAAACAAGCTTACGGCCTACTTGATGGTAAGCAGACACCGTAGCCTATGGACACTTGCGACTCCAGAGGAATCACAAGTGCGTTGCTGACCTTTTATTGACTTGGGGATGCGCTGTGTTGAGAGTGAGTACCAAGGGTAAATATTCACCAGATAAACGAATCTGTATTTATAGGTTTATTCAACAACTTGCAAGCTACATGTCTAGTGTAAGCAAGCAATTTTCACCTATCTCTGTCTGGAAGTAAGTACATAAAATTTTGTCGGCCTGTTTAGCCTGGAAGTGACACTGCCTACAACACAAGCGTTATAGAGCTTACTTACTATGGGACTAGTTTGATTGTTGGGAAAATTTCTCTCCTAATATTTAATACATAGTTACAAAAATATTACACAGGGCTCCTCACAAGGGTTTTTTTTGAAAAACAAACGAATGAAGGAGCTATGTCTTTTGATTCTTAACATGAGCTTTTCGATGAAGGAACAAATCGTGAGGAAACCAGCTTAATTCCCAAAAAGGTATTTTCCCTCTGGGTTGCCAGTCTTTTTTCCGTGGGCAGAGGAAATCCTCATTGGATACTGCCAACGCAGTCTCGGCATGTCCATTGTCTACGGGTTCTCCATATACTTATGGGAAGGTGAGATGGCAATCGCTTTAGTAAATCTACCTAGCGCCAAAATTGGGAATATGAGCCAAAGCGCGCCCCGGGCTGGTTTAGGATATAGCTGGAATAATGTGACTAGGAGGATGATGTGTAACTTGAGATCTAAGGATGATAATTAAGATGAAAGCCTATAAAAGGTTTGTTCAATAATTTATACCAAAAAAAACCGACTTTAATTTTGTACTTGCTATGCCACAATTTGTGGTTTCCGTGAGCCAATGCTTGGTTACCTACAGAAAATACCGAAATCGGCATATGCGTGCGTATCAAATTCGAGGAGTTCCCTCGATTCCTCCTAGATCCCATCATCAGACCTTCACCAAATTTATATGGGACCAAAATCGGGGTACCTGCTTTGAAACAAAAAAGAATTATTAAAATCTGCCAACGTGGTCAAGACTTATCGGGGAACGTAAGTACATATATATAAAAAAACAAGCAATCATGCAGACGAACTGAGTACCTCCTTCCTTCTATTGAAATCAGTAAATAAAAAGAACTAAAGCTAAGAATAGAAGCTACGTGTGCTCAATAGAGCGAAGCGGTACTTTACCCCAGGTCCAAGACATCTATTATACAGGGTGTGGCCTGTAATAGGAGCAAAAAACTAAACGGTACACTACTGAGCTCTCCAGCAATTCATTCCAAATGGTTTTAACTGAACTTTTTTTGGATTTTTTTTTCGCAAATATAGCTTCTTTGTACTTTTTTAGTCTACTAGAGCTATATTAATAACTATTTATTTAAAAAAACACAAAAAAAAAAAACCCAATACTATCCTTTTAAACCAAAAATGCAACAACGATTATGAGTCATAACTAGATGCTTCCTCAATATCAGCAGTGACTGCCGCGCTATAATCTCGTGGTGCCAAGATCCATTACTTAGAGGTCATAACTTTAGATCAACATTTCTCTCAAGTGAAAAAATATATTTTTATTTTGGACACAAGAGGTTACTGCAGATGCTCTAAGGAAGCAGCCTTTAAATGTTTTGCTCCTATTACAGGCCACACCCTGTATAATTCACAAGTTCGTCCCCATATGGAGTATTCACCTCTGGGTGAGAGCACCTGGATACCAGCTTGGGTCTTTTGACTCGCTTCAGAGATGTGCTGTGCGAATCATAGACGATCCTAAACTCACAAGCAATATTGAACGGTTAAGTTTCAGGAGAAACTGCCTCCTTGTGCGTGTTATATCGCTTGTATAATGGGTTGTGCTCCGAAGAACTGTTCGACATGATGCCCACGGCCTCTTTCTATCATCGCACTGCTCGCCGTCGGCAGGGCCTCTTCATCACACCGTACGGTACGGTTTCAGAGGAACTTCCTCCCTCGGACGCTCCGGTTGTGGAATGAGATTCCTGCCGAGGTTTTCACGAGGGACTACAGTATGGCATTCTTCAAGACAGAAGTGTATATATTTTTAAAGGGTCGGCAATGCGCATGTGACACCCCTGGAGTTGCAGGCGTCCATAGGCTGCGGTGACCGCTTACCATCAGCCGGGCCGAAAGCTTGTTTGCCACCGACGTTGTATAAAGAAAACCTTTATAATACCAAAAGAAAAGAGTGAGATCGTATTAAAATTAAACGTCTTGGTGAAATAAAGCGATTATTTGAATTGAATTGAATTATTTATTTCAGATTTATGTCCATATGAGTTAGTATTTGAACATGGACCCAAACCATTACCAACTTAGTTTAAAGCGATGTCATAGCAGTTTTCAGTCCTCAAGAGACCTAGTTCGCAATCCGCATAGCTCTTGAATGGTCAATTATCACGAACTACGCGAAAGTTGGGAATTGAATTGGTACTGCGGCTCTCTGGGATGTCCGCAGTAACATTTGGTACAGTGCTGATAGTATAAACCTCACTACTGTGTGACACTAAACTTCTGGTGTGCTCGCCAAACAGACCGATTTGATCCTTCCTTAAAGTACCTCTTGTATGTAATACTCGTACTACATTATACTACGCTGTGGAGCGTTCGTGGCCCAGCGGCGCCTGCGTACCGCGTCCGGTATGCGAGGTTAAGCAACGTGGGCGCAGGTTGGTTCTCGGATGGGTGACCACTTTGAGTGGTTACTAACTGAGCGCTCCCGTGCTTTGGAAGGCACGCTAAGCCGTTGATCCAGGTTTCTGTCTACGACAGCAGTCGTTATGCCACGTTAGAGGCCTTCGGGCGCCTTGAGAACCTCTAACAGTCAAATTCCCATTCACTTGACAAGGGGGATCGAATTTGCACCACGGACGTAGAGTACCCACCGTTACCCTACACGTGACCGCTGGGTGGTGCTAAAAGTGCAACAAAACTGGCAATCGTACTTGTCTTCTCGAAGATCTCACGGTTCGAAAAATAAATGCTATACTATTATTATTATTTTATTACTACTCTGTGCCACTACTTCCTCTGTGGTGAGTAGGATTACCTGAGCTTAAAGGTGGCGCTGTGTTGGGAATGAAGAGCCTGCATTTGTCTCTATCTGTCAATATACCAAAGCCTCCAACTTTTAGTGACTGTTCTGAAGGCGCATGCGGCCATTGGCTACGGTGTATGTTTCCCATCAGGTAGGACATATGCTCGTCTGCCACTTTCATAGTATAACAAAGTATTTATATGTATCCAGGCGATAAATGGCACGTTTATTGCGAAAAAAATTTCTCCGATTTTTTTTTGGTGGCATAAAAATATATGTACCTAAAGCCCGCCTGATGATCGGAAGCTAACTACTGCTTTAGCCAATAGACGTTTGCAAACCCCGGATTTATAAGTAAAATAAAGCACGAATAAAAGGGGTCAGGGTCAAGATTCCAATGTTAGTTATTAACAGAATATGCATCCCTCGGATATCGCTCTTATTTCTAGTATACCTACTCGGACAGTCTACTAACACCCCAAGTATAAGTTCCAAAATGCACTAATTTGTATTTACAGACGTGGCTGTACAACAGTTGTCGATAGAGAATTCTACGAGGCACTATTGAAGCGTTCGAAGTCATTTGCATGAACACATTTTCGATCACTCTCGACTGCGGTTCCCAGGACACTTATGTAGTAGCAATACATATTTCTATTAATGTTTCATCGTACCCCATCGTGCTTTGGAAGGCCCGTTAAGCCGTTGATTCCGGCTGCTGGTTATGACAGCAGTCGTTAAGCCAAGTTAGAGGCCTTCGGGCGGCTTGAGAACTTCTAACAGTCAAGTTGCCCACTCACATGACAAAGGGGGGTCGAAGTTGCACCACGTCCGTAGGGAATACCCAAAAAGTTTCTCGAGTGGTGACCTCTTACCGGAAGGCGCAGCGTGGGCAGACCTCACACAAAGTGGACTGATGATCTAGCAAAAAGCAAGTCCGCCGGATGCCGGGTGGCGCAGACCCAGTCATTGTGGCATTCTTTCAGCAACAGTGATACGAGTATGATGATGATGAAACACCTGGCGTCTATACTCGTACCGGTCTCTCCATCCACTCTACTCTAAAACAAACCCTGAGTTTGTGAATAAAGGGATTACTTTACTGTAAAACGTTATTCAAAGCTGTGTGTAAACTAGGTTAAAGATGGCCGATGCGGATGGTCATTAACGAATCCCAAACATTTTGTAGTACAACCGTTAGTGATATAATGCGTTAGATTAATAATAGTGCATTACGATACAAGTGCAGAGAACAGGAAATTCGCAACGAGTTGTGATAAATTAAAACACGACCGAAGGGAGTGTTTTAAATCGACACGAGTTGCGAATTATCTGTTCGCACGTGTATCGTACAACGTTTTACAGTACATATGGCTCTTTAAAGTTTTGACATATGCACGTAATCTGCTGATTACCGCACTCGTGCGGTAAAGTAGCACGATATGTACTGTAAATTATTATACCGGATCTCTTTTGTTAAAAACCAACTTGTATTTATAACCATATTGTATAACAATACATACTCGTAGTATCGAAAACATTATTTTCTAAACTCGAAATTTATTTCACTTTCAAAATTGAACATTTCAATATTTGATTTGAAATTTAAAATAAAAACCAGTCCTCACAAAGGGTACGGGCAGCTGATTTCTTGTATTATAATTTGAAAATGAATTCTAACAAGGAGTACTGTGTATGGTAAGTGAAATGAGAGTGTGTGGTGAGTGGAATGAGTGATAGATGAATAGTGGATGTTTTTATTTATTTTTTTATTTTATTTATTTATTTAGAAAACCAACAGCGATACAGGAAGTATAACTTAAATGCTAATTAAATAATAGTATGGCCAATTACCGGTTTCCCTTGCTAACTTGTGTTGTATAAAAGACAAACGAACGGACTACAATATTGGACTGAAACTGATTGGTACATTACATTTTCAGTATGAAATAAATAGTTAATTAAATGTGAATACTAATAAAATATACTTCTTCTGTTCAAGAACTATACTAAGTATGCTTCAACGTTCAAGAATGGTAGAATAACAATAATACCTATTAAGAGGAGCGAGGCTGCTTATTTTTAATTGTGTTAATAATTCCAAGCTTAAAAGATGCTTTGGTGTGTCTAAAAAGGTCTATACTAGAAAACTCTGTGTTATAGGATTTAGCAATGCGTGCAAGCACGTTATTTTTAGCATAGTTGGTTCCTTGCACTGAGGTATATATACTACTGTGCCATTGAATTTATTCAGAGTATTTACTATGGTGGTGGTATGTCTGCAAATGAGTCTTCTACTTGAACGATCCGGTATTTATATGGCCGTTGGGGCGTATCTCTTCGAGTATCGTTTATTAAAATATCGTGAAATTCGGTAGGTGAATTAATGAGACAAATAAAACTTTTAAGTTCCAACATCAGCAAAATTTGTAAAAAATTCGGGGTGTACCAATTGTAATAATAAATTTAGTAGACTCTTTTTACTACTTTTTATACGGACTTTTGCTTTAATTACAAGTTTGTGAAGGTATACCCATTTTACCTGATTTCATCCTGCACACAAAAACCCTACTCAGCTACAATTTAATAAAACTTTTTCCAACCTGATCCGGTTCAAAGGGGTTTTGTAACCCCGGATGTTATGTACGTGACTTGTAACTTATTTGGGTATTATAAATCCCATCCAAAAACATATCGAAATAGGCATATATGTACCTGAAAATGTGAAATGTTTGGCGCTTGGTGAATTTAAAATACTATATATACTAAACGGAGTATTATTGAGGCGTTACGCGTTATTGAGGTAGTAAGTGGGTGTACTTTGGTTCGTGTTGTCGGAAAAACTGTCTGTTAAATAATAATAAAATGATTTCTAAGTGACTTGAAGTTTCCGGAGTTTCTACGCATGAACATCACTTTATAGTTAGACAAATTCGGGTATATTAAGGTTCAAAGGATAGGAAAAGAGAAAAGTACCTACCTAACATCATTATACCCAGGTCGTCACTTCCTAAGTCAGATTTTGAGTCTTGCCTGCGTATAATAAGATTTATAATCGTGTAGACATTTTTAGTTGATTGAAGTTTAACCTGATAAAAGGCTAAATCATTCAGATCAAAGTTTGGAAACACTTTGATCTGAATAATTTAGCTTTTATTTGAAGTATTTTGAAGTCGGATTGGAACATAAAGTGGGTGTGGCCCAATTGAATAATTTGGGGTTATTAATATATAGGGGTTAAGTATCGTAATTGATAAAATGGTTGATAATTATTTAGCAGTATTTTAATCTAGCTTCTTCAATGATTAAATTAAGCTTGCCTATATTTTTTGAGGAACTACTATAGAGGGCTTTTTAAAACAGGAGTGTATTTTTTTATAGTTAGTTTAGTTTAGTTATATTTTCCTTTATTCCTATTGTTTTGTAAATAAATGCAGTTTAAGTTTTTTTTACAATTTTAGCGTCAGCTCATGTGGCACCTCTGGAGTTGCAAGCGTTCATAGGCTAAGGTGCCCGCTTGCCATCAGTTAGATCGTATGCCTTTTTGCCACCGATTATAAGTTAAGTATGAATTTAAGGGGTATTTAGTATAGTATCCCGAATTTTGTATTCATTAACTTAAAGAATACACAAGGAGACTAAATATTGATGAAAAAATTAAGAACTCGAAATCTATAGCATTTTGGTCAGAATTGTTCCTATGTAGCTAAACTGTAGATTTTCGGTAAAGGAAAATATCGTGAGGAAACCGAGCTAATCCCCACAAAGCCCAGTATTCCCTCTGGGTTAGAAGGTCAGATGGCAATCAATTTCATTAAACAAGTCGCCAAATCTTGGAACAAGGTCCCAATGCAGACCCCGGGCACCTTTTAAATACAACTAAAGATAAATACTAAACGGCAGCTAATTTACGTGCAATATTTTTCCACATCTGTCTTAATAGTTCACAAAGATCATTGTTCATTTGATCAATGTAGGGCAAACTGTAAGCAAACTTCCGATTTCTATTAAATTGGATCAAGTAGATTACGTTTCTCCGTAATATAATGCCATACTGATGAAAACGGCGCAAGTGTGCGAGATCTTTGTACAGTTGCTTTTTTACATATTTTATTTTGAAACTTTTATCTCGAGGATAGGGTTCAAAACTGTACACATAGTTTTAGTCTCCCGTACAGACACTACTTTTTTCCCCTGAACGTCACTGTGCTGGAACAATCGATGGGAATTGGTTGTCACGTCATGTAATAACAATCTTTCTCACATTTAATATATCTTCCTCGTTACTTCATACTTATAATATTGAATTATAATTTAAAACTGTAATAATTATGCATTTAAGATCAGATTTAAGGTTTGCCAACGAGGTATTGGACGTAGCATGCTAGGAGTTAAACGGATCGACTGGGTCCAAAACTCTACGCTGCGCTCTAAAACCAGAGTTGCTGACATTGGAGTCAAGACCGCCAAGCTGAACTGAGAATGGGCCGGCCACGTCTGCTGCATCTGCAGATGTGGGCTGAACAAGCCACGGAGTGGGTGCCGAATAATGGGCGGCAACAATATGGCAGGCTGAGACGGAGATGGCGGAACGACCTGGACGCATGTCGTGACGATTAGCCAGAGATTGCTCATGTGGAAGTCAAGAACTTTAAAATTATTTATTTTTATTTATCGTATGGCATTTTATTTTCATAAAATGCCATACGATAAATCAGTATTTGACTTAGCATCCTGCATTTCACTTCATGGTGACAGAGGTAAAAATAATAAATTAAGTGGACTCCATGGCCCAGCCGACCTTGAGACTTGAACGCCACTTCACCGCCGGCCAAGTTTCCCCTGTTCTAAACATCGCGGTGATTCGCTACACGATTTCGCTTTGTTCGATATAGCGTGAGGTCCTTACGCCGAGCACGAAGTTCTTATATTAGTGTTATTTAATTGAAACTACACTCAAATGAAACGGATTCACTTCGTATCGAATTTTCATACAATGCAGTTTCATTTTGTATGCACTATACGTTTGCAACACAATATTACATATCAATAATTGATATGTTATATTGTATACGTAAATTAATGAAATATTATAGTACCCATACTTACTGAAAACATCAATATACTACTTCCAAAGTAAGTAGTTACTAAGTATACTTAACTAAATATGTTAGTCACTAAATGGGAAATCCAATTATGAGCTATATTTCTTTGTTTTTCAAATACGTCTCGTAATACGTACAGTACGCACGTAATATTAAATTGAATTTAGCGAAGATTTATTTTACTACCATATATCTTGGCTCTAAGTAGTTACTTCTCTGGTTCCCTGTAATGCATGACGCAGCTAAGAATTCGTTTAAAGTTGAACTCTAACGTACGGCAATTAGAGTCGCGAATCGTATCGGCCATATATGGCTTCGTAATCTTCGTATGCACTAGAACCCTATTGGGGTTTAAATTAGGGATGTTACGGAGGCGGCTTTACCGGAGCCGGAGCCGGATCCGGAGTTAATTTTTTTTATTTTAATGGATTCGGATCCGGAGCCGGAGGCGAAAATGGAGCCGTATCCGAAGCCGGATCCGGAGCCGGATCCGGAGGTTTACCGGAGGCGGAGCCGGAGCAGAGTACCTTATAAGTGGAAGGTTGATGTATTGAAGGGCAAGTTTAATTTAAACAACACAATACAATGCAATCAAACTAGGTATTTGCTTTAATTATGTGTCAACTAAATGTCTATTTTAGATAAATTAGTTTTTGTTCGTTTATTACGAATATAAATCAACGCGAAACTTAAATGAAATGCAAAAATATGTGATATGTTATTATATGTAATGTACGAAAAAGAAATGCTATTTATAAAATTAATCAGTTAAATTAAACCTGGGATGCCACAATGAATCGTAAGTTATGTTATGATATGACTAAGTTGAATAAATATTGATTACTGAAAATAACTCAAGGATTGCAACGGGGCAACGATTTTAGGTGGCCCTTTAAAGACGTTGTTGTTCCTCCTTTCCTAGAATAGGTACACTTTCTCACATAATTTACTCTTTGCCGCGTTTGTATTTATAGTAACAAAGTAATTCCATATGGCACTAACGAATGACTTCAATTTTAAAGTTTTTAAAGCACGCACTAATATAACGCAACACCTATAAATACGGAAGTGATTGACAGAACTAACTGATTTATAAGACAAAAAAGCGGGCAGTCGTGAGTGATAGGTAAGCACAGACCACTCCACCCTAGACCTTACCTTAACTTTAGGGTTAAGTGGTCAGTGTAGGTAAGTAATTCCCGGACAAGTGAAAACTTGTAGACGTGCGCCGCGCTGCCGCGGCAAATGCAATACCTTCAGCTGCGGTATAACTTCGGTAAAAATATAACGGATGCGGAGGCGGAGGCGGAGGTGTGAAATAAAAAAATAGCGAAGGCGGAGGCGGATCCGAAGGTGTAAAACCAAACGGAAGTTCCGTCTTACCGGATGCGGAGGCGAAGCTCCGTAACATCCCTAGTTTAAATTGCCATTTGTAACACTAGAATCCATTCAAATATCAACCTAAGCAAAGGTTCAAATGGAAATGCTCGTCATTATTTGTTTTGTTGTGCGTGGAAGCGACTCGACGAGAGCCAGTGCAATGCTGACATTTGATCAAAGCAATCGGCCCGCGCACTGAGATGTTTAGTTCGTAAAATGTTGCGTATGGATTTGAGTCATTGGTAAAAATTGTGTGAAAAAGACTTTTATTTCATGTAGTTTTTATGTGCGAAAGGACCCTGTTAAAATCTATTTCAATAACTATATAATGTAACTTAGTCAAAAAAAAATTGGTTTCGCGCAAATGGACGCTTGAATAAAGGTAATTACTCGTATTTCTACGCGAGAACACAAAGAGAAAAATAATGCCTCGGAAGAAAAAGAATGCTCAATCACGGTGTAAACAGGCTCAGAAAATGAATGAATTGATATGTTTTAACGTTCTTATTACTGATAAATAAATTAATATATATGTTATTAGTGAAATTAAATTAAAAAGGTTTAATAAAATGTCTAATGTTGTATAGATAATAGTACGGAACCCTTCGTGCTCCTACTCGCACCTGGCCGGTTTTTTTTCAGAATTTTAAACTTCATAGTTTGGAAATTAGAGGGGTGGGGGGGGGGGATGACGAGACACTTTTTACAACTTTGACAGCTAATATCTCACCAACGATTGACTTAAATGGAAAGGTTTTTTAGAAACCTGTTTGTCAATTTTGAAGGCCTATCCAATAGATACGCCACACGCTTATGTGCATCGAAAAAAAAATTATGACCCCCTAATAAATGTTTAATATTATTTTAGTAACTTGACATCATATTTCTATAGGGGTTCATAGCATACACCTTCCTATCAAATTTCATAATTGTAGTGCTCATAATCTCCGAGTAAATCGGCTGTGACATACGGACGGACGGATGGACAGATATGACGAATCTATAAGGGTTCCGTTTTCGCCATTTTGGCTACGGAAACCTAAAAAGTTATTAATTTCGTGTTTGTAACTATTAGGTCACAATTTTTTTTCTTTAGAAGTGAATATTTCCGAAAAAAAAAACATGAATGTATCGGAATTATTTATATAGATATATTAATAATTCCGTGCAGGGGTACGGTAGACCCGAACGAGACCTGTCTCAAATTGAAGAACTTATAAAGATAACGGTTTCGAGTTGAACATATGTATCCGCAAAATTCGGATTTTGCATTTAAAAGTGTTAATTTTATGACAAAAGGTCGGCCATATTACATTCGTTGGTTGACAGTGTCGGGCACGTTCGGAAATCGTGAACTATTTTTGCATCATGTATGTTGGCCAGGTTGCTGAGCTGCGTTCTGGGTGATGGGCCATCAACGCCCATTTGGGTCTGTTACACGCTTAATATTATCACAATACTGGTGTGTCAATATTATCGCGGTTTTCAAAATTGTTTGGATTTTGCGTCAATATTCATTAAAAGGATCGTGATATCAGTGTATCGCGTGATAATAATAACCGTGTAACAGGCCCCAACGGATGTTGCTTCAATATAAAAAGAATAAAAGTAAAAAAAAGTAAAAGTAGTTTATTCTTCAAATTAGGCATATTACATGCACCTATGAACGTCAATAAACTACCACCGGTTCGGAAAAATAAACCTCTGCCACGAGAAGAACCGGCGTAAGAAACTCGGCGAGGTGTCATTTTTTCAAAACAATATACATTGTATAGTTAAATATAAATTACAGTGTCAGCTACTACAAAATAACTGAAATAACAATGCTACAGTAGAAAACATATTAATAAGGGACTCTGCTGATCTAAGAGTGCTGAAAATGGTATACACCGCCATATGTCAATCCGTGGCTAGTTATTGCGTCAGTGTCTGGGGCAGCTCGACAAAAACCGCTCTTCTAGTAGCAGAACGCTCTCAAAGATCGGTGCTAAAGGTTATGCTAAAAAAACCCTTCCGCTACCCTACTTCTAAACTCTACAAAGAAGCCCAGGTTTTGAACGTCCGTCAGCTCTTTATACTCTGCACCTGCATTTTGACCCATAAAAATTTGATAGGCACGGAATTGCACAAAGAGATGTCAAAGAAGCGCACTTTTAAATTAGGTAAACCCTCGATTAAGTGCAAATTTGCAAGGAGATTCGGTAGTTATTTGAGAGCATCGGTGTAATAACTCAATACTCAAATACTGTAATGTTAAAAGTCTTTCCGTTACACAGGCAAAGAAAACTATATGTAAATGGCTGCTAACCATAGATCATAGTAAAACTGAGGACATAATGCACCAACCTTACTAAACCGTTAGATTTAAGACTTTAGACTAAGCGACGTGACTGACTGACTGACAGTACTATTTAGTTTTAATGTAGGTACTTTACTTTCTTACTTCTTGGCTTAATTCTAAATAAATTTAAATAAATATTTTGGTTGCCCAAGATACAGGCTGTGCCTAGTTTGGTGACCCCTGTTCATACTCTGTTAGTTAAGTGTCGCTGTAGGCATACATCTGTCTCTAGTATTTACTTATACTCACTGCTGTTCTTTTAATTTGTATGTATGTGTGTGTGCTAATATAAATAAATATTATTATTATTATTATTATTATATTCATCAATATATGTTTAATGAATATTGACTCAAAATCCAAACAAAGAGTGTTAAGGGCCTCACTGAATAGAATTTGGCGGAGAATAGACAGCTGCTACCGCGAAACATAAACGAACGAACATCGTGTATTTTCCTCTGTGTCGCTCGAATTGGCAAGTGCGACAGAAAGGGAGATACACAAACTTCATTTGTTTTCGTTCGCGGTAGCAGCTCTAACTTCGCACCAAAAATACTGACTAGCACGTCAATATTTAACAAATGCACATCTGAACCGAATTTAAATGAACGATAAGTATTTTAGCTATACAAATCAGTACTGATTACGGTGTCAATTTTTTTATGTGCCATTAAATACTAGCCTTATAAAAAATACTTAGGAATTAACTTATAAAGATACTAGCCTTTGCCCGTGACTTCGTCAGCGTAATCTTTTACTTCCTATATATTTAGACGATTAATATTATCACAATACTGGGGTGTCAATATTATCATTAGTTTCAAAATGGTATGAATTTGCTTCAATATTCATCAATAGACACGTGATACTGATCATGATATGAGTGAATCGCGTGATAATAATAACCGTGTAAACGGCCCCATTCCATATGTTAATCCAGACAGACTATATTTGTATACGAAGTTTCATCATAATCCGTTGTTTTAATGTTTTTATTTTATACATTTTTGTACACTATTTTTTGGTCGTTTGCATAACTGTCACGAATCTTCTTTATTTCTTTCTTATTTATTTCACCCGATCGAAGCCGGGCTTTCATCTAGTAGCTTAATAAAGACCTTTCACGCAAACTACAGCGGACATGATCAGTTAAGCTGTTTCTGAGTTATCGTAAAAAGTCTTCCCTTCTTAGTAAAAGACGTATGAGACGCTGCGAAGGTACTTATTTCCTTTTGCTTGTTATTGATTTTTTTAAAGTAAGTTTATTGGCCAGCTACGGAACCCTACATTGAGCATGGGCCGACATGCTCTTGGCCGATTTTTTTTGAATGACATAATTTTATAAGGTAGGGGGGGAGGGTCATTCGATTATGATGCCGGGATGATTTTAGGGGGGAGTGGTCAAAAATCGACCAAAACTGATGACGTAATTTATGAACGCCGCTTAGGTGTCGGTACGGAACCCTTCTTTGTACGTGATCCGACACGCACTTGGCTTGGTGGATATATGGTGGTTAGATAACTCGTTTGTGTGTGGGTTTTCTGTTGTGATTCAACAGTTTGCGTGATATTTAACTTTAAAGTGCTAATTTTTGCTGGAACCAAGTCCCCCCCCCCCCCCCCCCAAAACTCCTCTCTACCAGCTAATCGGTTGCTACCAGTTATGTGCAAAAATTCATGTTAGTAAATATAATGGACTTAAAAGTAACAGCTAAGTAGTGATTAATTACTAGTTACCGAGTAATAGCCGAAATTAATAAAAAAAACTTGAAAAAACAATTTTTCGTACAATTTCCATTGATTACCTGCTGAAGTATGAGGTTAGTTGTAACTAATATACTATATACCTAAACATTACTTTGTGAACCTTTAAGTCCGCATAATGTAACGGACTAACTACGGAACCCTACATTGCGCGTGGCCTCACACGCACTTGGCCGGTACTAAAACGCAACTTTACACCGCGGAATAATATATAGCATGTGTCCAATATGTCCATTCCGAAGATTTGTTCTAGTAAATTAATTAGATCGATCCGAGGCAGTATTGTTACTTCGCGCTATGAAGAAGATGGTGGCGGCAAAGATAGTTAGAACTCCAGTCGTATCTTACACTATTTCATTTTATTGTAAATAAACAGATCCTGACAGCAAGCGACACAGCCTCCCCGCTCGAAGGTCGGCGCTAGACTGAGCGCATGTACCTTTTCGCGACATTTTGAATAAAAAATCATATTATCAAAACGAATGATCGTATCGAAATTTCAAACTTTTACTTTGTGGATAAATCAATTACCAATCTTTTTCCGAAAGAAGAGTGTAAATATCACTTGTAGTTTAGAAGGAATAGTGAATTTTATGTTGAAAACAGCCTTTTTTAAAGATTGTTTTGATATAGTATTTAAAGTCATACAAAAAATTCTAACGTTCAGATTGTTAACAAAGGATCAAACCATAATATATATTTTTTCCAGATTTTTTCACTGGACAGTTTCAGAGCCTTAGCGTTTCAAAGTCTATAGTTTAGGGCATATCCGCGTCTTAATTAAATCGCATTAAAATTTGCGATAAGGATTTATATCATACTGTCTAAAACACCGTGTGTTGGTGTGCTACTTATCTTATAATAATGCCATTACAATTGGAGCACGCTCAACTTCCGCCGGAATTTAATTTTCATTTTCTCACTGTTTGTTTGAAATTATTAAAGTACAAATGATTTTTTTCAAAATTAAAATTATATATTAAGTATTTCACAAAACGTGAATTTGTAACAACTATAAAGTACTAATTTGATATTTTTCTTTTGTTTCAGATTTCAATGAACTCGTCTAAATTTCAATACCATCGGTAATGAAGTTTGATAGAGATCCCCACAATAATGGATCTCTTACTCAGAACAGACCAGGGAAGGCATAGCAGATTAGAATGGAGGATTGCAGAGAAAGGCATTTTAGTCATAACATATATATTCCTCCTTATATTACAAAACAATTGTCAGACAGTACTTAGTAATGAAACAAGTCAAATAGAAAACATAACCAAAAGAATAGACAGTCTAGGTAATAAAGTAGAATCTAAACAATGCCATAGTTGTCACAATAGTAATAAATTTGATAATAATGATAAACTGTCAAATGAAGAGTCAGAGAGTTTCATTGACAATGTTATAGAGACTGTTGGAATGGTTACAGAGAAGTTATTGTTTGTTAATAAAACTGAAAAGCAACTAGAGAAAGAATTGGAAAGGGTATTAGATGATGCTCTGAGCAAGGATAGGTTTGTAATAATAGACGGAGTTGAAATTAAATCTATAAAGAATAGAGAATCAAGAAAACATGACGTGGATGAAGCAGAATCAAGAGCACTCTTCAGTACATACACCTATGAATACAGGTTACTGCAGAAAATAAAGAATTTCGTGGAAACTCACATCATTTCCATAAATCTACCAAAAGCGGCTAGATTTATCACTTTCCGATGTAAGTATAACAAAAAAAGCATAATTGATAAAACTCAGTGTTAAATTATAAACTTTGCTGGGACTAAGAATAGAAGTTCTGATGCACCTTTAAACTTAATTTATGAAGTTTAAAAGTTTTTTCTGAGCCTTCGCAATCTTGTAGCGCTAGTTACTCAATCACTAATTACGAGTATTATTTATCAAAATAAACAAGAATCTTGAGTGCAGCAAAAATTGCAAGATATGTTTTAATGGCCCCTCTCCCTTTTTCATACAAACTAAAAAGGTACCTAGGAAGTTAAGAAATATACCTTTGCATAGGTATAAATTAAAGGTTGGTTGTTTCAAACTGTGTAGATGTTTGTTGAAATCTAATTGTATGGCAAGTTTGTCGATTATCTTTGGGATGACAGTTGCCAGCACAATATTTAACGTTGGTTGGACTGTAAGTAATTGTAAGTTGATGCAACGCGCCTAAATTACCACTCAAATACCTAACGATTACAGATATTATAGTGAACTAGCTGGTGCCCGCGACTTCGTCTGCGCAAGATTAGTATTTGGACAATTCACACAATATCTTTATAAATTGTAGCCTATGTGTTATTCTGATGTATAAGCTATATTATTGAAAAGTTTCATTAAAATCCATTTAGTAGTTTTTACGTGAAAGAGTAACAAACATCCATCCATACTTACAAACTTTCGCGTTTGTAATATTTACACCCAGATATTTTTCTAGCACGAACGACTTGATGTAAATTGACACAATAAAAACATCGACAGTCTTGTTATCGATAAGTACCACTTCAACGTCATAGATAAATGTTCGAAAATCGGGGTTGTCTAGTTGGTACCATGGCACATTGCAGTTGATCATAAACTTTGTTAGGTCCATATGAAATAATAATACGTAGGTAATAATTTTGCCTCTTTATCATTACTTCCATGAGTTGGATGACATGTGAATACTTTTAAACAGCTATACTGCATGTTTTCCTCACAGACTTAGAATGAAGTACATACCGCAAGTACAGTGATTTACTTTACGTCAGCGAACATGCCCAACTATGAAGAAATAAAACGTGACTTTTTGTAGTAGACACAGAACATTGACTTGATAAACTTCCCCTGCCTTAAATATTTTTGTAACTCTTTTTTTATACTACAATCAAGCTAAACAAAAAAAACAATACACCCTGAAAGTTTCATGTAGGCTAGGCTATATAAAGAACTATTCATTGCAAATTATAAAAACTGGATCGAAAATGTACGGATTACGTTCAATTTGTACAAGATCGCACGCGGCGTCTAGGTAGCCAATATAAGTATGTGATTGTATGTACAGTCGAGGGCATAAATATGTACACATTTTTGGACCTTATTTCAATGGATTAAGGTGAAAAAATGTATACATATTTATGCCCTCGACTGTACGTCTTGTCGTTGAAGTAGTATGTACTTATCGATAACTGGATTAACGATATTTTTATTGTGGCAAGCACTAAACAAATGTTGTTCCTGCTAGAAAATATCTAGGTATAGTAATATTAGTAGGATAATCTCTCGGAATACGACTTAGACCCGCAGTGGCTATCGTATTAAATGTTTGACACGTTCATATCTGTTAATGGGAAGCTTTATCAGTCAATGTCAAATGCTAGAATGAAAACTAGTAGCACTTTGCCATTTGACATGACAGATGTTAAATGACGGCCTGTTTAGCCTAGTTGGTAGTGACTCTGCCTCCGAAGCTAGAGGTCCCGGGTTCGAATCCCGGCCAGGGCATTTATTTGTGCGTTTATCACGGATATTTGTTCTTGGGTCTTGGATGTTTTCTATGTATTTAAGTATGTATTTATCTATATAAGTATGTATATCGTCGTCTAGAACCCATAGTACAAGCTTTGCTTAGTTTGGGACTAGGTCGATTTGTGTAAGAATGTCCCCCAATATTAAAAAAAAAAAAAAAAAAAAAATACGGCAGTTGATTGACACTTTTTCGGATCGAGTCGTATTCCGAGTTTTTACGATGGGAACGGATTATTAACTAGAGTCTGTTCGGACTACGTAAAAAGAGTCGTGAAGTGTAAGGGCGCCCATACATTCTACGACTCTTCTTATTCCGAACAGACTCTACATCTGTACAGTCACCAGCACCAATATCTGCCACAACAAAGCGCGCATAAATATCTGACACGACTCTATTTGTAGGGCCGTTAGGACGTGTCAGATATTTTTGCCGCCTTTGGTTAGGCAGATATTAATGCTGGTGACTGTACGTGAATATTGAATTCGGGATTTTGCCCTAAAGCAGTTTCTCTTCTTGACACATGTACAAATTTTTATGATTATTATTGATAAAATAGTTTTCCATAGTCTTTGTGTGAAAACATTATAAATTGCCTTTTTTCTTGCAAACTTAATTTAATAGACGATTCGCACCGAATGGCTGGAGACGGCGCGCACCCCACTAGAGTAAAAGGAATTCGAACCCTCCATACAGAAGTTAGATTTCATATTTGAATGGGTTGCGGGCAGCCGGTCGGCTGCCGCCAGATTTGCCGCTGCCGTTTGGATACCAAGTCTAGCTTCTGTATGAAGGGTTCGAATGCCTTTGACTCTGGTGGCGTGCGCGCCGACTCCGGCCGTTTGGTGTGAATCGTACATAAGAGTTGAAAGTATAAGCACTTTGCAACATAATTTTGATATATAATAATATAAATTTGTATAAATATTTTTTTCCCATACAAATTAATCCAGCATGCAATTATCCATAAAACCTTAACAACTCTTATCACTGATAAGTATTTTATTGTCAGTATCAAACAAATGCTATGTATTGCCCACTGCTCGAAAAAACCCTTATAAACACAATGTTATAAAGTTTTGATAATACTCGTACATCATTCAAAACTATAAATAACTAACACACGCTATATAATCGCTAATAGTTCTTAAAATATGTGAATACTGTTTCAGCCTTCGGTTTGAAGAAGCTGTTTGTGCCGCTTCTGTTTGGCGCTCAGCTGTTTAAGGGGATGCTACTGGCGATGTTCCTGCCCAGTATCTTAGGCAGCTTTGGCAAGATACTCGGAAAAGGTACTGCTCTTGAAAGCGTTTAGAATTAAGAAAATTTCTGAATCTCTTACAGAATGTACGGTGAGCGTCACAACTGTACAGCTTTAACTTACAATGTAGAGCGAGAACGTACTAAAATTTCCAGCTACTGATTCAATTCAAATTCATTTATGTATGTATTCAAAGACCAACTTTGATCAGTCATGTTAGTAATTAAATTACCTAGTGCTGCTGGAAGACCGAGCCAGACTTTTAGCAGTAGGTACCAAATAGGCTGCATATTGGCTCCAAACACATCCTTCCGTGAACACTGGTACTTTCCTTGAACCAAATACCCTCCGACTTGCAATTTGTCTCCGTCTCGGGGTCCCGGTCTACGCCCCACACAGATGCCCCTGTGGCCAAGAAGTAGATAGGCTGGGCCACCACGGACTTTCTGCCAAAGCAGTGCGGGCCGCTTCTCAAGACACGCTGCTCTGAACGACATCATCCGTCGATCTCTTGCGTCAGTCAATGTGTCGGCACTACTAGAGCCGACCGGCGTTTCAAGAGACGATGGCAAGAGATCGGACGGAATGTCTTTGATTCCGTGGAGTAAGGGACGGGTGCTAGTGTGGGACGCAACCCTGTGTAGACACACTGACCCCGTCACATCTTCGCAGAACATCGATGAGGGCCGGAGCAGCGGCAGAAGCGGCTGAAGGCATAAAATTCAACAAATATAGTGGTATTGGCGCTGAATACAATTCTTTACCTTTTTAGGTCGAGACCCTAGGTCCGTGGGGCCCCAGCGCACTAAGCCTCTTCAAGACATCTCGAAGAGGCTTACTGATGTTACTGGCGACCGTAGAGCTGGCGGTTTCCTCGCTCAGTTTGGCGATTCAGCGAGGAAACGTCGCCACTCGCCAGCATCTTCGGCACAATGCCGCAAGGGCCATTTTTAGATTTAGTTTAGTTTAAGTTTAACTTTACTTTGTTATAAATAGTTTAGTTTTACTATAAGTCTGTTTAGAAATGTTTTTGATGATAAAAAAATATATACCATATCAGCCAAAGGACGTCTACTGCTGGACATAGGCCTCCCCTAAATTCACGGGGAGTATATGCCATAATCGCCACGCTTGGCATGCGGGTAGGCGATCGCAGTTTCTCCACCGCACTCCAGGTGTGCGGCTGCCCATCCCCCGGTGGTCTTGGTCGTAGTTTTAAGTCATACCCGAGTCCACCACCGGGTCAAATAAATATATATTAATAACGTAATAACAGAGATTAATTACCTAGTTAAAGGATCATATTAGTACTTAGTACCCGGATACTAGGTGCACTTTGTGTTTTCCCGGAGAATGAGAAATATAAAACAAGCTAGATCGATTCTTCGCCCCCGTAAATCCCCGAGAGTTAAATTTCATCGATATCTCCATCATCTCAAGCTCCCCACAAAAGCGTATGATTCCTTTCGGGAAATGTAAGATACATTAAACTAAAATCGAATATTAGCAGGGTCAATGTAATATTGACAGAATACCGATGAGTAAAAGTCTAGGCAACGTCACATTGCTGCCGGCAAAATAGCAAATATCGCGTACGAGTTTTGCCACGCCAAGTCAGGAGTCTTCAATTAACTAGCCAATACACCAGAACCATTTCTTGAGGCAAGACTGAAATTATCAACTTTTTACGCTTACTAAGGAACGTATCGGAAAGAAAGTACACAACTTTTGACACCTTAAAAAACTGGCACATATATAAAACAGACATAAACTGTTTTTAGAATACTGAACTACATGCTTGTCTATCATTTCTCATAAAGAAACAATTGCTTTTTAGTAAAACTGTCAAAATGGGGCGAATTAGGCAAGTCCACAAAAAAAAAGTCCCTTTATATTGGACGACTGGTGCAAAATAAAAGGTATGACTGTAAGAAAACTGGCTAAAAAGCACGAGTTGAGTCCAGCGGGCGTGCACAAGATATTGAAGAAATTTGGTGACTTCTGTACTCTCGAAGAGCTGCCTAAATTTGGAAGAAAACCTTGAACAACAGACTCAGCACTACAACGAAAAGTTGTACGAATGTTTCAACAAAATCCATCGCTTTCCATTCGAGATGCCGCCAAAAAAGCCAAAACTTCTTCAGCTATGACTATGATACAACGAATGAAAGTGAGGTGCAACTTAAAGACCTATTAAAAAACAAAAATAACCTAAAAGAGACGAAAAGCAAACAATAGCTGTTAGAAAGAGGACAAGGAAGTTGTACGACTGCATACTGACTAAGAAAAAGCAGTGTATAATTATGGACGACGAGACGTACTGCAAACTGGATTTTAAAGCCTTACCCGTACCTCAATTTATTACAGTACCGGCTAATAAGAAGGTTACTCGACAAGATAAGGCCATTAGCATCGAGAAATTTGGCAAAAAAGTATTACTTTGGCAATCGATTTGTCAATGCGGTATGCGATCGCAGTCATATTTCACCACAGGGAATTTGAACTCTACAGTATACCGCAACGAGTGCTTACACAAAAGATTACTACCGCTCATAAAAAAACACAGGACCAGTACATCGTTTTGGCCGGACTTGGCTTCCTGTCATTACTCGAAAGAAACGAAGGCGTGGTACAAAGCCAATAAGGTAGATGTAGTAGTCAAGGAAATGAATCCTCCAAATTGTCCAGAAGTTCGTCCGATTGAGCGATATTGGGCTATTATGAAACGGTACCTCCAAAAAAATGTTAAACCTGCCATCTCAGTCGATGACTTTAAAAAAAGTGGAACAGGGCATCTACAAAGGTGTCAAAGGATGTCGTCCAGAACTTGATGAGGAACATAAAAAAAGTAAGATTGCAAGCAAAGTAGATATAGTACGAAGAATTAAAAAAAAATGTTATTTAAAAAAACCGCAAGTTTGAATTTCTCTTTGTTTTACTTTCAGTTTTGACATAGAATAAATATTATATGACTTCTTTCCGATACGGTCCTTACATCAACTCTTGTACAGAAAAACACGAAGTTTAATAATTAATTTCCCTCGAAACATATCTAAAGATTGTACAGATTGCTTAGGTAACTGAATATAGTAGCACATCAGACTAAGAAGTTAATTGAAGCTAAAGAAAAGTTGGCTAATTTATCTCAGAATACTTTAACACAATAAAGCTATCGCTTACTTTCGGCCTTAGGGTGAAATAAATTTGTCCTTCGAAGGAAATACAACTCCTTTGGTAAATACTTGGCGGCTCTTTCTTTTATTCACAGAATACTAAATGTTACTTTGTGATATGCCACATTCCAAATCGCGGATTGGCCGGGTGGGATCGGTATGTTACGAGTATTTTGTTCTTTGACCTGTGCTTACTGAAGTTACACAGGTTTCCTCGCTTGACAGGATAGGTAATATCAGTAGGTATTATATTTGAGCAGTAGGCGCCTTCCTGATTTATCGATGCGGAGGCGGTACGATATGAGAAAACTGCCAGCTTTCAGTGTCAACCGATATCAATGCAGTACTGCCCCACTTCTGCGCATCGTATTAGTACTGTGCAAACGTAATACTGACAGTAATTCGTCAAGTGAGGAAATGTAACATCAGTAAGCTTACGTCCACCCGGGAAAAGGCGCCATTCGTGGCTGAAGAATATTCGCACTTGGTTCAACTTAAGCACAAGGTCTTTCCACGCGGCCGTGTCAAAAGTCTGTATAGCCCATATGATACCCGACCTCCGGAAGGAGATGGCACTTGAGGAAGAAGAAGAAATTACGTCAAACAGCAAAATAACTATGACATATCGATCCCTCCCGCCAATTCAGGAAGTCGCCGTAGAGTAGAATATCTCATGCGTGGAAGCGGGGCGTGCATTACAGAAGCGATATTGACATGATAGCTGACTGCTTATTGTGCCCCCTTCACACCGATAACTAAAAAATTCGCCTAAGGCGATCGCGGGGACTTTGGAAGCTAATAAAAGCAGAAATGCCGACGTTTGCAGGCAGCAACATAAGAGCGCGCGACAAAAAAACGTTACAATGGAATATCTATTTTATACGTCATGTTAATTAATTTCATGTTAACATCTTACATTCTTGCGTTTTGTACACATTCTTATGACATTTGTTAATACGGATCTAACACGATATTTATGTAGTTTCGATACGGAATGGACAAAAACAAATCCTTTATACCGGTCAACCCTACAGATTTTTACTAACTTTTGTGGGGTAGGTAAATGTTGTGTACGTACCCATATCTCCATTGGCAACTTGCTGAGACGTCAGTTATACCGCGAACATGACTGGTGCGACCCGTGTTGAAACGTCGTTGATAAAGGTAAATACATAAATATCGTGTGAGACCCGTCCTTATTTAATCTTTTAAGTCTGTTTCCATGTATTCTTCCTTTCATTCTTCCTTTCATTCTTCCTCGAGCCAGTCGTTAAAGAAATACCAGTTTTTTACGTATCACGAGCGGAAAAGTAGGCCCCGGTTATCAATATTTTTCTTTAGCCTCCTGACGCCCGGCGTCCTACGTATAGTACATAGGTCCCAATTAAGTTTTGACTTTTTGTCTATTTGACAGAATATACTTTTTCTGGCAAATTTTGGTACCTACGTAGTCGTCAGGAGGTTAGGCTAGTTCCTGAATTGACACAGTGAAATCATCAATGCGGTATTTTCTACTTTACCGAGATCTTACTGATGTAGTCCACATTTCCTCACTTACTGTCAGTACATTTGCGCAGTAGTAATTATATTACGCGGAAGCGCACTGGCAAGGATTCACTTCTGCATGTGTATCGCCCCGTTGACTCGTATCTCGCAATCAGGAAGCACTCATTATTAAAAATGTAGGGGCTCTGTTAACAGCTGACAATGACAGTTGACACTGACAGTTAATACTGACAGCTGACATCTTAGTGATACCGCTTTGACAACTAATACTGTTATTAACAGTACTCAGGAGTAAGGATTTCTATAGAGATCCTATACGAGTTTCACCAAGTGGGACAGAAAAGCTGTTATGCAGCTAAATTGAAAACTAGTCTTAAACGTCTGGCGGCTAACAACCTCTTCAATTTTGCCGGGTAATCGTTTATTTGCCTCAAACTATTTGACGTGACGTTTAAATGACATTGAGGCAAATAAAGTAAAGCGGAACTATGACAAGGACAACAAATGACATATCCATCTCTGTCGCTCTTATTCAATTTAGTATATGATCTTCTCGCTTTTAGCGTTATTATTATTTGACGTCCACTCTGGGTACTCTGAGGTTAATACTTTTTAAATAAATTCCAGGAATATCCCAACTGTCCGCGTCATCCAGCCAAGCGTCCAACCCGCCCGCGGTCGACGACCAGACGCAATACAGCAACGACCAGAAGGACTTCATGGCGTACGAGACGGATCCGGCCGGCGCGTACGCTTACCCGCAAGACGGGATGTACGTCAACATGGCAGATCCGGGCGATGTCAATGACCTGTCTAATGTGGACATGTCGAGGTGAGTCCAAGCAGTTATCATTTTCCGTGCCAGATACCCACTTGGTGGTCGCTCGTCTCATAAGTGCTTTCCTCGACAACAAGGAGTATATTCTCTACAAACGGGTTTTTTGCATGATCAAGCGTTCGAGCGTAGCGCTACGAGATCTTTGGCAGTGAAAGACTTAAGGTTCCCTAAGAAAAATAACAAAATCGGAAGAGAAAGTATACTATCGTCCCAATAGCGGCGGTACTCAAACGAAGCAATGTCATATTTTGAATAAATATATATAATAAACTAACTGTGGATATCTTAATGCTAGTTCGGAAAAGCGTTGAGCGTAAGGTTGGCACTATGCTGAGATGGGACCAATTCGTGGCACTTTCTTCTTTTAATTATGTTTTAGTTTTATGATGTCTTTGTTTTTATGTGTATCGTATTACTGTTTGTATATATTTGTGTGATGTGCTACGAATAAATGATTCCTATATCTATTTCTAAAAATACCGTAGTTTCTGCATGTTAATCGTGTAACTTTTCGAAAATACGTTAGAATAGGTACTTATATGACATATATTTTTTTGGAAACAAAAGTGAATGCCTTTTTGCATTTTCTTTAAAGACGGTGGCAAACATTCCTACAGCCTGCCTGATGTTAAGCAGATATCATAGCCTGTGGACACTTGTTATTTATTTTTGATTTACTTTAGAAGAATCAAAAGCGCATTGCCGACCTTCTATTAATTGGAGGATTGCCAAAGCGGTGGATCGAAACGTGACGATTACTATGAAGGAATAATTAATTTTGTCGTCGTTTCACATGGCATTCGCATTTCCACAAACACATACTCATAGCTAACGTGCCAAAATGGACATACATACATAAACTCACGCCTATATTCCCAAAAGGGGTAGGCAGAGTACGCGAAAATTAATTTTCTGTGCCACTTTTAGCTTTTGTAGGTTTGGAGGAAATGGACGAGCGAAAATTATTGAAATTACAAGATGGGTTTGATCCCTGTCTCGTTCCACTGGATTTAAAAAAAATACTTCGTTACAAAGTATTTGATATTTAACCGTAGCCATTCGGTGAAGGCAAACCTTGAAAAAACTGATCTAATTCTCAAGGTCTAGTTTCCCCTGTGGGTTGGAAGGTCAGATGGCAAACGCTTTCGTAAAACTGATGCCTACGCCAGATATTGGGTTAAGGCGCCGCCTGCCGTGTCATGACAAAACACTGTAACTCAAGTTACAGTGCTTTGTGCTAACATCGATAATTGAGCTTTACGGGTCCATATCTATATATCTAGCTAACAGACCACTCATTTTGTACCAGAAACAATCAAAAACCCCAAAGCACATTACACTGTAACTTTTAAAACATAGAGTTTTGTTTTGACTAATCACTGTATGTCTAAATACACTGTTTTGCCAAAACAACACTGGGATTTTGTTCAACCGTTATATAAAGGAACAAAAACAGCACTGATGTTTTTGTCAGCCATTATCTCGAGATACAGTGTTTTGTCATAACAACCCCGCAACATCCTTCAAGTGATCCTTCAAGTCGGGTATTGATTGTTATGAGGGCGAGTGTTTATCAAAATTGCTTAGTAGATAGTAGATATTAACCAATAACTGCATTATGACGCAGGCGGAGTTTATTGGAGGGGGTATTTTTTTATATAATATTTAAAAATAATTTAGCTGTATTCGTATTTTTTTCTTTTAACCTTGTAATTTAATTTTTCGTAATTTTGGTTAACTATTCTAATATATATATTTTCTTTGGTTTTCATACTTACGAGTATGTGACAAAAAAACTGTAACACGATATTTACAGTATTTTGTCGTAAAATTAAGTTATAAAACGGTAATTCTTAGTGACAAAATACTGTAACTATCACGTTACAGTGTTTTGTCACGACTGTCTCTATAAGTATTACCAAACAGTGTCACAACAAAGCACGTTATGGTTTTTTACATGTGTCAAAAAAGTTCAAAGTTGTATTTTTGTGATTTGTACACTAAAAGAGAAACCTAATCAATAGTTTGTCCAAATTTCATCAAAATCGGATAAATATTCACGGTTTTATGACCAAATAACGACAAAAAGAAGTCTGAAGTATTTAGGGGAGGCCTATGTCTAGCAGTGGACGCCATTCGGCTGACATGATGATGATGATGATGACGAACGATAAAAAAAGTTTTTTGCGATTTCTGAAAAATACTGTTTTTAAAGTTAGTGTTTTGTCATGACACGGCAGCGCAACGGATCTCGGGCTCATTTAGATTACAACCGAGATAGCAGGACGGGAGGATGTATTATCGTCTTCAAAGAATACTTCAAAGCTACATTTAATTCAATTCTGTAGAAAAAGAATAAATCTTCATCGAATTGCCACCGTAAAGGAACAGAAATTTAGCGTTCAGGGCTTTGTCTCATCCCAATTGGCGCGAAATTGGTTAAATGAAAAGAAAGTTAAATTGAAGATCCGCTTGCCAGATGGGGCCGATTACATAAAATAAAAAGTGCTTCATGATATTTCATGCGATCTAAATGCTATACGCAATATCAATTGATATTTTAACAGTCGGTTTTCGGTGAAGGAAAACATCGTTTGGAAAATCGGTTTAATGTCAATAAGGTCTAGTTTTCTATCTAGTAGGAAGGTCGGATGGCAGTCGCTTCCGTCAAACTAATCTGATGATTAGTCTGAAGAACTGTTTGACATGATGCTCACGGCTACCTTTCATCAGCGCACCTCTCGCTATCGCAAGCGAGCGGTGAACTGGCAACCGTACTGTCTTCTCAAAGATCTCACGGTTCGAAATAATTGCCATACGATAAACAAATAACAGTGCGGGTGCCCAATCGGGCTGCTCTAAATATGATTGAGATAAATTTAATGCTCCGAGCAGGATTCGAACCTGCGACATCTGGCATACGCGGCCAATCGCTCTAGCCTCTGAGCTATCGGAACAACCAAGCTCGTCCACGAAATCCTAAGGCGTTGTAAGAAGGAACTATTGAAGAGTTTCGTGGACGAGCTTGGTTGTTCCGATAGCTCAGAGGCTAGAGCGATTGGCCGCGTATGCCAGATGTCGCAGGTTCGAATCCTGCTCGGAGCATTAAATTTTTCAATTTTTCCCTTTAATTTGAAGTTTTCGTTAGCAGCGTTACTGCTTTAGTACAAAATTAATGATTGAGATATTTAGCTCTGTAACCTACTTCTCTTAAAGTCTGTAAGCAGTCGATAACGCACTTGTGATTCCTCTGCTGCTACGATGTCTGCTTACTATCGGACAGGTTGTAAGCTTGGTTGCCTCCGTCGTATAAATATTTTCTTCTCTAACTATGTACCTACTATGTGTTGTGTTCCTGCTGTCTATGGCAGCAGTCGCTAAGCCAATTTAGAGGCCTTCGGGCGGCGTGAGAACTTCTAACAGTCAAGGTGCCTACTCACTTGACAAGCCCAATAAGGTCTAGTTTGCCCCTTGGGTTGGAGCTCAGATGGCAGTCTCTTTCGTAAAAACAAGTGCCTACACCAATGCTTTGGATTAGGTAGTGGACCCCGGGGATCATTCAGATACAACTGGGATTTTACACGCAAACCTACTCGTCCTCATCTCTCACCTCACATCTCACTAGTTTTTATAACTGTCAAAATTTGGACAAATGACATTTGATAGTTTCCATAAACGGGTGAGGTGTGAAGTGAGAGGTGAAGACGAGTCAATTTGTTAATAAGAGGGCTGTACTGGGATAACGCTAGGGATGATGATGATGAACTATGGACTATGGCAAAGGCAAAACTTTACAGGTATTTGTCAACTATGGAATCATAAAAACTTAATTCCGAGATCGTGTATAGTTGAGATCGAAACCTGTTTGTTAATTACTGGGCAGTTTGCGAACTTCCGCGCTTTGATCCTAGCGGTAATTAGAGTTAGTTTCGGGATTTAGGTGAAGGCAGCGTGGGAACCACATATTCAGGGTTGATATACAGGATGTGGCCTGTAATAGGAGCAATATTTTTTTTCAATTAAAATCATTTGGAAATAATTGCTGGAGAGCTCAATAGTGTACCGTTTATTTTTTTGCTCCTATTACGGGCCACACCCTGTATATTTAAATGGAATAGAGTCGCCCGGAGTGACAATTTATACGTAACTTTCAACTGTTTTAGATTGGTATAGTTTCACTTTATTTATAGTGTTGCAATTATTTTGAACCGAAAGATTTTCGAAAAGACAGTACGGGTTGCCAGTTTTTTTTGCACTTTTAGCACCACCCAGGGCTCACGTGTAGGGTAACGGGTGGGTACTCCCTACGAACGTGGTACAACTTCGATCCCCTTGTCAAGTGAGTGGGCAACTTCACTGTTAGAAGTTCTCACCTAAAAGGTCGTCTACTCGTATATTCAGCATTGGACGTCCGTCGGCTAATATGATGATGATAATGATACATAGCATTGCCAGATTGTTCCAGTTGACTCGGAGAACTTCACTCGCTTTAAAGGCTTATCCAATTAATTGACATCATTTAATTTTTAAGCGGTTTTTTTTAATCGAAATCAAATAAAGGACAAATAATCAAATATAACCATATTTTCAGATGGACAAAATCTACTATTCATGAAAGTAATGATCCCATTCCAACGCAAATTCTGAAAATAGATTCATTTCATTTAGAGCTGCCCACGTTATGGGAATTATGTTTTCAATTACGTTTTCCTTTCAGATTTGGCGCTGGAGGGCAGAAAGTGACGTATTTACCCACCAAAACTGGCTACTACAAGAACCAATTAGCGTCAGCTACTAATAACTACAAGGTAAATCAATATAAGTTAGGTTAGGTATATCTCATTTTAGTCGGATACTTTTCGTAGAGTCACAGTAAATATTAGCTAAAACAGTACCTCAACTATTCTCTTAAGAATTAATTCGGCTCGCGCTCCATTGAAAATTATCTCTACGCACACATGCGTGGCACACATAACTATAGTAGGGCCATTATTATTTGAGCATCAGCATTACTATTGTAGGGCTTTTCGCAACTGAACAAAGATAGCAGATACTTGTCGTCGTGGCAATGGTTTAAATTCCTAATTTTTACAGGTTTTCCAGAAGATTCCTGCTTCTTCTATGATCCTGAGCAACTACGATCCGTTTTACTCCCCGCTGCTGTCTAGGCTTGACGGCATCTTCGCTAGACTAGGTATGTAGTCACCACCACCACCACCGTTCGCTTGATAATATCGTTGTAAGTTAGAGCTCAGAATCAATAACACTGTATTAATTATTCCAAACAAATTACTATATTGGTTACAACTTTAAATAGTTACATAACATTTAACAGTAGTAGTAGTAAACACTTTATTGCACAAATCAAGTAGATAAACACCGTAACAGACCGTATAACTAATAAACAGAGTTTATGGACCAAGTTATCTGATCCAACTGATCATGAAATTGTAAACCATCAGAATAAACCTTTAGTTAAAATCAAGAAACACAGAGCATTCACCGTTTACATTCGTGCACAGTGCGACTCAAAATCAGAATGATTAGTCACGTGGCGAATGCCTTTTATACTGTCAACGTGACATCTTAGTTTAGAAGAGGGTAGTTTTTAATGCAACTTTTAGTAAATACCCACAAACGTAAACCACTATCAAGCTCTCGCCGCTTGGCGTTTCCAACATTAAAACTTTTCTTTCTTTCTCGTCACGTTAACCTTCTAAATCTGCCGCTAAGTATAGTGAATCCCTGACAAGGATCGGTCCCACTGCTGGGTACCACCACTCATAGATGAGGAGGAATGTACAGCACCACGCTGGTCCAGTACGGATTCGGCACCGGGGATTATGATAGTATTTACAAAACCGTTTCCCATTCGCAATATATCACTAAGGTATTTTGTACTTTAATGATTTGTGACATATATAATTATTTTTTAATCTATAAATGCATAAAATAAAGTGCTTATATACACACATACAGTTATTTACCGCAGTTGTTCTTTTTCACAATCCATATATAATATTTTTTACGAAATCGTTTTATCCTAATTGCTAATAATTAAATACAAACGCAAATTTTCACCATATCTAGAAGCCCTAATTGGTAAACACGATTCAGTGTATTCGTAATTCAGTACAGAAGTAAATATGAGGACCGTGAAGAGACATGAAAGAGCCACTTATTTCGTTTATTTACTTCGCTACAAAATACGATCCAATTTGTAACAAATTATACGTATCACCACAATCTCCAATGTCGTATTTTGTATATACAAATCAGCAAATCACATTAAAATAATGTTCCTAAGGATACCCTTTGGAAGACTTCGTTAAGATAACGTGGCGACAAATAAAGTCATTTGTCGCGAAGCATGATTCACAGACCTCATAGTACACCGTGCTGAGACCGGCACGAATACCACCCTGTGCTCGGTCGTCGAGTTTCCCATGGCAGTCACTCGTGCCAGCCGTTCCGCCTCCAGGCGTTAGCCGAGAAATGATGACACCTGTCAAAATTGCGTAGGAACCTGAATGTAGATGTACTCTGAATATAAGGCTTATTTATTGAGGTGTGCAACAAAGAGTATTTGTATTGTATAGTAAATTATTATTCCGAGAGGTTGAGCACTGCCGAAAGTTATCTCATTCAATATTTGGAGGAGTACAACTGAGGAGGTATATCTACCTTTCAAAGGACCGTGGCAATATTAAGGGTCTCCCCATATCTTGCGACGCGGAATCGGCAAAAGCCGATAGAAAAAAGTTTTATCCACGCTATCAGACCTAAAAATGCATGGTTCGGCTCGGATCTGCTCGGCCGACGCCGGTCGACGCGTCGACGTCGTGTAGACATAAACCTTTTTTTCTATCGGCTATTGCTGATTCCGCGTCGATAGATTTCGGGAGACCCTAACTCGACTATTTGCTATATAGTGTTTTTCTAGTGGAGGTGGCTGTCAATGATGCGCCGAGCATGAAGCGGTCCTTCATTTTGATAAATGTCTCTCGAGGCAAAGCGAATCTGCATTCAGTGAAAGGTCGGAAACGTTCATATTATTTCTCTGGAATAGGCTATGGTGAGCGTTTAACATCCGGCGGGCCGTAAGATTGATTGCCACCATGGTATAAAAAAGGCAGTGAAATAAGTGTTAGATACTGTGACAAACACAATTTAATCTCGCTATACAATATGGCTTGGGCTCAACACGGTGTAATGTGAGTCATCCTTGATTCAAACCTTGTTATTTGGCAACATTTCGTGTACACGACCTGATAAGCAGTGTAACGACAACTCCGTCCGTAATGGCTCTCATGTTATTATATATCACGGCTTGATCCGTTTGATAAGCTTCAATTTTATAAATAGTCATGTTATTGTGTCTATAACAGAACTAAGGCAAAAACAATATTTAAGTGGAGCGGTTATAATACTAAAAAATAAATTAGGCAGCTACCTGGTAACAGTCATCCTACACTCCTTATCAATCCAGGTCATTAATCAAACTACTCGTAAAATAAAACCAAACTAACAAGCGATATTGAACCGTTAAGTTTAAGGAGAAACTTTTCCTCATTTTGCGTGTTCTATCGCTTATGTGGTTGTGCTCCGAAGAACTGTTCGACATTATAACCACAGCTTGGTTACCTTCTACCATCACACCGCTCGCCGTCGGCAGGTCATTCAACAATCACGAAATTAGACAACAAAGCGGATCTCAGGCTCCTATAGGATACAACTGGAAAAACGCTACGACAATAACCATAAATCATCGACAGCAAAATAAAAAAAACCTTTTTGTTTTAGGTTTGGCTCCCGAGGAAAATACGGTGGACACCGGCGCACATGTCGGCGGTCAAAGCTTAAGCGATGTGAAACTGGAATCATGTAGGGAACAGCTCATCTGTCTCATGTACGCAAGCCCAGCGAAGTACGCGCCTTACAGCAACCTCGTGTCAGCTCAGTTGAGCAGGTAAGCCATATTGTTGGCTCAGTCTGAGCATATTGAAATTGAATTGATGTATAGGATAGATGATGTTCTCTATATCAATCCAGTTTCAAATAGCATAGACTGTACATTACGCAAGCCCAGCGAAGTACACGTTCTACAGCAACCACGTGTCAGCTCAGTTGAGTAGGTAACTTAAAACGGGATACAGAACGAAACTCACCTGTGTAAAGCTCGAAGCAGGCGCAGCGCGGTGCGGGACGGAGGCGGTTGTGCATTTTTGATCTTTCATAAACTATTGACTATCGATTACTGCTTTATATGTCACACATGCCGGAAAACTGCCTTCGCCCCGTAACGACACTGCACAGCGCTCTGTGCCTTTCAAGTTTGAGTACGCAAGCCCAGCGAAGTGCACGCCAATTGATCAGGTAAGCAATCTGTGTAGCTGTGTATAAGCGACGTAAAACTGGAATCATGTCGTGTCGTAAAACTCGTGTCGGGTTAGCTGAGCCGGTCAGCACACTGGTCTCAGTCTAAGCGACCTAAAACTGTTATCATGTATCAAAAAGTTGAGAAGCTAAGCAATCTAGGTGGCACAGTGTAAGTATCATGAAACTGGAGTCATATACCGAACAGCTCGTCTGTTTGATGTAGTACCTATAGTACGCAAGCCCAGCAAAGTTCGCGCCATACAGCAGCCTCATGCTTTGTTAGATGAGTCTAAGCAACCAGTTGAGTCGGCAATGAATCAGGTAAGCTCAGTTGAAGCGACTACATCTGAGTGACAAAAATTTTAAGCAAAATGTATCCGTATCGCAAAATAAACTAAATTTATATATTTTTTTATTAGTACAATAATAATCATCTATACTGATAAGGACCCGTTTACCTACTTAATATCACATAATAATTATGTGTAACAATACCTTGATCCCAAAATTCCCAGATTTAGCGTAGTATCTAAGCCAAAGACGTCAACGGCGGTATAAGGTGACATACAAAGGCGTCGGAATACACTTGAAATATATCCGAGTGAGCCGATAAGTAGGCGTCTAGACATCTAGCTAGACCATCAAGATGAAGTATTTTCACGCTATCGGCAAGAATAAGACTACTACGAGTAGTTAGATAGATGTAGGTATCTTTATTGTATTCTGAAAGGGAAGCCGGTGTCATTTCAATCAGTTATTTGCTAAGTTTTTGAAACAAACGGTAAATGTACCCAATGCACTATTGCAGGCTTTGCGCCGTGGAAGGCAAAGAAAAGATTATTTATGCAGTATTGAATAATTATTGTTTAATTAACAACACTTGGAAACAAGTATACGCCCGTGGTAAATCAAAGAGGGTAGGTAGCAAGAGAATTACCATAGCAACATATAATCGTATTGCTGGTTCGTTACATTTATAAATATATATGAATATTTGAGATTGATTTTTGTATTATGAATATTTAAACCAATATGCTCTTTTTGCCCATGGCATTTAAGTTTTTTTCATTGAAAGTGCCATGTATCGGGCGACATTTATTAAGGGCGACATATATATTAGTATACAGTGTGTAAGTCTAATACGGGCGATAAACTAAATCGGACATAGTATTCATTAGTGTAATCATGAATTAAAAAGTTTTTTTTTTAATTACAGCTCATTACGACCCCATAATTATTATTTTTTTTAATTTCTCAGCAGCAATGTACTGTAACATGGTTGCGGTACCGAAATGTCAAATGTTCATTAGCAATACAACAACGTGAGCGTGTTTGCATTACATTGCGGGCTGAATTATTTTGTATGGACAAAATTATTGTTGCAACTTTAAGTAAATGTTATCTAATTACCTTTACTTTGTCCTATACTAACCACCGTTAAGAGATTCGCCCGTATTACACACTGTATTATTGGCGATACAAGCTTATATTGCCGATGGTACTTTGTTTTGCAGTGCTTCTTACCAATCTAATTAATCCTAGCACTAGTTATATGTTATTTAGGAATTTCTATGACCCCATTTTCTCTCTATCTCTAAAATAGCAACATAAACTAAAAAGTTACCAACGAAGTTCCATCCCAGATGTACTCTTATATCACAATTTTACTGCCAAGCACGAATTGAAATCCTCAAAACAAATATACTTTTATCTCAAGGGAAATACTTTGGGTGTGAAACAAATCGACTTTTCGAAGTTACATTTCGTAAGTTTCAGGTGTTGTTACGTTCACGAGAAAGGCTAACAGTATACACGATGTGCATAATAATGTCATTTACTCCTTTGTAAGTAAAAACTTTTCCGCGAAATTTTCTGAAACATATACGGTTATTCAATACTCCTTACCTACTTTCTTAATAGAAAGCGCGAAACAATGTTTTAACAGTAATTTTGTTGTTCTATGGTACTGGTCTGTACTTATATAGGCACGGATAGAAAAACAAGAGTTCAACTGTGTGACTGAACTTGTTAGCTATATCCTACCGACTGCGCCAATATTATATCAAATGAATTAATAATAAATAACCAAACATCGATCTAATAATTAAACAGATAATTCAGTGAAAATCGGAAATTACAACATATTGTACCATTAAGAAACATGTAACTTCATAATTAATTTATAAAATACTACCTTACATTATACTTTTGTATAAAGTATTCTCATAAATATAGCTAGAAATAAGTAAACACCGCATAAAAATCGATCCAATAGCTACTGAATTCAGCACAAAATATGAGGAATTAGGTTTAAAATATGTATAGATTGATTTTTGATTGATCGATTGATGGTTGATACTTGATTGCAGGGAACTAAACGAGCTCCGTCGCCCAGTCTCCGACAACCCTGAAATTCTGCGGTTCTTCCGCTACATGCGCGCGGCGCGGCGCGGCCAGGAGGGCGTGGACTGCGCACGGGTGCACCCCGGCTGCGCGGCCAGTGCGCCCGCGCACACCATGATCGCTGCGTACCACGACATCAACAAGCTCGTTACGGCGAGGAAACTGAGGGATTAGGTACATGCTTATTTTGTATAGTATAAAGAGTTATAAGAAAGGAGAAGAGAGTTAAAGAGGTATAAGTAGAGACTTACCATATATTATACTCGTACTGAGTCCAAGCGCGGGTTTTATCCTGGGGGGCGTGGCTGGCATAGATGGCACCAGAGATTGAAAACAGCGCCATCCGTAATAATAAGATGAACTACGAGGTACCGGCGACTATAATAAGTTTTACGCGTGTCATGTAGCAATGTATACAGTTAGAAATCTTCCTTAATTTTATTTATCTGTGCTGGCAGTGAATGTGTTAAACTTGATGAGTTGCTTGTAAAATGCCTATTTGAAAATGCCGCGGTGATCGTCGCCGACTTTGATACCCAGGAAATAGTTTTCTGATAGTAAAAACATGTCGGTAATAGGATTATATTCAGCGACATTCTGTCGTGTGGGTAACTGGACAACTTATTTTGAAGTTTGTAGTTCTGGTAGGTAATGACGGGGATTTTCATCAGTGAATTTTTATAAAAAGGGTAATGGTAATAACGAATCCCCAAATATTTCTAACCGGTTTGAATATTCATCCAGTTTCCTAGAAGAAAATGTCTTAGTTGTTTTGGGGTGCATGATAAATCGACGTAGTTTTCGTTTTCCAACTAGCGTTGGCGTTCCTGGCCCGGCGCGATGGTGGCAGTGCCAAAAGCATCCTAGCTGTAGTTCGTTATAAGTTGAACTGTACCGCTACCATGAGATGCTATCGAAAATATACATTACGTTACTACAAGTACAGTCGCTACCGAATAAACGCGTTTCGAGTAGATTTCGATTGTTCTCGTACCATGAGTCAACCGCGCGTTCACTGCGCCCGCCAGACGCTAACGTAATATTCGCTAGCGACTAACGTTTTGTAGCGGTTGCCGTAGATCCGTACCATGAGTCACCAATTAGACAGTCGCTATCGAAAAATACCGTATCGACTGTAGTAAACTATTTCACTGGCAAATTGGAGCGTGAAAGCTTATTAGAGATCTTGTTTCATAAATTATTTTAATAATTATTTATCTAAATAATATCGGCAAGGCATTATTTTGTGTGGAATATGTTAGCGATGCCCAGCCTATGTCCAGCAGTGGACGTCCTAGGGCTGATATGGTGGTGGTGGTGGATGTTAGCGATGGCTGCGTAAGAAGATGAACGACAAATAATAGAGATAAATTCAGGCTGATATGAGAAATAAATAAAAAAATCCACTTCAACATATTATAAAATGAGATTAGGTTTATTAATTATGTATAATCTATGTACATCTAATCACATGAAACAAAAAAAATAATCATAAAAACTGGGAAGACTGCATCACTCAGTTTATAGATATGGCAATAATAACCAAAAATAACCAAAGCAAATACAAGATTCAGTAACATTTGACCTGGTGCTACTGTTCTACGACACTTTAAATTAGCAGGTTTATTTCTATACCTTTGAAAGGAAGCCTTGGGTACTTATCCTTTTGTCCAATATCGTCCTTGCTCTGTCTTTTAAGTATAGTTAGAAAGAGAGCTTTGTATGCTGTGAAGTTAGGTACGTCACACCGTATCGTAACTTCCTCACACCTTAGAACCTAAGTGGTCGCGTACGGTTTCAGAGGAATTTCCTCCCTCGGACGCTCCGATTGTGGAATGAGCTCCCTGCCGAGGTTTTCCTGACGGACTACAGTACGGGGTTCTTCAAGAAAGTAGTGTATAAATTCTTAAAGGGTCGGCAACGCGCATGTGACACCCCTAGGAGTTGCAGACATCCATAGGCTGCGGTGACCGCTTACCAAGCCTTTGGTACTAAGCCTTTTTTCCAATATCGTCCTTGCTCTGTATTTTCAGTATAGTTAGAAAGAGAGCTTTGTATGCTGTGAAGTTAGGCACGTCACTCCGTATCGTAACTTCCTCACACCTTAGAACCTAAATGGTCGCGTACGGTACGGTTTCAGAGGAATTTCCTCCCTCGGACGCTCCGATTGTGGAATGAGCTCCCTGTCGAGGTTTTCTTGACGGACTACAGTATGGGGTTCTTCAAGAAAGGAGTGTATAAATTCTTAAAGGGTCGGCAACGCGCATGTGACACCCCTAGGAGTTGCAGACATCCATAGGCTGCGGTGACCGCTTACTATCAGGCGGGCCGTACGCTTGTTTGCCACCGACGCGGTACCATAAAAAACCACAATACTTTGTTTTGTGTTGTATTGTAATTTAAATACTAACAATACGGATTAAGTATTATTGTAACTAATATAACATGATACGGATCACGGTTCGAAACATACAATTTTAAGTTCAATTTCAAATATATACAAAAATACGACTTATGGTTATTTTTTGACTTCTACATTGGATAAAGTTCGAATTCGAAAATGATTATAAAAGTGTTCTAACATCTTTAGCAGTCTGTTAAATTTACCGTAGTTCGGATTTTTATAGTGACATTACATTTATTTATGAACACGATGAATATGAATTATGTGTGTTTTCTCAAACATGCACTGAAATATTGATGTTATGTTCCTTATAATAGGCTGCGAAGTATGACGTTTCAGGTGCGGCTAGGACAAGAGGTTGTTAATGGAATTTCATACAAATCTTGCAGGCCTAGGCCGTCAAAGTCCTCTTTTTGAATTTCCATTCCACATAAATTTGTGGCACAGGCATTGTGACATTCTGCCACTATGCGTATTAAAAATAAAACTTTGTTTTTTTTTGTTGTTTTTTTCATTGCATGTTTGAGAAAAGCACTATACATACCTCGGCGGGAAATATGGGGTTGCCCTCCTTAGACATATCCGGCCTCGCTTCGCTCAGCCGTCTATATGTCTTCGGCTGGCAACCCCTTTTGTCCCGGCCTCTGTAGTAATGTACTATTAAAAAGGAGGCGCTTTGCTGACTTATTACATATTAATTTAATTTTACTTGAGTTGCCTCAAAAATAAGACGCTTTTTTTCTTTTTTTCAGAAGCTAGTAGACACATAGAGGCTCATCGATCGAATGACTATAAAAATTCGATTGCAGAACTGCAGGATTCTGGTGTCGTTTTTCTTTCGAGATCTATTCTTTGTTCATCGAAAAATGAATGCACTTGTAATTGGCATTTAACTTTTTAACTTTAGGTTTATATTTGTATAGCTTCACAAGCTCAACAATTATCGCTTTTAGGTAATATATATGACACTAAATAATTGTGAACATCAATAGTCTACGTGAAATTCGTTATACTTGCTAGGGGTTTTCTCGATCAATCACTTTACTTTTGGAAACTAGCGCTGTATTTTAGTATGCCAACCAACAAACTGACAACGACAACGTCAAAACTGCTGAGAGCCAATTTCTAAATCTCAGAGTCTAAGGAGTCTGTCTCCCGAATTAAAGAAGTCGCCAAAATTGCTACCGTTATGTTTGGTAAAGTATTATTTACATCCAAGCTATTCAGCGTACTCGTGTTTCAAATGAAAACTGAATAAATATGCTATAATTCATTTCTGCCTTGTTTTAATACACGATAAAAAACCTTGAGAACTATTGACAAACGAATAAAACTGTTAAAAATCGTTAAGAATTTTCAGAACTAGTAATAATACTAGAAAACGTACACTAAAAAAAGTTTTTTTAGACACAAACTTGAGTAAGTACTTGAGCTTTACATTTCAATTTATTTGACTCGATTAAAATTCTAAGGCCTTAAGTAAAGGTTCGGTTAGTATACAATGTTCACAATTATACGGTAATCGGTGATATATATATTATATACTACCTACCAAAATATATAATTTACTGAAAAGCTACATCTAAGTATGTGGCTATACGGTCAGCGGTCAGACATTTAATTCACTATCCTTACAATGAAATAGAGGGCTCCATTTAACGATCAGATACAGGAGATGATACCCTTTGCTCAAACTTTCGTTACTGGGCTGCAGACAGTATTAAGTTCTATTGTTGAAGACAAGATAAGCAAACGGTCTTTGTTCGATTTAATTATATTAAACCACAAACTCAGTGAAATATTAATGAGTCATACCAAATTTAAATATAATGAAACGGGTCACTCACGGCTTTAAGGTCGTATATTGTGTAACTCGGCATTGAACAATTGTGAAGAAAACGAGGTTAGATTCTCGCCTCCGCCGCCACCGCCCGCACCAAGCAGCCAAGCGTGCAGGGCATGGGCACGCGGTGCTAAAAGAACCGCCGCTGCGAAAGGTATTCATGATTTAAGGAAAGCGAACCGGTCTGAAACATGTCGAGCGATATTCGACCTTAAAGACGCGAGTGACCCGTTTCATTATATTTTAATATGTCTAAAACTCACGGGAGTATTTATTTATAAAATTGTGTCAAACCATTTTTTTTCAATGAACGGCTATAAACGCAATAATATGTAGAAATCACACATCAAAATGATGTCTACTCAGAGACGGACAGTCATTTCAAATATAACTTTATTCTACTCTACAATCTCTTCTTCTTCCTTTTGATATTATCGTTCCAAAATCAAAATGTTATACAAGTTGATTGTAATGGTGATAATTTTGTTATTAGGTACCTAAGAGTTTGTTTTGTGGTTTTGAATTATTGGATACTGACATAATTTAAGGTAGTGCAGTTTTATTTTACTTTTATTAAAAATCAAACCGGTGTTGAGCCTACTACGAGAATATTATTACGTGTGTGTTTGTGACTTAACATTAACATTCACAATTTTCGAGGGAAAGTACCTTTGCTTCGGCAGTATAGTCCAGATCAATATTCATTCAACAATTTTGCATTTCACCCCGATGTGACAAGGTAAAAAACTGTTACCTTAGTTTTGTTCTTGACGTGTACTGAAAGCATGGCCCCACGTTGGGCGCCAATTTAGTATCCTGAGGCGCCAATATAATAAAGACGCCAATGCATTTTAATCTTGAGTTATACTCTATGCCGTCGTATAAGATAACACTGACCTTCTGTTTTTTTTTTCATGTAATATAATAACCTTTGGTTTTGGAAAATCAGCATTGTAGGTATTGCTATTTCAATAAGGTGTTTATTTTTATTTTTAATCTCTTATTTATTTAATGCGTTGGATCGTAATCGTAGTATTTATTTTGTCTCGTATTTTAATGGGTTGTGTGAATGTAATTTATTGAATGTTTGTGTTAGAATAAATAAGTAGCATCTTGTTTACATCTTGTATTTAGGATTGGAGATATTTTTAAAATAAAATCTAGATATGTATAAGTTTTTTTTTATTTTGGTGTTATTAAAAAAAACTTTTGTGTTAATTTATGGTTATTTCGTGCCGTTGTTAATTAAATAACTACGATGTTTTTATTAATTTTATATTTTACCACTTGTAATCTACCTGATGTAAAAATGCACTTCACGTCATTTACACAACTAGGAAAATAACCATTAAATAAATGTTTTAAACAGGTTTTGTTGTCTTTTTTAACAATTTTGTACTTATATATTTACTTTAACCTCTGCAACGGTACAGTAAATTCTGTAAGTTGTGTCTCAATATGCCAAAGTTGGTAGCAAAAGACTGATTAAATGAACCTTACTTGATATCACATGGGTTGTCTTTATACCAACTTAGTATTGAAGTCATGTCGTGTGGGGCATTAAATGTACTGACTGACTTTGTATGAAGTCAGAGGCGGCGAAAAGGTTGATTACAAACCACAAAACTATACTTCAACCACAAATATGAACTATGGCTTGCCTACTAATCCGACGATCCTGGCTTCGAGTCCGGGTCAGAGCATTGTGTGTTATGAGCATGAATGTCTGAGTCTTGGATTATTTTCTATGTACATATTTAAGTATTTATATCTATTAAATATACTATAACATAAGCCTTATTGAGCTTACTGTGGAGCTAGTTCCAAAAATATTTATTAGTTTTATCTTACAAAATATATAACAATACCTTCTGAGGTAAAAGGGAAAATAACAAAATAGTTTCATATATCATAAAACAATAATTATTCAACAGATGTGTCTTACATTTTACAACCACAGGTAAAAAAATCGATTAAACAATAAACTATAATATAACCTAATGATAACGAGTAGTATCAAATGAAACCAATAATGGCACCCGTACTGTCTTCTCGAAGATCTAACGGTTCGAAAATAAATGCCATACGATTTTTATTATCATTAATTACTAGTTCATTCACCCAATCAGAAACTGTGAGATTATCAATGTAAGTACCTTAAAACGGGGTGAGAAGGTACGCCAAGGGCAGTAGGGATGCAAATTAATTTTTTTTTAGTTGCTACTTAAATTTTCGGATTCAGATTTGTGTGTATGTTTAAAAATTCTTCAGGCAAGACTAAGTAGCCAAATCATAAAATTAACAAATAAATCACTGTCAAAGTTGATGTTTAAAAGCGGCGGATTTTCGTATGAATTTTATTTTTTTATTATGTGAGATTAGACACATCAACCCTAGCAATTTTCTCAACTCACCTCAAAGCTATCCCTGCAAACCGTAACTACGGGGCGAGGTGGGATTTCCTACTATTTTGTAAGTGACACTGCCTCCGAATCTAGAGGTCCCGGGTTCCCGGTAAGGGCGGGGGTAAGCAGAAACGACGACCTGTTTAGCCTAGTTGGTAGTGACTCTGCCTCCGAAGCTAGAGGTCCCGGGTTCGAATCCCGGCCAGGGCATTTATTTGTGCATTTTTCACGGATATTTGTTCTTGGGTCTTGGATGTTTTCTATGTATTTAAGTATGTATTTATCTATATAAGTATGTATATCGTCGTCTAGTACCCATAGTACAAGCTTTGCTTAGTTTGGGACTAGGTCGATTTGTGTAAGATTGTCCCCCAATATTTTTAATTTTTATTTAAACATTTGTTCCTGAGACTTGAATGTTTTGTATATATTTATGTATATATATCCACCAAATTTACGGGGGTTATATGCCACAATCGCCATGCTGCGATTGCGGGTTGGCTATCGCAGTATTTCCACCGCACTCCAGGGATGCTGCTGCCCATCCCCCGGTGGTCTTGGTCGTAGTTTTAGGACATACCCTGGTTGATACGAGTATTTATATATATATACATATATAAGTACATAAATATATCGTCGTCTAGTACCCATAACACAAGCCTTATAGAGCTTATATAGACTAGGTCGATTGGTGTAAAAAAATGACCCCTAATATTCATTTTCTTTTATTTAAATATTCTGAAACACAATTTAAAGTGCTGGCAATGTACAGCAAAGTAACTTGACAAGACAGTCAATGACAGCTCTTAAAGCTGTTTACCGCGACGTCATCTTAAGCACTGCAGCTAGTACATTGAAGGTGCTGATTTAAGAAAGTGAACTGCACAGTTAATTCAAATAATTATTTAATGCACAAACAAAACATACAGTACAAAAGGCAGACTTAATGCCATAAAGCACTCTCTACGTCAACCTTAAGGCAAAGCAGAAATATTGAAATTATGATATTCTATTACAAAAAAAAAACAATTGCTAATGGAACATACTAGGCATTATCCATTTAGAAAAAGCCCGCCTGCGGTTACTCAATGAAATATACATATAAACCTTTCTAAAAACACTCCATCTATTGCAGAAAACTACAAAATCGTATATTAAATTAATCCAGTGTGTAATTTTTGAGTTTATCGTGTACAGACAAAGACAGATAAGACACGGCGGGATTATTCTCGATTAGGACGCAGACAAGACCAACATTTTTGTCCTGCTTGTCCACAAGTTCCTGTTTGTCCTGTTTACTCGGTATGCAGTGCTCTTCGCTCGCGGACGTTCTACAGATAATTAATCGGAAAACTGATGATAATAAGAAACCACACTATACGTTTAATATAAAACCTGCAAACTTCTTAGTATGCTCGTGATCTAATTGTGTTATTAATAAAATTATGATCACCCCAGTTAAATAACTACAACTTAGAAAAGTTGAAAAACCCTCGACATTTTCATTTTGAAGCTCAATATCTCAAAAACGGCCGAACAGATTTTCATGAACCATGGCTAAGAACACTCGGAATAAATTCAAATTCAAAATTATTTATTTCATAGAATACGGTAATTACAGTTTTGGTGTTGAATGAAATAATATAAAAAAAAACGGTAAATATCTTATTTGAACACAAATCAACGATCATTAAAGCTAGTAAGCAGTAAAATACATGACAAATACAAAAAAATAATAATAAAGAAATGCAGTAAAATTAAAATTCATAAATGATAAAATTAAAAACAAAATAATAATAAAGTCAATCAAATAAAAAAACATAAAAAATATAAAATAATGATGTCAGTATTCGTTACAATTTAAGTATTCATCAATTGAATAAAAACATTTATCTAAGAGCCACTTAGTGACTAATGATTTAAATCTCGCTGGTGGCATTTCCTTAAATGTAGGCGGTAACTTATTATAAACTAGCTTGTGCCCGCGACTCCGTCCACGTTATATCGTCGGCTAATAGTGTAAACCTGCTAATGTCATATTATGGAAGTTTACAGGAGAGACAAAAAACATGATTGAAATTAAAATATTAATCCCTGAAAAACGGGAAAAATATCATTAGGTTGTTTTTTTGCATTAATTCCAAAATAAAAGACAGGTAAAACGTTTTGGTTACCTATTTTTCACGATGACTTTTGTAACTTAACTGTATTTTGCAATCAAATAACGTTTTAAATTATGAATTTCGCAGCTTGTCGAGAAAAAGAAAGTAAATATGTAGATCTTCATGTAAACCATACATACATACATACATATAATCACGCCTGTTTCCCATAGGGGTAGGCAGAGATCACGGATTTCCACTTGCTACGATCCTGACATACAACTTTCGCTTCATGAACTTTCATAACATTCTTCATGCATGCGCGCCGATTTAGGGTACTCCTGACCTGGCCTTTCTGCAGAATGTCTCCGATTTGGTCGGAGTACGTTCGCCGAGGTCTTCCCCTTCCAACTTTTCCATCCACTCTTCCTTCATACACTCGTTTTGTCAATCTTCTTTCATCCATCCTCTCTACATGTCCAAACCATCTTAGCATACCTTTCTCAATATTCGTCACTATATCTTCATTCACTCCACACCTCCGTCTTATAACGGTGTTTCTCACTCTATCTCTCAAAGTAACGCTACACATACTTCTCAGCGCTCTCATTTCCACTGCATTCACTCGACTCTGATGTTTCTTCTGCCACACCCAACTTTCACTACCATACATTAGTGTCGGCACCAACACTCCTCTATGCACGGCCAGCCGCGCCTTTTCTGACACTTTCTGGCTACTCATAAAGGCGTGAAGTGCCCCATTCACTCGATTCCCAGCTATCACTCTCCTTTCAATATCTCCTTCATGCTTACCGTCTCTCGTGAACAAAGTCCCCAAATACACAAACCCATCCACTTGCTCCAACCTCTCTCCATCTACAGCAATTTCACAAACTGTCATACACTCATCTCTTTCAAATACCATCACTTTCGTCTTGCTTACATTCATTTTCATTCCTTTTCTCGCAAATAATCCGTGCATGCTAGTTACCATCTTCTGTAGCTTCTCAGCCGATGACGCTAATAAAACCTGGTCATCGGCGTAGAGTAGACATTTGATAAGCAACCCATTCATTTCCAACCCACATTCATCGTCTTTCAAATCTTGCAAACAACTGTCCAGAAATAGATTAAACAGCCACGGTGACGCTACACATCCCTGTCTAACACCCTTTTCGATGCTAAACCATTCAGTGTAGGACCCGTTTACTCTCACGCAAGCAGAGGAATCCTCGTAGAGAGATTTCAGAGCTTGAATGAGATGGTCGCTCACTCCATATCCGGACAGTACCGACCAAAGTTCATTCCTCACCACTCTGTCATAGGCCTTCTCCAAATCCTCGAACGCGCAATAGACCTTTTGACCTTGGGCCAAATATTTTTCGGCTATGCATCGTAACGAGAAGACCTGATCCGTACATCCCATACCTTTCCTAAATCCCGCTTGTACATCCCATATTTTCTCATCGGTTTCTTGCATTACCCTTTCAATCAACACTTTCGCATATAATTTGCCAACGATGCTGAGTAAGCTAATGCCCCTGTAGTTCTTGCAGTCAAGTTGTGAGCCCTTTCCCTTGTACAGTGGCACGATGACCGCCTTGCACCAATCTTTTGGAACTATGCCGGTATTAAAACATAAGTTGAAAAGGCGATACAACTGACTTGCTACGACGCCTTGCCCAGCCTTCAGCATCTCGACTGAAATTCTATCATACCCCGCTGCCTTTCCTGGTTTCATTCCTTTCAAAGCTTTTACAATTTCATCCATACTAATACTACACTCCTCATGTGGCAGTGCATTATCATTCACTCCTGACGTATTTTCCTCTTCTCTCTCAAACAAACCTTCAAAATATTCCTTCCATCTCCCTAATATGCATTCCTCATCATTCAATAAACTTCCATGCTGGTCTCTAATCGAGGTTAGCTCTGAGGTCTGAGTTTTACCTCTGGCTAGTCGAATGGCTTTCCAGAAAAACTTTATGTTTGCCCGGAAATCCTGAGACAACCTCTGATCCATCTCATCATTCTGTCCATCTTTCTTTCTTTTAACTACCTCCTTTACCAGAACATTCAACCTTTTATAGTTACTTTTCCTTTCACTCACGTCTTCAAGCGTGGCTTTTTGACTTCTTTGGTCAGCTCTTATCGCCAACCAATCTAGCCACGCTTTCTTCTTCTCACTTACTGCCTTTTGTACCTCTTTATCCCACCATACATTCTTCTTCTTCTTCCCTTTGCTCCTTTCTTTCACACCACATACATCCCTGGCTGTACTTACAAGCTTATCTTTAAAACCATTCCATAGTTGATCAATCTCGCATATATCACCTATCTCTCTAAGATTTTCCTTTAGTTTATGAATATACTCATCAGCCACACTTTCCTCTTGCAAATTTTCTACTTTTATTCTCTCCAGAACACTAGTGAATATACGAGGTCGATGCCGCCATCCTTGAAACAGCCCTTTCATTCGGCTCATCACCAGGAAGTGGTCTGTATTTATTCCGGCCCCGCGATACACCCTAGTGTCCAGAACATTCTTCCTCAATCTTTCGTCCACTATCACAAAATCAATCATACTCTTTCTTACGTTCTCCGCCTCACGCGTGTACAAATGAATCCATTTGTGGGCAAACATTGTATTTGTCACAAAAAGATTTCTCTCGAGGCAAATATCTAACAAACTCTCACCATTCTCATTCACTCTCTCGTCACCGTGAGTACCCAGAACCTTTTCAAATCCATCTCGCTTTACCCCTACCCATGCATTAAAATCACCTAACATAATCAACCTTTCATTATCCTTACATCTACTTGTGACATCCCTTAATTCCTCCCAGAACTGTTTTCCCTCTTCCTGGGTCGACTGTGATGTTCTCGTACCTAGGTTTACAGGGGCATATACCCCAACAACAAAGATACGAGTCAGTCCTAATTTCATTCTGACCCATATTAATCTGGGACTCACGCATTCAAATTCATTCACACACTTGGCAATCCTAGCTGAAAGTATGACACCAACCCCCTGACATGCTCTGTCTGAAACGGTCACTCCAGACCAGTACGCTGTATAGGGTCCATGTTTCGTGGTGTCACACCCTTTCCGTTTTGTCTCATTTACACAAAGAACATCAATCCTCTTTTTATCCATCATCTGCCTTACTTCATTCATTTTTCCTTCCATTCCTCCTCCAACATTCAACGTAGCAAAACGGCACTCCGTGAGCCGCTTTTCGCCCCCACTGGAAACGTGACGTGACGGGTGCCGGACCGCGTCGCCGCCATGCGGATGATTTTTATTTTTTCCAATCTCCATAGCGTTCCCACGAGTAAATAGGGAACTAAAGGTCCATCACAGCAGAGCCCTATACTGTGGTAAGGTGGATTACCACTGTGCCCTGTGACCACCAACACAGACACCCTCCGTTCGACACCAGACTCCCCTCTGGCCATGCATCCCTTGGCACGGGTCGGCTAACACCTTGGATTAGGGGTTTTATATCGGGGTTTTCCTTCCCCTAGACAGGTTGCAGGCCAATGCTAACGAGGCCCATCTCCCCGGGTTGTATTTCGGAGTTACCTTCTCCTAGACAGGTTGCAGCCCAATGCTAACGAGGCCCATCTCCCCGACATGTAAACCAAAAGGTACTTAATATACAGAAACTTCTTGAAAGGAACTAAATGAAATCTTTTGAAATAAATATGTATATACGGGTGTGGCCTGTAATAGGAGCAATAAATTTAAAGGACGCTTCCTTAGAACATCAGCAGTAGCCTCTAGTGTCCAAAAAAATTTTTTTTTGCAATTGATTGAAATTTTGATCTAAAGTTATGACCTCCAAGTAATGGATCTTGGCACCCAGAGATTATAGCGTGGCAGTCAATGCTGATTTATTTTGCGGTTGCTTCAATTTATGACTCATAATCGTTGTCGAATTTTGGTTTAAAATGATAAATTTTGGATTTTTTAATGGTTTTTTTTTATAAATTTTTAGTGTTTTTTTGAATAAATAGTTATTAATATCACTCCAGTAGAGTAAAAAAGTACATGTTACCTATTTTAGTATTAAAAAATGCAAGAATAATGTAACGAATAAAAGGCCGGTTGGTAGCTGACTGACTTTATTCATTTGTCTTTTTACAAACGTGCCAGTATTGTCATTTTAGTAATGAAAAGGTTGTTAACCTTCAAGTGCTAAATTTTCTCGAGCGCAATGCACTCCTGTCATCGAACCAGTTTGGATTCAGAGAAAACCATTCTACGGAACAGGCAGTCAACGTGCTTGTTAACGGCATAGTAGACTGTGTCGACAGTGGAGACAAGTGTGTAGGGATGTTTTTGGACCTCACCAAGGCCTTCGACACAGTCTCTATTCCCATTCTCGTAGTCAAACTCGAGATTAAGAGGTGTAGTACTTGACTGGTTCAAAACTTATCTCCAAGGTCGAAAACAGTGTGTTCGTGTGGGCGACCACTTTAGTGAGTTTTCCGATATTACTGTTGGAGTGCCTCAAGGCAGCGTACTAGGACCGACATTATTCTTGGTGTATATAAATGATCTCTGTAATTTCAACTTGCTTAACACTTCCATTACATCTTTCGCGGATGATACAGCGATCTTGGTTAAGGGCAGGGACTGGTGAGAGGTACGAAAGCAGGCAGAGTGCAGTATGGAGGCAGTCACAAATTGGCTTGACGCAAATCTACTTACACTAAATGTTAGTAAAACAAACTACATATGCTTTTCCATTAATGCCAGAGGCCAACCAAGCGATGATTTTTCCATAAGAGTTGATCCTCACCTCGCAGCAAGCAGTGGCAATACCTTTGAGCGTACAAATTTAATTAAATATCTAGGTATACTACTTGATGCGCACTTGAGTTGGCGTCAGCACATAGGATCCCTAAAGTGTCGCGTTCGCAAACTGATGTTCGTGTTTCGAGTCCTTAGAAATGTCGTATATCCGGAGCTATTAAAAACGGTATACTATGCACTCGGGGAATCCATACTGGGATACTGTAACTCAGTCTGGGGTGGAGCAGCAAAGAGTATCTTGATCAGCTTGGAAAGGTCACAGCGATCATTGTTAAAAGTTGCATTCCGCAAACCATTCCGCTATAGCACTAAGGCTCTGTATATGGAAGCAAATGTTCTAACGGTGCGACAACTGTTCCTTAGAAAGGTTATGCTGGCTTATTGCAAAGGATATGGTGAAAAATTTGGCGCTGATACAGGGCGACGAAAACGTTGGAAAACACCGAAATTGAAAACCAGATTTGCCCAGTCGTTCAGTGCATTTATCTCCCGTCTAGTTATTAAATGTTTTTGTAAATCATATAAGGCCTTCCGCCCCCCAGATAAAAAGATTTTAACGAAGTGGCTTAGGCATCATGATTACCGTGACACAGAACTGCTCCTTTCCGTTCTACAATAGGCAACTGTCATTTATTATTTACTGTTTTTTTTAAATATATAATATAAAACCTGGCACTAATTACATTACATCATATCATATTATCTATAATAATATTCAATTTATTTTAAGACCGAGTACCTTTATTCTATACGTAAACTACACTGCACACTTTACATACCTGAACATAATTAGTTAAAGCTAAAATTTAAACACATTGTTCTTGAGAAATATTGTTTATTAGCTCTGTACGATTGCATGTCTCGATTTTAATGCTTGTTATTCTACTGGGTCCTGTAACACAGGGAATCCTAGCTCAGGACCCAAAGACTTGTTTCTTTGTTGTAAATGTTGAGTCGGGAACCAGACCGATCTTGGACGTTAGTTTATGTTTAGAGCACTTCTCCCTCGCACTAAAATTATTGCCAAAAGATAATTCTCCCATTTCCCCCACGCTAGACTGTTGTGGTACGCCACGGCACGTTCGCCGCCACCGTCGCCGTCGCTGCCGCCGCGCGCGTTTCAAGCCGTCTCGTCGCAGTTCGCCTGTCGGATTATATAGCACTTGCTCAACACGCTCGCGCTGGATTGCGATGGTCACGCGTTTTACAGAGGACTCGGACTTGGGTCCCGCGCGATCACCATCATGCTTAGTGTAACCTTCTGTCGATTGGCTATGTATCGGTATCACCAGACCATCCTTTACCACATCTAATGTCACTTGATATAATTTTAAGGCGCGCATCCATTCGCGTCCCAAATGAGGCCGCGCTCCATCTTTTATCACGTACAATGGCAGAGTCACTTTTACCTCGTTTAACTCCACATCCACCGATATATAGCCAAGAGGATGGATTCGTGACATATCGTAACTGCGCAGCTGTACATGGTCCATCGTTATCAGTTTCTCTGCGAATTTTTGCTTGTACGTTGTCTCGTTAATGGCAGATATGCGACTACCAGTGTCGATCTCAAACACGATGACACGCCCGTCAACGTTAACTTCACACAAGAATGGTTTGTCTCCATCTGACTCCCGTATGTGAAAGAAATCTTCGTCGGAATCTGCACTCACGAAATTCTGTCGCTCAAATAAACGGCTCTTACGGTGCACCTTTTCACACATCAACCTCAAATGACCTCGTTGGTGGCACTTGTCACAGTTATATTGGGTGAATTTACACCTGTCGGGTCTGTGGTCCTTCCCGCACCGCCAACACTCCGTCGCATCGTCACTCGACGAGTCCCGCCGGGCCGCAGCCTTCTCGCCGCCGGCTCCGTCTCGGTGCGCCCTCCCGCACCGACAACACTGCGCCGCGCCGCGCACTCGCAGGACCTCGTTCTCACCTACACCGCCGCCGCCGCTACCGCAGCCGCCCGAGGTGTTCGCCGGCGCCGCCGCCGCGCCGCTCACCTCCGCGTGCCTCTCCGCAGCCTCGAGTGCGCGAGCCAGCTCCACCGCCTCCTTGTATTGAATATTTTTCTCGGCAAATATACGCGAACGCATGGCTTCGTTTGCCAACCCCGACACGAATTGGTCCCGCAAGTTTTCTTCGAGCGTTGCTCCAAAGCTGCAAGTGCTCGCGAGATGTTTTAAATTTTGAACATATTCGGCGAGCGGTTCGCCGACGCGCTGTCGCAACCTGAAAACGTGTCGCTCGGCGATCTCGGACCGTTGTGGCTCCAGGTGCCCGGTAACTAGTTTGACGAGCTCGTCGAAGGTTTTGCCTTCTGGAAGGTCCGGCGAACACAAGTCACACATCAGCGCATATGTGACATCTCCGACAACGGTTATAAGCAACGGCACGTCAAGATCCGCCTTCACTTCATTAAGCAAAATAAATTGCTTCACTCGTCGAATATAAGCTGGCCATTGTTTGGACGTTAAGTCAAACGAGTCTAATTTTCCAATTGGCATGTTAAAACTCCCGATTGGACCGTTTAATCACCGAAATAATAAATAAAATTCATCAACTCGTCGCCAATGTAACGAATGAAAGGCCGGTTGGTAGCTGACTGACTTTATTCATTTGTCTTTTTACATACGTGCCAGTATTGTCATTTTTGTAATGCAACCTATTTACATAATCCTTGCAAATAACTTTATTTTTGTCTATTGAAACCATGTCCAGTGTACCATTTAATTTATTGCTCGTATTACAGGCCACAACCTGTACATAACACATTAGGTGTTGTGCGAAAATATTCATTATCATGATATCAGCCGAAGGACATCCACTGCTGGACGTAGGCCTCCCCCAAAGAGTGCCAATTGTGGCACTGGCGGGCATTGGCCCGGTCCTGCGCCACCCGCGTCCAGCGGACTACAGCGACTTTCACCAGGTCATCAATCCATCTTGTATGGGGCCTACCCACGCTGCGCCTTCCGGTATGTGGTCGCCACTTGAAGACCTTTTCCGTCATAACGGCCATAGGTTCTACGTGCAATGTGCCCCGCCCAGTGTCACTTAAATTTAGCGATTAGGAGGGCCATGTCAGATAATTGGGTTCTATGGCGGATGACTTTATTTCTGATGCAATCACGCTGAGATACTCACAGCATAGCCCTCTTCATTGCTCTTTTGGTGACTTTAAGCCCTCTTGTGAGGTCCATAGTAAGCGACTACGTTTCAGTACCCATTATGTCGTAACTGGCAACACACACTGATCAAAGACTCTCGTCTTGTAACAAAATTCTTTTGAAAATATGAAAAATACCTGCTAAGTGCGTTTATCGCGATAGTAAGAATAAAAACTCCCATTAATTTTGATAAGAGGTTAACCTAACACCAAAAAAGTGATTGTATTGGATTTACACAGCTCAAATGCCATGAAATATTAATAAAAAACAATAATAGTACGTATCATTGCGATGTTATACTTCTTCGTTTACACCAAAAAATCGAAACAATGTTATCTTTTGCAAGAACACATAACAAAGCGATCAAAATTCTTACGAAAATGGCGGGTATATTGGGATTAGCCGATAACTTTGAACTCTTGGGGTTGACTATTTTACTCACCATGTGATTTAAGCAATTTGTTAAAAAAACTGGCAGTAGCTGTTTTTCTCAGGCACTTTTTTGCTACATAATGTTGGGCAAAACGGAAATGTTAAGAAATGGATTTTGAGTGTTTACACTTTAATAAAAGATATTATAGAACTAATTGCTATAACTTTTTTGTAGGCGCCCATACAAACTTTTACCCCGTTTTCACCCCCTAAGGAACCTTTCCGGGATAAAAATCTCTCCTATGTCCTTTCCAGGGACTCACACTATTTCTACACCAAATTTCATCTAAATCGATTTAGCGGTTTAAGCGTGAAGAGGTAACAGACAGACGGGTGACTTTCGCATTTATAATATTAGTATGGATGAGGATGCACATGCAAAAGACATTCCTCCTGCATAGTCTAAGCGATAGAGTGGCGTATAAAGTTTGTGTTTGTACCTTGTCGGGCGATTCGAGACCTCTGACTGAAGTTTAAAAAACATTGAATTTAATTTGACAAACATACATAATTCCTTAATATACATGCATGCTATCGGTAAAATCTGCAATCGTTTAAATAAAGGCCTGCAACTTACCCGCCGCCATGGGACACCACAAATGGCTCGGATACACTTTATCTGTGCCTTAAAAGCAATGTTTATGTCTACTGAGTTTCCCCACATTATAAGACCATAGTTGAGAACTGAATGCACGTTACGTAAAATTATCTATGATACAAACAAAACTAAACGAAAATCGTTTCATCCGTTTGGGAACTACAATACCACAGACAGATACACAGACGCACAGATAGGTACACAGACAGACACGTTAAATTTATATTACCCCTCTTTTTGTATCGGGCGTTAAAAAATAACTACATATAACTGTTTGAAGAGGATATTTCATTATATTTCTACCACTTTGTTTGCTTTCCTTAAACAAATAGTTTCTGTTAGAATACTGTTAAAGTGAAACTAATTTAGGTCTTGTTAGTGGCTTAATATGATAGTGATTGATGTATATATGTACTGCAGAGGTTTATATCTCCCGCATGTGGTTCAGCCGGTCCGGCGTGAGGTAACGTTGATCATGGCTGTGTGACTCGATGCTGTCTTTTCGCCGTCGGTGGTCAAACCTATTGTACTGTCGAAAACAAACAAGACTAATTAATTAAAAAACTAAAAAGCCCGTCTGCGTTTCTTGGAATTTGGCCAAATATCCGGCATTTTGTTTTTTTTTTTTATATACCCAGTGTCACTCTCACAGTAAATACAAATCCAACGACACCTCTCACCACCAGAGCGTGCCAAACAATTATACATACATACATACTCTCGAAAACGTTACACGTACGTTTTCACTTAACATTACAACTAGTACCCGAATAAATATCGAATACCCGGTATGCAAGAAAAAATATATTTTTCTACCCGGTTGTACCACTTTGTATTATGTCCGAATACGTATTTTAGCTCACATAATTCCGATCACTGCTCGTAACGCACGAGCCGACAGGGCGGGCAGTTCTGCACTGGCGGTGTCATGCGAAGTCCTGGTGAGAGATCGTCGGCCCAGGTCGGAGTGCCAGTTACTTCGTAAGTTTTAATAATTTTAGTCATATACTTGTAAACAAGACTTACGAAAATTAAACTTCTAAGATAATTAACTGTTTTCAATAGCACTTACATAGATGTCATGATGTTTTAAAGGTCGCCTGTAATTTGACCCGTCCAAGTAATCACGACTTATTTTATTTGCATCATAAACGTAAGGAACGTTTAATCCATGATTGTCTCCACTTGAAATTTTGTCTAAGTAAGCGTCGCCATTTCGAAATTGTCCATCTTCATAGTCAGGACTTATCAACATTGCTGGCGGATTATCATAGTCTACATTTCTGTATCCATTTTCAACTTGCTTATTAATATCAAAATTGTGCATGTCCATAGAGTGGAAATGCAGCGGATTTTGAATTCTAGACGAAAATTGATTTCTTTGCGTGCCGATAATTTCTTTTTCATAGTCAATAATTGAAGGATCGATTATGTACCTCAAATCACCTTTCCTTATGTTTTTCATTGGCCTTAAGAAATTGTTATAAGTTCCTGGGACACCCGTTCTAGTATTAAGCATTTTCTTCAGAACCGTATTATGAATATTTTTGTTGTACTCTTCTACTGTACCTCGTACACCGTATTGTAAGCCTCTGGTGGTTACTCCTTGAGAACTTTTGGAGTCAACTGGAGTAACAGTAGCATCGTAAAATTTTCTCTCGTCATTATATGCTGCAATATCCTTAGAAATGTGCGTATTAAGTTTACGTTTATGTGCTAAATATTCTGATACTAGTTGATCCATATTAGAAAAGTCTTTTCTCGGCTTTACAGTGTGTTGTTTTTTTTTCGGTGGTATTTTCAACTCTGTTGCTTTACGACTAAGATTTGGTTTCTTACTTTCTGGTTTAAATAGTATAAACGTGCTGTTGTCAATGGGACCTTCGTTGGAAAATCGGGTTCCTGGATCAACTACAAAGTAGTTCTTGAAGTAACGATCTCTTACCGATTTAACACGGTCCTTGATTTTTTGTCTGGAAGATAAAGGAGGTTTTGTATAAAATTTGCCCTACCAAATGATAAAGATATATTATTATTTATTTATTGGTATTCAGGATAACAACATCCGTAGACCTAGGACATATTGATTATTACATAAAAGAAGGCCAATAACAGTCATCCATTAATTACTTATCTACGATTGTTAATAAAGCATTATCTAACGTGAAAAACTGCATACTAAAACCAATGTTCAATGTGTTATTTAATATAACGTGCCGGAAACTATATTAAACGTATTACATAATTTGATAAATACCTGCGTGCTGTATTATTTACTAAGAGATTTAATTTCAGTCATTTTTAGTTTGAATAAATTGTATAAAATAACTCACCGTAGATTTTCTTTTAGCCCGTTCAAAGCGACTCTCTGAAAGTAATTAAATTAAATAAATAAAATAATAAATAAATACTGGAGGACAATCTTACACAAATCGACCTAGTCCCAAACTAAGCAAAGCTTGTACTATGGGTACTAGACGATGATATACATACTTATATAGATAAATACATAGAGAACATCCAAGACCCAAGAACAAAATCCGTGCTAGATGCACAAATAATGCCATTGCCGGGATTCGAACCCGGGACCTCTAGCTTTCGAGGCAGTGTCACTACCAACTAGGCTAAACAGACCGTCAATTCATTTATGTATCGGAAATTAGGTCCTCGAAGTTGTTCAAGAGTGTTTCTACCTATTGTACGATCTAGATTGTTTAAAACAATTTGAAGAGAGAAGCTGATTGGAGAATCGAATTGAGCTGGGCACTATTTGAAAACGCGTCTTAATTCTTAAAAAATATAACATCCTTGCACAATAAGGATCTACTTTCATGCTGCCTAGTTTTATACATCGTTCATTATCGCATTATAAGATTGTATCATTGTTATTGCATATGAAATAATATCGCTTTTTAGTGACTTACCTACTTAGCAACTGTCGGTTGATAATTCTAATTTACCAGTGGCTCAGTAAACTTTGCATATATTATTTGTCTTGTTTAAGTTACACAATTTCCAAAAACGGATTCGTTCAAGAAATTCCATATTAATATCGAACGTGCTCACAAAATTTTACAAGAATCGACCTGTGGAGGAGAATGGCCGACAACAAACGTATGTACTAAAGCATCCTTTGTAAAGCTACTTCGATCGCTTCGCTCACTCAGTTTATTACCCAGCGAACAAGAGTGACTTGTGCCGCATGTCTTTAATCTCCTAAGAATCGAACGTTAATCTCCTAATCTTCTTAATACTTGTGCCTAGTCTACTTAAAATGCCGTGAAAATTAGTTTCTACTTATCTCACGATGTCTTTTGTGTTTGTGAGAAAGGGACCAAGTGTTTTTTCAGCTAAATGTGAACTGCATCAAAATATTTTTACTTGACCCGTCAAATGTAGTCGTAAACTTGGAACCCGCATTATTTGTACCGCCACGTATTCAGTTAAGCCATTACTCGTACCTTGTTTTGTCTGAAAAAGAAAGTTAAAATATTAATGCAATAATTTTCATGCTGTTTAAGATTCACATTTGCACAGCACACACACAGAAGCACACAAACACAGCAGGGACAGAAGTGTACACAGCAGATCCCGTATCAGGTTTTCTCACGTGATTCGAGAGCTCTGGCTGCTCGTAATTTATTATTAAAATCATTACTATAATATAAAATATAAAAAAACCTACTCACAGAGTGTTCGGGTCCGCATCTTCGACAGTGACTATTGGCATTAGCACCATGGCTGGTTTCCCTCCTGGAACTAATTGTATTCTTATATTAATAAACATAGTACCTACACCGCATGCCAAGCGTGGCGATTATGGCATTTACCCCCCATGAAATTGGGGGAGGCCTATGTCCAGCAGTGGACGTCCTAGGGCTGATATGGTGGTGGTGTTGGTACCTACATTACTACCTCCACTCAATTGCTCAAATGTTAGCTGGAAGAGGTCCCTTATAGGGATAAGCTCGCCTTTGTACTTTAATGCTTTGTGACATCTTTATGTTTTAACCTGTAATTGTGTACATACAATTAAGGGTTTACATACATACATACATTACATTATTGTCGAGGCCTGGAAGGAGGCAATTGCAGGCTGAGTATTAGTTTAAACGGACGATCTTGGGAGTGGGAAGGTCGTCCGGTCGTCCGTCCATATTACGAATCCTGCAATTGACATTCCAGCCGAGGCATATAGTGATTTCCTCAAAAATGGGGGAAAAAAGATTAAATTGAAATTAAGTTTTAATAAATATAACCCAAAAGCAAATTGTTCATGATCTCCCGCCGACGTATTTTTTTAATACAAAATCATAAGTGTATTTTCCACCGAAACCCGCAAATTACTAACGTACAAAAATATCGCGTTTCCAACAGAAAAATACGACTTGAATTGAATGTACAGTCAGCGTCAGAGAAAAGCGCAAATAGAGCGCTCGTGGCCCAGCGGCGCCCGCGTACAGTTCTTGGATGGGTGACCGCTTTGAGTGGTTACTAACTGAGCGCTCCCGTGCTTTGGAAGGCACGTTAAGCCGTTCATCCCTGTTGCTGTCTAGACTGTCTGTTAACGACTGTTAAGCCAGGTTAGAGGCCTTCGGGCGGCAGAAGAAGAAGAATGCCGGTATTTCGGTGCGCCGTTCTCCCTATCTTCTGTGGCCGAGGCGGGATCGCAGAGGGCGAGGCGTGTTGATATTTCGGTGCGCCTACACTCTCCTTACCCCCTGCAAACTTGGCGGGGCCGTTCCGCGGAAACGGTGTTGGTGGGGCCGCAGAGGAAGAGAAATCTTTTCCCTATCCTCTGCGGCTGAGGTTTGGTTCGTGGCAGAACAACCGACCTGCTCTGCCACCGGTTGCCGGAAGTTTTTCGGCACCCATGACCTCTAGCAATGGACTCCGGGAGGTCCGGTACTGCACAAAGTAGAGGTCGAGATACCACATAACCATACCACCCCTGGTCACCCCCCCCCCCCACCCCACCTAAACAAAAAAAGGGCTACCTCCTTCCTCCTTCGAGCAAGTTTTCTTTCAAGCGAATGCTGCGTAAACATCTGCTTAAACAAGAATTCGACTAGAATCCATCCCTATAATTATAGTATGTATTGAATATGAAGTGGTATATCTATTCTTGTATGTATGTAACTTTTATAAATATCTTGTATTTTTGTATGTTTATTTGTAGTGTATATATATATTAATTTAGTCTTCGAATTTTCTTAGTGGATATTATATTTTTTTCTTTGCACCTTTTATAAATCTCTGTTTAGCCCAATGGTTGGCTGATAGAGAATGCCATTTGGCATTAAGCCCGCCATTTGTACAATTACATTTTGTACAATCGAGTTTAAATAAATAATATTGAATTATGATAATAATTAGTGGTATGCTAATTCATCATTTGTAGATATACTAATATATTTCAGAATGAGTATCAAAATTATAATGAAAATTAATTATTATTAGATCGATTGCATAAGTAACAGAGACAGCGTGGCAGGGACCCGGTTCCCCTTGATATGACCTAGGAACTATACAGTATGGGATTCTTCAAGAAAGGAGTGTATACATTTTTAAAGGGTCGGCAACGCGCATGTGACACCCCTGGAGTTGCAGGCGTCCACAGGCTGCGGCGACCGCTTACCATCAGGCGGGCCGTACGCTTGTTTGCCACCGACGTGGTATTAAAAAAAATCTGAGGCAACTTCTTGATTTGTCGGTGTAGACGCGGTACGTTATGAGAAAACGCATTATCCCTTTAACTGCGCCTACATTTAAATGAGCGCTTTCTGACTGGTGCAGGATGCGCGGAAATGGGGCAATTCAAATGCAGTTACTTCCCCGCTTCTTCGTAAGTACTACTGCGAAAACGTAATACTGACGGTATCTTGTTAAGTGAGGAAATCTCAGCTCACGTCAAAGAGCAAATATCCCGTATCGAACCATTCTCCGGTCATTGTGGAAGTCTTTGGGGGAGGCCTATGTCCACCAGTGGACGTCTTTCGGCTGACATGATGAACCCGTCTCGCCTACTCAGAAATTTGCCCTTTACGGTAGGCATACTCGTATATATATTTTATGTTATTTAAGTACAGTGTGTACGACTTACAGTCATTTCGTCTAGACTTGTAGCACCTCACGCGAGGGGGTGGCTGTATTGGGTGATCCACAGGATCCAGTCGGTCGCTGCAGAGACAATCGTCTATTCGGTCTATTGACTGAAACTGATAGCATGTGCAATATCCTCTGCTATAATCAGTATTATACACTGCAAAACCTTGTCCAGGCCGGTGAGCGGTGTCACACACGAACATCAACGACTGAAACACACATGAAACAAAAATTATAATAATAATTTTTAAAAAATGGGGTGCGGGTGCTGACTCTGTGTGCGTCCCATGACACGGGCAGGGACAGCATCCGCTCGGTGTACCCCTAGGTTGCATTTCATTAAATTGTCAAAAGGGCTTCTACGTGTTGGCTATGTGGTACTCGGTTGGTATTTCGGTACTTCGGCTCTGCGCACGCCTGCCAAAGGTCCGGGACACCATTATCCCGTGAGCGAAAAAGACGTATATTAATTTAATCATATAAAACCCTTAGTATTACATTTTTACTTCTGCCAAACTGCTGAACAGTTTGTTAGTTGGATGATTACCTTGGTAAAAACTTATGATTTTATTGTGTTTCACTTTAACTTTGATATTTTTTGTGCTAAATATTTTCTAAACAAAACATATTATAATTAATAAAGACTTTTGATTTTGTCCAGCCAAGTTCACCCCAGGACCTGGCGAGCAACAACCGTGTGGCAGTTTTCTATGCAGTTTGTCATAATACCAAGAAAGCTGTTGGATATTTAAGAAAACTGCTAAGTTAAAGCTCAAATTATAAACAATCTAGTACCAGACTTGGCACCTTTTCAGATAATCTACGGAACTTGGCACCTATTTAGATCTCCAATTCTTTTGTCGGTGAATATGACAACCACGCATCGCATATTCTTAATATTGAACTTTCTTTCGAGTATAGATGAGTACGGTAGAAAAGAATCAAAACAATCAAAACTACATTAAAAATACGCTTGCCATATCTAGGAATCTAACTGGCAAAAATTCGAAAAAGCAATATCCTGTACTTTTATGGCTTGAATGGACAAGGTAACAAACATTGTAAATTAAATGAAAGCAAAACCATGAAAGACAAGACAAATTGCTTTTACTCAAGGGTCCAACAAATATGAACGAGTTAAGAACTAAGGTTCACAAATGTAAATATGTTTACAAGCGGAAACGTCCACTTAGCGGAATTATATGTTCCAACCGAAAATGAAAAATTGACCCCACCCGGGGTGATCAATTTTTTATTTTCGGTTGGAAATTAAGGTTAACAATACTATTTTGAATATTCACCACAACTCGCTATTTAAAGTTACTCGAAATGAATTCCTTAAAAAATAAATGTACGTACTTATCCAACAAAATGAAGCTCATTTCGAACAAGTAAATAAATTGGTTATCTTAATCCTACTCGTTTTTTCGCTTCAATTAAAGCAAGTGTAGATTTCAAGGTTTTCCTTTCATTTAATTTACCATGTTTGTTAGAGAGATTTGATTGTTATGATTGACCCTGTCAATTTATGCCGCAAAAGCACAGGCGACAGACAGGGGAGGTTTTGTTGTTTTTTCTAATTCTAGCCGGTTTGATTCCTGGGTGTGTCAAGCGTATTTTTAAAATCTTTGAATGCATTTCTTTTTGGTTTCAAAATAAAGGAAGTGGCTATCTCAATTATTTAGAGCAATTTTCCTCCAGGTGGCACTATAAAATTCCATCCCGTATATAAATACCCGTCAAAAAGTTGTAAAATCTTAAGCAAACTAGGTAGAGTCTGACTAGCATAAGTCTGCACCAGCAATTTTAATTTATTGTCTGTAAATCGGTATATGATAACACTGAAGATGGGGCACTAATTAGTCTTGATACTTGTGTATTATCTTTAATATTTAAACAAGTGAAAATACTATTATTTTCACTTGTTTAAATATTAAATAATAATATATTAGTAGTAGTGAGTATTAGTATGTACGAGTATGTATGTATTTCAGCCTATATACCTACGCCCCACTGTTGCGTACAAGCCTCCTGTCATTCTCGAAAATTGCATGTTCGTGTGCTGGAATCGTAAGTTTTTTCTCATGCATCATTGAAAAGGTATTTTTTATTTTTTTATGGCTGTTTTACTGATAAGGCCACGTAATGTTGATGTTAGTTAAAAATAATTTTCATTTTATTGTGCGTTTTGTTTGCCCTATGTCAAAACTACCACAATTATACTCTACTTACACACCACTACTTTTATTACTTATACACACCAGGTTTTCCCAGAAGAAAATTGTGTTTCGGTGACCAAAGATATTGAGATTTTTTTCTGTAGGGGGTGAAGATAGTTTGAAGTAAGTACTTGCTTAATATCTTTGAGACCTTATCTGTCAATTCACGTACACACGGTATAAACGCTGGTTGTCTGTCAACACGGTGATCAAGGTATTTGGTACAGGTGGATAACGCCGCGAAAACAGCTAGGTAATAAATAAATTACTCTTCTTCCAAATATTCAATTTCTTCATATTCTGTCGATGATGATTCTACGAAATCGACCTCATCATACTCTGATTCTGTTGTGCTGTTGTTTTCGGTGCTTTCGTTACCATCAGAGTCGTCGGAGACATGAATTACAAACGGCTGTTGGAAATTATCCATTCTTTTTTGTTTGCGTGCATGTTCTATTTCGAGACGCTTGACATTGTCAAATACTTCTGACAATGATCCGTTATAATATAAGAGAACGTTTTTTCTATTTTTTCGTCATTTCCGGTATATGGCCATCAAAAATAAAAAAAAAATTTCAAAATAAAATTTTGCATACATTGGAAACTAAGAGACTTTGTACTAACACATGTTGTGTCTAAAATATTTCAAATTACCTTCTCAATCATCCCTGAAAGTCTTTGCACTTAGTTACCAAACACCCTGTATAACTGTTAGCTTAGCTGCAATATAATTCTCGTTGCGGGTTCTGGTGGATGAGAGGTTTTTAATGGAATTTCAAACAAACATTGAAAAAGTACCAATATTGTTTGATAAACTCACCGGTCAAAGCCTTGATGAGATGTAAACATTGCCGCTTTTCTGCGATAATCTCTCGCCTCTCGTTGTTCTGTCACTGTGTCATAATTATTGAGCATTCGGAATAATAATTCTCGCTCCCCCTTTTACACGGTTTGCCCATAATATGTGCTAACAATCGTAAACAAATTAATTCAATTTAATTCGTGTGACACATTCACATTTGACATCTGCGTCAAATATAAAACATTGCCATACGTAATGTTTAAACGTTTGACAGTTCATTTGCTTGGAAGAGATATACTGGTCTGACTCTAGTGACTTTTACAAGAACCTGATAGGCTATTCCATGTATGACCAAGCCCCACCGTACCCTTTTTTCATACAACAGCGGTAGCAATTAAATATACGGCTTGCCTGATAGTAAGCAGACACCGCCTACTTACATGATAACGACGTGTTTCATCCGTGCCAATGCCAACCGCATGATCAACAAATTTAGTCACGCCGCAACCGAATCTTGAACTGTATCCATATACTATCAGTAGATATGGGTTTATTGTCTGCTCACTAGAAAATAGAATAATGCCCTGTTAGTATGTAGAACGGACGACTCAGCTTTGGAACGCCCCCCACGAGGTGGGCTGATGACCTGGTTAAGGTCGCGGGAGTCCGCTAGATGCGGCCGGCAAATGACCGGTCTCTGGGGGAAGCCTATGTTCAGCAGTGGACGTCGATCGGCTAACGATGATGATTATGATGATGAGTATGTAGAAAAAACCAATCACAAAATCGATCTTGCAGTTTGCGAGCTAGCAACAGATTTTCATTACCAAGTTCCTTTCGGTAGATTATAAAACTCTAGAGACGTGTCATGATTGTCATGAATCCCCGTGAACGACATCAGAACGTCATAATTTTATTTTCCATAGAGGTCACCGTGAACCCAAATAATAGTAGTATAGATACAATGCAAGATTCGAGACCTTCAGGAGAAGGCGTGAAACTACATGATAACGCTTGGTTCGACCTCTTGTCCCACTTATGAGAACTCAGACCCCATCACGCTTCTGCGTATCCAATACCGCCGTCCGCCGTATACGACATTAATTTATTTGTCATTCCAGCACTACACTTCGCTATGCACTATTCTTTATGTGGCTGTGCCTTATTTGCAAAAAATATTTTTTTTGTGCACGAACAACAAACATGGCCATCCACACTCTGTGCCGGACGGTGCACCGCCGGTATGCCTAACTTATTCGTGTCCACGTGTATTATTTTGTGTTCACGTACACAACAAAAAACCGGAAAGGTCAATTATGATTTTCTTTTGGTTGCGCTTTGATCAAATTCGTCAATAACTTGGTTGGCCATTTTACATTGCGTCGTTGCTACAATGTAAGTTCCCTTTACTCACACAAGTTAGGCTGCGTTCACACACACGCGTTCAAAGTTCTTATTCCAAGCTCGAACCTAATGAAAGTAACTTCTACCGATCTCGGCTATCATTGCTAGTTTGTCCTAAAGCCTTCTCATACATTAGAATCCTCATTTCTCCACCTTCGTATCTCGCTGTGTACAAAGTTGACTTAATTTTGCATGTTATAACTTTCAAAATTCAATTACAGTTTTATAAAATATCGGCCAGCAAAAAAGATCTCAACTGACGCGCATTGATCTCCGCGCCATCTTGTGAATATCTGCGTCTTACTGTTCGGGTGTGACGATGACTAGTTTGGCACCAGTTGTAAGCAACTGTCGCTGTGCCGTGAAACGAGACGAGAAAAAACTACCCTCCTCTTTCTTACACGAATAGTGCAAGTGAAACAGGAACCGTAACCCGACTTCGCAATAAGTAGTGATACCACCTGAAGCTGACTACTCCTACTCCCTGTCTGAGCTGATCTAGACACGCGGTAGCGTGTCCAGCCAAGTTCACCCCAGGAACTGGCGGACAGCAGCCGTGTGTTATTTTACACGAACCGTTTGGAGCCACTTTTGACCCCCCAATAACTCCAAATCTATCTAACATAAAAAAATGAAATGTAGTACATGTATTAAGATCCTTTAGAACAACTAGAACCCCAAATTTCATAAATATAAGTTTAATAATTATTGAAATATTAAATTCCAAAAAACAGCATTTTTACCACTGACTGACTGACTGACTGACTAGTAATCAAAAACCTAACCCACTTCCAGGTGACCTATAAAGCTGAAATTTGGCATGCAGCTTGGTAATTGTGAACGCATTTATCCTTATTATGCGTGTTATATTTATGGATATTATTATCCTTTGGTGTTTTAAAGTCATCCTTATTTTTGTGGATGTCTAGCAGGCTGTTAAATATAAATAATGAAATTACTGTCATAATTCGACTTTTTATAAAGAATTCTCTGGCTGAAGTGCCTTTGCGTAAACTAAATATAATTCTAACAGCTCGTTTTTGTGATATAAGAATCCTTTGCATTACTACAGCATTGCCCCAAGTAGCTACGGCATAATTTAGATGAGCGTGAACAAGTGCGTAGTAAGCCGTAATAAGTGTTTTGCGATTAATTAAGGGTCTCAGTTTTAATAGTGCGTAATTTCCTGAAGCAATTTTGTTACAAATTTTGTTAATGTGACATGAGTGGCTTAATTTATTGTCAAGGTGATATCCTAAAAATATTGTGTTAGTTACATTTATTAAACCTATCTGTCTAATATTTATATTGTCAATTTATTTTTATTGTCGTATGTTAATAGTGTAGTCTTGTTAGAATTCAAAATAATTCCATTAGCATTAAACCATTTTCTTAGCGGTATCATAATACCCTCAATATTCTCTTCCAGCTTAGCTAGGTTAGTATATTTTAAGCCCACATGTGTATCGTCTGCAAATAGGGTAACCATAGCGTAATTAGGTATGCACTCAGGTAAATCATTTACATAAATTAAGAATAAAATTGGGCCCAGTATAGACCCTTGTGGTATACCAACACTGACATTGGCTTCCTGCGACCATGTGCCAATAATGTGTACTTTTTGACTTCTGTTATTAAGATAGCTTTTTATTAAATTAAGCTCTTGATGTTTGAATCGATACTATTCTAGGGTAACGATAACCAACAGCACCGATCATCGTGGCACTCTTTTTGAAGGCCTGCATCGAGCAGTAGACAAATCCTTCAGTTAATATACATGCATACATACATATTAGGGGACAATCTTACACAAATCGACCTAGTCCCAAACTAAGCAAGGCTTGTACTATGGGTACTGGGCGACGATACATACTTGTATAGATAAATACATAGAAAACATCCAAGATAGATCCATAGAAAACATAAACAAATAATGCCCTAACCGGAATTAAAACCCGGGACCTCTAGCTTCAGAGGCAGTGTCACTACCAACTAGGCTAAACAGGCCGATTTTAAGATAATGCATTAAAATTAAAGAATCGTGAAGATAACGCATCTGATTAAATTCAGTTGTGTGGAATTCATATTGTGCAGAATCACTAATTGGAAGAAACAAGATTGCGTAGAAATAATGACTGTGAAGCATTACGCATGTGATTAAATTCAGTTGTGTGGAATTCATATTGTGCAGAATCGCGAATTGGAAGTGTGAATGGAAGATTGCGTAGAAATAATGACTGTGAAGCATTAGTACGCATGTGATTAAATTCAGTTGTGTGGAATTCATATTGTGCAGAATCACGAATAGGAAGAAACAAGATTGCGTAGAAATAATGACTGTGAAGCATTAGTACGCATGTGATTAAATTCAGTTATGTGGAATTCAAATTGTGCAGAAATTGCATACATACTTATAATCCAGGACCCGATTATGTTTTAAAACTACGACCAAAACCACCGTGGGATGGGCAGTAGCATCCCTGGAGTGCGGTGGAGATACTGCGATCGCCAACCCGCATGCCGAGATTGCCAAGTATGGCGATTATTGGCATTTATCCCCCATTAAATTGGGAAAGCCTATGTCCAGCTGTGGACGTTCTTGAGCTGTAATGGTGGTGGGTGGTGGTAAACTTATAAAAATAAAGTACTTACTGAGTATAGTTTCTAATTATCTCTGGTGTAACATCTCTCTTTGAATCGTAGATAGATTTTGCAAATCTTGTAATGGCAAACCTTAATTTTTCAACCGTTGGTTCTGGGCCTAGGACAAAAAATATTTATATTATCATTTAATTAATTTTAAAACCCAATAATAACGATAAAAAATAAATATTGGGGGACAATCTTACGCAAATTGACCTAGTCCCAAACTAAGCAAAGCTTGTACTATGGGTACTAGACTACGATATACATCGTCATCTAGTTAAGTACCTTACATACTGGAGCATATTGGAACGCTCCCCAAATATATCGTAATTATATTTTTATTTCACATCAGTTTTATATAGCGGTACATTGAATACACCTTCCTACCAAATTTCATAATTCGATGACATAGTTCACAATCGTACTAATTACGAGAAAAAAGGTAGAGAAATTAAAATTAGTGAACCATAGTTCTAATTACAGCATTTTTTTCCTAGTAATTAGTACGATTGTGAACTAAGGCTTCGAATTGTAGTGTTTATAGTCTTCGAGTAAATCGGTTACGACATACGGACGATCAGACATGACGAAACTAATGAGGGTTCCGTTTTTGTCATTTGGGTACGGAACGATGTAATAATAATCACTCATTCATAAAATGCAGTTTCCCGGTCTCTGCAACAATGTGAAGTACATTGACTCTTACGAAAAATATCCACCAATTCCAAATTTGGTACGTAGGTTCCTTATAAGGTCTAGGGGTGCACTAAGAAAGGGTTTTTCAAAATTCAACCCCTAATGGGGGTGAAATTGGGGTCCGAAGTTTGTATGGGGAAAAAAAGATTAGTTACACTTCACAGGAATATTTGTGAAACCCCCTATTGGGGTGCGAGGGGGTTGAAATGTCTAAATATGAATATAGGTGTCGTTTTCATGGTTGTTTGGGACGTTAATTACGAGAGAGGCATCAATTTTGAAATTTAATATTGCGGATATGAAAACTTTTGAAAGTTTGTGCCAAATTGCGAGAAGAAACTTACTGACTTAGGCTGGGTTGCACCAAACCGTCTGTAATCGTAAGCTGTGTTCGTTAAAATTTGAATGTATGGAAAGTTTGACAAGTTTCTATGAGATGACAGCTGCCGGCGCCATATTTAACGTTGATCAGTCTGTGATCGTAAGTCGGTGCAACCCAGCCTTAGTGAGTGCTTTATCAACGCACAGCCCAAACTGCTGGTTCTGGAGATTCGAAATTTGGCATGTAGTTTCCTAATAAAGTCTAGAGGTGCAGTTCTGTCCGCTCTCTCGTCAGTAGCGGACGCGTCTTCTGCTTATATTAGCTCCGTGATGAAATATTTGCGAAGTTAAATTGTTATTGGTCGGTTTTTTGGATTTTTTGATTTCTTGTTACTCCTGTGGCATTCTTATGAGACGACTCCTCCTACTGGGCGGTCTTAGAAAAAGACAAATATAGTTTGGCTGCTCCGTTGGATTTGAACCCACGTCGTCTGGTTCAAGGGGCCACCGCTTACACCACTGGACCACACTTTGGTCCTGCTCAGCGGCGAAATTAACGACTGGTTGGCGCAGTGACGTCAGAACGGCTAGTGCATCGGCTACGACTAACTGCTACGAGGTGCTACGCAGCGTGACGCCTGGTATGCTATTTACGCGACTCTGTCGTTAGATGTGCTACGTAGTGCTACATTGTAACTGAGGAAGCTATTTTTACGTGTGAGTACATGATGTTAAGAGACAGCAGTCCCGAGATGGTGTGCCATGCGTGTAGGGGGGTCCTCGACGTCAGAGAAGAATACCTACAATGTATGGTCACAACTTGCGGCTTACTTTACCATTATTTATGCAATAATAGAGAACTCACGTCTGAGGAAAAGGCTACCTGGGTGTGTTCTGAGTGTTGTAATGCGCGGAGGAAGGGTGGGCGTAACTGTGATACTCCTGTCGGTACACCGGTCACCATAAAGAACGTGGTTTGCAGAAATAGAAGCGAGTCCTCTCTCTCGGCACCAGAGGCTGCGAGCAATCTATCGGTAGCGCAAGAATTGCAGCTTACGCGAAACCAAATGACCGTTTTGGCTGGTCAACTGGCCGATGCTATGGCAGCCATTGCTCAATACCAGCAGACGCTTGCTGAAAGTGTTACAAAATTCAGTATTATCAACGAGAGACTTATAAGTTTGGAGTCGGTACCGGTATGCTCCTGTAGGTGCGGTGAGGCAGAGCTTCGTCCTTCGGGGACTGATACCTTGTCACCCAAGCCGAAGCCCAAGCAGAAACCCAAGCAGAAGCGAAAACGTCGTGCTAAGGAGAATTCATCGGGTCAAACGAGTGCTCCAGTGGTGAGCGTGGATAGAACATCGTACGAGGAAGAAACGAACCTGTCCAGTGGTGTACCTGCCGCCTTACCTGAGGAAGATAACTCGGAGCAGGATGGCAACGGAAGTCACGGAGAGGAGCCTGCGGCTGGGGAATACCAGGAGGTTCGTTACGGGAAGCGGCGGTTCACCTCCGTGCGTGGTACAGCGGGTCCCGATGTGAACCCCCTTAAAGCTGTGGAGCGACGCAAATTTATTCATCTATGGAACATGATTTCGGGAGCGGATGATGTACGAGAGTATCTCCAAACTCTAGGCCCGGAATGCATTTGTACGGTTGAAGAGCTCAAGCCAAAAGGTGAATATAAATCATACAAAATTGGTGTACCGACGAAAATGTACGAGATGTGTCTGTCAGCGAGTATCTGGCCGGATAATGCCCGGGTCAAGGAATGGTTTTTTCGAAGATCGCAAAACAGCGGCAGACCAGCGACAGCATAACACTTCCAGGGTGAAGCCAAAAGTAAGACCAAAGCAGACGCTGAATGTTGTTTACCAAAATGTAAGAGGCCTGAACACGAAGCTCAACTTTTTTAGGCTCAATATGTTGTCTCTGGATTGCGATGTTCTGGCTGTGACCGAATCCTTTCTCACTGATGCTATTGAGGACTCAGAGCTCTCATGTGGAGAATGGACTGTGACGCGTCGTGACCGTGCCACCGGCTCGCGTGGAGGCGGAGTGCTGCTTGCTGCTCGCCCTGGGCTGGATATGCGGCGGCGGCCGGAGCTGGAGACGCGAACTGGGGAAAATCTCTGGGTTTCATTCACCGTGGGAGAGGTTTCTTATCATATCTGCGTTGTGTACATTCCGCCTAGTGCCTCTGACGAAATTTATATGTGCTGGTTCCAAAAAGTGGAACAAGTGTTTGAATCACTGAATGGTGTGATCGTTATTGTAGGTGATTTAAATTTGAATCCGTTATATACTTCACGTTCCATTTTATGTTATTATAGTTATTTCCTTACTGTGTGTGGCATATGTGATATGAATGAGGTGACGAATGCGCGTGGAGGAATGCTAGATGTTGTGCTTGTGCCAGAGCGTATTCGTGGGGTCAGTGTCTCCGAAATTGAGGGAGTAGGTTTAGTACCTCGACGTGATGAATACCACCCGCCAGTAGACATTTCGGTCCCCATCAAAGCCGCGATGCGACCCTCCTCTGATAAAATGGACCCCAGCAATGTGGACTCAAGGCAAGACTGGAACTTTGCAAAAGGGGACTACATACTTATGTACCAATTACTGTCAGAAGCAAGCTGGCGGGAAATTCTTAATGCTGATGATGTCAACACTGCGGTAGAAATGTTTTATAACCAAATCTACAAAGTTTTTGATGAGTGCATACCTAGGAAGATTCGGTTGAAGCGGGTCGGTAGAAAGTTCCCGGTTTGGTTCACAGCGGACATAATTGCTGACATAACACTGAAAGCTAGTCTTCATCGACAGTGGAAAATCACAAAAAGGCCTGAAGTTTACAGAGAGTTTGCCGAACTGAGAACTGACATTAAAAACCGAATATCCCTCGCCTATGACTGTTACATTGATCGAGTCCAAAGTAGAATCAAGAGTGATCCGCGCTCCTTCTGGCAGCATATAGACAGTCTCAGGTCGAGGGGTGGGTTTGCGTCTGAGGTTTCGTTTGAGGGGAAACAGTTTGTTGGTGCAGAGGCTGCTTCGGCCTTTGCTCGGTTTTTTTCCAACGTCTTTCTACCAGGCGTACCTCATCTTGACGTGAACTGTGGTAATAAAATGGTGCAAAGATCAGTTTCCCATCGCATCCACGTAAGCAATATCTCCATGCAAGAAGTCGAAGAGGCCATAAGGCGACTCAAGCCCAATAGTTCCGTAGGGCCTGACACTTTGCCAGGTTATATAGTTAAAGGGTGTGCGGAGCAGTTGAAGGTCCCGATACACTTCCTTCTCAACCTCTCTCTCTCTACCGGTGTTTATCCACGTCTGTGGAAGATCACTAGGGTAAGACCTATACCAAAGTCCAAAGATAATTCCAAAGTCGAAAATTATAGGCCTATTGCTGTTCTCTCGACTTTAGCAAAATTGTTCGAGTCTATACTGCTTCGTGCAATATCCACACAAGTTAAGCCATTCCTATCTGAGTCGCAGCATGGTTTTAGGGCCGGTCGCTCCGTTGACACTAATCTTTTAATCTTGACTGATGCCATTTCGGAGTGCCTGGACGGAGGTATCCAGGTCGACGTCATTTATTTTGACTTTAAAAAAGCTTTTGATCGTGTAGATAATGACGTTCTTTTAAATAAGCTTGACGATATTGGCTTCTCTCCTAAGTTGCTCGAACTGTTTGCCAGTTATCTGCGCGATCGTCAGCAATATGTTCGACATGGATGCTTCGTTTCAGATAGATATCACACTCGATCTGGCGTCAGTCAGGGTTCCATTTTGGGACCTCTCTTGTTTGGTCTGATGGTTAACGACCTAGAATCAGTAGTTAGTCATGCAAAGTGTCTTGTTTACGCTGACGACCTCAAGCTCATTTATGGGGTGAGAGATGCAGCGGACTGCGTTTCCTTACAGGAAGATGTTGCCTCGGTGTTGAAGTGGAGTATTGATAACAAACTGTCGTTCAATACAGCGAAGTGTTGCGTTTGTACATATGGGCGAAGTTCTGCCCCTATACATGCGCAGTACTTCCTGGACAGTGACGAAATCAATCGTGTCTTCTCTGTGAAGGATCTAGGCGTAATGTTTGACACGCGCCTCACTTTCCACGACCATATTCGTGCACTCGCCAGTAGCTGCTATCAACGTTTGGGTTTCGTGCTCCGTAATTGTAAGGACTTCCATGATCCTGGAGTTATACAGCTACTGTTCAATGCCTTGGTGAGGAGCAAATTAGAGGCTTCTTCCCTCATTTGGAATCCTCATGAATCGATATATACCCTGCTCTTAGAGAAAATACAAAAGTCTTTCCTTAGGTCCCTTTATAAGAAAAAGTTTGGATACTACCCTTATTTATATCCCACAAAATTTTTACTCGGTTGTTTAGGATATAATTCTTTGGAAGTGAGGCGAAATAACAACCTTCTCATGACGGTCTGTCGTTCTCTGCGCGGGGAGTCGGACGTTATCCAATTGGTAGGTAGCGTACTGCGGCTCTGCGTCCCGGACATCCCCCGCATCCAGCTGCGTGCGCGCGCGCGCCCGCTGCTGGCGGTGCCGGCGGCGCGCACGGCAGCGCGCCGGAGCGCGCCGCTGCCGCGCGCGCTGACTCTGCTCAATACGCTCTTGGCATCGGTGCCTGAATGTGACCTGTTTGCGTGGCGATGGGTAAGCGTGTGCCGGGAATGTTTGAGATTTTGTGAGGCGATGGATGATAGGCAATCCACCGTGTACGCGTAAAATATATGTGTAATTTTATGCTAAATAACTGTTGTTAGTTGTAATTTGTTGTAGTGTACATAATTAAGGAATCTGGTTTCTCGACGTATTGGTTCGCTGTAAGGTCGTGTAAACAAATTAAATAATAAATAAATAAAATAAAAAATAAAGAAAGGATTTTTCAATATTAATCCCCTGAGGGGGTGAAATGGGGGTCCAAAGTTTGTATGAGGAAGCAAGATTTGTTAGACTATTTTATTCGAAACTTCACAGGAGTATTTCTAACGATAAATGAATAAAAACGTATTTCAGTTTTTTTTGAGAAGTGAACCCCTAAAAGGGGGAAATGTCGTGACGAATTCTGAAAATCAACATGGGTATTGTTTCTATGGTTTATTTATCGGGTCGCCTATAACGAGAACAACAATTATTTTAAAATCTAACGTAGAGAACGTGTAATACCATCTCCCCTGTTGGGGTGCGAAGGGGTTGAAATGTCTGAATATAAATATGGGTGTCGTTTTCATGGTTTTTTGGGTCAATAATTATGAAAAAAGAGTCGATTTTTAATTTAATATTGTGGTCATGAAAATTATTGATATTTTTGGCCAAATTGCAATTCAATCGGTAAAGTAGTTTTAAAGCAAATCGGTTGTAACAGACGGACTGACAGACCACCACACGTGATCCTATAGGTATAAGGGTTTTTTTTTACTTTTGAGGTACGGAACGAGCCCTCGTATCCTAGTAGATTTTTAGGTATGATGTGATATAGCTTTAGAGGGGTTAGTCAGGAATAGCTAAGGTTCATTAACAGATGAATGATGAAAAGTCAGTATACGAGCAAAATAGTAAGAAGTGTGAATGGAAGTAAGGCCAAATTTTCTTTTTTGATGATCCAATGGGAACTGGCAAAACCTACCTATTAAATTTAATTTTAGGAAAAATAAGGGTTACACGTGATATTGAATTAGCCGTGGCTTCTTCGGGAATTGCCGCAACCACGCCACAACACTTTAGTATGGCTATGGCGATCAGACCACCCACTCCGCCTTAAAGTTGCCACTTAACGTAACAAATGTGGAAACCCCATCACATCATATTTCAAAACTGAGGAAGTTTGTAGAAGTACTGAGAAAACCTAAAATTATTATCTGAGATGAAAGTACTATGCTAAATAAAAAAGCTACAGAAACTTTGAATAAGACTCTGCAAGATGTACGCAGCAACAAAAGTTTGATGGGTGGTTTGACTGTTTCGACCGAACCTGCTTAGGGAGAATCAGTGTTTTTATCGCGTATTCCATTAATACCAAATGATTTTCCCTTTGATTTCAAAAGGCTCCAGTTAGCCCTGACTTCCTGTTTCGTCATGACCACAAATAAGTCGTAGGGACAAGCTCTCAAATTCATCGGAGTAGACCTAAGATAGGAATGTTTCTCCCACGGTCTGTTCTATGTGCCGTGCTCCCGTTTAAGTTCACCTCAAAGTGTGGTTATATTGCTACCGCCTGCAAACATGACTTTTTTTGTTTATAATTAAGTAATTTAACAAGTATAAAGCATTGCATTTTTGAGAACATGATTCTAAGTCGCTGTTATCTATACAAAGCATGTTATTCTTTAACAGTTTTCCCATTTGATGTAAACTCCACATAGTAATTTTTCTAACGTATTGCAAGATAAATCTTGCAATACGTCTTTTATCTAAACCACTTAATTACATAAAACAGATGCAATCATCAAAAAACAAAATTAAACAATGTGGAATATAATTAAAACTACCACTAATCGCCAAATAAAATCAAAAAATCAAAATATGTCTTTGAAAATTCGAGATTCGGTTTTAGAAACGCCCAACCGAATAGTCGATACTCTAAATGAGCATTTTGCGTCAGTGGGTGAGTCATCATTACAAGCAGCGCATACGACGGCGACGGCCGGTTACAGCGCGCGCGCATGTACTTATACGCAAGCGACCGGCCAGTCAGTGATTACCCCCAGTATTAACTCTATAATGATAAATGAAGTCACTGAGTTTGAAATTAATACACTTATACGCCAAATGAAAAATAAAATGAGCTTTGGTGCAGATGAAATTCCTGCGGTCTTAATTAAATTATGTGCAAACGAATTAGTGCTACCTTTACGGCTTCTAATAAACCAGTCTTTAAGCGATGGCGTTTTCCCTGACTTGTTAAAAAATGCAATAATTAAACCCGTACTAAAACCGCGAGGTCTGGAAACTGACCCAAGCCAATACCGGCCGATTGCACTTCTGCCCACTATTTCATAGTTATTCGAAAAAGCTATGATAAATCGTGTGTATAAATTCTTTGAAAAATATGGGATATTGGATGAGCATCAGTTTGGTTTCAGAAAAAAACACTCTGCCGTATTAGCCGTTTACCACTACATTCAAGAAATTCTTAGTCACATAGATTGCAAAAAATACGCCATAGGATTACTTCTGGACATGTCAAAAGCCTATGACCGCGTATCACATGATATCCTTTTAAGAAAATTATACGGCATGGGGATCCGAGGTAACGCATATAGATGGTCTCAAACATATCTACAAAATCGGCAGCAGTGTGTACAAATCAGCTGGTACTATAAAAACTCGGGAGAGATAAAAACCGTAACCTCTAAAATGCGACATATAACATGTTCAATCCCTCGGGGAAGTGTAACCGGGTGTCTCCTATTCCTTGCTTATATAAACGACTTGCCCAAAATACTAAACACTAAATGCGTCATGTTTGCTGATGACGTCTCCATACTCATAAGTAGTGGTAGTAGCACGGAATGTAACGATCGCTTGTCAGAAGTATCAAAAACAGTTTGCAAATGGCTAGAAAACCATAACCTAGAGATAAATCTTAGAAAAACTAAAATAATACAATTTAAACCTATACAGAAAACTGCATTAGAAATGACATTACAGATAAACAAGACAATTATTGAAGAAGTAACTGAATTTTAATTATTAGGAATAACAATAGATTCAAGTATAAATTGGAAAAATCATATTCAATCCGTCAAAAGTAAATTGAGTAGCTTTATCTATGCATTAAGTGTACTCAAGGTAAATACAAATCAAAAAACTGCGTTATCAGCCTATTTTGCCTTCGCCCATGCATGGCTCCAATACGGTGTAATATTATGGGGAGCCAGCACTGATGTGCACCAATTACTCATATTACAGAAGAAATGCATCCGCATTCTAACAAATACCCGGGTACCAGATAGCTGTCGTCAGCATTTCATTAAACTTGAAATCCTTACGTTACCCTCAATTTATATTCTGGAAGCAGCTCTATTTGTCAGGAAGAACATGTATTTATTTAAACAAAAAGTAATAAAATCACAGAGACGAAATAAAATAAACCAGCTAGAATTACCAACTTCAGCGTTAGCAATGTTCAGAAATGGTCCGTATTACCGATGCATACAAATAGCAAATAAAATACCAGACGAAATAAAAAACGAAATCAAAGATGAATTATTCAAACGAAAGCTGAAAGATCTGTTAATTAAAAGGTGCAATTACTCTATTGATGAATTTCTAAATGATATAAGATAATCCAATTAAATATTTAATAAACTGTAAAAAAAAAAAAAACATTTTCTGTACACAATTGCTAAACAATGAATAAGTTAAGCTTTTATTAATTATAACACATAAATGGAATTTCTAAATTATTATTATATAAATTGTATTGTTTTATTGTCGGCGTTAAATTTAACCAATTACTTTGTACATATAGTTACTAAAAATGAAAAATATTGTAATAGTATAGGTAATTGTTTAAGTATTATTTTTAGTTAATTACATTGCTATATACCCTAACAGGGTTCATGTGAACACTAGCTGTAAAATGCTCTTTGTAAGACCTTATGTTACACATGATTATTAATGCAATAAAATTATGAATTATGAATTAAAACAGTGGGGAAGCGATGAATCGGAAACCCAAGAGTTTACCATACCGCCTGTGTGAGTGTGTGTTATTTGTCAATCTCTACCCAGTTCTTTTGCCCTGCGATATATTAACTTCATAAAAAACAAACTTGGAAGCGAACGGAATACGCGGTACAAACATTGTTTGCATTTATAAAATACTTAGATTTATGTGACTTGAGATTGTGACAATTGAAAATGACATGTATTGTGTTAGTGTCGGGCACTGGAACTTTTTAAAACCTCACATAAAAGAAGGATCCTGGACATTATCATGCCTACCCATTTCCCTTTTACTAGTCACTCTCATACTTCCTAAACATAATCATCTCACGCAATCAAACAACCACCATACACCACCATACACCACCATTCACCTTTTCCTTGGCCTACCCCTCATCTTATTATCCCCCACATTCGTGCCTAATACCCTTCCTTGTTACATGACTTTCATCTCTCCGCATAACATGCTCTTACCACCGTACGTAGGCGATTAGCTTAACTCAGGAAGGAAGGAAGGAAGCTTATAGTCGAATACAAATTATTTGATATATTTTTTTATCGTCGCTACTTTTATACTCACCACCCTTTTGTTCAAAGGTATGTCCTGGATAAGTCCAATCCGGGTAGTTAAATCGAATAATGGCCGACAACTGACCCGCGTTCTTGAATACGACTCTTGCTGTAACACATAAGGTAACAATTGATTAATCGATGTTTGAATATAACGCGATAACGCTGGCACTGGCTGGCGGTGGTAACTTCATAAAAAATTATATTTGTATTTCGAATGACAAAACTTAGTGCTAGTAATACAAAAAATAAAACAATAGATGATAACAATACCTTAATTAAATTATTAAAAGTTGAAAGAAAACTAATAAAAATCTAGAAAAGGCCCCTGCGGCATGGTGCCAAGAATGCAGGCAGTATTTCCTCGTTGTATGGCGATGCCAAGACATTGTGCGGGGAAGAACGTCAAGTTTCTTTGTGATTCGAGGTAACTAAAGTTTCACCCCTTCAAAAGCAGCAATTTTGCCCTTTACAGCGCGAACTTTTAGTTGCCTTTAAAACACTTATTGTGGTCCTACTATCTCTGTACAAAGTAGCTTGATGCCATCACAAGAGTAGGTATTTTTCAAACCGACCATGACCAGACTTGCGGAAATTGGGCGGGTGTAATTCCCAAGCAGTTCCTTATTGACATGAAAATGTCCCGAAGGCTTCACACATAACCGCGCAGATTTTTCATATAAATATGGAACAGCGCGGGAACTGTTATCGTATCGCGTAAAGCTTACTTTCACTGTCTCGTCCTGGCGCATAAAACGTAAAGAAAACTGTATTTTTTTCTGTTCTTTGAAAAAGAGAAAACTTGCCAAGTTGCACTATTGAGTTGCATATAACATAACAAAATCATTTTAAGCAATTGAAGAGTGTTATGACAGCAGCTGTGATCTAAGAAGCTTTGAAAGAACTTGATTTTCAGGTAGGTAGCCGTTTACGAACTTGGCATTTTTAATCATAAGTAATATTTGATGGGATGTAGGCCGTCTGAATTAGACAGTACAGTAGGCCTATAATAAATACTTTAATAAACTAGAGTGATTTGGATACTCACGGGACCACATCGATTTAGGGTGGGTCTCTGATCCTGCAATCAAAATGATGATCTCTTTATTTTACTATCCAAGAGTGTGCCCGCCGCGTTTGTGCAAGTAACTATAATAACTTCAGTTGGCCAAGTTGTTTCAAATGAGAAAGTTTTAAAAGTGACTTTACCGTCCAAGCAAGAAGATTCAGAATCTAATGACAGTCGGCCTGTTTAGCCTAGTTGGTAGTGACACTGCCTCCGAAGCTAGAGGTTCTGGGTTGGAATCCCGACCAGGGCATTATTTGTTCCTGGGTCTTGGATGTTTTCTATGTATTTAAGTATGCATTTATCTATATAAGTATGTATATTGTCGTCTATTACCCATAGTATAAGCTTTGCTTAGTTTGGGACTAGGTCGATTTGTGTAAGATTGTCCCACAATTTATTTATATTTATTAATTTATTTATTATTTATATTTTAAATAATATCTTCCCACTTCGAATAAACTCGGTTCTCGCACCGTGGGGGTGTTAATTCACCCGAACTTACAGAAGTTTTTCTATTGAACGTAACCTATGTTTGACAGATACGTAACAGTAAATCATGCTATACTGCTCTACTGCATAGCATGTGCTCAGTTTTCAGTCAGAGCCGGGCCACACTGGGCGTTGCGTTGCGTCGCGTTAGCGTCGCCGCAGCGTCAACACTGCTGTAGTAGGGCTGGTACCAGCTTTTTCCTGTCAGCGTGATATGGTATGATTACAGCAAGGCCCAGCAATACCGACGGCGGGTGGCCCGCAGTGTTTTTTTTTTTGCAGAGCGCCCTTCTTGAGCGGCATTTGCCTGGGTGCCCATCACCTCTATTTCGCCCGTGTGAGGTGTTATAGGTACCCCGACCTCCACATGTATGGGTCCTCTAAGTCGAAGGCCTAAGCCGGAGCAGGTTGGCCTATCGCCGGCGCCTGCCTTCTCCCCTGCGCCTACGAAGCGGGTGTGCGGCAGGATCGCTTTCCCCCAACCACTCTGCAGCCTCCTTCTGCGAAATTACGTCTTAACAGAAAGAGGACACAGCTTTCAGCGCCCATCGATGTCGAGCATTGCGCCTACTAAACTCAGCAGCGAGAGATCAGTCCCCACCTCGTCCCTCAGTTCAACTCGATAGGGTTCCTAGGCAGGGCACTCCTCAAGAGTGTGATACAGCGAGTCTAACCTCGGCTCCACACTCATGACGGTTGGGTAGCTCCTCTCATCTGATTCTGTGCAGGTTATTTATTTATTTATTTAAATCGTATGCTACTGCCCCTAGTTCTGCCTCCCATTTTCGTAGAATATTGTTTTGGGCCAAGTTCCGGACTCGTTCCACCTCATCTCTACTAGGAAATTGACCGTCCGCCTTTCACCTAGCCTTGAAGGCGTGTACCTCCACGGGAACTGCGGCTTGAAGCTCCCATGGAGGATCCAACGCCGTTACCTAGTATACACCACCATCGCCGAAGGACGTCCACTGCTGGACATAGGCCTCCCCCAATATCACGGGGGTGAATGCCATAATCGCCACGCTTGGCATGCGGGTTGGCGAACGAAGTATTTCCCCCGCACTCCAGGGATGCTGCCGTCCATCCCACGGTGGTCTTGGTCTTAGTTTTACGACATACTCAATTGAAATTAAATATTTTGAAGTAACGCGATGTTGTTTACCTAAATTTCGACATAAGTCTGTTTGTGTTGGATCGCATTGATTGGCCCAGGCCTGGGCCATACGTGCAAACTGAAAGTCCCAGTGCTGTAAAATAAAATTGTTATTAAATAATACGTTGTCGAATTTATAATAAGTAGGTTAAGTATTATCATTGTTATAAGCATATTTTTGGGAAAAAATGACTGACTGTCGAGTTTCTTCCGACGTTTCTTCTCCGCAGCGGTCTTCTTTTGCAGAAACGCTAGTAGATTTTGACTTGTAAAAGTGCCACTGCGGCCTACTTGCAGAATAAAGTTCATTTATTTCATTTATTATTTTATTTAATAAAAAAATATCGTCTTACGTAGGTATACTTTCCAGATCAAAATGTACAGCTGTTTCTCTCCACAGCTCGCATTTCTTAACCGATTCTCGTGATTTTGTAAGCAGGTTCGATAAATACGTTGTTTTTGTGATCGAATTAGTTTATGGAAATTTCGGAATATAGCAGAGCCATTAGGGGCCCATGAGGTCAACAAACAGTTCAGAGTGCCACTCTAGTTATAATGTCTAAAAGTAGTGTGTGCAAACAATTTGATTTTCCACATTAGTGCTATGCTGGTAGCTTTAGGCATTTCCCCTACACAAGTCATCCGCGCATAGTAGAGGTTGGCTGAAGATTTGGCGACAGCGCTAGTCAAGAGCACTGGATTTCTATGCAGACGACCCTAAGGACGTCTCCACAATTGTTTGCTGAGTGACCACGGCAGGACATACAATTCCCAATAAAAGCTTGTCACAGGAATCTTTTTCTTTTGATAAAAACATTAATATTACGTAACAACTCACAAGTGCGTGCATTTCATTCGCTCTCGGCAGGGCTACGTTGTCCTTTCCCAATACCGTATGGCCCTTAGAAAGTTCTCTTTTAAACCTAAACAAACATGAAAAAGAAAAATGCAGTATAATACCAAATTATTTAGATTCAATTCGTGCCCAAGCTTGGTTTGGCAAGGTTCGACGTGGACATGATGCATTCTCGACGGTGAAAAACAAGCATACAGCATGCCTGATGGTAGGTAAGTAGGCGCCAAAATCTATGGGCGCTAGCGTCTCCTAAGAGTCACTAGCCGTCGCCTGCTCAAAGCAGCGCGCAAGTCCAATATATTTAAAGCTGCAAGTGACGTCTATTCAGACTACATATAACCACTAACCAGATTTCAATTCAAAAATCACATGATTGTCAAATAAACGCTACTTAAAATGTTGCAGACACTCTGCGTGGCACAATAATAGATTGTACAACAAGTGCATAAAACAAGCCATTTTGCCCGAAACAATCGATTCGAACCGCTGACGAGGGTCGATATAGAGGATAAAATGGGTTTTATACACGAGTACACTACCTATTAAGGTCGTATTATCAAATTTTTACTTCTGTGCTCGGCGGCCGCAAGCGGCAGCGCCGTGACGGCGCGCGCACGTCTGCAACTCTGCACGCGCGCTGGCGCGCTGAAGGCGGTTTTTACTTTATGCACTAGAGCATAAAAATAAATAAATAATAAATAAATATATTGGGACAATTTTTTACACAAATCGAACTAGTCCCATAGTAAGCTCAATAAGGCTTGTGTTATGGGTACCAGACGACGACATATTTAATAGATATATACATAAATATATAGAAAAACATCCAAGTCTCAGGAACAAATGTCTCTGCTCACCACAGAAACAAATGCCCTTACCGGGAATCGAACCCGGGACCTCTAGCTTCGGAGGCAGTGGCACTACCAACTAGGCTAAACAGGCCGACAAAAAATCATCAAAAAATCTCAGCATAGGCGATATAAAAAGCGATTTTATATCGCCTATGCTGAGCGTAAAGATGAACTTTTAGAGCATGAGAAGTGAAATAGTACATTACGATACAAGTGCAGAGACAGGAAATTTTCAACGAGTGGTGATAAATGAAAACACGACCGAAGGGAGTGTTTTAAATCGTCACAAGTTGCGAATTACCAATTCGCACGTGTATCGTACAACATTTTACAGTACATATGGCTCTTTAAAGCTTCGACATCTGCTGTTGATTACCGCACTCGTGCGGTAAAGTAGCGCCATATGTACTGTAAAGTAATAGTACATTACGGTACAAGGGTTGTAAAACAAAGAAAGGCCGATATCGCAGATGTTTGAGGCTCGAGCCGCAGGCGAGGGTCATATACATATGCGAGAGAGGGCTTTCTGTTTTACGACCCGTGTTTTGTACACAATTTTACGTCACCACTTGGGCAAATGGTGGGTTTTTCCAGACATGCAGCATGCGGAAAAACGCGCTTTTTGGCAAGGTGTGGTGTAAATTAAATTAAAAATTCAGTGACCCCTACCTACATTCACTAGGACTAGGCTAGGCGTGTTTCGTAGGCTGACACTATCAGCTTGACAGCTAATACTAACCATTATCGAACAACGGTATTATATTGAATATATCATAAGGCGGACGACCTGTTTAGCCTAGTTGGTAGTGACTCTGCCTCCGAAGCTAGAGGTCCCGGGTTCGAATCCCGGCCAGGGCATTTATTTGTGCATTTTTCACGGATATTTGTTCTTGGGTCTTGGATGTTTTCTATGTATTTAAGTATGTATTTATCTATATAAGTATGTATATCGTCTAGTACCCATAGTACAAGCTTTGCTTAGTTTGGGACTAGGTCGATTTGTGTAAGATTGTCCCCCAATATTATATTATTATTATATTATTATATTTAAATATTCATTTTCGTCTATTAACACCCCTTGTATAGGATAAAACAAACTTAATAATTAAACAATAATAATAATATTCTCTATTGCACCACAAAACATAAATTGTAACAAAATAACCCTTTAAAACTAACTGTTTTTCATTTAATTTCTTAAGCTTATTTTTTTTTATTTAATGGGTAGTCTGGACCTTCTGCCAAGCCTGTGGGCCCACACACTCGTCCGGAGACCCTTCGTCCGGGCGGATGGTGCATCAAGCCATTCCCCCAATGCAAAAAGGGCGTGTCACAGCACCAATAATTAAGAAACAGCAAATCCTCAAGTCTTTGACCAGTGTGTGTTGCCAGTGATGACATATGGCACTCAAACGTGGTCGCTTACTATGGGCCTCATAAGAAGGCTCAAAGTCACCCAAAGGGCAATGGAGAGAGCTATGTTGGGAGTTTCTCTGCGTGATCGCATCAGGAATGAGGCCATCCGCAGCAGAACCAAAGTGACCGACATAGCCCTCCGAATCGCTAAACTTAAGTGGCAGTGGGCGGGGCACATAGCACGTAGAACCGATGGCCGTTGGGGCGGAAAGGTTCTCGAGTGGCGACCACGTACCGGAAGGCGTAGCGTGGGCAGGCCCCCCACACGGTGGACTGATGACCTGGTGAAGGTCGCGGGTGTCCGCTGGATGCGGGTGGCGCAGGACCGGTCATTGTGGAAGTCTTTGGGGAAGGCCTATGTCCAGCAGTGGACGTCTTTCGGCTGACATGATGATGATGATGATGAAATCCTCAAGTCATTTCAGGGGCGGCAACGCGCTTATGATTGATTGGTCTGGAGTCACAAGTGTCCATAAGGCTATGGCGTTTATTTACCATCAGGTACTTGTTTGCCACCGTCTTTGTATAATGAAGAGACTCACCCATTAAAGATTTGACGAATGTATTCTCTTTCTTGGTACTCTAATGGAACTATACCGCCTTGTTCGCATCTAGGGCCCAACTCCTGTAAAGTAAGACATAATTAACAAAAGTAACATGATCAATGAGTAACCTACGTGTTTCTGTTTGTCACTGATTTATTTAATACTTGGTTACTGTATTCTTATATTATATAGCACTGCTGGAAATGCTGCAAAGTGATCCAGAATGGCCGGTCTTGCACCACCCGCATCCAGCTATTCCAGCGGTCTTACCAGGTTAAGGATGATTCACAGTAGACCGTTCCGTGTCCGGGCCGGCCCGTTTTCTGTGACAGCAATCGCAACGGCCGGCGTATTTCTTTAGAAGAAAACGGGCCGGCCCGGACACGGAACGGTCTACTGTGAATCATCCTTTATCAGTCCACCTTGTGGGGGCCTGCCAACGCAACACCATTAGGGACGTGGTCGCCACACGAAAACCATTCCACCCCAACGGCCATTGGTTCTACGTGATATATACGCCCCACCCACTGCCACGTGGTTTTGTAATCCCGATCTTATTTTATATTATATTAGCCTGACCGTACGTACCGACACATTGTACATGCACAGGACATGAGTCCCGGGTTTGCACCACTGTGCGGCTTCATTAGTGCAAAACTTGTTACTTGACACGTTTCCTTGCGCTCCTAAATCGATCACAATCGAACATCGAGTCGGGACCAGCAAGTATAACGTGCTGTAGGCCACCTGAAATCAAATCATGTTATTATTTTACTTAAAAAGAAATAGAAAAGTTGACATTATTCAGGTAAGGCCTCGACAGATACAAGGGAAACGCCTACACCTATTGTTTACTCACTACGCCACTGCAATTATTACCTTTTGTAATGAAACAGTTACTCGACAACTTATAACTCATTTAATTCTCATGTCGACTGGAGCTTTATACAATCCACGACAACACTTCGTTAGCGTGTTCACGCATGTAACACTGCCATCTACCATGGAATTGGTGTACAAATAAATGTAAGGAACTAAAAATTGTACTTTAAACATTATCGGCCCCCAAGGATGAATTGTCCTTTACAAAGGTCCACGTTAACAAAAAACACGAGTAAGGACTAGTAAAGAACCTACATGAATCGGTGAATTCAAATAACAGACGCAATAAAACTTAGTAAGACGATTCATCTACCCGTGTCCAATATGTTCGAATACAAACTTTTAGCACTTGCTGTATAGACATACGGATCGCTGGCTATAAAATTCTTATTTTAATTTAAAAAGTATATTGACATAAACATAGTACTATAATTTCATAAGTCACGTATTTTTAGTTTGGCTTCAATACACGATGAAGTACGTTCGTGAAGAAATTATTAGAAAATTCCTTAAAGGCGACAGGCCATGTGCTATATTCAAGGCGTTACAACCCCATGGAATTAAACGGAATCTGGTTTATACTACTATAAAAAGGTATAAAGAGATCTCTTCTACAGAGGACAGGAAAAGATCCGGTCGGCCCCGCTCAGCTAGAACTGAAAAAGTGGTAAAGGCTATAAGAGAGCGAATTCGGCGGAAAAAACACCGTTCTATTAGAAAATTAGCTGCTGATCTGAAAATTTCCAGGGGATCTGTACATAATATATTGAAAAAAGATCTTGGATGTCATGCTTATAAAAAACGAAAAGTACATGGCATTTCAGATACAACCAAGAAAAAGAGAGTAGAAAGATGTAGCACCATACTTTCTTGGCACGCAGGTGACGAATTTGTTTTCTCGGACGAGAAACTCTTTGTGTTAGAGCAGCCTCATAACGCCCAGAACGACCGTTTGTGGGCAGCACGGATAGAAGACATTCCAGACTATGATTAGAATGTGCCTAGGTTCCAGAGCTCACCATCAGTGATGGTTTGGGGTGCTCTTTGTAAGAGGGGCAAACTGCCTCTAGTTTTTATTGATAAAGGCGTTAAAATCAATGCGGCATACTATAAATCGGAGGTTTTGGAGAAAAATGTTGCCCCAAATTTAAAAAATATGTTTGGAGACGATTATTATGTTTTCCAACAAGACGGAGCTCCGTCGCATACGGCAAACGCTGTTCAAGCTTGGTGCAAGGCTAATTTGACCGATTTTTTGCCGAAAAATGAATGGCCACCAAGTTCTCCAGATTTAAACGTACTAGATTATTTCGTATGGTGATACATGCTCTCGAAGCTAAATAATTATAAAGTCGCAAACCTGAGCCATTTTAAAAAGGTTATCGTGCAAATTTGGGACGATATGCCGATGGATGCGGTGCGTGCCGCTTGTGACTCTTTTGAGAAACGTTTGAAACTTGTAAAAAAAGTTAAAGGTGGAGTAATTCCAAAACATTTGTTGTAAATATTGTATATAAATGTGGCTTTCATTTAATATAATTTTCATAACATAAACTACGCGTACATTTATTTCATTAAGGATCATAACTGTATTCGAACTTATAAACTAACTAAGAGTTTATAGCTAAGAATTAGCAATAGGTCTGGGAAACGTACCATTTTTAAATTTTAATGTCATAACTCGGATTAAACCATCTCTACCAGGATGCTTATCTATTATTCGACCTAACAACCGCTTTCCGAGAGGGAGTCTTTCGTTTTTTACCAAAAGTACTGTTCCAATTTCAGGATCTGCATTTTGAACATTCCATTTGTATCGATTCTGGAGTGTCGTTAAATACTCTGAGCTCCAACAAGTCCAAAGCGATTGCAACATCTTTTGGCGTAATTTCCAGCGATCTAAACGCGATACTGGTACAGTTGCGAGATTTTCTTCCGGAACAGTGATAGGATGTTCACCTAAAGGAACATGTCCGCGGGTAATTGGAGAAGCATCATCAATGGAACTATTAATTGGACGTTAACTCCAAATCGTGAATTTACAGAAGACTCTACTTGAGTAAACAGAGTGGTAAACTCTTCAAACGTGAGTAAAATCTGTCCTATAAGACGCTTCAAATGGGATTTAATCGACTTCACGCTGGCTTCCCAGAGTCCACTAAAGTGTGGAGAGCCAGGACGAATGAAATCTCGGATATTTCTCCAACTACTTGTGACTTCCAATTTTTAAACATTGTGTCAAGCTCTTTCAAGGCTCCTACAAAGTTAATGCCACAGTCACTCCACCGATCGCTACGCTACAATGACCGCGTCTGGAAGTAAAACGACGAAATGCTGAGATCAAATCAGCTGTGGATAGGTCACTCATGAGTTCTGGGTGAATGGCCTTAGTTGCAGTGCAAACAAATAAAGCAATATAGGCTTTGCATGTACGAGTACGTTTACATCTGCCAGGGTACATTTTTAACTAGATAGGACCCGAAAAATCGACTCCGTTTTTATGGAAGGGTTTTTTCGTGTGTGACTCGACACGCAGGCAATTGACCCATTATTATTTTTTTATTTAACAAGGAATGCCTTTATGAATAATCTTCTGAACTAAGTTCTAGGCACCAATAGTCCAATATTCACATCGGATACCATTCAAAGTCAATTGTGGACCTCCGTGCAAACAATGAATATGCGCATCATTTACAATTAGGACAGCTAAGTAACATTTCGAGACTAGTACGACAGGTTGACTTTGTGTCGAAGTGTACTTTAGCGTTGCGTATTCGTCCTGTAACTCTTATGATACCATTTTCATCTACGTATGGGGTAAGAGAAGATAATTGACTCGATTTCGGTAAACTTTGGCCTTTTCTCGGCATTTATAATTCTTCCTGAAACCAAAATCCTGAGGAGAGTAGAATACAAATGTTCGTAGCATATCTCAATTCAACTACAGTAGTTGAACTGAGATATGCTACGAGCATCTTACGATGCTGAGGAAAAGTCTCAGGTGGCATCTGATTACGATAAACATCAAACGTGTCTTACACAATTTCACAAATCGCATCAGATATGCTGTAATACGGATCAATTTCATTAAAGTACAAAATCTATCCAAATATTTAAAAGGATCGTCACTCTCGTTCGATACACCAGCTTGTAGTGCAATGATTTTACTATATTTTTCTTTGATCTCTAATTGTGTTGTTCGTATGTCGAGTGAGGGCGAGCGATAGTAATCAAAATCGTTGTCTTGGTGAAGCCAAGTTGGTCAATGCCACCATAAATCGCAGTCTTTGAATAAGTCAGGACGAATGCCTCGTGCCAGCAACGTCCGCAGGATTTTCCGCCGATTTGATGTGGTGCCATCGTCCACTATTTACATTACTCACAATCTCAGTGACGCGATTAGCTACATAAGTCTTACAAGTGTTTGGAGTTCGTTGAAGCCAAGCTGAGACAATCATTGAATCTGTCCACGCAAAGCCAGACTACTCAGGAAGTTGAAGACTATGTTGCACATCCTTGAGTAATTTCGAGAGTAGTACCGCGCCGCACAGTTACAGACGGGGCACAGTAACCTGCTTCACTGGTACAACCCTAGTTTTCCATACCAAACCAACCATAGTTTTTGCAAAAACATCTTAGCAGTAATAATCACAGGCATTCGCCCAAATTCTCTTCGTGGTTGTCTTTAAAATGAACGCGTACGACATAACTACCATCTTCTTGTCTCTTATAGTGCTCTTCCCATTGTTTCTCGAGATGTGTTAATGGTTTTTCATTTGACGTTTATTCTTCAGTCTCCCAGAATTTACGCAAGAGTTAATCTACATCAATGAGTGTCTCTCAGTGTTGGCAGGATATTCATCCTCACACCTTACATAGGTCCTAAACTGCTGGTTGCTTACGATACGGTTTCAGAGGGATTTCTTTCCTGGGACGCTTCGGTTGTGTGAGGATTTGAGGAATGAGCTGTCGAGGTTTTCCCGAGAGACTACACTAAAGAGTTCATCAAGAAAGGAGAGTACACATTTTCAAAGAGTCGGCTATGCGCATATGACACTCCTGGCGTTACAGCCGTCCATAAGCAGCGGTGATGGCTTACCATCAGGCGGCCCATAAGCTTTAAAAAAAACATATCACATGCTGCAGATGATGATGACTAGATCTACCAAAGAGACTATTCCTATTATTTATCGAGAGATCTTCGAAAAGACAGTACGGTTGCCAGTTTGTTGCACTTTTAGCACCACCCAGGGGTCACGTATGTCGTATAAGGTCACCATAGAGACTGCCATCTGAACTTCCGACCCGGATGAAAAACTAGACTTTGTTGAGTTCAGACTTGCTTCTCTACGATATATTGTTATAAGACCTAGTAAGACAGATTTGACTTACGAGTACCAGTAGAAGTCTGTTTACATATTTGCTGACACATACTTCGGCACATATATATTCATCTTGTTCCATTTTATCTGTATCACCGTTTCTATACACGACCGTCGTTAAACACGAGCACTGACTATACTATCGGTAAAAAGCCAAAAAATTAACAAAACATCCGCAATAATTTTTACTCTCATTTTCTCTTTACTTTTTCATTTCTTTGGTCAAGTGTGATGCGATTAGGTCGCGTTTAAAGACGGCTTCCTGAGTTTTTGGTGGGCTGGCGGTCTTACTGACGTAACCGGCCAGCTGTCGGTTGAATCAGTACAGATTCTTTACTGCACCAAAGAAGATAAATACTAACGTAAAAAGAAGCGACACCGAAGCATGTGTGCTGTAAGCCCGTCTGCGTGTCCGGACGAGAGCGGGGGTGCGCGAGGGATGCGCGGCGTGTGGACAGTTAGCCGCGGCTACGAGTGTTGCCAGATCACGATCATTTGTCACGTTTTTCGTGACTTTTGTTCTTGTTTTGTGACATGTGCGTGACTTATGATTCAAAGGCAATTTTCGTGACTTTTTAAGCTAGCCGATTTCTACCAAATTTCTATTTGCAAAACATGTTATTTAGGAACGCATCTAAAAATATGTTATACTATTACTATATATAGTAATTGTGGCAGTGACAGTGGCGGCTGCTGACTACGAGAGCCGGTGGTGGCCACATTTTCCTACTAACAATTAATTTTTTTTATATTTTACCTCAATCCCTCGGTTTTGGTCGATAGCAAATGGTTTTATATTAAGACATGACCTTGGCGGCCCAGTCAATTATATTTCTAATTAATCAATCACTAAAAAAAAGATTATTGTTTTTAATATTCTCGATATTTAAGTTCATACTTATTTTTTCCATTAAACACACAGTTTGTCACTTCATAAAAGATAGTCACACTCACTTTACAAAACCAAACATTAAACACGAAATACGAATGATGGCGCGATAAGAGAAAAGTGCAGGCCATGTTATTATTATTATTGAAATAATATTCTATTCTATTAACCAACTAAGCCACGAACTATTCGATATGATGCCCACGGCCGCTTTCTATCATCGCACTGCTCGCCGTCGGCAGGGCATTCATCCTCACACCTTAGAACCTAAATGGTCGCGTACGGTACGGTTTCAGAGGAACTTCCTCCCTCGAACGCTCCGGTTGTGGAATGAGCTCCCTGCCGAGGTTTTCCCGAGGAACTACAGCATGGGATACTTCAAGAAAAGAGTGTATAAATTTTTAAAGGGTCGGCAACGCGCATGTGACACCCCTGGAGTTGCAGGCGTCCATAGGCTGCGGTGACCGCTTACCATCAGGCGGGCCGTACGCTTGTTTGCCACCGACATGGTATAAAAAAAAAAAAGCCAACTTGACAATTGGCGCGCAAGAAAATCTTTATATTTTGAGGGTTTACTTCGCTTGGTCGGGTAGTACTGCCACCGGCCGCCTCGTGTGGGCTCCGTGCGCCGCACCAGATTTACCTATTTCTTCATAGACTTTGTACGGAGTATCTTCCGTCTCACGCGCCCGGCGTTCTAAGTGGCACAACAAGCGCGCTCTTATGTTCCATTGTATATAGTCGTTTCTTTACGTGTAAAGCGTGGCGTAAATTTTCATGCTGCGCGTCCGTAAAAACCCATTTTTTGGCCAAGTGGTGACGTAAAATTGTGTACAAAACGCGGGTCGTAAAACAGAAAGCCCTCTCTCGCATATTTATGACCCTCGCCTGCGGCTCGGGCCACAAACATCTGCGATATCAGATTTTCTTTGTTTTACAACCCTTGTATCGATACAAGTGCAGAGAACAGGAAATTCGCAACGAGTGGTGATAAATTAAAACACGACCGAAGGGAGTGTTTTCAATCGACACGAGTTACGAATTACCTATTCGCACGTGTATCATACAACGTTTTACAGTACATATGGCTCTTTAAAGTTTCGACATATGCACGTAATCTGCTGATTACCGCACTCGTGCGGTAATGTAGCACCATATGTACTGTAAATAACTATTTTTATATCGTAGGATAGTTGCAGGTCATCTTTTCATATTGCGGGGTGTAATACAAACTTGGAACATTATAAATTCATTCTCTCTGTCACTATTCCTTTGCGATATATGTTCTCGCTGCTGAGGCGAAAAGTTGTATTTATTACACGAGACAACCGCATCATCCATTTCTCGCATCATCCAGACTCCCACGAACTTTACCAGGTCATCAGTTCACCTTGTGGGGGGCCTACCTACGCTGCGTCTTCCGGTACGTGGTCGCTCCTCGAGAATTGTTCCGCTCCAACATTTATCGGTTCTACGTGTAATGTGCCCCACCCACTGCGCACACTATTTTAGTCCTACTGAAGATTGCTTCATTTATGATGCGATCACGCAGAGAAACTCCTGTCTACATTGTTCTTCGGGTGACTTTGACCCTTCTTACGAATAATGCCCATAGGAAACGATCACGTTTCAGTGCCCCATTATGAATCTAATCGTGCATGTGAATGAATGCAGGGAATGTATGAAACTGAGGCTCTGTCGCTGACGACACCACACGCCAGACAAATATGGTTCCTACTTTTCTGAGTGGCTTACAAGAAATAGGTAATCTAATACAAAAATTATGTGATCGTTAGAATTATTTTTAAAAACCTATAATTTATTGTCCGCGTGTTTTGTTAGTGGTTATTTCATCACAGTTTTTAAATAAAATAACTACTTATATGTTCTATTATGACATTTATATTTCATCACTTATAAACTGTATTATGTACCCAATTTATAACAATTGTACATCTAATAAATTCAAAATTAATAAAGCTTTAAAAAAATATTTATCTACTTATTATTTAATAATTTAACCAGAAATATACTAACCTATTGAAATAACCTGCTGTCGCGAACTGTATCGCGAAGTTTGTAACCCATGATCGGGGCGTGTACTGGCACCTTAAGAGATTATTTACTCTGGCAAGTTTATTACTTGAGGGTAGAGGGAGAACTGTAGTCTCGCGTATTTAAGCGATTATTTCCGTTGGAAAGGCCTCATTCGATGGTCGACTACTGGCAAGGGTACAACTAGTAACGTCTTGCTGCCCGACGAGTTGGAGCTACGCCGCATTGAGAGCTAAGTGTATTTAGATCTTAGCAGCGTAATCGTTCTATAGATTATCTTTAGTGTTCCAAGACAACTTGTATATTGTGTCTCATAATTACCTTTATATATTGTCATATCTAGATTGTGCCGACGTAAGACTACATGGTTGAACTTAAGGCTATCTAGCGTACCTGACTGTGGTAGTAAGACATGACAAACATATTCCCAGACGAAGCATTGACATACTTGAGGCATTGACATACTGATCTAAGTGTACTCCCTTGTGGACTCAATGGATGTTCATGTTGGCTAGGACTTACACATAGCCCTGTAAAGTAGCTTAGATATATTGGCCTGATAGAACCTTTAGGTGCTAAGAGCTATGCACATGTGACAGTTGAAGTCATAGGGTATTTAAACCCACAGGTGGTGAATACGAGAGTCTTGAGATGGACGCGAAGCAGATAGAATAGTTCGGAGACTGCGCTGGATAATTGAAGGTAGGATTCAAATTCTCCTACTCGATTTGTCGTTACGCCCACAATTTGTCGCAGTCTAAATATTTTTATACATGAGTAACAATTACTATATCTTAGAATGTCTAACATTCATTACCATATGTAGAGGGCGTGGCGACACCTGCTTCAAGATAATATTTATCACTATACAAAATTATTTGGAATGACCGATTTGTATTAAATTGTTCAGTGTAAAAACCACTTTAATCTCCGAATAAGAAGGGTCAAATTCGAATAACAATTCTTCCATAGAGTCGGACATTTTCCATAATTTCCACTAAAAGTATAAACATAATTTTTAAATGTACACGTCAAATAGAAAATCTGCATAAGAATTCTATATAGGTCTGACCAAGTTACACACATAAAAAACTTAAAAATAAATACATTTTTTTTTGGTACACAAATCAAGCTAGTCCCAAATTAAGCAAAAGTTTGGACTATGGATACTAGACGACGATATACATACGCATATAGATAAATAAATACTTAAATATATAGAAAACATCCAAGACTCAGAAACAAATATTCGTGCTCATCACACAAATAATGCCATGACTGGGATTTGAACCCGGGACCAACACCTTTGTATAGTTAATTTAAATACACGGTAATAATTAAATTTAAATAATTAAGGGAACGAATAAAAAATTGCTACTAATACAACTTTTGATGTCACCAAATTCTCGTCAAAAAATAATGTTAAGTTACTTTGGCAACCACTTAAGCTTAGCTGGTAGTGACCTACGAAGAAGTTGGTCCTGGGTTCGAATCCTGGTCAAGACATTTATTTGTTTGATGAGCAATTCTTCCCGAATCCTGGATGTGGTCTATGAATTTATGTATCATATTTATTTATATACCTATATGTATATATATCATTGTATCCATGGTACAAGCTTTGCTTGGTTTGGGACTAGATCGATTTTTGTAAGCTTGTCCCCAAATATTTTTATTTATTTATTTCCACAAATCACTCACTAATTTCGGGTCAACAAAAACACTTGTCTATTTTTGCAATATTTGCAGCTAGTTTACTTAGTTTGTTCCATTAGATTAATAATCGCACCAGAAAACAATGTTAAGTAACACCACAATACTAAGTTACTTATCACCGAATCTCGTGCACCTTTTTTAATTAAAATTTCGTCCGAATATTTTACATATCACACATGCTGTGTTTTTTTAATGAACTATTACACATTTTTATAAGTACACTACAACTTGAAGTTGAAACTTCAAATCATTTCAAAGCTCAATATCTCAAAAACGGCTTAAAAGATTTTCATGCAACATGGCTAAGAACACTTGGGATACAATTATCTATGACACAAAAAAAAAAACTAAACGAAAATCGGTTCATCCGTTTGGGAGCTACGATACCACAGACAGATACAGAGACAGACACGTTAAACTTATAACACCCTTCGTTTTGCGTAGAAGGTTAAAAACGCATGAGATTTGAGAGAAAGAAGGTTAGGTTAGGCAAGAACTGCGTCCCTGACAAAGAACGAATTGGCAGCAGAAGAGCAGGTTTAGACAATACTGAGTGCACCAAGAAGTCCCTCTGTGGCAGTCCTAAGTAGGAGAGGAGGAAGGATTCAGGAGGGAAGCAATATCAGTCAGAATGGGGGCCATATCTGTCAGGAGTGGGCATATCAGACGTGGGTGGGTACTTTTTATTGTTCATAACTAACACCTAGAACTTGCTTTAGGGGGCCTCTTACTTCCCCACCTAACGCTAAGGTTATAAATCACGCATGCGATTCCATCGGTCCGGTTCGAAGTAATGTTGATCCTGGTGGGCCTCAATGCTATCTCCCCGCTGCCGGCGGTCAACCCTGGTGAGCTATCAAACACAGGTTGCTTTAATAAATTCATTCTTGTGTTACTTAACTCAAATATTAATTAAAAAAATCCATTGTCAAATGCTAGAGCGAATTGAAAAGCCACTAGTGAATTACGCTGGGTTGCACCAACTTATGATTAGATGATTACAAACCGATTTACGTTCAATATGGCGCTGGCAGCTGTCATCCCATAGAAGCTTGTCAAACTTTTTATACAGATTTTCACGAACACTGCCACTAGGTTAAGTGGTCTGTGACTGCCACCCTCTTGGGGGCTTACTTATCGCCTTTTATTACAAATATCGAAATCAACCCCCACCCCGGATGCGCCAAACTGACTTTATTTAAGTGATATGTAAGTAACTTTCAACTTAGAAAAGCCCCCGATATTTCCATTTTAAACTTCAATATCTCAAGAACGGCTAAACCGATTTTGATGAAATATGTCTAAAAACCATATAATGAATGGTAACATCCCTCCGCGTCGGGGTTTAAAAAGAGATAAGCTAGTTTGAAAATTTCTCGTCTTCGTCACGTTTCATTTTAAGCCAGAGGTTAACTTGCTGCCAAAGTCGCGTTACGATTCCCGTCTCACTCGCACTGTGCTTTTAGAAAGAGGACGGTAGATTTATCTTCATTCGTGTCGCAGCGGCATTTGTGCTAGCCCCGTTAGATGAAACAGACATGATTGCTTTCATTATCATCGTCCTAGCGTTATTCCCAGTACAGTTGCATCCTTCAGGATGCCCGAGGTCCGCTACCTAATCCCAAAAATGTATTGCTTTAATTTGTGATCAAATTAAAATGGAATATCTGTCCTTACTTACCTTTTGTTCCTGATCTTTTAAAAGTCGCCTATTATAGTTTGAACGGTCTAAGTAGAAATGGCTTCTTTTTTTTGTACCATAATCGTCAGGACTTGGCCTGCGATAATCTCCACTCGAAATGATGTCATGATAACCATTGCCATTTTGAACTTGTTTATCGTCATAGTGAGCATTTATAAACATTTGTGGCAAATTATCATATTTTACATTTCCGTATCCTTTTTCAAACGGCCTATAATCAAAATTGTTTTTGTCGTAAGCATGGATTTGCAATGGATTTTGATTTACTGCCGAAAATGTATTACTTTGCTCGCCATTACTGTTCTGTTCATACTCAATATATGACGGACCAATATTGTGTATCAAATCACTTTCCCGAAACTTTTTGATTGGTCTTAAGAATTTATTATTATTATCTGAAATATCCACTCCAGGCAGGTTAAGATTGTTCTTCCGACCCATTTTGTTATTATTTCTGTAGTACTCAAAATGGTTTGGGTTTGTTTCAGTCCGGGGTAAAGTATACCGGAATTCTCTAGTGCTTAGGCCTTGAGAATTTTGAGAGTTTCCAGTAGGATTTATAGTTGCAGTTGCAATTACTCTCTTGTTATTGAATGAGTAAGCATCCGTGCCCATAAGTGAATTGAATTTACGTTTATGCGCTAAATATTCTGATACTAGATGAGACATGTTAGAAAAATCTTTTCTTGGTCTTATAGTGTGTCTATTTATTTTCCTTGAATATTTCAGCTCTGGTAATTTACTACTAGGGTTAGGATTCGAAGTACTCGTTGCTGATTGAAATTGAGGTAGTATTAACGTTTCGTCGAAAGGTCCACCATTGGAAAATCTTGGATCAATGGGAAGGTTTTTTCTGGCAGTTTCAACAAAATTATTGTTGTTTTTTCTGGAAAATATAAAGGTTTTAGAGACAATGTGACTAAATCATTTGATTTTGAAGGACTTGATGAAGGAAACTTTTCAATATCAGAGATTGTTTAGCTTTCACACAAGATTTTAAATCACTCACCGTAAATTTCTTTGTATGAGCTCGTTCAATGCGACTCTCTGAAAATTTAATTTATTTATGACTTATTGAAAATATTCAGAACGATGTCTAACTGATAAAGGCTCTAGCTTAATTGAAACCTCTTCAAGAAGCTAATTGGAGGGTACAGTTGGAAGGCCCCCTCAAATCTAAACGTCACCTCTGCCGCAATCCTTTTAAAAATCAACATTCTAAAAATGAATTGTTTACCGCAGGTACACAAGACCAAAACTGCTGAATTGAGTACAGGTATTTTGTCAACAAATACAGACTTGGGATACGTAACCAGAACAGTCAAAAAATGGAAGTTACTCACATATTCGTTCAGCAGCATAAACCATGGTACACAATATTAATCAATTTATTATTTATTTTCTAACTTATCTTTATCTTGTCTATTTTTAGAGTCCATGTTATATTTACCTTGTGCAATCTGAAACAAAGCGCAAAATGTTAATGAAATTAGCCAACATTTTGAAACCGTATCAGAAACCGTATTCAGGCTCCCTGATACAATTTAGGAGCTAAGGGCCCTCGACGTATTAGTAGTCAAATTTAAGTAGTTTTTGATATAAGTTAGTCCAAGAATTAAAAGTGGCTCAGTTCGCTGTAGATAAGTATATACTTATAATGTAGATATAATGTAGATAAGCTTAGTCTTCATCAGCGATAAACTACGGAACTAATTTGTAAGTCAGAGAACCAAAAGTAACCGACATAACTTTTAAAATGTTAAGTGTATACATAATATATGTAATGAGTTAGTGAGAACTGAATGAGTGAGTTTCAGCTGCAGTGCTGTTTGTGAGTTTCAGATTTTTTTTATCTTTAATTTTTGCTTGCATGTGTGGTTACGTTAGTGCGTAACAATAGAACCTATTAGTTAATAACATGTCACTATCTGTGAGTTCCTATAATTGGCTTTCTATATCTACTTTATGGTATAATGTAATAGCACAGCTGTTGGATCTTCAAATAAAATAAATAAAATGATCAAACACAAGTGGCAGTGGGCTAGCCACATCTGTCGCAGAACTGGCAACCGTTGGAGTAAGCGGTTTCTGGACTGGAGACCACGTCCAGGTGGCGAGTCGTCGTGTGTCGTAGGGTGGAACGCGACTGGATGCGTAAAGCAGAGGGCCAGACATTGTGGTGCGCCTTGAGAGAGGCCTATTGTTAAGCAATGGACTGCAGTGAGCTAATGATGATGATAATAATTATTAATAGAACAATCTTACACATATCAAACGAGTCCCATAGTATCCTCAATAAATATCGAATCCGTCCTCCTTCTCTGACTAATTGTAGTTGAGATAAGGTATCTACTCACTGTACTTTGTCCAGATCAGCTTTCTCAGCGGCGAATATCGGCATCAGCACCACGGCCGGAGGCCCTGTAAATATATTTATGTATGAATTTGCACAATAAGTATCTGTCATTGTATTTAAGTAGTCAATCACGATTTACGGTAAGAGCGCTTTTCGTAAAATCGTAATCTGTACTAATATAATAAAGCTGAAGAGTTTGTTTGTTTGTTTGAACGCGCTTATCTCGCTCTCAGGAACTACTGGTTCGAATTGAAAAATTCTTTTTGTGTTGGATATTGATGGATGGATAATGGACCAATAGGAGCGAAGACGCAGACGAAGTCGCATGCAACAGCTAGTCTACAATATATTTTTTTAAGTATTGCACCCATATAACTTAATTGATTTAGATAGTTTCATAGATGTTGGAGCAACTCAACTGGTATGTACAAGCAGCTGCAGGGAAACGTGACCCCCCCCTGCATAGCAGTTTGTATGCAGGGGGGTCAGGTTTCTCTGCAGCTGACTGTACCTTCAGCTTACACAAGACCGCAGCTATAATAGACCACTACTTGTACGTGGTTATGTGTTCCTCGTGAATAGTAAGGTAACCAAAATCACCGACGACGCACTGTGTTGAGGGTAGGAGACTTGCATTTCTCACCAGCTGTCATTATAAGGAATCCCCATATAGATAAAACCGACCGCGCTCGGGACTGTTCTGTTGTTATAAACGCTCATAACGGCATCTTACCATGAGGCATGCTTGTTTGCCACAATACAATAAAAACTAAAGACTTTATTGCACACCTCAAAAAATTATGAATAGTTCAGAAAAAACAAAGACAAAAACCCGCCACCGTGGCAGTACCAAAAATACCTCAGAACTCTTTTTGACGAATCAAATTTTTAAGTTAATATTTTCTGATTCATGTTAATTTAACGTGGAAGTTACCGCAATCACGATCTCTGAGCCTTTGAGGAAAATACCGAATTGCAAGTCGTAGCGGTTTCTTAGCCGCTACGCAAGGGTAAGATTTGCTGCGACGCCGTAGAGGTCTGGATAGGGGGTTAGTCTGGTAAACCAGAGAGACGGGTTCAATTCCCGTCCTGGGCAGCGTGTGAGCTGTATTTCTTCTCTTTAAAAGTAAAATTATTTTATGCTTCAAATTAATAAAATTTATTGAATCAATATAATCAGACATAATAAAATAACCTATAAAATAAAAATAAAATAAGCAAACTTAAAGATGAAAAATTTGTCCCAAGTCGCCATCAGCGGGTAGAGTGCCCAGAAGGCTGACCGCATTGCCACGCTGGATGGCAATGCTTATTCGTTGTGCGAAATATTGGCTCCAGTGGTCTCTATTAAGCGCGCCGACAAATCTTTGAAAAGTCGACGCGCACTTGGTCCCCGTGATCCAAGAGTTTCGACCCCAAACGCCTCAAATAAATATCCACTCCCCAGGGAGGCATACTTGCGGCGTTTGAGGTCTTCGGCTGAGGATGCAGCAGAGCCGGCATTGATTCAAATTAGGCATATTACATGCACCTATGAACGTCAATAAACTACCACCGGTTAACTTTATCAAACAACTTACCGACGTCAAATCGGCTCACTCTGTGATCTCGTCCGATCGAACCTCCACAATATCCTCATGATCGTTTCAGAACTCAGTCATCTCTAATAATAATAATGTAATAAATACGGTAGTGCCCAATCGTCCAACTTAAGTGGGTCTGTGTGTCAAATCCAATGTCCCAATGTATTACTTACCGTCGTTTTCAGTGAACGTATTATCAGCGCATTCTTGGACCTCCGTTGGTAGGGTCTCTACAGGATCTTCACGGTCACTGCAGAGACAATCGTCGTTCCTCTCAAATTCTAATATGCAGCCGCAATTGTCCCAATTAGAATTCTCCGTGGTCCCGTGCATTTGTATTGCTTCAACAGGTTTTATGTAATAATACACTTCTTGATTATGCAAGGGTTGGTGTGAGAAGTTACATACAAATATCACTGCCTGAAATACACGTGATAAGGGATTTTACAGTCTCGCTCTGTCACTCGTTAAGACAAGCCGCGTTCACAATTGGGTGAGTCATTGCCGCGCTAATGACTGTACAACCCTTCCGACAAGTTTGAACCATGGGAAGTGATAAAGTAAGAACGTTAGTGCTAAATGAAGTTTTGTGCTACATAACGAATCGTATCAATCTGATTGACGACCCGACATTAGCAAGAATATGTGTAACGAATTTTACGGACAGTGAAATTGAGACGGCTAAGGCCAAGTTACGAGAGCTCCTCGACATACGGTCCGCATCGAGAAAAGGAGAGGGAAAAGCATCAAAAAATGTTTTAGACATTATAAAAATATTGAAAGAAAATGACCCCGATAAACTTCCGATATTTGTCGCAAAAGATCTCCGCAGGATTCCTCCAATCACTTTCGACGATCTGGATGTGACGAGAATTTTGAAGGAATTGGCGACTTTGCGGTCAGAAATGAACACATTAAAATATGCAGGAGAAACAAACAAAGATGACATAAAAGAAGTGAAACATGAAATCGCAGAGATGAAACATCTAATCGCACCGCCGAAGTCACAACCTGTGTGTGACAGTGTACATGTACACGAACCGTTGCACAGTCGAAATAAGAAAAATGAACTTGGGGGTAGTGTGCCTCCTACTATCAATGACGCGGAGTGTCAACGTGAGCTGGTTGCTACACCAAAGCGTGCTATTGAGATTGCACCTTGCGACGATGGCAATAGAGCTGACTCCCCAAGTCATTTGAGGGAGTGGGGCCCGCCAGCGCTGACCTCTTTTGACAATGGAGATTCACATAGTAAATATACTCCGTCCTATCGAGATATAGCCATATCCAGACCTAAAGTGAAACCAGTAATGGATTCGGAAGGGTATATTAAAATACCAGAACGTACAAAAAAGTTACCATCCGCACCTCGACAGTCGAGTAGAAACGGTAAACACTTCTTAAAAAATAGATGGGGTAGTGGCGAGTCAACTGAAATACTTGAGCCTGCGCCGAGTACTACTACACTTTACATTTCGCGAACAAAAAAACATATCACGTCCGAAAAAATGATAGAATACATTACCAGTAAAGGAGAATCCGCTATAAAAGTTGAATATATTAAGCCATATCGCGAGACAACATTCAACACGTTTCTCGTGACGATTGAAACGGATCGTCTGGACACTTTTCTGAGCAACGGGTTTTGGCCTAAAGGGATAGTGTACAGAAAGTATATCTATATAAAACGTTACAATAATGCCACTCACTCTCGACTAAATATTCGTAAATAAAAATAATAATAAAAAATGGATACTACTAAAACTAAACTTATATCATTTAACTGTAAGGGTGTCAAGCGATCACTCCTTAACGTACAGGAACTATGCAAAGAAAACGACATTATTGCGCTTCAAGAATTATGGCTCCTGCCTGATGACCTTGACTTTCTGAGCCAGATAAGTACTGATTTTGGTTATCATGGAATATCGGCAATTGATACATCCATCGGGCCGCTAAAGGGCAGGCCCTATGGAGGTGTGGCAGTGCTGTGGAGAAAAAGTTTATTTACCAAGGTGTCTATTGTGGAAACCAACTCAAAACGCATCGCGGCGGTCCGTGCCGATCTGCCGGGGAATAGGAATATTATTATTATGTCTGTATATATGCCGACGGACTGCGCGGATAACCTGCCGCTGTTTACTGAGTGCTTAGGTGTTATAAGTGCGATAACAGAAGACAACGATAGTGAGTGTATGCTGGCCCTGGGTGATTTTAATGCCGACTTACGTGCGTTATTCGGAAAGGAACTGATTACCTATTGTAACGACCAAAAATGGTTATGCGTGGACGTTGAAATGCTAGGTGAGTCAAGTGGAACTTTTTCTTTCAAAAGTGATGTTCAGGGATCTAAAAGCTGGCTTGATCATTGCATCGTGACGGAGTCTACTCGTAAACTGTGCGTGAGTGCCCGTGTGCTTTACGATGTGTATTGGTCGGACCACTACCCCCTGCAGATAGAATGTGATATGAGTCTCATAGATATAAAGAGAATTCCCTGTCCCATTGCTGTAAATAAAGTCCTCTGGGGAAATAGGAGTGACGAGCAAATACAGAGGTATAACTTGTTATGTAATAAGTTTTTGAGAAATGTGAATATGTATATCGATAACTGTGGCGAAACCTGCAACAACTCAATGCATTTGTTGCTTATCAGTAAGTTTTATCATGACATAATTAAATCCATCCAAACAGCTGCAGAGCTGACGTCTTCAAGTAGAATAAAGAAAAATAAAGTTACTGGTTGGAATTATCATGTGCTACCATTGTACAATAACGCACGGGAAGCGCATAGGATCTGGTTGTTGCAGGGTTCGCCTGCGTCAGGTCCCGTGTACGAAGAAATGACTAATAAACGAAAGTTATTTAAAAATAAGTTAAGTTGGTGCCAACGAAATCAAGAACGTATTAAAATGGATATTGTAGCAACTCACAGGTCTGCAGGGAACTTCTCTCAGTTTTGGAAAGAAACTAATAAATTAAGTTACAAACCGAGTAGACCAATGTCAGTGAATGGAATACATAATGAAAAGGAAATAGCTAATATGTTCAGTAAACAATTTAAGTTAGACAACTCGCCCCAAAACGCACGGAAATCTCGCTCCGACAGCGTGCGGGACTGTGGTGACCCGGCGACCGGTCCTGAGTTGTTTATTACGCAAGATATGGTATGGCATTGTGTTAGAAAAATGAAACGAGGTAAGTCGCCGGGACACGATGGTCTAAGTATTGAACATATTTTGTATGGCGGCCCATTACTACATCAAAAAATGGCGCGACTATTTAATTTATGTTTATTGCACGGTTTCTTGCCGGAAGAGTTCATGAAAACGAATGTAGTGCCGATTGTAAAAAACAGGACGGGCGATCTCAGTGACCCGTCTAATTATAGGCCTATTTCTTTAGCCACAGTGTTCTCAAAAGTACTTGAAAGGCTAATTAACCCAATACTGGCCGAGCACGTTAAATTAAACGATGCCCAGTTTGGGTTCCGTCCGGGTCTCTCGACAGACATGGCTATATTTTGTCTCAAAAACCCTGTAAACCGATATCTAAAGAATAAGACGTCGGTGTACGCCTGTTTCTTGGATTTGAGCCGCGCTTTTGATACCATTGATTATGGTTTACTGTGGGAAAAGGTATCGAAGGCCGGGGTGCCGAGAAGAATAGCCAGTCTGTTTGAGTATTGGTATGCGAATCAAACAAATAGTGTTAAATGGGGAAGTAGCAATTCTGACCCATATAAACTGAATTGTGGGGTTAGGCAGGGTGGACTGACATCGCCATTACTGTTCAACCTTTATATGAATGAACTAATAGAGGAGCTCAGCAGGGCAGCAGTCGGATGTCACGTAGCAGGCGTATGTGCCAACAATCTCAGCTATGCTGACGACATGGTCCTGCTGAGCCCCTCTATTATGGGCCTAAGGATATTGATCTCTATATGTGAGCGTTATGCTGCATTACATGGACTAAAATATAATGTTATAAAGTCGGAGATAATGGTCTTTAAGTACGGCAAGGGACCTGATGTAGTTCCACCCGTTAGATTGAACGGGACCGAATTAAAAATGGTGAATAGTTTTAAGTATCTCGGACATATTCTGACAGACAGACTTAAAGACGATGACGATCTCGAAAGACAGCGACGGGCCATAGCCATGCGTAGTAACATGTTGGCGCGCCGGTTCGCTCACTGCTCTGACCAAGTCAAAATAACTCTGTTTGGGGCTTATTGCCAGGCGTTCTATACTAGTCACCTGTGGTACCATTGCACGAAGCGGACGTTCAACAGACTCAGAGTACAGTACAATAACGCGTTTCGTGCAATGTTACGGCTATCGTGGCGGTGCAGTGCGTCTGGTATGTTCGCCGCGAACAGAGTGGATGACTTCTATGCAACAATGCGTAAGAGACACTGGTCCTTTGTCGGGAGAGTGAGCGAATCAACGAACAACATTGTTAGGTGTACACAACCTGCTACCGTAAAAATAAGGCGCCAATAATGGCATTGTTCCAATGAACATTTTTAATTAATATAATATTTTCAATTGTTTAATGTTTAGTCTGAAATACTGTAACATATGGGTTCATACCTAAATAAAAAACAATTTATTATTATTATTATTATTATTATTATTTACTAAATGCTTCTAGAGAATTATTAATTATTAACCTTACAATGCATTAAGTTCCACAAATGGTACAGTCAGCATCAAAAGTAGCTACGCATTTGAAAAGTTCAAAAGTCTTTATTATAAGGGAATAAGAGCTATTGACTCCTTCATATGCGTAGCTACTTTTGATGCTGACTGTACAACCAACGAATACTCCACATAATATTCGTTGGTTGTACCATTTGTGGAACTTAATAGGCAAATATCAGGTAGGCAACGACGTATGGTGTCATACGATGAACGATACTATACATATACAACGGAAGACCAGCAATGCCAGCTTCATGCTGGGTTGGGACCATTTCGTTACATATTTTAGTTGATGTTTTATTTTTCTTTTATGCTTGTATTATGTCACGAATAAATGTTTTTCTTCTTTCTTCTTTTCTCCTTTCTATACAGGGCATCCCAGATAAGGTGCATGAAGGGAAAGTACTGTAAATGTTGTAGATAGAATATTAAATTTTGAGTTTAAAATGCATTTTTAAAAGTAAGTAATTTAAACATTTTCTTAGTCTGGGTATCGAGAAGACAAGATATAAAAAAACCATTTGGTATGATGGCAATCGATAGGATTAAAAATTAAGAATTATTTCCCATAAGTAACATACTTAGTGTCTCAAAATAAAGGAAGGACGTAAAATTAATCACTTTATTTTAATTACTTTACGAACATATCTCAAAATAAAGGAAGGACGTAAAATTAATCACTTTATTTGAATTACTTTACGAACATATCTCAAAATAAAGGAAGGACATAAAATTAATCACTTTATTTGAACTACTTTACGAACATATCTCAAAATAAAGGAAGGACGTAAAATTAATCACTTTATTTTAATTACTTTACGAACATATCTCAAAATAAAGGAAGGACGTAAAATTAATCACTTTATTTGAATTACTTTACGAACATATCTCAAAATAAAGGAAGGACGTAAATTAATTACTTTACAGTTCATATGGTGCTACATTACCGCACGAGTTCGGTAATCAGCAGATTACGTGCATATGTCGAAACTTTAAAGAGCCATATGTACTGTAAAACGTTGTACGATACACGTGCGAACAGATAATTCGTTAAAACACTCCCTTTTCCTGTTATCTGCACTTGTATCGTAATGTACTATTATTTGAATTACTTTACGAACATATCTCAAAATAAAGAAAGGATGTAAAATTTATCACTTCATTTGAATAAACTTGAGAAGTAACTACATATATTTAGTTTACGAACATATGCATAAGATTTTTTTTTTTTTTAGTCGATTCCCAGACGTAACTAACAAGTTAAAAAAAAGATCTTTTAATGTGGTATTATATTTTATAATAAAATATTTTTGACATTCAGTAAACTATGCTATGTACAATATTTAAGCTACTTTCTCTTCATGTCCCATGGAGGAGCGCTCGTGGCCCAGCGGCGCCCACGTACCGCGTGCGGTATGCGTGGTTAAGCAAAGTGGGGCCAGGTCAGTTCTTGGATGGGTGACCGCTTTGAGTGGTTACTAACTGAGCGCTCCCATGCTTTGGAAGGCACGTTAAGCCATTGATCTCGGCTTTTGTCTACGACGACAGCAGTCGTTAAGCCAAGTTAGAGGCCTTCGGGCGGCTTGATAACTTCTAACAGTATAGTTGCCCACTCACTTGACAAAGGGGGGTCGAAGTTGCACCACGTCCGTAGGAACTACCCACCGTTTCCCTACACGTGACCCCTGGTTGGCGCTAAAAGTGCAACAGACTGGCAACCGTACTTGTCTTCCCGAAGATCTCACGGTTCGAAAATAAATGCCATACGATTATTATTATTATTATCTTTATTTTTCTTATAACTTAAGTTAGGTTTTTTACAAAACATTTATAAAAGTAAAATATAATAATAAACTTACAAAATATAAAAGCATTATAAAAAACCTAACCTAGAGTGCCGCCGGCAGCGAGGCGGGGCCTAAGTTACCGGTGGTAAGGGCGACAGAGAGAGGAACCTCCGGACTATCCGCGCCGTGTCCAGGATAACCGCCTTCTGTATCTGACCCTGGACCCAACCATCTAGCGAGAGTCTCTTGAGATGTTGGTCGAGACTCTTCGCAATTAGACCGTTCGCAGAGACGATTATCGGGGCAATAATCGTTGAATCAACATCCCACATGGCGGTTACCTCATGTGCCAAGTCTAGGTACTTGCTGACTTTGTCCCTCTCAGCTTTCACGAGGTTCTCGTCATGGGGGATGGTGGTATCAACGAGTACTGCCTGGCGCTTCAATCGATCTGTCAGCACGATATCAGGCTTGTTGGCTACAATAGTCCTGTCCGTGATGACAGATCGATCCCAATAGAGCGTTGCACGACCATTTTCGAGAACTGGCGCAGGTGTGTACTTATAAGTATTTCATGTCCCATAACACAGGGACGCCCTGTATACTCGGTTGCTACTTTGTATCGTTACCGATAGACGGCGATACACTTTTACGAAGTCAAGGTCGAGTTAAGGATGATCACAGTAGACCGTTCCGTGTCCGGGCCGGTCCGTTTTCTATGACAGCAAACGCAACGGCCGGCATATTTCTCTACAAGAAAACGGGCCGGCCCGGACAGGGAACAGCCTACTGTGAATCATTCTTTAGTAATCAAAACTTTAATATCTGCATTAACGATATTGTTCTCAGTAAACAGCCTTACCTTGAACATTACCAAAACAAAATCAGTTCTGTGCAAACAATATATTTATACTAAATACATTAATTAATATTTTAAAAGACATATACTTAAAAAACAAAAGTAGAGTCAGGTTGGATAAAGCTGGAACAGCCTATCTGCCATGATTGTTTATACCGTCACGTTTTATGTGACGTTTACTAAAACATCACGTCACGTCACATGGCAGAAGCGTACTACGTGAAGATATAAACTATCGTGCTAGCTAGCCTGCTATTAATATAAACTGTGGAGTAATAAATAGCGACCCGATCCCACTTAAATATTTTTTGCTGTCTCAGAAATTAAAGAAGAACAATTAAAAGGTAGTTACGTAGCTAGTTTCAAATACGTACAGCGACGGCAGGGTTAGAATATCAATTTTCTTGAAGAATTCCCTCGAAGATTCACACGACCCCAAGTTATAAATTGCTCGGATAGCCCTTTTTCGCAAAATAAAAGCAGTTCCAATATCCTGCAGATGTTGTAAATCCCAAAAAAATAAGACTATAAGTAATTAGACTATGAGAATAAGCAACGTAAACTGACCACATTGGTAAGCTGCCTGACTTCAAAAACGACAGTGCTCAACCCTACTATCTTATCGCGATTATGAGGGAATTCTACTGCAATTTTGAGTATTGTGATAGTCCGATATAAATATTTGTATATTTAATGAAATCAAAACCAGCTAATTCAGTCAAGTGACCTTTTTTGAACCCGTATTGCTCTGCCTGTAATAAACAGTTTTTTTTCTATGAATCCCGTTAGCCTTTCACACATTGACTTCTCAATTATTTTCGAAATAACTTGAACAATTGTTATGGGCCTGTTATTATTGGGATCTTTGCAATTTCCTTTCTTAATAACCATGGCTTTACCATGAACCGTTTTAACTGTTCAAGAAAAACATCTTGTTTAAATGATTAATGTCATGTCGTAGCAAAAGATCAAGGAGAAGGCCTGGGACCGAAGCAAATGGAGAGCCCAATTTGAGTTGTACCGACAAGAGTGTGGTAAATTGGTAATGCAAACTCCCTGGAATTGTCATTAATATTATGTTTGAAGTGAAAATGTCCTTAGTTTAGAATAGCATATAAATAAACTGTCATGCCAAAAAATATTTGTCTCGTATTAATTCATTACGTTGCAAATGTAGAAATACGAGAAACTGGCGAAGAGTCCACGAACAAACGCGTCTGAATAATAGCAAAGGTAATTTTTTATTTAAAAACTTTTAGCGGTGTAAACTGGAACGCCTATAACAAGCAATTATAATGTAATCTCTTATTGAATGATATTGATAAAAATAAAAAAGTGCCACTCCTTATTACCAAACTCAGCACCGAAGTATACCTATAAGTATATGAGCTATTAACAACACAATGCACTCCGGAAATACCAGCAACTCTAAGTTATGAAAATGTTTGTGAAAAACTGCGAAATCATTATAACCCCGTTAAGAATTGTATACTAGAGCACCTAGTGTGATGCAGTGCATTTTGAAGTTCTAAAACAGTTCCCGCAAATAAGTTTTTTTTTTCGGGTATCTAGAGGTCAATTAAAACAAGAATATATGTATCTACTGGAATTCTGTGAATAACTATGACTTTCACACCCAGACCGATAATTTTAATTCCACAATATTCAAAATATAATATTTTTTTATGATAGGCTGACTAGTGATTGGCCTTAGTCTCACCTGATGGAAAGCGATGACAAGGCCTAAGATGTTGCTCGCTGGTTCAGTAATAGCCTATTCACTCTTGTCTTGAAGAGACCCAGAGTGTATGTATTGTATCAGGAAATACAGACGGCGGCAGCAAATTCCAGTCCTTAGCTGTTCGCATTAGGAAAGAAGAAGCAAATCGCTTCGTGCGAATAAATGGTAGACTGACAACGTAAGGATGCAAACGCTCACCACGTCTGGACGTCCGGAATAATTCGTAAACAACTTCGACTCGAACTCAATTATTTTGACCTGTAGACTTTTACTTGCGAGACTATTTACGGCTATCCGTGCCATCCCTACTCGCCTTTCTACTATACAAAGCTCCATTTGTAAAGTTTAATACTGTGAGATTATTTTCTAAACTTTGCTTAGCAAAAATATAATAAATAGTCTCACGGTTGTCTGTCACGATCTTTTACTATCCATATATGTAGTCACACTAATTTATAAATTGTAAAATGAGTTATCCACCCTATTATGATCGAGATGACAGTCGCACCTTACCTTTATCTAATGATATCTGACCTTATTAAGAGGACTTACATTGTAAAGATCATCAGAGTTCCTGCCAACCACGTGATCAACATATTTGGTCATGGCGCAACCAAATCTTCTATTGGGTCCGTGTACAACTAATAGATATGGGTTCATATTCTCCTCCCTAGAAAATAGAATATTGAGATGTTAGTGTCCCGTATCTCCCTAGAGTTTTATTTATTTTATTCGGAGAACCAACAGCTATAATCAGTTCATTAGTTTTGAACAAATGATACATAAACAAAAAACCAATTACAGGTGGTCACCAGAAAAGCCATACGGACATACGGAAGGACAGACAGACAGACATAAGGGTTCCGATTTTTGCCATTTGGCTACGGAACCCTAAAATCTAGTGCCTACGCCAACTCTTGGGATTAGGTAGCGGACCCCAGGCATCCTTCAGGAAGCAACTGTACTGGGTATAACGCTAGTATGATGATGATGATGATCGAGCATTTTACTTAAATCCTCCATGCGGGCGGATAATTAAGAATTGCAATATTTTCCATCCATGCAACCCACCGTTTCTCATTTCCTTTCGGAACATGCAATACGTTTTCTAAAACACCCGTTCCATAATCGTTCTCGTCACTACCGTTTCCTAAATAATCTTCAGAATTTGTTTTGCCCGTTTTCTAACAGGTTCATTCCGCGTACGTCCGCTGCCACTTAGGTCAGATTTTTTTTTCTCATACATCAAAATTTATGAAATTCCATATAGTTTACAAAATCAAAACGGCTGACGTAAGTGGAATATTTTAATGCCAATTTTGTCAGGTCCAGGTAGGACAGAAGTTTTTATTCCAGTTAGGACAGTTTTTCTAAATAATGATTATTGTCAAGAAATAAAAAAGTCAAAAATTAAAATTGACAAAGTATAAAAATGTCGAGATGTAGAAAAAACGAACTGACAATGGTCTGAAAGTAAAAATGACCAGATTTGCAATTCTAAAAAAGTCCTACTATTAGTGATCTACAACGGCCCCAGGTCTAGGTAGGTTAGGTTCGTTAGGTATCTTCAGATGCCCGAAGGGCAAACTGTGCAGAAATAGGAGCACCGCGGAGCGGGGCTCCGTCAATTTTAAGGCAGAGTGAAATTTGTCATTTTAATACTTTCAGTTTGCTGTTAATATTGGATTCCAGTGGTCGGCTTACTGTCTATACTGGTTTCCAGGTAGGTCAGTTCTTTCAGTTGACAGTGTAATCCAATTAGGTCAGAAATGACCTAAGTGGAACAACATTTTTTCTGACCTAAGTGGCAGCTGACCTAAGCGGAATAAATCTCCTAAAAATACCTAATCCCGAAACGACCGGCCCCACCACTACCGTTTTGTAAATTATTCATTCCACAAAATGAGTTTACACCAAAAGATACGTTAGATTATTTTATCGTAAAATGACAAGTTGTTTAAGTAAGTTTTCGTGTGGCCTTCTAAAACATAGGCAATGCAGGGAATATTGAAAATGTAAGTACATATGGACCCGGGTATGTCCTAAAACTGCGACCAAGACCACCGGGGGATGGGCAGCAGCATCCCTGGAGTGCTGTGGAGACACTGCGATCGCCAATCCGCATGCCAAGCGTGGCGATTATGGCATTTACCCTCCATGAAATTCGGGGAGGCCTATGTCCAGCAGTGGACGTCCTTCGGCTGATGTGGTGGTGGTGGAAGTACATATACACCGTGGGCCCTTATAACTCGAGAGATTTAAACCAACGATTCTAGAGCCCGATTAGAGAATATAATATGGTATAACATAACATATAGTCCATAACCCTAAATTTAAGAGATATTAAGTATTGAAAACAAATCACATAATACAACATTATTTACTCGTAGTGTCGTCGTAAATACGTGGTTAAAATCTTTCGGGTTATTCGGGCCCACGGTGAATAATCAAACAATATTTTAATATTGTTACAGCACTTAAATTAAATTATTACGGAAGCAATAAATTAAAGAAAGTAAACTAAACGAGTGAAGAGGCGCATTGCTACAACCTGCAAGCGAGAGCGAGCTGATGCATGTATCAGAAACAAAAGCAAGCTAACACTCTTAAGTAGTATCAAAATACTCACCTAGTATAATTGTGGACATGGAACGTAGTAACTAGTTTCCTTGCTTCATACACGTCTTTAGTAATTTTCTCAATGAGAAACCTTATTTTCTCAGGCGTCGGTTCCGGTTCTATGAAAAAAAAAACCTTTAATTATAAAAGGCCCACCATCGCCACCCACACCACTTAGCTCCTCGCATCTTCGTCGCGTGACGAATTCGCTTCAGTGCCCGACACAAGCGAGTCAAGCAACACACACGGGGGCCGCCACGACCTCCTACGCGAAGAGGATGGCCACCGCTGCCTGTATAGGTATAGTGCACCGCATGCGATGGACGCAGACCATGAATGATAAGACAGAAAGGGTAACTGATGTATCCGCGTATCGTTTCCGGCTGCTTTATTTGTTCCAGGCGCTTGAACCGACCATCACTGGATCTGCGCAACGCTTATCAGATCAGATGCGCATTATCCAACGGCTAAAGAGGTTGGATGACGTGACACTCAATCGGCTACGCCTAGAGGCACTCTCAGCTTGCGCAGCCTCCGCTTCGGCGCGGGACGTATCCGCCATATCGCTTCAATAACCTTATCTAAAATGACACACTATGAGCGACACAGCCGCAGGTCGATCCTAGTGCCGATGAGAAATATATGAATCAGTCAAATCAATCAATGAAGTTACTTTAAAAAACCAATAAAAAGCAAAAGGGAATACTTTAGCAGCGTTCCATACGTATTTTAATAAGAAGGGAAGACTTTTTACGATAACTCAAAAACGGCTTAACTGATCATGTCTGCATGCTATAGTTTTCGTTAAAAGTCTTTATTAAACTTTAAATTCATGATTTTTTTTCATATTTTTTGATCCCTAGTTCAAAAGTTAGAGGGGGTACGATTTTTTTTATCTTTTGGAGTGAATAATTCCGAAAATATTTAAAGAAACACATACTTATCCAACAACACCCCACGCCATAGGGTTGAAGCAAAAAAAAAATCATCCCCACTTTATGTGTAGGGAAGGTACCCTTAATTTTTTTTATATATTTTTACGACTTTGTCAATTTTATTGATTTATATATACATACATACATACATACATATAATCACGCCTGTTTCCCATAGGGGTAGGCAGAGATCACGGATTTCCACTTGCTACGATCCTGACATACAACTTTCGCTTCATGAACTTTCATAACATTCTTCATGCATGCGCGCCGATTTAGGGTACTCCTGACCTGGCCTTTCTGCAGAATGTCTCCGATTTGGTCGGAGTACGTTCGCCGAGGTCTTCCCCTTCCAACTTTTCCATCCACTCTTCCTTCATACACTCGTTTTGTCAATCTTCTTTCATCCATCCTCTCTACATGTCCAAACCATCTTAGCATACCTTTCTCAATTTTCGTCACTATATCTTCATTCACTCCACACCTCCGTCTTATAACGGTGTTTCTCACTCTATCTCTCAAAGTAACGCTACACATACTTCTCAGCGCTCTCATTTCCACTGCATTCACTCGACTCTGATGTTTCTTCTGCCACACCCAACTTTCACTACCATACATTAGTGTCGGCACCAACACTCCTCTATGCACGGCCAGCCGCGCCTTTTCTGACACTTTCTGGCTACTCATAAAGGCGTGAAGTGCCCCATTCACTCGATTCCCAGCTATCACTCTCCTTTCAATATCTCCTTCATGCTTACCGTCTCTCGTGAACAAAGTCCCCAAATACACAAACCCATCCACTTGCTCCAACCTCTCTCCATCTACAGCAATTTCACAAACTGTCATACACTCATCTCTTTCAAATACCATCACTTTCGTCTTGCTTACATTCATTTTCATTCCTTTTCTCGCAAATAATCTGTGCATGCTAGTTACCATCTTCTGTAGCTTCTCAGCCGATGACGCTAATAAAACCTGGTCATCGGCGTAGAGTAGACATTTGATAAGCAACCCATTCATTTCCAACCCACATTCATCGTCTTTCAAATCTTGCAAACAACTGTCCAGAAATAGATTAAACAGCCACGGTGACGCTACACATCCCTGTCTATTATATATCCATACCAAAATGCAGCTTTCTAGCACTAACAATCACCATACCAAAATGCAGCTTTCTAGCACTAACAATCACAGAGCAAAGCCTCGGACAGACAGACGGACATGGCGAAACTATAAGGGTTCCTAGTTGACAACGGAACCCTAAAAATGGAAATATTAACGGTAACGTCGCTATAAATTTTTCAAATGTTTAAATTTCTTAAAAAAAGACATTTATTTCGTGTAATTATGGACACATATTATGTTAGTACGAGTTGATAGAAAAAATAAATAAAATCTTAAGAAACACAAGCACTTATTTGAACGAACAAGATAGTACTTTTATAAATTTTAAAATAGAAAATTCTGGTATTCACTTTACGGCAGTGACAATATATATATAACCACATACATACTCGTACCTTTAGAGCTTAAAAATATAAAAGAATCGCTTTTCTGTAACAATCTAATGAAGTTCCTGGTTGAAAAATCGTTTTAGAATATGAAGGAGTATCTTAGCCATAAGGTTTATTTTTGTTAGTGTGTAATTTAAGTCCTAGAACAAGTACAACTTTAAAATATTGCTGTGCCTTAACGGGGTTCATGCTGGAACATGTTAATTATAATATCTTGTAAAACCCATAATATGCAGTAAATTAATGAATATGAAAATGAATAAATAAGTATTATAGGGACATTTTTTTTACACAAATCGATCTAGTCTCATAGTAAGCTCAATAAGGCTTGTGCTATGGGTACTAGATGACGGTATATTTAATAGATACTCGTATTAAATACATAAAAAACATTTACGCCTCAGGAAAAATTGTTTATGCAAATTACATAAACAAATGCCCTTACCGGGATTCGAACCCGGGACTTTCAGCTTCGTAGGCAGTGTCAGTGCCAACTAGGTTAAACAGGCCGACTTAGACATTAGTAGTAGTCTGCAACAATTGGACCGTTTGATTTGACCAGTTTCCAAAGTGACGAACTTAAAGTTGTTCCATTAAAGTACTACAATTAGTACGCAAAGTATTTACATTAATGAAATGAAATGAAATGAAATGAAATGCAATAGTCCCTATACATCCACCCTGGCGAGTGTTGTCTCCGTGTGCGTCCCATGACACGGGCAGGGACAGCATCCGCTCGGTGTACCCCTTGCATTTTATTAAATTGTTAAAGGGCCTCTACGTGTTGGCTATGTGGTACTCGGTTGGTACTTCGGTACCTCGTTACTTCGGCTCCGCGCACGCCTTCCAAAGGTCCGGTACACCATTGTCCCGTGAGCGGAAAAGACATACAATAATAATAAATAAATTATGCATGGTGTTAAAAACTGGCGTCACTGGATTGCTTTTGTTAATCTCTTTTTCTTGCTCTGTTAATGAGTATATTTTTTAATTCGGTTTATTCTTACTTATTTCCGTGCTATAATCATTGAAATTCTCGTCTGAATATGACCAATCAGGATAGTTAAATCGAAAAACGGACACGAACTGGCCAGCTTTGACGTCCTCCCTTTCTGCAACAAAGTGAAATTTAAACGTAATATACATATAATATCCTGCTATAGTAACAGTCTTACAATAGTAATAATTTGAAAAAAAAGATTAATAAAATTAAACGGTATTACATAATAACAAAATTACAAAATATTGAACGTTACAGGAAAGTTAGAGATGTACGAGTATGAAGTCTCTGTATGTAATAGCAGAAAGCTGATTACGAAATTAATTTAACTAACCCAGACATGTATACAGGATGATATCGGAGACGTGATCAGAAGCTAATTTGATCGCCTTTTCAATGCAATACGAGTAGTTGTTACATCGAATAAAACAAGTTTATTTTTTCAAATTTTTTCTAGAAAAATAATAACGCCATACTTAAATCATGGGCACCCTATCACTTTTGACAGACGTTGTATGAGGGATGACAAGACGTCGTGTGGTGTAGGGTGACCAAGTAGTATGAAACATTATTTTTTCTGTTAATAATTTGAGAAATAATAGTCAATATTGCAAGTCGTAACTGTGATATCATCTTACACAATTCTCCTTTACCGTTGTTGTCAGTGATTTTTTATTACCAACTTCGGAAACAACATGGAGAACAACATATGGAAAGAGCAGTCAAGAAAGAACATAAAACTTTGTATACACAATGATAGCCGCCATATCTACGTCGGAAATTAGTTTCTGTTGCTAGAAATTGTAATAGAAAAAAAATACAGAGAGTTTTTGAGTTTTTTATGTCTTGTATGGAAACCTTAATAATCGCCGTATTTATTCTCCATTATAATTTCAAGCAACAGAAACTAATTCCCGACCTAGATATGCCGAATCCCATCGTGTAGACAAAGTTTCATGTTATTCTAGCATGGTGTTTTAAAATGAGAGCGTAACTACGTTTGTACGGAGAACCGATGTAAGCTAGATGCACGTTGTCTTTACTTGTGTTTTCGAAATGTATCCAAAATTGGACAAACAGTAGGGAAAAACATTAAAATATCATTATCAAATATAATGGTATCTGAAAGTCCAATTAAGATTAATTCTAATTACATTAATACTGTCCTTATAGTTATGCCTATCTGTATACATTCATATAGATAACGTTCTCTAAGGATCAATATCAATATTATCAGTGTTGGGCATTCAAGAATAAAATCATTATTTGAATAAGAATTCGTCAGAATAAAACCATGCCGATTTTATTCCCGCCAAACTTATTCAAATAATTTTGGTCGGGAATAATTCTTACGCGAGAAAATTGAATGAGAATAACTTATTCTTAATCAAATAAACTTATCATGATATTTAATTTTTAATAATTTTGCACAAATAAGAATGTAGTCTGGTCTGGTTGTAAATATAAGATTTCGATCGAAGGGTCTAATACTGCCTGAACTCTAGGAAACAAAAATAATTAAACTTCAGTTATAATCGTCCCAATCATTTACATACATATGCATAAACTCACGCCGTTATCTCATGGTGTAGGCAGAGACCAAAGAACGCCAAATACTACGGTCCTTACATACTTCTTTCGCTTCAATCACATCCATACATCTTCTCATACATGCTCGTCGGTTGCGGGTACTTCTGACCTGGCCCTTTACACCGTAATACTTAATAGTTTACACATATCGTTTAAGTGCTTCCATTGTTATTGACTTAAGATCTCAGATCATAAAAATGAACAGATATGAAACGGAGGCGTGGCGCGTGTTACCACACCATGGCCACATCAGGAAATTTCATGCCCGCTGCCAGTTAGTCGCAATTTTGCTTTGCCACTGCATTGTTCTTAAAATCTCCGAAATGTAGCGATGTTACTAGCGAAAATCGGAGTGAAACAGAAAACTACAAGAACAATGGTTGGAATCACACACCAATGAATTGGATTTTGAACCTTTAACATGTAATCTGTTGGTGACCAGTATAAAAAATCGGCTAAGAGCATGTCGGGCCATGCTCACTGTAGGGTTACATAGTTGCCCAATGAACTTACTCTAAAAAAATCAATAACAAAAGGGAATACTTCCGCAGCGTTTCATACGTCTTTTACTAAGAAGAGAAAACTTTTTACGATAACTCAAAAACGGCTTAACTGATTATATCCGCTGTAGTTTTCATTTTTAGGGTTCCGTACCCAAAGGGTAAAAACGGGACCCTATTACTAAGACTTCGCTGTCCGTCCGTCCATCCGTCTGTCACCAGGCTGTATCTCTAGAAGCGTAATAGCTAGTTTTTACAGATTGTGTATTTCTGTTGCCGCTATAACAACAAATACAAAAATCAAAATAATAATAATAATTAAGGGGGGCTCCCATACAACAGAGTAGTCGTTGGCGTTTTTTTTTTCTGGTACGGAACCCTTCGTGCGCGAGTCCGACTTGCACTTAGCCGGTTTTTTTTCATTGAAAGTCTTTGTTAAGCTTTACTGTCATGATTTTTTTTTCATATTTTTTGGACCCAAAAACTTCGAAAGTTAGAGGGCACAACTTTTTTCTATTGGAGTGAATATTTTTGGAAATATTTCCTTTATTAAATTTTTTTGGTGAAGACCTCTATTCATTTTGAAAGACCTATCCAGCAACACCCCACACCATGGGGTTGAAGCAAAAAAAAACATCCCTTTTTTACCTGTAGGGGAGGTACCCTTAATTATTTTTATTCAGAAAGATTTTATTTGACGACTTTGATTTATATATTTACACCAAATTGCAGATTTTCAGCACTAACAATCACAGAGAAAAGCCTCGGACAGACAGACGGACAGACAGACAGACAGACAGACAGACGGACATGGCGAAACTATAAGGATTAGTTAACTTTTTTGTCCAATTTTGATGTTTAAATGGAATGCAATACTCATCAATATCTTGAGATAAGAGTTTAAAAATCGATTATCTGTGTGCATGCGTGCGTGTGTGCTTGCGTGCGTGTGGGTGTGTGTGTATTCTTGTGTTTTATGTCTTGACTAAATATAATATTAATGTGTTGCTTTGCAAAAGCCAAAATAGTGCACAAATATTTAAAAAATATCATTACCATGCCGCTCTCCTCTCTCATTCACTTCCTGCACTGAAATCAAACTCAAGATCAGTTTATTACCTACAACGTTATAATATAGTTATTTACTTCTTGTTTCACTTCCAAAAGGTTCCGGTTCAGCTATTGTCATCCTGTAATTTGCGTTTATAAAGTATGCAAGGTATATGAAGAGACTTTTGGAAATTCCACCTCTGATGGGGTTAAATACGAGTGCAAAGTTCGTATGGGGAGCAATAGTTTCTATTCTAAATAAACAACTTAACGACGGTGGAAAGGAGAAACCTCTTAGGAGAAATTTTACTAACTTTACAGCAGAGCGTTTAGAAGTATTATTTTTGTAAAAAAAAGCGTATTAACCTTTATTCTAGTTGTTTCATAGACTTCAGTTCTATTAACGTATCTTATTAAATTGTAATATCTATCCATCAATAGTATCGTTACTGAAAGAAACATAGAATCTGCTGATATAATTGTCGCTTAATATAAATTCACATGAAAAAAAAAACCAGAGAAACCCTTTAAGCGACATTGCAATTTTTAGGCAGATACTAGATATTACTGTAAGCAAATATAGTGAGGAAAACATTTTCTCATAATTATTAAAGATATTTTGTGTTCCGGAAATGCAACTATTATAATAAATTATATTATTAAATACAATTTAAACCCAATTATTGTTAAGTTATCTTAAATGGGTACCTAGTCACCCAAAACCGGGAAACAAATAGGAATAGTACAGGGTAAACATGAATAAATAAATTAAAATAGAAATTTAAAAAAACGATAATGTCGATAACATTCTTGTGTTTTTCAAAGTTAGCATCGTTACAAAAACTTCACGTAGCATTAGGGTTTTGTAATAGTAATTCATTGGTTATTCTTCTCAAAAAGATTAAAAACACAAAAAATCAGACTACTTGTTTAAGATTAAACTGATACTGCTTAAGCCATTTACCTACAACTTATTCAATGTTTACGTACGATTAGGTACGACAATAAGTTATAATGTGTGATTATTATACACATTTTTTAATGAGTATCTACTACCTACCTACACAAATGGGTACCTATGTTACTTCTTAAATATGTAAATTATTACTTATAATAAGTAAACACTAACCCTTATTCATAAAACTTAACAAACCTCTGTTAACTAAAAGTTGTTTTGTCCCTTTCTCACAAACGTAAATGTCAAAGTGGCAGATAAGGACAAACCATCTTTAGCGGCTTGTTAACTAATAGAGGCTTGATGGACGTTTATGAATAAGGGGGTTATAAATTAACAACAAACTCACAAAACATCGTACATTACTACTACAGCTGTCTGCGACGGCAAATTATAGCGAGACAACCGCCTCCCCACAATGCTCGCTGCCGAAGTGCCAACTGAAGCGACCGACTGGTTACTTCGTGTTTATAAAAACGCCATTCACAGGTATATTACACTAAAATTGACAGGTAAAACCGATAATTCAAGCCCCAGGATACCTTTTTTTAGATCTTTCACTTAAACGACTAAAGGAAGTTTTAATAAAAGTGAGATGGTGATTTTTAAAGCACGTACGTATAATCCACAAACTGTACCTTCGGTCATGTTGAACGGTGTGGCTCTAAAAGTCTCCAGTAAGTTCAAATATCTGGGTCATATTGTTACGGAGGATTTAAATGATGACCTAGATGTTGAAAGGGAGAGAAGAGCTTTGGCAATCAGGGGTAATATGCTCATCCGTAGATTTGTGCGATGTACTAAGGACGTAAAGCTAACACTTTTTAAAGCTTATATATATTATTAATATTCATTTATTTAGACAACAAATGGTCCACATATAAAAGTACAACAATATCTCCAGGATGCTGTTCAAGCTGCCTCGTCACTGCAGTGCGTCCGGCATGTTTACCGAAGCACACACTGATGGCATACGCAAAAGGATCGCCTCACTGCTGAGACGAGTGAGAGGCAGTCCGAATAGTATCCTGAGGATGTTGGAAGGACGGCTGGACAGCCCATTGTTGAGGCACTGGGTTGGCATTGTGACGGGGAGGATCTAGAACTGCCTATATTTAAAATCATTTGATTTGACCGCATTGTATTAAAATGGTCCGTTTAAAGAGTGTATTTAATGTTTAAGCAAGAGGGTTCAAATCATAATGGCAGTTTTTTAAAAGTTGAACATTTTTTATAATTTTATAATACTAACACGTACTGCTTGATTGTTTCTCTGTAAGTCTGTAACGTACTAACAAATATGGATTCTTTGAGTCTGAAATAAATGGTTTTATTTTTTATTTTTTTTTATTTAACAAGTACATTAAGCGATATAAATGCTAAAATTCAATGTGTCGCTTAAAGGAGCAAATACTGTGGTAAATTTTGTGACAATCAATTAACCTAGAGCATTTGCTGTTCACAATTCCAGAAGACACGATTAAGCACCTAAACTTATATAATTAGTATTTATAATAAAAACTTTAACGCCATTACTACAAATTCAAGCACCTTTTAAAAACACTAAGCGATCACGTATAAAATTGTGAGTAGTTTAAGTGACTTAGTTCAAATTAAAATCAAATTATGTGTCGCATAAAGGGGTGTTTTTTAAATGTGTCCACTCTTTATAAGCTGCCTTAACCGACATCGAAGTCATCAGATCGCTACTTAACCCGGCTTAAAAGACGCAAAAAAAGGTGATTCCAACGGTATTTATAACTCGACTTCATTCAAAATGTCGCTTAAGGGGTTTCTCCTTTCCACCGTCGTTAACAGCGTTTTAAATTAATTGTGCTTCTAAAGAGGTGTTCTTCTAAAGTGTGCTTCTAAAGTGGGGTTGACATGTTAGTATGACTAGCAATTATTTTTTAAGCGAAGAAATTTTAAACTTTGTATAGAAGCTTCTTCAAATACTATAAAAAAAATTCATAGGGATACAAATACATTTTTTTCTGTGTTTAAAAAAATGTCTCTGTACCCCTTTAGAGAGTAGATTAAAAAAATTACACAAAAAAATCTTGTGTCTAAAAGACCCCTGTCTTTAAGGCGTTGAATTATTGTATGAGGAAAAAGGTTTTTTTAAGAGTTAGTCGGACTTGAAACTTCGTTCCTTAATAGTTCAATATTTGAATAAATTCGACAAGTAGTAAATCATGCAGTAGGGTGACTATTACATAACGGATACAAACGTACTGATTTAAGGTAGGAAAAAATATGGAATAGACTCTTACCATAATTTCGACATAGATCGTGTTCGAGGGGATTACATTGGTTGGCCCAGGCCTGGGCTTCACGTGCAAGATGTGAATCCCAGTGCTGAAAAATAATAAAATCACATTTTCTATCGAAAAGCAAAACCGGTGAGTGGCTGCCTTGCACCGGAAGACGCAGCGTGGGAAGGTCCCCAACAAGGTGGACCAAGGATCTGGTCATGATTGCGGAAAGCATTTAGATGAGGGTGGCGCAAGACCGGCCCTTGTGGAAATCTTTAGGGGAGGCATTTGTCAAACCATGATCGTCTTTCACCTTACATAATGATGATCAGAAAGTAGTTTTTTTATTTAATCTTTCTGTTAAAAAAACAGTATAAATGGTGGACTTATTGTCTCTAAGCATTCTTTACCAGTCAACAATAGGTCTAAATTGAAACCAGAGCAGTTCACGTGGTGAAGAAAAGGATGTGTGAATATATGTGCGTGTGTGCACCATAGAAAAGCTCCATTTTTATAAGCATCGTTGTTTGACTATCTATAAATGATTCTTAAGTTGTTAAATGCAATGCCGATGGAAAAAAGTATAGTTGACAATAAATAAGAGCTATATAAATTATTGACAGGGACATACTACGTAAGAATAAGAACTTACATATCCCATCATTCGTTTTCCTCTCGGGATGTATTCATCATCTTTTCCCAATACTTCTTCACCTTTAGCGATTTGTCTTTTGAACCTAAACAAAAATTAAATGCGTTGTTACACAAAATTATCAAATCAGTCACTCTACATATAAAAACAAAACTTAAAGCAGTAAAATAACTCGGTGCAATCGTGCGATTTGACTTATGATTTTACACTTCACTGAAGTAAAGTTGAATGAATTAAAGATGTTGTGATACATTCGAAACGTCGGCCACACCTCAGGTGAATAATTTTTGTACGCGATTAAGTCCCGTTTACCAATAATAAATTAACTTTTCTCAAACATGCGCCTAAATGTATACATTAATGTCACGAAAAGAGGACATGAAATTACCTGTTTATGGCTCCCTACAATGTATGGAGAATGTATGAAACTAACATTATTGGCCGCTGCTTGAACTTTTTAAATTTGCTTACTAAAATCAACTGATAAAGGAAATATTATATAGAGCCAACCGCCACGATTTTGTATATATATTTTTAATTTGTTATGTAAATTAGTATTTTATTAGGTTGTCCGGTTTTTTTTATCGTTCTTGTATTTTTGTAGCATTTTTTGTTTTTTGTTGTTTTTTTTCGAATTGTACGAGTATCTGCATTTTTTTAGTGTTTGCGTGTTAATTTGTAGCGTTTTTTTGTGTTTTTTGATATTATTGGACTTCTTAAAAGTTTTCTCGTATTTTTTTGTTTTTACGTGTTTTTTGGTATTGTTTTTAGTTTTTTCGTATTTTTTTAAAGTCGTGCTTGAATTTTGTAGCATTTTTCGTGTTTTTAGTTATTTTTTTTTCGAATTTTTTGTGAATTTAGAATAGAATTAGCTTGAAATTATAATGGAGAAAAAATAGAGCGATTATTAAGGTTCTCATACAAGACCTTTTGTCGGCCTGTTTAGCCTAGTTGGTAGTGTCATTGCCTCCGAAGCTAGAGGTCCCGGGTTCGATTCCCGGTAAGGGCATTTGTTTCTGTGGTGAGCAGAGACATTTGTTCCTGAGACTTGGACGTTTTCTATGTATTTAAGTATAATAATATATCTATTAAATATATCGTCGTCTAGTACCCATAACACAAGCCTTATTGAGCTTACTGTGGGACTAGTTCGATTTTGTGTAAAAAATGTCCCCTAATATTTATTTATTTATTATTTATTATTATTTAAGACCTAAAAAATTCAAAATCTCGCTGTATTTTATTAAATTCCAATTTCTAGCAACAAAAACTAATTTCCGACCTAGATATGGCGGATCCTATTGTGTATACCAAAATTTCATTTTATTTCAGCTTGGCGTTTTAAAATTGTAAGCTTTATAAATAAATCCAATATATTAAATACAAATCAATATGGCTTCCAAAAGGGAAAGTCCACCATTTTAGCAACTTTCAACCTAGAACACAAAATATTGCAACAAGTAGATAAAAGAGTACCGTGCACTGCTATCTTTTTTGACATGTGCAAGACATTTGACTTTGTTGACCATAGTTTACTCCTTTTTGAAGTCTAAAATGTATGGTGTAATGTATGTCGTGGAAGGGCTTATGACTGGCCAAAGTGTTATCTTCCTTACAGAAATCAATATGTAGAAATCGCCTCAACGTCAGAAAGCATATAACTGTGTTCTTTAAAATCTAAAAGCAGACTTAATAAATTAGGAGTTCCGCGGGGAACCATCTTGGGCCCGTTACTTTTCTAAATCTATATTTATCGCATATATCCGTTCACGAATGTACCCTGATTGCCGACGACCTTTCAATTCCTTCTGGATCCCCCGGTCCTCACTTGAGGATATAAGATTTGAAAAAATCTCCTGTCAAATTATAAAGCAACTTAACAAGTTTGCACGCATATAACGTTTCCGAACGAAACTGTCCACCTAATAAAATAAACACTGAGTCTCAGATGGCCAATCAGCGATCAGTGCGACTTAGATAGACATCTGACACTACCGGCCACATCATGCCCCGCGGTAAGTTAATCCGAATGTATCTCACTGAAAGTTTAATTATATATTTTTGTTTAGTTTTGATCAGTAAATATATGATGTTTTTTGTAATGTAGTAAGTAGCTTTCCTGCGTAAAAGTTAAAAAATTTAGCTTTAAATAGCTCTGAAGTTTATGTACTCGTGCGAGTACAAGCGGACTTAAACTAATAATTTATGTTCTCAGACGAGTACAACCGGTCTCAATGCTGTAAGTTTTTTTTGATTTCATATGCAAGTTAGTATGTTCATTTCCGATTTTCAGGCTCAAAGTACTATGATTACTATGAAATAGAGGGATACCTTGACTTCGACAAATCCGACAGCCTTTCCGAAGGCGAAGACGTTTATTTATGCCAGAAGTAATCTGGAATGTAATGGTTCCGGTATATCTGAATCGAAAAGTGACGACGAAAATAGCGATATTTTTGAAAATATTATGCGAACGATGCGTGTATCGGAACGTTACATACCTACAAACTTTTTGGCTGATCACTATTATTCTAAATTCTAAATTTTGTATCACATTTTCCATATTCCTCGTGACACTGCGCAGCCATTTTCCAGCAGCTCAATTCGATCTTGGATTTCGTTTCATGTCATTGTCAGTCATTCAAATACTTACATTTATAAAAAAAAAACATAAATTACCTAATACCCATAATTTTCTACAGTTCTTAGTCATTTATTTCTATAGTTCGAGTTCCAGTAATATTTTTTGCAGTACAGTTGTTTAGTGCAGTTATTGTTTTCAGTTTAGTTTTTATACATTCTGCCAAGGCATATTTATTGTGCCTTATCCTTTTACCTAAATAAATACCCTCTGCTCTGGTGTCCTGATTTTTTCTTCAACCACCCATAGACCCCATCCTGTTGAGGGTACCCCGTGAACCCTCACGCCAGTCACACATTAGTGTGAGGGATGTGGCATATAAAATGCAAGATGGTTGATTCATGAGGATTTCCGTTTATTTTAGACTAAATTTATATGTTAGTGAGGACAAAGTCCTCATGTACTCGCCTGAGAACTAATTTTCCGACATTGTGGGTTACTTACTTATTCCATATTTTGCAAAATGTATCAGTTTTTCCAGAATCGATACCTCCAGGATCCAGGAGGATAATCCCGCCTAAAAATACTTTTAATAATCACGCGTATAATAATGACATCAATGATACTATCAATAATATAATTAAATGGTTAAAATATAATAATCTCAATGTAAATATTAGCAAAACTACCTATGTTAAATTTGATAACAAACATGGCAAAAAGAGGAATCTAACAGTTGAAAATGATAGCACAGCCGTAGCTAAAAATAATCAAGTGCCGGTTCTCGGAATATTGCTAGATGACACACTGTCCTAGAGATCGCACTTTGACAAAATATATCGTTTTGCGTATGCTCTTTGCCGTTTAAGGAAAATAAGCAACGTTCATACCGCTCTTCAAGGTCATGGTTATGTATGTTCGATACTCTGATACGGGATTTTGATATGGAGTAATTCAAAACATATTAAGAGATTTTTTTATTGCCCAAAAACAATTCATTCGTGGCATCTGTGATGTCCGACAACGTGTTTCTTGTAAATCTTTACTAAAAAGTATTAAACTATTTACTGTACCCTCGCTTGATATATATGAAATGTGTATATTTGTTAAATCTCAGTTGAACTTATTCAAAAAATCTGTGATGTGTCAACTTTTAATAGGTACCCTATATCCCGAATACATGTGTGTGCCCAAAATGAAGACAAAATTATTCAATGATAGTTGCTATTCGATGGCTAAAAGAATATTTAATGCTCTTCCGAATGAATTTAAAAAGCTGTCTCTTAAGGAACTCAAGTGAAAACTATCGCACTGGTTACTAACTGAATGTTTCTACTCCACTAATGAATTTTTGAAAAGAAACCAAATTTATCGTACATACATAACATACATAACTTAATGAAATCGTATTTAAGTAACCGTAAGCAATTGACTCAAATAAATAAAATATGTTTTCAAACAAAGACTGAAATTACCTATTCATCAAAAATCAGACAAATTAATTATGGTGTACCACAAGGGAGTGTTTTAGATCCTCTATTATTTATCAATAACATAAATGACCTACCACAAGCCATAGAGTACCCAATAGTCCTCTTTGCAGATGATAGCACCTGCTTCAAAAGATACAGAATCTTATGACGATGACATCAATGAGACATTAGTAATTGTAATTGACTGGCTTACTAATAATAATTTAAGAACCAATTTAGAGAAGATGAAAGTCATGACATTCAAGCAAAGATCAAACAATGCGCACATTTTAAACATATCGTACAAGGGACAGAATATTGACGAAACTGATGTGACAAAATTTTTAGGATTAAGTGTAGTAATAAGTTAACATGGAGAAATCAAATTGACATTATATGTAAAAACTGTATCAATTTTCGTATGTATTATATAATTTAAGGAAAATTGTCAATGAGTCAGTAATTTTAACAGCCAACCAAGCTTATGAAGACTTGACACTACGGTACGGCATAATCTTTTGGGCCAATTCTGTTGATAGGGAAATAGCTTTTAGAGCACAATAGAGGTGTATTCGCTCATTATGTGGCATGCAACAATTAGACAGCTGTAAACCGTATTTTCAGAAATTGCGGATATTAACTCTTCCCTGCCTTTATGTGTTTGAGGTTGCCATGTTTGCTAGAAATCTATACAGTTTCTAGAAAAAAATCAAAATGCCAAAAGAAAATTATAAGATAATATTAATATCTAATGCCATAATCATTAATTCATTAATATTTCAGTCACAATTAATCCCACGGTGTTTTATCATTCATGTAGTCGTGTGTGGTTATAATATGCTTTCGATATAAGTTTTAATATTTTTTTAATTTATTAAACAATTTTATAGTTAAGTCTACAAATCAACGACTGGTTTTACGTAGTCTGAGGTATGGAACGGCAAGTTTATGCTTGTTTCTGGTGTTAAAACCATGACAGTCAGAATTTTTAGGAAAATTAGTGTAGTATATGCGTGCATACATAATGCATAAATATACTGAGATCCAACCGTTAGTACGTTAATTTCCTTAAATAAATCTCTCAGCGAATCACGCGGTCTGAAGCTGTATAAAGCACAAATCGCTCTTTTTTGAAGTATAAAAAAAGTTTGAATATTAGCAGCGGAGCCCCACAACACTAGACCATATGACATAACACTGTGAAAATGGCCTAAATAAATCAACCTCTCCGTTTCACCGTCAGTAATATGCCTTATTTTTTTTACTGCACACGCAGCTGACTTAAGTCTTCTTGCCAGGGCAGCGATATGAGGTCCCTATTGCAATTTTGAATCTATAGTGACTCCAAGAAAGGTAGTAGAGTTTACTAATTCTATTGGCAGATTGTTAACTTTAATACAAGTGTCGACCAGTCTTACTTGGGCAAAGCAAATTTAACAAATGTGGTTTTCTTTGAATTAAGTAATAAGTTGTTTGCTGAACCAATTTGATACTTTAGAAAGAGATTACATTTACGGTAGCATACAGAAACCCGCCGATCCCTCGGACCCTGGCTCTTTTGAATGCGCTCCTGGTATGTGTGTCAGGAATGCTTGAGATTTTGCGAGGCGATGGACAAAAGGCAGTCTAGTGTCTTAACTTGTTAATATTAAGTTTAAGTATGTAGTTTCACAGTGTATTAGTTATAAGTCTATAAAAGAGTGTAAATATATAAATAGACTGAGAGAAACTGACAAAAAATATTTTTCCTTTTACGTATTTGACTAGGCCAGACTGCCTAATCCACCAATGTGTTATCGTGCGAGAGGAATTTGGCTATGTAAATCTGTTGCTGGCTCGTGGTCTAAAAGCAGATTTGGGCTAATCAAATTTCTTACCGACACATGTTTGTCCGTTTCCCACCGTTTGGATTTTATAAAATAAAATAAAAATCTGGGGACTAGTTGTTAGTGGAATTATTTGTAAATTGTAATAATATCATTGCCTTATTTTATATCACATTATGATCTATTGTTCAAAATTAAGTCTAATAAAAATATGGTAACTCAATAGCTGGAATCTAGAGGTCCCGGGTTCGAATCCCGGCCAGGGTATTTATTTGTGCATTTTTATATACGATTATTATATATTTGTTCTTGGGTCTTGGATGTTGTATTTAAGTATGTATTGATCTATATAAGTATGTATATCGTCGTCTAGTACCCATAGTACACGCTTTGCTTAGTTTGGGACTAGGTCGATTTGTGTAAGATTGTACCCCAATATTATTATTATTATAGACACTTTAATCCAATTTTCACTCGTTTCGGAAATTAAAATATTGTTCATAATACTTGGCAAAATATCGATTAATAAAATCTAGTAACTAGACTACATCATCAAAAATAAAAATAAGTACTGATAGTATATTTAAATAAAATATAATATGTTTATTGAAATCCGGTAAAAGAAAAGTGTCGGTCGAAAAGTTGATTTATTGGCCAATTATGCAAAACACCGCTTTACATCAGCAGTTATGACTGTGTCCTGCGCGTGTGTGCAAAGAACTGGCTTTCAATCGAGTGCAGGTTTAAAAAGATCCTAAGAGACTCTTTTTGGGATACTGCTTTAGCATTGTTATCGTAAATAAAAATATATAAAAAAAATATGTTGTGCTTGTAGTTAAAAACTTACCCGTTAAAAATTTCCCTCATGAATTCTATTTCTGCAAGCCCTATTGGAACTATTCCACCATTTAAGCATCTAGGGCCCAATATCTGCAAGATAAAACATGATTAAATAATTTATGCCAAAATAAACCGACTCCAATTTTGTACTTGCTATGCCACAATTTGTGTTTATCGTGAGCCAATGCACCAAGCATTTTACCTACAGAAAATACTGAAATCGGCATATGCGTGCCTATCAAATTCGAGGAGTTCCCTCGATTCCTCCTAGATCCCATCATCAGACCTTCACCAAATTTATATGGGATCAATGTCGGCGTACCTGCTTTGAAAAAAAAAGAATTATGTATCAAAATCGGCCAACGTGGTCAAAAGTTATCGGGGAACATACATAGGTACCTTGTATGTATTTATGTATAATTGTTTGGCACGCTCTACAGCCTGAACGGCTCGAAGGATTTTAGCTTGAGAGGTGTCGTTAGATTCGTATTTACTGTGAGAGCGATACTGGGTATATCAAAATAATAAAAAAGCAAAATGGCGGATTTTTGGCGTCAAATTCCAAATTACACAGAAACGCAGTCGGGTTTTTTAATTATTTAGGTTTGTTTATTCCGGAGGAATTGGAATGTGTGTGTGTGTGTGCCCCCAGCCAGCTAAATGGTAGCTATTATGAATTTAAACTTCATAAACTTGGAAAAGAAACCTTCTGTACAATTTCCATTGATTACTGGTTAACTGGAAGAGATCCCTTAAAGGGATAAGTTCGCCTTTGTACCGATATAACCGAATTTGTCTGTATTTCTACGTGTGTTTTGTGTACAATAAAGTATTTACATACATACATACATACATTACTTAGATAATGTTGTTAGTTTTTGAAAGACATAGTAAAAATAACTTTGTGAATGTTGCGCATGGCCCAACATACACTTGGCCGGTTGTTTTGTTGATATGTCTGCTTTTTCCGTTGGTTATTTGGTATGCGTCAGGAATCATATAATCCCCTGTGTGGTGCCGGGTTAGAATAGCACCACCCCATTTCCCTTGGGTGCCGTAAGAGTCGACTATGGGAACCAGGATGAAGTGTGTTGTGGGCGATGGGCTAGCAACCTGTCACTGCAATCACATTTTCTCCATCTATATAAAACTACAATTGCTAAAAGTGGCATTGCAATTAATTTTCGTGTGCCCTGCCTACCCCCTTTGGGAATATATGTAGGCGTGAGTTTATGTATGTCACTAATAAATATATTTCTATATTTTACTCACGTACCGTATCGTTGTACATGCACAGAACATGTGTCCCCACTTTGCAGGAAGGTGCTTCGTCTACGTTACAATAAAAGTTATCTTCCACTCGTTGATTGTGCTGATCAAGCACTCGGCTACACCGTGATAAGGCCAGCAAGTTCAGCGTGCAGTAGACTATCTAGAATTAATAATTCATGTTTTTTGCATTAGTTTTAACGAAAACGACTGCCATACGCAAAGACGCAAAGTAGTATGTCTGTGCGTCTTCTACAGATTGTACTTCGGTAAGTGTGCTCAGGAGCTCCATGAGTTCATCCCGCCTTCCCCTTCTTCCATCGGACATCCAGACGTACGGCTGGCTACCATACATACCGGGTCGAAATTCCTCTAATTCGAACCAAGCGCTATGCATCATCCTTCATAATGCGCACTTCTAAGGTTTGGAATTCTCTGCCGGCGTCTGTATTTCCGAGTTCACATAACCTGGACCTTTTTAAGGCACGAGTGAATAAAAATCTTCTGGGTGAGCTCGCTTCATCGTCGACCTCATCTTTGGCTAGATGCTGGCCAAGAGCAATCCTATTATTAATTTAAAAAAAATCTGCCGTTCCAAACATAGGCGGAAACTAGACCTTATTGTCAAGTGAGTGGGTAACATGACTATTAGAAGTTCTCAAGCAGCCTGAGGGCCTCTAACTTGGCATAGAAAAGAAAACAAGATACAATGTCACATGAACTTATCCCACTCTGAAAAACTCGGTCGATTGTGGAGTCCCAAAGTCAATATTTTTAATGTCACAAGCACTCAACAACATTTTTTATAGAATATATATCATAAGCATATTCATGTAACATAGGCACTTACTTCTTTAGCCTTATTATTTAAATTATTTTTGTTATATATTTTTTTGTTTGTAAAATTAGTTATAAATTTATTATTAAATATCTGAAGCTCAATCTTTGAATGGCTACTTACAAGTAATTTTTGTAACTTTTAACCACCTGTAAAATAGAGTGTTGTCAATTGTAGACATTTAGTTATAAATAATATTAAACGATGTATGATATAATTTTTAAGAAAAAAAAAACCGACTTCAATGGGGGAGGCCGGTGAAAGATTATTATACTTAGATGGTGCACTCTTAGATTCCATACAATAAAATAAAAATGGCTATAAGTATGTTTATAATGGTAGAAGACTGAGTACCCTCAAATTCTCATGAAATCATAGAAAAACCTTGCTTGCTTGACAAACAAAACGAAGAGAACAAATCGCCAAACGTAAAGTACGCGTCGTTGAAGAGTTCCGTTCTGATCATCATCAGCAGTTCCACTTCATCAAATGTCACTTTTATGAATGAAAATGCTTGATTAGTTCATGAAAATACTAAAATCACTATTTGTGTGCCTTTCACATTTGAAGAGTTCCCTCGATTCCTAATGGATCCCATCATCAGAACTCGAGCATGACAAAAATCAATTGTGAAAATAGAACTTGCTTAACAAACACAGCTAGAAGGACAAATCGCCAAACGTGAACTTTTCGTCGTTGAAGAGTTCTGTTCTGATCATCATCAGCAGTTCCACTTCATCAAATGTCACATTTTTGTATGATAATGCTCGATTTGTTGATAAAAACACAAACACCACTATATGTTTGCCTTTAAGATTTGAGGAGTTCCCTCAATTCCTCATGGATCGCATCATCAAAAATCGAGCATGACAAAAATTAATCGTGAAAGTAGAACTTGCTTAACAAACACAGCTAGGAGGACAAATCGCCAAACGTGAACTTTTCGTCGTTGAAGAGTTCTGTTCTGATCATCATCAGCAGTTCCACTTCATCCAATGTCACATTTTTGGATGAAAATACTTGACTTGTTGAGAAAAACATAAAAATCACTATATGTTTGCCTTAAAGATTTGAGGAGTTCCCTCAATTCCTCATGGATCTCGTCATCAGAACTGCGTTTTGACAAAAACGGGACCAACTTGGATATATATACTTACAATCAAAAAAAGAATTTTCCAAATCGGTTTAGAAATGACGGAGTTATGGAGTAACAAACATTAAAAAAAAAAACATACAACCGAATTGATAACCTCCTCTTTTTAACCGACTTCAAGATTTCATAATTTTTAAGAAAAAAAAACCGACTTCAATGGGGGAGTCCGGTGAAAGATTATTAATCTTAGATGGTGCACTCTTAGATTCCATACAATAAAATACAAAAATGGCTATAAGTATGTTTATAATGGTAGAAAACTAAGTACCCTCAATTCCTCATGAAATCATGGAAAAACCTTGCTTGCTTGACAAACAAAACGAAGACAACAAATCGCCAAACGTGAACTACGCGTCGTTGAAGAGTTCCGTTCTGATCATCATCAGCAGTTCCACTTCATCAAATGTCACTTTTATAAATGAAAATGCTTGATTAGTTCATGAAAATACTAAAATCAGTATTTGTGTGCCTTTCACATTTGAGGAGTTTCCTCGATTCCTAATGGATCCCATCATCAGAACTCGAGCATGACAAAAATCAATCGTGAAAATAGAACTTGCTTAACAAACACAGCTAGAAGGACAAATCGCCAAACGTGAGCTTTTCGTCGTTGAAGAGTTCTGTTCTGATCATCATCAGCAGTTCCACTTCATCAAATGTCACATTTTTGTATGATAATGCTCGATTTGTTGATAAAAACACAAAAATCATTATATGTTTGCCTTTAAGATTTGAAGAGTTCCCTCAATTCCTCATGGATCCCATCATCAGAACTCGAGCATGACAAAAATTAATCGTGAAAGTAGAACTTGCTTAACAAACACAGCTAGGAGGACAAATCGCCACACGTGAACTTTTCGTCGTTGAAGAGTTCTGTTCTGATCATCATCAGCAGTTCCACTTCATCCAATGTCACATTTTTGGATGCAAATGCTTGACTTGTTGATAAAAACACAAAAATCACTATAATATGTTTGCCTTAAAGATTTGAGGAGTTCCCTCAATTCCTCATGGATCCCATCATCAGAACTGCCTTTTGACAAAAACGGGACCAACTTGGATATATATACATACAATCAAAAATACATACATACATTCTTCAGTTAATCCTACACAATCTCGTTCTTACTCCAAAATAAAATCAATAGAAAACAAAGTGTCAGAAGGGAATGTAGGAGCTGCTGCTCGCCTACTTTTTTCCAGTGACGACTTGGCGGCGCATTCTGCCGAAACTTTCGCCGCTCTTTGGGAAAAACATCCGGTTCCTTCAGCCGCTACTCAGTTACCAGAACCTCCTTCTTCAGAAGACGTTAAGGTAACAGTTTCTGAAGACGCTGTGCGTCAAGCCTTATTATCGTTCCCAAATGGTTCTGCGGGTGGTTTGGACGGCCTGTCCCCGCTACATCTGAAGGATTTGATCTCCACGCCTTCCGGGGACAATGGTTCGGCTTTACTCAAAGAGTTGTCAGCACTAATCAATCTCATGCTAACTGGTCGTGTTAATGCTGAAATCATCCCGCTCCTTTACGGCGCTAACCTGGTAGCCTTAGCTAAAAGAGATGGTGGAATCCGACCGATTGCTGTCGGATGTACCTTTAGACGTTTGGCTTCAAAACTTTGTTGTCGAAAATTTAATCATAAACTCACCAAAATCTTTAAGCCTCGACAACTGGGTTTTGGTATCAAGGGCGGCTGTGAGGCTGCGGTACACGCTGCGCGCACTTTTCTTAGTCGCCCGGATTATGAAGTTTTTGTAAAAGTTGACGTGAAAAACGCATTTAATTCGGTTGACCGTGGTGCCCTCTTAGCGGAAGTCAAAAAAGAACTTCCTGAAATTTATGGCTATCTATGGCAATGCTATGGAGCGCCATCAAAATTACTTTTTGGTGACAAGATTATTTTATCAAGCACAGGCTGCCAGCAGGGAGATCCACTTGGACCAGCTATCTTCAGTTTGGCTATTCACCCTCTCATAACTGCACTAAATTCTAAATTTAATCTCTGGTATCTGGACGATGGCTCCCTCGGTGGAGACGCAGAAACTGTTCTGCAGGACTTGCAATTGATAATAGCCAAATTTGTAAATCGCTTAACTTCACTAAGTGCGAAATTTTTCTACCCGATCACTTACCCACAGATAGAAAAATTGAAATATTGACAAACTTTAACGCGATATTACCTAACATTTCTGTCCATTCCACTTCATCTCTAACACTTTTAGGGTCTCAAATTTTTGACGAAGCGATCAGTCCAGTTGTCAATTGCAAGTTAAATCAGTTTAACTGTACCTCTAACTTACTCCACGAAATAATTCCCCATATGGCCCTTTTTATCATCCGTTTTTGCCTATTTACGCCAAAATTTATGTACTTACTCCGTTGCTGCCCGATCTGGAAATTTCCCTCCATTCTATCATCTATTGATAACACGCTCCAAACAACTCTATCCAAAATTCTAAATGTCTGTTTTGATTCAACTTCATGGTCCCAAGCAGTTTTGCCAGTAAGGTTCGGTGGTCTGGGTGTTCGCTCCTCGTGCAGCGTGGCACTTCCGGCTTTCCTGTCCTCCGCGTACAGTTCGCTGTCTCTCGTCGGTATTATTCTAAATAACCCACAGATACTCGACGTTGAGATGGCGAGCTTGGTGGAGGCCAGGAGGGCCTGGTGCGACTCGTGCCCGGGAGCAAACATTCCAGACATGAGGCATATACAGAGAGTTTGGGATACACCTCGCCTCAAAGCTATTCACGCATCCCTAATCGACAATAGTCCGGACGATTCGGAACGCGCCCGACTTTTGGCTGTCTCCGCACCAGAGTCAGGGCACTGGTTAAATGCCCTTCCCTCACGTAACATAGGCACGGTTCTGGACCCTGGTACCTTAAGAATAGCAATAAGTTTAAGGCTGGGTTCTAAGATTTGTATTCCCCACACTTGTGTTTGCGGCAAAGGTGTGGACCAGCTGGGTCGACATGGCCTTTCATGTAACAGAAGCGCCGGCCGCATGTACCGTCACGGTACCATAAACGACCTGGTGCGTCGGGCGCTCGCTTCCGCCTCCATACCCTCGTCATTAGAACCGGCAGGTATGACAAGAGACGATGGCAAGCGCCCTGACGGAGTAACATTGGTACCGTGGAAACTCGGGAGGGCCCTGGTGTGGGACGCAACGTGCGTCGATACGTTCGCTCTGTCCCACATTCAGGTAACCCGTTCCCAGGCCGGCGCTGCGGCTGATCAGGCCCAAATACTCAAACGCCGCAAATACTCCTCTCTAGTACAGAGCTACGAGTTTGCGGCGCTTGCAGCGGAAACCACGGGACCCTGGTCAGCCGACATGAAGAGCTTCATGAAGGCCCTGTCCTCGCGGCTGGTCCACGCCTCAGGGGACCCCAAAGCTGGCGCGTACCTCTCTCAACGGATCGCTCTTGCGGTTCAGAGGGGAAACGCTGCCAGCGTTTTGGGGTCCATGCCGCAGGCAGAACTTTTGGATGGAGTTTTCTTTATGTAATTTGTTTTTATTTTTATTTTTATTTATTTAAGTAGTATAGTTGTAGTTATAGCTTTAAGTGTTTTCATACTTTTCCTATACATGTTAATTGTTGTTATATTTAGTCTGTAAATTTCTTGTTGCTTTAATAAAGTTAATATTTATATGAAAAAAAAAAAAAAAAAAAAACAAAAAAAGAATTTTTCAAATCGCTTAAGAAATGACGGAGTTATGGAGTAACAAACATTTAAAAAAAAAAAAAAAAAAAAAAAAAAAACAACCGAATTGATAACCCTCTCTTTTGAAATCTTGAAGTCGGTTAAAAAGATGGGCTGGATTTGCTAAAAGTTCGAGTAAAATATGTTTCACTTACCAGTACAAGCATGTTGCATATTTGATGACACATTATTTTAAATACGCCTCTTTTCATTATATCTGCATATCCGTTTCTCTACATCCGTCCGTTCATTTAAAACGCGACCACTCACCAGTTTGTGTTTGCCAAGACTGTAGAAAAAAAAGTAAGAATCTTCATCCGCATTGATTCTTATTTCCTTTTTTGCTTTAGTTTTCATTTGTTTTGGCGAGGGTATTGCCTAAGTAAGCCTGCACGGTAATCACGTAACTTAGCGAGCATACTATAGGTAGATTGCACTGTCATTTCTAGTATTTAAAATCATATTTATGTCTACGTTCCGCACGCTCGAAAACGTTGAGTAATACGTTATTTGATTTGTTTATGGTGTCATTTGAACCAGTTTTTAGTGATGATAAAATGTCTATATGGGGTTAACTACAATTAGAGCACAATAAGCGCAAAAATTAGGTACAAATCTAGACATCTGACAACATTTAACTTTTTCAAGCGCTCTTTTTTTTAGATAAAATCTAATAGAGGATAAAGAATCAAATAATACATAAATCAATTTCAAAATTTCCTCATTCTAAAATAGAGTAAGCGACAAGTAATGCTTCACAGCGCACAAAATCATACAGAAGCACTATTACTAAGGCGGATTTACTAAAGAAAGTTGTATTGCTGTTCTTTTTGTGCGTTGTGACTGTCACAATACAGCCTTGTGACGTCATATAGACGATGGTAGGCTTTCTTAACATTTTCGTGAATATCTTAAAAACTAATAGCTTTAAAATATTTAAATAATATTTTCAGGTGTCTTGTCACTAAATTAACGAAATTAGTCAAGATTTCATACTACTTGGGAAATGTTGTCAATTGCTTATGACGTCACGCGCAAAGTTATCGAACAAACCGCTGTAAAGGAAAATAAATATAATAGCTGTTTTATTCATGACTACTTATTTAAATTAATTACATGTCATAATTTTTTTTATACATTATATTGGTTGGTACCTTTTATTTGAATTTCGGGCAATAGAGAAAAAAACATGAATTTTCGAATATTTTGAAGTATTACGATAGCCGAAGGTAGTAACGGGGTCGATCTGTAAGTCTCCTAGCCTCGAAAATCTGGGAAACGACAACTGGGACTTCAGTCACTGTCTTAGTGAAAAATCATTGTCCAAACTTGCCGTCATCTACTTCCGTTCCGTACCATACCCGGAACGCTATCTGGTTATCAAAATTGAGTACAGCGACCCGAAAATCCCATTCTAGGACACCTCACTCGACCAAGTTCGAGTTATATTACGGATTTTTCAAGTTTGGGCGCCATTTTGCCAGCCATTATGAATTTTGAGCATAGAAGCCCAAATGCGGCTTGCAACGTTCGGAATCAGATTCAGCAGGCTTTTTTGTTTCGGAAAAGTTCACAGCAGGCTCACAAAATGTCGTTCAACTTTAAATAATCTGATATACTTACCAGTTTAGGTGCTCGTTTACATATTGGGAAAAATTAACCGGAAGATATAGTTCATGGTGTACAAAATGGTGTGCATGTCGATAAGGACGTACGTATTTACTAACAACATGCTATTTCAGCTAATTAGGTAAGCTTTCTTTTGACAACACCTTTAAGCCAGTTGGTAGCCTACAAAGCTGGAGGTCCTGGGTTCTAATCCCGGCCATTTATTTTTGGTTTTTTAAATGTATTTAAGTATTTATATATCTACGTAAGTATATACGTAAGTATGGCGTAGTTTCCATATTACAGAACAAGCTTTGCTTACTTTCGGACTTGGTCGATTTGTGTGTAATTATTGCTCTCAAATATTTCTTTTGTTCTAATTCAACTGACCGTTTGTGGCAAAGATAGATCTTTAACTAGTCAGTTGAGGAAGAGATTGCGTAGAAAATTTATTGCGGACATCTATTAATATTAATATAGCAAATATCCTAGTAATTCCTGATAATATCCCAGTCAGTCATCTTTCATTTACTGTTTTGGAATCCTCTAGGACTACAGTCTATATAAATACCTACAGCTGTGTTGTACTCGTAGACCTTAAGTTTAACATAATAAAAACCAATATTATGTCAAATTATTCCTTTCAGCGGGTGTTCATGTATCTAATTCCATCCCTACCGCCTTTCAAATGGCCGCCTTATTATTTTTCCCATGTATATCTCTCATGACTAACCTACGTATAGTGCGATGCACATGACCACAACAAACGCCGTTATCAAATTAGAAGAAAATTGTATTTTACGTGTCCAAACCTAAACGCTGCACAGCATGTGTATCCAAGAGTGCCCTGGCTATAGACTCCTGGCGTGAACCCTGGACTGCTCCCGTGTGCCGGCGGGAGGCACACGTAACCTCCAGAAATGCGGCATTTTGGACATCACCCTTAGCCCCAATTTTACCACATGGACTGACAAACCCCCGTTCGCCCTTAATTTTTAGCACTTATCGTCGTGGATAAGACACTCACGTGACGGCACTCTTGCACTCGCATACTTGTTAAAACGTGACGAATATTTTATCCACGACGATAAGTGATAAAATGACAACCATCTTGCACCTTCAGGACTTTTCTTCTTTCATCTTTTGGTCAAGTAACCCTCGAGTCAGAGATCGACAACCGAATCAGGCTAGATTTAGCAGCATTTAGTAATCCATCAGATGTCCTAGTCTTTGATCCCGCAATGCGTTTACTTAGTGAAGATATTTGAAAAATGTGTTTAGACTAACTTATAGTACTAAAACTTGGGCACCCACAAAGATAGTGCGCATACACAAAGTTAACGAGAGACTGAGAGCCAAGGACCAAGCTATCTTAGGAATTTCCGGTCGCCGTACGAAAGTAGCGGACGTGAACCGGAAAACGAAAGAACAATTGAAATGGCGATAGGTAAGACGATTGACAAAGAGTAATGATGGTTGGTGGACAAATCGGATTACTGAATGGTATCCAAGATCACCAGCTCGGTAGTCAGACAGTTATTTGGTGGACACCGTCACCGTCGATGGCCTAGCATAGAAGAGACTAAGGCTGGGTTGCACCGAATTACGATCACAGACTGATCATCGTTAAATATGGCGCCGGCAGCTGTCATCTCATAGAAACTTGTCAAACTTTCCATACATTGAAATTTTAACGAACACAGCTTAAGATTACAGACGGTTTGGTGCAACCAAGCTATATATAGATTATTCAGTGTTGTGTGTGGTAGTGGTTATTTGTTTTTCTAAAACTTCGCTTTTTAGTAAACATATATTTTGAATGCAGCGTAATAATGATTATTATATAACAAAGGTATATTTTTAGTTTCATTGTTTTTTGCTGGACCGTTTAAAATTCATGGAGAGAATGAGCTCTATCTGGCATGTAAAAATTGTCGACGTCCTTTAACTTGCTGTTTCTTTGTCCGTTGTGAGTTTCCACTATGGGCCGAAAGCGATCGTTAACCTGTAAATACAAATTAAGTGCATAAAGAGTTTGTTATTTTATTTCAAATACATAAATATATCTTACATCACTAACTGCGCAATTTCTATATATTCATTTCTTTATTTGTAGAAGAAGAAAAAAAATCACTAGAAACTTCGTGACCGCAGAGACCTATATACGCCAACAAATAGGCTGCTTTTACGCACAGATCTATACATTCAGCCGGACAAGCCCAGTGTCGCGCTTTATCACCGACTTCAAAAAGGAAAAGGTTCTATGTTCCACTGTATGTATTTTTCATATATATGTTCATATCCGATATCACTGACAATTGTGGACCGATTTTTTAAATTGTTTTTTATCCAAAAGAGTATACTCCTACGGTTGTCCCATTGTCAAAAAGTCAGGATCTGATGATGGGATCCCAGAGAAATAGAAGGCAGTCCTCAAATTTTACAGGCATGTACTCGTATTACGTGTTTCATATTATATTCTAAAGCTATTTAAGCTATAAAGCGATTTTATGATTTCGATAACAAACCAAGCATATTACATTAAGTAACAGCATTTAATAAACTGGAACTGATGAAGAAAACCACGGCTGGCCATTCAACTCTAAAGTGTTTCACTTGTGGCGCTAAGATAATTTCGATCAAGATAGTGAAGTGGCTATGATAAAGTTAATTTAAATGGTCCTGATTTAATGTTACCATCAACCTGACCTGATGATTAAAACCGAAATGTAGGCAACGGAACTCTGTAATAAAACAGCGCAGTTTAGCCATGTTTGGGCTTATTAAAATTTTCATGAGATACACTCTGGTGTCTCAGGCAATAATTAACTAAAAAAATATTTTATTTTTAAATAAAAAATAAAACCGACTTCAATGATTAGCTACCTAACTTAACAAATATACAATTTCTCAAATTTTAACACATTTTGAAGTCGGTGCCAAATGTTTCTAGAGTTTGACTAAATGGCGCTAGTAATCCTATAGATAAGCTGCACGTGCGTCACCTACTATTTAAATTGTGTTTGTCACCAACTTCAATAGGTAATAAAAATTTGAGTAATTGTATATTTCTTAGATAGCTTCTTATTAATGTCGGTTTTTTTAATTCTTTATAGTCCTGTGCGTTACTGCGACCTTACAATTACTCACGATTATATCATTTTGACGAATATATTGTCGTAAATGTTGCAGTTTTGTTTTCAGTTTATTGATTTCATTTTCGAGATACATCCTTCTTTTTAATTTAGAGTCATCTAATGCAATTTTACTTTCAGCGACCTGTGTCTTTGCTTGTTCTTTAACATTCAAGTCATTAATATAATTATTAAAAGGTTTGTCATTCCTATGCAAATTTAAATAACCTTGCTTTTGTAGTTTACCAAAGTTTTCATCAAGTATAGTGTTTTTGTATTTGTTTGTAATGTGTTTGTTCTTTTCTTGAATGTGTTCTATTGGAATTAGTTTTCTCATGACAGGCACTTCCAATGTGGATTGGATCTTTCCGGCTCTGTTTTTATCTTTTAAATTTCCGATTGTTATATTTGTCCCTTTATCAACATTATCTGAATTTATGATTGAATTTTCGGATACTTTCGTACGTCTCAGCCAAATTTTATCTTCAGAATATTTTACTTTACCATCGATGATACGTATTTCTTTGCCACGATCCATTTCTTTTGGCAAGCCTTTTGAAACACTCAATAGTTCAACGTCATTTTCATCAAGTCTTTTGTTTGGTACATCATATTTTAATTTTAAACCAAAATTTTGCATATTTGGTACCGTATTACTCAAAGAGACTTCATTATACATACTCAAATTCAGGAGTGGACCTATATTGCTTACTAAATTTATACGTCGACTTCGCGTTTTTCCTAATAATTTTAATGCTGCCTCCAGACGCGATAGGTCTTTTCTCGGTACTCGTCTTAGAAGATCTTTCAGTTTGTTTTTTAGTATAACATTTTCCTGCGTCATTTCTCTATATTTTTTATCAATATTCTGAGATGGGAGTTGAAATGTTGGTACTCTTGTGAATATACTGGATTTTCTTACAGACCGGGGTTTCTGAAACAACAATAATTAAAAAATGTACCGTAGGCATTTGCTAAATTAGTAGTTATGCTATGTGGATGAAACAAAATCCGGAATTCGCTAGTCATCAGTTATAAGTAAGTCATGAAAGCTGTGAAATAGTTTATTATAAAATAAAATTGTTATTTGTCGCTTTTATAAAAAAAATGGCTTACTGTTACCTACCTTAAATGTTAGTTTTTGCTTACGTTTCTTAGTTTTTAGTATTTTCTTCGAATTTCCTCTAATCTTTCTGTTGATTGATCTGAAACAATAAGAAAATCAGAAATTAAACCTACATTTTAAAACATAAGAGTTGCTATGTAAGTTTTTTTAACTTAATTTTCCTCCTTATCTTATCTACCTTTATATCACCTTTATATATAATAAATCTCTAAAATTACAGCCAGTATCATATTGTGCATCTATTTATACACAATTTGTTAAGGTAGATTATTGTCATGGCCTGGTGTTACAATATAAATTACAGTACATATGGTGCTACATTACCGCACGAGTGCGGTAATCACCAGATTACGTGCATATTATGTCGAAACTTTAAAGAGCCATATGTACTGTAAAACGTTGTACGATACACGTGCGAACAGGTAATTCGCAACTCGTGTCGATTTAAAACACTCCCTTCGGTCGTGTTTTAATTTATCACCACTCAGTGCGAATTTCCTGTTTTCTGCACTTGTATCGTAATGTACTATAATATGCAATAGGTACCCACACTACACTAGCTATTTACGATACAAGGGTTGTAAAATAAAGAAAGGCCGATATCGCAGATGTTTGAGGCCCGAGCCGCAGGCGAGGGTCATAAATATGCGAGAGAGGGCTTTCTGTTTTACGACCCGTGTTTTGTACACAGTTTTACGTCATCACTTGGCCAAAAAGTGGGTTTATCCGGACGCGCCGCGTGCGGAAAAACGCGCTTTTTGGCAAGGTGTGGTGTAAATATTATTAAACGAGCAGTTAGTTACACATTTATAGTTTCCTTGTTTATTAGTAAATGGTTCTCCCATAACCTGTTTAACGATTTGGCTAAAACTTAGTGTCTGATTTAAAAGGTCTAAAAAATTTTAGATCTCTGTCCCAAGATTTTCACTCACAGAGCAAAATCCACACTAAGTAAACGTATTTGTTAATTTTACAGATTGAACCGCTAAATGACTATTCCTATGCATTTAAGTTAATTTTTAGTGTTTTATAATTGGCACGGGGTGCGCGGATTCTTCGCTGCTGTTGCATACTCGTATACTCGTAATGCTACTGCACAAAATGTAAACCTGACATTACTTCTAGGCGACGACAGTATAATGTCGGGAAAGTAGAAAATAAGGCATATACCTTCTTTCTCCCGCCTACTTGAGACCTTTTTTATTTAATCGTATGGCATTTATTTACGAACCGTGAGATCTTCGAGAAGACAAGTATGGTTGCCAGTTTTTGTTGCACTTTTAGCACCACCCAGGGGTCGCGTGTAGGCTAACGGTGGGTACTCCCTACGGACGTGCTGCAACTTCGACCCCCCTTTGTCAAGCGAGTGGGCAACTTGACTGTTAGAAGTTCTCAAGCCGCCCGAAGGCCTCTAACTTGGCTTAACGACTGCTGTCAAGACAGCAGCCGGGATCAACGGCTTAAAGTGCCTTCCAAAGCACGAGAGCGCACAGTTAGTAACCACTCAAAGCGGTCACCCATCCAAGAACTGACCTGCGCCCACGTTGCTTAACCTCGCATACCGCACGCGGTAGGCGGGTGCCGCTGGGCCACGAGCGCTCTACTTGAGACCTTACATACCTAAGACGGGAGTTCTAATCTCGAGATAAGATTGGCATGGCAGTCTCTATTAATTTGTAAGTAAAGACGCCGATTGTATGTAGTACGTACCAGGTAACGATAAATTACACCGTTTACATAAATTTTACCTTAATTTTTTCAGGTATTTTTCAGACGGTGCTTCATCTGCCGTGATGATCGGCAAGATTAGAATAGCTGGTCTCGCATCGGCTCGATATCCTTCTGAAATAGTTTTATTTTTTAGTTCTTGTACCTTTTATGGCCCAGGATTAAAACCATTAAAACACATCATAATTTCGTTATTTATTTTTATAATATAGTGACAGATGTCTCACGAAGACGTTTTTGCCTTATCAGATATGGTACAATATGTCTTTGTGTTGTGTTGTGTTTCACCTAACTACTTCATCTCAACTAGAATTTTACCTGTATCTTACATAAGACCACAGTCAAAATTATACCACAATGCTAATCCATATATTCGCTGTAAAGAACTCTCTCTCCTTATATCATAAGATAATTTATTGCCCTTATTTACAACCATCTCTTTATTATAAATGTTATTAAACTTATAATTTCGAAGACATAATTACTTCTTCTTACATTTATTATTTAAATATTTTAAAGTTAAAGTAGTTTAACATCTTGACAGAGATGTATGGAGAAATAAGATATATTGCGTCAACCCCGAATATTTAAATAGGAAGAGTGTAAGCGATCTCTGTGTGTATGGATCTGGATCTCTGGATGTAATATATACATGTATTTAAAAAAATCTACAAATAACGCGAATATATTGACGGATTGGAATAACACTCCCTATCTTCCAGTGTGGGTTAAAAGAGCCGACTAACGGAATTTGGTTGAAGTTGCGTATGATGGGCAGGTAACGTGATCTTTAAACACCTCGTGGGAATACAGGCGCAGGCGTTAGTTTATGAAGGTATAATAGGTATACATATGTACACAATAAAACAAGAAATTACTTTCTGGGTTTGGAGAGACACCGTTCTCGTCGCTGTGAGAATCGCGGTTGGTACTGTTACTAAATTGTTCAGTAGCTAGGTCGGTGGTTGTCTCGGTAGTTGACTCAGTGGTTGACTCGGTCATTGACTCGGTAGTCGATTCGGTGATATTTGTGGTGGTTAGCCCGGTTGTAGATTCGGTGGTTGACTCGTTAGTTGACCCGGTGGTCGATTCGGTGATAGTCTCGTTGGTTGGTTCTCGGTGGTCGGTGGTTGACTCAGTGGTTTCCTCGGCGATAAATTCAGTACCAGGTCCATTTTCGGTAGACAATTCGGAGATTGGCTCTGTGGTTGGCTCGGCAGCTGACTCGGTGGTCGGCTCGGTGATTGACTCTGTCGTTGACTCGGTAGTCGATTCGGTGATAGTCTCGTTGGTTGGCTGTGTAATTGGCTCGGTGTTTGCCTCGTTGGTTGGCTGGGTGGTCGATTCTGTGGACGGCTCGGTGTTGGGTTCGTTTGGTTCGGTGTTTGTCCCATTTGTTTCTACGTCGGTAAATTCAAAACTAGGTTCATGTTCGGTAGTCGATTCGGTGATTGGTTCTGTGTTTGGCTCGGTAGCCGATTCGGTGATTGGCTCTGTTGTTGGCTCAGTAGCTAGGTCAGTGGTCGGCTCTGTGGCTAGTTCGGTAGTTTCTTCAGCGGTCGGCTCGGTAATCGGTCCATTAGTCGCTTCGGGGGTCCGTTCGGTCGACACTTCGGTAGTCGACTCAGTTGTTGACTCGGTGATTGACTCGGTAGTCGTTTCAATAGTCGTGTCTATACTCAGCTCGGTGGTCGAATCAGTGGTCGTCTCGTTTGGACTAGGTCCATCTTCGGTATTCTGGCGCGGTATTGGTTCGTGATCATAAACTGGTTCTCCTACGACAGGTTCCGATGACAAGTTACAGACCAGCTCGAAAGACTGAAAAACATACAAAAATTTAGCAGAAACTCACGTATATACATTTTTCATTCCAATTTTAAGTTACGGTATCCTAGTGGTTCTAGCATATATATTAAGCAGCGGTCGTGGGTTCAAATATTGGCTTATACCAATCAGTTTTTTTGAATCAATGTACGGCATATAGTTTGATATTTACCGTTAGGTTCTCAGTTAAGCAAAACATTGCAAGAATGCATGAATCCACTAAGACATTTAAATGTGGATGTGAACTCCCTAACCCTCAATGGGCTAGCTTGGGGACTACACTGACTCTCTCATATATGACAGGAGGCATGTGCTCATTAGTAGGATGCTGATGAAAATTATCAATGATGAAGAGTTACGAGTATGGATATCGATGTTATATTTTTTCTATACCCGTTAAGAGTTAAGCCGCCTCGTAAGAAGCCGGTCCTGCCAAGCTGGTCTAATTTGACAGACATATACATCATCCCTACAAGCTGGACAGATGACCTGGTAAGGGTCGCGGGTGTCCGCTGGATGCGGATGGCATCCTTCGGCTGACATGATGATGATGATATGTCATAATAGTCTAAAGAGCTGGCTCTTGTTGTTGGAGCAGTTTTCATGAATCTTTCTTGAGCCTTTACTTTAACGATGTTTACTTTTTCCATAAGTTGGTACTTATATGTTCTTCTTGGCCTCCCTTCCATTCACTTTGTACAATAATGCGACTTCCTGATATGTCGGTGCGGAGGCGGTACGATATAAGAAAACAGTCAGCTGTCAGTGCCAACTGTCAGTCGAGTCAGTACCGCTGTATACTGCACCCCTACATTTAAATGAGTGTGTAAGCGGGGCAATACGCATGCAGTACTGCCCCGCTTTTGCGCATGGTATTACTAGTACTTCTGCGCAAACATAATACTAACAATGTCAAGAGAGGAAATCTCTGCAAAATCAGTAAGGTCACGTCAAAGAACATAAAACCTCATCGATCCCGCCCCACCAAGTCCAGAAGTCACCTAATGTTGTATTCGTCGTGTCGTAAAATGTGTCCAAACATGTTTCATCTTGTAATTTCTATAACCAATAAAAGAAAAACTTACTACTCTTTCTTGAGTGGCAGAATCCCAATGATAGTTGTCATAAGTCGACATTCCACAGCCTATGTGGGTAGCGTTACCATTCACTAATGTTAAGAAGTTATTCCTCCTGTAACTGTTCAAGATCATCATTAGTTATTTCCTTATTTTTGACCGAGCGAGCGAAGCGAGCGAAGCGTCTCCGTTTCAGCTTTCGACAAAAAATATTTCTTATGTCTGTCCGGATGTTCTCCTCTACAGGTCGCATTTCTCAACCGATTCTCGTGAAATTTTTTGAGCAGGTTCGATAAGTATACAAACATTTTTGTCGATTCGATAATTAAAAATTTTGAAATTTGAAAAAAAACTGCGACGTCTACAGCTCACAGAGCCACTAGTTTAGTATAGTTTTTATTCCGGAAATCATTCCTTATGGGGTGAAAGTTTGTATGTGAGAGCGATAATCAAGCCTGCGCCTTCAATAATTTAGTACTCAATATAGTAGTTATTATACCTACTTTCTCCTTATTCTTTCTATGCCCGTATAATTCTGAATCATCTGTGGAGTTACATAATTTATATCGTTTCTCCATTCATCTAAAGCTCTTTGAATTGCCTCGAACAATGTTGAGTACTCTATACACCTTCTTGGCGCGTCTGCAAATAGAAATAAGTATCGTTAACATAATAAATTACTAGGTAATAAATTTTTAGGTGTTACCCTTGATCGGTTTTGCAGTTGGAAAGAACATGTTGGAGACCTATGCTCAAGAATTAACCGTTTTGTATTTGCGTTCAGGAAAATAAGACAAGTTGTTTCCAAAGAAGCGGCTCTCATTGCCTACCATGGGTACATTCACTCAATACTACAGTATGGAATTATAATATGGGCCAGATCCAGAGATATAGACGATGTTTTCATTGTTCAAAAAAAATGTATAAGGGCTGAAAAATAGAGATTCATGTAGGCCGTACTTTATAAATCAGAATATTTTATCTCTTCCATGTATTTACATACTCAATGCATGCATATTTGTATATCGACATGGTCATCTTTTTCAGCAAGTTAAAGAATTATACAGAAATCCTATCCGGTCGCAATATCGCAACAAAATGTATATTCCTCCAACAAAACTGTCACTAGTACAAAAGAACGCTTACGTTATGTGTATTAGGATTTACAATAAACTGCCTGATACGACAAAAGACTTACCTTTCATAAAATTTAAAAAAACCTTAATGAATTGGCTTGCTGAAAAAATTTTTTACAGTGTTAAGGAATTTTTAGAGTATAAGTAAATAAAATAATTAGATTTAAGATATGTCCTAAAATTTTGCATGCCTGTAAGGTAGATTTTAGTGATACTTTTAATTGTACCTGTGTCACCCTACTGTACCTAAAATCGAGCGTAGTAAATTATTTCATTTCATTTCATTTCATACCACCTCTTAAATAAGTTCTTAAGTATTTAAGATCTAATTACTCGTTGCTTACTATGGGCCTCAAAAGAAGGCTCAAAGCCACCCAAAGAGCAATGGAGAGGGCTATGCTGGGAGTATCTCTGCGTGATTGCATCAGAAATGAGGCCATCCGCAGTAGAACCAAAGTAACCGATATAGCCCTCCGAATCGATAAACTTAAGTGGCAGTGGGAGGGGCACATTGAACGTAGAACCGATGGCTGTTGGGGTGGAAAGGCTCTCAAGTTGGCGACTACGTACTGGAAGGCCCAGCGTGGGTAGGCTCCCCGCAATGTGAACCGATGTTCTGGTACAGGTCACGGGAGTCCTCTGGATAGGGTTGGTGTAGGACCGGTCATTCTGGCACTCTTTAGAGGAAGCCTATGTCCAGCAGTGGACGTCCTTCAGCTGATATAATGATGATGAAGATGAACCTATAGTTGACACCTCATCCATCAATCAAGCATAAGTTTGAAGGTGTCAATTTTGGCTCCACCATATCGCCACGCTTGGCATGGGGTTGGCGATCGCAGTATGTCCACCGCACTCCAGGGATGCTGCTGCCCAACCCCCGGTGGTTTTGGTCGTAGTTTTAGGACATACCCGGGTCTAATTTTGGCTCAGTGGTATTAATTTGTTGTTCTCAAACATACAATGAAGTATTGTAATTTTTTTTAATAGGCTGCAAAGTAAGTCGTTTCGGGTGAAGCGAAACGAGCGGCCCATTTCATTCAAAATTGGAAGCCTGAATTGGTAAAGAAACCGTCTTTTGTTTCCGGGGTGCCTCGAAGCACCGGGGAGGCGCCGCGCGGCGGTCTTCGACTGCTACAGCGCGTGATTTTATTATGGATTTTTCGTATAATTTTCCAATGTCATAGCATTTTTTTAAGGAAAACACTATATATTATATGCCTCGACGGCAATGGCAATCCGTGGACCTATTTATTGACGGAGTCCGGTACGCGTCGTTCCTCAAAATCAACTTGCTCACGAATTGCTTGGCAATTCGTTGACGTCCACAAATTGATTTTTCCCGGTCCTAAAAAAAGGTACTATTTTGTGGTCAGTGTTTTGGAACCCGGGTATGTCCTAAAACTACGACCAAGACCACCGGGGGATGGGCAGTAGCGTTCCTGGAGTGCGATCGCCAACCCGCATGCCAAGTGTGGCGATTATGACATATACCCCCCGTGAATTTGGGGGAGGCCTATGTCAAGCAGTGGACGTCCTTTGGCTGATATGGTGGTGGTTGTGGTGGTTTTGGGATATCTTACCTTGCTCGGGCTTTGGGAAAAGGTAATTAATCAAAGCCACCGCCTGTCCCGGATTGTTAAATCTTTCTGAAAATAAAATCAACCATTTAAGTTTGACTCGGACTACACCGTGCTAAATCCGGCACGAGCGTTGGCGAGCGCTCGGTCATCGAGTTCCGCATGCATTTACCGCAGGTTGAAATGGTATCACTATATTATTAAGTATCACAAAAAAATGTTAATTACAAAAAATATATATAAGGGATCAATTATTAGGGGACCATTACTAGGGAACAACAAAACTCTTTATTAATTTTTTATTAATTAATTAGAATGGCATGAGATTTTTTTACTTTTTTTTCTTATATAGTTTTAGTTCTTTTAGTTTCCTACCCTAATCTAATTTGTATCATTGAAAATATTTTAATGTATTTATTGTAATTATCAATTTTGTGTATAATTTCAAACACAACCATGGTATTGTTTATGAAAAAATAAATGAAATGATTTTTTTTTTACATAAATCGAACTAGTCCCATAATAAGCTCAATAAGGGTTGTGTTTTGGTTATGGGCATTAAACAACGTAATATTTAATAGATCAATACTAAAATACATATAAAACATCGAAGTCTCAGGAACAAATTTGTCTGCTCACCACAGAAACAAATTCCCTTAATACCGGGATTCGAACCTGGGACCTCTAGCTTCGGAGGCAGTGTCACTAGGTACCAACTAGGCTAAACAGGCCGATACATTGCAAACTGTTAATAGGATTATAATATAAAAAGGCATGAGGTTTCAAAAAACGACAGCTATTAATTGATATAGGTGTGCAGTAAGAAAGCGGTACTGACTCGACTGATAGCTGACAGCTTATTGATACCGCACCGATGATTGCGCAATTAGCCTAAGACTCACTGGTGGCTCGACACGAATCCTCGGTAAACTCCTGGCACTGGTTCGCCCAGACCTGAGCAAACAACGCCAGGTCATTGTCCCATTCCTACTGGAAACAGAGCAAAGTTAGTAAAGTTAGTAAAAAATAATACATAATGTTGATTACGTAAGTGTCACTTTTAGTGTTGAAAATTACTTTTTCCCCTCACTAGCTCGGAAAGCCGTCTTTTATCCTTTGAAACAAGCGGGTAAAAACGCATTTTTTCCACAAGTGGGGAAAGTAATTTGACCTTGGAGCGTGTTTGAGTAGCTTTTGACAGATAACAAAACGTAAAACGCTCATATTAATGGTTCGTTTGATATCAATTATCATTAAATAAATGGTTTGAGAATTTAATAAAAAATACCAAATTTAGCTTTATTTAATGAAGTCGTAAACCTTGAAATTCTATAAGTAACATTTTGATGACTGAGTATAATTGTAAACGCACAAGTTGAGTCGATGCAATTTCAAAACGCATCGTCAGAAATGTCATCATTGTCAATGTCAACTAAAATATACACAACTTGTCACAGACTCCGACTCGCGTAAATATTATACACAACATTCAGAGTTTTCTGTTATAATATCGTAAAAAAAATCAGTAATTCCTGTGATGAAAATCATGCCTGTGGAACTGTGTTTTTGCATGTTGCACTTTCCTCGCTATAGTGAGGAGAAAAGTTTTGTGTTACACACGGGTGCAAAGTTGTATTTTACTTCTCGTGTGTTGAAACACTCGCTACGCTCAGGATTCTATTTTAGAACCACTCGCTTCGCTCGTGGTTCAACTATAGGATCCTTTCGCTGGCTCGTGTTTCAATTCCACACTCGCGGGTAAAATACAACTTTGCACCCTTGTATAACAAATAACTATTGTATATGATTGACTGACCAGCGATTGGCCCTAGTCTCGCCTGATGGAAAAACGATGACAAGGCCTAGGATGGTTCATTAGTAGCCTGTTCACATTTTGATCAACTTTGTGCCACCCATATACCTACAATCAAGTTTACCTTCGTGTTTGCAGCGCGCTTGAGGCGGCATCCGACTTGACGGTATATGGCTATCAGTGTGCATGACAAATCTATGATAGACATACACCGCCGAGTTTACCGAACACTGCTTCAAGCGCGCTGCAAGCTTGACGGTAAAATTGATCGTGTTTTGCCATCATTAGGCACGTTCGTCACACACAGACAAACTTTACCGAACACACTTTGGGTGGAGATTGTGTGTCGAAAACGATCAAACCACGCGATATAAAATCTGACATAAAGTATAACAAATTTTTATGAGATGACAGCAGCCGGCGCCATATTTAACTACACATCTATTTACTTTATTTTACTAGCTTACTTATTTTCTTAAACCTTCATGATCATTATCACCATCAGATATTTCCTAAAATATCATCATCATCATCACTTTTGCTCTCCTGCGATATAGGGTAATATTGACCGACTATTCCTAGCGCGATTGCGCTATTCCGCCTATTCCTCCTCCTCAGGTACACCTTAGAGCTGCTGCGCTAAAGTTTAATTGGCAACAGGAATAGATAGCCTGCGTAGAAAAAGATCTTACCAAAGGTTTACTTACCAATGGAGCAAGCGCTGTCCTGGCCTTGGGCAGGATTGTTTGATTTCTCCCTGTAAAATTTCCTGTTGATAACGAAGTCCTAATCCTGAAAAGTAGGAATACCACGACACAATACAAATTCCCTTTTCTCAAACACACTCGGAATAATATAAATAATCGTGTGGCATTTATGTTCGAACCGTGAGATCTTCGAGAAGACAAGTACGGTTGCCACTCGGAAGAGAAGTTGTATAGTCATTTATGTATTTTTTTTTACGAGATCTCGATTATTAATTTGTCACGATTAAAATTATGTACGTATTTTAATGTAATATATATTGGTATGGCGTTCCGTGAGTCATCTACGGTACTGGCTGAAAATCAGCGCTGTAGGTGTCTGACACCTCAGCATAATGCTGAGCCAGTGTCCGGTTCACTGCCGTGGGGACACACATTTTTTGTGTACGCTTTCTTGTGTTTTAATTTGTTTCATGATTGTGTGTCTTCTGTGTCTGTGAATAAATGTTTATTTTCTTTCCTTTCTATAATAAATTGCTTCAGCGGGAATGGCAATTCGTGGACGTTAAAAACAACTTGTCCATTTTCGCGGTCTCTGCAATATGTACATATGTACAATTTACTTGCATACCTTAAATATGAGAACATAATAAATATTATTTTCTGATAAAACAGGGGTAAAAACAGACGGTCTTATCACTGAAAACCTTCGGGTGGCAGACATAATGCAACATATTCATCAATATTGAAATTTCTGTGACGAGTACTCGTATTTTAATCTTGACTAAATTAATAAACATAAGAATATAACTAACGCTAGTATTAGGAAAGGGACTAGGAAAGGGTGGGCAGGGAAACAAAATAATTTTCATTTCCGCTTAATCTGTCAATTGGCGTAGGTTTACTCGTAATAATGTCCACTACCGATTTCGTCCACGACGATTGTACTCAACTCCCTTGTGGTCGTTGTTGTGCTCCCAAATGACTTACCTACTTACTTACTCCGTTGGTTCAGCGACCCAAAATGAAACTTGGCCTCCGACACAAGATAGCGCCACTTTTCACGGTCCTGTGCGACCTCTCGCCAATTGGTGATTGGAAGTTCGCACACATCCGCCTCCACAATTACATGTCGCACCAGCGATACCTGGGACGTCCGACAGGACGTCTTCCTGCCGGGTGGCCCAAGTATGCTCTTTTCACGTTCCGATCTTCATCCATTCTCTCAAGATCCAAATGACTGACGTAGCCAATCTTATTGACAAACGTGAGTGAATATTGCGGGATTTGCGGGCATGCGATGCGAGCACGCCATGGATAAAATTGTACTCTATTGCCACAGTTTGGTTTTCATTTTATCACCCTTGGGATTAATCTGAATTCACCATTGGGATTCAAAGTCATCAACTTATAGCCCTCCACTCTGTCCGCATGGCCGCCTGCCGCTCTCACAGCGAAGGCTCTATGTGGCACTTTTTCATATGCCGCTTCAGCACATAATATTGCATGAAAGATTGCATTGAGAATCTAGCTTATCGCTCACAACACAGCGGCTGTTCCGAAAACTTGCTCGAAGCGCCTCGCTTCCACTTTCATTGTGAGAACAGCTCAGCTATGTAACTCCTTGCCGGAATCTGCGTTCCCCGTAAATTGTTCAAGACTTACGACACTAATGAGAAGAAAAAATGCAGTGACGTCATTATTATTCTGACCTCAAGCAGACAAATAAGTATTTCCCGACTGTTGCGGAAAGCGCGGAAACAGTACTGTCCCGCTTCTGCGCATGATATTGCTATTTCGCAAACGTAATATTAGTAAGTTCACGTCAAAGAACAAAGGAAAACGTCTCAATCGAGCACGATTTTCAAAAATTATTATTCATAGACTAGACTTAATCGCGTCTATTTAAATTAATTTACCTCTAATGAGGTCTCTCACACTTCTCACAATGTGTGCGTGTAGCGAGCGAAACACATTCATATCAAATTGGAAAGTCTCGAATCCTTTTCTTCACTCCCCTTCCCCCCTTCCTAACCTTTATTATTGAGGACCGTGAAACTTACCGGTTTATCGCCTCCAGTAGCACTGTTTTGGATTGATTTGTCAATTTTACCATCCGACCTCCCAAGCAGATCGGACCCATTACTTGCCCCTGAAAATACAAACGTTTTAAACATACTTATACAGGGGTTAGTTTGTGACCCAGTGCGTTGCGAGCCACGTGCAATGTATGGTTCCGTAGTTGCCCACCCTTTACATTATGAGGAATTACAAGCTCACAAATTATGCGGTGGGTTTAATTTAAATACAATAATTACATATTTTACGACCTGTTTAGCCTAGTTAGTAGTGACACTACTTCCGAAGCTAGAGGCCCCGGGTTCGAATTCCGGCCAGGGCATTATTTGTGCATTTAGCACGGATATTTGTTCTTGGGTCTTGGATATTTTCTATGTATTTAAGTATGTATTTATCTATATATGTATGTATATCGTCGTCCTCTAGTAACCATAGTACAAGCTTTGCTTAGTTTGGGACTAGGTTGATTTGTGTAAGATTGTCCCCCAATATTTATTTATTTTATTTTTATATTGCATTTAATGGCAAACTATCATGTGATTGGTTTGAATCACAGTAATTTAAGGTCAGATTAATATTGGCTTAGTCTCACCTGAGACAAATTATGTCATAAAATAACATCTTAAACTAGACAAAGACCATACAACTACCAATAAAATAAAAAATTAAAGATTAAAAAAAATGTTTATTAGTCGCCATCAGTGGGTAAGGTGCCCCGAAGGCTGCATGCTGGATGCCACACTGGATGGCAATGCTTATTCTCTGTGCGAAATATTGGCCAACCCCTCAAATATAGTGAGTTTGTGAATACTGTGTGTCCGTTCCTTTTGCGCCATCTAGTGACATTACACAGTAATACGTAGACAGGAAGATATGTCCCAAGAACTATGCAATGTAATTGAAGTACTTAATTTCGGCAAAATGAAATGAAATAAAATATCTTTATTAAGACAAAAAAAACACAGTAACATTAATACAGTTGTACAAAACTAGGCTGGGCCTGTATCTTGGGCGCTCTACGAGTTGGTATTCTTTAAATAACGTTAAATGTGTGCTTATTATGACTTCTGTGCATTAATAAACTGAAATTTTATGTATTATAAGTATACCTTACCTCGTAAGGTGCGGCGTACTAATACAAGTTACCACCATAGTTAGCGTACCAACATAGTTAAATGACTATTTCTGACCCTTATTACAATGCGCATAAAGTGCATGAATGGTCAGTTAACTGTGTTGGCGATGGTACTTCATAGCTGACATTTTAATTGCATAGAATAAATAAATGCCTAATGTACTTTACCAAGTACAAATTAAGGATGCGCTAAAAACCATACATATACTGAATAAAACAAATGGCAAGAATTTATACAATTTCGAAAACTGATATGGGTCTGAAACAATAAACCGTGGTCTGACGCACTACTTTTAGTTTGTACTTGGTGTAGTACATTGGGTTGTTAGGACTACTCCATACGAAAAAACAAAGTACTTACGAGGATTTACATTTTTTAATTGGCGGGATAAATATTCCATATTTGTTGTTCGCTTATGAGAGTTTTTAAAGACTAACATGTCCGATCAACGAGAGGAGATTATTTTATCTCTTCTCTTTGTAGGACATGGTTCAAATTTACCGTTGACATTTTTATACTTTTTATTAGAACTATGCAATGTTTCCATATGTGCCCAATTTGCTCTCCATTCGGTCAAAGTACTTTACTATACTTTATGGTAAATTAATATTGATAAAAACTTACAGTTCTGTAGTACATACACATGGTGTGTGTCCCTGCTTTACACGCCGTAGTATTCCCTTGGCAATAGTTATAGTAATTTTCGTGTGTACAAGAATTCTCCATCTGAAGGTCGTCTTCACGGTCGTACAGCGGCTCATATTCAAATGCATTAGTAGACAAGCATAGCAGCATTAAAAAGCTGTAGAGTACCTGAAAACGGATGTAATAATTTGTATTTATATTTTATATATATATTTTTTTTATTGGTATGAAACATTTATTTACGTACCAAGAAAATATACAAGGACAATTAACTAAAATAACTAATATAAAAGCTAACAATACTCAATACTATAACTAACTTAAGAGTCCGAATAAGATTTTGAATCAAAATTTCGAAATATGAATATAAATAATAAATATTGGGGGACAATCTTACACAAATCGACCTAGTCCCAAACTAAGCAAAGCTTGTACTATGGGTACTAGAGGACGATATACATACTTATATAGATAAATACATAATTAAAAACATAGAAAACATCCAAGACCCAAGAACAAATATCCCTAATAATGCCCTGGCCGGGATTTGAACCCGGGACCTCTAGCTTCGTATTTTTTGTAGAGAGCCTGACTTAAGAACACCTAAGTGTTTGAATCAACACATATATTATATTTTGGTATTAAAACGCGATTTAATTTGCGTCAATGTTTATAAAAATATTAACAAGCTTTCTTCGATTTTATGAAATGTCTCTCATTCATTTAAATTAAAAATTTGAAAAAAGTGCCCCATTTATTTCATTGAAGACTATCAATGCAATACATACGTCAAGTTATTTATATTATATAGCTGCCTTTTTTAAATCTCTCTCGGTACAAATTAGTAAAGAAGTCTTTGCATTGAGGTAGATAGGTAATTGAAAATTGGATTATAATTTTGAAACAGTGGCACACTTATTTCCTAAATTATAAAACAATATATGACTTGAATGCATTAAAACTGCAGTTTCGCTATGAGAAACGTTACTTAACAAAATAGTGAAACATGTCATACATTTTTAAATCTAAAACAGGCCCTTAAGGCTTTGTACCGAGGATGCTAGCAGCATTTCGTTGTGCAAGGAAGTCGCCAGCTCTTCGGTCATCAGTCACGAAAATTAAGTATCTTAAAAACAAATAGTACTATAACAATTAGGTAGCATAATTTCATGAAACATTTGATCATAATTTTAAGTTTCATATAAACAAATAATATTTATTTTTGATGGAATTTACGCCAGTCGTTTTTATGCGGATTAAACATTATGATGTATAAATAAATACATATTAGAGGACAATTTTTTACACAAATCGAACTAGTCCCATAGAAGCTCAATAAGGCTTGTGTTATGGGTACTAGACGGCGATAATATTTAATAGATATATACTTAGGTAGCAGACCCCACGCTGCGCCTTTCAGTACGTGGTCGGCACTCGAAAACCTTTCCGCCCCAACGGCCTTCGTTTCTACGTGCAATGTACCCCGCCCACTGCAACTTGAGTTTAGCGATTCGGAGGGTTAGCTCGATTACTATTCTTGAAACTATCTACTGTGGATGGCCTCATTTCTGATGCGATCGCGCAGTGATACTTCCAGCATAGCCCTCTGCATTGCTGTTTGGGTGACTTGGAGCCATCTTATGGGGCCCATTGTAAGTGACCACGTTTCAGTGCTATATAGTGAGGGAACGGGTAATATAGTCCCCACGCTGTCTCAGTGCGGGTTGGGGACTTCACCTTTGAACTTTCGCTAATGTATGCAGTTTCCTCACGATGTTTTCCTTCGCCGAAAAGCTAACAGTAAATGAGAATAATTATTTGTTCAACAAGAGAGCAAAGTAGATTTTGCTGCGAGTGTCGCTGTTGAGTCCCTCGCTACGCTCAAGATTCTGATTATATGTAGAATCTTTCGGTTTGTAAGTATCTCGCAGCAAAATTGCATTTTGCTCACTGGTTTCAAGCAGCAAAACCGTCACGTTCGTGCCGCTGATGTGAAAATGTTATTCCGTACATTAATTTTAAAATTCTTTGATAATTCGAACCCACAACTACCGCTCATGCTTAGAACCACTAGGCTACCGTTATTACATGTTAATGTCTTAAAATTATCACTTACGAAAACACACATTGTCCTTCGATTTAAGTATTTTATTCACTTAAAACACTATTAAAACACTGTAATTATATCACAACATTTTCTCAAACGTTTGCTCTGTAAAGCACAACTCCATCCAACTCCAAAACAAAACACACGTCACACGTTTGTGGTAGCCAAAACTTGTTGTGTAATAAAAGAGTGCTAAGGCGGAGTACACACGAGGCGTATTGGTACCGCGCAACGCGACATGGCGCGATCGCGCGTTGTGGCCCTGGGGCACTACCGCGAAACAAAAACGAACTAAGTTCAAATATCTCCCTCTCTGTCGCTCGAATATGCATGTGCGACAGAGTAGAAGTTACACAATCTTCGTTCGTTTTCGTTTCGCGGTAACAGCCGCAACATTTCTATGGACGCAAGACGACGACGTCGACATTTGAAAGAAACCACTACAGTACATTTCTATAGTAAGCATTGTGCCGCGGAAGTCAGACATCGCGTATAGTATAAAATACGAGAATAGGCCCCAATGCCGTGGTCTCCTATTTTATGCTATACGTGACGTCAGACTTCAGCGTCAACATTTCTATGGACGCAAGACGATGACGTCGACGTTTGGAAGAGACCACTACAGTACATTTCTATAGTAAGCATTGTGCCGTGGAAGTCAGACGTCGTGTATATAAAAGCTCTTCGATATTGGTGTAAGAGGAATGGCTCTGAAATGGTTTTCTTCATAAATATCTTGCTAATCATGTGCAATTGACAGAAATAGAACATCACAATTTTACGACAGGAACCATAAGTAGAATAAGATCTGGAGAAGCAAACGTAACCAAATCAATTCCCCAAGGTAGCGTCCTTGGTTAGGTCCTCTTTTTGATATACATGAATGATTTACCAGCTTTCATAGACGTCCCTTCCATTTTTTTCGCGGATGACATATCCCTCGCCATACCTTGTAAAGATGACACCGACCTGAGAAATCAATTAGACTCGATACTTACAGATACCTCCGCCTGGATCAACTATCATAACTTGCAAGTTAACTACACAAAAACAAAATTAATTCAATTTAGACCATACCAACGACGTGCCTTAGATATACAGTATTTTTTCCAGGGCACTCTTCTAGAGTGCGTCGATACCTTTCCATTACTTGGAATTACCGTTTACGCAACACTAAACTGGAAAGAACACCGTAATAAAGTCGTATCCAAGTTAGATCATTCTACGCACTCTACAAACTCAAGACGTCCACAGACCTTAAAACGGCTACCTGCGCCTACTACGCCTATGCGCATGCTTGGCTGAAGTACGGCATAGTAACTATGGGGCAACAGTTCGGACTTTCTGACTCCCAAAGCATTGTCTAAGAATTCTAATCAATATACGAAAGACAGAAAGCTGTAAACGATACTTTACCGTGCAAAGGATTTTGACATTACCATCGATTTATATAGGGTGAAATTTTATTGACTGTTCAAATTTTTCCCAGGCATGACATTTCTGAAAAAAAAACATAGGTAAAATTTTCACAAGAAAATGTGCTGTCCGAATAAATAATTAGTAACGTGTGGAAAATTAGGAGCTGAATGTCGCTCGGGGTTAGGGGTGCGGGGGGAGGGGCGCGCTCACCTATCTGATCTCGACCAAAATGGCAAATTAGTCGCACGCGCACCTCCGCAATAACCGGTTGTGCACTTCCGTGTTGTATCCCTCGTAAAGACGCGCGATGGCGAACGTGAATTACAAAACAATGTGTTACGACCCGGGGGTACCCCGTGAATGATGGAAAATTTGCAACTTATGTTTTTTTTTAGAAGTTTCAAATGATTATTTAATATCATTGAAATTTTCATTAAAAAAAACAGTTTTTCGACGCGTAAGTTCGGCGTCTCAACGTAGTGGCGGGGCGAGCGTTATTGTGACCTCCCGACGCACAACGCGTACCACCGCGGTATCCATGAAAGCATGGTTTTTTAGGATATCTTTCAGCTGCTCTGTCTCAATATTTTAGTACTGAAAGAAAAAACACGTACTTTTTATTTTTCGCTAAAGAATCCACTGTAAAAATCTGAACAGTCAATATTATTTCACCCTGTATAATGGAAATATCCACTTTTGTTAAATAAAACAATACCCCATTTCCCGAATATACACGACCGCAAAACTTACGATCACGTATAGTATAAGTTAAGACACAGTACAGTTTATAACCTCAAAGTGACTTTTAGGTTATAAACTGTATGGAAATGACAGGTGTCAGGATTGACTTCTTAACCGCTGACTACTATAATAAACTAGAAAGACCGGCCTCTAAATTACAAATAGTACATAACGGACCTTTTGCCATGTGCGTGAAAATGTTTCAATAATCTACCGGTCAATATTAAAAATAAACCCGAACTGCACAAATTCAAAAAGCCAGTTACGGGAATTTTTGGTTAATTCGTTTGGTAAGTTCTTATTTTTATACTGTAAACTATTCCTTATTCTGTGACTGTAATCACACTTGACTTACTGCTTTTTTAATAACATTGTCATAATGAGTTAATGAGATACATGTAATTACTAATAATTTTATTTTATAATGCATAAATGTTTTAATAATTATCAGATTGTCTAAGTAGATGTTATAATATAATTAGTTACCTTGATAATGATAAGGATAACCCTAATTCTGTATAAAAAAAATATTAATTTTGTAAGATCCAAAATTACTGTGCCTTACAGGGTTCATGTCTCTGGATCTACTTAAAATTATACTATAACACCTAAAAAATGTCGTGATTATGCAAGAAATACATAATATATGAATACATATCATAATGTCAAGTATTCGTGTGTTCTGCGCTTGAAAGAAAACATGCCGTGAAAATAGCTGACGGCGACCAAACTGGGCATTCTATCCATCGCTTTTGGAGGGCCATACAAAAAGATCTGTTCTTTATACGCGATATTAGGCTGTCATTTTCAGTAAAAAAAGTTAACAGTAAGGCAACTTCCTGACTTAGCGGGGCGGGATCGATATGTCATAGTTATTTTGTTGTTTGAAGTGAGCTTACTGATGTGAGATGTCCTCACTTGACGAAATACTATTAGTATTACGATTGCGCAGTAGTAATACCATGCGCAAAGTGGGACTGTACCGCATTGATATCGGTTGACACTGACAGCTGACAGTTTTCTCATATCGTACCGCCTCCGCATAGACAAATCAGGAAGGCGCCTTAGATTTGTCTAGCAACGTTTGAGGTATTACGTAACCTACTAGCAAAGTCCTTACAGATCGATATTTTTTTCATTGTGTTGATCTTTGTTTAAAAATAACTATTTAGAATCGTATATGGACTTGCACTTTTTCAGGGTGCGCTATATGCTAAATTGCATAAACTATTACACATTCGCTGTTGTAGTTTTCATTGCTAGTTGTTTATAAACTAGGTAGTCGGAACTACAGGCCGATTTTCACATATAACGATGAAATATCTACCTATAAAACTCTTAGCATGATACAGGAATTTTTTTGATGACAAGGGTGACAGGTTTCAGGCACGCAACCAGGATTTGGTCAGGGAGGGGCTAGTTAGACAAAGAGTACTAAGGCAATTGGGGCAATTGGGGACTCTATCCGCACATAAATGTTCTGAAACTAGGGCATAAGTTTTCAGTACGATGTTATCCTCTGGTTACTCTCCCGCAATGGCGGAAACAGGATTTTTGGTTTAAATGGGGCTCAACTTAACTTGGCACCATTGGGGTCAGACTTTTGTATGTTTTGGGGGGCTTGAGGCCCGTGAGTTAGTGGGATGGAATATGCACCACGGTTATTACTTTACAGTTACGCAATATCGTATAGACATTGGCAGTCCTCTTGATTTTTCCGTAGGCATAATGAACAAGCTTAAAAAAACAATGAATAAACGAAATATAAAAACATGTTCGGTTTCAGAGGTTTCGAATTTATTTATAGCAGACTTGATTTCACGTTGCAATTTTTTTGCGCGCACACACACATACAACACGCGCGCGCGCACGTGCATACACACACACACACACACACTTACACAATCATACGTACGACTAATTTTATTATTTTAAGTATGTCAATTGATCTCAAATAAGTGTACTCATTAAGATAAGTCTAATAGTGATAATTCACGATTTTAAGTTCGTTTTAGTTTAGATTTTAGATAACTTAAGAATATTGTATTTCATGTTTTTTTATTTTTGATACGTAACCTCAAATTGTGGAAGAGCGGGATCTCCTGTCACAGGTATTTCAATACTTACTAGGAGATCCTAACATATGTGATCTGAATACCTATTGCTAACCAAAATAAAATAAAACAAAAAAACATTTTCATTTTCAGTTTTGATGTTGGTTCCAATATAAAACGAGATTGAGACGAGTTGTTGCACAAAGGACGTGAAATGTTGCATATTTTGCCGTATTAAATGGAAGACGCTCTTATTATGTATGTGACCTATTTATACACAGTTTATGGCAATAAATGAATCTGAATCTGAATCTGACGCTGGACGCTATAAGGTGAATGTATCAGTTACCAATCGTTTCAATAGTATGGTAATCTAGATTTCTGTATTATTTAAATCAATATAAATTATTAACTATGTAATATTGTTGAATTTCTCACTTGCTCTGCAGGTAAAAGGGCTGAATGGCAATTTCTGTTAACATTTTCATTCATCAATGATTACTTGCCCTCATATCAGCCATTTTTCTAAGAGAATAAAATTACATGGTTCAGTTTTCAATTTACAATAAACTTGGGTTGGCCCTCTACCACCATATCAGCCGTAGGACGTCCACTGCTGGACATAGGCCTCCCCCAACTTAACGGGGGGTAAATACACTAATCGCCACGCTTGGCATGCGGGTTAGCGAGTATAGATCTCCACCGCACTCCAGGGATGCTGCTGCCCATCCTCCGGTGTTCTTATTTACACCCATTCCAAATTTATAATCGATAGCATATTATTATGTACTTATAGTTCCTTAGATACATAGTTGTGAAAGACGGACAGCCGTAGTCACACCATGAGGTTCCTGTTTTTCCATTTTTATTACGGAACCCTAAAAAATAATAAGATGGCAAAGTATTTCTTTGACGTGGACCTTAGTGTAAGAAAAGAGATAACGATGCCATATTATGGTGAATAAAGCAAATTTATTGTATGAATAATGGTCACAAAATATGGCCATATATTTTTTTAACATTTAATTATAGAAAATAGGACACTTGTACAGTCAACAGCAAAAGTTGATGAGCATTTTAGTACCTTGTCACTTTCACAACTTTGACGTACGCCAACTGTCGCAGTATTGTTACGTTAGTTCGACAAAGTACTAAAATGATCCTCCACATTTGCTGCTGACTGTACGTTGATTCGGGTTCGGGACACGTGACCAGGATAAATCCTACACACACAGTAAATGTTAAAGGATCGTTTTTGTAACTTTTTGTTAAGTAAAAGTTAAACTCTCTACAATCATGGTCACCCTACCACATAGTTAATAAAGATAAAAATATCTGTAACTGTTATGAGAACACTTTGAATATGATGTAACCAGACACAAATTACGTTCAATTTGAGGCATATTACAGATAAACAGTATGAGTACTTGACGGAAGTATTCTAATTGTAGAGTGACCATGCATGTCGTATTTTTTTTGTATTCATCAATAAAAAAAATGCGTTAATCTCATTATAGTGTTACGACACAGTAGCTTATGATCTACTGAATAGAAATAGCCTCCTCACCCCCACTTGCTTAGTGCGCTACGCGGGAACCGTCTCAGTAGTTGTTAAGTCGGGGTTTGACCTGTTTATGTCAATCTGATGGACATGTAAACGCAATGAGACAAAGCAGCTTGGTGACTAACCTCTTCCGTGTTTGCTGGTTAGCTGCATATTATTTGGGTTAGTTTTGATACTTGCTTGTTATTTTTAACCGACTTCAAAATTTCAAAAGAGGAGGTTATCAATTCGGTTGTATGTTTTTTTTTTTTTTAATGTTTGTTAGTCCATAACTCCGTCATTTCTTAACCGATTTGGAAAATTCTTTTTTTGATTGTAAGTATATATATCCAAGTTGGTCCAGTTTTTGTCAAAACGCAGTTCTGATGATGGAATTCATGAGGAATTGAGGGACCTCCTCAAATCTTAAAGGCAAACATATAGTAATTTTTGTATTTTTATTAACAAGTCAATCATTTTCATCCAAAAATGTGACATTGGATGATGTGGAACTGCTGATGATGATCAGAACAGAACTCTTCAACGACGAAAAGTTCACGTTTGGCGATTTGTCCTCCTAGCTGCCTTTGTTAAGCAAGTTCTATTTTCACGATTAATTTTTGTCATGCTCGATTTTTGATGATGGGATCCATGAGGAATTGAGGGAACTCCTCAATTCTTAAAGGCAAACATATAGTGATTTTTGTGTTTTTATCAACAAATCGAGCATTTTCATACAAAAATGTGACTTTTGATGAAGTGGAACTGCTGATGATGATCAGAACAGAACTCTTCAACGACGAAAACTCACGTTTGGAGATTTGTCCTTCTAGCTGTGTTTGTTAAGCAAGTTCTATTTTCACGATTGATTTTTGTCATGCTCGAGTTCTGATGATGGGATCCATTAGGAATCGAGGGAACTCCTCAAATGTGAAAGGCACACAAATAGTGATTTTAGTATTTTCATGAACTAATCAAGCATTTTCATTCATAAAAGTGACATTTGATGAAGTGGAACTGCTGATGATGATCAGAACGGAACTCTTCAACGACGCGTAGTTCACGTTTGGCGATTTGTTCTCTTCGTTTTGTTTGTCAAGCAAGCAAGGTTTTTTCATGATTCCATGAGGAATTGAGGGTACTGAGTCTTCTACCATTATAAACATACATTATAGCTATTTTTATTTTATTGTATATCTATCTAAGAGTGCACCATTTAAGAATAATAATCTTTTACGGGCCTCCCCCATTAAAGTCGGTTGTTTTTTCTTAAAAATTATGAATTCAATGTATGTAACTCTCATTTTCAAGAACCTGCATGTAACCTATGCGACTTATAAGTTGAGATCATTTTATTTAATCAACAAATCAAACTGTATACATAATGCATAACAAATGTTGAACTATGTATTAAATGTAGATCCGTAGGTAGGTGAATAGCACTTAATAATTGTACTTATTTTTTGTACTTAATAATTGTGAAATTTTGGTTAGCGGTTAAAGAATCGCTTACCCACCTTATTTATGATATAAGCACTTACAGATATTATGGCTTATTTATTTATTTATAATTTGAATAGATATTAAGAACTTAGATGGTTATTTGTCCGGGCGTTTTGAGTCACCTGACTTCCGTGGCCGCATTATAAGTGATGTGGCAAGGTTTGTGTGGTCAATTTTGACATGCACAGTCCCTACTCACTACAAAATATCCCAAAATGATCCTCAAATTTATAAGGACTTCAATGCGGCCACGAAAGTAGGGTGGACCAAAACGCACGGAGAAAAACCCAGATACTTAATAATTTTTGCTTTGTATAAAACTGCTATTGATTCATGTGAGTTGTTATTTAATTAGTACGATTTTTTCTCATTCGGTTTCATAGATAATATCCCTACAGATTTTTTGAAGATGTCTTTCTGTACAGTTGTTCCAATTATAACACACCTAACCAATCTGTGCTTCAAAACGGGTATAATATCTGCAGCACTTAAACAAGCGATTATAACTTCACTTTACAAGGGAGAAAAGAGATATTATTATTTCTGACTACTGGCCTATCTCTGTTTCTCTGTGTTACCAACGACTAACATGGCACGCACACATAACATTGTCTTAGCAAGAACACAATACAGAAGAGCTGGCTAAAACTAAAACAATACACCTAGGTTAAGCAAAATACTAACAAGTATGGATAATGAATGACCGAAATAAAGATTTATTATTATTCTCCTTATTTATTCTTTTTCACATGTTAGGTTTATTATTATTATTATTATACATCGACAACTTATTACAAAACATTGAAATTTACAAACAAACCCACACACACACACACGCACATGGACACGCATAACAAACGGTGGCACCAGCAAACATTATGCTTAAAAGGAGGTTCCAACCATAATAGTACTTAAAATAAAACTTGTAAAGACACAAATAAATATTTTTATTTTTATTTCCAGTGAAATTGAAATTTCGTATGTGAATAAAATTCTAATCCTCAAACTTAGACTTCATCATCACCATCATTCAGCCGAATGACGTCCACTGCTGGACATAGGCCTCCCCCAAAGACTTCCACAATAACTTAGACTTAATTAAATGCAATTCGTCCCTCTTGCGATTACTTATTACCTATAAGGGGACGGATACTGATATGTCCGACATAAACTGGCGATCATGCTACGAGAGACAATAACGTCGATCGACCTATTTACAAAAATAAAATAAAACAACTGACAACAGCTAGTATCAAAACTGCACGCTTTAACTTTACCCCAAGATCCGGTTTTAAAGATCTCCTACTTCGCTAGTAGAAAGTGACAGTTCTCTCCAACTTAAATTAGACTATATGCCAATAAAATAGAGTAACTTTTCCTTTGTCGGCTTCGAGTTCATTACTCTAGTAAATTGCATAATGTTTTTGTGTTTATCGGTCATGTATTGCAAAGTGTGAGTCACCATGATGTTCAAGATCAATGAACTTGGTGTGCAAAATTGTCACCTTTGGCCTGGATTTATGGTGATCTTGAGTGTATACATACTCGTATGCCTACTGTAAATGTAAAGTAATTTTGACTCAGACACCCGGGACCACATAAATCGCTGAAGATTAAATATTAAGTAGATTTTGTTATTTTAATGATTAAAGACCCTTGGAGACCCTATGCATCTCACAGGATATTTTTATAATGAGTATACCTTAACGAACCAGTACAACGAAGATGTCCGTCCGAACCAGGAATCCGGACATCTGTCCGGACTCCCGGTTGTTCTCCACTATATGTCGCATCTCTCAACCGATTCTCGTGAATTTTTTTGAGCCGGTTCGATAATTTTATAAAAAAAATGTCGAGTCAGTTTTTGGAATTTAGAAATTTGAATAAAATATTTTTGGGAGCTCTATAGCTCACAGAGCCACTAGTATTACGAGTATTACCTTAATTTTACTTTATAGCTTATTTTCCTACTCGTACGACTAACAAATCTAGATTGTTTATATTTTCATTAATTGTTTCTTTTACTTTTTTGCCATTATTTAACTAGAGTAAGCTTAGCTATTGTGTAAATTCGTCCGCCGGTACGACACGAGCAAGTTTGATGGATAATTTTCGGCGATTAAAGTGTTTATATTGTTTATCAATGTGGTTCTAACTTCTGCAAGTGTGCTTTGTTGTACATTATCTTAATATTCTCAATTATGTGTATTACTTAAGTGTATGTTTTTTTTTTTCATGTTATATCCAAGTTATATCTAACCGTAAGTTTTTGTGATTGGCTCTGTATGACTGATTAAGCTGCAATATGTGTAATTATAGCTGTTGATTCTTCTTATATCCACCACCACCACCACATCAGCCCTAGGACGTCCACTGCTGGACATAGGCCTCCCCCAATTTAATGGGGGGGTAAATGCCATAATTGCCACGCTTGGCACGCGGGTTGGCGATCGCAGTATCTCCACCGCACTCTAGGAATGCTGCTGCCCATTCCCCGGTGGTCTTGGTCGTAGTTTAAGGACATACCCGGGTCCTTCCGGGTCCGGGTCCGGGTTTCTTCTTATATACGTAAACTAAACAAACTAGGCTGGCAAGACGACCCAAAATGAGTCTTGGCCTCCGACACAAGAGCACGCCACTTAGCTCGATTCTGCACAATTGAAAACATTTAAAAAATTTCAAGTAGTGTGGAATATTAACCCATTGTGTTAGCTTGTTAACGAGAAACCCAAAAATAGTTTATTTTTATAGCTATTGACGTTGTTTTGACGATGTTCACGAAAATGTGAAGAAAGCCTACCACCGTCTATATGACGTCACAAGGATGAATTTTGTTATGTGACGTCATATAGACGTCACACAATGCAAACAACAACACTACACTTTCTTTAGTAAATCCTCCTTAATAATGGGTGTGACGCCTTACTTGTCATTTACTCTCTTTTAGAATGAGAAACGTTGATTGATTTTTTTAATATGAAATAGGGATATATTTGGAGAAATTAAAAATGTGGCTTTATTCTTTTTTTATCTTCATGTGATAATAATATAATCGGAAAACAGCCCGCTTAAAAAAAAAGTTACAATGACGGCACCGACGCCAAGCTCACGCAGGTCCGAGTCCACCAAATCTTTCCAGCGATACTTGGTACGACCCACAGGATTAATTAATGTGATAAAGTCATTGTATTAGAATATTGTATTATGACAGTGTCAGTGCGTGTCACACATTGAAATGTGAATGCAACGCAAAGTGACGATCCTAAACCTAATTGACCCTCACTCTCAACAAAAAGATTCCTCGGAAATGTGTATCTTCTCATGAAAGTTTGTGAGCAGGTTCGATAATTAACAGTATTTTTGTTTTGTCGATTCAGTTAAGTATAAGGGTTTTTTATTTGTAAATATAAATCACGTGGTTTACAGCTCACAAAGCCACTAGTTACATTAAGGTTAACAAGTGGTAAACGGTCATTCTACCTCTCATTACCGTGATGCCATGTTTATAAAATTGTCTGTTCAGTTTGATGACGTTTAAGTTACTAATAGTCCGGGAACGTAATTGCTGTGCCCTTGCAGGGCATCTCATGTACTGTATTTATCATCTGTTCCATCTAATGTAAAATTTGATACACAATAAATATTAGACTTTGAACCCTACAATATAACCAAAAATGCCACCGAAATCAACAGAAAATCCGATATTAGGGGACACGGTAATGAGGGCGGTCGTAACGTAACGCTCGTAGAATGACCGACCACTTGGCTAACTGTACACTCAAGTACAAAGATAGTTATCGAAGTAATCGTTCAAATTTTTTGCTCCGAAATCATAATTCACCGACGCAAGAGCCTGGATGGAACACATTTTAGTAAATTGTCTAATTGTTTGTACCCATAATATTGCACTTTATTGTACATTATGATTGACCTGTAGATTTATTAGGACACATGTGAGTCAGCGGCGGATCTAACCCTTTCGACACTCGCGAAGGTCTTGGCGATCTCAGAATGGATTTTGAAACCAGGACCCCAGCCGGCGGCTAATAGATATGGAGTCGGCTTCTTATGAGGAAAAAATGTGCGATTTTTAACAAAAAAAAAACAGTATATACGTGGATGAGCAAGAGGCATTTTTTTACCGTCAATATATTAATGGCAATTATGTATGTGGTTGTGTTGCATTATGTGACATAATTGTGATATTAATAATAGATTATTAACTCCATATTCTGATATGTCAATGTCCATATGCATGTTATTAAACAAAAAAATAAAAGACTGTTACATGCTATGGTACAATCAAGACATAATCTTCTAATATTATATTACAAGATACCATTAAACTGAGTCAGTTTCTGCTTTTACAAAATGAATGGAATTTCAATGAAAAAAATACTAGAAAAATAATTAAACATAACATCACCTGCCTACATACATCCCACTGCATAGGACTCCTCTCATGGATAAAGGGAACAGGCAGGAAACGCTGGCCCAGTTTGAGTTAGGAACTTCAAGTACACCTTTGTATTAATTTCTTCGTATATGTAAGAAAGAAAAGAAAGAAAGAATAGTACATTACGATACAAGTGCAGAGAACAGGAAATTCGTAACGAGTGGTGATAAATTAAAACACGACCGAAGGGAGTGTTTTAAATCGACACGAGTTGCGAATTACCTTTTCACACGTGTATCGTACAACGTTGTACAGTAGATATGGCTCTTTAAAGTTTCGACATATGCACGTAATCTGCTGATTACCGCACTCGTGCGGTAAAGTAGCACCATATATACTGTAAAATACATTTATTTAGCATATAAGAACATACATCACAACAGATAACATAAAGAGGTAACGCTAAAAAGGACCCCACTCAGCATAATAATATGTAAGCAGGTTTTCTCGTGAATTTTTCCTTCGCCGAAGAGCTAAAGGTAAATAACAAATGATATTCCCTACAGAAGTTCGGAAAATGTCAATCATCCAATGTTAGGGAATGAGGATTGCATAAACGGAACTAATTTTAATGGATTGAAATACTTACTTTGTATTTTGAAATATATTCAACCGAACTGCATGAAAACTTTTGATATGTCCGTGACTGAACATGCATACAGGTAATTTATGTAGTGGAATTACTTAAAGTCCACTTCCATACCACTATCCATAAAACACAAGTCGCTCGCTGGGATATCCCAAACTGCGTTGCGGTAACTTCATTCAACATGGAAAGGCCTACGGCTACAATTGGATCTAATCAAAAAACTACTTTAAGACGAAGAAACTGAGCCCAAAATTACTTAACACGTCTATTTACCGCAGCCGCACACCACGTTTTAGTTCAAGCTGAATTATGAAATGAGCTCTCAAGTGTTTGTGATAGAGTTGATTGTTGCGTGTGAGCGGTGTCAGGGTTGGGTTGATACAATACGGATCCAAGAAGTTTGTGCAATTGTTATGTTGTTATTATATAAGGTTGTTTGAGGCTAGAGTGTTCATTCTGGCTTGTATCCTTCAGTGCATTCAACGTGGACTACATTTTGATTTTAGGTGAGTGTGAAAGTGACATAATTTTAAGCAAAAAAGTTTGAAAAGTTCAGGACTTTAATTAACCAAGAAAGTGGAAAAGTGTTTCGAGAAAACTTATTACGACAAATTTTATTATAAGCTTGTTGATGGAAACATCATTCAATCGAAGACTTTCTTAAACCATATTTATTAAACAACACAAAAAATTACTTGTATTATTTTGTGATGTGACGAATAAACGTTTGAAGATTTATAAAATGCATGTCGACTTTTTATCAACTTATATTTACAAACGTTTTATTAAACTATATCAAATAAATGTTAGGGGACAATCTTATTACAAAATCAAAATAATCCCGTAGTAAGCACAAGAAGGACTGAGTTATTCATGGGTTGTAAACGACGATATATTTTATAGATATAATATAAATTACTTATAATATAAAAAGGTAAATAAATTAATATTCAATAACAGTTATATAACAATCCGATACCTATAAAACATATCTACTAGAACAAAGACGGATTTATGACTCCTAAGGAGAAAGTCGACGTCCTGACGATGCACGATTTTAGGTCAAGACCACGAACGTACGAACATTATGTAATGGATGCGGTATTATGTAATACTCGAAAAGCTTACGACAGAGTGCATAATATTATGTACGAGTCTTTGTTGCCTAGTTAGTCTTTTAGTTCGAACAAAGCAGTTGTCAACATTACGGGGATGCTTCGTTCGTGAAAGACGCCTGTGTGTATAGCCAGGTTTAGACGAAGCCAGTGCTGCCTCACTGGCTTGAAAAATAGGCCGGCGCTCTATTCCCGCCAGTGCTGGCAGCCAGTGCTTTACATGCAATAACAAGCCAGCACTGGCTTCGTCTAAACCTGGCTTAATAGACGCGTTTATGTCGTCCGTGCACTGTATGAAACACTTCAGGAATGACTTTTTTGGACAAATGTCGATTAATAAAGGCAGGCAGTCAAATAAAAAAAACGATCGAGCAGTAAAATCACACACGGCTCGTATTTACAAGGCATCCTGGCGATGCGCCGGCGACCCAGTATGTCTGACTTCTGGACTTGTTATACAAACGTAATTTAAATTCTAAGTTAAAATATTATTCATAAACTTTATTCACATAGGCATAACAGGAAGCGATTACGAATCGACCATTAAAACATGTTCTTAAGCTAATTATTTAGAGAAATTTATCGATGCTTTTATTATTAACGTCGGCCTGCTTAACCTAGTTGGTAGTGACAACTGCCTACGAAGCTAGAGGTCCAGGGTTCGAATCCCGGTAAAGGCATATGCTTCTGTAGTGATCAAAACCATTTGTTCCTGAAACTAGGATGTTTTCTATGTATTTTAAGTATATGTCTATTAAAAATTATCGTCGTCTAGTACCCATAACACACAAGCCTTATTAAGCTTACTATGGGACTAGTTCGATTTGTGTAACTAATAGTCCCCAAAAATTATTTATTTTTTCTTTAAAAATATTGAATGTCTATAGGTATGTCAAAATTGAGTTATTAAGTTCAAAATAAGATCATCGAAACATAAAAATATATATTTAAAAAAAAAGAGATATTCTGGAGTCGCAAGCGTCAATAGGCAAAGTATTTCTACCAGTAGGCAGGCCGTTTGCCTTTTTGTCGCTTAAAATACAAAATTATATGATCGAATATATTAATAATTAAATCGTAAACAAGAAGATCTCAATTCGTTTTCATTGTTTTTTTATGAAATTTGTTTGCAAAATGAATGATAAAATTTTCATGTCTTCGTAGTATATTAGACAAATAAAGATTTTCGCGCCATTTTTTGCCCGCCTTATGTCGTTCACTCCTGCTAACAATATGCTTCGCTTTTAACTTTAACACTGTAGTAATAATGTTTAATCTCGCTTGTCAAAGAAAACAAGTTCACATGATACGTGATGCTAGTAACGTCCAGCGCATTCGAGAACCAAAGCAACAAATGAATTTGTTCCTTAACATTTCTAAAATACGGATGATTTTCTTAAGCGTCCTACTTATGCAGTCTCGCTCTACTTTCGATGTTTAAATTTTCCCGTTAGATATGTAGCGGTCCTCATTGGCCATACAAGCCGAGGAAAGTAAACCGACTTATTATAGAAGCAGATATTCTTAATGCTATTCCTAATAAAACGAGTGTCTTTAAATTTAGTAGGGTGTTATGTTGCCTTCAAACAGTAAATGTACAGCATTGCACACGATTTTAACTCACTATACTTGGAATACAGTGTTTATAAAATCGAGAATTCATTGTACTACAAGTTAGATGTAGACAACCGGAGTTTTTGAAGTTCATTTTGTACGCAAACGAAGATAACTTTGAACGTGTTCCGTGGATTCTTGTATTTTCCGCATTTAGTTTTGGACTTTAATAAGTATAGAATAAAGTCAATTATTGGAGTGCATGTGTTTAACGTTTTTAGACATGGTTTAAATTAGATACGTGAAAGTTTCGCAGTGGAAACAGTTGTTTTATATGATAACCGGAAAATGTGATTTGTTATGGGATTTATCATGATGTAAGTGTTTATTTTATAGTCAAATTTGAGACCAAAAACCTGTAGGTAGTAGAATTATATTAGCAATTAAACTGTGTCTGTACACCGTATGACGTCAACTCCTGTCTGATCTCATGACTTTACAGTCAAATTTACTTTCTTTAAAGTCATTATTACAATGTTTTATTTGCAAGCCATTTTTTTCATGTCAGGATAGTGGCAAACAAATAAACGGCCTGATTCTATACACATTGATGTTTGAATGAGGATTAAAATAAGGCGACAGCTCTCTACCTCTAGCTGTCACCTTATTGAATCCTCATTCAAACAAGAACCTGTATTTACATCTTTATATACATAATTCTTCTGTACGTGTGTTTGTCACCCTACTCCTCCTAAACGGTGTGACCGATTTGGATGAAATTTTGTGTGTATATTTGAGTGGATTCCTGGATGGTTTGAAAATACAATTGGACCCGGTAGGTGGCGTCATTATCGCTTTTTCATGGAAAAACGGATCTTCTGAACAAGTCTGTACTATAGATGGCGTTGATATCAATTCTTTGGCATTTGAGGTACGGAATGCAATAATACATGTGCAAGTCCTTTGCCTCATTGACATATTTCGTATAAATTGAGGAAATATGATAAAGCTCAAACCTGTAGTAAGTTGTGCAGCAAAAGAAAAAATGTGTTTTGAGTCGGCTTTATACGCATCACCAGTAAAATAACTAATCACCAAACAAACGGTCTGTTTACAATGTTTACATGAATGACAGACGTGGTGTGTCATTTTTTAATTTAATTTTAATGGTGTCGCAGATAGCTAGTAAAAATGTGAATAGATTAAGTTTTCTTTATCTCGATATTAGTTATATATTGTTCTGTGTAATTTTATCATAATTTTAAGTTTCTCTATTTTTACTAATACGTTTTATCTTTATATTGTTATGTGATTGATATAAATAAAGGGATGGCGTTGGCAATACCATGGTATTACACAATACATTACACAGTTGGCCACGCCCCGTAATGCCCAATTTAGTGGCTCGCGGCGCGGCTAACCTCAGTTGCCGGACGTTCGGGCGGTATAAATATAGGGGCCCCAACGGGACGTCCACCGTCTTCGTGTTAGGAAGGCTCCGGGTGCGGATGGTGTATCCAATCGTATCCTGAAACTTCTCCCCGAAACCCTCCTCCTCATTTTGGTTGGCATCTTCAATGCCGCGCTGACCAATGCTCACTTCCCAGCCGCGTGGAAAGGTGCATCGGTCATAGGGATAGCGAAGCCCGGCAAACCCCGGACTTCGCCTGCCTCTTACAGGCCGATCAGCTTGCTTAGCTCCCTTGGAAAGCTATATGAGCGGATCCTACTCACTAGAATTCTCAGATTTACGGCTGAGAATAACGTCATCATCGACGAGCAGTTCGGCTTTAGATCCGGGCACTCGTGTGTCCAACAAGTGCACCGCGTCACGGAGCACGTGCTGGACGGTTTCTCTCGTTTCCAGGGGCTCAAGACCGGTGCGATCTTTCTCGACGTGGCGAAAGCCTTCGACAAAGTTTGGCATAACGGGTTGATATACAAGTTATATCTGCTCGGCATGCCGGACAGACTCGTACTCACAATACGAGATTTTCTCAGGGATCGAAGCTTTCGTTACAGACTAGAGGGAACGTACTCGGACCCACACCCCATCCGAGCCGGAGTCCCGCAAGGCTCCGTGCTCTCTCCCACTCTGTACTCGTTATTCACGAATGACATTCCCAGGCACCCTAAAGTGCATCTGGGGTTGTTCGCGGACGACACCGCGCTCTTTACGACTCATTGTAAGTACGCTTTTATCCGGCGATATCTCCAGGAGGCAATCACCGACCTTGGTCGTTGGTTTAATCTTTGGCGTATCGAAGTCAATCCGGAAAAAAGCACTGCAATAGTCTTCCACCCTTCTGACTGCGTTAGCACAGAAAGGCGGGTGGCTCCGATCCAAATGTTTGACCGGCCTATCCCCTGGGCCAACGAGGTCAAATATCTTGGAGTGACCCTCGACAGGAAACTGACTTTCCGCAGCCACATCCGTAGGGTACGCAACCGTGCGTTGTTCGTGCTAGGAAGGCTTGGGCCGATGATCAACAAGTTTAGTAAATTGTCACTTAGAAATAAGCTGACACTTTACAAAACTTGTGTTCGTCCAATCATGTCTTATGCAAGTGTAGCTTTTGCTCACGTGCCTATGACATCGCTCAAGCCGCTTCAGGTCATTTAAAATCGTTTTCTCCGTAGGGCGACTGGTGCCCCGTGGTACCAGTCGAACCTCAGCCTGCACCACGACATGGGGATTAGCACCATGTATGGTTTCTTTAAGCAGACTGCCAGGCGTTATTTTGACAACGCTCCCCATCATAGGAATCCGTTAGTTAGGAAGGCTGTCGACTACGTTCCCATCCCTCCCCCCTCTGTCGTAACTCGGCGATCACTGATTAGGGGCCGCACGGTCCGGCGTCCTAGGCACACACTCACGGACCCGGACGACGTAATCACAGCGTCCATCGAAAGGTGGAACGCTGCGCTTACGGCGTCCAACTCAGACACGACGCGTACACTTAGGCTTTCCCGCCGGCGGGGACGTCCACCGCGCGATCGCGACAACACAGACACATATAGTCCCTATTCGTCCCGGTAACGCCGCATACCGGGTAGAGTCAGTCCGACGCAGGTCGGGCCTAGCTGAGTTTCTTGCTGGACTCTTCTCAGCTAGGCTAGGTTTAGTGAACCAGCGACAAAACTCCCAGTAGCTCGATTCCACTCACACCCAGATTTGGTTGAAACCGTTCAACCAATCTCACTGGAGCGCAAACTCTTAGAGTATTCCAGTGTTTAAACCGCCCACGCGGTCGTGTCGGAGGTTTTCCCCTGGATTTTCCCCAGGCAACTCTCCCACCGCGTATTCCTATCGCTTTAACGGGCTCGGCCTATAAAGCCACAGTCAGGTCAAAAAAAAAAAAAAAAAAAAAAAAAAAAAAGGACGTCCACCGCGCGATCGCGACAACACAGACACATATAGTCCCTATTCGTCCCGGTACCGCCGCATACCGGGTAGAGTCAGTCCGACGCAGGTCGGGCCTAGCTGAGTTTCTTGCTGGACTCTTCTCAGCTAGGCTAGGTTTAGTGAACCAGTGACAAAACTCCCAGTAGCTCGATTCCACTCACACCCCAGATTTGGTTGAAACCGTTCAACCAATCTCACTGGAGCGCAAACTCTTAGAGTATTCCAGTGTTTAAAACCGCCCACGCGGTCGTGTCGGAGGTTTTCCCCTGGATTTTCCCCAGGCAACTCTCCCACCGCGTATTCCTATCGCTTTAATGGGCTCGGCCTATTAAGCCACAGTCAGGTCAAAAAAAAAAAAAAAAAAAAAAGTCCGAAATTCATTCTGTCTACACCGCCATCATTTACACATCTACATTGTCCGCGCCATGTGAAACAACAAGAAGGAGTTATTATTTTCTACAGTCCACTGCTCCTCACAAATGGGGACCTTTTCACGATTAAATTTCTCTTAACTCAATTATGCTGGAGTGTCAATATTATCGCGGTTTTCCTAATTGTTTGTACTTTGCTTGAATATCTTAGATTAATAATACCAACAGATCCGTAGTGTTAAGGAAGATGATTTCTCTTTGAATCCTTCCAACTAAGACAGAATAAATAATAGTACAAGTAACTAAGATGAGTTTGAACGGGACAGCTATTACGATCTATATTGTCGACTGTTGACGCACTGTCTCCATATAGAAGGACACACAAATCCCATATGAACCAAAACGTCACAAACGTCATTTCAGTACAATTTGCAGTTGTGAAACTGGAGACGCTGACATGTTAATATCTGTCAGATATCACTTATCTGTCTCTCTGAAACTTACTGATTGTGCATTAGTGAGAAAATATCAGATGTACAGAAATCGTTCAACTTAAAATGAGCGGATCTGCTTTACTCTGATATCTGTGTTCAATATTCATTAATATTCACTTGATACGGATCGTGATATGAGTGTATGGCGTGATAATATTCACCGTGTAAAAGGCACCAATGGGCTTAATAAATTATGCCAATATTAAATTGTCATCTCCACGTCCACCACCACCACCACCATATCAGCCGAAGGTCGTCCACTGCTGGACATAGGCCTCGCCTAAGTTCACGGGGGGTGTATGCCATAATCCCCACGCTTGGCATGTGGGTTGGCGATCGCAGTATCTCCACCGCACTCCAGGGATGCTGATGCTGCTGCCCACATCATCTTTACTAAATACAAACTCATTTTAACCTACTTCTTCGTCGTTCGTCGGCAGTGTTTGTCTACCTACTCAGCACACATCGGCGCGCGTGGGCCTATATGAACACTATGAAATAATATATGTTTTCTCATACATGCAATGAAATTTCGTCACTGTGTGCGTTATAACAGGCTTCAAAGTCTCACGTTGCAAACGGAACAACTCGGAAGAACTGTAAAGGAATTTCATACAAAATTGGACGCCTAGGCCGGGAAGTATTTTTTTCTATGGCGTCTGTTAAATTTGTTTTTTGAGTGATGTATTTTTTCCACCATCATCCACCATACACGCCAAAAGATGTCCACTGCTGGCCATAGGCCTCCCACTAATTCACGGGGGGTATATGCCATAATCGCCACGCTTAGTATGCAGGTTGGCGATCGCAGTATCTCCACTGCACTCCAGGAAAGCTGCTGCCCATCCCCCGGTGGTCTTGATCGTAGTTTTAGAACATACCCGGGTCCGGGTGTATTTTTTCATTTCATGGTATATATTTGAGAGAAGCACTATACAAATCTCGGCGAGAAACGTTGGGCTGCAGGCCGCGTATCCCTATCCGGCAAGGCTATATTTTAATCCGCGGCATCCCTTGCGTTATTTGTAATACGCGAGCGAAGCCGCGCGGGGCAGCTAGTATCTCTATAATTTTGTAAATACAGGTTTAATCAACAGTTAACACGCACTGTTAGACCTTGCTCACTATCAAATCAAAAGTCAAAATCAAATGTTTATTCTGCAAGTAGTCCTCAAGGACTCTTTTACAAGTCACACAGCAATTAATCAGTGAAAACATTTATTTCAAGTAACATAAGACTCATCCAATAGAACATTTTACTATTTATTTATTTTTTAATTAATACAACATGACAACAGTGGTAATGAACAAGAGACTAATTTATGGGCACATGCGTAACGGGAGATGTATAGTGTTTCCGAATCCAATAATACAGAGATAATTATGTAGAGTGTCCAATGCCAAACTTATATAAATAAAATAAGTAATTACAGAAATGTACAGTCTCTAATGTCACGCCATTAAAAATAAGAATAAATAGGTAGAGAAATGTAAGAAAAGAGTACAAAGATGTACAAAATACAAAAAATTATTCATAACAGTAGTTACAGATCGTAAGGCATATCGATTATAATTCCAATGTCTGCATAAATAATTACAATTTTACAATTTTAATTCTTCAGTGAACATTCATTTCAATTTTAATATATACGAGTATAATTTGACTTCCCATTTTGATTGAATGTACGAGTACTATTGAGTAAATCTTACATTGTGACGGGTAGGCTGAAGAACTCTTCATAACTGTAGAACAGTTCTGTCATGAGAAATTTCCTCAATCTACCCCTGAATCCAGCGAGGGCAGCTGCATCTCTAACCCCATCGGGTAGGCGATTGTAAACAGATGGTCCGAGATTGTATAGTGAACGATCTGACTTAGCAAGTGTACATTCTCCTTTGTCAGAATTTAAAGTTAAATTCTGCCAGGTACTAACTACCAGGAATACCAGTGGTGTTATTTTGTCTGTGATCTTTAAGCTCGAGGTGCCCCAATTGGCCTGCTTTAAATATGAGCCAATATTTTCCGCTGTGCGAGCTCTTTAATGAATAGACATAAATTAAATAATAACTCTCATGATTCCAGATCAACATTTTCCTAGAATGCCTTCAAGCTGGTGGACAGTAGTGGTGTTAGCCACTCTTGCGCTGCGGTCGCAAGCGGATGGGGGGTTTAGGCTGCCGGACCAGCCACCCAAAGAGGAAAGGGAAGAGGGGAGGTCGTTGCACTTCAGCGGCGATCATGGTAGATCGGTAAGTTCATTACGATATTTTCTAGTCTAGCGGATTTTTTTAAACCACGATGTTAACAAACAAACGTCCTACCTGATGATGGTACTCAGTCAATTCTAGAGGAGACAATATGCTCGTCACTTTAATATGAACAATCACTCTTACGACCACCAGAACCAAATGCAGGTGCTTCACAGTGTATCTTTGAAACCTTATTTACCACTAACAGAATACAAATGACTTGACGGCCTGTTTAGCCTAGTTGGTAGTGACTCTGCCTCCGAAGCTAGAACTCCCGGGTTCGAATCTCGGCCAGGGAATTTATTTGTGCATTTTTCACGGATATTTGTTCTTGGGTCTTGGATGTTTTCTATGTATTTATCTATATAAGTATGTGTATCGTCGTCTAGTACCCATAGTACAAGCTTTGCTTAGTTTGGGACTAGGTCGATTTGTGTAAGATTGTCCCCCAATATTATTATTATTATCTCTGTATTTATTTTCGTACTTAAGCTAGGTTTTTTACAATAATTTTATAAAAGTAAAATATATAAACATACATACAAAATATAAAAGCATTATAAATAACCTAACCTAGGGTGCCGCCGGCAGCGAGGCAGGGCCTAAGCTACCGGTGGTTAGGGCGACAGAGAAAGGAACCTCCGGACTATCCGCGCCGTGTCCAGGAGTACCGCCTTCTGTATCTGACCCTTGACCCAGCCATCTAACGAGAGTCTCTTGAGATGTTGGTCGAGACTCTTCGCTATTAGACCGTTCGCGGAGACGACTATCGGGACAATGATCGTTGAATCAACATCCCACATGGCGGTTACCTCGTGTGCCAGGTCTAGGTACTTGCTAGATTTGTCCTTCTCAGCCTTCACGAGGTTCTCGTCATGGGGGATGGTCATTATTATTATATTATTATAAATAGTAGAGTTTTGTGCCCGTGCACAGGCCATACAGTGACAAGTTAGATTGTAAAAGGCGGCTTATTTGCCATTTCACAATCAAACTTCATTGTCTTTAACTTTTAAGAACTGGAGAGTTATAGAACTTTTAATATATCAGTGTGACCGCCTTATCAATTTGTTGTCTATGAATAGGGGCAATAAGGGGGTTCCTAACGTAGGACCTAGGTGCGCCCTCTTGGTTGATATGTCCCCCGTGAACAAAATTCTGAATCCTTGCCTGAATAGTGGAGAAATGCATGTTTTACTCGGTTTTTACAGCCGGAAGCCCAGGGCCGCGGATTCCTGGACTGGCTTGGTTTCGGCGAGGACCAGGACCCGTACATCCAGCAGGCCACACAGCAGTGTGTCAACGGCGACCTCGGGGACTGCTTCAAGGCGCAGGCGCTCCGCTCCTTTGATGACTTCTTCGACAAGCCCGCTTACCAGTAAGTCTTCTTATCTCCTTTCTCCTCTTTCTATCCTTAAGCTGAGTCTCCAGACAGTTTTGTTTTGAGCAGTCTAATATAAATAAGGGCGGCTTCCACTACCTTGAATAAACAGACAATTTGATGCTTGCGTGTAGTATGGTGTAGTTTAGATCCTTTAATTTACGAGGAAGCACCTTCGTGTATTGAAACTACGCTACACTATAGTGTAGTACCTATATGTATACAAACATAAACTTGTAACGCAATGAGAGGAATTGAGACGCGTCCAATCTTACGTATATCTTATTTATCATCATCATCATCGTCCTAGCGTTATTCCCAGTACAGTTGAGTTGGCGTAGGCACAAGTTTTTATGGAAGCGACTGCCATCCTACCTTCCTACCCTTACCCTTCCTACCTGAGGGGGAAACTAGACCTTATTGGGATTAGGCGGCTTGTCAAGTGAGTGGGCAACTTGACTGCTAGAAGTCCGGTACCATTACATCTCGAGAACCATTTATTATTATTATAGTAATTTCATTGTTTTTCACACACCTGTAACTAATTTAAAATATTATCCTTTCGTTGCGTTACATAATTTTATGTGAAATGTATATAACACGATGCCAACCATAATTGCTCATTTCAGTACGTAATTGAATCTTAATCTTTGTCATTAATCTGCTACCCAGTTAACCTGCGCTCTTCAAGCTTAAAATCTCAAAGGCATTGAACAGGCTTTAAAATTAAAGGTTGGATTAAGGACATTTTAAGGCGCCTCCTTGATAAGTTTTCGACATAAATATTCTGTAGTTATTTTATGCATTATTGTAATGTTAGAAAACAATGTACCTGTCATAATCCTGCAGGATATAAAACAGTAAGAGCAAAAGTTCAAAGTCTAGTTACTATGTCAAGTGGGGTGTCATGTGAAAGGGCTCGAATTGCGCATTCTGAAAAAGTGATGCTCTTTTTTCTTTTTATTTATGAAGGAAAAAAAAATACACCACTATTTTTCAAGTGGTGGTTCACGTGATAATAGTCGGGACGGGTGCACGATCGTTGTACGGAACCCTCGGTGCGCGAGTCGGACTCGCTTTTGACCGGTTTCTACTATTGGAAATGACAGTTAGACCTACCTAACGCACGTCCAGAAATATTGCGTAGGTACCTTGCCGCTCTAACCAGTTGTCTACTCCGCAGGCTCTCAGAAAACGCCGTGCTGGTGAAAGTGGAATCCCAGGCCCGCTCTCTCGCCAGGGAACCCCCCCAGCTTAGCTCGCAGCCCCGCAGCGAAGATTCCGACTGGGATGCCCTGGTCAAGTTTGGAATGAGGAAGATTGAAAGGTAACCCTCCTAGCATTTACCCGGGTATGCTAAAGCGGGTATGCTACTTTGGCATATAACCCCGAAATTAGACGAAAAAAGTTTTTCCGAAAATGACTACTATTGGAACTTTCAATCCAGTGAAAAATTAGACCTTTTGGGATTAGAATAGTTTCCTCGCGATGTTTTCCATGAAAAATGAGATTTTTGTTTTCGCCTATGGAAAACAATCGGCCGGTCCTTTTGAATAGGGACGTTGTACACGCCAATACAACAGACAACAGAAGGCAGCAACAGTATAGAAGAGGCAGAATACCCACCCGTTGATTTGATGCAATCGAGGAAGTTCAAAGTCCAAAGCACTTCAAGGAGGGCAGAAAAAGTTTATGTCCGGAGAGCACTGCAGACTAAAAGCGGCTTTTATACAGCGACGGTGGCAAACAAGCTTACGGCCGGTGTGATGGTAAGCAGACACCGTAGCCTATGGCTTGTGACTCCAGAAGAATTACATGCGAGCTTATTGACAGAGAGATATAACATGAGGTTTAGACAAGAAATCAGTACAACACCTACCACGCACTAATTCGCTATCAAAGCAATATTACATTGTGTATATAGATACCTCCTACTCGTCTCCTACTCGTATCTATGTCTCCATATCATTTTAATTTAATGATTTCATAAAGCAGAGTGGCATATCAGAACAGGATATTCTAAGTGAAATTGCTTCAATCCACTTAATATGACAAGAAACATTGATCTGTCACAGTTAAGGAGTTGGTTTTCTTTGAGGTTCAAAACGTCGGAGTCAAACAGCGTGCTATAATGAGAAGTGTTCAATAATTCATTTTCACGACACTTCTCGAAAACGTGGTAAAGGATGTTTTGAATAACCGTTTCTAAGCATGTATAGGTGTCACAAGGTAGCATAACGTTACGTTTATTTAAAAAATGATTAATCGACAAAGTATTTTATTCTCTAAAAGAATTCTATGATTGTAAATCTTAGTAACCCCATGTATTTATCTAATGAAACGTAGTCTTACCTAGTTTTAGGTGAGTATTGTATATCCGTCACGCGTTGCCGTTGGAAGATTTCTATAAGAACTACTTTAAGAACAATTGTAACACGGTTATTCAAAAAAGCTTTTCTATTCTAATGCATTGAAAATGTATTTTTGAATACCATAATTTCGGAAAGCCCTCAAGGCATATTTGTTTAGGAAGAACAACAATACAATTTCGACTCTTTGCTTATGTAATGTTCGATCAACAGGTTCTTACGGTCTACTGCCCTAGAAATGAATCTTGATGATGACGTCACGTCTAACGGGGTTATTGCTCCGCGTTTCCTGGACGAGATTGCTGATGAAGTTGACGTCATTGAGGACAAAAAGGCACCGCCTTTCCGTGAGTACACAATTATACTTAATCCACGACTATAATATTAAAGAAAAGTTCTTAAGGCGCTTATTCACTTTACTGTTCAGCACAAATATGTCTCTGAGTCTCTTTTGCTTTTCTTTACTATTAATAGGATAGGGATGCGACACGAATACGGACCAGTGCACTAATACAGTGAAGAGTGTTACCGGTATCTACAAGGAACTTAACTTCTAAATAATTTATACCAAAAAAAAACGACTTCAATTTTGTACTATGCCACAATTTGTGGTTTCCGTGAGGCAATGCTTGGTTACCTACAGAAAACACCGAAATCGACATATGCGTGCCTATCAAATTCGAGGAACTCCCTCGATTCCTCCTAGATGCCATCATCAGACCTTCACCAAATTATATGGGACCAATGTCGGGCTACCTGCTTTGAAACAAAAAAGAATTATCAAAATCGGCCAACGTGGTCAAGAGTTATCGGAGAACATATAAACATAAAAAAAAAACAAGAAAACATGCAGACGAACTGAGTACCTCCTTCCTTATATTGAAGTCGGTAATAAGGAAATCAATTATCTCTTTTTAAGACACTAATGTAAGACTAGATATATAGAATACCGCTGCCATAATGAAACTACTACTTGCTCTTTAGTTATGTGTTGTTGTGTTCTCTTACCATCAGGCAGGCCGTAAGCTTGCTTGGGAACGTAGTTGTCACGTAGTTGTGTAGTATCGATTGAATATAAAAAATATCAAATCAAAAAGAACTGTTACCAGGCCGCCATAAGCTGAAGAAGCTGATCATCCCCATGCTGCTCATCCTGAAGCTGTTCAAACTGAAGCTGCTTCTCTTCCTGCCGCTCATCCTTGGGCTCGCCAGTTTCAAGAAATTCCTCGGCTTCATGGCTCTTATCATACCAGGTATGTACTAAGCTAACCCGGCCCTTCCTTGTTTTACGTACATCATCATCATATCAGCCGGAGGACGTCTACTGCTGGACATAGTCTTTCCGTGAAGAGTTCCAGAATTACCGGTCCTGCGCCACCTGCATCCAGTGGACTCCTGCAACCTTTATCGGGTCATCAGTCTTCGGCCCATAACCTCACGCTCGGAAATCATCGATTCTAACTGCTCTACTACTGCACGTATGCTGCAAGGGGGGATTGTTTAAATAAATTGTGTAAATGTGTGTTTAAATAAATAGTAGTTTAATTAGTTTTGTAGGTTTTATTTGTATTGTATTTCCAATTGTTTATGTAATTGTGTGTGCCTTTTAGTTCATTTAAATAAGTAAATCTTAATGTTTGTATGTTGTTGACTTGCCTCCATAAATACGTCTACTATTTATAAAGCATCACTCCAAGTCGACATATTTCAATATGTATAACGGGTTTTTTTCTGCTTAACTGCACACAATGAAAGCATAAAATAATTTCTTTCCTATCTGAAACTTTAATGAGAGCATCGTATCCTTCAACCAGTTTATTGGAATTTTGAATACTTTTGTCATATTAATTGAAATTCAAAACATTATAAAATGTATAACCCCTCGCTTGATATGTATACATCTCCATTTGCAGGTGTCATTGGCTACTTCAAGTTCTGCAAACCCAATAGTTCTCCATTCTCCAGCAGTCACTACACTGGCCCTCAGTACTCCCCCGCTGGCATCGGCCTGGGACCTTATAGAGAAGGCAACCATCAACAATATGAGTACCCTGTAAGTACCCTTACATTTTATAGTAGTTCTTATAGCAGAGTTGCTTTCCGATAAATTGAAGCGAAAAATTGCTCACAAATATCTAAACTCTATTGTCAATTTATAGTGAAGATATTTGATGATAACATTGAAGTACTCGTAACTTCACCTATGATATGATGCCTATATTTGTCTACAACCGCCATTACTAACAACGCGCCAACTGTCAATCAACACGACTTCAAACAAAGATAGGCAGCACCAGTGAAGTAATAACAGGATTTGAAGGCACCAAGCAGCGCCATTAGGTGAAAATGAAACCAGGTAAAGATATGGCGCCTATAGGTGAAGTTACGAGTGTCGACGGTATCAGTAATTTCGCTTATGGGTAACTTGTTCAGATTTTTATGAGCCCCTTTTTCGCTTCGATATATCCCATGACCTACCTTTACCTACAGCCAAGACGGCCATCAAAACCACGCGACAACTTTAATTGACTATGACATTCAACGAAGATAGGCAGTACAAGCGAAGTAACGGGGTTCTAAATGTACCACACGTGACACCTTTTTATGAAAATATAATTACGTAACGTTTACGTAAGGTAGATGTAAATGTCATTTTACATGTTAAAAATAACAGTTAGAACCTAGTATCTAACGTTATTTATCACGCTCACGTTATATAATAGACTAGCAGGATAAGTACAATAAACGAAGTAACGGGTATTGACGACGAACGCTTGTGGAAGGGCGCGCAAATCAGGGCCAACATTCCATCCGTAATATTTGGCACGAAGAGAAATATCCCGTCTGTCTGATTTTTAATACAAGCCAGTCGCGTGACTGCACGTCCTGTATCAGTCCTAAGTCAATTAGGGGATAGTAAATGTCTCCATGTATCAAATATTGTGGATGAACTATTGGCCCCGATAGAAGTGTAATTTGGGATTGGCGACGGATAAAATAAACCTACAGATTGCTTAAGCGTACTTAGCCATAGATTAACAGTCAAAGATGAAAGACAAGTTATATTGTCAATCACTTGATTAAAATTCATTTGCTAAATGAAAAATTAAAGGAAAACAATCCGAGAAACAAGACATTACCAGGAATCTATGAACAGATGATTAATTTTCAGAAAATTAGGCTCCTTGGAGAATTCTCTGAGCCCTTGGCGTTCTATGCGACTAAATGTATAAGATTGAAATAAAAATCACATTTTTGTGTAATCTTTCTGCCATGTTACTCGTAGCTATACCCCGTTTTTTTAAGATTAGAATTTTAACGGCCAGATTCGCTCACTTTTCTTCGTTTCCCTAGGATATCAGAGGATAATATTGTACTAATTTCACTTATTTCAGTAACTTTTTAAGTTTCAAAGATAACACACTGAATATGACAACAAGATTGTTTTCCTTGAAATCGCACGACAGATAACGCACGATTTTACTAATCTGAAAAAAAACAAGGTATAGTGTTCGGCCAAATTTTCGGATTCAGTTTCGGCCCAAAGTATCGGGTTTCGATTTGGCCAAGACATTTGCATTCAAATGCCGCCGAAATTGAATCATTAAGAGTAATTTATATATTCTGTGTAATACACTAAAATATAAATTCTTCTCGATCTTTTCACGATCGGACACTACTGAATATACTTATTCTTCTTATCTTTTACTTATTTTAGTCCGACCAACACACATTTTAAAAATGTTCAACTAATTAGACTTCTATTAATTCATTTGCCTAGAAATAAGATCCCCTTGCTTCAATTCAACTAATTCTAATAATTATGTCGATAAAAATCTCGGTTTCATTTTTCCAATACTAAAGCAAAAGCCGGAATTCGGTTTCAGTGTCGGCTGAAAATCGTTTTTCGGTCGGACACTACTGCCAGGTCCTGTAATTTATAATAATAATAATATTGGGGGACAATCTTACACAAATCGACCTAGTCCCAAACTAAGCAAAGCTTGTACTAAGGGTACTAGACGACGATATACATACTTATATAGATAAATACGTACTTAAATACATAGAAAACATCCAAGACCCAAGAACAAATATCCGTGAAAAATATACAAATAAATGCCCTGGCCGGGATTCGAACCCGGGACCTCTAGCTTCGGAGGCAGAGTCACTACCAACTAGGCTAAACAGGTCGTCATTTTATTGCTTGGACCTTGGTGCGAAGTGATAAATATACATTTTATTTGAATGCAATACATGTAGCGAGATAGACTCTCAGGAATAATGGAGTAGGTTAAAGATTTCTGGAAATAAGGAAGATGTTTGCTAATAACTTCGGGTATTAACTTTGGGATCCGGCTTCTAAAACTTACTTTAGGAAGTTTTAGAAGTAATGAAACGTTTCTTGGTTGAATCAAATTTATTGGGATTAGAAGGAGCGAATAATTAAGTAAATGTTTTGCGATAAGCAGTAATATTGTCAAATATTTGTGTAATGATAATCTATAGAATTTTCTTAACCAAACGCCGCGCTTATGGGGTATTCAAGCGTTGTCAATGGTGTTCGACTCGCAGCGCTTGAATGCGACAAAAGTGCTACATGCCGTTTATTGGCGCTGTAATAGGGAATGCCTGAAATTTTTAAAAGACCTTGATTATTTTTCTAGTGGTAAGAATAACCGTCGCCATTAACAGGAAAAAGTTTCAGATTTTTCGGTTGCGCCATATATTTTATAAAAATACAAACATTTTATATCACCTCGTGTCTGCCCCGTATCAGACTACTGAGACATATCTAAGTCCAACATATATTTAAAAAAAAGCCTGCTTGAATCTGTGGTACGCAATGACATTGACAGTTCATCATAGGTTTGTCGTATGACTTGAACTGTCAATGTCATTGCGTACCACAGATTAAAGAAGGAATTTTATTTTTTAATATTTGACGGACTTAGAAATGTCTGCGTAGCCTGATACGGGGCAGAGGCGAGGTGATATAAAATGTTTGTATTTTTATAAAATATATGGCGCAACCGAATAATCTGGAACTTTTTTCTGTTAATGGCGATGGTTATTCCAACCATTAGAAAAATAATCAAGGACTGTTAAAAATTTCAGACATTCCCTATTCCCTATAGGCTGCCGATGATGAACTTCGAATCTCAAGTTCACTGGTACTTGAGATGTGCGTTGACACAAAGTACAATATGATACCAGTGAAATACTCCACATAGATCGTAGCGCCGTTGTGTATTTAGTAAGAACTAGCCGCACGACCGCTGCATCTCTATCACTTAAATACGCAAGTGCGATAGAGATAGCACCCAGTGACATCTAATACTAACAAGTTAAACTAACATTTCCATATAAAAATTGGCCCCTGTGCGTTGAACTGATGATTTTTTGTCTGCTTCTCTTGAAGATTGACACTTAAGTAATTATACACCAAGCGTTTTACTGGTTCTATTTAAAGGAGCCCTGGGTCCGCCGTGGGACCTAATCCCAATATTTGGCTCAGGCTCTAGTTTTAATAAAGAAACTGCCAACTGCCATGATGTTCTTAAGAAAGGAGTGTATACATTTTTAAAGGGTCGGCAACGACCATGTGACACCCCTGGAGTTGCAGGCGTCCATAGGCTGCGGTGACCGCTTACCATCAGGCGGGCCGTACGCTTGTTTGCCACCGACGTAGTATAAAAAAAATGTTCCAACCCAATGGGTTAACTAGACCTTGTTGGAACTAGACCTTGTTGGAACTAGACCAGTTCCCTTACAATTATTTCCTTTTCCGAGAGGCTACTGTTAAGAATCAACTGATATCTCGTACTTAAGATTATTTGAAAAGCACTATATAATACGTGCCGTGGTTTAAACCCACAATTTACTGATCGAAAGTCACGCCCTTACCGCTTACTTATTGTCACTTTTTCTCTTCAGACTGGACATAAGTATGGCGCTGGTTACGGATCCGGCGGCGGTTACGGATCCGGTGGCGGTTACGGTTCCGGCGGCGTCGCGTTTAGAGATCATGACTCCGACGCCCAAAGTCTGGCTTACAATGGATGGGAGTTCAGAAACAAGAAAGGTGGAGAGGACATTAAGGCTGAGCAAGCGTAAAACTAAGGATGGTATCGATTCAATTAATCGTTTTTTTCTCAAATTAAAAACTGATCGACTAGAAACTCTAAAGAATAATTTTTAGTTGGTTTACGAGTCGATTAGCATAGTAAATTAATAAATTATTTTCTTAAAAAAAAATAGATCATTATGAATCGAAACAATCTGTTATTTTAGAATTTACATCCCTAAATAAGACTGAAATAGCAGAGTAATCACGTAACTTTTAGACCTACGAAAAATCTAACTGTCATTTTTACTATGAGAAATGAAAATGAATTGAAATGTCATTTTTCATTTTTGCTATGAAAAATTACATTTAGATCTACCGTACGCGTGCTCCAAAACGTTGAGTAATTACCCCGCTGCAGGTTACATCAACTTAACGTAAAAATGGCGATGTCAATTCATAAACATCACGGGAATTTTGAACGCACTTTCTTCTTTTCTTTTTGGAATTTTGAGGCGGCGCGGCGTCACTCATTTTCTCAAGTAAGAAATATGTACCTTTTCTGGGAATATCCCCAAGAAATCCGGGAACTTTAATCCCGGGAACAAAACGTCACTACTCACAAGCGGTGTCGTATATAAACCAGTTTAAGTTATACAATAATTAATAATTACCAATCTTGTGCCATTACATAGAAATCAAATTGTTTTAAATATCAATCAATGGGTTGACCCAACTTCCGATTTTTATCAAGTTTGGCTTTATACATAAATATCCAATTCTACCTGTTTAATAAGTTAGGTAAACTTCTTTCAATTTCAATATCATGAAATAGATTTGTTTATTTGCTTAAAGAAGTACTGAACAACCCGAACCAAAACGAGGTACCTAAACTTTTATCATAATTCTAGATAAAATTACAACACGCTTGTGAGTATTTCAAAAATTGTTTAGTGCTATGTACTACTATTAAGTTATACCACTGTTATACTCTCGTAGTTTTAATAATTAAATATTTATTATTTTGTAAATAAATGTTAAAACTTAGTTACAACAGTTTTATTTTACAATAAGTACTTTACTCACTCGATCCTCTATAAAATTAAGAATTGTCTCATTACTTTTCTCACCAATATTTTTTAAAATGAGTTTTTACGACGTCGTAATCTTTTTTCTTGTCTAGGAATTCGAATTCGTCAAAATCTTGAAATATTACGGTGTTGTCTCTATCTGCATGTCTTCTATTTCTTTTATGTTTCGGTGCTATTCTAGCCTGCATTTTTTGGATCTGACTATGGTATTTGGTTATTTTGTTGTTCCGATTCTTAGCTTTCTTCTTGGTTGCTACTTGGGTGGTGGGGTCATCGTCTCTGTCATCGAATTCCTCAATCAGATCATCACTTGCAGGGGCCATAGTAGGCTTCGTTGTCAGGTGGTTGGCCATCACCTTTTTATTTTTTTTATTCCTCGCTATTATCTTTTGGATTGTAGATCTTGGGTGCTTCTTCAGTAGTTGCTTCTTCGTGTGGATTTCGTCCATTGACACTGGTATAAGCATTTTGTTGTCTGGTTTATCTAAATATACTACATCTTCTGACGGTATCTGTGCAATAACAAGTTTGTTTTTAAAACCTCTGGAACATACTAGTTTATTATGGCGATAATTTGGCTCCTTGTTTAAAGTGATTGCAATAAAAAAGCTTCTTAGGTAGTATTGGCTATGTGCACGTCTGAAACGTCAAACGTCAAAGGTCCTGAGACAATGTCAAAACTCAGAGATGTCAAATAATGACACTTGAATATTTTATTTACTTTAGTAAACGAGAAACACCCCGTATTGGAAATTTTACTGAAATAAATAAGAGAATAAATAAATACATACAAACGAAACGAATCGTAGGAAACCGTTATGAAACCAATAGAAAACGTGAAAGTAAATTTGACAGTGGTCCCCGGTAAGTACACATTTCTGCCATGGTGTGCGCTACGATCGCCTAGCTTACCCCCACCACCTACTCCGCACATAGCCAATAATATAAAATATGATTTTCATTAAATGAACTAATTCAAAAATATTTGTTCATTTAATTCAAACCATAAACTTATTTTATTGATATGATGATCAGATTCTATTGTTCCTTTCCAATAGATATGTTTTTACTTATATCTTCTTTGTGCATACTATCGATCCGCTGCACGTTTTATGACCACTATGATAAGTATGTATGGATAGACGATGGATTTTATTTAGATGGTTTTCAAACACAACAAATACAAAGACATATACAGTGGGATTCAGGAGAAATTTAGATGAATAATTGGAAGAATCACTTAATACAACTAAAAGTAAAAGTTTCGAGCTTTTATTTTATTTTTATTTTGTAAATTTACACTATTACACTATTTACACTATTAGCTCACCCTACAGTTAAATCAATTCTCATACAGTTTGTTTCAAAAGGCATAGAAATACCATGACTTCAATTTTGAGTCAAAAATATTCGTACTTGAAGGAAAATACACGTTTGATTTCGCATAAATACTATATATGTAGTAATAAAATAACGGTCAATGTGTGGGTCGGAAAAAGTGGTACCAGTTTACGTCTACTGAATGCCACTGTAAAAATACAAAGTATATAGAGATGGAAATATTTCCGTATTGGTAAAATATCACGAGTGTAATACCTGCCATTAGTTTAACTTACAGCTTTATTTTTTGACTTCGATAGACCATTGCCACGAAAGTGCGAAAATACTGAAGGTTCCTGAAAAGATTTTATACTATAAAGTATTATTTTAGCGTCGTGCATTTTGGGTTATCAGTATTCGCAAAGTATACCTTACAACTAAAAACAACGACCGAGTGACAATAGTCTTCGATTTTCGTAATGTAAACGGATTTAGCGTATCATCATCATTGTCATCCAATCGACGTTCCCCCACTCTGCCCCGTCACTTGACTGTCCCCCCATATGAAAGACACAATTTAGCGTATACTATGTATTTAATACAGCCCAGCTTTGTATACTCTTTGCAGCGCTCGTGGTGAAGCGGGTAGAGTTTCAAAACAATTTGAAAAGCTATAGATTTCGACGAGTTTGGGCGCTCGTCCTTAGCTTGATGAGTGGTGGGAGCTCACGAAATACGTTAAAATGCGATTGGGAGTGATGAACAATCAACAGTCTTAGGTATGGTAGTGAAATTGACGCCCTGCGGGAATACTAACTGTGATATGATTAGATTATGATTACCTTGTGGGTGACTACGTTCACACGATTAAAATCAGCGGAAGTGTGACATAGAAATGTGATTACAACCAATAAGAAGCAGTACATCTTAGCACAAACGTATACATTAATGTTGATTCTCAGCCGCACGCCGTTTTATTAACTATGTTTGCTCGTGTAGAAGTTTATGAAACAACAACACTATTGTTCTTGATTAGCTTTATCGCCTTACCCGTTTACACAGTGTTGGTCTAAATGTAAGTTATCGATATCGATGGCTGTCCAATGGGAACTAGACACGTCTATCCTTAATTGGGCCACGTCCCCTGGCTGTCCCGACACTCTTTGATCCTCTTTTTATATTTTTGTCATGAACAATATAATTTGGACTATTTGGCGTAGCCGAGCTTGAATTAGGGATTTTTTCTGGCTTGCCAAATTAAGGGTTAAATAAAATACTAGGAACTTTGAATATTAAGTACAAAATATTGAAAAGCAGAATTTGTATTATTTCGATGAATGTTAACTAAATTTTACGAACTAAGGAAATGTATTATTTCAATCAGGGAGAGAACCAGGCTTGTTGACATAGCTCAGCGAGTCGCAAGACTCAAGTGGTAGTCGTGACACATTTATCTTCGAACCGATGGCTGTTGGGGCAGAAAGGTTCATGAGTGGTAACCATGCACAAGAAAAAGCAGCGTGGGAAGGTCCCCAACAAGGTGGAATGACGATGGACTGTCAGGATTGTGGGAAACCGTTGGATGAGGGCGGCGTAATGCGGGTCATTGTAGAGATCCTTTATAATCTTCTTCTTTTATTTAAAAGTTGACTACTCTTTTCGGCTGAGCAATCGTCAGCTTTTTCTGTTCTCTGTTATTTCCTTCACTTAACATTCATATTCTCTTAACATTCTCTTTTATAATAATTAAAAATAAATAAAACGCAAACTATGTCGTGTGACATATCTATTGAAAGGATTCAATGTGAGGATCTCATTTTTGATCCGGCCCGGCTTCGCACGGGTATTTAAAAATAATTTCAGCACCAAAAATTTTAATTCACACATAATATTATTAGTCTATACTTGTACTATTATCTATTCTGTGGATTATTTTATTCTATGAACAATAGTTTTCGCAGCACACGCGATGTGAAGAATATTTTATGTAATTATTTTACACGTTGAGTTACATTGTTGGAGTTTTAGTAAGGATCCCTATTTTTTTGAGAATATAATACCTATAACCTATATCACCTGGGTATAGTGTAACTTCCCAACAGTGAAAGAATTTTCCAAATCGTTTCAGTAGTTTCAGAGCCTATTCAATGCAAACAAACAAACAATCAAACCTTTCGTCTTTATAATATTATTATACAGGGTGTGGCCTGTAATAGGAGCAAAAAATTAAACAGTACACTATGGAGCTCTCCAGCAATTATTTCCAAATGATTTTAATTGAATAAAAAAAGTTTTTTTTTTATTCTTTTTTTTTTGCAAATGTAGCTTATATGTAAAAACTCTTACTCTACTGGAGTGATATTAATAACAATTTATTCAAAAAACAATAAAAATTTCTAAAAAAAAATTAAAAAATCCCAAAAATATTCTTTTAAACCAAAAATGCGACAACGATTATGAGTCATAACTTGAAGCAATCTCAAAATCAGCATTGACTGCCGGGATATAATCTCTGGGTGCCAAGATTCATTACTTGGAGGTCATAACTTTAGATCAAAATTTCTCCCAATTTAAAAAAGATTAAAAAATTTTTGGACACATGGAATCGTCCTTTCAATTTATTGCTCCTATTACAGGCCACACCCTGTATAGTATACATATAGAAAAATAGTTTTCAAATTATTTACATTTGATAGGTAAAAATTTACCATTCATCCCACCTTATCTCCGAATTTACTAGCTGTAACGGTTAATATTATTTAAGTTAATAGTAAGATTTTAACATATATGTACCTATTAAGTATCAAGGTAAAGATAGACGAAAGGGAGTGGACTGCGTGAGGATATGAGTCACGAGATCAAAGAGAAATAATTTTAAAAAATTATGTTAAAATAGTGTTTATTCAAAAATACTAAAAATAGCCAGTGACAACCCTAGTATTTAAGCAACACGTGACAAAACGAATATGGAAAGAATCTGTGCGGAAATAGTTTTTGGCTGCAGTTTTGGAATGTTCTAGCAAGTACTTACATTTTATATTTACAAAGGTGAACAGAAAATTAAATAAAATGAAAAGTAGCGTCGTGTATAGATTGACAAATTGTCAAATTATGTGATATCAATTAGGTATATAACACTGTTTTATTATGAGCTTTATGAAAAGTGTACGAAAATGTGTTTGTACAAATTAATAACGTCAATGAGTGTCATATTGCTCTCGTATTATTTCAGCCTGAGGATACCCTAGAAATGTCTTCGCAAAATTTTTTACTTGATCATATCTTTCGGAGGGAACTGTTCCATAGTTTAAGAAGACAAATATTGTTTTAGCCCACCAGGTGCGTTTGTTCACATAGGAGATGCTATTTCTGGTAAGTGTTTAATTCGTCTTCCTACCAAATTTCATAATCTTAGTTCTACTAGTCTCCAAGTAAATCGGCTGTGACATATGAACGGACGGACGTACAGACGTGACGAAACTTTAAGGGTTCCGTTTTCACCATTTTGGCTACGGAACCCTAAAAATGGTTAATTGCATATGACATAAATGAGTACTGTAATAATAAACACAGTAATTGATTAACAATGTAAACTAAATTTAATGGTATCGAAATGATTATTATCTTAATATCTGATATGTAATATTTTTGTTATATGTTTTATGGATGTTATAAACATTTAATTAATAAGGATATTAATATTTTGGTAAATAAATTACATCCTTATATAATCAATTTAAAGTAGACATAAAAAAAACTAAATTAAAACTTAACTGAACTATTATCTATTGTTTAATTTTGACGACGATGCAACGGGGCCACGCCGCTTAGTCGCCTATACATATAGATATTAATTTGTGATACTTTATGTAATTATTGGAACCTTTGTGTATTCAATTGTTATTTGTTCAGAAAGCTTAAGTTTCATGGCGCATTGGGTTTCTATAATGTCATGTAAACGTTTGTAATAAATAAATTAAATATATTTTTTGTAATATTATCAATATAACTGAGGATGAGTATTCTAGTGACGAAAATAAATAGGTAGGCGATGTAAAAAGTGTCCACTTAAGAGGGCGCTCTCATTTTAAAACGCCATGCTAGAATAACATGAAACTTTGTATACACAGTGGGATCCGGCATATCTAGGGCGGAAATTAGTTTCTGTTGCTAGAAATTGTAAAAAAAAATACAGCGGTTTTTTGAGTTTTTTACGGCTTGTATGAAAACCTTAATAATCGTTGTATTTTTTCTCCGTTATAATTTCAAGCAACAGAAACTAATTTCCGACCTAGATATGCCGAATCCCATTGTGTATACAAAGTTTCATGTTATTCGAGCATGGCATTTTAAAATGAGAGCATAAATACGTTTGTATGGAGAACCGAACGTACTGCGCACTCTTAATGTAATTTACGGTTGTATCCCCAATGTTGTTTTTTTTATATTACAGGTCTCCATTGTACTATATCTACTAGTCACAACAGAATGTTCTTTAGTATCTAAAACGCCAAAGTTGAAGTATTGCGATCAAATTGGCGTGTGCAAGCCTGGACAGCATGTTATGTGTATGTACTATAAGTCTGTGAGTACTATTATTTAATAAATAAAATTATTTTTACATTTCAATTAGCTAATAACTAATTACTTACACACTAAAATAATCCACCCCTTGCCGTTCCCGGTGCAAATGTGCCCATAAGCCTAGCGGCATTCCCACGTTGGAAAGCCTTGGGCAACTTTTGCATTAGAAACCACTCAGAGCGGGCGACCTCTCCCTTTTGCCTAAGCCGACGGCCTATGTCGCGCACAAACTCTTTATTTAATTACTGGCCGTCTGTTTATCCAACTCCCACTCCTTTTTTCTGTGTAACGTAAACAAAAACATATTCTGGCACCGTCCCACCGCCATAAGCGGGCGCAGCGGCGGAAAACGCTGAATTGTAAAACCTAGTAAACATAAGGGCCGACCGAGAGTCCGATTTTGTACCTTTTGGCGTCGAAATTCTAGGTCCATGGGGTCCAGCGCGCACAAGTTATTTGCATAAATTACGAAGCGTCTGGTTGACGTAACTGGTGACCGAAGAGCTGGCAGCCTCCTCGCACAACGTATCAGCATTGCGATACAGCGAGGAAATGCCGCCAGCAAACTCGGAACAATGCCTCAAGGGCCTGTTTTAGATCTAAGTTATTTTGGTTAAGCATTCTTGTGAATATTTTCTTTAATCGCGTATTGTGGTAAATTAGACATTAATTCTGTTAGATTTTTTTCTGGTGAGGCCCCCGTATGGATTCACTGCATTACTCCGCTTCCTCTACATATTTCGCTCCAGTTAGGAAGCACTCATTTAATGGCGTGCATGCAAAAAAATTGCGTTCTTTCAAATGCCATTCTGACCAGACGAGGCCACAATAAGCAATGATTTATAGATATATGATTGTTTCTCAAACTATGGCCGAAACGTGATTGTTTAAAATTTTGTCTATAGAAAAAAAAAACATTTTTTTTTCTTTTTTACTCAGCCCTTTAAAACAATAGATTATTAAACGACACAATCAACTAACATAAGAGGAAATATGAAGAAAACTTCACAAAGTTAGATAATTATGGAATGTAGAGACGAATTATATAATTTGCACTGGCTCGACTGACAGTTGACACAGGCAACTTACTGATAACGCACCGACAAAAAATAGTCTTACCCCTTTATTCATAAAGCATAACAAACATCTCTGTTAACTAAAATTTATTTAGTCCCTTTCTCACAAACATAAATCTCACAGTGACAGATAATATAAGGACAAACGAATTGTAACTAAAATAGGTTTGATGGATGTCTATGAAAAGGGGGTTGGTATTCAGTCTGTCCAATGGACATAAACTACTTAGGTTTGGTGGCCACGTAAAGTCAAATGATGCCGCTGGACAATCGATATGTTCATAATAATGTATGTCATCATCATCATCATCATGTCAGCCGAAAGACGTCCACTGCTGGACATAGGCCTCCCCTTAAGACTTCCACAATGACCAGTCCTGCGCCACCCGCATCCAGCGGGCACCCGCGACCATTACCAGGTCATCAGTCCACCGTGTGGGGGGCCTGGCCATGCTACGCCTTCCGGTACGTGGTCACCACTTGAGAACCTTTCCGCCCCAACGGCCATCGGTTCTACGTGCTATGTGTCCCGCCCACTGCCACTTAAGTTTAGCGATTCGAAGGGCTATATCGGTCACCTTGCTTCTGCTGCGGATAACTTCATTCCTGATGCGATCACGCAGAGATAATCCCAGCATAGCCCTCTCCATTGCTCTTTGGGTGACTTTGAGCCTTCTTATGAGGCTCATATTAAGCGACCACGATGTCAGTACCATATGTCATCACTGGCAACACACACTGGTCAAAGACTTTCGTCTTGAGATAATGATGTACAGTTAAGGAATTTTATTGTGGACCCCCTTAAGGTTAAGTCCAGTGTCCAACTATAGAAATTCAATGAAAATTGTTGTGAATCAGTCCCAAATGAAAGACGACCTACCCCTACTAAACGTACCTAAATAATTAAACCGTAACACTATTGTATTGTTTATAAAAAAGACTTCCACTTTGTTGTTTCAACTTTTTTTGACCCATTAGTCAACGTTAATAAATATTAATTATTTTAGCATTCAACGATGAGTTCAAAGTGTAATGGAAACCCAATTGCCATCACAATGAAAACCCGACTCCAGATATTGTCAAAAATTAACAAGTTAAGTGTAACATTTACTTTTTTATACCAAGTCGGTTGCAAACAAGCGTACGGCCCGCCTGATGGTAAGCGGTCACCGCAGCCTATGGACGCCTACAACTCCAGGGGTGTCAAATGCGCGTTGCCGACCCTTTAAAAAATTATACACTATTTTCTTGAAGAATCCCATACTGTAGTTCCTCGGGAAAACCTCGGCAGGGAGCCCATTCCACAACCGGAGCGTCCGAGGGAGGAAGTTCCTCTGAAACCGTACCGTACGCGACCATTTAGGTTCTAAGGTGTGAGGATGAATGCCCTGCCGACGGCGAGCAGTGCGACGATAGAAAGCGGCTGTGGGCATCATATCGAATAGTTCTTCGGAGCACAACCCATTATACAAGCGATAGAACACGCACAAGGAGGCAAAGTTTCTCCTTGCTACTTTATTACTATTATATTATATTAGGTTACACATTTGTGACTTATGCTTCATTATCCTCGTCAGCTTATACGTCCCACTACTGGGCACAGTACTTCTCTTATGGATGAAATGAAGTGGGGCTTATGCTTAAGTCATGTTAAACAGGTAATTTTAAAATGCATTTTAAAAATCGCTTCCATTAAAAAACCCATCAGCCGTTCAATTTTCCTGGAAATTTATTTCCTAACGAACCGTATTCATCCTCAGATTGCTGCAACTGGAGATACCTAAAACATTGTATCATTTTACAGAATAAGGTCAGCAACAAGGCACGGAAATGCGACAGGCAAAAATAACATTTTGCTGCCTAAGGGATACGGACTGAAAGACTTGGTATGCATTATTTCTTATTTCGTTATTGCTTTATGTTGTACATATAGGTCTTAAAAATATTTACAAGCTTTCAACATAAACCCTGCAAGGGCACTGCAAATTGTACTTAATCTACTTACTTAATATACCTTTAGGTATATTGGCGGCAGGTAACTAAGTGGTGACCGTTGATAAATGAAACTTATTAATGTCCTTAATGTATTTATTGACAACTGATAACTTTGACTCTACACTGACTCCAAATTATAATTAATTAAATATCAGAAAGGGCACGGGACCAGGCGAGGTCGCGTTGACAGTTAAGTGTGTTCGCTCTGCCGCTATAATACCAACTAGACTGGGCTCGCTCCCGCGCCGTATACAGGAATGCTGACGCTATACATAATACGTCATCGCATGCCGCCACATCATTCCCCCTCTTTTTTGAAAAAAAAATCTAAAGTCAAAAAAGAAAAAAGAACAATTGGAACTGTAAACAGAATCCACACATAGAAATAAAGCTATCTTAGTATAAACTTACTCGCTATCAACATGTAGGCAACACAACTCCTCTGTGAGGTCTAACAATGCTTACATCGCATCTCCACTTACACTGTAAACATAGATCCTGTGTAACAATATCTCTTTGTTATTGCAAATACATTTGTTGTAATCTGTACTATTGTTTTATTTTACGCTTACTAGAACAAGTTTGTTACAATAATAATTCTAAGAACGACAACATCACTTCAGCGTAAATTGTAGATTTGTTATGAGAGTAATTTTCTGTATCCGTTTATAACTATTTTTAAACACTTGCTAATTATTGAAACACTTGTTGTTGTGGGGCTACCGGAACACTATGAATTTTAATGGCTGTGGGTGGTAAATTTCCAACAGTTTTCCGCACCCAATTTCTTGCACTCTGCTTACATTTGTTTCTCACAAAATAACACATAATAATAATCAATATAACGCCCACAATGCTGAGTCCAATTCCAACGTAATTGAGCTTTGATTCTACTTGGCTAGATAGATTTTCGACCTTAGCTATCGCTATGGCGTTGTGAGAGTTCTTCTCCTCTTCTTTACTTTGATTATAACCCATTTTATTGATATTAGCTGTTAACTGCACTGTTGCTGTTACTAGATGTCGAATTGGAATAACTAAGTATTCCATTATGTATAAATCTTTACTTAAATACATCTAAATATCACGAACTGCTACATTCATTTCCTATATTATAAAAAAATTAAACACGTATGACCTAGATCGCAATATGCCATAGTATATAAACTCTATGCAGTACCTTGACTGCGTATAACCTATGTGCGGAACATCATGTTTCAGAGTCCGACTTGAAACTGTTAACTGGAAACTATCTACTGCATATAATAACCTTTTTATGAGGAAATTATGAGACTACCTTTGGGAAATAAAGGGCTTAATCCTCCTGGAACTAAACTTACTTTACCCCCGGGTCTAGGCCCTGCCGAAGGTAATTAAATTAAAACAATGGTAGTGAACCCGTATTTCATATTTTTCTGGAAAATCACATAATTAACTACACCACCCAACTACACAACCTCTCCCTACAAGTGAGGTGTGTTACTGTAAAATAATATTACTGTGTTGCGTGCGTGTGGAGTAAGTATAGCCTCTAGCCGTCAAGCAAAAATCTGACCGGTCTGTTTACAACTCGGCCGCTGCGTGTGGTGCGAGTTGTAGGCTGTTGCGTTGGAATCACTGATGGCGTTTTTGGCTCATCTGTGACCTCAACTGGTGTCTCCTCTTGCACTATCCTATTTGGGCTGTCACTATCCGTTTCATTATTTAACAAAAATGCTGGTTTTAACCTATCTATTGATACCTCCAATTGTCTATTTGGTAATTGAATTTTAAATGTTTTAGATCTCCTGTTTAAAACTAAGTACGGACCATCGTAGTTAGGAGTCAACGGTCTTTTTACCATGTCATTCCTAAGAAATACGTGTGAACAAGTTCCTAATTCCTTATGCACGAATAACTTTCTTGAATCGCTACCCGCTCGTGACACAGGTCGCAAACCATCGACGACTGTTTTTAAGTTTTGCACGTATGAGTATGGATCGCTGTGATTTTTTGTGGATTCGTTATAAAAATCACCTGGTAATCTTAAAACATGTCCGTATAACATTTCTGCGGCACTTACGTCGTTATCTGACCTGCAAGCTGCGCGTAGACCTAATAAAACTGTTGAAAGCTCGTCAGCCCAGGATGCGTTGTCTGCTAACCGGGCTGTTAAAGCACTTTTCAAAACACGATGCCAAATTTCTATCAAACCGTTGCTCTGTGGATGGTATGGTGTAGTCCGTATCCTTTGTACTCCTAAAAATTTCATCAAGTTCCTAAATAAATCGCTTTCGAACTGCCTACCTTGATCCGTTGTAATTATACTAGGGCAACCGAATCTGCATATCCAATTGTCATAAACAACCTTAGCCACGGTCTCTGCCGTTATGTCACTAATGGGTATGGCCTCCGGCCATCTGGTACGTCGATCTATCATAGTAACTAAATACCTAAATCCTTGCGATGTTGTGGGTAAACTCCCGACTATGTCTATATGTATGTGCTTAAATCTTTCGGCATCCTGAAATTGACCTAACTTGGAAATGGTGTGTCTGTTAATCTTTGCTCTTTGACACTGTAAACATGCTCTCGCCCAATTACCTATGTCTTTATTTAAATTCGGCCAAAAATATCTTTGTGCTACCATCTTACGCGTGGTTCTAATACCTGGATGACTAATGTTGTGAATTGCCTGAAACGCTTTCATTCTAAATTGTTCTGGTAAATAAGGTCGAGCGTTATTAGTCGATGTTTCGCAATAAATCATTCTATCCGTACCTGGAATAGCTAATGTTTTATATTTCATATTGTTTGCGATAAGACTTGTAAGCTGAGCGTCCGTTTCCTGCACTTGCGACACTTCTGTAAAATTGATGACTTCGGGACAAGTTATACCTTCGACACGTGATAACGCGTCGGCCACGCGATTCTGTGAACCGCTGATATGCTCTATCTCGCTCGTGAATTCGCTAATAAACATTAACTGTCTCGCTCTCCTAGGCGTCTCTTTATTTGAACCTAATTTTGATAACGCTACCGTTAGGGGCTTATGGTCTGTGTACACTATTAATCTCCTGCCTTCTACCATGTTCCTAAAATAGGCTATAGACATGTAAATTGCAAGTAACTCTCTGTCATAAGTGCTGTAATTCCTTTGCGTTTCCGAGAAAGCTTTAGAAAAATAACCTAAGGGTATCCATGTATTACCAACCTTTTGCTGTAAAACGCTTCCCGCGCAGTTGTTCGAAGCATCAGTCATAAGCGCTAGCGGAACGTCTGGTACCGGATGTGACAAAGTAACGGCGCTTTTGAGGCTCTCCTTACTCTGTCTAAACGCGATATCTGCTTCATTGTCCCATTCGATTCGCGACTGATCTTTCTTTTTTGAATTATGTAAAAATCTATTGAGATGGATCTGTACATCCGCTGCCTTACCTAAATGTGCTCTATAAAAGTTAATCATGCCCAAGAAACGTCTTAGTTGTTCTACTGTCTCCGGCTTCGGATAATCTATGATGGCCTTAACCTTATCATCTCGCGGTCTTAACCCTTCTGCTGATACTGTATAACCTAGAAAATCTACCTGTAATAAGCCAAACTGACATTTGCTTAAGTTTATGGTTAAACCGACTTTGTTGAATTGCTCGAAAACCTTACTTAAATGTTCCCTATGTACTTTCTCATTGTCTGACGCTATAATAATGTCATCTATGTAACAGAATAATGACGAACGATTTCCTGCTTCATCAGTGAAGGTTTCTATGTCCTGTAACTGTGCGTTCATGAAACGCTGGAACGTCTGTGCTGCGTTTCGTAATCCAAAGCATAATCTTGTAAACTCAAAAAGTCCAAAAGGCGTAATGACTGCACTTTTCTCGATATCTTCAGGTGCTATTTCAATTGCATGATAAGCTCGATTAATATCTAACGTGGAAAACAATTTCTTACCTGCTAATCCGTAGGTGAAGTCTTGCAACCTGGGAATCGGGTATCTGTCCGGCTTGGTGACCGCATTCAACCTCCTGTAGTCTCCGCATGGTCTGATCTGTCCATCCTTCTTCGGAACTACGTGTAGAGGGCTGGCCCAAGGACTCTTACTCGGCCTGCATATACCTAAATCCTGCATAACCTTAAATTCCTGTTTAACTTTTTCGTACCTATCTCGCGGTAAAGGCCTAGCACGCGCGTATACCGGTGGTCCTGAGGTCTCAATATAGTGCTTTACACTGTGTTTCGATGGTTCCCTAAATGATACTGGTTTCGTTACCTCCGCGTATTGTTCCAGGATGTCACGGTAAGGGTTATCATCCTGAATACTTTTGACGGACGGTTGCTCATAACATACGATGGACCCGATAGTACACAAATTCGTTACACTGTCTACCAATTTCCTATTATGTAAATCTACCATTAACTTATAAGTCCTTAGAAAGTCTGCTCCAATAATGGGTTGTTGCACATCACATAAGATAAATGTCCACTTGAAAACTCTGCGCAAACCGAGAGTGAGCTCTAAAACTACTGTGCCGTAAGTTTTAATTTCCGAGTTGTTAGCTGCGTACAGTTTATATTTACACTCGCGACGATCTTTAGCACTAAACCGATTCACCGGCAAAACCGACACATTCGCGCCCGTATCTATAAGGAAAGTCATACCCGTGACGGAGTCCGTTATACACAAGCGATGGTTATCCGACGGTATAAAACACCCCCCAGCCGCTCCAGGGTGCACCGCGCTTAGTTTCCCGACGGTGGCTGCCACGCGTGCGAAGTCAGCGGCGCCTCGCCTGTCGGTCGCTGCTGCTGCTGCTGCTGCTCCCATGAACACGGCTGGAAACACTTCCGCGCGTTTTCTCTAAACTTGTAATGATATCTGCATAGCCAGTTCGGATTCCTGGCCTGACTTCTGGATCTGGAGTGAGATCGGCTCCTACGTCCACTGGAACTATTCCTGCCAACTGGTCTGGATCTGAGTTCGTTGACTTCACTTCTTAATTGCTTAACCTCCAGAGCCACATTCCGGAATTCACATATTAGGTCTGCATTCGGCCCTGCATTTGCCGCTGATGAGGATGAGTGGGTCGCTATTGCCGCTACTACCCCCTGTCCCATCGACTCTAATATTTTATCTGCCATGGCCACTATATTGCTCAAATTCGCGTCTTCACTTACTGTTAAAATTGCTCTCACGGCCGCTGGTAAGCGCTGTAGCCAGAGCCTCTTAAGGGTCGAGTCCGCTACGTTCGCGTTACGAGCCGCTTCGGCCATCCTCCGGTACAGCTGAGATGGCTTTTGTTCTCCGAGGTCCATTTCTTTGACTAGTCTGTCGAACTGAAGGTCGGCGCTCTCTTGGAATACTGTGATCAACCTGCTCTTCAATGCTGTATAGTCTCTACTCCCTGTGCCATCCAATAAATCAGCCACTGTGCTTAACTCCTCTTTGCCCAACTTTGAAACAACTAGGTCGAACTTCGCTTCGCTACCTAGTTTCTGTGGTGCCATGATTGACTCAAATTGTGTGAACCACAACTTAGCCATATCTCTCCAGAACGGAGCTATCCTTGAAGCTACGGTTATCGCTGCCAAATCGCTATTTTGCTCCATTTTTGTGGTATTGGGTCTCTCTTCTTGCACTTTGGCACTTTCACCTTGAATTTGCACTGGTATTTGCGATGGAACCGGCACGCCGGTCACTCCTGGCTGCGTTAACGGCGGATTTATCCCGTACATGGAAAAACTGCTTCACTCGCGCACTTTATGTTACTCGCCTGGCCCGTTACCGCACTAAATAATTGTTCGTAAAAAAATGCTCGGGGTCACCACTTTAGGTATATTGGCGGCAGGTAACTAAGTGGTGACCGTTGATAAATGAAACTTATTAATGTCCTTAATGTATTTATTGACAACTGATAACTTTGACTCTACACTGACTCCAAATTATAATTAATTAAATATCAGAAAGGGCACGGGACCAGGCGAGGTCGCGTTGACAGTTAAGTGTGTTCGCTCTGCCGCTATAATACCAACTAGACTGGGCTCGCTCCCGCGCCGTATACAGGAATGCTGACGCTATACATAATACGTCATCGCATGCCGCCACATACCTAACATATTTAACACATTATTTCATTTGTAATTGGAATTACATTTATTGCTAAAAAAATCCTGGAGATCATAAAAACAGTTCGATAGTAAATATCTCTTTAATTCTGAAGTAAATCTACTTTCTTTCTTAATTTTTTTTATTTCCATTGGAATTTTATTATATATTTTTACTGCCGTGTGATAAGTGCCTGTGCTTACAATTTTCAGCCTAGTAAAAGAACTAACTAACTGGTATCTTTTTCTAAGGTTTGACACAAGCGTCAATATATTTAGGCGAGTAAAATGAGATCTACAGATTATCCCTTTTATACATAATAAAAATCCAAGAAATAAAAGAAGAAAGAACCTAGGTTCTTTCAATTGTGCATCATCATCTTAAATCTTAATCATATCGTTTGTTAAAACGTTGAACTGGACAAGGGCCTCCCCCAAAATAATGACCGGTATTGGCCCGCTCTCATCCAACGGGTGTAAATTAAATAGTGCATAAACCGAGTAAATTGTTAGAAAGGTACTAATTGTACAATAGATATTACTCGTGAAAGTAACTATTTGAGTCCGTTTATTTTTTACCTTTTTACACAAATAAATGAATACATATAAAATTAATTCTTTCCTTCACTTCGTTTTTAGGGTTCCGTACCCAAAGGGTAAAAACGGGACCCTATTACTAAGACTTCGCTCTCCGTCCGTCCGTCCGTCAGAACCGTAATAGATAGACAGTTGAAATTTTCACAGATTGTGTACTTCCGTTGCCGCTATAACAACAAATACTAAAAACAAAATAATAATAATAATTAAGGGGGGCTCCCATACAAAAAACGTGATATTTTAGCCCTTTTTAATGGCTACCACTCGCCGAGCTAGATCTCAAGAACCGTAATAGCTAGACAGTTGAAATTTGCACAGATTACGAGTATGTATTTCTGTTGCCGCTATAACAACAAATATTAAAAACCTTGAATTTAAACTTTCGTGAGTCATTTCCAAATTATATTACGCAAACGGTTAGAACTCACGTATAAATTGTCACTCCGGGCGACATGTTTCGAACTCTTCGGGAGTTCTTCCTCAGGACGAGTGCACCTGCGACGAGCGCGCCTCGCACACCTAAACCTAAAAAACCTTAAAAACCTGCTAAGTGCGAGTCGGACTCTTTTTATAGATCATGCAGTACGGAACCCTTCGTGCGCGAGTCCGACTCGCACTTGGCCGGTTTTTTACTTTTCTTACTCTTACACAACTTAACCTCTTCGGGACTAGTATTCATCTTAAAATTTAGTCAATGCACGAATTGTGAAACGGAAAAAACAATTGTGGAGAGGACGAAGTGTACAATTATGCAAGAATGAGGGCTGTAAAAATATTTGTTTAAATTCTTCAAGACCGCAATGTGAATTGTTGTATCAAAAAATTACGTTTGTAACGGGTTGCAAATACAAAACCAACGGATCGCAATTAAATAATCTGTGGCGAGGATACCTGTAGTATTACATTACACAGTCTTCGTAATGTAAAACTTGTGATATCTGTCTCGTGATGTGATATGTTGTTAACAGAAATGGGACGACGAGTTAGCGAGATTTGCCCAGGTCTGGGCAAACCAATGCAGCCTCAACAACGGTGACCAGTGCCGTGCTACTGGTGAGTAAGAACAATCGCACGATAATAATAAGTTCACCAGAAGCAAATCCCCTTTTGAAACATAAACTAATATCGCTAGTGATCTTGGGATCGTTAACGAGTGGCTTGTATTAGACGTGTACGATTAAGGAGTCCAAGCTACAGCAAGCGCTTGACAACATTATTAATAAATGACAGCAGTATTCCATACAGGTACAAGCCAGACCCAATCGAACGCCTAATTATTATTATTTTTTTAAACTTTTTCAGAAAGATTTCCCAATCCAGGCCAGTTCATGGGGGCCGTTCAATATGCATTTCCAAATTTAGAAAACCTCAACGCATCTGAAGGTAAGTCTTTGTTTTTGAATTGTTTGTTATATTATGATCTACCTCCAGCTTATAATATATTTTCTTGCCAGTGTTAAGAAAATCGAAAGCCACAGTTCATAAAAAGACAAGTGACCTAATAGAGTCAATAATTAATTTTGTATATGACACGAAAAACTACGTAACAAAGGATATGGTTTTGAAACATAAGGGCAGGTATGTATCACTCGAGATGTATCAAGAAAATCCGACACCAAGTAAGATAACAGATGCGTACGTTGACGATTACCAATATGCGTTTAATTGTATTATATTTGTACAGATTATCATATTTCTCAGTGGCCGGAGTAATTTATACCTGTTGGCTGTGTATGGAAAGACAACGCACATTGGATGTGCCATGTCTTATTGGGTTTCATTGGACGATAAAGAAACAAATGAAGGATACGACTTTCATGTAAGTATTGTAAGTCATAGTCTCATGTGCCTTGCATATTTATTGATACTTGGAAGAGGGCACTTGACCTAACATCTACATGACATTTCGTCATGAATGCTCGAATGATCGGTAGCTCTTTAATAAACAGACACATGTTTTAGATAAAATTTCTCAAACAACTTTTTTGTTGTTTTCAGACGATGGCCTTGGTGTGTAATTTGTCTGCTCAGCCTGTGGCGGGACAAAAAGTGTATGAAACTAACCCTGCCCCATCTCAGGCAACAATCAAAACTAAACCTAGTAATATTATTTTTTGTTTCTGTCTGCTAAATTATTTTACTAAGGACAAGGGCAGTGTCAAGTGTAGGCTGCATTTGGTAGCTGCCTCTCCCTGGCAGGGCATGGATTAAACGATACAAGGAGTGCTCCTGAACCTGAAAGATTAGCCCTTGCAACAAGATTGTTCAAACTTCTTCGTCTGTCACCTTTTAACAAATTTGTCGCTGCACCTTTGATTCAGGGGTAGCATAAAGAAAAGTACCGGAAATATTTCTGCTGATTTAAAATTTCCCACCACCACCACCACCACCATATCAGCCCTAGGACGTCCACTGCTGGACATAGGCCTCCCCCAATTTCATGGGGGGTAAATGCCATAATCACCACGCTTGGCATGCGGGTTGGCGATCGCAGTATCTCCACCGCACTCTAGGAATGCTGCTGCCCATTCCCCGGTGGTCTTGGTCGTAGTTTAAGGACATACCCGGGTACCACGCGCACACTGAATTACTGACATCATTTTCTATTTTTCACTCATGGGTATGAAACCCATTTGATGCGACCTATTTAATTATTATGACGATGGTTATGTACTTTTGAAAGCAAATGTGGGCGACCAATGTCACATCAGTATACTAATATTAAACGTTAAATTAGATGACTTTGAGCTTGATTCTATTTACACAGCAGTCTTTTTATTTTTAAAAGTATTTTCAAATGTTTATTTTGTTGATGATACGTATGAAATTAAACAAGTAGCTCTGTGAGCTGTAAACCTCACGAATACATTTTATTTAAAATTCAAAATTTGTAGAAACTGACACTACATAAAACTGTTTAATCATCAATACCTGTACACACAGAATTTCACGAGAATCGGTTGAGAATAGCCGGAAATCCGCCGGTCATACGAAAGCATTTTTGCCGAAGCTGAAACGAAGACTAGAACCATGTTCTATTTTAATATCATTATATTTATCGTTGTATCGATAGCACACAAAATAAATGACCGGAATAGAGTCCTACCTGCCATCGTTCCTCTGCCTATCACAGGCACAGAAGGAACACCACTGAGGAATAAATCTCAAAAACGAAGTAAATTACCAGCAACCAACCAGCATAGGTAAATTTTATTTATCTGTATTTTTTTTTTAATTAAGGATATGCTCAAATTGACGCATCAATATTTTATAAAACTCTTCAAATTTTGCTTAGTCACCCTAGGTAAATCAAAATGTAATCAGAGTTAAAATAATGCTTCAATTTATTTCAGGGAAAAAAGTAAGCATCCAACAGTAGAAGTCAAAGAACGCTACTTTGATAGAAAACCGGAAGTATCTAAACATAAACATCAAAAAAACGAATCTTTAAGGACGAGCAACGGAAAACATTCTTCTAATACGGTACCCCTAATTCAATTCATTTGCAGTAAAAGTCCAGGAACATACTAACAAAACCAGAAAATTGGCAATTAATTATTATTTTAATGATTTCAGAAACCTGCAGTTAAAAAACATGTGAGTATCTTTAACAAAGTTCCAAAATTTGAACTACCTTCTCAACGCCACGATAACATCAAAGATGTATTACGTAATGATTTACTATCCAAGAATAAATTGCATACCGCTCGCAAGCTATCTAGAGAAGACTTTCTTAGGTTGAAGAAATTACTATCAGAATTTACTACTAGTAAGAAAAATGAAACTATTGATTTTATTCCGCCAGTGAAAATAATTACAGATACAATAAAACCTTCAGTCAATACTACTGACTCTTTGAATTCTAATGATGGAAGTGATGACAAATTTATAAATTTCATGTATAATTTGGTAGAAAAAGCAGATGTTGGTTTTGAGGAACTTGTTAATATTACAGCAGATATAATACAAGATGGTAATTCTAACAATCCCGGCAATGCATGGTCAAAATACAATGAAAGATATGCAAAAAATAATCATGATAATGCTAAACATGACACTATTTCAAATGTTGACTATAGATTTCGAGAAAAGGATACGTTATTACTTGGGATAAGAAGACAAGATCCGCTTATGCAGTATAAAAAGAACATAATTACTTATAATGACAATAACAGCAATCTAAATAGAAATAACGAATTTTATTTTACTAAAAATAATGTGAATATAAGAGATATTCGTGAATCAGAAGATAAGCATTCTTACAGAAACAATTATGACAGATCTACAGGAAGTGATAAAAATAATGATTATAACCCAGCAAGCGAAGCAGCAAAAAAACTGGTTAGAAAGTTTTAACAGTCATGAAAGAAAAGTTAATAATTTGACACGGAACTGCAGCTTTTCGTGGCAGCTTTAGTTATGCTGCCACTAAATGCTGGAACAATATTCCTCCTCCTATTAAAGAGTCTCCATCAGTATTCATTTTCAAAAAAACGTTTAAAATAGTTTCTACTTGAACATCAGACTAATCCACCTTAGCATTTCCGTGTCCTTATTAATTTATTAGTTGCTTCAGCCGCAGATTTAATTAATTCATAAATATGTGTTCATTTCTGAACTATACATTATAAATAGGTCGTAACACAAATATTGTTAATTTTAAAAAAAGTATTGTATGAGGTTAATATAATGAATTCTGGTTTGCGAGTCTTTCCATCATTATTCGTGATTATTTCATTAATAACAGATCGGTAAACGAGCGTTGCAACCTATTGGTAAGCGGGTATTGTAGCCTATGGACTTGATAGTGTAAAGATAAAAATATATTTTATTTTCAGATGGGCCGATGGCAATTTCTGAGGCCAGTAGACTTGTGACAAAGAACTTATCGAATTTGACAATACACGAGTATATGGATATGTGTAATTCATGCCTGAAAACTTTCACACAACTATGTGCAATAGGATTTTTATTTTAAATGACAAAAACCAAAGATAATGAATTTGCTTGGATACGGGGTATTTACTCATTATACGCGTTTTGATTGATCTTGATTATGATATTTGATTTTATTCCATTAGACACCATTCTTAGTGCGAGATGTAATAAAACTTAAATAAATGCTGGATTTTATTTCTATAATTTTAGCATAACTCTTTACATACCTTGTTTTACCTGGGGAAATGCGGACGAAATGGACTACCGCCTAAAATCACCAGGGTATGCGCGTCATGCAGCGTAAGTGGCGGCGACACGGGATCGCCAAGGCACACAACCGCCAACACCGCCTGCTGCAACAGCCGAAGCTGTTCCGTCTCGATTGAGGCTTGCGCCCCCCACCCGTCGGCAAACATGCAGGGCGACACCACACACTTGCCAACCAAAGGACCTCCACGCCGGGAGAGGGTGAAAACCCCGGATTAACCGCCTCAGGTCCCCTTGTAAATATATTGGGGAACAATCTTACACAAATCGACCTAGTCCCAAACTAAGCAAAGCTTGTACTATGGGTACTAGACGAAGATATACATACTTATATAGATAAATACGAGTACATACTTAAATACATAGAAAACATCCAAGACACAAGAACATATATCCATGATAAATGCATAAATAAAATGCCCTGGCCGGATTCGAACCCGGGACCTCTAGCTTCGGAGACAGAGTCACTACCAACTAGGCTAAACAGGTCGTCATTTTATAGAGGTTTGTAACATTTTATAGAGGTTTTCTCCCTCGCAGCCACCACCCGGCCCTGGCCTGACGGTGAAAGCCCCCGCTCCCGACTATAGCGGCCCTCTGCCACAGTCAGGGTTACGGATTCGTAATTATTTATACAGGCATACGGCATGGCCTGTCCCTCTCGCCGCACCTATGGAGTCTTGCGACTCCCTGGTGCGGAACCCACCCTCCTCCCCGTTGGTCGCATCTGGAGTGTCCTCCGCTGAAACAAAGGAACACCCAGAGCGACCCTGTCTCCGGGTTATTGGTAGCACCGGTAAGCGATCCCTCCGAAAATGAATCACTTACCGTTGCCTCCAGGGCGCACCGGCCGGAACCCTTCCTCGTCCCCCAGACCGGCGAGGGTCCCCAGGAACTGGAAGAGCCCAGACACTCGTGGAGGTTACCCGACTAGCTCCCGAACTCTTTACATACCTACTGTCAACTTGGTTATCAAGTTCAAGTTGTTTATTGCGTTTCAGTCATTATGTCATTAACGTTCGCATGAATTAACAAAGTCATTAAGATTCGCATGGACACGTGTCATACATACGGGTGAACTGTTTTAAGCACATTGTTCATCACCCATAAGTCTCATTTCAAAAATGAGAAAACCGTTTAGTAACTTTTCAAGACTTTAAAAAGAGACTTATAGAGCTCATATAAAAATCCTGAAATACTGACTTATTAATATATTATAAATATAGATTTTTTTAATAATGCCATTGGTTATTGCTATTGTTGTATAAGTTTTGTATTTTTTATATTGTACTGCTGTTGATGCCCTAAATAAAGTAAATAAATAAATGTCGGTTTGGACACAACACTCACAAAGTCACTTGCTAAAGTCTCGTCCACACTCGTCACAAACGTGGTATTCAACACTGTATCTGTGTTGTTCTCTGTATGTATGTTGGGCGGTACAGCCGATGCACAATCACGATTAAAATTCGTGTAGCGACCAATTTCGATAGCCTTCCGCACTTTGCGCGGTACAAAGAACTTTTCCTCGCTAGCACGATTATACCTTGTCGAATCGAATATAATGTTGGGTCCGAATCCAGTGAATGCTCCGCAACTGCAGAACCTCGAAAATCTCATTTTTTTATACTACTTGTGTGCTCGGACACTTTATTGAAAATGTTCTGGCTAGTTTCTCCTATGTAATTCTTGCCACATAAGGAAGTATTAGTAGAGTACATAAATCTAAGGTAAGGCAAAATTATTCACCTAAAGATTTTGGTTATTTGTCTCTTAAAAACAGGAAATCTACTGTTAAATATGTCCAGTGAAGAATGCTCCGCTACAGTGTCATTGTATAGTCTACACATTCTGGTTATGGGGTTGTAATATGAGGTATTGTTAATGTATGTTTGGAGTACAAATATATTCGAGGTGGGATTACGCGCTCTGAACTTGGCTCTGAAAGTGAGTAGTGCTAGAAGAGTAGGGCAATCTAGGTGCGAGTGCACAATCTTGTATAAAATGAGTAATTCTGTGCGTTTTCGACGCGAGACTAACGATGGTAGATGGAACCGCTCAAGCTTTTTAACATAAGATTCTCGACCAAAATTGAGTCTGTGTCTAACAATATTAAGAAACTTTTTTGCACCCGCTCAATTCTATTATTGTGAACTTCATAGAATGGTGACCAAATAAACGAGCCATAGTCAAGTGTGCTTCTTATTAAAGAACAATGTAAGTGCATGTAGGTTTTTTGATTAGTAAAGTCCTGTGTCGAGCGAGAAATAAACCCTAATAGTCGGGAGCATTTATTTATTATATAGTCGTAGTGATGGTGAAAGGTAATTTTCTCGTCAAAGTATATACCTAGATCTTTCACAACCGGCTTCCGTTGCAGGATAGCACCAGCAATTGAGTAGTCAAAAGTTATCTTGTTTTTCAAGGCTCCAAATGATATGACAAGGCACTTATCTATATTCAAAAACATGTCGTTGGCAACACACCACTCCTCAATAGTAGATAAGTCCTGCTGCAGGGCCCTACAGTCAGTAACATCTGCGATTGTGTGTTGTTCAGGTCGTCTGCATGTAGTAAGCAAGGACATTTTAATAGTTGTGGTAAATCATTTATAAACATGACGAACAAGAGAGGTCCTAAGTGAGAGCCCTGGGATACCCCAGAGGTGATTGTGATTGGGGCAGATAGATGTCCCTTGATACTGACTAATCGACTTCTCTGACTCAGATAAGATATTATCCATCTTAATAGATTCCCATGGATACCATAGTGCTCAAGCTTCTGACAAAGCAACGAATGGCTAACTTTGTCAAACGCCTTGGAAAAGTCCGTGTAAATAGAATCTACTTGTGTTTGTTTGGCTGTAGCGTTACAGAGATAATTTTTATAAACTAGAAGATTGGTAATGGTCGATTTATTAGACACAAATCCATGTTGGTTAAAAGAAATTATGGAATTAAAATGAGAATAAAAAGTATTGTAAACCACAGATTCAAATAATTTGGCAAAAGTTGAGAGAATACTGATGGTCCTGTAATTATTACATAAGTCCTTGTCGCCAGACTTAAAGATTGGAATTATATGGGGTCCCAGCGCGCATAAGTTATTTGCAGAAATTGCGAAGCGTCTGTTTGACGTAACTGGTGACCGAAGAGCTGGCGGTTTCCTCGCTCAACGTATCAGCATTGCGATACAGCGAGGAAATGCCGCCAGCATCCTCGGTACAATGCCTCAAGGGCCCGTTTTAGATTTAAGTTAGTTTTAATTTTCTTTATATTATTTTGGTTAAGTATTCTTGTACATAAATAAATGATTATATTATGTAAAGTAAGGTTAGTAGACTTTGTACAGGTAATTTTGGGTAAATTAAAATCTCCAATTAACACGAAATCGACTTTGTTATCGCAGTGTAGCATTCTTTCCTATACATTATTATAAAATTTCTTAACCTTTGATTTGTAAATCAGGCGGCAGATAACACAGATATAAAATTACAGTTTTTCTAAGCGTCATTATCGAAGTTTAAACTAAGCCAAATGTCTACCACCTCAGATTCCCATGTAGCAAGACGAGTAACAGAGAAACATCTCTTTACAGCAACCGCAACCCCTCCCCCTTCTGTTTTACTCAGAGACGTCGTACAGCGGTACAGCGTGTAGCGCGAGTCAAGGAATTCTGAGTCATAAACACCGTTATTCAAATTAGTTTCAGTCAAGCAAATCAAAACGTACTGGCTATTTAGAATGTTTAAATACAATTTTTTTAACTTACTTCTAACTCTATTGACATTTTGGTAATATATTATCATAAAAGAGAAGTGAAACTCCAAATTGAATGATCCAGGAAAGCAAACTAAAGATTTTACAGTTATTACTAGAAAGCTGTAATTGTGTATGGGTATACATATAAACCAAACACGCCGCCGACAAAACGGTATATTAAATATGAAAAAAATGAGAGTGAACCTCCTCTACACGAAAAATGAGAATGCAATAAACCATGTTTAAATTAAGCTAATCGTTTGCGTGGTATTCATTTTTAAAGAGCTATATCTAAGTGTTTTAGTCAAACAGTTTCTACGGGTATGTATGTAAAAACATGATAATAATACATATAATTAATACAAAAGGAAAATTTTCACAGCAAAGTAGAAATTACTAGTTAACGAGTAATAGCCGAACTTATGAAGTGTACTTGGAAAAGCAAACTTTTGTACAAGTAATTTCCATTTATTACTTAGATAGTTATTTTTTAGATATCTCAAATATAGAGTAAATATAAGTATATATAAATTTGTAATCCCACTAATATTATAAATGCGAAAGTTTAGATGTTTGGATTTTTGTTACTCAATCACGCAAAAACGGCTGAACAGATCAAGGTGATTTTTTGTATACTAAACAGTATATAATCTGGATTCACTTATAGTATACTTTTTGTCCCGATAATCACCCTCAAAGGGATGAAATCGGGGGTGCAAATATCTCGTATGAAACTGGTGATTTAAATCCTCATACGCCATTCTAAGCTTTAAGTTTCAGCCCATTGGAAGTATAACGGCGTGTCAATAAAATTAACTTAAGCCATAGCAGGATTTGACGTATTGTAAACAAGCTGACACAAGTTGGCTATCTTGCCACTCTGTGTGAATGATCGGCATGAGGAGCCCAGTCTGTGTGAATGATCTGCCTTAAGACTCGCATGCCTTGCCCCTCTACATCAGGCCTTCGGCCCTACATAAAGAGCCCGGTCTGTTGGGACTCTCGGCCTTCGGCCTCGCATGCATTGCCACTCTGATTCAGGCGTTCGGCTCTACATAAGGAGCCCGCTCTGTTGGGACGCTCGGCCTTCGGCCTCGCGTGCGTGTCACACGGCTCCGGACCTTCAGCCGTATATAAGGATCCCGCTTTATTTGAATGCTCGGCCTTCGGCCTCGCATGCCTTGCCACTCCATTTCGGACCGTTAGTCATCAACTTTACATGAAGAATCTACTCTGTTGGGAAGCTCGGCCTTCAGCCTCCCTGTTTCAAGTCTTCGGCCCTCAACCTTACATAAGAAGCCCGCTCTGTGTGAATACTCGGCCTTCTGTCTTGCATGTTTTGCCACTCTGCTTCCGACTTTCGGCCATCATAATTACATGAAAAACCCGCTCTGTTGGGACGTTTTACGGAAGCACTGCGTAGCGAGACTTTTATCATTGTACATGTAATATTTTACGGGCTTTATTCGTCTAGAATCGGTACATTTGATATTCTGAAATGAGCTTAATCATTCGTTTTCAAAGCACGAGCACGTAGCACCAACTCACGTTACAATCGGACACTTTTACTTGAAGTTGTAGATGATTATATATATACCTAGGACAGACTGTCCAGTTAGGTAGGTCCAACTTCGAGAAAGGGGTTAATCGTCGAATCCAACTCGGCTGGGCAGCGTTCGGGAAGCTACGGCACATCTTTTCGTCCAATATTCCGCGGTATCTCAAGACGAGGGTCTTTGACCAGTGTGTGTTGCCAGTGATGACATATGGCACTGAAACGTGGTCGCTTACTATAGGCCTCATAAGAAGGCTCAAAGTCACCCAAAGAGCAATGGAGATGGCTATGTTGGGAGTATCTTTGCGTGATCGTATCAGATATGAGGCCCCTCTGCAGTAGAACCAAAGTAACCGACATAGCCCTCCGAACCGCTAAACTTAAGTGGCAGTGGGCGGGACATATTGCACGTAGAACCGTTGGGCGTTGGGGAGGAAAGGTGGCTCTCGAGTGGCGACTACGTACCGGAAGGCGCAGCGTGGGTGGCCCAAAATGCGGATGGCAAAGGGACGATCATTGTGTCACTCTTTGGGGGAGGCTTATGTCCAGCAGTGGACGTCTTTCGGCTGATATGACGATGATGATAATTCGTTTTGAAAAAAGGATTCCTATTAAAATTTGCCGTGCGCGGTAAAGAGCATGCCATATTGAATGTAATCATTTATTAAGGGGGTGTTATAAATAAAATGTAATACAATGGAAGGGGTGTACCTGTATGTGTCTCATTTCCCGCACTATTAGTATTCTTTGATCTGTGCCCGCACCTACCTACCTTCGACACCAAGTTTAACACTATATCTGGCTCTACCGTACCGCTATGGACGAGCTTATCCATAAATCCAGTAGAGAACAATTTAAATTCATAACGGGAGCAAGCTTTTATAAGGTATGCAGAAATTGTGGCGAGAAACTATTCCGTTAATTTAATATTGCAAGCTCGAGGGCAATCAGTCACTTGCAATTCGCATTCCTTTTACTATCAATATTTTACGTTCGATCCGACACGTGGTCTCGGCGCACTGGTAATGTGCAAAACAAATTGTTCATCATCATCATCCAATAAAATTATGGGCTTTGGCGGAAAGAAAATACATAGTAGACGCTTCATCAATGCACACCTCGCCTAAAATGGATCGTTTTATTCCCTAGTCATACAATCTACTATTATTTCAATTGCTCAAACGTTTACTGTGTTGAAAACGTATTAATAAGTGTATTAATACGTTTTCAACACAGTAAACGTTTGAGCAATTGAAATAATAGTAGATTGTATGACTAGGGAATAAAACGATCCATTTTAGGCGAGGTGTGCATATAGCTACCCGAGCCGGAACGGGAAGGGAAGGCGCACTCTACTTTTCACTTTGAATAAAAAAATCAACAGGTAGGTGTTTATTTTATTTAATAAAATTAATACAAATACTAAATTTGACAGGCGAAAGCTTGCCGTGAAATTCCCGATTTAAAAAAGATTTTTTGCCTCTCTATCGCATTGGTACATTTTGAGTAAAAGGATGGTTTCACGTTACAGAATGAGCAAACAAAAAGTTTAGCAATTTAGTTTTAAATATGAATTTGGTTTCTGGTATGATGACAATGGCTGAATAATATTTTTAATAATTGTAAAGTAGGAACTAGAAAACACCTTATGTCTTGAGACATGAATTACGTTTTTTGATTGGTGGATTTTAATATATCTGATTTCTAATTGGTTGATACCAAATACGAAGTTTCTCTTAAATACTTAAATAATTACCATGGTATATGTACCAATAAAAAACCACAGTTCCGATTAATTGCCGATGAGTGCTGTGATTGGCTGTTGTAAAGTGATTTTTAAATCAAAAATATGTATACATATTTTCCCTAAGGACTCTAATACGATTTTCCCCCGCTCTGCAGGTCTAATATATGAAGCACTTTAAGAGCATGAGAAGTGATAAAGTGTATTAATACGTTTTCAATAGCACTAGGAAGCCATTACGTCTAACAGGTGACACAGAGTGAGCAGCTCTAAAGAAGACAGTAAAGAGCAAGTAAAGATACTAAGCTTAAGGTTGAACACATAGTATACATACATACATTCATATGAGGTTGTATATACTTTATGAGGATAGAGTAATTTTTGCGTTACATATTCAATAACCCGACATTATCAACACCAGCCCTGCCACTGAGTTCGCGGGCCAGTAACAAATTTTAGAAGGCTGCCGTAACTCTGACAGAAAGTGGTTTCCCGGTTTTAAACTCTAATGTATAAATAATAGATTCTAAAGTCCAGTGATACATGTTACAAGTTACCGCCCGAGAGGAAATGAAACGACTGACGATTTTTCTACCTGGCTTATAAAATACAAGCTTCCTTTCCTATGAATGAATCTAAAATTCAGGCCCAATTTGCCCAATACGTCGAGGTTTTCGTAGATCATTAAAAAGCTCTTCGGAGATGTAAGCAGGTTTTCTCACGATATTGCAGAAACAATTCGAACTATAGGTAAATTACTTTCGAGACATTTTTGCATTTGTAGTATTTGTATATTTACAGGAACACACGTTCACGTTGACGTACACAGACACACGTATGTATGTGTGTGAGGCTGGCTACAGAGGTCACAACTACAAATGCAAAAACGTTTGCATTCCAATCCTATCTATCAGCCAGCACCACTCACAACTATCGAAACGTACCAATCCATAATAAATGTAAAAGCGAAATATCAGTGACAGATTGACCTACATACTTAAAATTGCATACTACCGCTGTGAAACTCGACGCTGAACTGTAAAGACCGGGTCCCCTAGGACTTATAAAATAAGTGTATATTGGGATTGACGTTTATAAATGTAGTTTTGTCAAAATAATTACACTACTTGTTTTTTTTTATACCACGTCGGTGGCAAATAAGCGTGGTTGCGTGGCTAATGGTAATCGGTCACCGCAGCCTATGGGCGCCTGCAACTCTAGGGGTGTCACATGCGCATGGCCGACCCTTTAAAAATGTATACACTCCTTTCTTGAAGTACCCCATACTGTAGTCTGTAGGAAAACCTCGGCAGGGAGCTCATTCCACAACCGGAGCGTCCGAGGGAGTCAATTCGTCTGAAACCGTACAGTACTTCAGCGACCATTTAGGTTCTAAGGTCTGAGGATGAATGCCCTGCTGATAGCAAGCGTTGCGTTGTTTTTATAGTAAATAAATAAACAAATATTAAGCGACAATATGGCTTATGTATTATATGGATGTGATGTTGTGCTCCTGTTGGTGAGTACGGTTTGACCCAAAATCGTAACGAAATGTATGAAAACTGAACCAAATTTGAGCAAAATTTTCTGCAGCTGAGTATAGCTAGATAGCTACGCTAGTTTCAAGATAAGTATCAAAGTTTCGTTCTCAATCTAGCACGGGTACAATATCGTAATTAAAACTTAAAGAGGTCTGTTTGACTTAACGTTTTGGTATATCAGAATTACATTTGTTGAGCGCATTCTCTCGAACTCCTTAAGCTTGAGGTGCGTGAATCTTTTTTGCGTTTCCCTGTTGAATAGTAAGGAGGCTAGGAACTTTGGCACCCAAGATTTGGTGTATGTATGTTAGAGCGATAGTTAAATATCAAATGATTGCAATAATAATGTATCGTGGTGAAAGGTCAACGGGCAGGGTGACAGTGTCCCAAGAGAGTATGAATGATACTCAGGAGTAGTGTTGGTAAAGACTTGAGTCTTTAGAGTCTTCATTCCGAAGACTCGACTTAGTTTTTTAGACTAATCGAAGCTTGAGTGCTTTGTAGAGACTCGAGGCCTCTAAAAATACTCGAGTCTTCTATAAAGACTTGAGAGTTCTGTTTACTAAGTGTAAACAAAAGGCTTTTAACCCATTATGATTAGAATTCAAATGTACTTGTAGAAACACGTAATGTTACGCGGCCTACTCAGTGAAGTACGAGTAGGTACTGTTGAAATCAGTTGTTTGAATAGAAACTTCAAAAGTGAGTCTTTGTTATTACATTTAAGTATTTTGAGGCACGCCTAAAGTAAAAATAAAAAATAAATACTATAAAAGATACGATAGTTCGAGTCTTTTCTACGAGTAAGGCTCGAGTTGGGACTACAGGACTAAGCCTCAAAACAGGGCTCGCCTCATGAGTCAAAAGACTCGGAAGTCTTTAAGCTTGGAGTCCCGTAAGTATGAGTCGAGTTCTTGAATTCGAGACTCCAAAAACTTGAGTCTTTACCAACACTAAACTATCTATTTTATACACATAGGGTTAACGCTGCCTCAAGCAATATGCGTTTATGTAGCAGTAAACTATTGTGTTACTGCTAAACACTTAAGGATGATTCACAGTAGACCGTCCCGTGTCCGGGCCGGCCCGTTTTCTATGACAGCAAACGCAACGGCCGGCGTATTTCGCTAGAAGAAAACGGGCCGGCCCGGACACGGAACGGCCTACTGTGAATCATCCTTTAAAGTGGTTTACCACCTTACTTGATATATTGTACATTTTTTTAAAACCCGTTGTAGTACGAGCCAGGGTTCGAATCCAAAACCTCCAAATTAAAAGTCGTGTGCCTTATCGCTCGGCAACAGTGGCTTCGCGGGTCCTGTCGCGTGAAAGCTAGAGCGAGCGATAAATGTCACGTTGATGGATATACGTAGCAGTGTCGCGCAAGTCGAATAGACCTCTTGAAGGTCTATTTAAGTTTGTGGCTCCGATCTCGATCATATATCCATCTGTCTAGCGCGGTTGTTTACACGCAGTGTTTGATCCAGAAATTTGGCGTCAAAGGCTTGTCACGTTTAGGGGGGGTGGACGGTATAATGTAAATTTAAGAAGGGAGGACTTGAGCTGCTTAGCAAAAACCCAACCTTGGATCCGGGAGGGTAATGAGCCTCAGCCCCTCCATGGATCCATTACTGTTTACACGCATGCTAAACTATCTTGTAAGAGCGGGTGAAACATTAAAATGCAAATAGGATGTAAAAGAGACGAACAGATCGCTGTTACTTTCGCCTCCACAACCATTCTTCTGTCCGCGACCGACGAGCATTAATCTCCCATTTTGACAGGGCGTTATTTCGCTTCAACGCTATCAAATTCCTGAATTCTTGTAAAATTTTAAAGTTGAAGTATTTTCCCCTTTTGACATTTTGTGGCTAAATCCTCAGTTTCACAACTTAGTCTCAAAATATTGTGAAACTTTTATTCATTGTTCGTATCCATGAAAAGTCCTCTACTCAGTAAAATTTAAACAATTTAGGTAAAATTAATCACGCTCGTGTGATATGACACATTAGGTAAAGAAAAATAACCAAATGGATGATGGTGGTGCCGTAGCACAAAGAGGGTAAATTAAATATTTATTAAATTAAAACAAAAACAAATATATATAAGCAGGAATGTCGAAACTATAAGCATGAATGCCCGTTAAAAATATAACTGTAGAACCTCAGACAGGATCCACGGTTAAATAAGTAAACTCTTCTTAAATAATCCTTCGTTTTATTTACATCGTTATAAAATATGTTACTCCGTTCAACTCGTCTTACATACTGAAACATACGTCAACTCATTCGCCATTCCAAAGCAATTCAAACTACAATCGAACGTTCCTTATTCATCATCTAACAGCCAGCACCTTACACAGCTATCAAAAAGTACCAATCCCACACTCGGCCAATCCTGCTATCATGTACTGGTCCCTCAGTCATGCACCTTCAGACACCGCACTTACCCGTCACCAGCTGCACAACTTACTTTCGTCTTCATAGCACACCCTGTATACATCGTAATATAAAATACATCAGAAACACTATCTACTTAATATTACACCATACAAATAAAACCGATACTTAAAGACACACAGAAACACATAATAACACACTCTGAACACCGCCTTATCGAAGTCCCGCGTGCTGCCTGCCTGCACAAAGCCGTTGCTTCGCACACTCTGGAAGCAGTCCTTGCGCCCTCCGTCTTCCTCCAGTCCGATGGTAAGCTTCCGACAAGGACTTCTTTTCGTCTTCAATTGCACGACTTGCATTCCTATATTGCGATCAATTTTGCAATTGCCGTCGACAATTCGTTCGGGCTGCTCCGTCCGCACATTTTCACTCCTCACGGCATCGCCTTCATCACTGTTTTCATAATTTTCGCCACATTTGTTAAATTTATTGCAATTTTTTTCACTTTGACGCATGAGAATGTCATCTGTCAATGTTTCTTCTTTTTGGTGTTTGAACTCGTTCAAAATTGACGTTTGCGTGGGTGAGAGCGCGTCGTCCTGCGTTGAAATATCGTCGCATTTGTTATGGATACTTTCATGCTTTTCAGGTCCATCGTATTCACTATCACCAAACTCTTGTAGTAACGCCCATTTTAATTCATGCCACGTGTTGAAGGGGTCCTCTGAGCGTAGCCACAGCGCTGCCGTGCCGCATAACCTTCTCTTTATCAATACAAGTAGCTGACGTTCTGTCCATCCATACAAAAGGGATTTGGACTCCACGTCTTCAACAAAATCTTCCACGTTGCAGTCGTCATCCGCCGTAAAAATAGGCAACGTTAACATCTGTCGATATGTCTCGTTCATATTTTCACCTTCGTCTTCGTCCTCTTCGTATTTAATTATTCGTCTTCAAGTCTTGTTCGTCTTCCCGTCGTCTTCTCGTCTTCGTCGTCTTAAATATTCTTCATTATTTTCTGTGTCATTGTCTAGGGTTTGATTTTTCTTCCATATCCCGGACGAGCCCCCAAAATTGTAGGACCTTTGGCAAGATCCACGGTTAAATAAGTAAACTCTTCTTAAATAATCCTTCGTTTTATTTACATCGTTATAAAATATGTTACTCCGTTCAACTCGTCTTACATACTGAAACATACGTCAACTCATTCGCCATTCCAAAGCAATTCAAACTACAATCGAACGTTCCTTATTCATCATCTAACAGCCAGCACCTTACACAGCTATCAAAAAGTACCAATCCCACATAACAGTCATTCATTGATTTTGTATTAAGCAGTAACGCTGCTAACGAAAATTCCAAATTTCAAATTAAAGGGAAAAGTTGAAAAATTTTATGCTCCGAGCAGGATTCGAACTTTCGACATCTGGCATACGCGGCCAATCGCACTAGCGTCTGAGCTATCTATCGGAACAACCAAGCTCGTTCACGAAATCCTTCACTAGTTCCCTCTAACAATAACAACGGCTTAGGGAGGCGTACAGCGACATCTACCGTAGAAGACTTAGACTTCTATTAACGGCACCAACGTCTCAAATTACTTTGAGAAATGGTCAGTAACGATGCGCCATCCCATACTAAATTAATTTGGCCGCGTAGGCGGTAATGTTTCGAGCATAACATTTTTCAATTTTTCCCTTTAATTTGAAATTTGGAACAGTTATTCATGTTTATAGTTAGGCATAGACTTACCTTAATACATAGATGTAATGTAATTACAACTACGAAATAGACGTTGGTACGTCTAGAAAACAAGCGCGTTGCCGTCCATTTGTCGATTTGATGAGTGGTTGGAAATAAAACAACAATGAGATATCGACTCAGAATAAGGCCTAAAGTGTCGTCGCCATTCGGGAGCTGAAAAATGGTTTCATTACAGATAAAAAATTACCCGTTCCTTAAGATATTTGAATATTGGACTCTCTAGCGGGAGATAGAAGATTAAGTATTACTTACTTTATAAGCTTCCATTAGTGGATTTGAATGATGTGATTCAAGGTGAAATCCTGAATTTAGAAGACCATTAAGTTTATGTAAATCCAACCAGTGTTGTTGTCAAGTTTTAGTTTTAAGTCTCAGAATTGTACGCACTTTATGTCTACATAAAGTAAAAAACATATGTATGTACACCGTTCACAATTAATAAATACTTTACTTCGCTAATTATTTCATCTGGCTATAGACTATAATTCTTATCCTTGTTATCTAAATATGGTATAGAAAAATGTTGATGGTAATTATAACTCTATGTATTTAAGTATGTATTTATCTATATAAGTATATATATAGTCGACTAGTACCCATAGTACAAGCTTTGCTTAGTTTGGGACTAGGTAGGTCGATTTGTGTAAGATTGTCCCCCAATATTTATTTTTATTTATTTATAATGATAGTAAAAAAATCGGCCAAAAACATGTCGGGCCATGCTCAGTGTAGAGTTCCGTATTTCCCCAATGAACTTGATTTAAAAACATGAATAACATACAAAAGGGAATACCTTCGCAGCGGTTCATAAAGGATGATTCACTGTAGGCCTTTCCGTGTCCGTGCCGGCCCGTTTTCTTCTAGAGAAATACGCCGGCCGTTGCGTTTGCTGACATATAAAACGGGCCGGCCCGGACACGGAACGGCCTACAGTGAATCATCCTTAAGTTTTTAAGTAAGAAGGAAAGACTTTTTACGATAACTCAAAAACAGCTCAACTGATCATGTCTGCTTTAGTTTTCGTCGAAAGTTTTAATTAAGCTTTTTTTTAATTTTTTTGTACTCATAGTTGAAAAGTTAGAGGGGGGCCGGGGGTAATTTTTTTATCTTTTGGAGTAAATATTTCTGAAAATATTCACTTTATCAAAAAATGTTTTATGAAGACTATTCATTTTGAAAGACCTATACATAGGGTTGAAGCAATTAAATCATTCCCACTTTACGTGTAGGAGAGGAACCCTTAAAATTTTACCGTACGACTTTGTCAGATTTATTGATTTTTTATATCCATGCCAAATTGCAGCTTTCTAGCACTAAAAATCACAGAGCAAAGCCTCGGACGGACAGACACACAGACAGACGGACATGGCGAAACTAAGGTTCCTAGTTGACTACGGAACCCTAAAAACGCTAATTAAAACGAGGCTTCAGAAACCCTGAACCACGTGGCCGTACTGTCCGTGAACGTCTAAAAAAGAACGTCAGAGAACCTGAATCAACTATTATACATGACAACTGTTATGAAAGTACATGAAGCGAAGGTTGTATGTCTGGATAGTAGCAAAAGGATGGACGTACCAGGACGTACTCGTATATTTAAAACATTTTTTCAAGCTGCCGATTACAATGCAAAAGATACAACCAAACTGATGATTTCGACTTTCGCCCTTGGGAAGGCTCACAGCATCATGTACGTATATATAGTCAGCCCGTCATGTGTACTGTGATACCTACAAGTATATGGAAGCGAACAAGGTAAACATAAATACCCTGCCCACACTACGCTTTCCGGTACGTGGTCGCCACTCGAGAACCTTTTCTTTTGTATCGAATACCAAATTGAATAATAACTTATTTTTCTTATCAAGCCGAATTAGCAGAACGTGTTAAATTTGAATGCAAAACGTTAGTTTCTAATCGAGCTGGGAGGCTTATCAAAGAGTAACATCATGTTTTCAAAACATTACGGAACTTGTGTTTGTAACGATTTTCCTGTTAAACTTGGACCGTTTACCAGTTCGGAGACTTGTCAATGAACCTTTTAATAGTTTTTGAAGTGTTTTTAGTTCTCGATTTGTACATTCAGTTAAGCAATAATGAAGGTTCTCAAGTAAGATATTAATACTTAAATTAAACTCTGTAACTTTTTTAACGGGTTAAAAACTAGAATAATTATATAACTTTTATAAAAGGAACTAGCTATACATTTTTAAAATGTTCGAAAAGAAATAGTACGAAAAATGACATTTACGAAACTTTTTTACGAAAACTCGAAACAGTTATGTAATCACCCCTTTGGTTTTCGAGGCAGACGAAGTTTTCGTGGTATAAAAGCGTGTTCTAAACTCTCGTTTAAGTTTCGAAGAATCTTTGAAACTTTTCACCTTCAAAGACTTCATAACTTTAAAACCTTTCATGTTTTTTTTAAAACGATAAGAAATTTAACATTTTTCCTTGGTCAATTAGAAAACTTCATTTTATTAAAAGAAGAATTTGACACAAAAAAGTAATTATAATCGTAGAAAAACCAGCCAAGTGTTCCGTAAAAAATATTTTTATTTGAGTTCACGGGAAGTACCCTGTAGGTTTTGATTCCCTTGCGAGTGTCAAAAATTTGCAGCATAAACGGCTGCATCTTTCGATTGCGTTGGCTTAGAAGTTTAATGTTTTCACAACTCCAAGGGACAAGACCTGAGATATTTGATAATTGTTTAGATTTAGTACAAAAGGTTGAACTTGTAACCAATACTGGAAGAGTGGTGCCTCCTGCCACAGGTATATTATACTTTACTAGGAGGCCCCAGACACAATGTTTTTACACTGTAAATGTTTAACCAAATAAACTATTTTCATTTTCATTTCATTTTCATACAAATTCCAGCTTGATACTTCCACGCGTTCCTGAGAAAAAGGGTCTTGACAGACTGACAGACGGACGTACGGACAACAAAGCGATCCTATTAAGGGTTCCGTTTTTTCCTTTCGAGATACGGAACCCTAAAAATGTACCACAATGAACCTCTTTTCTTTTTAGAAGTACATATAATTTGCGATAAAGACGTTGGAAAGTTTTATAGCCGTACAACTTACATGTAATACTTTTCAGGTTCAAGCAAGACAAAGAATCAGTGGAGAATCATTTGGAGGTATTTATAATAATGTAGGTATGTTTGTCATTTTTGCGAATTGAGTTCTTTAAAACACCGTACTGAATAGTAAAATCGATTTTCAAATATAGTTTTTCTTGACTATATGATTGTTTCTCTGATTATAGTCGAAATTCTCAAGAGAAATTACTCTTCATTTTCCTTTCTTACCTCAGCTTACTCAAATAATATTATAAAATAACATAATCAAGTTACAATGTTAATTTAAAATGACGTTCAATATCATCATCATCATATCAGCCGAAAGACGTCCACTGCTGGACAATACCTCCCCCAAGGATTCCCACAATGACCGGTCCTGCGCCGCCCTCGTCCATCGGCTTCCCGCGATCTTGACCAGATCGTCAGTCCACCTTGCTTGGGGCCTACCCACGCTGCGTCTTCCGGTGCGTGATCGCCACGTCATCAAATGACGGTATTCTCCCTCATACAAAATCTCACAGATGGGAACAAACATGATTAAAACTTCACAAGATTAGATATTTGTGGGGATTTGGCCAAAAAAAATCATTCACGAAGAGTTTTTCATCTCGTATGTCTCAGACACACGAGATAAAAATCTCTCCTAAGGGACGCAATGCATCAACTTACGTTTACCAGACCGGTCAACGTTTGTTATGGCGCCGGCGGCAGTTTTCGCATAGAAACATGACAAATATATCTTGACATATTTAAAAATTTCACGAACATCGTCTATCTAGCAGGGTAATCAGGAACTTTTCAAACGTACGATAGGTAATAACTAACACTCATTACCACTCTTCTTTTATTCCTTTCATTTTCTTCTTTAATTTTTACTATGGAAAAGGACATTTAGATCTGCTAGCACGCTCAAAAAGGTTGCGTAATTACCGTGATAGTTTGGTGCAACCCGTTCTAACGCAGGGTCGTCTTACCTTGTTTTGTTTTTGTTTAATGACCGATACACAAGCGAATGTATAAGTATGGCTAACTGGGTGACCAAGCGCCAGTTGGTCCTTAAGCAGGACTCAAAACTTATTATTTGTTTTCAGGCACTGGATGATGGAACAAAAGATATCCTTACTTATGACGCGAGCTTATTAAAGTTGAAAACTGAAAGACGGAGAAAACAGCAAGACGAAACAAAATCAATAATCAAGACAAGACAATGGAGAAAGAAAACATTCCGCAACTGCCACCTATCCATGGAGAGAGATAGACCTTTTGATATAATTGTGCATATAAAAAAAAATAAGAATAAATTTACATTAAATTAAAAAAACAATCAGTTTTTTTTCGTAATAACTTTAAACTGTGTTGACTGCTAGTGGATAACGTAACATTTCCAATGTACGTTACGTAGATCTGTAATTTTCACCTATAGAAAAAGACAACGAGATCTACTTTACGTTCGCTCGAAACATTACGTAATTCAATCACCTTTCTGCACTGGCCCCTAGCTGAGAAATCAACGAATCTTGACAGCTTGTGTGATTCGCAAGTATCCAGAATCTATGATGTATGTTTTCCCATCTAGCTTCTCTCATCTAGTTTCCACCATATATAATAATATATCCTAACCTATATTGGTCAGAGTTCGTTTAAAAGATTCGCCAGAGAAGAGATATAATTTTCTGACGTGCCTGTAACCGTCATTTGTGTAGGTATCTATAATTTTTATTAAGCCTTACAGCACGCGTGACAGATATACTTATTTTTCAAAATACGAGATGTACTTTTTTCGGTTTATGCGCAGGAAACATCTACTTTGAAATTTTAATATAAAAAATAAACGTAGGAATAAGTGAATATTTATTTCTGGAACTCAACTATCCTTTGAAGAATTATAATAGCAGTCTAGACTAAAGTTATTTTTATAGTAGCAGTAATAACACGGCAAGCAAACAGGCTACAAAAACTACTTCAAAGTGTAGGTAAAATTAACACTATTATTAAAGCCTGTAGCTTGTCGTATTAATCACTGCTGAAAAAAACTTTATTCTAGACTGCTATTTGCTATTTAATTGTACCCGGGTATGTCCTAAAACCCCCCATTTACCCCCCATGAAATTGGGGGACGCCTATGTCCAGCAGTGGACGTCCTAGGGTTGATATGGTTGTGGTGGTGTATCTATTAGTGCATAATTAATTATTATAAGTTTTCTAGGCCAGCAAGCAATGTGGAACACCATTTTCATGCAACACTTCTTAGAAACAGTCAAATTTAGTCTGTGATACGGGATTTAAGCTTGTTACCGAGAAGTATTTACACTGTGTACTGAAGTCTCTATGGTTATTTTTAATTAAAGATACTCAATGTTCATTTGTGCTTAATACTTTCAACTTTAAGATATAAGTGTGTATGATAGATAACAGTGTAACATGTTTTTTGGCTATTATGGTCATGATGTTTGCACATAGGCCTCCCGAAGAGTGCTACAATGGCAAGTCCTGCGCCACCCTCATTCTACCTTGTCAAGGGTCTACCCACTCAGTTAAGTTTATATAAAAGTTTTCTAATGACGATCACGTACCGTAAAGCACAACGTGGGCATGTGTTTATCAGATATCACTCAAATTTTTAAATGCGGCAGAGAGGCAGTTTTATCGAACGAATTTAGTTTTCTTTTTCACGGTAAACCCTCAGACCTTAGATAGCAATTCAAGAATAAAACATGGAAGTAATTTATATTAATACAAATCTCGTATCTAATTTATAATGGGACAATTACACTACGTCGTTCGCCGGATGTAACATGCGGCGATCGCAACAGTGTTAAAAGCCAAGACACACTGAATGCGTGCGCGTGTGCGTGGCGTGCGCATTCCGTGTGGCTCGGCCTTAAGAAGATGGTAGTCTACGGCTACGGCGCGGCATTCGGTAAACAAGAGCCTACATTCACCGTACAGTAGACGGGTGAGACAAGCTACAGTGAAGACGACTATCATTAGCCCGAAGTACAGCGAATGACTCTCAGCGACCGCACTATTCGAACGGCGTAGTGTACTCGTAATTACCCTATAAAATATCATGTATTATGATCAAAATAAGCTTATTCTTTTCGGTTTTCGTTGCAGTACTTCATTCAGCTTTCCGCTTTTCCTTACTTTCTTCCGAATTATTTTGTTAATTCTTATGGGCCTAGTTCGATTCGGTTTTCTCTTGTGTATATACTTGTTTAGCCTCTGCTGTAGGTTGTTCATCATTCTCTTCAGTGATTTTGGTTGTTTCTTTACTTGTGGATAGCGTTTACTGAGTTTTTTCATGAGGTGGTTAATTATTGATTCTGTCACTGCTGCCTCTACGTGGCGTGCTAACTGCAATGATAATAAAATATTCAATTAATCAACTATACAGGTTGATTTGTAAGTCGTGAATCGTAATAGTAGAATATGATACTCTTCATAATTCTGAACAATATTTATTATGGGACCAAACTTGTACGTGCGAAAAAAAAAATGGGCTGTTCCATAGGTTTCGACTTTTCTCTGGACATGTATGAAATAGCTGTTTTTTTTTTGGCACGGACAAGGTTACTGCCATAGTAAAAGTTGTTCAGAATCATGAAGAGTATCATAATATTCTATTACTACGATTCACGACTTAAAATTTAACCTATTATGACGACGACTTTTCGATCTATGACTTTTAAGAATTCAATTTGAAACATTTCAAGAAAAGTACCTGTATACTCGTATTTCAGTAACATTTTAATAAGTGTACGTACAGTCGGAGTACGAAAACCTTCGTCAAATGAAGCAATGGAATGTTGCCCAATGTGGCAATGTTGGCTTCATTAAATTCATTCCTTTATTATATTAGTCATACACTTTTAGTACCTTTGGAAGCCAAACTAGACAAGTGCAATTAAAATTATACTTCCTTGATATGATAACAAGAGTCAAAATAGTGTACATCTCGGCCTTATATTTAGTTTCACATAAACATCAAACCTTTTTAATGACCTAGTCAAATAAACGACTTCGTAAGAGTTCGAATCAAATATCTTATATTTATTTGTCAGTGTTTGTCTGTTTTAAAAGTTTTTGTTGTAATCCTGTCACTATCAGGCGATTAGGCCACTTCCTCATTGGGCGGGGCGGGAGCGATATGTCATAGGTATTTTGCTCTTTGACGTGAATTTACCGATGTGAGATTTCCTCACTTGACGAAATACTGTCAGTTATACATTTGCGCAGTAGTAATACCATGCGCAGAAGTGGGGCAGTACTGCATAAGTCAGGAAGGCGCCTTCGTCTGTTATTGCAAACGTCAATTTGATATTTCTATTTTCTTTGAAATGAAACGTTGGCAAGACACATCAACCGAAGGACTCCACTGCTGGCCATTGGCCTCCCCAAAGAGTGTAGATCCAAAGCTGATTTATTTTTACTTACTCTTCTGTGCTCGATTTCATTGTCACTTAGATTTGGCTTGACTGGCAACATTTGTTCAAAAAAGTTCTCCTGAAATAATAATGTATGTTTACAATTAATGTTACATTATAACCCTTTACGATTAAGTGTGATTAAGAATGTTTATTAATTTTTTGCTTTCAACACGAAATTTTCACTTTAATTTCCTTGTCAAATATTGTTTCGGCAACATCATAAAAATAATACTCTCAGTACTGTGTAAAATGTTGCCGATAACCCTATATTTTTTTGGAAACTATAAAAATATCATCTACTTACTCCTATATATTCCATCTCTTTATCACTTGAATTGAGATTTGAGTTGTTGTTGGTCAAGATTACTTCAAAATATTCATCCTGTAAAACCAATGCTAAGTTTTAATCGATAGCTCTTACACTACACAGTAGTTACTACAATAACTGTGCAGGAATAAATGTCAAAAATGTGCGAACGTGGCATTAATACAAGGAATTAAGACTATTAAGAGCGAATGCTTCGTTTTAATCGATAGCTCTTACACTACAGTAGTGTACAGTAGTGTGTATGTGTGTGTGTAGTAACTGTGCAGGACTAAATGTCAAGAATGTGCGAACGTGGCCTTAATACAAGGTAGTAAGAGCGAATGCTTAGTTTTAATCGATAGCTCTTACACTACACTAGTGTACTACAGTGACTGTGCAGGACTAAATGTCAAAAATGTGCGAAAGTGGCCTTAATACAAGGAAGTAAGAGCGTAAGTATATAATTTTTTGACGCTTTGGTAATAGATGATGACTTATCTTTGTCATTTTCAGGCTATAACCGTCCACCGCTGAATATATTATCTTTGGGTGTTCATAGCTGTTTATTTATTTAATCGTATGGCATACATTTGAAATAGGCAACTTAGTTGGACATTTACAAAACTAAATGCAAGTGAATAAATACAATACCATTGCAAAATTAAATGTCAACATTCAGGGTGTTGAGCCATGCAGCGGCGTCGGGTGTTAGGTGAAACAGATCGTTCATTGATCCTGGATACTTGTGTAGGGGGCAGCGTTGGACTATGTGTTCCATGGTTTGGACTTCTTCTCCGCATTCACACATGGGCGCGTCCTTCCACCCCCACTTGTGCAGTAAGTCGTTACATCAGCCGTGACCAGTCCTTAGTCTATTTAGGCGGCACCATTGTTTACGAGGAAGGTCAAACCCTGAATATCGGCGAGTGGGATCTATGGTGTCAAAACTTCCTGTGTTATTTGTGGCCCATACATTTTTCCAAGCCTCATACACATCAAAGTTATGGTAGTCCTGAGCGTATGAAGGGTTTTGGGACTTGAGGCGTTGGGGTGGTGGATAACAGAACTCGTCGTGGATGGGTAACGAAGGAGCAGCCTCAATTTTTTCAGCCTCTCTCTGCAGTGCACGCTTTCTTCGCAGGTTTGGGGGTGCTATATGGCAGAGAGTAGGCAACCAGTGTGTAGGGGTAGACTTGATGGTTCCTGATATACACCGCATCGTGTCGTTCAATTTGCTATCTATTTTTGCTACGTGTGCACTTCCTAACCATACTGAGCCACAGTATTCTGCGGCAGAATATACTAAGGCGATGCCAGTGGTGCGCAGGCAGTCGGCAGAGGCTCCCCAAGATGTACTACAAAGTCTATGCAGGATATTGTTTCGCGAGGCGAGTTTCATTGAGAGTTTTGAGAGATGTTCTTTGTAAGTCAGAGATCTATCGAGGGTAACTCCGAGGTATTTAGGTTCCGAGGTATTCATAGCTGTAATATTGATACAGTTAATGCTGCTAACTCTTCATTGGCTTGGAAAAGAGGACCTACCCTCTTTTTCATGCAAATTGCCAATGACGACATGTTTCGACGGTACGCGGTTTTTAAGAGGATTGCGTATCAGAATTTTTCTGTACAAAAAGCGGCGACGTTTTACAGCCCCTAATCCTGAACCGATTTGCATGATTTTTGAAAATGTTGTTGATTCAATTTAATTTGATTTATTTTAATAGTTACCTAAGGATGTAAGGAATCGATCAAGGCCAACATTATCTCATTCGATACCTATAGGTTAGAGGGGTGAAAAACGATACCGCCCGAAGTACTAATTCTGCGAGAGACAGATAGAATATTCCCAAATACCTATTCTCGCCATGCACGATAGATTCACAATAGTCTTAATCATGAGTACTTGTCACGGTGACGCGGCGTTCCGTTTAGCAAGCGTCAGCGAGCATCACGTCATTATAAAGCGGTTTTTGTGAGTACTGTCAAGTGTCCTAAAGCTTGAAACGCACAGAGCTCGGCGCAGTGTCTTTGCGGGGCAGAGAGGCGGTTTTGCGGTAAAGCAAACGCAGTCGGGGGCACGTCACACCAAAAAATCGCGCGGTATTCGGTAGCGCGGTATAGCTGAGGCAGCGTGTGTGACACATGAAGCAGTAGTCGACAGTCTACAGTTTCGGAAAGATTAAAAATGCAAAATCGCGTCCGCCCCGCACCGCGCAGAGCCCGCTATGAGCGTCTCAAGTGTTAGCAAGTGTTAGTATACTTACGTTATTTTTAGATAAATCTTCACAACTGGTGCAGATGGAACAAATAAACAATATGAAAAGCGGAAAACGTTTCATTTTCGCGGCAGTGCCAATACACTCAGTTTGAGGTAACGGAATTTACCTACACTGGACTGAATGCTGAAAATTCACTCCAGCAATTGAGTATCAACGCTTGAAATTTACAAATGTTTACATTTATTCTCGGTTTTATTCTTGTGATACCGTATGCCAAAACATTGAAATGGCCTAGTCTACGGGGATTTAATGAGGTACGAGTATAACAAGAGCTCATTATTTTTTTCGTTTGAGTCCATTAAAAAATATTGAAGACCGCCGGAAGAAACGCATTCCTATATTGGGAATAAAGCGCTTGATTCTTGGATGGGTGACCGCTTTGACTGATTACTAACAGAGCGCACCCGTGCTTCGGGTTTACGTTACGTTAAGCCGTTGATCTCGACTGCTACCTATTCAAGCAGTTGTGAAGCCAAGTTAGAGGCCTTCGGGCGACTTCAGAATTTATAGCAGTCAAGTTGCCCACACACTTGACAAGTCTAATCCCAATAAGGTCTAGTTTTCTACTTAGGTTGGAAGGTCAAATGGCAGTAGCTTCCATAAAATCTTGTGCTTACACCAATTCTTGGGATTAGGTAGCGAACCCCGGGTATCTTTCGGGATGCAACCGTACTGGGATGATGATGATTGCTAGATTGATTTTTTTTTAAGAAGGTAGGTAACATACTTGGCGCGGTTGTCAAATGCATTGAATTTCCATACATTCTGATACGCACGCATATTGAAAACGTTTGGGTCCGTTACAGAATAACGAAGTGGCTTTAACTTTCAACTACAACTTCTGTGTAGATCTCTGTAGAGATCCTATACGCGTGCCACCAAGAGGCATGGTAAAGCTCTTATGCAGCGAAATTGAGAACTTGTTTTAAACGGCGGCATGGCATTATGTGTGCATTTAGCACGGATTTTGTTCTTAGGTCTTGGATGTTCTCTATGTATTTAAGTATATATTTATCTATTTATATAAGTATGTATATCGTCGTCTAGTACCCATGGTACAAGCTTTGCTTAGTTTGGGACTAGGTCGATTTGTGTAAGATTGTCCCCCAATATTTATTTATTAACCGACTTCAAAAAAAGGAGGAGTGTCTCAATTCGTCGGAATATATATATTTTTTTTATTCAATTTTGATTTGAAAAATTAAACGAATGTTTCCTTTGAGTGAAATTTGCTATCTCCATTGCTTAGAGTAAGTACTTTTTCTCCAGGTGGCATTCAAAACTTATATCCTGTACAGTCGAACCGATGAACCTCAATAGTAAAGAAAGAAGATATTGGCCACCAAGAAACCTACGATAAGAAGGATCGTGACGACACACATCAGTGTCAGAATAGATTTTCACGCAAACAGCTCTTAAATACAAATCTTCCTTTATGATACGTTATTCCGTTATACATTAAATAGAGTGAACCATATGAGCTGAAGGGTGTGGTGAATGCCATAAAGATACGATGACGATATCTGACATAACCTTCATATCATACCTCGTAATACGCAACTATATATTATTTTGCTACATCTATCATCAGCCCTACGCAGTCCGCTGCTGAACATAGGCCTCTTCTAAGGCACTCCACAAAGCCCGGTCCTCTGTTTTACGCATCCAGTCGCTTCCCGCTCTCCGCTTATTTTGCTGAATAATACATTACATTAATACAGAGACCGGGACGAAAGGGGTTGGTCTACCGGATAGGTCTAAGGCGGGCAACCCGTAGTGCTTTTCTAAGACATGCAGCGAAATAAACAACAATAAAAATCAAAGTTTTACTTTTAATACGCATAATGGCAGAATGTCATGATGCCTGTGCCACAAATTTATGTGGAATGGAAATTAAAAAAGAGGACATTGCCGGCCTATGCCTGCGAGATTTGTATGAAAATCCATTAACGACCTCTTGTCCTAGCCGCACCTGAAGCGTCATACTTCGCAGCCTATTATAAGGAACATAATATCAATATTTCATTGCATGTTGGAGAAAAGCCTTTTATTTCGGGCATTCACTAATATCTCAATTTATTTAGCAAAATACATAGCTATGTTTGTAATACGCAGCTGCGTATTACAATGTTTAAGGTATGAATGACGATTATGTCAGTTATCGTGGTCGTATCTTTATGTCATTCACCAAGAAGAAGAGCTCCCTCGACGATGCGGCGACCAGCGGCTGGTGAGTGGGTCTTTCCACTTTGACATACAGACTAGACAATAACAAGACGAACATTATCAGCATAGAGCAAAAATACTACATACAGTCCGCTTTTCCCGTAGCTTTACGCCACAGTATGAAATACATAAATACATATATGAAAAATAGAAAACACAGCTTCGCATGTCCCTGATAGATATGGTTTGCACCGTATAAGGCTTGTTTAGCTAATGCGTAGGTAGACCAATTTATGTGGAAAATGAAAATAGAGGGTTTTGGAAGAGGCAATAACGCGGTACCTCTCCATACCCAATTGACAACATTTCAAATTTTTAAGTAGTATGAAATCTTAACTCATTTCGTTTATTTGTTAACGAGAAACCCCAAAATATTTTTTAAACTTTTTTATAGCTATTAGTTTTCTAAATTCGCGAAAATGTCAAGAAAGCCTACATCATAGTAATGACGTCATTAGTATGAAATTGTGACAGTCACAGCGCACAAAAAGAACAGCAGTTCACTTTCTTTAGTAAATTTGTCTTAGTAACAGAACTTCTGTCTGATTTGTTACGCTGTGACGCCTTTCTTTGTCACTTGCTCTCTTATAGAATGAGGAACTTTTGAAATTTATTTATTTATATGAAATTGTGATATTTTCGAGAATTTAAAAATGTGGTTTTACTTAACTTTTTATCCTCTACTTGATTACATCGGGAAAAAGCCTGCTTAAAAAAATGCAATGTCAATTCTAGGCCCCGCCTACCATGCTTGCTCGTGAATAGATGCAATTTTATTTCTTAATTTTTTCGAGCGGAATAAACATGTAAATCGCTTGTGCGTCTACTCCTCCGAATCGAAGTGGATAGCCTTTAGTGCATAACTTTGAAATCATAAATATCGGACTGACCACGCAGGAATAATCCCCGAAAACAATTTATTTTTCTCGCGTTTCCGAGTTTTAATATAATATAAATCCTTTATTTCAGATGTTTTCATGTGATTACATCCATATTTTGTTAGTAAGGGCTTATATATCTATGTTAGTAAAAATCAAATTGGGCCACACTTTTTATTTACTCATAATGATGTCAACAATAGTCCACATGTTACCTACATTAACTACCTACATTACCTATACGTCCTGCTCAACATTTGCACCCAACTTACTTATTCTGTGACCCAACACACCTAGTTACTTTTCCCATGTCTTATTTTTTCAAAAAAGGCATATTACATGCACCTGTGAACGTCAATATACTACCACCGGTTCGGAAAATAAACCTCTGCCACGGGCGTAAGAAACTAAGCAAGGTGTCATTTTTTCAAAAAAATACTACAAAATAACAATGCTACAGTAGGAAACCTATTTAATAATAATAATAAGCCCGCGGGGGGCAGCTTGTGGCCAGCTGACGGTGAATGGCGACACCGCGGACCCCTATTCCGGAGGGCCCGTTTATCCAGCCCTCGCCTCTGTGCTTGCCTTCACCGGCCGGCCAGAGTGGAATCGCAAGAGCGGAACTTATGCTCCAGGTTGGAAGTGTAAAATGTCATAACGCCGGCGGCCTGCTGAACGGATTACCGGGATCTGGCTACTGCCGACTCACCTCTCGACAACCTCACAGCCGCTCAAAGAGATGTTGCTTCATTGTCGCACTGTGCGTGCGACTGTTATGTGGGGCCCACTCGGCGAGTAGGCAAGTCACCACATGCCTTTTTACAATTCTGAGACTAATTGTCACGGCAGGTGTCCGCTAGTCTCCTCCCATAACCCATTATCCAGCCTATATATTCAACTCAATATCCCTATGACCTTAGCTCCCATCGCAGCCAAAGTGCTGCACTCCAATAGTCTTTGCACCTGGCAGGGACCATCTCCGGATGTATCACATTGTGCGCTCGGAGATGGTATCCGCCATGTGTATCCCTTACTTTTAGATTATTTTTGTCTTAAAGGGCCTCTGCTCTGTTGGCTTCGGCCCCACGCACGCCTTCCAAAGGTCCGGGACCCCATGGTCCCGAGATATGGAAAAGACCCGGAATAATAATAATAATAATATTGGGGGACAATCTTACACAAATCGACCTAGTCCTAAACTGAGCAAAGCTTGTACTATGGGTACTAGACGACGACATAAATACGTATATAGATAAATACATACTTAAATACATAGAAAACATCCAAGACCCAAGAACAAATATCCGTAAAAAATGCACAAATAAATGCCCTGGCCGGGATTCGAACCCGGGACCTCTAGCTTCGGAGGCAGAGTCACTACCAACTAGGCTAAACAGGCCGTCTGTCATTTTCGCGATAGATTAGCCGTGCAGGACACTATCACTGCCAAACATCCCTATCCATCCCTATCATGTTAATCATTCAGAAATTTAATCTGTTTATGATTTAAAAACCGTAATGTCACCTTATTTCTATCTCCCATTTGTGTAATTTGAGAGTAAGTTTAAAGTTCTAGAGCCATTTGCAGCAAAACTACGGCAGTTTAAGTTTCCAACAAGTATTGCCGTTTCAACAGCTTTCGGCTGATCATATTGAATAACTTTAAAAATGAAATAACGTCTTGGGCGAAGATAAGTTGTACTACTTTGATGAAATATTGAAATATGAGTTTGTACTCCTTGAGAGGTACGGTCAAGTATTTTTGCGAGCCGAAAATATAATCATACGTGTGCGGTGCGGAGTAAAACGTAATGATTATATTTTCGGCGGTAGTTTATTGTTATCCGTCGATAACAAAAATTAATCCATTAATCATTATAGATGTATAAATATAAATAATTTATTATTTATTTGGGCAGCTAGCCTTATGGGCACAATTCCGCGGGGAACAGACTTGGGGGACATGTTTAGAGTGTAGTTTAGTTTTTATTTTATTTATTTATATATAGTTCTAAGGTTCTTACATTATTATCAATTTTAGATATATGTTAATACACATTATATAATTTCAGATTATAATAAAATAATTGAAATCAAATTTATTACCTAAATATAAAAACTAAATAAATGGTTTCTATATATTGTAATGGTACGTAAATAAATGTATTTTAATTTACAGAACATACAAAATGGTTTGTATAAATTCGTATGTTTTATTTTCATGATATAAAAAACTTATTATTTACAAAATAAAATAAATAATTATACATTTATAAACATTACAAAATCTTACACTTAATACTTCTGCTTTTTTTTAAGTTTAACCTTAAACAGAATACGTTACCTAAAACAAATAATAAACTAAACCATTCCAGTTTAAAACCACCATTAGTTCAGTCTTATTCCTAACTTTATTTTATTTGTAATCCAGTGTTAACACAACTGACCGCGATACGACGCGGCATGATAAAACCTACCCTCCTCCTTCTGATTCATACAATTTGAATCAAACAGGAGACGCATTGTCTCTCGACGCGACAAGCAGCTATATTCTACTTAAGGATGATTCCCATTACACCTTTCTGTTTCCAGGCCGGGCCGAGACCGAACTGCTTCCGAGCCTCGGCCGTAGCTGATCGGCCGTCAAACGTTTGTGTGGACTACAAGTAAATTTTTAACAAAAAAACCCCCACTCCAAACTTTGCCAGATCCCATCCTCTTGGTATATAATTTGAGGAGTTCCTTAGATTTTTCCAAGATCCCGTCATCAGATCCAGACTTGGTGACAATGGGACCAGCTAGAAAACACACCCTTTCAAACAAAAAAACAGAATTTTTGAAATCGGTCCACTAGTCTCCGAGTAATCGGTGAACATACATAAAAAAAATATTCTGACGAATTGAGAACCTCCTCCTTTTTTTGAAGTTAATACCGGGTGCGAACACGGCTCGGCTGTGCAACGACCGGCGTCTTGCTGGCACAGAAAACGGGCCGGCCCGGACACGGAACGGCCTACTGTGAACTATCCTTAATTTATATTTTTAAGGTGTGCATGTCACCATAAAATTTCAAATAGCATTAGATTACCTCTATAAATATTATAATCCATGCAGCGAGATTGTCAACTGTCAAAGCATTGTAATCTACCCAATTTATTATTTTATTTTATTTTATTGCACGTCAGTAGCAAAAAGCGCACGGCCCGCCTGATGGTAAGCGGTCGCCGCAGCCTATGGACGCCAGCAACTCCAGGGGTGTTGCATGCGCATTGCCGACCCTTTAAAAGTGTATACGCTCCTTTCTTGCATAACCCCATACTGTAGTCCCTCGGAAAAACCTCAGCTGGGAGCTTATTCCACAACCGGAGCGTTCGAGGGCGGAACGTCCTCTGAAAACGTTCTCACAATCTTTCAACAGTGCAGTCTCGCTCGATAGATTATAATCTATGTATGTATGTATTACTTTATTGTACATAAAACACGACAAAATGATAAACGTAAACAAAACGTAGACATATAAAGGCGAGCTTATCCCTTCAAGGGATCTCTTCCAGCTAACCTTTGAGAAAATGAGTTCATTAAAGACAAATGGAGGATGACGATAAACAAACAACCTGTGAATTATGCACCGAACCAAATTTAATCTATTGGTATTTGGAATTTTATTTGTCGATAGATGACAATTCCTCTGGAGTCACAAGTGTCCATAGGCTGCGGTGTCTGCTTACCATCAGGCAAGCCGTAAGTTGCTTGCTACCGTCGTAGTATAAAAAAATCTTTTGACGTGTACAATCTTGCTAGATAGATTATAATCTAACAGTATTTGTAGTTTTACAGTAACATATATATATTATGGGATGTGCATTTGTAAATAAAACCCACTTTTTGGCCAAGTGGTGACGTAAAATTGTGTACAAAACACGGGTCGTAATGTACTATTATTATCACTTGGTTCAGTCGGCCCGGCACGAGATACCACAATGTCCTTTAGTCATACTGGACTTGGCGCAGTCCTCTCAATGAAGGTAGACAAACTTGCTCCGCTGTCAAAACAAAAAAATCATCATTATCATGTCAGCCGAAGGACGTCCAAACGTCCTGTTGACTAGAGGCCTCCCTCAAAATGTTCAGCAATGACTGGTCCTACGCTACCCGCATTCAGTGGACTCCTGCGACTTTACCCCAGTCATCAGTCCACCTTGTGGCGGGCCTTCCAAACAATAAATAGTATTTTTAAGAACACGTACTTATAGGTATATTTGCTCTCGAAAAGTACCAGGCGGTGAAGTGAAGATGCTGAACACCAAAACTTGCCACAATAACTCCTCAGTGAAGAGTTTTTTTATGAATAGTGATAGGATCTTTGGATTAAGATAATTAATGGACCAAATTAATTAAATGCGGTTTTTTTTTGTAATTTATAAATCACCTTGTTTTTTTTCTCAAATTCGCCTACCGAATTTCATGTTGTTCCTGTCAACGATATTCGAGTTATTGTCGAACTAACATTTTATACATACATACATACCAATGCCAGATTGTTACAGCAGAATCAAAGATGACACTCACTTTGCTTGCTTGTTCTATTACGCCTTGAAATCGCTTCTGATTTAAAATCACTGCAGTACTAATATTAATAATGTTAACTCGAGCGGTTCCGTAATACATTTTAAACTCATGTTAGATTTCCCTTGGGAAATAAACCGAGGAATATATATATATATATATATATATATTAAAAATGGGATTGCTCTTGGCCAGCATCTAGCCAGGGGGCAAAGATGAGGCCGACGATGAAGCGAGCTCACCCAGAAGATGCCTATTCACTCGTGCCTTAAAAAGGTCCAGGTTATATGAACTCGGAAATATATCCGCATTTAATATAAAAAACCTAATTTAGCTGCTGAAATAACGTAAAATACAATGTTCACTAAAGAATAGACCGGAACAAATTTTTCATTGTAATGCTCTTTGAACCAAAATGCATCTTATGAAAAAACACACACAACAACAACAGATGGGGGTTATTCATATAACTTGGCAAAACTCTGTTAAATGTAATTTATTTTGTCCCTTTCTCACAAAAAGTGTCTAAATGACAGCTGACAGATAAAGAATTTTAGCGGCATTTTAACTGAAATAGGTTTGATACATAAGTTTATTTATGAACTAGATGAAAGCCCGGCTTCGCTCGGGTGAAATAAATAAAGAAAACATTTATTCGTGACAGATATGCAAACGACGAAAGAAACAGTGTACAAAAATGTATAAAATAAAAACATTACAACAACGGATTATGATGAAACTTCGTATACAAATATAGTTTGTAGTGTGGATTAACATATGAAATAGGGAGTAAAAGATTACGCTGACGAAGTCACGGGCAAAGGCTAGTATCTTTATAAGTTAATCCTAAGTATTTTTTATTAGGCTAGTATTTAAAGGCACATAAAAAATTTGACACCGTAATCAGTACTGATTTGTATACCTAAAATACTAATCGTTCATTAAAATTCGGTTCAGATGTGCAATTGTTAAATATTGATGTGCCAGTCAGTATTTTTGGTGCGAAGTCAGAGCTGCTACCGCGAACGAAAACGTATGAAGTTCATGTATCTCCCTCTGTCGCACTTGCAAATTCGAGCGACATAGAGGGAAATAAATACACGATGTTCGTTCGTTTTCGTTTCGCGGTAACAGCTCTCTATTCTCCGCCAAATTCTATTCAGTGGGTCCCTTTACACTCAAGATTATGTGACAATATTATCGCGGTTTTCAAAATTGTAGGGATGTTGCTTCAATATTCATCAACATTCACGTGATACGGATCGTGATATGAGTATTTTGCGTGATAATAATAACAGTTGGTAATATTTTCTTCAACTAATGGAACTTATTTAGCAACTTGTTCCGTTAATTTCGCCAAAGGTATTTTGCATTCCGATACGCGCACCATCCAGGAATAGGAGCCGTCCGTCCAGAGGGCCTACCGCGAACTGAAAACGAAGTATTTCCCTCTCCGCGCTCGAATATGCAAGTGCGACAAAGAGGCATGTATTTCGTTTTCCGTTCCCAGTAGCACTTCAGTTCGAGCGCGGCGGTCGGTCGAAGAAAGTCAAAGAACATTCCGTGTGTCGTCTGTCACACATATAATTTTTAAACTGAACTTGAAATTAGGTGATAATGTTTAGTATGACGTATATTTTACCAAAAATACCAATATATTGATAAATCACATTTGTTTTTTTAGTTGTATGGAACCCTCGGTGCGCGAGTCCGGCGCACTTGGCCGGTTTTTCTTACATTTTGAATTTTGTTTCTCATATAATAAAATACCCTATTCGTTTCAAAGTTTACGCCTGAAGACGCCTAACCAAAAACGAATTATCTCCCTCTCTATCGTTCGAATATGCATGTGCGATGGAGAGGCAGATACTTCATTTTCGGTTCGCGATAGCGCCTCTAACGTCCAAGCGTGGCGAACGGCATGAGCAGTACTACTAAGTTATGAGATAGGGATAGAATTTTGCTAGACGTTTAAAGGCCATAAGTCACCTAGTAGTTTGTCACAACAAAATAGAGATGCAGCTTTAAGATGGCGGACTGACTCAGCAAACATTCTAGTGGTGTCCTTTACACGATTAATATTATCACAATACTGGGGAGTCAATATTATCACAGTTTTCAAATTTGTATAGTTTCTGCTTCAATATTCACGTGACACGTATCGTGATATGAACGTATCACGTGATACTAATAACCATGTAACAGGCATACATTCGCTTTGAAGGCGGTTATTGTGACAATCTGATAGGTGTATAGAACGCTTGAAAACCACAAAAACAAAACCCTGCAGAAGCGACTTGCCGGATCCACACAATGGGCGACGATGGCCCACCACCCAGAACGCAGCCCAGCACCCTGGCCAACATACCGGACGCAAAAATAGTTCACGATTCCCGAACGTAGCTGACACTGTCAACCAACAAATTTAATATGGCAATATAGTCTGTGGGCAATATGGCCGACGTTTTGTCATAAAATTAACACTTTTAAATGCAAAATACGCGACAATCCGAATTTTGCGGATACATATGTTCAATTCAAAACCGTTATTTTTATACGTTCTTCAATTTGAGACAGGTCTCGTTCGGGTCTACCGTACCCCTGCACGGAATTATTAATATAGATAAAGGGGTTAGAAAATAACAGATCGCATTTCTGATTAAAGTTGTTCTGAATTAAATGAAATCCTGGCGTTGAAAGATATATCTTTTAAAGCCAGCATTTTTTTTATAAAACAAAATTTCAAAGTAGATAGAAGGAAGTTAAAGGGAACAATTTTAGCACATTCAGTTAAATTGAGAATGATCCTAATCTTAATCTAACTAAGAACTCCGTTTAAAATAGGGAGTTAAAGTGAGTTTTCTTAGGTATACTTACTTTTATATCATGCTATGTGAACTTATTGCATATTCGTTAACATGTCCATGTAATAATTATGTATCTTATTGGCACCATAATCGAAAAGTCTGTTTTTTCCTGGACTGTATGCATTTGAAGCATCTATAGCATAATGTTGAGCATTTTCATTCTCATTATTCATTAGTGTTGCTCGGGGCTTAACAAATTCTTTAGTTGCGTGAAAATGTCTATAATAATCAAAATTATTAATGCCATAAGCGTGGATATGCAGTGGAACTTGATTTCTTGTCGGCCAATTATTATTTTGCGTTTTGATAATGTTCTGTTCATTGGCAATATTTGAAGGACCATTATTATTATCTATAACAGATACTTTAGAACGTCGACCATTGACATCTTTCTCTATTTGTTTGTTTGTTATAATATTATCCTTGTTGGTGATATCCTTTCCAGTAATACGCAAGTTTTTTTTATCCATTTCCTGAATATAATTTTTAAGCAAATAACGCAATAATTGGTCAAGTTTGTCATTTTGAATAGTCGTATAAGGTGATATTTTATAATTTAACCCTTGTACGTCATAGGATAGGACTCTAGTGCTTGGTTTTTGTAAATTTTTGAATTTCTCATCTAAATGATACTTTTCAGGGTTGCCTTTACTATTAGCATTTATTTTATCAATCTTACTTTCTTCTTGCTTAGTAATGTCTTGCTCATCATATGGAAATTTCCAAGTGTTTAGCCTCAGAGAATTTTCAATGTTCTCGAGAGGATGTTCAACATGATCGCCCTTGACAAATGTTACGTAAACCTTGGTAGCCGTAGTGCTTCTCGTGTCTTTAAATATCTGATTTGCATCTTCAGTCAGTGAATTATTTCCATTATATTTTTGATTTTTTATCGGCCATTTACCTATTTCCGGTTCGATAGTTTTCGTTTCCGGTTCATTGCCAAAATTTGAACGACCGTTATTGTTTGCAACAAATACTTTAGGACTGGTGTTGTCTGTCAAGTCACGAATCTGTTTGGTTATTAAAATATTATTATCTCCAGTGGCTTGCATTGTTTTATGATCTCTTTCCCTATCATAACTGTTATATAAAATATCTTTCAATTCTTGCTCTTGTCTAAGCAAGCTATCCAATAATTGTTCATAATTATCATTAGGACTTGTATAGGGAGATCCTTTATCATTTAAACCTTCTAATTCATATGACAAGACTCTAGTACCTGGATTATTTATGTTTTTTAACTTCTTAGGGTTGCCATTGATTGAAGATGTATAAATTTTTGATTCCACTTGATAAGGCAAAGTTTTAGTGCTTAGCCCTTGAGACTTTTTAATATTTTCGAGAGGATATTTAACGGATTTGCCGTTGACAGAGGTTACGTGAACCTTCGCAGCCGCAGTCTTTCTCATTTCTTTAACAATTTGATTTCCCTCCTCATTCTTCAAATTAGCTTTATTGAGACTTTCATGTTTATGCGTCATTTGATTTCTTGTCGGCAAATTATCTATATTTATTTGAATGATTTTCTCTTTAGTTTCAATTGTTAATGGATCACTATTGTCTGTAACAAATACAACAGAGCCACTACGGTTTATCAAATCACCTTTCCCTATTTCCTTGGTTACTGAAATATTATCCATGTTAGTGGCATCCTCGCCAGTTCTACGCATGATTTTCTGAACTATTTCATCTATATAACGGTTATGCCACATACCTTTCAATTCTTGCTCTCCAGCGTCCACGTCAATTATTAATTTGTCTAGATTGTCATTTGAAATAGCCATATATGGTGATTCTTTAGAATTAAAATCTTTTACGTCATACGATAACTCTTTGGTAATTGGCTTTTGTGATTTTTTGAACTGCTCATCATAATGATACTTTATAGGTCTCCCATTAATTGAAGTTATAAATACATTAGGTTCTTGATTACTAAAACCACCAGATGACAAAGTTTTAGGGCTAAGCCTTTGAGTTTCTTGAATGTCCTCAAAAGGGTATTTAATTGGTTTACCGTTAATAGATGTAACGTAAACCTTAGCAGGCCCAGTATTTCTTATATCGCTGAATAGTTGATTTACCTTATTCGTCCGTGAATTGTCTTTAATGGCATTGTGATGATTATGCAACAAACGTCGATTCATGCTGGAAACATCTAATTTGGGTTTTATTTGTAAATGAAGGTTTGTTGGCATGGCTAAATCCAAATCCCGTTGCTTCCGTTTTACATTTAAATTCTTCAAATTTAATGGAAACTCCGATATTAAGAAAGAATTTTGGTCAACTGGTCCCCCGCCAAAAAATCGAGTTCTTAGTTCACGATCATGTTTACAAAAATACTGTTTTTTGGCATTTTGAAGACGCTCTTTAATCATTTTTCTGAAAAAAGAAACAATAAAATTATGAAATCTAACTAAATCATTCGATTTTACCATATTATGGTGTTGATCAGGGAGGCTGACTATTACTAACTTGTAACTAACAATATGAACAAATACCTTAATTGCTGTCTTTTTTTAGCGATTGTTGTCGAATTCAGGTCCTGAAATTTATTATATTAATACATACGGGTTTCTAATTAACTCCATATTTTTATTTGCCATAAATGTAACGTTTCCCATAGTCATCATTTGCCCTGAGTCGTTTTTCTCAGAAACTGTAAACTCTTCAGGGTTGTATTATGAAACAAACTTTACCTAACCTACAAGACATAAAGACTTATTTAAATTATTCTGAAATTTTACGAATTCAGAGAAAATTACTTATGGCTAATGACAATTATGGCAAACACTTGTGTTATGGCAACTGAAATTATAGATATCGAGGGGATCCGAATCTATTCTCTGACCCAAAAAGTCCCACGGCAGAGCAAATACCCATAACACTAATTAATATTTTTTGCATACAAATATACATTGATTGCGATCTAGGTATGGGTTTTCGAGCCCTGATATGTACAATTCAATAATTATAATTATTATACACAATTTTTCGTTATAATGAACTACTAAATTATTTGCCCCTTTTATTGATTCAGTCCGGTCTGATCTGGATATTTAGCTTGTCGAGATTATTACGAACATATATGTTGAGTTTATTTTGTGTATGCACGTGAAAATCTGTGCCTATTCCAATATTTGAGAACCATTTCCATAAATTCGAACATCGGATACGAGTTTAAAACTAGAAATTCTTCATTAACTCTTTTTTATTGCGAATGGGTATGCAAGCATCTAGGCTTTGGGTAAAGACGAGGCTAAGGATGGAGCAAGCTCACCCAGAAGGTATGCCTGCCCAGAAAACAGCCTATTCACTCGAGCTTTAAAACGATTCTGGTTAAAAAAACCACGGTAGTTCAGGCGCCGGCGCCGGCAGGGATTATTCCAAACCTCATTAATGACGGAATATAAATATATTAACACATACTATTCAATTGAGAACCTCCTGTTTGGAAGTCTGCCGAGAACAAGAGTAATAGCGTAATGTTTAACGATTGCGCCTTGATTTACGTTATCTTTTGACAGTATGGACCGATATATGGCACTACCACTATGATACTATCGGCAGGAGAGTTAAGGCGAATGATAACACACACAACTACATAAAGTCCTACAAAAATAAATAGAAAATATACCACAGATAAATACCTTATATAAATACAAAAAAATATATATTTTAGTATTAATTCATTTGTATGATTGTTTAATAAGGCCAAAATTTTCCTTAGGGAGGTTGGGCAGCATCTGCACGAAAAGGGTCATGACCCTCGTTCCGGCTCATTCCTGGTGCAAAGGCTGTCTGTCCATTGCGATCCAATGCGACAAGCGTGGTGGGCACCTTTGGGTCAGGAATGACACGGGGCGGATTCTAAGAGCAATAGTTGTTTATTTATTTTTATTTACTTTGTATAGCTCTGTATTTTAAGTTTTTATTGTTATAAATTTATAGTACAAAGTATTAAACAATCATACAAAAAAATTAAATTCGAAAACTAGAATAAAGTGTAACTCTGGTGCCGATACCTATACCAAGTGATTGTTGCATACATTTTGAAATCTAAAAATAGTATATGAAATAAAAACCAATCAAACCTGAAATTCATGCAATCTGAAACAATCAGGAGAAATAAAACTTAAGTTTGACTATTTTTCGGAGGCGTATGATGGTTGCCGTTTTATCACTTATCGTTGTCGATAAGATATTCGTCACGTTCTGACAAAAATGCACAGATATCGGAGTAAACCAGATCCGCTCATTTAAGTTGAAAAATTTCTATACATTTGATCTATTCTCACTAAAGCACAAATCAGCAAGTTTTAGAGAGACAGACAAGTGACATCTGAGAGGTCTTCACCTGTCAGTGTCGCCGTCTTTATAACTGAGAATTGTACTGAACTGACGTTGATGGTGTGTTAAGTTTATATGGGGTTTAACATTCTGGTGTGCTTTTAAATGGAGACAATTCGTATACTCAACAGCCTGCCCTCTGACATCAGGCAGGAAGCCAATAAAGCTAATTTTGGTTAAAAACTGCATAGTTACCTTGTTAAGTGCATAAATTAATTTATTGTACCCATAGATATGGAATCATAACATCATAATATAAATAGATTAGAGAAGAGATTGCTTGCTTATGCGGTATATTATTTTATTATTATTATTAAAAGCCTATAAAGTGTCCCACTGCTGGGCAAAGGCCTCCCCTCTTAATTTCCACTCGTCCCGGTTTTGAGCAATATCTGGCCAACCGTCGCGATATGTGTCCAGGTCATCCCGCCATCTCCGTCGCGGTCTGCCACATCGTCGCCGCCCATCGTTCGGCACCCACTCCGTGGCTAGTTTGGCCCACCTTTGCGGATGCATGCGGCAGACGTGGCCGGCCCATTCCTATTTCAGCTTGGCGGTCTTGACTCCAACGTCAACAATTCCGGTTTTTGAGCGTAGCGTAGAGTTTCGGACCCGGTCGATCCGTTTCACTCCTAGGATGCTACGCTCCATAGCTCGTTGGCAAACCTTCAATCTGGTCTTTTGTGCCTCCGTAAGTGACCATGTTTGGGCGCCGTAGGTTAGGACAGGCAGAATACACATGTCGACGAGCCTTCGCTTCAGGGTCAAAATCAAAAAATCAAAATCAAATATTTATTCTGCAAATAGGCCACAAGGGCACTTTTACATGTCAAAGCATGAATTTATACAATTTAAAAAACTGACAATCTTACTTAATAATAATGATACAAAAAAAATATACTGATTGACAATTCAATGAAAATAAATTTACAAATATTAAGGACGTATTGAATACGATCTGTGTCCGAATAAACAAAAGGAATATAAAATTAATTTAATATCTCAGAGATGTATATGGTCTCTGAGCGTCCAAATATGATTAATAACAATGATTTCAAAGTGCTTAGAGATGTAAATGATCTCTAAGCGCTAAAATTAAAATAAGTAAACTTAATATTGTTAGAGCTGTATAAGGTCTCTAAGCGTCAATAATAATAAAACTAATCCAGAACAGGATCATGTCTCTCGTCAATCTACATACAATAAAATAACACTAGTATTAAGGTATTTACTATGCCCTTGCAAGCATGAACAGACCGGACTCCACAAACAGCACCCGATCACGAGTATGACGCGTATCTCAGCCATCGCCTCCCTCGACCATCTGTTAGGGAAGGTGGCGACCCGATCAACGACGCCACCGTAAGCAAAGCCCTTTAAGCGAGCATGACATATTCAGGCTGCCGGACATTAATAAAATCAAAGATTAAAATTACTCTTCGCCGAGAAACAGCATCATGTTTCATAAAATGCAACGACAGAGATAAGTATTTATACAAGGAAATATGCTAAGTGAAGCATAGGTATATTAAAAGTAACAGGATTTAACTATCACTGGCTTAAAAGCATTTTTGTCATTTAAGAAATCGTTGACAGTATAATAGGCCTGGCTTAACAAATAACGTTTAATATGAGACTTAAATTTACTAAGTGGAAAATTAACTATATCGATGGGTATTTTATTATAAAATCGTATACAGTTCCCCACAAACGACGTGCTAACCTTCCGGAGACGACTGGCCTTCACTGCAATCTTGTGTTTACTTCTAGTGTTGTAGTCGTGGATATCACTGTTAAGTTTGAATTCTTGAATATTTTTTCGAACATACATAATGTTTTCAAGAATGTATTGACATGCCACAGTAAGAATATTTGCCTCCTTAAATTTTTCTCTGAGAGATTCTCTGGCCTTAAGTTGGTAAATGGAGCGTACAGCTCGTTTCTGTAGCACGAAAACGGTCTGGATGTCAGCCGCTTTTCCCCACAACAGGATTCCATAGGACATAACACTATGAAAGTAACTGTAATATACCAGCCTGGCCGTCTCAACGTCAGTTAACTGTCTAATACGTCTTACTGCATAGGCCGCAGAACTAAGTTTGCCGGCCAGAGTGGCAATATGCGCATGCCATTGCAGTTTTGAATCTAAGGTGACACCTAAAAACACTGTTCTATCTACAAATTCCATTTCATCCGACTTTAATTTGATCTTAGAGTTGTTTGCCTGCTTGACATTAGGCATAGTGAATTTGATGCACTTTGTTTTCTTGGAATTTAAGAGCAAATTATTTGCTGTAAACCAGTTCACAACAGTACCTAGTGCCTCATTAATACCGTCAAAGTTTTTGTCTTTGCGGCCTACCTTGAAGATAAGCGACGTATCATCTGCGAATAGCACTATATCATGTTTATCTTTTACAAGGTTTGGTAAATCATTAATATAAACTAAAAACAGAAATGGACCCAAAATTGATCCTTGAGGAACTCCAAGAGCAACCGTTGTCCCTGCAGATTGAATCCCGTTGATGACTACCCGTTGAGTTCTCTCTGACAGATACGATGTAACAAGGTTCAGGGCACCGTTTTTTATCCCATAATGGCTTAACTTTCTAATTAAATTCTCGTGATTAACGCAATCGAATGCCTTTGATAGATCACAGAACACTCCAATAGCATCTTGAGCCTCTTCCCAGGCATCAAAAATATGTTTAATTAGTACCACACCGGCATCAGTGGTAGAGCGACCTCTAGTGAACCCGAACTGATTGCTATTGAGTAGTTTATTGCGATTAAAATGGGACATCAGCTGACTAAGAATGACTTTCTCAAAAACTTTGCTTAATGCCGGTAGTATTGAGATTGGTCTGAAGTTGGTAGGGTCAGTTTTTGATCCTGATTTAAACAACGGGATGATTTTACTGTGTTTCATCAGGTTAGGAAAAACTCCAGTATCAATACATTTATTGAAAATATCAGCTAAGAAAGGTGCGATTGATTCTACAATGGAATGTAATACTTTTACTGAAATACCCCAAAGATCTTCAGTCTTTTTTAAGTTTAATGATTTAAATGCTTTAATTACAATATGTGGGGTCACGTAAGTGAAGCTAAAGATTTCTTTACATTCTGTTACATTTTCCTTCAATAACGATTCAGCGACATCTGGTGATGAATTCAAAGACTTCGTGGTATCGACGGGTACATTAGTAAAGAACCGCTCAAAATGATCTGCCACTTCGTGGTCAGAACTCACTAGAGTGTCATCGACTCGCAGGCTGAAGTGCGCATCTTTTAACTTACTTTTCCCAGTTTCATTGTTGATAACTTGCCATACAGTTTTAATCTTATCACTGGAGTTCTGGATCTTTTTTGACAAGTAATCGGCTTTAGCAGCGACACACATTAACTTAAAAGATTTTGAATAGTTCTTAACATACTCTAGAAATTCCGGCCTTTTATCAGTAGTTCTTGAATCATACAAGTCATAGAGTCGGCGCCTCTTCTCGTGAATGTCTGGCGTAGCCCAGTCGCTAAATTTAGTTTTAATCTTGCTTTGAATCTTCTTCAAATTAAAACAGACATCGAATTCAGTTTTGATACAATTAAACAATCGAGTACACAAACGGTCAGGGCTTTCCTGAGTAAGTGGAAGATAACATAATCTTTTCATTATATTACGATTGAATAAATCTAAGCTCTTTTCAGAAATAGGTCTGCACATAGTGTGTCGTGGAACTTTGTCAGTTTTCCCGCTGAAGGCGACTTGTTGTCCACAGTGGTCAGAACTTAAGTTGTTTATAATAAATTTACTAATCGCATTCTTGTTACTGAAAATGTTATCTATACATGTCGCGCTGGTTGCTGTAATGCGAGTTGGCTCACAAAACAAGTTCACCAGGTTAAAAGATTTAAAAGTATTCACTAGACTCACACTCATGGGCGATTTCTCAAGTAAGTTAACGTTAAAATCACCGCAAACAATAACGCATTTTGTACTCTTAAAAATACTGCTGAGCACTTCTTCCATCACTGTCTCAAATAGACTGTAATCCGCCGATGGGGGCCTGTATACGCAAAGGGAGATCTCCCTTGAGCAGCTCGTTAATTGACCAATAGGTTCTCCAGGCGTTTTGGATCCGTCTATCGACTTCTTTATCCTGCCTCTGGTTGAAAGAAACTAATTGGCCTAAATATGTGTACTCGTCGATATGCTGTATTGACTGCCCATCTACCTCAACCCTACTTTTCCTACTGTTGGTCATTATTTGGGTCTTAAATCTGTTCATTACGAGACCAAATTGAACGCTTGCCAAACTTAGGTCTTGAAGCATTGTTTGGAGTTCCTGGGCCGTCGAAGAGAATAGTACAATGTCATCGGCAAAACGGAGATTCGTTAATCTTCTCTCGCCGATGACAATGCCTTTGTTTTCCCAGCGGACCGCCAAGTTTTGAAATATTTGTTCCAGAGTGCTTGTAAATAGTTTCGGAGATAGCGGGTCTCCCTGTTTAACACCTCTTCCGATTTTGAACGACTGACCAGAAGATTGCAATTTTATATCTGCTGTACTATTGTCGTAGATGGAATTAAGTAGATCTATGTACGTGGATTCGATATTTTGATGACGGAGTGCTGTAAATATGGAATTATGTGTAATGCTATCGAAAGCTTTTGCATAGTCTACAAAGCCTAGATAGAGGGGTTTATTGTATTCGTGGCATTTTTCTATGACTTGATTAAGGGTGTGTAGGTGGTCGGTGGTCGAGAAGCCGGGACGGAATCCGGCCTGCTCGGGGGGTTGGTGTTTATCGAGTTGTCCAGCAATGCGACACTCTATCACTTTGATGAACGTCTTGTATAGGTGCGATATTAGACTAATCGTTCGTTAGTTGTTGATCTCACTCTTATTTTCCTTTTTGTGGAGAAGTATTATGTTTGCGTGGGTCATTTGTTTGGGTATGCTTCCTGTTTGCAGTATTCTATTAAATAGATTGGTTATGTGGGGTAGTAGAACACGTTTGCCAAGAGTTAAGCATTCTGTGCTGAGCCCATCTCCTCCTGGGCTTTTTCCAAACTTCATGGTCCGAAGAGCCTGTTGTACTTCGTACCCTGTGATTGGTGGGATGGACTCAGTACAGACATATTGCTTGGTGGAGGCGGGTTTTTGCGGGTCTGAATAGAGGTTTTTGTAGAAATTGGTACAAATATCTAATATTTTGTCACGACTATGTTGCTTATGCGGTATAATTATTATTAATAAATAAATAAATAAGAGCCGAAATTATCGTACTATCTGTCGCATTCTAACTCATTTTGGTGCACCATAAGGATTTAACGAGACAACTATATGAAAAATCATCTGGCTTAGTACTGCGAGTCTGCTTTTCTCTGATGTCTGTGCAAGAATGCGAGTACGAGAGTGACGGGTGTCTTCTCCATGACAATAAATGATAAATTGGCAACAATCATACACCCGCAGTTCAGGTATTATGAATCATAAAATGACACACACAGTTGAAAAAAAAACATCCTTCCAGTGGTCAACAATAACAGATTATTGTTGATTGTAACTTAGTTTTTTTTTACTTATATAAATTTATAGAAACAGAGATGCTGTGTACGCGGAAAATCAATACAACCAAAATATTTGCTTTTAGTTGCTGCAAGTTGTGATTCCGTGCATCGCGGCTGATCGCAGCCACGCACGATCGATTGCGTGCGACTGACAAGAGAACTGACGTGACAATAGTCAGGGTATCAAAATGTATGGTGCCGTTTCCGTAGTCTGTGAGCGCCAGCTACCTGACCACCATACATTTTCATACACTGACTAATTGGCCGCACGTGTCAGTCACACGCAATCGATTGCGCGTGGCTGCCGCGATAGAGGGAATTACACCTAAAATGGTAAAATCGAGAAACCGCTATGCGTAGGATAAATATAGGATGAGATAAGCTTCGACTCACTGCTTTGTTAAGTCTGCGTCATGAACGTCAACGATCGGTAGCACCGCCAAAATCGAAGCTACCGATGGGCATTTCCCTGCAAAATAAAAATGTTTTTTTATCGCATGTAACAGAACACATTTTGAAAGACTAAGCCGAAATTTGATTATCCATAACAAAGCTTCGTCGCTCAGGGTGATCAGGTTATCGGGGTGTCACCAGCGTAGTGCAATATGGGGCAATTGATTCACAGGTACTGAAACTTATTAAACTTGAAGTATAGCTCGTTATTTAGGTTGTAAGAATAACGAGCTATATTTAACTGTACGTTCCATAAAGCGTCAAAAGGACTCTTTTCAAAGCCTTCTGCCAGTCATTCTATACATGCAGCCTATGGGTCAACTACACCAAAAAAGCATACAGTGCGCTACGAGTCCAGTACCATAATGGATATAGGGCACTGATGGGACTGCCACGGCATTGCAGCGCATCAGGAATGCTTGTCGAGGGAAATATAGACTCGTTCCAGGCACGGCATTGCATGCGCAAAAGAACAGCATCCCTGATGCGCCGTCTTACAGACAGCAATAGTTTGCCGGCTATTGTAGCTGGAAGGGTGGACGGATCCTTTTTTGAACACTGGACACGAATGCACATCAGCATGTGTCCAGTGTTCAAATAAATTACCGATTTACTTTTAATTTAATAATAGGTTTAGAAATAAATACTTAATACTAACATAATCTTAAGTCAAACACTACTTATACTAACAACATATATGGATGTAACTGATCCGAAATAAAGATTAATAAATAAAAAAATCATTAATTACATCTGTCAACTGCCCTATTGTATATGCATAGGAGTAACCCGTGATCTTCCTAATTATTGTCTGTGATTTATGTACGTACCAAGCTAGTAAATTACCGACGCTAGTATCTTCGCCACTTTATAATGGGTCGTTGTTATGGGTTCAATGATAGCAACCGATATTTTATTCAAGGTGATCCTGGCCCAATTATTTGAGCCTAGAAATTTACCATAACATATATTTGCTAATCACCCTTATCAGGTTTGTTAAGGTGCAAACACGATTGGAAACAAAAACCTCGAGATACGTTATTATATTACTAGTTAGTAGTAGGTTTGGATAAAATGAAATTTCCATGAGTTGCATACCTTAAGCATGATTCAGCTTTAGGCTAATTGAACCATTCGCGATTCCCGTATAATAATTATGTATTTAACTGAAAATATAAACCTGTTGGCGAGTAATATACAGTGAAGTGTTGCATCTCGTTTTCTCGTGCGCAGAAGACATAAGCGTGTCTCTTCGGGTAGGTGTCGTTAACAGAATGAACGTATCCCCTTAACCAGTGAATATCTCCATCATACCGAATCACCTATTATGTGACGAGGATTCAACAAATTAATCAAATCTCATTTAATCATACTATGTTTTTGTAAAACCTACTTAGAAATATATGTAACTGTAAAACAAACCTTCGTTGGAAGTTTGGTTGGCTTGTGTCTCTATCGTTCCGTCATTATCTACTTCCAAGTTATTGTCTTCATCATTAATGTCATCTTTACCAGGAACACAAAGACAGCTTTCGTTTTTGAAGCCTTCAAAACAGCTACAGGGTCCGGTTCCATTGGTCATGTATACCGGCTCACCAATTTGCGGTCGACTGGAGAAATTGCAGACAACGATCACTGTCTGAAACACATGATTAGAGAATGGAAATGTTGACATCAAGTAAAGTATTTTCCACTGCGACATACGATCCACTGAAAATCAGATACTTGATTACTGTTCACGAATGAAGAAGTGGCTAGTGGCGTTCTCGTACAAACACTTCAGCACTTCGATATAACGGTAGCCCACTTGGCACCGCTGGAGAGATTGTAGTACAGCCCAGGTTTCAATCGAATCGAAGGCTTTTTTGTAGTCCATGAACGCTAAACAGAGGGGCAGGTTATACTCCGTAGTCTTTTGTATAAACTGACGGAGCGTATGGATGTGGTCTACGGTGCTAAAGCCTCTTCGGAAACCGGCTTGTTTGGGAGGCTGGAAGTCATCTAGCTTGTGTGCGAGACGGTTCGTAATGACTCTTGAAAACAACTTATAGACATGTATTATATTCTTCTTATATAATGTATATTCAGTAAGGCGTTGTCACCCTTTTTAAAGGACAGCACCACCACACCTCTGTTCCATACCTTTGCCACTATGTCAGTCCGACTCCTTCGAATCGCTAAACTTAAGTGGCAGTGGGCGGGGCACATAGCACGTAGAACCGATGGCCGTTGGGGCGGAAAAGTTCTCGAGTGGCGACCACGTACCGGAAGGCGTAGCGTGGGCAGGCCCCGGTGTCCGTTGGATGCGGGTGGTGCAGGGCCGGTGATTGCGGAAGTCTTTGGAGGAGGCCTATGTCCAGCCGTGGACGTCTTTCGGCTGACATGATGATGATGATGACGACTGGAGAATACCCTGGTGTTTTATTTGGTACCTCCTGCTACCTATTCAATATAAAAGATACAGTCCATATCTACGTCAACCTATTGTCCGACGCCCATCAAAGAGCAAACCCAACAGATACAATATGTATATAGCTTGTAGATTTATGATTTTGGTAAACTGTTTTTTGTACAGTAGTTGTTGTTGTAAATAAATTTTATGCAAAATATATGTTATCATTTCATTCAGTCATTCACTGCTCAACATCGACCCAATGCTTGATTTTCAATCAATCTTTTGATTCTTATTATAAGCATCATCATCATCATGTCAGCCGAAGGACGTCCACTGCTGGACATAGGCCTCCCCAGACATTGCCACACGATCGGTCATGGGCTGCCCGCGTCCAGCGAACTCTGCGACATTAACCAGTTCAGTTAGTAGTCTGTGTCGTCCGGAAAGCTGGCCCCACTGAGAAATGACGACAGAGGAGCGAGACAGAGCACGCGCTATGTGATGCCAGTGTATATGGCTGGCTGTAAAAACCCGGGTATGTCCTAATACTACAACCAAGACCACCGGGGGATGGACAGCAGCATCCCTGGAGTGCGGTGAAGATACTGCGATCGTCTATTAATCATCACACAATGAGTAGGAGTTGGGAGTGGCGCGTATTGAAATATCTGACCCCTTGTCACACGTCAGCCTATAAACGGCTGTAAGAACTTACATTGTAATAATTCCCATTTCGCCTCGCCTGGAATTCAACGAAACTGGACATAGCGCAGCCGATGTGTGAGGTGGACCCATACACTGACATCAGATACACGTTCCCGTGCCCACTAGAAAATAAAAAACAAATTAAGGTAAACGGTCCTAATGTTTGACTCTGGCCCAATACATTTTGAATCTTAACTAATGGCAATAAGGTATGCATGCGGAATGTACAGAAACAAGATGTCACTATAGGGATAGTATACCATAAAATTATCGCAAAAAGTAAATTAAGAAATATTTTTTATTATGATTTATATGTCTTTGCCGCTCACGGGATAATGTTGTCCCGGACCTTTGGGAGGCATGCGCGGAGCCAAATTATTCAAATGTAAGGGGTACACCGAGCGGAGGTTGTCCCTGCCCGTGACTGTCATGGGACGCATGCAGAGACAGCACCCGCCAGGGTGTACAGAGGATATTGCTAGCTGATGGAATCTAAATGAATCGGTTTATTGTGTAAATATGATGGACTCATGGCTGAGACAACGGACGCCTGCATAACAAAACTGCGTCTCATTTTTATCTCCGGCAGATAGTGACTCGCCCTTTGCTAGAAGGATCATTGTAAATAACGACATTAATAAATTAGTTGACTTAACGTTAAACACCCATGCTGACCCTCCAGTTTCCATCCCAGATAATACGGTCGATATTTCAATAAAAGATATCGATAGGATTTGAGTTATTTAGAAAAAGTTCTTGCATATCTGGCATTTTTTTAGTTTCCTCGTATTCAAAATGAAAGGAAGAGTGTTTACCTTGGGTTAAACCACCCATCATTTCAGCTTCGAATTATTGGAAATATCTCGTCCACCCGTCGGCAAAGGGTCCGACATCACGCATGTGACACGCTTGCATGTCACATGGGCCGTACGCTTGATTGCCATCGATATCGTTTAAAGGAAGAATCATCAGGCATGACCTCAGGTAAGTACCTATACCGCGCGGAGCCTGGCACAAGCGTCAATTGACGGGCAGATAATTACTATAAACAGTACATACACAGCCTTTGATCGTTTTTACTGTGTTCGCCCTCCGTAATTGTTATTAAAATTAATACCTGCCAATGAGTCCTGGAGTCACGGCTTTGTGGGCAGCGAAGGCTTTTCCCGTAAAATCCAGGATGGCATTTTTTCGTCTTTCCGACGTCAGACCTGAATCTGAAGCATACATAACATAGCTTAAACAAGTCTTTTCATAATCGTATTATAAACAGATAATATGCAATATTTATTGAACCACGATAAGTAAATTTTTCCGACTATACACTCATGAACAGTCTCATGCTTAGCCCATTGGGAATACGTCGGCAGTGAGCTTATCAATTTATTATGGCGAATAGAATACTGTCCCAGGAATGAACTTTAAGGCTCTTACCATCTGATTTTCGGTGCTGTATACTCCAATCCAGATATGAGAATCGAGAAATACCCACGATCTGGCCCGCCGTGGGGTACTGATCTGTAACACATTGTATCAGAGAGATGCCATTCATACCAAAATAACAGAAAATCCATAGTGTCAGCCTGGTTAGCCTATTTGGTACCTAGTGACAACTCTGCCTACGAAGCTAAGAGGTCCCAGGTTCGTAACCCCGTAAGAGCATTTGTTTTATGTGGTAAGCAAAAGCAGTTTTGTTCCTGAGACATGTGTTTTGTTTGTGTTTTAATTGGCTTGATGTTTTCTGTGGAATTGACAAGATACTATTCACACTTTTACGTTTCTGTGCTGCCGTTACTGATAAAGATCACGTGCAATCGAGTCTCAGTTTTTTTCCACGACTGGTTCAAATAATACCTCCACAAGCGTACTCAAGCCGCTCAAATTGTCAAAGTCCATAATCCAACCTCTAATGTAGTGGAAATAGTCAATTCTAAAAGTGCAACGCAAAAGTAGAAGGTTCAATTCCTCAAGGTAGCGTTTTGAGCTGTATAATATTTATTATATATTATAATATTATATATATTTATAATATATATTATTTATTATATATATATTTATTATATATATAATATATATTATATAATATAATATATATATTTCTTCTATATATAAATGACGTTCGACAAAACAATCGGCTTCGACTTATTTCTTCTATTTTAATAAATAGGATGATCTTGATATGACATTAAATATTACACAAAAAAGGACGAGCGACAATAATCTATTAATTATTATATTTTTTACTAGCTTTTGCCCGCGACTTCGTCCGCGTATAATTCGTTCTCGCCTTAGAATGATTTGTTTTCCCATACACTCTTTCTCAAGCTCAGCTGGACACCGGAACTTAGGGGTGACATTTTGGAGAAGGAAAGCCACGAATAGATCGGACTGGAGATATTTGCTTGACCAGGCTAGCCTAGGGCCCGCGGCTATAACGCCTCAAATGATGATGATGATACAATCTTTCACCCTTCTTTACACCCCCTTAAGAAATGATTACAGTCAATATGACATTTCCTAGAAATCCTATTGTCAAAACGAATGATTAAGTACTTATTTCGGAATATCAAATGTACCGATTCTAGACGAATGAATCTCGTCAAAAACATTACATGTATATTGTGCAATGGTAAAAGTCTCGCTACGCAGTTCTGCCGTAAAATGTTATCCCAACAGAGCGAGTTCTTCATGTAAGTATGATGACCGAAGGCCGGAAGCAGAGTGGCAAGGCATGCGAGAATAATTACACAGAGCGGGCTTCTCATGTAAGGCTGAGGGCCCAAGGCCTGAAGCAGAGAGGCGAGACACGCGAGGCTGAAGGCCGAGCTATATCGTCGCCGAAGATCCAGTTGCCATATTAATGAAGGTAAATTATACTCCGTTCGTTTTCACGTGATGCCTAGACATATAAACAGACAGACAAACAGACACAAATTCTTAAAACTGTTGAAACGATTTCTGTTATCGATTCTATATCCCCAGTATCCCAGTATCCCCAGCCAACTTTTTTTCGAATATCTTTCATGTACAGACTTTCGAACCTCTTCTAAGTGTATAGGTACATCTAAGATGCTCCAACTGTCTATGCTGACGATTGGGCTGCTCAGCTCAAGTGATCTCTTATATCAAACAGTTTTTATGGTGTAAAGGGTCAAAAATTACGTAAAAAATAACGCACGACAAAATTAAATGGTACACCGACCATACAAAATTTGCATTAAAACAGCTGTTTTTGTATTTAAGCATATGAATAAAAACAACGCCAAAGCAAATACACGCAAAGTAGAACTAATTGCGAAAAGGTTGTGCTCAAAAATAGCGTCAACAATCAGAAGGAATTATGATACTTCGGTTTTGACATAATGAATCGTCAACTTGTTTACAATTCTGCTATGCTTTAAGTTAAATTATATATGTAGTTTTTGAATCTAGAAAACGGGACTGAAATGTGGGTTTAGTCACAGTTACTTAATGGAATAAATCATAATAGTGTTCAAGATTTGAAGAGACCATGGTGGCTGGCGCGCACACTGGGCAGCGCCGCGGCGCAGCGCTTGCGTTAACTTTTTTTTAGTTTCTATCCTAAGATTTCACAAATTTTGAATGAGGATGTTTTTCCTTTGTCGTCAAGTATATGCTTACCAATTTTCTTACCTGTAACTCATGGATTATAGGAGTTCCCATACAAAATTCAACCCCTCTTTTTACCCCCTTTTAACCCAAATCTGCACAATTTTTATAGCCTTAAACCTGAGCGGGTATTTACTCGACAGATTAGTAAAGTTTTTATCAAAATTTCATATAAACAGACAAACAGATAAACAGACAAAAATTCTGAAAACGCACCTAGGTAAGCACTTTTAGGATCATTATCAATTAGTGTAGGTAAAATACAATACAATACAATACTCTTTATTGCACACCTCAATTAAAGGACACAGTACAGTACGTAATAACAATAAGTAGAGGCAAACAAAAGGCGGTCTTATCGCTAAAGAGCGATCTCTACAAGACAACCTTTGGGTAGCTAAAATCAAAGCAAATAATTACAATTCGCAGTAGGTGGTGCAGAAATCATTTATGAAACCGACTAATAATTACAACAATTTTATAATATATTTATAATAATATACATATATAAAAATAAATATATATGCATATATATATTTGTGGCTAACTATATATATATATATATATATATATTTATATATAGTTAGCCACAAAGTCTAAAGGAGCTGAGCCTGAAGTGTCATGACACCCATGGGTCATGGGAGTGATAAATAATAATCCTTAAGCTGTTTTTGAAGACAGCAAGAGATTTAGCACGCCTTAAATCAGGAGACAAATAATTCCAAAGCCGAATAGCTTGGAAAGTGAAGGAAGAGGTACAAAATTTTGATGAAGAGGACGGAAAAGTAAGGAGCAAATTTCGCGAGGACCTAGCAGAAAGAAGTAAACTAAAACGCTCTCTGAGATAGCATGGAATTGTGGGGTTAAAGAGAGTAGAATATATAATTTTTAAGAAAAAAAAACCGACTTCAATGGGGGAGGCCGGTGAAAGATTATTATACTTAGATGGTGCACTCTTAGATTCCATACAATAAAATAAAAATGTCTATAAGTATGTTTATAATGGTAGAAGACTAAGTACCCTCAATTCCTCATGGAATCATGCAAAAACTGCATCAGAACTGCGTTTTGACAAAAAACGGGACTAACTTGGATATATATACTTACAATCAATAAAAGAATTTTCCAAATCGGTTAAGAAATGACGGAGTTATGGAGTAACAAACATTAAAAAAAAAAAACATACAACCGAATTGATAACCTCCTCTTTTAAAATCTTGAAGTCGGTTAAAAAGGGAAAGGATGTCAGAGTTACGACGAAAACGGATAGGGAGCCACTTAAGCTGACAACGGAAATGGGAAACATGGTCATATTTGCGTAACCCAAATATGAACCGAATGCAGACATTTTGAAGGCGCTCAAGCTTATTAAGTTACTCCTCGTTGAGATCAATATACGAAACATCAGCATAATCTAAGATGGGGAGGAGGAGTGTTTTAGTAAGCGCAATTCTAGTGGCAATGAGCAGGAAATTACATAGCCTTCTGAGAGAAGCTACAGCTGAAAACATCTTCCTGCTGACCTCGTTTACTTGAGGTACCCAAGATAAAGTCCTATCCATAATGATACCTAGATTTTTAACTTGGGTTGAATAAGGAATCAAGACGTTATCGAAGTAAAATGATAAAATGCCATTAAAATCTATTTTAGAAATAAATTTTGAGCTCCCAATTATAACCGCCTGGGTTTTAGAGGGGTTAACCGTGAGTCCAAAACCTCGACTCCAATTTAGGATACGCGCCAGGTCATTGTTTACAGCAGTGATGACAGATGGAAGATCATTAAGCGTACCCTGCGAATAAATTTGAAGATCATCGGCATAAAGGTGATTGTAGACGACAGACCCTACCCTCCCCTGATGTACCTAGCACGTAATTTAGAAAGAAATAAAGATAAGACGTTAGCTAGGTAAATGTAAGAGTAACCCTGTTATTTAAAATGGAATATTTAAGAAATATTGTCATATTTACGTAAATATTAGAACCTTGTCGCACTAAGCGGAAGGAATAACTCTTTAGGGCGAGTTTATTCATTTCAGCAAGTATTATGACACAATTCGAGTGATTGCGCAATGATACTTGGAAATTTCCATACGCAGTAGAATGAAAGATTGCGTAATAATGTAAAATATGTCGATCGTAGATCGAAATTACGCTATGAAAATGGCATGTTTGTGAGCTAACTCACAAACAGTTGACTCTGAGACAATAAGGTTTTTATTATATAAAGTAGGCGCTGAGGCGCATATTATAAGCCCTGTTTGAATCACAGGCACTAAGAAATGGTCGCGCAGCGAATTTCTTAAGATTGAATAAATTCAGAATAGTCGTTTTTACACAACGTTCTTCCCTCTCAGAGCCAATATTAGGGAGACACTGTCCAAGTATAAAGGGTCACGTGTGACCACACCGAACGCCGACTCGATGAGTCCTAGTACAGGCCAGTGAGATAATCACAGCCTCCGCAATCCGCGGAAAACCGCGAGATTTGTAAGATTCCCTATTTATACTCGGACAGCGCCTCGTAGCGTGCGCAACTTCGTGGTGCTCACGTTACGGTCAGCCATTACGAAAGAAAGGAGGTGAGTTCGCAACGTACTTCACTTAGTACCGAAGAGACACTCCAAAGAAGAAACCCAGAACAAGAAAGAAAAAGTGCGTTGGGAACTCAGCTCAGGAAAAGTTTAGGAATCTAGACATTGTGTCCTAGATTTAGATAAAATCAGTGTTAAAGTCATTATAAATAAGTAACTTTATTATATACAGTGTTAACTTCCAAATACGTTTTATTAAGAACATAATCTGTGATAAACAATATAAGCGATTTACAATCCGTCCGGACTTCTTATTTACTTGTTACGAATCATAAGAAAAAGCAGAACCAAGGTGGCACCAAAATTAGAGTAGAGTCAGTCACTGTTATTTTACGAGAGGAACTACCAGTCATTTGTATACAGTCCACTTTAAACATTTATATTTTTGGGCCTAATCAATCAGGATTAGTGCATCATTTACATTTTGGTCCTTAGCGATCCGAATCTTTTAGGATATCAGTGCAAGTGTTAAATTCAGTGCCGAACATTCGAACATTCGCGAAGTGCGTCGTGACGCGAATCGCGACGCGTAGTAGTGAACGAATTTTTGTTGTGGAAAACTGCGATTAAGGGCGTCGGGACTTAATGCGTAGTAGTGTTAAAGTAATTATTTCGAGAACAAATTATTATTTTTATACGTGATTCGTAAAAGTGAACAGATTTTATTGTTGTAAACTGCGATTAAGGGCGTCGAGACTTAATGCGTAGTAGTGTTAAATTATAATTATTTAAAGAACAAGTTTTTAATTTTTTATTTACGCGACGCGTAATAGTGGACGGATTTTATTTTTGTAAACTGTGATTAAGGGTGTCGGAACTTAATGCGCAGTAGTGTTAACGTATAGCTACGGTGGTTTATATTGTTTTTTGACTGTGAGAACTTAATATCCGAGTGATTTAAGATCGTATACTCGTCGGAACGAGTACGAACGGGTTTTGTTTTGTATATCAGCCGAACGCTGATGCGCACTTAATATCCGAGCGATTTAAGAGCGTATACTCGTCGGAACGAGTTCGAATAGGTTTTGTTTTGTATATCAGCCGAACGCTGATGCGCACTTAATATCCGAGCGATTTAAGTGCATATACTCGTCGGAACGAGTACGAGTAGGGTTTTCTTGTGTATATCAGCCGAACGCTGATCGATCCTGAATGCGATTCAGAATCACGTGTGTCTTTCTAAAGTCGGTACTAGTCAATTAGGTCGTCATACTGAGCTGAGTCAGGGCGAATGAAGACGCCCGCGAATCGGAGAACCCGATCCCGATCTTCTCCTTCGGCGCGCGTCATGACCACGAGGTCGAGAACGTCGGACCGCGACGCGGAGGAGCGACGCCTGTTCCTGAGGGAGGGCGCGGATGCTGCGCAGCAACGAAGAGCCGCGGCCGCTGGATCGGCTGCTGGCGCTACCACTGACGCCGCTGGCGTCGCTGGAGCTGCAGCTAGCATGGCTGGCATGTCTGCCGGAAAGGCTGGCGGACCTGCTGGCGTAGCCGGCACGTCTGCTAGCATGGCTGGCAGGCTTGCTGGAAGGGCTGGCATGACCGGCACATCGGCTGGCATGGCTGGCACATCTGCTGGCATGTCCGGCACATCGGCTGGCATGGCTGGCACGTCTGCCAGAAAGGCTGGCGGACCTGCTGGCATGTCTAGCGCGTCTGCTAGCATGGCTGGCAGACCTACTGGCGCCGCTGGCACCGCTGGTGTGGACGCTGGCGCCAACACTATGACCCGAGAGGCCATCTCCGAACAGTCCAGGTTTCCCCTATCTGCACTCCGAGGCCAGAACGAGCGCCCGGAGCGATCGGCAGAACGGGAACAAAGGGACAGAAGAAGAACGAAGACCGCTAGCGCCGCCGCTGGCGCCGCTGGCGCTGGTGGCACCGCTGGCTTTAATGCTGGCGCTGCCGCTGGCGCCGACGGCGATCCAGCTGGCAGTGCTAGCAATGCTGCTGGCACCATCACCGGTGCCCCTGGGGCATTCTCCGAACCGACTTGGTTCCCTCCATCTGCACTCCACGCTCAGAACGAGCGTCGGGAGCGAACGGCAGAGCAGGGGCCCTCGGACAAGAGGCCCAGGAAGACAGCAAACGTGAGTAAGCACCGAACTAGCACCGGGGCCGCGCCAACGGCCTTGGTGCACGAACAGCCACCAAGATCTCCGAGCATCCACGAACGGGGAAGATGGCGCCGCGAGGACGGCGGCCGTCTGCGACCACGGGAGCAACAGCCAGACGACGACGCATGGGACCGAACACGCGTCATCGATCGCGAACGGGCTGAGCATCACCCAGTGACGAGTGGCGAAGCAGCATCGAGGAATGTTGCTTTCGCGGACCTCGTCCAGTCCACCCCACACAGATCTCCGAGACCGGCGAGCACGGTTTCGCACCGAAGCAGTCGCGCCGCGAGCCACCGACTGCAAGCCGAAGCCGAGGCCGCAGAACAGCTGGCGCGACTGCGCCGAGAAGAGCTGGCGATCGATGCCAACCAGCGTCGACAGGAGCTGGCGATCGAAACCGACCTAGTAAACAGGCGGTTACAGGCAAGAATTGCACAAATAGATTCTGAAAGTTCCGGTGGTAGCGACCGAATCGCCCGATGGGTGGACGAGTCCGCGGAGCGACACGACGTGGAAGACCGTCGAGTGCTACGGACCCGGGACAACGAACCAGTCGTCTCGTACGAACGAGTACCAGTCCTCGCTCAAGTGGAAGAAACGCCGAGGCGTCCAGGAGAGCGGATCCCGATCAGAACCGAACCGAAGAAGCTGGAGCGCGCGACCATGAACTACGGCCGGCGCCCCCTTTCTCCAACCCAGGGACTGGAGTACGAGTACGAAGGTGAGCATGAACCAGAACGCGTGAACGAGCCCATGACGCCTCGTTCGAGGTTCACAGCGACGACGACCCCAGAAGGTATGGTAGAGTTGTTTGAACGGATGCAGAGCGCAGCCCGTCCAGCAACCAAGGAGGTGTACGAGTTGCCACACTTCCACGGGGACGTCAGTGAGTGGCGTTGCTTCCTCAACACATACATTGAGAGCAACAAACGCTATAAGTTTAGCGGCTACGAGAACGTCGCGCGCCTGAGGGCCGCGATCAAAGGTGAGGCGAAGGCGTGCGTGCAGCACATCCTGTCGACGGCGACCACACCAGACCTGGTGATAAGGATACTGACGAAGCAGTATGGTCGCAAAGATTTCCTAGTGGACAAGGCGCTAGAAGATCTCAAGAAGCTGCCACGCGTCGGGTCGAGCGCGAACGACCTCAACACCTTCGCCATCCAGATCATGAACATAGTAAGTACGCTTATGGATCTGGACGATGCGCACTACGCGAACAACCCGCTACTAGTGCGCGAGGTGACGGACAGATTGAGTCCGCATCTCCGATCGCGCTACTGCGACTACGCCCGAGGGCAGAAGAGCGGCGGCCTAGCAGAAATCCAGGTGATGGCAGATTTCTTGCTCGAAGAGAGTGATCTGCAGCTGGAATTCACCCACGCTAGCGCTCCCACCGTGAGGGACGTGCCACGGGGAGCACCGCCACAGACGAACGCACCGAAGACCCAGAACCGGAATGACAACCGCCCGCCGCCGCCCCAGCAGAACCGATGGGGCCCGCCGCAGCCGTTGCCTTCAAAGGTGGCGTACGTGACCGAACAGGTACAGCCATCACGGGTCCAGGTATGCCTCTATTGTAGCGCGAGTCATCGAACGAACGAGTGCCGGAAACTGCAGGCCCTGCAACTACCGGCGAGATGGGACTGGGCGAAGCAGAACAGAATCTGCTTCAGATGTATGGACGCCAGGCATCAGCGCTCTCAATGCCGAGCGAAAGGCTGCAGTGTTCCTGGCTGCCAACATCCCCATCACAAGCTGCTCCATCCGGATGAACCACGATCGCCGACGCCGTGTGAACGAGGCACGGCACAGGGAGCGACTCGTGGACCCCGCACCGAACCGAACCTGGACAGCGGGGTAGAGCAGAGCAGCTACGCGAGTAACGCCGAGGAAGCTACCGAGGTATTACTCAAAGTTCTCCCCATAACGATATCGGGCCCCAAGGGCGACGCCCATATCTACTGCTTGCTGGACGAGGGATCGACCGTCTCACTCCTCGAGCAGAAAGTCGCTGACCTGGTTGGAGCTACTGGACCACAGGATCAGCTGACAGTGCGCGGCGTTGGAGGGATCGCGCACAGCGGACACTCCGAACGAGTGTCGGCCTACGTACGGTCAAGGAATGGAGGCTTAGCTTACCCCGTAAGACTACGAACGGTAAGTAACCTCGGCCTGAGAGGCCAGACCGTCAACAAGGAACTGCTGGATCGATACGAGCACCTGCGAGAAGCCCGCGGTGCCGTATGCAGCTACGGTGCGCCGCAGCTGCTGTTAGGTGCCGACCATTGGCACCTGCTGGTACCCGAGGAGATACGAACCGGACCAGGAGACGGCCCCGTCGCTATAAAGAGCGCGCTGGGGTGGGCGCTCTTCGGTAAGAACCCCGGTTATCTCAGAACGAACGTACAAACGGTGTACCACGCGACGTGCGAACGTGAGTCGCACGACGCAATAAACCCAGCAGAAGATGCCACCCGCCTGCGACCGAGCCAGAAGGTGAGCATCAACGATAGATGGTCCACGGGTCCCGCCTTCTGGAGCCAGGCGGAGGACCAGTGGCCACCAGTCATATCCACCAAGAACGTGGAGAGAGATTATTTGTAATTGAGAAGAGAGATTATTTGTAATTGAATTAATAAACATAGAAAATAACAAGGGAGACAGCACGCCGCCTTGCGGAACGCCGGCCTGCGTGTGACACCAAGAAGAATGGACATCATCCACTTTTATACGTTGCCGACGACCAGTTAAATAACTGCGAAACCAGTCCATTACTGCAGGAGATACATTAAGAGAACGCATTATCTCAAGTAGGATGTCGAAATCGACAGCATTAAACTTGTTACTAAAATCCAACAGCGTCAATACTGTCAACTTCTGAACATTCATGCCCGCCCGGATGTCGTGAGTAATCTTCACGAGAGCAGTAGCCGTACTATGACCAGGACGGAAACCGGACTGGAGTGGATTGAAGAGATTACATTTAAGTACGATGTCAGCTGCTGGTGGACTAGGCGCTCAAGGACTTTAGACAGGAAAGGAAGTATCGAAATGGGGCGATAGTCAGTGAACGAGGATGGATTAGGCTTTTGGGGTATTGGAATGATATGAGCATCTTTCCACTGCGAAGGAAAAGAACCAGATGTAATAGAGTTGTTGAGGATAATGGACATTATAGGAATAAGTATGTCGAGGAGAGGGATGATCATCTTACGGCTAACACAATCATTACCGACGGCATTACGAGTAGACGTTATGGACAATACTTTCTTTTTGATGTCACTATCAGTAAACGGAACAATAGAAAAAGGAGGTCTGGAGTTGGAAGCGAAGTTAGATATTGAAGAGTCTTATCCTTCACAGGACCACTAAAAGTGCCTGAAGTCGAGAAATGTTGATTAAGCAGTTCGGTCAATGTCTTTTATAGATGAATCCTGTTGAGACTTTCCAACTCCAAGTGACTTGAGAAATTTCCATACTTTCGCAGGGTCACCACTTTCCACCGACTGATGTATATGACGTCTTTGGGCGTCTCAACAAATAGTATTGCACCGATTTCGCATAGAATGATAACGAGATTTGTTGGCGTCAGAAGGGTTGAGTTTATACTTCATCTTGGCACAATTCTTTTTCTCCAACAAAGCCTTGATTTCGTTAGTCAGCCAAGGGGCAGGAAGATGCTTTGCCTTGATGGCCCAGACTGGAGCGTGAATATCATAGAGCTGGGTGAGTAGAGAATTAAACATGGACACCTGCTCATCTACGGTAGCAGCCCCAGAAATAACAGCCCAGTCAATCTTCAAAGCATCATCAAGGAGTCTATCCACATCCATCCCGCTGAAATTACGCAGAAGGAGAATTTTAGCTTTAGGCTTCGGAGTTCTAACCTTGTACGTGAGGTAAATAAGGTCATGATACGAGAATGCATCAGCAGAGAACTGGCCATGCTTAGCGACATGAGTGACCGAAAATGTAAGGGTGAGGTCTAAAAGAGAGGGAGTGCAATTTGGAAAATGGTGGGTAGGGCCAGAAGGGAGAGTACTCATTTTGCACGCATGGGCTAGGGATTTTAAAGAGCGAGAACGGTAATCATCTTTGAGTAGACATGTGTTGAAATCGCCCATAATAATATGGTGATCGAAGCAGGGCCGGAGATCCAAATAAGTTTTTCTAGGGAGGCAAAATAATTAACATGAAGAGATGGAGAATAAAAAACTCCAAGAGGTAACTTAGTATGAGAAAACGATATGTCGAGAAAAAGATATTCAGCCGTGTCAGAAATCGGAGAGTGTGCAGATATAGACACAATAGAGTATGGTAAATGTGAACGCAGGTATATAGCAACCCCACCGCCACCTCTTCCAGTGCGATCATTACGAATCAAGCGGAAGCCTATAAAAGTGAAAGATGTAGAAGGCAGGCATGGTTTAAGCTTAAGATTCCGACACAAGAATCGCGTGAACATTATTTAAATCGAAAGTTGCACTTAAATCGTTATAATGTGACGGAATGCTTTGAGAATTGATATGTACAATATTTAAGTTTCTGCTGACGTCGCTAAATTCCGCGTCTAGAACGTCATGAAGTGGTGGTAAACTCTTAAAACTGTCATCAGAAATACTACTTAATTCGGATGAGCAAGAATCATCAAAATTATCAGATTGACTGCTGTGGCTAGACAGAGACATAAATAAATATATTAAAAAAAATTGTACAATTCTATACAACAGAAATAACAATATTAACTACTTTACCTAAAATCCTACGGCGCTAACACTACCCGCCAGCAATTATCAATTTTTAGAAAATAAACAAAACGCATCATATAAGTAGTTATGGCAACACTAAAATTAATTAGTGTAGGTACATAATTGTAATCATTACATATTTACATTGTCAACAACTTACGTAATAAGTCCCGCTTAGCTGATAGCCTTAACTTAAAACTTAAAACTATATTTGTCGTCATCGTGATAATAAAAAAATAGAAGTATCTACTGTACCTGTGGAATGACACTGGTTTCGCACAACTTGACACTGGTTGGCCCAGGCCTGGGCGAAAGTTTCCAAGTCGCTGTCCCAAAACTGTAAAATAGTCATCAAATTCTAAGACTAAGGACCATGCGTTAAAAATCAAAATGGTCCCAAAAATCAACTAAGCTGTGAGTTAGTTCATTTAATAGGTTTAATTATATTTGCTTGTAATTACTCTGACTAACATATGAATATCTCAGTTCTGCAATCGAATTCAACTTAGTGCTTATAGAATAAAATTAGATTAAAAGACCTGTTTAAGACCTAACTCTCAGGTTTGTTAGTTTTAGGGCCAGACATAATTTGAGGGCGGGAAAGCTCATATATGCAGCTAAATGGAGTACTCACCAACGTCGGCCAGACTCTTATTCAATTTTTTTATATAACTATCTCGTTCGTTAGTGCTATTTCGCTAGTGTTACATTAACATCCACCACCACCATATCAGCCCAAGGACGTCCACTGCTGGACATAGGCCTCCCCCAATTTAATGGGGGGTAAATGCCATAATCGCCACACTTGGCATGCGGGTTGGCGATCGCAGTATCTCCACCGCACTACAGGGATGCTGCTGCCCATCCCACGGTGGTCTTGGTCGTAGTTTTAGGACATACCCCGGTCCACATAAACATAAAGATACATATTGCATTAGTATTAATAAGCACTTACCAGCTTCCTCATATTTCGCGCCTGCGGCAACCTAATGCCATTCTTTCCCAATATCTCTTTACCCGAAGCCAAATCTCTTCTGAACCTAAACGAACACAAACTTTAACAACAAGAAACAATAGAGTCACCATACAGTGTCTTCCACGTTAAATTTTAACTAGGGCGACTTCCTGATATTTTTTTGGTGCGGAGGCGGTACAATATAGGTATGAGAAAACTGTCAGGTGTCAGTATCAACTGTCAGTTGAGTCAGTATCGCCTCTACATTTAAATGAGTGCTTCCTGACTGACGCGGGATGCGTGAAAGCGGAGTGATACGAATACCGTACTGCCCCGCTTCTGCGCATGGTATTACTGTAGTATTTCGTTAAGTGAGGAAATCTCTGCGACAGTAAGTTCACATCAATTAACACAAGTAAATTTTTAACAAAAAAACACCGACTCCAAACTTTGCCAGACCCCATCCTCCTGCTATATAATTTGAGGATTTCCTTCGATTTTGCCTTACTTATCCCATCCTCTTGCTATATAATTTGAGGAGTTCCCTCAATTTTTCCAAGATCCCGACATCAGATCCAGACTTGGTGACAATAGGACCAACTAAAAAACATACCCTTTCAAACATAAAGAATTTTTGAAATCAGTCTACCAGTCTCCGAGTAATCGGTGAACATATACATAAAAAAAAATATAAAAAATATTCCGACGAATTGAGAACCTCCTCCTTTTTTTATAGTCGGTTAAAAATATCACAAATTGATCCCGCCTAATGTTGGTAAAGACTTCAGTCTTTGGAGTCTTCATTACGAAGATTCGACTTACAACTTAACTCTTTAGTTTTTTAGACTAATCGAAGCTTAAGAGACTCGAATCCTCTAAAAAGACTTGAGTTTTCTATAGAGACTTAAGAGTTTTGTTTACTAAGTGTAACTTTAAAGTGTAACTTTTAACTCAATATTATTAGAACTCAACTGTACTTGTAGAAACGCGTAAGGTTACGCGGCCTACTCAGTGAAGTAGGTAATGTAGAAATCAGTTCTTTGGATAGAAACTTCAAAAGTGAGTCTTTGCTATTAGATTCAAGTATATTGAGGCACGCCTTTTACTGTAGTAAAAAAAATACTATAAAAGATACGATCGTTCGAGTCTTTTCGAAGGCTTGAGTTGTGACTACAGGACTCGATAAGACTCGAAGAAGGACTCGACTCATGACTCAAAAGACTCGGAAGTCTTTTAAGCTTGGAGTACCGTAAGTATGAGTCGAGTTCTTGAACTCCAGACTCCAAAACTTGAGTCTTTACTAACATTAATCCCGCCCCGCTTAGTTAGGTAGACGCCTGGACTAGGTGGAACAGATCTGATTACGTGGTGATAAGTAATTATTCCAACACTTACCCATTAAAGATTTCCAGAAATAGATCCCGTTCTGTATCATATAACGGATGAACTTTACCCTCAGCGCATCTGGGGTTCATGGCTGTCTGTAATACAACCACGATATTATGTTAGTCTCAGGCAGAATCTTTAGCTTTGTCGATGGCAATAAGGAGTACAGCCCCTTATTTCTGGCGACTAACCACCGCCACCATAAAGAGGGGAAGGAGCGAATCTGTATATAAAAATAGCCAACCTAGGTTACTTCCCGAGAATTCCTAGCAGTAACCTACAAGTCTGGCCGCATACATTTTTTTGTGCAATAAATGCTCGATTGCTATCTGTGCTAAATGCCCCATAGTAAGTACTTACATATATTAGTCCCTTAGGTTACAAGTCTACCAAATGACCGAGGCCCGTCCGAGGCCTAATAGATTTTCGTAAATCTTTTCTGTACATTGAACGCGTGACGAATGCTGATAGCACATTAGTAAAGAAACGGAACAGAGACTAAGGTTCTAAAGAGCACACAAAATGTATACCTAATTTATATAATACTAGCATTTGCCCGCGGCTTCGCCCGCGTACTAAGCGAAATTTTTAACCGTCTACAAAAAACCGGTTCGTATGTTTGTCCAAGATTATCTCGCGTTTGGCTGAACCGATTTAGATGCGGTCTCCCGAAAAGTAGTTGTTACATTCTGGAGGTTTCCGTATACGAAGTTTGGTGATTGTGATTCATTAACAGATGAACAGATGAAAAGTCAGTATACATTCTGAGAACATTTGATTTTGGCAAAAATAAGGATCGAAAACTATTATCATACATTTCCGAGAGGCCGAAGGGGAAAGGGCCGATGAAATAAAAGTATGTCTTAAATGCTGGCCCTTAGTAAAAGTATCTGTGTACTACAGTAACACCGATAGGTCTGTAAACGACCAAGCAGCGTGCAACGGTCATAAACTCTGGTCCTTTGAAGTACAGAAATACGGGTAATTCAATATCAAATATCACGTGTAACATTTATTTTTCCTAAAATTAAATTTATTAGGTAGGTTTTGCCAGTTCCCATTGGAGCATCCAAAAAGAAAATTTGGCCTCAGTTCCATTCGCAGTCCTTACTTCAGTCCGTCTGTTACAACCAAGTTGCTTTTACTGGACCGATTGAATTGCAAATTGGCACAAACTATCAAGAATTTAGAGCGCTCGTGGCCCAGCGGCACCCGCCTACCGCGTGCGGTGTGCGAGGTTAAGTAATGTGGGCGCAGGTCAGTTCTTTGATGGGTGACCACTTTGAGTGGTTACTAACTGACTCTCGTGCTTTGGAAGGCACGCTAAGCCGTTGATCCCGGCTGCAATCGTTAAGCCAAGTTAGGGGCCTTCGAGCGGCTTGCGAACTTCTAACAGTCAAGTTGCCCACTCACTTGACAAAGGGGGGTCGAAGTTGCACCACGTGCGTAGGGAGTACCCACCGTTACCCTACACGTGACCCCTGGGTGGTGCTAAAAGTGCAACAAAAACTGGCAACCGGACTTGTTGATTTAAATGGAAAAAAATATCGAAACCTCTATGTCGTTTTTAAAAGCAAGTCCATAGATACCCTACACTCCTATATTATTAAGCCAACTTTATTCCATATTTCAAAGTTACATTTCAAACATTATTAGTAAGTTTTGGGTTAGTTACTTAATTAAATTACCTATTACTATTATTATTAGTGATTTTATTATTTGTTGAAATATGAACCCCTTTTAGGGTAAAGGCCTCCTCCAGCCTTTTCCAAGATTCCCTATCCTTGCCTAAGTTTATCCAGTTTTTTCCTGCAATTTGTGTAATATCATCAACCCACCGTCTTATTGGTCTACCTGCTTTTCTTTTTCCCTCTGGGCCTTTCCATCGTGTACTCTCTATAGTCCACCTTTTATCTGTGTATCGTGAGATGTGCCCAGCCCACTTCCACTTTAGATTAAGTGCCTGCTTGAGAGCGTCGGTGATTTTCGTTTTCTGTCTAATATTTTCGTTTCGCACTTTATGTATTTTTCTAAGCTTCAACATGCTCCTTTCCATTGCTGTTTGGGTGCATTTAATTTTTTCTTTTACTCGATTTGTAAAAACCCATGTTTGGCAGCCGTACAGTAAGCAGGGTAAGAGACAAGTATCAAATACGATTTTTTTCAGATGAAGATTATAATTTCCCTTAAAAATTTCTTTCAGTGACCAATATTTATTCCACGTTGCACTAACCTTCCTTGTTACTTCCTCTATATTGCTAGACTTGTTAAATGACAATTGTTTTCCCAAATAAATATAGTCTCTTACATACTCTATGATATTTCCTTTTATAGCAATAGGCCTTTTGTGGCTGTTAGTCATTAACTTCGTTTTATTTTTTGTTTATTTCTAATCCAATTTTAGAGCTTTCATGATCAAGCGATGTCATCAATGCCTCTAAGTCGGAAATAGGGGCGAAAAAAAACATAATCAATATGGCCGCCACTTTCACAAATTTTACCTCGGATTCGTATTAATAGACTTCTCGGACACACAGATATCGATTTTGAACGAAATCGGGACGAAAATGAAGAAAATCAATATGGCCGCCACTTTTTCCAAATTTTACCTCTGATTCGTATTAGGGCACCTCTCGGACGCTCAGATTTCGATTTTGAACGAAATTAGGAAGGAGATGAAAAAATCAATATGGCTGCGACTTTTTCCAAATTTTACCTCGGATTCGTATTAAGAGACCTCTCGGACGCTCAGATATCGATTTTTAACGAAATCGGGGACCGAAGGGGACAAAATCAATATGGCCGCCACTTTTTCCAAATTTTACCTCGCATTCGTATTACGAGACCTGTCGGACGCTCAGATATCGATTTTGAAAGAAATCGGGAAGAAAATAAAGAAAATCAATATGCCTGCGACATTTTCCAAATTTTACCTTGGATTCTTATTAAGAGACATCTCGGAATTTGAATGAAATCGGGGCGGAAATGAAGAAAATCAATATTGCGGCCAATTTTTTTCAAATTTTACCTCGGTGTCGTATTAGGGGAGCTCTCGGACGCTCAGATATCGATTTTGAACGAAATCGGGACGAAAATGAAAAAAAGCAATATGGCCGCCACTTTTTCAAAATTTTTCCTCGGAGTTGTATTTGGAGACCTCTGGGACGCTCAGGTATCGATTTTGAGCGAAATCGGGACGAAAATGAAGAAAAGCAATATGGCCGCCACTTTTGCCAAATTTTACCGAGGAGTCGTATTAAGAGTCCTCTCGGACGCTCAAATATCGTTTTTTGTCGAAGTCGTATTGGACGGCACTGATTAATAAAACCACTTACAATAAATTGACTCAAGAAAGGTCGTATCTTCATAGGGAATTCACGGCACTTCATGCGCCTTAAGACCTTATAAGGAACCTACATGCCAAATTTGGTATCTCTCGAGTCTCGAACCAGCAGTTTGGGCTGTGCGTTGATATGTCACTCACTTAGGCTGGGTTGCACCGACTTACGATCACAGACTGATCAACGTTAAATATGGCGCCGGCAGATGTCATCCCATAGAAACTTGTCAAACTTTCCATACATTGAAATTTTAACGAACACAGCTTACGATTACAGACGGTTTGGTGCAACCCAGCCTTAGTCAGTCAGTTTCTTCTTGCAATTTGGCACCTACTTTTAAGTTTTCATGCCCGCAATATTAAATTTCAAAATCAATGCCATTTTCGTAATTAACGACCCAATAAATCATAAAAATCACACCCATATTAATATTTAGACATTCCAACCCCCTCGGACCCCAACAAAGGGGATGGTATTTCACGTCCTCCACGTGGGATTTTAAAATTAATTTTGTACTAAAGCAGTAACGCTGCTAACGAAAATTTCTAATTAAAGGGAAAAATTGAAAAATTTTATGCTCCGAGCTGGATTCGAACCTGCGACATCTGGCATACGCGGCCAATCGCTCTAGCCTCTGAGCTATCGGAACAACCAAGCTCGTCCACGAAATCCTTCAATAGTTCCCTCTTACAACGCCTTAGGGAGGCGTACAGCGACATCTACCGTAGAAGACTTAGGCTTCTATGAACGGCACCAACGTCTCAAATTACATTGAGAAATCGTCAGTAACGATGCGCCATCCCATACTAAATTAATTTTGTACTAAAGCAGTAACGCTGCTAACGAAAATTTCTAATTAAAGGGAAAAATTGAAAATTTTAATGCTCCGAGCCGGATTCGAACCTGCGACATCTGGCATACGCGGCCAATCGCTCTAGCCTCTTCGTGGACGAGCTTGGTTGTTCCGATAGCTCAGAGGCTAGAGCGATTGGCCGCGTATGCCAGATGTCGCAGGTTCGAATCCGGCTCGGAGCATTAAATTTTTTAATTTTTCCCTTTAATTAGATTTTAAAATTATTGTTGTTTTCGTAATCAGCGACCCGATAAACCATAGAAACCACACCCATATCGATTTTCAGAATTTGTCACCAGATTTCCCCCTTTTAGGGGTTGATTTCTCAAAAAACCTGAAACACATGTTTACTCCGTTATCGTTAGAAATACTCCTGTGAAGTTTCGAATAATCTAACTAATCTTGATTCCCCATACAAACTTCGGACCCCCATTTCACCCCCTTAGGGGTTGAATTTTAAAAAATCCTTTCTTAATGCACCTCAAGACCTTATATGGAACCTACATACTAAATTTGGAATCCCTTGAACCAGCAGTTTGCGCTGTGCGTTGATATGTTGGTCACTCAGTCAGTCAGTTATTTCTTGCAATTTGGCACAAACTTTCAAAAGTTTTCATGTCCACAATATTAAATTTCAAAACCGATGCCATTTTCGTAATTAACGTCCCAAAAAACCATAAAAACGACACCCATATTAATATTTAGACATTTCATCCCCCTCAAACCCCAACAGAGGGGGATGGTATTTCACGTCCTCCACGTGGGATTTTAAAATCATTGTTATTTTCGTTATCAGCGACCTAATCTAAATATATAAAAGAAGAAACTGACTGACTGACTGACTGACTGACTGACTGACTGACATATCAACGCACAGCCCAAACCCCTGGTCCTAGAGATTCCAAATTTGGCACGTAGGTTCCTTATAAGGGGGTGAAATGGGGGTCCGAAGTTTGTATGGGGAAACAAGATTAGCTGGACTATTTTATTCGAAACTTCACAGGAGTATTTCTAGCGATAAATGAGTAAACACGTGTTTCAGGTTTTTTGAAAAATCAACCCCTAAAAGGGGTAAATGTGGTGACAAATTCTGATAATCGACATGGGTATTGTTTTTATGGTTTATTAGGTCGCTGATAACGAAAATAACAAGTATTCTAAAATCCCACGTGGAGAACGTAAAATACCATCCCCTCCTGTTGGGGTGCGAGGGGGATGAAATGTCAAAATATTAATATGGTTGTCGTTTTTATGGTTTTTTGGGACGTTAATTGCGAAAATGGCATCGGTTTTGAAATTAAACATTGTGGACATGAAATCTTTTGAAAATTTGTGCCAAATTGCAAGAAATAACTGACTGACTGAGTGACCAACATATCAACGCACAGCGCAAACTGCTGGTTCTAGAGATTCCAAATTTAGTATATAGGTTCCATATAAGGTCTTGTGGTGCATTAAGAAAGGATTTTTCAAAATTCAACCCCTAAGGGGGTGAAATGGGGGTCCGAAGTTTGTATAGGAAATCAAGATTAGTTAGATTATTTTATTCGAAACTTCACAGGAGTATTTCTAACGATAAATCAGTAAACATGTGTTTCAGGTTTTTGAGAAATCAACCCCTAAAAGGGGGAAATCTGGTGACAAATTCTGAAAATCGATATGGGTGTGGTTTCTATGGTTTATCGGGTCGCTGATTACGAAAACAACAATAATTTTAAAATCCCACGTGGAGGACGTGAAATACCATCCCCTTTGTTGGGGTGCGAGGGGGTTGGAATGTCTAAATATTAATATGGGTTGATTTTTATGATTTATTGGGTCGTTAATTTCGAAAATGGCGTTGATTTTGAAATTTAATATTGCGGGCATGAAAACTTAAAAGTAGGTGCCAAATTGCAAGAAGAAACTGACTGACTGAGTGAGTGACAACACACAGCCCAAACTGCTGGTTCGAGACTCGAGAGATACCAAATTTGGCATGTAGGTTCCTTATAAGGTCTAAAGGCGCATGAAGTGCAGTGAATTCTCTTTGAAGATACGAGTACGACCTTTCTTGAGTCAATGTATTGTAAGTGGTTTTATTAATTAGTGCCGTCCGATACGATTTCGACAAAAATCGATATTTGAGCGTCCGAGAGGACTCTTAATACGACTCCTAGGTAAAATTTGGCAAAAGTGGCGGCCATATTGCTTTTCTTCATTTTCGTCCCGATTTCGTTCAAATCGATATCTGAGCGTCCGTGAGGTCCCCAAATACGACACCGAGGTAAAATTTGAAAAAAGTGGCGGCAATATTGATTTTCTTCATTTCCGTCCCGATTTCATTCAAAATAGAAATCTGAGCGTCCGAGATGTCTTTTAATAAGAATCCGAGGTAAAATTTGGAAATAGTCGCAGGCATATTGATTTTCTTCATTTTCTTCCCGATTTCGTTCAAAATCGATATCTGAGCGTCCGACAGGTCTCGTAATACGAATGCGAGGTAAAATTTGGAAAAAGTGGCGGCCATATTGATTTTTTCCCCTTCAGTCCCCGATTTCGTTAAAAATCGATATCTGAGCGTCCGAGAGGTCTCTTAATACGAATCCGAGGTAAAATTTGAAAAAAGTCGCATCCATATTGATTTTTTCATCTTCTTCCTAATTTCGTTCAAAATCGATATCTGAGCGTCCGAGAAGTCCCCGAATACGAATCCGAGGTAAAATTTGGAAAAAGTGGCAGCCATATTGATTTTCTTCATTTCCAACCCGATTTCGTTCAAAACCGATATCTGAGCGTCCGAGAGGTCCCCTAATACGAATCCGAGGTAAAATTTGGGAAAAGTGGTGGCCATATTGATTTCCTTCATTTTCGTCCCGATTTCGTTCAAATCGATATCTGTGTGTCCGAGAGGTCCCATAATACGAATCCGAGGTAAAATTTGGAAAAAGTGGGGGCCATATTGTTTTTCTTCATCTTCGTCCCGATTTTGTTCAAAATCGATATCTGTGTGTCCGGTCTCTTAATACGAATCCGAGGTAAAATTTGTGAAAGTGGCGGCCATATTGATTATCTTTTTTTCCGTCCCAATTTCGTTGTAAATCGATATCTGAGCGTCTGAGAGGTCTCTGAATACGAATCTGAGGTAAAATTTGGCACTCCATACATGCCTGTATGCAAAAAAGTTTAATCTTACTATATAGGCGTGTGGGGTATCTATGGACTTGCTTTTAAAACCGACATAGAGGTTTCGTTTTTTTTTTCATTTAAATCAACAAGTACGGTTGCCAGTTTTTGTTGCACTTTTAGCACCACCCAGGGGTCACGTGTAGGGTAACGGTGGGTACTCCCTACGGACGTGGTGCAACTTCGACCCCCTTTGTCAAGTGAGTGGGCAACTTAACTGTTAGAAGTTCGCAAGCCGCTCGAAGGCCTCTAACTTGGCTTAACGATTGCAGCCGGGATCAACGGCTTAGCGTGCCTTCCAAAGCACGAGAGTCATTTAGTAACCACTCAAAGCGATCACCCATCCAAGAACTGACCTGCGCCCACATTGCTTAACCTCGCACACCGCACGCGGTAGGCGGATGCCGCTGGGCCACGAGCGCTCTAAATTCTTGATAGTTTGTGCCCATTTGCAATTCAATCGGTCCAGTAAAAGCAACTTGGTTGTAACAGACGGACTGAAGTAAGGAGTGCGAAAGTGAGGCCAAATTTTCTTTTTGGATGCTCCAATGGGAACTGGCAAAACCTACGTAATAAATTTAATTTTAGGAAAAATTAATGTTACACGTGATATTGAATTAGCCGTATTTCTGTACTTCAAAGGACCAGAGTTTATGACCGCTGCGCGCTGCTTGATCGTTTACAGATCTATCGGTGTTACTGTAGTACACAGATACTTTTACTAAGGGCCATTTAAGACATGCTTTTATTTCATCGGCCCTTTCCCCTTCGGCCTCTCGGAAATGTATGATAATAGTTTTCGATCCTTATTTTTGGCAAAATCAAATGAAATTCAACAGTTTGCCGGTTCTCAGAATGTATACTGACTTTTCATCTGTTCATCTGTTAATGAATCACAATCACCAAACTTCATATACCGAAACCCCCAGAATGTAACAATTACTTTTCTGGAGACCGCATCTAAATCGGTTCAGCCAAACGCGAGATAATCGTGGACAAACATACGAACCTGTTTTTTGTAGACGGTTAAAAATTTCGCTTAGTACGCGGGCGAAGCCGCGGGCGAAGCCGCGGGCAAATGCTAGTAAACCATAAAACTAATACCCATGTCGATTATCAGACTTTATCACCACATTTCCCGCTTTTAGGGGTTGATTTTTCAAAAAACCTGAAACGTGTTTACTCATTTATTGTTAGAAATACTCCTGGGAAGTTTCGAGTAAAATAGTCCAGCTAATCTTGTTTACCCATACAAACTTCGGACCCCCATTTCACCCCCTTAGGGGTTGAATTTTGAAAAATCCTTTCTTAGTGCACCCCTAGACCTTATAAGGAACCTACGTGCCAAATTTGGAATCTCTAGGACCAGCGGTTTGGGCTGTGCGTTGATATGTCAGTCAGTCAATCAGTCAGTCAGTCAGTCAGTCAGTTTCTTCTTTTATATATTTAGATTTGGGTTAGCGCAGGCGGATAAAACGAAACAAACACGATAATTATTAGTATGTAGGTAAAAATACCTACATAGATTGCGCGCATCTTGTAATTAGGCCGGATTCGACTACTTAAACGTCAAAGTTGTACGGGCTAGTCCCCATATAACCTCTATTACGGTTTGATCGAATTGACACTTAATTGCAAAAATATTCTCGCATAACTATCGTTAAGTACCTATTTTTGCTATTACCATAGTAATACACCATTTACGAGATAGGCACATATCCATTCATTCTGTGCAATGACTACTTACAAAAACAGCCAAAATCGACACCTAACACGGTCAATACCTTTTTACACTACCTAGTTTTATAAAATATCTAACACATTAAAGATATAAAATTAGACACAGGTACGTATTTTGGTACTTAATAAAGATACGCACACACGCGCGTCGCGCTTGTAGTAGTGTACCTATCGCAGCGCGGTTGTATGAAGTTCCGTTTCTTTGTCTCTGTTCCGTTTCTTTACTCGTGTGCTGATAGCCACTAGAGATCGCACCCTATTAAGTGTTGTTGTACAATCATAAATGTACTATACATACTTGTACGCAACAGGTAGTGTAGGTACTTACTCATAGTTGGTGTACACTTATCAGTTAAAAACGGTCATATATAAGTACTTAGGCTATTTCTTGTGGGAATACTGGGAATCGACTCCTATTCTGGCATTTCCTCATTGTTACCGTTTATAACAGTGTGGCGTAATATCATTGATTTCGCATATATTGTTTTTTATCGAAAATTTCAAGATGAAAACTGTTTTACTCCACTAAAATTCTACACATATTAAAAGCAACAAATGTCTCCCTTGCTTCCTAAAACTAATACTTTGTCATACTTTGACCTAACTCATAACTTTATAACATGGAACCGGGTTCCAATATCACATTTTCTTCATGTCTAAACCTACAATTGCTTAAAGTGAACCCGGAATAAAATGTCAAGTTGAAAAAACAAACCTTTTCCCACCTTATGAGCATAGCATGTGACTCATGATTTTTTACATATATTTTATATAAACGGAAAATTCGATATAATCTCGGAAAGTTGGTCATATTGTACGAATGCCTTGCGGCTCGGGCCAAGACACGGGAAAAGTGATTTTGACAGAGTATGACACTTCCGCACGTATATCGACGACGGTTTTTGATACATTTGTGAAAAAAAAGACAATGTAACAAATATAAAACAAATTAAAAGAGACTATTTACTTGACTGGTAGTGTCAACATCCCCGGCGGCGCGGCTGTCTCTCGTTTTCATTATCATGGGAATATACTCAATCATTTTTATTAAAATTAATTTAGTGTAATTTTTATATTAGATAATATTTTAAATACGAGTATACCTATTAAATGTATAGTTTCAACGCCAAACAACGTAATCAAAAAAAGAATAAAGTGATTGAATTTGGTTGAATGTATGGCTTGGAAACACAAAAATTAAAAAAGCACTAGAGCGAAAAAATCAACTTTCCACACGATAAAAAAAGGTAAATGTAAATAGCACTAGTGCGAAAAATCCAACTTTCCGCACGATATATAGCTACAAAAAGTACCACTTTTTGAGCAACTGTATTTAAAAAATACTGGGATGCAAAGACTTTCAGGGATGATAGAGGAAGTCATTTTAGATATTTTAGACACAACTTGCTTTTGTACAAAGTCTCTTAGTTTCCAAGATATGCACCATTTTATTTTGAAAATTGTATGTTTTCCATAAGTACTACCATTTGGAAAATATTTAGAATTTTTTTAATGTTCCCTTTTTTTCTAGTTTATCGTTTTTTTTTTATTGGGGCTGTCAACTTTTTATTGCCTGTATTCATGGTATTCAGATGCGAATAAATTTTCATAGAAACGGAATGAGAAATAAAAAAATTAAAATCCTAATCACTCTAAAATTATCCTAAGTGATTAAGTTCTGAACTGATTTATTTTGACTTTTGTACTTTTGACTTATGTCGGTTATTTACATGTAATAATTTGGAAATTACAAAGTTATTACATAGTTCCTTACTGACTAAAGATAATAAAATAACCTATACTTATCAAAAACTTACAAAATAAATAATTTAAAATAAGGGATCACCCCGCGGCATCATGCCAAAGATGCTGGCAGCATTTCCTCGCTGTATAGCAACGCTGATGCGTTGTGCGAGGAAGCTGCCAGCCCTTTGGTCACCAGTGGTGTCCACTAGCCTCTTTGTCACTTTTTTAAAGAGGTCATGGGCCCTGGGACCCCACGGACCGAGGGTCTCAACGCCGAACGGAACGAAGTTATATTCGGCGCCGAGACCCCTATATTTGCTTTGCTTAGCCTTTTCGGCCGCCTCTGCCGCCGCACCCGCTCTGACTGAAGTTCCGTGGAGATGGGAAGGAGCTAACGTGTCCACACACGTGGCGTCCCACACTAGCACACGTCCCATCTTCCACGGAATCAAAGACATACCATCCGGCCTCTTGCCATCGTCTCTAAGAATGCCGGGTGGCTCTAGTAGCACCGGCACATTGACGGTGGCAAGAGAACGGCGGAGAATGTCGTTGAGTGCGGCGTGTTTGTTTGTTACCTTTTGTATATGTGTTGATTAAGTTCTTACTTCGAACTACAAGAACTTCGAAAATAACGGGTAATTTTGATGTTCCTACTATGAAAATGTATGGACAGAAATTCGCATCTGATTACCATGTGAATACAGGCAGTAAAAAGTCGTTAGTCCCAATTCAATTGATTTCAAAAACTTCCTTAGTTCCTACACCTACTGAAAAATTACGATAAGCCAGAAAAAAAGAGAACATTAAAATAAATCTAAACATTTTCCACATATATGGTATAGTATGGAAAACATACAATATTCAAAATATCTTGGAAACTAAGAGACTTTGTACTGAAGCAAGTTGTGTCTAAAATATTTAAAATGACCTCCTCTATCGTTCCTTAAAGTCTTTGCATCCTGTTACCAAACATCCTGTATATAACCCTTTACTTTGACAATATCCACAGAAAGACACCGAACCTAAATGTGTGCATGATCCGAATATAGGCGTGTGTTTATGTACTCGTAAGAAACGGTGTTGAAATGGTATTTTGAAATAGGTTCACAGTGGTCCCAAAATAATACGATTTGAAGCTTGATCAGAACACTAAACTATTGACCAAATAACATCAGCCCAATTCAGGAATCAAGGCGTGCGGTACAGCGCTTTCTCTCGGGCAATTTGAAGACTAAATGAGAAAATCAGACTAAGCAACTGGTAATCTTATCATCACTACGTCGTAGAGAATACTTGTAATTCACATATCCTGGTGCGGTGCGGTAGATAGGTATCAGTAATTATGTACAAATATCCATATCTTTCACACCCGTGATATATTGTCAGATTTTATATGGGTGTGTAACCAAGTAATCTAATCAATCAATTACTACCTAAATAGTAATCCAATAAGTCTTCTGCGATTTGGGTCATTTTTTATCTTTAAGTTTTGTTTTATAGTATTATTGTCTTTTGTCTAGGTTAAGTTGTTACTTTATTGTTTGTTTATATGATTATTATTGTTCTTTAATACATTTATAATGTTTTATCAATAATAGTATAATCAATTAAATACTGTATCGGGAGATATCGGTGCTAGACTCTACAGACATATATCTACCTATAAATCTATACTCTGCCTATAATTATTCATATATATTATTCTGTCTGCGCTATAATTTCCTAATTAAATTGCCTGCGCTTTGTGTGTGATATGCTCACTCAATTAAACCAGTCCAAGCAGTGAGACACTAATGTATTTCTACGTTTATCTATTCGAGTACTTTAAAGCTTTATTTAGACACTTAAACTAGTTAACCTAATTTGAAATGAGTACCGATTACACACTAAGTAAGTACATAAGAAACACGATGATTCACGATGTAAGGATAGCATAAGCTCCAATGGCGCCAATTTCTTTTGGTAGCAAACCAGTAAGCGGCCAGCCAGATGGTAAGCGGACATCATAGCGTTACGCTTACAACTACAGATAAGTTACAAACGCGTCGCCGACCGTTTATTGATTTGACGATTCGTTTTTTCGACAGCGAGAGATATGCAGGCCAATCACTCTCCACACAGCGCATACTCGGGAGCTCTGGCTTAACACAAAGAACACAATATCACATACCAATAAGGTAAACTGTGTTTTATTATGGCTAAGATATAAGGTGGTTTTTTAGGTTAATTACTGGTCCCAATATGAGCAAATTGACATTCCGCTTTGTTCTACTTCCTCTAACCTTCCTGAGAATAATATAACTGGCAACTAAACATTTTTATCTATTCGAAACAGTTTTTAGTAAGGAACAAATGTCTGTATTTGAGCAACCACGTTTAGAGCATAAAAAAGGCAAAAACAGAGAACAAACTCAACTCGTCGCTTGTGACCACAGAAACGGCTCTTACAAATTGATAACACAAAATATACTGGAACCAATCGTTTTATGGGAAAGAAAGCAAATGACTGCGTTCAGGTACATCTTAGTTGTCAGACATTTTTTTATTATAAAACGTAAGGATTTTATAAAATTTTATTTTAAAAAGGTACCTTTTTCGAAAGTTGAAAGTTCCATAGCTTTTTATGATTTTGATAAACATGTAATTGAAATTACAATTGTGCTGTGATATGCTTAAGGTTAACGATCCATAGTGACGCCAGTTCTAAATTTTAATATGTATAAAAAACACAACTTGATGTATTTAATAAGCCACGCACTGGAAGACGCAGCGTGGGAAGGCCCCGACAAGATGGACCGACGATCTGATCAAAATCGCGGGAAGCCGTTGGATGAGCGCGGCGCAAGACCGGTCATTGTGGAGATCTTAGGGGAGGCCTTTGTCCAGCAGTGGACGTCTTTCGGCTGATACGATGATGATGAATAAGCACTTTACATACCGTGTTTCCATACATGCACATGACATGTGTTCCGGGCAAGCATTCGGCTACTTTTGAACAATACTTATTTTTCTCCACTGCTTGATTATACGCATCTATCACTCTGGAACCTCGAGTGAAGACTAGGAAGTGTAGCGTGTGAAGTACCTGAAACATTTTTTTGTCACAACTACGTAACCAGTCTTACGCCCCTGCTTGATGGTAAGCAGAAACTCTTACCTATAGATGCTTGTGACGTCAAAAAAAACATGTTGAAGACCCTTTGACACGAGGATTCGTTGTGTTGACACTACCGTTAGAAAGTTTAAGACCAAATACAAAATATGCAAATGATGAACATTGATTGATTATTCATTCAACCTTGATTCATCTGTCCGTAGTACCCTAGACCAGTTTGCAAAAGTCCAATCCTTGTGAGAAACAGCCCATTGCAATCTTTTTCCCTTGTTTGGTTTGCGTAATAATTTATGAAAATGAAACTAAAAATTGTGTTTGGTCCTAAACTTTTTGACGGTAGTGTACTTATATACGTAGAAACATTAGAAGTTCCCCGCTCTCAACACAGCGCATCCTTGGGAGCTCTGGAACCTTACCCACCATCAGGAGCACAGCACCACATACCTATAGAGCAAGTACAAGTAGTGATGTTCTTAAACCTATTATGGCTGCGCTCTTCTGCAAGGTGGAAGTACAGAGTAAAGAGAAGTACCGAGAGCCACATTCTCATAAAAATTTTAGCAGACAAATTGTTCATTTATGAGGTTCCCGCGCCCAAGATCCTCAGAAATGAGGACCGATAAGAGAGAGAGAGATGTATAAAAATAAATACTGCTTAATTTTGCATTAAGCAGTAAAGCGGTTAACGAAAATTACAAAATTCAAAGTAAACGGAAAATATGAAAAATTTCATGCTCCGAGCAGTATTCGGACATGCGACATCTGGCATACGCGGCCAATCGCTCTAGCCTCTGAGCTATCGGAACAACCAAGCTCGTGCACGAAATCCTTTACTAGTTCCCTATTACAACGCCTTGGGGAGGCGTACAGTGACATCTACTGCAGAAGATTTAGGCTTCTATTATACCAACCAACACCAACGTTTCAAATTACATTTAGAATTCGTCAGTAACCGCGTATGCCAGATGTCGCAGGTTGGAATCCTGCTCGGAGCATTACATTTTTCAACGTTTCCCTTTAATTTGGAATTTGGAATAAATACTTAAATACATAGAAAACGTCCTAGGGAACCAATATTCGTGCTCACCACACAAATAAATGCTCTGATCGGGATTACACAAATAAATGCACTAACTTCGTAGTCACAGGATTACTAACAACTATGCTACATGCCCGTCATTTGGTAGGATTTGATTGGCCTCATTTTCGTCAAAGTACATCCACGCGAAGCCAGTGCGAACAACCTATTTATATAATTACTAGCTGTTGCCCGCGACTTCGTCCGCGTCTTCACTCCGATTGATCGTAGCGTGATGTTATATAGCCTAAAGCCTTCCTCGATAAAAGGACTATCCAACACAAAAATATTTTTTTCAATTTGAACCAGTAGTTCCTGAGATTAGCACGTTCAAACAAACAAACAAACTCTTCAGCTTTTTTAATATTAGTATAGATTAGGCTGCGACTTACCAATAAAAACATATTCAAGTAATTTCTAGATAATGGGCGAACATAATTTGGCATTTTTACACAGTAATAACGAGTAGGTATTATATCATTCCGTATGTTCACACTACAAAAATGTGATGAAGCACATGTATATTCTTTATATTTTTCACTAAAATCAAAATTACTTTTAAAAAATCCTAGATTAACTGCAGCTAAAGAGTATAATACGACTTCCACACTGACTCCCTACGCAATTGTTATTGCACGTGTTATTTCAGAACTAGTGTTGTGAATGGGTCAGAGAATAAAAATCGATTACCACCTTAGCCTACCTAGTTGGTAAATGCCTGCCTACGAAGCTGGTCGTCCCATAGTCCCATCCCATGGTTCGAATCGAGTAATCGCCTCGAGTAAAGGATGATTCACAGTAGACCGTTCCGTGTCCGGGCCGGCCCGTTTTTTATGACAGCAAACTCAACGGCCGGTGTATTTCTCTAGAAGAAAATGGGCCAGCCCGGACACGGAACGGCCTACTGTGAATGATCCTTTAGCAGTTTCTTCCTGTCCCGATACACATACCGTCTTAGAGCATTTAGACAGGAGACGCAAACAGCGCATCTTATCTAACAAAATATTCTGCCATTTTTTGAGTGGGACGAGGTAACACACATAAAAAACTACGATATTAAAACCTTATCGTAATCAAGACAGCCGAAGGATGTCCACTGTTGGACAAATGCCCCCTCAAAAGAGTTACACAATGACCGATAAAACCTAAAACAATTAAATTCGAACAACACTAAAATCTCACTTTTCAAACCTTTTAGGCAGCTGAGCTCTAACAATGGTGATTGCAGTTCAAAAAAGTAAACTAACGGACATAGTCCATAAATTCAGCCAAATACGAATTGTAACTCCGATAATCCAACTCATCCGTAATATTAATTAGTGGCACTCTGATCTGTAGACACAGCGAAAGTTTATTTTTTTTCGTTTTCCAAAAACAGACTCAACAAAAAAATCGATATAACTATAAAGTAGCTCGCCTTTGTACGTCTTTTTTCGTGTTTTATGTACAATAAAGCAATACATACATACATACATACAAACCTGCTCACAAAATTTCACGAGAATCGGTTGAGAAATACGACCTGGTAGAGTCCGGAAATCCGGACATACGAAAGCATTTTTGCCGAAGCTGAAACAGGGACCTTCCTTTCAGTCGGTCAAATATTGAAGAATCCTTTTATTTCGGAAAATACGCTTAGCCGGAGTACCAATAAGTTTTTCATAACCTAGGTGCAGGTCAATTCACGAGAGCTGGCACGAATGAATTGAACGAAAGTAATGTCACTTAAAAAAAAATTAAGCTGTTTATTTCATAATAAGAGTTAGGTATTTTTGTACAAATTTAACTACTAATCTTGTCACTGTGAGTGCGGTTCTTATACAGGGGCCTTCTAATATTTTGTAAACATATACGAGTACATAAAATATGATTCACTTAATCAAGAAAAAAAAATTATAATCTGCACCGAGTACTTTGTTAATCCTGTTAGTAATTATTATTAAAGTCCTTTATAAATAAAACGTGTATTTATTTGTCTGACTTATTTTTAATGTCAATCAAAACAATCAAAAGGCGACGCCTTGTTCAAATTTAAAAAAAAAAAACTTAAAAAGCGTTTAAAAGTTTTTAGATATATTTAGGTATCGTTGGCGTGGTAGGCACGGCAGTGTGTGGTAGGTAGGTGTACTAGGCGTCCAAAGGGTTAATAAAATAAAATAAATAAATATTGGGGGACAATCTGACACAAATCGACCTAGTCCCAAACTAAGCAAAGCTTGTACTATGGGTACTAGACGACGATAAACATACTTATATAGATAAATACATAGAAAACATCCAAGACCCAAGAACAAATATCCGTGATAAATGCACAAATAATGTCCTGGCCGGGATTCGAACCCGGGACCTCTAGCTTCGGACACAGAGTCACTACCAACTAGGCTAAACATGTCGTCATAATATTTTGAAAATGTATCTAGTTACAGTACGATTACTTTGAGTTTGACACTGACATATACTCTTATTCCATTGGATAGTCTACTTTAACGCTTATGTAATAGAGTTTCTATTAGAAACATACGATTTTAAGCCAGTGTTTATGTAATAGTTACTCTATTACATTACTGTTAAAGTAGAGTATCCAATGGAATAAGAGCATATGTCAGTGTCATACTTAAAGTAATTTACCTGTACACTGCATTTTGGTGGTTACGCGTCTAAATTGTCTAAACACACAATTATCATGACTTATTGCCACCACCACCACCATATCAGCCCTAGGACGTCCACTGCTGGACATAGGCCTCCCTCAATTTCATGGGGGGTAAATGCCATAATCGCCACGCTTGGCATGCGGGTTGGCGATCGCAGTATCTCCACCGCACTCAAGGAATGCTGCTGCCCATTCCCCGGTGGTCTTGGTCGTAGTTTTAGGACATACCCGGGTCCGGGACTTACAATACAATACAATACAAATCCTCTTTATTGCACACCTCACACAAATGAATTATTTACAAACAGAAGAAAAAAAAAAAGAACAGCAACATGTAAGTAGGTAGAGGTAGACAACAGGCGGTCTTATCGCTAACGAGCGATCTCTTACTTACTTATTGCATCAACCTGTATTTAATAATTATGTGATGCACACATAGAAATTATCATTCACTCATTCAATTTGTTCGTGCCAGCTCTCGTAAATCGACCTGTACGGAATATCATTTGATATTTACCATTAGATTTTTTTATTCCATGGAGGATGGGTCGCACTCTAGTGTGGGACGCCACATGTGCCGACACTTTGTCTGCGTCCTACCTCTCATCAACCAGTAGGCGTGCCGGGGCCGCGGCAGACGCTCGAGAACGGCTTAAGGCCACCAAATACGAGTGTCTCGGCACCCAATACGAGTTCGCTGCATTCGGTGTAGAGACTCTCGGCTCGTGGGGCAAAGGCGCGCGTGGACTTCACAGGATGCTCAGCAAACGTTTTAAACGGGAGCTTTCTCGCACAAAGAATCGCTATTACAATTCAGCGCGGGAATGCAGCCTGCGTGATGGGCAATTGGGCACCCTGCCTAAGGGGCCAAATTTTGATTTTATATAGGTTATTTTTAATTATTTTTAAGTTAGAGTACTTGTGAACTCCCCGATACGCAGTAGACCAGTGTTAGGACTACTGCCCGCTCCCTCTGATTTACATGAGAGGAAGCTTGTGCCAAGCAGTGGGATGTATGTAGGTACCTATTTAGGCTGGTGATGGTGATGAAATTTTCCAAAACAATTTATTTCGGAAGCTTGACCTAATTGACCTTGATCGTCCTATAAGCAAGACACACTTATTGTTTTGACATTAGAAAATCTTCACTCCTCCATTTCACAAATTGTGAGGTTCTTTTAGGATTCCGTGCAAAAAGTTCGTGTGTCACTTCTATGCTATCATGTTTATTCAAGATTTGGCGTAGGTACTAACTAAAGTTTTAAGAAATCTACTGCCATAAAAGCTTCTAAAAACTAGACCTTGTTAGGATTAGACCGGTTTCCTCACGATGTTGGCCTTCGCCAATAAGCTACTTGGTTTTAAAATACATACATACATAAACTCATGCCTACGCAAAATGGGTAGGCAGAGCACATGAAATTTATTTTTCAGTGCCACTTTTGGCTATTGCACGTTTATAGAGGGAGAAATGGCCATCCGTAGTAGAACCAAAGTAACCGATATAGCCCTCCGAATCGATAAACTTAAGTGCCACTAGGCGGGGCACGTTGCACGTAGAATCGATGGCCGTTGGGGCGGAAAGGTTCTCGAGTGGCGACCACGTACAGGAAGGCGCAGCGTGTGTGGGCCCCTACAAAGTGGACTGATGACGTGGTTAAGGTTACAAGAGTCCACTGGATGCGGGTGGCGCAGGACCGGTCATTGTGGCACTCTTTGGGGGAGGCCTATGTCCAGCAGTGGACGACCATCGGCTGATATAATGATGATGAGATGGAGAAAATGTGATATTGTAGTGGCAGGTTGCTAGCCCATCGCCAACAGCATACCCCAACCTGTTTCCCACAGTCGACTCTTACGACAACCAAGGAAAGGGTCCTATTCTAATCCGGCACCACACGGGGCGCATGAGTACATATCAAATTATATTTCGTATTTAATAATTTCTAATTTCTTAATCTCACTCGTTAATCTTCGTTTTTTACGACAAACATAATGTCAGCTGCAAAAGTGATTGCGATAGCGATATAAAGCCGATTACAGTTATACACAACTCGGTCTACCTTCCGTGACGACCTTGGGTAAATCATCTCCTAAGGCCGCATTAGGCGCCTTCCTGATTTATCGATGCGGACGCGGTACAATATGAGATAACTGTCAGCTGTCAGTGTCAACCGATATCAATGCAGTACTGCCCGACTTCTGCGCATCGTATTAGTACTGCGCAAGCGTAATACTGACAGTAATTCGTCAAGTGATGAAATTTCACATCAGTAAGCTTACGTCAAACAACAAAATACTTATGACATATCGATCCCGCCCCGCCAAGTCAGGAAGTCGCCTTAGATAGCGGTGTCGGCTCAACACCGACATTTAACATTTGTACTGTTCACTTCACATTGTCCGATAACATCGGTCCGATACTGCCATTTTGTTGTTAGTTACAGTCACAGCGTGTAACAGAAAATTTAATCTATTATATTTATTGCATTTGATTATAATAAATCGGGAAATGTATGATTCTCCCAATAACAGGGGTCCGATATGTCGAGGGGCCCTTCTTTGACACATTTACAAAAGCTCCCCTGAAATATTCGGAATGTATTTAGTGATGAAATAAAAAAACAGATTTGATTATTTACTAACCCATTTAAGGAATGAAAAAAAAAGCAGATTTGATTATTAACTAGGCCATTTAAGAGATAATCAAGAGGCAATTACGATATTGAAGATAGGAAGTGGGGTAAAATCAAATGTAGAGTAACTGGCCACTCCGGCGAAGCAATCACGCACACTAAACAGGGTTACATCGGAGACGTGATCAAAAATTATTTGACTCGATGAAGTATTGAAAGACAAACTCAATAAAGATAATATCACAGTTACTACTTGCAATATTGACTATTATTTTTCGCCTTTACTAGTCTATAGAAGGTTATTTTCATTTTCCCAGTGTTTCTGGTGGCTATTGGTTTATCAGCGTTCGTTGGGAAATTGCACAAATTCTTCCTAACATACATTATTATTTCAAATACGTATAGGGACGGCAGGGTCAGAATATCTATTTCTTTGAAAAATTCTCTTAATGAGTCACGCGACCCCAAGTTATAAATTGCTCGGATAGCCCTTTTTTGCAAAATAAAAACAGTTTCAATATCTGCAGCTGATCCCCACAAGATAAGACCATAAGTAATTATACTATTAAAATAAGCAAAGTAAGCTAACCGTGCCGTTGCCACATTGGTAAGCTGCCTTATTCTCCTGACTGCAAATGCAGCAGAGCTCAACCTACTTCCTATCGCTGTTATATGGGAACCCCACTGCAATTTTGAGTCCAATGTAATACCTAAGAATACAGTTGACGTAACAAATTCTAATGTTTGGCCATTAAGTTTAATATTTGTATCTAAGTTTCTATTTGATGAGTTCGCTAGAGACAATTTCATACATTTAGTTTTTTTCGGATTCAACACTAAGTTATTGGCAGCAAACCAGTCAGATATCATGGACAGGGTATTATTTGGTTCAATGAGTTCAGTATCTTTCCTATTTACCTTGTATGTCAGGATCGTAGCAAATAGAAATCCGTAATCTCTGCCTACCCCTCTGGGAAACAGGCGTGATTATATGTATGTAATGTGAACAGTTAGCGGTTTTCGATACTTACATTTTTATCGGTGTTGGTTCTTTTCTTACACTACACCGATATTATCAAGTAAATACGGCCCAAGGCCGCGCGCTCTGGAAACGAATTTTAAATTCATCACATCATAATCATGCGACCAGTGATGTAACCTGAATTCAACCGGTTTTTATTACAGCCTATAATCTGCTGACTCATTGTTATTGTTAGCACAATGTAACCCTAGCTATAATTATTTATCAAAATATTATGTTCTATTCTTTTCAGATTCAGACATTTATACAATTTTGTATAGTACGGGATTGCATTTTTCATTAATTAAATTCGAAATAATTACTTAACAATAATTAATATTCATTGCAACCATGGTAAAATACAGTTGTAAGGAATACAATAACATGCATCTCATGGATCCAGGCAGGGCATAGCAATCATTATATTAATAAAACCTTAAAAGTAATATGGTTATTTGTGACTATTGGTAAAACACAAACAGTACATTTCTCACTCCGATGGTGTTGGGAATCTTAATATAATTCTTAATCGAGCTGTACTCTTTAAAAATGTCCAAAACAAATTCGGGAAGAATAAAAAATCCTTACGCCGTGCACTCTAATTTGAATAGATTCGAGTTGTTTCTCACGAACGTTACAGTTTCAATGATACAAAGAAGGGAGAGTAACTACTACTATTCGTTTTATGAAGTAGGTTAGCAACTATCAGTTTAGGAAACATTAACTGTGCATTTTTTTGCATTATAAATACTTAGCTCATTTGCATTAGCTAAATGTTATATATAATTATATCTCCCCAAAGAAGCGCACTTTAACGGAAGCCTGGTAATTATTTCCTTTTTCCTTATGTATCGTTGTCGGTATCTTATGGTAGCTCTCGAAATTGATTCAGATTTAAGTTGTATTGTCATAAACAAATCAAGTATTTACATTTAAATAAGTGACATTTGATAAAGTGGAACTGCTGATGATGATCAGAATGGAACTCTTCAACGACGCATAGTTCACGATTGGCGATTTGTTCTCTTCGTTATGTTTGTCAAGCAAGCTAGGTTTTCAAGACACATTTTTGTCAAGCTTGAGTTCTGATGGAGGATTTCATGAGGGATTGAGGGTACTCAGTGTTCTACCATTATAAACATACTTATAGCCATTTTTATTTCATTGTATGGAATCCAAGAGTGCACCATCTAAGTATAATAATCTTTCACCGGCCTCCCCTATTGAAGTCGGTTTTTTCTTTAAACTTATTTAAGTCAGTATCTACTACAAAAACTAAACAAACTATACCAACTGATGAAAAGGGTTTAAAAGTTAAAAGCGCAGTTAAAGGGTTAAAAGGTATTCCCTGTTGGATATAGGGACATTACGTATCATTTTATGATTAATATGTACCGTATCTACAGTACAGTTCCACAAGTTTAGTCTCGTAAAATAGGTACAGAAGTAGAACAGTGTCACTTATAAAAAAAATACTAAATGTATTATTTTCAAAATTGCTTTCTTGAAGTTGGATAGTGAGGATATCACGTAACATTTGTGGTATATTGTATTTTAAAACATCAGCCATATCGTATCTGGAAGAGCGCATTCTTGGTAGGTATGCTTCGATTTTTTTTTTGGTTATAATTAAAAAAATGGCTTCAATGTAATTATGTGGTATATTTTAATCGCCGAATCGCCTCAAAAAGCCCATTCATTTAATACTAAACAAGATAGGTTTCGAAAAAAAAACGTTTTTTTTTTCTCGTACAAGAAAAAGAATGACTCAGCACTCCCCCCTAACGGATTTTTTTTAAGAACTGCGGTCTAAACATTTTGTATTGACCTCTTGTATGCGTGTGCCAAATGGCAAAACTGATACTTAGTATTGTTATTAAACAACTTCATTTAATCTGGGGGTAACGGTAGCGCGTCCTAGTGCTAGGCCTTCTAACCGCGCAGCCTATATCCAATCTCGGTATCCGCGGGACTACAATTTTCAATCCTACGGGATCGGAAGAAGAGGAAGAGCACAGCGAAACGTCATCTCGCTCAAATTTGGAGCAGCCCAATTGGGGAAGTACCTCCGCCTTACGGAAGACCACAGCCATAAAATAGCATCACTACTTGCCCCTTAGGTAGGTATGTGGTGTTGTGTTCCTGGTCGTGAGTAAGGTTGCCAGAGCTCCCAAGTACGCGCTGTGTTGGGAGTGAGGGGCCTGCATGTGCATATGTCTCTAGCTTGACAGCTGGAGATGTCTGCAGGTCCCTCACTATCAACACAGCGCATCCCTAAGTCAATAAAGCGTCGGCAAAGCACTTGTGATTTCTCTGGACTCGCAAGTGTCCATAGGCTACGGTGTCTACTTACCATCAGGCAGGCCGTAAGTTTGTTTGCCACCGTCGTAGTTACCTAACTAAATCAACGAAATCATTAAAAAAAACTTGCCTTTTATTTACTACTAATTAAAGGTCCACCTAATTGTTCTTAGAAATCAACAGTTCTAAATTAAAAATAACAAAAACCTATAATTTAACTAACATCATTTCATTTTATCTTAGTGGGTTAAAGCAGAAAACAATTTAGGGATAAAACATTATATTCGCTAGTTTGCGAAAAACCTGTTAAAACTGTAAAACAATACAGTCCGTCAACTCTCAGAATCACATTCGTTTTTTGGATAAATTCTGACGTAATCGCGCAATAGAAAATGACAATCTCTTAATTATCTCCAATCCAATAACGTTACGTTCTGTTTTCATTTCAAAGTACTTCTTTTCTTCTAATCTATTTTATTTAAATTATGACAAAGTCAAATCGCAATATAGTCATCAACCGAATATGAAGCATAATACCATAAAATTAAGGCTAATTTTATATTGAGACAATGTCTCCTTAATTTGTTGCAGTAAGTTCAAAAAGTTTTGTGAATTATTAAGAAAGTGGAACAGCAATATTAACTTGGTGCGTGCTGTTCAGGCCATATTCGATCGTGTGTAACGTAGTCGTAAGGTGGTTATTCGCGAACCATTGTTAGGCACGCGTCTGCCTTGCTAGCAAGATAGCTTATATTACACCGTCAAAACAGCTCGGCGCTGCCTAAAGAGCTACTAGTTCTGAAAAGACACAAAACCTGCCCAGTGACGAGAACACTCACTACTCACTGCAAATTAAGCAAACATGTTACAAAAACGGGTTTGAAAAAAGTTCAGCATGCAAGTTCTGTCAAGAGGCAGAGGAAACAGCCATTCACATCCTCTGCTTCTGTGGATCACTTAGGAGCCAAAGGGATCAAGGAACTATTACGGGCTGCACAATTATTTGCCATAGAAAAGGCCCATAGCAAACTACTAATAATAAATAAATAAACATTTAGGTATTAAGGAACAGTTAAGGCGGGAAATAAAATTAATAGTACACCATCACGTTAATGTACTAAAGCGTCACATAAAACGTGACGGTGTAGGTATATAACCAATCACAGACAGGCGGCCTGAATCCCGCCGCTGAATCCGTCGCTTCTCTGGAAAAGCGTCATACATTTTAAATAGCTGTAAGCGCAATCAGCGGGGCAGAAATAAAACCTGCGCAGTGGCGAGAATACTCACTGGTCACTGCAAATTAAACAAACAAGTTACAACACCATTTGCGCATTTGGTTGCCGAATTCAGTCCGTATTGTATGTGGCGAGCCAAATTATTACCTGTTTCGCAAACCGGCTTACACCCGATCGGACATGGCCCTAATCGCACCATGGTCTCGGTTCGGAGTGAACATAGTCGTTCGTCTGTTACTTGGGTCGTACAAGGTTCGCGGCTTTCCTGTGGATATATCAAAACTAAAGCGCTATATTTTAGTTTGGACACATCATCCGCATAAACGTTGTCTCCGTTCCTACTCCTCTAAATCCATGTAGGCAATAAAAAACTAACTTACACGAACATAAACCATTGCCCATCCATTAGAGAGACAAATTTACTATTTCAACTGTGTATGACACATTTATTTTGGTATAAGAACATGTCAGAGCAAGCGAGAGAGAAATACAGTCACGAAGATTGCTTTAAGTGCTCAATGCTCGTGAAGGTTATATACATACTCGTACTTGCCTACATCGCCTCACTCCGCACTCAGTTTTTAGTTTGAGTTGGAGCGTTCGTGACCCAGCAGCGCCCGCGTACCGCGTGCGGTATGTGAGGTTAAGCAAAGTGGGTGCAGGTCGGTTCTCGGATGAGTAACCGCTTTGAGTGATTACTAACTGAGCGCTCTCGTGCTTTGGAAGGCACGTTAAGCCGTTGATCCCGGCTGCTGTCATATGACAGCAGTCGTTAAGCCAAGTTAGAGGCCTTCGGGCGGCTTGAGAACGTCTAACAGTCAAGTTGCCCACTCACTTGACAAGGGGAGTCGAATTTGCACCACGTCCGTAGGGAGTACCCACCGTTACCCTACACGTGACCCCTGGGTGGTGCTAAAAGTGCAACAAAACTGGCAACCGTACTTGTCTTCTCGAAGATCTCACGGTTCGAAAAATAAATACCATACGATTATTATTGTTATTAGTTTGAGTTTGGTTTAGTTTGCGATGGTGATCGCGACACGCACCGTTAATTTAATTATATTATTTTGTGATTGTACCCAAAGCGGGAATGACGTCGCGCAGCGAAGATGAAGATGCGCAATTTTTGTGACCGGCTCAGCAGATATAAGTTGTTCACCTAAACACAATGGAATAAAGTGCAAAAATGTACACTTACTTTACATTTGATTGCTCAATTGATAAATACTGATATAAATGAGTCATTTAAATGACGGTAATCCGTCTCAACTTATACATCTAATCCATTATTGTGGCTCATACTTTTCTAAAACTCATTTACCAGAATCATCACAGTCATGATGACAAAGCACTAATACCCAAGGTTAATGTTCAAATGACTAGTAATTGGACATTGGACTCTGGTCCAAACTTCACTCTGTATTTATCGTAAATACCTGTTTCCTATACATAGCTGCGTGACGTTATCAGCTTAATAAGGAAATCAACAGTATAAAACATGAGATGCGAGGTTTCTGAGTTTAGTATTCGTTTTGGAAGCGACAATCATGCTCACACTCACGATTGTGGGCTTGCTCTTAGCAGCCTTATATTACTACCTTACTTGTAATTTCGACTACTGGACAAAGCGGTGTGTCAAGCATGACAAACCTATCCTGCTCTTCGGCACCAATGTGAAAAATTATCTTTTCCAAACCAGTCTTGCTGGGATGACCAGTGAAACATACCGGAAGTACCCTAATGAAAAATTGGTGGGTGTCTTCCGCGGCAGACTTCCCGAATTAGTAATCAGAGATCCGGAGCTCGCCAAGCGGATATTGACAAACGACTTTCATTCTTTTCATCGGCGTGGCGTTTTTAACACAGCTAAAATGGAACCCCTTCAGAAACAGCTAGTCGGAGCTGACGACGATCTGTGGCGGCAGCTGCGGGTACGCATGACGCCGGCTTTCTCAAGCGGCAAGCTTAAGGCGATGTTTCCACTCATCGTTCAGCATGCGGAGGGCCTGCAGACAAAATTGAAAGCCATAGCTGCTGACCACAAGGCTGTGGACGCCAGGGATCTGATGGCACGCTTCACCAACGACAACATAGGTTCCATTGGCTTCGGTATCCAGTCCGACTCCCTTAATAACGACGATGATCCAATGCGACAGCTCGGCGTCAGAATATTCGCTTTAACCTTCACGCGCGTTAAAAACCAAACATTAAAGAGTCTTATGCCTAAACTATTTGGTCACTTGAAACTCTTTGGAAACGTAGAAAAAGATATCGTCGAGATGGTTCAAACGGTTATGAAGCAGCGAAATTATGAGCCTTCTACACGACACGACTTTATAGATTTACTCTTGGAATGTAAAAAGAAAGGAGCTATGACAGGAGACTCGATAGTAGAGGTGAACGAAGACGGGACGCCTAAGAAGATATCGATAGAAATGGACGAGACAATCATGGCGGCACAGAGCTTCGTATTCTTCGCAGCTGGGTTTGAAACTTCATCCTCAGTCAGCAGTTACACTTTACACGAGCTAGCGCATAATCCTGATGTGCAAGAAAAGGCGCAGGAAGAAATAGATCGAGTTTTAGCCAAGCATGATAACAAACTGTGCTATGACGCAATCTCGGAAATGACTTACCTGAGATGGTGTTTGAATGAAGCAATGAGGGTTTTCCCGTCTGTAGGGTTCTTGCGCCGGACGAGTGTGGAACCGTATACATTTCCGGGTACAAAGGTGACTATTGACGCTGGCATTGGCGTGTATATCCCTGTGGAGGCGTATCAGAATGATCCGGATATATTTCCGGAGCCAAAGGAATTTCGGCCGGAGCGCTTCGATCATGAGGTGATGACACACGAGCAGAAACTAGCGTACCTGCCATTTGGAGGCGGACCTCGTGCATGCATTGGTGAGTGTATAATCTTCTCTATATTCAAGCGTAAAAGAGCTCGGAGTCCACTTTGACGTCTAATCCCCTACATTTGCCCTGAACTTCCATGTCTAACCCAGAGGGAAACTCACGCCTTGTGCCGAACAGTTACTGTTATGTGAGTGTCGAATAATACCTCTTACCTATTAACCACTCACGTGCTCTCCGCAACTAGGGTTGCGACTTGGGAAAACGTACAGTGCTCTCGCAACACTAGTTGCGAGTTGGAGTTCCAACGGTTTTTAAATTGTTGCTATGCGGAACATGCAAAGAACGCTTTTTAATTGAGTTATATAGGTAGAGTATGAATGTGGCAACATTAAAAAAAATTAAAACCGCAGTCTAAGGAACAATTTTTATAAAATATAAAAGTTGTTTTCATGACCATCGAAGTTCGGTACGTCAGCGAGAGAGCTCGCGATTAAAAAATGCTGTGAGCAATCAATTGTGCATTTTTTAATTGGTATTATATACCAAATTAATGCTGGTTTACTGCTTCATAAGACGAAGCATATATTTCGATACTAATTAAAATGGAATGTAATAAATTCTTCCAACAAAGTACGTTGAGTGATGAAAATTTTGAGAGGTTAATTTTAAATCGTACATTATTATGTGATTATGCCATATTTCTGTACTAGGCTATTAAAATCAATAAATGCGTCTATTCAAATCAACATAAATCCACTTTTAATGAACAATTAGGTATGTTCTATGCAGGATTAGGTGAATGAACTTGTGACGTCTATAAATACTATTGTACGCAACTGTGGTTGCACAAGGCACTTCCGCCGATTCGCGTCGGATCCACGTATTATGTCATAAGGCGTGGTGCACACTGGGCTATTGTCGCAGAATGGTTTAATTTAGTTTATTCATTTTTGATAGGTTCTTTTACGCATACTAAGTGGCGGCCCATTACCAATGTAACTGCTTACCTTTTATTTATGAATGTATGAAGTAGAGGTAGGGTTCACTTTTACTTGTTCAACTGATCATATAAATTTATAAAATTCACATATTCCATGTAATGGTTCAAATAAGAATGTATGGTTTTCTTTTTTCAAAAAACCAGTTCTGATTTTGGCTCGTATTTACCGTTATCTCAGTTATTTGTAGCTCGCATATAAACTATTGTATAGTCGTTTTAACTTAACACCCAAAAATTTGCAGTGAAAACCACGTACCAATAAAAAATACTTACCTCACAAAATAAGTGTATGAATTTTGTTGTTACTTGTGATGTATTTTTTTCAAATATTAATTTAATTTAATTTCTTAAATTTTCATTGTAATTTTACTCGTTAGTGGTTATGGGATGTGTCAGACAAGGATTCAATAATTATTTGTGCAATAAGAGAGCAGTCGTTTTCTTACGACGAGTAATAATTTCGAATCCCGAGGTAGCGAAGGATGCCTTAGTCGAATCACTAGGGAGCGTGGCAAGTGATTCTATGATAGATTTTATAGCGTATCAAGGGATTTGAATACACGATATGCATATAGGTAACTTTGCTCTCGTGTACCACACACATACCACATCACATAAAACTTATCACCTCAGCAATGAGAACCTGTTAGAGTTAAAAAAAACTTGTTGGGGTGCCAAATAAATATATGTCCTATGTCCAGCAGTGGACGTCCTTCGGCTGACATATGAAATTACAATATAGTCAGTTCTGGTACCGTACCTACTACTACTATACTACGCAACGCAAAAGAGGGGGGTTATAAGTTTAATGTGTATATCTCTCTATGGCATCGTAGCTTTTATTTAAACTGGTGAACTATTTGGTTGTCTTTTTTTCAGAGCAGGATTTCCAAGAGAAATTTAGTAGTATCTTATAGCCGTGGATCAATATGACTGAAGCAACTATAAATGCGTAAACACGAGGTCATTGAGATCTGATATGTCGAGCCAAAAAGTTGCAACTATTATGGTGTGTATATAAAAAATACTGCATTTTTAACTCCTCGAATTTATAATAAGTTAATAACATAACTTTTCTCTCGGGAAACGATAATATTAGTAAAACATGTTTTATCAAAATCGGTTCAGCCTTTGTTGAGATATATAACTTTGAAATGAAAATATCGGCGGTTTTCCAACTTTTCTACTTTGTCAGTTATTCTATATCACGACAGCCAATGATATTTAAAATAAAATGCCAAACGTTATTATTACTTCAAGAATATATAAGTAATTAAAGTCACCATGAGTGTACCGCTGTTAATTTCGTATTAGCATTGTATAAGTCATAAGTTAAGGATCTGTAACTATTCGTAATTGATTTAATAAGAAATGTAAATTTCGTAATTTCAATATTGACGATCACTGCGTGAACTGTGGTTTCGTTGCGCACCAGTGTATCCCGTCCTATATCGCCGCCATGATTAAATTTTGACAGCGCAGGTCCGCCGGAGTATGTCCGTTAGTTTGAGTCCGGACCTTTGCGTGGGTTTTTGTATACTTTTGAAATGAGAACAAAAATATAAATCGAGTTGTAATCGGTCGAATATCTATTAAGTTGTGAAGTGTAACATGTGTAGTATATGTGTTAAGAGTTTTATGTGGTTTGAAGTGTATGGAATTATTTTTAATCGGGCGTCAAAAGCGGCACTCATTACGTTAGGTATGTAAGGCTATTTTTTGTTATTGATAATTTGTGACAGAAATTGTTGCGATTTTGACAAAATTGGCACTTGTTATTTAAAGATTTATAGTGTCTCTATTTACGTCTGACAATATTTTTGTACTCGTTTGCCTAAATTATTCATACAAAAATCACAAACAAACTACACTGTTTTGCGGCGAATTGAAAAACTGACAATGTAAACATTGCAAATGAAAAAGGTTTTATGCAAAATATTTCCCCGGGATCATATACTTTATTTGGTATCAATCGAAGCGTAAACTATTACAGTTTTAAATAAACATAACATTTACATATGTTATCGATTTAGATTTTAAAATAAAAATATATTTATTGCAAAAGATCTCATTCGAAACGGTATGTAAAGTTTGTGACTTTTTTAAAAAATATTTTACTATGGTGACATATGTAATTAATTATATAAACAAATTGCCTGTTCCTTTAGATTTATAACATAAAAAGAATCATAGCATAAAGTTTAGACGAAGCCAGGCAACCGATTTATTAACAACACAAGACAATGCGCTGCTAATGCTCGGTGAATCTTGAGCACTTTAGACTACCTTTTTTTTTAACGCGAGCACTTGAGTGGTTAAAAACAGTGATACGAGTCAGGGTTTGAAACTACGACCGCCAGATTGAAAGCCCCGTTCGACTACATTGCATTCTCTTCAGTATCACATTATATTTAAAATGCTGATAAGCTGTTTTTGTAATTTTCAATCTTTAAATTATTCTTCCACAATCAAGGTCACAGGCTTTATTTAGTACCGACACGATTAAAATGGGATTAGAGATGATTTCCATATGCTTACGTCATAGTGAGTATGAATTGAGAGTTATTTCTATGCCATCCAATCGACGTTTTTTAAAAAATAAAAATTGTTCTTTATGTAGATAATTCACCCAGTAATCTATACTAATATAATAAAGCTGAAGAGTTTGTTTGTTTGTTTGAACGCGCTAATCTCAGGAACTACTGGTTCGAATTAAAAATTATTTTTGTGTTGGATAGTCCATTTATCGAGGAAGGCTTTAGGCTATATAACATCACGCTGCGATCAATAGGAGCGAAGACGCGGACGAAGTCGCGGGCAACAGCTAATCAATAATATGCACTCATAAGATACAAAGATGTCATCATTCCTTACTTTGAATTTATCGCTATGAGTGTGTAATACTATAGATACCACCTTTATTAGTGATCGCTTTCCGTATCAGGTGAGCGGCTCGGAGTGATGCAGTCTATGGCTGGGCTAGCGGCAGTACTGGCGCGGTATTCGGTACGGCCTGCGCCGGGCGCGCCACGCCACCCGCGCTCCAGCCCCTTCGCTGTAGGAGTTACTCAGGTCAAAGGAGGACTACCGCTCATTTTTGAGGAGAGAAGGCGCTGAAACCAATTGTAGATGGCGATGCTTCTTGAGGAAACTAGATAACGGTTGTTAAGCTTGGTTCAGATTTAAACAATTTAAGCTTGGTTCAGACTACGTTAGTAAACCAGTAGAGTGTACACTATTTTAGTAACTAAAATCATCTGACCAAAAAGTGTCCGCACTGCAGTTCATTACAATATACTTGTGAGAAAATAAGGTTGGGTTGGTTAACTTCCGTGGGCACCATGGTTTGATAATTGCGGCCTAAAGCGCATGGACACTGTTCTTGCTATGACACGTCGATGCAGACATATACCATTAAACAAGTTTGCTTATCTGATGGGCAAAGTTCCATCTCCGAATTGTACAGAGTGGGATGTCCAGGAAGATGTCTATTAATTTTTATGTGTCCGCAACGTATCGGTCCGTAAAGAGATTATGGATCGGGCCTTTTTTTAATTAGGTGGATGTAATTATATTCTGGCTTATCCCATGTCAGACTATGCACATCTTATTGACCGAGAGAGCGAAGCGTCTCCGTTTCAGCTTTCGGCAAAAATTCTTTCGTATGTCTGTCCGGATGTTCTCCTGCATGTACAGGTCGCATTTCTAAACTGATTATTGTGAAATTTTGTGAGCAGGTTCGATATATTATACAGAATTTTTTGCCGTGTCATATTTTTGAAAATTTTTAAATTTGAAAAAAAAAACTTTATTTTGTGAGTTCTATAGCTCACAGAGCCACTAGTTTATAAGCTAGTAAAGGATGATTCCCAGTAGGCCGTTCCGTGTCCGGGCCGGCCCGTTTTCTTCTAGAGAAATACGCCGGCCGTTGCGTTTGCTATCATAGAAAACGGGCCGGCCCGGACACGGAACGGTCTACTGTGAATCATCCTTAAGAGTAGGTTTAAGCAGGAGATAAGATTCTATGATAGAAGGAGGTATATACAGAGCGACATCGTCACTCAGTGACAAAGCTCTTTAAATAAAGGAAAAAAAAAGGTTGGGTTGCACCAAAAAAGTTTGACAAGTTTCTATGGGATGACAGCTGCCGGCGCCACATTTAACGTTGATCGGTCTGTAATCGTAAGTTGGTGCAACAGGGCGAGTTGCAGTAGTGTTTTAAAGTGCCACAATGTTAATACGCTGATTAAAAATATTGCCAAATTTACATTTTCATAAGAAATGAAAGGATATATTTCGCAAAAATATTTTGATGTTCAGACACATTTAGTTACTAAAATACTCGCCACTATACTATTATTAACGTAGTCTGACAGAGCGAGCCTTGTCGAATAAGTTGAGATGTTCTCACACATTTTAATTAGTCAAGTTCGTTGAAAGTGAATGGATTGAATGATTGCTGTTTATTTGCATTTTAGTGACAAAGTTTATATTATGTTTGTAGAACGGTTTAACGTTCTTAATTTAAGTAGTTAGGATACTCTCTTGTTGCATATATAGTGTTAAACATTAGTTGCGATAATTAGTTGAGCGCCTCACCGCCCGAGGCTACTTCCTGAATTGGCGGGGCGGGAGGCGGGATCAATGTGGTATTTTGTTTTTATGTAAGCTTACTGATGTCGCAAAAATTTCCTCACATGACGAGATACTGTCAGTATTACGTTTGCGCAGGGCTAATATCATGCGCAGAAGCGGGTCAGTACTGCATTCATATCGCCTCTCTACCGCGCCAGTTCGGAAACACTCATTTAGATGTAGGGGCGCAGTAAAAAGCGGTACTGGATCGACTGACAGTGGACACTGACAGCTGATAGTTTTAGTACCGCCTTCGCACTGAGAAACTAGGAAGTCTAATGGACGATTCACACCGAACGGCTGGAGTCGGCGCGCACTCCACTTAGTGCGCCCGCGGGGAGCTCTTCCGCTGCCGTTTGGATACGAAGTCTGGCTTCTGTATGGAGGGTTCGAATTCCTTTGACTCTGGTGGCGTGCGCGCCGACTCCGGCCGTTTTGGTGTGAATCGTCCATAAGGCTTGCTAAAGCAATCTTGAAATGAACGTGCCTGAAATAAATATGTTTACGTGTACCTACTTCATCATTACAAAAAAATATGTTACTAAAGATGGAAGATGAATAAATAACTAATAACAGGCATATTGTCGCACCGTTTCTGTTTAATTTCTTTTTCCTTTGTGTACCTATTTGTATTTTATGTTATGCTTTTTTTTGCGACAGTAAATCATTTCCTTTTTTTAATTTTAATATATTGTTCTACTTAGTAAATATAAACTATAATGGCAAGATTATTAAAATAAGTTTATACATAATTATGAAGGCGCGTTTGGCTATGAATACACTTGGCCGGTTTTAGTTCCTTGATTACACAACTACATTCGTAATTCCGTGTTTCTGTATCAGAATCTTCTTCGTCTTCATCTGCCATGCACATAGATTGAAAAAAAGCCTTTAAATATGTCAGTGGCCAGCCTTGCAAAGTCCTTCCTATTCTTGGCCAGTCTTACGAGCGTGGCAACGTCATTGATCCGGTTCATTCTTTTTAAAAGTTTTTATCTAACTCGCACTGTTCGTATGTAAGTTGTCTCCAAAATTTGCAATTCTTTTTTAGCCACTTGCCGGTATCCGATTGAGCTGAGATTTGAAAAGAGATTGAAATACTTATGGACCCAAGTTCGGTGACAATACAATATTATGGTACCACCGAGCTGATCTGATAATAAAGACAGACCATAGCAACATCTAAACTACACATGATAAACCCGTTGTGTTTAGGCTTATTGGAATCGTCTCAACGAGTATTTGACGACTGTGGAAAAAGAGGTACAGTCGGCAATAAAATCTGGTACAGCCAAGAGCAAATGTAGATGATCATTTTAGTGCTTTGTCGTACTAACGTTGTAACATAACACAGCTAGCTGGTCATGTCACTTTCATATTAAAATAATTTCCTAAGGGACAACTGATTACATTCATATTTTTATTTAAAAAAAATATTATTAAGTTATAAGGCATAATTGAGAGACTTGACGGGGACACTACCGTGCCCCTTATGTGGTTTTAAGGTCAGTCTATATATCTAAACAAAGTTTACCTAAAGTAAAAGCATTTTTGTTAAAGAAACATTTAAAAACAGGATTCATACGGAATAAATAGTTAAAAGAAGGGAAATGGAAAGTAGTACAAGCATTACGTCCGAATACCTTTATTTATACCAGCTTAATCTATAACATAATATAAATACCACACTAGAAATAAATCTTTTACCTAAATTTACGTTATTAATTACTTCGCATCAAGCTAAGACAAAACACTCGGTAAACGAATTTCAACTCTATTGGTAAAGGCCTAAGACCTATTTCTTACTCTATTACTTGCTTCCCTTCAAATAAAGATAAAGAACTTGTCAGGTGTCATACGATTTTCAACCTTATTTGTATAGGCATAGGGTGCATCTACTCGTAAGAATAGGGCGTTACAATCTCTAATGACGGAAGGAGTAGGCGTGGCACAATCCACCAATAGGAAAATGTCCAAGATGTCCAAGGTGTCCAGAGTGTCCAAAATGTCCAAAGTGTCCACAATGTCCAAGATGTCCACAATGTCCAAAGTGTCCAAAGTGTCCACACTGTCCAAAGTGTCCACGATGTCCAAAGTGTCCACAGTGTCCACAATGTCCAGAGTGTCCAAGATGTCCACAATGTCCAAAGTGTCCACAATGTCCAAAGTGTCCACAATGTCCAGTATGTCCACAGTGTCCACAATGTCCAGAGTGTCCAAGATGTCCACAATGTCCAGAGTGTCCAAGATGTCCACAATGTCCAAAGTGTCCACAATGTCCACAGTGTCCAAGATGTCCACAATGTCCAAGATGTCCACAGTGTCCAGTGTCCAAGTTGTCCAACATGTCCAGAGTGTCCAAGGTCTCCGGCGTCCACAGTGTCCAAGGTGTCCACAGTGTTCAAAATGTCCACAGTGTCCAAGATGTCCACAGTGTCCTATGTCCACAGTGTTCAAGGTGTCCACAGTGTCCAAGATGTCCACAGTGTCCACAATGTCCAAAGTGTCCAAGATGTCCACAGTGTCCAAGGAGTCCACAGTGTTCAAGATGTCCACAGTGTCCAAGATGTCCACAGTGTCTAGGGTCGGATAGTATAAAAGGCGGAATTAGGGCGGGGCGCAGGTCAGTTGAGTTTGGTCGGTCGGGCTGTCAGTGTCTCTGGCAATGCGTTATCAGTGTATTTTCGTGTTACTTACGGGAGTGTTCCTATTCGTTAAGGTCGAGATTCCAGTGCGGTGCGGAAGCTCTGCTCGGTGGGGAATCTCTCCTTGTTTTTAATTTATTTACTTACTCTTTCTTTTGTGGTTGTGATTATTTATATAAGCCGGGCAGATCGCTGTCCATGTTTGCGGTATACTTGCGCGGGGTGCACGGTGTCGAGCTCTGTTTGCCCTGGAGTAACAGAGGAGTACGAGAATGGAGGTATCGTCTGGCGTCAACACTGCCAGCGTGGATGGCGCGTCTGGGCCCCTCCATGCCCGATGCCGGTTGCTGAGTGGAGGTGAGAGCGGCCATGGTTTGGGTTGGCGCGAGGGTGTGTGCTCCGCTCGCAGAGGTTCGCAATATTCGAGGTATGGTCTTGATGTATTTATGTATCGATTACTTTTATATACATCTATAAATGCCCTTGGGTTGTGCGAGGGAAGGCATTTATACAGGCTGATGGTTTTTGCAATCCTCAATTTAGCCGACTGAACTTTATAGTTTAGAGTAGGGAAAACACATACTTATTTGAAGCTAAAATCCAGAATTGGTATTAATTTCAAATAAGCAGATTAGGGCAATATTTAGGGTAGAGATTTAGGATTAATTACACACACTAAAGCTTGGGTAATGGGTTTCAAGCAGGTTAATTTAGAACTTATATTCTAGGGCTATTTAGGTGACCTAAATATGGGAAACAAGTTTATAGGATGATTTAGGGAAACAAATAGGTATGGGAGTAGTAGTGGTAGGGTACATGTGTGTAGTATTCCTCTGATTTGATATTCTAGGTTACAGTTATGAAGACTTAGGTCTTAGGCATTTAGGTAGTCTAAATATAGGTATCAGAATAAGACTACCAGTTGTAGGGATAAATAGTTACAATATCAGCTAAGATCTTAGGCATTAGAGGTCTAGGTTTCTGATATCAAGGGTGGGAAGTGCTGAGTCTTCTTTTATTTATAACTAAAGGTGTTCATAATAAATTATAGATAGGAAACCAATTTATTCTGGAATATGAAATAAATTGATTTAGGACCTAATGGTGAGGCGGAGCAATCCATTAGTTGTTAGTTACTGTGAGTAGATAAAAGCTCGGATCAGTAACTAACCAGTAACAGTTCACTTCTTCACGATCAGACTCAGAACTCCTGACCTTCATATATCAGAATTGGTAGTGTTAGAGCTTACTGGCTGTTAGGGACCCCTAGGGTTCAGAGGTTTTAGCACCTCCAAGTGAAATGGTTAGTTAGAGATGATTCGCAATCATCTATAAGACTTGACTAATGAGCTTATTCTCATTAGGGAGTCTAGATCGTTTTAGCTTAGCATAGAGGTCATGCCCCATCCTACCGGTCCAGTAGCACGGTATGGAAGCCAGAGGTCGCTCCATACAACAATAAGCAATCAAAATTATTCTTAGCTAGCTAGGATATCAAGTAACAGAGTTCTATGTATTAGGGAATGATTAGGAAATAATTTTGATTTTAGGGAAACTGAGTGGCTTTTAAGGAAAATTTTGCCTTTCTTTAAAAACCCAATGGCTACTGACACCGGCAAGAGACCAGGATAGGTTAAGGTTGGGGTTAAATTACCACAAACAATAATTATTAATCCTATTTTGAACTCTATGAACTTCGGAATAGCCAAAGTTCAATAATTAGTTTTTCCTGTAGCAAATAAAGTTCTATATGTAGGAAGGTTAGCATTGGTAACGATTATGAGTAGCAAGGTTAAATAGGCTTCATTTTAGGTAGGTCTAGGTAAGCTAAGTAGTTGAGGAGTCCAAGGGTTTGACAAGTAATCACATTAAAGATCATGGGTTCTTACGGTTCACAACATTACGGGGTCCTACCACAGACGATCACATTGGCCAAATCTACGTTAAACCTTAGCTTATCTAAGGTTAGGAAATAAAGACACCAAACGTTCATTTATTAGGTGTAGGGTACTAGGACTAGACCTAAGGGGGTTTTGAGACATATATTACAGCTAGGCGCGCTCCATGGGGTTAGTTGGGAGGTAGTACATTTTAGCGACGAAGACGAGATGGCGGGGAATACATTCGTTCCCGTGACCGTGGATATTAGGTTAGGAGTCTTGTCTCATTACAATTTGGTGCGGTGACCTTGGATATTGGGAGAAGAGACTGCTCCGTTTCAAGTTGGTGACGTGACTGTGGATGTAGTCTTTTCCATAACGATTTCATGCTGTAGTCGACCAGGATGGGTGCAGTAGTATCCGGAGCACTCCTGGGTCTTCGGTTACGCGTATGGTGTCTGGAATAGGTACAGTGGCTTCTGGCCACAATTTGTTGCAACGTGAAATGGAGTGTGATCTCGTCGGATGCTTGGACTCTTCATCTATTCTTCAAACTTTTGCTAAGTTCTTCATCTGAAAAAAAAAAAGAATACATTAACTTTTATTTAAAATTGTCATTAAAATATAAAGCGTTAGAAAAAAAAATTGGAAGGAATGCAAGGCTTGTGTAATGAAAATCCGGAACGTAAAATAAAACTCTGGGGGTAGTGTTAAAATGCCGTAAAATAAAAACCCGGAATTTAATTTAAAACCCTGGGGGTAGACATTCTTAGGAAAGCAGTCATAACCGAAATCGATGAAAATGACGAATATACGAATAAGTAATGTGCGTCCATAGGCTACGACTTTATTTCATCATCAAATAGACAGGGTGTTTGTTTGTCACCACTGTGAATCGCTGAATTCATTGTAATTTAACTCTTAAATAAGAAGCGTCCATAGGCTACGACACTATATCATCATCCAATAGGCTGTGTGCTTGTTTGCCACCACTGTAGATTACTTGAGCGCATTAGAATTAAAATTATAGATGATAAGCGTCCATAGGCTATAGCAATAGATCATGAACATCATCATCAAATAGGCTGTGTACTTGTTTGCCACCACTGTAGATACATAACTCGAACACATTAGAATTACACTCATAAACGATAAGCGTCCGTAGGCTACAGCAATAGATCATGAATATCATCATCAAATGGGCTGTGTGATTGTTTACCACCGCTGTAGATCACTTGAATGTATGAGAATTAAACTTATAAATCATAAGCGTCCATAGGCGACAGCAGTAGATCAGAAATATCATCATCAATTAGGCCGTGTGCTTGTTTGCCGCCATTAAGGATCACTTGAATTTTAATTAAATGTAAATAATAAAAAATAAATAGGTTCATACATTTCAGCAATAGATCATCATCAGGTAGACCATGTGCTTATTTGCCACCATCAGGCAACGCCAGTAATACATCGGAATTAAATTCAGAAACATTAAGCATCCATAGGCTAAGGCAACATCAAATAAACAGTGTGCTTGTTTGCCACCGTCATAGATATCGAAATTTATAAAAATTCATGATAATGAAGCATCCATACTTGATTATCATTATCACCATCCTAACTTACTATTAGAATTTAATTAATATATTGCAAGTTATTTTAGGCATGTAGTATTTAAAGGGTTCATGAGCATGGGAGGGTTCAGTGAATTCAAATAAAAAAATAAAAATCCTCTCCCATTATCAATTTAGGTGACTGTACCTAGCAGGATATTTTATACATCAGTGAAGAGTAAAGGTTCCGAAGCAGTGAAAGAATAATTAGGTTAACTTAGTTGAAAATAAGTTTAAAGAATATTATTACAAATTATTTTAGACATGTAGCACTTATAGGGTTAACATGAGAATAAAAGGTTTAATTGTATCCAAGAAAACAATACTCTTCTTCATTGCGGACTGACTGTACTTAGTGAAAAATATCACGGAAGGTTACTAAACGGGGAAGTTTTATCAAGAAATTGAATTTCCATACATACATGCATGCATAAATGTGTGTCCACATTCCAAGTGTCTATAGACAGATCACATACAAATTGATTTCAGGAGAACTTTTAACAAAAGTAGGCATTTCATAAATTTGATACAGGTACAGGTATTCTGAATACTAATAATAGCATATAGTGGCCTAATTTTCATCATCATCATCATATCAGTTGATAGATGTCCACCGCTAGACATGGACCTCCACTAGGGAATGCCACAATGACTCCTACAGTCTTTACTAGATCATCTGTCCACCGTAGCTCAATCTTATGTTAAGAAAAATAATTACTTGTTAAGTGCTCATAAATTTCAATAACTACAAAACAAAATTTGACAGTAAAGGATGACACTAAATTCTTAACGTTATAATATTAGTAGATTTAGCCATCATCAAAATCATTCTCATAGTATTATTCTAGTATGGTTGCATCTTGGGTTCCGCTGCCTGATTCCAAGAGGTTGGCGTGGGCACTGGTTTTTGCTGATGTGATTGCTATCTGATTTCATTAGAACGTTTAGTCTCTAATATAAATAAATAATTAGTTACCTTGAAAGAATAGAAGCAGATACTGGGGAACTGGAAAGTGTAGGACTCGGCAAGTCAACAGTCCGGACCCTGAAAATAGAAAATTAACCAAATGTAACTAAAATCAGGAGATTTGTATCCTATCTAATGATTTAGGGTTACTTTCTTTAACTAGTTTGTTATGACAGAAAAATGAAAGGGAAATAATTGAACTTTATCAAAATTGGAATTTCTCCGCGTGAGAACGATGAATTATTTTTTTCATTTTTATATTGATTTCTGATTGTGGGTCAGTTAAACTCTAATATCACTCTAGAATAAAATAAACATTATGATTACTTACTTGGATATTAGGAGACAGCAACACCTTTTCATGGGAGAATCGTGGAAATTGTAATCTCTGTTTGATGACATACATAGTTCTTCGGTTTGAATTGAGATACATGTGCAGATGGTCTAGAATGTTGTTGCAACTAGCATTACGTTTCATAATTCAGGAAGAGCTGAAAAATAGATAAATCGTTGAGAGTAAAGAAAATTTAGGAGCCCGGACAGGATAGAAAGAGAATACTCTTGGAAAAGAGGATTTTTTTTAATGAAAGAGGAGTGGCATTGTATTTATCACTACGAATGTTAGGAAAATCATGAAGGATAATGGGTTCGGAAAATGATCTACTATGTAAGAAGATGGTACATCTCGGGTAAAACATGGATATTAACTTCAAAATGTCTCTCATTAACATACAAGGATCTTTTAGCGAATCCTCAATAATATGTTTTCATGAAGTTTTTAATCACGCGTCATTCCATATATAGTAAATTATTATTGAAGTGAACACTATTGCGTCATGTTTTATTGCGGCAGGACAAGTGCAAATGGGAAATATGAAAAGGAGACAATGCGTGTGTAACTATAGTAATTCAATGAAAACTCACCAATTCTTGTTGAAGGCGGATTTGAATCGGAAGTTCTTGGGATGTCGCGGATGGCGGGAAACAGTATTATTACTATTATTTACGGGACGTTTGTAGTTTTATCCAGGATTTGTTGTGATGCACGCTTAGCTACTTCACGGAGGGTACACATGGGTGTGCCTTTGCTTTTGATGAATAGCACATTATTTCGAGTTTGCAACTACGCAGTTTCATCATGTAGAAGATCACAATAGAAGTTAATGCTAGGAACAAGATTCACATAACATGGTCCTAAACTATAAGTAATTGTGTGCTTTAGACTATAATCAATCTTTAAAATAACCCCAGAAACAGAAATTAAGTAACTAATTAATAAAATGAATGCACGAATACCATTGCGAAAGACGCGCCGAGAAAAGATAAAAAAAAACCATAGATCATATCTTCTTAGTAGTCTTTGGAACAGATCATAAGACTCTTTCACACCAGCCTGGCTGCCCGGCTAGTGTGATGGCTTATGCCGTCGCGTTTTATGTGACATTTCAGTACATTTTGGCCATATAGCGTAGCGGTATGAGCTGTCGCTATCATGCTAGCCAGGCAGGAATACCTTGTTCACACGTTTAATTTTGTGATATAGCATGGATATCAATACTACAGCGGTTTTCAAAATTATTTTAAAAAGAAATTAATAAAATAAAAGCATTTATTTCTATGAAACTACTATACAATATCTATGTTTATTTCGGATAAAGTAATCTATAGAGTGTTACTATTACAAATTAATTTATTACATTTTATTTTGCTTAAATTATTGTCAATATCGTGACATGAGGTATCGCAATAAAATAATTATCGTGTAAAAGGCCCTATTATTATTGTAACGATACCGGGATGTCAATATTATTTATTATCACATTTTTCGGGATTGTTTGGATTTCGCTTCAATATTCATCACTAAACATGTGAAACGTATCGTGATATGGATGTACAATGGACCCGGCTTAGAAGTCTGTAGACGGCTTTAGGGGTAACAATGCGCTTGCACAAGTCGCGATTCGCGCGAATGTGTAACTGTCATTGCGTTTTTCAATTAGAAAAAATATCCGTGAAATTTAATAACATAAGTAATGTCATTAATTGCACACATAATTAATTAAATGTAGTGTTGTTTGTAAATTTACACAGAATAAAGAAATTAATAAACGTTTCGAATGAATGCGATACTAGTGATCTCTTGTGGTGATTAGAATCAAAGATCGAATGTTGAAGTTTGTTGTCGAGAAAACTGTTAGGCTATATTGTCGTTAGATGGCGCCTGAAGTTTATCATAAATTATTTCAATAAGTCATTACTAGGATTCAAAAATGATAAGAATTAGAGATTACTAACCCTATAATGGCTTCGAGCACGTTTAAGAAGTTGCATTATTGTATTTCTAAGACAATTTAGTTTGTAACTTTAGCAGTGACGTTTGGGTAAACATTTTATTAACTACTCTACGTTAGATAGCGTGCTAATGTGGTGCTAATCAATAAAATCATGATCAGTTTAAATTATGACAAAGGATAAATAAGTAGATTATTCTTACGTGATTGGTTACATAAAGATAGATGATATGTAAATTCAATTGAAAGATTATACAAATGACATTTTTAATGTAAGTTTAGGCATGGAATAGAACTTAGATGAACTACTCACCAGTAGAGGTCACCATAGGGATCTTTAGTGCTTTGTGCATTTATTAGTTATTTGTTCCAAATTGCCAAAGATTGTCGTAAAATGTTATTTTCTGCCTCATACTATACCTTTTGCATGAAAAATTTAGCAGATCGAAGTGCTTAGAGAATAAATTATGGATAATTCATTACTCAGACAAAAATATTGCTATCTTACTTACTATAAATGGCCCACAATTATTAGTCTTGCCAAGGCACTAGTGTGTACTTGTTTTTGCATTTGATTGAGTTGGGCTAGCTTCATACAAGCTATGGGTGGAAAAGGATCTTAGGATGATATAGCTACAATGATTGAGTGAACATAAATGAGTGTGTAAAAGCTTTCAGTTATTAATTATTTGGTCATATATTATTTTTGCACTGAATTATGGTAATTCATTTAGCTATAGGTATATGCAATACCAAACCTTATTTCAAGACAAGCTAGTATGAATAGTAGGTATCTTTCATTATAATAGGGAGTTCATAAAGAAGGTTCATAAGTCAGGCTGCATTCCTATTCTTTATTAGAGCTTATGTAAGAAATAAAAGATGCGGCAGATTTATATTTAATGAGTGCAATAATAAAACACAGTGAAAAATGAATGTTTAATGAAAATGTAGCATAGGTCACATAAATATATAGCATACTAAGAAACAAGCAGTCAAGTTCATGAAAACATACCGAAGAATTAAAAATAAAATGCAAACACAACACATTCTATATTTTACAATGGCTTGTATGCTACACATTTTTATTGTGAATAGTTCATAGTACAATATGTAGAATGAGATTAAAGGTTTTGAGAGAAAGCAGGATTACAGTCAGGAGTAGGGAAGCTTGTTTCCGGAATCAGGGTTTCTGTAACATAAAATGTCAATGATTAGTTAGCGGAATAAGTATGTAAGTAAAAGGGGGACAAAGTTTTGCTCGTGTTTACCCAGAAATTAGAGCTAGCTAGATAGATTTTTCGGCCTTGTGAACAATTTTATTGGTAAATTTATTGAAATAGTTAGAGTGGGTTTCAAGATATTAATTACAAACAAATAATTTTACAACTGTTGTTTATGTACTAATAAAGGGATAATGTGAATAGTCAGGACATAGCTAAAAAAAAAAAAAACAGTATTTTTGAAAAAAATAAAATAAAAACTTATGATCGAGCGACAGCTTTGAAAAGGATATATTGATAATCTGACGATTATATTTGATATAAAAATAAATTGAAGCTTATATTACATATAATTAATCTTTACATTTTTATCATATAGTTAATAGGCATATGGAGATACAAGTTTACAAATAACAATAGATGTATTGGAATAAATGGGTTCGGAGACTATTTTCACTGTTTGAAAAATGTATGAAGTTTGGTCATATGTTTGGTTTGCTAATCAAAATCATAGTAAAATAAGGGATAAAATGAAAAATATTTGGTAATTATAATCAAAATAGGTGATACTCACAGTTCAGAAAAGGTGCAGCCGGTGCCTGCACATTGCTAAGTGATGTAGAATTTTGTTGGACTACAAATATTGTTTTCTTTGGCTGGGTATTTGACTGCAATTAGAAATATGATTATTAGTTCTATGGGTGTCTATACGTCAAGTAGGTATGTATGTATTTTTTTTTACTGAACACATCAACAAAACAATAATTACATTTTAACTTTGAGTCTGTTAGTTGACATAATTTAGTAATAACATAGTGATATGTTTCAGCGTATGATCAAATTTTAATTTAATGTATGGTAAAGGAAATGCGCACATGAGCATTGGAAACTTACATAGATTTTTCAGTATATAGAGATCATTGGGACGGGTCGTTGAAATTTGTAGCCTTGTACTCATAGCTTCATTTAGGGCCATAATTGCTTGAAATTTCCGCAGGAGAGTAGTTGATTTTCGGCATATTTAGCATAAGTTTACTGCAAAAACAAAAGGGAATTAGGTTATTATTATGGTATGGCAGTTAAGTGACAGATTTGATTGTTCACACAGTCTTATACTTACATTTACGACAAGGAACAGGATGGTGGGGCTTAATTGTTATTTCCCAGAGCTCAATGCTAGGACAAATCCATGTAAGCGTAAATAATCCATAAGCGATGCTGAAAACAAGATTTGAAATAATGTTAAATAAAAATTTGCGATATAATATAGAAATATAAAATAGTTATGCAGATATGGTTTAAAATAGTACTCACCAGTAATATATATTTGTTTTTCTCTCATGTAAACTTAACTTTGTTTAAATATTGTTTGTATTTCCACAGGAAGACATTTTGTTAGTATCAATGGCGGTGACCGGCGTATGCGTTGACGGACGGTTGTCAACTTGTCAATGACGTTGACGTTGACACATGATGGAATAAGAGTGACAGTGACACTTGGCATGAGCTGTTTCGGACACTAGTTTAATCGTCATAAGCAAACGATCAATTTTTCGGGCGCGAGTTTAGAATGTTGGCAGTTATATCAGATGCAATGGTTAAATCTGAACTATCCATTAGTATAGGAAATATTTCGCACGGGTTTTTATAAAGATTTTCACGTAATTTGCGACAGAGTTAGTAGAAATAAGTCATGTACCACTTTTTCTCGCTCGATTTGGTATATGACCGTCTCGCTCAGTAGTGGTTTGGCTTCTTCTTTGGGGTACTGAGAAAAATACTATTACAAGTTTGTGAGGAGTTTGAGATATTGGAATTTTACACGCATTCTTTCACAAAACAATTGTCGTTTGTATATAAAATTTGTTTTGTCTTAGATACATTATTGAAAGATATATAATATTTGATCGATATAGCGAGGAAGGGTAAATGGTTAAGCTGGTGTATAAAGGTCAAGGGCCTCAGTGATGTTTTACTATAATTTCTTTACTTAGCCTTACTTCTATTTACTTCTATGTCAGGTTCCGTTGTAATATTTAATAGTAGGTAGTAGTAGAATCTAAGGGTTATTCAATCGGGGGGTAGAGGATTTGATTAGTTGTTCTATGGGAATTAATTCTATGTTGGTTTATTATTATTATTTTAAGAAATAATTGGGAACAAAATAAAATTCTAGTTGGGTTTTATTATTATTGACATTGCGTCATATGTAGCATTAAAATTTAATTGCTTATAACTTGAAAAGAGCAATATATATATTGTGGTTGTACTTATGGAATTTTGTTTGATTGATAGAAGCTGAGCGTTAAAGATAAGAGTGAAAGAATGACTGGTATGTGCAGGAATGAAGGTGAAGAATGAGTCGCCATAAAAGGATGTTTGCTAGAAAGGCAGTGACAGGAGAGTGTGAGGTATGAATGGGTTTCTTCCAATTGGACGAGATTTAGAGTACAATCTAAATTTGTTGGTAACTGGTCCCTCCAAATGATACACGATGTGTTACCACAGTAATAGGAGCTAGGTTAAAGTCATAATATGACAAGGTCTTTTTGAGACTTACTGTGTTGACACAGACTCCACTCGAGCTATTTATAGCTATCTTAATGGGTATACACACCTCACATTGGATAAAATAACCAATATATATATATTTATGAACACTTGTCGTCGACCAATTCTGAGTACTATGAATACAACACGAATTTGGTGGTACATTATTACAATTTTGTTTTATTTTAAAATAAGTTCTGTGGACATGTATAAGTACACATATGTGCAGAACAGTAATAGTTAAATGATATTCAATTTTAATTCATAAAGTAATAATGATTTTTCTTACTTAGTCATCATTACAAATTATTATGCTTACATTCAAGTTATTGGATCACATTTATAAAAACATGGGTCACGATTTTAATACCTACAGAAGGAAACTATCGGTATTTAATTAATTATTACTTACTTATCTTATTAAAATTTAAAAGGAGTCAATCAGTTGTTATTTTGTTCAAGTGAAACATACGCCAATGGGATAGGCTGGGGTATTTCGGTGATGGGGGAATGGATTGAGCCTTGATTCTGGCGATTGAACGCTTTAAGTACTTATCAAACACTTTTCTGTCTTGTGTGGGGAGCCTATGCGGGATTTGCTTATAGGGAGGACAATGTTTCCTAGAGGCGCCGTCTGGACAATGTAGACACAGTCTCGGGGTAAATCTCCTTAGTCGAGGTCATTAGGACTTACCAGTCTCACAAACTTGGTACCTCTGACGAGACAGGAAAACTTGAGGAAAAAGTTGTCAATGGTCATTGTTGAGGTTTAATGGTTCATTCACCCTTGCTGGGGCACCACGTCCTCTCGCTATTGGTTTAAACACTCACCACATTAAAATCACTCTTCTGGAGGGATTGAGATATCAATAAGTTGAAACTTTTCAAGTATATAGTAAAGTAATTTCTTATTATTGAATTTTTAACATTCCATTTATTAATATTATAATAACTTTCGTTAAACGGATGAGGTTAACGATGACTTTTACAGACAAGATCTGAGAGATCTCATCTTTCAAACTCACCGGGGGGTAGGCTGTAACATAACACAGCTAGCTGGTCATGTCACTTTCATATTAAAATAATTTCCTAAGGGACAACTGATTACATTCATATTTTTATTTAAAAAAAATATTATTAAGTTATAAGGCATAATTGAGAGACTTGACGGGGACACTACCGTGCCCCTTATGTGGTTTTAAGGTCAGTCTATATATCTAAACAAAGTTTACCTAAAGTAAAAGCATTTTTGTTAAAGAAACATTTAAAAACAGGATTCATACGGAATAAATAGTTAAAAGAAGGGAAATGGAAAGTAGTACAAGCATTACGTCCGAATACCTTTATTTATACCAGCTTAATCTATAACATAATATAAATACCACACTAGAAATAAATCTTTTACCTAAATTTACGTTATTAATTACTTCGCATCAAGCTAAGACAAAACACTCGGTAAACGAATTTCAACTCTATTGGTAAAGGCCTAAGACCTATTTCTTACTCTATTACTTGCTTCCCTTCAAATAAAGATAAAGAACTTGTCAGGTGTCATACGATTTTCAACCTTATTTGTATAGGCATAGGGTGCATCTACTCGTAAGAATAGGGCGTTACAATCTCTAATGACGGAAGGAGTAGGCGTGGCACAATCCACCAATAGGAAAATGTCCAAGATGTCCAAGGTGTCCAGAGTGTCCAAAATGTCCACAATGTCCAAAGTGTCCACAATGTCCAGAGTGTCCAAGATGTCCACAATGTCCAAAGTGTCCAAAGTGTCCACACTGTCCAAAGTGTCCACGATGTCCAAAGTGTCCACAGTGTCCACAATGTCCAGAGTGTCCAAGATGTCCACAATGTCCAAAGTGTCCACAATGTCCAAAGTGTCCACACTGTCCACGATGTCCAAAGTGTCCACAATGTCCAAAGTGTCCACAATGTCCAAAGTGTCCACAATGTCCAGTATGTCCACAGTGTCCACAATGTCCAGAGTGTCCAAGATGTCCACAATGTCCAAAGTGTCCACAATGTCCACAGTGTCCAAGATGTCCACAATGTCCAAGATGTCCACAGTGTCCAGTGTCCAAGTTGTCCAACATGTCCAGAGTGTCCAAGGTCTCCGGCGTCCACAGTGTCCAAGGTGTCCACAGTGTTCAAAATGTCCACAGTGTCCAAGATGTCCACAGTGTCCTATGTCCACAGTGTTCAAGGTGTCCACAGTGTCCAAGATGTCCACAGTGTCCACAATGTCCAAAGTGTCCAAGATGTCCACAGTGTCCAAGGAGTCCACAGTGTTCAAGATGTCCACAGTGTCCAAGATGTCCACAGTGTCTAGGGTCGGATAGTATAAAAGGCGGAATTAGGGCGGGGCGCAGGTCAGTTGAGTTTGGTCGGTCGGGCTGTCAGTGTCTCTGGCAATGCGTTATCAGTGTATTTTCGTGTTACTTACGGGAGTGTTCCTATTCGTTAAGGTCGAGATTCCAGTGCGGTGCGGAAGCTCTGCTCGGTGGGGAATCTCTCCTTGTTTTTAATTTATTTACTTACTCTTTCTTTTGTGGTTGTGATTATTTATATAAGCCGGGCAGATCGCTGTCCATGTTTGCGGTATACTTGCGCGGGGTGCACGGTGTCGAGCTCTGTTTGCCCTGGAGTAACAGAGGAGTACGAGAATGGAGGTATCGTCTGGCGTCAACACTGCCAGCGTGGATGGCGCGTCTGGGCCCCTCCATGCCCGATGCCGGTTGCTGAGTGGAGGTGAGAGCGGCCATGGTTTGGGTTGGCGCGAGGGTGTGTGCTCCGCTCGCAGAGGTTCGCAATATTCGAGGTATGGTCTTGATGTATTTATGTATCGATTACTTTTATATACATCTATAAATGCCCTTGGGTTGTGCGAGGGAAGGCATTTATACAGGCTGATGGTTTTTGCAATCCTCAATTTAGCCGACTGAACTTTATAGTTTAGAGTAGGGAAAACACATACTTATTTGAAGCTAAAATCCAGAATTGGTATTAATTTCAAATAAGCAGATTAGGGCAATATTTAGGGTAGAGATTTAGGATTAATTACACACACTAAAGCTTGGGTAATGGGTTTCAAGCAGGTTAATTTAGAACTTATATTCTAGGGCTATTTAGGTGACCTAAATATGGGAAACAAGTTTATAGGATGATTTAGGGAAACAAATAGGTATGGGAGTAGTAGTGGTAGGGTACATGTGTGTAGTATTCCTCTGATTTGATATTCTAGGTTACAGTTATGAAGACTTAGGTCTTAGGCATTTAGGTAGTCTAAATATAGGTATCAGAATAAGACTACCAGTTGTAGGGATAAATAGTTACAATATCAGCTAAGATCTTAGGCATTAGAGGTCTAGGTTTCTGATATCAAGGGTGGGAAGTGCTGAGTCTTCTTTTATTTATAACTAAAGGTGTTCATAATAAATTATAGATAGGAAACCAATTTATTCTGGAATATGAAATAAATTGATTTAGGACCTAATGGTGAGGCGGAGCAATCCATTAGTTGTTAGTTACTGTGAGTAGATAAAAGCTCGGATCAGTAACTAACCAGTAACAGTTCACTTCTTCACGATCAGACTCAGAACTCCTGACCTTCATATATCAGAATTGGTAGTGTTAGAGCTTACTGGCTGTTAGGGACCCCTAGGGTTCAGAGGTTTTAGCACCTCCAAGTGAAATGGTTAGTTAGAGATGATTCGCAATCATCTATAAGACTTGACTAATGAGCTTATTCTCATTAGGGAGTCTAGATCGTTTTAGCTTAGCATAGAGGTCATGCCCCATCCTACCGGTCCAGTAGCACGGTATGGAAGCCAGAGGTCGCTCCATACAACAATAAGCAATCAAAATTATTCTTAGCTAGCTAGGATATCAAGTAACAGAGTTCTATGTATTAGGGAATGATTAGGAAATAATTTTGATTTTAGGGAAACTGAGTGGCTTTTAAGGAAAATTTTGCCTTTCTTTAAAAACCCAATGGCTACTGACACCGGCAAGAGACCAGGATAGGTTAAGGTTGGGGTTAAATTACCACAAACAATAATTATTAATCCTATTTTGAACTCTATGAACTTCGGAATAGCCAAAGTTCAATAATTAGTTTTTCCTGTAGCAAATAAAGTTCTATATGTAGGAAGGTTAGCATTGGTAACGATTATGAGTAGCAAGGTTAAATAGGCTTCATTTTAGGTAGGTCTAGGTAAGCTAAGTAGTTGAGGAGTCCAAGGGTTTGACAAGTAATCACATTAAAGATCATGGGTTCTTACGGTTCACAACATTACGGGGTCCTACCACAGACGATCACATTGGCCAAATCTACGTTAAACCTTAGCTTATCTAAGGTTAGGAAATAAAGACACCAAACGTTCATTTATTAGGTGTAGGGTACTAGGACTAGACCTAAGGGGGTTTTGAGACATATATTACAGCTAGGCGCGCTCCATGGGGTTAGTTGGGAGGTAGTACATTTTAGCGACGAAGACGAGATGGCGGGGAATACATTCGTTCCCGTGACCGTGGATATTAGGTTAGGAGTCTTGTCTCATTACAACGTAACAATACTGCGACAGTTGGGATGCGTCAAAGTACTCAAACTGACATCTACTTTTGCTGTTGATTATACCTACCAAAAATATTTTTATGGCAGAGACTTAATTGATGTTGTCGAGCCAGTTCATAGTTTTTCTACCGCTTGCCCGTTTGACCTTTATTTTTTCTTCAATTATGACTCTCAGTAAATCATACTTTTATTACTATTTCATGTCTATGTAAATGTCCAAAATATGCATTCTATCTACGTTTAAATGTGGCTAGTATTTTTTTTTCATTCTTTTTACATTTATCAAAATGAGAGATATCAAATAAAAGCGATGTCATAGCGATGTTCCCTTATGTCAGTAGACACCAGATCACTAAAGGTATACTCGTAATTATATTATTTTCTCAAACATGCAATGAAATATTGATGTTATGTTCCTTATAATAGGCTGCGAAGTATGACGTTTCAGGTGCGGCTAGGACAAGAGGTAGTTAATGGAATTTCATACAAATCTTGCAGGCCTAGGCCTGCAAAGACCTCTTTTTTAATTTCCATTCCATAAAAATTTGTGGCACAGGCATCATGACATTCTGCCACTATGCTTATTAAAAATAAAACTTTGATTTTTTTGTTGTTTATTTCATTGCATGTTTGAGAAAAGCACTATACATACCTCGGCGGGAAATGTGGGGTTGCCGGCCTTAGACCTATCCGGCCTCGCTTCGCTCAGCCGTCTATATGTCTTCGGCCGGCAACCCTTTTTGTCCCGGCCTCTGTAGTAATGTACTATAATGACTAAAAATATATTCAAGAAACAATAACATATAACAAGTAACGAAAACAAAACTTAAAATAAACCTATAAATAACTTAAAAATAAACTTATAAATAAAAAATGGTCCCTCTTCGTGAGCTATGGTGCACAGAAGGTGGTGGCCGAAGTAGCTGCCAGCCCTCTGGTCACCCGAGGTATCTATGAGCCGCTGGGAGATTTCTCTAAAAAGGTATTTCGCGCTGGGCCGCCACGGTCCCAGAGTTTCAACCCCAAACGGCGCAAACATGACTGTAGCCCTCACCGAGGGCAGCATATTTGCGCCGCTTGTTCTGTTCCGCCGTTGTGGCTGCAGCCCCCGCCTTGACAGATCACTATGTAAATTTTCAATATATATGTAATCTGCTGTCTTCGTTGACCTCTGGCTAGTAGGTACTACTTTTTTCTTCTTATCTAGACACGCGGCAGCGTGTCCAGATAAGAAGCCAAGTTCACCCCAGGAACTGGCGGACAGCAGCCGTGTGTTATATTACAAGAACCGTTTGGAGCCACCCCCCCAATAACTCCAAATCTATCTAACATAAAAACATGAAATTTAGTACATGTATTAAGATCCTTTAGAACAACTAGAACCCCAAATTTCATAAATATAGGTTTACTACTTATTATTATTATTTATGCTAGTTATCTCAGAACTCCGTAATTTATTAACCGATTTGGAATATTATTTTTTTGTTGGAAACGGTATACTTCCGGGGTGGTCCCATTGTCATCGGGTCAGAATCTGATCATAGGGTCCTGGAGAAATCGAGGGAACTCTTCAAATATTTTAGGTGCACCTATAGCGGTTTAGGTATTTTGTATAGTACCTAACTCGTGCATTCGCTCTGGGAAAGCACCATTGGATGAAGTTTGACAAAAAGTAATGATATCTCATCAAAAACATAAATGTGAAAATGGCAGCCAAGTTCACCGACAAAAGAATTGAGATCTAAATGGGCGCCAAGTTCCGTAGATTATCTGAAAAGTTACCAAGTTTGGCACTAGATTGTTTACAGTAAAATTAATTTACTGTTTTCTTAAATATCCAACAGCTTTTATGGTATTATAACATACTGCATAGAAAACTGCCAAGTTAAGGCTCAAAATGCATTAAGCCGCAGTAAATCTAAGTAGTGCCAAACTTGGAAACTTTTCAGATAATCTACGGAACTTGGTGCCCATTTAGATCTCAATTCTTTTGTCGGTGAACTTGGCTGCCATTTTCACATTTATGTTTTTGATAGTTCTGTTTACATTATATCTTTTTATATTTTTTTCTTTTAACCACGTTTAACTGTGGTGTCGCTAGAAGGTACTTGGGTGAGGACCAAATTTTTGGACCATCGTTAAGGCATTTAATACACCTACAATTTAATTGATCCCATTGTGACACGAAAGTTACCCATATAAATTGTATGACCAATTTTCGTGTCACAGCGGAATCAATTAAATTGTAGGCGAATTAAATGCCTTAACGTTGGTCCAAAAATTTGGTCCTCACCCACTTCCTTTTTCTTTTTCGTTCCTTTTACATAATAATATATCAGAATGAGAGATATCCACGAGATATCAAATAAAAGCGAAATGAAATGAAATAATTTATTATGCTCGATTTTAGGTACAGTAGGGTGACAATTAAAAGTATCACTAAAATCTACCTTACAGGCATGCAAAATTTTAGGGCATATCTTAAATCTAATTATTTTATTTACTATAGTCTAAAAATTCCTTAATACTGTAAAAACATTTTTCAGCAAGCCAATTCATTAAGGTATTTTTAAATTTTATGAAAAGTAAGCCTTTTGTCGTATCAGGCACTTTATTGTAAATCCTAATAAACATAACGTAAGCGTTCTTTTGTACTAGTGACAGTTTTGTTGGAGGAATATACATTTTGTTGCGATATTGCGACCGGATAGGATTTCTGTATAACTCTTTAACTTGCTGAAAAAGATGACCATGTCGATATACAAATATGCATGCATTGAGTATGTAAATACATGGAAGACATAAAATATTCTTATTTATAAAGTACAGCCTACATGAATCTCTATTTTTCAGCCCAAAGACAGCCCTTATAATTTTTTTTAAATATATCATAGCGATACCATAGTGATGTTCTCTTATGTCAATAAACACAGATCACTACATAAGTTTCCAAAATATGCCATCTTTCTACGTTCAAATGTAGTGTGGCTAGTAGGTATTCCTTTTTCTTTTTGATTCCTTTTACATAATAATATATCAGAATGAGAGATACCAAATAAAAGCGATATCATAGTGATATTCTCTTATGTCAATAAACACACATCGAACCGCAGTCCTGATATGAACAATTCACTAGTATTTTATTTTGCGCAATCTGTATTACGTGACCAGGCTTGCTATTATTTTAATTCAGGCGAATGTTGAAATGTATTTTTAGACAATTCCAGCTTAGTACCGGTTTGTCGGCCTGCTTAGCCTAGTTGGTAGTGCCGATGCCTCCGAAGCTGGAGGTCCCGGGTTCGAATCCCGATAAGGGCATTTGTTTCTGTGGTGAGCAGAAATATTTGTTCCCGAGACTTGGATGTTTACTTTGTACTTAAGTATAAGTATTATCTATTAAATATATCGTCTAGCACTCATAACACAAGCCTTAATGAGCTTACTAAGGGACTAGTTCGATTTGTGTAAAAAAACATCTCCTAATATTATATTTAGTAACATGATCGGTGATTACGTTTATGTTATGTCATACACAATCATCCCTCCCATACTTACGTGTTTCCTAGTAAGAGACGAACACATAAACTTGATATGCTAAACAAGATCATGGCTTATGTTCTTATTTATACGGGTCTCTGAAATCAGTAGTTAAAATGTCGATTAAATTCAATATTGACAAATTTGTGTAAAGAAATAAGTGGATAGTTTTTTTTTTTCTTTTCAATGTGTATGTAAATTTTTGGGCGATGGACTGAATTGTAGGGAAACTAAACATACAACCTATATATGGTTACGTTTCGTTACACTGTGTTATTTATTAAATTGTAGACTACTGTATTATATCATCCATTCCATTCCACAACGTTCCATATGTATGAATGTAGGCATTGGACATTGCCCACTCAATAAACAGGGATGCGTGTCGGCCGATGAAACAGCCCCCAACGTCATCCTGGAATGCGAAGGTGTAGCTACACAAACACAACAAAAGACTGTTATCCTCAACGCCCAGAGTATAATGAAAAATATATTACGTAAACTTCATTTGTTTATAACTCCTGCCAAAGATGGGGACGTCAAAGATGACATTCTAGTAATTAACCTTAACCACGTAAAAAACTTTGAAATGGTCATGGTCGTACCGCTAGAAAAAAAAAGAAAAAATAGCTATTTACGATACAAGGGTTGTAAAACAAAGAAAGGCTGATATGGCAGATGTTTGAGGCCCGAGCCGCAGGCGAGGGTCATAAATATGCGATAGAGGGCTTTCTGTTTTACGACCCGTGTTTTGTACACAATTTTACGTCACCACTTGGTGTGTTTTTCGGGAAAAACGCGCTTTTTGGCAAGGTGTGGTGTAAAGATTATATACCGCTACTTGAGAGCGGCACGAACATCGTTGTCTTAGCTTTATTTTAGTGTACAGTAGTACGTATTTTATGCGTGATTGAATTTTGAATAAAAAAGCAGGCCAAGAGAGACGGACTCACGCACCGAGGGTTCCGTAAAAAATATTTTTATTATATGATGTAACTAAAAATTTCCAGTTTTCGTAATTTTTCCTTTATCAGTGCTATAAGACGTTGCTTCGTACCAAATTTCGAGATTCTGAGTTCACGGGAAGTACCCTGTAGGTTTTGATTCCCTTGTGAGTGTCGAAAATTTGCGGCATAAACGGCTGTATCTTTTGATTGCGTTGGCTTAGAAGTTTGATTTTTTCCCAGCTTCAAGGGACAGTAGAGCTGAGTATTTGATATAAATTCCAGCTTGATAGCCCTACGCGTTACTGAGAAAAAGGGTCTTGACAGACGGACAGACAGACGCACGCACGGACAACAAAGTGATCCTATAAGGGCTCCGTTTTTTCTTTTCGAGGTACGGAACCCTAAAAACATTACAATATATACAAACTTTCACGTTTATAGTAGTAGTATAATATAAAGTAGGGTAGGGAACTAAACGGCGGATAAATACAAGGACAAATGTACATGTCAAAACTATAAGAGGAATCCGTGTTTACTATATTTAGTTAGTAAAAACGAAATAAAGATATTCACAATGATTTTTATTTATCTACCTGCCCCAGTTGAATTTGACCCACTCCTCGATATTCGACTGTTACTCAGCTGAAATGTTGCATTGGTATTTTCCAAACATTTGCTCTTTGTAACATACGTCACACTTTGGAATTAACTGTAAGTTATAACGTATTTATTATAATTAACCTGTACGTTACTCACCGACTACGACTCAACGTAGGCATGAAACTCTTTTCGGAAAAATCCCAGGGCGCCTTACTGCGGGTGTGGTAATAAAATGAAAACGATGGAAATTCAGGAGAAAGTCTTTAATTTCACTTATAGTCACTTTTACATATACGCACACCTTTCACGTCACTGATACGCTTTTTATAAAAATGTGGAGAGAGACTAACCTTTTTAAAAGTTCATTCTTACACTATGCAGTTTTCTTCCGCTGATGCCTCCAGGAAGCAGGACCAGGGTATCGGTGGAGCGGAAACCAGCTCAAACACCGGGCACAGATTGAAGTGTAATTTCCAATTTAAGATCGCATCTTCTCTAGTTGATTATATGTAAAGGTGAAACTAAGAACCCCTAAAACAAATTCAAAAACCAGCTGTAACCAAAATACTCGGCCAAGCCAACACGTGCTCACAACTTCAGGTTAGGATTGAAAGCAGTCGTACTTACATTTTTGGGTTCTGTGTTTAAATTTGTAGGTGACTTTCTCCGTTTTTTACATTATAAAGGATTGATTAAATTAAGTAGCGAGAGACATTGGCTTCTCGAAGCCTGGAGTGGATGAGAGCCACGTTGCCGACCTTTTCTTAGTTTATTTAATCTTGATCGTGTCCGAGCTCTGTCGCTCCGTTATTCAGAAAGAACGAATCTCCGCCGCAGCGCCGTAGGTTCGGGCGGTGGTGGCTATTAGAACTAACTCGACCTCTCACCTAGTTAAATGCCGCGCGCGCACGCTGCTGACCTACTTCGGAACGTAGTTTTACTATTTGTCCCGAGAGGGCGCTCACTACAATAGCAAATATTATTTGATTATTTAGGTATTTTACTTTTACTTAATACCTAGTAGAAAGTTCACGTTACACATCCGTCCCACTTGGGTTAAAAAGTTTTTCGTATCGCAAAAACTTTTTGCTAAATCAAAAAAAAAAGTTAAGTTATATTAGAGTAAGTACATCACCTAATCACCTATTTTATCACTAAATTACTGCAGTCACGCAGTGAGGCAGACAGAAAACATGCGGTACCATCCGCCGCACTACATTGATACCTATTCGCTACGAACATTATTAACCTGATTGTGATTACGCTAAGATTCACATACTACCTAACAATTACCTATTGATACGAAATTGCAACCTATTGCAGGTTGCGATTTTATAAGTTATAAGAAGTTCCTCTAGCCTTTCAATAAATACTCGTACGCAGGTGGTTCCGTCGTACTTTAAATTTAGTGTATTTAAATTAACCGGTTTTTCTTTTATGTAAACCACGGGTTCAGGTATACGGGGGGATTGAGTATGAGTATCCTCATATTCACTGTCTGCCTCACTTTCTGACTGGTCTACCACGCTAAGAATCTTTACTATTCGACCGCGTAAACTAGTTACTTGGGGACTGCTTTCCGAAATTCTCGCTAACCTATCGATAAGATAGTTGGCACGCCGTGATAGCTTGACACAAAGTTTTCGGTCACTTACCTTGCTGGGTTCTGATATTTCGGATTCTAGATGGGCAACCTTCGGAGTGCAGATATTGATTTCCGTGTCTGTGTCCGGCGCCCGAGCTGGTTCGCACTTCATGCTTCCCCTTCTGGCCAATTTGAACACCTGGCGAATCTGCTTCCTCAAGGCATCCACGGTCACATCATTTCCTGCGGATATACCAAGAATACCAAGTTCATATATGAGTTCATCTTTAAGCAGACAGTCTATATATTTATGAACGGACATTTTCCTTGTTTAGTTTACAATTTAGGTTTACAATATAGTTAAGTAGGGTTTATTAAGTATATAACGTTAAGTCACAAGTATGCAAGTGGGGACAAAAAAAAATTAAGTTAATTTAGTAGAAACGTTTTAAATATACACAACTAATTATCCTGCATACCTATTACGATAACACAATTCAATTTGTTCTTCAAAATTGTGGCCACGTGGACACGTGGTTGACCAAAAAATTAATAACTAAGTAATTTAACACTTTATTCACAATAATTTAAGGTTTAAGCACTAATCATTTATTACCACAACGCAGTTTTTAAGGCCAAACGATGGGCAGCCACTTTATAACGTATTTATTATAATTAACCTGTACGTTACTCACCGACTACGACTCAACGTAGGCATGAAACTCTTTTCGGAAAAATCCCAGGGCGCCTTACTGCGGGTGTGGTAATAAAATGAAAACGATGGAAATTCAGGAGAAAGTCTTTAATTTCACTTATAGTCACTTTTACATATACGCACACCTTTCACGTCACTGATACGCTTTTTATAAAAATGTGGAGAGAGACTAACCTTTTTAAAAGTTCATTCTTACACTATGCAGTTTTCTTCCGCTGATGCCTCCAGGAAGCAGGACCAGGGTATCGGTGGAGCGGAAACCAGCTCAAACACCGGGCACAGATTGAAGTGTAATTTCCAATTTAAGATCGCATCTTCTCTAGTTGATTATATGTAAAGGTGAAACTAAGAACCCCTAAAACAAATTCAAAAACCAGCTGTAACCAAAATACTCGGCCAAGCCAACACGTGCTCACAACTTCAGGTTAGGATTGAAAGCAGTCGTACTTACATTTTTGGGTTCTGTGTTTAAATTTGTAGGTGACTTTCTCCGTTTTTTACATTATAAAGGATTGATTAAATTAAGTAGCGAGAGACATTGGCTTCTCGAAGCCTGGAGTGGATGAGAGCCACGTTGCCGACCTTTTCTTAGTTTATTTAATCTTGATCGTGTCCGAGCTCTGTCGCTCCGTTATTCAGAAAGAACGAATCTCCGCCGCAGCGCCGTAGGTTCGGGCGGTGGTGGCTATTAGAACTAACTCGACCTCTCACCTAGTTAAATGCCGCGCGCGCACGCTGCTGACCTACTTCGGAACGTAGTTTTACTATTTGTCCCGAGAGGGCGCTCACTACAATAGCAAATATTATTTGATTATTTAGGTATTTTACTTTTACTTAATACCTAGTAGAAAGTTCACGTTACAAAGTGAGAGAATAAATAAATAAAATGTTGTTCATAACATAATCAAAATATTTTATTTTAGTATTATTTTACATATTTGTGGAAGTAGATATAAAATTCCAGAAACAATTTTTCCCATTTTGTTATTATTAAATAACTGAGGCAGGTATTAGTTAGGTAATCTACGAGTATTATCATTTAACGTTTCATATAAAAAATGGCATGACTAGCAAACTAAACCTTTACCTCGACAAAAACAGAAAAGTAAAAATCCCTAGTTTAGTAAACTAGCTTTTCCGCTATACTGTTTAGTGAATAAACGCTTTAAATTTAAAGGACTGTAAAAAAAACTATAACACGGATCTCGCCCACTAAGTCAGGTGATTCGAATTCTTCCGCTAAGGGTCAAAGGACTGTGTAAATCATAACAGTTCAACATATTGTTTTCTTATTTTGATCCTTCGAAGCCTTCGGTCATTGACTGTCAGATTTACACCTAAGCGATAATGATACGTTTTGCTCTGTCCCGCATAACTGTACTCGTTGACGCGCCATGACGTTAGAAAGGGACGGGGGATCCAACGGTACTTTTTATTTTCTTGAGTTCACTGTCAGGATTTTCAAGCGAGCGTGTTACATGTAGGAATGAGACGAATATAGGCTGCGATTTTAGACGGAAAAGGAAGGCCGGTTGAAGGAGACGTTGCTCGTGCGCAATCGAAATTCGAATATTTTTAAAACGTTCCGTTTTATAGATTTGCGGTTTACAACTGGCCAGTGAAATAAAATGTCGTGTGTGCTATTTTATTGTCGTGCAACACTGTAATTTATTGGCGAGTTAGCAGTGGCTACGTGTTTCTTTACCGGCAGTCGTTGAGTCATGAACATTTCTTGTGGCATTTTATCGTTAATTTGTGATAATAATTATACAAGATAATACGTTCCTATTATTGATAGTTTTGATATTGTTGTGGTGATAGCTGCACGAGTGATAAAAGTTGGGACATCTAAGTTTATACAATAAAAGCGATTTTGGAGGTAAGTTTCATATTTTATGCGTATATTGGTATAAAGTACTTATACTGGTTTTGGTTAACACATTAGTTAAATTACAATTTAATGTTATAGAACTTTATTACATTCATATTAAGACATGTTATTTTAGTGGGTAGTTTAAACTTTAAATCAATAGAGTAAAATTGTTGCGTATTTAATAAGATAGAAACTGGTTTAGTTATCATTTAAATAAGGCATATTTTTCCTGAGCAATACACGGTACTTATAGGTTGAATATAGAAGTGTACAACAAAACAAATAAAATAAGGAACATTATAATACCTATCCAGCTCTACCTACATTTTTAGGTAAGCTCAACTTTTCCTTAAATAAATTGTCGATCCACTGTTATACATATAGTCTGTTACCTATATTTATTTATTTCGTGAACGTTTACATTACTATATTAGGGTAAGATTGCCCAGAAATATAATATATTATTTATTTAATATTACTTTTAATTTTAATCTAATTTGAATGTATTTAATTAATTTAATGTGAACTGCTAGGAAATAAGAGATTAAGAGCACAGGACAGAGATACGAAAGTATATAAAGGTATATCCTTTTGTATGGCACGATTGTCTGTCAATCGAAGTTGTTGCTTGCTTTACTTAAGTACTTACTTGCTCACAGGGGTATCCCAAAACCCAAAAGTGGTTAAAATACCGCGCAGTCTGGTTGAAAGGTTTTTGAGGGCATCGGTAAGGCTCTGAAACTAAGCGTCCAAATGTACTGAAAACTTTAATGGCTCTCGGAGCTGTAGATTATTTCAAATTTCGAAATTCGACGAATCCCGCAACGTTAAAACTAGTTTGATGTATTCAATTCAAAAGTTATTTTAATACGAAATACTTTACATAGTGGCCTCCTTTTTTCAATATCTATCGTTAAATTTAAATAATGACAATTATTTACGAGTTGCGCTAGTAGACTCGTTAAAGCACCCTTAACAGATGGAACGCACCCTCATTCAATCAGTCATAAGATTTTGAACGCAACCTATATTCACTGTTTCGCTAGCTACCCCTGCCCGGCTAGTATGATAACTTATACCGTCACGTTATATGGCCAAAATGTACTAAAACGTCACATAAAACGTGACGGTATAAGCTATCATACTAGCCGGGCTGAGGGCCTACTCCGAACTTCGTATCGTGCCGTCCCTTTCAGTTCACCATATGACGGAAAGGGACGGCACAATACGAAGTTCGATTTTCGAACTTCGGAGTAGACCTCCTGCGCTGCTACGGCGTAGCCTAATGTCTAATATTAGGCTCAGCCGACAAATAAGGCCGATAAATAGTCGCTTGGGACTCCAGAAAAGACCCGCCTTAAAATGGTACCATAAGCATCACTATTATTAATTGACCATAGGTAGACCTTATTTCGTTGCAATACGGTTCACGAATGGTCAGCTACATAACTGCATGATGATAGTACTTGAGTCTAATACGAGGACATGGGGTGTATTTTTTATTCACTTCATTCACTATTTCAATTTAGGGGGGGGCCTAAATTGAATTATTTTTTCGTAATTTCACATCATTTTTGGTAGCGGTTTATAGAATACACCTTTCTACCAATTGTCATAATTGTAAAGCTTATAGTCTCCGAGTAAATCGACTGTGACATACGGACGGACGGAAAGACATGACGAAACTATAAGGGATCCGTTTTCGCCATTTTGGCTACGGAACCCTAAATAAGGTAATTAGGGCAAAAAGTCACGTTGGGCAAAAATTACATTTTCTTAATAATGCACTTAGAAACAACTGCAAGAGTCAACAGTAAGCTCGGTTCTCCATACAAATGTAGTTTCGCCACAGAGTTTCGCTCTTATTTTAAAACTCCATGCTAGAATAACGTGAAACTTTTTATACACAATGGGATCCGGCATATCTAGGTTGGAAACTAGTTTCCGTTGCTTGAAATTATAATAAAGAAAAAATACAGCGATTATTAATATTATCATACTAGACGTAAAAAACTCAAAAACTCGGTGTATTTTTTTTTATTACAATTTCTAGCAACAGAAACTAATTTTCGACCTAGATATGGCGGCTCCCATTGTGTATAAAAAGTTTTATGTTATTTCAGCAAGGCGTTTTAAAATCAGAACGAAACTACGTTTGTATGGAGAATCGAGTTCATCCGAGCGTACTGGATGGGACTCTTAAGGCGTCGACTAGCGACCCTGTGGTCGATGTCACAATTCACATAACATTGTTTTATCTTCGTGTATTGTATGGTGTTCTGCCAATATCATCGTCATGTTTAGTCAAGTGTTTCAAATAATTACGTGTCATTATTTTATAAGGCAATTAGTATTGACACAGCTGAGAGACTTGGTTAGGTATCAATAAGTAACATGAATGTCAAATATGAGTACAAAATCCGACGACGAACGATCGTACTGGATTGGATCGAATTAACTGTCATATTTATACACTTTGTCACAAGTTAATCTGTGAATTCATAGGTGTTGCAAAAATACCCCCAAAGCGGAAAGGTAGGTAGCCCACCGTCACTTTGACAAGAAATTATACTTGTATCTCGCTCATGACAACCATATCAACCAACCACATTCTCTCTGAACCAAACACATGCTGTAACCTCCCGATGGCCCCATTTCTGTACATGGCCATAAGTATTATCCACGTCGGCGAAGACAATCTTTGGATAAAGCATTTTATATCTTTTATTATAGAAAATTTAAATATTTTTCAGAAACACTAGCAATTAATTGACGTTAAAGATAATTATAAGTAGATAAGTGCTCGTAAAAAATGCAATTGGTATTTTTTTTGTACATTAGTTATTTTTAGCTATACTTATTCTAGAATGAAAGAGCTACTTAGAATTATTTACTAAGTTTTCTAGATGTTTATATACTTTTTTTTTATATTTTACGTCAATATGTATTATTGTACCTCATCATCATCATCCTCGTATCAGCCGAAAGACGTCCACTGCTGGACATAGGCCTCCCCCAAAGACTTCCACAATGACCGGTCCTGCGCCACCCGCATCCAGCGGACACCCGCGACCTTCACCAGGTCATCGGTCCACCGTTTGGGGGGCCTGCCCACGCTACGCCTTCCGGTACGTGGTCGCCACTCGAGAACCTTTCCGCCCCAACGGCCATCGGTTCTACGTGCTATGTGCCCCGCCCACTGCCACTTAAGTTTAGCGATTCGGAGGGCTATATCGGTCACTTTGGTTCTGCTGCGGATGGCCTCATTCCTGATGCGATCACGCAGAGAAACTCCTAACATAGCTCTCTCCATTGCTCTTTGGGTGACTTTGAGCCTTCTTATGAGGCCCATAGTAAGCGACCACGTTTCAGTACCATATGTCATCACTGGCAACACACACTGATCAAAGACTTTCGTCTTGAGACACTGCGGAATATTGGACGAAAAGATGTGCCGTAGCTTCCCGAACGCTGCCCAGCCGAGTCGGATCCAACGATTAACCTCTTTCTCGAAGTTGGACCTACCTAATTGGACAGTCTGTCCTAGGTATATGTAATCGTCTACAACTTCGAGCGTAAAGTGACCGATTGTTACGGGTTTATTGTACCTATATATTTATAAATTGCAAAGGAAGATCATCATTTCCGTGCCCTTTTTCCATTTAGGTACTTGGGGTCGGCGCAGCATGTTTTTTTCATCCATATATTGTATCTCTCTATCGATATCGCCCGTCATCTCGTCACTCACATTCTTCCTCTTCATATCGTTTCTCATGCAATCCATCCACCTTTTTTGTAAAGGAAAATGAGAGGTTTTTAATATGGGACTAGTTCGATTTGTGTAAAAAATGTCCCCTAATATTTATTTACATATTATTTGTTTACTGTATCAATTCGCGGGTCGTCGTAGTTTTGCGGTCTTAAGGATGATTCACAGTAGACCGTTCCGTGTCCAGGCCGGCCCGTTTTCTATGACAGCAAACGTAACGGCCGGCGTATTTCTCTATAAGAAAACGGGCCGGCCCGGACACGGAACGGTCTACTGTGAATCATCCTTACTGTGCGCTTTTCCATTTTCTCTCGTTGTATTTGTTTCAAATTTAATTATATCGGTTCCGGTTACTCGCCGAAATCACTAATAATCTATTAATATGCCGGTCGATTTGCCTTAACCACATCACTTTTTCCTCATTTCTCAAGTGTATAAAGTAATTTTGTAAGGATAAACGCTGTGTAGGGGGCTTACGTTTTAGTAGAATTGTGTTTATTCCACCATCGTTAGCTGCATCCACTAGATTCGATTAAATCAAAGAAATCACGTCCTAATTATCATCACGTAATTTCCGAACGAACCGAAAAGCGTGAAGGGATCTTAATCGCAATTAAACAGCTAATCGCAATCAAACGTCTGGGAGGACATCATCGACATGATCATAACTAGGTATGCAATATATTCTGCTGGTTGCAAATGTTGAGTGGAGCGTGCTTGTAGGTATGACATGTTGACATCATATTAGTAAAACTCTGAAACGGGAGAAAAATAATTAGTTTTCGGTGATTATTTCTCCGTGGCCAGTGCGATTTTTATGATTTCAAAGTTATGCACTCAAACCTATCCACTTTGTCATTTTGCCAAATTTGAAGCAAATCGGTTTAGCCGTTTCGGAGAAGTAGACCCCGATTGACATTCGTGGCCTCAAGATGAGCTCCGCTCAACAAACACGGGAACCTAATAATAATACAATAAGTAACAAACAATATCACGAAGTGGTCCCTACCCAGCAAACAGTTTTCTCTTGGATTTACTGCTGCGAAACACGCGAAAAAACGTTCTTGTACGGGTAAAGAAGAAAGAATTGAATATAAATAAGCATTATTCGTGACAATAAACTACAAAACATGGACAGATATCAGCAATATCAATCAGTATATTAAAAAGCGGCCAAGTGCGTGTCGGGCCACGCGCAATGTAGGGTTCCGTATTTGTCCACCCGTGATATTTTGAGGATTTAAAACATCGAAAACTTATATCTTATATGGACTCCAACAAAAATTAACACTTAAATTATTTTTTTTGAAATAATAATAAATCTTTTATTTCACTAAGGATTATCAAATAAACTTTTATATAAAAAGATATTATCACGCATAGCAACAGCTAAATCAAAAAAAATATAGAAGAAAGCTCATATTATTTTTAACAAGCTTTCTACCAACACCCAACACGATACGGTTTAAAAGAAAAAAAAATTGGATCCCTTTTTACGTGAAGGGGAGGTACCCTGAAATTTTATTCTATCGTTTTGTCGGCGTGATTGGTTTGTAAACCCATACCAAATTGCAGCTTTCTAGTAGTAACGGTTACCGAGCTAAGCCGCGGACAGACGCACACGGCGAAACTATAAGGGTTCCTTATTTACTACAGAACCCTAAAAACCTATCGTACTTCTGTAATCCCTCAGCAAGTAATTGGCAAGTTCAACTGTCGGGGTTGAATTTAATAGTCATAACTTGGTTTGCATGCAAAATGAGTGTATTTCTAAGTTTCCTGCTTGCTATGAAAGACTCACATCACAGCACACAGGTACAGCAGTACTCATTATAAGATAATTACGTTTTGTATTTCGTTGAGGCCCGCCACGTACATGGTGGATGCATTCCGCTGCACGCTGGGCTGATTCCGACCGCTCAGCTCTATACAAAAATCTATGATCCTACAGGCGAACAACGAGCGGACTAATTAGGCGGCGGAATTTCTCCATCTTTACTGTGTTTATGGCATAGATTGTGATTAAGCTTGTACATATATGGCGGCCCAAGCCCGGCCCTTAAATATGAATGTGTTCGCACGCTTATTTCCATATACAACGACCTAACACGGCAGAACCCAAAACAGACGCGGGGGACAAATACCAAACTGATTCCACCACCACCACCACCATATCAGCCATTGGACGTTCACTGCTGGACTTAGTCCTCCCCCAAATTCACAGGGGTCATAATCGCCACGCTTGGCATGCTGGTTGGCGATCGCAGTATCCAACTCAATTTTAATCCACTGAACTGATTCCAATTCAATTTTAATATTTTCGAACCGGTGAGTATAGATTTAGTCGCATTAGACCGGATTTTGCCAAACTTCAATAAGAACTCAATGGTAGGGTAAAGTGTCAAAACTCTAATGGCAAGTCTAGTATAGGATCAAAACAAATCAAATAAATTAAAATAAAACCCGCCAAGTTAGCGCTCTTTTCTTAATTTATTAACATTTATATTTCAAAAACTATGAATATCTATTACCAGGGTAAAGACTATTAACCGACTTTGAATTACCTAACCAAATTTTTAACTGTATCAAATCTGTGTACTGCAGTTAAGATCAGGTGCAAGGTCATCGACCCCGTTACGTCACGCACCGGTACCGCTACGTCAGGGCAGGCCGTGTTAACGGGCTGACAACGTGACAGTCTAATTTGAACCTTAACAGTTAACTTTACGGTTCACATTAGATTAGCACTTTACATATTGTGATTTGATGACTTGAATAATCTTTCGTATGTTTTTTGCAAATGTAATTTCGCCTTAAGCGGTTTTGTTCCATATAAGATATGACGATGAAGTAAGAAAGTTAAAACTAATCTGTTTTATATAACAGCTGTTTTAAGTGTCTACATATAAGTTGAACCGCTTTAAAACTTCTAAGAGTCCTTCCTGATACAAAATTATTTTTAAACATAAAAACATCCTTCAAAACAAAATTATTAACCGGGCAAGTGCGAGTCCGACTCGCGCGCCGTGGGTTCCGTACAAAATTAGAAATTACATTCACAAAGGTTTGGTGGTATTCAAAAAAACACACCCAGATAGGTTTATAATAATATTTTTCCTGTAAAATTTACGTTCATATTAATCATATGTAATCATTTCAAAATGGATGCATAATAAAATTCGGAGATAAAGAAGGGGTATTTTTTCACCACTTTTCTTCATAAATCAAAATTTAAGTACTTAGTGTAGAAAAAAGAAAAGCTGTTTTAGAATGTGCAACTCAAGCTTTTTCATATGATACTAACTAGACTTTCATATTTCGCGCCCTCTCATACCCGTAATTTTTCACAGGAAATAAAAATAAATGTTTTTTTTTTTTTTCATTTTTCATACACGTGAATTAATTAGCCCTGATTACAACTATTTCAATTTTCAAATTGATAGAATAAGGGATGATTCACAGTAGACCGTTCCGTGTCCGGGCCGGCCCGTTTTCTATGACAGCAAACGTAACGGCCGGCGTATTTCTCTAGAAGAAAACGGGCCGGCCCGGACACGGAACGGTCTACTGTGAATCATCCTTAAGTAGTTCCTGAGATATTTAACGTTGTGACAGACAGACAGAGTCGCACCATAAGGGTTCCTTTTGTTCCAGATTTCCAATCCAATCATGAGATGAAATTTTTACCTAAGATTTCATTACATGAAATCTACTAAACATACACCAATCCTTAATTAAACATTGATTTAATAAAAATGAAATACGTTTTGTGCAAATAGCTACCTTAGAAATATACAAATTCTTATTTTTTATCACCTTCGTCCAATCCTGTTAAGCATACAACCGAATTGAGAACCTTGTGAAGTCGGTTAAAAAGGGTACCTTTCCTAGGCATCGCATCTTCCTTTATCCTTTGTATTGTCATATCTACTCATGTATCATTTATTTAAGTTGTCTCAAAGTCACGCCACTAAGTATTTGATTATCTATCGTCTACTTTGACTACTTTTGTTAATTACTTTTTAGAAATATTTGAAGTGTCCACTGATAAAGAATGTTTTTTGTAACTCTCTTCGGAGCCAAATGAGTTACTATTTTTTGCTTGATCCTCAAACTTCACTACCAAATACAAAATTTTGCATTTAGGTAGGTTAATCGCCTTCTTTTGTTTTGCCATATTGGTGACAGAAAAACATGTCTTAATTTCGTTTGGACGTTTAAATGATTGACAACACAAACAGTAGAAAAGTAGATAAGTTACCTTCTCTCTTAAGGCCTCTGTACACACATACGAGACTCGCACGCGAGTTTCATTACATTGCGGGTTACCGTGGTATAGTGAGTTCAATCGATCTGTCAAACCGCGCAACGTAGTGAAAAGCATCTTCTGGGTGAGCTCGCTTCATCATCGGCCTCATCTTTGCCCCCTGGCTAGATGCTGGCCAATAGCAATCCTGTTTTTAATTTAAAAAAAACTCGCATAAGAGTCTCGTACGTATGTAAATAAGGCTTTATTCAAAAACTGACTCGTCCTCACACTCACCCGTTTTTATATAGAAACTGTCAAATGTCATTTGTCAGATTTTGTCATTTTCCATATAAAAACGGATGACGTGATCCACAGGTGAGTCGGTTTGTGACTTGAACACCCTGTGTCGGAGGTAGATTTAAATTACTTACCATCAAATGTAAGTGGTCTCTGTTGCCTATGGACGCTTGCAACACCAGAGGTCGCGCGTTGCCGACCCGGTAGAAACCTTTCCACGCGCTTTTTTGAAGAGTGTCATCCTGTAGCCCATTGAAAATACCTCATTCCACAACCTATGTGTTCTCGGTTGTTCTAAGTGTTCTTAAGTGTTCATCTTGTACACAAATCTAACTAGGACCATAGTAAGCTAAATGAGGCTTGTGTTATGGGTACTAGACAACGATAATATATTTAATAGATATACATATACTTAAATACATAGAAAACTTCCAATGCTCAGGAACAAAATGTTGTTGCTCATCACACAAACAAATGCCCTTACCGGGATGAAACGTATACAAAGTTAGATTACATATTCGCAGAGTAAGATTTCATATTCAAATTGCTGCTACATTTGAATATGAAATCGAACTTCTTTCACGTGAATTCATTTACTGCGCTGACTCCTGCAGCCATTTGATGTGGATCCTTTCTACATATCATCATCATCATCATGTCAGCCGAAAGACGTCCACCGCTGCACTTAGGCCTCCCCAAAGACCTCCACAATGACCGGTCCTGCGCCACCTGCATCCAGCGGACACCCGCGACCCTTACCAGGTTATCAGTCCACCTTGTGGGGGGCATGCCCACGCCACGCCTCCGTACGTGGTCGCCATTCGAGAACCTTTCCGCCCCAACGGCCATCGGTTCGACGTGCTATGTGCCCCGCCCACTGCCACTTAAGTTTAGATATTCTGAGGGCTATATACCGACATAATTATGTTAACAGTTGATTGTACGTTACTCAATGTATTTCATCTCTAATGTATTCTTACGGATAATCCTATAAAATATCACGTCTTAAAATTCAATTTTATTGGATTTTCTCCGGAGGATATTAAAATAAAATCGCCGTAAGGGTAATCCTTATTAAAATTTTGTAACAATCCCTTCCACAACCAGAAATGTAATGTAGCAATTATGCGATATATTAAAATAGGGGAAAGAGGTACAGTCATCTGAATGAAATATCTGCCAGGACAAAGCGCGGGCAAAAATTAGTCGTGCCAGCACAGGACAGGACGGCCAAGACCAAATTTTACACCGCCGTGAAGGGTTTTAATTCGTCTAAAATTTTATTTATTCCATTGTGACACGAAAATTGACAATATAAATTGTATGAAAAAATTTCCGAACACAACGGAATCAACAAAATTGTAGACCAATTAAGTATTAAAACCCTTAGTTATTGTCCAAAAATTTGGTCTTTACCCATTGTATGGGAGAGCAATAATTAAAGCGTACTTAAACAGTATATTGCAATTATTTTTCTAAGGCAATAACGAGTCTAACGAGGAAGTCCTTAACATTGTCGAGGAAAAGAGGTCCATTCTAGAAACTATTGAGAATAGAAGAGGAAAGATGCTTCGACACATGTTACGACACTATGAATATTTTAAAACTATAGTGGAAGGGAAAGTGGAAGGAGTGCGGAAGAGAGGGAGACCAAAACGAACATATATTGACCAAATTAAGGAAAAAGTAAACGTCGTGTCGTATCAGGCTGTTGAAAGGATGGCTAAGGAAAGAAACACGTGGAGATTGCTCCACGGACAAGAGCCTAGCTCTTAAATTAACGATGATGAATAACGAGTACTATGCGATAGAAGTCGCTGGGAAAAGCTAATTTAATAAATAAATTACGGTAAATATCCCTGTACTCGACACTGGCTCAATATTTGTATCTTTCAGTCTTAATTCATGACAGTAGAAGTGAACGACAGGTGTCAATTGACAACTTTTTCAGATAAAGTCAAATAAATCCTAAAAAATTAAGTAAAACCACATTTTTAAGTTCTCGAAAATATCCCAATTTCATATTTAAAAAAAATCAAAAGTTCCTCATTCTAAAAGAGAGTAAGTGACAAGTAAGGCGTCGTCGCAGCGTAACAAATCATACAGAAGCACTGTTACTAAGACAGAGACGTTGTGACTGTCACAAATGTCACAATTCGTCCTTGTGACGTCATTACCATACGATGGTAGGCTTTCTTCACATTTTCATGAATATTTTAAAAACTAATAGCTATAAAAATAAAATATTTTTGGGTTTCTTGTTAACAAATTAACGAAATGAGTTAAGATTTCATACTACTTGAAAATTTGAAATGTTGTCAAGTACTGGGACATTAACGTTGACCCGAAGAAGTGTCAATCAATTACCGTTTTATTTAAGATCCGTCATGTCGAATGGCAAAATACTACCAGGTTTCTGACTAATAATTAATAAAGTTTCACATTAGCAGTGATAAACTTGTCAATCATTTAATACGATAATTGATTGATAGTAACTTCGGATCTAAGTAGTCGGTTTCCGAGTTTAGCCGAATGGAAAGCATTATTCACTACGTCTGTACGACCATTGAAACTGGGTGAAAAGTAGCATCTAGATTAGCGAAGTTTCTATCTGTTTTTAATCATACAAGGTAACGCTCAACTGATTATGGACTAATCGAGATTTATACAGATAAAATGATATTAACGATAGCATTCAGATAATTGAATTAATACTAGCTTTACACACGTACAGTACAGTTCTAACGTAGTTGAAAAAAAAAATTACGACTACTAACGACTACTAAGGTACAGAATGACCACTTAGGCAACACGTTTATTTACACCACAATATTTCGTGCGGAACGTAGGGTTGTGGACTGATGATTTAACCATTCAACCAAATTATTCAATTTACAACGATTGCAGAAAAAAACATAAACACATGTTACTGACTTGCTAAATCATCAAAAGCTATGTCTATTGTAGGACCAGAAGGTCCAGAAGTATTCAATAAAGTACCGGATGACATCAAAAACATTGAAAGCGATTCAACCTTTTATAGCAAATTGAAAAAATGGGATTACCGCCCAGGTGTTTTATATTAATATTTTAGAATTTTATAACCGCTTGACCTTATTATTTATCTATGAGAATTTAATGTGAAACCAAGCATTCATGTTTACTTTTTGTATGTTAACCTTTAACGATTTTTTTTACATTGTACATATACTGTGATCTATTAACATTTTAATTCTGACTTCTTAAGCGATAATTATTATTGTACTTTATTTATAATGATATTTCCTAATGTAACCTATGACATACTTAAATTAATTTATAATATTTAAGATGTAAAACTTTAAACTTTATCAATAAAATGAATATGATATTAGTATTATTTCTTCCGGTAAAAATACTCAACTTTAAATGTCGAAAGCCAATATTAATCGTCAAAAAGTTAATATTATTCAATGAATTTTCATCTTTCACTTCTTTACAATGCGGCCACGACTTTACGTGGGCGGCGCGGAGAGCGTTTTATCTGTTCATTGCTCGGTCGCGACGCGCAAAGCACTGCGTTTAGTTGAGATCACACGCAATGTATTAGGAAAACCGATGCCGCTGTCGCCGCTGCTCGAAGTCGTAGCCGCACCGTTATCTCAGGAACATACTGTAGTTCCTCGGGAAAACCTCGGCAGGGAGCTCATTCCACAACCGGAGCGTACGAGGGTGGAAGTTTCTCTGGTATTTAGGTTCTAACGTGTGAGGATGAATGCCCCGCCGACGGCGAGCAGTGCGATGATAGATTATTGCACTTTACAGGACCAGTCATTGTGGCACTCTTTAGGGGAGGCCTATGTCCAGCAGTGGACGTCTCTCAGCTGATATGATGATGATGACAGGTTTCATTTCATTTTCTAAGATTTAATTGGATACATCTCTTGGTTGACTGTACAGAGATCTGATATCCCAGAAAAAGTGTAATTTCCCGCTAAAAGAGTGGGATAGTCAGCATATTAAAAACTTACACAATTTTTGAACTTATTGCCAATCAAAAAAGTGCTTAAATGTACACATGTTTATGATGACTGTAAATGAAAGCAGAGATTTCCCTTTTATGAAATGAATCTCTAGAATATCGGTGTGGTGGAGCATAGCCGATCTTTTATTCATGTCACATACCGAGTTTCACAGTGTTAGTTTTTATTTGATACAATTTTTTCTGATAAACGTGAGCCTTGTTTTTATGCAACGACGGTAGATAACTAGTTTCCGCTAAGGAAACACTGTAGCATATGGACGCTTGCGACTCACCAGTAAGATCATACAGAACATAGTAAGTAATAAAATATTAGCTTTTGCCCGCGACTCCGTCCGCGTGCAACTCGTTATATTATAGAAATAATTGCTATTATAATAATAATATTATGGGTCAATTTTTACACAAATCGAACTAGTAAGCTGAATAAGGCTTGTGTTATGGGTATTAGACGACGATATATTTAATAGATATATACTTAAATACATAGAAAACATCCAAGTCTCAGGAACAAATGTCTCTGCTCACCACAGAAACAAATGCCCTTACCGGGATTCGAACCCGGGACCTCTAGCTTCGGAGGCAGTGACACTACCAACTAGGATAAATAGGCCGACTAAAATTATTATTCTGGCCGGCTATTAAATTGTTGTAGGCGCAGGATTAACTATCGCTCACCCATACAAACTTCTACCCCCCTTTTCACCCAATAAAGGAATGATTTCCAGAATAAAAACTATCCTATGTCTTTTCCCGGAACTCAAACTATCTCTATAGGTACCAAATTTCATCTAAATCGGTTTAGCGATTTAAGCGTGAAGAGGACAGACAGACAGACAGAGTCACTTTCAAATTTATAATAATAATAATACAATAGTAAGTATATAGTAATAGTATAGACAAGTATAGTCTGGAAGTATGGATAGGAAACTGCTACAGAGTTTCTTATGTCGGTATAGGTTTACAAATCTATTGACAACACAAACAAATACGTCAGGAGCAATCTTTGGATTGTGATTACACAATATTAAAAACATACACTTAATTTCTTACCATATTGGCCAGATGGTCCGACGGACTTATTTACGGTAGGCAATTAAGTCACAGGTCTTCGATGTTATGATCTATGAAACAACCAAGCCATACATTTTAAACCAAGATGTACGGTTAGTAAAGTCAGGGCTTCGGGGGGCGTCTGGGAGAATGGTCGCGATTCCAAGGCGCCCATGGGTAGCCTTCTCCCCTCCATTTCGTTCATAGATGTCGCGGGAGAAGAGAGTCCCACATAACCACCCATCAGGTTTCCCAGACCGGGAGTATGCGTATTGCATTTCCACATCGATAACAAAAAAAGGCCTTAAGGGCTTGGCCTTTTCTGGGATCTGATAATTTTTAAGTGGAGCAAAAGCTTGAGCTTGTGACTCTTGGCCGCCATTTTTTTTTGGTGGGATAATGTTATTCACCAGTTCTGCCAGCATGACAACTTTTATGTTTATTTTTACGTGATTACGTTACATGACCATAAGACTGATCATGCTAGGTGCTTGGCAGAAGCCATATGGTTTTATTGACGTAATAATTACCTAATTGACGTATTCACGGACAATTACCGACCGGAGCGCTGTCGCGGTGGCTGAGCATAATTACCACTTCAAATGGACTTTCTTTTTAATCGACTGAATACAATGATACATGTAGTCTTTTAAATTACTGTAATTCTATTTAATTTGAACAGACGTTTAGTATTTATTCAAACCGTCTAAGTAAATGTGAAGGTAGTAAAAGTCGCTGACGATTGTGTTTTGTTACGTTATTATTCAGCACGTGCTATCTGCCCCGCCCACTGCCACTTAAGTTTAGCGATTCGGAGGGCTGTATGGCGCAGTGTGTCGGTAGACTCCCCATTAGGTGGAATGATGACTTGGTAAAGGTCGCGGGAGTCTGCTGAGTGCGGGTGGCGCAGGACCGGTCATTGTAATAGCATTCTTTGAGGGTGACCTATGTCCACCAGTCCTGTCCTTCGGCTGATATGATGATGCTGATCATGATTATGATGACACATTTTACCTGGGCACTTTAGAATAACAGGGCTCCTGTCACGGAGGAATGTGCCCAAAGAAAGATGGCCCTGTATCGCTGGGCTATTTAAAGTACTCTTTGTCGTATCCGACGACGATGACCCTTACAACAATATAATCAGGGCCAGTAGTACTGCACAAAGTGCGGCCAAATATTTAACTCAAAGTTCGGCTTTGTGAACCATGTAAGTGTTCATTAAAGAAATTTGAGCTTGTTAATGCCTGATTAAGATTAGCATATTTTCAAAATTTTATTTCCAGGCAAAATGAAGCTCACTCTATTACTCTGCTGCCTGCTGCCCTTCATCAGGGCAGAAGAAGAGAACCCCTTCCTGGACCTCGCGTCTTCCTTTATCCAGAACATGGGGGAAGGTGGAGATGGAGGCGGGATGGGCGCATTGGGCAGCATCGTCGGCGCCATGATGCAGGGCCAAGATGGAAACGCGGGAGACGTTCTGTCTGGTGAGTTTGTCTTTATTTGTAGCCTCCATTCACGCTTGCGATGCGACGCCAGAAGAATCATAAGCCCTTTATTAACTTGAGGATTTGGTGTGTTACAAGGGTCCTTCACTCTCGACCCAGCGAATCCTCTGGCGACCATACTCACCACCAGGAACACAAACCTACATACCTAAGTTGAAAGTAGCTGGTGTTATTATGGCTGCGGTCTTCTGTAAGGTGGAGGTTCTTACCCAGTTGGGCTGATCTAAATATGAGCGATATGACGTTCCACGGTGCCCTACCTCTCCTCCTCCTCTATCATTTTCCAGGTTGTTTCCTAAAGGATCCCGGCGTCCGCTTCCCAAGATTTGGCGTAGTCACTCGTTTTTACGAAAGCGAGTGGTATTTGATAGCTTCTCTTGGTATTCCCAATGGGCTACAGCATGTGTCTCTTAAAAAAGGCGCGAAAAGGTTCCTACTGGTCGGCAACGCGCGAGTGGCGCCCTTGGTGTTGCGTCCATAGGCGAGGCATCAGGTAAATGGTCACAGTCTACCAGCTTGTTTGCCAACGACGTGGATTAAAAAGTACCTCCTCTCAAACAAGGAAATAGCTAAGTACTTAATTACTATTATTAAGTAGGATTCATCTTAGCTGTTAATTTTAATGCCATGTACAATGTACAACCACATTCTGGGTACTGTATAATTATTTTATCTATCTAAATGACGGAGTTCTGTGGTAACATATTTTTAAAATACAACCGTATTGAGAAATTCTTCTCTTTTATGTACCTACTCAAATATTATTTTCGTTCTGTAAGAAATGATCCACCAAGAAAGAAATATATTTATTCTGTAGATACCTAGTACACTCAACTAACCCAATTTACCTTTGTGCCAAGTCTAGGTAAATATCGCTGTAGCTAGCTCAAACATTACCAGTATAATAATAATGTTTGATGTTATATTATACATTTATTGCTGACGTATTTCTCTCAACAGTGGAAGTATTAATATCAGTAACACAAACACTTCAAGCAGGCAAATCTTCACTCAATATTAATTAATAATTACTTATAGTTTACCGCTATATTCTATTTCGATGAGTTTGCCCCGAACTCCAAACAGTAAACTGGCATTCCCTCTATAGCTCGGCAAAATTTCTATTTGGCTCATATTTATAATCATTCTTTTTGTCATTATTTCGCTTACCATTCACGACTTTCCAATTAAAGATAATGTCATCGGAACAATAATCCATGCATGCATTAAAAACGCCGCATTATTCCATAAGATAAGACTCGAAGAACTTCGCTCGCTAGTCGAACAATCTGAGCGTACCCAAAGTCCCAAAGTAAACCACACCGTGAAGCCAAGCTAATTCCTCTTAGTTTCCAACCGGATTGAAAAAATTAAAACTTGATCACCCCGGACGGGATTTCAACCCACGACCTCCGGAATCCGCCCATCGCTCTTTCCAACTGAGCTACCGCGGTATTGCTTAAAGCGACGAATCTTTCAATCAAGCACTTGACAAGCCTAATCCCAGTAAGTTCTAGTTTCTCCAATGGGTTGGAAGGTTAGATGGCAGTCGCTTGCGTAAAAACTAGTGTCTACGCTAGTTCCTGTGATTAGGTAGCGGACCCCACGCACCCTCCAGGATACAACTGTACTGGGATAACGCAAGGATAAAGATGCTGACATGAGTAGGTACTATTAACTATTTCGTGGTAAAGCCACTGGAAAATCGAATGATAACTCAAAATGTTTGGCTACTTTATAAGGGTGTCTTGGATAATTACCCGTTTTTTGAAATGGCTTACGGACCAGATCATAAACCATAAGTACAGATCCTTTGCTATGTGCCTTTATTTCAATGAGATCTTCCTGATTGGCGCGGGATACGTGGAAGCGAGGCGGTATATATGTAATCCTGCAGGCGTACCGCCTCGCTCTCGAAGCATGCCGCCTTCACGTGACGTCATCATTAGCCGAATTACGTCCACTGCTAGACATAGGCGTTTAGGCGTCCCCCAAAGAGTTCCACAATAACCAGTCCTGCGCCACCCGCATACAGCGGAGCGGACACAACGCGCGACGCGCGTGTAACTGCTCAAAAAGTCAGGATTGTCTCGATAACATATAAAATACTGCATACAGATATATATACAGATTCCGCATCGATAAGTCCTGAATTAGCCTAATGTGGGAAACTTGTAACCGAGAAGGTTACAACCTATCCTTTGGTCACGTCACCAAAAATGTACCTTACAAGCCTATAACAACATGCTAATATATATCCTTAGGTCACAGCAGCAAACATGTTACCTCGCCCAATCTCCCCTAATCATCTTTTAAATAATTAATATCAAAATACCCCAACAAACAATGGTACAATAAATGCATGAAAATTATTTAAGAAAATGATAAGCTTATTAAAGTGAGATTTATAAAATGATAATGATTTAATTTCTTATTGTTTTAATTTAATTTTATTTGGTTTGATTTGATTTATTTAATTTTATTTGATTTGATTTGGCCAAGTGATCATCTAGTAACATACCTACGTTGTGTGCCGCGTAACTCAAATTCTTTAATGTGAAACAAACAAGATCTGAACTCTTCACTACCTGGCCTATAGCCTAGCCCTAGCCTGATACTCTTACAGAATTGCACTACCCATTTTCCTAAACCTAGCACTATTTTGATTACAGAGAAGATTAAGTACTGATCTATAAACAAATAATTATTTGTTTTTTAATAATAATCCCAATTGCACTACCCATTTTCCTAAACCTAGCACTATTTTGATTACAGAGAAGATTAAGTACTGATCTTTGCTTTACCTACTGTATGCTTCTTTATATAAACAAATAATTATTTGTTTTTTAATAATAATCCCCCATCAGACTACCTGAGGCCGGGCTGAGCGTAACACAGTAGCCATTGGTTTTTAAAGAAAGGCAAATTTTCCTTTAAAGCCATAATTTTCCCTAAATCAAAATTATTTCGTCATAAAACGCTGATACTTGATTTCCTAGCTAGCTAAGAATAATTTTGATTAATACTCTTTCACTACCATACAATGCTACTGCTTACGCCTGGATGGGTGACAGACCTCCTAGATACGTATTTAATACCTCTTTTATTATATTGAATTTTTAATAGGTATTTTTATATGACCTATGAATCTACCAATGCTTCGTAACCTAGACTTGCTGATGAAAAGAAGCATCAAAGAAACTCACCAGATAGTTATTTCGGTGATTAGAGGAATCATCTATTAATTTAAGCTTTATAAATATATCTTAGCAAATTATTAGTACTGATGCTAACATTCCTATATACAAAAGTTGAGGTACAAAGTTGTACCTAATGAAAACAAACCACCACGTCACTAACTTCCTATAAACCTAGTTTCCATAAAGTGGTACACTCAATATCGACTATTCAGGGCAATTCATATGAAATATTTGAACCTAATCGATACCTGAAATAGTGAGCACTCATTTACTCATGATAGAAATGCGAGCATTATTCCACTTATGATAATAGATAAATGGACCTGTAGACTGCTCCGCCTGCTACAATGTCCAGACTTATCACATCTTTCTGAAACAATTCTATATCCTAATCATAACTGGAATCATAATAACTCAATGAACAAAGTAAATTAAATGTAGTTACACCTTTAAACCATATTTCACATGTAGCCCATGAAACCCCATAGTTCATAACCACACTTGGAAACCATTATTCACAATTGACCTTTACCTACTTATTCACGTCTACCAAACTTCCTACAATCACTAACAACCTAATAAATGAAACCTAGTTCCCTAAAACCAGCCCTAATAATTATTTAGCCCTAACACCCTATTACCTACTACAAATGACTTTAAACCTAACTCTACTCTCAACTAGTTCCTACTCTAGTGTAAACAAAACCCTAATAATTATTTATTAGTGTTATGAAATGTGAATCCTACTATAATGTTCGGTAGGCTAGACCGAGATAGGCAACCTAAAGCCTGTGTATTGCTCCACTCACAACTGTCCGAAGACTAAAGGGATCTGTGAATGATGCGCCCTAACGTATATAAGGTAAATACATAAATATATTTAATAAAGAACGAACTTCAGGCACACACAAGATCTCTACGAGTGAAGTCCGTTCATAGCGGTCGACTTATTGGAAATTGCGACCTTCTCGCATCAATCTGTGGCTAGACCCCAAAGCACGTAAGAGTATATCATGATCTATGTTGGTAAAGAGATGAAGCCAAGCCCTCTTAAACTTGGTAACAAAACTAATAGGATTCCAAGCTGTATCTCTTTTTCACCTCGACCGTGAGATCCAACTTGTTAAATAGACCATGCTATTCAGACATTGATCTGGCTCGATATCGAATCAAAACACACAAAATCATAAAATAAAATCTAAATTCACAGTTGAATAACTCACCATAATTCAAAGTATTTGCACCATAATGAACCACTCAACTATAACGTTAATTAATAAAATAAAATAGTACCTAGAATTACCACTACGTTAAAACGAGCCAGCTTCAAATGACAATCCGCATAACAGCAAAAGTAAGAATGAGCATCCCGAATCGAACCCCACGAGCTATTTATACCTTGATCTGTGTTAGCCTTCAAAATTGAAGCCTTTGAGTGAATTGTCCGCAAGCTTAATTACCCTACAGTCCAAGCAATACAACACCTTACGTCAAGCAAATATGGTCGCAAATCTCTTGTTTCATGCAATACATACGCTCTTATTGAAATGGATTGTACTCGCGGGCAGGTGCAATAACAAAATAACAAGCTTCGCTTTATTTTATCCAACGTTTATTTTTATTTATTACTGATGAAATACATATGATTAATATATTAATATTTCTTTAGCATTCAATAAAGAATAAAAGTGCTTTGACAGCATAGTTCTAGTTACAAACTTACTCACATAGGTATAGGTAGTGTTTACTGTGACCACTTGAACGACCACCGGGTTTCAATTGAATCCTAACTTTTATTTACTTAGGCCATCTCCAACTGAACAATGTCGGTAACTTTAAGTCAAAATCATTTCGCCTTATCAGCAAGGCCCTGCTGTTTACTTTGGAAACTCGTCTCCATTTCCAATTCAATTAAATTGATCGCCAGCTGCCGGAAATTTTGAAAGAAGCTAAAAAGCCAATTGTATTTTGGCAAAATAAACAACACGGTTATGTGTAGGTACTCTGATCGGAATTCGGCTTTCATTCCGTTCGTACAATTTGATTGCTAGTAATAAAATAAAACGTAAGTTAAAACTATTCCAATAGGACACTAGTAGATGGAACGCTGAAAGAATTTGTTAGTGTTTTATACTTAATTAATCTGCGAATGCCACAAACACAAGTATTTTCCACGAAGGTAGACAAAATTACAGACCTATTCATAAAAATATACGAATCATCATCATCATCATGATCACATCAGCCAAGGGACGTCCACTGCTGGACAAAAGCTTCCCCCAAATGGTGCCACAATTACCGGTCCTGCGCCACGCCACCCGCATCCAGCGGACTCCCGTGACCTATACCAGTTGGTGAACCGATGGCCGTTGGGCCGGGAAGGTTCTCGAGTGGCGACCACGTACCGGAAGGCACAGCGTGAGTAGACCCCCTATACGCGTATACGACATAAATATGCCATCCAAATTGTCCTCTTCTTATACATTATTTTACTCAGCGTTTTTATTTCTCTAAATCAAATGTGATTCCGTGAAATGTAGTTAAATCAACCCGCCTTAAAATGCAACCCTGTAGGTATTGTTAATTATGAAGGTTGATTTTAAATATTAATTTCTGAAGTTTTTTTAACAGATTCAACGATTATTGTGCCGTGCGAGATATTTTTTCTGCTAAAAATCGATGAAAATCTGTCTATTTTGCAGGACTCGGCAGCCTGCTCGGCGGACAAGACGGCAAGATCGACCCTGCCATGATCGGCTCAATGATTTCCATGTTCTCCCAGATGAACTCCCAAAATGAACCCAAACAGCGCCAGAAAAGAGATTCCAAAGACCAGCCAGACTTGAATCTCGAAAGTATACTGAACATGGCCTCTGGTCTGCTTGGAAACAAGAATGTGGCTTCTCTGCTTCCAGTAATCATGAATACGTTAAACTCTCTATCAAACCCTGATACGAAAGAGCTTGCTGATGGGCATAAGGACCATGCTAATTTCCTACCGCCATTTTTGGAGAAGTTGCATCTTTATTGGGATTTGTTCACTGAATCTGAGCTGGGGAAGGTATGTTTAAGGTTTTTTTCTTAATACATTTATTTATTCACTTCACGACACGAGACTCCATGAGATTCAAAGGTGTCCGACGAACAATCCTGTAAACTTTAAGGTTAGGAATACAGCTAGACACAGAGTGGAGAAACAACTGTCCAATATCTATTTTATGCTACTAAAAAAATTGACGCAATCGCTATAGCTGAAATTTCACAGGAAATCATCAAGACAATATCCCTTATTTTTTAAACTTTGGACCGATTGGAAAAACAGTAGTTGCCAAACGTAACGTAGATTTTTTTGTAACCTTTTGTAAAGCAATTTAGACTGTTGATTAAATCCAAAATCAAATGAGTGGAAGAATCCTTTAGATTTTCTGTTGGTGAATAACACTTCAATCTAAATGTTTCAGGTGATCTGGGAAAAATCCGGCTTAAAGCGGGCGCTAAAAGCATTCACCGGACCCGACGGCAGCCTCAGCTTCGAGCTCATGATGAAGAACTTCGAGAACCACTCCTTCAGGAGGCACTGGATCAAGGCTGCAGCCAGATACTTGACTGAAATGGTGATGCAGGTCGCGAAGCCTGATGTGTTCCAGAGGTTAGTGTTTTTTTTTTAAACCAAGATGATAGCAAAGATAATTTTATAGAGACAGGTAGGTAGGTAGGTAGGTAGAATATCATCTCGCTCCTATTTGAAGCAGTCCAACTGAGAAAGAACTACATTGAAGATAAAGACTGATGCCATAACAACACCGTTACTTGCTCTGTAGGTATGTTGTTCCTGGTGGGGAGTAAGGTCCGGTCCGGAGCTCCCGTGGATTCACTGTGTTGAGAGGGAGGGACCTACACTTTACTCTAACTGTCAATATCTTCTTCTTCGATTCCTCAAGGCTGAGGGTCGTGACCACCAGAGGAGCAGTTCTTCACCACCGTTCTCCAGACCCCACTATTTTGGGCTAGTTGTATTTCCCCCTGAATGTTGACGTTGTTGTTCAACGCAGCCAACCATTATTAGCTTTTCAAAGCTGGACTGTCAATATCACACATTCTCAAATCAAAAAGGGTCGGCAGAGGGCGCTTGTGGGTGCTCTAGAGCTGCAAGCGACCATAGGCATAGGCTACGCTCGTTCAATAAGTATAAGGCCAAAAACAGATTGATACCGGCCAATATAATATCTTTGAACGCGAAACTCTTCTACTTCCAGACGATTGTAGGTACAACTTAATGTACCTCGATGGCTCTCAAATAACGATTAAAAATGCTTTGACATCCTAGACGAGGTGTTTTCCTACTAAAAGTTTATCGAATTTCGCTATTACTTCCTATCGTTGTGTATTAAATTCATATTTCAGTTTCTATTTGGGTTTCTAAACTAAATGAAAGTTTAAAGCAAACTCAACTCGAAAGTTTTGTTTATGGCAACACATAGCTGTATTTTAAAATAAGTTTAGCCGTTAGCCGGGTACCCAACTCAACTAGAAGTTTGGAATTTATTTGGTACTTGAACTAAATTCGTTTCGCAAAAACAGAAGTTTACTTGATGCACGCTCCAATAATTTGTTGGCACACTTTATGAAAGTATGATGGGCTGAGCATTTTTCGGGCAGTACGAGGGGTGATCAAAGTGGGCTATACCATGACACTAATCAACATTAAATTAGAGTAAAAATATATAAATATATTTCTGTAATTGCTGAACAAAAAACATCTGAATGGATAAATAACCAGATGGCAAAAATAAGAGTTGGTTTTGTTATTATTTGGAGTGGTGAGGAAAAGTCCTGATGCACTAATAAAAAATATTGAAATTGAAAATAAAACCTTACTTTATCATTACGATTTAAAGAATAAGCAAGTTATTTGTGCAGTGTTTTTTTTTATCTCCAGCTCTGTCACCAAAATTAGGGTGTATTTTTCGACTTCTTCCTGGACTATTGAGGCCTACCAATAAAAACTGCGAAATTAACTTTCACCAATTGAGCTCAAATATTATTGGAGAGTTGTATAACATTATTCTATAAGAGTTGTAAAAAATATTATAAATAAGCTGAAGAAAAAAAAAACGTGAATTTTCGGCAGAAATTGTACTTCAGAGCCTTCTAATTGACAAGGGTGCTGCTCTTCGAGTAAATATTAGAACTGTCCGTTCCCATTTTTATTTAGCCCTAACTATCGACTACTACTTCTCATTCACATATGTTCAAAACCAACTACATGAAAATCACGAGCTGGTGATGACTTTAGTGAAGGTATAAAATTTGACCTCAAAAAGTTAAATTGTTTTTATTTGGGTAAAATAAAACAGTTGAATGACGTTAATACCTAAGTATTTGAAAATAGAGAAAGTGTGCATATTGTAATTAAAATATATCGATATGCATATCTCCTATATTTAATACTGATTATCAATACTTATTGATCACCCCTTGTAAATAACTAGGTACTTTTTATTGCAAACTCTAGAGGATAAGATACTTTCCTGATTTCTAATTCGATTACAAAAAGTTCACCAGAGGTTACCAAATATACGTCACCGTGGTGTGGTGCCGGGTAGCACCACACGGTAAGCACCACCCCCTTTCTTCCCATGGTGTCGTATGAGTCGACTATGGAAACTGTAACCTGTAACTGCAATATCACATTTTATCCATCTATAAACCTACAATAGCTAAAAGTGGCACTGAAATTTATTTTCGTGTGCTCTGCCTACCCCTTTTGGAAATATAGGCGTGAGTTTATGTATGTATGTATACTTGAGCTTGGCCCCTACCGGTAGGGCAGTAAAGCAGGGGCAAGCTCAAGTCGTCTAAATGGAAGCCAGTCTGCCAACCTGGTCAAATTTTACAGACATTTAAATATACTTATACATAGTATAATAAAAATAATCATACATGTATGTCAAATGTCAAATACAGGATATGAAATGGGAAAACACTTAATGAGATGCCTGAACCTGGTAAAGGTCGCGAGAGTCTGCTGGATGCGGATGGTGCACGACTGGTCTTTGTGGCACTCTTTGGGGGTGGACCATGTCCAGCATTGGACGTCCTTCGGCTGATATGATGATGATTCAGATGAATTAAAGCCACGAGCAAAAGCTAGTACATATCTTTTCTCAAACATGCAATGAAATATTCATGTTATGTTCCTTATAATAGGCTGCGAAGTATGACGTTTCAGGCGCGGCTATGACAAGAGGTCGTTAATGGAATTTCATACAAATCTTGCAGGCCTAGGCCGGCAAAGTCCTCTTTTTTAATTCCATTCCACATAAATTTGTGGCACAGGCATCATGACATTCTGCCACTATGCGTATTAAAAATAAAATTTTGTTTTTTTTTTGTTGGTTATTTCATTTCATGTTTGAGAAAATATCTTTATACTATTCCGTTTTGGTTACAGATACACCGGCGCCGCTGAGTACATAATCAACAGTTTCCTGGACGCCCAGGGCCTGCCGCGGAGCACCCACTTCAACGTGAAAACACCCGAGAAGTCCATCACAGTTCTGCTTAACTTCATGCTCAAGAAGTACCTGAACCTGAACGTCGATGTTTCAGCGTATGTGAAACCAGCTGTGGAGTACTTGAAGGTCAGTACTGTTAGTCCTGTTCGTCTTGTAATTTCGTCTAAACTCAGTTGTTGCACAACCCCGGGGCTGTCGATATAGACGACAGCATTAGGACGAAACAGCGCGTAGTATGCAGCGAACGTGAGCGCGTGAAATATGTTGGAATTGATGATGATGATGAAACGAAGATCTCGTTTCAGCTTCAACAAAAATGTTTTCGTATGTCTTCAGGATATTCTCCTCCACAGGTCGCATTTCTTGACCGATTCTCGTGAAATTTTGTGAGCAGGTTTGATAATTATACATTATTATTGGTAAACGGGACTTAATCGCGTACAAAAATTAATCACCTGAGGTGTGCCCGACGTTTCGAATGTATCGCAATGGATGTTAAAATCGTGCAAGTTTAAATCAATATTTTGATAATTATAGTAGATTTTTCTCGAGATAGTTTTATGAATCTTTGAAATTTGAAAGTAAAAATTCACTGGGTCTACTTTTTACAAAGCCACTAGTCTAGCTGTTAATTTATTACTCTGTGGTATAGTGTATCCACTCCGGACCCTGGGCTCCGAAGCAGCAGCTGAGGATGCAACCGGGATAAACGCTAAGATGAGAGAGATAGTGTATCCACTCCAACGTGAAGACCCACGGGGCTTTCAGCCTAGTCCTTAGGATTCACATAAATACTAGTTTTATAGACAACTTGGTTGTTATTACAGTTCTCAAGCCGCCCGAAGGCGAAATACCAACATGCTGCGCAAGTCTCTTGCTCTGTGTTCGCGTCCCTAGTTAGCCTGTTAGGCGTAAACAAAAACCAATATCAACAGTCGTTGAAGACATGCTCAATTAGTGACCGCTCAAAGCGTTCATCCAAGAACTGTCCACAGCCTACGTTGCATACATTGAAAGCCAAGCAAAGCTACGTATGCTAAGTGCATTGCTATGTGATTTTCATTTTATAGCGGCAATCACACGTTGAGGCACCACTCATTGGGCATCGAATGGGTTAATGACGGCCTGTTTAGCCTAGTTGGTAGTGACTCTGCCTCCGAAGCTAGAGGTCTCGGGTTCGAATCCCGGCCAGGGCATTTATTTGTGCATTTATCACGGATATTTGTTCTTGGGTCTTGGATGTTTTCTATGTATTTAAGTATGTATTTATCTATAATAAGTATGTATATCGTCGTCTAATACCCATAGTACAAGCTTTGCTTAGTTTGGGACTAGGTCGATTTGTGTAAGATTGTCCCCCAATATTATATTATTATTATAAACTCTCTTACCGCCAGCCCGCGAGCGCCGCTAGGCAATGAGCACTTCGGTGGAGACTCCTGAGAATTCCATCACCATTCTGCTCATCTTCAAGCTCAAAAAATACCTCAAAGTAAAGTAGACTAGTCATACCGTAACTCTGTAACCACGTTAAGAGCTTAATACACCGCCTGTAAGAAGCAATAGCAAATGCGTCAATTACACTTCGCTGACCTCCCAGAGCAAGTCAAGTTACCCTCTCAATTGGCGAGGGGGGTCGAAGTTGCACCACGTCCGTATGGAGTACCCACCGTTACCCTACACGTGACCTAAGTGGGTGAGTGGTGCTAAAAGTGCAACAAAACTGGCAACCGTACTGTCTTCTCGAAGGTCTTACAGCTCGAAAAATATATTCCATACGATTGTTTTTTGTTACCCAAGACATGGCTCATTCAATCGTACGAGTATATCACAGGAACAGAGGTGATCAATAGGTGTCATGTATTGGGCATTAAGGGGTCAAGCATTGGGACGTTTACCTTACTAATTGATTGGTCATCGGATACGTCCATCATTCTATTCTTGGTCCTAATGTGACCTACAAAAGTGTCACCGGGCCCCGGACATCCGCCGCCTTAATCAAACCGCTAATAGGCAGTTCAATAAGACGTCACGTCACGGTCTAAATATACCTATGCAGTATTATGATTATGAAGGAAATTATATGCAGGAAGTATCTGGTGTAAAAAAATATAATTCGTTCGTCATTTAGATTATCAAAATATATTGGACATGTTTTTTTTTTCTTTTGTCCCTCAAACAAACTATGACGACGATATAGTGCGTCAAACTTCGTGAGTAGAAGCTCGACTGTGACGTTACGCCGTGCTGAAAGTGTAGCACGGCGTAACGTCGTATTTTTTTGTTGACGCCAAAGACAAAGCTGATCTTCTGGGTAAACTCTTTGCATCCAACTTGACTTTGGATGACGGGGGACATGCGCCGACCATACCGCGGTGTGAGAGCTGTATGCCGGATGTCCGGTTCCACCAAAGCTCAATGCGTAAAGCTTTTCTTTCCCTTGACCACCCCTCGACGCTCATAAGTCAAGTGGACCCGATGGAATCTCTGCCATTGTGCTAAAGATGTGTGTTGAGATGTGTGATGGGTTAGCACCGGTTTTGACGCGTCTTTATCCTTACTCTTCTGGCGTAGTCCCGATCACGTGGAAGTCAGCTTTTGTGCAGCCCATCCCTTAAAAGGCGTTCGCTCAAATCCGTTCTACTACAGACCAATAGCTATAATCTCCGTTTTCTCGAAGATAATGGAGTCCATTATCAACTGCCAGCTCCTTCAGTACCTAGATGAACACCGGTTGCTTATTGACCGACCATACGGTTTCTGTAGGAGCCGCTCGGCTGGTGATCTTCTGGTTTACCTGACACATCGTTGGGCATAGGCAATCGAGACAAAGGGTGAAGCATTGGCTGTTAGTTTGGATATAATATAGCGAAGGCCTTTGATCGCGTTTGGCACAAAGCACTTCTCTCGAAGCTTCCATCCTAAACCTTGCGTTTGTCGCATCACGTTTTGAGAGCACTCCCCTTACTTTCACAGCCAATATCGAAATCCCTGGCGTCGAAATCTCGAGTCAAGTCCAGTTCCGCGGTCATTTAGAGGGTATGGCCAAATTAGCCTCGAAAAATCTCGTTGTGCTCAACAGATCGAGACAATATTTCACGCCGGCCCATCGCCGACAGCATTATAAGGCGCAGGTCCGCCCACATATGGAATTTTGTTCTCATTTGTGGGCAGGGGCACTACAGTACCAGCTTCTCCCTCTAGACCGCAACCAACGGAGAGAGACTCGAATTGTCGGCTGCCAGCGTGCTTCGGATCGGCTCGACTCCTTGGCGCTGCCTAGAAATGTAGCATCGCTCTGCATTTTCATTCCTGTGGAATGAACTGTCGCCTGCAGTATTTCCGAACCAATATGACCTTCAAACCTTCAAGAAAAGAGCGTACTCCCATCTTAAAGGCCGGCAACGCACTTACAACCCCTCTGGTGTTGCGGGTGTCCATGGGCGGCGCTAATCGCTTACCATCAGGCGATTCGTCTGCTCGTTTGCCTCCTATTCGATAATAAAAAACCAATTATGGACACTAACGATTATCTAATCTTGGACCGTTGTACATTATTGGTTCTGATAGAGTAATCTCAAAATTAATTTGACATACATAATCAGCATAACTTGTCAATTTATTTGATATATATTACTTAAAAAGTAAAAAAAAATAAGTTTCAACACTTGTCCATAACGGAATTTTAGCATTTTTCGAAACCAATAATACCCTCAATTTATCATTTTATACCATCAAGCTACTTTAAATTGAATTCATAATTCCTTAATGTTTTCAAAAAATATCAATGTAATCCACTAACTGACATTCTATTAAAGTATTTGCAAATATAAAACACTTAATGTCTTAACGATTCCTACAGTAAAACCCAATACCTAATTTCGTAAAGACTCCTCAGCGTAGTTTTTACCGTGGCACCATTTTGGAACAAAATGACCGATCATATTGACGTTTGTCATTGTGACACCTAAGGTTCTATAGTCTGTGAATCAATGTTGCTAGCTTAAAAATATCCCCTCAAATGGTTAGTATGTTTAGTTTTACAAAGATTGTGTCCATGACTGGCTCTTGTTCATTATTGGTGGTGTCACCCTATAGATATGAGTCCAAAAAATCTCAATTATCAATGTTACCACAAAACACGGTGCTTTGTTGTGCCATGGCACGGCAGACGATGTTTTTGGAATTAAGTAGCAAAACAATAGACTGCACGAGAGCATAGTGTTATTGTTTTACAATCATTTATGTGGCTTTTCAATCTCATAAGTGCTTCAAGTCTAATAATAACTTCATCAACGACGTTGTGCAACGAGGATTTTGTTCATAATTAATTAGCCTTCTATTATACGTTTATCTTCTGATACGGAGAGAACAAAGAACTGCCCACGTCCCGAATTCATTCTTAGAAGCGGGAAGTCCATTTAATGCCTAAGGCCGTTGTCACACTTGCGTTTGTTTGTATGTAGAATTAGAAACTTTATTGATAAAAGTCACACTTTGCAAGTAATGAACAGACTTATGCTACACAAAATAGTACGGAAGCGTCTGCCATCTGATCTTTCCAAACATTTTAGGAGATTTTAGAACTTATAGTTAAAACTGTCGTGTTACGTCGCCTTACACGGGTTTTCAAGGCGAGTTAAACAGACTTAAAAAAGGTTCGAATAAGCTACAAAAGATAATAAAAAAAATTTACACTTTTACAAGTGTATGCAAAAATAAAGGTACTGAGTAGAAATTAAAATGAAGAAAATTCCAAAAAAAGTTACTTAGTACATTTATATTTCGACGAGTGACGGCCACCCACTTCGCTCTCCAGTCACAGGAAAAGAATTCCATTGGAACTACTACGTAGTCATTACTAATAAGGTCGTAATCGTCATCCAGTACCTATAGTAGAAGCTTTGCTTGGTTTGGGACTAGGTCGATTTGTGTAAGATAGAAAAATCAGTTGAATGTGTGAAGCAGGACTAAGTTCCGTAATGGAAACCTTTTGGTGACGTTATAGGTCGGCGATGACGCGGTAACAACGGACATTGACACACTGAATGGGACGTAAAGTGTCCATTACAGGGCAAGAACCTTTAATATAATGGCAAAGGGCTGAGAAGCCGTAACAAACAAGCAGACCATCAAGTAGGGGCAAGTGGATACTACTGTAAATCTGTGTGGCTGTGCTGTAGCGAAGATTGTTAACAAATGTCGTACCTATTTTTGGTATATTTACTAGTTACACTATTTTCTTTAGGCCTTTTATTTTTCTATGAAAATCTCGCAAAAAGTGTAACCTAAAATATGGTTTCCAACTGAAATTATGGGAATTACCAATTTGACCACATATACTTTCATCTGCCCGGCTAGTATGATAGCTTATACCATCACGTTATATGGCCAAAATGTACTGAAACGTCACATAAAACGTGACGGTACAAGCTATCACACTAGCCTGGCTGGAATTATATCTATATCTATATATATAGACCACCGGGGAATGAGCAGCAGCATTCCTAGAGTACGGTGGAGATACTGCGATCGCCAACCCGCATGCCAAGCGTGGCGATTATGGCATTTACCCCCCATGAAATTGGGGGAGGCCTATGTCCAGCTGTGGACGTCCTAGGGCTGATATGGTGGTGGTGGATATATATCTATTACATACGCATTTAGAAGTACCTTATTAATCTTATAATCAAACAAAGAAATGCAGAATTCTACGAGTATAAGTTCTCGCCAGTACGCTGCTCTGCCACAATTATTTCTTAAATTCTTATCTTATTCTTATTAAACATTTATTATTTATACGTTATTTTTTGATAAAATGGTCTATTTACACATAATTTTGTACCAGATACCAAACTTATGTAGAAATCAAGTTTAGAGTGTAGGTGAGGCGAAAATCTGCAAGGTATCCATACAAATAAGACAGTAAATAACCTACTATTTATATAGTCGGACATATAGCATTCGTCCTTTGCCAGCAAGACAATTATGGAAGTGCGAGGCGACGAATGTTATGTGTGACATACTGAGTTTGATTTGTCCCTTGTGCATATTTTATTTTCCGTAGCCAGTATTTCTCTAAGCCTTTTCTGTAAGGTTTCCAAGTGACACATGTCCTGTGTTAAATCTAGGGAGTCGGCCCGAATGTCCAAATTCTGTTATCTCAGCTTTGTGTCTCCCTGCCTCCTAATCACTACTGGAACACAGGAATAGCACTGTGCAGAAGTTTGACTTCTAAGTGTGTAAGTTAAGATTTTTTATGGTCATGCAACGAATGCAGCGACGCCAGGCCGTACTGTAATTGTCCATAATTTTGGCCTTAGTAGCTAGTACGTACTTAATCGAGATTTCAGTTCTTCACGGCATAGTTTGTAACTGAATAATGACGGCAGGGCACAGCGGAACGTCATCTCCCTCATATTTGAAGCAGCCCAACTGGGGAAGTACCTTACAGAAAACCGCAGCCTTAATAACACTACTGCATTCTCTTTAGATATGTGGTGTTGTGTTGTGTTCCTGGTAGTGAGTAAGGACGCCAGAGCTCCCGAGGGATGTGTTGAGAGTGCAAGATGATAGGATGAGGGGACCTGCATTATGTGTCTAGCTGTCAACACAAAAAATCCCCAAATCGATAAAGGGTTAGTAACCCACTTGTAATTCTTCTGGAGTCTCAAGCGTCCATCGGCTACGGTGTCTGCTTTGCTACTGGCGTTGTATAAAAAACCAGTATTTACTTCCAAGTCCCAAAGGTTTGTTAGTTTGACTTCTGTTCCATTATGTTCTCTGTGAGAAGGTGTCCATTTGTCGGTCCGTCCCTTATTTATAAGGGGGCTAATATGTTACAGGATTTTCTTATCTGTGTAATGGGATTTATTCTATGAGCTAGGTTTATCAGGTTACAGAATAATGTATTTTCTTTCTGAACCATTTGTGTTGGGTGTGCGTCATATAAAGTAATTTCGTTTGAAATCTAAAACCTGTATCTGTTTAGATTCAGGATTCAGATAGAACAGGTTCTCAATAGTAATCACGTGTTACCTCAGCCTTTTCTAACCAGATAATTAATGTATCAATGTGTGTGATAAGTCCACAGTCCACTTCAACTTATGGCAGGTTGCCATCTGCTTATTATACTTAGACCGGTGAACATTATTCATTATTCTCACAGAAACCGATTTTAACCCGTGGAACTATATGACAATCAAAAATTTATTGTAATTTCAAATATAGCTTAAAAAAATATAGGTTCGAAATTCTAAAATTTATCAGTAAACACACGTGTGATACTAGCGCGCTTGACGGGCTGACAAATTCTTTTATGTCTCTTTGCTTTTCTATTTCTCAATCTCAACATTTTCTCTTTACAGCAAACACTGAAGATGGCCCAAGCCACATCAGCAAGCCTGGCTAGCCGTGGCGATTACAATGCCCTCGCTGACCGAGTCACCGACACCCTGAACCTGGAGATCATCGAACCAGTCCTGAGGGTCTACCGCGCCTACAAACACTCTGTGAAGGCACCACACTGCCAGGAGCACCTAATGTGTTTGGTCAACAAGCACCATGACCAAGATAAGCAAGGTAAGGCACTAATCCAAGTTAATCCAGCGCCTTAACTTGAAGGTCTAAAACTTGTCCTGTTGGTCTACCGCGCTTACAAACACTCTGTGAAGGGACCACACTTCCAGCAGCACCTCGTGTCCTGTTCAACAAGCACCATGGTCGGGATATGCAAGGAGAGGGAAACTCGTTGGGGTACTAATCCAAAATGACCTTTAGACCTCTGAGAGTGACACTTCCACCAATGTAACATACTTCGCAAAAGTTAACACGTTCCCTGTCCCCATACAAAATTATCCTTCAATGTCACAAGTCCAAGTGACAGTTGTAGTTCGTAGCCGTGAACAACCCGTGGACCCACAGTGGGGACACGGACTCCTGAAAAAAAGCTTCATGTCCCCACATTGGGGGCTTTCGGACAGGGAACGTGTTAATTCGCACCTGGGAAAAGCCTCAACCAAGTCATTTCAGCGAGAGCCTTAACTGTGAAATCATTGGACCTGTCTTAATATGTGGGCCCACTACGTCTACAAGCATTTGTGAAAGCACCACATTGCCAGGAGCACCTCATGTGTCTGTCCACACCAATCCAAAATAAGCGTTGGTCTCCGAGAGTGAGACTTACTCCTTTGTAACATACTTCGTCAATCTACTTCTGGCCTGGAAAGACCAATGATGGATCTGGATAAGCCTTGGTCTCCGAATGTGAGACTTACTCCTTTGTGACATCTTCGTCAAGCTACTTTGGAACTGAAAAAGGCGAAGCCTAAAATGGCATTTTCTTTCCTTTGTCTGCTGTATATCGTGTATTGTATTTTGTGTATACCTATAGGTAACGTGTAGTCGTTTGTCATAAATGAAAGGATGTGTTTGAAATTGAGTTTTGTAATCCCCCAGGTCTACCCGGCTTCAAAGCAGGCCTCACGAAAGTCGCCAGTATGGCGGCGTCGGCAGCGCTAAGCTTCCAGAACGGAAAAGGATTCTGGGACCTATATAATGCGATCCAGAGCGACGTGAATTGTGAGGTTAGTTACCTACAGTTTATAGTACAAATTGTTTAAAGTGAAATTCAGGACGAGCCAAATATCGAGCTTAACGGGAGTGCTTTGCAGAATACGGTAGATGACACCAATAATAAGTTTCTGTAAAAAAAAAAATTAGGTAAACCCTTTATTGTCGATAATAATTTATTTCCACAGTCATCATAATCAACTACTCGTGGAGACGGTTCCAATGAGCCCAAACACGACGGGTTTATCTTGTGTAGTTCAGGTGTTGCTTTGACCACCTTCTATCTCCATCATGCGATCAGCTCGGTGCCACAATATTGAATTGTCACTGAACTTACTTCTTTTTAAGTATGCAAAATAAATAAATAAATGTAATCAATAACAAGCAAAGGTTAAGGACCTTTCCTGGAGATCTACATTGGGCCACTAATCTAAAATTATTCTGGTCTCCGAAAGTGAGACTTCCTCCTTTGTAACATACTCCGCAAAAGCTAATACCCGCCTGGGCCTCAACCAAGTCACTTCAGCGAACAACCTTCACAGCGTTTCATACGTCTTTTACAAAGAAGGGAAGACTTTTTACGATAGTCGATAACTCAAAAAAAGCTTAACTGATCATGTCCGCTATAGTTTTTGTGGAAAGTCTTTATTAAGCTTTACTTTTTTTTCTTTTCGATTCAATATTTATTATAAAGTATTCACTGTATCAAAAAAATGTTTGATAAAGAACTCTATTCATTTTGAAAGCCTTATCCAACAACATCCCACACCTAAGGATCGAAGAAAAAAAATGACATCCCCTCTTTACGTGTACAGAAAGTATCCTTAAATTATTATAATTTTTACCACTTTGTCAGATTTATTGATTTATATATCCATACCAAATTGCAGCGGGTTCCTAGTTGACTACGGAACCCTAAAAAGAGTGTAAAATAAATTTCATTAATCATTACTAATAAACAAAGCTCGCTAAACTACTCGGAAAATATCACGCTTCAACAATTTTTTTAAACTTAATTGGACGCTGTTCGACCTATGTGTCGTATCTGTCTTCGGTCACACGCACGTGAAATATGTACATTCATTAAGCTGAACAAACGTCTCCAAGCGCTTTTTCACGGCAAATATTTACTTTTGGAGTGTTGTGTTAAATTGGAGAGCTGGTTGTTCTCCTGATGTTACAGTAAAATTATGTTTCAAGTACGGAGTCTTTGATATTAAACGCTTGTGTACATTCCGTAAGTTCTTCTTAGTCTTCGAGTTAAGTTATGTGTCTTTTGGCAAAATAATGCGTAAGACAAAGCAGAAGAGAAATACAGAGTAGATATAGTATAGTTCCGGGGATTATCGATAAATTACGGACAAACAGTCCCGGGACGCCACGGCAGTCTAGTGGTTCAAGCATGCGGCTGTCAAGCGGCGGTCGTGAACAAAATATCATTTGATATTTACCGTTAGCTTTCCGGAGGAGGAAAACATCGTGAGGAATCCTACCTTCATCTGCGAAAAATTTGAAAGGTGTATGTGAATTTCCCAATGCCAACCCAAATTGGGCCAGCGTAGCGAAGGGACCACTGACCGTTCCTTCTCATTAATAAGAGACCTGTGCCCAGTAGTGGGACGTATATATGTATGTATGCTGATGGTGATGTTGATGAGTCCCGGGGCTGCAGAATTTTGCCTCATTTTCATTCCTATTTCGTCCACAAAACTCATAGTGACTCCTTACTCGTTATCTTCCATTACCAACTTCTCTATATTCCCATAAATTTGCCGATAACGCAATCTGAACGAAATTTAAATGGTCATCTCCATTTCAATTTCGTTTGAAAATTATCTTGAACGGTTAGGAAGGTAATAACAATTATTTTAACTGGGTACGCGATCAAACTGTTACGAGTACTAGCGTTTCTTGTCCAAGTCAAAATACTGTTTAAATACTTAACACTATGGAGAGCGCATTTTAGCCCAAGATTGCTTGTTCTGCGAGGCGGAAGTACGGGGGGGAGCTCAAAGATTGACTATAAACAGTGAACACGATACAATAGAGTAATTAAACCCTTTATAGAACGAATTCGAATACGATCCCTATAGAGCGAGGTGTCTTATTATTAAACACAACGCCGCAGGACTACTAAATGGCTTTTCTAATTGAATTCAAATAATTTTCAATTGGAGCAGGGTTGCATTAATTGAATCAAAATCGTCGCTGTCATACGTAAAAAAAATGTATTTTTTACAATATTTTGTGTAAAACTAACCACTAAAGTGGTTAAAACTTACCTATAAATTGTCAATCTTTGCGACATGTTTCGAACACTTCAGGAGTCGTTCTTCAACCAGGTCAGGGTGATGTCGGCGTGTGTGTCAGTAGCTTTGCGTCGGGCGCAGTCACTCTTGGCGACATGTTTCGAACTCTTCGGGAGTTTTCCTCCCGACCGTTAAACTCAGGTTTAGTGGTATAGCTTTAAACATGACTCACTCTATAATAAAGTTTAAATTCTTTTTTTTTTTACAGGCCAAGTATCCAGCGGACTGCGCATCGTTCCACGAACACGAACTGAAGGTGACCACAGAAGTGTACCACAGTGAATTATAGAGCAATACAGTTGCAACACTCGCGGTCAATGATGTTCCAATTTAGACTTTATCGCTCCGGCCTAGTAACTAGGTAAGAACCTATACAGGGAAATTTATTCCTCGTAGTAAATTGAAAATATTCATAAATATTTATTATTATTTAAATAAATTAAATATGATCCCTAATATGGAGATTGCATTTTACGACCATAGAAATATATTTTTATTTTCATTTTATAAAATCTTCAATGTTAAGTAGGTAAATTTAAATAATTATGAAAATATACGTAATAATATATCAACGAAGTCACTCAGTAAAATTTCCCACTTTTACCTTCAAATCCTATTTTTTAAGAATGTGAGAATTTTATTTCATGACTTACAATAGTTATAAATAATTAGATAGGTATGCATATGTACTTAGTTATAAAGTAGGTTTAATTATATGTTTGCTGGACACTGGTGCTAAATAACTCATACTGTTCTTATCTCATTCATACATCTCTTTTTCATTTCATTTTTGTCTTTGTGCCAATCTCAATAAAAAGGTTGATTTTACTTCCGTTTTACCTATATTTCATCATAACTAATTGAGTATTTTTTAGAAAAGATATAATCTTAAAGATATCTTCGTAAAAGATCGGAGAAAAACACGACGATAGGAATTTAAGGTATGTCAATAGAATTTGATCCTAAAAATAACTTTCACCTTTTCACATTAATATTTATTAAGTATTCCCTAATTCTTTTCGAATCTGTTTCAATTTAGAATCACCTTTTCTATAAACATTTTAGATTATCGGGGACTGGTAAATGATAAAGATCGACAAATTCAACAATTTTACTATAATAGGTATATTACGTGTACCAAAGGCCCGATTCCACCTGAGACTGTAATTCCCCCCAACTTCCCTCTCTCCTAAAAATTAGTGTTATAACAAAAGATACCTGGCAAAACCTTTTTGCGGCGTGATTGTTTGACATGTATCCAGTCTTGATCCTTTATTAGTAAACAACAGAGAAACACGGTCCACAGCCCTTGGTATATGAAATCTGCTATTTCATAGCTTGGGTACGAGTAGGTGCTGTCATCAGAGTTCAATTGTCAAGTTTGATGTTTCAATGCTATGTATTGTACTGGAATTACGGCTATCACCTTACACTAGCTAAGTTATTATTTTTTCTCAAATATGCAATGAAATATTGATGTTATGTTCCTTATAATAGGCTGCGAAGTATGACGTTTCAGGTGCGGCTAGGACAAGAGGTAGTTAATGGTATTTCATACAAATCTTGCAGGCCTAGGCCTGCAAAGTCCTCTTTTTTAATTTCCATTCCACATAAATTTGTGGCACGGGCATCATGACATTCTGCCACAAAAAAATAAAACTTTGATTTTTTTGTTGTTTATTTCATTGCATGTTTGAGAAAAGCACTATACATACCTCGGCGGGAAATATGGGGTTGCCGGCCTTAGACCTATCCGGTCCATGTCTTCGGCCGGCAACCCCTTTTGTCCCGGCCTCTATAGTAATGTACTATTACACATGATTTTTGGTATAAGTACCTACCTATGTTTTAATATATTATGCATGATTGAGTAACAAACACCCAAACTTTTACATACGAGTATTACTCGCATTATTGTAGAAACTTTATTACATAGTCAGCATAATAGTAATGCAAAAGTAGCCAAATATATCGAAACACATCCTCATTCATACTAAAGACATATTGCGATATATTTCGTGACTATGGTAAATATGATGCTGACTTGTACAACACCATCTAGTAAACCTGTTGATATTAACTGCCTCTATAATTTACCAGTATCTATTTTACTTAAGATACATTTTATAAGTGGTTGTGATTGAGTGTAAATATGTATCTGTATTCCGTCCTATATTTGTAATGAAAAGACGAATGAATAAAATAAATATTTGACAGAAAACGTTATTTTATTTAACGCTCTTGGAAGAAATTCTAACTAATCACTCTAAGGGTGCCGTTCCACCAGCGATGTGCTATGCTGCGTTGCTAATGATGTGTTTGAATCCACCAATCATATTCATTAGTCCACACAGCATAGCACTGGTGGAAACTGGTTTTTGTAGCGTAGCTTAGGGAGGTATTCCACTCATCCAATATACATTTGATCAAAGAAATTGGATGATTTCATCCAACTTAGATGGGACCCCGACATTTGATCAAAGATTCTAATGACAGTTAAATCAATATGGCTACGCATGAAAAAAAAAAAAAACTTGGACAAAGATATTGGATGAGTGGAATGGGCCTCCGTCAAAGAACTTTGATCAAAGAAATTGGACAAAGATATTGGATGAGTAGAATACCACCCCATATTAAACTCATCCAATATCTTTGATCAAAGAAATTGGATGATTTGTCAAATCTTTGATCAAAGTTCTTTGACGTAGGCCCATTCCACTCATCCAATATCTTTGTCCAAGTTTATTTTTCATGCATAGCCATATTGATTTAACTGTCATCGGAATCTTTGATGAAAACATGGATGGGACCCCGACATTTGATCAAAGATTCCGATGACAGTTAAATCAATATGGCTATGCATGAAAAATAAACTTGGACAAAGATATTGGATGAGTGGAATGGGCCTACGTCAAAGAACTTTGATCAAAGATTTGACAAAGATATTGGATGAGTGGAATACCACCCCATATTAAACTCATCCAATATCTTTGTTCAAAGAAATTGTATGAGTGGAATACGACCCTTACACATCCTCGCAGCATAGCTGCATAGCACATCTCTGGTGGAAAGGCACCCTAATGCCGTTCATATAGGTCTATCAAACCTTTTTTAGCTAAAATGCCGTTAAAATTCATTAATATTTTTTCACCTAAATGTGTGTTCGTGAGAAAGGGACGAAACACATTTTAGCTAACAGAGGTTTGTTAAGTGTAATAAGGGCTCGTCCATAAATTACGTCACACGTTTAGGATAGGGTAGAGGTTCAGAAAGTGTGACAAAAGAGAGGTAGGAGTATCTTGTGTTACACGTACATAAGTAAAAGTTTAGTTTAGTTGATCCTTTAAAAACACCACAACCACAGGCTGTTTTAATCTAATTTTCAATTGCACAATTTAAAATTTACAAGTGACAGTCACACAGAGGTGCAGGTCTAAACAGCTTTTATCAAGTGGCGTAATTTATGAATGAGCCCTAAGCGGCTACGTTTCTAAGATAAAACAACTTTGCTTGATAAATATACAAATTTAGTGGCCCTTTGAACGAATTTAATTACAATTAGAACCAAGTTAAGATTATAGAGATTTTTTTCTAAAATGCGCTATTTGTATAATTGTTATTCCATTTATGAAGGCAATTCAGCTAAAACTGGGATTCACACAATAGTTAATGATTACATTATATATGTTACATAACATACAAGTAGTAAAAGTGAAAATAGATTGATTGGATTCTCGCACAAACAAAATAATCATACTCAGTGCAAATATTTCTTAATATATACATTTTTATAAACTTAATTGTATTCTATAATATTGATAATTGTCAGCCTTATACAGAATTTTGTACTTTATATTAAAGTATATTATTTATTCATTTTGGTCAATCAGTTTACGATACATATAATAATTTCATTTGAACAACAAACAAACACTTAAAACTAATAAAAAAACGTTTACGTTGGACGGATTTGTCATGTATTTGTTCGAAATATATTTATTATAGCATAATGACTAGGTTTATTGATTTAGGGGGCAACTCGTCACACCAAAAAGGTGTTCTATCTGGTCAACGTAAAAAGCAATATTATTTGTTTTAATTTAACCCATCCCATAACATGTGCATCCACAATATCCACATAGTTCTATTAAGTCACGTCTTAGTTGTGAAGCTGTTCACACTGGAAATCTGTTCCTATTCGCTACGCCCTCAAACACTTCTAACTGGTCACGAGCAGAATAATAAATGTTCGATTCTAACTCGCTCGGCTCGCGCGCTCGTTGAGTATTTCTGCTAACACTCCTCCTCGCTTCGCTCGTCGTCGTACCTAACGGAATCCTTGTGCCCAGTTACAACTGTTTGACGGAGTTACGAATAGGAACCGATTGGCAGTGTGACCAAACAAACACATGTCACACTCGTCACGTCACTTTGTCTTTGCTTTGTGCTACAAAGCCAAGACGTGATTTAATAGAACTAAATTTACATGTGATTTATTAAAACAATTTAAATTGATTTTTGCGTTATGACCAGTTAGAACACGTTTATGGTGTGACGAGTTATTATCTTAACCGTTTTATAACATACTAGCTGTTGCCCGCGACTTCGTCCGCGTCTTCGCTCCTATTGATCGCAGCGTGATGTTATATAGCCTAAAGCCTTCCTCGATAAATCGACTATCCAACACAAAAATAATTTTTCAATTCGAACCATTAGTTCCGGGGATTAGCGCGTTCAAACAAACAAACTCTTCAGCTTTATAATATTAAGTATAGATTTATATGTTCAAACACACTATAAGGTTCAAACTATTAAAGCGTATGCACACGCAACGATTCTGTCGGTTCAGCGCGTTGCGCAACCTAAGTCGGACCGGCGTGTGTTCACATTGCACCGACTTTATAGCGCAGCGCATTTGTTACGCCGGCACCACACTTCGGTATGCGCTATTCGTTATGTGACTGCGCCGTATTTGCGAACATGCCTATTTGTTATATGCGCGAACAACAAACATGTCCATGTCCATACACATTTCGAGACGGTGCGGTGCCTTTCGGAATATTCGTGTCCTTCGTTGTGCACAAAAAACTAACTAATCGACGGATAAGCGTATTCGCTATACGCGCTCATGAATTATGCGTGCGAATAAAGCAAACAAAGACGGACAACTACCACACTTCGTCGAATACAGGCGTATCAGACGAATAAAAAATAGCGCATAGCGAAGTGTGGTGCCGGCATGATGGTGAAACCACCCTTCTGGGTGCTTTGTCTAAATACTGGTTATGTAAATATTATTTGCTGCATCTCTTTCTTTAAAATCGCAAAAGAAAGGGAAGCGAACACGCATCCCGAAGTGTAGTTCCAACATGACATAAGCACGCTGCGCCGACGCAGCGCACAAAGTACAATATACTCGTACTAAATAGGTACTGAGATAGAGATATCAGTGAAATACTCCACATAGATCGTAGCGCCGCTGTGAATACCACAGTAAAACCGCACAACTGCACAACCGCTGCATCTCTGTCACTCCAATATGCAAGCGCGATAGAGATAGCACCCAGTGACATCGGGTACAAACAAGTTAAACTAACATCTCCTTAGAAAAAATCGTACTTCGAGCAGAAAGGCCCCTGAAGCAGCGCTATGCTACAACTAGTGCCGTTACGTGTGGTCACACTATATTAATGTGTGCAAATTAAACTAATAAAGTGCCCACACTTCACTTCACATCCCTGAAATGCCCACAGGAACCAAACACTAGTAAATCATCTAGGCACCTTACTACCAATTACTTCGAGATTTTAAAATGTGTCTGGCCAACTTTACCAAAGACCAAAAAGAGATAAGATTAAGCTTTGACCGCCACAATCATCTATACATGACAACAGACAGACAGGTACAGTTTAAAATAAACCTCCGTGCATTACCAGAGGTTTAATATTGCGTAGTATATAAAATAGTCGTGGTGGTCAAAAGGTTAAATTAGGATTATGTTGTTAAAGTTTCTCAAAATTGTCTCATCATCATCATCATGTCAGCCGAATGACGTCCACGGCTTGATATAGGCCTCCCCTAAAGACCTCCACAATGACCGGTCCCACGCCATCCACATCCAGCGGACACCCGCGACCCTTAACAGGTGTGTGGGGCCTGCCCACGCTGTGCCTTCCAGTACGTGGTCGCCACTCGAGAACCTATTCGCCCCAACGGCCATTGGTTCTACGTGCTATGTGCCCCGCCCACTGCCACTTAAGTTCAGCGATTCGGAGGGCAATATCGGTTACTTTGATTCTACTGCGGATGGCCTCATTTCTAATACTAAATAAAAACTTGTTATTCCAATCTTAAAGCGAGGTAGGCTCAGGTCGAGTTGTGGAATTACTGGTTCCATTTTAGATCGATTTTTTTTAATTAATAATTATTATATGTGTAATGGTGTGACTTGTGACTATGTTTCGCCAGTTCTTACCATTTCGAGAAGCAGATTTTTTTAAGAAACAGATACTGCAGTAACTATAACTACTTTGGAGTAAACTTTAGGAGTAAATATTTAGCAACATTTGCATTTAACTAAACTTAAAAGAAAAATTGTCTTATTTGTAATATACAATTTAAGACCTTGAGATCAAAACGTGGCAACTTGCTATTCCTAGTGAAATTTACGAAGCGGAATACAACTCTCGATTGATAAAGCTAATTCTGTTATATATTTGATTACTTTTTAACCGGAATGTTCTTGCACACCCACTCCATTCCTTCCTAAAACAAAAACATAGAAATATTGTTATTTCCACAAAGTGTATTTAAAATGTTAAATTACGGTGCTCCCACACTGCAGTTATAAAGTGTTGTATAACGTTGTAAAACATTTGTTACATAACATTTTATCACAAATTGCAACAACTGTTATACATTGTTATCTCCCACACTGCAGTTATAAAGTGTTTTATAACGTTATAAAACTTTTTTGTATAACATTTTATCACGAATTGCAACAACTGTTATACATTGTTATCTCCCACACTGCAGTTATAAAGTGTTGTATAACGTTATAATTTTTTTTTGTATAACTTTTTACCACAAATTCCAATGAAAGTTATACATTGTTATCGTATTATAATAGCATTATTTAGTACTGTTTAATGTTATGGTACTCCCACACTGGCTGTTATAAATGTTATATAACAGCAACTTTCTTTCATTAATATAATAGCCTTGTCCTAGTTACATTGTGTTATATAACATATATAACAGTCAGTGTGGGAGCACCTTTATATGGCATGTTATATAATGTTATATAACAAGATGTTATAAAGTGTTAGGAAATGTTATCGAGTTATATAACGTTATAAAACATTTTATAACAAGGGAGCACCATTATACACGTATGGACTAATCTTGGAATAAGCTATCAGTTTGGAAACGTTTCCCGTTAAGCAACTGACATGGCGAATAGGGATGTTGACCAAATACTACCACTAAGTAGTTGCTCTTAAGGTGCAGTGGGGTTCAAAAGTGCATGGGCATGTTTCAACTACCTTGAGTGTTTGACGACCTGTTTAGCCTATTTGGTAGTGACACTGCCTCCGAAGCTAGAGGTCCCGGGATCGAATCCTGGTAAGAGCATTTGTTTCTGTGGTGAGCAGAAACGTTTGTTCCTAAGACTTGGATGTTTTCTATGTATTTAAGTATATATCTATTAAATATGACAAATTAAAATCGTGGCTCGTTGAAAAAGCTCATTATAATGCATCCGAATTGTTGTGACATTTAACTGATCCAATAATCATAATAGTAATTTAATTTTGTATCTTAATTTGTAATTTAACTTTAAGAGACACTGAAATATTTAATGTGTAAAGTTTTTGGACCTTTAAGTACTTATGTTAATGTAAATACCTAGTATGATGAAATGTATTATTTTGACGGGGAATGTGTAAAATCATTGCAGATAAATGAGTATGACATACATACATACATACATATAATCACGCCTGTTTCCCATAGGGGTAGGCAGAGATCACGGATTTCCACTTGCTACGATCCTGACATACAACTTTCGCTTCATGAACTTTCATAACATTCTTCATGCATGCGCGCCGATTTAGGGTACTCCTGACCTGGCCTTTCTGCAGAATGTCTCCGATTTGGTCGGAGTACGTTCGCCGAGGTCTTCCCCTTCCAACTTTTCCATCCACTCTTCCTTCATACACTCGTTTTGTCAATCTTCTTTCATCCATCCTCTCTACATGTCCAAACCATCTTAGCATACCTTTCTCAATTTTCGTCACTATATCTTCATTCACTCCACACCTCCGTCTTATATTAGTATATCTTATCTTAGTATGAGTATGAGTATATCGTCGTCTAGTACCCATGACACAAGCCTTATTGAGCTTACGATGGGACTAGTTCGAATTTGTGTGAAAAATTGTCCCCTAATATTTATTTATATACTTAACAAAGGGTCGGCACCGCGCTTGTAATTCTCCTGGAGTAAATGTCAATAGACTAATAATTTGTCATCATTTGAGTTTGATACATTTTTAAAAACGTATTAGATCTCTAAGAAGATGCCTAAGTATCATAGGAATTGAATGGCGCAGAGCTGCTACCGCTAAACAAAAACGAACGAAGCTCGAATATCTCCCTCTCTGTCGCAATTGCATATTCGAGCGACAGAGAGGGATATATTCGAACTTCGTTCGTTTTCATTTCGCGGTAGCAGTTAGTGACCTTTCCACGGTGAAGCTACAGCAAGCAGGCTCATTATTTTAATGGAACGCCACAACGTCAGTAAAAGTGGCAGTCTATACAATTTACTAGTCTCTTGGCATCGTAGAGGAACCTCTCGGATCCTCCTCCTCCTCTTGAATTGGGAGGAGTCTCTTGGATCTAGAAACATTTTTTAATACCACGTCGGTGGCAAACAAGCGTACGGACCGCCTGATGGTAAGCGGTCACCGCAGCCTATTGACGCCTGTAACTCCAGGGGACTCAGATTGGGGACCCTTTAAAAATGTATACCTAAAAATATATGTTTAAAAATGAATGTGCACTCCTTTCTTGAAGAACCCCATTCTATAGTCGCTCGGGAAAACCTCGGCATGGGAGCTCATTCCACAACCTGAGCGTCCGAGGGAGGAAACTCCTCTGAAACCGTACCGTACGCGACCATTTAGGTTCTAAGGTGTGAGGACGAATGCCCTGCCGACGGCGAGCGGTGCGATTGTAGAAAGCGGCCGTGGGCATCATATCGAACAGTTTTTGAGAGCACAACCCATCATACAAGCGATAAAACACGCACAAGGAGGGATAGTTTCTCCTGAAACTTGACGGTTCAATATAGTTTGTGAGTTTGGGATCGTCCAAATTAGTTGTTTAACTACACTGAGGTTACAGAACGGTATTTACTTTAACTCCTGTGCCATCTGTAGCCACGCAGCCCTGTATCTGCCAGGTGCGGTCCCGTATTAAGTGCAGGCCGAGGTGTGTTGCCACCTCACTGGCTGGTAAAGCTGAAATGCAATAAAAAAAAACCTCGTCGTCATAGAGTATTTACGTCGTATTTAGATTCAATATTCCTATAATCTGTTATAAAACTTAAATAATTATACTTTCAACACCCGCTTCTAAAAAAAATCAAAATAGAAAAGACTTCTATCTAATATTCAGATGTAATAGGCTGTATTTGAAAATAGACCATTATAAATGCATGATTAAGGCTGAGTTGCACCCACTTACGATCACAGACCGATCAACGTTAAATATGGCGCCAACAGCTGTCATCCCATATAAACTTGTCAAACTTTCCATACATTCAGATTTTAACGAACACCGCTTACGATTACAGGCGGTTTTGTGCAACCCAGCCTAAATGATTGATGATTACGAGTACCACAACACCAATTGGAATCATACGTCATACAAAAGCATTACTCACTACATCTGCCCAGCTAGTATGATAGCTTATACCGTCACGTTTTATGTGACGTTTCAGTACATTTTGGCCATATAACGTGACGGCATAAGCTATCATACTAGCCGGGCTGTAGCTAGTTTCACTATGGAGAGGTCTCTGGTCTCTCTCATTCATTTCGGATGTGACTTATAGTGGTCGGCGGTTAAGAAGTCAATCCTGACACCTGCCATTTCCATGGATCCTAACCTAACCTAAAAGTCACTTTGAGGTTATAAACTGTATGAATTTTGGATAGACTTTCTTAACCGCCGCCCACTATAGACCGCTGCTTAACATATTAGCGCTTTTTTTCTGAGATCATATAATAGATGGCGCATATTGAGTCAATGTAATTTATTAATTTATACAGGTTTTGTGAACAGCCCGGCTAGTATGATAGCTTTTACCGTGACGTTTTATGTAACGTTTCAGTACGTTTTGGCCATATAACGTGACGGTATAAGCTATCATACTAGCCGGGCTGATGTAATACTAACCTGTAGACAAATCCTGCTTATTAGCATAGACAAGAAGGGGTACATTCCGGAGCTTGTCATCCTGCAACAACTCTGATAACTCCTGACTTGTCTCCTCCAGCCTATGGTGATCTGAACAGTCTACTACGTAAATCTGTAAGTTATATGATTTCCATGTTAGTGTGAACTGGTTACTCTATGAGCTATGTATATGAAGTTCTAGGCACACAGTTCATTGTGGATCTGTATGCTCACCAGATAAAATTGCTATAACATTAAATAAAAATACAAATAAATATGGACACAAGGTGGACTTAGGACCTGGTAAAGGTAGCGGGAGACAGCTGGATGCGGGTAGTGCAGGACCAGTCATTGTGGCACTCTTTAGGGGAATGCTAGGTCCAGTAGTGGACGTCCTTCAACTGATATGATGATGACAAATAAATATTAGGGGGACAATCTTACACAAATCAAACTAGCTCCATAGTAAGCTGAAGGCTTGTGTTATGGAGACAATGTATTTATCCTCTTGTCAGTGGCGACAAAAATGGTGAAAAGTAGTTGTCTGTGCAGCTTGAATTGGACTATATCACTGCACTGGTAATTTCACAGGTTTTTGAGTGATGACAGCTCAAGGCTAAGCTTGTTATCTATCCTATACCACTGGCAATACAACTTTATGAGTGTAAAAGTGTTAGCTGTATTTTTGTCTGCTCTATTACACAGATTAGAAATGTGATCAACGAACCAACAATGTCTGAATCGGGCTTCGCAACAGATGCAGGCGGATGACAAAATGTCAAATCCGGGTCTCGTCACTGATGAGGGGTTATTTGAATATAAATATCCTAATACATAGAAATCATACAATACTGAGAAAAAGTAATTCATGCTCATTGCACAAAGGTTTTCCATATTCGGGATTTGAACAACTTTGTAAGCAGGTCACTAACCAACTAGACTAGTCTGGTTGTCTGGTCATTAAATGTAGCGTATGTAATTCACAGCATTACCTACTAGTAATGGCAAAATTTACATACATAACAAGTTACAAATACTCACTAAAATATCAGTATTTTCAAAATAGTTTCTCCAATAAGGTCTAATCTTCCGCTGTCCACCGATATCCCACACATTCAGCTTGAAACCACTGGACAGCACCGACTTAATGTTAAACCCAGCCGTCGGTGTCACGTGAGTCACATCTTCAGATGCCAGCTGCTTTAATATCGTAGTTTTTCCAGCATTATCAAGGCCTAAAAGCAGCAATCTGAGCTCTTTCTCAGGATTCGATCGCAACTTCTTCAATATGTTGAGTAGGCCCTAAGAATTGCAAGAAAATATAAGTGTAAGGACTAGTCGCATTAGCTAAGATTTTTCGCACTTTTTGTCTTTTTTAAACTTACCATCATCAAGAGCTATGATTGACTTATAAGATAACTGCGAGCACAATGCCACGTACGGATAATTAGTAAATGTTAAATGACTCTAGCATATTATTTAATCTAATTACTCCATAATACTCCTTTGCATTGAACAGAATTATTGTTGGCGTATCGATGTTTCCATGGCAACAATGTCAAATTCATAATGTCCCTTTTCGCGTACTAATTATATAATTTGATTATTGCCTCAATTGGCTTAAATGTACCTTTGCCACTTTTTACTGCTTCCTAGCTATAATATAAGATTAAATGTATGAAATATATTCTCAGTGTTTTATCAAATACTTCTTTGATTTCAATTCAAATAACTTCAGTCACTATCAAAAATAATACATGCGTAGAACGTAACTTATTCGTTCAGAAATTGGTCTCAAGGGATAATCAGCCCGACTAGCACGATAGCTTATACTGACACGGTATTATGTGATGTTTTAGTACATTTAGGCCATATAACGTGACGGTATAAACTATCGTGCTAGCTAGGCAGAGGGCCATCCGCGCATCGAAAACAACAAAATTTTAGGCCTTCCCGTTGCACTTGCATATTTGAACGTCTTTGAAACCCTTACAAGATTATGATTTTCACAATAATGGGATGTCAATATTTTTCGCCGTTTAATAACTTCAATCTTCATCAATATTCACGTGAATAGCGTATCGTGAGATGAGTGGATTGCGTGATAATAATCACCGTGTAACATGTGGTTAAAGTTTTTTTTCTCTTTATATGCTGTGTAATCTCCCCATAGTGCGATTGCGATACTGCGATTTTGGTTCGTACCCTCTATTGGTATTTCTTTTTCCAGTGAGGACGCACTCACGACGCACTCTCAAAAGTTTTAAACTTGTACTATTTTTGAACGAAATCATCAGTTATAATCTGTGGTTACTGTCAATACTGTCATTTTGACATTTAACCCGCACCCGCAGTCCCAGCCATCCCATTCCCACGCTTGCGGTCATCTTTCTGTAAAATACGCACGTGTTTTTGTACCTAATTCTTCAAAACATTTCCCTATCACAAACATGGGCAAAGTAAAGCAGGAACCAGTTGAACAGGAAGACTTGGACACCAGCGTGAAGGCGGAACCCCAAAGTTACGACGAAAAGGTTGACCACTGTAGCGTGATAGCGAAGCCTATGGCGCCTAAGAAACTAAGCAAAAAGATATACAAGCTCATCAAAAAATCGAGCGGACATAAAAATTACATTAGGAATGGACTTAAAATAGTGCAGAAACAACTCCGTCTCGGTGAGAAAGGGTAAGTAAATAATGTTGTTGTTATAGCTTTGAGGTTATGTTATCATGATTAATTTCGATACAAAGTGGAACATATATTTCCAAGATACTGTTTCCCGAATCAAACCTTTTATCTATACACCTCAGCCAAAACGCAATAAAAAGTATGAGTTGTAAACTTACATAAATAATTTGAGACTTTCCAACAATTGATACCTATCCTTAGTAAGGCCTTTTTAAAATTCATTGAATTTGTTACTGAGAACCTGGTGATGGTGGCACCACATTCCAGGTATTTGTGCACATATTTGTATTGCACCTCTTTCTTTAATATCACAAAAGAATGGGAGGTGAACACGCAACACAAAGTGTGGTCCCATCATCAAAGATGTAAAGGAAAATGCTTTCCCAATATAATTTGTACAATTTCCCATCCCAAATTAGAATTCTATCCCTAAAAACAATTTTTTAAGCAAACCTATTCCGTTTCAGAATGGTCTTCTTTGCTGGCGACATTTCTCCAATCGAGATCATGTGCCATCTACCCGCCGTCTGTGAAGAGAAAGATGTCCCATACTGCTACACCCCGAGCCGCAAGGACATTGGAGCTGCCATGGGCACTATGAGAGGCTGCATCATGGTACTGGTGAAGGAACATGAAGACTACCAGGAATTGTATGATGAAGTGAGGAGTGAGATTAAACTTTTAGGACATCCATTATAAATAGTGTTAGTTAAGGTTAGGTTAAGGAAATATATGTTTTAATTCCATTTTGTGTTTTAATTGTATGTTATGGTTCATTTGTGATAAGAAATCACTAGATCCTGCCGCCTAGTCACACCCACTGGCCAATTCGGCAGCAGCAAATTACAAAGCTAAGATCACATTCACCACTTCAAAGTTAGGTTTTGGTTGCTATTGTTGTGTCCTTGGCCCATCAAGTAAAGTAGAAAAAGCGGACAAATGCGTGCTGGCCCACACAATGTGGGGGGCGTGCCTACTATTACTGGTCATAAATTTGAAATCACTAATCTATCCTCTGAATGGAAAAAGGTCGTATCAACATAGAAAAGTCACGATACTAACGAGGATGAGGCAGTTTTTCAGCAATATTTACAATTTTTTTTTAAATGATCTTGTACAATCAAAAAATTGTTGAAAGTATTATTAATAGTAAGCATCTAGCCAGGGGGCAAAGATGAGGCCAACGATGAAGCGAGCACAACCAGAAGATGCCTATTCACTCGTGCCTTAAAGGTCTTCGTCAGTAAAAACCGACAGGTAAAGTAGGTATATTCTTTTTTTTTTTATTGGGGGACAATCTTTCGCAAATCGACCTAGTCCCAAACTAAGCAAAGCTTGTACTATGGGTTACTAGGCGACGATATACATACTTATATAGATAAATACATAGAGAACATCCAAGACCCAAGAACAAAATCCGTGCTAAATGCACAAATAATGCCCTGGCCGGGATTCGAACCCAGGACCTCTAGCTTCGGAGGCAGTGTCACTACCAACTAGGCTAAACAGGTCGTCGATATTCAGTGGGGGTTGCACCAAACCGTTTGCAAATTGTAAGCGTTTGTTAAAATCTAGTTCTATGTCAATTTTCTATGGAACGACAGCTGCTGGATGAATGTTCTGTATCGCAAATTGCCTACTTGACAAAAAAATGATGGTGCCATTCCAACCAGTGTTAAGAGAGGACAAGAAGTCTATATGGGACAAACTACAATAAGAGCATAAGAAAAGCCAAAAAATAGGGACAAACGCAGCTCGTCGCTAGCGGCCTTTCAAACGGCTCCTACAAACTACAAACTAATAATACATTGTGAAGTAACATAATAATATTCGAACAGTCATTCAATAATTTTCACCTCAGCGACTCTAAAATGGCTGTTTGAAACCAATGAGCAAAATGCAATTTTACTGCGAGCGTGAAAAAAACTTTTTTCATAACGTAGGTTAGTCGCGGGTCTTTTCATACTGCGGGGTGTAATACAAACTTGGAATATTTAAACTTCATTCTCTCTGACTATTCCTTTGCGTTATATGTTCTCGCCGCTGAGGTGAAAAGTTCAAGATTCTAATTTTGAATCACCCGCTACGCTCGAGATTCAATTATAGAATCTATCGCTTGCTTGGGACTCAAAATCAACACTCGCAGCAAAAATCTACTTTGCTCTCTTGTTGAACAAATAACTATTTTATTTTTATACAAGGCTTCTATCACTCTGGTATCTTTTAATTTACTCTTGGACGATTAAAACGAAAATGTAATTTTAGGAAGTTTCATATCTTTTTATAATTTTGATAATAGTACATTACTACAGAGGCCGGGACGAAAGGGGTTGCCGGCCGAAGACATATATCGGATAGGTCTCAGGCGGGCAACCCCATATTTCCCGCCGAGGTATGTATAGTGCTTTTCTCAAACATGCAATGAAATAAACAACAAAAAAAATCAAAGTTTTATTTTTAAAACGCATAGTGGCAGAATGTGATGATGCCTGTGCCACAAATTTATGTGGAATGGAAATTAAAAAAGAGGACTTTGCCGGCCTAGGCCTGCATGATTTGTATGAAATCCCTTTAACGACCTCTTGTCCTAGCCGCACCTGAAACGTCATACTTCGCAGCCTATTATAAGGAACATAAAATCAATATTTCATTGCATGTTTGAGAAAACTTTAATCATTTACAATTTATTGCAATATGTTGATGGTTTACTCTCCGTATAGTAACACCGTGTATTATTAAATTTTAACATGCCAAGTACCCCATTGGGGCAACTCCGCGACTCCCCAACTACTAAACTTTTGACCCAATTTCAAAATCGGTTATAAAGAGGAAGAGATTAAAACATAATAATATTTGACATACATTTATTACACTTATTAAAATCTAAGGGTATGTAAAAAATGGCAGATTGTCAATTATTGACAGTGAAGATTGGCAAAATACAATACTTTATGCCCTAGTTCACTAGAATGCCTAAACTATCAGCTAGATTGGCTTAGGCCATAGGTTTCAGTAAATCTCAAGATTAGTTAGAAAATAACTCAAAGCCAACATTCATAATTTTGTTTTGTTCTTGTAATGTGGTCTACTCGGTCACGTTTTAAAATTTTATAGGCATGAATCCAAATAATCGATTCCGTAATAAGAGGAGTCTACATTACAGTAAAATATCTCCTCACTAAGTTACTTTTTATTAAAATTTATTAACTAGTCTCTAATCAATTTTAATCATTATAATTAATAAAAATTTGATTTCAAACCCGTGATAAATTAAGCATCTTTTGGTATTGAGGATGGTACAGGGGCACTTAAAAAACTTCAACATAATGGTAATGTAGGTATTTACTGAAACCTATAAACCCCTAGTATTTACGTACTAGTAATTGAAGCAATTATCAACATTTATATTAACCCTGCTTTCAAATGAGTGCTGAGATCATAGTTAAAATATTTAATGTCTTAATATATTAAGAAAATACAGATTTTTCTCCAAAGATTAGCGATGTTATTGGAATTTGAAGCCTTTTATGTAGATGATAGTATATTTGGAAGTTTTTAGAATATCTAAGAAGAATAATTATGTGGATAGCACCGTCCAAGTGGTATGAAAACAATGTTGACATGTGATAGAATGGTGAATGGTAAATGGGTGAGGACCAAATTTTTAGACCATCGTTCAAGCATTTAATTCGCCTACAATTTAATTGATTCCGCTGTGACACGGTTATAATAACTTTTTAAGAAACTTTCAGTCTCCTTGTTGACGGGACAGAATCATCATCAGCGGTTGAGGACCAAATTTTTGGACCATCATTAAGGCATTTAATTGAACTACAATTTAATTGTTTCCATTGTGACACGAAAATTTGTCAAAACAAATTATATGGGTAACTTTCGTGTCAAAACGGAATCAATCAAATAGTAGTCGAATTAAATGCCTTAACGATGGTCCAAAAATTTGGTCCTCACCTATATACGTCCCGCTGCTGGGCACAGGCCTTCTCTTATAGCTGAGAGAGAAATGGGCAGTAGTCCCCATGCTGTCCCAGTGCGGATTGAGGACTTCATATACACCTTCGAATTTGTTCGCAGGTGTATGCAGGTTTCATCACGATGTTTTCCTTCACCGAAAAGTTACCGGTAAATGTCAAATGATATTCCGTACATAACTTCGGAAGCACTCATTGGTACGTGCCGAGATTCGAACCCACAACCGGTGCTTGACAGCCGCATGCTTGAACCACAGGGCTAGATAACGTAGCTCAGAGACAATAATAACGAGAATATTTTTAACGACCCAAATAACGACAAAACGCAAAAAAAAAAATAGGAAATTGTAAATACGACTAACATAAAAACTTCCAAATAGTCATGTTATTTATCATTAAAATATGTAGTGGAGACAATGATTATGAGATTTTGTACTTCAAATTCTTTATATCTTCAAGTGACCCTATCAATACTAGCCAATCTAATTAAATAAATAACAGTTATAAGGGTAATTGAAAAAAAAATGTTAAGGTTTTGAAAAACAAATACACCCTACTCCATCAAAGTCATATCAGAATCCATTTTAAAACACTCTTATACCTACTTATAATAAAAATATGTTAGCATACGACCAGCGGAATCCATTCCGAATTTTATAACCTACTTCGCTTTACAATTTAAAACGGTATTTAAAAGCACTAAGTTAAGGCTTATTCATGATACGATTTTAGCACAAAACCATTAGGATATCGTATTGTGCGCTATGTAGGTAGTATATATATAAATATCAAACTCAAAGTTTTTACAAAAGTCAAATTTAATTCAGGTGTCCACGCTAGTTAAAAGTATAGAAATATATTCATTCTAAAGTCTAAAGAGGTTATTCACTATCGTAGTATGTCTTCTGGGTCACACAAAAAATATTAATTAGAATAGTAATCCGGACTAGTATGGACACCGATATTACATGCTTTGCACATAAATAAACGTTTAAGGTATGTTTTACATTCGCACGCTTATTACACGGTACTCAACCACTTGACAGTTCAAACTATTTGCTCTTAATTTAAATAAATAGGTCTATCGACTTTTTCTTGTTATTCGTGGCCATAGTTACGTCTCCTCGGTCACTCTTTACATGTGTGTAATCACTAATTTTGTCCCCTCACTTACGGGCTAAAATAACACCAAGAAAAAGTAGAAAGAGCGTAAAATTTATCGAAAAACAAATCTTGTTAATACCAATGAGTCCAACTGGCAACGTTAGCCAAGAGAACTCACTAACTGGTGCGTCTTACGACTAAAGACTAATTCACACTAGGTCAGACGAATAGAACAGTCAACAGCACGATTTTGCAGGCAAACAAGCATTAGACCTGCGTACAGGGAAGCGGATACTGTAGCCTATAATGCGGTGATTCCAGAGGATTCATAAGCAAGTTGTCGATCCTTTATTTGATTTGAGGATTCACTGTGCTTAGGACTATCGAATTCGCCTGTTGGCCTTAGTGTGAACAAGCCCTAACTACCGAACATGCCTTCACTAGTATCAACAATCTACCTCAACGAACAATTTATCTCATTACTCACAGCATAACATATGAATCAGCTTACCTCATCTATGCGCAGTTCATATTAAACAATGTGTAAGGGAAAATATCTTTTCAGTGCTTATTTTACCTTTCGCTTTTTAGGGCGCTTTAGTTAGCGTAATAAGAACAATGAATTCCTACAATATTTATTGCCTTTATAATCATAATACAATAATATAGTTATAAATAATATGAACTGCGCATAATTATGGCGAGTATTCCGCGTGGTTTGACCATACCGATCACAGTTTTTGTTAAATATAACCTATCACAGACTACGTAATACTTATGCTTACTACGGAATAATAAATGCACAATATGTTTAAATAACATGAGTACAAATGATTATACAAAGGTTATAATTACCCGCGAGTACAAAAAAAAACATTTATGTGTTACCAGAAATTAACCTGAAGGATGGGTCTTCATAACGTCATAAACTTTTCATAACGACATCAATGACAATTTTCCTACAGTAACTGTGAAAGACGTGTCTCACTGTGTTGTTTATTTTCATACCCGCAGTATCACCAATTTAAAAGAGAAGCAACGAACGTACACAAATACACATTAGAATTAGAAGTAATTAATATAAATGACAATTAAATCGTCAACATGGCACTAGTAAGGTCAAGTAAATCTGTCAGATATTGAATATAAAGTGGCATTTTGTATTTGATAACCATTACCGTCCAGAGTTTTCGTAGCTCCGTAAGCGATGGAGTCGATATTCTTTTTAGAATTCAACTGTTGCTCATAGGCTGGCAATGATCGCAGACAAGTTCTGCCCATATGTTGCTCTTTGCGGTGGACTTCACGCGCCCAGCGGCACTGTGGGTGACACATGAAAGCATGGGGGGTGTATGTTTCATATGTCAACCACATATTAAAATATAACAAAATGAAAGTCTTTAGTAACTTTAAATAAATAAATTATTATTATTATTATTATAGGACTGGTAATAACCTATTAGATTTATACATTTCGTTTTGACCATGTAAGTTACCAATGTTATCATTATTTAAAAAGCCAGGTTTTTGCCGGTGCGCCACGTTTTTCTTACATTTTTGAAGGCCTTAATACATTCGGTGCCGGTGACACAAAACCGTATCATTCTTGTATGTATAATTGCCTTGTCGGCGCCGAATGTGTTAACTGTCAAATGGCAGACTTCGCCGACCTTACCACTTTCATCGACACTTGACTATTTGTTAATTAAATCAAATTTTACCATTTGAATCCCTCCTTAACCTAACAGATGACGGTATCTCAATCTATATTCCCTTGTCTATATTTACTTCGCTATACTTATGAGTGCCGTAAATTCGAAAAGTATATAATACTCAATACAATGGTAGTTTATACGTAAATATATTAAATAATCATTACATAAGAGGTAGGGTTATACTACTGGGTGTCTCAAAAATATAAGCAAATCTCTCGTTTGTAGTTATTTAATGGAATCTCAGAAATTCATCTTCAATTTCTATCAATTTTTATGCTCATTATTTAAGCGTTAAATAAACAGGGAATATTTCCGGTAACAGCACATTACTAGTTACGTTTATAAATTAGCTACAATCGAGAGGTACAATCAATGTCATTATATACCTTATATCCACTCCGTTGCCACTATTTCTGAGACATCCCGTATAAAGGAACACGTTCTTTGCCTGCGATACTTATTCTACAATTTTAAATCGTTATTTATATCAATTTTTTTGCTCATGTGTTTTACTTCGCGAGCACTTTAAGAGAGAACAGACATAAAATGTAGAAGGAACCAACCATTTCAGGAAGACAAGTACCATAAATATTGAAAGTAGTAAAATTTAATTTTGCGTATTTTCTAAATGAAAAATATTTTTAACGTCAATATTTTGGGTATCCTGTTTGGGGTGTTGGGTTTGGGGGTTTTTAATCCTGTATGAGACGCCCCCTATGTCTCGCTTTTGATTAAAAAAAACTACTAATATTTAGAGAAATCTAAATTAAAGACACAATGGGAACTACAGTTACCAACATGCAGCCATATCACCTTCGATCCGTAATTGTAAACGTCGAAATCCTTAATTTAATATAACTTCTACGAAAAAAAGCACCAAGCAAAAACCTACCTCCATACCATTTTATTTCTACTCAAGGTTCGTTTCTAGTTGTACCAATTTTGGGTATTAAAATGTCACATGATAGACAAGATTTATGGTTTTCAAAAAACAATATTTGATTTTACAGTGAACTGCCGATTTGTGATAACGACTTATTAATTTTTTTTTTTCGTTTCGAGTAACCGATAACTAAAAGATAAGCTTTATGATATTCACTGAAACCGGCAAAGTACTCGTAACAGTACCCGGAAAGAACGATTACCACGATTCAAAAGATTCGACTACAATCAGCCACAATCAGTTAATTTTTAAAAATATACGATTTCAAAGAGAGCAGAGGAGTCTCCAAATGACACCAATATACTGCAGTCACCACCAGTATAACCAGTTACCTACCGTAAAAATGTTATTAAAATATACGAATAAGTTACCTTTAATTTTTTCGATAATCGACCTGAAGAGTACAGTAAAACATAAAGATTACCTTTTATACCGGTACAAGTTTTCTAATCCCCAGTGGTCTTTTTTCAATTACTTATATTGTAGTGGTGCTTTCTTCTTTTATTACCTTCCAATATTCACAATACGAGAGCGCTAATAAAAGGCAGGTAAAAGTAGCCTAAAGATTAAAAATCACACGGAAATGATCACTTTTTTTCGATTAATGACGACTTACGCTAAGTATTAAATACGTTATAATGTTAATGATAACTGATTTTGAATAGAGAAGTATGATTTTGGTTGACAGAATCACGAGACGACCAATTTTATAGACTCAATCCACGAAATTATTTTAACCTTAGAAGACAGAATACGCTTACCTACTTAAAAAAACGTTCACGTGTTTGATTGAAACATGCGATAGAGACAAGTAGCGCTTTATGAATCAATCAGTATTTTCTGTAGCTCGTTGACACGAAAAATATTTTTAAACGCCTGATTTGTGCACAGTGCACACGTTAAACTAAAAAACTAACATAACACATGCCGATGTCTCCTGAGTCACTTTGGGAAATAGCTATTAAAGATCACAATATTCACGATATTGTAGTTATAATTTAGACCGAATTATTCACAGACTAGTTCCTTAGATATACAGCAATTCAATATTTATTTTAAAGTATAATAATAGCATCAATAAATTTCTCTAAATAATTAACTTAATAAAATGTTATAACTGACGATTCGAAAGTGCTTGTTGCTATGCCTTATTTGAATAAAGAATATTTTGATTTGACTTTATACTGGATAATATTTTTTCTTAGGAAGTGAATACTGTCTAGGTACCCAGACAGTATTCACTTCCTAAGAAAAAATATTATCCACAGGCCACACAGGCCCGAAAAATAAAAATATTTAGTTATTGTACCCCTCGTATTTGTTTATTTTTTTTTAACAGAAAGGCTATTGACACATTAACACATTCAATTTGATCTCACGAAGGATTGTTATATCAATACCGCAGCGTGATTTCATAAAAATACGCAGAAGTATGTCTTGCAATGTACCTAATATAGAATATTTGCCTTGAAAAGTCCTCTATTAAAATTTATTGTATGGGTACTTCTACAGGTGGAGTCGCAATTGATCGTCTCGAGACGTTAAGAAAATGAACATAGATTAAATACCTATTTCATTTGTTTTAAAAAAGTATTAAAGAAAAGGAGCTTACAATTAAAATTTCTTAATAGGTTAAATTAGCTCATACTTCAGTTTAAACTTCTGTTATGTGCGTTCGAATCGACATTGGAAAGATAAAACAAATATCTATCTACATCGTGTAATGAATAACAGTACTACAAACTTCAATTGAGAATTGAGCTATGTCACTTAATTTTTTTAATAAAAATTATTGTACCGATCAACTTTTACTTGTAGTTTTTTGCCATTGTACAATACCGTCAGAAAGTTTAAGACCAAACACAAAATATGCAAATAATCAACATTGGTTCATTATCCACTCAATTTTGATTCATCTGTCCGTAGTACTCTCAACCAGTTTGCAAAAGTCCAATTCTTGTGAAAAATAGCCCATTGCAATCTTTTTGCCTTGTTTGGTTTGCGTAATAATTTATGAAAATTAAACTAAAAATTTAGTTTGGTCCTAAACTTTTTGACGGTAGTGTACGTCTTCAGGGTCACTGGGTCGTCTTTCGTTTCGTGATGACAGCTCCCTCGGTGGCATGTGTCCCCCCACCTTCACCCCGCTCGGAGCTAACCGGGGTGTGAGCGGGGTGCGGTATGGATACCGGTATGGAAGAAAACTGCCATCTTTAAGCGAACGGGCAGTATCTTGTTTCATCATCATCATCAGCCATAGTCCGTCCACTGCTGAGCGTAGGCCTCCATTTTGCGCCACAATAAGTGATTATGGTTTTCACCATCCAGCCACTGCCATCAATCCTCTTAAGGTCATCAGTCCAACGAGTTGGAGAACTTCCCACACTACGCTTGCCCAACCGAGAGCTCCACTCCAGAACTCGTCTGCTCCAACGGTTGTCAGTTCTACGACAAACGTAACCAGCCCACTGCCACTTCTGCATAAACTATTAGCATAATTAATAAATACAACAAACTTAATTAAATACAAGGAACGCACCTACACCGTGTCCAATATGTTCTAATAACAAATGCAATAAAAACTATATTTCATGAAATATATTCTTATATACAGTATTCATCTATACTACAAGTAATATTATAAAGCTGAAGAGTTTGTTTGTTTGAACGCGCTAATCTCAGGAACTACTGGTTCGAATTGAAAAATTCTTTTTGTGTTGGATAGTCCATTAATTGAGTAAGGCTTTAGGCTATATAACGTCACGCTACGACCAATAGGAGCAAAGACGCGGACGAAGTCGCGGGCAACATCTAGTAATAAATATTTTGGGATGACTCCACCTTTAACCTTCATCACCAGCTTCAAACGTTTTTCGAATCCGTCACACGCGGCACGCACTGCCTCCATCGGCATTTCGTCTCAAATTAGTACGTCAACGTTAAAAAAAGTTGACGCTTTTTTTAAATGCTCCAAATTCTTTATTTTATTGTAATTCAGTTTTGAGAGCATGTACGACCGTACAAAAAAAGTCCAATATATTTAAATGCGGAGAACTTAGGGGCCATTCATTTTTTGGTAATAAATCCGTTAAATTGGCCTGACGTAAAGTGAACTGAATTTGCCGTGTGGGATGGAGCTCCGTCTTATTGGAAACAATAGTAGCCGTTCCCAAACATCATTCTTAAATTTGGAGCAATATTGTTTCTAAGACTTCTGTTTTATACTATTGGCCATTGATGTATTGGCACTCAGTTTTACCCCTTTGACGATAAATACCAAAGGAAGTTTACCCCGCTTGCAAAATGCTCCCCATACCATAACTGATGGTGCACTTTGGAATCTTGGCACATTCCACTGATTATCTTTAACATACAACTGTTTGCCCACAAACGGCCATTTTGAGCATTATAAGGTTGCTCAATACAAAGAGTTTTTCGTCCGCAAAAACGAATTCATCCTCTGCGTGCCAGTATAGTGTTTGATCGAGTTTTTGTTCTTTGTAGTTCCGGAAATGCCGTTTACTTTTCTAGTAAGCGTGACACTCGAGATGATGTTGTGTATTGATCCTCTTGAAATCTTTACACCTACGCCTTCTAAAAGTTCCGCCCAGGAGCCTTTCAGCTCGAAGTACGAATTTTTCTATGGAAATCTCTGTCGCACTTGCATATTGAAGTGACAGAGATGCAGCGGTCGTGCGGTTAGTTCTTACTAAATACACAATGGCGCTACGATCTATGTGGAGTATTTCACTGGTATCTCTATCTCAGTATATATATTGTACTTTGTGGTTCCGCCTTCCCTCCTTTTCTTGTTTAACGTTAACAAACTGTATATACAGCTTGGCGAGATAAATGTACATCATTTATGTTACTATTTAGTCTCTTATCTCAAATTATTTCAATTTATCCAAGATATTTTCATGACATACTTCCGGACTTTTACGGGCCACAATAAAAACAAGAAAATGTTGATCGATTTGATATAAATATATCATTTTAAATATAACAGAAATGCCCAAACACAACTTTTATTTTCCAATCGCTTCTAACAATTTGATCTTACCTTGCCAACGCCGATTTTTATGAACTTTTAGTGCATTTTATACCTAGATGGTGACATAATTTTAGCAGTCAGTGTCGCTATAGTCGAGTGCGTTATAACTAGGTAAATTATGTCTACCGTGTGTTATAATTAGGTGTAAAGGTGGAAAAGTATGAGTATAGTCAGTATGGTTGTCATGAAACACATTGACACTGGCAATAACACAGCGTAGCGGAGAGACCTGTGGACAAACGAAAATATAAACGTGAATTAAATTTATAGTAAATATATAGTATTATTAACCGATTTCAATAGAAGGAAGGAAGTTCTCAGTTCGTTTGCATGTTTGCTATTTTTTTACGTATTCTATTTCCCTGATAGCTCTTGACCACGTAGGCCGATTTTGATACTTTTTTTTTGTTTCATAGCAGGTTGGTCCCATATAAATTTGGTGAAGGTCTGATGATGGGATCTAGGAGGAATCGAAGGAACTTCTCGAATTTTATAGGCACGCATATGCCGATTTCGGTATTTTCTGTAAGTTCCAAGCATTGGCTCTCGGAAACCACAAATTTGGTGAATCAATGATGTAGGCACTTCACAGATTCCGATGAAATTTCGTTGATATAGCAACTAATAGTCGTATAAATACAGGGTGTCCCAAGTAGTGATATACTGAATCTGGGAGGTAGAGGACCTAGAGGGCTATCTGAATCACCCCCATGTATGTTCCGCGATTTTTAGTATTTTCGGAGTTATGATTTTTTTTTTAATATTTCACCTATCGCCGCGTACAATGAGATTTTTATTTATGGTGACGTGAATTATTGCGGTAGATGCTTGATTTTTTTTGTGTGCTAAGCTGATAGATAGGCCAATTCAGTATGGTAACATTTACTATCGTTAGATCTTTGAATGGCATAAAAAAAAATTAAATGCCAAGAAAGATAAAATTACCCAGTATGTTCACAACTTCAAGGGCCCTTAAAAAAATAAAATCACATAAAAATAATTCCTCGCTCAACGTATCAGCATTGCGATACAGCGAGGAAATGCCGCCAGCATCCTCGGTACAATGCCTCAAGGGCCCGTTTTAGATTTAAGTTAGTTTTAATTTTCTTTATATTATTTTGGTTAAGTATTCTTGTATATATTTTCGTTGTACATAAATAAATGATTACTAATTAAAAAAAATATAACAAAATTACCGATTGGCTTTTAAAAACTTGCTCTATCTATCAGGTAGCTACCCTGAAAATTTCATTTTATTATTAATAAGGCTTCAATCAAAAAATTTAAATCTAACTGTGGTAAGTGCTAAATTTTTATTTACATAATGATTAATGCGAGCAAAGTAAAACCAATTACAAGGTGTTTAATTACAATAAATTTTCAAAATGGCCCCCCTGTTGCTCAATGCAAGTGCGACATCGCCGGAAAAAGTTGTCTTTTAAACGTCTGAATGCACTTCTATTATTTTTAACGGTTTCTTCTGCTACTCTCAATTTCCGGGTTAACTCGTCCAAATCGCGGCATTCTCTCGAGTAGACGAGGTCTTTGTAATATCCCCATAGAAAAAAAACTATGGGGTTTACGAGGGTAAAACTGAAAGTTTCGGGAATAGAAGAAAATATGCAGTATAAGTGAGTTTATTTATTTTTAATGTTTTTCAAAATATTCTCCTTTGTATTTCATGCACTTATGCATGCGTTCAAACCAGTCCATAAAGCACTTTTTGAACTCTGAAGTAGGGGTCGACAAAATGGCTATTTTATAGGCCTCCACTGCTTCTTCTGGCGTCTGAAACCGCTGACCACGCAGTTTGTCCTTGATTCTGGGGAATGTAAAAAAGTCGTTGGGACTTAAGTCAGGGCTATATGGAGGGTGGTCCAATATTTCGACTTTTTCACCGTCCAGGTACTCAGTTGTTGTCCGAGCGGTGTGTGGGCTGGCGTTGTCGTGGTGAAGGTTGATGCGACGACTAGGGTTTGTTTTTCGGAGTTCAGCAAAGACGTTCGGCAAACAAATAGTGGTGTACCAATCAGCATTGACTGTTCTACGATCCTCAAGAGCCACAGTAGCTACGTGACCAGATTTAGAGATAAACGTAGCCACCATCTTCTTAGCCGTACTGCGAGAACGAACAACTTTTGTGGGTTTGAGCTCGTCTTCGAAGACCCATACTCGGGATTGGTTTTTAGTTTCAGGCTCATAAGCGTATATCCACGACTCGTCACCTGATACTATGCTAAAAACAGCATTTGAGCGTCCCTTGTTAAATCTTTTCAAAGTTTTGCGGCACCAATTGACACGGACTATTTTCTGCTCGTCAGACAATAGGTGAGGTATCCAACGGGAAAATAACTTTTTCACGCCTAATTCTTCTTTTAAAATAATTTGTATTTGACTCATTCCAATACCCAGGTGCTCTTGAATTTCCCGATATGTCACATGTCGGTCTTCATTTATCAGACGACGCACAACATCGACGTTTTCTTGCGTGACTGCCGATTTTGGTCGACCTTCACGCACTTCGTCGGTGAGGGATACACGGCCACGTTGAAATTCTGAATACCACCTGTATATTGTAGTCTTTGAAGGAGCTTCAATATTAAAAGCAGCAACCATCCGCTCTTCACATTGTTTTTGTGTTAGTCCACTTTTAAAGTCATAATAAATCATAGCTCTGAAATTTTCACGGCACAATTCCATTTTAAGCAGTGACTCGACGACTTCAATAAACAATTGAAACCGAACCATACTTTTTTTTTTCTAAGTGGCCAGTGTGTTGAGATAAGGAAACTTCAGAGATTATAAAAAGGTGTAATACATGTTAAAAATAAATTAATAAGTATTCGATTCCCGCCACTTTCAGTGCAAGCCTCGTAGGTCGGGGGAACGTGGAGGCCAGGCTATAAGGCAGGCGTCACCCCGGCCGCAACGACCAATCCATCTTTCAGGGTATCTTTGATTTAAATAGTTTCTCACGTCCAAGGCAAAATGGCATGGTGCACCATCACACTGCTGTACTATGTTTCTGCGTGTCTCCAAATCCACATCTTCTAACAGCAGGGGCAGATCGACGCGTAGAAAATTTAAAAAGTGATTGCCGCCCAAGCGGTCTGGCAGCTGAAAGGGCCCGATTAACTTACCGTTAAGTATGCCAGACCAAAGGTTAACACTAAAGTGTTCTTGGAATGTCGATTCCCTTTTTAAATTCGGATTTTCAATTGCCCATGAGTGAGAATTGTGCATATTAAAAATCCCATTGCGTCTAAAGTGGGGTTCATCCGTCCACAAAATTTGGTAAAAAAAAATTCGTTTTCAGCTTGTCTCCTCAGCATTTCCTGACAGAATTCAATTCGCCGATTGTAATCTTCCGGTTTCAACTGTTGCACTTTTCTAATGTGAAACGGATGATATCCTACGGTCTGTAGTGTACGGTGTACCTGAGATTTAGAAAGTCCGGTACGACGTTCCGTAACTCTCACACTGGTCGACGGGTCTCTTTCTACTTCTTCAACAACTGCATCTACTACATCAGGATCCGGCATAGTGGCCATACGGCCTGATTTGGTACCCGATATGTGACCTTCCAAATACGCATTATGTACTCTTAAGATCATGCGATAGTCAGGAAACGTTTCAGGTTGAGGCCCGCCTCTTCGTTCCACATGTTCCCGGTACAGCCTTGAAGCTTCCGCCGCATTCCCCCTAGCATAACCGTAATAGTAATGCATTTCTGCGTAATCACGTGAAGTAAACATGATCACTTACACGCAAACTCAAGTCCAGTTAAATGATTCCAACTCGTCGATTCCAGGTAATAACACTAATCCAAATCGTAATGCAAGTCAAAGTCCATATGAATAGCCAAAATGATTAGGGAAACGAACAATTAGCAGTTTAAAACACAATTTTTAAATTATTGAAAAATAACAACGATGACCAAACAACGTGAAAATTTTCTCATGCGTCAACCGTCTTTTGTTTTTTGTTCTTTTTCTATTGATGGCCAGTGCGTGATTTAGAACGAATTTATTTATTTAGAAAGGTTTTGCTTTGCTTGCATTACCACATTTAGATTTCAATTTTTTGATTGAAGCCTTATTAATAATAAAATGAAATTTTCAGGGTAGCTACCTGATAGTTAGAGCAAGTATTTAAAAGCCAATCGGTAATTATTTTTCATGTGACTTTATTTTTTTAAGGGCCCTTGAAGTTGTGAACATACTGGGTAATTTTATCTTTCTTGGCATTTAAATTTTTTTTTATGCCATTCAAAGATCTAACGATAGTAAATGTTACCATACTGAATTGGCCTATCTATCAGCTTAGCACACAAAAAAAAATCAAGTATCTACCGCAATAATTCACGTCACCATAAATAAAAATCTCATCGTACGCGGCGATAGGTGAAAAATAAAAAATAAAAACATAACCTCGAAAATACTAAAAATCGCGGAACATACATGGGGGTGATTCAGATAGCCCTCTAGGTCCTCTACCTCCCAGCTTCAGTATATCACTACTTCTTGGGACACCCTGTATATTCATTTTGAAGTGGAACTTATGATGAGGAACTGAAGGTTCCTAAGTATAGGTTCCCTGAGGAATACACGGAACTCCTCAAATATCATCTTGGATCTGTAGTAACCACCTCATTTGCTATCAGGAAACAGTACAGGTGGTGAAGTGGGAAGGATATGTAAAAATGGCATGTGGGATAAATTATTTTCAATACAGTACCTCCAGCACGGCATGGGTCAGAGCGGCGGGTGCGGCGGTTCGCGCCGGCACAGCGCGCTCGACTCGGGTGGTGCGCCGTCGCTCTCGCGGCGCGTCTTGCCTGCAACAAATGGGTTTGGAGTACATGTTATATACATTGTCAAGATGAGATATACAATACACCGTAACTGAGGAGGCGTTGTCTTGTGTCAGAGGCCAAAATCCTCTTTGGGTCATCGAGCCAGCGTAGGAAGTAAGGGTGGTAACTTGAATTTAAAGTTTCTTGAACATGTCGCCTGAAGTGACAATTTATACGTGAGTTTTATCCATTTTAGTGATAAAGTAATGGTTAGTCTAAAATTATCATGGTGAATGCGAACTTACTTGCGAAACAGAGACACCCAGTCTGCTGGCTCGCTTGCACCGACGTAGCGGGCCGAATCTCTTTCTGTTCCTTGGACTGCTCCGTCACGCACTTTTTGTAGAAGTCGTACTCCTTCACATACCTGTAGATTAAAAAATGAGTTATCAAAGGATTATTCTTTGACCTTCATGTGTTAAAATTGCGAACCTCTTCCTAACAATAAATACACAAGATTATGTAGATCTTTCTGAATGTTGATAAGTAGGAACTTCTATAGGATCGAAGAATTCAGGAGTACATTAAGGGCCGCCCGCACCTCATTGCCGTACCGTAGTATTCGTTTTTTTGATAATGTCGGTAAAAGTAGGGTGCCTCTTAGCAAACCGAATGATCTCTAGATGTGAATGAGCAACCGTAAATTACATTTTATTCATATATAATATAGATTCTCTTCTGTACTAAAATTATAAAATAAAAAGGAGTTCGGTTTTCGATTAAACACGAATCAACACAAAAGGCCTGAGTAGTTCTAAAACAACGAATTATTCAAGGATTTGTAATATCTGATTTAGACTCGACAATAATGCATGGATTATGCACACTTGTACGTGATCGTTGTCACGGACAGCAGGTGCGTTTGTATTGTATGGTATTGTATGGAGCTCACCACACGGGCGGCCAGCGGTTCTCGGAGAGGTAGTCTCGCGAGGCGGCGCCGATGTGCCGGAGCGCTCGCGCGCGACACACCTTGTCGTAGGCGCCGCATAGTCGCCACACGCACCAGTCGGCTAGGTTGTGCGCGTTGTGTAACTGTACAGAATATATATCAAATAAAAAAAAATACTAATAAATAAAAAATAAAAAAAATCAAAATAAAAAAGCCTTTTATTTCTTGCAATTACATAATGAACTAGGTACTTATACTTAACTACTGTATTCATAAAACCGAAAGATACATGTAAAAATATTGAGTATAAAAATGTAATATCATATTAAAAATCACATGCAAATATTTAAAGTTCAAATATTACATTTCATTGATAAAATATTATGGTAATTAAATATAAATATTATAAATGTCATGCAAGAACCCCTTCTGTGAGGGTAAAGGCCTCCTCCAGACTTCTCCAATGGTCTCTATCTTTGGCTTTTATCATCCATCTCTTTCCGATTTGTCGTATTATGTCGTCTTCCCAACGCGCTGTTGGTCTCCCTCTTTTTCGACTGCCTGCTGGACCGGGCCAAGATGTTAGGCGACTCGTCCAGCGGTCATCAGTCATTCGTGCGACATGTCCTGCCCACCGCCACTTAAGCTTTAACGAATGGCTAAGGGCGTCTGTTACTTTTGTTTTCTTCCTAATTGTGGTCTGGGGTATTTTCTGCATTTTCTTAATATTTAACATGCTCCTCTCCATACTGCGCTGACATGTTTTTATTTTATTTTTGACCCGTAGTGTATAATTTCCACGTTTGGCATGCGTAGGTAATTGAGGGAAGTATACAGGAATCTAGGACTTTCTGCTTTACTTTTTTAGGCATTGAACTTTTCAGTACTTCCTTTAGACTCCAAAATTTTCGCCATGCACCTGTAACTCTTCTTTCGACTTCTAATTCGTTGCTTTGCTTGTCGAAAGATATCTGCTTGCCGAGGTATATGTAGTTATTAACATATTCCAGTTTTTCGTCGTCGAGGTATATAGGGTGCTCTACAGAATTCGTCATGATTTTTGTTTTATTTAGATTTATTTCCAATCCTACATCATTGCTAGCCTTTTGCAGAGAGTGTAACATAGATTCCAACTCCTCAGCACTCTTTGAAAATACGGCAATGTCATCAGCAAACCTTAGGTGGCTAATTTGTTTTCCATCTATGTTTAGTCCTTTTTTTGTCCAGTCAAGTTTGCTAATAATATATTCTAGTACCGCTATAAAAAGCCTAGGCGAGAGTGGATCTCCTTGTCGTACTCCTCTTTTCACCGGTATGAACGGTCCTGTAGTCTCAAGCTTCACGCGGCTTTTGCAGTTCTTATATAGTTCTTTTATAATCCGTATGTACTTGTACTCGACTTCTTGAGATTTTAGTGCTTTCCATATCGCAGAATGGTAGATGGTGTCAAATGCTTTTTGATAGTCAATGAAAACTATATACAAGGGTCTTCGAAATTCGCGATACTTCTCTATTAGTTGTTCGACTGAATGTATATGGTCTACTGTTGAATAACCAGTTCTAAAACCTAAAACCTGCTTGTTCAATCGGTTGATGTTTTTCTAACGTGACGCTGATTCTCTTCTCTATTAACGATGCAAATAATTTATAAAGTGATGGGAGTAAGCTAATTGGACGGTAGTTAGCTATATTTCGAGGGTCCCCTTTTTTATAGAGCAGTATCATTTCGATTATATATCAAATAAAAAAAAATACTAATACCAAACTAGTATTAGTAACTTAACTTAGTACTTAATTTAACCCTTTAGGGTAGGTTGCACCGAACCGTTTGTAATCGTAAGCGGTATTCGTTAAAATCGGATTGTATGGAAATTTTGAAAAGTTTCTATGGGATGACAGCTGCCGGCGCCATATTTGACATTGATCGGTCTGTGGTCGTAAGTTGTTGCAACTCACCCTTAAACTTCATATACGGCAGTGACACTTACACGCCAACTCATCTTCCATAGGAGAATGAATATGAACCTTAGTGTAAAGCACGAAGGTGACTGACAACGTACGCCATAACACCTATCGTTCTTGACGCCGTTGGCACGATAACACGCGGCACCTTTTGGTGTTCTTGGCGTTCAAAGGGTTAATTTGAATAAGTATTTATAACAAAAAAAAGGTTTTTTAATTTGTGAGTGCACTATTCGCTAACAAACTACCTACTTGTCGAATGTCTTTGTAAACCTGTAGCATCTAAGTTGAAGTATCTTGAAATAAATAAATATATCAAAAAACATACTGGACCGAGTGAAAGCAACATTTTGAATTATTAGCTTCAATATAGATTGAGGTCCTATCGCTAGTTCCATTGAGAGCTGAATATCCTGGAGTTTGCTTTTATTTCTACTGTTCAACGCTATAAATAACGTCAACAGAAGGTCTTTCCTTCGATTAAATCGCACTTAAATCGGTATCATCTGTTTGCAGTTACGATGCTACAGACAGACACATAGATACACATGTTAAACTTATAACACCCCTCATTTGCGTCGGGGACAAAAAAGTTAAATTGCATAAAACTAATATTTTATACGCTTACTGCCAACATTTTTTAAGATAATACAAGATTTTTGTCTCCTGAGTAACATAATATTACCTTTACAGGCTCCAACAACGAAAGTACTATTTCAACGACCTGGTCATCTTCTCCACACAGCCTGAAAACAAAAAAAGTTAACACAAGTTAACTTATAGGTATACTTAAGATATCAAAAGTAACCGAACAGGGTACGGTATCGCCCTGACCTGTCTTGGTGCTGCAGTCTGTCAATGACTCTCGCCTCCACTAAGTTCACCAGCCGGTTCATACACAGTCGGTTAGCTAGCTCCAGAAGTTCAAGACAGCGTATTGGTTCCACTGATGGGATGTTGTCACAGTATATGTAGCAAAGGAGCATGTGGAACGCGTACATTTTTACACCGGGGAAAGAGATCTGAAAGAAAAACGTGTTTTTTAGTTTCACTATTTGGGTTATGACGCCAAACCTATTGCTAAAACTTAGAAAGACCCGAACATAAATACAAGACTTGCATAAAAGCTTGTAAAAATGGACTCACCACTCTACTGGTGCTCTCGCGGAAGTGTCCCTGGAACATGGCCTTCATGGGGTCACAGCGCGCCATCAGAATGGCTCTGTGCGCTAGATGCATGCCATCGTCCAAGTCAAAAGTGATGTCCGCGAATAGATTACGTTCGACGTACATTTCGCGCAGTCGCTGAGGTATTGGCTGAAAAAATACAGAATGACAAATACATAAAAAATACACAAATGTATAGTTATTATATGTGTTATAAGTTTTAACATTGACGTCCAGTTCTTATTCACGTTTTTTTGTATTTTTTGTAGACTGGAAATAAAAGAGTTAAAGCAACCCAAAAATTTGAATTTATCGACTTGTTCATTGCCCTAGGCGCCATGTCTCCTGAGTTACGCTTTACACTAACCATTTTTGTAGCACAGCACTTGTCCACACATTGTAGCACAGCCATGTTTCCTAAGCAAGTGTCATATTTTGTCCCTTGGGTAACGGGATAGAAAAATAAACGAAAAAAAATTTAAGTAGAGGTGGGTAAGATGAACCGGATTTTCGGTAGGGTGGTAAGAGAAAAAGCATCCATTAAGTTCATCATCTCTCAAGTTTTTGCCTTTCCCATAATGTTTGTCAGACTTCACCTCACCTTACCATTAGGTACTAGTATATGTAGTTAAACTCACCATGTGGAACTTTTGCATGAAAACCTTGTCGAACAAAAGATGCTGATCCAGAATGAACTGGCTGAGCTTCGTCAGTTCGTGAAAACCCAGCAGCTCCGCCGCTTGGCGAATTTCCTGGACATTAGAACATTTTGTACAGCCTATTCTTGGCTTGTTTATTAACTGGTAAGGGTAACGGTCTCCTACTGAATAGAAAATTTAAATAAGAACGTTGTTAGATAGTTGAAAATTTAGATTAGAGAATTAGAATAAGATTTCTATTAGCTTAACCTAGTTTTTGGTCAAGGTTAAACGTGGATCAGGTAGTTCAAATTGGGAGTATAATCGATTAATCTAAAATATGACTTCTCATTTACTCTAAATCTAACTACTACGATGAGTGTGAGACCCATGGTTGAAAATAACGATATAATAAGACTATTCACCAACTTTCTAGCTTAGTTTGAAGTAATGTGACTTGATAAATTTTTATACATTTTTCTTCAAATAACTCACATATATGTAAAACAGAAAAATAACTATAACCATCCCTCATCAATAACCGACCAAGTAACATGAGTGTTCTAATGTGATGTCAGATGTCTATTGATCGTTACGTCCACTCAGACTATCAACGTTTTCTTTGTAGGTAGCAAACATAGTTAAGTATCCTCGGTCACTTTACATAGTTAACGTTTTGTAGGGTAAAAACTTCCTACGAGTATGTTGTACTTACAAGCCCATTTTATAGGTCAACTCTCTCCTCAGCATGTCAGCAACAGATACTCTGCTAACCAATAGACAACAGTTACAATTTCTTCGAAAGTCTATTTTCAAAGAAATTGTTATACCGTTGTCTCCTAGCTAACGGGACAAAATAGCAAAGTTGATCAACCCATATGGTACCTACATGATTGGAGTAAATCCTGTATTGTTACGAAACTAGAAGGATATGAAAAAGTTTGCAAGTTTAAAAAAATCTAGATATATGCAAACCACTTTGGCAAATGTAGACACAAAATAGGGTTTATAAAACCAACTTAGCACATTAAAGAACTTACAAGATCCAATGTACAAAATTAGGACCTTCAGCAGAAATAATTATACTAGATTATTATTATTTAATTGAGACACAAATGTGACATTATCAATGCCTAGTAAATGATGAAAATGCCAATATTTTTTTCCAAGGTGAGAAACTTAAATTTCACTCTTCAAGTAGTATCTCAATTTTCCGATTATTTCGATTGCCAATCTAGCTAATAATCGGTTTTATTGATTCAATGTTGCGTTTTAAATGCTATTTGGCAGCTGACGCTTTAGGGACTCCTTAATTCAGATAGAAATGGTACCAATCAATGGTGGCAATGGAGCTGTCTTAAAATAATAGAGTTCCCGTACATAAATCCCGTAATAGAATGAAATGGGTAGATTACAAGCAAGTTTTAAAGAACTCTTAGCAAAAAGATGACAAAAACATAAAACTGAAAACACTACAGAGGAAAACATCAAAACCAGTGCATTACTATACTTATAAATATAATAAACAATATGAAACACTACATTTCTGAAAAAATGTTTTACTTAAATAAAATATGATTTATGCCTTATTATTTATTATAATAATGTTTACCAGTAATAATCCAATTGCAGCGGACTGCAGAAGTGTTAATAATACAACGTGTTATTAATAATTGATTATTTTAATTCTAAAAAGAGATATAAAGGGCTTAAGCATGTGTTGGCAAAATGGAGCTAAGTTTTGATAAAATACTTTATTTTTAATAAAAATATATAGAAATCGAAGCTTAAGCGATAAAGGGAAAACTAACTTTAAAAGGTTATAATTAAGGTTAGTTTTATATTACCTGTTGTTTGAAGGCCGTACTATCCAGAGCGCCCGTGTAAACAAAGTTGATGATTTCTTGCATGACAGTTTGGGAGATGAGTTTGCTCATAGTTACTATTGTTTGCGTTTGGGATGTCGCGTGTTGGATTTTGTCGCACTGAAAGAATATAAAAAATTTCAAGCTAAGTTTTTTTCTTTGTATTCGTAACACATTGCCCACTAAATATTACATCGCGCGTGACATTACTGACTCTAATATCAGCACCTTTTACGGTTATCAATTTGATGAGAGATGTTGGCATCCATAATTTATTTGTGCTAATGAAAGTATTGTGTTTTTTTTAAGTGACGCTACTGTTAAATATTTGTGTTAATCGGTTAATAATATTTGTTGTTTTTCTATGACGTGACCCAGGAGACAATGTTTAAAAAAATTGCTACACTTGCGCAACCATACATACAAAAGTTGATTGATTTAGATCATACAATTATCAACCTATAAATTATTACATTTATAGTTTTAGAAATGAATCATACTCTCACAACCCTCAATAATTGTACTTTTGATTAGTATCTTACTTGAGCCTTAAGAGTGCCTGTATTAACTTTAAAACTCAGTAATATCAGTAAATTGTTTAAAAGTGGCGATAACCGTACGTTACTTCAGTTAAAATCTGTTTGTATGGGAAGTTTGACAATTGAATTTGTGATGACTTCTGACGGCGCAATATTGAACGTTTACCGGTCAATAATGTATGATCGATGTAATCCGCCCTTACAGTCCAAGTTTCGATTGTTCAGATATATGTACCTTGACAACTCGTATAGAGTTGATAGCTGGATGGTTCACCTCCCTATAGAGATCCGGAGGCTTCTTGCAGCTGTCGCTCAGGGTAAGTATCTGGCACGATGACCGCCGCTTTATTTGGTCCCATACTCTGGAACAAATAAAAAGATATTTCCAAAATCAAAACGACACTCCGTATGTCATTTAGTCATTAAAATTAGGCAGCGTGCTAAAGCACATACACTAAAAATATCACCCTCTCAAGAATACCTCGTAAATTATCTGATTTGGGGAATTTATACAAAAATATATGTTCTACCATACTCCTAGATTCAATTCACGAAGACGCTATCCACTCCTGTGTACGCCAGAGACAACACTTAAATACTAATTTAAATGCCATACTCCATCTTAGTGCTTACAAAAGCAATAAGAAGGAGTATGGCATTTCTCTACACACTGAACGATTTATATACATAATTAATGTTATTTTGTATCATAATTTACTAGTTTTTTTTTTCATATTTTAATCTTTTATTTCAAATCTCAAAATTTCTAAAACTCTTCTTCTTCCTGCCCCTTATCCCATTTTTATTTGGGGTCGGGCCTCCTTGTACATCGGCGCCAGGACGCTCTGTCCCGGGTTGTCGTTGGGGAGATATTCAGGTCCTTCAGGTCTTTCTCGACGCTGGTCCACCATGTAGCTGGAGGTCTGCCTCTTCCACGGGGCTTTGTGGGGATGTTTAATGCTGATTTCACAGAGTAGCTATCGTCTCTTCTGCTTATATGACCATACCAGCGGAGTCGGTTTTCCCTAAGCTTGTCCGCCACCGGCGCAACTTTAAATGACCTTCTGACGTACTCATTCCGAACCGTGTCTAAGCGTGTTATACCACCTGCCCATCGCAACATTTTCATTTCAGCTGTATGCAGTTTTTGTACATGTTTCTTGAGGGTAGTCTAACACTTTGAACCATACGTCATTGCTGGTCTGACGGCTGTCCTGTAGACTTTTCCTTTGGTTCTTATCGGCATTTTGGTGTCACAGAGCACGCCAGACAAGGATCGCCATTTCAACCAGGCTGTATTAACTCGGTGATTTACATCTTCGTCTATATGTGCATCCGTCGTAATCATGGAACCCAGGTATTTAAAACGGGAGACTTTGGGTAATGCCACTGTGTCAATGTATATGCTGCATCCTGTTCTTTCTGCTCCACCAAAGTCGCATTCCATGAACTCGGTTTTAGTACGGCTAACGCGCAAACCGTGCCGCTCAAGTTCTTTAAGCCACATGTTGAAAGTCGTTTGTAGCTCAGATGCACTCCTTGCGACAAGTGCGATGTCGTCTGCGTACTTCAAATCTCAAAATTTCTAAAGCTGACTCCACAAAAAAATTGTATATACTTATCAAACCTGCTCACATAATTTCACGAAAATCGGTTGAAAAATACGACATGTAGATCTGGCAATACGGGCATACGAAATCATCGGAGACCTTCGTTTCACACAGTCGATTAATAATTATGTATGTAAATATTTTTGAAGAATGTTTCTCAGTTGTAAAAAACTAATTTAATTTACTAAGTATATTGGAATCGATCAACTTTTCTTAGAGCTTGCAGCGATTATGACATATTCTGGGTCACTGTCACTGCTGTCTCCTGGGTAACTGATTCGAGTACCAACACGGAAACGTTGAGCAACCCGTTTAGCTATTGTGATTACCTCATTTGTTTTGCTTGATCTTGTCGGATCAGGTACTCCGTGTCCTCATTGAAGTCGCCAGTTGTCGCTTCACCCATGCTGCTTACCTACAAGAACACAACATTTTTATTAATTCATGTCGCTTAACTTTTCCCTGCTTGGAAAAACAACCTCTTATGTTATGATATACAATATTAAGGCGATGGATACGTAACGTCACAAATATCACAATAATCAATATTGCTTAAGTGCTTATTTGGTTAACTAATTTGATAGTCTGAAATTACAGATTAAGTGTCAATTAGGTTTAGAAAAATTGTGTGCTGTGTGTAAGAAGTAATTTTTCCAGGAAAAAGCACTTATTTAATTTTTTTGGTGACATATGCACGAGGAATAATTATTTACCCCCATGAGTGGAGCGGTAATATGAGCTAACTTAACATTGCATTATTTGCATTACAGAATTGACCGTACCATATTTGTTAGCCAGAATCAAAGGAATTCAGAGTACTCCCGCTGAGCACTGTCATCCGGTTTGCAAAAATGTTGGAGAGCTTGAAGTAGGTATAAAGGAGGGGGCAATCGCACAAAAGATCCCATTGGGTCGAAGGGCCTCCGCAAGGGCCTTCATCTAAATAAGATAAGACCGTACCATACTGCTCTCGCTGGAGGACCGAGCCAACTCAGATCGCGAGTCGGTGGCGAGAAGCCTGTGGAAGGCCTCACAAGCCGCTGCCATCATGAAACGGTGAACAGGGAAGCCTTTCGCACCGCAGATTATCACCATGTCCGAGAAATACTGGAACAAGGCAGAATACATACTACACTATGCTGTTTCATTATTTCAATCGTACTCATATTTATACATATCTAGGCAGGTCTATGACGCATAAAACTAATAGTTAAATTTAACAGGCGACATGTTACAAGTTTAAGATCTTCCGTCGCCAAAATTTGACTCGCTATTGAGCTCGATATAGTGTTCGCGTGTTTTTTTGTCAAAACAGATCTTTATTTCATAAAAACAAGAAAACGAGGAATTTTACATTATTTTGATACAGTAGTAAAATGGTTACAAGTGAAAAAATATGGGTGCTTAGGTGAATTAGTATCTTATTTATTTTGATTAAATATGGATTTGAGAAAAACTACTTCATGTTATGCAGGTTATATTTAAAATAAAAACCTGGTATTAAAATTGTAATAGTCAATGGATAAAATGTAAACAAAACTACTTATTTTTACGACGATTTAACAAGGCTGAGTCTCAATAAATTTTACTACAGAATTTATATTGTTTGATACACAGTCTTAACTTTTTAAGTCTTAAATCATGTAATTTTGTCGACGGTTTGTACACTTTTCGGAAATAGGGTGATAGTCCACCATCCACCACCATATCAGCCCAACGACGTGCACTGCTGGACAAAGCCCTAATCGCCAGGGTGATATTAAACTTATTATTATTAAATAAATATTATTAATCATCCTTAAAAGAAAGGAGCGAGACAAACAACTTTTTCCTGAGTGTTGTCTCCTGAGTCACTTTTGATAACTATAATTTATAAAGCTACACCAAAAATTTACTGAATTATCAACGCATTAAAATCCAAAAATCTAGCTACCGCTCGAAATATTGCTCAACCCTAAAAAAATTGGAGTATAATTAAAAATTAAAAGGCTACCTGTTGACGCAGTAAAGTAGCCATGTTTTCTAAATAGCTAGTGTTCACTGGTACCACGTCGGGCTCTGGAGGTCTCGGTGGTCGGAATGGAGCCTGAAACAAGTGCATTTGAAGGCATTGTCATCTGTTACTTGGTATTAATGTGATGTCTCTTGGGTCACTATGGAAAATCATTATTTTGAATTATAGAATAAATAATATATTAGCAAAATCCTATCCTTGTCACATTAACATGGTAAGGATAATTATGTACTTGTTTTTCTGTATATTTTTTTATTTAAATTTACCTATATATAGTATCATTTGTAGTAAAAATTATCATTTATGTATTTTACATCAGTGGGATTTGTCGGGACTCCATGTTTGGCCCGTATCCTACTCATATTATGAATGTTTAGATATTTGTTATTCAATGACACAAAAACAACGAATGGATTTTGATGAAATGCGGCACTCAGATACCTTATAACCAGCATTATAACATAGGATACCTTTTAGCCCAGAAAACATCTCTCAAAGTAATTAAATCTACCCCAGACGAAATCGCAGGTAAAAATTAGCCATACTTGTAGCAGTGGCCTCTGCACTCGCTTCAGATTAGTCATCCAGAACCTTTGCTGCCGTCTCGCTATGAGCGCAGCCCGGATCGCGTTCTCAAAGACTTCATTCACGCCGTAGTACGTGAATACTGATGTCTCGTAGTAATAAATCCCGAATTCAGCCGCCAGTGCGCGTCCCTGATCAGGCATGACGAGGTCGCTTTTTCTTGGCGTTCTGTAATTAATAACAGTCAAGTTTACAATACAATACTTCTTTATTGCACACCTCACAGCACGAAGCAGTTATAGAGAGAAACCAAACAATTGCTAGTAATAAGTATAGGAAACTTTATGTCTATTTTGTACCCATTTTTGTAAGTTTTCTATTGTATTGGCTGTTTGTTTTCTAAATAAATAAATAAAACATTTAGGTAGAGTGACACCTAGGTAAAGAGGCGATCTTATCTCTAAATAGCGATCTCTTTTAGGCTACATTTGCGTAGACTTTACACTCATTCGAACGAAAAACTTCGCATATTAAATAAATAAATATTGGGGGACAATCTTACACAAATCGACCTAGTCCCAAACTAAGCAAAGCTTGTACTATGGGTACTAGTCGTCGTAATGCGGATATTTGTTCCTGGGTCTTGAATGTTTTCCTGGGTTTTGGATGGAGTATGTACATACTTGAATACATAGAAAACATCCAAGACCCAGGAACAAATATCCGTGCTAAATGCACAAATAATGCCCTGACTGGGATTTTAACCTGAGACCTCTAGCTTCGGAGGCAGTGTCACTACCAACTAGGCTAAACAGGCCGACAGTAATTCTAAACTAAACTTTTCAGATGGATTCAGATTCAGGAAAAGAGTCCTGATGGTTTTCTTGTCAAGTAGATAAAGCATATATACTTGTATGTGGCAACCATTGATTACCTCATAAATGGGCTTCGGTCCTTGCAGTAGCTCAAATAAGTCTCATCTCTGTACATATACCGAAGGTCGTTCTTGCATCCCACCAGCAGAATCGGCGTGTTCGGACAGAATCGTCTGTAATCATTACATTTGATCGAAACATGCGCATTTTATGCGATTAGGATGTAAATTCTTCTTTGTATGAAAACCTATTTATACAGAACGATACACAGCACAGCAACTGCTCAGAGATATATTTCGTTAATTCGTTTCGTTCTGTCAGTTCTCGCCAGCTTTCGTTATTTTACTGGACTTCTATTGTTAGGAGTGGCTGGATGGAGAAGGCCCAAAATCGAATTAATCGAATATAATGATCATGGCGCAAAATTATAGAGGCATACGTTCAGCAGTGGACGGACCTGATGATGATGATCTGATATTGATATCGGTAAAATATAACTAAGTACATAATTGTGTTATAATAAATGGTATATTTATTTATTTTATTTTTATTGAATTTTTCCCATATAGGTATACAGAGATACACTTATGTCCGCCAGTAATTACATTGTTTCATATCGCTAATCATTACCATTAATTAATACTAATCAGTTACACAATTTTCCAAACATCCTTGTTAGATAAATAATTTGAGACTTTATAGTAGGATTTCTGAATTAGTTTTTCTTTAACAACGTTTTTAAATTGAAAGTGGTAATTTTATGTGACTGAGAATTTTAATCAACTATAACACATTCACAACGCTCAAATATCCATCTATTCTCAAAAACAACCAATCAAAGCACAATTGCTATGGCTTCTAGAGATACTTATTATCAAATCACTTTAAGGGGGTTTCTATATGGCAAAAACATCTAATTGGTCAATCAACTATTTCTTGTTGTTATCCTGTCTCGTTAGTCAGGAGACTATATAAAATATAAAAATAAATGGACTTTTAACATTCTTATACTATGTTACCCATAAAAATGGGCTCAGAGTGACCCGGGAGATGAAACCATGACAACTATTATTATTATTACTAGCCTGTAGTATCCTCCCACTTTTTCCAACTAGCGACAGAAAAAAGTTGATTGGCAACTTAAATTGACCCGTGTGCAAAATGTACTTAGGTCGCTATCAATGAAGAGGATGTGAAGCAGAGCAGTAGCAGAGCAAAGTGAAAGCAAAAGACCAGGGACAAATGCTAGAAGATAGATGATGGCTTAGGTCGCTATTATAACTAACTTAACTAAGTAACTTGTAGGAAGAGAAGCAGGTTACCTTATTTCTGGATACCACATAGCTCCACAATTTCTCAACGAGATAGGATTAGTTATTGAGAAGCACAATAGCACTACATCCGATCTGAAAAAGAAAATCAGAAATAGGAAATCGAGAAAGCTACATGCAACTGTTGTTTCTTATTTCACGCACGATTATCTAACACGTCAGAGCGAGCACGCGATACACATTGATATTAAACTGGAATACATCTCTCGACCCCTAGGATATATGCTCAAATTATCGACAGGTTTCCTAACTATTCTTAAGAAAGAAACGAATTTAAACAAAGTTCATGAAACACTAAAACTTTACCTTCCATAGGCAAATCTCCTGTCTTTCTCGTGGTCTCCGAAAGTATCCCACAGTCGAAGGGACACATTAACTCCATCAACTACTTCCCAAGATCTCTCCAACACCTACAACAAAACATGAAATAACAAGTATGTAATTAATAATATGTTTAGCCTATCGACTGCGCCAATTTAGTTGATAATCAACAAATTCTAAGTTTACTTTATTATTGCGATGGTGGCAAAGGTGCCTGCCTAATATTGAGTGGTCCCCGTAGCCTAGAGACCCTTTCAACTCAAGAGGCATTAGTTAGACAGATCACTTACAACGCATCCTCGGGAACTCTGGAGACCTTACTCACCACCAAAAAAAACTTGACAGCTATGCCAATCCTGACACGCGGCAGCGTGTCCTGCCACGTGCATGGCACGCCAATACTTGGACTTACATCTTTATAGATGCGGTACTGGTCGATGGCTCACAAAGTGGGCACGTGCATGGTCATGAGCTGGGAGAGCGACACGTACTTGATGCACGCGCGCGCGCAGTGTCGCAACTTGCCCACCGCCGTGTCATCGATAACGTATATATATATTTTTTTTATATCTTTATTCTGCATAAAATGTGGTACATAAGATGGCAACATTATTTAAATATAAAACCGGCCCATTTTACCAGCAACTGGCATGCAAAAGTGAAAAAGAGAAATGGAATTCAAATAATAAAACAATAATAATAATAGCAATAAAAAAAGGAGGAATGATCATTAAAATAACAATGTCAAAGTCATATTTACTTCCACAACCCACTAATTTGTACCTACTTATATCTAATTATAAACGATGTCACATATATATATAAGAATAATTACAAAGTGGATAAATAAGAAATATAAAATTGCAAAGTCAAGTCCATCCATACCTAATCACAAATAATCAAAATATTCATTAATGGAGTAAAAACATTTCTGTATTAGCCAGTTTTTTAACTTACGTCTAAATAATCTAAGTGGCAAATCCTTGATGTCATCTTGCAGACGATTGTAAATGCTAATAGACATGCAATATGCGTTTTTACCATATAATAGTATATATTACCAACGACATCTCTAAGCAAAGACTGCGCCAATTGCAGCATTACTATGGACTTATGGCATCTTTATAGATGCGGTACTGGTCGATGGCCCACACGGTGGACACGTGTGTGGTCATGAGCTGCGACAGCGACACGCACTTGTAGCACGCGCGCGCGTAGTTGAGTCGCATCTTGCCCACCACCATGTCACCGATAACGTCGTATTTTATTACCAACGATATCTCTAAGCGACGCAGTAAGCATCGTACCGACTGCGCCAATAGCAGCATAACGTAGCACTATAGACTTACATCTTTATAGATGCGGTATTGGTCGATGGCCCACACGGTGGGCACGTGTGTGGTCATGAGCTGCGACAGCGACACGTGCTTGTTGCACGCGCGCGCGCAAATAAGCCGCGTCTTGCCCACCGCCGTGTCGCCGACAACGACGCATTTCACCAGCTCCTGGTGCGGCTGCTCGTTGTCCATGGTCTGGTGACAAGGTTAAACCTGCTCATTTAGAATATCTAGACAAACGGCAGCGTGCCCAGCAAAGTTCACATAAAAAACCGGCCAAGAGCGTGTCGGGCCACGCTCAGTGTAGGGTTCCGTAGTTTTCCGTCCGTCACATTAAGTTGACATATTAAGTACAGAAACACAAAACCCTAAAAAGCACGTCATTTCATTGTGATTTTGTAGAAATGACAGGTACAATAAACACCTGTTTATACGGTTAAATTACAAACTTAGTTCAGAAATTATTTTTGTAATTTTTTCAAAAACTATTAAACCTATCAAGTTCAAAATAATTTTCCTACAAAGTTTTTATAAAGTTCTACTTTTGAGATTTTTTTCATATTTTTAAAACTTATGGTTCAAAAGTTAGAGGGGGTGGGGACACATTTTTTTTACTTCTGGAGCGATTATTTCCGAAAATATTAACATTATCAAAAAATGATTTTAGTAAACCCCTATTTATTTTTAAATACCTATCTAACAATATATCACACGTTAGGGTTAAAATGAAAAAAAAAAACACTCCCCACTTTACGTATAGGGGAGGTACCCTAATAAAATATTTTTTTCCACTTTTTATTTTACCACTTTGTCGGCGTAATTGATATACATATTAGTACCAAATTTCAGCTTTCTAGTGCTAACGGTCACTGAGATTATCCGCGGACGGACGGACAGACGGACGGACAGACATGGCGAAACTATAAGAGTTCCTAGTTGACTACGGAACCCTAAAAGGTAAAGAGGCGATCTTATCTCTAAATAGCGATCTCTTTTAGGCTACATTTGCGTAGATGGACAGACATGGCGAAACTATAAGGGTTCCTAGTTGACTACGGAACCCTAAAAACACATAAAAAAATATTTAAGGGGCCTCCCATACAACAAACGTGATTTTATTGCCGTTTTTGCGGTGCGCGAGTCCGACTCGCACTTGGTCGGTTTTTTATAATATCCGAAGTGTACAAAGCCTCTTTGACCTACATAGGAAATGAATGCTGCATCCTACTCGGTTATTCATGGACCGAATTGAGGTCACCTGGTTACAACTGTTGCATGCAGTACTCCAGGAATAGTAAGAGTAGTAAGTTAATTTATAGATACATATTACTAATATTGTTCCAATTGTTTGTCACTATTGTCTCCGACCTTACTGAGAAAGAATAGCAAAATTAAACCGTTGATGAACCTTACTAATTGGACAAACCCAAACTAGTATTCTATAAATAAAGGCATCCCTTTATAGAATAATAATGCTTCATGAAGTCATTTATGGAGCGAAGTCTCAATATTTTTAGAAGCGGAATGGTCCTCTTATCGAAATTATAATTTCCAACCGGAGTGAAAAATTCATCACCCCGGGCAAGATTTGAGCCCACAACCTCTGATGAACGAATTCCAGAGGTTGAGGGTTCGAATCCCGCCCAGGGTGACCAATTTTTCACTCCAGTTGGAAATGATGGAGCAAAGGTTGTTAATAGCTATCTAATGAGGAGGATACCAGAGATTTTGTGTTCAAATCTCACCCAGAGTGTTCAATTTGTCACTCTGGTTGGAAATTATGGAGCAAAGATTGTCAATAGCTCTCTAAAGTGGAAATTGCACTAGCATTATAGGCACTCTTTCACTAGGAATGGTAAATAGCTACTTATTTAAGAACTAGGTGTATGTTATCTGATACCAATAATGGGGACAATGAAAACAAATCACCTGTAGCGACAGATGGCCTACAAGGCTCTTATCGCAAGGTGTAAAAAACTGTCCCCATTCGGGGTGATGCGACACATCCCGCCTCGCTTTTCTATGTAGCAGACAGTTACTACTGGGGTGTCGTTCATATCGCACGCATTACATTTCATAATATACCCTAACTAAACCGTAAGCAACAATCTTTTATTTACACCCTAGTAGTAAACTCCAAAGTGGTGACCCCGACGTGATTTATTTATCTACACCCTAATTATGAACGCCAAACACCTTTATAGTTGATTGTGTAGATCTTACAATTACATAATCACTTTTTTTAATAAAAGTGTGGACAATGCCTATGAAACTAGATAATTATGTAGTATTATGGGTATGTATGAGTGCAAAGCTAGCAAGCATGGGTTTGAATTCCAATAAGGGCAAATATTTGGGTATTTCTTTTTCATTTGTTTCTGAGTAAGTATTAGATGTTTTGGAAGTGATTACTTATTTATCTAATTAAATTATTGTTGTATAGCACTCATAAGTCATGGTCAATATGTTTATTTGTATTGCATTATGTTGATTTGTGCAATATTGTCCCTTAATATTTATCTTATAATTTTTTTGTTAGTCATCATCATCACAGCCTATATGCTTCCCACTACTGGGCACAGGCCGCCTGAATAAATGAGAGGGTATATGCAGACACTGACCCGGTGTAGGTTGGGGACTTCGCATACACCTTTGAGCTTATATGCAGAAGAATGCAGGTTTCCTCATAATGATATCCTTCAGTGAAAAGCTAATAATAAATATAAAGTGATATTACATACATACAGTTCAAAAACTCGTTGGTATCCCAATTAATTTGTTGGGATACTTGGGATTGTTGCAATGTTAGCGTTTTCTAAATGAATCTTAAATGAGCTACCACCATCATATCAGCCCAAGGACGTCCACTGCTGGACATAGGCCTCCCCCAAGGGTTAATGCCATAATCGCCACGCTTGGCATGCGGGTTGGCGATTCTTAAATGAGCCAATATTTATAATTTCTAAATTTGGAGTAGGCAAATGTTTTACAAACGCAACTTCCACCTGACCTTCCAATACCGAGGGAAAACAAGACATTTATTGGTTTGGATTCCTATAACTTTGACATGTATGCAAATTTATATTGTAATTCCTGTAGGACTGCATGGATAAGCAATGTAAGTTGTTAACTAAGTTTCAGATCAGACACAAAATAAGCTTACCTCTATACATCATTGAAATATATTTAACTCGAAGACACAGGCATACGATTTAACATATTAATGTTATAGTTAGTATACGGAGAAGTGGCAGCCTCGTAAGCCTTAATTGATGTTTTCAAACAATGTAATTTATAGTATTTCACACATTATTTACGTGTTATTTACAAATTACGAGCGCTGCTGTCAACACGCTGTCAAAAACGTCAATTAAATCGTCACGTTCATAATTATTCAAAATGTAACTTTACAATGCGTTCAAAAACTTACTTAATCATTTAAGTAAATAATAATCACTATCATCATTATTATAAAAAAAATACATAAACGAATTATTATCATTATTATGTATTTTATTAGGTTTCTTATAGTCTTTACATAATATTACGTACTTTTTTATTCCAAGTGGTGCGTGTGCAATAGTAGGTACAGTCAGCAGCGAATCTAATCCCCAAAATTATTTACAAGAGCTCTTTCTCCTGCAATTAACAGATGGAATCAAATCAACTTCATAACTTTCGATTAGTTTCCTAATTTTCCTTTACCTGCTTTCCCGGCATGAAAAATAATCCTCATTTTATACTTAAGTCTCTTAATAATTTCGCTGTTGGGCAAATTAACGTCCCTTTATTATTATTATATATGCATCTGTTTTACTTAATTAAGAAGGGACCCCTTTTAAAAGCTTTTATTAAATATAGGATCGGATGATAGGTACTAAGTGACTGTGCATTTTCCTCGTAAACATATGTCACATGTTAAATTTCTCACATACGGAAAATGAAAATATTTCAACTGCTTCACTATAATGAATACGTTAATATTTACTACAATAATCCAATGTATCGATACCAAAAATTATGTAATAAAATATAAGTTTTACTTACTTACAATCCCGTTTAAGAAAAACCTAATTGTGTATACGAATTTCCTTATATCATTTTATAGATCACCTTAACATTATCACAATTTTCACTTTAGTAAACTGCACTTTTAGCATATCCTTCGGAGCATTACTTTGCTTTCCCTAAATGATTATAGGGAATTATCTTTACTATTTCCAGAACCTCTACGGTGTGAAGTTGATTTTGTAGCAATGCAGTGTTCTGCGCATGTTTCTTGAATGGCCCGACGGCGCAATACCGCAGAGTACGAGACAGGTTCATTTTAATTTGCTATTGACAATTTCGCTGATGTCAACGAACTCACGGAAATCTATCAGTTCTGTTTTGCGTCTTATATTAGGCCAATCCTTCGGACAATTACACCAAATTGATACAAATGAATCGCATCCTTGTTTAAGTACAGCTACGTTAGTAGGTACCTATAACAAGTAGACACGGCTGCGTTCGGGAACAATGAAATAACATGACGTCCACCATTTCTTTTCAGTAATATATAATACTATACTTACTAGTTTACAGTTAAAACTTCAACAATCTTATTTAAAACATGTGTATAATTGTAGAGACATATTTCAACAAAATATTTGGGAAATGCGCCTACTAAATTACAAATAGCAACATGCTTTCATTCGGCGATAATTGGTACTAGTATGGGGTTGGCCGTCAGCTAAGTCCACAAGTTGTTGGATTTGGCACAGAATCCGGCATTTCGTTCGTATTTTAATTGTATTCAATTATAAGCAAGTTATTAACGTTCTAGAGTAGGCATTCCCTACTTTTAAACGTTAGCGTTTAAAATAAAAATATTAAGAACAATATTTCTCAGGGTTTTTTTGGTGACAGTACATTATAATACCCACGTAAGTATCGAACAAGTATATGCAAAACTTTTTAATGAATAGACTTAAGATTAGGTTGAACTAAGCACATCGCAAATCAAAAAAGAAAAACAAAACATTCTGTCGTTCTCAGAACGCTACAAAGCGAAATTTTAGAATGAGGGCCCGTTATAAATATATTTTTACAAATTAGCCAATATGGCTTACCTGGCACTCCTCTGGAAAGCGCGAACTATAGAAAACTATAGACTGAAATATGAAAAAGAGAAGATAAATTCGATAAATTCCGAAAAGGCGGAATTGCGGAGTGCTTTATATCAAAAATGGACTGTATACCAAAATGATTCACAAAAGAAACTCGGGAAAATTTGCAGCGACTGCTGCCCCGAGGGCTCGATACGTGCGAATTGCTGCACATTTATGAAGGAACGTTCAAGTTTTCTCTTAAAAATCGTGATTGGAATCGTTGGAGGGATCTTGACGTATTTTCTTTATAAGATTTTCGTATTTCAAGAATCCTTCTGGACGGTTTTGAGTTGGGTTGTTAGTGTGGCAATCATTTTAGGCGTCGCCTTTAGCTACAGAGTCAGGTGAGTGTTGTATACATGACATAAGCATTCATCTCTTTCCAGGAAACTACAATCAGAAGCAACAGTTTCTGAGTGTAAAATAAGTGGCAAAGTTTTTATAATTTAGAGGGTTAAGTACTAGTAGGTACCCATCTCTACCACCAACACCTACCAAAGGTTTTGCATCATTCCGTAACGCAAAACTGCTAGGTACTATCGCCTTATGAATTTTGTGATGACTTTAGCAATCGTATTACTCTATTCTCTAGTACAGTTTTCGTAGATCCCTTCTCTTAAGTAACTATCCCACAGATCACCTTCACGTCCTATCCATACTATAATTGACCGAGGAAGCGAAGCGAATGAAGGTCTCCTGTTTCAGCTTCGGCAAAACTACTTTCGTTGGTGGAATTCCGGAAGTCCATCCGGCTGTTCTCCTCTACAGGTCGCATTTCTCAACCGATTCTCGTGAAGTTTTGTGAGTAGGTTCGATAACTAGTATATGAAATTTAAAAAAATCGTTTGGTATCAGAGCCACTAGCATTATAAAATGCGAAAGTAACTCTTGTCTGTTATATGGATTCAGATGATATTTGTAATGGAGGTTATAGTTTAAGACCCCTAGAAAAACATAAGATATTTTAATTTGGGAATTGATTTCATAAGGGGGAAAAAGAAAATCGTCAGTCGTATGGGAAAGCGATAAATTAAGCCTGTGATTAAAATAATTTAATAGCAATCAGTCTTCTAAGGCAACGATTTCTACGAACGAAGTCATGCGCAAAAGTTAAGAAAAGATAGACGACTGAGACTAATTTTATATTTAACTATATAATTGTATTGTTTTGAAAAAATTACATCTCGCCGAGTTTCTTAAGCCGGTTCTTCTCGTGGCAGAGGTTTATTTTTCCGATCCGGTGGTAGTTTATTGACGTTCATAGGTGCATGTAATATGCCTAATTTGAAGAATAAACTAATTTTACTTTTACTGATAACGTCCAGTAACCACGTTATCAGTAAAAGTAAAAGTAAGTTAAGGGTCGGCAAACAAAAATATCCAATCAATCAAAACAAATCAAATCAAATCCCGTTTAAGGATGGATACGCCGTTCTGACCAGCCGAGGCAACAATATTAAGGATTGATTTTCAGATATATGATTCTTGACTAAGTATATGATTGTTTCTCTGAACTAGAACCGGAACATGATTACTTAAAATTTTCACCATATTTTTTTTCCGAAGAGGGTGTTTATATTCTTTTTTTACGGGGTGTCTAACAAAATCGAGGCACCCCTTTTAAGACTCAGATGTCTAACAAGCGTTTCGTGGGTTTCTGCGTGTTCCTGCTATAAATGTGATATTTAAATTGATTTACTCGCAGTCCGCAGTGCATTAACGTCCTAGTATGAAATCCTTTTGTAAATTGATTTATTTCCTTACTTTAGGGTGAGTTGTAGCAAATAGTCTGTAAATCGAGCTGAGTTAAGATTTTGTGTGGAATGGAAAAATCGCCAAGTTTTTTTTATACACACTCGCGGTAAAAATTTCGGTGCATCGTGAATTTAATAACCGCACTAAGGTTTATTATTAGTTACATAATATACTATTACCAACCACCACCCAACCCAACTAAATATATAAGTAATTTCCGGGATCCTTTCATAAAAAATATATCGATATCCAAAAATGACGTATTTGCGATATCTCGCTCGTTGTTTTTTTTTTCATGACTTTTTAAGAGCCTGATTTAAACCTGTTAACGTTATTTTTTTAATATGGCGGTATTTTACCGACCCGTATTCTTTGTCCTCGAGTGCAGGATGACAGCTGCCGCCGCGCCGCCATAATTATTTAAAGTTGGTCGCCCACTTCTAATATGTCGAGCGACAGATGCATCTCCCTTCGAAGGTGCCGGTTCGGGACAGTGACTCTGAAAAGATCAACACCAACCATCGGGTCCAGTCAGCGTCATATAGTACGTAGCAGCAAAGTGGCCAAATAGTTCGGTACACGATACAAAATATATGGTGTACCGAACTCTTTGGCCACTTTGGCTTGCACGTAGTATATGACGCTGACTGTCCCAAGGTTCTTTTACTACACATTGTGTGCTGTCTGACACGATAACCATCGTTTATAACATACAGGATGTTTACCACATGGACCGTTAAATTTTTTCAGGGTGCTGGTAGGGCAATTTTCTACTTTTCCACCCTTAGAACCTGGGCTCTAATGCTCGAAACGCACCAAGCGGGCGCGGCGCGGTGCGGGGCAGAGACGGTTTTTTACGGTTCCGTACCCAAAGGGTAAAAACGGGACCCTATTACTAAGACTTCGCTGTCCGTCCGTCCGTCCGTCTGTCACCAGGCTGTATCTCAAGAACTAGACAGTTGAAATTTTCACAGATTGTGTATTTGCGTTGCCGCTATAACAACAAATAGTAAAAACAAAATAATAACAATAGTTAAGGGGGGCTCCCATACAAAAAACGTGATATTTTAGCCCTTTTTCATTGCTACCACTCGCCGAGCTAGATCTCAAGAACCGTAATAGCTAGACAGTTGAAATTTGCACAGATTATGTATTTTTATTGTAGCTACAACAACAAATACTAAAATCAAATCAATAATAATAATTAAGGGGGGCTCCCATACAACAGAGTAGTTGTTGGCGTTTTTTGCTGTATCTTTTTACTTAACAATTATTTATTTAACGTATTGTATAGTGGTTTTAAATGTAGATTAGGAGGTATCGGTACGGAACCCTTCTCTGTGCGTGACCCGTCACGCACTTGGCCGGTTTTATTGATCTTTCCGAAACTGTCGACTGTCGATTACTGCTTCATATCGTATGTCACACTCCGCCTCCGCTCAACCGCGCTACCGAATACCGCGCGGTTTATTGGTGCGACGTGCTTTACCGCAAAACCGCTTCCATCCGCAAAGAGGCTGCGCCGCGCGCCAATGTCATGGAAGTAGTTTATTTGTTATTTCTAAATTACCCCAAATCTGACCTGACTGGTAAGTTTCTACTGTTTAATCTGTTTACCGTGTCCCAGATGCCTGGTGCTCTTGCTAGTACCGGGCCTGTTTTCTCGCGTGGGTCGCTACACTCTCGCCTGCTACGCGCTGATGCTAATCCTCACCGGGCCCGCTGCCAACACACTGAAGAATTTAGATACCCTTTCTGCATCCTTGGGTTGTGGACAGGTATGTCTGGTATTACTAATCCACACACATTAAGCGTTCTACATACATATCAATATGTCACTAACAACCGTGAGAAGCAGTTATAAGATTGATATAAACAGCAATAATTCAATTCCTTCACTTTGTTGTCTTGACATATTGAAAGGTGTATATTATTTACTGGTCTAGAACCTCCTACCACTTCACTTTTGACTCAGTGGAAAGCTTTACTGTGCTTCCCGCGGCCGCACGTTCAAACTAAATTTGGTTTTGCAAGTCATGTTCGTGCCGTGTTCGTTTCCCGACCTTAGATATTCGCCGTCAATAGACACATCTGGGAGGACATCAAGCTTAACTTACAGCCATCACATCCATCACATCCATAAGCTAAAACTTAAAATGAAGACAAGAAATAACATAGTCCAAAAACTTAGCGGGACATCTTGGGGAGCTTCTGCAGCTTGCCTACGAACTACGGCTCTGGCCCTGGTTTATTCAACGGCTGAATACTGCGCCCCGATTTGTTGAACAGCACCAGTGTTGCTTCTATGGATGAGCAGCTGAAGGAAACCATGCAGCTTATTACTGGTTGCTTTAAACCCACCCCTTCTAGCTGGCTTCGTGCTCTCAGCGCAATAGAACCTGCACACCTGCGTCGGAAAAAGAGCTTACTCCGAGAGGCAATTAACACTAAACACCATCCAGAACTACCTATCCACCAAGACCTCATTGACTACGGAGAAAAAAGACTCGTCCCGTAGCCCATCAGCTCCCAGTAGGATGAACCTGGACAGCCAGTGGAACCTGCGAGAAGCGTGGATGAGGATTCCATCATCCAACCAGAAGCCATCAGCAACCAGATGAACATCTGTTTTCGTTCAACCCGAAGATGCGTCCACCAAGATTCGACCAGCCGCGCAAGGTAGTGTCAACTGAATCAACGGCATCAGAAATTGCACCCACCACTGGTACAAATGGGCGGGCTTGGTGCGACTCGTCTCAGTGTGTGTGCAGAAACCCCGAGCAGACAGTCAACCATATATGGTTCTCGAATGCCCGGTTACTAGATTTTTAGGACGGAAGGAGTACCTCAAGAATCTTTTATGAAACCCTTATTTCTATACAGGGTGTGGCCTATAATACGAGCAAAAAATTTAAAGGGCACTCTCTTAGAGCATCTGCTGTAACCTCTTGTCCAGAAAAAATATCTTTTTTCAATTGGGAGATATTTTGATCTATAGTTATGACCTCCAGGTAATGGATCTTAGCACCATAAGCCATAATCATAATAGTAATTTAATTTTATATCTTAATTTGTAATTTAACTTTAACTGTAAAGCTGTAAGCGCTTTGCATCTTCTTTTATAATGCGCACTTCTAAGGTTTGGAATTCTCTGCCGGCGTCTGTATTTCCGAGTTCATATAACCTAGACCTTTTTAAGGCACGAGTGAATAGGCATCTTCTGGGTGAGCTCGCGTCATCGTCGGCCTCATCTTTGTCCCCCGGCTAGATGCTGGCCAAGAGCAATCCCATTTGTAATAAAAAAACCGGCCAAGAGCGTGTCGGGCCACGCTCAGTGTAGGGTTCCGTAGTTTTTGTAATTTTTTCAAAAACTATTCAACCTATCAAGTTCAAAATAATTTTCCTACAAAGTTTTTATAAAGTTCTACTTTTGAGATTTTTTTCATATTTTTAAAACTTATGGTTCAAAAGTTAGAGGGGGGGGGACACATTTTTTTTTACTTCTGGAGCGATTATTTCCGAAAATATTAACATTATCAAAAAATGATTTTAGTAAACCCCTATTTATTTTTAAATACCTATCTAACAATATATCACACGTTAGGGTTAAAATGAAAAAAAAAAAATCACGCCCCACTTTACGTATAGGGGAGGTACCCTAATAAAATATTTTTTTCCACTTTTTATTTTACGACTTTGTCGGCGTAATTGATATACATATTAGTACCAAATTTCAGCTTTCTAGTGCTAACGGTCACTGAGATTATCCGCGGACGGACGGACGGACAGACGGACGGACAGACATGGCGAAACTATAAGGGTTCCTAGTTGACTACGGAACCCTAAAAAAGAGACACTAACTTATTGAAAGGGTAAATTTTTTGGACCTTTAAGTATATTTATATATGTAAATACCTAGTATGATGTAATGTATTATTTTGAATTAATTTGACGTGTAAGGTATAAAATCATTGCAAATAAATGAGTATGAGTATAAGTAAGATTATAGCGCGGCAGTCAATGCTTATTTTCAAGTACCATCAAGTTATGACTTATAGTCGGTATTGCATTTTTGGTTTTAAAGGATATTTTTGGGATTTTTTAAATCAATTTTTAGTGTTTTCAAAATTAATAGTTATTAATATTATTCCAGTAGAGTACAATAGTACACGTAAGCTATATTTGCATAAAAAATTAAAAAAAAAACCTTTTTTATTAAAACCATTTAGAAATAATTGCTGTAGTGCCAGAGCCCAATAGTGTATGTTCCGTTTTATTTATTTACCGTTTTTGTTATATTATTATATTGAATCTAATGACTAAAATGCCATACGATAAATAAATAAATAGATCATCACTATTTACTAATAGGTACCCGCAGATAAAGATGCAAAGACAAAGATGTTATATTTTGAGGGCACAGCAGTAACTCCCTCTCATCATAACTCAGACGCTTGCTCCACACCCTTCGCTTATCGCCAATTGAATACGCAGGTACCAACTTAATAGCTGTCACCAGTCACCTGGTTTTAGATACCTGGTACTCCTGGTCTGATTGTTACCATGCTCGTTCTCTCGCTTAATTCGTTACAGCTACTGCCACTAATTGTAGACAATATGAATGTAACAACCCGAGTTAGACGTATCCATAGCCTATGGTATAAGTAAGTGATCGTATGGTATGGTATAAGGGAAGGGATCCTGGAAAGGAAGTGGCGTTCGTTTGGACAACCACCTGTCCAAGCAGGGTCTACGCTGGCAATCTACCGGTAGAAGACGGCCGGGGCGTCCCTCGAACCACATGAAGGCGATCAGTTGAGAAGGAGGGTGGCTCAACTGGTTTTGCCTGGAAAGAGCTGGATGAAGTCGCGCAAGATCGAGACAAATGCTCTTCTGCGAGCCCTATGTCCCTAATGAGGGATAATAGGAACACATCATTGTCTTCACCATCATAGCCTATGGTAACCTTAACTGGAACTTAAATGTGGCGCTGTATATCATATCATATAAATAACCTACATAAAGTTTCTTCTTCTTCCTCGTTTCCTCATCACTGAGGGTCGCGACAGCAATCGCCGGTAGCTATTTTCACCAAAGCTCGCCATGTAGTCCTATCCTCAGCTTTCCGGATAAAAAAAAAAATTCAATAACACAAACAAGTTACAAAATTAAGATGAAACATGCACAAATATAGTATGTCTGCGTATTGAAAGGGTTCGAGACTCAGCGAGACCGCTGATTTTCAGTCTCTACCCATAGCCTTACAACTAAGTCTTAAGCCTAATGACGAAGCGAGTTCGCTGTCATGACGAGAAGATATATGTGTAACTAAATTTAAACGGAAGTGCGTAGGGCTTTTTCTACATTTTATGGGGCTAAATTCGAAACGAGAGAGTGTACTGTTAATTAGTTAAGAAGAGTATAAAAATATTCATATATCAGCTGGTGTATGCTGACAACTGTCACGTTTTGGTTATGTTACTGGTAGCTAGTTACTCGAGGTTTTTTGCTGTGACAGAAGCCAATTTTTGTATCCTTTTTTAAACATGTATAGAGTTTTCGTTTTCTTTATAGGAGGTATACAGGGTGTGGCCTGTAATAGAAGCAATAAATTTAAAGGACGCTTCCTTAGAGAATCTGCAGTAACCTCTTGTGTCCAAAAAAATTTTATGTTTTTTCAATTGGAAGAAATTTTGATCTACAGTTATGACCTCCAAGTAATGAATCTTGGCACCCAGAGATTATAGCGCGGCAGTCAATGCTTTTTATACATTTTTAGTGTTTTTTGAATAAATTGTTATTAATATCACTTCAGTAGAGGAAATTAGTACATATAAGCTACATTTACAAAAACAAATTTAAAAAATAAACTTTCTTTTTTCAATGAAAATCATTTGGAAATAATTGCTGGTGAGCTCAATAGTGTATAATTTTATGCTCCTATTACAGGCCACACCCTGTATACCTATGCCTGAAGGTTAGTTTGGCAGGCTTCCTTCACCGCGTTTTTACATAAAGTTTCACTAGGCAGTAAAAGTTGACTCCAAGTAATAACTCCAACCCTGTGAATGCGAGAAGTTACGAGACTTTAAGAAATAAATATCTGTTATTTATTGCGTAGCCATTACACAAACTGGCATTAACTTGAGTCTTGAGACGCATAAATATCAAGAACACTTAAAAAGGTCCATGAACTCGTCGGTCAATGTAACTAAAGCTGTTAGCATGATATTAGAAATAGAAAATTTGTATTTTATTCCGGATAGAAAATGAGTGGGCGTGGACATTCAACTCTAGGTGGTTAACCTCTTTGTTGCGCCCTTGTTTCGATGGTATCTATTTATTGTCTGTGATTATAAGTTAGTATTTTACTATTTAATCCAGGCTCTCTGCCAGACTGCTATTGAATCTAAAGGTTAAATTAGGATTAGTAATAGATAATCCTTCACTGTGCGTGGCTGCTTTTTAAACACGCAATTGGCTGCTTTTTAAATCTTTAATTATCGACTTTATGTTAAAATGATTAATTGTTTTGTAAACATTGCTTTTCTGGCGCAGTCATGTAGGATCACACTCATCACAACCCGCATTCCTTGCGACTTCAGACGAACGTACCCTCGTTTAGCCTAGTTGGTAGTGTCACTGCCTCCGAAGCTATGTAGAGGTCCCGGTTTCGAATCTTGGTAAGGGCATTTGTTTCTGTGGTGAGCAGAAACATTTGTTCCTGGGACTTGGATGTTTTCTATTTTAAGTATATATCTTTTAAATATATAGTCGTCTAGTTCCCATAATACAAACCTTCATGAGCTAAATAAAGGAGTAGAAGACCGCGATGACCGCGTTTATGCTGGACATAAACGCGGGGTTTATGAGTAATTGTCCTTATGTAAGAGCGAGAGAGACATCTATATGACCACATACATATGTAAACTCAATCATGCTACCTATCCAGGGACAATATAATACAAGCATTCTTTATTGTGGACCAAAACAAGATAAACAAACAGTTAATAAATAATTAAATAACGGTAGATATTTGGACCGACACACAACTAACCTACATCTTACCAACATGTGGGAACAGTCCATATGTGCATTTCATTGAAACTGACCTTCATGTGCCTTCATTATGTAGTAAATGAATAAAGGAACAAATTAAATCGATACTAAATATTATTAAGTATCATCAGTTGGCCACGTTCACGCTGCGATTACCATGCGAACACATACTGCTTGTGCGTAAGGTCGCATTTCATTATAGTTATATTGTCTTTATGATAAGGTTTAATTTAGACGAATCTTCGTGTAACAAAGTAAGAAACGGCCAACGTCGTGAACCGCGCAAAAACCGTCACAAGGCTAACTTATAGCTCTAAGCTTATCCTTCACTAGTGTACTTAAAAGGCAATTTTGATGATAATGACAATTAATACCTACATATACTACCTACAAGTACCACCATATCAGCCCTAGGACGTCCACTGCTGAACATATAGGCCTCCCCCAATTTCATGGGGGGTAAATGCCATAATCGCCACGCTTGGCATGCGGGTTGGCGATCGCAGTATGTCCACCGCACTCTAGGAATGCTGCTGCCCATTCCCCGGTGGTCTTGGTCGTAGTTTAAGGACATACCCGGGTCCTACAAGTACATTATATAGGATATATACAGGGTGTTTTGACATTGAAAATGTCTTTTCGTTCGCTCCAGTATAGGGTCCCATTTCACGAAATAGTGCGATCCCCTTATATTTCAGAGAGTTGTGAAGGTATGATATTCAAACTAGACTCAAAAGACGCGTATTTACGAGATGTGTAAGATGCAAAGAGAATTATTTGAGAAAGTCCAGAGCGAAAAAAGTTTTGGCCGAAATAGTGAAAAAAAAATTCAATTTCCTCTGATTTTTTCATTTTGGCACTCGATATTTTGGAAACGAAGAATGATATCAAAATTTTGATCAAAACTCCTCTGGAAAATTTAGTCGGCTACAATTTGAGCCTAAAACAAAGACGATCGGGTCAAGGGTTTGCGCTGTAGCCTAACCTTTTTGAAAGAAGTCAAAAAGTCAGAACGACTATTAGTAGGTAATTTTTTTTTTTAAATCCACCCAATTGTACAATTGTTGTTAGTTTTAGTTTTATATTTCAAATTGTTTAAATTAAACATGTATTGTTTCTATAACAAATTATTATTAATTATAGTTCGAGACAACAATTGTACATTATTGCAGTGCCCGGGAAATAGCAATTCGTGGATAAGTCAATGATGTTTTGGAAGACCAATATCTTCCAAAACCTTGGCAAATAAAATAGTTGATTGAGATTGTATAAAACAAGCCATTAAATCCGAGACAATTTATCGACCCGAGCCGCAGGCAAGGGTCGATATAAAGTAGAGGATAAAATGAGTTTTATACATGAGTTATACATCTGCTTTTCACTTCGATTGCTAGAAAATTAAACAAATAATCAAGGTTATGATATCATATAATTTATCCTTCTCCTGGGGCCTAGGGTGTCATGTTGAATTCGACTTTGAAAATTCTTGTTATAGTTATAGTCGGAGTTTGGAGGTCGAGTTAATTTGAAGTCGCCGTTATCTTGCGTGAATATTAGTAAAGTGGCAAATGCCTTTTTATGTAACTTGGCTGCGCTTTAAAAAATTGCCAATTTAATAGGAATTTTGTATGTGAGCTATGTTTATATATTATATATCAACCAAATTGGCATAACGTTAGCAAATGTAATGCATTTTTTTATTTTGTTGAGTTCATTTTCTATGTACCTTGATGGTCGTGTAGTGCACGAGATCTGTGAATTTTTATTGAATTCCGTTAATTGCGAGGGTAGAATCCTGAGATGAAATAAAGTAATCTTCTCTAAGACACTAGTATCCCAATTCGTACCATTTCGGAGATATTCAAGAATTAAATTACGTTAATTAACACCCCTAGTGGAGTATAAAATATCCTTGACAATTAAACAATGTTGACGTGCGAATTGCGAATTCCGAATTCTCATACTTGACATTTGCTTAACTCCACGTTAACTCTTAAGGCCGGTTTTCATTCACCCTTGGTGATATAATTAATTATTTTGTATGCATTTTGAAAAACTGAATATGCTACGTCGTTTCTATGGCTATACACGGCTGTATGCTTGAAGGAACGGAAATCAATAAAACATCCTGTATAGTCCTCCTCGCCGTGTCTGGCGACAGCGGCTCCGTCTATCATTAGGATTATGGAATGCTCTAATGTCGCTCGCAAATCCAAATTTTGTTAGGAAGACCTGGAGACTAAGCGGCTTATCCGCAAGACTCTGCCAAAGCCCTCCTACACGTATACGTAGGTGTTGACGACCTGTTTAGCCTAGTTGGTAGTGACACTGCCTCCGAAGCTGCCTCCGAAGGGTTCGAATCCCGGCCAGGGCATTATTTTTGCATTTAGCACGGATATTTGTTCTTGGGTCTTGGATGTTTTCTATGTATTTAAGTATGTACCTATCTATCTATATAAGTATGTATATCGTCGTCTATTACCCATGGTAGAAGCTTTGCTTATTTTGGGACTAGGTCGATTTGTGTAAGATTGTCCCCCACCACCACCACCACCACCATATCAGCCAAAGGTCGTCCACTGCTGGACATAGGCCTCCCCCAAATTCACGGGGGGTGTATGCCATAATCGCCACGCTTGGCATGCGGGTTGGCGATCGCAGTATCTCCACCGCACTCCAGGGATGCTGCTGCCCATCCCCCGGTCCTCCAATTGTCCCCCAATATTTATTTATTTATACATACCACTTAGCTGATCAGCACCATTGTGTACCGTGTAACTGGCGTAATCGCACATTTATTGAATAAAATACCTATATATAAAGTGTGCGTTCTTTGCAGGAGGAGATAAAATCTAGTGTCAAAGAAATCAAGGAATCGAAAGACAGCCCGTTGAATCTGATGAAGGAGACGATGAGCGCTACTGTCGAGAAGATCGAATGTTTGGCGACTAAAATGAAGGAGTTAATGGTGGTGATACATAGGCTGACCATGAGTATAGGTATTTAGCAGTTTAATTGACTATAAGATTGACATGAAAACAAATTTGGTTTCATACCTCGCATTTACATCCAATCAAGACGCTAAAGCTCAAGAAGTCTTTCAGTAATCAGTAATCTTTATTGCTTTTCATAGGTACAGTGGTTGGTAAAAAAATATAAATGATCTGCCATGAAACCCTGCAGGGCACTGCAACATGCGTTTGATAAAATACGTACATAAATTAGCTTACGAGTAATTAAATAAATCATTTTAAATAAATCATTTTTGAAGTTATAATAAATTACACTTCTAACATATTTTTTTAACTACTTAAGAGTCTTTGTTACGGCAATGTAAATTAAAACCCTTGCAGCTGATTTTAGGACCAGATAAATAGAATATAAGTAGTATAAAACATAGGTTTAAACCCATTTTAACAATATAAATATAATCATGCAATATGGATACCAGAAGCTTTTCTGCTCTGCTTGGTCTGCACGATTATTATTATGTTTTTGACCCGGATCTACGATTTTTTCGAACCGGGGCAAAACCTTGATGGTGGCGCCCCCTCCATTCAATGTTTAAGAAAAACTGTTTAAATTGACAGATTTGGCGCCCCCATGAAACTCCCGCCCGGGGCAAGTGCCCCGGTTTGCTCCCCCTTAGATCCGGGGCTGTGTCCCTGTGTCTTGGATGATTTCTGTATATTTAAGTATTTATACCTAGCTGATGTCTACAAGCTTTACTTACTTCGAACTAGATCAATTAGTGCAAGATGGTCCCTCTACTCGTATTTAAATTGCTAGAAGCGACGTTGAAAATCATACCTCATGTGCCTGATTACCCATTTCGTGAATACAGACACCGTAGAGTGCTTTATTGCTAGTGGCGAGTAAGATCGCTCAATCGATTGTCCGATCAGTAAAAACTTGTACACGTGTAATGTGTCATGTCAACAGCCCACGTCCTCCAGTCCTCATTATCCTGGCTGAACTCCGTCGAGACTATCTGCAACGCACAACTTGGGACACCCTACGAGCACTGCACCAAAATCCTCGCTGAAGGCGCTGAGGATTGCCAGAGAAAGTTCCCGGAGTTCTCGAGCCAGTGGGACTGGGGCCTGATTGTGCAGTCTGTTTGTTTTACGCAGAAGCCGTTGGAGCCACTGTGTGTGATCGGGGATTTTGCGAAGGGCAGCATTGCTGCTACTGTTAAGAAAAGTGAGTTTAAAGGTTTATCTATAATATCCGGGTAGAAATGTCTTATCTAGAGGAAGACAGATGCATGCAACTGCATCAGAGAAAGATGGAGAGAGATAATTCAGAAATATATGTAAGGACAGACGGATTGAGAAATAGGGAGGGAAAGAAAGATGAAGAGAATACACCACATGTGCTTTTTATACAAGCTCCGAGCGAAGCGAGGAGTTTGCAGAGACTGTGAAATTTGGAATTTAATGTATAGAGAGATGTGACATTTTGACAGTCTATGCTCCTCACATCATCCTCGTGAAAACCTCGGCTGGGAGCTCATTCCACAACATTCTTGATTGTTAACACTACAAACCCTCAGATTAATAAAGGGTCGGTAACGCATTGTGACTCATCTAGAGCCGCAAGCGTCCATAGGGTACAGTTTCTGCTTATCAAATATGCCAGATGCTTGTTTGTCACCCTCCTGGTCTGTTAATAGACAACACTATATGATATAATTTTTAAGAAAAAAAAACCGACTTCAATTGGGGAGCCGGTAAAAGATTATTATACTTATCTAAGCTTATCTTTCACCATCTGGTGCACTCTTAGATAGATATACAATAAAATAAAAATGGCTATAATATATGTTTATAATGGTAGAAGACTAAGTACCCTCAATTCCTCATGGAATCATGAAAAAACCTTGCTTGCTTGACAAACAAAACGAAGAGAACAAATCGCCAATCGTGAACTACGCGTCGTTGAAGAGTTCCGTTCTGATCATCATCAGCAGTTACACTTCATTAAATGTCACTTTTATGAATGAAAATGCTTGATTAGTTCATGAAAATACTAAAATCACTATTTGTGTGCCTTTCACATTTGAGGAGTTCCCTCGATTCCTAATGGATCCCGTCATCAGAACTCGAGCATGACAAAAATCAATCGTGAAAATAGAACTTGCTTAACAAACACAGCTAGAAGGACAAATCGCCAAACGTGAACTTTTCGTTGTTGAAGAGTTCTGTTCTGATCATCATCAGCAGTTCCACTTCATCAAATGTCACATTTTTGTATGATAATGCTCGATTTGTTGATAAAAACACAAAAATCACTATATGTTTGCCTTAAAGATTTGAGGAGTTCCCTCAATTCCTCATGGATCCCATCATCAGAACTGCGTTTTGACAAAAACGGGACCAACTTGGATATATATACTTACAATCAAAAAAAGAATTTTCCAAATCGCTTAAGAAATGACGGAGTTATGGACTAACAAACATTAAAAAAAAAACAAAAAAAAAAACACAACCGAATTGATAACCTCCTCTTTTGAAATTTTGAAGTCGGTTAAAAAGTGAGATAAAGCATCTAAATGCCAAATTGTAAGTCACATTCTGGTTCTTCAGTAAAAACCTACAATAGAACTTTACTCTGGAGGTTCGGAACCGGTTAATCTCAAAATCCTGAAATAGCCAAATATTTTTAATTAGTTTATGCTCTTTATGTAGGACTCAATAATGTATTTGGGTTATTACTTCATATTGTTAGATTGCCTGATTAAACATGAAATAGTAGACGAAAGAACGATAAGAACAAAAAAATACCGGTATTTTTGTATGGACAGAATACCGGTTTCCGAGCCCTGCTCTGGACCCTAATAGAAAATCTTCACCTTCTATTTCAGAACTGCAAACATACTCAAACCGTATCCAAACCCTGTTCAATATGGGTGTCCATATTCGACGCTCGCACACCGCATGCAGCAACGGCAGTCTGCCTGTGAGCCAAGCAGCTGCCGGCATAGTCACTGATCTAAGGAACCGCGCTGATACGATACTCGCCTGGCTGTCTTGGACCTGTGCGCTTACGGGGTTGTTCCTGATGATGATAATACTCAGGTAAGAATAGCCAGTGGCTTTGGATCTAGAGAGAGAGAGAGAGAGAGAGAGAGAGAAAGAGAGAGAGATAGAGAAAAGAAAAGAGATGCAACGAATTGCATGCATTGCAGCGAGACAGCGAGAAAGATGGAATTTTGACAGCTAAATGCAAAAGGGACAACTATGATAAAAGGGAGAACGAACGATGGAATACATTCTACCATAGATGTGTGCTCCGACGAAGTTCGCGGAAAGGCGAAAATAAATAGATAAAGAGGGAACGATATAGATGTAGAGGGAGAGACAGAGAGAGAGAAAGAGATAGTTATTTACGGAAGCGCGCCGATGCGATACTGGCCTGGCTGTTTTGGAGGTCTAGCTTCTTAGCATATTACATCATACTTATCCAACAATATAGAAAAAGAGAGAGAAGCCAAGAACTGCGAGACAGAACTAGAAAGATGGATATATTGACAAATAGAGTCCATAAGGAAGACAAAGATAGATGGAATATATAACTCCATACAGAAATACCGTAACTAGAGAAAATGATTATTGATTAAATCGTTGGATAAAATCAGAAAACACGACTAGGAAATAAGAAAAGGAAAAATTGAAAAAATTTAATGCTCCGAGCAGGATTCGAACCTGCGACATCTGGCATACGCGGCCAAACGCTCATAGCCTCTGAGTCTGAGCTATCGGAACAACCAAGCTCGGGCACGAAATTGTTCACCAACTTTACTTTAACTACTTTCTCTCTTCTTCCTCTTTCTCTTCTCTTTTTTTACTTTAACTTTTTTTTCCTTCGAAACCTTACATTTTTAAATTTTTTCCCTTTAATTTGAAATTTGGAAGTTTCGTTAGCAGCGTTGCTGCTTAATACAAAAATTAATTTACAGAAAAGAAGTCAATTTTGAAAAATTTCCACGCATATCCTGCAAGTGATGAAACCAATTTCCTTGAAAGGCATACTATTTTTAGACGCTCAAAGGAGCTGTCTGTTCACTTCATCGTTTCAAATTGGTCTTTTATTAGACCGTTAACATCGTTAAAGTGCATTATTACTGCTTCGTAAATTGGTGCGGTCATGATCATGATCACATGACCTCATAGCTTGGCTCATAGTAATTCGCGGTAGCAGCTCAGAACACTTTTTAGGGTAGCGTAGCCAAATGGCAAAAAACGGAACCCTTATAGATTAGTCATGTCTGTCTGTCTGTTCGTCCGTATGTGACATCCGATTTACTCGGAGGCTATGAGCACTACAATTATGAAATGCGGTAGGAAGGTGTATGCTATGAACCGCTATAGAAATTTATGGGTAATTTTGAAAAAAATATTAAACATAGAGGGCACCCCATACATGTAAAAGGGGGGTCAAAATTCTATAGATAGGCCTTCAAAAATGACATAGAGGTTCCTAAAAAACTTTTCCATTTAAGTGAACCATTGGCGAGATATTAGCTGTCAAAGTGGTAAAAAGTGTGTCAACCCCCCCTCTAATTTCCAAACTGTGAAGTTTAAAATTCTGAAAAAAACATTATTATGTAAATTAATATATTCTTTCAACGATAATTGGTTTGAAAATGATAGGTTCCTATGAAGATACGACCTTTTTTGATTAAATGTATTGTATAGTAGTTTTAAATGGAGATTAGGAGGTGTTGGTACGGAACCCTTCGTGCGCGAGTCCGACTCGCACTTGGCCGGTTTATTGATATGGGGATTAGTTGTATTGTCAGCTAGATACAAACGCAAGATCTTCACTCTCAACACAACGCATCCTCAAGAGCTCTGGCGTCCTTACTCACCACCAGGAACACAGCATCACATACCTACAGAGCAATGCACACACACAGCTACGGCCAAGGACTAAGCACAGCTACAGCTAAGTACAGCTAAGGACTGGAATGCTGCCGTCGTCTGTATTTCCTGATACCTACATACAATTTGGGCCTCTTCAAGACAAGAGTGCATAGGCTATTACTGAAGCAGTGAGCAACATTTAGACCTTGTCATCGCTTTCCATCAGGTGAGACTAGGGCCAATTAAATAGCAGTTCAGCAGTCAATGATAAAAAATGTGGTGTTATTGGCTGCGGTCTTCTGTAAGCTGAAGGTACTTTTCCATTTGGACAGCCCAGCTATACCTAGTTTATATTATATAAGGAGCGTTCGTGGCCCAGCGGCGCCCGTGTACTGCGTGCGGTATGCGAGGTTAGGCAATGGCGGGCGGGGTCAGTCCTTGGATGGGTAGCCGCTTTGAGTGATTACTGACTGGGCGCTCCAGTGCTTTGGAAGGCACGTTAAGCCGTTGATCCCGGCTGCTGTCTATTATTAGAGGCCTTCAGGTTGCTAGAGAACTTCTACCAGTCAAGTTTCCCACTCACTTGACAAGCCTAATCCCAATAAGGTCTGGTTTCCCCCTTGGGTTGGAAGGTCAGATGGCGGTCGCCTCCGTGAAAACTAGTACCTACGCTAATTCTTGGGATTAGGTAGCGCACCCCAGGCATCCGTCAGGATGCAACTGTACTGGAAATAACGCTAGGATGATGATGAGTTATACCAGTTTGAATACTTTGAATACGTTTCTCTTCCAGGGCGAAATACTACCTACATATGTTCAGAACTCGGTCTCGATTCGACAATCGCTACGTCACGAAGGAACTCCGGGAGCTGGACCTGAAGAGGCTGCGGCAGGGGCGGGAGACCGTGTTGCCACTGAATACTAGAGAGAGGGCCAAGTACGTCTCGGTAATGTCGTGGTTCTGTTTAATGTACTCTTAGATTTTTTTATACTGCTTCGGTGGCAAACAAGCGTACGGCCCGCCTGATGGTAAATGGTCAACGCAGCCTTTGCACGCCTGCAACTCCAGGGGTGTCACATGCGCGTTGCCGACCCTTTAAGAATGTATACACTCCTTTCTTGAAGAACCCCATGCTGCAGTCCCTCGGGAAAACCTGAGATTACTGGTTATAAATACGTAGGTAAAGAAGAACCCAATTAATATGGCGCGCGTCAAAGCTCTTAAGCAGTTGACCGAGAGACCATTATTGCTTAATCCGCGCGCCTTATTACTTGGGTCTTGCTATACCTAGTGGGCTAGCACAAATTGCTGCCAAGTTGCGTCACTCGCGTGTCAGAGATTCCTGTCTCACTAGAAAAAAATAATTAGAGGAGGGTAAAATTTTCTCGCCTCTGCGGCAGCTAGACAACACCATTCATCATTATCATGTCAGCCGAAGGACGTCCACAGCTGGACATAGGCCTTCCCCACAGCCTTCCACAATGACCGGTCCTACGCCACCCGCATCCAGAGGACACCCGCGACCCTTAACCCGGTCATCAGTCCGTGGGGAGTCCGCCGCCCATGCTACGCTTTCCGGTACGTGGTCGCCACTCGAGAGCCTGTCTGCACCAACGGCCATTGGTTTTACGTGCTATGTGCCCCGCCCACTGCCTTTTAAGTTAAGCGAGATAACATCTACATCTTTATCCACAACAAAGAGGGTCGAAAATATCTTGAAAGGCTTCAAGCAATGGATGTGACGGCTGTGTTTTGCTCGATTTGACGCGGGCACTACCAAGCCCCTAGATTAGGCGTAGCAAACCAGTGTTTTTTTGGCTCCATATCAGCTGGAGGACGTCCGCTGCTGGACATAGGCCTCCCTCAATTTTATGGGGGGTAAATGCCATAATAACCACGATTGGCATGCGGATTGGTGATCGCAGTGTCTCCAACGCACTCCAGGGATGCTGCTGGCCATCCCCCGGTGGTTTTTGGCTCACAATCAATAATTTAAATGCTTGTATTTCAGACCGCATCATTCCGTCTTCTCCCCTCAGAAAAGACATACCTCACCCGCTCCATCGTCTTCATGATGATCACGACCCTCAAGCTGATGATCCACATGGTCGCTGACTACAGCTTGTACTGGGTGCTGATGAGTGTGCGCTTCTATAGCAGTGATCATACAAATTTTCAACGTAAGCAACTAACTTAACTATATTGTCAACAACATCTGACATTTTACAGGCATCTTATGATCCTTGACAATAAGAAATATGATTTAAATAAGCTTAATTTTGGTGGAGGAAATGGTTGATAACCAACCCTCGAATTGCCCTTTTAATGCTCCTATTTTTTTTAATCTTCCTAATGAAAAGTACAGCTCGCTCTCCGCAAAGCTCGGCTAAAATTTGCCTATCATTTGCTGCACAAACTTATAAGAACACCGCACCAAATAATTTGAAGAATACGGGTAGATGGTAGTGTAATTATAATCAACACCTTACCGCGGGTCACACCTGGATCAGTCAGACTAGCATGAGATCGGGGTGAGTGGCGTACTAGAAGAGAGGCCTATGCTCAGCAGCCTGAACAGTGGGCGATTGCAGGCTGAAAATAACGATGATGATTATTTTTGCCTTTTTGGCACATGGTTACAAACGATTCTTCTTATAACTAGACTAAAGACTCCTTCAAGATGTGAGGCAATCGTGGTGTGGAAAACGATATAGCTCCCAATAAAAAGTACATAGGATATGTAATTTTTAACCATTTAGATGAGGACTTAAGTTTTAAGTGTAGTAAGTAACTACATTTAACAGCTTGCGGCATCAGGGGAAAATTAATTATAAGTCTTCAAAAACAGCTTTTCTATCCAAAAGTGTACGTATTTGGTATGGCACCGCGAATTTTCAATAAGCTACCAGCGCAGATTTTAAAACTAGAAAGTGCTAAAGAATTTAAAACTGCATTATATAATTATTTAGCATCTAAGGCCTACTATTCCATTCAAGAATATTTCAATGACATTAATTCTTAGGATTCTATAGTATAAGCTAATTATGCATGCGATACACATGACTAAATATTTGCATGTCCTTGTGACCAAACATGTAGTTCTATTATATTTTTAGTAAACACCTATTTGTACCATGTTTTAGCAAATAAATGACTGATTAAAAAAAAAAAAAGTGTGCCTCATTTCCTTAGGTTTCTCAGTACAGAACTGCACAGCAAGGATCCTCGTATCAGGCTCTGGTCCTCTGGCGGCCACGGTCCGCATGCTAGCGGAAGCACTAAGCGCGCCGCTGACCCGTCCCGCCACCACCACGAACTGTCTGCCCAATCCGAACCCTCCCGACCTGCGGCGATACGCGCAGATTGGTACGTTTACAACCGAGTTTATTTATTTATTTAACAAAATTACATTAATAGACTTTCAGTATGCACCAAAACGTCTACAATGTTTAAATGTACACACAGATATGACTTATACTAAACAAAATAAGCTAAGAATACAAATTGCACAAGGTAATTATTTTATTAAGGAGAGTGTGCCAACTATCGGCAAAGACGTCAGCATCCTGCCTCAACACGAGCTCATTGAGTAGCGCCGGCGCTCGGGCGCCGGGCGCGTTACTAGCGCGGCGCGTGCGCGGGCCCGCCGCCGCCGGCGCCGGCGCCGCGAACAGCGGGCGACGACGGCGCCCCGCACGACTATACTGTTCGGGAACAAATAGTCGGATGCCTTCCAGCGCTATCGGATTATCGATCTGCCCCCTGAACAGAAGGCTGAAGTGTATTGCGAGATGTAACTTACGCCGAGAATTTAGCGTCTCGAGTCCCACCATACCGGCTACAAAAAGTGATGGATATAGAAAAGGGTAATATCCATATTGCTTTTTGTACAGATGCCGTGCAAATTTCCGTTGGACTCTTTCTAATAAGAGTTTATAATTCTGCTCAACGGGGTCCCAAATTACCGAGCAGTACTCTAGCTTGCTGCGAACGTAGGCATTATAAAGCACGATTGGTATTGCTGTGCTAGTAAATTGTGGCGCTGTGCGAATTACAAAGCCTAACATTTTATTTGCGCTTTTTACGGTATCCTGAATATGGGTATGGAAATCTAACCTAGTATCCAACTGGAGGTCTAGGTCCCGGATATTTTCAACGCGCTCCAAAGCCGCGCCATCGAGCTGATAGGAATAACTTATGGTACATTTGCTCCGACTGAAAGTCATTATCTTACATTTTCCCTCATTAAAAGACAAACGATTTGTTCTACTCCAATTCACGACAGCATTAATATCGCGCTGCAATATAACACAGTCCGTATCTGAATTAACAGCATAAAAAAGCTTCAGATCATCAGCAAACAGTCGGCATTTGACTTTGCTGACGACTGAAGGTAAGTCATTAATCATCACTAGAATATTTCTAGTGATGATTAATGACTTACCCTATTGGGTAGGTCCTAGCGTGCTACCTTGACTTACTCCAGATCAGGTAAAATACTCATCTGATTGGTGGCCTGATAATTGCACATACTGTCGGCGATCTCGCAAATAACTGTCAAATAATTTGACCAATTTTGGCGAGATCCCAAACGCAGATAACTTTCTCAGAAGTATATCGTTATCAACTAGGTCGAACGCCTTCTGAAAATCGAAGTAGGCCGGGTCTACTTGCCTGGACTCATCTAATTGAAGCAAAGCATAATCTACAAAGTTGACGAGGTTGGTAGTAGTAGACCGGCCTGTACGAAAACCGTGCTGCGCATCAGCTAACCGGCTACATATAACAGGCGCAATGCACCTGTTAACAACTCCCTCAAAAATCTTGCCAAACACCGACAGAATGGCTATGGGTCGGAATGTTGTTATATCCGTGGCGGTAGCTAACTTTGGAACAGGTGTTATTCTAGACACTCTCCATAAACTCGGATAGACTCCCTCACGTTTATGTACACTAATCAGCGATACTTCAGACAGCGCTAGCTGTGGTGCTCGGCATTCTACATATAAAATCGGCTGAAATCACTACGCACGCTCATATGAAGGGGTACCATCAGGGCCACACAAAGTAAACCACATGTTGATATACAGGCCATACCAGTCTTTATTATGATGTTAATGAGTTGCGTGAGCTGCTGCTTACTATGGATGAAGGCGCTACGTTCAACTATTTGAAAATCAGCTGTCTGTAAAGTCATTCGCAGACCAACATGTTGAGGATGTATTCGAAACTCATATAAATGGGCATCAAAGGCGCTCTATACTATATAAAGTGGGTTTGAGACGCCCTTTTGAAGAAAGGAGTCGTTCGCCGTACGAAAAAGATTAACAAAGTATATCCTCTTTGCAGGCACTCTGATTTTTCTACTATGGCTGCTGGCGCTGTTCGAGCCTTACGGCCTGCGGCTGAGGCATGTGATCTCGGCATATTACCAGTCGGAGCGCGCCAAAGCACGTGCAGTGTGGCTCTACTACCACATAATAAGGACAAGGAGTGAGTTCTTCTATACCCAGTCAGCCAAATGCTGACGTAATAATATTTCGATCCCCCACAAGGTGTACTGAAGACCTGGTAAAGATATCGGGAGTCCGCTGGATGCGGCTGGCGCAGGACCGGTCATTGTGGCACTCTTTGGGGGGGATGCCTATGTCCAGCAGTTGACGTCCTTCGGCGGATATGATGATGCGTCAAGGGCACCTCGCCACATGAGCGCACGTAACACACTCCGTTTCTCTGCCTTCGTCCGTACTTTACTTAGTGTAGGCCTCTTCATCGTATTTAATTTACCTACCTTGTAAGTATTCTCGTATATGCACATACTGCTCAGGTTTTGCATTTATTGTGTTGTGTCATCCACGAGAGGGGTATAGGTTGATGATGATGTTGTTAAAACTTTTAGGTAGCTTGGAATTGAAACTAATGATTTACTTCCACCATAGCACCATCACCACCATTACCATTGGTTTGATTGATGAACTTTTTTTATCCTTTTCTAAACTTCCACATGTTGATAGTCTCTCTTCTTGGTCTCCTTCAAAATATGCTTTTCACAGGTTGTTTCCTAAAATTTGCGAGAAGAAAATTGCACAGACGATACAAATACACATCAGAAGAGACGTTGACATTTAAAAGATGGATGCATGATCGTATACCGTAAGTTTTTGGTATTTTACAATGTTTTGTTAAGTTTTACCTGTGCTTCTATCTATCTCCATGATTGTGCGTTTGTAATTATATTTTACAAACTTGGTGTTCCATTGAACTAAAATTGCCCTACATGTAAACATGTAATATAAAAAAAAGGTAAGTGATGGAAGTGGCCAACGATTTTTTTTATAAAAACAACGCAAATCCATCGAATTTGTGTTAATTTTAACTCTTATGGAAAGGTAAACTGGTATACCTCAATCTTATTGCTGAGCTAGGCCAAAATACATATTCCCGAGATATAAGCTTGCCATGTGTTTTATTCACAACTAGCTGCAGTTGGCTGCGAACGTTCTTGGGAGTGAACCCGGCGGAGCCACATTGCTTACTCTGCTACACCAGACACCGTCAAAGCGATTTAGACCGGCATCTAAAAAGGTACAACAGTATTGCTTAGTTATCGGACATATCCTTTTAACAGTCTTAAAAAAAAGAGGTTCTCAGTTTGACTGGATATGTTTGTATTTACAAGTTGATGATCATTTTAGTACCTTGTAACTTTGACTACTATGAATGATCTGAGACTATGACGCATGCCAACTACTGTCGCAGTATTGTTACCGTTAGTGCTACTAAGTACTAAAATTATCATTGACATTTGCAGTTGACTGTGTACTAGACATACGAGTAACAGTTACAATTCATGTTTATGTCTAATATTATTGCAGATGCGAAATCCCTTCTTGCCCCGGGGTTTATTGCGCCCGCTGTTTTATGGATATCGGTCAGCTGTGTACGATTTGCTATTCGCCCGAGGACTACGGAGACCTCAGCGATGTCAGTTTGGAAAAGTAAGTTAAGTGAGGCTAAATATATTATGTTCTAAGCACCTTTGAGTTTGATTAAGAGTCCCCGGTACGCTCGACCGAACTCGATTCTCCATACAAACGTAGTTTCGTTCTCATTTTAAAACGCCATGCTGAAATAACATGAAACTTTGTATACGTAATGGGATCCGCCATATCTAGATCAGAAATTAGTTTCCGTTGCTAGAAATCGGAATGGAAAAAAAAATACAGCAAGTTTTTGAATTTTTTAGATCTTGTATGAAAATTATAATAATCGCTGCATTTTTTATCCATTATAATTTCTACCAACAGAAACTAATTTCCGACCTAGATATACCGGATGCCCTTGCGTATACAAAGTTCAAAAAGATTCCAGCATGCCATTTTAAAATGAGAGCGAAACTACGTTTGTATGGAGAACCGAGCTTACTGCGGGCTCTTAAGGGTGTGCATGCAAATATATCGCGTCCTCGGAAATGTCGTTGTGACCGACAACCCAACTAGCAAAATAAGTCATATAACTGTTGTACAAACGTTTTGCATAAAACTTGTTGGTATGCAATTTAAGGCATACAAACGTTTATATGACGCGATTTTGGCGCAGTTTATATGGCTAAATAGTCGTAGAGTGATCACACGATCGTCATAAGCAAGCACATTTAGTCCAACAGCTGTCATAAAGAATATATTAAACGACTTTTTAGTCTGAAAACTATCGTAAGTTCTCGCTTTGTAAGTGCAATTGCTTGTACAGTGATCATAACGTAGACGTTTGTACGACAAATGAGTCGGTGAAATGTAATAGCGAAGCAGTTTCAATTGTAACATAATTATCGCTGGTAAAACAATTTGTGAAAAACAGTAAGTATTATACTTAATACCATTTTAAGTATTTAGTATAACTGACTCGACATCTACTAGCGTAACTAAAATGGGTAAGTAATGTAAGTATAACAAGACAGATACGCATGCGAGCATAATACTGTTGACGAATGTTACTAGGTTTTGTAAGAAATTTTTAATGCCCCCTTTAAATATTGTTTATTTATTATATTTAATTTAATAAATGTAATTAATTTTTTATCACTGATTTGTTATATGACTCATTTATAATTAAAAGCACTAGCTTACGACTTAAAACTCCTAAGCCGACACGATACGGCCGCCATTACCCTAATTCAGGGTTCCCTGGTGACCAGGTGAACCTGAAACCACGAAATAGTGAGTATGTCCTTATGTCTCAAAAAGTTTTAAAATGATTTTTACTTTTTAAATAACCGTAATTCGTTTTTCGTAGAACGATCGAATAACACAAAATGAAGTGTTTTATGAATGTGTACGCTTTTGTGTTGTCGGATCTTTTGGGTTTACGTACAGCAGTCTTTTAGTTAAAATACAATATAAATCCTTTAGAGCAATATGCGAATTATTGTGCTCTAAAGCCCATTTAGCAACTTCTGCGCGGAATTCTGAATCTTTAATAGTAATAATTTACGTTATTGTCATTACTATCATCGCTTACAATACTCTCTTTTTCATGGAAATCCTCGTCACACATACTTTCAATTAAAAAAATATCTGCGGAACCATTACTCTGCGGCACGATTATTTCTCTTATGTAGAAAATGTATACTTCGAAAATTTATAAAACAAATAAGTCGTAATCCCTATCTTTTAACTATAAGACGGTCGTCTTTATGACCTTTGTATGGCATTTCAGCAATTTAACAGCTATAAAAAGCTGATGTTATGATTAGTTGTACAGGAGTCACTTATAAAGCTTTTCTATAACCGAAGTGCTGTAACGTGTCTTATTGAAGTCGTAAAACCGGGAAAAGGTCTTGGTTAAAACTTTTGTACGATAATGATTAAATTGCTTTATTACTATGTTATATAAACGTCTGTACAACTGCGTTTAAAGAACAATTTGCATTTAAACTAAAGTGCGGTATAAATGACATTTATACAACGTCACGTTTTAAAACTTGCTTATTTACGACGCACCTACGATGAATCAGCCATAAAAGGGTCAGATGTTATAACCAATTTGTTAGTTGGGAAGGCAACAAACTCCGCAACGCACCGCGCTGCGCCCGCTCTGTGCGTTTCGAGTTTTTATGGTATAGTTCAAGGGTCGGCAAACCGCGGCTCGCGAGCCGCATGCGGCTCTTCCAGGTCTCTTCAAAAATATAGTGAAAAACCTAAAACAGGTATTTTTGGCTCTCTGAGGTTCCCAAAAGATGGTATTTTTACTGAATTTGGCTCTTTGGTCAAAAAGTTTGCCGACCCTTGGTATAGTTTTTGACGGTATACTCGTAGTTTTTGACTCACGAAACTTTAAATTCATGAAATTCATGTACTATCGCCAACATAGTTGACTAACCATTCATGCACTTTATTCACATTGTAATAAGGGTCACGTATGGTTAGTTAACTGTGTTGGCGTTTGTACTTACTGCTTGCTATCTGTGATTAAGTAATTTTAGCATCAACGCAATCATTCCAAATCTCTTTATTTTAGGTATACCTCTGAAGAAAGCGAAGATGGCGATTCTGATGACAATGACATTAAACCTTTAATGGGTACACGCGTAAGTGTCAACATATTTACAGGTACAGTCGAGCTCGAAAAGACGTGCACGGACAAAGTGACCAAAAATATCTGAACACGTCTTCATTGTTACGTTTGCTCAGATATTATGAACCTTGTTAAAGGTACATATATTTATGAAGTAGTGGTGTTGTTATGTTGGTGTAGGAAATAGCATTTGATATTCATTACAATTATTGTATGGCTGTATCACGCTGTATGTAAGCACTTTATTGTTCATTTCACAATAACAAATGTTAACCCTTTAGTGGGTATCGGCAAGATATTTGCCGTCATAGGCGTCACACATTTAATGGTTTTTCACAGTAAACGCGTTGTTAGTTAATATAAATTTTAATTAATATTAGATAATATACTCGTACCAATCTATAAAAAAACAGAACCCTCAAAAGTTGTTCCATCTCCTGTATAATGTTAATTCTTTGGTTAGAAGTTATTTTTTTTTTATATATTACGTACATTTAAACAAAAATATCTACCTAAACAAATGGTACGCCTGATTCTGTTGATAATATTATATTATTTTTCATATTTCAAACGTCAATCTAATACTTTTACACATTAAAATAACTTGTAGAAAAATTGCCTACAAACTGACAGCGCCTATGAAAATGGGTAATTTATTTAACAAGGACAACTGAGATGCAATCGGTGTTAGTTATGCTTAGCTTATGTTAGTATACAATTGAAAATAGAGATATGGTCCTCTGGCTGAAATTCCACATCAGAGGACAATCTAACTTATTTGATATCATATTTTGAATGCTGCTGTCACTGCCGCGCACCCTGACCAATAGCAAGGCAGTTTTCTTGCGCCAGGCGGCGCGCGGCGTCAAAACCGTCTGTGCGCGCCTCCGCGAACATAGCTGACGCGCTACAGTAACGCGGCAGTCTCAACAGCACCCTAAACGCATTATTGTACTGAATGCGAAGGGCATTGTAAGCTCTCCGAGTGTAACTGACCCACAGACTAAAGGTGTACATTTTCGATATTTCTTAAATGTAGGATCAGAAAATTGAACAAGGCGGCACATATAGTAATAATAGCAGAAGAAATAGACGTCATATGTCTTTAACTACAAGACGTAAGAATGTTAATCAAGAGTCAATGCCGCTTTTGGATTACAATTATTTAAAAGAAGATTACACTGAACAAGGAGTGCTTCATTTGAAATATAATAATAATATACAAAAACAAGTGATCGTCGCTGGATTAGAAGCCAAAAAGGATTTTAATGGCGAACATATGCCCAATAATAATATTCTTCAAGGCACACATTTTTCAGACAAAGGTTCGAGATTTAGCATGATTTTTAGGGATACAGAAGTTACAGTAAATGGGATTAAATTTCCTAAAGCCAAACTCGGTGCCATTTTAAGAACTATGCTGCTCTTAACTTCAAAAGATGAGAAATATAACAAATTGTCAAATGACGCCACCAGGCCTACGCCATTTGAATATCTAGTCATGGAAATGTTTCAACCGTCCGTGATCTTGCAAAGAATAATCCCAGCAACACGCAATAAATCCGCTACTAGCCGACCTCTTGTCAGTCCTAAAGAAATTAATAAGCCATTCAAAAGTGAAATTCTATATTCGTTTAGCAAATTACAAACCTTTGAAGCCAGCGACAATATAGAACTACAAACAGACTTTAATTTTAATAATTCTGAGTCACTCATGAAATATATTCAAAATGATACGCAAAATAAACATAAAGTCGAGAAAATATCAAAACGACGAAAGTTTAAACGGTTTCTAGATCTAAAGAAAACTATTACTAAAGACGTGAGACAAAGAATAAGCAATAGCAGAATTTATTGCAACAAATATAAATCTAACCATAGACGAAGACGCAGAAATCAACACTTTAAATGTTTAAAACTTATATCAACAATGAGTAAAGTGTTTAGTAATAAATTAATTAATGACGTCAGATTTCATTTCTTACACGATACTCCTGACTTGAATACAGAAGGAAATAAATCACCAACTACTATGAGGAAAGCAGCGAAAAGAAGAAATCCTACACAACCCGGTACAAGACATCATCCAAATCAAGAAAATCAGACCTGCAAAATATCTGAATGCAGTATAAAAAATAACGTTCAAAATGTAGGTAATATTGCAACAAGAGATACTCTTTCTATGCAATCTCCTGATGGAAGCAGCGGTAAGTGTCCATCCAAAAAAACCGAAGAGAGCGATGGTATTGAAACAGATAACAATGCTGACCATAAAACAAACGAAGTTCAATCACATCTCAAAAAGCATAATAAGCTCGGATTTTGGGAAAGTCTTCGTCAAAGAAGAAGAAGGAATCATTCACCGCTTTTATTTCATGGAACGGCGAAAAACGATTCATTCCATAACTGTTTTGCCAATCACAAAACGAGAAAAAAATCATCAATCAATATTAATGTAAAAAGGAATATTGACAATATTAACGCCAGAAATGTTAACTATGATAATGTGAAGAGCTACAAAGTAAGCTTTTGTGTTAATGATGTTAAATTGGGTGGAAAAATAGCTAACAATAATTACATCATGAATATAGAGAATAATGAGATGCCATTGGATCTTTACCGTAAGAAAACCGAAGAAAGAGAACCATTAAAAAAAGTGAGTATGTTTATTTTATTATTAAAATAAAAATCAAATAGTATAAAGTAATATTAATTAGACTTACCCTTATAGCTCTTAAGAAGTATATCAGTCTACGGTCTTTATTTTTCATTTAGAAAGAAATAAAAAATAGTAAACATGAATTATGTTCGAGATGGTTCAATGAAGAAGAAATAAAGAAAACCGAACATAATAAACGACCCGCGGGAGAAAATCAGACGGATAAAAACAAAGGTTATAGAGCACCGCCTGCCAGCGAGTTTATAATTCTACGTACGTCTTATTATTTACATTTCTTTTACTATTTCTATTACATACAATTTGTATTACTTTGGAGTAAAATTTTTTTTCGCTAACAGTCGAGGAAACTACAAACGAATCCACAGGAAAACTGTTTAGTCTCAGTAACAAACTTAAGAGTGCAATATCGCAAATAGCTAACAGTTTTTCAAAAAGAAGCAAAGGCTGCCGGTCTCTTTCTTTTACCGACGTAGAGTCTAAGAAATCTAAAATAAATGTAAATGAAGATGAACCATGGGAGTATACTTATAGAGTTGAACCGAATGAAGGTTTACGAAAGGACTTACTACGTCATGAAACTAAATACCTCGATGTTGAGACCTCAACTTCTTTTGTCGAAAATCTGCAAGAGTATAAACACCAAGCAAAACCGACAGAATACACAGAAACTGAAGGGTCTTCTTTGGAAATGAAACCGTCAGTAGAAGGCGATTCAAACATACATATTTGCGTCCATGAATGGAGAGTAGAACCAAAGACAAAAGAGAAGTGTCGAATCACAGAAAGCAATGAAAGCTTAAAAACTGAAAAAAATACAAAGAAGACAGAGAACAGTACAGATACAAGTAGTCAATCGTGAGTTGTTGTACATAAGTTGTTTTTCTGTAACTTCTACAAGTATAATTTCATTTTCTTAAAACATATGTATACTGTATATCTTATCAGATTCATAATTATTTCAGTTCAAATAAATCAAAGAAGACACAAATGAAAATTACAGACAGTATTGAAAAGAAGAACTGTGCTATAAAACGAGGTTCGTTTGTAATATTATAATAACATTGAATATTAAATGGTAATCAATCATAATAATCATATTTCTACTACGGCTTTCATTTGTTACTTAGCAATAAATCATTAGGGTACTGGGTTCAGATTGTCTTAAGTATTCGGCCAAGTAGGTGTTTGCGAATAAATTAAAGTACATAAATTCGAGTTCATTATTTGAAAGTTAAGGGTATTAATAATTATATGTATGATTGGTAGTCGAAATGAATGAGTAAGTAAGATTTATGAGTTCTATGCGGATGAAGTCGGGGCGAAAACAGTTATTTTACAACATATTATGGCCACACCTTGTATTTCCAGAACTCTGCTGCCCATGCAAGGGTATAAAATCCAAAGGAAAACCAAAGACCAAAGGAAACAGCGACGTGTCCAGTCCAAAAAATAAAAATATATCAAAAAATAAAGTTAACAGTCCAGATACAAGTCTGCAATCGTTAGTATATTACAGGTAAATTACTTTCGAGACGATTTTGCATTTGTAGTTGTGTACTGTCAGCACATAAAGGAATATACCAATACTTTTATATATTTATTATAATTTTTATAGTCAGGTAAAGGTAAACCATTAATATATGACTATTGTCAAGAGGGCGCTATTATTCTGATGTATATGGCAACAGTTCAGTATAGTCGGAACAATGTTAATTGGCAACTCGTCATTTTGAATTACTTTCATTCACCGTAATCAAAATCAGAATCCAAATATTCGGTGTCCATAGGGAAAGTGGCTTTAAATTCATACCCAGAAAGTGACTTATTGGATTTACTTTCAGAATTAGAGGTGTCACTGGTGTCAGAGCCAACTTCAATCACGAACTTCTCAACGTGGATATCAAAGATCTGATTTTCTATAATAATTTTCTATTTTGATAACATGATCGCAACAGCTCTTCCAAGTATCGGCAGTTATTTCCTGAAAATAAAAACCGTTACTTCCATAAAATATGTGACTTAGCATTATCATTTGTGCTGATTTGACGTAAATAGGTACCTCAAAACTATTTTGCACTAAATTCAAATTTATGACGACCTTCTCTCGTAATTCGTGTAATCAATGACTCTGATATATAGAAAGTTCATTAATAACTTTTATTAAAAACGTTTATTAAAAAGTAATATTTAATTTATTCGTAATATCATCAGATGAGTGTGGTTAATAGAACTGAAAAATTATTTCGTCTAAGTGTCATCTTGCAATACGAAGCTTATAGATCAATTGCTCTTTATCGTCTCGGAATGCATTTGAAGCGATTGTTAATTAAAAGGGTAAACAATGACAGAAAATTTCTTTGATGCTGATAGATGCATTTTTTATATACTACGACGGTGACAAACAAGTATATCGCTCTCCTGATGGTAAGCGGATTCTGTAACCCATGTACGCTCGCGACTCTAAGAGCCCTAGAACTAGACCCTATTAAAAAGGATTAGGAAAGGAGGAGGAAGGAGGGCGATTGAAATAACACCAACACCCCTTCAATGATAGTAGACAATAACGTTGTTGTACATTGTCAATGATCAAGATTGATTGTCTCCGAAGCCCATAATAAATACCTATTCTTCAAACTCAAACTCAATTTATTTACGGCGGGTATTACCTCGCTTGTATAACATAACACTACAATACCACCACCACCATATCAGCCATAGGATGTCCACTGCTGGACATATGCCTCCCCCAATTTCATGGAGGGTAAATGCCATAATCGCCACGCTTGGCATGCGGGTTGGCGATCGCAGTATATAACAATACAATAACCGATTTATAATAACCAGACTATAATGACATCTTGACTTGTTGACCTGTCAGCTCAGATGTTAATTTTGAAATGGTTTTGTAGCGAAAGTTTCATTTACCGAGCGTTTGTTTTTCAGCAGTTTCGTATATCCATTTCTAAAAATATTCCGCTCTTGACTATGTATAATAAATTTTTTGTCATTTATCATTTAATATTCAACACTTTATTATTATTCAAATAAACCGCCACAGTGACACTGACAACCTATCATTAGAATTATTGCCAGTGTAAGAAATTAGTTCCAAGGAAATTCCGCAACATGGCGCATGGTCATATATTAATGGTTTACCTTTACATCAATGGAACTAATAATATTAAACAATATTAAAAAATTGAATCAACCTTTAAAAAATTTATTTGGTAATGCTGTACCAGATATTTCTTACAGAAATATTTTAATTTTATTGAAATACGTTTTGGCAATATTTATGATATTATAAATAAATATTTATTTTAATATGTAAAAATCAAATAAAACTATGTCTAAACTTAAAATATGTTTAAAAAATTGGGCCCTCTAGGCATGTTTCCTAAGATGCTGGCAGCATTTCCAAAAATTGAATAATGTTAATATTAAACATAACATTCAATTCTAATATTCTTCTAATCCAGACTTTTCGCATTCATGCTCATCCTCACTTTCATCCGATGAAACATTTGTGTTTACTATAATTTGTACTGATATTATATCTAAAGCCTTGCCGTGCCTTGATTTTTTTTCCTCTTTAATAGCATGTATACAATAGTTATTTGTTCAACAAGAGAGCAAAGTAGATTTTTGCTGCGAGTGTTAATGTTGAGTCCGGAGCAAGTGAAAGATTCTACAATTAGAATCTTGAGCGTAGCGAGGGACTCGAAACACACGAGATGCAAATATCTTCGCTCTCGTGTGATACATACAACTTTTCACCTCATCGGCGAGAACATATAACGCAAAGGTATAGTGATAGAGAGAATGAAGTTACTTAAATTAACCTACGATAGGAAAACTTAAAAAGTAAGATTTTTTCACGCTCGCAGCAAAATTGCATTTTGCTCACTGGTTTCAAGCAGGAAAAGGCGTTTTCACGCTCGCAGCAAAATTGCATTTTGCTCACTGGTTTCAAGCAGCATAACCGCCATTTTCGAGCCGCTGAGGTGAAAACATTTTTCCATTCCTCTACAGTTATGCTATTAATTTTTTCTTCAGTTAATGTTATTATAGAACTCATGTTCATTGTGTCATTTTTTTGCGATGTGTTTGTTTACTATCCCCATATATTTTCAATGAGATTGAACTGAGGGTGATATGGCGGTAAACGGAGCACAGTATGACCGTGCTATCGTAATATTTCGTCTATCTTATACTCTACAAATCTCTTCTTAATTTTTAGAATCAGTTCATATAACAGAGGCTTTAACATGTTCGATGAATGTTGAATATTTCTCAACTTCAGCCAGTCAATCAATTGCTGTTTTTTAACCGACTTCAAGATTTCAAAAGAGGAGGTTATCAATTCGGTTATATATTTTTTTTTTATGTTTGTTACAACATAACTCCGTCATTTCTTAACCGATTTGGAAAACTCTTTTTGATTGTACCTATAAGTATATATATCCAAGTTAGTCCCGTTTTTGTCAAAACGCAGTTCTGATGATGGGATCCATGAGAAATTGAGGGAACTTCTCAAATCTTAAAGGCAAACATATAGTGATTTTTGTGTTTTTATCAACAACTCGAGCATTTTCATCCAAAAATGTGACATTTGATGAAGTGGAACTGCTGATGATGATCAGAACAGAACTCTTCAACGACGAAAAGTTCACGTTTGGCGATTTGTCCTTCTAGCTGTGTTTGTTAAGCAAGTTCTATTATTCACGATTGATTTTAGTCATGCTCGAGTTCTCATGATGGGATCCATTAGGAATCGAGGGATCTCCTCAAATGTGAAAGGCACACAAATAGTAATTTTAGTATTTTCATGAACTAATCAAGCATTTTCATTCATAAAGTGGCATTTGATGAAGTGGAACTGCTGATGATGATCAGAACGGAACTCTTCAACGATGCGTAGTTCAAGTTTGGCGATTTGTTCTCTTCGTTTTGTTTGTCAAGCAAGCAAGGTTTTTCCATGATTCCATGAGGAATTGAGGGTACTTAGTCTTCTACCATTATAAACATACTTATAGCCATTTTTATTTTATGTTCTGAAGAATGAGATTTGCCCTCTGACAGGGCTTTTCTGACTGATGTCAATGATATTCCGCTTGATGTACTCATAGCAACTAATTCAGCGGGAGTCACAATACTGCTCGGATTGCTATTGCATTCATTTTGGAAAAAAATGTACAAATTATACAAAACTTCTTTAGCTTGGAAAGTCAAAGGCATACCTCGACCACGTTTCAACATGGAACCATTTTTAATTAACAACGTAACAATTATAGCACTGAACAAGAAATATTACAAACCATAAGAATAAATATACTCGTAACTAATTATTATTTATTTGACATTCACTGACTTTTTACTTTCAAGATATTTTCTTCTTCAAAATGTGACGAACCTCTTTTCTCTGACTGTAGACTGAAATTAAAAATTTCAATTTTAGGATCTTTGTAAATATACAAATACTTACTACAAATGCAAAAACGTCTCGAAAGTAAATTTACTTGTACGTACCTACCTACTTATATGTTGTCAAATATCTGTAACTTTTAAATCCTAAGTATAATGTAATACGAGTTTTGTTATGAGTTGTAACCTATTTTTCTTAATCATTTCATTTCAGTTTAAAAAACTCAAATAACCCTAAAAAGGAAAAGCTCTCTAAAAAACCAATGGGTAAATATTACATTTTTTTTCGGATATTGGGCTATTAGGTTCTTATATTAGTGAATACATAGGTGCTATTAATTCTCGGTCAAGTCCCACTGTTTCAAATAATCGAGAAAATCAAATCTCTACCGGACACATAATGTGTTTGCCGAGAACCCAGGATAGAGCTACGGCGGGATAAGGATTGTGTGCAATGCAGATGCAGGCACCTCCTCCACTTCATAGGAGATTCTGCACCGCCTTGTATCACGTAGTCCCAACATGTGCGTGTATGTGCTTATTTAGGGCGCAATGCCTCCTTCGTACACTTACAAGCATGCGTCGTCGTCGGTTCCTGCTCAGCGCCAAGGCGTCAGAAGAATTATTCAAGCTTGAAGTCGCGCTCTCCATGTTGAATGAAAGAAAAAAAGAATAGTAAGACTTGAACTTGGTTAGACTTGAACAACAACAGGACCAGAACAGAACTGTTCTGGACTGCAATGTAGCTACCATGGCTTCCGCTCATGCAACATGTCGGTTCTTTGGTTCTGGATGCCTGCATGCCCTGGGAGCCAACGTAAAAGAACCCTGTCCTTCGTTCCGGGTGTTTAACATTAAATAAGGTTTCTCAGCAGTTCTCAACTAGGCTTAGATGTGAGGGCTTGTTGTTTAGCAATAAATCATCAGGAGGTTGCTAAGGGGACTGAGGTAAGTGTTCGAATAAATTAGTTAAAAATAAGTATACTAATTAAAACCTTCCGTTAAGAAAATTAGGAGTAACAATAAATTACCGGAGGTTGAAATTCTAATGGGTAAATAAACTATGAGTAGGTAAGCAAAAGTTGGATCCAAAAGATTTATACATTGAATCATGCAACGTTCCGTCTTGTGTTTCCAGAGTGCCACTGCAGTCATAAACAATCCACGGAAATTAAAAAAAGCTCAAAAGAGAAAACGAGCTGTACAGATGCAAGCTTCAATTCGTAAGTATATCATATATTGCAGGTACATTTCGGTAACTTTAAAAGTGCCATTTAGTTTTGTAATGCCATATTTCTCCATAATTATTACAGTTTGAAGAACTCAAAGAGAACACAAATATGTGATGCTGCACTGAAAAATGGTTTGTAAAATTATAATTATAATATTCATAAGTTTTTTACAAAAAATGGATCCGGAACCAGTTTTTACAACCTTCGTGTGGTTTTAGAACCCTGTTGCAAATCTAAAAAAGATAAGAAATCTAAAATAATTACAAAAGCCAAAGGAAGCAGCATCACTGGTGTATGTAAGGAAATGTCGTCAAGTGAATCTTCACAGGGCTTAAACATTACAAAGAAAGGGAAGAGTCCAGATACAAGTCTGCAATCGTGAGTATATTATCATCAAAGCAAAGAAATTGAGAAATTATTTATTAGTGGAAACTGTTTTTGGCTAATGTTTTTATTCAGATGTTTATATTTTTCTGTACTATTTATTATGTGCTGTATGTTTCCCAATAAAATAAAAAATCATATTATATTTTTTCGTTTTGACAAGTCTTTGACAAGTTACATTTAATTATGTCATAACCATAACTCATAATATTATTACAGTTTTTGACTATCATTTCAGTTTGAGAAAATTGAAGAGAACTCTAAAAGCAAACGCTCGTGAAACCAAATCACCTCATCGCTCTCTAAGAAAACAAGGTTAGTCTAAAATCTTTTAAATTACATTATATAAAATAATATTTAAACTACGCCTAAGGTCCCTTTTTTTGACAATTTAAAAAAACATCGTGAGTTCAATCAAGCCTCATTTGCGACATATAGAATAAAAGAGAATGCAAAAAGAAGATCATAAATTGTATATCACAATAAACAAAATCAAAAAAGGCGTTTGTTGCTGCTTTATATTATCAAAACACTGCTTAGTACTGATAAAAGTGATAAATATACCTCCATGTAGGTGTGCGAATAAATTATTTAAAACAAGTAATTAGTATCACCCCTATTCCTAAAGAATACTCATTTGAATCCTCAGTGGTTTGAAATGAGTAAGGTCCATAGGTTCTATCTATACTGGAAAAGTTGACGTTATAACCATTTTTTACAACGAGTCATGCAAACGCCTTGCATTTCCAGAACGCTGCTGCAAATGCGAGGATAAATCAAAAAAGATAAGAAGCAGTTCAGAGACAAGTCTGCAATCGTGAGTAAAGTATATGACGTGTGTTAAATGTCAAACTATTACACGTCTTTACGAGACACAACATTCAATTTTTCAATTTTGTAGTCATTAAATATATATATAATATCATTTTAAAATTATTTCAGTTTGCAAAAGAAGATGAAAAAAGCAAAGGCAAAGGCCTCTAAAAAAAGAAAAGGTGAATATTAAAAGCATTATTACTTTTCGAATACGTAGTGGCTATTTCTGGTATTTTTAGTAGGCCCTTGTATTACTGCATTTGTTGCTGATCGACAAGTACTACAATTCTCGATCAAGTCCCGTTTTTTTTTCAAGAAACGTAGGACTCTAGAAACCTAAATCTTTTCCGGGCACATGTGATTGCCACGAATATAACTATGGCTACTAGGCCTTTAAAAGTAATGGTAAATAGCGTTAACATAATGATAGAATTTCCTGGCAAATAAAAATGCATTAAAAATTTTGGTGGCGTGTTCGGACTTCAGGGGCAAGGGCACTGGGTAAATTTTAAGATTAATCTTACTTTACAATAATTGTAAATATGTGTTTCTAGAACACCGGGGCAAATCCAAGACGCCTAGAAGTGTCATCGTGAAACATACCGAAGTGTGCTTGCCGATGGACCGTAAGATCCAAAGAATCTTTTAAAAAATACCAACTTTTATTGCCATCTCCTCCTATTTTTAGAGTTACGTAGTAAACAAGGAACCCTTCAAGTTTCGCCATGTCCTTCCGACCGTCCGTCCATCCGCCCGTCTGCCCGCAGCTTAGCTCAGTAACCGTTACTACTAGAAAGCTGTAAAACGCTATAATCCAATTTCGAAACAGGATTGCATCTGAATACCATGTGAATACAGGCAGTAAAAAGTCGTTAGTCCCAATTCAATTGATTTCAAAAACTTCCGTAGTTCCTACAGCTACTGAAAAATTACGATACGCGTAAGCCAGAAAAAAGGGAACATTAAAAAAATCTAAACATTTTCCAAATGTATGGTAGTACTCGTATGGAAAACATACAATTATCAAAATAAAATGGTGCATATCTGAGAAACTAAGAGACTTTGTACAAGAGAAGTTGTGTCTAAAATATCTAAAATGACCTCCTCTGTCATACCTGAAAGTCTTTGCATCCTGTTACCAAACACCCTGTATTTATAGTTCTGAGTTCTTTCTGACGGAGGACTATCAACTCGTCAAAAATTGAGTGCAGTGTGTGGAGCCCCTGAACCCCTGTATTTATAGTTCTGATTTATGTCTGACGGAGGACTATCAACTCGTCAAAAATTGAGTGCAGTGTGTGGAGCCCCTGAAATTAATTAAAAATGCTCCGTTAGTATGAAGTTGGAAATAACAAGTAAATTTTTAAGAAAAATACACCGACCCCAAAACTTTGCCAGATCCCATCCTCCTGCTATATAATTTGAGGAGTTCCTCGATTTTGCCAGATCCCATTCTCCTGCTATATAATTTGAGGATTTCCCTCGATTTTTCCAAGATCCCGTCATCGGATCCAGACTTGGTGACAATGGGATCAACTAGAAAACATACCCTTTCAAACAAAAAAAGAATTTTTGCAATCGGTCCACTAGTCTCCGAATAATCGGTGAACATACATAAAAAATATAAAAAACCGACAAATTGAGAAAGTCCTCCTTTTTTTGGAAATCGGTTAATTAAAAAAGTGACGTCTCGATTTTTGATGTCGGAAAATAGCGTGCATTTTTTACATATGTATATTAAAAGAAATTTCATAAGATCATTTTAGTGTAATTTTCTCGCAATCGAAGTGAAAAGCAGAGTGACTCGTGTACTTACACAACCCATTTTATCAAATTGTCTCGGATAAAATGGCTTGTTTTATGCACTTGTTGTGCAATAGTACATTACGATACAAGTGCAGAGAACAGGAAATTCGCAACGAGTGGTGATAAATTGAAACACGACCAAAGGGAGTGTTTTAAATCGACACGAGTGGCGAATTACCTGTTCGCACGTGTATCGTACAACGTTTTACAGTACATATAGCTCTTTAAAGTTTCGACATATGCACGTAATCTGCTGATTACCGCACTCGTGCGGTAATAATAGTAATAATAATAAACCCGCGGGGGCAGCTTGTGGCGAGCTGACGGTGAGTGGCGACACCGCGGACCCCTAATCTCCAGAGGGCCCTTTCCATCTGGCCCTCGCCTCTGTGCTTGCCTTAATTGGCCGGCCAGAGTGGAGTCGCAAGAGCGAGACCTATGCTCCAGGTTGGAAGTGTAAAATGTCATAACGCCGGCGGCCTGCTGATCGGATTACCGGGATCTGGCTACCGCAGACTCACCTCTCGGCAACCTTACAGCCGCTCAACGGGATGTTGCCCCACTGTCGCACTGTGCGTGCGACTGTTATGTGCGGCCCACTCAGCGAGCTGGCGAGTCACCGCCTGCCTTTTACAATACTGAGACTGATTGTCACGGCAGGTGTCGGTTAGTCTCCTCCAATAGCCCATTATCCAGCCCATCTAACATTCAACACAATAGCCCATGACCTTAGTTTCCATCGCAGCACAGTGATGCACTGCAATAGTCTTTGCACCTGGCGGGGACCATCTCTGGATGTATCATATTGTGCGTTCGGGAATGGTATCCGCGATGTGTATCCCTTTACTTTTATATTAAATTGTCTAAAGGGGCCTCTGCGCTGTTGGCTTCGGCCCCACGCACGCCTTCCAAAGGTCCGGGAACCCATGGTCCCGAGATAAGGAAAAGACATACAAGTAATAATAATTCTTTATTCGGATAACTAAGATCCATTGGTTAGTAATAATTACAAATAGGTATCCTATAAAACTATAGCACCATATGTACTGTAATAGTACATTACGATACAAGTGCAGATAACAGGAAATTCACAACGAGTGGTGATAAATTGAAACACGATCGAAGGGAGTGTTTTAAATCGACACGAGTTGCGAATTACCTGTTCGCACGTGTATCGCACAACGTTTTACAGTACATATGGCTCTTTAAAGCTTCGACATATGCACGTAATCTGCTGATTACGGCACTCGTGCGGTAATATAGCACCATATGTACTGTAATAGTACATTACAATAAAAGTGCAGAGAACAGGAAATTCGCAACGAGTGGTGATAAATTGAAACACGACCGAAGGGAGTGTTTTAAATCGACACGAGTGGCGAATTACCTGTTCGCACGTGTATCGTACAACGTTTTACAGTACATATGGCTCTTTAAAGTTTCGACACATGCACGTAATCTGCTGATTACCGCACTCGTGCGGTAATATAGCACCATATGTACTGTAAATTATAATTGTTGTACTATTATTCTGGTGTTGTCACTACCGTATTGCTTGGCCAGAAACGCTAGTGTATTCAGTCTCTCAAAATAAAGAAATTCTTAAGTGCAAAGAGGTATGCAGCTGCCATAAATTGTTTATATTTCAGACACAGCAGAGTCTAATACAGAGACGGGGAGTACTATAATATCTCCTGGAGCTTCAACGATCATGTGTACAGCAATCACACCACATCAAGACAGAATTATAAGTAAAGTTCATATAAATGCTGGTAACTTTGCCCACTGACTAGTTTCACATTGTTATTTATAATTGTTCATATCTCCCAATTAGGACGAGAGATTTTGTGGTCATGTTTTATCGCCGAAATATACTAAAAAGACATGATTTCGAAAGTGCAAAATATTTTATAGGCCTCGGTTATCAATAATTTGTGTAACTTCTTTGGCACTTTTTTTAATGTAAGCTATTTACCTACATATTCGTTCAGAACTCTCAGAATGGATGGTACCGATTATTTCCCACCAGTAAAACTAGTTTTAAAATGAACGGCTCTCCCCTATTATAATAGAAATTGTTTTAATTTGTGAGTTTCTGTGTATTTCTTCTGTATATTCATATTCATTTAATAATGCCATCAAGTACATATAAAAGTTACATGATACCCCGATGGCACGCACCAGAATCTTACACTAAAGCTTAAAAATATTAATTATTTTATAACAATACAAAATAGAATAATAACATTAATAACTAGTCAGGTTTATCTAAGAAAAAATCTTCCAAAGTGTAGTAAAATTTTTCAGTTAGATTTTTTTTTATCGAATAGTATAATTTTTTTGCACTGGTTTCATGCGGACTTACACTATGTATTTTTAGTTTGGATCCTAACACCATAACATAATTAGATTATTTTTAAACCTAGATTTGTACAGTCGTGGTTGAGATTTAATGGACTATTATAGCTATGGATGTTTTCTTATGTTTTTTTTTCAAATTTTAAATATAAAATAGAAGTTAGGCTTAGGATTTTTTTTAAATGTATAGTCTGCATGTTTTTGGGCTTCTTATGTTAGCTAGTATGTGTACACATTTTTTTTTTCAAATATAAACAGGTCTTTAGCGTCTGTACTGCTTACCCATAATATTATCCCGTATTTAAGCCTCGAGTAGTCATACGCATAGTATGCGGAGAGTGCTGAATTTAAATCTGTAGATCTGTTAAGTTCTCTTAAGGCATACAAAAAATGTCAATTTTGTTTCAATTATACAACATATTTTTTCGAGTTGACCTTTGAATTGATTTCAAAGCTTAATAATCTTGCTGACTCGACGGATTCCAAACTTACGCCATTATTGTTTACATTAAAGGGTTCTTCAAGTTGTGGTCTTCCATCGTCGCATGAAGTTAGGAGTGAGATGTTGTCTTTTTGAAACACAATGAAGGCGCTTTCCATTTGTGACCGGTTTTACTCTACACCTATTTTACTTGTTACTAATACCTGTACCTACTTACTTGCAGAAGAAGTTACGGAACGACTACATTGGCCAATGGACGGCATATGTAACGAAGCGATACTGGAATACGAGAACGAGAGAACTCCGAAGCCGAAGAACAGAAGCTTGACCTTGACGACGAATAGATCGACGGCAACCCTGACCAGAATTGTGGCAGATGTCAGCACCTGTACTTCTGATTGGTGGAGCCCGTTGTTTGAAAGAAAAGTAAGAATATACATTTATTTCTTACCTAGGCTTATTAATACAGTAAAAAATAGGGCATGTGCTTTTTGGCTTCTGTTATTATTATTTTTGGCTAGTTGTGGGCCATTTTATGCCGCTTCGACCAGTAGTTGATCTTTTGTGGCAGCGCTTATGTTCTGTGGCAAGTTCGTTGCTTATACCCACTGCTTCCAAGAATTTCCGGACTCTTTGGGCTGCAATTTGTTGTATCTCCTCTGGTTGCATGATGTGCATCCCTAGGTAGATACTTCTTTTGTGCATAAGTGGTCCACACGAGCAGAGGATATGAATGGCTGTCTCCTCTGACTCTTGGCAGAACCTGCATACTGCGCTTTGTTTTAAACCCATTTTAGTTAGGTGTTTGTTTAGTTTGCAGTGCCCAGTGAGTATTCTTGTCGTTGTTGGCTTCTGTTACATAATTAGCCTAATGGTCTTTTAGACGCTTTTTAAAAATAGGGAGTGATTGTGCACTCTTTTTATTAATTCTCTTCTTCTCTGTCGTTTCGCTCTTGGCAGAGCGGTCGTGGTCACGTCGAGGCGTCCACGTCGGTGGTGGAGGCGGACACAGCTCTCCGCACGATCTCCCGCCATCTCTCCCTGTTGGCAGACTGTCTGGCGCAGTCAGACATGCGGTTTCCTACAGCGGATTCCACTTGGTCAGTCCAGCGCATAGGTGACCGCGGCAGGTCTGACACCCTCCACCTTTCCCTGCACGACCAGCCGTTCGATGGAGTCGTTATCCTACCTAGAGACATGTCCAAAGTACTGTAGTATGCGCGACTGTACTATGGCCGACAAACGTTGCGTGATGCTGAGATCCTGGAGTATGGACGCGTTCGTGCGGAACTCCGTCCACGATATCCCGAGCATCTTTCTCCAGCACCACATCTCCAGAGCATCTATCTTCCCCTTTTCCAACTCGCGTACTGTCCACGTCTCTGCCGCGTAAAGAAAAATGGGGAATACAAGTGTTCGCACGAGCCTGACTTTGGTGGCTTTCGTCATGTTGCGATTCCTCCACAATTTTCTTAACTTCTTCATCGCAGTTCTGGTTATGGCCATACGTCGTTTTACTTCATCTACGCACCTGCCGTTATTTGAGATTAAAGCCCCGAGGTATACGTAGGCCTGAACCACGTCGCAATTCGCAATCTGCGTCACTTCTGGCGAATTGTCGTTGACGCGATTCACGATCATAATGTTGGTCTTAGATCGGTTTATCTTTAACCCAAACATAAGGCTTACGCGCTCCATTCTGAGAAGTAATTCCTCCATCAGGTTAGCAATACTTGCAAATAAGGTGGTGTCATCTGCGTATCGCAAGTTTGCGATTTTGTATCCACCAATTACAACACCATCGGTCCAGTCTTCGAGAGTGATTCGCATTACAAGCTCGGTGTAGATGTTAAATAGTAAAGGAGATATTATGCATCCCTGTCGCACGCCCGCACCGGGATGGAAACTATCTGAGAGGAGGTCATCTGTCCGCACTGAAACTCTACGAAGGGGGAACACTTCGTAGAGTTCCCTGAGCAGGTGTACGAGGTGTTGTGGTGTGCCCATGTTCAGTAGCGTTTTCCACAAAGTTGGCCATTTTACCGAATCAAACGCTTTGGAGAAATCAACAAAGCATATGTATGCGGGCTTATTGAACTCTCGAGCCTTCTCAATAATCTGACGAACAATGAAGATTTGTTCACGGGTTCCTTTTCTTTCACAAATCCGGCTTGTTCTGGCGCAATTTCTCTGGACAAATATGCTTTCAGTCGCTCATCTTACATTAATTATTTATAAATATTGAATGATCGCATAAGTGTTCCGTTGGTTGGGTCAGTAGACGGAACACTTAAAATAAAAGTGATTTTCTATAGTTAGTTTTTGATAAACTTAAACTAGCCTAAGCATTCGTGTTTCTAGACCAAAAATTTTCTTTTAATTAATTTAATTTTAGAGTCTTAAAGTTATTTTGTGATTGATATTTTAATTTCGGTTATTATTTTAAAGGCAACGCTGAGAAAAAATGGAGGGTTCGTGACAGATACTAATATGCAAGAAGGTAAAGATCTACATATGATATGACAGACTCGTCACGTGAACAGGGTTATATCACTTTTAAATCTGGGCAAAGTAACTCGGATCTATTTATTTTTTAGTCCAATGTTGATAACTTGATAGTCAATGACAGGGAAATTAAAACATAATTAGTTGTAAGATTTATAAGGCAATGTCCTTGCCCATGATCCCTGTTAAGGCGGAACGTCACGGATTCCTGCCGAAGTTCTGCTAATAGATGGCGGCACTGAGACCATTTGGCGGTTTTTCATAATTTTCCGCAAAATCACTATATTACTTTTGATGATTTTCAAACTGCGGAAGAAGCAAAAAATCCTACGTATGAATCGCAATCTATCTGCACTAAACAGTGTTTATTTTAAACGTGTATTGTGAACGAATGCAAATTATTGCAATTTCTTGCATTCACGCACACATACGTACCTTATGTCAGTGGGAAAGTCACTTACTGTCAAACATTATACAAAGTTGAAAATAGAGGGCGCAATAATAAATCAAGGAAGTAGCTTCTAGTGCGAAACAAGAGAACTACGACATATGTAAAAAAACCGGAATAAATAGAACGATGTTTTCGAACCAGTGAGATGATGACATACGGTGGTCTTGTGGAACTCTCTTTCACTTTTATCTCAGTGTAACGCTAGAGTCATACTCGCGTTCGATCCTTGGGAACCATCATCTTTTTGTGTTTTTATTTTTCTTCGAAGTGCTTTTATTATTTTTGTGATGGGTGTATTTAATGCTATAGTTAATTTATTTCACGTAAACAATATCAATTACGTTTAGAAACCTTAATTTTATAAAATATGAAATAATAGTACAAAATAGAAACTATAAAAACTAAGCCCCGCGTCATCGTAACAAAGACATTGGCAGCATTATTTATTTATTTATTTTATTTGGAGATCCAACAGCTGTGATATTACAAATAAAATAGAAAGCCAATTATAGGAACTTACAGGAAGTATTACCTCGCTATTCTTACATGGTCATGCTTTAAAGATTTCGATTTTTTATATTATTTTGAGACAGTGATGTAAATTCTTATGTTACAATCAAGTAAGATACAAAACATATGTTTATGATCTTTAAAAATCCTCTACATGCTCTACTACTGAAATATAGACAAGTACTCGTATATCTGTATAGATATAGATACGAGTAAGTGTACGAAGTATGGCGTTTTGAGTCATACAATTAATAAATAGTGTACAAACATTTTATCCAATTTCAGCAGACAAATCAAAGCAAAGAAATAAATATCCGTACAAAGCCACTACATGGACATGCATGTATTGTAAGGTAAAATATACTATTGGTTCACAAAATGTTTTGTATTCGCCCGTGAACTAAACCCTGAAACTATTTGATACCAACATTCTTAACAATAATAGCTAGAAACGTAAAATATAACATCATTCGCTTGTAGCGATTGTGGTAAGCATTGTGAATAGCAATCTTGTTCGTTGTTTTTAATTTACTAGTGGCCAGTCTTAAAAATTGATATGAAACTTCTTCAAAATGCCTGACCTAGAAAGAGATAAATAGATCAGTTGACAGAATGGGACTCTTCTCGAGAAGCGTCAACTTTTAAAATTCGAAGTCCTATAATGGGTTGAGACGGGTGTTGCATATTATACCATCCAAAATTATTGAATGAATTCGTGCGGCGCTGCCAGCTTGCACTAGGTACATATGACGCGACGTTGCCATGTTGGTTCTGCATGTATAATATGTAGATATACCGACGTCTATTACAATACCAATAGCACAAGTTTTATCTACTTATTTTAGGACTAGGTCGATTTCTGTGCCGAGTGAAGAGTGTCGTTAAATATTTATTGAAATATTACCAAAATGCATGCTTAATGATGATGAAGATGACACTGAATGAAATATTTAGAAAATACCTGATACACATTTTTAGGGTTCCGGAGTCAACTATAGGAACCCTTATAGTTTCGCCATGTCTGTCTGTATATCTTGTTGTCCGTCTGTTTGTCCGAGGCTTTGCTCTGTGATAGTTAGTGCTAGAAAGCAATTTGGTATGGATATTTAAATCTATAAAACTGACAACGTCGTATCGTCGTACCTCCCCTATTTGAGAGGCGATTAATTTTTTTTTGCTTCTACCCTATGGTGTGCGGTGTTGTTGGATAGGTCTTTCAAAATTAATAAGGTCTTCATTTTTTTTATAAAAGGCATGTTTTCGGAAATAATCACTCCAAAAGAACCCCCCCCCCCCCCCTCTAACTTTTGAACTGTGTCCAAAAATATGAAAAAAATCGTGAAAGTAAAGCTTATTAAAGACTTTCAACGAAAACTATAGGACCCACATTTGAGTTATCGTACAAAATCGTCTCTAATTCTTAGTAAAAGTCGTATGAAACGCTACGAATTTTTTTTTCGTTTTTATAGATAGTATTTTTAGGTTGCGTTTATATTTGTAATGTTTTATTAGTATTATAATTTCGTATCTTACGATCAATATTTAATTATGTTTGTTGTATTTATCAAATAAGTAATATATTTAAAAAACATCTGATACATGAATATAATACAAAATAAATACATTTAAATATCCAAGGCTTAGGAAAACATATTGATTATATCGTTTTCATCACCCAAATAAATGCCCTGAACGGGATTCGAACCCGTCACCACCGGCTTCGTAGGCAGGATTCTACCAACTAGGCCAAAATGGTCGCCAAGTATTCATTGACATGATGAGAGCTATTAAATATCAAAAATAAAAAATATGGGGGAACAATCTTACAAAAATCGACCTAGTCCTAAACTAAGCAACGCTTGTACTATGGGTACTAAACGACGAAATAGGTACGACAAACTTAATTAGATAAATACTTACGTATAAGAAACATCCAAGACTCAGGAACAATATTCTTGATAAATGCACAAATAATGCATTGACAGGGATTCGAACCCGGGAGTTCCGGGACCTCCGGCTTCGTAGGCAAGGTCTCTACCAACAAAGCCGAGGTGCTCGTGAATCAACGAACGCCGTGGCCTACGGTCGTTTTTAATTTCTATGCGGGCAGTTAGTTGGCTGAGTGAACAAAGGTCTCCGTACCATTTTGAGCAACAATTCTTTCGTATGTCTTATCTGTTATGGAGGCTGGTAAATAATCTTTTTGGTTTTCTCGTGTAGTAATCCAATCCGAGAGTATTCACCTCCATACATTTCCTCGTAAAAGGTGGAGATGACATAGTTTTGAATTATGTTGGTAGCGTTGGTAGATTGGTAGTCATGAAAAAAATCCATGTTCCCGACCTTGAGCCTTGTGTGCGTTTGCCACCATCTTCATTTGAAGGGCCCATTTTTTTTTAGAGTTCCGTAGCCAAATGGCAAAAAACGGAACCCTTATGGATTCGTCATGTCTGTCTGTCTATCCGTCCGTATGTCACAGCCGAATTACGTGAAGACTATGAGCACTACAATTATGAAATTTGGTAGAAAGGTGTATGCTATGAACCGCCATAGAAATAAGATGTCAAATTTTGAAAAAATATTATACTGGGGGGCCACCCCATACATACATGTACAGGGGCGGTCAATTTTTTTTTAAATGCACATAGGCGTGTAGGGTATCTATGGATAGGCCTTCAAAAATGACATAGATCAGTCGTGGAGGAGATATTAGCTGTCAAAGTGGTAAAAAGTGTAGTCCCCCCTTTAATATCCAAACTATGAACGTTAAAATTCTGAAAAAGTCAAATTGTGTAAATTAATAAATACTTTCAACGAAAATTGGTTTGACCAAGAGAGGTTTAACGGTTTTTGAGTTATTGCTGAAAAACTGTCTTTCCCAAACAAAAGGGCCTTAGTGCCGTAAATTTCCTATGAAGATACGACCTTTTTTGATTAAATGTATTGTATAGTGGTTTTAAATGTAGATTAGGATATGTTGGTACGGAACCCTTCGTGCGGGAGTCCGACACGCACTTGGCCGGTTTTTTTAATAGCTGATTCACGTTTGATTCCATCTCAAAAGTGTCTATGGCATGTTGAAAGCAAATAAAATTTCTTAGATTTTTCTCATGAATAATTTATCTGTGGAAAAAAAATAAAAGGTTCAAATGGTAAACATTTCATGGTAAACTTTGAAAATTGTAAAACTTTTTTAACATTTTGTCTGTTTGCCATGAATAAAGCTTTTCTATTTCTATTTCTTTCTATTTCTAAATGGCGGAAAAAGTGGTTATATTTCGAAAATTTTTCGTACTAAAGTTTTTCGCGCCAATAATTCCCCCTTTGAATTAAAAAGCATAAAATTGATGCGATAGTATTATAAGGTTGTTCTAAAACAAGTACTTGTACATGTTGAAAGAAGTCCTATGACAGAGTGGTGAGGAATGAACTTTGGTCGGTTCGGTACTGTCCGGGTATAGAGTGAGCGACCATCTCGTTCAAACTCTGAAATCTCTCTACGAGGATTCCACTGCTTGCGTCAAGAGTAAACGGGTCCTACACTGAATGGTTTAGCATCGAAAAGGGTGTTAGACAGGGATGTGTAGAATCACCGTGACTGTTTAATTATATATTTATTTTCTGGACAGTTGTTTGCAAGATTTGAAAGACGATGAATGTGGGTTGGAAGTGAATGGGTTGCTTATCAAATGTTCTACTCTACGCCGATGACCAGGTTTTATTAGCGTCGTCGGCTGAGAAGCTACAGAAGATGGTAACTATCATGCACGGATTGTTTGCGAGAAAAGGAATGAAAATGAATGTAAGCAAGACGAAAGTGATGGTATTTGAAAGAATCAGAATCAGAATCAGAATCACGTTTATTGTTCAACTGTGTACAAAGGTGATAATTTAAATATATATTAGATCCAAGAGATGAGTGTATGACAGTTTGCGAAATTGCGGTAGATGGAGTGAGGTTGGAGTAACTGGATGAGTTTGTTTAGGTACTTGGGGACTTAGTACTAGACTTACTAAGCATGAGAAAGATATTGAAAGGAGAGTGATAGCTGGGAATCGAGTGAATGGGGTATTTCACGCCTTTATGAGCAGCCAGAAAGTGTCAGATAAGCCGCGGCTGGCTGTGCATAGAAAAGTGTTGGTGCCAACACTAATGTATGGTAGAGAAGCATATGATTCTCACAAAAAAAAAATGAAAATATCTACTAGAATGATATTACTCAGAGACACGAATGCAAAAATAGGAGAGCCAAAAGGTTATGAAAATATTTTTTGTGAAATTATATGGATATGGCAAAAGAAATAAAATATTTATCAATTTCTGTAGGTATGTACCACAAATTAAAAATCACAAACACAATGTACAAAAAACCGCACAAGCTGAGATGGAATTGGAAAACACTAGATAGTGGAACTATGAAATTGATTTCATAGTAACTGTCCTGAGACGGTTGAAAATGTACATGTGAAAAACTGCCTTAGTGTTTGAGGCAGTTTTTTAATCAGTGATTACCGGCTAGTACGAGCTAAATTTAACTTGAAATTTTCCAAATAAATCAAGAACCACCCGGTTTGGGACGCGACGACGGCAACAGGCCCAATGGAATGACCCTCATCCCATGGCAAATGGGACGACCGCTTATTTGGGATGCCACTTATGTGGACACCCTAGCGCCGTCTCATTTAGCCTCCACATCTTTGAGGGCTGGGGCGGGGCGGCGGCAGCGGCTGAGGTCCTTAAACGCCGCAAATATGCCGATCTAATGCGCAATCATATATTTGCGGCTTTTGCAGTGGAGACATTAGGGCCGTGGAGTCAGGATGCCCATATACTATTTAAAAGTTTGAAAAAAAGACTAATCGAAACCACACATGACCCTAAGGCTGGCTCATTCCTCGGACAAACAATAGGCATCGCCATTCAACGGGGGAATGCAGCCAGCCTTATGGGCACAGTTTCACGGGGAACAGACTTGGGGGACATGTTTTAGAGTGTAGTTTAGTTTTAATTTTATTTATTTATATTTAGTTCTAATTTCCTTACATTATTATTAATTTTAGATATATGTTAGAACAAAATACAAAAAACCAAACTTAAAATAAATACATAGACTATGGAAAGTATAAAACCAACTTACGAAATATGAACATAACAGAAACCAGTCAGTTCAAGCCCAGTATAATGAAATAGAAAAAAGCATAACTACAAGCTCTAAGGTATCCCACAAAAAAAAGAACCAACACATTATTACTCATATTACAAAACAAAACTTTACATCAGCTTTATCGACTATAAAGCATTCGACACTATATTTCATGAATCAATATGGGAAGCACTATCAGCACAAGGATTAAACAAGCATTATTTAGACATACTCGTAATAAAAGAAATATACAGAAAAAGCACAGCCAGTATAAAAATGGAAGATGTTGGACCAGCATTCAATATTGAAAAAGGGGTAAGCGAAGGGGACCCACTTTCCCAAAAAATTGTTTATAGCTGTCTTAGAATTTGTTTTTCGAACCTTGCACTGGGATCTTGTGCTACTGCCTGAAGACCCCAAAGAATTAGAAAAGATGCTACAGTCACAAGCAAAAAAGTAGGACTACATGTAAATGAAGACAAAACCAAAGTAACGACGAACAGACAGCCTACATATATCTTGTTGGATTCTACACCACTTGAGTATGTCGAGGACTATATTTAGGCCATACAATTTCTTTCAAATCATGCACTGAAAAATAAGTTGATAGAAGAATAAAACGCATATGGAGTAATGAAATGATTTTTTGACAACATGAAAGATTTTTTTTAAAGCAAATTGCATACTAAACTATAAACAAAAGCCATGAACATCTGCCTACTCCCATGTCTCACGTATGCATGCCAAACCTGGCCCTAACTAAAAAAAGTACAGAACAAACGGAAGAAATGTCAGAGAGGAATAGAGAGAAGCTATCTGGGACGGAAACTGAAAGACATAGTCAAAAACAAAATAATTTTTAAGAAAAAAAAAACCGACTGCAATGGGGGAGGCCGGTCAGAAAGTATTATACTTATATGGTTCACTCTTAGATTCCATACAATAAAATAAAAAAATGGCTATAAGTATGTTTATAACGGTAGAAGACTAAGTACCCTCAATTCCTCATAGAATCCTCCATCAGAACTCAAGCTTGACAAAAATGTGTCTTGAAAAACTAGCTTGCTTGACAAACAAAACGAAGAGAACAAATCGCCAAATCTGAACTACGCGTCGTTGAAGAGTTCCGTTTTGATCATCATCAGCAGTTCCACTTCATCAAATGTCACTTTTTTGAATGAAAATGCTTGATTAGTTCATGAAAATACGAAAATCACTATTTGTCTGTCTTTCACATTTGAGGAGTTCCCTCGATTCCTAATGGATCCCATCATCAGAACTCGAGCATGACAAAAATTAATCGTGAAAATAGAACTTGCTTAACAAACACAGCTAGAAGGACAAATCGCCAAACGTGAACTTTTCGTCGTTGAAGAGTTCTGTTCTGATCATCATCAGCAGTTCCACTTCATCAAATGTCAGATTTTTGTATGAAAATGCTCGATTTGTTGATAAAAACATAAAAATCACTATATGTTTGCCCTTAAGATTTGAGGAGTTTGCTCAATTCCTCATGGATCCCATCATCAGAACTGCGTTTTGACAAAAACGGGACCAACTTGGATATATATACTTACAATCAAAAAAAGAATTTTCAAAATCGGTTAAGAAATGACGGAATTATGGAGGAACTTGAAGTCGGTAAAAAAAAAAAACAAAAAAATAACCAGGACCACAAATGTGGCCAGGCAGGCACTCCGACTGAAATGGAGATGGGCGGGGCACACGCAAAGAGTGACAGATGAAAGGTAGATAAAACTCGTAACAAACTGGTAACCCATGGAGCACACTCGAAGAAAGGGAAGACCACACTCACGATGGAGTGATGACATTAAGAAGGTAGCTGGATGTTGCTGGACTAGACCAGCAAAAAACAGAGAAATCTGGAAAGTTTTGGAGGAGGCTTACACCGCTCTAGGCGGTCCTTATACAGAAGAAGAAGAATAGTGTAAAACAGTGGTGAATTAAAAAAAAATATACAGTCACTTCATTAATTTATTCAGATTTGTAGTGAGAGCTGTTTATACGGAAATCTAAGCTTAGGTATCTTCTACTCATTAGACACTCGCCATCCAAAAACTTCGGAAAAAATGTTCGCATCAAAGTAAAGCAGTGACATACATGCGTTCAGAAAAAGCGAGTATTTGACACGTGTTACAATGTATAATATGGTGCCATTCTATGGATAATAAACCATCAAAATATCACAACAAATAGTAAATTACAATATAAAAGATGTTTTAACTTAAAAATTCGGAAAATTATGTTTTTTTCTTAATCGTCCAAAAGGCAAATAAAAGGTAACAACATAAACTAATAAACTGTATGACAACTATGACGCTGCTTTACTTTGATGCGAACATTAATTATTTTCGTCGAAGTTTTTGTATCGCGAGTGCCTGATAGGTATACATATTTTTTTTTATATTTCACTATTAAAACAATAATTATCCACATACTCCAATCATGGGCGATGGGCTAGCCACCTGTCACTGCAATATCACATTTTCTTCGTCCAATAAATCTGTAATAGCCAAAAGTGGCTCTGAAAAATATTATTTCATGGGCTCTACCTACCCCTTTTGGGCACATAGGCGTGAGTTTACGTATGTAAGTAGTACAGGCGGTCTCATTAAGCAGTTGGACAATTTGGGACTTTGTCGCTTTCAGCCGTTAGACATTTAGTATGACAATTTAAACATGACGTTAAAGTGACAAGGTACAAAGGTGTTCAGCCCCTTATGAGGTCGACCGTTCCTTCCTACGCCTAAGAATGCAATCTCAATGAAGTATCCAACTTCGTTTCACATTTATTTGCAGTTTGAAATTCGTTCTATCAAAAAACAAATGACATGGCTGTTACGTCACTACAAAAATGAACAGCGTAGCACGATAAAAAATACTGCCGTCTCTTTCTTCAGAAAATAAGTGTTTCGAACAGTGTCGCCACCTATAAAGCTAATAAGTACTACTTATAGTTGTATCTAACGTTGAAACCTGGATGCTTGGAATTGACATCTGCGCCATCTATTGAAGGTTTTTGGCAACGACCTGTCATTCGCCGCGGCCATTTTCTTTACACGGATAGTATAAAACTCACTCACACATACAAGGCTCCGAGTGAAAATTGATGAATTTTTAAACGGCTATATTTTAATTATTAGTGGTTTTTTCGCTTAGTTTTTCAAACTGCGGGAGCAGAAGGTCATATATTATCTAAATATTACAATTTCAAGTCCGTGACATCGCTAGAATTGAAATGTAGTCCGAACGAAAATTGTATGAAAAATTTTGAAAACGTTCCACCTTAAATTGAAATATTTATTATTTTTACTACATGCTCCAGTATATTGACTAAAAATGTTTTCGCAGATGCTGACGGCATTCTTTCAGCATCTAAATATTTAATGCAGGTGAGTACACGGCAAGACAGCTTCTTTTAAAATATTTTGGCACGAAAAATTAGATGGTAAGAGTTGTAGAGGAAGGCATAGCCTTGATAGACTTACTTCAGCTAAGACAGCTAAGTGAAAGAGGAGGTGGCTGGCTGACTTATACACAGATAATGTGTGGTGGTTCGTATATTTCATAGACGTTTGTGTTACTATTTATGTCTATAATTATCATCCACTTGTACTTATCCGGTCTACTTGGGTACGTTTTTTCCTTCCATACCTCACTCACTATATTCTTTTCATCACACTTGCTAGTCAAGGGTCTTATTGTAAGCAGGCATATAGAGCAGTTATAGCCTATTCACCTACCACGGGAGTTATGGATTTGCATAACTCCCTAGGGAGTTATGAGTTTCTCTGTGATCTGATTGGTTTAAAAATCTAGTTGGTCACGCGCAATACTGCTCTGTGATTGGTTAAATTATTGAAGCTGATAAATCTAGTAGGCAGCGCGCCGTAAGAATACTGCTTTGTGATTGGTTGCAATATTCAAACTGCGTGCTCCTCTCGGCGACCATGGACTGATACTGGAAGGTGAAGTTGACGATTTCTTCAATTTTGATAAGTGCTGAAGTTATTTATTTCCTCGCAAATGTGAATGAAACATTGTGATTACCTCGGACGTAAGAAAATAGCAAACTCGAGTTCGCAATTTTCTACTTACGCACCTCGTTAAACAATGAACTATTATTCAAATAGGCCTAGCAATTATCACTTTCGAATCATCAGTTATAACATTTCATCAAGTTTATTTAGAGCGATTTATTGTGTAAAAGACATACATAATTTTCAGGTGATCTCTCACGCAGTAGGTACATCCACCTTTTTTTGGTCTATTACCCATTCTCTTATATCCCCCCTCATGTACCTATACCTAATATATTTCATCACAATACATGATGTTCATCCGCCCGCATAACATGTCCATACCACCTTAATCGATTTGCTCTCAGCTTATCAACTATAGCAGCAAAGTTGTTTGGTGTCTCGTGCCTTGAAAGCCTCTCTACGCTCAGGATTGTACTTTTGAACTACTTGCTTCGCTCGTGGTTGAATCTTACAATTCTTCGCTAGCTCGGCTCTCAATACAACCACTCGCGCCAAACAACAATTTTGCAGCGTTGCTTAACAAATAGCCAGTGATTGTAACTTGTAGCATTTTCGGTGCAGCGTAGTGGTGTTAACGGAATTGGGATAAATGATTTAATTCTTTCTTTTTTCTTATGATTCATTAGCGTTAATAACGTTAATATTAACCTTAAAGACTCAAAGACCCGAGATGCAAATATCTTTGCTCTCGTGTGACACATACAACTTTTCACCTCAGCGGCGAGAACATATAACGCAAAGGAATAGTGATAGAGAGATTGAAGTAACTTAAACTAACCTACGATATGAAAAATTAAAAAGTTTGTTTTTTCACGCTCGCAGCAAAATTGCAGTTTGCTCACTGGTTTCAAGCTGGAAAAGTCGTTTTCACGCTCGCAGCAAAATTGCATTTTGCTCACTGGTTTCAAGTAGCAAAACCGCCATTTTCGAGCCGTTGAGGTGAAAAATTCTTCTTGGTATCAATTCGAGAACGCATACTGAATACACGATGTAATTGAATATGGCGGTTGGCGTCAAATGAAATTGGAACTTTTCTTAGGCTGCATTTACTGTTTAGTTTGATCAATTCTACACGTCTCTGCTCCGCCTGAGTGAAAACGCATTCTTAGTCTGATATAATTAATGGAATCCGGCATCGGTATTCAGTACCTAGATACAACCTAGCATTACAAGTCCATTCAAAATCATAATCATAATGTTTATTGCAGCCATGGTGTTACATTACAGATCTTGAGTACATTTTATTTTGTTTCACATGGACCCTGCTAGGGTATAGCAATTTAAAACAGTGAATGGGAATAATATCATTTGATTTCAGTCTGATCAGTACTGCACCCAGGTGGGAATGAGTTCACATGGTGTCCACCCACGAAAGGCAAGTATCTATTGAAATATTACTAAATACTTAGATATAAAATTAATTAGTGAATGCTGCGTAAGCATCTGCTTAAACAAGAATTCGACTAGCATCCATTTCTATAATTAAAGTATGTATTTTATATGAAGTAGTATATCTATTCTTGTTTGTATGTAACTTATGTATATAAATATCTTGGATTTATGAATACGTATGTATATTAGTCTTCACATTTTCGTATTAGATATTATCAAACTTTTTTTCGTTGCACCTTTCATAAATCTCTGTGTAGCCCAATGGTTGGCTGGTAGAGAATGCCATTTGGCATTTAGCCCGCCATTTGTACAATTAAATTTTGTGCAATAAAGTTTTAATAAATAAATAAAATAAAAAGAGCCTTTATTATGATTTTATCATTCCTATTTGTCTACTTATAAGTAGTGATAATATAACACGTTCCTTACTAATTAGGTATGTTGTGTACACAAGCACTGGATCACGTTTTGGCGTTAAAAAATATGGATTATATAATAAGTCTTTCCTTTTTAGAAAAACGCTGCAACGGACATGCCATCATTCAAACATTATCATCGTTTGCATAAAGGTAACTTTTTGTAGGTACTTTTATAAGGTTATGAAATGAATATGACATTATGGTTAAAGATATACCTTGGATAACCCATACCAATAATATTAAAAGTAAATTAGTAACCCACATGCGTGTAAAATACAATTTCGATAACGGTATCATATTGTTACGCTCTAACTTTTAACGAAGTTAACTTTTTATTTATCGGAGTGATTAATGAATTCAACTATTTGACGGTGCCCAGCTGCAGAAACCATTAATTTAACCAACCTGACATGACGACGTGACGAGTATGGTATCCTTAGATGGCCGAGCCAACGGGCCCGAAAGGCCAGGGTGGCAGTGGCACTTACGATCAAGCATGTGTAGTCATTGTGACACTCTTTGGGGGAGGCCTATGTCCATCAGTGCTGATATGATGATGATGTGTATTGTTTTTCTCAAAAAAAAAACGAGGGAGTTTGAAAATTACCTACAAGAAAATTCTATGTGATATTCTAAGTATTCAGTATATAATCACGTGCCGCCCGCGCCTGCTGCAATTTCCGAACTCGCTGTCAAATCACATGATATATAATGGGTTTTCATACCGTACTTGCTGGACAGTTGCTGCGATTTCCTGGGGCGCTACGGCGAACCGGAAACGAGATATCTGCCTCTCTAACGCACTTGCTTTTTCGTCTGACAGAGAGGGAGGGAGGGGGTTTTCAGTTCGTGGTAGGCCTTCTGAAAATTTCAAATATAGTTCAGGATTCTTTACCTTCGGATACCTCATTCGTAGATGTAATGGGAACATATATGGGAACTAGTTTTTGGCCGCGGCAACGTCCGCGTACAATGTAGAATATGTTAATCGCCTTAGAGCAGTGGTTCCCAAAGTTGTCTGGACTACGACCCATCTACTCGTAATACAAGGTTCGAAACGTCGGGCACACCTCAGGTGATTAATTTTTGTACGCGATTAAGTCCCGTTTACCAATAATAAGGTTACGAACTCGGGAGCCACCACCACCACCATATCAGCCGAAGGACGTCCTCTGCTGGACATAGGCCCACTCGGGACTCACCTCTAGGAAATATTACCGTTACCAATATGAATATAGGGCTTTTCAAATAACAAACAAAATTTTTATACAATTATTTTATCAATCCGTACGGCGTTAGTCGCCCGCCGCCCGGCCGTTGGCTCGGTCGGTTGGTGTGTCGTTCTCTCGTTCTACAGGTAGGGCCCACTCAATATTCGCTCGCGACCCACCAGTGAGTCGCGACCCATAGTTTGGGAATCCCTGTTATAGAGGATGTTTGTTGTTGTTAATAGTATGTATAGTAGATGATCATTTTAGTAGGTACCTTGTCACTTAGTGCGACAAAGTACTAAAATGATCGTCTTAATTTGCCGTTGACTATAGTTACGTACAGAAGGTTTTCTATCGACTATAAAACCGATGATTGATAGAAAACACCGAATAATGCTATAAACAACCATGCCATGCCATGACTACGACCAAGAACACTGGGGGATGGGAAGCAGCATCCCTGGAGTGCGGTGGAGATACTGCGATCGTCAACCCGCATGCCAAGCGTGGCGATTATGGCATTTACCCCCCATGAAATTGGGGGAGGCCTATGTCCAGCAGTGGACGTCCTTCGGCTGATATGGTGGTGGTGGTGGAATAATGCTATCCGGGTCTAACGCATAGCACGTGCTCTGTTATCTAGTTAGGGAAGTCTCGTTTGCGCGTCAACGCTGTCACCTAGTAACGTGTTTACACGACTTAGTTGGATGATGTTGCGACTGTCTGGCGGTGTCGGCCGCGTTCGGACGAATTAACACCCAGGCGGTGTGTGAAAGCCGAGTTTAACCGTACTCTCATGACGAATCTCCCATAGATACTTCTAAACCTCAGCCATCTCACACCTTCCAGGATAAACGGATCCTATGTCCTACTCCGGGGCTTTCTCTATGCCAAATTTCATCCAAATCGGTTCAACGGTTAAAGGTACCAGACAGACGAAGTGACCTTCGCGTTTGTAATTTTCGTATGGATTTCAGGCAAGAAGATCAAGAGGATGATAGAATGCCATTCGTACCGTAAGCATGTGAGTATGAGTACCTACTCGCATTTGATAAGTTAAATTTAGTGCACATGCTGAGGTCAGTTGTCTCGCAATCGTGAACTACGAGATGGCTGAACCACGCGAGATTTCGCGAGTTTGAGCTAGCCCAAATTTAGTACATATTTTTTAACTACTCACGTCACTAAAGTTTGTGAAATTCTGACGCCGGGATGGCTGGTACTCTTTTGTTTCTACTGAACTAACTAGGCATTGTATCTTGTGGATATTTTCGTCAAGATTTAGTACGTTCCGTTTATTATGAGGGCACATTTCTGAGATGAAATCAAGTAATCTTCGCTAATAAGAGTAATAAGACACTAGTATCCCAATTCGTACCCATTCGAAGATATTCAAGAATTCATTTTCGTTAATTAACACCCCTAGTTTAGTATAAAAGACCCTTAACAATTAAACAATGTTGACGTGCGTTTCATTCGAATTCCGAATAATACTTGACATTAACTTTTGTTTAAATCCACGTTAATTATTAAGGCCGTTTTGCATTCATTTTAATTTTTTATTGAATTTTGAAAACCTAAATATGTTACGTTGTTTCTATCGCTATAGACGGCTATATGCTTGAAGGAACGGAAATCAATAAGAACATCCTGTATACTACCTACCAATTTTTACAAGCTTTTGCTTAATTTGCACTGTTCGTATATAAGTACGAGGGGAGGTACAAATATTCGGGAAATGAAGTAATTGCAAATTAAATAAAACAATCGAAGTATTTTTCTTTTTCAATATATTTACCCTTGAGTTTAATTCATTTTTCAGATCGACTAATTAATTTATGTAAACCATCAAAAAATATTTTTTATCTTGCTCTCAAAATGGGCCGAAATAGCCTCCTTCACTTCTTCATCGTCACAAAAAAAAATCCTCGTAGTTCTTTTTTAAATTTGGGAACAAATAATAATCGCTGGGGGCCAGATCCGGGCTGTAGGGTGGGTGAGCCCGGTGCATTGTCGTGCAACAGCAACACACCCTTTGACAGTTTTTCCCGCCTTTTTTCTTTAATGGCTTCACGTAGTCTTTCTAATAGCATTGCATAATATGTCCCAATTATGGTAACATCCTTGTCCTTGTAGTCGATCATGAGAATTCCTTTAGAATCCCAAAAAATCGTAGCCTTAACCTTTCCGGCCGAATCTGATACCCTGTACTTCTTTGGTGGAGGTGCACCCTTCTTTTGCCACTGCATGGACTCTTGTTTCGACTTAGGTTCAAAATGGTGAACCCAAGTCTCATCTCCAGTCACAATTCGTTCCAATATGTGGGTAGCATTGTCACGGCACAGATTCAAAAATTGCTTCGATGCTTCAACGCGTTGCATCTTCTGCTGCGGTTTGAGCATTCTCGGTACCCACCTAGCATTTACTTTCGTTTATGCCAAGGTAGGTAGTCATGTAGGATCCTCAAAATTGTTGTATCTGATACACAAACTAATGCAGCTACTTGTTTCTTTTTAAGTCGAGCATCTTCTAGTACGTAGAAGATGGTTGGTAGTAGTAGTATCAATCTGTTTCTGTTTTTCTCTTTGACATTGTATAATCACCGATTCAATTTGTGTTTTCTGTATCCAATATCCATTGTGTTCTATGTATTTTTAATTTTATTTAATTTACTAAATTATATTTGCATGCATTTAACTATGTTTTACTGCAAATAAATGATGATGATGTCCTCCCAGACGTATCCGTCGACGGCGACAACCTGACAAATTTACATAAATATATATAGATGTAGATTATGTGCCTTTACGTGCATGTGCGCGCGCGTGACTTGCAAAGCCAAACTTGGTTTTGAAACTCCGACAACATGTGAAGCAGTATAGCTGTCCACATGAGTTGTAAGTATATTCATAGGAGGGTTTGGATCGAGTTTTACGAAACTGGCGCTTAGCGTCTAGAGCTTCGAGACGGGTTTGTTCAAAATTACTAAGACCCGTATTGACAGCAGTTCGCCAGTCCGACCTCCGAGTAGCAAGCTCCTCCCACGAATCACAGGATATGCCGGATGCAGACAAATGACGTTTCAGGACATCTCTGTACCGCAGGTATTGCCCGCCGGCTTTGCGTTTACCTGAGGCCAGCTCGGAGTAAAATACAGCTTTAGGCAGTCTTGATGACGGCATACGCACGAGGTGTCCACACCAACGCAGTTGGCCCTTCATGAGGAGACATTCCATGCCAACCATGCCAGTTCGACGCAAAACCTCCGAGTTTGGAACACGATCCTGCCACTTCACCCGAAGAATTGCTCGGAGACATCGTAAGTGGAAGGTGTCAAGACGTTTGATGTCCCCTTTATAAAGACACCATGTCTCCGAGGCGTAGAGCAACAAAGGCAGAATAATCGCACTATAGACGGCGAGTTTTGTGGAAAGCCTGAGGTCGTGCGACTTCCAAACACGTTGATTCAGCCCACCAAAGGCCGCAGCGGCTTTCGCGATCCGTGCGGAAATCTCGGTATCCAAACGATTGTCACTCCGCAAAAGACTTCCGAGGTAACGAAACGTTCCTACTTCTTCCAATGCGTTGCCCCTTAGATAAATAGCAGCATCGTTCGCAGATTTCCCTCTTGCAGGTTGCTTAACAATCTGGGTTTTCGAAACGCTGATTATTAGGCCAAATCTACGACAGGAATCGTCTAGATAATCGAGATAGCTCTGTAGGACCTCCAAACTATCCGCCATAAGACAAACGTCGTCCGCGTAAAGAACCTCAGTCACAGAGGCAGTCTGTGTTTTCCGTTTAGCCCTAAGACGTGAAAGGTCAAATATACTCTTGTCCGTGCGAAAGTTTACCAGTATCTGGTTGTTGTATTTCTCAAGTGCATCATTCATTACAGCGGCAAAATAGATGGCAAATAAGGTAGGAGCCAAGACACATCCTTGTTTCACACCGCTTGTGACTGGGAAACGCTCTGTGAGATTGTTTTCGTGACGTACGCAGGCACTCATGCCGTCATGAAATTGGCGCACTAAGTTGATGAATTTCACAGAGCAGCCACATTTCTCTAACACAGACCACAAAGCAGCTCTGGGAACTCGGTCAAATGCCTTTTCGAGGTCCACGAAACATAAATAAAGGTCCCGGTGTTGTTCGAGGCTTTTCTCTTGAATTTGCTTGACAACGAAAATAGCGTCAACCGTACCTCTATTTGCTCGGAAACCACATTGGGATTCAGGAAGAAAACTCTCGGCGAGTGTGTTAAGGCGCTTGTTGATTATATGAGCAAGTATCTTGCCCGCTGCCGAGAGCAGAGCGATACCCCTGAACGAGCTACAATCTGAGAGATCCCCCTTGCCCTTGTAAAGTTTGCTGATGGTCGCATCCTTCCAGTCATGTGGAATATCCTCAAAATCCCAAACATATTTTATAAGTTCAAACAGCCTAGATTTTATGCATGGTCCACCGTACTTAAAGACTTCAGACGGAAGGCTGTCTGAGCCTGGAGATTTACCATTTTTTAAACGGTTTACCGCAGCAATGAACTCCGCGAACGACGGCGACTCATCCAAGCCAGAGACAGACGGCAGGCCTTCGAGAGAGCTAACATAGAATAGATCTACTACTTGACTACCGGGATTGAGTACCTCATTGAAGTGCTCAGCCCATCGAAGGAGGACTTCTGCGGGATCTGTTAGTCTTCTGGTTTTGTCACGTGAGTAAACAGGAGCTATTTTCTTGCAGTGAAGCCCATACACGGTTTTCAGACCTTCAAAAAACTTCGCTGTTTGATTGGTATCAGCCAGCCACTGTATCTCCTTCGCCTTGTGTTGCCACCAGTTGTCTTTGAGTTTTCGAATCTTCGCTTTGAGTTCCAGGCGTACGACGCTGCGCTGCCCCACACCGCCAGCGCTCCCCAGAGCGTTACGAGTTCTCTCCACGAGTTTCCGTATCTCCGTGTCAGATTCATCGAACCAATCTTGGTTTTTCTTCGACGATCTACCTAATACCCGCACAGAGACTTCGTGGAGAGTTTCCGCGTAAGTGCACCATTTGACGTCAGCCGAAGGAATATCAACGATATGAGACATCGCCGCATCGAATTCCACGTCAAGCCTGTGGCGCGCTTCGCCGCTGTGAACTAGTTTCGCAGAATTTAGTCGTGGCGGGATTTTATGATTTGCTCTGCGCGGTGGCCTGTAATTCAGTCTAATCTGTGACCTGATAAGACGATGGTCAGTCCAGCCCTGAGCACCACGCATCGCCCTAGTAAGAAGTACATCACTTATATCACGTCTACGAACAATGATATAGTCAAGGAGATGCCAGTGCCCAGATCGAGGATGCATCCAGGATGTCTTGTACTTATCAGGTTGCCGAAAAAAGGTATTCGTGATACTTAAGTTAAATTCCGAACATAAGGTGAGCAAAGCCACACCATTGGAGTTGCAGTTGCCCACACCATGTTTACCTAACACGTCCTTCCAGGCAATATATTCAGTACCCACACGCGCATTAAAGTCACCGAGCAAAATCAGTTTGTCACAAGGCGGAATCTTCTGCAAAACTGTACGCAAATCCTCGATGAATGAGAGTTTGTCGCCATCAGATGCCATCATAGTTGGCGCATACACGCTCACTAGATGCAGATACTTTCTGGGTGCCAAATGGAGTCGCAGAGTCATGAGTCTATCGTTAATACCTTTAGGAGGCTCTAGCAGCGATCGGGCGATGCTGTTCTTAATGGCAAATCCGACTCCACTAGCGGCTCTTTCATTTGCAGGTTTGCCTATCCAGTAGTATGTGTATCCACCTAAGGCCTCGCAGAGCTCACCGGAGTCAGCTAGGTGTGTCTCACTGATGGCAGCAATATCGATATTATAACGAGACAGCTCACGTGCTATAAGCGCAGTTTTTCTTTCGGGACACTGATTGTTATCGTTATCTAATAAAGTTCTTACGTTCCACGCAGCAATATTAAGAAATCTGTTTATTTTAATTGCAGCAAATAAATAATTGAGTATTGAGTACGAGTTTTTAACGATATCCGACGATTTGACTTCAATCGGCCGTCCTGGGCGAGGGTCGTCTTCAATTGCCATGTTTGAATAGGCCATGCCTCTTGTAAATCATGGTTTAAGCAGGGCACTGGTCCCCGTAGACGGCTTTCATTTCATTAATTATAAGTTGTGGAGGTTTTCCTTGCTTCGATAGAAATTTTATCACGGCACGATATTCAATTTGCTCCATAGTCGCGCGTTTAGTCCGAAATATTTTGTTTGAAGGGCGAAATCTTTAAAACAAAAGACGGTTTTGAATTAACATTTATATTTTGTTTTTCTAAACAGTTCTCATACCAGACAAGCAAAGAGGTTTTGAACCATTTTACCTCCTTCTTTTTTTATACCGCGTTTTACAATATTTGTACCTCCCCTACCTATGTTTGTATATTATCATCAAAATTTGCAATCCCTTTTTCATCAGCCTCTTGCGTGCCGGTATCCAATGAGCTGAAATTTGGCATACTTAATTACTTATGTAAGTTCGGTGGCAATGCACTATTATGGTACCACCGAACTGGACTGATGATGGAGACATAGGGTGGCCATATACTCCCCTAAACTATACAAGATAAACCCATCGTGATTGGGTTCATTCGAACAGTCTTAACGAGTAGTTGATGATTGTGGAAAAATATACAGTCGTTAATGAAAGCTTGTAACAAAAGTGAAAATTTTGACATAAATTTATTACATTGCCTATAGACTTAAGGGAAGTGTACGGAATTACGGAGTATTAAGCCATTTTTGACTTTGTAAGCTATTTCCAGTAAAACCTGAAATCTTAGCTAATTGAAATCTGTTCACTAGTAAAGAGTGGCTTTAAGAGTATAGAATGTTATATAACAACTATATATTAAACTGTGTTTTATATAACTAACAGTCATTTATATTAACCTCTTAAATGTACGTTATTACGGATTAAAAATAGTCTCTGCCGGTTATTCCGTAAATGCGTGCACGTAAATCCGGTAAATTTAGTAAATGCCGCTTTCCTGCAGAATTAATAGAATAGGAAATATAAATTAAACATGAATAATTAAAAAACATTAAATATTTGACAAAAAGGAGATAATTATTTTTAATATTAGAGGAGAGGGCGTGAGGAAATTTCAGTTATTCTTCTTGAGCACGGGAACAATATTAGCCGATGTCCGCAAAACTGCTCCACTGGGGACAACTAGGAATTTTCATTCTTATTTGTTAGAGTAGAAAAGCTGATTTTGTTAAAAACGTTCCAATTGACCCCAGTCTCCCCTACTTTTTTGGGGAAAATGGGAACGATATCTTGGGAAGATATTTGTGTCTGTGTCTTCCCTAGTGAAGACAAATGGGAAAAATCTGATTCTGAATCTGAATTTGTCCCGCCCACTGAGGACTGATGGATAGGACAAATGGGCCTTAAAATCAAAGTGACCCAATTTCCCCTAAGTTCAGTTTATGTTTATTAACTTGATATGCGTTAGTTTAACTAAATATAACTCAGAAAATACTGAAAATTCTTTTGAAAACATAAGCACAACTATATACGGAATTAGAAGCACGACCGAAAAACATAGTAGGGAATTGCGGAATTAAAAAACAACTGTTTTTAAGGAGTACGTCTTTTCCATATCCTAAAATTACCTAAATTCTATAGTAAAGTGTTCAGATTAGTAGATTTACTATGAATTAAAGTCAAAGTCAAAGTCAAAATATTCTTTATTCAAATAGGCCTAGCAACAAGCACTTTCGAATCGTCAGTTATAACATGTATTAACATATATATTAATTAATTATTTAGAGCAATTTATTGATGCTATTATTATTCTTCAAAATAAATATTGTTGTTGTAGACATGTCAAAGTAAGAAATTATTTTGTAGTAAAATTCACAATAGGATCGTCAAAAAATAAATAATAATAATAATAGAAAAATATATAAAAAATAGAAATCTAGACAGTTTCTAGAATAAAATCAAAATATCAAAAAAAAAGATCATATTAATATCTAACGCCATAATGATTAATTCATTAATATTTCAGTCACAATTAATCCCACGGTGTTTTATCATTCATGTAGTCATGTGTGCTATAATATGCTTTCGATATGAGTTGACGCTTTACATAATTTTTAAATTTATTAATAGATAATTCAGTTAAATTTCTTGGAAGCTTATTATAAAACTTCACACCATTACCCATGAATGATTTTCTAATTTTCTGTAGGCGAGTGGTGGGCACCGCGAGTTTGTGTTTATTTCGAGTATTAATATTATGTATGTCACAGTTCTTCCTGAAATTTACAATGTTTTTATGTACATACACAATATTATCATAGATGTATTGACAATGCAATGTCATTACATTAATGTTCTTGAACTTATCTCTAAGTGAGTCTCTATGGTTCATTTTATATATTGCTCGAATAGCCCTCTTCTGCAGAACAAAAATGGTATTAATATCTGAAGCACTGCCCCATAGTAAAATACCATACGACATAATACTGTGGAAGTAACTAAAATATACTAATCGAGCTGTCTTCACGTCTGTCAGTTGGCGGATCTTGCTCACGGCAAAAGCTGCAGAACTCAGTCTATTCGAGAGATTAGCAATATGGGGACCCCATTGGAGTTTGGAATCTAATGTTAATCCAAGAAAAACTGTACTATCCACTAGTTCCAATTCCTCATCTTTCACAATGACACTTGTTTGATTGTGCTTAACGTTAGTCGTGACAAACTTGATACATTTGGTCTTTTTCTCATTTAACAATAAATTGTTGACATTGAACCAATTAACTACTTTAGAAATAGCATTGTTTATATCTATATTAGCTTGTTGCTGTCGTTTGACTTTGAATATAAGAGAGGTATCGTCTGCAAACAATACTATATCATGGTGGGTCTTTACGAGGTATGGCAAGTCATTTATGTAGATAAGGAATAGGAAAGGTCCCAATATTGATCCCTGCGGTACACCCATCGAGACCACTGATCCTGGAGATCGCTGTCCATTCACATCGACCCTTTGTATTCTACCATATAGATAAGATTTTAGCAAATTCAGTGCCGATCCTCTAACTCCATAGTAGTGCAGTTTCCTGATTAATGTTTCATGACATACGCAGTCGAAGGCCTTGGACAAATCGCAAAAAATACCTAAGGCATCCTGTGACTCTTCCCAGGCATCGAATATATGTTTAGTTAGCTCAACAGCCGCGTCGGTTGTCGAGCGACCCCGCGTAAAACCAAATTGCTTATTATGCATTAAATTGTTTGCATTAAAATGTCTTATTAATTGGGACAAAACTAATTTTTCAAAAATTTTACTAAATGTTGGCAGCACAGATATTGGTCTAAAATTAGTGGGGTCAGAAGTGCTACCTGATTTAAATAAAGGAGTTATTTTACTATGTTTCATTAGATCAGGAAACTCACCGCAGTCAATACTGTTATTAAATACAACTACCAAGTCAGGCGCTATGACTTCTATTAGAGATTTGACAGCATGGACAGAGACTCCCCAGAGATCACCAGTTTTTTTGACATTAATTGATTTAAACGCCTTTATTACATCTGGGGTACTAACATATTCAAAATGAAGATTTCCACTACATTCTGAGGCGTTATCTTTTAACAATGTAACGGCAGACGAAGGTGAAGAATTTAATGTCTTTGTTGTGGATACTGGTATCTCAGTGAAAAATTTTTCAAATTCTGTTGCTACTTCTAAACTTGAATCTATAATTATGCCATTAATTTTTAGTTTAAGATCATTCATTTTGTGCTTTGATCTACCAGTTTCCACATTAATAAATTTCCATGTTGTTTTGATAATGTCCGAACTATTTGTAATTTTCTGGCTTATAAAATTACGTTTAGCTATATGACAATCTATTTTAAATTTCTTAGAATATTGTTTGACATGTTCCTTAAATTCATCACTCATATTAAACCGGCGTTCCTCATATAAAGCATACAGTGCTTGTCTACGTTTATGTAAGTCCTCAGTAGCCCACTCACTAAAAACTGATGTCCCACCAACCACGACCGATTTGGATGTAAAAATCGCATTATAATGTTTCATAAAAGTGTGAAAAAATGAATTGTACATTTCGTTTGGACTCATATCGGAAGACAGAAAGGGTAGCGCCTGGACTAGACTTTGCTTCATTCGTTCCATACGGCCCGTGGTTACTGGTACAATAGTTATTTGTTTCCTCAGGGTATTTCTTCTTAATGTCTCAAATACCATTAATTGACCTAAGTGATCTGATTCTAATTTACTGATTACACTTTTAGTGATTGGAACAATATTAGTGAAAATGTTATCTATACAGGTGGCGCTTGTAGCAGTGACTCTAGTAGGCTCCGTAAATATATGACTCAAATTACAAGATTTGAAAAGATTCAACAATCTGATACTTGTTGTTGAATTTTCTAAAATGTTTACATTGAAGTCTCCGCATATAAGTAATTTCTTACTAGAGAGTGATATTTTAAGTAGCACGGATTCCATTATGCTTTCAAAAAGGTCAAAATTACTTAATGGCGGCCTATACACACAGACAACAATAAATTGCTCTAATTCTACTGCACTTATTTCTATGGTCCGTTCAACAGACAAGGATACAATGTCCTTACGTTCCTTAAATTTTAATTTATTATGTAATATTATTAATGACCCACCATGTATGGAACTAAGTCTGGTGAACGAACTTCCCACCTGGTGGTTATTAAATTGAGGCATTAATTCATTATTTTTTAACCAATGTTCAGTTACACACAATATTTCAATATTATAATCATTCAAAAAGAGTTCAATCTGTAAGTCTTTTCCTCTAATAGACTGAATATTTTGGTGAACCAGGTGCATATATTTTCCATGATGGCAGTATCTTTCATTAAATTTATTAATAACTAAATTGCCAGAGTTTGAGTACTCCTTTGTCTTAAAATCTAATTTAAATGATTGGTTAAAACTGGAACCAATTCCAACTGTATATTGAACTGCTCAATAGGAGCAGAGTTATGTGCCAAATTCTTGGCAGAAATGTCAAATAAATAGGATAGTGACAAAGCTATTTGTCTTTTATAATAATTACAAAGGTAAAACTTACCTTTAGTCAATAAATTGTGTTTACCAACATATTTGTTAGTGTCAATTATGCTAAACTTACTACTATATGTACAGAGATTATGCAGAGCTATATTCAAATTATATCTAGTGTCATTTTCTGCCTTTGAAATCTGATGACAATAGGGGAATGTGAACATAATAATTTCTTTTACAGTTAATGTGTCCAATTTTTCAAAAAAATTAATTAAATTATGTTTGTTCACATTTCCTCTGTTACCCATAAGAATAAGCAGTGTTGTTTTAGAATGAATACTATTATCACTCATAATTTGATGTGACATATTATCAAGGCTACTATAAGGCAGACAATTGCTTATTGCGCTAAGCCCTGTTAAGTGATCGCTTAGATATGTGCCCATATTACTTCCAAACTCATCACAGTACATAATTACATTAGGTGTGTTTGTTTCTGAAGTGTGGAAGGAGCTATTATTATTTTGTTCTTGTGGAGGTACACTGGCACAAAGGTGTGGGTTCGATGGACCATCTGATAAATGACCACTCATTTGTTTACATAAACATGACTGGCCATTGGTCAGTGACTCAAACCGTTCCGAGTTATAATTAATTTGTGTTATTAAATCATCCATGGCTAATGAATATTCATTAATAACTTTTTTTGAATTTTCATTCATCCTATCTAAAGATTTTATTGAGTCCTCCAACTTATGAATTTTTAATTTCAATATCTGTGTGTCAGTTTCATATTTTGATCTACTATTTTTCAACTGAGCAGAATATATATCCAACTTATCCACTAAATTCACATTAATTTTGCTAAATCTCAAGTTCTTGAAAAACAATTTATTCCGTTTTGACAACGTTTGTGTTTTTTTTATGAATCTGTTCAGTCTAAGATATTTCTTTAGTTTATTACCGCTGCAATGTTCTAACCCTGATGTGTTAGAATCATTGGTTAAATCTATAGTAACCACAGGATTATCAATTGCAGAGGTAGCCAACTTTGAGTCGGGCCCGACCAGTTCCTCGAATAAACTCTGAGTGTGAGCCTCTGCAGCTTTAGTTTGGGCTTCCTGTAGGTCGTAGATTTTTTCGTGGGCATCATGTAGCGCTCTCTCCAGTGAGTTAATGTCCTTCAAAGCCTCTTCATATGCAGCACCACACTCAGTAAACCGGTCTACCGTCTCCTGAAGCCGGGCCCGCTCAGAATTTACATCATTGTAATCACTTTCTAAGGAACATAAATCTTTTTTTAACTTATCTCTGCTATCAAGTACTAATAATAGTTCCTTCTCACTGTCCTCTCTCTCACCAAGCAATTGAGCACACAATTCCTTGGATGTTTTTAGTTCAAGCAAGGTAAGTTGAAGTTTATCAGTTTCCTGCTGGCGAGCCGCAGCAGCTGCTCTGCGAGTTAGCATTATTGTTTTTCTTTAGTTAAGCACAAAAACAAAACAAGGAATTGCTTACTCAAACTAAGCGAAATTACAGTTAGGTACTTACATGAAATTCTGGCGTCTCACTATGCCCATACACTGCCTTTCAATACAATTCTGTACAATGATTTACGCCTTGTTATACACACAATTAGACAAATAATTAATAAAGCAAGCAAATAGGACTGCGAAACGAACACAGATTTCAAATCCAGGCTCCAACGTACAAACGTCCGTTGACAGCTTCAAATACACGAGTGCCCGGGCACTGTACTAAGGAATTATATATTAAACTAACACTGGTGTCGCTTATTTACTCTATTTTCACCATTCGAATTTACTTTTAATCGTAAAATATTAATTATTATATTAAAATTAATCAGCTGATACAACTTTGACGTTTGACGTTGGCGAATTATATTATAACATTGAACTGAAGCATTATAATTTAACTATTTAGCATGTGGAATTTTGGGGTAACATTTTACGAGATTGGCAAAAGTGATTACATTTGACACTTATTTTCATAAAAATGGTCCACTAAATCATAATACGTAATTTGATCATATGAAACTATGGCAAAAATGACGTTTGTAACAGCCCGTTTGTGGACCCGGGTATGTCCTAAAACTACGACCAAGACCACCGGGGAATGGGCAGCAGCATTCCTTGAGTGCGGTGGAGATACTGCGATCGCCAACCCGCATGCCAAGCGTGGCGATTATGGCATTTACCCCCCATGAAATTGGGGGAGGCCTATGTCCAGCAGTGGACGTCCTAGGGCTGATATGGTGGTGGTGGTGGTGGTAACAGCAAAGTTTGTTTGATTATCTTATTTGAATTCCCTGCAAAACACAAAATAAAAATCCCTTTGTTTTCTTCAATTGCGTAATTTTGACGCTTTTTGGGACATGGTCTGTTTTTGATGTATGTAATTGCGGCAATCAGTAAATCGACCGTAACTTACTAAATACTTACTGAATATCCATGAAAATTTATTTAATCAGTTCTATATGAAATCCTACACAATGATTAAAATAATTTATAATGAAAATACTGTCTCATTACAAAAAGTACTTGCAAATGCGTGTAAGCTCTTACGCCCACGCCAAGCACTTCCTACAGTTTCGGTGGTTTGACGTGGACTGACTAAAACAATAAATTACGTAAAAATATACCATATGTCCAGAGTTTGTTGTCTCCTTGTCCATTCGACGCAATATTGTCTACAGTTTATATGAATATTTATATATTTTGAAAATAGTTAATAGTTTTCTTGTTTTTGGACCTTAACCGATAATTTCCGTAATTCCGTACGTTTACGGAATTCCGTACATTACTTAAAATAAAACCACTACAGATCAATACAGGATTTACGCTTGTTTCCATTCATTTCAGTATCCCAAATATAACGATTATACGTGAACATGGGTCAGGGGTAAGTGTTAGTGTAAGCCGGTAAGCTTTCATGCTAAATCTATGCGAATATAATTTTTAAGATTACTTTTTGCACTCGCAGCTTGTGCATGCTTATGGAGCATAGTTAGAAACCGGCTCCACTAGGTTGTTCGTAATGCTCCATCTACTTATCTTTTAAGTGTTCCGTACAAAGAAGGTACAAAAGGAACAATTATGGCGCGACTCTGTCTATCTGTCTTTCTGTTTGTTTATTTGTCACAACCTTAAATATCTCAAATTACGTATTCTATCAATTTGAAATTTGGAATAATTAGTTGTAACCAGAGCTAATTCACGTGTATGGAAAATGAAAAATAAAAATTTATATTTATTTTCTATGTAAAATGACGGATACGAGGGGGTGCGAAATAGCGAAATATCAAAGTCTAGTTAGTAGGTCAAGTAGGGTATTATACGAAAGCACTTGAGTTGCACATTCTAAACCAGGTTTTCTATATTGGATTTATAAAGAAAAATGTTGAAAAAAATTCCTCGTTGCGAGTCAGACTCGTCCGGTTTTATTACAGGTTAGAGGATGACAGTTGGAAGTTTGCTTGTCCTTTCATTATATCATTATATGTCATTTTATCACAGAAGCAGAGCAGCACCATGAGTCTTGCATCCCCAAAATGGTGGCCAATAGTGACAGAAGAACAAGCGCATGCGCTTAGGTATTACGCGCGCAGGTATTACGATATCACTTATGACTCAAGTTATATCATCACCTCCACAATAAACTTCCCGCACTTGCATATTTGAGCGGCAGAGAGGAAGATACTTACTTCATTTTCGTTTCGCGATATGCCCTCTGAGAGACTGACTCGTGCTAGGCATCGTATTTTTCTGAAAAAACGAGATTTTCGAAAAATGAGCACAAAGACCACCGTGGGATGGGCAGCAGCATCCCTGGAGTGCGGTGAAAATACTGCGATCGCCAACCCGCATGCCAAGCGGGGCGATTATGGCATTTACCCTCCATGAAATTTGGGGGAGCCTATGTCCAGCAGTGAACGTTCTTAGGCAGTTATGGGTGGTGTGGAGCACTAACTAGATGATTTTTCATCCACGTTCACCCATGTAGGTACTCGTACTGTAAATCTTATGGAAATTGTGAAAGCCGCTCTGGGGAAAAGATTTAGAAACAAATAGGTATAAATAATGCTCGTAGGATTAGCCGACCAACTGTGTGTATGATAGGCTATTGGGCAAATATATCAAGAGTCAACAACATTAAAAGTATGGCAAAATCTGAAAACAAAAGTTAAATTATAATTTCTTTTAGGTACCCCAAGACCAAATTTAGTTGGAATACAGAAAATTCTAAACACGGGGCGGAAGCTTGCGAGGAATCGCTAGTAAGTAATAGTTTACTCTTCTATCTGGATAATTGGAAGGGTTTTTGTGCGTTCAATTAGCTAACATGTTAATGTTGCAACGTATATTTATTTTCATACACAAAATTTACGTAAATGTTGCCAACTTGTAAAAGTTAACCGTTAAAAATTATTTACATTCGTTGAATTTGTCAGACCACCGGGGGACGGGTAGCAGCATCCCTGGAGTGCGGTGGAGATCTATACTACGATCGCCAATCCGCAAGCCAAGCGTGGCGATTATGGCATTTAACCCCCATGAAATTGGGGGAGGCCTATGTCCAGCGGTGTACGTCCTACGGCTGATATGGTGGTGATGGTGGTTTAATTTGTAGTTTTATCGAAGGAAATTATCATAATAGTGCTCAAAAGCAAAGACATGATTTGTAGCTGTACTATTACTTATTCTGCAATAGTACTAATAATTATTATTATCGTACCTATATGGCATTTATTTTCGAACCGTGAGATCTTCACTTATTCTGTGACATGACGTGAAAAGTTGATGACCCAATATTCAAGTGAAATCTTAAACAATATCTTTTTTTTCAGACGAGTTCGTATATGTGGACGGCCAGTACCTTTTCGACCAGTTTTTGATGTATACTTAAAAATGTTAAGAGTTTTGTCTGTTAATAAAAGTTAAAATAATAATGTAATTTGTTTCTATCAGTTAAGTAGCCTGCGACTTCGCTGGCTGGGTCATGTCCACAGAATGAACCCGGATAGACGACCCCGCCAGGTAATGATGAGCCAGATAGCACACAAAAAAGACCCGTGGGACGGCCAATGCTGAGATTTAAGGACTCCTGCTAGCGTGACATGGCATGTTTTGAAATCAACCCTGGCTGAAATGAGACCGGAGTGGCGTGGAGACCTAAGCGCTGGAATAAAAAACCACGATGGCTTGAAAACCTGAAACAAAAAAGGCTTCGTTGCTCTAGCAATAACGCCTCACTTCCTGATCCAAGATTTACATGCAACATATGCGGCAAAACATGTCGTGCCGCTATCTGGGTGCCCCCGCCAAGACGAGCCAAGCGAAGCGCAAGGGCACTACCTACCTTTTCTTGAAGTGTTTCGTAGTTTGTTTGAACCCTCATAAAGTTGGTTTCCGATGTACCAGATAGTTCATATTCTCAGGATATGATGCCAATAATAGACTAATCAAACATACAAAGTCTCAATTGAATAGCTCTAATACTTTAGATTTTATTGGTATCTAAAATACACCGATTTCGTCACTGACACACTGATAATCATCAAAATGTTTGGCTACTTCCTGAAGTGCTAGAAAGCTGAAATTTGGTATGTAATCTAATTTTAGTATGCAACCAACAAAAAATTTCATATTTATTTATTTATTTCTTACAAATGTTTACATGGCCTTACAGTTAACCCAATGCGCCATGAAACTTAAGCTTATAAAATATCTATTTAGGCGACGAAACGGCGTGGCCCCGTTGCATCGTCGTCTCCGGTGTAGGATTCGGTAGGTTGCCCCGGAACCGTCGAAACACGACACCCTTCGGCCAGAAGTCAGCACACGCGATGGTCTCCTGCAGCGGCCGCGGCACGCGCACCACAAATGAGCACGAAGTGACGTGAACGCAGCTGGAACACCCTCAGCGGAAAGTCAGTGTTCTGGCGAACGTACTCCACCACATCATCAGCCGTGGCGGTGTAGTGCAGGCGCGATACATAGAGCGCCATGCTCGGTGTTGCAACTCGCAAACCCGAACCAACCGGTTCTGCAGTACCACACTGACTCTTGCGCGACTTGCGCTTCCTCGACACCGTTGTAAAACCCTCCTTATCCACATCGGTGCGAGAGGGCTTCTCCTTCGGAGGAACCCGAAATTCACGCGCTCTTGAGGGCGCGTCCTTCCGGTTGGCTGCGACAGACCGACCAGCTACGGCATCAGCATAGCGATGACGCGATTTAGAGGATGCGACGGGGGGAGGCCCGGCGCGGAGGGGGCACGCGGGCAGTGGAACGGCATGCGCAGTGTCAGCATCATGCAAACTGACCGAGTCGACATTTGACACCCGGTCATTACTCTTTATACATCATATACTTCTCCCGGTCATATACTTATAACTTTCGCCCTCTATTCCCTAAAATGGGGGGGAGTATTCGCATCACCTCCACGACGGTATTTGTTGAAGTTAGGGTCGGTAGAGTTAGGCCGTGTAGATTCAGAAGCTTGGCTCTACATGAGATCTGATATCTTTTTCACAAGGCAAACCTTACGTGGTCGTATTGGCAACATTTTACATGAAATGTTTTTGGTGGGATTGGTTTGTACAGCCATAAACGAAGCTGTATCAGCCGTGATGAGTTAAGTAAAATTAGGATTTTAAAGCTAAATTTGGCTAATGTAGGAAATGTGTTTAAAACGTAGGTTCCAACGTTGGCCACCATCCATAATGAAATAAAAAGACGCTCTAGGCACCAGATTGCCTGGGAGTATTATAGGTATTTTGTTGAAGTCTAGATTTAAACAAATTAATAAAACCGAAGCTAGAAATTTTGATATTAGTTTTTTTTATTTTATCGTATGGCATTTATTTACGGGCCGTGAGATCTCCGAGAAGACAAGTACGGTTGCCAGTTTTTGTTGCAGTTTTAGCACCACCTAGGGGTCACGTGTAGGGTAACGGTGGGTACTCCCTACGGACGTGGTGCAACTTCGACCCCCCCCTTGTCAAGAGAGTGGGCAACTTGACTCTGTTAGAAGTTCTCAAGCCGCCCGAAGGCCTCTAACTTGGCTTAACGACTGCTGTCGTAGACAGCAGCCGGGATCAACGGCTTAAAGTGCCTTCCAAAGCACGAAAGCGCTCAGTTAGTAACCACTCAAAGCGGTCACCCATCCAAGAACTGACCTGCGCCCACATTGCTTAACCTCGCATACCGCACGCGGTAGGCGGGTGCCGCTGGGCCACGAGCGCTCTATTAGGCTCTATATGATATTAGGTAACTATAGGTATTAAGAGGATGCCTAGATTTTGTAAACCACATTTTTCACTGCAAGACCTTAAGTATATCTTCAATTCTCCATCACGTAGGTATTATTGTCGTACAATATTGCCAAACTACAGTTTTCGTTAAAGTGCACTTAAACGTAAATATGAAAAGAACACTGGACAAAGGTAGCAATTTCCGAAGGTAACTCTCCATAGATGATTTCATATCTTCGTTCCTAGGGGTCATGGAACAAATATTCAAACCCAAAAGTTACAGCAAATTTTGTGATCTACAATATTGTAGAATCATGATTAGCACTAGAGTGAATTTTAAAGACAGTACAGGCAAAAAACTGAAAAATTGACAGCTTTTCCAAGATGACGGAGAAAGATATAAAGCTGGGAGGAAGAAAACTCTGGGTTGTCATTACTATATTGTCCTTTACAACATATCAAAAAACCATAACAAACGGAACTCTTTTAGGGCACCGGAACAACGATTTACTATATTTATGACGATTTATTTTCTATAGACTGCACTTATTCCGGTATACCGTAATTCCGGTTCAAATTTCGCAATGGCGACAGGCAGATCCGTAATCAGCAGGGTCAAAACACTCTGAAAACGTTTTCGCCCCAACTTTTACATAATTTACTTCATGCATTCTACTTTTTCAAAAATGGTCCTACTCTATTGGGGTCTCCAGTCACAAGCGAAGCTCGACGGAGTAGGGACTTACTGGCCGATCAAGCGAAGCATCTCTGTTTCAACTTCACTAAAAATGCTTTTGTATGTTCAGGTTTCCGGCGGATGTCCAGCTGTTCTCCTATTTAGGTCGCATTTCTCAACCGATTCTAGTAAACTTTTATGGGCAGGCTCGATTTATTTCGGTATTTTTGTGTCAGTTTTTGAAAATATAGAGAAAGTGGTTCTACGGCTCATATACGGTATTATTTAAGACATTACCTATATTCTAATATGCCAACTTTTAGCTGGTCATCAATATGCTTAGTGTATGCAGTAAGTACGGACCTTAAATGTAGAAATCCTGTGCTAAAGAACGCAAACAAATATTTTAACCAATCAATGTTAGAAGTCTGTTAAAAAAAATCGCGTATATACCTACAGAAACAAAGGGAAGTGTTATGAACAAAAAGAGTTATGCAAAGCCGTGTGAAAGGATAATATTTGGATTATATCATTGGATGAAGTACTGATACTGCTGATGGATAAAAATTTAACCGGGTTATTCTACAAGAAATCCGAATCTCAAGAGAAATGCCTAATATAATTAAAATAAGGTTAATTGATCGGAATAACACCTGCATGGGCATCGAGACGGTAGACAACTTCGTATATCTTGGCTCCTATATCTGCAACAATGGAAGCTGTGTTCCTGAAATCAAACATCGGATAGCCATGTGCAGAGACGCAATGGCACGTTTATCAGGAATATGGAGAAAACGGGGAATCACTAACAGAACGAAGATGCGGCTGGTTTGAGCACTTGTGTTCCCCATTTTCTTGTATGGTGTAGAGTCGTGGACTATTTTGGCAAGGGAAAGGAAAAGGATCGATGCATTCGAAATGTGGTGCTGGCGAAAAATGTTGCGAATACCGTGGACTGCCAAACGCACTAATGTGTCGATCCTCACGCAACTCCAGATAAAAGACCGCCTATCCACTATATGCCACCGCCGTATTCTTTCGTACTTTGGCCACGTTGCAAGGCGCGGAGACAACAGCCTCGAAAAACTGGTCATAGTTGGAAACGTGGAAGGTAAACGTGCCCGTGGTAGATCTCCAACGCGATGGACCGACCAAGTCAAGGGGAAGAACAGCAAGTTCTACGATGTGGTACGGATGGCCACTAATAGAAGCCGATGGAAGCAAATCGTACTGTCCAAAAAGACGTCGGATGATCACGATCTTCAGTCATGAAGGAACGACTACAGAGAGAGATCGGAATAAGGGCGTGACGGATTTCTGACCCTTTTTCAACTTCAAATTCGTGTATAGTGAGTGTTAAGAGGCCTTTAAGGTTTCCACTAGCGCCATTCGAATGTAAATAATTGTGATTACTTAAATTTACCGATAGATATTGAGAAAAAGAGGCCACTATGTAATCTATTTTGTATTTAAGTACATTTTGAATACGTCAAACTAGTTTTTACGTCGCTCGATCAGTCTATCTATGCGTCCAAAGTAAAAACGGCCGTTTAATTTGTATTAAAGTAGTTATTCTTACTTCGTGTGTTTAGACAGTATAGCCCCCGCCGTCGCTGACAAATTAACCTTGAGTTGTGTGTTGGTGTAGGATCTCCTTCAATAGCTTGTACAACTTTTTAATTTTATCTCGGTATATTTATATAAATAATTACAAAAAGGTACAAAAGGTGAATACGTATGTATGTGCTGTTAGTGACACATTGTTACAACCGTAACTAGTATTCTATACCAAAATTCTTAACCTTTATTATAGGCACAAAGTAAGTTGATACTCTTAAGAGCGCTTTACTAAAATGTAACAGGTCCACTAGCGCCACTCGTAAAAGTAAGAATGGCCATTTTATTTTTGAACTCACAGATTGACGAATCCAGCTACGTAAAAACTAGTTTGATGTAGGTATTCAAAAGGTACTTACCTAAATACGAAATACTTTACATAGTTAGTTCCTTTTTAGGGTTCCGTAGTCAACTAGGAACCCTTATAGTTTCGCCATGTCTGTCCGTCCGTCTGTCCGTCCGTCCGTCCGCGGATAATCTCAGTGACCGTTAGCACTAGAAAGCTGAAATTTGGTACTAATATGTATATCAATTACGCCGACAAAGTGGTAAAATAAAAAGTGGAAAAAAATATTTTATTAGGGTACCTCCCCTATACGTAAAGTGGGGAGTGATTTTTTTTTTTTCATTTTAACCCTAACGTGTGATATATTGTTAGATAGGTATTTAAAAATAAATAGGGGTTTACTAAAATCATTTTTTGATAATGTTAATATTTTCGGAAATAATCGCTCCAGAAGTAAAAAAAAATGTGTCCCCCCCCCCCCTCTAACTTTTGAACCATAAGTTTTAAAAATATGAAAAAAATCTCAAAAGTAGAACTTTATAAAAACTTTGTAGGAAAATTATTTTGAACTTGATAGGTTGAATAGTTTTTGAAAAATTACAAAAACTACGGAACCCTACACTGAGCGTGGCCCGACACGCTCTTGGCCGGTTTTTTTTATTTCAAATATCTATCGTTAAATTTAAATAGTCACAATTATTACCGAGTGACGCTAGTGAACCCGTTACATTTTAGTAAAGCGCTATTAAATATAGGCTGACTTGTTTACTAGTAGAATATAGAGCACTTATCATTGTAGGTCACGTTCATGCAACTTTAAGATAATCTGAATTGTTATCTACGACGGTTAAATTAGACGATTCCCATTTATAAGCGAATCTAAATCTATATATAAACCAAAACACATGGGAAGATCATGCATTTACGGTAAACTTCAAGGTAGGTAGGGTCAGCAGCTAAAATATCTAGAGTGGCGGCAGCGTGTCCAGCCAAGTTCACCCCGGGAACTGGCGGACAGCAGCCATGTGTTATTTTATTTTACACGAAACGTTTGGAGCCACTTTTGACCCCCCAATAACTCAAAATCTATCTAACATAAAAAAAATGAAATTTGGTACATGTATTAACCCTTTAGTACTGCCAAGTTAAAGCTCAAAATGCATTAAGCCGCAGTAAATTAGTCTTAATGTAAACAATGTAGTGCCGGACTTGGCACCATTTCAGAGAATCTACGGAACTTGGCAACCAAGCATGGCATATTTTAATATTAAACTTGGCTCCCATTTTCACATTTATGTTTTTGATGGGATACACATGATAATGCGATTAGTTCATTCAAAAATATCTTCTCTCAAATCTATTGCAGCTGACTTGACTCTACTACTATAGGTATTACATCGTCGGCGTTACGTGTCTACATCCATTTTTAGATTTTTAAGTTATGTTATGTACGTAGGTACTCTGATTTTGAAAAGATTGCAGAATCGCCATCCAGATATGATGACATCTTGAGAAGTCGATACGGTAAGATAGTGTAGCGAGACACATCGTTTAAGATGGCCGATTTGACAGCGTTCATCTGGTAAGTATAAAATACGTGTCCTATTTATTCCCTACGAATAATATAATTAGGGCGACACTTTGGTATAGGTAAAAAAACTTAAGAAGATGACCTGACCGACAAAAGAATTGAGATCTAAATGGGTGCCAAGTTAGTTTTACTGTAAACAATGTAGTGCCGGACTTGGCACCATTTCAGAGAATCTACGGAACTTGGCACCCATTTAGATCTCAATTCTTTTGTCGGTGAAGACGACAACCAAGCACAGCATATTCTTAATATTGAATTTGGCTCCCATTTTCGCATTTATGTTTTTGATGGGATATCATTACTTTTAGTCAATCTTCGCCAAATGGTGCTTTTTAAGAGCGAATGCACGAGTTACTATACAAAATACCCAAATCGCTATAGGTGCACCTCAAATATTTGAAGAGTTACCTCGATTTCTCCAGGACCCTATGATCAGATTCTTACCTGATAACTATGGGACTACCCCTGAAGTATACCGTTTCAAACAAAAGATGAATTTTCCAAATCGGTTAATAAATGACGGAGTTATGAGGTAACTAGCATAAATAACAAATAATAATATATTGACTATAGGAAGGCCTATGATTCGGTGCCTCACTCATGGTTGCGGAGGGTCTTAGAGCTGTATAAAGTTGATGCAGTTCTGAGATCCTTCTTAAGTGCTTGCATGAGGCAGTGGACCACTGTCGTTCGTCAACCAGGAGGGGGAGATGGTCCCTCTGGCCCGCAAGACTCTATCAGGATTGAGCGAGGTATATTTCAGGGTGACAGTCTGAGTCCCTGATGGTTTTGCCTAGCGCTGAATCCGCTCAGTACTCTGCTGAAGGATTCAGGATTAGGTTGCCAGCTGCGGAGAGAGGGTGAGGTAATTTCTCATCTGCTCTACATGGACGACCTAAAACTATTTGCACCAAATAAACATGACCTGTTGGAGCTACTGAAAACCACAGAGGTCTTCAGTAGTGCCATCAAAATGGAATTTGGTGTCGACAAGTGTGCGGTCATGCATGTACAGCGGGGGAAAGTTGTAAATTCAACAAATTTACAGCTTTCTGAGACAACGTCACTCAGATCTCTCTCCGAAGTAGATACCTATAAATATCTTGGTATGTCACAGTCTTTGGGTATCGCGGGTGAGGGCGTCAAGCAGGCAGTGAAGGAGCGCTTTTTCTGTCGCCTGACAAAAGTACTCAATAGTCTTTTGTCGGGCGGCAATTGCGCCTTCAACGCCAGGGTGATGCCCTTGCTCACATACTCCTTTGGCATATTAAGATGGAGCCAGACTGAGCTCGATTTCCTGGATCGAAGGGTGCGTGTACTGCTCACTACGCACCGTATGCTACACCCGCGCTCGTCTGTTATGAGACTGTACATCCCGCGAAAGCTTGGAAGTCGTGGCTTCTTAAATGCCAAAGACCTTCACAACCGAGAGGTGTGCAGTCTCAGAGATTATTTCTTAAACAGCGAGTGTGGGATGCATCGTGATGTGGTGGCAGTAGATACACTCCTCACCCCGCTCTCCATGGCAAAAGAGAACTGGCGCAGACTTAAAGTGCTGAGCGCCGAGGACCGCAGGGCGGTGTGGAAGAGTAAGGAGCTACACGGCGAACTGGCTACGTTTTGGAGATCTTTTTGGGGAAACTGAAGGTTTTGTCTGTGCAATTGCGGACGAGGTTATCATGACGAACAACTACCGGAAATATATCCTGAAGGATGGTACGGTCGACATTTGTCGGGCATGCCACCGTCCCGGAGAGTCACTCAGGCATATTATTTCCGGTTGTAGTCATCTTGCTAACGGCGAGTACTTGCACAGACATAACTTGGTGGCCAGGATTATTCACCAGCAGCTTGCTCTTCTATACGGTCTTGTGGATTTCGAAGTTCCGTACTATAAGTACACACCTGCGCCAGTTCTCGAGAATGGTCGTGCAATGCTCTATTGGGATCGATTTGTCATCACGGACAGGACTATTGTAGCCAACAAGCCTGATATCGTGCTGAGAGATCGATTGAAGCGCCAGGCAATACTCGTTGACATCACCATCCCCCATGACGAGAATCTCGTGAAGGCTGAGAAGGACAAATCTAGCAAGTACCTAGACCTGGCACACGAGGTAACCGCCATGTGGGATGTTGATTCAACGATCACTGTCCCGATAGTCGTCTCCGCGAACGGTCTAATAGCAAAGAGTCTCGACCAACATCTCAAGAGACTCTCGTTACATGGCTGGGTCAAGGGTCAGATACAGAAGGCGGTACTCCTGGACACGGCGCGGATAGTCCGGAGGTTTCTCTCTCTGTCGCCCTAACCACAGGTAGCTTAGGCCCTGCCTCGCTGCCGGCGGCACCCTAGGTTAGGTTTTTTATAATGCTTTTATATTTTGTATGTATGTTTATATATTTTACTTTTATATAGTTATTGTAAAAAACCTAGCTTAAGTACGAAAATAAATACAGTGATAATAATAATAAAACAAATAAAAATATCACTGTTTTCTGATTTTTTCTGGTGTACACATACAATTAGTCAGTCAGTCAGTGGTAAAAATGCCGTTTTTTGGAATTTAATATCTAAATACCTATTAAACCTATATTTATGAAATTTGGGGTTCTAGTTGTTCTACATGATCTTAATATATGTACCAAATTTCATTGTTTTATGTTAGATAGATTTGGAGTTATTGGGGGGTCAAAAGTGGCTCCAAACGGTTCGTGTAATATAACACACGGCTGCTGTCCGCCAGTTCCTGGGGTGAACTTGGCTGGACACGCTGCCGCGTCTCTAGATCAACAGTCGACAGACAGAAAGATCTAAAATGCAAAACCGCCTACGCCCCGCTTATGTCCGTCGCGATCATGCTAGTCTAGGCTGATCCGCTTTCCCTGTACTCCCTTTGAACGCCAAGTACCTATAAAGTGGTCGTGTGTCGTCGTGCCCACCACGCCAACAACCACTAAAAAGGTCGGAGTGAAGGTGTACTTTGATCATGAAAAAAATCTATTATGAGTTGTTTTTATTGTTTTAAACGTTACATCCATTTTGGATACCTTGGCGTCTGAGTGATCACTTCATTCAAATATGAAAGCGTTCAAAGGGTTAACAAGTTATCTTTAACCACTATTAAGCCGGAACATAACGTAGGTGCTGACTGTAAAACTAGTGACCTCTTACTGATATATGTAATTATTTTCAGTTTGCTTATAATTTCCTGTGGCCAATATGCGTCTTCGAAGGACGACATTCGGAAATTCCCTCCAGCATTTCGATTCGGAGCTTCTACAGCGGCTTATCAAATTGAAGGTGGCTGGATTGAGGGCGGTAAGGATACTATAAAGCTTGAAACTCACAGAGTGCAGCACAGTGCCGTTGCGATAAAGCGAACGTGGTCCGGGGCACTTGTTACTCCGGGCGACATGTTTCAAACTCTTCGACACGCCTGCCCGCGCTCCACGTGCGTGTCATTAGCATTGCAGTGGGCGGTGGGGAACCCGGCAGTGTAGGTAAGCTGCAAATACGCCGCGAGAGAACTCATCCTGAGGAAGAATTCTTGGAGAGTTCTAAACATGTCGCCAGAAATGACAATTAATACGTGAGTCTTAAGTCTTAACCGTCGTAGTCATTTACTTTTAAACATGACATGACTCACAAAAATATTAATTCAAGTGTGGACGTATAACTGATAATAACAGTCTCACTTTCTTGACGATAGTAGTGTTTGTACATTATATTATATCCTACCAACCTACAAAAAGTTGCATCCAACTTTGGCGCCGATATTGTAGCGCAATCTCTTAACCCTTTGAACGCCAAGAGCCTATAAAGTGGTCGTGTGTCGTCGTGCCCACCACGCCAACAACCACTAAAAAGGTCGGAGTGAAGGTGTACTTTGATCATGAAAAAAAATCGATTATGAATTGTTTTTATTGGTTTAAATGTTACATCAATTTTTGATACCTTGGCGTCGGAGTGATCACTTCATTCAAATATGAAAGCGTTCCTTTGAATAAATATATGATAAAAAATTTCGCCGTTGCACCGATATATAAACTTATTTGTCTGTATCATCCCTTACCTGTGTTTTGTGTAGGTACAGTAGAATATTAACATACTCGTACATATCATAAAAAACGCCCGCATGGTCAGGCTGGAGGATTCCTCTGGATTTATTCGAGGCTGCTCCCCCACCACGCATTGCTATCGCTTTACTGGGCCCGGCCATAGCCCGGCTATAAAGCCACGGTCAGGTCCAAGAAAATGGTGCCGACTGTACCTACCTACGAGTATCCGAAATATCTCGAGTCATTCACGCCGGTTCTTCTCGTGGCAGAGGTTTATTATCCCGAACCGGTGTTAGTTTATTGACTTTTATTAGTGCATACCTAAATTGAAGAATAAATAAGTTTAACGTTTGCTTTTTATTCAATACTTAGGTAGTTCTAGAGGTTCTAAGTTAGAACTGTTAGAAGTAAAAGCTTGGAGCTCCAATAGCGTCCTTAAAATACGGACATGATACTATCGTCAACAATTAATTCGTGTATGGAGAAATGAGAGTCCACACCCAGTGCAATTATTCCTTCTTGTTTTCACACTTTTTTGTTCGCTAGTGTCTTTATCAATGTGTTCCATTCCCCAGGCAAAGGCTTGTCTATCTGGGATGTAGCGACCCACATGGACCCGTCGCCAATTGAAGACCAGAGCACAGGCGATGTCGCCGCCGACTCCTACCGCCATTACAAACGTGACGTCGAAATGGCCAAGGAACTCGGCTTAGACTTCTATCGATTCTCCATAGCCTGGACTAGAATCCTACCCAACGGGTTCTCAAACAAAATCAATCAACCCGGCGTCGACTACTACAACAACCTGATCAACCATCTCCTCGATCACGGCATTCAACCACTTGTAACCATGTACCATTGGGATCTCCCCGAAAACCTACAGAAGCTTGGCGGATGGTCTAATCCGCTTATAGTGACATGGTTCCACGATTATGCAAAAATCCTCTTCGATACGTACGGTGATAGAGTCAAGACTTGGATTACAATAAACGAGCCTAAGCAAATATGTTACGAAGGATACGGCAGTGACGGGAAAGCGCCGTTTTTAAACGCTACAGGAATAGCTGATTATATCTGCGCAAAGAATGTTTTGTTAGCTCATGCAAAAGCATACCATTTATACAATGATAACTATAGAAAATTGCAGAATGGAAGTATCGGTATATCTATTAGCTGCACGTGGTATGAGCCATTTTCGGACACTGTGGATGATGATCAGGCGGCGTTTGATGCTAGACAGTTCGATGTGAGTACTTATATTTAACTAAGCCACCCAAACTAGATAGGAAATTAATTGCAAAATTGGGAAGTAGCAAGATTTATCACATCTTGTTGGTTCTTTTGTAAACTAATCCAAAGTTTCGGAACAAGTTGAGAACTTTTAGAACTACTTAGTTCTCTCAACTCAGCCAACTAAGGATCAACAGACCAATCAAAGTTAAACATGGCGCCGGCAGCTGTCATCCCCTAGAAATTTTGGCAAACTGATTTTATAATCAGATTTTAATAAACACCGAGTACGACTACAGGCTGTTTGTTATCAACACGTTAAAGAGTTTGCGTTAGGATTAATAAAAAAAAATGCATGCTTAGTCAAGTCATATGGCTCATGAAATTTGTTATATGGTCTTATGAGAGGCGTGGTTACATATACATGCGAATAAGGTTCCAGTCTAAAATATTGTAACAACAAATAACCCCTCCAATAAATAACCCTATTATTAATTTACAGTGGGGTCAATACGCTCATCCAATCTTCTCGAAAGAAGGCGACTTCCCCCAAGAACTGAAGCACAACGTGGCTTACAAGAGCGCCGAGCAAGGGTTCCCACGCTCCCGCCTCCCGGAGCTTAGCAAGAGGGAGGTTGATTTACTTCGGGGCAGTTCGGATTTCTTCGGCGTCAATTCGTACACCACCAAAATGGCGTACAGGTAAAGTAGATTACCTAATTAAGAGAGGTAGGTCACAGCGGATCGAAATCTCTGGGCAGCCCAACTGGCCTGGGGAGAAGCTACTCCTATACTCCGCAGTCATAGTATACTTGCTCTTTAGGTATGTAATAATAATATTATTCACGCCAATAATAATATTATACTTTATTCACGCCAATAAAACAAATTTTAGTAATTACACACTTCTGCCAAAACACAATGCGGTTTGTTGGCAGTCGAGGCTCCAATTAATAAACCAATACGAATCACAATTACTCTGGCATTCTACAAAAATAAAAACAAATTAAAAGATAGGCTAGGTTCCTGGGTAGGCACAACAATACTTAATACTAACATAGTCTTAAGTCAAACGCTACTTGTACTAACAACATATTATATGGATGCGGAACCGATCCGAAATCAAGATTAATAAATAAATAAATAAATACAGCTGAACTAATACAGGAAAAACCCACAATACTAAGGAGTTTTTTAAGAATGTATGTGTGTGTGGTATTCTATTTATGGTGGTGAGTAAGGTCGCCAAAGCCCCCCAGGATACACTATGTTGAGTAGGGTCTGCTGAGCATGGGCTTATTTTCGAGTACGCCACTTGTCCGGTCCTTCCTAATGTCATGACTCATGAACCTGTCGAGCTGGTGGACGACCGATGCTTCTTTTTCCCAGAAGTCACTCCGTTAATATTTTGGTCCACCTGCCTAAACTAACCTAACTAGGGTTTGCAGTCCCGGTCCCGATTTGTATGAAATTTCCCGGGAATTCCCGGAAAATTTACATGCCCTAAACCTAACCTAAAAACCTGTTCTGGGAAGGAGAGCTCATCTCGGCATGCCGGTCAGGTGACGAGACGACGTATTGTAGGAAGGCTGGGAGAGACCTATGTTCAGCAGTGGATTGATGATGATAACATTGATAACGAAACTACAGCAACTTATTATTTTAAAAGAACGCGGCATTGTACATATATGTCATATTCTTTCTCATTTTGTCTACAGAGACGCGTCGCTGGAAGGCATGTACGCCGTGCCATCGTATATGGACGACATGGGGGTGGCGCTAGTGAAGGACCAGTCTTGGACGCAATCTCAATCCAGTTGGTTACAGGTTCGTTAATGTCCCTACATACATAAGTACATAAACTCACAACTACGTCAATGTTATGCTCACATGCCCACAAGGTTCAGATTGACTACGTTAGCCACATGTCAACACGCCAGGGACAACTACGAAGAAAAGAGCAGTCGCCTTGGTCCAAAATGTCCGCGCAGCTTATTTTTACGTCTACCACCTACGGGTAGAAAGAAGGTGGTGCTGTGGTGATATTATAGCTCCGAAGGCTACGGAGGCTCTTGATCGTTTTCCTTGGTGCACCCAAAATAACTGATGAATTTATTCCTAGGTACCTATGAAGCGTAGCCATACGTGACATGCGTCACAGTGAGCTTCGTAGCTTTATCGTCATTCCTCTAGCGTTTTACCCGGTTGAATCCTAAAGGAGCTTTGGGATCCTCTTTGGCAGCCAATCATCAAATTAGGTAGCATTAGATTTACAAAAGAGACTACCAGCTGACTTTCCAAGTCAGAGGGAAAACTGGCCATTGTTGGGATTAAATCGGTTTTCTCACGATATTTTCCCTCACTGGAAAGCTTTTGTTAAATATTAGAGGATAACTCGTTAACTTTTTTAAAAATCCTATGGTATAAAGAGCTGGGGAATCCACGACCTCCAGATTAAAAGTCAGTCTTACCCCTCGAACTTAAATATTCCAGATGGTACCCTGGGGCTTCTACAAACTGCTGGTCGACATAAAAAACCAGTACGACAACCCGCCAGTGATAGTCACAGAGAACGGCTGGTCGACGGGGCTGGGCCTACTGGACGATTCCAGGATACTCTACTATAGGAGCTACCTGAGTATGCTTCTAGATGCGATTGACGATGGCTGTGACATACAGGGATACGCCGCATGGAGTCTAATGGATAATTTCGAGTGGAAACACGGTTACACGTGAGTTTTTGAACCATTTACTAATTTGTCCTTCTCTAGCAAACTGATAACCTTTTGGCTAATGAGAGCTATGTTATTTTCGGATTGGCTTATATAGCTACGAGAGGCACTGTGCGCTGTGCCTTACATACAGACGCTATTTAAATCATCTGTCAAGATGAATGAGGCCTATGATGATGTCAACGAAGGGGCCATCCACATATTACGTCACAGCGATAGGGGGAGTTGGGTTATACCCAACGTGACAGTATATACTTACGTGTTAAAGAGATCGGAAAAAGTGTGATAATTATTGGCTATGTGCGAAGTAGGTGGTGGGGGTAAGCTAGGCGATCGTAGCGCACACCATGGCAGAAATGTGTACTTATACCGGGGACCACTGTCAAATTTACTTTCACGTTTTCTATTGGTTTCTTAACGTTTTCCTACGATTCGTTTCATTTGTATGTATTTATTTATTCTCTTATTTATTTTAGTAAAATTTCCAATACGGGGTCTTTCTCGTTTACTCGTTTCTCGTAAATAAAATATTCATGTGTCATTATTTGACATATCTGAGTTTTGACATTGTCTCGGGACCTTTGACGTTTCAGACGGGCACATAGCCAATAGGGGGGTTCAAAAAGTCGAAATTTTGCGTGGACGGGCCCTTAAAAATCGTCATTATTGACATCGGCAACCTTTGATTAAAATTGACACAATTTAATGTAAAATGAGGCTAACCTGCGGGTCCATGATGGTTGCCATTTTAACACAATTATTGTCGTGGATAAGACATTCATCACGGTCTGACAAGTATGCGAGTGCGAGAGTGACGGGCGTCTTATCCACGACGATAAGTGAGGAGACCATCATACGCTCGCTGAGCTATTTGAGTTTGCTGCATGAATATACGTCATTAGTGTAGGCATAATACCTATCTGCTGTGCTACCGCGAACTTCGTGTCGTGCCGTCCCTTTCACTCTCGTGTTATACTTTATATGACGGAAAGGGACGGTACGATACGAAGTACGATTTTCGAAGTTCGCGGTAGCACCCCTGTAGGCCCGACTGACTTACATTGATGTTGCAGAGAAAAATTCGGCCTCTACGAAGTGGATTTTCACAGCAACCAACGAACACGGACTCCCAGGAAGTCAGCGTTTATCTACAGGGAGATCATTAGGGCTAGGGCCCTCGACCCCAACTACGAGCCTGACAAAATGTCAGAAATCGGACCACAACTTGCCAAGCAGGAAACCAAGGATAGGCTATTTTAGATTAAATTTAATATTATGTTGTTAGACAGAGTTTTATTCTCCATCCCATATTGGATTAGATATCTTTCTTATTTGTCATTGTGAGCACATCAATGTAATTTCTAAACTAAGAGCATTTACTCGTAAAACACAGGAGACTCCATTAGTATACTTACCCTTCTATAAAACTTTTTTTCTATCGGCTATTGTATGGCTATTGCCGATTCCGCGTCGATAGGTTCGGGGACACCCTAACGTTCAGGGTCAAATAATGAACAGGATACAAAATATCAAATATATTTTAGAAATTAAACGACAATAGAAATTTTCATATTTCCTTAACCTAGTAAATTGAGTGATTGTTCAAGTGACGAACTGCTATCAATATTTTTGAATACAAGTCCATGTACTTTTGTATCTATTAGTCTATTGGTTCATTTTACGGAACACCGTGCGCATAATGCTTTCCCTTTCGCGCTTACAAAGTCTAAGCCAGTGTGAAAGGGATAATAGTTTGCCTTCAGTCGTCAGTTTGTGCCAAAGCTTACTGCCAAAACTTAATACAAATACTTAATTTGTACTATCACTTCAATGTGCATACGTTGGAGCGTCTTCACATTACGTTACGATCCGATAGCGACATTGGATCGAGCAAAATGTATGGAAAATAATTTATACCCAAATAAAACCGACTCCGATTGACTTCAAAAAATACCGAAAGCGCCATACGCGTGCCTATCAAATTTGAAGAGTTCGCTCGCTTCACCAAATTTATATGGGACCAACCTGGGAGTACCTGCTTTGAAACAAAAAAAAGAACTATCATAATCGGCCAACGTGGTTAAGAGTTATCGGGGAACGTAGGTACATACATAAAAAAACATGCAGACAAACCGAGATCCTCCTTCCTTCTATTGAAGTCGGTAAACAAGTGTTTTCCAAAAAACAGTACATGAACTTTCATAATTCCGAATCGTTTTCTTATTCTGAATCGTTGATACTGTCGACCGTTATAAAAGAAAAGGTGTCGCAAATATTCTATTGGAGTAGAATAGAATATTTGGGACACTGGGACTTTTTTTTTATTATTCATTTTGGTATGGTGTTTTTTGTATGTAAATATGTAATCAATTTCATAGTCAAATCTGTCATTATTTTCTTCTACAACAATCGAGAGTGCCATCAATGTCATCATCATCATCAGCCGAAAGACGTCCACAGCTGGAAAATCGCCTCCCAAGGATCTGCGAGTGTCAACTATTCTGAATTAGGAAAACCCAAAAATATGTAATTAAGAAAAATAAGATCAGTTTTTTTTTCGAAATCGCTCAGACACGCCCACTGTTCTCATATTATCTGATGGAATATCGGTCACATTTCAATACATTTTAAATCTGCATTGGATCGGAAAATGTGAACACGCTCTTTGACTGTAATGCGCATAGATATCAGAGAAAGTTTGAGAGAGACAGACAAGTGATATCAGACAGGTCTTCACCTGCCAGTGTCTCCGTCTCCATGACTGAAAATTGTACTGAACTGACGTTGTGGTGTGTTAAGTTTATATGGGATAACATCCTGCCCGGCTAATATGATCGCTTATATGTCGGACATATAGCATTCGTCCCTCTCGCACTTACATACTTGACAGTACGGGACGAATGCTATATGTCCGACATATAAGCGATCATACTAGCCCCTCAGGTGTGCTTTGAAATGGAGACAATTCGTTACCAGCAGAAAATAATCGTACTATCTCATTCTAACTAACTCGTTTTGGTGCACTATAAGGATGTAACAAGACAACTACATACAATTGTATATGAAAAATCATCTGGCTTTATACTGCGAGTCTGCTTTTCTCTGATGTCTGTGGGTACACGATAGGGCCGGCCGGCGCGAGCATGAGTATAAAAAAAATCCTCTCTTAATATAGAACTGAAACTAAATATTTACAATACAATGGACGAATTAAAAGAATATGATAATTCAGTACGTTATTTCATCTTTACATACCTACAGCAACTCGTGTATAATATAGAACTATTCTTTTAATAACAATATAATACAAACAATAAATTCCTCGTAACGCCCACCATATAAAAATTTGTACAGTGAAAATGGAACCATGTCATTTAGGAAATGGAGTTGAATTCCTTTCGTTCCTAAACTCGGCGTCAATAAATCGCACATATTGAAGAATTTATTTCAAGTGGGTATAAGAGCTAGATTCGATTGAGGACACTGATTGCATTGAGGTGCAATTTTTTTGACGCCGAGTGTACAAAAATGAAACAAAATGAATTCAACTTTAAATGCATTGCGTTGCGAAAGATTATTAATTAATGTAATAGAATATTTTTAATTTTAACATGTAATATATACATTTGAAATAGCGTACATTCTGTGGCACATTGGGCCTTACGAGGTTAATGGACGATTCTCACCGAACGGAGTCGGCGCGCACCACACTAGAGTCATTCGAACCCTCCGTACAGAAGTTAGATTTCATATTTGTATGGGTTGCGGGCAGCCGGTCGGCTGCCGCCGGCTCTGCCGCTGCCTTTTGGATACGAAGTCTAGCTTCTGTATGGAGTCCGAATTACTTTGACTCTGGTGGCGTGCGCGCCGCCTACGTTTGGTGTGAATCGTCCATAAAGCTTTTCGAAATTCTCCGTAATCCGGAATTAACTAGTTGCACATTTTTTTGTTCCAAAGTATGGCACAATAACTTATGTGGACGTTTACTATGAACAGTCGCCATAATATAAGGTGCTAACAAAAATTTGAGTTTTATTTTTTCGAATTGTAAAAAGTTGTGAGAATAAAAGTGACTTTTTTGATGAGTAGATCGAGCCCTGAAAATATTGGCAACTAATTTGTTAGCACCTTATGTACAGTCGACAGCAAAAGTAGATCATATTAGCACCTTGTCACTATCACTAATTTGACGCATCCCAACTGTCACAGTATTGTTATGTTAGTGCGATAAAGTACTAAAATGATCATCTACTTTTGCTGTTGACTGTACTTAAAATATTGACCTAATTGTATTAAATAATTCTGTCCAAAAAGCAACTATACTGTGCAAGCAAGAAGGTTCAAAATCTATGGCAGTTTTTTTAAACTCTGACATTTATATAATTTCAACTATACACAAGAGCGAACAAGGTAGAGTCGACGTAGGGTTACCAGATGTCGACATAGGGTTACCAGATGTCGACGTAGGTGTACGAGATGCCAGATGCATTTTGCGGGACGTGCCGATTTTCAGCGTTGATATTTAGCCATGTCCCGTAATTCAGTGAATCCAGTTCGGGACAGAACATTGTCGCCTTTTGCGCACTCGAAAAATATGTAAAAAGACGTAATGAACGTTAATGTTAAAGTATGTTATATTATATTACACCAAGTGTTTAATTTATGATGTCCCTTTGATTTGTTCGTATTGTTAATTGTTTCGCATTCCAGAGTAAAAAAACGTTAATTTTATAATTTTAAGACAGTAAAACATTAATTAGACTTGTCCCGTATTTTCAGGTTATGTCCCGAAATTATAATGCTGTTGTCCCAAAAAATTGTAAATCGGATCTGGTAACCCTAATTCGACGACAGAGTTATGTTTACACTTTTCGTCTAATCAAAATGGAATAAGGTGTCAAAATGTATACATATGTGTATTTTTCTTGGCATCTGTTATTGGCTATTGTTTTAGTTGTTTATTTTGTATTGTATCGCTGTTGATGTCCCAAATTAAATAAATAAATATTTGAAAAATAATCTGTTTATACTTAAATGGATGATGAAAGTATGAATTGTGGGTACAGTCTAGAGCATTTTGAATATCTTGGCAACGCATTTGCCTTGAAGTGTAATGATGTATCTTATGGCGACTGTACCTATAGTTGAGAATAATTTTTCATAATTTATACCATACATCAAAATTGACAATATAGATCGTTTTCTATTAAACATCTTGTATACACCATTGCTGTAAGGTATCTGCATATTTTTGGTTTAGATTAAATTTTTTAGAATATTTCAATCATTGTTCATTATATTGGGTTCCCATATTTGTCAAAATAATGGATGTATTTTACAAAATGATGGCTGTCCGCATTTTCCCAAATAGCCCATATGTGGTGTTTTTAACCAATACATTTAAAAAAATTATTGACCCATTTTTAAAAAAAATATCGAGCACCCATATTTTGTGATATATGGGCACTGCTACTGCATTATGGGCACCCAATACTGTGTTTGATTTTTTGAGACAGCATTTTTAAATACAATTTATAGTAGTTGGCGGTTAAGAAGTCAATCCTGACACCTGTAATTTCCAAACACTTTATAACCTCAAAGTCACTTTGACACTCCACTATAAGTATGAGAATTCAATATTACGAAAAATGGAAAATTGTTTCTCTATGATTCTGGGACAGGGTTGGTATTTGGTTGCTGTTCTGTTCCACTTACTTCAATTCCGTTTCTGGGTAGCATCATGAGCCTGTAAAAGAAAACAAATATTATTCACATACATTTATTTGAAAAGTTGAAAAACCCCCGACATTTTTATTTCAAAGCTCATTATCTCAAAAACGGCTGAACAGATTTTCATGAAACATGGCTAAGCACACTCGGGATAAAATTATCTGACACAAAAAAAATCTAAAAGAAAATCGGTTCATCCGTTTGGGAGCTACGATACCACAGACAGACACGTTAAACTTATAACACCCTCTCTTTTTGCGTCGGGGGTTAAAAAATTAGAGCGCTGATGTAGGTGTGGCGTTACTTTGAGAGCTAGAGTCAGAAACACCGTGATAAGACGGAGGTCTGGAGTGAATAAAGATATGGTGACGAAAATTTAGATGGTTTGGACATGTAGATAGGATGGATGAAAGAATATTGAGAAAACGAGTGTATGAAGGAAGAGTGGATGGAAAAGTTGGACGGGGAAGACCTCTGCGAACGTACTCCGACCAAATCGGAAACATTCTGCAGAAAGGCCAGGTCAAGAGTACCCTAAATCAGCGTGCATGCATGAAGAATGTTATGAGAGTTGATGAAGCGAAAATTGTATGTCAGGATCAAAGCAAATGGAAATCTGTGATCTCTGCCTACCCCTCTGGGAAACAGGCGCGATTATATGTATTTATGTATTCATAAAACCACCCTGTATTTTCAAAAGGACAGGCAGAGCACAGATGTGGGAAGGCAGAGCACATGACACTTCTAGCAATAGGTATAAAGATGGGGAAAATGAGACATTGCCGTGATTTGTTAATCCATCATCCAAAACACACTTCAACCCTAATCCCTTACACATGACATGCGGCATTAAGCTTTGGTATGGGCAATCATTAACCTGATCAATATATTACATGCATTCGTGAAATCACTCAATTATAATCCAGAATGCATTGCAAAATTGCTAAACTCACTTCGCAATATGTCTTGCTCTTTTTTGAGCTCTTCTCTTACTAAAATATACGTTTGTTTTTTTCTGACCTCTTTTTTTACTACAAAATTGCTTCTTTTCGGGAATAAGTTCCCCGTTTGGTACAATTTGAAGATACACAGTGGTCTGTGTACTACTATGAGTAATTGGTTCCGGGAGAACATACATATTTTCAGTACCTTCCATTTTAACATACGTCCCCTGTGTACTATAATCAGTACCTGGTTCCATTTTAATTGGCTGCTCTTCCCACTGTGGTTCCGATTTTATCCACGCTGGTTCTTCTTTTATCTCAACTGGTTCTGATTTCACATTCACTGGTTCTTCTTTAACAGTTATTTGCTTTTCCGATTTGACATTGGGTACCGAGTAAGGATTGATGTTAGTGAGGCGCAAGTTTTTGGTGTTGTTTATGAATGTGTTCTTTTTCAGTCGTTTTGGAGGCTTACGAGCACCTGGAAATAAATTTATGGGTGATATAATTTAAATGTTTGCTAGGAAGATTAGATAGTTATAATTAGGGACCGGAAACTTCGTGGCATTTTGAACATAGAGAGGAGTGGAGTCGCTGTTTACTTTTTTTGGTTGAATGAATAATGATTGAATGCTATATTTGTGTTGGATAGTCCATCTATCGAGGAAGGCTTTAGACTATATAACATCTCGCTGCGACGACGCGGACGAAGTCGCGGGCAACAGCTAGTGTGAAATAAATATTTTACTGTAGAAAAATATATAATTTATTCATTCAATCTTAAAAGGTAACCTCGTAACAACGAGTCCAAGTCTCTCTGTGTTTAAAAAAACTGCCACCAACCTTCCGGCCCCTACTTATAATCCTATTCATTGTTAGTTATTGGCTTGACAGATCTAAAATTACTCGCTAATTATAGTAGACATTGTTTGTTATAGACTCATTTTAGATCCACTTTATTACAGTGGATTAGCTCTAAGGGAGTAACAGTAATACTATGGGTACCGAGTAAAGTAATCTCCAGTATCGAAGTATTATTCCGAAAATCACTTTTGTTTTAGACAACTTAAACACATACATACATTAAAAAGAACACTTTTTTTTTAAAAAACGGTTACTGGTAGTAAGTGGTGATACACATACTATTCTCTTCTTATTTTCTTGATTTTGACATAACTAGTATACCCACAGCAATTCAATATTCTTCAAGAATAATAATAATAGCATCAATAATTCTTCTGAACATTTAGCTTGAGATTTTCTTTTAACTGGCGATTTGAAAGTGCTTGTTGCTATTTTGACTTGACTTGTGGGAATGAACAAGAGACCAAGAAGACAAAGGTGATGGTGTGTATGATGATATTTGGCAGCCAAAGGGGAAACTGTGGATGAGACTTGCATGAAACAAGGTAAAGTGATGTGAACAAGAAAAGTCATGTAGTTATTGGCGGGTCAAATAATGTCTGAATTTGGTGCTAAAATGATATCTGACACACTAAGTTTTAATAGGGTTGTGTCTTATATTTTTGAGTTGAGTATTTTGTTTAAACAATTATACAACACAAACATTATATCATGACTACACATGACTCCTAAGAAAAAAAAGATGTTTATGAGAAATTATAAACATCTTTGTACCATTTTCTTTTATTCATATTTTTTTATTAATTCCTTTTATTTTATGAACCACAGAAATCTGGTTCATATTAGGTTACATTCCATCAGGTTAGGTTAGTCTTAATTTTGTTTGCCCAAGATAAGTGTTGTGTAGTGTGTGTTGTGTGCTTTGTTAGTGTGTGTGGGTAGACAAAAAAAAAGATGGGCTTATGACATCATTAAAACAGTAGGAAAAAATTGAATGACCATTGCTACAGACAGACAGAACTGGAAAAACATGTAGGACACCTTTACCCACAGGGGGCACAAGCATCTTCTGAGTGAGCTTGCTTCATCGTCGGCCTCATCTTTGCCCCCTGGCTAGATGCCGGCCAAGAGCAATCCCATTTTTAATAAAAAAAAACAAACTGAACAAAAAAAAATAGTTCAAAATATAGTATTAAATAGTGTGTGTGTGTGTTTACAGAGTATAATTGTTTATTTATTTAAATTTCATTGCACAAATCAAGAAAGTGCAAATGGCTCCCTTTTATACAATTTCAAGCTAACATGATTATTAACAGTAGAGTTATTAACAATAGTGAGGTATTTACCATTTATGAGTTCCTAGTAATTCAGCACTGTTTGTTGCAAGTACCATTTTCAAGGATTAACACAGAAAGACACACATACATGGCATGCCAGCTCTACATAGTAAATACCCCATTATTAATAGTAATTCAATGGTGGAGTTAATGGTATGTATTCCCAACTGCTCAACCACTCAGGTAAAAATAAATATTTCCATACAAATATTAAATATTTTAGGTCTAGTTTAAATTGTTTATCTATTGTTATTAATCAAAGTTTCATTATCTTTTTCTTGAAAAATAAAGTATATTTTATAATATTAAATTTATATAGTTTCATTGTTTCATAAGTGACTGCACACTAACAAACTTTAACACTTTCACTGCCAGATAATTATATTATATATTATTATATCATTTTAGACAGGCAGCTCGTACTGGTAACTCTAAATCATAGTTCAGTAGGCACTAATATAATTCACTGCTTTAGATAGTTTGTCAAGTCTATTTTTAAACTGATATACATCAGAAACCAATGTAGCAAGCTACCCATCAGGGATCAGAATCGGTAAACCTCAAAATTCCGAAATAGCAAAATATGTCGTATTAGTTAATGCTCTTTAGGTAGGACTTAATAGTGTAGTTAGGTTATTACTTCATATTAATAGATTGCCTGATTAAACATGAAATAATAAACCACCATCCACAACCACCATATCAGCCAAAGGACGTCCACTGCTGGACGGCCTCCCCTAAATTCACAGGGGGTATATGCCATAATCACCACACCTGGCATGCAGGTTGGCAATCGCAGTATCTTCACCACACTCCAGGGATGCTGCTGCCCATACCCCGGTGGTCTTGGTCGTAGTTTAAGGACATACCTGGGTCCATAATAAACAAAAACAAAAATAACAAAATAAATAATAAACAAAAGAACTAAAACATACCAAAACATACCGGTATATTTATATGGAGGGGATGCCAGTTTCCATTTCCTGCTACCTATAGCCACAGCTAGCGGGCTGTCTGCCAGAATTATGCAGGCCTGATAGACGGGTTTCTAGCAGTGATTGTGTTAAGAAATTAACTGAACAACTTACAAAAAGGGAACATTGCCGGAAAGACATTCCTTTTACCCCGCGGAGCAGCTTGCGGTGCATTTTGATGCATATTGCCATTACCATATTGTGCATTATAAAAATGACAATCCTGTATGAAATGGTTATTCCGACCACAAAATTCGCAATACATATGGGAAGTTGAACATGACGGATCGCTGTATTGAAAGCCTGTGTTATGTTGATTATAATTATTAGGTTTCTTCCTTTTATTACTGGGGCCTTCTGTTATTGTATTTTTTAATCTTGTAACAGTCTCCATCTCCATTTTGGCCTCTTGGTCTAAGAGGTAAGTCTTTACAAAAGCTAGGTTAAAATTATCTCCATAAAATTCCTCCAACGGGCGTATCACTCTATTGTAACGTGTGGGTAAGGTCGCTAGAAGCTGACAAACTTTGCCCATCTCGTCAATGGTAGCGCCAGTTGATATAAACTCTGAGATTAATTTATCAAATCTTGCAAAATGTTGAGAAAGGTTATCATTAGGGAGCAGTTTTAAATTTGATAGCGACTTTCGTACCGCAACTTGTCCGGTCAGATTTCTCCTCTCGTATAATCTATCGAGGCTGTCAATAATAGATTTCGCTGTCGCGCTACCCTCAGCCAAATGTAAAAAAGCGTCACCCAAAAAATTTATAATTGTACACTTTGCGCTGGTATTTTTTGCGATCCACTCTGCGTCCGGGTTTTCTGGCGGAGGTCCTTCTATTACGGAATACGCTTGGAGTTCTTCTAAAACCGTTTTTATGCGAAATTTCCACGCTCCATAACAGTCGCCGTTGAATTGTGGAATATTTCTTTCAGGACGGGATTCCATTTTTTTAAGTTAGATGTTTGTGAAAAAAGAGAAATGCACTAAGTAATATTTTTTTAAACACCCACGAGAGACTGGTAATAAATCCAAAGTTTGGATTTTCAACTCAAAACATTGCAAACAACAATGACATGACCAGACATGACACGTGACGTAAAATAAAACGTTGATAAAACCTTTGATAAAACGTGAATGTTGTTTGGCAGTTTGACACGTTCAAGTAGACATCGTTGTTTTCAACAACGTCTACTTGAACGTGTTAAAAAGCCATAACTTTTTCAACATTTTCTGCTTCTTCTCCAGTTCTTCTCCTTTTTATGGTGTGTATTACTTCAATCAAAGACTATTATCAATATTGTGACGTTAAGATATAATAGTGGATTTAAAAAATTGTCTTACATTTCTATGTATATTAAAGAGAGAGATGCAAGTAAACAATACGATAATTTGCGGAAATACCTGAAGCAAAGAAGATATATACTAACGTAAAAAGAAGCGACACCGAAGCATGTGTGCTGTAAACCCGTATCGCGGCTATGTGTGCGTGACCGGACGTGAACGGGGGTGCGCGAGAGGCGCGCGGTGTGTGGACAGCTAGCCGCGGCAAGATGAATCGCAGGGGTGCCACTCGCTTCAACATTCGCTCGCGTGACGTGCGCTCACACAACAGAGATCGACCGGCCGGTAGCGGGCCTGTCGTTTTACTTGAAATTCTTTAGAATTTATCATTTGTAATTCAATGTAATCAACTGTGATTGGAGCTTTTTATTGCTGTCTACGGTTGTGACAGTAATACCAAAAGCCACAAAAGAAAAAGCTACTTTAGGCTACCTACCGATCCAGATGAGTTATAAAATTTTACATGTTGTGTCCTTCCCTACAGGACTTCTCCTAAAATCCGTTTTTGAATTAGAAAGACTTGATATGGGTAGGTTGGCATGAGTATGGATGCATTTTGATTCGCAATACATTAAGAAGTACCTACATCTTCGAATAAATTAAAAAAATATATACTAATAGATGAAATGTCAATTGAGTCTTTCAAATTATACTTAACGCGGGTGTCGCGGTCGCAGTGAATGACTTCATATCATGTCACATATTTTCTATAGATTGAGGTTTAAAAAAATTTTTATTATTGTTATTATTTTAGAATACAATTATATTCATGTGAAGCTTAGATTTAGACAAGAAAAGTAAGTTTCCATATTATGAGAAGTTTTGTAGGTACCTATTTTACGAGCTTTTAGTAAGTTTTCTCCTGACCCAGTGCATCTGTCTGTCTGTCTGTCTGTAATCAAAACTTACAGATTAAATTTCAGTAGCTTCCCGGTGTTTGATTGATGAATATCATGATCATTGAATAAACATTATTTCCTCTTGCCAAGGCAGCTACATTGCCAACCCTATGCAACAGACGTGCCGTTACAAGGTCACCGGCGCTCGACTCACACCGATAGGCCGTGTTGCCCACCTGCCTGAAGTGTGGTGCCACCATAACATACATCAACATTGCACATATTAGGGACATCACTACTACCGACATTACCGTAATAAAATGATAAAATAAATGCGGAGTACTGCACTAGCTTCAAAGTTGTTTTGTTTATGTGTCATATTTGCCGTTATTTTTCTGTATTTGGCTTCATGAAAAAATGTGTGATTTTAACGAAAGCCCTTTAAAATTAACAGTTAAGTGGAATGGCAAGGAGTTTGATATCCCAGAGTTCTCTCCGTCGGATTCTGTGGCGATGTTAAAGATCGCAATCGAAAATGCTACTGGCGTCCGGCCGGACCGACAAAAATTACTCAATGTCAAGTTCCAGGGTAATTATGCTTCTTTCTAATTATATTTTTAGCCGAAAACTTCGCTAATATAGTACTTAGCTTATTAGAAAGTCAATATGCCTTATTTTTGGGAAGGAAGAGGTTGGTTTATATAACACAATGTGGCTTTCTAAATTACTGAAATTCTCGGAATCATGATGGACGATGATGTTCCAATATCGTCATAAGAAATCTTACCGTATGTAGTGTATGCGTTGATATTACAATGGACCCGTTATTTTTCAATATCCATTTGTTTCAAACTCAAACTCATTATCACTAAGGGTACTTACAGCAATATAATCTAACATCTAAATTACATAAATAATTATTTCTTGATCTTTAGTTACTTGTTTAGTTAGTGAAAAACAAAGTGTACATAATTTTTATTTCTTTAGAATATTGACTTTTTGGGCTTATCTTACTCAGACTCATACATACATACGAAACTCACACAAGAAAAGTTTCCAAAATCTCCATCTTAGTATTGTTACATTTTATGTATGTATGTATAAATTGACTTGAGAATATGCAACACCAAATATAGCCTTCATATTTTTTTTATAAAGAAGAAATAATATAAATGTTACTGGACAATCTTACACATTTTATTATTTGTCAGTTTTGTTATGTTCAGAGAAAAAAAAACATGGCTCAACTTTAGAATATGCAACACGGAGTTTAGCGTTCATTTTTTTTTATAAACAGTACTCATGATTAGAATGCTTTCCACAAAATTTTAAGTTGCGGAAATGTAAAATTTTTTTGTGTAGTTTTTATATTTAAATCGGTAATTAATACCACGCCATGACAGTCAAATTATTTATTTATCTATCTATCTATTCAATCAATGCTCAGGAAAAGTGGCAACAGACAACTACACCCTGGCCGAGTTGAACCTCAAGCCAAACCTGAAGATCATGATGATGGGGTCCCTTGAGGAGGCCATCCAGGGTGCACAGACCAAGCCGGAGGGGGGAGAGGAGGTGGTCAACGACTTGGATATTGAAGAGGAGGAAGTTGATGTGGAGAATCAGGAGGTATTCTGTTATTTTATTTCACACTAGCTTTTGCCCGCGACTCCGTCCGCGTGCAACTCGTTATATTATAGAAATGATTGCTATTAAATAGTTGTAGGCGCAGACTTAAATATCGCTCGCCCATACAAACTTCTACCCACCTTTTCACCCCCTAAGGAATGATTTTCGGAATAAAAACTATCCTTTGTCCTTTTCCGGGTCTCAAACTATCTCTATACAAAATAACATCTAAATCGGTTGAGCGATTTAAGTGTGAAGAGGTAACAGATAAACAGACAGAGATACTTTCGCATTTATAATCTTAGTATGGATTACTGCCAAATTTTTAAGAAACTCGTTGAGATATATTAACGCATACTATGAATGCGATCTAATAGAAATAGAAATAGAAAAGCTTTATTCATGGCAAACAGACAAAATGTTACAAAGTTTTACAATTATTAAAGTTTACCACGAAATGGTCCCGCCTCAGCATGGTGCTGACTCAGGAGTCAGCGCTGGTCTTCCTGCAGGACCATTGATGGGTCACGACCTGTGCGACACAGCCAAGTTCACACACATGTACACATTCCATAAACAATAAATAATAATAAGGCCAAAATGCGTGTACGTGTAAGCGAACCCGACTGTACCACACGGCCTTATTGGACGCATCCAGGCATCTCAGTTGCATCCTAAAGGATGCCCGCGGTACTCAACCTAATCCCAAGATTGGCGTAGGCCCTAGTTTTTACAGAAGCGATTGCCATCTGACCTTCCAACTCAAGGGGGAAACTAGACTGGCTTGTCAAGTGAGTGAGCAACTAGGCTGTGATGTATGGAGTATATCAAGTATATAGGGCATAAATCAAACTAACAGAGGGTTAAGTAAAACCAACAATTTATTGTCCACTCATTGTCATCATTCTCTTAAAAACTGGGCTCTTGTTGGTGCAGCTTGATGCAGTTCTCTATCTCTGCCAGTCTGAAGCCAGCTTTAGTGCTATATTCAGGCCTTGAAATAGCACTACTTTTGCATATCGTCACTACTTTAAAAAAAACTCGTATCTGAAAATCATCAAGTTTCTAGGAGGACCAATAAACATTCTGTAAATTATTGCGATTGATCAAAAAAGTTCTTGTTGGTTTCATGAGATACTTTGATAGCCAGTCATTAATTTCACAAATATTCGAATAACTCACTCAAACATTTTTTATAAAATTTACAGTTATTCGTAAGATACAAGATTTTTGTTTTAGTATTGACTGAAAGTTGTTAAGTTACGATAATTTTGGCTTTGAATTTTATGCTACAAAATGAAACGAAATGTATATTTTTATGTTTATTAAATGAACTAAGTAAACTCTCTTCGAGTAACAATAGACGAACTCAAATAACAACGTGCCTACGTAAAAAAAGATCGGGTCAAATTATTTTTTCTCTACTATACATGCAATAAACTATCGTAAAATGCATGAAAGTCTTTTGGCAAAATCGGCTTTAGAGATTGCAAGTCATCATACTTTCGTTTTTTAATGGGGATGGGTCCAGAATATAGCTGAGGAATCGCTTGATCTTCGGAAATATCATGGAATCTTTGAGGTAAAACAGTCCAGATGTCATCAAAGCGAAGTTTAAACTCAATAGGACTCATCATCCTCCTAGCGTTATTCCCAGTACAGTTGCATCCTGAAGGATGCCTGGGGTCCGCTACCTAATCCCAAGAATTGGCGTAGGCACTAGTTTTTACGGAAGCGACTGCCATCTGACCTTCGAACCCAAGGGGGAAACTAGACCTTATTGGGATTAGGCTTGTCAAGTGCCAAGCAACCGGGATCAACGGCTTAACGTGCCTTCCAAAGCACGGAGCGCTCAGTTAGTAACCACTCAAAGCGCTCACCCATCCAAGGACTGACCTCGCCCGACATTGCTTAACCTCGCATACAACACGCGGTACGCGGGCGCCGCTGGGCCACGAACGCTACCTCAATAAAACGCTACCGCCCTTTAAACTCAATAGGACTGTGAGGTGTATATTTTAAAGCCCGCAAATTTACCACACATGGGTCACCTGCTCTCTTTCCAGGTCTTAGACATATCTTTTTTTATCTTTATCTTTTTTAGACATCTTACTTGGAGACATTTTCTTCAATGATTGCTGCTTATTTTATATGACAACTTGACAAGTCACCATTTTTATTAAATACTTGAAAATTAATTATTTACCCACTACCAAATAAGTAAGTAGGTACCCAAATAAAAAAGGAAAGAAAGGAAAAATAAATCAGATACGAGTTTTTTTCAAAGTAGTGACTATAATTTGTTTAGATACGATTTTTTTAAACTGACGAATACTTACTATAATGACGATTTATCGTCGTTGGAGTTTGTGCATCATACGAGGTGTATTTTTATTAGTTTAATGCGAAAATAAACGAAAAAAAGGAAAAAAACAGATACGAGATTTTTTTTAAAGTAGTGACGATATCATTATGATTCATAACACTACTTTGTCAATAAAACGCTTTACTAAAAACGATATTTGGCGCGCATTTATAGCGGTATCCATTATATAGTTATAAATAAAAAGCAATATACATTTAGCGATATTTTGTGAAGCGCTATAATAACGTTATAGGCTATCTCTGTCTCGCACACAGTCTCGCCCTTTCGTGCGCTGTGACTTGTACGTCAAACTCGAGCACGTTATTGTCGCCACCACCACCAGCTTATACAAATACCTATTAAAACGATATTATAACGTTATTGTATTGTAAACTTTTTTATGAACTCTCATACATATAAGGTTATGATTTTCATTTTGTTATGATATGAAATATCGTTATGAGGAATATTGATTATGAGTATAACGAAATTTTAAACACTAACGAAATATATCGTTATAATCCCTTATTTTCATAACCTTTTAAAGGCCTGGCTATATTCTATTTGACAAAAAAATCATCATGTTTCAGGTATTCAATTCAATTGGGTACCTTAAGTTTTCTAAAGCGGTCCATATTATATTTTTTATTGTTAGTAGACACAAAATGAAGTCCAAAACTGCAGCTGATATTTTTTTATTACTTGTCGTTTTTTAGAAATATTTTTTTGAATATGTGTTTTGACATACTACGAGTTTGGTTGGATTAATAGAGTTTGTGCCTTAGTCTGCCACAACAAAAAAAATACGTGGAGTTGACAGCTGGCACTGACAGTTGGCAGTTGTCAAATTTAGCCGTCACATCTACGAGTTTGTACGCCGTGCTTCCTAATTTCTACTGTTCTCCAGTTTTTACCATCGAATTCTGCCTGACCCTGGATTTTGTAGTATCGATATCTCACGACAACCACCGTATTGCTATTTTACGGAAATAAAAACGACGACTTGTGCACGTATTTTTGCACAACGATACTTCTGCCCTCGACGACTTGCGCTGCCCTACTGCTTACTTGCTAAACCTTACTTAGCAAGGAAAATGAGTTCCTCAGAAGACTTTGTACGAGCAGACTCCGGAAATTTGCCAGACATGGACATGGTGGTTATTTTATTATGGAATATTTAAGGACATATAACACCAAATGCTTTGTTAGAGCGAAAGTTGTTCCTAAACACAAGAACACCAAAAAATATTACCTATCTCGTAACAGTGCATATAAATGAAATAGACAGTACCATAATAGATACAGAATTTGATGGATGTCCAGCACAAGCAGGAATTTTTAAAGATATGTCTTACTTGTTACTTAGTTCTTCGAACTGGCAACTTATCCACCCCTTTATGCAGATTAGTGTCACATTTGTATACTATATCACTAAAACAGTTAAAATTCATGTGTGAACTATCACTCCGGGTGACATATGTGGACAAATTTAATATGTGGAGCCTCGCCTGATGGCATGACAAATGATTATATCATTGAGATTAAATGTCCAAGCACTGCAAAAGCCCTGAAATCATATGTAGTTGATAACAAAATACAAGAAAAGTTTAAAGCTCAGTGCCATATTCAGATGTTAGTAAGTGGTTTTAAAAAGTGTTCATTTTGTGTTGCTGATCCAGAATTTGAACAAAAAAAAATTCAAATCCTATGGCTGACCTTCGACTCTGCTTATGCTAACAGCTTAATGATGAAATCGGAAATATTTTGGAAGAATATTATCCCAAAAATTTTGCAAAATGCAAAGTCTTAGAGTCCGCAGTAAGCTCAGTTCTCCATACAAACATAATCTCGCTCTCATTTCAAAATGGCATGCTCAAATAATTTGATACTTTATATACACAAGGGGATCCGGTATATCTAGGTAAGGAATTAGTTTCTGTTGCTTGAAATTATAATGGAGAAAAAATATAGTGATTATTAAGGTTTTCATACAAGATCAAAAAAATTAAAAAAACTTGCTGTCTTTTTTTCCATTCCAATTTCTAGCAACAGAAACTAATTCCTTACCTAGATATACCGGATTGTGTATATAAAGTTTCAAATTATTCGAGCATGCCATTTTAAAATGAGAGCGAAACAATGTTTGTATGGAGAACTGAGCTTACTGCCGACTCTTAAGACTTAGCGGATCCCATTGTGTATACAAAGTATGTTATTTGAGCATGGCATTTTAAAATGAAAACGAAACTACATTTGTACGGAGAATTGAGTTCAATCAAGTGTATGGCATACTCTTAACAGGTTTTCCATATGTTATTGGACTTATAAAACTGCAAACATCCAATTTTTAATGTATATAATTAATAATTATGCAGGGTGATTTATTCCATGTGCATAAAGTACTTTCAGGAACTGTAAATACGTGTTTTATTACCACTAAACACTCAATAGTAACGAAAGGGAATAGTTGAGTGTGAAATTCAATACAAGTTGATGTACTTAAAAATTATCTATGTTCTTAAGTATATTAAGTTCTCTGTGACATTGCATAATGTGTCTAAAATAAATAAACTGCCAACTAATTTTTATATGATATTTGGATTTTCTGAAACATGTATTTAGATCATTGATAATGATATACATATATTTCAAATAAATTGGAGTCCAAAGCCCTGTTTGATTGATTACCTACTTATTTTATAGGTATAGAGACCTGCCCTGCTAGTATGATAGCTTATACTGTCACGTTTCAGTACATTTTGACCGTATAACGTGACGGTATAAGCTATCATACTAGCCGGGCTGTTGTTAAGGTTTTAAGGCAATGTCCAGCACTCTACTGTAATAAAACAAGACAGAAAATCATTCTAGTTTTATTTAATTGTCCTGCAAGTTCACCAACCGCATAAATACCGCATGTGGCTGTGGTTTGTTACTGAATGAGGCTTAAAAAACCGGAATTCCCTCACTCTTCGTATTAAACGCTCTACATGAATGCGCAGACTGGCGATCACTTGACCAAGCAATACTTCTTTTTTGTTGGGAGTTTCTTTTGATGAGACACTTGGAGGGTGAAGGAGCTTCAACTTTCTTTCCTGTAAAGGTGCTTCTATTCCTTTAAAGCCCCGGTCGGAAAAAATAACAGCCCCTGGAGGAAGACGGTTAGTGAGTAAGTAGTAAGTTAAGTTGGGATTATCCCTTCTATATTTTTTGCACGATGATACAAAGTATCTCATTTCATCTGCGTAATACTTTCTATCGTGAACTATTGTATTGGAAGTGCTACTTGTACTAGCCATTGTATTACACAAGTGAGAACAGCGGTCGTCGAGGGCAGAAGTATCGTTGTCCAAAAATACTTGCACAAGTCGTCGTGAAGGCATCCGATTCCGTAAAATAGCAATGCGGTGGTCGTCGTGAGATGCAGGTACTACAAAATCCAGGGTCAGGCAGAATTCGATGGTAAAAACTCGAAAACAGTAGAAATTAGGAAGCACAGCGTACAAACTCGTAGATGTGACGGCTATATTTGACAACTGCCAACTGTCAGTGTCAGCTGTCAACTCCACGTATTTTTTTTTTGTTGCGGCAGACTAAGGCACAAACTCTATTAATCCAACCAAACTCGTGGTATGTCAAAACACATATTCAAAAAAATATTTCTAAAAAACCACAAGTAATAAAAAAATATCAGCAGCAGTTTTGGACTTCATTTTGTGTCTACTAACAATAAAAAATATAATATGGACCACTTTAGAAAACTTAAGGTACCCAATTAGCCTTTATTTGACAATCAAATAATAAAAAATAAATAATAATAATAAATAAATAATCATATTATTTAACGTTCAACATTGTTTCACCATGTTTCAGGTATACTTAGCCAAAATAAACAAGCGAGTCCGCGACTACAAAATAAATGTGCTAAATGAGCCCCGACCAGACAAAAAGCTACTTGTGTTAGATATAGACTACACGCTGTTTGACCACAGATCCGTTGCCGAGACAGGTGTGTATATTGACTTGTTTCAAACTGGAGTATGACGACGAAAATCGAATTTCGAATATCTCCATCTACCTATACCGGGTGTACAATCCAAATGGGTCAGTATGGTGAAGTCGGAAACTATGAGAGATAGCGAGATCTGTTCTTAGGAACCATGACGTCGATTTTAGATTTAATAATAATTACATTCAAACTTTTTTATGAACTCTCATACATAACCGGGAATCGAACCTGGTCAATATTTTTAATTAATCATTGTATTCAACAGAATGGCTACCATTTGGAACATTTACTGAAATAAAATAATTATCTTATTGGTGAGTTTTTCTTTCAATTATTTAAACAAGATTCCATTTGTGTTGTGCTTCTTGCGACTTGCATAATTTATACACATTGATTTTGACCAGATTCGATTCCCGGTTATGTATGAGAGTTAATAAAAAAGTTTGAATGTAATTATTATTAAATGTAAAATCGACGTCATGGTTCCTAAGAACAGATCTCGTTATCTCTCATAGTTTCCGACTTCTCCATACTGACCGATTTGGATTGTACACCCGGTACATCGTCGGGTGACAAGCAAAAGTCACTAAAATATCGGTCACTGCTCCTCAAAACCTCGTATCTTAGTACTACATCGATATTGAGATACGAGTTTTACTTTAAGTAGGTATTTGTTACTTTGTGACTTTTGTCACCCGACGATATTGCACGGCCTAACTGACTGGTGTTGACTGGTGTTGTGGTTGGTATTCTAGTGAAAAGACAGAGATTGATCTTCTATTGTCTATTTCCGTGGTGCCGCTCCAGTGTTCCAGAAACGCTTGGTATCGGACATTTTCTGATAACTCTGGTAATCAACGTAGTTCAATATGCTGAATAAAAGTGTAGAAGTGATCCCGAGTCAAATCTTTATACATTCGGAGAAAAAAAAGTATTAAGTTGGCCATTTCTTATATGTATGTACGGAAATGGAAAAATTGCGAATGATCGTTAATATTTATTTCTGTCACCATTAATAATAAGTTCCGAATCTCATAGATACTCTAAGAAATTGAATTTTAACTATACGGATAGATCAAAAGCACATTAAAGGGTTCCTTAATAGCAAAAATATCGAACCCCTTTTTCCAGGCTACGAACTAATGCGACCATTCCTCCACGAATTCCTTACGTCTGCTTACGAAGACTATGACATAGTGATCTGGTCCGCCACGGGCATGAAGTGGATTGAGGAGAAGATGCGGCTGCTGGGCGTTTCCACCCACCAGGACTACAAGATCATGTTCTATCTCGACTACTTGGCCATGATCACGGTGCACACGGCCAAGTATGGCACCATTGATGTAAGTTACTCTTTTCTGTTGAGTGTCTCTATGGACTAGGACTACAAGATCATGTTCTATCTTGACTACTTAGCCATGATCACGGTGCACACGGCCAAGTATGGCACCATTGATGTAAGTTACCCTTTCCTTTCAAGTGTCTGTTTGCACTGGGACTACAAGATCATGTTCTATCTCGTATACTTGGCCATGATCACGGTGCACACGGCCAAGTATGGCACTATTGATGTAAGTTACCCTTTTCTATCAAGTGAATTCAAGTGTCTCTACTCTATGCACTAGGACTAAAAGATCATGTTCTATCTCGACTACTTGGCCATGATCACGGTGCACACGGCCAAGTATGGCACCATTGATGTAGGTTACCCTTTTCTATCAAGTGCCTCTATGTACTAGGACTACAAGTTCATGTTCTATCTCAACTACTCGGCAATGATCGTGGTGCGTACAGCCTAGTATGGCACCATTGATGTAAGTTACCCTTTTCTATCTAGTGTCTCTATGCAATAGGACTCCAAGATATGTTCTATCTCAACTACTTGACTATGATGATGGTGCATACAGCCTAGTATGGCACAATCTATTTAAGTTACCCTTTTCTATCACAGAGGAATCACTGACTCCCGAGTCACAGGCTCTGTCCTAGTTCGGGAAGCAGAGGCTTACTTTTGATGAAACTATCTCAAACCTAAATGGCCACTGTATCTGTCTCTAGATATACAATGAAATGTATTCATTAGGTTTCAAGTTAATAAAGTTTTTCTCTATGGACCAGGGCTACAAGATAATTTTCTATCTTGTACTTGGCCATGATCACGGCGCATACGTCGATATAAGTTACCTTCTTCTATAGTCATTTATCCATGGCCCAAAGGAAATAAACTCAAAGTAATGTTTATACTTTTGTTAAAATTGAATAAAATGTCCCCTACTTTAGTGTCCATCTTAATATGCCCATCTCTCTTCCACAGGTGAAACCTCTAGGCGTAATATGGGGCAAATACCCCCAATACAGCGCAAAAAACACAATAATGTTCGACGACATCCGAAGAAACTTCATTATGAACCCAAAGAGCGGTCTCAAGATCCGACCATTCCGGCAAGCACATCTCAACAGGGACAAAGACCGAGAACTCCTACACTTATCTACATATCTCCGGGACATTGCCCAGTATTGTGATGATTTTGACTCGTTGAATCATAAGAAGTGGGAGAAGTATAAGCCGGATAGGAAGCATCATGCTAGTAAAAGGAAAGCGGATGATAGTGGCCCGGGAACCCCAAAGGAATGACGGTAGGCGAGCGTTTGCGTTTGTTATACTGTACAGGCCACAAATTACTGACTATTTGGACCTTACGACATTGTAATAAGGTCTAGAGATGTGTTCCCTGGGAAAAAGTACCTTGGTAGTCGATAAGGTTTAATTTACCGTATAACTGTACCATACTCTTCCACGAATCAAATTATCTTGTTAAATATTTTTTGATTCGTGTTACATTAACGTGGAAGTTACCACTATAAAAAAAAACCGGCCAAGTGCGAGTCGGACCCGCGCACCGAAGGTTCCGTACAACTAAAAAACAAATGTGATTTATCAAATCAATATATTGGTATTTGTTTGTAAAATAAACGTAATAAAAATAACATTGTCCCCAAATTTCAAGTTTATAGGTCAATGGGAAGTTAAAAAATTCTTCAGAACAAAAGTGACAAGACTACAGACGGACACGCGAGTGACAGCAATAGTGCTCCGTTTGGACCGTTCGGGTACGGAACCCTGAAAAGGATGTGAGCCTTTGAAGAAAATACAGAGGGTTGGCTAGTAGAGGCTCAGAATGCAAGACAAAAGATTCACTGTGATGAGGTAGTCTGGGTGGCCTATTGGTAAAGGCGCTGGCGCTGGTCGAAAGTCGAAATATTGCATGTCCTAATATGTGGACGGCCCTTTAGTGCCCATGGCATAAAGTTAATAAGTTTTTCTTAGTTTGGGACTAGGTCCATTTGTGTAAGATGGCACCCAAATATTTATTTATTTTCTTACTACCGACAAAATTGTATCTTTTGCCTGGGAACGACATTACGTCAAAATAGTCGGATGACTTTGTTGCTTGTACATTTGTGTCAATGTATGTCAAAACCACTTAAGTGGCTTTGAAGTATATTGATACAATTTTAGAGGGATGTTACAAAACTGACTACAAACTGAGGCTGAGGGGTGACTGAGGTATTATTTTTAAGTTTTCCTAAAGAAAAATAGTCCGTCAGTTATATTATCAAAAATACTAAACTTTTTTTTACAATTAGGGTGAGGCCACACGAGCTTAATTTTGTGAGTTGTGAGCGGCGTCATTTAGGTCGTCGGCATACGTGTGACATGTACCGAAAATTCCGGTGATATCACAAGTACGGTGACGACCGAAATTATGCCGCACACAACCCACAAAATTACGCTAGTGTCGTGTGGCTTTAACATAAAACAATTTTTTGGTCAAAAATTTCATTTTTGGTACAAGCCTTTATTGCCGACTGTACTTTTTTCCACAATCATAAACTACTTGTGTCACTCCGGGCGACATGTTTCGAACTCTTCGGGAGTTCTTCCTCAGGACGAGTGCACCTGCTCAGTGTGCGAGGCGCGTTCGTCGCAGGTGCACTCGTCCTGAGGAAGAACTCCCGAAGAGTTCGAAACATGTCGCCCGGAGTGACAATTTATACGTGAGTTCTAACCGTTTGCGTAATATAATGAAGATATAGCCCGAACTTTGACGCGCTACATATATCATTGTTGCTTTTTGTTTGACAAAAGAAAAAGTACGTAGTCCAATATTTTTTGATAATATAACTGACGGACCAATTACATATAATAATATTTTATTCATCCACGACACTACCCAATTATCTATAAGCAGTCTTATTTATTTTAAGTGACAAATACAGTCAGCATCGAAAATACCGAACAAATGTTTGTTTTTAGCCCAATGAGTGACAGTTAGAGAATGCCTTAGGGCATCAAGTCCGCCATTTGTACTTTATAGTAGTGTTCAGAAAAGTGGAAATAAATAAAATATATTTGACTAGGTGACATAATATGAGAACATGATTTTAATAAAAAGGTCGTAATAACATAGTTTAAATAATTTAAAATGTCCGACTTTATTAAATCTGTCATTAGAAATTGAGTCTTATTGTTTGGGTAGTAAAGTTGATTTCGAACTGACAAATTTGATACAATTCTGTCAATTCAAATTATTTTTCCTATTTTACGTATACATATATTTTCTCACTCTGGGCACTTACATAGTACTATGCACTTACATAGTACTACTCGTATTTTGACTATGCTGTTAAATGCGGGTGCGATATCGATACACGTCTGTCAATGAAAATTCTAAATTTCAAATTAAAGCCGCACGCTCGGTGAACTCGATTCTCCATACAAACGTAGGTTCCTTCTCATTTTAAAACGCCGTGCTGAAATAACATGTAACTTTGTATATACAATGGGAGCCGCAATATCTAGGTCGGAAATTAGTTTCTGTTGCTAGAAATTAAAAATAGAAAAAAAAATACAGCGAGTTTTTGAGTTTTTTTACGTCTTGTATGAAAACCTTAATAATCGCTGTATTTTTTCTTCATTATCACGCAACAAAAACTAATTTCCGACCTAGATATGCCGGATTCCATTGTGTATACAAAGTTTCATGTTATTCCAGCATGGCGTTTAAAAATGAGAGCCAAAAACTACGTTCGTATGGAGAACTGAGCGTCCTGCGGACTCTCAAAGGGAAAAATTGTAAACTTTACTGCTCGATAGCGCGGAGTGGTGAATAATTTCAAAACAAGTCAACGTTTTTTTGTTGTTGTTGTTGGTGGGGGGGACGCCTGGCCGGTCAGGCGGGCTGTCGATCACTCCAGGCGTTCATTCAGCCCAATTCCCCTTCGTTGGAGCTAAGGGTTACTGTTCCGGCAGCGCTCCCGCACCGCATTCTTCTTCAAATCTTCCTATGCTCCTGCAAAACAGAAGGACATCTTTGAGGTTGATATCCCTCAGTTCATTCTCCTCTAACTCATCTCTGCCGAATGTGTTATATCTCGCTGCCGCGTACATTACACATTCTGCTAATACATGTTTACTTGTCTCCTCCTCCCCACAGTGCGGGCAGGAGGAGTCTCTACTTATCCCTAAAATATTAAGGTGTCTGTTTAGAGTGTTGTGCCCCGTGATTATACCCGTTAACAACCTCATATTGCTCTTACCTAGACCCATGAGGTATCTAGTTCTCTTATTGTTTATACTACCTAATATCATCTTTGACTGTCTACATCCAGTTGCTTGTTCCCACAGCATTTCTGCCTCTTTCTCCTTTATCTTTGCTATTACTCCCTTTGTGACAGCGGCCGAGATTGGAAGTGTTGGTTCCGGGCCCATAGGTTCCCTCCCCGCTCCAATCCTGGCCAGCTCGTCCGCCTTCTCATTGCCTATCACTCCACAGTGGCCCGGGACCCAGGCTACCGTGACTTTGTGATATTCTCCTATCATATTTAGTGTCTTGTTACATTCTTCTACCAGCGCTGATGTAACCGTTGGTTTCTTTAGCGCTTTCAGCGATGCCTGACTGTCCGTGTATATGACAATCGATCCAGTCTGCTTCACTTCTTCTTTTATTATCTGTGCACACCTCGTGATCGCGCACACTTCCGCTTGGAAGACACTTGTGTATCTGCCCAGTGCCATGGACTCTCTTGTCCCTAGCCTGGGTATCACTATGCCTGCTCCCGCTAGCTTAGTAGACTCTCTTCTTGAGCCGTCTGTAAAGCAGATTGTCGCAGGATTGATTTCCAGTTGTCTCTTTCTCCTAAGTGTATTCTATACTTCTTGTCAAATATCTCCCTCCTCTTGATAAGGTCGTTATTTGCCATCAGCATTTCTAGCTTTGATAGCGCTTCTTTTTGTATCAGCGCGTGTCTCTTGTCCACGCAGCTTCCTCTCCACTCTTTACATGCTTTCATCCTATACCACTGTTCCATGGCTTTCTTCTCCACTTCAATTTGAAGCGGCCTCAACCCTAGCATCACCTCCATTGCCTGTGTGGGGGTTGTCCTCATAGCCCCCGTCATCATTAGGCATGCTAGTCTCTGCACTTTATTCATCTCCTTTTGATACTCTTTAACCTGAGCCCTGTGCCACCACACAATGGCTCCGTATAGCATCCTGGGTAGTATAACCGCTTTATATATCCAGCCCACTATCTGCGGTCTCAACCCCCATTTTCTTCCCACTGCTCTTTTACATTGATACAGCGTTCTTATAGCCTTTGCTGACTGTTCTTTGATGTGGGTTCTGTATCTAAGAGTATCATCTAACGTTACCCCTAGATACCTTATCTCTTTTACCCTCTCCAGTTCTTCTCCTCGTATTCTAATTGGGTCCATCTTCCCCACCTTCCTCTTGTTGGTGAATAACACCAACTTCGTTTTCGTGGGGTTTAGATCTAGGCCCCTCTCCTTGCACCATCCCAACACCTGCCTAAGGCTTCTATTCATTATATCTCTTATGATGTTCATGACGGTTCCCCTCACTATTAACACTCCGTCATCGGAGTAGGCCTGTATATACACGCCCCCTCCATTGACTTTCTTTATTAACGAGTCTAAAAGAAGGCACCACATCAAAGGGGAAAGACATCCCCCTTGCGGGAATCCTCTTTTTGGGTTTATTCTCTTTATGATTCCTCCTAGTTCTGCCATGATAGCTCTTCCTTCTAACATCTTACATATCCAGTTCGATATGGCTGGCCGGATTTCTTCTCTTCTGAGGCTTTCCTCGACAGCCCTGAAGGTTGCCCTATCAAAGGCTCCCTCCACATCGAAGAAACATCCCAGTGCATATTGCTTCGTATCGAGGGCCCTCTCTATTCTCACCGTTAGGTTATGTAGAGCTGTTTCCGTCGATTTTCCTACCATGTAAGCATGTTGGTTCCCATGTAGAGGGTCCCTACTAGCTTGCATTTTCTTCCTTATTGCTGCATCTATCATTTTTTCAAGTGTTTTCAGTACAAATGATGATAGACTTATGCTCCTAAATGATTTTGCTTCTTGGTAAGTTTTCTTTCCCGGCTTTGGTAGGAACGCCACCCTCACCTCTCTCCAGCTCCTAGGTATGTAGCCCGTGGCTAAGCTCACCTTGTAGAGTTCTATCAGTTTCTCCTTGATATGCTCAAGTCAACGTTACAACGTGCGTTTATTGACACGTACCTATGTGATCGATGTATAGTCGCGGAATGAAAAGGTTACTTTTAGACCTTAACGGCATTAAAATAGAGTTGAAAAGTGATCAACCTTTTCATTCTGCGACTGTACAGTCAACAACAAAAGTAGATGATCATTTTTGTACTTTTTCGCACTAACGTAACAATACTACGACAGTTGGAATGCGTCAAAGTAGTGAAAGTGACAGGGTACTAACATGATCATCTACTTTTGCTGTTGAACTATGCCTGGAAAAGGGTTTGACGGGACAGGGACAAGCGGGGAGATGAATTGTGGGTGCAGTCTAGAGTCTAGAGCATTTTAAATATTTACAAAGGGGTGGGGGGAAGGGTAAAGTTAAAGGGACCTTATAATATAATTCATTGAGTGTGTGTTTTTGTTGGCAGTTGTGTTGGACCCGGGTATGTCCTTAAACTACGACCAAGACCACCGGGGAATGGGCAGCAGCATTCCTACAGTGCGGTGGAGATACTGCGATCGCCAACCCGCATGCCAAGCGTGGCGATTATGGCATTTACCCCCCATGAAATTGGGGGAGGCCTATGTCCAGCAGTGGACGTCCTAGGGCTGATATGGTGTGTTGTATGAGTTAGCTGGCCTACACTCACCGTTTTTAATTTTAGTTTCCTAACTGACGCTAGATTGCGCTAAAATCAAAGTGATTGTATCGGTGATTATTCACAGAAATAATATAGTACATTGTTTAACGAAGGGCGTAAGTGGGAATTTGCTAACGAGAGTCTATCAGAAGCCCGACGCCGAAGGCGGAGGGCTTTTGATGACTCGAGTTTGCAATTTTCTTACGTCCCGAGGTAATCACAATGTTTTCATCACATTTGCGAGGAAATAAATAACTCCAAAACTAATCAAAATTGAAGAAATCGACCACTTCATCTCCAGTATCAATGCATGTTACCAGTGGTAAGAGCGGGGCTTCACTATTATCTGAGAAGAAGCTAAATGTTATGACAGCATTCTATTATACAACATACTTAGAGGGCTGTGCCAGATATTTTTGATTGCTTAGTTTAGTGTATAAGTCCAAAGTGCATTCAACACTCACGAGCAGAGGCGGACTATCCCTAAGGCAAACGACTTGTTTAGGGCGCAGTTACAAAGGGGCGCGCGCGAATTTATGAAAAATAACAAAAACCCTCGAGAGGCGCCGATGAGGTGCGTGCCTCGAGCACTCTCGGCATTAAATCCGCCTCTGCTCACGAGTATTATTTTTATAATTAATCGCTTAAAGAGACTGCAAAAGCTACTATTGTATGTAATTTATGCAAATAACTACGCCTTAAGGTATAATTGTATTATGGTTGGCTTATTGTCTCTGTCTAAAATTGTCATAAATGAGCGATACACTGTAGTAGTCTAAAAGTAAGAACGAGACAACCGTAATTCCCGGTAATACGCTACCGGAAAAAAAATGTTTTATCTGCTTTTTACATTTTATCTTAAGTGGCCAGTTACTGGTGATTTACCCAAACTACTCGCCAATCTCATCATGTTGTTTGGGGCGATAATTTAAGTAAATTCTGCAAAATATTTACTGAAAAATGACCACTGTATGTAAGGAATAGTCACAGCTAGCGATGTATGGAGCCTCTTCTAAGATCTACTCGATATTTTATTCAATTTAATAGGGTCATATGGTTGTCCTTGCCCAACCAATCCAACCTAGTATTACGTTAGAAAAGGACGACGTGTCTCACCTCGTCTCAGCAATAAAAGTTAGCGTAAGTAGCGTTTATGTATTTAGGATAATGCTTATGTAAATGCATTTTTCCTTTAATGGGTGGAGTTCAAAAAGTTGGACCAGTATTAACCGGTGAACAAACGGACAAAACGAAAAACGTAAAAAACTGCATTGGGATAACAATTAACCAAAAGTTTCGTTGTGCGACAAAAATTAACAAAATAGTCGGTTGAACAACAAAATTTTACCACGACAAATTCGTTGTGTGATTAAATTGCCATAAACTGAGTTTTATACATATAGAAAACTCCCGTGAGTTTCAGACATTAAAATACGAGTATAATGAAAAAGGTCATTCACGTCTTTAAGGTCGAATATCGCTCGACATGTTTCGGACCGGTTCATGGTCCTTTGTAAACGCCGGTACTTGCACTATGCGTGGAATCGACGGGTGAAGAAATGATCAACTTTTCCGAGATAATGTGGTTTAATAAATCAGATAAGAAAAAAATGCACACGACTTTTTATGGTGAACGGTGTACGGGCGAGTGACTCTGTCGGTAGAACGGAGCGCTCGCGTGGCTGCGGCAGGTTCGTCGTACGCGTGTGTGTGTGTGTTTCGTAGGTGAAGCGCACACATAATGCTAGGCGTTAACATCCGTAACACGTTCCTTGTCCTGTGTATCCATTTGGATACAAACATTATCTGTGGCGTCCATGTATCCAAATGGATTCATGATTATACACATAAAACTCACACAAACATGTCAGAATACGGAATTTTACAACTCAATAAAAATACATTTTGACTATGATCATGACTAGATTTGTTCAGTCTCTGTAATGGTACTTTATTAGGAAAGATAATATATTTGCCTTAGTTAAGAAGTCCAACTTCTTGATCACCCGTATAAGTATGTAACTTATTGTGGTATACTTTAATAAAACTTGTAAAGCTAATCTAAAGGGGAACTTACAACCAAGAAAAATGAGAGTATTATTGGCAGATTAGTGTTAATAGTACATTACTTTTACTACAGAGGCCGGGACTGCAGATAGGTCTGAGGCGGGCAACCCCATATTTCCCGCCGAGGTATGTATAGTGCTTTTCTCAAACATGCAATGAAATAAACAACAAAAAAATCAAAGTTTTATTTTTAATACGCATAATGACAGAATGTCATGGCGCCTGTGCCACAAATTTATGTGGAATGGACATTAAAAAAGAGGACTTTGCCGGCCTAGGCCTGCATGATTTGTATGAAATTCCATTAACGACCTCTCGTCTTAGCCGTACCTGAAACGTCATACCTCGCTGCCTGTTATAAGGAACATAACATCAATATATAATTGCATGTTTGAGAAAATTTAATTATACATATGTATATCAGTCTCGGATTTGGTATAAGAATATTAATATTGCATGGCTGTAAGCAGTCTTTTGTGGCAGCTTTAAAAGTTTTGTTAAAGTTTTGCACCGTCCGTGCCGATCACTGAATTTGTTTATGCATTTAATGCTTATTTTATTAGTCTGATCGAACAAGTGCCCGTGTACATAATTAATAATAATAAATTAAAAGTGCTCTATATCTAGTTGGTAGGCTTTTAAAGAGTTACTTGTATTAATAAAAGGTTTAAATCTTAAACATTGTTTTTTTTCGGTTTTTCTTGTCGGCCTGTTTAGCTTAGCTGGTAGTGTCATTGCCTTCGAAGCTAGAGGTCCCGGGTTCGATTCCCGGTAAGGGCATTTGTTTCTGTGGTGAGCAGAGACATTTGTTCCTGAGACTTGGACGTTGAGACGTTTTCTATGTATTTAAGTATATATCTATTAAATATATCGTCGTCTAGTACCCATAACACAAGCCTTATTGAGCTTACTGTGGGGCTAGTTCGATTTGTGTAAAAATGTCCCCTTATATTATTTATTATTTTATATACTATACTAAAATATTTACAATACAATATGCTTTATTGCATACCTCAAAAAAGAATTACGTATATGGGGCCCTTTACACACACAGTAATATTATCACAATACTGGTCCGTCAATATTATCGTGGTATTCTAAATTGTATGGATTTTGCTTCAATATTCACGTGATTCGTATCATGATATGACTGGATCGCGTGATAATAGTGACCGTGTAACAGGCCCCTATGGGTAAGGTCGTAGAATTTAAGGCCTTATGTAACATAAAAGCAACCCATAAATCTCGGGGTTCGAATACCGGTAAGGGCATTTGTTTCTGTGGTGAGAAAATATTTGTTTCCTGAGGGGCTAGTATGATCGCTTATATGTCGGACATATAGCATTCGTCCCGTACTGTCAAGTATGTAAGTGCGAGAGGGACGAATGCTATATGTCCGACATATAAGCTATCATACTAGCCGGGCTGAAGCTTGGATATTTTACATGTATTTAAGTATACTTATATCCATTAAATATATCGTCGTCTGAGGGGCTAGTATGATCGCTTATATGTCGGACATATAGCATTCGTCCCGTACTGTCAAGTATGTAAGTGCGAGAGGGACGAATGCTATATGTCCGACATATAAGCGATCATACTAGCCCCACTGGTACCCATAACTAGTACGATTTGTGTAAAAAAATGGCCGATGTTATTTATTTATTTTTTTTATTTATAATTATGACAAATAATAGTACTCACATATTCATTATACGCACCGCTATAAATCATGTAAAGAAATGGATTTAGCAGGTTTACACTGTTAGCAAACGATATTAGAGAAATCATCGGAAGACAGACGCTGGCAGTACCTAATGCCCGCATTATGCTGAGATGGGACCGTTTCGTGACAAAACAATGTTTGTGCACTATGATGTAATGTTGTTGTGAGTATTTGTTGGCCACGAATAAACGGTTCTTATTCTTATTTTTAATTGCTATTCAATTGTGGTAAGCGCCCATACAAACTTTTACCCCCCTTTTCACCTCCTAACGAACGATTTCCGGAATAAAAACTATCCTATGTCCTTTCCCAGGACTCAAACTATCCCTATGCCAAATTTCATCTAAATCGGTTTAGCGGTTTAAGCGTGAAGATTTAACAGACAGACAGACAGACGGGTGACTTTCGAATTAATAATATTTTTAAATTCAACATGAATGGTTTTATTGATTATGACAGATCGCGGGGCGGAGGTAGTTTTTCGGTCAAGCGACCGCGGTCCGGGGGACATCGCACCAAAAAACCGCGCGGTATTCGGTAGTGCGATAGATCGGAGGCCGCGTGTGTGACATATGAAGCAGTAATCGACAGTCGAAAGTTTAGGAAAGATCAAAAACGCAAAACCGCCTCCGCCCCGCACCGCGCCGCGCCCGCTCTCTGCGTTTCGAGCTCTAACTTGAAGTTGTCCCTTTAAAGACGACCTGTTTAGCCTAGTTGGTAGTGACTCTGCCTCCGAAGCTAGAGGTCTCGGGTCTCGAATCCCGGCCAGGGCATTTATTTTTGCATTTTTCACGGATATTTGTTCTTGGGTCTTGGATGTTTTCCATGTATTTAAGAATCAGAATCAGAATCAGAAAATTATTTATTGCCACAAAAACCTTAAATTTAAGTATGTATTTATCTATATAAGTATGTATATCGTCGTCTAGTAGCCATAGTACAAGCTTTGCTTAGTTTGGGACTAGGTCGATTTGTGTAATATTGTCCCCCAATATTATTATATTATTATTATAAAACATTATTATAAAGTAGATAAATATGATTTCTTTACATGAATTGTACTGGTACAATGGTCATAGTAAACCCAGGGCAGACCGCCTACCGCGATTCAAAAACTAATCATCTCCCTCGTAGTCGATCGAATATGCAAGTGTAACAGATTTCTCCTTTTCGGTTCGCGGTACGCCCCAAGAAAAGAAGAACTCTCGTGTGAGAGAGTGGCAAAGATGGAGATACTCGAACGAATTTCGTTTTCGGTTCGCGGACTTCGTTTTGGTTTGAAAGGTTGTACGACAGTCGCTTCCGCAAAAACTAGTGCCTACACCAATGCTAGATAGGTGGCGGCAGACACAGGGCCCCTCTAGGGTGTAAGCGAGACAGCGGTAAGAGGAATACATAAGTATTGTTTTTTTTTTCATAAATAAATAGGTATATCTATTTTGTATGTAAATATGCTTATTATGATTGTTAAACCTAAAAACTAAACCATTCACGACTTTATAAACAAAATTTAAAACAGTGCATAAAAATCTGTAAGCACAACACTAAAACTAAACATTCTGCGCAAGCTTGTGCAGTTTGGAAACAAGCAATATCATTGCAGCTACAATTACAACAACAACAGTCACAACATTTTTCCGGCACATCACTATGTTGCGCGTAACCGCGTTCCGGTTGTTTTGTCACAACACTATTGCCGCCATGTTGGGATTCCTCTTCAATGAAATCTGCAATGACGTCATTGTTGTTATTTTCATTCATCGCATCCAAACGCTGTTGCCTTCTATCGATATCGAGTTGTTCTAATTCTTCTGTACAAGGGCTTGCGATGACGTCATGACACTCATGATATTCGAAGTTCGCATCCAAAGCGTTTTTTCTCTTTGTCACAACACTATCGGTACCGCCATTTAAAACCTCTATGATGTCATCTTTATTATCCGTACCGGATGACTCATGCATTAAACTATGCCCGCAATTTCTTAATAATTCTTCGGATTCCTCGCGTTTTGATAATTTTGGTTCTTCACTAGTACCACTAGTGATGTCATTTGAATCTGTGGCACTCGTACCGCGTTCACTCAATTCCATTTTTGAATTTTTATTATCGAATTTTAAATTATAGGTAACATGCATGAGTATATTGAGCATGCACAAGGTGATCCACCACAAGCCAAATTGGATCTTATATCTGTGCTACATACAACCCGATTCGCATAACCACTAAGAAGGTACTTTACGGTTAGTATAACAAAACATTACAGTTGTTATTTAATTCGCAATCTGTTCAAAACAATTGTGCGTCCTTTGTAATAAACGCCGTTACTCACTGAGTGGAATCAAGTAAGTAGGTAGCAGCAAATAGCGCGTCGGGCGGATGACCTCACTCTTGTCAATTAGATACATTCAATTGTAGCCTAAGCCTTACCGATGGGTATGCCATGCCAAGAATTCAACGTATTAGGTATTTTCCTCGATGAATTTCTGTCCTCCATAAACTCTTAGTGAATGTGAGTAGTGAGTGATTGATAAGGAGTTGCACTTGCTTAAGTATAAATCAAACTTAGTGGCGATTTTTATTCAAAATTTTGCCTATATGTTAATGCCTTAATGATGATGGAACTAAAAGACCTCTAGTAAACCTTTATGTAAAACCGCGATTGCGGACGTATTGACAACAATACAATATCACGCGATCTAAACTTCTAATATCGATTAGCTATTCTCATTAGCCGAAAGCACGCATCAATACGAAACAGCACTGTAATATCCAGTTCCAAGTGTTCCAACAGAAAACAACCTAGCCTTCCTAAACAATCCTCTTCTGAGCTAGGACAGCATTTTGTACAATACAGACGTAGGCTCAATTTCATATCCACCTTCATTTTTTACGCGGCTGATCATCGGCTGATACCTATATGGTAATGTCCAAATCAGTTTTGCTTTCTTTGGCGGGTAGACCGGGTTCAATGTTGAAAAAGGAATAAGTATAAAAAAATAACCATGGAAATACGTACTACTGGTGAGTATCATAGAAATGATTATTATTACCTAAATAAGGCAGTTATGCTGTCGATATCATGGTTACCTAGACTCAGGATTAGGTTATGTACAGTCACAACAAAGAGATGTATACAATTAGGACCTTATTACAATGCAATAAGGTGTATTGTATCCACCACCACCACCATATCAGCCGTAGGACGTCCACTGCTGGACATAGGCCTCCCCCAATTTCATGGGGGGTAAATGCCGTAATCGCCACGCTTGGCATGCGGGTTGGCGATCGCAGTATAGATCTCCACCGTACTCCAGGGATGCTGCTGCCCATCCCCCGGTGGTCTTGGTCGTAGTTTTAGGACATACCCGGGTCCACGGTCCGTAACGAAGGTGTATTGTATACATCTTCGTTATTATCGCATATACTATGGAAGTGCAGTGCTCGAGTTAAGAGCATGACATCAGAGGGCGTACTCCAAACTTCGAAAATAGAACTTCGTGTTGTGCCGTCCCTTTCACTCTCGTGTTATACACTGTATGACGGAAAGGGACGACACGATACGAAGTTCGATTTTCGATGTTCGGAGTAGGCCCTCAGAATTGTAAGTAAGTAGATTAACAAACAGTGTCGATAACGATGTGAAGTCAGATAGGTAATTAATGATAATATATTAATAAATGAAAATAATGGGTGGAATGAAAAAAAATAGTAGTGTGAACTGAGAAAATTAAAGCGTAGATTAAATTAAGGCCTTAACCACGCCTTAACTAAGTATTTAATTTTTTTTACATTCCACCCTAATAAGACATTCTTAATACCTAATTGTTATGCTTTTTTTGAAGTTATCTAAATTAATAACCAATTAATCTGGTCTGCTTTGCATGTAGTTAATGTTACTAATTTTCCACGATAAGATGATTCAATTGCATTCGTGGGTCACTCACTATAAGTGAAGTGAGACACTACTTATAAGTAGAGTACGGTTTGCCTCACAAGGGCCACCTTTGTACCTTGTCGCTTTACTTCTAAGGCTAGGTTCACACGGCGGCTATTATTTGCGGTAAACAAAGCGAACGCGGTCCAGGGCACGTCGAACAAAAAAACCGCGCGGTATTCGGTAGCGCGGCAGAGCGGAGGCAGCGTGTATGATATATGAAGCAGTAATCGACAGCTTCGGAAAAATAATAAACGCAAAACCGCCTCCGCCCCGCACCGCGCCGCGCCCGCTCCCAAAAGTATCCAGCTGCTTATGAGGCCAACTGTACCATCTGTGGCCGAAAACACCAATACATAATTTTTAAGAAAAAAAACCGACTTCATTGGGGGAGGCCGGTGAAAGATTATTATACTTAGATGGTGCACTCTTAGATTCCATACAATAAAATAAAAATGGCTATAAGTATGTTTATGATGGTAGAAGACTAAGTACCCTCAATTCCTCATGAAATCATGTAAAAACCTTGTTTGCTTGACAAACAAAACGAAGAGAACCAATCGCCAAACGTGAACTACACGTCGTTGAAGAGTTCCGTTCTGATCATCATCAGCAGTTCCACTCCATCAAATGTCACATTTTAGTATGATAATGCTCTATTTGTTGATAAAAACACAATAATCACTATATGTTTGCCTTTAAGATTTGAGGAGTTCCCTCAATTCCTAATGGATCCCATCATCAAAAATCGAGGATGATCAAAATTAATCGTGAAAATAGAACTTGCTTAATAAACACAGCTAGGAGGACAAATCGCCAAACGTGAACTTTTGGTCGTTGAAGAGTTCTGTTCTGATCATTATCAGCAGTTCCACTACATCAAATGTCACATTTTTGTATGATAATGCTCGATTTGTTGATAAAAACACAAAAATCACTATATGTTTGCCTTTAAGATTTGAGGAGTTCCCTCAATTCCTCATGGATCCCATCATCAGAAATCGAGCATGACAAAAATTAATCGTGAAAATAGAACTTGCTCAACAAACACAGCTAGGAGGACAAATCGCCAAACGTGAACTTTTTGTCGTTGAAGAGTTCTGTTCTGATCATCATCAGCAGTTCCACTTCATCCAATGTCACATTTTTGGATGAAAATGCTTGACTTGTTGATAAAAACACAAAAATTACTGTATGTTTGCCTTGAAGATTTGAGGAGTTCCCTCAATTTCTCATGGATCCCACCATCAGAACTGCGTTTTGACAAAAACGGGACCAACTTGGATATATATACTTACAATCAAAAAAAGAATTTTCCAAATCGGTTAAGAAATGACGGAGTTATGGAGTAAAAAACATTAAAAAAAAAAAAAAACAACCGAATTGATAACCTCCTCTTTTGAAATTTTGAAGTCGGTTAAAAAGTTAACGTGGAATTAAAAAGTAAAAGTTAATGTAAAGTATGACCATTCGGAATTCGAATGACAAGCACGTCAACATTGTTTAATTGTTAAGGATCTTTTATATTGTGCTAGGAGTGTTAATTAATGAAAATGATTTTTTCTCAAAAATGCCTAGAAATATTGATGTTATGTTCCTTGTAATAGGCTGCAAAGTATGACGTTTCAGGTGCGGCTAGGACAAGAGATCGTTAATGGAATTTCATATAAATCTTGCAGGCCTAGGCCGGCAAAGTCCTCTTTTTTAATTTCCATTCCACATTATTTTGTGGCACAGGCACCATGACATTCTGCCACCACGAGTATTAAAAATAAAGCTTTGTTTTTTTTTGTTGTTTATTTCATTGCATGTTTGAGAAAAGCACTATACATACCTCGGCGGGAAATAAGGGGTTGCCCGCCTCAGACCTATCCGGCCTCGCTCCGCTCGGCCGTCTATATGTCTTCGGCCGGCAACCCCTTTCGTCCCGGCCTCTGTAGTAATGTACTATTAGACTATCTTCGAAATGGTACGAAATGGGATACAAGTGTCTTAGAAAAGATTACTTTATTTCATCTCAGGACTCGCAATTAACGGAATTCAATAAAAACCATGTTGTGTCCATCTTTAAAACGCTTCTTGAGACATGATCATTTTAATTGCTGTGCGTCATTATAATCTTTATAGACAGCGTTATACATATCAATACATCCGTGAAAATATCTTGACAAATCCTAAATCTGTACCACGAAATACTACACGGATGTTTTGCGATGCTAGTTATTAGACGGTGAAACATCAATATCTGATCATTATTTCTGCTGATTACGATAAACACTCATATCTAATCGTTTAAAAATGCAGAAAACCACAACAGGGCGAACAGTGTCGTCCTATATAAGCAGTGTCCGCGTCTCATTGTTATTTCTTTTTACGTATTTAATAGACGTAATTTTTGTAAACAACTAGTTTACCGACTTCAAAAAAGGTGGTTCTCAATTCGACTGTATTTTTTATGTTTTCGATTGGGCGAACCGATTTTGATGATTCTTTTTTTATTTGAAAGCTGGTGCTTCCCGTGTGTTTCCATTTCAATTTGGTCCAGATCTGACAACGGCATCCATGAGAAAACCATATGTCTTAAATTTGCATTAAGTACTATGTGCACGACAAATGGCCGAATAACTCGTTTGAAGTCGTTTTTTTTTATAAATTAATTGTTGCAGAAACAAAAAAGTTGACACATGACATGCTAACATAAGGAAGAGATTAGACAGAATTAATTTCTATGATTTGATATACTTTCTTCAAAGGCATAACAGGACTGCCTGCACACCGCTCCACTCATTAAAAACGAATAAATTACCTGTCCTACCTTAATGTAGGTAACGTAACAATCAGCGATAATGATTTTGTGCTGGCATATCAGTTATTTTTTATTTATAAAAAATGAATGCACAAGTGACGTCACAGCAGCCAGTGACCTACGAAGACAAACCGCCAGCCTACGAAGATGTAGTAACACAGCAACCTACGAGTGTTCCTACGTTGAAGCTTGGGTTACAGGCCCCGGGGTCCGGGTTGCCAGAAGGTGGATCAGGAATTTCGCATGGTAGCAGTCCGAGCCAAAACAATGAAAACACAGCCCCAATCCAGGCCGAAGCGAGAAAGAAAAAAGATTGTTGCTCTTGTCTAGATTCCTGCGATACGTTCTTTTGGTATTTATCTTGTAGATGTTGTTTAGATTGTTGCGTTTGGTTCTGTAATGGATTTGCGAGTTGTATGGACTTGTTTTGTGACGGCTGCGGTGATTGTTGTAATAAGTGTTGCTGTGGATGTTATGACAATGATGTGGGTGGAAATTTGACTACGGGTGAAAATGTTGCTACAACGGTTGGAAACGCCGAGATCATAAATAGAACGATTGGAGCTGAAAACGCTGTAAACAGTGATATTGGTGAGACCGATATTGGAAATATAGAAGTGGATATTAGCGTTAATAGTGATATTGGCGATATAAGCGTTTCGGATTGTGACTGCGGCTGCTTTGACTAAATAGATAAATAAAATGTATCTACTGGTTTTTAATATTTGCATTTGGATCCTGTTAATACCACTCCATACCCTGGTATGGCTGGACCCGGCTAGGTCCTAAAACTACGACCAAGACCACTGGGAGATGAGCAGCATCCTTGGTGAACATACTGCGGTTGACTGTATGCCAAGCGTGGCGAGTATGGCATTTATCCCCCATGAAACTGGGGGAGGCCTACGTCCAGCAGTGGACGTCCTTTGGCTGATATGACGGTGGTGGTAATACCACTTCGGTGAATTTTTCCCATTTGGACCCATCAATGCGTCATAGCAGCGGGACTATGGTTAAAAGGGGATAAAATTATTCAATTTATGCTTTAAATTAAAAGTCTGATAATGATTTTATTAACTGTTTATTTGATAAAATGTACATACTAAAGCTAACTACATTAATAGATATGCTACGAAGGCAGTTTATAATATAATGCTTTAACGAAACCCACACTTATGCGAATACTTCAGTACTTAATAACCGTACAGAATATCGTTAACCACTTCAATATATTTTCGTAAAGGTAAACGCCCCAATCGACGACTTCATACCCAATATTTTATTTAATACCCTATTATAATAACATAAAATTGAGAGTCAACCAACTACTCCCTTTACTCTTACTTCCTTTTTTCTTTGTTATCGGGTCAGTGTCAGCACTAAGGCATTTACCTTATTTTATCAATAAATAATCAAAACATGTTTTTTTCATTTATCAGCTAATTGTAAAAATAACTCTTGTTTTACAATTAGCTGATAAATGAAATAAAAAAATCCTCTTTCTAGAAAGAGAACGCATGCTTTTGACTATAGAGTCAGCGTCATATAGTAGTAAGCAGCCAGTGGCCAAATAGTTCGGTACACTCTACAAAATATATGGTATATGTACACTATTTGGCCACTTTAGCTGCTACGTACTATACGACGCTGACTGTACCCATTAACTTTTGACGAACAGTATCCATCTCTTTCTATTTTGTACATTTCGATGCAGTCGGGATATTTTTTGTACAGAAACAAGTGTGGTTGTACAAGTTTAACATAGCTTTAAAGGAATCACTCAAACAATAGTAACAAAAAAGCCATTAATATTACACATGTCAAAAATAATTGTAACTATATACATTTAAATCCATCGAATTATTTACAAAACTAAACTGGTAATAGAAAATATTTGTCACACCCGGTAACATAAAGATTTAATGAAATGACAAACATTTTCATTAGAAACACGATCTTCAAGTGATAGGAATATGGTCCAATATTTAAACCTAACCTATTCAGGAAACGGTTCATATTGTTATACCACGTCGGTGGCAAACAAATGTACAGACCGCCTGATGGTAAGCGGTCACCGCAGCTTATGCATATACCGCATGTGACACCCCTGGATTTGCAGGCGTCCATAGGCTGCGGAGACTGCTTACCATCAGACGGGCCGTACGCTTGTTTGCAGCCGACATGGTATAAGACTTTTGGGACCCCCAAAGGCTGGCAGTACTGTGAAACTGCATTAAAATACAAAGAAAAAAAATTGCGACAGGGGGTCCCAAATTAAACCGCCATCCTACATTCATTACATTACTAAATGAACGCGATGTACTTAAATCAATCTTCGTATCTATAGCTAGCTCTCAAGCCTGCTTTGGCGTTCTTATGGACGATTCACACCAAACGGCCGGAGTCAGCGCGCACGCCACCAGAGTCAAAGCAATTCGAACCCTCCATACAGAAGCTACGCTTCGTATCCAAAGGGCAGCGGCAGAGCCGGCGGCAGCCGACCGGCCGCTCGCAACCCATTCAAATATGAAATCTAACTTCTGTATGGAGGGTTCGAATTCCTTTGACTCTAGTGGGGTGCGCGCCGTCTCCAGCCGTTTGATGTGAATCATCCATTACACAATAATCAACGATTTCACCCCTGTCCTAGGGGCTCACAGCTGTACCTTGTTTATATATATTTTGTATGTACCCTCAGTATTAAAAAAAAAACAACTTCACAACTTCATGATTTATCGTGATTATTTAACTTTCCAATTTTATAACAGAAAAATAACTATTATAATAAAATAGTCCACAGGCATGGTACTAATGGTTGAAACCTAAATACCCAAATTTGATACATTGTTAGCACCTAGTAGCGTTATCCCAGTATTTACGGAAGCGACTGCCACCTGACCTTCCAATTTGGGGCCACCTAACCTTCCAAACCAAGCCAGTGGGCAACTCAACTGTTAGAACTTCTAAAGCCACCCGAAGGCTTCTAACTTGGCTTAACCTTTTGAACGCCACGGTCGGCCATAGACGTCAACGTAAAATCGTCACCCCGACGCCAACGACGGCACTGGCCGACAATTTTTTTTAATGAAAAACTACTGAGAATCTGCCCAATTTTATATTGGCATTATTTCTTTACACATCATTTTTTTACCGTTGTGGCGTCAGGGGCACGGCGAATTACTTTGACGTCTGGCGGCGAAAAGGTCAACGAGTGCTGTCATAAATAGCTGCGATCAACGGCTTAGCGTGCCTTCCAAAGCACGGGAGTGCTCAATTAGTAACCACTCGAAGTTGACCGTGGCCGTTAACCTCGCATACCGCACGTGGTACGCGGGCGCCGATGGGCCACTAGCGCTCCGAAATGTTAGCACCTATTTATTATGACAGATTATCGACAGTGGCAATTATTAGATCAGTGTAGCCAACTGATACATTGGACATTTACACAATGACAATGCCTCTGCCAAAGTTTATCCCTTTCACCGCATTTGATTGATATTAAAGTCGATATTTTGTGCCCCACTCGCCATGACTTCACATCGAGTTGATGTAATACCGGATCCGCACAATGAGCCATGCTGGCCAACGTTCAGGATGCAGTTATGCGGTGGAACGATATGAAAATGTCTTGCTCCTCCCCATAACTGCGTCATGTAGGTCGGGCCATCATGATCATTGTGTGGATCCGGCATAAAGATAACCTACGTGTTATCAAGTAAGGTCCATTTTCAGTCTTTCGCTACAGACTAGCGTGTGACGCAACTTACGGCATCTCCTCTGGCGGTGGAGTTTAAACAGCCTCCTCATCGTCTATCTTAGCCTTCTTCGTGCCTTTATCAGTGCAGAAGCTGACTCGTTTCCGCTTCAGCGCTCTTGCGTTCTTGTCGTCGCCACCGACGCTGGCGCGACTGTTGTCAGAGTCGCTGGACATGCAGTTCGTCGCACTGTTTATGATGAGCAAGTCCTTCTCTATCTCTGTTAACTCTCGTGGTTTGATGGGTTTGATCTTTATCTTCGGTTTAGGTTTGGGGTCTTCGACTGGTTTTCGCTTCTTGTATGCCCGTTTGGGTTTCTTTGGTTGATCTTCCTGCAACTGAGATAAATAAGTAAGTAATCTACAATATTCTAGAACCAACCCGCATTTTTTTTTATATTAGTTATTCGGTCGAATTATTTGGATCAAATGCCGAATATTCACCAATTAAAATAACAGTTTTTTACCGAATTCAATAGAAGGAAGGAGGTACTCAGTTCGTCTGCATGTTTGCTTGTTCTTTTGTTTGTTTCAGTCGCCGGGGGGCGTTGGCCCCATATAAATTTGGTGAAGGTCTGATGATGGGATCTAGGAGGAATCGAGGGAACTCCTTGAATTTGATAGGCACGTATATGCCGATTTCGTTATTTTCTGTACCACCACCACTAATTGTGGCATAGCAAGTACAAAATTGGAGTCGGTTTCTTTGGTATAAATTATTTGTCAATTATTGTGATGTTACATTATATAAAAGGCACAAAATATACACACAATAGCCTATTCCGATTCTATAAGAATCCTAAGACAAAAAGCAGACCCCAGACCCCTTCAAGAAGGGATAACACTAAAACATTTTAGTTTCGTAAAGCTTGAAACGTACAGAGCTCGGCACAGCGTCTTTGTGGGGCGGAGGCGGTTATGCACATCGCACACAAAAACCGCGCGGTAGAGCAGAGGCGTCGTGTGTGACATATGAAGCAATAGTGGACGATTCACATCAAACGGCCGGAGTCGGCGCGCACACGACTAGAGTCAAATAAATTCGAACCGTCCATACACAAGTTAGATTTCATATTTGAATGGGTTGCGGGCAGCCGATCGGAGCCGGTCTTAGCCGCCAGCTCAGCCGCTGCCGTTTGGATACAAAGTCTAGCTTCTGTATGGAGGGTTCAAATTCCTTTGACTCTGGTGGGGTACGCGCCGACTCCGGCCGTTTGATGTGAATCATCCATAATCGAGTCGACAGTTTCAGAATAGTACATTACGATACAAGTGCAGAGAACAGGAAATTCGCAACGAGTGGTGATAAATTGAAACACGACCGAAGGGAGTGTTTTAAATCGACACGAGTTGTGAATTACCTGTTCGCACGTGTATCGTACAACGTTTTACAGTACATATGTCTCTTTAAAGTTTCGACATATGCACGTATCTGCTAGCACCATATGTACTGTAACTTTGCCTCCGAAACGAGAGCACGCCTCCTTTCCCGATCCTGCGCAGCCTCCTGCCAGTCCGTTTCAGAGGCCAAGATCCTCTTTGGGTTGTTGCGCCGTTAAAGTAAGTATATGTACTGTAATGGTACCGCCACCACCACCACCACCACCATATTAGCCAAAGGACGTCCACTGCTGGACATAGGCCATTACGATACGAGTTCTGTAATAGTACATTACGATACAAGGGTTGTAAAACAAAGAAAGGCCGATATCGCAGATGTTTGAGGCCCGAGCCGCAGGCGAGGGTCATAAATATGCGAGAGAGGGCTTTCTGTTTTACGATCCGTGTTTTGTACAGAATTTTACATACATTACCGCCTCCGCCCCGCACCGCGCCGCGCCCGCTCTGTGCGTTTCGAGTTTAATAGTTACCTGTTTGGGCTTGGCGCCAATGTACCCGGAACACCGCTTGGCCCCACACAGACACCGCTTCTTCTCGATGCCGGCGCATTCCAGGTTGTAGTTGAAGGTTACTTCGCTATTCTGCAAAACAAATTTGAATGTAAATTATTTTTGAATTTCACAAATTGAAGATGTATAAATCTATGTGACCTCGCGAATTTTATTACAAACTTCAAAATTTTGTAAACCAAATCGATAAAAAAAGTTCGATATACAAAATTTAACGAGAATCGGTTGAAAATTGCGAACTGTATCCGCCAGACAGACATACGGGATCATTTTACCCAAAGGCGGCGTAAGGCGTGGGCGACGTAGGCCACCGCCGTCCTGTGGGCCTCGTCCTCGCGCCCCGGAGGTTTTGACACTAGTTGAAAACTACGAATGCTCTGAAAAATTCGAATCCGGCAGTGGGCTCCGCAAAATGTATCTGGCCCACATAAGATTTAGGTCTTGCTCCGCCACTGGTTTTACCCACTTATTCATACAACAGACTTCTGTTAACTAAAATTAGTTTTATCCCTTTCTCACAAACATAAATGTCAAAGTGACAGTGAATATTAGCGGCATTACTAACATGCATTAGTGAGAATATATCAGATGTATAGAAATCGTTCAACCTCAATGAGCGGATCTGCTTTACGCAATCCCATTTACAATACAAAACAAACTGTGGTTAATTGATAGCCGCTTCGGTTCGGTTTCTTCGGTATTATTCACTACCTCTGGACATGTTTGACGTCGAATCGAAGTCAACATCTCGATACTCACAGCCGGTATGTCTCGCAGGGCGAACAGCCCAACTCTAACGTCACCAAGCACCGTCCATTTCTGTGTCTCGCAATTCGGCTCGCAACAATGGTTCATGAATCTGTAAAAAATGCAATACTTTTTTATGAAATAGGAGACAAACGAGCAGCAGGCGAATCGCCTGATGGTAAGCGATTAGCGCCGTCCATGGACATCCGCAACACCAGAGGGGTTGTATTAGTATGAAGTTGGAAAGAGCTATGGACGGATTCCAGAGGTTGTGGGTTCAAATCCCGCCCGGAAATTATAATTCCGCTTGTAAAAATATATACAATTAAGAAATTTGATGGCGTTCTCTGATCTTCAGTCACGTCAACTTCTTTTACCAACTTGACACAAATGGCTGTATGACTAAAAGTAATATTGAACAACTATTTACCTGGCCAGGTTCCCTTTGGGCCCAGCGTCGATCATGCGCTCCTTGTCAAGCGTGAGAAAGTAGAAGTTTTCGTCCCGAATCTCGTGTTTCCGGCACATTCGTCGCCGAAATTCTTCCATATCGATTAGCTCCCCGACGTACTCAATCACAAATTGGCCTGTGGGAAGTATAATTAGTTATTTTTTTCTACTCCAGGCATTGTAATCTGTCAATTAAATTAAATGACTGACATCAGTATTAAAACAATAAACTTTTTATACATATGCAAGTCTATACCATATACAGGTCTTTACATAACTTGTCTGTACCATGGACAAGTCATTATGTGACTGGTGGGAGAATCAAAATGGATTTTCATACATTATTATCATTCATCAACATGTTGAGGTGAAACCTCTTTCATACCGATGAGAAACCTATCTGTTATATTTTAGAAGTTGTAGTTCTTGAATGTCAGTGAACTGATTGTGTCATAGAAATGGTCTGAATTATACCAATGTTATTATCTTGTTAAAAAACGTATTTTATTAGTGCTCCGATTAATGATTGGTTTGTTACCATACTTCAACACTGCCCACTGCTCACACGGTAAAATCATACCACATTAATAGGTTATGGTAACCGCACGCACGAAGTAATAACTTACCATAATGGAACTAAGTAAAATCCAAATCTCCAAATTGGATGGTACGAGGGCTGATCAATAAGTTTTGATAATCAGTATTAAATATGGGAGATATGTAAATCGTTATATTTTTATCACAATATGCACACTTTCTATATTTTAAAATACTTATTAACGTCAGTCAATTGTTTTATTTTACCCCAATAAAAATAATTTTACTTTTTGAGGTCAAATTTTATACCTTCGCTAAGTCATCACCAGCTCTTGATTTTCATGTAGTTGGTTTTGAAGATATTGGAATGAGAAGTAGTAGTCGGAAGTTAGGGCTAAATAACAATGGGAACGGTTATCAGTGCTGATCTTTACTCGAAGAGCAGCACCCTTGTCAATTAGTGGGCTCTGAAGTACAATTTCTCCCGAAAATTCCTGTATTTTTTTCTTCAGCTTATTTATAATATTTAAAACAACTCTGATAGAATAATGTTATGCAACACTCCAGTAATATTTGAGCTCAATTGGTGAAAGCTAATTTCGCAGTTTTTATTGCTAGGCCTCAATAGTCCAGGAAGAAGTCGAAAAATACACCCTAATTTTGGTGACAAAGATGGAGATAAAAAATAACCATTGCACAGATAACTTACTTATCCTATAAATCATAATGATAAACCAAAGTTTTATTTTCAACAACAATATTCTTCATTAATGCATCAGGATTTTTTCCACACCGCTCCAAATAATTACAAAACCAACTCTTATTTTTGCCATCTTGTTATTTTTTCAATTCAGATATTTCTTGTTCAGCAATTACAGAAAAACAAATGAATAATGTTTATGTAGAACCTCAGACAGGATCCACGGTTAAATAAGTAAACTCTTCTTAAATAATCCTTCGTTTTATTTACATCGTTATAAAATATGTTACTCCGTTCAACTCGTCTTACATACTCAAACATACGTCAACTCATTCGCCATTCCAAAGCAATTCAAACTACAATCGAACGTTCCTTATTCATCATCTAACAGCCAGCACCTTACACAGCTATCAAAAAGTACCAATCCCACATTTATATATTTTTATTCTAATGAAATATGATTAGTGTCGTGGTATAGCCCACATTAAAATAATATCATTAACAGGGTGCTTCATACTGATTATCAAAACTTATTGATCACCCCTCGTACCAACTGGGTGCAGTGGCGATACAGAATGATGATATGGATGGACTTATATAGGCTACAAGAGATGGATGGACTTATGGATATTGTTCAAGGGAAAATAAGTAAGCCTGAGAAGCCAGCGGTGAGTGGTAGCATTGGAGATGCGGCTGCTACAGCGGCAATGGCTGCCTATAACAAGGGTCTAGGAGAGTACCTTAAGTTGCAGAGCACTGCTCTCTTACTGATTACGAACAATATTACGGATGATGCACTAGACAAGGTAATTAGGTTCACAAGTCCAAGTGATGTCTGGAATGAACTGTATCGATTATATGATGGCCTGAACGACGACCGCCTATATCATGCATGCATGGAATTGTTTCAACTAAAGATGGACATCAATGGCGACATGGCAACTCACATTTCAAAAGCAAAGAATTTGTGGCATAAATTAAATCAAGAGCTCATTAAAGAGAACGAAGGGAAAGAACTACCCAAGTTACTTTTGATATGCAAGGAGGAATATTTTTCTTTTAAGTCGAGTTGGCTTATGATGTCAAAGGACAGAACGGTTGATAATTTGACTAGTCAGCTGTGTGCGCACGAAAGGGCCTTGACGACAACCTCCAAGGAAGATAATGGATGCGTGTCAAGATCTTCGGGTGAAGCACTGGTGGTGAACAGCATTAAAAAGACCATCAAGAAGAAAACTAACACCTTCAAATGCCATGGGTGCGGAGAAGTGGGTCACTTCAAGAAGGACTGCCCTAAGAAGGAACGAAATAGAAAACCTGGCATGACCAACATGATGGCTGTGTTAGTAAATGTCACATATTGTAATACGGATCGGAACGACTGGTACGTTGATAATGGCGCCACGCACCACGTTACAATGAGAAGTGACTGGTACCAGGATTTCGAGCATTTCCAAGAACCGCACATGGTGACAACGACAACTGCTGATGGCAAAACAATTGAAGCGTTAGGAAAAGGTTCGATTCTGATGAAGACGAAGAAAATGACATTCATGTTGAGAGATGTATGGCATGTTCCGAAGGTCACAAAGAATCTTTTTTCTGTACTCTCAGCACATGATGTCAACACAGAAAGCTTGTTTGAGTCACGAGGCACAACGTGTTCATTCACCATCAACGGAGAATTGTGCATGACCGGAAGCAGGCAACAACACGGCGGTTTGTACAAGCTGAACTGTAGACCGGTTCAACCCAAGGAAAGCGTGAAGGTAAATGCAGTTGACACCTTGCAACTTTACCATGAACGCATGGGTCATCAAGACAAACGCCACGTGAAGCGAGTCATAGAACGAGAACTTGATGTGAAGTCGAAGGACAGCGGGAGTCTATGCGAAGGATGCATTTTTGGAAAGACCCATAGACGGAATTTTGGTGTCCGAGAAAAAGCTGTCAGTCCAGGTGAACGCATACATTCAGATGTCTGCGGTCCGTTTGACCTAGTTGCTCGAAGGCTCGGTACTTTGTCCTATTCAAAGACGAATTCTCCAAGTATCGTTACGTCTACATTATGAAAAATAAATCGGAAGTACCTGAGTTATTGCGTTTAATGTTGGAAGAAGCGAAGGTAGCAGGTCACAGAATTAAGGAATTTCTGAGTGATAAAGGCGGTGAATACGACAATGATAAAGTACGCAAAGAATTGGACAACCATGGAATAAACCAACGTCTAATTATGCCCTTATACGTCGGAGCAGAACGGCACTAGCGAAAGGGAAAATCGTACAATCGTTGAAATGGTCAGATCTTTGATGTATGCACACGAAGAGCTTCCTCAAGTTTTATGGGCAGAGTTGGTGAAGACTGCAGCTTACATATTGAACAGAACAGGACCAACCTCTGTAGAAGGAAAGTCTCCATTCGAGTTGTGGTTTGGAAAGAAACCACAAATAAAACATTTGAGGATCATCGGCTCTACATGCTATGTGCATATTCCGAAACATAAAAGGAAGAAAATGCAGAAGAAGGCACAGAAGTGCATCCTAATCGGCTATGATAATGACGATGGAATAAGCAGTCGAACTCTCTAGTAAGATCTTGGGATGTCACATTCGATGAACGACCTATAGAATCAAGGATTGATGTCGAGGATTCTGAAGTCAGGAAAGAAGTGACTGAGATGGAAGTTCCTTTATATGTCAGAAAGGAGACACTTCTGTTGCCGAAGTGAATGAGGATGTTTCGATGGAAAGACGCAGCGGTCATGAATTGGTAGAGAACCAAGACGCTGTTGAGCCTCCTCTAACTAGCGATGAGGTAGAGTTTGAGGATGCGTTGCCAGAAATGCCAGAACAAGACGAATCTATTAAATTTGAAAATGAGGAGAACTGCGATGAACAGCACGTCATTGAGAATAATGATAATGAAGGTGAGATCATTGAGCAGTTAGCAAGGCAAGGTATGCATTTAAGGGACCGCTCTCTCCTCAGACGCCCGGGCAAATTCAATGATTACGTATCTTATGTCGGCACAGATTCGTATTTAGAAACGAACACTTATAAGGAAGCGATAGTCAGCCCTGATAAGGAATTGTGGAATAAAGCTATGGATAGCGAGATTGAATCCGTGAAGGAGAATAAACATGGATTTTAGAGAAGCTACCTAAGAACCGAAAAGCAATTCCATGCAAGTGGGTTTATAAGGTGAAGCTTAACCCCGACGGAACGGTCAGTAAGTATAAGGCTCGGTTGGTAGTAAAAGGCTTTCGACAAAGAAAGGGAGACTACGACCAGACTTTTAGCCCTGTAGCCAAGATGGCAACAGTCAGAGCTGTGTTGAGTATAGCAAGCAGCTTCTGAAGGGATGAAGCTAAGTCAGTTCGACGTAGCAACAGCTTTCCTGTATGGCTCTCTATCTGCTGAAGAAATTTATATGAAGCAACCGGAAGGGTATGATGACGGGACGGGTCGAGTTTGTCTGCTAAAGAAAAGCCTTTACGGTTTAAAGCAAGCTCCTCGTTGCTGGAACAAGACTATTCTGGATTTCTTCAAGGAAATTGGATTTGAAGTCAGTAAGGCTGACCCATGCCTAATCAAAAGAGAGAAGTCTAATGAAAAGTTGATTGTGGCTCTCTATGTCGATGATGGCCTGGTTGCTAGTTCAAGCAAGGAAGTAGTTGAGGAGTTCCTTAAGCAGATTGAAGCAAGGTTCAAAATTACTACGAAAGCTGTTTCGTATTTTTTAGGAATAGAGATAGAAACCAGAGAAGGTGGTGATGTTAGAATTCACCAGACAGCCTATGTGATGAAGGTTTTGAAGCGATTTGGAATGCAAGAGTGCAGACCGGTGACCACTCCAATAGTGAAAGAAGATGTAGTCCAAAGATTAGAGAAGGTTGAAGTGGAAGACTACTTTCTTACTAACTATAGACAAGTGGTTGGAGCGCTTACATATCTGATGGTTGGCACTAGACCGGATATCGCGTACGCCGTGAGTGTGGTCTCCAGAAGCCTAGAGAATCCAACTCAAGCAGATTGTGTGAGACTAAAGCGTATTCTACGCTATTTACAGTATGCTCCAGATATGGGAATCCTGTACAAAAGGAATTACGAGAAGGGTCACATAGAATGTTACAGTGACGCCGACCATGGGGGAGATATTATTACAGGAAGGTCAACTTCTGGGGTTTTATGCCTATATGCTAGTGGAGCTATATCATGGCTAGGGCATGCAATTTCCCGGGATTTTGAATAGAAATCGGTACCGGGACTGCAAACCCTAATCATGGCTCAGTCAGAGACAGCAAAGCGTTGCAATCTCAACAACGGAGGCTGAGATAGTCGCAGCCAGTGAAGCTGGAAGAGAAAGCGTTTGGCTAACTCGCCTTATTGGTGGATTGATAAAGACACAAGATCTACCAGTATTATACGTAGATAATGAGGCAGCTGTACGCTTAGCGGAGAACCCTGAGTTCCACAGGAGAACTAAGCACATACGAATTCGTCATTTCTTTGTACGTGAATTAGTGGCGAATGGACGCCTCATAGTGAAGAGAATCAGCACCAAGTTGCAGCTGGCGGATATTTTTACGAAGCCGCTCGCTAGACCGAGACTTGAACAGCTGGTGAATCAGCTAGGTCTACACATCGAGAGAAGGTGTTGAGGTGAAACCTCTTTCATACCGATGAGAAACCTATCTGTTATATTTTAGAAGTTGTAGTTCTTGAATGTCAGTGAACTGATTGTGTCATAGAAATGGTGTGAATTATACCAATGTTATTATCTTGTTAAAAAACGTATTTTATTAGTGCTCCGATGAATGATTGGTTTGTTACCATACTTCAACACTGCCCACTGCTCGCACGGTAAAATCATACCACTTTAATAGGCGAAGCATGTTTTTTTCTTCCATATCTCTGTATCGCCTGTCATCTCGTCACTCACATCCTTCCTCTTCATATCGTCTCTCTCACGCAATCCATCCACCTTTTCCTTGCCCTACCCCTCTGGACCACACACCTTCCATAGAAGGAAAAGTCATTGTTGCCCTCGAATAAAAACAAAAGTAGGTCTTACAATGAAACAATGTTGCCTACAAACAATGTTAGATTTGAGGGCCACAATCATTATTTTCTAAATAGCAGGTGTGAAATAGTAGATTGTACAACAAATTTATAAAACAAGCGATTTAACGATCCGAGCCACAGTCGAGGGTCGATATAAAGTAGAGGATAAAATTGGTTTTATAAACGAGTTATACACTCTACTTTTCACTTCATTTGCTAGAAAATTAATCGAATAATAATTATAATTAAAGTAAACCCTTAAAAAGGCACCGCCAATTTATATAGAAGGCTTTACAATAAACGAAATATATGTACAAAATAGTTACGTTTTGGTGATTAATTTCAAGATAACTAACTTTTTACGCAAATACAATCTAAAATCGCAGAACTAAGATTGAAATTCTATTGACACGTATGTGGTCGCTAAATCGCCTCTGCCTTATTAAGGGTTAAGTCACCAAATTTATACTTCTGTGCTCGTCGGCCGCGGGCGGGTTTTAATTTATGCTCTAGAGCATAAAAAGCGACTGTATGACGCCTAAAGACGAACTTTTGGAGCATGAGAAGTGAAAATGACCTTGTTTGATGTCCTCGAGCGTGCGGAGCCCCCAGCCGCGGTGCGGGGTGCGGTAGGGCTGCAGGCGCGGGTACCGGCGGCGCTCGAACGCGCGGTTGTGGCAGCCCTCGCCCGCGCGGCACTGCGGCCCGCACTCCGTCAGCAGCATCCTGCCCACAAACATTACCATCAGGGATACAGCTCGATCTCATCATCCTACCCACAAACAATACCATCAGAGATACCGCTCGATTTCATCATCCGACTGATTTCGAATACAATTTGGGTATACAGTAGCGGTTTGGCATTAAAAACGATTCAATTAATCACTCACCACAATAATCGCTAAATATGACAAACCATTCTTAGCCTCACCGCACCAAACTTCAATATAAAACTGTCAAAAGGAAATCCTTAGATCTCCGGAAACCGGTATTCTCTTTCGTTCTTTCGTTTACTATTTCATGTTTAATCAGGCAATCAAGTAATATGAAGTAATTACAAAATATATGGCACCTTGTATGAGTTAGCTGACCTACGTGTAACGCATAAAAAACTGTCTAATTCTATCACACGTCACCACTCTATTTTTTCTTTCTTGTCCACTAGCATTGTTATACAAAGTGAGAGCGAGAGCGAAAGAAAAAGAGAGAGAGAATGTTTTCAGCATCAAGGTAGTTTGTAACTCTGACTAGAATATATCTCTATCTCTATAATCACTTACCGATTAAGACAATGTGAGTAAGGCCCACAAGGATCCGGTTGAGTAGGGTCACAATCGCACTGCGTGAGAGAGTTAGCGTCAATGTCTCTCCTCACAACGCTGCCGACTGGCTTGTTCACTTTCAGCTTAACATAGTGCGGTGGGAGAAGAGATGATGCTATGTCCAGATCTTCTTCTTCATTCGGCTCCATTTCTGGAGAAGAAATATTGCAGTTACACAAGGGCAAGGACAGCAAAAGGCATTGGACAGAGAAGCCTCGGTCTAAAGTGTTAAAAACGAGTTAACGATATTGGGTACTGCTGCAAGTGCCATCCGTCATTCGTCACTATATCTTCATCCACTCCACACCTCCGTCTTATAATGGTGTTTCTTATCTTTCAAAGTAACACATACTTCTCAGCACTTTCATTTTTTTTAAATTAAAAATGGGATTGCTCGTGGCCAGCACCTAGCCAGGGGGCAAAGATGAGGCCGACGATGAAGCGAGCTCACCCAGAAGATGCCTATTTTCACTGCACTACTTGTACTATTACTTATTCTGTGACTGCACTCTGATATTTCTTAAGCCACACCCAACTTTCTCTACCATACCTCACTTTTATTTTTCTTATTTTCTACATCATTATTATGTATGAATATGGATGTGTTACGATATATTTGGCTGCTTTCACTGCTAATGAGTATAATCTTACCCTTTAAGTCCTAGAATAGTGTAATTATCAACACTTACTTTTTAATATCTCGCAAGCTCGTTGCGCGTGTTCCATGGCAGTAGTGAAGGCAGCGTCTATCTTCGACTTCTGACTGGATATTCTCCCTGAGTCACCTGTAAAATAAATTATACATACATAAATATTGGGGGACTATCTTACACAAATCGAACTAATCCCGGTAGTGGCCGTACTGGCCGAAAAACCGAAAAAGAACCAGAAGGTTGTCAGGTATTTCTGTGAGATGTAGATATCCAGCCACCATTCACAAGGTAGTCTTACCTTCTTGGAAGGGGAACACTCTGCCCCGATTCACCCAGTAGTGGTCGTACTGACCGAAGAACCGCACAACAAACTCGCCAGGGGAATGTTTCACAGCCAGAATGTTGTCCGGTATCTCTGTGGGATGTAGCACAATGCCTGGCCACCATCTGCGAAGACAAATAAATACCTGAAATATCTAACAGGCACTCAAAATATTCTATTTTAGGCTGTCAACCCTATTACGCTGTCCGTACGTCTTACTCGGCCTGTTTAGCCTAGTTGGTAGTGCCATTGCCTCCGAAGCTAGAGGTCCCGAGTTCGATTCCCGGTAAGGGCATTTGTATCTGTGGTGAGCAGAGACATTTGTTCCTGAGACTTGGATGTTTTCTATGTATTTAAGTATATATCTATTAAATATATCGTCGTCTAGTACCCATAACACAAGCCTTGTTGAGCTTACTGTGGGACCAGTTCGATTTGTGTAAAAATATCCCCTAATATTTATTTTATTTATTTATTATTACTGCGAACTGTATGGCGTGAAACATGATAGTTGACATTTTTACTAAATATATATTATTGTGGCCATTTTTCTGTGTATTCGTTACTTTATTTTACGAAAGTATTATAAAAATACACTCTTGAATCTTGTACGATAGTGCGGAACCCTTGGAGTGCGAGTTCGTGTAGCTCATACCTGTAATGTCCTAATTTCACCCAAACCATCTCTCCATACAGAGGAAGGCGACCTGTTTCACAATCTTCGCACATGTAACTGCCTGCAATAGAAAAAAATAAGTGTATAAAAAAACGTAACCACTAAAGGTCTTCTGACATCTGCTCAATGGGGAATGTCTGAAAATTTTAAAAGTCCTTGATTATTTTTATTCAAGTCATACGACCAACCTATGATGAACTGTCAATGTCATTGCGTACCACAGATCCAAGCAGGTTTTTTTTTTTTAATATTCGACGGACTTAGAAATGTCTTAGTAGTCCGATACGGGGCAGACGCGAGGTGATATAAAATGTTTGTATTTTTATAAAATATATGGCGCAACCGAAAAATCTGAAACTTTTTTGTGTTAATGGCGACGGTTATTCCTCCCATTAGAAAAATAATCAAGGACTTGTTAAAAATTTCAGACAGGGGAAAGATTTCAGAATGGGGACATTATTCCCTTCTGGAACTTCTGTTACTGGCACAAATAAGCTTTGTTTCGTTCGATTTCAAAACAAAACTAACTCTTCTCAGAGTGAATCAAAGGCCTCCGTTTCAGCTTATACAAAAATGATTTCGTATGTTCGGATGTCTAGATGTCCGGATTTCCGGTTGTTCTCCTCTTTAGGCCGCATTTCTCAACCGATTCTCGTGAAATTTTGTGAGCAGGTTCGATAAATTTATAGATTTTTTTTGGAGTCAGCGTGTCAGTGGAAACTTTAAAATTTGAAAAAAAAAATACCTTTTTTGCGAGGTCTATCTACTCACAGAGCCACTACTTACAATTGGTAACTAAAATTTCATTACTAATTTGTCTTGTATCGTGGGCGGCTTGAGTTCAGATATTTGTTTAATAGAGAGAACATAATGGTTTTTTGTTGTCCTTATAAAGTACTGGCCTATTCTTTGGATTAGTTAGCGGACCCCAGGCATCCTGCAGGATGCAACTGTACTGGGAATAACGCTAGGAGGATGATGATAAAGTACTGGCCGGGGCGGCAGCTCCACCCACTTAGAATTCCTAAATAATCATTTCAATCTTAAATACTGGGTTGTTTGTATAGGTACCCACCCTGGGTTGCACCAGTCCATCTGAAGGATATACGGAAACATGTATATTCCATTCAAATTTCAAAACAAAAAGCAACGTAACATATAAAGACATAAAGGTGCAAACTGGCTTTGAAATGTTAAAGTACTTGACATGTTCTTTACATGTACCCTTCATCTGTAATCATAAGCGGTGTTCGTTAAAAATTCCATATTTAACGTTCTTCAGCCTGTAAATTGGTGCAACCCACCCAACAGAGTAGCTCGAACCGTAATACGTAAGACTGGCACTGGAGTTTTCGTTAATCTAAAAAAAAAACATCCATAAACACATAAAAATAAGGTTCAAATTCACTTACCTTCCGGCGGCTTGATGTTAAGACACTCCGCGTGAAACGATGTAGGACAGTATTCGCAGCAAATCAGTGTTCCGCCGAGCGCGCAGATGAAGCACCAGCCGGTGTTCACGTGGCACGGGACTTTGCCCGGTCTGTGAATAGGAACAAGGGTAATTTTCTGTAGCGTGTTTCTGAGGTCAGCCAAAACTGGTGTACCGTTTTTGAATCTTAACACGAATAATAGAGTCAAAAAGTTCCGTCAGACGTATTCGTACACAAACAGAGGCTAGTTTGCCTAAATTTTCATCAAAAATAGACTGCACTCTTTTATCTTAACTAGCGGTTTCAAATTGGAAATAATTGTTTAATAGGAGTCTTTAAAGACTATAAAAAGGATTGCACTTATTGTCTAAATAAAACATTTATCTTCAATTTAAAATAACCCTTTAATTTACAAAATTTAAAAAAATCTTGACTTCCAGCTTCTCGGTAGCGCTCTATAGACCAATAAAAATGCAAAAAGAAAGAAAACATACCATTATTAGAAACGCTACCAATTTAAGGGTAGTCTTCAAATTTTAGGCCATCAAAGTCAAATACATAACAAGAAGAACATTGAAGTGAAATAAACATTTATTATTCAATCTGGGTTCCTGAGTACATGTCAATCATGAAGCTCGAGTGTATCTCATTACAAAACAGGATGAGATGCAAAAGCTTTTTTATTTAATAAAAAAAAATAAGGGAGGGTTGCACCACCTTACGATTCCAGACCATACAAACATTAGATATGGCACCGGCATATATCATCCCATAGAAACTTCTCAAACTTTCCATACATTCAGATTTAACGAAGACCGCTTACGGTTACAGACAGTTTGGTGCAACCCACCCTAATTCTGTTTTCTAAAGAGCTGCTGTTTTGTTTAAACTAAATGGGTTGTTTTATTCAGTGTAGGTTGAGGTTAATTGATGTTTGAGTCACGTTTGCCCTGACAATTTCGATATGAAACATGCGTTAGTCATTGAATTTCAGTTTGTTTTTGGTATATGTCAAAAAGAACATATTTTAACGAAAATACCCAAATGGAATAGACAAATACTTAACTAAGACAACTGATAAACTTACCTATGCTCATAGTGTCGGGGACATATAATCTGCGAGCCAGTTAGTATCTGCGTTCCCGCCGGCAAACACTTGGTATACGAATGATATGTAGCCGGACACTTCACACATCTCGCCAACTTATCCCCACAGAACCTCGTCTTACAACCCCTAGGGTCATCCGACACGCAAGTATGGCAGACATGCCTGGGGCAAGACAACGCTTCAATGTATTCTATCGTTTTTTTATTAGTTTTCGAGGGCTCCCAAGAGTTAAATTGTGTCTGAGGCCAGTGGTCCAAACACTCTAAGTGATAGTATCTATGACAGTGAGCCACTTGGCATTTTTGTCGCACTTCTGTTTGCGCTTTTGGAGATTTGTTTGATTTGCAAACGAAGCATACAGGTGTGTCGTATTTAAGACAGTTATTGCATTTATAGTCGGAATAGTCTATAGGTTTTTCTTTGTGCTTCAAATCGACTATTTCGCAATGTCCTGGTTCGACCTCCCAGTCGATTTCTTGGTCACTAGCGTAATCATCTTGGTTTTCAGTTTGTAGTTCTTTCAGTTTATTCTCCCATAGCGTTTCGAAATTATCAGCATCGATTATAATATGAGATTCAGCCTCGTCTTCAATAGAAATGTTGAGTTCTTCTGAGTTATTGGCATCCTGAGATCTTTCGTCGCTTTGGCTTCCAGAATCCAATAAAGGATCGTAGTTTTTGGGTTTGCGGCCTCTTTTCTTCTTTCTGCCTCTAGTTGGTGCAGCTACTTGTATAACTTCTGTTTCCTTATTGACACAGTCTGCATGGAATGTCCCGTGGCAGCTTTTACATTTAACTAGGTTCCATGGTCGATCACAAATTTCACAAACTCTCTCCCTGACGTAACCTTTAAAAACATTAGGTTTTGGTTTCGTTAATTGTTCGAAATATAACTCTACTTCATCGATTTCTTCTCCTGGTTCCTGTTCGTTTCTGTCGAATATTTTGAACGTTTCTAAATCCTCTTCCTCTAAATCAGAGTCTTCTTCATTGTAATAGGGTTTTGACTGCGTCGCTTTCCGTTTGGGTTTTTCTTTTTGCACCATGTCTCTTATGTCTACATTTTTCAAAAGCTTAACGACCGGCTCCTTTTCAAGTTTGATTTCTTTTTCAACTTTGGTTTCCTTTTCAACTATAGCTTTTTTCTTGTATTTTCTAGGCTGTGGTGCTGGTTCTTGGTTCAAACCTTTCACCAAGTTTGATTGCTCGGTATCGTCACTTTTCTTCACATCAGACTTCTGACTCTCTTCGTAAAACCAGGTTTGATACAAATACGTCACAATTTCTTCTTGAGATAAATCTGGCTGTTCGTCTATCAGAGCATCTTGTCGTGCCTCTAAGTATTTCAGAAATTCTGGATCTTCCATAGATTTTTTCGTATCTTGTTTTTCTTTGCGTCCTTTACGTGTAGATACAGAGACTCCGCAATCTTCAGATTTTATACAAACGATTTTTGGGTCAAATACGTCGTTAGCTTTTGAGCTGACCTCCTCGGTTTTTATATAACCAATTACTTTAGGTTCTTCGGAACCATTTTCTTTTAGGTTATTTGGTTCGTTTCCAGCACTCATCACGTTTTCAGATTGACCGGGATCTTCAATTCCACTCGTTTTAGTATTTTTACCATCTGCATCACTCTTAGGTTCGGTGTGAATATCGATATTAGTACTACAAGCGACGTAATTTTTTTTCAGACTGTTAGAATCTTCTGTACTGGTTTTAGACGTTTCAGGCAACTTAGTATCTTTAGTATAATTTATTATAATTTCAGAAATACTTTGGCTGTCCTTAGATTCTCGTGTGATTTTAACAATTTCGCAAGAAGCATCACAATGATTAGGAAGATCTTGTTTATTAGGTTTAACAATACCATTGCTTGGAGATTTTGACTTATGAGAAACCGATTTAAGTTTTTCTTTGTGCATCATATCCCTAATGTCTATATTTTTCGTCTCGGGTGCATTTTCAACTTTTGGTTTCTTCTTAATTTGCTTAGGCTGCGGCACTGGTTCTTGATTGGAACCTTTAACTAAGTTTGACTGTTCGGTGTCATCAATTTTCTTCATATCTGACTTGTTACCTTCTTCATAAAGCCAATTTTGATACAAATAAGTTTCGATTTCTTCTTGAGTGAGGTCAGGTTGTTCATCTAATAGAGCGTCTTGCCGAATTTCTAAATATTTTATAAATTCAGGGTCATTTATTCCCTTTTTGGGGTCTAGTTTATATTTTGAACGTTGTGTGCTACGGGTAATAGAGATTTCACTATCACTAAAATCGGTTAAACCTGTATCTATGTCAGATTTATCTACTTCCGTATTCATTTTTTTTTGGCTTGTTTTAGAAGTTTGTATATTATTTGCTACTTTATTTAATGTTATAATTCTGGTCCTATTTAATCGGAATCTTGGTGATTTTCTTTTTTTCTCTATACTGTCAGCTGATTGCGCATTTCTTATTACTAAACTTCGATCTAAAAAAACACATTTGGCATTATTTTCTTCAGTCACTTGATTATTAGATACTTCATTTTGTTCGTCATTCATAACACTACTTACATCACTTGCTACTGTCGAAACTTTATTGTCTTCTATGGCTTCTGTTATCGAAATAGATATTTTATCTCGTTTATCTAAAAAAATAGAAACATGATGGAGATCTGAAGTAGCTTCAGAAACATCAGTGATATTTACATCGCTAGTCAGTTCGTTCACAGACCCATCTACTTTTGAGCTTACAATTTCTTCTGGGCTCACTGAATCACTCGATTTATCATTGTCTTCTGGACTCTTCAAATCACTTGTTTTTTTATTGTCTTGGCAGTCTTGTGGTGACGTTTTTTCAAGACCATTCGAACCTTTTTGTATTACCTCAGTGTATTCGGCTTCTTTGTTGCCTGAAGCAGACAAGCTACTAACTTCAGCGTATTCACCAGCGTCAATTTCATCGTAGTCTTGTGATAATGTCCGGTCAAAGATATATGTTTCCTCTCCGATAACGACATTGGTAGCTTGATTCTTAAGAACTTCCTCGTTTTTCTGAATCGAAGGTTCTGTAGGAACTACACTCGTCATGGTTTCAAGTGACAGAGTAGGATCTAAATTAGTTTTAGTGTCAGGGTCTAAGATGTTTTTTTCTCCCTCAACCATAACTTGACTAGCACAGGTGGCAACTTCCAATCTTCCTGAATAATTTAAGCCTTCAGCATGCTGATGATCCTTAGATATATCATCCCGAGCTTGTGTACGTCCTACACCAGTTAATGTGTCTATGTCAGAATCTCGTTTGGTATTTAAGTTTTCAATACTGTTTTCTGGTGCACTATTCTCTCGTGATGTAATGTCAGAATCTGGTTTCGTATTTGCGTTTTCAATACTATCTTCTGCTGCACTAACCTCTTGTGACGTCTCATTAGTATCTTTTAATATATCACTAGCAACGTTAACGGCGTCTAGAGTGTCTAATTTATCTTCTGTTTGTTTATCATTTTTAAATACACTATCTAACAACTTACTCTGAAGCAGCTTGTGCTCAGATCCTTTAATTATTAGTTGAGCTTCTAAACTATTCAAGTTGAGTGGTTCAATGACAACAACGGGTTTAGAATTGCTATTAAAAGTAGTCAACTCAATTGATTTAGATTTACAGTGTTGAATTGATTCTATTTCTCGTTTGGAGATGTTTGGGTCATCACTCTCTACTTCAGTTTTTTTAGTGCTATCACAATCTTTATTTGCTTCCACTGCAGTAACTTGAAAAGCATCATTTTTAGGTTTACAAGCGGCGGTTAACGTATTATTAATATTTGGTTCTGGCTCTGTTAAATCTAACTTCGGTTCCTTAGCTTTATTTTCAGTGATACTATTATTCAATCCTTCTGTTTGTCTTTTCCTTTTACTCCGTCTAGGCTGTACACTATTTGTTAAATCACCGTTATTTAAGAGGAATTCCTCTTTTATTTGTATTTTTTCGTTTTCATTCGGTTTATTACTGTCAAGATGAGAAGAATGTTCATTGTTATTTTCCATTTTATCATTGATGATTGAATTATTATCGCCATTATGATTTATTTCGTTATGGCCACCATTATTATTTATATTTTCTGGATCAGTCATAAGAATATCATCATTAACTACAGTCGTTATGATATCGTTTTGACTGAGGTCTTCCATACTGCTAGAAAGATTCTCTATTTTAACAACAACACCTATACCACTAGAATTCAATGTTCTGTCATGACCACTGGCCGAGTCGGTATTCTTATTAGAACTGTCATTTATATCATGATTCTCATAATTGACACTACTATAGTCATGTTCATTTTGATATGGAAGCAAGTTAGTGTCAGAACCAAGAGATTCATTTTTCACTTTATGCAGCTTCTTTCCATCTTTAGTCTTCTTTTTCACTTTATCGTTCCTTTTTTCTCTTTCAACCTTCATATGTAATTTCGGCTGCATCTTTTCCGGTGTTTTAGATTTTGCTTTCTGCAGCCACCTGTCCATATGTGACTGCCTTTGTATTTGTATGATGCCGCTTTTAGCTGCCATATTGTCTAAGCAAGCTGTGACTACTTCTGACACATCTAGGGACTTATTTCTCACCCTTTTCGAGCGACTATTGTCATCTATTTTACCATCATCCTCAGAAAACAGTGTGTCATATAAGCTTTCACTCAATGACACGTCACTGTCTGTTCGAGAGATTTTACCTCCTTTATCGCGTTTGGGGGTACTTTTGGAGGCTCTCGCCTTTTCGAGCATGTCATAGAGAATGTCGATTCGGAGCCGCTTGGGCTCTTTCACAAGTGTTTCTGCCTCATCTACTGACACATTCCATAAAGGGAGTTTCTTCTCTGATACAAAATAAGCCGCATAGAGACGAGGGTCTTTCTTCTTTGCCTGAAATTTGATTCAATTGAAATACTATAAATATACAATATGTATTTGTATCAGTTTTTGCTATTAAATTTTAACTTTTTCAAGTAAAAGGTAAAATGACCAGAATTCCTAAGCGAAAGTGCAGTGATGCAATGAGGTTTGGTTTCGGCGTTTATAGTGATTTTAGCATAGTTATCCCAGTACAAAATAATGACATGTTTGACGTTTTAAGGTTATATATTGAACTAGGATGACAGCTGTCACCATATCAAAATGTTAAGATAAATAAATATTGGGGGAGAATCTTACAAATCGACGTAGTCCCAATCTAAGCAAAATTTGTACCATGGGTAATAGACAGCGATATACATACATAGAAAACATTCAAGACTAAGGAACAAATATTAGTGCTCACCACACAAATAATGCCCCGACCGGGATACGAACTTGGAATCTCCGGTTTCAGAGGCAGGATCACTACTATTACTACTAACTAAGTCAAAGTGGTCGTCACCACAGTTTAAATTTAATAATTAAATTAAATTTCAGACAGGTCTGCTTAATACGGCATAGTCAACGATAAAGATATGTTCATCATCATCATCCTAGCCTAGCCTTATCCCAGTACAGTACAGTACAGGGATTATCCCTGAATAATGCCCGGGGTCCACTATTTAAATGGAATAAATGAACTTTATTCTGCAAGTAGGCCGCAATCGCAAGGTTTCGGTTCAATCGTTTCTAAAAAGGAAGACCACTGCCGAGAAGAAATGCCGAAAGAAACTCGACAGTCACTCATTTTTTCCTAAGAATTAACATAGATACTAGTTTTTATGGAAGCGACTGTCATCTAGCCTTTCAACCCACGGGGGCAACTAGACCTTATTGGGATTAGGCTTGTCAAGTGAGGTGAGTTTTATGACTGCTGTCTATGAACGCAGCCGATCTTAACGTGCCTACCAAAACACGGAAGCGCTCAGTTAGTAACCATTCGAATTGGTCACCGATTAAGATTGGTCACCCAAGAGTTGACCCCGGCCGACGTTGTTTAACCTCGATCTTCGTTGCTTAGCTACGATTGCTCCGTGTGTCCTTAATATATCGAATACTAAGCCTAAGCCGCGTCTCCATTAGGCACGGCGGTCCGTGCGGCACGTTCGACCGCGGCAACGGCGTGCTATGTAGACGTGTTTTGTGCGAGCGGATTTTTGTCGGTTTTTGGCCGCGCGACAAAAGCCAGTCAGGGTGGACGTGTGCTAGTTGGCTAGCGCGGCAATGATGAACAACGGCAAGTGTCGTCTTTTAATCTAATTGTATGATGAAAAATAAATACTGTGAAACAATAAAAGCAAACACTGTCATAACAAAATTTTACGAAACATGCATGGAATGACATTAGTAGTGCAATCTATGGCTGTCACCCACAAACTGTGTTCGAAATGGATAGCCTGTCGCGCTGTGGTCAGAATCGTGCCTAAAATCGGTTCGCGCGCCAAGTCACCGGTATGCCGCGGTCGAATGTGCCGCACGTAGTGTAGCACGGCTTTATACTTTGGAAACTTAATCCTTTGCAATAAGAAGGCGAGAACTGTATACATATCTTTTACGTCGACCCATATTAACTATACATACGTCTGGAGTAAACTTGTCGCGAGACGACATGAACTCGGCCCTCCCGTGGTACTTCCGCAGCATGTTGTCCACAATCCAGCCCCTTCTGCCATTGTCTCCGAAAAACGTTACGTGGATCACGGAGCGCTCCACACGACCGAACACTGGAATATAAAAATATAGATATTGGAAAATAATTTGCTGTAATCCCATGCTTAGTTTGAGTGCAGGTGAAATTATGAATGATTGTCCTTAAATAATTTAAATATTATGCTTTGTTTAGGAATAATATCAGGTTAACAGTTTCACAGCCGAACTTAAATCTTGAATATACTCCGAAACCGATGTAGTGACCTAGCAAGCACTGGCGGGCTGTCTGGCATCCGTGAAAAGATACGCAGCGCCCGCTTGGCGAGTTTCTGGCAATGATTGTGAAATTTTATTTATTTAAAGCCTCTTGTTCAGAAAAAGTAAATTACAAAATAATGCTTAAAACTACAGTAACCCTTGTATTATAATTGGCAAAGGTCTCCCCCAGTCTTCTGGACTCCTCCCTGTCTGCGTATGTGACCACTCGGGGTCCATGATTGTGATAATACCCCAAATCAATTAAAGTACAAGGAAAATGTTATAAGATTGAATGAAGCAAGAGTTGGTGTCAAGATCATCACTGCCTACCTCCCTGTAAAACAGGCACTATTAACCCCAGACCAAGAATAAAAGATAGACGGAGTATTAAAAACAACTTAGCAAACCCAGTTTTAAACCATGCCCAATTAATACGCACACACTCACTCACAGAACCATGTACAGAAGTTTTGGCCAGCACGGATTGCTCTTGGCCAGCATCTAGCCAGGGGGCAAAAATGAGGCCGACGAAGTAGGGAGCAGAAGATGCAGCTTTTCGTTCTTTCGATTGCTATTTCATGTTGGGTAGTAATAAAAGCTCCAAACATAAACTAACCGAACCTAACCTACAAAAAATTAAACGTACTGACTGAAATACTAACTGTGCAAATACTCCATGAGCGAATAAATCGGAGAGTTAGTATTTTAGTCGCACCTTCAGTTTTTCTATCTTCCAGTTTATTATTTCTCTTTCCTGTTTAATCAGTCAATCTAATAATGCGAAGTAATAGCCTAAATACATTATTGATTGCTACATAAAGAGAATAAACGGCGATTTGACGGCCTGTTTAGCCTAGTTGGTAGTGCCACTGCCTCCGAAGCTAGAGGTCCCGGGTTCGAATCCCGGCCAGGGCATTATTTGTGCATTTAGCACGGATTTTGTTCTTGGGTTGGATGTTCTCTATGTATATTTAAGTATGTTTTAATCTATATAAGTATGTATATCGTCGTCTAGTACCCATCGTACAAGCTTTGCTTAATTTGGGACTAGGTCGATTTGTGTAAGATTGTCCCCCAATTATTTATTTATATTTATTTAAACTAATTCAAAATATTTGTCTATTTTGGGATGTTGAGATTAACCAGTTCAGATCCCTGGTTTTTTTAGATTCCAGAACTACATTAACATTTTTGTATTATTGAATAAAATGTTCAGATTGGTACAACAATGATTTACATACATTTGAATCAATTTATCAACATGTAAATGGTTACATGCAATTATGTAAATTGTATACATATGCATGACAAGGCCATTTCCTTTAGATAAAGTCTGGTAGAAATACTGTTTTCATATATGTATTATCAACATCTTTATTTATATACATTATCTTTTATTAATAAGGTTTCTTATAGTAAGAACAAATTATTAATAATTATGGTTGAAAATGATTGCCATACGATAAATAAATAGAAGTTAGAACAAAATGAGCCATATTTTGCATGCCTACAACAAAAACGTTATAGTTTTGAATTAAAATTAGAGATGTGCTGAATATTCAGTAAATTGTTTGGTATTTGGCAAATTTTGCAGATTTATTTTAACTTTTTTGCCAAATAGTTGGTTTGGCAAATGCTGAACTAAAAATATTTAATCAAGTGTCAAAATGCGATTACAATCATAATTAGTAGATGCGGCGAATATTCTGTTAGTATCCTGTATTCGTATATTTGGCGTGTTTTTGAATGTTTGGTATTTGCATTTGCAGCATATTACGGTTCAACTGCCGAATATGTACTGAACAATTTCAAAGGTTTTTGTTTACAGGTTCCACAATGGACTATAATCACTGCATTATGAAAATTTTATTTTTAAAATTATTTAACTACTTTACTATCCACATTCGCTTTGATAATGAATATGATCAAGAGTTTTACCACTAAATTAGTATTTTTAGAACAGGGGTCAGCAACCTTTTTGCCCCCACCGGCCATTTGTGACTTTATAACTGTTAGTAATTTGTGACCTTATAACTTATCACACAAAGGTACCATATATTTAAAGGTACCATATATTGTTCTTTACAACCAAGGAGGCCGCCTGTTGCCGACTTCTATATTAGAACAATTGATGAAGGAATTACATTGAATCAAATAATTAAAAAACACAGCTGCCATCATCTTTATGAATGATAGAAGTTATTGAACAATTATAAACTAATTAAATGTAAATCAAAGCAACTTACACTTCCTCTTGACAAACAAGTCACTAAATGGCTCTCGTGTGACAATACAGGGCCAAAACGGGTAAGTACCAACTCTGGCCCATGCCAAGTCTCCCACTTGGTACTCACATGAGGCTTCAATATCAAACAACTCATTCTTTGATACCACTTTCTTTTTTTCATCCCCCTTTTTCTTCTGTTTACCATCAAAGTCCAAAGTTTTAACAACAGAAGATGTATCTGGGAAACCGTTCCAAGGCTTCCCATGTCCGTTCAAAGCATATTTCTCTGATGATCTTTCTAGAATATTGCTCAAATGCGAATTAGGCTTGGTCGGTGAAAACATGTTCTTGATCAGTATAACGGAATCAGTGTCCGGTTTCTGAATCAGATCTTTCCTTACATAGACTTTACTGAATTTCTTGGCAGGGGATTGCAACTTGGCTTTCTCCTCTGATCCAAAGCGGCTCAGAGCTATATTCTCACTATAAATGTTCTCGATCTGATCCTCAATGCTTGAACCCACTGAGATTGTTCTTTTAGGAGATTCATTACTTATAGGAGAATTAGATGCATGCATCTTGTAAGCCTGTGGCTGTTTAGAAACATCAATTTTTAACGGCTTCATGATTTTCTCCACATCTGCCATGTTTTCTACAGTCATGTCTGCAGCAATCTTCAGTCTACGGGCTCGGCCATATCTGCTAGTACTAGATCGTTCGCTAGTGACAGGAGATGTCACTCGGGCGGTCAAGTTAGTTTCAAGTTCCCGCTCGACCAGCGACCGCTTCTTCGGTTTATTTTTGACAGATATAGGACTGTCAACATTCTGATTATCCTCAGCACTAATATTTTCCTCAGATTCATCCATTTTAATTCAATTCAGGCGCTCAGCACCCTCATTTAAAATGCTGATACAAGTTTAACATAAAATGCAAAATTTCGTATTTCACAAATTCAGTAGATCACGTATTTGGCGTATATAAAAACGGACGATGTAACGCCAAACCACGGTAATCGAGAATCAACAGTCAAACTATACCTAGGTTGGCACACTGAAACAAAAGAATTAAAATGAAGTTCATATTTTCGAAAAAAATAGGTTAGTCAATTATTTGCACAACTTAAATTATGTAAATGAAAATAATAAGCATATCATGAATTAGACAAACTCCTAAACACTCACCTCGACATTGTTATGACGATTGTACGACCAGCGAACGTAATAGGCACTCAGACAAGATGGGTGATAGGCGGTCTGCCTGGTACATTATCAAACTGTGAACATCGAAAAACTTAATTTCCTTTTTTGCTCAATACCTTAAAATCATACAATTATTCTCAATATCACATTCGAACCTGACTGAAACACTGTTGCTGAAAAAATAACCAGAAAATAGAACGTCCCGATATGAAATGAGCAAAGTCCTATTTTGTTACGAGATTGAGCCTAGTGCATTAGCCCCACACACGCCATGATATTTCCACAGGCTAGTTAACGATCAAAATCCTTTCCCGTAGAAGTATTGATGGTATTTATAGACGTCGAAAACACGTTGCTTCTAATTTAAACACTCAAACACAAAAATATACTGAAAATTACACAGATTTTAAATAAAAATAAGTGCAACGACGCTTCAGTGCCGCGAAAACCGACATGGAAACGGTTTATTTGTGTGAGTGAGATCTTGTCGTTTCTATGCAACAATATAAATGTGTGAGTGAGCGTGCCAAAATTTATTTTTAAACTATTTAAGACAAGTTTATATATAATAAAAATGTATGCATACAATAAGGAAAGAAGTTGTTCGATTAAACAACGATAAATAATGTCTTTTTCTTACCTAACCACTCGAAAATAGAGTGAAAAGCTGAAATAACTATTAAAACGATACTTTCTAAATCAAAACTCAGCGAATTGCTTTCATTAAACTATTAAACCCATTGCTTAACTGCGAATATTAAATTAATAAAGAGGATAGCACGGTTAGTCGTTCAGCAATAAGGTATCGTTATCATATCTTACCTTCTTTTAGTAAATCAAACACAACTATGTCAACAAAATATTCCTAATTCGCGTTTTATCTCCATCACTCGAATAGTTTTTTTGACATTGACACATGTCAATATGACGTGTCTCAGAAGTGTCAAGTCAAATCAACTTTGACAGCAATGACAGATGACAGCTCAATTAGCAAAATTTGTCTCCCAGACTCCCCAAGAACGCAATTTCTTTAAGAGTATTTTAAAAGTGTACTCACAATGGCTACCGTTGTTAAAACGAAGGATATCAAGCCGGAACCGGTGGCGTACAGCGAAATAGCACTCAGAAATAATGGCGCTGTTATCGAGTACTGCAGGACGTCCATGGCTGCTCTCTCGGGCTCCACTGCAGGTATGTTTATTAAACAGCTTTTTGTGCTAAGATATGTATTGTTTTATATCATCCCTATACTTTGCAGTGTGTCTTTAAACGCACGCATAGGCCATTTCGTTTTTTTATTATAAAGCAACAGTTCTATTTATCTAGAATCTAGATAAACATATTCTGGTCAGCTATCAGTGCAGAATAGTCGAAAACTTACATCCTTCGGAGTGATTGTTTTGAACTATGTTCCTAGTCCAAGCACAATCATTCATCTTTCTTGTTCTTGAAAGGACATTAAGGGGAAAATTGAGGTTAGCTTCCACCAGAGATAGGCAAAGATGTGTTTCTTACACATATTCTCCCTTACTGACTTGGGCGAACCCAAACATAGACCCCTACATAACTACCAAAGACTGCATTTGCATTGCAGGTTTTTAATTAGTTTCACCTATTAAAATATAATGAAACGGGTCTCTCACGTCTTTAAGTTCGAATATCGTTCGACATGTTTCAAACCGGTTCCCGGTCCTTAATCATGAGTACTTTTTGAGACAGCGGTTCTTATAGCACTGCATGCCCGTGATGCCCATGCCTTGCCCGCTTGGCTGCTCAGTGCGGGTGGTGGCGGCGGAGGCAAGAATCTACCTTCCTTTTCTTCACAATTGTAATTTAAAGATAACTACAGGATACAGGTTTCATCAGTGGTTTCAACTGCCTGCCTGATAAATTAATTAAATAATAATAATAATAATAATTGTTCTTCATATTATATTGGAATATGTCTCAAACTCACGGGAGTTAAAGAAATTCACTTATGATCATATCTTTTCTTTTCGTTTATTTAAAGTTTTTATTTATTTTTAGTCTATTAAATTAAATAAGGTTCTGTTAAAATTACCTTACTTGTTGAGACGGTTCCAATAAGCCAAAACAGAATGGGTTTAACTTGTATAGTTAGGTGTTGCTATAGCCACCTTCTGTCTCCATCATCAGATCAGCTCCATGGTACCATAACATTGCATTGTCACTGAACTTACATCTGGGTGAGCGCGCTTCATCGTCTGCCTTATCTTAGCCCCCTGGCTAAATGCTGGCCAAGAGCAGAAAAAATGCCAAATTTCAGCTCAAGCAGATATTGGAAAGTGACTGAATAACCAGCGCTGGACACTAGTCCAGCATATGCTGAGGTTGGTACCCATGGCCAACATGACACAAATTGTTATTGTTATTTATTTTTATGCTACCATTATTGTTTGTTTATTTTTATTTTTGCTACCATATTTGTTTATTGTAATAATATTTTGTATATCATGTTTTGGCAAGAAATTAGTCTGAAGTTTAGTTTGAAGTTTGAAAAAAGGATTGTGAATTTTTTGTAAAACTTACATACATACAAACAGTGTAACTTAGGTAAAAGCTTGTAAAAACAAAGTATAAGTAATACTAATAATAATAATCAATTTGAGAAAACAACTTAACAATAGTTACAAATTTTGAGCCCTCCTAGTAGCTGGGTAAACCTGGTCGTAGACACCTGTGTCAGGAGGACTCCCTCTTCTTGAGGTGGTAATTACAATTTGCTTTTATTCATCCACTACTCATATGGTTTAAATTTTGTCCCCTGTTTAGCCTAGTTGGTTGTGTCATTGCCTCCGAAGCTAGAGGTCCCGGGTTCGATTCCCGGTAAGGGCATTTGTTTCTGTGGTGAGCAGAGACATTTGTTCTTGAGACTTGGATGTTTTCTATGTATTTGAGTATATATCTATTAAACATATTTCCGTCTAGTACCCATAACACAAGCCTTATTGAGCTTGCTGTGGGACTAGTTCGATTTGTGTAAAAAATGCCCCCTAATATTTGTTTAAAGAAAAAAAATGATTAACTAAATAAATAAGTCACTTAGTTTCCTCACTATGTAAATATAACATTAAAACATTGTCTATTCCAGGTGTACTCGGACTGACAAGTCTCTACGGCTTCATATTCTACATCATCTCGGTAGTGGTGCTGTTCGTCATGTTCATGTTAAAGACGGGTCCCAAATGGCACAAGTACCATGTCTCCCGACAGGCGCTACTCACCAACAGCTTCTTTGCGTCACTCTGCACTTATGTGCTGTTTTGGACCTTTATATATGGGATGGTCCATGTGTATTAAGAAAATGGAGCTGTAGTATTAAGATGTCATGGTTTGTGATATGGATTGTATGCAGCCAATTTTTCCATGACTTAATAAGAGATGCGCAGAATTATTTCACCAAATACAAACATTCGGATGAATATTCTGTCCAGCTTTTGCAACCGAATATTCAGCCGCATTATTTGTCTTGGCTACGTAATCTGTCGCCATCTATTATCTTATCTCAGTGAAAAAACGCATTTTTTTTTAAATACCACTTCGGTGGCAAACAAGCGTACGGCCCGCCTGATGGTAAGCGGTCACCGCAGCCTATGGACGCCTGCAACTCCAGGGGTGTCACATGCACATTGCCGACCCTTTAAAAATGTATACACTCCTTTCTTGAAGAATCCCATACAGTAGTTCCTCGGGAAAACTTCGGCAGGTAGCTCATTCCACAACCGGAGCGTCCGAGGGAGGAAGTTCCTCTGAAAGGAAGTTCTAAGGTGTTAGGATGAATGTCCTGCCGACGGCGAGCAGTGTGATGATTAGAAAGCGGCCGTGGGCATCATGTCGAACTGTTCTAGTTCTAATAGATGGCACTAAGGCTGGGTTGCACCGACTTACGATCACAAACTGATCAACGTTAAATATGGCGCCGGCAGCTGTCATCCCATAGAAAGTTGTCAAACTTTCCATACATTGAAATTTTAACGAACACAGCTTACGATTACAGACGGTTTGGTGCAACCCACCCTAAGTGTTAACTCACTGAGGCTTGATTTAGGGTTTGTATCGTATCTTGCCCGATTAAAGGCCTTAATGTATACACACATGTACGAGACTCACAAGCCGGTATCATTAGATTTGAGGGTTACCTACTGTGGTATAATGAGTTCAATCGATGTGTCAATCCGCCCATTGTAATGATAATGAACTCGCATAAGAGTCTCGTATGTGTGAAACTAAGGCTTAAGGAATACGAAAAGAATTGTATAGAGACTTCTCCATAGTGAAACTAGCGATTAAAAATAAATAAATATTAGGAGATTTTTTTTACACAAATCGAACTTGTCCCATAGTAAGCTCAATGTGGCTTGTGTTATGGGTACTAGACGACGATATATTTAATAGATATATACTTAAATACATAGAAAACATCCAAGTCTCAGGAATAAATGTCTCTGCTCACCACAGAAACAAATGCCCTTACCGGGATTCGAACCCGGGACCTCTACCTTCGGAGGCAGTGTCACTACCAACTAGGCTAAACAGGCAGACAAAGCGATAGTTTCGTACAGTCAGCAGCAGAAGTAGCTAAGCATAAGCAGTACAACACGTTCACTATTATCTGCACAGAGCCTTATTCTCTTGACATTACAAATACAAAATTCTTTATTTCATAAAATACACGTGTTATGTGGTCTAAGGGATGGAGCCACCCTGTAAGCAAAAAATTGCCTGTGTTGGGAGGCACCGCTCTTCCTCAGAGAAAACAAAATAAAACTTATATATTTACATTTACATTAGAGTTGGTGTGTAGCGCATTTTGAGCACTAGGCCTGCGTAGCTATTTCTTCTGCTGACTATACAACGGTATTTTTTTGTGGTTTTATTTTATGATTACTTGTTTGTTGTGATGATGCGCATACTTTTGTCTACCAGGGGCGTCTCATGTATTAGGAAAATTTAGGAACATTAAGTAATCTGTATCTATATGTATGGTTATATTGTTAGCTGACAATCAAATAACATCTAAATTGGTTATAATTTATACCAAAAAAACACCGACTCCAATTTTGTACTTGCTATGCCACAATTTGTGGTTTCCGTGAGCCAATGCTTGGTTACCTACAGAAAATACCGAATTCGGCATATGCGTGCCTATCAAATTCGAGGAGTTCCCTCGATTACTCCTAGATCCCAGCATCAGACCTTCACCAAAGTCGGGGTCTTATATGGGACCAATGTCGGGGTACCAGCTTTGAAACAAAAAAAGAATTATCAAAATCGGCCAACGTTGTCGAGAGTTATCGGGGAACATACATACATAAAAAAAGAACAAGCAAACATGGAGACGAACTGAGTACCTCCTTCCTTCTATTGAAGTCGGTAAAAAATAATAAACACAAACTACAGGCGCATATTATATTGTTATTCATATGACGGATTTCTTATGAATTTGAGGTAAGATAAGTAATAACTAACCCCCTTATTCATATAACTTAACAAGCTTCTGTTAACTAAAAGTTGTTTTGTCCCTTTCGCACAAACATAAATGTCGAAGTAAATAAGGACAAACCAACTTTAGCGGCTTGTTAACTAATAGAGGCTTGATGGACGTTTATGAATAAGGGGGTAAGTAAATAATATATGCAACATATTGACTCTTCAATAAAAATATTAATAATATGAATGTAAGACTTTATTATTTCATCCTAGCTAGCACGATAGCCTGAACCGTCACGTTATATGGCCGAAATGTACTAAAACGTCACATGTAACATGACGGTAAAACTTGAAACGCACAGAGCGTGGCGCAGCGTTAGTAAAGACTTGAGTCTTTGGAGTCTTCATTCCGAAGACTCGACTTAGTTTTTTAGACTAATCGAAGCTCGAGTGTTCTGTAGAGACTCGAGTCCTCTAAAAAGACTCGAGTCTTCTATAGAGACTTGAGAGTTTTGTTTACTAAGTGTTTTAACTCATTATGATTAGAACTCAACTGTACTTGTAGAAATACGTAAGGTTACGCGGCCTACTCAGTGAAGTATGTTCTGTAGAAATCAGTTGTTTGGATTGAAACTTCAAAAGTGAGTCTGCTATATTCAAGTATTTTGAGGCACGCCTAAAGTAAAAAAAATACTATAAAATATACGATCGTTCGTTTTTTTCTTAGGTTTGAGTGTGACTACAGGACTAGATAAGGCTGGAAAAAGGACTCGACTCATGAGTCAAAAGATTCGGAAGTCTTTTAAGCTTGGAGTCCCGTAAGTATGAGTCGAGTTTTTGAATTCGAGACTCCAAAACTTGAGTCTACCAACACTACGCAGCGTCGTTGCGGGGCGGAGACGGTTTCGCGGTAAAACGAACGTGGTCCGGGGCACGTCGCACCAAAAACATATCTCCGTTAAATTTATTCCGCGGTATTCGGTAGCGCGGCAGAGCGGAGGCGGCGTGTGTGACATATGAAGTAGTAATCGACAGTCGAATGTTTCGGACAGACCAAGCGAAACCGCTTCCGCCCCGCACCGCGCCGCGTCCGCTCTGTGCGTTTCGAGGCTACCGTGCTAGCTAGGCCCCTACCGTGGTAGCTAGGTTCCTACTAGTATAAACAATCACACGATAGATCAGTTCTTCATCGTCACCATCATATCAGTCTATCTTTTGGTTCCTGTCTTCCACTCAATTGCTCAAAGGTTAACTGGAAGAGATCCCTTATAGGGATAAGTTCGCCTTTGTACCGATATAACTGAATTTGTCTGTATTTTTACCGGTGTTTTGTGTACAATAAAGTATTTACATACATACATATCAGTCGAAGGTCGTCCACTGCTGGACATAGGCTCCCCAAAGAGTGCCACAATGAACGGCCTTTGCCAGGTCACCAGTTCACCTTGTGCGATTTCCCAACCTTCGGATAGGTGCCGAGTGCATGGTGTAAACATGTACTCGTCCTGAGTAGCCTGCAAAATTGTATGAATTAATGTTGGGAGTAATTTTTTTTAAACCCTCTTATACTCGTAGTACTTTTAGCACAGCTTGGGTAATATGACACCTGTCATTTAGCTGTCATCCCAGTAAAATATACAAAGTTTGGCAAACCCGGCCAACTTCATACCACCCAATTAAAACGTATAACACGTCTTCATTCATGCAGTACCTAGAGGGCTTGGGTTAATAATTCCAACAGATCCGTAGTGTTAAGCAAGATGATTATTCATGTAGTCTCTCTTCATGAAGTAATGAATACTTAACTTTTTATTATTCCCATTCAAATCGGGCGCAAGACGTGATTGTATGTCAAAAAGAAAAGATGCGATTAACCTATTTCCTAACAGAAACCAGGAGGCCAGGTCAGTGCTGTGCAAACACTCTGTGTTGACTCGACCGGACAAAACTACGCAAACTCATCCCGTGGGTCAACAGGTCTATTTGCCACTGCATTTCGCATCCCAATTTAGTATTACTGTGTTAAGAGCCACTCTGTTGTTATGGACGATTATTTACACTGAACGTCTGTTTCAAAGGAATTCGAACCTTCCATTCATAAGTTAGATTTCATATGTGAATGGGTTGCGGGCAGCCGGTCGGCTTCGGTCGGCTGCCACCGGCTCTGCCGCTGCCGTTTGGATACGAAGTCTAGCTTCTGTATGGGGGGTTCGAATTCCTTCGAATTCCTATGACTGGGGGCGTGCACGCCGACTTCGGCCGTTTGGTGGGAATCGTCCATTAGTGCGCATGCTGGAAGACACGCGCGAAAGAGAAATTCACACTTGTACCACCTTCTACAATACCTATTTACAAAAGTGCTAAGCGGAGCACATGGCATCGCCGAAAAGTGGCTGTCTTTCGGTTTTCTATCGGTTATATTTCGAAGAGTGTGATGAGGAATTAGATACACAGCATAATCCGCCCCGCCTCCTATCATCGGACAAGCAGGAAGCCGGCAAAGACAAAGAGATACCGTTTTACATCTAGTTTTCAATGCCATTTGCAATAGGTTGCTAGCCCGTCACCCACAACCATTGCTCTGGGCCCACAATACACTTCATCCCTAGTCCCATAGTCGACTCTTATGATACCAACGTGTGGTGTTGAGTTTACAATAGGTAATCTAATTTTACCTACACACAGCCTACCCGCGAAATACGTATAAATACGTGTTATATCTTTCTCTTGATTTTTCCTATTCGGCTTTTAGGTGCCCCTAAATAATACGGTAGTGTAGTGTATGTTGGGTAGAATTCATCATGTCAGCCGAAGGACATCCACTGCTGGACAGGCTTCTCCCAAAAACTTCCACAACGACCGGTTCTGCGCCACCCGCATCCAGCGGACACCCGCGACCCTTGCCAGGTCATCAGTCCACCGTGTGGGGGGCCTGCCCACGCTACGCCTTCCGGTACGTGGTCGCCACTCGAGAACCTTTCCGCCCCAACGGCCATCGGTTCTACATGCTATGTGCTACCCACTGCGACTTAAGTTTAGAGATTCGGAGGGCTATATCGGTTACTTTGGTTCTGCTGCGGATGGCCTTATCCCTGATGCGATCACGCAGAGAAACTCCCAGCCTAGCCCTCTCCATTGCTCTTCCCTCTCCATTGCTGATTGATATTGAGCCTTCTTAAATTATGAGTCTCATAGTAAGCGACCACGTTTCCGATTTTTGGGTAGAATTCATATTATTATAATTAGGCCGTCAGTTAGATAATCATAAAATATCAGGCACGTATTCATTCCTGTCAATCAAACAAAAAAATCCCAAGATTTACGAGTAGCGTGTCGTAACGTCACGCGGAACTTTAATGGGCTATATCTTCATCATATTTTTTACCTAATTGGAAAAAGAAAAAATACATGTTTATTTTTAGGAGTCAACGCTAAATAATCCATCCGCTCTACCTAGAGCCGGCCATAAGGCAATCAATATCTTTACTCCCCAAACTCAGTTAACAACATTTCTCCAACTAACTCATAGTAGCAACGTTAACTCCCTATAACACCGTATCGAGCCATCCTAATAACTACATTAACACGAAAACGGGTATCAAACTATGTACATCGGAAAATTGATAGAATCAGGCGTTACTTTGCGGAAATCCATGACAAGCTTCTTGAACAATATTTCTTTGCTATTCCGCTAAAAACGTGTAGGTCTATTAGTGTCAATGTATCCACTTGCGTATTTTTGCATGCGGTTAATGCTCCCACCCTCCCTCCGCTCGCACAAACATGCAAATAAATACAAAAAACCACCACACAGAAACACAAAACCTCGACACGTGTTTCGCCTCTCTACGAGGCATCATCAGGAGATGCTGGCAGGAGATGTTGCTTGCGCCACGTCCACCGAGCAAATGAGCTGTCTAGGACCGTCGGCCATATTTATATTCTGGCCCCCATACTACCATGCAATTGTGAAAGAGATGGAAGAACACGTAGTAACGGTGATGACGCAATGTTCAACTGCTCATTCACAATCACACCTCTATTGTTGTACCTAATTATTTCCAACTGTTCCAGAACATTCATACGTAATCCTTTTTCGCAAACATGCAGGATGTTAAAAGAATGACCATCAGATAACGTGTGGTTGTTTTCCAATAAATGCTTAGCAAAATTAGACTTGTCGGGGTGATTGTGACGGTACGCCGCAACATGTTCCTTATACCTTGTGTTAAAACTGCGTCCCGTTTGCCCCACATAAACTTTGCTGCACTCCTCACAGGCGAGCTTGTAAACCCCTGACTTCTTGCCACTTTCTACTTTCTCTTTCCCATTGCAAAGTCTGAAGTGCAAGGTATTATTTGTCTTAAAAGCCACATTTATGTCGTTAGACTTTAAAATCTTATAGATCTTATCTGACAATGTGCCAACATAAGTTATGCTTGCTCTGTACTTTTTGATAGGTCCCGTAGGTTGTGCAGCGTACAACAAACTGTTAGCTATCCTACATTGTTTCTTTCTAATGATACCATCCACAATGGTTCTGTTGTATCCGTTTGAAATCGCCAAATGATATATATTGTTTAATTCCAATTCATAATTAACATCGGAAAGAGGCACAGTCAGCAACCTATGTACATAGCAATGAAACGCAGCTAACTTATGCTGCCACGGATGTGTGGAAGAAGCCGGAATTACTGTATCTGTGTGTGTAGGCTTACGATAAATACGGAAATCATGCAGGCGAGGTGGATGAATTAATAGATTTGACTACGATTTGCATGCAACAGAATTACTTCAGATTTGGGGGACAGTATTATCTTCAAAGTGATGGTTTGGCAATGGGTTCTCCGCTTAGTCCATTAATGGCAGATATTTTCATGGATCATTTTGAGAACCAACACATTGTAGGTAATGAAGATATTCTGTATTATTTCAGGTACGTTGATGATTTGATTCTTTGTTGGACAGGGAATATTAGTCAGCTGGAGACTTTTGTTAATGATATCAACAATAAGCATCCCAAGATTAGGTTTAAGAAGGAATTAGAACAGGATAATGCGCTTAACTTTTTAGATTTAACTATTACTAAAGTTAATAACAAACATGATTTCCGTATTTATCGTAAGCCTACACACACAGATACAGTAATTCCGGCTTCTTCCACACATCCGTGGCAGCATAAGTTAGCTGCGTTTCATTGCTATGTACATAGGTTGCTGACTGTGCCTCTTTCCGATGTTAATTATGAATTGGAATTAAACAATATATATCATTTGGCGATTTCAAACGGATACAACAGAACCATTGTGGATGGTATCATTAGAAAGAAACAATGTAGGATAGCTAACAGTTTGTTGTACGCTGCACAACCTACGGGACCTATCAAAAAGTACAGAGCAAGCATAACTTATGTTGGCACATTGTCAGATAAGATCTATAAGATTTTAAAGTCTAACGACATAAATGTGGCTTTTAAGACAAATAATACCTTGCACTTCAGACTTTGCAATGGGAAAGAGAAAGTAGAAAGTGGCAAGAAGTCAGGGGTTTACAAGCTCGCCTGTGAGGAGTGCAGCAAAGTTTATGTGGGGCAAACGGGACGCAGTTTTAACACAAGGTATAAGGAACATGTTGCGGCGTACCGTCACAATCACCCCGACAAGTCTAATTTTGCTAAGCATTTATTGGAAAACAACCACACGTTATCTGATGGTCATTCTTTTAACATCCTGCATGTTTGCGAAAAAGGATTACGTATGAATGTCCTGGAACAGTTGGAAATAATTAGGTACAACAATAGAGGTGTGATTGTGAATGAGCAGTTGAACATTGCGTCATCACCGTTACTACGTGTTCTTCCATCTCTTTCACAATTGCATGGTAGTATGGGGGCCAGAATATAAATATGGCCGACGGTCCTAGACAGCTCATTTGCTCGGTGGACGTGGCGCAAGCAACATCTTCTGCCAGCATCTCCTGATGATGCCTCGTAGAGAGGCGAAACACGTGTCGAGGTTTTGTGTTTCTGTGTGGTGGTTTTTTGTATTTATTTGCATGTTTGTGCGAGCGGAGGGAGGGTGGGAGCATTAACCGCATGCAAAAATACGCAAGTGGATACATTGACACTAATAGACCTACACGTTTTTAGCGGAATAGCAAAGAAATATTGTTCAAGAAGTATGTACATCGGATACTTGCGAGCAATTACTGAGCTATCAACTTATGACGCGCTTGTTTAGCTACAGTAACTCAGTGCTTTTTGAGGTGTTTATATGTTACGATTTGATGTCGGATCGTCGATCGTACGCTTAAGAGGGCGCAGTACGCTCTGTACGCTTGGTCTGGCTCGGTTCTCCATACAAACGTATTTACCCTCTCATTTTAAAACGCCATGCTAGAAAAACATGAAAATTTGTATACACAATGGGATCCGGCATATCTAGGTCGGAAATTAGTTTCTGTTGCTAGAAATTGTAAAAGAAAAAATATACAGCGGTTTTTTGAGTTTTTACGGCTTGTATGAAAACCTTAATAATCGCTGTATTTTTTTTCCATTATAATTTCAAGCAACAGAAACTTTGTTCCGACCTAGATATGCCGGATCCCATTGTGTATACAAAGTTTCATGTTATTCTAGCATGGCGTTTTAAAATGAGAGCATAAATACGTTTGTATGGAGAACTGAGCGTACTGCGCACTCTTAACCAGTCTTCGCAATGCATTTTACACTTTGTGACCTTACTGTTAGGCTGGTTTTTGCCAAGAGACTTCAGCTGCTCTGGTAGTAAAAGAGTATAGAAATGGTCGCTTCTACTGGGAGTTACCTATAGGTAGAAAAATGAGTCTGCAAGTTGTACTATTTATGTTGGTATAATTCCTCCTTTAGCACTGAACCCTTTCATCCTAGGTACATATCTATTTGAGGACCTTTGTAAAAGTGAACCGCAAACAACAGTTCCGTTAACCGATAAGACATGGCAGTATCGAGTATCGAAATTGCAGTGTGACAACTTTGCACTAGAATGTTGTGCTAATATTTATTGCAGTGAGACCCTTACAGCCTGGCATGGCAACGACTTTCCGCGAATTGCGACGCAGTAATCGTTTTTAGGGTTCATTTATATATTCATTAGGGGCAATTTGGTATGGATGTTTAAATCAATAAAACTGAGAAAGTCGTAAAAAAAGTGCAAAAACAAAATTATTTTAAGGGTTCTTCCCCTACACGTATAAAGTGGGGATGTTTTTTTTTGCTTCAACCCTGTTGTTGTTGGATAGGTCTATCGAAAGGAATAGAGGTCTTCATTAAACACTTTGTGATAGAGTAAATATTTTCGTAAATATTCACTCAAAAGAAAAAAAAATGTGTCCTCCCCTCTAACTTTTGAACTACGGGTCCCAAAACATGAAAAAAAAACATGAAAGTAAAACTTAATAAAGACTTTCAACGAAAACTATAGCGGGCATGATCAGTTGAGCTGTTTTTGAGTTATTGTAAAAAGTCTTAAATTCCCTTCTTAGTAAAAGACGTATGAAACGCTGCGATGGTATTTCCTTTTGCTTGTTATTTTTTTTTTTAAAGTAAGTTCATTGGGCAACTACGCAACCCTACACTGAGCATGGCCCGACATGCTCTTAGCCGATTTTTTTTATGAATTAAGAGGCAAACGAGGAAACTAATCGCCTGATGGTAAGCGATTATCGCCGCCCATGGACACCCTCAACACCAGAGGGGTTATAATTGCCTTTTATCTGTTCTTTGCGCGGTCGAGACGTGTACCGCACTGCAATCAGTTGGGATCACACGCAATGTATTAGTAAAACCGGTGCAGTCGTTCGAAGTTGTCGCTGGGCCGTAATGGGAGCCTGAGACGATCAATTACAATTCTACGTGATTGCCATTGAAGCGATTATCGCTCGCACTTTACATGATAGAAAAAAAGTGCAACATTTTCATTGATTGCTGGAGATTGACCCGGGTATGTTCTAAAACTACGACCAAGGCCACCGTGGGATGGGCAGCAGCATCCCCGGAATACGGTTGAGATACTGCGATCGCCAACCCGCATGCCAAGCGTGGCGATTATGGCATTTATCCCCCATTAAACTGGGGGAGGCCTGTGTCCAGCAGTGGACGTCCTTGGGCTGATATGGTGGAGATTGACTGTTAAGATTAATAGTACCGATGTATCGTCTCGCTGAATCACTGACAGTCATTTTCATATTTAAATAATTGAGAAAAAGAAAAGTCTGTTTACGTTATATGTTCTCGCCGCTGAGGTGAAAAGTTGTATGTATCACACGAAAGCAAAGATATTCGCGTCTCGTGTCTTTGAGCCCTCGCTACGCTCATGAATCTTTCGCTTGCTCGGGACTCAACATCAACACTCGTAGCAAAAATCTACTGTGCTCTCTTGTTGAACAAATAACTATTTAGATTTTTTTATTGTACCGTTTTGTCGGTCTGATTGATATGTAAAAAAAAAAAAAAACTGTTTATTTCATAATAAAAGTTAGATATTTTTGTACATCTACCTATGCTAATTTACACTTTCTAGTAGTAACGGTTACTGAGATAGACCGTGGACGATGCACATGGCGAAACTTGTTTACTACGGAATCCTAAAAACACGATAATATTATACATACATAGGACACCATTTAGAACAAAATCTACTTACCATCTCCTAACTCACAGCAATACTTGAGAAAGGCAATCTCTTAGCGAACGCACGCAGCAAATACAAAACTGATTTCTATTTATTTGTCTAGTCGGATGAATTCCCTGGCAGTCGTGAAGTATAAAGGTCTCGTAGCAATCTTATAAGGCAGCAGATAGCTGTGGTTACCTACTGCGCGATAGCATCTATCGGAAAATCTCGGTGTGAAGCATACATAAATGTGCTAATACGGCAACTTCCTCGCACTACGTAAAATGTAACTACGTAAGTCATTCCACTCGGTTGGGGTATGAATACTCATAGTTTCTTTTCGGCAGTGGTCTTCTTGTTCAGAAACGCTAGTAGTTTTTGATTTGTAAAAGTGCCATTGCGGCCTACTTGCAGAATAAGGTTCATTTATAATTTATCTAGACACGCGGCAGCGTGTCCAGCCAAGTTCACCCCACGAACTGGCGGACAGCAGCCGTGTGTTATTTTATACGAACCGTTTCGAGCCACTTGTGACCCCCCAATAACTCCAAATCTATTTAACATAAAAAAATTAAGTATGTTACATGTATTAAAATGCTTTAGAACAACTAGAAACCCAAATTTCATAAATATAGGTGAAATAGTTATTGAGATATTAAAGTCCAAAAAACGACATTTTTACCACTGACTGACTGACTAGTATTTAATCAAAAACCTAATCCACTTCCCGGTGACCTGGAAATGTAAAATTTGGCATTCAGCTTTATAATTGTGTGTGTACAAAAGTCAGAAAACAGTGATTTTTTCAGTTTTATTATTATTATTATTTGTGCTTGTTACCTCAGAACTCCGTCATTTATTAACCGACTTGGAAAATTATTTTTTTTGAAACGGTTATACTTCAGGGGTGGTCCCATAGTTATCAGGTAAGAATCTTATCATAGTGTCCTGGAGAAATCGAGGGAACTCTTCAAATATTTGAGGTGCACCTGCACCTATAGCGATTTCGGTTCACTCTGGTTGGAAATTATAATTCAGCTAAGCGGACGATTCTGCTTGTAAAAACATTTACGGTGTTACTATTAAATGATTTAAACGGATTTAATCTCGTAAATTATGTATTAGATACATCCCGTCGTTCCGAGAGTTCTTCGCAGATTTTCGCATGATATTTTCCTTCACGGTAAAGCTAACGGTAAATATCAAATGTTATTCCGTATATAATTGATTGGATAATGGATTGAATTGTAATTATATTGTATAACTCAATTACACGACTATAATGTCCCTCAACTGATGTAGAAATTTATATCTCACTGTGTACACATAGTTTAGAGCATTAGTCTAGTTTTATAAAAGAAAAAAAATGATGTATGGTCAGGCTACCCGCACTTAGCCCGCGGTCGTTCGCCTGCCGAGCTCGGGTAAGTACGACGCAAGCACGCAAGTGTGTAGTCAGCGCAACAAGTCAGTGGGCTGGCGCACGTAACTGCGAGCGGCCGCAAGCTTAATAATTATTTCTGCGCAAATACGGTCATGCGGTCGGCGCCATGACTGCTCAAAGGAAATGTTGCGACGTGTATGGTTGCACAAATAATCAGCGCAATACCACTTTGTCGTTTTTTCATTTACCTAAAGAGGTAGAAAGGTAAGTTATTTTACTAATAATCAGCGCAATACCACTTTGTCGTTTTTTCATTTACCTAAATAGGTAGAAAGGTAAGTTATTTTACTATTATACATAAATTCAATAAAAAAATGTTGAAATCAACTTAGGTAGATGTTTCTGAATGTAAATGAAATGAAAATTGTTTTCTGCTCATACACGGGTTGTATATAAACAGATACAATTATCCCTTTATTTCATTAGTAGGTAGTTATTAATTAGCAGGGTATCAATGAAATTTAATGATTGAGGATAAACAATTATCTAGGTATTTTCAGGTCTCAATAAAAAACTTATTACTGGGAAAGACGTAACTTATTAATTAAATCTTATTTATTGTTAACAGTAGGTTCCCAGTTCAAATATTGATAAGAAAGTTATGAATTCTCTTGAACAGGAGTGAATTGATTTCTGTGTAGATATAGGTAGGTAGGTATATATAATTATTATTTATAGATATTACCTGAACGTGAGATCTGAAGCTCATTGCAAAGTCCAAGTCACTTTGTCAATACGTTTTTGGCTAGCAACTATTTGTTTTTAAAATTGCCAATTCGAAGTAAACAATTATTATAATATCACATCAAAACAAAGAATTTTATCAAAGAAAACGGAACCTTATTGCGGTTACGCTAGATTGGTTATTTGAACAAACAATAACTCGCCTCTCATTCCCGAAATTCGTCCAGTTGCACGGCCCGCTAAAAGTGGCCTGAGATCTTCCGTAACTTACACACTGTTGTTTATTTTTTCAATAACTATAAAAATACAAACACGCGAGCAAAGCCGCGAGAAACACTATTGCTTACATTTCGCCGCGAAGGCGCAGGCAGCCCTAGCGCAGAGGCGAATGACGTCACGCCGGCCTTCTTAACGTTAGAGTGAGACGGGCATAATCACCACGCAGTATCTTTTACGAAGTAACTTGTATTTCATCTGTGGTATGGTGTATTCATGATTGACACTTGTTTTGTGTGCCTATTTGATAAAATAAAATAAACATAAGTACGTAATTACGGTACGGTAAGATTTCCGTCCACCGGTTCCAAAATGCGACCTCCACTTTAGTCTCATATCTAACCTTCGCAGCTCACCTTGAACTTATCTAGACTTCCAAAAAACCTTTCCAATACGTCTTTATTAAGCAGTTAAGTAAGGGTCCACCTGAGCCCAAATTGCCGAGTAAACTGCTTGTCCAAGCCGTTAAAGCGTCGCTCGCAAATTAATGGCAGGTAAATTTTACGCACTTGATATTCAAGTGTTAATTAGTTCGCTCTAAGCACTGGGGTCTATTCGGAAAATGTATTAAAATGGGATTGGCTTTGTATTTGTTGCATTCTGAGTATTCTGGCGATTCGTACCTATGCCGTTTCCACAGTCGTCTGAAGTGTCACTGAACATGATATTTGTACGCAAACGCGTCCTTCGGCAGTATATATAAGTATAATGTACTCTTTGTCATTAGGTCCCACAGATATCGTTGAGCAGATTCGCTCAATTAAGTTAAACGATTTCTGTACATCTGATCTATTCACACTAATGCACAAATCAGTAAGTTTTAGAGAGACAGATAAGAGATATTAAACAGGTCATCACCTGTCAGTGTCTCCGCTTTTATAACTGCAAATTGTAATGAGATCCATTGAGGTAGCCCACGTCATGGATTCCGACCATAGACCAGTTATCATCCGCTTCGTTGCCCCTCCCATAGACCCGACAGCCACCAGAAAAGTAGTAGAGTGGGTGAGGGTGGGGCAAAAGCTCCACTCAGAGTCCGACCCCCCCCCTCTCTCCCAGGATTTCCTGATACCCTGGTGACTAAGGAGGACACTGATGCCGCGGTGGCCTCATACACAGCAGGCCTTCAACAACTCATGGAGGACTGCTCCAAGGAAGTGCCACTTTCCAACGACAAACGATGGCGCCTACCTGAAGAGATCCGCTCAATGATCTCAAATAAAAATAGAGCCTTGCGCGAGTACGACCGGGCCCCTTCCCCGGCGAACAAAAACATCTTAAATAGACTCCAGCGTCAGCTGAGGGAGAGGATAAGGGAATTCAGGGGACAAAGGTGGGACAGCTTTCTGGAGGGGATCAGGCCTAGCCGCCAGGCTTATTGGGGCCTGGCTAGAACCCTAAAGAGCGACACTCAGGTTGCAATGCCCCCCTTTCCCACCCTGATGACCTGGCTCCTGCCTTCACTGACGCCGAAAAAGCTGAATGTCTTGCTCAGAGCTTAAAGCTTCAATGTTCGCCGGGTAGGCCTCCGGACGATCCCACAACCATTCCCACAGTTGTTAGTCTACTAAATTCCCAACTTACTTCTACATCCAACACCCCTGTTACGATACATCTCTTTTATGGAACTGAAAAACACAATTAAGAAACTCAAACCCCATAAAGCGCCAGGCCCCGATGGGATTCCAAATCGGCTACTTAAACTTCTTTCTGACGACCTTCTACACAAACTCTTGAGTATCCTTAACACCGCCCTGAACAACTGCCACTTCCCTGCAGCCTGGAAGGTGGCAGTTGTTATAGGAATCCACAATCCGGGTAAGCCTCGTACAGAGGCCTCGAGCTACCGCCCCATAAGTCTGCTGAATACTCTCAGCAAAGTGAATGAAAGATCAATTTTAATCAGGATACAGGAACACATAGACGCCGGTAATCCCCTAATCGACGAACAGTTTGGGTTCCGGACCAGGCATTCCTGCACGCACCAGGTCCACTGACTCGTCGAACACATTCTGCACGGGATGACGACCCTTAGGAGGGCAGTCCCCACGGGAGCTGTCTTCCTAGACGTAGCTAAAGCATTCGACAAGGTCTGGCACGAAGGATTGGTTTACAAACTGTTAACCACCGGAGTGCCAGACCGACTCGCTAGACTCATCAGAGATTTTTTAACATCAAGAAGCTTTAGCTACAGAGTGGAGGGCACCCTGTCGGGTCGTCATCCGGTGGGTGCGGGGGTGCCGCAAGGATCAGTCCTCTCTCCCACCCTGTTTGCACTCTACATAAACGACATGCCGAGGATTGCCGGCGTCAAATACTCTATATTCGCGGATGACACTGCCGACTGGAGGATCGAGGTAAATCCGACAAATAGTGTGGCAGTGTTATTCACTAGAGCAACATTCAACTACCAGGACATCCTCGAGAGTCACCCCCAAATTCATCTTTATAACCAACCAATTCCGTGGAGCGCTGAGGCTAAATATTTGGGAGTGACTCTCGACAGAAAGCTAAACTTTGAAAAACATGTGAGGACCATCCGAGACAGGGCTGCGTTTGTCATGGGGAGGCTGCACCCCATGACAAACAAAACCAGTAAATTAAGCACCCGAAATAAAATAACACTTTTCAAAACATGTATCCGGCCTATCTTCCTGTATGCCAGCGTGGTCATTGCGCATTAAAAAGTAAAAGTAAAAGTAGTTTATTCTTCAAATTAGGCATATTACATGCACCTATGAACGTCAATAAACTACCACCGGTTCGGAAAAATAAACCTCTGCCACGAGAAGAACCGGCGTAAGAAACTCGGCGAGGTGTCATTTTTTCAAAACAATATACATTATATAGTTAAATATAAAATTACAGTCTCAGTTACTACAAAAATAACAAGCTACAGTAGAAAACCTATTTTCGCGATAGATTAGCCGTGCAGGACACTCACTGCCAAACATCCCTGTCCATGATGTAATCGTTTACCTTATAATATGCTTTTGAAATAAGTGTTTGTTTTACTACAGATTTGAATTTAGAATTGCTAAATTCAGTAATGTGTTTTGGAATTTTATTGTAGCATTATCGCCTGAATAAGCTCCAGGTCCTGCAAAATCGGTTCCTCAGAGGAGCAGTGGGCGCCCCCTGGTTTGTGAGGAATGCTGATCTGCATAGGGACTTGGGGCTTGAAACAGTTCAGCAGTTTATGACATTGGCATCAAGGCGGTATTTCGACGCTGCGCCACACAACCCGAATCCCCTCATCAGGGCAGCAGCAGGCTACATTCCGGTAGCAAACCCAAAAAGAGGGCGCCGTCGGCCTAAAGACATATTACTTGACTCAGACGACGACCTCTTAAAGAAAATACTACAAAACCATGCCCCGCGCCCCCCGGAGACGATGCCGGGAGGCCCGGGAATTGAAGTTACAGACCTGACAGATGGCAGAGAGGTGGAGGAGGTGATTTCGCAGCTCTCCAGAGCAGGTAGAACCATCTCTTCCACCCCAAACGACAGACCGACAATTTATTATAGACCTAACAATACTAACCAGGCCGACGGCCTTCTCCCACCATACACAGACAGACAAACTGACAGACAGACTTAAACCGTACTAATACAGGCACCTCGGTACCTGTAAAGACCTGCCGACCCATAAGGACGTTGGCACCATCCCTCCTGCGGAGTCTCCCTAGACACCTCAGCGTCCATGACGAGTTAATAGAGTTTACCTCTAAAATCTCGATTTAAAAAAAATGCAAATTGTACTGAACTGACATTTGTGACAATTTGGTTTATTTATATAGGATTTGACATTTTGGCGTGCTATTAAAATGAGACAATTCGTTAACAGCCGAAAATGTTCGTACTTTTTGTCCCGTTCTAACTTATCTTGGTTAACAATAAGGATTCAAAGAGACAACTATATACAAAATCATCTTCCTTAACACTACGGATCTTTTGATATTATTAATCTAAAACGCGAAATGAGCATGGAGCGCGCTATTGGCTATGTGCACGTCTGAAACGTCAAACGTCAAAGGTCCCGAGACAATGTCAAAACTCAGAGATGTCAAATAATGACACATGAATATTTTATTTACTTTAGTAAACAAGAAAGACCCTGTATTAGAAATTTTACTGAAATAAATAAGAGAATAAATAAATACATACAAACGAAACGAATCGTAGGAAACCGTTAAGAAACCAATAGAAAACGTGAAAGTAAATTTGACAGTTCTCCCCGGTAAGTGCACATTTCTGCCATGGTGTGCGCTACGATCGCCTAGCTTACCCCCACCACCTACTTCGCACATAGCCAATAGGTAAACTTTAGAAAAGGACCTGTTGTTGTGACGTGTTCGAATAGACATTACAAATTTAAAATGTGTAACACAAACAATACAAATGTCTATTCGAACACGTCACAACTACATACAAATCAGGTCCTTTTCTTAAGTGTTTTGCCTTTAACCCTTAATAGGGCACTGGTAAAATAGTTACCACCTGATTTTGAAACTTGTTGCTGTAAGATAAGATTGAAAAGCAATGAAAAATCGGATTACCCTCTGCCCTATTAAGGGATACTGCGTTACCATACCATCTTTTGTTTACCACAGACAATCCACTCTCGGCTCAAACAGAACCTTAAACGTTCTCAAACAAACGTTTAACAAAGACTTATTCAGTAGCTTATTTCTGTCCATTTTTACATTTTCAAGATCCTTTTAGCCGACGTGTAGGGTTTCCCTCACAACTGCGTCGTCTCGCGTGGCACTTAGTGCCCGAGACAGATTTACGGGCTTTTTTATGTCGTTTTATAACGAACGGGGTGATTATCCTCCTAACGTTTTCCCGGTTGTGCCCTAGAGGAGACCAGGGTCCACTTTGGCATCTAATCGAAATATTTGGCTTACGCACTCGTTTCACGAAAGCGTGTGTCATCTGACCTTCCAAGTTGGAGGTAGAAAGTGTTCAAAATTTCAAAAATTTCAAAATTTTGTGCACCGAGCAGGATTCGAACCTGCGACATCTGGCATTCGCGGAGAGGGGGTTTAGGGTATTAGGGAGGGGGGTTGGTGCCTTTAAATGAAGCCTATACTGTTTTTCACGTAAGAAGAGTCCGGTGACAGCTGTCAACCCAGTACAAATTATGTCATTATACGTCAAAAATGACATAATTTGTACTGGGTTGACAGCCGGACTCTTCTTACGTGAAAAACAGTATAAGTCTTTTTAGGTAGATGTCGCTATACGCCTCACTACCTATAAGGCGTTGTAAGAGGGAACTAATGAAAAATTTCGTGCCCGATCTTGATTGTTCCGATAGCTCAGTGGCTAGAGCAATTGGCCACGCAGGTTCGAACTAAGAAAGTTTTTTTTTTTTCCTTCAATTTGAAATTTAGTATTTTCGTTAGAAGCGTTACTGCTAATTACAAAATTAGTGAAAGTCTTCAAGTAGAAAGTTTTTTGGTTGGAAGTTCCAAACCAGGGGGAAAACTAGACCTTGTTGGAATTGGACTGGTTATATAAGGAATGGAATATTCAATGGAAATCGGGCAGCGATTTTGGTAAATGCGGAATACCAAAAAAATGGGGCATTTCAATATTGTTTCAGAATATGAATTTTTTGGGCTTATTCGACCCAGTATCGCCGACGCTATCATCGATCTTAGAAGAAGAAAAAAAGTGTCCCCAAAATTACAATGTCGGTCTTAATTTTTACCGCTATACATAAATGTATGGAAGGTAACAAAACTGTTATAGGGACACTTTTTTTCTTCTTCTAGAATCATAGCGTTATTGATTCTGAGTCAAATGAGCTAAAAAGTTCATTAAATGAAAAAAAAAAATAAGTTAGGCATTTTTTAAATTCCCCAAATGTTAATTCTGCACCGTTCGTCCATTTCCCCATTCGTCTAGTCAGACTTCGTTTGTCCATTTCCCATTGTCAATTTCCTGGTTCGTCCAATTCCCCGTTCGTCCAAATAGTCGGTCTTCAGTCAGCAGCAGCGCAGGGTGCTAGGCGATATTCACTTACAGATTGATAAATGTAGATGCCACCACCACCACCATATCAGCCAAAGCACGTCCACTGCTGGACATAGGCCTCCTCCAAATTCACGGGGGGTATATGCCATAATCGCCACGCTTGGCATGCGGGTTAGCGATCGCAGTATCTCCACCGCACTCCAGGGAGGCAGCTGCCCATCCCCCGGTGGTCTCGGTCGTAGTTTTGGGACATACCCGGGTCCAAATGCATGATGATGTTATTATTTCATCATCATCTTCATCATCATGTCAGCCGAAAGACGTCCACTGCTGGACATAGGCCTCCCCCAAAGACTTCCACAATGTTATTATTTAAAATTTTGACGACCTGTTTAGCCTAGTTGGTAGTGACTCTGCCTCCGAAGCTAGAGGTCCCGGGTTCGAATCCCGGCCAGGGCATTTATTTGTGCGTTTTTCACGGATATTTGTTCTTGGGTCTTGGATGTTTTCTATGTATTTAAGTATGTATTTATCTATATAAGTATGTATATCGTCGTCTAGTACCCATAGTACAAGCTTTGCTTAGTTTGGGACTAGGTCGATTTGTGTAAGATTGTCCCCCAATATTATTATTATTAAAAAAATTGTTAAATTCTGTTGCAGTGCCTTCACTGGGTTGTGTTGAAACTTTAACATCTTTTGTACACACAAAGCAATGAATATGATGATGACAGACTTCATACTGCGCTACGTACCGAGCGAGCGTCCAGGCGGCTATGATGTTTGCCGCCGCCGCCCGCCGACCATTGTTACCTGAATGATCACGCGGTGTGTATCCTGTATGTCGATGCAGCCTTCCATTCACGCTTGCCATCCACATAATACCAGAGCCGTTTCAACTTGTGTGGATCTAAATTATGCTGAGGGGCCTCCGTTATCGCAAAGTTTTAATTTAGTGTTTATCACGATCATCTATAAACATCCCTCTGCTGGGTACAGGATGCTTTTGGATGAGAGGTAATGGGCAGGAATAGGAATAAGTCCAAAAGTGACAGACAGTACAGTCAGTATCAAAAGTAGCTACGCATATGAAGGTGTCAAAAGCTCTTATTCCCTTACTAGCTGTTGCCCGCGACTTCGTCCGCGTCTTCGATCCTATTGTTCGCAGCGTGATATTATATAGCCTAAAGCCATACTCAATAAATAAACTATCCAACACAAAAATAATTTTTCAAATCGAACCAGTAGTTCCTGAGATTAGCGCGTTCAAACAAACAAACTCTTCAGCTTTATAATATTACTAGCTGTTGCCCTCGATTTCATCCGCGTCTTCGCTCCTATTGGTCGCAGCGTGATGTTATATAGCCTAAAGCCTTCCTAAATTAATGGACTATCCAACACAAAAATATTTTTTCAATTCGAACCAGTAGTTCTTGAGATTAGCGCGTTCAAACAAACAAACTCTTCAGCTTTATAATATTACTAGCATTTGCCCGCGGCTTCGCCCGCGTACTAAGAGTAATTTTTAACCGTCTACAAAAAAGAGGTTCTCTGTTTGACCCGTATGTATGTATGTACGTATGTAGCTATGTATGTATGTTTGTCCACGATTATCTCGCGTTTGACTGAACCGATTTAGATGCGGTTTCCAGAAAAGTAGTTGTTACATTCTGGGGGTTTCGGTATACGAAGTTTGGTGATTGTGATTCATTAACAGATGAACAAATGAAAAGTCAGTATACATTCTGAGAACCGGCAAACTGTTGAATTTCATTTGATTTTGGCAAAAATAAGGATCGAAAACCATTATCATACATTTCCGAGAGGCCGAAGGGGAAAGGGCCGATGAAATAAAAGCATGTGTTAAATGGCCCTTAGTAAAAGTATCTATGTACTACAGTAACACCAATAGGTCTGATAATGACCAAGCAGCGCGCAGCGGTCATAAACTCTAGTCCTTCAAAGAAGAGAAATACGGCTAATTCAATATCAAGTGTAACCCTTATTTTTCCTTAAATTAAATTTATTAGGTAGGTTTTGCCAGTTCCCATTGGAGCATCCAAAAACAAAATTTAGCCGCGTGCGGTATGCGAGGTTAAGCAATGTGGGCGCAGGTCAGTTCTTGGATGAGTGACCGGTTCGAGTGGTTACTAACTGAGCGCTCTCGTGCTTTGGAAGGTACGTTAAGCCGTTGATCCCGGCTGCTGTCTACGACAGCAGTCGTTTAGCCAAGTTAGAGACCTTCAGGCGGCTTCAGAACTTCTAACAGTCAAGTTGCCCACTCACTTGACAAAGGGGGGTCGAAGTTGCACGACGTCCGTAGGGAGTATCCACCGTTACCCTACACAAGTACACATGACCCTTTGGGTGGTGCTAAAAGTGCAACAAAAACTGGCAACCGTACTTGTCTTCTCGAAGATGTCACGGTTCGTATATAAATGCCATACGATAAAAAAAAAATCTAAAGGTTGATTTAAATGGAAAAAAAAAATCAAAACCTACCGAAATCGGGACGGAAATTAAGAAAATTAATATGGCTGCCACTTTTTCCAAATTTTACCTCGAATTCGTATTGAATGAATGAATGTAGTTTATTCACTATAAACATATGGTACATGTACAGAGTGATAGTGTTCCTAATATGTTTTGCCATAAATAACGGGCATGTGAAAATTGTTACAATGTAAAATCTAATAGAATTTAATGCAATACAAATATATAAAATACAGTGTCCAAGTCAAATAAAGAATATAATATAAAATTTAAAGCATGCATTCGAATTCAATTAAAGACAGAATCAAAATTTGAAATATTAAGTTATTTCATCATTGCTACTATTGCTAGGAATAATTAAATAAATAGAAAATAAAAAAAAATCAAAATACAATTATCTACATATTAAGATCTACATTACAATTACAACATAATTTCGAACTTAGATTACCTACTAAAATTGGGACATATTCAACAAAATTTCTGGTCAAAAAATTCTTTGGCACTATAAAAATCGTGGGTACATAATAATTTAAACAATTTAGTTTTAAATTCGACCAAGACCACCGGGGAATGGGCAGCAGCATTCCTAGAGTGCGGTGGAGATACTGCGATCGCCAACCCGCATGCCAAGCGTGGCGATTATGGCATTTACCCCCCATGAAATTGGGGGAGGCCTATGTCCAGCAGTGGACGTCCTAGGGCTGATATGATGATGATGAGTTTTAAATTCATGGTCTGATAAAAAATTCAATGCTGCCGGCAGTTTGTTAAAAAATTTAATGCACATGTTATCAGGGGACCTCTCGGATGCTCAGATATCGAATCTGAACGAAATCGGGTTGAAAATGAAGAAAACCAATATGGCTGCCACTTTTTCCAAATTTGACCTCGGATTCGTATTACGAGACCTCTTGGACGCTCAGATATCGATTATGAACGAAATTGGGAAGGAAATGAAGAAAATCAATATGGCTGCGACGTTTTCCATATTTTACCTCGGAGTCGTATTAAGAAACCTCTCGGATGCTCATATATCGATTTTTAACGAAATCGGGAAAGAAAAGAAGAAAATCAATATGGCCGCCACTTTTTCCAAATTTTACCTCGGAGTCGTATTAGCGGTCTTCTCGGACGCTCAGATATCGATTTTGGACGAAATCGGGACGGAAATGAAGAAAATCAATAGGCCATTACTTTATTCAAAGTTTAGGTACCTCGGATTCCTATTAAGAGTCCTCTCGGACGCTGATATATCGATTTTTGTCGAAATCGTATCGGACGGCACTGATTAATAAAATCACTTGCAATAATACATTGAATCAAAAAAGGTCGTATCTTCATAGGGAAATCACGGCACTTCATGCACCTTTAGACCTTATAAGGAACCTACATGCCAAATTTGGTATCTCTCGAACCAGCAGTTTGGGCTGTGCGTTGATATGTCACTCACTCAGTTAGTTTCTTCTTGCAATTTGGCACCAACTTTTAAAAGTTTTCATGTCTGCAATATTAAATTTCGAAATTAACGACCCAAAAAACAATAAAAATGACACCCATATCAATATTTATACGTTCCAACCCCCTCGGACCCCAACAGAGAGGATGGTATTTCACGTCCTCCACGTGGGATTTTAAAATGATTGTAATTTTCGTAATAAGCGACCCGATAAACCATAGAAACACCATTCATATCAATTTTTAGAATATGTCACCACATTTCCCCCTTTTTGGGGTTGATTTCTCAAAAAACCTGAAACACATGTTTACTCATTTATCGTTAGAAATATTCCTGTGAAGTTACAAATAACATAATCCAACTAATCTTGATTCCCCATACAAATTTCGGACCCCCATTTCACCCCCTTAGGGGTTGAATTTTGAAAAATTCTTTCTTAGTGCACCCCTAGACCTTTTAAGGAACCTACGTGCCAAATTTGGAGTCTCTAGGACCAGCGGTTTGGGCTGTGCGTTGATATGTCAGTCAGTCAGTCAGTCAGTTTCTTCTTTTATATATTTAGATAGATTAAGATAAAGTATAGTTAGTATAGATAATAAACTTTTGAACTTTTCAAATGCGTAGCTACTTTTGATGCTAACTGTACATTATTTTGAAATAAAGATTACATTAATTTCAATAAATTCCTGATAAGAAATAATACCAAAAAATGGTCACACAATTGGAAATATAAGTGCGCCTTGGTGAACTAATTTCTTTAATTGATTTTAATTAATATGGGTTTTGATTAAAATCACGATACTTTTTATGATCTGCAGATTTTCATACAATGTTTTATGGTATTAAAATTGTAATAGTTAATGTAAATAATGATTATTTTACCAAGGAAGAGCGTTCAAATTAAAAGCCTTTCATGTATTCGTATTCTATTCTAACGGACCCAATCTTGAATAGATAGTCTAAGTCATTGACTATTCCTATCCCGACATATGAATGTAGACCACGTTCATTCAGTGCTATTACAATTCCATTGAAATAACTCGGATCTAAAAATAGAACACGCTGCTCGCTAGACTAGAGGGTTGAGGCTCGGAGTTTACTTTAATAGCTAGGTCTAGGTATTTACTTTGGCTGACCTTGTGCTACATATCTTACAGGAATAAAAACCGTCCTACTTACTTACTGCCGTGGCACAACGACCAGAAGTGGATCTTGGCCTCCGACACCAAAGACCACAATACTTCCCTGTGCATGCAGTGCACGGCTGTTTCCATCCACCCGACAACGGTTTGGAGCTCAATTAGGTCCCTATTAACTGCGACGCCGTACCGTCTAGGATGCCATCGGAATACTTGCCCGAGCCATCGGAGTCTTGCAGATCTCGTTTATCCTATATGTTCGGCTCGGACACTAGATCTTCGACCTTTTGATTCCTACGGAGTCTCCAAGGACGACCTCTCTACGAAAACCGTAATACCATACCAAAATAACAGACATAGTTATTTATTAAGTTCTCGGTCTGTAACTGCGTGTCACATTTCAATAACTAAGTTGGGATGCGTTACGGCGGTCTCGAGTCGACCCCTAGTTTTTTTCATGTTGATTACATTTCAATTGGTTTCTTGCGCTCTTTCTGACCGTTAACTCATCACGCGTGGGAGCAAATGCACAAAACCTTTTTTTATATATAATGACATGATGAACATTTCGCATATTCGAATTTGATATCACCAGATATCAATGTGTCGTGCGGGACGCGCGCGGAGCACCGTCAGAGCAAGATATCATATTGGGATACGAAATGTCTAGACAGCTTCACCTCTTTTTTGACAACAGTACAAAAACGTTAACAATAAAAAAACTATAACAGCAATGTAATTAAAATTCCATGAAAATGTTTCCAGATGCAAAATTGCAAATCGGTCTTACAAATTAAAATTTTAACACTGACGAAATAAAATCGTGAAATCGTTTATTTTCTTCCTTTTGACGTTTTCTACTCTAAAGAAACCAACACTAACACGCAAAACGATCTAATATCTCCCTCAGCGTCGGTTGAATATGTAAAAGAATATGTGAAGTGCGATAGAGAAAAAATCGTTGATTGAACGAATGAAGTTGGGGCTTCGCGGTAGCAGTGGTGCTCTTAAACATCTGAACACCCCTCTATTACTACAGCCGACTTGTTCAGAAATTCCTTCTTCAGTAACAATATTTCATAGCGAAAGCTTAGAAAAAGAATTTTGTTACAAGTTTACGACTATATGAAAGTATTTTTAAGCGGCACATAAACTGTAAAACTTTGATGGAAAGCGCAGCGAGGTGTTAAATGAAGTGTCCACGACAGACGATAGCCCTCTGGCTATCCCTCTGGCAGTAAATGTAATATTTCTACACTAGTGATGTGCTGCTATTGAGAACTTTGCTGGTAATTTCATTAAATATTGTCTAGTTTACATTCGATTTGACTGATTTTGTGAACAGCCTTATTGCGTTTCTGGTGTTTTAAACGGAACTAATCAAATTTGGGAGCCATCTTGACCACTATCTTGTTATGAATCGATCTATCGATCAGCATATTCAGATTTAGCAGAGTTGGAAAAGAGATAGCATGATATTTTACGTCCGTAGAATACTTACGGAAAGGGAACCTTGTTGAATTTCTTTGACGGTTTGGCGCTTGTTCCGTTCTTGCTTTGAATAATAAATGCATATTTTGGTCTTGTAGTCATAATTTCAGCTAACGCCCAATATATTTCTATATTTCTAGTCACGCTCTGTCTCAGTAATTAGGCAAGCAAATTGGATTTTGACAACTAGTTCCAACTTTTAGGAGCACAACTTGTAGCCATAGAGAATGTATCTGTTACGTTCTTCGTGTTTGAGACTATGAGTGAAAGCTGAGGGCAGTTCCACGGTGCTATTACTTACAATTTTACAAAGTACCATGGGCAACTACCTATGTATGGAAGGTGGATCAAAACCAACAGAGCTAAGAGTTATATCATTTCTTAAGTATTGACGTGTACTTCATTTCATTCTATCGCCACCAAGTTCAGTTCCATTGCAGAACTGAGATATTCATATTTTAGTCAGAGTGAATACGAGCAAACAATAGATTTAAAGACCTATTTAATGACCTAAATATAAGCTAATGGTAGAGTTAAAGACTTATTTAATTACCTAACTCTCAGCTCTGATGGTTTTTGGTCCATTTAGACGCATGGTCCATGGCCCATAAATAATTTCCACCCTGAATATCTATTAAAGATATCGTCGTCCAGTACCCAAAATACCAGCCTTATGGAGCTTAATAAGGGACTCGTTCGATTTGTGTAAAAAATAACCCAATAATAATCATTTATTAACAATTATATTACGCAAACGGTTAGAACTCACGTATAAATTGTCACTCCCGAAGAGTTCGAAACATGTCGCCCGGAGTGACAATTTATACGTGAGTTCTAACCGTTTGCGTAATATAATTTTGAAATGACTTACGAAAGTTTAAATTCAAGTATTTATTAACAAATCTAAACTGGGACTAACACTTAGGTGTTCGCGTATGGATTTGGCGCTAGTGTAGCGTGTGATTTCCGAAATATTACATTTACACAAATAGTGTCATTTCACTATTTGTTGCCCCTTTTTCAATATTAAATAAATTTAAATAATCAAAATTATTTACGAGTGGCGCTAGTGGTCACGTTAAAGCCCTCTTAACACGCCCTTTCCAGTTTGTTCCGAAATTCTAGGAAATATGGCCAACCGCCAGCTACACGGTTGTAACACCAAGATCACCTTCGTGGAAAGAGCGTGTTGTCAAAATAGCCAGAGCTTTAGCCTTTTAGCAACGATACATTTAGTTTAGACAAGCGATTTCTCATAACAGTAAATAGTCTTGTACATAATTACTTGGGAAACCGAAACTAATTATCTTGCACAATGCTAAGCGTTTCGTAAGCTTCGGACAATGCGGGGTGAGTAAGTGGGCTTTGACAGACCCTTGCAAAGGTGTACAAAAGAGAGGAATACAGTAGGCAGGTAAAATTAGCTAAGCTTGACTCCTTGGCGCTCCTCTGCATTTTCTACCGCATATACTTCAGAGAAAGCTCCGAGAAATTGTTCGGATTAATCCCTGCCGCTTCTTTCCACCATCACCCAAAGTGATAACATTTCCATCCTCACACGAAGAAAGTTTAAAATAAAGTTATTACACTTCACCTAACATAAAAACCTAAAATTCCCTCGACAATTGACACTCTACGGTACCTTATCAATCAAACTCAAAACTGAATCGGACTGGTCCTAACTCGTTTGCTCTCAGCAACATGGATTGGAGCAGGGGCATTACTGGCGTTACTGGTCTGTGAAGTCTGTCTATATTGATCTCCACAATTTCGTCCACCACAAAGTACTGCTCCAGACGACCTTTGTACGCCTCCCAATTGTCTTTGTGGATATCAAATAGTTGAACACGGTCGACTGCCATCTTTTTCTCTTCTAATTTCCGTCAACCTTTAATTCTCAAAAACGTCCATGCTAGTATATATTTATGAGTAACGTACTTGCCCGTGTGAAAATCGTTAAATCTCGTCGCCAGTTGATAAATCCTGACCCAGGGATAATTTTAAAAGGGTTCGCAACAGAAACCACACGATTATCCAACAGATTTTATTACAAGACTGAGAATGTCACCATAGGCGACAATAGGGTGCACAAAGAGGTTTATAACTATAAACATAATAAGGTTACACATATCTCACACTTAGAAGCGTACATACATACTCGTACGATTGATTCAGATGTAGAAAATTGAGACCGATTCTCCACGCATATTTTAAGTCTGCACGGCTGGCACGATGCCCCAAAATGAGTCTTGGCCTACGAGACAAGAGCACGCCACTTTTCTCGGACCTGCGCTATTTCTCGCCACTTGCACCGGTCCAAGTTCACGCAGCTCCGCGTCCACCAAATCCTTCCAGCGATACTTTGGGCAACCCACAGGACGCCGTACGGTCGGTCGGCCAAAGTATGCTCTCTTCACCAGTTGATCTCCCATCCTCTCGAGGCACAAGTAAGGTAGGGACACTTATCTGCGGACACAAAACAAACGAAGAAGGCCATGGCCGTACCATCTTTTCTCGAAGTCATTCAGATAGTTTTAGACCCCCTGTAACTTTTTTGTGGTAAGCTATGCTTGTATTTTCAGGTACCATGAGGACTAGGTGTATTATTAAGTTATATTTAATTTGAAACAAAAGAGACTATTTCAGAGAGTACGAGGGCTGTTCCGAAAGTTTTTAGCTGCTCTCACTCTATTCATGCGATATATGTTTTAATGATACCATTATGCGGGTAATTTCGATACATATGTGTTGGGGTGAAACTGTTGATGAAAGTCGCTTGGGTTTTTTTTATTGTGTTTTAAGTACGACGTGTCAACAGCCCTATCGAATATGCGATGAACGGGTCACAATACCAATTTTGTGTTGCGGGCCAATATTAATTAATACGTCACCACAGCTAAACGAAATTGTATACACCGCAAACTATGAATCTTCCCTGTCTCTACCCACGTAATCTATTTCGATTGCATGAAAATTAGCGACAATGAGCAGGTGTGTCGAATATTAGTCTAGGTCGCGAGACTAGGGACTGGTTATCATCACAAAAAAATCTTAAATAAAATAAAATCACTTAGTGATTTTACATTAAAATCAGCAAAACTAAGTTACGATAGAAAGTCATCCCGGGCATTTTCAACTACAGTTGTTAGGGAATTCGTTGCCAAAATTATTTTTAGGTATCAAAAATAGTATTATTTTCGCAAATTTATAAAAGCCCATATAAAAGGCCTTTTGGTAAAAGAAATGTTGAAAAAAATACTTGCTGCTTACTAACGATTTTATCTCAGCTCATAACTATTGAAATTACCCACATAATGGTGTAAATAAAAATATATCGCATGAATAGAGTGAGAGCAGCTAAAAACTTTCGGAACAGCCCTTGGGATCCTTGGTGTCGATATTTCCAGCGACGTCCAGTTTCGGAGCCATTTAGAAGGCAAAGCCAAGCTGGCATCTAAAAAGCTAGGTGTGCTCAATAGAGCGAAGCGATACTTCGGGCTGGACAGAGACTTCTATTATACAAGTCGCAAGTCCGTCCCCATATTTTTACCCGGGTAGTACAGAAATAATAGAACGCTCGTTGTACGAGCGACCACTCAGCAGTAGATAAACCGTACGCGGTTTTCGTTCGCGAGTAAAATAATTTTTTTGTTCATAAAATTTGGATAAATAAAAAAAATGGAGTATTGCTCTCACCTCTGGGCGGGAGCACCTGGATACCAGCTTGGGCCTTTTGACTCGCTTCAGAGACGTGCTGTGCGAATCGTGGACGATCCCAAGCTCACGAGCGATATTGAGCCGTTGAGTCCTCACACCTTAGAACGGAAATGGTCGCGTACGGTACAGTTTCAGAGGAATTTCCTCCCTCGGACGCTCCGATTGTGGAATGAGTTCCCTGCCGCGGTTTTCCCGACGGGCTACATACAATATGGGGTTCTTCAAGAAAGGAGTTTATAAATTCTTAAAGGGTCGGAAACGCGCATGTGACACCCCTAGGAGTTACAGGCGTCCATAGGCTGCAGTGACCACGTACCATCAGGCGGGCCGTACGCTTGTTTGCCACAGACGTGGTATAAAAAAAACACTTGTCGCAAAAATTAATAATCTTGCACATATCTAAAAATATCGCATTTTAAAGTTTTTAAATTCTGATAAAAAATATAAGGCAAAGATTGTTTTTTGAATGAAAACGCATAATGAACGTCCTACTGTTTCTTGACTCTGTTGTGTCATACGCACGAACATCAAGGCACGTGTCATACAAGCCATACATAACGTCTCATTACCTGCGACAGGTGGCATCATTCATGTGCGGGTAACGAGCCGAAATACTTCGTAACGTAATTGATTTCCTAACGTTCATTACTTTGTCTAAGTGCTTTTGTGTTGAAATTGGAAGTGACACAAGTTTAGCTAGTTTTTCACTTCTCATGCTCGAAAATTTAGACTTATTAGAGTTATCAAGAGGGCTAAAGCAGTACATTTACTAATTTTAACCACTAGGGAGAAGATGTAAACATGACCAATCAAAACAATTCATCATATTAAAACCACCAAACACAACACAATAATAAACTATTTAAAAAAATATTTCTTATTTGATATCTACCAACCGGAAAACTATCTAGCTGGCAGCAGGGCGCGGCGAGGGGGCACTTGGTTCCAATAAAAAATAGTTAAGAACTCGTATCACGCAAACAGATTGCTGAATCAAGAAATAGTATAAGAAAACCCACATGTTTTATAAACGAGCTATCTAACGATAGCCCATACGATGAGTCTTTCAAGAACAAAAGTTACATCCCCATTCCATCTACGTGTAGGGGAGGGGAGGTATCCTAAAATATTTTTCAAGATTTTATTGTATTGTTTTGTCGGCATTACTCTAGTTATAACGGTTACTGAGTTAAGCCGCGGACAGACGGATGGACGGACGGGAACAGCGAAACTATAAGGGTTCATTGTTGACTACCGAACCCTAAAGAAAAGGTGGTGTTGATGATTTTAAGTAATGTAAATTTTTTTTCAGGCGCCCGCGTACCGCGTGCGGTATGCGAGGTTAAGCAATGTTGGGCGAGGTCAGTCCTTGGATGGGTGACCGCTTTGAGTGGTTACTAACTGAGCGCTCCCGTGCTTTGGAAGGCACGTTAAGCCGTTGATCCCGGTTGCTGTCTATGATAGCAGTCGTTAAGCCAAGTTAGAGGCCTCCAGGCGGCTTGAGAACTTCTAACAGTCAAGCTGCCCACTCACTTGACAAGCCTAATCCCAATTAGGTCTAGTTTCCCCCTCGGGTTGGGAGGTCAGATGGCAGTCGCTTCCGTAAAAACTAGTGCCTACGCCAATTTTTGCGATTAGGTAACGGACCCCAGGCATCCTTCAGGATGCAATTGTACTGGGAATAACGTAAGGATGATGATGATGACAACTTTCTAGTTATTACCTACTAGTCTAGTCTAGTGTAGTGGTTACGGTTACTCAGTTAAGCCGCGGACAGACGGATGGACGGACCGGAATAGGGCAACTATAAGGGTTCATTGTTGAATACCGAACCCTAAAAAAGAAGATGGTGGTGATGATTTTAAGTAATCTAATTTTTTTTGTTCAGTTCTAATTAATATTTAGCTACACCCTATGGGTAAAATAAAATTGCACCCTGCAATTTAACGCTTAATTAATAGATGAGTGAATGAATCGAAATCGTTATGGCAACGTGATCGAAATTGTTGTGAAATTTAATTCATTTTGGCAATTGTTTACTTTGCGTGTGAATCTAGTGGAATTTCCGAAGGGTGTTATTTCGTTTTCGCACCGACGTAGTAAATATACCGTCATAACATTGTTTTTAAGTTTTATTTATGGACCTTTTTTGCCTAAGTGTAAAATTATATTCGATTTGATTAATTCCCAGGGTCTTTTGAAGCCAGCACGCGTGACCTGTAACTTCACGGAAGCGTCGGAAAGTTGTGAACACGTTGTGAACGTGTGTGGCCGCTATATTGGAATGACTCGCACGCATGCATGAGTTACCGTGATTTAGTGGTTGAGTTTTAAAATAAATGTAACAGTTTTTTTGCGACTAGTTGGGAGTAGTTTTGAAGGGTGGGCCGGAAAGCTTTTATTTTCATAATTTTATACTCACGTGAGACATATTAACACTTAAAGAAAGAAATAAGGTCAAAACTCACTTGTAAAGTCACTATTTGCGATATGTTTCGGATTACAATTGGAGTCCTTCACCAGGATGAGTGTTGGTACGGCTAGTGTTGGTAAAGACTTGAGTCTTTGGAGTCTTCATTCTGAAGACTCGTCTTAGTTTTTTAGACTAATTTCACTTGAGTGTTCTGTAGAGACTCGAGTCCTCTACAGACTCGAGTCTTCTATAGAGACTTGAGAGTTTTGTTTACTAAGTATAAAAAACAAAAGGCTTTTAACTCATTATGATTAGAACTCAACTGTACTTGTAGAAACACGTAAGGTTACGCGGCCTACTCAGTGAAGTAGGTACTGTAGAAATCAGTTCTTTGGATAGAAACTTCAAAAGTGAGTCTTTGCTATTAGATTAAAGTATTTTGAGGCACTTCACTCATGACTCAAAAGACTCGGAAGTCTTTTAAGCTTGGAGTCCCGTACCTTTAATGAGTCGAGTTCTTGAATTCAAGACTCCAAAAAGTTGAGTCTTTACCAACACTAGACCGTACGGCGCGGTTGGCAACCATGTCAAAACTCATCCTGATGAAGGACACTAACTGTAGTCCGAAACATGTCGCAAATAGTGACTTTACAAGTTCCACCGTATTTCTTTTCTTTAAGTTTTATTTTATTAGTGTTATCTAAGTTGCATTCTGAAGGATGTCCGGAGTCCGCTACCTAATCCCAAGAACTAGTGTGAGTAATGGTTTTTACGCAAGTGACTGCCATCTGACTTTCCAGCCCAAGGGGAAAAGACCTTATTCGGATTAGGCTTGTCAAGTGAGTGGGCAACTTGGCTGTTAGAAATTGTCAAGCCGCTCGAAGGCCTTACTACTAAACTTGGTTTAACTACTGCTGTTATTGACAGCAAATAAGTACTTGTGTGATGAATATGAATACTTGTTTCCAAGTCTTTGGTGTTTACGTATTTATATGCATTAAAATATATCGCCGTCTGGTACCCATAACACAGGCCTTATTAAGGCCATGGGACTAGTTCGTTTTGTGTAAAAATGTCCCCTAATATATCCTAAATCTTAATTTATAAGACACATAGAACTAGATAGATACCTATAAATTCATAAAGGGGACTCAGCTATAAGAACTCACACGACAACAATTTAGAGAACTATAATGAACTTTACGAACCACGTCTCGCCTTGAAACAAAACAAAAGACATCAACGAACGCTGACCCATTAGGCCTGCTCTTTGTTTCCGCAGGACTTATATTTTAAATCGATACGTAGTTCGTTTGATTATTTTGGTTTGTTTAATTAATTTTGTCTGACTCTTAGAACAAGTATTGTATACGATAGTAATATAATTAGCTTTCTAAGTTTGCAATATATTGCAATAAATACTATTATTTCCAATCGTGAGGTACGTAACCAAAACGGTCAAAGCAAGAATTTAACAAATTTGGAGAAAAAAGGCATTACAGAAACATTTTACGATAAAAAAAGTAAGTGACCTGGCGTATTATTATCTCGTTTTTTCTCTTTTTGCCAAAATATACTATTAAAAATACGTGACAGCGTTGTTTCGAGATAAATTGTAATACCCCCAGGACCCTGAAAATGCTGCGAGACAAAATTAAACGTCACGCTCTGAATAAAATATGGTGCGAGTGTTGAACCTGCGTGTACGTATACGCACGAGGAATACGTGTACATATATAAGTAGTAAAGTCATTCTATGTTTTTCATACAAACAAATTAAAAGTTTTGAAACTTATTTCTTTTGGGTATCCCCTCCTCCTAAAATCAGAAATCAGATATTCAGAAATCATTTATTGTAAAAATCATGCCATTGTACAGAAGATGTTAGATAATTAAATAGAGAGCTTCACAATCAACCGGTTAACGGTATACAATAAGTTATACAGTATAATATAAAACAAATCAATACATTTTAAATTTATACAAAATAACATTACATTTAAATAACCATTGAAATATATTAGATTACCATTAAAATACATTACATTTAAAATTATATCAAATTGAAACTTCTTATTTATTATGAATATTAATTAAATTTCCGATGTAATTGATTTCAATTGCAATCGGCTCCTGGGCACTACTAATGATTTGTGGGTAACTGTACGTTTCCCAATATTGCATTTCTTATCAAACAGGTCCAGATTATTTGCTACGAATTTACAAGCTTCCAATACGTATAAACCTGGAACTGCAAGGATGCCGTACTTCTTGAACCATGGTTTGCATGAGACAATCCACTTTATTCCGGCTATGGCTCTGATGCACTTTTTTGTGCTATGAACACCCGCTGAGTGTTCGTGGTGTTTCCCCACAAAACTATTCTATAGCGTAATACTGAACAAACATAGCTATGATAAACTAGGAGCGCGGTGTTTTCTGAAGTAATAGAACGTAGTTTTTTTAGAGCGTAAATAAATTTGTTAATTTTTATCGAAACTGCATCTACTTGTGGCTTCCAATTCAAATTTTCATCAATAATAATGCCAAGAAAATTTGTGTGAGACACTTGCTCGATATGTTTATTGCCTAGTTTTACGTCCAAAGTCACTATTTTGCTATTAGTTGTTGCAAATCGAATTAATTTTGTTTTGGAACTATTCATACATAGACCGTTATTACATAACCAAACTGAAATGTCCGTCAAAGTGTAATGTATATTCTCCTTCAACTCCGTATAGTTGTGTCCTGTAATAATAACGGTAGTATCGTCAGCAAACAGTAGGCAGTGATGCTTTAGATTTTCAGGAAGATCATTAACGTACAATAGGAACAAAAGCGGGCCTAAAACACTGCCTTGAGGTACCCCACTTTGGTTTACTCTAGGACTAGAGTCAACAGTTTGTGTAGAGTTATTTATCGCATATGTATTAGAAATCCGCGTTACTTGCTTGCGGGCTGATAAATAACTGTCTAACCATCTATATGCCGGACCTCTAATACCGTATTTTTCTATCTTTTTTAACAAAATTGTATGATTTACGAAATCGAACGCTTTGCTCAGATCTAAAAATAGGCCTACCACCATTTTGTTGGCATCCAAAGCACTAAGTACAGTTCGAACCAAATCAAAAGCAGCATTAGTAGTCGACTTCCCTTTACGGAAACCATGTTGTTCCGTGCAAAGGATCCTGTTTTTACGTAAAAATTTAAAAATTCTGGCGTACATTATCTTTTCTAACACCTTGGATATAACAGGCAAAAGCGCCACAGGTCTATAATTAGTCATATCCGTACTGTTGCCTTTCTTGAACAGAGGTTTAATAATTGCGAACTTTAACATGTTTGGAAACCAACCCTGTTTCTGAGACAAATTCACAACATGACGCTTTAGCCCTCTCACTGTGAAATGTCCCCTATACGAAAAAAGTGTTTGAGGCAAAAATAATCCTTGTTCAATTCTAAACAAAACATGTTATATACAGGGTATTTTTCGGATGGATTTTTGAGAATTTGTTATATCATTTTTTTCAAATACCTACTCTGTTTTCAAATAATAAAATTACTAAGATTCTGGAATTAGTCTATATTTAAATAAAATTACCAATTTTATAATTTTCTTAAGTAATGAGGTTTTAAACCTTAAAATCAGAGTATTAAAAATTTTAAAACAGACAACATTTTTATTTTATTTCAATCAAGATTAATTCTAGAATCTTACGAATTCAGTTATTTGTAAACAGAGAATTTTAAAAATAAAAAATACTGAAAAAAAATTCTTTGGTTCCAAGGCCCAAGTCAATTTTCTTGTGCTTGATCACGTAGCAGATGACCTCATCTATCCCCCATATACGTATGTCCATATTGTCCATCCATCTGCCAAGCACTCTGTATATTATTCTGATAGGGCTGAGGGTATCCAGCTAAAACTAATGCAAAATAAATCAATTTATTTTTAAGGCACATAGTGGAATATAGTGCCAGCTGACTGACCCATTTTCTCTCAGACAGCATCGCTTGGTACGATTGTTTCTTGAGCCAAACTAACCTGAACAAGTTCCCCAGCCAAGCGATCAACCTTTACTCCCCAAAAAAGGAGAAGGTGTCGGTTCCCGAATTCGGTCTATGCCTACCCGTAGCTACTATGTGAAGTTTGATATCCTTTTCGTACAATTCAGGGATTAGGGATTCATTTCTGGTTTAACATTTTTACCTGTCCATAATTTTTCATAAAAACTGCAAAAGCTACACGTACATAAACTCACACCTATATTCCCAAAAGGGGTAGGCAGAGCACACGAAAATAAATTTTCAATGCAATTTTTAGTAATTGCAGGTTTATAGATGGAGGAAATGTGATATTGCAGTGACAGGTTGCAAAAGCTACAATAAAAAAAATATGTTCCTTGACTTTGACTGCAAAGATTTTGAAACTTGTGTGGCATGATACCTTTGGGTTTGGTATTTAAAACTCACAATTCTCCCCTCCTCTCCGCCTGACGCTTCACCTCCCCCTCATGATGCCATATAGAAATTCAAAGAATAGTTTGCGAAATGGGTCACCAATTAATATCCGCCACCGTACCTCTCATATTCAATTTACTATCAATTTTAGCGGCGCGAATCCCTATGATCTGGAAAGCACATCACAAAACGTGTACCTATTTTCTAAACTGGGCTGTAAAGTCATAGAGGAAAGAAGGAATTTGCTGTGCTCAATTCAGTTGACAGCTAGAATAGAACAATGAAATGAAATTAGGCTGAAAATGGCGCGACGCATACAAACGATGACGGTTTTTGCGGCGGTTAATTAGGACCCGCACAGCGTAGCTAACAGAGAGATCGCTGGGTTAAAATATTCGTTTGGCCTGAAGGAAAGAAACAAAAAAAAAAACATAATAGTAAGACCAATTTTTATGTGAACGCTACTCTCTGTCTACTAAGACGTGGTTTCAGTGTGTGCGCTTTGTATTCGCCTAATATTTGTTTATTTATTTAGTTTAAAGAGTACCAACAGCTACAACAATATGATAGAGAATTAAATAGGTAATAATTAAGTATCGGCGACAGGTAGCAATTTATGTCACTTTGTCGTCGAACATAATAACTAACATGGACAAGCCTGGGTCGTTAAAAATTAAACAGAACAATACATATGCTGAATTTTATTTTTATAGTAACCCCCCCCCCCCCAATATATTAGAATGTCCCCCAATATATAAGAATGTCCCCCAATATAATATTGTTTCTTCTCCATGTATGTAAGCACTTTACCTGTTGTACCTACTTAAAACAGGCCACACACGATAAAAGAACGTATACCTATAAGGGAACTCTGGAAAGTGGGAAAAACAAGACACACAAATATACGCTATGTTTCAAAAAGTGTAGAAGTAAAAACCTCCCCGGTAGATGTCGCGGGGCGTTTGGTGGCGCAAAACGTCGGTATCAGGTGGTATAGAAACGCTCACGTCCGTACAGTCAAGGGCTCATCATTCCACTGAAATCAGGTCCTAAAATATATTGTATATTTATACTCTCAACTGTTAGTCCATAAGCATTCCTAGGCAGCTAAAGTCATACACTGAAAAAGCAAAAGTTGTTCTGTGGTCAATAGTTAAGGGCGTGCAATTTTTAAACGCCCTGGCCAGCCGGAAAACAATAAGGATTGATATTTATTCAGAAATATGATTCTTGGCTAGGTATATGATTGTTATCATACATAGGAAAAAATGAAACAGGAGTCTTTATTCTCCTTTTTCGCCTCAGCTTACGAAACAATATAAGAACCGACTATTAAAAACGGGGTATATACCATATAGGTACACTACCGTCAGAAAGTTTAAGACCAACCGCAAAATATGCAAATAATCAACATTGATTCATCTGTCCGTAGTACCCTAAGCCAGTTTGCAAAGGTCCAATCCTCGTGAGAAATAGCCCATTGCAACCTTTTTGCCTTGTTTGGTTTGCGTAATAATTTATGAAAATTAAACTAAAAATTGTGTTTGGTCCTAAACTTTCTGACGGTAGTGTATATTTGGTTATTGGTTACCACAGCAGCACGTCAGTTAATCCTTGAAAATAGCGCCGAAATATCGGGAACTCACAAAAACAACTATATAAAACATCGTTTAAACCCCGTTTTTATAATAATTCTAATGTTAATGAACATGTTGGCTTGAAATTGTATATTAAAATGATGGTTTTTTTCTAAATCTAAAATTACATAATGAAGAGGAAATAGGAATAAAACTTCACAAAGTTAGATATTTATCGAATTTTGTCCAAAAGAGCCTTTCCCAAGAGTGCTGCATGTCGTTTTCTAGTGCGCGGAAGACATAAGCCTATCTCTTACACGAGGAGCGTGGTTTACAGAATTGAGGCATCTCCTTAACGGCTTATGTGCATGCAAATTATGTTTTTATTACATAGTTATATAGAGACGGAAAGCCGTTAATACGGATTATCAATACAACCAAAAATAAGGCTTTCTAAATTGTGACATTAGATATGTGCACAGAAACCATTAGATCAAAAATCTGTAAAAAGTTGAAAGTGGAATCGCTGCGTTAACATAAGCTGTGACTGAGCGACAATGATCTAAGCCACGCTCGAAATAAATTCGATGTCGTTTTTAGGCAGTCGGACTTTTTACAAGAGTTTCATTAATTTTGTCCCCATTAAATGTTATATTTTAGGGTAGATACGAGTATATAATTACTAGCGGGAGCTGACCAAGAATAATGAAACAATTAAGATCGAAACACACAGAGCAGGCGCGGCGCGGTGCGGGGCGGAGGCGGTTTTGCATTTTTGATCTTTCCGAAACAGTCGACTATCGATTACTGCTTCATATGTTCACGGTTCTCGTGAACTTTTTATTTGTATGTTTTATTTAGATTCTTTTTTTTCTCGTATATGTATAATAGCTTAATAATATTATCTGTATTACTGATTGTTTATATCTTATTTATGTGTTTTGTCTATCGTGCTGTCACTTGGCTCCAGAGGAAGACCAGCGCTAGCCTGTGGCTAGCACATGCTGATTTGGGGCCATTTCGTGGCTGTTTTATGTGTTATTATGTTTTGTTTTTTGTTCTGTATTTTTGCCACGAATAAATGTATTTCTATTTCTATATGTCTCACACACCGCCTCCGCTCTACCGCGCTACCGAATACTGCGCGTTTTTTTTTATTGCGAAGTGCCCCGGTTCGACTTCGCTATACCGCAAAATCGCCTCCGCCTCGCAACGACGCTGTGCCGCGCTTTGCAAGCTTTAGCATGGGAACCTCAGAATATAAAAAAAGGGAGAAGTGCCCTTCTGCTTCCTTTCAACGAAAACCAATGTCTCCAGTTTTCTCCCACCAAGTCCACACACACACATTGAACCGTGTAAAAACAAAACCCGGGGCGGCGCCGCCGAGTTTACGACATCATGCAAACAAGCGCTGCGATTGGCTTTACGCACCCCTCAAAAATGGCAATGAACACTAGAGGGAGACAAACGTTAAATGATGTTTTATCGACATCGATCTTTAAATTATTATGTTAAGATATTGATGACTATTGAAATAGCCAGTTTAAATGGTGTTCATATAATCACCAAAGTTGTTTAACATACTAAAGCATTATAGCGGTACATACATAAAAAAACACGAATACGAACTGAGAACAGTGAGAACCTTCTTTCTTTTATCGAAGTCGGTTAATAAGATCAAGTTGGAAATTGGTCTGCAGTCTTTCGGAACAAAGTTATGTTTATTAAATATTGATTTGTGAATTTACCTTTGATATGAAATTACTAATTCAACATTCTATTCCTATTTTATCGATGACGCGTAAACTGCAATTTTAACCGGCACCACTCTAGTAGGCGGAGCCAAACAGGGGGCCAGCGCCTTCGCACTACTAAATAATTGACGCAGCGACAAAAGCTACAGCGGCATGATACATTGCGCCGTGGCTTAGCACGGTACGGTGTGATTATTGTACAAAACGTTCAATGTACAATTCGCAGAAAATATAACGCTTTTTCATATGTTATCATTTACACTACTTTTTGACCATGTCGCGGCGACATGCGCCACGTCCCCGTTTCACATCTATTTCTTTCTATGATCTGAGATGGGAACATGCTGGGAAAGACCACGTGGTTTTGTTATTCTAGTTTCGCGTGCCAACACAAGGTCGGTGTCTGCTTACCATCAGCCAGGCCATATGCTTGTTTGCCACCGTCGTAGTAGAAACAAAAACGTACCAATCAATTAAGGGTAAAAAGTAAATAAATACTAATTTACATACATACGAGTACACCACCACAAAAAAAATGCCCACTAAAAACGTTGTCTCTTCGAAACATATAACCTGGACCTTTTTAAGGCACGAGGGAATAGGTATCTTCTGGGTGAGCTCGCTTCATCGATGGCCTCATCTTTGCCCCCTGGCTAGATGCTGGCCAAAATCAATCCCATTATTAATAAAAAAAAAACAGCTGTGCTACCGCGAACTTCGAAAATCGAACTTCGTGTCGTGCCGTCCCTTTCACTCTCGTGTTATACTCTATATGACGGAAAGGGACGGTACGATACGAAGTTCGATTTTCGAAGTTCGCGGTAGCACCCCAGTCCATAAATCCAAAATTAATCTCTTAAAGTGGTGAAAATTTGAAAAATAACCGAACATTTATCACGAAATTGTGTAGATTTCACCTAAAATCGCGGCGATCACAACTCTGAAGCTAATTCTCTAAGTGATACATGAATCATGCGTTGTGTAGAATGGAAACAGCTAGATATACCGAAATGTGGCGAATCCTAAGTATTACAAGTCCGGCGGACATAGTATACATATAATTTAAAACGTTATTTTTTTGGACTCCATAGCAACTAGGGCCATTTTTCATTTATGTTCATTTTTATTCTATGCAATAATGATTAAAAAATCCAATCCTTGTCGCTTCAAAATTTAGAAAAAAAAAGTGAAATGATATTGAAAATTTAAAAAATCTAATTTTCATTTTAATCTTAGAAATCATATTATATGAATTTAAAAAAATTCGTATGCAAATAGGTTTTTAACGCTTTTTTACCACCCACACCACAAAAAAGGTGTTTTAGTGTATAAAATGCAAAACAAATGTTACAAAATGTTATACATACTTATGAAATTACCACATATATCTTCTTGCCTTCGAATTTTGGAATGATTTTTTGGCTTTGAATTCTTTGCCTTCGTCATACCTTCCATGGCAATTTTCTGGCATGTCTGTAAAAAGGCTTTCAACCACCTTTTTTAGGTCTGCAGAGAGTTATAGGCCTGGAGTTGTCGCCCTGTTTAGCCTAGTTGGTAGTGACTCTGCCTCCGAAGCTAGAGGTCCCGGGTTCGAATCCCGGCCAAGGCATTTATTGCTTGGGTCTTGGATGTTTTCTATGTATTTAAGTATGTATTTATCTATATAAGTATGTACGAGTATATCGTCGTGTAGTACCCATAGTACAAGCTTTGCTTAGTTTGGGACTAGGTCGATTTGTGTAAGATTGTTCCCTTATATTTATTTATTTATTTATTTATATATATGTAGAATCTGAGATCAACTTCCTTATGGGTCGTACAGTCAGCATCAGAAAAAGGCTACGCATTTGAAAAGTTTAAAAGTCTTTATTATAAGGGAATAACAGCTTTTGACACCTTCATATGCGTAGCTACTTTTGATGCCGACTGTACCTTGTTTTTACACGATAGGTGTCTTTTGATTTGGAAAGGAGTATTTCGTGCCAAGCAATGTCGGGCGAGGTCAGTCCTTGGATGGGTGACCGCTTTGAGTGGTTACTAACTGAGCGCTCCCGTGCTTTGGAAGGCACGTTAAGCCGTTGAGCCGAGTTAGAGGCCTTCGGGCGGCTTGACAACTTCTAACAGTCAAGTTGCCCACTCACTTGACAAGCCTAATCACAATAAGATCTAATTTGCCCCTTGGGTTGGAAGGTCAGATGGCAGTCGCTTTCGTAAAAAAAATTACCTACGCCAATTCTTGGGATTAGGTAGCGGATCAGGCATCCTTCAGGATGCAACTGTACTGGGAATAACACTAGGACGATGATGTGTCTTTTAATTTCAAACCAAATGGGAGCGAGATTATTCATTGAGTTTAGTAACACATTGTATAAGTAAATAGCCAAGTATTATGAATATATTCAAATACATTATAGGTAGTTCTGTGAACCGCCGGAAGTATCGAACCGGGGTACCTACAGTCAAATGTAGCTACGCATATGAAGGTTTCGAAACCTCTTATTCCCTTGTGATATAGACTTTTGAACTTTTCAAATGCGTAGATACTTTTGATGCTAACTGTACGTGGCAGCTGCACCGCCTTCTGGTCAGCTGACTGATTGTTCTGAAATTGAATCGTGCTCCAAGGAAAAAGTACGTTAAGCTGCCATTTGGGGTTCCAGATCGGTACAAGAAATGTGGCGATTTTAAGGGATTTTAAAATTAACGTTATTCGGTTTGTAATGTACGAGTAAATTAGCGCAAATTAAGTCCTAAATTGGCTTCACTTTAACAGTATTTATGTAAAAAAACTATTTGATTTGGAACAGCGAAAAAAATGTTAAATATTCATTATATAATGAAAAAGTTTGCTGTCTCTAAAACAAGATTAGAAAAATTCGGATCGAAAAAAAGTGAAGTTTGGTACGTCTGAAAATCCTCTTTAAACAGTTCTATGTTTTTATTCTTTTAACTTAGGTGATCATAGCTTATAATCGCATCGCAGTATCTCCACCGCACTCCAGGGATGCTGCTGCCTATCCTCTGGTGGTCTTGGTCGAAGTTTCAGGGCATACCCGGGTCCGGTAATAACATCCGGTCCAATTTACCACGCATACTACATTATTACCCCCTTATTTATAAACTACGATTAAACTTAATGTTATAGTTAAAATGCCTATCTAACCCGGTATACATGTGATCACTTTGTGTTTGTGCCTACACTGCGTTCACTAGCCTAATATGCCCATCCATTCATTCCGAATACATTCAACGGAATCAGTTGACATGCGATATGCGGAACGGTATCTGGCTATTTTAGCACTTCACTGAGCAGGAATAACTAATGCACTTGAATGCAAGTGTAGTATGGAATTGCAAAGGATTCAGTTGGCGTGTGGAAAAGCGCGCTTTATATGATTACTCACATAGTTTTTTGAGTAAATGTATTTGTGTGCATTTTTAATAAATTTGTTTTAACTTTAAAAGCGGAAAGCATGTACTCGCCATATTAACCAAGTTTGTATATTACATACATAGTTCTAGTTACTCATGTAAGTGAATTGTAAATTCTTATGAGTAAATAAAGATTCTTTAAACCTTAACCTGAATTTCCTAATCAAATAATTTTTACCACACTACTTAGATGGTATTGTCATGTTTCTTCTCTCTGTTGTTTTTGTCGTTTATTTGTATTATAAGATAAGATAAGATAAGATATATTTATTGAATAACTGTGTACAGAGATGTTGATTATACAATTCAGAATCAACAGTTTATCCATCACGGACGTACAATATAATATTATGTATGAGTAACCTATAACTAAATAACAAAATTAATACATGCACTAAGTATTATTATAATCGGCAAACTCCTTTATGGTGTAAAAGACTTTACTAAGAAGCCATTTTTTTTAAATGATTTTAAATTGTTTACCTTCGACAGATTTTATATTCAGCTTTACGTATGTAAGTAGGTTAAAGAAGCTTATTATAATAATTATAATTTCATTCTTTAATCAGACAACATGATCCATAATTTGTTAGTCGTTTTCTTAATATTCTAAATGTTAGTAAATATATGTAGCTAATGATAAAGTATTTTTAATTAAGTGTTGCATTATTGAGCACTCACTTCTTATGGCTACAGTCCTCAGGAGGCTGTTGGGGCTGCCACGTATTCTAGTTAAGAGCGATGTCATCTTTTTCCGCATCACAGCCAGGTTTGTCAGTTCTTTTCATTTTATACATAACAGGTTACATTTATACTTAAGTCACAAAATATGTTATATTTAATACTTTTGTTTGAACGTTGCTTATTTCCAATTAAGATAACTCTGTACAGACAATAATTATATAAGAGGTACCCACGACCACTTCTCCAAGACACTCAGACGGGAGACGATGAATATCCTCAATAAAGTAGGAGATGTCGAACTGACGGTGATCACACAATAAAGATTAATGAATTAGAGGTGGACAATGGACAATCGCTGGGTAAATGCCTTACAATCCTGTGCGGTCACGTACTTTCATTCCTCATATTAATGTAAAGTTATGCAACTCTGTTCAAGGTATCAAATACACCACGTATGTGAACTAGGGTGATCGGGCGGCTTTGAGTCTCGAAAATGAGAATGACGAGATAAAAATTTATGAAAGCGGCCAATACATAAGTAGCTCCGAAGCTGAGTGGAGGATCTTGAAGTTTCTCATTCATGAAATGTTTCCTCCTGTATTACACCTCACTGTTCGACTTGAAAATGGTCAGCGTGTATACTTCACCTCCAACAAACATCTCAGAAAAGATAAACATTAAACAGGCCACCTTAGACTACGTTACTGGCGTTCTTTGCAATGCACCCGAAAGCATAACCGCTACTAAATTGTATAAGGAAGTGCTACAATAAAATTAATTCTACCTATAGTTGTAAATTTCTACATAATAACTACGATTTCTTTCGCATTATACCAGAATGGATGTGTGCGCGTTTGTGAGTTGTGTTTCGTTATTGTTAACTTGGTATGTCCTTTTAAACAACAACACTTCCCTACAAACGCAAACTAGGCTACAATTTATTGTTCTGCGCGTGCGAAGCCGCGGGAAAAAGCCAGTAACACAATACGTCTAATCCTCATTAACTTCCGACGGGCAATCACAAACTTGAACAAAACGCAATGGCGGCGGGGCGGGACATGGGTGCTTACAGTTACAGTAAACATACTAGATAAAGCAGTAGCTCAACTAGAGTCTGTTAAGACCTTTTTTTTTCATAAATATTGGGGGAAAATCTTACACAAATCGACCTAGTCCCAAACTAAGCAAAGCTTGTACTATGGATATGGGTACTAGACGACGATATACATACTTATCATCGTCTAGTACCCATACATCATCCAAGACCCAAGAACAAATATCCGTGATAAAATCACAAATAAATGCCCTGGCCGGGATTCGAACCCGGGACCTCTAACTTCGGAGGCAGAGTCACTACCAACTAGGCTAAACAGGCCGCCCATAAAAGGCTAGGAGTTTGTGGTTGTGCGTGTGAATGTAGCATAACAACGGCTTGCGTGTGCGTTAGTATGTTCCGGCCAGGCAAACGTTTCAGACGTGGACGTCGAAATGGTGCCGGCTAATGGATTTGTTCGGATCAACTTATAAGTACGTCGCAAGCGCTTGCTACAATACAAGCTACCTTTGATGTGTGTTGACAGACCGAAACTAGCCCGGATCGGCGACAAGCTCACGCAAGCCACGCCTGACGCCCTCGTAGCCTCCGCAAGCATGTAAATCATGTAAATGTATTAGACTTGTGCTCCATTGAGAACTAGTGTTCTCAACAACACATGTTGAGAACAAGTAACCCGTATATTTTTTTCGAAACATAAACGTAAACGAACGCGTTTGTGTTTAGTCTCAAATAGTTTCCACCAAGGGCCGCCAGAGGCACTGTTCGCGTTGCCATACGAATTAAGACAGCAAACGCGTTCGTTTGTGTTTATGTGTTGGATTGTGGAATGAGCTCCCTGCCGAGGTTTTCTCGTCGGACTACAGTATGGGGTTCTTCAAGAAAGGAGTGTATAAATTCTTAAAGGGTCGGCAACGCGCATGTGATATCCCTAGGAGTTGCAGGCGTCCATAGGCTGCAGTGACCGCTTACCATCAGGCGGGCCGTACGCTTGTTTGCCACCGACGTGGTATAAAAAAAATGCTTCGTTTTTTTTTTACTAAAGGTACAGTTTGACGTACAGGTGCGTCTACGTTACTGATGTACCGCCGCGTCGCGTCCTGTAAAGTATGCTTAAGCTTATTCTAGCCACCAGCATCTGAATGCGTCTAGTCTATGTAGGGATTTATTGTCCGAGCGAGGTTTCAGTTTGGCCATTTTTGCTCTTTCGTATGTTCGAATTTCCGGCGGATGTTCGGTTGTTCTCCTGAAAAACTGAATCGACATAAAACCATACAAATGTGCGATGAGGCTCCATGTCCGGTGAGGTAATTGTAATTAATTACACAACGTTTTCGAGCGTGCGTAAGGTACATCCAAATGTCATTTTCCATAAAATGTTCGAGAAGTTACGTGATTACCTTGCTGCTCACAAAATTTCACCAGAATCGGTTGAGAAATACGACCTGTAGGGGTGAACTGCCAAAAATCCGCCGGATATATGATGGCATTATTGCTCAAGGTAAAATGGGGACGCTTAGCTTGCCTTCGCGTTCGCTCGGTCAAAAATGCAGGCTGGTGTATATATTATAGGCTATGTCCTTTTAATCCTCCTCAAAGACCCATTCAATAGATTGACACACTTTTTTTTCAAATTCGGATTATTAGTTTCGGAAGTAACCCCGGACATACGAACATACAGCGAAACCAAGCCCATGTACAAACCTAAATCTACATATCTAAAGTAGAAACACGCACATTGAAACAATGTTTATACAGTAGAGTGGCGTTCATTTTGTATATTGACGCCACGTAGGACTTCCGCGTGATCGTCTCCATACAAAACTCGCTCGCATAACGCAACTTGGTAGTGACTCTGCCTCCGAAGCTAGAGGTCCCGGGTTCGTATCCCGGCCAGGGCATTTATTGTGCATTTATCACGGATATTTGTTCTTGGGTCTTGGATGTTTTCTATGTATTTAAGTATGTATTTATCTATATAAGTATGTATATCGTCGTCTAGTACCCATAGAACAAGCTTTGCTTAGTTTGGGACTAGGTCGATTTGTGTAAGATTGTCCCCCATTATTTATTTTTTATTTTTTTATTAAAAAAAAACTATGATTAGGCCCCTTACAAACCCTCTGGTGTTGCGGGTGTCTATGGGCGGCACTAATCGCTTACCATCAGGTGATTCGCTCGTAGTTTGCCCCCTATTTCATAAAAAAAAATGGACAAGAGTCCTATTTCATAAAAAAAATGGATAATGGACAATGCCGTGTATAGATATTTTGCCCCTCACTTGTCCGAGTAGAACCATACCATCTTCCACCCTCTTGGAATGATTTTCGTTCTAAATTGTACGAGCTAGTTGGCAAATCCCTTTACGCCAATACCCTGGGGTCAATTTGTATTTGTTACTTCGCATCACAATGACATTTGAATATGTTGCGCACGTTCGTTCGTTCCCTCTGTTGAGGATAATACGAAGGTAAGCTTTGTGTATGATTATTTATTTAGGTATAGCTTTTGCCTGCGACTTCGTTTACATAAATTTATTTATACCTATTTATAAATGTATTTATATAAGGCATTCCATACAAAAAAAAAGTCAAATTCTTGATCCAGTTCTCGATTAACCAGGGTGATCTCCTGAAGGGTTTCACTCGGGCCAGGCATCAAAACAGGGTCAGTGGAGCTCTCTCTCATTGTTCTATACCTATAGTTCGTCTAAGAGCTACGGTGTCTGCGTACCATTCGAAATGCCGTCTGCTTCTTTGCCATCATCATAGTATTAAAAAAATTACAGACCGAGCGTGCGAATCACGTTGAAATGCCAATTGCAACGCGAAGTCGCTAACATCCTATCGACTGTATCGACCACCCTGTGCGGGCTGTGCGTAATGTCAGTAAGCAGTAAGCTGCGATCGGTTCCGCATTACCGCGCAAGGTTAAGGCTTGAGCGAGGCTGATATTGCACGGAGTAGGGAATGAGAAGAGAAAAGTTGCTACTTTCCTGTTTTTTATTTAACACTTTCAATGCCAATGATTTTGTAACGCTGTTCGTAGCCGATAACATGTCAAACATCGTATGTAGAGAGAGGAAAGTGCCTACGTGACGAGTGCCTGACGCTCTAGTTCCCGGCACTTTGGGAAAGTAAAATGTTTGGGTGGGACCACGTAAAAGCACAAGAAAAAGCAATAATGAGAGTCAATATCGGTCATGGTAAGCGAGCGTAAAAGACGGTTCCTACTATAATAACTGACACTGGATTGTGACGTCACAACTAAATACATTTTTCTACTCATCGACTTTAATGTTTGAGACTTCGTAGACCAAACTATAATTGCATAATTTTCACTATGGAGCTCCCTACTTAAGAGTGCGCAGTACGTTCGGTTCTCCATACAAACGTATTTATGCTCTCATTTTAAAACGCCATGCTAGAATAACATGAAACTTTGTATACACAATGGGATTCGGCATATCTAGGTCGAAAATTAGTTTCTGTTGCTTGAAATTATAATGGAGAAAAAATACAACGATTATTAAGGTTTTCATACAAGCTGTAAAAAACTCAAAAAACGGCTGTATTTTTCTTCTTTTACAATTTATAGCAACAGAAACTAATTTCCGCCCAAGATATGCCGGATTCTATTGTGTATACAAAGTTTCATGTTATTCTAGCATGGCGTTTTAAAATGAGAGCATAAATACGTTTGTATGGAGAGCCGAGCGTACTGCGCCCTCTTAACTATAAGAACTCGTAAGACAATGCTTTAGAGAATATTCGTACTAAAGAGAATATTCGTATGAAAAAAATAGTAAATTGCTGTTTTGGTTATCAAATACTGTGTATTCTCTTCGTAGATTTTCATTTACGAGTAGGTACTCTAGGACGATAGCAAAAATTATATTTTATGGAATTTTAAAAGTCACATCTTTTAAGGTTTTTAATATATAATGACGGGTTTTTGTAGTTTTAAATTCCTTGTGGCTTGTTGTGGAATTCATAAATTTTAACACGTGGAAACGACCCTATTTATAATAAGGTTTCCGTATTGGAATCACCTCCTTTTTGAACCCTCCCCGTGGCGCCCTGGTAAGCGTTGATAACCCATTGCACATTAATCAGCAACTTATACCTAGAGAGGGAGCTGAGATTGGTTTTTCCTTACAGTTTTCTTAGTACAGTCAGTAATCAAATAAATAGCGAATGAAGTTGGTTGATGGTGGTGGTTGCATTAAGACTCGGCTGGGCAGCGTTCGGTAAGCTACGGCATATCTTTTCATCCAATAATCCTTTCAAGACGAGAGTCTTTGACCAGTGTGTGTTGCCAGTGATGACATATAGCACTGAAACTTGGTCGCTTACTGTGGATCTCATAATAAGAAGATTCAAAGGCCCCCAAAGAACAATGGAACCAAAGTAACCGATATAGTCCCCGAAATTATTAACTTAAGTGGCAATTGGGGCGGAAATGTTCGAGTGGTGACCACGTGGTATACAAAAAAAGATTACTCGTGTGTCTGTCTGTCTGTCTGTCTTTCCGTTCGTCCGTTCGTCTGTCACAGCCAATTTGCTGCGAAACACTGGACCTTGAAATTTGGTACACAATCACATATGTCAGTCGGTGCCCCAAAGACGGACGTGTAACGTATATAAATGAATCTTAGACATGGGGGGCGCTTTTGTGGGCTATTTTGAGCATCTAAAATATATTTTTTGAGCAGGGAAGGCGCAGCGGTCTCCTCTCCAGAGAACTCATCTGCCCCATTGGCCGTCTATCATATAAAATAAGGCAAGTCGATGAATATTGGGCGGTATACACAATTGTGTATATGTTATATTAGACACCTCGCCACTAATAGTCACATAATATGAAATAAAATAATCAAGGCCCAAGGGTTTTGATCAAACAAACCGTTTTGTTTCAAGTGTGTTTGATTTTAGGACCATTGACCGAGTCGACCTTGAAAAAGAAACAAAACAAATAACCACAACTGAAACACCTTAGAGACTCTAAAACCTAACCTTTTCGCCCTCCCATACACTTAGCTTCATTTAACTATCTCTACCCATGCAAAAGTGAATCCTACATCAATCGTTTTAGGGCAAAAAGTCCTTTGAAAGTTAAAACAAGTAACGGAGTGTGGAATCTCCGAACCTCCATAAAAATGGAGATAGGCTACGTTATGGGAGTATTCATAAAATAACACGAAATGGTTATTTTTCTTAACAATTTTACAACGTACTGTCCAGTTTCGCGTGGATGGAACAAGTTTATGTTTAAGTCAATAGCGTTGTAAAGTGGAAAGTCAATATGAAAGTGAATGTAGGTTTAACAATAAACTGCGCTTAGATTAAAAAAAAGTATATCTTGTGATAGTACAGTCGTTGTCGAACGTAAATACGCACGTAAACTACTCGTATGTGATTATTAGAATTGTACTGTCTGTCAAACAGAGATACTCAACTCACATATAGTAATTGTCACTAAGGGTGACGTGTTTCGGACCCTAAGAGTTCTCCTTCAGCATGAGGGTTTTCACGGTCTCAGAACGCAGCCCGCGGTGCTTTGCTCAGGCAAGAGGGTTAAAAACATGTCGCTTGTAATGGACAAATACTTATTAAAAGTTTACATACATACATATAATCACGCCTGTTTCCCAGAGGGGTAGGCAAAGATCAGAAAAACAAACATGCAGCCGAACTGAGAACTTCCTTCCTTCTATTGAGTCGGTAAAAAAAATTGGAGAATATCAAAAAAATGCCACTTTTTTTTCAGAATATTGAGTTTTTGGGCTCATTAGTCTTAGAATTAATAAGGCTATGGATTCTAGTAGAAGAAAAAAGTTTACGATTGTTTAAATTCAGTTAACGAAATATTAATTTACTGTAAACAGATTTCAGCGCTCATTTTGGCAACTTTGATAAGAGTGCGTTGCCTTTTTGGCCTGTATGAGTTGCATAACCAATGATAATAAGACATTAAGAAACAAAACCTAATTTCAGCGTTGTAATAAAACGCCCAGTTAGTAGATATGCAGTGTAAATATTTGGGTAAAAGCGCGTGCGCATGCGGTTGGGACAAGTCACTAGAAAAAGGGGAAATTAAAAAAAAACAGCCAAGTGCGAGTCGGACTCGCGCACGAAGGGTTCCGTACGTCTACACAACATTAGACAATTTATCTAATTTAACCTTTTTTAATATATTTCAATAATATATTTTTTAATTTTTTTATCAATAATAAGAACGTTAAATATTATCAAGTAGAATTTTGGTCAAGTGCAAGGCGGATTTTAGTTTTCTCATACATTTTGAGACCCAGCGCCTGATGAAGGCAACGAGCAATTATTTTAAAGTTTTCTTTTGTATGGAAGCTCTCTTAAATATTTATTTTATTTTGTTTTTAGTATTTTTTGTTACAGCGGCAACATAAATACATCATTTGTGAAAATTTCAACTGTCTAGCCATCACGGTTCATGGGATACATTCTGGTGACAGACAGACGGACAGATGGACGGATGGACAGCGGAGGCTTAGTAATAGGATCCCGTTTTACCCTTTGGGTATGGAACCCAAAAAAAGTGTCCTCAAATTAACATAACAAATTGCTATGTCGGGTTTGTTACTGCTAATATATCAAATTATTTCACATATTTATTTTTACCAAATTGTATTACAAAATTAATTGATCATAATGACCTACTTAATCGAATTGTTTTTAACAGTTTTATTTTTATATCCATATTAATTAAATAACTTTTCTAGATGAATTATACACAATTTTTTAATTTATATTGGGAAATGTTTTATTTTATTTTATCTTAGCGTATATTTTATGAATTGTATTTAAATGAAATTATAATTACTTGCTGCGCCCTAACAGGGTCCCTGTACTGCTTGTACCTAGCATTAAGTTGCATGTCTTTATTGTATGTACATGGTTGCAAATAAATTGAAAAATAAATAAATACATAAATGTATATTAAGTATCAACATTGCTCTGGAACCACTATTTTCTTTATGTAGAATCGATAGCCTTATTGATTCTGAGTCGAATGAGCCGAAAAAATCGATTTTCTGAAAATAATAGTGAATTTGATATATATTTTTTTAGTTTCTTCCAAGGCATTCAATTAGATAATTGGGGACACAATTAAACTGCCGTTTTCACCGTGAAAATAATGACAGATGAAACTTGATATGTCCTAACTACTCTTTTAGATTAGATTATTAGTTTGGATAGTAATATTTGGGTAACACCACGGCATCACAGTGGTAATTTCATGTGATCCTTACAAATTCACTTTTCATCTCACTAGACGGAGAGTATTCTGCAAATTGAGCGGGAATCATCATCATTATCATTCTCAGCCTTTAATCACCCACTCCTGAGCATAGACCTTTCTGTGATTATGCCACTCACCCCGATCTCGTGCTGTAACGTGGGTGTGACCCGCGGTCTTCTCAATATCGTCAACCGATCGAGCTGGTGGACAACCGATGCTTCTTTGGGCTGTAAGTCAGTCTATTAACGATTTGATCCACGTGCCATCACTCTGCCTGCAATATGTCCTGCCCAACTCCACTTGAGTTTAGTTATAAGCGGGAATACCTTACTTAAACACCTTACATAATATATATCTATTAAATATATCGTCGTCTAGTACCCATAACACAAGCCTTATTGAGCTTACTATGGGAGTTGAGTAAAGACTCTGCAGTGCTCTCCAAACACACCGATTCCTGCCTTCTCCAAAGTTGGAACATTATTAGAAAGCCTTTTTAGAATCTCACTGCGTTAGTTCCTTGTGGCATAATCTCGTAACTCCCAGTTTAAAAATATTACGCCTCGATTTATCTGCGACATTTCTCAATCTGTCCACACAACGGTAATGCCGCCGTTAAAATGTTAAACTGTAGGTTAATAATAGATTACAACGATTTATACACGCCTTTTTCCGGAACTTGCAATGCTGAGAGATGGAAGAAATTGTGCTGTTTAATTTTATTTGTTGCTCATCTGTGCTACAACTATTACTATGCTGGCACGACGACCGATAAAGGTCCTTGCCGTCTGACACAAAGAGAACGGCACTTTGCTCTATTCTGCGCCACCTCACGCCAGTCAGGTACCCCGAGGTTGACTAGATCTTTGAGGGCTTCGTGAATGCAGCGCCAGCCAGCGGTATTTGGGACGATCAACCGGACGTTTTCCATTGGGCCGATCAATATACGCTTTATTTCTATACAGTAAATAGTTTTCAAGTGACCCCTTTTCGACAATAACTACTTGGATATTTTTCGCATTAGTAAACAAGCAGGGAAAAACCCTTTTATGTAATACGTAATAACAATATAATTCCACCCTAACCTATTTCCTTTTATTTCTGAACTTGGAGCGAAGTTCTTAACTAAACTCTTTATTTCTTTATTTTAAAGGATCTTTTAAAAGGGGTTATAACAATAAGAAGATTCTTAATCCCCTTTTCTATAAACAATAAGAGGTCGATTTTGATCGACATAATGCATACAAAGTAATTTTCCCCTCACTAGCTCGAAAAGCCGTCTTTTATCTTTTGAAACAAGCGGGTAAAAACGCATTTTATCCACAAGTGGGGAAAGTAATTTGACCTTGGAGCGTGTTTGAGTAGCCTTTGACAGATAACAAAACGTAAAACGCTCATAATAATGGCTAGTTTGATATCAATTATCATTAAATAAATGGTTTGAGAATTTAATACAAAATACCAAATTTAGCTTTATTTAATGATTTAAGTCGTAAACCTTCAAATTCTATAAATAACCTTTGTTTTATAATGATATTGAGTATAATTGTAAACGCACAAGTTGAGTCGATGCAATTTCAAAACGCATCGTCAGAAATGTCATCATTGTCAATGTCAACTAAAATATACACAATTTGTCACGGAATCCGACTCACGTAAATATTATACACAACTTCCAGAGTTTTCCGTTATAATATCCAAAAAAATCGGTGATTCCAGTGATGAAAATTATGCCTGTGGAACTGTGTTTTCTTGCAGGTTGCACTTTCCTCGCTATAGTGAGGAGAAAAGTTTTGTGTTACACGCGGGTGCAAAGTTGTATTTTACTTCTCGTGTGTTGAAACACTCGCTACGCTCAGGATTCTATTTTAGAACCACTCGCTTCGCTCGTGGTTCAACTATAGAATCCTTTCGCTGGCTAAAACCACACTCGCGGGTAAAATACAACTTTGCACCCTTGTATAACAAATAACTATTTCACATCGGTAGCTCTAACAAGAAGTCTCCGCCTAGGATACGTCTAAGATTCTATAATAGGTAGTCAGTGTAGTCACTCGCTACGCTCGGGACTCAAAATCAGCACTGGCAGCGAAAAGAAACGTTATTCTCTTGTTACACAAGCGCGCGCTCGCTTCCAAGCGCACGAGTCCGTACATCAGTCGAGTACGAAAATAATTATATGTTCGGACAAAGTGATCAAAAATACGTAAACACGACTTTATTGTTAACCTTTGGGAATGTACAACCAGCTCCAGAGAAACCTGAACTTCCCTGCATAAAAACTTCTACGCAGGGAGGGTCACATTTCTCAACAGCTTACGAGTACTGTACATGTATTTTAGAACTCGACGTACACCATTAGCGTGCAAAGTGTAGCACCAAATTGGCCTCCAAATCTGTGAAACAATATTTACAGCAAACTCACTTAGGAAAGAACCTCGCTAATTTAAATCCACTTTGAATATAGCCTGTAAACGTTTAATATTATTATATGAATTTGGAATCGTTCAAAAGTTTTGTTGTCTGACTTTACGCGGGTGTCTCAAATAGGGTTGTCTTTTACGTTGTTGTTTTATATTATATGTGTGCCTGTATCTCTAATCCCATCAAAAACATAAATGTGAAAATGGGAGCCAAGTTCAATATTGAGAATATGAGATGCTTAGTTGTCGTCTTCGCCGACAAAAGAATTGAGATCTAAATGGGTGCCAAGTTCCGTAGATTCTCTGAAATGGTGCCAAGTCCGGCACTACGTTTTTTACAGTAAAAATAATTTACTGCGGCTTAATGTACGAGGGTAAAACTGAAAGTTTCGGGAATAGAAGAAAATATGCAGTATAAGTGAGTTTATTTATTTTTATTGTTTTTCAAAATATTCTCCTTTGTATTTCATGCACTTATGCATGCGTTCAAACCAGTCCATAAAGCACTTTTTGAACTCTGAAGTAGGGGTCGACAAAATGGCTATTTTATAGGCCTCCACTGCTTCTTCTGGCGTCTGAAACCGCTGACCACGCAGTTTGTCCTTGATTCTGGGGAATGTAAAAAAGTCGTTGGGACTTAAGTCAGGGCTATATGGAGGGTGGTCCAATATTTCGACTTTTTCACCGTCCAGGTACTCAGTTGTTGTCCGAGCGGTGTGTGGGCTGGCGTTGTCGTGGTGAAGGATGATGCGACGACTAGGGTTTGTTTTTCGGAGTTCAGCAAAGACGTTCGGCAAACAAATAGTGGTGTACCAATCAGCATTGACTGTTCTACGATCCTCAAGAGCCACAGTAGCTACGTGACCAGATTTAGAGATAAACGTAGCCACCATCTTCTTAGCCGTACTGCGAGAACGAACAACTTTTGTGGGTTTGAGCTCGTCTTCGAAGACCCATACTCGGGATTGGTTTTTAGTTTCAGGCTCATAAGCGTATATCCACGACTCGTCACCTGATACTATGCTAAAAACAGCATTTGAGCGTCCCTTGTTAAATCTTTTCAAAGTTTTGCGGCACCAATTGACACGGACTATTTTCTGCTCGTCAGACAATAGGTGAGGTATCCAACGGGAAAATAACTTTTTCACGCCTAATTCTTCTTTTAAAATAATTTGTATTTGACTCATTCCAATACCCAGGTGCTCTTGAATTTCCCGATATGTCACATGTCGGTCTTCATTTATCAGACGACGCACAACATCGACGTTTTCTTGCGTGACTGCCGATTTTGGTCGACCTTCACGCACTTCGTCGGTGAGGGATACACGGCCACGTTGAAATTCTGAATACCACCTGTATATTGTAGTCTTTGAAGGAGCTTCAATATTAAAAGCAGCAACCATCCGCTCTTCACATTGTTTTTGTGTTAGTCCACTTTTAAAGTCATAATAAATCATAGCTCTGAAATTTTCACGGCACAATTCCATTTTAAGCAGTGACTCGACGACTTCAATAAACAATTGAAACCGAACCATACTTTTTTTTTTCTAAGTGGCCAGTGTGTTGAGATAAGGAAACTTCAGAGATTATAAAAAGGTATAATACATGTTAAAAATAAATTAATAAGTATTCGATTCCCGCCACTTTCAGTGCAAGCCTCGTATTTTGAGCTTTAACACTGGCAATTTTCTTAAATATCAAACAGCTTTTATGGTATTATAACATACTGCATAGAAAACTGCAAAGGTAAGGCTCAAAATGCAATAAGCAAAAAAAATTGTCCCCTAATATTTATTTAACTTGGCACCCATTTAGATCTCAATTCTTTTGTCGGTGAAGGCGACAACCAAGCATAGCATATTCTTAATATTGAACATGGCTCCCATTTTCACATTTATGTTTTTGATGGGATATCATTATTTTTTGTCAATCTTCGCCAAATGGTGCTTTTTAAGAGCGAATGTACGAGTTACTATATAAAATACCCAAATCGCTATAGGTGCACCTCAAATATTCGAAGAGTTCCCTCGATATCTCCAGGATCCTATGATCAAATTCTATATAACTATGGGACCACCCCTGAAGTGTACCGTGTCAAAAAAAAAGATTTTCGGTTAGTAAATGACGGAGTTCTGAGGTAACTAGCATAAATAATAATAAAAAATAACTTATAAAAAACACTGTTGTCTGGTTTTTTTCTGGTGTACACACATAATTACCAAGCTGCATGCCAAATTTCAGCTTTCTAGGTCACCTGGAAGTGGATTAGGTTTTTGATTGCTAGTCAGTCAGTCAGTCAGTCAGTCAGTCAGTGGTAAAAATGCCGTTTTTTGGAATTTAATATCTCAATAACTATTAAACCTATATTTACAAAATTGGGGTTCTAGTTGTTCTAAAAAATCCTAATACATGTACCAAATTTCATTTTTTTATGTTCGACAGATTTTGAGTTATTGGGGGGTCAAAAGTGGCTCCAAACGGTTCGTATAAAATAACACACGGCTGCTGTCCGCCAGTTCCTGGGGTGAACTTGACAGGACACGCTGCCTGCCGCGTGTCTAGATATGCAATCTATGTAAACATAGCCGTTGGTTCTCCTTCTATAAATAAATAAATAAATAATGTACAGCTAGTATCGTACGTAGTCCCCCATTAGACCCCCTAAATGTGGCCTGATGCGGGTGGCGCAGGACCGGTCATTGCTTTGGGGAGGCTAATTTCTAGCAGTGGACGTCTTTTCGCTGATGTGATAATGATAGACATAGGGCACCCGTTTTTTGCGCTTTAGTGTGTATTTGTGGCAGACTGTACATCTAGAGACGGCCATTATTATAAGTTGTATAACTTTAATGTAGTGATTTAAATCGTATCTTTACGGGCCGCCTGGGACTCGTTAGGTAACTCAGCATTGATACGAGTATATCTGATAGTTATATAGTTCTTTTTTAGTGCCTTAAGTTCAATAATCTTAGTTTTATCTGGGAATATGGCATTTGGATTTATCTTTCAGTCATATTTAAATGTTTTTATTACAAGAATTTTGCTGTGGTTTTATTGAAATCGAAAATATAATGCTGCTGAAAATTCAAGACAGGACTATTTAATTTTTTTACGTTATTACGTACAATCAAGTGCAAAAATGTGTATATAATGAATCCTCTCTATTCGCCCCATATTTAATACACTTGACTGTACTATCCGCTTTATTTATAAGTCCATGGCCGATAGGATATTTACCCATTGCATAGTAGAGATAGTAGCAAGCGGTAGTGGTAGTGCTTTTGTGTTTTTTTATTAAGATTTCATTTTTTTGTTAGTCAGTTTTCTTTTATGTAGTTATATTTATAAAATTACACATAGTTTATACTTACAAATACTTTAAGGTAACCTTCTTTCTGCATTGGAACCGCGAAATAAATGAAGTTTCAACGTTACACAAGTGAAATCCATCATTGATTGCGCATTCAATATTAAAATTTAATTAGTTCCCACGTTTATACTCCTACAGTTTGTTTTCCCGCCGTTTTCGGAGTTAATTCAATCCTGTGCGAGCCGATGCACGTGTTGCGAATGAACAGAGGTCAAGTTTGAAACTCGAAAAGCACAGAGCGGGCGCGGTGCGGTGCGGGTTGGAAGCGGTTTTGCATTTTTGATCATTCCGAAACTGTGGCCTTTTGATTACTGTTTCATATGTCACATACGGCACCTCCGCTCTACCGCGCTACCAAATACAGCGTGATTTTTTTGATGCGACGCGCCCCGGACCGCGTTTGCTTTACCTCAGAACCACCTCCGCCCCGCAACCTCGCTGCGCCCGCTCTGCGCGTTTCGAGATTCAAACTTGACCTCTGTTTATTCGCAACACGTGGCGCCCAGGGCCTGCATTCAACAACCAATTCCCAGATACTTATTTATAACTTGGATATTTTTAAGACGAGAGTGAATAGGCACTATCTAGGTGCGAATGTAACACCCTTGACCTCATCATCACTTACCATCAGGTGAGATAGTGGTCAAATGTTTTTAAATTAAAAGAAATAGCCTATTCAACGAGTTCCCGGACAGGACCTGCATTCAACAACTAATAATTCCATTCCTTTGGCGTTGCTTAGGAGTATAAGATTTTAGGCTAACATGGTCATTCTACCCTCGTCAAAGAGACGAAAAGTGGAGGGGCCACTTTTCTAGCTGAATAGAACTAGCCGAGGCTAGCTGTGGCTGAGGTGTGAGTTATCTCTGTCACCTGGCAGCTCGCGTCTCCACTCCATAGACAACGCCTGAGTGAAGGATTTATTTTAGGTATGGTTTTTTCTTTGTGTATATACGTGAAAACTCATCATTTTTTCAGGAATCGCGCATTAAATGAGTTCCCGCGTGTTAATACCCACAGTTTGTTTCCCGGCCGTTTTCAGAGTTAATCTAATCCGGAGCGAGCCGATGCACGTGTCTCGAACAAACGGAGGTCAAGTTCGAGACAGGGATTGCATTCTAAGCATTTTAAGATAGGTTGAGCAGCGGAACGTCATCTCACTTATATTTTAAGATAGGTTGAGCAGCGGAACGTCATCTCACTTATATTTTAAGATAGGTTGAGCAGCGGAACGTCATCTCACTTATATTTGGAGCACCCGAACTGAAGAAGTACCTCAGAGAAGACCGCGGCAATAATAACATTTCTCCCTAGGTGTGGTGTTAAATAGTATCCAGGTGGTGAGTAAGGTGGCCAGAGCTCCCGAGGATGCGCTGTGTTGAGAGTGGGGGACCTGCAAATGTCTCTAGCTGTGAACAGAACGAATCCTCAATAAAGGGTCGGCAACGCCCTTGTGATACTTCTGCGTCTGGTCGACGACCTCATCACCTTTCTGCTGAAATCTAATTGTTTACGACTGTCAATCAATCGATTGTCTGTCTTTAATTTGAAACCTACATTATTGCTACACTCAGTGTACTACTGAAATGAGGCAGTTCTCGTGCAACTGGAAACAGCCAGAGGCCGACAACATTTACAGAAAGTTTGCACCTGTATGTACTCTAAAATCTCAATGAACTAATGAAACCGTATTAAAGTGATAGTTTATTAGGTTTCCCTTCAAACTATTGCCATGTCCGTCTATCTTTTTGTTTGTTTATATGTGACTTCTTTTTGTTTTATTTAATATGATGTTGAAAATAAAACAGGATTTGGTTTGACTGATGGTAAAGGAATAAATACCTCAGCCTATAGGCGCTTCAACTCAAGAGATATCACATATTCGTTAGCGTTATTTGACTTAAAATAGAAACAATGCTTTGCAGTCATTGTTTAGTATTTGAAAATATTACTCAAATTTGTCGATAGAATTAGACTAAAGAATCTCGAATTGCACTTTAACCGACATCCAAAAAGGTGGAGTACATTTGTCAATTCGACTAGTGTTTATTTTCCTTCAATCTACGTAAAGCTTATTTTACATAAATCTATGTTAAGTTTGGCAACCCCTGCCGCAATCGTCAAGGCAGTGGATGGAGGCATTTAGGCAAATTGCACTTTACCAAATTGCGATGAAATTAGTAGGCACAGGGATTTTAACCTTCGGCGAGATTGGGAAGGAAATGCTGATCTTTGGCACGGAATTTACATACCTATAGGTGCCATCGGTAGATATATCAGGAAGTATATTCTTGTTCGTCTCTTCGCATCCAGTATTTCCGTACGGTTCCACGATCGCTTCACATTCTCTTACCAATGTTACGGTATTTAATATCAGAACTTCACTAACATTGTCTTAGAACATAAGTCGTCTATTTACTGAGGTGGGCGTAATCACTTCGACTCAGTCCCCGACTACTGCAGCTGATTACTAACGTTTTGTTATTTACTATACCTGTTTATTATGTTCAATAAAAATCTTTTAAATCTTTTTTTCTTTTTTATTTAGGTAGGTTATATTTGTCTAGCAGGTAACTGTCGTAATCAGAAGACTCGAGTTGTTTTAATGATAATATGTATTTTTTTTATACTACGACGGTGGCAAACAAGCTTACGGCCTGCCTGATGGTAAGCAGACACCGTATCCTATAGATACTTTCGACTCCAGAAGAAACACAAGTGCGTTGCCGACCCTTTATTCACTTGGGGATGCGCTGTGTTGAGAGTGAGGGACCCGCAGACGTCTCCAGCTGTCAAGCTCTCTAGCTTGTCTCTACATATGCAGGCCCCTCACTCCCAACACAGCGCACCCTCGGGAGCGCTGGCGACCTTACTCACCACCAGGAACACAACACCACATACCTACCTAATGGGCAAGTAGTGATGCTATTATGGCTGCGGTCTTCTCTAAGGTGGAGGTACTTCCCCAGTTAGGCTGCTCCAAATTTGAGCGAGATGACGTTTCGCTGTGCCCTACCTCTTCTTCATAACAAAATAAAACTGAGTGGTTCGTGATAATATAATAATATTGTTATAATGCACAGTTGCCCACAGATTATGGGCCCAGCACGCTTCTCACATCTAACGCCGGTGCTACACGGTTGTCAACTCATTACATATAAATTAATTTCTTTGATCTGAGGTTGGCAACCGATGTTTCAAAGTTACCTTTCTTGTTAACGATCTTGTATTAAGGCGGTTTACGACCACATTTTTTTTTTCGTGGCAGTCCAGCGCTGGCTCGCGCCTGTTATTGGCGCCAGCTGCTGGATTCATCTAAAAGCCCCTTACAATGACGACAACCAGATGCCGGTAATACATATTATCATGACGAAAGCTCACGCTAGGTACCTACATACTACTTAGCTAATAATCAGGCTAGTACGGTACTGAACCCACGTTTTTTAGGGCCGATTAACTCTTGGCCTTTAGTCGCGATTTCCGATGTCGCCTTTGATATAATATTTTTTTAACGACATTCATTACCATACATTAACGATTTGTTATTTCAGTTTGTCTGAAATGATGGATCGTGTGTGGGTTGTTCTTTAGATACGAGTAGACATACAGGGTGGAAAAAATATGGGGCCTGGAGGAGAACTAGCTCAAATTTTTAAAATAGCTTATTTTACTTATTATAGTACCTGGGTGACCGAGCTTAGCTCGGCATAGTCGGCATGTTTCTTGGGCTTCCTGAAAATGAAAGTTTTCCTGATGATGACACCTAGCTAGATCGATTTTATACCCTTGTAAATCCCTGTATTATAAATGTCACTTATCTCTTCAGAGCCGTTTCCGAGATCCTGTAATAAATAAATATATGTACAAGAAATGTTCGTTTTAAATATTTGGATGGTTCGGTATTTATTCGGATCTGGATTGACCGAGCTTTGCTCGGCATCTAAACTAAAATAATAATGTGTTAATATTTAGGCGGACACGTAAGTGCATAATATATAATTATATAATAGTTTATCAATTGGCACGTAAGGTTTGATTAACTGTTAGTGCTAATTTGTTTATTAATATTTTTTAAATAAGTAAATAAATAAATAAATAAATAAAAAAGGAGTTTCCCCGAATATGAAACCTTAGCTTTATCGATTTTTGGCCCGAAAACGCCAACATAGAAAACATTTTTTGATTTGATTTGACTATCAAAATATTTAGACTCGTTTCCGAGACCCCCAAAATAATGAAATATTAATAAATAAATAAAAAAATATAAGGTATTAATAATATATGAATAATTGCATTCACAGATAAAAAAAAAAATCATTTTTTATGCTATTCAGTACAAAGACGATATTTTTAATAAATAAAATGACGTAAAAAGCATTACCTGGTAATCGTAGCAACAGGGTTCTGTAACAACATTATATTTTTTACAATTTACACTCTGAATTTACATAATAAACCGTTCCTTTAACACATTATTTAACTTATTATTATTATTTATTGTTTATGAAATGTGTACGTGTGTGTGAACTTGGCTGTGCCGCACAGATCGTGACCCATCAATGGTCCTGCCGGAAGACCAGCGCTGACTCCTGAGTCAGCACCATGTTGAGGCGGGACCATTTCATGGTAAACTTTGAAAATTGTAAAACTTTTTTAACATTTTGTCTGTTTGCCATGAATAAAGCTTTTCTATTTCTATTTCTATTTCTACATTTGACCGGTTTCGATTCTCAGTCGTGTATGATTGGAATATATTTGAAAAAACTTTTTTACCCTGTATATATATAGACCGCATTACGAGTACATACGTTCACTCAGAATTGCTTTTCCGCTGCAGCATACATCATTTCAACAATACTTTCCCTCACAGATAAAGTAACCTAACTCCATTTAGTCTAACACGCAATTATGCTACTAAATGCTAAGATCTTTAAGCCTGTTATTGCGTAATTTTAGGTGGAGTTCAGTCATTCTGGCCCCCTAAAGGTAAAAAATTAAAATATCTGACATCAATGAATCATTCCGGATCTGCAGAGTGGTTTATTTTCGCCGCGCGAAATGGCCACTCAAATGCTTGAATAAACACTGTAACATATACATGTTACTAACATTACACTTCGAGGATTGTAAGGAGAGATAATAAAATGAAGCACATGACAATTAGGGTGCAGTTCTACCAGATATTTGCGAGGATGCGTTGCGAGGGATGTGTTTGTTAAGAACCAATCCTCGCTCAGCGCAGCGCGCTTGTAGTGATTCTATTCCGGCCTCCTAGACACACACTCACGGACCCGGACGACGTAATTACAGCGTCCGTCGAAAGGTGGAACACTGCGCTTACGGCGTCCAACTCAGACACGACGTATATACTCAAGCTTTCCCGCCGGAGAGGACGTCCACGTTCACAGCGCGATCGCCACAACACAGATACATATAGTCCCTACTCGTCCCGGTACCGCCGCGTACCGGGTACAGTCAGTCCGAGCCAGGTCAAGCCTAGTTGAGTTTCTTGGTGGACTCATCTCAGCTAGGCTAGGTTTAGGTTCTCCCAACATCTATCGACGTGGAATCGGCAAAAGCCGATAGAAAAAAGCTTTATGTCCACGGAATTAGAACTACAAAGGCATGGTTCGGCTCGGCCGACGTCGGTCGACGCGTCGACGTCGTTTACGCTCTTATTGCGTAGACATAAGGCTTTTTTCTGCCGGCTATTGCCGATTCCGCATTCCACGTCCCTAGGTTTGGGGAGACCCTTAGTGAACCAGCGACAAACTCGCAGCAGCTCGATTCCACCCACACCCCAGATTCGATTGAAAGCAGTTCAACCAATCTTACTGGAACGCAAACTCTTAGAGTATTCCAGTGTTTGAACCGCCCGCGTGGTCGTGTCGGAGGTATCCCCTGGATTTTTCCCAGGCTACTGTCCCACTGCGCACTCCTACCGCTATAATGGGCGTGGCCTATAAAGCCACCGTCAGGTCATTGACACTTTCACTGTCAACGATTTCGTAGTGCTACCCTCGTAGCCGCAACAACAACAATAACAATTAACATGTGAAAAACCGTATGTAGCGGAAAGCACCTACGAAACAAGCGCCCACCCAGCGGGCGCCTGGCACTGAAATTGTTAAAGTCCCGAGAACACCTGCATTTGTCTCTAGATGTCAACACAACGAATCCTCAAATCGCCTACGCGTATCCAGCAATATCCCTAGGCTATGGTGTCTGATGCCTGTTGCCACCGTCATGGTATAGTAAAAAAAAGCAAATCTGAATACCAAATGTACTTAGATAGACGTCAGTTCCTTGGAATTAATCACAATGAATATTTAGTTCGAGCCGAAACTTGAATAATGGCCGTCGAATACTTTTAAGCAACGTAATTTTAATTTGGGGCCCTGCGGAACCCGTATCTTAGTATGCTGGGGGTGTTTAGACAACTTTTAATTACGCCTGACCTCTTTAATATCCATTGAGGAATATTCCTTTACCGAGTTGAAATGAGTTTTGTGAGACGTTCACTGAGACAAGAGGATTCTGTCAAATGGAACGGATGGTTTAAAATAATACGGTTAGTTTATATAAAAGGAAAGGATTAATCAACTAAGGATTAAAAAACTAGCTGCGACCAACCACTACTTTGCATACATAAAAATTATAGTATCCTGTTCTGATGACTACCGCTTATATTTTGGATTGCATAGAGTAATATAAATATTTTATATAACACTAAAAATACAAAGTCGCTTAAAATCATTCTGACTAGAAATAAGTAGGTCAAAAGTTTTTTGACTCACAATGTCACAATTGTTTTGGTTTTGTATGGGGAATTAGCCAATTTTGGTTAAGCTCTCCATATAATTGACGCGCCAACGGGACTGCCATAACTAGATGCCAAAGCACGCGCTAAACGGTATAGCGGAATAACATAATTCGGTGTTTTTCTAGAAAAGTTATCAAATATCGGTTTGTTCTATCAGGAATCTTCTGTGCAAAACTATTATTAATTATTCTGTGCTTATACCATGTCCCGAGCTGTCACAAGAACAAATCAAATTTCACTCCAGTTACCAGTTTAAAGTAAACACAGCGACGGCTTAAGCGGGTTCATAATCTGTCGGTTAAGCCACTCAATTCGCCGGAGTCTGTATCTGGATGCGAGATCACGGACGCCTTAATTGTGCGGTTGTGGCGGCACTATCTCTGTCAAATCCACGTCAAATCTTCTCAATAAAGCATTGGTTAGCTTTAATGAGGAGGAGTTTAAAGAGAGCGCTGGACTGGTAAGACATTCAATGGAATAAGGTGAAAAAATGTATACGTACATATTGGTTATTGGTTTAGTAGATAGACTTGCATGCGATCCTGGCACGTGTGTAAATGTGGCTTAATTCTATTATGTATGTTTCCATTCACTACCAGTGCAAATCCACATACTTGCAAAAGCATTAGCAATAGAGATTTCTCGAATAATTAATCTTGACCACTCACAAATACCGTATTAACCTCCTGACCCACAACAAAATTAACATGTTATTTTCTAGACCGAACAATTATTGCGAAACACGGCGCTTCGGGTCATTAGTAATGATTTAGTTCATTATAAAACCGTCAAATGACAGGTTGATGTGTGCAGTGAATTATTTTATAGCTCGAATATAACAATTAGTTACGGTTGGATGACAAAAGTTAAGTCATCATTTAACTTTCTCAAATGCATTAAATCTTTGTGAGTTGACTTTTTTGTACCACGGTGATGGAAAGCAAGCTTACGGCCCACCTACGTAAGGTTATACTGTAACCACATACTCGTTACCGACATTTTATTGATTTGAGTATTCGCTGTGTCGACAGGAGACTAACGTAGGATCTCAACTACCCACCCAGGCGTGTCTGTTTTCCGCTAAAAAGAGGCCATTTGATCTGGCCCCTACTTTCCGAGATGTAACCATGCCGATTACCGACCGCCTCGAGCTTCTTGACGTAACATTACACGTATCTCCGACTCTCAACTTTGGCTCCTTCATTGAGTATGAGGGTCAGTTAGCTGCCAAAAAGCTGGGCATCCTCTCAAAAGTGCGACGGTGTACCGTTACACGTACATACTTACTTAAATAAACCTTAATTCTAACTATTTACCTACTTAAAAATAACATACACAACTTACTCATATATTACACACTACAGCACATTATTAATCTATCCTAAACACCAGTTATTTACATATATAGATTCATCAATACGCTGTTTGTTTTGAATATGTCGCGGCATCGATATAACGTTCAATTGTTTTTACTTCATTCGCACTCGAACGAATGCACGCATGAGTGAACTGCGCGAGCGTTCGTCACCGCGCGCGGCCACTCACTCATTAGCCAAAAGACATTGAGAAGAACGCACGTCGCCTGAAGTCGATCTCTGCTACGGTCTGCGTCATGGAACCGTAATCGATCTTCTGGTGTTCGTCCCTACGTGTTCCTCAACCCGTATAAAATCACTGTGGTGTTTTATAAGTGCTTTTAGTGTACCCCAAATTGGGTAAGTGGATATATTTATTTGCGCATAGCATAGAACTGTTTAGTGCTGATTAAGTGCTTAATTATTTTAACTTGCCAATCGATTTCTTTACTATTTCACTCTTATTTTAACTTCAGAATATAAATACCAATTGCATATAATAGGTTAACTCATAATTAGCACTCACAAAAACTTGTTAAATATCGTGGTCATTTTCAAAGCCACCCTCATATTAAAAATTAAAATTATAAAATCATTTAGTTTCATCAGACATTAAATCAACCTAATTTCATTGTAATCTCCGTATCTGAATTGTGAACTTCCACGGCATCACAACTACCAAGTGCTTTCCCATATGCCGTTGGCGTTCACCGAAACTGGCGAACCGCTTCTAACGCTTTTGTTCGATGGCGCGTTCCAGGGTCCAAGGTCCAGAGTGACCATTTTTTACTGGCCGACTGCTTGCCGCCTGCTTGCGCTTCGCTCCTGGCCCTTTAGACGACAGCGGAGCAGTTTTTCCGGACGGCGCTGAACTCAGCGCGGATGAGAAATTTCCCACAGCGCAGTCAGGGGAGTACTTCGACTGCCGAGGAAGTAGCGGAATCCGATCTTAAGCGTATTCGCCCGAACCCACGAATTCTACGTATTTTTCTTATCGTGACCCGATTGAGCTAGTAGAAAATATATTTTTATTGACCGAATTTCTGACTCCTCATTTTAAACCTTCCCATACTTAGGGACCATAAGGAGGTCAGAACGCTCAAGACGGGACAACGGTACTTCAAGCCGAATGAGTTGCTTTCTTTATATCAAGCACAGGTACGAGCTTGCATGGAGTACTGTTCGCATCTATGGGATGGATCGGCTAAATACCAGCTTGAGGCGTTGGAAGCAATCGACAATAGACCGCAATATAACTTACCATCAGGTGATTTGTGGTCAAGCGCGAACCTATCCAGAGTAAAAAAAAAACTCAGCGCGGCCACGGGATATTGACTCAAACTGCCGCGAACATGGTGATCTAATATTATACTAAGGCAACTTCGTGACTTGGCGGGGCGGGATCGATATGTGGTAGGTATTTTGTTATTTGACGTGAGCTTACTAATGTGAGATTTCCTCACCTGACGAAATACTGTCAGTATTACGTTTGCGCAGTAGTAATATCATGCGCAGAAATGGGGCAGTACTGCATTCGTATCGGTTGCCACTATCTCATGTATCATACCACCTCCGCCTCCGCATCGGCAAATAGGAAGCCTTACTATGTAAATTGTATAGCTAATGCAATGCAGTATCAATTCCCGTGAACCTTACACGTCTCAGGTCAATGCGAGACAAACATTTTGCATTATAATTTGATTGAATGTGTTTTGAACATGTTGTTAACTTCAATAAAATACCTTGATGATATTTAACTAATTTATTCCACAAACTGCACTTTACAAGATCCAGTAGTAGCACAATGAATAAAGATATGTCAAACTACCGCTTTAATACAAATCATTTTACCGCCTACATAAAGTAACGGAAATCAATACAAATACTTCAAAAATTAAATATAATTGGCTAACATTGTTCATCTGCGACTTATTCTGACACCTATATCGGCACGCCTTGAAGCGAAACCGGAAAAGGACAAAGTTATTAATTTAACACTTAGGGGGCGTCCATTATTTACATGAGGTAATTTCGGCAATTTTCGATCCCTCCCACGTAAGATTATTAATATAGGAAAATTATAATAATCATAATCAGGTACAGAAGGCGGTACTCCTGGACACGGCGCGGATAGTCCGGAGGTTCCTTTCTCTGTCGCCCACACCACCGTAGCGTAGGCCCTGCCTCGCTGCTGGCGGCACTCTAGGTAAGGTAAGGTTTTTTTAAATGCTTTTATATTTTGTATGTATATTTTTATATTTTACTTTTATTCTAAAAAACCTAACTTCAGTCAAACAATAAATAAAGTGAATGATAATATTAATAAGTTTTATTGATTTCTAAAGACTTATATTATAGCAAGTACATTCTTAGGCCTATTTACAATGTTAGTTTTAAAGTCTTCATCATCATCATCATGTCAGCCGAAAGACGTCCACTGCTGGACATAGGCCTCCCCCAAAGACTTCCACAATGACCGGTCCTGCGCCACCCGCATCCAGCGGACACCCGCGACCTTCACCAGGTCATCAGTCCACCGAGTGGGGGGCCTGCCCACGCTACGCCTTCCGGTACGTACTTTAAAGTCTTAATTGGCTTAAATTGTGTCCCTGATGCTTAAAATAAAAGCATCAGCTTCCTTCCATCTGTCTGATGTGATTTATTAAGACTAGTTATAAATGTTACAATGGGGGTATACGTTCTAAGGTTAAAACCAAAACTTATAAGTGCAACGACAACGTGCTTTTCCATACATAAACATTATTGGACTACATGAAACAATACTAATACAAAACGTTATTATTCGGACCCGATCGGGCCCTATTTCAGTGTCAGGGCGCCTAGTGGTTGATGGGTTGACCGCAGCCTGATTGCGTAACTTATTGTTCTAACGTTAGGCATATTTTAATGTCATTTTTTGACCCGACGGCAGCTTGTCAAAAATTCGCACCGCGTAACTCCGTCCGTACGGTTTGAGATGAGTACCGTTCACAAGGTGAATGAGACTCGCCGTTTCGTTATTGCAAAGGTGATAAAATGAACGAATGGTTTATTCTTACAATGTGTTGCACAAATTTGCTATAGTAATACATCAAATCAAAGCATTTTGTTTTCATTTCTGGGAAAAATGATGTTGATAAATAAACACACGCTAGTATGTTTAAAGAAATAAATTAACCATGCAACCAAAAATCACAAAACGCACTATTAAAAGCAGCATATGAATCAAAGACAATTGTAAATTTTGGTGAAAGTAATTTATAGTATTTCTTATAATTTTAAATTATATTCATTTAGTGATAGTATATAAATAAAATAAAAATAAATTTACCAGTTATATTGCATCAATAATAATATATCATTTAATGATTAAATGCCATCTAGTATGGAATAGCAGAACTTTATGAAAATTAATGCGCTTGAATCTCATAATATCGACATCTAGTATGCAGTAGGAAAACTTTTTGACAAAAAATAATGTTGGCTCTACACTGAAGGCTAAACCCTCGCAGAATTACAATTTGAGAACTGTTATTTTAAAATACAGCGTATAATTGCATATTGTAAATTTATGCTGAAATTGTACATTCCTCAATATATTATGATTGAACTGTTCTTATATCAGCGTATAACCTGGCAAGTCTTTCATGTCAGCCCAAAAAGGGGAGAAATTAATTAATTGTAGGTATGGTAATCCTTGTTTTACCGTTCTTGTTTCCGTTTATTCCAGAAGTCTCGTGGAAGAAGTACCGTGGTGGAACTGGTGAGACTTATTGCAAACAGTTCCGTTCCGAATGCTTGGTTCTGACGCTGTATGGTCGCAGTTCTACTAACATTCCTCCTAGATTCGCTTGATGTCGCACTAGCTACTACCTTGTATCGTTGACGGAACTATTGGGAAAATAAGTCTCACAACGGAACTTCTTCGACCGGAGTTAGTATAGCTCACCACTCTGCACTACAAACTGAGAAAATCTTTGATGACGGCAAAGCCAAAATAAAAGGATTAGATATAAGTTTAGCAGTCTGGCAAAAGTCTTGAAATTAAAAAGTGTCAACACTGTAGTGTCTTCCCTTTCAGATCAATCTAAGAAAAAAGGGACGATACTACAGTGTTGCCACTTTTTAATATCAATACTTTTTTGCCAAACTACAAAGGGTGTATGTAACCTTTAATAGGAGCAAAAAATGTAGAGCATCTGCAGTAACCTCTTGTGCAAAAAAAATATATCTTTTCCACTTGGTAGAAACGTTGCGCTAAAGTTATGACCTCCAAGTAACGGATCTTGGCACCATGAGATTATAGCGCGGCAGTCACTGCTGATATTGAGGTAGCATCTAGTTATAACTCATACTCGTTGTTGCATTTTTGGTTTAAAACGATATTTTTGGCATTTTTTTCAGAATCAGAATCAGTATCAAAGTACATATAGGATACATTTGCGAAAAAAAAACCTTTTTTTTTCAATTAAAACCATTTGGAAATAATTGCAGTAGGTATCTCCACCGCACTCCAGGGACGCTGCTGCCCATCCCCCGGTGGTCTTGGTCGTAGTTTTAGGACATACCCGGGTCCTACTGCGATCGCCAACCCGCATGCCAAGCGTGGCGATTATGCCATTTACCCCCCATGGAATTGGGGGAGGCCTATGTCCAGCAGTGGACGTCCTTCGGCTGATATGGTGGTGGGTGATGATGGTGGAAATAATTGCTGGGGAGCTCAATAGTGTACCGTTTAATTTTTTGTTCCTATTACAGGCCACACCTTGTATATGGACACTGTGAAGTGGATAGTTGTCCGAACTATTATTCTTACAGCGGCTTATAGGAATTACCACTATTATCTCGGCTTGGAAGAGAAAATAATATAAAAATGTCCTAAACTTTCCCCCAAAAAAATAAAACAAGCATCTTATTTTAAAAAAAATTTAATCAAAAAATATCCACACAGTTTTGAATGTTCTCTATAGTTCAGTCAGATCAGATATTATTATACGTACAACTGTATCTATATTATTGGCAAAGATCTGACAAACTTCCGAAGAATCGAAGTTCAAATTGTGTGTAACCGTGCCCAGTTATGCGATGCGTGGTTGTCGTCTTCACTGGTAAAAACATTGATATCTAAATGAATGATAGAATAAATGAATGAGGCATTTATTCGAAACACAGACACAACAACATTAACATATACTACAAAATATGGCAACAAAGGTAACAATGCTGCAAGTGTTTCAGAATAGGATAACACGCAGCACAAAGTGTTACGACACTGATTTTTAATGTACCCATTCACACGAAAATACAAACAAAACAATACAAAACATAAATGGGTGCCAAGTTCCGTAGATTATCTGAAAAGGTGCCAAGTCTGGCACTAAATTGTTTACCATAGAGCTAATTTACTGCGGGGTAATGCATTTTGAGCTTTAACTTGCCAGTTTTCTTAAATATCCAACAGCTTTCATGGTATTATAATATACAGCATAGAAAACTGCCGCCGCTTCAGCGCGTGTAGTAGTCGCAAACGCGTAGTTAGCGCCCTACAGATATGTTGCGTGCCACGCGTACGCTCGGAGTAGAACCACAAGCTACCTTAAAATAAATAAAAAGATAAAGCGTTTATTTCAGACCTAATCGATCCATAGTGGGTTAGTTAACAATATTATCTTATTTACTATGCTAATTTATATTTAAATTTTAATTATAATGGACAGCAACATAAGTATATCGACACTAACAATTATATTGCTCTCCCTATTGTAACCTCTATCCAGTATTTAGCGAATGGACAGTCAAGTCGCTCTGCCAACTCCCTTATGAGGCTTTTGCTGCTACATCGTACTCTCCAGGTATTAAGGAGAGTACGATGTAGCAGCAAAAGCCTCATAAGGGAGTTGGCAGAGCGACTTGACTGTCCATTCGCTAAATACTGGATAGAGGATGCTTCACTATGAGGATGCTTTTGAGGTTGCCGAAGCACTGTAGCGCGTCGGATATGATCGCGGAGGCGCAAACAAACGACTTCTACGCGATAGGGAGGAAGAGAATAGCCTCATTCTATAATGAGGCTATTAGTGTTATTATACTGGACACGAAATTGTATGATAAGCCTTGTGTGTAAAACTACGTTTATCCCACTAGTTCCATTAAGTTGTCCCATCATGGGACAACTGAGACAATTACATCCCAGCAGTCCCACGGGACAAGTGGAACTAATATTTTTATCATATTGTTGTCCCATCAGATAGGTAGGTTAGGTTCGTTAGGTATTATCAGACGCCCGAAGTTTGCCGCGCAGAAATAGGAGCTCCGCGGGGCTGCGTCAATTTTAAGGCAGAGTGAAGCAAGTCATTTCATTACTTCGACTAAATTCTATTTCGACATTTTTATTCCTCCGAGCGCTCGTGGCCCAGCGGCGCCCGCGAACCGCGTGCGGTATGCGAGGTTAAGCAATGTGGGCGCAGGTCAGTTCTTGGATGGGTGACCGCTTTGAGAGGTTACTAACTGAGCGTTCCCGTGCTTTGGAAGGCACGTTAAGCCGTTGATCCCGGCTGTTGTCTATGACAGCAGTCGTTAAGCCAAGTTAGAGGCCTTCGGGCGGCTTGAGAACTTCTAACAGTCAATTTTCCCACTCACTTGACATAGGGGAGTCGAAGTTGCACCACGTCCGTAGGGAGTACCCACCGTTACCCTACACGTGACCCCTGGGTGGTGCTAAAAGTGCAACAAAAACTGGCAACCGTACTTCGAGAAGATACTCGAAGATCTCACGGTTCAAAAATAAATGCCATACGATTATTACCCTTGTTCTTCGAACATAACTGAGTTACATTACTAGCTATGTATAAAGAAAAAATATTCTTCGTACAAAGCCGGGTAATGTACCAAGAAACCTTCGTTCCTTGCACATTACCACTCACATTGACAGTTATGTACAAAGAAGTAAATATTCTTCCTACATGACCCGGTTTTGTACAAAGAAATTGCTGTTCCTACTACAAAACCAAGGAGGTTCTCCGAGTTAGCAATAAATAAAAACCTGCTGAGCCACAGCTGCGGGTCAGGAGAGGAGCATCTACTCTCTTAACTAAACGCTCAGCTTTCAATACGAGACTATGAACGTACGTACATTGACTAAGCTCGTAGACTAATAAACTATGTAATAGTATACTTACATTTAGTGTCGAGTATTTAAAAAACCGGCCAAGTGCGAGTCGGACTCGCGCACGAAGGGTTCCGTACCGACACCTCCTTATCTACATTTAAAACCACTATACAATACATTTAATCACAAAAGGTCGTATCTTTATAGGAAACTTACGACACTTACACTCTTTTGTTTTGGCAAGACAGTTTTTCAGTAATAAGTAATAACCGTTACACCTACAGTTAGTAGCACAACTGAACCAATGTCCACTACTTTGATAAGTATCGTCAATTAAAACAAAAAGGGTTAAGAATAATGTTTCCATTGAAACATTATTCGTTAGCATGCATTGTAGGGATAATCTGCCGTTATGTAATTTTAGATCAAGATATTGCATTTTGTCTCAAGGGTGACATTAGCATTGAATCAAATTTGCACCGACCATTTTCTATGGAAGCTTGTCTGATCTATCGGCTGTATCTTAGTAAATTGCCAATAAATTAATATTAATTCAGTCAGCTGTGTTCAGCAAGAATCAATAACAAAACTGTAACACCTTTGAGCAACGACATAAGAGGAGAAAAAAAAAGTTTAGTCCTCAAGAAACGTGTCAATTATATGTTTTTGTTTAACGAAAAATATATTTTCTCAAACATGCAATGAAATATTGATGTTATGTTCCTTATAATAGGCTGCGAAGTATGACGTTTCAGGCGCGGCTAGGACAAGAGGTCGTTAATGGAATTTCATACAAATCTTGCAGGCCTAGGCCGGCAAAGTCCTCTTTTTTAATTCCATTCCACATAAATTTGTGGCACAGGCATCATGACATTCTGCCACTATGCGTATTAAAAATATTTTTTTTTTGTTGTTTATTTCTTTTCATGTTTGAGAAAAGCACTATACATACCTCGGCGGGAAATTTGGGGTTGCCAGCCTTAGACCTATCCGGCCTCGCTTCGCTCGGCCGTATATATGTCTTCGGCCGGCAACCCCTTTCGTCCCGGCCTCTGTAGTAATGTACTATTTTTTTGTATGACGACCCCCAATTATTTAATTGTCTATAACAGTTAATTCTAGCTTCCTTATAATGAGCACGCAACCGCCTGAATCAGACACGTACTTTTGTAGTTATTGTGGGGTTAGACTCAGTTGAATAAGGTGTCCACCATTCAGTTTCCATACTTATTTACATTGACTCACTTTCGCACCGAACTCTTTGTAGACAATAATTACCTCCTAAAATATATCTCATCAACATACTTTCCGAATCACTTTTAAGAGACTGAAATTGCCTATTTTAGGTGGTTTCAGTTTTTTGGTTTGTCTTAAAAAAAACAAATTATTAGGAAAATAAATTAGGTTAAAATTTCCATTTTTTAGGTTTCAGTAGGTAAATAACTATAAATCGTAAGTAATACATTTGTACAGCAGTTTTTTTGCTCATTTCTAGGAGTAATATTGTATATAAAACATTTATATTTTTATATAGTTTGACATCTATTAAATCGAATCCTACTAACATGCGAATATTGACTCACTTATGCTACTAACTGTATCTTGTTAAAACATCAAAAGGATTTATTAATGTACATCAACATGTTTTCTTTCAGAATTTTGAACTTCATAGATTGGAAATTAGAGGGGGGGGGACACACTTTTTACGACTTCGACAGCTAATTATCTCACCAACCGTTGACTTAAATGAAAAAAAGAAGAAACCTCTATGTCATTTTTAAAGGCCTATCCATAGATACGCAACACGCCAAAGTACATTGAAAAAAAATTGACCCCCTGTTACATGCGTGCCCCCCCAGTTTAATATTTTTTTTGTAATTTCACATTTTATTTCTATATCGGTTTATAACATACACCTTCACACCAAATTTCATAATTGTAGTAGTCATATTCTCCGAGTAAATCGGCTGTGACATACGGACGGACAGACAGACAGACATGACGAATCCATAAGGGTTCCGTTTTTTGCCATTTGGCTACGGAACCCGAAAAATAAAATGACTTTCAAACTGTCATTGCGATAAATGAAATTTATTTGGAACTGCTCGATTACTACAGACCAAGAGAATACAAAAATAAAAACAGCAAAATGCCGGATGTCTGCGTTGTTTGTACACATGTTGTACACAAGTTAAAAGATGATCCCACATTAATAAGTTAGACACACTGCTCGGAGAACCTCCTTGGTTTTGTAGTAGGAACAGCAATTTCTTTGTACAAAACCGGGTCATGTAGGAAGAATATTTACTTCTTTATACATAACTGTCAATGTGAGCAAGTGTGAGTGAGTGTGATGTGCAAGGAACGAAGGTTTCTTGGTACATTACCCGGTTTTATGTACGAAGAACAAGGGGATTATTATTATTATTATTCCTCGACCCTATAATACTTTGTCATTTTTCCATATCAAAGCGTATTTAGACATTTTTATACCTAGTCATTTTTTCAGATAGACCTAAGTCGCCTAAAGGATTTTAATTTCGTAATGTTTCTGTTACTACGGATAACGGCTACCAACTTTTTGAACAACACTGTGTGATTTCGGAAATAGGACTTATGAAATACAAATATTAGTTCCACGTGTCCCATGGGATTACTGGGGCAGAATCGTCTCACTTGTCCCATGATGGAATAACTCAATGGGACTAGTGGGATAGACGGGTAAAACTTACCCACAGACAGCACGCACCGACTGCACCTTAATATTGGGTGGTGAATTGGCGTGGAGAAGGGGTTATTTATATTCGTAGCATTATGTATGTCGTACGTTTGGAGTAAAGCAGATCCCATCAAAAACATAAATGTGAAAATAGGAGCCAAGTTCAATATTAAAAATATGCGATGCTTGGTTGTCGTCTTCACAGACAAAAGAATTGAGATCTAAATCAATACAACCAAAATCAAACACTACAATCAAAAAAAGAATTTTTAAAATCGGTTAAGAAATGACGGATTTATGGAGTAACAAACATTAAAAAAAAACATACAACCGAATTGATAACCTCCTCTTCTGAAATCTTGAAGTCGGTTAAAATCAAATCGAAACATTCATAATTGATTTTTTTCATGATAAAAGTACACCTTCACTCCGACCCTACCCTAATTCAGCTAGTGCTAGATTTCAGTGGTCGGTGAGTCGTGTTTATTGTAATAGACAATAGTACATTACTATAAGGGCCGGGAAACGAAGAATTGCAGGCCAAGTAGATATAGACGGCCGAGCGTAGTGAGGATAGGGATACGCGGCCTGCAGCCCAACGTTTCTCGCCGAGATTTGTATAGTGCTTTTCTCAAACATATGCATGAAATTAAAAAATACACCACTCAAAAACCAAGTTTTACAAATGCCATTTTTGACATTAAAATAAAAAAAGATACTTCCTGTACTAGGGCCTTCAATTTTGTATGAAATTCCTTTACAGTTCTCCCGAGTTGTTTCGCCTGCAACATGATACATTAATTTTCATTGCATGTTTGAGTAAAATAATAAATAATATTGGTTAACGTACGCAATTTTATTTTAAACATTATTTTTTAAATACAGTTCGTGTCATCCAGCGGCTTCCCGCGAGTGATCCTATAAGCATGCCGAAGTGCCGTTTTTTTCCTTTTGAGGTACGGAGCCCTAGAAACTACGAGTTGACGAAAATTATCAAATCAAACTAAAAAAGTTCGAAAGTTCTGTTTCCAATTTCCTTGTCTATTCTTCATTTATTCAGATCAGCGCTGGTAATCGCGCCAGCACTACGCTGAGATGGAACCATTTCGTGCAATACCATTATTACTATTTTTACTGTTTCTCTTTTGCTGTGTTGTATTGTCACGAATAGGAAATATACCTATATGTTTTCTATTCTATTTATGCTCTCATTGTGAACATTTTTTTAATTCTGCCCAATTATTTTCACTACATCGCGTCATTCACTCAGCACGTATTATACTTCTTATAATTATACTTCTTGGTGAGGTAGAACACAGCAAATTGTAGTCTTACTCATATTTGGAGTAACGCAACTGAGGATAGCAGAACTTATTCAACTCTGTAAGTACGTGGTGTTATATTCCTGAAGATACCCTCAAAGCATAAAGATACCAGAGCTCCCGAGTATGCGCGCTGCGATGAGTTGAGAGACACCTACGTGTACCATTGGCAAAGTTAACGTGGTTAGTAATAAAACTAATAACTATTATTAGTCCAGTCAGCGTTATTAATATAACGCTCCACCCTCCTGCTAAATGGCGAAGATAACCGCGTGTTAGTGAAAATAGGATTCTCAATAGGATTTTCGCGCCATTGAGAGGAATCTAATGACGTATCATTTATCAAAATCGGTTAAGCTGTTAAGTAGTTACGAGTGGACATAGGAACAGACATACATACATACAGACCAAACACATAACCCTACTCTTTTTGGGCTTTGCCGTATTCGGGTAAAAAGTGGTCGTGGGTTCCAATCCCGACTCGTACCAGCGGGATATCATTTGATACCGTTAGCTTTTTAGTGAAGGAAAACATCTTGGGGAAAACTACATACATCTGCCAATAAATTCCAAGGAGTATGTGAAGTCTCCAACCAGCAATGGGCCAGCGTGGGGATTATTGCTCTATTGCTCTCATTAGTGAGAAAGCCCGTGCCCAGCAGTGGGACGTATTGTCCGTCCGCCTGCCAGCTACGGTGTCTGCTTACCATCAGGTAGGCTGTAAATGTTCCGTAGTTGCTCAATGAACTTACTCTAAAAAAATCCATAAGCAAAAGAGAATACTTTCGCAGCATTTCATACGTCTTTTACTACGAAGGGAAGACTTTTTACGATAACTCAAAAACAGCTTCACTGATCATGGCCGCTACAGTTTTTGTTGAAATTCTTTATTAAGCTTTACTTTCGTGTTTTTTTTAAATATTTTTTAGACCCATAGTTCAAAAGTTAGAGGGACACATTTTTTTTGTATTTTTGAGTGGATATTTCCGAAAATATTAAATTTATCAAAATTGTTTGATAAGACTTCTATTCATTATGAAAACTTTACCAACAGCACTCCACACAATACAAGGGTTACAGCAAAAATTATTGATTTATATATCCATACCAAATTGCAGCTTTCTAGCACTAACAGTCCCAGAGCCAAGCCTGGGACAGACAGAGGGACAGACAGACAGACAGACATGGCGAAACTATAAGGGTTCCTAGTTCACTACGGAACCCTAAAAACGGAATGTTTAAGTTATCGTTTCAGCACGAAAAAATGAAACTACTTAAATAAAAATCTAAAGCAATTCAATAAATATAAGGGTACTGAACTAAGTGCGCCATTTTCAATTGAAACTCCGTCAAAAGATAGTGTACTCGTAGAACGTGCCTCCGCCAAAAAATATTGTAGTAGCACGTGATTAGCATAAACAATGTAGCCAAAGCTGTGGGGCAGAAAATAATTTTATGTAGAAATCCTTATAGCTCACCACTATAGTGGCATGATTATGATTGCGCCCCGTACACAGTAACTCTGCTACTTGCGTTGGTGTAAAATATCATCAGACATGGAAGGTTTGATATTGGAAGATTAGCTAAGGCCGTCGGGATGACTGTAGACTACCAAAACCCGTTCATCAGCCAGCAAACGGATTCGAGGTGAGCACTATCTTCTTTCGTTACAAGGGTGTGTTTTACCGCGTGCGTCACCTAACTGCCTGCAAAATGGTACCAACGCATAAGTGGGAGGGCCTAATTGGGCTCAAAATGGCTTTGTGGTATTAAAATGAGCTTCAAGCTTTCAAAGATGCTCGTCTCATCAAGTTTGATATGCGACGTTAGGTATATACGAAATCGCCCTAAGCCTTCATACAACTAATACATTTAACAGCTGAGTACTCCGAGTAAGTTCAGCTGCGCACGTCTGCAACTAACTAGGATGGCCATCGCCGATCACGGCGTGAAAGATCAGAAGCACAACATGAAAGCCAATATGAGTACAACTTGAAATTATAAAAACATTACACACCTTGTTTGCATATTTGTGTATATAAATCCTTTATAACATACCAAAATACCTTCCTTGTTAATGTTTTACTCGTCTCATATTCTTGCGATTATAATTTCCCAATAACAATTACTTTTAATTCTTTGACAACACGACATTAATTTCAAAATGACACCTACATGTGGCCTACATTTTGATTGTTATGACGTGTCTGAATTTTATGTTTCAAGGAGGTTTTAAGTCATCAGCCTCTTTGTGCTAGAGAAAGACTGCCGGATTTTAGCTGACTGTTGTTAATAAATTGGAATCAAGAGTGATAATGTACACAGTTGTTTACAGCAATAGACATCTAGTGTCAAGTAGAATAAGTTATTACAATTAACGTATTATTACAAGTACCTTGTCACTTTCACTACATTGATGCATCCCAACTGTCGCAGTATTGTTACGTTAGTGCGATAAAGTACTAAAATGATCATCTACGTTTGCTGTTGACTTTAGTCCTTTTATTTTATATCGGCACCTTTGGCAGGAGACAAAGAAATATGGTAAATAAGTAAAATCAAAATGTACTTACTTTACATGTAGGTAAAGATAATTATTTCTCTTGTTAGAAACCCCTTATTGGATTCGCATCAACCCAGTGGGATATTTACTTTAAAACGTTCAATAATAATATTTTCGTATCACAACACGCTAAACCACACATGAGAAAATCGGTAGATATGTGTACCCTTGAAAACATAAGACCAGAAGGCTGTCCTTATTCCCTCAGCTGCCATTTGTTGTATTTAGACCAACGAAAAGTTAACTATGGTTTTCATCATAAATGGATTACATTACTACACCCCACCAATATAATTCTAGGTTTAAAATCTTGATTCATGTATGATTCATTAAACTCAACTATATGATCGTTATTGACGAGCAGCATGGTTGCACCTTTTTGTTATTACTAAGATTTTTCAAAGCTTAAACGTAGGTATAATATAGTAAAGTTATGCTTGTAGCGTAGAGTCCGCTTTGGGCGCGATATATATGCGCATTGACAGTCTTCGTATCTATATCCTCATGGTTCATAGATCTGTCCGTACTTTGCTACTGTTTTATTATACTCAAAGAGATAAAATAAAAGTATAGTATAATTAATAATTAGATTTTTTGTAATTTTACGTCTTAAACCGCGCGATACTGCATAAAATCTTGACAAGAGCCTCATCACGCACAGAGCGGGCACGGCGCGGTGCGGGGCGGAGGCAGTTTCACATGGTCGTTTCGAAACTGTCGGCTGTTGGTAGACTTGGTAGTGTCAATTACCGCTTCATTTATCATACACGCTGCCTCCGCGCGGTTTTTGTGGTGCGACATACCCCGGATTGCGTTCGCTTTACCGCAAAACCGCCTCCGCCCCGCAACGACGCTGCGCCGCGCTCTGTGCGTTTCAAGCTTTAATGATTGTTGTAGATAATGTAGATCAACAAGGCGACCAATGCCCGTAGTGTGTGATCTCGGCGCCGTACAAAGATGACTCCTTTCTTGCCAGAAAATCCATGCGGCACCACCCACGTCTCCGCAATCTCCTTTGTATCACCTAAAACATTTTACATTAGTATATAACTGTTGTATGCAGTTTTATGTATTTACTAGCTGTCTGCGCGACTCTGCCCAAGTATTATTACTTAGTAATAAAGGTAAAACCGCGAGATAAAATATAGCTCATGTCCATTATCCATACCACAGGTTTCTTTTAAGAGACTAGTAAAAAGAAAGGATTCAGACCCACACGTAAGTAGAATCAATAAATAATTCACGGTTACTGAAAATGAATGTAGACACTAGTGTCAATCATTCAGAATGATATGCTGTGATTATGATATTTATTCATCACGTCATTTCATCAATTTTTAGTACCTACCATAAATCGACAAGCATGTAGGAACAACGCCCTTGGCATCAACGTGTGGGGCGCGTGTATGAAAAAATACATGCTTATAGGAGAACACTTCTATATTTCATCATATATTGTTTAATAATATGGCACGTATACCACAGAAGAGATCTCTTTTGCTGGGTACATGTTTTTTACATTCCTTCATTTCATTTTGCTACTCAATCTCATCATCTCAATAGAGCATGGCATCATCATCACAGAGATGGATATTCCGGTTTACATCCTGAAACGAAGCACACAATACTAAAAATTAAATGAATATTATGATTATGACATAACATAACATTTATTGTTACCTACTTACTTTTCGATTTTTTACAAGGTGATATTGATATTTTGTACTCTATCGTGTGTTGTAGCGACTTGACAATGAAATAGTTGGAAAACTTTCCCATTTTAATGAATAAACAACAACTATAATCTTTGTTCAATTCATGTTTTGACATGACAGACATTATGACTTTGTCACACAGTAATTGACATTTTGTACCGTCCAATCTAACCGTCAAAAAGTTACGCGTTTCCAATAATTTCATCATTTTCTGATTTTAGTATGGGATTTCCATTCAGTCGTTCATTCAGTTCGGCTCAAATATTACCTAACGTTAGGTAGAAAAAATATGACATAAGCTAATAGATTTTTACTTCAAAAGTGACATTAAAATATGCCTAACGTTAGAACAATAAGTTACGCAATCAGGCTGCAGAACGCACCCGGTTTGAGATGACGTGTTGAACTGTCAAGTGAGAGTTGGAGTATGGAGTTACGATTTTGGTTTGCTAACGGGAGGTTTTGAGTTATCTTGTAAATGGTTTTACCAGCGAGTCCACAGAACGATGGGCTGGAAGGGCCTCGCGATATTTATTTTATTTATTTATTACTAACGTTCACGTGACATTACAGTAAACCCAATGCGCCATGAAACTTAAGCTTATAAATACCAATTTATGCGACGAAACGGGGTGGCCCCGTTGCGTCGTCGTCTCCGGTGTATGATTCGGTAGGTTGCCCCGGAACCGTCGAAACGCGACACCCTTCGGCCAGAAGTCAGCACATGCGATGGTCTCCTGCAGCGGCCACGGCACGCGCACCACAAATGAGCCGAAGTGCACTGAAGTCAGTCTTCTGGCGAACGTACTCCACCACATCATCAGCCGTGGCGGTGTAGTGCAGACGCGGTACATAGAGCGCCATGCTCGGTGGCAAACCAGAACGAACCGGTTCTGCAGTACCACACTGACTCTTGCGCGGCTTGCGCTTCCTCGACACCGTTGTAAAACCCTCCTTATCCACATCGGTGCGAGGGGGCTTCTCCTTCGGAGGAGCCCGAACTTCACGCGCTCTTGAGGACGCGTCCTTACAGTTGGCTGCGACAGACCGACCAGCTACGGCATCAGCATAGCGATGACGCGATTTAGAGGATGTGACGAGGGACGGTCCGGTGCGGAGGGGGCACGCGGGCTGTGGAACGGCATGCGCAGTGTCAGCAACATGCAAACTGACCGAGTTCCTGGGGCACTATTACGCAAACTGATAATTTTTTTGCGTAACACAGCAACAGTAGCTTGCGATTCGTCAAACTTTTTCAAAATTTCAGCCATGCCTGCCTTAAGAGCCACGATTTCCTTCAGCAGGCTGCTCACGTCGACATGTTCTGGAATGCAGGATGGGGATCCGGAGACTTCCATCGCCACGAACTCAGGCAAGTCGCTTTCACATCAATGATGTCCTTAAGGGACTTTTTCCCGGTTTCATCCCCCCTCCGGTGAGGTATAAATGTGCCGGCGATCCCTAGGGACTAGAACAGCACCTTCTTCGCTGCGCAGATGTCGGCGGCACTGAAGCTCGCCAAACAAACCTGCTCCGCGTCCAACTCATCGTCCCGCAGTATCCGCAGCAGAAAGGCGAGGAGCTTATTCACGACGGGTTCACTCATCGTTTGAACACTATTAGCAGCGGCCGAGCTGCGCTAATTCCGCAATTAATAAGTAATTTTTAACCGACTTCAAGATTTCAAAAGAGGAGGTTATCAATTTTTTTTTTATGTTTGTTACTCCTTAACTCCGTCATTTCTTAACCGATTTGGAAAATTCTTTTTTTCATTGTAAGTATATGTATCCAAGGGGTAGGGGTCGGGTTGCATAAAGTTTAAAGTCATATTTTTGATAGGCATACGTGGATTCGTCATACTCATCATTCCGCATAATTGTAAATAGTCATACATTTATGCGCATAATGTTTTTAATCATAATGTTGAAGAACATATTCTGTAATGCGCATAAAGTTAATGCGCATAAAATTATTTAAGCATACTTTATAATGGACATAAAATGGTTGGTCATAAAAGTTTTTAACAATACTGTATAAACGCATAAACTACAAAACGCATAAGCCTATGTATGTGCAATTTCCACCTTGGTCAAATTATATATCGGAAAGTCCAAAGATGCGGTCATCAAACATTATATGGTACAAGTGAATCTTTTCCTATGGATATAAAGTGTTTATATGCATTGGCATTTTTACCAGCGAACGAAATACCGCTGTACTTTGACGACTTACTACAAAAGTGCTCTCCAGAAGCAAGTAAGTTACAAAGTTTTTCCGCTCTTATATAAAAAAAATAACCTCGAAGACGAAAGCGGGAGCAAAGCTCCCGCTTTCGTCTTCTAACCTATCCGCGATCCGAATCGGTTTTGCCACAAAGTCTCTGTAATATGAAATATGAAAGTAATACAAAAGTTTTAATAACAAGTTTATCCGCTCTTTTATAAAAAAATAACCTCGATGACGAAAGCGGGAGCAAAGCTCCCGCTTTCGTCTTCTAACCTATCCGCGATCCGAGTCGGGTTTGCCACTAAGTCACTATTCCCTACTGCCTACGTGAAAACTTGAACTGTTTTACTCCACTATCTTGGCATTGGTTGATCTCAGAGAAATGGTTAAAAATAATTATAATCATCAACATTATGGCTTGATAGATGTATGACATTTACAATTATTACTAAAAATACTTATAATTATCAACATTATGACTAAATAAATGTATGACATTGGACATTATGGTTAAACCAATTATGACTTCGAATAATTATGACAGGGAACAATTATGCCATAGTACAATTTATGCCAAAAAAAAATTATGAGCATCAACTTTATGCGTAAAGTGTTATGACAATCGATATTATGACAATAGTTGTTATGCCACTAGACCGCCACCCATATCCAAGTTGGTCCCGTTTTTTGTCAAAACGCAGTTCTGATGATGGGATCCATTTGAAATTGAGGGAACTCCTCAAATCTTACAGGCAAACATAAAGTGATTTTTGTGTTTTTATGAACAAATCGAGCATTTTCATCCAAAAATGTGACATTTGATGAAGTGGAACTGCTGATGATGATCAGAACAGAACTCTTCAACAACGAAAAGTTCACGTTTGGCGATTTGTCCTTCTAGCTGTGTTAGTTAAGCAAGTTCTATTTTCACGATTGATTTTTGTCATGCTCGATTTCTGATGATGGGATCCATGAGGAATTGAGGGAACTCCTCAAATCTTAAAGGCAAACATATAGTGATTTTTGTGTTTTTATCAACAAATCCAGCATTTTCATACATAAATGTGACATTTGATGAAGTGGAACTGCTGATGATGAACAGAACAGAACTCTTCGACGACGAAAAGTTCACGTTTGGCGATTTGTCCTTCTAGCTGTGTTTGTTAAGCAAGTTCTATTTTCACGATTGATTTTTGTCATGCTCGAATTCTGGTGATGGGATCCATTAGGAATCGAGGGAACTCCTCAAATGTGAAAGGCACACAAATAGTAATTTTAGTATTTTCATGAACTAATCAAGCATTTTCATTCATAAAAGTGACATTTGATGAAGTAGAACTGCTGATGATAATCAGAACGGAACTCTTCAACGACGCGTAGTTCAAGTTTGGCGATTAGTTCTCTTCGTTTTGTTTGTCAAGCAAGCAAGGTTTTTCCAAGTTTCCATGAGGAATTGAGGGTACTTAGTCTTCTACCATTATAAACACACTTATAGCCATTTTTATTTTATTGTATGGAATCTAAGAGTGCATCATCTAAGTATAATAATCTTTCACCGGCCTCCCCCATTGAAGTCGGTTTTTTTTTCTTAAAAATTATTCAGTTCCGAGTCTTCGCCGCATGGAGAAGGATCCACCACACATACGTAAGTGACTTAGGTTAGGTAGTCTTAGATTTAGATTTAAGTACTTAGTTTTTGTAGTATGGACTTAGGCGAACGATTGAATATTTTAGGTGCCACACGAAATACACTTTTCCCGAGTAAGGCGATTTTCATTGGTCTGGTGTTCATTTTACCTCGCTTCTAAACTAAACCTATGGCCACCTTTGACCTAATGGACATAGTGAGTGAAGCGTCTCCGTTTCAGCTTTCGACAATAATTCTTTCGTATGTCTGTCCAGATGTTCTCCTCTACAGATCGCATTTCCCAACCGATTGTCGTGAAATTTTGTGAGCAGGTTCGATAATCATATAGTTTTTCTTTTGAATCAGTTTTTCAAAATTTTGAAATAAAAAAAAATGCGATGTCTACAGCTCACAGAGCTACTAGTATATGTATAATAGCTGACAGCCATCTCACCTGACATCTCAATCAGGCGCTGCGCAATTTTCAATCGTGTCATATTGAATTGCGAAAAGTCGATTCAAATTGTCTTCGTGGACCATGTCAGTAATAAAATTATACGTCGCTAATTTAGTAGCTATTGTGTTTAATTGAGATTCAGGAACTCATTAACCTGTTGATTGGATCTGCATCAGCCCTATTCACCCACAAACTAATTAATACGTAACCTAATGAGTCACAGGAGCTGTAACGTGCATTATTAATTAGGTTATATAAGGATACGGGTGTAAAACAAAATGCAGGATGCAGGTTATGTAAGGATTTGGAAGAAACAATCATTGAAACCCTCTTCTCCTAGTGGTCCACAGAATGCGCCAAAGAAGTATAGGTGAAAAACTTAAGATGACCTGAGGGGCTAGTATGATCGCTTTTATGTCGGACATATAGCATTCGTCCCGTACTGTCAAGTATGTAAGTGCGAGAGGGACGAATGCTATATGTCCGATATATAAGCGATCATACTAGCCCCACTGTTGTATATAGTTGTAGCGTGTTCGAATAGACATTACATATTTAAAATGTGCAACACAAACAAAACAAACGCCTACGAGTATTCGAACACGTCACAAGTACATACAACAGGTCATTTTCTTTGGCCTTTCCACCTAAATCTGTATCTACCTAGGGAGGCACATCATGCAACCAGGGGAAGATACAACGAATAGCGGCCCAAAGAGTCCGAAATTTCTAGAATCAGGTATAAGAATTAAATGACAAAGAGCTGCCGCAACAGATCAATCAGAGGTCGAACTAGCATTTTAGGCCTCGTCTTTTGAATGAAAAGTTACCGTAGGTAGTGTAGGAATGGCTAGCCCTCTTCCTCTAGCCATTTCGGGTAAACTCGGCTGTCATACAACTCCGAAGTGAAAACTAACCCAAATGCGGCTGACACCGCCGGACAGCGACACTATCGTTATAGGCGCGTAGTTGACGACGTTAGTTCTTCTGTGGAATGGCCAATGAGCAAAAAAAGAAGAAGAAGAAGAAAGACATTTATTCACTGCATAAAACAAAAGACACTCAGATCACAAAGAACACGCAACACAAAAAAAAGAAGAAAACAAAAGCAAACAAACAAAACAAACAAAGAAGAGACAGGAGAAAGAAAACTCACATAAAATAGAACACAGTCATAATGTGTGTCTTCGCGGCAGTGAATCGGTTGCTGTCTCAGCATTATGCCGAGGTGTCAGACACCTGTAGCGCCCCAAAAGTACCCTTTATATGGTTTTACAGCCATGTTAATTTTTACAGATAATGGCTAAGTATCATAAAAACTGCTGAAATAAAATATGCATGACATTAGTTCGTCGACCCGCCCTTGATGAGGGCGGGCGGTAACGCTCACCCCGAATCCTTAGGGATTTCGGAGCCTGCTGGTTCGGATACCGCAACTTCTAATATGTACTGACTGAAAGGAGATCCTAGTATAAATATACGTGCGATATTGGTAAAATTCAATGGTTGCCGTTTTCTACTGCATAAAATATAACTATTCTGGCTCAGTGAATCAAAAGCGGATGTAGACCTCAGACCCTTTTCACGAGTGTCGTAATTCCGAGAACCGTGTAAAGGATGATTCACAGTAGACCGTTCCGTGTCCGGGCCGGCCCGTTTTCTATGACAGCAATCGCAACGGCCGGCGTATTTCTCTAGAAGAAAACGGGCCGGCCCGGACACGGAACGGCCTACTGTGAATCATCCTTAACTGTTAAAGGAATTTTGGTTTTCCAGGATATAGTTAGTACTACCTATATCTTGTAGTTTATTTTAAGATTAGGTTAGGTTAGTATCTAATCTACGAGTTCTATAAAATCATCTGGGGCATAACTTATGTGAAGTGAAAATGGCTTTCAGGATTTGTATGTTTCATAATAATGATGCTTTCGGACCAATTACTGAAAGGAATTTATGGGTGATTTGGGCGGTGCCATAACCCTTACATAAACCGTATAAAAAGAGTCCCAGAACGAACTAAAATGATGGGCATCCCTCGCAGAGGCAAGGCCTAGTAGAGTGTTCAACCTGAGATCATAGAGTCCTCTTAATGACATAGCAAATCTGGCAGCCGGCTCACCTGCGGCTCATTTCTTAAAACCACACTCGTGTTTTAATGACTCTCATTATGTAAAAGTTGCATAAACTACTAAAAGGTCCTGGTGCAGAGGCTCTCCATTGCGATTCAACGCGGGAACGCGGCGAGCGTAATAGGCACCTTTGCCCCTGGAATGGCACGGGGCGGGTTGTTTGACTAATTTTTAGTTTATTATTATTTTTTATTTGACTGTACAATTTTATTATATTTTTAATAAATTGGCTATAATAAATGCAAACAATACTAACTTACTATTATTCGCATAAAAAAGCCCTCATGCTGATAACACACTGTATATGTACAAGGTGCCACCGGCAGAGCACTGACGACGGTTGATACGGCGAAAAAGTTTTCTTGACAATGTCCCAGCCTTTTAATCCTTATTTGCAGGGACGTGTATTCAATGAAGGAAAGCCAAGGAAGTGAAGTGATAATAGGCCGCCCTTATCCACTGCTATTATTCGCGATGCTTACCAAACTCCTCACTTCACACACACCAACATAAATGTGACCTCCGTCTATGAAATACTACGCAGATTTTACAGATCTTTGATTTTTTTTATACCACGACGGTGGCAATCAGTATACCGCCTGCCTGATGGTAAGCAGACACCGAAGCCTATAGACGCTTGTGCAGAAAAATCAGAAGCGCACTGCAGACCCTTTTTAGGGTTCCGTAGTAAACAAGTCCCCTATAGTTTTGCCATATCCGTCCGTCTGTCCGAAATTACGAAAAAGCTGCAATTTGGTATGGGTATACATAAGAATCACGTTGGCGTAAATTAAACAAAACGGTATAATAAATTTTTGTGAAAACGTATTTGTAAGGGAAAAAGTAGTGGGGATCATTTTATTTTTCTTTCAAAACTGGTGTAGATAGCTTGTTAAAATTATTATTTCTTGATTCAGATTTAGATATCCATTTTGCACGCACTTCGCCGCTTTTTTGATTTTGCCCCCTTACTCAGCACCAGCAACACAACACCACATATTTACCTACAGACTTACAGAGGAAGTAGGTAGTAGTGATATTATGGCTGCGGTTTTCTGTAAAATTACCACTTCGGTTGCTATGAGCGAGACGACATTCCGCTATGCCCTAATTGACCGAGCGAGCGAAGCGTTTCAGCTTTCGACAAAAAATCTTTCGTATGACTGTTTGTCTGTCCGGATGTTTTCCTCTAGAGGTCGCATTTCTCAACCGATTCTCGTGAAATTTTGTGAGCAGGTTCGATAATTATATAGATTTTTTTGGCGAGTGTTTGGAAATTCTAAAATTTGAATAACATTTTTTTTGCGTGGTCTACAACTCACAGAGCCTCTAGATCTTTACTGCGGGCCTATGATGGTTGACATTTTATCACTTATCGTCATGGATAAGAACGTCCGGTACGTTCTGACAAGTATGTGAGTACGAAAGTGACGGGCGTCTTATCCATGACGATAAGTGATAAAATGGCAAGCATCATACGCCCACTGGTTCAAGTTATAGTGGGTATCAGCTTACAGATGAGACGAAAACGTCTTGTGAATGAGTCAGGATGGTAATTTGATGATTCGTATGAACGCTTTGGGACCCGATTTCTAATCTTACGTCACAAAAGGCTGTGATGGAATCATTAGGCTAAATCGCTTACCGGGGGTTCTACGTGGCTACCCTACGCGGGAACGCATTTTTACCGGTTGTATACCAAAGCAGAGCCTCCGCTTTAGTACCTAATCGCAAAATTTGGCGTTGGCTCTAGTTTTTAAGAAGGTCTATCTAGGTGTATATCTTATCTGAAAACCCAGAGGGAAAAATAAAATTACACCATTTTGAGATTAGACGTATTTATTACATAAGTTTTTTTGAAAAACCTCGTGGTATGAGCCGGGCTGTGAACCCATAACCTACAGTTTTTTTTAATACCGCGTCGCCGCCGCGGCCTTTTAATGTTTATGAATACTTAGGCTATTATTAGTCTTCATCTGCCTAGGTACTTAAAATATTCTGTAGTGCCAAAGAGGAATGGTACAGTATTCAAACATTTCAATGGATATTGCTAAAATAGTATCGAATTCATTTCAAAGGAGATCGTTCTCAATACTGAATAGACTTTCAGCAGGGTTGGTCCAAAGTTAAATTAATCTGCCTGCTCGGCTGTATTGCTCAACTCTTTGAAACCTAAGTCTATAGTGGTCTCGAGCTGCTGCCTACAATCGGTCAGGTTCATTTTCTATAACATTTGTCTCAAGGGGCTAATTTAACATTCTGCTCAATGCTTTAAAGGCGAAAGTCGGATTATCGACTTTGATTCATTTTAGTCACCATTTTAGCCAAAGGACGTCCTTTGGCTGAAATGGTGACTAAAATGAATCAAAGTCCATGCCCATAGGCCTTCCCCAATTTAATGTGGGGTAAATGCCATAATCGCCACGCTTGGTATGCAGGTTGGCGGTCGCAGTATCTCCACCGCACTCCAATTATAGTCAATGTTAGTGTAATTGTGTAACCGGGATCAGTATGTCGAAATCTACAAATATTGCAAAATCTTATGTGCCATGCAACACACTTAGGTATTTAAACTTGTTGCATGGATGAAAGATGTGGTTAGTTGTGTAAGTCTTACATCTTACACTGTATGATCTTTCGATATCGATATTTTTCATGGGGCGCGCTAAACTTACCACGTGAAAACTAAGTAGTCCCGCCCTATTTACTATTTAAGGATGATTCACAGTAGGCCGTTCCGTGTCCAGGCCGGCCCGTTTTCTTCTAGAGAAATACGCCGGCCGTTGCGTTTGCTGTCATAGAAAACGGGCCGGCCCGGACACGGAACGGCCTACTGTGAATCATCCTTTATACTACTACAAAGCTGCTACCGCGAAACAAAAACAAACGAAATTCGAATATCCCCCTCTGCCGCACTTGCATATTCGAGCGACAGAGAGAGAGAGAGAGAGAGATTCGAACTTCGTTCGTTTTCGTTTCGCGGTAGCAACTCAGGCGACGATTGGTGTTTCCTAGGAATCAGAGGCATATCGAATCGAAGCGACTGGATGCGCAAAGTAGATCCGAAGACCACACTTTGTGGCGCGCCTTGGGAGAGGCCTATGTTCCGCAGTGGACTGCAGTGGGCTGATGGTGATGAAGAGGCATATTTCTTATCGTCACGGTTATTAGGTTGTGCAGCATTAGGCTGCATGTTAAACGCATTTTTATACAATGTTATTACATTACATTGTAAATTTATTAGAATAGTTTTATATAGATCGCTCTCACGTCAATCCTCTGCGTTGTGTTTCCTTCGTATGAAACTGGCAGGTTACAAAAAAACATCACCGTTCGAATTTATCTTCTGGAGTAGTTTTTTTGACTTGACGTGAAAATTTTCCTGTCATAATAACAACAATGTGAACGTTTTCTTGGAAATATCTTTGTTCAGGAAGCAACTTTTTTGGGCAATTTTGTGTTTGTGTTTGTGCGAGTAAGCAATTTAAATAAAACCGATTGGTCGTCGAAAGTTTTAATGTTTTGTACGTTTGGGTTCATCCCAGTTTTTGCTTGATACCAGCCGGTATCCTTATCCCGGATTAAGCCGCGCCTACCAGCTCTTTGCGGGTAAGTTTATTGAGCTAGTAATTGAAATCGCGTTATCTCTCTATAGGAAACGTTAGTTAGGTTCGTTGCTCATATCGTGGTTTTGAATTGCAGCTTTACCTTGCGGGGATTTCCGCTCGGGGATCTATTACCTGGAGTTAAAGACAGTAGAGGCTCTGCGCGCTGTCAATCAAGCCTGGTGGCAGCCACTACAGGAAACGACGCTTACTTAAATTTCCGTGCTCGGATTCAGCACAACGAGTGGCGTATTCTCCCTTCTATCCCTTAAGATAAGCACCGGACTTTTGGAGGTAACCTCCAAGTGTGATTAAGTGATCTATGCTACAGACCCGAATTCTGTGCGGTGACTGACGCGCATATTTTTTTAACTAGCTTAACGTCATTTTATTTTTAAAATACTCTTATAACTGTTATTTTTCATTTAATATTAGCTGGAAAGGCTATAAACCTTATTGGGTTCCATACCAATTCCTGTTGATTTGCGAATCTCTGAGATACTACATTGAGTTCTATTTATTTTTGACACCGTAGCCATACATAATTAATTATCTGGTAGTCTTACCTCTACAATAGTTAATTAGTTATAGATAGTTATTCTCCTCTCGTGCACCATCGTTCATGTTTCATCATTTTCTCTTTCTAAATTCAAAAGGCGCATTTTGTCCGCACTGAGTCATCACGTTTCGGCCACTATTTATCCACTCCGCACTAGCACGAACCATTAAAAACATCCCAGTTTTAACATTATCGTTTCATCAGTGTCTCAAATAATCTTCCAACATCAAATTAGTCCCGGGACGTTTAACAAAGTAGTGTCAGTGTTCGTATACAATCGTCGGAGCGTGGGATCGCATTTATTAACCCATTGACGGTACGCCGACCTTTTTTTGTACAATTCACCGAAACGCCATATCGATCGAAATTTTTAATACGGTTCACCGATAGTCGGTATTCAATAATACGCGTCCGGTATTATTTTCTCCAGCTATCTGTACTGTTTTATATTTTATTTAATACACTTGTTTGGTTGACATATTGAAATTTTTAACACGGTTAACCGAAAGTCGATATTCAACAATACGCGTCCGGTATTATTTTCTCCAGCTATCTGTACTGTTTATTATTATATTAAATACATTCGTTTGGTTGACACATTTTGTCGACAATTGTGCTGCTAGGATATTAATCTTTCTAATGTTAACCTAGCTTTAATTTGAACGTGTGTTTTATACAGCATGTAAATGTTGAACTCCATTGTGTCATAGGTAAGATTTATTCCTGATTTTAATTACTTGTTTAATTTAAATAAATTATTCTTGTGGCTTTCTCTATTTTTATTTTATGCTACAGTTGGTAGTAACAAAAAATCTTAGACGTGTTAGGTGTTAGCTTAGTTAAGCAATAATAGTAAATATTAAGAGTAAAAATTGCAAAAGATCAGATATAAAAAACGCAGAATTCACAATTTGATCCTTTTACCTATATACGTCCCACTGCCGGGCACATGTATACTCTCATGATAAGAGACACCAGGCAATTGTCACCACGCTAATAATATTTCACAATTTCACTTATTATTTTACTTGTTCGATGTCATGGAACATCAAGTGAGTAAGTACAATAGCACTACACACTACAGCTACCAATAAAACTAGCAAAACGTCAGTAAAAGAGACATCAAATCATAACTTCGCGAGTTATGATTATGACTGAAAAACTTGATGCGGATTGTCTAGCCTAGGCTTCCATTCACCTAGAACCATAGCCATTCAAATTCTATTCTAATTCTATCTGATTATACGTCACACACATAGTTGCTCTGCAAGCGAGAGATCAAGAACTAACGCTGCAGATGAATACAAGTACTAAACTAATGTAAAAGATGCTGCACTACCGATAAGATGTGTCGACACATACACGTAAAGTGGGGATGTTTTTTTTTACGTCCTCCCTATGTTGTGGGGTATCGTTGGATAGGTCTTAAAAAAAGAATAGGGGTTTGATAAAACGATTTTTTGATAAAGTGAATATATTCGGAAATATTCAATCCGGAAGTTCAATAAGGGAGACAAACAAGACCTATCCAATTATCGGCCTATAACTCTGGTACCTATTCTCTCAAAAGTTTTTGAAAAAGCTTTCTTGAACAGAGTTTCTCAATTCTTGAATAAGCACAATATTATCTCTAAAGAACAAAATGGTTTCCAAAAGCAAAAATCAACTGCCCATGCTGCTTTTTCTCTTGTTCGGAGCATAACCCAATATATTGATAAAAAAATCACAGTTGTAGCCACGTTTTTTGATATATGCAAGGCTTTTGACTTTGTGAATCATACAATACTATTACGTAAATGCGAATGCTATGGCCTTAGAGGAAACGCTCTCAAGTGGATTGACAGTTACTTAAGCAATCGAATGCAGTGCGTTGAACTAGAAAAAATCAACGAAAACAACGAAATCGTAGTCTATCAGTCAAAATGTAGACAAAACCAAAGTGGAGTCCCACAAGGGAGCGTGCTGGGACCTCTCTTATTCCTGATCTATAGTAACGACCTTCCTAAAGAGACACCATATCCCATGTCGTTGTTTGCTGACAACATAGCTGTCATAATACCGGACGATGACAAAACAAGCTCATATGAGGGTAAAATAAATGACACCATAGAATCAATAGATTCATGGCTAAATATAAATAATTTAAAGACCAACATTTTAAAGACCTGTTATGTTCAATTTCTTAACTACAAAGCGCGTAAGGTAGACCTTAAGATACTATGTAAAGGCCAAGACATACACCGCGTAAATGAAACGAAATTTCTAGGTATTACATTAGACCAACACTGTTCTTGGAAAGCGCACATAAAAGTAATATGCAATAAACTTGAAAAATTCGTATACGCTCTAAAACAATTGAGATTAGTTGCAGGAGAAAGGACCGCATTGCTCGCCTATCATGGCTACGTAACCTCAGTCTTAAAATATGGCATCCTAATATGGGGCAATTCAACAGATGCTACCAAAGCCTTTGTTATTCAAAAAAAATGTATAAGAGCGGTTTGTGGGAATAGACCTAGGGATTCCTGTAAACCTTTGTTCCAAAGGCTGGGTCTGCTTACACTGACTGGCTTATACATTCTCGAGTTGGCGTGTTATGTACGAAAAGAGCTCTCATCGTACAACACACCAAAGTTCAACCAACGACTTAGGCAAAGAGACGAGAGTAAATTACTAATGCCCCCATGCTCAACCGCTTTATTTAAAAATAATTGTTATGGCATGAGTATAACCGTATATAATAAGATACCAGAAGAGCTGCGTAAGCAACAAGACAGATTATTTGTAATAAAATTAAGAAAATGGCTGACAAATAAATGCTTTTATACACTTAGAGAATTTTTGAACGGATAAAATGTATCATATTATAACTGTATCATTTAATTTGGAAAAAAAAATGTAAAATAATTTGTAATGTAATTTTTCTTTCTATTGATAATGGAAATCTAATGTATCGGTAAAAAAAAAGTTTAGTGTCAATGTATATAATGTTTATACCTGAATAACTACTATTGTTTATTTTAAGCACAATATTTGCATGCCTGCTGTTGGCTAAACATGTGAAACTTAATAATACCTATGTCACCTTCAAAGCTACCATGTTTAAGCAAATAAATCATTCATTCATTCATTCATTCAATAAAATGTGTTCCCTTCCCTCTAACTTTAGAAAAGCACGTCCAAAAAATTATGAAAAAAAATCATAAAAGTCAAGCTTTATAAAGACTGTCAAGGAAAATTATTTTGAACTTATACGGTTGAACAGTTTTTGACTCTTCTAAAAAAATTACTAAGTTTTTTATTTTGGACCATAGTTGGGATCTAGGACCACAGACCTCTATGACAATAGGGAACTACGGAACCCTATACTGAGCATGGCCCGACATGCTCTTGGCCGGTTTTTTTTTACGTTTAAAATGATAGATACCTTACGCACGCTCAAAAACGTTGCATAATTACTCCGCAGGTAGCCTGTCAATACGATTCAATCTAATCTCTATTAGTAGAGGACCGAGATTGGGACTTTAGTATCACGGCTGGAACACGTATCAACTATTTGATGGTTGAAGAAAAACGTATATAACATTTAAATCATTTGAATAGGAGGGTAGGCAAAGAAACAAGTACACATCATCCTGAATTGATTTTATTTAAAAATAGATAAAGTAAATATTTTGGTCAGAATTCTAAATTAATTTAATGCCTATTTGATATCAACTACCTACCAGCAGTTTTCTTCACTAATCTCACTTTTATCACTAGTTAATCACTGTGTTGTGATCCCTCACTTTCACTGCCTAAGAAGACACTATGGAGGCTGTCAAACAATCCATTGTGGAGATGAGTGATGTCTTCAACATGAAGATGGCGGAGTTCCAAAGCCGGATCGACAAGTCAGCCCCAAACAATCCCACCGTGTCATCTGTGGCGGCAGAGTTCAAGGCTTTCCGAACTTTTATAATGAAAGCTATAGATAGCTTGCAGCAACAGGTGCACTTTCTGGCGCAGCAGGTGGATAATCTGGAGATGAGGTCACGGCGCAAGATCCTGCTGTTCCATGGCGTGGCCGAGTCTGGTGGTGAAAACACTACTGCACGGGTTGTGGAGCTGCTGAAGGAGCATTTGAAGAGCGATCTGACTGCTGACGCCATAGCTCGAAGCCATCGTATGGGCCGGCCCCGCAGCAATCAAACCAGGTGCATCTTGGTGAAGTTCCGCGACATCGAGGATCGCAATAAGGTCTGGTTTGATAAAACTGCTTTTAAGGGATCGGGTGTTATTGTCTCGGAGTTCTTGACGAAATCGCGCCACGATATCTTCATGGCAGCCAGAGAGCGGTACGGAGTCCGGAAGTGCTACACGAAGGACGGCAGTGTGTATGTCCTCGTCAACGGTGGCGAACGTCGCAGTGTGGCATCGACCGCCGACCTCGATCGTATCCAGGGTGGGCTACCGTCTGACCCCGCGGCTGCTGCGGTTGTTGAAGGTGCGGCCGAGTCGTCTGGTAACCAACCGAAAAAAGGGGTGAATGTGAAGAGACAAGCAGCTTCAAAGTCCCGTGTTTGATATTTTACAATAGACTTGCATGCCGATAGTGCTGTCTTGTATTGTTATTAGTTTACGTTACTTCTTTTCTCGGCTGTGTAATATCTTGCGTAATTCACTTTTACCCTCAATTTCTTTGTTTTTCTATTCAAAACTCAAAACTGTGCTTGTCTCGTTATCAATACTGTTTTGTTTTGCTTGTCAAAGTTGTCAATGTCACTGTCACGTGCCGTGCCGTCATTCAGTGACACAACCGGCCTTAGTGTTGCCATATGCAAAATCTTAGCGTTTTGTTAGTGTATTATAAAATTATTCTAACTTTTACATTTGTACTGCTGGCGGGTAGCTGGATAGATTAATTGTAGATATTTAGGTGTAATTATTTATATATATATATTGTATTTTTATAGTTAATAACGGTATTTGTAATTCATATCTTTATTTAGGTATATGTATTTATTGATAAGGCAATGTTATTCGACAGTAGTCAAAGTGACCTCAGTGATTTTGTTTCCGCTTCGTCTGATACGGATAGTTTTCATAGTCTCCCCCCCTCTCTATATGACTCACTTAACCAACAACTTTATGACGTACCCAAAAACTTCAATATTGCTCATATTAACGCGCAAAGTATTCCTGCCCATTACAATGATTTTTTATTAACTTTCGAACGCAGTAAAATGGATGCTATTCTGATTTCCGAGTCATGGCTCAAGCCTTGCTTACCCTCAACCTCTTATTCTTTGCCTGGTTTTTGCCTAATTCGGAACGACCGCTCTAGCAGGAGTGGTGGTGGTGTTGCGATTTATCTTCGATCTCACATCCCCTATTCCATCTTAGACATGTCAGCTCCATCATCTACTTCAGATGCCGCAGAGTATTTGTTTCTAGAGTTGAGCTTATCTCACTCTAAAGTTCTTCTTGGTGTTTTCTATTCGCCCTCCCTTAACGTTAATTACTTTTCTTCTTTTGAAAAGATTCTTGAAGATCTGATGCCTTCTTACAGCCACCATATTATTATGGGCGATTTCAACACTTGCTTGCTTAAAAATGACTCACGCTCAAAATCCCTTAAAGCACTTGTTGAGGCTTGCAACTTATCTATCTTACCCTCAAATGCCACACATTATTTCCCTAATTGTGCCCCTTCGCTTCTTGATCTCACACTAGTTTCATCAACTGAACATGTTGCAAAATATTTTCAATACTCTGCGGACGCTTTTTCATATCATAATTTATTGTTTTTGTCTTACAAGATCCGTCCCCCTAAGGCTAAGCCCAAAGTTCTTCTTCAGCGCAATTTTAGTCGGATGAATATTGACAAGCTTCGAGAGGATGCCGAAATTGCTGATTGGGATGCAATTTTAGAGGCACAAACTGTTGATGAGAAAGTATTTCATTTTAATGCTACTTTGTCTCATCTCTACGACATTCACGCTCCCGTGCGTCCAATTAAAGTTAAGCATCTTCCTGCTCCCTGGCTTACTGAGGAGATTAGGGCACTTATAAATAAAAAGAATCTGGCAAAATCGAAGTATAAGGGGAATTCTTCTGAAAAGAATAAAGCCAAGTATCATGCGCTGCGCAATCAGTGTAGCACGGTCTGTCGTGATGCTCAAAGGCGTCACATTCATTCAGCCGTTAAAGATGGTGATCCGTCCAAGGTCTGGAAGTTTCTTAAGTCCCTAGGAGTTGGTAAATCTTCACAAAATTCTGTTCCTAACAAAAATATCGACTTCGACCAGCTTAACCAGCATTTCTCTACTTCTGCCACGTTTAGTGGGCCAGTTAAAACTAATACTATTAACTTTCTTTCGAGTATCCCAACTCCGGACTTTCCTCCCTTTTCTCTTGCTCAACTCACAGCCAGTGATGTTAAGAAGAACATATTAGCAATTACCTCCAATGCCGTGGGACCTGACAGCGTTAGCCGTAAAATGATCCTGCCTCTCCTTGATCTCCTTGTTCCCATAATTACCAATATCCTCAATAGCTCGATCTCTTCTGGCGTCTACCCTTCGTCGTGGAAGGATGCCAATATTATTCCTATTCCAAAAAAGACCTCTCCTTCTTCTCTTTCTGATTATCGACCCATCTCTATTCTTCCGTTCCTGTCAAAAGTCCTGGAACGCCTTGTTCACCAACAATTGACATCTTTTTTGAATAGAAATGACCTTATGAATCCCTTCCAGTCTGGCTTCCGATCGGGTCATAGTACGGCTACCGCTCTGGTCAAAATCACTGACGATATCCGGGCAGGCATGGATAATAGGAAAGTGACTGTTTTATCGCTGCTGGATTTCAGCAATGCCTTTAACACCGTAGACTTTGAAATTTTGCTTGCAATATTGCGTTCTCTTAACATATCTCCTGGAGTGATTGATTGGTTTCATAGTTATTTAATTGGTCGTCGGCAACGTATAAAGGTAGATTCTTTCCATTCATCGTGGTGCAGCACGCTAGCCGGCGTGCCGCAGGGTGGTGTGCTGTCTCCTCTTCTTTTTTCAATTTTTATTAATTCTATCACAACCAACATTTTCTCATCTTACCACCTTTATGCTGACGATCTCCAAATTTACGCTCAAGGCACTATTAGCAATTTGCCACAAACTATCCACTGTTTAAATGTTGACTTGGAACGTATTTCTCACTGGAGCGACCGCTACGGACTAAAAGTCAACCCCGCTAAAACACAAGCGATACTCATAGGCAGCCCCAAGCTAATACCTAGGGTTGACTTTAGCAACTTGCCTACTGTAGTGTTTAATGGTGTGCAGATTCCATACTCGCAGCAGGTCAGGAACCTAGGTGTGATTATGGACAGAACATTGTCGTGGGTGCCTCAAGTGAGCGAGGTTAGCAGGAGGATGTTTGCTTCAGTTGGTTCTCTCCGCAGGCTCCGCAACTTCTTGCCTCTCGTCACTAAAATTGCGCTTGCTCAATCCCTTCTTCTTCCTATATTAGACTATGCTGACGTTTGCTACCTTGACCTATCTGAGGTTCAGCTGAACAAACTTGAGCGCCTCCAAAATCTTTGTATCAGGTTCATATTTGGCTTGCGCAAATATGACCACGTTTCTCAATTTCGCACTCAGCTCAAGTGGCTTCCCATTCGTCGTCGTCGGGATTCTCATATTCTTGCCTTACTTTTCAGCATACTTTTCATCCCCACAACTCCTCTATATCTCAAAGAGCGCTTTAATAGGCTCACTTCCATCAGATCTTTACAAAACCATCTTCTCGCTCCACCACCTTCATCCTCAAAATTTTATAATAATTCTTTCACCTTTCGGGCTGTTCGACTGTGGAATGCTTTGCCGCGGCATGTAAGATGTGCGAAATCACTTCCGGTTTTTAAAAATTATTTGAAGGAACATTACTTGTCACTCCCTTGAATTGCCTTTATATATATATATATATATTATAGAATATATATTTATGTATGTATATGTATTTATGAAGATTGTGTTATTCGTTTATTCTGATGTATGCGTATGTGTTATTTTGAATCTTCTTGCAGTTCTTCTGCACTACCTGTTTTTTCCCAGTTTTAGTTAATTGTTTTCCCGCTACCCAAAGGTTGTCTGGTAGAGATCGCTTAAAGCGATAAGACCGCCTGTTGTTACCATTTTTTTAGTCAGCTACTGTACAACTTATCACTAAGTGGTGCAATAAAGAATATTTATTATTATTATTATCACTAAGATGTTACGCCGTTTTATCCTAGACGGGTTCGCATACAGATTTATAGGGAAGGAGGTTATAAAACGAAATTGTATGATCCGAGGTAAGTAGGCTGAAGTGCCAACTTCAATTTCTTTGACCCGAATTGCCATTGAACGTTACATAGCTTTGGGAAATGTGTTTAATGTTTCACGAGGCCACAAATTACATGACAATACTAAGTAGTTTGACTTGCGTTTGACTAATAAGAACTGGCCATTAGAAACTATATTATTAAAACGGCTAAAACTCTTTTATTTGTCACTCCAGGTAACATGTCTGGAAGTGTGTATGGTCGCCCTAACTTTAATCGTGACGGGGGTTGGGTGTTACCGGCAGCATGATATAATTTATTTATAATTTATTTATTCATTGTAATGTCATGCATACGTAATAAGATGTTACATTTTAATTATAAGTCATTCCATGACACCCTGTTAGGGCACACAACAAGTTATTACCACCACCACCACCAGCATATCAGCCCTAGGACGTCCACTGCTGGACATAGGCCTCCCCCAATTTCATGGGGGGTAAATGCCATAATCGCCACGCTTGGCATGCGGGTTGGCGATCGCAGTATCTCCACCGCCACTCAAGCCAAGTTATTACCATTCAAGTGGAAATAGGTCACTTTACTACGTTATAATTATGAAATCTAAGGCTACCTACATTGCTAAACTATCGTCATCGAGGAATTCGTTCATGGAAACCTATTGTTCCAATTATAGAGCAGAAAGTGTGTCTTGATAACGCGTGCACGCAGTGAATTCATTGATCGGATGGGACGATCCCTTATCGCGATCTTCCACAACGCCTGCAGCGCAGAACTGCTCCCCTGCCCCCGCCCTGTCGGCGCGTGCGAGCTTTGCGGCGGGCGGCGGGGAGACTGGTGCGGTGCAAATTCACTGCGAGTGCACTCATTCCAGGAAGAACTCCTGAATAGTTTGAAACATGTCGCCCGAAGTGACAATTAATTCGCGTGTTTTAACCGTTTTAGTAATATAATTTTAAAAGTTACTCTCGAAAGTTTAAATTCAAGTACTGGCAATTTGACCAGCCGGTCTTAACTTACATCCTGCGCCAGTCAGGAATAACTCATTTATTTATTTATTTATCCTATGGCAATTATTTTAAAACGTGAGATCTATGAGAAGACAGTACGGTTGCCAGTTTGTTGCACTTTTAGCACCACCAGCCCAGGGGTCACGTAGGGTATCGGTAGGTCTGTACCTACTAGTATTTATTTGTTCTGTGGTACCTACCATAGCATAGTAAAAGCGGTAGTGACACTGACAGCTGGCAGTTTTCTCATATCGTACCGCCTCCACACCGCCAAATCAGGAAGTCGCCATAGGGTCACCAACCTACGATCACAGACCAATCAACGTTAAATAACACCAGCAGCTGTCATCCCTTAGGAACTTGTCAAGCTTTCCATTCCAAGTCTTTAACGAAAACCGCTTACGATTACAGACGGTTTGATGCAACCCAGCCTTAGATGGTTCAACCACGGTTTAACCCAGCCTTAGGCTGCCTTTCCACCAAAGGTGTACTATGCTACTCGTACGTTGCTATGGATGCGTTTGAGTCCACCAATCAAATTCATTGGTCCACGTAGTATAGCACTGGTGGAAACGAGTTTTCGTAGCGTAGCTTTCACATCCTCGTAACATAGCTGCATAGCACATCTCTGGTAGAAAGGCACCCTTAGATGGTTCAAGTCACTGCCGTTAGCTGGGCCTCGTAATATAGGATTATACGTGCCTGCGCGATAAATCAGGCTTGTTAGCTGGGTTATTTACGCCCGGCGTAAATACAAATACTGAAGAAATTTGTAGCTCCTTATATTTGTTAAGCGTTAATTAAAGATACTGCTTTCTCGACAGTATAGGCACGTTTATACAAATTTACATGTATGTACTCATGTGTCTGTATTCATATTCGTACCTACCAGGCCAGATGAACATATCCTTATCCCAATCTTCCGTTTATACTGAAACATGTGATATGTGTCGACAACGACGTGACTAATCAATAATCGCTTATCATTGGAAAGTGACAACTAGTCAGCCTTCAAAAAGTCTAGCCTCTGTGGTTTTTCTGTAGAAAAGAGTGGAGGGAGACAAAGTACCTACTATCTAAACAAATATTCATATTTAGATAGCTAGCTTATAGTGTAATGTCGGTAAACACGCGATGGGCTGCCAGTTTAGTATAAACTCAGACCCCACTTTTAAAAGTCGCTCTAAAAAGCCCAGGGACAAGAAAATCTCACATTATCTCCCGCTTTGAAAGCACTTGAGCTAAATTGTTAGGAAAATTAATATAAATGGTAATTTCTTAGGGCCGAGATATACTCGTAATTCGTCTGCATTGTCCAGGCGCGGTTGATTGAGAAAAACGGCCGTGTTTTTAGAATCTAGACATGAAATGGCTTAGGTTGTCTGGAATGGTATTAACTAAAGTATTATGTTTCGTTTCATATCAAATTTTGCAAGCTAATTTTAAGAAGACAAGGGCCAAATTAAATAAATAAATATTGGGGGACAATCTTACACAAATCGACCTGGTCCCAAACTAAGCAAAGCTTGTACTATGGGTACTAGACGACGATATAAATACTTATATAGATAAATACATACTTAAATACATAGAAAACATCCAAGACCCAAGAACAAATATCCGTGAAGAATGCACAAATAAATGCCCTAGCCGGGATTCGAACCCGGGACCTCTAGCTTCGGAGGCAGGGTCACTACCAACTAGGCTAAACAGGTCGTCAATTATATGAATATATCTTAAAATATGTGTTTGCATTTTCAGAAGTTAAAAAATGCAGTGGTAGTGGTAGAGGCTTGCTCTAGGCTCAACTAAGACATGGATTTTGCAAGAATTGCAAGTGCCAACATTAGGTATTATGAAAAATTTATCAAGGGCTCTATTTTCAATTGCATTTGTATGGAATGGCTACCGACGGCGTCACTATCACTACTCTTGTTAAATAAAATGTTAATTTTAACTGTAAATATTTTTACGAGCGGAATCGTCCGCTCCGTGGAATTATAATTTTCGACCGAAATGAAAAATTGAAAAATTGATTACCCGGCTGGGCGGGATTTGAACCCGCGACCTCTGGAATCCGCTACATGGACGGATTAATTTTTTCATTTCGGTAGGAAATTATGTTAACTTTATATGTACGGAACCTTCAGCGCGCAAGTCTAACTCGCAAGTGCGCGTTAGACTAGTGACAGTTGACTTTCGAAACAATTGACAAAATTTAAAATTTTTTAGTAATATGAAATCTTTACTCATTTCGTTTATTTGGTAACAAGAAACCACAAAATATTTTTTTTATTTTTATATAGCTATTTAGTTTTCTAAATATTCACGAAAATGTGAAGAAAGCCCATATCGTAGTAATGACGTCACTACTATGAATTTGTGACAGTCACAGTGCACAAAAAGAACAGCAGTTCACTTTCTTTAGTAAAGTCTTAGTAACAGTGCTTCTGTATGAATGATGTGTTTCGCTGTGACGTCTTACTTGTCACTTACTCTCTTTTAGAATAAAAAACTTTTGAAATTGATTTATTCATATGAAATTAGGATATGGGACGACCTGTTTAGCCTAGTTAGTAGTGACTCTGACTCCGAAGCTAGAGGTCCCGGGTTCGAATCCCGGCTAGGGCATTTATTTGTGCATTTTTCACGGATATTTGTTCTTGGGTCTTGGATGTTTTCTATGTATTTAAGTATGTATTTATCTATATAAGTATGTATATCGTCGTCTAGTACCCATACTACAAGCTTTGCTTAGTTTGGGACTAGGTCGATTTGTGTAAGATTGTCCCCCAAACCCCCAATATTATTATTATTATATTTTCGAGAATTTAAAAAAGTGGTTTTACTTAACTTTTTATTCTCTACTTGATTACATCGGAAAAAAGCCTGCTTAGAAAATGAAATGTTGTCAATTACCAATAGAGGATTCTTCTTCTAAATTATCTCGCATAAACAAATAATCTTACACAAAACAAACCAGTCCCAAATTAAACTTGTGTAATGGGTACTGGAAGACAATATATTTAATAGATAAAAATACTTAAATACATAGAGAACACCCGTGACTCAGAAACAAATATTTATGCTCATCTGGGACCACCAGGTTCGTAGTCATGGTCACTAACGACTATGCTACATATATAGAAATAACAAATAGAAACCAATTTATTTCAAACCACATAAACAGCACATTACAATTAAAATGTTAGTACGAGTGACAGCAAACAAAAAAACTAGCTTAACTTAATAGTACATTACGATACAAGTGCAGAAAATAGGAAATTCGAATTACCTATTCGCACGTGTATCGTACAACGTTTTACAGTACATATGGCTCTTTAAAGTTTCGACATATGCATCTGCTGATTACCGCACTCGTGCGGTAAAGTAGCACCATATGTACTGTAAAATATTCATCATCATCATCATCATGTCAGCCGAAAGACGTCCACTGCTGGACATAGGCCTCCCCCAAAGACTTCCACAATGACCGGTCCTGCAACACCCGCATCCAGCGGACACCCGCGACCTTCACCAGGTCATCAGTCCACCTTGTGGGGGGCCTGCCCACGCTACGCCTTCCGGTACGTGGTCACCATTCGAGAACCTTTCCGCCCCAACGGCCATCGGTTCTACGTGCTATGTGCCCCGCCCACTGCCACTTAAGTTTAGCGATTCTGAGGGCTATATCGGTCAATTTGGTTCTGCTGTGGATGGCCTCATTCCTGATGTGATCCCGCAGAGAAACTCCCAACATAGCTCTCTCCATTGCCCTTTGGGTGACTTTGAGCCTTCTTATGAGGCCCATAGTAAGCGACCACGTTTCAGTGCCATATGTCATCACTGGCAACACACACTAGTCAAAGACTTTCGTCTTGAGACACTGCGGAATATTGGACGAAAAGATGTGCCGTAGCTTCCCAAACGCTGCCCAGCCGAGTCGGATTCGACGATTAACCTCTTTCTCGAAGTTGGATCAACCTAACTTGACAGTCTGTCCTAGGTATATGTAATCGTCTACAACTTCGAGCGTAAAGGGTCCGATTGTTAAGGGAGTTGGTGCGACATGGACATTTGACATGATCTTCATCTTGTCCATGTTCATCCTTAGACCAACTTGCTCGGAGGCTTTACTGAGGTCATTGAGGTACTTAAATCCTCCATGGTCTCAGCCAAGACGACTATATCGTCAGCAAACCGAAGGTGAGTGAGGCAGTCGCCGTTTATGTTGATGCCTAGCCTTCTCCAGTCCAGAGTCTTGAAAACATCCTCCAGTGCAGCGGAGAACAGTTTAGGAGAAATAACATCTCCTTGCCTGACTCCCCGCTGCAACGGAATAGGCTTTGAGTTCTAGTCCTGGAGTCGGACTGACATAGTGGCGTTCTTGTACAAACTTTTCAGCACTTCGATATAGCGGTAGTCCACTTGGCACCGTTGGAGAGATTGTAGTACAGCCCACGTTTCAATCGAATCGAAGGCTTTCTCGTAGTCCACGAACGCTAAACAGAGGGGCAGGTTATACTCCTCACCCTTCTGTATAACCTGACGGAGCGTATGGATGTGGTCTACGGTGCTAAAGCTTCTTCGGAAACCGGCTTGTTCAGGAGGCTGGAAGTCATCTAGCCTGCGTGTGAGACGGTTCGTAATGACTCTTGAAAACAGCTTATAGACATGGCTCAGAGTGAGATGGGTCGGTAGTTCTTCAGTAAGGCGTTGTCACCCTTTTTGAAGAACAGCACCACCACACCTCTGTTCCATGCCTTTCGAGTTTTCCTTTCCAGTAAGACGGAGTCGAACAACTTCTGAAGGGACCTAAGGACTGGTTTTCCACCCGCCTTCAGGAATTCAGCTGTGATTCCGTCTTCACCGGGTGCCTTGTTGTTCCTCAGCTGCTTAAGAGCCATTCTAATCTCGTACAGGCTGATGTCCGGGATATCTTCGGTATAGTGCCGGGTTAATCTAGCTCTAGGGTCTTCCGCCAGACCAACTTCGGGTCTGCTAGTTGACGTGTATAGCTGTCCTAAAAGCACTCTATCTACTATCACCTTCAGTTTTTAATCTGGCTAGCTGCCTCTGCCCAATAGACAGATCTCTTGAGAAAACTTTAGAGCCCTTATTCTGCTCGTTGGCCTCTTCAATACGATTTGTATTGACTTGGCGCAGATCGCGGGTAAGGGACTTAGATATCTGTTTATTGAGCTGCTTGTATAATGTCGCATCTGCTGAAGACTGCCGAATCATTTCATTCCTTTCCTCGATGAGCCTCTGAGTGGAGATAGAGAGCCTTTTGGCTCTGTGAGTTCGTTGGACCTTAAAGAACTTAGACCCAATGCTATGGACAGCTTCCACAAACCCGTCGTTGAATTCCTCCACATCGCCGCCTAGACAATCGAAACGGTTTTGGAGTTTCAGCTCTCGGGGTTTTGGATTTGGACTGCTGCTGGACGGAGCGTGGACTTCATCAGTCGAGAGCGCTCTAGCTTGACGCATATATTCAATGTGCCTATTACCAGACGATGATCACTTCCGGTTTTAACCGTATTGATCACAGAGACATCATTGAATACATGCCTTTTCGTCGTCATAATGCAATCTCGTTTTTTTTTGCACCGTCGGGACTCATCCAGGTCCACTTCCTGTGCTCGCGTTTCTTGAAGAAGGAGTTCATCATCTAGAGTCCCTCCTTCTCCAAGACACCAACCAGTAGTTGGCCCCGGTGGTTCCGACTTCCAACTCTAAATTGCACCACTCTCAGCTCTTCGCCGTCTCTCTTGCCCAGTTAAGATTCTTCGCACCCCTGTAAAATATTAAACCTGCTTAAACTAAGTGAACCATTACAAAGAGCAGTGGTGCTGCTATAGTGGCCGCAATTGGACACCACTCAGCATAATGCTCTGACCTGAAAAATGCCAAAGCGCTGGTCTTCCGTAGAGCCCTGCGGGCCTACTCCGAACTTCGAAAATTGAACTTCGTATCGTGCTGTCCCTTTTTCTCATATAGTGTATAACACGAGAGTGAAAGGGACGGCACGACACGAAGTTCGATTTTCGAAGTAGGCCCTCAGGACTGTAAGAATAGATCCGAACAGCGAAAAGTGACAGCCAAGAAACCACATACTTCAAATTCGTGATAAAGATAAAGAGATCAATAATAATAACGTGTCGCAGGGTAATTACGTCCGAACAATTATATTTAGATCTGCCTTACGCATCCCCAAAAAGCGTAATCACCCCGCCGGTCGTTAAAAGTAAGTTAGCCCTAACCCAATTGATATTTAAATTTCATTTGATTATTTATTTATTACCCCGGCACTATACCGAAGATATCCCGGACATCAGCCTGTACGAGATTAGAATGGCTCTTAAACAGCTAAAGAACAACAAGGCATCCGGTGAAGATGGAATAACAGCTGAACTCCTGAAGGCGGGTGGAAAACCGGTCCTTAGGGCCCTTCAGAAGTTGTTCGATTCCGTCTTACTGGAAGGGAAAACTCCAAAGGCATGGAACAGAGGTGTGGTGGTACTGTTTTTCAAAAAGGGTGACAACGCCTTACTGAAGAACTACCGCCCCATCTCAATTCTGAGCCATGTCTATAAGCTGTTTTCAAGAGTCATTACGAACCGTCTCGCACGCAGGCTAGATGACTTCCAGCCTCCCGAACAAGCCGGATTCCGAAGAGGCTTTAGCACCGTAGACCACATCCATACGCTTCGTCAGGTTATACAGAAGACTGAGGAGTATAACCTGCCCCTCTGTCTAGCGTTCGTGGACTACGAGAAAGCCTTCGATTCGATTGAAACCTGGGCTGTACTACAATCTCTCCAACGGTGCCAAGTGGACTACCGCTATATCGAAGTGCTGAAGTGTTTGTACGAGAACGCCACTATGTCAGTCCGACTCCAGGACCAGAACTCGAAACCTATTCCGCTGCAGCGGGGAGTCAGGCAAGGAGATGTTATTTCTCCTAAACTGTTTTCCGCTGCACTGGAGGACGTGTTCAAGACTCTGGACTGGAGAAGGCTAGGCATCAACATAAACGGCGAGTACATCACTCACCTTCGGTTTGCTGACGATATAGTAGTCTTGGCTGAGACCATGGAGGATTTAAGTACAATGCTCAATGACCTCAGTAAAGCCTCCGAGCGAGTTGGTCTAAGGATGAACATGGACAAGACGAAGATCATGTCAAATGCCCATGTAGCACCAACTCCCGTAACAATCGGACACTTAACGCTCGAAGTTGTAGACGATTACATATACCTAGGACAGACTGTCCAGTTAGGTAAGTCCAACTTCGAGAAAGAGGTTAATCGTCGAATCCGACTCGGCTGGGCAGCGTTCGGGAAGCTACGTCACATATTTTCGTCCAATATCCCGCAGTGTCTCAAGACGAAAGTCTTTGACCAGTGTGTGTTGCCAGTGATGACATATGGTACTGAAACGTGGTCGCTTACTATGGGCCTCATAAGAAGGCTCAAAGTCACCCAAAGAGCAATGGAGAGGGCTATGCTGGGAGTTTCTCTGCGTGATCGCATCAGAAATGAGGCCATCCGCAGCAGAACCAAAGTGACCGATATAGCCCTTCGAATCGCTAAACTTAAGTGGCAGTGGGCGGGGCACATAGCACGCAGAACCGATGGCCGTTGGGGCGGGAAGGTTCTCGAGTGGCGACCACGTACCGGAAGGCGTAGCGTGGGCAGGCCCCCCACACGGTGGACTGATGACCTGGTAAGGGTCGCGGGTGTCCGCTGGATGCGGGTGGCGCAGGACCGGTCATTGTGGAAGTCTTTGGGGGAGGCCTATGTCCAGCAGTGGACGTCATTCGGCTGAAATGATGATGATGATGATGATTTATTTATTACCTCTTTGTTCAAAAATTATAATATTTACTTACTAAAGTTTTGATTTTTGATTAGAAATGCGCATATTTCTCTTTCAGCAAGGGCGTTCGTGGCCTAGCGGCGCCCGCGTACCGCGTGCGGTATGTGAGGTTAAGCAATGTCGGGTGCGGTCAGCCCTTGGATGGGTGACCGCTTTGAGTGGTTACTATGTGAGCGCTCCCGTGCTTTGGAAGGCACGTTAAGCCGTTGATCCCGGCTGCTGTCTATGATAGCAGTCGTTAAGCCAAGTTAGAGGCATTGGGGCGGCTTGAGAACTTCTAAGTCAAGTTGCCCACTCACTTGATAAGCCTAATCCCAATAAGGTCTAGTTTCCCCCTTGGATTGGAAGGTCAGATGCCAGTCGCTTCCGTAAAAACTAGCGCCTACGCCAATTCTTGGGATTAGGTAGTGGACATGCATGCTGCAACTGTACTGGGAATAACGCTAGGATGATGATATTTCTCTTTCAGCAGAGGTTCGGTTACTAATTTCATCATCAGCTTGGCTCTTGTCGGTGGTGTAGACGCCATTTCTCTCGGTACTCGGCTAAAGCCGGATTCATACAATACAATACAATTACTCTTTATTGCACACCTCACACCATATCAGCCCTAGGACGTCCACTGCTGGACATAGGCCTCCCCCAATTTCATGGGGGGTAAATGCCTTAATCGCCGCGCTTGGCATGCGGGTTGGCGATCGCAGTATCTCCACCGCACTCAAGGAATGCTGCTGCCCATTCCCCGGTGGTCTTGGTCGTAGTTTTAGGACATACCCGGGTCCACATTCACATTCACATAATAAATCATCATACAATATGAATAAACAAAGATACAGGGAGTCAGAGGTAAAACAGATACAGGGAGACGTACTCGTACAATCTGGGTCTCTTCAAGACAGAGTGAATATTACTGAAACAGTGAGCAACATCAGGCCTTGTCATCGCTTTCCATCAGGTGCGACTAAGGCCAATCGCTGGTCAGTCTATCATAAAAAAAAAACAAGAGGCAAACAGGCAGGATTCATACTTATCTGATTCTCACTGATGCGCTCTGTTGGCTGACGCAGTAGACGCGTCAGACAAAATTGAATTTAACCGTACTAAATGTATTCAAACTTAATAAAATAATATGCAATATAATACGATTTATAAGTAAACTAAAATGTATTAAGTAATACGGGAACTCCCGGGAAACATGAACACATTATTTTTGGTGGTTGTAACACTCTTAGTTAGTTAGACTGTACGTCCTCCCGCAAAGTTTAGGTACATATAAAAACTCTACCCCTTGATCATCATATCAGCCGAAGGATGTCCACTGCTAGACATAGGCCACCCCCAAAGGGTGCCACAATGACCGGTCCGTCCTGCACCATCGGTATCATCTCCCACGACCTTTATCAGGTTATCCACTTACCCTTGTGGGGGCCCTACCCACGTTGCGCCTTCGGGTGGGTGGTCGCCACTCGAGAACCTTTCCACCTCAACGGCCATCGGTTCTACGTGCAATGTGCTCCGCCCACTGCCACTTAAGGGGTCTTCCTGACTTGGTGGGGCGGAATCGATATGTTTTCTCATATCGTACCGCCTCGCAGAGAAATACTTTGATCTTGCCTGAAGTTTAAAATTATGAATGTTTTTTTTTTTAAACCCATCATCATCCACCACTTCACACAATTTGTAAGCCGAGTACTGCTAAATAAAACATGAATGCAGTGCAGAATGTGTGTTCGAGAATGCAAGTTGTCCGGTCGAGTTACTCGCGCGAGTACACTTGCATCAACACCACCGAGCTACTTACCAAATTACGTAAACGAATCAAAATGGCTGGCGCCCTGAAATGAAGAATATATACTTACTTATAGTAGTCCGACCACTATAGGTGAGAAACTCAAGTGAAATTTATTGTACGTCAACAGCAAATGTAGATGATTATTTTAGTACTTTGTCGCACTAACGTGACATTACTGTTACAGTTGGGATGCGTCAAAGTAGTGAAAGTGACAAAAGGTACTATTTATGTAAATCATCCCTGGCCTGGTTTGACGACCTGGTTTGACGAACTGCTTCCGAAGCTAGAGGTCCCGGGTTCGAATCCCGGCCAGGGCATTATTTGTGCATTTAGCACGGATTTTGTTCTTGGGTCTTGGATGTTCTCTATGTATAAGTAATTAAGTACTTATGTATTTATCTATATAAGTATGTATATCATCGCCTAGTACCCATAGTACAAGCTTTGCTTAGTTTGGGACTAGGTCGATTTGTGTAAGATTGTCCCCCAAAATTTGTTTTTATCTACTTTTGCTGTTGACTGCTTCCTAGTTGTGGTCTGTTCGAATAGGCATTTGTTTTGTTTGTATTAGAAATTTTAGATGATGTAAATGTCTAGATTCGAATAGATAACAACTACACACAATAAAGAGTAAAAAGGACTCGTACTCGTATTAGATTTAACTTCAATTTTGTATGGACTAATCATAAAGAAATCTTAAATTAACTGACTAAGGCTGGGTTGCACCAACTTACAATCACAGATCGAGCAACGTTAAATATGGCGCCGGCAGCATGCCATAGAAACTTGTCAAACTTTCCATACATTCAAATTTTAAAGAACACAGCTTACAATTACAGACGGTTTGGTGCAACCCAGCCTTAGACCGGGTTTTGCAAAGTTCCGTTAAACAAAATATCACATCAAGTTCCGACAGCTCAGTACGTTCTCTTAACATTATTTACCGTACCTAAAGACTTAAAACCGAGCCTCTATCTTGATTCATTTGATTGCAAAGCTTTAGTTAAAAATATTTAACTCTAGTAGACGAAGTCTCCATTAATACGACTAGGGTCGTTGCGCCGGTTACGAGACTAGCGTCAGTTTGTAACCACCTGCGGGGTATTTATTTTGGACCGTGCGTAAGGTAGATCAAATTGTCATTTTCCTTAGTAAAAATGACTGTTGGATTTACCAACGCACAGAGCGGGCGCGGCGCGATGCGAGGCGGAGGCGGTATTGTATTTTTGATCTTTCCGAAACTGTGGACTGTCGATTACTGCTTATATGTCACACACGCCACCTCCGCTCTACCGGGCTACCAAATACCGCGCGGATTTTTCGGTGCGACGTGCCCCGGACCGAAAAACCGCCTCCGCCCCGCAACGACGCTGCGCCGCGCTCTGTGTGTTTCAAGCTTTATGGATGATTCTCACTATACCGTTCTGTGTTCGGGCCTGAGCCTCAGTCGTAATTAGATTGGCCGTCAAACTTTTGCCCTGACCATAGACGTGCGGGTGGACTCGGCACCGGGCCGCTTCCGAGCGTCACCGGGCCCGGACGCGGCCGAGCCGCGCAACGGCTAGCGTCTATTTTATGTCATAGAAAACGAGCCGGCCCGGATACGGAACGGCCTACTGAGAATCATCCTTTAAAAGTTACGTGAATATGCTAAATGACAAAGTGTTTTCAATTAAAGTTATTAACATTTCTACAGACCCTAAAACAATGAGTCGTACATATACATTTTATTTGGCAGTTATTGAATGAGAATCCATTAAAAACAAGTAAATATCCTTTCAGTTCGCTCACTTATCCAAGTGGTTGAAAACTGATTTACCTACTTATTTGAATTTCTTAGTTTGAGCTTTGTTGTATGAAGCATTGCAATAAAAACCTATTATCACAATATTGTTCGTCCTGCAACAAACCCATTTAACCTACTTCCTAAAATAACGGTTTTGTGATCCTTTTAGCAGACAGATAGTTTAGGCAGGACAATAATCTAGGTTTAGTAACAATCCGCGGAACTCCGTAAACGGCACGCGCGGGGTTTTCGGTTTTATTATAACTAATACGGAACACGTGGACAATGTTTTTGCGTTAAATACATACAGGATGTGGTCTGTAACTGGAGCAAAAAATTTTACGGTAAACTTTTGAGCGCTCCAGAAAATTATTTCCAAGTGGTTCCAATTGAAAAAAAAGCACTTTTTTATAAAAAAAATATGCATATATAGCTTACGTGTAATTTTTTGCTCTACTGGAGCGATATTAACAACTCGTTATTTTAAAACACAGAAAAAGTATAAATAAAAATTTAAAAATCCCAAAAATATCCTTGAAATTCAAAAGAAAAACAAACTTTAAAAAACTTATTGGATTATTATATAAGGGAAGTGGATGCATGCCGCAACCCAATCAGGCGATGGCACGTCAAATCTAAATTTTATTTGTGTACAATGTGACAACTCTTTTAAAACCCAGAGGCCTCAATATTCATATTTCCAAAAAACATCGTCTTTGTCTCAGCCAAAATGGCCCGACAAACCAAATTCTATCCCATTCCATTTGTACCTGAGTGATCTAAAAAATAATGTGCCCGTTGTTAAAAGAGTTCCGCGCGGCGCTAGGATCTCCGTCGCTAACCACCTTTCAGGCCTGATTACAAAATGTGTGGAAAACAACCAAATTGATGATTGGCATAATCTTCTCCTTTTTAACCGACTTCAAAATTTCAAAAGAGGAGGTTATCAATTCGGTAGCATGTTTTTTTTTTTTTTTTTTTAATGTTTGTTAGTCCATAACTCCGTCATTTCTTCACCGATTTGGAAAATTATTTTTTTGATTGTAAGTATATATATCCAAGTTGATCCCGTTTTTGTCAAAACGCAGTTCTGATGATGGGATCCATGAGAAATTGAGGGAACTCCTCAAATCTTCAAGGCAAACATACAGTAATTTTTGTGTTTTTATCAACAAGTCAAGCATTTTCATCAAAAAATGTGACATTGGATGAAGTGGAACTGGTGATGATGATCAGAACAGAACTCTTCAACGACAAAAAGTTCACGTTTGGCGATTTGTCCTCCTAGCTGCGTTTGTTAAGCAAGTTTTATTTTCACGATTAATTTTTGTCATGCTCGATTTTTGATGATGGGATCCATGAGGAATTGAGGGAACTCCTCAAATCTTAAAGGCAATAATATAGTGATTTTTGTGTTTTTATGAACAAATCGAGCATTATCATACAAAAGTGTGACATTTGATGAAATGGAACTGCTGATGATGATCAGAACAGAACTCTTCAACGACGAAAAGTTCACGTTTGGCGATTTGTCCTTCTAGCTGTGTTTGTTAAGCAAGTTCTATTTTCACGATTGATTTTTGTCATGCTCGACTTCTGATGATGGGATCCATTAGGAATCGAGGGAACTCCTTAAATGTGAAAGGCACACAAATAGTGATTATAGTATTTTCATGAACTAATCAAGCATTTTCATTCATAAAAGTGACATTTGATGAAGTGGAACTGCTGATGATGATCAGAACGGAACTCTTCAACGACGCGTAGTTCACGTTTGGAGATTTGTTCTCTTCGTTTTGTTTGTCAAGCAAGCAAGGTTTTTTCATGATTCCATGAGGAATTGAGGGTACTTAGTCTTCTACCATTATAAACATACATTATAGCCATTTTCATTTTATTGTATATCTATCTAAGAGTGCACCATCTAAGTATAATAATCTTTTTCCGGCCTCCCTATAGAAGTCGATTTTTTTTTCTTAAAAATTATTTCATTCAATACTCTTCATGCCAAAAATAATGAAGCAAATTTTATTAACCCAAAAATCAAAAACAATTGCTTTTCGAATACAACTCATGCATGGTCACTTGCATGGTCAGGGACGATGGCAAGAGACCTGATGGGGTGTCTTTAGTTCCTTGGAGTGTGGGACGGATGTGGGATACTACCTGTGTAGATACACTTTCTGTTTCTAGTTTATATTAATGATTTACCAAACCTTGTAAATTATAAACATGATATAGTGCTATTCGCAGATGATGACGTCGCTTCTCTTCAAGGTAGGCCGCAAAGATACATACCGTAATAAATACAAGGTCCTCGGTAGAGAGTACATGTTTGTACCTTTTGGCGTCGAAACTCTAGGTCCATGGGGTCCCAGTGCGCATAAGTTATTTGCAGAAATTGCGAAGCGTCTGGTTGATGTAACTTTGGGGCTAGTATGATCGCTTATATGTCGGACATATAGCATTCGTCCCTCTCGCACTTACATACTTGAAAGTACGGGACGAATGCTATATGTCCGACATATAAGCGATCATACTAGCCCTGCTGGTGACCGAAGAGCTGGCGGTTTCCTCGCTCAACGTATCAGCATTGCTATACAGCGAGAAAATGCCGCCAGCATCCTCGGTACAATGCCTAACATTAAAACTAATTACAAAACTGAAATAAAACTAAATTAAATCTTAATATGGCCCCCGCGGCATTGCCGAAGATACTGGCAGCTACCTCAGCCAAAGAATTAGCTTGGCTATTCAGAGAGAAAATGCTGCCACTATCTTCGGCACAATGCAGCGGGGGCCATTTTTAGATTTAATTTATTTTGAGTTGTAATTAGTTTTAATGTTATTGTAATTAGTTTTATTTTTGGTCATTAATCTGTTTTTATATAACGTTCTAAATATACCTACTATATAACGTTTTAATTTTCTTTATATTATTATGGTTAAGTATTCTTGTATATATTTTCGTTGTACATAACTAAATGCATACCCTTTAAAGTCTAAAATGCAACAACTATTAACTTGATGCTATCTCAATCAGCATTGACTGCCGCGCTATAATCTCGTGGTATCAAGATCCATTACTTGGACATCATAACTTTAGATCGAAATTTATCCGAATTGAAAAATAAAAGGTATACTTTTTGGACACAAGAGGTTACTGCAAATGCTATAAGGAAGCGTCCTTAAATTTTTTTGCTCCTATTACAGGCCACACCCTTAAAAGTACATCATCAAAAATTTTTGCGGAGGCGGTTTTGCGGTGAAGCGGACGCGGTCCGGGCCACGTTGCACTTAAAAATCAGGGCGGTATTCGGTAGCGAGGTACGAGTAGAGCGGAGGCGGCGTGTGTGACATATGAAGCAGTAATCGATAGTCGAAAGTTTCGTAAAGATCAAAAATGCAAAACCGCCTCCGCCCCGCACCGCGCCGCGCCCGCCTTGTGCGTTTCAAGCTTTAGGCTAAGATGACGCTAAAAGAAAAGGGATGGTATCGGTGATTATTAAGAGGGCGCAGTACGCTCGGTTCTCCATACAAACGTATTTACGCTCTCATTTTAAAACGCCAGGCTAGAATAACACGAAACTTTGTATACACAATGGGATCCGGCATATCTAGGTCGGAAATTAGTTTCTGTTGCTAGAAATTGTAAAAGCAAAAAATACCGCGGTTTTTTGAGATTTTTGCGGCTTGTATGAAAACCTTAATAATCGCTGTATTTTTTCTCCATTATAATTTCAAGCAACAGAATCTAATTTTCGACCTAGATATGCCGAATCCCATTGTGTATAAAAAGTTTCACGTTATTCTAGCATGGCGTTTTAAAATGAGAGCGTAAATACGTTTGTATGGAGAACCGAACGTACTGCGCACTCTTAACCATTATTTTCATTCATTCATTCACAACTATTGGTATATATGTCTTCTTCAATTTTGATAGGTATACTTATTATTATTACTAAGTTTATAATTTATTTCAATTAGTGTTCATTGTATGTGGTGTTACATGTTAATCTACCATTTTTATTTGTTGTTTATTGGTTGCCTATCTGTACAATTTTTGTAACTTGATTTGGACATGTTTGATATATGATGTACGTAGGAATATTTTTTTGTGTCATATTCAAATGCAATTTATATTGTTACTGAATAAATAAATCAATAAATAAATGTCAAAATAAGAACCACCACTAGGTTTATATCCTAAGTACTAAATAAATTCTGAATTCCTGCGCTAGCATTGAAACTAACGTCTGTTTTTGTCGATTACAGAGAAATGATTGTGTGTAAATTCAAGCCCTTTCAAAATGGCCAAAAGAAGGCAATATCGCGGATTCCATGCAAATGCGATTGCGAACCAGAGTCGTAAAATGTCTGATTTGTTGGATCAAGAATGCTGGGATTTAGAGCCCCTGTGTACTTAAGTGTCGTTTACAAAAACAGCACAGAATAATTAATAGTAAAAGTTTTCTGTCTAAAAAAATGCCATTTTTTTTACAAGCTTTTATTGTCGACTGTACTTTTCCACAATCATCAACTACTGGTTGAGACGGTTCGAATACGTAAGCCCAAACACGGTGGGTTTATCTTGTGTAGTTTACCTTAGTACCATAATATTGTATTGTGACCGAACTTACATAAGTATGCCAAATTTCTGCCCAATCGGTTATCGGCAAGTGGCTGAAAAAAGGATTACAAATTTTGATGACAACTTACTTAAGTTACAATACTTACATATAAATTTACATTACATACGAATAGTGAAAGTTAAATAAAAGCTTGTAACAACGTCTGACAGCTAGAAAACTTATAACATGGCGTCCATCGTTTATACCCACACCCCGGAGGTGTGTGAGTGTGATAGCCGAGTTTTGCCGAAGTGCCTAAGGAATAACTTTCCTCTACGAACCATCACCAATCGCGGGTCTACCTCCTGGCGACCCTCGCACTCCACACCGAGTCACCGACTCACAAACTGATATAAGGACCAAAGCCCACACCCTGACACAACCACTAACAGGCAACACCGTCCCACCGACCTTTTCTGTTCTGTCCTCGTGTCCCACGGAGGGTGCCTTCGGAGTTCAGGGCCCTCCGGCGTCATCGAGTAGTAAATGGAGGAGTCGCTAAAGAACTACAAAACCAAAAATAATCCTCTACGTGCTATGACTGGCAGGTGCGTAGGCGGGAAACGTCATAGGCACTTGACAGGCCGCGCGATGTGTTGAAAAATTTGGTCATTAATTGTGTTTTTAAAGTTCCCATCAATGTTTATGAATGTTTGTTTAGCGAACAAAAATTCCTAACTTACAGAAATCCTTTATTAAAATCGTACAACACGAGGATCACCCTGTTCATTCCTTTTCATTGCAAATAAACAAAAGGAGAAAAAAAAATCAAGTACTTATACTATATTATATCTACTTACCTTTTTCCTTCAGCCTGTTAAGCACAAACGGACGCTGCTGCCAATGTAGGTAAAAGTAGGTAACCTTTATGTATGTCTTTACCTAATTTAATTTGTAGTAGTGGTTATATTTCATTGAATTTAGTATTTTTAGTGCACCTTAAGTACGGTTTGTAAAATATATTGAGTTGAATTTAATTGATATTTTAAGTCTAGAATTGATAAAAAAACAAACTATCCATAATTCTGATAGGTAAACTAAAAGTATGTAATGCTGGGTTAAAACAGCAATGACTTACACTGTTGTCCACACGATGGTCTACTTGCGTTTGTTTATTCGTGCCTCCCGTCGGTGCGACTATGCCCTGCGTACTACGCCTGGTACGGCTTTCTCTGCGCAACGAAAGTACCTATAATTCTGCACCGTTTGAACCCAGCATAACGGACCTTTGTTACAGTAATAACCACCAATTAAAGTCATATATTTATGCTATTATATATGTGAATTGATACGTATCTATTTTCTCTTCGTTACTATCGAATACACGACTATTGCCGGCTAATATCATAGTTAGCAACTTTTTTTTAAATAAATATCGTATCTAATAAGCAATTTGAGGAAATTCACACTTCTATTTATTTTTTTCGTTTAAATTCTTCTGCAGGTATACAATAAAAGCAAAAAAAGTCTTTGATACGATCTAAAACTATCATGTAGAATTATCGATACTTACTTTTGTCACAATTTGGGTTCAAACTAATATTATAAAATTAGTATGGCCTCTTAAGTGCCAATTATATTCTAATAAGCTCAAGGAAAATAATATCATTTGTTTACATATATTGTATGCGTCCTTTGTGTCATATTTAAATTTTAATGGGTTATGAATGTATTTAACGATTCATTGAAATGAAACACCGTAGCCCTGCTGTATAAACATTGTTTAATACACCGTCATATGAAATAGGCAGTGTCATTCATAATTTGTCTGATATCGGCATATACATATATATAAACGATTACTATTTATATGTATTTATAGAAGTATACACCATTTATATACGTTGATATTCTAATGCACATTTTTAAAATGAACAATAAAATTTATATTTATGTATAATAATATATGTGATATTTTTTGCAACAGTACAACTAAAATTCAGTGCGACAATTTTACATTAAGAAAAGGTTTTTAAAGTAAAGTCATGAATTATGATATCATTAGGAGCACTGGGTCAACAGTCTGGCCCATTTCTTAGCACCATTATGATATCATTATGTTGAGGTGTTAAACATTAGGTCGATAATTTTACTTAAGTAATCTAAATTCACATTTCAACGGAAGAATGCTTCAAGCATTTCAGAAAACTTTAAACTATAGACTTATTTTAACTGTTAAACTTTATCCATAGCCACAACTCATTAAAGTATATATTACAAAATATTTCCAAGCCAAAACTGTAATAAAATACATATACTTATACGCTTTTAATTTTGTCTATAAGTCTGTAAATGCATTGTTTTACTTGGCACACCGCCAACGCACCAAACTTAAAGTACTACTATTCGATCTTGATATCCAAAAAGGCCCTATATGCAGATGAAATCAAACGTGCAAAGGTTATTTTAGAGTATCGAGAGAATGGAACTCAATTTGCTAGACCACAGCTTTTAGAAAACACATGTGATGAACGGTATGTGTAAAAACAACTGAGAATCTCACGTTTTCTTCTGATTTCTAGTACTCAATTTTCAAACATACATACAACTACAATTAATTTATTCAGTAATCTTATGTAACAGCAAAAGTTTTGATCTAGCAATCATATAAAACCCTACGCTTACACAAAACTTTCTTTACTTTTAAAGTCGTATACAAATATATTTTTATTCTCCCTATCTTGGACCGGCACACATACAAACCTATTCTTGCCTTCACTCTTCTCTGTTACATCTAGAGTTATAGAATACACGTTATTGGTCTTAACATCTAAGTTTAATATTTGTATCTGTTTATTGTTCTCACTGGCAGTGTTTTCGTCTTGGCAGTTAGTTTCATGTACTTCTACTTCTACTTTATTATCGTTGAGTTCGTTTATGGCTGCTATGAACTTCATGCTATTACGTCTAGTGTTTTCAACACTGATGATTTCTCCTATTTTTAACTGTTGGACGTTAGTTTCGACTTCTTTCGTCGTCTTTTTCTTACTCTCTTTGTTGACAATGTTTTTTTGCGAGCTAGCCCTGTTACTGTATCTCCTCCAGAATGAATCAGAGTTATGCTGGCTACTCGAAAATCCCGTTGAGGTAGTAGTGTTAAAAGTATCTCGCCTCTGCATGTTCTCTCTCAAGCTTCTCCCACAATTCATTAACTTGTTAATCCTCAGCAGCTTAACAAATCCCTCTCTAAATTTCGACGACATCAAATTGTACAATATCGGATTAATAGCGGAATTCAAATACAGCATTACTCTACAAAAATACAAAAGTATATAGTAACCATCTATACCTAACGACATTATTGTCTCTGGTGGGAATACAATGATCCAAAGAGTTAGCGCCTTGAAAGGCAGTAAACAGAGGAAGAAGGACAGAACAACGGTTCCCAGCATCAAGATGACTTGTTTTCTGTATCTCAGAACGTTGTTGTTATTATTGTTCTTGGAGTTCTGGGCGATGATGACAGGGTTCTCCATGAGGTTTTTTGCAATGACGCTGTACAATACCAGGAGGACGCCAAGGGGCACGATGAAGAAGACCGCGATGGTGAGGATGAAGAACAACGCCGACCAGAAGGTGTCTGCCTGCGTGAGGCAGACCGGGTTCTCGGAGCCATCTTCGTAGACCTCGTGGGTGAAGGTTGCCACGCCGAGGATGGGGCTGCGAACAATATTGATTTCATTATACTTGTACAAGTTTATACTTGAGGGATTCAAAGTTCGTTAATCAATGAAATTTCGTGTGGTTACTTAGTTAGTCAAAGTTTTCACACCTTACATCTCGTAATTGCAATCCGGATTATTTATGAGCAACCTCAGTACTAAAAAATTCAAACATTTGTCTTTAAATAACGCCATGCAATTAGACTTATCTAAAAAAATAATATTAGACTCCAACAAAATCTTGAAATTTTATTGGAAACCAATTATTAAAATTTGCTAAGGCTTTAATGTTTTTTATTTCTCACTGACTAATTCTAATTCTAACTGAGGCGTATATTTTTAATATCTGAAGACTACAACAATATTTTTACGTTTTATTCAAATTTCTCTAATTAGATCCTTTATTTACTAAATTAAGTCTAGCTATCGCGAACTGCCGAAAAACAAAATGAGGTTAATTTTCCAAGCGCTCCTTTAGTAACACAAAGTTCTATCTGACTTTGAACTCTATAGGCAGTTATGTCTTTTTTCGACTAGGCTACTATTTCATCTTGACTCAACAAGGCCTTGGAGTCACGAAATTACATTTCTTCGAAATTATTCCTAGACCCAAGAGACCTTTGATATTACATACGTGGAAGCAAATTTACTTTTATTACTTCGCTTCAAGTGCCTTGTTGTTACGGTTAAGCTTATACCACCTTATACGATTGAATAACATTTTTAATTTTATTTTGGTTGTCTGGAAGAGACCGATTATTAGCGATGAGAAACTTTAGTTTTATTTTCTATATTGTGTTTCTTGATGTGCGCAAGAAAGTGTATTTGTATTATATTGTTATATTGGACCTGGGTATGTCCTAAAACTACGACCAAGACCACCGAGGGATGCGCAGCAGCATCCCTGGAGTGCGATGGCGATTATGGCATTTACCGCTATGAAATTGGGGGAGGCCTATGTCCAGCAGTGGACGTCCATCGGCTAATATGGTGGTGGTGGTTATATTAGTAAATTATATATATTTGACATATTTAAAACAATGATCGTATAATCTAAGACTCTTTGTGGGTATTATTTGAGTTGTCACGTTTGTGAATAACAATCACCACAAGATGCGCAGAAGTGGGGCAGTACTGCATTCGTATCGGTTGACACTGACAGCTGACAGTGTTCTCATATCCTACCGCCTCCGCATCGACAAACCAGGAAGGCGCCTAACTCGCCAGCATACGAACTATGATAGTTACATATGAGTAAGTTGCCCCATATTTTTTCACTTGAATGTACCACATTTTTGAGTATACTGGCTATTCTATTCTTTTTAACTCCCGACGTATCTGTGTGGACCCGGGTATGTCCTAAAACTACGACCAAGACCACCGGGGAATGGGCAGCAGCATTCCTTGAGTGCGGTGGAGATACTGCGATCGCCAACCCGCATGCCAAGCGTGGCGATTATGGCATTTACCCCCATGAAATTGGGGGAGGCCTATGTCCAGCAGTGGACGTCCTAGGGCTGATATGGTGGTGGTGGTGGTGGTATCTGTGTTTCGGTGTATCTGTGTATGTGTGTGCCTGTCTGTCGCATTGTAGCTCTTAAACGGGGATTTGAATACGGTTTCTTTGATAGCAAGTTTTCCAGCCATCGTCCTTGGACATGTTTATTAAAATCGGTTTAGCCGTTTTTGAGATATTAAACTTTGAGATGAAATTGTCGTTTTTCAACCATTTTTTATTTAACTTGCACTGTTCGTATGTTAATTATGTAAGTTATCATCAAAATTTGCAATCCATTTCTTCAGCCTCTTGCCGATATCTGATTGAGCTGTAATTTGGCACACTTATGTAAGTTCGGTGACAATACAATATTACGGTACCACGGAGCTGATCTGATGATGGAGACAGAAGGTGGCCATAGCAACTCTTAAACTACACAGGATAAACCCATCGTGTTTAGGCTCATTCGAACCGTCTCAACGAGTAGTTGGTGAATTGATGATTGTGGAAAAGTACAGTCGGCAATAAAAGCTTGAAACAAAAATGAAGTTTTTTACCAAAACTGATTTAACTCATCTATTCTTATTTTTATTCCGATGCGTTCTGCCGTGTCGGCTATACCTACTGTGTCCAGCTTTAGAGCACATCATAAAGCATCAAGTAGTACGAAATGTTCCTTATTCATACAAAAGTTTCCAAGTATACGGTAAATTAAATGTCCCACTGCTTGGTATCCTATTTTATGACAGGTAATTAAAATGAAAAGTGCCAAGTAATGGACAGGTTTTGAGCTCTCGCAAGTTTATATTATGTTGGACCCAGAAGCACCCATCACCAGAATATATACAAGTTATCTCGGGTGGAATCCGATTAATTTTACGAGCGTGTAGGAACACCCCAGGCCAGGAGGCCCTGTTTAGAAAATAAAATGTCGGATAAACATAGGTAAATTTGGCCTTAGTTTATGTTTCTTATCTTTTTAACAAATATAGACTATACTGTTTTTCACGTAAGAAGAGTCCGGTGACAGCTGTCAACCCAGTACAAATTATGTCATTTTTGACGTATAATGACATAATTTGTACTGGGTTGATAGCTGTCAGCGGACTCTTCTTACGTGAAAAACAGTATAGTGGCTCCGTGAGCTGTAGACCTCGAAATTATTTTTTTCAAATTTCAAAAATTTCCAAAACCTGACTTGAAAAAAATTCTACATAATTATCGAACGTGTTCACAAATTTTCACGAGAATCGGTTGAGAAATGCTACCTGTAGAGGAGAACATCCGGACGTACATACCTACGGTATAATTTCGTATATTTTTTCAAATTTAAAAATTACCAAAAACAGACTCTACAAAAAAAATCTATAAATTATCGAATCTGCTCACAAAATTTCACGAGAATCGGTTGAGAAATGCGACCTGTAGAGGAGAACATCCCGACATACATACGATGAAATAAAAAATAAATTATTTTCGAATTTAAAAATTTTCAAATACTGAATCGATAAAAAAAATCTATTATAATTATCAAATCTGCTCACAAAATTTCACGAGAATCGGTTGGGAAATGCGACCTGTAGAGGAGAACATCCGGACAGACATAAGAAAGAATTTTTGTCGAAAGCTGAAACGGAGACGCTTCGCTCGCTTTGCTCGCTCGGTCAATAACAATAACAGTGCCAGGTCACCCTAAGGCATGTAAATACTCGTATTCAATGAACGAGAAAAAAAAATTGCAGAAAGAAATATACAATTTAATAGACAAAATACAATAAGGAAATGCCAAAGGTTAGGCTAGACTAAGCCTGTATCGCGGTCCGGGTCCTTGTTCATGCTTTTCTTTCTTAATACGAAAAATATTTGTATCGTAGCTGACGTGAATTTGAGGTATTTGAACAGAGAAATTACCAGAGGAAAAATTAACAACATTAAATACTGACGTAGTAGGTTTATATAACATGAATTACTCCTTACAGCCTCATGAACGCGATTTGCCTTTGGGTTCATTCTGAGCATGCTGTACATGTATTATACTCGTATATTATATCTCATCGGAATTCTCTTAAGTGGCGCACCATTGTGTACCCAATATGTGCGATAATTTAGTGAAATGATAACGTCCCATTGTCCCGACGCGGTAAATCGTCCCCTTAAGATTAGTGGAGGCGTAAATTGCCGCTGCCGAACAGAACGTTGGTACAGGCTCTGGATTTACAGTAGGGCAATCTTCACAAGATAAAGTCAATACAATTGTAGACTTTAAAAATACTAAGGTATGGCTGAAAATGGAATGGGCTCGTTTTGGACTTGGTTTTTGTATTTGTTTGAGGAATTTACATATTCGATACTTTATTGCGGTTTGTGAACAATTGTATTTAGTCACTTTAGGCAAGCGTTAACGGTAAAATAAAACAGAATACTTTATTATTCTGCCAGCTCTCAAAAAACTAGTAGGGATTCAAATTAAGGCAACAACAACCAGTGTATTTATGGTTGACATTTCGGTAAGTAAACCGTCAAACGCTCCAACTTTGCCCTTACCCTATAAGGTGAAAACTAAAAAGTTAAAACGTCTTATAATGGTTATAAAATGATGACTAGTATTGTAAAAAGTAAAATTGTATACATAAACAGGTCTCTCATAATTATCCTGTGAGCTTTACTTCTGGGCAAATTAGGACAGTTTTTACATAATTTGTTATTACCTACTCTATAATATTCTTTGTTGTTTGTTCAAAGCAATAAGCGTATGTTAGAAATATGTCTGTAAAGGTTGTTTTGTATGTTTACTGTTTCGTATTGTTTTATCTTAACACTCGTTAGCGAAATTTGAGTCGAATTAAAGTGCTATTATTATTATATTGCAGCGATTAGTTCCAGCGCTCCTTCATTGTTCAGGCGTTTATACAGCTAAATAGGCACTCGTTAACTCGGTATGTGATCCTTCAGTTAAGATATAATATGTTCAATTGCCTTCAGAAAGGGAAAGTTCGGTTAATAAGGAATACTTTATTTCCCGATTCCATAATATGGCTAAATTAACTACATTTATATTATAAAATAAAGGTAAATTTACCATAAGCTAAATTGCGAAAAACTACAATTTAATGGTCAATGGCTTATAGAATTCCTGACCTGATTTAGTAAAGGTTATTCTCAGCATTTTATTTATATTAGAGCATCAAAACTTCAATTTTAATTACACTGATATTAACTTCGCCATATAATAGGAACTTTTTCACTCCGCATTGACAGTCCGTATTATTATTAATTTTGAAAAACATTCATATCAACTAACTTAAATAATAATTAATTAACTAAAATACTTACCATAATCCCAAGCTGTAAATTGCTAAAATGCGACAGAAAATCAAACAATGTCAAATTGATAAAGGTTTATAATGATATTTAAAACGCTTTTAAATATTACATAGTTCTAAAATTTGCACCATATATTCTATAACAAATACCATCTAATAATACTTAATGTCAGCATCATGATTTCGCACCCGTTTACACATGAACAAGTAGAGAAGATTTTTGAATAGCCTCAATTCTCTTTTGTCTTGACTTAAAAGATACAAATATATGAAATATCTATAAAATTGTACCTCTTCTTCAATATTTCAATTAGATAGTTAACGACTATAACAATATTAGGCATTATTCTACACAGATGAATTTACACAATACGCTTTTTGTCGTAAACTCAACTGAAGGCGCCTTAGCTTAGGAACCCTATGATATTTCATGGTTGTATCATATTTTGGATGTCAATATGTTGGCCCAGTCTCAAATGTCTCAATGCGTTTTTGAAGTTCCTTGAAGAAACACGTAGTGTGTAAAAGCTCATACTTAATGCATCGAAGCATATTAATTTTGCTACGCATAAGAATAACTATACAATAATATTGAGACACGTCATTTATTTTTATTTAAAGATGTTCAATCGATGAAAATATTCCAACAAGTAAAAAGTCGATAATCTGGTTAAATTATACTATCATACATAACTTTCCGGGCAATCGTAGTCGATACTCCTCGACTTCACCAAGCAGTCCACTTTAATTTGATGCTTCGACCTTTTACTCTCACATTCGATACTCTTAGCTTTTGCACTGTTTATCAATACACTGCGACGCAATGAGCCCCGGCCATCCAACTCGATGTCTGGCCTAACGTCAACATCGTCCAGAATATCCGAGCGATCCACGCAGGCCACTTCAACTATGTTACCCTCACTGCGCATCCTGTTTATCTTAGTCACCTTTGAACCACAAACCGGCGCTGACTGCTGTCTTATAAATCTCTTATTCAGTAACCTATCGAAGAAATTACTTTTAACTTTAACCGTGTCAGTTTTGTCTAAACTTCCTCTATGTGTGAATAGTTTCTTCAAACTATTAGTCGTTCGGGTTAGACTACTACTGGTCGTTGACCCGTTCGTCCTGTTTTCTACGCTTTGATTCCTAACAGCTACGTTCTTATAACAGATACACACTTTGCAAAAACCTATTCTAAATTTGGACGACATCAGATTATACAATATGGGGTTGATAGCGGAATTTATATAAAGCATTATTCTAGAGAAATAAAGAATATTGTACCACTTTTCTGCGCTAATATTATCCGTCCAATCAGATGGAGTTACTATTATCCACAGAATAAGTAGTCTATAAGGCATTAGACAGATGAAGAAGCAGAGAACAACGGTTCCAAGCATAAGTATCACTTGTTTTCTTGCTCGAGTGTTGTAAGGATCAACAGTCTTATTCATTACTACTTTAGAGGCTGCGGTGATGAGGTTCTTGGCGATGACGCTATAAAGGACGATTAGGATGAGGAGGGGGAGGATATAGAGGAGGATGATGACCATGAGGAAGAAGCTGATCTGCCAGGGGGTGGCGGCTTGCGTGAGGCACTGCGAGTACTGCGCTCCCTCGTGGCTCCAGTCCGTATGCTCTGCGATGGCCAGGATTGGACTGCAAAAGAAAATAATGATAAAGAACTTTGAAAAGAAAGGGTCAGGAAGCTAAACAGTTGAGTCACTAGATTTTGGTTTTGAACAAGCAAGGTTCAATTTTGTTAACTCAAATGAATATTTCCTCTAGACCGAGAAGTTTTGAAGGTTTTAAGTAGGTAATAAGCAGCTACCAGCGAAGGCTAATAGCTCATTAACTGGTAACATGCTAGCACCTTAGGATGCTCTCACCAGGACAGAACCAAGCATTAAATAAAATGATCATAGCCACAACCTTAAATAAGTTAAATCTTATCCCAATTGATAGGTTAGTCACGAGTGCAATGTGTACCCATGTTACAGACGTTTTATCTCACGATGGTATATTTGGCGTGGTCCATATGTAGTTTTGAGGTAAAATTTTCATCTTGTGTTTTTTCGAACTGCATAGGAGGAATGTATATGAAGAAGTATGATAAAATACCATTATCAACAAAATCATGCTTCTGATCCTTGAGTGAGAGTGCGGTGGAGATGCTGCGATCGCCAACCCGCATGCCAAGCGTGGCGATTATGGCATTTACCCCCCATGAAATTGGGGGAGGCCTATGTCCAGCAGTGGACGTCCTGGGGCTGATATGGTGGTGGTGGATGCTTCTGATCCAAGATTTGATACTCATTTAATGGTTTTAATCATTCAGCTTTTTCCTTAACAAGCACTTGGTCATAAAGGTGTTGGACGTGTGACTTAGATACAATGAACGGAAATGTTCGCGTACGGTGCAAAATGAAATATGAAGCACTCTGATAATTAATAGTCATTACCAGTCCCGATAACATTAGTTCAGCGTTTGATTTTCTTAACTGCAGGTAAATCCTCCCAAGTATAACATCCATCCTCCTAGCGTTATTTCCAGTACAGTTGCATCCTAAAGGATGCCTGGGGTCCGCAACCTAACCAAGTATAACATTCGTGAGAAAATAAACTATATTATCTTTAAAATAATTGTTAAAAATACCGAGATATTCTTAATGCCAGCGCTGTCCCGGTGAGATTGCTTTGACAATGTCTACATAGTGATTTTGCAAAGTAAGTGCTATGTACAAAAGTCTACAGAAGTCTAGTAAAATGAACAGAAATAAACCTGAAAAGAAATTTCGTTTGACATGATTTCTTTTTTTTTGTAACATGGGATATATTTTGCAATAAAAATTTTGCACACGCCTCTATCTAATAAATCATGTCAATCGGCTTCAAGAAATTCAAAGGAATACAAAAGTCACATCGAACGTCAACGACGGAAGAAAACAGTTTACAGATAAAAAGTAGGTATAACCATAAATAAAGTTCCTAGAAAGCACAATGGAAAAGAAACAAGCAATTCTCACGATATTGTCGTATCTAATTTAGATCAATTGATACGCTCATTTCAGTTGTTCATTGAGTGAATGGAGAATGGGCAATTTTGCGACTTTTATTACAGTTTAGGAAGCAACGACTGATCGAGTTTGTGTGAGTAGATTTTTTATTCTACTCTGAGTCGGGTCACACAGGTGAATGGGACGGAGGGAAAGTGGTAATTTGTTTTTGCCAACTAGTTGACTTGTTCAAGGCTTATTGTCCGAGCAAGCGAAGCGTCTCCGTTTCAACTTTCGACAAAAATTCTTTCATATGTCTGTCTGCCTGCATTTCTCAACCGATTCTTGTCAAAGTAGTGTTTTAGCATTTTTTTGTCAAGTCAGTTTTTGTACATTGTAATTACTAAATTCTTTCGCGTATTTTTTTTTATTTGTAAAACTCAACAACAACGGATAGAGGTTTTTTTAAAGTTCAATAGTTATTGAATAAAAAAATGCCACCATACCGTAATTGTAATAAGTTTAACAATATTATTTATCGTATGGCGGTTACATATACTGGTTACTTAAATTATTACATAAACTTTCAATCAATATTTCCAATAAATACATAAATTTAATAACCGCAGCGTACATTCAAATGAACTGAAACTTCACTTGACATAAAAGTCAGAGCATTAATGTTTTACAACACACAGGTTTAACAACACGTTAATCAATAATTTAATTATTTAAATATATTTTTCATAAAACATAACATAACTGTCTTATTCGTTCCCTGGTTATCAGCGCTCCACCTTGCTTCTGTGTATGACCGAGCCCTTAACCACACGAAAGGAAAACCTTTTAAAGTATGACATCTACCTTAATCTAACGCCGTAAGAGTCTTATTTGCTTGGCTCACGTTACGTTAAACGTAGTGGTCATCAAAGTTAAGTGTATAAGTTTTTATGAACGCTTTGGTATCCTATTGGGTTTATGACATTAGTTATAGGTTCTTCTAGTTTAGATATCGGCGTTTTAATGCGATAAATTGGCATTATGGCTACACTAAATTGTTGACTGTACACTAAAGGTAGACACACGAGAATCATTAAAAAGTGAAAAATTACACCAGCGATTTCCAACGCGCATAATGAGAGATCAGCAGCGTGTATTTTAAAGTAATCGTGACGCGACGTACAGTTTTTTTAAGTTCTTATGTCTTTAAACTGTACCGAGACTGAATTACAAAAAAGCGAAACTTTACTGATGTCGCACATATGTGTATAGCACAAATCAAAACTTAACCTAACATTCGTTTTATATATACTGTAACCTAACAAAGTATTTTTAGTTATTTTCCTACCACTGTAAAGAAGACTTCGCCGGATGCGGGCCAACAGATAGTCGTTTTATTATTTCCTAGACACATACATACCCATCGCATAGTTTTTGTCTAGCAGCATGTCCTATTTTCTTATTTATCTTTGTTTACTCCGACACATACAATAAAAACAATAATAATTATCGGATAATGCCCAACAGTCATTTGCCAACATTGCCCATTCTCATAACCGTGCGAAATTGTGTTTATTGTACGAAAATTATACGGAAATTTTGGAGTACCGGTGAAAAAAGGCGTAAGTATCTTGTACAAGGAGGCGTGTGATCCCTTTTTGAGCTAGCCCAAAAAAATATTCTGAAATTATAGTTACAGAGCTGTAAAAATAAATAGCGACGAATAAAGCTTAACGACTGTGATGAACGGACAAACAAAGCGATGTACACGATAGCTGTCACATATAGTTTACACGGGGCATAGATATACGGGGTTGCTAGTCTTTAAAACCTACTGCAATATGCGATTATTATTTGGTGACTTTGCCCAAATCAAAAATATTTATCTAATATTCTGCCATGTAGGTGTTATTTAGAACAAAAATAAATATAGTGAAATTATCGATATTGATTTCATTCAGGCGGGGTTCCATAAAAGCGGGCAAAGTAAAGTTTTTAAAGACTAGTAATCCTCATACACAGTATCTATGTAGTATAATAAAGCATGTACGAACCTTGTTTCGCAAAGGGTTCATATAGTTTTGGATCGTTAGGGTTCGCTGCTTAAAGCTTTCACTTGCCGTTGAACACTTTGTGGCAGTTATCCACCGGCGAGCCGAGGCAAAGCAGAACGGGGAACTTCATTACTATCGGCGATAAAATAGTAATTGGTTTTACCGCGAATTGTACGGCACTTTTAATCAGATTCTCGCCTCTTCACGCCTGCGAAAAAGCAGCCTTTTTCTTGTAAAAGTACTTTTTAACCGACTTCAAAAAAAGGAGGAGGCTCTCATTTCGTCGGAATATTTTTTTTATGTATTTTCACTGATTACTCGGAGACTAGTGGACCGATTCCAAAAATTCTTTTATTGTTTGAAAGGGTGTGTTTTCTAGTTGGTCCCATTATCACCAAGTCTGGAGCTGATGACGGGATCTTGGAAAACTCGAAGGAACTTCTCACTCAAATTATAAACCAAGAGTATGGGGTAAGGCAAAATATAAGGAACTCCTCAAATTATATACCAAGAGAATGGGGTCTGGCAAAGTTAGGAGTCGGTGTTTTTTTGTTAAAAATTTACTTGTGTTAGGTACATAGATAACCCCCTCTAGATGGAGATTATAGGGCGACGTGCGGTCACCTCACCTATGTACCACTAGTACATGTAAGCAAAAACGCCTCGCGCTCTCAGTCAGACTCGTCCAGGTTCGCGATCTATACGTACGTCAGATAAACGAGCATTGAAAATCGATTTTATCCATTAGAAATGGTGTTTTGCTGTGTAAAGTTATGTGGGAAAAGCTCTCGAACAGCAAAGTACAAGAATGACGGAATAACATTTCACAGATAAGTTAAATTAATTACAAAAGGCATATTTTATTCTGCCAGGCGGAGTTCATTTTACATTAGCCAGTAAGAAGTACAGAAGTATTCTTGTCCCTTTCCAACCAATTCAAATGTCAATATACTCTCCCTTCTGACGAAAGTACATGCTCGGGCTAGTGATGTGCCAGTGACGCTTTCGACATTACCGTATAAGTCTCGATTTCAATTAATTATGTATTCGTCCGCGTTTTGTTGCGCTGTTTTATTAATATTGAAATTCTATTGGAAAAGGTCATTAGTTATTTTACATTAAACTGTCAGTGTTGCCAGTGTTCTTTTAATTAAAGTAGTAACGTAGTAAATTAGTGTCTCGTTCTATTTTATTTATACGCTATAGGTACGATACGGGTACATATCAATGTAGTAGAATGGAATATTTAGTTTGGAAGTAGTTAATGTGTAGTTTTATTTTATTATAAAGTTTATTAACCGGTTGTATCATATTTATTGCTATGTAATATCGAGTATGTATATCTAATGAAATAACAAATTAGTAACAGTATTACCACTAAGTAGGACATAGATTTCCCTAGCATTTAGGACTGGTATCACGAGGTAAACCCTATGCTGGACTTCGAAGAAGTATAAGGGATCTCGGAAGTGGCTAGAGGTGGAGCCATTGCAATTGGGTTTTTTCGAATCGTCTTGGTGAGCAGTTAGGACTAGTGTCACGAGGTGGACCCTATGCTGGACCTCGAAGAAGTATAAGGGATCTCGGAATCGGTTGGAGAAGGAGCCATTGCAATTTGGTTTTTCGTTTCGTCTTGGTGAGCAATTAGGACTAGTGTCACGAGGTGGACCCTATGCTGGACCTCGAAGAAGTATAAGGGATCTCGGAATCGGTTGGAGAAGGAGCCATTGCAATTTGGTTTTTCGTTTCGTCTTGGTGAGCAATTAGGACTAGTGTCACGAGGTGGACCCTATGCTGGACCTCGAAGAAGTATAAGGGATCTCGGAATCGGTTGCAGAAGGAGCCATTACAATTGGGTTTTTCGAATCGTCTTGGTGAGCAAACTTTTTGAAAACATTTTAGCCAATCACAAGGCAGTGCTTTGCGTGGGTAAATTCCTCAACAGCCATTGGCCAACAATTTACGCGCGACGCCGGCGATTTCCATTTTGTCTGGCTGCGCGAAGCACGAGAGCACTAGTTCAACTGTCATTGCATATTCTACCTTGACCTTACGTATAATGCAACAAGGTCTTTATTGAATTGGTCGTACATTCGGTTTCATTCGGTACTTGTCTGCACTCGTCGGCGTGAACGAAGATTGCCGATGTAACTGATATTTGTGGTTCTACTGTATTTATTTATATAGATAAACAAATTTATTTCTATAGAAAAACTTCCAAGACTCAGGATCAAATATTCGTGTTAGTTCATCTCACAAATAATTGCTCTAGCCGGGATTCGAGCCCGGGAACTCCGCCTTCGTAGGCAAGACCACTACCAACTAAACCAAAGTGGTCGTCAAAATATTCCCGCAATTTTTACATTCACCAGTGCTGTAACCGTGTAAGTCGATTCACAAGAGCTGGCGCGGAATGTCTATGAAATTAATGACAGTTTCATACATTTTCCGCGCCAGCTCTTGTGAATCGACCTACACTACATTACACTATGCGCTGCCTAAAAATATTATTCTAGATACTAAATTAATAGATGAGCATATACGCTATTTAAAATTGTTACCCTAAAATAAATGGCATTACCGGTAAAAGCCGGTAATAAACAACGCGTCCCATCCCTACGCCGCGCGCGCCATGTTGAACCCAAGCGCGCGCTCTATGAAACAGCCAATGGCAGCGACGTTACCGACCTCCCCGCGACCCGCACATACCGCTAACCTTGGTGACTTTTGATTCGAACTAAATCGTTCATAGGGGCCATCTAGAGGGGGTTATCTATGGTTAGGTATTACTGGATAAACGAACACCATTACAAGTACTGCAAAAAGTATATGGCCCCGTAAATTGTTGATAAAGCATCCGTCACTCCCACACAAGTATTCATGAGAGCGACATGTTTAGTCCATAGTATTACAATGATTATAAATAAGTAGCTTAAAGCGATACAACGTGGCGGAAATTAGCGAGTAATTTATTGGAGTTTTCACCATTCAAGATGTAGTTAGGAAAATGTGTTACAGGTATATGTTACGGACACGGTCATAGTATACTAAAATTCAAGATCCATTATGGACTTTTATTTCCTCATGGACAATTTACGATATGTCAAAATTGCCCTGCCGATGCGTGAAAGGTGTAGGCACCTTTTTCACTTCAAAAATAATGTCATCTGGGAAGACCTTCCCTCATCCAGCGGATCCAGCCACCCGCATCCAGCGGACACCCGCGACCCTTACCAGGTCATCAGTCCACCGTGTGGGGGGCCGGCCCACGTTACGCCTTCCGGTACGTGGTCGCCACTCGAGAACCTTTCCGCCCCAACGGCCATCGGCTCTACGTGCTATGTGTCCCGCCCACTGCCATTTAAGTTATAGTAGGGTAGGTGTATTTGTATATGTGGACCATTTGTTGTCTAAAATAAATGAATATTATTATTTGTATATGTAATATTTGAGTAAGTAGGTTTATTTATGTGTAAACCCCACCTGTCGTTCCATTGACCTTATAAAAAGTCAAGCGTAGGAATGATAATCTATCCCAGCGACCTTCGAATGCATACATTCAAACGCAACAAACAAAATGATTGGAAAGCGCCATCTTTTATTGTTAGCTGGAACCGACGGACAGTTATTACGCAGCCTTCAATAACACCGAGAATGCTGCGCAAGACGTATTGGACGACTATTGAATTCCGGAAAACAATAGAATGCTTTTAAAAGAAAATTCTGGGTATTGCGGGTAGTTTTATAACGCGCTTTGAAATGTTCAAACGGTTTATTCTCGTTGCGTCCTCAGCTACTGCTGCGGAGCCCAGGTTTAACATCAATATTATTATTAAAGCTTTATTCCTCACACTATAACTAGTTACAACTTATAAATTGACATTTAAATATATATGTATATCTTTATTTATTTTGTTAAGTGTGATCCCTTGTGGGTAAAAGCCTCCTCCATCTGTTTCCATTTGCATTTATCTGTGGCAGTATCAATCCAATTCCTTCCCTGTAATCTCTATTATGTCGTCGGTCCATCTTTTCTTTTGCCTACCCACACTCCTTTTACCTAGCGGGCCTTGCCATTTATATGTTAGAAGAGTCCACCGCTTGTCCTTGTATCTCGCAACATGTCCGGCCCATCGCCACTTCTGCCACATCAATATAGTGCGATATTAACGGATAGACTATGATATTGACAGTTGTCGAGTGGGTGCTCCCTGAACAGGTAATAGTAAAATGCTAAATTTGAGTTCAGGGTGAATTTTGTTACTCTTGAACCCTTGTTCTTTTTGCTCATGCAACAAAGTGAAAAGTCCTTGAGAGAGAGTATTCAGTATTATTCACGTCTTAGATATCTAACATAATGGACCTTGTTTTTACAGTAGGTACTTATGTATAGCCCTGAGTTTACTTTAGCCAAACATATTCGGAGTTATCACTTTTGGCTACGTGATAGAAAAATATTGAGCTTAGATTTAGTTGACCTTACTCGAAGATTTTAGGAGAGTGAGAAATCACACCTTAACTAAACAAATAAAAGTTTAACGACCTTTAAAATGCCAGCTGCCAAATATGTTTGGCTCGAACATATTTCATTAAATTAACTAAATCATTGTATACTTCATAAATCTGTTCAGCCGCGCATGGCGTTGGTCCGTATCCAACAATCCACAACACCTGCTACACACTTCACCACTAATAACTTCACGTCAGGAGGCCAATTTGGTGCAACATTTCGCATAATAATTCGCGAACTCATTCTGACACGCTAGGTTTTCAGCGTGCGTCAAAATGTGCACGTGAGAGATATTGATATCGCATTCCAGCGAAATGTACTAACTAAATTGACCTCCTAGGCTGGAATTTACAAACCTGACAACTTTGCAATGAATCATTGTAGGTCTAATGATCTATCCTCCGATTACACTTGGGGAGGGTTACACCAACTCATGATTACATACGGATCAACGTTAAATATGACGCCTGCATGGATCATCCTATAGAAATTTACCAATTTTGCCATTAAATCAGATTTATAAAACACAGCCACAGTATATAGACCGTAAGTAAACATCGAACAAAGGTACATCGCGCGGATTGTTTGTGTGCGTGCCGTGCACGTACGCGCCCGGCCCGCGTCACATGGAAGCGGAGCGGCCTGAAATTGCGTGAATCAGTCCGGGCTGCGCCGTCGGCGTGTTGGGAGCGTTGTCGCTCAAAACGACAAAAACGACATCTGTGTGAATGAGCTTACATTACCCTGCCCTTGTTTTCCTAAACAATATATTTTTTTAATTATATATAAGGATGCGGATCTAAAGAATAATAACCAGGAGTTCCGTACATCAAGAAATAGACGGAAATACTTTAGTGTAGCTAATTTGTAAGTGTTGTGTAGGTAAAATGTTTTGCCCATAAATATTTTTTTTTCAATTACATATATATCAACTTTATCATACAACTATATACCCGTATACAAGTTTATCGTATAAGTGTATAAAATAGATAACACAATACACAATTTGTACAAAGTCGTTATAATGTTTGTGCATTCCTGAGGCCCTACTCCGAACTTCTAAAATCGAACTTCGTGCCGTGCCGTCCCTTTCACTCTCGTGTTATACAGTATATGACGAAAAGGGACGGCACGATACGAAGTTCGATTTTCGAAGTTCGGAGTAGGCCCTCTGGTCTATATGGAGTTCTTAGTAAAGTGCCGCGCCGCCGACAGTCAAAAGATGCCGCCTCGTGTAAGGTAGAGCGAGGGTCCTGCCGCACGCCGCACTATCAAAGGTTGCCGCATGTGGTAAGAGATAACTAACACTCCAATTTACGTAGCACGTATAGTTCCGTATAGCAAAAATTTAAATAATCGTATTCAAGTGTATAGCGTATCAATTCAATGAAGTAGGTATGTTAAGTATAATAATTCGTTTATGTACTGACTGAAATTGGTACTTATCGACTATTACTAGCATGTTACTTAATTTCAACTACGTATTGTTTAATAACACCTGACATTCAAAATTAGTATAAGTAATTGTTACCATATTGTTATCCAACGAATTTGTGCGACAACCCTGTACGCTCAGAGAAAGTAGGCAACGCGCGCTCCTAAAGTGCCGGAGAGTGGTTACTGCTAAATATTATACTGTGACACAGCTTACGATTACAGACAGTTTGGTGCAAACTTCCCTTAGTTTTACGAATCTCTTGCTTGAATATACTTAGGACCAGAGTGGTGAAGTAAATTAAGACGGGGTGTGCATCACATAATAGTAGTAATTACCTAATTAAATACATATATATTTGTTCTGAATTGTGTTCTTTCTTCCGGGTGTGCAAACAAGTGTATTTTTATTTTATTGTATTGTACATATACAGTACGACCATTTTTTGTTAACCTTATGTAATCATCAATATCAAAAGACTTCCTAAACGTAAGTACATAAAATTCATTACATATCAAATAAAAACGACATAATAAAGCATACTTTAATACCATTTATGGTATACTTTTTTTTTTAATTTATTTATTTACAATAGAAAATTGATACATTGGTATAACGGAAAAGTGTCGTTAAACCCTATCGGGTTTGTATCGACACCGAAATCGTGAACAATATTGTTAATAAGCTTACTTACGAGCTAATTGTATGACACATTGGAAAGAAAAAGAAAAAAAAAAAAAGAAAAAAAAAACTTAATATATGAGATTGTAAGTTTGGGTGTAGCAAGGAGTTTTCATAACTAAGTAACTCATTCGCTTTCAAAATTCCTTCGCCAACGCCAATCTACACCAAGTTTGTATGATAGACAATTACATTATCTCCTAAAATAAATGGGCTATTTACAATGGGCCGAAACACAGGCACCACTATAATAAATTATAAGCTTTCAAAATTGAGTTTTATATCTACCGCAATAAAATCAGAAGTAATTGCATAAAGTGTTCCAGAGGAATAAAATATACTCGTAGGTACATTTGGCATTGTCTATGGTTGTGCTTTGGCGAAAAAATCATAAAATACCTGAGATAACGATCTCTGTGGCCATGACCCCGTGGAGGGCAAGAGTTCAAACTTTAAGATATTTATTAGCTAAAACCTTACGAATATTATAAATTTGTGTGGATATTTGTTACTCAATTACTCAAAGGGCTCAACGTATTTGGATGAAATGTGGCAACCTACAATTTTTTTGCGGAAATTAGGAGGTAGGTACAGCGGCTCATGCGGACGAAGTACCTATAATAAGGGGTAAAAATCCATGCAGCCGTTAACTTTGCCCTGTAGTATAAATTCGCCTTTGATTAAATATAATTGAGCGTGGGAATGCTGTCTACGTGTTGGGAACCTTACCAAGGGGACCTGGCCTGGATTTGTAATGTTTAGTTTTAGTTAGTTTTTTTTCCTTGTTAATAATGATTATTATTATCTTTTAGTTTAAGACTATAATATTTTTTTTACGTTACCAATAAATATCTGTGAATGACTAGATGTCTTTTTTTAAATTAAGCCGTTTCATAGTATTAGTTCAAGGTTTGGGGGTTACCATATGGTCCAGGTTTGGGATAGCTGATTAGTGGAATCTTAATTTTTGGGCAAAGTTGCACGACAGTATAAAAAATAAACAGCCGAGGATGTCATTAAATCCCGATGTTAAACCCAAAAAAATTAAAGTAGGTATCATGAAAAACATCTTCCACGTGACAGACGAAAAAATTTTTTTTTTTTAATTTTAATTTACTCTTAGTTCGTAAAACATCAAGTACACGGGTGCCTTATAATTACAACTTGGTCCCTAAATACTCTTTTTTATTTACAATGATGTTTTATTGAAAAGTGATAAGGTAGGAAAGGTAAAAAAATATTAACTTTGTATTAAAAATGAATCTGTAAATTAATCGGTAATCTGTCAATTAAATGACTGACAGCAGTATTAAAACAATAAACTTTTTATACAAATGCAAGTCTATACCAAAGACAAGTCGTTATATGACTGGTGGGAGAATCAATTGGACCCGGGTATGTCCTAAAACTACGACCGAGATCACCAGGGGATGGGCACCAGCATCCCTGGAGTGCGGTGGAGATACTGCGATCGCCAACCCGCATGCTAAGCGTGGCGTTTATGGCATTTATCCTCCATGAAATTGCGGGAGGCCTATGTCCAGCAGTCCTTCGGCTGATATGGGGAGATTCAAAATGGATTTCCTTACATTATTACACAGCTGTTAATTTTTATTTATTTATAAGAGGTACACGTCAATGCCCGTATTCTGCCAACATATCGATTTTTAATTTAAATCAGATTATTATGCTGTCGTAGAAAAATGCACCGTTACATATTTAATTAGGTCTTAAAATTCTCGAGTCTTTAATAACAAAACTCGCTACGCTCGTTTTATTACAGCGACTCTCGGATTTTAGTAACTGTTACGGTGTTCCCAAAATCTGTAGCGTCTTCTTCAATAAAAGCACTTCTTTAATAATATTATCCTTTTATTTTCACCCACAACCAAGAACAAAAGTTTAAATCAATTAATTTATGATAAGCGATACTAAAACCAAGTTTGTCTTCATCCGTCTTCTCAGTCAATCCCCGTTCATCATTCCCTCTCATTCCTTCGTTCGTTCTATTCAAGTTCATACTCACTCATCCAGTCAATCGTCTATCATTCGGTATAGCAAGAACCAAGTAATAAGGCGCGCGGATTAAGCAATAATGGCCTCTCGGTCAACTACTTAAGGGCTTTGACGCGCGCCATATTCCCTAGCCTCAAGCTACTAACTGCCTAAGATACAACAGCTGGTTGGTACATAGCTACAGACTATGTCAACAATAGGCAACACAACATCATCAAAATCTGAAACAGCTGTGCATGTTACATCATAACATATTATAATATTTGATCTAATTTATCTAGAATATAAAGTCAAACCACCAAAGCCAGTACCAGTAGTAGTATACATGCGTAGTTTCGCGCGGATCGATCGTGACGAATTGAAGGAGGATGTCTCGTTGGCCGACTGGTCAGCCACGCTTAATGCATCGGCAGTCGATGATAAAGTCTCTCATTTCAATTCTGCTGTTTTGCGACTGTTTGATGCACATGCACCAGTACGCGCTGTGCGGCTGAAAAGGCTACCAGCGCCGTGGATAACCAGGGGGGTGCGAATGGCCATGACAAGGCGTGACAGGGCGTTTCGCGCATATAAGAGAGATCGGTGCGACGAGAACTACGACTTTTTAAAGTTGCTAGAAATCGTTGCAATCAGATGGTGAGAGCGGCGAAACGACGTTACATACTTGACAATCTATCTGCGTCTTCCCCTGTGGACACGTGGAAGTTCCTCAAGTCTCTAGGGATTGGTGAAAACAAATCCGTCATAGAGTCACCACCTTTTTCCTTAAATCAACTGAATATCCACTTTTCCTATACATCCTCTCTAAATCCTTTAATCAAATCTAAAACGTTAACTTTCATTGCGTTCCTTCCCTCTCCTGACATTGATCCATTCTCCTTTACCCCGGTTTCTGATGATGAGATCCGTAAGGTTATCATGTCTGTGGAACTAAAGCCGTAGGTCATGATAATGTTAGTAGAGTCATGGTTACCCTCATTCTAGACTGCATTTTACCCATCATCACCCATATTGTTAATACGTCCTTGCTCACTGGGGTTTTTCCTTCGTGTTGACGTAAGGCCTATGTTATCCCACATCCAAAAATTTCTAACCCCAGTGCCCTCAATCACTTTCGACCTATCTCTCTTCTTCCATTTCTGTCCAAAATTCTTGAAGCAGTCGCTCACAAACAAATTTCTAACTTCATACATTCGAATAATCTTCTCTCCGATTTTCAGTCCGGATTTAGGCCTGGACACAGCACCACCACAGCACTTCTTAATGTTATTGAAGATATACGTTCTGGTATGGCGTCTTCTAAAGTGACTGTGCTGGTGCTTATCGATTTCTCAAATGCCTTCAATGCGGTTGACCATGACCTACTTCTTGCCGCTCTTGAACATCTAAAGGTCTCCCCAAAGGCAATCGAATGGTTTTCATCGTACCTTTCTCAGCGTGCTCAAGCTGTACGGGCCAGTCGCTCGTTATCGGACTGGTGCGATTTAAACACTGGTGTTCCACAAGGTGGGATTCTATCTCCTCTCCTTTTTTCCGTTTTTATCAATCTTATTACGTCCAATATTCGTAGCTCTTACCATCTGTAAGCAGACGATTTGGAACTGTATGCCCAAACTGCAGTTGAAGACGTAGATTGTGCCATCTCTCTGATAAACAGGGACCTAGATCGCATTGCAGAATGGTCTAGCAGCTTTGGCATATGTGTCAACCCAGAAAAGTGCCAAGCTATTATTCTGGGAAGCCAACGGCAACTTACTAAGTTAGGGAGTGTCGTACCGATTCTGTTTAATGGCACGGTCATTCCAATTTCCAATCACGTTAAAGATCTCGGCCTAGTATTGGATTCAACCCTCTCCTGGAACAAGCAGCTCTCAGAAATAAGTCGAAAGGTCTCTGGAACGTTGCGTACTCTCTACAGGTTTAGGAGTTTTCTCCCAGTAAGTACCAAAAAACTACTTGTGCAAGCTTTGCTACTGCCTGTTATAGATTACGCGGATGTGTGCTTTACCAATATCTCTCAGGAATATCTCAATAAGTTGGACCGCCTTCTTAACAATGGCATACGTTTCATTTTTGGCCTTCGTAAGTACGACCATGTGTCGTTCTATCGCCGCCAGCTTAATTGGCTCTCAATATTATTCTTTGTCCTGTTTGAGCCTTCTGCTCCAGGTTATCTAAAAAGTAAATTTGTTTTCGAATGTCCTCGTCCCGGGTGTGAATTGCGTTCCTCCCGCATACTTAAACTCTCAGGTCTTTCTCACCGTACAGGTTTTATGTCAAATTCTTTCGCCGTACAGGCAATCCGACTCTGGAATAAGCTTCCTCTCCCCATAAGGCAAGCCCCAAGCAAATTAGCTTTCAAGCGAATGCTCCGTAAACATCTGTTAGCAGAAGAATTTGCATAGCGTCCATCATCCAGTATATTATATAAGATATATGTTTATGTATCAGTATATATATATATATTGTATATATGTGTATATATATTTGTATCAATGATTATTAGGTCTATGTACGTTTATATTTTATTATAACGTCTGTGTTATATTCTCAACGTTTCTACATTTACCCAGCACTAATTTTATGTGTCTCTGTTTGGCCCAGTGGTTGACTGGTAGAGAATGCCCTTTGGCATTAAGTCCGCCATTTGTACATTTGTTTTTTGTGCAATAAAGCTTAAATAAATAAATAAATAAATATTTAACACCTTTAACAAAACAACCTTCAACAACAAGTATAGGTTCCCTGCCTAAAAGAGCTGGAAGGAACTGTTGTATAAAATAAAATATTTTGTACAGTAAATTTTGGGAACAAATAGTTATTTGTTCAACAAGAGAGCAAAGTAGATTTTTGCTGCGAGTGTTAATATAGAGTCCGAGCAAGCGAAAGATTCTTGAGCGTAGCGAGGGACTCAAAGACACGAGATGCGAATATCTTTGCTCTCGTGTGATACATACAAGCACTTTTTACCTCAGCGGCGAGAACATAACGCAAAGGAATAGTGATAGCGGAAATGAAGTTACTTAAACTAACCTACGATATGAAAAATTAAAAAGTATGTTTTTTTTACGCTCGCAGCAAAATTGCATTTTGTTCACTGGATTCAAGCTGGAAAAGTCGTTTTAACGCTCGCAGCAAAATTAATAATAATATAATAATAATAATAATATTGGGGGACAATCTTACACAAATCGACCTAGTCCCAAACTAAGCAAAGCTTGTACTATGGGTACTAGACGACGATATACATACTTATATAGATAAATACATACTTAAATACATAGAAAACATCCAAGACCCAAGAACAAATATCCGTGAAAAATGCACAAATAAATGCCCTGGCCGGGATTCGAACCCGGGACCTCTAGCTTCGGAGGCAGAGTCACTACCAACTAGGCTAAACAAGTCGTCTTTTGCTCACTGGTTTCAAGCAGCAAAACCGCCATTTTCGAGCCGCTGAGGTGAAAAATATCATATAGACGGATATTAATTATGGAAGCTATAATGGAAAAGGACCCTAAAACTGACCCCAAGTAGTCACTAGGTGTTATATAGGTAGGTGTAGTATTGCAACTTTTATTTCTACATCCTATCTTGTGCATCCTATCTTAAAGTTTCGACATATGCACGTAATCTGCTGATTACCGCACTTGCGGTAATATAGCACCATATGTACTGTAAAAGATTTTAATAAACAGTTATGGATATTTTTCATAAAGCCTTATTTCTTTTACAAGTTCATTTGCAAATTCATCCGTAACATCCGTAAATAAGGTTCACTTTCAAGAACGTCGGAAATTGAGATATTAGTTCAGTAGGGGTATCCTATGGCTTGGTCACGGTCTAAGTTAGGTGCCGTAAAATGCACAGCCTGCATGCAAGTAATGCTGTAGTAAAACTGTTTAGTGACTGACAGACGGACGGAAGTTTATTGTGTAGCGGACTTCTAAAGTAGCTGCCATTTTATTTTGTTATAGTTACTTTATAACACTGCAACAATTGAAGTCAAGATGTAGATTTTAACCCGTTATTTTGAAAACTATGTCCCGCTTTACGATGTATTACAGCATTTAGTCACAATTTACAATATCGTAACCTATGTAAATAAAATATAATATTAGGTATTATGTATTCTCCTTACAAACTGAATGTATTATTTATTTATTTATTGATTTAAAATTTTAACAATTAATGTTTGAATGGAAAATATTCCTGAAATCTAACATTTCTAACAATATCATCGACAGAGTGGAAAAAAGGTCTGTGTTTCAGCTTCGACAAAAAAGATTTCATATGTCCGGATTTTCGGTTGTTCTCCTCTGTAGAAAACATTTCTCAACCGATTCTCGTGAAATTTTGTGAGCACATTCGATAGTTATCGAACCCGCTCACAAAATTTCACGAGAATCCAAGCTTAAGACCGCGAGGATTTTTTTTTTCAAATTTCTTAATTTCCATAAAATTCTATGTAGTGCCACTAGTTAAATAGGAAATATGACTAGGTAAATTCACTTTCTATTTTATTTAATATCTGGTTAGAAATTTACGTCTGCGAAAGATGTCACCCGAAATATTAACGATGATTATTGATGGTTCCAGTATGGCGTTCTTCATGAAAGCAGTGTATAAATTCTTAAAAGGTCGGCAACGCGCATGTGACACCCCTGGAGTTGCAGGCGTCCATACTTACCATCAGGCGGGCCGTACGCCTGTTTGCCACCGACGTGGTATAACAATAAAAATGGATTTTGGTATTATAATACATTAACTTCTTAGCTACAGTATTACAAACGCAACAATGAGTTCAAAAAGTTTACAAGAGCTATTTATACCTACTTTATTGCTATTTTTATTCAGCAATGTGCGATCATTTTTTCCTATTTCAAGCATCATTCTGTATAAGTACGAGTAAAACATAGTGTTTTTGTTTTTTGCCCTATTTTTAAAATTCCCGGAACACAAGGAAGGAAAAACGCAAATGTCACATACTAATGACATGAAGACAGCTTTAGCTTTTCTCAAATGACATGTCATCTGTTTTAAGTTCATGCCAAAAACAACAAATGTAATCGTTTACACCACTTATTACTGTTTATAAAGTATTTGATATGTTTGTTTTGGAATCCTGTTAGCGGAAATTTGTGTGAGAAATGTCTAGTTCCTTCTCAAACATTGATCTATACAACTTATGATTTTATTCGGCCACACAACAGCAAATACTAGTAGGGTAATTAGTGATTTTATAGGTTGTGTGTGTGTGTGTGTGTGTGTGTGTGTGTGTGTGTGTGTGTGTGTGTGTGTGTGTGTGTGTGTGTGTGTGTGTGTGTGTGTGTGTGTGTGTGTGTGCGTGTGCGTGTGCGTGTGTGTGTGTGTGCCTGTCTGTCTGCGGCATCGTAGCTCTTAAACGCTGTGCCCCATAGCGCGTTCTCTGTCGTCTAGTTAGAGAAGCCATGTTTGCGTATCAATGTCATCAACTAGTAACGTATATTGTACTTTTTGGTGTACACAACTTGTAGTTGAACGGTGCTGTCATTCTCCGGTGGTGTGGGCCGGTCAGGGCATTATTTGTAATACTAGATGAAAGCCCGGCTTCGCTCGGGTGAAATAAATAAGAAAGAAATAAAGAAAACACTTATTCGTGACAGTAATGCAAACGACGAAAGAAATAGTGTACAAAAATGTATAAAACAAAAACATTACAACAACGGATTATGATGAAACTTTGTATACAAATATAGTTTGTGGATTAACATATGAAATAGGGAGTAAAAGATTACGCTGACGAAGTCACGGGCAAAGGCTAGTATCTTTATAAGTTAATCCTAAGTATTTTTATAAGGCTAGTATTTAAAGGCACATAAAAAATTTGACACCGTAATTAGTACTGATTTGTATAGCTAAAATACTACTCGTTCATTAAAATTCGGTTCAGATGTGCAATTGTTAAATATTGATGTGCCAGTTAGTATTTTTGGTGCGAAGTCAGAGCGGCTACCGCGAACGAACACGTATGAAGTTCGTGTATCTCCCTCTGTCGCACTTGAAAATTCGAGCGACACAGAGGGAAATAAATACACGATGTTCGTTCGTTTTCGTTTCGCGGTAACAGGAAGTCTATTACGAATTTCGAAATCCGAACTTCGTATGGTGCCGTCCCTTTCACTCATATGGTATATGACAGGAGAGTGAAAGAGACGGCACCATACGAAGTTCGAATTTCGGCGTAGACCCCCATCTCTTTATTCTCCGCCAAATTCTATTCAGTGGGACCCTTTACACTCAAGATAATGTGTCAATATTATCGCGGTTTTCAAAATTGTAGGGATGTTGCTTCAATATTCACGTGATACGGATCGTGATATGAGTATTTCGCGTGATAATAATAACAGTTGGTAATATTTTCTTCAATTAATGGAACTTATTTAGCAACTTGTTCCGTTAATTTCGCCAAAGGTATTTTGCATTCCGATACGCGCACCATCCAGGAATAGGAGCCGTACGCGCACCAACCAGAGGGCCTACCGCGATCTGAAAACGAAGTATTTCCCTCTCCGCGCTCGAATATGCAAGTGCGACAGAGAGGCATGTATTTCGTTTTCGGTTCCCAGTCCGAGCGCGGCGGTCGGTCGAAGAAAGTCAAAGAACATTCCGTGTGTCGTCTGTCACACATATAATTTTTTAACTGAACTTGAAATTAGGTGATAATGTTTAGTATGACGTATATTTTACCAAAAATACCAATATATTGATAAATCACATTTGTTTTTTTTTGTTGTATGGAACCCTCGGTGCGCGAGTCCGACGCACTTGGCCGGTTTTTCTCACATTTTGAATTTTATTTCTCATATAATAAAATACCCTATTCGTTTCAAAGTGGACGCCTGAGGACCTAACGCGAACCAAAAACTAATTATCTCCCTCTCTATCGTTCGAATACTTCGAATATGCATGTGCGATGGAGAGGCAGATACTTCATTTTCGGTTCGCGATAGCGCCTCTAACGTCCGAGCGCGGCGAACGGCATGTGCAGTACTACTAAGTTATGAGATAGAGCGAGATAGGGATATAATTTTGCTAGACGTTTAAAGGCCATAAGTATGTATGTATGTAAGTATGTATTGCTTTATTGTACATAAAACACGGTAAAATGACAAACAAACAAAAAGTGGAAGTACAAAGGCGAGCTTATCCCTTTAAGGGATCTCTTCCAGGTAACCTTTGAGAAAATGAGTTGAAAGAAAACAATGGAGGATGAAGATAAACAACCTGTGAATTATGCACTGAAACAGAAATTTAAAACAAAACAAATTCATAAGTCACCTAGTAGTTTGTCACAACAAAATAGAGATGCAGCTTTAAGATGACGGACGGACTCAGCAAACATTCTAGTGGTGTCCTTTACACGATTAATAATATCACAATACTGGGGAGTCAATATTATCACAGTTTTCAAATTTGTATAGTTTCTGCTTCAATATTCACGTGACACGTATCGTGATATGAACGTATCACGTGATACTAATAACCATGTAACGGGCCCCATACATTCGCTTTGAAGGCGGTTATTGTGACAATCTGATAGGTGTATAGAACGCTTGAAAACCACAAAAACAAAACCCTGCAGAAGCGACTTGCCGGATCCACACAATGGGCGACGATGGCCCACCACCCAGCAACCTGGCCAACATACCGGACGCAAAAATAGTTCACGATTTTCGAACGTAGCCGACACTGTCAACCAACAAATTTAATATGGTAATATAGTCTGTGGGCAATATGGCCGACGTTTTGTCATCAAATTAACACTTTTAAATGCAAAGTACGCTACAATCCGAATTTTGCGGATACATACGTTCAACTCAAAACCGTTATTTTTATACGTTCTTCAATTTGAGACAGGTCTCGTTCGGGTCTACCGTACCCCTGCACGAAATTATTAATATAGATTGTTGTCTCGGATTTTTCCTGTGTATTCAAGTATATATTTATCTAAATAAGTATGTACTTATATATCGTTGTCTAGTACGCATAGTACATACAAGCTTTCCTTAGTTTGGGACTTAGTCGATTTGTATAAGATTGTCCCCCAATATTTATTATTATTTATTACTCTGAAGTTCATCATCCTCCTAGCGTTATTCCCAGTACAGTTGCATCCTGAAGGATGCCTGGGGTCCGCTACCTAATCCCAAGAATTGGCGTAGGCACTAGTTTTTACGGAAGCGACTGCCATCTGACCTTCCAACCCGAGGGGGAAACTAGACCTTATTGGGATTAGGCTTGTCAAGTGAGTGGGCAACTTGACTTGTAGGTAACTAACCTACGTATGTAAGCCGTATCACATCTACTAATACTAGTATAGTCAAACAGTGAAATAGTTCAACGTTGAGTTGGTAGGATATTTCCAGCTGCGGCTGGAAATATTATTATGTATACAAGCAACGAGGTGCCGTAGATCCACAATTGCTTGAGCTCTTAAGCACGTCTTGGATACGAGTTTTTGAAACATACAGTTTTCTCAAGATTTTATGGATAGACACGATTCCATTCACCTCAAGTTATATTTGATATCATGTGCACTAGATTCAAAATCTCATCGTATTCGAAGGCATGACACGGTGTTGCTAAAAGCGTCTCAAATGGTTGGTTGGATGTATGGATGGATGCATTTATTTCATAATAGGATTACGTTAAAAATAACAACATGATATCAATTTACACGAACTTAAAGTGGTGATGATGGTTGAAATGGTTTCAACCAGTCATTACACACTTATTTATGGTTTCTGCCTATTGGCCATATGCGAAATGAGAAGTACGTGGTGAGGGTAAGTAAAACGATCGCTGCGCACGCCATGACAGTAATGTGTAAAGGCTTTGGGCACTAGGTCAAAATTACTGTGACATCTCCTTTCTTGTATTTTGGAATGGAAAATAATTCTTACATACATACATAAACTCACGCCTTTATCCCATGGGGTAGGCAGAGACCAAAGAACGCCAAATACTACGGTCCTTACATACGTCTTTCGCTTCAATCACATCCATACATCTTCTCATACATGCTCGTCGGTTGCGGGTACTTCTGACCTGGCCCTTTTTCAGTATAGCCGAAATTTGATCTAGATAACCTCGCCTTGGTCGTCCCCTTCCGATCCTACCACTCATCTACTGAGCGTAAATCCTCTTAGTCATTCTACTTTCACTCATTCTCTCTAACCAGTGTTATTTTTTTGACATTCATAGGTGCCTATAATATGCCGAAGATGAAGAATAATCAACTTTTACTTTTTTTACTTTTTAGGCCGCTACTGTAGATCGATCATCATTCTTTGCGCGCATGTCGAATAGAAGCTACAGATTCGTACAGTATTGACTTTTCAATGTACGAACTTTATATACGTGACTCATTTTACAATAAAACTTTATTGCTTACGTTTTATGGCGCGCAGGAAAATAAACAATCGTTCAAATTTAATATAATACGCTGGCTGTGTGAAATACTTTAGTTATGCCGGCAGCTTTACCCTTGCTCTTTTATGGTATACCCATACAAATTTCCACCCTCTTTCATCCTTATTAGGCTACTCTTGACTTGGCGGGGTGCAAGCGGGATAACTACGCAACGTTTTCGATCTTGTGTGAGGTAGATTTAAATGTAATTTCCCATGGTAGAATGGACAGTTATATGTATAGTCAACAGCAAAAGTAAATGATCATTTTAGTACCTTGTCACTTTCACTACTTTGGCGCAACCCAACTGTCGCGGTATTATTACGTTAGTGCGACAAAGTTCTAAAATGATCATCTACATTTGCTGTTGACTGTACCTATCGTACGTTCGAAAAGTTACGTGATTACCCTGCTGTACGCGGTAGGTATTTAAAATAATGCAATTTATGAGCTTTAATAAACTTTAAAGGACTGTTTATTTATGAATAAACTTAGTGCTAATTAATACCTACATAAAATAAAACAATAAATGATAACAATACCTAACTTAAATTATTAAAATTAAAACTGATAAAAACCTAAAAAAGGTCCCTGCGGCATGGTGCCAAGAATGCTGTCAGCATTTTCTCGCTGTATGGCGATGCCAAGACGTTGTGCGAGGAAGCTGCCAGCCCTCTTGTCCCCGGTGACGTCGACCAGTCTCTTCGCCAGTTGATGGAAGAGCTCTGTTGTCCCAGGGCCCCACGGACCGAGGGTCTCGACGCCGAAGACAACGAAGTTGTATCCGGCGTCAAGAGCACTGTATTTGCGAATTTAAAGTATCTATTTTTTATAGTAACTATTGAAAGTATCCTGAAAACAGACAAACATACATAGTTTCTTATTTACTAGTAGTACTCAACATAGGAATTTAATGAACTGGTATTCAAGTTCACCCATATATCAATTTTGCTTCCATTTTACGGAGTCTACTAAAACGCACCCCCGACTCAAATAAAACAATTTATTATTCAAATGTGGGTATCAATAAAATCGGCAATTTTCAACAAAATTACGTTTGCGTTTGCGAAAATCGAGTTTAGAAGATATTGAGTCCATTTCCGCTGAAGTACGGTGTCAGGGATGTTTTATGGAAGGTAGCGGTATGTTTGCTGAAGTGTGTGATCTGGAGTCATGCAAGTAACAAGAGTTGTTGACTTAGGGTTGTCGCTGTACTCATCGCGTTTTAATTTTAATCGAACAGGCCGATTTGTTTGTAAAATTTGTAAAAATGGCGCTAAAACTACATCAAATTGTATTGATATGCCAATATTGAAAATCTAGCTTTTACCCACAACTTCGTTTGTGTAGGCCTTTTTTATATATGGCGGCCAGCAAGCTTACGGCCTGTCTGATGGTAAGCAGACACCGCAGCCTATGAGCGCCTGGGACTCCACAAGAATGACGGGTTGCCAACCCTTTATTGAGTTACGCCTTAAAGAAATAATTGGTATTAAATCATTTTAAGCACAGACCTAATCATCACTCTCCCATACACACTTACACCGCCTTAACACAATCACTGTCAGAAATCTGCCTGGCGGGCGCTGCTTAACTTTCCTCAGTTAAATCTCAGATTCCTCTGGAGTCGCAAGTGTCCATAGGCTACGGTGTCTGCTTACCATCAGATAGGCCGTAAGCTTGTTTGCCACCGTCGTAGTATAAAAAAGATGTCGGAGAGCCCGCTAGCACCCGCTGGGCGGGTTGTCGCTATACATAAATGATTATTATTATTATAAGTAAGATAGTCTGCAAGTAAAGTGTTAGCATTTAAGTATAAGAGAGATAAAAACTATCTAATGTCTTTCCCGGGGTCCCGAACAATTTCCGTGCGAAACATTATCTAAATCCGTTGAGCGATTTCAGCGGTTTAAGCGTGAAAAGACAAACAGACAGGCAAACACACATACAGAGTTAGTTTCGCATTTGAATATTAGTATTCTGTCAAACATTGCGTTTGTTAGACAGTAAGCCTTCTGTACGCTGTGCCAGCGTGCAGCAAATAAAAATCTGATTCCAATCGAAAACGTCCCAAAGGATATTGATCCCCAGTTAATTTAACAAACTAATTGAAACCAAGTCGATATTAATTGGCACATACACTCGTAATGTCTTGATTGTGAAACCAAGAGAAACCTCATTAGAGGAAGGCGAAACATAAGAAAGGAAGCCATATTTAAATGCGTGGGCTCATGGCCGACAAATCTGACAATTGAGTGATAGCCGCACATTATTTGTCTTAAAATAGAGATGGCGTAACAATTATTTACATTTTGATTAAGAATTAGCTCCCAAGGACTTGAAATTAGCCTAATCTAGGGTTTTAATTGGAAAAGTTGAGTTTGAGACGGTTCATAAGAATACGTTTCCGTCCGTCCGTGTCCGTTTTCAACTGAAAAAAAATGTATACACAAAAGCACTATAGCGAGACTACAACAAGTACCTTTGTCTAATTAACCTACCAAACCTTTTTTTTTTTTTTTAGGATGGGAAAATGCTTTACGCATACCACCCGGGTGCAGGGGGTGACCCGAGTGGTTATGTGGGACTCCCGTATAGGCTGATGAGACCCACGGTATACCCACTAAAAACCCCCCCATCTGCCACCTCGTCGCCTTGTGGCGAGGTCACGGGAACGCTTGCGCACACATCCGCGACCCCGCCGGCGACAGCCGCTCCCAAGCGGCTCCATCGCGGATGCCCGGAGGCCCTCCACGTCAGGCACGCCAGACGTTTTGGCGTGCCTTCCTCCTCGACCTCCATCTTGTACAGTAGCGGACCCCCCTGAGTCCGCTACGAGGAGGTCATGGGTGCCGAAAAAACTTCCGGCACCCGGTGGCGGAGCAGGTCGGTGGTTCCGCCACGAACCACACCTCGGCCGCAGAGGATAGGGAAGGCATTTCTCTTCCTCTGCGGCCCCACCAACACCGTTTCCGCGGAACGGCCCCGCCAGGTTCGCAGGGGGTAGGGAGAGTGGCGCACCGAAATACCAACACGCCTCTCCCCCTGCGATCCCACCTCGGCCACAGAAGATAGGGAGAACGGCGAACCGCAATACCGGCACTCCTCTTCTTCTGCGGCCCCTCCTCAACGCATCCTCAGCGGGCTTCCCAAGCCCGCTGGGAGCGCCCTCCTCGGGCCAGCCGGCAGCCCAAACAGGCCGGCCCTGGGTGTCTCTTAGCTTCACTGTGGATGACCAGTCCACGGTTACTAAGCCCCCCCGCCCCGACAAGGCGGGCACCCTCGAGGGGGAACCTACCAAACCTAACCTAACCTAACTAAAAAAATATATAAGCACGCGTTCAATTTGTTATTTTGATAACTTTTAAATGGACGTAAGGTAAAACGTTATTTTATGATTTTAATGCCAACGTATGCAATTGTACACTAGATTCAGTTTAGAAATTATAAGATGAAAAGTGCCAGCCCTGGCCATTCTCAAGCCTGAATTGGAAATGTACGGGAGAGCTGACTCCGTGAAATTCGCTGAGAATGACGCCTTTAAACTTTTAAGAGGAATCCTTCATAGCGTAGGTGAATCGGAATGAGCCTTCTTAAATCAAGCCCAGGAGTCGAACTAGACTACATCTTAGATATTTTTAACATTTTACACGATTTAAATTCACGTTTGTACTTTATTCACATTTGCTGCTTTTGCTTTCGAGAAAAGAAAAAAGCGAGTAATGTTTTTGAACATTCCTAAGCCACAAAACAACATGATGAATGGACATATATTTCGAAATTCAACTGGGAAGAGGAAGAGGAATACACAGACCAAATTTCGCCCGGACAGAGTCACGGAAAGATAAGCGTGGGTAAGTTCGCATTTTGCCCAGGTCAGGAATCGAACCTATCCCTGTGTTGTGCCAGAACAAAGCCCTAACACTAGGCTACTCAGACCAATAAATATATCATCATCGTGTAATTTTTCTTTATTTGCTTTCTTTTTTATACTTTGTATGCACGTTCATTTATGTAGTTTACAGTAACGCATAACTCGTTAATACTCGTATTATGAATTACGATAACGTTGACGTGTGACCAACTTTATATTACCAAATAATAGATCCATCAGCGACCGAATCAAACTGTGATTTTCACAATCAACCGGCGGCTGCGGCTTTTTGCGTCGAATTGCCGTCGACGCAGACTAATGGCGTTTGAAACGTGAATTATTGAAGTTTAAATAGTGCGTACTGCGTAGCGGCTACGTATCAGATATTCACAGTCATTATTTTAACATTTATTATTTATTGTTATACAGTGCAGTTGATTATTGTTAGCCATTATTCTGAATAACCAGCATTTGGTTGTTAATATTTATCTTGGGAAATACATAGTTATAATTCTTGTCCCGGAAATCATTCCTTGAAGGGGTGAAAAGGGGGTGAAACTTTGTATAGGAGCTCGATAATTAAGCCTGCGCCTATACTTACTCGTAATTCAATTTATGACTCAATTATGAACTCGATAATTATAATCCTCATTTTCTAAAAAAAATCTCTAAGGAACTAACGATTTCTACGCGGACGAAGGCAAATGCTAGTATAGGTATAAAGGACCTGTTGTATGTAGTTGTACCGTGTGTAACACAAACAACAAAACAAATCTCTATTCGAATAGGTCCTTTACTTAAGTTTTTTACCTATGCCTTTGTCTGCCTGTTACGTTTTATCCTGTTTTTAACCGACTTCAAAATTTCAAAAGAGGAGGTTATCAAGTGGGTTTTTTTTTTTTTTTTTTTTTTAATGTTTGTTAGTCCATAACTCCGTCATTTCTTAACCGATTTGAAAATATCTTTTTTTCATTGTAAGTATATATATCCAAGTTGGTCCCGTTTTTGTCAAAACGTAGTTCTGATGGTGGGATCCATGAGAAATTGAGGGAACTCCTCAAATCTTCAAGGCAAACATATAGTAATTTTTGTGTTTTTATCAACAAGTCAAGCATTTTCATCATTTAAGATCTACTGTACAAACTGAAGTTCTGTAGGGCACACTTGTATGCAGACGACACCCAGATATACCACTCCTTCGAGCCAAAACACCTTGAGATAGCAATTACTAAAATCAATGAAGATCTAAGTATTATAGCAGACTGGTCCGTCAAGAACAATCTAATTTTAAACCCTACAAAATCACAGTTTATATTAATGGGTAATAAATGGCAGCGTACGACGATCAAGGAAAAAAACCCCACAATCAAAATAGGAACCGAGCCCATTACACACGTCGAAAACGCTAAAAACCTGGGTTTAATCATGGATGGTGAGATGAGGTACGTAGAGCATGTGAGCCTTAAAATTAGAAACGCCTTCTATCGTCTTAAAGTACTGTACAGGATCCGCAAATATCTTTCAGTAAAAGTTAGGGAAATACTTGTAGAATCCCTAATACTCTCACAATTCAACTATGCGGATATAGTGTATGGACCGAGGCTCTTATCTAAAACGAAGAAGTCGATTCAAAGAGTGCAAAACGCATGTGTACGCTTTTGCTATGAAGTCCCTAAACGAGCACATATTACTCCTTACCTTAATAATAGGAAACTATTAAATATGGACAATCGTCGAAGGTTACACTTAGCGTATACAGTACGGAAGGTTTTGGAGTCTCAGACACCATTCTACTTATACGAGAAACTAAAGTGGGTTAAGGACACGCGTTTTAGGTCTCTAAGAGAAAGCACGAAACTTGCAACTCCACAACATAAAACAGCATTCTTTAGAGGGAGTTTCAAATTTGCCGCCTCCAAAGTTTGGAATGACTTGCCGCCACCATTGAGAGAACCCATGTATCTGTTAAAATTCAAACGTTTAGTACATTCTCATTTATTAAACATTCAGACCAAGTTTTACACTCCTTCATAATGTACACTCACACTTACTTTATACATTATACTAACCTACACATTAGACGTCACGCACCTATCCCGCACGAAAGTATAAAAATTCCAAAACGCTACTCGAACAAGAACTCTTACACAAACACACACATCTCAACTTACAAATAGATTATACCTACTTTGTAACATTTATTTTATTTATTTATTTATTTTGTAATGTACATAATTATATTTTTATTAAGAACGGCATATAACTCCTTGCCAAACACCTGCGCAAAACCAGTCTATTTTTTATTAGTTAATATGCGACCGTCCCTAGTTAAGTAAGTACAACTGGGCCCATTCAGAAAACCAGCGCTGGGCACTACCGCACAGCACATGCTGAGAATGGGACCCATTGCCTCACTAGATATAAGTAGTTTTTAGAGATTATGTAATAGTTTTTAATACTGTATTTCTTTTGTGGCAATAAACTTTTTATTATTATTATTATTATTATTAATTTTCATCCAAAAATGTGACATTGGATGAAGTGGAACTGCTGATGATGATCAGAACAGAACTCTTCAACGACAAAAAGTTCACGTTTGGCGATTTGTCCTCCTAGCTGTGTTTGTTAAGCAAGTTCTATTTTCACGATTAATTTTTGTCATGCTTGATTTCTGATGATGGGATCCATGAGGAATTGAGGGAAATCCTCAAATATTAAAGGCAAACATATAGTGATTTTTGTGTTTTTATCAACCAATCGAGCATTTTCATACAAAAATGTGACATTTGATGAAGTGGAACTGCTGATGATGATCAGAACAGAACTCTTCAACGACGAAAAGTTCACGTTTGGCGATTTGTCCTCCTAACTGCGTTTGTTAAGCAAGTTCTATTTTCACGATTAATTTTTGTCATGCTCGATTTTTGATGATGGGATCCATGAGGAATTGAGGGAACTCCTCAAATCTTAAAGGCAAACATATAGTAATTTTTGTGTTTTTATCAACAAATCGAGCATTATCATACAAAAATGTGACATTTGATGAAGTGGAACTGCTGATGATGATCAGAACAGAACTCTTCAACGACGAAAAGTTCACGTTTGGCGATTTGTCCTTCTAGCTGTGTTTGTTAAGCAAGTTCTATTTTCACGATTGATTTTTGTCATGCTCGAGTTCTGATGATGGGATCCATTAGGAATCGAGGGAACTCCTCAAATGTGAAAGGCACACAAATAGTGATTTTAGTATTTTCATGAACTAATCAAGCATTTTCATTCATAAAAGTGACATTTGATGAAGTGGAACTGCTGATGATGATCAGAACGGAACTCTTCAACGACGCGTAGTTCACGTTTGGCGATTTGTTCTCTTCGTTTTGTTTGTCAAGCAAGCAAGGTTTTTTCATGATTCCATGAGGAATTGAGGGTACTTAGTTTTCTACCATTATAAACATACATTATAGCCATTTTTATTTTATTGTATATCTATCTAAGAGTGCACCATCTAAGTATTATAATCTTTTACCGGCATACCCCATTGAAGTCGGTTTTTTTTTCTTAAAAATTATTTATATTAGTCCCTATAAAAGTAATTTATCCCGTTTTTTTTTACAAAGGAGTGAATTTTGATGATACTTTTGATCCCAGAAATTATTCTCTCCCCTTTTTATATGCCACGTCGGTGGCAAACAAGCGTATGGCCCGCCTGATGGTAAGCGGTCACCGCAGCCCATGGACGCCTACAACTAACTACAGGGGTATCATATGCACGTTGCCGACCCTTTAAAAACATATTATTATTATTCTCCTTATTTATTCTTTTTCACATGTTAGGTTTTTTACAATAAATTTATCAAATGTAAAATATAAAAATATACATACAAAATATAAAAGCATTATAAAAAACCTAACCTAGAGTGCCGCCGGCAGCGAGGCGGGGCCTAAGCTACCGGTGGTTAGGGCGACAGAGAGAGGAACCTCCTGACTATCCGCGCCGTGTCCAAGAGTACCGCCTTCTGCATCTGACCCTTGACCCAGCCATCTAGCGAGAGTCTCTTAAGATGTTGGTCGAGACTCTTCGCAATTAGACCGTTCGCAGAGACGACTATCGGGACAATGATCGTCGAATCAACATCCCACATAGCGGTTACCTCGTGTGCCAGGTCTAGGTACTTACTAACCTTGTCCTTCTCGGCCTTCACGAGGTTCTCATCATGGGGGATGGTGATGTCGACGAGCACTGCCTGGCGCTTCAAACGATCTGTCAGCACGATATCAGGTTTGTTGGCTATAACAGTCCTGTCCGTGATGACAGATCGATCCCAATAGAGCGTGGCACGACCATTTTCGAGAACTGGCGCAGGTGTGTACTTATAGTACGGCACTTCGAAGTCCACAAGACCGTACAGAAGAGCAAGCTGCTGGTGAATAATCTTGGCTACCAAGTTATGTCTGTGCAAGTACTCGCCGTTAGCAAGATGACCACAACCGGAAATGATATGCCTGAGCGACTCTCCGGGACGGCGGCATGCCCGACAAATGTCAACCGTACCGTCCTTCAGGATATATCTCCGGTAGTTGTTCGTCATGATAACTTCGTCCGCAATTGCACAGACAAAACCTTCGGTTTCCGCAAAGAGATCCCCGAAACGTAACCAGTTCACCGACGCGACGGGCCCCGTAAGAGCCTTGTAGAACCGCCCATGTAGCTCCTTACTCTTCCATACCGCCCTGCGGTCCTCGGTGCTTAGTACTTTAAGTCTGCGCCAGTTCTCGTTTGCCATGGAGAGCGGGGTAAAAGATGCGTCCACTGCCACTACGTCACGATGCATCCCACACTCACTGTTTAGGAAGTAATCCCTGAGACTGCACACTTCGCGGTTGTGGAGGTCTTTGGCATTTAAGAAGCCGCGACCTCCAAACTTCCGCGGGATGTACAGTCTCATAACAGAAGATCGTGGGTGTAACATACGGTGCGCAGTGAGCAGTACACGCACTCTTCGATCCAGGAAATCGAGCTCAGTCTGAGTCCACCTTAATATGCCAAAGGAGTATGTAAGCAAGGGCATCACCCAGGCGTTGAAGGCACGCACCCTATTGCCGCCCGACAAAAAACTGTTGAGTACTTTTGTCAGGCGACAGAAGAAGCGCTCCTTCACCGCCCGCTTGATGTCTCCACCCTCGATACCCAAAGACTGTGACATACCAAGATATTTATAGGTTTCTGCTTCGGAGAGTGATTTGAGATCCATTGTCTCAGAAATTTGTAAATTTGTGGAATTTACTACTTTCCCCCGCTGTACATGCATGGCCGCACACTTATCGACACCAAATTCCATTTTGATGGCACTACTGAAGGCCTCTGTGGTTTTCAGTAGCTCCAACAGGTCATGTTTATTTGGTGCAAATAGTTTGAGGTCGTCCATGTAGAGCAGATGAGAAATGACCTCACCCTCTCTCCGTAGCTGGCAACCTAGTCCTGAATCCTTCAGCAGGGTACTGAGCGGATTCAGCGCTAGGCAAAACCACAAGGGACTCAGACTATCACCCTGAAAAATACCTCGCTCAATCCTGATGGAATCCTGCGGGCCAGAGGGGCCCTCTCCTCCCCCAGGTTGACGAAGGACTGTGGTCCACTGCCCCATGCAAGCCACTAAGAAGGATCTCAGAACTGCATCAACTTTATACAGTTCTAAGATCCTCCTTTATTATTATTATTATTATTATTATTATTTATACACTAGCAGCTACAAGCTGATGCGTGTATATCACTGCACTTGTTATTTAAAATAACGTTTTTTTGTTTTGTTTTAAATATTTGTCCAGTCTATTTTTGAAGCTATTTACTGAAGGGGCACTTATCAATGTCTCTGGTAATTTATTCCACTCACGTACTACTCGATTTGGTAAAAAATGCTTCCTAGGATTGCTTGTACTGGATCCCCGAGTAATCTTTAAGCTGTGGCCTCTTAGACGATGATTCTTACTCATTGCAAACAGAGTCTTTAAGTTAGATAGGTCATAATAATCATGCAGGATCTTATAAGTTTCTATGAGGTCGCCACGCTGTCTTCTCCGCTCCAGGGTAGTCAAACCAAGATTGGTAAGCCTTTCTGCATATGGCATATTACGCATTCCATACACCATCTTAGTTGCCCTACGTTGCACCTTTTCAAGCATATTAATATCCTTCTGAAAGTATGGACTCCAAACTTGGTAAGCATATTCAAGAAGAGGTCTGATGTAACTTTGATAGAGCTTCAGAAATAAATCTCTATTAATTGTCTGGAATGTCTTTCGAATTAGAAACGTTAGTGAATTGGCTCTTTTAGTTATTTCAAGGATGTGCATGTCCCACTTCAGGTTACTTGTGACAGTTACTCCAAGATCTTTTTGTATGTTCACTTTTACCAGGATTTGGGAGTCTATAGAATAAGGAAGATGAGGATTAGTGGGTCCAATATGTAGAACAGTGCATTTTTCAGAATTTAGTGACATGAGCCAGTCATGTGTCCACCGTACAATTCGATTCAGATCTTCCTGTATGATATTATATGTGATAAGAGGGTTTACCATAATTTTCGTATCATCAGCATAAAGCGACAGTCTTGAGTCGATGATTGTCTTAAGATCGGTGACAAATATTCCAAAAAGGATCGGCCCAAGGACGGATCCTTGCGGGACGCCACTAAGTACTTTAGTAGGCTCTGATAGCTCCCCACCTACTCTGATTCTTATTCTTCTATCACTGAGGAAATCTTGAATCCATTTAAGAAGCCGTCCACGGATTCCATAGTGTTCCAGCTTACTAATGAGCCTTTTTATAGGAAATATATATAAATATATACCCCTTTCTTGAAGAACCCTATACTGTAGTTTAATTTGAACCCGGAACCTCTGGTTTAGGCAGGGTCGCTACCAACTAAGCCAAAGTGGTCGTCGAAATTCCTCTGAAAGCGTACCGTACGCGACAATTCCCCCTTAGCACCATTCCCTCCCTGGATCTGCTAGTGCCTCTCAGTATCCTTACCATGCTGACCCCACAAGTCATAGTGCATATTCATTTGTAAAAGCTGCAACAGTGCTTAACTGGAGTGAATTGCAAACCATTCATAGTTAGTTATTTCCAAGTAAAATGACGCGATGAGATCGATATTAGAAGGTTCATTACGTTACTCCTAGAGCATCAGCGATGTGCGAACCTGTTTTTTTATACATTTGAAAGCTTACGTCTTTGATATGACGCTTCTCTTGCCCCATAAACATGGTCTTGGGTTTTAAACCATTAATTTTGGCTATTTTCAAATAAAAACGCTAACCTAAGGCGACTTCCTGACTTGTCAGTATGGAGGCGGTATCAGAAACCTGCAAGCTATCAGTAAGCTCCACTATCAATGGAGTCAATAAGCGAAGCGGGGAAACCAAAATTCAGTACCTACTGTCCCGCTTCCGCGCATGGTATAACTACTGCGCAAATGTAATATTAACACTATTCCGCCAATGAAGAATATCTGTACGACATCAGTAAGCTCACCTCAAAAACGAAACATCACATACCGATCCTGTCCCGCCAAATAATAAAATCTCTAAAATTTTTGTCCTGGACCTATTACGTCAATCACACATACATACATACATATAATCACGCCTATTTCCCAGAGGGGTAGGCCGAGATCACGGATTTGCATTTGGTACGATCCTGACCTACAACTTACGCTTCATGAACTCTCATATGCGCGCAGATTAGGGTACTCTTGACCTGGCCCTTCTGCAGAATGTCTCCGATTTGGTCGGAGTACGTTCGCCGAGGTCTCCCCTTCCAACTTGTTACGTCAATCAGTGTAAAATATACTCTATATGTCGCTGTCGGATTATATAGCACGCCGCATTCCATAATGGCTATAGCCGTTTTGAAAAAAACAGGGCCAAAAATATGTCTCTAGCTGTCTACACGACGAACCTTCAAGTGTCGGACGCTTCTGATTCTTCTGGGGTCAGAAGCATCCATAGGCTACGGTGTCTGCTCCCCATCAGGCAGGCCGAAAGCTTGTTTGCCACCGTCGTTGTATAAAAAAGACACTATTACCCACCGAGATTCTGGTCAGCTAATAATTTGCGGTAGTTTATGCCGCAGACATTAGCTGACCAAATATTTACCCCAGCCGTTTACGGCGGCCGTATCGTAAAGTCTAGAATAAATAGACCAAGGTAATAAAACATCTAAAAATATTACCTTCTTCCCGCTGTCAATAACCCTATCACAATACTGCCACCTAGGCAGTATTTTGAGTTATGTTATGAAGATATTGAAGATACGATATTATTAGCAGACTCTGTCATACCGAAAACATCAGAGTTGAGTTTTTTGAACATTATCAATTTATCACAAAGAACACCTTGCGTAAAATGTAAAAAATATTCTGTCAATTGTAAATGTAAATGGGTAGGTGTTTGAAAATAATAAAAATATAAAAATTATACATTTCTAACTGACTATGCTGCTAGTAGTAGCCATGGTTACATTTTGGCTATACCACAGAATGCGATTAGAGGTGACAAATTTTCCATAAACTGCGCTCTAATTTGTCAAATACTTAAAAAGCGGTAATTTCAAAGAAACGTGACTCCCTCTGCATAGAAGTTTGTATGCAAAGGGGGTCAAGTTTCTCTGCAGCTGACTGTACACGTTTGCTGTTTATTTTACAGTAGCAATAAAATTCATTTTCTGGCTTTTCGTGTAGTTGATATACTTTTTATTACAACTGTGACCACATTCCAAAGTAAGAATAAACAGTTTAACTTAGTTTAGGTCAATTGTAACAGTTTAAGACCCAATTTTGATTCAGTTTCGATCTTCAATGAAGACATGTTAAAATAAACATTATCAATTGTCAATTCCGGAGGAAGGAGGAAATCGTAGAGTGTGTGCTTTTGAATGTGTTCGATATGTTACTCATTTTCTGAATTCGTATTATTATATATTCATTAAACAATACAAAATTGTGTTTGAAATTATCAATCATACTTAAGATTAAGATCAACAATAAATGTCCTACTTAATACACAACAAGGGCAGTCAAATAAATTAAAATTCACTAAAAATAGTAAAATCATAATAAAAATTTGCTACATTATCGGTCTAAATGTGACAGTGAGGTAAGTCACACATTTTTCATAAATTCTTCTACTGTATCCAACTTCTGAAACAATTCGGGTGGGTAGGTAGGGGACACTTCTTGCAACACATCTTCGGCCAATTAAGATTAATGTCGCTCACGGAGTTTTTATTTCTAATTTATTTGGGTGTTTTCCAAAACTTGCTCTCCGACATGCCGGTCTATCAGTTTTTTTCCACTTAGTTCGACCATCAGGCCAAGAGGATTTTTAAAAATCTTGGTACGACCCTCGAACCACGAGGTCCTAGTTAAATGGTTACTCCCTTTATCACACTGTAAAACCGAGAGCTTGTTCTCCTCAGATAAGTAGGAAAACACACACGTTCATCATCATCCTCCTAGCGTTATTCCCAGTACAGTTGCATCCTGAAGGATGCCTGGGGTCCGCTACCTAATCCCAAGAATTGGCGTAGGCACTAGTTAAAACACACACGTTCATACATACACACACACAAGCACACTTACCTCAACCACACATCTTAATAACAATAATACCTAGGCATAGTATTTTTTTTTTCTTTTACCACGCAGACCATGATACATTGTTTACTTTCTGTTGCTATGTACTTTAAAAGTTTCTATTTGTCAAAAATGTTTCGAACACACTTTTGTAACATGTCTCTCTATATATAAAGCACACGTGTCACTTTATGTATAACATATATGTAACAACATTTTCGGTTCCCAAGATACAGGTTCGTCCTAGTTTGGGATCCAGTGACTATCCCTGTAAATGTGTTTTCATTTCATTTCATTTCAAAAGTTGTGTTCACACATTAATATTTGTTTCCAAATTTTATAAGAAAACGCAGAAGTCAAATTAAACATTCGGCGAAACGTCATATAAGGTAGGTAAAAAATTCTTCAGTCAACTGAGGAACTCCAAAACTGCAAGTATCAAATAACAGCAGTAAATAGAAGCTAAAGAAAGCAATGAGTATTTCTTCATTGGCCTGCAAGTTCAATGTGGCCATAAGTCGGTGAAAGCTGAATTGGCCGGTTATACATGTAAACGTTAGCAGATTTAACTTAATGCCACTAAAAGTCGTGACACACTATTATGCAGGATATCTTTGATGTGGTTTCCTTGGATCTCCTTGATTCCGGATGCTGCGTATAACGTTGATTATCTGGATATATGCTGCTGTTTTCCATGGAAACCTTCCGCAATGTTTTCTTCTTTATGTTCTACCATAGCTGAAAAAAAGGGCTCACACTTTTACTTACCAGAGCAGTAAAACGCTGGTTTGAATGTGGCTATAGCTGATTATATGAATGTAGCGGTAGGTAGGTACCTGTGGTTGGAGGAGAAAATACTCTGGTTTGCAGATCCTGGCCACGTCGGTATTCAATTGAAAAAAATCCAGGGAGCCGCGCTTTAGAAGCGTAAGAAGCCAGGGGTGTATTTAGCAGGAGTGAACAAGTGAACAGGGTGACGAAAAACCAAGATTCTTAGTAGTTCTTGACTAAATTGAATTTAGGAGTCGACAGAAGAAACCATTTACTTCTTCGATGTTAAAATGCTAACGTAGCCACCGCGGAGTGGCTCGCAGATGGCGTGGTAGCACTCGAAGCTGTTTATGTACATTACCTAGTGAGGAAAGCGGCGCAGAACCAGGCCAGCGCGCAGAACCAGGCCAGCGCGCAGATGAGCGCAGGGCGGGTCTTTGCGCATACACAGCCGATGCGGAACGGCTCACAGATGGCGTAGTAGTGCTCGAAGCTGATGTTATACGTTACCTAGTTAATAGAGCGGCGAAGAACCAGGCTATTGCGCAGATGAGGGCAGCGCGGGTCTTGGTGCAGACATAGCCGGCGCGGAGCGGTTTGCAGATGGCGTAGTAGCGCTCCAAGCTAACGTTGGACGTTACCTAGTGAAAAGAGCGGCGAAGAACCAGGCTAGCGCGCAGATGAGCGCAGCGCGGGTTTTGGTGCAGACATAGCCGGCGCGGAGCGGCTCGCAGATGGCGTAGTAGCGTTCGAAGCTGATGGCGAGGATCGTCAGCACGGAGGCGTGAGCTACTGTTAGCTCCACGAACGGGACAGCTAAGCCTGAAATAATATTAAATGCATTAATATTACCGCTTACTCGTAATCATGACCTTGGCCTACTAGCAGGCCACGTTTCCCAAGACTTGTGGTTAGCATTCTAGCTGAATCACAAGCTCAAGTCGTATAGTTAGTTTGTCGTAACTGTAACACCACTTTATTAATGTTTTAACTTTAACCCCTTTAATTCTATAACTTTGCGTCTTGTTTTACTCTGACACCAAATTTTTGCAAGTTTTGCTAATCTGTATTACACTTAGTTTAGTACGTAGTACAGTAAGTAGTGTCTCAGTGAGAGCATTTAAGGTAGTAAGTGCACATCTACGTTTATAAAACAAAATTGTTTCTACTTATTGTCATGCATTTACTTCTGTTGTTTCTCCACTAAATAAATAAATAAACTAAATACACACACACTGTACGTACTAGTTGGTGTGAATACATCCGCGCGATTTCTTCTTTATAGACCTAGGGCATGTGACCTATATCTAACTAGTATATTTACGGGTAGAACATTATTTGACCCTACGATATTTGTATATTATGCGACTATTCTCTTTTCATTTCCCGATCTCACTTATAAATCGGGGTAGGTGACTGGTGTGATAATAGTACATTACGATATTTACGATACAAGTGCAGAAAATAGGAAATTCGCAACGAGTGGTGATAAATTAAAACACGACCGAAGGGAATGTTTTAAATCGACACGAGTTGCAAATTACCTATTCGCACGTGTATCGTATAACGTTTTACAGTACATATGGCTCTTTAAAGTTTCGACATATGCACGTAATCTGCTGATTACCGCATTCGTGCGGTAAAGTAGCACCATATGCGCTGTATATGGTGCTACTTACTATATTTTACACCACACCTTGCGAAAAAGCGCGTTTTTCCGCACGTTGCGCGTCCGGAAAAATCCACTTTTTGGCCAAGTGGTGACGTAAAATTGTGTACAAAACACGGGTCGTAAATAGCTATTTTGTAAGAAACAAATTATTAAGACTTTCCTGTTGACTGAGCTAACAGAACCGATTCAATATAATATGAAAATTACTGATTGATAAGTAGGTATAAAATGTTGAAGTTTGTTTTATTTACATAAGTAATAAGTAGCCATGAACAGTATTGACACAAAACCTAAAAGGGCCGGACTCATCATTTCCCCCGGAAAGGGAAAAACGGAAACTTTCCGAAAAAACCGTGCGAATGGCGTCAAACACCTCGAAATACGACCCTGGAAATTATCTTGCTTCCTCTTTATTCGGTTCTTCGGTTTTATTAAATTCGGGGTTATTTCACTCTTTCTTGGAAACAAGAAAAAATGGCTATTCTAGAAATGTTCGATGGCAACAGATATATTATCAGTGAAATTTACGAACAAGTTAAAAGAAATGTGTAAATCAGAGTGCTTTCCAAATAATATTTTATATGAGATAAACCTAGCCTCACTATTGACAGGTTCTAATGATATCGGTTGATATTTCAATAATGAATCGATATCATTAGAACCTGTCCCCAAACGATCATTAAATCAACTTGAATTTAGCGTCAAGCCCCAACAATTTGTATTACGTCGCCTAAAAGTTGGTAAGCAATATTCGAGTCGCGATTGTTGCTTGTTTTGACTCCGCGCCAAGTCACCAACTTGGCTAAACATTTTAGACGCCAGTTTTATGACTGTGACTGTTATATTTTCAATAGCTCGTTTTGAATTGAGACTGAAAATACGTAAAAACAAATAGTAACTAATTTTGGACCTACGTTTTCTGTGCCGGCAAGGCACATAATATTAAATTGACGCAGAGAGGATGGATGAAAGAAGATTGATAAAACGAGTGTATAAAGGAAGAGTGGATGGAAAAGTTGGAAGGGAGAGACCTCGGCAAACGTACTCCAACCAAATCGGAGACATTCTGCAGAAAGGCCAGGTCAAGAGTACCCTAAATCGGCGCGCATGCATGAAGAATGTTATGAGAGTTCATGAAGCGAAAGTTGTAAGTCAGGATCGTATAAGTGGAAATCCGTGATCTCTGCCTACCCCTCTGGGCAACACGAGTGATTATATGTATGTATGGGCTCCTCTATTCTCGACAAATCTTTCCCCCTTTTCCTTGAAGAAAAAATTCAAAATTTCATGCAATGTTCGGACCGTTTATCTAAAATTAACACCCACATGGCTTTCACTATTATTCGGTTTTGTTTATTTGTACCTAAATTTACGTATACTGTACGCTGTTGTCAACTCTGGAAGCACCCGGAGTTTCTTCAGAATATAGACAACGTCATAAGAAATACATTGGCTTCAATTTTAAACGTAAATTTAAACCAGCGAGAGTGGCTTCAGGCTGCACTTCCAGTGCGTTTGGGAGGCCTGGGCATCAGATCAATTTCTGGTGTTGCTCTGCCAGCGTTCCTGTCTTCATTATATAGTACAAAAGATTTGATTGAAAAATTCTAGCAACCTCTTTAAATAATTTGACATAACCTCCTTGAATGAAGCCAGGAACACATGGCAGTTAGCCTGCCCAGACACAGAGTTCCCCAAAACTCTCATCACAGAGGCAGTGGGACGGGCCGCTCTGCGAGCAAGTACGGAAAAATCTTTTAGAAACGTGCTCTAGCTCCGCAGTTCGCGCTCGTCTCTTAGCCGTTGCCGAGTGGGAATCTGGTTTGTGGCTCCAGGTGTAACAACCCCTAAGGGGAGAACTTTAATGAAAACTTATGGAAGGTCAAGGAAAAGTCTAGCTAAAAGCCTAACTAAAATTTCCCTAAAGTTCCTAAAGTATACCTAAAGCTTTATACTTGCTTTACCAGAAAATCTGAAAACCAGGATTTTCCTCAAGTTGCTAATACCTACTGAAGTTCTAAAGCTTTTATTAAAGTTTCTCAGATCTAAATGATAGGGTTCCTACTATAGGGAAAGAAAATAAATCAAACAAAAAGTTGAGAGAGAGAAAATAAACAAACAAAACATTTATTGAATAAAAATGAATTTACTCGAAACTCGAATCTAATAAAGTCCGGGGAGAACTTTATTAGACATCCGCTTGATTACTAGGCCAACCTAGACAAGGGAAAACAAGCGGACACACAAAAACCCTTGTTGCCATGAAGCTAATACAATTGACAAAATAACAGACAAATTATTTACATAAATATATCATAAGAAACACTAATAATTGAAAGATTAATGGCATGATCATCTAGTGACATATTTAAGACCTTGTTATAAACGTAGTAACCATAGTTCACTGAGGTGTGAGAAATGTATAAACAATTGAGAATTGGACAATGTTTAAACAATATTACAACATAACCTAAAATTAGGATAAGCTTGCCTAAACGAATAACAACGATATCCTATAATATCCTATGAATAATCAATTACTAACCATGAACACAATATTATGAAACCTATAACAAACATACTAGAGATTAAAACATTATCATGAGAATAATAAAAGCAATAAAACAACACTCTTAAGAAGTATGTCTAAATTATCAACAATGCTATATGAACCAGAACAAGTGTAGAATCTAGCCTACTATTTAAATACCGTCGTTGGCTGTGTGATCAGTAAAGGCTTAAATAAATTGCTTGGAATTAAATGAAGGCAAGTATAAATGATACGAAGTAGTCATGTAGTACCTAGAAGATTAAGTGTTTAGAAAAAATGGTAGAAAATAGTTAATGGAGCAAAATAAGTTATTGTAGCATATATAGTTAAACGTGGTAGCAGATAAACGTAGGTAAATTCCTGTGAATTATATAGTAAGAAAAACCTTTAAAATAAATTTGCTATGTCGAGATAGCATTAATGTTTCCTACAAAATAGGATATAACAGGTAAAGTCTGGCTTCTTACCAAATATGGCGTAAATCTCAATCTAAAAGATATGAGAACATTGTAAATATAAAATAGCTGATTGCACGCAACCATAAAGCCACAGTTTCTCATAAAAGTACCATGCATAAGTCATATAAACCACCAAGCCATTTCTGGACATGATGAGGCAACTATGTCGAGGCAGAAGTCTCGCGAAGGAACCTGAGCCTCAAGCTAGCCGCTTGGATATGTCCCTACCTAACACCTAACACGAGCAATCAGGGTATCCTCGCAGGTGGTACAGGCACAAGGCACATGACCGAGACTATGAGAGTTATGTGACAATAGCGCCTGATGAATGAACATGTACATGGTAATAATAAGAGCGTAGCCCATAATATTATGAGACCAGCCATTTTATAATTCATAAAAGCATAGGCAAAGTAAACTGTGATCTAAATTAGAAGCCAGTTGGAATAAATGCATAAAGCATAAGTAGTATCTACTACTATGATCCACAGATCAGCTGAAATATAAATATATTATAGTGGCACTCTACGAAGGAGGCCTACGTCCAGCAGGGGACGTCAATCAGATCATATGATGATGATCAATCTATTACCTCGTACCCAAATATTGTGCAAGCAAAACAAAGCTGTTACTATTCAGGTTTAGCGTCCAAATCGAATCATACAGTCATCCCATAAGCTAAGTATCACTACTGAGTTATGCAACCGCAAGACCTCAGCATTGACCAGCGTTCTCACGACAGCAAGGAGTTTTGCTCGAGTCTTCAATAACCTGTATCGCCATTGAACTTTCACATCCCATCTCGCCCATATAGTAGAGTATATAAGGGTACATATATATTGGGGTCTTTAATGATCAGTTTCAGCAAACGGCAATACAGATTTCTCGTCCGTACGGATCTATAGTGTCTTGTATGAATCAAAGATTCCGACAAGCAGTAATAGAATCCGGCACCTAACCGGGTTAGCAGCCCTTTTCAAAGCCCGTCCCGTGGATTCAGTCCAAAGAAGAAAGCCTGTCGTTAAGAATCTGTAAAGACCGTCCCTAACACCCATTGATGACCGTATTTCATCGATCTGGAGGAAAACCGTTCTTTAGCAAAATAGTTATTATTAGGTATATTTGGGTACTACATGTACAACCAAAACCTCTCGTCATAGGCTGGAGCAAGCCACACTAAATCGTATCAAACGATTGGCAGTCCAGGCTGTGACGTTACCTCATTGATAGAAATAGCCACAGATAAAATCCATTTCGGCCAATTCCAACAATACCATAAATTGTTAATAAAATATGTCAGTTGGTAAATAGAGAATACTAGAACAGTATCTACTCGTAACACGGGTAAGTATAGATATGTATATATCATATAGGGTGGATTTGGAGCAAGTGGATGGGTTTGTGTATTTGGGGACTTTGTTCACGAGAGACGGTAAGCATGAAGGAGATATTGAAAGGAGAGTGATAGCTGGGAATCGAGTGAATGGGGCACTTCACGCCTTTATGAGTAGCCAGAAAGTGTCAGAAAAGGCGCGGCTGGCCGTGCATAGAGGAGTGTTGGTGCCGACACTAATGTATGGTAGTGAAAGTTGGGTGTGGCAGAAGAAACATCAGAGTCGAGTGAATGCAGTGGAAATGAGAGCGCTGAGAAGTATGTGTAGCGTTACTTTGAGAGATAGAGTGAGAAACACCGTTATAAGACGGAGGTGTGGAGTGAATGAAGATATAGTGACGAAAATTGAGAAAGGTATGCTAAGATGGTTTGGACATGTAGAGAGGATGGATGAAAGAAGATTGACAAAACGAGTGTATGAAGGAAGAGTGGATGGAAAAGTTGGAAGGGGAAGACCTCGGCGAACGTACTCCGACCAAATCGGAGACATTCTGCAGAAAGGCCAGGTCAGGAGTACCCTAAATCGGCGCGCATGCATGAAGAATGTTATGAAAGTTCATGAAGCGAAAGTTGTATGTCAGGATCGTAGCAAGTGGAAATCCGTGATCTCTGCCTACCCCTATGGGAAACAGGCGTGATTATATGTATGTATGTATGTATGTATGTACATATAGGGTGACGTCATAACGATGACAATATTGACGAAATAAGAGTTACGTAAATGACAGACTATGCTGTAATTGGAAATCAAATTCCATCAAAAGATAAATAAACCAAGATCGCACAAGAAATTGGCTGTAAGTAGATAATTAAAATCTGATCACACAACGCAACGACAACATTTTGGCTTGCTATAAAGATCACATCATTTATGCCATTTAAATCGTAATATAATATAATTAGGTACCATAGCTCACACAATTAATTGGTTTCAGAAAATCATACCACACAACGCAACGATATCATTTCGGCTTGCTATAAAGATGTAATTTATGCCATTTAAATCGCAAGAGAATATAAATATGTACCATAGCTCACACAATCAGAAAGTTTTGCGAAACTTAGAAAACCATCCAAGGATCTCTTCATCTGTGCGTGTACAGCCGTATTCTTCAAAGCCGTCATGCCGGAACAATTCCCATATGCAGTTGTTGAAGCCTTGACCATCCAGCTCGATATTGCAGTACATCTTCGTGACCCATCTTCTAGCAGTGGTAAGGAAAGCCGTTGATTGCCACTCAGGGTTGTAGGATATAACCCAGAGATAAAATGGTATGGTGTTCAGTAGCCCCCTCAGGTTGAGCATTGGAAGTATGGCAGGTCGTCATGGCACAGGTGTAGTTTGCGATGGTCTTCATTGGTAGTCAGTTGTTCGCAGCGCCGGAAACTTCTGGTAAACATATGGTAATGTGCGCAGGAACGCCGTTGGATATAGCGTTTGGTGGATGCTTGGCGGATGTCACATTGTCATGGCACAGCAGTAGATTGATGGTGGCCTGGATCTGGTCATCGATTATCCACATGGTATCTTCTGAGTATCAGTGATGTGGCTGGCACGCTATCCTTCTCTTAAAAAGGTTTGATTTCGCAAAACCTTCCAAACGCCCGAACTATGGCATAGAAATCTACTAGATGTAATAATCAATTGAATGTTAAACACTAATTGAACCCTACTTATTTAACTACCTACATTAACACAACCAATAAATACCCTACACTAATAATGCAAAACCAATGATAACCGCAAAACCTATAAAAATATACAAAACCTACTCAAGAATTCGTAATGAATGCGTTGGATATTAATAGTTATATTTATCATGTATAAAAGTTCAAGCCAGGTTATAGAAACAAAATACGACTAGACACATAAATCACCCAAATATTTTAAAGGTGATATTAATTCAATACGAAACGCATAACCACTGTAAGTATATCACGAAATGTAAATCAGGTGCTACGTATAACATTATAAAATTATGCGCCCAAAACACATCAAAGAATTAATAAATCTCGCAACACTAAAATAACACTGATTCGATACTATAATCAACATGAACATTACACACTCATTATTAAAATTCTATCCTATAAAGATATCCTACAATCCTCAAGTCAGTAAAGAGTCTGTAACGCGCCCGTGATTCCTCTGGAATCGCAAGCACCTATCCTACAGACAATCGTGTCTGCTTACCATCAGGCAAGACGTAAGCCTGTTTGCTACCGTCATTGTATAAACAGTATAAATAATTTATGATCTATGATCAAGGCATAATAGTTAAGATAAGATTCGGTAATACCAGCTTGTATGAATAGCACCTACGGATGTCAATAAAGGAAATAGTACACACAAATCCGCCACCATAATTTGGTAAATAATTAGCATGCACAATAAATGTAGGTCGAATAAAAGACAATTTATTTATTAAATCAGGTAGTAATCAAACGCCGCCGATGTACCTCTCATATAGCAAATATATGGATAACGCAGTTGTTAAATAAGGCAATACTACACTCGATAGAATAAAATGCATCTTTAATAGAGAAATTAATAAACTGCAATTCTATTATCATTCATTTACAGGAATGTGATATGCTATATCGAATCCTCATACATATCTTCCACCAGAGAGTTATCTGGCCAGGTAAATATGCATAATTAACCGTATTAGTCTCCGGACTGATTTCCGTAACGACAAATACGGTTCGATTCTTGGATAAGCAATACCTAAATAACGTCTCACTTCAGTAAAACAAAATTAAGAAAGGAACACGAACTTACGCTTGCGGTTTATCTAGTCAAATAACGGAACACTAATATTATCACCAATATTTGCTATACGAGGTTTTAAGACACTCGCTGACAAAGAAATCCCTGTGAACAAAAAGGATTATTCACACACATCCTAAATATCCTAACATAGTGAAAACCCTACAAGAATCCCTAGCCTAGACACTACACTTTAAACGACTCACAATGATACTCCTGAAGCACCAAGACTACTGTTTCTCGTTGCTCTGGTGAAGGCAAAAAGTCCCCTAAAACCGTTGTGAATCTCCTTATATACCCCCCTCATCCGATCATCAGCGCCACCAATATCACGCGATCACTATGTTTTTCCGTAAATTTGGAGGGAACGATTCTCATTGGTTTTCAACCTAAATCTGAAATACTATTGGTTGACAAAACTCGCAAGTTCTCCTACTCGACACCAGACACCTCCACTCTCGCTATTCCTTTTAAAACCTCACTAAAATAAAAAGTCACCTATGCAGAAACACTTGCTTACTTTATCATAAATTTCATTTTAGTTGGGTAATCATAAAGTCAGGCGCGAGTCTACCCGCTAAAGCCGGCTCGGCAGCTATTGTTATTCAATTAATAACTTCCATCAGCGAGACTCACAGCTCACGCCTAGTATATCTTGACACCGAGATCCGTACTAACAACTCGTAGTCGGAGGTCAGACCTACACTGGTTCGTCTAAGGTGAGGTCATTTTTACTTCAACTTTAGCGCTGTGAATTATGTGCTCACAACTACCCGTATAAATTCAGATGGCTACAGATATCGCTACTGGACCTACCAAATGACGTACTTTTGACACGGTTGGATTATTATCTCTTGTCAGTTAAGCAACTTGTCGCTTGATGGCCCTGCCTGGCCTAAATAAACATTAACAAAACTTTGTTAAAGCTGTTCTAATAATTATATTGATAATACTATTCTGAAATATAATAAAAATACATTTAAACTTGGAAGATTTTATGAAGAAATAGTAAATAATCGAACCTATTAAAACTTAATTTAAGGCCCATTAACTTTTACCATGAAAACCTTCATCGATAATGAAAATTCAAGAAAATAAATAAGCTTTCCCGATTTTCCCGAAGCTTAGAAGCTTTCATGGGTTTTCACAGGCTGAGGGCATGTCGTTCTGTTACACAGGCTCTCCCTTCACCAAACACAGGTACTTTAATGGACTCAAGCACTTTCCGAATTGCAGCGTCTCTACGCTTGGGCGCTTCGTGCTGTGCTCCGCACCGCTGCCAGTGTGGCGCTGCCGCTGACCGGCTTGGTCACCACGGCTTATCATGCCAGAGAAGTGCTGGAAGGATTCCCCGTCACTCCAGCCTTAATGACGTGATCCGTCGGGCTTTTACCGCCGCCAACTGTGCGGCTATACTAGAGCCAAGTGGCCTCATGCGTGATGACGGTAAAAGACCTGACGGGATGACCCTTATTCCGTGGAGGCTGGGACGGCCTTTGGTGTGGGACGCTACCTGCGTAGACACCCTTGCGCCGTCACATCTTCCCGGAACGAGGAATAGGGCTGGTGCGGCGGCTGAATCGGCGGAAATCCTCAAAAGACGCAAATATAGTACCCTCGATAGCGGGTACTTATTTGAGCCTTTTGGGGTCGAAACACTGGGGCCGTGGGGACCGAGAGCGCATACTATTTACAAAGATTTGTCTAGGCGTCTGGTCGACGCAACACGTGACCAAAATGCTGGACTTTATTTTGCACAAAGATTGAGCATTGCCATTCAACGTGGCAATGCCGCCAGCATTTTTGGGATGTTACCCACTAGCAGCAGCTTATTTGATTAGTATAATCTTATTGAGCTTGGGACTAGGTCAAATTGCGTAAAAAATGTACCCTTATAAATATAAAATTTATTTATTTATTTCATTTAACCCACTATACGTCTTTAAGATAAGTGAGAGATTAAAAGCGTGGGAGATGTATGTATGTATGTAAGTATGTACTATGTAGCTACTAGTATATAGGTCAGGTAATCGAGCTGTAGAATCAAAAGTCAGCGTTCAGAGTAGTTCTGTCTCTCACTGAGTGTGAACTTCCATAAGCCTCTCCCATAAGATATCATATTGCCAGGCAAGTGGATGCTATCATTTGCCACCAACCGGCCTGACAAAGTTTCCTTCACTGTCGAGTAGACTAAATGAAGCGATTGTCGATCCGTACACGCACTTTTTAGTTCAGGTGCGATCTGACTTTCTAAACGTGAGTCCCTGGCATGCAATAGGAAAATTTCCACTTTAATGTCTGTCTTTCAAAATCAGAATGATAAATAAACTAGAAGCTAATAACCAGCCGTGAACTAAAACCTGATCATCACAACCACGTAAATACCACTATTTTTCCTAATAGACAACTGTTAAGGATAGATAATTATGTAGCCGGCATGCGGGCTTAATTTACGACAAAAATATCTAGAGCTGGTTCTAAACGCGTAAAGATACCACTCGCCTTAATTGTACCACTTTATGTCAGACCTCCGGAAACGCATCATCATCCTCCTTTTTAACCGACTTCAAGATTTCAAAAGAGGAGGTTATCAATTCGGTTGTATGTTTTTTTTTTATTATTGTTTGTTACTCCATAACACTGTCATTTCTTAAACGATTGGGGAAATTCTTTTTTTGATCGTAAGTATATATATCCAAGTTGGTCCCGTTTTTGTCAAAACGCAGTTCTGATGATGAGATCCATGAAAAATTGAGGGAACTCCTCAAATCTTAGAGGCAAACATATAGTGATTTTTGTGTTTTTATAAACAAATCGAGCTTTTTCATCCAAAAATGTGACATTTGATGAAGTGGAACTGCTGATGATGATCAGAACAGAACTCTTCAATGACGAAAAGTTCACGTTTGGCGATTTGTCCTCCTAGCTGTGTTTGTTAAGCAAGTTCTATCTTCACGATTAATTTTAGTCATGCTCGATTTCCGAAGATGGGATCCATGAGGAATTGAGGGAACTCCTCAAATCTTAAAGGCAAACATATAGTGATTTTTGTGTTTTAATCAACAAATCGAGCATTATCATACAAAAATGTGACATTTGATGAAGTGGAACTGCTGATGATGATCAGAACAGAACTCTTCAACGACGAAAAGTTCACGTCTGGCGATTTGTCCTTCTAGCTGTGTTTGTTAAGCAAGTTCTATTTTCACGATTGATTTTTGTCATGCTCGAGTTCTGATGATGGGATCCATTAGGATTCGAGGGAACTCCTCAAATTTGAAAGGCACAAAAATAGTAATTTTAGGATTTTCATGAACTAATCAAGCATTTTCATTCATAAAAGTGACATTTGATGAAGTGGAACTGCTAATGATGATCAGAACGGAACTCTTCAACGACGCGTAGTTCAAGTTTGGCGATTTGTTCTGTTCGTTTTGTTTGTCAAGCAAGTAAGGTTTTTCCATGATTCCATGAGGAATTGAGGGTACTTAGTCTTCTACCATTATAAACATACTTATAGCCATTTTTATCTTATTGTATGGAATTTAAGAGTGCACCATCTAAGTATAATCTTTCACCGGCCTCCCACGTTGAAGTCGGTTTTTTTTTCTTAAAAATTACTTTCTCGGTTGTCTCCTAGAGGAGCCTAGGGTCCACCTTGCCATTAAATCCCAAGATTTGGTGTAGGCACTCGTTTTACGAAGGCAACCTGATCTTCCAACTAAGAGAGAAAACTAGACCTTGGTGGGATTAGACCGATTTCCTTACGATGTATTCCTTTACCGAAAAGCTACTCTTTAATATCACATAATATTTCGTACAGCCGAGCGGGCAGGGTACGGGCACGCTGTGCTAAATGCGCGAGAAATACGTATTAATATGTATGATTAAAGACCACGAACTTGTCTCAAACATGTCTAGCGATATTCGATTTCGTATATACACGCGCCATAATGTAGAACAATTTAAACACCAACTTAGTAGAATAAATTGGGACAACATTATACTTTCACATAGAGCAGTTAATGAAAACTATTCAGAATTTGAGAACACCCTTAGAAATATACATAATAGGACCATACCAAAACGGAAAATCACATTAAAAACCAACCATAAGAAAACATGGTTAACGGTCGGCATAAAACAATCATGCACAAATAAAAGATTATTAAAAATTCTAGCACAAAAATTGCGCAATAGAGTGCTAATCGACTACTACAGGAAATATGATAAGATACTAAAAAATATGGTAACAATATCTAAAAAATTACAGTATACAAAAAAAATTTAAAAATCACAAAATAAAGTTAGAACTATGTGGAACATAATAAACGAGCGTAAAAATAAAAATAAGACACAAAACATTAACAACCAAAACATTGAACTGAAGATTAATAACAACTTAATAAGCGACCCAGAACTCCTGAGTAACGAGTTTAATAATCACTTTGCGCAAATAGGCGAGTCGACAAAAACCACTACCGTTGTACCTCGCGGCCGCCCAGTTCTGAACTTTACGGAGAATACCATGTATCTAAAACCCGTAACATACCGAGAGATCTACAAAAGCATTAAAAGCTTGAAAAATAAAAATAGCATAGGCGTTGATGAACTTCCACCATCTCTAATAAGACAATGCGCGGACACTCTGACGACCCCCTTCTGTTACCTCATCAACCAATCTTTTAACGAGGGAATTTTTCCAGACTTACTAAAGAAAGCTCAGATAAAACCAATCCATAAAAAGAACGCAAAAACAGACCCCAACAACTACCGGCCAATCGCTTTGTTACCAACGGTGTCCAAAATATTTGAAAAAGCAATGTGTGCTCGAGTTTACGCGTTCTGCGAAAAATACAAAATCTTCGACGAAAGCCAAAACGGATTTCGTAAAAAGCGATCAACAAGAACCACTGCGTACAAATATATTCATGAGGTTGTGAATGCTTTAAACGAAAAAAAAACACGCAATCGGCATTCTACTTGATATGACCAAAGCGTACGATAAAGTCAAATATAAAATACTATTAGACAAATTATACGGAGTAGGGATCCGCGGTCTCGCTCATAAGTGGTTCACATCCTACCTTACAGACAGAGAACATCTTACAGAGATAGAATACCACGACACACAATACGGCGAAGTAAATGCAGTTCGGTCAGAATCTAGAGTAATTAACTCCTCAATTCCCCAAGGAAGTGTAGCCGGATGCCTCTTATTTCTCCTGTATATAAATGATTTTCCCAAAATACTGGATGAACCTTGCGTTCTATTTGCTGATGACATCTCCTTACTTGTGACATGCAACAATACAACTTACCTGAATGACAAACTCATCTTGATACTGGATAAAATTACACACTGGTTGGACAATCACACACAACCTTGAAATTAATTTTAGAAAAACAGAGCTCATGACATTTCAACCCTTACCAAAAAACCCCCCTTGACATTAATTTTACCTATAAAAATACGCAATTAGAAGTAGTAAATGAATTCACTCTGCTAGGTTTGGTTATAGACAAACATGTAAACTGGAAGGCACATATAAAAACCATACGATCGAAAATATCCAGCTTTGCCTACGCGCTCTACGAAACCAAAAAAACTACAGACATACAAACTGCACTAACTTTATACCATGCATACGCCAGCGCATGGCTCTCCTACGGTATAATTTTATGGGGCCATAGTACCGACGTTGATACTTTGTTTAGACAGCAAAAGAAACTAATTCGTATCCTTGCCAATATAGGTAACAGGGAAACCTGCAAACCGCATTTCCAAACGTATAAAATCCTAACGCTATCTTGTACTTATATCTTGGAAATATGCAAATTCACACGACAAAACCCCGACTTATTTAAACAAAGGCAAGACTTACCCACGAAAAACATGCTGCGATATAGAAATAAACTTCTTCTACCAGCCTCAAGACTAAAAATCTATTTTAACAGCACTTGTTGTAATAAAAAATGAAGAATCGTATGAAAAATTTATAAATAAAGTTAAATGCCTCCTAGTTTCCAAATGCTACTATAATGTTAATGAATGAATACATGAATGACAAATTTGAATAATTTTAAGTGACATATGTGTTTACCTAGCTATAATTCCCGACATTGCAGTAAAAAGCGGATAGACATACATTTTCTATTTCTATTTTTATATTAAAATTGTACTGTATAATTTAAGTTTTTGACATTACTTTCATATTTTTAGTTATTAATTCCTGACATCGCATTGAATAAGCTGTTAACATAAATCTTAAAACTTGACTTAACATTTACTTATGAGGAAATTTTTAGTTTATAGTTCTGGTCATCGAATTATATATTTCACATAAATTCCACTATTGCATGTAAGTCGATTGGTCAGATGATAATAATATTATATAATGTAATTAATAATTTTGTTTAGGTTGGCGATTTCATTCCAAGAAGGCTGTAAGATTTCTTTCCCTTCTTGAAATGAATATGCTACACCCTTGCCTAGCTAGCTAGTAAGATAATTGCAGTGCCCTAACGGGGTATCATGTACCTACTAACCACAATAACACTAACATACCAATGTAATGAACATGATCGCAATAAATATATGAATATGAATATGACCTTTTTATGTAAAAAAACCCTGTTACAAGCCTGGGTTCGAACTCACGACCTCCAAATTTAGTAGCGTGCCTTAAAACAGCCGACATAGTGGAAGGTGTACGCAAAAAAAACCCCAAATCGATCTAGTTTGGCACATTAACAAGATAATTATTAACCGCTAACCATTGAATCACTCCTCTAGTATGTTTTTACTATATTATATTATATAATTTTACACCCGGCATACTTTGTCACATCACACACGCTAACACACACTCACATGCACATACACAGAAAAACACCATTTAGCCACTAGCCATACTCTTAAGTTATATATCTTGCTGTCTCTGTACCCATACTATGAGTCATAAAATGAAATAACTAATTAATTATAATTCATAATTAATTTAAATAATTGATTTGTTTATGAAAATACCCACACTTGTATAGATAAGTACTAGGTTAAGTAACTGGAACGACGAAACTGGGTCCTGTAACACAGGGTTACCTAGCTCAGGACACAGGGTCGTGATTCATATTGTAATGTTGCCCTTATACAATAAACATTTTTCATTTTTTTTTCACATGCATACTAGAGGTAAAAATTTTTTTTTGTCCCGCTATTCTTAAAAAAAAGCCCTTAGAAGGGGAGAGCTGACTTGTTTTTTTTTTTTTTTTTTCAAAAACCTACCGTGTATAGTATTAAATGAAAGGGATTTTTGAGGCGATTCTAAAAATATACCACATTATTACATTTTAGTTTTTTTTTATTAAAACGAAAATAATTTTCATAACATACCAAGTTTGGGCTCCTCCGATACGATATGGCACATTTTTTTATAATATACCACAAATGATACGTGATATCCTCATATCTAAGCCCAAGAAAGCAATTTTGACAATAATTTCATTTGGTATTTTGTTTTTCAATATTACAAATTTACACAGTCTACTTCAGTACCCATTTCTATGGAACTAAAGGAAGGAAGGACTCTGTAAATTTGTAATATTGAAAAATTTTGGTCTATGAATGGTAGGTCAACGGAAAATACCCTATAAATTTTGATTCCCTTGAATGCCAAAATATACGTTTTATGTGGTATAAACGGCCGTATATTTTCTTACGTTAAGTTTAATTTTATTACAGCATCAAGGGGCTCGATAGCTCCACGCGAGATAAAGGGTCTTGACAGACAGACAGACAGACAGACGAACAATAAAGTGATCCAATAAAGGTTTCGTTTTTTCCATTTCAGGTATGGAACCCTAAAAACGGTACTGACACGACTGACAATTGAGACTGGCAGCTGACAGTATCGTAATCCTCCTTTTTTTATATCACGTCGGTGGCAAACGAGCTTACGGCCCGCCTGATGGTAAGCGGTCACCGCAGGCTATTTACGCCTGCAACTCCAGGGGTGTCACATGCTCGTTACCGACCCTTTAAAAATTTATACATTACTTTCTTGAAGAACCCCATACTGTAGTCCCTCGGAAAACCTCGGCAGGGAGCTCATTCCACAATCGGAGCGTTCGAGGGAGGAAATTCCTCTGAAACGGTACCGTACGCAACCATTTAGATAAGACTAAAAGAGAGCCTGTAAGGTAAAGTAGACAGTTATAAGGAAACGTGCCTTTTAACTAAATCGGTGAATTCTAAGGTGAAAAATATATAATATTCAGATCCAAAGGGATCCTGAATAATGCTCCCGCTGAGCTTCATCATCCGGTTTATGGAAATGGTGGAGCGAGCCTTGTAGTAGGCACATAGGAGGTGCAATTGCACAAAAGATCCCGGCCGAAGTGCATCCGAAGCTCTAATAAGATAAGAAATAATTTAGTAACATTAAACTTTTTTTTACAATCCCTGGCATGTATGGAGTGCCAAATTTTACCTCGGATTCGTATTAAGAGACCTTTAGAGACGCTCAGATATTTATCGATTTTGAACGAAATCGGGATGGAAATGAAGAAAATCAATATATCCGCCACTTTTTCCAAATTTTAACTCGGAATCGTATTACGAGGCCTCTCGGACGCTCAGATATCGGTTTAGAACGAAATCGGGAAGGAAATGAAGAAAATTAACATGGCTGCGACTTTTTCCAAATTTTACTTCGGATTCGTATTAAGAGACATCTCGGACGCTCAGATATCTATTTTGATCGAAATCGGGACGGAAATGAAAAAACCAATATGGCCGCCACTTTTTCCAAATTTTACCTCGGAGTCGTATTAGGGGACCTCTCAGACGCTCAGATATCGACTTTGAACGAAATCGGGACGGAAAAGAAGAAAATCAATATGGCCGTTACTTTATTCAAAGTTTACCTCGGATTCCTATTAAGAGTGCGCTGTACGCTCGGTTCTCCATACAAACGTATTAACGCTCTCATTTTAAAACGCCACCATGCTAGAATAACATGAAACTTTGTATACACAATGGAATTCGGCATATCTAGGTCGGAAATTAGTTTCTGTTGCTTGAAATTATAACGGAGAAAAAATACAGCGATTATTAAGGTTTTCATACCAGCCGTAAAAAACTCAAAAAAACCGCTGTATTTTTTTCTTCTACAATTTCTAGAAACAGAAACTAGTTTCCGACCTAGATATGCCGAATCCCATTGTGTATACAAAGTTTCATGTTATTCTAGCATGGAGTTTTAAAATGAGAGCGTAAATACGTTTGTTTGGAGAACTGAGCGTACTGCGCCCTCTTAGGAGTCCTCTCGGACGCTTAAATATCGATTATTGTCGAAATCGTATAAGACGGCACTGATTAATAAAACCACTTACAATACATTGAATCAAAAAAGGTCGTATCTTCATAGGGAACTCACGGCACTTCTTGCACCTTTAGACCTCATAAGGAACCTACATGCCAAATTTGGTATCTCTCGAACCAGCAGTTTGGGCTGTGCGTTGATATGTCACTCACTCACTCAGTCAGTTTCTTCTTGAAATTTGGCACAAACTTTTAAAAGTTTTCATGTCCGCAATATTAAATTACAAAATCAATGCCATTTTCGAAATTAACGACCTAAAAAACCATAAAAACGACACCCATATTAATATTTAGACATACCAACCCCCCAGCACCCCAACAGAGGGGATGGTAATTCACGTCCTCCACGTGGGCTTTTAAAATCATTGTTGTTTTCGTAATCAGCGACCCGATAAACCATGGAAACAATACCCATATCGAATTTCAAAATTTGTCACCACATTTCCCCCTTTTAGGGGTTGATTTCTCAAAAAACCTGAAACACATGTTTACTCATTTATCGTTAGACATACTCCTGTGAAGCTTCGAATAAAATAGTCCAACTAATCTTGATTCCCCATACAAACTCTGGACCCCCACTTTACCCCCTTAGGGGTTGAATTTTGAAAAATCCTTTCTTAGTGCTCCCCTAGACCTTATTAGGCACCTACGTGCCAAATTTGGAATCTCTAGGACCAGCGGTTTGGGCTGTGCGTTGATATGTCAGTCAGTCAGTCAGTCAGTCAGTCAATCAGTCAGTCAGTCAGTCAGTCAGTCAGTCAGTCAGTCATTCTATAAGTAAGTCTATAGTGATGCATGACATTCTATAAATAGTTCAAAACTGACATGTAAAATAATTAATTTTATCAATAAACGGATTGAATTGCATTGATAAACTGCCAAGAAAAGGGTTAAGGTAGGGTACTGGAAATCAAATCTAATCATTAAGATTCGTAGTAGGTGATACAGAGATAATGTATGAAACCTAGGTACTAATAACGATAACAATTATACTAAACTGAGAATAACACACATAAATATAACATACAAATTATATTACTATATATTATTTAGAACGGTCAAAATATTACTAAATTATCAATTTTCTAATGTAGCAATTAACTTTCATTTTTTGAGCTTTTATAAATGCAGTACTGCCCCACTTCTGCGCATGGTATTACTACTGCTCAAACGTAATACTGACAGTATTTCGTCAAGTGAGTAAGGCGACTTCCTGATTTGGCGGGGCGGGAGCGATATGTCACAGGTATTTTGCTCTTTGACGTGAATTTACCGATGTGAGATTTCCTCACTTGACGAAATACTGTCAGTAATACGTTTGCGCAGTAGTAATACATGCGCAGAAGTGGGGCAGTTCTGGATTAGTATCGGTTGACACTGACAGCTGACAGTTTTCTCATATCGTACCTCCCCCGCATCGACAAGTCAGAAAGGCGCCTTATTCTCACATCAGTAAGTTCATGTCAAAGAACAAAATACTTAACCACATATCGATCCCGCTCGCCAAACTAATATTTCTCGCCCTTCAGTCGCTACGCTAAGCATGCAACAAATGTAAATTTGATCTCTAACCAAAATATTAGGCAGACAGAACCCTGCTGTTTAGTTATCCGTGTCAGCCGTATACAGTCGCCGCCACAAACAGTGTTTCCAATCCATTGCGTAATTGCAACGGGTACAGTCGAGCATAAATTACGTCTTCTACATTCTAACATTAATAGCGGTGTGAAATTTGGTTCATTGGTGATTACAGTTGTATTTGGTTACAGAATGTTTAACACTATAGCCCCTACAAGCGAACAGTCAAGCACGCGACTTCTTGCAGTACATACTACACTGTTCTTCTCTAGGATGACCAATCTAATGTTTTTCTCATACATACAATGAAACACTGGTGTTATTTAGTTATAATAGGCCGCCAAGTATCACGTTTCGGGTGAAGGGAAACGAGCAGCCTATAATAGAATTTCATACAAAATTCAAGCCAAAGGCCGGAAAGATACCGTCTTTTCGAAAAGAAGCGGAGAGGGGCGTGTTTTTATTACTGGATCCTTAGAATTTCATTTGCATTTTTCTTATTATATCATTTTCTAATTTAATTGCATTTTTAAGAAAAGCACTATACTATATGCCACCGTGAACTTCGCTTTGAGTCATCCGCTTAGCCATACATTGCTTTTTCCCGGCCTCTGATTGTCATTGATTGGCCACTCACACTGTAATTTTATAGTAAACTATACGATGTATATTGTCTTAAAATAATCAACACATTAACAAAAAAAAAAAAACAAATTCAACCGAGTTATTCGTTTATTTGTCGCGCACATCATCATCATCATGTCAGCCGAAAGACGTCCACTGCTGGACATAGGCCTCCCCCAAAGACTTCCACAATGACCGGTCCTGCGCCACCCGCATCCAGCGGACCCCCGCAACCTTCACCAGGTCATCGGTCCACCGTGTGGGGGGCCTGCCCACGCTACGCCTTCCGGTACGTGGTCGCCACTCGAGAACCTTTCCGCCCCAACGGCCATCGGTTCTACGTGCTATGTGCCCCGCCCACTGCCACTTAAGTTTAGCAATTCGGAGGGCTATATCGGTCACTTTGGTTCTGCTGCGGATGGCCTCATTCCTGATGCGATCACGCAGAGAAACTCCTAACATAGCTCTCTCCAATGCTCTTTGGGTGACTTTGAGCCTTCTTATGAGGCCCATAGTAAGCGACCACGTTTCAGTACCATATGTCATCACTGGCAACACACACTGGTCAAAGACTTTCGTCTTGAGACACTGCGGAATATTGGACGAAAAGATGTGCCGTAGCTTCCCGAACGCTGCCCAGCCGAGTCGGATTCGACGATTAACCTCTTTCTCGAAGTTGGACCTACCTAACTGGACAGTCTGTCCTAGGTATATGTAATCGTCTACAACTTCGAGCGTAAATTGTCCGATTGTTAAGGGAGTTGGTGCGACATGGACATTTGACATAATCTTCGTCTTGTCCATGTTCATCCTTAGACCAACTCGCTCGGAGGCTTCACTGAGGTCATTGAGCATTGTACTTAAATCTTCCATGGTCTCAACCAAGACTACTATATCGTCAGCAAACCGAAGGTGAGTGAGGTACTCGCCATTTATGTTGATGCCTAGCCTTCTCCAGTCCAGAGTCTTGAAAACATCCTCCAGTGCAGCGGAGAACAGTTTAGGAGAAATAACATCTCCTTGCCTGACTCCCCGCTCCAATGGGATAGGCTTCGAGCTCTGGCCCTGACTCTCTCTCTGGCTCTGGCTCTGGTCGCGCACATACTTAATGCAAATGTAAGACTTATATGGTTTTCTCATGGATGCCATTGTCAGAACTAGACCAAAGTAATATGGGACCACACGAAAAGCACCAGCTTTCAAATAAAAAAAGAAGCATCAATTCACCCAGTCGAAAGTTTTGAGGTAACAAACATAAAAAAATACAGTCGAAATGAGAACCTCCTCCTTTTTTGAAGTCGGTTAAAAATGACATCTCGACGAGTGGCTTACGCCGGTTCTTCTCGTGGCAGAGGTTTATTTTTCCGAATCGGTGGTAGCTTATTGACATTTATGGGTGTATATAATATGCCTAAATTTAAGAATAAATAACTTTAACTTATTTTTTTACATTAAAATTATCTTAATTCCTATTGTAAGGAAAGCGTTTGCACATAATTATTTACACAAAATAAATTCTTTTATTTTACCAGCGTTCATAAGCTTCTCCAGCTTCAGACCATATACTTGTTTGCCACCACGGTGGTATAAAACGCAGACAAAGTTCGATCAAAGCGCTCCGGAATGCTAATGACTGGAGTTCCATTTCATAAATCAATCCCAGTGGCAATTGTGTTCCGTTTGACGCGTATTACTTTGAAGTTGCGTCTAAAATTGGATGTTTCTCAATAGTTCTACCGAACTCGCGCTTTTTGCACGAATTTGGACCTTATTTCTTTAGGATTACCCAGTTCTACGAGTGTAAAAAAATTGTGAGTATCGTGAGAATCCGTAAAATTTTGCCGAAGCGTGTCGGATGATTTCATAATTTACCTACGATATTATTAAGACAACGTGTATCGTTTTACAAAAACTCGACATAGCTATTTAAGATTTTATTTTATTTCTTTATCCTTGCGTGGTTTATGGAAGAGCGGAGCAGAATCTCCGGGCACAGGTATCTTTATCACTTAAGCTTGGATCGCACAGAGCGCGGCGCAGCGCTGTTGCGGGGCGGAGGCGGTTTTGCGGTAAAGCTAACGCGGTCCGGGGGACGTCGCACCAGAAAACCGCGCGTAATAACGGAGCGGAGGCTGCGTGTGTGATATATGAAGCAGTAATCGACACTATCAACAGTCGACAGTTTCGGAAAGATCAAAAATTCAAAACCGCCTCCGCCCCGCACCGCACCGCGACCGCTCTGTACGTTTGAGGAGATCCAACCTTGCTTGTTAACTATTTTGATTATGAATAAATTATTAATATATTTTTTCATTAGTGTCATCATGTAGTAATGTCATCAAATCATTAGTTTTGTTATTTGACATTGTTTTTAATTTATTTTCTTATTTGACAAGTAACTATTTCCTAGGTACCTTCATTTTATTTTATTTTTATAAGTGTAAATTCTGACATACGTTCTCTTTTTGACATTGTTTTTATATTTTTTGATTTTATACATAAAACATAAAATTAGCATTGCATATTTTCTATATTGATTTCTAATTTTGTTTTGTTGTTTTTTTATTGCATACGCGACCTTTATTGCTTATTAATTTTAACATATTTTTAATTTGTAGGTATATCATGCACATCGTTATTTTTTAAGTTTATTTTCATTAAATATTGTATTTGAACGATCACTATACGATAAGTAATATAAGCCGAATGTAATTATATTATATGAACATGGTATAATGAGATATAATAAACTAAACTAAACTATGGACCAGTATGGTCTGAAATAAATGTTTTTTTTTTTTATATTTGTGACCCAATAATTACATTAATTACAGCCGCATGCTTGCGCCACTAGGCTACTCACACCACAGCTTGTCAGGCACACTTAAATAGACTTTTATTAGTTTTCCAATTGCTTTAACTCAAGGTTTAAGGATCAGTTACAAGACTATTCGATTGAATAAAGACTTTCCTGGAATCTCCCAAAGTTTTAATGGACATTTTTTCTTAGAGAATTTTAATTAATCGTCGAAATCCTGTTAAAAGAGCTCTTTGTGAAACAATTTCGAGAATTACCGGTAGTTGGCTGAAAAATTACATTTTGTTGCTAAAGATTTTGGCATTGAAATTGGGAAAGTCCATTTTTTACACTACGCCGATAGAAAATAAGCACACGGCCGGTGTTATGGTAATCTGACACTGTAGCCTATGGACGCTTGCGAATCTAGAACAACCACAAGCGCGCTACCCACACTTTAATTTTTTTTTCAATGAATCCATCACATTACGATAACGCTCTGCTTAGCCGCACGATAGCTTTTACCGTCACGTTGTATGGTCGAAATTATTTACTGAGACTATTATTATTAACAGCAAGTCGTAACTTTTAGTTATTAACTACCGACACATAATTAAATAAATATACAATGAACCCAAAAGTAAAAAACCCATTTGACGTTTTAATTTTCAAATTGACAGCGATGTCAACGTACTATACACGAAAAATATTTAAGCTTAGTAAGCTTATATACACTCCATATCAATAAAATTTCACTCGAAATTTGTAAGGTAGAAGAAGTTGAAAACATACATTCTTCTCTTCTTATGGAGCATTTTACTAGCACTCTAATCTACTATCCATTTGCACAAACGATTGACGAGGTTAAATTAGTACAAGTATTGTTGTCACGTTGTTGTGTACATTACCTAATTATATAATTATTTTGCGTACGTTGGGCCGCTCCAAATTTACTTACCTAAACATGAAAAAAACATTGAACTATAAATTTAGGTAGTTAACACAACATCAGACTTTTAGGTAAATTATACATGACATAAGTACAACCGCGAAAGATGTGCCTCTTTGTGCAATAGAGAGGCAGGTGAAACAGTACTCATAGTGTCATTTGTTCGAAACAGTTTAAACTAACATCTCCCTGGAAAAGCTCGTTCTTCGAGCTGAAAGGCCCCTGGATACAACCCGCTTCTTTATTTGAATAACTTACCGACATACGGCCTAACGATCTTTACAAAAAAAAAAGCCTAATATACTCGTACCATGACATAAAAACATGATGAAAGAACACTCATAACCTAAATCTATGCAAATTAGCGTATAAATATGCGTAGAGCAAAAGTTTTTTCAAACTCCATCCTGTATAATCTACAGGATGAGTCTGCGGACATTAAATTAGCGGTTATATATGTGAGCGAAAGGGAAGAAAAACTTTGGGATCCGGTTAGTTCAAAACTCGTTAAAGTAAAATGCTTCATATTAAACTTATAAAGACTGCAGTCTGTCCACTTACATTATACTTGCTTTGGCTTGGCAACATGTATTGAAATCTGTATCCGTATACAGTAATATATTATATTTTTTTGAATACTTATTTTAGATCCCCGCTTCTTTGTCTTGCATTTTCAGAGTCGCTTCGATATATCCAGGGCATTCCTGGGATCCAGGTCCATTTGATAATATTGAAGATAGGTTTTGCGATAGGTAGGCCACATTACTTTATAAACATAAGTAATAGGTAGGTATTTATAGTTGTTTTTTAATCCTTGTCTGACCAAAAAAATCGGATTGAATTAAAAATGTCACGGTGTTCTTTTATTTTAAGATACCACGTAAAAAGAATTCTTTCTACTATGTAACCAATCTCATGTAAAAAAAATATTTACGGCTGTTGTTATTCTAAATAAAAAATGAAAAGCAAACAATATTTTAGGCCTGTTTGAATGAATTTAATGAATGAATGTGGTATTAAAAAAACAAAACTTATTATTTTAAGCAAAGAGTGCCTTCATAGATATTTTTCATGATAGCCCAGGGAAGTTTAAAAGGAAAGTGTCAGTGTATTTTAAGTCGCTGGAGGCAGCGTGATAATGTTTAGTGTGCCTGTCTCTACGCTATCCGATGATGTGTAGTACTAGTGATAAGTCACATTTTCTTTTCTTTTATTATTTCTTTAATTTAAAATAAAAATATTAATTAAATTTAAAATGCATGACTTAGGTAGGAAGACACAGATGTTAGCAGTGGTTGCCTATAATTGGATAAGCATCTATCACGAACTGTGTAATTGATATAAGAACATTGAATGATGCGTTATCTGTTGGCGATCCTTAATAAACAAATATATAAATAAATAGAAAAAATGTCTTCTCTTCAATATTAAATCTATTTTCTCTTTATCTCGCATAGCCGAGGGACATCCTGAATACAGACTCAAAACAAAGTGAACCCATTTTATTGGCTCTTGAGTGTAGGGATACACACTTGAAAATACTTTACATCAATTTTGTTTTACTTTATAAGACATGTAAAAACATAAAAAAAACTCATCATCAAACACAGTCTAATAATACCGACGCCATCCATCTCCCATGGCGCTCTCCAAGATCTGCGATCCTATAGCGACTTCCTTCCGCCCTAATTTATCTCTCACTTTAATGTTAAGACTTAACTACAATTTCTCCACATACAAGCCCAAACAAAACTCAACCATAACCCTATCACCTAAAGCTCAAGATCCTTTCAACAACTCAATCATCGTAAACATCTTCGCAGAATATTTATTTTGACTCTTCAGTACATTACAGCGATTACATGCTTTGACTTTACGTCTTACACAGTGTCATCTGCCAGTCAAATATAGCTCTTAATTAATTGAATCAAGGTCCATACGAATCAGCTTATTTATGGAGTATAATTAGACCGGCGGTTTCCTTAGGCAGTTGTAAATGTAATATGAACTTTAATGACCGGTATTAAGGCGTAATTTATTTGTGACGCATTTGTTTCGTGGGAGTCGACATGTGGCACGAATGGTCACCTATTAAGCTTTGTAATTTGGTGGGCGCGAATGATAGCGGACGCATAAGCGGAACGGCTTTTCAGGTTAACATACATTAAGCTGACGCTTACGCGTCCGCTGACCACTATATTTAAACGGTTTCTGAGTTGTAAGATTATTTTGCTGTACCACAACACGAAGAACTTCTTTTCTAAATTTAAAAGAGCATTCGTGTATCTCTTTTGAAAATTTGACCACAACTGAGAGAGTTACATTATGTACTGAAAAGTGATTACGAAATGTTTCTGAGCGTGTGTAAGGTTGATCATTAATTTTATATAATTATATGATCTACCTGACGTAATTTTGCGCTTACGTTATCAACTAGCTCGCTTAATTTGTCACTTTGCATGACTTCATCAAATTAAAACCTTTCATTTGGGCTCAACGCAGATTGGTACATAGATAGAAAGTTGTTATTTACTCGTGTCTTATATTGTACTTCAACCATGAACTATATGTAGAGAATCACTATACATTATTGCAGAGGCCGCGAAAATGCAATTTCGTGGACAAGTTAATTTTGAATTATGTCGGCCTGCTTAGCCTAGTTGGTAGTGTCACTGCCTCCAAAGCTAGAGGTCCCGGGTTCGAATCCCGGTAAGGGCATTTGTTTCTGTGGTGAGCAGAGACATTTGTTCCTGAGACTTATATGTTTTCTATGTATTTAAGTATATATCTATTAAATATATCTTCGTCTAGTACCCATAACACAAGCCTTATTGAGCTTACTATGGGACTAGTTCGATTTGTGTAAAAAAATTGTCCCCCTACAAAAATTGTCCCCTAATATTTATGAACGACGACACCAAGTCCGTCAAAAGATGTATGTATGTATAACACTTTATTGCACAAAAAACAATAAAAATCGAAACAAACTAACAAAATGTAAAAGCATAAAGGCGAACTTATCCCTATAAGGGATCTCTTCCAGCTAACCTTCGAAGACAAAAGCTACGCGTCCACAAATCACCACTCCTGCTCAGGCATATATACTGTTTTTCTCAAAAAATGCAATGAAATTAGAAGATTATAAGAAAAATCCGAATGAAATTTTAAGGATTCAGTAATAACAACCCGCGCAGCCCAGCTCCCTACTTTTGTTTCCGGGGCGCACCGTCGCGGGCTCAGGCACTCGCCCGCTGCCGCTGCGCCTTCAATACAAAAGACGGTGTCTTTTTTGTATGAAATTCCATTTAAGACCGCTCGTTTCGCTGCACCAGAAACGTGATATTTTGCGGCCTATTATAACGAACATACGAACATAACGCTAAATATTCCATTGCATATTAAAAAAAAATCGCGTAATTGTTTTCATTGAATGACAAATAATTTTGTTAATCAGGTTTTGATATACTATTATTATTGTAAGTTTACTTTATATTATTGTAAATAAGTATTTAAACGTGCCGAGCGTATAGAATAGATATCATTTATTTGGAATACATTAAGTATCGCTTGCACTGAGCCCACACCCTTTCTTACAGCCACAGTAACTGACAAATAAAATATAAGCTTGTTAGAAAGCAATTCGTCCGGTTGTTACAAACAGAACAATACCACTATTAGCGTTTAGTCACTCCAATGAGCGATTTATAGTCGAAAACTAGGTCTAACTTACATTTGCTGCCATATTTGTGGTTTGTGCAAAGAAACTATATAGGCCTACCGATTATCATAGTCGTTTCTTGCTAGGTAGAACCAGCTGCAAAAGTAGCTGATAACACAAGCCGCTCAAAATTATCTAACACGCACTACAATGAGGTGAGCAGGGCCAATCCTACACGCAATAAATGTTAATGGATCGTTCACCATCGTATTTTGAGCCCCTGCACCCCTTGAATCTCAATAAATGTCAATTGTCATGCACTACATGTCTATTTTATAACTCATTGTTTGTGCTTTATGTTTTCTGTCATCTTTCCATCTAACACCATCACCCATCATATGACATATCATGATCATGGTCATATGACATCTTTTCGTCCAATATTCCGCAGTGTCACAAGAGGGAATTCTTTGTCCAGTATGTGTTGCCAATGATGACATATAGCACTGAAAAGTGGTCGCTTACTGTGGACCTCATAAGCAGGCTCAATTCTCGGAATTAGGTAGCGGACCCCAGGCATCCTTCAGGATGCAACTGTACTAGGGTAACGCTAGGATGATGATGAAGAAGGCTCAAAGTCACCCAAAGAGCAATGGAGAGGGCTATGCTGGGAGTTTCTCTGCGTGATTGCATCAGGAATGAGACCATCCGCAGCAGAACTAAAGTAACCGGTATAGCCCTCCGAATCGTTAAACTTAAGTGGCAGTGGGTGAGGCATATTGCGTAGAACCGATGGCCGTTGGGGCGGAAAGGTTCTCGAGTGGCGTCCATGTACCGGAAGGCGTAGCATGCCCAGGCCCCCCACAAGCTGGACTGATGACCTAGTAAGGGTCGCAGGTGTCCGCTGGATGCGGGTGGCGCAGGACCGGTCATTGTGGAACTTGGGAGAGGCTTTATGTTCAACAAAAGTTTATCCCTCTACAATAATGGTCACCCTAACAACTACATAGTTATAATGAAAAAACCTCTTTATCTATGTATTTAAGTATGTATTTATCTATATAAGTATGTATATCGTCGTCTAGTACCCATAGTACAAGCTTTGCTTAGTTTGGGACTAGGTCGATTTGTGTAAGATTGTCCCCCAATATTTATTATTTATTATTTTATTTATTATTATTATCTATTATGACAGCACTTTGATTATGAAGAAAGTAAATTGGTACATTGAATGAGATACGATGTTTCAAAAGTAACCAGACTGATGGCATTCAATTTGACACGTATCACCGTTAAAGCGATGAGTACGTACTTGACGGAAGTATTCGAATTGTAGATTGACCGTGCATGTCGTAAATAATTTAAAATATTTTGTTTTCAACACTTAAAAAAGAACGTTAATCTCTCTGATGGTGATACGAAACAGTATGAGTAGCTTTATGATCTACTTTATCCATAGGGTCCTGCTTACGTAGGGCAAATGCTCTGTCTGTATAAAGGTACTTAGGTACTGCATTTTAGATGTACCTAAATTTTCTGCTTTGCTTTGCCGGTTGACTTTATCTTGTTTCCAAGTAAATAGGGGAAAACACATATGCAGATTTTGCGGCTTATCTTGTCAGATACTTTTACAGCTGTACCTATTATACATACATACACACACCCCGGTCCCACACATCCCGGGTGTACATCCCGGTCTGTCAATAAATGCTGATGGAATCGCGGCCCGTTATGCGCAACATTTAAATGATACTTCAATTTCTTGTCGAAATAATTATTATCTTGACAATTATGAGATCATTAATACGGTGATTGCATTATGCTTTTAGTTATCTCCAATAACATAATCATAAACTGCTTAATTTAAGATATATATTCAATTATGTGCTCTGAGGGTGGTAGTGCCTAAGCCTCGTGTGCCTAGGGTCCGCGCGGAGCCCAAATCTGTGCACACATACGATATTCGTATTCGAGTTTGATTATGTTGCCGGTTACCGAAGTAAAAAAAACTTGTCCAACGTAGGGCTAACAATTATTATGGGCATACAGTGTCAGCATTTAAATTTATAGTCCTTAAAACTTTTAACCAAATTAATATATTAAGACAAAATCCGTTATTTAGTAAATCTATATTAAATACAAAGTCAAAGGAATGGCTCCTGGATGACCAGTCACCTAACAAATTGTATCCAACTTAGTTAGAACTTATGTCCAGAACATTTGGTTTGATTAAATTAGGAATAAAAAACAATTCGCAATTAAGCTGGTAATAAAATAGGCTAAGTTACTTTTGCTATAAAAACCGAGCGCGTATCGCCATTAAACGTTTAGTTTGGCGAGTAATTTTGAATTTGTAAAATGTAACTTAATTTTGGAAAAAAATGAGTGCCAACGATCTGTCAAACCGCGCAATATAGTGAAAGAAAACGGGATATTTTTCAAGGTTTCTTTTCGAGTTCGATTAGTAATGTAAAAATAAATTTATGTCGTTAGCTATTTTATTTACACCCATATAGTAAATTCTCTTTAATGTGTTCAAAAACCATCCATAAATACCAGCCTAATAATCTTATTCAAGTGTTTTGTCTGACGAAGAAGTTTTTTTTTTCAATAGCTATGATAAATACATTTTAATGACAAGTATGACGACTTTACGAAAACGTATATTTACTAAATTTGAAAGTATGCTTCTTTCTCAATTAATTTAATTCGACATATTTTTGCTCAAACACTTTAGGGTGGCCACACCGGTATCATAAATACGTTTAAATCTTTCGTCCACTCTCAAGCAAAACTGAACCTTATATCTTTGGACGCTTTTTCATATAGAACTAGCTCTTGTGTCATATAAACGCATTTCATCATAAAGCTCAAATTCGTTTGGGCGAAAATTCAATAAGATGCCGCCATTGAATTGGGAGTTATCATATATTTTGTGCGAAATGAAGATTACATTTTAATGGTGCGATGGAACGGTACGCGGTTTTGTCATTTGGAATTTTGCGGACGTCTTTTATATAAAACGGAGATTAGTGCTTACAGATGAGTTATGGGCTAGATTATAATTTGTACTAATATAATAAAGCTGAAGAGTTTGTTTGTTTGTTTGAACGCGCTAATCTCAGGAGCTACTGGTTGGAATTGAAAAAATATTTTTGTGTTGGATAGTCCATTTCTCAAGAAAGACTTTAGGCTACATAACATCACTCTGCGACCAATAGGAGCGTAGACGCGGACGAAGTCGCGGGCAACAGCTAGTAAAGATATATTATGTTGAAGTACTACTATAGCTAAGCGGTAAGATTTACGACTTTCAGTCTGGAGGACGTGGGTTAAAACCCCTGTTGCACTAGTCAGTGCAGTAAAAAAACCTCAAATCTAAACAAATAAAACTAAGTCTAGTTTTATTTGTTTCGATTTGAGGTTTTTTCTACTTAATTTTGTGTTTTTTTTTGCGTCCGTAAATCTTTATTACTTAATTCTACTTTAATATTTAACAGTGCTATTCAGTGCAGGAAAACATCGTAATCCCACCAAGTCCTGATTTTCTCTCTGGGTTGGAAGGTCAGATGGCAATCGTTTTGCGTAAAACTAGTGCCTACGCCAAATTTAGGGATTAAATTCCAAAGCGAACCTTGGGCGCTAACCGGAAAAGCGCTAAGAATATTTAACTATTTAAATTTTATTGCACAATAAACCTTATAGTTTAAAAGGTGGGCTTAATGCCATAAAGCATTCTCTATCAGTTAACATTGAGGTAAGCAGAAAAACTATGAGACTGATAGATATTTAAAACAAATGCGCGATATCCTGAGATGTTCCCTTTAGTCAATTAATACGAATGGAATTGCGGCCCAGAAGCGGTATTCAACAGCGTCTTAAAGCGGCCATCCAGGACGTAATGGCCAAAGTGGCGAAGTTGGCCAAGTGTCATATTAGGCATTTTTTCATGACCATGACATTCTCAAGCAAAACCTCCCATTTTGCCCGTGTTAATAAGGGTGCTTTTTACTTGCGTCCGAAGGTAAATCTTCCAGCCCAAGGGGGAAACTAGACCTTATTGGGATTATGCTTGTCAAAGGGGTTAACTCGATTGTTAGAAGTTCTCAAGTTGCCCGAAGGCCTGTAACTTATCTTAGGGACTGCTGGCATTTAAAAATTAACACGAATCTTAAAATATTTGATAATATATATAATACGTGAAAAAGGGCATAGGTAGTTTGTTATGCTTATATGTTTGACAATGCCGTTCTGATATGGATGGATGACATGGATGTATGACGATAATTCTAAAATTCTGTGAATTTTACTGAAGTCTCACTTACTAATATAAGTAGATATTATTATTTCCATTGCTATCTCATGATTCTATACAATGGCATAACCGTAAGCTTAATAACGGTAGATGCTTAAAACGAGCATTTGATTGTGTGCGAAATTTAAAAGCATGATGCGCATCAATTTACTTCTTTTTTCGTTACGTTTTAGCTACGACTAAAGTCTAGAACAAATGTCAACCTTAATAAAGCCTATATAAGCCTCAATTTGGAATTCCGTTGTAGTGTCCAATAAAACCTTTTATAAAAGAAGATAGTGTATTTGTTAAAACGTCGATAATGTTCAATGTATATTGATAATGTACGGTGAAAAGTGGTTTGCGGAGTGTTTTTTGGGGACGCTACTTAAATGGGTAAAGTTATCGCGGGCGTGTGACACTGAAATATAGAGGTCAAGAAGAGAATTCTCTACTGCCCTTATTGTTAAGTAATTGGTTAATAAATAACTCTATAAACGAAGCCTTCTGTATCGTGATATCACGAAGTTTCCTAATGTGAATACAATAACATTCACCAGATCACCAGGAATCATCATCACCATTTTAGCTGGAAGCCACCTCCGTGGGTCGCTTCTTGCGTTGCAAAGGCTGTAATTTTATTGTTGGTCAGAATATAATAGATGTTTAAAAATTAAAGCGTAATAAATACAAGGGCCTCGGCAGAGAGTGAAATTTTGTGTCCTAGGGCACACAAGTTATTAGCAGAAATTGCGAAGCGTCTGATTGATGTAACTGGTGACCGAAGAGCTGGCTGTTTCCTTGTACAACGTATCATCAGCATTGCGATACAGCCAGGAAATGCCGCCAGCATCCTCTTAGTTATTTTGGTTAAGTATTCTGCATATATTTCCTTGGTATCCCTGCATAAATAATATCTTAATACCAGTTAGTACCAGTGTCTTAATTTCATAGGTGTTTAGAATATAATGAAATGGGTCACTCACGTTTTTAAGGTAGAATATCGCTTGACATGTTTCGAATAGATCCGCGAATTTTATTCTTGAGTGTTCGTCGCGCAAGTGCAAATCACGAATACATTCATGTTACAAGCACACAGAAGATTTCTATTGATGACTTGTCCAATTGCAACTCACCCAAGTCTCCAGCTTCGAAAAATTACCCACTTATTTGGATTTATAACGGTAGAGGTACTGAGACGTACCAGTTATTGTTATTTACCTGAGAAATTGACGATCCTATCAGAAAATTGGCGCCGGCAACAACGCCAGCATCTGAGACTTTCTTCGCCCACCTCTTATTAGTCTTTTCTATTATATTATTTTTAGCTAGTGTTACTTACATAGTTCTTTCCCCAGTACCCACGTCTCCGGCTTCGAGTTGACCTCCACCAGCACCGTGGGCGTACACACCAGCAGCACCATCAGGTCCGCAATACTCAGGTTCACCAGGAAGATGTTAGTCGAGTTCCTCATGTCCTTCGTCTTCAGTATCACTATCGGCACCATCACGTTCCCTATCACGCCCAAGCACATTATAACTATACAGAAACTCATAGACGTCGCCTTTATGTAATAAGGAATTTCTGCGTATTCCGTATAGTTATCGCCCGCGAGCTCTGAAGAGGAGTTCTGGAGGTCCGAGAGGACATTGAAGGTGGTGTTGACGTAGTTATCGTTGTCGTCATTTTGAGGGAGTAGTGAAACCATGTGAGTAGTTTGTTCACATTTTCGTGGCGCGTGTGTGGGTTATGATGGCATGGTACCTGGAAAGAGAAGAATATGTTAATTTTGTGGTTATCTTTGAAGTAACTTAGTATAGAAATGATTTTCGCTTTACAAATGAACACAGCCAAATAACATTTATTACACTGTAGGCACGTAGTGTTGTACCTATTTGTGGTTGTAACACCGCCAGACTTTGGCGTTTATAGAAACGCCTCTACCGAAGACGTCTATAGAGATGTCTGACAGCATGCCTGAAGTGACGTCTAATTAGTTGCCCGTACATAAATCAGGCCCCATATGATGTCTTCTTACAATATGTTGAACGCAAGAGACCTTAATATCTCTTGCGTTGTCTACATAGCGAATCCTTATTCAGAAGATTTATGGACACTAGCTAGCATAGCTTTGGTAATAGATAGCTATTTCAGCTATAAAGAGTACGATGACAGCTTTTAACCCAATACAAATTATGTCATCTTTAACGTATGATGGCATAAATTGTACTGGGTCGACAGCTGTCACCGGACTCTTTATAGCTGAAATAGATATTAGTGAGCAGATACTTATACTGTATACTGATCTTTTGTCTTTTTTTCCCTGGTGGTAACAAATGCTGGTTGTGTAACCCAATTGGGATACACGTGCCGGTCAACCCGTTTATCCCCAGGGCGAACGCAGCCTTTAATTGAAACTGTATTGGCTTGTAAAGTGCAATCCCGCCGCTGGCCGCCCGGGACACCCGGTCATTATCCGTCCGATATCGTTCATTAGTTCGCGAAGGCGATAATAAAATAACACGTTTTCTCTAATACTATCTATGGCCGCGTGTATGGACGGGCAATACGTGCTGTAACGGGGGGCCGTGTTGGTCGTCGTGCTAACACAAACAGTATATTTAGAGGAATAGTACAGCGCCGGAATAATTACGTAACGTTTTTGAGCGTTCATAAGGTAAAAAAATACCTTATGGATACCACCGCCTGCGGGGGTGCGGAGGTTATATGGGACTTGCACCGGCTGAAAACCGCCCGATGATCCTCCTCTACTCATTTCGGACGGCTCTGGGATCTCCTTCGGAACACACCAGTGCCGTCCTAGAGTCACACCTCTGTGGGTCCCACCATCTGTTTTCATGGACGATCGCAGCCCCCAACTGCGACCGTCTTCGATCCCAGGGACCGCTTTTAATTGCCTTCTACAACAGGCAGGAATACTGTACCCGTATTCCATGCCCGGGCTACAGGGCGCTACATGATTAGCGTCCTGTAGCCTGGCAATGCGGAATGTAATCTTGCTCACATTTGGTGCAGCCCAACTGGGGAAGTATCTCCACCTTCCAGAAGACCGCAGCCATAATAACACCGCTACTTGCTCTGCCCGTATGTGATGTAGGTGAATAAGGTCGCCAGAGCTCCCGAGGATGCGCTGTGTTGAGATTAGGGGACCTGCATTTGCCTTTTGCTTTCAACACAACGAGCCATCAAATCAATAGGTCGGCAGCTCGGTTGTGATTCTTTAAGAGTCAGAAGCGTTCATAAGCTGCAGTGTCTACTCACCATCAACCGGGCCGTATGATTGTTTACTACGACAATATAAAAAATCATAGTGATGGCATTGTTTAGAAGTGTATTAAACAGGCGTACAAACGCTTAATAGTTTAACTAAATGAGTATATGTATACGTCTATCATACGTAAAGAGTAATCCCTCTCAAGGCTTTCTCTGCCAGCCATAAGATACTCGTACTTTGATCTTAGCCCAGAATGAAAATTCCGATAAGCAAAAAGCTGCAACATTTAGCCCGAGGTCAGCACAATAGAGCTCTTAGGAATGCTAATTAAAGTCCCACTAGATCTAGATCTCAGATTACTAGATTACTAGATAATACAAGAACGAAGCTCTTCAACAGCCTTGTTTAGTCAGGTTTGATGCTTCATTGTAAAGTTCAACCATCCCATTCGTATATATGTATATGCTACATACGTAAGCGAACTCTTAAGTAGCTGGATTTTTTGTCTCAAAGCAGGAAATTGTTTAACACAATTTCATAGTATGAAGTTCATGAAAGCTGGCTAGAAGTTAAACTGTAATTTTAATGGAAATTCTGGAGCGTTGAATTCACAGAACAGGCCAAAAAAGGTGTCCATAGCAGGGCTCTATTAGGTAAGTCTCTCTATCTGCATGCTATGACATAACATGATTATGTATAGTTACCGCAGGGTAAGAAGTAAATCCACTGCTGTCATTTTATGCATTTTTTTCTACTCTAGCATTATAATCTGTCAATTAAATGTCTGACAGCAGTATTAAAACAATAAACTTTTAATAAACGTATACAAATGCAAATCTATACCATAGACAAGTCATTATTATGACTAATGGGAGAATCAAAATGGATTTTCATTTATTATTATACAACTGTTACTTTTTTTAATTTTTAAAAGAGGCACACGTCAGTGCTCGTATTCTGCCACCATGTCGATTTTAAATTTAAATCAAAATATTTTACTGTCGTAGAAAAGTTATTGTATGCAACGTTACATGCTTAATTAGGTCTTAAATGGAGACTCTTTAATACTCTTTAATACTTTACGACTCTAAATGTTACATAATATACTATTATACTAAACGGCGATGACAAACAAGCTTATAGACGTCTTAGTTTGCTACAACAGAAGACGTAAGCGAAGTTGCAGAAAAATAGGACTCTTTTGGTCATAGTTAACCGAGAACCTAATCGTTTATCCTTTAGAAGTATTTATTAAATAATATGTTACCAAACAAAAGACACTGCATTGATGAAGCCGCTACTGGCTCACGCCACGAAGATTGCGTTCTCACGAAGCAATTATCAAAGCGGAACCTTTTTTTCGGGAAGAATACCTATTTGTACGGGTAATTTTCGGCAGACAACACAGTAAATTAAGGACAAATTAAAACAAACCATTTTTTTCTATGTAGATAGCAATAGCGTCTGCAGATACGAAACGCGCGTGGCATCCTGATGCAATTACATTCCCAATTAACAGTAGCGGTCTCGTAAAACGGGACCCATCATGCCACCCGTTCAGCGACGGTAACATTCTGCGAATGTATTTTATGAAGGTAGGTTGATGATAAAACTTGCCTATTCCGATTGTGAAGGGGCAAAACGCATCTTAAATGGGAGAAAATGTATGGAGAGGTGATTCAAGTGACTGGTAAAAATGCAGTAAATCTTATTAGCCATGATTATTATGTCTTCGGTCTTCTGAAATAGTTCCTTCCCCAGTTGAGCTGCTCCAAATTCTGCTAGCGCTACTTCAAAGCGAGATTCAGGTGTGCCCCACTTCTGCAATAACGGCTGTGCCAACAACGTACTTATATTTATTGACAACGTACTTATATTTATTACAACGCACTTATATTTATTACAACGTACTTATATTTATTATTTTCAATTATTGTAATTTTGTAAAATTATTTTTATTGTAAAAACATTATTTTTATTAATAAAATTGAACTGAAGTGCCATGAAATACCACTCGCAGCGTAGTTGTATAATCCGACTTATCTACGATTAAGACTACTTTCATCGAATAATGTAGAACACAAAACCTAAACAACGAATGATTCGATTGTTTTCTAGCGTGTAGCAATCGCAAAACGCTAGGAAAATAAACATTTCACTTCCAAATTAAATATCGCTCTACAAAAGTATCGTTCGCTCTTCACCTAAACAATATTTTCAAAGGACGCTCAAACGCAATCTTCACAAAGTTTAGACAATCTATTACCGTATTTCAATTGTTATTTCAGTTATTTTTCCTATTCAGTATTTGTTCCTAAATCAGAACATTCCATATAGTGAAGCGTATTGCCCGAGTATAACACTATTTTTCACACAACTTACTTGAATACGAGTATTATTCACAATTTTATATGATACCGTGGGGAACGATCTAAAAATAGTTCCTGTATAGAAATATAGTATTTGTTGGTATAGAAAATTGAAATATATGGCGAACGAAGGTACAATATGTTATTTTTATTGACATTTATTAAAGTGCAATTATATTTCAGCGCTTTAAAATATTGTATATTATTATTTATTACATTTGAATGCTCTGAAACCATATTTACCACTTTACGCAAGTACCAGTCCAATTTAGTGTGTGTCATATTGTAACATATATTATCAATTGTTTGTGATTACTTATAGATACTTTTTAGTGACAAAGTTTAAAGAGCATGAAAGTATATATTTATTTATAGTTCTTCTATAACTTTCCATCCTACCTAGACTTAATTATTAATATCATACCAACCACAGAACATCCAATATGCAGCTTTAAAATTATTTGTAAGGAATTCAAGTAGTTATAAGTCGCCCCGTTTAGCCTAGTTGGTAGTGACACTGCCTACGAAACTGGAGGTCCCGGGTTCGAATGTGTTCGGTGGTGAGCATACAACATTTGTTCCTGACACTTGGGTGTATTCTATGTATACAGGGTGATTCGGGAGACGTGAGCAAGATCAACACTACGGATTCAGTAGATCATAAGCTACTACTTCGTACCGCTATTAGTGAAATTAACTTTCATTTATCTTTTGTGTTGATAACAAAATGTTTTAATTTTTTTACGAAATGGGTGGTCACTCTACAATGAGAATACTTCAGTCAAGTGATACGTGTCAAATTGAATGTCATCTGAGTCCGATTACTTTTGAAATATCGTATCTCACTCAATGTGACAATTTACTTTCTTCGTAATCAAAGTGCTGTCATAACAGTTAGAGGTTTAATTTTTATAAACCAGTTTTGTAGGGTGACCATGATTGTAGAGAATGAAACTTTAACTTAACAAAAAATAAAATGCAGGAAAAAGGTATGGGTGTTTCACTTAAATACAATGGTGAACGATTCATTGCCATTTACTATGTATGTAGTGTTGATCCTGCTTACGTCTCCTGAATCAGCCTGTATACGTACTTATCTATTAAATATGTCGTCGTCTAGTACCCATGATACAAGCCTTATTGAGCTTACTACCTCTATAGGACTAGTTCCATTAGTGTAAAAAATTGACCTCTAATATTTATTTAATTAAAGTAGAAGTAAAAAGTATTTTTTGTAAGAATGTTGGTAGTTGGTTTAAAGATTGCAGGGTGAGTTAGCACAAGTACCATGCCTGTAAACTACCATCACCACATTGTAAACGGTGTAGGTGTTCCACAATGAAAAGCACTGCGTTCGATCGCAAAAACTGTATAATTTTCCAAAAATAACGACACTACGTGTTACAAATGAGAAAGCAGTACTCGTAGCAGCAGTAGCAGTGTAGTGTACATGTGTCTCGCGCGGATAGACAGAGAACAGGCTCCTAATGCCTATATTATGAGTGGAGACTGAACTTATGAATGGGTCATGGACACAGGCGCGAGCGAACATATGAACCATTCCAGAGACCTCTGCACTGAAATTAGAAAATTAAATAGGTATGCAAACTATGTCGTGTAACCCAACAGTAGGGCGCAGTGCGGCGTTTTCAAATTAGTACTGCCAATAATCTGTAAATTATTAATATTATTATACACGGAACTTGTTGTCTGTGTCAATTGTATTACAAGTTCGCGCCTGATCAAACACTGAACTTGCCAATATAGTAAACAAACAGGAAGGCAGTCAATCAAAACTTAATCAAAACTTTCTGATAACGTTAACCGAGCCGTGTCTCTTCTAAATTTACGGTGTCGCGTCAACAAACAATAGTTGTAAGAAGTCTCGCAACGTAATTTGCAAACCAGTTTCCCTACTGCTGACGGTTTTACGTGGTTTTACTGACTGAACATAGATTGAAAACGGCTTTTTAGAACTGCTTGGATAATCTGCACTTTTTATTTCGTATCATACTTCAAGACATGAATACGTCTCTGTGAAACCCGTGGTAGTGGAACATAATTTCAAATGGACTTTTTGGGCACAATCGACTCAGAATCAATCACGCTATCGATTCTAGAAGAAGAAAAAAATGTGCCCAGTTTTGTATACATTTATGTATAGCGGTGACAGAACCGACATCGAAATTTACAATGTAAATTAATAAAATAAGCAGCAATTAAAATCGAATAAGCCCAAAAGTCCATATTCAGCGAGAATATTGGAATGCCCCAATTTTTCTGAATTCCCCGAATTAGATATTTTGAATAACATGGTGTCGGTTTGGTCGATAAATAACTGAGTTATTAGTGAGTATAGAAATATTTACAGGAGCGGGACAAGTCCACCCATTACTCTTTGAAGTCTCCCCAGTTACGCCGCGCGCCGAGCATGGACCGTCCGAGTCAAACGATAGGGTTAATGCCGTACGTTTGTATGAGATCAGACGCGATCCGCGGATCGTCCGCTTAAACAAGCCCTTACGTAAGCGTACCATACGAGTGGAATTAGATGAACTCCTATACTAATGCATGAATGTATTCTCAACTCAATCAGCAGCTGATCAAGTGTAAACCTGGTAAGTTTTCGACCGAAATATCCTGTTAACGGGAGTAATTCCCTAATTTCCCATGGGTAGCAACTTGCAAATGACAAATCTTAATATGGTTTGGTAATGGTGGTATAGCTTGATAGAGTTTTGATGAGTTTTGGGCCTATGGTTATCTTCAAAGACAAAACTCATTTGATGTAATGTAATGGAGTTCGAAGGCGAATTTACTGATGAACTACCTACCTACATATTGCCATTACCTGTTTGAAGTGATATGACGCTGACTGTACCTAACGGCGTGAATGTCTACATTTTAGATGACAATTACGAACTCTTCTCTTTTTGTACATTTTGCCATTAGGACTTTGCTTACAAATTCTGCGTATTGTACGTTTTGCGAGTAGTGCTCAATAGTGCTCATTTTGCGTTTTGTACATTGTGCGAATGTACTTTTTGATTTATGTACGTTCCTCTTGTGTACAATATGCGTTGTGTACATTTTGTGTATTGTATATTTTAGCAGCCGTTACATTTTACGTGTGCCATTATTCATTTTGTACAATCTGCACCGAAACGAAATTTCAAAATATTTATTTCGTTCAAAATATTTTTGATTTGCTTAGTCAAGAGAGAAGACTCCGAATATATTCGCTTAGTCAAAGTTATCTCTGAGAAACAATACATTCGTTTATAAAGACGTATAAGTCCCACATGTTGAATTACGTAATTTTTATTTTTAGTTACATGTATGGAGTGCCACCCTAAAAAATTTTTTTAGTAATTTGAATATGTACATAACTTTGTAGCGGGCACTAATGTAAACCTATATTTCATATTTTATTTCAATACAATACACCTTATAGTTTTGGTGTAAAATGCCTATGATATACGGACAGACAGGCAAATAGACAGACGGACATGACGAGACTATAAAGGTTCCTGTTGTGCCATTTTGCCTACGGAAACCTAAAAATAGTAACGTTGCGTACATATTTAACGCACTTTTAAATATTTAAATTTATATCAGAATTATAATCGTTCACAAATTCCATTTGAGATTTAAATCATATGGTTAAGCGGTGCATTGGGACTACTTAAACGCATTTTCGGTCGGAGACAACTCTGATTTGCATATAAATTAAGTCTTAACAAAGTCTGCGTTCTCAACGATTTAAGTAAAAGATTTCTACTTTTAAACATTTAAAGCTCGCGTTTTATCAACAGTATACTCGTACAGAACTCTGACTGAAGTCGAATTTACACGAGCTTAAAAGGATCATCAGGTTTGGAATTCACCTCACTTTAGCTAGTCTGATCAAGGCTGCAGCGTGGTCGCGGGCAAATGATCGCGCCACACACTGATTGGGTAAGCAGGTGCAGGGGAGACTCGGCTGCAGCGTGGTCGCGGGCAAATGATCGTGCCACACACTGATTGGGTAAGTAGGTGCAGGGGAGACTCGGCTGCAGCGTGGTCGCGGGCAAATGATCGTGCCACACACTCATTGGGTAAGTAGGTGCAGGGGAGACTCGGCTGCAGCGTGGTCGCGGGCAAATGATCGTGCCACACACTCATTGGGTAAGTAGGTGCAGGGGAGACTCGGCTGCAGCGTGGTCGCGGGCAAATGATCGTGCCACACACTCATTGGGTAAGTAGGTGCAGGGGAGACTCGGCTGCAGCGTGGTCGCGGGCAAATGATCGTGCCACACACTCATTGGGTAAGTAGGTGCAGGGGAGACTCGGCTGCAGCGTGGTCGCGGGCAAATGATCGTGCCACACACTCATTGGGTAAGTAGGTGCAGGGGAGACTCGGCTGCAGCGTGGTCGCGGGCAAATGATCGTGCCACACACTCATTGGGTAAGTAGGTGCAGGGGAGACTCTGCTGCAGCGTGGTCGCGTGCAAATGATCGTGCCACACACTCATTGGGTAAGTAGGTGCAGGGGAGACTCGGCTGCAGCGTGGTCGCGGGCAAATGATCGTGCCACACACTCATTGGGTAAGTAGGTGCAGGGGAGACTCGGCTGCAGCGTGGTCGCGGGCAAATGATCGTGCCACACACTCATTGGGTAAGTAGGTGCAGGGGAGACTCTGCTGCAGCGTGGTCGCGGGCAAATGATCGTGCCACACACTCATTGGGTAAGTAGGTGCAGGGGAGACTCGGCTGCAGCGTGGTCGCGGGCAAATGATCGTGCCACACACTCATTGGGTAAGTAGGTGCAGGGGAGACTCTGCTGCAGCGTGGTCGCGGGCAAATGATCGTGCCACACACTGATTGGGTAAGTAGGTGCAGGGGAGACTCGGCTGCAGCGTGGTCGCGGGCAAATGATCGTGCCACACACTCATTGGGTAAGTAGGTGCAGGGGAGACTCTGCTGCAGCGTGGTCGCGGGCAAATGATCGTGCCACACACTCATTGGGTAAGTAGGTGCAGAGGAGACTCGGCTGCAGCGTGGTCGCGGGCAAATGATCGTGCCACACACTCATTGGGTAAGTAGGTGCAGGGGAGACTCGGCTGCAGCGTGGTCGCGGGCAAATGATCGTGCCACACTCTCATTGGGTAAGTAGGTGCAGGGGAGACTCTGCTGCAGCGTGGTCGCGGGCAAATGATCGTGCCACACACTCATTGGGTAAGTAGGTGCAGGGGAGACTCGGCTGCAGCGTGGTCGCGGGCAAATGATCGTGCCACACACTCATTGGGTAAGTAGGTGCAGGGGAGACTCGGCTGCAGCGTGGTCGCGGGCAAATGATCGTGCCACACACTCATTGGGTAAGTAGGTGCAGGGGAGACTCGGCTGCAGCGTGGTCGCGGGCAAATGATCGTGCCACACACTCATTGGGTAAGTAGGTGCAGGGGAGACTCTGCTGCAGCGTGGTCGCGGGCAAATGATCGTGCCACACACTCATTGGGTAAGTAGGTGCAGGAAAGACTCTGCTGCAGCGTGGTCGCGGGCAAATGATCGTGCCACACACTGATTGGGTAAGTAGGTGCAGGGGAGACTCGGCTGCAGCGTGGTCGCGGGCAAATGATCGTGCCACACACTCATTGGGTAAGTAGGTGCAGGGGAGACTCGGCTGCAGCGTGGTCGCGGGCAAATGATCGTGCCACACACTCATTGGGTAAGTAGGTGCAGGGGAGACTCTGCTGCAGCGTGGTCGCGGGCAAATGATCGTGCCACACACTCATTGGGTAAGTAGGTGCAGGGGAGACTCGGCTGCAATGTGGTCGCGGGCAAATGATCGTGCCACACACTGATTGGGTAAGTAGGTGCAGGGGAGACTCGGCTGCAGCGTGGTCGCGGGCAAATGATCGTGCCACACACTCATTGGGTAAGTAAGTGCAGGAAAGACTCGGCTGCAGCGTGGTCGCGGGCAAATGATCGTGCCACACACTCATTGGGTAAGTAGGTGCAGGGGAGACTCGGCTGCAATGTGGTCGCGGGCAAATGATCGTGCCACACACTGATTGGGTAAGTAGGTGCAGGGGAGACTCTGCTGCAGCATGGTCGCGGGCAAATGATCGTGCCACACACTCATTGGGTAAGTAGATGCAGGGGAGACAGGTGTAGATTTACCACACGTAATATGGGTCAAAAGGCACCCACGCGGATTCTCTACAAGGTCAGCAGTCCACAAATATGTGGCCAACCCACCCGTTGCGTTGCAGTAGAATTTTATTGCAATCCTGCGGCGCCCCACTGGAGGCGTAGCCGGTACTCGCTTTTAGATGGTAGTACTGTTCAGATTGTTAGATCGTCCTACCCGCCCGGATTATCTAACCGCGCGTAGTGTATTTCCCAACGTTGAAAACAAAACTATAGATACCTACTATTTACAACCTATGTCGACACACATATATCCCGAGTAATCCCGACTGACCCTGAAATTTCTAACAACTACGCACCTCAGACCTGTGTTTTGTATTGCAATTTCAGTTCAATATATGCCATATGCTTGCTATGGCAGGTTAGCTCGTCACACTTGAAAATGAGCGCACGAAACATTTATGCCTTATCGTTCCGTTCGTACAAAGTAAAAGCTTGTCACCTGATAGGGATAATAGAGTACTTGACTGATGTAATCTTCTTCTTCCGTCCCTGTTCCCGTTATTTGAGGTCGGGTCTCCTCACTTTTCTGCGCCAAGACAGTCTGTCTTGGGGTGTCGGTTCCGGCAAATGGGCTTGCTTGAGGTCTCTTTTTATCTTAGACCACCAGGTCAATGGCTAGTGGCCTCTACCTCTCTTATGCTCCGGTAGTTTCAATGCAATATTGTTCAGGTTCAACGAAACTATCAGTCAAGTGCGTAACAAATGATTGCAAAACGTATTGTTAAGTGTAGCTTATAATTCCTGAAGCCTAAATAACTTATAATAAATTGAAAAAAAAAAACTCAAGTAGCCTCATGATAGTGGCCCAGCATAATCGACACCTGCGTGTAACAATCGTATCATTCTGTATTGGTATTATATTTTCGTGTATGTTAAGTTTGTATTTACTTTCGAGACTAGTTATATATAAAGAACTGAGCCAGCTACCTATACTTAAAACCTTTTCGTACATATCATTAAATATAAATCCCATAAAGCTAAAATTGTTGTAAATAAATCATTCACAGTTTAGAATCTTGATTATTTACGTGGCCATAACACGGCATTACCACGTAATAGGGACTTTTAAACTAAGTATAATGGAACTGCTGTTTAATCAGATTAGAATTACCCTTAATTCGCAGACACGACGCCGTTTCTATCTGAATTTTATTAAATTTATGGTTATTTATGATGATTAATGTAAACTTTATTGTACACAATTACAGGTTAAAACAATATACTCGTACATATCAAACAAAATTACAGTATAAAGAAAACTTATCCGTACAAGGGATCTCTTCCAGATAATAAAGCAGCAGTATTAAATATTTATGCAAAGAAACGAAGGTTAGCGTTATGTTTCTTCATTTTTAGTAGGTAACAATTTGTAGAGCTAGTAATTTTAAGTGAAGTAAACGAAATATATTCTGGACTTACAATTTCTATCAAACGGAATTCTAATACAATTCTGTCACTCAACCGACGAAATTGTAGATCACCCAAGAGAATTATGTTATTAATTGTACACAACAGGGAGCTCTACTCACCAATTATAATTCAAATTTAAAACAAAAGATTGCAAGGAAAAATACCATTTTAAATTTTGACATACATTTATTTTTGGATCACCAATTTGTATGTATGTAAGCACTTCATTGTACACAATAACAGGTTATAACAAAATACATGTCACATGAGATTAAAGTACATAGGCGAACTTATCCTTTTGAAGAGTCTCTTCCAGCTAACCTTTGAGGCATTAAGTGAAAAGTGGGATAATGAGAAAGACAAACTTACACCGTGTAGAACAACGTTTCAATAAGTGAAGGTAATATGCATTATACCCATATCAAAATAGCTTTTTATGCTACAAGTGCGGGAAGTTTGTGATTTTCGAAGAGTGTCATTCTTATACTCGATTGATTGATTGATATCATACAAAGTTTTACTATGCATTGTGCGAGGAAACAAAATAATACAATCTAAAAGTTACTTCAAAATATATAAGTTAAAATTTACCTTGCTCGATACGTACTTATTATCTGGAGCTTCACTTATACACTGCTTGACATAGATTTTTGTAACATTTTACTCAAAACCATCGTTTTACTGTTTTAGAAATACAAACATATTGCACAAACTTTTTAGATTTACCCTAATTATATTTATATTTATTAGGATAGGAATTATATTTAATGTTGATTTAGCCGGCTAGTAACCTTTGTTAGCATTTTGTGCTTCTTGAATAACATTTTCTGAAGTTAAATTAATCCGATTAAGCACTTTCAATTCATATTTAACAAAAATAACACAGACTGACTTCGAACTAAACAAGAAAATAGTAAAATGAAAAATGGCGGTCTTTTGTTTTAAATACATGCACGTTCAATATATCTGCTACTGCGCATGTGCAAAATCTAAACCGGGAAGCCTATGTTTCCAGTGTGCCAGGGATGTTTAGTTAATATTTATTAATGTTTTTATAGGTAAAAATATATATGTAAAATGACGAAGTACTAATTATTTATGTCCCATTATTAAGAATGTAAATTTATAATTGACTAATTTCAAAAAAAAATCTCAAATAATAAAAACTCTTTGCGTCGGGCTGACGTAGGAGAAAAAAAAGAAAAGTAAAAAGCACTAGTGTGAAAAAGTGGTACTTTCCGCACAGTTTAGCTGCTTAGAAAACCGACTTTTCGAGCACATGCATTGTACATTACGATACAAGTGCAGAAAACAGGAAATTCGCAACGAGTGGTGATAAATCGACACGAGTTGCGAATTAACTATTCGCACGTGTATCGTACAACGTTTTACAGTACATATGGCTCTTTATAGTTTCGACATATGCACGTAATCTGCTGATTACCGCACTCGTGCGGTAAAGTAGCACAATATGTACTGTAAAGTTTATTTAAAGTTCATTGTTTGTAAATTCTCGACAAACTTATAAACTTTTCGAGGGTGACTTTTATGTGGCAAAATGGTTGTTTTTATGTGGTAAAATGGTTATTTTTATGTGGTAAAATGGATGTATCCTATCTAATCCCAAGATTGGGCGTTTTACGAAAGCGACCGCCATCTGCCCTTCCAAACAAGTGAAGAAAAATCACCTTGAGATTAGACCGATTTTCCCATAATGTTTTCTTTCACTGACATTACTATTAAAAAACGTCAAATTATATATAATTTTTAAGAAAAAAAAACCGACTTCAATGGGGGAGGCCGGTTAAAGATTATTATACTTAGATGGTGCACTCTTAGATTCCATACAATAAAATATAAATGGCTATAAGTATGTTTATAATGGTAGAATACTAAGTACCCTCAATTTCTCATGGAATCATAGAAGAACCTTGCTTGCTTGACAAACAAAACGAAGAGAACAAATCGCCAAACTTGAACTACGCGTTGTTGAAGAGTTCCTATCTGATCATCATCAGCAGTTCCACTTCATCAAATGTCACTTTTATAAACGAAAATGCTTGATTAGTTCATGAAAATACTAAAATTACTATTTGTGTGCCTTTCGCATTTGAGGAGTTCCCTCGATTCCTAATGGATCCCATCATCAGAACTCGAGCATGACAAAAATCAGTCGTGAAAATAGAACTTTCTTAACAAACACAGCTAGAAGGACAAATCGCCAAATGTGAACTTTTCATCGTTGAAGAGTTCTGTTCTGATCATCATCAGCAGTTCCGCTTCATCAAATGTCACATTTTTGTATGATACTGCTCGATTTGTTGATAAAAACATAAAAATCACTATATGTTTGCCTTTAAGATTTGAGGAGTTCCCTCAATTCCTCATGGATCCCATCATCAGAAATCGAGCATGACAAAAATTAATCGTGTAAATAGAACTTGCTTAACAAACACAGCTAGGAGGAAAAATCGCCAAACGTGAACTTTTCGTCGTTGAAGAGTTCTGTTCTGATCATCATCAGCAGTTCCACTTCATCAAATGTCACATTTTTGGATGAAAATGCTCGACTTGTTGAAAAAAACACAAAAATCACTATATGTTTGCCTTTAAGATTTGAAGAGTTCCCTCAATTTCTCATGGATCCCATCATTAGAACTGCGTTTTGACAAAAACGGGACTTTTCCAAATCGGTTAAGAAATGACGGAGTTATGGAGTAACAAACATTAAAAAAAAAAAAAACAACCGAATTGATAACCTCCTCTTTTGAAATCTTGAAGTCGGTTAATAAAGCGGCAAATAAGCGGTAAGAGTCCGCAGGAAGCTTAGTTCGGTCTCATTTTAGAACGGCATGCTGGAATAACATGAAACTGAACTGTATGATTCCTTCATATCTAGGCCGGAAATTAGTTTCTGTTGATTGAAATTATAATAGAGAAAAATACAGCAATTATTAAGGTTTTCATACAAGACCTAAAAAACTCAAATAATTACTCATGATCATTATCCTAGCGTTATTCCCAGTACAGTTGCATCCTGAAGGATGCCCGGGGTTCGCTACCTAAAAAACTCAAATGCTCGCTGTATTTTTTTTTCTAGTACAATTTCTAGCAACAGAAACTAATTTCCGGCCAAGATACGGCTGATCCCATTTCAGCACGGCGTTTTAAAATGAGAACGAAACTACGTTTGTATGGAGAATGGAGTTCAGTCGAGCGTGCGGATGAACGATAGCCATGAATATATCTCTATGTAGCTGTCAAAACAACAAATCTTCAAATCAATAGACACAACGCTCTTGAGATCGCAGGCGTCCATAGGCAACGGTGTCTACTCACCATCAGACAGTCATCAGTCAGTCGTTTGTTTGCCGCCGACGTTACATAAAACTCAAGATAAAAGAAGAAAGCCCTTGCAACACAATTACGCTCAGTTAGTTTTCATTACAGAAGCTGCAGTGTCCACGCGGCGGACATGTTTACGGCGGGGTTAACGAGTCCGCGAATTAAAACTAAATTGAATCAGCGCCGGCGACGCCATGAGAATTAAGAGGTCGTACACGTCTTATTTTATAGCGCAGACACTTTGGGTTTTAAGCTTAAAACGCACAAAGCGCGGCGCATGTCGTTGCGGGGCGTTGGCGGTTTTGCAGTAAAGCGGACGCGGTCCGGGGCACGTCGTACCGAAAATACCGCGCGGTAAAGCGGAAGCGGCGTGTGTGACATATGAAGCATAATCGACAGTCGACAGTTTCGGAGAGATCAAAAACGCAAAACCGCCTCCGTACCGCACCGCGCCGCGCCCGCTCTGTGCGTTTCGAGCTATATTTTATTGACACTTAATTATTATTTTTTAATTGTATGGCATTTATTTACGAACCGTGAGATCTTCGAACAGACAAGTACGGTTGCCAGTTTTTGTTGCACTATTAGCACCACCCAGGGGTCACGTGTAAGGTAACGGTGGGTACACCCTACGGACATGGTGCAACTTCGACCCCTCTTTGTCAAGTGAGTGGGTAACTTGACTGTAAGAAGTTCTCAAGCCGCCCGAAGGCGTCTAACTTGGCTTAACGACTGCTGTCGTAAACAGCGGCCGGGATCAACGGCTTAACGTGCCTTCCAAACCACGAGAGCGCTCAGTTAGTAACCACTCAAAGCGTTCACCCATCCAAGAACTGACCTTCGCCCACATTGCTTAACCTTGCATACCGCACGCGGTACGCGGGCGCCACTGGGCCACGAGCGCTCTACACTTTTAATCTTAGTTCATGATAACGGAGTAGACGTGATCCCAGTCCTTGACAATAGCCCAGTAATTGTCACTTAATAAAAAATAAAAAATATAAAGAAAACATCCAAGTCTCAGGAACAAATGCTTCTGCTCACCATAGAAACAAATGCCCTTACTTTCAATCTTGATTCAAAACATGACCGTAGATGGACAAGAGCTGTCAAATGTCCAGAGCATTGTGACGTTTACCTGAGTGCTCAAATCATATAGACTCTGTGCGGAATGAGAAGAGTCGTGAAATATACTACGACTCTTCTCATTCCGCACAGACTCTATTAATTAGATTTAACTGGATATTAGAACATGTATTCTCACCCTTGCTCACGAGTATTATAAATAATAATAAATATTGGGGGACAATCTTACACAAATCGACCTAGTCCCAAACTAAGCAAAGCTTGTACTATGGGTACTAGACGACGATGTATTAGACGACGATCGATTATATAGATAAATACATACTTAAACACATAGAAAACATCCAAGACCCAAGAACAAATATCCGTGATAAATGCAAAAAATAATGCCTTGGCCGGGATTCGAACCCGGGACATCTAGCTTCGGAGGCAGAGTCACTACCAACTAGGCTAAACAGGTCGTCCTATTATATGGCGTTGTACGCACAAGCTGTTAAAGTCAAACAAACTCATACACATCATGGTTCAAAAAATTAATTATTATTCAGTCATCTCCCGAGTGAAATTGTTGGATCCTAAATCAAATCTATATTTAAACGAAAACTGAAGAGTTGGATAGTCGGGCAGGCCTTCTATTGGTTAAAGAATTCTTTGAGTTAAAAACACTTAGTTTTGTGTACATGGCTTACCAAATTAAATAAATCATTAATATTTTTTTTATCTTATCTATTAGCATTTAAAATTGTATAAATTAATTTGTATTGTAAATGACATGTAACAATTGTTACCAATAAAATATTCATTTCATGCATATTTACGAGTATACTTAATATACTATAATACTAGTAAACCTGATCTGTCATTGATATTAGCAATGAAGTAAATATGAATATGATGTGTTACAGTAGATTGCCTACACAAAGAACTAAATCAAATCATGACAAAAGAACTTGTACAACCTACGGTACAAATATTAGACCAATCAAGCATGGATGAATTCCATTCTGGATACTAGTCGTTTTAACACGAAACGCTGTCCAGTCCACCGTATTTTCTATAACAATCGTACTTCAATTGTTTCTATCTCAGCACATTCTGATTTCTCAGTGCGCGTGGAATCCCGTCCAAAACTAATTTATTATCAATATTATATGTATAGATTAAGGCAAACTTCGCCGTGCCTGCCTGACATTGCCTCATTTTTTTTTATACTACGTAGGTGGCATACAAGCCTACGGCCCTGACGGCAAGCGGTTGCCGCAGCCTATGAACGCCTGCAACTCCAGGAGTATCACATGCGCGTTGCCAACCCTTTAAAAATATATACACTCCTTGATACATGGCACTTTCAATCACATGTTATAAGTGTTATAAGGGCAGGTGATCAATAGGCGTCATCTATTGGGCATTAATCCGTCAAACAATGGACGTTTACCTTATAATGCAAAGGAAATAACAGAAAGAAAACAGAACTTAACGGAGTTTTAGTCATTTTATCGTTTTATCTGTACAGTATGGGATTATGGCATTTACCCCCCATGAAATTGGGGGAGGCCTATGTCCAGGTGTGGACGACCTTCGGCTGATATGTTGGAGGTGTACAGTATGTGTGAGGCAAGCTTTACAAAATTGTCGAAAATCTCATCTCGATGTTAGGCCCTCCCTTGAGTAAACCAACCATGTTTGATTAAACCATGCATCACGACGAGGTTTTAGATCAACAAATTAATGAGATGAGATGCTAACAAAATACATGTACACATGTATATCATCACCATCGTGTTGTTGTTTCATTTGTCTCATATTAGTATCAATTTATACATATATACATATGTACATTGGTTAATAAATGTCTTGCATTAAGTATAACTTTTCTCAAATGATTCATTTTGCCATCTGTACTGGTAACGTTTTTTGGCAAATGATTTTATTCGGCTGAGTTTTATTTCCAACATCTTAGTTGTGTAGCTGCCGAGTCCCGTCAACTACAAATTGATTGACCGTTCTGAAAAGAACGCTTTCGATTGACGTAGCGACAAAATGATTGACCGTTCTGAAAAGAACGTTTTTCGATTGACATCAAATATAATCGATTGACGCAGTGCTCCAGGAAACAGAAGTTTTGTTTGGCTGTGACAACAGCCGACAGACGTGCGTTCCCGCCGAAGATTCCTGGATACTGACTGCACTGCGCGCGCGACAGGGTGTATTTATTCCTTTGGTCTGCGCATGCGCCAACGCGCCGCAGTCGCTCCCGCCTGCCTTCGCGAGTTCTACGCATGCGCACTACGAATCTACAGCGCGCGTTAGTTTCCCGCCAAAACTTGTATGGCTATCCTTGTCTTGTATAAATGTAAATAGTGAAATAGCAATAGTTAAGTTTTAGTATATAAGAAGCCATTCTGTAAATACAAAACATTCCATTATACGATCTTCAAGTCAAGACATCTTTTACTAGGGGAAACTCTGCCCAATCATCATCCCCTAAAGTGGTGACCCAAGAAAGAAGAACATCAAGCAACAACATGAGCCCAAATCCAGAAAATAATGGAGTCAACCAACAAGCCGAAGATCCGTCGCGAGTCCCGTGTACGCCTGCCGCTGCATCAACGCCGGAGCCTGCACCTCGCGAAGTCGCCGGAATCTCCCTCAGTCTACGCATACCAGCCTTTTGGCGCGACAAGCCGCGTCTCTGGTTTTATAGCTTCGAGTCCGCAACCGACGAACTAAAGAAGACCCAGAACCAACTCGCACAGATGGTAATCGCGCAGTTAGACAAGCAAGACATCGAGCAACTGACCGACATCTTGTACAACCCACCTGCGCACAACTACTACAACGCCATCAAAGAACGCCTGATCGCCGTCTATGAAGAATCCGACAACCAGCAGATACAGAAGCTACTCTCGCAAATGGAACTCGGCGAACAAAAGCCTAGCCAGCTGCTAAGAAGAATGCTCGATCTCGCCCGCAACAAATTCACCGACAGCACTATCCGAATAATGTGGACGAATCTCCTGCCGCCGTACATCCGCTCAGTCTTCGTCGTCAGCGAAACCTTCAGCCAGAAAGCCACACTCGCCGAAATAGCGCAGTTAGCCGACAAAATGATGGAAGAATCGCCGAATTCACATCAAATATCCGCCGTGTCCACATTTTCGCATAGCCAGCCACAACATCACCCGCAAGCACCACAACCATCAACATCACAAGCAAGCAACGCCGACATCCAATATTTAATCAGCGAGATGCGAAAGCTCGCGCTAGAGGTCGCCGAACTACGCGCTCGCCCGCATCCCGAGCCACGCCAAAGTCGCCCTTTTAGCCGCCATCGCTCGAAATCTCGTTCCCGCAGCTATTCGAAGACCGACGATAACAGAGGCAAATCACCATCACCATATTGCTACTACCACCGTCGCTTCGGAATGGACGCAATGAAATGCAACCCGCCGTGCAGTTTCCGATCTCTCCCGTCGCCGCCGGAAAACTAGAGAAAACGCTGGCTGCGGCGGAACCCAGCGTACCGCAACACTCATACCGCCTTTTCGTAACCGACAAGAAGACGAAATTATCGTTCTTGGTAGATACTGGTGCCAACATAAGCGTCATACCAAGAGCTAAAGGCACACCTGCAACGCCGCTACCTTTTCAACTGTACGCTGCCAACAATACAACTATACCTACCTACGGCGAGAAGACTTACGAGCTCGACTTCAACTTACGCCGTCCCTTCAAATGGAAGTTTATCGTCGCCGCCGTGTCGAAACCTATCCTCGGAGCAGATTTCCTCAACCATCACCAACTGATAGTCGACGTGAAGAACCGAAGATTGATCGATGGCAAGACGCTTCTAACTACCAACGCACAACTATGCAGCTCAAATATACCTACAGTTCGAAGTATCGACGAGCACCAAACTTACCACGACATACTAGCCGACTTTCCTGGAATTACAAGACTCACATCGATGAAGCTCAGCCCGAAACACTCCGTCGAACACGTTATCGAAACCACCGGTCAACCCGTTCACTGCCGAGCCCGCCCAATCGCACCGCATCGCTATGAACAAGTCAAGAAAGAGTTCCAGAACATGATCGAGCAAGGCCTATGTCGTCCCAGCAAGAGCCCATGGTCCTCACCGTTACACGTGGTACCTAAGAAAAATGGAGATCTACGCGTATGTGGTGACTACCGAAGACTCAACGCTATCACGAAACCCGACCGCTATCCCATACCACGGATACGCGATTTCACCTACCAACTCGCCGGCAAGAAAATATTTTCAACACTCGACTTGAACCGCGCTTATCAGCAACTACCTATCAGCGAGCAAGACGTCGAAAAATCAGCCATAATAACACCGTTCGGATTATTCGAATTCCCGCGCATGTGCCCGGGATTGAAGAACGCCGGTCAAACATTTCAACGTTTTATACACGAAGTACTGAGAGGCCTGGACTACGTTTTCCCATTCGTCGATGATTTACTAGTCACTTCAACCACCGAAGAGGAGCACCGAACACATCTCCGCACCATTTTACAACGACTCGACGAGTATGGCATCACTATAAATCCCGCCAAATGTGTTTTCGGCCAGCCATCGGTGAAGTTCCTCGGATACGAAGTAAACAAAGACGGAATCCAACCACCTAAAGAAAAAGTTCAAGCAATAGTCGATTACCCTAAACCTAACACAATAGAAGAACTACGTCGTTTTCTCGGTATGCTTAACTTTTACCGGGAAAATATCAAGGACGCCGCAACCATTCAATCGCCGCTCTGCAAGTACCTACACAACGCTCGGAAGAGAGACAAGTCGCAAATCGAATGGACCGACGAAGCTACGCAAGCCTTCGAAGCGTGTAAACTGAGCATACAAAACGCCGCTCTACTCGCACACCCACTGCATAACGCTTCGCTCGCTATCTTTTGCGACGCCTCAAATTCCTCCGCCGGCGCCGTGTTACAACAATCCATCGGTAACCAATGGCAACCGCTCGGATATTTCTCACGCAAGTTCACAGAAGCCCAGAAGAAATACAGCGTGTACGACCGCGAACTTCTAGCTGCCTACCTTGCCGTGAAACACTTCAGAAAAATGTTCGAAGGAAGACCGCTAATAATATTTACGGACCACAAGCCATTAACATTTGCATTTACGAAGCCATCAAACGACAGCGAATCTCCACGACGAACCCGACACCTACTGTATATAAGCGAATTCACTACCGATATACGCTACATAAGTGGGAAAGAGAACGCTGTAGCGGACGCACTCTCACGCGTCGAAGCAATCAGTTGTCCTTCGCCGATCGACTTCCAGGAATTGGCCGCCGCTCAAGAAACAGATAGCAACATCGCACAACTACAGCAACAGAATAATATCACACTAAAGCAAATTACGATTCCCGGAACCGATCACAAGATATACTGCGAAACATCAACCAATACCAATCGTCCATACCTACCTGCCGACTACCGACGCACTATTTTCGACCTTATTCGTAAGGTCAGTCACCCTGGTATACGGACTACGCGCAAGATGATTACAAGCAAATACTTCTGGCCTGCAATGAATACGGACATCGGAAAATGGGCGAAAGCGTGCATTTCATGTCAACGAGCGAAGATACAGCAACATACTACAAGTTCTTTATCAACGTTCAAACCTACAGCGCGTTTTGAACACGTACACTGTGACGTCATCGGCCCGATGCCCACTACGTCCGACGGTTACCGTTACTGCCTGACTATCATCGACCGCGCGACCCGTTGGCCCGAAGCGATCCCGCTAAGGCAAATAACCGCCGAAGACATCGCCAAGGCCGTCTACGAAGGATGGATGTCAAGATTCGGTTGCCCAGCAACAATAACAACCGACCAAGGCCGACAGTTCGAAAGCCGAGTCTTTGCTCACCTAACGCAATTACTCGGTATCAAAAAAACACGCACGACGCCATATCATCCAATCTCGAATGGGGTCATTGAACGCTCTCACCGAGTAATGAAGAGTGCGCTGAAAGCTAGACTCCTATCCGCCAACAGCTGGATTAACGAACTGCCTACAGTGCTACTCGGCGTGCGCGCAGCATTACGCACCGACACGAGCGTAAGCGCCGCACAACTTACCTACGGTTGCAACATTCGCCTGCCCGGAGACTTCCTCGCTACCGAATCACACAATGACGTCATAATGGACAGTACCTACGTCGAACAGCTGAGAGAAACCATCCGAAACCTGAAACCAGTACCAAACCAGCCGCATAGCAACAAGAAGCCAATATTCGTTCATCCTCACCTAACTACGTGCGAATACGTATTTCTACGTGTCGACGCAGTTAGGAAACCTCTGCAAGCACCGTACGATGGACCCTACAAAGTACTGAAACGCAACGACAAGATATTCACCATCCAATTACCTACACGTCAAGCGAACATATCCATCGACCGACTGAAGCCTGCATACACCATCGCCGAAAACGAATCATCCGAACCAGCGCATACTCCAATAACAATAACTAACTACAACTACACAAATTTGCCGCCGCCGCCGCCGATACACCCGCCGCCCCCGCGCCCCTCGCGCTCGCAGTCGCCGCCGCCCCCGCCGCTGCCAACGCTGTCGCCATCGCCGCCGCAGACTCAGAGATCGTCGCCGCCGCCGCAGACTCCGACATCATCGCCTGCGCACAGCACTCCGACGCCTGCACCGCCTGCACACACCACTCCGACGCCTGCACATGCACAGCAACCACGAGTGACCCGCAGCGGACGCACCGTACATTTCCCCGTACGCTATCGCTAAGGAGGGAGCTATGTAGCTGCCGAGTCCCGTCAACTACAAATTGATTGACCGTTCTGAAAAGAACGCTTTCGATTGACGTAGCGACAAAATGATTGACCGTTCTGAAAAGAACGTTTTTCGATTGACATCAAATATAATCGATTGACGCAGTGCTCCAGGAAACAGAAGTTTTGTTTGGCTGTGACAACAGCCGACAGACGTGCGTTCCCGCCGAAGATTCCTGGATACTGACTGCACTGCGCGCGCGACAGGGTGTATTTATTCCTTTGGTCTGCGCATGCGCCAACGCGCCGCAGTCGCTCCCGCCTGCCTTCGCGAGTTCTACGCATGCGCACTACGAATCTACAGCGCGCGTTAGTTTCCCGCCAAAACTTGTATGGCTATCCTTGTCTTGTATAAATGTAAATAGTGAAATAGCAATAGTTAAGTTTTAGTATATAAGAAGCCATTCTGTAAATACAAAACATTCCATTATACGATCTTCAAGTCAAGACATCTTTTACTAGGGGAAACTCTGCCCAATCATCATCCCCTAAAGTTGTTTTCCCTGAAACCTCACAGGTTATGAAAACAAAAACCTAATTTAATGGGCTCTACATAGCTTATTTCTATATCCTGTGTATGTGCAGTCCCTCACCCACACTGTGCCAGCGTGGGGACTGCTGCCAATTTTTTTCTCATCTTTGAGAGGTGGCCTATGCTTTGCAGTGGGACGGATATGCTGATGAGGATGATGATCCTGAAAGGTTTCATCGTTTGGATATCGAAACAGAGTTAGCTGGGCAAAAGAGTATCATAAATTTCTGGACCTAACTTTGATGGCATGTATCTCATAAGTAAATGCTACAAAGAGTACCTAATTAAATAACGACATCATTACGCACTGCATCCGCGATCTCGAAGCGAACGCGGCAGCCCCTTGAGCGTGTTTTATTAAAGTTGCGTTTTATTTGTATTCGTGACATATTAAACGAAAACAATGGTCTGTGTCGAGATAGCCATCTAGATTGTTAAACGTTAAGCCACGCTGGACTTCTTGTACAGTCGACGTCAAATATATGTATACATATTTCGCCTTAGTAAAAAGGATTTTTATGCAACAGTGTACATAAATATGTCTGTGACATCGACCGTTCCAGTTACTTACGGATTATAAAGTTTTGAACTTGGATTAAAAATAAACAAATTTAAGGACAAGGAATATAATAAAAGGAAGGTGAAGCCACTGTAGCCGAACGGTGAGGCTCGCGGGCAATCGGAGGTCACGGGTTTGAACCCCGGTTCCCCCATATCAGCCCAAGGACGTCCACTGCTGCCCAATTTAATGGGGGGTATAATCGCCACGCTTGGCATGCGGTTGGCGATCGTAGTATCTCTACCGCACTCCAGGGATGTTGCTGCCCATCCCACGGTGGTCTTGGTCGTAGTTTTATGACATACCCGGGTACCCCGGCCCCGCCCCGGTTCATACGGCTAGATTTTTTAAAATCCACCCCCAGACCCCGTGCTCCTGGAGGACACAAGGACATATCAAGTTGTTACTTCCAATAAATGACATGCGATATGATTTAACAAGAGGTAGGGGAGTGTAATCGCAGGCTTCTTGGGCAGAAACCTGCGGCTCTACTGGGGAATCAGGCGATTTATGTACGGCAGTCGCCTTCACTGTTAACCGCACTCGCAGGAGGCCAAATTACAGGCTCAGCCTAATTTGGTATCTGATAGAATCTCTGTATTTATCTATTTTTGAACAATAAACCATTTGTATTTGTAGCTTCTTCCCCTCCGTCTGCATACCCGGCGCATCAACCCTGTCTTCGCGCTCCCGCTCGTCTTCCTCTTTATTTGCTATTACTGCTATATGTGCTATTATTATTTCACAGAAGGATTGTAATCATAATCATAATCATTTATTTCGTCATCATAGGTAGGTTATGTACAGGTGATATGTATTACAAAGTGGAACAACCATGATGTACCTTTCGGCGTACGATAAATTACAAATAAAATGTCACAAACTTAATCCTAAAAATAATAATGATGTTAAATAATAAGCAAACAGATATAAAATTGAATAAAATTGCGATATGTCAGGTGTAACAACATACCTTATAATTATTATTATGTCTAATCAGATTTAATTAATATTAAGGTAATCTTGAACACTATAATAACATTTTTCCACAAGAAATTTAAACAACAAAGATTTAAATTGACTCGAGTTCTTATTTGTTATGAAAGGGTGAATCTCGTATACCCGCTACAATGCACCTTCGTAAAAAAAGCTTATCGGGCCAACGATTAAACCGTCAGAAGGCGATATCTCTAGGATATCGCTGCTGTTCTAATTTTGTAAGTAAAACTATGAAAACGGAGATCTATCTATGACGTGACATACTTAAAGTCTAAATTAGCTACCTCAGTCTAATATTGTAGCGCTTGTAGTAATGGTTTCAACTAAAGTATTTTAAATCAAGTCGAAATAATGGCGCTGTTGTTTTGTCTACAAGGTAATTTTTAACAAAAAAAAACACTGACTACATACTTTGCCCGACCCCATCCTTTTGGTATACCTATAATTTGAGGAGTTCCTTATTTTGCCTTACCCCATCCTCTTGGTACATAATTTGAGATTTCCAAGATCCCGTCATCAGATCCAGACTTGGTGACAATGGGACTAACAAGAAAACACACCCTTTGAAACAAAAAAAGATTTTTTGAAATCGATCCTCTAGTCTCCGAGTTATCGACGAATTGAGAACCTCCTCCTTTTTTTGAAGTCGGTTAATAAAGGTCACGCATTCGACTGAAGAACGTTTTACTGCATGTCTTCATTACTGGAGAACTCTCGGTTAACTCTTAAGGCTCAATTTGACGCCTACATTTCTCAATTCAACTTCACTATTACTAGTACTATTTATGATGGGCCCTGGTTTTGGAAAACTTTAGAAGTTTTTACAGACGTGTAATCTTAGACGTTAATGCCGTTAAGGAAAATTGAATCTTCTAGTTCTTGGTAGTTGTCGCTAAACGCCATCCTAAGGCGTTGTAAGGGGGAACGTGTTGAAGGATTAGGTGACTAACCATGATTGTTCCGATAGCTCAGTTGGCTAGAGTGCTTGGCCGATTCTTGGATGTCGCAAGTTTGAATCCCGCTCGGAGCACTATTTTTTTTCTCTTATATTGAAATTCTGTCATAACTGCTGACACATAGACTGGTTAAGGCCGGGTTGCACCAATTTATACATAATTACAAACCGATCGACGTTAAATATGGTGTCTTCCACACGTCTTTCACAGCCACTAGCACCACTGGGTTAACATAGCTTTATCGTATAAAAACGCACTGATATCAAACTGGAATCAAAACACAAGTGACAGAGTGTCCCCTGTTTACTTTCGTGCACGAAAACTGTAACTTCTATCTCATTAAATATGAGACTGTGAGCCTGCAAAGGATCTAGTGCGGGAAATACTAATGCCGTCACAGGAACGCTTGCTTGAGAACACACGTCCTCGCTACTTAGATTTTACTGGCAGCCTTCAGAACAACTGGCTCAAGTTTGTGTAACTGCATTTAAAGAGAGAAAATATGACTCGTATTGTATGATAATGTTATATGCTGTGATCATTACCTCGACATCCTCATCTAATTCATCATCCATTTGTCGTGTGGGTAGTGACACTACCTATGAAGGTGGAGGTCGCGGGTTTAAATTCCGGTAAGGGTCTTTTGCTTGTGTGATGAGAACTAATATATTTGTTCCTGATACTTGGATGTTTTTTGATGTATGTACGTATATACACTACCACTCATAATTATTTAGGCACCCATACCTTTTCCATACATCTGTATACAAAAATGACTTTCAGAAATACACTGCCAAGTCAGAGTCCCTTACAGTTTTGCGTGCATTTTGCATTTTTTATATTGCTGATTAACTTACTGAGCCTTAAGTCGTTGCCAGAGACCCCCCTTTTAAAATGCTAGTTTTATTTTTGCAATGACTTAAATAACTACTAATTGCTGGTTCATAGAAAAGTGTAGTGTGTCTGGCACCGATTTAAGGCTCAATAAGTCAGCTAAATAAAAAATGCAAAATGCACGCAAAAGCTGTCAAGGGACTCTGACTTGGCAGTGTATTTCTGAAAGTCATTTTTGTATACAGATGTATGGAAAAAGGTATGGGTGCCCAAATAATAATTAGCGGTAGTGTATATGTATTAAATATCTATAGTCCAGTATCCATAGCATAAGCCTTATTGATTAGCCTGTAGTATGAGATCAGTTCCGAGTTCATATAACCTGGACCTTTTTAAGGCACGAGTGAATAGGCATCTTCTGGGTGAGCTCGCTTCATCGTCGGCCTCATCTTTGCCCCCTGGCTAGATAGATGCTGGCCAAGAGCAATCCCATTTTTAATAAAAAAAAAAATTCAACTGATGTAGATTTATCCCCTAATATTTATTTATCGTCGGCATACGGCCGGCCGTGGAACCCGCTTGTCGTTTATGATAGTTGATAACATTGACTAAGCTGAAAACATCTACAACTCAAGTTTACATTTTGATAGCTTAAAATAATTTCGGCGAAGTCCATAACCGTCCGTCATAAGCCGAATTCCAAACTTTAGCAATAAAAAAAATGATTTTGGGCAATCTTACACAAATCGACTTAGTCCAAAACTATGCAAAGCTGGTACTATGGGCACTAAGCGACGATATAAAAACTTATATAGATAGATTAATACTTACGTAAATAGGTACATACATCCAAGACACAGGAACAATTATTCGTGATCATCACAAAAATAATGCCCTTACCGGGATTCGAACCCGGGACCACGACCTTCGCAAGAAGCACTACCAACTTGGCTAAATTGGTCGTCTGGTAAATTCTTGATGGAAGTTATACGATAAATAATAATAATGTCATAAATCTTTATCTTATTTTATATAACTACTAGCGTTTGCCCGCGGCTTCGCCCGCGTACTCTAAGCATAATTTTTAACCGTCTTCAAAAAAGAGGTTCTCTGTTTGACCCGTATGTATGTATGTACTTATGTATGTATGTATGTTTGTCCACGATTATCTCGCGTTTGGCTGAACCGATTTAGATGCAGTTTCCAGAAAAGTAGTTGTTACATTTTGGGGGTTTCGGTATACGAAGTTTGGTGATTGTGATTCATAAACAGATGTATGTACGTATGTATGTTTGTCCACGATTATCTCGTGTTTGGCTGAACCGATTTAGATGCAGTTTCCAGAAAAGTAGTTGTTACATTTTGGGGGTTTTGGTATACGAAGTTTGGTGATTGTGATTCATAAACAGATGAACCGATGAAAAGTCAGTATACATTCTGAGAACCGGCAAACTGTAGAATTTCATTTGATTTTGGCAATAATAAGGATCGAAAAACTATTATCATACATTTTCGAGAGGCCGAGGGGGAAAAGGTCGGGAGAGAAAGAAGATCTGTGTACAACAGTAACACCAATTGAAGGTCTGGTAACGACCAAGCAGCAGTCATAAACTCTGGTCCTCTGAAGTACAGAAATACGGCTAATTCAATATCTAGCGTAACCCTTATTTTTCCTAAATTTAAATTAATTGGTAGATTATGCCAGTTTCCGTTTGAGCATCCAAAAAGAACGATTTGGCCTCACTTCCTTTCGCACTCCTTACTATTTGCTCGTACTTATACTGACTTTTGTTCATCTGAAGTCCGTCTGTTACAACCGATTTGCTTTAAAACTACTGGACCGATAGAATTGCAATTTGGCACAAACTATCAAAAAATGTCATGTCCATAATATTAAATTAAAACCGGCCAAGTGTCGGAACACGCACACAGAAGGGTTCCGTGCCAACACCTGCTAGTTCACATTTAAACCACTCTAGGAAACTCACGGCACTTAAGTCCTTTTGTTTGGGCAAGACTGTTTTTCAACGATATCTCAAAAAATGGTAAACATCTCTTGTTGAAACCATAAGTCGCTGAAAGTATTTACTTAATATGCACAATCTCAATGTTTTTCAGAATCTTAAACTTCAAAGTTTGGAAATTATATACAGTCAGGGGACACAATTTTTACGACTTAGATAGCTAATCTATACTAATATTATAAAAAGGAAAGATTTGATTGTTAGTTTGCATTGAATAGCTACACTATTCTTGGGTGACATTGATATGAGCTATATTATGTTTTCAAAAAATAAGGATTCTTACTAAAACTCCAATAATGTAATGTTGTAAAAAAAAGTAACTCAAATATTCTTTACATCGCGTGCGCTAAGAAAACTATTGATGATAGAATAAATATTTGTTAATTATTTGTATGGGCCGGGGTGCTAGTATGTATAACTAATCTAAAGGTTTATTTAAATGGAAAAAATATAGAAACCTCTATGTCGTTTTTAAAAGCCAATCCTTTTTTTACAATCCCTGGCATGTATGGAGTGCCTAATTTTAGAATAAATATTTTTTAATTATTTGTATCGGCCGGGCTGCAAGTATGTAATACTAATCTAAAGGTTGATTTAAATGGAAAATAATTTTTAAGAAAAAAAACCGACTTCAATGGGGGAGTCCGGTGAAAGATTATTCAACTTAGATGGTGCACTCTTAGATTCCATACAATAAAATAAAAATGGCTATAAGTATGTTTATAATGGTAGAAGACTTAGACTTTCCATGATTCCTCATGGAATCATGGAAAAACCTTGCTTGCTTGACAAACAAAACGAAGAGAACAAATCGCCAAACGTGAACTACGCGTCGTTGAAGAGTTCCGTTCTGATCATCATCAGCAGTTCCACTTCATCAAATGTCACTTTTATGAATGAAAATGCTTGATTAGTTCATGAAAATACTAAAATCACTATTTGTGTGCCTTTCACATTTGAGGAGTTCCCTCGATTCCTAATGGATCCCATCATCAGAACTCGAGCATGTCAAAAATCAATCGTGAAAATAGAACTTGCTTAACAAACACAGCTAGAAGGACAAATCGCCAAACGTGAACTTTTCGTCGTTGAAGAGTTCTGTTCTGATCATCATCAGCAGTTCCACTTCATCAAATGTCACATTTTTGTATGATAATGCTCGATTTGTTGATAAAACCACAAAAATCACTATATGTTTGCTTATAAGATTTGAGGAGTTCCCTCAATTCCTCATGGATCCCATCATCAGAAATCAAGCATGACAAAATTTTATCGTGAAAATAGAACTTGCTTAACAAACACAGCTAGGAGGACAAATCGCCAAACGTGAACTTTTCGTCGTTGAAGAGTTCTGTTCTGATCATCATCAGCAGTTCCACTTCATCCAATGTCACATTTTTGGATGCAAATGCTTGACTTGTTGATAAAAACACAAAAATCACTATATGTTTGCCTTAAAGATTTCAGGAGTTCCCTCAATTCCTCATGGATCCCATCATCAGAACTGCGTTTTGACAAAAACGGGACCAACTTGGATATATATACTTACAATCAACGAATTTTTGAAATCGCTTAAGAAATGACGGTGTTATGGAGTAACAAACATTAAAAAAAAAACATACAACCGAATTGATAACCTCCTCTTTTGAAATCTTGAAGTCGGTTAAAAATATAGAAACCTCTATGTCGTTTTTAAAAGTCAATCCTTTTTTTACAATCCCTGGCATGTATGGAGTGCCTAATTTTACCTCGGATTCGTATTAAGAGACCCCTCGGAAGCTCAGATATCGATTTTGAACGAAATCGGGGCGGAAAAAAGAAAATCTATGTGGCCGCCACTTTCACAAATTTTACCTCGGATTCGTATTAAGAGACCTCTCGGATACTCAGATATCGATTTTGAACGCAATCGGGACGGAAATTAAGAAAATCAATATGGCCGCCACTTTTTCCAAACTTTACCTCGGATTCGTATTTGGGGCCCTCTCGGACGCTCAGATATCGATTTTGAATGAAATCGGATTGGAAGGGAAGAAAATCAATATGGCTGCCACTTTTTCCAAATTTTACCTCGGATTCGTATTAAGAATTTTCTCGGACGCTCAGACGTCGATTTTGAACGAAATCGAGACGGAATTGAAGAAAATCAATATGGCCGCCACTTTTTCCCACTTTTACCTCGGATTCTTATTCGGGGACCTCTCGGACGCTCAGATATCGATTTAGAACGCAATCGGGACGGAAATTAAGAAAATCAATATGGCCGCCACTTTTTCCAAACTTTGCCTCGGATTCGTATTTGGGGCCCTCTCGGACGCTCAGACATCGATTTTGAACGAAATCGAGACGGAATTGAAGAAAATCAATATGGCCGCCACTTTTTCCCAATTTTACCTTGGATTCTTATTCGGGGACCTCTCGGACGCTCAGATATCGATTTTGAACGAAAATGGGATGAAGATGAAGAAAATCAATATGGCTGCTAGTTTTTCCAATTTTTACCTCGGATTCGTATTAAGAGACCTCTCGGACGCTCAGATGTCTATTTTATACGAAATCGGGACGGAAATGAAGAAAATCAATAGGGCCGCCAGTTTATCCAAATTTTACCTCGAATTCGTATTAAGAATTCTCTCGGACGCTCAGATATCGATTTTGAACGAAATCGAGACGGAATTGAAGAAAATCAACATGGCCGCCACTTTTTTCAAATTTTACCTCGGTGTCGTATTAGGGGGACCTCTCGGACGCTCAGATATCAATTTTGAACGAAATCGGGACGAAAATGACGAAAAGCAATATGACCGCCAGTTTTTCCAAATTTTTTACCTCGGATTCGTATTCGGGGACCTCTCGGACGCTCAGATATCGATTTTGAACGAAATTAGGAAGAAAATGAAGTAAATCAATATGGCTGCGACTTTTCCAAATTTTACCTCGGATTCATATTAAGAGACCTCTCGGACGCTCAGATATCGATTTTGAATGAAATCGGGAAGAAAATCAATATGGCTGCGACTTTTTCCAAATTTTACCTCGGATTCGTATTAAGAGACCTCTCGGACGCTCAGATATCGATTTTGAACGAAATCGGGAAGAAAATGATGAAAATCAATATGGCTGCGAATTTTTCCATATTTTACCTCGGATTCGTATTAAGAGACATCTCGGACGCTTAGATATCGATTTTGAACGAAATCGGGACGAAAATGACGAAAAGCAATATGGCCGCCTGTTTTTCCAAATTTTACCTCGGATTCGTATTAAGAATTCTCTCGGACGCTCAGATATTGATTTTGAACGAAATCCAGACGGAATTGAAGAAAATCAATATGGCCGCCACTTTTTCCAAATTTTACCTCGGATTCGTATTCGGGGACCTCTCGGACGCTCAGATATCGATTTTGAACAAAATTGGGAAGAAAATGAAGAAAATCAATATGGCTGCGACTTTGTTCCATATTTTACCTCGGATTCGTATTAAGAGACATCTCGGACGCTCAGATTTCTATTTTGAACGAAATCGGGACGAAAGTAAAGAAAAGCAATATGGCCGCCAGTTTTTCCAATATTTACCTAGGAGTCGTATTAAGAGTCCTCTCGGACGCCTAAATATCGATTTTTGTTGAAATCGTATCGGACGGCACTGATTAATAAAACCACTTACAATACATTGATTCAAGAAAGGTCGTATATTCATAGGGAATTCACGGCACTTCATGCGCCTTTAGACCTTATAAGGAACCTACATGCCAAATTTGATATCTCTCGAATCAGCAGTTTGGGCTGTGCGTTGATGTCACTCACTCAGTCAGTCAGTTTCTTCTTGCAATTTCGCACAAACTCTTAAAAGTTTTCATGTCTGCAGTATTAACTTTCAAAATCAATGCCATTTTCGAAATTAACGACCCAAAAAACCATAAAAACGACACCCATATTAATATTTAGACATTCCAACCCCCTCGCACCCCAACAGAGGGGATGGTATTTTACGTCCTCTACGTGGGATTTTAAAATCATTTTTGTTTTCGTAATCAGCGACCCGATAAACCATAGAAATAATACCCATATCGATTTTCAGAATTGTCACCACTTTTCACCCTGTTAGGGGTTGATTTCTCAAAAAACCTGAAACACATATTTACTCATTTATCGTTAGAAATACTCCTGTGAAGTTTCGAATAAAATAGTCCAACTTATCTTGATTCCCCATACAAACTTCGGACCCCCATTTCACCCCCGCCCCCAGGGGTTGATTTTTGAAAAATCCTTTCTTAATGCACCTCTAGACCTTATGTGGAACCTACATACTCAATTTGGAATCTCTAGAACCAGCAGTTTGGGCTGTGCGTTGATATGTCACTCACTCAGTCAGTTAGTTATTTCTTGCAATTTGGCACAAACTTTCAAAAGTTATCATGTTCACAATATTAAACTTCAAAATTGATGCCATTTTCGTAATTAACGTCCCAAAAAACCATAAAAACGACACCCATATTAATATTTAGACATTTCATCCCCCTCGCACCCCAACAGGGGGGATGGTATTTCACGTCCTCCACGTAGGATTTTAGATTCATTGTTGTTTTCGTTATCAGCGACCCGATAAACCTGAAAAACAACACCCATGTCGATTTTCAGAATTTGTCACCACATTTCCCCCTTTTAGGGGTTGATTTCTCAAAAAACCTGAAACACGTGTTTACTCATTTATCGTTAGAAATACTCCTGTGAAGTTTCGAATAAAATAGTCCAACTAATCTTGTTTCTCCATACAAACTTCGGACCCCCATTTCACCCCCTTAGGGGTTGAATTTTGAAAAATCCTTTCTTAGTGCACCCCTACACATTATAAGGAACCTACGTGCCAAATTTGGAATCTCTAGGACCAGCGGTTTGGGCTGTGCGTTGATATGTCAGTCAGTCAGTCAGTCAGTCAGTCAGTCAGTCAGTCAGTTTCTTCTTTTATATATTTAGATGAAATATAATATTACATAAATGCAATACGTTCTACAAGTACTACTTAATATTATTGTTTCAAAAAATACGGCATGCAAAACAATACAAACAAAGCACTCAATTGTCTTCTAACGCATGTTTGTACAAAAGTTTGGAATAATAAAAGGCTATTTTATTTTATAGGGTTTAAAACCGACTGCAATTGTTGAGACACACAATGCAGTCCGGAAAACACTTATGTACTTATCAGAACTCATTTAAGGCACGACCTACCCTTATACGAACGTTTCATAGTACGATAAGAACCAATGAAGCAAGATAATTCCATTTTTTTTCTGTTTATTGTTTTTATTACAATAGACATTATGGCGATTATGATGAGGCATATGTAAAATTGTTCAAGTTTCAAGTTTGTAACAATATTTGACATTGTGCTATTCTTCTTCGTCGGCCTGTTTAGCCTAGTTTGCAGTGACACTGCCTACGAAGCTCGGGGACCGAGGTCGGACGTTCGAATACCGGTAAGGGTATTTATTTATGTGGTGATGGTTACAAAAACATTTGGACCCGAGACTACTGTTTGACTGTTTTCTATGTATTTAGGTATGTATACATCTAATAAACATATTGTAGTCTGGTGCCCATAACACAAGCTTTATTTAGCTTACTATGGGACTAGTTCGATTTGTGTAAAAATTGTTCCAAAATATTTATTTATTATTCTAATTTATCGTACAACTAGTACATACTTAAAATATAGTTAACTCATAATACTAGCACTATTTCTGGAGATTAGGTGCCAAAGCGGGCCCTGGGCTCCATTACGACACAACCGGGAAAGCTCTAGCAGAATGAAGAAATACATATTCTTTTTTAGGGTTCCGCACCTCGAAAGGATCACTTTGTTGTCCGTCCGACTGTCAAGATCCTTTTCCTCAGGAACGCGTGGAGGTATCAATTTATATCAAATACAAATACTCAGATCTACTGTCCCTTGGAGCTGTGAAAAAATCAAACTTTAAAGCCAACGCAATCAAAATATACAACAGTTTATGCCGCAAATTTTCGACACTCGCAAGGCAATCAAAACCTACAGGGTACTTCACACATGTTAAAGTTATAACTCCCCCCTTTTGCGATCCGCGTCGGGGATTAATCAGAATAGGTAGTACAGTCAACAGCAAATGAAGATAATCATTTTAGTACTTTTTTCGCACTAACGTCACAATACTGCGACTTTTGGGATGCATCAAAGTAGTGAAAGTGACAAAGGTACTAAAATGATCATCTACTTTTGCTGTTGACTATACATACCACAGCAGTTAGTGGAGTATTAGTTAGTAAGCAATCTATTGACTAGGCCTGAATTAATTAAAGGTGGCCACGAACAAGGCAGACCGCAGCCACAAATTACTGTAGCCAATCAGGGCCATGTATTATACCTATCTTATAAGTGATGTATCTAGTAAACTACAGGATGAATTAAGCTTGAAACGATAGAGCACGGCGTTGTGTCGTTGCGGGCCGGAGACAGTTTTGCGGTAAAGCGAACGCCGTCCGGGAGTCATCCCACCAAAAAACCACGCGGTATTCGATAGAGCAGTAGAGCGGAGACGGCGTGATAATCGACAGTTTCGTAAAGATCAAAAATGCAAAACGCCTCCGCCCAGCACCGCGCCGCGCCCGCTCTGTTCGTTTCAAGCTTTAGGGGATGTGGAGCAACAAACGAAAATATAATATATTGTTCTCCTCAGCGGCTCGAAAATGGCGGTTTTGTGGCGTGAAACCAGTGAGCAAAATGCAATTTTGCTGCGAGCGTGAAAACGACTTTTCCTGCTTGAAACCAGTGAAAACTAACTTTTTAATTTTTCATATTGTAGGTTAGTTTAAGTAACTTCATTCTCTCTATCACTATTCCTTTGCGTTATATGTTCTCGCCGCTGAGGTGAAAAGTTGTATGTATCACACGAGAGCAAAGATATTTGCATCTCGTGTCTTTGAGTCCCTCGCTACGCTCAAGATTCTAATTCCCATCATCAGACCTTCACCAAATTTATATGGAACCAATGTCAGGGTACCTGCTTTGAAACAAAAAAATAATTATCAAAATCGACCAACGTGGTCAAGAGTTATTGGGGAACATACATACATAAAAAAAGAACAAGCAAACATGCAGACGAACTGAGTACCTCCGTCCTTCTATTGAAGTCGGTAAAAAATATCATCTGTCAAGTAGTAGATACTCTTATTTTAGTTTAAGTATAAAACTTACAGACAGCAGTAAAGTTAAGTAAACTGAATTCCTCAACTTGCTAATATGTTGGAGTGTTGAGTGATGAGTTTCGTCGTAGTTTTACTGAGTTTTAAATGCTGAACACTGTCTGGGGTTGAGTGCTCTACTCGTACTGTAAGCCAAAAAAGTGATTCGCCACTTTTGAACACTAATCAACTGACAACAAAAAGACTCTGTTTCTTTGAATCATGATGGTGGCAAACAGGCGTATGGCCCGCGAGGTAGTAAACCACTGTACCTAATGCAAATACTCTTTTCTCAAACATGTTCGGAAATGGCCGTATTGTGTTTGAAAAACGAACACGTGAAATGATTACTCAAACGCCCGCCCAAAAAAGCCAAAACCCACACCAACAGCGATAAACTTTTAAAAATTCTGACCGCGGCATATTAAATCCTATCGACTAAGGAAAAATTACATTCAGTCAAAAAACCGGCTGCAATCCGCGATTTTTTCTTTGTGTGCGCAACTTTGTAAAAAAATCTATTTTTGCTTTTCATTTTACTTAAAATTTCATTGATTTGAAGACTAGATTAAATAAATGTATTAGGATTTCTTCAAAAACAGAGTTTGTGTAGAAAATAGTGTGAAAACTTTATACCGCCTTTGAAAGACTTCGTAGAAAGAGTGCTTTTAGCTAAATCAACCGTAAAATGGGGTGAGTAGGGACAAAACTGACATTCAAACCTCGGTAACATTTTATTTTTACACATGTAAACTGAATGGTTTGTATTTTAGTTTTTATTTTGATTTTGGGTAGTTCCATTTCATAACTTTGACGTAGTCCCTCGTAATTGGGGTGAGATTGGATTTCATGCAAAGGTGATTTTGGAAGATTGTTGGATCGTTTTTTTTTTATTGTGAGTATAGTTTATTGTCAATTACTATAGCTTCCGTTTAAATTGGAATACGTTATTTTTGTAGCAGTAGCCTTAAAATCCTATCTCAACCCCCATTCATCCCTTCTCTCCCCATTCATAACCCAACTCTCCCCCCGAACCCTATTCACCCCATTTTACGGTACGTCACCGATTAAGCTAGGTTTTTTGCTATATGTTATTTTCTCACATTGTTTGAGAAAAGCGCTGTATTTACCTTGGTGGAAACCGGGATTGCACAACTCGGTCTCTTTGTCAGGCAATCCCTTACTTTCCGACCCTCGGCAATAATGTACTATTTTTCCCGTTTGCCATTGATCATTCATGAGAAAACTGAACATTTTCGTCTTCATATGCCTATAAAACGTACAAATTATATCACTAAAGATATTCGGCTCGCAATTTGGCGAAAACGTCTGGCAAGTTGTTAGTAACAAGGGTCGGCCGGCCGCAAATTACTTTTGCGCAATAAGCCCGACCCTCGCGCTGTTGGAATAGAAACTAAATGTTAGTGATATCGATCATAATAAGTAGGTAGGTATCACTAAAATTTGTTCATGTCATTTTTTTTCAAGACAAATTATAGATAACTGTTTCTTGTGAGAATCAAATTAATATAATAAGTACTTGGGCGACCGAGATTTGCTCGGCATCATTCGTTTTTTTTCGTGTTTTCCCCGAAAACGAGACCTATAGCTAGATCGAGTTATTGCCCTCGTAAATCCCGGTATTGTTAATTTCATCGAAATTTCGTTTCCGAGATCCCCGAAATAAAATAATAATTATAAAAATAAACTCGTTCAGTTCATATATAATGTTGCATGGCGGGACATATATAATATACGTTTATATCTACCAATTTGTTTGGGTCGTTATCAACACATACTAGGAGTGCCTTTCAGTTCCGGCTTTTGTAGTGCGTAATGTTAGGAGCCGCGTACTGTATATTATTTAGCATGAAAAAGACTTTGAGTAAAAATCATACATACAAACTAGACTATGTAACATGTAGACCGACCATTTTTTTTTCATTTAATTTCCAAAAGCTGACTCGCCGAATAAATCCATATAATTAGCAAACGGCACTTAAAGTTTGTCTCTTACTAAATGTAACGTTTATCATTCCTTTATATTGTAATGTTTAAATGGTTTAGTTCCATGTTTTTCACTGTAGGTACGTTATTGTTTTATTATTTTAACATTTGCGCTTAATTGTAAAACATGCTGTGTACACTTGTTTTGGATCTCGTGCTAGTTCATAAGCGATAATATGCATATGTTTGTTATACATGATATTGTGCGAAGTCTGTTTAGTGTACCTAATAAAATAAAATAAAATAAAAAAATAAAAACCTGCTCACAATTTTTTACGAGAATCGGTTGAGAATTGCGACCGCTAGAGGAAAACAGCCGTAAATCCTGAAACCACAACATACGAAAGTTTTGCCGAAGCTGAAATGGAGACCTTCGTTTCACTCGGTAAAAAAATATACGTACAGTTAGTGAGCTCTTAGAACAGTCTTCATTTTCAATATATACGTTATAAGAAGAACAAACGAGGGAGAAGTACAGACCCGATAATTCTTAAGTGCTTACGAAATGCCTATACCGTCCTTTCATCGGCAATCAGGTTATGTATTTAAGCACAAAAAAATGTATTCACCAAACCACCTAAAACTAGCACACTCACCCTAAATAAACAATCAGAAAACAACAAAACAACAAAACTCGGAATGGGTTTTTAGTCCGCATAAGGCTAGTTACAGGCGCGACACGACATTCCACTTAGCGGGGCTATTAACTTGTGTCGTGTGAACACAGCTTTATAACTAGATCGATACTCTAGCTTTTAATATTTCTGTGTACTGACCACAAAATATACGTGAAAATTATCGTTGACAAGCTTTATCAAATGTTAAGATTATAGACGAATCGCAAAAAAAGCGAAATAAATAAATAAATATTGGGGGACAATCTTACACAAATCGACCTAGTCCCAAACTAAGCAAAGCTTGTACAATGGGTACTAGACGATGATATACATACTTATATAGATAAATACATACTTAAATACATAGAGAACATCCAAGACCCAAGAACAAAATCCGTGCTAAATGCACAAATAATGCCCTGGCCGGGATTCGAACCCGGGACCTCTAGCTTCAGAGGCAGTGTCACTACCAACTAGGCTAAACAGGTCGTCGAACCTTCATGTCACTATATTTCATATAGAAAACTCCTGTGAGTTTGAGATGTTAAAATATAATGAACCAGTTGCCAACCGCGGTTGCGGTTGTTAAGGACCGCGAAACGTGAGTGACCCGATTCAATATATTTTAATATGTTACAATATACTAAAAAGGGGTAATCTTTTTGCAGTTAAGTAGGTAATCACATATGGAAACGAAAATTGCAAAGAGCAAGATCGCTCTTTGTCACGGACTTTTCTCATGCTTGTAATTTAAATGATTCATCATCATCATCATCCTACATTCGTCCAGTGCTGGGATTAAGTCTTCTCAAATGCATTTTTTCATACCACGTCGGTGGCAAACAAGCATACGGCCCACCTTATGGTAAGCGGTCACCGCAGCCTACGGACGCTTGCAACTCACAAGCTTTAACAGAGGAGTTACTAAGCGCGTTGGCAACTGTTTCTTGTTTTGACAATAAACCACTAACCTCATGTTAATTTACAGGAAAATATGCCCAAAAACCTCCCGCATCCCGATAAGCCATGTTTATGGCGTCACAACGCCATTACCTACATTTTGATAAGTGACGCCAAGCGATATTGAATTTGGAGTATTCGTCTATCTGCAAAGTGTTTGATTAGGAAATGCAAATAGTGCACAGTGCACGTCTAACACCAAAATCGTGTCAAGTTAAAATGAACTTTAAAGTTTGCCAATTATGGTAGAAAACGGTATGCTTAATGTCAAATGATTTTTCAGATATTGTTAATGCAAGTTAAAAGAAGCGCTAAGGGGTTAATAGTACATTACTACAGAGGCCGGGACAAAAGGGGTTGCCGGCCGAAGACATATATACGGCCGAGCGAAGCGAGGCCGGATAGGTCTAAGGCTGGCAACCCCAAATTTCCCGCCGAGGTATGTATAGTGGTTTTCTCAAACATGAAATGAAATAAACAACAAAAAAAATCAAAATTTTATTTTTAATACGCATAGTGGCAGAATGTCATGATGCCTGTGCCACAAATTTATGTGGAATGGAATTAAAAAAGAGGACTTTGCCGGCCTAGGCCTGCAAGATTTGTATGAAATTCCATTAACGACCTCTTGTACTAGCCGCGCTTGAAACGTCATACTTCGCAGCCTATTATAAGGAACATAACATCAATATTTCATTGCATGTTTGAGAAAATCATATTTTTTGCACTCAGTTAATTATGCCTACTTTTTAATAATGTATAGTTTATTAAACAAAAGCACTTATGTCGCTGTAATAAAAATATGTAATCATTTAGGTATCTAAAGGGGAAAACTTTTATTTAACACAAACAAAATGTTAAATATAAAACAACATTTGACTTAAACCAAGCCCTTAACTAATCGAATAACCCACCCAGCATCATTCCCGGTGCAAAGGTGCCCAAAACGCTTGCTGCGTTACCGCGTTGGACTGCAATAGACCTTTGCGATAAGAATGACCCGGAGCGAGGGTCAAGGCCCCTGTCCTGCATACGTCTCCCAACCTCGTATATAATAGTACATTACGATACAAGTGCAGAGAACAGGAAATTCACAACGAGTGGTGATAAATTAAAACACGACCGAAGGGAGTGTTTTAAATCGACACGAGTTGCGAATTACCTGTTCGCACGTGTATCGTACAACGTTTTACAGTACATATGGCTCTTTAAAGTTTCGACACATGCACGTAATCTGATGATTACCGCACTCATGCGGTAAAGTAGCACCTTATGTACTGTAAAGGTTTAATTATTTTAATTGATTCCCGTGTGTTTTGAAAGTTACCCATATAACGTGTTTGACTAATTTTTGTAACACACGGGAATCAAAGAAAATATAGGTATAATTAAGTCCTTAACTAGGTATAAAAAATACGATTTAACCCTAAGAGCGGTTACCGCGAACCAAAACGATGTTCGTCCGCGTAAGTATCTCTTTACTTGAAAATTCGAGCGACTGAGAGGGAGATACAAGAAGGAACTTCGTTGTTTCGTTTTCTCAGAATAATGGACTATTTGGGCTTATTCGACTCAGAATCAATGATGCTAACAATTCTTAGAAGAAGAAAAAAGAGTCCCCAGAACAGTCTGCTACTTGACATACATTTATGTAAAACGGTAACAAAACCGACATTTCGGCATCAACATCTATTTGGTGCAATCCAGCCTGAAAGTGGAATGATGGTAAGCGGTCACCGCAGCCTATGGGCGCCTGCGACTCCAGGGGTATCACATGCACTCCTTTCTCGAAGAACCTCATACTGTAGTCCATTGAGCTACGGCACTACTTGCATACGGCACTACATCGAGCTAACGTAAACGTCCTCATATTTGACACCTAATATTGTTAACATTGACAATGTATCACAGGATATCAGAGTAAACCAGACCCGCTCATTTAAGTTGAACTATTTCTGTATATCTAATCTATTCTCACTAATACACAAATCAGTAAGTTTGAGAGAGTCAGATAAGTGATATACTATAACTGAAAATTGCACTGAACTGATGTTTATGATGTTTTGGATTATGGGATTTTACATTCTAGTCCGCTTTTAAATGGAGACAATTCATTACCAGCCAAAAATGATCGTACTATCTGTCCCATTCTAACTCATCTTGGTTAACCATAAAGATTAAAGGAGACAGCTATATGACCTTATAGAAGAATATTTCTTTGCTATTCCGCTAAAAACGTGTGCGTCTGTTAGTGTTAATGTATCCACTTGCGTTTCTTTGCACGCAGTTAATGCTGCACACGTTTTTAGCGGAATAGTAAAGAAATATTCTTCTAGAAGGTTGTCATGGGTTTCCGCAAAGTAACGCCTGATTCTATCAACGACAGCTATATGAAAATTAATCTTACTTAAAACAACGGATCTGTTGGTATTATTAATCTAAGCAATGTATATTGGGTTAGTGTACGATACTGAAACGTTTACCTACACTATACTGAGATAAGAGTAAGCCGAAACTCCACGGATTGATGAGGATCGCCGCCCGTAAAACACTGAACGGGGAACAATTTCCATCGGCTAATCCGATTACTCTAGTTCGAATCGGATTCGGACGCGTAATTGCGAGATGCCGGGTCTAACCCTGCCGCGCTTAAAAACTCGTATATCCATACTACACTACTACATACCACATACCATACTTAGTGATATATCACAGCCAGAATTCCACCCGCGAAAGTTAACATAGGAAAATACGCTTTAGAAGATTGCCGCAAAGTTGCTAGGTGGTTGTGTCCGCTACCTAATCCCAAGAATTGGCGATCATGTATCAATAGAGCTAGGCTGTAGTAGGCGATCATGTATCAATAGAGCTAGGCTGTAGTAGTAGTATAGTGGTCTGTGAGTAGTATGTAACCATAGTAGTCTGCTCATTACGAGTATGTACTTACTGCCCACGCAAAGTCCCGTTTAAGATCTTTAAAATGAAATACTAAAATATTCCACCACACTGATAGGGGCATACCGGTGGTGCATATCTCACATAGTTTTGCGTGAAAAGAGACAAGACATATATGTTCCGTTTATCAGCACAAAGATACCATCTCGCACTACATGCTACGAGAATTAAAGCAAATCGTTAGCTATAAATTCCCCGCATCAGCTTATTTGGGACAAGTTCGATAAAGATCTGTCGGACCGAATGTTGGTAGTAAGTAGTAGGTAATGTAAAAGTCTACGAAGTTTAAAGATCTGACATTAATTCTAAGGCTACTTCTGCATTCGTCGGTGCGGTATCAGTTAGCCGTCGGCTGTTAGTGTCAACTGTCAGTCAAGTCAGTAAAGACCACCACCAGACCACCACTACACCACCACCAAACCAGATCACCACCACCAGAGGGTAGGTTAAATCAATGTTTCCTTATCGCTGGTCGCTTGTGCGAAGCGGGGAGGTACGAATATAATAGTACAGCATCCATACTGGCAGTAAACCGCATACAAGAAAATACCGCATACCTACTGATCCCGTCCCGCCTAGCCAGGAAGTAACCTAAAGGACCTTAGTAAAACCGAGCCTTGGTGGATTCCGCCCAAGAATTTCGTATCTAATTCAAGAATCAATTTACATAATGTTATCGTATCCCGAATTGATTTCAATGTTTTACGCGCGCTTGCTTCCACATGCTAATGTTACAGAACGGGCATGCGAAACGGACATTCCTGTTTTCCCTAATAGGGTAGACAGAGCACATGAAATTAAATAAATAAATTTTCTTCACACCTAACGACCCCAAACTAACCAAAGCTTGTACTATATAACATAAACATTCAAGACTCAGAAGCTTCACACAAATAAATGGGCATAAATGGGGATTCAAACCAGGGACCACCAGCTTCGTAGGCAGGGTCACTACCAACTAGGCTACAGGCTACATTTTTAGCACCTTTGTTGTTTTCACGTAAATGGAGAAAAGCTCGTGTCAGATATATTTAAGTGGCTTGTACTGTCACTTCCTTTTGCAGCTGGACCTAACAAGTTATTAAATGATAGCTCTATTCAATTAATAAAGTCTCTCATCTCAAGGGAAATTAAAATACAAGTCGCCATTTTTTCCGCAAAATTCGATAGAATTTTCTAATAAATCTCAACTAGTTGCCCCGGGCATCGCAATCACGCCATCTTGTCTTTGTGACGATATTAAAAAGTTTCAGAGCGCGTGCGAGACCGGCTTGTGTGCTGCCATTTTGAATCTGTCGTTAAAAAAGTATAAGGCGGATTTTAGCAAAAGATTAATATTAATAATAATAACTTTATTGCATTCATGTTTTTGGTATACAGCAGGTCTTAAATAACTGTTAACTTAAGAATACAACATGACACCCTGTAAGGGTATTGCAAAATTAACTTGATTTATACCCGACTGCGCCAGAAGGATAATGTTTTTCGAGAGTATGTATGTATGTATGTATAATTGTTTGGCACGCCCTGCGGCCTGAACGGCTCGATGGATTTTAGCTTGTGAGGTGTCGTTAGATTCGTATTTATCAATATTGAAAAAAAACAACATGGCGGATTTTCTGCGTCAAATTCAAATGTTTGGCACACTCTGCAGCCTGAACGGCTCGATGGATTTTAGCTTCAAGTGTGTCGTTATTCATTTCCAAATTACGCAGTTGCGTTATTTAGTTTTTTTTTTTTAAATTATTGACTTGTTATCTTAATAACTTAGAGACCTTATTTTGGAGCGTTCGTGGCCCAGCAGCGCCCGCGTACCGCGTACGGTATGCGAGGTTAAGCTACCTCGGCCGTTGTCAAAATTTGGATGGGTGACTGCTTTGAGTGGTTACTAACTGAGCGCTCCCGTGCTTTGGAAGGCACGTTAAGCCATTGATCCCGGCTCGTCGTAACAGTCGTTAAGCCAAGTTTGAGGCCTTCAGGTGGCTTGAGAACTTCTAACATCTATTCTTCTGGGTGTGCTCGCTTCACCGTCGGCCTCATCTTTGCCCCCTGGCTGGAGTGGCTGGACGCTGGTCAATAGCGATCCCATTTTTAATAAAATAAAATAAAACATTCACGTTACCTACTCACTCACTTGACAAGCCTAACCCCAATAAGGTCTAGTTTCCCCCTTGGCTTGGAAGGTCTGATGGCGGTCGCTTCCGTAACAACTAGTGCCCGCTACAATGCTTGGGATTAGGTAGCAGACCCCGGGCATCCTCCAGGATGCAACTGTACTGGGTTAACGCTAGGATGATGATAGAGAGAGACCTTAGTAGATATTCTGAGGAGACTGAGACAAACTCAATTCATCGTGCTCCTAGGGCTAATCCCGGTTGCATCCCAAAGGAGCCCGAGGCCGCTTTGGCTCCTAATCCCGAGATTTGGCGTAGGCCCTAGTTTTATGAAAGCGACAGCCATCTGACTTCACAAGTCACAACCCAGAGGAAAACTCAAGTAAGTAAATTACCATTTTAATACCTCAGTTAAGTAAGTAAAATAGCATGTCAACAACGCAAAATTATGTACTGGTAAAATAATTTTTAAAATTGAATATGTAGTTTTGGAGGTTACCTCCTTCATACAAATTCTTAACCTCACAACAAACAAACTTTACCTCTTTACAATATTAGCATACACTAAGGGTTGGGACTAAGGCTCGGTTGCACCAAACCGTCTGTAATCGTAACCTGTGTTCGTTAAATTTTCTATGTATGGAAAGTTTGACAAGTTTCTATGAGATGACAGCTGCCGGCGCCATATTTAACGTTAATCAGTCTGTTATCCTAAGTCGGTGCAACCTAGCCTAAGTGTCTGACTACTTAGGCAGTACGTACTCTACTAAAACTACCCTCTACTAGTTATTCTAATTAGCCTTCACGATATTCGCTATATGCACAACATTTTAAAATTCAATACGCCACTATCCAAAGAATAACTATAGTTAATAACCGACTTCCTTTCTTATCGCTGCATTGGCATTCCATGCATTTCCTGAACGGATACTGTAAGCTAACAACATTACAATCGATTTTCCACTTTATTTTGTGAAAAATAAAGTTTCTATTCATTCGTAAGCAGCAGTTTCTTTCAAATGTTTTCAAAAGGAAAACTCTTCATTGAATTCGTAGTCTTATTTTTTATGAAAGAAAGTATCTTTTTGAATGGGAAGCAGTGAGGGTATGGGAAAACGCGTTTTTCTTGTTGGTAGAAGATAATCGGCATACTGTGCTGAAAGTGTAGGATAAGAAACTGCAATTGGTGTTGAGTGTGGAGTTTATTGTTATTTGTAACTTTTACAATTTTGTAAATAAAGTGTTTTCTCAATCTTCATAAATATCAATTTATAAGGCGACTTCCGCATTTAGCGGTGCGGAGCCGGTGCGGTATCAGTATGTAAGCAGTTTATATCAAGTCTATGCAGATCCTTTACTGCGCGCCTACATTTTTTGAGTGGCGCGGGATACGCGGGAGTGGCCCTGTATGAATACTGTACATACCGTCCCGCTTATGCAGTATGCTCGAATTATATAATATTGTCTATACCGCCAACTAAAGAAACCTATAAAATATAATTATTATTATAATCTCTCAATAAGATACCACTCAGCTGCTCCATTCAAATACGAAATCCAACGTCTGCATAGTAGGTTCAAATTCCTTTGACCACTAAGGTGCGCATTGCTTCGACTTCGTCGGCTCGGTCATCTAGAACGAATGGGTGACGACCGTGCCGTCAAAAGAGCCTACCTGGGCAAACCGAGTGAGAGACACCCGGTTGGCCGCCCTAGATACAGTTGGGCCGATGCTTGTGGAGGTCGATCTTTGCGAACTTCAAGCTGACTCGTGGAAAGAAATGAAGCAGGATCGGGATCGGTGGCGTGCACTCGTATTGGAGGCCAAGACACACTTTGGCTCGCTGCGCCAGAGGAGTAAGTACGAGTAAGTTCCGCACCGACTCCTGCCGTTTGATGTTAGTCGTACATTAAAGCTTTGCTGCAGTAGCACAACAGCAAAAGCTATTACTAATCCACATACACATGTATGTAACATGTAATTACTAAGATTGCTAGCTTGAGATAATATGGTTGGTTTGGTAAAGCTATCAGTAAATGCAATTACCAGGATAGATAACATAGTGTGGTAATAGGTCATGCCGTGCACCGATCGCGACGGATGGGCAAACTTAAATCGACTCATTTATACTGTCGTCGGAAGCGATTAGGGCTGCCACCTCCGTATTTTTATAATACTTGCTGGTTGATTGAAAATCAAAGTCAAAATATTAGTAGGTCTAGTTACAAGCACTTTCGAATCATCATCTTAAGATTTATCAATCATCATTCACAGCAATTTATTAATACAATTAAAATTCTTTAAAAATATTGAAATGCTGCTGTCAAAATTAAATATAATAGGTTAACAATAAAATCGACCAAGCACAAAAAAATTATACAAAAAAGGAGTCTAGACAGTTTGCAGAAACGAAGATTGCATAATGTATCAAATTTACGTTATCTAACTGACGTTATCATAGAAACCGTTATAAGATCAATCTTTTCAAATACACGTTGAGTCATGTCAACTCGTTTTTGAAGGTTTAAAAGACAGAGATCAATCTTTTCAAATACACGTTGAGTCATGTCAACTCGTTTTTGAAGGTTTAAAATACAGTAGAATTGTCCTAGCGCTATGGACTAACGTTCGAACAGTTACGGAATTATCCTGTTGCTATAAGTGGAACCGCTTTTTGGTAGATTGAACGATCTTTAAGTAGGTGTACAATTAATGTTTGCCTCAGGAAGCTGGCGGTCCTGGGTTTGAATCCTGGTAAGGCCAAATAATTGAAATTAGCATGAACATTCTCTTCTCGCATATTTTTTTTTATATCTAATAAATATTTCGTCTGGTACCCCTAACACAAGCCTTTATAGAGCTTACTGTGGGGCTAGTAATTTATGTAAGATCACTCCCTAAGATTCATTTATTTTAAAAAATACTCAGATGCGACTTTTCACGCGTGACAACCCTATGGCTGCGACGCGTTACTATTTCTCGCTATAAATATTGCAACTGTTTCTTATTCCGCTCGGGTGGGAAAGGGTTCATGCTACTCCTTCGATACGATATTGCTACTTATTCATTTTATTTTAATATACATCACAGCTATTTTGTGTTTTATTTAATACAAGTGACCTGCCCCGGCTTCGCTTGGGTAGTCCAGCATTTACAGTACAGTTCAACCTTTTCTTGTTAAATTATAGCTGGAATGAAAAATAGAATGTCCTATTGATTGTCTAAGCTACGTTACTGCAAATTTTCATATAAATCCGTGCAATCGTTTTTGAGATTAAGGCGACTTCCTGCCTTGACGGGGCGGGATCGATATGTGATAAGTATTTTTTTCTTTGACGTTACTAATTTGAGATTTCCTCAGTTGACGAAATACTGTCAGTATTACGTTTGCGCAGTAGTAACACCATGCGCATAATTTGGGCAGTACTGCATTCGTATAGGTTGACACTGACAGCAAACCGTTTTCTCATATCGTACCGCCTGCGCATCGACAAATCAGGAAGGCGCCTAAGAGGGACAAACATCGGCACAATCTTACACGTTACGCCCACATGACGGCCTGTTTAGCCTAGTTGGTAGTGACTCTGCCTTCGAAGCCAGAGGTCCCGGGTTCGAATCCCGGCCGGGCATTTATTTGTGCATTTATCACGAATATTTGTTCTTGGGTCTTGGATGTTTTCTATGTATTTAAGTATGTATTTATCTATATAAGTATGTATTTATCTATATAAGTATGTATTTATATATATAAGTATGTATATCGTCATCTAGTACCCATAGTACAAGCTTTGCTTAGTTTGGGACTAGGTCGATTTGTGTAAGATTGTCCCCAAGTATTAAAAAAAAAAGCTTGAAACGCACAGCGTCGTTGCGGGGTAAAAAAGTAAAAAGTATTTATTTTCTCCACCACAAAGTATACAGTTTATACAGTAAAAGTTGTAGAAGTGATCTTAAGAGTAGGTACAAAACTTGTGCGGTGGAAACTGGTGCCCGAACTAGGGAGTACCTGTATGTCAGGTCACCAGGTCTCCAACCCTCACAAAACTGTAAGAGCAAATTTTGAGAGTGAAGATAGTATTATATAAACATTACTAGGTATACTATCCAATTAGAAGAGGTAAGACTAATACAATTAACAACTTAACTAAAAATATTTGATAACATAATAACATAATTTATAAGTAAAGCGTGTGTGTGTGTGTGTGTGTGTGTGTGTGTGTGTGTGTGTGTGTGTGTGTGTGTGTGTGTGTGTGTGTGTGTGTGTGTGTGTGCGCGCGCGCGTGTGTGTGGGTGGGTGTGTGTGTGTGTGTGTGTGTGTGTGTGTGTGTGTGTGTGTGTGTGTGTGTGTGTGTTTGCCTGATTTACACTATGATATTGGAATAATTAGTTTTTCGGTGCCGTTATAATCCAGTCTGAGGAGCCATTCCATGACACTGGAGGTGGAGGCGTTTTGCAGTAAAACAAACGCGGTCCGGGACAAGTCGCACCAAAAAACTGCTCGGTATTCGGTAGCGCGGTAGAGCGGAGGAGCGTGTGTGACATATGAAGCAGTAATCGACAGTCGAAAGTTTCGGAAAGATCAAGAACGCAAAACCGCTTCCGCCCCGCACCGCGCCGCGCCTGCTCTGTGTGTTTCGAACGTTTGTGCTGAATATAATTATCTTCTTTCTCGTCGAAACCTCATGACTTAGTGCTTGTACTATTATAGGTACTTATTCTGTGCTAAGGGTCGTAACCACCATAAGTGGCTTCAGTCGGCAGTGTTCCCCAGACAGTTCGATTCTCTGCCTTCCTCAAAAAGCCTTGGCGTTTCAAGAGCGCAACTTCCTCGATTGCATCAAGCCAACGGGTGCCTCTGCTTCTCTTACCCTCAACCTATCGAAATATAATATAGCCTATGTTTATCCCGACGGTCTACCCTATCTACTGGTAAAAGAATTTTTGAAATCGGATTAGTAGTTCCTGATAGTAGTTCCACATAACATACAAGCTCACATCACAAACTTCACCTTTTATAGCATAGCATAGACTCGGTTTTGCTCACGATTTCTTCTGCGTAAACTCTCACCCACCAACATTTACGTTCAAGGTGCAATATTGTAAACATATCTTTGACATCAACTGCTCCTAATAATTCTAATAATACATATAGAATAAGTACATTCGAAATATTTTTGTATTGAAGAGCTATTTATATTTAACGATGAATCAACGTAATAAAAAGCAATGCCCTGGCACTGTGATACGTTTCCATAAATCTCTCGGGTTTTACGTTTATTTACGTTATCTCCTTGTCGTCGCAATGAAAACATCCAATTTGTATTGTTTTCTATAATGTATGTCATATGTATGTACTAGGGTTCATGATTAATGAAATAGGTACATATTGATTGTATTTATTTCTTACATTAAGCTCAAATAAATCGTAGTTATTCGTCATTGTGCGGTGACAGTTTTACGTATCTTCTTAACAGTAGAATATCACATAAAAAGAAAGAAACCTGGTTTTCATGTTGATAGCATAAAATAAGAGGTGATTGATAAACTAATAACTGACTGAGCTTGAAAGAGCAAATATTTGAAATGTTATACTATTCGGTATACTTGCATGTCTCTTTTAAAGCAGCTTTTGAATCCTCAAGAGATCCTTTTGTAGTTTAGTATAACTAAGGTTATAAGGAGAGTAAGGGGAGCTGTGGGCTAAAATATTTGTACCCCTGTCCAACCCGGTGGTCTAATCTATATACTGGTGAAAGAATTTTTGAAATCGAATTTGTAGTTCCGGAGATAACCTCTGACATACAGAACTACAAACTCAAAAACATTGACTTATAGATTTTGTAAGACCCGTGACAGTCAAGTGTGAGAATATAAAAAACTGGCCAAGTGCGAGTCGGATTCGCGCACGAAGGGTTTCGTACCATTATCTATAAAAACGGCAAAAAGTCCGACTCGCTCTTCGCCGGTTCTTAATATTTGTTGTTATACGGAACCCTAAAAAAGGACGAAATACTGTTTCAGAATGTGCAGTTTATGCCCTTTCATATGACACCCCACTTGTCATAGTCACTAGATTTTGAACTTTTGCCTCCCCGTTGTCTTGGTCATTTTTCACATATTTTTTTATAATAAAACTTCAATGGATCTGGGTAAGCCTTGTTTATACGAGTAACTATTCCAAATTTCAAATCGCTAGCATGCGATATGACAGACAGACTGCCTTTTTGGTACGGAACCCTAAAAACGAATGATCAAAGAAAAGAAACACCTACACTGGCAAACGAATCTTATGAATGAATGAATTATCATGTGTGATCATGGTATGGCGTGGTCATGGCAAAAAGACGAACCCTCATACAAAATTTCATAATAGCTTACGTCTTTTTCTCTTCAACAATGTGTATATAGTGGATGCAATGTTTTCCACAAGTCACTTATCACCAGCCATTAGAAGCTTTGATCCACATCTAAGACATTACACCCATAAATATAGAGAATGGCTCTGCGCAGATTTAGAGCACCGATGTTTTTCACATGTTTACATTATTCTGGTCAAGGAGAAATTATAAAAGAGAGGCGGAATAATATGGAAGACTAGGCCAATCAATCAGCTTAGAAAAACTAGGTACTACTACTCGTACTTGTGAGAATTTCAAAGAGTAATATTTCATGGCATAGCGTAAATCCTATCAGAGTCGAGTCGCCCACTCACTTATAAATAAATATTTGTGGAAAATCTTATACAAAACCAACGCGATCCCAAACTACGGGTACTAGGCCATAATATACATACTTATATATATATAGAAAAATAATACCTCTAAAATACATAGAAAACACTCAGGAACAATTGTTCGTGTTCATCACACAAATAAATGCCCTGATCGAGATTCTAACCCGCGACCACCAGCTTAATAGGCAGGGGTCACTACCAAATAGCCTGAAGTGGTCGTCAAATAGATTTTACACCACACCTTTTCAAAAAGCAACCCACTTTTTGGTCAAGTGGTGACGGAAAATTGTGTACAAAACACGGGTCGTAAAACAGAAAGCCCTCTCTCGCATATTTATGACCCTCGCCTGCGGCTCGGGCCTCAAACATCCGCGATATCGGCCTTTCTTTGTTTGACAACCCTTGTATCGTAAATAGCTATTTTTCTATTATTCGCAATTCAGTGCAATCTGAATTCGTCATATTAGGTATTTTTAGTTTCGTGATATTTATTTCAACTAGTTTTTTATTACTGGCTGAGAGTTAAAGTATAAATATCTGTAATAAGAGCTGTCTCCATAAGGCTAAGAAGCACAAGGAGGCAAATTAGATCACTTGGCTGTGAAGACGGAGTCTGAATCCACTGAAAAAGGGAGGGAACAAATATTATGATTGAAAATTTGTATTAATTTAGTTCACCTACGCTGATTTTCAAAACCTGCTGCCGTGCGAACAGGTAATTCACAACTCGTGTCGATTTAAAACACTCCCTTCGCTCGTGTTTTAATTTATCACCACTCGTTGCGAATTTCCTGTTCTCTGCTCTTGTATCGTAATGTACTATTGTGTAATGCCTACCTTAGCATATTAAGATGAGCATAACCCTAGCGATTTTGAAAGAACGTGTTTTATGCAAAACAGTGAATAGTTTGTCAATGATTCAGGAACCACTAGTTTACGGCGACTTCCTGACTTGGCGCGACGGGATCGATATGTGATAGGTATTTTGTTCTTAGACGTGGGCTTACTGATGTGAGATTTCCTCATTAGACGATACTTGAGTATTAGGCGCCTTCCTGATTTATCGATGCGGAGGCGGTACGATATGAGAAAACTGTCAGCTGTCAGTGTCAACCGATATCAATGCAGTACTGCCCCACTGCTGCGCATCGTATTAGTACTGCGCAAACGTAATACTGACAGTCATTCGTCAAGTGAGGCACATCAGTAAGCTTACGTCAAACAACAAAATATCTATGACATATCGAGCTCGTCCCGCCAAGTCAGGAAGTCGCCTTACCACCACCACCATATCAGCCCTAGGACGGGACGTCCACTGCTGGGCATAGGCCTCCTCCAATTTTATAGGAGGTAAATGCCAGAATCGCCACGCTTGGCATGCGGGTTGGCGATCGCAGTATCTCCACCGCACTCTAGGAATGCTGCTGCCCATTCCCCGGTGGTCTTGGTCGTAGTTTTAGGACATAGGTACCCGGGTCCCCGCCTCCGCCGGGTCGCCTTACGTTTGCACTGTATTAATACCATGCGCAGAAGTGGCGCAGTACTGCATTCGTATCGGTTGACACTGACAGCTGACAGTTTTCTCATACCGCACGGCCTCCGCAACGACAATAGGAAGTCGCCTTATTGTAGGCGCCCAGTAAAGAATCTGTACCGACTCAACTGACAGTTGATTTCAGAAAGCTTCCAGTTACACTGCAATTTACATTAATTATTATTTCTGTATAATCCACGTTTTTGAATATTATATCAAGTGTGCATTCCCAAATACGTTTTTTGACATTGCCAACTGTTTTCTCCCTTTCGTCCCACTATGTAACTGAGTTTTGTAACTCATTCTCATATCGTATTATCGTCGCTGCACCAATAAATCAGGAAGCCCTATTGTATTCCTATCCAGTAAGTAGTTCACCATGACTATCCTGGCTGAAACTGTGATGGCACTCAGAACGTTTGGAGCGATTAATTAGTCGCTGTTTGCAGCTCGCTTTACCAACTAAGGTCGAACTAAACAACGCGTTTAGTGCCAAACTAATCTCGGTCACACGGGGCCACAACTTGCTCCGGGCGGAACGAAGGAGAATTTTAATGGAATGGGTCATATATGGGACAGGGACAATGCTCACTCAACAAACATTTAAATGTTCTAGGTACGACCGACAGCCCCCTATGCAGGGGATACCTGTCGGCCGATGAAACAGCTCCCCACGTCATTCTGGAATGCGAAGGTGTAGCTACACAACGGACTCAAATCCTCAACGCACCGAGGACACTCCGCGAAGCCTGTGGTGACACCAGGAGGATCCTACGCTTCTGGTCGGAGTTAGGCTGGCTAGATCCCTAGCCGGCATTCACGTCACGCACAATGGTCCGACTTTTAAGGACTAAGTGCGGAAAAAGGAGTCCATAACCATAACCATTTATGGTCTTGGTTGTGAGCAAGGTCGCCAGAGCTCCCGAGGATGCGCTGTCTTAAGAGTGGGACTTGCATTGGTCAAGCTGTCAATACAACAATATTTTGTAACACGTCGGTGGCCAACATGCGTACGGCCCGCCTGATAGTAAGCACCACAGCCAATGAACGCCTGCAACTCCAGGGATGTCACATCCGCGTCACCGACCGTTTAAAAATGTATAGACTTCTTGAAGAACCTCATACCCGTACTGTAGTCCCTCTGGAAAATCTCGGTAGGGAGCTCATTCCACAACCAGAGCTGCGCTTGTGATTGTTGTAGTCACAAGCGTCCATAGGTCACGCTGCCTGCTCTCCATAAAGCAGACGTGTGCTTGTTTGCCACCTAAGTAGTAGTATAAAAAAAAACAATAAAAATGGGCTCATTTCGTACTTATGTCTCAGTTTATAAATAGGATCGCGTTTGCCCTCATAACCTGATAGAAAGATTATCACCAGCTCAAATATTTATTTTGTAAGTTGGACTCAAATATTCTTTTACAAACTTGAAAACTATTACTTACTAAGAAAATGCCATTACACTCTTACTTTTAAACATTAATTTACTTTTAAACAATAATAATTGTACATAGATAATGCCCGTAAGTTTCATACATCATCATCATATATCAGCCGAAGGACGTCCACTGCTGGACATAGGCCTCCCCCAAAGAGTACCACAATGACCGGTCATGCGCCACCTCGTCCGTTAACTCCTGTGACCTTCACCAGAACATCAGTCCACCTTAAAGACATCATAGTAAAGTAATAATCAAACAGGTCACCCACGCCCTTAATTCGCGCGACATGTTTTTACGCACGCACGTTTAGCACTACGCACATGTCGAGCAATATTCGATTTTAAAGACGTGGATGACCCTGTTCAACATACACCGGAAATATTAGAGTTAAATTTGGTAGAGTCCTGGGTACAAAAAATACTTAGTCCGTCGTTTAGATTATACAAAAATATTGTATACGTATTTTTTTCTTTTATTCATTAAAAAAAACACAGCAATTTTCATGCAGAACTTCAATGGGCTGTATCTTTCATATTTTTTATTGTAAATTAAGGTAACAATTTATTCGATGAATACAACAAACTTCATTAAAAAAATACGTGTTTAATATTTTTTGATAATCTAACTGACCGACTAAATTTAATATTTTAGCACACTAGCCTAAACATGGACGTGGAAGCCCTAAGACGTTACGTATTTGTAGAAATGGTATCAAATGTAATCTGCCTTTTATTTACAAAATACAAGATCCGGACTAATGTACTTCGGACTTCAGATTTTCTGCCTCTCATTGATAAAATAAAAGTGTGAATTAGGGGTAAAACTAGTACTACACGCTTCCTAACCAACCTTCTGAGCCCAAGTTTTCAGAGCAACGCCACCAGACGAAGACAAGTGCTCGGGCACATCAAAGCGCTGGATCACGGCCAAATGTCGCATTCATTACGTGCCTCAAGTCACTAGCGTACAGCGAGCTCTCGCGATATACTATATTCATATATATACATATATAATATTATAAAGCTGAAGAGTTTGTTTGTTTATTTGAACGCGCTAATCTCAGGAATCGAATTGAAAAAATATATTTGTGTTGGATAGTTTATTTATCAAGGAAGGCTTTAGAATTTAAAACATCACGCTGCAACCAAAAGGAGTGAAGACGCAGACGAAGTCGCGGGCAACAGCTAATTTTTAATAAATATACTATTGGCCTACCGTTTTACTCACTGCCCCGCTCCCCATACGCTAGCTACTCTGACATCGCCTCTTTCACATCACGCGTCGTTCAGATTACATAAATCCATTCTTACTTATCAAAAAGGAAAAACTGGCCAAGTGCGAGTTGTACTCGCGCACGAAGGGTTCCGCACCATTATCTATAAAAACGGCAAAGAGTCCGACTCGCACTTGGCCGGTTTTTAATATTTGTTGTTGTAGCGGCAACAGAAATACATCATCTGTGAAAATTTCAACTGTCTAAATATCGCGGTTCTTGAGATACAGCCTGGTGACAGACAGACGGACGGTGCCATTTTTACCCTTTGGGTACGGAACCCTAAAAACAAAGGACCACGTAACATATCATGCACGTCTCGCCATCAAACGTAACAGTTTGGCGAGAATATTAAATGGATAGTATGTAAGTTGTACTATAAAGCTTGTCCCAGAAAAAAGTGTCGCATTTAATAACTGAGGTTGTGAACCAGAATTCAATCAAATAGGTTTTAAACTTTTTTCCTAGTTATCATACTGTCATATTTGAATTAAGATTAAAAAACAGATGTCAGTACACGTATTTTCAAAGATGCCATCAGTTCAAGAAAACTTGCTTGAAAAAAATCTGAACAAATATGTTCAGTATCGCGGTATATCTGTGAAAAAAGTGGCATTGGAGCTTAAACAATAAATGTTTATTATTATTATTATTATTATAAAAGGTCCATGAAGAGTATAAGGTCATCAAAATGGACAAATTTGCAAAAAAGTTCTCGTGTGGCAGGCGATTTGTTCATGTGGCAAACGTAGTACACCGTATTTGCCAGGAAATATTAATGGTGATATTATACCTGAATGAATGCCTTAAAAAACGATTGTTGCCATTCATTAAGAAACACAGTATACCTGTCCTCTTTTGGCCTGATTTGGCTACGTGTCACTACACGAAGCGTGTAAATACTAAAATCCTCCCAATTGCCCTGGGTTACGACCTTTCGAGAAATATTGGGCTCGCATGAAGCAAAAACTTTTAAAACACAATAGTACCGGACGGTAACGGAAATGAAATGAAGCTTCCAAATTAATCACCGATGATGATGTACAAAATTTAATGGCGGGGATTAAATCAAAATTAAGGAGTTTCTGGATGAACAAAACTTAACCTTATGTTTATAGGAACTAATATATGATTTATGAATTTTCAAAAACAACTGTATTGTAAAAGCGATAAAGTTTATTATTGGTTGGGGTTTTTTAACAAGTTGATATGTGACACTTTTTTCTGGGACAAGCTTTATTTAAAGTATAAATAAATTTAATTAATTATTACTAAGGAGGCGAAGTGGCCATTGCTCACAACTCTTTCAGCGCATTGCGTCCGTGTCGTCTACGGTCGATCTTCGCTACAAATATAGGGAAAACACTGCCGTATCCACATCAAGCATCAAATAGCTATTTACGATACAAGGGTTGTAAAATAAAGAAAGGCCGATATCGCAGATGTTTGTACACAATTTTACGTCACCACTTGGCCACAAAGTGGATTTTTCCGGACGCGCAGCGTGCGGAGAAACGCGCTTTTTGGCAAGTTGTGGTGTAAAAAAAGTTCCAGCTACATCTGCCTGCCTAACTGCGCGGGAAAAACACGAAGAGAGCTCGCATCAATATCCAAAGGCTTTAAGTAAATAAAACTATGACTAATTGGGATATTCAAATTACCATTTTTTTATGAAATGTCAACAATGCTCTTGTTAGTATAAATTTTGTAAGGGATAGAAACAAGATACGTTACAACTTTTCTATGAACAACATCGACCATTTTTAATATCTATGAATTTAAAAATCTGTGAAATATCAATGATAAGTTCTAGCACGATCATCATCATCCTAGCGTTATTCCCAGTAAAGTTGCATTCTGATGGATGCCCGGGATCCGCTACCTAATCCCAAGAATTGGCGTAGGCACTAGTTTTTACGGAAGTGACTGCCATCTGACCATCCAACCCAAGGGGGAAACTAGAACTTATTGGGATTAGGCTTATCAAGTGAGTGGGCAACTTGACTGTTGGAAGTTCTCAAGCCGCCCGAAGGCCTTTAACTAGGCTTAACGACTGCTATCATAGATAGCAGCCAAGATCAACGGCTTAACGTGCCTTCCAAAGCACGGGAGCGCAGTTAATAGCCACTCAAAGCGGTCACCCATCCTAGGACTGACCCCGACATTACTTAACCTCGCATCCCGCACACGGTGCGTGGGCCACGAACGCTCCTGAACGAAGTTGAAGCACGATATTTTCGGATAATAATTGACTTTTACTGTTGTCATCCTTATTTATTATAATCCCGCTACCGCTCTCAACTCGCACTACGACCGTAAACTAGCGACCACATGCGATCTAATCTCTGTTCAACGAACCATACAACTTCTCAATGAAAATATATTTAGATAATGATGAGACTGAGATTCCGATTAGCCGACGATAGAAGTGTTACTTGTTATTAGTGGGTTTATTTTACGCGTTCTGATTTTGGTGATCACAACGTTATTTTGGAGAGACTGTCAAGTTTATATTGTACAATAGTGGCAAATAGTAGATTGTTAACCAAGGGTTGAAAGCCAGCCATTTTAGACGATATTTTGGCGCTCGAGCGAAGTGAGAGCGCCAAAAAGTAGTTCTACTAAGAAAAGTGCCGAATATACAAAAACATTTTCTGAATCAGTCAATACCTATCGAGTTTAAAAAAAATACTGGTAACACTTGAAATAGTTTAAAGCCGGGTCCACAATACCATGTTTTTCGTGTTTGTAAACATCAAACATGTTTTACAAACATGTTAAGTTGGATTTTTGGTGCAGTGGACCGGCCTTAACATTGAGGCCACGCCTATTTTGTGTTCGAAAAACATGTTTGATGTTTGCAAACACGAAAAACATGGCGTTGTGGACCCGGCTTAAGGGTATTTAAGAGATGATGTCATTTGTTTGACGAAAGCGAAACAAGATTTTTCTTCTACTTAACTAGTTAAATACTGAGCAATACGACAAAACCTTATCAAAGGCTAATAAAAGCCACTTGTGTTAAAAAAATGATTTACAATACTTTTATTTTATTCTTGATCATCATCATCATCAGCCTGCAGTCGTCCACTGCTGGACATAGGGCTTCCCTATTTTCGCCACTACACGAATTCAATTCTTATTATTTTAGGCTAATTGGGCGTATTAAATTAAAGTAATGTATTTATTCATTCATTGTAAACTGTGTACATAAAGGTTATAAAATGTTGTTATGGAATCAACAGTTGCTCATTTCGAGCGTACAATTTTTATCCTTAAAAACTATAGTCAACGAAATAAATAATTTGATATACACTCAGAACATAAAAAAGGGAGAAGTGCCTTACTGCTTCCTTTCCACGAAAACCAATGTCCCCAGTTTTCTCCCACCTAGTCCACACACACACATTGAACCGTGTAAAAACAAAACCTCGGGCGGTGCCGCCGAGTTTACGACATCATGCAAACAAGCGCTGCGATTGGCTTTACGCACCCCTCAAAAAACGCAATGATCACTAGAGGGAGACAAACGTTAAATGATGTTTTATCGACATCGATCTTTAAAGTATTATGTTAAGATATTGATGACTATTGAAATGGCCAGTTTCGATGGTGTTCATATAATCACCAAAGTTGCATAACATAGTAAAGCATTATAGCGGTACATAGATAAAAAAATCATTAATACGAACTGAGAACAGTGAGAACTTTCTTTCTTCTATCAAAGTTGGGTAATAAGATCAATTTGGCACAAATGTTTATTAAATATTGATTTGTGAATTTACCGTTGATATTAAATGACTAGTTCGACATTCTATTTCTATTTCATCGATGACGCATAAACTGCAATTTTAACCGGCACCACTCTAGTCAGGCGGAGCCTAACAGTGGGCCGGCGACTGCGCACCACTAAATAATTCACGCAGCGACCAAAGCTAACAGCGGCATGATACATTGCGCCGTGGCTTAGCGCGGTACGGGGTGATTATTGTACAATACGTTCAATGCTCACAGAAAATACAACGCTTCTTCATACGTTATCACTTAAACTTCTTTTTGACCATGTCGCGGCGACATGCGCCACGCCCCTGTTTCACATCTATTTCTTTTCTATGATCTGAGGATATACATATGGCTATTTCTCTTTTACATACTAATGTAACTGTGATACTCGAAGAATTCGTTTAAACAGTAGAACACATTATCAATTAGATACTTTTACAATTTCATCTTGAATTGACTACCCTCTAACATCTTAACATCATTAGGTAGAACATTAAAAACACGTATCGCAGTAATGAAAGCACTTTTATAGTATTGTATATTAATGCTAGGTCGCAGTAGGTTGTACTTATACTTCTCACGCAGATTATGCTTTAATGAAGACTTCCTAGCAAAATACCCCATATTATTTTTAACAAAAGTACATAATTTTAGAACGTATATTCCTGTAGGAGTAAGCAATCGCTTTTCCTGTCAATATTGACACCAAGAAAACGTATAAAACATTATTAACTTCTTCAATAGATGTTACCGCCTCCGTTAAATTTAGCGTTATAGGAGTGCTTTTGTAGCTCCTGAACTGTATAAATTTAGTTTTATTTATATTTTTGTTTACCTTAAGATTTAAAGTGTGAAGCCAATTTATCACTTTTGTAAGCGTAGTGTTAAGATTTTGCTCCTTATAAGATATATTGGATTTGTCTTCTGAAAATAGTATGGTGATGGCATCATCCGCAAACAGTACGCACAACGTATCAACAATCTTGGGCAGTTCATTAATATAAACTAAGAACAGAATGGGTCCTAAGACAATACCCTGCGGTACCCCCATATATTATTTATTTATTTATTTATTCATGCTTGCTGTCTGTCTTTCAGGTAAGTTTGAAATAATTTTAGAACATTACAGAATAACACGGAATAATAATATTAGAACAATTAAAGAGATCAAAACACTTCACATAAAAGAGATTTTGCATTACCTTAACCCTTTAATGTACTTTCGAATCTTGAGGCGTTTCTGAATTATCCTTAAGCGAAATAGGGCAGTGTAAGAAAATGGGTCAAATTAAGATAGTAGGCGGCACTCTGCCTACTCAACCATAATTACGGTGTCAAAGATGTAATGACTTGAAAGGGAGCTATTTCAGGATGTTACAAATTTTCGTAGTAAATTTAGAGAAAATTCCCGTAGGTACGTGCTACTTCTTCTTCGTCGTTCGCTCACGACTGAGGGACCAATGACGATGGTGTTCCATACGACGCGGTCAAGGGCCGTGTGAGGTGCTTTATACATGGAACCACAAGCCTCCTTGAGGTGTCAGCCCAACTTGTTGGAATCCAACCTCTGGTGGAATTATACGAACTACAACCTGCGTATACCAGACCTCTCGAAGTTTTACTTCCTCTATTTACCAGGGCCAGCAACAAAATAAAATGAATAAATAAAAAAAACAAATGAGGGTGGCGCCATTTTCACCGCGGTTGGACGCAACCGTATAGGTATATGAGTGTTCCAGAATAGTTCCAGATTCAAAATTAAATGGGAAGTCTCAATGAGTTAAGATATTAATTTTAATATATAAAATGCAGGCTGGAAGAAGCCGCGCAAGATCGAGGTAAACGGAGAATTCTTCTGCGAGCCTTATGTCCCTAATGAGAGATATGTAACAGGAACATCATCATATAAAATGGATTAAGTATTTTGTTTGAACCATAACAGATGCTGCTCCATGTCTAAGGTAGTAAAGCCAACCCATTCATACGGCTTCAATGGGTAGAGACTGAGTCTATTCAAATATCCTTTTTCATGACTCCTGAGAGTATTTTCCATTACTATCGTCAGTGTGAATCCCGCAATTCTACCAATTAACCTGCTATGATCAGCATAATAGCCAGAATTTCGGCAATTCGCTCGATAAACTAATTGTAGATCGTCTAGACTATCTCAATGGCAATTGTTTTCGCGCAAACGAGCCACATGTATCGACAGTTATGGCGATCAATCATTTATATAAGCCGTAGACAGTTCCATTGGTGCTGATATCGCTTTTATGGAGCCGTTGAGGGATGTTGTGAATCGGCAAAAAATGGATACATATTTTAGAATGTTGTTGTTATGTGTTAAAAATAATGTGTTAAAAATGGGATATTTACCCTGTATATTGATTTTTAAGTTTCCTATTCTTCGGCGCTGTTGCAAGCACCATTTTCAAGGATTAACTGACGTGCTGCGAGTTTTTTTTTGTGGTCTGCCCACACTCCATAGCGATCTACCCTGTTCTTGGTTCGCTTTTTTCCCAGTATCACAGCTACTACCACCGTCCGCACTCTCATTCGAAACTCGAACACGATTACGACACACGACACTAACAGAATCAACTCCCAACCACCAAGAAGAGGGTAGATCGCTATGGAGTGTGGGTAGATCACAAATAAATAATAGGTACTATAAATTTTTTTATATGATGAGAGTATTATCCGTTATGGTATTGAAGTTTGGGGTAATAGCCCAACTGTCGACAAAATCTTGCTGATGCAAAAAAACTGTCTACGTTTTATTGAAGGTTACTTCCCTGAAACTCACAGACATTTATTCATAGATATAATAATATTTATACTGTCACTACCCTGTATATATACAAAGTGTGTATGTTAGTGTATAAAAACATAATGGAATATTAGTTCACGAAAGTATGCGATAGATATCCTTTACGCCGCTACGTGGAACTCGCACTTCCCGAAACACATTTTGCCAACTACAAGAAAAGCTTTAATTACATTGCGCAAAAAATCTATAATAATCTCGAACCTGCCATAAGAAACTCTGGTAATGTAAAAGAATTAAATGTAAATCTGAAAAAATACTTAAAATGTAGGCCTTTCTATAACCGCGACGAATACTTTGGTAAGATTTTTGATTAACTGACGTAATTAATTTACGTGTATAATCAGTTTTATTATTATCTTAATTCCTATTTTGTTTATTGACTCATTGTGATACTTTTTATGCTTTATATTGCTTTGTTATAATTATTTTTTTTTTGATTATTCGATATTTTATTTTATTTTTTCTAATGGAATTTTGTTGCTGTTATTACTTTTACACATTTTTTTAAATTCTTTTTTATTTTATTATGTTAAATAATTTTAGTTAATAAGCACTTTTGATAATGTTTTAATTGTAGATACTCTTATATTTAAGATTGTGTGGATACTGTAACTGTTATTCTTTAAGTCTGTTTCCGGTCTGTATATTTTTTACTGCATGGATTATGTCCTTATTTGCAATAAAGTTACTGATTACGGAGTATTGTACAATAATAGAGTTTGTATTGACGTAACCGAGTGTTATCGACAGGTCAAACCAATATTCAATAAAATTATTTTCGTTTTTACGATGGAAAATGATATTATTCTAAATTCCGCACGCTCAAAAACGTATTTATTTATATTATAACTATTCTATTAGGTTCCCAAGTCTTGTATGATATTAAAAACCATAATAACGATTAATTTCTAGTAATACCTATAAATTATACGGTACCAAATAATGGGTATTTTAGCTCTAGAGATGGTATACATTAAAATAAGACACGTGATATATCACTAGACCACCCCTCCCCTCCCTCTTGTGATATTTGGTGATTAGTTCCGGAACCCCTCCAATTTCGAGCCTCACGTGATAAATGTACGATCCCTTACCTACCATTTGTTTTTTTATTGCAAAGGGATTGCACATCAATGACGCACCGAGGTAAGTGTAAACAAGAAATTGTGTGCGAAAACAAAATGAAAAATACATGTAAGACGATAACCAACCTAACTAATTAGTTTCTGCCACCACTTCCGACTTTCAGACGATCAGTCTACCCGCTCAAATTAAAAAGACCTAAAATTTTATGGAACTCGTACACACATATAACCTTTCTCTTCTGACCGATTATGTCGAGCTCTTGACAGCTCGAATTATTTAACAAGTCGTGTAAATAAACCAAGTAGGATTGTAACACATTGTAATAAGGGTGTTTTTAGCTTGTTCCAAAGCTTGTCTGTAAAAATAACTCAAGTATACAAATCTGGAATGTATTACGGTGAGAGAAGGTTGTTTTTGGAATGGGTGGATAGGTATAGGTGTTGCCAAAATACCAATCAGGGATGTCAATGGTTTTCAACGGATAGTTACTAATTTAGCGTCGACTGGTTGTCGGAAAACGGGAATGTTACGGAGTTACGATTGAATTTCACTTTTGAAAGTTTACTAAAATGTAGATATTTATAATGATTTTTGCCACTACAGGCCACGGCCAGCCGGCAAAACGGTTTCTGCATATATTGAGCTAATATTTTCTGTTTGTCTAACCGCAGAAGGTGCCTATAGTTATTATAATTTACAGGTTTTAAAACACGGAATTAGGGTTGAAATGTGTTGTGGGCGATGGGCTTACAACCTAACACTGCAATATCACATTTTCTCCATCTATGAACCTACAATAGCTAAAAGCAGCACTGAAATTAATTTTCGTGTGCGCTGCCTACCTACCCCTTTTGGGAATATAGGCGAGAGTTTATGTATGTATTGTACTATTAAATGATAGAACACAAGGAAAACACATACCAAATACTAAACAATTATTATAAGTATACTCGTATGTACGTCACAGAATAATGAATATACAATATATGATGTACTAATACAACTTAAGGTAAAAGTCCCAATGAAAGTGTCAAGTACTCGACCAGGTTCAACCACTGGTACCTACGTTTACCTTACTGTTTACATATACTGAAGAATATTAATAAAAATCCACCTTGTTAATAATTTCCGTGCCACGCTTAGACAATTTCAGTATTTTGTTGAGACATAAATCAGACAACTACCGAATAAACTGGAGCTTGCTCCTAGCAATTAAGCGCGTCTGAGCTAAAACAATCGAATTATGCGACGGAAATTCTTTCTAGTTCAGGTATTCTGGCGATTCATAAAGCTTACCCTCTGCGCTGGAGATATATATTTGAGATGCACACAATGAGCTCTTTCGTTTGATATGTAACACGATAAAGTTTGAAAAACTTTATTTTTAATTTTCTCATTTACCCCTAAAAGTAGCCCCCATGTTTAAAATTCATTTGTTGGCGTTTGTTCATCTTTGGGTCACAAACTTACATATGTGTACCAAATTTCAACGTAATTGGTTCAGTAGTTTCGGATAAAATAGTATGTGACAGACGGACAGACAGACAGACGTACGAGTGATCCTATAAGTGTTTCGTTTTTTTCCTTTTGAGGTACGAAACCCTAAAAAACGAAACAATGAAACTTTCTTGTGTTAGTACAGTCGCGGAATGAAAAGGTTCGTCAATTTTCGACCTTAACGGCATTAAAATAGAGTTGCAAAGTGACCAACCTTTTCATTCCGGAGGCGTATTTAAAGATTTAGCACTCCGGGCCAATTAGCTTTGCCACCCCATATTAAAGTGACAATAAAGTATTTTATTAAAAAAAAACAAGCAGTGGGTACCTATGTACGGCTTCGCCGCCCCTAGCAGCCTGCCGTCCCGGGCCATGCCCCCCCTTGGCCCTAGGGTAAATACGCCGCTGACTATACCTTCCTCTTTGCAGCTCGAATCGGCAAGAGGGGCGGTAGGGAGCGGTAGGGGGGGGGGGATTTGAACTTCCAACCCAGGAGGAAAACTAGACCATTTCTGATTTAGACCGGTTTCCTCACGATGGTCTCCTTCACTCAAAAATTACTGTTAAATATCAAATGATATTGCGTTCCTCTAAAAAAATCATTTCAAATTTCAAAAATTATAAAAACTGGCTCGACAAAAAAATCTGTATAACTATTGAACCTGCCCACAAAATTTGAAATCGGTTGAGAAATGCGACCTGTAGAAGAGAACGTCCGGACAGATATAGGTTTTTTTTTTATCGAAAGCTGAAACGGAGCCGCTTCGCTCGCTCGTTCAATTATGTTTATGCTGGTGACTGTACTAATTATGAATGGATGCAATTTTTACGGACGCAACGGTAATCTAGCCACTCCAACTTTGCTTCAAAGCACTTATTAAATAAGAACCTAAATGGTCGCGTACGGTACGGTTTCAGGGGAATTTCCTCCCTCGGACGCTCTGACCGTGGAATGAGCGGATGGATGGTTGCTGTATGCCGAGGTTTTCCCCAGGAAATACAGTATGGGGTTCTTCAAGAAAGGAGTGTATACATTTTTAAAGGGTCGGCAACGCGCATGTCACACCCCTAGAGTTACAGGCGTCCATAGGCTGCGGTGACTGCTTACCATCAGGCGGGCCGTTCGCTTGTTTGCCACCGACGTGGTATTAAAAAAATATATTCAAAGAATTTGATTGCGAATTGGCTTCCTAAATAAAGAGCGCGGGCGTACGGTATCCATTAATTTTTAAACGCACTATACTAAATCAAACTATCAACGTTCAATTTTATCTAAAATTGCCTAAAACACGACAAGGGCGCCTGAAATTAAACTCATTTTAAACAACCCAAGTATCTAAGCGAAAGCAAACTTCGCAAAACACAAAACATTTTTTACGGGCACCTATTTTATATTTCAAACAAAAAACGACCTTAATGTCTTGTCTTGAGAGCTAGTACAACTTTATGCGTTTTTCCTTAGAAAGTGTAAATAAAGGTAAGAGAAGGTAAAATAACATTTGCATATATACGCCATTACGGATTAACACAAAACGAAATACGAAATATCTTTATCTTTCGGGCTGATTATAATAATTTAATAAGGTCCCGACTTTTGTTATTTAGGCATTACGGTTATCTTTTACAGTATTTTAAAAAATACAGAATATTTATTTAAGCTGTTAAATGCTCTTAAGCACGTTTTCCATCAACGAGGAGATACAAAGACATACCAGAAATTCCATTCAAACGACAAAAAAAAAATTTTTTTTTGGGGGACAATCTTACAGAAATCGACCTAGTCCCAAACTAAGCAAACCTTGTACTATGGGTACTAGACGACGACACTCATACTTATATAGATAAATACATACTTAAATACATAGAAAACATCCAAGACCCAGGAACAAATATCCGTGCTAAACGCACAAATAATGCCCTGGCCGGGATTCGAACCCGGGACCTCTAGCTTCGGAGGCAGTGTCACTACCAACTAGGCTACACAGGCAGACCAAAAAACAAATAAGTATAGTCAACAGCAGAAATAGATGATCATTTTAATTCCCTGTCACTTTCACTACATTGATGCAAATGATGCATCCGAAATGTCGCAGTACTGTTACGTTAGTGTGACAAAGTACATCTACGTTGCCGATGGTATGATATTACCCGTCTCAAATCTCACTTCGCCGATGGACGAACTACCATTATAGTCACAAAATGCCCTTCAGCCACAAAAACTGTAATTTTTGCGGAGAGTTGTCGGCATCTTACTTGTACAGTAGAGCAGGCCGTCCGTAGTAGCAGGTCACGCATTATAAACGGCCCTAAACGAACAAGCAGGATGCAGGATGACATAAAACTCATAAAATACGTAATACAAGAGATGAACAAATGCTTTGCGTAAAACGATAACATGATAGGGGGGCAGTGACACATTTATCATTTACACTGGAGGTATATCCGACTAAACGTTATGGTATTATACTGGTATGACATAAGTCACAGATTTACGAGTAGATTTGCAAATTCTGTGGACATATCTAAAGTTAGGGGCTAAAAAGCCGCCACATCTTTCCAAATTTGGTGTGCTTAAAGTTGGTTCTTAAACACGGTCTAACTTTAGCGAAACAATCACAATATCATATCAAAATGTCGAGTCAAATAGGCCTCCAGTAGTATAATATCAATTGAGACAATTGTCGGTATTCACGGTGCATCGCGACCGTCTTAAGCAACTTCCGGATCCGGTGGTCCTGATTGAAAAAGTACTCTTGGTCTGGGGATCTACTTATTCTTGGACTACTAATATTGAGTTGAAATACAAATTATATTAGCTACAGACGACGTGGCGGTGTCTGCCAATCTTACTTACATATCAATTTCACAAACAAATCTATTTTTATTGGGAACCTGTTGTATCCCACTGCTAGGCAAAGGCCTCCCCCTCCGTTTCCATACCTCCCGATCCTTAGCAGCCTCTGGCCAATCTCGAGGTCTACCACGTCTCCGTTTCGACCTGTCGGGCTGCCAGCCAGTGGCGATCTTGGCCCACAGCTCACTCAGCATGCAGCAGACATGACCAGCCCAATTGCATTTTAGCAGCAGCTAAGCTAAAGTGGGATTGGTTTGGCAATGTTCAGAAACACACAATAAATATCTAAGTCCATCTTTTACTTTTAAGGCAACTTGTTATACATAAATAAGTGTTAATTTATTATTATACACAGTTTAGCAGGAGGAAACCGTCGAGAATAATACCTCGATTTTTGAGTTTTTTACTTAGGATTGGTCGGGGCTAAAGTTATCCTTTTCACACTAATTTTCGGTCCCGCCTATAAATAGATACGAGTAGATATCATTTATTGTCAAAACTGTGTACATAAGATCTCATGTCATACATTTATTTATTTGAATCAATAAGAATGTAACATCACAGTAATACACCAAAGCATTACATGATTCGAAACAAAGCTAATTATATAATCTATACTAAACTTAAAATTCTAACTTGTGGCTAGAGAGAACCTGTCTTGCTTCCTCTCAAGCACTCCCTTCCATTCCGTACATTGAAAGGTATCAACAGTTTGCCCATTGCGGACGTACAATATTATTGAACTTAAAATTAGACTTAATCATTTATTTCCAGCCATTCCTTTACTTCCTTTTTTAAATTAGTACTATTGCGTGACTTAATACATTCAGGTAAGATCTTGATTCCAGTAGCATTGGTACTCTTGCTAAACATCAATGCGATAGAAATATTAATTTAGAATTCCAAATCTGAAAAAGGGCTCAGCTAATGTTACCTCTTACACATAATAACCATCCACACATCACATACTTACTATCATATCGTATGAAAATACGATACATTTCCAAATTTCCATTCAAACAACAACCTTCAATATAAATGGGAAACCAACGCAGAAAACGACTTGACACAAAACCTGACACAAGCACTAAACACCGATTTAAATTCAACCACATTAGGGTTCGAAGGTATCTGACATCTGACAGCAGTAAAGACTCCCCGAAGCCTCACCATTTGTCACAGAACCGATAAAGATATCATACGAGTTTAGTACGTGAACCGCATAACATGTTTCATAACATTATCTGTATAAAAATGTAAAGGTTGTTCTTCAATCGTGAGAAAAAGCGTCTGTCTTGACAAAATATTAGTTTGTGCTTCATACCAATATCTGCTAGCTTCCATTTCAATGATTACAAAATTAAGGATGAGTAGGCCCGTCTAAACATTCTGGACTAAATTTTGATGGACATACGAAAGAATTTTTGTCGAAAGCTGAAACGGAGACGCTTCGCTCGCTCAGTCAATTATTTATATAATGTATCTCCATGTTTTGTTATAACATAAGGCATACAGAATATTTTGAGTCAAGATGGAACCCTAGGCCTATACGAGTATGAGGGTTGTGTATAATCTGTTGCAAACTATAAATATAAGAAATTTAGTTCTCCTTTTGCCCGGGAGATGTCGTTGTTACAGTATAGCGAATTTTATATCGCGCGAACGGTTTTTTCCCGTGCTTTCTATATTTTATAGGATTCGAAATGTTTTGTTATTCGAGCCCCAGATTCTCCTATCGCTATAATGGCCTATAAAGCCACAGTTAGGTCCAAAAATGTTATTCAAGGATTTAGAACTGTGTGGTTCATATTGAGAATTACATACGTCGTTTTGTTATCTAACCGGTGTTTTACCGACTCCACCCTCGAGACCTTAGTGCAGTTTGGACAAGTTGTACAAGTCAATGTTCCATAGGTGCCATACCAATATGTCGAACGTCAAACCAGATAGACCTCCCAAGTCTATTTCGGAACAGTTTTGGACGTATCGAAATAGTCTAGATTCATGCACTCTTTTAGAATAAACGTATAGCCACATGTGTGTGTAAATTCGACGCACTGAAATTGAAATAAAATTGTTAGTTGAGAAATCTAGGAATCTTATTTTCGTAACCTAAGCAAGCACTCGGAGTCCAGACGGTGTTGATTGGCACCCAAAATAGCAGTCGTCGGCATTGTGAATACTCACCACCTTGAAATAAGGTTGAACCTGGCATTAAGGGGGTGCCTACACTAGACAGTAGGCAGATCTGTTTGCTTAAGCCTTTATAGTGCTTGCGTAGCTTCATTTCAAGATAAGATCTTTTTTATACACATTTGTGCTTCTTAGGACAGTGAAACTAATGAGAATGTGTTCAGACTTTTGGTAAAAATGTAGAATTCTAGCCTGACCTGCAGGTCTTTAGTAATTTCATGAACATTAACTTGCCCCTTATTTTAACAAGCTTTTGCGCGCCATTTCGTTCTCTAATAAGTCTTCATCATTATCAGCCTATATACGTCTCACTGCTGGGCACAGACCTTTCATAGAGGAGAGAGAAAGGGCAGTAGTCCCCACTCTGTCCCAGTGCGTGTTGGAGACTTCACATACACCTTTGAATTTATCTACATATGTATGCAAGGTTTCCTTATGATGTTTTCCTTCACCGAAAAGCTAACGGTAAATATCAAGCGATGTTACGTGCATATAGGTAAGTTCCAAAAACTCATTAGTACGAGCCGGAGTTCGAACCTACAACGGCCGCTTGACCTATTAGCAAATAAAGGTTTTAATTTTTTTTATTAATCCAAAAAAGGTTACGCTGTTAACATAGTTAAATCTTTGCTAAATTGCATGGCAGTTTATTGACGAATTTAAAACACTCTTCGCTTTCATTAGACCTACACACAAATACACGGAGAAGGCAGTGTTTACTTTAAATAAATAATCAATTATTTTAGGGACAATCTTACACAAATCGACCTAGTCCCAAACTAAGCAAAGCTTGTACTATGGGTACTAGACGACGATATACATACGCATAGAAAACATCCAAGACCCAGGAACAAATATCCGTGCTAATTGCACAAATAATGCCCTGGCCGGGATTTGAAACCGGGACCTCTAGCTTCGGAGGCAGTGTCACTACCAACTAGGCTAAACAGGCCGACTTTAAATACAACAACACCGAAAACAAGCCTTTATTCTTCTATAATTTTAAATCTAAATAATTAAATGGGTCACTCACGTCTTTAAGGCCAAATATCGCTCGACATGTTTCAGACCGGTTCGTGGTCCTTAATCATGAGTAGCTATCGCGGCGGCGGTTAAAAAAATTAACTTTACTGTTTTCATTTTTGGTCGTTACATAAGCCACGATCAATTCGTTGAATAAGTAATGCTCATCTACAGGTTATTCACAATGCTTCACCGTACTCGTACCACCAGTGCAACTTAGACCTTCGATTACGCGTTGTAGCTTTATTACCGACTTCAATAGAAGGAAGGAGGTTCTCAGTTCGTCTGCATGTTTGCTTGTTCTTTTTTTTATGTATGTATGTTCCCCGATAACTCTTGACCATGTTGGCCGATTTTGATAATTCTTTTTTTCTTTCAAAACAGGTACCCGACATTGGTACCATATAAATTTGGTGAAGGTCTGATGATGGGATCTAGAAGGAAGCGAGGGAACTCCTCGAATTTTATAGGCACGCATATGCCGATTTCAGAATTTTCTGTAGGTAACCAAACATTGGCTCACGGCTACCACAAATTTTGGCATAGCAAGTACAAAAATTGGAGTCGGTTTTTATTGGTATAAATTATTTGTTTTTGAGCCTGACTATAGCTTTATAGGAATGCGTGGTGGAGAGCATTCTGTGGAATAACCAGAGAAAACCTCTGATACGATCACGCTGGCAGTTTTAACAATGGAATACTCTAGGAGTTGGCGCTCCAGTGAGATTGGTTGAGCGGCTTCAACCGATTCTGGGGTGTGCGTGGAAGCTGCTAGGAATTCTATCGCTGCTTCACTAAACCTAGCCTAGCTGAGAAGAGTCCAGCAACAAACTCAGCTAAACCCGACCCAAGTTGGACTATACGTTGTTTTTACGAATGCTGGCGTTAAAATATAAGTAGGTACTACACGTATTACAGAGAAACTGTAAGGTGAGATGAAACAAGTTATGAATGCATTTTGACATGTTTAGACTCTTGTGTCCTGACCCGAAGATGCATAACAACTAAGCGGAATCAGAAGTCAAAATAACACTGGTTCATCAAATGCGACATGTGATTAAACGTTGTGACCAGCCCAGTAAATCCTCGTTATTTTTTGTCGCTCCCTCCCGCCATATTTGTTGAGATCATCTACTGCCTCGTTTAGGGCTGTGACCTTTTATTCCATTCCCAAAATTCCCAAAACAACTTAACTTATAAGCGATAAAACATTTCCATTGTGTCCCTTTAAAGCGACTTCTAAGAAAGAAATTTAAACAAATAATTTTCTTCGATTTATTGTTCTTTTTCATGGGAAATACGTCATTTAAACGTTTTTACACAGTAAGTAACCGATACAAAAGGCAAAAATGATGATACCTACTTGAAAATATTTACTCCACCAACTAACTTTATGCCAAACAAATAATAATAATTTATTAACTTTTAACGTTTTGAAAAAAACACTGATTTCAGGTTGGGTAAAATTATGTTCTAAAGTTTTTATTTTGTCTAAAACATGAAACCACTCGTCACATTTTTAACTGATAAGTTAAGGGTTTAACCCCCCAAATTAAAACGAGGCCGTCAAATCAGTAATGAGTTAAAAGTTAGGTGGATGTAACTGTCTTTTAGTAAGGAAAATGACATTTAGATTTACCTTATGCATCGTATATGCGATCGTATAAAACGTACGTAATCACCAATTTTCGGAACTCACGATAATGTGTTCCATAAAAAATCTATGCAATCCCTCAAATACCTATATCTACTTTTGACAGCCAGGGATTTTTACAAAACTCGGAAAAAATCAGTTCAGTTGGTATTCAGTTTTTGTTTTACGAGACCTTGGTAATTTTTTTTTTTTGCCATTGACATTGTCCATTGTCATGTACACATTTATACTGAGCAATACTGTTTAAATAATAAAAATCTTAAAATCGCAGACAAACTAAACTTCGCAGATAAAATTAAAAGTTCAACAATGTGGCCCAACAAGTACTTCTAAGCAAAAACATAGTTATAAACCCAAAACTGCTAACCGAGTACTATAACAGTTTGGGCTGAGCACGCCATTGTACTAAGTGGAAAGATAATTCCCGTCTTTGGGTTTAAAAGTTTCTGCGTGTACGGCTAAGTTTAGTGATCCTTGATAGCCCGGGGTCAGTATCCGGTAAGGAGTCTATTTAATAGTAATGTGTGGTGTTAAAGGTAAATACTTGTCTCGTCTGCCAATAGGTAGCTATAGTAGAATTTATTTAAGATGTTCAAATGGTACTTGACAGCTTGTCTTTGGATCAATGGTATGGTGCTCATAGTTAACAAAGAGTACAATACAACACCCAGCTATAATAGTTGAGAATAAAATGAAACATGTAAAAATATTGTCTTCACGAATTGCTACCTTCCATGATAAGCAATAAGGTTCAAGTTGTAATAACATGCCATTCACCCTCTCGCCGCTCACCTAGCTGACTACCGTTTAGCACTCAAAACATGGGCATACTACTACAACTTGATCCTTATTGCTCAGTTTGGAAGGAAGCAATTTGTGCGGATAATCTTTGTACACTTCCCTTTTATTAACCGACTTCAAAAAAAGGTGGAGGTTCTCAATTCATCGGGTTTTTTTTTGTATGTTCACCGATTACTCGGAGACTAGAGGACCGATTTCAAAAATTATTTTTTTGTTAGTAAAGGTGTGTTTTCTAGTTGGTCCCATTGTCATCAAGTCTGGATCTGATGACGGGATTTTGGAAAAATCGAGGGAACCCCTCAAATTATATACCAAAAGGATGGGGTAAGTAATGCTAAATCGAAGGTACTCCTCAAATTATATACCGAGAGGATGGGGTAAGTAAGGCAAAATCGAAGGTACTCCTCAAATTACTTATATATACCAAGAGGATGGGGTAAGTAAGGCAAAATCGAAGGAACTCCTCAAATTATATAGCAGGAGGATGGGTCTGGCAAAGTTTGAAGTCTGTGTTTCTTTGTAATAAAATACCACGTCGGTGGCAAACAAGCGTAGGGCCCGCCTGATGGTAAGCGGTCACCGCAGCCTATGGAGGCCTGCAACTCCAGGCGACAGACAGCTTCACATGCGCCTTGCCAACCCTTTAAAAATTTATACACTCTTTTCTTGAAGAATCCCATACATGTCCACTTTTTAACCGACTTCAAGATTTCAAAATAGGAGGTTATCTATTCGGTTGTATGTTTTTTTTTAATGTTTGTTACTCCATAACTCCGTCATTTCTTAACCGATTTAATTTTTTTTTTTATTGTAAGTATATATATCCAAGTTGGTCCCGTTTTTGTCAAAACGCAGTTCTGATGATGGGATCCATGAGAAATTGAGGGAACTCCTCAAATCTTATAGGCAAACATATAGTGATTTTTGTGTTTTTATCAACACGGCATATTCATCCAAAAATGTGACATTTGATTAAGTGGAACTGCTGATGATGAGCAGAACAGAACTCTTCAACGACGAAAAGTTCACGTTTGGCGATTTGTCCTTCTAGCTGTGTTTGTTAAGCAAGTTCTATTTTCACGATTGATGTTTGTCATGCTCGAGTTCTGATGATGGGATCCATTAGGAATCGAGGGAACTCCTCAAATGTGAAACGTAATTTTAGTATTTTCATGAACTAATAAAGCATTTTCATTCATAAAAGTGACATTTGATGAAGTGGAACTGCTGATGATGATCAGAACGGAACTCTTCAACGACGCGTAGTTCATGTTTGGCGATTTGTTCTCTTCGTTTTGTTTGTCAAGCAAGCAAGGTTTTTCCATGATTCCATGAGGAATTGAGAGTACTTAGTCTTCTACCATTATAAACATACTTATATCCATTTTTATTTTATTGTATGGAATCTAAGAGTGGACCATCTAAGTATAATAATCTTTCACCGGCCTCCCCCATTGAAGTCGGTTTTTTTTTCTTAAAAATTATTCTACCACAACACACGCACTAAACGTTCGTAACGAAGACACACGAGCGTCCCTAACGAGGCACATGGGCCGAAATAATAGAAAATACGCGTCGGTAATCGTGATATATTACGGGTATTTTTACTCGCTATTTATTACCTGGTATTTTGGTGGCTGATTGGGCGCTAGAGGGTTAGGCTTTCGGCCTCTGGTTTGGCATTAATTTATGATGATATTCTTTTTGTTTGGTATAACAAAATCTTTGAGACAAGCCAGATTCATAATCATAATATTTGACTTGACGTGACGAGTCGTATCGCGGCAGAATGACATCGGTGTAATACATTTAGTAGGTACATTATAACATTGTTATATAACAGTCTATGGGTACAGTTAAAATGGGTGACAGATGTAGAGATCAAAAAAGTAAACAAGTGGGTTGCTATCATTTAAAAAAATATCAAGTAGGTATGCGGTGGTAATTGAAAAGCAGTGAAATACTTGAAGAAAATTACCACCAAATAACTTAGTGTGAAAGGTTATAAATAATCATTTTGAATAAATAACAAACAGAAGAGTTTTAAAGTACGCATTGGTATTGTTTAAACAATATCTGTAGAGATATGATTCATACAACTTACTGGTAATGCCAGGAGGTTATAAAAACCGGCCAAGAGCATGGCGGGCCATGCTCAGTGTAGGCTTCCATAGTTCCCGACCGGCGCATAAGTCTGTGGTCGTAGATCCCAACTATGGTCCACATTAAAATTCGTAACTATTTTTTTACAAAAACTCAAATACTGCTCTACCGATTAAGTTCAAAATAATTTTCTTTGAAAGTCTTTAAGATGTAATATGAAGGTTAATTGCCATAAACCAAGTTGCGATCGGTTATAGGTGAAAAACTTAAAGTAAAGTCCTTCTTGCATGTAGTTGTGGACTACTGTATGAATACGCATTTGTTTTGTTTGTGTTACTAGTTTTAAATATGTAATGTCTATTCGTACACGCCACTAATAAATACAAGAAGGGTCTTTTCCTATAAGTATTTAAAAAGGAAACCTCTTCAGCAAACACATACGATAGTCATTATTAATGTCTGTTATCACTATAACACGCTTGTAAAAACGTGAGATATCACCACAGCAATAAATGATATAACCTAACTAACTATGACTATCGTGATCGAACTGAAGACGTGTTATATTCACAATTACATGATAAACGATAAGAGATGCATTCAGCACTTTTTAGGGTTCCGTAGTCAACTAGGAACCCTTATAGTTTCGCCATGTCTGTCCGTCCGTCTGTCCGTCCGTCTGTCCGTCCGTCTGTCCGTCCGTCCGCGGATAATCTCAGTGACCGTTAGCACCAGAAAGCTGAAATTTGGTACTAACATGTATATCAATTACGCCGACAAAGTGGTAAAATAAAAAGTGGAAAAAAATATTTTATTAGGGTACCTCCCCTATACGTAAAGTGGGGAGTGATTTTTTTTTTTCATTTTAACCCTAACGTGTGATATATTGTTAGATAGGTATTTAAAAATAAATAGGGGTTTACTAAAGTCATTTTTTGATAATGTTAATATTTTCGGAAATAATCGCTCCAGAAGTAAGCCCCCCCCCCCCCCCTCTAACTTTTGAACCATAAGTTTTAAAAATATGAAAAAAATCTCAAAAGTAGAACTTTATAAAAACTTTGTAGGAAAATTATTTTGAACTTGATAGGTTGAATAGTTTTTGAAAAAATTACAAAAATAATTTCTGAACTAAGTTTGTAATTTAACCGTATAAACAGGTGTTTATTTGTGTTTCTGTACTTAATATGTCAACTTAATGTGACGGACGGAAAACTACGGAACCCTACACTGAGCGTGGCCCGACACGCTCTTGGCCGGTTTTTGTTTGTAGTCGTAACACTTGTATAAAATAGAAGTAAAGAACCGAATACGCTATTTGAGTAATATAAAAAACGTAATTTTTAGAATTTTTGAAGTTCGACGAAGAGAAGCCTATTTTATGATTTTATTACATACACCACAAATTGCATTTTCAGTACATATGGTGCTACTTTACCGCACGAGTGTGGTAATCAGCAGATTACGTGCATATGTCGAAACTTTAAAGAGCCATATGTACTGTAAAACGTTGTACGATACACGTGCGAATAGTTAATTCGAAACTCGTGTCGATTTAAAACACTCCCTTCGGTCGTATTTTAATTTATCACTACTCGTTGCGAATTTCCTGTTATCTGCACTTGTATCGTAATGTACTATTTACACATCACATTGCATTTTGTATGTTTATTTTTTTGTTATATTATTGTTCTTTTTTGTATTTTTAATATTGTGTTTTTTTGGTATTGCCATACTGTTACGGTTTACTATCCATAGGGTTATACAGCATGTTATAAATCTTTTTACATGTGGCAAATGAATATCCAATTGTTGTTTTTTTACAAACTTTTATTTAGTTTCACCTGTCCCGTTGTCTGTCGGTCTGTAATCAAATCTTGCAAGTTAAATTTGATCCACTTCCCGGTTTCCGATTGAGCTGAAATTTTGCATGCATGTATACATCGGATGACAATGCAATATTATTATGACATAGAGCTGCCGTCGTGGTACTTACAAAGGGCTGAAGTCGCTAAACATTTTAAAATATACTGCAATTATTAGTATTCGTATAGTAGCAAGAGGGTGTGACACACATTTAGAGAATTGTTAACTTGTAGGTAGTATGCTACATATCTGTATAATTATTACTACAATTTAATGTAGCACAAAACAATTGTCAGCCACAAATTTGTACGTTTTCCGGAAAATACATGTATCGTATGTAAAGTTTTGTGATACAATAAATTTGTCAATACAAATTACATATTTGTAAGAATTTTCCACTACAAATTTGTTAATTGTATATTTTGTGGTACGCTACGCACACTTGTATTATTACAAACTTGTAACTTGACAGTTGTAAAATTGTAATTGTAAGTTTTGTGGGATAGGGCAATCTGATGGTGGAGACAGAAGGTGGTCATAGCAATTCCTAAACTCCACAAGATAAACCCGTCGTGTTTGGGCTCATTACAACCGACTCAACAAGTAGTTTATGATTGTGGAAAAAAGTACAGTCGGCAATAAAAGCTTGTACCAAAATTGAAACTTTTGACCACAAACTTATTTATCTTCATCTTGTCACGCCACCATCAAATTTATTTGATAATAAGTAGAGCTTTCTAGTAAAGTAAATGTTTGTGTTTAGCCCAATGGTTGGCTGGTAGAGAATACCTAATTGTATTAAGGCCGCAACTTGTACATATTTCTTGAATTGTGCAATAAAGTTAAAATTAATTAATAAACCATCAATGATATTTTAAGTATAGATATGTTATGCTCAAACATTACAAGCGCAAGAAATACTTCCAACATCGCGGTATCACACATTTGCAGTTTGTTTTATTGTTTGCAATACGCACACTTCATCAAAAGCGTAAAAGAGATAGCTTTATCAAAATAATACACAAGAAAGAGACAGCCTTCACCGCGAACACCAATCACCGCACGTTTCACATAGATTAAAGAAACTAACTATAGGCAGAAGGTGCAAACTGTTTCTGCCTATTAACCGACGGATGATCGCGAGTGTAAGTAGTGATAATATCGGTATCGAGTGGTTGCTTTACGTTGTAGGCACGTCAACGAATTACAAAATAACTAACTCTGACACAAAATTACTTAAATAAAAATTATTATAAATAACTTACATATTATTTACGACGACCTGTTTAGCCTAGTTGGTAGTGACTCTGCCTCCGAAGCTAGAGGTCTCGGGTTCGAATCCCGGCCAGGGCATTTATTTGTGCATTTTTCACGGATATTTGTTCTTGGGTCTTGGATGTTTTCTATGTATTTAAGTATGTATTTATCTATATAAGTATGTATATCGTCGCCTAGTACCCATAGTACAAGCTTTGCTTAGTTTGGGACTAGGTCGATTTGTGTAAGATTGTCCCCCAATATTATTGTTATTATTATTGTATTTGTAATTTATTCGTATCAATAGATTTTATGGAGCAGATTAAGCGAAAAATAACTGTAATTTACTAATAGTTATAAATCTAATATATAAGTAAATGTGGAAAAGTCTGAAAGTGTAAACATGTTTTGACGTCGAATGTACGGCCAGCATCAAAAATATGTCTACATTTTGGAACTTAAGTCTGTGGAATAGGTCTCAAAATTGTATACATATTTTTGATGCTAACTGTACATTGTCGCACCTACTAATAGGTACGATAAATTCAAACCACTATACCACCTACAGCCACCATCGTAAATATGAAATGTACGAGTATATATTTCGGTACCATGTAATGAGAATGAGATGTAAGTAGTAAAATTATACTAATTGTGTAATATTTATATAAGTACACTTTCTAAAATATATAAATAATTTTATTTATATATTTTAGAAAGTGTATAAATATTACACAAAACCTTCAACCCACTCATGACTCACCCAAACCTAAAGTTGTCTGGAAGAGATCGCTCTTTAGCGATAAGACCACCAATTGTTCACTGTTATTTTTTTGTGAACAATAAAGAATACTTGTATTGTATTTATGATCTTGACTGTACTGAGTACTATAATTATTTATTTTGAGTTTAACTGTACCTAACTTTTAAATATCAATATTTTAATATAGTAATTTCCACTTCATTCTCACTTATTTACATTAACATTAGGTACTGGTACACCAAGGTTGGAAGGTCAGATGGCAGTCGCTTTCGTAAAAACTAGTGCCTACGCCAATTCTTGGGATTAGATAGAGGACCCCGGGCATCCCTCAAGATGAAACTGTACTGGAAATATCGCTAGGATGATGATGACGATGATTACTGGTACACCAAGGTCTACTGTAAAAAATAACATTTTATAGTTAAACTATTATTTTCATATAAATAAATCCCAAGAAAAATATAGGGCATTAAGTTCAAATTTACTATGTAACACATATAACCTCGAATTGAATGAGATTTGGTATGACGCATCTGTTACATTGATCTATGTTTTTTTATCTTTCTCACTCTCACTGTAAACGACATTAGGTTGTCTCTTTCTCTGAGACAGCGTGTTCATGGCGTCATATTTGGTAAGTTGAAAGAATAAATCGAAAAAATAACATAATTTCAGCTTATTTTACTTGTGGATTGTAATGTCTGTTGCCTTAGTGCGTTTTAATGTATAGTTAGTGCACTCAAGGATCACGCATGACAGCATTTTTCGAGTCAATGACTGCTAACTACTAACGGGAACTTGTGTCACCGTGCGCCTCTCTCGCTCGCCCGGGAGTGACTAAAGCGTTAGGCGATGATTAGCGCCTATTTAGCGGCACACTTTAGGAATGCGGGTACCGTATCTATACTTAAAATATCATTGACCATCATAAATCCGTAGGACAGCAAATTATTCCCGATTAATAATATAATATATGTATAATATGTACCGTTATCAGGAATATCCTTAATTGTATGGAAAATATTCCTAGGTAGTTTGCGCCACGGCATAACAAGTTGCTGGAGACAGTCACGTCGGCCTCTTCCCTAATAAGTTTCAAACGGAAACTTAAAAAAATGGTTTCTCAAGCACACATTCTATAGCTACGGCGAATTAACGAATCATCATCATCATCATGTCAGCCGAAAGACGTCCACTGCTGGACATAGGCCTCCCCCAAAGACTTCCACAATGACCGGTCCGGTAATTAAAGAAATATGGTGTGATTATTTATATTTAAGTGTTGTCTGTTAACTGAATAATTATATACTAACTTATTGTAGACACATTTTCGGAATCATTATGTTGTTCTAAAAACCCGGACCTGTAATATTGACGATTACGAATAAATTAAATGATTATGAATATATTATTTGTATAGAAACTCCCAAGATGGGAATATTCCCTGTACAAATCGGTTTTATTCGCAGTAGTAGCACATCACTAATCCCAATTATAGCTACTATGAGATAATCTAAAATAACCACAAATCTCAACAAAGACTCATAAATAATAAATGTTCTTACGAGACTTTAATATATCTACTCTTAACGAGATTTAAAAATACTAAACACAATGAGAAAGCCGTTTGAAGTCGTTAATGCCGTTGGTTTGTTCTAATGCCTAATGCTCGCCGTAAAGATAAATTATCTACACATAAAAATGTAGTCGAGACAGGCTTGTACATTTTATACGTGTGTAATAAATATTTACGTGTGTTTCACTTTTTTATCTTATGATGTTGCGAACTAAGTCGGATAAAAATATACGTACGAAGATTTACTCTCTTTAAATGCCTTGTATTTAGAAAATGTTAAAACATTTGGTGTCTAAATATTAACCTAATTGGTAGCATTTTTGGCGTGAGAATTAAGCTATTTTATTCCTGTATTACCTATTTATTTCTATCATAAAATTTTGCTGCCATATCAATTTATATTTTAATTAAGTTTTCCATTTTCTTTCAACATCGATGGTTAAATGCTTTATAATCCGACTCCACTCTACATATATGTAGTTAATATAAAATTTGTTACGAAAATCGCACCTAATTGATGTAAAGTATGAGATGTAAAACACATTCGTTATTGAGCGTAAACCGAACGTCATTCACATTTAATTACAACTCAGGTCAATAATAATTAGAAGCTACCCGGGTAGGTACTAATACGTTGCCAAAAACCCAACGAGCCACCGACAGACTAATTGAAATGCGCGTATTGCAGGAGACAAATGGCGGCCACACTCTTTAATTAGCCCCCTAACGAATCGATAATTATATCCCAATAGCCCAGTTCCCTGACCGAAATTTCAATTATTGTCAACCAAACGAAAAGAACGAAAATAAAAAAGTTCAAAGAAATCTAGCGCTACTTACGCAGTGAAATCCGGCCACAATTCGGCGCAACGTCTTAAAAAACTCATTAACACATATAGTACAATGTATGAAACACTTATTTTCACGATTCTAAAATAATTCACTCCAATAAAATACTTCGTAACTTTTACGCGCGAAAGTTCCAGGCGAGCGGCGTGAACTCCCAAACACATGCGATCTCTGCGCGTGTCGCGCGAATACTGACAGCCTGAAAAATGTAAACCGAACGTTTCAAATTTTCATATTTCGAACACGCACTGCGAGGGCGGGAAAGCCGCGTTCGAATTATCGCCGCCCGTTGTCTATGACGCATTCATGTCGATTACTTTATTTTTCTTTGTTTTGTGCCAATTTATTTGCTTGCCAGTGACATGAATATTTAAGTTTCTTACTGCGGGTTGCCCAACATGTACGTGAATTGTCTACATTCTTATCGCATTCCGAAAACGACTATAATCGCTTGAATTTTGCTACAAATAACTTTGTTAAAGTATAAAGTAGAGATAAAGGAAAGTTCTATTATATAGCTGTATGAATGTAGGGTTAACAAGATGGGTCTCTAACCTACTATCTTCTGCCCAGCTAGCCCGATAGGTTTTACCTCAGATTTTTTTGCGTCTTCTTCAGTGCGCCTCATTGCTAAAAAAGCTGTCTGCGATTTGGGGAACTTTTAGTGGGGAAATGTTTATTAGAGGTGAACACAAGACAATAACATCATAACCTCAATTAATATCAATCGATCACATTGTTTGTCTGTTGGTCTAACGAAACGTTCCTCTGCACGCATCCATCAGCGTAGCGTAAACAACTGTCTGGCAACTAAACAACGAATGGAACGCACCGATTGTTTTTAAAAAGTTGGTGAAATGTCGATGACGTGGCGTGATGTTATTGTTTTTCGAGGCTTGCCGAGCGTTGTAGCTGTCAAGTCGCCTGAGTCGGTTTGTTGTTTTATCAAACACAGGTAAAGGTTTATGGGCCAGCAGTGAATCGGAACAGCTGTTCTATTTTTAATGTAATAATAATAATGTTAATTATATTTCTCTGCACTTTCGACATGATTCTATCCTAAAGGTCAGTCAATAGTTTTTTACGTGTCATTTGCTAATCAGTGCAAAACTGCAAAATCAAAAGAAAAGAAAAAGAAAATAGTTTATTTTTTTATTATGTGTGCCCCTTTTAACCCCCGACGCAAAATGAGGGGTGTTATAAGTTTAACGTGTCTGTCTGTGGTATCGTCCTAAACGGATGAACCGATTTATTTTCGTATAATTTTTTTGTGTCATAGATAATTTTATCCCGAGTGTTCTTAGCCATGTTTCATGAAAATCTGTTCAGCCATTTTTGAGATATTGAGCTTTGAATGAAAATCTTCTGGGGCTTCTCAACTTTTCTTGAGTTGTAGTTATAAAAACTGTTGTATCTTTCATAGTTGTTGCAATATTTTACAAAATCTGTAGGCTCCATCTAAGAATAAGTAAACCTGTTTGTAAGACAAAGAGCGCGAGTCGCGAAATAAAAAGGTTCACAATTTTTCAGCTCTATTTTAATGCAGGTAAGGTCGATAAGTGGCGAACGTATTCATTCCGCGACTAGGTAATATTTTTTCCTGTAGGTATACCGGAAAAAATATTTTGCTCAATTACTTACACAAGATCGGCATTGTCATTCCACTGAAACAGTCAAAGGAAAACGTGACTCAGAAAACTGCTAGATTTCAACATCAGGAAACTCCATACTATGTTTTTTCCTGTTTCTAGTGAACAGATATGTAGATCGCGTACCATTGCATAATTCATCAAGTTTCACCTCCGCTCATTATTTTAAAATACACCCCCTAACAAGGTCAGCGCGGCCGGCGCTTTTCACAACTCGCTCTCTTTCCCTGGAACGTTGGAACGTTGAGTGCGAAAGAGTAAGAACCGCTTTGGACTGCTGCTGTAACTTTGTACAAACTGAAGGGTTATATTATGTTAATGTGTATGCTAGATGTTTTGAGGTGTTCGCGAAGTTGTCAATGTTTTTCTTATTTTAGTTCGAAAGGTTTCAAGGAAAAGTTACTACATATGTAATACCTGTGCAGGTATTAAATATGAATATGACCTAATAATACCTACAAACGCTCTAGTTTGTTACATTGGTAGGTTATTATGTTTCGCAGCTTCATTCTTTGCGATTTATTGTCTACGGTTTACATGTTGTAGAAGCGCCCCCGCGCTTCAGCCTTGCACGGATTTTTAAAGTTTTTTTTTTGTGGCAACATTACAAACCGGATGCCAACCCCACTCCCACAACTGTGATCGAACTTCACTTGGTAAGTTCGTTTGATCATTAAAAATAATAGGGTAAGAATATGTTTTTTTTTTATTTGTTGTCAGTACTGATTATTAGTACGTATTATGCATTTGACGGCGAGAATTGATAGCTGCTATTTCAGAAGGTATCTTTTTGCCTATGTTAATTATGACTTTCATTATGACCTTAGGTCGCATGCCGCGCTACACGGTGACGGAAGAATTTCATAGTCGGGAAACGCCATAGTGCGTTTGGCGCTTCCGCCATTATTACGCCATCAGGCACCTGCATTTTATTATACCAATATTGATGACAGCATAAACGCTAAATGTACCTGTTTATTAAGATTTTTTCTGTTTTAAAGTATTTTAACTATCATGTACAAGAAATAGTTTATGCCTAGGAAAGGGAGGCGTTATTCACTAATATCACTATAATGTTGCCAACAAATAGATATATTTGATATACATATGTAAGTACTCTTAACATCAATAAGTTCACTTCCCACTTCTCGATCTCTTTGATAATATTTTCTCACAATTTCTAAGAGATTCTGATAAGAATACTTATTGGCACCCGTGGATGTAACCTGCCATTTTATATTAAAAGTTCATTGAGATTGATACACCTTATTACTTGAGTTATAGAGGTTATATTGCAACGTCTGTCCTTTGATGTTCCGAAAGAAGCTTCTTATTCAGGCGTTTGTAAGGTAGTTGCAGATATACAGGGTGATTCAAGAGACGTGAGCAGGACATACATAGTAAATGGCAATGAATCGTTCACCATTGTATTTAAGTGAAACACCTATACCTTTTTGTTGTATTTTAGTTGTTGTTAAGTTAAAGTTTAATTTTCTACAATCATGGTCACCTTACAACAACTGGTTTATAAAGATTAAACCTCTAACTGTTATGACAGCAGTTTAATTACGAAGAAAGTAAATTGTCACATTGAGTGAGATACGATATTTCAAAAGTAATCGGACTCGGATAACATTCAATTTGAAACTTATCTCTTGACTGAAGTATTCTGATTGTAGAGTGACCATGAATTTCGTAATTAATTTAAAACATTTTGTTTTCAACGCCAAAGATAAATGAACGTTAATTTCACTAATTGTGGCACGAAACAGTAGCTTATGATCTACTGAATCCGTAGTGTTGAGCTTGCTCACGTCTCCCGAATCACCCTGTATAGAACACGTTTATTTATTTATAGGTTCGAATAAAAATAGGCGAATATCTAGTCTACGAAATGACGAAATATATTATTTCCGTTCAATTCAATTTTAATTATATTCTTAAACTCGTGAATCATAAAGAGGACCAACAATAGTCAATCCGGTATTCTGACTCGGCTTTCTAGAGTTTCTAAAGATCAGTTAGACCTTGCGTTAGTAATTTATGTCATAAAATATAATGAGCTCAGACCAAGAAAAAATAGAAAACATCCTTATATTTTATATTTTTTCTTAGCATTAAGGATGATTCACAGTAGGCCGTTCCGTGACCGGGCCGGCCCGTTTTCTATGACAGCAAGACGCCGGCCGTTGCGCGGTCGGGCCGGCCCGGACACGGATCGGCCTACTGTGAATCATCCTTTACGAAAAACAGCCGATTTTACTCTTCAGTCCTCTTATTTACAAACCGGCTCATCCTCACCTCTCACCTCTCACCTCATCCGTGTTTATAAGGAAACTGTGAAATGTTATTTGTCAAATTCATCCTCACCTCTAACCTCATCCGTTTTTATATAGAAACTATCAAATGTTAATTGTCAAATTTCGTCATCACCTCTCACCGCACCCGTTTTTATATGGAAACTGTCAAATGTTACTTGTCAATTTCGTCCTCACCTCTCACCTAGAGCGCTCGTGGCCCAGAGGCACCCGCCTACCGCGTGCGGTATGCGAGGTAAAGCAATGTCGGCGCAGGTCAGTTCTTGGATGGGTGCCCGCTTTGATTCGTTACTAACTGAGCGCTCTCGTGCTTTGGAAGGCACGTTAAGCCCCCGCTGCCCCGGCTGCTGTCTACGATAGCAGTCGTTAAGCCAAGTTAGAGGCCTTCGGGCGGCTTGAGAACTTCTAACAGTCAAGTTGCCCACTCACTTGACAAAGGGGGGTCGAAGTTGCACCACGTTCTTAGGGAGTACCCACCGTTACCCTACACGTGACCCCTGGGTGGTGCTAAAAGTGCAACAAAAACTGGCAACCGTACTTGTCTTCTCGAAGATCTCACGGTTCGTAAATAAATGCCATACGATTAAATTAAAAAAAAACCTCTCACCTCTAACCTCATCCGTTTTTATATGGAAACTGTCAAATGTTATTTGTCAAATTCGTCCTCACCTCTCACCTCATCCGTTTTTATATGGAAACTGTCAAATGTTATTTGTCAAATTTCGTCCTCACCTCTCAACAAGTCTTAAGATTGTTTTAATCATTTAAACATGTTTTAATATCCTTTGGGCTGCAGCAATAACAGCATTATGAAAGCATTTCCCTAACGACCGGGCCGTTTTAGGCACATATTCACAACATATATGTAGGAGCGGCGCAGGAAAACAATGAATAACTGAAAAATCTTCAATTTATTTACAGCTACTATATTAAAACATCGTTCACCGTCCAACGCTTCTTTCATACTCCATCCTACGTCAAATCATTCGCCATTCCAAAACAATTCAAACTACATTCGAACGTCCTTTATTCATCATCTAGCAGCCAGCACCTTACACAGCTATCAAAAAGTACCAATCCCACATATATTGTACCTAGCGTCCAGTTTAACTTGACCCCTACATTTATAACAACTATATGTAATCTGAGGTCAGATTATTCTGGTTCTATTTAGGTGTACTTAGAAAGTGTCGTGAAGTCCACGGCCTCTACACCGTTCTTCTCTTTAGCATCATAATCGCATTACAATATGTTTCGCTCACTCTTTCTGACATGAATGCTCAGCGCGCGTCCAAGCGAGCGCGCAACACATTGAAATGTTATTGGTTTGGAAGCGACGAACAAAAATAGACCAGACATTATAATATTTATAAAAGTTGAGAGTGATGCAGATATTCAAATGGATTTGAGGAGCTCGCAGAAACCTCAAAGTAGTAGATGAATGATGATATATGAGTGCTATTAGTAAAGGTTAATAGGGATTATATTTAGTAAAGATTAGTTAGTAACTGTAATTGTATTATGCAAGAGTAAAATTGTGCAATTAGTGCATATGGTAGCAATTAGGTACGCATTTTATGCTGGAGCATAACACTGGTGTTCTTTCTGAAGACGTTTTTTTTTCTGAATCGAAGCTGTGTCTATCTAAATAGTGGTGACCGATAGTTAAATCAGCAACTTTTAATAGTAAATAATTAATAAATACTAAGTAATAATAAATATTGAGGACATTCTTACACAAATCGACAAAGTCCCAAACTAAGCGAAGCTTGTACTGTGGGTACTAGACGATGATAAACATACTTATATAGATATAGGTAGATACATACTTAAATACATAGAAAACATCCAAGACCCAGGTACAAATATTTGTGCAAAACATACACAAATAATTCCTTGGCCGGGATTCGAACCCGGGACCTCCGGCTAATCGTTCTAGCCACTGAGCTGCCATTCAAAGCCGTCATTGGCCGCGTATGCCAGATGTTGCAGGTTCGAATCCTGCTCGGAGCATTAAATTATTCAATTTTTCATTTGATTTGAAATTTAGAATTTTTGTTAGCAGCGTTACTGCTTTAATACAAATTGAGTATGGGATGGCGCATCATTACTGACGATTTCTCAATGTAATTTGATACGTTGGTGCCGTTAAAAAATAAGCCTAAGTCTTCTAAAGTGGATGTCGCTGTACGCCTCCCTAAGGCGTTGTAAGAGGGAACTAGTGGAGGATTTCGTGCCCGAGCTTCATTGGTTCCGATAGCTCAGTGGATAGAGCTATTGGCCGCGTATGCCAGATGTCGCAGGTTCGAATCCTACTCGGAGCATTAAATTTTTCAATTTTTCCTTTAATTTGAAATTTAGGATATTAGCAAATCTTTAAAAAAACAATAATACTTGAAGTGCAATGGTTCTCTGAATATATTCGCGATTTTTATTCTGTGGCGATGCAAGAATATTTTATTTTCCTATACTTCGTCCGCCTCGTGTAACTTATTTCATATAATCTTAATGCTCCTGCTCTACCAACTAAACGGTTGCTACTGGGAATGTGAAAATAGTCATGGTAGTTTGGTAGTAGTACATGTAATGAATTTAACAGCAAAACTATCACAGTTAAGTAGACATTACTAGTTAACGAGTTATGGCCGATCTTAAGAAATGTACTTGGAAAAAGCAAACTTACGTACAATTACAACGATTACTTAGATATGTTTTTAGTTATGCCAAATATAGAGTAAATATAAGTTTTCGATGTTTTCAATCCGCATAATGTCACGGATTGACAGTTACGGAACCCACATTGCGCGTGGCCCGACACGCACTTGGCCGCTTTTATTGTAATGCAATACATGACTTAGGTTCGTGTGATCATTATTTAAATCTAGAAATAATTATACTTCCTTGTTATCATTTCTCATAGCTTTACTACTAATAGCTGTTCCTATAATTCATTCCGCCCAAAATGTATATGTCAAACTACATCATGTCAACACAAGGCATAATAAGTTTGTCGATTTACTACTTCACCGCTAAACCTACGGCGGCATTGGTAGATCAATAGCCAAGCTTTAAAATAATACTTTATTAACAAAACTTAAGACGTGTCCTTATTTGAACTGTCTTAGCCTTGGATACGATCAAACTTACGCAACGTAAAACTTCCTAATCGGTTTCCTACTTCACCAACTTCACAAGTATGTTCAGAATCGTTTAAAAACTTAGACGCTTTTACCCGACTGCGCCAGAAGGAAGGTTATGTTTTTCGAGAGTATGTATGTATGTATGTAAAATTGTTTGGCACGCTCAGCAGCCTGCACGGCTCGATGGATTTTAGCTTGAGAGGTGACGTTAGATTCGTATTTACTGTGAGAGTTTTTTAACTAATCCTTTTTCTTTAAACACAATTTTATACCCAATTCATAATATAAACCTAATTTAATTGCATTGTATGTAAGGTAATATTAGTTTATTAGGATAAATTTGTATAACAATAACATAACTTAAAACATAAAATGACAGAATACTAAAAAAAACTAAAACAAAACCTAAAATAAAAATTAAACTAGACTATTTCTAAAAAGGGCCCCCGTGGCATCGTACCATAGACGCTGGCAGCATTTCCTCGCTGTATGGCTATACTTAAGCGCTGTGCGAGGAAGCTGCCAGCTCTCAGTAAGGTAATTAAATCAACTAATAATTATTTCAATCTAAATTGCATACCTATATATACAATGTATAAATTATATTAATAACGAGTCGAATTACTATGCACAATTTTAATATGGCTTTCAAAATTGACTTACGTTAAAATTCACCGTTGTTCAGCGATTTCCAGCGACTGTAACACTCACATTTATGTATATCTTTCTATTTTGGATTATACCTGCTCCTAAATTTACATTCCAATTATTTATTGGGATATTATTAATTGTTTATCAAAAATACTAACTTGCACTCTAAATTGCACACAGGTGTGCAAAAAGGCATTTTTAGGTTGTTAGGTCTTTTTTTTTATGTGCCTTTAAATACTAGCCTTATTTATTTGTGATCTACGGACCTGCGAAAATTTTACAATTATCAACTGCTTATTACCTTTCTGAGTCACAAGTGAAGATAGTTGCAGGGCACTGCCGTTACTTATCGAGCCAGAAACGCAGGGTAAGGATCCGGCCACACCGCTGCTTAAAACGCAGTGACGCACTGTAAACGCAGTGACGTGCTTCATGCGTGACGTTTTTAATTTTCTCCCCCTCGTTCACTACGATTCCGTGGCGTCACCGTATTTTGAGCACCGGTGTGCACAATCACAATTGTCTAATTGGTGTAAGGGATCTGTCCTCTTATTCGCAAACCAACTCGACCTCACCTGTCACCTCAGACCTCACCCGTTTTTAGGGTTCCGTATTCAACTAGAAACCCTTATAGTTTCGCCATGTCCGTCTGTCTGTCCGAAGCTTTGCTCTGCGATTGTTAGTGCTAGAAAGCTACAAATTGTAATGGATATATAAATCAATAAAACTGAGAAATTCATAAAGTAAAATCTAAACAAAAGTTTTTTGAGGGTACCTCCCCTACACGTAAAGTGGGGATGTCATTTTTTTTTTGCTTCAACCCTTAATGTGAAACACGTAGTGTGGGGTGTTGTTAGATAAGTCTTTCAAAATGAATAGGGATCTTAATCAAACACTTTTTAAAAACTGAATTTTTCGGAAATACAAAAGAAAAAAAATGTCTTCCTCTCTAACTTTGTAACTATGGGTCCAAAAAATATGAAAAAAATCATGAAAGTAAAACTTAATAAAGACTTTCAACGAAAACTATAGCGAACATGGTCAATTGAGCTGTTTTTGAGTTATCGTAAAAAGTCTTCCCTTCTTATTAAAAGACATATGAAACGCTGCGAATGTATTTCATTTTGCTTGTCATTGATTTTTTTAAAGTAAGTTTATTGGGAAACTACGGAACCCGAAACTGAGCATGGCCCGACATGCTCTTGGCCGATTTTTATATGGAAACTGTCAAATGTCATTTATCAAATTTTGACTATCTCCATATAAAAATGGGTGAGGTGTGAGGTGACAGGTGAGGACGAGTCAGTTTGCTAATTATAACAATATAATTCATCTCGTAATTGTTGCATCTTGTCTGTAAGAATGGCAGAAACCGATAACTCCAGCTGTAACGACACTGAAACCGCTCAAATGAGGACGCACTGTATGCATATCTATTCACGGACACTTTGATCCTATCGACGATTGGACTAATCTTTGTAAAACTTACACAATCTGCAACGGATAACAAAATCACGTCATTATTTTGAAGAAATATTGCACAAGATTAGTTTTTTACGCCACATGACTAAATATGTTTTTTGAAGCGACTGTAGCTCCCAATTTGTGTCTTGCTCGCTCGCTAGTGGTAGCTCGATATACCGTGCTTTTCGCGCACTTGCGAAATTTTAATAAGTAATTATATTGTGTAAACGAATGATTGCTTCGGATGATCATAGGTTTAGATTGAAAACGTAGAAAACAAATTTTAGGAATAAAACTGCACCGTTTGCTCAGTGGAAGTGGCACAACCAACATCTCCTGATATACTGACAATTATTCCATGTGCTCTGGCTACCGCTTTCGGGAATATAAGCGTAACTGTCATATTTCGTTGACTATATGTATATGGATGGTGCTAAGCAAGATATGAAGAGAGCAAGATGTGAGCTAATGAAAGTTTTCGTTTTGTAAAACGCCAAAGTATTTCAAAGGAAAAGTAATTTCACAGAACCAACTGCGAAAAGTGCGTCAATCTACAAGGTCGGCTTCTGTGAACTTAATGACAATTCTACATTTATTATTATATTACCGTAACACAATTAGTCACTTAGTGACCTAGAGCTTATCGCTGTTTCAGGAAGCTGTATTCCCACGGTACTTTTGCGGAGGAAAATACTCAATCAATGAGTGTTCTGGGGGTCCATTTGAGACGCCGCTTCGCATCGAAATGTGATTTGTGTTCCTCTCACTCTTCTGTATGGCTACAGAAGACCGCGCACGAGGTAAAACCGTTTCTTTCTAAAGGATCTTGTGTTACAGCTTAGCTAATGCGATATTTATGATCAAGTTTTACGGCCCAAATGGTCCAAATCGTCACGTACAAGATGACTGTAAAACCGATACTAGCTGAGCAGGTACAGTAAAGAAACTGTTTCCAGAAAAATCTATACGATACTTATTATTACATTAGGTAATCTCATGCAAACTTAGCAGAGAAAAACTTACCTGTAACTACGTAACAGATGCTGCACGACCTAAGTGATAAGGTGAAGATGTGAACGAGTGAAACAAGGATACCACCACCACCACAGCCGAAGGACGTCCACTGCTGGACATAGGGCTCCCATAATTTCATGGAGGGTAAATGCCATAATCGCCGTGCTTGGCATGCGGGTTGGCGATCGCTGTATCTCCATCGCACTCCAGGGATGCTGCTGCCCATCCATCCAACAAGGATACGTTTGAGTGGAAACTATTGAAAGCGGCCGCCTTAGACCAGTCGCTATGAAGACTTTTTTGATTGTTGAATCTCAGCCTCAGGATGTCAAGTCGAGCGCTTCTATGATTACTATTCTCATTCGATACTATTTTCAAATGGATATTTTGATTTTTGTACTCTCCTTTCACCTCTCACATTAGACAAATGACATTTGACAGTTTCCTTATAAAAATGGTTGAGGTGAGAGGTGACAGGTGAGGACGAATCGGTTTTTGAATAAGAGTTCATATAACCTGGACCTTTTTAAGGCACGAGTGAATAGGCATCTTCTGGGTGAGCTCGCTTCATCGTCGGCCTCATCTTTGCCCCCTGGCTAGATGCTGGTCAAGAGCAACCTCTTTTCAATAAAAATAAAAAAAAGGCCTAGGCGGGTGCGGCGCGATGCACGGTGGAGGCGGTTTTGTATCTTTCCAAAACTGAACCAAACAACTCACACTCGCCGCGTCCGCTCTACCGCGCCACCGAATACCGCGTGGTTTTTTGTTGCGACGTGCCCCGCGTTCGTTTAACCGCAAAACCGCCACCGCCCCGCACTGCGCTGCGCCCGCTCAGCCCTCTGAGGCGATTTCCTGACTTGGCGGGGCGGGAGCGATATGTCATGGGTATTTTGCTCTTTGACGTAAGTTTACTGATGCGAGATTTCCTCACTTGATGAAATACTGTCAGTATTACGTTTGCGCAAGAGTAATACCATGCGCAGAAGTGGGGCAGTACTGCATTTGTATCGGTTGACACTTACAGTTGACAGTTTTCTCATATAGTACCGCCTCCGCATCGCCAGATCAGGAAGGCGCCTTATTCACAAACCGATACGTCGTCACCTGTCACCTCACCCGTTTTTATATGGAAACTGTGCATTTCAGGCTGCGTGGTTTACCGATTCTAGGCCATGACATGTCTGAAACTCACAAGACTAATTCTACGTTATTGTCAAATTGGTATGTGAAATGTAAATGTCAGCACGACCCTCTGTTATTGAATGGTTTTATTTTATTATCTGTTCTGTTCACTCGCAATTTTGATGAGTAATTGTTGTGTCGCTGATTATTGTAAGGTTCAAGGGCGTTATAAATAAAAGCTTTCAATAAGGATGATGACTCATATTGAATTAAATTCTGTAGATAATATGTCAACGATCAATAATATTTGTACACACCGATAAGTACAATATTTGAGAACAGTGAAAAATTATTAATTTTACATTAACAACAACACACACAATTTACGAAAATCCTGTCAAAATATGGAGCTAAAACTTATTTTTGCCGTTTTTAAGTTTTTAATTGCATACAGGTCAATAATATTTGTACTCATATCGATAAGTATAGTATGAAATAACAGTGAAAAAATATTAATTTAGCATTACCTACAACAAACAAAACTTACGAAAATACTAGAAAAACTATGGAGCTTAAAGGCTAAACAATCAATCAACAATTGCCAAAAAAAACTATCAGGTGAATATAGAACTGCCACCTTTTTTGAAGTCAGTAAAAATAACGCTGTTTGACTGTGACGTCATTACTTAAGTAGCAAGTGTTTCATTTATATAATTGGTTTATATATTTTATTCGTTTTTTACTTTTAACAAAAGTAGCTGATTTAACTATCAGTCAAAAATACCATCCAATTGTTTGTCACCAATGTAAATAGTATTTAAAAATGAACATTATTAAAACCGGAACTTAAAAACTGCATATCGCTTTGATGCAAAACAAATGAAGGTTGAGTCTTACCTTCTGGTCAAGTCGAATTAAAAATAACAACTATCTAGGTCGATTTCGGCCCAAAGCTCTATAAATATGTGTCGTCTCTGCGCCGGTATAATTCCTTAATGGTCGCCGAATCACTTTGTAGTTTGATTTATTATTTTCCTTAACCTTACGGAGAAATTGTATGAGAGTAGTCTTTTGAAATGGATACTTTTTTGTTGACAGCTTGAATGAGTTACCTTTCAGTTCGGTTACTAACGCTAGATGGCGGTAAAATAGAAGTGATGGCATCGCTGATTATTCGCAGAAATAGATGGTAAATAACATGCACGTATAAATGGACCCGGGTATGTCCTAAAACTACGACCAAGACCACCGGGGGATGGGCAGCAGCATTCCTGGAGTGCGGTGGAGATACTGCGATCGCCAACCCACATGCTAAATGTAACGATTATGGCATGTACCCCCCGGGGAGGCCTATGTCCAGTAGTGGACGTCCTTCGGCTGATATGGTGGTGGTGATGGATGTATAAATATTTGACCAAATTTTCTTTTTTTATAGTCGACTTTAAGTTTCGCTTCCTACGGGGCCAGTTACTTTGGAACCTGCTCGGGGCACTTTTTTTTTCAATGTTGCCCTTTCGTTTGCAATAATAGTGTTGTGTTTATAAAGGTATATACATGCGTGTTGGATGGAAGTCACAGTGGGAGTGTATGTGTATGCGGCATACATATGTATGCAGGTGTGTTAGTGTGTATGTGTGTGCGTGTGTGTGTGAGTGTGTATGAAATAATAAGATAAAAGGTTTTTTTTTCAAACAAGCCAAATTGCCCAGAGATATGCAGAGATATTATATAGGAGGTTGTAATATGTTGAAAACATGGTTTCTCTAAATACTACTAGTATATTACTTCTAAGAATCGACGATTTCGTCGGTGTAATTGATATCCAAGTATGTAAACGTCGGTATTAATGACTCCGACCAAACAACAGAGATTTCATGTTTGAAAACATACTTTCCACATCACTGTATCACTGCTTAATGTCTGTTTAATTTTCAATCCTCGCTGTAAGAACACAGAGTTGACTTTGTAAAATCAACCGACTAAGATGCGAGATTTTGTTAATTATACTTTGTATTTGCCTAGATATTGCCTTTGATAAGTATTTGCTTTGTCGTTCGGCAATAGGATATTTTTCCCTTTCAGAGTGCGGGTTAGTCACCTATTAAAAGGCGGCAGAGGGTGGGGGTAATAGCACCGCTACTTGCCCTGTTCTTATGTAGTGCTGTGCTCCTCTACTCCTGGTGGTGAGAAAGGTCGCTAGAGCTCCCGAAGATGCATTGTGTTTAGAGTTAGGGATCTAAATTGATATTGATATTTATTTATTATTATTTTTATTTTTCCCCTTCACGAGATAAATTTAATTGATAGTTAAAAAAATATATTTATTTATTTCATATTATTACATTACATTATAAATTACATTAATGTCAATCTATACGTATTAATATTTTATTTATCTCTAGCTGCCAATACAACAAACCCTCAAGTTTTTAATTTTTTTGTAACAATATGTGTACTTATTTCTAGGAGCGCTCGTGGCCCAGCGGCGCGCGCGTACCGCGTGCGATATGCGAGGTTAAGGAATGTCGGGCGAGGTCAGTCCTTGGATGGATGACCGCTTTGAGTGGTTACTAACTGAGCGCTCCTGTGCTTTGGATGGCACGTTAAGCCGTTGATCCCGGTTGCTGTCTATGATAGCAGTCGTTAAGCCAAGTTAGAGGCCTCCGGGCGGCTTGGGAACTTCTAACAGTCAAGTTGCCCACTCACTTGACAAGCCTAATCCCAATAAGGTCTGGTTTCCCCCTCGGGTTGGAAGGTACAGATGGCAGTCGCTTCCGTAAAAACTAGTACCTACGCCAATTCTTGGGATTAGGTAACGGACCCCAGGCATCCTTCAGGATGCAACTGCACTGGGAATAACGCTAGGAGGATGATGATATGTACTTAATTCTAATGTTATCAAAAATAAACTTAACAGCTAATAGCGGACGGGGCCACGCACCGGAGCATGTACCTCATCCCAAAAAAAAGTAAAATAATAGATTTACTTGAGTTATAAACCTTCATACCAACTGTGATGTTGTCTACTTGGAATTCTTGACCATGTACAATCATTCCGGATCACGACCCCAAAATCATCCTGATACGTTAAGATATCTGCTTAGCATCATTTAGGCCGTAAGCTTCTATGCCACCAATCTTGTATTTAAAAAATTCGTAGAGCTGGCTCAAATCGATTCATTTGTCAACCAAAGTCAAGCATGCCCCGGAATTTTTAAGCCGTATGTTTGGCTCAACTTTCGAGGATCGGAACTTTTTCAGCCTACAGCTGAAACTCAAAGGCAAACTGTTTAAAAGTCGTCGTCTCTAGGGGCGTTTTAAAAACCAGGCACGGCGTAAGCACGCGGCAACCTTACAGTATCCGAGGTCAATTTGCCACTTACGTATCACATTTTAATACGGTAGTATGATGAATGAATGAATGAATTTTTATTTACTTCAGACAAGAGTCCATAATAATAATAGATACATAAATTAAACTAAATTTGACAGAATAATTAACATAATAATAGATGACGCCAGTAAAAATAAATTATTCTTGCATTTCCAATAAACAAAAATTGCGAAATTACTCGAAAAATATTGTTACGCTTCAACTATTTTTTATTATTTTCAAGTTTTTTAAATAATTAAATATAAGGGGACATTTTGTTTACACAAATCGAACTAGTCCCATAGTAAGCTCAATAAGGCTTGCCGTACTAGACGATGATATATTTGCTAGATATATATGTATATATAGGTATACTTAAATACATAGAAAACATCCAAGTCTCGGGAACAAATGCTTCTGCTCACCACAGAAACAAATGCCCTTACCGGGATTCGAACCAGGGACCTCTAACTTCGGAGGCAGTGTCACTACCAACTAGGCTAAACATGTCAAAAACGTTTCGTTGGTATGAAGTTTGTAGGGAAGTTGGACAAGTGACGTCACGGCAGCGATTATTTTTACCGACTTCAATAGAAGGAAGGAGGTTCTCAATTCGTCTGCATGTTTGCTTGTTTTTTTTATGTATGTAGTATGTACCCCGATAACACGTTGGCCGATTTTCAAACTTCAAACGTTTATTCGTGGCAACACACAAAAAAAAACAAATAAAGTTTATTTACAGACAAAAGAAAAAAAAACGGTATATTGATAATTCTTTTTTTGTTTCAAAGCAGGTACCCCGAAATTGGTGCCATATAAATTTGGTGTAGGTCTGATGATGGGATCTAGGAGGAATCGAGGGAACTCCTCGAATTTGATAGGCACGCATATGCCGATTTTATGTAAGTAACCAAGCATTGGCTCACGGAAACCACAAAATGGCATAACGAAGTACAAAATTGGAGTCGATTTTTTTTGTATAAATTATTAGATCTACATGCGCTTAATATTTTTCAAAAAATCATTAAAAAAACAAAAATAAGTTAAAGTGTACTTATGTTCCTAGTATTTTCTTGAGTATTGTCTTATTGGCCACTCGAGAACCTTTCCACCCCAACGGCCATCGGATGTACGTGCAATCTGTCATATGTAATGTCACACTAAGTTTAGCGATTCGGAGAGCTATATCGCTTAATTCGCTACTTTGGTTCTACTTATCAAAATAATCTTAGCTGACATAACGCAGGGAAACCGATTCCAAGTCTACATTTAGCTGAACCTTCGAACCATCTTGAACGTCACTCACCACTTTTTCTATACGAAAGCTAATGGACTCAAAAACATGCGTGCTTCACCGAGTCATATATCATGTTGGGATAACTATAGCAACCTCACATGTAACCAACCATCTTACTTACAACTCCTACAAAAATAAACCGTATTCCTTGCACATAAAGTTTATAATCAGCACTGGCGGTCGCTATCTAACACATGGCTTGTGGTAAAGGCAAGTTTGCAAAAGATTCATATTATATGACTGGGAATGTTGTCATGTAAGTGAATCCAATGTATTCTTATAATAATAAAGTTCTTTAACCATAACTGTCAATTTATATATATACTATTCGAAATAAATATACATAAAATCTGCCACCATCCCAAACCGCGGTCAAATAATAGGTACAGTTGAGTTCAAAAGTGCATGGACAAGTTTCAACCCTAATACTACAGTAATACGGTGGACATCTGTCCATGTACTTTGTAAGACTCTTCTCCAGAGTCACCAAGTCTTTATAGAGAATAAAAATTAGCTTAAGTAGTCCCTATGACAATTTTATTCGTGCCACATACTCGTAAACTTCTATGTCCGGTACTCACTAACAAAAAAAATCCCATACAAAGCATAGACTAAGAAGATAAATAATGCGTTGTTAAATATGTGAAAAAAAATATTTTGAGCACTGTCCTGCCTTTTCATATTACCTAGTTAAAGCTAGAAATAGAAGTCCAAACTCAAACTAAAACGGATTAAAACAGAAATTCAATATGCTCCACAAATATTTCAACTGCCAAAACAAATAAATCAAACGTGAAAATGCAGAGGAATAAGGCGAAAATCCATTGTCGCCTACCGGTGCGGTGTGCATGCGACATATTGCATCGGATGTCGTGCCGTATCCGTCCTTCAAGTGGGTCCCTGTAATAAGTTAACACTGCATTTTATAGCACACCTTAAAAAAGAATACAATACAGAACATAAGGCTTAGAGATAAATAACAGGCGATCTTCTTTTATAATATACATGGTAAATATCCCGTTTCTAACATTCATTCTAATAGGCGGTCTTATCGCTAAAGAGCGATCTCCTCGAGACAACCTATAGGGTAGCGGAGATAATACCCCTGGGTCCGGGTCTCTTTAAGACAAGAGTGAATAGGCTATTACTGAACTAGTGAGCAACATCTTAGACCTTGTCATCGCTTTCCATCAGGTGAGACTAGGGCCAATCGCTGGTGGTCGGGAGATTAATTTAAGTTTGGTTTTACTCGAGCAAATTAAATTAACCAGGACCTGCTGCGCTAACGCACACTGCCACGTTGTGGTAAAAAGATTCGGGAGTGTTAACTGAATCCCAGCCTGACAAACGAAATTCTAAACTTTATCGCCATCTCGCTCCAACCAGTCACGAAGCCCCGAAGTGGAAGTGAGTACGTTAACAAAGTTCCTATTTTGAAGGTAGACTTTGCTGGCCCGTTGATGGTGTTTGAATTGCAAATACGAGAACTAGAGTAAGCCTAGGACCCAATTTGCAACGTGTTTTTGACGTATTGAATGAGGGCTACAATTTTTGTGATCAACTGGCGCCACTGTCGATCAAGATCCAGCTGCCAAAGTTTGATATTGAATATTACGGGCGTAAAAACAAAGATTACATTTAAATCTTATTTAACGCGATGGCAAATATGGACTCGGTCTAGCTAGCCAGGCATTCGAGGGTTAAACCAAACACGCAATCAAAGTAATTTTGAACCTATAGAGAAATGTAATTGTTCGTTACAGAATAGAGGCTGTACTCGAATCTTGCTGGTTTATTTAGGTGCCGCGCTCAGGTATCAGAAGTGTCATTTATTTTTGTGACGGGTGTTTTGTGGATAAATGTAGTGGTTTACCTCCCTAGCTTAGTTCCTCATTTCATTATACTGTGTAGGTCAGTTTTATATTGATTGAAATATGCATGATTTTTACACATTATTATTGGTAAACGAGACTTAATTGCGTACTAAGTACTGAAAATTATTCACCTCAAGCCAAGCCAGTCAGCTCGTGACCACGGATGTTGTGATACATTTGAAACATTGGACACATTTACCAATAATAATTAGAAGAGTTTTAGTTTGTTAAGGCTTCGTGACTTTGCGGGATGGAATCAGCATGCGGTATTTTCAACTGTGCCGAGTTCTTACTAATGTCGTTTATATTTCCTCACTTGTCAGTTTACTGTCAGTATTACATTCAAGCAGTAGTATGAGCGAAGGCGGGGCAGTAAGTATGGACGCAGTACTGCATACGTACCGCCCGCTCCGCTTCCGCGTCAATCAGGAAGCAATCATTTAAATATGACGCGCATGCAGCAAAGAATCTGTACCGACTGGACTAACAGTTGAAGTTTACTGAAATCGCGCCGACCCTGAACGCCAAAGGCGCAAATAAACGTCGATTTGAAGACAGGATTTACGCCCCAAACGTCAGGATAATATGTTCAGGCTAATGTGAGATAAATTTTCACTTAACGGTGGTTAGCGGCCGTCACAAAATTAACGATCACTGTTCCGTTGAAAAAATATACGTACGTTGGCTACGTTTCATTACAAAAAAAAAAACAAAAATTGACTGTTTATTTAAATGCAACTTAAATTAGTATTGAAATACCTGACACCAGATTAAATTAAAATGCCCTTAGATAGGTACTGAACATTACAGTAAATTGTTTTCTGGCGTAAGAAAACTATCTCACTATTGTCCTCTGATGTGGAACCTCAGCCAGAGGACCAACTCCATGTTTTCAATTGTAATACTACAACTAACACCGATTGGACCATCTCAGTAGTCTTGGTAAAATAAATAAATAAATTACATTTCCTATTGGCAGTACATACTCGTGTAAATGAAAGTACATGCTCCTTATATTATCCGATTACTCAACCATAGACCTAAATATTTATTTCAGTCCACGGAACCCATTAAAACTAGATTTATATCCTCTTCATAAACATTATTTACTACCTGTTCTATCCATCTCAACTCGCATTAAGATTAGGCCATTTGTAATTATAAAACGGCCGCCATTTTGTTTTAAGGTCATTTAAATAATATATAGAGCTGTGTTTCGAAATGGTTTTTCACAATATACATGATTCGGTATTGTATTTAAATTGTTTTTACAACTAACAACCAAAACCTAGAACTTATTGCGATTAGTAAAATACTCGTAGATGGTTTCAACTATTTTGGGAGCACGAAGTAATATTATGGCGTAAAATTTTACTATACTTGGTGATCCGTTAAACATATACCGATTTATTTTATCGAAATAAATATTGAGCTGGTTTAGGTATTATTTTATTTATTGCAGATCACATTAACATAGGCATAAGGGTTAATTTGTATTTTTTCTTACATAATTAGGGACTTAATTAAGTCTACATTATAATTTAGTCAAGTGTGTAACGAAAATTAGTCATACACACTTGACACAATTAAGATTTACTTCGACATAATGAAGTGTTTAACTATGTACGAAAAATTACGAAGAATGATTAGTTTGTTTTAATAAATTAAGGAAAGATTAAAAATTAAAAGAACTTATAAATTCCATAAAAAAGGTTAAGCACTTGTGATACCGCATAGTTATTGCGATGATGACAATTCTGTGTTGACTTTTTGTCGTTAATTCCATTACCGATTGATAATTTTCAGAAAACATAGTCGCTTATTCACGTGCTATCATTAAAACTAATAAAATCACGTCTCAGGCTTCCTTCATCTATGTATAGGATATTAACGTCGCGATATTATGTTTATTAGTTAAGGGGATGCTTCGATTCGGTATCTAAACCACGCTCCCTGCTTGCCTGACACGCACGAGAAAACGATATGCACCACTTTTCGAGAATTACTTTCTTAAACAAACGATAAATAGGCACCTACGTATATAGGCTGATGATCTGAAGTACGAGTAAATAACATACCGACCTACCCAAATAGATAATACATCACCAACACTAAGCTATCTGTGAATATAACCGCTGTCCCGTTTACAGCGAATTCAGAGACATGATGGACGATCTCGATATCTACATCTCAGACGCAAACAGACACAAGTCCATATTACATCACACACGATTATACTTCTGTTTACAAGTAGCATACGTTCTAAAATGGCGTAGCAAATATGTGGTCTTAAGACGCTCGAGTTTCGAATAGGGATATATCAGTATCAGATCAGCTGACGACAACACAATATATTTGGCGGGAGTAGATCGCTATTATATAATTATCGGAAATGCCATATTCAGGAATTCTTTAGCTGCGAATAGAACTGAAGTCCCTTAGCGTCCGCTATTTCGCCCGATATTCATACTCATAACATAAAATAAATAAAATAATGGGAGTGCTCGTGGCCCAGCGGCGCCCGCGTACCGGGTGCGGTATACGAGGTTAATCAACGTGAGGCAGATCTTGGATGAGTGACCGCTTTGAGTGGTTACTACTGAGCGCTCCCGTGCTTTGGAAAGCACCTTAAGCCGTTGATACCGGTTGCTGTCCACGACAGCAGTCGTAAAGCCAGGTTAGAGGCCTTCGGGCGGCTTGAGAATGAGTATAGTTTTCAAAAAGTTTGGATGTCTGAATTTTATAATTAAGTACAAATAACAAATATTGAACTAGAAATGAGAGAAAATAGTTGACTAAGCTAATATTAAATAACTAGAAGTTGACTAAGCTAATATTAAATAACTAGTAGTTGACTAAGCTAACATAAATAAACTAGAAGTATGTGTACGTATGCGTGCGTGTTCGTATGATCATAATCATCATTTGTAGCCTAAATATTTATACAGTGGATTTAAAAATAAATTAACATAAGTTACAATAAAGCTAGCGAAATGTCAACGAAAATTTTACAATAGTAAGTTGTAAATTCCAATTTGAGGCACTATCTCGAGCATATGATCCCTTTCCTGTCATTTTGTTTTCAGAACTAACAAGTTTCAAAAGAATATCAATCAAAATCAAAAAAAAAATCAAAATCAAATATTTATTCTGCAAATAGGCCACAAGGGCACTTTTACAAGTCAAAGCGTGAATTTATACAATTTAAAAAAGAAAAAACTGACAATCTTACTTAATAATAATGATTAAAAAATATACTGATTAACAATTATATAAAAATAAATTTACAAATATTAAGGACGTATTGAATACGATCTGTCCGAATAAACAAAAAGTACATAAAATTAATTTAATATCTCAGAGATGTATATGGTCTCTGAGCGTCCAAATACGATTAATAACAATTATTTAAAAGTCCTTAGAGATGTAAATGATCTCTAAGCGCTAAAATTAAAATAAGTAAACTTAATATTGTTAGAGATGTATAAGGTCTCTAAGCGTCAATAACAATAAAACTAATCCAGAACAGGACTATGTCTCTCGTCAATCTACATACAATAAAATAACACTAGTATTAAGGTATTTACTTTGCCCTTGCAAGCATGAACAGATAACCAGTCATTCCCTACATTGATTACACAAACCCTCTGATAGTTAAATACAGACAATAATAGCTCGTATAGCTAAGACATAAAGTTCATGTCAATTAAAATTGTATAGTGATCCTTCAACAATTAAAAGGTATTCAAGCGCCAGCACCAGCGTCGTGTTCGTTTTATTTTCATGTGTTATTCTTGTCTAACAGTGTTTTTATGTCATTTGTTTATGACTAATTATATGAATGAAATATTTCTGACGTGAACATTTATAGATACGGAACGTTCCTGTGCATATGTTTTCGATTAAGCAGGAAAATAACTGGTTTGAAGAATCTCCATGCCAGAAAGAAGATGGTTCGTAATATTTCGAGAACTGCGATGTAGAAAAAATGGCTTGGTCAAATCATCACATAACGTTAGTATAAATGCATATTTTACACGAAAAATATAACGATATAACTATCCCGATTATTTCTATTTATTATTCTCAAACAACATTTCTAAACTAAGTTAGTAATTCAATCGTCTTTGCGTGTATCTTTGTTATGTTAACTCGTATGAGAATTTGATAAAAATACCTTGTTTCACATAAAAAAAAATATAAATCGGTTCACGTGATAAAGAATTATCCTAGAAAAACCAACATATAAGTACATACTATTTTGTTTAGTCTCGCAAATTAGTAACAAAATGCGCCAATATATGGCGCTGTACCCATGGCGTTCACTTTTTGCAAGATTTTTCCTGGGATCGGGATATTCGGGTACACAATCGTTATACGGAACCCTCGGTGCGCGAGTCGGACTCGCACTCGACCGGTTTTATATTCTAATTATTTTATATGAAAATTTTAAATATAAATGATAATTCTGGTACGCACAGTGCAGCACATACTAAGCTTTAGGCTTCCGAACTTATGCGTTCAGTGTGATTACGGATGCGTACGATGGAAATAATATACCTACAATATGAAATAACTATAAAAAAAATTGGGGACAATCTTACACAAATCGACCTAGTCCCAAACTAAGCTAAGCTTGTACTATGGGTACTAGACGACGATATGCATACTTATATAGATAAATACATACTTAAATACATAGAAAACATACAAGATCCTAGAACAAATATCCGTGCTAAATGCACAAATAATGCCCTGGCCGGGATTCAAACCCGGGACCTCTAGCTTCGGAGGCAGTGTCACTACCAACTAGGCTAAACTTCAGATTTAGTTCTTACTACAGTTTGATTAAGGCTCGAGTGGCTCGACATTCACCAAAATGTTGTCTTGCTCGCTCGCTATCGTTAGCTAGAGATGTCGATATGTTGTCCTCGTATTTAAAAAGATATTGGTGTGTCGCTGTAAGACTGCCTCAGAGCGTACATTAATTTATATTGGAGAATCACTCCAAAAAATTAAAGGTCGAACTACGAAGAAATTCCTTGTGTTTGTAATCGAGTATCAGTGGTATTATTTTGAGACCTCCCTGAACAGGCGATGTTCAGTCAATTTAGATTACACGATCCATAACGTGTTTTCTTACAAAACGAACCCGACACGGCGTAATTTCCGTAACAGTGATCTCCCGTTTAGATGGCGATATCTTTGATGTCCACTCCCGCGGAGATGATTAATGACATCTAGAACTCGTGATGGTTCAAAGAATACACATGTTTAATAGTAAATTCCAATTTAAAAATGGAAGGCACTGTGGTCGAGTGGTAAGGTACGCGTCTTTCAATCTTTAGGTCACGGTACGGTAGGTTCGATTTTCTCCATCTATAAACCTACCATAGCTAAAAGTGGCACTAAAAAATAATTTTCGTGTACTCTGCCTACCCTTTTGGGAATATAGGCGTGAGCTTATGTACGTATGTATTGATAAACCAGATTTTTTCTTTGACATTCCCTCATTATCCCTATTGAGCCCTACTTGATTTTGCGATCAAATTTGTAGCACAGAAGGGATGCGGGCAGCGGCACGCCAGTGCTACGGGTCGACGAGTGCTACGAGCGGGGCGTATCGATAAGTGAATAGCTTTGCCATTCAGACGGCATATGTTAATTTTGCCATTTGGCACGGAACCCTAAATGTTGCTATCCGACACGCACTTGACCAGTTTTTTGTATGTTGCGACAATTGTTAAAACATCAATGCCATTTTTTTTATTTTCATATTTTTCTTCAGTGTGATTTTATATTACCTGACCATTCGAACTTAGTAAGAATTATGTAATTTTCCACTAATATTTTTCGCAAACGAACGATAAGTTTTCTTTGACATCCCAGTGGTGGCGACTGGCGACCGACATGATGGGTTCAGACCGCCAACTCACGAGCCAAAAATATAGACCGTAAGCAAGCATATAAGTGCAGCGCGGCAATATGGGCTCCACGGGAGATGAAGTACTGCAGTATGATGGAAAGGATACAAAATAAGTTTACCAGGTACTTATACTGGAAACTGTATGGAGTATACCCTTTCTATCCGTTGATGTACCCGACATTATTTGTAATAGGTATGGTAGGGTACAACAAATTGGAAACTCGTAGGGATCTGGCACTGGCGTGCTATGTGGTTAGGATCTTGCGGGGCAACATCTGCAACCCGGGCATATTGCAGCAGTTAAGCCTGTGCGTCCCCGACGCGTACGCGGGGCGACGGAGGCGGCCGCGGCTGCTGGCGGAGCCGCGCGGCAGGACGAACCTAGTCCGCAACGCACCCCTCAGCTGTGCTATCCGAATACTAAATCTAGTTGCTGAAAAGATAGATTTATTTTATAGCTCTAGTAACGAATTTATTACAATAACTATGCATGTTCTTTGTTATAGTAGAATTAATTAGACTAGTTATTATTATTATGGTTATGGCACTGTCGAATTGGATGAATCTGTAAGGATAGTTGCTGTGTGTGAAAATAATAAAATAAATAAATATTTAATTTGTACCCGCTGGTAGATTTATGACGTTTTTTTTTTATTTATTTAATGGCACTGTAAATGCTTTCTTAGCCCTACCTTATTAAAATATTATTCAAATAATTATGTAAAGAATTGGCCATAAATAAATTGTTGTGATCGTCTAGTTCAAATAGTTACGGTTAGAACCCTTCACGTTGTGTTAAAATCACAATATAAAATAAACTGTTAAAAATAATAAAAACATAATTTTGCTTGTAATAAAATAAAACACAGTAAACGCAGTTATTAAAATGCCGTAAAATCACGAAATAAAACGCGTACAAAATTATTGTCAATAATCAATTTCGATACATGAAAACCATGACCGGGAATTGATTAAATTATTCGCAAATGATATTAAACGAAAGAATATATAAAATATCCGCAATAAGATAAACATGGAAATTTAAATCAAATAATCTGCATTCGTGAAAAGCAATAAAAGTCTATCTACATAAGTGAACATGCGACTCACCCGTTTCAGCATCAGCTCGAACAAACAAAATCGATTTAATTAGAATAAGTTACAATTATTATTATCACTAATTACATACATTTATTTCTAACTTAATATTACTAATTTTATATTGTAATGCGAAGTCCAACACGGTGTATAACAACGATGACCTGAAAAACCCGACTACGAGGGGACCTTGAGAATTTAGACCTTAGGTCTTGAAAATGGGACCTAGACCTAGGCTATGTCTTTGATATTAAGGGGGCTCACCTTCACACCTACACCCCCGCCATCTCGCAAAACCTTGATGAGTGCAACCTATCAATCCTTATCTACTACTGAATTCAAACCTTCCCACCTACACATTCCTCATCAATCTGTCACACTTTAAAAAATGTACTTTACGCAGAATGCCAAGTAATTTATTTATTTTACTTAATTTACGCTAAGCTTTACGCGCTGCTGAATTTACGCTTCCCTACTTCGTCATGCAGCCGCGATTTATCTGTATCAAAGATAGTGATTGTTGTCGAAAGTGTACAAGGTACTCTGAATATTATTTATGCTCTATAACATCCACTGTACTGCCTATCCCTTAAATTGGATAGCATTGTCACTCTACTTCCACTAATTGACGCAGATGCCAAAGGTCCGTATAATCGAGCGATTACGTCCCAGAATAGACAGAGCGAAATGTTACAGAACACATAAATAACTCAGGCCTTGGTTGTATACCTAGTGTGTAATGTTACGGACCCTAGCTTCTAAAGGCCTGACACGTCAAGACCTTTAGGTAAGGCCCTGATTCAGCTACATCAATAACCCAGGACCTAGTGTCAGCCAAGTTACCTTCTGCCGAGTGTACCTAAATGCATGTATAAAAAAATAGACTAAACGTGTGGTGTGTCAGCTTGTGTATGTAAGTGTAATGTGGTGAGTACGCGAATGTGTGTTCATTGTATCCAGGCTATGCCACGGATTACAATGTGTGTGTATGTAATAGTTTTTTATTGTAAGTTCACTATCCTGTCACAAATAATAGAATCAAAAGCAATCAAATGCGTGATATTACAAAGTGTCAAAAGTGTTGGAAAGAGCTAGTGAACGTAAGAGATGTATGTGATAATAACTTTCTCCAAAAAATCATTTACTTTGCAATATCAACATTTAATTCATGCAGTTTTATTTAAAATAATGCATATAAAAACAAGAGCTAAGTATTTTGATTCCACTTTCATTCAAGTACATACTAAAATATAATATGAAAATAGAGTTAATTTTTGACCCTAGTGGTCCCTAATAAATCTTCTCTGGAACACTCGATCAGCCCCAGTGATTATGCAGAAATTACCTAACACACCCTTGTATATTGGAACAAAACTACATAGAAAGTCCCACCAACAATTTTGTGGCTGAATAGCTATTGAACCCTAATACTAGCTATCAAAACACTCGAGTTCACCCGACGCGACGAGATACCTAAAGGGATAAAAAATATATACATTATATTGTACTTCCTTAGCACTGACTCTAACTAGAAAAATACAAAATAACACACTTATAATTATTAACAAATAAAATCAAATCACTTAGAGTCTTTACACACTGAGTTCAATGTCAATTGTCTGTTCACTAAGAAATGTCTAAAATATCTATAAATAGCACTAAAATTATATTAAGGGACAACTATTTTAAACTAACAACCGCGAAACGTATGCGCTAGATATTAATATTAATTAATAAATTATTTAATTGAAAAGGGATTTCTTTAGAATTATCGACCTTTTCGTAAGGAACGCGAACCCCGACTCCTGAACTATTTTAACACAATATCCCACATGAATTCCTACGCATTCTCAAATGAAGCAATTTATCTATAATGCATATGAACTTACGTCATTTTAATTCAAAAATTATACACGTAATCAATAATATAGCTAATAGACGCAAGTGCTATATTATTACAGTTAATTTAAGCTCTTTTGTTTTTAAAGTTTTTGGATTTTTTTCAAGTACAGCCATCCACTTGAAGTCTGCGCCCAGCTAGCAACTCGAGACGTCAACACACTCCAGATTAAAGAAGTACCATAAATTTAGAAATTTATGACTGTATTTTGAATAGGTTAGATTTCAAAGAAAACTTGTCGTGGGAACATTTTTTAGGCATTCGTGTTTAAATTTCTAATTACCTATTATTTATATAGGATAATTATTTGCATACTGTGACCACTGTGGTTACAGCACTGTGGCAATGGAACTTACTGTGAACATCCAACGATAAATATATATACCTCAATTAAATTTGTGTTCTACTTTGTGTAGAAGCTCACGGCATTTCCAATTGAACACCAACGTCCGATGTAAAATGAAACTGGTGTTCAATTGAAATACCGTAAACTATGTTGTGCCGTATCCTAGTTAAATTAAATTAAACAAACATTTTACTTATCAACAAATTTAATTTTTAATGTATCTCATCTCATATTCGGGAAAACGATATATTTTCGTTCTTTCACAGAGTTCTACGTTTTACAACCACAACCATCGTACATTTTGCAAAATGAGAACTTGCATGCCACATACGACGCACTTCACTATCTTCCATTTGCTGTCCAAACAATGGTTATTACGGGTGTCCAGACGAATTTTCGATTAGCTACACACTGTTTCGTTTGTTTACTGCATAATACTGCATAAGAAACTGGCCACGATTTTGAAATTTCCAAATATACATTTGTGATGGGTGAACATTTTTGAAAGATTTAAAAGTGTGATTAACTGGTCATAACACAGTTCTCAGATCTATTAGTTAATTAACTAATAAATGTAAACTTGGACCACTTAAAACAATTAAATGTCGAGTACTGAACAAACGAGGAAGCAATAAGGACTGAATTTAAAATATATGATTATATATTTTTATCTCTATATCACGCTATATTAATGCTAAATTAACCAAAGTATCACAGACCCACGCATGCTCACAAATAGAGCAACTTATTCCAAGTCCATTAGGGGATTCTTAATGCCAGTTTTTTAAAAGTATGTAGTTGGAGATGCAGTTAAAGAAGCAAACAAACGCATTAGCGCGATTATTGGGCGAACGGCAGTAAAGCTGTCACGGCGAGATGAACGGCGCGGTTTATGGGGCAATAGATAGTAGACTGTGGTAGATGAGGAACTAAAAAGCTTGAAACGCTCAGAGCGGTGGCGGCGCGGTGCGGGGCGGAGGCAGTTTTTCATTTTTGATCTTTCCGACTCTATCGACTATCGACACTTTCGATTGCTTTATATGTCACACACGCCGCCTCCGCTCCGCTATCCCGCGCGGTTGTTTGGTGCGAAGTCCCCCGGACCGCGTTTGCTCCACCACAAAATCGCCTCCACCCCGCAACGACGCTGGGGTTTCAAGCTTAAACTATAACTTTAACATCTGACCTACCATTGAAGGGCGAGTATAGTCTTTCATTACTTTGATGCATCCCAATTGTAGCAATATTGTGACGTTAGAGCGACAAACCACTAAAATGATCATCTACATTTGCTGTTGACTGTACCAACTTTGATTATAGACCGATCAACGTTAAAATATGGCGCCGGCAGCTGACATCCCATAGAACTTGACAAACTTGCCATAAAATCAGATTTAAATGAACACCGCTTGCGATTACAGATAATACAGATGCGTAGGCGCAACCCTAAGGTGTCTTCATGACTTGTCTGCGATCGACGAGAGATCGACATCGACATGCGGTATTTTGTTCTTTGACGTTATTTTACTCAAGATTTGTTTAGTTTTATCGATACCGCGCCGCCTCCGCATCGACAAGGCAGGAAGTGGCCTTACTGGCCTTATTCACAAACCGACTCGTCCTCTACTAACTTCTATGTATTATTTGTGTTTGTAATAAATAAATATTTTTTCTTTCTTTTTTCTTTCCTCCCCTGTCACCTCACACCTCGCCGACTTCAAGATTTCAAAAGAGGAGGTTATCAGTTCGGTTGTATGTTTTTTTATTTTTTATTTGTTACTCCAGAACTTCTGTACCGTCATTTCTGAACCGATTTTGAAAATTCTTTTTTTGATTGTAAGTGATCTTCAAGTGATATTCAAGTTGATCCCGTTTTTGTCAAAACGCAGTTCTCATGATGGGATCCATGAGGAATCGAGGGAACTCCTCAAATCTTAAAGGCAAACATATAGTGATTTTACTATTTTCATGAACTAATCAAGCATTTTCATTCAAAAAAGTGACATTTGATGAAGTGGAACTGCTGATGATGATCAGAACGGAACTCTTCAACGACGCATAGTTCACGTTTGGCGAATTGCCCTTTTTGCTGTGTTTTTTAAGCAATTTCGATGTTTAAGACAATCATTAGTCAAGCTGGAGTTCTGATGATGGGATCCATGAGGAATCCAGGGAACTCCTTAAATGTAAAAGGCAGACATATAGAGTTCTGATCTGATCCTCATCAGCAGTTCCACTTCATCAAATGTCACTTATTTAAATGTAAGTGCTTGATTTGTTTATGAAAATACTAGAATTACTATACAGGCTGTTCGGCACATGAACCGTTAAAATTTTTTGGCGTGCTGGTACAGGGTGGTTTCCTACCATTCCACCCTTGGACCCTGGGTCCTAAGAGTTACGGTAAAGGAGGTACGATTTTTAAATTTTATTACCTAAATTACCCAAAATCTGACCTTCGAAGCCCCATAACTTTTTTGTGTATGCTTTTACATGCATAACTTGCTAACAAATCAATATTACATGTCAGGTATTAAAATATAACAACAATTAACATGTATAGGAAAAGTATGAAAACACTTAAAGCTATAACTACTACTATACTAAATAAATAAATAAAAATAAAAAACAAATTACAAAAAGAAAACTCCATCCAAAAGTTCTGCCTGCGGCATGGACCCCAAAACGCTGGCAGCGTTTCCCCTCTGAACCGCAAGAGCGATCCGTTGAGAGAGGTACGCGCCAGCTTTGGGGTCCCCTGAGGCATGGACCAGCCGCGAGGACAGGGCCTTCATGAAGCTCTTCATGTCGGCTGACCAGGGTCCCATGGTTTCCACTGCAAGCGCCGCAAACTCGTAGCTCTGTACTAGAGAGGAGTATTTGCGGCGTTTGAGTATTTGGGCCTGATCAGCCGCAGCGCCGGCCTCGGAACGGGTTACCTGAATGTGGGACAGAGCGAGCGTATCGACGCACGTTGCGTCCCACACCAGGGCCCTCCCGAGTTTCCACGGTACCAATGTTACTCCGTCAGGGCGCTTGCCATCGTCTCTTGTCATACCTGCCGGTTCTAATGACGAGGGTATGGAGGCGGTAGCGAGCGCCCGACGCACCAGGTCGTTTATGGTACCGTGACGGTACATGCGGCCGGCGCTTCTGTTACATGAAAGGCCATGTCGACCCAGCTGGTCCACACCTTTGCCGCAAACACAAGTGTGGGGAAAAACAACAACTTGCTTAATTGTCTTACCTAATAATAATTGACGACCTGTTTAGCCTAGTTGGTAGTGACTCTGCCTCCGAAGCTAGAGGTCCCGGGTTCGAATCCCGGCCAGGGCATTTATTTGTGCATTTTTCACGGATATTTGTTCTTGGGTCTTGGATGTTTTCTATGTATTTAAGTATGTATTTATCTATATAAGTATGTATATCGTCGTCCAGTACCCATAGTACAAGCTTTGCTTAGTTTGGGACTAGGTCGATTTGTGTAAGATTGTCCCCCAATATTATTATTATTATTATTACGTGTATGTAGTGTGTGTTTAAAAATACATTTTTTTGTAACAAATAACACAAAATGAACACGTGGGGCTTCTTGTTAACAAACAAAACGAATGTACGAAAACATTTAAACTTCAAAATTCAATTTAAAAATAATGAACTGCTAATGAGAGCTTCATTTTATTTTTAAATGTTTTTAGTTTATGATGTTTCTAACGGTATGCAACACACGGGATCATACTTTAAAAAATACTCCAATTAAGGTTTTAGTCTGAAGGGTGAAGAAAGTCTTACTAAAACAAAAGCATGAAAATGAAATGAAATTGGGTAATTTAGTTAAAAATTAAAAAAACATCGTACCACCTTGACCGTAACTCTTAGGACTCAGGATCCAAGGGTGGAATGGTAGGAAATCACCCTACCAACACGCAAAAAATTTTGTCTGTTCGTGTGCCGAACATCCTGTATAGTAATTCTAGTATTTTTATAAACAAATCAAGCATTTACATTTAAATAAGTGACATACTTTAAAAAATACTCCAATTAAGGTTTTAGTCTGAAGGGTGAAGAAAGTCTTACTAAAACAAAAGCATGAAAATGAAATGAAAGCGCAGATTTTGGGTAATTTAGGTAAAAATTAAAAAAACATCGTACCACCTTGACCGTAACTCTTAGGACTCAGGATCCAAGGGTGGAATGGTAGGAAATCAGATTCAGATTCAGATTCAGATTATTTTATTTCTCAATAGCATGACAGTTTTCATTAAATACAAACAAAAATATGCATACGTACTGAGATCGTCAAGATTTCAAACGATTATACATTATTTTAAACTATTATACATTATTTCAAACTATTATACCTTTGATTTTCAATTATTAAACATTATTTTATAGATTATAATTTATAATATATTTCAAAAGAGTTTTTAAATAATTATTTGATTAAATTTTAATTCGTATACCATTTAATTAGTTATTAATCGATTTAAAAGATAATTCTTTCAGCTTAAGGTCATACATGAATATATTAGTACTCGTTATTCAGGTATTCCTTAACGCTATATAGTGTCTTGTCAAGTAGCAGCTGTTTAACTTTGCGACGGAATGCGTTAATGTTAGGCTCAGTTTTTATCTCTGCTGGCAGCTTATTGTATAGTTTCGGTCCTATTATATTGGGACATTTTTTAACTATTTGTAGTTTGCATATATTTTGTTTTATATCATCAGGATATCTTGTCGGTCGTTTACTTACGTCACCGATACGCTTAAATTCTCTGGGGTTATTCCTGACATACATTATAACTTCTAGGATATATGTCGACACCATTGTTAGTATTCCTAGTTTATTAAAATGTTCTCGGCAACTATCTTTATATTTTGCATTAGCTAGGATTCGAATAGCCCGTTTTTGCATTTTTAATACACGTTCAAAGTCGGTTGAGTTTCCCCATAGTATAATCCCGTAAGACAAAATGGAATGTATGTATGAAAAATAGGTTTCTCTCAGATGGTAGTTTGATATGAGAGGTTTCAATTGTTTCAGGATGTATATGCCTTTGGCTAGCTTTCCGCAGACTGAGTTTACATGCACTTTCCATGATAATGTTGGATCTAAGTTGAAACCGAGTAGCTTCACATGCTGTACGCCATGAAGCATTGTGCCATTTGACAAATCTATTTTTATTTCATTAGAGTCCTTTTGCCGAGTTTTAAATTTCATTATATTTGTTTTTTCAGAGTTTAGTTTGAGGCCATTAATTCTAAACCACCACTCCAGTTTCTGTAGAATTATTCTTATTTTATTAGCTAATTTGTCATCACTTTCATCACTTACAATAATAGTCGTGTCATCTGCATATAATAAAATTTCTCCATCAATGTCAATTTTATCAATATCATTTAAGAATAATGAGAATAAGGTGTTACCTAAGGACGATCCCTACCAACAATCAATCACCCTACCAACACGCAAAAAATTTTGTCTGTTCGTGTGCCGAACATTCTGTATAGTAATTCTAGTATTTTTATAAACAAATCAAGCATTTACATTTAAATGAAAAGTGGGGGAGGCCTATGTCCAGAAGTGGACGTCTATGGGCTGATATGGTGGTGGTGGTGGTGGAAGTGACATTTGATGAAGTGAAACTGCTGATGAGGATCAGAACAGAACTCTTCAACGACGCATAGTTGGAGTTTGGCGATTTTTTCTCTTCGTTATGTTTGTCAAGCAAGCTAGGTATTCAAGGCATATTTTTGTCAAGCATGAGTTCTGATGGAGGATTCCATGAGGTATTGAGGGTACTTAGTCTTCTACCATTATAAACACCCTAATAGCCAGTGCACCATCTAAGTATAATAATCTTTCACTGGCCTCTCCCATTGAAGTCGGTTTTTTTTTTCTTAAAAATTATATATGGCAAGTGTCAAACGTCATTGGTTTAATTTTGACAGTTTCCATGTTTTTATATGGGTGAGGTGTGAGGTAACAGGTGAGGACGGGTCGGTTTGTGAATAGAGAGGAGAGGGCTGATGTCGCAACGATTTCCACACTTGACAGGATACTGTCAGTATTACTTATCACATTCAAAAGTTACCGACAAGTGCAATATACTCTATCTCCGGCTTTATTTATGCTACAACGGTGGCAAACGAGCATACGGCCTGTTTGATGGTAGACAGACAACAAAGCTTGTGAACTCCACGACAACAAACGCTTTGTTAACCCGAAATGGATTTGAGGATTCGTTGTATTGACAACTAGACACAAATCAGGTTCCCTTATTTGTTGTAGTGCCACATCTATTCCTACGGCCATCTACAAATTGGACACAATTTCATTCGCACAGTAATAAATCCTCACAAATGAGGAAAAACTGAAAGGCGATATCACACCCAATCCCAAAACTACATCACAATACCAAAACTAAGTGTGTTCATGCTCCCTCTTTCTGTCCTTTCATTCGTTATTGGTGAGTATGGGACAGAATGGCGTTCTGTGAATCTTTTGGTATTTGGTTGAGTCTGTCGGTAAAAAATGGGAATCGGGTTATTGCATTCCATTTCAGTTTTTGATTCTAAATATGAAGTTAAATATCCTGAGGAAGAAGTCTAAATATGTTTTTATATGTTTTGGCAAACTAGCATAGGGCATATTGTAATCGGCATGAAAAAAAATTACAAATTATTTATTAATGTTAATGTTCCAAAAAATTTTATACCAAATTGATGATGATGAGATGTATTTTTTACAGAATATTGATCGATTACTTTCAGAATCCTGGGTCCCCAAGGGTCAGAAACCTCAAAGATCATCTTTCTACCAGAAAAATCGGAGGTTCACTTTAAGGTTTCACTCTTTAACAGAGCGCCCCCGGAGTTACAGCGGGTTAACTAATAACCAACTAGAATTGATATAAAGTCGACACTGACCCTTAAATCACGTGAATCAGCGAAAAGGCCGTAAAGTCGCTCGCGCTGGAAATAATCTGGCTGTTTGTCGCGCCATCCTGAATTATTCATTGGTAGTGGGTATCCAGAGGAACGACAGTTTCTTTATTTTTTTTCGTTATTTACTAATCATCCTCCTAGCATATTCCCGGTTACATTCTAGAGGAGCCGGAGGTCCGCTTTGGCACCTAATCCCAAAATTTGTCGGTGGCACTTGTTTTACAAAGGGTACTGCCATCTACCCTTCCAATACAGTGGGAAAAGTAAGACCGAAGAAGAATAAGACCGATAGCAGTCGCTGGCGGTTGCTAATCTTCTATATTAATAATTTCGTGCAGGGGTACGGTAGACCCGAACGAGACCTGTCTCAAATTGAAGAACGTATAAAAATAACGATTTCGAGTTGAACATATGTATCCGCAAAATTCGGATTGTCGCGTATTTTGCATTAAAAAGTGTTAATTTTACGACAAAAGGTCCGCCATATTAAATTTGTTGGTTGACAGCACAGACTACTAAGAAGATACTGTTGACAGCGTCGGGTTGGGTACGTTCGGAAATTGTAAACTATGTTTGCGTCCGGTGTGTTGGCCAGGTTGCTGGGCGTGGATTCGGCTAGCCGCGTCTGCAGCGTTTTGTTTTTGTAGTTTTCAAGCGTTCTATACACCTATCAGCCAAGCTAGCACGATAACTTATACCGTCACGTTATATGGGCGAAATGTATTAAAACGTCACATAAAACGTAACGGTATCATCTCTCATGCTAGCTAGGCTGATTGTCACAACAACCGCCTTCAAGCGAATGTATGGGGCCTGTTATATGGTTATTATTATCACGTGATACATTCATATCACGATAAGTATCACGTGAATATTGAAGCAGAATCCATACAAATTTGAAAACTGCGATAATATTGACACCCCACCACCACCACCACCATATCAGCCCTAGGACGTCCACTGCTGGACATAGGCCTCCCCCAATTTCATGGGGGGTAAATGCCATAATCGCCACGCTTGGCATGCGGGTTGGCGATCGCAGTATCTCCACCGCACTCAAGGAATGCTATTGACACCCCAGTATTGTGATAAAATTAATCGTGTAAAGGACACCACTTGAATGTTTGCTGAGTCTGTCCGCCATCTTAAAGCTGCGTCTCTATTTTGTTTGTGACAAACTACTAGATGACTTATGGCTTTTAAACGTCTAGCAAAATTCTATCCCTATCTCGCTCTATCTTATAACTTAGTGGTACTGGGGGTCTACTCCGAAATTCGAAATCCGAACTTCGTATGGTGCCATTCCTTTCACTCATATAGTCTATGACAGGAGAGTGAAAGGGACGGCACCATACGAAGTTAGGATTTTGAATTTCGGAGTAGACCCCCAGCTCATGCCGTTCGCCGCGCTCGGACGTTAGAGGCGCTACCGCGAACCGAAAACGAAGTATCTGCCTCTCTCTCACATGTATATTCGAACGACAGAGAGGAAGATAGTTCGTTTTTGGTTCGCGGTAGGCCCTCAGGCATCAACTTTAAAACGAATAGGGTATTTTACTATAAGAGAAATAAAATTCAAAATGTAATAAAAACCAGCCAAGTGCGTCGGAGTCGCACACTGAGGGTTCCGTACAACTAAAAAACAAATGTGATTTATCAATATATTGATATTTTTGGTAAAATATACTTCATAATAAACATTATCACCTAATTTCAAGTTGTGGTCGATGGGAAGTTAAAAAATTATATGTGTGACAACACACGGAATGTTCTTTGACTTTCTTCGACCGTCCGCCGCGCTCGGACTAAAGTGCTACCAACCGAAAACTAAATATATATGCCTCTCTGTCGCACTTGCATAGTCGAGCGCGGAGAGGGAAATACTTCGTTTTCAGATCGCGGTAGGCTCTCTGGTCTGACGGCTCCTATTCCTGGATGGTGCGCGTATCGGAATGTGAAATACCTTTGGCAAAACGGAACAAGTTGTTAAATAGCTTCCATTAATTGGAGAAAATATTACCAACTGTTATTATTATCACGCGAAACACTGCATATTGAAGCAACATCCATAGGGGCCTGTTACATGGTTATTATTATCACGCGATATACTCATATCACAATCCGTATCACGTGCAATGAATATTGAAGAAAAATCCATACGATTTTGAAAACCACGATAATATTGACACACCAGTATTGTGATAATATTAAGCGTTTAACAGACCCCATACAATTTTAAAAATCGCGATAATATTGACACATAATATTGAGTGTAAAGGGCCCCACTTAATAGAATTTGGCGGAGAATAGAGAGCTGCTACCGCGAAACGAACGAACATCGTGTATTTCCCTCTGTGTCGCTCGATTTTGCAAGTTCGACAGAGAGGGAGATACACGAACTTCATTTGTTTTCGTTCGCCTTAGCAGCTCTAACTTCGCACCAAAAATACTGACTGGCACATCAATCAAATTGCACATCTGAACTGAATTTTAATGAACAATTAGTATTTTAGCTATACAAATCAGTACTGATTACGGTGTCAAATTTTTTATGTGCCTTTAAATACTACCCTTATAAAAATGCTTAGGATTAACTTGCAAAGATACTAGCCTTTGCCCGTGACGTCGTCAGCGTAATCTTTTAGTCCCTATTCCATATGTTAATCCAGACTACGAGTACAGACTATATTTCTATACGAAGTTTCATCATGATCCGTTGTTGTAATGTTTTTATTTTATACATTTTTGTACACAAATTCTTTTGTCGTTTGCATAACTGTCACGAATAAATATTTACTTTATTTATTTCACCCGAGCGAAGCCGGGCTTTCATCTAGTATATTAATAATTTCGTGCAGGGGTACGGTAGACCCGAACGAGACCTGTCTCAAATTGAAGAACGTATAAAAATAATGATTTTTGAGTTGAACATATGTATCCGCAAAATTCGGATTGTCGCGTATTTTGCATTTAAAAGTGTTAATTTGATGACAAAACGTCGGCCATATTGCCCACAGACTATATTGCTATATTAAATTTGTTGGTTGACAGTGTCGGCTACGTTCGAAAATCGTGAACTATTTTTGCGTCCAGTATGTTGGCCATGTTGCTGGGCTGCGTTCTGGGTGATGGGCCATCATCGCACATTGTGTGGATTCGGCTAGCCGTGTCTGCAGCGTTTTGTTTTTGTAGTTTTCAAGCGTTCTGTACACCTATCAGCCTAGCTAGCACGATAACTTTTACCGTCACGTTATATGGGCGAAATGTATTAAAACGTCACATAAAACGTAACGGTATAATCTATCGTGCTAGCTAGACTGATTGTCACAACAACCGCCTTCAAAGCGAATGTATGGGGCCTGTTACATGTATTCATATCACGATAAGTATCACGTGAATATTAAAGCAGAATCCATACAAATTTGAAAACTGCGATAATATTGACACCCCAGTATTATGATAATATTAATCGTGTAAAGGACACCACTTGAATGTTTGCTGAGTCTGTCCGCCATCTTAAAGCTGCGTCTCTATTTTGTTTGTGACAAACTACTAGGTGGCTTTTAAATGTCTAGCAAAATTCTATCCCTATCTCGCTCTATCTTATTACTTAGTGGTACTGGGGGACTACTCCGAAATTCGAAATCCGAACTTCGTATGGTGCCGTCCCTTTCACTCATATAGTCTATGACAGGAGAGTGAAAGGGACGGCACCATACGAAGTTAGGATTTTGAATTTCGGAGTAGATCCCCAGCTCATGCCGTTCGCCGCGCTCGGACGCTAGAGGCGCTACTGCGAACCGAAAACGAAGTATCTGCCTCTCTCGCACATGTATATTCGAACGACAGAGAGGAAGATGGTTCGTTTTTGGTTCGCGGTAGGCCCTCAGGCGTCAACTTTAAAACGAATAGGGTATTTTACTATAAGATAAATAAAATTCAAAATGTAATAAAAACCAGCCAAGTGCGTCGGAGTCGCACACTGAGGGTTCCGTACAACTAAAAAACAAATGTGATTTATCAATATATTAATATTTTTGGTAAAATATACTTCATAATAAACATTATCACTTAATTTCAAGTTCATAGGTCGATGGGAAGCTAAAAAATTATATGTGTGACAGACAACACACGGAATGTTCTTTGACTTTCTTCGACCGTCCGCCACGCTCGGACTAAGGTGCTACCAACCGAAAACTAAATATATATGCCTCTCTGTCGCACTTGCATATTCGAGCGCGGAGAGGGAAATACTTCGTTTTCAGATCGTGGTAGGCCCTCTGGTCTGACGGCTCCTATTCCTGGATGGTGCGCGTATCGGAATGTGAAATACCTTTGGCAAAACGGAACAAGTTGTTAAATAGCTTCCATTAATTGGAGAAAATATTACCAACTGTTATTATTATCACGTGAAACACTGAATATTGAAGCAACATCCATAGGGGCCTGTTACATGGTTATTATTATCACGCGATATACTCATATCACGATCCGTATCACGTGCAAAGAATATTGAAGAAAAATCCATACGAATTTAAAACCCACGATAATATTGACACACCAGTATTGTGATAGTATTAAGCGTTTAACAGATCCCATACAATTTTAAAAATCGCGATAATATTGAGTGTAAAGGGCCCCACTGAATAGAATTTGGCGGAGAACAGAGAGCTGCTATCGCGAAACGAAAACGAACGAACATCGTGTATTTCCCTCTGTGTCGCTCGAATTTGCAAGTGCGACAGAGAGAACACGAACTTCATTTGTTTTTCGCGTTAGCAGCTCTGACTTCGCACCAAAAATACTGACTGGCACATCAATATTTAACAATGCACATCTGAATTGATTTTTAATGAACGATTAGTATTTTAGCTATACAAATCAGTACTGATTACGGTGTAAAAATTTTTATGTGCCTTTAAATACTACCCTTATAAAAATGCTTAGGATTAATTAACTTGCAAAGATACTAGCCTTTGCCCGTGACGTCGTTTGCGTAATCTTTTACTCCCAATTCCAATGATATTTTAAGTACTTAAAATATCATTGCCCAATTCCATATAATTCCATTCCATACTTTTATTCCCAATCCAGATTACAGACTATATTTCTATACGATTCGAAGTTTCATCGTAATCCGTTGTTGTATAAGTAATGTTTTTATTTTATACATTTTTGTACACTATTTCTTTCGTCGTTTGCATAACTGTCACGAATATATGTTTTGTTTATTTCTTTCTTATTTATTTCACCCGAGCAAAGCCGGGCTTTCATCTAGTAAATAAATATTGAATATATTAGAAGTGTTTTTAGGAGCACTCGTGGCCCAGCAGCGATGTCGGGAGGGGTCAGTCCTTGGATGGGTGACCGCTTTGAGTGGCAACTAACTAAGCGCTTCCGTACTTTGGAAGGCACGTTAAGCCGTTGATCCCGGCTGCTGTCTATGATAGCAGTCGTTAAGCCAAGTTAGAGGCCTTCGGACGGCTTGAGAACTTCTTACAGTCAAGTTGCCCACTCACTTGACAAGCCTAATCCCAATAAGGTCTAGTTTCCCCCTTGCGTTGGAAGGTCAGATGGCAGTCGCTTTCGTAAAAACTAGTGCCTACGCCAATTCTTGGGATTAGGTAGCGGACCCCGGGCATCCTTCAGGATCCAACTGCACTGGGAATAACGCTAGTATGATGGTGATTTTAGAAGAATTTTCCTTTTAGTCAAGAGCAATAAAAACTAGTAATCGAGTAATGAGTCTTTGATTGGCGACAAGCTGCCCAGGACAGAGCACAGTGGCGTGTCTCAGTGTAGGAGGCCAAGATCCACTTGGGTCGCTTAGCCAGCCAGCAGGCTGCTAACGAAAATTCTAAATAAATTTCAAATTGAAAAGAAAATTGCTATACGCCTCCCTAAGGCGTTGTAAGAGGGAACTAGTGAAGGATTTCGTGCCGAGCTTGATTGGTTCCGATAGCTCAGTGGCTAGAGGGATTGGCCGCGTAAACCAGATGTCGTAGGCTCGAATCCTGCTCGGAGCACTACATTTTTAATTTTTTCCTATTAATATGAAATTTTGTAAGTAGTAATACAAACGAGTAAAATATATTAAAAGCTGAGTGCCTTACCGTTCGACTGCAGCGGATTACCTTCTGCTTCGTTCCTCAATAATAAGGTCTACATAAAAACACCATGAAAGTTATTCACGGATAATCAGCGACTTAATCTTTCTCGAAGCAGGTGAAAACAAGGATGACTACATAACTCGAGAATTTATCATGGCTCATTTACAAAAGAGTATGCTGAAGTCGAATTATTCACAAACGTTGATCAAACGGCAAACTTATTTTAGCTAAAGTGGACAAGTGCGAGTTGGGCCACGCGCCATGTAGGATTCCGTAGCTGTGCACCCGTAAATTATGCGGACCTGAAATATCACACACTTATATTTAAAACATTTAAAATTTGTTGAGCCCCGTAATAATTTCCCAGTTTAACTGTAATTAGCCGAATACTCAGAATAGGCATGTTTATGTCGTGTCCCCATAATAAATCTAGCTGACACCTAAAACGACAAGTGTCACTAAACACGTAGTTAACATTTCGAAACATCTCTCAAAACTACTTCTATATGCGGCCGTCAAACGAAAAGCCACGCTAAAATGATCCTTTAGTTAATGGAGTAAGAGTTAATGTTGAGTTGGTGAATGTTAATGCGTCTTGATAGATTGGTTAAGTGATGGATAAATGGAGGAGTGCTTTCTATTGTCGTATTCTGTCAGAAAGTTAAATTATTATGTGAAGGAGCGGCAGTGATCTAAGAAGGTACAGTCATCGAAGAAGTTGATCTTCCAATTTTTTACTCTATTATCTAAACATTAAGGTTCAAAAACGGAAGATCAACTGGGCACTGTACAAGACGGAACTAAAGACTCATTTACACGGCACCCGTGCAAGAAGTTGCGTGGGAGTTTCATTGCATTGCAGGGTTTGTAAAACTCGCCGTGACTTATTTTATGAGATCAAAATACTAACTTAGATGAATGTATGTATCCTCAGAACACTGTATATGTACATATATAATTATATACATAAACTCATGTCTTTATTCCCAAAAGGGGTAGGCAGAGCACATTAATTTTAATTGGCACTTTTAGCAATTGCGGGTTTATAGATGGAGAAAATGTTGTATTGTAGTGACAGGTTGCTAGCCCATCGCCCACACATAATTGACAACATTTCAATTTTTTAAGTAGTATGAAATCTTAACTCATTTCATTAATTTGGGAACAAGTAACCCCAAGCTATATTTTTTTATATTTTTATAGCTATTAGTTTTCTCAATATTCACGAAAATGTGAAGAAAGCCCATATCGTAGTAATGCGTCATTACTATGAAATTGTGACAGTCACAGCGCACAAAAAGAACAGCAGCTCACTTTCTTTAGTAAAATTGTCTTAGTAATAGTGCTTCTGTATGATTTGTTACGCTGTGACGCCTTACTTGTCACTTACTCTCTTTTAGAATGAGGAACTTTTGAAATTGATTTATTTATATGAAATGGGGATATTTTCGAGAATTTAAAAATGTGGTTTCACTTAACTTTTTATCCTCTATTGGATTTCACCGGAAAAAAGCCTGCTTAAAAAAATGAAATGTTGTCAATTCAACCTGGTTTCCATCTCTTGAAATGGTTTATTAAAATGCATGTAGAGATTGGGTTACAATTGCAGTTACACTTGTATCTCTAGTAGTCTCACCAAACCCTACCTTTACAGGCGTACATACATTTATCAACTAGGTACGAAACTACTTATTTAAGATAATTATATTACAAACATGTCAGCTTACAAATAAAATAATAGCGCAATACAGTAATTGGAGTTAAAAATTGTCATTGAGAAATTCATTAATATTATAATAACATTTATCAGTAAGCCATTTTTTTACAGATTCTTTAAATACTTTTAAATTATGTCCCTTAAACGATTGTGGTAACTTATTATATATTTTTATGCACATGCAATGTGCATTTTTAGATGATAGTGCTAATCGTACCGCCAGCGAGTCTTACGAGTACAACACCCGGCACAGATCAAAAAATACTAGTACCCGGGAAAAAAGAGGGTGGTGCTATTCTAACCCGGCACTACCACTGTGTCAGTGCTTTCAAAACTAGAAAGCGATATAGAAATAAATTAGCATTGCCAAAATCCAATTTAGCCATGTACAAAAAAAGTCCGCAGTATAAATGCATTCTAATCTTTAATCATGTCCCAAATGAGATCAAATTTCAACCTAATGATGAGATATTTAAAACTAAATTAAAAAACCTATTATTAGAGAATTGCTATTACTCAGTGGACGAATTCCTCGATGACGATACCAAATTGCCCCACTCTCAGTTCTTCACCATCTCTCTTGCCCAGTTTCGCGTTGAAATCCCCAATAACAACGGTGAAGTAGGTTTTGAAACTATGCATGACTTTTGATATATCCTCATACATAGCCTCCACCTCGTCGTCGGAGTGTGCCGAGGTCGGCGCGTACACCTGTATGACCGTCAACGAGTACCTCTTGGATACTCTGAGTATAAGGTACGCCACCCTGGCCGACACACTCTCAATCTTCACCACGTTGTTCACGAGGGATTTGTGGACGATAAACCCGACACCTCCCTGGGACTGTTGGTCGCCCTCCCGGAAATAGAGCAAGTTGCCGGACTTCAGGGTTATCGTGTCCTCCCCCTCTCTTCGGACTTTAGTACCCTCTAGTACCCTGGCCGCTACCAAAGCCAGGGCACTGGGGATCGACGGAACCTCGGGGCCGTGGCCTGTTTGTATCTGTCATAGGGGGTAATTAAAATATTTAAAATTAATTAAGTAAAATAAAATTAATTAATTAAAATGTAACATCTTATTATGTATAATAAATAAATAAATAAATAAGTACCTATGTAATTTACTAAATATCAAATGTAACAAAGTACCTAATATTACCTATTACTTTTATGCTTTTGAATACAAATAAATTATCTAATGGCATAATTATTATCTGCCGTTTGGTTTGTGAAATGTTTCATTAAATAACAAAGTTTCTTTTTCTTCTAAGGAACAGTTATATGAATATTTCATATATAAGTGCAAAAACAACGTACTACTATTGAAACTATAGTACATTACGATTGGTTGTAAAACAAAGAAAGGCCGATATCGCAGATGTTTGAGGCCCGAGCCGTAGGCGAAGGTCATAAATATGCAAGAGAGGGCTTTCTGTTTTACGACCCGTGTTGTACACAATTTTACATCACCACTTGGCCAAAAAGTGCGTTTTACCGGACGCGCAGCGTGCGGAAAAACGCGCTTTTTGGCAAGGTGTGGCGTAAAAGTTTTTTTTGGGCCATGTTTACATAAATAGGTTTTTTTTTAATTTGTTGTAATAATATAAAGGATTTTTTTTCATTAAAAATGGGATTGCTCTTGGCCAGCATCTAACCAGAAGAATTAAAAAACCGACAACAGTTTGTGCCATATATACTCGTATATCTATAGTTTTGACGGAGAAATAATATCAACAAAAAATTCGTCAAAAATCGGTGTTTAGCGCGTGGAGCTCCTTAATGTATTTTTTTTTTCTTTTATTCGATTGATATTTATAAATGTATTTTGCTCTACTGATCGATACACCTACAAACTATTGAGGTTTCTATTGATGGATGATTACCGCTAGTAAATGTTTTTATCCATTCGCGTTTCGCAACGATCAAAGAACTCTTTGGTCAGATGATCGACGATTAGCATCAGTGTTGTGCGATGTTGACTGACATGTTTGTGTTGTTTGTACAGTCGCCATTAGATATATCGGAACGAACGGAGCGATCACAAATAACTGAACATTACTTTATAAACCGACAAAAAAATTGTGCTCTACACCTTCAACGATTTTATATTGTGTTAAGACTAGACTGTATAATTCTATTTTATTTAATGGAGTTGTTATTGAATTAGTGTTGATGTTGTTACAATTTTTAAATTATATACATATTTATATGGTCTAATGGTATGTACTTAATTTGACTTGAAATTATTTATAATGTGTAATTTTCATTTTAATATTTTTATACTTGATGACATGTAAATTGGTTTAATTAATATATTGTCGACTTCGAGCTCACGGAGGTCCACCATCCACCACCATATCAGCCGGAGAACGTCCACTGCTGGGCATAGGCGTAGGTTAGCATGGGGGGTAAATGCCATAATCGTCACGCTTGGCATGCGGGTTGGCGATCGCAGTGTCTCCACCGCACTCCAGGGATGCTGCTGCTCATCCCCCGGTGGTCTTAGTTGTAGTTTTAGGACATACCCGGGTCCGCGTCCACCAAATTCCATTAAGAGGGCGCAGTACGTGGCAGTACGCTCGGTTCTCCATACAAACGTATTTATGCTCTCATTTTAAAACGCCATGCTAGAATAACATAAAACTTTGTATACACAATGAGATCCGGCATATATAGGTCGGAAATTAGTTTAATTTGCTAGAAAATGTAAAATAAAAAAAATACAGCGGTTTTTTTCAGTTTTTTACGGCTTGTATGAAAACCTTAATAATCGTTGTATTTTTTCTCCATTATAATTTCAAGCAACAGACACTAATTTCCGACCTAGATATGCCGGATCCCATTGTGTATACAAAGTTTCATATTATTCTAGCACGGCGTTTTGAAATGAGAGCGTAAATACGTTTGTATGGAGAACCGAACGTACTGCGCACTCTTAAAATGAAAATCCGCCTGTGCGATGTGTGTTGCGTTCGAGGCGCTGACGATTTGCTAAAACTAAGTGACAAATTGTTTATATTGATTGAAAGCTACTAAAGCTAGTCACGCGCAGGTTACAGTGGCTGATTTACACACTACCCGCAGGTTATACAATTTTTACCGCCCCGGCCTCTACAGTTCGATACCACTAATTTATGTTAGACATAAAAGAAATTTCGGGTGTAAACTTGCTGCCCCTAAAATCTGCCGCGCCAGGCTGAAGCGTATTAAGCCTATTCGCAAATCCGCTGGTAGTTTTACACCAATGCTGAAAACAATATACTCTTTGTTTGGTCAGCTGGCATATGAATAGAAAAAGAAACGTTTAAGGCTATTATTCCCCGGCTCAGCGAGTGAGTCGACAAATGGAACAGTTTCAATAACAGCGGGCCGACAGCACCCGCGTCAAGCTTCACATCGAATCAGCCCGATGGCCACACACGCGTATAGGGTTGACACTATCATCAACACCTCATTTATTCATAAAACTTTACGAAATTTCATTCCCAGTCGGATTAGAAAAGTGCCATCCTCTTTCTTCCTGCGGGTGTCGAAAGAGTCGATTATGGGTCAAATACTCACGGGTAATATGGGTTACGTTCAGAAGAAACATGCCCTTCCAATCGCTAAACTTAAATGTTTGACAGCAAGTCATGGCATCCCGCTGGTGCTCATTCATTCCTAGCGCGATCGCATATATCTACACCCCGGAGGTGTGCTATAGCCGAGTTTAACCGAAGCGGCGAAGGGAACAAGTCTGTCGGTTTGAAGTATCATAGACCGCATATCACATTTTCTCCATCTGTAGACCTACAGTTTAATTTCTGCTTCTTTTGGGTAACTCATGGGCAGTGAGCGGCTAAAGGATGCAAAATGGCGACGAAAGCATAAGATGGATAAGACTTTTATTAAATTCCGAGTACTGTTTATGTATGAAAATATATGCAGTTTTGTTATAATATACAAAAAATATGATTATTTACTTCAGCAATAAAATTCTATAACTTCTTTACAATGATTATGCAAAAAAGTTATAGACTTTTTTGCTATGATTAATGTGGTCGTATATGGTTGCATCTTTACAAAATTATCCGGCATTCGTTTAGACTTGTCCACACTGGTGTCTTCACTGCGTGCAGTTGATCGGCAACGGATAAACGAGATAATAAATTATAGACTTTACGTCCACTAGTAAAACAACTGAACTCGCAGAAACACATTAAATAAAAAACTAAGGTAATTTTTTATGAATTGAAATGATTACGATGAGTATCTTGAATATCGAGATGAAATATAATATACCTACATCCTATTTAGTAGAAATCATCATCAGTATCGTCATAAGCCTACATATTACAATGCTGGGCATAGGCCTCTCATCGGGAAAAAGGTCAGTAAAAATAAATAATAAAATATCCATGAGAAAGAGGCAACCCTACAGTTGGAAAAGTATCATTCCCGAGATACGCGACCTAATGAAGCGGCATTATTCGCGGCCGCAGATGTTGGCCTATCCCGCTGATTCGATTTGCGAATTGCCCAACACTAGAAGAAATGTTTGATTTTGTTTGAACGAACATTCTTGAACAAGAGGAGGTCAGTGAAGGTCAGCCATACCTACTAATATTATAAACGCGGAAGTAACTATGTCTGTTTGTTACCTTTGAACGGATTTATTTGAAACTATGCCTGCGAGTCCGTCCGCGTGCATCTCGTTATATACGCCCTAGTAGGGTCCATGATTGTACTCACTCCATTTTAAGATCTGTAATACCATGGTTGCAACAAATAAATGAATATGAATATATTGCAGAAATAATTGCTATTAAATTCATGTAGGCACAGGTTTAAATATCGCTCGCCCATACAAACTTCTACTCCCCTTTTTGCCCCTAAGGATTGATTTCCGGAATAAAAACTATCCTATATCCTTTCCCGGGACTCAAACTATCTCTATACCAAATTTCATCTAAATCGGTTTAGCGGTTTAAGCGTGAAGAAGTAACAGATAGACAGACAGACAGAGTTAATTTCGCATTTATAATATTAGTATGGATAAGTATGGATTTGGCATGGAGGTAGCTTGGTATCTCGAGAAAAACATAGGATAGTTTATATCCCGGAAATTATTTCTTAAGGGGGCGCTTTCGTTTTCACTAAAAGGCAAACGAAATCCCCCATACTCCGATGGCTCGGGCACATAGTTTGAATGAGTGTCGGTCGTGCAGTCCGGAGAGCGTACTCGGGCCGTCCAACAGATCTTCGAAGAGTTGGGCGTCCTAGTTACCGATGGGGCGACGAAGTGCATAGGGCCGTCGTCGACTGGACGAAAACAGCCATGCACAGGTAAGCCTGGCGGTCTTTCGTGTCGGGGGCCAATATCTACTACGGGTCGTTGAGTAAAAGTCAGCAGTGGTAGTAGTAGTGAAAAGTGGGGTGCAACCCAGTGGGGTATGTGAGAGCGATAATTAAGACTACGCCTAAAATAATTACATAGCAATTATTTCTATAAGGCGATAACGAATTTTAGGCGGACGAAGTTGCGGGCAAAAGCTAGTAATATATATTATATACCCTTGCTCTGTAGGTGTGATTACTCGCGTGTGTGGGAGTGAAAGAAAATACACAATGAACAAGAAAATAGGAACCATAATATGTAGGGGTGGTGCTATTGTTGTATGTATGTCAAACAAATGTTTATTTAGTTATAAGTTCAACAGCTGGCAGAAATAGCTCAGCGTTATACGAGCAATGGCGTCGCGCGATAAACCTGGCCCATTGACTGCTTGCGTCAGAGCAAGGGGTAACAATAGCGGGAGCTAAGAAAGAATTAGAAATAGTACATTATTGTAGAGGCATGGAAGGAGGCAATTGCAGGCTGAGTATTAGCACGTATTAGTTTTAAACGGACGACCTGCAATTGACATTCCAGCCGAGGCTAGTATAGCGTTTTTTTCTCAAAAATGGGGGAAAAAAGACGACTTGGGATTTAGTTTTGATAAACATAACCCTAAAAATTCAAGATGTTCCCGCCGTTTATCAGACATTTGACAGAATCGCACGTGTATTTTTCCATCGAATTTTTCCATTCCAGACACAAACAAAAACGTCCCATTTCCAACGAAAAAATACGCCTTGAATTGGCTGTATATGACCTGTGCCGACTTTTAATGGCTGTTTGTTCTTTCTAAAAAGTTTGGGACTCGACAAATATCATGGAATTTATATGTAACATTGTTGACACGCGGAGCGTGCCTGCCAAGTTTTTTATTTTCTAATTTATGGCTGATCATAAACTGTACACTTCGCCTCCCAATATGTAGGAATTGTGATGTGCGACTGTAAAACTATCAGTCCTCCAATAATTAAACACGTACAGTCAGATACGGAACCTGTTGGTGCAGTGGCATACCTCATGACAGGAACCAGACCAGACATATCATACGCTATAAGTGTCTTATCCAGAACCCATCAAAGATGATGTCATCGTAAATGTGTATTCAGACATATAATTTGAATGAACCGATCCACTTCAATAACTTCAATAGGTTTTGCTCTTAGACAGTAGAGGTACTTATTGAACTGCACAAATATATACAAAAGTACTCTTTGCGCTGCACCCTGAAATATTACATGCTTACTCCACATCAGTCTCGCTCGAGGTTCATCAAGTTCATCCACCGTCGTGCGGAACACGTCAGCACTATCAGCCTTACACACTCACTCTGCCTGTTAGCACTAATACACAGCTGATCCATGACCTATACTAAGCTACATAGGTTTGTCTCTTCTTCAAATGTCATCTTCTACTACCAGAGATCGGCTATTATAAGGGTATTAGGATGAGTTTTGACCAGAAGTATCTTTACTTATGGTGCAGGGTGTGCGTTGTGCTCGGGCGCAGCGGTCCTAGGAGGCGCCGAGCGCCGCGCCGCTTGTGACGGAGCCCCACTTACTAGGGGGCGCCAGGGGCGCCACTTACAAGGGGGCGCTAGGGGTTTGCACACGGGCGCTACATGCGCTAGAGACGCCTCTGGTTTTGACGCGGCTGTGTGATATTAAGATCTTGTATGTACATACCACAGAGTAGTTAAGTGTGTAGTGTGCGGAGTGTGTGTTCTAGATTGAATTTGCCTCAAGTGGTGACTTGTGTCGGGTGATCTCTTTCCATGTATAATGTTAATGAGCTGCAGGAGGTATATTGCCCATTACGCATTATATGGCCCAAAAAATACTGCCATTTTTAATGGTTTCTGATCTATTTTCAATGCTGCACTTTTCATGTTTTCATACAAATAGATATGTATGTGTCTAAATACTTTATTGTACACAAAACATAGGTAAAAATACACACAAATTCAGTTATATCGGTCATAAGTATGTTATTATACGTAACTACTGGAAGAGGCGACCTATGGGCGACATTTAAGTTTTCATTAAATAAAATGTTACGTTGAAATGGCTTCCATTCTACCTATACGTATTCAGTATTTTCCTAAACAAAGGCAGGAATTCGATGAAAAAGCTAATGTTGCCCAAGTCTTTACGGTTATGCGATGACATTTGAGATACGAACATACTATCGGTGAATACCCTCGCATTCCACAATTTAATAGCCAAAATAAAGAGCACTGGCCCATTTCTATTGCAGAAAAACTGGATCACAATCTTTAACCGAATTTCCAAACCAAACGAACGCATTCCTGGATTGTTTATTATTATTTATTGGCACAAACTCCCTACATCGGAGACAACGACCAACCGGAACTACACAGTTATTTCGCCTAAATTAATGTGTTACTTATATACGTTTCTTTATTTAACACTTTCGCTGACAGTCCTGTCATCAAGCATTGTTAGCCTACATATGGCCCGTTTGTTGACGTTTGATGCTTGCAAACCCTACTTAAAAAAATATTAGGTACCGTCCTTGTACAAGCATTTTGGAAGTTTGTAAATTTGTATGAAAACATCAACCTACACACCTGCACTCACTATCTCACTCATTACTTAAAACATAAAAATAAAATAGCACTCCCAACAAGTGGCTTACAGATGAGTGATAAAAGCCCCTATATGGCAACGCATTCACAATAGTCTACCTAAAGAAATAGCTAATGAGCTTATATAAAGCATATTTAACAGAAAACACTTTACTCCCTGCAGGATTTCTTTAATGTAAACAGATACCATGAATATAGTTAGAATAGGTTATCCTAAATGTTAATCAATCCCCCTCGAGGGTAGGTGGCACCCTTTTCTGTCGGGGTGGGGGGCTTAGTAACCGTGGACTGTTCGTACACACGTTGAGGCTACTAGCTAGTCCGAGGAGGGCGCTCCCCGCTGGCTTACATAACCTGCTCAGGATGCGTTGTGGTGACCGCAGAAGAAGAGTTTTCCCTATCTTCTATGGCTGAGGCGGGATCGCAGGGGAGAGGCGTGATGGTATTGCGGTGCGCCACTCTCCCTACCCCCTACGAGCTTGGCGGGGCCGTTACTGCGGCGTTGGTGGGGTGGGACCGCAGAGGAAGAGAAATATCCTCTGCGGCCGAGGTATGGTTCGTAGCGGAACAACAAACCTGATCCGCCACCGGGTGTCGGAAGTTTTTTCGGCAGCCATGATCTCCTTGTAATGGACTCAGTGGGTCTCATAAGCCTATACGATAATGAAATGTCGTCAATTGAAATCCATAAAAAAATCGAGAACATATCCTAGTAGTTCACTAACACAAGTGGTCGCACACACCACACACACACTCTCATCGACATAGTTGATTTAAAATACAGGGTTTGGTCCATCGTTTGCCAAATTGAAATGGTGGATAGGCGGGGTAATTTCCTATCTTCTACGGCCCCAAAAAAAATTCTTTGGCCCACGCAATTTTTTATGTAATTTTTTTTAAGTTTTTTTTAAAGGTTCTTTATCGACGACCTTTAGTAACGAATATTTATTGAAACATGTTTAACTATCTACGGCCATGATAACTGCCCTACAAAGGCACAATTATGATCGTTATGACAAATGGGATGCGTGTCTCCTGCTATTAAGTTTATCTGTGCCATGAATTGACCTAATCGTTTTATTGTTGGCTGAAATTGTTTATGGGAATGGGAAGAGGAGTGTGATGATAGAAAAATCTTTTTCTCAAACATGCAATGAAATAGTGATGTTATGTTCCTTATAATAAGCTGCGAAGTATGACGTTTCAGGTGCGGCTAGGACAAGAGGTAGTTAATGGAATTTCATACAAGTCTCGAAGTCCTCTTTTTGAATTTCCATTCCACATAAATTTCTGGCAAAATAAAACTTTGAGTTTATTTCATTGCACGTTTGAGAAAAGCACTATACATACCTCGGCGGGAAATATGAGGTTGCCTGCCTCAGACCTATCCTATATGTCTTCGGCCGGCAACCCCTGTCGTCCCGGCATCTGTAGTAATGTACTATTTACATATTTTCTTTTCTTTTTCTATATAATCTGTCATTACGTCATTAGTGTTAGAAATTTCGTATCTGAATACTGAAGCGATGCAATTGTGAGATACGAGCTTTGAGTAGTAGAGTTATAAGTTTTTGTAGAAAAAATCATTTATGTTACAAGCTTTAATTGCCAACTTTACTTCCAAAATCATCAACTACTCGTTTAGACGGTTCGAATGAGCCCAAACACGATGGGTTTATCTTGTGTAGTTCAGGAGTTGCTATGGCCACCTTCTGTCTCCATCATCAGATCAGCTGGGTGTTACCATAATATTGCATTGTCACCGAACTTAAATAAGTATGCCAAATTTCAGCTCAATCGGATACTGGCAAGGGGCTGAAAATACGATTGCTAATTTTGATGGCATTTAACTTACATACATACGAGTATGTAATTACATACTGACATACATACGAACACGAACAGTACAAGTTAAATAAAAGCTTGTAACAAAATAAAACCTGTCTCCTACTACACATCGTTCCAATAAGGTTTTGTTGAAGAATATGGTACCTATAAATAAGAACGATTCATAAATTTACATGAACAAAATAACGAAAATCTTATACATATATATTTTTCTTATAACATATGAAAAACTTAATAATAATAAATAAATAATAAATGCTGCATCGACTCTTTAACTTGTGTTGGAAACACGGCAAGGTGCCGGACGATTGGACAAAAGCTGTTATCGTTCAAATTTACAAGGGAAAGGGTTCGCGGCAGGATTGCAGAAATTATCGTGGAATCAGTCTTCTCAGTGTAGTTGGGAAAGTGTATGCGAAGATACTGATAGAAAGAGTTGTGAAAGAGACTGAGGAGAAAATGTGGGATGTGCAAGCAGGGTTCAGAAAGGGGATGGGGTGTGTGGATCAAGTTTTCTCCTTGCGATGCATCACCGAAAAATGCCTGGCCAAAAGCCAGAAGGTGTACTCTGCGTTTATCGACTTAGAGAAAGCCTATGATAGAGTGTCGAGGAATGATCTGTAGTCAACCTTGTCCTTGTATGGGGTAAGCAACCAATTGATTCGAGCATTAAAATCCCTATACGAAGGTTCAAGCGCTTGTGTAAGAATCAATGGGGGCTACACAGACTGGTTCAGCATCCAACGAGGTGTTAGGCAGGGTTGTGTGGCTTCGCCGTGGTTGTTTAACCTATTCATGGACAGTTGTTTGACGCCTTTGAAAGAGAGTGAATGCGGTTTGAGAATGGGAGAGTTACTCATCAAATGCCTCCTATATGCTGATGACCAGGTTTTAATTGCTTCATCAGAGAAGGAGTTGCAGGAGATGGTAACTTGCATGAATGACTCACTTAAGCGGAAAGGTATGAGAGTTAATGTGTGTAAAACAAAAGTGTTGGTGTTTGAAAAAGATGAATGTCCGACTGCGTGCAATATTGTGATTGACGGTGAGAAAGTGGACCAAGTGCATGAATTTGTGTACTTGGGTTCTTTATTTACAAGAGATGGAAAATGTGATGGTGACATTGAAAGGAGAGTGAAAGCGGGAAATCAGGTGAATGGAGCATTGCACTCGTTTGTCAGCAGCCAAAATATAACACAAAAGGCTCGACTAGCGGTTCACAAAGGAGTGCTTGTTCCTACACTCATGTATGGAAGCGAGACTTGGGTATGGCAGAAAAAGCATGAGAGTAGACTGAATGCGGTTGAAATGAGAGCGTTAAGAAGTATGTGTGGGGTACGTTTGTGTGATCGGATAAAAAATAGTCATCATCATCATGTCAGCCGAAAGACGTCCACTGCTGGACATAGGCCTCCCCCAAAGACTTCCACAATGACCGGTCCTGCGCCACCCGCATCCAGCGGACACCCGCGACCTTCACCAGGTCATCAGTCCACCGTGTGGGGGGCCTGCCCACGCTACGCCTTCCGGTACGTGGTCGCCACTCGAGAACCTTTCCGCCCCAACAGCCATCGGTTCTACGTGCTATGTGCCCCGCCCACTGCCACTTAAGTTTAGCGAAAGAATAGTGTGATAAGAGAAAGATGTGGAATAGAAGATGATGTAGTGACTAGGGTTGAGAAGGGTATGCTTCGGTGGTTTGGGCATGTAGAGAGAATGAGTGAAAGTAGAATGACTAAGAGGATTTACGCTCAGGAGATGAGTGGTAGGATCGGAAGGGGACGACCAAGGCGAGGTTATCTAGATCAAATTTCGGCGATACTGAAAAAGGGCCAGGTCAGAAGTACCCGCAACCGACGAGCATGTATGAGAAGATTTGGAGGACCGTAGTATTTGGCGTTCTTTGGTCTCTGCCTACCCCATGGGATAACGGCGTGAGTTTATGTATGTATGTATGTATGTAAATAATAAATATTGGGGGGACAATCTTACACAAATCGACCTAGTCCCAAACTATGCAAAGCTTGTACTATTACTATGGGTACTAGACGACGATATAAATACTTATATAGATAAATACATACTTAAATACATAGAAAACATCCAAGACCCAGAAACAAATATCCGTGAAAAATGCACAAATAAATGCCCTGGCCGGGATTCGAACCCGGGAGCTCTAGCTTCGGAGGCAGAGTCACTACCAACTAGGCTAAACAGGTCGTCAACGTTGTCGTTACTTCTGTCTGTAATAGGGTAAATTTTGTTCAAATATTAAAGCCACTAGTCATAATATACCTAAGCATCTGACTTATGCAAATAAGTAATTATAATTCAGAAATACTTTTCTGTTTCTTAGAAATATTACATCAAAAATCCGTTTCTGACGCTGTTCTTACCAAGAACACGAAAGGGCTCTTAATTTGTATGGTTCATATTAACATTCAAGCCGGATCAATTCTCGGTCTTGGTCTCAGGCTCAGCTACACTTGAGCAAGAATCGAAAATCCGCTGTTTTTAGTCGAGAAAACGACTACTTCTGACCGAGAAAAAAAGGTGTTCTCGATCGGACCTTAACGACCGACAATATCCTGTTTTATTAAGTACATATTGGCATTTACCCTGCTCAACTGCCAAAATGACATACAAAACCAGTTTCCATCAAACCCTTTCCACAATCAAAAGGCGTATAAAATGTATATATGAATAGAGCATCGCCATTCACATTACAAACTTATTTTCACCGTTGACAAAACCAGGCACTAAAATATTCCTATACAAGTATATAAGGGTTAACCCAGCTGGGTATTTTGTGGACTACATTCGTAAGTTTGTGGGAATTAGTGCCGGGTATTAATCTGTGAAACTGCCTGTGAAAGTGCCGTCGGAATATGAAGGGACCGGGTTACGCCAATTTTATTGTTTTTGTATAGTATTGTATGTTGACCTGGATGAGGGATGTTTCTAAATCAACGCACTTCTGATTCTTCTGGAGTCCCAAGATAATCTTTATTGATAGCACACTGGTACAAGTCAAATAGATTTTAAAATTATTGTTACCTGATACAAGATTTCCATATAATTTATAAATGACATTTTATTAAAGCATTACAAGCAGTTCAATAACCTCTTTTAAATAATAAAAGTTTTTTGTTACGTACGTGTAAGTTTTTGTGTTGTAATACGTTGTCTAGTTGGTTTCCACGAATATTTTAAACGTACTATAGGTACACCTATCAATTGGTCCTTAACATAACAACCTAGAGATGGTGTGGATGGAAAGAGACCCAATTCATTTGGCATTAAGTCCGCTATTTGTACATTTGTTCATTTTGTGCAATAAAGTATAAATAAGTAAATAGAATGTGTGCCAAAAGATACCTTTAGCTTCCCCAACAAACCGTCGATTTCGCTTCAATATACTCTATATATCTCTCTCGTATTTTGAAGCCAGCAAATTCCATTTCAGAGTTCACAGAAATGCGTATACTAACTCGGATCATTTCGCGCAATCATTTCTGCGACATCGCGATGATAAATGATTCGCGGCTGTAATAGGCTGTCACTCCGTCTAACAAATGATCAAACGGCTAAATGCATATTATCATATTATTTCGCCGTTTGTAAGGATGTGAGCGAGCAGTCTGATGTAGTTTTTTTTCTTAAGGTTTTCACTAGTACCCTTGCGCCATTTATGTCAGGTTTTCGAGATTTAACGGTGATTATGAAGACTTAATAAGAAATCACTTTTTCATTACTCATGCTCGTAAAGTGTGTCCTATTGTTCTTTATGTCGAGAGAAGGCGGCATAAAGTTTTTTTTTTTTCGTTTATGACTAAGGCAGTTAGGCCTAACAGCCACATACACAATACACATTCATTTAATCGATATGTTTTAATAAGATTTAGATTATGTGACCTTGGACGCCATAGACACTCAAAAGGACCTTCACATGTAGATGCGCCCTTTGGCAAAAATCACATAAAACATGGCTTCGCTTTCAAAGTGCTGCGTAAATTAATATTTATTATCCAACCCCGCCTTGTATTTTAGCCGAAGTATATTTTATGGCACGCGTCAGAAGATACGTGATGTATGTTGAACCAGCTTTGTCCGCGGTTTTTCCCAAACAACACAGTCGACAGACACCGTCGAATATAAATATATTCTTCAGGGCCAGAGGAGCAGCCCTATAGCACTAAAAAAATCTGTACTCCCCACGCACGCATACGTCTATTCCTTCCCCTACAGTCTTCCTGACTTGGCTTGACGGAATCTATTTTTCATCACACTTGGCCGTAAAGGTTCTTATAGGGGTGTACGCCGGCCTATAGAGTAGTTATAGCCGATTTAGCTCCCCGGGAGTTATGGATTTTCATAACTCCCTGGGGAGTTAAGAGTTTCTCTGTGATCTAATTGGTTTAAAAAATCTACTTGGCCGCGCTCCACAAGAATACTGCTCTCTGATTGGTCGCAATATTGAAGGTGCGCGCGCTGCGCGCTCCTCCCGGCATCCATGCATTGATGCTGGAGATGAAGTGGTCGATTTCTTCAATTTTAATTAGTTTTGGAGTTGTTTATTTCCTCGCAAATGTGATGAAAATATTGTGATTACCTCGGGACGTAAGAAAATTGCAAACTCGAGTCATAAAAAACCCTCCGCCTTCGGCGTCGGGCTTCTGATAGACTCTTGTTCGCATTTTCCCACTTACGCCCCTCGTTAAACAATGTACTATTGTTCTTTGACATGAGCTTACTGATGTGAGATATCCTCACTGGACGAGATACTGTCAGTATTACGTTTGCGCAGAAGTAATACCATGTGCTGAAGTGGGGCAGTACTGCATTCGTATCGGTTTACAGATACACGGACAGCTGACAGTTTTCTCATATCCTACCGCCTCCGCATCGACAAATCAGGAAATCACCTAAATGTGCGCTCGTTTGACTAGCGCGGTATGCGAGCGATACGAATTCAGTACTGCCCCGCTTCTGCGCAAACGTATTACTGACAGTCACTCAGCAAGTGTGGAAATCTCTGCGACATCAGTAAGCTTACATCAAAGAACAAAATACCACATGTCGATCCCGCCCCGCCAAGTCAAGAAGGCACCTAAAGATTCCGAACCCATGCAGGCTTTAAGACTTTATCGTATACCTAGGTGCAACTTCCATGAGAGTTGAGAAAGAATGTAAACCATATCGTAAATGTTGCAAGATCCATATTTCAACGACTATGTAAAAGCAGATATGTTTCTAGTATACCCAGTTGAAAATACATAAGTTGAATTGGTTGACCTTTCTTTGCTAATTGATTATTTCGTTACTAAAGTACTTTGGACTGGAGAAAAAGAAATTAGTCTATGTTGTACGGAACGCCCCTCCAGTGTTATTTTACGTTTTCCTTAAGAAATGTACCTGGAAAAATTTACTTTCATACAATTTCCATTGATTACTTAGATGACGTTGTTAGTTGTGTCATAATGTAACGTGTGGGCAACTACAGAACCCTACATTGCGCGTGACGCGACACTTGGCTGGTTTTTTATTTATTTTTAAATGAGCACCTAGGATTTGCTTTAATCTGCCCCTAATGTGTTCGCGCCTGCATTGATCTAGTTTGTGCAACTGACTGCTGCCCTCGAAAAACGAAAATCTCATTTAAATCATTGCCAGATGAGTAAACTATAAAATTTGATGAAATCTATTATTAAAACCTCGTTTAACTGACTTTTATACGACGTTAAAGCAGGATGCTGCTATTTATTGAAGGGAGGCGACGACTTACGTCTGTCACCACGTATTTCTACAGGCCATAATATTAGTAGGATCTTAATTATGGCGACACAACTTAAATATGTGGCAGAGGAGTTAGTCTACTAAAATCCAAAATGAGCCATCTACGGCTCTACCAATTTGTCACTAATAACCTAGCCACAATTACCCTTCTGGCGCCACCCGCATTCAGCGGACTCCCGTGATCTTTACCAGGTCATCAGTCCACCTTATGTAGTGGTTTTGCCCATGCTGCGCCTTCCAGTACGTGAACACCACTCGAGAACCTACTGACGCCAACGACCATCGGTTCTACGTGCAATGTGCCCCACTGCCACTCTTTGGGCTCGGCATATGTCCAGCAGTGGAAGTCCTTCGGATGATATTATGATGATGAAATTGATATCATTCTTCCCCAGATGAACTGTGTCAAATATGAGCAAGGTAGCATTCAGCTGTGCCCTACCTCTCTAAAAACCACTTTTGGATGAAGATGATACAATGACAAGTACCTGGACTGGGATTCCGTCCGTGATATCTGACAGAACATATTCCACGGTCATGTCACACGCCGCCTCCGCTCTGCTATGCCGCGCGGTTTGGTGCGACGTGCCCCGGACCGCGTTCGCTTGACCGCAAAACCGCCTCCAACCCGCAACGACGCTGCGCGCTCTGTGAGTTTCAAGATTGTGTCGTCGCCGGGCTGTAAAGCTCGTGTATGTACTTGTGGCGGGTTCGAATAGACATTAACATTACATATTTAAAATTTGTATTACTAACAAAACAAATGCCTCTTCGAACTGTCCACAACCACAAGCATAGGGGACTCAGCGTGATGACTTTTCTCGAAAGCAGTTGTTTCCAGGTCAAATGGACCCGCTTTCGGCACCTGTCTGTGGCCATAAAGTTAAAAGCACATTAGAATTAAAGCAAACGTTTAATAACAATAAACCTAAATCTCACGTTTCGGCGATTAAGCTCTTTTATTGTGAGGCTGCAATAATATTTTAGGTTGTGTAATTCGGAATGTGATGAAAATCCGGAGTTTTAAAGATTTGTCGCTATGCAACTGTTTATTCTATACGATGTGTATTTTTATGGGATAAAAGGCGATCAATCCACTTCGAGAGGTTGCCCGTCAGGGGTGTATTCACCACAACTCTTATTTATATTAATAAATATACAAACTGGTCAGGAGGATTACCCTTGAGGACTGGAGGGATGGCGTGAACGAGGATCTCACCTGCGATAGTATGCGGGTGACACCACGTTGTTCTCTACTGGCAAGACGAATCTGGCAAGTGGGTAACGACGAAGAAGAAGATTTATTAAACAAACAACAATAATTACAATTTTAACAAATGCTGCTAAACTGTTTCAGACAGTTTGGCTGCATGACTTACTAGGTATTTTAATGAATTAAACCTACAACTACTACCAGTGTACGTAAAACACAGTAAATATAGCTATTATTTATGTTTTCTTTATTCCAGAATGATCTTTAACGTCTATTCAAAGCTAACTTTGAACTGAAACTTGTGCATGAAAAATGTATCATAAGTCACAGTGGAATCACTTCTCAGCTTCGCGCATCGCTGGCGGATATCCTACATGGAGGTACTATCAAACGAGCAATATGTGTACGAGTACGTCTCGTTCGTGCATTACAACTTTTGAACGCACTCCTCGCATCAGCCCCTGCCTGGCTAGTATGATAGCTTATATCGTCACGTTATATGGTCAAAATGTACTGAAACGTCACATAAAACGTGACGGTATAAGCTATCATACTAGCCAGGCTGATTGTGATGTGTTTGCTAGCAAATGGGCAGTGGTGCGTGATGAATGTTTGAAGTTCTGCGAGAAGATGGATGTACGTCTCTCGTCAGTTTCTTATTAGTTTACAGTGTATAATTGTTTCTTCATATAAATTTATATAGTTGATTTGTAGTGTCACAGTGATTTAGTTCATACTGTTATGCTGTGTAACTATTTCTTTTAATAAGAAATAAATAAAATAAATAAATGTGTGTACATATTAATAGTTACTAGCGCGCGACTTCCACCCCCCCTCCATTTTACGCCGTTAGAGATGATTTCCGAGATAAAAACTATTCTATATACTTCCCAGCATCTTAAACTATCTCCGTACCAAAAGAGGTATCAGACAGAGTTACTGTCTCATTTATAATACTTATTTGTTTTTTTAAACGACAAACGATTTTAATAAAAAAAATCTACTCCAGCATTGTAATCTGTTAATTAAACGAAAGAAGCAGTAGTAAAAGAATAAACTTTATATACCAATGCAAGTTACATAACAAGGGCTCTTAAAACAAGTCTTTGTAACAAAACGAGCGAGTTTTGTTATTGAAGACTTGAGAATTTTAAGACCTACCTAATTATGTAATATTGCATAAAATCATTTATTTCTGACAGAAAAATAATTTGATTTAAATTAAAATACTAAATGCTGGCAGAATACAGAAATTGACGCGTGCCTCTTTTAATAATTAAAAAATAGCAAGTTTTTTTTTAATAGACAGTTGGAAATCCATCCGGCTTCGACTTGTATTGGGGCGCCGCAGGATCGCTCTTGGCATTCAACCGCGTACATACGAATAATCGATCTAGCTAGGTTTCATTTTCGGGAAAACTAGTTTTCTCCGGAAAACAACAACAAACCCAACCCCCCGGGCTAGATGCTGGCCAAGATCAATCCCATTTCTAATAATAAAATAAAAGAAACTTCTATGCAGAGAAGGTCAGGCTTCTCTGTAGCTAACTTCACCCTAATCCGGGGTCTAAATAACACTGGTTTCCCTGAGGCGAGGTGAAGCATTGTGAATAAACGGCAGTAATACACCAACCAGAGCGGGTTTGAGCCATACGTTCCGGTCAATAGTTCCGTCACAACAATACTTTAGCCATTATTTCACTTAAAACATTCTAAAGTCGTACATTAACTAATGTATATAAGCCCTTTGGGATCGTAAAAGTATAAATAGAGACTATTTTGCCAAGGAACTATTATCTGAGTTAATATGGCAGTTAAACAAAAGCCTAATGTAGGATTCACTTCAAACGACTGGAGTCGGCGCAAATCTTACTAGAGTCAAAAGAATTTGAACCTTCTGTGCAAGACTTAGATTTCATATTTAAATGGAGCAGCAATGGCCACGAGCAGCCGAAATTTAAAAATGCTCATCGGTCTTCTATGGCTAAACTCGGAATACAACGTCACCCGAAGCGACTATCGATTATCGTATTAAATGATTGACAAGTTCATGTCTTTCATTGTGAAGCTTTAATAGTCAATGTCAATTTATATCACCATCATCAGCTGATGAGATTTTCGTAAGGTCCACCCTGTCAAGTGTTTGTTTATATTTGTCCCACGAGTCCATACATTGTTCAGTACATGTTCAAGTAAACAGCAGGGCATATGCATACCAACATAGATAGTGAGTATTTGGGTAAGGCCCACGAGCGTTTCATTTATTCCCAGCAGTCCCGTGGAAGTAGTTCCATGGCGGAACTAGTGAGACTTTTAGTTCCGTCTTTACTTCACTTTAGTCTCGCTTCGCTCGTCATCGTACCTAACTACCCCTTTGTGCTGTTGACGCATTGAGCTCTCGTTGACGGAACTATTGGGAAAATAAGTCTCACTAGTTCCGCCGCAGATGCCTATTCGTATTCAAACATAAAACAAAGTCGTGTCGTGTTAGTGTAACACCATTTATTACTCGAAAACGGCTGGGCCGATTTTATGATATTGGATTTTTTAGATTTGTCTTAGCACCAAATAGTATTAAAATATTGGTGAAATATACGAAAACCAAAACATTTTCTCATACATTTTGTACGGATCGGGTCGGGGGCGGAACGTTTGCCGGGACAGCTAGTACTTTAATAAATTCGTTACATAAAAGTGCAGCGGGTGAAACGCTCGTGTATATTACCCATTTAGGCTTTGCTGCTCTTGCTACTCGTATGTCGGAAACCCTTGAGATGTAAATTCAGTTTGCTGAAATGTAATGATGATACTTGATAATGATAATACTTGTTGACGATCAAGGAATGTCAACCCGTTCCCTAGATGTCCCTAATACAAAGGGTAAAATTTGCTTCTCAAGTCCACTTCAATATTTATTGAACGAGCGAAACGAAGATCTTCGTTTCAATTTCGGCAAAAATGCCTTCATAGGTCCGGCCGGGTGAAGGCAGATTTCCGGATTTCCGGCTGCTCTCCTCTACAGGTCGCATTTCTCAACCGATTCTCATGAAACTTTGTGACCAGGTTTGATAATTATATAAATAATATAATCATATAGTTTTTATGACGAACCAGTTTTTGAAAATTTGATATTACAAAAAAATGGCTGGGACTACAGCTCACAGAATCACTAGTTATATTTTGATTATTGACCCTGCGAAACGAAAGCTTTTTTTGTAGAGTCAGTTTTTGGAAATTTCGTGAGGTCTACTTTACTTGTTTTTTGCATGTTTTCAAAGGTCTTTAGATACTTTAGATATGATTTGGATACCTTACCTTATGAGAGATCTTCCATCAGATTATCTGATTGTCTTAGAATTCGGTAATCATGCATATTTGGATACATAGGGACTCCAGCGTAACACAGTTTTGGTATCTAAATGGATACACTGAACAGGGAACGTATTTTCCCTTCCAACACCAAGAACGTCTACGACTGAGTTCATGTACACGTAGTATCCTGTGCTACGCGCCGCGCTGCCGTTCAGGCGACATGGCAAACGTGTCAATAAAGCGTCGGCAATGCAGTTATGATTCTTCTGGAGTCCAGCGGCGACGGTGTCTACTTAGCTTACCATCCGGTAGTCCATAAGATTGTTTGCCACCGTCGTTGTATAAAAAAAACGTGTGGGCAGAGGCGGGAAACTTCATCAGCTCAAACGGCCTATAACTGTCGCGAGTTTTAATGCCCATGTTTTTTTCTATACAACGACGAAAGATTTTCCAGTGAATGTGCAATTTGAAAGGATAGTGTTACAAAAAGCTCAATATTTTTTTAAATGTAAAGGCCTAAACACAGTATTTCTCAAAAAAAACATTATAGAAATCATAACTCGAAAATTGGAAAAAATGGGTAACATACATGGGCTATTCTGACCGCCCTTGATGCGAAGAATCCAATTTATTTTTGACCGAGCGAGCGAAGTGTCTCCGTTTCAGCTTACGGCCTGAATGGTAGAATGCAGATACCGTAGCCACTTGCGACTCCAGAAGAATCACAAGAGCGTTGCCGACCCTGTATTGACTTGAGGATTTGTTGCGTTGACAACTAGATATGAAATTGAACACACTTGAACACATGAAGTGCGCCAATCATCCCGCGAACTCACATTCGAAACGTCGTCGGGAAACCTCAATAATGCCTAAAGTGCCTGGTACCATGTATAGTTAACTTAATTGCCGCAGTGAACATGTTCAAAGCAATTTTTAGGCGATGTAGACTCTGTATTGAAGAAGAAGAACGAACAGTTGAAAATCTGTTATGAAACTTATGAAATAAATCGTCTGACGTAATGAAATTTGTGTACGTTTTATTTTATTTGCATCTTAACCCCAAATAACTTTATTTTTTACCATTGTGTTTTTGTGGTATTTCCTATCATAATTGATCGTTAGGAATAGCAATTTTATTTATTTATTTAACACAAAGTTTAAGTCTGATTTGCTAGAAAGTAACACTTTCATTTCGTTTTTTTTGCTACTTGCATCATAAGTAGGAAGATTTTCCAGTGAATGTGCAATTTGAAAGAATAGTGTTACAAAAAGCTCAATACTTTTATTAAGCATAAACGCCTCAACACATCATTTCTCAAAAAACCGGCCAAGTGCGAGTCAGATTCGCGCACGAAGGGTTCTGTACCAGAAAAACAAACGCCAGCAACTACTCTGTTGTATGGGAGCCCCCCTTAATTATTATGATTATTTTGATTTTAGTATTTTTTGTTGTAGCCACAATAAAAATACATAATCTGTGCAAATTTCTAGCTCGGCAAGTGGTAGCCATGAAATATCTTTCTATCTAAAATATCACGGTTTTTGTATGGGATCCCCCCTTAATTATCATTATTATTTTGTTTTTAGTATTTGTTGTTATAGCGGCAACAGAAATACACAATCTGTGAAAATTTCAACTGTCTAGCTATTACGGTTCTGTAGATACAGCCTGGTGATAGACGGACGGACGGACGGACAGCGAAGTCTTAGTAATAGGGTCCCGTTTTTACCCTTTGGGTACGGAACCCTAAAAAGACATTAAAAAATTCATAACTCGAAAATTACAATAAAAACGGGTAACATACATGGGCTATATTTTGACCGCCCTTGATGCGAGGAATCCAATTTATTTTTTTGAACAAGATTTGGTCCACCTGTATGTGTGAAAAAGTAGGTGATCATTTCGTTTATTCCCAGTAGTCCCGTGGAAGTAGTTTCATGGCGGAACTAGTGAGACTTTTTTTCCCAATAGTTCCGTTCCCAATGTTCAGTTGTGGCGCTTCGTTGTTGTACCTAACTACCACCCTGTACCGTTGATGGAACTATTGAGAAAAAAGTTTCACTAGTTCCACCATGGGACTACTGGGAATAGCACATCTCACATCTTGGTGGTACCATAATATGCATTGTCACCGAACTTACGTAAGTACCCGTGCTATCGGCTGAGGATAACTGGTATAATATTCAGTTATTCAGCAAGATTTGACCCGAACATATTTATTACTTACAGACAAACATTGAAAGTTAAATAAGAGCTTGTAAAAATCATTCTATGCAGTTTCAATATAGACCTCACGTCTCGCCTCGCTTGTGATAAAGCATCCTAGATGATGTTTACCTGTTGTCCCTCATTAGGGACATAGGGCTCGCAGAAGAGTTTTCCATTTGTCCCGATCTTGCGCGGCTTCTTCCAACTCTTTCCAGCCGAGACCAGTTGAACCAGCATCCTACGTACGGCAGGTAAAGAAACACAAAATATCCACACATTCTTTGTTACCCACGGGTGTTCGACACGGAATCCCTCGCGATCCCCTATACGAGCAGTAGTCCATCAGCGCCAGCACCAGCGGGTATATGACCTTCGGGCTGAACCCGCCGATTCGCGGCGCGGCCAGGTACGAGAACACAGCAGCACCCGCCGTATACTAGCCCCACTCACTGCTGCGCTTGTGCGAGTAGAACAGAATACCATCAGTCTATTGTGCTAGCGGGGAAGGTCCCCCAAAACGTCAACCTCAAATTAATAAAGGGTCGGCAACGAGCCTGCGGCTCTTGTGACTACAAGCGTCTACAATTACGGTGTTTGTTTATCTTCAGGCAGGCCGTAAGCTCGTTTGCCACCGTCTTTGTATAAAGAACTGCCTGTGAAAGACCGAAAGAGACTGAGTGATCGCATAAGTGCTCTGTTGGACATTATAAAACCTGTGGTTGGACCAATTTTACGAAACTCTAAAAAGGTAGAAACAACAGTAAAATATTCTTGGTTAGTAAATACAGTAGGATGTGCCCCACTCTTTATCAATTAATTGGTGAATGAAGCGCATCGGTGGATACGGTGAACGAGTAAAGAAACACAGTATATCTACGTTTCATTTATTACGCGCGGGGAATCGGTGCGGAATCCCTCGATATCCAATGCACCCTATACGCGCAGTAGTCCATCAGCGCCAACCCCAGCGGGTATATGACCTTCGGGCCAAACCCGCCGATCCGCGGCGCGGCCAGGTATGAGAACACAGCAGCACCCGCCGTGTACCAGCCCCACTCACTACTGCGCTCGTGCGAGTAGAACACCAACGCGACGATGTTACAGAACACCATCAAGTCCCCAAAATGCTTGTCTTCAGTCCCAGTGACCGCGATAACGAAGGGGACCACTCCAGACAGGAGGTGAAGCAGGGAGATGGCGTCGTCTCCGCGCTTCAGGTCCGCCATTAGACAAGGAATGGGTAGATACCGGGACGCGGCCAGGCTGACTTTGTAGGCTGACGCGAAATCGCCGAAGCCTCCTGGAAGGACAAGTTAGCGTTAAAAAAACCCTCACTGATTCAGTATTGCCCGTTCCCTCTCATCTATGAGAAAGGGCCTGTATCCAGCAGCGGGACGTGGCTGATGATGATGACCCATAAATTCATCAATATCAGCCTCATCATTATCATCAGCCTTATGTATCCCTGCCAAAGATATATAATAATGTCCCTGCTGAGCACAGACTTGACATATTCATGGATGGCCCATTGTTTGACCATAGATAATAGTGGAGACTATTGAGTTGCAAAAGTTACAGTCAGTTGTGTTTTGTGTGTTATTTAGATAAGGCTCAACTTTAGAATATGCAACACAGAGTTTAGCGTTCGTATTTTTTTTATAAAAAGTACTCATGAGTAGAAACCTTTCCACAAAATTTAAAGTTGCGGAAACATAAAAAAAATTGGGCAGTTTCTATACTAAAATCGGTTAATAATACCACGCCATGACAATCAGATGAGTTGCGTCACTCACGTCAATGGGGCGTAGGTATATCAAAAACCGAATCAGAGCACCCCACTATCCACGTGGTCGTTGTCTGCCCTACCCCTAGAGTGTATATAAAAATTCGGACGCGCGAAGGGAGAGCAGCCCTCGCCCGCCGTGACAAAGCGAGGGAACCGTGCGAGGCGAAGCTGCGGAGCCGAGCATGGATGACCGTGCTTTGTTACGCGAGGGCGGAAGGGGTGCTCGTCCCTCAGCGCCGGAGCTAAGGCGGAGTCCGAGTGTCATGGCGTCGTATTAATTACCGATTTTTGTATAGAAACTTTCAACTTTCCAATTTTTTTTTCTCTTAAACCGTACGTCGCCGCAACTTGAAATTATGTAGAAAGCTTTCTAATCATGAGTACTATTTATAAAAAAAAAATTATGAACGCTTAACTCGGTTTTGCATATTCTAAAGTCCTTTCTTAGATAAAGAACTGAATAAATTGGTATAAATCCGACCCGATAAAATCGCTAATCTATGACTAACACTGAGAGATACGAGTATGTTAGCATTTCAGAGAGGTAACAGCTAGGGCAAAGTTTCTGACTGACAACGCGAGAAAGTTATCACTCTTAATACTCTTATATGTAGGTTACACCCGGACCCATCGACGCGAAGCTTCATCGAAAGAGCACTCGTGGCTAGGAACACGCCAATAGGAGAGAAGAAGCATGAATCGCTTTGTTGATAACAAGCGATATGCCATATGCCTTGTCTTTATCGCTTGTTAAACACAATAAGACTAACCGTGATAGTGTAGGAACCCCACAACTCCGTGGATAAGGAGGTTGGTGTGCATTCCCGGGTGCGTGTAGTTCTTGACATGCACTCGCCCCAGGCTCGGGCCGGAAACGCAGCACAGAGCCACGTGTGCAAGCGCCGCGTGGATATTGTCATCCTGGCCCATCTCATTTGGGCGAAGAGTAAATAATATAAAAGAAAACTACTCACAAATTATACAAAATCGTATAAAAGTTACAAAACGTTGATTATAATGACAGTGACCTGTCAATTTTTATATTACGTGCTATGACAGGTTGCCAGTATGCATGACACCCTAGAGAGGGTAAATAACCAAGAAATAACCCTGTCTCTCCTTATGGACAGGGCTCGAACATTCAACATTCCAATAACCTGTTATAAAACTTATAAGACTGAGTTCCTCACCTGCTAATAACTAGAATTTTAAATAGAAAAAGAAATATTTTATTATCTTCGGATGCAATAGGCCGTATTTGAAAAATACCATCATAAATGCATGATTAAATGATTGATCGTTAAAGATTGATAATTACTATAACACCAATTGGAATCAGAATCATATCATATGCAGTGTGGCGTCAATTTTACGTGACCGGCACGAAAAATTCGAGCACTACTTATGGATAATAGCCGCATCAGGTTTGCTGACATGAGTTTACGAGTTTAGCGTCCGCGTAACTCATATTATAGTACTCGGAACCAACAAGATATCTGATCCGGGAATCTGACGTGTGCCTAAAAGTCATGGCGAGTATGGTTGAAGAATGTTGAAGGCCTCAGGATATCAGCAATTTGTAAGCCTTATTTCCACGCGTATAGGTAAAAAACTTAAAAAAGAAGATGACCTGGTCATCTTTTTAAGTTTTTTACCTATACGAGACTCGTATGCCCCACTTACATTGCGCGGTGTGACAAATCGATGGAACTCATTATTCCACGGTAACCCGCAATGTAATGAAAGGCGCATGCGAATCTCGTAATATGTGTGTACTTAGACATGCAGAAACCCCTTTAGAAATAAAACATTTATATGCTGGCTAGTTGCTACAAACACATTAAACTAACGTTTATTTCATACATTCTCTCTATTTCTCTCTCTACTTGCTGGTGCCTAAGCTTTATACCAGAAGATCGACATAACTACCTATGAGGTTCCATCTGCAAAATTTCTGTATAAAAAGCTTTTACGTCTCGAATAGTGTAGTATCGGTTACTGTAATGGCTGGGCCAGATGCGGTAACCGATATCGGCGATATCCGAATATAAAAGCACATTTAGTGCTCCTCTAGTGCCATATAAATGCACAATATTGTACTCGTATTATTTACAATTGGGGGGGTCTATTCGGATAAACGTATTCCATTGAATTCTGTCTAAAAATTATAAAAGGATAATCCCGCTCGCTCCTCTCGAAATCTCGCGCTCTTTCCACCCAAATATACAGGAACAGAATATTAAATAATTGTTTTATTTTCTGGTATACTTGAAAAACGTGATACAGGATGTTAAGGTACAGTATTCAATTGAGCGACATGGGGAGAGATTTAGGAGATACAAAATGTCGCAAAATTTTCATATGTTTTTGAATCTTTCCTTTATTTTACCGTCATAAAAAGAATTTACAGTACATATGGTGCTACTTTACCGCACGAGTGTGGTTATCAGCAGATTACGTGCATATGTCGAAACTTTAAAGAGCCATATATACTGTAAAACGTTGCACGATACACGTGCGAATAGGTAATTTCCTATTTTCTGCACTTGTATCGTAATGTACTAATAGAGATGGAGAATAGTAACAAAACTAGGAAAAAATACTTTGGGACATTTATTTGTCCTATTAATATCCAAAGATTTCGTGACTAGTAAAATAAATAACATAAAATTCACAGGAAAGTTCATGATCTCCTTCACTTCATACTGTCGCATATTCACGTTAAAATACGTAATTCCTTTCAAGTCGTCTAAGTCGTAATGAAATTGTCACGGCAGGGGGCTCGAATGAGGCACCCTAGTGCGTGCATTAGGGACTGGCTCTCACTCGTACACGAGACGGTTGGTTACCCTGTTATTGTATCGATTCCTTTGTTTTATGACAAAGCTTTTGTTTGCGAAAACGTATGGTAGACAGATAATGGGAATCACGAACGGTTAAGACAGGGGCCTTTCAGCTCGAAGTACGAATTTTTCTATGGAAATGTTAGTTTAACTTGTTTGCACCAGATGTCTCTGGGTGCTGTCTCTATCGCACTTGCATATTGAAGTGATAGGGATGCAGCGGTCGTGCGGTTAGTTTTTACTAAATACACAACGGCGCTACGATCTATGTGGAGTATTTCACTGGTATCTCTATCTCAGTATATATATTGTACTTTGTGGGTTAAGAGTCCGCAGGACGCTCGGTTCTCGTTACAAACGTAGTTCGCTCGCTCTCATTTTAAAACGCCATACTGGAATAACACGAATCTTTGTATTACAAGGCCTAAAAAACTCAAATACTCGCCGTATTTTTTTTTTCTATTACAATTTCTAGCAACAGAAACTAATTTCTGGTCTTGATATGGCAAATCCCTTTGTGTATACCAAGTTTCATGCTATTTCAGCACGGTGTTTTAAAATGAGAACGAAACTACGTTTTTATTGAGAATAGAGTTCAGTCGAGCGTGCGGGGGACCCTTAAGGTAATTAATAATATGTCTTATACGTGAGGCCATCCGCAGCAGAACCAAAGTGACCGATATATAGCCCTTCGAAGCGCTAAACTTAAGTGGCAGTGGGCGGGGCACATAGCACGCAGAACCGATGGCCGTTGGGGCGGAAAGGATCTCGAGTCGCGGCTATGTACAGGAAGGCGTAGCGTGGGCAGGCCCCCCATACGGTGGACTGATGACCTGGTAAGGGTCGCGGGTGTCCGCTGGATGCGGGTGGCGCAGAACCGGTCATTGTGGAAGTCTTTGGGGGAGGCCTATGTCCAGCAGTGGACGTCATTCGGCTGAAATGATGATAATGATGATGATGATACGTCGAAGAGGCTCCATAAAAAACATGACAAGCAGTTTTTTTAATACTTCATCAGTGGCAAACAGGCACACGTTCTGCCTATGGGTAAACAAACACCGTAGCTTATGGACACTTGTGATAAGCGCGCTGCTGACCTATTTTAAATTTTTGGGGTCCTTGTATTGAGAGCAATAGGCAAATTCAGGTCTCTCAATCTCAATACAGCACATCCTTGGAAATTAGATAGTTACCTACTTTTATACGACTACTGTGGCAAACCATCATACAGCCTGCCTGAATGTAAAAAGACATCGTAGTCTATGGACGCTTACAACTGTAGAATCACAAATGCGTTGCCGCCCTTTATTGACATGAGGATTCGTTCTGTTGCTAGTGACATATGCAGATCCGATCCCCCGTTCTTAACACAGCGCATCCTCAGGAGCTATGTTGACCTTACTTACTCGCACCCAGAAACACAACACCACATACGTACAAGTGTTTTTTATGATAGACTGTCCAGCGATTGGCCTGAACCTCACCTGATTGAAAGCGATGACAAGGCCTAAGACGTGGCTCAACTGATTCAGTAATAGCCTATTCACTCTTGTCTTCAAGAGACCCAGATTGTATACATATATCAGGAAATACAGACGGTGGCAGTAAATTCCAGTCCTTAGCTGTTCGCATTAGGTAAGAAGAAGCAAATCGCTTCGTGCGAATAAATGGTAGGCTGACAACGTAAGGATGTAATGGCTCGCCACGTCTGGACGTCCGGTGATGGAATAACGGTGATGATATGGCTGCGTTCTTCTGTATGTGCTCAGTTGGACTGTCCCAAATTTACCTAAAAAAGATTCTCTAAACAAATAGTAAGAAATGTTTGGTGGAAAATGTGGGCAGTGAAAACCAATCCAATCCCAAAACAGGACCCGAAGTACTCACTGCAAGTCTTGAATCACCCCTCCTTTTTTTCCCTCAACTCATTTGGGACGGCTCTGGTATCATCTTCGGAACGCACCAGTGCCGCCCTAGAGTCACATCTCTGTGGGCCCCACCATCTCTTTTCATGGACGATTGCAGCCCCCAACTGCGACCGTCTTCGACGCCTAGGTCCCCCTTTTAGTCGCCTTGTACGACAGGCAGGGGATACCGTAACCGTATTATATACGCGGGCTACAGGGCGGGAATCACCCCTCCCTACCATAACAAGACTCCGAAGTTCATGCAGAATGCCAGAGAAAACTTAGGGTTAGTTCCACTAACTTGGCAATTGGGATATTGACAGCAATAAAAATAATGTTTTACATTACCAATAAACCAAACCCACGAAAGTACTCGGAAAACATGACATTTTTAAATACATACTGAAACATGGTCGCTCATGATGGGCCTAATAAGAAGCCTCAAGGTCACCCAGAGGCCTATGGAGCGAGCTATGCTTGGAGTTTCCCTACGAGATCGAATGAGAACCGCAGGAGGACCGTTGACTTAGTTCAGCTAGTTGCAAGACTCAAGTGGCAGTGGGCGGGGCACATCACTCGTAGAACCGATGGCCGCTGGGGCAGAAAAGTTTTTGAGTGGCAACCACGCACCGGAAGACGCAGCGTGGTAAGGCCCCCCACAAGGTGGACCGACGATCAGATCAAGATCGCGGGAAACCCTTGGGTGAGGGCGGCGCAAGACCGGTTATTGTAGAGATCTTTGGGGGAGGCCTTTGCCCCGCAGTGGACGTCTTTCGGCTGATATAATGATGATAAAATACATAGAGATCAAAACTGTATGCTGTTTTGACCATAGATAATCATGACGTCAGTTGTTCAATTTCCCTTAAAAACTTCATACTAACATGCAAAGGGTTTTGACGTTTCATAAAAGTTTCTCATTTGACTTGACTAATATTAGATTAGTCAACATCTCTATTGTCACCTGCCAACGATAATTCACCGTTCATTACCAACTTGAGAAGGCAAAAAAAAATTGACATGACAAAACCAATCGACGGTGTCGATTACTGAAGATGGTGAAATAAGGGCTAGTATGGGGACGAGCGGTTTAAATACTTATCTTAATAACATACATATACAGACAGACATGTAGGTTTCAAGTTTTTATTTAAAGTTGAGTTTTTGCTATAGGTAAAAAACTTAAATGAAGTTCGATGGCAGTGTATGTAGTTGTAGCGCGTTCGAATAAACATTACATATTAAAAATGTGCAACACAAACAAACAAATGCCTTTTCGAACACGTTACAACTATGTACATACATAGTCCTTTAATTAAGTTTTTTATCTATAACTCATTATCAACACCCACAAGGATCGACAATGAGTAGCACCGCTATGATAAAGTTCATAATCATCTTCTTCCGTTCCAATTTAATTTTAAAAGTTCGATATGCACAATATTCCATCAGAGCCAATCCAAACGGATAAATGATCTTAGGGCCGGTTTGAGGGCAAAGATAATACGTAAACACTGCTGCAGCAGCAGTGTAGCAACCCCATTCTAAACGGTTTTCCAAAGAGTAGTGACCTAGTGAAATAATGTTGCCAGCTATAACTAGATTTCCCACTTGTGCGCTGTCGAGACTCGTCCCCATCATCGATAGGGAGAAAGGAACTAGACCGGACATCAGGTGCAGGCCTCCGAAGAGATGGTTTCCTTTGTACAAGTCGGCCATCATGCAAGGAATAGGAAGATAGCGCGTTGCTCTTAAGCTGAAATCGTACACAGGGCCAGCGTTGAGCTTGAATCTTGCGCCTAGAAAAAAATAATAGCAATAAGTGGAACAGTGTGGTAGACTTCGGTACTATTTGAATTTGACAGATAGGTCAAATCAGCAATTTTTCATGAAACACCAAAAACTCTACGGTAACTCGGACTCATAATAATCTGGCGTGTCGTTTGTGGCGCCACAGAACAATTAAGTATCGATTTTGAGGTTCAGGAAGAGAATTCAGGAGCGTTCGTGGCCCAGCGGCGCCTGCGTACCGCGTGCGAGCGAGGTAAACTCTTGGATGGTTGACCGCTTTAAGTGGTTACTAACTGAGCGCGTCCCTGCTTTGAAAGGCCCGCTAAGCCGTTGATCTTGGCTGCTCTCTAAGACAGTAATCGTTAAGCCAAGTTAGAGCCTTTCGGGTGGCTTGAGAACTAACAGCCAACTTACCCACTCACTTCACTCACAGCGTAATCCCAGTAAGCTCTAGTTTGCCCCTTGGAGTGGAAGGTCAGATGGCAATCTCTTCCGTAAAACTAGTATCTACACCAATTCTTGGTATTAGGTAGCGTACCCTGTGCATCCTTCAGGATATTTGCTTACTGCATGCATACTGGGATAATGCTGATGATGATGACTAAAGGCATTAAAGCTGGATTCAGTTTGAAACTGATATTGTTCTGGTTCGTCACGTCATGTCAGACGAGTATGAATCCAGCTTCACTCTCATCTGTTGCTCTCTGAAGTGCCGGCTTGTGTTGTGTCCATCAGAAGCGACTCCAATTCGCATCAGGGAGCTTGAAGGGCCGGGGAAACAGTCGCAATATAACAGATCGGACATCATCGGACGAGAGTGCACAGAACTGTTGGGACGCGTCAGAGCCGTTCAGAATTCAAAAGGTTAAAATTATGTTGTTATATGTGTTAAGATATATATTAAACAGGCAAACTACTGTATGGCAAGGATGGCCAACTATAATAAATATCATTACTTTGATGAAGCAGGTATCCGAAAATTCCAAACAGGAATAGATTCCCGTGCATCCCAGGTTGTGAAAAGTTCAACTCATTCCAATGACTTATTCCTTGACCGGCAACGCAACTCAACACGATGTGGGCAATTGAAGCGTTAATCGCGATTTCATCCGCGCCCTTCGCCTTTTCACCTGTGTCGCGATCATTGCCGAATCTCATGCCATAGGACCGTAAGAAACCACTTTATGTTTTGAATATTTTATAAATTTCATGTTCAGATTGTCTTAATACGATTTAATGTCCGAGATGTCAGAAAACCACATGACCACAACGTCATCAGAAAAAGGTGCCATATGCTAATCTGCAATCGGTTGAAATTTAAATTTCACTGTTTTGATTGTAGCGCTCAAGTTGCGCGCAAGTCACGAATGTAGCCATAAAATAAAAAAATGATTAGTGTCTATGGAAGTTTGAATGTTGCCAGCATATTGAAAATTGAAATCCCTAATGTTAGACACAATACTTTTTAATGTATTTGTATGAGTTTTGTGTACAATATAGTAGCATATTTAGTTTACGTTTTTATTTGTAAGAAATACATTTATTTTATAGATCAAAACATCAAGCGATCGTATTCCCGAAAAAAAATAGAATTTATCGGATTCTACTAAATGACTAATGGCAACATTGCTCTGCACTATGGTTATGATAGCTGCCACAAATAGCTGCCATTTTGGACGTCTTGTAATGAAACTTTGCTGCGTACCGTTTTCCGGAAAAAATATATTGTAAATCTAAGTGCGCGGCAAGAAGTTATTCTAATCGAAGATATACAGAAAATTTCATAACAAAATGGCAGCCAGCGACTCCGGGACCGACGAGTCTTTGTATCCAATCGCGGTTCTAATAGACGAGTTGAAAAACGAGGATGTGCAACTTCGATTGAATTCTATCAAGAAATTATCCACCATTGCCTTGGCTTTGGGCGTGGAAAGAACCAGATCTGAGCTGATCCCGTTCCTCACGGAGACTATTTACGATGAGGACGAAGTTCTGCTGGCGCTTGCAGAGCAACTTGGTACGTAGACGTGATTCTGATTACTCATACGTTCAAACAAATGTGTTTTATTTCAGACAACCTTTATTCGATTTCATGATACGTTCAGACTTTTGTTTATATGCTTTCTTCTTCAAGTACCATTGGTACTTGTTCATTCGGGTTAATTTATTTAGCATTATTTCCGTGCTAGCCGAGTAAAATAATTAAACATTCGGGTACATTTTGAAAGACATTGCATTGGGTATTTTATCTCTGATATAATTTGTTTTATTGTTTGTTATGAATTATACTGAAGTGAAACTATTAGAGTTACTATTTCAAACTGATGATTCTTTTACAGTTATCCCCTTTTGGCTTTACTTATATGAAATCGGATATTCATCATATTGTGTGCCTATATCCTTTTTGAGATGTTGGTCCAGTCTATAGCCCAAGATTTCTATTAAAAACTATTACAGTAAAATTGGTTGTCCTTTGATAATATTATAAAGCATATTGTGGTCTCATGATTCTTGTTTTTTTGTGTTGTAAATAATATATTGAGTAAATCAGAATCCTAAAGGAGCTGGGGGTTTTATCCTAAAGGTCGACTTGACCACATAATCCAAGATTTGGTGTAGGCACTAGTTATATCAAAGCAACTACCATCAGACCTTCCAAAGCAGAGGGAAAACCTAGACTTCAGTGACTTTAGACCAGGTTTCTCATGATATTTTCTTCACTGAAGAGCTACTGTTAAATATCATATTAGTACATTTTTGTTTTGAAAAACTCATAGTTAAAGCCCAGATTGGAAGTAACATGCCTTACCGCTCGGCTACAGTAATGGTGGGTGGTAGTTAGTTTTACTGGGCATTATCTGCAAGTTGACGTCCAATGTGCCTATTTTGCGTGAAAGGGGTAGCGCTACTCTAACCACCCTAGTTCCTGTATGAAATTTACCAAATGATTATGGCTTCATGCAGTGTTCCTAGTTCCTAGGTACTTTTTCCTGTATACTTCTAATTACTTGTGTCTTACCACTCGGTTACAGAGTGGTAGGTATAAATTAAATACTAATATTATACAGATAAATAAATAAATATTATTTTATAGGGAACTTCATCAACCTGGTTGGTGGTGGTGAGTTCGCACACTGCCTCCTTCCACCTCTGGAGTCCCTGGCCACCGTAGAGGAGACTGTTGTGCGAGACAAGGCGGTTGCTTCTCTCCGTGCCGTAGCTGCTCACCACACCCCACAGGCTTTGGAGCAACACTTTGTGCCATTAGTGCAGCGTCTTGCTGGAGGAGACTGGTTCACATCTAGGGCTTCGGCTTGTGGATTGTTCAGGTATCCTAGATTTGTTATTGTTTCTGTTTAACATCACTACATATCTACATATTTTAAAACAAAGTTGTGTTAGTTAAACCATTTATAACTTAGAAGGCGGGGCCGATTTTTATCCTCTAAACTTTTCTCCACCTGCAATATCACATTTTCTCCAACTATAAACCTACATTTGCTAAAAGCGGCACTGAAATTAATTTTCGTGTGCTTTGGCTACCCCTTTTGGGAATATAAGCTTGAGTTTAAGTATGTAATGTATGTAAACTCTTTTGGTAGTCTAAACTGCCAAAGAAGCTAAATATAAGATCCTAACTGGGCACTATGATCTGAAAGAGTTCCGTAGCATCTTCAATGCAACACCCGGTTGAGGGGTCATCACCTGTTGCTCGCTCGCAGGTCATACAACCCCCACAGATACTTTGAGCAACAAAGTGGTAAAAGCTTGGGAGAAACTCCCAGAGGATGTCGTTTCGGCGTTCAATGTCAACCAGTTCAAAAACAAACTAGACAATCACATTTCAATTTCAACTCTACAATGATACCAAATTACTACTCACTGAATACAGGCATCATCATCAGTTGTTTAACTGCCTACCTGATTAATTAATAATAGTAATAATATCCAATACGCAAAAACAACCATGAAGCGAGGAAAAACAACTGTCTTGAGTGCCGGAAACCTCGACAACGCCGAGCCGCGGCACGCTCGGGCCAGTGACCGACGAGGATTTGCCTCGCCAGACTCATTTCCGTTCCAGGATTAACATTAGATATTATCCTATTATCCCCCAGTGTCTGCTACGGGCGTGTGTCAGCCCCAGTGAAGGCGGAGCTCCGTCAGCACTTCCGCCTGCTCTGCCAGGACGACACGCCCATGGTTCGCCGCGCCGCTGCCTACAAGCTGGGCGAATTCGCGCGCGTCGTTGAGGTCGAGTACGTCAAGAGCGACCTCATACCCATGTTCGTCAACTTGGCACAGGTTTGTTGATTCACTATTTCGACAGCTCAGTGGGATACCTTTTTTTTATCTATGAAAGGAGGGTGGGTGGCGCAGGACCGGTCATTGTGGAAGTCTTTGGGGGAGGCCGATGTCCAGCAGTGGACGTCTTTTTTTGATGATGAAAGGAGGCCTGTACTTAGCATTGGGATAGGCAATATTGTCTGCCTGTTAAGAAGACTAGTCTGGTTTTTTTTATACCACATCGGTGGCTAACGGGCGTAGGCGGTCACCACAGCTTATGGACCCTTAGCTGGTAGTGAAACTGCCTAGAGAACTGGAAATTCCAGGTTCGAATCCCTGTGATGAGCACTATTTTGTTCCTAAGACATGGATGTTTTCTAACTTCAACTTTTCCCTGGTCCTTCCTTCTGGGCCTTTCCAGTTATTTATTTATTGTGTACATGTACAATTTTAATGCATAGAGATACAGTACCGGTCAAAAGTTTAAGTTCACTGTTGTTTTAGTTCATTTACGCCCTTTACTCAGCACAAGATCACCAATTTTAGCACCTGTAAAGCATTCCCTGGTTATAGGTAACAGATCCTCCATTCCATCCTTCAGTGTAGGCATCATGCATAGTGGTATCATTTATCTAAAAAAAAACAGTTGCACTGTCAAAACTGCTATTCGCTGATCTTTGCATTGATCTCTTCATAAATTTCTGTAGCAGTTCGAGTACACGTATTAACGTCAGATTTGAACGCAAAAAACATGTCCTCTCTTTTTATTGAAAATTTTAGCCTACCTGAACGAAATCGACTGGAATAAAGCTTTTTCCTTGTTTTTCGTTTCATAGCGTTTTAGACTGCAGTTTGAGAAACCCCATTCTTTCTGTAATTGGTTCAGTAACCTTCGTTGGACAGAACTCAAGGGTTTAGCACGAGTTTCTATGCTTCATTTGTTGGCTTTCTGACACATTTTTAATGGTTTCCACTTAAACGGGTCTTTACCCAGGAACAAGGTTTACACTTGTGTATCTGATAAAATTCGCGTATAGCAACTTACTTAACAAAAAATTACGCGCACGCTTGACTGAGCTATGGGATTGTTTTGTGGGGGAATAGCCCACATGCCAGTAAATTGTCTATCCTACAAAAAAAGTGCGTGAGAATTTTATTACATATATCACAATTAGAGAGCTGCAGATCACACTTTGTTAACCAAAAGATTTTAACGTTAACATCTATTTATATATTTGAATTATGTAAATTCGTAAGGAACAATAAAGCGTTATTTGAGCAGACACAGGAAAACAGCACACAACCTCGCCATAACCTCAGGAACAGGAATAAATTAACTAGTACATTTACGAAACTCCAAATTGTAAGATCAGGCACACACCACATGGCGGTAAAAGTGTACAATAGTGTTCCTTTAAGTATAAAGCAGGTTGAAAAAAATAAGGTATTCTTTAAGAAGTTGAAAGATTTCTTGATCACGTAAAGAATATTTTAGTTGTAATTCATAGCTGCATGTTAACCTTAACCTTTTATTATTATTGTATAATGTTATAATTACTTTTTGCAGTGCCCTTACAGGGTTTATATTGGGACATAAAATATTGTAAGACCATCTTGTATAACCATATAAAACAATAAACGATATGATTATGATTAAATTTCGATCAAGAGATATTTATTTAACTATTTTCTAGTAATTTAAACAGCTAAACTTCTCAAAGTCAAAATATATATTTGAAAATAATTCAATAGAAAATCAAAGTCGCATAACGTGAATTTAAACTTTTGACCGGTACTGTACATCTTGTTAGGCACATTGTGATTAGGGAGTGTATAGGTCGATTCACAAGAGCTGGCGCGGAATGTCTATGAAATTGATGACAGTCTCATACATTTTCCGCGCCAGCTCTTGTGAATCGACCTATACATGCCACCCTGTAAGGGCATTACTAATGTCTTCTTAATAACTAAGTATATTACACATTAAATGAGAGATGCTTACATTTAGAATGTCAGCTTATATGAAACTGGTTATTTGGATTGGATTATTTCTGAATATCATATCAACTTTATTAATCATATTAAATTAATAATAACGCTAGTTTTGATTTAATTTGGTTTGAGAATATTTATGTCATTGCATATAGAAGTCAAAGTCGGGTTAGTTAAGATCATTATCAATTAAGAGTTAGTTACGCAACCGCAACGCGGTTGTCCACCTTTAGTTGTTGAGCCCGGATATGTGGCCACTATGGCGGCTTTGACTAGACACAGTGGGATACTTAAGGTTGAGAAAAGAGCTTGAATAAACTGGACGAGCAAAGCAACTCACCTTGCCTCATTGGTCATTACTAAACCAGCTCAAATTGGTGGTACTTCGTATTCATATTCATTTATTCGTAATTATCGATATTATTAGTAATTCTCAAAAAGAAATCTACAATAATAAGTTAACGCCTACATGGCTAAGTTCCAGGAATATTATATATATATATATATATATAATATAATATATAATATATTGGGGGACAATCTTACACAAATCTACCTAGTCCCAAACTAAGCAAAGCTTGTACTATGGGTACTGGACGACGATATACATACTTATATAGATAAATACATACTTAAATACATAGAAAACATCCAAGACCCAAGAACAAATATCCGTGAAAAATGCACAAATAAATGCCCTGGCTGGGATTCGAACCCGGGACCTCTAGCTTCGGAGGCAGAGTCACTACCAACTAGGCTAAACAGGTCGTCCTAACACACCCATCCATATCCATATTGATGTCCATATTGACCTAACACTATTGTTTATCCACAGGATGAGCAAGACTCCGTACGTCTCCTAGCAGCTGAAGCCTGCGCGGCCGTGGCCGCTCTACTCCCGCCTGAAGACATGGAGCAACTCGTGATGCCCACCGTACGTGCCCGCGCCGGAGATACCTCGTGGCGCGTGCGTTACATGGTCGCCGACAAGTGAGTATTGTCTTCATCGAAACCTTATGGCGTTAACTGTTGCCACCATAATTCACTTTATTAATAAAAGTGGTCTCTGACCCGACAGATCTCTTGACTTCGTGAAGATTGCTGAGGGCAAAACTGTTGTGGAAACTTTGCTTCTGCTTCTCTTTATCCCTCAACTTTTTCCGCCTGCAATAGGTGTCCGAGTAATGCACATTGGCCGACTGTCTGAAAACCTGGATCAATTGCGATGCCCACGGTACGCGCCTGCGGCGACTAAACCTGGCTTCTGATAGAATCGAGTTAAAAATATGTATATGTGTATACAAAAAATATCTGTTCAAGGTTTAACAAAAAGTCTCGTACACATATGTATTTTCGAACTCTGCTGTTCATGGAGTCCCAATGCGGGCCTTGTGAAGGCTGAACCCTGTAGGGCCTTCAAATACGCCTTTGAATTTGTTAGCAGATGTATACAAGTCCCTAACCTTTAAAGTAGAGCCAATACTAAAATATGAGGTTACTAGTACTTGTTACTCAAAAACTCATATTTTCAGGTTCGTGGAACTGCAACAGGCTGTAGGCCCTGAGCTGGCGCGTGCTGACCTGGCGCAGATCTTCCAGGCGTTGCTCAAGGACACTGAGGCCGAGGTTCGCGCCGCGGCCGCCGGGAAGGTCAGTGCCATCGCCATTACTTTCGTAACCTGCCTAGACGACAAGGGGGTTCTCTATTCCCGTGAGACCCCGTTCCCACTTGTCGGATGTCGGACTCGGAGTTTTATCGGGTGTCGGCACCTCATACAAATTGGTGTCCGACAAGTGTGAATAGCTTCATGTAAAATGTTCTGCCACTGGAACACCCGATAAAAATCCGGGTCCGACATCCGAAAAGTGGGAACGGGGTATAACTTGTAACTCGGATCACCTAATGGTGCTTACACACTGGCTGTTATAAATGTTATATAACATAGTGTAACAAGGTTAAGGCTATGTAACACTATGTCGGCCTGTTTAGCCTAGTTCGTAGTGACACTGCCTCTGAAGCTAGAAGTCGTCGTGGGTTTGAAACCCCGTAAGGGCATTTGTTTGTGTGGTGAACAGAAGCATTTGTTCCTGAGACTTGGATGTTTTTTATGTATTGAACATAGTGGTACCGAAAATTAATCTTTATGTGCTCTGCCTACCGATTTTGGGAATGTAGGCGTGATTTTCTTATGTAAGCCAATATATCACTGTTAATTGTTCTGTTACTATCTGCTTCCAACTACGATCGACTTATGAATTATGTTACGAGGGCTGTTCCGAAAGTTTTTAGCTGCTCTCACTCTATTCATGCGATATATTTTTATTTACACCATTATGTGGGTAATTTCAATAGTTATGAGCTGAGATAAAATCGTTAGTAAGCAGCAAGTTTTTTTTTTCACATTTCTTTTACCAAAAGGCCTTTTGTAAGAGCTTTTAAAAATTTGCGAAAATAGTATTATTTTTGATACCTAAAAATAGTTTTGGCAACGAAATCCCTAACAGCTGTAGTGGAAACTGCCCGGGATGACTTCCTAACTTAGCAGCAATCCTAACAAAGCAGATTTTAATGTAAAATCACTAAATGATTTTATTTAAGTTTTTTTTTGTGATGATGACCAGTCCCTAGTCTCGCGACCTAGACTAATATTCGACACTCCTGCTCATTGTTGCTAATTTTCATGCAATCGAAACAGATTACGTGAGTAGAGACAGGGAAGATTCAGTTTGCGGTGTATAAAATTTCGTTTAGTTGTGGTGACGTATTAATCAAAATTGGCCCGCAACACAAAATTGGTATTGTGACCCGTTCATCACAAATTAAATAGGGCTGTTGACACGTCGTACTTAAAACACAATAAAAAAACCCAAGCGACTTTCATCAACAGTTTCACCCCAACACATATGTATCGAAATTACCCGCATAATGGTATCATTAAAACATATATGGCATGAATAGAGTGAGAGCAGCTAAAAACTTTCGGAACAGCCCTCGTATCTATTGAAGCCTTATTATTGAAACATTCATTTACAGGTGAAAGACTTCTGCATGAACCTAGACAAGGCGCACCAGGAGCACATAATCATGACGATGATCCTGCCCCAGATCAAGGACCTGGTCTGCGACCCCAACCAGCACGTCAAGTCCGCGCTCGCGTCCGTCATCATGGGCCTGAGCCCCATCGTCGGCCGCCAGAACACCATCGAACATCTTCTACCCCTGTTTCTCACACAGCTTAAAGACGAGTGCCCTGAAGTCCGTCTCAACATCATCTCGAATCTTGAATGCGTTAACGAAGTCATCGGAATCCAACAGCTTGTCCAGTCCCTACTACCAGCTATTGTAGACTTGGCTGAGGATACAAAATGGCGCGTCCGCTTGGCTATCATCGAACATATGCCGCTCCTAGCAGGACAACTTGGACAGGACTTCTTTGATGAAAAACTCACAGGACTCTGCATGTCTTGGCTCATTGATCATGTATACGCCATCCGCGAAGCCGCCACACTCAACCTTAAGAAGCTTGTTGAGCAATACGGACCTTCCTGGGCAGAGACAAATGTCATACCCAAAGTTCTCGCCATGTCCCGCGAACAGAACTATTTACACCGCATGACGTACTTATTCTGCATAAATGTGCTATCTGAAGTCTGCGGTAAGGATATCACTACCAGAGTACTGCTGCCTACTGTCTTGTCTATGGCTGATGACAATGTTGCCAACGTGAGATTCAATGTTGCCAAGACTCTTCAGAAAATGGCGCCCTTCCTCGACCCGGCTGTTATCCAGCCTCAAGTCAAACCTGTATTGGAGAAACTTAACGTTGATCCTGATGTAGACGTGAAATACTTCGCGTCAGAAGCGATTGTAGGCATAGCTGGTTAATTAGTACCATTAGTAGTATTTATTCCATAATTCCCAGTATATTAACGCATTTACTGCCACTCCCTATTCCTGGATATTGGCCAGGTGCCGCACTTTGCTGTGTGCCCCTGTTATGAAAGATTCTGTGCGTTCAAGGCACTGGGTGAAAGTAACGAAAACGCATATATGCGTTGCTGGCAGTGAATGCGTTAAAGAGAGTAAGGAGGGACCGTTTTTACCGAAATTAAGTACCTAACACCACAAAAACTATGTCAGGTTTCTTTGGATGTTTCATAGCATTTAATTTGCACTTATATGAAATTGTAATTAGTATATAAAAATAATCAATAAAAGCCATTATCCAAAATACTTGTTTTAAACCCCGTCCTGAGATTCATTTTTTATCCCGTTCAATGCTAAGGACACCGAAAGTTGATGCATGTTATGCCCTCGCCGCCAATACGAGTAACGACTACAGACAGGCTTTATCCATTTTACCAATCTTGGTTTTCGCAAAACTTGAAAATGAGCGTAAATAGCCATGAAAACGGTGATTTCGAGTATTTTGGGATTAGCGTGTTTTGAGACTTGTATTTCGTGGGATGTGGAATGGTGTATTTTATGGGAATAGCTCGTTTTGAGCTTCAGCTTTTATAAGAGTAGATGATCTCAGTAGTAGTAGATAATCGAGATAAGTTCGATTTGATTTTATGGGACTGGTATTTAGAAATTAGACTTTGAATTTTATGTTTACATGATAATATGTGCTTTTGATGTTTGGTTGAACTGTGTGAAAGGGTAATTTGAGCTTAGATGTTAATGCACCGGAAGGCTTGAGAAGACACTTAAATTCCCTGGCACATAAGCAGAACCTGCATAATAGTCGATTTTCGGGTGCAATCAGAGATGATACAGGGCAGCTCATAATATCTGAGCATGCAATAATGTCAGCATCTTGGTTCTACTTACGTACCATTATACCTTATACACTTTATTATCCAGGTATAATAAAATAACAATGAACTTCTATATTCTTTTATTTCCATTCAAAAAACAACAGTATCCTAATTCACTTGTAGTTTGAACTCCGGACCGGCATGGCAACAAGCGAATGGAATGTAACCACTGTTACGGGGTAGGTATCGTTGTATTATTTACATACAAACATTCACAAAATGCTTTAAGAATCAAGCCGGAAATATATCACAAAAGTGCATAACATTTGAATTCGATTAAATATATTTCATTAAATATTTTTTCCACTATTTGTGCACATAATTTATATTTAATTATTTGTCGTTCCAACGAAGGATAAATAAAGAAGTCTATTCAAAATATAGTATATTGCAGGCTCTAACATGTCTACTCTGGAATATGTACACGGAGGCATTATAATATTTCGCTTACCACAGACAACTTTAAACAGCAACACGTTATAATTTTGTTACGATCGTACGGTAAGTAATACACATTACATAAACTATTAACAACTTACTAGTAAACAATATATTATCTTACAAGAAAACGTGACGCGTCATTTCAAACAGATTTAAAAATCTAGCGTTCGCTTCCAAAATAATTACTTGCACGCACCAACGAAAAACGCCTATTAGCTATCATTTTGATGTTTCGATGTTCCATAGACAAGTTGACAGCTGGTTCAAAATGGCGGGTCACGCACCGGGGGCGCTTAGTGGCGAGAGTCGCGGGGGTAGAACTCTGCGAGGGTGGAGGCGGGGATACGCTTGAGCATCTCCTTGGGGAAGATACGGAGAAGCTGCCAGCCGATGTCGAGTGACTCGAATACTGTGCGGTTCTCGTAGTTACCCTGGAAAGAGAGACTAGTTGAGAAAACTCGTTTTATGTGGAACACTAGCAGTTTGAATATCTTAACAATATGAAAGCTGCTAGAGATCTCATATTATTGTCACTGTGACAATGACAATGTACAAAGTGGCCCAGAAATCAAACTGGTTGACTGTACAGATGTATACACTAGTTTATCTACATCCATATAATATATTAAATCCCCTTTTATGCGCAACCATTGAGCCGGCGGTAGCATGTTTACCAAGACAACCCGGCACTTTAAACTTGTACGTGATCTCATAACTACATGATAATGATGTAGTTACGACCCACGCGGGGAGAGGGCGGGCGGGGGCGGCGTATATTGAAAAGCACGGGTGGTTTTTGAACACATTAAAGAGGATATACATAACGTTATTCGCGGATCACCAGCGGCGCCCGCGTACCGCGTGCTGTATGCGAAGTTAAGCAATGTCGGGCGGGGTCACCCCTTGAGTGGGCGAACGCTTTGAGTGGTTACTAACTGAGCGCTCCCTTTGGAAGGCACGCTAAGCCGTTGATCCCGGCTGCTGTCTGTGTTAGCAGTCGTGAAGCCAATTTAGAGGCCTGCCGGCTTGAGAACTTCTAACAGTCAAGTTGCCCACAAAACAAGCCTCTTTAATCTCAATAAGGTCTAGTTTCCTCCTTGGGTTGGAAGGTCAGATGGCAGTCTTCGCTTCCGTAAAAACTAGTGCCTATGCCAATTCTTGGGATTAGGTAGAGGACCCCAGGCATCCTTTAGGATGCAACTGTACTGGGAATAACGCTAGGATAATGATGTTATCAGGCTTCTCTTTCCCACTGGGCATTCTGGGCACGTGCCTAGGCCCCGCGATCGATAGGGGCCCCCTAGTTCCTGCCTACTTTCTGTCTATTCTAATTAAATAGTGCTGTCAAGGTCGTAGGGGCCCCATGATCCTGTGCCCAGGGCCTTCGATAGGTTGACGACGACCCTGGATATTATTACAATGATACAAGATGTACCAATCAGTGAGCTGGCTCGGTGAGTTACCTGCGTGATGAAGTTCTTCTCGAACTTGGTGAGGAACTCGAGGTAGAGCAGGTCGTCCGGCGTGAGAGCTTCTTCACCGACGACGGCCTTCATCGCCTGCACGTCCTTGCCGATGGCGTAGCACGCGTACTGGAGAGAAAAGGGAAGTTAGTCAGCGTCAGTTCATAATAGATTTTTTCATGATCAAAGTACACCTTCACTCCGACCTTTTTAGTGGTTGTTGGCGCGGTGGGCACGACGACACACTTTGTAAGCTCTTGGCGTTCAAAGGGTTAAGAGTGTAACGTAGTTTTGCTCTCATTTTAAAACGCCATGCAGGAATAACATGAGACTTTGTATATACAATTGGATCCGGCATGTCTAGGCTGGAAATTAGTTTCTGTTGCTTGAAATTTTAATGGAGAAAAAATACAGCAATTATTAAGGTTTTCATACAAGACCTCAAAAACTCAGAAACTCGCAATATTTTCTTTCTATTAAAATTTATAGCAAAAGAAACTAATTTCGGACCTAGATATGACGGATCCCATTATGTATACAAAGTTTCATGTTATTTTAGCACGGCGTTTTAAAATGAAAACGAAACTACGTTTGTATGGAGAATCGAGTTCAGTCGACCGTGCGTGGCAAAATATTGGCAATACAAAATTTAGTTTAAATTATTCCCATAATCCCATTGAGACTTACAAAACATTCATTGAAAAAAGAACGTATGATACGTAGATCTGTCATCTTACTATGGAAAATGACAGATCTACCTTACGCACACTCCGAAACGTTGTGCAGTCTGGCAAAAGCCTTGAAATTAAAAATTGGTAACACTGTAGTGTCGTCCCTTTTTTCTTCGATTGATATGAAAGGGATAACATTACAGTGTTGCCACTTTTTGATTTCAAGCGTTTTTTGCCAGACTATAATTATCCCGCATGTACATGCAAAAACCCGAATCCTGTTTAAAAAATTAGGGACTCTAAAAATAATGGAATTTATATTTTATATGTGAGATTGTAATCGCGCCGGTCCCGTCTGCAATTTTTTTATTTTTTTATTTATGACAGACCAGTAACGGGCATTTTTTGAGAAAACGCTATTCAATTGTTCGTAGACAAGGTGGACCTGGTGTCGTTTGCGGGAGTCCGCTGGATGCGGGTGGCGCAGGCCCGGCCATTGTGGCACTCTTTGGGGGTGACCTATGTCCAGCAGTGAATGTCCTTCGGCTGATATGATGATGTGACATTCCCCCGCCAATAAGAAACTCTAGTTCGGTGGTCACTTTTAAAAACAACCTGGAAATCCATCTGCTGATGGAACAAACATAACAAACGTCCTCTATCTAGCCAACAATATAAGATGTAGAATTTTGTTGTAGGTAGCTGTATACACTTTTATTTATACTATTTTAAATATTTCATGCCAATATTTTGAACACTTTATTTATTAATTTATAAGTATTTATCAGCTCTGCTTTTCGCAATTAAACTGTATCTTAAAAATAATAATAATAATAATATTGGGGGACAATCTTACACAAATCGACCTAGTCCCAAACTAAGCAAAGCTTGTACTATGGGTACTAGACGACGATATACATACTTATATAGATAAATACATAGAAAACATCCAAGACCCAAGAACAAATATCCTGGCCAGGACCTCTAGCTTCGGAGGCAGAGTCACTACCAACTAGGCTAAACAGGTCGTCTTCGCTGAAATGTTTGTTGCATTCTGCTTCGCTTTGTGTTCTTTGATATTTGTGTTTTGTTTTTTACTGGAAAACACCGTCGTGGCACTTCTTGCCTCGACACATGCTGAGTGGACTACTTTTTGAGACTACCCTCAACAATGTAAAATTTTTTTTTCTCTAGTTTTAGCAAGTTGTAATGTTGTTGTTGTGATGTGTTTTAAACTAGTGGCTCTGTGAGCTGTAGACCTCACATAAAAAAAAATCAATTTTTAAAATTTTCAAAAACTGACTCAACAAAAAAACTACATATTTATCGACACTGCTCACAAAATTTCACAAGAATCGGTTGAGAAATGCCACCTGTAGAGGAGAAGATCCGGACAGACATACGAAAGAATTTTTGTCGAAAGCTGAAACGGAGACGCTTCGCTCGTTCTGTCAATAAATCTTCATTCATTCATTCACATGTTTTGTGTACATACCAGCTGGTTGGAAACATCGGAGTGGTCACGGCGGGTCATGCCCTCGCCGATGGCGGACTTCATCAGACGGGACAGAGAAGGCAGCACGTTCACCGGAGGGTAGATCTGCCTGTTGTGGAGCTGACGGTCTACGTAGATCTGTAACGGAATGTTACTAGTTAATATTTGGTATGGACATAAGTCATTTTTAAAGGGTCGGTAACGCGCATGTGACACCCATGGAGTTGCAGGCGTCCATAGGCTGCGGTGACCGCTTAACATCAAGCGGTTCGTAAAAGTTTGAAGCGAATGTCACGATCGTAGGAAATGGAAATCCGTGATCTCTGCCCACCCCTCAGGGAAACAGGCATGATTATATGTATCCTCTCTATAAAAATATCTTCCATACTTCTTTCCTTCTCAAACCTAATTTTTTTTTAAACTAGTTTTTTGTCAAGGTAAATTGTTTCACACAGCTTGACATTACTAAAATACACTTCTAATAATTCATAAATTACAAAACCTCGAAGTGGTTTGTACGATGCGAATTGTGTCATCAAATTGTGCTGTTTCTTCACAAACGTCTTAGTACTAAACTGGTTCGTATTGGTTAGGCATCTAACATAAAATTACAAGAATTTATACTATGTCAACTGGCTTATTGCCAATATTCGAGGCTTAGCCAGTGAAATCCTGTACTTTGGCTGGGTTTCAAGTTAAAATCTTGCCAATTCCGTACAATAACGCTAAAATTGTGGTGTCAACTTGTATGGTAAGTTAGCTAGCACTTAAGTTAAATTCTGTAAAAATCCCGATGCGCTGTATTGAGAGTGACGGACCTGCATTTGTCTTTAGCTGTCAATCTGTAGCGTGTCCAATCCAACGCCACTTCCTTTTCAGGATCTTTCCTTATGAGTCCGCAGGACGCTCAGCTCTCCATACAAACGTAGTTTCGTTCTCATTTTAAAACGCCATGCTGGAATAACATAAAACTTTGTATACACAATGGGATCCAACATATCTAGGTCGAAAATTAGTTTCTGTTGCTTGAAATTATAATGGAGAAAAAATACAGCGATTATTGAGGTTTTCATACAAGACGTAAAAAACTCACTGTATTTTTTTTTTCTATTACAATTTCTAGCAACAGAAACTAATTTCCAACCTATCTATGGCGGCTCCCATTGTGTATACAAAGTTTCATGTTATTTCAATACGGCGTTTTAAAATGAGAACGAAACTACGTTTGTATGGAGAATCGAGTTCAGCCGAGCGTGCAGGGGAACCGTTATGGATTTCTGGTCAATCATCTGCCATAGCCTCGCGTTTGACATGGTACGTGGCCAGAACAACCCAAGAATTCGGCGCAGACATTTGTTGATAAACACTTGCAGGCGATTGATGATGTCTTTCCTCACGAACCATGTCTCGGATTATGTTTTATAGCGGAAATACAGACAATACAAACAGACAGACAGACGCGGCGGGGGACTTTGTTTTATTTAAGGTGTAGTGAAGTTCTTTAGCGGAATAGGAAAGGAATATTGTTCTAGAAAATTATCATTAAATTCCGCAAAGAAACGCCTAATTTTATCAATAAATAAATATTAGGGGTTATTTTTTTATACAAATCGAACTAGTCTCATAGCTTTGCTCAATAAGGCTTGTGTTATGGGTACTAGACAACGATATATTTAATAGATATATACTTAAATACATAGAAAACATCCAAGTCTCAGGAACAAATGTTTCTGCTCACCACAGAAACAAATGCCCTTACCAGGATTCAAACCCGGGACCTCAAGCTTTGGAGGCAGTGTCACCAACTAGGCTAAACAGGCCGACAAAAACACCCTAAAAACGCCTCACCTGTCCCTCAGTAATGTAACCGGTCAAATCGGGGATGGGATGCGTGATGTCGTCGTTAGGCATAGTCAGGATGGGGATCTGCGTGATGGAGCCGTTGCGGCCTTCGACACGCCCGGCGCGCTCGTAGATGGTGGCCAAATCGGTGTACATGTAACCTTTGGGAAATTCATGGGTTAGTATAGCTCCTAGTGTGGTAGGGAATATCGAAATAGTCCGTCGTCATACACTGTCATTACAATAATGTACAGTGCTTCTATTTTCATATCATGAATCATGATGGTCTTTGTCAATCTTCCACCACCACCACCATAACAGCCAAAGGACGTCCACTGCTGGACATAGGCCTCCCCCAATTCCAGGGGGGTATATGCCATAATCGCCACGCTTGGCATGCGGGTTGGCAATCGCAGTATCTCCACCGTACTCCAGGGATGCTGCTGCCCATCCCCCGGTGGTCATGCTCGCAGTTTTAGGACATACCCGGGTCCCAATCTTCGTATTTAACCAATTTTAATAATGAGTATGATAACGATAAAGAGAACGGTACTATTTTTTGTAAGACTTCTTTCCTTTGAAAATTCTATTAAAAGAAAAATAAATTATAATAAGATCAACACTTCACGTGAGCTCGGCCATACCAAACACAATCAAGTTGTCTAGTCAAAACAACTTATAATATGGTTAAATGTTACATTGGTGCCCAAAATCCCAGTCACAAGCGTCATTATTTCACAGAACTTGCATCATTATTGCTTTGAAATAAGGAACTTTTTCGTATCCTTACCTGGGAAACCACGTCGGCCGGGCACCTCCTCACGGGCGGCGGAGACCTCACGCAACGCCTCGGCGTATGAGGACATGTCAGTCAGGATGACCAACACGTGTTTCTGTACACAACAGGCAAATATTCAATGGGGTGTTATCATGACATATTATATGCTCAAAGACAAATGAGATCGATCAATCACAATCCATATCGTAAGACGAAGCCTTATGAGCCTCTGGAGACCTGGGCACTTTATTTTTTCTGATACTGTGTTCAAGCAGCAACCTATGTTCGCTATGTGGTAGGAGTTGATAACTTTTAAGTCCGTCATGTAATTCATTCTATGAAAGATTCATGAAAATAATGATATCAACATTCTTCAGATTCATACAAACAATTCTCAAAACAGCAGCTCAGCAGCAGTGAGCGCCAGACGCAGCGTGATGATCATCTCGATAGTGGGGTCGTTGACCAGGTTAAGGAACAAGCACACATTCTCCATGGTGCCATTCTCCTCGAAGTCCTGCTTGAAGAACGGGACAGTCTCCATATTCTAACCTACAGCTATGACTGCATCTTACCATTTTTTGGGTGAATTACCAACTTCTGTGACTGTGCTCCGGGTATCTTCAGGTTTTATTGTGTGACACTTTGCTCTATCTAAAGACAGTCTAATTAGGGCTTACAGCCAGAATATTGTACTTACTATCATCACACATGTAGGCTTAAAAACAGCAATAACAAGATCCTCTTAATACCTAAGCACCACTAGGGAAGCACCTCAAAACAGTTCTGTAAGTCAAAATTTTGATGAGATTTTGGACCAACCTCGCACTGGTAGGCCAAGAACTCGGCAGCAGTGAGCGCCAGACGCGGCGTGATGATTCTCTCGATGGTGGGATCGTTGGCCAGGTTAAGGAACAGGCACACGTTCTCCATGGAGCCGTTCTCCTCGAAGTCCTGCTTGAAGAAGCGAGCGGTCTCCATGTTGACACCCATGGCGGCGAACACGATGGCGAAATTGTCCTCGTGCTCATCGATTACGGATTTGCCCGTTTGCTGCGAGAAAATAATTAGTGCTGTAGTTTTAATTTACCTTTCACTGCATAAAAAATAAGAGTTAATACAAAGCCTAGTCAAACAAACCCCCGCGAGTTTTACCGGGCGCAAAGGTACACATCACACTTGCCGCGTTACCACGTTGAATGGCGATGGATAACCTTTGCACTAGGTAAGAACCCACACGAGCACCGGACCCTCTCTGCTTGATTCGTCGCCCCACTTCCTTTATGAGGGGACTCCCAGCACCCTGTCGTCTCAAACGCGAGAGGTACAAAGTAATAATTATCAAGATGGGTTGAATATTTGGCTCACTTTTTGCGCAGCAAATTCTGCTACCTAAATTCTGTTAAGACTGTATGTAGATTTACGAGTAAGACGACATGATCGCATGAAACGTAATACAACTTTTTAAGTTTGAGGTTATTATGGATCATCAGTGTGAAAATCCTTTTCTGTTTATGTATTACCAAACGAGAAGTAATAACATTAGTAATTTTTATTCTAATGATGTAGAAAAAAAAATTAAGATCTGTATCGTAAGCCACCTGACAAAATGATACAGGAGCGTACCTTGACAAGACCGGCCTGTCTACAGATCTGGGCGGCGATTTCATTGTGGGGCAGACCGGCAGCGGAGAAGATGGGGATCTTCTGCCCACGGGCGATGGAGTTCATCACGTCAATGGCGGAGATACCTGTTCAAACCATCATAGTTAATTCACTGCATTTTTTTTTAAACATGTCGTTAGCAAGCAAGCCTTTAAATGAATATTTTGAACATACCAGTCTGGATCATCTCCTCAGGGTAGATACGGGACCAGGGGTTGATAGGCTGGCCCTGGATGTCCAGGTAGTCTTCGGCGAGGATCGGGGGGCCCTTGTCGATGGGTTTACCGGAGCCGTTGAACACACGACCTGGTCAAGATATTTTTTTAAGTTTAATAAATATGAAGTAGGTGACTTCATGGTGCTAACGCCTTGGTCGCTCTCGCCCGTTGCCCGCAGCGTCTACATGCCTCTCGATGGAATGGCCATATCTCTTTTCAACTTCATTAGTGACGTAAATAAATGGTGGAATAAATAAATATTAAGGGACAAATTTACACAAAATTCAACTAGTACCATAGTAAGCTCTTTTTTTATTTATTCTTCAATTTAGGCATATTATTTGCACCTATGAATGCTCAATAAAGCTTGTGTTATGGGTACTAGACGACGATATATATAATTAACTTAAAATTCATAGAAAACATCCAAGTCTCAAAAAAAATGTTTTTCCCCATCACATAAACAATTACCCTTACTGGGATTCAAACCCGGGACATCCAGCTTCGTAGGAGACAGTGTCACAACTAGGCTAAACATGTCGATATAAATAGGATTAGAAGGTTACCCAGCATGTCCTCGGAGACAGGGGTCCGCAGGATGTCGCCGGTGAACTCGCAGAGCGTGTTCTTGGCGTCGATGCCTGAGGTGCCCTCGAACACCTGGACCACGGCCTTGGAGCCGCTGACCTCCAGCACCTGACATGATGATAAATGGTCAGGCGGTGGGAATAACTAACAAGTAAATTTTTAACAAAAAAAAACAACATCAAACTTTGCCAGATCCCATCCTCTTGGTATATAATTTGAGGAGTTCCTTCGATTTTCCAAGATCCCGTCATCAGATCCAGACTTGGTGACAATGGGACCAACTAGAAAACACACCCTTTTAAACAAAAAAAAATTGAAATCGGTCCACTAGTCTCAGAGTAATCCGTGAACATACATAAAAAACAAAAGAACTGACGAATTGAGAACCTCCTCCTTTTTTTGAAGTACCTGAAAAATACCTGAATGCAATTGTTTCTGAATATCATTATTGCGTTGTTATAGTAGATTAGTGATTACCTATTTTATTCTTTGATTTAACTTTTTTTTTGCTGTTTTTCTGTTTTCTGACAATAAATAGTCCCTGAAATTTGCAGAAAAATGAGTCTAAAACAGAGTTCTAGCATGCTTTGGAGATGCCCCATCCAAAATTGAGTACAGGATTGTTTTTCAAAGTTGTATGTTTTTTTTGGATTTAAAAGGCTGTGTTGATTGATGGCATTGAGCAACAAAAAAGTTCATGGGCCCAATTAATAAGATAGAGAAGACAACAAAACAATTGGCATTAGAAGTTGAAGAAGCATTAGAAACACAATAATTGAGTCCATAATATTTACCTGACCAGATCGGAGGGTTCCATCGGCAAGCCTCAGCTGCACAATCTCTGAGAACTTGGGGAACTTCACCTCATCAAGGATGACCAGGGGACCGTTGACACCCGACACCGTCTTGTATGCTGAGAACAATAATTGCACACTTGAATAATGATGTAGCTTCTTAGCATTAATCCCAATTGCATCATCAGCTATTTAGTTTAAGAGACATTAATGCACATTTGATGCAAGATGCTTGAGCCAAGGGGGTGACAGAATAACAGAGTCTGTTGACCAAGAGTTCTTAGGCTGGGTTGCACCAAACCGTCTGTAACCGTAAACTGTGTTTGTTAAAATTTGAATGCATGGAAAGTTTCTATGCGATGACAGCTGCCGGCGACAAATTTCACGTTGATGTCTGCGATCTTAAGTTGGTGCAACCCAGCCTTAGTGGTCCCTTGGTACTGACACAAGCTGAGCCACCTAGCTTTTCAATTGTTTTTGTATACTTTTCGTTGTGCCATATTACTTATACAGGGTGTTTTCATTGATTTCCTTTTCTTCAGGCATATAGTCATGTGTACCCATAGAAACAATGTAGCATATTATTTGGTTTTTCAAAATCCAAAAAAATAACTTTTTTTTATAATGTATTTTTTTCTATTAACTTAAGCATTTTGAGTTGAAGAATGGACCTGCACTTGTCTTTTACTGTAGGGGTCAGCAATTGTATATGTTACTGTTCTGAAGTCCATAAGCAGCAGTATCTTATAGGCTGTATGGTTGATTTCCACTGACATGGTATGTAAAAAAAAAACAGCCTACCATCTACTTAGATTCAATATAAACATTTATTCTGTAAGTTGATCTGAAGGGTTCTGTTACATGTTTAAATTTAGCTTTCTCTTTGACATTTTTAAGAGTAAATCAATTATTTTCAGGCAATAAATGTTTTATCTTTTTTCTATATTAAAATAAACAATTGATGTTTAATTAAATTACCCAATTCATACATTGACATTAATCACATGACTACTAGTAAAACCAACATTTTAAGATAAAATCTGTGTGAGATATGATCTTTTATATTCTAAATGATTATAAAGGGTGTGGTCTTTTGTCTTCCAATCAGCTGATGTCAAAAACATTGTATGAATTCCAATAAGAAACTAAAGATCTATGGAAAATAGGGTAAAATCATCACAGAAGACTATTAACCCTGAATAAAACTCGGTAAAACACATAGTTTAGATGTAGAGACTATTCAATGATAAAATCTTTACAAAAACTAGCCCAATGACCATAGTCATATGATCAAATATCTGACAATTGATAGTTGCTAACCAAAATTAGCACCTAAAACCATCACCATAAAGAACAAATAATTCAGGTTACATCAATCAAGGAATAACCCGTGAAATAACTGATTAGAGTTGAATAAAGTCTTCTAAACCCAGTCTTCTAGAATTTTAGTGCTATGAGCACATATGCACCAAGATTTATAAGATCCAAGATTTATTCGAATTACACAGATAAGACTGCCAAGGTTGCAAATCCCCGATTTAAAGCCATTACTGGACTTAAGTCAGTGTAAGATTAGGGAATTTAGGGTGTTTAATCACGGTTATAATACAACAAACACCAAAATACTAACGGAAGGGGCAGCAAAATCGATAATTGACATTACCAAGCAAGTGACGTTCGAAGATGTTCGTGAACCAAATTTCTGGATAAGTAAGCCAAATAACAACACTTACTCAGACGGGGTTGGGATATGAAGTCCCTGGAGACTGCCAAAACATGCTCCTTAGTGGCTTGAGCCGCAGAAATTTTACTCATTTTGAGTACACAGGCAGTCCGCTCAATAAAACACTAAACTGCGCTATCCTGTCCGCCTGAAAACTGATGAATGGATGCCTTGTCTATGTTCCTTCACGTGCCGTCACGTGACCTCATCACAAGGTGACGTTACTCTATGCTCATGAAAACGAAGCATATACATTCCAAATTAATTGAATCGTATTACAGTGAATAAACAGAGCATAAATAAACTTTGAACTTAAAACTATTAAACAATCCTATAAGATTTGTGATAATACAATTTTCTCCAAAATCGTGGACTGTGAACGCAGCTTTTGGGATTTGCATTATGTATGTTGGCACTATGTTGGTAATGCTTTTTCTTATATTGGTGCTCCTGATTTGACATCAATGAAATTAACTGCATGCAAAGGAAAGCGGTAGAGCAATGCATAGAGGAAATTATAATGGAGCAATGTTATGGTAGGGGAGCCGAAGAGGGGATTTTGGGATTTGCTCGAGCGCGGCAGGTATATACATACGGGGGATACCTTGCAGTTTGCACTCTGTAGTATGAGTACTCCACCAATTATGAGCCCTCTATATATGATCGCGTCTCTAGGGCAGCCCGTCAGAATATTTTAAAAAACCGGCCAATTTCGTGTTGGATGACGCACAAAGAAGGGTTCCGTACCGACACCTACTATACTGTTTTTCGTGAAAAACAGTATAGTCCACATTTAAAACCACTATACAATAATACAGTGAATCCAAAATGTCGTAACTTCATAGGGAACTCAGGCAACTCACGGCACTTACATCTTCGTTTTGGCAAGATAGTTTTTCAGCGATAACTCAAAAACCGTTAGACATAAGTATCTTCGTCAAACCAAAAATCGTTCAAAGTATTTACACCACTTCGATTTCTTTCAAATTTTTGCGACTTTCACAGCTAATATCTCACCAACGGTTGACTTAATTGGAAAAGTTTCTTAGCAACATCTATATCATTTTTAAAGGACTATCTATAAATATACCACATTCCTATGTGCACGGACGAACGGACAGACATGACGAAACTATAAGGGTTTCGTTTTCACCATTTTGGCCAGGAACCCCTAAAACGATCCACGGAAATACTCGAACAAGTCAAATTAAGATAAGGTACAAGTCAATAATCAGACGATTTGAGCGTGACGCAAGCGAGCTGGAGGGTCACAAACTTGCAAAAACAATACGTGACCTAGATCAAGGGGGATTGATTTTATTTTAATATTAAATAACATTCGTCCGTCATCATTATAATAAAGCATGCGAGCGCAGAGCGGTCGCTCGTTGCTCGCCGTCGCAGCACCGGCGGGCTGGTTCATGATTAATGCGCCAGCGTTGTCGCCAGTCACCACCAACCCAATAGCTCCTAGCGACGCTCGAGTAAATCCACATTTAGTATTCTGGGCTCCCCAACTACCAAGCCAAGGTAGACTAGACATAGAATTTTAACCGACTTTCAAAAAGGAGGAGGTTTATATTAGAGTGGTACCTCCGAGTTGGTCCCAAATAATTTGGTGAAGATCTGATGATGAGATTCATGAGAAATCGAAGTCGGTTTTTTGTCGGTAATTTAACTACTGTTTACAAGTCCACAATTTATACCTACTGTGAGTAAAGCAGTCAGGAAATTTAGCAATGGTTTAAACAACGAAGTTGCTTCTGGGTTATTTTTTATAGAAAAAGTTATATTTCTTCTGAGAAAAATTTAAATCGTTTTATTATTTATTTTTTCTATAATTTTTGATTAAATATCTTATTGTTGCTATGGCTACTTACATTATTTAATATTCTTACGGAACCCTAAAATAATGAACGCCGAAACTTAAATGTCTGGACTTCAAAAGTGTGTTAAGACTGTTAAGTGATGTGTAAGGAAAGGAGATGGGTAATTGTAGATCCTTACTTCATGTGGGTAATGCAAGGCTGTTAGGCTAATGTAATCGATGAATGTAATGGGATTTTCAATCACAATCAGTCAACAAATATGACAAATGACAAGATTGAGTTGTCACTGTTGTCAGTTGCGTAGTTTTACACATGTGAATCAAATCAAATCAGCACGACCATAACAGACCATGATGCCAATCATGCTGTGGATTCGGTATGTATTTAGATAGAATAAGGTAAAAGCTATTACATTCCTCCACCAACTTTCCATTCATTTTTCTGAATTTGGCGCCACATTACGCCAATGCCGTGCCGTATAGATTTACGATTTCAAACGTCACTATCATATCATTCTGCCGCGGCGGAGCAGACAACGCGAACGTTGTTTATTTTTAAGCGGGAGGTGTGTCCGAAATAACAACACTTATTATTTCGCCGGGATATCAAAATATCCTAGTGCTTCGAAATACTGACTGTGTTAAAATAAACTAACCAAAACTGCCACCATGTCTGTTATGGGGAAAATAATACCTAATATTTCGAGTCGGAATTTCGGGCGTATTAGTGCTGCGTTGTCGAATAGAACGTATTTTACGTACACACAGGAGTTATCGCAGCCTTTGGACAGGAAGCCGGATTATGTGACGGCGAAACAGGCATTCGAAAAATGTTTAAAATCCGGTAAGTACCCCAGATGGCCCACTTCCTCAAAATTAGTACGCAGGTGCCTATAATAGTGCCTGGATCGTCGTAATAGGTTTATTGCAGGCCTATTATTGATGATTAACTGGTATAGGGTGGGATGCTACTCTGCCAACGCCGCGACGTCAAATCAAAGGTAATGGAGTAAGTACAGTACAAAGTTCAACAGAAGAAAAACATTTACATGCACCATGAACGTTAATTTCACGATTACGCGTATCACTGCTATGCTCTATGTAGAGCGTGTTTCTAATAATTAAAAAAACATACATTGTTTGTGGACCTTGTGCTTTAGTTTCACATTATAGTTTAGGACTCATTTTATTACTTTGAAGATAAAAATCTGATAATGACATATTGCAATACTTTCCAACAATGCAGCAAATGTTGCTTAAGTATGTATCACCATTGCATTGTGTTGCATTTATCTAAGAATCACTTATGTCAAAGATAAAGTTTGGCCAACTGCTATGAGAGAGTAGCTGAGAGAATCATCCCATGAATATTATTTCTTATGCCCTATAGAAAGGGATGAATACGCTTTAAACCCCTTTTTTATTCACAATGGTGGCTAGCCTATATTGCCCTTGTAGTTTTGTTACTATACCAGTCCAGTTAATGTAAACAAATCACATTTGAGTACTGTAGAGGTTGATACATTATGAGACTGGCCATGTGGAACTAGTACCATAATGTATACAATTCTACATATTTTGAATATGTTCTAGAATACCTGTCAAGCAGCATTCCTTAGAAAACAGATGGTTTTCCAGTTGATTCCTCATCTGGACTTGATTGGAGTCACACATGATATTTAACTGTATTATTGTAATTGTATTTCAAAACAGTAAGGAATACAATAGTGTGTTATAAAGTCGTAAAGTATTTCATTACAGCTACAACCCTTAAGATCCCCTAACAGTACCTCAGCTGTACAAGCGAGGCTTTACAATTGGTGGAGGTGCAGGGTACTACTTTAAAGGGACTACTCAAGTTAATAAAAGGATGAAACACAATTTCCTACCCTAATGTTTTGAATTACTAAAACTCAACAACTCTTTATAATATCGGTTTAAATATCCTCATTTATTAATTGATAATGTCATCATCAATAAAAAGAATGATGAATTTAAAAATTAATCATAAAATTATTCCTATTGATTGTATCTATTCTTAGAACTAAATAGTTGTAAGTCTGAAAAATGGATTGTTTTATTACATGACATTTCCAAACTCATGAACTTAACCTTGTCACCATAAAGTACTCAATTGTGATTTGTTTACAATGTTTACATGATCATACCATGTAATATAATTAATATGGTATAGTAAATACCATTCACTTTGTGTATTCGTAAAGATACAGCTTCGAGAACAATTATTGTCACTTAATACCTATTTATTTCATGTCAATTTCAATTTGTTATCTTAGTTTATGGACTGTGATAAATGCCAGTTAATATTCTCTCAGTACTTTGAACTGACATTCAAAGCACTACAATCTTAATGACTATTGTTACAACTACTATGTTCATTGATAAACAATGACATATTATAAATTGTGGGTGTTTTGAAGAACTTTGAGCATTTTTGTAACTTTTAAATTTTACTTTTTTTCACTGGCTTTTTTGTAAAATGCATGTGGTGTTCACCTGTCAGTGATTGTTACATCTAGCACAAAACTGTTATTGCAAGCTATATATGTAATTTACGATGTAAACAATTATTGGTGAGCCAAATAAATAAATTATATGAGTTAAAAAACAATTTAAGATTTTTTCCTTAATTCTAGCAGTCAATGAGTTCATTTCAAATTTAGCTTTATGGAACAACAGAATCCCTGTGAACCAAACTGTGTAAATAAACTTAGTGTCCATTGAAGCACACAAGTATATTATTAATATAGTTTATCTTTGGATAAGTCCATACAATTTTGATGTGAACCCTCAAAATAAGCCCCCATACTCCAACTCTTTTTCAAATTATCTGTTCTTATGTCTGTTTCATCCAATACTGAGTAAGTAAATCATTAAGAGTCCCAAGTACGCTCGGCTGAACTTGATTCTCCATACAAACATAGTCTCTTTCTCATTTTAAAACACCTTGCTGAAATATGTAACATGAAACTTTGTATACACAATGGGAGCCGCCATAAAAAAATCGGAAATTAGTTTAATTAGTTTCTGTTACTAGAAATTGTAATAGAAGAAAAAATACAGTGACTTTTTGAGTTTTTTACGTCTTGTATGAAAACCTTAATAATCAATCAATCAGATCAGAATCAGTGTATTCTTTCTCCATTATAATTTCAAGCAACAGAAACTAATTTCCAACCTAGATATGCCAGATCCCATTGCGTGTACAAATATTCATGTTATTCTAGCATGGCGTTTTAAAATTAAAGCGAAACTACGTTTGTATGGAGAACGGAGCTTACTGCAGACTCTTAAAAGCCAACATTTCAGTTTAGTAAACAGAAATAATGCAAATGTATTAATGGCACCGAAATCAGCTAATATGGTACAAAAATGAGAAGCCATAACATCTGTTCCACATCCCAACCTCAATGATTTTCACTTTGAAGTTTTGAGTTAATTCATACATATTCCTATGGTAGGCAACATAGTTGTTTACAGATTTGTACTTTATTCCTTTCCCATAAGACATAAAAATGTATTTCTTATGTTTACTGTATGTACATTACTGTAGTGCTTTGAGATAAGATAAGTCTTCTCACTGAGTATCTGTCACAAAACTTTGTGAGGCTTATCATTTTATCTTCAATGGTAGTATCAATGATATGCATACATTTATCACCATATTACAAAGAAAATATATCTTTGATGTTAACCTGCTGTTACCTATACATAATACTCGACCCAGTCCCAACCTAAGCAAAGCTTGTACCCATAGGGGTACAGTCAGCACCAAAAGTGGCTACGCATATGAAGGGGCAAAAGCTCTTATTCACTTGTAATAAAGCCTTTTGAACTTTTGAAATGCATAGCTACTTTTGACGCTGACTGTACTAGACGACGATATAACTACTTATATAGCTAAATAAATACTTAAATACATAGCAAACATCCAAGGCTCAGGAAGAAATATTCGTGTTCGTCACACAAATGCCCTGACCAGGATTCGAACCCGGAACCTCCGACTTCATAGTCAGCGTTACTACTACCAACTAAGCCAAAGTGGTCGTCAGAAGTTGAATAAAAAGGCAAGCACACGCATCAAAGAGTGACTGACATTCATTTAAACAAGAAATACCTACGGTTTAGAAGAAGCTGACTAATTAAATAAAGTAATTAGTAGTAATTAGTCTAAACACTGCACATAATAGCTTATTATACCAGTAGGTATAATTATGATTGACAGTCGACATGAAAAATACACACACAAACAATGACAGAATATGCGAACATGACTTTTTTTATACAACAATGGTTGCAATCAAGATGCCTGCCTGATGGTAAGCTGAAACCGTAGCCTATGGAGGCTCTCGACTTTAGAGGAATCATAAGCGCGTTGCTGACTTTTGAGAGAAATGATGATTCATTGTGTTCACAGGTATAGACAAATTACTGTACTGTTTATTTATTTAAACTTTATTGCACTAACAAAACGGGACAAATGGCGAACTTAATGCCTCAGGGCATTCTCTGCCAGTCAACCATGGGGCCAAACAGAAAATAGCGAAGGTAGCAAGAGACAAACTAGGTGAGAAAAACAAAAAAAAAATCATAGGGTAGAGTGTACCTAGTTGTTGTATTGATTAAACAAATGGACAATAGACTGATCTAACTCCGCCAACAGGTTCCGATTTAGAGCATTACTTTTCTGCCCTTGAGTCCGTTTAAGCCTGTTGGCTGCATCTTGCATCTTTAATGCAAATCGTGTCTAACTGTTGTGTAACACAACGATACGAAAACGTACAGTCGAAGAATGTAAGGGCACGCCATCTTCGACTCTGTTCCAATGTCGTGAAAGTTCAAATTTGGTAAAACGTGTAATTCTAAAGCTAACGCATTAAATGGTGGCAAAAGTGACGAAAATGATACGAGAGACCCATAAGCCCAAAATTTCTTACAAAATTGGAGGCCGAGCCTAGGCTAGGTATTCTGTGGCCTAGGCGGCAAAGTGACCGTCTTTTGTTTGCTGGGGGGATTTGAACTTGATACCTACCTATCGTAGGACCTACCGTGAACCCTGTCGCGCTTGCATAGTCGAACGACAGAGAGTGAAATACACAAACGACACTTGTTTTTGGCATTTTTCGGTTTGCGGCGGTCCCTATTTATCGTTAGCCTACACATCGTCGTCAGAAGGGCAGTGGCTTTACAAGTTGTTTTCTCACAAGTTTTATTAATAACTTTGTAAATATCCTCTTGCAAATTATCAAAGTAGAGAGTGCGACAAACCCAACATTATCTGCTTGGCATTCTGCCCATACAAAACTGTAAATCGTAAACACTGTTACCGCATACCTTAACGTCTTGGGAGAAAAATGGCGGTTGTTATAAAGATCCTATAGCCGTGTTAAGACTGTGTGGTTATGGGAGGTTTTCTGCATTTATAAGTAGTTGCTAGGGTATTATGTATTTAAATTAAGTTGAATCTTGTTAGCGTAGTCGTAATAAAACAGGTTTTCGATGAAAAACATTGTTAAAATGATTATATCGTATAAAATAGTTTATAAATAAGTACACGTTGACCTAGTCGGCTAAATTTCCAGTATCAGCGAAATATTTGTCAATTTTAATGACATAATACATATGAAGTATTTATTCGACAGTTGACTGTTTCAGAAAGATCAAAAATGCAAAACCGCCTCGTACTTTACAAAAAAATATGCATCATTATTTTTATTTTAGGTGTTCGATGTAGTGCGATTTATTAGGATAATATTCCTATAGTAGGTAAGGTGGTTTTCGGTGCATAACTCAAGCCCGGAAATTCTTTCACAATTATGTATTTAGAAGGAATATGGGGAAAACCTGACCCGTCACGTCATTCACAAACAATCATATACTGAAGTTTACAGTTTACACACCATGATGTTATTTAGTAAACTGTAAAGTTATCACAAGTGATAAGACCTCTTGAGGTCTTTATACTCTTCACCTTGCTTCCAAAAGGTCCAATGTCTACAGGCAATTCCGGCTTTTACAACATCTTATTAGCGCAGATACAGTATTGTTACTGTGTTGTCGATTGGTCATACGAGTAGTGTTCACCTGTTTTTGTATGTCCCAATCGTCGTATACAATACATGTTTTCATATACAAATCTAAGTGGCAGTAGCAGAGCTCCCATACAACACGATTCCCACCGGCTTGCCTAAAATTTCTTGCTGCATGTACCATACTTATGTATAATGTCATAAATCAACAATATAAATACAAGCTGACAATACGATTTACTAAATAGCGTCATGAAAAAATATTATAATAAATCACTATCAGTATGAATTCATACTTACGCCGAGCGCGCAAAGCCGGTGAAAACCGTGTTGCCTTCGCGCTTGTACTACAGCGTGCACACATCGAAATTGCACGCACACATTGGTAACGCGCTTTCAAGACTCGCAGCGCAAATGCCGGGTTCCACGCGTCTTTCTTTGCAAGCCGCTTTACAGCGGCTTATTTTAGTATTATCTCACTGGAATTTAGACCTTAAATGTATAATAATAAGGTTTAGATTAGAATGACTTGATTCGGCCAAATATTAAAATTATATTAAAACGTGTCTTGAGCGAATGGGCAAAATAAATATTGTCAAATATCGATTTATAATTATCCAATATTTGTACATTATTTTTGCTCCGGGTTGCCCAGCAAAAATTCTCAGGGGCCGCCACTGCTAAGTGGTTCAAGCCGGGGTTCGTACTCACGACACGACCTCCACTTTGAAAGTCGCGTCGCTTAAAGGTGGTCGCACACGTAACCACTCGACACCGGAACGGCGCCGCCACACCTCATCGGCTCGCCGTCAACCATGCGTCAACCATACGCAAGCACGTAACGGAAACGGCTCAGTACCACCGAAGTGTCCGCGCGGCTGCGGCTAGGTGACAACGCGCTTACGGCTGGGCGACATCGACAGCGCGGTTACCGAGGCGGCGGCTAGAGCTGGTGGTCAATGATCGTCGATGGCCGCGGGGAACGATGGCGGTCTGCGCGAGTCTGCGCACCGTCCCCGTTCGGCGGCGAGACGCAAGCGCGGCGGCGGCCCGACGCGACGCAAGCTCGATGACTGCGAGTTGCCTGCGCGCCGCTTGCAGATTACTAGCTTGTGCCGAGGAGAGGCGATGCTGTTCCGATGCCGATATGTGTGCGTTACAGTATGGAATTTTTTACAAAGAATACTGGACGCCTCGAGTTCAGGCGGCGCCGATCCGGTGCCGAGCGGTAACGAGGGTGACAACCTCGACTACGGTGGTGATAATTCTCTCTTTAGTAAAGACTAAAGACACAGTGCACACAACTGCATGCTTATAACTGAAATGATTATCCTCATTTTTAGAGGTTAAAGGCTTAAACGCCCACGAGGACGCGCGCGTTCGCCTCCTCGCCGCTCCACACGGCTCTCACCCTACTTAATGACGTTCTGGACAGCGACAGCCAGCTAGATATTTTTTTCACTTCCGAGCAAACTTTTATCAGGTCATCGAGTCGCTATTTGGAAAGTGTGGTAGCCACCAGCTCCATCCAATATAAATAAAATTAAATATATTATAATAGTTGTAAGTAGGTATATTAATCTGTTATAAAAACGCCTATTTTTTGTGTAATTAACTTATTTAATGTAATGTAGCAATACTATTCTATTCAATGAAATGTGCCATTATTAACGAATGTGTAAATGAATTATATGTGTACAAAACATAAATTAGCGCGTAAGGTTCAACTGTCAGTGTTAATTTTTATCAATAATAGTACATTACTACAGAGGCCGGGACGAAAGGGGTTGCCGGCCGAAGACATATATACGGATAGGTCTAAGGCGGGCAACCCCAAATTTCCCGCCGAGGTATGTATAGTGCTTTTCTCAAACATGCAATGAAATAAACAACAAATTAAAAACAAAATTTTATTTTTAATACGCATAGTGGCAGAATGTCATGATGCCTGTGCCACAAATTTATGTGGAATGGAATTAAAAAAGAGGACTTTGCCGGCCTAGGCCTGCAAGATTTGTATGAAATTCCATTAACGACCTCTTGTCCTAGCCGCACCTGAAACGTTATACTTCGCAGCCTATTATAAGGAACATAACATCAATATTTCATTGCATGTTTGAGAAAATAAATGAATAAATAAGAAAAAAATGCTCCTAAAGCCCGCGGTGCTTGCAAATGTTTATCGTACTCGCTGACTAGTGGTGGGGTAGCCCAAACAAATGAAGTAAATAAGATTTCGTATAGGTTTTATAAACAATGAGTGTCTGCTGTGTAACACAGTCATAGTTTTATACGGATCTAGGGCTCAACCCGACGACCACTTTGGCTTAGTTGGTAGTGACCCTGCCTACGAAGCTGGAGGTCCCGGGTTCGAATCCCGGCCAGGGCATTATTTAAGTATGTTTCGCACGAATATTTTTGTCTCTGGGTCTTGAATGTTTTCTATGTATTTATTTATATAAGTATCTATATCGTCGTCTAGTACCCATAGTACAAGCTTTTCTTAGTTTGGGACTAGGTCGATTTGTGTAAAATTGTCCCCAATATTTATTTATTTTATTTAAAAGGATGCAGTGAGGCGTTTTAGGCATGTTGTGAATCGTATAGGTTAACATGCTGTATCACTTTTAGGCTCTATTGTTTGTATTTTAAGGTTCAAACTTGGTTGACCGCTTTGTAGCTGACTGTGCAGTAATTAAAGTTTATTAACATGACTGATTATCTAATAGATTATCTTGTATTGTTTGAATGTTGACAATTATTGCTGTGGCTTGATGGATGAGACGTGCTAATTGTTGTTATAGATAAAATGATATCTTACGCCTTGTATGATTCGACGAGAAAACTAGCTGGTTTGTTAGTTAAGTTATAGCATGTTATAGTATTCTATTCTTTGCTATAGGCTTGCAGTTCATTCATCTGAGTTCTGAGGTACCTGCGGGGTGCGGGAGGAGTATTCTTGTTAAACTGAAAAGAGCCCAAAGAGCGGTCCTTAAAGTAGCCTTCAGAAAGCCAATGAGATACCCCACATTAGACTTATATAAGGACGCTCAAGTGTTAAGTGTTTGAAAACTTTATTTGATAAGGGTGGCGCTACATGTCCATAAATCAGTTTTAAATTTACCGGATTACAAAAAATTGCTCAGTAACCGTATCTTCAAAGTACCATCATTGCTGTTAAAACTTCACTCGGTCAACACTTCGCAGTTTTCATGTTCCCAACGATATATAACCGTTTAGTTAAGAGATACAAATTTCAAAAACACTCCGTTTTCGAAGCAAAGAAATTATTAACAAAGTATATGATGAACATATCTAACCTAGAGACAGAAAATCTTGTAAAAATACATTACTGACTTCCTCGCATCAAAGAACACACTCACATAGATCTCTTTCGCATACGCATAGACACACATGCACACACGTAGACATTCACTTACAACACACACACACACACACACACATACACACACACACACACACACACACACACACACACACACACACACACACACACACACACATTCTCCTATTAAATTAAGAAAGTTTGTTATCGTATCAGTTAGGAGATTTTGTTTTTTGTTAATTTTAGAATTATGTTTTAGTTGAAGATATGTCTAGTTTAAATTCTTAGCTTTCAATTTTTATTTGAATTCTATAATTTTATATTGTTTATAAAAGTTGTTACCATTTCATTTGCCAGTGTAGCCGCATAATAAATATAATATATGTTAAATTAAGTCGTAATATCTCCTCCACGGGACTGGCAATGCCTAGTGTGGGGGTCAGCACTAATGTAATAGAATATGTTTTTCCCTGTGAAATAAACTATTTGTATTTGTTGTATAATTAATTTATGAAAACCGGCCAAGTGCGAGTTGGACTCGCGCACGAAGGGTTCCGTACCAGAAAAAAGGCTAAAAGCTGGTGCCATTAATGAGTTTTTTTTTTGTATTTGTTGTTTTAGCGGCAACTACTCTGTTGTATGGGAGCCCCCCTTAATTATTATTATTATTTAGATTTTAGTATTTGTTGTTGTAGCCACAATAAAATACACAATCTGTGCAAATTTCAACTGTAGCTGTAGCTAGCTATTACGGTTCTTGAGATCTAGCTCGGCGAGTGGTAGCCATGAAAAAGGGCTAAAATATCACGTTTTTTGTATGGGAGCCCCCCTTATTTTGTTTTTAGTATTTGTTGTTATAGCGGCAACAGAAATACACAATCTGTGAAAATTTCAACTGTCTAGTCTATTACGGTTCTTGAGATACAGCCTGGTGACAGACGGACGGACATCGAAGTCTTAGTAATAGGGCCCCGTTTTTACCCTGTGGGTACGGAACCCTAAAATAAGGAAAACATAGGGACATGGCAATAGTGGCCATAGATTTTATGGAAAATATTGCTCTAGTGGCATTATCCAGGGAGGAAACAGGGGACTACGTTTGTATGGAAAAACGGCCCTAGTGTTTCCTCTTAACTGTTTTGCTGGCGCTGTCATCTATCTCGCACCGTCTAACTAGGAACGTCAGTTAAACGATATGCCTATTATGGCATGGCCCTAAATGGTGGCGTATGTAGGGCACAATGCATTGCGCAATGCCATCTCTGAAAAACCTTAAAGAAGTTACAGAAAACAACTAACAAACGTAGTTCTTACACGTGGTGTTACCAGCTGTAATGATCTCACTCACCTCAGGCTGGTTACCGTTGCCAGAATTTGTTGCGTTGGTGAAATTAATCTCTAAGTATACAATATAATACAAACATTCGTATACACGTCACATAACTATCTTGGCTCAGTGACCCAAATGGGTCTTGGCCTCCGAAACGAGAGCACGCCACTTATCCCGCTCCTGCACCAGTGCTTCCCAATCTTTGACCTGCAGATGACGCACATCCGCCTCCACCGTGACTTCCCAGCGATACCTGGGTCGCCCGACTGGTCGCCGCCCAGTCGCTACCCAGGTATGCTCTCCCATTCTCTGTAGGTGGCCGAACCAGCGTCACATAGACTAATATATTGTCATTATGTACGAGTACGAAACATGATTTAATTGTAACATTACAATTTAATAATTTATTTAATAACAGTAGATTTGTTTTGTAGGTATTAGTGAAGAAAAACATCGTGAGATTCGTGAGGAAACCAGTCTTATTCCAACGAGGTCTAGTTATCCCTCTGAGTGGGAACGTCAGATGGTATAGTTTCTTTCGTAAGTCTACTGCCTAGAGCAAATCACGAGATTAGGTGCAAAGCGGCCCCGGGTTCCTTTAGGTCTTAAAGTTTAGGATATTTGTACAACCGATACGTTACCCTTGAATCGCTGTTTAATGTATGAGACAAGAAGCCTAATTTTTACCCATGCCCATCCCAGTTATCCTTACCACGTTAGAGACATTTAGATCGTTGATCAAGCCAATCGATGAAGAAAAGAGAGTTATCATCATTATTCATTATCATTATGTTCGTTGTTTACAGGTCAGACGGTGTTCTCCCAAGGCGCAGCGGCCACCCCCGCACCACTCCTGGACGCCATGACGGCAGTAGGCAAGGCGGGCTCGATGAAGGACATCAAGGTTGTCCACATGCACACAGAGAAAGAAGCGGCCTACGTCGCTCCGGACTGTGAAGGTATCTTCAGGTGAGTTTAATCGAAAGATAACTTTGTCACGGTAGACTTAAGGTTCAGTTTGGAGCAGCAGACACCCCCCGCGCCACTCCTGGACTCCATGACGGCAGTAGGCAAGGCGGGCTCGATGAAGGACATCAAGGTTGTCCACATGCACACAGAGAAAGAAGCGGCCTACGTCGCTCCGGACTGTGAAGGTATCTTCAGGTGAGTTTAATCGAAAGATAACTTTGTCACGGTAGACTTAAGGTTCAGTTTGGAGCAGCAGACACCCCCCGCGCCACTCCTGGACGCCATGACGGCAGTAGGCAAGGCGGGCTCGATGAAGGACATCAAGGTTGTCCACATGCACACAGAGAAAGAAGCGGCCTACGTCGCTCCGGACTGTGAAGGTATCTTCAGGTGAGTTTAATCGAAAGATAACTTTGTCACGGTAGACTTAAGGTTCAGTTTAGAGCAGCAGACCCCCCCCCCCCCCCCCCCCGCGCCACCTAGACGGCAGTAGGCAAGTCGGGCTCGATGAAGGACATCAAGGTTGTCCACATGCACACAGAGAAAGAAGCGGCCTACGTCGCTCCAGACTATGAAGGTATCTTCAGGTGAGTTTAATCGAAAGATTACTTTGTAAATGTCGACTTAAGGTCCAGTTTGAGGTAGCAGCCACCCCTACGCCACTCCTAGACGCCATGATGGCAATAGGCAAGGCGGGCTCGATGGAGGACATCAGGGTTGTCCACATGCACACAGAGAGAGACGTGGCGGTTGTCGCTCCGGACTGTGAAAGTATTTTCAGATGAATTCAAAATTGAACTTTGATGATGTAGACTTATGGGTTGCGAAAAGTGAAGGTTAAATATTGGGAATAGCACGACAGGGCCTGATAACACTCTTTCTTTCATATCTAACATCATATCTCTTGTTTTCACTCTCATCTTTATAAGTAGTTCAGTCTACTTTGGACTACATAGAAACAAAGAAGTACCTCAAGTACTTCAACTAGTTGGCAAAGCAACCAGATAGCTCCAAATAGCTTATATCTCATATTTAATCTGATAAACATGTCGTTTTATGACATCATATTTTGACATTCGCTAAAGGCATTATGTGGTATTCGATCTTGGCTTTTATTGCTATGACATAAAGGCTATTTTTACTCGTTGTCGTTGAAGGCAGTAAAGATATAAACGATATCCTGCAGTTATTATATAGGGGTGATCCAAGCGTCCTGAAAATTTGGACATTAGTTGTTGTAAATTGTTTACAAGTTGATGTGTTGGAATATAATAGATCGTTCAATCCACACAGAAGCGCCCTTCCTACCCACGCTATGGACATCAAACAAACAAGAACGCAACGTGAAAGAATTGCCTGCTTTCTCGCGGATTTAACAGTTCTTTTCCACTTCGCTGGCAAACAAGCGTACGGCCCGCCTGTTGTTTAGACATTACAAGCATTAAATAGCCTATGGACGCTGATACCGGGGCAATCAAGTGCGCGTTGGCGACTTCTTTAATAAAACGGCAGGTTCCTCTTCATATTTAATTTTTTTGAAGAAGCCCGTTCTCGTAGACCTCCCAGTCTTTATATGTATACAAATATTGATATTATACAATCAATATATCAATATTACTCGTACATATCCAAAATAACAGTCATATAAACATCTGGTTCACCCTTCTTGACCCCTACTTGATAAAGGCACGTCTACTGAGCTAAAAACATTAAAATTTAAATAAAAACTGTCGGGTAGTTAAAAACAATAACAATCATAATGACGTTTTGGCGAGATAAAAACCACGCCTACAAAATTTTGCGAGAGAGGTGGGTTAGGCTAGATTAATTGAGCCAGTTGAGCTGTAGATCAAAATCTGATTTTGTACGATTCTAATCAGGTCGACTTTGTCATAGGTTTGTAGAATCAGAGTTTCCGGATACGAGTTATGAAGTGAAAGTAATTTTCTATCAAAGTCAATCTAAGTATATACTTAAGTCTGAGATTCGTATAAATTCGAATTAAAATTAAAAGGAAATGACTGTTCATACAATTTAAATTGACTGTGCATAGCTATGCGGTGTAGCGTCAAACATCACCCTAAATCAAATGCGGTTTAATTCACTTTTTCTGTACGATTAGCTGTCTCAAAACAAACCTATGACAAATCCGACCTATCGGAATCATACTAAATCAGATTTTGACCTATAACTCAACGGGCTCAATTCGAATCTGGCCTGGCTCACCTAAAGCACAGATCAAAGAATACTCCTAAAGGGAGCGACCTACACTACAGTGAAGTCAAGTGCACAAATATGGGTTCATACAACATAAATAACTACAACTTAAGCTTACAGAATTAAATGTTCGCTACATTCGCGTTTATGTTCGCTTTATACAATATTTACAAGACAACATGTCGAAATTCTAGATAGGCAATAATGGAAATATGAGATACAATCATGGAAATTAGATCCACAAGACTATATGTAAATTAAGGCTGGGTTGCACCAAACCGTCTATAATCGTAAGCTGTGTTCGTTAAAATTTCAATGTATGGAAAGTTTGACAAGTTTCTATGGGATGACAGCTGCCGGCGCCATATTTAACGTTGATCAGTCTGTGATCGTAGGTTGGTGCAACCGGCCCTAAATCGTTGGATATGCTTTCTAGCAAGAACTGTGTTAATTTTGCAGGTCATGCTCCCTATTCATGGCTGCGAACGTCCGCAAGGCAGTCGCCGAGGGCCGCTCCGACGCCATCCCCATCTTCCTGCAAGACATCCCCAAGCTGTTCCACAGGAAGATCATCCAGCCCGACATTGCCGTTATCCAGGTAATATTTCCGTCATGATCATGTTAGCCAGGACGCCGCAGCCATCACCCTATCTTCGGTCCACCATATGACCTATATCGCGCTGCGCCAATTCTGCAAGTCTATCAACCGGCTTTAGCCAATGCGGTGGCTATCTGGACTTTGGACTCTGTTACCGGTTTGTTGTTTGTAAAATTGAAACTCTGCTATATGACTGATAGTTAAATCGGCATTTTTTTATGACACACACCGCTAGTTATTTTTAACGTTATTTCACTGATACTCAAATCAGTTTTTTTTTATGAAATACGGTATTTCACTAGTAAAATCAGAATTTGTATAAGTGACGTGATGGTATAAGTTAACGTACTACCTAGGCAGGTCACAGTAATTTACAAAATCATACGCTTTGCATTTATTCGTGACATTTTATCGTGTTGTTTTGTCCAGGTATCTCCCCCGGACAGCCACGGCTACTGCAGTCTCGGCACCTCTGTCGACTGCGTGCGAGCAGCTCTAATCAACTCCAAAATCATTATTGGTGAGATGAGACAAATAGGATTTAGTTAGGTTAACAAAAGCTACTTTATATTTTACCTAAATATTTACGAGACTTGGGCAAAATATCCTTGCCACATAGGTAAAGCCGCGGGGAAATCAATAGTCTGGTCAAACGTGAGTTAGAAGAATGAGCAGCAATGTACAAAAAAAATCTTAGATATACTGCATGCCCATTAATTAATTATTTATTACACAAAACGCGGACGTAACCATAAAGCATTCTTTACCAGTTAATCTTAAGACAAGGAAAAAAAATCTTGTTTCAGCTCAAGTGAACGTGAACATGCCTCGAACTTTTGGCGACGCCATCATCCACTTTTCACACATCGATTATGCGGTCGAAGACAATACTCCTCTACCCGAGCATGGGGGCAAAGGCGCTAGCCCCGAGGAGACGAAGATCGGCCAACTTATCGGGGACAACTTGGTTGAGGACGGAGCAACGTTACAGATGGGTGAGTAATGTTACCTGACGGTGCTAATGCTAACACATCGACTTTGCGGTCGAAGACAATGCTCCTCTGCCCGAGCATGGGGGCAAAGGCGCTAGTCCCGAGGAGATGATGATCGGAAAACTTATCGGAGAGAACTTTGTCGAGGCCATCTACGTTGCAGATGGGCGAGTCATTTTACCTGACGGTGCTAATGCTAACACATACTTTGCGTTCGAAGACAATGCTCCAATACTGCTTTACCAGTCAACCATATACATATACAGGATGATTTTGGGGTCGTGATTCGGATTTCGGATTGATTGTACATGGTCAAGAATTCAAAGTAGACAACACAGTACAGCTGGTCAGAAGGTTTATAACTCTAATAATTCTCTTTTTCTTCAAATTCTAATGGGAAATAATACTTTTTCTAACAACTTGGTTACCCTACCCCACTGTCAATTCTCCATACTATCCATCAGAGTATGGGAACCATGTTTTTTTTTGAGATTTTGTATTTTTGTCATCAAATTAAATTAAAAAAAAAATACATTTGTGACACGAAGTTACACCATTTCAAAAAAATTTGTGGTGACTACGTCGAGTCGGAAAACTTATTCTTGATCCACGACCCCGAAATCACCCTGTATATATATGGCTATATGGGTTCAATGATTGACAGACAATGTGCTTTCACAAAAGCTTCTAACAGTTGTAACTTTTAGTACAAGCGGAAACCTCATTTCAACTCCTTTTACTAGAAAGAGGCTTCTACTTGGGTTACAAGTCACACAAGCCGATATCTAACGATGACTGTTTACAGGTATCGGTAACATCCCCGACGCTGTGCTCTCCGCCCTGAAGAACCACAAGGACCTCGGCATCCACTCGGAGATGTTCAGCGTCGGAGTCATCGACCTGTTCCGGCGTGGCTGCGTCACCAACCACAAGTACGTAGAGTTACAGATATCATCCCGGACAAGGTGTTATATCACATCTCCCAAATTGTTTACTGCTGCTTTGGAAAATGTCTTCAAGCTCCTGGAGTGGGACGGACTTGGCATCAACATCAATGGCGAGTGCATCACCAACCTCTTTGCCGACGATTTTGACGATATTGTGGTCATGGCTGAGACCCTGGAAGACCTTGGCAAAATGCTCGACGACCTCAGTAGTCTCTCACCAAGTGGGTCTTAAAATGAACACGGAGAAAACGAAAAAATTATGTCCAATTTCCTTGTTGTACCCAGTCTCCTGAAAGTTGAAGACTCCGCTTGAAGTTGTAGACGAGTATGTATACCTGGGACAAACAATCCAGTTAGGTAATCACACATACATAAGTTACATTGGGTAATTAAAAAGCTCACATTGATTTGTGCAATGTTACAGGAAGAAGACTCATCGCGGCCGCATCGTTGGTAGTTTCCTGGTCGGTAACCGCGAATTGTACGACTTCGTTGACAACAACCCTGCCATCGGTACGTTTGGAGACAATATTTCCTTTCACATTTGTCGCAGCCGATCTTGCAATAGTCCAAATACATTCGCGGACAAAGAATACGAGTCGGTAAAATACCGTCATATATTCCTAAAATAGTACAAGGTAATACAGTCTTTTTAATCCTGTCATAATCTTTATTTCAGTTTAAATTTAAACTGCAAAAATAACAGTTAAAAAATAACTTTACCAGGTTTAAATCGGGCTCGAAAAAACCCATGAAAAAAACGACGTTAACTGAGCGAGATATCGCAAAAAGCGTCATTATTAGATATTGATGTTTTTATGATAGGATCCCGGAAATTGCTTATATAGGTGGGTTGGGTGGTACCCACCTATATAAGCAATTGACGGGATCCTAGTTGGTAGTGGTATATCATGTAACTATAAAAAAACCTTATTGCGGTTATTAAATTCAGGATGACCCGTAATTTTTGACCGCGAGTATATTATGGTTTCTTTTGGCAGTTTCTGTCGGTACTTCAGATGTGTATATATAGGTAGTGTCAATGAGTTGGTATGATGATGCCGCTCGAAAGTATATAATTAAAAAAAAACTTGGGCAGAAACCTCGGTCTCGTTATATAGAGTAAAAAAGAATCAAAATGGAAAAATATGATAATCGTAGAGTACGTGTGTGCATTTAAAAAACTGCCAACTGCTGAGTATACTGTTATAAAAAAATACAAATGTGGTGCCGGGGTTAGAATAGCACCACCCCTTTTCTTCCCATGGGTGTCGTAAAAGTTGATTAAGAGAACCGGGTAGAAGTGTGTTGTGGGCGATGGGCTAGCAACCAATCACTGCAATATCACATTTTTCCATCTTTTAAGCTCTTTGAACCTACAATTGCTAAATGTGGCGCTGAAATTAAATTTCATGTGCTCTGCCTACCCCTTTTGGGAAAACAGACGTGAGTTTATGTATTTAATCTTCTGTTTCTTTGTATGTGTGGTATTTCTTGTTGTTGTATCAATAATTTACGTATTGTTACAGAAATGCTGGAGATCGACTATGTGAACAACACTCATGTCGTCTCTCTTCAGCCCACGATGACAGCCATTAACTCCTGCATCGAAGTGGACCTCACGGGGCAGGTGGCAGCCGACTCCATTGGTTAGTCAAGAACTGTCGAATTGCGAGACAACGACGACCGCCGGCGGTCCCTTTTACCCTTTTGCACGCCAAGCGGCGAATGCAAATGATGCACTCTTACGCAATAATATTATATACTGTATAGCAGGGTTTCTTAAACTGCTCCATGGACCCATAAGGGCTCCATGTAATGAACGCCGTGGTACATGGGAGGCCTATGTACCTATCAACATTTTATATGAAAATTGGTACCTGTGCAGGATTTTCGAAAGGGTACTTGGCTCTGTGAAATTCCAAAAGGGGCACATGACTATACAACGTTTAAGATAATCTGCGTCATAGTATATACTGCGTCTAAACAATCAGCATCATCATTATCATATCAGCCAAAGGACGTCCACTGCTGGAAGGACTCCCGAAAGAGTGCCGCAATGTCTGATCCTGCGCCACCCGCATCCAGTGGACCCCTGCGACTCTTAAATCTAAACAATAGCTGGTCAAAATTACAAAGTAAAGGGAAAAAAAATAAAAATAGAATATCTGGCCACTTAGCTAACCACGCAGTCAAGTTGTAAAGGTTTGATCATCCTGGCTTCCATCAACGGGCAAATTTCAAATAAGCGTTCGTCCAGTTAAGCAGATATTTTATTGTAGGTACCCGTATGTATTCGGGTTTCGGTGGGCAAGTCGACTTTATCCGCGGTGCCGCCGAATCCGTCGATGGCAAGGGCAAGCCGATCATCGCCATCGTGTCTAACACCAAGCGGGGAGAGAGCAAGATTGTGCCTACGCTCAAAGTTGGTGAGTATCCACTTTCACAGTTTTCATCTAGTTTCAGAAGTCACCCACGGATTTATTCTCACTGCATTGCTGCCAGACATCACAGACCAACCATCGTTAAATATTGCGCCAGCAGCTGTCAACCCAAAGAAACTTGTCAGAGTTTCCTAAAACACAGCTTACGACGATTACCAGCGGTTTTTATAACAAATGAAACCCCCCTTTTTTCGTGGAGAAAACTTGCGATCCAGGGGCCCAGTCGTCGGGGAATGACTGGGTTATGTGATATTTCTATCCATTAAAAACTCCACGGTGACCGCCATCTGCGTCAATCGACGTCACCTTCCCTGGGGTTGATAGTCGGGTGCTGTGGTCCCCGCCACGTGGTGTACTCGCAACTCCGGTGACCCCCTTTAGTCGCCTTTTACGACAGGCGAGGGAGACTGTCGACCTATTCTTGCTCGAATCTACACACAATAACTGACCCCTACCCTAGTTTCATCTTTCTGTCCTTTAGCCTTTTCAGCGCTCTGTCAAATACAAAAGCTCCCTGTCACTCACACGCCATGACATGGGAATGTCAAACGCGAAGTTGAACCCTATAGAAATGCATGTAAGTTGATATTAATGAAACGTATTGGACGCCAACTAGGGCATGAATACCGGAATTCCGGAATCTCGAAATACCGGAATCTCGGCTTGTTTTTTACGGTATTACAATACCGGTATTAGGGAAGACCAATACCGAAATACCGGAATTCCGAGTTTAATTTTTTATTAGCCATTATGCAAGTAAAATTGTATTTTCTCAGTATTTTTTTTGTAAAACACAGTAGTTAATATTTTCTTCGGTTTACAGTGACACATTAATTGCTAGTATGTAGGTAAACTCGATTATAAATGTTACATTACCACATACTTATATAATTATAAATATTGGCATCGGCGAGTGACCAGCGTTGGTTAGACGCAGCGCAGGCGATGCAGGCATCGGCACCGCCGGCTGCGCTGCGGTGCGGTGCGTCATCGCTCGTCGCCGATTTTATGGGATGCAAGATGACGACACAAACCAACAAGCGAAGATATTTGCGAAACAATAGTATCTCTATTGTTACGACTTAAATATCAAACACTCGCAGGAACGACTGTGACAAATATAGAGGGAACTAGTGCCAGCACTGAAGAAGATGCAGCGACTCCAGGTACTAGTAGCTCTAGTCAGTTAACTATACGGGCAGAGTTAAACAAGGAATTGGAAAAATGTAAGAGCAAGCCTAAAACGATGGCAGGAGCTTCTGACTTTGAGCTCAGGGGATTTGTTTTGACAGAGAAGGCAATGTACAACAACAATGGAGAACGAGGTGTGTACCTGACAGAAGCGTACCAGTATCTATCGACACTTTTACCAACTAGTGTGGAAAGTGAGAGAATCTTTTCATCCGCTGGATTCTTTTGTACAAAAATTAGGAGTTCGTTATCAGATCGGATGCTCGATGCTCTCTCATTTTTAAGGACACACTTCCAAGAGAAAAGGTCTGATAATAAATAAGCGTAATGAATCAGTTTTACTATTAAACGTATGATCTCTGTAGCATAGAAGTTAAGCACGATTTATATTTTATCAAAAGTAGATTGTTATTTACTAAAATATATTGTATTATATAAGAACAGTTAATCTTAAGTAGTACAAATTAAAGTACTCGATGTTAATAAATAGCTTAAAAATTATTAAGATGTGATACTATTACGACTTGCTAGATAAGTTCTTTTTTGATAGGGTTTATATCACAACACTATCACGTGCTAATTAGTGCAATCAATAAAAATATTAGTATAATGTGGCCAGTTCAATAATAACTTCACACGGTAGGCCACATTTAATATTTTAGAGTTGTTTATTTAAATTACTAATCTTATTCTAAATTGTTGATTTTGTTTTCGTTGTTGAAGTTGTTGTTGATTTTATTTTCAATTTTAAATTATTTTGAATTATAAGATGATCTAGTTCTAGCTGGGTGTATGCGATATGCGATTTAATGATTGTAGTTGGAATTTTCGATTTTGATTCCTTACAGGATTACTTTAAGGCTGATTTTTACTGTGATGTCTGGAATATTGCCAAAAATTATCATTAAAATGATTTTTCAGTAAAAAGCTTTTTTATTTTGTCAATGAGTCCCAATACCGATACCGATACCGGAATCCCGGGATTGAGACTGAATACCGAATTTCAATACCGGTATTGAGAATAGTCCGGTATTGCATGCCCTACGCCATGACGGATATATGCGTGGTTGGCGTCGAAAAGGTTAGTGTCCACGCCAATATTTGGGTTTAGTTAGCGATGCAGTTTATGTGCTTCTTTATGACGACACTGCATGAGGAGTGTTTTTTGAAAAGGGTTTATTTTCACTGTAACTACTTCTAAATTGGACCTTAAGTTTTTTTAAGCAAGGTTCTCTTTAGAAGTACCGCTAAGACAAAAATAAGCCCTTTTGAGAATATTGCGACAACCCTTAGATGCAAAGAGTGAAGCAGTTGTAATCATAAAATTTAAAAATATCGTATATCGTATAAGATCTTGCGGCTAATTTTTCTTTTCTTTATTGACTTTTGTGATGTACAAAAAGAAAGAGAAGAGTATCATTATGAAGCGATCATGGTCTAAGGAAACAAGATCTGCTACTCCGGATCGTGACAGACACAAGGCTACGTCACTGTATGTACAGCCTGTACACACACGAACTCACACTAAGGCTGGGTTGCACCAAACCGTCTGTAATTGTAAGCTGTGTTCGTTACAATTTGAATGTATGGAAAGTTTGACTAGTTTCTATGGGATGACAGCTGCCGGCGCCATATTTAACGTTCATCAGTCTGTGATCGTAAGTCGGTGCAACCCAACCTAAGACCGTAAACCACCGATAGGCTCGATAGCAGTGGTGACGTAGGCTTGTGTCACTCGCACAACTAATTTTTCCCGGAGTGTAATCCCACAAAGTACAATATATATATACTGAGATAGAGATATCAGTGAAATACTCCACATAGATCATAGCGCCGCTAAGACAAAAAGGCCGCAAGTAATAAGCCGCTCGTAGGTATTTAGTAAGAACTAACCGCACGACCGCTGCCTCTCCGTCACTCGAATATGCAAGTGCGATAGAGAGGCAGATGAAACAGTGTCATCTGTTACAAACAAGTTAAACTAACATTTCCTTAGAAAAGCTCGTACTTCGAGCTGAAAGGCCCCTGTGTCATACCTTGTATTATAGTATCATAGAATCGATGATTTTATTTATTCACAGGCGCCGGCGTAGTGACAACGCGCGCCCACGTGCACTACGTAGTCACCGAGCAAGGAATCGCTTACTTATTCGGCAAAACTCTCCGCCAGCGCGCCTACGAGCTCATCAAGATCGCCCACCCGGACCATCGCGAGGCTCTCGAAAAGGCCGCGTTCGAAAGACTGAAGTGCATGCCTGCGCCTTAAATAAAAAAAAAATCAAGCACATAATAACACCCCGTTGCAGAAAGTATTCAGAATACCACCCCTAAGGGTTGCCAGATCAAAAAAATAACTACGTTATGGTAGTTTTTTTCCTAGTTGCATTATAGTTACTATTTGCACTGCCTTATACAATGTGTAATTTTTGCAGTGATTCCATGTAATGCATTTGAATTGGTTTTAAGGCGCTAGATCAGTAGTTTCCAATGTAGCCTAATGTTACCAATTGCCTTATAAATGTCAATAGAAATGTATTGTTTTATATATATAGGTATACCTTGTCATTCATAGAGTAAGCGTACTTTTTTAAGATCACTAAATCAAGTTATTTTTATTGTTTTCCGATTTGGTCGAATTTAATTTACAGTGTTTTTGTAGTTGCTTCTCTTAACGCGTCGAATTTATATTGTTTACAGTCATTGTTTTCGACTAATTATGTTGTATTTTTTATGTATTAAAAGTACATCTAGATTAAAAATAGTCTTGTTTTTTTACCACCGAAGCAACGCAGAAGAGAGGTGTTGTAAATTTTACTGTATGTCTGTGGCATCCTCCTAGCTTCCTAAGGGGCTTTTTACACGGTTATTATTGTTATGCGATACACTCATATCACGTATATATTGATGAATCCACCACCATATCAGCCAAAGGACGTTCACTGCTGGACATAGGCCTCCCCCAAATTCACGTTGGGTATATGCCATAATCGCCACGCTTGGCATGCGGGTTTGCGATCGCAGTATCTCCACGGCATTCCAGGGATGCTGCTGCTCATCCCCCGGTGGTCTTGGTCGTAGTTTTAGGACATACCCGGGTCCCGGGAATTGATGAATATTGAAGCAAAATCCAAACAATTTTGAATACCGCGATAATATTGACATCCAAGCATTGTGATAATACTGACGAGATGGTTCTTAGCTATGTTTGGTGGCCATAAAAGCAGTTGTCTACAAGGTACAAGGTATTCAGCTCTCATTGAAACTATTAACATCTTGACCATCACACTACGAATGAATGACTTGCTCTGTACGCCTAGTACATAAGGCGTCCAAAGTAAAAACAGCCGTTTTATTTTTGAACTCGTAGATCGACGAATCCAGCAACGTAAAAACTAGTTTGATGTATTCTAAAGGAATAATCCAACCAGAAAAAATCAGTCTTCTGATTTTTTCTGGTGTACAAACACAATTAACAAGCTGCATGCCAAATTGCAGCTTTCTAGGTCACCTGGAAGTGGGTTAGGTTTTTGATTACTAGTCAGTCAGTCAGTGGTAAAAATACCGTTTTTGGAATTTATTATCTCAATAACTATTAAATCTATATTTATGAAATTTGGGGTTGTAGTTGCTCTAACGGATCTTAATATATGTACCAAATTTCATGTTTTATGTTAGATAGATTTGTAGTTATTGGGGGGTCAAAAGTGGCTACAAACGGTTCGTGTAATATAACACACGGCTGCTGTCCGCCAGTTCCTGGGGTGAAATTGGCTGGACACACTACCGCGTGTCTAGATTTCCACCAAACTGCTCGCATCTCTCAAAAACAGCTATTATTTTCGTTGAAAGTCCTTATTAACCTTTACTTTCATCATTTTTTTCGTATATTTTGGACCCATAGGTAGCTCAAAAGTTAGAGAGGGGACTATTGGCTTTATCAAGAAGACCTATCCAACAACACATCACACCATAGGATTGAAGAAAAAAATTCATCGCCACTTTACGTGAAGGGAAAGTACCCTTAAATTATTAGGGTTGATTTCACTGGATTACCTGCTATTATGTTTGACGGTGTTATCATTCCGTTTTCGCACCAGGTCAGAAACCTTGGTGTCATACTGGACTCAACTTTGTCTTGGATACCTCAGATGAGCGAGGTCAGCAGGAAGATGTTCGCTGCCACGGGTTCTCTTCGTCGACTCCGTAACTTTTTACCTCTCGCCACTACAATTGTGCTAGCTCAATCTCTCCTCCTCCCCATTCTAGACTACGCTGACATTCTAGACTACGCTGACATATGACTCATCTTTCATAGGACCAGCTGATTAAACTCGAGCGCCTTCAAAATCTATGTATTAGATTCATTTTCGGTTCACCACGTTTCTTCTTTCCGTTCTCAGCTCAAATGGCTTCCAATACGTCTCCGTCGTGATTCTCATATTCTTGCCTTACTCTATAGCATACTTTTTGTCCCCACAACTCCTCCATATCTCAAAGAGAGTTTTAAACGTCTCACATCCATCCGATCTTCGCAAAACCATCTTCTCGCTCCACCACCGGCATCCTCAAAATTTTATAATAATTCGTTCACTTTTCGGGCTGTTCGGCTGTGGAACGCTTTGCCGTTGAATATAAAATGTGCTAAATCGCTTCTCATTTTCAACAAAAATCAGCTGAGACAATATTGTTTGTCACTCCCTTAAAATGCCTTTTAGTATGTGTATGTATATTTGTGAGATTGTATGTATGTTTTATTATCATGTATATGTATTTATCTGTGTATTTATTGTATACTATGATTATGTTAAATTTAGATGTATGTGTTATTATTACACTCTTCTTGCTGTATTTCTGCACTGCCTGTTATTAATCTTATTCAAATATTTCCTGCTACCCAAAGGTTGTCTGGTAGAGATCGCTTAAAGCGATAAGACCGCCTGTTGTCACCGTTGTTAATACTGCCAAATCTTTACACATTTTACTCTTGTATTTATGGTGCAATAAAGAATATTATTATTATTATTTTTAGATTTGTTTCACCACTGTCAGATTTATTGATTTATATATCCATGCCAAATCGCAGCTAAGGAGGAAGCTGCAAGGCTTTGCTGCCGAAGGCTTTGCTGGGTGATTGTTAGTACTAGGAAGCAGTAACAAAGCTTCGGATAGACAGACAGACGGACATGGTGAAACTATAAGGGTTCTTGGTTGACTACGGAACCCTAAAAACTAGAAAATGTACTTTCAGCCTAGCTCGCACGTTGCGTTTCAGTATAGCCATATAATGTGACGAGGACGAAACAAGATATGAGCTACCGTGCTAGCTAGGCATTTCATCAACCCATACAAGGGTCGCAAACCGGCACATCAATAAATTAGCTAGTTGCTAACCGATCAATTGACCCTCTACTTTCCTAGCAGACTCGCAGTATTAAGCCAGATGATTTTCCATATAGTTGTCTCTTTAATCCTTATGGTGCACCAAAATGAGTTAGAATGCGACAGATAATTCAATCATTTTCGGCTGTTAACTAGTTGTCTCGATTTGTGAGCACACCAGTATGTTAAATCCCATATAAACTTAACACACCATAACGTCAGTTCAGTACACTTTTCAGTTATGAAGACGGAGACACTGACAGCTGAAGACGTGTCAGATGTCACTTGTCTGTCTCTCTCAAACTTTCTGATTTGTACATTAGTGAGAATAGATCAGACGTACAAAAATCGTTCAACTTAAATGAGCGGATCTGCTTTACTCTGATATCTGTGTTTCCTAGTTAAGCCGTGGTTAAGCCGCTCTAAATGACCGACATCGAGATAACATTTCGCATGATTTCGCTGTGCCCACCTACATTGTGCTGTGGGTGTGACTGAAGTTGCATTGCAATATCGCAATATGGCTATGTGCGAAGTAGGTGGTGGGGGTAAGTTAGGCGATCGTAGCGCACACTGGCAGATTGACATCTCTAAATTTTGACATTGTCTCGGGACCTTTGACGTTTGACGTTTCAGACGTGCACATAGCCAATAGAGAGTGAGATATTCGAACTTCGTTTCGTTGGTTTTTGTTCGTAGAAAGAGGTAGTTCTAGTTTTTGTTTCGCTGTAGCAGCACACACAGCGAATTTTGTTTTCGAAATTTAAAAAAATAAAAATATTTTTAAGCGCAGGATACAATGTCACAAAGAAGTGTTTTTTTATAATAACAATTTTGGCTATTATAAGTCACAGATATATAAATGTTCAAATTATTTAAAAAAGTCCGTATTAAGACAGACTCGAACAGGTTTTCACCTGCAAAAGTATCCGATTAAGACAGACTGCAGTATACACTAATCGGACTTCTCCCTTGAACTTTAAAACATTACGCAGATACTAGCGCCACTCAAAAATCCGAAAGTGACGTACAGGGAATGGTCGGCTAACAGTTGTATCATCTGTCCATCTGTCATTATTTTCAGTTCATTTTCATTAGTAAATAATATTCAAAATAAATGGAAATGTTAGCGTGTTTAAAATAATTGTTTTAGTGGGAAGTTGAGTTGTGTTAATCCTAGTAACATTAGTTTATCTTAGTTGAACAATAAACGCATCACAATGCCTACGTTTCAGCAGATGCTGTCTTTCAAAAAAGAACTTCTTATTGATGATACGTATCGGGTTATTAGACGTATTGGTGGTGGTTCTTTCGGAGATATCTACTTGGCGGCACGTTTAACAGATAGACTGGTAAGTACAGTTCGTTTTTCAGTAAAAATGTTAGTGAAGTGTAACCCCATTGTGAAACTGAATTTCGTTTTGCTCAGTTGTCAAAATGTAACCTAGATTTTAGTCTAGTCAAGGATTCAGGTACGGTTTGTTGTACAGATGCGTTGAACTACGAGATAGAGGTCATATATATCGTCCAACTTTACAAACAAAGCAGTAGCAATGCACATACAATTTGTAACAACAAAGAACTTCAAATCTTATTACTTTCCCATATCCCTATTGATCTTTATGAAATGATACCGCCCTGTGTATACACTGCCCAATTGTTAGTAAAGATATGTAAAAAAATGTGAAACATGCATTATCATATTTATCATCCTGATTATCCTTGTGTTAACCCAGTACAGTTGACAGCCACTTTCGTAAAAACGAGTGCCTACGCCAATTCTTGGCATTATCCTAGTGTTAACCAAGTACAGGTGGCAGTCGCTTTCGTAAAAACCAGTTATAGAGTAATTGGTATAGTAGGCTTATATGGTCCACCATTATTGGTATGCAAAAAAATTGGCACAACTATTGGTCACTTACATATCATTCTTATCAAAATGTTGGGCAAATATGGAAGCGGCTTCTTAATTGTAATAAGTTTAATAAATATACTCTGGGACTCCGGGATTCCACAAAACAACATAAGAAAGTAAAAACTTACAAACATGTTTATTTAATAATATTTTTGACTATTTTTGTAAGGAAATAATTTGTTATATAAATGTAACAATAACAGTGTATGTGGTGTAGCAGCAGTTTAATTTAATTTAATCGTATGGCATGTATTTTAGGAACCGTGAGATCTTCGAGAAGACAAGTACGGTTGCCAGTTTTTGTTGCACTTTTAGCACCACCCAGGGGTCACGTGTAGGGTAACGGTGGGTACTCCCTACGGACTTTGTGCAACTTCGACACCCCTTTGTCAAGTGAGTGGGCAACTTGACTGTTAAAAGTTTTCAAGCCGCCCGAAGGCCTCTAACCTGGCTTAACAACTGCTGTCGTAGACAGCAGTCGGGATCAACGGCTTAACGTGCCTTTGCGCTCAGTTAGTAACCACTCAAAGCGGTCACCTATCCAAGAACTGACCTGCCCTCACATTGCTTAACCTCGCATACCGCATGCGGTACGCGGACGACACTGGGCCACGAACGCTCCATAGCTGCAGTGTGAAATGGCAAAGTAAATACATAATAAATAAGTGTATTTAAACACTCAAATATGAGTTTCGGCTGTGTTTTTACTAAGTTCAGAAATCCCTGGAATATTATTACGAAAATAAAGTTGAGTCCTTCTCCATACCGTTCACGCCACCAAAGTTTAAGTAAATATCTATCCGAATATCCGATCTCTGAATGAATGAATGAATGATTTATTTGCATAAAAACAAGCGTATATATAAGGTCTTACAGTTTAACATGGATCGAATCTTGTTTTGCCAAGACTGGCGTACAAATATTTATTTTTAAACATCATTAGTTATAAATTCAAATAAGTAACTTAATATTACAATTTGCAAATATTGAAGTATTCATTTACGGAATAGTAACAATGTTCAATTAAATGATTAAATAACATTTTCTTAAATATATTGAAAGGCAGTTCTCTAAATGAATCAGTAAGTATATTAAATAATTTTTATGGCCATACAGTACGAGTTTTTCCTTGATAATGCCAAGTTAGTTTTTGGCAAATACAATTTAATTCTGTGTTCCTCTTTTAGATTTGGTGGACTTTATATCAAACAATTCTATATTTTTTTTGACAAAGATACACATTTCTAATATGTATAGGCATGGAAGCGGCAATATACCTTTAGACTGAAACAGTGGTTTGCAGTGCTCTAAGAAGTCAGCTCCACACAAAGTCCGGATGCACTTTTTTTGAATTTTGAAAATTATTTCTATATCTGTAGAGTTCCCCCATAGTATGAGTCCATATCGCAGTAAAGATGCCACATAACCATGGTACGCTGAAAGAGCGGCTTCTTCTGAGACTACGCTTCGTACACGATATAAAACATACACAAAACGGTCTAGTCTTATGCGCAGATTATCAATATGACTTTTCCTCTCTGATTATTACATAGCGATAACAATATGTTTAGACAGCTTTTTTATTTCGAAAATAGTGAATCATAAATTTCAGTGTGGGGTAGTGCCGCAAAGACCTCAATCTTGGTTGCCGAAAGAGCTCAACGGTTGTTTCTAAAGGTAATGCTTAGGAAGCCTTATAGGTACCCAACACGCAGTCTTTACGAAGAAGCTTTTGTCTTAACAGTTCGTCAGCTCTTCATTTACAAGGTTTGCATCACGGTTCATAGGAATATCCTTAACATGGAAAATTACCCCAACCTGCTAACGAAAAGAGTTTTTATAGTACCCAAACCTAGAGTAAACACTACTTTCGGCAGACGCTTTGGCGATGCCCTTGGTTTTACATTGTACAATACTGTTGTAAGGCGGCAGAATAAAATTATAAATAGCTCAGCCGGTGAGGCCAAAAAGTTACTCTTCAAGCAATGATTCATTGTCTTCAAGTGGCTAACTTCGCTGAATTATCATGAGACTGAGGCTTTACTTCTAATATTAGTTTAAGGATATTAAGTGTTCCAATCCCAACAAAGGAAGGTTTGTAAAGATATGTTTTCAAACTAAAAGTTACTTACCACTGATCTTAATTAATTTTAGATAAATTTGTACTCAAATTTTACGCATGACATATAGCTGGTCTCCCGCGATACAGGCCTAGCCTAGTGCGGGGACCCCTGGAATCTCGGCAAATTCAAATGTCATGCACCTCATGCCTATTTTATAACTCCTTTTTTTTTGTATTTACGTTTTCTGTGCAATAAATGATTATTATTATTATTACATGTTATTCTAGCATAGCGTTTTAAAATGAGAGTGAAACTACGTTTGTATGGAGATCCGAGCTTACTGCGGACTCTTAAGTTAAGGGGCAGTGGGCGAGGCATATTGCACGTAGAACCATGGCCGTTAGGGCGGAAAGGTTCTCGAGTGGCGAACACGTACTGGAAGGCGCAGCGTGGATAGGCCCCCCACAAGGTAGACTGACGACCTGGCAAATAAAGGTTGCGGGAGTCCCCTGGAAGCGGGTGGCGTAGGACCGGTCATTGTGGCACTCTTTAGGGGAGACCCACAGTTAACCTCCGGGAGGCCTATGTAGACGTCATGATCATACAATATTCTCGTTGAATGTTTGAGATGTTGTCACTGTTTGAAAAAGCGAATAATCCTTCGTATAATACAGGATATCGACGTATGTCTCGTCTCGATAGAAGCAATTGCATCTAGAGCGTCCTGAGTGCAGCCCTCGATTGACAAACCATTTAGTTATATCAAGAATTATAGGCGTAGGCAAGCTTTCTAAAGCACTTTTTTATTAAATTCTTTTACCTTGCCACATCCTGTGAATGCGAGAAAAAAGGATGATATTCTTGCCCTGTGTAAATTAATTTTATGTGGTCTCCGGACAGGTTCCTCGGTGAAATAAAATGAACTGAAGTTTAGATTTAAGATAGATGTCATCTATGTAACAAACAACATGAAGACAATAAATTACTTTAAGTTAAAAATTAAATCGGCGTCCTTTTTAACCGACTTCAAAATTTCAAAAAAGGAGGTTATCAATTCGGTTGTATGTTTTTTTTTTGTTTTTTTTTTTTTAATGTTTGTTAGTCCATAACTCCGTCATTTCTTAACCGATTTGGTAAATTCTTTTTTTGATTGTAAGTATATATATCCAAGTTGGTCCCGTTTTGGTCAAAACGCAGTTCTGATGATGGGATCCATGAGAAATTGAGGGAACTCCTCAAATCTTCAAGGCAAACATATAGTATTTTTTGTGTTTTTATCAACAAGTCAAGCATTTTCATCCAAAAATGTGACATTGGCTGAAGTGGAACTGCTGATGATGATCAGAACAGAACTCTTCAACGACAAAAAGTTCACGTTTGGCGATTTGTCCTCCTAGCTGTGTTTGTTAAGCAAGTTCTATTTTCACGATTAATTTTTGTCATGCTTGATTTCTGATGATGGGATCCATGAGGAATTGAGGGAAATCCTCAAATCTTAAAGGCAAACATATAGTGATTTTTGTGTTTTTATCAACAAATCGAGCATAATCATACAAAAATGTGACATTTGATGAAGTGGAACTGCTGATGATGATCAAAACGGAACTCTTCAACGACGAAAAGTTCACGTTTGGCGATTTGTCCTCCTAGCTGCGTTTGTTAAGCAAGTTCTATTTTCACGATTGATTTTTGTCATGCTCGAGTTCTGATGATGGGATCCATTAGGAATCGAGGGAACTCCTCAAATGTGAAAGGCACACAAATAGTGATTTTAGTATTTTCATGAACTAATCAAGCATTTTCATTCATAAAAGTGACATTTGATGAAGTGGAACTGCTGATGATGATCAGAACGGAACTCTTCAACGACGCGTAGTTCACGTTTGGCGATTTGTTCTCTTCGTTTTGTTTGTCAAGCAAGCAAGGTTTTTTCATGATTCCATGAGGAATTGAGGGTACTTAGTCTTCTACCATTATAAACATACATTATAGCCATTTTTATTTTACTGTATATCTATCTAAGAGTGCACCATCTAAGTATAATAATCTTTTACCGGCCTCCCCATTGAAGTCGGTTTTTTTTCTTAAAAATTATTATTATGATATACCGCATCGATTGGTGGAAAACAAGCGCCGGATGATAAGAGGTCACCGCGGCCGATTAGACGCACATGCTAAATGCGCGTTGCCGACCCTTTTAATAATTTATACAATCCTTTCTTCCAGAACACCATACTGTAATTACTGTTGTAGTCCATTACTTCCATGAGTCATGCCAAAACTGTAAATACTGTTTATATAAATGGTATAAAATAAATGTAAGGACGGTAAAGGCATTTCCAGGCGGTAAAAATTTCGTGAAGGATGCTCACGAGATATTTAAGAGGAGTACCCGTCTCAGGCGGCCTTGAGAATTGGCCCCCGCTTCATCGCCGGCTGCCTTTCCCGCGGCTGGCCTAAACATCGCGATAACTTTGTTCGCCGACTTCGCTTAATTCGATATAGCGTAAGGCACTGGGTGACTGGTCCCACCGCCGGCGAGTATGCGATAAGCTCACACAAAACACTCGCTTCTCGCCGCTCGCCCACCCGTTTCTAGTATTAAATTCTACTCGTTTATCGCTCGTCGCCCCGGCGGTGGGACCAGTGCCTAAAGCCGAGAAGGAGTGCCCATATTCTTCTTCTTATTAGTTATTTATTGGAGTTTTGAAAATAATACACACACACACATACATATACCCACTCCCGTATCCCATTGGGGGAGGCAGAGACCAGAGAATGCCAAAAACTACGGTTCTTACATACTTCTTTCGCTTCAAACACATCCATACATTTCCTCTTACATGCTCGTCGGTTGTGGGAACTTCAGACTTGGCCTTTTTAGGGTTCCGTAGTCAACTAGGAACCCTTATAGTTTCGCCAAGTCTGTCTGTCCGAGGTTTTGCTCTGTGACTGTTAGTGCTAGAAAGCTGGAATTTGGCATTGATATATAAAGCAATAAATATGACAGTGGTAAAATAAAACCCATCAATAACATAAATGTGAAAATGGCAGCCAAGTTCACCGACAAAAGAATTGAGATCTAAAAGGGCGCCAAGTTCCGTAGATTATCTAAAAAATTGCCAAATTTGGCACTAGATTGTTTACAGTAAAACTAATTTCATCATCATGTCAGCCGAATGACGTCCACTGCTGGACATAGGCTAGGCCTCCCCTAAAGACTTCCACAATGACCGGTCCTGCGCCACCCGCATCCAGCAGACACCCGCGACCCTTACCAGGTCATCAGTCCATCGTGTGGGGGGCCTGCCCACGCTACGCCTTCCGGTACGTGGTCGCCACTCGAGAACCTTTCCGCCGCGACGGCCATCGGTTCTACGTGCTATATGCCCCGCCCACTGCCACATAAGTTTAGCGATTCGAAAGGCTATATCGGTCACTTTGGTTCTGCTGCGGATGGCCTCATTCCTGATGCGATCTCGCATCAGGAATGAGGCCATCCAGTGCTCTTTGGGTGACTTTGAGCCTTCTTATGAGGCCCATTGTTAGCGACCACGTTTCAGTACCGTATGTCATCACTGGCAACACACACTGGTCAAAGACTTTCGTCTTGAGACACTGCGGAATATTGGACGAAGAGATGTGCCGTAGCTTCCCGAACGCTGCCCAGCCGAGTCTGATTCGACGATTAACCTATTTCTCGAAGTTGGGCTTACCTAACTGGATAGTTAGTGCTACATGGGCATTTGACATGATCTTCGTCTTGTCCATGTTCATCCTTAGACCAACTCGCTCGGAGGCTTTACTGAGGTCATTGAGCATTGTACTTAAATCCTCCATGGTCTCAGCCAAGACTACTATATCGTCAGCAAACCGAAGGTGAGTGAGGTACTCGCTGTTTATGTTGATGCCTAGCCTTCTCCAGTCCAGAGTCTTGAACACATCCTCCAGTGCAGCGGAAAACAGTTTAGGCGAAATAACATCTCCTTGCCTGACTCCCTGCTGCAGCGGAATAGGTTTTGAGTTCTGGTCCTGGAGTCGGACTGACACAGTGGCATTCTGGTGCAAACACTTCAGCACTTCGATATAGCGGTAGTCCACTTGGCACCGTTGGAGAGATTGTAGTACAGCTCAGGTTTCAATCGAATCGAAGGGGCAGGTTGTAGTCCTCAGTCTTCTGTATAACCTGACGAAGCGTATGGATGTGGTCTACGGTGCTAAAGCCCCTTCGGAAACCGGCTTGTTCGGGAGGCTGGAAGTCATCTAGCCTGCGTGCGAGACGGTTCGTAATGACTCTTGACAACAGCTTATAGACAAGGCTCAGAAGTGAGATGGGTCGGTAGTTCTTCAGTAAGGAGTTATCACCCTTTTTGAAAAACAGCACCACCACACCTCTGTTCTATGCCTTTGGAGTTTTCCCTTCAAGTAAGACAGAGTCGAACAACTTCTGAAGGGCCCTAAGGACCGGTTATCCACCCGCCTTCAGGAGTTCAGCTGTAATTCCGTCTCCACCGGGTGCCTTGTTGTTCTTTAGCTGTTTAAGAGCCATTCTAACCTCATACAGGCTGATGTCCGGGATATCTTCGGTATAGTGCCGGGTTAATCTGGCTCTAGGGTCTGCCGCCAGACCAACTTCGGGTCTGCTAGTTGACGTGTATAGCTGTCCATAAAAGCATTCTATCTCACTCAGAAGCTCGGATTTGGATGAAACGATTCTACCGTCTTCAGTTTTTAATTTGGCGAGCTGGCTGTGCCCAATAGACAGATCTCTTGAAAACACTTTAGAGCCCTTATTCTGTTCGATGGCCTCTTTAATACGATTTATATTAAATTGGCGCAGATCGCGGGTAAGGGACTTGGAGATCCGTTTATTGAGCTGCCTGTATAATGTCGCATCGGCTGAAGACTGCAGAATCATTTGATGAGCCTCTGGGTGGAGATAGAAAGCCTTTTGGCTCTATGAGTCCGTTGGGCCTTAAAGAACTTAGACCCAATGCTATGGACACCTTCTCAAACCCGTCGTTGAATTCGTCCACATCGCCACCTAGACAATCAAAACGGTTTTGGAGTTCTAGCTGAAAGCACTCGGGGCTTTGGATTTGGACTGCTGATAGACGGAGCGTAGACTTCATTAGTCGAGAGCGCTCTAGCTTGACGCATATATTCAATGTGCCTCTTACCAGACGATGATCACTTCCGGTTTTAACCGTATTGATCACAGAGACATCATTGAATATATGCCTCTTCGTCGACATAATGAAGTCAATCTCTTTTTTGTTGCACCATCGCGACTTAAAACTAATTTACTGCGGCTTAATGCATTTTGAGCCTTAACTTGGCAGTTTTCTATGCAGTATGTTATAATACCATAAAAGCTGTTGGATATTTAAGAAACTGCCAAGTTAAAGCTCAAAATGCATTAAGCCGCAGTAAATTAGTTTTACAGTAAACAATCTAGTGCCAAACTTGGCAACTTTTCAGATAATCTACGGAACTTGACGCCCTTTTAGATCTCAATTCTTTTGTCGGTGAACTTGGCTGCCATTTTCACATTTATGTTTTTGATGGGATATCATTACTTTTTCTCAAACTTCATCCAATGGTGCTTTCCCAGAACGAATGCACGAGTTACTATACAAAATACCCAAACCGCTATAGGGTGCACCTAAAATATTTGAAGAGTTCCAGAGAAACAAAAAAAGAATTTTCCAAATCGGTTAATAAATGACTGAGTTCTGAGGTAACTAGCATAAATAATAATAAATCTAATAATAAAATCACTGTTTTCTGGTGCATACACATCCAAGCTGCATGCCAAATTTCGGCTTTCTAGGTCATCTGGAAGTGGGTTAGGTTTTTGATTATTAGTCAGTCAGTCAGTCAGTCAGTCAGTGGTAAAAATGCCGTTTTTTGGAATATAATATCTCAATAAATATTAAACCTATATTTAAAAGTAAAAAAACGGAGAATTTTCTATTGTCTTCAGTTCTACAAACAACTCTAAGGATTCCTTGCGAAATCCCGTGTTTCGTTAATTTATGAAATTTGGGGTTCTAGTTGTTCTAAAGGATCTTAATATATGTACAATATTTCATGTTTTTATGTTTGATAGATTTGGAGTTATTGGGGGGTCTAAAGTGGGTCCAAACGGTTCGTGTAATAGACACGGCTGCTGTCCGCCAGTTCCTGGGATGAACTTGGCTGGACACGCTGCCGCGTTTTGTATTATGAGTGTGATAAAAAAAAAATGTAATTCTTCAACAAACTTCGGAAATAATCACTCCAAAAAAAATTGTCCTAAACCCCCCCTATAACTTTTGAACGGTCCAAAAAATATGAAAAAATCATGAAATTAAAGCTTAACAAAGACTCAACGAAAACTGTAGCGGACACCTGACTAACCTTAACTGATCATTAACTCTGTAAATTAATGTGATCAGTTATGCTGTTTTTCAGTTATCGTAAAATGTCTTCCCTTCTTAGTAAAAGAGGTATGAATCGCTGCAAAGCCCCTTTGCTGCCCTTTTGCTTGTTATTGTTTTTTTTAAATTAAGTTCTTTGGGCAACTATGGAACCCTACACTGAGCATGGCCCGACATGCTCTTAGCCGTTTTTTTCAGTATTGTAGAAGTATGATCAAAATTCGTTTTGCTCGCCCCCTTCCATTCATCTCCTGAACGTAAATGCTCTCAGTCAGTCTGCTTTCACCTCATTGTAAGGATTTTTGAGGCTTTCACACATCCTCTCCACATGCCCATACCACCGAAGCATACCCTTTTCAATCCTAGTTACTACTACGTCCTCATCTGTTCCACATTATACATAACATTATTTGAAAATAACAGGTAAATAAAAAATAATCCGGTATAGTTTTTTAAGACTTTATCTACCTATTTTTTATTATACTTAATAAAATAATACCTATATATATGCACGATTATATGACATTGACATTCCGTATTATACTTAACTTTACCCTCCTTACCACTAAATGCGCGGTGACTCTCGATAGATCTCCGTCTTGTCTGAGGGCCTACCGCGAACTTCGAAAATAGAACTTCGTATCGTACCGTCCCTTTCCGTCATATAGTGTATAACACGAGAGTGAAAGGGACGGCACGACACGAAGTTCGATTTTCGAAGTTCGCGGTAGGCCCTCTGAATCCACTCAAGTCAAGTCAAGACTACCTAAGGATCAACTGTGCCAAGTTTCAGCGCATAGTTTAAAAGTGCAAGGTATTGTGCAATAGCATCCCAGTTAGATAAGTTGTATTGTTAGTGATGTTGTGTCAAATACATACCTAGAAGATGTGGGTGGACAGCTACGGAACCCTACATTGCGCCAGACCCTACACGCTCTTGGCCGCTTTTTTTTTCTGATCGTGCGACGATATTTTCTACCAAATAAGAATTAACTAGGTCGCTTTGTACTGGCAACATTATTGACCGACAGTTAGCACGATCAGAAACTTAAAGTTCATTCCCTATTTTATCTGGTATTCAATCTTTTCTATCCATTTTATTTATTTTTGGTTTTGAACCGTTAATTTGTTACTTGTAATTGATATACTCAATTAATATTCCTATTCATGGTGTTTTTCTCATTTTTGTTACACTTCTATGTTCAATAAGAGAGCCCTGCTCGGAATCAATAATTTTACCATGCTCACGGCAAGGTATTCAGAACGTACCGCGACGACCATTCATCCATGGATTCCGTCACAGTATCGTAAAATGTAGCTCGGAATTCTATCATTGTTTTTATTGCGACATTGCGTAACTTTGTGAATACGAAATATAAATATTGTTCTTCAATCGTGGAAAACTAAAAAACTTTCAAGATGTCTTTCATGGTCTCGAGGAAGGAAATATTGATTACTGGAAAATATAAGGTCGTGAGAAGAATCGGTGGTGGATCGTTCGGTGACATATATTTGGCGATCAACATCTCAAATGGCGAGGTAAATTATCACTAGCTTTGTATTTAGACTATCTTTATGGACGTATATCAGTGCTTCCACGCGTCACGGATCGCCTTTACCTTGGCACGGGAGGGGGGCATAGAGGACCTATGTTAGCAAAAGCGTCGAAACATTATACTTCGCAGGTGTCATGTTAAACGCGATATTTCGCCACAAGTGCTCATGTTACCACTTGAATAGCCATACGCATGCACTTTTCACTTGGGGCTTGAATTCATTATCCTCAAAGCCATCTACATCTTTTTCTTCTACCTTCACCATGCAATTTAATTCACTTACGTGAGATAACTTTCCCAATGTGTCGGAAAAAACACAAAAACTAGTGATTTAATGCATATTTCTATGTCCATCTCATGACTGTTCTAGGCTGGGTATCTTATGACAATATTTAATAGTAGATTAGTTAGTCAATCAGTGACCTTATGGTTGGTTAATTATTGCTGGTAATTGTCTGACAAGGTTACTCAAAACAGTTATTGGTTATATAATTTAACATTAATTTCATGATATAAACTTAAAACATTAGATGCCAATTATTTCATCACATAATATAATGTTTGTAAATGTTGATGCTCTTGCTTTTATTTTTACATATGTTTGCACACTTTATAATATCTTAATGTATATAATAAGTGATAACTATAATCTCGGCTGGTCGGTTTAATGCAACAAGTATGGAAACAATAACACTTGCACCAAGTGTTAGTGAAAATGTGGTTTCTACCCAATTAAAAAAAATGCATTTATATCAGGTTTATCTTTTGCAAGCAAGTATGTGATATGATCATGCTATCTTTATAGATACTTGTAAATGATTTAATCTTCAGGTTCAAGATGAGTCAATGTAAGTTTCGGAAATTATTACTTTTTGTCACGTATGATAATTAAAATAATATTGTTATACAGTTTGGAAATCAGTTTCGGAAACAAGAATTCTGAATTGTTGCATCTTAACCCTTTAATACCCGAACATCAAAAAGTTACTCGCAATGTTCAACTCTGCAATAAATGTCATAATTTATAAAGGTAATATTTACACTGTCACTTTGTCTAATATATCAGATGATGGTGGTTAAAGGGTAAATATAATAATACTGTTGACTTGTTATACTTAACAATACAATTCCTATTTTTTTTAAATACTCACTAGTGTAATATTTATTCAAGTAAATGGAAAATTCTGTTGTTGCTTGTCACTTGCCTTAGCCTGCATCTATTCTATCTGTGCTTGGGGTCATCTTCATTGTAAGTTACCATTTGGTGCCTTCAAACCCAGTTCTTTCGTTTGGACTGCCTGCCTAGCTTCATATAATGTCATTTCTTTTCAAAGTTCTCATGTTGTTGTAGTAATTGTAGACATAGATACCATAGGTGAAGTGATGGTCACTAATATTTGCATGTTTACAACTAAACCTGTATTTTGTACCTTGTTTTTTCTTTCTGAAGTAATAAATATTTTTTTTTTAGTTATAGCTATGGTTTCAAATTAACTGTTCTGGTTAGAGTTAAGCTTGTTTTTATATGTTTCATATAACCATACAGAAGTAGTTTTATCACCTTATAGGACATCAGAATTGACTCATCGACTCCATGTAGGTTTGTGGTTTGAGGAAATACAAAAAATATATATTTCTCTTCTTGCTAAAGATTTCTCATTTGTTGCTAATTTGAAAGAGTCTATGTATTTTCATTGTTCAAAACAGCTTATAGTTTTGTTTATACTTGTTAAACTAATTCTTAGATCCCAAATGAAATAAATAAGCTTTTATGTCACACAGTGACATGTTTATCACAGGAAACTGAATCATTATAAATCAGCAGCTCATGGGTAGAACCAGCTATTCTTGCTCTATTTAAGAGAAAAAAAAAACGGCATTACAATGCATCAGTAGTCATGTGACCTACTTTCATGACGTAGCTCGTACAACAGTATCTCTTCATTTTCTACTTATTTGTTTACATCTCTCTTACCTTATCTGTCTGATCACATTATCATGTGAAGTTAGTGATAAGTATTTCCTATTATCTGAAAAAATGGCGTACGAGTAAATACTAAATTTAGAGAAAAATATCATTAATCTTTCAGTATGAATCACTATCATCAGCACCATTAATTAGAATAGTATCTACACTAAACCTTTGTTACGCAAAAAATCGCTTGTCTCTCTCGCATTTATGATTTTGCTAGAAAGAGATGGAGGTGTCGTCGGGTACTCTTGGTATTTTTGTCTGTGAATATTGCCTTCGCCTATATATTCTGTATACGACGTTCGCTAGGACAGCTAGTTTATTAATACAATCTAAGTAATAAAAAAACACATTCAGAATGAAAAAAATTATAAAAACGCGATTAAAGGAATCATAAAATCTACCACATGATAGTTAAATCGTGTATTTTATATGGCAGCATTCTCAGTTCAGGTAGTTTATGCTTCTCTTGTTACTGGCATCACTGCCATTGTGACGTCACCTTAGATAGGCTGACGACATTGTCTCTAACTTCGATTAAAAATGATTTTATGCAGTTAGTCTTACTATTTCTACGTTGTATTGTGTTTATAAATAATTGTAAACCCTAAATTACAAAAGTGTTGTGACAAATCTACTCGGTGTGATGGACGTAAGACAAATTTAGTGACTACAAGTGATGAAGGCAAAAGAAAATGGCTACCTTCGAACGCATGTTGATAGCCAGGAAACATGTAATTATAGCTAATAAATACAACGTCGTCCGCAAAATCGGCGGTGGAAGCTTTGGTGACATATTTTTAGCAATAAATATCAACGATGGAGAGGTAAATTTCTGTGTTTTTAATTATTTAATGTCCTTCATACTTGGCTTTCTTTTATGTCAGGCTGTTAGTATTTCGGGGATTTGTTCTTGAAGATGGCGGGTTGGGCGTATTCTTGGGGACTCTTCTGTGTATTTAAGTAGTTTTATGACACACTGGTGTCGTATGTGGTTTACAGCCGTATTATCCGTGGTCGATTTACGTAACTTATTTAGACTAACTTATATTACACAGAGCTTCGATAGAAACTACACAGTACACGTATAGTCCTTTGTCATCAGCAATGACTTACTAACACACGACCATGTCCATAATTATTAAGTTTCACTCATAATATGATGGTATTTTCAGTATTAGTCATCCACGAAACATGTTTTGTCAAGTTACGTATAGTTAACAGAAAGACTGCGTTAGGTTTCATGTTGGGATTGTGCAATCCGAATATACAAGTGAATCAGGTCACAATCTGCATAAGAATGACCTTATTTTCAGAGAATTTCAAATGTTTACTAGACATTTTCACCACACTGAATTATCTCAGTAATAAACAGTAGTGGTAAATAGTTTATTGTACAAAATACTTAGCAGAAAATGAAAATAATTATAGACATTTGTACAAGGACAAATTTCTCCCTTTAACATGAGAGGGAGTTGTTTGTGGCAGTTTTACTTGCAGGTTTTTTTATAGGCCAGTTTTAGATTATACATATTTATTTTGATGGCAAATTGGCTGGCACATCATCACATGCAAAATCCATTTTCATAATCATTACTCTAAGCTTGTTGGTGAAAACTGTTTGTAATTTAAACACCTTACACAAAATATTTCATGTATACTGGATCTTTGACTGTCACCTATTTTTATAACAACTTCCCATTTGATTTACATGCCACTTCTGGCTCAAGTTTCATCCATATCCGGTAATTTTATGAGATACCATAATAGATCTGCCATATATAAAGTGTTTGGGTCAACCAATGTGTTCTTGTAACTCATTGCCATGGTTTTCATTCACAAAACATGTTTTGTTGTAGCATATAAACCTGTTTTACCTACCACTTAAATCTTAGTTTACTTATATTATATTGCAACTCTTTTTAACATACTTTTGTGTTCTCTTGATCTCAATAACAAATTTACAAAAAAAAATTGAAACTTGTATTGAGAGTTTTCCAAACTGAAACAGTTGTTTTTATATTTACATACAACAGATTTTATGAAACAACGAGTAGCAATATAGTCTGTGGGCAATATGGCCGACGTTTTGTCATCAAATTAACACTTTTAAATGCAAAATACGCGACAATCCGAATTTTGCGGATACATATGTTCAACTCGAAAATCGTTATTTTTATACGTTCTTCAATTTGAGACAGGTCTCGTTCGGGTCTACCATACCCCTGCACGAAATTATTAATATAGATATTACAAGGTTCATCTAAATTGTATGAAAAAATCTATCCATTTTGGTTGAATTGACTTAATAAACTAACCAAAAATCTCTTCTTACTGACTGGTTATCTTATGCTTGATTGGTTTTATAGCCAGCCAGTACTACTTTGTTCCCATGACCGTTGGTTTAATTGCTTTTGTCCCGTCACAACTATCTGTACTCACTCAAAACCTGTTTTATGTTGCTTCTAGAACCAAAAATAAACACATGTACTAAGCATTTTGAATCCAATTATCATATTAAGAGTATTATATATTATAACTGTGTTCTGCTCCTCTATACAATATGTGTACAGAAATTTTAAAATACATAATTGTGTATTAGAGAAATGTAGAAGCAGTTCCCTTAAACATTTTTAGTAAAATTCTAAGCTATTAATATCCCAGCTAGCTATGATAGGTTTATAGTCATGTTTTACTGTGCAAATCGTCCAATACGTCACATAAATCGTGAACATAAAAACCTATCATGCTAGGCTGGAGTATGCAGGTGTACTGTCAAAAGCAAATGCATCTTTTGTTTTTTTTTAAATTAAAAATGGGATTGCTCTTGGCCAGCATCTAGCCAGGGGGCAAAGATGAGGCCGATGATGAAGCGAGCTCACCCAGAAAATGCCTATTCACTCGTGCCTTCAAAAGTAATGTAATAAGGTGAAAAAGTGTTAACCTACATTTTTGCTCTTGATTGTACAAGGGTCCACATATGATGCTTTGTTTGCAACCATCACAATATCTATACAAATATTATGTCAAACATGTTACCAGGTCTTACTCTAATTACCATAAAATATGATGCTATTTGTTTGCAACCATCACAGTATCTTTAAAAATATTATGTCAAACATGTTACCAGGTCTTACTCTAATTACCTTAAACATCAACAATAGGTACATAATTAAAATGTAATTTGTTTGTTGTAGGAGGTAGCAGTGAAGGTAGAATCTATAAAGGCGCGACACCCCCAGCTTCTCTATGAAAGTAGAGTGTATAAGATGCTCCAAGGGGGCATTGGAATACCACACATAAGGTAAGTTGTTGTATGTTAAGTAAGCTAAGTGGACCAATGTTTAGCTACCTAATTCTAGAGCAAATTCCCGGGAATTTTCATACAAATCAGGATCAGGACTGCAAAACCTACAATTCCAACCTGTTTTTCACTTCTTTTGCTAATACTGCAATGAATAAAAAAGTGTCAACTAATGTGGTAGTGTCTAGCTAGGCACTCCTGCTGGGCAATTATTTTACAATATGATTTTTTAACATAAAAAATAAATATGAATAGAATAACAGTGGATGATAGGGTCTCTAAATATTTATTTTATTTATTTATTGTAAAGGGAAACAAACGGCTTAAAAATTATACATAATATAAACTTAATGAACTAATACATGAGCCAATATGCTTCATATACAGGGCATTGGTCCATGAAAATTGTTAGAAAAGTAACTGATTACTGTATTGTTTCATTGTGAGTAATATTATTGTATCAAACATTTAATATCAGGCAACTCGTATCACACTAATAGGTCACATTACAATAATAAACATGAATACAACAATAATAAACATATGTATATAAACAGCAGTCATATTCTACCAAGTACTAATAATGGAACTTTCTAAACATTCTGTTGTGCAGATATTAATAAGGTTATCAATCTTATGCACATGTCATTATATTGCTATTAGATGTCCATTAGTATGGATCATAATAACTGTTTATCTTGTCTAATTAAGTAATTACCTCTACTTTTTTTGTTTTATTTATGAGCAAATCAATGTAGTCTTTAAGTGCACATGATACTTCTGGAGTTGCGAGCGTCCATAGGATTTGGTGTCTCACTTGCTTACAGGCAGGGCTATACGTTTGTTACCCACTCGTCCTTCCAATGTTTTTTTTATGACTGACCAGCGATTGGCCCTAGTCTCACCTGATGGAAAGAGATGACAGAGCCTAAGATATTGCTTACTGGTTCAGTAATAGCCATTCACTCTTGCCTTCAAGAGACCCAGAATCCTAAAGGAGCGCAAGTTTGTTTGCTTTGGCACCGAATTTCAACATTTGGCGTGGGCACAATTTTTACGAAAGTGACTGTCATTAACAGTGTGAAAAATTGGCCTAGAGCATGTCGAGCCATACTCAGTGTAGGGTTCCGTAGTTGCTCAATGAACTTAATAAAAAAATCCAATAACAAGTAAAAAGGAATACTTTCGCAGCGTTTTATAAGACTTAGAAAACTTTTTACGATAACTCGGTAACAGTTTAATTGACCATGTCCGCTATAGTTTTCGTTGAAAGTCTTTATTAAGCTTTACTTTCATTATTTTTTTGATATTTTTTGGACCCATAGTTCAAAGGTTAGAGGGGGGGAGGGGGCACATTTTTCCTTATTAATTATTTTCACAAATATTCATTTTATCAAAAAATGTTTGATGAAGATCTCTACCTATCCAAAAACTCCCAACACCATAGATAGGGTCGAAGCAAGAAAAAAAATTCATCCACACTTAACGTGTAAAAAAATTGACAGCTTTATTGCATTACATATCCATGCCAAATTGCAGCTTTCTAGCACTCACAAACACAGCAAAGCCTCGGACAGAGACAGACAGATGTACATGGCGAAACTATAAGGGTTCCTAGTTGACTGCGGAACCCTTAAAATAAACCTTGTGGGGATTAGGATGGTTTCCTTACGATGTTCTCCCTCACCAAAAAGCTACTGTTTAAAATCCAATAATATTCTGTAAGTATGCATAAGTATGTGTATAAGTATGTTTGCTATTTACTATCCACTACTTTTTTGAACTTTTGCTAATAAATTGACATAAGATTTGCAGAACTGAATCAAAACCTTGATAAAGTAGGAATATGTGTCAAGGTTAGGTTTCACTTTCCAAATCTGCATGGGAAATTGAGAAGGTTAAAGTTAAATAGGCTTAGTACATTATCTAATCACTAATCACACTGGTTACGTGTTCTCGGCAGCGAAAATACCTACAAGTCTGTTAAACCAGTCATTTTCAAATTACTACATCCAAAAGAATCATTTAATATATTGATATGTGGTGGTAGTACAGCGTATACACTTTCTTACCTTAATGCATTGTAACAAGGTCCAATAAGGTATACATCTCTTTGTAGTTGACTGTACTTAAGAATGATGTTAATTGAGGAATTGGTAATTTCAAAAATGTTGTATAATGGCCACGAATTACCCTCACAAAATGTATACTTAAATAAATTGTTTTGTCTGTATTCCATATCATTGTTGTTTCTTTTTAACAGACTTCAAAAAAAGGAGGATTTTTTATTTTAATTTTATCAAAGTACATCAGAGTATCTCCCAATTTAGGTTAGCTTGCCAGGACTGGCTTCTCACAGAGCAATCACTTGACCTTTAGCTTCATGTTGAGGACTGCTTATCCAGTCGTAATGCTTTGTTTCTGTCAACAGATGGTACGGCTACGAGAAAGATCACAACATCCTCGTGATGGACCTGCTGGGTCCGTCCCTCGAGGATCTGTTCAACTTCTGCTCGCGCCAGTTCACCATCAAGACTGTGCTCATGCTAGCAGGTTTGTATCTACTATTCTATTCTATATTTCTACTGGAGCCTCAAGTATCCATAGGCTATGGTGTCTGCTTACCATCCAGCAGGCTGTAAGCTTGTTTGCCACGATTGTTGTATTATAATAAAATAATAATAATATAGCTTTTTTATTTCCACAAACAGACAATTTCCATTTTAATATATTTGTTAGAATTATTAGTATTTTTTTCCTTATGTTAAGTGTTAGTACTTAGTTATTCAGTTGTGGATCCATTTCGGGTAAAAGCCTCCTCATTCCTCTTCCATTGTTGTATTAAAATAATGTATATATTTATGTTGGTTGACTGGTAGAAAGTATCTTGATTCTTGAGGCATTAAATCCGCCTTTTATATTAAAAGCTAAAATAAATTATTTATAGTGTGTATTTAAATTTTCAATCTTTTAATTGAAAGGTGCTCAATAACTCATAACAACGAAATTTGCCTTAAATATTTTTTTTATTACAAACAACTCTGCATTCAAAACTTATTAGATTGCTGTCAATAATAATGTATGCTTTCCACGCTGTTGTTTCAAAATGCTAAACAATGGTTTGTCCACAGACCAAATGCTGGGCCGCGTGGAGTTTATCCACTGCAAGTGCTTCATCCACCGCGACATCAAGCCTGACAACTTCCTGATGGGCATCGGCCGGCACTGTAACAAGTTGTATATGATCGACTTCGGCCTAGCCAAGAAGTTCCGCGACCTGCGCTCGCGCGCCCACATCTCGTATCGCGAGGACAAGAACCTCACTGGTGAGTGACGTCACACTTAACTTAATCTTGTTTACACGAACAATAGTTGCGTATGGTCTATAGACCTCGTGCTCGCTCGCAGATGAATTGGGTAGTGTCCTGCGTAAAAAAAAATATATTTTTTAAATAGTCGGTCAGATTATAACAAAATATTGGACACATAATTTTTCTCTTGTCAATCGAACAAATGACAGATATAGAGCGTCAAAGTTCGGGAGTGCAGGTTCGTGACGTCACGCCGTGCTTTAAAAGTGTAGCACGGCGTGACGTCACGCGGAACTTTAACATCTTCATAAAATTTTGTTTAATTGAAAAATACGTATTATTTATTGATAATCTAACTAACGGACTATTTTTTTTGGGCACGAGCCTAATTTCCACGCGCGCCACGCATTGGCTACTCTTCAATTAATTTTACAGTACATATGGTGCTATATTACCGCACTTAATCAGCAGATTACGTGCATATGTCGAAACTTTAAAGAGCCATATGTACTGTAAAACGTACGATACATGTGCGAACAGGTAATTCGCAACTCGTGTCGATTTAAAACACTCCCTTCGGTCGTGTTTCAATTTATAACCACTCGTTGCGAATTTCCTGTTCTCTGCACTTGTATCGTAATGTACTATTAGCATATACCCTCTAGAGTGTTCGGTAACTATTTACAACACTTCCCTGCGTATGACGCCGCAGGGAGCGTATGACGCCCTAAGTATTAATATGCTTCTTTCCAATTGCTTTCCAATTCCAATTCCTCTACCAGACAAAATCCTAAAAAGAAAGTGAATCAAGCCAAATATAACTTTTTTATCCTATTTTATATTCGAGACAGAGTACCTTACTGACTTAAAGACTCAGAAATGGCATCAGGTAGTACAAATACACCCTCCCCTCAATGGCCCCAATAACAACAAATCGTTAGGTTGCGTGCTGGCTCCATGGCGACGAGGAAGGCTTTAGTAGTAAATAGATCGATCCCGCAACGGTGCGTGACTCGACGGTTTTTACAACTGTAGTCATATCATTCAGTTTAACTGCGTGTTGAAGTGGAAAAACTTCTACGTTCACATGCGATGTCACAAATGGGGAAACGAAAAAAAAATTTTTTCGTCATAATATGGATTTTTTAGGCGCATTCGACTCAAAATCAATAACGCTATCGATTTTAGAAGAAGAAAACGGTATCCCCAGAACAGTTTTGTTACTTTCCATACATTTATGTATATAACACATATGTACATCGAAATTTAGTATGTATTTTGATACACTTTTTCTTCTAGGATCGATAGCGTTATTGATTCTGAGTTGATTGAACCCAAAAAGCCATATTCTGAGGAATCATTAAAATGCCCAATTTTTTTTAATTCCCCAAATACATGTCAAAATAATCTGCAGCCTTTTATTGAAGACAATTTAGATAACTCTGAACTAATCATTTCTTTTATCAATGAGATTTATCGTCCACTGTACCAATTACAAGTATTAGCTATCAATGAGTGTTTTACTACCTTAGACCATATCAGGCGCTGGCAGACCATGTTACTTAACTTCTCTCTTCTTAATGGCAGGATAACTAAGTAATTTGACCGTTTCTTTTCTGACTGGAACCGTTTGAACTACTCAGTGCTGCAGTGGCACCGAGGCTTGAACACAATTGCCAAATTAAAACAATAGAGCTCTTGGTGAAGCACCAAAATAATTCACAATTCTAAAAAACATTGCAAAATTCATCTTTCTGTAGTAAGCCTTCCAAGCCTAATTACAAAACTTTACTCAACTTCCACATTTCACAACCAGCCAGCACGTTTAAAGTTGCTAGGCCACGTTGTGGCAAAAGTTTTGACAGTTTGTTTGGCTTCAGGTACCGCTCGTTACGCCTCCATCAACGCGCACCTCGGCATTGAGCAGTCCCGGCGGGACGATATGGAGTCACTCGGCTACGTACTTATGTATTTCAATAGGTGAGTAGTAATACAAGTTACTTGTAACATAAGTAATAATTCGAGACATTTAGGCATGTATATGTAATATGAATTAATTATAACAATAGTACTGATATATCCTATAGATACAAGGACTGAAGACGTATAGGTATCAAAATAATATCTCTGTATGTAACGGAAAAATCAAACTGAAAACTTGTCGAGATAACAACCTAGCCATTAACCCTTTAACCGCTTTCATATTTGAATGAAGTGATCACTCACACGCCAAGCTCTGTTGCGTTATCAAAACGTGATGTAACGTTTAAAGCAATAAAAGCAATTCATAATCCCCGAATGATTCCCGGCCAGGGCAATTATTTGTGCCATTAGCACGGATATTTGTTCATGGGTCTTGGATGTTTTCTATGTATTTAAGTATGTATTTATCTTTATAAGTATGTGTAGCTATGCTTAGTTTGGGACTAGGTCGATTTGTGTAAGATTGTCCCCCCAATATTTATATTTTATTTTTATATTAGATTTTATTCATGATCAAAGTACACCTTCACTCCGACCTTTTTACTGGTGTTTGTTTGGTGGGCACGACGACACACGACCACTTTATAGGTTCTTGGCGTTCAAAGGGTTAAAAGAGGCCGGAAGCCTGAACGTGATGTAAAAGACGACGTTGCTTATGAATGAGTGACATAAAATTACACATTACATATTTGAGCTTTAGCCAACTGTGTTTACACATAAACATAACAATCTTGTTTTGGCGCACATTTCCGGATTATCTTTCAGCTCTTAATTTGTGTAGGTATGCTCTTTTGTGTTGCTTTATGTAGGTATTTGGTTTTGTATTATTACCATTGGTCAACAGCTTTTGCCCGTGACTTTGTCTGCATGAAACTCGTTTACATCGTACCTCCATACAAACTTCCTCCTTAAGGAATGACTTTTGGGATAAAAATGTATGTCCTTTGGGTCGAAAATTATTTCCATACAAAATTTCATGTAAGTGGTTTATACGTAAAGAGATAACAGACATAAAAAGCTACTTTCGCATTTATAATATTAGTACGTGGAAGTTTTTCTATAAAATATATATATAGCCAGTTAACTTTATAATTGTTAAGATAACTTTCATTGCTGGCTTTTCTTTTTTTGTACCGTCCATTAAAACTACTCATGTTCGAGAGGAATCAGTTGGACACGGGATTCCTAAATAGTATTTTGTCTGTTCCTATATCGGATGAAGCTGAGATTTTGTACAAATTAACAGAGGTAGCTTTAAGTTTTTCTTTGATGTAATATTTTCTTTTTGTTGGCCTTACGGGGCGGTATGTTCGCCTGGTGACAAGCCCTTTTTTATCAATAAATTAAAACTACTCATCAAGACTATTGTAGTGAGCCCTAACAATACGGGTTTATCATGTGTAATTTATGAATTCCTATTCACACCATCAGTCCATTATCAGTGGTATTATAATAATTACTTCTCCATCCTATCTCAATAAGTTCAATAACAGTGTATGTATTTCAACTTGTTTGAACTCTGGGAAGTTGGTGAAATATAACTTGCAAGAATTGATCGATAGTTTACCAAAAAAAGTTATAAAAGTATTCATATAAATAGATAGAACATTCGAACTTTACAAAAACATTAGCTACGTGAAAACAAAAGTGCTATCTTTGAGCATAGGTACCAATGATTGAATGACTCTTTTTTCTTTTCACTATTCATCGAACGTCGAATAGGATGTTTCCTCGCCACAAGCATTAGCTCGGTGATTCACGCCGATGACTCATTCGGTACTAGGATATCGTCTACCTTAGCCCGTTAAGGATCACACAAAAACATTCTATTTTAGAATTTAAATGTCTTTTCACATAGCAACTATGTTGAGGCGTTTTTATGCAAAATTAAAACCGGTTATTTTTCTCGCGTTTGTTTTGCGCGTTTTAGTAATTTGAAATTCAATTTAAGATTTGTAGAGGCTCTCATATGTAGTTGATATGTATATCGAGGTCAAACGTTAGTTTCATAATATATCATAGTACATCATAAGTAACGGGGGCTTTTTAATCAATTCTCAAAAACCAGAAAGTTTTAAGCTTCCTCGATTCATTCCTTTCTGTCCAATTTAATATACGTTAACATGCGTTTTTGCTTGATTGAGCAACTAACATCTAAATATTCCAACATTTGCATTTATAATTTTTTGAATCCTATTTTTCAAGGATATGAATGGATGCAGTCCTTTGCCAATTTCTATTTGGGGCAACAAATAGAGAAGAATTTATTTTAGGGGAGACCTAAGCCGCGAGGCAAATCGACAACCCACCACCACCACCATATCAGCCCAAGGACGTCCACTGCTGGACATAGGCCTCCCCCAAATTCATGGGGGGTATATGCCATAATCGCCACGCTCTGGGGATGTGGGTTGGCGATCGCAGAATCTCCACTGCACTCCAGGGATGCTGCTGCCCATCCCCCAGTGGTCTTGATCGTAGTTTTAGGACATACCCGGGTCGAGAATAAATGTATTATTCATGGATACATAAACTAGCTCAGATAACCTCCTCTGCCTGTTTAGCCTAGTTGGTAGTGTCACTGCCTCCAAAGCTAGAGATCCCGGGTTCGATTTCCGGTAAGGGCATTTGTTTCTATGGTGAGCAGAGATATATCTATATACAGATATATCAATTAAATATATCGTCGTCTAGTACCCATAACATAATCCTTATTGAACTTACTATGGGACTAGTTCGATTTGTGTAAAAAAATTTGTCCCCAAATATTTATTTATTTATAATCAATTAAATGCAATTCTGTTGTTATTTGGTGCATGTTGTATTGTATTCCGTTGTTATTTGGTGCATGTTATGTTGTATTGTATTCCGTTGCCACGGTTACGGCTCCTGGGTAGCTGAATTTTTGGGTTTATAAATTCAATAACCGTCAGTTTATGTAACAATACATAATAACAACAAAAAAAATTATCTATTTCATATGAGCTAAAGACTTTCGTGTACTGTCAAAATATCAATCGTCACGCGAATCAAACCGGGCGGGTTGGTCACCGGTGAAACCGTGACTAAACCCATTATACTCAGTACACGCACTAGACGTATCGAGAGACATGTACCTACAGATTGAAACGTAATTGAGACGACGGTGACGTGAAGGTGACCCACTTCTACACTTCACAATCGCACCGCTGCCAACCACACACCACAACCTTACTGTAACTGACCTCTAGCCGTAACAACAGTGTGTAATCGAATTTTAAATTGGGGTGAGTCAACTATTTAGGTGCCCCGTTTTTCGAAATGTCACACAAAATATATATACTTAGTCGGCTCACAAGTTCTGTCATATACATAGTATCAAATAAAAACAAAAGTTTAAGTTTATTCCGTATAATTTGTACAGCGTTTGAAAGCTTATAAACTAGAGAATCTAAATGTATAACATTTATTCAAAATGACCGCCATAATTATCTACACAGGCTTGAAGTCTGCGTGGCCAGTCGTCAATGGATTCACGCACCATTTTCATGTCGATATTGGCCACTGCCGTAGCAAGGGATTTTTTCAGCGAGTCTAGATTTGCATGAGGTTTTGAGCACACCTTTTCCTCTAAATACTGCCATATTTTATAGTCTAACGGATTAAGATCTGGGCTAGAGGAGGGCCAATCTTCATGCCGTATAAAGTCGATTTTATTGGAGGCGAGCCAGGCTTGTGTAGACTTTGCCTTATGGGCTGGAGCAAAGTCCTGCTGGAAAACCCAATGCTGGTTTAGAAACATCGTATGGGATAGTGGTTTCACAATATTAGTCAACACCGTGTCTTGGTACACTTTGGCACTAGTTTTTACTCCTTTCTCACAAAAATGCATACTAGTGACGCCCGTATAAGAAACTCCCAGCCAAACCATCACAGATGAAGGGTGATGACCTCTTTGAATACGGAGAATGCTATTAGACGCTTCTTTACTGTTGCGAGCGTACACTCTATCATTTTGTTTATTACAGTTTTCTTCTATGTCAAAAATTTTCTCTTCCGAAAACAGTATACAACGATGCTAATTTTTAGCGTACTTCTTCAATAAAGCTTTAGATATTTTAAGCCTTAAAGCTTTAAGGCTAGGTCGTCAAGCGAGTTAGCGTTTTCGAGTTTTCTAAAAACAACCTGAAACGTAGAATAAGGGTTTTAAAAATTTGAAAAAATTATATGTTTTACTTAAGGATCTAGTTTAGTCAAAGTTGCACTCAGTTACACGATCTAATGAACTTCGCTCGATAGAAAGAGACCCCAAAGTTACTCCCTTTTGTAAAGCATTTACAATCTGACGACTAAACTATTGATGTTTTAAATAAAGTTTTTGAACTAAACTAAAGCCATTCAGTATTTCTAGACATTTTTGCAGAATTTAAAAAGATAAAATGATTGTATTAATTAATATGTTTAAATACCTACAAAATGCCGAGCGCGGAGGCTCGGCAGGCCCGATCAGTCGCGCGCTGGCGCTTACGGACAACGGACCTGTGTCAGTTTTATCCGCGACAGTTTCGTGCACCAAACAAGCAGTTTTTGACGAATTTATATAATTGTTGCAAGTTATTTAAGAAGGGCAATAAAAACCCAAACGAAAAACGTCGTATTTATTAACAAATAAATTATGGTCATAGTGCCACAGTATAGAAATGACAGTATAACAACTAAACTGAACCCCTGCAGAAATGGAACCAAAAATGGTAAAATTATAAATGAAATGTTTATTACCAGAAATTATAGATATAGTAAGAGATCTACTTATACTGCTTTGCACATGAATATTTTTATTAAGCTATGAGCTTCACCACATTAATTCCGACCGTCTTTTTTTTAATACCACGTCAGTGGCAAACTAACGGCCCGCCTGATGGTAAGCGTTCACCGCAGCCTATGGACGCCTGCAACTCCAGATATGTCAAATTCGCGTTGCCGATCCTTTTAAAATTTATACACTATCTATCTTTCTAGCTAATCTTCTTTTAATAAATCTACCCATTTCCAGATAGCTACTCGTACCGTGGCAAGTTTGGTATCATTTCATATACCATATTGATTCTATTATCATCTTTATGTAAAAATCATTTCTGGTATTTATTTTAAAAGAATACAGTAATCTTTCGCATAAATAGTAAAACAGTAAAAACTTCGCAATGTTTTTTATGCTTTGAGAGCTAATAACTTTAGACGAATAAATTAAACCACCAAAAAATATCTGTTTTTTATTAAATTAAATTTACGTTTTTTCCACGCTCGTGGCACCTAAAGTGTTAGCTGTTACAATAAAGCTTAAAACTAGTGGCTCTGTGACCACGATGACCACGTGATGTAGACCACGCAACAAAAAATATTTTTTCAAATTTCAAAATTTACAAAAACCGTGTCGACAAAAATATAATTAAACCTATATAATTATCGAACCTGCTCACAAAATGTCACGAGAATCGGTTGAGAAATGCGACCTGTAGAGGAGAACATTCGAACAGACAGACATCCGAAAGAATTTTCGTCGAGAGCTGAAACGGAGACGCTTCGCCCTCTCGATCAAAAAAATATGTTAGTATAATTTTATGACAGTCGTGGTTCACTACTACTGGGCCTATGTATATGAAGAGTCGAACATTATCAACTTATATCCATGCGCTTCGTCCGGTTTTACAGTAGACTGAGGAGTATACCCTGTTGCCTGTGCCCTCTGTTTGCCGTTTGTGGATTACGAGAAGGCCTTCGATTCGGTTGAAACCTGGGCTGTATTACAATCTCTCCAGCGGTGCCAAGTAGACTACCGCTATTATCGAAGTACTGAAGTATTTGTACGACAACGCCACTATGTGAGTCCGACTCCAGGACCAGAACTCGATACCTATTCCGTTGTAGCCGCGAGTTAGGCAGGGAGATGCTATTTCTCCCAAACTGTTCTCTCTGCACTGGAGGATGTTTTCAAGACTTTGGACTGGAGAAGCCTAGGCAATAGGCATCAACATAAACGGCGAGTACATCACTCACCTTTGGTTTGCTGAGGATACAGTAGTCTTGGCTGAGACCATACAGGATTTAAGTACCATGCTCAATGACCTTGGTAAAACCTCCGTGAGAGTTGGTCTTAAGCTGAATATGTACAAGATGAAGGTCATGTCAAATTCCCATGTAGCACCCACTGTCGTTACTATCGGACACTTTATACTCGAACTTGAAGTTGATTATGGTATACTAGCGACCCGCCCCGGCTTCGTACGGGTGCAATGCTGATACTTATTATAATTATATACTACAGAATGTATTTATATACAACCCGGCCGATACCGCCGCAACCGCTATGTTCCTGCATTTTAAATCAGTAATATCTTCAAAAATATTCATTTAAATTACATGCTGTCAAGTGCCATATTGATCTATATAAAATGCAAAATGTATTTAAGGTATTTTATTGGAGAAGAATTAATGCTGTATTGCTTAAAATCGCTTCGTAAATAAGCCATTATTTTTCGTAAAAAGTAAAGGATATAAAATGGTTATTGTGGGTTATCCCTAAGAGATAGACATATACCATAATCGACTTTTTTGTAGACCTTTTTAAGTTGTACAATACTGTAGTACATTATTTTGATTTATCTCGTAGGGTTCAGCCAGCGTTTGCAATGTAAGCGCAATAAAATATGTTTATTTACGACATCACAATAGAAACCTATTAAATTATCTGTGTTTCTCTACTATACACCTGTAACCAAGAGGAAAGAGCAATGGAGAGGGCTACGCTGGAAGTATATCTGCGCGATCGTATCAGAAATGAAGCCATCCGCAGAAAAACCAAAGTAACCGATATAGCCCTCCGAATCGCTTAAATGGCAGTGGGTGGGGCACATTGCACGTAAAACCGATGGCCATTGGGGCGAAAACGAAGGTTCTCGAGTGGTGACCACGTACAGGAAGGTGCAGCGTAGATAGGCCCCCACAAAGTGAACTGATGACCGGGTAAAGGTCGCGAGAGTCCGCTGGATGCGGGTGGCGCAGGACCGGTCATTGTGGCACTCTTTAGGGGAGGCTTATGACCAGCAGTGGACGTCCATCAGCTGATATGATGATGATGTTGATATATTTACATGAATAGTTGTTATAGTGTATACAAGCTTATTAGTTTTACGTGTATTCATAATCTGTCATTGCTTTCTTAAATATCCGTGTTTGTGCAAAATTAGTTTGTTGCCTTGTGTATACTATATTTATTTTTCTCCGTTTCTCGAAGGTTAGCTGGAAGAGATCCCTTATAGGGATAAGTTCGCCTTTGTACTTTTACATTTTGTTATTTTGTTTCGATTGTTATTGTTTTTTGTGCAATAAAGTGTTATACATACATACATATACATGATGATGATAACACGCACACGACAAATAAATATAACACCCTGTATAATATAACACAATTAGATAAAAAATTGCATGACCTATTAAACAAATCGAGTAGAAGGGTATAAGACATATTTCTTAGGTTCTTAGGTTTCATAGATTAAAATAACGAATTTCAGGGTTGTAGGTATGTACTACGAATTCTGTTTTTTTTTCATTATAATGGATCTTACCGTAAGTTCGACTTTCAATTATTTATTTACTACCTTATTAAAAAAAAATATCAATTACATACTAAAGTTTAATCATAATTAATGCATTTCTTGAGTCAAATTACAGTTATATTTCTATACTGTGACCAGTATGAAGCTAGCGGGGTCATCCGAGTTCACAGTCGCTTCGTCCGCGCGGGCTTGTTCACGCACCGCCAGGACAGCGCTAAATACCTACTCTCGCAGAACTAGAGGGCCTTAAGCCGACCATTGAGAAGATGGCCAGTTTTTCGTTTATAAGCACGAAGTCTCAGGTCTTGATTAAGCACTCTTTTCACTGTGTTTCTGCTCAAACCCATCTGGAGGGCCATAACTTTTTGTTTCCTAGCGGGATTTCTGGCAATGCGTGCCCTAATTGCTTGTACAACCGCTGGAGTCCTAGCTGTACGCGGACGACCGCTTCTTTTCTTGTCATTTAAACTAGAGACCTCACTGTATCTTTCTATGGTACGATACACAAATCTTAGAGAGAATTTTAAATTTTCAAGTAGCTTAAAAATTTTAGTCGGCGAGTGTCCACAACGATATAGTGCAATTAATGCGGCTATCTTTAAGCGTCCACTCCATGTTAAAGAAAACAGAAAATTGCAAAATTATACTACTCAAATATTTAAAAAAGATTCGAAATTCAAATGCACAACGGTTTTTGTTTTAGGAGTTCCAAATTTAAATTTTAAAGGCCAGTGACAGAACTTATGAGCCGACTAAGTACATTACATTTCTATTAAGCTGCCTAGGCAGTTATAAAATCAGATTATTCGCCAATCTTGTACCTAGTCACGATATTTTGGAAATAAATATTATTGTTAGGCTACTAATATACAATTAGAGTAGACGTAGACCCCAGGTTTTTTTTATAAAAAACGTGCCTTTTCCGCTGCGTTACTTGTTTTTTTAGGAAAGTAAAAGGTTTTCATGTGTGCTATATGTATGTGACATCCGTATATTTTGTTATCTTTAAATCAATTGATAAGTTTTAATAGGGCTTTAGATAAGGAGTAGTTTAAAAGTTGATTCACCCATTTATACTGGTCGCGTTGTGACGACTCGTGACTAGCCCTGACGTATTTATATAATGATACACAGAATTAATGCGCGCGGCTGGCGTTTCATCGACTCACCTCGATAAGTGATCAAAATAATTGAAACTATCGATTCAAAAACGGCTCAAGTCGTTATCGATTACGCAGTGACTGGTTGTTTTCAAATTAAACGATGCGTATGCGATATCGTCGCCAGATGCATCGTCAAACTCGTTTGTGTGGTTTTATAACTTCATAATAAAATGAAAACAGTTAATAGAGGAAGCTTAACGACACGCGAGTCTGAATGGAATCGGTAGAAAGTAATACAGATAATTAAGTTGGCATGGCCAGTACGAGTTAATTCGTCTTCAAAGATGTGCCATTTTTAGGAATAATCCTTTCTAAACGGGAATTTTCCGGGGAACGTCACTTGTCAGGTTTAGGAAGTTTATCATTGGATAATGGATAGCCTATGTCCTGACAAGTAGCGTGCGGGAGTGATGGATGGTTTATCCACAGGTATATTTTCATTCTTAATACATGACATGCTTGGAAAACCAACAACATTCTATAACCTACAATACAATTAGATAGCTGTAATTGGCTATCTTATTAGAAGAATATCGCCGTCACGTATTGAAAACACAGGAACTATGGAATTCATTATTCATTAGTACATCGGTATTTCTTGCTAATGTAAACAATATTTTCCGTTGCGGGTACGATTTGTTTATGAATCACCAAGATGCATTCGATAAGAATGTTAAACAACTTAAAATTCAATATGAATGAATACAGATAATAACTTCGAGTCTTTGGACATAAAAAATGCCACCCGCGCGCCTTCTTTCTTAATAATAATAATACTATCTTCTCTCTCAAAATTTGCTCTTACAGTTTTCTGAGGGTTGGAGACCTGGTGACCTGACATACAATGATGATCGACATACAGTGAATGTTATAATCTTAAATGATACTGCAAAAGATACCGTGGACTGGCCGCCAGCGGGCGTTCAGCGACGCGAACCTGTCCTGGCTGGACGCGTCGTATATGACGGAACCCCTAATAACAGGATGTTTACAAGTTAATGATTACACGTACTCGCGCCACGATTGCTTCTGTACTGGTTTTACTCATTCATGATTTCCTCACCGACAGTAGGAGAATATGCAAAATGGATCCGCCTTTTGGTCCATTCCTACTAATAACGACCAATGAAGTTTCTGAGGAGGATGCGATGTGTTTTGATATTCGTCGCAACAAATCGATAATCGACGGAGCTGCGCGCTCCTGGCATGCTTTTGCCTCTGCCGGCCAAGTTAATCTGGCATAACCACAATGGCTGGCTCTGGCATAACCGCTATTATTATAAAATGTATGTCTATGCGTATCATTGGTTTTGTGTTTGTGGTGGTTTTGAGTAGGTATTTTTGCGAGTAAAGATGCCAAATATCATTGTCGTTTTGTCCACAGGGGATCGCTACCGTGGCAGGGCCTGAAAGCCATCACCAAGAAGCAGAAGTACGAGCGAATTAGCGAGAAGAAGATGTCCACGCCCGTTGAGGTTCTTTGCAAGGTGAGTGTTACCTCTTTCAGAGACGACAATGGCGGCGTTAGAACCTGATTAGCCTTTTGAGCGCTAAAGACGGCAAACTACGCCATCGGAAATTCGTGCCACTGACGACAATTGACGTCCGTTAAAAAATTATGAAATACCACTCCCGAGAACCCTTTATGATGTTTGGCATTAGTGTAGTAGATTAACTTTATTTTATGGCTCTGGCGTCATGGGCGCGATGTATTACTTCGCCACCTGGCGTTTAAAAGGTTATTTATTCCGCGCCACTCGTAAAAGGACCTGGAATTTTTTATCTTTCTTGATTGTTTTTCTTATTCGGCATTTAGTGGCACCTAGGCTCGTAAAGCTCCGTTCTACCCAGTGGTCCAGAGATCTCAATGGTAGGTTTGTCACTCGTACGTAGGTACGAGTGAAATGATTATTGGCTGGCTTCAATTTTAGGCAGTGTAATTTGACTTCAGAAGTTTAAAATGTTTTGAACTCTAATTATGACACATTTATTAATAAGTCCAATAAACTGATTAAAGGATACCATGCTTTTATTAAAGTTTTGGATAATAACGGAGCTATTTTTGCCAGGAGCCAGTGTAGAATTTAAGCAGAAATAAACAGTTTAGAGCTTGAAATTGGGAGTGATGTTTGATTCGATATTTCTTGATGAAAAAACCAAAAATTACATGTGAAATACACCCAACAATCCTTATAGACATTTAAAGGGACCTTTTGGTTGAGACACATTTGAGCAGTAAACCTTTTTCAAACAAAGCTATACACTATTTATGCACGGTAAAACAAAATAACAGGATGGACACCTACATCCGTTATAATTGACAAACAAGTTTATAGTTACATATACCTTGGTGTTTTTGTGTAGCTGGATAATGCTATTAACTATAAACTTTATAAAGATTTGAGTACTTAATTTATTTTTGAATGCAGTTTTGATGATACCACTCCATTACAAATTCACTTATCTTACTTGTTAATTTGAAGTTTTATCATTTTCGTGTTATTGTAATCTAGATAAGGCACTTTCTTACAGATAACTTATCTACAGGGTGATTCGGGAGACGTGAGCACGATCAACACTACGGATTCAGTAGATCATAATCATAAGCTACTGCTTGATAGATAGTTAAGGCTAGGTCGTCAAGCGAGTTAGCGTTTTCGAGTTTTCTAAAAACAATCTGAAACGTAGAAAAAGGGTTTTAAAAATTTGAAAAAATTATATGTTTTACTTAAGGATCTAGTCTAGTCAAAGTTGCACTCAGTTACACGATTTAATGAACTTCGCTCGATAGAAAGAGACCCCAAAGTTACTCCTTTTTGTAAAGCATTTACAATCTGACGACTAAACTATTGATGTTTTAAATAAAGTTTTTGAACTAAACTAAAGCCATTCAGTATTTCTAGACATTTTTGCAGAATTTAAATAGATAAAATGATTGTATTAATTAATATGTTTAAATACCTACAAAATGCGCGAGCGCGGAGGTTCGGCAGGCCCGATCAGTCGCGCGCTGGCGCTTACGGACAACGGACCTGTGTCAGTTTTATCCGCGACACTTTTATACACCAAACAAGCAGTTTTTAACGAATTTATATAATTGTTGCAAGTTATTTAAGAAGGGCAATAAAAACCCAAACGAAAAAAGTCGTAATTATTAACAAATAAATTATGGTCATAGTGCTTCAGTATAAAAATGACAGTATAACAACTGAACTGAACCACTGCAGAAATGGAACCAAAGTTGGTAAAATTATAAATGAAATGTTCATTACCAGAAATTGTAGATATAGTAAGAGATCTACTGCTTTGCACTTGAATATTTTTATTAAGCTATGAGCTTCACCATATTAATTCCGGCCGTCTTTTTTATTAATACCATTTTTTATTAATAATAGTCAGTGGCAAACAAGCGTACGGCCCGCCTGATAGTAAGCGGTCACCGCAGCCTATGGACGCCTGCAACTCCAGAGGTGTCACATTCGTGTTGCCGACCCTTTTAAAATTTATATAGTGGCAAGTTTGGTATCATTTCACATACCATATTGATTCTTTTATCATCTTTATGTAAAAATCATTTCTGGTATTTTATATGGTTTTTATTAAAGTAAAAACATCGCAATGTTTTTTATGCTTTGAGAGCTATTAACTTTTGACGAATAAATTAAACCACCAAACAATATTCTGTCTGTATTTTATTAAATTAAATTAACGTTTTTTCCAAGCTCGTGGCTCCTAAAGTGTTAGCTGTTACAATAAAGCTTAAAACTAGTGGCTCTGTAAGCTGTAGACAACTAAAAAAAAAATTCAAATTTCAAAATTTACAAAAAACCGTCTCGATAAAAATATAATTAAACCTATATAATTATCGAACCTGCTCACAAAATGTCACGAGAATCGGTTGAGAAATGCGACCTGTAGAGGAGAACATTCGAACAGACAGACATACGAAAGAATTTTTGTCGAAAGCTGAAACTCGCTGCTCGCTTGGTCAAAAAACTATGTTAGTAATAATTTTATGACAGTCGTGGCTCACTACTACTGGGCCTGTGTTTATGAAGAGTCGAACATTATCAAGTATCGACTTATATCCCTACGCTTCGTACAGTAGACTGAGGAGTATTACCTGTTACCTGTGCCCTCTGTTTGCCGTTTGTGGACTACGAGAAGGCCTTCGATTCGGTTGAAACCTGGGCTGTACTACAATCTCTCCAGCGGTGCCAAGTAGACTACCGCTATTATCGAAGTACTGAAGTGTTTGTACGACAACGCCACTATGTGAGTCCGACTCCAGGACCAGAACTCGAAACCTATTCCGTTGTAGCCGCGAGTCAAGTAGGGAGATGCTATTTCTCCCAAACTGTTCTCCGCTGCACTGGAAGATGTTTTCAATACTTTGGACTAGAGAAGCCTGCCTAGGCATAAACATTAACGGCGAGTACATCACTCACCTTCGGTTTGCTGACGATACAGTAGTCTTGGCTGAGACCATACAGGATTCAAGTACCATGCTCAATGACCTTGGTAAAACCTCCGAGAGAGTTGGTCTTAAGCTGAATATGTACAAAACGAAGATCATGTCAAATGCCCATATAGCACCAACTGTCGTTACAATCGGACACTTTATACTCGAAGTTGAAGTTGCTTATGGTATACTAGCGACCCGCCCCGGCTTCTTACGGGTGCAATGCTGATACTAATTATAATTATATACAAGAGAATGTCTTTATATACAACCCGGCCGGTACCGCCGCAACCGCTATGTTCCTGCATTTTAAATCAGTAATATCTTCGAAAATATTCATTTAAATTACATGCGGTCAAGGGCCATATTGATCTATATAAAATGCAAAATGTATTTAAGGTATTTTATTGGAGAAGGATTAATGCTGTATTGCTTAAAATCACTTCGTAAATAAGCCATTATTTTTCGTAAAAACTAAAGGATAAAAAGTGGTTATTGTGGGTTATCCCTAAGAGATAGACGTATACCATAGTCGACTTTTTTGTAGACCTTTTTAAGTTGTAAAATACTTAAGTTGTACATGATTTTGATTTATCTCGTAGGGTTCAGCCAGCCAGACATCACATTAGAAACCTATTAAATTATCTGTGTTTCTCTACTATATACATGTAACCAAGAGGAAAGAGCAATGAAGAGGGCTACGCTGGGAGTATATCTACGCGATCGTATCAGAAATGTGGCCATCCGCAGAAAAACCAAAGTAACCGATATAGCCCTCCGAATCGCTTAACTTACGTGGCAGTGGGCGGGGCACATTGCACGTAAAACCGATGGCCATTGGGGGGGAAATATTCTCGAGTGGCGACCACGTACAGGAAGGTGCAGCGTAGATAGGCCCCCACACGGTGAACTGATGACCTGGTAAGGGTCGCGAGAATCCGCTGGATGCGGGTGGCGCAGGACCGGTCATTGTGGCACTCTTTAGGGGAGGCCTATGTCCAGCAGTGGACGTCCATCAGCTGATATGATGATGATAATGATGATGATGACACGCACACGACAAATAAATATAACACCCTGTATAAATATAACACAAATATATAAAAAATTGCATGACCTTTTAAACAAATCAGCTGATATGATGATGATAATGATGATGATGACACGCACACGACAAATCACCTGTATAAATATAACACAAATAGATAAAAAATTGCATAACCTTTTAAACAAATCGAGTAGAAGGGTATAAGACATATTTCTTAGGTTCATAGATTAAATAACGAATGTCAGAGTTGTAGATATGAATTCTGGTTTTTATTTTTTCATTATATAAGTAATAGATCTTACCGTAAGTTCGACTTTCAATTATTTATTTACTACCTATTTATTAAAAAAATATATTAAGTACATACTAAAGTTTAATCATAATTTATGCATTTCTTAAGTCATAATACAGTTATATTTCTATACTGTGACCAGTATGAAGCTAGCGGGGTCATCCGAGTTCACAGTCGCTTCGTCCGCGCGGGCTTGTTCACGCACCGCCAGGACAGCGCTAAATACCTACTCTCGCAGAACTAGAGGGCCTTAATTTCACTAATAGTGGCAACTATTAGTGAAATTAACGTTCATTTATCTTTGGTGTTGAAAACAAAATGTTTTAAATTATTTACGAAATTCATGGTCACTCTACAATCAGAATACTTCAGTCAAGTGATACGTGTCAAATTTAATGTCATCTAAGTCCGATTACTTTTGAAATATCGTATCTCACTCAATGTGACAATTTACTTTCTTCGTAATCAAAGTGTTGTCATAACGGTTCCGGTCACTTTAGGCCACTTTCCTTGAACGGCCACTTCACTTGAACGGCCATAATCCTTGAACGGCCACTTCACTTGAACGGCCATAATCCTTGAACGGCCACTTCACTTGAACGGCCATAATCCTTGAACGGCCACTTCACTTGAACGGCCATAATCCTTGAACGGCCATTTCACTCGAACGACCATAATTATCGAACTGCCACATCCCTGAACGACCACTTTTCTGTAAAGAGCACATTGTCTGTCTGTCCGTCTGTCACCAGGCTGTACCTATCGCATGAACCATTGTAAGGGGATATTATGTAGGCAATGCAATGTCAGCAAACGCGGCTATAACAGTTAGAGGTTAAGGCTGGGTTGCACCAAACCGTCTGTAATCGTAAGCTGGGTTCGTTAAAATTAGAATGTATGGAAAGTTTGACAAGTTTCTATGGCATGACAGTTGCCGGCGCCATATTTAACGTTGATCGGTCTGAGATCGTAAGTCGGTGCAACCCAGCCTTAATCTTTATAAACCAGATGTAGGGTGACCATGATTGTAGAGAATTAAACTTTAACTTAACAAAAATTAAAATACAGGAAAAAGGTATGGGTGAATGATTCATTGCCATTTACTATGTATGTAATGTTGGTCCTGCTCACGTCTCCTGAATCACTCTGTATATAATCTTATCTACCAATCTTACAGCAGCTGCCATCATTTAACTCTTTAATTACCAAACCCGGTTATTCACGACGACATACCTATCTATAAATATAAATTTACCACTGTAGACGACGACTTAACACCACTTGTAACATTTTCACACAATCATGCTAAAGCAAGTAATCTAATCACAGTAATCACTATCTTAATACAGTGATTATAAAACTTAGACGTAGTAAGAAATAAGACGCAACTTGAAGTCGATAAAAATATAGCCTTTAATAAACAATTGGCGTAAAGATATCTTCGTCACAATACGATCAATTTCAAGTGTGCAAATTTGTTTACGGCGCTCAAGGTCCCGGCGCCTATTATGTGGCAAGGTTCCGCCAATATCACAGGTGTTATTTAAGATCCACTTAACTAGCGTGTAAGGCCGTTACTTAATGAAATTAACTTGTGGGATTTTGTTCATTAGGATAAAGAAAGTTAAATATAGTTAGTTAAAAAGCTGTCTAGTTCTTTTGGAATGGTTGTTCACGCATGTTTTTATTTTACCTACTAACCCTATATTGAATTCTACTAGAATGGTTGTTTTGCTCTATACAGCGCAGCCGAAGCTTGAATCCACGGTTCCTTTAATTTGCCAATGTTTTAAGGACGTACCAAACATATCTTACATACAATTACTGTTGCTAACTTAACTATCTTTAATAACGAAATGCAGTGTTATTGTTTATCGTTTATATGTAAAATCGATATATTCTTCACCGACTTGCATTTACCTAAAAAATGAGAAATACCTTATGTCGGTGACAAGCTGTATAACAGAAGCCCGGTTCTTATGAGGTCGATGGTACACGTAACCATATAGCGCAAAATGAAAGTGTCGCTATGACATTAGCCATTACACAAAACCACATTATGACAACGAATAAAAAAGTGATTAATCTCTCTTTCATTCGAGCCATTTACTAAAACCACGTATATTTTTACTAGAGACTACTTTCATATATCGTGGAACTTTGACATGATCTTCCATATAATTGCGAAGATGTAGACTATGGATGACTAGAAATCCTGCCTGCCTGGTTAGGAGCTGAGGCCTCTAACTAAACGATTCCAAGCCAAGCCTAAACAGCACGCGGGGGGACATGGTACTATTTATTTATTTATTTGCTTCAGGCAAAAAAAAAACATAATTTAACATTACATAACAATTGAACATTAATATTAAATTGTCAAAATTAGATATTAAATTAAATTACATGATAAAATAAAATGAAAATAAAATAAGATTTAACTACTTAAAATTTTGATGGAGTGCACGCCGCACGGCACTATAACACGGCGGGCGTTTTCTATAACTGCTTTTTGATTTATTGAAAATCTAAGCTCCCTCGGGAAGCAAGCGGGAACTATAGTGCAGTTTTAATACTTGTACGTGAGTTAAAAGTAAACCCTAATGAATAAATTTCCTTCATCTGAAATCCATAGCTTTTTATGATTCTTATAAAACAAACCTAACCTAAACTAATAATTCTTATAAAAAGGGTTCGATACAATCATTTAATAACAACAATTTAATACATAGTATGCTTGGGTACGGTTCTGTTCTGTGCCTAACATTTTTGAAACTGTCGTTCAGTCAAACTTTGATGATTGGACAATTTTGATATCCACTTCCGAAATGTCCTAACCTAAACGTGAAGGTTTTCACAAAGGTGTGTTGCAAATGAAGAGTGTAAAATGCGGTTGACATGTAATGCTTTTGGTGTTTATTTCGTTTCTTGTGTGACGTTGTGTCATTTGTTGCAGGGATTCCCGGCCGAGTTTGCGATGTATCTAAATTACTGCCGCGGCCTGACCTTCGACGAGTCGCCTGACTACATGTATCTCAGACAGGTGAGTATCTATCCAAACTATTCTCCTGCTGAAGGTTGTGTCCCTCCTGAGACACTTTAACCTATTGTTACCGCCTTAGTCTGATATATAAGACATAAAATTTCCAGCTCATTTCGCCGCAGTCTAAAAAATAAATAAAAAGTCCGCTATGTTTTATACAGGATATTCATCTCTCTCTCACGGATTCTAATTTGATTCATTTATACGTAATTATGTATCTTCGTACCGGCGGCGACCTGGGCATGTTCGACGAAAAATTATCGCCGGTAAAAGGGAAGCTATATCCATGTTACAGTTCGAGTGCGAAAATATGTGCGCGGATAAAGTGAACAACAATATGTGAACACATTCTAATTGTAAAGGGCATACGGTTGCTCAGGTAGTTTTGAACCCTTGGGAACTTGCATATATATTACCTACTCGCCTTTTTCAATAATTTCTGGAAGATTTTCATATTATAACATCAGTCATCATCAGTAGCACACGGAGGCCGTTCTCCTTGCCTGCTAACATGTGTAACAAGATACTCGCACATAGACACAGACCTAAATGTGATATATTATTTGCCTGTACTATATTTATCCATTCCACGATATACCTTACAGCAGTCTTAATTCATAATTCATACAGCTGAATTTACATTTGTGTGAGGCGACGCAACGATATCGGTGTCATACATACATTTAGTACGGTTAAATTCGCATTCATCTGATTTCGCATTTACTATTTGTTTACTAATAACAAGGGATAGATCAGAGATATGCGTTTCGCATTCATATTTTATAATAATGTTTTTCGACACCATCGTAATTTCCAAAATACTATTTTTAATTATTACACTGTGCCAATGTCAAAACCGGTGCTTTGCTAAAAACAGCAAGGATCTTGAATTTAAAGTTTTAAACGGTTAGCGATGTCGGTTACACTTTCCGGTCATCTGAAACCGGTATTGGTTTCGTGCTCACCGATAAACGGGACAAGTCTCAACGTGTTCATTCGCCACATAACGCGAAATTAATCCCGAAATTGCCGAAACATGCCGACTCTAACGCTGCAACGTATTACTTAGCCGTTATTAGGATACAATTAGAATCTTGTACATTTTATGAAATAAATTATTTTATTTTATATTTATTAATTACAGGTGACAGGTTTTCCATATACAGTACCGGTCAAAAGTTCAAGTTCACTCTGTTATTTTAGTTAATTTACGCCCTTAACTCAGTACAAGGTCACCAATTTTAGCACCTGTAAAGCATTATAGGTAACAGATCCTCCATCCTTCAGTGTAGGCATCAAGCATAGTTTTATCCTTTTTTTTAATAAAAAAAACAGACGTCGGTGCACTTTTAAAACTGCTATTCGCTGATCTTTGCGTTGATCTCTTCATAAATTTCTGGAGCAGTTCGAGTACACGTATTGACGTCAGATTTGAACGCAAAAAACATGCCAAACTTTTTATTGCATATTTTAGCCTATCTGAACGAAATCGACTGGAATAAAGCTTTTTCCTTGTTTTTCGTTTCATAGCGTTTTCGACTACAGTTTGAGAAACCCCATTCTTTCTGTAATTGGTCCAGTGACCTTCGTTGGACAGAACCCAAGGGTTTAGCACGAGTTTCTATGCTAATTTGTTGGCTTTCTGACACATTTTTAATGGTTTCCACTTAAACGGGTCTTTACCCAGGAACAAGGTTTACGCAAGAAATGCAAGTACAGTTTCGTGAGTATCTGATAAAATTCGCGTACAACAACTTCAAATTTCCACCAAGAGATATTTATTTAACTATTTTCTAGTAATATAAACAGCTAAACGACTAAAAAACAAAATTAATATTTGAAAATAATTTAATAGAAAATCAAAGTCGCATAAGGTGAACTTAAACTTTTGACCGGTACTGTGCTTACGTCAAAGTGTGTATGAAATGACAACTATTCCGAACCTAATCTAATCGTGTATTAATAAATAAAACGAGTCGAAATCAATAACGGACTTACATGGTGCAAGAACTTGCATGTAATTTTCATTACGCTGTAGGGTTTGATCGTATTTGTTTTACCAAACTAGCCCGTAGCCCTGTAATGTAATGTTAATCGCATTTACACTATAAATTTATCCATTCGAAGTTCAGCGTAAATACTATAGTTTTTTGTTTAAAACCCTTGCAACGCGCGAAGAGTTCATGAGAGTGACATAACAGAAAAGTACAGTTAGCAGTAGATGCTTGTCTAAAATTAGATTTGTATACAAACTTGTTTGTAGAAAGCGCGTAGTGCGGATTGGAACGCCATAAACTTCGCCTACCCAAACATTTGTTTACAAACCGCGTCATTTGAAAATGTTGCCTGCAATTGTAACTCAATTGACCAAAAAGCTTCATCCCATTTTAGACGCAAGCGAGTCTGCTATTTATAGTTTCGGCGATAGTGATAGTTAAGTGTGTTCATTTATGGACATGGTATTTTTATAAACCTAAATACATATTGACCTAGATTGAAAGGAGTCTTTACAATGTGGCTATTCCGAGTCGTGTTTTTCTTAGGCGTGGGTAGTAGCCGTAATAGGTTGTTATAGATCTCGATCTTATTGTTCAAAATACTGAAAATCGATCGGCCGGGATTAAACAAGTTTATTTTATCAACATTGATCGAAATGGTGTTTTTAAAAGCAACACATAATCGCGCTATTTGTAATGCAACAAACCGTCTGTAATCGTATGTAAGCTTAATACGTTTCTATGGGAAGATAGCTGTCGGCCCTATTTTTAACGTAGATCGGTCAGTAATCGTAAGTTGGTGCCACCCGCCCTAAACTGTGACGTCTGCGTGCCGCTAACGCTCGAAACTTACGAGTAGGCATTGTTCATACATTTTAACTCGTAAATTTCTCTCTCTCGTTCACTGCGATTCCGTACCGTCACCGTGTTTTGAGCACCGGTGTGGCCGGACCTTAATTCGCCTATAAGTAGTCTAGGAATTAAAAGGATCGTCACTGTTCAACTCTATTATGTATATATATTAATGCCGTTTAAGGTTGAAAAGTGACTATGTATCTGAATCGAATAATACAGAGATGAGATTTTTGATACAATCTTGTTCTTACATTAATACAATCATTTCATACAATCTTCCATTCAAAAATATTTCTATGACATGACGTTTCTTAAATATTTGTATGTCCTTGTGACCAAACATGTAGTCCTTTTATAATTGTTTGAAAACGACCTATTTATACCATGGTTTAGCAAATAAATGGCTGATTATATTCATTACTAGAAAGCGCATAGTCCCTACCCAAACATTTGTTGACAAACCGCGTTATTTGAAACTGTCGCCTGCCCCAAGTCTCGAAAGTTAAGCCTTACTTAGACACGTACGGGACTCGTGTGCGAGTTTCACTACCTACATTGCGCGGTTTGACAGATCGATTGAACTCATTATACCACGGTAACCCGCAATGTAATGAAACTCGCGTGCGAGTCTCGTATGTGTGTACTGAGGCCTTTAAGCTCAATGTTTGATCTGACCTGTGCGCCCGGCGTGTTCCAGTTGTTCCGCATTCTGTTCCGCACGATGAACTACCAGTACGACTACACGTTCGACTGGACGATCCTGCGGCAGCGCAAGCAGCACATGGAGGCGGGCGCCGCGCCGCCCGACCGCCGCTCGCCCTCCGTGCAGCGCCGCGCCGCCGCGCAGCCCGCGCAGCCGCCGCCCAACAACGAGGTGCGTGCACTGGAACTTTAACTTTCCTGACTCGTGTTCTAAACTGCCACAACGAGGTTTGTGCACCGACTAAACTTTCCCGACACATGTTTCAAACTATACCACTAAAACCACCGTACCGTTTACCTTCGCCGCTGATGCACTGATCTTGAGGAACAACTCCCGAAGAGTTCGAAACATGTCGCTCGGAGTGACAATTTATACGTCAGTTTTAACCATTTTATTGGTATAGAGGTACGTGCAGATCATCAGTAGCCTATACATCCCACTGCTGGACACAAAACTTCTCTCATATTTAGGTGAAATGAAAGGGAACGAACAGTTAATGAGATAATCAGTATTCAATGACTAGACTTCTTTGATTATGGCTTCTTTGATTATAACCTATACCTATATTATGAACTGGCCACTTCAACTAACATTCACTGTGTAGCTGACTTGACAGAAAGTGATAGCCTTGCCAGTTAAATGCACAGGATGATTATGTTTGGGCAGAATTTTAATTTAAATATTTTGTTCAGTAAACAAAACAATAATTTCATATAAAGAGTTTTATTAATTCCTATTTAAAGTAAATTATTTTGATGTAAGTTAACATCTCTTAAAGTATTGGCATCTGATTTGGAAGCACCTTATATAGAGACTGACGCACAACATCCCATCGAAGTCCCTTGCCCGAACTTTGCACTTGATATCTATATTATATCATATTCATATCTATATAAACCAACAATAATAAGTGTTGTCCTGAAAAATTCAGCCTGGACTTGAAAGCACAGATAATGTTTAGCCTAATGAATTCTCGTAAATTTCAAATTCTAACTGAATTTTATATCACTGTTTATAACAATTTTGTAGAACCTAGTTTAGTAGTTTCGCGGCATTATGGACACTGCTTTAAAAATGACGTTTAATCCTCAGAAACATTCAATACATTCCCTGCAGATTAAAGCATAACAAAATGATGATCCCAAACCATTCACAGACTGCGAGCGAAGCTTCCTAGGGAAGGTGGAACTGAAGGTTTTCTCCAGTGAACCCCAATCTTGGTTGCTGACTCGCACCATGGTTCAAAATATGGCTCTGATTGTTTTGCTTTCGTTACACGAGTGATTAGTTCCATTAGAATCGATATAGCGACTGTAAACAAATAAAACGGCAAAGAATTATAGATCTGAAACATGTCCTGAAAAATTAATCCAGAGATCAAGGACGATTGACTGTATCAACTCTCGTCATATCGTAATTTTTATGAACTTTCAAACTATATATCAAAACTGAGTCCATTAAATCCAGAATCCAGTTAAAAACTATAGGTTAGGTCCTAAAACTGCTGGTTCAAACTATGGTTCTAAACAATATCACATCTAGTTATGAACAGTTTCTATAATGAAACAGTTTTGTCTCTTGAGTTACCGGACGACATTGTATTCTTTATTGGCTCTGTTATTTTCCAACCAGAGAGCTCATTCATCTACTTCATTACCATAATCCTTACAATAAACTCCATCTTCCATATTACCTTTAAATACTCTCCTTTCTACCTTCACCTTCTCCCTTTCTAGGCCAAGTCTGTCAACGCAAACGAAGCTGCCAAGCCAACGATCAAGGGCCATCAGTCCGTCAGTCAAGTCAAGAAAAAACTGACACCAATATCCTAAACTCCAATCCCAAGGGCCTTCAATGGAGAGGCCACCATCATTTTAGTATTTCCAACAAATTATAAGTTGGATGTTGTGTTTGGTCTAGTGTTAGAACTGAGGAGAGTTTTTGGTCTATTTGAAGATCTACTCGCAAAATTTATTTAAATATATAAAATTGATTTTGTTCTTAGCAATGTTGAATATAACCCTTTTGGCTTCACCATAGTCGGGTAAAAATAGTCCATGGTGCCACTGTCGGTAAGCCTACTATAAGTAAAACTACTTTTATAATTGGGTTGTTTACAGTTATGAATTTCAGGGTTTATCTGACTAATGGCATGAATTAGAAAGTTAATTTACTTTTTTCACGTATCAAATTTTGCACTCAATTTGGTTTTAGTTGAATCGTTTTAGTCTGTAGATCCTTAGATTTAAAAACCTTTAATAATTGAAAAACATGTGTTTGTCGATGCTGCACTTTTCTTTGCTGCATAGTGCTACGGTGGTAGGCCGTAGCCATGTATTCGCCGTATGGAGCACGTAATTTGTCACATCGTATGGTTAATGATAGCCCAAGGGAATAAAGTTGTGTATTCAATATAATTGGCTACTTTGACTACTACTAACTATCACGCTTACTGTTCCAATGTTCAAAATACGAACTCTGTATGAAATTATCTTGTCTTATCTCTAAAATCTCTAAAGTTATCTCAATCTGTTGTATATCAGTCAGGTGGCATTACTGACGGCAGCATTATGGTCTCAAATTAAAATGTCAACTGTAGCTTTGTACGATACTGTGATTGGACGCGTGTATGTTTGTGTGTGCGTATTTGTTGTAAATTTTTACTAAATAAGGTATAGAGAAATATTGAATGTAGTCTGACCACCAATCATGTAATCTAAAAACATACCTCTTTTATAGGGAGTGTTCTTAGTGTAAGAAAATAATTTAACCCTTTAACCGCCGAACGTCAAAAATGTTACTCGTAATTTTACAACTCTCATACATATCTCAAGAAGGTGACATTTACACTGTTACTTTGTCTGATATATGAGACAATGGCGATTAAAGGGTTAACTACTGTCCAAAGACACGAGTGGCTGGTCAAACTATGTTCGTTCAATTACATTATAAAGACTATATGTATACATATAAATATAATTTAGTAATCTGAAATCACATTAGTGGTTTCCATATTCCGTTTTAGGCTTCCTATGACACTATTTACTAATGTAATGGAACTGAGTGTCTTAGAAAAATTGAATAAATTATAAAATGAGTTCTAATTTGCTCTTAAAAACATAGTTTTTGTGAGTTAAGGTGCATCTATACGACGAAACGTCGGCATGTGAATTTTGTATAAATTAATTAAAAACATGAAAATATTTTTCCATGCTTTTCTTTCATTGATAAATGTCAAGTTTCCGATCTTAAGTGCTTAAAAGCAGGTAATTTATTTAGTAAAAGATAAGAAGGTACTACAAGCCATATTATTCGTTACGTAAAAGAAATGATCATCGTCATCCCAGCGTTATCTCAGTACAGTTGCATCCTGAAGGCTGCCCGGAGTCCGCTACCTAATTTCAAGAACTGGCGTAGGCACGTTACACAATATTGTACGTAATTATAATTACGCAGTTTTCATTCATCAATAGTACATTGTTTAACGAGGGGCGTAAGTGGGAAATTTTCTTACGTCCCGAGGTAATCACGTTTTCATCACATTTGAGAGGAAATAAATAACTCCAAAATTAATCAAAATTGAAGAAATCGACCACTTCATGTCCAGTATCAATGCATGGATGCCGAGAGGAGCGCGCAGCGCGCGCAACTTCAATATTGCGACCAACCAGAGAGCAGTATTCTTGTGGAGCGCGGCCAACTAGATTTTTTTAACCGATCAAATCACAGAGAAACTCGTAACTCCCAAGGGAGTTATGAAAATCCATAACTCCCGCGGGAGCTAAACCGGCTATAACTACTCTATACGCCTGCGTACAATAAGACCCTTTACGAGCAAGTGTGATGAAAATTAATTAAGTTGCGTGTTGTAAATTACACCATTCAGTGTTGATTCGACCGACAGTAGACAGTGCCGCCTTAATGTATCGAAGGACTTGATAGTAACAGTAGTTGTGTACATAGCTTAATAATGCTCACTACAATAGTAAATAATGCAGACATCAGTTGAAGGGTACACGGAAAGAACATGTCTAGTCCTTTAAAATTTCAAAGCCAGTTTGCACCCTATGTCATTATGAGTTGGGTTGGTTTTTGTTTTGACGACATGTTTTTTAAGTGTATCTTTCAATTAGATTTGTATTTAGATTTTACTATTATTAAAAATAATACTCGAATCCGATGCCATTTTATTAACATTCTGTTTTTATCTTACAGTGAAAGAGATTACGACGTTCGACAGCCACGGGCGGTCCTGCGAAAAAGAGAACGCGATAGCATTCGTGTGCGTGTGTGACTGTGTGTTTGTGTGTGTGATCGAGGGCGCGTCGAGCGTCAATCGTCGAACGTCAAGCGTCGAGCGTCGGAACGTCAGCGTCGAACGTCAAGCGTGTAATCTACGAACTGGCTTTATTATAACAAGAGGCCTTTGTTTGAAACTGTCTGTCAAGCGACGAGCTGTTTTATTTTACGATTATAAACGTAACTTCGGTGACTAACTTTAGACGTGCAGCGGACAAATCCAAACCGATTAATCGGTTAGCAATAATTAGAAAACTTACGTTTTTCTGTTGTTGTGGGGTTGCCAGCGGGTATGTTGTAATATAGCTCAGAAATGTTCGGTGACGTATAAGATCCATGAACCATTGGAATGCATTTCGAAAGAATAAAAATATGTAAGATGTAAAGTAACGCCGGTCAGGCGTCGGATATAGACCCATTATCGCTCTCAATATTTAGTTAGTTTCGATGTTAGTTTCTTTTTCTAATTAGCTAGTGTTTACATTGAATTATTGTATAAATATTGAATGCCGACGTATTTCAGCGGTTCCATGTAAATAAGTACACGACGGTTGAGATACGGCGGCAGCGGATGACGATATTGGCTAAAAATGTTCATTAAAAATTTAATGATTACTAATTATAAATAGAATTCTGTATTGAATTAAAAAAAGTGTAAAAGATTCGAAAAAAATATACTTAGTTTAAGCAACTGTTCGAGTTCCGGAGGCAGCGCGCGTATGTTTCGGCGCAACTTCAAATTGTAAATATAAGCCGCGCGCGGCGCTCCCGAGAAAGAATTGGTACATTGCGTATCGTATATTTTAAAGCGAGAAATTGTAAATATAAGACAGTGTTCATTTTAACTGTTATTTTTTTAAGAACACGCTAATATTTTCATTTATGACGACGACTCGTGACACCGCCGCGCCGGAGATGATATTTTTGTATGAACCAACCCGATAGCAGTCACCGCCATGCTTCCATAGTAACTTACCCACTTGTGTCACGAGACGTCGGTTAACGTAAGTTACAGTAAGAGGTATGTAATATAAGAGATCTTGAGTGGTTATGAGTAGGGGGGTTGCTTGGGGACGGGGGGCGTCTACACTGACTATGGAATTTGATTTCACTCGCCTGTCGCCTTTGTGATGAAATGGATCTCAATATTCCTTTTTTATATTAACTTGCGATTATGAAGCAATAATCGCCAATACTGTAACGGCCTCGGCGCCACCCGTCCCCAGGCGACTGTTTACTCAGTGTACTGCACTTTTAACTATACATTAATGAATAAAAAAATAAACGAGTAATTTAATTTGCATTTCTTTGTTTACCCCATTTCAACCCTCACGGAAGCATGTTTAAAATGCTGGCAATTGGTATTCATCATCAACCTGTGGTGTGGTGTGGTCGTCCATACTGGGTCTTCGTCTGTTTCGAACGAAGTCCTTTTAGACGAAAACTAATAGCGAGTGCTGCATCAAACGTAAACTTTCATACAACGTGATTCATGCCACTGACGCCACTGTCCATTCAAAAACTATGAAATTACTACTCCTAGAACCCTTTTCCAGGCCGAGCCAATCTAGAAGACTACACGTTATGGCATAGAGAAAATAAGAGTAGAGCTAACTCCATACATCGTTTTTTACTTATTATTTCGTAGTCGACATCTAGCGTCGAATAGCGGAATTATCAGTACTGCTATAAAGATACTAGATGTCGCTACTGACGAAAAGAGTATTTCTCAACAATTTACTACTAATATTTAATGCAGAATGAGTTCAAAACAGTTCCGGTTAATCCGGTATTAATATTAGCTAAAAATGGTTGAGCATTCGATTGTTCGTTCGTCACGGCATCTATTTTCGAGTAGCAATACTGATAATTCCACTATTTGACGCTAGATGTCGACTACGAAATAATAAGTAAAAAATGATGTATGAAGTCATATGGAGTTAGCTCTCTATTCTTACTTATTTTCTCTATGGTTATGGTGGTTCATTTCACGACGAGTCACTTTTTACGAAAATGTAATGTAATTTGAGCCTTAAATCAGAGATCTAGGATTGAAATTCAATTGACACGTATGTGGTCGATGAAACGTACTACGCCTGGAAAAGGGTTAAGATGTTTTGACATTATTACTTAGCTTACCTATATTTTATGGCTCTGGCGTCAGGGGCACTGCGTATAACTTCGGCATCTGGCGCTCAAAAGGTTAAAAGCACCGAGGCTACTTGATAGTGTAGGGTAGCCTCGCCGGTTCTCGTCCGATTAGTGGAGTTGCCGACTTTGTGACAGGAAAAAAATATGTTGGACTATAGCAATTTATACGAGTAATATTTCTTTTTAATGGCAATATACTCTATTTTTCGCCAAGTTTAAGTTTTAACTAATAACATACACCGTTATTCTTGTAAAAGATGATAAATGAAAAAGTATGGTTTTTGCCGGTTCTCGTCCGTTTGTCCCGGTTCTCGTCCACGCCGTGCCAGTTCTCGTCTATAGGAAAAGAGGAGTGATTCATACACTCAAAAACCAATTTCTGAGTATAAAACCTTTAATGCGTAGGTACTTAGCTATTTATCTTACAATGTTTTAATAGTTGGCTTTTGTTATTAAGAAATAAATAAATGATCAACTTATTTTTTATAGATATAAAAGGTAATCATTGAATGATCCACTGTAGCATGCAACTTTCAATCTAGAGGTCGCGGGTGTGAACGCTGGCTCGCACCACTGGCTTATTTAAAAAAAAATAAACCGGCCAAGTGCGAGTCGGACTCACGCACGAAGGGTTCCGTACTAGAAAAAAAAAACGCCAACAACTACTCGGTTGTATGGGAGCCCGCCTTAATAATTATTATTATTATTTTGATTTTAGTATTTGTTGTTGTAGCCACAATAAAAATACATAATCTGTGCAAATTTCAACTGTCTAGCTATTACGGTTCTTGAGACCTAGCTCGGCGAGTGATAGCCATGAAAAAGGGCTGAAATATCACGTGTTTTGTATGGGAGCCCCCCTTAATTATTATTATTATTTTGTTTTTAGTATTTGTTGTTATAGCGGCAACAGAAATACACAATCTGTGAAAATGTTAACTGTCTAGCTATTACGATTCTTGAGATACAGCCTGGTGACAGACGGACGGACGGCCGGACAGCAAAGTCTTAGTAACAGGGTCCCGTTTTTACCATTTGGGTACGGAACCCTAAAAACTTGTATACGAAATATATTTTTAAATTTAATAGCAGTTTTTCGGTGAAGGAAACCATCGTGAGGAGAGCGGTCTCATCCCAACTAGGGCTAGTTTTCCCTCTGAGTTGGAAGGTCAGATGGCAGTTGCTTTCGTAAAACTAGTGCCTACGGCAAATCTTACGATTAATTGTGAAAGCGAAATCCGGGGTTATGTTATGAGGATGATAAGCATTTGACCCCTATCTCAGCTGATGGTAAGTGATGATGAGGACAAGGGTGTAAAACGCGTACCTAGATAATACTGCCCATTCACTCATCTTGAAAAGATCTTAGTAAGTTGTAAATAATGAAATGGAAATAGATTTTCTCAAAAATTATTCCACTCTTTAGCTGTCTTCGTAAGATAACTAGAATCAAAACGCTTCGTGCACATCAGAGGCATGTCAACATTGTTGTTAACAACATAAGGGTCCAACCCATGTCGTCCACTCTTTGTCCTAAGATGTCATAATGGTCCGGGAGGGATTAATTCGTTTAATCCTAGCACACCGATATGCAGGCGTATTTCCTACGATGATTTAGACATTGTATCTTAGCTTCAACCAAGTCCAAGTTATGTAGAGAGTAGGTATGAGCTTCCTGGCACGCTTATCAATCAAAGCCAAGCCAGCTGATATTAAGCAAATCCATCTCCGAGCTGGCAGCAGTACTGCATATACCCGACCTGTACTTAATAGTTTTATAATTTGCCCAGGACCAGGTGTGAAGTACCGCTTCACCTTAGAGAGGTTGTAAAGTTTTTGCTGGGTTTCTGCAGTTTACACCAAGAATTCAATGTAGGACCCAAAGTTCATATTGGACATGCTGCTCATGCCAAGGAGCTGTAGATGGTCAGAAATTGGCAAATTCGTATGAATACACTTCGAAAAATTGGGAGTCGAGAGTTCGTTCACTCCGTTTAATAGTGATGAGACACGTCTGTGCCTTGGATGTATTGAATTTGACTTTATTAGCATCGCCCCAATCTGAAACTGCTCTAAAAGACAATTTCGATTCATAATATCCTGTCGACGAGATTGGACTACATCTTTATTGGCCTGAGCTTTGTAAAGATATCTGACTACAACAGTGCTATCATCGGCATACCCACAGGTACCAGTTAGAAGTCGTTTATATGCAATTAAAATAAGGTAGCAGGCAGAACAGGTCCCTGAGGGGCACTGACATCTAAAGCCATTTGACTCGATGTGTAACCTTCTACCGGGTATGTCCTAAAACTACGACCAAGACCACCGGGGGATGCGCATCCCTGGAGTGCGGTGGAGATACTGCGATCGCCAACCCGCATGCCAAGTGTGGCGATTATGGCATATACCCTCCGTGAATTTGGGGGAGGCCCATGTCCAGCAGTGGATGTCTTTTGGCTGATATGGTGGTAACCTTCTACTTGTAAGACCACACCCAGTTGCTTAGGCCAAATTATATCCTGATATATATTCATAATAAATAATAGACTGATAACCTGGTGAACAAGCTTCCTACTTGTGAAGCTTGTTCACTAGGCTAGCACGCCTGAACCTTAAGGCCTACCGTGAACTGAAAACAAAGTATCTCGCTCTCTGTCAGTCGAATATGCAAGTGCGACAGAGAGTCAGCTACCTCATTTTCGGTTCGCCCTGTCTTAAGCTTTAGAGATACCTCCTGTTGCATGTGTTGCTATAACGCCTAGAACCAGGCCTATTTCACCAAAAGTTATCGTGAAACAATACTTGCCTTTGGTAAACTCCCCGTGTAAGTTGTCAGAGTCATGGCCACAACGAATATTGAAAGAAAGAAAACACCGCCATATATAATATTTACGTAATATAATTATAGAACAACTTTTATGCCTGACTACACAATGGGCCATGATGATCCGATCTAAAGGAAGCAGTTGTGCGTTAAAGGGAGATAGACATATTTTCATCTCGTTCCACCTATGAATGCATCCTGTACGTTGGCCATCATGGTCTATTGTATGGACCCGGCATTAAATAGGTAGGTAGATTTATGAAGATAAAGTAAGAACGAAAATAATTTAATTGAATGTTGATTTCTTATCGATGACCCCCGCTTACGTCATCATACTCTAGTCTTGTTTATGGCTAAAATTTGACAGCTAACGTCATCAGTAAAGCAGTGGACCTTATGTACCTAATATCTATCATCTGTATTCATTTCAATAATTATTATGTACCTTGATTACCTTGCTGCAGCTTGATCTGATTTCAATAGACGAGAACTGGACCAACGCGAAAATCCAGTAAAATGACCCCAAGCCGGTTATCCGTCCACGTAGACGAAAACTGGCAAATACGCAAAACTGATGGTCCGGTTCCCGTCCACTAAATTTATGCAGGTTTTAGGTAAAATAAGTATAATTAACACTCACTATTGTCTTGGTTATGTATATTACTAGTAATAGGTGCCAAAATTATTACTGCAATTAGTTAATAACAATAACAAAACTTACTTCAAAGTTTTCCTTACACACTATTTTTTTTGTAGTTTGGCGTGGTTTTCGAGGCTCTTAAATGTGGTGTAAACTTTCGTTAATTATATCTTAGTCACACGTAGTTAAATAATGTTTGTTTATAGTTAGCATTGTAGGTTCGGTATTAAGGAACGCAAAGAGCCAAAACTTAAAATACAAAATACGTGGAATAACATACCACTGCTAAGTGCTATTCTAGATTAGTATTTCTATTATTAATGTAGTTTTAAAGTTCCTTAATTCACTTTGTAAAATTCGCCCTAAAAGCTTCGACCTGCCAGCGCAAACACCTTACGCAGCTTCGAGTGCGCGGGATAAGGCAGTGGCAGTATCTGTATGCATGCAATATTATCGATAATTGATCGACGTTATTACGAATGGTTTTCATTACATTTTCTTTTTAATTATAGTTATTTGCATAACTGAATATCACATTAAAATATAAAAAAGTCTACAGATTGACTATGAATGATGTTGCCATGAAATATTAAAAATAAATTGATTAAAGGTCACTGAACTATTATTTAGGATGTTTCTTTGTTACACATAGGTACATTAAACATCATAGGTTTGTATAATATCAAAATAGACGAACCCCCTATACAATAAATACGAACCATAGGTTCGTTGGACTCGTATTTTTTACTAAAATTAGCAATTTGTTTTTCTGTAATAAACAGTATTTTTTCACCCTATCACCCTTAAACGAAGTTTATCGTTTTAAAGGTAAAATTCTCATCTCATGATTTTATCGATACCGAGTTCACCGACGCTGTTGTTTACGTGTACGAGTGTATTCCTACAGTTGCTTTTCGTAGTGAGAGTACCAATTAGAGAATTAGAAAGCAAGTAGACAACTGGACGGATGTGTGCGGGAACACAATATTTACAATATTGTGCAAGTAGTGGAAACGCACACATCTTTAAAAGTGGCGACAGCAGTACCGGCAGGGTACACAGGGTAGGGACAGTGAGGCTGTTAGGAGCAGTTGTGACGTCATCGGTAATAAGTAGTTGTTCGGACGCAGGGTTGTACAAAACGTCTTTCTTTGTATTGACATGTGATTACGTGATTGGCATCATTCCTATATTATTCGTTTGAATACATAGATAAAAATGCGTGTCTAAGTAAATTAATGAAAAAAAACCGGCCAAGTGCGAGTCGGTCTCGCGCACCGAGTGTTCCGTACAACTCAAAAACAAATCTGATTTATTAATGTATTGGTATTTTCTGGTAAAATATACGTAATGATAAACAAATCACTAAATTTCAAGTTGATATGTCAATGGGACTTTAAAAAAATCTTCGGAACAAAATGTGTGACAGACGAACACGCGAGTGACAGCAATAGCGCTCCAATTCCTTTAAGTACATCCTAAACATTCATGATCTAAGTACATATATTCTATTCAAGAAAGAGTGGTTTAATTTTCTAGTTAAGAAAGCATATTATTCCATAAAAGAGTATTTAAATGATTACGACATAAAATAATGAACTACTACATTACGAACTTCATTATTATATATTTGTCATTATGAAAAATACTATTATCATTAATTACTATTTTAAAAATAAGTACTAAATGTTTTAGGTATTCAAGGTACAATGTGCTCTTACTTGATCTGTTCCTATGTAATTCATACCTAATATTACGCACTATTATAAATAGACTCAAGTGGTCGGCAATATTTATGAATTGAAACATCCATAAACATAACAATGACGACCGTAACATGACTTAATGACTAACTTTACGTTCAACGTGTTGCCGCGACGACGAGGCGGCCCCGACTGAGAACGGGGGAGACCGGCCGAAACGTCAATCATTTAGCGCATAGCACAAGCGGCCGCGCACACATCGCCGCGTGTATATGTGCGTGAGCCGCGGATGTACCTTTTTTATGGAGTGTCCTTACCCGGTGTACCCTGGTACCGGACTAATTTCGCGGTTAGGGCATATATCTTTCTTTCTGTGATCTGAGGGTATAGCGTATAGGGTAACCACCCATAAATCCTTTAGACGCCAAGAACCCTTGAAGGCGTTAGTGTTCCCACGGCGCTTAGCTTCGTGTTTTCAACTAAGTTTAAAAAAAGAAGCTTGCATGTAGGCGAAGTACAATGGCGACCGAAGGGTTGTCTGATACATACCTACACCTGACGTGATGCTCTGACTCAGTACGTCGACGCATCGCATCGCATGTGAATCTAACCGTAAATAATAGACGACACGTCAGACAAATATGAATCCGGCTTTATATCCGCAGAAAACAAGACATTGGCCCAGGAAAAAACAGGTTTTTTCGGGCATTATCAAAATTACGTCTGCGGCCAACCTAAACTAACAATTACGAACATTTCTATAGTTTGACGGGTGGCAAGGAGGGGTGTGATTGTAAGAAAAACATCAATGCACATTTTACACTTTATTTAACATCATTCTTTATAACAATAATTCACGTAAGCCCGTCGGGCACAGAATGAACACCTAGACTAACGGCAACATACAATAACACTGACGGAACAGAGTAATTGAATACAGGATAATACTGAAAAGTTAACACATTTGCTAAAGCTGGCTTTAGTGTTACGATGATCGTCGCAAAACCGAGCGGGGTATTCTCACATGTGACCACGTAACAGCTGGGATTTTCCCCCCATCTAGTAGAAACAACTAGGGGAAAGAATCCAGCTATTAATACTTAAAATCATCAGGTTCAAAATCGAACGACAGTTTTTTTTAAGTCTGGCATGTTAAATAATTGCAACTATTTATAGCCACACACCATTAAATTATAATTAAGGTAGACAAGATAGTAGTACAGTCTAAAGCAAATGTAGATGATTATTTTAGTACTTTGTCGCACTAACGTAACAAACAATACTGCGACAGTTGGCACACCTACGTCAAAATTGTAAAAATGACGAGGTATTAAAATGATCATCTACTTTTGCTGTTGACTGTACCACCATAGCCACCAGTACCAGTGATAACAAACAGTTGGTATAGTTAAAATTATTTAAAATGGTCGACTTAAAATGAACGCCATTTTATTTTAAACTTTCTTTGTTGATACAATTCGGTGAATCGAGTGGGAATTAATACTCAATGGTTCCGGCGCGATGCCCATACGGTATAGCTCATATCACTAAAAGCTAGAATTGACGTACCTAATATCCAGCCTATCCAGATACCAGCGCAGCGCTGGTCCCCGCCTGCCTGCCACTGGCGCCAAGTAAATATGTATAATTTCATGCTAAACCTCCTAAGATCCCAGATCTTACCGATAGAACTTATTCTATCACAGGAATTTATATCATTTTCATTTGGGACAGAGTTGAATTTGCTTTGCTTTTATTGTACGATATTTGAAACAAACGAAATTCAATTCTATTTCCTACACTAGTTAATTCAAGTTTCAATACTATGTTTTATTGTATGGTGGTCATTAGGAGGCATGTCCAGCGTGAGATGGCCCTTGCCCTACCCTTCGCCTTAAGGCGTGAATTCCACTGAGACGGCGTAAGGCGAAGGCGAGGCGCAGGCACGGCACAGATACGGCGCCGCGCCGCTTCTGTGTAATTTACCGTCACGTCGCCTTCCTATATTTCGTATGAAAAATGCTATCGCAACAAAATCAACCTGTATAATGACGCATCGTACCGTCTCTTCGCCGCTTCTGTATAACTTTAATCGCGTCCGTGCCGTATCTGTGCCACGCCTGCGCCGTGCCTTATACCTTACGCCGTCTCAGTGTAATTCACGCCTAAGGGCTTCGAGAGAGATACATATCGCTGCGTGACAACCAAAAGTCACTATAAAATTTCTCCTTATTCTTGGAAACCTCATCAGTTCTGAAGTACCGAAGCGACGGTGACATTCGAGCTTTATTTTAAGTATTTTTTACTTAGTGACCTTATTGTTTTTTTTTATGACTGACCACATGATGAGTCGATGACAAGGCCTAAGATGTTGCTCACTGGTTCAGTAATCTGTCTGCGCCGATATTGACCTGTCGAGGGCCACAACCAGCGTGACACTAAAATTAACCAGTCAAAAGGGTCGGACTACATGCATCCAGAATAACTCCCCCTGGCTTCCCCGTATCCCGGCGCAGGGATGGGTCAGTCATGGATGATACACATAGTCAAAGCAAACTAAAAGTGCAAAGCTCAATAAGGCGCGCGAACACGCGCGCGCGCTGCGCGCTCCTCTCGGCATCCATGCATTGATACTGGAGATGAAGTGGTCGATTTCTTCAATTTTGATTAGTTTTGGATACGCTTTTTAACATTTTCAGCGCTTTGTCAAATACAAAAGCTGGCATTCACACGCCATGACATTGAAATGTCATACGAAGTTGAATCCTATAGAAATGTATGTAAGTTGATATCGCACTGCACGCTGTGACCGATATATCTGTCGTTGGCGTTGAACCGATGGCGGATATATGAGTAGGTACATATTAACTTCATGAAAAACTTGAATTCGATGAAATACTAAGAGTTGAACATTTTTGCTGCGAAGACATGACTTTGTTTTGGTTGTTAACCCTGTACAGCCGCCATCACATACATCTTAACACGACTTTATTGTCGAGACGATAGAGTGCATATTAAGACATTATTGAACACAAGTTTATTGACTGTACCAAGTATGTATGTAGTACTCTGTCAGTAAGAGCTACTCACCACGGCGACATTGCCCTTACATTTTGACGTCGCCGGTGAGTAAGCTACCCTACATCTCCGTATAAATTGTCTTGCACTTTTAGTTCAGTTTAATATGTAAATTAATATACTCGTAAATAATTAAAGAAGAATATAACAAGTGTAAGGATAACAAATGAGTATGAAACTAGTTATAAGTAATTTCAGTGACTTATTTATTTTTAGATTCGTCTTTATTTGTCACTGGAGGACATTACCCACTAAGGTCATTAGCATCAGGTACTATCAGCATCACTTAACATAATATCGTATCTTAATTCGTGAACCGTATTGCTACGAGATAAGGTCTACCAACGGTCAGCTAACTGTGATGCTCATAGTACCATTTAGGTATCCAACCAATCGAAGGTCAAATCGCTGGACCTCAGGGCCTACCGCGAACCGATAACGAAGTATCGAATATGCAAGTGGGGAGGGATATATTTCGTTTCCGAGGCAGCCTGTGCAAGAATAGTCGTGTTTTTCTTATGCGAGGGAGGCAAAAAAACCATACGGCCTTCCCGATGGTAGGTGAGATCTTACGACTCTAGAAGAATCACAAAGCGCATTTAAGACTGTTTATTGATTTGAGTTCGTTGTGATAAGTTTGAAACCCGCAGCGCGTGCGCGGGGCGGTGGTGGTTTAGAATTTTTGATTTTTCCAAAACTGTCGACTGTTGATAGTGTTGAATACTGCTTCATATGTGACACACGCCGCCTCCGCTCCGCTATCCCGCGCGGTTCTTTGGTGTGACCTGCCCCGGACCGCGTTCGCTTTACCGAAAAACCGCCTCCGCCACGTGCGTTTCAAGCTGTATTAATGTTAACAGTTAGAGACAAACTGTATTTGTCACTACACTCAGGCGACCTCACAAGGGTAGTTAGGCTTATCAGACGCAGTTCAAACGTGCCGCTTCCGTATTAATTTAAATGATTTAAGTATGTCGACACCGTCACAGTGCAACAGGCCTAATACCGTAAGCCGAAAACGAAGTCAGTTCGTCTAGCTATCTCCCTTTCCGTCGCACTTGCAAATTCGAGCTATACAGTGGGGGGTACATACCCTAACGAAGTTAATTTGTTTTCGGTTCTTCGACCTCGATTTGGATATTTGCGTTGTAATGGGTATAACTATGGCCCTTTAGTTAATTTTGAAGTTCAAAATCAACGCTAAATAGTATTTGATTCAGTACACGAACATTAAACATTTGAAAGGTGTTCAACAGGTGATTGATAACTTGATAAGCTATTAGGGACAATTTATAATTAGCCTGACGATACCTATCTCTTAAGGGGTCAACAGACGTCACAATCTGCCCACCAATCTATGATATCAATCTGTTGTAAGGTAGGCACTATAGCATGATCGTGTTTATGTCCGATATAAAGCATCCATGTCCCTCTCGCGCTTACACGCTTGCTTATAATTATAAAGAATGAATGTTTTATCTGTGACGTTAACGCGATCACGAGCTATACATGTGCCAATTTATCGGCTCACAACAAATTGGTTGCCTGAATGGGGCCCTTATTACACGACTAATATTATCACAATACTGGTGTGTCAATATTATCGCGGTTTAAAATAGTTAGATTTTGCGTCAATATTAATCAACATTCACGTAATACGGATCGTGTTGAGTGTATCACGCAATAATAATAACTGCAACGTCACTAAAAGTCGTGTGTAAGACACCAATAACATTTGTTTAAGCCATTGGGGCCTGTTACAAGGTGATGATTACCACGCGATACACTCATATCATATCACGTATCACATGAATATTGAAGTAAAATCAAAACATCCCCTTCCATATCAGCCGATGGACGTCCACTGCTGGAAATAGGCCTCCCCCAGTTTCATGGGGGGTTAATGCCATAATCCCCACGCTTGGCATGCGGGTTGGCGATCGCAGTATCTCCACCGCATTCCAGGGATGCTGCTGCCCATCCCCCGGTGGTCTTGGTCGTAGTTTTAGGACATACCCGGGTCGGTCTCCTTCCAAACATTCCCTTATTGTGATAATATTAATCATGTAAAGAGCCCCAATAAGCAATATTAATGTCATACAATATTGTTTTTTTTTCAGGGTATCGTGACGACTAATGTAAACGCGCCCTAAGATATACAAGGTGGCTAAAATACAATACATGTACAATGATAAGGTACATTACTATTCGGATGATTACTGTCTATGTTGCTGAAGCGATTAGGTATGCTATGCTTCAGACTTCGTACACAATATTACAAAACTAATGTTTAAAAACCCGCTTAGAAAAACAACTGTGTTACACTATTTATTTTAAAGTGCTGAAGTTTGTGTTGAAACTACTAACGTCGCAGTATTACTTTATATCTAAAGAATGTAGTAAAGAGAGAAAAATAGATTCGTGTTTACACATTCAGTTGAGTAAAATACTCCTATAGGTACTATTGACATTAATAGATGTCATATTAAAAGTACCTGTTTACTGTTCGGGAGTCCGCTGAACGTCCGCTGGCGGTGGCTTTAAGGACCGCACCATGCAAGCATACGTTGTATTTACAAAACTTATCTGCTTTTATCTTTTTACTACGACTGTGTCCTCTTGAAAATACCCTTTTAACTGACTTCCAGTATTTTATTCACAGTCCAAGCAGCTAAACAAACGCTACTTACCATATAGGATATGAGTAAAGCTCTGTCATAGTAGAAAACATCTAGAGCACTAAGTTTCTACTGATATCCTACTGCGAATCACTTGATAGCTTAAGCGAATAATCTTGCACTGTAGTCACCCAGAATACAAAATAAATAATGCCTATTGGTTAACTTTAATTTACCTTTCTTTTAAATATTTACGGGGAGGCTACGATATATTTAATTAATGGTCCACTACTATTTATTTTCTTACATTATTGGCCGGTGGGGCAGCCGAAAGTTTTTACAATATGCGAACCATGCAGAGAAGATAATATTTAATTTACATTTAAATATATTTTTTTACGAAACGAGTCATCAATCGGAATTCTTATAAAAACTACACGTTTCAATTTTGAACGTTACGGATTCTATATTCGAACTGCGATCGATTGTCATAATCGAGTTGACTGATGAATCGTTCCGCATATCGATTTGTTATTAATTTATTATATACGCATCTATATTATTAATTTCCTTGTTCAAAATTATATGTAGATAACGATCCATTACATTTTCCACCGATTCGTATAGAAACAATAACATTTCACGTTGTTACGTGTTTTCTTACACGGTAGTAATTGAATTCACATCAAATTGACATTATTAATTGAAGCACAAATATCTTGCTGTGCCTTTTGGGGCAGGAATAATCTAAATCTGTCGTAGAGTTCTGTTTCTGCCTTGACCAAACATACTCTATTTATGGCGGGAGAGACGCGAGACTTTTCTGTAAAATTTTCTTAGTGATATGTTCACCGTGTGTAAAAATGTATGCTTTTCCGTGTAACTACTAAACCCACCATAAATAAGGTATGCGTTGAAACTATTATTAATTTTGTTTAGTTAGTAGATTTAGTTACCAGTTTAATAATTTATAGTTAATTGATTTTTTTTATTATCCTGCCCGATTTCATACAAAATTTACGTGTCATTCATTTGTCACTAAAGCTCACAGACTTCAGAAAACCTGTGAGGTCTTTAGCATTAATGCTATTATGTATATTTTAACATTTAAATAACTAAACACATATAAAAATACGTTGGACCTCTACAGACGAAATAATGGCAATTATATTTGGTACCTGGACATTGATTAGTTTTGGACAACAAGTTAGGAAACAGGATTAATAGAGACAGTAGTTCATCATCACATTAACACATAAGAAATCTTCATCTTAAACGAGAATTTCTTTTACAGCGCACTCATGTAATGTACCAAAGCTTTTTACACCCATTACGTGAAAGTATATTATTTTTAAAGAAGTTATTAGTTAACATACTAAACAATAATAAAAACATTATTGTCGCATAGATAAGTAATGCCTACGTAACATTTACGGAATAATATAAATTACTATATAGGTAGGTAATATTACATTAACATTTAAAAGCGCTTTAACACGAAAACAGGAAAATATTCCTATGTTGTTTGTAAAATATATATATCTATATTTTACAAACAACATAGGAATGAAAACAACAATTTACAAACAAAATACAAATAAAAGGTATATTTTTTATATAATAATAGAAATACCTAGTATTTTACTTACGAGAGTAGAACTTTACAATATTTATGAGTAGGTACATATTTAAGCGCCTTTTGTAAATACTGTAAATAGTTAGTAACGACGACTGTATAGACGCATTTTAAAAGGAATTGATCTTGATATATTTATAGGGTTATTTATATAAGTAGCAGCCATACATACATCTTTATTACTTATTTTGGGTAAGGTTGTATTAATATTTATGGCCACTTTGGTTGTTTTAGTTTATTTGATGCTGTTTATCGCGCTTATGTCTTGCATTCCCCTACCACTTACATGGTTGCTCTTCTTCGATAAATTACGTGTGTCAGTAGAAACAGAGGGCCTACTCCGGACTTCGTATCGTGCCGTCCCTTTCCGTCATATAGTGTATAACACGAGAGTGAAAGGGACGGCACGACACGAAGTTCGATTTATGAAGTTCGGGGTAGGCCCTCAGAGCCTCTTACACTAGATTTACACTATCGTGTTCGCTGTTCGCCTCGTCATTCGTGTACGAGTGCTGTCGCGAACTACTGTTCACACATTCGTAGGTTTATTCGCACACGAATATGGAGGACGTGAAAATAATAGCGGCATGCGCGCTACATCATCCGAATGAGCTCTTTCTGTTGATAAAAAGAACATTTATGTCTAAAATTCGCACTTCAATCCACTACATTTTGTATACACGTCGTTTTGGGTCGGGCGATGGCGAATGTGTGAACAGTAAGTTCGTGTTCGCTATTCGTGCCCTTTGATTCGCGTCCGAAAAACTGCTCCCAACGCGAATGCACGAATCGCGATGCGAATCGCGAGGCGAATAGCACTCTGTGCACTGTTTACACATGCGTATTCGTTATTCGCCTCGCTAAGTATTCGTTCAAATGTGTAAATGCAGCTTTAGAGCCGTCACAGTTATACCTATGCTGAATTCCGCGACCGAAGTCAATTGTCTAAGGGTCTACTCCGAACTTCGAAAATCGAACTTCGTGTCGTGCCATCCCTTTCAGTCTCGTGTTATACACTATATGACGGAAAGGGATGGCACGATACGAAGTTCGATTTTCCAAGTTCGGAGTAGGCCCTCTGATTTCGCCCACAGACTGCGCCATATAAAAAATATGACCCTGTCACAGACAACAGCGGACGAATTTGGCGGCGGAATTCAGCCTGTACTTATGTGGTGAGCCTTAATCGAAATTATGGTGGCTAAATCGATTTTAGTTAAAATACCAGAATGTATACATATTGATATTAATATATTTATTTATCTACATAAATGCACCACATTGTTTACATTAATTACATGTCTTATTTTGCATATAAATATTTTAGTAATCTGATTTTGATACTTCGATTAAGACTGCGCAGTACGTTCGGTTCTCCATACAAACGTATTTACGCTCTCATTTTAAAACGCCATACTAGAATAACATGAAACTTTGTATACATTTTGGGATCCGGCATATCTAGGTCGGACATTAGTTTCTGTTGCTTGAAATTATAATGGAGAAAAAATACAGCGATTATTAAGGTTTTCATACAAGCCGTAAAAAACTCTTAAAACCGCTGTATTTTTTTTCTTTCACAATTTCTAGCAACAAAAACTAATTTTCGACCTAGATATGCCGGATCCCATTGTGTATACAAAGTTTCATGTTATTCCAGCATGGCGTTTTAAAATGAGAGCGTAAATACGTTTGTATGGAGAACCGAGCGTACTGCGCACTCTTAACATTGCATTAGCAAATTTTGTTTGTCTGGTAGGTCTGCGAGTAGGTCCATTTTGAAATCAATTATATGACTTTTTATACGTAATATTTTTAGGAAAACAAAAACCAACCAACAAAACTTCGGCTTTAACATTTGTGAGACTAACTTATATTATATCTGCAGAAAGTTGCAATTTTAGAAATTCTATTGCATTCAATGGACGTTTGGATCCTTTTCACTAAACTAGGTGTTTTCAGTTGGAATATTATTATTAAACACAAGGTACTTATAATATATAACATTTTTTTTTCAACCATTTCAATCGTTCAAGTGTCAACCTGCTTTTCAGGCCAAGCCTACTGCAGGGGACACAGGAAACCTAGAAATTGTGAACAAATAATTTAATCATACAGCGGTATTTAATAACATCTATAGCCGTATCATTTTTGTGCACGTAGAGTGTAAAGTAAGTAAAATCGGGACACCTTTGCAATGGCCTTTATATGTGTACATATTATAGAGTGCGGTGTCATGAACGATTCACACCAAACGGCCGGAGTCGGCGCGCCTACCACCAGAGTCAAAGGAATTCGAACCCTCTCTACAGAAGCTAAACTTTGTATCCAAACGGCAGCGGCAGAGCAGGCGGCAGCCGACCGGCTCCTCGCAACCCATTCAAACATAAAATCTAACTTCTGTATGGAGGGTTCGAATTCCTTTGACTTTAGTGGGGTGCGCGCCGACATCAGCCGTTCGGTGTGAATCGTCCATAATGCTTAATGTTTACGTCGTCGTCTTACAAATGAGATCATTTGATAAACTTTTTTTTATTGTCAGCTACATAATGTTCTATAAATAAATATAAGGAAGAGTCGTGGTAATCTTTGAGGTATTTTATTGGGAGATAGAGGCAGTACCACAAAGTTTGAAAATCCGCTCGAATATGGCAAATGCGATATTTTAATATTGATCTTTGAACTTTGTGTTCTTACCCACATAATTTATCAGTCTATTTTATACCTTTAGTATAAGATGGAAGATTTAGAGGTATAGAATTAAAGTGGTCTAGTTAGGTATATAAATTTTGTTCCATACAATTTAGTTTTTTTACAAATAATATTACAATAAAAATTTAAATGGTGTTAGTTAATTCGTGTTACTTCGATGCTTTTGTTCCATCGAATATATAAATTCGATATTTATATATCGTATTTTTTAAATACTTGAAATGAAAGTGGTCGATTCGTGATGTTAAATTATAGTTTTGTTGCATTATTATTTAAATTTTAATATACAGAAAAATATATTTACATAATTTTAATTTAATTTATATTTATTTAATTAGTGATCTAAGTAAACCATGTGCAAGTTATCAGATATTCTATTGTAATTATGAAAACCCCTAGCTTGTCTATTCATAGGTAACATTCATAAGAAACTGTAAAAATCTTAGGCCTTTATAATGTTATCCCGGACATTCGATTGTTTCCTACATCGAAAATGTTCTAATATATAGTCAATTATTTCTGCACCACAAGGTCGTCTGGAAGTGATTTATTGAGACTCTTTAGCGATAAGACCGCCTAATAAACGCACACAGCGGGCGCGGCGCGTGCGGGGCGGAGGCGGTTTAGTATTTTTGATCTTTCCGAAACTGTCGACTGTCGATTACTGCTTTAAGTCATACACGCCGCCTCCGCTCTACTGCGCTACCGAATACCGCGCGTTTTGTGATGCGACGTGGCCCGGGCCGCGTTCGCTTTACCGCAAAACCGCGGGCGTCAAGGTTTCACGAAGCTACTACAAGTTACAACTTTGCAATTCTAAAGCAACACTGGACAAAAATGACTCATGGTTATGTGCTTCAATGTTGCCAGTTCAGAGCTGTATCTGGGGGCACGGCAGTGCCCCCGCCAAGTCAAGCAAAACAAACAAAGGCACGGCCGTAGCATCCTTTCTCGAAGCCGTTCAGGTCGTTTTAGACTATCTATAAAACAAAGAGGGGGCTTTCTTTTATAGATATTATCTATGATTTGAAAATTCTTGGAGTAAATAACACGTGCTCTTCTCATTTTGGGTGAACAACTAAACATCAAATATCAAAAACGAGTATTATTGCGTTAATGAATTATTATGTTAATTGAAAAACTATTCTTTGAAATACCGCTATGCGGCCAAAATAACTAGTGAAATACACGTAATTTATTTACAGTTAGTCTTACAGTAAATTTTCCTAGTTTCTTCTAAGCGATCTAAATGATACCCTCGAGCGAGATATTGGTAGAACTGTACCATCGGGAACAGTTCATTGCACAAACACATTAACTTGCTATACAATAATTATTATAGACAGTTAAATGCTTAACATAAAATATATTTGTAATTTATACAGATAGCGAACAACATCGATGTTTAATTCATCATAAGACAATGGTATTATGTAGTAGAAAACGTACCCTCTTATTCATAAAACTTTACAAACATATGTTAACTAAAATTTGTTTTGTCCCTTTCAGACAAACATAAATGTCAAAGTGGCAGATAAGGACAAACAAACTTTAGCGGCGTATTAACTAATATAGGTTTGATGCAGGTTTATGAATAAGGAGGTTTGAGTATATTTAGTCAGCCGGGGCCGGGACAAGAGTGCAAGTGGGCCAAGAGCGTCTAATATAAAATATTTTAATATATACAGATATTATAGAACTAACGACATTGTAGTCATTGTATATCTATGGAACAAACTAAACAGTTTGTTGCAAGGATGTAAGGTGTTGTTATACCTGTCGATTTCGAGATATTTTATGACTGCCGCACTTACGTCACAGGTGCACTAGCCCTAACTGACTCTATCTATAATATGGTTTACATTGACTAGCATAAATTTCGTGATATTCACAAAAATAGTATCTACAAAGATTTTATAGCCAACATACGTAAAATAGAAGAGAACATCTATTTAAGAACACATCAACATCGAACTAAACATTTTTAAAACTGGCAACACCGCGTCAGCATAGCCAACAGAAGGAGACCAAGGTCACTTACTATATAGTCTAGGGATGGGAATCGATCGATTAACTTATTCGATTTTCAACACCTCCGATTAATCGAGTAACGATTGTGTATATGGCAAGCAATCAATTTTTTAGTATTAAAAAAAATACTATAATCGATTTTAGAGTCTTGAACCGATTATTAAAGATTTTTCTGTAGAAAAAAATCAAACACATTCGGCTTAGTAGAGAGATTCACAGTCAGGCGGGTTGAAGTTGCCGAAGACGTTGAGCTCGTAGAGACTGGCGAAGGTAATGAAGAGGAGATACCATATCATGAGCACTATGCCGTATTTCCTGTCGAGCTTCCAACCGTTGGCGTGGGTGGCCAGGATCAGGAAGATCACGGTGGAGAAGAGAGAGAAGGTAGAGTAAACGAGACCTGAAAAACAGATACGCAGAACTTGTAACAATATCGTCCATGTCATGGCCTGACTAGGCCCTACTCCTCCCACTGGATTTATTCACATTCCATTTACTTGTTTTTTATTTATCCTACTGGATATGAGGACCGCTGACGATCCAGCGGTTAAGCAGCCTCAGCTGCAATTTTTTTAACGGTACTAGATCTGTAGCACAAGTTACAGCATTTTTGGAATAAGTTACATCTGGCTGTGTCATTGTCATTGGCCAAATACGCATTTACATTTTATTTACAACACAATTACAAAAAGAAACCAAGCATTACAGTCAGACGTATTCTGACATGGAAACAATAATTTTATTCGGACATAGGGAGATATACCACTCATCCAATATCTTGATCAAAGAAATTGGATGATCTCATCCAACTTGGATGGGACCCCGACATTTGATCAAAGATTCCGATGAAAGTTAAATCAATATGGCTACGCATGGAAACACGCGCACCCTTAGAAAGAGAAGGTTACCCGCCCTTTCTTTGCATTATTGTGTACAATACAGAGTTTTACTACTGCTAGTAAATTATTGAACATCCACATTGACAGCTTAAACCTTAGATTAATAATACCAATAGATCCCTAGTGTTTAGCAAGACGATTTTTCATATAGTTGTTTCTTTTAATCCTTATGGTTAACAATGATAAAATAGAGCGGGACAGAATAGTACGAACATTTTCAGCTGTTAACGAATTGTCTCCATTTAAAAGCAGATCAAAATGTCAAATCGCCCATGATCCAAAACGTCATAACGTCAGTTCAGTGCAATTTGCAGTTATGACAGCGGAGACAATGACAGGTGAAGACCTGTCAGATATCACCTATCTGTCTCTCTCAAACTTATTGATTTGTGCTCTAGAGAGAATAGATCAGATCAGAAGTACAGAAATCGTTTAACTTAGATGAGCGGATCTGTTTTACTCTGATATCTGTGGTTTAACCACTATGTAGATGAGCACTACGAATATACCTTTGCTGATGACGTTGACGTGTGAGCCGGGCTTGATGATGGCGGTCTGTATGAACCAGGGCAGCCCGAGGCACACCAGGATGTCGAACACGTTGGACCCAACCGCGTTGGAGACGGCCATGTCTCCGTAGCTGCAAGAACAAAACAGAAATAAATAATTATTTATGGACAATCTATTAATAAATTATACTTTGTCTAATCGACAATAAGTTAAAACTTAGGGTGGTATTCCACTCGTCCAATCTTTGATCAAATTTCTTTGACAGAGGCCCATTCCACTAATCCAATATCTTTGTCCAAGTTTTCTTTTTCATGCGTAGCCATATTGATTTAAATGTCATCAGAATCTTTGATCAAGTGTCGGGGTCCCATCCAAGTTGGATGTAATCATCCAATTTCTTTGATCAAATGTATATTGGACAAAGACATTGGATAAGTGGAATACCTCCCTAAATTGGGGGCTATGTACTATGAGTAGGACGCCGGTCGTCAGGAGGCTACACGGCATGTCAGCTATGGATCCGGTATTACCCCTCCTTGATGACGGCGAGCGAGGAGAGCGCGTCGGGCACGGACACGCCGGCCGCCACGAACGTCAGCCCCATCACCGTGTCGGGGATGCCCAGCGTGTAGCCTGCACAAGTGCACACACACATCGGTACAACAAACCTATCGATTCTAGAAGGAATCAAATGTACTACATTTTTGATACTTTCTATACATTTACGAGTATGTACACTACCGTCAAAAAGTTTAAGGCCAAACACAAAATATGCAAATCAATATTGATTGATTATTCTTTCAACCTTGATTCATCTGTCCGTAGTACTCTCGACCAGTTTGCAAAAGTTCAATCCTTGTGAGAAACAGCCCATTGCAATCCGTTTCCCTTGTTCGGTTTGCGTAATAATTTATGAAAATGAAACTAAAAATTGTGTTTGGTTTTTTGACGGTAGTGTATAGGTAGCGGTAACAACACCTACATCGAAATATACTACGTAAATTGGGAGACACTTTTTCTAGAATCGACAGCGTTTGCGATTCGGCGTCAAACTAACCCAAAAAGACTATTTTCACTTCTCATGTTCTAAAAGTCCGTCTCTAGAGTATAAAGTAAAACTCGCCCTCGGCGCGCCGGCGCCGCCGCCCGCGGGCGACGCGCGTTATATTCATTAATTGTTTAAATTTCTTGCAATTGAACTGAAAAGCAGAATGTATAACTGGGAATAAAATCCATTTTATCCTATACATTATTGCGGCTCGGATCGATAAATTCTCTCGGATATAATGGCTTTGTGTAATAATTATATAAAGTAAATAATGTTGTAATTAATTTAGGAATGTCCCGATTTTTTTGACGCGAGAAATATCGAGAACTCACCGATAATAGTGATCATCCACACCATGAAGTAGGAGTAGAAGGAGATCCACAGCATGGACATGAGGAAGGTGACGGGGTACCAGCGGCCGCGGCAGTCGGGCATGGTGTGCCGACAGGACCAGTGCACCGGGTACGCCACGTACCAGTACGCCAGTTGCAGGTGGTCTGCAAATTAACGTGGTTCACGGTTATATTTAGTGCGGCTGCTAAGTACAGTGGCGGAGCAAGACCTAATTTTTTTGCGGGCAAGATACGTTTTCCGGGGCCCCCTGCTCTTGGCCGGTTTTTATAACTTGTGTACACGGTGGCATACGTCGTCCACGCCTAACGTAAATTATAGTGTTTTGCCATACGATATATGCTACAAAATCCATTGTGTTTATCTACAATAAGGCTTGCCTTGAAAATATATTTTGTAAGTGTGGTATTCCACTCGTCCAATTTCTTTGTACAGTCAGTTTTTTTTTCATGCGTAGCCATATTGATTTAACTATCATCGGAATCTTTGATCAAATGTCGGGCTCCCATCAAAGTTGGATGAAATCATCCAATTTCTTTGATCAAAGATATTGGATGAGTTTAATACGTGGTGGTATTCTACTCATCCAATCAATATCTTTGTCCAATCTTTGATCAAAGTTCTTTGACAGAGGCCCATTCCATTCATCCAATATCTTTGTCCAAGTTTTATTCTTTTTCATGCGTAGCCATATTGATTTAACTGTCATCGGGATCTTTGATCAAATGTCGGGGTCCCATCCAAGTTGGATGAAATCATCCAATTTCTTTGATCAAAGATATTGGATGAGTTTAATACGTGGTGGTATTCTACTCATCCAATCAATATCTTTGTCCAATCTTTGATCAAAGTTCTTTGACAGAGGCCCATTCCATTCATCCAATATCTTTGTCCAAGTTTTATTCTTTTTCATGCGTAGCCATATTGATTTAACTGTCATCGGGATCTTTGATCAAATGTCGGGGTCCCATCCAAGTTGGATGAAATCATCCAATTTCTTTGATCAAATGTATATTGGACAAAGATATTGGATGAATGGAATAATCCCTTAGGTATATTCTTTAGCTGCCATTTATCCTATGGTTCCATGTTCCATTCAACTCAAAAAATCTTTTAAATTTAGGGTTCATTTTATACATAATGTATCTTTTTTTAAACAGTTAAAATTAAATAAAAGTAAAAATAATAAGTAATGGTCTCTTGTTAAAAGTTAATTTAATAGTAGGAAGGTCTGCACTTACTCGCTCCAACTGGCTTCATAAGAGGATTGACGGCTGTCTCTGGATTATACTCCTTAGCCTTGTAGTACGCGGGAGCGCCGGGCGTCGCCTGAAATCAACGTCAGGAACATTAAAATTACTCATGTTTACGTTTCCTCACTCACTTAGATAACTAACATGTTTTCGAGTTTGAGAGACGATAGCATATCCCTATTATAATTGAATTGGGACTAACGACTTTTTACTGCCTGTATTCACATGGTATTCATATGCGAATAAATTTTCATAGAAAAGGAAAAAGAAGTAAAAAATACAAAATCCTAATCACTCCAAAATTATCCTAATTGAATAGGTTCTTACTTCGAACTACAAGAACTTCGAAAATAACGGGTTAATTTTTAACCGACTTCAAAAAAAGGAGGAGGTTCTCAATTCGTCGGAATATTGTGATGTATGTTCACAGATTACTCGGAGACTTAAAAAAATTCTTTTTTTGTTTGAAAGGGTGTGTTTTATAGTTGGTCCCATTGTCACCAAGTCTGGATCTGATGACGGGATCTTGGAAAAATCGAAGGAACTCGGCAAATTCTATACCAAGAGGATGGGGTAAGGCAAAATAACGAACTCCTCAAATTATATAGCAGGAGGATGGGGTCTGGCAAAGATTGGAGTCGGTGTTTTATTGTTAAAAATTTACTTGTTTTCGTTTCTACTATGAAAATGCATGGAGAGAAATTCGCATCTGAATACCATGTGAATACAGGCAGTAAAAAGTCGTTAGTCCCAATTCAATTGATTTCAACAACTTCCTTAGTTCCTACAGCTACTGAAAAATTACGATACGACAGAAAAAAGGCAACATCAAAAAAAAGTCTAAACATTTTCCAAATGTATGGTAGTATGGAAAACATACAATTTTCAAAATAAAATGGTGCATATTTTGGAAACTAATAGACTTTGTAGTAAAGCAAGTTGTGTCTAAAATGATCGCCTCTATCATCCCTGAAAGTCTTTGCATCCTGTTCCCAAACACACTATATTGCACATTATGGGTGGGAGGCAACCCTTTCGCAGTTTTCCATCTTTGTTATTGTTACCGGTGTCAATCAAGGCCGGCTTCAAAAATTATAAATATATTTAATAAAGAACCTACTTTACTGGTATGCTTTAGTGTTGGTGTTCACAGGGTAACATATCGTTACCCAGTTTGCGCTGCGGACAGCGACATCTAGCGGATTATTGGAGAAACACGAATGGACATGTAGTTAAAGAGTCGCTAGTACGCTCGGCTGAACTTGATCCTCCATACAAGCGTAGTTTCGTTCTCATTTTAAAACGCCTTGCTGAAATAACATGAAACTTTGTATACACAATGGGAGCCGCCATATCTAGGTTGGAAATTAATTTCTGTTGCTAGAAATTGTAACAGAAAAAAATACATCGAGTTTTTTTATGATAGACTGACCAGCGATTGGCCTTAGTCTCACCTGATGGAAAGCGATGACAAGGCCCAAGATGTTGTTGTTGTTTTTGAGTTGTTTACGTCATGTCATGTATGACAAATGACAACCTTAATAATTGCTGTATTTTTTCTCCATTATAATTTCAAGCAACAGAAACTAATTTCCGACCTAGATATGCCGGATCCCATTGTGTATACAAAGTTTCATGTTATTCTAGCATGGCGTTTTAAAATGAGAGAGTAACTACGTTTGTATGGAGAACCGAGCTTACTGCGGACTCTTAATGGCTCAATTGTGTATATCATATATTTATTACATGGATTTATTGAAACGAAGACGACTTCTATGTGGTTTTTGTTTTAAGCCTACAGAATGTACCCACCCTGGTCACCCCTCTTGATTTCCACTCGTTCCGCTTCTAAGCAAAGATATATCTGGTCAATCATCGCGTTATGTGTATAGGTCGTCCCGCCATCTCCGTCGCGGCCTGCCACGCCGTCGCCGCGCATCGTTCTTCATAGAAGTACATACAATTGTATTCCTCTATGTTCGGCAACCACTCCGTGGCTAATTTGGCCCAAGTTTGCACATGTGCGGCTGATGTGATCGGCCCGTACCCGTTTCTGTTTGGCGGTATTGACTCCAAATTTTACAATACAAAAAAAAAATATTTATTACGTTACCAATAAACAAATCTTACGAAAATATTCGGAAAAAATCAAACTCAAGCTTATTTATGCAATATTAAAGATTTATAAATACACAAATGTGAGAAAGGGACGCCGTTTGACACTAGCAGCGCGGGAAGCCGTTGGATGAGGGTGGCGAAGGACCGGTCATTGTGGAGATCCTTGGAGGAGGCTTTTGTCCAGCAGTGGACGTCTTTCGGCTGATATGATGATGATAAAGACTACTTGCCCTTACCGGAATTCGAAGCGTCAGATTCGTAGGACAAATTTTAGTTTAAATAATTGACATTTGATGAAGTGGAACTGCTGATGATGAACAGAGCAGAACTATTCAACGACGCATAGTTCACGTTTGGCGAATTGTTCTCTTCGTTATGTTTGTCAAGCAAGCTAGGTTTTCAAGACACAATTTTATCAAGCTTGAGTCTTCTACCATTATAAATAAACATACTTATAGCCATTTTTATTTCATTGTATGGAATCTAAGAGTGCACCATCTAAGTATAATAATCTTTCACCGGCCTCCCCATTGAAGTCGGTTTTTATTTCTTAAAATTTATCAAAATTTTTAACTTTTATTTGTCACTCGCTCTTCATTTGTTTTCGGTACTCGAATGTTTGCGACATGTCACTAGAGAAAAACAATTTGCTCAAAATTGAGCAACGATAAGTGGTTAAATTTCTCGTACCTAATAAAAAATAATCCCCCTTAAATTTACGTATATGTAATTATTTAATTCCACCTGGCCAGTAGACAAGGATTTTCATTACCTATAATCAGCACCTGCACTTGATCAGGGTGGCTCCCCTAAATATTTCATCTTTTCCTTGTTTTTTTTTCTTATTCGGTGCGTAGCTGCGGCCTCAAAACCAAAAAATTATTCTGCAAATAGGCCACAAGGGCACTTTCAAAAGTCCCACATGAATTATACAATTTAAAAAAACTGACAATAATAATAATGATTTCATCGTGCTAACAGATCGATCGTAGCGCCAGGCAGTGCTCGTCGACGTCACCATCCCCCATGATGAGAACCTCGTGATGGACAAAACCAGCAAGTACCTAGACTTGGCACACGAGGTAACCGCCATGTGGGATGTTGATTCGACGATCATTGTGCCGATAGTCGTCTCTATCGTCGTAATATTAGGGACGTATACGGTCTGTGTCCTAATAAATAAACGTGTATAAAATAAATTTTATAACTCAGAGATGTACATGGTCTACTGAGCTTCCAAATACATACATACATACACTCACGCCGTTATCCCATGGGGTAGGCAGAGACCAAAGAACGCCAAATACTACGGTCCTTACATACTTCTTTCGCTTCAATCACATCCATACATCTTCTCATACATGCTCGTCGGTTGCGGGTTCCAAATAAAATTAATAATGATTATTCTTAAGAGTTCGCAGTATTCTCGGTTCTCCATACAAAAGTAGTTTCGCTCTCATTTTAGAGTGGCATGCTGGAATCATTGAAAGTTTGTATACACAAGGGGATCCGGTTTATCTATGTCGGAAATTAGTTTCTGTTGCTTGAAATTATAATGGAGAAAAAATACAGCGATTATGAAGGATTTCATTCAAGACATAAAAAAATCAAAAACCTGCTGTATTTTGTTTCCATTCCAATTTCTAGCAACAGAAACTAATTTCCGACCTAGGTATGGCGGATCCCATTGTGTATACAAAGTTTCATGTTATTTCAGCCTGGCGTTTTAAAATGAGAACGAAACTACGTTTGTATGGACAATCGAGTTCGGTCGAGCGTACGGGGGACTCTTAAGTTCTTAGAGATGTACAATTGTACATGGTGTCTGAGCGTCAAAATTAAAATAAGTATAGCAAATAGCACGCTCTACCCTAGAACCGGCATTGATTATAATACCTACTTGAGTCGGTTGTGGCGGCTGCTGCGGCGTAGAGCCCGCGGAGCCGGGCGGCGGCGGCTGCGGCGGCTGCGCGCTGCACGCGTCGCCCCAGCTGCTCGCCGGCGCCGGCGCCGGCTCCTGGGGCTGCACAACACGACATTGTACAACAAGTGCATAAAACGAGCCATTTCACACGAGACTATTTATCGATCCCGAGCCGCAGGCGAGGGTCGATATAAAGTAGAGGATAAAATGGGTTTTATACACTCTGCTTTTCACTTCGATTGCGAGAAAATTATACAATTAATAAATATAATTAAAGTTATTTCATTAAATTTATACTTCTGTTCTCGTCGACCGCGGGCCGCGCACGGCGGCACGCGCGCCGCGGATTTTACTTTATGCTCTGATAAAAAGCGACTTTATGTCGCCTACACAGAGCGTAAAGATGCACTTTTAGAGCATGAGAAGTGAAAACAATATTCTAAGTGTCTGTCCAAGTTAATAACCCGAGGTATTCTGAACACGAATGGCTTTTGAAGTAAAGGTTTCTCCAAAGAGTATTGTAACGATCCCTTATTCAACCCCTTCCATTTTATTTCTCACTTTTATACACTACTTTGGCAATAGAGTGGATTGTTTTATTTCATTATATTTTATTTGCTACACTGCTGAATTTAAAAGACTGGATTGCATCAAAACGTCTGTAACCTTAAACGGTGTTCATTAAAATCTGATTGTAGGGAAAGTTTGACGAAGTTCTATGGTATGAAAGCTGCGCGCACCATATTTAATGTTGATCGGTCTGTAATTGTAAGTTGATGCAACACGCTCTAACATAACCACGATCATTTCTCTCCACATGTGAATTATGAAGAAAGATTAAACAGAGTTGTGATGACACTTCTTTCTGTGATATGATTGCAGTCCCCAATCCGCACTGGGTCATTGTGTGGAATACTACCCGTTCCTCTTATCTATGAGAGAAGGGCTGAACCCAGCAGTGGGAGGTACCTATATTTATTTGTAATGTCATGTACATGAGATGATACCTACATATGCTGATGATGTGATGATGATGATAATGATAATGATTACAGGTGTCTTCACCTTCCTAGCGTTTTTCCCAGTTGTAACCTAAAGGAAAGCACGGGGTTCTTTTTGGTACATAATCCCAAGATTTGGCGTAGGGTGGTATTCCACTCGTCCAATATCTTTGTCCAATCTTTGATCAAATTTCTTTGATTAAAGATTGGACATTGGTATTCCACTCATCCAATATCTTTGTCCAAGTTTAATTTTTTTTCATGTGTAGCCATATTGATTTAACTGTCATCGGAATCTTTGATCAAATGTCGGGGTCCCATCCAAGTTTGATGAAATCATCCAATTTCTTTGATCAAAGATATTGGATGAGTTTAATACGGGGTTGTATTCTACTCATCCAATATCTTTGTCAAATCTTTGATCAAAGTTCTTTGACGGAGGCTCATTCCACTCATCCAATATTTTTGTCCAAGTTTTTTTTTTCATGCGTAGCCATATTGATTTAAATGTCATCAGAATCTTTGATCAAATGTCAGGGTCCCATCCAAGTTGGATGAAATCATCCAATTTCTTTGATCAAATGTATATTGGACAAAGATATTGGATGAGTGGAATACCTCCCTTAGTTTAAAAAAATATATTCGCAGCAACCTGTAGGTATCACGTACTAGATGTTTCCTTCGAATATACGTTAGACGTGCGACAGTCATGACATGCTTTGATGCGAAAATTACAATGGTTATGATAGGCGCGTTCGTGGCCCAGCGGCGCCCGCGTACCGCGTGCGGTATACGAGGTTTTGCAATGTCGGGTGAGGTCAGTCCTTGGATGGGTGACCGCTTTGAATGGTTACAAACTGAGCGCTCCCGTGATTTGGAATGCATGTTAAGCCGTTGATCCCGGCTGCTGTCTATGATAGCAGTTGTTAAGCCAAGTTAGAGGCCTTTGGGCGGCTTGAGAACTTCTAACAGACAAGTTGCCCACTCACTTTACAAGCCTAATCCCAGTCGGGTCTAGTTTCCCCCTTGGGTTGGAAGGTCAGGTGGCAGTCGCTTCCGTAAAAACTAGTGCCTACGCCAATTCTTGGGATTAGGTAGCGGACCCCAGGCATCCTTCAGGATGCATCTGTACTGGGAAGAACGCTAGGAGGATAATGATGATAATAGGCGCGCTTATCCCACTGCCGCAATTGCCGGCAATTGTACGCTGAGCCTACCTGTCCACCCCACGCGGTGTTCGGGTCCCAGGTGTTGTTGGGGTCCCACGCTTGCGCGGCGGGGTCCGCGTGGTAGGCAGCGTTGTCGTACGCGCCGTCCGGGTTGTATGCTGGAGGAAAATGCTCACTTTAGTCTTATTTGACGGTCTATTTAGCCTAGTTGGTAGTGACACCGCCTCCGAAGCTAGATGTCCCGGGTTCTAATCCCGGCCAGGGCATTATTTGTGCATTTAGGACGGATTTTGTTCTTGGGACTTGAATGTTTTCTATGTATTTCAGTAGGTATTTATATAAGTATGTATATCGTCGTCTAGTACCCATAGTACAAGCTTTGCTTAGTTTGGGACTAGGTCGATTTGTGTAAGATTGTCCCCCAATATTTATTTATTTATTTATTGTTCAGAACACATACAGTCATACACAAAAGATAGAGGTAAGTTGAAATATAAATAAAAACAAACCTGGAGGTTCATAAATACAAACATTGAGTAAAAAACCTATACGAAAGCGTCTTAGCGAGTAAGGAAAATAAGAAAATAATTAAGATACACCAGAAAATAAATGGAACACTTAGGCTGGGTTGCACCAAACCGTCTGTGATCGTAACCTGTGTTCGTTAAAATCTAATTGTATAGAATGTTTGACAAGTTTCTATGGGATGACAGCTGCCGGCGCCATATTTGACGTTGATCGGCCTGTGATCGTAGGTTGGTGCAACCGACCCTTAAACATTTTATAGCGATGACAATTTGGATCTCGTACGTTCTTTTAAAACATCAAGAGAATGCATAAATGGATCAATGTCACAGAAATACTCATTGTAGTTAATATTTATTTATATTAGGAGGGCCTACAGATGTAGCGAATAACGCTTTCCTATTGGCTTAACTCGGAATATCTCATGAAGTTTCCTTGTTCGGAAACACGTAATTTATGTCATAAATAAACTATCTGTCCGAAAGAGTCTGTTTTGCTACGTTGATGAAGTTATTACGGAATATGTATGTTTTTTTGTTCAAAATCAATGTCCACGAAATGGTGTGAGAGGAACCCAAAATTTTCTAATTCTAAAATAAAGTTAAGGAGTGTAACGTTACAGTAAAAATACCCATATAGCGTGGGAACACTGTTCTCCAGGGTGTGTTTTTTAGGATTATCCTCAAAAATCAGAAAATTGTCAAGCTGGATCTCGGATGCTTGTTTTGTGCCATTTCCGAGAACTCGACTTCAAATAAATAAACAAATATGACTCGTTTAAATAGTATACAATAAAAGTTATAATATAATAAACATTAGACTGGTGGTCATGAGTGTTGTTACGTGGGGGGTTCTGCAGGGCGGTCTCGCTGGTCTGCCCCTCCACCTGCGCGTAGCGGTCGCCGGCCGGCTGCGCGAGCGCCGCGCTCCTGCACATTCAATACATACAGTGTGTAAAGAGATTAATTTGTATTTTATGCAACAGTTACGGGTTCTTAAAATTCCAAAGTCGCTATAAGACTCGAGAATTTCAAGCCTAATTATGTAACGTTGCATACAATATTTTTTCTACTAAAGCAAAATAGTTTGATTCAGATTATAAATCGATATGGTGGCAGAATACGGGCCTTGACGTATGAATCTATTAAAACATGAAAAAAAAACTGTTGTATAACAATGTAAGGAAATCCATTTCGATTCTCCCACCAGTCATATAATGACTTGTCTGTGGTATAGATTTGCATTTGTATAAAAAGTTTATTGTATATTGTCAGTCATTTAATTGACAGATTATAGATAATTATGCAGGAAAAGAAAAAAAACTAAAAAGGGCAGGTTATATCAATTGCACAAAAGACCCCAATGGGCTGAAGTGCACCCAAAATAGGCTAGATACAGTCTACGAGAAAAATGACTGGTCTTTTGACAGCTGTCTTCCCGTACAATTAATGTCATCTTACGTCAAAAATATCAATTGTATGACAGCTGTCAAAAGACTAGTTTTGTTTCTCGTAGACTGTAAGATAAGATACTTGTAAGTGACGAGTGCCGCCTGCTCCTCCCTCGTGGGCAGCTTGAAGGGCAGCTTCTTGCTGAGCACCCAGCGCTCCAGCTCCGAGTTGAAGCACAGCGCCACGCAGTACACGCCGTACATGAGCAGCATGAACAGCGCCTCCGGCCTGCAACCGACATTCCATTACGACAATTCAGGCTTCAAACTCAAAATATTCTCATGCTCTAAAAGTTCGTCTTTACGATCTGCATAGGCGACATATAAAGTCGCTTTTTATGCTCTAGACTAGCACATAAGAAGCCCTCCACAAATTACGTAACAGCCATGTAGGGGCGAGGGGGGAGGGGTACTGATCGTGACAGTACATGTTAAAGGGATAGGAAAAAAGCGTTACTAGGGGGAGGGTTCAAGTAGTAAAAAATTTGCGTGACGTAATATGTCGACGGGTAAGTACTAAGTATCAATTTGATGAAATAACTTTAATAATATGAATTATTTGTATAATTTTCTCGCAATCAAAGTGAAAAGCAGAGTGCATAACTCGTGTATAAAACCCAATTTATTCGGGACAATTTATCGATCCCGAGCCGCGAGGGTCGATATAAAGTAGAGGCTTGTTTTATGCACTTGTTGTACAATCTACTATTATTCAAATAAGCGTAGCAACAAGTTAGTATTCTTCCCTGATCGTCCCCCTGAACCAAATCCTAGAGCCACGTCCAGCTAACCAAATAGGAAAAATAAAAGTGCCATTCCGTTACCAGGAAACGTATCCGTTGCAGATGGTGCACAGCATGACGAGGATGGAGATGGCGTAGAAGAAGCAGTCGCGGCACAGCGGCCACCAGTTGAGGTGCGACACGGTGCCCGCGCACAGCGCGCACACGGAGATCACGAACATGATGTTGAACACCGCGGACCCGATCACGCCAGACACACCTGCAACAGGCGTGGCGAACTCTGAGGTTCCATTTTTACGGTTCCGTAGTAAAAAAAGGAACCGGTATAGTTTTGCGATGTCCGTCCGTCTGTCCGCTGCTTAGCTCTGTAACAGTTACTACTAGAAAGTTGTAATTTGGTATGGGTATACATATCATGATGTCAATCGCGCCGACAAAACTTTGTAGTAAAATTTGGAAAAAAAATAGTTTAGGGTATCTACACGTAAAATGGAGATGCAATTTTTTTATCTTGTAAAACCTATCGTGTTGTGTATAGTTAGATAGCTTGTTAAAAAAGAACAGCTAAACGGTTGCTACTTACTGAGTATGTGAAAAAAAGAACATGGTAAGAGTATATATAATGAATTTAAAAGAAAAACTATCACAGCTAAGTAGAAATTACTAGTTAACGAGTAATAACCGAACTTAAGAAATGCATTTAGAAAAGCTAACTTTCGTACTATTTCCATTGATTACTTAGATATGTAAGTTGTAAGTTATGTCAAATATGAAGTAAACATAAGTTTTCGACATTTTAGATCCGCATAATATCACAGATGGACAGCTGCGGAACCCGTACATATAAGTAGTTATATTATATTACGTTGTAAAATTATTTCTGCTCCTTGTTTTACATTTCTTATGTCCAGTCATTTAATTGTGAATAGTCAGTCGGCCTCAACGGATATCACGAATCGGCTTAATCCCCCCAGAAGCATCCGAGTCAATACATAAATTTAACCTCATCGGGGTCAACCCCCCCCCCCCCCCCCCAAACCAAAATCCTGAATCCGTCGAATCCGCACCTGAGGTAGAGTTATTTAATCGTACGGCATACAAAAAATGTAGGAGATTAACAGCGTCAGATGTCACATTTATATAGAGGTCCTCCGGGTCGCCCTGGTGGCATCGTTTCGGGCAGCGCTCCACAATATGCTGCGCCGTTTGGTCTTCAATGCTGCTTTCGTTCCATTGTCACTTGTACTTTAAAGAGTTGCACCTACCTTGGCCTGTGCGGATTCTGTGTCTAGAGTGACTAATGGGAGGCTTGTCTTGCAAGAAACTGCGTCATGAATGACGATGGATGATCCATGTCCTTACCGATGTCATCCTGTGCGCAGAAGACACCGATGACGACGGTCGCGAGCTCGGGGGCGGAGCTGCCGGCCGCCATGAACGTGGCGCCTGCAACGTCCGGTGCCAGCTTCAGCTCTGCAACACATCCATAAATAAATATATTAGCATCTTCAGCCTAAAGACGTCCCAACCTAACCTTACCCTCCAGAGATTGTCACAACCTTAACCACCTCGTGGGGGAACCTTCCTACGCTGCGTCGTCTGGTACGTGGTCGCCACTTGAGCACTCGCTGGCCCCACGGGCCATCAATTCTCCGGGTATTGTGGCCCGCCCACGGCCGATACCGACGTTATATCATTATACGTAATAGATATAAATACTTAATTACCCAAGAAAAAACGCACACACATATCTTTCAAGATACACAAATAAATATTCATTATCATCACACAAATATTTGTACCTGAAAAAGTACTAGTCGCTCACGATGGTTACTTTATCAGGCCGATAAAAGGGGACCAGACCGAGCTCGCGTCCGACCAATGTGGCAGTTCCGTACCTTCGCAGATGCGGTCCAGACTTGAAACGAAGTACTCATCGCACACGATGGTTACTTTGTCAGGCCGATAAAAGGGGACCAGACCCAGCTCGCGTCCGACCAATGTGGCAGTTCCGTACCTTCGCAGATGCGGTCCAGACTTGAAACGAAGTACTCATCGCACACGATGGTTACTTTGTCAGGCCGATAAAAGGGACCAGACCGAGCTCGCGTCCGACCAATGTGGCAGTTCCGTACCTTCGCAGATGCGGTCCAGGCTGGAAACGAAGTACTCATCGCACACGATGGTTACTTTGTCAGGCCGATAAAAGGGGACCAGACCGAGCTCGCGTCCGACCAATGTGGCAGTTCCGTACCTTCGCAGATGCGGTCCAGACTTGAAACGAAGTACTCATCGCACACGATGGTTACTTTGTCAGGCCGATAAAAGGGGACCAGACCCAGCTCGCGTCCGACCAATGTGGCAGTTCCGTACCTTCGCAGATGCGGTCCAGACTTGAAACGAAGTACTCATCGCACACGATGGTTACTTTGTCAGGCCGATAAAAGGGGACCAGACCCAGCTCGCGTCCGACCAATGTGGCAGTTCCGTACCTTCGCAGATGCGGTCCAGACTTGAAACGAAGTACTCATCGCACACGATGGTTACTTTGTCAGGCCGATAAAAGGGACCAGACCGAGCTCGCGTCCGACCAATGTGGCAGTTCCGTACCTTCGCAGATGCGGTCCAGGCTGGAAACGAAGTACTCATCGCACACGATGGTTACTTTGTCAGGCCGATAAAAGGGGACCAGACCGAGCTCGCGTCCGACCAATGTGCCAGTTCCGTACCTTCGCAGATGCGGTCCAGGCTGGAAACGAAGTACTCATCGCACACGATGGTTACTTTGTCAGGCCGATAAAAGGGGACCAGACCGAGCTCGCGTCCGACCAATGTGGGCAGTTTTGTACCTTCGCAGATGCGGTCCAGGGTGGACACGAAGTATTCGTCGCACACGATGGCCAGGCCGATGATCGTGAACACCGCCACTAGCACGTGGATGATCAGACCGAGCTCGCTGACCAATGTGGGTAGTTCTGTACCTACGCAGATGCGGTCCAGGCTGAAGGCTACGTACTAGTCGCTCACGATGGTTACTTTGTCAGGCCGATAAAAGAGGACCAGACCGAGCTCGCGTCCGACCAATGTGGCAGTTCCGTACCTTCGCAGATGCGGTCCAGGCTGGAGACGAAGTATTCGTCGCACACGATGGCCAGGCCGATGAACGTGAACACCGCCACTAGCACGTGGATGATCAGGCCGCCATGCTGGCGCGCCGTCTGGCCCATCAGCGGACGAGGGAACTGCACAAACGACACAGGTTTTACTTATGTGTATTCAATACTGCAAACATATTTTAGAAATAGTTGATATTGGCTTCCCTGTCTTCCCAGCTATATCTGGGAGGTAGGAGGTAGCGATCAGTCCTCTCTCATAGTCCGTCTATTGTTTATCGTCTCTGTCTATGGAATATTGTCTCGCCATGATCCACCATCACCAAAGTTACAAAATTGGCGTGCATATCGTTTCAGAGGCCGAGACACTTTTTTACCCTGTTTATTTGGCCTTCCTGCTGTTTGGTTAGTGTAAAACGAATTTTTAAAACCCAGGTAGATCAATAGCGTGCTTATAGTCGGGTAAACGCCGAAGTAAACAAGCTTGCGGCCTGCCTTATACAAACAGACACAGGGTCCCTCACTCTTAATCTTCGGGAACTGGGCGACCTTACTCACCACCAGGGACCTAAGAACGTACCTAAAGAACAAGTAGTGGTCTTATTAAGCCACTTTCCCGGTTGGGCTGCTCCAAATAGGAGAGAGATGATGTTACGCTGTGTCCTGCCTCTTAAATCTATGTCTTGTTATATATAGGGAGATAACGGTTCCGGTTGGGAGACAAGGGGGTTACGCAAACAGCATTACCTGTTCAATAGCTGGAGCCGTGCAGTCGTCCCTTGGAGGACGGAGAGTCGGTATCTGAAACCAACAAACAAAAATAAGAATAAGAATTTCGGGTTTGAGGAAGATAGCACTTACTTCTCAAATTTTCACTCGCTAAAGTACTGATACGGTCATTATTTAAACCAATACGTCTCTGTACTGTAGTAAACTACTTATATAAGAGGATGTCATCGTAGAGCATATAAATACTTAACAAATATTATTTATTATAGTTAAGTGAAGAGAGCGTATGTGGGTCGGCCCAATGGAAAACGTCCAGTTGGTTGTCCCAGATACCGGTGCAGTGGAATGACGAAGCTCTCAAAGACCTCGGAGTATTTAATTATTTATTACAAAACATCTTTGACAGTTCCCTTAAAAAATAACTCTACTCCCTTAATAGGTATTATACCTGAACTATAGGATAAGTAGTGCTCCTCCCCTATTATAACATAGATGATGTTTATGAGCAAAGATTATACATTTAAGAGCCTAACTATGAGTTATATAATAAAAAGGTATTTAGTTATGTAAGAATTAGGTATTTAGTAATTTTTTTATATTATTTAATATAACTAGTTACTATTTTATAAGATGTGTGTGTGTGTGTGTGTGTGTGTGTGTGTGAGTATGGTACTCAACTGGCGTGAGGTGGCGAATAATAAAGTGGCGTTCTCTAGTGTCAGAACTCAAATGCTAAAATCCTCTTGGGGTCATCGAGCCAGCCTAGTAAGTAATGGGAATATAACCTAATGAAATAGATATTTTGGAGAACTTAGTCTTCACAATTTACTATTGTTGCTGCCCAAGTAAAACATCCATTCAAATCTTTTATTAGTCTTACGTAAATTCAGCTACACTTCACGAAACAATAATTTCCCTCGCAGAGTTTTGCAAAACTGGGACGAAATTTGAGATCAACACGAACATGAAAAAGTTCGCTACAAATAGCTCACTAATGAGCTAACTTTCGTTCCAGAACACCAAATTCTATGAATAAGGGTCACTATTTCGCAAGCGCAAACATTGAAGGTGCTATTTGGGAAATTTCCAAAAAAATGGCGCGTTACAATATTTTCTCAGAATATTGACTTTTTGGGTTCGACTATGAATTCTAACCGCTATCGATTCTAGAAGAAGAAAAAGTGTCCTCATTTTTTTTTGATAAAGTGAATAATATGTATATTTACGGAAATATTCATAACAAAAGAAAAAAAAATGTCCCCCCCCTCTAACTTTTGAACTATGGGTCTAAAAAATTAGAAAAAAAAATCATGAAAGTAAAGCTTAATAAAGACTTGCAACCAAAACTATAGCGGATATGATCAGTTAATCCCTTTTTGGGTTATCGTAAAAAGTTTTCCCTTCATGATAAAAGACGTATGAAACGCTGCGAAAATATTCCCTTTTGCTTGTTATTGATTTTTTAGAGTAAGTTCATTGGGCAACTACGGAACTCTACACTGAGCATGGCCCGACATGCTCTTGGCCGATGTTTCTTTTTCTAGAATCGATAGCGTTAATAAAACGAAATATTTGCCTCTCTGTCGCACTTGCATATTCGAGTGACAGAGAGTCAGACATTTCGTTTTCGCTTCGCGGTAGCACTTCTGAGTCGAATGAGCCCAAAAAAGTCCAAATTCCGAAAAAAAAATTACCCAATTTCTTTGAAGTGCTTATTTCAGCGTTTTCTAATTCAAATATTCAAAGAATTGATTTGCTCATAATCAGAATACCTGATAAAAGATGTTGAAAATAAAACATGCAGACGTACAAACATTCAATCCCACCAAAAACATTTCTTGTAAAATGTTGCCAAGACGACCATTTAAGGTTTGCCCAGTGAAAAAGATATCAGATCTCATGTAGAGCCAAGCTTCTGAATCTACATGGCCTTACTCTTCCGGCCCTAACTTCAACAAATGCTACATATCCGTAAATATGTATGGCTTCGCCGTTTCGCTACCGTCGTGGAGGTGATGCAAATATTTAGTTTCTGATCTGAAGTAAGTAACAAAACAGCCAAGCCATACATATAAATTTATTGATATGCAGAATTTGTTGAAGTTAGGGTCGGTAGAATTAGGCCGTGTAGATTCAGAAGCTTGGCTCTACATGAGATCTGATATCCTTTTCACAGGGCAGACCTTATGTGGTCGTCTTGGCAACATTTTACATGAAATGTTTTTGGTGGGATTTCAGTTATTTTTGTAAGGCGGATGTTCTTGTAAGTACTTATTAATAGGTTTTTTAGTTACTGTCTACAGTCCCGTGTAAACTTTCATGTCCTAATTCATAAAATTGGTGAAAGGTTCATATAAACTTCCACCCCCCCATTTTAGGGGATGGGGGCGAAAGTTATAAGTTTATGATTTTTTTTGTTGGTTGTATACTAAACTTAGATTACATACCAAATTTCAGCTTTCTAGCACTTCAGGAAGTAGCCAAACATTTTGATGATCATCAGTGTGTCAGTGAGTGTGTCAGTGACCAAATCGGTGTATTTTAGATATCAATAAAATCTAAAGTATTAGAGCTATTCAATTGAGACTTTGTATGTTTAATTAGTCTATTATTGACATCATATCCTGAGAATATGAACTATCGGGTACATCGGACACCAACTTAATGAGGGATCAAAAAACGACGAAACACTTCGAGAAAAGGTAGGTAGTGTCCTTGCGTCTTGATATAACAATACAATTGACTACATTTACGATACAATGTGTGTACCTACGATAAAAACAACGACCATTTTATTCTTAAGAATTTCAAAATAAATTCTGATTAAAATGGTAGTCCTGATCTACCATACATTCCTGGGAATTGTAGAGGTACGAGTACTTAGGTGATTGGTATTTTTTTGGTATTTAGCTGTAGATTCAAATATTCAAAGAATGGACCTCTTCTTAAGAAGAGAGAAAATTTAAGACAGAATTCTCGAAAAGGAATTATTTTTCATAGTAAGTGGGCGAATCTCCGAAACTTTGAAAAGCTCGTTTCTAAAGTACTCACAGGGTTGCATAGCTTAACTAATCACTTTGTACCTTTGAAAGTAATAAATGAACTGATAACTGATAAAGTTATTGTTGAGTACACGATTATCTACACTAGGGTAGGACAAATCGCGAGAACTTTGATCAAATAAGACTCAGAACAGATATTGGTTTACGTTTATGACAAAAATTAACTCTGGTTAACATTTCTTTTTCAGTGCTCTTATCTCACGGAGCGCGGGTTAGCAGTTGTAGTTGTGACACATATCAACACCTGGACAATGTGAACACATAGCTCGTACGCTGACGGACATGTGTCCGTCTGTCTATCTGGACAATGTATGTGCACGTGTGTCTCAACACTACCGCGCGTGCACTAACATGGCTACATTTAATGCTCACTCAGCACGAAGACGCAGACTTGTTTGCTGATCGTTTGGCATACTTTGTGCAACATTGCTAGACTGTTTCTGAACTGGCACTTAATTGAATGACTTTTGTAATTGATATAATATATATGTTATTTTTATTTTATTTTAGCCTGTAAGTGACTTGGTGTGTCAACACTGTAAGCTCACATTGTACTGAATAAATAAATAAACACATAACCATGGCTCACCCGCGGGCCGCGTTCTTGAAATAAAAGTATACTACATTCTGTAAAAATATTTTAATGAGGCAACAAATAAAAATGAATAAAAAACGCTGAATATTCATCGAAGAATGACTTTACGAATATATACCACAACAAATCTCGCCTACAATACACGTTCGAAGTTACAATAAGGAATACGATCTGAAAAATCACTACACAGGCCCAAAAAGGCATAACACCTTTGTAAATTTAAGGCGCTCCAAACCTTTTTCAGTTCAGCAAATCATGAAGAATCGTACACGTTGGAAGCACGAGCCCATACGATAGAGATGAGATTACGATTTACATGCGAAGCCCACAAAGAGGGCTTTCAGAGGGCTTTAGCCCTCTTTTGATCTCGAAATTTCCCTCACGCAGTCGGCGATGAAGGCAACAAATTAATGTTGAGGTTAGGGTGATACGGGGCTGTGTGAAGGTCATATATAATAAATAAATGCGTATAGATAGATATACAATATACATCCTTATGACGTGTGATTAGTTTGGAAATAGGATAGCAATCAATTGATACACACTTTTACTGTTTCCCATTCGAAACGCGGGTAGGTTAATACAGTTTGGTCTATTCACATTTGGTACTTTTTAGGGTTCCGTAGCTAAAATGCGAAAACGGAACACTTATAGTTTCGTCTTGTTTGTTCGTCCTGTTTTTAAAATTGGATTAGATTAGATTAATTTATTTATTTCTGAAAAATAACATGTTATTTTATAAAATGTCAATAAAAACAGCATGAATTCTCAAAAAAATCGTCATTACATTAATAGGAAATGTCTGATTTTTTTAAGTCCTTGTTTTTTTTCTAATGATAGGAATAACCATCGCCAATAACATGAAAAAGTTCCAGATTTTTGGGTTGCGCCATATATTTTATAAAAATACAAATACCTTATATCACCTCGCGTCTGCTCTATATCGGACTACTAAGACATTTCTAACTTTTCTAAGTCTCTTGTTATTGGCCATGGTTATTCCTATCATTAGAAAAAATAAATCAGACATTCCCCATTTTAATGTAATTTACTGTACTGCTTTCCGATAGCAAATGAGGAAGTTACTACAGATTCCAACCACCACCACCACCATATCAGCCAAAGGACGTCCACTGCTGGACATAGGACTCCCCCAAATTCACGGGGGGTATGTGCCATATTCGCCACGCTGGACACGCGGGTTGGCGATCGCAGTATCTCCACCGCACTCCAGGGATGCTGCTGCCCATCCCCCGGTAGTCTTGGTCGTAGTTTTAAGACATACCGGCCGGGACCCAACAAAAGTCACTTTATACGGGCTGATGATACTTGAGGAGGTCCGTCAATTCCTCAGGGAACCCATACTGACCTGCAGTTCCTCATCAGAATTTCCACTTCAAAATGTGTATTTTTACGAGCATTACTTGCTACCTCAACGAACTTTCATCAGAATTTGTGAAGTGCCTACAACCTCGAGGAGTTCCATATGACAACTGTGGTTATCATCACCAGTTGCGCTTCACCTTTGTGGTTTCCAAGAGCCAATGCTTGGTTACCTACAGAAAATACCGAAATCAGCATGTGTGCCTATCAAATTCGAGGACCCTCGATTCCTCCTGGATCCCATCATCAGACCTTCACTAAATTTATATGGGACCAATTTCGGGGTACCTTCTTTGAAACAAAAAAATAATTATCAAAATCAGCCAAAGTGGTCAAGAGTTATCGGGGAACATACATACATAAAAAAACTGAGAACTAACCTCCTTCCTTCCTATTGAAGTCGATTAAAAAATGAACTTACATCGTATCCAGCGTCCTTCTGCTTCGTCTTGGCCCCTTCGGGCTCGGCAGACGGTGCCGGCGTGCCTTTCAGCGCGGTCTTACTCCCTTTCGTGTCCTCCTCTTCCTCGTCTTCATCTCTTACTTCCTCTTTATCCCCCGGCGGAGTCAGCTCTACGTTTTCTAGAAAACAAACATTAGTATTTTATGCAACAGTTACATGTTACATGGACGCTGTAATAAAACGAACGTAGCTTCGGGACTTGTGCCACTCTTTGAAGCCGTATTTTTTTTTATTAATCCATATAATCCATTCAAAGGTTAGCTGGAAGAAATCTCTATATAGATAAGCTTGCCTTTGTACATATGTCAACTGTTCTTGTAATTACTGTTTTATTGTTGTGTTTTACTCATGTACAATAAAGAATCTGGGGGCACGGCAGTGCCCCCGCCAAGTCGAGCGCGAAGCAAACACTGCCGTACCATCCTTTACTGGATCCTTTATCGCCGCATTTTCAGACCCCTATTTGAGAACCTCTGGATAAGACCAGAACGCAGAAATTTTCGTCATCCAGTAAGCTATAATCACATACTTAAAATCCATTTTACATACATTTTTTTTATTAAAAATGGGATTGCTCTTGGCCAGCATCTAGCCATACATACAATATACTCGTAATGCAACAACTTGGCGTAGGTATATGCGTTTCTTCTTTGCCTGCAATCGAAAGTCTCTTCTAAACAAGTAAATTTTTAACAAAAAAACCACGACTCCAAACTTTGCCAGACCCCATCCTCCTGCTATATAATTGAGGAGTTTCTTCGATTTTGCCTTACTTACGCCATCCTCTTGGTATATAATTTGAGGAGTTCCCTCGATTTTTCCAAGACAATGGGACCAACTAGAAATCATACCCTTTCAAACCAAAAAATAATTTTTGAAATCGGTCCACTTGTCTCAGAGTAATCGGTGAACATACATAAAAAAAATATTCCGACGTATTGAGAACCTCCTCCTTTTTTGAAGTCGGTTAAAAATATTTATTGCCTGAAAGTGGGTTACATAGGTGGTCAGTAATTTCTACCTATATGAGGCAACAATAGTGAGTATTGATACAGTGGATTGGGGTTACATTAGGAAAAACGGGGCTATTATGATCATTTAGTATGTGGGACAAAAGCAGTACGAATTGGCAGAATTAATCAAATAAACATCAAGATGGATATCGGGTCAGCTATTTCCTCGAGTAATGCAGGTTCAAAAAATAACATTATATTCAGCCTAATTGATTATTTTTGTGACATTGTAATATCAGTACATATTATCAACTAACGTAATTGAATATTAAAATATTTGCACGCCTTTAATGACTTAATACATGATACGACAATTATGTAATTAATTATCCTAAGCAATACTGTATGCTTAGCAAATAAATAATTGAATCGAATTGATGTCCTATTTTTTACTGCCGCCATTCACACGAAAATAAAAACAATAAATTACGAGAAAAACCGATTTGATCAAAGTACCCCCCCTCGAATCCAAAAAAGTAACCCCAAGTATAAGTTTATAAGATTGTATGTATAAAATCCATTGGTATAATGAGTAGAATACAATCCTAAATTTTAAATGTTCAGTGTTTACTGTAATAGAAGTTTAAATTAAGTATCTGGGGTGCTACCGCGAACTTCGACAATCGAACTTCGCATCGTACCGTCCCTTTCCGTCATATAGAGTATAACACGAGAGTGAAAGGGACGGCAAGACACGAAGTTCGATTTTCGAAGTTCGCGGTAGCACAGCAGCTCTTGACCCGATACGTTCTTATCCAGATACTCCTTTTCCGTCATAGTACTATTTATAGACCACATACGTGTCAATAGAATTTCAACCCTAGTTATCTGATTTAAGGCTCAAATTAGATTGCACTTTCGTAAAAAGTGACTCGCCATGAAATGAATCACAATAAAGTAACTATTTTGAATATATTTTGTTTTTTGTAAAGCCTTCTAGATTGGTGCGGCCTATAATGGTTAATACGTACTTAGTTTTTCATTTTATTTAAACCTAGGGATCAATTATTGTCCAATGTTACTCGTATAAGATCGCCATTTTCGATTAATTATAATACCAATTATATCTAATGAACAATTAGCTTTAGTAACGACCTATAAAGTGAGAGTCAGGATGGCGGGTGTACCTAAAGAAATACTTAAAATATATATACGAAAAAAATGTACCCAAAATGTACTATTTTGTACCAACTTGAAAAAAAATTGTACCGCTTCGTACTAAAAGTTATTAGAAAATCAAGGTACACCCGCCATTCTGACGTCAGGATGGCGGGTGTACCTTAATGTTCTATGATCTTACCAACTATTGAGAAATGTTATTACTTTAAAAAAATGTACTAAATTTGTACTTATATATACAGTTAAAATTTGAGCAGGCTAATTCGTGGTTTGCGACTTGTACACATTTAAAATTTCCTACTGGTAAAAAAGGTTTGTGTATGTACTATACGCTTGTTTATATTTCAATCCATTACAGATTCGCACCCATCTTATATTTTCGAAATCCTTCAGCAATGCATGTACCTATTTAATTAGTGTCGCACGTCGCACTAGAAGCAATTTAGGCCTCCTAATCACAGCATGGCAATAGATTTTCTGTGATACCTACCTACCACACTCGCGCGTCGTGAAAGTGACCTACCCGTAATACGAGTATTAGTACCGCGGTCCGTCAAAGCGAATTTTTTCTTTGTTATGCCAATTTGTGACTTTTTGGTGATTTATACACTCCACATCTTATCGTTGAAACTTAAAACGCATAAATAAATGCTTATAAAATAGTAAAGGATACAACCAAATATGAAAATTACCATCTTCCTAGATACTAGGACTAGCGTTTTCCCAGTACTATCCTTGAAGAAGCCCGGGTCCGCTTTGTCAGCCTACTCCCAAGATTTACCGTAGGCACTAGTTCTACGAAAGCGACTGCGATCTGACCTTGCAACCGAAAACTAGACCTTATTAGGATTACATCGGTTTCCACACGATGTTTTCCTTCACCAAAATCTTACTGTTCAATGGTATTTCGTACAAAAGTTTTTTTTAATCAGGTAGGTATATAATTATCTACAATTACGATAAAATTATTATAATCTCAATATCTTGCAAACGACTACTAATTCCAATGTTAGCCGTAGGCACTAGGTTTACGAAAATGACTGCCATATCTGACCTTCCAACCGAAAACGATGTTATTGGGATTACATCGGTTTCCACACGATCGTTTCCTCCACCAAAAAGTTATTGTTAATTGTTTAATGATATTTCCTACATCCGTTTTTTTTAACATAATAGGTACAAATACTTAACTATCTAAATACGGTAGTTTTAGATAAGTATTTGTAGGTCTAACTGTTTAAAACTAAAATTATCAAAATCTAATGTTTTGCAAATTATGACTATTTCCGCTTTTATTTTCATAAACGTTCTCTCCTCTCCAACTTTTTTAAACCACATGGCAGAACGCCGTGATTCGGCAGATACTCGTACGCGAAGTGCGTATAAAAAAGTTAGAATTAAATGGAGGGAACAGATAAAAGTCGGGATATTTTTACTGTTTCAAATATTTAATTAATTAATTAATCTGCGAATATGTATAATGTGTATGGAGAAAAGCCGAAAGTTTTTGTCAAATATAAATACTCGTACAATTTCAATCGCGTAGTAACGTTTAAATTTAGTACACAACTTTTAGAGTGCGATATTTAAATATGAAACGCGGAAGAAAAACTGAGGTTGATTTAGAAGAACGGAAGAAAGTTTATTATATTATATCAAGCATAGACAGGACTTATTCTAAGCTCTACACGATACTAAGATGTATAAGAGTTACACGTAGTATTTACTACGAAGATAACATTGTGTTAACTAAGTGCATCACGACATTTGGATTATAATTCTAGAACCAGATAACGCAACCAGGACACTATGGATACGAATTTTAATGGTGAGAAACTTAATTGACCGTTTTTATCCTGGATTTTGAAACAAAAGTGCTAAAAATTAGTCACATTATACCGGTTGCATCAAAAACTAACGGAATCACGGAACAGCTGATTGGATGTCACAGTTGACAACTGACATAATCGACGGACAGTGTTGCTAGCACAAAATTTGTGTAAATCTGCGTTCAGCGCTAATAGAGGCGTGTTTAAGAAGACTGTTAGTTAATTCGTCTTAGTACCAATAGTGCCCACTTGAGGTCACTACTATCGTCATAATTTTCACTGTGTCTCATTTTATTACAAATTATGGCGTCAAAATCAAAAAAACCTACCTGCACCGAGGTTAACGAGAAATGTAAAAAGAACAAACTGAGTAAAGATTCTATAAAGTGCTCTAATTGTAATAAAACATACGTCGTCACTCTAAAACATTTTAATACGGCAATGGAAAACAAAGAAAAGTGGAAATGTCACAATTGTAATGCAAATAATAATGAATCAGTAGGAGAGCGAAGGAAATACCCAACACGGCAGAAAAAACTCACTACTTTATCGGAAAAACATACACCAAATGCTCTAAGCTTACCTCAACAAAACCCATGCTCCCCCCCTATATGCATCGCAGATGTTGCTCAAAATTGTAACACCACAAATCCAATTAATATCGACGCAATACAAAAATTTACAAGCCCTGATAACAACAGTAGGGATTACTTCGCTGGGAAAAAATCTATACGTAAAGTACGTCACATTAAGGAGACTTTGTCAGACCCTGAATCGGACGTGGATTCCTTATCGACTTCACTTTTGGATGGCACGTCTCATAGTTTGCCTAACATTTCAACTACAGAAAACCTTCTAGAATATGAATTTAAGAGCCAAATAAGTGAACTCTCCACTGAACTTGCTAGCGCCCATGAGGAAATAGAACGCCTAAATGCAGAAATTATAGGGCTGAAGAAAAAACTAGAGGAACAGCATAAAAAAGTTGATATATATAAAAAACTCCTGACGGATAAAGGGCCTATTCGGAAATCAACTCCGTTGAGGCAGCAGATGGCAAGGGCAAAAAGTAGTGCATTGGACCTAGATAGTGATGACGATACACCCCAAAGCCTGACTCCAGTACGTCTACGGCATGATGAGCCTGCAATGATTGTACCGGTTAACAACGATCAAGCCTTGCTCCAAGTTGATCCCGAAATATTCACACCCTCGTCTACAGCTACACCTTCACCTGCGTCTGCCAGTTTGCCTAAATCTACACTTTCGCACTCACAGACGGCAAAAGAACTTGATACAGCAACAAAAGCCGAAACGAAGAAATACTTTGATCATCAACAAGAAAACTCTACAGCAACAAGAAAAATTTGTATAATTAGTGATAATAATACAGATAAAATTCTCAGAACATCTTTAAAAACTTTTGTTCAGGATAAAATTTGTCATTACATAAAACCAAATGGAGGCATCTACAACATGTTGGATGGAATTGACACGAAACTTGATAATTTTACAATGGAAGACTACTGCATCATATTCATAGGCGCTTCGGATTTTAATTGTACCGTGGATTACTACAGCATGATAGCTTTCATAAGGTCAAAATTGCAGGATCTTTATCACACAAATATAATAATCTGTGTACCTACCTATAAATTAAGTAGACATTCTAATCTATTTAACTCGCGCATAGAGTCTTTTAACAGACTTTTACACGCTGATGTTTCTTTGTACAAATACGCTTATATCTTCGACACTATTAAGAATATACCATACACAAAGAAAATGTTTACACCTTATACGGGTCATTTAAATAATACCGCACTAAAAATTGTTATAAATGACTTAAAACTATATATATCTGAATTGGAAGTTAAATTCGACAACTATGTACATAATTGTATTGAAGAACGCGGCGTTACCTTCAATAACCTTACTTATGTAACTAAATCAGAGATCGGTAGTTCAAACAAAGAGCTTTTTCGTGGCCTCAAGTAAAGCCTATTTGTCGAATGTGGCTTCTAAAGAAGAATTAATTTATGGCAAAGCTACCGTACATTTTCCAGACAAGAAAAAATACTTGTCCGTGCTACATCTTAACATTAATCGTATACAAAATAAAATGCTGCATCTTGAAACTCTCTTGGAGGTGGAACTTGAGTTAAGACCATGTTTTGTATGCATAACAGAAACATGGTTAAGACCAAATGAAGAAAACAGCATTAAATTGGCGGGTTATCGGGTTGTAACATATTGTTGTAGATCCACTAGTCGTGGAGGTGGAAGTATTATTTTTGTTAGAGATGACATTTCTAAAAGCTGCCAGAGTTGTAATGTTGAATGTTATTATAAAGAAAAAATATTTGAGGTGTGTTGCCTTGCATTGCAACTCACAAACATGCCTAAAATACATATAAATACATTGTATAGAAGTCCAAGTAGCGACATAAAGAGCTTCTTAACACAACTGGACTTATTCCTATGTAACAATAAGAAAAATATGTCAATTTTGTGTGGAGATTTTAACGTTGATTTAAAAGGCGACACTAGTATGGCAAAAGATTTTCTACAAATACTTCTAGAACATAATTTGAGGCCTACAATACAAAACTATACAAGGGTAACAGAAACGTCTCAAACCTTGATCGATAATATATTTACAGATATGGATGATAATTACAGTGCGCATATCATTCCTTGTAGCTTTTCTGATCACGATGCTCAAATTGTATTTTTTCTTGATCAATTAATACTGCCAGATAAACAAATTAAAGTTCAGATGAAAAGAAAATACTCTCAACTGGCTCAAAAGAATTTTAAGGCGGAATTAGAAAAGGTTTCGTGGAATAACTTGTTTCAAGACAAAACCTGTGCAGAAAAAATTCAACTGTTCTACAATATTATACATACTCTTATAGATAAACACTTTCCTTTGAAAAAAGTAAGGCTACATAATCATCACAAGACCTGGATAACGAGAGGCATTAAAATATCATGCAGGAAAAAGAGATATTTATTATTACAAACGCGTAAATATAAATGCGATAAAAATCTCAAACATTTTTATAACACCTATCACAATACTTTGAAAAAACTTGTGTTTACAGCAAAAAATATAAATGTTAAAAATACAATAAAAAAGGCAAAATCTAAAAGTAAAGCTATATGGAAAATTGTGAATGACAATACAGGTAAGAATTCTATTTTAGATAAAAGTATGATCAAATTACGGGTTCATGACGATATTACCGACGATCCTAAAATAATAAGCAATATTTTTAACGAGTATTTCATTAGAGCGGGTAAGGTATCAGTTATTGATGCTAACCAAAGCAGTCAACATATAATCCTTCTACAAAATAACCACATAAACAACACAAAATCCATTTTCATGTGGCCTATTGATGAGATAGAAATAATAAAAATTGTCAAGTTACTAAAAAACACAAGTTCCTGCGGCCCAGATGATATTAGTACCAATTTGATTAAATGTAACATTGAAATTTTATGTGTACCGTTGTGTAACATATTCAATGCATGCATTTCAGACGGGATTTTCCCCACTCAATTTAAAACAGCTAAAGTAATTCCTCTGCATAAAAAGAACAGCAAAACGGATATATCGAACTATCGACCAATTTCTTTATTAAGTGTTTTATCCAAAATTTTCGAAAAGGCGATTGCGATGAGAATTATTAACCATTTTGAAAATAATAATTACTTTTGCTCGCAACAATTTGGTTTCAGACAAAATCTAAACACTGTAGCAGCTATTACTGAATTAGTTCTACAAGTCATGAATAATCTTAACCAAAATCTTAAATGTGCCGGTATATTTTGCGACCTTAGTAAGGCATTTGATTGTGTAAACCATAAAATACTGTTAGATAAGTTACAATATTATGGAATACGTGGACCTACTCTAAAACTGCTTACGTCTTACCTTACAGATAGAACCCAATTTGTACAATTATTTGACATAGATAAGTCGGGATGTATTTATTTTATTAATTCTGCAAACAAAGTAATTGACTGTGGTGTGCCCCAAGGATCTGTCCTGGGACCCCTGCTATTTATTATTTTCATTAATGATTTACAGTATAATATAACTCATGGTACAGCTTACCTATATGCCGATGACACAAGTATTATAGTTGCTAATCAAAATATCGCAGTGTTAAACGCTCAAGTTAGCCAGACTTGGACAGAGCTTTCCTACTGGTTTCAATGTAATGGTCTGAAAATGAACTTAGATAAAACTTCATATTTTCCTTTTCAGAGACATGCAAATAGTATGAAGTATGACTTACCCATGCCTATAGTAAAAGCAAATAATGTTAAGTTCCTGGGAGTAGAGCTGGATTCCCAACTGCGTTGGTCAAGTCATATAGATTTATTAAGAAAAAAATTAGCCAGTGCCTGTTACGCTTTGAAAAACCTATCAAAAATGCTAAACTCATCTTCACTTAGGACAGTTTACTTTGCATATTTCGAAAGCTTGATAAGGTACGGCCTTGAGGTTTGGGGTAACAGCGTTCACATGAAACCTGTTCTTATTTTACAAAAAAAGGCTGTTCGGTATGTTGACAAGGCAAAGCCTCTCGAACATTGTCGTCCTATTTTCGTGAGGCATGGAATAATGACCGTGATATCGCTTTACATATACTTAGTGTCTATTTTTGTTCATAAAAATAAGTCTAGATTTGAATGTAAAGCTAACAATACATGCCGACCACTCAGATTAAGACCAAACTCTGACATACAGTTACCTAATTCAAAAAATTACTTACATTATAGAAGGAGTCTTGAATATAATGGAATTAAAATTTACAATTTCTTAAATGATGATATAAAAAATTTTACTAAAATCAATGAATTTTCCAAAAACCTAAAATTATTTTTGCTTGCTAGACCATATTATAATTTAAATGAATATTTTGATAACCTGACATTTTGATATTTTAAGTTAGCATACGATTTTGCATGCCATATTGTGGCGGATCATACATTCATGACAAATATTTTACCTCACTGACATGTAATCTTAACACCTGTGTATGTTCTTGCAAAATAAATCATTTCATTTCATTTCATTTCATTTCATTTCATTTCATTTCATTTCATTTCATATTATATTTAATATAATGAAACGGGTCACTCACGTCTCACCACGGGTCACCGAGCGGACAGGGCACGGGCACGCAGTGCTAAGAAAACCGCCGCCGCGGTAGGTGCTCATGATTAAGGACCGCGAACCGGTCTGAAACATGTCGAGCGATATTCGACCTTTAAGACGTGAGTGACCCGTTTCATTACAATAATAATAATAATAAGAGAGGGTGAGGTCATTTCTCATCTGCTCTACATGGACGACCTTAAACTATTTGCACCAAATAAACATGACCTGTTGGAGCTACTGAAAACCACAGAGGTCTTCAGTAGTGCCATCAAAATGGAATTTGGTGTCGACAAGTGTGCGGTCATGCATGTACAGCGGGGGAAAGTTGTAAATTTCACAAATTTACATATTTCTGAGACAATGGCTCTCAGATCTCTCCCCGAAGCAGAAACCTATAAGTATCTTGGTATGTCACAGTCTTTGGGTATCGAGGGTGGGGACATCAAACGGGCGGTGAGGGAGCGCTTCTTCTGTCGCCTGACAAAAGTACTCAATAGTTTTTTGTCGGGTGGCAATAAGGTTCGCGCCTTCAACGCCTGGGTGATGCCCTTGCTCACATACTCCTTTGGCATATTAAGGTGGACTCAGACTGAGCTCGATTTCCTGGATCGAAGAGTACGTGTACTGCTCACTGCGCACCGTATGCTACACCCACGATCTTCTGTTATGAGACTGTACATCCCGCGGAAGCTTGGAGGTCGCGGCTTCTTAAATGCCAAAGACCTTCACAACCGCGAGGTGTGCAGTCTCAGGGATTACTTTCTAAACAGTGAGTGTGGGATGCATCGTGACGTAGTGGCAGCAGACGCATCTTTCACCCCGCTCTCCATGGCAAACGAGAACTGGCGCAGATTTAAAGTACTAAGCACCGAGGACCGCAGGGCGGTATGGAAGAGTAAGGAGCTACATGGGCGGTTCTACAAGGCCCTTACGGGGCCCGACGTAGACCTGCTCGCATCGGTGAACTGGCTACGTTTTGGGGATCTTTTTGGGGAAACTGAAGGTTATGTCTGTGCAATTGCGGACGAGGTTGTCATGACGAACAACTACCGGAAATATATCCTGAAGGACGGTACGGTCGACATTTGTCGGGCATGCCGCCGTCCCGGAGAGTCACTCAGGCATATTATTTCTGGTTGTAGTCATCTTGCTAACGGCGAGTACTTGCATAGACATAACTTGGTGGCCAGGATTATTCACCAGCAGCTTGCTCTTTTATACGGTCTTGTGGACTTCGAAGTGCCGTATTATAAGTACACACCTGCGCCAGTTCTCGAAAATGGTCGTGCAACGCTCTATTGGGATCGATCTGTCATCACGGACAGGACTATTGTAGCCAACAAGCCTGATATCGTGCTGACAGATCGATTGAAGCGCCAGGCAGTGCTCGTTAACATCACCATCCCCCATGACGAGAACCGCGTGAAAGCTGAGGACAAAGTCAGCAAGTACCTAGACTTGGCACATGAGGTAACCGCCATGTGGGATGTTGATTCAACGATTATTGTCCCGATAGTCGTCTCTGTGAACGGTCTAATAGCGGAGAGTCTCGAACAACATCTCAAGAGACTCTCGTTAGATGGCTGGGTCAAGGGTCAAATACAGAAGGCGGTACTCCTGGACACGGCGCGGATAGTCCGGAGGTTCCTCTCTCTGTCGCCCTAACCACCGGTAGCTTAGGCCCGCCTCGCTGCCGGCGGCACTCTAGGTTAGGTTTTTTATAATGCTTTTATACTTTGTACGTGTATTTTTATATTTTACATTTGATAAATTTATTGTAAAAAATCTAACCTAAGAAAAAGAAATAAATAAGGAGATAATAATAATAATATTGGGGGACAATCTTACACAAATCGACCTAGTCCCAAACTAAGCAAAGCTTGTACTATGGGTACTAGACGACGATATACATACTTATGTAGATAAATACATACTTAAATACATAGAAAACATCCAAGACCCAAGAACAAATATCCGTGAAAAATGCACAAATAAATGCCCTGGCCGGGATTCGAACCCGGGACCTCTAGCTTCGGAGGCAGAGTCACTACCAACTAGGCTAAACAGGTCGTCATTATATTTAATATACTTTGTTATTGGCCAGATCTGGATTTATATTTTATTTGCTTAAGAATTACAAAAAGAAACCAAACATTACGGCCAGACGTATTCTGACATGAAAACAAAAATATTAGAGGACCTGTTTAGCCTAGTTGGTAGTGACGCTGGCTTCGAAGCTAGAGGTCCCGGGTTCGAAATTTAAATTATTTGTGCATTTAGCACGGATTTTGTTCTTGGGTCTTGGATGTTCTCTATGTATATAAGTATGTATATCGTCGCCTAGTACCCAAAGTACAAGCTTTGCTTAGTTTGGGACTAGGTCGATTTGTGTAAGATTGTCCCCCAATATTTATTTATTTATTAGTGAAATGATTTCCAGTAGTTAGTGTTTAAGTTAATAAGCATGAATACATTATAATTTGGAAAAGAGTAAGCCGAGTAACATAAGTAAGTAATTTTGACGAAAAGATCCGCAGATTACTGCCCAATTTGATAGCACCAGAAATGGTTTACTCCTTCTAACGTCACGTCAGAATGGCTGGACACTATCATTGTCTCATTACTCATTTAGTGAGGTCCAAATAATTTTATCTTAGGTACAACATTGTACAAATTAGTTACTAAATTTGGGTCAAATCAAACTTACAAAATCTTAGGATTTCCAGCGATTCTAAAGATCACCAAACTTATCTACATACCAGTAGAAAACCTTAAATCTTAAATAAAACAAGTCGCAAACCGCGAATTAGCCTGCTCAAATTTTAACTGTATGTATAAGTACAAATTCAGTACAATTTTTTAAAGTATTAACATTTCTCAATAGTTGGTAAGATCATAGAACATTAAGGTACACCCGCCATCCTGACGTCAGAATGGCGGGTGTACCTTGTTTTTCTAATAACTTTAAGTACGGGGCGGTACATTTTTTTTAAAGTAGGTACAAAATAGTACATTTTGGGTACATTTTTTTCGTATATTTTTTTAAATATTTCTTTAGGTACACCCGCCATCCTGACTCTCACCCTATAAAAATAACGTAAAAGTACGCAGGTGCTATTGAAATAAGCTAATTAAATTAGGCCAGCCGCATTTAATTTTTTTTACTTAGTAGGACAATATATAATAATTGTTTTAGAAAGAGGTTGCGCGTGTTACATAACTACATCGTCAATGTCGAGAAACGCGCGAACGCTCAAAGCCGTAAAATGTCTCAGATGTAAGAGGTGAACCAAATTGCATTTTGGGAATAAATAAGTTTCTGACTAAAAAAAAATGTTACAAGATATTATTGCCTAGGTAGGTACTGTATTTTTCCACAATCATAAACTACTCGTTGAGACGGTCGGTTGAGCTCAAACATTGGTATAACTTGTGTACTTTAGGAGTTACTATGGCCACCTTCTGTCTCCATCATCAGATCAACTCGCTGGTATCATAATATTGTATTATCACTGAACTCACATAAGTATGCCAAATTTCAGCTCACTTGACAAGCCCAATCTCAATATGGTTTAGTTTCCTTCTTGGGTTTGGGTTGGAAGGTCAGATGGCAGTCGCTTCCGAAAAAACTATTGCCTACGCCAATTCTTGGGATTAGGTTGCGAACTGGGATACTGGGATAACGCAACCGTCCGATCCTGATGTTGCTGTGACTGCTTGCCATCAGGCGGGTTAGACGTACGCTTTTTTGTCACCAACGTGGAAAAGAAAAACCGGCCAAGTGCGAGTCGGACTAGCGCACGAAGGGTTCCGTACCATTATCTATAAACACGGCAAAAAAATCACGTGTGTTGCATAGCCCTCTTAAATATTTACTTTATTCTGTTTTTTAGTATTTGTTGTTATAGCGGCAACCGAAATACATCATCTGTGAAAATTTCAACTGTCTAGCTATCAGGGTTCATAAGATACAGCCTGGTGACAGACGGACGGACGGACAGCGGAGTTTTAGTAATAGGGTCCCGTTTTACCCTTTGGGTACGAAACCCTAAAAGAAACTACAGTGTAAACTGTGAGAGCTTACCCTTTGCAGTGGTCCCTTTGGAGATTACCACCTCTTCCGTCGTCGTCGTGGCTTTGGAGGGGGTTGGCTGTGGCATTGACTCCTCATTTGGCTGAAATAAAAACAAATGGTTGTCCTCAATGAGCCATACGACGTGGCAAAGTAATTTTAAAAACACAGATCGAATCTTAACAAAATAGCGAGTCCGTTTGAAAATTATGACTGCCATTCTTGGTACACTTAATAGAACTGAAACTGTAAGAGTAAATTTCTGCCTAAAATGCGATGTAGGCAACAACTTATCACACCATAAAAATGTTTTAACAAGGTCATTCATAACCATAACGTAAAAAGCAATATAATTTGTTCTAACTGCTCGCAAGCAGAATAATAAATGTCCGGTCCTGGCACTTCGCCGGCCGGTGCCGCGTTATGGTCGCTTCACTCGCTCGACTCACGCGCTGTAGGGTCGCAGTTCTACTAACACTCCTCCTCGCTTCGCTCGTCGTCGTACCAAACAGAGACCTTGTGACCAGTTAGAACTGTTAGACAGAGTGACGAAAACGAACAGATTTGCATTGTGACCAGCTACACAACTAAGACGTGACTTAATGGAACTAAATTTACATGTGACGGATTAAAACAAATAATATTGCTTTTTGCGTTACAACCAGTTGGAACACCTTTTTGGTGTGGCGAGTTGTTGCCTAAACCAAAAATGCAAGCAAAATACTTAACTTATATATTCACATGTTACGGACCAGCATGGCATACTCTCGTCTCTAAAGGATCACCGCCGGGCGATGAGCTGAGCACGGCCTATCCCACGGAGTAGAGAACGAACACCGACCCCGTCAGCCACCGGGCCGCGCCCTCTGCTAACATCTACAATATAGTTCATACCGGCATGTTCTCGTCTAAGGGATCACCGATGGGCGATGAGCTGAGCACAGCCTGCCCCACGGAGTAGGCGATGAAGTTAGCTATCGGGCTGCGCCCTCTGTTGACATCTACATTATGGATCGTAAAGGCAACATCATGTTCTCGTCTAAGGGATCATCGCCGGGCGAAGAGCTGAGCACGGCCTTTCCACGGAGTAGGCGATGAACACCGACCCCGTCCGCCACCGGGCCGCGCCCTCTGCTGACATCTACATTATGGTTCGTACCGGCAACAGCATGATCTCGTCTAAGCGATCACGACCGGGAGATGAGCTGAGCACGGCCTGGCCCACGGAGTAGGCGATGAACACCGACCCCGTCCGCCACCGGGCCGCGCCCTCTGCTGACATCTACATTATGGTTCGTACCGGCAACAGCATGATCTCGTCTAAGCGATCACGACCGGGAGATGAGCTGAGCACGGCCTGGCCCACGGAGTAGGCGATGAACACCGACCCTGTCAGCCACCGGGCCGCGCCCTCTGCTGACATCTACATTCTAGTTCGTACCGGCATGTTCTCGTCTAAGGGATCACCGATGGGCGATTAGTTGAGCACGGCCTGTCCCACGGAATAGGCGATAAGTCAGCCACCGAGCCGCGCCCTCTGCTGACATCTACATTATGGTGCGTACCGGCAACGGCATGTTCTCGTCTAAGGGATCATCGCCGGGTGATGAGCTTAGCATGGCCTGTCCCACGGAGTAGGCGATGAAGAACACAGACACCGTCAGCCACCGGTGCCGCCGCGGCCGCCGCATCCTCTGTGAATTAACGTTCTACATTACAATGGGAGCCAATCCATTCTACTAATTGTCTTGTTTAGTTATTATGGGGTAGTACATTGTTGCTAATGATCTTTCTATATAATTTCAGACGTTAATTGAGTGCCGCTTAAGGAGTTGTAATGACTTCGCGGTAGATGTCACTATGACCTTCTACAAGGCGTAATTAGAAGAGTGAAGCGATTAAAAAATTCGTCACCACGAGGTAGACCCACGGTAGCTTTGTTGGTTAATAGAAATTCACGGACTCCAGAAGTGGTGGGTTCAAATCTTACTCATGGCAAATATTTTTTAATTTGATTCAAAGTTTACCTAGATCGACTGTACGCCGCCATAAACCTCCAGCGTTAAAAATAAACGCAAATTTTTGTATTCAAGAACTCAGCTATGTAGAAACAAACAAATGTTGCTCGTTGAATGGTAAATGCGATAACACACAGCGCACAGCGTACGCGACGTCCACGCAGCGCGACCGCTACGCACCTGAACGTACGGTAACAGGTTAGCGACGCCACACAGGCTGCGCAGCGATCGGGACGTCATCAATGTCATCATACATCCCGGCGCGCAGCGATCTCTGTTATGACCGAGCCTTTATAATATGTAGTGAAGTATATAACGTAAAGCCTTGCACTAATAAATGACCAAGGTACTCACTTTATTTTAAGCAAAAAACGTGCACATCCCTTGTTATTATTGACTTAAGTCAAATGTCAAGTCAAAAATTGTCAAATGCCCGCAGTTATTTACTGTCAATATTGTTTACAAATAGGATTTTGGCAAAGCCCTCTGCTGCCGCTTCTCCTTTCTAATTAACTATAAATAATACACTACGACTTAAAAATGTAATTATAATTAATTACATTTTTAAGTCGTAGTGTATTATTTATAACTATAGTGTATTAATTATAATTACATTTTTAAGTCGTAGTGTATTATTTATAACTTTATACATAATACACTACGACTTAAAAATGTAATTATAATTAATAATTAGGATTTTTTTTTAATAATTAGGAGAGGTTTCTAACGTTTGCATTTAGACCTCTCACGCTAGCGCAGCCCATATTTTACAAGCTTTTATTTACTTTCACCTGTCCCATTGTCTGTCGGTCTGTAATCAAATCTTGCAAGTTAAATTTGATCCACTTCCCAGTTTCCGATTGAGCTGAAATTTTGCATGCATGTATAAATCGGATGACAATGGAATATGATTGTGGAAAAAAGTACAGTCGGCAAAAAAAAAATACCAAAAATGACCATTTTGACCAAAAATTTGTTTTAAACTAACATCAGTAACATCAACTGTCATGGGCCTGGGCCGCGCAAGGGAGAGACATACCCTAAACTCGAAACGCACAGAGCGGGCGCGGCGCGGTGCGGGGCGATTTTGGATTTTTGATCTTTCCTAAACTGTGGACTGTCTGTAGATATTGTCGATTGCTGTTTCATATGTTACACACGCCGCCTCCGCTCCGCTATCTCGCACGGTTTTTTTGTGCGACAATCCTCGGGCCGCGTTTGATATACCGGAAAACTGCCTCCGCCACGCAACGAGGCTGCGCCGAGCTTTGTGCGTTTCGAACTTTTTATTCGGTTTTATTGGGGCTCTTTACACTATTAATATTATCACAATACTGGGGTGCCAATATTATCGTGGCCTCAAAATTGTATGGATTTTGCTTCAATATACAATAATACGTATCGTGATACTAACCGTGTAAAAGGCTCCATTCGTGTTTCGCATCAGGAAAGCTACAGCGAACCGAAATATCTGCCTCTATCGCACTTGCATATTCGAACGACAGAATGGGGAAGATATTTTGCCTCTAGTTGCGCTTCAGAGGCAAGATGGCAGACACTTCCATAAAAACTAGTGCCTACGTCAATTCTTTGGATTAGATAACGGACCCCGAGCATCCTTCAGGAGGCAACTGTACTGGGATAACGCTATATATGATGACGATGATGATGATGTGTTATGGTGATTACGCCGGATCTTCTCGTGGCAAAGTTTATTATTCGGAACCGGTGGTAGTACCTATACGACATTCATGTAGGTTAATTATATTGAAGAATAAATAACTTTGACATAGATTTTTGACTTTTATGGCTTGAACTAAGGTTCAAATTGTAACAACCCACCCTAAAGGAAAATGGAAGCCTATCTAAGCTTTGCATATACTTTAATAATAATAATAAACAGTTTATTCGTGACCACAATAATATCATAACATTATAGTACAACTGACATGTATTGTCACGAAACGGTCCCATCTCAGCAAATGACTTCAATACTTACTCTACCCGAAAATCGGGAACTTTCCTACACTTCCTAAAGCTTTTTAACCTCTTCACTGCCACAGTAGTCGTAAGTTCTCTCACACGCCAGTCTTTGTAGCAAAAGACTGAAAATGAAGGGTCCACGGAGAGAACATGTCTAGTCCTTTGAAATTTCAAAGGCAATTTGCACCTTATGTCTATCAGTTAGGTTGCTTTTTGTTATGAAATTTAAGTGGTTTGGACATGTTTTTCCGTGGACCCTTCAAATGAACCTTACTTGGTAGCAAGTAGGTTGCTTTTACATAATCGACTTCATATAAAGTCATGGCGTGTGGCGTGGCACTAAATGTACCGACTTTATATGTATCAAGTCATATGTAAATAATAGGGTTCTAACTACAGGGAAAGAAAATAAATCAAACAAGAAGTTATGAGCGAGCAAATAAACGAAACATTTATTTCATTTAGTTATTTGACTCGAAAATTTGATAGTTTTATCTAATAAAGCCCGGTGAGAACTTTATTAGACATCCGCGTTGATTACTAGGCCAAGACCTGAGCAAGGGAAAACAAGGCGGACTCAACAAAAACCCTTGCAGCCAATTTAACATAATACAATTCACATAATCTATCATAAATATACAATGTATAAATAAACTATACATACACAGTAACAAAATGGTTTATGAACCAAAAGACTAATCAGTGTAAAGTCTTTTGGTTAAAAATGTGTGTGATTAGACTGATTAGTAATCAGTGTAATCACACACTTTTTTAAATTAATATGACAACTCAACAATATAAATTTTAATGGCGTGATTCACTCCAGTAACCATAGTCTACTGATGTGTGAAAAATGCATAAATAATTGAGAATCAGGACGTTCAAAAGAAACACAACTTAAAAACTAAATAAGTTGGTAGTCTTACTAACCATGAACGCAGAACCTAATTAATTAGAAATATATAACGCAAAACCTCAGCATTGACGACCGTTCTTAAGACAGTAAAAATTTTTGCTCAAGTCGTCAATAACCCGAGGGCCTACTCCAAACATCGTATCGTGCCGTCCCTTTCCGTCATATAGTGTATAACACGAGAGTGAGAGGGACGGCACGACACGAAGTTCGGAGTAGGCCCTCTGTATCAGCATTGAGCTTTCACATAAAGGCGAGGGTAATGATCAGTTTCAGCAGACAGCAATACAGATTTTCATACCATTGCATCTAGTGTCTTATATGAACCAAAGGAAGTCTGCGGCCCTGATCAAAACCTGTCTTGGGCACCTACGCACCCAGGCATTCGTGAATATCTCAAAAAGTCTCAGTACAAGTTAATCATTTTTAACAATAGGCACGAATGAAATATGCACAAAACCACCAAGATAAATCTTAATTACTAGTATGCACAACAAGTATGGGTCAAATAAAACACAATTATTTATTTATTAGATCAGGTCATAAAACTGGCGCTGCCGACGTACTCGCTGATAAAGAGATCCATGTGAACAGAAATAGCCCAAAACTAAAAGGTACTACATGAATCCTATCTAGCCAAGCAAATAAACTTTAAACGACTCACATGGGCACTCCTGAACTGAAGACTACGACACTGTTGCTTGTAGCTCTCGTGAAGGCAAAAGAAGTCAATAAACCCGTCGCGGTGGTCCTTATAAAACCTCTAATCGTCATCAGAACCCCTAATATCACGCCGATGACTATGCAATCACGTAAATCTAGAGACAAAGTATCCCCATTGGTTTTCAAATTAAATCTGCAATTCTACTGGTTGACAAAACTTACCTGTTCTCCTACTCAACAGGGCCTCTGCTAGCGACTATCCCATTAAAACCTGACTGATATAAAGTCACTTATATAGAAACGAATGCACAGTTTTGTTAGTAGGGTAGACACGCGCATCACGACAGTCCAACTATCCGTCCAAAGGCGGTTCTTCGGCAACTCAAAATAAGTCATTCAATTAACAACTTGTATCACCTCGACTCAAAGCTGCACTACGCCGGGATTCGTAGGTAATAACAATGCGCAATTGAGGTCCAACCAACATTGGTTCGCAAAATGGACGATTCACACCAAACGGCCGGAGTTAGCGCGCACGCCACCATAGTCAAAGGAATTGGAACCCATTCAAATATGAAATCTAACTTCTGTATGGAGGGTTCGAATTCCTTTGACTCTAGAGGGGTGCGCGCAGACTCTGGCCGTTTGATGTGAATCGTCGATAAGAGGTGATATTCACGTCAACGTCAGCGTTAGGAATGACATCCCTGATACACACTACACGTACAATATCAAATGGCTACATAATATTGGTACTGTTGGGACCTAATAACAACCTTTTTACAGCCAGATAATCTATGCTTAGTTAACTTTTCGCTAACCGGCTATGCTAGATAGCATTTCAACATAAATCATTGAAGCTTTATTAAGAGTGCGCAGTACGTTCGGTTCTCCATACAAACGTATTTACGCTATCATTTCAAAACGCCGAGCTAGAATAACATGAAACTTTGTATACACAATGGGATCCGGCATATCTAGGTCGGAAATTAGTTTCTGTTGCTTGAAATTAAAATGGAGAAAAAATACAACGATTATTAAGGTTTTCATACAAGCCGTAAAAAATTGAAAAACCGCTGTATTTTTTTTCTTTTACATTTTCTAGCTACATAAACTAATTTTCGACCTAGATATGCCGGATCTCATTGTGTATACAAAGTTTCATGTTATTCTAGCATGGCGTTTTAAAATGAGAGCATAAATACGTTTGTATAGAGAACCGAGCGTACGGCCACGTACTGCGCCCTCTTAAAGTCATCCTATTTATTATACATATTGATACGGTCAAGAGCAAAAGTAAGTTATAGGTAAAAAACTTAATAAAATGACCTGAAGGCCTACCGCGAACTGAAAACGAAGTATCTCCCTCTCTTTTAGACGAACATGCAAGTGCGACAGAGAGGCATATATTTCGTTTTCAGTTCGCATGACTGATGTCGATCTGACACAATGTTCAATATCTCATAGAAATAAGGTGCGTGTAACAGACTATGGCCGAAATGTACTAAAACGTCACAAAACATGACGATATAGTCTAACGTGCTAGGTGAAAAACTTAAGAAAATTACATGTTGTATTGTATGTAGTTGTGTGTGACGTGTTTGAATAGACATTTGTTTTGTTACACATTTTAAATATGTAATTTCTATTCGAACACGCTACAACTACATACAACAGGTCATTTTCTTAAGTGTTTTACATTTAGCTGCCTCCGTACAAGTGACGTACGTGAAAAATGGTGTCTAGAAGGTTAAGTTTGTTCATTACTTCAAAGAATAGTTTAACCCCCTTATTCATAAAACTTAACAACCATCTGTTAACTAAAATTTGTTTTGTCCCTTCCTCACAAACATAAATGTCCAAGTGACAAAAAAGGACGAACAAACTTTAGCGGCTTGTTAACTAATATAGGCTTGATGGACATTTATGAATAAGGGGGTACGTTAGGACATTAATTTACCTGGAATGCGTAAAGTAGGTACTGCTCCGTTACTTAACATACGTGACCATGTCAAATATTTTTCTTCGAAATGGTCATGACATACTTTACGATTCTTAAATATATACGAGTAATCTAAATTAGGCAGGTCGGCGCCGATGTGCTTCACCCAAAGAGCAAATCTTTCCCTCTCTTTTTCAGGATGAGGAAATTGATGGAGATGAATTTCTCCACCTGAAAAAAAAATGTATAGTCATTATTTATTTAATGATCTCATCATCCTCCTAGCGTTATTCCCAGTACAGTTGCATCTGAAGGATGCCTCGGGTCCGCTACCTAATCCCAAGAATTGTCGTAGGCACTAGTTTTTACGGAAGCGACTGCCATCTGACCTTCCAACCCGAGGGGGAAACTAGACCTTATTGGGATTAGGCTTGTCAAGTGAGTGGGCAACTTGACTGTTAGAAGTTCGCAAGCCGCCCGGAGGCCTCTAACTTGGCTTAACGACTGCTATCATAGACAGCAACCGGGATCAACGACTTAACGTGCCTTCCAAAGCACGGGAGCGCTCAGTTAGTAACCACTCAAAGCGGTCACCCATCCAAGGACTGACCTCGCCCGACATTGCTTAACCTCGCATACCGCACGCGGTACGCGGGCGCCCCTGGGCCACGAACGCTCGTTACTTAATGATTTAATGATCTATGTATGATAATTATGTGAGCAATTACTAAGGGTAGCCCTCATTAGTTACACCAATAGAAACAATGGTCCAGTCAGCGACCACCACAAATATTTAAATCTAGATGTGTCCATGTAGGTGTTGTACACATAAATATAGAAGAAACCGCCTAGATTCCTGTTTTTTATGCAATTTTATTATTATTATTTATTTATTTATTATATATATATTAATACATGTTATAATGACGATTCGAAAGTGCTTGTTGGTAGGCCTATTTGAATAAAGAATATTTTGACTTTAACTATATATATTAGGGGACAATTTATTTAATAGATATACAATTAAATACATAGAAAACATCTAAGTCTCAGGATCAAATGTGTCTGCTCACCGCAGAACAAATGCCCCGCCTTTAAACCCGGGACCTCCAGCTTCGGAGGGATACTACCAACTAGGTTAAACAGGCAGACACATGTTAGTTTGTCTACTGTTTGGTTCCTGTTTTCCATTCAATTCCACAAAAGTTAACTGAAAAATATCCCTTACATAGATAAATTCAACTCTCTCTCTCTGGCATGAAATAATAGTACTCACCGGAACGAAAGGGGTTGCCGGTCGAAGACATATAGACAGCCGAGCGATAGGTCTGAGGAGGGCAACCCCATATTTCCCGCCGAGGTATGTATAGTGCTTTTCTCAAACATGCAATGACACAAAAAAAACAAAGTTTTATTTTTAATATGCATAGTGGCAGAATGTCATGATGTCTGTGCCACAAATTTATGTGGAATAGAAATTAAAAAAGAGGACTTTGCCAGCCTAGTCCTGCAAGATTTGTATGAAATTCCATTAACAACCTCTTTGTACTAGCCGCACCTGAAACGTCATACTTCGCAGCCTATAAGAAACATAACATCAATATTTCATTGCATGTTTGAGAAAAGTATTTTTATATACATACTAGCAAGCTTACAGGAGAGGATAGTATTTTGATCGCATGTTTAGTATATTTTTGAAAGAAACCTTTCCTTCAAGGGTTGCTGACTGAGGCTAGATTCTGGGTAAGATTCAATTTGTAATCTGCTTAAGGATAATAAATACCTTAAGTAAATAGCTCAGTACAAATAAAAGGTAAGTTATTGACAATATACAGGAAAAAATACTGACCGCGGTTGAACTTACTTCCGTTTATAGGATACGGAGTACACGGACACACTTACTACATGCAGTTCTTGTGCACACTAGTGTAAACATACAAACATCTAAACAATATAGATCTAGAATGTTGATTGAATTGTTAAAAGTCATCAAGTTTATTACATCAAAAAGATGATGCTAAGAATAAATTTAAGAATACAAATACCAAACACAAATATATGTTTATCACAGCAATACTTATCTTTTATGAACTACCTATTGATCAATATAAGGATCTAGGGAACACAATGTTTAAGTGTAGATTTAAGGATTGGCTAATTGAAAGGGTATTCTATGACATTTTTTTGAATAGCACAAGTGCTAAAAGTATTTACATAAATTAGTTTTATTGTACACCCACATGGTAGCTGTTGATATACCTTCGGTTGATATTGTCGGCCTGTTTAGCCTAGTTGGTAGTGACATTGCCTCCGAAGCTAGAGGTGCTGGGTTCGAATCCCGGTAAGGGGAATAGTTTCTGTAGTGAGAACAAACATTTGTCCCTGAGAGCAATTTTCTATATATTTCAGTATATATCTATTAAATATATCATCATCCAGTACCCATAACACAAGCCTTATCGAGCTTAATTGACTTGTTGGACTTGTTCAATTTGAGTAAGAATTGTCCCCAAATATTTATTATACCTTATCTGTTTTTACCATCTGCCTTGTACACAGTTAATTCTCTTGTATTATATTCTAAAGTTTAAGCAATACTTACGTTGCTTGCACATAGCAAGAACTACCGACAAGTGAAGGACCAGAGAAGTAACTAAATGGCGCCTTTTCCCTTGTGGTCCTGCCACAAGGGAAAAGGCGAGTGGGAAGGCCTAAAGCCAGGGGTCTGATGACATTATAGCAGTGGCAGGACCAAATTGGACTAACAGCGCAAAAGACCGAGATAAATGGAAAAACATGGAGGAGGCTATACCCGTCGGGGTCCTTAATTTAGAATTATATAAAATAGAACTGATAAAGCTACAAATAGAATTGTTAAGGAAAAATAAAAGGCTTAATAAATAATAAACTTACGTTGCTTGTCACACATAGGTACACAACACTTCTTCAAAGATCCAACCATTGTCGTCAGGCAAATTGAAGTCCGGGGGTGAAGCAAAGGCCTTGGATTGATCAATAGGTAGACAAATCGAGGGGCCCTAGTCAGAAAATATTATAACAGCAAATTGACAGTAAAGCCAAGCCGTGATCTTCCCTTCCCCGAGATCCCGGAAACAATTGAATACAATTACAGATACAATATCGACGTCGGCTTGGACCACAGACTAGAAAGGCCGCCAACTTACTAACACGAAGTATTGATCGTAGCCAGTATATTTAATCTGTACTCGGCTGGTCTCGCTCGTTGCGAATGGTGCCGTTTACACTAATATTATCACTAGGGTGACAATATTATCGCGGTTTTCAAAATTATTTGGAGTCTTTTACACAGTTATGGTCGGAGCCAACACTGATATTTTTATCGACAATGTGAATGTATGAAAGATGTTGTACACGTGTCCGGTCGGCGGCTGGCACCACCGACAGGTTCAGTGTTGCGGTGGGCTTACACCAGGGTTCGGCTTTAAGCCCCTACCTCTTCCTGCTTATAATGGACGCACTGTCGTCAGACATTCAGGAGGAGGCACCATGGTGTATGCTCTTTGCCGATGATATTGTCCTTGTCGGTGAAGAGGGGTCCGAGGTTCAGAGCAGATTAGAGAAGTGGCGGCAAAAATTGGAGAAAATGGGCTTGAAAATCAGTCGTTCTAAAACTGAACACCTGTTCTGCGATTTCGGCGGTCTCTCCAATTTTATTCCCATAGAGCTCGATGGCGTAACGCTACCGGTCTGCTCTGATTTCCGATACCTCGGGTCCCTCATACAGTGTAATGGCGATATTGACCGTGACATCAAAAATCGAATCAGCGCAGGATGGATGAAATGGCGACAGGTCTCAGGAACCATATGCGACGCCAGAATGCCCTTCCGATTGAAGGGCAAAATCTGCAAGACCATTGTAAGACCTGTCGTTATGTATGGATCGGAATGTTGGGCCGCAAAGGTGACGGATGAAAAGAGATTGCATGTTACGGAGATGAGAATGTTGAGATGGATGAGTGGCGTAACAAGAATGGATCACATAAGAAATGAGTATAAAAGAAGCTAATCGTCTACGGTGGTATGGGCATGTTATGCGGAGGGATGAAAGTCATGTGACAAGAAAGGTATTAGGCATGAATGTGGAGGTATGTAAGAGGAGGGGTAGACCAAGGAAAAGGTGGATGGATTGCGTGAGAGACGATATGAAAAGGAAGGATGTGAGTGACGAAATGACGGGCGATAGAGAGTTATGGAAGAAAAAAACATGCTGCGCCGACCCCAAGTAAATGGGAAAAGGGCACGCGAATGATGAATGTGAACATGGCCTAACATCAGTCATTCATGGGTGGATGGATTCACGTACTTTTGTTTTTTCGATTTAATTTGTAACTTTTTTTTTATACGCTTGTTACCCGTTTTTGTTCCCTCGATGTGACAGCTCATGCTGTGTGCTGTGTGTGTGTGTGTGCGTGTGTCATTGCTGAAATTATGTAATAAATGTGTGTCGTAGTCGCGTCGCTACGTGTGCATACTTCCATACTAACCCATAGACACAGTTTAACAACATACAGCATACAGTTGGGCAACGAATGTACTTGCGCAGAGCAACTGAGGGAGCTATCGCGGGTGAGCGGGCGGCGCGGGCCGCCGCCGCGAAATGGATCAGTCTGCGTTCTCTAGTATTCAAGGCAGGCGCGTACATGTTTTTGAGTTGAGTGAGCTGTGATTTTATTAAATACTAGCTACGACACTAAACGACCTTATTCGCAGAGCCCTTGGGACGGCAAACATACCATCTACCCTGGTGCCGGCTGGCTTGTCTGCGGCGGACGGGAAAAGACTTAACGGTTGCACGCTTGTGCCCTGGTTTTTGGGGCGACCTCTGGCGTGGGACGTGACCTGCGTGGACACGTTGGCACCGTCCCACGTCCGACGTTCGGCCCAGAAGCCAGGGTCTGCCGCAGATGACGCCCAATTGGTCAAATGCCGCAAATATGCTTTTTTGAAAAGCAATTTATATTTGCGGCACTTGCAGTAGAAACGTTCGGGCCATGGTCGTCAGACACTAAAGGCATAGTGAAAGATCTGTCTAAAAAATTAGTCAGTGTGTCTGGTGACCTAAGGGCAGGTTCCTACTTCGCCCAAAGGCTGAGCATGGCAATTCAGCAGGGAAATGCGGCCGGCGTGCTGGGGACAATGCCCCGGGCTACCTTAAGTTTTATAGAATGTATTTAATGTAAATATTTGTTTGTTAACACTTTTATTAAAGCATGCATTAGTTATGCCTTTAAAAAATACTAGCTTTTGCCCGCGACTTCGTCCGCGTATAACTCATTCTCGCCTTAGAATGATATGTTTTCCCATACAATCTTTCTCAAGCTCAGGTGGTTGGAAGGCGTCGAAAAGGACACCTGGACCTTAGGTGTTAGAGAAGGAAAGCCACGAATAGATCGGACTGGAGATATTTGCTTGTTGATGATGATGATGATACAATCTTTCACCCTTCTTTACACCCCCTTAAGAAATGATTACAGTGAATATGGCATTCCCTAGAAATCCTAGTGTCAAAACGAATGATTACGTGCTTATTTTGGAATATCAAACTGTACCGATTCTAGACGAATGAATCCCGTCAAAAACATTTCATGTACAATGATAAAAGTCTCGCTACGCAGTTCTGCTGGAAGGCGTTGTCCCAACAGAGCGAGTTCTTCATGTAAGTATGATGACCGAAGGCCGGAAGCAGAGCGGGTAGGCATGCGAGAATAATAACACAGAGCGGGCTTCTTATGTAAGACTGAGGGCCGAAGGCCTGAAGCAGAGAGGCGAGACACGCGAGGCTGAAGGCCGAGCCTCCCAACAGAATAAATTCTTCATGTAAGGTTGATGACTGAAAAGCCGAAGGAGAGTGGCAAGGCATGCGAGGCCGAAGGCCGAGCTATGTCATCGCCGAAGATCCAGTTACCATATTAAATTGGGTAAATTATACTCCATTCGTTCGTTTTCACATGATGCCTAGGCATATAAACAGACAAACAAACAGACACAAATTGTTGAAACGATTTCTTTTATCAATTCTAAGTATCCCCAGGCAACTTTTTTTCGAATATCTTCCATGTACAGACGTTCTACCCTTTTCAGATTTATTATATGTATAGATAGATACATAAGTATAGATCTAAGGTGCTCCAACTGTCAATGCTGACGATTGGGCTGCCCAGCTCAAGTGATATCTTATATCAAACAGTTTTTATGGTGTGAAGGGTCAACATCAATTACGTAAAAATAACGCACTACAAAAATAAATGGTACACCGACGCGACGAATCAAAGTGTGCATTGAAACAGCTGTTTTTGTATTTAAGCATATGAATAAAAACAATGCCAAAGTATGGCACATGCATTTTGATGTACACGCAAAGTAGAACTAATTGCGAAAACGTTATGCTCAAAAATAGCGTCAACAACCATAAGGAATTATGATACTTCGGTTTTGACATACTGAATCGTCAACTTGTTTGTGTTAAATTTCTTGACACGCCGTTATACTCCCAATTGGCTGAAACTTAAATCGTAAAATGGCGTTATGTGGATTTAAACCACTCCGTTTCATAGACCTTACTTGCATCCCCGATTTAATATCCCTTTGATGGATGATCATCGGGACAAAAAGTATACTTATAATATATATACGTGAATCCAGATTATACTTATACTATTAGCATACAACTCATCTTAATCTTACGGCAAAAGTAACTTTGTAATTGCATGTTTTTATTTGGGATTACCAAGTTATATAAGCAGTTTTTGAATCTAGAAAATGGGACTGAAATTTGGGTTTCGGGTCACAGTTACTTCCACCACCACCACCATATCAGCCAAAGGACGTCCACTGCTGGACATGGGCCTCCCCCAAATTCACGAGGGGTATATGCCATAATCGCCACGCTTGGCATGCGGGTTGGCGATCGCAGTATCTCCACCGCACTCCAGGGATGCTGCTGCCCATCCCCCGGTGGTCTTGGTCGTAGTTTTAGGACATACCCGGGTCCACAGTTACTTAATGGGCTAAATCATAATAGTGTTCAAAATTTGAAGAGAACGTGGTGGCTGGCGCGCACATTGGGCAGCGCCGCGGCGCAGCGCTTGCGTTTAATTTCTTTATTTTTTCAGTTTCTTTCTTAAGATTTCACAAATTTCGAATGAGGATGTTTTTCTTTTGTCGTCAAGTATATACTTACCAATTTTCAAACCTGCAACTCATGGATTATAGGCGTTCCCATACAAAATTGAACCCCTCTTTTTACCCCCTTTTAACCCAAATCTGCACAATTTTTGTAGCCTAAAACCTAACCGGGAATTTACTCGACAGATTAGTAAAGTTTACATCAAAATCCGTTCAGCCGTTTTCACGTGATGCGCGTTCTTATAAACAGAGAAACGGATAAACAGACAAACAGACAAAAATTCTAAAAACTGTTGGATCGTGTTCTGTTATCGATTCTAAGTATCCCCAGTCAACTTTTTTTTCGAATATCTTCCATGTACAGACTTTCGACCCTCTTCAGCTTTATTATATGTATAGATAATGGTGCCCACCTGTTCCGTGTACGGATGTACCTCAACAACAATATTAAATAAAGATTTCATAGATTTCCCCGTGATGAGAGGTAAGTTTGTATACTTAATTTCGTTAATTACGTAGGTACCTAACTGCAACTTATGCTGGAAATAATATAGTCTCGAATTCAAGTCACGGCCATGCGTATACTTCCCACAAACATTTATGCTCAAATTGTTCATACGCATGCGTATAAATTACATAGTTAAATTTAATAATAGAAAACTTAAAACATCTAAAAACAAAATGTCACGTAAATATCTGGCTGTACAACACATGTAAATAAACCATTGCATAATAATAACGTTTGTTTTATTTTCCATTTTGTGACAACCCTAACACATCCGCGCGTGACAGCGTAAGTACTTACACGAGCGGCGGCGTCGTCCGACATCAAAGGCGTTTCACTTCACTACTGTAGGGAATATATTGTAATACTGTGCCATAGACTTGATGTGAGACAAAATAGTCGCGGAGACAAAAGTTGCCCGTACGCCCCTAACACTACGGATCTGTTGGTATTTATATTATTAATCTAAGGTTTTATACGAACAAGCATCGAAATATAATAAGTATGGAAGTATAACTGTCGCTCAAAACTGGTGCCACCAAATCTAGTGCCAAGGGCGGGGCTAATATACTTATACTTTTTAGTGACATTTCAGTGCCCGATCGCAACTCAGTCAACTTTCCCAGGGGCCTTTCAGCTCGAAGTACGATTTTTTCTATGGAAATGTTAGTTTAACTTGTTTGCACCAGATGGCACTGGGTGCTATCTCTATCGCACTTGCATGTTGAAGTGACAGAGATGCAGCGTTCGTGCGGTTAGTTCTTACTAAATACACAACGGCGCTACGATCGATGTGGAGTATTTCACTGGTATCTCTATATATAAGTATATTGTACTTTGTGAACTTTCCGACGTAGAGTTAAACGGTTGACATTGTGTCAAATGAAAATAATTAAATTTTAATAGTTACCGGCAACAGATATTATTTTATAAGTGGTGCATAAGCCACACGAATGGCAAGCTAGAAGATATTTCTTTTCATTATTTAGTTATTCAATTTACGACAACCCCATACATTTGTGTGGTGGATGACGCTATGCAATATATATTTCGGAAAGAGTATATTAGAATATAAATAAAATCGTACAGATAAGTACGCTTTCGATATTAGTCAATAACATCTTAAGATATGCACAACGAAAAATTGGTGTACAAAAACGCATTTAGTGAAGGTTGATTTTTCTCGGATAAGAAAAAGAAGAGATGAGGCGATACATGAAATTGAATGCTGTCGACGATTACATAGTAATTTGGTCTAAAACCACAGTATGCTCGCCTTTTTTATACAACGACGGTGGCAAACAAGCTTACGACCTGCCTGATGGTAAGCAGACACCGTCGCCTACGGACGCTATCGACTCCAAAATAATCATAAGCGCTTTGCCGACCCTTTATTAACTCGAGGATTCGGTGTATCAACAGCTAGACACATAATGCAAACTCGCTTACAATAATGCTCACTCTCATCACAGTGTATCCTCGGGAGCTCTGGCGACCTTACTCACCCCCGCCTTTTCTCACTGACGGACAAGCAATAATATTGGTCAAATCGTTTCGAAGAAATCTAAACTTGCCTGGAGAGCACTTCCTCCGTTTTGTCATGGATAAATAATTAGGATGAAAATAAATTCACTTTTATCTTAGTACTGATGTGTTTTGATTAAATTTTGGTCAATCAACCCAATCATAATTAACCAAAATTTACCGGATCCAAATCAAGTTTAAGATTTTATTTGCACAACTGCTTGATATTTCTCGGTGAGGTTTAGTATATGTATAGGTAGTATAGAAGTTTATTGATAGTATGAGGAGCCTATTATTCCAAGAACTACTAGCAGATGAAGCAGGTGAGACCAAAGATACCGCGAGACACAATGTACTGATAGCACGATCGTGTTTGCGTCCACTTATCATCCACTTGCTAGATTCACTAGCCAGCTTCTTTTTCTTACTTTCGTTAAGAACGCGATCATGCTAGCTATATACTATTTCGCGTTAGTCTCCTGTGTTTGGGGCGATAGACGTATTCTGTGTATATTAACCATTCTTATTACTCAAAGAGTAGGTACATCTGCCCGGCTAGTATGATAGCTTATATGTCGGACATATAGCATTCGTCCCTCTCGCACTTACATACTTGACAGTACGGGACGAATGCTATATGTCCGACATATAAGCGATCATACTAGCCCCTCTGAACGACGTTCCATCTTGACGGTATACTTTAGGCACAGGAGAGAGTAAGGTTTATTAGTGGTTTTACTGGTTAATTTTATCAAACTATTAATACTTAAATCCAATTTTAGAATAAGTCCGTTGATAAATATAAATTAAAGATATAAGATTGAAAGAAGATACAAGATTGGGTCATTTTGTTGTACACCATCCATGTCAAAAGTAGGCGTATTTATATCAAGTTCAAGAAGACGGAATTTAACTAATTAATCAATAGTTATTTGTTATACAAGGGTGCAAAGTTGTATTTTACCCGCGAGTGTGGAATTGAAACACGAGCCAGCGAAAGGATTCTATAGTTGAACCACGAGCGAAGCGAGTGGTTCTTAAATAGAATCCTTAGCGTAGCGAGTGTTTCAACACACGAGAAGTAAAATACAACTTTGCACCCGTGTGTAACACAAAACTTTTCTCCTCACTATAGCGAGGAAAGTGCAACATGCAAAAAAACACAGTTCCACAGGCATGATTTTCATCACTGGTATCACTGATTTTTTAACGATATTATAACAGAAAACTCTGAAAGTTGTGTATAATATTTACGCGAGTCGGAGTCGGTGACAAGTTGTATTTATTTTAGTTGACATTGACAAGATGACATTTCTGACGATGCGTTTTGAAATTGCATCTACTCAACTTGTGCGTTTACAATTATACTCAGTCATTATAAAAAAAATGTTACTTATAGGATTTTAAGGTTTACGACTTAAATCATTAAATAAAGTTAAATTTGGTATTTTTTATTAAATTCTCAAACCATTTATTTAATGATAATTGATATCAAACGAACCATTAATATGAGCGTTTTACGTTTTGTTATCTGTCAAAAGCTACTCAAACACGCTCCAAGGTCAAATTACTTTCCCCACTTGTGGATAAAATGCGTTTTTACCCGCTTGTTTCAAAGGATAAAAGACGGCTTTCCGAGCTAGTGAGGAGAAAAAAAAAATCACGTGTCAAATGTATTCTAAGCAGTCACGGCACATGTAACTTTTTTTATTGGTGCAATAGTATAAGACCTTTGTGAAAATGTAGTCTTCTTAAACTATTTAGAATATTTGATTGGCCAATGATACATAAGACGTTTTAGTTTCAAAACCGTGAAAAAATTACCATATTTCGGCGTCAGTTTTGTTTGACGTTACTCTTCTATACTTATTATATTTCGATGCGAACAAGTTGTAAATAGCTCAACAATCCCGGGTTGCGACTAAACTGTCGCACCTTTATCGAACTGTCATTTTCTCGAGCCGAAAGTGTTTTTTTTTATCGGTACTAAAATTACCTTCCCATGTAATGTCGGCTAGGGATTTAAACTATAAAGCGAGTTTTTACGAGAACACCGGCGGTTATTGTGTAAAAGACGTATCTTCTGTTATTTGGTACGTAAGTTAGGATATTTTGAGATTTAAGGGTGGTAAGGGCTCGCAATAAACATTCAGTCTGAAGTTGATTCGTCACTTTCGCATCGCGAACGACTCGCAATGTATATCGCTCTCGCTTTTACACGCGTCAGTTTAATGTGTAATCAAGAAACTATAATCAAGTTGAGGTCTGGTGAGGAGGATTCTGCCTACCAAATATTAAATTTGTGTTATGTGCAGGACTAATATTTGTATTATGTGCATATTGTGCATGAATATCAGTTTCAGTCAGAGTCCTTGATGTTTTCAATGTATTTGATTTGAGTTTTTATGTCTATTAAATAAATATATCGATATCGTCGTCAGCCCGGCTAGTATGATAGCAAAATGACAACTTACTTTATTTACGGTCAAGTTTTATCGTGACTTGGTATGTACTGAAAATTATTTTAGTTTTAATTAAAAAAAAATGGTTGAAATGTACTTAATGTGGTATATTTCCAGAATCGCCTCAAACAGCCTATTCATACAATACCTCAAAAAATATTATATTTCTATTAAAAAAAAATTAAAAATTACTGAACATCATTTTTCTATAAAAAAAAGTAATGTCTCCACGCCTAAGGGAATGTTTTTTTTTTAGAACAGCGGGTCAAATTTTTTGTATATCCTTAATTTTTCATGGAAAATAAAAATTAACGTGGATGGAACCAGGAACCCGCTCGGCGGCCGTTCGTCTCGTAGCCCTCGTAGAACCACCATACGATGCAGTATTTCGCATGTTGTCGGCTACGAGTGTAACGCTACGAAATTATTGGCCCTGAATGTGTAAATAATGAAATTTTGCCACCAAACCTATGCGCTACGGTGATTTGCTACGCCGTAGCACTGCAACAATCCGTAGCTCTACGCTATTAACAATCCCAAGTTAAATAAGTACCTAATTCTGACATAATAAAGACTTTAATCGATTGCACGTCAATCTGTCACAAAAGCCCAGCCGAACAGAAAGTCAATTACTGTTGGCTTATGTTTTATTTCGGTCGCGCGGGTATGAGTGAGGGAGATACAGCATCGCTGACGTCAGTGACGTGATTGATTGTGTCGTGATTATCTTCGACGCGACGTTACTTTGTTATGTTATAATATAAATATGTCGTAGGCGGATTGTATAATTCACCGTACATATGGTACGGGCTAGCCATTTTACACAGGGCCGTTTTGTTTATCGGCGGGTAAGCTTCCCAGACTTATAAAACACGTAGTCATCCCTTAAACAATTTAAGAACAAACTGTGTGCATGGCTATGTGAATTGTGCGTGTATTATTTCAAGGAGTTCTTCAATATCTTATAATTTAGAAATAAGAAATGTGATGATTGATCGAATCGACAGCAAAATTTGGACCGTACCTGTTTTTGCATGCTTATTTAAGCACACAATACTTACACGTGAAATAACTAAATAAATTATACATTTAAAATCATACAAAAAAAGTTACGGGGCTTGGAATATCAGATTTTGGGTAATACGACAAACAAATAAAAACTGTATTTCCATGAGCGTGATTCTTAGGACCTAGAGTCCAACCGTGGAAAAGAAGCAAATGTTACCAGCACCCCAAAAAATATGACGGCCCATTTGCCAAACAACCTGTAATACTGTACAGGTGTACTTTGAATATGTTGGTGAGGCTTGAACGTATTAAGTATACTGCGGTCTTCTGTGAGGTAAACGTTACTTGTCCAGTAATAATAATTATCGTAAGTACGATATTATCCTCGTAAGGCCCAATGTGCATTACAATGTACACTCTTGTTTCAATTAAATTCCAACCTTTCAAACACGAAATAAAGTAGCATTTCTTTTGTTCCATTCTTTCCTTAATCAAACGAATGTCACCCTAATGTCCTATGCAACAAGGTTCAAACTAAGAATAGGGAAACTATGTATGGTGGGTCTTACGAGGACTCGTATTGCATTTAATTCTGAACTGTGAGATCGTTGAGAAGACAGTACGGTTGCCAGTTTTGTTGCACTTTTAGCAACACCCAGGGGTCACATAATGCAAATATGTCAATAACAAAAGCTTGTACCAAAAATTAAATTATTGGCAGAAACATGATTTAGTAGGCGTCCTCGTGAAAACGATATAAAGTTGTTGGCCTTGTGATAAAATAAAAACTACAATGTATTCAAGGTTATTTTGCTTCCTTCTTGCAATAAACTAAGTAATAGCAATTCTCACAATGGAGTTTCCCAAGGTCGTGGGATAAATAGTAGAAAGAAAACACATTTCATCATCAATAACCCAGCGTGGATGAAATTATATGACAGATAGATAAAATAATTTATTTCTATGCTACAATACACGTTTATAAAATCGTACGAACAAAATGAGTACATTTTTTTAAAGTCATCAATTCATCATCACGTACGCGTCAACGTCGTGGTATAACGCCGGTTTCAGTAGGATGACCGTCACTGTCACTGTCAACCACGTTCGGGTAGCACCTCGGAGGTGCTCGAGGCTAGAGGGACAGGCCTGGCACGGGAGGGAGGGGTCTTGGGTGACATGGTCGGTGTGGCGATCAATACTGCCTCCACCACCATGTCAGCCGAAGGACGTCCACTGCTGGACATGATGTGACCAAAGTATTCGAAAGTTGATCCCTCAATAGAGATACATTACATATTAATTACATAACATTTTGTACCAATAAAGGTTATGTGATCTATAGCGTGTTGTGTATTTTTAAAGAGTCGGCAACGCGCATGTGACACCCCTAGAGTTGCAGGCGGCTATAGGCTACGGGGACCGCTTACCATCAGGCGGGCCGTACGCTTGTTTGCCACCGACGTGGCATATGTTGCCAACTGTCCATCAATGACACACAAATCGATACGCAAAGCGGTCCCCCTAAAAGCAAAAACTGTCAAATTCCCATCGACAACGCAAATAAAACAACCGATAAATTAAGCCTCTACCGAACCGCCATTGGAATATAAACTCTTTTTACTGATATGAAAGTCCATTTTCCAATACCACAGAACGTCAGATGAGCAGCTCGTTTTTGCACAACGATTTTGGACCTTGTCAGTTAAGTTTTAGGGTTGGTTTATCTTTTTGCGTGCGCCGCTGAAATGTGGCAAATTACACGATTTATTTGAGTCCCAGTACAATTGAGTTTGTATTCAAATGCGATTTGCTGAAAATAATTTGGGCGTGTGTTATTGAAATGATTATTTGTGAAACGTTTTCAGTTATTTTTGGAGGTTGAGTTTTTTTATGCAACTACGACCTGGCTGATGGTATCCAGACACTGTAGCGTATAAATTCGTGAGATTTAACCATTTTATAGTGATATAGTTTTAAACATGATTCGCGAAACTTTAAATTCAAGAAGTTTCTGAAATATATTGCTTTTGGTTTTCACGACGTTTTCCACCATGGAGCATGTAGGGCTATGTTTTTACTAAAATAAAAAAAACCTCGCCCATTAGTAACACCTAGGTAAACCCTTGGTAGGTATCGACAAGTCAATCAACCATGAAGTTGGAAAAGTGATTTCAGATAATGTATTATTAATATGAATACGTTTCCGATTTCACCCTACATGTGTTACACACACGCTGTGATATAAATAGGTATCTAAACCAGATATCGACGGTAAGATGCATCGATAAGGGTTCTGGCGCGGCCTATCCAAGCCAGATTCTCAGACTCTATCCGATCGATATCCAGATTACTGCCAACGGCAGATGCAGGCTCCAAAATGATTCTTTCCTACTCATTTAAATAAGGCGATGACCAAAGGGGACCATTCTGGTCTGGACATAACTACTCATTATGCGTGTTCTATCGCTTGTATATTATGGATTGTGCTCCGAAGAACTGTTCGACATGATGCCCACGGCCGCTTTCTTCCATCGCACCGGTCACCTTCGGCAGGGCATTCACCTTAGAAGATAAATGGTCGCGTACGGCATGGTTTCAGAAGAAATTTCCTCCCACGGACGCTCCGGTTCTAGTATCCGCTCCCTGCCGAGGTTTTCTCGGGGTTCTTCAAGAAAGGAGTGTATAAATTTTAAAGGGTCGGCAACGCACATGTGACACCGCTGGAGTTGCAGGCGTCCATAGTCTGCGGTGACCGCTTACCATCAGGCGGGCCGTACGCTTGTTTGTCACGCAAACAGGTAAAAACCTCTTATTCACTTATAATAAAGACTTTGACGTATTCACATACGTAGTTACTTCTGATGTTGACTGTATTAATTTGGCTCATTCATTAGCGTACCTATTTCCACTAGTATTTATTCTTTGACGAAGTTCACATTATTGAAAGTTATGGTCGAGCGTGAGTCAATCTATTCGTGTTTAGCACATTATTAAGCTAGTTTCTCCCTTGTACGAGTATTGGACGGTCACTGGTCAGTTGACAGTCGCTTCCGTAGGCTAGTCTACGTCAATTCATCGGAATAAGTAGCAGGGGTGCTACCGCGAACTTCGAAAATCGAACTTCGTATCGTACCGTCCCTTTCCGTCATATAGAGTATAACACGAGAGTGAAAGGGACGGCATGACACGAAGTTCGCGGTAGCACAGCAGACCCCGGGCGCCCTCCACAATACAACTGTACTGGGGTAACGCTAACAATGATAATGATATTGAGTATATTAAGGCGCAGGGTAGGGCAAGCCATTCTCCATACAAAGGTTGTGCAAGTTTTTTGCGTTAGTTTTGGCACTTCAGCAGTTAATTTTATTTTTTATTGGTACATATTGGATATACGCAGAACTTGATGTTGAAATTTTGCATTATTTTAAAAATAATAAAAATAAAAAAATACAAAAAATAATTAAAATTAAAAAAGAAAAACATCAAGACATGGCTACCAAAAAAATAAGGATATGGACCAAAAATAGTAACTGGTGTGCAAACACAAACGAAGAAAAACTTGCACAAAGTTTGTATGGAAAGAGCTTGCCCACCCCTTCGCCTTAACCGAGCATTACATCGAGCTAACACCAGCGACCATATGAGACAAAATATCGATTGCGGATTAGCGAAAAAAGCGCCATAATCCCAAAACCGTGCCCGGAAACCGGACCGGGCAAGCTACGTGTGCGTTAAACTTAAAAGAGAGTGCGGCCTCTAATGAATCCTATTTTTTATTTACCATCGACGACATACCTAATGGCGTTTTGTTTGGTCACTGGAAACAACCACAGTCTACAAATAGTAAACAATGGAACGTTTAACATGATTAGTAATTTACCCATTTTGATAGATTACTATGGTTTGGACTCTTTCCGAGTACTATAATACCATCATAACCACAAATAGGTTTCCAAGGAAATTTCTTTTCTATATCAGCGCACATACGACATAAAATCCAACTACATTAAGTACACTTCGTGCCTTCTAGATTCGAGTATGATTCCCTAAAATGACATAATCACAATCGAGGTATAGAAGGAATTTCGACCTCATATTAGTACCTTTAATAGTCAAACTTCATTGACAATAATGATGGTTTGAGCATTTTCGTCGAGCTCTCGTAACCTCGATGTTAAGTAGCCAGTTATTAACTATTGTTAAGGGATTGACAACTTTATGATGAGGTCATAAGGTAGAAGGAAATCGGTTGAAATTACATATTCACAGGCTTCGATTTAACCTTTGGTTTATTCAGTGAATTAGTTTAAGTAAAACATTATTAGAATTGACATTTAAGTATGGTTAAGTCTAATTGGTCGACCGCTATGCGTGGTTTAAGATTCAAAATGGTTCTATTACACTTAGTAATTCAACTACCTAATTAATCTGCATCAAAAAAAATTTAGATCAAATATATTTTATCTAATTTTCAGGGCATTTTTAGATTTAAGTTAGTTTTAATATTATTTATACTATTATGGTTAGGTGTCTTACCCGGGTATGTCCTAAAACTACGACCAAGACCACCGTGGGATGGGCAGCAGCATCCCTGGAGTACGGTGGAGATACTGCGATCGCCAATCCGCATGCCAAGCGTGGCGATTATGGCATTTACCCTCCATGAAATTGGGGGAGGCCAGCAGTGGACGTCTTTCGGCTGATATGGTGATTAGGTATTATTATATATATTTCCTTGGTATATAAATAAACTGTACTCTATTTTCAAAGTGCTCATTATTAATGCGCTGGTTATACCGACGCTCAACCCATCCACCGAACCGCAGATGTTTCTTACAAAGTTACAGAAGGAGAGGGTTATTAGCTTTCTCAAGCATTTTACAAATTAGGGTCGACTCGACAGCTCGGTGAGCGACCAGATGATTTGATGTGCCCGTTTGCGTACACTTAGATGAGTTGGTGAAATAATATTAATGGATTGTCATTCAATATCTCCCAAATAAAGTGCATACGACTCACAGGATCTGTAAAAACGTTAATACTTTTCTTTAATTGAAAAAAACTTCGTTCTGCTTGTGGGTAGCAACTAGCAACCCTATCGTCCGCAAGGAAATGACTGACGAAGTTTTAACCTGACTCGTGTACTTAACGGGTTTTCCACTTTAAACCAGTTAATTCTCTATTGAATAGCTGGTTAGTATGGCCAACTCTAAAACATGGACACAATTTCGAGTCTTATTCCCCAGACATTAAGTTGCACAATGTAAACATTTACAGCGGTGATCATGGATAATATTCCCAATGACGTGTACGACTATAACCTATTTATATCCTGAGGGTCTACTCCGAACTTCGGAAATCGAACTTCGTATCGAGCCGTCCCTTTCCGTCATATAGTGTATAACACGAGAGTGAAAGGGACGGCACGACACGAAGTTCGGAGTAGGCCCTCTGTAGCCAGCCGTCGCGCTGACGCCACGCGGTCTGGCGCTCAAAGCAAAAACGAACGAAGTTCGAATATCTCCCTCTCTGTCACACTTGCAAGCGACAGAGAGAGACATATTCTTACTTCAATCGCTTTCATTTCGTGGTAGCAGCTCAGGTCTGCCTCAGTCTACAATGTCTACATTATAGTTCAGGCTGAATTCAGCGGCTGTGTCGAGCCTAAAGCCTTATTATCAGTGATCGTACATTTTGTAGCATTTTCGGTGCAGCGTAGTGGTGTCAACGGAGTTGGTATGGATAAATACAATTTAAACGGTTAATTAAGGTTAATATTATAGTACCAGTGCAGAGAACAGGAAATTCGCACGTGTATCGTACAGTGTTTTACAGTACATATGGCTCTTTAAAGTTTTGACATATGCACGTAATCTGCTGATTACCGCACTCGTGCGGTAAAGTAGCACCATATGTACTGTAAACGTTATTAACGCTACTGAATCATAAGAATCCTAACCTGGTAGAAATTCCTCTAATTCGAACGAAGCGCTTTGCATCTTCTTTTATAATGCGCACTTCTAAGGTTTGGAATTCTCTGCTGGTGTCTGTATTTCCGAGTTCATTTAACCTAGTGAATAGGCATCTTCTGGGTGAGCTCGCTTCATCGTCGGCCTCATCTTTGCCCCCCGGCTAGATGCTGGCCAAGAGCAATTCCATTTTTAATAATAAAAAAAAGAATTTAAATTATTTATCCCAATTCCGTTAAAACCACTACGCTGCACCGAAAATGCTACAAAAGTTACGATCACTGCTTATTACACACGTACAAAACTCGTATGCGAGTTTCTCTACATTGCGCGAATTGACACATCGATTGAACTCATTATACCATAACCCGTAATGTTATGAAACTCGCTTGCGAGTCTCGTATGTGTGTACAGTGCTGCAGAGAAACCTGACCCCCTGCATACAAACTTCTGTGGAGAGGGGGTCACGTTTCTCCGCAGCTGACTGTACACAGGCCTTAACAAACAGTCGCTATTGGTGATTGTAAGAAGAATTCGAAGAATTTGTAACTTACTGAATATTGAAATCAATAGAACGGTACTTGTGGTTTATATTAACGTCAAAGAGAGTCTCAAGAGTGCTTTGAAGAAGTTGTGGCATTTCAACTTGTGAACTGGTTGGGTACCTACTGTATAAATTTATACTTTATTGTTGCGATGGGGGTTATATTATAACGCAAAGTATCGGTGAAGTTATTTAATTTTAATCAGAAGAAGTTAATAAGAAGAAGCTAATGCTGTGTCACGTAGTAATAGGCGCGGACTCGCTGGACTTGTGAGTGTCAAATGAGTCATTAATAATGACTCATTATTAGTACGCGGGAACTCACGAGACTTTACCAATGTATCTAAGTCGCTGAATAAATCTATCGTCGTGCTAAATAGGCATTTTAACTCTATCGCGTACCCTACGTTCGTAACAATATGGATATTTATTTATAACTGGATTTAGTTACAAGTTATCTTCCCTTATTTGAGCGTTCGTGGCCAGCGGCGCCCGCGTACCGCGTGCGGTATGCGAGGTTAAGCAATGTCGGGCGAGGTCAGTTCTTGGATGGGTGACCGCTTTGAGTGGTTACTAACTGAGCGCTCCCGTGCTTTGGAAGGCACGTTAAGACGTTGATCCAGGTTGCTGTCTATGATAGCAGTCGTTAAGCCAAGTTAGAGGCCTCCGGGCGGCTTGAGAACTTCTAACAGTCAAGTTGCCCACTCACTTGACAAGCCTAATCCCAATAAGGTCTACTTTCCCCCTCGGGTTGGAAGGTCAGATGGCAGTCGCTTCCGTAAAAACTAGTGCCTACGCCAATTCTTGGGATTAGGTAGCGGACCTCAGGCATCCTTCAGGATGCAACTGTACTGGGAATAACGCTAGGAGGATGATGATGATGATTGAAACGTTGTTGTATGTACGACGTATTGTCTGTTTCGTTTTTCCCGCTTTCTACACAATTGCTCGAAAATAAGCCGGATGAAATCCCCTATAGAGATGGGTTCACCTTTGTGTTCTAATCTTTTGTGATATGTAAGTATATTGTTGTAATATGTTATCGTGTGTTATAAAGTGCTTACATCTATACAGCGAAACCAGCTTCTTAATAGTCGAACGAGTGGAACAAAGTTCTCCGCTTCGGTTTCGACAAAATTGATTTCGTATGTACGGATGCCCTTCGTGCGCGAGTCCGACTCGCACTTGGCCGGTTTTTCTATTTCAAAGTCAAAGTCAAAATATTCTTTATTCAAATAGGGTTAGCAACAAGCACTTTCGAATCGTCAGTTATAACATGTATTAACATATATATTAATTAATTATTTAGAGCAATTTATTGATGCTATTATTATTCTTTAAAATAAATATTGTATTGTTGTAGACGGGTCTCTATTGTTATATCAAAAAAATATTGACAACATATCATTTCGCAAACAATTTTCCGCAAATTTTCATTTACCAAATTATTATTTGGCAAATAAACTCTTGACAAATAATTATAATACAAACCTAATGTCTGGCAAGTGAACAGTTAGACAATGACTCGTTTACCAACTAGTACTTTAACCAAATTTCAAGTAGTCAAATGTTTCAGTTGGAAAAACATATTTTACGCAAGCAAGCAAGCAAAGTTTTCCCGCTCTTTTATAAAAAAAATACTTTCGAAGCTTTGCTCCCGCTTTCGTCTTCTAACCTATCCGCGATCCGAGTCGGTTTTGCCACTAAGTTCCTGTTCCCTACTGCCTACGTGAAAACTTGAACTTGGCTTTGTGGCTATATTACTATTAGATTCATAGTTGAGATGTAGATATTGTACGATTTGTATTAAACTTTTAACTTGTTTCAGACAAATTCATTTGACAAAATATTTATTGTCTAAAGATTTTCTGCTTTAATGAAGTATTTGGTAAAAGACCAAATGCCTGAACGTTATTTTCCGTGATAATATTATGTTAAGTAAAAATTTGTCCAAATGAAAATGTGCCTACTAAAATTATTCCAAAGATTGCATTACCAAACGTAACAGTTGCCAAAATTTGTTTGGGTAATGAAATTTTACCAAAATAACTTTGGCAAAACGGCAGGTTCCCGTTGTGGGTATGTCAAAGTAAGAAATTATTTTGTAGTAAAATTCACAATAGGATCGTCAAAACATAAATAATAATAATAATAATAAGGTTGGTTGTATGAACAGGCCCCCCGCCTCTGGCTTGCCTTAACCGGCTCTCCAGAGTGGAGTCGCTAGAGCTGTTGCTCGGGGGTGGATGTGGTCACCTAAGTGGCGAGTTGGCTATATGTTTAAAGTCCAGTGCCACCTCTCTACCCCCAGCCCTCTGCACCGGTGTTGCCCTTAGGTCATTTTTAATGTCGCTATTTATAGGGGCCCATCTAGCAGAGGGCGAGTCACCGTCTGCCTGAGATAAAAATGTGAGACAGTTTTATTAGGTAGACGTCAGTTGTCTCATTCAATAGCCCAGCCATTAGTCCATCATATTCACCCAATAGTCCGGTTCATTTAGATTCCATCAACCAGCAATATTTCCTGTACACCCTGGCGGGTGCTGTGTCTGTGTGCGTCCCATGACACGGGCAGGGACAGCATCCGCTCGATGTACCCCATGCATTTCATTAAATTGTCAAAAGGGCCTCTACGTGTTGGCTATGTGGTACTCGGTTGGTACTTCGGTACTTCGGTACTTCGGCTCCGCGCACGCCTTCCAAAGGTCCGGGACACCATTGTCCCGTGAGCGGAAAAGACAAATAATAATAAATATATAAAAAAATAGAAATCTAGACAGTTTCTAGAATCAAATCAAAATATCAAAAAAAAAGATCATATTAATATCTAATGCCATAATGATTAATTCATTAATATTTCAGTCACAATTAATCCCACGGTGTTATTTTACTACTAGACTCTTTATTACTACTACTAGAAAAATTTATGATGGGACGTAAGTTTGGTATATTTTGCGATACTTAACATCAACGACTAGTTTAGCATTGTGTTTATTGACCCTGCGTACGAAGCTGATGGTCCTGAGTTCGATTCCCGGACAAAGAAAAAAATTGTGTGTTGAGCATGAATATTTGTTTCTCAGTCTTGGCTGTTTCCTATGTATTTAAGTATTTATATTTATTAAATATATCATCCTCAAGCCTTCTTGAGCGATATTTATTTATTTATTATCAGTTTATATAACTTCGTCATGAGGTGGCCTTGTTATCCATTGGACTCATTATCTGGTTAATAAACCGCCTTACAACACGGCTATATGTACGTATCCTACCTACATTTAACCCTAAAACCGTATAAAAACAATTATCAATTCAGACTCCGGCATCCCCGTCTTCCTAATGAGAAAAGTTCCAAAACCAAACCTGTCATACAACGGAACCTCGACGCTTAAAGAATTACGAGTATTAGGTAATTCCAGGTCACCTTCGCGTGGCCTGAGTTGGCCCGGGTTGGCCTGAATTGGCCCGGCTTTGCTCGACATTGCTCGACTTGGCCCGAATGGCATCACAGGTCGTTAATCTCCCGCGGACGCTAGAGCCATCAACGTTACTTATGTAGCGCGTTTTATCTGAGCAATTTTTTGCTGGAAGCCATTTGTGAAGTAATATTAAGAGCGTGCATTGGAAAATGAAGCGTTCTTTGGAACGCTGTACTGACCAGATTAGGAAAGAGTTAGGAATGATTTTCAGATATTGGTTTCTTGACTACTATGATTGTTTCTTTGCCGATTGATTGCTTAAATTTTCCGTGATAGAAATAGTCTGAGGTGTTGGGTCCTTATCTTCCTTTGTTCTTGAGCCTAGTCAACAATACATCATTTAGCTACTCAATCAAGTTAAAGTTATGGTATTTTCTTATGTAAAATATCTTACCTATGTGATTTTCAACATCATCATCAGGCACGTTACACTGCTGGCCGCAGACCTCCTTTCATTAATGGTCTCATTTATGTGAGGAGGTGCTGTGTCCAGCAGTGGGACGTATAGCTGATGATGAAGATAAAAATCTTATATCAAGAAACTGTAATAGAATTTCAAAAAGTTACGTGCATCGAAATAATCGAAATTTGTGCAAAAAACCATTCCCGAATAATTCTGCATCTCGTTTCTTCGTGTGCGGCTGAGATAAATGTGTCTCATATGTCATGCTTTAATCAAAACGAGGCACCAAGGCAAGGCAAGAAATTCAAAGCATATAGTATATTTTTTACAGTTTATTCCACTGGAAAACATTGTTATACGATCTTGCTTACCTTTGATGAAAGTAGTTTGCAAATGCATAAAGCTATGAGCTTCTTTCACGTCACTTTAAAATGCAAAGTTTCGTTTAAGATTTAAATTTAAAATATTATAATTCCTCCGGCTACGTGCTTATTTTAATCTCGCCTAAACGAGACTTATAATTTCAAATGAGCGGCGTACCTAATCTTTTAAATTAAAATTCCATGTATTTCATAATGCCTTCAGGCTTTTCGGTTAAAATAATTATTGTAGGTACCTAAAGTAAGACCAAGGAGAAGATATATACTCCAACCTTTTCTGATTCACCAACAAAAGTATATCGCTTCTTTTCTCTCTTATGCCATTATTTATCCTACCTCGTTGGCTTTACTGTACATTTGTAGTAAACAAAGATACACAAGAGTCCACTAATAGTCCTTATCTCCATGTAATAAGGTATACATTGGTCAGATTACTGTGTTGAATGGTTTGGACGGGTAGATTGAATTAAGAGATTTATGAGCCACTTTGAACCGTGTTACGTAGACAATAAGGCAAAGAGGAATTGAGATGAATAAGGGGAGCGTGACTGGGACGGAATTTAACCATATACCAACCGACATGTACCCTACATTTTTTATTCTTGACGTCCTGCACGACTACCACAAGACGGCGCGCGAGCTGTCTCACGCGCGATATAGACTATCCGTCTCTTTCTGTTTGGTACACACAGAAAGAGACGGATAGTCTATGTCGCGCGTGAGATAGCTCGCGCGCCGTCTTGTGCTAGACATGCTGTTCCTTGGAAGTACGTAAAGGCACACTATGATCACAGGATTTAATTTTCCGCTTTGTAATAGCGAAGACTCGTAGAACTACACTCAAGAGTGAAAGACAACGGGAAATATATTTTGTTTGCTCTGGACTACATTACGGTTCGCGTCGCGGTATGTGATAGTGCATCTCTCAACTAATACGACTCTTATCACACTCGCATCTTATTTCACGTGCAGTCTGTGGGTGAAGCATTCAAAGCGCGTCTACAACACGTTGAGAGTCCAGTACAACAATATCTCCAGGATGCTGTTCAAGCTGCATCGTCAGTGCAGTGCGTCCGGCATGTTTGCCGAAGCGCACACTGATGGCTTCCATGCCATCATACGCAAGAGGGTCGCCTCACTGCTGAGACGAGTGAGAGGAAGTCAGAATAGTATCCTGGGGATGTTGCAAGGACGGCTGGACAGCCCATGTGTTGAGGCACTGAGTTGGCATTGTCACGGGGAGGATGTAGAAGTCGAAGTGCCTATACTTAAAATCATTGATTTGACCGAATTGTATTAAAATAGTCCGTTCAAAAAGCGTCTTTACTATTTAAGCAAGAAGGTTCAAATCCTAATGGCAGTTTTTTAAAAGTAGAACATTTTTAATAATACTAGCACGCACTACTTAATTTCTTAATTATTGTTTCTCTGTACTTTAATGTAGGTAATACCTAACAAATATGGATTCTTTGAGTCTGAATTAAATGGTTGTTCTTTTATCTAATTCCAAATTCAAATACGACAGGCATCCAGGAGCGAGCATTTGATAAAATTTCTTAAATAGCTGTTTACGAGCACATTAAAATTTCAGTCACGTTTCAAAACACCAAGGATCGAAGACATTTTACGCTCGTTTTACTAAAACGGCTTTTATCTTCCTACTTCTTGGTCCTATCTCAACCTTAAGTTTAAAGAAACAAAGCTTATTTTAAGAAACATCAACAGGAAAATTCGGACTTTAGTAACTAAAGAACTCTGAATAAAGTGAACTGCGGCATCACTCGAATATTTGATGAAAACAATTCACTTTAGTCTCTGATTCATCACGTTTGGCGTTCGATTTATTAAAACGATTTTGTTCAATTCGACTCGAATTCAATTCTGGGTAAAAAGAGAAAATAGAGCATTCATGACGTTGAAACGGCCGAGAATGACCACTTAATAGACTGTTTCATCTGACGACATGTTTCTTAGTTAGTGTCGAGGTGGCCTGACCAGTGGCCATTTCATCATCATCAAACTTAAGAGCCACGCTCTTGTCGGTGGAGTGATTGGCATTCTTCTCTACTTTCTTCTAGTCTCTTTACCTCCCGATACGACGCGACACCAACTTTCTTCTTTACTTCGTTCAAATACGTTAGTCTAGGTCTTCCTCTGCCCCTTTTTCCTTCAACTTTGCCTTAGAAGATGTTATCAAAGAAAGTATCATGCCGTATAAGGCGTCCGATCATTTTTCCTCTCATGTTCTGTATTTATTTATTTTTTATTTATTGGCCAAAATCCATGATACAAAAGTAGTACATTGATTCACCAGCGGAAACCTCAGGGGTTTATATGCTGATGAGTAGTTCGCTTATGGTACATTCACTACATATACATACACTCGTTCATTAAAAAAGACTATTATTAGCTTCAGATTACGTTAGATATCTTTTTAAAGCCGGTATCGACTTCAAGCTGTATAGCTTCAAGCTGTTCAAGTATAGTTTTCAATAATGATCTATTTTCCTCTACTATGTTCAAAACATGGCCAGTGGCCATTTACTATACCTAAACACCGTCTCCACCGAGTGTTCCATGTTACATGGAACTATGGAACAGCAGAACCATTTTACCTGCTGTGCTACCGCGAACTTCGAAAATCGAACTTCGTGTCGTGCCGTCCCTTTCACTCTCGGGTTATACTCTATATGACGGAAATGGACGGTACGATAGGAAGTTCGATTTTCAAAGTTCGCGGTAGCACCCCTGCTCATCTCCTCTTCCTCCTCCGACAATGCGCTTGTGATTCTTTTAGAGTCGCAAGTGTACATAAGCGACAGTATCTGCTTACCGTTAGTCAGACCGTAAGCTTGTTTGCCACCGAGAGGCAATTTAGCGACCACATACGTGTCAATAGAATTTCAATCTTAGTTCTGCGATAAACAATTCAATCAAATTTTTTTTGTTCTGTTTAATTTAGATTGATTTTTTCTAAAAAGTGAGTTGTCTTTAAATTAATCACCAAAACGTAACCATCTTCTACATATATTTCGTTTATTGTTAAGCCTTCTAGATTGGTGGTGCCTTTTTAAGGGATAAAAGAAGTTGACTACCAAGTGTAATTGTCACGGGTTTCTGGGTAAAATATGCTGGTCTTTAAAGCCTGTAACGCCGATAAATCGCTTTTCAATATTGCAATTGCGTGATCTTTGAAGCGGACATCCGTTCCTATGAGTGACGTTTGGTCGACCGTCACCACACGTCATTTTCAGGTATAATAGGTATGGTATTATTAATTTAAGGCTAGTGGACTATTTGCGTCGGTTAGCAATGCGTTTTTTAGTAGATTCCTTTTATTAGATAACTGCTAAGGAAATTGCTGACGGTTCTTTTAGGGCCTTTATGTTCTTATTGGTAAATAATTAGCTGATGCTGTTCGCATAACCGGCGCAAAGATATTTTTGTTCGTTTAGAATATACTGGGAATACGCTATGCAAATGTATAATACAAACTAACATACTTATACGTTATACGTTTTTTCCTGTTGGATAATTATGTAATTTTTTACTTTGGATATTGACATGTAATATGAATTATTATTAATAAATATGAGTATGAGTATGAGTAATGTTATGCTCACAAATAAAAATAACAAATGATGTGAAAACATTGGACTTGGTTCCCTAGCACGTAATTATCTCGTTGAATTGGAACATTTTATTGAATTCCCTACCCAAATTAAGTCGAAAGCGTTGGCTCGAGGCAAACAGCCGACTACAATTCAATTAGGCTCCGATTAAATATCGGTTTCCAAGAGCGGACGCAACAGTCGCGATGGAAGATTGAAGTTGATATTAGTACAATTTATATGCTATGTTTAACTTGAGGCCTTTTTTATGGATATACGGCACGTGTACGTTGCGCCGCTGGTATACTCGTATATTTCAACACGTTTTTCATTCGCTGGAATCAGATAAAGACAATGACAATGATAATCTGAGAATTTATGTAAAGAATTTGTGTTAATTATTTATGTTAAGTATACAAAGTAATCTATAACCTAAACTAAACTAAACATAAAATAAACTAAAAAATAAATAAACAATGGGGGTCGGAGCCCAGCGGTAGGATGCCAAAAAGGCTAGCAGCATTGCCGCGCACGCCATTACCGCCCGCCGATTTATGCGTTGAGCAAGGGACGCGTCAGCCTTCTAATCACCCTTGTTGGGGATTGGAATACTAATTAATAGTATATATATTAGTTCAAATAATCGTTTTCGTTTATTCTGATAATAAAAACATTTACTCTGTAATTTATGAGATAAATTGCGCTCGGTATATGCGAGGTCACTTATGGAGGTCAAGCAACGTCGGCTGGGGTCAACCGCTTTGGGTGGTTACTAACTGAGCGCTCCCGTGCTTTGGAAGGCACGCTTAGCCGTTGATCCCGGCTGTTGTCTATGACAGCAGTCGTTAAGCCACGTTAGAGGCCTTCGGGCGGGTTGGAAGGTCAGATGGCAGTCGCTTCCGTAAAAACTAGTGCTAACGCCAATTCTCGGGATTAGGTAGCAGACCCCGGGCATCCTTCTGGATGCAACTGTACTAGGACAACTTAGAATTTATGAATCTTATGGTTCAAAATATCACCAACGGTTCAAAAAAGGTCTATCTGGTCACCCGTTACGTCAACAATATGTTTACCAGCTGGTAGGCAAGGGTGGTAGCAATAAGGAGTTCCTTGAAGGTGCTGTGCTAGAAATGCACTGGGACCCCATTGCCGTAATATCTCCATCTCTCCCTCCATTTAAGAATGTTTTTTAATTAAAAAATGATGTCCGACAATGGAGCCAATTACTAGGTCCTGTGAGAAGCGACGATGGAAGCTTCCGAGTCCGTTAAAACGTCGAAATGGAGGATCTTGTGGCCGCACCCAATATCATCGGACAGACGAAAGCAGACCGTCTCCGCTGGCTCGGCCATATGGAAACGATGGGAGAGGATCGGGGCGCCAAGCGGCCCTACCTGAATCCAGTAGGAAGGCGACCAGTCGGATGCCCCAGGTGGACGGTAGCACGATGTCGTTGAGACCTGCGCAGTCTGCAAGCCGCGAACTGGCGGGACGTGGCACAGGATCGGGTTAGGTGGCGACGACTTGTGTCCGAGGCCAAGATTCACTTTGGGTCGGTGAGCCATTGTTGTTAGTTAGTCCAAGAAACGTTTGTATGAAAAGAGCCATGAAACTTTCCTCCTTTAAAACGACTTTATATCGATTTAAACTTGCACGATTTTAACACATTATTGTCCACTTAATTTGTAAACCGTGTTATGCATTTATACATGAGAAAACTACCAAATTGTCTAGTTGGCTAGGTACTACTAGAAATAATGTACAAGGCCTACATCTATGAAAAATATTGATGTGGGCAAGGTGCCAAAAACATGTTTACGCAACGTCGCCTTGCTACAAATATTCTTAGGCCTTCCACTTCTACTGGCTCAGGCTTAGCAAGCCATTTTGTTATGCATATTTTTAACTGACTTCATAAAAATAAGGAGGCTCTCAATTCGTCGGAATATTTTTTATGTATGTTTACCGATTACTCGGAGACTATTGGACGAATTTCAAAAATTTTTTTTTTTTGTTTGAAAGGGTGTTTTCTTGTTGGTCCCATTGTCATGGTGACGGGATCTTGGAAAAATCGAGGGAACTCTTCAAATTACATAGCAGGAGTGGCCGAGTGTGAGTATGGAAATGTTTGGTTCAGGAGTTTGGAGTCGGTTTCTTTTTTGTTAAAAATGTACTTATTATTAGGTGCTGTTTATACAATAAGAGACATACGTCAATATGGATCTGCGGTGTAAAAAGGCGGTGGCGTAAGGTGGCGGTGAAAGGCCAATTACGTCGGTTCTTCAGTCCAGCCCTCTTATTCACAAACCGACTAGTTCTCACCTGTCACCTCACATCTCACCCGTTTTCATATGGAAACTGTCAAATGCCAGTTGTCAAATTTTGACAGTTACCATATAAAAACGGGCGAGGGCGAGTCGGTCTGTGAATGACACCCCAACACGGTGCCGGTTCCGGAGTTCTACGAACTTAATTACCAATAGAATTTCCATCTGGCTCACTCGTCCTCTTAGCGTTATTCCCAGAACAGTTGCATCCTGAAGGATGCCTGGGGTCCGCTACCTAATCCCAAGAGTTGGCGTAGGCACTACTTGATTTGAAGTTTGATAATTCGCTAAGTGTGTAGGTACAGTCAGCATCATAAATATGTATCCATTTCGGAACTAATGTCTGGGGAACAAGGTTCAAAATTGTATACATATTTATGATGCTGACTGTACTTAGCGAATCCTCAAGCTCCAAATATATTGAAGGCACCGGAAATGCTCATATGACAATCCTTTATTTAAATACACCAGTTTACGATGTCCGCTTAACATTCGTTAGACTACACGTTTACACGGCACCATCGGGTGTAAAGAAATAAAATCAATCACTTTATTTTTATTCTTCAATAAGTTCAATCAGTAAGAGTGGTCGCCCGGCCGACATGACTACAAAAACTCGAGGTACCTAGTTATGTCGTGTGTATTATCATTGTGTTCGATGTTTGCATCAATAATGCTTAAGTAAGGAAAGCCTTATCTTGTCTTATATAAAATTCAAAATAATACTGTCCTGGTATCTTAATTAAAAGCTGTTGCACGCCTATAATTAAGATACAGGCAAGACTTGTGTTATCTTATCATTATAAATGTATAAGCCTTGTCTTGTTGGTGTGTCTGATAAATAAATTAAAATAAATAAATATAGCCAAGAAAAGAAGTCTGTCGCTCTTCGAATCTTATTTTGTGCATTAAGGTTCAAAAGTCCACCACTTTGCTGGCTGACTGTACCTAGGTGGGTAATACGTTATTTCTGTGGGTCTGCGTAACTCCGGACAGCCTTGCCTTGCCGGTAAGAGACCTGCATATGCCTCGCCGGATTTGATCAAACAGGAATAAGGACTTATCTGACTGAGGATAAACTTGTAACGTAAAACTTTTACAGTTCTGCTTTGACCGAAAATATGGTTTTGCTTGGAGAAAAAGTCACCTTGAGAAAAAAACACCGGAAAACGGTTCATGTTTTTTTGTACTTATTATTAAAATATTTACATCATGTTCACCTTAATTTTCCACTCATACCATAACGAATTTCGTAATCATAACACCGGCCTTCGTTGATTTATACGCAATAATATAAGTTACTAGCTGGTGCCGTCTGCGCAGGATTAGCATTTGGACAATTCACACAATATCTTTATAAATTGTAGCCTATGTGTTATTTTGATGTATAACCTATATTATTGTAGAGTTTCATTTAAATCCATTCAGTAGTTTTTACGTGAAAGAGTAACAAACATCCATCCATAAGGACTGTTCAATTTACTAAGCGGACATATTAAACTCAAGCTTTAAACCTTAAACTAAAACTAACTAATAAGTACTGGCCGGATATAAAATGACCATGGATAATTCTATCAAGTGTTTTATATATTTTATTAAATGTCAAAATATTTTTCGAGATGGAACGAATTAATATTGAAGATCGAAAATTAATCTTGCAGAATTGGTGTACAGGCAAATTTTCATTGCGGAAAATTGCTAATAAGTTTCAATGTTCCAAGTCAGCGGTGTTTCAAATAATAAAAAAGTTTGGGGAGCACCATACCCTCGAAGATTTACCGAAATCGCGACGCCGAAGTGGATCGGCAAACCCACATATCGATGAAAAAGTCGTGTGCTTGTTAAAAGCTAAAAAGTACATGTCCGTTCGGGAAATTGCTAAAAAAGTAGGTGTTAGCATAGGTACTATACAAAATATAAAAAAAAAATTAAATAACATACGGACATACAAGAAACAAAAAATGCCAAAGAGAAGTGTTGAGCAACAAAAAAGGTGCGGAAATTTATATCATATGTTACTGACAAATAAATCTCGATGCATTCTCATGGACGATGAAACGTACGTAAAGTTTGACACCAATACGTTACCAGGGCCCCAGTATTACAATGCAGTTGTAGGAGAAAATGTACCCGATGCCGAAAAAGCCATAAAGATGGACAAATTCGGTAAGAAAGTTCTTATATGGCAGGCAATTTGTTCCTGTGGCCTCAAAAGTAACTCTTATTTTGCAACCGGCACTATTAATGGCGAAATTTATAGAAATGAATGCATCAAAAAACGGTTGCTTCCAATATATAGAACGCACAGTGTCCCCCCTTTGTTTTGGCCTGATTTAGCAAGTGCTCACTATGCTGGTCAGACCGTGACGCTGTTAAATACAAAAAACGTTGAATTTGTTAAAAAGGTAGACAATCTACCAAACTGCCCGGAGCTCCGCCCAATCGAGCGATACTGGGCCATTGTTAAGAGACACCTGAGGAAGGATGGCCGAGTAGCTGGTTCATTAGAAGAATTTAGACGCATGTGGTTTTCTGCATGTAGAAAAGTTTCAAAAAGTGACGTGCAAGCACTTATGCGGCGAATCCGGGCTAAAGTCCGAAAATTCTACCGTTGTAATTAAATTTGATTATTTTTGTGTTTATATTGCATTATTTTAAAATTGTAAATAAATATTCATCATTATAAACTTATTTTTGTAATAAGAATTTCCTATATAAACCGATTTTTGATGTCCGCTTAGTAAATTGAACAGTCCTTACTTACAAACTTTCGCGTTTATAATATTGGTAGGATTAATAGTATCTTATACAAGGAACAGAAGCAAGGAGGTTAGCTAGAGAACGGATATTTTTATTTATTTTACGTTAAATGTTAAATTTTCATTTGTTCAATTAGTATCTTACATACACAACCAAATAAACTCAAGCTACAAATCAAGAGCAAAACGCTCACGGGGCACATTTATATAACACACAATTCATTTCAGAAGTATCTTACGCAACGGAAAGTGAGAAAGAGGTAAGCTCGAGAATATTTCCATTCCAGTATTGAGGCTGTGACACATGGGCCATAAAATAAGATATCTCTGCCGGAGGGGGTGCTTAAGCACTCTATATAAACGTGACAACAAAAAGTTGTTTTTCGTTAGGGAGCGCTCGTGGCCCAGCGGCGCCCGCGTACCGCGTGCGGTATGCGAGGTTAATGTAATGTCGGGCGAGGTCAGTCCTTGGATGGATGACCTTTTTGAGTGGTTACTAACTTAGCGCTCCCGTGCTTTGGAAGGCACGTTAAGCCGTTGATCCCGGTTGCCGTCTATGATAGCAGTCGTTAAGCCAAGTTAGAGGCCTCCGGGCGGCTTGTGAACTTCTAACAGTCAAGTTGCCCACTCACTTGACAAGCCTAATCCCAGTAAGGTCTGGTTCCCCCCTCGGGTTGGAAGGTCAGATGGCAGTCGCTTCCGTAAAAACTAGTGCCTACGCTAAATCTTGGGATTAGGTAGCGGACCCCAGGCATCCTTCAAGATGCAACTGTACTGGGGATAACTCAAGAACGGTTGGGCTGATGTTTATGATGTTTGATTTGTCTTCACTCCGAATAGAAGAATAACTATTAAATTACATTACCAATAAACAAATCATACGAAAATACTCAGAAAAAAAAACTTCAGCTTATTTATGCAATTTTATAGTAGATTATACACTAAGGGGATAAAGCACTGTTTTATGTCACGGGAGCGAATTGAATCCCGAACGTAACGAAGGACTCATAATTTAACTCCTGAGCGTAGCGAGGGAGTTATAAGTTAATTCCTGAGCGAAGCGAGGGAATTAAGACTGAGTCCTGAGTGCAGTGAGGGGTTCAACCGCCCAAGACTAAACCAGTCTTATCCCCGAGGTGTATACTCTACTTTTCACACCTTATGCGAGACAAAAAAACAGGCTCAGTAGATAAAGGTATTTTTCCTTTGACTTCTCTGGCAGCAGATTGTTGACAATGCCTATGGCATCTAATTTCATAAACTCAGGAGTCAAAACACTTTCATCACTCGACATTTTCAATATTATTTTTGAAATTAAATCTTCTATAGGCACCTACAAGAACTCGATTTGTTCGTCACGCGTGAACAAATGAAGGCGCGCGACGTTCCAAATTCGAAAGCACAAGCCGTGGTCCTAGATTCGAAATTCGAATTTCGAACAACGCGCTCCTCCGGACCGGGGTTCACACGGAGGCAAACTTCATTTATTTTGTCAAATCAAGTAGGCCATGGCCTAGGACAAATTGTATTTAGCAAAATTAAACTTTATGCATATAGTAATAAGAATTATGAAAAGTGAAATCATATTATTAACCAGCGGGTTATAATGAAATTCAGTACAACATTATAACCCGGCTAATACCAAGGGATTTAATGTCTTGCTTTCGGTGAAAAAAGGGACGCGGTTTGACCATAGAAAGTTGTGACGTCATATCTCTACAAACGTCATACTAACCGAGCTTTTTTGACGTTTGGAAAATTTTGGGGTTTTCCTTCTCAGTATCATGTGCCGACTGGCCTCATAAGTAGCCTGGACACTTTGGTACTTTGTCGCTTTAAACCGTTGGATATTTAGTGTGACAGTGGGTCGTTGCGGGACGGAGGCGGTTTTGTGGTAAAGCGAACGCGGTCCGAAGGACGTCGCACCAAAAAACCGCGCGCGATAGCGGAACGCATGCGTCATGTGTGACATATGAAGAAGTAATCAGTCGCTCGCTCGCATCGAACCGGTTCGAACGCACACTGCGAAACTACCTACGCTAACGCGCATCAATTACGGTTAAAATGGCAAATCATAAATGCTCTAAGTGCCAAAAATTTGTAAACAAGAAGTCTCCGGGGCTAATGTGCTCTAAGTGTAATAAGTGGTTCCATGCATCGTGCATGGCTATGTCTACGGAACAACTGAGTGCCTTACAGTCAACGGACTCCGTGGATTGGAAATGCCGAACCTGCACAGGGACCGCAAAACCAAAGCGGCTGTCGTGCATCCTACCAGAAGATGAGGACGAAAACACCGATACCGAGGTCATAACGCAAAGCGTAGCAAAAAACATCCTTAAAGATTTACGGCGTGAAGTGCGTGACACAATACGCATAGAATTGCAGTCGTCACTGCAATTTTTTTCCGACAAAATAGACGACTATGAAATCAAATTAAAATCAATGCAAGATAAAGCGAGCTTATTGGAAAAACAATGTTATGATTTGCGAAATTCATATAAAAATGTCAAGACACAAAACGAGGCTCTAGAACAGAGATTAGCTGCCATCGAACAGTCCCAGCTAGCGGAATGTGTCGAGATATGTGGTGTGAAAGAAGTGGAAAATGAGGATATCACAAAAGTATGCAAAAATATCTGCAATGCGTTCCAAGTTCGGCCTGAGGCGATAATAAAAGCCTACCGCAAGCAAAAAAAGGGCAGCGCGAAAAACAATATGTCATCTACTATTGTGGCCAAGCTATCTGAAGGTCACAGAGAAAAATGGCTCTCGGCTTCAAAGAACTCCCACGTAACGGGTAAAGATATCGGCTCTGATGAGGAGGACGCCAAAGTGTACATCCGTGAGCTACTTTCGCCTCACATATCGTACCTTCTGTGGAAGGCCAGGTCGAGCCTGAAGGACACGGAACTCTATAAATATGTATGGTACACTAACGGGAAGGTATTAGTGAGGCAAACAGAAAACGGAAAAGTGCAAACTGTTAAATGTGAAAACGACATTAAGGACCTCGTTTTTCAAGCGGGGAACAAGGTGGAGCCTTAAGAAACCTCTACCTACATTATTAGCATTGAAATTTTATAACCATCATAATAAATAATAAGTGGATTCTTTAGTTATAGAAAATACGTATGATGACTGGAATTCATTCACAGACGACATTGAACTAAAAAACCACAACCATCTATGTGTACTACATGTAAATATACGATCCATGATAAAAAACTTCGCCAGCCTAGAATACATAGTGTCTACCTGCCAACACACAATACATGTTATCGTAATGACGGAAGTCAACATAAGGGACGAATGTAAAAACCTTTTCCAAGTACCAAACTACGACATGCATACAGAACTCCGAGCCCACAGACGAGGGGGCGGCGTAATAGTATACATTCATAAAAGCCTATGCTTCACGAGACACACGATACCCACTACCTACTTCGAGTGCATCTTAGGCGAAATCGAGACATCATACAAGACTAAAATGGGCCTTTGCGCGGTGTATAGGCCGCCTAACCTTAATAAACCGGCATTTATTCAAGAAATTACGCGTGTCGTCGGACTTTATACAAGTAAGAATCCCTATATACTTTTAGGTGATATGAACATTAACATATGCGAGCGCAGCACAATCCGCAACCAATACCTAGATTCTATGAGTGAGCTAGGACTCGAATGTGGTATAACACAATACACGCGTGTTGAAAACAAAGGAGATATAGTAACTAAAACATGTATAGATCATATTTTTTTGCGCGCGACTACCCACAGGGAAATGTACACGGCAGTGATAAACAACGCGATCGCGGACCACTACATAACAGGTTCTATTATAGTGCACAACACCAAGACAAGAGAATCCGGGTATAAAATTAAAAATCAGTTAGATAATAAGCAATTAGAATGTGAGCTACGTAAAATAGACTGGAACCCTGCCTTAGATCTTGTTTACCCACACGATATACTTAAATACATTACAGATAATTTTTGCGAAGTTTATAATAAATGTATGAAAAAATGTAAAATAAAGGAAGGAAAACGCCAGGAATGTAAATGGATTAATAGCCGCATTATTAACATGAGTAGAAAAAAAATAGAACTGTTGAAGATTTGTAACCAAGACCAAAGAAATAAAACAAATAGATTACTATATAATAAATATAGAAATCTAACGAATAAATACATACAAAAAACTAAAAATAATTATATTAAAAACGATATAATAAATAATTTTAATAATCAAAAGAGAGTATGGCAAATAGTAAACAATATCTGCGGCAGGGTTTGTAAATCGATTGACGACATAATAAATAAGCACTTTAAGTCCGATACACAATCAATATGTAATACTTTTGCCTACGGCTTTGATGAAAATGTAAAAAACTTATGTTCAGCCTGTGATGTCAATCTGCTACACAGTGGGTCGCACCACCAAGAACCTATTGTATCCATGAGGTTAAAAAAGGCAACTAATGATGTAATTTTGAAAATCATAAAACAGATGAACAAAAAAAAAAGTCCGGGTATTGATAACATACGTGTAAGGGATTTGTTATATATTAGCACGGAGATAACGCCAGTTATCACACATCTCGTTAACGCGTGCATTTCCACGTCCTTATACCCCGATCAGTTAAAAATAGGTATAATTAGGCCCATACATAAAAAAGGTACATATTGTGACATAAATAACTACAGACCAATTACCATTTTGCCCAGTATCGATAAGATAGTTGAGAGGTATATCGGCGATGAAATAGGGAGCTTTCTATCAAAAAATCACATAATTAACGACAAACAGTACGGGTTCCAGAAGGGTCGAAATACCTCACAGCTACTATCAACATTTGTAAATGAGGTCAACCAGCAACTGAACAATAGAAACCAGGTGCTGGTTGTCTTCATTGACTTCAGTAAAGCTTTCGATACATTAAGTTATCCCAAGCTTTTCTCGAAACTCGAACAGGTTGGTATACAGGGGCCTCTACTGGAGTGGTTCCGTAACTACCACACAAACCGAAACACCATCGTACGCGTCAACAGCCGAGAAAGTGACCCTATTCCTACTCAAAGAGGAACAGCACAGGGATCAATTTTGGCCCCAACTGAATACCTAACATACGTTAACGACATGTGTAACCTCTTCACTGAGGGCTCTGTATACCAATTTGCCGATGATACATGCTTAGTCACCTATGGTAAAAAAATTCATGAGGCACAGGAGACGATGCAATCTAATTTTGATACGCTGTGTAAATGGGCTCATGATATGGGCTTAGTTATCAACGCCAATAAAACAAAACTACTGCATATACGTTCCCCTTACGTCAAAAGTGTCAAACCTACAATTATTGCTCATTCACACAGCTGCTGGCACGGCCCGCCTGCGCACGCGTCGTGTGCGTGCGGGTCGCTCCAGCTGGTGGACCAGCATACCTACCTGGGCCTTGTGATCGACAAAAACCTGAACTGGAAACCCCATATTGATTACGTTTGTAATAAATTACGATCACTGCGTTCTCAAATAAATATTCTCAAATATAAGTTACCGTATAATACATTAAGATTGATATATATCTCGCTGGCAGACTCGGTAATAAGCTATGGTTTAAGTAGCTATGGGCGAACGTACAAAACACATATAGACTCTGTCTATAAACTCCAACTTAGTATACTTAAAACTATAATACCTCGACACTTAAATAAATTCGAAAATGAATCAGATATCTTTAAGCACTGTAAAGTAATGGCTATCTATGATAAAGTAAATATGTCTATAGTTCTTGACGAGTATAGTAAAATAAACCTGTTAGTTAAAAAATGTAGGCATAAGAACTTACGTGACTCAGTACTTCAACCTAGGTATAGCCTGCCGAGGTATGTAAATGTTTATGGCAAAAGGACGTGGGAGTACATGCTACCTAACATATTAAACAAATTACCAGATGACCTGTATACAAACATTTTCAAAAATAAAAAGTTGTGTAAACACGTATTTAAGAAATTCTATATACACTCGAAATCAACGAAAAACGAGTCAAGTTGCACAGGCACAGGAACGAACAGAGATGTATGATAACGGGTAGGTGTTAAATTCTATGTCATCTGTATACTCGTAGCTATAAATAAACAATAACGATGTGAGCGGTCTTACCATTTGCGCCACGCATAAACCTCTAACAGGTTTCCTGTGGTGCATCTTAGTTTAAGTTTTGTCTGTATGTTTCTTTAATATGAATAAATTAAAAAAAAAAAAAAAAAAAAAAATTGACACCACAAAGTACAATATATATTGGCTATGTGCGAAGTAGGTGGTGGGGGTAAGCTAGGCGATCGTAGCGCACACCATGGCAGAAATGTGTACTTACCGGGGACCACTGTCAAATTTACTTTCACGTTTTCTATTGGTTTCTTAACGGTTTCCTACGATTCGTTTCGTTTGTATGTATTTATTTATTCTCTTATTTATTTCAGTAAAAATTCCAATACGGGGTCTTTCTCGTTTACAAAAGTAAATAAAATATTCATGTGTCATTATTTGACATATCTGAGTTTTGATATTGTCTCGGGACCTTTGACGTTTGACGTTTCAGACGTGCACATAGCCAATACTATTGACAGTCCACAGAGTCGTAGAGATCAATAATGCAAAACCGCCTCCGGCCCGCACCGCGCCGCCACCGCTCTGTGCGTTTCGAGCTTAAAGCGACATGGTACAAAAGTGTGCATGCCCCTTGTGAGGCCGACCTTACGATTTATTCTGGAAAGTTCTTTTCAATTAAAACGACCAAGGCATACTATCCTAACTGAAGTAAAAATACTTAAAGATTTGTTGAAGATATGTTAAGGACTGGCGACATATGTAAAAAAAAAACAATAATATACATTATTGTTTTTTTTTTACATTTTCTCTGTAATGTTTTCCTATTTACAAGCCGCGCGGCGTATTTGAAGAGGCTTAGCTCAGCAGTGGCTGTGCGTATTATGTATTAAAAAAAAACCTTTATAGGGCGTAATCCCACCTAACAAAGATTAGGTAGGGATTACACTATACAGAGTGATTCAGGAGACGTGAACAGGACCAACACACTACATACATAGTAAATGGCAATGAAAAAAAACCTGTATTTTAATTTTTGTTAAGTTAAAGTTTAATTCTCTACAATCATGGTCACCCCTACAATAACTGGTTTATAAAGATTAAACCTTTGTTATGACAGCACTTTAATTACGAAGAAAGTAAATTGTCACATTGAGTGAGATACGATATTTCAAAAGTAATCGGACTTCACATTCAATTTGAAACATATCACTTGACTGAAGTATTCTGATTTCTGATTGTAGAGTGACCATGAATTTCGAAAATAATTTAAAACATTTTGTTTTCAACACCAAAGAAAAATGAACGTTAATTTCACTAATAGTGGCACGAAGCAGTAGCTTATGTATGATTTACTGAATCCGTAGTGTTGAGCTTGCTCACGTCTCCCGAATCATCCTGTAGAATGGTTTAATACAATACAAATACACTTTAGAGCACACGTCACACAAACGAATTAGTATAAGTATATATTTAAAAAAAATATTTTTATTTTTTTTCTAATCTTTTCACTTTTCAGATCTTTTAATAATCATTTCTATCTCCTTATAAAAGTACTCAGAAGTTGTGTAAGTAGGTCGCGGTAGACAATAGGTGGTCTTATCGCTAAAGAGCGATCTCTTCCAGACAACCTATAGGTAGCGGAGAAAAGTAAGATAATATATGCAGTAGGTGTTGCAGAGATTAATATGAAACATACAAAATAATTTGTAAAAAACATACTTTCATATTTATTTCTCTAAAAAGTTAGAGGATAAATTATCGGCCACTAAACACGACAACGCCACAACGGTGCTTAAAATAAGGTGACGGTACGGAATCGCAGTGACGAGTGGGAGAAACTTATGAGTTAAAAACGTCACGCATGAGGCACGTCACTGCTTTTACGGTGCTTCAGTGCGTTTTAAGCAGCTGTGAGGCCGGACCTTTAATCAGAAACATCATAAAATCATGTTATGCAACAGTTACGTAATAAGGATTCTTAAAATTCGAGAGCCGCTGTAACAAACCGAACGTAGTGAGTTTAGTTATTAAAGACTCGAGAATTTTAAAACCTAATTATGTAACGTTGCAAAAAATATTTTTTACGACGGCAAAATAAATAAATTAATATTAAAAAATCGATATGGTGGCAGAAGGCATTAAAAAAAGCCTCTTTAAAAAAAACAGTTGTATAATAATGTATGTAAATCTATGTTGATTCTCCCAACAGTCATATAATATTCCGTGAGTTATATAATGACTTCTCTATGGTATAGACTTGCACTTGTAAAAAAAGTATTGTTGTAATACTACTGTCAGTCATTTAACTGGCAGATAATAATGCTGGAGTAGAAAAAAAAGAAAATAATCGAAAAGAGCGGAACATTGAGCAAAAGTTATACGAACCAAGTAGAGGTGCATGTAGAGGTCATCGGTCTATATATTGTACTTTGTGGAGGTCATGTCGTAAAGTAGCGGCGCGGGAAAAGGTGCTCAACAGAGGGCCTACCGCGAACTTCGAAAATCGAACTTCGTGTCGTGCCGTCCGGTATACAACAAGTTCCTATTCCCTTGTAAAAGAGACTTTTTTACCGCTTCATGTCCGTATACTTAGGCGACTTCCTGACTTGGCGGGGCGGGTGCGATATGTCATAGGTATATTTTGCTACTTGACGTGAATTTACCGATGTGAGATTTCCTCACTTGACGAAATACTGTCAGTAATACTTTTGCGCAGTAGCAATACCATGCGCAGAAGTGGGGCAGTACTGCATTAGTATCGGTTGACACTGACAGCTGACAGTTTTCTCATATCGTACCGCCCACGCATCGACAAGTCAGGAAGGCGCCTTAATTAATAAAGCCTATTATCCTCTTGACGAATCCCTATGTCAATCTTCAAATGAAATGTAATAAATTAAATGCGTACTTTTATGAACCTACATTTATTTTATACATAAACTCACACCTATATTCCCAAAAGGGTTACGCAGAGCACAAGAAAACTGCATGATTATAGATGGAGAAAATGTGATATTGTATTGACAGGCGACCAAATAGCCGACTCTTATGATACCCAAGGGAAGAAAGGGGGTGGTGCTATTCTAATCCGCAACCACACGGATAACCTTTAAGAAATGTTCAATTTAAACCTTTAAGAAACTCGTATTCTGTATACCTGTAACTTTGTATTCTATAAAAAATGATATTGAATTGAATTTGATTGCAAGAAAATAAAGGAAGAAGCTGCCCTCGGAATAGTAAAGAGGGAGAAAGCTGCATCAAACTGCACCTAAAAGAGCCTAGCTTTTAAAAAGATGAGATGATAATGTATAGGTACATTGATTATTTATATAACTACATTGCAGATGGTAATAGGTCAATATTTTGTATGTAAGCGCACCAAATTCATATCTTGTATTAGTTGCACCGCCTACATCTTTCTGTTTTGCCTGAAGACTGGTAGATAATGTCTCATGGCATTAAGTCCGTCTTTTGTACGTTAAGATATCTTTTTGTGCATTATTAAACCTTAATAAATAAATCCCTGTGCCTTAAGTAACCAAGTATAAGGATCAAACTTAACCATTATTTTTGTATTTTTTCTAGGATTCACCCGGCCGCAATCACTCTTATGTCCGGTATTAATAGTCCGTCCTTTTCGCACTTTCCAACTTGCTTATAAGAAATGGGTGCTTTATGTCGGAAATATATGCGATCGGTAAGCCAGCCCGGTAAAAGAGCACAAAAGACACTGATAATTTTCAGGGACAAAAATCTACAAGGTTCACTTTGAAATACAGATTTTTAAATGCTTTTTATACATGTATAATTTTTAAATGCTTTTTTAAATATAGAATGTCTAAATGTAGAATGAACGTACCGTAGTATGCATACTGGCGTCCGGCCAGCTGTTCGCAACCCTCGGCAGCTATTAATACGCCCAGGGTATCGATCTCCGCCGGAACAGTTATGTAATGTGCACGACCAAAGGTTTCGCGCTCCTGACTCACTGAACACACATTTTAACTTTAAACTGGTGTTTTAAAACTATAGTCTGACAATTTTTAAACTTAAACTTTTATTGTTTTATTTTTTTTAAATATTGCTTAGAACGTGGGCACATTGGGTGTTTTATAAGTGTATATGGAAGGCTGGAATTGACGATGGGTGGGTTTTTTATTTGGGTTTTCGCTGTGGGGCACGACTAGCGAGAACGGTGCCCAGGGACGACTGCCGTTTGGCGTCTGCGCGGCGTCCTTTCAGACATACAACCTTTTTCAATCGCTATCAACCTAACTTCAACCTTAGATGAGTAGAATACGACTCAAACTTGATTGTAACTGTGTCTCTGAGTAAGCAAAATGTCTCTGCGGTAGACTAAGCGCTATTGCGAAAGCCATAGGGTTGATATTATGTGTTTTTGGCGGTTTTAAAAGGTGGTTGTATAGTATGAAGTGGTTTATAGAACAGCGTCGGAAGCTAGCGTTGTCTGTGATGTCAGAGGAAGCAATAGTTCTGTTTTACGTTGGGTAATGATTTTACGTGTTTTAGGTCAAAGGTTACGTTTTAAGAGGAAATTTGTCGATGCTTGTGCACTTATTGTAAGTAGAACATGGGGAAAGACAATTTTGAAGCGAAATTTTATCGTTTTTTATAGCTTTTGTCTTAATATTTGGGACTTCGATCATAATTTTGCTTCAACGTTGAGGCATTAAATTGACCTCTGTATATAAAACATAGGATATTAGATAATAGGGATATTTGACTACAAAGAGATCAATCAACCTAAAGTTACAAAAATATGTATCCATGACTTCAAAGCCCTCAAAGAGTCATTTCGCCGGATGACATACAAGTGTTATGATTTCGTAAAAAATAGGGTAATTTTTGTATAATTTGTTCAAATTGAGGGTAAGCGATAATATTGTAATACCAGATCGAAAGTATTGATATTGATTCCCTACCTTTTTGGGTGGGGGTACACGATCAAAACCCGATGGCGGGACGCAGTGAGGTCATTCGTTAACGAGCGCTAGCATTGAGTGGAGGTTCAATCGAAGTATTAGGTTGTAGATGTATAATTCTGATGCACTTTTATTATCAATCGTGATTCTATCATCGGGTATGAACCCGGTAACTCCTGTAAGTGCATAAAGTGAGACACAGTACAGTTGTAAGTTTGAAGAATCATCTTATTTCAGAAGTGAGCATTATCCACGAATGCCCACAGCAGTCATGTAAGTACAAATTATATCCTTAAGCCATCCAGACTGTTATGTGTATTTTCTGGCACATTATGATGTTTTACTAATACGATTATTACGTGTTACTTTTTAAAATCATTCGAAGTTACTGAATATCTAGAATTCTATTGATTACTAGAGGAATATGAACTTGGTCAATAGTTTTATATTGGAACTACTCGAAGGCAATATAAGCTGTCAATTGACGGTAGATTTTAAGAACAGGCGTATTGAATATCGCGATTATCCATTTAAGCACGTACACCTGTATCCAAGTGTGATAGATGTTTATTGAGAATACTGAAATGAGCCTTAAATGAAATACCATTGTGTCATACGTTCGCGACACATTTTTATTCGAAAGATGATTTTTTTATTACATTTTATTCGACCGCATTGGTTGCAGTAATATAATTGAAGCATAAATAGAGTAACGATCACAACGAAAATATATAAAGACTAGTTATTAAACATTATGTTTCTATCCATAAAGTATATTAGTTAACAATTAACTAAGTGAAAAATAAGTATGCAACCATGGCTACCCTATTTTATCGCGTTATACGTAATGGAGCGTATGGCGAGAATGACGAGAATAATTATCGGTTTGAATTACATTTTAGATCCTAGATTTGATGTGGAAGCTTACAGGGAAACTTACTTTGGCAATCAAGGTCGAGACTGAGCTAGAATGCTTTGCGAATAGGTGACATGTTTTCTTACGTGATTATTTTCGCAAAGACTGATTTTTAGTGGTTGAAATATTTTAACTTAACTTAAGCCAGGATGTAGAATTTATGGGTATGCCATGATTATGATGTGAGACATACATTTTGCATTGAGGTAACGTTTGAAAGCTCGAAGTCGGCTCAAGAAATAAATAATGATGAATTACGTATAATACAGATTTGTGTTTATACTTTTCAACGTTTTTTTTAACGTTTTGTATGATATTTTGAAATGATTTGTTAAATTTATAATTTACCTAGTGCATGAAATAGCTGAAAGATTCAAGTACAGTGATTTTAAATATTGAAACAGACTCAAAGTTAATTAATCGCGCTAGTTAATGTGGACATAAGATCGTATCTAATCAATATATTTTTATGAAACCATGTCAGTTTTAACCCACTATGGCTAAGTATGCCAAGACTAATTCGGTTGATTTTTATGTCACGAACCGTATGAAGTTAAATTGAGACTCAATGAAGTATATTCGGCGACACCATGGTGTGACGCTAATGAAGTGAAAGCAATGTCTGATATTCAATGGTGTTTCAGTTACAATGAATTAAGAGGAATAGTTAACGCCAGATGATCTTATTTTTGAAAAACGCTAAGGTTTTTATAATGAGCCGTGAATTAATAATGTTTTTTTTAAATTTTTTCTTAAAGTCTGACCTGATACCTATTTGATATTTTAAAATAAGTCGAAGATAGTCTTGACAAAGTGAATTTCTATTTAAAAAGTTGGTCCGTGCACGGGAAAAGAGCACGAAATACCACTGGCGAGCGAGCAAGAAGGACAATAAAATTGGGAAATACAGGAAACTCGAGTTAAAGGTTGCTCAGGGTGCTTCCTGATATTTTTCCTTAATTATTTTAACTGTAAAACAAGTTCAGGGTACACCTTGATGATTTTCGGTACAATAGTAAGAAAGAATTGAATCTTGAATGATCAAATATATTGAGTACACCTGACTTGTTCTCGCACCCGTGTGTACTGAACAGGCTTAGTGTACCTGATTTAGTCACGCGTCATTGAAATATACTCCAATTTCATACGCTGAGTGTGATTGATTTAGTCACGTCAGTCCCGTGTTGTGCCAACGACGTGTGTTGGATAGGCTATGTATGCTCTTAGGCTAAGTATGCCCGGGATTAGCAGCTATGTATGCTGTTAGGCTAAGTATGCCCAGGATTAGCAGCTATGTATGCTGTTAGGCTAAGTATGCCCAGGATTAGCAGCTATGTATGCTGTTAGGCTATGTATGCCCAGGATTAGCAGCTATGTATGCTGTTAGGCTATGTATGCCCAGGATTAGCAGCTATGTATGCTGTTAGGCTATGTATGCCCAGGATTAGCAGCTATGTATGCTGTTAGGCTATGTATGTCCAGGATTAGCAGCTATGTATGCTGTTAGGCTATGTATGCCCAGGATTAGCAGCTATGTATGCTGTTAGGCTATGTATGCCCAGGATTAGCAGCTATGTATGCTGTGTAGGCCAAGTGTGCCCACTATTTGCAGCTATGTATGCTGTGTAGGCCAAGTGTGCCCAGTATTCGCAGCTATGTATGCTGTGTAGGCCAAGTGTGCCCAGTATTTGCAGCTATGTATGCTGTGTAGGCCAAGTGTGCCCAGTATTTGCAGCTATGTATGCTGTTAGGCTATGTATGCCCAGTATTCGCAGCTATGTATGCTGTGTAGGCCAAGTGTGCCCAGTATTTGCAGCTATGTATGCTGTGTAGGCCAAGTGTGCCTAGTATTTGCAGTTACATATGTGTGCTGTGTAGGCCAAGTGCGCCTACCATTTGCAGTCATGTGTGCTATGTAGGCCAAGTGTGCCCAGTGTAGGCAGTCCTGTGATGCAGGCATTTTGATTAAACGTACCAGTATGATGCAGCCCAGTGTGCTGTGACTAAGGTGAAGACAAAATATAACGCATCGTGAACATTAATTATATCCGATTCCTATATAATGATTTATTTGAAAGGTTATTAAACCAAGATTCATTTAAGTACTGTAAATCAAGTCAAGAAAAACAATACGAATAGGTGTTACGTAACACATTGATTTAATTCATTTATTGAATAACTTGCCACTGATGGTGTAAATACCAATCGATTTCTTCGAGTGACGTCGCAAGGTTGTGTTGCCTACTTTGTGGCAAAGTTATACTGCTGATGATACTCTGGTAATAGTGAGTTGATGAGTATTAGTAGTTATGAATCTATGTATGAATCTTTATTTCAAGCTAAAAGTAACAGAAGACATTAATCAGACAGCACATTATCTCTTTCGTGTTCCAGTGTACTGGTTGACAGCAATCTTGGCCCTTACAACAAGCCAAACAAGGCTATAGACTAATTTCTATTTCAAGTAATTTTTGAGGCTCTATACCCAAAATGCTTACATAAATACCTGATTGATTGAGAATCAAGTCTGAATAGTAAAATTATGCATGCCAGTTATTTACTGTTGCCAATTAATATAATTAACTATCGATCAGGAAAATTTACTGAACCACCAAAACATGTGAATTTTGAATCTACTATAAGATTTTGATAGTAAAGAAGGATTGGAAAGTAAACTTTATTATAAAACTATAGTAATTTTTAATACCTATTCCTTCTGTACGAGTAACTTTTATCCCCAGAGTGCAATATTTTTCAATCTTGGCAGCTTCATGTTTGAGTACTTGCGCGGCTATAATTATGTCCGTATATCTAGACAAATTTAGTGAAGTTTTAGCATAGTCAAGGACTTTGATTCGGGACCCCTGAAGGTTGCCAGTGATGTGAAGTGTAGAAATTCAAAGAAAACGTTTGCGAAATGGGTCCAAATTAAAAAGTGTGACCATACGACGGCTGGGTGTAGAATTATTGCTCCACTGTACTGTTAGTAGATGAGTTTTTATTGAGTGTTCTATTCTGAGACAAAATAAACAAACAATAAGAATTGTTAAAAGAGGTAGAAGTAGAAGGTATTGGATATTACATATTACAAATGCATTATTTGAACATTTGATAACCAAAATAACGTGTTGTTTAATTTGGTTGATAAATTATAAATGTTATTTCTATATATTTTATTACTTACCGTAGTCGATTAGTTTTGGGAAAACGTAGATACATGATGCTTAATTGCTTAATAGAGAGACATATTTGTATATTTACAACCAAAACAATTTCTATTCCATTTAAGTTTTGCTTGATACCTACTTAAAGTACGTCTAAAAGTTACACGGTGAGGGTATAAAATATATGCCGATACATTTAAATATGACAGTAATAGAATATTGACATTTAATATTTTGACATGCAATATTACTATAATTAATAAATTTGGGTAAGCCCTTTATATATAGTTTTAGTTAGTTATTAGTTTCTCTTTGTGTTTATTTTTATTTGTATATTGCTTATAACTGTTGTAAATAAATCCATAAATAAGTGACATAAATAAAATAGATATTAATAAATATGAATATATAATACCCGGACCCGGGTATGTCCTTAAACTACGACCAAGACCACCGGGGAATGGGCAGCAGCATTCCTAGAGTGCGGTGGAGATACTGCGATCGCCAACCCGCATGCCAAGCGTGGCGATTATGGCATTTACCCCCCATGAAATTGGGGGAGGCATATGTCCAGCAGTGGACGTCCTAGGGCTGATATGGTTGGTTGGTTGGTATATAATACCCAAGTATATGCACCAATAGGACAGTTAAATTGATGCTTGATAGTTTTGTGAAAATATCCAGAGAGAAGCTGTTAAAATTAGCTGTTTCGGTAAATACTTGCGTCCGTGGCCCATTTACTCCGGCCATATTTATTTTATTTACAAATTCTACATACCTATCACTTACAGATAATTCCAAAAGGTGATGATAGAATAGAAAATATTAACAACTTAATAAATAACGAAAACTTAATATTTGAGAATTCAGCCAGAGTACAGTTATACCCTATTAGTATTTTTAGTTCCCGATTTGAGGGATTCTTGAGTTAGGCATCTTAGAATGCTGTTTAAATATGAATGGAAAGGTGGCACTCTACTAAATTTATATTATGATGAATTTTAACTGGCACTGATAGCTGTTACTGGTAGTGTATTTAATATATAACATAGTATATAACGCAGGATTCATTTATATATTTATTTACTTCTGCATATTCATAAATTAAGCATCTTGATTGTTGCTGTATGACTAATACGAATAATTGAATATGAATGACATTCACGCTACTGGGTCTAATTGATAGGTGCGGCAATTTAGGATGGATTATATTTCTTTTGTGTCAGATCATTAACTCTTGCCCAAATTGTTGGTTTGCCACCAAGTTTATAAGATCGTCTCAGATCAGCCAATTAATGCGATGCTGTTTTCTGTCTGCATTCCGGCCTCCAAAAGGGTTCTTAATTTTAGATATCTGACATCTAATAATAATAGTTATACATTCCCTTCACATAATTATGTAGCAATATGGATCCTATTTTCCATGCTACTACAGAAAAGGAGGAAGTGTATTGGTATTGTTTTCTGCTACAATATTCAGTTTTGGATTATTCCAAATCCAGTATAAATATATGCTGTGGAATTTAAGTCCTTGATTTCCTTGCAGGCCAATTTGGAGATGAGCTAAGGCGTTATTAATGTGCGTAGTTTAAGTATTTAACTTGGTCATATAAAAAAAAGAGCGTGATCATTATAATGATAAATTCGTACAATTTAAATACATATTGGGAGAGGGCTGCGTTCATCCACCGGGTGACCAGTAAAGTAAAATTGGATTAGTTCGTGGTAAATTGTTAACTTTACAGAAATGGGGTGAAGGTAGAGGTTATATTAAAAGATGTCAGACAAAATACTAAATAAAAATATTTCGACGTCGCACATCTGTGATTAGGTATACATATCTGGTCATGCAAGCAGTGACGATGGTTATACAATTAATGTCTTATAAAGGATTAATAAATATGGGTTCTACGGTGGCATAATTGAGACTCTTAAAGTACAAATGTATAAGGATGCATTGTTTGGTTAATTTGAGGACTAGTGTCGAGGTGTATAAGACCGCGACGCGACAGTGAAGAGATGGTTTATTCGCGCTATAGTCAGCCGTACACTAATTAATGCGAAATCTTATATTTAACATTACACATTAGATACAACAATGCGTTTGCCAAGTTATTAACCTTATTTAGGGCTAGTGCAAATTGCATCGCTTCACGTGCATCGTTACAGAAAATAAGTAATACTCAACAAATGGTTTGTACAACACGTGTTCATTGCAAGGCGTACAATGCATACTATCAGATGAGAAATTTAAGTTCGATTACCCAATGTTTTTAAGTCATCAGTTTGAAATTTGGGTATGATAATGTATTTTAAGTCAGAATTATACTTATAGAATAATGGTATTAAAATAGACAATTCAATTTCTTTATTCAGTCAGATTAGTGAATAGTGCGAGTGAATGAATATGGCACCTTATTAGTAAACCCGATACCTCTAAAATTTTTTTTTTTGTACAATCTTTGCAAATAATTTATATTTTTCATTAAACGGGCGGTTTAAAACGGACGGGTCTTCTCGGATCTTCATTGATTCAAAGATGCCGAATGTTATGATTTTATTAATTGTATGTGTGAGTTTTCAGTTACAACGACATCAATGACCAGGTGTCGGAGCGAGCGTGCTGTCGATGACTGCCGATGACTAGTGCAGCTGTGGGAGTGAGCGTGCTGGTGACACTGCTAGAAACTTTGCGGACTTGCTGAGTACCTTAGCAAGCGTGCATCAATAACAACAGATATTCAGATGTCAGAATAAGCGTGCTACTACTGCTACTCCTCGTAATGATCTGATTGGCAAGAATGTTGTAGTTAGATAGTTTAATATAGGTCAGACACATACATACGATCTATGGTACATAATGAATAATGCTAGTAAATCATTGCTTTTCCAATTTCAATATTCACGATATCTCATTGTTTACAGTGATTACGTAGAACATTTATTGTTAGAGTCAAGTGTAAACATTAGTGTAAGTATTATATTTCAATTGTTTCGATGCTTTCGAATGATTCACTATATATTCATTCACGAATTCATCAATATGTAATATTTGGTTACCCCTTTATTTTGAGAATATTTTTATGCGAAGTATTTACATTATTCAGATCAATATTGTATTCGGCTTGTACTTTGAATTGTCAATTATTTATTAAGTTACATATTGCTACTATTGTTGATCGACCTATTAAAGTAGGTACCCAAGTGCCTCATTGTTAGGTAGGCATGTTGTTGATCGTTGTCGATCTTGAAATTGTTTATGGACTTAATTCATCCAAGTTTGAGTAGGTGCTACGTATTCAATTAACTGTCTTTGTATTATTGTAATTGCTACAGAAAGTGAAACGCGCCTGGTTCAATATTTGAAATTATAATAAGCCAAATACGTACTACTTACATTAAGTATTAGGATACGTGCGCCAGAGGCAGCACTTTGTCGGATGGCCGAATGTTATGATTTCGTAAAAAATAGGGTAATTTTTGTATAATTTGTTCAAATTGAGGGTAAGCGATAATATTGTAATACCAGATCGAAAGTATTGATATTGATTCCCTACCTTTTTGGGTGGGGGTACACGATCAAAACCCGATGGCGGGACGCAGTGAGGTCATTCGTTAACGAGCGCTAGCATTGAGTGGAGGTTCAATCGAAGTATTAGGTTGTAGATGTATAATTCTGATGCACTTTTATTATCAATCGTGATTCTATCATCGGGTATGAACCCGGTAACTCCTGTAAGTGCATAAAGTGAGACACAGTACAGTTGTAAGTTTGAAGAATCATCTTACAAGTCACTTCAAAATTTGCCATTACTCTTAGAAATCTCGTATCTCAGTGCGGAATCGGTGGTGAGAGCTTTATTATCCGACTACGGCGAATCACAAAAAGAGGGTTATGTGTTTGACCTGTATGTCAGTTCCTATCTCGACTTTGGTAATAAAGTTTCGATATTTTAACTAGGTACGCATTGTAAATATTTTTCATCATTTTTAGGGTTTCGTACCCAAAGGGTAAAAACGGGACCCTATTACTAAGACTTCGCTGTCCGTCTGTCCGTCCGTCTGTCACCAGGCTGTATCTCAAGAATCGTAATAGCCAGACAGTTGAAATTTTCACAGATTGTGTATTTCTGTTGCCGCTATAACAACAAATACTAAAAACAAAATAATAATAATAATAATTAAGGGTGGCTCCCATACAAAAAACGTGACATATTAGCCCATTTTCATGACTACCACTCAACGAGCTAGATCTCAAGAATCGTAATAGATAGTTGAAATTTGCACAGATTATGTATTTTTAATGTGACTACAACAACAAATACTAAAATTGAAATAATAATAATAATTAAGGGGGCTCCCATACAACAGAGTAGTTGTTGGCGTTTTTTTTCTGGTACGGAACCCTTCGTACCCCAGTCCGACTCGCACTTTGCCGGTTTTTGTATTCTTACTCAGATTTACTAATTTGACGTTGATAAAGTTTATCAACGTCAAATTAGTAAATCAAGAAGTTGGGAGAAAATGACTTACTGTCGGGTTTGTTTCGGCGTTTCTTCTCGGCAGTCTTCTTTTTCAGAAACGCTAGTAGTTGTTTTGACTTGTACAAGTGCCTACTTGCAGAATAAAGTTCATTTATTTCTTATATTACATTTATGCATGTATGTATGTATGTGGGTATGTATCCGTTCCGTTGTCCCCTCGTAACTGCTCTTCGGCTTAAACGATTTTGGTAAATGATACGTCTTTAGTCATTACTTCATTAGATTCATCTTGATGGCGCGAGTGCCTCTGGGTACAGCGTGGGATGAAATTAAAAAACCGGCCAAGTGCGAGTCAGACTCGCGCACGAAGGGTTCCGTACCAGAAAAAAGGCTAAAAGCTGGTGCCATTAAACACTTGTTTTATTGAGTTTTTTTTGTATTTGTTGTTTTAATCATTATTATTATTTTGATTTTAGTACTTGTTATTATAGCGGCAACAGAAATACACAATCTGTGAAAATTTCAACTGTCTAGCTATTACGGTTCTTGAGATACAGCCTGGTGACAGACGGACGCACGGACGGACAGCGAAGTCTTAGTAATAGGGACCAGTTTTTACCCTTTCGGTACGGAACCCTAAAGGCCAGCAGCATCCCTGGAGTGCGGTGGAAATACTGCGATCGCCAACTCGCATGCCAAGCGTGGCGATTATGGCATTTACTTCCCATGAAATAGCGGGAGGCCTATATCCAGTAGTCGACGTTTTTCGGCTGATATGGTGGTTCACAATACTTAAAACTGTGTCCCACTGTAGGTTATTATATTAACATTTCAAGATAAAGTACAAACCTATCGTAACATAACACATTCATTGCCAAGAACCGGATTGTCGGGTACTCTGTTGGTAGCTGCTACGGGCTACATACGAGGAATACGTTGCTACGGCCTACGAGCGTAGCGCGTAGCACTAGCCGGCAGTAAAAGTGCTAATTATTTGACGACACATACCTCAAAGTACTGCCAGTAACTTCATCTGTGGTACTGCGGGCAATTTACTTTACAATTGGAAATTAAGAGGGCGCAGTACGCTCGGTTCTCCATACAAATGTATTTACGCTCTCATTTTAAAACGCCATGCTAGAATAACATGAACCTTTGTATACACTATTGGATCCGGCATATCTAGGTCGGAAATTAGTTTCTGTTGCTATAAATTGTAACAAAAATAAAATACAGCGGTTTTTTGAGTTTTTTACGGCTTGTATGAAAACCTTAATAATCGCTGTCTTTTTTCTCCATTATAATTTCAAGCAACAGAAACCAATTTCCGACCTAGATATGCCGGATCCCATTGTGTATACAAAGTTTCGTGTTATTCTAGCATGGCATTTTAAAATGAGAGCGTAAATACATTTCTATGGAGAACCGAGCGTACTGCGCACTCTTAAGCTGCTACGGACTACGGCGTAGCGCTACGCCCGTAGCAGTAGCGTAGCGTGGCGGTGATTTTTTAATACCACGTCGGTGGCAAACAAGCGTACGGCCCGCCTGATGGTAAGCGGTCACCGCAGCCTATGAACGCCTGTAAAAGGGCACAAGCGCGTTGCCGACCCTTTAAAAATGTATGCACTCCTTGATACATTACAAGATACATACCTTTTGGCCATTTTGAAAAGGCTTGAATTTACACACAATGATTTCTCCGTAATCGACAAAAAGAGACATTAGTTTCAATGCTAGCGCAGGAATTCAGAATTTATTGACGGCCTGTTTAGCCTAGTTGGTAGTGACTCTGCCTCCGAAGCTAGAGGTCCCGGGTTCGAATCCCGGCCAGGGCATTTATTTGTGCATTTTTAACGGATATTTGTTCGTGGGTCTTGCATGTTTTCTATGAAGTATGTATTTATCTATATAAGTATGTAAATCGTCGTCTAGTACCCATAGTACAAGCTTTGCTTAGTTTGGGACTAGGTCGACTTGTGTAAGATTGTCCCCCAATATTATATATTTATATTATTGTGTGAATTTGATGATTTGACTATCCATATAAAGGCATGTTATAACTTATAAAGTTTAACTTGAGGAAACTACGCTATTGCTCGTAGCAGAAAGAACGGCATCAGAAGCCTACTATTCTTTACAGGAAAACTTGACAGATGAAAAATTGAAATTGTTTATGCATGTTCCATCTTGACTCAAAATATTTGTATGTCTTATGGCAAAACATGGAGATACTTTAATATAAATAATTTTAAGACCTATGAACCTATGTTTACAAATAATTATTTTGTCTTTGTCTTTGTCTAAACAAAATCGTTAATTAGTAATTTAATTAATTACACATGGGCCAGTTACCATTAAAGGACAGGATAATCATCCTCCTAGCGTTATTCCCAGTACAGTTGCACCCTTAAGGATGCCCGGGGTCCGCTACCTAATCCCAAGATTTGGCGTAGGCACTAGTTTTTACGGAAGCGACTGCCATCTGACCTAACCCGAGGGGGAAACTAGACCTTATTGGGATTAGGCTTGTAAAGTAACTTGACTGTTAGAGGTTCTCAAGCCACCCGGAGGCCTCTAACTTGGCTTAACGACTGCTATCATAGACAACAACCGGGATCAACGGCTTAACGTGTCTTCCAAAGCACGGGAGCGCTCAGTTAGTGACCACTCAAAGCGGCCACCCATCCAAGGACTGACCCCGCCCGACATTGCTTAACCTCGCATACCGCACGCGGTACGCGGGCGCCGCTGGGCCACGAACGCTCCAAAGGGATACAGGATATGTCCATGTTACGCAAACTCTTTAAACAGACACCCGAGCTCTGCTTTTAAATAATAAATAAATAAATATTACAGGATAATTTCTGACACAAATCGTACTAGTCCCATAGTAAGCTCAATAAAGCTTGTGTTATGGGTACTAGACGACGCTCTATTTAATAGATATATAGTTAAATACATAGAAAATATCCAAGTCTCAGGAACAAATGTTTCTGCTCATCACAGAAACAAATGCCCTTACCGGGATTCGAACCCGGGACCTCAAGCTTCATGGGCAGGGTCACTACCAAATAAACTAACGTGGTCGTCCGTATACAGGGTGTGGCCTGTAATAGGAGCAATAAATTTAAAGGACGCTTCCTTAGAGCATCTACAGTAACCTCTTGTGTCCAAAAAATAATTATCTTTTTTCAATTGGGAGAAATTTTGATGTAAAGTTATGACCTCCAAGTAATGGATCTTGGCACCCAGAGATTATAGCGCGGCAGTCAATGCTGATTTTGAAGTTGCTTCAAGTTATGACTCATAATCGTTGTCGCATTTTGGTTTAAAAGGATGTTTTTGGGATTAAAAAAATAAATATTTTTAGTGTTTTTTACATAAATAATTATTATTATCACTCCAGTAGAGTAAAAAAGAACACGTAAGCTATTTTTGTATAAGAAAAAATAAAAATAAAACTTTTATTTTTCAATTGAAACCATTTGGAAATAATTTCTAGAGAGCTCAATTGTGTACCATTTAATTTATTGCTCCTATTACATGCCACATCCTGTATATTTATAGCAGTTGTCACTTGCTTACGTTATTCTGTTCTGTTCGAATAAGTGTAATAACCCGGAGGAACGCCTACGAGATCGTAGCGCTCGTAGCACCACTACGGCTGCGCGTAGCTCGTAGCAATTTCCCTTTTATGTTTCGTTTCATTTGTGAAGCGGTTGTTACCGGTTCTAGGGTTATCAGAGAAAAGAAAAGTGTATATACAGGTTGATTTTGGGGTCCTAATCCAGAATGATTGTACATGATCAAAAATTCAAAGTAGACAACATCACAGTTGGTATGAAGGTTTATAATACCCACGAACGTATTTACGCTCTCATTTCAAAACGCCGTGCTAGAATAACATGAAACTTTGTATACACAATATTTTATTTCTTTTACAATTTCTAGCAACAGAAACTAATTTCCGACCTAGATATGCCGGATCCCATTGTGTATACAAAGTTTCATGTTATTCTAGCATGGCGTTTTAAAATGAGAGGGTAAATACTTTTGTATGAAGAACCGAGCGTACTGCGCCCTCTTAAGCTATATATTTACTGTGTCGTCACCCTGTATAATATGAAACAAAAATAGCTTGCAAGACGGCGCCACTGATTGCCGCAAACACTAGCACAGCCCTGCGGATAGAATTACATCATAGAGTAACTCAAGTACAGACACGTAAATAGGCTAATTAACCGAGCGAGCGAAGCGTCTCCGTTTCAGCTTTCTGTCCGGATATTCTCCTCTACAGTGCGCGTTTCTCAACCGATTCTCATGAAATTTTGTGAGCGTTCGATAAATACATAGAATTTTTTTGTGGAGTCAGTTTTTGGAAATTTTGAAATTTAAAAATGTTTTTTTAGAGAGCTCTTCTTTTTATGATTGACAGACCAGCGATTGGCCCTACTTCCACATGATGGAAAGCGATGACAAGGCCTAAGATATCGCTCACTGGTTCACTAATAGCCTATTCACTCTTGTCTTGTAGAGACCCAGATCCTATGTATCAAGTACAACTCACAGAGCCATTAAAAATATGCACACTCAGCCACCATAATTTTGTATGATGTACCGATCTATTTGGCCATTTTGGCTACTACGTACGGCTTTTTCCGAACCGGTGTTAGTTTATTGCCATTATGCATATAATATGCCTAAATGGAAGAATAAATATAATGGATCAATATTCTATCAATGGCGGATCCAGGTATTTTGGTGAGATTTTAGTTAAATGTAAGTTTTGGTTAAAGGCCTACTATCATGATTAATGCTTTATCTACGTGCAATTTTAGCTACAAAGCGAAAAAAAGGTGCTATGGCGTAAGACACGTAACGTTCATTGTCTTTGAATGGGCTAGTTGGATGGAACCTTGAAGCACACATAAGAACTGGTTTTACAATTAGTAAACTACCTAGAGCTGCAAACATAGGACTTCAATATTACTTACGTTGTAACTTACGAGGTTGTTTATAAAAAAAATCAAGCGTCTCAGAATACAAACTTCATTTTTTTATCGTCAGATAGTCATAAAATATAAAATACTGTATAATGTAGTTTATTAGTTATAGTGACATGAAACTCAATGAAAACATCATATTTAGTCTCATTTAGTTAATTCATTAACTCATTTCATGCCAACATCTACAATAAGTTGTGTTTAGTTAGGAGTTAGGACACTATATCGCGTCCATGGTGGGCATGTTCCAACGATCTTATTAGAGAACTGTCACATCTTATTAGCATTTTATTCTTTGGCAACACTCAATCTTGAATAAATTTACACAGAACTCATAAGAGACCCCTCTTGCATTGTAACGCGATACAGCGCCATCTATCGAGGGGAGGATGGCAGCTGCCAATTTAGTGCTTCGTCTAGTCGTCGGTAGATGGCGATAGTGGTTGTGGTTAGCTCATTTGCAGGGCTCGTACTTTTCATGCCGAGTGACGTAAGGCTCCATAATGATGGATGGGACGGGATGGATGATTTTAATTGGTCTTATTGTAATCAATTAATCATCTTTCAGTAATAAATAATCATGTATACATACACTTTTTTACAATTATGCCCCTGTTACAACCGCAATCACATCACAACTTATAAAGTACAGCATTAGGTATTACTGCAAGTTTTTGAGACTCGTTCGTGTGTAATAACAGTTATTATAAGTTCCTCACCTGCTTATCGATTAAAATTCTAAATAGAAAAAGAAATCCTTTATAATCTTCGGATGCAATAGGCCGTATTTGAAAAAAGACCATTACAAATGCATGATTAAATGATTGATGATTAAAGATTGATAACTACCATAACACCAATTGGAATCATCGCATATGCAGTGTGACGTCAATTTAACGTCACCGGCACGAAAAGTACGACCCCTGCTAATATGTGAATGAAATGCATAAGTGTATACGATACGAATGGGTATTTGCCTCATGTAGAAATTTATAGCATGGTGCCACTCTCATCTCCATCATCTGAGGATGATTCCTAGTGTTATCCCAGTACAGTTGCAACCTCAAGGATGCCCGGGGTCCGCTGCTTAATCCCAAGAATTGGCGTAGGCACTTGTTTTTACATAAGCGACTGCTATATGACCTACGAACTCAAGGGCGTAACTAGACCTTACTAGTAGTATTGGGATTAGGCTAGTCAAGTGAGTGGGCAACTTGACTGTTAGAAGTTCTCAAGCCGCCCGAAGGCCTCTAACTTGGGTTAACGACTGCTGTCAGCAGCCGGGATCAACGGCTTAACGTGCTTACGGCTTAAAGCACGGGAGCGTTCAGTTAATAACTACTCAAAGCGGTCACCCATGGTGTCACTCTATGCAATTGCATATTAAACCATCAAAATATCACAGTAAATTATAAATTACAAAGTTTTACCAAAATCATAAAAAGATGAATGACCTGAGTCTGAAATAAATGAGAATTATTATTATTATTGCATTTACAGCATAAGTAAAGCGTTCTACGCACCTATAAATTTGCCAAAATAAGGTTGTCGCGACAAATTGTAGGTCTATAAGTACTTCTATAGAACACTTAAAGCGAAGGAGCATCCGCGGCCCAGCGGCGCCCGCATACCGCGTTCGGTAAGCGAGGTTAAGCAACGTCGGCCGCGGTCAACTCTTGAATGAGAAGCCACTTTGAGTGGTTACTGAGTGCCCCCGTGCTTTGGAAGGCACGCTAAGCCGTTGATCCCGGCTGCTGTTTAGGACAGCGTCGTTAAGCCAAGTCAGAACCTTACGGGCGGCTTGAGAACTTCTAACACTCAAATTGCCCACTCACTTGACAAGCCTAGTTCCAATTATGTCTAGTTTCCCCCAAAGAACGCTACACTACGTTTCCCCCATGAGTTGAAAGGTCAGATGGCAGTCGCATCCTTAAAAACTATCTTTCAGGATGCAACAGTAGTGGGATAACGCTAGGATGATGATGGTAGAACGCTTGAATTGCTTTTACGTGTATCCAACGAACTATATTTGTCGTGTGTTTTAATATTATTCCTCCTAACAGTCGCAGTATCTATTTATTACACCGCAAAAAATATTTTAATTCATTATCCTACCGTCATCGATGTCAACAAAGCCACAATGCCGTCCTATTCAGTGCCATTCCTTGCGGTTCATACCAATTGTTGCGTTCGACTTTCAAAATATCCGATGATTGATGGCTAGAACCTTAATGTAGTGGCATAAAGGTTATATTTGCATGGCAAAATGTAATAGTAGTTCAGGGTGAGAGTGCAGAGGAGGGGCGGAACAGATGTGGGGCTATAAATTATTGTTTTCTTTATTTATTTGTTCTATTAAGTGGGGAAAATATTGATGACAGTTTTCGCTTTAAATTTGGAATCGCTGGGGTTGTTAATTGCATGGTTTCTGAATTTTAAGGGCACCGTTGGGACCTCAAAGGGTCTGCGGAGTCACGCATTTTAGGTAGAGTATAACTGACAACTTAAAAAAAGTTGAAAATCTCCTGAAATTTTTATTTCAAAGTTCGATATCCCTAAAAACGGATGAAGCAATTTTTATGAAGCCGCATTCAAATCGGTTCATTTCTCCGATTTTGCTAAAGATATGTAAAAAAATGTTACGATTACTATTTAAATATTGATAAAGTTGGGAACCCATATAAGTAGAACATTAGTAGAGACACTACGCAGCATAGGAGACAAACATTATGAGATCTCATTTTCCAATTTACTGAATTCCGTTTTATGAGATCTCATTTTCCAATTTACTGAATTCCGTTTTTAGAACAAAATAATTGTTCTAAATCTTAAAATGTCAGAAAAAACGCTAGAAGAAGTGCTGTTATAACCAAATTATAATATACAATCAAATTCAAGAAAGGGCAAGAAGGGCTGCCAGCACTTTTGTTGTTATTTTGTACAAGGTAACACAATTAAAGGCAATCCTTTAATACAATTTCATACATATTCCTGCAAAATTACAGCTCTTTCTGAGTCAACATCTGAGCTGGCAAAATGCCAATTACATTACTTGCCGATTCGCCACACCGCCTCGCCCCGTCACACATTAAATAAGTCACAATTTCAATTACCAACACTTCAAACCAACTTACCATACACTCATTACCACCCTTAATAATGAAACAGTAGAGTCCTATTTGGAGTAAAGAAACGCAAAACGAATTGTGCGGTTACCTGTACTTAGTATAGATGACAATGTTGAAAAGATCATGAGTGCATTAGCGTAAAGTTAGTGTAAAGTCAAATACAAAGATACATCTTCAATGGTAAATGTCAACGATGCTAAAAGGACGATACATTCTTATCGTTGGACGCAAAACTTGCAGAAACCATCCTTATTTTGTTACCAACAAGGTGTATACCGTCTACATGTTTAAGTTGGTGGCAACGACAATGGGTATTTTTTTGTGGTGTTCGGTAAATTGGGTTAGGATTTTAAAGGCATTATGTCGGATGATGTTGGCTTAGGGATGAGTGTTTACGCGTTTGTTTGTCTGTCTTGTTGTATTGTTTTGTGATCGTGCAACAGGTATGAGCAACGGGATTGTTGACAGTCGTCACTCGTATTAGACCGGTCCTTGTCAAGAAAGTGACATTGTTTAATATTTAAACTTGGACAAAGATTTGAAGCTTGAGTTAGTTATTAAAACCATTATTTATTTCTTGACCATACACTGCTGAAAAAAGAAACAAAAATCGTCTCTTCTGTGGCCATTTGGCCAATAAATAGTTAATGGCTTATGAGCATGTAAGTTTAGTCCCTATTTTTTATAGTAAATGGGATTGGTGTTGACCCAAGTCTAACCTGGATGGCTAGCATAACTTGGCGCGCGAGCTATCTCACGCGCAAGATAGACTATCCGCCTCTTTCTAATTGGTACACACAGAAAGAGACGGATTGTCTATCTCGCGCGTGAGATAGCTCGCAAGCCAAGTTGTGCTAGCCGTGCTGATGGAAAGTTAAGACAAGGTCTATAAGATGGAACACGCTTACCCCGAAGATACTCTTACCTTGAAGACATCGGGGTCAAAAGCTTCCAGAAATACAGACGCCGGAAGGGAAGCCAGATTGAAGTAGTGCGAATCAGAAATGATTTCTTAAACAGCGAGGTGGAGGGAATTCTACTATATGTGGATGAAATCCCATACGGCGCCTAGTAGGTACTCCGATAAAGAAAGGTCGAAGGGGGTCATGCAGTTAAAGTTAAATCATCCAACAGTTACGTAATAAGCGTCTCGCTACGCTCGTTTTGTTACAACGACTCTCGAATTTTAAGACCTAATTATGTAACGTTGCAAATAATATTTTTTCTACGTCAGTAAATAAATTTGATTTAAATTAAAAACCGTAAGGGTGGCAGAATACGGGCGTTGACGCGTGCCTCTTTCAAACATAAGAATATAACTGTTGTGTATAATAGTAAAATAATGTATGGAAATCCATTATAATTCTCCCACCAGTGATATGAGATATACAGGCATATACAAATAATAAATAATTAAATATAGCGGATAAATTAACACAAATCGGACTACTAGTCCCATAGTAAGTACCTAAGCTCAATAAGGTTTGTGTTATGGTTACTAGACGACGATATATTTAATAAATATAAATACTTAAATACATAGAAAACATCAAGGTCCCAGGAACATTTTTCGTACCTACTTGTAGAATTGTAGATACACATTATAATTTTACTTATAAACATAAGATTTCATGATTATACTAATGTAAAAATTAAGTTACCTGCTTTATAATGTTTTAGTTAGTTATGTGCTGAATAGTATTAATTTTATAGCTTTTACCTTAACCTATATAATAAAATTAATAAATAAATAAAAAATAAATAAATATTACGGGACAAGTTTTACACAAATCGAATTAGTCCAATAGTAAGCTCAATAAAGGTTTGTGTTATGGGTACTAGACGACGATATATTTAATAGATATAAACTTAAATACATAGAAAACATCCAAGTCTCAGGAACAAATGTTTCTGCTCACCACAGAAACAAATACCCTTACCGGGATTCGGGATTTATATATTTAATTTAACTGCATTTCACTGACCCATCTTACCCGCTACGAAGACCCAAGCGGCTAGCCGCCTTCTGAATTGGCCATATTTAATTGTGCGGATATAATTTGATAAACTACATAATATACGTCGCTGAATGGTGCATGTGGCCACACAATGGCGTGTGTCGCATCTGCCGCCGAAAAAACAACACGGGCCAAACCGCGGCTGCCCGCGAAACCACGTTAATACTCGTATGTCTTTTGTATGCCCTTGAGGGGCTAACTAACCGATCGACTCCGTGCTTGAACTTTTTTAAGCCTACTATCATACGCTAACACGTGTAGTCTGACATGTTTGCCCAGGCGTTTATACCTAGACGCCGGGACAGAGAGAAGTAGTCTATCTACTGGGACGAGTGCAAAACAGTAACAATTAGTCTCCTTAAATAATTGACGGAGCGACTTTCAAAACCACCACGAAATACTGGGTCAAATTGGCTATTGGTAGGATCGAATAACCTTTTATACTAGATTCTGTTATAATACTTATAATAAAATCAATTTCTAGCTCTACACTTAAATAATTTTAAAATTCAATAATTACTGACATAGCTGTAAAGCCTCATTGTTTTAAAATTACGAGGGTATATGGATCGATATATGGATAAATAATAATATTGATTATTTTTAGTTTAACGAAGCACGCTGGACTGATATCGGTTGTTATCGTTGATACACGAGAATTAAGTTATTCAATTTTTTTTAATACCACGTCGATTGCAAACAAGCGTTCGGCCCGCCTGATGGTACCTAAGCGATCACCGCAGCCTATGGACGCCTGCAACTCTAGGGGCATCAGTTGTCGCTCATTTGACAACTAATGTCAATGAGTGCTATAGTTACGAGTGCGCTAGTAGCGTTCCCCTTGATACAAAGCCAGTAACGTTATACTCCTGTTTTTCCTACAAATTGTTAACTTGGGTAATAATATGAAACATTTTTTAACTTGTATTCAGTTATTTCAGCCGACACTGGTAGCTCTCGTCTCTTGAAAACGCCCTGATAATGCAAATCTACAAATGTATTCATATTTCTTAAGTTGTGTTTGACTTGTCAAGGGCTCGACTACTTACGAGTATATTAATGGCAATTGTACATAATCCTGTCATGCGATGCGCCCCTCGCCCAAATATGGCATTTCCACATGACTGCACACACAGCCGTCATTTGTTACCTATTCTATTTGGTGGCTATAGGTATATAGGTACTTTTATTTGGTGGCTGAATGGCGCTTTGCCTTCGCCGCAAATTGTTGCAGATGCTGATTTAATGATGGAATGGGTGTTATGAAAATTCAAGGGCTTTTAATACGAGTACGTTACCAACATACGTAAATTGTCTATTACTGGCACCACTTACAAACTGGTCACTTCGCAAAAATATGCACAAAACAGAGCATTATATGCTATGTACGCAATTAAATGAGAATTACTACTAGTACGACTTGCACACAAAATTGGTGGCTGCAACTCTTTCCATACAAACTTTGTGCAAGTTTTTCTTCGTTTATGTTTGCGCTACAGTTATTATTTTCGGTCAATATGCTTATTTTTCTGTTAGCTACGACTTGATGTTATATTTTTTATTTTTTTATATTTTTTTGAAATAAAGCAAAATTTCAACATCAGTTTCTGCGTATATCCAATATGTACAAGCAGAAAATAAAATAAAATGATGTAGTACCAAAACTAACGAACAAAACTTGCACAACGTTTGTATGGAGAAGGCCTTGCCCTACTCTTCGCCTTAAGCTTGAAACGCACAGAGAGCGGCGCGGCGTAGCGTTGTTGCGGGCACGTCGCACCAAAAAACCGCGCGGTATTCGGTGGCGCGGTAGAGCGAAGGCGGTGTGTGTGACATACATATGAAGCAGTAATCGACAGTTTTGGAAAGATCCTAAATGCAAAACCACCTCCGCCCCGCACTGCACCGCGAAGTCCGCGACGCGCCCGCTCTTCGCGTTTCGAGCTTTACTTAAATCGCTAGTTATTGGCAATTTACCCATACGTGCCAGGCGACTCTGTGAGCTGTAGACGTTGCAAAAATTGTTATTCTCCTATTTGATAACAAGTCGTTTTTAGATGGAGCAAATCTCGTTTTTACGTATAAAGCGTGTCACACACTGGAGCGGCCTGCGGCCGCGGTCAATACTAAAATTGACAGCTAATGACAAGTTTACTACTGACCGCGTGGCCTAGGCGGCACCAGTTTGTGACAGGCTTAAGTACTAAAACTACGTACAGGGGCCTCTCAGCTCGAAGTACGAATTATTCTATGGAAATGTTAGTTTAAATTGTTTGTACTAGATGTCACTGGGTGCTATCTCTATCGCACTTGTATATTGAAGTGACAGAGATGCAGCGGTCGTGCGGTTAGTTCTTACTAAAACCACAACAGCGCTACGATCTATTCGGAGTATTTCACTGATATCTCTATCTCAGTATGTATATTGTACTTTGTGACTACGTATAAGTAGAGTACCATCTGTGGCCGAAAGAGACTCACTATGTCTTAGTGTGTACCTTTATAATATTTTTTAATATAGCAATGTGTGGGAGAGGGACACGCTAAGACAAAGTGAGTCTCTTTCAGACTCGGTTTGTGTCTTACAACATAATTTAATTTTTATTAGTCAAGGTTTAGAAAGATATAATGTATATTATATTACGCATTAGGTCTAAATATATTATAAGGTCTTTGGATTGCATTTTAATGAATTCTCTTTCCATCTTATTTTTTTATTTTTATTTATTTATTTATTATTCCAAATTAACACTAACAGACAAGCTACAATTTTATTAATTATTCTGGCAAATTAAAATTAGTACATAGAGAGCTTACAGCTAATATATAGTTACACACTTTCCTGAACTGAGCTTATAGTAACAATATTTGAGTGTACAGGTTATTGAAGATTTGATAGGTGTGTAATGCTCGCAATTATCAATTGGGGCCTTTTCCACGGTTATTATTATAACGTGACACACTCATAACACGACATGTATCACGTGAATATTGATGAATATTGAAGCAAAATCCAAAAATAATTTGAATACCGCGATAATATTGACATCCCAGTATTGTGATAATAGTAACCGTGTAAAGGGCCCCATTCAACAGTACAGAACCAGAGACACCATAAAATATAAAGAAAATTCGAACTGCGTTCAAGTAGGATACGGTTTCAGTAGAAGTTCAAAAACCGCGGCTTTTTCTTTATTGAGCGTTTAAGATTTAATTTGTCATCTGCGCGTTACAGCAGCACATGTTTTAAATATTGTATCAATAATAATATACTTTTATATGCATACGTGTAAATGGATCAACTTAATTATAAGATATTATATTTTACATACTAATAATTCAATGCATAAATCAATGCACATAGAAAAAAAAATACCATAGAGTGGAAAGTGCGCGAACACGCGTACTTTTTTAAATTAAAAAAAAAACGACCTTTACAAACGAAAAGTACGTAATCTATTTTTCACGGCCTTATTTTGATTGTTCACTGTGTTCATGATGAATTTATCAAGTTCCTCCGGTGAGAACAGAATATTAATACCTGAATCCGTGACATTAGAAACTAACAACGCAATTAGTAATTTGTTGCCAGCCAAGTCCAAAGGGAAAAAATTAAAGGCATATGAAAACTTTGCTGTTTGGAAAAATAGTAAAGGGGCAAAATCTTTTTCTGAAACAGTATTTTTAGCATACTTCTACGAATTGTCTAAAACAAAACAGCCTTCTACTCTTTGGAGTATTTACTCCATGTTAAAAGAGACAGTCAGCACCAACAATAACTTACATATTAATAGTTATGCAAGACTAATAGCATTTCTCAAAAGACAGTCTGAAGGCCTTAAAGCCAAAAAAACAAAAGTGTTGTCTGCCGAAAATGTTAATACTTTTTTGAATGAGGCGCCAGATCAGAGTTTTCTCGCTATAAAAGTAAGTAAATTAACCCACTTATATAATCGATAGTCGTATGTTTAATAACGTGTGTACATAATATGATTTTATTTATATGAAGCGTTTTTCAGGTGGCCTTAATTTTCGAGGTCATTGGCGCTTGTCGCGGACAGGAGCTATTAAATATAACGATAGACGATGTAGAGAAACACTCCGCATCGTTAATAGTAGTGAAATTAAAAGATGCAATAACTAAAACAGGCAGGACTTTTGTGATACGAGATGATTATGTGAAGATTGTCGTAAAATATCTGTCATTACGGCCCGTTGGTCTGACAAATAAGAGATTCTTCGTTAAGTACTACAACGGTAAATGCACCAAGCAAGTTATCGGGAAGAATAAGATTAGTCAGATGCCGGAACAAATCGCGCGTTACTTGAACCTCTCTAACCCGGAACATTACACACGGGACGTTATGGGATATAGTTTCAGAAGAATTTTGGTTTGGAAATGGTCTACAGTGGGAGAAGGATACATCGACGAGTCTGTAGAAAATAAAGCCGCGTTAAGCCGACGTATAGCGGAAAACATACGCCGCAACCGCCTATTGTCACCGCAGCCTGGTACGTCTGCCCAGACACGAGCTGAAGGATCAACTCAAGCAGCGATTTCTGAGCAAGCAACGGCTGAGGACAGACATTCGACTTTTACTGTACAAGAACCTACTATTAACCAAAATTTTACAGAATCTGCGACGCAAAATACTCAAATAAATAAAACAAATATTTCAGTGCCAAACAAAAACATTACGAATATTACGATGACATTTCAAAACTGTACCAATGTTACAATTAATTTATAATTTTTAGTTAATTTCATGTAGATTTTTTGTTTTTCTTAATTATATGTATGATTGATTAAGTACTGGTCTTTTACTAAAAGAAGAGGTAGCAAAATTAAATTCTAACTCGGCCGTAGCGCTTTGAATCCCTCACTACGCTCAGGATTCCATGTTAGTCTAGTGTAGTCTGTGTAGTGTCTATTCTGGATTTCTTCGCTTCATTCGGGATTTAACGCGCTAACCTTCGGTGAAATACTGCATTTTGCTCCCTTGTAATACAATCTACTATTTTTTCATATAAATAATAATAATTATTATCGAACCTGCTCACAAAATTTCACGAGACTCGGTTGAGAAACGCAACCCATAGAGGAGAACAACCGGAAATTCGAAGCTTTCTTTCGGAAATGATCGTTTCACTCGGTCAATTAATTTGACTGCAATACCACAATTAATAAATAAAAATAAAATATTTTTATTTCAGACCCTTCTCGATCCATGCTTTGTTAGTTATGTTAGTTACAATGAATAACTTATTAGCTATGTTAGTGACAGTTAAGAGTATGAGTTTTACACATTATTTTTAAAAACTGGCTTTCAGAAGGAAACCTTATTTCGCACTCCCGATAGCCACCTCAACCCAGTATTTGGAGAGTGGACAGTCAAGGCGCTCCACCAACACCCTTAGAAGGCTATTACCACTATTTCTTAAGCGTTTTAGTAGCGACGCTACTCGTTTTCACCTGATCGCAAAGAAGTCATCTGTGCGCGCCTCGGCGAACATGCCGGACGCACTACAGTGCTTTGGTAGCCTCAATAGCAATCTGAGAATGTTGTTATAGTGCACTCTAATAGCTGCGAAGGACCTCTGCGTAAAGCTCACCCACAGACTGCAAGTGTAAAATGTCTGGCAGTAAGCTTTAAAAAGCGTCAATTTGACTTCCTTGTTACAACGTGCAATTGCCCCTTACCGCCATAGCCCTCCTCTCCCTCTCAAGATCCAGGTCGTCTTTCATATCCTCGGTGAGCATATGCCCCAGGTATTTAAACTTACTGACCACTTTCAGGGGGATGCCGCCCAGCATGATTGTAGGTACTGTTGTCAGGTTATACTTCCGTGCCTTAAAAACGATAAGCTCGCTTTTGGTTGCAACAATTACCGCCAATAAAACTCTGGTCTTAATTTTTCTAGGTTCACTTCTAAAGTACAATGTTTTATTTTTGAGTCATTTATTAGCAAGTTAATCATATTCCTGAAAACAATGTCAACAGGATTGCAATTCATCAAGTTTAGGTATTCTCGTGGGTGCTCTTCCTCTGCTACTTTTTCCTGCGACGCAGCCAACCGCTATCAGCTTGTCAAAGCTGGACAGACCCTGGCGGGCTACGAGTATGCGGCCAAAGAATGTGAACTCTCTCGAAGCATGTACTTAGTGGAAAGCCGGGTGCTAATATGAAGCTCCTTAAATATTGATGCATTAGTGCGGCGCGGCGTTCCGTCCAGTGAGATGCCCGACAGTATTCGCTAGCACCACATTTCAAATGGATCTATATTTTTACTTTCACGCGCAGCTTCTGTCCATGTTTGGAAGTTACAGAAAGTAAATAAATTGAATCAAAGTAAATAGAGCTACAAAGAGGATATCCCACTGATATTACTGGTTCTTAAAAGTTTATTTTTCGGACAACAAATGCTAAGATCATATATATCCAAATATATATCTGTAAAATATATCTTACATCTGGCCAATACAGAGTTATTATTTACTAAATATTAGTGCTGTTTCAATTTTGCATACATTGTCATTCGCAAATCAAAAAGTTACCAAACAGATATAACCTCGTTACAACGGCCTGCAAAATTGAACGATCACAATACTTCAAAACTACCGACACCTGAGCGGTCCCTTTACAACAAACAATCAAATAAACCTCTCAGACATGCCGGCCGCCCCGCCCATGTCACTATCAATGGCCGAAAAGTCAAAAAGACATAATAAGTACAATACTTGACCAACTTTCCTTTACCGATGTGCAAAATATAGAGTTCTCATCCCCGAAAACAAATTACAAGCATATCTTTTGATGATTCGCGTTAGTAAGCTACCTGAATAAGTTTGTAACTTTCTAAGTTATGTCATTGTGAAGTGACAGCGGAGTTTGTAAATTAGATCGTCGGTACCTTGATGTGGCGAATTTTTGTTTGATTTGTGCTGTCGGCAGCTTGTAGGGTTCTTTATATAGAGGTGTAATATTGGCGTCGCAAATGTGCGTGAGAGAGAATGTTGAACTTGTTGACATCTTACGATTTGGTTAGACTACTTGGTGCCAAGGTAGGTAAATAATTGAACAGCTTAATAAGTGTGTCGACTAGGCATATAATGCTAAATCAATTATATTAATCTACTTGCTATACTTGTTTAAGATAAGTTAGAGATTAAGTCCGTGCGAGATATATGGATGATTATGTAAGTGCAATGTTCAGAGTAGTTCTGTGTCTCTCACTGGGTGTGGACTTTCATAACGCCCTCTGGGTTGCAGTCCACGCTGCCCCTCTATTTGCTCCCTAACATCCAATATTGACAGGCAAGTGGACACTATTTTCAACCACCAACAACACAGTTGTTATTTGACATATGGTTTAATTATTTCTAACTAGTTAAACACAAATTACATAAGTATTTCCATATAACTCTTTAGACGTGATCTAGTTATAAGGGTTGGATTTACTGAAAATTTACATATTTATTTAATATCAAATCAATAAAAGCGTAAATGTTATCAATGTCGTCATGCGGTTTGTGCATGCCGAATACAAAACCTCGTTATCTCTATCCTTTTATCAAAATTAATTCCGAAAGTATCGAACTATCTCCAAGCAATAAAGTGCTAGAATGTATGTAATGTATATAAGTAATATGTCCAATGCCCATGATGCTGACTGTACCAGTGGTAAAGTGTCCGTAGAACTTTATTAGCCATTCCACAACTTGTGAAGAAAAGGTGAGCGTTTGTTTTCACGCGCTTCTAATAGTTAGCGTGATTGCGCGAAACATATTGATATTAGAAAGTGGGGAATTCAAATTAAGCTCCAGGGGGTATTATTGAAATGAGTCGAATTCAGTCACTGAAAGACCGGGAGAAGAAAGCGAAGGCTGGACTAAAATTCCTCTTAGCCGTATACTAAATATACCATTAAGAATTTAGTTTGAGCGAATAAGTGGGTCACTGCATCCCATAATGGGAACTGTTGGAGTATCTAAATTATCGATTGGTGCAATGCTTAAAGTTTTTATTTCCCTCATATTCGCTAATCAAAAATACGTACTCGTAGTTTTTGTTTCATTATTTTATGATGTAGCGTGGTACGGTTGCGTACTTTAATTTGTGCACAATTACGCAAAAAATATTCATTATTTTTTAACCCCCGACGCGGAACGAAAAGAGGGTGTTGTACGTTTTAACATGTGTATCTGTGTATATGTCTCTCTGTGGCTTCGTAGCTCTTAAACGGGTGAAACGACTTGATGCGTTTTTTTATTTGAAATTAAGTTTTCCGTTGATGGTTCTTAGAAATGTTTTATCAAAATGGGTTCAGCCGTTTTTGATATATTGAACTTTGAAATGAAAATATCGGGGTAATTTCAAATTTTGTTAGTTGCCCGTTATGTACAATATGATAAGACTGTCAAACTTAAGTAGGTATGAGTACCAAATTAAAGTGACTAGTGAGTGAGTAAAAGTCGTAGCTGTCTGTTGTATGTGTGTGTGTGTGTGTGTGTATGTTTTGTTTACATTTAAGGGTTGTGACGTCACACAGCTATCAATGGATTTTAATATTCTTTTTATAGAAAGTCACACAAAATCTTGCCTTCATTTTTTTAAACCACGTTCAATTGATTCTCCTAAAGTATAAACCAGTCCAATATGTGGTTGCAAATAAAATTAGTTTATATTTATTTTACATAATATTTGAGTAACTTGAAATTCGTTAAGTTTCTTGCTCCATACAAAATTGAAATGTCCCCAGGACATTTTTTGATACATATATGTATTAAAAAATAATAAGACGGCTTTTACTTTAGTTTTTTTTTGTCTTCGTTATTAGAAGAGTAGTCGATTTAAAGTATTTTGGTTGAAAATCTCTGAAACTATGTTATTTTCAAATAAAATTTATCAATTTAAAAAATGTCCCCAAAAATCTTCCAGTTTGTTATCCTAGGTTGCGTGCTAGGCTAACTTTTTTGTTTTATAGTAACGGCCACATTGAAGCAATTTTTTAGAGTGGCCAGACTATTAGCTACAGCTGGCATGTATTCTAATAAATGTCAGCCATCTTAGTTTGGCAACAAAACTGCATAAACGTGCGCTGGAATTTACTTTCACTTTTTAAATGTATTTTCAACAATTAATTGCCAAGGTATGTGTACATTTTTCCCTATTTTCAGTCCTGCTACGAAATAAATATTCATATGGGGTCCAGATTACGAATTTCTTGTTTAAATAACTTTAAATTTGCGGCTTCTACAATTAAATTAAGGCATTTTTCCCGTTGTGTTTTTTATTCCAGCGTGTTATGTCGTGTTACAATACGTGTTGCGTAACACACTAGATAGTTAAATATAATATAATATTGGGGGGGACAATCTTACACAAATCGAACTAGTCCCAAACTAAGCAAAGCTTGTACTATGGGTACTAGACGACGATATACAAACTTATATAGATAAATACATACTTAAATACATAGAAAACATCCAAGACCCAAGAACAAATCCGTGAAAAATGCACAAATAAATGCCCTGGCCAGAATTCGAACCCGGGACCTATAGCTTCGGAAGCAGAGTCACTACCAACCAGGCTAAACAGGCCGTCAAAAAAATGTTAGTTCACATAATGCTTTTACCCGACTGCGTCACAATAAAGAGCGGGTTATGTTTTAGCTCTTTTCATAAAACGATTTATGTCCGAGTAAAAGCTACGGTGGCCTAGCGGTTCATGAATGTGACTGTCAAACGGCGGTTGGGGTTCGAATGCAGGCTCGTACCTATATGAGTTTTTCGAACTTATGTAGGAAATATTATTTGTTAGCTTTTCGATGCAGAAATAGAAATATTTTTCAGAATACGTTATAATTAGGTCTTAAAATTAAACTATTGGTGTTCCAGTATTCAGTCGACATAATATAAGAGCCACCACGCAAACTAATGTTATTTATAAATTATTAATTTCACTGTGAATAACATTTGACCTAAACAATTTATGACAATTCTCCACGTTAAAATAGAGCGCTCGTGGCGCAGCAGCGCCCGCATACCGCGTGCGGTATGCGAGGTTAAGCAATGTGGGCCTAGGTCAGTTCTTGGATGGGTGACCACTTTGAGTGGTTACTAACTGAGCGCTCCCGTGCTTTGGAATGCACGTTAAACCGTTGATATCGGCTACTATCTACGTCAGCAGTCGTTAAGCCAAGTTAGCTGCCTTCGGGTGGCTTGAGAATTTCTAACAGCCAAGTTGCCCACTAACTTATCAAAGGGGGGTCGAAATTGCACCACGTCCGTAGGAACTACCCATCGTTTCCCTACACGTGACCCCTGGGTGGTGCTAAAAGTGCAACAAACTGGCAACCGTACTTTTCTTCTCGAAAATCTCACGGTTCGAAAATATGTAAATGCCATACGATTATTATTATCATTAAAATAATTCTAAAAAAAATTACATATCACCTTTATTTGAACAAAATTTAAACATTATAGTAAAATTAATTAAAATTAAAGAAAATTAATTAAAATATAAATGTCAAGAAATATAATGTCATTAATAATAAAATAAAATAGTCCTTAACACTATTAAAAGCAGTTGTCCTGTACCTATTTAGCTAGCCTTGTCTTAAATAAATAACCATTCAAAATTCTTAATTAATCAAGGAAAACATCGTGAGGAAACCTGCATACATCTGCGAAAAAATCAAATCTCACTCATAATAAAATGCTTAGCATACCTCGATCCCTCACCCTTACACACTTCACATTAAGAACTTGCAAATATGATTACCATTTTTTTTAATTTACGAACGAATCTTGCTTCATGTAATCTGAGCTTTACAGAGTTCCAGCGTGTTACAGAATTTCCAGTGTGTTGCGAATAAAATTGTGTGTTACACTTTCCAGTACGTTAAGGTACATTTTCTTGAGCCGCACCCTGTGCGTCCACTGATCGTGTGTACCTATGTCTAAAGAAGAAATAACTAGAAAATTTATCCTAATTCAATACGTCAAGTCCAAGAGAGCCTATACACAATATTTCGAATTCACACAGAATTAGTACTTACTGAAAAATCAGAAATGATTTCAAGAAATGACTGTATAACGAATGGTTCAGTATCGACATCGACCGTATTTACACATATCGTCGGGTGACAAGACAAAAGTCACTAAGTAACAAATACCTAACTAAGTAATAAACTCGTATCTCAATATCGATGTAGTACTGAGATACGAGGTTTTGAGGAGCAGTGACAGACATTTTAGTGACTTTTGCTTCTCACCCGACGAATTAATGTCACACACCATCTCAATTCTGTTCCAACTTTCGGGTAGTTACGTCACCAGCGTGTTAGGACATATCAACTGCTATATTTTAAAGGTGGCAATGAGGGCTATACAGGGCTGTTTGGCAGATGGATGGACATACGTATATAGCGGATAGATGGTCATCTCTAGGTAGCAGAGACGTGGTTAGGCATAAAACAATTGATCTGGGCCCATAGATGATTTTTTTAAGAATTATTTATTTTTATTTTTTAATTACTCTGTTTTTAAATAAATTTTATTTATTTATTTATTAAAGGAGTTTCAACAGCTTTTTTAACATGTTGATATTTTAAATAGAAATATGGAGCCAATTACAGAAACTCACCAATAGAAACAAGATATGAACTAAGGTTACACACTATGTTACAGTATCTTAAAATTAAAAATCAAAGGCTATAAGAGAACACAACAAGAGATGTCCATCGCTCACCGGACTCTCAGAAGATACACAGATACCACTTGTATATTTGTATACTCAGCAACTATGTATAAAGTTAATCAAATGTCAAACTTAAGTTAATCAAATGTATAAAGTTAATTAAATGTACAGGAAGCATATCACCACCCGCAACCTAGATGTGTAAGAAACAACGTTTAGAAACAACGCCTGGATAAAGTTCGCCTCACACATGGAATAGAGCTATTAAAAACGTCAATATATAGATCCTTCGATAGGTATTTAACTTACGTGCTATATGACATAGAAAACTATTTTGCCTATAATTAGATGATGTACATTGAAGTGAAATGGGGGGATAAAATCTTTTCGACCGAGTAGGTGTGTTGAAAGAAAGTATAGAAAGCAATTCGGGGCAATCAATATTGCCAGTTGTAATTTTAAGAAGGTACATTATATCTGCTATTTCTCGGCGTTTCTGTAAAGGAATTAAATGATGTTTTTCACATATCTTATTCGAGTGGTACGGAGTTTTAAGCTTAAAACTTAGATATTTGATAAATCTCTTTTGAATGCGCTCAATCCTATCGATGTATGTATTGTAACAAGGGTTCCAAACCTGCGAAGCATATTCAAGTTTGCTCCTGACTAGTGAGCAATAAAGAACTTTAAGAATCTTAGCTTGTGTGAAATGAGTGGAGTTCTGCATTATGAAACCTAGAGCTTTCAAAGCAGTATTGACTATGCCATCGACATGTTTATCAAGCAACAGTTTAGAGTCATGAACGACGCCCAAGTCGCTTACAAAACTGATTGTGCTCAGAGTTTGATTTTTAAGTGTATATGTAAAAGGGATACAATTTCGCTGGCGCGAGAATGTTATAGAGACACACTTAGACGGGTTAAGGTCCAATTTATTGTCATAGCAGTATGCATCTAGTCGCGCAAGATCAGATTGAATAAGTAACGAGTCGTGGTTCGTTTTAACCTTCTTGAAGATCTTCATGTCATCTGCGAAACAGAGAAGTTCGCAGTGGATGAAGCATTTACTGATATCGTTAACAAATATATTAAACAGCAATGGGCCGAGTAATGATCCCTGAGGGACGCCACTCGGGACCCTGACCCAACTAGAAATATAATTGTTAACAACTACTGCCTGAGACCTGTTGGTAATATAAGACGAAAACCATCTGAGCAAGTCCCCATTTATACCTATATTAAATAATTTTGTAAGTAACGACGCATGATTTATCCTATCGAAGCATTTACTATAGTCTGTATATATTACGTCAACTTTAAAGCCCTCCTCCATCGCGTCGGTAAGATAGTCGTTTAAAAGAACAAGATTGGACACTGTGGATCGACGCTGGAGGAAGCCGTGCTGGTTGGGATTAAAGTAGTTCTTCAGAGCAGCATAAACTTGATTATAGACAACTTTTTCAAGAACTTTTGATATAATGCATAATTTAGAGATGGGCCTGTAATTAACTATATCCGTTTTAGGTCCTTTTTTATGAACCGGAGTGATGTAAGCAGTCTTCCAAATTGATGGTACATAACATTCAAGAAATGAGCGTTTAAATAATAATGTTATAGGGATAACCAGACTTTCGGCGCAGTTTATTAGAAACTGCGCTGGTAAGTCGTCGGGACCGGCAGATTTAGATGAGTCGAGTTTGCGTAAGATATTAATAAGTTCAGCAGGAATTACTTCGATATTGGATAGGGTCACACACGTAGCCGAAGGTAGACTAGAAGCTGCAGGTATACTACTACTGTTTGGTGCTAAGAAATTGGTCGAGAAGTAGCCCGAAAAAGCATTACATACCTATGTCTGTACCCGAATTAAAAGATTTACCTTCGTAATTTAAGCTACTAGGTAAACCGCGAGACCCAGAGCGTGATCCAATAAATGACCAAAACTGCTTAGGGTTTTTAACTATATTGCTTTCCATACGATTAACATAGTTATTAAAACAATCTTGCTCCATTCTCCGCACCCTATCTCTTAGTACGTTAAACGAAACTAGGTCAGAAATATTTTTATAGGTTTTATATTTTTTAAGTATTTATATTTTGCTTTAAAGCTTTTTTTAAGGGTAGGGAAAACCACGCAGGATATGAATCAGATCGAATTTGTTTTGAAGCCTATATTTAAATAAAATAAAAATGTTGTCGGTTTTTTAATTTTTTAACTAATTGAGGTTTTCAAACTTGAAAACAGAGTATATAAAAATTAAAATTTACAAAAAAAACTTTGGGCCCACGTATTTTTTTTTGTACCTGACCAAGTGACCACAGTGATCACGTAGCAGATGATCTCATCTATCCTTCCATCCACCTGCCAAACTGTATTGTATACCCTAAGGCTTGATCGAAAAGTCCGACAATTGCCCTGAACATTTATAAAAATGCTTAAGGTACATAACTGCTCATCACATTTGTTTGAATGTTACAATCAGATTTTCTTAACATAGCTACTCACTGCACGGTCGACTGCCCAGACTAACGCAAGTTTGTAAGCAGCAAGGGTTAATCTTTTGACTTGTCACGCAACACTCGTGACGCGGTGACGTGTATAGGCGTCCTTTGTGACGCTGTTTATTTGTTATCTTTATTGCAAAACCGATCTCTTTGACAGTTTGCGACTACTCGGACTGAGAGGTTTTGATAGTTGTGTGACTTCTTCACATTTCAATCAATCACGCAAACAAAAATTAACCTGCTATGATCAGAATAAATTACACAAATAATTTCTGTTTCAAGTAAAAATTAAAGAATGATAATTTCACCCGTAAATTAACTTCTGTGAGACCTATTTTTGTAAAAAAAAGTACAGTAGTAGAATTACCTAGCTTGATCTGCTTTAACTTTAATATCTGCTTTTAATATGACTTAGCCTATAATAGGCTAAGTCATATTTTTTTTATTGGTGGACAAAAAAAAAAACAAGACAATACACAAGTCCCTTTTCATACAAAAGTAATCCTTGCCCGTTCTCTTCTGCTCCCTCTTCTAGACTACGGGGACATCGCGATCCTAGACCTTAATCAGGAACTGCTTAACAAACTGGAACGCCTGCAAAATGTATGTATTAAATATATTTTTGGCTTAAGAAAATACGATCACGTTTCGGCTTTCCGCCATCAGCTCAAGTGGTTACCTGTGCGCCGCCGAAGAGATGTACATATTTTAACCCTTCTATATAATATATTGTTTAATCCCTCTTCTCCACCTTACCTTTCGGAGAGATTTAAGTATATGGCAGACGGCAGTAACCACCGGCTGCGTTCGAGCGCGAATCTTTCTCTTGCCCTCCCTCCTCATAAACGCCGATCGTATGACAAATCGTTCACGGTATACTCTGTGAAGTTATGGAATGCTTTGCCGTCTCCACTTAGGCAGTGCAGGTCAGTGGCGTCGCTAAAGGCAAACTTGACAAAGTTGTGGCTCTCTGAGTCTTAGACAGAAGGTAGGGAGGTATGTGCGGTTTTTATTTATATTTATAAGTATATGTATGTATATATTTATATATTATATAAGTATATATTCATTTACACGATGTTTGTATGTATCTATCTATGTATTTATTTATGTCGATATTTGTTAAATATAATTGCTTGTTCGATTGCTTTTTCTCATACCATCTTGCCACTTGTACATGTTGTTCATTATATCTGCCATATAAAATGTCCTCTCAGTTACTCAAAGGTTAGCTGGAAGAGATCCCTTAAAGGGATAAGTTCGCCTTTGTACAAAAGTCTAAAATTAAGTTTATTTTTCTTTTATGTACTTGTTTTGTGCAATAAAGAGTTTAAACAAACAAACAAACAAACAAGTCGACCTAGTCCCAAACTAAGCAAAGCTTGTACTATGGGTACTAGACGAGGATATACAAACTTATATAGATAAATACATACGAAACATCCAAGACTCAGGAACAATACTCATGATAAAAGCACAAATAATGCCCTGACCGGCAGGGTCACTACCAACTAAGCCAAAATGATGAATAATTTCGCTGTAAATTGCCTGGACTTGAACTGTCAAAATATTTCGGGGTGCTGGTGGGGTCACATGTTTCTTTTCTATCCTTGGACCTTGGACTTACGTTCATGGAGGTACGATTTTGTCTTTTTGACCTTACTGAGTAGGTACCTATATTCTCGATTTTTTACGGGAAATTTCCAACTTGGATACATCCTCATAAAAAATCTGAAACATTTTAACGACACATCTTTAATTATATACATTTAAAACATACATAATACATTTAATTAATTACAACTTTTCTCAGACCATGGCAAGTATCTAGACTTGCCAGTCATCGTAAGCAGCCCAGTCCGCAGGGGCGGGGCAGCGGCGCGTTTGACGGCGTCTGTGTGTCTGTTGTTCTCTTCGCACTTATTTAAACTACCCACCCATTCACAAACACTTATACTCCTCTGTCAAACAGCCAGTATAACATAGCATAGCCCTTATATTCACAGGACAGACACAGGTACAGTCAACAGGAAATGTAGATGATCATTTTAGTACCTTCTCGTACTAACATAATAATACTGCGACAGTTGGGATGCGTCAAAGTAGTGAAAGTGACAAGGTACTAAAATGATGATCTATTTTTGCTGTTGACTTTACCACCAGTTAGACCAAATTTAATATGAACTTCATCTCATAGACAAGTTTTCAATGTGTGAGTTTGTGTATTGCGCATGTATGCTTACGTCAGACGTAAGTGGAAACATACTGGAAAGGCGTCCAATCGAAGATTGGTTTTCAGTTGAATCGCTGTATCCTACTGATGCCCTTGAGTATAATCTCGCTCATATTTATTTTATACCTACGCTCGTTAGTAGCCCAATTTGTAAAGTACGGTAAAGCTCTTTAATTTGCGCGTTGCGAATGGACGCCCCATTTCGCAAACTTTTTCTTTAAATTTATATACAGTTCGACCGGACTGCCTACCTTAAGGGGGTCACAAATTAAAACCCTTGAATGCCTTACAGGAAACCGCAGTCATAATGACACCACTCTTTAGTTATTTGGTTTTGTGTCCCTGGTGGTGAGTAAGGTCATTGGATGTCCCGAGGATGTACTATGTTGAGAGTGACCGTCGGAGTATTAAAAAAAATTGCGTTGTGAGATTTGGAGATCAGAATACACTGGTTCGCTTGTAGCTAAATGTGGTGAATAACCACACAGATGTCACCGCCCAGCGAAGCGAAATGACTGTGATGACGCGTGATTTGCACGACTATTATTAACTTATATATAAACGACATCTCTCTTGGACCTTACTGCATTGATATAACGACTATTATAGGTCACAAAATCTTTTGACGCTGTCACAAATAATGTATGTTTAGCAGTGGTTTAGAATGATGATATGTTAACACCTTTATAAGTTGGAGTGTGGGCACTGGGCAGGTAAGCGTTTGTAACTCGTAACGTAAGTCGAATGTTTAAATAAGTAGATAAGAGATCGCAGATGTGTTAAACCCGATGTTACAAGCTGTGTAGGGTCTCTTTTTCCATATTTAGGTATTTTAACATGTTATCAGTGGATCCTATCCCGTTATGCGTAGAATTGTGATTTAACCTAGTTAGGGTAACTAGTCCGTTCGCAAAAATATACACAAATCAGAGTGTTATTATATAAATGCTATTTGTACAATAAAATAAAATAAATAAAATACTCGTAACTAGACGCAGAACCGACTACTAGAACGACGTTATGTATTTTGTTAAAACAAAATTGGACGCAGAATTGGTGGTTGGAGATTTTATTCTTTATCGTCCAAAAGTCAAATAAAAGGTACTGTCAAGAGCAAAAGTTAAGGACTTTACTAAAATGTAACGGGTCCACTCGCGCCACTCTTAAATTATTGTGATTATATAAATTTACCCATAGATATTTAAAAAAAACCGGCCAAGTGCGTGTCGGACCACAAAGGACGCACAAAGAAAGGGTTCCATACCGACACCTCCGAATCTACATTTAAAACCACTATACAATACATTGAATCAAATCATCATAGATCTCACGGCACTTACGCCTTTTTTTTGGGCTATCCTATCCATAGATACCGTACCGTTGACACGTCTATGTGCATATAGAAAAAACCTCCAAATATCTATACCTATGCCAAAATACAAATTTCTAGTAGTAACGGTTACTGAGCTAAGCCGCGGACAGACGGACGGACGGACAATGGCGAAACTATAAGATTTTCTTGTTTACTACGGAACCCTATTAGTCACATAGCGTACTTATACCTGTCTTTCTGTTACCACTTCACGCTTGATCCGCGGTTCAGAGATATGTATGTAGATGAAATTTCTCATTAAAATGGTTTTGAGACACAGGAAAAAACAAAGGATAGTTTTTATCCCGAAATCATTCCTTAGAGGAGAGGAAGTTTGTATGGGAGAGCGATAATTAAGCCGGCATCTAAAATTATTTATTATTCTTAGGCGATAACGAATTCCACCTACAATACCTTATGAAATTTGATTATAAGAAATTTGCTCTTTTTAATTAGTCTAGATCATTCGTTTCTGCGCGCGCTAACATAATGTTTCAGAACAATACGAAACAAATTAAAATGTGAATTGTATTTCTCAATGACACCCAGAACTGTGATTATTCAAACGTAACGTTTAACCCTCCGCTGATCCCCGATTTAACCGTCACCGCGGACTAACCGCATCGATCCGATGGGAGGAGCCAGGGGCTGTAGCACGAGGGTTAACATGTGCGATTATTATTACTTTTAACTTTAATGTATGATAAAATATAGAAAAAAGGTTGAAGGAGCGAGCGTTGAGTGAAAAAAATTACGTGAACAGCAAAAGACGTCAAGCTGAGGACATTCGCTTAAATCTTGCAACTTTATGCGAACCCTTCTTTACTTTTACTTTACCTACGATTGGTATCCTACTATAACATTATAAACGCGAAAGTTTGTAAGTATGGATGGATGTTTGTTACTCTTTCACGTAAAAATTACTGAATGGAATTTAATGAAACTTTACAATAATATAGCTTATACATCAGAATAACACACAGGCTACAATTTATAAGCATATTGTGTGAATTATCCAAATACTAATCCTGCGCAGACGAAGTCGCGGGCACCAGCTAGTATTTATATTTTATTCAGCAGACAGAAATGCCAAGCCGAAGACTGCGCCTAGGAAATTAGTTGACACATTCTAGCAAGAAAGTATTATTATGAAACGATCTAATTTATAGGCCATGTAGTAGTGGAATTAATTTCCATTATGGTCTATCTTTTTTTAAGCTTGTATTGCTGTGCCCTTACGAGGTCCATTTTATTACTTCCAAAGTTGAAAAAAGTTTATTATATAATACCAAATTACTAAAGATTAACAGGTTAGGATCTGCTAGACAACGAGGTACCTTAATTAATTATGGTCTATCTTGGATTTAGTAATACAGTTTCGACGTGTTCTCTAGTTGAACAATATTGTAAATATTTTTCATCTTTTTTGGGCTCCGTATCAAAATGCTAATCACATTGCTAAATATCTCAACAACTACAGCCTTGGCCAGAAGTATTAAGCACTCCCGCGTTTTTCATATAAAAGTAAAACTTTGAATAAAGCATTTTATATCTTTTATTATAGAAAATTCTAATATTTTTCATTAACACTAGCTATTCATTGACGTTAAAAATAATTGCACTTAAAAAAAGGCATTTGGTCCTTTTATTGCGAACCCGATTATTTTTAGGGTTCAGTTTTCTAGGATAAATAGCTACTTCGAAATTATATCTGCTAAAGTTTTCTAGATGTTTATATACATTATTATATTTTGCGTCAATGTGTAGTTTTGTAATTTAAAAAAACATAGTTTATTTATAAGTTACAAAGAAAAATAAGGGGTGCTTAATATTTCTGGCCAAGGCTGTACAAGGTACGGTGAAACGTGGTCGCTTACTATGGGCCTCATAAGAAGGCTCAAAGTCACCCAAAGAGCAATGGAGAGAGCTATGTTGGGAGTTTCTCTGCGTGATCGCATCAGGAATGAATCGAGTGGCGACCACGTACCGGAAGGCCCCACACACGGTGGACTGATGACCTGGTGAAGGTCGCGGGTGTCCGCTGGATGCGGGTGGCGCAGGACCGGTCATTGTGGAAGTCTTTGGGGGAGGCCTATGTCCAGCAGTGGACGTCTTTCGGCGGACATGATGATGATAAACAAGGTATATTTTTATTTTCTGTGAAAATTTACCGATTCAAGGGGAGGAAAGTCTAGTAACTATGCCAAGTGGGATGTCATATGAATTGCACATCTTAAAACATTTTTTCAATTTCGGTTTATTAAATAGGTTAAGTTTAATATAATAATGACAATATTATAAGGAGCATAATTTGGAAGAACATCATCAGACTGACTGTCAAGTATATTTCGTGGTCTTTTCTCTCCACCGGTCTTTCTTTCAGAAACCAACTCTAGTTTATTTCTACTTCTAAGTGCTATTACGACCTATTTGTTGAATAATGCAGATACTCGTAGTTAGAGATCCGGGAAAGACATAAAATAGTATTTGTCCCGAAAATCATTCCTTAACGTGGTGAAAAGGGAGTGGACGTTTGTATGGGAGTAGGAGAGCGATAATTAAACCAGCGCTCAAAATAATTTAATAGTCATTATTTCTCTAAGGCGACAACGAGTTTTACGCGGACGAAGTGCCAATCAAAAGCTATTAGCAAAAACACTCAAAAGCAAAGAAAATTAGATGAACACTTTGCATACCTAGTCATCACTCATCATTTACAACCTGTCAGGTGCAGCGTTCATTGCTCCTGAATAAGTTAGGTGTAACCAGTAACGAATTGATATGTTAGTACAGGCATGTTCCATTAGGAAAATACGCCATTATATCCAGTAATTTGGCCTCCATTCCATCTCAATTTGTCCTGGCAAGGGTTAACGTGATCGATCGCTTCTATAATAGCTTTTGAAATGTCAACACGGGAATTCAAATGGGTTTTTACTCCTATTTGTGTTATCTAACTAATCCCAAGAACGAACCTACTGTTATAGGTACCTATCTATCTCACTTTCTAGGAGATCCTAACCTGTTAATTATACATATATTTGTGTCACCTTAAACGCAATTATTTACCTATTTACTTGTACTGTGCATGCAAATGTCACATCAGAGCTTTTAGTTATCTGTGACATGTTTGGTTCGTGCAAGTTAAGTTTTTCTATCGTAAGATTGAGCAACACGTAAAAACTAAATAACGGGTTGACGTGATTTTTGCTTAGATGTAATACATAATTCTTAAAATATCCATTATAAAATAAAGCTCTTGGCTACACATCACACTTGTCCATAGACAATTAAACATTGTTCATAGTATATGTATACCCCTTTACACCCGATAAATCGCGATTCAGATAAATTTAAATTTACTTAAAGCTCGCAACGCACAGGGCGGGCGCGGCGCGGTGCGGGTTGGAGGCGGTTTTGCATCTTTGATTTTTCCGAAACTGTCGACTATCGATCGATAGTGTCGATTACTGCTTCATATGTCACACACGCCGCCTCCGCTCCGCTATCCGCGCGGGTTTTTGTGCGACGTGCCCCGGACCGCGTTCGCTTGACCGCAATACCGCCTCCGCCCCGCAACGACGCTGCGCCGCGCTCTGTGCGTTTCAACTATAATAACATTTGTTAAAACATTGATATTTCAATGTAATTTGAATCCACAATCGTTTCAATCCGGGTGTAAAGGAATACACTCAACCAAGAGAGTGGTCTACAGTTTTAAACCCTTAATGCACGAATAATAGAGTCGGAAAGTGATAAGCCGGTGGTTTCGACTCTATTATTCGATCAAAAAATACTAACAACCCCGTACGTACTTACAACTTAATACTTGAAAACACTTTTAATAAAAGTCACTTTTTCACCAATCAATAAATTACAAGTTCCAAACTTGACCCAAATACCTTCCCTAAAGGCATTGTTACACGGCGTCATCTCGTCTGGCCAGTGAATGAACGAGTGAGTGAATGAATGAGTGAGCAGAACAATGAGTGTCAGCCATTTTGGATTTATGACCGCGTTTGTTCTTGCTCATGAGTTGTAAGTGCGTGAATGAGGACCACACAGGGAATCGCGAATGTTGTACAGGGTGGTTTGGATTTTGGCAAGGTAAGGCTCAGTGGCTGCCACTTTCAGTTAACTAACCAGGGTGGTATGAAATGGTGGACGGGATCGAGGAAAAGAAATTACGATATAGTATACTATAACTTTTTTTATCATTGTTTATATTATAAACTATTGTACGTACTTCTTACTCTTGTTTACTATTTATCCTTTATATTTTATATATTTTGCGTCGCCGAAAACTTAACCGTTGGGTGTAATATTTTGAATCATGTTTATTGTTAAATGTCTCTGCGAATTGCAGATTAGTATCTGTTTACTGATTAGTACTAGTATATTATACTTTAGAAGAAATATACCTGACGTTTGAATAGGTAAGCACAGGGTGATGTCCTTCAGTGTGTCGTCTTCCGCACTGGAAAATTTACAGCATTTAAAATTTAAGTTAGTGAAAACTAATTGGTTATTTGTGAATATACTACTGAAATTTTGAATTTAGCGTTCCAACTTCAGTAAATTTCTTTTCAAATGCAACTTTGCTGGCGTTAGTTCCCGGCGTTTCTTTTGTAAATGAAAGGTTAAATAAGAATACCTACATGAACATTGAATACAGCCTGTATAACCTTCTACAACTAGTTAGGTCCATTCACAAGTTGCGTCATTCACGACAGGCGTAGTAATTGACAACCGCAGAGTCCCAAAAAATAACCCAAAAAATCGTATAAAGTTGTCACGCATTACGAAAATTGGTCCAAAAGATACCTCGAATTACCTACGCTTTATGGAGATGATTTATACGATTTTTATAAAGAAATTAAGGTATTGAGAATGAATGAGGAGTATATTAAATTTTGGTCGAGATTTATCGATTTGGTTCGGGATAATTTCGGACGAAATTCCTCTAATTCGAACCAAGCGCTTTGCTTATCTTTCATAACATAATGCGCACTTCTAAGGTTTGGAATTCTCTGCCGGCGTCTGTATTTCCAAGTTCATATAACCTAGACCTCTTCTGGGTGAGCTTGCTTCATCGTCGGCCTCATCTTTGCCCCCTGGCTAGATGCTGGCCAAGAGCAATCCCATTTTTAATAAAAAAAAAGAAATGTATTTCTAGAGGCTTTGCATAATAACCACAAATTATTTTGTGGTAAAATGTTGAATAAAAAAAAGTTATGCTAAAAATTCCAACTGAGATATTTTTCCAGATACTTTTGCCTACATACATAATATAATCATAGTATTTAAGAGGTTGACAAGTTGGTGTTGTGAGTGGAGTAATTTACAGCTTATTCTGAATTAGCTTCATCCTTCACTTCTTAGGATCGGTACATGTGCATGTGACACCCCTGGAGTTGCAAGCGTCCATAGGTTACGGTGACCGCTTACCATCGGGCGAGCCGTACGCTTGTTTGCCACCGACTTGGTATAAAAAAAGTAAAGCATTTATTTAATATTACTTGAAAATGTATGATGGGTCGATCGTGCGTATGAGATACCTACTGCCAGGACTGTTCCTTCAGCTTCGACTAAAATCGACGAGAACCGAGCTTAGACGACACTAGTCAATTGCTAAGAGATTGAATTTCCTGTGCTCCCTGCTCCTTTTAGGAATACAGCGTAAGTTTATGTTTACGACTCTATTTGTGTCGATAAGAAAACATCTAAGTACTTATCAAAATACCGACTAATATTGTCACACTAAAATTTTATTTTAATATATGAGCAGGCGGTAGACTGATGACCTAGTAAGGGTCGCGGGTGTCAACTGGATGCGGGTGGCGCAGGACCGGTCAATGTGGAATTCTTTGGGGGAGGCGTAAGTCCAGCAGTGGTCTTCTTTCGTCTGACATGATGATGATGATATGAGCAAAAACATCCTTTAACACTGCTTTAATTTAAAAAATGCCATACCACGAGCTTCGGAATTTTGTGTAAGATAAAATATCTCAAATTATTTTTAAATTGGTATTCTTGAGAAACTTTGATCTTCGTCAGAACCCAAAGAATAACGGCAGATCCATCAAAACGACATCAATGCCTCACGTTTCGGAGGCACAAGAATTTAAAATTGGGCGGAGTATTCTAAATTTGAAATAACCGTTACATTTTTGAGGGCTCGAGTGATCTGTCAAATGTTTGATTGGTCTTTATTAAGTAACTTGATTCACAATAGAATGGTTTAAGCACAGAATACTCCCAATAGAATATATCTATCAATTTTTTGTAATTGCTATACTAGAAGGAGGATTTGGGAAAACTTTTCAACGCGCGAATAAAATGTTTAAATATCAAACGCGCGAAATATATTGAAAATGGAATATATTATGGATGCAAAGCGATTAAAAATTATGGGAATGAACTAAGAAAACTATTAGGAACTGAAGATTCATGAAAGAGTAGAAAAATCCGGGGTATAGTTTGACACGAATTGATTATTGAGTATTTTACACTTTCGAAACTTAGGAGACTTAAAGATGCATTGTTAAACTTAGAGATGCATTGTTTTATACCAGAGACAAGCACAGGTACTCGTAGATAAAAAAACACAGTGCATAATAGTAGTAGTATTAGTGGTGGTTGTTGATTTGTAATATAATTTTCAACTACGTTTTAAATTAAACATAGGTACACCGATTTCGAGTGAAAAAAATAGATTTAACCACACATGTTTCTCACAGGCGGATACAAAATAGTAGGTAAAACAGAATAACCTTTCAAAAACCTGCTTTTTGCGAGCAAACAAACAACACGCATAAAAATTCAATACGCAATCTAGAACAGATATTTAAAAAAACTTTGATCGATTGCCGCCAAAATTTGACAGATCGCGTGATTCCGAATTTCGTTCAGAAACCGTCAAAAGGGCAGTAATCAGGACTATTGTGTGTGAATATTGTAATTCGGTTTGTTTAGATCGATACCTTCGATCCATTTTGTGGTCAGTGACAGTTTTGCCGCGTTTTACTGAGCTATAGATATATGATGTTTTATGAGATTTTTGGGTTTCCGCTTTACCTTTAATAATAACACGTCATTTTGCGTCTGAATGCCTAAGTCTTTTATTTATTTTATTTATCATATACGGGACACCAACAGAGTACATAAGATATAATTTAAAATATTAATAGTTTTACAGTCTATTTGGGCACTTATGTACCCAAATTATAGGTGAACACATCATTATTCATTTTGATAACAAAGAATGTAAAATATGAAATATGAGTACTTGTCAATTAATTTCTATATATGATTACGTATTAGAATGATTGATGAGTAGAATAACGATTAAAATTAAAATTTAATTATATGATTTAATTTAGATATGTTAATTAATTAAATGGTATTTAGATATTTATTTATTTATTCAATAGGTTACGTAGCATATTCAATATGTTGTGTCGGTTTTATTTTGTAATAAATAAATCTTATTTTTAATTTAGAACAACAATTAACATGTATAGGAAAAGTATGAAAACACTTAAAGCTATAACTACTACTATACTACTTAAATAAATAAAAATAAAAAAACAAATTACAGAAAGAAAACTCCATCCAAAAGTTCTGCCTGCGGCATGGACCCCAAAACGCTGGCAGCGTTTCCCCTCTGAACCGCAAGAGCGATCCGTTGAGAGAGGTACGCGCCAGCTTTGGGGTCCCCTGAGGCGTGGACCAGCCGCGAGGACAGGGCCTTCATGAAGCTCTTCATGTCGGCTGACCAGGGTCCCATGGTTTCCACTGCAAGCGCCGCAAACTCGTAGCTCTGTACTAGAGAGGAGTATTTGCGGCGTTTGAGTATTTGGGCCTGATCAGCCGCAGCGCCGGCCTGGGAACGGGCTACCTGAATGTGGGACAGAGCGAACGTATCGACGCACGTTGCGTCCCACACCAGGGCCCTCCCGAGTTTCCACGGTACCAATGTTACTCCGTCAGGGCGCTTGCCATCGTCTCTTGTCATACCTGCCGGTTCTAATGACGAGGGTATGGAGGCGGTAGCGAGCGCCCGACGCACCAGGTCGTTTATGGTACCGTGGCGGTACATGCGGCCGGCGCTTCTGTTACATGAAAGGCCATGTCGACCCAGCTGGTCCACACCTTTGCCGCAAACACAAGTGTGGGGAATACAAATCTTAGAACCCAGCCTTAAACTTATTGCTATTCTTAAGGTACCTGGGTCCAGAACCGTGCCTATGTTACGTGAGGGAAGGGCATTTAACCAGTGCCCTGACTCTGGTGCGGAGACAGCCAAGAGTCGGGCGCGTTCCGAATCGTCCGGACTATTGTCGATTAGGGATGCGTGAATAGCTTTGAGGCGAGGTGTATCCCAAACTCTCTGTGTGTGCCTCATGTCTGGAATGTTTGCTCCCGGGCACGAGTCGCACCAGGCCCTCCTGGCCTCCACCAAGCTCGCCATCTCAACGTCGAGTATCTGTGGGTTATTTAAAATAATACCGACGAGAGACAGCGAACTGTACGCGGAGGACAGGAAAGCCGGAAGTGCCTCGCTGCACGAGGAGCGAACACCCAGACCACCGAACCTTACTGGCAAAACTGCTTGGGACCATGAAGTTGAATCAAAACAGACATTTAGAATTTTGGATAGAGTTGTTTGGAGCGTGTTATCAATAGATGATAGAATGGAGGGAAATTTCCAGATCGGGCAGCAACGGAGTAAGTACATAAATTTTGGCGTAAATAGGCAAAAACGGATGATAAAAAGGGCCATATGGGGATTTATTTCGTGGAGTAAGTTAGAGGTACAGTTAAACTGATTTAACTTGCAATTGACAACTGGACTGATCGCTTCGTCAAAAATTGGAGACCCTAAAAGTGTAAGAGATGAAGTGGAATGGACAGAAATGTTAGGTAATATCGCGTTAAAGTTTGTCAATATTTCAATTTTTCTATCTGTGGGTAAGTGATCGGGTAGAAAAATTTCGCACTTAGTGAAGTTAAGCGAGAGACCTATATTTGCAAATTTGGCTATTATCAATTGCAAGTCCTGCAGAACAGTTTCTGCGTCTCCACCGAGGGAGCCATCGTCCAGATACCAGAGATTAAATTTAGAATTTAGTGCAGTTATGAGAGGGTGAATAGCCAAACTGAAGATAGCTGGTCCAAGTGGATCTCCCTGCTGGCAGCCTGTGCTTGATAAAATAATCTTGTCACCAAAAAGTAATTTTGATGGCGCTCCATAGCATTGCCATAGATAGCCATAAATTTCAGGAAGTTCTTTTTTGACTTCCGCTAAGAGGGCACCACGGTCAACCGAATTAAATGCGTTTTTCACGTCAACTTTTACAAAAACTTCATAATCCGGGCGACTAAGAAAAGTGCGCGCAGCGTGCACCGCAGCCTCACAGCCGCCCTTGATACCAAAACCCAGTTGTCGAGGCTTAATGATTTTGGTGAGTTTATGATTAAATTTTCGACAGCAAAGTTTTGAAGCCAAACGTCTAAAGGTACATCCGACAGCAATCGGTCGGATTCCACCATCTCTTTTAGCTAAGGCTACCAGGTTAGCGCCGTAAAGGAGCGGGATGATTTCAGCATTAACACATCCAGTTAGCATGAGATTGATTAGTGCTGACAACTCTTTGAGTAAAGCCGAACCATTGTCCCCGGAAGGCGTGGAGATCAAATCCTTCAGATGTTGCGGGGACAGACCGTCCAAACCACCTGCAGAACCATTTGGGAACGATAATAAGGCTTGACGCACAGCGTCTTCAGAAACTGTTACCTTAACGTCTTCTGAAGAAGGAGGTTCTGGTAACTGAGTGGCGGCTGAAGGAACCGGATGTTTTTCCCAAAGAGCGGCGAAAGTTTCGGCAGAATGCGCCGCCAAGTCGTCACTGGAAAAAAGTAGGCGAGCAGCAGCTCCTACATTCCCTTCTGACACTTTGTTTTCTATTGATTTTATTTTGGAGTAAGAACGAGATTGTGTAGGATTAACTGAAGAATGGTTTGATACATTTTCAGGCACAATAGAAATAGAAAAGGTATTATCTTTGATCTGTTTGGTCAAAGAATCTTTCAGGGACTTGTTTGCGTGGAGGACGGAGTACGAGAATGTGAGCAAGCGTTCCCACGCTTGAAAAGAATTCTCTCTTACAACCTTGGCGACACATTCCGTGAGACAAACGGCTACAGCTCTGCGCGCACCGCGAGGTATTCGTTTAATTAAATTACATTAGGTTTAGATTTAATTCCAATTTTAATTTGGGCAATTAACTGCTGTGGTTGAGATACAAGTTGAGCTTTTTTACGTGAGTTTGGATTCGGTCGTGGTAGATATCTAAATCAGCTTCGATCGTAATGCTGTTGTATGTTGTGACTTGCCTAGCCAACGGTGCATGCCTTGTTCTCACTAGAGGCACACTGAATGTACGAACAGGAACTCTACGGGAAGTAGATTTCGGTACTGAAAGACATATCTTGCCGAATATGTCCTGTAGGTGAGTATGATCAGGACCGTTAACCAATTTGTTTAAGAATATCTGATCATTCAGCATACGGCGGCTTGTTAAAGATAACATATTGAAGTGCCGAAGACGTGTTGTGTAGGTACTCCTGTAGCTGATGTTCGGCGCAACATAAGCCAGATGTCGTGTAAAGGTTCGCTGTACGCGCTCGATGCGGTCCCTGTGGATCTGGTTGCCCGGACTCCACACCACACTGGCAAACTCGAGGCAACTCCGGATCAACGCATTGTACAACACTATCCTTGTGTGTATGCTTCTAAACTCCTTAGTGTTTCGTTTAATAAAACCCAACATTTTAAGAGCTTTGGCAACTATGGAATCATAGTGAGCCCTGAAGTTGAGCTCTGTATCCATGATTACTCCTAGGTCTCTGATTTGTTTAACTTCTTCTAGAAGATGGGCGTTTATTGTATACGAGGTAGAAATGGGTTTCTTTTTCCTAGAAAATTTTATGTGGAAGCACTTTAATGGGTTTAGCAACATATCATTTTGTGTGCACCATACCCTGATTCGATCTAGGTCAGCCTGCAGAAGATGTGAATCGTTAATTGTTTCAATTTCTTTATAGATCTTCATATCGTCCGCAAAAAGTAGACACTTACTGTGGTGCACTTCATCGGCAATATCATTGATAAAAATTAGAAATAGGACAGGACCCAGGTGTGACCCCTGTGGGACTCCCGATGTTGCATTATATGGTTTTGGTGCATAACCATTCGTCACAACCGTTGATTTCCGGCCGCTCAGGTAAGATTCGAACCACTTTTTGACTGTCCCGATAACACCGCAGTTTTCCAGCTTCCGCAACAGGATACGGTGGTTAACCTTATCGAATGCGCTACTGAAATCGGTATAAACAGCATCGACTTGGGCCCCTTTATCTAAGTAGTCTGTAATGTTTTATAAAATTTGTTCAATTTGAAACTTCCGACCTGCTGCTTATGAATCCATGTTGCTCAGCATTGATGATGAGCAAACACCTTGGAAAATGTGTTAAGAATCGAAATAGGCCTGTAATTTTTGGTATCGTCTCTGTCTCCTTTTTTATAAACAGGCATTATTCTCGCTTCTTTCCATTTCGTTGGAAATTTTCCGGAGCTCAGGGATGTGTTAATAATTATTTTTAAAGGTAAAGTCAGATTTCGAGCACACCGTTTTATGAAGAGCGACGGCAGATTGTCAGGGCCCGCACCTTTGTTGGAATCGAGTCGTTTTAGGGCTCGCAATACAGTGTGCTCCTGCACCTGTAACGTGTGCAGGTACGAGAGTCAGATGCTACTAAGAGTCTGTCATCACTATGTAAGAATGTTGATGAGAAGTGGCTGGCAAATAAATTGGCTATATCTTCACTACGTGAGCAGATTGTGTCATTACATTTCATGGAAGCCGGAAGTTCGTTGTTGTTTTTCTACCTTTCCTTTATATACTTCCAAAATATTTTTGGATTAGTAGATATCGCCTTTTGGGTTTTGGTTACATAAGATGAGTAGCACGCGTTATAGAGTTTATCACATTGCCTTCGAACAATGTCTTATTCTAATTTATCTCGTGGGTTGTTAAAAATGCGATAGCGGTTCCTCAGCTTATTCTTTTCATTTAAGAGGTTTATGAGATTGCGTGTGAACCAGGGAGGGCGCTTATTATTGCGAGGTTTACGTTTGGGAACGTGCGATGATAGGGCAGTATGGATAATCCTGTAAAATACTTCGACCATCTCGTCGACATCTGCGGCTGCCCCAAGTTCCTTCTGCCAGTCTATCTTATTTAAGTGATTGTTGAGACCTTCGTAGTTGGCTTTGTAGAAGTCGTAATCGTGGCGAGGAACCCTGGGCAGAATGTGCCTTATCGAGAGGTCTAGAGAAAGAAGTAGTGGTGGGTGGTGAGAGTCAAGCCTGCTTAACGGATTTCCAGGATTACTTATCGATGTATTCGGGATATTCGTTAGAACAAGGTCTAGTATTCAATAGAATACCGTTAATGCGAACAATAGTTCGCATTAACGGTTTCGTTGACCTGTTTAAGTTGATTAAGGTCGATAAAATCCACGAGTGCAAATCCTAAACTATTGTCATAGTTTGTAGGTTCTTAATCCTTTATCCAATGAATAAATCCCAAATTAAAATCACCTACAATAACAACGTCATCGACTACTTCACGAATGACGGTATTTCATGAAGGACGGTAGAGGTCTTGGTCCTCATACCTCTTACATTTTGGTAGTACAGATTGAAGGTGACATGATTGCCTACAGTAGCATTCATTACTAGCTTCCTGCTAGCTAGGATAGCAGGTTTATATCTTCCTGGTTGCGTACTACAATGGTCCTGCTGTCGTCGGTTTTTTGACTAGAATTCTGCCGTTTCGCACCCACACGAATTTGTACTGCTTGTCTTTCGCTCTTGTCCTGACTTGTGCGTGCAGGGCCTTGTTTGCAGGGGTAAGGTGCTCCTGGACGTAGACCGGGGATTTCGGTCCCCCAATGCCTAGCAGAAGCAGAAATAGAATTACGCCTATAGCCGTCTACTGTCCATCAATGCATTAATATACTTAACAAAATCTTAAACACTAACGGAACTATCGCTACGATATGGCTATGTTTCGTGATGCTTTTAACTGTACTAGACAACGGCAAGACGACTAAGCTGTCCAAATGTTGCGACAGTCGGGAATCCTGAGAGGGTCGCCTAATCCGCTACAGGCTCTCGAGTCCGCGCTCACTACACACTCGGATTTGTCTGATCCGATCGATTGTGATACCAGATTAAGTTAGCGCACTGTGCCTGCCTTCCTATTCACGATACGATAAATCTGATAATAATATTATCAAAGCCACTGCCGCATTGTTAAAAGTACCGTCGAGTCGCTTGTTTGTCCGTATTTTATCGGATACATTTTGGAGTGTGCACAGGAATTACATGACTTAGTTCCGCCTTCCCCGTTACATCACCGGACGTCCAGACGTGGTGAGCGGTTGCATCCTTACGTTGTCAGTCTACCATTTATTCTCACGAAGCGATTTGCTTCTTCTTTCCTAATGCGAACAGCTAAGGACTAGAATTTGCTGCCGCCGTCTGTATTTCCTGATACATACAATCTGGGTCCCTTCAAGACAAGAGTGAATAGGCTATTACTGAAGCAGCGAGCAACATCTTAGGCCTTGTCATCGCTTTCCATCAGGTGAGACTAAGGCAAATCGCTGTGAGAGTCAGGATGGCGGGTGTACCTAAAGAAATATTTAAAAAAATATACGAAAAAAATGTACCCAAAATGTACTATTTTGTACCTACTTTAAAAAAAAATGTACCGCCCCGTACTTAAAGTTATTAGAAAAACAAGGTACACCCGCCATTCTGACGTCAGGATGGCGGGTGTACCTTAATGTGCTATGATTCTACCAATTATTGAGAAATGTTAAAACTTTAAAAAATTGTACTGAATTTGTACTTATACATACAGTTAAAATTTGAGCAAACTAATTCGCGGTTTGCGACTTGTTTTATTTAAGATTTAAGGTTTTCTACTGGTATGTAGATAAGTTTGGTGATCTTTAGAATCGCTGGAAATCCTAAGATTTTGTAAGTTTGATTTGACCCAAATTTAGTAACTAATTTGTACAATGTTGTACCTAAGATAAAATTATTTGGACCTCACTAAATGAGTAATGAGACAATGATATTGTCCAGCCATTCTGACGTGACGTTAGAAGGAGTAAACCATTTCTGGTGCTATCAAATTGGGCAGTAATCTGCGGATCTTTTCGTCAAAATTACTTACTTATGTTACTCGGCTTACTCTTTTCCAAATTATAATGTATTCATGCTTATTAACTTAAACACTAACTACTGGAAATCATTTCACTAATAAATAAATAAATATTGGGGGAGAATCTTACACAAATCGACCTAGTCCCAAACTAAGCAAAGCTTGTACTTTGGGTGCTAGGCGACGATATACATACTTATATACATAGAGAACATCCAAGACCCAAGAACAAAATCCGTGCTAAATGCACAAATAATTTAAATTTCGAACCTTTCGCGAGGCGGGCCTAAGCTACCGGTGGTTAGGGCGACAGAGAGAGGAACCTCCGGACTATCCGCGCCGTGTCCAGGAGTACCGCCTTCTGTATTTGACCCTTGACCCAGCCATCTAACGAGAGTCTCTTGAGATGTTGTTCGAGACTCTTCGCTATTAGACCGTTCACAGAGACGACTATCGGGACAATAATCGTTGAATCAACATCCCACATGGCGGTTACCTCATGTGCCAAGTCTAGGTACTTGCTGACTTTGTCCTTCTCAGCTTTCACGCGGTTCTCGTCATGGGGGATGGTGATGTCAACGAGCACTGCCTGGCGCTTCAATCGATCTGTCAGCACGATATCAGGCTTGTTGGCTACAATAGTCCTGTCCGTGATGACAGATCGATCCCAATAGAGCGTTGCACGACCATTTTCGAGAACTGGCGCAGGTGTGTACTTATAATACGGCACTTCGAAGTCCACAAGACCGTATAAAAGAGCAAGCTGCTGGTGAATAATCCTGGCCACCAAGTTATGTCTGTGCAAGTACTCGCCGTTAGCAAGATGACTACAACCAGAAATAATATGCCTGAGTGACTCTCCGGGACGGCGGCATGCCCGACAAATGTCGACCGTACCGTCCTTCAGGATATATTTCCGGTAGTTGTTCGTCATGACAACCTCGTCCGCAATTGCACAGACAAAACCTTCAGTTTCCCCAAAAAGATCCCCAAAACGTAGCCAGTTCACCGATGCGAGCAGGTCTACGTCGGGCCCCGTAAGGGCCTTGTAGAACCGCCCATGTAGCTCCTTACTCTTCCATACCGCCCTGCGGTCCTCGGTGCTTAGTACTTTAAATCTGCGCCAGTTCTCGTTTGCCATGGAGAGCGGGGTGAAAGATGCGTCTGCTGCCACTACGTCACGATGCATCCCACACTCACTGTTTAGAAAGTAATCCCTGAGACTGCACACCTCGCGGTTGTGAAGGTCTTTGGCATTTAAGAAGCCGCGACCTCCAAGCTTCCGCGGGATGTACAGTCTCATAACAGAAGATCGTGGGTGTAGCATACGGTGCGCAGTGAGCAGTACACGTACTCTTCGATCCAGGAAATCGAGCTCAGTCTGAGTCCACCTTAATATGCCAAAGGAGTATGTGAGCAAGGGCATCACCCAGGCGTTGAAGGCGCGAACCTTATTGCCACCCGACAAAAAACTATTGAGTACTTTTGTCAGGCGACAGAAGAAGCGCTCCCTCACCGCCCGTTTGATGTCCCCACCCTCGATACCCAAAGACTGTGACATACCAAGATACTTATAGGTTTCTGCTTCGGGGAGAGATCTGAGAGCCATTGTCTCAGAAATATGTAAATTTGTGGAATTTACAACTTTCCCCCGCTGTACATGCATGACCGCACACTTGTCGACACCAAATTCCATTTTGATGGCACTACTGAAGACCTCTGTGGTTTTCAGTAGCTCCAACAGGTCATGTTTATTTGGTGCAAATAGTTTAAGGTCGTCCATGTAGAGCAGATGAGAAATGACCTCACCCTCTCTTATTATTATTATTATTGTAATGAAACGGGTCACTCACGTCTTAAAGGTCGAATATCGCTCGACATGTTTCAGACCGGTTCGCGGTCCTTAATCATGAGCACCTATCGCGGCGGCGGTTTTCTTAGCACTGCGTGCCCGTGCCCTGTCCGCTCGGTGACCCGTGGTGAGACGTGAGTGACCCGTTTCATTATATTAAATATAATATAATATAATAAACTTTCTTCCGTTCTTCTAAATCAACCTCAGTTTTTCTTCCGCGTTTCATATTTAAATATCGCACTCTAAAAGTTGTGTACTAAATTTAAACGTTACTACGCGATTGAAATTGTACGAGTATTTATATTTGACAAAAACTTTCGGCTTTTCTCCTATACACATTATACATATTCGCAGATTAATTAAATATTTGAAACAGTAAAAATATCCCGACTTTTATCTGTTCCCTCCATTTAATTCTAACTTTTTTTATACGCACTTCGCGTACGAGTATCTGCGGAATCACGGCGTTCTGCCATGTGGTTTAAAAAAGTTGGAGAGGAGAGAACGTTTATGAAAATAAAAGCGGAAATAGTCATAATTTGCAAAACATTAGATTAGTTTTAAACAGTTAGACCTACAAATACTTATCTAAAACTACTGTATTTAGATAGTTAAGTATTTGTATCTATTATGTTAAAAAAAACGGATGTAGGAAATATCATTAAACAATTAACAATAACTTTTTGGTGGAGGAAACGATCGTGTGGAAACCGATGTAATCCCAATAACATATTTTTCGGTTGGAAGGTCAGATATGGCAGTCATTTTCGTAAACCTAGTGCCTACGGCAAACATTGGAATTAGTAGTCGTTTGCAAGATATTGAGATTATAATAATTTTGTCGTAATTGTAGATAATTATATACCTACCTGATTAAATAAACTTTTGTACGAAATACCATTTAACAGTAAGATTTTGGTGAAGGAAAACATCGTGTGGAAACCGATGTAATCCTAATAAGGTCTAGTTTTCGGTTGCAAGGTCAGATCGCAGTCGCTTTCGTAGAACTAGTGCCTACGGTAAATCTTGGGAGTAGTCTGACAAAGCGGACCCGGGCTTCTTTAAGGATAGTACTGGGAAAACGCTAGTCCTTGCATCTAGGAAGATGGTAATTTTCATATTTGGTTGTATCCTTTACTATTTTATAAGCATTTATTTATGCGTCTTAAGTTTCAACGATAAATTGTGGAGTGTATAAATCACCAAAAAGTCACAAATTGGCATAACAAAGAAAAAATTCGGTTTGACGGACCGCGGTACTAATACTCGTATTACGGGTAGGTCACTTTCACGACGCGCGAGTGTGGTAGGTAGGTATCACAGAAAATCTATTGCCATGCTGTGATTAGGAGGCCCAAATTGCTTCTAGTGCGACGTGCGACACTAATTAAATAGGTACATGCATTGCTGAAGGATTTCGAAAATATAAGATGGGTGCGAATCTGTAATGGATTGAAATATAAACAAGCGTATAGTACATACACAAACCTTTTTTACCAGTAGGAAATTTTAAATGTGTACAAGTCGCAAACCACGAATTAGCCTGCTCAAATTTTAACTGTATATATAAGTACAAATTCAGTACATTTTTTTAAAGTAATAACATTTCTCAATAGTTGGTAAGATCATAGAACATTAAGGTACACCCGCCATCCTGACGTCAGAATGGCGGGTGTACCTTGATTTTCTAATAACTTTTAGTACGAAGCGGTACAATTTTTTTTCAAGTTGGTACAAAATAGTACATTTTGGGTACATTTTTTTCGTATATATATTTTAAGTATTTCTTTAGGTACACCCGCCATCCTGACTCTCACAAATCGCTGGTCAGTCTATCATAAAAAAAAATCAACCTATCGGTGACGTGACATCCTAGTTCGCTTTTATTTAACTTGCACTGTTCCTATGCAAATTGTCATCAATATTTGCAATTCCTTTTTCAGCCACTAGCCTGTACCCGATTGATCTGAAATTTGGCATAAATAGGTGCATATGTAAATGCAATATATAGGTGCATATTCGGTGAAAATGCAATATTATGGTACCACCGAGCTGGTCTGATGATGCGAGACTGAAGGTGGCCGTAGCGCCGCCTAAACTACACAAGATAAATCCGTCGTGTTTGAGCTCATTGAAACCCTCTCAATGAGTATACCTACTTGATGAACCTAGAAAACAAAATACAGTCCGCAATAAAAGCTTGTAGGTATGTAAGTAGTACAGAAACTTAATAACAGTCCATTTGACATTTGTTTTTGTGAGACCAAACACATTCTACCTACACTCGCGGACAAAGGTACGGGTCGGTAAAATACCGTCATATATTCCTAAAACAGTACAAGGTACAGTTTTTTAATCCTGTCATAATCTTTATTTAATTTTACATTTAAACTGCAAAATAACAGTAATAACAATATCGTTATCATGTTTAAATCGGAATCGTAAAAATCCATAAAAAAAGCAACGTTAACAAAAAGTAAATTTTGAATATTGATATTTTTATGATAGGATCCCGGAAATTACTTATATAGTTTAATATAGTTAGGTTGGGTGGTAGTTGGTATAATAGTGAGTATATTATGTAGTACTTAACTATAAAAAAAACCTTTTTGCGGTTATTATATTCAGGATGACCCGTTTTTTTTACCGCGAGTGTGTTGGGTTTTATGAATAGTTTAAAGATACCTATTCCTAGTGACAAATGTAGGGCAGACGGCGTATATGGAAAATTAACGCATAAAGCAAAGTATGAATACGCGCGCACACGCGTGTAGGTATTTACATATTCCTTATACATATTTTTGTTTGAGCGGGATTGTGGCAAAAAAATCAGTCAAACTGAATTACAAATGTAAAAAATAAATAAAAATATTCATTTATTTCAGACCTTAGATGATCCATACATTTTTGTTAGTTTACATCTTACGAACTATGTTAGTTTTAAATAGAAGAAAAAGAAATGAAAATAAAATAAAAAGTGAAAAATGTGTGCTATTAAGAAACTGAAGAAAGTTAGTATTGTCTATTTCGCTCTCTCTCCCAATAGCCACCTCAACCCAAGACTTAGTAATAGGGCAGTCCAACATCTCGGCCACCACCCTGAGAAGACCGTTGCTACTGCCGCGCACTCGCCTCAGCATGGACGCGACTCTTTTACGCCTTATGGCAAAAAAGTCATCCAGTCGCGCTTACGCGAACATGCTAGCAGCACTGCAGTACTTCGGCAGCCGCAACAGCATCCTCAAGATGTTGCTGTACTGCAAGCGTAGCGCATTATATACCCTCTGTGTAAACCTCACCCACAGGCTGCACGTGTGATATAGGTTTAACACTTACACATGGAGTGCTCATTTATCACTTAATTGCCAAGCGGGGTATAGGCGCGAGCAGGGGAGCAGGAAAAAACGAAAGCAAGTGAGCGGTGAACTAATAATCAAAGAACGGTATTGAAATCCCGTTTCCTTTATTTTGTTTGTAGTCAAAGTATAACTATCAGTAGAAAAGAATCTTCGGTACTTAATTGAAAATGAATATTGTCATAAAAGTTAATCCTCTATTAATCACCGAGCCAGCACATGTTGTTTTGTAATTGGTATAAAATAATTTTAATTACTAAGTTAAAGAGAATGACTTCAAACGTGACGGGAAAATTAAGTAGAGACCGTAGAGGGAAACGATAAATCCAACTAGATTATAGAGATTTGCGCAAAATACAAAAATCCCCTAAATGCATCTTCTAACCGCCGGCCGAAAATTAATCCCAACATTTCCCGACACTCCCGAGGGGAAAGAAATTGTTAAGTCTCCCATAAACCGCGAACATTGACAGTGAATCCATACACATAGGCGTATGTACGCCATAAATTAGGGAGAAATAGTAGACCATTAAAACAAACGAAAACCGCAGCTGCGGGCTCGTCGGGGCCACTCGAGCGCAACGCCGGCCCCCTGCCCCGCCCCCGGCTCTCGCACAAAAATCAACATAAATAACAATACACACCCCTATCTCAAACACTATGACACCCCACTAATAAAAAAAAAGCATAAGCCATAGAGAAGAACAAACAAATATAGACTCACGACTCCTGAACGAAAAAATCAAAATTGCCCAAAGCGAAATGCGAGATAGTTGGAAAAAAGTTAGCACGTTAAGTGAGCAACAATTGAAAAATATTTCGTCTCTTTCATCCATTGAATGGCATCGGTTATCCCTCTGCTTTTGGGCGCTTTTATTAAATTTATTGTTAAAGAAATGTATATAAAGTTGTTGAAATCAAGTAGGGACTCAGTCTGTGACTTTAGACGCGAGTGAAGACACCCTCTTTTTTTATTCGTGCATTCTTACTTTTGCAATGTTCATGCCGCAGAGTTACTCTAGGCTTTTTAGGCCTTGGGATATCAGTGACAGTAAAATGCAGAAGGAAACTGGCTGTGATGAGACGACTAAAATAGATATAACTCCGAAAACAAGTAAGAGGCAGTTACAGGAAGATAAAAGAGAGAGCCGATTGCGGAAAATTCGCGGCACTTTCAAGAAAAGCGAAATTAACTTGCATCAAGACGCCACCGTGTCAACGACAACCGTGGAAATCGAGGAAGATAAAAAATGTAACTTATCGGCAATATCGGAGACGAAGGAATCCCCAGTAGCTAGTCTTAGTCTGTGCTGTGACAGGCTACTACAAGAAGAGAAAACTCCTATTAAAACTGAGAAAAACCCTGAACGAAAATCACCAACCCCGAAACCGCAAGACCCAAGCTTGCTGCAAAACTTGCCGCCGCCGCTGTACAACACATTCATACCAGACTTCCACCCGACGGCCGACCTCGCACAAGCATTCGGAGTGACGCCTACCGATCCATTACTCTTAGAATCCCTAGCACAAGGATATGCTATGGAACTAGAATACGCTAGAATCCTCCAGCAAGAGAACGAAGCGAAACTCCTCAACGCTAGAAAACAGCGACCGAAGAAATACAAGTGTCCTCACTGTCAAGTAGGATTCTCCAATAACGGCCAGCTAAAAGGTCATATAAGGATACACACTGGAGAAAGACCCTACAAGTGTGATGAGAAGAACTGTGGGAAAACCTTCACTAGGAACGAAGAACTGACCAGGCATAAGAGGATCCACTCCGGGGTTCGTCCGTTTCCGTGCCCAACTTGCGGGAAGAAGTTCGGGAGGAGGGACCATTTGAAGAAGCACACGAGAACACATTACCTGCAAGCAGAGAGGATGATGCCTGTGTTTGTGCCGCTTTCAGCGATTCCTCATGTCGGTGGGTATCCGTATCTTTACGGCTACTAAAAGTACAGTATATTACCAAAAACGATTTTCAAAATCTCAGTTCTAATTATATGTAAGTATATAAATGTTACTTGCTGTCGTAGATAACTCGGTTAGAAATTTTGCCATTCGAACTGCACTTTCGAATTTTTATAAAGTGGCCTGAAGTTTGTATACTTAGTTATGTATATTCTGTTCTATTGTAGATGCCAGATAAATCTGAGAAATTCTGCCCTATTCCCTTGATATTGAATTGTAAAAACAACTTGTTTAAAAAAATCTGTGTTATATTTTTGGAAATGTCTATTGTAAATATTCTAGATTAAGTACATACTTAAATGATTGTAAATGTATTTTTCCTGAAATTACATATTAGGGTAAGTAAAGGCGTGTAAAACGTTGATATATTTTTGTACAAGCGGAAATATAACGATGGAACTTTAACTTAAACTTTTTTGGATTTTTCCCGCATTTTCACCTTTGGCCTAAAATTTTACTTATGACGGTAGGCTGTTACTGCACAGTGGTCTCTAAACGGTTATCCGGACGAACATATAACAGTAAGAGTGTTAGTTCATATCTCACATTTAAAATAAATCTATAATATAAATACTTAATATAATAGGCGGTAGGCATCTTCCTAATACTGACTGCCTAGAATATTTACCTAGTTTATTGGTAGCCATGTCTATTACTAACGATTTGGGGAGCGAATAGGCTTCGGTTACAATTTTCCTCAAGTAAATGAAATATTTGTCTTAGTTAAAAACCTGAGTTGGAACATAATAGATGTAATATTAAAATGGTAGCGACTTTTTAATAACATGCTAATACCTAGGTAGCAGTAGCCTAGTCGTTGAAATATTTTTAATTAGGTAGTTAATTTTCTTTAAATAATTTATACAAAGCAACCGACTCCAATTGAATACTTCGCTATGCCACAATTTGTGGTTTCCGTGAGCCAGTGCTTGGTTACCTACAGAAAATACCGAAATCGGCACTAGCGTGCCTATCAAATTCGAGGAGTTCCCTCGATTCCTCCTAGATCCCATCTTCACCAAATTTATATGGGAGCAACTTGGGAGTACCTGCTTTGAAACAAAAAAAAATATTAAAATGCTTAAAAAAAAGGAAACAAGCAGACGAACTGAGAATCTCCTTCCTTCTATTGAAGTTGGTTAAAAATGGTAGGTATTTCTGTTTGGGCTGCCAGTGCGCGCGCCTTACATAACATAACGCGATTTTGATTTTGATACTACTTACAGCTAAAACTTTACAAGAAGTATATTTATGTCGGTCGCTTTCAATTTTATTAACATTTTAATTTGTTTTATTTATACACCCGCTTTCCAGTTCTTTAAATATCGCTATTTGCCTATAACGTTATGATTCAGAACAATATTTTGTCAAATAAACGTTTTCATTCCTCATACTCTGAAAGTAGGTCAGATTTGAACTCAAAAACGGGTTGAAAGTGAAAAGTGAAGCATGTCGCCCCTAGTGTTGACAAGTAAAGTTTGAGATGGAATTTGTAGGTGCACACATTATGCATTTACTATGTATACAGTCTGGTCTAAAATCTTACCTCGTGCAAGATCTCTCATGTTCCTGAGGAGTTGGGATACGGCTTTTGACTGCCTAATTCCATCTCTCCCAGTAATTTCTGCGTCTGACGCGTTTCGGACTCTTCATATATCTTTAAAAGTCCTTTAACGCCTTATATCTGTTGTTCGGAGGAGGTGATAAAAATAGATCGCTCACCTGCTTACTCGCATGCTTACTAAGTTTCATGACTACCAAGTTCTGCTTGGCCGAATCACCCAGGCGCTGATTCTCCACAGCGGCCTCGAATTGTAAAAACCATAGTGTTGGCATATCAGACCAAAATTCGGGAATCCTCGACGAAACCGTGATGCTGGCGAGTGCCGTAATACCAATATCACTGGTTCTGGAGTCTGCACAGGAGCCGAAATACCCGCAGTCGCCGGCGGCACCGTAGTTGGAGCCGTAGTCACTGGAACCGGACCTTGTGCTGTACCTGGCGCAGGTCCTTGGTTTTGTGCAATAATAATAATAATAATATTGGGGGACAATCTTACACAAATCGACCTAGTCCCAAACTATACTGTTTTTCACGTAAGAAGAGTCCGGTGACAGCTGTCAACCCAGTACAAATTATGTCATTATACGTCAAAAATGACATAATTTGTACTGGGTTGACAGCTGTCACCGGACTCTTACGTGAAAAACAGTATAAGCAAATCTTGTACTATGGGTACTAGCCAACGATATACATACTTATATAGATAAATACATACTTATATACATAGAAAACATCTAAGACACAAGAACAAATATCCGTGAAAAATGCACAAATAAATGCCCTGGCCGGGATTCAAACCCGGGACCTCTAGCTTCGGAGGCAGAGTCACTACCAACTAGGCTAAACAGGTCGTCAATGGGTATAAATTCCATTCATCGTTCACTCCGTTTAATATCCTTCACTTGCCGTTTATTACAGTTCAAATTTTCGGGTCACCGGTGAAGGTTATTTTATCTAGTGGGGTTATTAATAGAGTCTTACTCAAGACAACACCAATACGTTATTAAAAACGCTATTTAATTCAGAGTGATCATTTTTTGTAGTAATTCAAATTTATTTCGCAAAAATTTTGAACGCGGTATTTTTTTTAAGTATCCAATGATTTTCAATTACCCACTGCATACGTTAATTTTTTTATGGTGGCAACTCACTTGTTTACATTTTTTATCACTAAATCTATCACTGATTTTAGTTTTAAATAGTTTTTAAGAAAAAAAAAACCGACTTCAATGGGGGAGGCTGGTAAAAGATTATTATAGTTAGATGCTGCACTCTTAGATAGATATACAATAAAATAAAAATGGCTATAATGTATGTTTATAATGGTAGAAGACTAAGTACCCTCAATTCCTCATGGAATCATGGAAAAACCTTGCTTGCTTGACAAACAAAACGAAGAGAACAAATCGCCAAACGTGAACTACGCGTCGTTGAAGAGCTCCGTTCTGATCATCATCAGCAGTTCCACTTCATCAAATGTCACTTTTATGAATGAAAATGCTTGATTAGTTCATGAAAATACTAAAATCACTATTTGTGTGCCTTTCACATTTGAGGAGTTCCCTCGATTCCTAATGGATCCCATCATCAGAACTCGAGCATGACAAAAATCAATCGTGAAAATAGAACTTGCTTAACAAACACAGCTAGAAGGACAAATCGCCAAACGTCAACTTTTCGTCGTTGAAAAGTTCTGTTCTGATCATCATCAGCAGTTCCACTTCATCAAATGTCACATTTTTGTATGATAATGCTCGATTTGTTGATAAAAACACAAAAATCACTATATGTTTGCCTTTAAGATTTGAGGAGTTCCCTCAATTCCTCATGGATCCCATCATCAAAAATCGAGCATGACAAAAATTAATCGTGAAAATAGAACTTGCTTAACAAACGCAGCTAGGAGGACAAATCGCCAAACGTGAACTTTTCGTCGTTGAAGAGATCTGTTCTGATCATCATCAGCAGTTTCACTTCACCAAATGTCACATTTTTGTATGAAAATGCTCGATTTGTTGATAAAAACACAAAAATCACTATATGTTTGCCTTTAAGATTTGAGGAGTTCCCTCAATTCCTCATGGATCCCATCATCAAAAATCGAGCATGACAAAAATTAATCGTGAAAATAGAACTTGCTTAACAAACACAGCTAGGAAGACAAATCGCCAAACGTGAACTTTTTGTCGTTGAAGAGTTCTGTTCTGATCATCATCAGCAGTTCCACTTCATCCAATGTCACATTTTTGGATGAAAATGCTTGACTTGTTGATAAAAACACAAAAATTACTATATGTTTGCCTTGAAGATTTGAGGAGTTCCCTCAATTTCTCATGGATCCTATCATCAGAACTGCGTTTTGACAAAAAAGGGACCAACTTGGTTATATATACTTACAATCAAAAAAAGAATTTTCCAAATCGGTTAAGAAATGACAGAGTTATGGACTAACAAACATTTAAAAAAAAAACACAACCGAATTGATAACCTCCTCTTTTGAAATTTTGAAGTCGGTTAAAAATAGCAATGACAGAAGCTGTGGCTTTACACCGCCTCCGTAAAATTGTACTTATTGATTTTAGGCTGTGTTAATAGTTATGATTTTTTTTGTAATTGTGGTAGTAAAAACTAAATAAAAACTGTTAAGTATAGCCATCTGACGGTGTTTGAATGCAATTCTTCTTCAATATAAACGCTTGCTAATTAAAAAATAATAATGTGGCAGAATCTTATAATACAGCCACACTACAATTAAATTGTAGTAATTTTTAAAGCAAAAATAATGAATAAAGAATATGAAAATGAACAAAAATGCTATTGATACTTTTCAATATATTATAAGCATATTTTTTTCAATAAAACTTAATGCAGGTTCCCGCCAATATGGTCCATACTCGTACACTAACGATTTTTACAGTACATATGGTGCTACTTACGTGCATATGTCGAAACTTTAAAGAGCCATATGTATTGTAAAACGTTGTACGCTACACGTGCGAATAGACAATTTCCTGTTTTCTGCACTTATATCGTAATGTACTATAAAATGGATTCGATGGGATCCGAGTGATTCAAAAAATGTTTCTGCGTATGTGGTATTTTTTTAGTTTCGTCGAGTTTAAAATTAAAAACAATATATTTCATCATTGACAACTTTGACAAGTTTCAGGTTCATGACGCCAATATCCAAACGATATCATAAAGTTCATTGTTAAGTGAAATATTTGCGAAATATATTTAATTTTATTTATAACACAAGCATAATTAAATATTTAACCTAATTATATTAGTGCAATATTGATAATTAATATTTCTACTTACCTGTATAGTTATCTGGAATATCGCTTTCGTTCATGCTTTTGTCATTATCAAAATAAGAAACCTGAAAATATGGATATTTCAATGACATGCCCGGATCAGTAATTTTTTAATCTTAATTCGAGCCTCTGACGATTTTGCTATTGGCCTGCGAAATATAGATTTCATAAAATTTGTTAGTGAATAATAATATGTAATTAGGTACAAAATAAATTCAAAAAGACTTACGGTAATTATTTCTGCTTCGGTGGCCTAGTGGTTCAAGCACGTGGCATTAGAGCCCCGATTGTGGGTTGGAATCCCGGCTCGTGCCAATTAGTTTTTCGGAACGGAATATCATTTGATATTTACCGTTAGCTTTACGGTAAAGGAAAACATCGTGAGGGATCCTGCATACATCGCCGAAGATATTCAAAGGTGTATTTGAAGTCCCCAATTCGCACAGAGCCTGCGCGAGGACTACTGCCCAATCGGCTCTCGTCAATGATCTGTGCACAGCCGTGGGACGTATATAGACTGCTGATGAATTATTTCTTAAGCACTCCTTGTACCGGTCTCAAAAGTCGTATAACCCGTATAAAAAAAACAAATGACTTTCCTAATGGCAAACGCCATAAACTTTATAATGTCCAACAGAGGCAACAGAGCTAGCCTCTGAAAGCCCAATGTTAAGAAAACCGATTCATCAAACCATTCATTCATTCAATCATTGTGCAAGAATCGAGTACGGACTTCCGGTCTAAAAAATACAATCGCTCAATACAAAACAATTTGTATTAGTGAAATATTTTGACTTGCGCCATTGTTGTTGCACACTTGCGAGTAAAAAGGAATTTCGAGAAATATTTAAGTTGATATTAATTTATTAGATATTTTATCATGGATGCTTTTGTAACACATGCTATTCAATGTAAAAGGGATAGATAGCCTCCGAATTTTTAGTGATGACTTACTTAACTAATCAAGAAAATTGATACCCACGATGATCTCAGGTTAAGTTGGTTCTTTTAACCCCCTACCGACGCGAAGTGGTATGTAGTTTATGTAATATGTGTCTGTCTGTGGTTATGACGAGATGGTTTTTGGCTAAATATATGCAATTAATTATTCTAATGGTCAAGTTCAAATCGGACCTTAGTTGATAAGAATTATGCCAGCCAGAGTTGCCAAAGACAAGACGAGTGAGTGTTTTTTTTTCATATTTTTTTAAATTTATTGCATCTTTATGATGTTTTTAAGGAATCACAAGTGTCTTGATTAGGTTTACAAGTATTGTACTTCAGTTGTTAACGTAATATTGTTTCAACTGTTTAAATTGCAAATAGGTAACTCTGTCGTATACCTATCCGTCACGATAATTTATTTTTGAAGTATATTCTACAGAATAAAATCGTAACGTGACCTTGACATACAATTAATACGTTACGTAAAAAAAGACATCTTCCTTTCCTTCTAAAACCAATAAATCAATAAGGAATCGACACGTCAACAACAAATTGAGCCATTAACTACATACAAATTAGACAATTTCCCACGTTTGCCCCAAATACAGAATCATTCACTCATTCAGTGCATGAATATCGGAAGTTCCGTTCGCAGCATGCGGCCTCTTTACTAGAAATTTGACTTTATTTTTTTCTGCGATAAACGTGCGATACTGTCATAGACTCAGCGGGGATCAGTAACGCAAGTTGCCACATGTAGGTATTGGCTATGTGCACGTCAGAAACGTCAAACGTCAAAGGTCCCGAGACAATGTCAAAACTCAGAGATGTCAAATAATGACACATGAATATTATATTTACTTTAGTAAACGAGAAAGACCCCGTATTGGAAATTTTACTGAAATAAATAAGACAATAAATAAATACATACAAACGAAACGAATCGTAGGAAACCGTTAAGAAATCAATAGAAAACGTGAAAGTAAACAGTGGTCCCCGGTAAGTACACATTTCTGATACGAGTATGGTGTGCGCTACGATCGCCTAGCTTACCCCCACCACCTACTTCGCACATAGTCAATATTTACGAGGAAATTGGGAGAGTTAATAAAGTAATAACAAATACGAGATAACATTATAAAATCTTGCAACTACGCATGTAAGTATCCATATAACATCAAAAGGATATCAAGAAGAAAAAAATACTATAGGTACTTTGCCAAATTGTCAAAGGTTCGGGTTTAGTTCTCATCACAGAAACAAATGCCCTTACCGAGATTCGAACCCGGGACCTCTAGCTTCTGAGGCAGTGTCACTACCAAAACAAGCCGACCAACCAAAATTGTAGAATTACTTTGTGGTAACTAACGACTTTGGTGTTTATCTCACTGCCGACGTTACAGAAAACATCCAAGTCTCAGGAACAAATAAAAGTAAAAAAAGTGAAAGTAGTTTATTCTTCAAATTAGGCATATTACATGCACCTATGAACGTCAATAAACTACCACCGGTTCGGAAAAATATACCTCTGCCACGAGAAGAACCGGCGTAAGAAACTCGGCGAGGTGTCATTTTTTCAAAACAATATACATTATATAGTTAAATATAAAATTACATTACTACAAAATAACTTAAATAACAATGCTACAGTAGAAAATATATTTTCGCGATAGATTACCCGTGCAGGACGCTATCACTGCCAAACATCCCTATCCATGATGTAATCGTTTATCTTATAATATGCTCTTGATATAAGTGTTTGTTTTACTGCAGATTTGAATTTAGAATTGCTAAGTTCAGTAATGTGTTTTGGAATTTTATTGTAGAATTTGATACAATTTCCCAAGAACGACTTTTTCGCCTTTACTAGTCTATAGAAGGTTATTTTGAGTTTCCCAGTATTTCTCGTGGCTATTGGTTTATCAGCGTTCGTTGGAAAATTGCCCAAATTCTTCCTAACATACATTATTATTTCAAATATGTATAGGGACGGCAGGGTTAGAATATCTATTTCTTTGAAAAATTCTCTTAATGAATCTCGCGACCCCAAGTTATAAATTGCTCGGATAGCCCTTTTTTGCAAAATAAAAACAGTTTCAATATCTGCAGCTGATCCCCATAAGATAAGACCATAAGTAATTATACTATTAAAATAAGCAAAGTAAACTAACCGTGCCGTTGCCACATTGGTAAGCTGCCTTATTCTCCTGACTGCAAATGCAGCAGAGCTCAACCTTCTTCCTATCGCTGTTATATGGGAACCCCACTGCAATTTTTGTGCCCACTGCAAATGTGTCTGCACACCACAGAAACAAGTGTCCTTACTGGGATTCGAACCCGGGACCTCTAGCTTCTGAGGCATTGTCACTACCAAAACAAGCCGACCAACCAAAATTGTAGTATTACTTTGTGGTAAGTATTAACTTTTTCATCACTTCAAAGTTACGACGGAGCGGTGGAAACTAACGACTTTGGTGTTTATCTCACTGCGGACGTTACAGAAAACATCCAAGTCTCAGGAACAAATGTTTCTGCTCACCACATAAACAAATGCCCTTACCGGGATTCAAACCCGAGACCTCTAGCTTCTGAGGCAGTGTCACTACCAAAACAGGCCGACCAACCAAAATTGTAGTATTACTTTGTGGTAAGTATTAACTTTTTCATCACTTCAAAGTTACGACGGAGCGGTGGAAACTAACGACGTTGTTGTTTATCTCACTGCGGATGTTAGGTAAAATAATCAAAAACATAATTAGATCCAGTCTTTCCTAGGAATCAATGAACGTAGAGTAGTCTCTTTACTACAAGTGGAATAGATGAAACGGGGTGCTGATAAATTTTTCGGGGTTTCGGGCTATTCCTGGCTGCCAAGCCCTCGTATCACTGCGACCATTTCTGATCTATTGTGATCGCCACCTACTACAAATCTCGGTCTTGCCCTGCTTGGAACGTGGTGCCGATTAATAGACTAAACAATTTTACAAAAAAACTTTTATAGCTTCCTATTATTTTCAATACTTATCGCGTTCGCGTTCCCACGTTGGACGGGGTTGTAAAAAGCGGCCAACGCGTAGAGGTGTGACTGTGATGGCCAAAAAACAGCTCGCGTAGATGCGCCGGCGACGGTAGATACGGCACCGTATGGTGCTGCTATCTGTTTATTATTTACTAGTAGCATTATAATTACTACCTACATACGTATAAGTGAAGAACATATCGTACGAAAGGCGAACTAACTATTCATAAAACTTCTAATTTATTTATGTAATGGTTATAGAGAGCAGGATGCAACTGTACTGGGAATAACGCTAGGAGGATGATGAATGGTTATAGAGAGCAATCGCAATACAGCTTTGAGGTTGTTAAGCCAGAAAATTATGAGTATGTCAGATGTTAAGGAGTCTAAGTCTTCAGCACTAAAAAGCTTCTAACATAGGCCACCAAGAGTAAGGAGATATTATTGTAATCTAAGAAGTCAAAGAAAGAAAAGGGAGAGTATTTTATAACATGTAATTCATTCATTATATTTTAAATCCTTATCAACTATAAGGCCAAGAAATTTTACCATACCGTCCATTATAATTAATATTAAGCCTGGGTTGCACCGCCTTACGATCCAGATTGATCAACGTCAAATATGGCGCCGGCAGCCGTCATCCCATAGAAACTTATCGAACTTTCCATACATACAAATTTTAACGAACACGGCTTACGATTACAGACGGTTTGGTGCAACCCAGCCTCAATGTCACGCTAGATTTATTAAAATGTATTTTAATTAAAGCCTTGTCTCGTCACATCTATAATTTTATTCATCTACAAAGCCGCGAACGCTTCATCCGCTAGACAAACAAGCCTAAATATTCAAGTCGACCCGCCTACAATTCGAACAAATTTGCTCAAAGGATAATTTATCGTGCATATCTGACTTATAGCACTGTTATGCGTTTCATTCAGCAGGTGGGTCGCGAGAATGAATGAAATGAACGAATGATATTAATGACGCGGGTAGTGTAAACATGGCTTTGTTTGGGATGCGATCGTTTTCGTTTCTTTTGGGGTAGGTAGACAAGACGGAAAATACATGGTTTTTAGGATGACACTCTTGCTTAACTTATTTAAGTAAATACTGCCTGTATTTGTAGATTTATGATAGAAGTTGTTAAAACTGCATACTTACTAGTTAGTTATTAAAGAGCCCTTTCGTGTTTTGGTAAGGAATCAGCGTCAGAAACGGATTTTAGTAGTTGTATATCTCAAGCGTTGTTCGGACTAGGCTAGTATTTTAGTCTAGTAGTGAGTAATTTAGTCGCTAAACTATTTGCTACTGCCTAAAAATCGTTCGCATTAAAATCGAGTAAAGTTCACAAGTCAGTGGTATCAACTAATGAACTCGACTAAATCGACTCGCTACGACTACTACTAAGACTAATTTTTTGGTGTTCAGACACGTTTAGGTACTAAATTACTCGCTACTCGAGTAAAATACTAGCCTAGTCCGAACAAGCCTTAAGAAACAAAAGGTGCCGGTGACGTCACGCTTCATACTATAGGGATGATTTTAATTAGTCTTATTGTAATCAATCAATCATCATTCATTAAACATGTATGCATACACTTTTTACAATTATGTCCTTATTACAAAACGCAATTTGCCTGTCACATCACAACTTACAAAGTACAACCTTAGGTAATACTGCAAGTTTTTGTGACTGGTTCATATGGAATACCAGTTATTATCAATAATTAATCAAACCTCGTCATCATAGAGAGTTTACGTTCATATTTAGATTCAACATATCTATAACCTGTTATAAAACTTGAAAGACTACGAGGTCCTCACCTGCGTATAAATAAAAATTTTAAACATGAAAATTATATTTATAATATAGAAATCCTTAATAATCTTCGGATGCAATAGTAGGTCGTATAAGAAAAAATACCATTACAAATGCATGATTAAATGATTGATGATTAAATATTAATAATTACCATAACACCAATTTTGGAATCATCATCACCAATCGGCACGAAAAGTATATGACCCCTGGTTGTTTTGAGTTTCGATTCGCTACATATTTTCACACCCTGGGTAAGGTTGGACTACCCGAGCTACGAGTATTTGAGAATAGAACATGCTAATCATTGGATACGATCTCATGTCGCTTTATACAAATTCTTCCAAACTAACTTGTATAGATGACGGTGTGGATCGCACATATTTGTATTTATATTTTAATATCTCAACTAAGCAACCTTGTAGCGATTGTTTGTTGACCTAAATAAATGAAAAAAAAAATAGATCTATACCTACGGTATATGTATATGAATCCACCCGACCACACAGTAAATGGGTGAAAACGTACTTTAAAGATTTAGTTTACTAAAGGATAAAACTAAAGTAATGACAAATTTCTCAGGAAAGAAAACTCAAATACTTGTAAGAGGAAAAAATATTGAGTACGTTAATGAATATGTGTACCTAGGTAAACTTATATCATTCCTAGACTCGGATAAATTAGAAATAGAAAGAAGGATAGCATCAAGTTGGAAACGCTACTGGTCACTAAAGCATCTTTTCAAATCAAAAATGCCGATACCACTCAAAAAAAAGTTGATGGATTCTTGCATTCTACCAACTCTAACATACGCTTGCCAAACATGGAGCTTAACGGATAAGAACGCACAAAAAATTTCTGTTTGTCAAAGGGCGATGGAGCGAAGCCTACTGAATATTAAAATAAAAGATAAAATTAGAAACGAAGACATACGACGAAAAACAAAAATAATTGATGCATTACAACATGTCAGAAGGATGAAGTGGAGATGGGCGGGACATATCGCTCGCTACGACAACTCGAGATGGGCAAAGAAGGTGACAGAGTGGAAAGGCCCAGGAAGTGGAAAAAGAGTGCCGGGACGTCCGCTCAGGCGATGGGCAGACGATATCCGAGTCATCGCTGGCATAGGATGGACCTGTATAGCACAAGATCGAGAGACATGGCAAAAGCTGGAGGAGGCCTTTACCCATGAGGAGATCCGAAACTAGTTAATAATAATAATATTAAAAAGAAAAGTAAAAATTAGTAGTTCAAATATATATATAAAGTGTAAAATACTAGGATGTTAAAGTAGATAATAAGTTTGGAACTCGAACACAAAAGTAGAGTTTGTAAGTGTTATGCATGCAAAACTGCGTCACAATCGCAATGGATCATTAATAAAGGCTTTTTATTTTTTTTATTTAAAGGATACCGAGCAAGTTTAATCCCGGGATAAAGTTGTTACGAGTTTGAGTAACAAGGTATGGAACAAACATTCGAAGCACAGCTACCTACATGAAGACGTTCAGAATTTCACAAAGTTATTGAGAGTTTCATGTGAGAGAGGCAGTACAATTTCAGGTAAATAAATATGTAATCTTTAAAATGTAGCTTGGATATTTAAATAGGTGCAAAAAGTAAGTTCCATTTTAGCTATGTTTACAATTAATATATTGTTATATTTAGTTAGTTTCGCTTATACGTAGTTTGTTTTTTACGCTAATGAACTTGTGCTTTCTTCTATTATATTAGTGTTCCGGCTTTTGACCACTTGGATGAGTTTGTAAACTGAGAGGATATTTCTCCATTTTGTAATGGATTCCAAATTCCAAATCAATAAACAAATTGCATACGACCCACTGTTTTTAGATATACTTACTTAGTAGTATAACCTTGTGCTTCAGATGATTGCTGACAAACTAACGCTGGTCGCGGAACCGGCGCAACGACCTTACATGTTAGCTAATTGTACGAGCAACATTTGTAAGTTTATTTGTTAGTAAATGGATTTTCGTAAACCGCTCTAAACATTTCAGGCCATATTTGACCGTACAGGCATAAGGATTTAATCTTAGGTTATACATCAAAATAGTATGAACTAATCTGGGAATAAGCTCGATCCGGTTTTGGTCGCGACACCCAATCCGATTTAAAATATAGGGTGTGTTACAGCTAAACAAGCTAGATTTCATCCACCACCACCATACGCCCACTGCTGGACATAGGCCTAACCCAATTTCATAGGGGCGTAAATGCCATAATCACCACGCTTGGCATGCGGGTTGGCGATCGCAGTATCTCCACCGGATGCTGCTGCCCATACCACCATAGTATTGGTCGTAGTTTTAGGACATACCCGGGTACTAGGTTTCGTATCCAGGGGTAATCCCTTTTCTCGGGGTTTAGAGTAAAACCAAACTTTAACCGAGTGATTAGAGTCGTTGTGACTAGGAGTTGTAGACATTGTTTCAATGTGTGAGTTTCTGTGTACTGTGCCTATAATGCTTACGTCAGTTGTGACCAAAAACATACAGGAGAGGCGTCCTATTTAAGAGTGGTTTAGTTCTACACTCATGAGCCTCATGACGTCGAGAAAAGCTCAGGTCTTAACATTTGTGGTAAATTCAAACTGCTTCGAGTTGTCTTTGGATTTTGTATTGAAGTATATTTGACGTTAACTTTAATGGATTTTGAAATAATGTGTCATGTGAAAAATATTTGTGCGTATTAATTAATTGCGAGACAAATATAGGATTATAACACCGCACTTATGATATTGAGCTGCGAATAACTGCATTACAGCCTTATTTTTTTTATTCACTTGCCAACATTCGCTAAATATCTTCACCAAAGCAATAAGCTCTACAAATAGCCATATACTATCCAATTGTTGTACAATAACTGCATACCAGTTTCAAAATGGCGAAACTCTGTGGATTGTTTTGGTGGTTATGACATTAGTGTGATCCAGTGTGTCCCATGGGAACCCGGTCAGGTGCTCACGCCTGCGCACTGGCTACCTGACTTTGCGCATCATAGACATCGTATTTTTTTAACGGACATATTTTGTAGTGTAGTGTGACCATGAATCTGAAAAATAAGAGTCATAGAAAGTTTTATTTGTAATTGAAGAAATTATTGTAGATGAATGTGATAAAGCAGGAGGATTTTTTTTATTTCTCCCAATGTTTTATTCTGGTTTACATAATTCGATGCACCTACGAGCTCGGACTTACAGAGCCAAAATGACCATTCCAATAATTCAATTTTGGTATTTTTGTCTAACAATATACTTTACCCGGAAGTCAATGGAAATATCAAAATAATGTGGCGCCAATTTCGCCTAATTATGACCTGGAATTATGCTTGGTCACCCTACACCCACAGTTCAATCCGTAAAGATGACCAACAAAGCAAATAGGATTATTTACCGCCATTACGCACAATGCCCATTCATGACTCCGAAACTTACAATCTTATTCCCACACACAAATACAGAAGCAAAATACCTTAAACCCATAGATAGTCTTGCCGCTTACGCTCTTTAATTTTTTTGAATCAATGACGTTTTAGAATTTGTTCCGGCATAGACAAGTGCAGTTTTTGACGTTACTTTTTTGAATCATGATCGATTTGATACGATTTTTGTGATTGTGCAATCGATTCTTGCAGCGAGTTGCGTTGCCGTACACCTTACGATAAATCCCACGACCTTTGAAGTGTATTTCTAAATTTAGTTTCTTTTGATGTTTTTTTAATATATGAAAACCAACGAGACCTCCTTTATTGAAGTATGACAAATATGACAATTTAGACACGGCAACAACACACATACCCATTACGTGTATATTATTTATTTATTTAAAATTCACTGCACACCACCACCATATCAGCCGTAGGACGTCCACAGCTGGACATAGGCCTCCCCCAACTGCACGGAGGGTATTATGCCATAATCGCTACGCTTGGCCTGCAGGTTGGCGATCGCAGTATCTGCACATAATGCTGCACATAATTAGTACAAATGGAGAAATTAATGACTCAAGGCATTCTCTACCCGTCAATAATTCCATAAGCCCAACAGAAAATTGAAATAATATGACGAAACTATAAGGGTTACAAACATTTTGACTGCAGAACCATAAAAGTGAGAACCTCTGCGGTTTCAGTTCTCAGAGGAAGCATCCAATGTTTCCGTCGATCTCAATAAACCTTTCAATAAATAAACGACATTATAAAGCAAATTCTCTAAAAGTACGTCAAATGTTGAAATCAATAAATGCGCTAATGATGCAACTTCCGAACGGAAACCACAATCGCAAGACAAAATGGCGGCCACCCATAGCGCGCGATTTGTCATCGGCGTTAATGATCAAATGAAATCCGCGTGTTGGGGATATCTTTTATTATCCTTGTGGTAATAATAATGCAATTTAGGGAATTTCAACCAACAGGCAATGAGAACCTACTGAAGTACGACCCTAAATTATTTAGAATAGCCGCTTTATAAATAGAGACATGTTTGAATTCAACGTGCGTCAATTTTATACAATACAATGCATGCTAACGCATAGGAGCTTAAAGTGTGGTGAGATGGGACATTTATACTTGGACTAACATCGAAGCTTGTCCTCCAAAAGTAGACTTACCTAACGGTAGAAGGTAAACTTAGATAAATGATTAAATCACAATCAGTCTCCATTCTTAAACGCTCATTTGCTGTTGACTATACTACGACTACACTAGTATTATAAAATCTGTGGCTAAGATACGAAACACCAACCTATTGCGCATTGAGGAGTGTGGGCGTCCCCATGGATTGAAATGATGCATGAATTTACAAATACGCAAAAATAGACGTCATTGAGAATTTTCTAACAATGTAATATTGCTCAATAAGTACCATCGTGACAAATCAACATAAATTAGCGACCACAGTCGTCGTCAACATTTCGTATATAAATCAATTGCCAACAATGATACAAAGAGCATTGTGTCTATGCCCGCTCCATGCTCTATGGCTGCGGTTTTATAGACCACACGTACCTATGCAGTTTTTGCACGCGTTAGCATTGTCATGCATGTGATTATTAATTCAACGATATTTGGAATCGGTAAGAGGCTGAGTTTTTTTTAATACGGTAAAGGTGGCAACAAGTTTACGGCCTTAATGGTAAGCTGATGCTATGGCCTATGGACGCTTTGTAACTCCGGACGACTCGCATGCGCATTGTCAACCCTTTTTTTATTTGAGGAGTCTTTGTGATATAACGATATGTGCTATACAAATTCATCCACAACCGAAGTACGAGTGCTTAATCGACTCCCGTACGAGGCTTACACTGAAAGTGGCGGGAATCGAATACTTATTAATTTATTTTTAACATGTATTATACCTTTTTATAATCTCTGAAGTTTCCTTATCTCAACACACTGGCCACTTAGAAAAAAAAAAGTATGGTTCGGTTTCAATTGTTTATTGAAGTCGTCGAGTCACTGCTTAAAATGGAATTGTGCCGTGAAAATTTCAGAGCTATGATTTATTATGACTTTAAAAGTGGACTAACACAAAAACAATGTGAAGAGCGGATGGTTGCTGCTTTTAATATTGAAGCTCCTTCAAAGACTACAATATACAGGTGGTATTCAGAATTTCAACGTGGCCGTGTATCCCTCACCGACGAAGTGCGTGAAGGTCGACCAAAATCGGCAGTCACGCAAGAAAACGTCGATGTTGTGCGTCGTCTGATAAATGAAGACCGACATGTGACATATCGGGAAATTCAAGAGCACCTGGGTATTGGAATGAGTCAAATACAAATTATTTTAAAAGAAGAATTAGGCGTGAAAAAGTTATTTTCCCGTTGGATACCTCACCTATTGTCTGACGAGCAGAAAATAGTCCGTGTCAATTGGTGCCGCAAAACTTTGAAAAGATTTAACAAGGGACGCTCAAATGCTGTTTTTAGCATAGTATCAGGTGACGAGTCGTGGATATACGCTTATGAGCCTGAAACTAAAAACCAATCCCGAGTATGGGTCTTCGAAGACGAGCTCAAACCCACAAAAGTTGTTCGTTCTCGCAGTACGGCTAAGAAGATGGTGGCTACGTTTATCTCTAAATCTGGTCACGTAGCTACTGTGGCTCTTGAGGATCGTAGAACAGTCAATGCTGATTGGTACACCACTATTTGTTTGCCGAACGTCTTTGCTGAACTCCGAAAAACAAACCCTAGTCGTCGCATCATCCTTCACCACGACAACGCCAGCCCACACACCGCTCGGACAACAACTGAGTACCTGGACGGTGAAAAAGTCGAAATATTGGACCACCCTCCATATAGCCCTGACTTAAGTCCCAACGACTTTTTTACATTCCCCAGAATCAAGGACAAACTGCGTGGTCAGCGGTTTCAGACGCCAGAAGAAGCAGTGGAGGCCTATAAAATAGCCATTTTGTCGACCCCTACTTCAGAGTTCAAAAAGTGCTTTATGGACTGGTTTGAACGCATGCATAAGTGCATGAAATACAAAGGAGAATATTTTGAAAAACAATAAAAATAAATAAACTCACTTATACTGCATATTTTCTTCTATTCCCGAAACTTTCAGTTTTACCCTCGTAGGTTAGATGAAAATAGATATGATAGTACTTATGAGTTAGATGTTTAAAATCACACTAGCTTACCTATTCGTCGCCTGACCCCAAGGCAGAGGCATAATGCTTTAATGTAATCGAGCACACAATAACAGGTTAAAGCATGTACACGTCACACAAAATCGAAGTACAAAGGGGAAGGTATCCCATATTATATATTATCATATTATATATTATAAGAGATCTCTTCCAGCTAACCTTTGAGCAATTGAGTGGAAGGTAGGTAAAAGGAGAAGAGACAAAGTTCTTACGTAGATCAATTAAGTAAAGATGCATACAATCACAGTACCTATTTATTTGTTGCCTGAATCCAATGTAAGAGCGATAGAGGCATGAGATTTTAGGTTTTAATTCCGTCCATGTGAAATGCGAAAAACTGCATCATTCTTGATCAAAACGGAACGTATCGATAGTGTATTCTAGTGATTTATAATTTTTACTATACGATCTGGGATGACGAAAAAACTGAAATTTCGTGGTTTGATCGAATAGACCCACAATGTAATAAAACTAAATAGGTGGCATTGAACAATTTACTAAAGTATGTCTGTCTACTCACAGTTAAAGCTCCACATGCGGCTTCGGTTTCGTCAACTCCGCAAATTCGTGCACATCCGCAATGACTTGAGTGACATTCACCTTCATCTTCTCCAACTCCAACCTAACTATCGGCTTCTCTACTTGTTCCAACACCTTGTCAATAATTGTCGCTACGTTAGACTTACCGGAGAACACTTTAGAACAATGCGGCTTAATGAACTGCAGCAGCTTTAATACTGGCGGCAGCATGTCCTTGTCAGGGGTGCCATATGAAAATATCTCGTCGAAAATCCTCAGCAAACCGTTACACATCATAGGCGTCGAGAGCCGCTCGATCAAACCTATTTGCTGATATAATTGGAAGGTCTTATAGTCCGCTTTGTTCTTCTGCAGCTTCTTATTCCTAGCTGCAACATGCTCGTTTAGAATCTTATTGAACAGCTCTAAAGTTGGCTTCATCACGGGCAAGTCTAACTTCGCCAGCTGTTTGTAAAACGGCTGTAGACCTCTCATCTTCATTACCCGGGTTTGAGCGTGTGGGTTGCCGGGGAGCCACACTGCTAGAAGTTCTATAGCGTGAGTTTTAATTTGTAGATCTTCATCTTGCTCATAAATGTCTACTAGTCTGTCTAGAATAGAGTTAGGGATGACAGTTACTGTCGTTGTTGGAGCGATGTCGAAAAGTGCTTTGAGAAGTTGGAGCAATGGGATTCTTAGCTGAGGAAAGTCGATGTTGATGTTCGGCGCGATTATTGTATCAAGACCTTTAGCTTGCAGGAAGCCATAAGCGTTGTTAGCACTGTACATGTAGTCGAGAATCTCTTCTAATATCTCAGCCATTTTGATGTATTGTTTCTCAGTTTCTTCTTTAGGAAGGACACCGTCTCGTGTAAGCTTGTGCGCTAATTCTGCAGTGGTTCGGAACTCTTCTAGCGCGTGGGCCATGCCTTCTGGCATGGAAATGGGTTCTTCTAAGTTCGGTGTGACCGGCGAGATGTCAGCCTTGGTGACTGAAGAATTAAAGTTATAATTATAGTGGGAACACGCTAGGCACTACATTCTGACTACACTAATAATAATAATAATAATGGCGGCACCCTAGGTTAGGTTTTTTATAATGCTTTTATATTTTGTATGTATGTTTATATATTTTACTTTTATAAAGTTATTGTAAAAAACCTAGCTTAAGTACGAAAATAAATACAGAGATAAAAATAATAATCGTATGACGTAGGGATGTGACGACCCCATCACCCACTGGATTTCCAGTGCAGTCAGTCAACGTAGGGTAGCTTGTGGCTCGGGTGGCAGTCACGGGGGCGTCTGCCACCCACAGGAAGGAGGGCCTCGAGCTGGAGAGCGTGTGAAGTGTTCTAACACGCCCTTAATGGTGTCTGGGAGATCCTCAAGATCCTCCGATGATGGGCTCAGGCGGACAGCTGCTGGTGGGGTTACGGATGTATAACAGTTCCCGTGGCCCCACCGCAAAGCACAGCGACGAACACCGTGGGGTTTTAGACGGTAGTCCGGACGGTTTCCGGGAGTCCGTCATACCCGCCTTGGCCTCCCTCAGCCGGGCGGGATGCGTAAAAGCATTTCCACACGAAAAAAAAAAAGGTAGCTTGTGGCGAGCTGTTAGGGAGCAGCGACCCTATGTACCTGAGTGCTCCTGGGGTTGTTCTGTGGGTTGGTTGCATGAACAGGCCCCTCGCCTCTGGCTTGCCTTAACCGGCTGTCCAGAGCGGAGTCGCTGGAGCTGTTGCTCGGGGGTGGATGTGGTCACCTAAGTGGCTATGTTTAAAGTCCAGTGTTGCCCTTGTCCAGTGCTCCAAAGGTCTGGGACACCATTGTCCCGTGAGCGAAAACCGGGGTCACGTGTAGGGTAACGGTGGGAACTCTCCCTACGGACGTGGTGCAACTTCGACCCCCCCTTGTCAAGTGAGTGGGCAACTTGACTGTTAGAAGTTCTCCAGCCGCCCGAAGGCCTCTAAATTGGCTTAACGACTGCTGTCGTTGACAGCAGCCGGGATCAATGGCTTAACGTGCCTTCCAAAGCACGGGAGCGCTCGAGTAACCACTCAAAGCGGTCTCCCATCCGAGAACCGACCTGCGCCTACGTTGCTTAACCTCGCATACCGCACGCGGTACGCGGGCGCCGCTGGGCCACGAACGCTCCACTATAATATATATAAGCGCCTAAACGGCAAAAGTGAAACTACGTTTGGCACTAAATGACCCGTTACTTAGAGCATCTTTTAATAAAAATAGACATTTTATAATAATAACAAGAAAGTCGATTATTTATTGGATAAATTTGTTCTGTTTGCAATAGTTTCGGAGATTATCCATTAGAGACAAATTAACCAAGTCACAAACATACAAAATCACCTTTTAGAAAAATTATAAGTAGCTAATCTACACATACTGCTATTGACCTGGTTGAGGTCGCGGGATTCCGGAGGATGACCGATCATTGCGGCAGTCACTGGGAATGCCTAACTATGTCCAGCAGTGTACCTAGTTATTAAGATCTGTACAAAACTATGGTTGCAATAAACGACTATGACTATGACATCTTTTGGCTGATGATGATGGTGATAACGAGATGACATTTTGTATGTTTGTAAATTGGTGGAGTATACCCTTTTTAAAATGAACCGCCAGTGTGATGCCTTTCACATCTAAGTTAAGTATATAGGCGTCCAATTATAAAATGATTTTACTCATTGTATGTAACGGGTGATCTCAAACACGAATGAATCGATTTCCATATAATATTCTTTCAAATGTATTCCGAAAGGAAAACGTAGTGGTTTTAAAATCATTAGAATAAGACTTTCTAAATAAGTAAAAGTTGCCCAAAATTTATACAATCTATATCTCTGCTCTGCCTATGTTTTAAGTCAAGCGCTGGCGCTGGTGGAGACAGAGACGCAACGAAAAATATTGTCCGGGTAATTACTTATGTACCAAATCCAATATATTTGTACCTTCGTCAGTTATTTCTTTCTCCGCATTTTCAACCAGATCAGCAGCACCAGTGGTCAGCAGTGCCACTAGAAGCACTAATACACGAAAAATGCACGCCATAGTTCTACTTATATCCTCTGTGCTGTTACCAGTAAGGTTAAATGGAGAAGTGGCAGTATTTCATCAGTTTCATCACAAGAATTACTTATATTCTTATCTTACAGCATTACGTCAATCCGCGTCAAACATGTTCTTCTTTTGATCGACAACATTGACAATTCTTTGGGTACCAAGGTATTTGAAAGAAGTATTTAGTGGTTATTCTCTTTGGAAGTTTTCTTTGGTCTGGCCAGGCAAACGTGGTAGTTAAAAGTGAATGAAAATGTGGAAATATACCTCTTTCTTGGGCTGATAAAGTACCAGTGGTCGTACACAATGTGTGTAACTGAAGTAAGTAAGACTTAAGCTTGAAACGCACAGAGCGTGGTGCAGCGTCGTTGCGATGCGGAGGCGGTTTTACGGTAAAGCGAATGTGGGTCTGGGGCACGTCGCACCAAAATCCACGCGGTATTCGGTAGCGCGGTATAGAGCGGAGGCAGCGTGTGTGACATATGAGGCTTATAGGTACCGTTCTGCTCAAGCTTGATGCACCAGTAACTCGCAAATGATTGTACTATAGAGGTGAGCAACAAAAAGGAAAATAAAGACCCAATTTTGGATTTTCTTTTCTTTCCAGATATTATAGGTAGGATCAATGTATCATGTTTTGGCTATAATCAGATGGACAATCATACGTTTCCTAATCAGGCCAGTGCAGCGTTTCTATGAACGTTATTTGCCGCCCGTGCCTCGTGGTGCCCACCAAAATTATGCTAGACGAATTTGAATCAAGCTAGTGGGTCAATAGAGTTAGATTTTGCTTGGCTTGAAATTAATGAAACAAAATAAATTCGACCATATGTTTTATAATAGGTAGGTTTATATATAACATTATAATATTTTCCATTGAAATGGTGTGTACAATCCGTAAGCAGTACCTAACCTAACGCAAGTTACATGTTCGAATGTATGTATGTATTTCTTTATTTTTTTAAAAAAACGTCATTCATTGTCAATGTCCACCAAATGTCGACGTCAGTCAAGTCAAGATTTACTTCTCGTGTATCGAAATGAAATGAAATTATTTACTTGCCTTTGAAACTAAGTCTTAAAATAATAATGGGAATTTGGAGCGATATTCTGGCTCTGTTCGAAAGTTCCTCGGTGGAAGGCTACTCGCTGCAGATGAAGACATCTATGATACTCATATCGATGTTATGTTTGGTTTGCAACTTATTGTTTATATTTATATCATGTATATCCAAGACCTGAATACCTACATTCATGTAGGGAAGTTCGCGTATGGAGTTTTTTTTTCGGAAAAGTTGAGGAGGAGGCTTAATTTTAGACTCGGCCAGTGGTTTCGTAAAGAATAAGAAATCATATTCAAAAACACCAAATTTGGGAACATCAGCTGAATGACTTTTTCATCCTCATATCCTGTGCTCATATCTAACGAAATGAAATGGAAAATATGAATATTTATTTTCTTTCTTTTTGTTAACGTATCATTATCATCATGTCAGCCGAAAGACGTCCACTGCTGGACATAGGCCTCCCCCAAGGACCGGTCCTGCTCCATCCGCATCCAGCGGACACCCGCGACCCCTACAAGGTCATCAGTCCACCGTGTGGGAGCCATTTTGTTACACTTTCCTTTTATTTTATTTTCGAAATAAGCATATTCGAATTACGTAAGTATTAGCTTTAATAACTTTTTTGGATTCAATTTTAGGGTTTTTAATTGAAAAATAAATATATGAATTAACACACTACACATACACTTTATAATTATAAACAAAAACATATTGATAAGTGAAGTTTAGCTAATGTTCCGTAGACAGTGGCGCAGGCGGAGGCGTGGTCTATGCGCGTGGCGTGTTGTGCGGCGCGGGAGCACGCGCTCACGCTGCGCACCGTCACGTGCGCGCTGTTCCGCGTCGCCAACTTGCTGCTCTTATACGCTTCGGTCATTGTTAGTACAGTCAAAAAAAATGTGACCATACTACATACATATATTTCGTTTTTAAGCAAAAGGGTACCTTTTCGCGGAGTCGATAAGGCACCTTTTCTTTACTGACGCTATTAGAAATTGTCCTTGTTGACAATGACAACAAATACCTGTCCTTCTCTTCGTCCTTTTCCTTCCTCCTTCCATTCCTTTCTCTTCCTTCTTTTCCGGTAGCTTAAGATTGAAAATGAGGAATGACATATTTTTTCACCTTATTAGTAGTACAATAGAAGAGTGGTTTGTTTTAGAGTAGTAGTACTAATGCTAAATGGTATTATTTGAAACGCTTAAATGAGCCAGCGAATAATTCTGAATAAAAATGTATGTTAAAGTTAAAAAATAATAATAATAAACTGTACGCTTAAATATCATTTAAAAGATTAAATGGAATGAAAGAAAATCTTGAACAATGGTCAAGAGCAAATAAAATGGGCATTTCAACGATGCTCTCACTAACAGTGTCAGTCGCGTTCGGGTGAATTAACATCCGAGTTGTGCGAGAGCCGAGATTAGCCGAAGTAGCAAGAGTAAGGCTGACATACTTTAGAAATATCATCATCATGTCAGCCGAAAGACGTCCACTGCTGGACATAGGCCTCCCCCAACGACTTCCACAATGACCGGTCCTGCGCCACCGGCATCCAACGGACACCCGCGACCCTTTCCAGGTCATCAGTCCACCGTGTGGGGCTGTGGGCGGCCTGCCCACGCTACGCCTTCCGGTACGCGGTCGTCACTCGAGAACCTTTCCGCCGCAAAGGCCATTGGTTCTAGAAATATAATATATTTTTATTATTTTATTATTTTCTGCATAAAGGCCAGGTCAAGAGAAGGTACCCTAAACCGGCGCGCACGCATAAATAATGTTATAAGAATTCATGAAGCGAAAGTTGTATGTCAGGATGTTAGCAAATGGAAATCCGTGATCTCTGCCTACCCCTCTGAGAAACAGGCGTGATTACATGTATGTATGTTGTTGTCAGGAGAACGGCTCGCTAGTCCAGATCTACGTGTGGTACACGCTCGCCTACATCGTCATCGGGTTCGCAGCCGCCATCTTGGAAATGCTGCTGGCAGTGAAACATGAGGAGCGCTGCGTGCCGGAGTTTGTCTCGGAAGTTGTCTTCCTCTTCGGTCGGTACACAGTAGCAGTCAGCTGAGTCACTCTTGAAATAATGACAAAATAAGTATCTGTCGGGAATTTTATTTTTGGTAGAAGCTTTTTATTGCCGACTACCTTTTTTCACATGCGACAATTACTCGGTGAGACGGGTCCAATGAGCCCAAACACGACGGGTTTATCTTGTGTAGTTTAGAAGTTCCTATGGCCACCTTCCGTCTACATCACCAGATCAGCTAGATGGTACCATAATATTACATTGTCACCGAACTTACATAAGTATGCCAAATTTCAACTCAATCAGATACCGGCTGAAAAATGTATGCAATTTTTGGGCAATAAGTTAAAAGTGCAAGTTTAATAAAAGCTTGCAAAAACCTTTCGTGTCTATAGAGGCGCGCCGGAAAGCAATAGGTATTGAAAGTTTTCAAATATGTTACATATGTCTTTTCATTTGATCAGGATACAGGATACAGGATTTATTGGTAAAACATAAGCATTTTACAAGTCAGGTTAATTACAAAGAATATTCAATCATGATGTTCCAAAAACGTTATACACTACACATATTGCATGGGTCAATGATCCTTTCGTATATGCGTAAACTCATCAATTCAACTGCAAAGATAAGTGATCTGAGATCTCAAACGGAGCTAAGATATTTAATAATCTACGCCATTAGCGCGTTTCGAATAGAGCCCCTCGTGTAAGTTTGTCTGTCTGTTTCAGTGCTGTCCCGGTGTCTTCCTCTAGTGGATACATACAGAAGACAGTTAATTGAGCTAGACCAAGGGAAGTGATCCATACGAAACTATATCACCTACACATTTGAATTGGTTTTGTCAAACATAAACGAGAAAAGACAGATGGTTATCTCTTAGATACTCACGCGATACTATCGCGATCTATGTACGAGTATCTAATGTTTCTACAAATTAAATACTTGGGTTTACGAGTATATTTGTATCTTTGTTGACGTTTTTCTATCTCCGGCGGCTTATCGGATTTCCTGCTCTTCTGTACATGTCGCATTTCTCTACAGATTCTCGTGAAATTTTGTGAGCAGAGGGCCTACTCCGAACTTCGAAAATCGAACTTCGTGTCGTGCCGTCCCTTTCACTCTCGCGTTATACACTATATGACGGAAAGGGACGGCACGATACGAAGTTCGATTTTCGAAGTTCGGAGTAGGCCCTCAGGTTCGATAATTGTATGGTTTTCTGGTCGGTTAAGATTTATGGAAAATTTAGCCGTGTATATATACGTTAAACGATAGGGCTATGGTAGCATATATGCTACCATAGCCCTATCGTTTAACTCAAACAAGACTCAAATGGCTATCTATTCTTATCGAGATAAGAACTATTTATTAAGCATTAGGCACTATGCTACCAGGATAGCCCTATCGTTTAACTCAAACAAGACTCAAATGGCTATCTATTCTTATCGAGATAAGAACTATTAAACATTAGGCACTATGCTACCACAGCCCTATCGTTTAACTCAAACAAGACTCTAATGGCTATTTATTCTTATCGAGATAAGAACTATTAAACATTAGGCACTTTGTACCTAATCTTTAAACATATGTCTAGTGCATGTCCATTAAAGATTAGAATCAAGTAGTTTTTGTAAGATTGAATATTTGTACACCTTGTAGGTAGATCACAGCGCACTGTATCTTTTATTTTACTGTCATCTATTATGTAACCAGTGTATCACAAAGAAATACTTACTTACGGTGCATGCGCGGCGCGCGGCGTACGAGGGGAGAGCGGGGCAGGTCTTCCGCCATTCTTCATGAACGGCAGTGAAATTAACACACCATTTCATTTTTCATAATGTATATAAACTTTACTGTAAAGCACGGAGGTGACTTTGGCGACGTACGTCATAACAGGCATCGTAAGGTATACGTACCAATGTCCCCGTATGGCCCAACCCAATAGATGACACGTATTGTTCACCTCTGCCATTGCGACGTAAGATTGAAAGTGCCGCGTAATAGGTCAGTGTCGAGCACTGGGATATCTTCCTAACCCGCCACCCCGTCCCCCGTCCGCTACCCTTTGTGACCTTCCTGCTTACGTCGCATGCCTATAACAAGCTCAGAAAATATATTGATGCTTTGATATCGCCAAGATAGCTTTTTGAGTGTTAGTAGAGCTAATATTTTTGCATGTAACTGTACATAAGCTTGTAACGCACAGAGCGCGACGCAGCGTCGTTGCGTGGCGGAGGCGGTTTTGCGGCAGAGAACGTGGTCCGGGGCACATCGTACCAAAAAATCGTTGATTCTCGCATGTTGTCACAATAGTTTTTGCATTATGATTGATGTGTATGTCGGTACGTGGATTAAATTTCATTTTTCTTCTTCTAATTTATGTGTTCAGACAATATGATCTCATGGGTGGTATTTATATTAAAATTTTACTTATATTTCTTGTAACTGTATAATTGTATAGCTTTATGTCATTTTCCAATTTCATTTTTGAGTTATCTGAGTAGTATTGCTGCTTGTAATCACCTTATTGTATGAAGAAAGCGACTGTGCGAACGGCTTCACAAGGGGCCGAGCACCTTGGTACCCTATCGCTTTAACGTCATGTTTAAAATGTCATACTAAATTTCTAACGGGTCAGAGCGACAGGGTCCCAAGTTGTCCGGTTACTTGTCCACTTGCTTAAATAATTTAATGGATGACTATTATTGGCCTTATTTTAAGTAACTACTAATTATGTAATAGTTATATCTACGGCTGTTGTCGTCCTAAATACTAATAAATAAAAATAAAATAAAAACCGCGCGGTATTCGGTAGCGCGATAGAGCGGAGGCGGCATGTGTGACATACGAAGCATAATCGATAGTCGACAGTTTCGGAAAGATCAAAAATGTTAAACCGCCTCCCGCCCCGCGCCCGTTCTGTGCGTTAATGCGTTTGCTGAGCTGTACTGACACCCTTGAAGGGTGCATTGGGGAAGTTTGCGCCAACCTACGATACTCTTACAGACCGATCAACATTACATATGGCGCCCGCGACTGTCACCCCAAGGAGACGTACTGTACGGTTTAAGAGGAATTTCTTCCCTAGGTTGCTCCGGTTGTGGAATGAGCAGTCCTCCAGCAGCAGGGAGCTGAGGTTTTCCCGACGGGGTTCTTCAAGAGTGTATAATTTTTTAAAGGGTCGGCAAAACGCATGTAACACCCCTGGAGTTGCAGGTGTCCATAGGCTGCGGTGACCGCTAACAATCAGGCGGGTTGTACGCTTTTTTGCCACCGACGTGGTATAAAAAACCATCGCTAACAATTACAGACGGTTTGGTACAACCCACCCTTAGTAGAGCTGATACTGTTGCTATTGAATTAGCTGTACAGTCAAGGAAATAATTGCGACCCCCTTAAGGTTGACATCAGTCTTGTCAAACTGTATAGAAAATCAAAGAAAAAGTTTGCGAAATGGGTGTGGAATAAAATTACTTTACTGTACATACCACGTACATACATTACCTACCATTGAATAGTGTAGCTATGCTAGGGTGTTTATCTAAATCATCATCATCAGCCGAAGGACGTCCACTGCCGGACATAGGCCTCCCTCAAAGAGTTCCACACTGACCGGTCCTGCGCCACCCGCATCCAGTGGACACCCGCGGCCCTTGCTAGGTCATCAGTCCACCTTGAGGGGGCCTACCTACGCTGCGCTTTTCAGTACGTGGTCGCCACTCGAGAACCTTTCCGCCCCAGCGGCCATCGGTTCTACGTGCTATATGCCACGCCCATTGCCACTTAAGTTTAGCGATTCGGAGGGCTATAACGGTCATTTTCGTTCTCCTGTGGATGGCCTCATTCCTGATGCGATCACGCAGAGAAACTCCCAGCATAGCCCTCTCCATTGCTCTTTGGGTGACTTTGAGCCTTCTTATTAGGCCCATTAATGCTTCTATCTAAATAATATGAATGGGCTTCAATATATGGTTTGCAATTATAATTTATAATATTGTCTTCGGTTTTCGCGTATCATCATCATCATCATGTCAGCCGAAAGACGTCCACTGCTGGACATAGGCCTCCCCTAAAGACTTCCACAATGACAGGTCCTGCGCCACCCGCATCCAGCAGACACCCGCGACCCTTGCCCTTTCGCGTATGTTACTTATGAAATAAAACGGATTTCGTGGCGTATATTATCGATATTTGCTATGTATTAATCAGTCGCTTTAAGAGCTTTATCACCGAGTATCCGCGCGGCTGGCCTTCCAGTTTGGGAGCATCATATGCATTCTTCAATATGTTGTAGGCATCGTCGGATTCCACCATATGATAGCTTAGGATGATATCTAATTCATTAGCTAGAGCCGCCCTTATTTCCTCTTGAGGCACAATCTTAGCCATCTCTTGGCCAAGTTTAAAACTAAGCATAAAGTCTTCTAATGCATGCACTATTCCTGCGGGTAGTTGGACGATTTTCGGCGTTGCCGGGGACGGGATGTCAGTTGCTGGAAAACGGATAACATTTTAGAATATTTGTGCATCTGTTAAGTCAAGAGCGCTTTACTAAAATGTAACGGGCCCACTAGCGCCGCTCGTAAATAATTGTGATTATTTCAATTTAACGATAGATATTGAAAAAAAGAGGCCACTATGTAAAGTATTTCGTATTTAAGTACCTTTTTAATACATCAAACTAGTTTTTGCGTTGCTGGATTCGTCGATCTGTGAGTTCAAAAATAAAACGGCCGTTTTTACTCCTCCGAAAAAGTGGACGCCGATTACTGAGCTGTACATTCCTGGGCCGCGCAATATCATTCTGAACAAATTTGGTCCGGAGCAAGAATTGGAAGCCACTTTTGTTCGGGCCGATAATGCCCGACCCTGTAATTCGCGTCCATCCATAGACAATATACCTAAACTTAGAGGGGTAGGTAGAAACTAAGCAAGACAACGGAACTAATATATCGTTAAGTTTTTTATTGCATATTTTGTTGAACAGCGTTAATGATATATTTTATTTCCTTTCCGAGGTCTCAAACTGTTCTTTGGAAATAAGCTAATAGGTCGTAAGAGTATATTGGTTTTCATGCGCTGACACGTTTGCCATCAAGCGGCTGAGTGAAAAATATTGAAACGTAATTGGGGTCGGAAGCAATGGGTAAAAATAGACCTGCTGAGATGGCACATCAACAAGCAGTCAGTTCTTAAAGTTGTCTTAACATTAAGAGGGCGCAGTACGCTCGGTTCTCCATACAAACGTATTTATGCTCTCATTTTAAAACGCCATGCTAGAATAACAAAACTTAAACTTTGTATAAACAATGGGATCCGGCATATCTAGGTCGGAAATTAGTTGCGCCATGAGCATCACCGGTGTGGATGGAGATGGTGGGCATCCAACGTGATAATACCAAAGTATTTTAATGATAATTACTTGTTTTCGGTGATTTTATCCTCGTCCCTGCCACTGCGTAATCAGCGGCTCCAGCAAACGTCAGCAACACGAAGAAAAGTGGAGTATAATAGGACATAATAGTTTCCTTATCAATTTAGCAGTATGTTTATTAATATGTATATACATATATATAAAAATATTTTTTACAAAATATTCACATGTGTCAGTCACATGTCCAACACTGATCAATGCAACACTCTCCAATAGTGATGTAGTGATTATATTCTCTTTGATAGTGATTATATTCTCTTTGCTCTCCAACAAAGAATATAATACTCACTAACTCTCCAACACATGTCTAGGAGCCTTTCAGCTCGAAGTAAGAATTTTTATATTGAAATATTAGTTAAACTTGTTTGTACCAGATGTCACTGGGTGCTATTTCTATCGCACTTACACATTGAAAAGACAGAGATGCAACGGTCGTGTGGTTAGTTCTTACTTAATACACAACGGCGCTACGATCTATGCGGAGTATATAACTGGTATCTCTATCTCATATATATTGTACTTTTTGCACATGTCTTCCGTATGTATTTTATTAATATAAAATACTCTTTGACTATAAAATACTACTATATTGTGGTCATCCCGTTATGACCCATAAAGTAGGCGCCTAATTTTTTATTTCGCTGTATTTCATTCAAAGTGTAAAGTAAGCCTATTTAGTTCGGATTCAGACTAACGTTAGTAACTCAGTGGAGCTGACAATATTTTAATTACTCAAATCGATTAACCGACCAAAAGTGTTCGCACTACAGTCGAGTTTGGGTTACATACAAGTAAGTAGTTTTTGAAAATAAAGATAACAACTGTGCTACAAAGTTATACGCTCAATTGTAATTTCATAAGTGAAAAAGATAAATGTTTGGGTACGTGTACGGAAACTAACTTGAACTTACTAGGTCTGTATCTAATAATTATCTTTTCAGAAAATTTAAATATCAACTACCTGTTTAATAATATCGCAAAAAAAACAATGTGTAGGGTTCTTTGCTCGAACAAGACAAACTCCTTACGATAAACTAATGAACTCGACTAAATCAAGAGGTTCGCACTTGTTTTGTGGGCGACTTATGAAATATGAATTGTCGTGGGGGGGGGGGGGGCATTAGTCATTACTCGCCCGAAAAAATAGAGTACTTATAGATCGACTATATTAACCTTTTTTCCAGGCGTAGTACGTTTCATCGATCACATACGTGTCAATAGACTTTCGATCCTAGTTCTCTGATTTAAGGCTCAAATTACATTTCAAGATGTGTCACATTTTCGTAAAAAGTGACACATCTTGAAATGAATCGCCATAACCATAAATTAATAACGTAACAATTTTGAGTATATATTATGTTTTTGTAATGCCTTCTAGATTGGCGCGACATGGAAAAGGGTTAAATCATTTACTGATTAAATTTATGTTGGTGTCCAGACAGTATAGGTAGACACTAGGGAATGCAATACCGGGATACCGGGATCCCGAAATACCGGGATCCCGCATGCTATATGCGATATTAATCCCGCACGGAAATTATGCGGGATCCCGCGGGATTTGCGGGATTGAAGAGCGACATAGTTTATACGTGCTACTCGTAGCGCGGGAACGCGCGTACTGCCGAAACAACCGGAATTTCTTCGCGGCAGAGCCTAGATGCAATGGCGGGGGAAGGGGGAGCCGGAGAAGAGTATTTTGTGCGAATTTGTCTATTTTTTAGCTCGTTTGAAATTGTTATTACGTCATAACGCATCGAATTTTGCCAATATTGAGACCCGAGCAAGCGGAAGATTCTAGAGAGCTGCGAGGGTCTCAAGACTCTCAAGCTCGTGCCTTGAGAGAGAGAGTTAATCAAACTTTGCTCCAGAGTGAAACATAATATTTTTCACCACACTAAAGCAAGGAAACGCACCAAAAACCAGCAAAACTTTGAAACATGACGCCATCATGAGGCGTTTGAAATGGGTGACGAGCGATTTAAGGACAAAGTGGGTACTTTCCGAGCTGTGTAAAAATAGCTCACTAACTTGCGGGATCCCGCCAATACCGGGATCCAGCGGGACTGGAAATCTCAATCCCGCTGAATACCGGGATTGATTTCTTCATGCGGGATTGCATTCCCTAGTAGACACGAATAGCTACTAAAATACCGCTACTGGACTCGACTAAATTACAAAACATAGTGCGAACTAGGCTTCAGCTATAGATGCGTTAGCGTTTAGCGTTTAGCTATAGATGTGACATTTTTTGACAAACGGGTTATGATATCAACACACTATGAACACGATACGAACAATAAGGGACAAGGGCGGCCATACGGTCGGAATTCCGATCGGAGAAAATTTCGAAAGGTAGACTACTGTATGTGTATTATAGGTCCAGATTTGTATGGAATTTACTGCGTTCGAAATCCCGAATCGATATTCCGAAACGGAATTACGAATCGGAATTCCGACCGTATGTGGCCACCCTAAGTGGATTTATCTTTTCGAAGTGGATGCTCCTTTGTTGGCAGCTTGTACAAGTTAGCTGCCCTACACTCAACGTTTTTAATTTTAGTTCCGTTACTAAGTAACTCTAAATGGCGCTCAAGTATATAAAAGTGGTGGTAACGGTTTTTCGGTGATTATTCGCAGAAATAGATGTCAAATAAACTTGTAAGTTTTTTAATACCACGTCGGTGACAAACAAGCGTACGGCCCGCCTGATGGTAAGCGGTCACCGCAGCCTATGGACGCCTGCAACTCCAGGACGTAACATACGCGTTGCCGACCCTTTTAAAATGTTTACACTTTCCTTGAAGAACCCAACTGTAGTCCCTAGGGAAAACCTCGGCAAAAATAGAAAGAAATTCCTCTAAAACCGTAACAGAACGATATAGGTTCGAAAACACGAACATACTAGTTTTTCAATTACACCCATATACGGCACAAATGGTGACCAAACACAGGATTTCATTGTTAAATAATACACAATATATTTTAAATAGTTTTCATTTAATATTTTTTGTACTATCTACTATATACATTGTGAATATTAAATATCTATAGAAAAAAACATCGAACGTAAATCTAGCTACATAATACAAAACACGCGGGGCGCAACGTTATTATCATTATACTCGTACTAACAAAATATACAATAATATTCACGCCGTTCTATCTACGGGCTTCAACAGTAAATCCACACACAACGGCAATAGTAGATACAGCGCACTGCGAGACGTAACTCGGTCCAACTTGTTATCAACACGGCACCGACTTAGCTGCGTATCGCATGAAAAATCTGACATTCAGAAATCATTTCTCGTAGTAATCAGAATGCATCCCGCATGGTGGAACCTCGTGTTATTTTGTTCACGTATAATAAAAACGTGGATAGAGCAAGCCTGCCTCTTGCATGTGGGGACATGCAAGAGGCAGCAAAGACCAGTGGAAATAAGCCGTAAGTCGGTCCGACTTGCGTCGTCCACATGACACTGACTTCGCAGCAACGCTGAAATTTCTGACATTGACGCTCTGCGCTGCATGACCGCGCGCTGCAATGCAAAAACTGTGCAACTGTTGCCGTTGCTAGTACACCCATTATAAAAGACATCACACACAGTAACGATTTTGCGGCGACACAGTACCGTTTAGTTCCCACGCGATTTTTGGGCGACTGTGAGAGTTGGGTTGGCTGCGTTGAATTCCGTATGTCTTTCGTTCGACATATTCAAACTTACGCGATACTAACCTTGCGTCACAATTGTATAGCCACTGCGTCGCATCAAAGTCGCCTTGTGCGATGTTTTCAATGAAATCCAAATACAAATCGTATGAGACAAACTAAGGAATAAAATAACAGATATCAGGGGACCAATTCTCGGGTTCGATCGTGATGATCTCTATTCGAGATTTCATACAAGTGACTATACAATCTCACGATAGGGGGCCAATTCTCGCTCGGACCGAGAATTGGCCCCCTGGTCCGTTTCTTGAGTTTCGAATGTTTTTCCGAAGAGCAGAAAAATAATTAGAAATCTTTCATAAGAGAAATCTTAGTACAAAGAAAAGAAAAATTTAGAGCAAAAATAAAGTGGCATCCTATTCCTCAATATTATTCGGGGCTCGCAAAACTATCGCTGCTATGCAGCGCGGGGTATGAAAATTCTACCGTACTCTTTCTAATTTACAGTGCGAGAGAGAACGGTTGCTGAGTCGCGCCCCACGCGACTTGGCGGCAAGTTGTGCTAAGCCCCCTTATGTTCTATGACCAGCAGGTTCCTAAGTCTGTCTCAAAACCAAAGAATCAGATCTAACGATATGTATCCGTTTTGGAACTCATAGTTTACGAAATAAGACAACATCATACACATATTATTAGATCTGACTGTAACTATTTAAAAAAGTCTCGGTCCCTTTCACATAATCTTAACACAAATAAACTTAATTCATTCCTGCATCAGAAGCGGGATTTGCATCCGCTGAAACATCGACTCAGACTTTTCATAGAAATGTACATCATTACGTTTGGCCCTTAGGTCATTAACTTCCTCACATTATGATATTAGTATTGGTTCCATACAAACATCTTTCGAATTATAATTGTAATTTTAAAACATTTACGGTAATCGTTATTAACCCACTTAAGGCCCATGATGACATAGGTCAGGCAACAAATCAACGAAGCAAAAACAGACAAAATCTACTCCTGTATCCATAATACAACCTCGTTCTGTTGGCACACTGTATTGACAAAGCAACTGTATGCTTGTCTAAATGATTCACATTTATTAAGGTAAAACTGGATCGATTGTCACTATTTCAACTAAAGATTTACTTGGCTATGTTCTAATGTATCGGATGGAATTTAAGTCGTGATACAAATTAAAAATAAAAGTAAGTGTCTATGATCTTGAACATCCTTACTACGAGACCAACCGTGGCCTTGCGAATAAAGTAGTCTTTTCGCAAGGGCAAGATATAAACCTTGCCCTTGCGAAAAGAATAATCTTTGCCTACACTTTGTTAGTTATGGTAAATCCTGCTGATTGGTCTAGCAACAAAATCACAACTATTTAATAAATTATTAAGTATATTAATTTATTGATGCTATGTATTTAATGAAAGCAATATAATAAGTACAGTCAAAGACATACATTTTTGGAGCTCATTCCATTGAAATAAGGTGAAAAAATGTATACATATCGGTGCCCTAGTCAGCATCATATAAATAGCTAAACATATAGGTAAATGGCTCAAAAGCTCTTATTCAAGACTTATGGCCTCTCCATGTGCATAGCTACTTCATATTCCGACTGTAATACAAATTAAAGGCATATTGACATGTTATTGATGGCTTAAGGATCCACTTAGTTATTCTATAACAGCTTCCTTTTAAATAGGCGAGCTATATTAACAGCAGAGCCTTGAGTTACTTGTAGCATTTCATAAACCAACTCCAGGATGTTGTTCACGCATGCGAACCCTAGAAGTGAAAATAAGTCTTCAGGCAAAACTGTCTCAGCTAGTTTTCTGATGCAACCTTTTTTGAGATTTTCAATGAGTTAGCATCTGGCAAACAGCAAGAGCGGGTGGAGACCATCGTCAGGTACAGTTCCTAAATACATGTAATCCTTTAAATGTTGAAGTGTGTCAACAGTGACTCTCTCCAAGGTTATCTGACCCTCGACAACCTCTTTCCATTCTCCTTTCAGTTAAACAATAAAAATATATTCTATTCTATTCAGCATAGCTTAAACACGTCACTGTGTGCACCTAGGTATGCCTTGCGTACAGCATCAGAAAGACAAAGACAAAAGTCAGTTAAATCCGTGTCTATGTACAATTTAGAAGATATTGTGTCCATTTTAACTTCATAGGTAGTAATGCACAAGTCTACTACAGCAATTCTATTAGTACCTGTTTCGTTTTCTTTTGCTGCCTTTATTGTGGAGTTCATATGACCCATGGATTCCCACCCACTCCAATCTTCAGGAGTATGAATGCCAGTTTTAGAAAGTTTTAAATCATTACTTGTTATATTATTTTTGATGATGCGATAATTGTTACCTTTTGTTAATGAAAAGAAAAACTACTTAACATATCATTGATTTAGAACTAAGACGAGAATGACTGAAGTACACTACCGTCAGAAAATTTAGGACCAAACACAATTTTTAGTTTAATTTTCACAAATTATCACGCAAACCAAACAAGGCAAAAAGATTGCAATGGGCTATTTCTAACAAGGATTGGACTTTTGCAAACTGGTTGAGAGTACTACAGACAGATGAATCAAAATTGAGTGGATAATCAATCAATGTTGATTATTTGCATATTTTGTGTTTGGTCTTAAACTTTCTGACGGTAGTTTAGCTGTTTTTTGCCAGTAATAATGTTGGTCCCATCCCATCGTAAAAGTTGTGTAAAATCATGGATAAATTCACATTTGTTCATTTCTTTATTTTGCGTGACGACTTAGATTCAACACTGCTTGTATATTTATATATATTTTTTACAGTTTAATTTTCTTTTTATCATTAATTCAAAAGTCATATCACCTCTTGAACTATTTTCCCTCACTTCGTTCGGTATTACTATCTCGTGGTAGGTAGTAATGTAACATATTTTAGACCCTAGCTATACAATAAATATTATAACACATGATACGTGCTTTTCACATTCCGCAAAAAATCTCCTGTTTTTTAAATTACCAGCGCAAAAAATGGACACTTAAGTATGATTTGGTTCTAATTATTTGTATACATCTATTGCTCCTGCACCTTCTGTATCTATTTAATACTACAAGGCTTAGTAAAGGCACTATTATTTTAGAAATCAATCCAGTTTTACTAAATATTATGAATAAAGTAATGCCAAGCACAGGCTGAGAATGATCATGACATTATCTGGTCTTTATAAAATACAGTATACTGAATCGGTTCCTGCGGTACAGCGCGAAGTGGGCACTAAATTGAGATCTAACGTAACACAAACCTCTTTCGCACCGCGCAGGCACTCAGTTAATTAGTAGGCCTATATATATAAACTTAATTAAAACCGAATATCGGTTCCTGGTGTCTGATTTTAGTTATCTATTTATTTTACAAACATCCTAACAGTGCGTCAATAAAGAGTGTTACTTTCAACCAATATCCTCGTCTTTAACGTTTTGACCGCCACGATTATCTTATATAACAAAGCAATAGGAACCTCTGGAAAGGTTCATTTAAACTGTGTAAGGATGACTGTGGCGGCCAAAAGGTTAATATTTGAAATGAATTATGATATGACAATTGATGACATTTCATCATTGGAGTGAAGAAATACAGTGTGTAACACAACAAAAGAACAACGTTTAAAATCACCGGTTAAATACAGGTTGAAAAGAAGTGTCACACATCTTATTGATATCAGTGAAGTATTTACTGCAAGAACACAACTGAATTCACGACGCGAGACGAGATAGTCTACCCTCCTCTTTCTAATTTGCACAGCACGAATGAGACGGGCGTCTAAGCATGTATGCCGCCCCCTGTATCGCTTCACTAATGGATTCCCCCGGTTGGAATGGTTCGAAAGACCATATGTCTGAACATCAAATATAAGGTTGTTATTTAGTGCCCGATGAAATGATTTGATCCTTAAACACAACTGGTTAAGGGTGAGTTTCCATTGAAGTAAAGCAAAACGGAGGCGTACAGAATTGACCACACTAATTAACCCAATAAATCGAAGCGGAGTAGAGCGGAATGGAGGAATAAAGATTGGTCAACTCTGAACATCTCCCCTTCAGCCTCAGCGGAAATGCAGCCTAAGATTTGAAGTGTTGACCTTTAATTGTCTAACACACTGTATACGCCATCATTTTGATGACATTAAGGGTGTAATAAAGTTTTAGGATCTTGCCACACCGCTGCTTAACGGTGCGTTAACGCAGTGACTAGAGGGATAGACTTAAAGAGTTAAAAACGTCAAGCATTAGGCACAGCACTGCGATTCCGTACCGTCACTGTAAACGCAGTGACGTACCTCATGCGTGACGTAGTTTCTCCCTCTCGTTCACTGCGATTCCTTACCGTCACCGATGTGGCCGGGCCTTTAATCAAATCCAACATACATTTCTAAGCAACCATGTTACTCATACGTTCCAAAACAGCACTTATTCCAAATTAAACACTTCATACAAAATCTTAAGGCCCATGGTACAGTCGGCTGCATAACACCATTGACCACTCAAAAATATCTTACCTAACTCAAACTCAAGTCAGCGCAGCTGTGCCGGCCACTAATTGTGTGACCACCTGCTGTGGTTACCTAGGCTCTGCCGTGCTTTCAAAGGCACGTTAGTTGTATAAAATATCAGTCGTTAAGTCGAGTTAACTAAGTGACGTTACATATGAAAAAACCCTATATAAACCCAATCAATCTTTAGACAACAAAGACCTCGAAGTTTCCCTCTGTTTGCCTCAAATGGCAATTCCGCCTCACCGAAACCTCATAACTGATCCGTCATGACCACCCCCGGCCCGTGTTCAGACTGGTGCGATTCCCGTGCGGTTCCATATATTTACATGAAATTGTTCGGAAGGGTTGAACATAATCGCGCGGTTATTTCATATATATAAGGAACACGGGCTTGTAAAGTGGCCGATCGTCTGCCTTGCTTAGAAGGTGCTGCTTGCAAAGGGTGGGTTTTTCGGTTTCTTTTGGCCTCCATTTGGCCGAACTTTTCCAAGCTATTTCACCTAGCCAAAAGCCCAAAGAAACCGGGAATTTCGCTGATGGAGTGATGTGTCTGTTGAAGTTGAGTTAACTACAGTAGCGGACATATTTCTGCAGCCGACTTACCTAGGTAATCCAGGTTCCTATTTCACGAACTCGACAGTTATCACCTTGAGAATTCGCCACGTTTCTGGCAAAGATGATAGAAGTAAAGTCGTTTACTGTGTATGTTACTTTTTTTAAAGATTGCTTTTTTATTCTTAGCTGATTTTAGCAAGGTGGATTAGACTTCCACAAGACGGAGTGAACCTGGTGTCGGTCGCGGAAGTCCGCTGGATGCGGGTGGCGCAGGACCACCAGGCCAGGTCATTGTGACACTCTTTGGGGGAGGCCTATGCCCAGCAGTGGACGTCTCCTCGACTGATATGATTTTTTATTCTTTATTTAAAGAGTTTTGTCAAAATGGCGATGTCACTCTCGAAGCAAAAAAAATATATTGCAAATGAAATTCTAAGCACTATGCACCCTATTACCCGGCACTCATCTGCGTATGCCCACCAGTAAGCCATACAGAGACTTGGCTTCCCTCGAATGAGGAAAAGGCCTAAATCCTGTTGCAGACATCCATCTGCTTAAGTTCGATGCCTTGAGTTACTTTCTCGCTGATATAATGATATTGATCCTGCCAGAAACACGGCGAATCTCATCGTCAGATGCCAACTGTCATACCGGTGAATTAGGGGCCAAGTTCTTGAGCCATAAAAACTAAACAGCCTAACCTTAACTGACACTCTGGTTGGCTATCGACACCACAGGTTGCTGGTTGTTCGCCGATATAACGGTGGATCCCGGCGGTATTTTCTGCGGCACCATGCCGTCTATGTGCCTGTACTTCTTGAGCCGCGTCCACTGGCCGTTGTTGTAGTTCATCTGGAAATGCATCTCGGACAGCATCGTGAGGTATGTGTCGTCCGATTGGAGAACGTTCTCGATGTTTTCGCTCAGTTTTATTGTCACTATGTTGCCTAGGTTGGGACAGGGGTTATCTGGAAGCAAAATTGGGAGTTAGATATGAGTAATAAACAGTACTTACAAGTTTATTTTGATTGACAGATACAGGCAACCAAGGAAGAATTTCGATCGAAAGGAATCAAGTTAATTACCTGAACCCACAAGATTGCCTATATTTATATTTCATATAATATATATGTGTTGGTCTGTCTCTGTCAGATATATGTACCAAAATGTCCCTTTCCTTCATATAGTGTATAACATCAGAATAAAAGGGACGGCACGACACGAAGTTCGATTTTCGATGTTCGGAGTAGGAGCCCTCTGGCAATACTTTTAAACTAAAAGGCACTCATCAGATAGCTACCTTACTATCATTCTAATTTGTAAAAGCGCAATTTCAGGTTTAGGCTTAACCAAACATACAACCAGTTGGCCCGCAAAGATTGAATATTTTCACAACAAAAGTATAAGTATGATGAAGTAAGAGTTTAGGGATCCTGTCACTTGACCTACAAACTCTCTTTTGGTTTGTTTTTCAATTATCCTATACAATTTACTATTTAAGAATAATCGAAAATTTTAACAAAAAGTAACCGACTTCAAATGAGTGATTCGTTCATTTGTCATGCACATACTTAATGCAAATTTAAGACTTGTATAGTTTTCTCATGGGTGCCGTTGTCAGAACTGGACCAAATGGGACCACACGGGAAGCACCAGCTTTCAAATAAAAAAGAATCAACAAAATCGGTTCACCCAATCGAAAGTTCTGAGGTAACAAACATAAAAAAATACAGTGGAATTGAGAACCTCATTTTTTGAAGTCGGCTAAATAAAACGAAATATGTCTATTGAAACATTATGGCAAAAGTAGTTAGGTTTAGGGAGGTATTCCACTCATCCAATATCTTTGTCCAATATACATATGATCAAAGAAATTGGATGATTTCCTCCAACTTGGATGGGATCCCGACATTTGATCAAAGATTCTGATGACAGTAAAATCAATATGGCTACGCATGAAAAAGAATAAAACTTGGACAAAGATATTGGATGAGTGGAATGGGCCTCTGTCAAAGAACTTTGATCACAGATTTGACAAAGAAATTGGACAAAGATATTGGATGAGTAGAATATCACCCCGTATTAAACTCATCCAATATTTTTGTCCAATATCTTTGATCAAAGAAATTAGATGATTTCATCAAACTTGGATGGGACCCCGACATTTGATCATAGATTCCGATGAAAGTTAAATCAATATGGGTACGCATGAAAAACAAAACCTTGGACAAAGATATTGGATGAGTGGAATGGGCCTACGTCAAAGAACTTTGATCAAAGATTTGACAAAGAAATTGGACAAAGATATTGGACGAGTGGAATACCACCCTAACTAACAATAACAAGGGGGAACCAAGAGCTTACCTCTGGAGCCAGCCATGAAGCCGAGTATGAGCGCCTTCTCCGGCCGCGTGACTCTGTTCGCGTTGCGGAACATGTCCTGTGCTTCTAGCATTTGTTCACGCTGCAATACAACAACAAACACGTTCTTACACATACTTTCATCATCATCATCATCATGTCAGCCGAAAGACGTCCACTGCTGGACATAGACCTCCCCCAAAGACTTCCACAATGGCCGGTCCTGCGCCACCCGCATCCAGCGGACACCCGCGACCTTCACCAGGTCATCAGTCCACCGTGTGGGGGGCCTGCCCACGCTACGGCTTCCGGTACGCGGTCGCCACTCGAGAACCTTTCCGCCCCAACGGCCATCGGTTCTACGTGCTATGTGCCCCGTCCACTGCCACTTAAGTTTAGCGATTCGGAGGCCTATATCGGTCACTTTGGTTCTGCTGCGGATGGCCTCATTCCTGATGCGATCACGCAGAGAAACTACCAACATAGCTCTCTCCATTGCCCTTTGGGTGACTTTGAGCCTTCTTATGAGGCCTTCTTATGAGGTAAGCGACCACGATTCAGTGCCATATGTCATCACTGGCAACACACACTGGTCAAAGACTTTCGTCTTGAGACACTGCGGAATATTGGACGAAAAGATGTGCCGTACACATACTTTACTAACTAATAATTGCAAAGCTGCTGCTGCTGAAGTTGGAGGTCCCGGGTTTGAATTGAGTTGGGAGTGAGTTACTTACGGTGAGCGAGAGTCCCCTACGCGGCAACAGCGCGGGCGCCGGCGCCGGCGCCGCGGCCGCGGGCGCCACCGCCACCTGCTGACAACACACAATAGTACAGTCAGCTGCAGAGAAACGTGACCCCCCTGCATACAAAACTTCTATGCAGGGGTGGTCACGTTTCTGTGCAGCTGACTGTACATTGTTAACTGAGGGCTGAAAAGCACCCAATTCTAAATAGATATTTTGGCGCTCGAACGAAGACAGTCATCCGACTTGAACACTTTGCTTTTAATTTCAAATAAGAAAATTAATTAAAATTACAAATATACAAAACCAATCTTTATCAATAATTTTGTGCTTTAGAGCAGAAATGTACCAATTTCAGCACACCACTTAGATGAACAATGACCCAAATGAAAACTATATAATACTTTAAAGTCTCGCGCTTTGTACACATTCTTAAAATATTCGTATACGGGTCTAAGACGAAATTTATTTATTTGCCTTAATTACCGACGTTAATAAAAACATTACAAAATAAAAGTAAAAGTAGTTTATTCTTCAAATTAGGCATATTACATGCACCTATGAACGTCAATAAACTGCCACCGGTTCATACATAACAACACATACATACATACATTATATTAGCAATACAATAATGTATATAAATAGAAACATCTATATAAATAGAAACATTATTCCAATCGCAAAATCACTTACACACCTGCATTCAGAAAAGTCGTTGCGCTCGAATGATGGATCCAACTCATACTTTTCTTGCCGGATTTGAGGGCAACAATGACTCTTATTCTCATAAATGTGAAAAGCTGTATGTGCCACTCGGTATTAAATTTATTTGTAAGCCATTTCATATGTTTAGCAGCAGGTCTCATGGGCGGTTTGAAAGGCAGTATATATTTGAATATTCAACTTAGTACACCTACGTTTCAAATTTCATATCAATATATCTTATAGTGTTTGAGTAAAATGCCTGTGACATACGGACAGACCGACATGACGAAACTATAAGAGAACCCTAAAAATCATATCTGTCTCAAATATACTTACCACGGGCTGCGGTTGCGGCTGAGGTTGCGGCGCCACCTGCAGCGTGGGCCGCGCCGCCTGCACCACTGTCTGCGTCACCTGCCGACGTCGCCTTATTACACAACAACGTAGTGCAAACATATGAATAAATATGTCGTTCCCTGACCACAGGTCCTTTAGAGCAATTGACGCTTACATTGCTCCAAAGTGACAGTTATAAGAAACTAGAATTACTTTTCACCACCACCACCACCATATCAGCCGGAGGACGTCCACTGCTGGACACAGGCCTCCCCCAATTTCATAGGGGGTAAATGCCATAATCGCCACGCTTGGCATGCGGGTTGGCGATCGCAGCATCTCCACCGCACTTCAGGGATGCTGCTGCCCATCCCCCGAATTACTGTTCAAAACGGGGTATTTACCATGTATGTTGAGCGAAAGTGCGGACGGTGGTAGTAGCACTGTGTGAAAAAAGCGAACCAAGAAGAGGGTAGATCGCTATGGAGTGTGGGTAGACCACAAATAATACTCGCAGCGCGTCAGTTAATCCTTGAAAATGGTGCTTGCAACAGCGCCGAAATATTGGAAACTCAACAATATTAACATACATGGTAAATACCCCGTTTTGAACAGTAATTCTAGTGTTAGACACCATGATAGCTTGAAATAGGTATAAGAAAAACATTAAACAAAAAAAACACGTTACTTTAAAAAATACTGAAATCACTATAAGATGCTATAAGTATGCCTATAAAATTTTAGGTGTTCCCTGAATTTTTCCAGGATCCCGCCGTCAGTTCCCGTTTTGATGACAAATGGACCAACTAAAAAGCATACTCTTTCAAACAAAAAAAGAATTTTCGATATTGGTCAAATAGTCTCCGAGTAATCGATCGATAATTTCGACGAATTCAGAACTCTTTTTTTAACCTTTTGACCGCCAGCCAAAGACGGCAAATCACGCCAACGGAAATTCGTGCCACAGATTAAAATTGACGTCCGTTCAAAAACTATCGTCAGTTGAAGTCCGTTTACTATGAAATACCGCTCCTAGACCCCTTTATTTTGGCATTATTACTTAGCTTATCTTTATTTTATCGCTCTGGCATCAGGGGCACTGCGGATTACTTTTCTATCTCAAAAGGTTAATTCCTTTTCACTAAGAACCTCGGCCGACTATTGTTTTAAAGGCCAAATTTTTCAGAGGCCGTCTATTGATACCAGGCAAGCAATTTTGTACAAAAATGCCGAATGTATGCCACAGAAATATACAGTGAGACTACCATAATATTATTCTCAGGCTCTAGAATTACTGTTCAGCACGGCATATTTACCATGTATATTACACTACCGTCAGAAAGTTTAAGACCAAACACAAAATATGCAAATAATCAACATTGATTGATTATCCACTCAATTTTGATTCATCTGATCTGTCCGTAGTACTCTCAACCAATTTGCAAAAGTCCAATCCTTGTGAGAAATAGCCCTTTGCAATCTTTTTGCCTTGTTTGGTTTGCGTAATAATTTGTGAAAATTAAACTAAAAATTGTGTTTGGTCCTAAACTTTCTGACGGTAGTGTACATCTATTGAGTTCCCGATATTTCGGCGCTGTTGCAAGCACCATTTTCATGGATTAATTGACGTGCTGCGTGTTTTATTAGTCTACCCACTTTCCATAGCGTTCTACCCTCTTCTTGGTTTGGTTTTTTCGCACATCACACACACACACAGCACAGTTAATATCGGGAACTCAATAAATGTAATATACATGGTAAATACCCTGTTCAGTGATTCTAATGTTAATGACCATTTTAGCTTGAAATCTTATATTCTCAGGCGCCATTTATATATAGAACGAAGGTTCTCAGTTCGTCTGCATATTTGCTTTTTTTTATGTATGTATGTTCCCCGATAACTCTTGACCACGTTGGCCGATTTTGATAATTCTTTTTTGTTTCAATGCAGGTACCCCCAATATGGTCTCATATAAATTTGGTGAAGGTCTGATGATGGGATCTAGGAGGAATCGAGGGAACTCCTCGAATTTGATAGGCACGCATATGCCGATTTCGGTATTTTCTGTAGGTAACCAAGCATTGGCTCACGGAAACCACAAATTGTGGCATAGTGAAGTACAAAATTGGAGTTGGTTTTTTTGGTATAAATTATTTTGCATACCGGTTTGATGTTTTGCAATAACACAGCTTTTCCACCAGGTTGTAGGAGCACAGCCGATGTGTTGAGGAGAGTAGGAGCCGATAACAGTAGAGGCTTGGCACCACCTTGGCCTGCTATCAACAGTTTGCCCTGTTGGCCGATCATGATCGGTTTCGCACCGGTGCCCTGAGAACGAAATCAATATATCACTTAATATATAACTAACCAACATAGAAAATTGAAAAACTCCAGACATTTCAAAGTTCAATATCTTAAAAAATGTGTTTTGTAGTTTTAGTTACTTTAAGTGGATTGGATAAAACTCAAATCCAACGATCATATCACGCGTGAGACGGTACGCGATAGTTTTTTCAACAAGCATATCTCGTACGCTTGTTTGCCAGCGACGTGGTATAAAAAATATTTCTATTCTATTTAGAAAATTTCTATTCTATTTTGTAGCGCTAGCAGATGGTTTTCCTTAGTTGTAGAGGCTAGGGTACGATTGTGGACGATTCGCACCGAACGGCTGGAGTCGGCGCGCACCCCACTAGAGTCAAAGGAATTCGAACCCTCCATACATAAGTTAGATTTGATATTTGAATGGGTTGCGGGCGGCCGGTCGGCTGCCGCCGGCTCTGCCGCTGCCGTTTGGATACGAAGTGTAGCTTCTGTACGGAGAGTCTGAATTCCTTGGACTTTGGTGGCGTGCGCGCCGACTCCGGCCGTTTGGTGTGAATCGTCCATGACAGTTGGTGTTACGCACCTGTTGTACGAGCATGGGGCTGGGCACGGGCGGCGGGCGCTCGGCGGGCGGCGCGGGGGAGGGCGCGCGCGGGGAGGCCGGCGCCGCCGCCGCCGCCGCACCCTCCGCCGTCTGGCCTGCGGATTTACACTCTTAATATTACATCTATAGGTGAAAAACTTAAGAAAATGACCTGTTGTATGTAGTTGTGACGTGTTCGAATAGGCGTTTGTTGTGTTTGCACATTTTAGATATGTAATGTCTATTCGAACACGCTCTAGCTACATACAACAGGACATTTTCTAATTTTTTTTACCTATACTTCGCTACACATTATGGCCTCAGTGGCCATATAATCGCGTGTGTTGGTTTCTGGCCGAAGAGTGTAGTTTCGGCGGTTTCGTTCGGGGCAACCTCCCGAGTCCTACACCGGAGATGACGACGCAACAGAGTACCGTTGTTACGTCGACTATATAGTGTTTTAGTTTTTAAGAATATTTTTTATGACGACCTATTTAGCCCAGTTGGTAGTGACACTGCCTCCGAAGCTAGAGGTCCCGAGGTTCGAATCCCGGCCAGGGCATTATTTGTGCATTTAGCACGGATTTTGTTCTTGGGTCTTGGATGTTCTCTATGTATTTAAGTATGTATTTATCTATATAAGTATGTATATCGTCATCTAGTACACATAGTACAAGCTTTGCTTAGTTTGGGACTAGGTCAATTTGTGTAAGATTGTCCCCCAATATTTATTTATTTATTATTTTGTATTGATATGTATATTAATCAGTACCCAAACAAAGTGCTCATATTAGCATATATCTTATTATTGCTAATATGGGCCTTTTGTTGTCTGCAGAAAATAAATAATTAAAATAAATAAATAAAATAAATAATCTCTCTTGTGTGACATTGGCAGGCTCCTTACAATAATGTCTAATGCTTGCAGATCAACCACCAAGCGTGTCACTAGTAAAAATATAAATGTTCTCATCGATTTCTTTAATATAGGTCGATTCACAGGAGCTGGCGCGGAAAATGTATGTAACTGTCATTAATTTCATACATTCCGCGCCAGCTCTTGTGAATCGACCTATACAGTAACAACACTAAAAAACGATATTTAAGCTTTTCAAACGGTAAGCCAATAATAAACCAGACAAAACATAATTTTTCGAATAAATTAACACATTGACAAGTAGTACTCCAATTAAATATCGGTTCAATCATACACCCATTTATATTCGCGTCTTCACCCTATGCATAACTAAGATTAAAAATCATTAATCTTAATTTTAGGTTGGACTCACGCATAAGCAACACCTTCGTTTCTATTAAACCTATTTAATTAAACGTATAATAAAATCATAACTTACACGTACACGTAATTCGTGAACTATTTGCCACAAGAATTACGACTTAAGTTTTTTTTCAAATATGTATACCGCCTAAAAGGATGTTAAATAGAAAACAAATACTGACTGGTAGGCACTTCCTCCTGCTTGGGCATCTGGTAGTTGTTGAGGCCGCGCGCGTAGTCGGGCGGGGGCGAGGGCGGCGCGACCGCGGGCTTCTTGTTGGCTGCCGCCTCCTCCAGCTCTGTGGGAAACATACAGATCAGTTAGCCCTTAGTCGATGTCGCGGGCAGCGGCCCGTCACCCGCGGGGGCTAAATGCTGTGTTCCTTAAATGTTGGGAAGGCCTTAGACAATTTTATTAATTCAAATAAATAATCATGGATTGAAGAACCACCGGGGGATGGGCAGCAGCATCCCTTGAGTGTGGTGGAGATCTACACTGCTATCGCCAACCCGCATGTCAGGCGTGGCGATTATTCTTTATTTCATTGTAGACATGTTCATAATATAGCAATGTGTTAGAATCATAAAACGGTAGGTACATGCCACCCTGTAAGGGCACACAATTATTAAAGTCCTTAAGACTAAAAACATACATACCAAAAATAATAATTATGATATTTACCTCCCATGAAATTGGGGGAGACCTATGTCCAGCAGTGTACGTCCTATGGCTGATATGGTGGTGGTGGAAATTGGGGGAGGTCTATGTCCAGCAGTGGACATGTTTCGGCTGATATGGTGGTGGTGCATTGAAGAATGTGGTATACTAACCAGTCTTGCGTCTCCGCTTGGCATGGGCATGTGCTATAGGCTGATCTGCGATGTCCAGTAGTTTGATACCAGCATTCCTTGGTGGTAAGCGAGCCACGGCAGGCGCGGGTCGGATGGGAGCGCCGCTAGAGCGCCCCGCCCAGCGAGATGGCAGGCCTTTCAGTGGAGCTGGAATGGGAAAATATCAATGAAGTTTTTGAAAATAAAAGCCTGGTCGCTCATTACGATACGCACACACGACTAAATCGGAGACTAGTCGCTGCAATAGAATTTACGGTATCGTAGTGTGGGACTCTCCATTTATGTGAGATACTCCGAGGTGATTAGGTTTCCGAGTCCGAGACTAGAGCTAAGCTTGCTGTGTGTTAAGCGTAATCAAAAATGGTTGAGTGACGATCGACAAACGAGATCTTCTTGAATGACGACTTTATAATCAAACATGTAAATTGGGCGACACTTACATTTATGAGGATTTGCTGGGTTAGCTAATAAAGAGATGTAGTGTCACTTAGCAATATTTTAGTGGTGGAGATAACGGTTCAGATGGCGGCTCAAATTTTAATCTAAATAACATTCTACGTAGTTTTATTTAGTTGCGGTCTTCTGTAAGGTGTGGGTACTTTCCAAGTCGGAGATACTGGAGAATACTGGAGATACGGGCGCAGGACCGGTCATTGTGGAACTCCTTGGGGCAGGCCTATGTCCAGCAGTGAACGTCCATCGGCTGACATGATGATCATGATGATGATGATGAAATTTGCTGACAGCTCCGGACATTGAAATTATACTCTATTTTAAAGCAAAATAAAGCCAAAGTCAAACGAACTCACTAGTGTCAGTCATCTTCCTGGGCATGCCGCGGCTGCGCACGGGCACGGTCGGCGCCTGCGCCTTCTTCTGGTTGGCCTGCACCTCGGCCGCCTTCGCCAGCAGCTCGCTCCGGAGCGCCACTGACTTCGGCTTGCGTTTTAATGTGAAATGTTTAATTGGGTTCGCTTGTTGTCCTACCTGGAATGTGTATTTAGAAGATGAATGGGATATAGATAACAATTAGTATATTCTTCTTTTTGTCGGCCTGTTCAGCCTAGTTGGTAGTGGCACTGCCCTGAAGCTATCCCAGGTTCGAAACCCAGTAAGGGCAATTGTTTGTGTTGAGCAGAAACATTTATTCCTGAGACTTTGATGTTTTCTCTATGTATTTAACTATGTAGTTCGATTTGTATAAAAAAATTGTCCTATAATCAAGGTTGAAGGTTGTGAACACCAGAGGAGCAGTTCTTCACCACCACTCTTCAAACCCCTCTATTTTGTTGTGTTCCTGGTGGTCAGTAAGGTTGCCAGAGCTCCCCAGAATGCGCTGTGTTGAGGGACTTGCATATGTCTCTAGCTGTCAACACAGCAAGTCCAACGCGCTTGTGATTCTTATGGAGTCGCAAGCGTTCATTGGCGACGGTATCTGCTTACTATCAGCAGACCGTAAGCCTGTGTGCCCCCTGCATGCCGGCAGCATTCCATCTGTCCATTGCATGGGTGCTCTGCCTCTGCTTCACTTTCCTTCAATGCAGCCAACCACTATCCGCTTTTCAAAGCTGGATAGATCCTGGCGGGCTATGTCGCCAAAGAACTATGGGCTATATGGAAGATTAGTATATTATAGGTCGATTCACAAGAGCTGGCGCGGAATGTCTATGAAACTAATGAGTCTAATGACAGTTTCATACATTTTCCGCGCCAGTTCTTGTGAATCGACCTATACAAAACAGGAAATTCTACGATGTTACGGCGGTTAGTAATAGAAGCCGGGGACGCAGGTTGTACTGTCCAAAGGAATCGGAAGATCACATGAAGATATGACAATAAACAGAGAGATAACGGGAGCATATTATAGGATGTTTGAAAGCTAAATGCAAAGAATAGAAAAATTGCTCGACTTTACTCTCTTTCTTATATATTCACGTCTTAAAAGGATATGATTAAAGGTGATCAAAACACGCACGACATAGGTACTTGCAGTCTTGTAATTTTCTCTGAAAATGCTCCCAAATATGCTCATAAGATAATGAAAGAGTGCCTGAATGGGAGGCTTGTGCCCAGCAGTGGGATGTATATAGGCTGATGATAATGATAAATTCAAGGTTAATACAATACAAAGTGTGAATAACAACAATTAACTTCAACTCACCACAGATACTAAGGCATTCTTATTCAAATATAGGCACTCTAACGGCAACAAGCCAAGCTCCGAATGCTTAGCTAATGCTTTCCTCAGCTCTCCGATCATGTCACTGAATATAGGCCGGGTCTCATCAAACTCTGTTATCTCTGTGTTGAGCGTGCCCGCTGAGGGGAATGTCTTGAGGACCTCAGCCAGCATGGCAACCCAGAGGTCCGAGTCCACGGCTGCCACTTCGATGATCTCCTCCAGTTCATTTCGCCACTGTAATTAAGATTTGTGACAAAGTTCTAAATGGTTTTTTTGTAGGTTCTTTCCGGCAGCCTATCAGCTTTAGCTGGCAGTGTTGGATGGCTGTGGGTGGACGCCACTATGGGGCCATCCGACAGCTCGAGTTCTAAATGGACAATAGCAGGCTACCATTTATATTTCAAGGCCCATGGGCTGATTTGACAATCGTCGGCACGTTCGACAGCGGCAGCCGCCCTGAATATGTGTTCTGGGCGCGTGGCAGCTTAAAATATCGAGCTACCAAGCGCGCAATACCCCATTCACATCTATTTCAGTCCCATACAGTAGACTGTCATTCCAGTAATGAATGTAAAGGACTAGAATGCTAACTGGAATAGATGTGGACGGGGTACAGTAAAACGCCTACATTGCGCGAGGCACGGCTGCTGTAATCGAATGTGCCGCGCGCGCCACCGCGCGTAATGTAGTCCTGACATAATAAAATAGACATGAGAAAAGGCTGTCACCTATAGGCGGTACGCTATGTACACTACCGTCAGAAAGTTTAGGACCAAACAGAATTTTTAGTTTAATTTTCATAAATTATTACGCAAACCAAACAAGGCAAAAAGATTGCAATGGGCTATTTCTCAAAAGGATTGGACTTTTGCAAACTGGTTGAGAGTACTTCGGACAATGAATCAAAATTGAGTGGATAATCAATCAATGTTGATTATTTGCATATTTTGTGTTTGATCTTAAACTTTCTTTTTTGTACTTTCATTCATGCAAATAAATGTATTTCATTTCATTTCATATTATATGATCTCTTCCAGCTAACCTTACAATTGTGATACCGATTTCAATAATAATGTATATATTTATAATATGAATATTTAACTGTAAACATATGCAACCATATCTAATGCAATGATAATGAATGACATTTTGTACAAGTAAAACAAGGTACCTAATTTATGTTTGAAAATGGTTGGTGGGATGTAAATTAAAATGTAGGTATTTCATCATCATCATCATCATCATCATCATCATCATCATCATCATCAGTCATTCCCTCAATGCTGAGGATTGTGACATCATGTCCTTTATTGCTGACCAGACTTCAAAACAACATTGATCCTTAACTTACAAAATGACATTGATCCTTAACTGTTAGAAATAGGGTTGAAATACAAAAAACTACTGAAACAAAGGAAATGCAACTCAAATTGTACTAGTAAAATGGAAATGATAATGATAATAAGTCCTACCAATACTCTATAGACCTTAGGACGATATTATTTTCTTCCTACACACAGAGATTCTCATATTTTGATGTTGTGATATGGGAATTTGTATGTAATACCTACCACTCGCCCCAGAAAGTTTAAATGCTGTTTTAGAAGATAACCTGGTATTGAGTGTATCTTTACCTATTCATTTCTATGAATATTCAACTAGTAAACAAACAAGACATTCCTTGTATTTTTGAAGTTGCTATTTATGTATACAATGCTAATTTTCTAGTTTTAATCCATACCATTACCATAAATATATTATGAATTTTGTTGTTTTAAATATTACAGCAGCACTGACCAAAGGACCGCAACGGTACAGTAACATTTAATTTCTATACTATATATTTTCTATAATGGTGTTTGCATATTCATAATCAAACATAGTTGTATGTATATACACTACACAGCAGCTATCCTCAACCGATTGAGCTGAAATTTGGCATACTTATGTAAGTTTGGTGACAATGCAAAATATGGTACCACCGAGCTGATCTGATGATGGAGACAAAAGATGGCCATAGCAACTCCTAAAAAACCCATGTTTGAGCTCATTTATACCAAGTCAATATTTAATGTATGTGTATGTATATTAGACAGATACAATGTAGGCCATGTAAACATATGTTCACCTTCAAAACATCTTATTATGAAAGCTGAAGGGGCACATTTGAGTGCAATTCTGCATAAGAAATGCAAGCACATATTGTACCTAGTGCATTCATGTATGATCTGCACAAATGGATTAGGCCTTGAATTTTACACCAACTGGATACGTCAGATTCTAGGTTAAGATTGTAAACATACAGGCCAGACTATACCGTCCCGACTATTAATCGCAAGAAAACTTATGTTTAAATATAGAATTATTGTCCAAACAAAAGTACAACGCTGAGAAATAATGTGGACTTATTTGTATATCCGTGTTTACAACTAAAATTAACACGGTTTAAGCGGTACTAAACCAATTCTAGCATAAAAAATATTACTATTTATGAATATTGAAATGATAAATTGTTCAAAACATTTCAATTAATGTAATAAAATTACGATATGACAACAAAACCACTACATACATGCTTGTTATGTATCTCTCTCAAATGCACGATAAGCTCACAACGCAGAAAGAGATAAAATACACAATATAGTTACGCAAAACCATAGAACATCAAAGAGTGAAAAGTTACATACCTCTTCAACATTTCTGCGCGGGATATGAAAGAAACTCAACAATAATTTTAGTTTCACTTGTGTTTGCAAATCTGGAAAACAATCCTTGATATTCTTCAACACTTCTGCATTTAATTGTGTACAAATTGAGCCAGTTGTCCAAGAATCATTCGATGTTCCGAGTTTATTATGGAGCCACAAAGATGTGTCACTATCCCGCACGTTCGCCATCTTGCGACTGAGATAGTGACGTGCCACTGTTGACGCATCTGCTGCATCAGCCATGTGCCATTTGACACATGAATTAATCGATATTATTTCAACATCGATCCTGAAGACGAAATTATTTTAAAACACCTTTACAACTTGTCATTTATGTTATAATTTAGGTAAGGATTATAATATGAAAAAAGGACGATCAATTACAAAATAGAAAAAATAAAGTAATAATTGAAGACTTCATCAACGTTGATTGTAATGACTTATTTTGAAGGCCGGTAAAATAGAAATGTAATTTTCTATTACAGGTTAAATATATCAACAAGAAATTAGATGACAAAAATTTTAGAACCATGCCAAGATTTTTCAAGAAATCAATAGAACATCACTAGATATTGTCTATGGAAATAACACGTTTCGTTCTCTTTCGCGCCAAAACATTGGGGGGCACCATGGGGACACGGTTAAAATACAGGGCTGTCAATATTAACGTGGTTTTCAAAATTGTATGTATTTTCTTCAATATTAACGGGAGACTTTTATATTGCGTGATGATGATAGTAAGGTTCAATTCAAGCAAAGACTACTTTCATCTGAATGGTTCAAGTAATGGGTTTTGACGATGGTTGATTTTGAGAGATAAAAATGACGATTGGCGTCAGTGACGTTTTGCGCAATGACTGAAATAGTGTCGCGCCATATTTAAATTGTCATCAATTTTGCTAGGAGATTTTATTGATATAACAATTATAATTGAATATAAAGATATTATTCACATTAACCAATGTCTGAGATATCGAGTAGTACTAATTTACCTTGTAACATTTACGAAGAAGAACTCAATGACGAGACCACTTTGGACTTGTCATCTAAAAGTTTGGAGACTGTACCAAATATCAAATTGAAATCTGTTTGCGTAAGTTATTTTTATTTTAGAGACTGTTGACGAAGTAAACATTACATTTAATATTTACTTTTTCTTTCAGGTTCTTTATCTACAAAACAACAACATCTCCAACCTCCCCGACGATTTTTTTCCATCGCTAACAACTCTCATGTGGCTGGACATGAGAAACAATAAACTCACCGAAATTCCTAAAACAATACAAGAGCATCCTTGCCTGTCCCACCTGTTACTTCAAAACAACTGCATAACTTCTTTACCTAACGAGTTAGGCACTGTGGTTAATTTAAAATTACTTCAACTGAACGGAAATCCTATTACATACCCGCCCGATGAAATATTACACGCCGGTACTTCAAAAATAATATCTTATTTGTATAATAAATATATGGACGCCATATTTACTCAATCTCAATCAGAATTATCTGAAGACAATGTCAGCACGAGCGGCGTGTTTCCCGATAGTATATTCAGTCCAAACATCCGTAGTTACAATTCGGTCATAGACCAAGACCAATTAGTGAAAAGTAAAACTTTGTCTGTGAAATTCAACGACAAGGAAGATGCTTCGGAAACGGAAACATACTATTCGAAATTTAAAGGCAAGAAGTGCCCAAGGTTGGCAGAGAGCAGAGTCAGTTTCCCACCAAAACAGAGTTCTAAATATTTGAAGCCGTTGTATGCGCCTAACAAACAGGAGCAAGAAGATAAGATGAAACGCAGTTATTTGAAGGAAATAGCGTTGAAGAAACATCTGCTTGCAAACAGTGAAAAGATTTTACAAGCAAGAAAGTAAACATCATATTATTATGTTGTCCTAGTTTAGAAATTCATATTTAAAGTAGTTCTAGTTACCTATGGTCTGATAGCATCGCAGCATGAATACTTAAGAGGGGATTGAGAAGTCCCTACGCTTTTCGCATATGCATGTAGTCATTCAGGATTCCTCGCATTGTTTTTTTTTTACCAAAAATTTCGTTTGTAGTAAATACCTACTAATCAACTGATACCGTCCGTACAGAATAAATTTCAATGAACCATGAGTTGAAACCACGAATGTAATCTACACCTATGAAGACCCTTAAATAATCTTGCACTCTGCCATCCTGACAGTATGTATGTCCCTAACTAACAAAACTAGCACAAATTATATTCCAGGAACGCCGAGCTCCTTCGTCAATGGCAGCGTAACTACCGTGACTGTAAGCAGCTGGTCAGCGCCTCCCACAAGCAGACGTTCCCGTACGACACCAGCCCGGAGTACATGACCTTGCTCACTAGGGAGGACATCGAGAAGGATCTGCCGGATAAATATAGAAAGAAGATCACGCGCAGGTTCATAAGTATAATAACTTTTCCCTGTCTTGAGGATCGCTGAGGTTCTGCTATAAAGGCAGCACAGCTGCCTCTACTCTAAGCAGCTGGTCAGCGGCGACCGCGAGAGCCGTAGTCGTAGGCATTCCATTAAATTGGGGGAGGCCTATGTCCAGCAGTGGACGTCCTTGGGCTGATATGGTCGTGGACCTTAATGCCAGAGGTCTGGACTCAGTTCCGATTCCCACCCGAAGCAAATTATTCACATTATGTATTTCAATATTAGTGTCAATCGGTTTAGCCTGGTAGGTAACGACTGATGATGACGGTCCTGGGTTAAATTCGTATCCTGGCAAATATTGTTGTGATGAGCTATGATTACACAGTGAGTTTGTTTTCGAGTCTTGTATGTTTTCTATGTGTTTATTTATTAAATATATCGTTGTGAGGAATGGAGAGGGCTATGCTGGGAGTATCTCTGCGTGATCGTATCAGGAATGAGGTCATCCACAGCAGAACCAAAGTAACCGATATAAGTGGCAGTGGGCGGGGCACATAGCACGTAGAATTGATGGCCGTTGGGGCGGAAAGGTTCTCGAGTGGCGACCACATACATACCAGAAGGCGTAGCGTGGGCAGGCCCCCCACAATTAAGGTGGAATGATTACCTGGTAAGGGTCGCGGGATGCGGGTGGCGCAGGACCGGTCAGTGTGGAAGTCTTTGGGGGAGGCCTATGTCCAGCAGTAGGCGTCCTTCGGCTGATATGATGATGATGATCGTCGTCTAGTACTTATAGCACAAGCCTTATCGAGCTTAGTATGTGGCTAGTTCGATGTGTAAGATGTCCCCTAACATGTATTTACTTTTATTGTACCCGTTTATAGGTCAAAGCCAACAGTTCCCCGAAAGGGTACCAGCGACGTCCACCTGGCCTTGAGAATCAAGCAGCTGTTCGAGAACCTCGAGTCCATTGACCTTAACGGGGGCTCCATGACGCCAAGGACGGAGCAGAAGGTGCTCCTTAATGAAATACAGAAGGTAATGTAGTTGACATCAATATATGTTGGTACAGTCGACTACAAAATTTGTAATAAATGTATCCATTAATCCATTTATTACAACGCAATTATTAGGTATTAACTGACAAATTAGAAAAGTTGTAACTCTTGAGGGACTCTCAACTTTTGAGGGACATTTTCATTTCAAAGTTCAATATCTCAAAAACGGCTGAACCGATATTGATATGATAAAACATCACTACGAACCATCGCTGGAAAACCTGCTTTCAAATAAAAAAACAATCGCATTCAAATCGGTTCACTCGTTTAAGAGCTACGATGACACAAACCAACACATATATTATACTGAAACACTTGTTAAATTTCTCTTTTGCGTTCCGGGTCGGGGGTTAAAAATATGGATTATAGTCACACCTTTTTTGTAGTCGACCATACCCTTTAATAGTCCACTGAGCACTGATGATTTTCTCCAATTTGACCATACTGTAAAAAGATACGCACTCTCGACAGTGTTCGATTGCTGTTATTAAATTTTATTGCTTATGGTGGGTTGCACCAAACCGTCTGTAATCGTAAGCTGTGTTCGTTAAAATCTGATTGTATGGAAAGTTTGACAAGTTTAGATGGGATGACAGCAGCCAGCGCCATATTTAACGTTGATCGGTTTGTGATCGTAAGTTGGTGCAACCCACTCTTAGTTTACTTACACATTCCGGTGTGGACATCGAACATGGTCCTTCGAACCGGATATAACTTATCCGGATAGTATTGTTATTAAAACTGATTTTTGGTTAGCTTAATGATGGAAGGATTTCAACTTCCACTTTAATGTCTTTAATTTAAAACATTTATTACAGATAACGGAAATAAAGCAAAAACTGATGGAGTTGTCGGGAGCGAATGGCAGATCGGTAGAGGGAGACTAATATATTTACAAGAAAGTCGGAAAATCCCGCATTGTTAATGAGCAGTTGAAATACTTTGCTGTTTGTTCATGCTTTACGATTAACTCTGTGCACTCCACAGGTATAGGTCGCTCTCATTTATCCGAATAAAAAGTGATAACACATTCTCATTGAGTTCGTCGGCAAATAATTTGGCAGCACCATTCATCTTATGTCATATTTGTATGCCAAACGGTATGGATGCACTATATAAATTTTGTTTTAATGTGAGATTATCACGTGATTTGTATCTTGTTTACGGATATACAAACAGATTATTTATGCATAATAAAATAAACCAAGATGTTTGTAAACGTTTATTTCTGATTATCCTTCGGATGGCCGGCACCAGATGAAGGGTCCACGGAAAAAAACATGTCTAGTCCATTTAACTAAAAAAAAACAACCTAACTCATACATAAGGACACATAAGGATACATAAGGTAGATAGCGGACCCCAGACATCCTGAAGGGAATAACGCTAGAAGGATACATAAGGTGCAAACTGGTTTAGAAATTTTAAATGATAGACATGTTCTTTCCGTGTACCCTTCAAATACAAAATAACAAAAGTATAGGAAACTAACAAGCTATCAAGGATACACGAAGCATAACATTAAATGATAGTTGCACAAAAGCACATTAAATTTAACGTCACCATTAGTAACCATTAATGATATTTAGCAAATCAATGCTAAAGAGTCCGTGTATTAATGGATTGTGGAAGCTAATGAGCGATTGCGCAATATGACAATAGATGCAGTTAAGTTTAATATAAGGGAGCATCTGAGAAACTGTTAACTACTTGAACGCAGAGATTAAAAAAAAATTAAAAAAAAATATTTTTTCAATGCCAACCAGTAGTCGCTAAGATTAGCGCGTTCAAACAAACAAACTCTTCAGCTTTATAATATTAAGTATAGATTTACTAATTCATCTTGAGCGTTCAAACAAACAAACAAACTCGTCAGCTTTATAATATTAAGCATAGATTTACTTATTCATCGTGAGCTATTGACTATGAGAATGTACATAGATATATAATGTCAATTATAAAGATAAAGTGGTAAAACGGTTTTTAAAAGATGTGCCAAATAAGTAATAAGAAATTCTCTATAATTGCTAGCATTTGATAATTATAAATTATTGAATTATGCTACATGTTCTTTTTTTATAATATAATACCTACAATGGTGTGAAAAATCAAGGTTACGAGGTCATAGTACACTCGAATACAAAAAGGTGAGCCCATTTTATAACGTTAGTACATCACAGTAAAGGGAAAAAATGGATAGATCTTTTTATAGTCGACTGTACATAATTTTGTTTATAGTTTCGGCCACTTCTGATGAACAATAATAAAAAATTTGAATACACGTGTACAGCACTTTTGCATCATATGGCATGTATCTTGTGCCACTGTAATAAACTGTGGACTATACGAGTACTTGTTCAAAACTATCTTATTTTCTCGGAAGCAAGTTTTCTCTTTACTCGGTTAGAGGTAAAAAGATTTTTTGATAAACGGCGCATACATGATAACCTTTAGAACGCCAACAACGCCTAAAAACGTCGTCGTCCAGAGCTTAAGAACGAGTACAGCTGTCAGAGTAACCTTACAAATAACATATTTTTTTATGTGACACATGGCAGTGAAAGGGTTTTTTTTATACAGCATTAAACGTTTAGCATTACCTTATCATCGTCATACAAATCCATTGCCTATCTATCACATTCTTCACCAGAGGGGAGAGTTGAGTGCTAAAGTCAAAAGACAAAACGGTGCAGTGAAAATGACATTCTCTACGACAGACAGACACAGGACGGACAGACATGACGAATCTCTAAGGGTTCCGTTTTCGCCATTTTGACTACGGAACCCTATAAAGGTAGATGATGGACCCTGGTATGTCCTAAAATTACGGACAAGACCACCGGAGGCCGGGCAGCAGCATCCCTGGAGTGCGGTAGATATACTGCGATCGCCAATTCGCATGCCAAGCGTGGCGATTATGGCATTTACCCTCCCCCCCCCCCCAATTGAAGAAGAAGAAAAGAATTAACTTGAAGTTGTCTCTTTAATATACTCAAATCTGATACACTTTAACATCCACATCAGCCGATGGACGTCCACTGTTGGACATAGGCCTCCCCAATTTTATGGAGGGTAAATGCCATAAATCGCCACGCTTAGCATGCGGGTTGGCGATCGCAGTATCTCCACCGCACTCCAGGGATGCTGCATCCCATCCCCCGGTGGTCTTGGTCGTAGTTTTAGGACATACCCGGGTCCATACACTTTAACATGTTTACATGAATTGTACAGGTATTATGGTATAAGCGCACCTAGGCACCTGGCGTCTAGCGACCGCTCCATTCGCTCTACCCTAGAGGCCGAGCCAAAGGAAAGATATTTTCACAGCACGACTTTATCTAGACCTTGACGCAACTAAAACTCTACGCTCTGCCTTAACTAAAGCTCGCTTTCACAATTTATCGTTATTCCAAATTTTACGTCTACAATATGCTAAGTTCTCTTAAATATCGTTAGGTAAATTTCATTTTGTGAATATGTCTCAAACGGCAGTTTATCGACAGAGCCGAAATCGAGGGCGATAAATGCGATCTGAGGCTGTTAATTCCCGCTAGTGATGGGTACGTTTTCCTTTCACCAAGAAATGGGGTTTCTGCAGGCATAGCGTGTAGCAATATGGCCAAGGGTAACTTTATATATATTTTATAACTAGATGAGACTGATACGATTTTCCTGACATTAACTAACCAATCTCCATACAGATCTTCATCAGTTCATCGTGCCATGAAAGAGAGCACCAAATCACAAAGTGAAATCAACCCTGTTAGTGTAGCAATAAAGTCGAAAACACCCATCGAAATATCACAAAGACTACGACCCGCGTGGTACTCAGTCATTTGCCTCAGTCTTTCACTACAGTCGTGACAATCTCATAAGCTCAAGGCAGGGGATCCTTAGGAAACGAACAATAATTAACCTTAATTAAGGTTGCAATTGCAATACCGTCTGCATAAGCAGTGACATCTTAAAAGATGCCCTTTGTTATTGGAATTTCAACCGTAAATTCATATTGTTACGTTAATTTTATCGTCTCTTTCACGTCTGCTTAACCAGAAAGAGACGCTACTATGCGATGAACGCGTACATTAATCCCACTTGGCTAAAGGTTTACAATGATTATCAACTCTGTTACACTCCGATAAGATTCAAATTACAATGAACCTCAGCTGGAACTCGTGACTAGCTTTGTGCCTCCACAATTTTATACTTATTGACTATTCATTAATAGTCAATAAGTATAAAATTACAGTCCAATTTAAATTAAGACTGATGTTATTTTTTACCATCCGAAGCTCGGATTTCGGGACCCCGGGCCTGTGTTATTATTAATACTTTATCATTTCAAAAGTTTTTTCCATCTCATCTTTTAGAATTACAATACTGAATATTAGAAGAGATGTAGCGTTACACAACATTATTTTACTTAGCTGCCATTTCAGCACGGTCAGCACAAGATGGCGCGCGAGATAGACTAGCAGTCTCTTTTTAATTAGTACACGCACAAAGAGACGGATAGTCTATATCGCACGTGAGATAGCTCGCGATATCTTGTGCTATCCATGCTGGTAGACATAATTGTAATAGAATATAACATAAATACTTGCGCTTAAACATTTTAAAATAAAATTGACTATAAAAGCTCTTATTATTTAAGTTTAAAAATGTGATTATAATTTGTAGTAACTATAAATTACTTACGATTATACAATTTATACAAAATAGGAAGTAAGATATGGGCTGTCCTCTTGTTACGCAGAAACAAGTTTCGCAGAATGTATTGATTCGCAGAATTATTCATTTCACAGAACCTATTTTTTTCGGAACCGTAAACTTTTTAGGTCATTGTGTAGAACTCTTTTAAGTCTAGCAGAAAAGTAGAGAAAAATAATTTCTATGACATGAAAATTATGGGTAACATACATTCTATGAAACTTCTGTCTGCGACACAAGGTACAACCATGATATGGATATCAGATCGTATTGACCGTGTTGTTATCCATAGGTAAGAGTTACAATTTATGTTTTTTTTTTTCACTTAATGTTATCAACGTCTGCCTAAATTGATCATTTTACTATAGAGTAGAGAGTTATACTAGTATTTCATTAATGAAACAAAAACGAACGAAGTTCGTCTATCTCGCTCTCTGACGCACTTGCTGATTCGAGAGAGAGAGAAACACTTCGTTCGTTTTAGTTTCGCGGTAGCAGCTCTGATCATTCATCTACATTAAAGAGCATAAAACGGGTATGCTTTGTATCAAATTTCCTTGCAAAATATACAAATTTTTGTTTATCAGTGTAGTTAATCCCCAATCCGCACTTGATCAGCGTGGAGACTAATACCCGTTCCCTGTCATCTATGACAGGCCTGTGCCCACCAGTAGGACATATATAAGATGATGGTATCCCTAACATGTAAAGTATAAAGTCTTCGGTCTGAATACGACTCGTACAAATGTTCTTTTGAAATAAAATTGATTAACCTTTTGAGCGCCAAGGACGGCAAACCATGCCATCGGAAATTCGTGCCACTGACGTCAATTGACGTCCGTTCAAAAACTATGAAATAAAAACTCCTAGAACCCTTTATGATGTTTTGGCATTATTACTTGCTTAACTTTATTTTATGGCTGTGGCGACAGGGGCACGGCGTATTACTTTGCCACCTGGCGCCCAAGAGGTTAAGGCAGTTTTACAGCGCCGAAAATAATTCTAAGAAACATGTGGAACTGTTTGGGGATATTTCAGCTCCGAACACTATTGCACTTGTAATACAGCCTAGCTTTGGTCACAGCTGTCATTTAGCTGGCATTCCCGTATAAGATATACCAATGTTGAACACGAAGACAGATTTACATTGCGGGCGGAGCTGAAATCCAACTAACTGCCCTGCTCACTGGTAAGTCAAGTTTTACATATTGTTAACTGGCATGACAGCTAACACTGTGTCCAAGCTACATTGCAGTCTACGAGATTGACGTATGCCATCCCAGTACAAGAAACGTCAAATTTGACACAAATTGTACCGAATTACATCAAAAGAAGTATTAAATCTCGTAGACTATAAAAGCACTACTAATAATAAACACTACGTAATAATAACTCACTACTCTACATCAGTAATTCAGGCAGTGAATAAAAAGTTTTTTTTTTTATTTCAGTTCTATCCATATTAAATACCCAACTGGTTTACGATAGCTGTATCACCATAGTCAGGCGTTATAGATACGATTTCTATCCCTCAGGAAGGTTACATACATACAAATACTTTACAGATACGATATACTAGACAGGAGACATACATACAGCTTAGATTTTCACGAACCCGGCGATTATACTGAAACAATGATAAAATTTGTTATTATAAAGTATAATTAAATTGTTGTTATTTGTCGCATAGTTTTCTCTTGGTAATTGATATTTTTAAAAGTCGATGTGAAAAATAGCGTCTGTTACCTTAAACTTCCATATTTTATTATAATTCTAAAAGGAGGTCGAAGTAAATAAGTGATCTTTATTGCAATATTATTGTATGTTATGTAGTCGAGCATGTAATTGATGATTAATTGGATTTGAGTGAAGCTTTCGACACTGTTTCACATAATATCGACTGAGAAAAATAAACTTGACTGGGGAAAGGCAGCATCATAAGGGCACAGCATATTCGGAACAACACTGTTTTTGCTTTAGGTGTTCCTCGGGGTAGCATACTCGGACCGACACTATTTTTACTTCCGGCGTTCCTCAGGGCACGGTTCTTGGTAGTGATTATTGTTTGTAAAGTGAATACAATATTGGTGTACCTGTGCCTGCGGATGCAGCGGCGGCGCGCGCCCCGCTAGAAGGAGCGCGCGAGGAACACGCGCGTGCCGGAGCGCGCCGCCTCGCAGAACCCGAGCTTGCTGTAGAACTGCAGCAGGTAGTGGTCCGTCTCGTTTATGCACACGTGCACGCCGCTCGCACCTGAAATGATATATTTTATTTATTTATGGCAGTTTTAAATTATTATCATTAGCCTATATTCGTCCCAATGCTGGGCACAGATATCTTTTCATAGACGAGAGGGAAGACTTAAAATGGAAAAATAGTCGAGATTTAAACCGTCAGCTTAACGTTGCATTGCGCTAACCTGTGACCTGTAAATGCGTCCCGTTAAATATGTTGTCCAGTGATTAGCATGTCTTGTCGGCAATGTTTGTATAAAAAGTGTCAAGAAACGTAGGGAAGGGACACCATGGTTACCGTGCGCGCGCAGCGCCGCCAGCAGGCAGGTGAGCAGGCGCGCGGGCGCGTGCGGGTCGCGCACGTCGGCGCGCACGCAGCACGTGAGCAGCGCGGGGTGCGCGCGCTGCACGCCTCCGGTGTACTGGCGGGAGTGCCGGGTGTATAGTTACCGTGCGCGCGCAGCGCCGCCAGCAGGCAGGTGAGCAGGCGCGCGGGCGCGTGCGGGTCGCGCACGTCGGCGCGCACGCAGCACGTGAGCAGCGCGGGGTGCGCGCGCTGCACGCCTCCGGTGTACTGGCGGGAGTGCCGGGTGTATAGTTACCGTGCGCGCGCAGCGCCGCCAGCAGGCAGGTGAGCAGGCGCGCGGGCGCGTGCGGGTCGCGCACGTCGGCGCGCACGCAGCACGTGAGCAGCGCGGGGTGCGCGCGCTGCACGCCTCCGGTGTACTGGCGGGAGTGCCGGGTGTATAGTTACCGTGCGCGCGCAGCGCCGCCAGCAGGCAGGTGAGCAGGCGCGCGGGCGCGTGCGGGTCGCGCACGTCGGCGCGCACGCAGCACGTGAGCAGCGCGGGGTGCGCGCGCTGCACGCCTCCGGTGTACTGGCGGGAGTGCCGGGTGTATAGTTACCGTGCGCGCGCAGCGCCGCCAGCAGGCAGGTGAGCAGGCGCGCGGGCGCGTGCGGGTCGCGCACGTCGGCGCGCACGCAGCACGTGAGCAGCGCGGGGTGCGCGCGCTGCACGCCTCCGGTGTACTGGCGGGAGTGCCGGGTGTATAGTTACCGTGCGCGCGCAGCGCCGCCAGCAGGCAGGTGAGCAGGCGCGCGGGCGCGTGCGGGTCGCGCACGTCGGCGCGCACGCAGCACGTGAGCAGCGCGGGGTGCGCGCGCTGCACGCCTCCGGTGTACTGGCGGGAGTGCCGGGTGTATAGTTACCGTGCGCGCGCAGCGCCGCCAGCAGGCAGGTGAGCAGGCGCGCGGGCGCGTGCGGGTCGCGCACGTCGGCGCGCACGCAGCACGTGAGCAGCGCGGGGTGCGCGCGCTGCACGCCTCCGGTGTACTGGCGGGAGTGCCGGGTGTATAGTTACCGTGCGCGCGCAGCGCCGCCAGCAGGCAGGTGAGCAGGCGCGCGGGCGCGTGCGGGTCGCGCACGTCGGCGCGCACGCAGCACGTGAGCAGCGCGGGGTGCGCGCGCTGCACGCCTCCGGTGTACTGGCGGGAGTGCCGGGTGTATAGTTACCGTGCGCGCGCAGCGCCGCCAGCAGGCAGGTGAGCAGGCGCGCGGGCGCGTGCGGGTCGCGCACGTCGGCGCGCACGCAGCACGTGAGCAGCGCGGGGTGCGCGCGCTGCACGCCTCCGGTGTACTGGCGGGAGTGCCGGGTGTATAGTTACCGTGCGCGCGCAGCGCCGCCAGCAGGCAGGTGAGCAGGCGCGCGGGCGCGTGCGGGTCGCGCACGTCGGCGCGCACGCAGCACGTGAGCAGCGCGGGGTGCGCGCGCTGCACGCCCCCGGTGTACTGGCGGGAGTGCCGGGTGTATAGTTACCGTGCGCGCGCAGCGCCGCCAGCAGGCAGGTGAGCAGGCGCGCGGGCGCGTGCGGGTCGCGCACGTCGGCGCGCACGCAGCACGTGAGCAGCGCGGGGTGCGCGCGCTGCACGCCTCCGGTGTACTGGCGGGAGTGCCGGGTGTATAGTTACCGTGCGCGCGCAGCGCCGCCAGCAGGCAGGTGAGCAGGCGCGCGGGCGCGTGCGGGTCGCGCACGTCGGCGCGCACGCAGCACGTGAGCAGCGCGGGGTGCGCGCGCTGCACGCCTCCGGTGTACTGGCGGGAGTGCCGGGTGTATAGTTACCGTGCGCGCGCAGCGCCGCCAGCAGGCAGGTGAGCAGGCGCGCGGGCGCGTGCGGGTCGCGCACGTCGGCGCGCACGCAGCACGTGAGCAGCGCGGGGTGCGCGCGCTGCACCGCCTCCGGCGCGCGCTCCTGCACGCTGAACTGGTGGAAGTGCCGGATGCACTCCTGCGGGAAATACGCTAGTTTACTGACAGACCAAAGGCCGAGGCACACCGAATGCGTGCGCAGCAGGTGCACGTGAGCGTGCGCGTGGCGTGCGCAGTGTATCGTATGAAATGTCATTGTAGATGACACACCGCTTGCGTGGCATGCACGTGCGCAGCGGTGTGTCATCTACTATGACATTTCATACGACACAACGCGCACGCCACGCACACGCGCACGTACTGCGCACGCATTCGGTATGGCTCGGCCTTAATCGCCTCCCTTATTCATAAAACTTAACTCTCACTGACTAAATAAAAAATAAAAAACAAACATAAATGTCGAAGTGACAGATAACAACAAACAAACTTTAACGGCTTGTTAACTAACATAGGTTTGAAGGACGTTTATGAATACGGGGATAACTTTTTACGAAACGTCAAAAACGCTCGGTTCGTTCGGTTCGTTTCATACTAACCGAGCGTTTGTAGGGAATATGCCTACTGACGTGTCAATTATCTATAGTCAAAATGCGTCCATTTTAGGGTTCCGTCCCCAAAGGATCCAAACGACCCTATTTCTGTCGCTCGCGTGTCCGTCTATCGTCTATTACACATTTTGTCCCGAAGATTTTTTTAACTTCCCATTGACTTGAGGTGATAATGAAATAGTAGATTGTACATTGTACAACTCGTCCATAAAACTCACGGTTGAAAACTAACGGAAATTAGTTTCTGTTGCTAGAACATGTAATAGAAAAAAAAATACAGCGAGTTTTTGAGTTTTTTACGTCTTGTATGAAAACCTTAATAATCGCTGTAATCTTTCTCCATTATAATTTCAAGCAACAGAAACATTTCCGACCTAGATATGCCGGATCCGAATGTGTATACAAAGTTTCATGTTATTCTAGCATGGCGTATTAAAATGAGAGCGAAACAGAAAACAGAAAATTTATTGTATAAAACTGTGTAGTTAGGAAGGTTAGTAGGTACGTGTTACGCGTTCCAACAGTTTTTACCCTTTTCGGGCATCATCATCATCATCATCATTCAGCCGAATTCGCTTTTCGGGCATACAATGATTAAATTCTTAGCCTAGGTATAATACACGCGTTTACGCTTTAGGTACATGATTATAAAATTCTTTTAAACTGTAAAATACATTTTCGGTCAAGAAAGTTTTTAAGGACCTTTTAAAACGATTTCCTTCTAGACTTTTTAATTCACTAGGGAGATTATTATAGACACGAACAGCTGATACAAATGCACTCTTCTGATACATCGAGGTGTTAGCTAAACTACTTTTGTATGGAGAACCGAGCTTACTGCGGACTCTTAAGTTCGAGTACGCCCTGTAAGCTATAGGAACAGTATATGCGTTGTCAGCTTTCCGCGCGCCTCAGGAAGGTCCGACGCGTGGCCCGCTCCTTTAGTTGTCTCCCGGTCGTGTGCATAGTAATACACGTCTTAATTAAGCTACTCCGCCTTCTCATTGATACTCCCAGATAGCAATACCCTATATAAGCCACTCGTCCCGGTCCCGAGCTCGTCTTATCCAGAAATACTGGACCAGGATTGAGCCGCGATTTTCCTAATATCGTGAACTCATCGAGCTTGTGGCTGGTCTTTCCCTTTACAAACGGGTAAATCTTATGACTTCGCAACTACCCACACAGACCTGAAGTAATATTTGATGTTTCCAAACTTATTTATCGTCCTGCCTTATCAGAAGGAACTGATCAGCAGAATGTCTACCACGTTTCATCATATTCATCATACATCACACTTTCGATATATAATTCCACGTGTCGCGTGACATGTTAGGCGACACATTTCGTCTAACATCCTACACACGGAATATAAAAACCAGTGGAAGTGGTGAGTGGGCGTTCCCGTGTCGCCAAACGTGAGCTAATATTAGCTTACTTGTTGCACAGATTATTATCAGTCACTTAGCAACCGCAAGCGGCGTTTGCCATGAGTAAATACGTAAAATAAATCTGTTTTTATTTGTAAAATGCCTTATTGTGCCGTGAAAAGCTGTAGAAACAACAGTAACATCAAAAATGTGACCTGTGTAGGGACTTCCTATCATTCGTAAATAGTATTTTAGAGCATAAGAGAAATAGTTTCATTATTAAATTCGGAGACACAATTTGCGTCTGTAATTAAGCAAATATCTATTCTATTCCTCTGAGATTAAACTTCATAATCATGTGTGTTATTTCGCTATCCGGAACGTCACATTTTGCTCCCGAGTTGCTACTCAAATGCTGTAGCTATGTCGATAATTATAATCGATAAAGGTATAACTCAAATTAAATATTATTTGAATATTGTGTCACGGGGAGAAAGGATTGGTTTCCGCAACAGTATAACACAATTTGCTCGGAACATTTTGTTCCGGAAGATTACTGGATATCGGAAGAAGGCAAACGATTCATACATGAAAATTCAAAAATTCCTACAAAAACTATCGTATGTAGCGTACACAGACCACTTAACCTATAGACCCCGCTTACAAGGGCGCCCGCGTAAGCCAAGCCTAAGCTCAAAAAACGTCAAGTGGTCACCACGCCCCCAAATATGCTCTTAGTATGCGGCCGATCGTTGACGAAGTAACGTGCAATATTCGACGCATTACTTGGCTTATAAAGTGCTCTAAATATGCCTTTTTGTATGGTTAAATTGTGTGAAAAGTGTAGCAAGACATCTAGTCTTCAAAAAGATGGGATTTCATTCCACAGGTAAGCTATTTTTTACTTTTTTACCACGATAAAACAATAATAATTAAAAAGTCAAGGTTATCAAGTGAAGGTTGTAAACCTGGCGACGCGTTGATGTCTTTCAATGTCTGTCTCTTTCTTTCACTTACTATTTTTTGTAATTCTGTCTTTGTCTAACCATGGCAGTCTCAAGTAGTGATGTGACTGATTGATTATTTAAACTTACGTACTTAACTGATACTCGTGAAACAATATTAAATTATGGTGGAATATACCTATACGTAGGATACAGAACAAACTTATATTTTTGAATTAAATAATGGAAATTTATGTTACATGCATATGTACAATTAGTACAAAACATAAAAGTGTGTTCAAATCAAATTTATATCCTAACTATAATACTACAAATATGAAAGTCACTCTGTCTGTATATCTGTCTCTGCGCGTCTAAACTGCTAAACCGCAGATGAAGTGTCTTTGCCTCCGAAGCTAATGGTCCCGGGTTCGATTCCCGGTAAGGGCATTTGTTTCTGTGGTGAGCAGAGACATTTGTTTCTGAGACTTGGACGATTTGTGTAAAAATAATCCCCTAATATTTATTTATTTATTTGTATTTGCATTCATTTTATGTGTTAATGATTATGATTATTGTTCTTATACATTTATTCCTATTACCATACCATAGGATACATAGGAATAACATATGCACTGTCTCAAGTCACCTTACTGTATACTCTACAGACTGTACAGGCGAGAAATTTGATTTCTAGGCCACTTCGTACTTTGTCACAGTGAAAATCAATGTGAAAGCTGCTAGAAATCTCATATGACTTGACACTGTGACAAGGTACGAAGTGGCCCAGAAATCAAATTCCTCCACTGTACATTAAACAATAAGTATTTATATTTAGTTAGTATCTTTGAATTAAAAACAATTTAAATTGCTTTTCGTATTTTTATTGATTCCAATTTAAAACTTAAATTTACACTTATATTCTGTAGTATCTTTTTCGAGTGTGTCCCATCACTACACAAAATGGCGCGCATCACGCACCGTACACGTGATTGCTCGTTGACCTTGTACTAGCCAATCACAGTGCACTTGTCGCCCCCCGCGCCCCGCCAATTTGGCAGTTTGAGATTCAAGACAAAGTTCTATGAAGCGGTGTCTATAGGGTTAAGTGGTCAGTGGTAGCGTAAGTACTAACAATTTCATAATTAGACGACCTGTTTAGCCTAGTTGGTAGTCACTCTGCCTCCGAAGCTAGAGGTCCCGGGTTCGAATCCCGGCCAGGGCATTTATTTGTGCATTTTTCACGGATATTTGTTCTTGGGTCTTGGATGTTTTCTATGTATTTAAGTATGTATTTATCTATATAAGTATTTATATCGTCGTCTAGTACCCATAGTACAAGCTTTGCTTAGTTTGGGACTAGGTCGATTTGTGTAAGATAGTCCCCCAAAATTTAAAAAATTTAAAATATTCAATATTTTAATATGACCATAGATAGCATTGGTCTCTCCTTTTCTCCATGGAATTATACTATATGACGTTCTAGAATTTAATGCATAGCCAGGTAGGTATATAAAACGTACACCGAAGTGTTTGCCTCGGCATATACTTACGCGAGATGCCGCTCAGGGTTTTGGCTGAGTCCTGAGTCGTAGTCCTAGTCGTGGCGAAGTTTCCATTGCCAAGAGTATACATACTTCTTTTTTTAATTCTATTTTCTTATATCATTACATTTTCATACTTTAAAGCCGAGACACACCAAATGCGCACGCCACGCACACGCGCACTCGCACGTGCTGCGCACGCATTCGGTGTGGCAGGCCGAGCCACTTTAATCCTCATATGTGCTGCATCGGGAACCTCCTTCCTAATCCTATTTTATCAGTCAGTTAAAAAGCTACCTATTTTGATTTGGAACTTTAAAATTAGTATAATTACTGTTTTTACTGCGCTCCTAATGTTTAAGTAACCGTAATAGCAATTATTATAAAAAAAAAATAGTAACCAAAATATTGAATATTCGGATAGTTCATGTTGTTGTATTCGGATAATACCGTAAAACCTTACAACTTTGCCTTTTCAACAAAGCTTTGCCAAACGCGTCACATTTTTTTTTTTAATTATTAGAAATGGGATTGCTCTTGGCCAGCATCTAGCCAGGGGGCAAAGATGAGGCCGACGATGAAGCGAGCTCACCCAGAAGATGCCTATTCACTCGTGCCTTAAAAAGGTCCAGGTTATATGAACTCGGAAATACAGACGCCGGCAGAGAATTCCAAACCTTAGAAGTGGGCATTATAAAAGAAGATGCAAAGCGCTTGGTTCGAATTAGAGGAATTTCGACCAGGTAAGGATGGTAGCCAGCCGTACGTCTGGATGTCCGATGGAAGGGGGAAAGGCGGTATGAGCTCATGGAGCTCCTGAGCACACTCACCGAAGTACAGTTTGTAGAAGACGCACAGACATGCTACTTTGCGTCGATGTGCTAAGCTCTGCAGCTTATTTCCCACTACCGTACTGCCGCCAATGAGCCTCCTGGCTCTGCGGTCCACCGAGTCGAGTGCGGCCAGTTGGTACTTAGCCGAGCCATCCCAAAGGTGACTGCAATACTACATGCAAGACCGGACTTGGGCTTTATATAAAGATAGAAGCTGCCCAGGGGTGAAGTATTGCTTGACCTTATTTAGGATGCTCAGCTTTTATTTATTAATCTTATTTCAGTAGAAGCGAAATATAACAAAAATAGTTGAATATACACTTAATTTTTAATCTGTGGCTGAAAGCTAATCGTATTGCTGGCAACACTGGCATATTCATTAGCGTGTGTGTGACTTAAATGTCACACGCGAGCTAGTGGGAGTGTGGGTGTGTTTTTGGTGGGCCAAAACGGACCTAAAAACTTCAGTGGTGTGTCGGTGTGGAGAAGTTCTACAGGAATGTACTTTTAACTGTAACTTTTATGTAGTTTATAAACTATGTAGACGAAATCTCAAAGCCTTAACTTTATTACTTTCGTAATTATGGTGATGGGCAATGTCATAAACGTATTTGCGTGTCACTTTTTACGATTTTGCCCAGCACAATTGTACCCTTAGGGTTGTCACTTTCCATACAAAGTTAGGTATATAGAGTTATTTAGCACATTGAGTTTTTTTTAATATTCAGTTTTATTAGGTTTAAGGTTTTATTTCCTTCTTGCATACAAAAGTATAAGTAAGTATAAATACAGGTAACTGAAATACGTAATACATACTTACATATGTAGTACGTATTTCATTGTCCCCCCCAATATTTATTATTTATTTATTTATTAAAGTTATGTATCAATAAAAGCTTTTATTTATCAACATACCCTTTACCAATGGTGCTTAATAGTTAGTTAACAAGTTTAGGCACAATTAAATTACCAAGTAATTAATTTCCTACGTTTTTAAATAATAACCAAAAATATTTCATACGAAACTCACATCTCTACCTTCTTCTTTAGTCGTATTCGGATACAAGCAAAAATTGACAACCCAACATCGTTAGGTTTTTGTATGAAGGATTCACAATTTTTTTTACGACTTTGCCCACATAAATTATTAATAGAAATATTTTATTTAAAGGAGTTATAATACGCTAAAACGACGCGATGTCTATTCTAGAATATTTGTTTTCTAAGAGTCATTTCCGTAAAGTTGGAAATGCCAAAGATAAAATAAAATATGCAAAAGTGGGCAATCTCGTTTTTTTTTTTTTTTGGCCCGCTTGTTTGACAGCCATTTTCATCGACAATGGAACTTATTCTGCAGTAGTGTGCTCACTCACACAAAGAAAAGTACGCAAAGTTGTAAATGCCGCAGATAAGTAAGCCAATATAAAGTAATAAACTCGAAAAAAAAAAATTGCAAAAAGCGGGCAAAGTTGTAAGGTTTTACGGTAATATGTGTATTCGGATTGCAAAGTTGCATTTAAGACAGTTCCCGCTCTGTGCCGTTTGGCATTATCGACTTACTTACGTAAATATGTATAATTGTAGTTAAAAATCATACCCCATTCTTATTTCTTAAGCATACTAAGCGTATGTAAAAAGTCTTATCACGATGCGAAATTCGAAATCGCATACGACCTTTTGGTTTGAACTAGCGGTTACCTTTTGGTTTGGTTTGAGTAGCGGAGGCCAGGGGCCTTTCAGCTCGAAGAACGAGCTTTTCCAAGGAGATGTAAGTTTTTACTTTAGCCAGCAGATGACACTATGTGTACTGTTTCACCTGCCTCTCTATCGCACTTGCACATTGTGAGTGACAAAGAGGCACATCTTTCGCGGTTGTACTTCTGTCATGTAAACTTTACCTAAAATTCAGATGATGTGTTTACTACCTAAATTTATGGTTCAATATTTTTTTCATGTTTACATTTCGAGCGTTCCAACGTACGCAAAATAATTACATAATTAGGTAATGTACACAAAATTGTGACAACAACATTGTACTAATTTAGCCTCGTCAATTATTCGTGCAAATGGATAGTAGATTCGAGTGCTTATAAAATGCTCCATAGGAAGAGAAGAATGTATGTTTCCAACTTCTGCTACCTTACAAATTTCGAGTGAAATTTTATCGATCGATGTGGTGTGTATATTATATAAGCTTATAAAGCTTAAATATTTTACGTAAAACTAAACGTTTGCACGGTACGTTGACATCGCTGTCAATTTAAAAATTCAAATGTCTAATGGCTTTTTTAGGTTAATTGTATATTTATATAATTATGTGTAGTTAATAACTATATATTACGATTTGCTGTTAATAGTACGTGACGGTAAAAGCTATCGTGCGGCTAAGCAGAGTGTAATGGATTCATTGAAAACTGAATATCTTCGAATGACAAAGCCGCTCCCTACAAAATATAATATGCCACTTTTTACGTGTTAATTTTGTGTTTTAGTTTATAATACTGATAAATTTTGGTGCGATTGCTAATATCGAATGTTTATAAGTAAAATTGTGTAATAAACGATATTTACTAAGTTACCTATTTTGTTTTATTGTCAGAAGAATGTCATGCCCATTTTATTAAAAATGGTCTGAAATTGATGCAAAGATAGCCAAATAGGTAATGTAACTATTATTTCATCACTTATTTCCTTATTTTTGCATTAGTTTCAAAAAGGAACTTGAAATGTATTTTAGTAGTTAGTACCTGCCGCCGAGCGGCCGTGCGGCTAGTTTTGTACTAATAACACTATGGCGCTACAATCTACGTGGAGTATTTCACTGATATCTCTATCTCAGTCTATATATTGTACTTTGTGGCGGAGGCGGTCAACCGCCTCCGCTACTCGACACCAGATGGCTGGTCTGGTGTCAAGTAGCCGAACTAACACGTCTCTTTAAAGGCGAGCAGCAAAGAACCACACGGACGTAAGAAATATTTACTTTGCACTCTAATTTAGACCGTAAATGGTAGTTCTTGGAGTTGTTTTTCTTTATTAAATTTACTACCGCTAACAACATATTGCCACGGTACGTTTTAATCAATGAAGAGTTCTTTTATAGTGTTTGAGTGTTGTGAATTGTGATTTAAGTATGATTGTTTGCGTGTGGCGACAGCCGTTCTCTAGTATAATCGCTAGGATGACACTTCCTCTGGTTTTTATATTCCGTGATCCTACAGGACATTTCTGCCGCTGCAAGAAAAAAACTATACGTGAAGTACTCCTAGTGGATGGGACGTTTAAGAATACAATTTTTTTTCAGCGCATTTCTTCTTTGTCGTTCCTTTTTCATTTGGCAGCTTGGCACTGAAAATTCCCTTCTAGACAGCATGCTTTTTACGAATCTTAAAATCATCAATCATTTCATGGTCCACGATTGCTGTGTCGATACAAACCCGATAGGGTTTAACGACACTTCTCTGTCAAACCAATGTATACATGTATTTTCTATTGTAAATAAAAAAATGTTTCTTACCTTGGCCGCCTGACTCAGGTCTTCCCTCTCCGTGAGCTGCTCTGGGTATTTCTTGCACATCTCTGGTATCCAGGCTATTTCTTGCTTCTTGTAGAACTCCTTGCTGTTAAGCGCGGCACACGCGTAGCCGACTATGCCCGATTTTACTCCTGAAATAAATGATTTCGTGATTCAACTAGACAAAAATCCAGTTTACTCCAAGAGAAGTGATTTACCTCCCATTTGATATAACTTTGAGGCAAATACATAAATTACCCATCCAAAGATGTGCCTATGGTAAGCTGTCAGCCGTTTATGACAAATTTTTAATTTAGCTGCATGAGAGATTTGCCGTCCCTTTTGGTGGAACTGGAACGCATATAGAATCTCTATAGAAACCCTTACTCTGAGGCAGCAAACCCTCGCCAAGCTCATACCTTCTTGTATCACTCACCATTGACCTCATCACTATCCAGCCTTGCAAATATCTCATCCTCCTCTATGACCATGCATAGAGAGGGCGCTAACGTGAGGAATGGAGCCACCAGCCTGAAACAAACAAAATAAATTTAATACACCAGAATCGATACTGACGAATCGTCAATGCTTATTTGAGACGTTGGTGCCGATTTAGGGCTGGTTGCATCATATAACGATTACAGACAGACGTTAAAATATGGCGATGGCAGCTATCATCCCATAGAAAATTAATTGACTTGAAATACAAGCATATTTTAACGGTCCTTTAGGTTAATTAAACCGATCATTTTTGACGAAGCCTGTTGCCTGAGATGTGTATGTGACGAAGCCTAGTTTAATGTTATGATTAAGATATATATGTTCATTCATTAATAATTCAATAAAATTCTTTTAAGTAACGATTTCCGACGATTTAAATCCACCGATCCTAATTATTTGTAGTAAAAGATCCTAAAAGTAGTGTAAGTTATAATTAAAACTGATATCTGAGGATATCCACGACGTCCCAAAAAGCCGGGTACTCATTAGCGAACTGTAATCGTAACCAAAACGAACCTGTAACATTTTCAAGTGTATACGTAACTCATAGACTGCCATTCATCGGCTCATTGTGAGCCGTCTGCGAACGGTTGATGAGTTTTGGTTGTGTCCAATTCATTGCCCTATTGTGCGGTTTTGCTACCTCATTGTCGTGCCTCATACAATTATTCAATTCATACTTCTTAGACAAGACTTCATGCTAAAGAACATTTTACCGGATTATCAACTCTAGGGCCTTTGGCCAAAGTTGCTTTGCTTTGTTGCATTGCTTTTATAGAAATGTAACGTTAGACGCATTCTACATTTTATGGCCCCTATTTACCTGAACACCTGAGAATGGTACAAGTAGAAAGGCATATGGACCGCCATTTTTCTATTAGTATTAGGCTGGGTTGCACCAACTTACGATCACAGACCGATCAACGTTAAATATGGCGCCGGCAGCTGTCATTCCATAGAAACTCGTCAAACTTTCCATACATTCAAATTTTAACGTACACAGCTTACGATGACAGACGGTATGGTGTAACCCAGCCTTAATCTATTGCATACGGAGTTAGAGTCGATAGTTAATTGGACTTTCTAGGTGGCGGTAATAATGACTTTTAACGTTATGGTCATTTTGGTGTTATCGGTTTTAGTATACCTATATAAAGCCATTGTTGTATTGTTTTGTTGGTTAAGTGGATTGGACAAAACTAAAAACCGACGATACAGCTAGTGAGTACCCGGCTTAAGATGAATCCAAAGTCGAAATGGGAATAATGCCCACCATTATGAACTTTCTTTCTCAAGGCCCGATTGCGTACGAAATCGATAACCGCGGCCTCTAACGAATCCAATGTCAAAATTGAAAATAACGGCCGCCATTTTAAACTTTCTTGTTTCACCTATAGCGAAAATCCTAGATCCCTTTTTTTATACCACGTCGGTGGCAAAGAAGGGTACGGCCCGCCTGATGCCAAGCGGTCACCGCAGCCTATGGAAGCCTGCAACTCCTAAGGGTGTCACATGCGCGTTGCCGACCCTTTAAGAATGTAAACACTCCTTGCTTGAAGAACCCCATACTGTAGTCCGTCGGGAAAACATCGGCAGGGAGCTCATTCCACAATCGGAGCGTCCGAGAGAGGAAATTCCTCTGAAACCGTACCGTACGCGACTATTTAGGTTCTAAGGTCTGAGGATGAATGCCCTGCCGACGGCGAACGGTGGATGGTAGAAAGCGGCCGTGGGCATCATGTCGAACAATTCTTCGGAGCACAACCCATTATATAAGCGATAGAACACGCCCAAGGAAGCAAAGTTTCTAATTAAACTCAACGGTTCAATATCGCTCGTAAGCTTGGGATCGTCCACGATTCGCACAGTACGTCTCTCAAGCGAGTCAAAAGGCCCAAGCTAATATACAGGTGCTCCCTCAGGTATCAGGAGATCCCTTGGATAAAATGACTTACCTGTCAGCGGGCAACGTCTGCAGGTCGCTAGGGAAGAGATCGCTGCAGTCGGAGCCGTCTCGACATGTTTTATGGCATATTTCGCACACCTACAACCAATTCACAAAATAAGGCAAGGAAGTAGTTTTAAATTAAAATAAAGTCTCCTGTGAGCAAAATGTCCTATCTACAATATTTAAGCTACTTCCCCTCCATGTGGCATAACCATGGGACACCGTGTATAGTACAGTCAATAGCAAAAGTAGATGATCATTTTAGTACCTTGTCACTTTCACTACTTTGACGCATTCCAACCGCAGTATTGTTACGTTAATGCGATAAATCACTAAACTGATCATCTACATTTGCTATTGACTGTACTATACACGGTGTCCCAAGGCTATGCCACATGGAGGGGAAGTAGCTTAAATATTGTAGATGTAGGAGACTTTATTTTAATTTAAAAAATAATTGGAACTGTATTTAAAGATTTTTGAAAAATCACTTGCGTTAGCCAGGAATCAAATCCACAAAATATGGCAAAAAAAAATACGATACCGATCGAAAGGATGGCCGAGCAACGTGCAGAATTAAACGGAAACAGAAAAAACACGGCGGATAACTATGGTGACTCACCGCTTCCTCGTCGCCAACGGTATACGGTCGCACTGTGAGCGGCGGCTCACTCGGCACCACCTGCGGTCGTAGAGCGTCCCCACTGCATTCCACTGGAAGAAGCCGCCGCAGGTCCGCGGTAAGTCCGCCCCGGAACACCCACGGCTCTTGAGCCCCGCTCTCGAACGCCTCGCGCCAGCCTTTTGAGAACCCTGTGATTAAAACGTGTATAGTTATCGTTAAATATATCCGTAAAAGTAGAAATAGACATTAAGTACACGCTTAATTAATCCTTTATTAATTAGTCGTGAGGTCGTAAACCGCGTGAGGGTCGGTTTATGGAAGAGCGGAGTCTCCTGTCTCCTCTTTATCTTCATTACTTAAAAGGAGATTTTAACCTTGCTTTTCTGAACCCTTTTTTATTACTAATAAATATTTTTTTCTTATCCAGCGATCTATGGCAAAAAAGGCAAAATAGATAAATGAGGATCAGGTTCGAAAATTGAAATGTTTTCAGCGCTTTTTCTTTATGAAGAAAGGGTTTTACCTGCGTTAAACATATGTATACACTTTATTATACACAAATAACACATACGGAAGGAACAAAATAACAGAATATAAAAACACACCATATACCCTATAAGGAATCACTTCTAGTTAACCATGTAGAAAAAAAATCACACACAAAAGCGCCTAACTAATTATGTACTTTTTACTACAAATTCACATCAATATTTCCATTTCCTCACATGTGTAGCTGCCTTGTGTATTCGCCGCGATGTTCTGCGGAAATTTGCCCAGTTCTGAAACAAGATTAGATTTAGTTTAGTTTTATGTTGTTATATATTTTAAATTTATAGAATTAAGCCGTATTTGAGTGTAATTCGTTATTGTTTATTTTATTCGCATATTGTTTTAAAATGAATATATTTATATTTATGATTTTAAATATCATTACTTTATATTTTTTTGGTATTTTGAAATGTCATTTCAATTGACATCTCTTTACTCTATAGCAGAGTCTATAGTAGCAATCTGAAGATCAGAACTGTGGCACAATATTCACGGGCCTAGGAGAATCTGAAATTTTTATATATTTACATTTCATAGATTTCCCCTGGAATGAGGCACTATCACCAGTGTCAGGCCATTTTAGTGCACGGCAAACACTCACCGAGCCACCGAACAAGTCCGTCGAGCAGCGCCAGCACGGCGCACAGCTCCCACACGTACGGCTGCAGCTCGGCGTGCAGCTCGCGGTTGGCGCACAGCTCCAGTCTCCGCAACAGGCGGCGAGCTCGAGCCGTCCACCAAGCAAAGCGGCTGCGGCGACGGCGCCATTCGCTCGTCTACAACAAAATAACCTAAATTAAAAAATACAAACAATACAATACAATAATTTATTGGTAACACCATAGTTACAAGTCAAGTGCAAGTTATGCCATATCATGTCCTCCCAACGCGAAGATAGAATTTTTAATCTTAACAAAATCTCATAGATGGCGCTATAGGTAGCAAGCAGCAAATATGGAATATTTATCCTGCCAATTAAGAAATATTTATGGCATATTATATAAAATATAAGTTTATTAATGCACATAAATCATAATAAGAACACATTTAACACTGTATTTTCGAAATCAATTATTACAATTACACTGCATGGTTCATTGGAGTTATCTACCTGTCTACGTAGTACTACGCGTTGTCACTAGATGGCGCGAAAAAGAACTCGCACAAGTAATTCACAAAACTTGCTAACAATTCGTCTCAGGCGAGAAAACGCCAATATAAATATGACCTCCAATTAACGAACAAAAGTTTTGAACAATGGGGTCAGGTTAAACTAGTTATGTGAATGGTGAGGCGATTCGAGACAGGTTGTGAATCGGTTGAGATCAAAATGACAATATTTGAAGCGTACACGGAAAAATATGTCTAGTCCTTTAAAATCTCAAAGTCAGTGTGCACCTTATGTCTTATACAATTAGATTGCTTTTAGTTTTGAAACTTTTATGGACTAGAAATGTTTTTTCCGTGGACCCTTCATTTGCTCTAATGGGTTGTGTTCATTCAGTTCATTGACACGTGAACTAGAAATGCCTACGAAATCGAAATGAGCGTATTGGCTATGTGCGAAGTAGGTGGCGGGGGTAAGCTAGGCGATCGTAGCGCACACCATGGCAGAAATGTGTACTTACCGGGGACCACTGTCAAATTTACTTTCACGTTTTCTATTGGTTTCTTAACGGTTTCGTTTGTATGAATTTATTTATTCTCTTATTTATTTCAGTAAAATTTCCAATACGGGGTCTTTCTCGTTTACTAAAGTAAATAAAATATTCATGTGTCATTATTTGACATCTTTGAGTTTTGACATTGTGTCGGGACCTTTGACGTTTGACGTTTCAGACGTGCACATAGCCAATATACGCAACCTGGGTAATAAGACTAATAAGAATGGCAGCCTGTCAAACTGAAGGTTATCAGAGGCCAATATCGATACTGATATCGACATTATTCGTTTTTTCTGCTGTAATCAAAATTGGAGGCGACTTATATAAATACCGTTACCATTAATCACTCTCCAACTATAGCAGCAATCACTAAGCGATTGCTGCTATAGTTGGAGAATGAGCAGCCCGGCTAGTATGATAGCTTATACCGTCACGTTTTATGTGACGTTTCAGTACATTTTGGCCATATAACGTGACGGTATAAGCTATCATACTAGCCGGGCAGGTCTTCTTTGTCGCTTGAATACGCAAGTGTGACAGAGAGGCAGATATTTAGTTTTCGGTTCGCGGTAGCCCTGCTGCACGGCTGGCAGGGTAATCCCGACCAAATATATGTTCGGACATATAACACGTAATTTAACGCGCAGCGGAGATTTTATCTCATCAACTAACATAAATTCATCTCCCTACATTTATGTATAATGTTACCAACCAATATAAATCTAGACACGCGGCAGCGTGTCCAGCCAAGTTCATCCTTGGAACTGGCGGACAGCAGCCGTATGTTATATTACAGGAACCGTTTGGAGCCACTTTTGACCCCCCAATAACTCAAAATCTATCTAACACAAAAAGATTGGTAAATGTATAAAAAAAAAGTTAAAAAAAATTAGAACAACTAGAACCCCAAATTTCATTAATATAAACCTATATAATAGTTATTGAGATATTAAATTCCAAAAAACGGCATTGTTACCACTGACTGACTTACTGACTAGTGATCAAAAACCTAACCCACTTCCAGCCCGGCTAGTATGATAGCGTCACATAGCGTATACCGTCACGTTATATGGCCAAAATGTACTGAAACGTCACATAAAACGTGACGGTATAAGCTATCATACTAGCCGGGCAGGTGACCTAGAAAGCTGAAATTTGGCATGTAGCTCGATAGTGTGTACACCAGAAAAAAACAGAAAATAGTGATTATTTTATTAATTTTATTATTATTTATGCTAGTTACCTCAGAACTCCGTCATTTATTAACCGATTTGGAAGATTCTTTTTTTGTTTGAAACGGTATACTCCAGAGGTGGTCCCATAGTCATCAGGTAAGAATCTGATCATAGGGTCCTGGAGAAATCGAGCGAACTCTTCAAATATTTGAGGTGCACCTATAGCGATTTGGGTATTTTTTATAGAAACTCATACATTCGCTCTTAAAAAGCACCATTTGGCGAAGATTGACAAAAAGTAATGATATCCTATCAAAAACATTAATGTGAAAATGGGAGCCAAGTTCAATATTAAGAATATGCCATGCTTGATTGTCGTCTCCACCGGCACAAGAAATGTCTTAGTAGCCCGATACGGGGCAGACGCGACCTGATATAAAATGTTTGTATTTTTACAAAATATATGGCGCAACCGAAAAATCTGAAACTTTTTTCTGTTAATGGCGACGGTTATTCCTACCATTAGCAAAATAAACAAGGACTTTTAAAATTTTCAGGCATTCCCCATTGAGCGTTGGACAGAAAGAGAAAAAATATGTCGTATTTCTATGTAGATTTTATATATACTGGTATAACACATTTTATCTACAGCAGAATAGGCTCTCTCAATCCGGGCCTTTTACACGGTCACTTGGCGATCCAGTCGTATCATAATACGTATCACATGAATATTGACAAGTATCACTATATCGTGATAATATCAGAGTAAAAAATCTGGATGTTTTTCATTCCGAGATACCTAAGGGGCGTGGCTTCAATAATACTGTGCATCTAAACGCATCGCGATAATATCACGATTTCATCTGTCACCTTCCATCAAATCTTGTGTAGTTTTTGCCATCGCCACTCATTCAGCAATCGAATTAAGAAATTAATACTAAAATAACTTGTATTGAATCAATAAACCTATACCTAGCACTATTTTTATCGTGAACGAAATGGGTAATATTTTTCGAACTCCATAAGAATCTGATTAGCTAGTTATATAACTAGCATTACTTTCACCCATGGGAGTAAGAAAATGACAGAAAATCTAGTACTTTTTTACTTTTATAATTTTTTGAAACAAGTAGACTACCTATCTTTACGAAGATGACAATTCTGGATAAAAAGATCCACGCTAATTATCTGATCTGGCGTAAAGTGAAATTAAAAAAAACTGTTCATTTGATATTTCGGGACAGAAAATATAAAAAAATAACAGTCCTAAAATATGCACATCTCATCTATGGGCGATTCTCACCAAAAGTCTGGAGTCGGCGCGCACCCCACTAGAGTCAAAGGAATTAGAACCCTCCATATAGAAGTTAGATTTCATATTTGAATGGGTTGAGGGCAGCCAGTCATCTGCAGCCGGCTCTGCCGCTGCCGTTTGGATACGAAGTCTAGCTTCTGTATGGAGTGTTCGAATTCCTTTGACTCTGGTGACATGCGCGCCGACTCCGGCCATTTGGTGTGAATTGTCCATTACGCGGTTATCATTATCACAATACTAAGATGTCAATATTAACGCGGTTTTTGAATTGATTGGACTTTTCTTCATTATTCATTAATATTAACGTGATACTTATCGTGATATGATATGATTGTATTCACGTGATAAATAAATAATTGAATCACGCAGTAATGAGATAAATGTACGAGTAGACTAGGTACATTGTTACACTTCTAAGCAACGATAAATTTAATTTACATTAGCAACTATCACGAGTAATTTACGAGTTCACGACACATCCTAAGGGTTATGGTGATTTTTAGGGTACCGTAGTCAAAATGGCAAAAACAAAACCCTTACACTTTAGTCATGTACGTCTATCTGTATGTTCGTAATAGTCTCTTAAGTCCCTATGTTACATGCGGTTTTGGTGAAAATTATATGATGTATTGAAATAAAATTTTAAGAAAATTCAGGGGACACTCACTCCGTAGATGTAGCTAAAAGGCAAACAAAATCTGCCCCCCCCCCCTCCCCCCCTAAATTTTGAGCAGTGTAATTATTCAAACCAACGAAAAATATTTTGAATAAGATAAGGCCTCGTCTAAACAAAAGGACCTAAGGGCCGTGAGTTCCTATAAAGATACTTTTTAGGGTTCCGTACTTAAAGAATAAAACGGGACCCTATTACTTAGACTCCGCTGTCCGTCCGTCCGTCCGTCTGTCCATCTGTCTGTCTGTCTATCTGCCTGTTTGTCACCAGGTTTGTCTCATGAACCGTAAAAGTTACACAGCTGAAATTTTCACAGATGATATTAATATTAATATCGTTTATTGCATATCACATTACAAACGTGGATGGAATTACAAATAAGGTATACGTGTGACACCCTGCAAGGGCACAGCAATATCAGAGGGCTAATTATTAATAAGTAAGTATAGACAAAACCATTCATTAAACAAAACACATAGTAACATTATTCACTTGCAGACATCATCAAAGTATTCTTTTAAACTATAAAAACACTTATTTGTTAAAAACAATTTCAATTGTTTGTGAAACAGTTTTGTGTTTACCTCATTTTTTATAGAATTTGGTAGATGATTATACATTTTGATAGTCATATAATGAGGGCTACTGGTTACGAGTTTTAATTTCGAAAATGGCAGTTTAGTTGATGTATTTCTGTTGCCGCTATGACAACAAATACTAAATACAAAACAAAATAAAATAAATATTTAAGGGAGCTCCCATACAAAAAAAACTTTGAAAAGGTTAAAAGTACTTACAAGTAATTTATTCTTCAAATTGGGCATAATTACATGCACCTATGACCGTTAATAAACTACCAGTTGCTTGTTGTGTTCATCAGGCGCTGGGTCTCAAAATGTATGGGAAAATTTAAACCCGACTCGTACTTGATCAAAATTCTACTTGATAATATTTAACTTAACGTTCTTATTGCTGATAAAAAATTAAATTGTTATTTAAATTAAATTAAAAAAACTGGCCAAGTGCGAGTCAGACCCGTGCACAAAGGGTTCCGTACCTATAAAAACGGCAAAGAGTTCGACTCGCACTTGGCCGGTTTTTAATATTTATTGTTATAGCGGGAACAAAAATACATCATCTTTGAAAATTTCAATTGTCTAACTATCGCGGTTCTTGAGATACGGCCTGGTGACAGTCAGACGGACAGAGCGAGTGGAAAGTTTTTTTTAAATCACAATATAGGATGGTGGTTTTAAATGAAGATTAGTAGTAGGCAGGGCTGGAATATCCGGTATTTTTGGGAACCGGTATTGTGACCTTGTACCAGGAACCGGTATCAGACATGGTACCGGTACCGAGGTACCGATACCTAGCTAAAGTACCGGTATTGCTAAAACCGGTATCCTAAATGATACCGATACCTTGAGAACCGGTAGATTGATGAAATTCACCGGTTTTTAACAGTTAAAATACCGATACTCGAAAGTGCGAGTGGAGTGAGTGAGAGAGATAGAAAACCTTATAAGGTCACAAACACTCTCATCGCGAGTAAGAAACTAACAACAACACAACAACACACTAACATGGAGAATGTATGACACTAACATAATTATTGTCCGCTGCTCTAACTTTATAAATTTGCGTACTAAAATCAACTGATGAAGGAAATATTAAATAGAGCCAACCGCCACGATTTTGTATATATATTTTTAATTTGTTATGTAATTTGGTATATTTTTAGGTTTTCCCGTTTTTTTATTGTTCTTGTATTTTTGTAGCATTTTGTTTTGTTGTTTTTTTTTCGTATTTTTCGAGTATTTAGTTTTTTCGTGTTATTTTGTAGCGTTTTTTGATATTTTTGACTTTTTAAGTTTTTTTGTATTTTTTGTTGTAGTTTTTGTAATTTTTTGTAGTTTTTCCATGTTTTTTGTTTTTTTTAGTTTGTACGTGTTTTTTGTTTTTTTTTAGACTGTGTTTTTTTAAATGGTGCTTGTATTTAGTAGCATTTTTCGTGTTTTGTTTTTATTTTCGATTTTTTTGTGAATTTTGGTATTTTTTTAAAGTTTTTACTTGTTATTTTGTAGTGTTTTTTGTGTTTTTTGATGTTTTTGGACTGTTTAAAAGTTTTTTGGAAATTTTGTACTTTTCGTCTGTTTTGTTTTGTTTTTTGGCTGTTTTATAAGTTTTACGTGGTGTATTTTTTTAGTTTGTTTGGTTTCTTTTTCGTGCTTTGTATTTTTGTAGCATCTTTCGTGTGTTTTGTTGTTTTTTTCGAATTTTTCGTGAATTTTGGTATTTTTTTTAGTTTTTTCGTGTTAATTTGTAGCTTTTTTTGTTTTTTGATGTTTCTGGATTTTTTAAAGTTTTGTCGTGTATTTTGTATTGATGTTTTTCGGTATTTTTTGTAGCATGATTCGTGTTCTTATGCTTTTTATGTTTCATTATTTTGATATTTTTGTTTTTTGGATTTTTCTTAGCATTTTTCGTGTTTTTATTTAATTTCCGCTATTTGTCGTGATGCTTTGCTATTTTTAGACATTTTGTATTTTTTATTTTTATTTACATTGTAGTTTTTTTTTCGTTTATTTTTCTAACATGTTTGAGAAAAGTACTATACAATCCTCGGCCGGAACAGGGATTGCAGGACTCGGTTTATCCCAAACTCGTCGAGCAATCCCTTACTTCACGGCCTCTGCAGTAATGTACTATTAGGTACCTAAGTTCCGCCGCCGCGCCGCGCATTCGCACGAAATAGCAACATCGCATACAAGTGTAGGAACCTTTATAAAGAACCGGTATTTTTCGGTTCTAGTACCGGTTTTTTTTAACCGGTTCTCTGGAACCGAAATGAAGAAACCTATAAATACCGGTATGTTACAGGTATTTTCTCAGAATGTATGGGAAAACTAAAATCCAACTCGCACTTGACCACAATTCTACTTGATATTATGTAACGTTCTTATTATTATTACTATAATATACTATTATTTAAAATATATTATTATTGGTATAAATATATTATTTAAATTAAATTAAAAAAGGTTATAATAAAGTTCGAATGATGTATAGATAATAGTACAGAAGCCTTCTTGCGCGAGTCCGACTCGCACTTGGCCGGTTTTTCATTTTGTTTGTCGTGGGTTGTTCGCTTGTTAGTGATAGCTCGATATGCTGTCTGTTCTGCTTTTCGCCCGCGCAAGGACTAGCTTGCGAAATTTCAATATAATATCATATTGTTAAAGCGAATGATTATTTCGGAACATAGATAAAATTACATAAATCCTTTAAAATATTCACTTTGGTTTAAAAGAAGTAAGTAGTCACACTATGTTATTTTTTCGAAATTATTCGCTGACTCATTTCATAAACGACCATATTGCCATCATACTAATAAATATCAATACGAGAAGCAGCAAAGTAACGATGGCTCGTTTTAATAATTATTATTTTTATTGCATTGTCAATTTGTATTATACATGTAGCAAATCGTTACAGCAGGTTTCCCGCCACCAGGCAAGCTTATTCGAGTGAAACATACTAATCAGTCAAATTTAAATGTATTCCGTGCGCTTATTTCCACGCGCACCGAAGCGGCAGCAGCGGAGCGATAGAAATGCAAGCGAAGTTAAATCAATCAAATACAGTTGTCAGTGCTACTCGTAAGTGCTAATACACGGAACAGACGCAGCCCTAAAAAGCCTCGCACTCAAGGTCGCGCTCATTCATCCACAAGTTCGTGTCATTGACATCTAAGTAGGTATCTACACTGCGTACTTATACTTATCAAGCTTGAGCAGATTTGGCGCCTCAGAGCAACTGACATCTAGTGACACCTCGATGTACTAGGACAACTAACAGTAGACTGATCGCGTAGTGAACTGCGTCAATTCAGTGCTGCCTCTACTGGAGAAACTAAGAAACGAAAAATGCGGGATGCGTTTCAAGAGTCTAGGCAGCTCGCGTTTTCTCTATGGGATTGGGTATCTGTACTAGTATTATAAAATCTGTGGCCATATCAAATCAATACTTATAGTAAGTACACTTATTGCCAGTTATGTGCACGGTAATTTAAAAAAATCCTCGACGTTGTACAGTGTTAGATCTATTAGCCACTTTCGTAGCTTATTATTAAACGCAGCGGTGGAAGTTGCATTTCTAACCGTTGCGGGTAGTCTGTTATAGATCGATGGACCCATAATGTAGACAGATCTCGCGGACTTTGCCAGTTTATGCTTAGGTGTGAGAAGTCGGTAGTGATGTTTATTACTACGAAGGGCATGAGTAGTATTTGTTCCCTGCCGTCTGAATATATCAATGTTTGTGTGTGTGAACAACGCTACTTGATACACGAGTTCACCAGGGATTGTCAAAATTCCGAAGTCTTTAAATAAACTCCTACATGAAGTGTCACTGGGTGCACCTATCATTGCGCGTAACGCCCGCTTTTGCATGACGAATGCGCGCTGAGTGTCGGCCGCGCGGGCCCACAGGTCCGTGCCGTACGTGAGTAGGCTGTGGACTGTCGCGAAGTAACAGGACCGCACTACGCTACGCGACGCAGTGTTAGCCAGCCTGCCAAGTGCGAAACACGCTCGCCCGAGCTTCGAGCTCATTTCGTCGATATGGCCGTCCCAGGCGAGTGAACTGTCGATCACAAAGCCCAACAATTTTGTTTTGCGTACTTGCTGTAATGGTGTATTGCCGGCGTTAACCCTTATCGTCTTCAGGTCTTTACCGTTTAGGTTAAATGACATGAAGCAGGTCTTGTCTCTGTTTAACGCGAGGCCATTCGACGCGAACCACCCCACGAGTTGTCGCACCACAGCGTTTAGCTCACGCTCCAGCAAGGTGTAAGAGGGAGCCGCTATTACCGCAGCGACGTCGTCTGCATACATGTATATTTCGGCACCCTTGACGGCCGCGGGTAGGTCATTTAACAATAGGCTAAAGAGCATTGTACAAAGATCTTAAGTTAATGACAGTACCATGTAATGTACATATACGAAATATGTGTATTTGTAAAAATGAACCCAGAACTTTTCAAGACATATCGAGGTGTAAGCAATTTTAATACGACGTATCCTGATAGGCTAGTAATGTCTTGCAAAAAAACAGCTTCGTATGGCAGAAACACTTTCTGTATAAGTATAAAAATGTATAATAGACTGGATAATAACATCAAACAGATGCCTTTGAAAATGTTTAAAGGGAAACTAAAAGCATGGCTTGTGCAAAAAGGTTTTCTATTCCATCGCCTAATACATTTTATCTTTCGAATGGGGTAGGTAATATAATATAAAAATATAGATTTTGACTTATAATTGTTTAAACTTAGTTTTAGTTGTAAGTTATGATATTTTGCATGCCAGATGCTGGTAAAATATGTGTTATTTATAATATTGCCTAACCATCTTTTGTACCATATTTCAAGCAAAATAAATTATTTTTATTTGTATGTAAGTTGTCATCAAAATTTGCAATCCTTTTTTCAACCACCTGCCGGTATCCGATTGGGCTGAAAGGCATACTTATGTAAGATCGGTGACAATACAATATTATGGTAACTGATGAAGCTGATCTGATGATGGGGACAGAAGGTGGTCATAACAATTCCTAAACTACACATGATAAACCCATCGTGTTTGGGCTCATTCGAACCGTCACAATGACAGTTTATGATTCTGGAAAAAAGTACAGGCGGCAATAAAAACTTGTACCATTTTTTTTTTGGTAAGAAACTTATTGTTAATCATTTGATTGCTTTTAAAATCGATTGCTGTCAATAACCATATAATAACGCTGTCGATTATCGCGAGTGAGTATCAGAATAATAAGAGAACCAGAAATTTGAAATACAGACAACAACTTAGCATTAACGGACTATCTCGTAGATATAAGGGTAAGGTCAGTCTTTTTTTAAATTTATTTCCTGTCTATAAGTATGGTACAGTCGATTTTTCGTCTTTAATTTATGACCCATTTCGCAATCTCTTCCTTTGAAATTCTATACAGTTTGACAACTTTAAGGGGTTCTTAAATTAAAGTTTGTATTTGTGACTTGTGACCTCTAGCCTTTTCGATGCCAACGATATATATATATGCGCACCATCGGTTCTACGCCAACGACGCATATATCCGTCATGGCAGCCAATGCGATATTAACCTACATGCATTTTTAACAACATCCGGGTAGAATCAAAAAAATAAAATTCAAATATAGTATGTTCTAAAATAAAATTCAGAATATTATATGTAAGCTTAAGTAACTGTTTGTATCCTCCTTAACGTCTTATTGATTTAAGTAAAATGTAATTATTTTAAATTCAGTTAAACTATATTAGTTGTCATGTCTTTATTGTGTTTAACGACTCATTGCTATAATGTTTAACTACATCATACATACATACCAGTAGATCATTCTGTGCACACATATCTAGAGTTATGGTCCGGTTCAAATTGTTAATCCTTAGCTTATTAGTCTATAAATGGCTGTAACTTGTTTTGTGAGCCTAATAAATAAAATATAGGGTTTAACTTCGCGCTTGACGTTCTCGTGTCATGGCGTATGAGTGTCAGCATTTGTATTTGACAGAGCGCTGAAACGGTTTCTATCTCTACATAAACCGAGCTCAGATTCTTCTCAACCCCTCATCTCCCAAGGACGGAAATTCCAACGACATCTATTCATAAAAAATGTCCGCGGTAGACGATGGCTTAGACGGCGGTCATAGGACTAGATGGAACGCAACCGCAGAACTCCGGTGACCGCACTGACTGCGCGGGCTCTAAGGCAAACTACGAATAAAGCTCTTTAAATATTTTTTTATAGGCACGAGTGAATAGGCATCTTCTGGGTGAGCTCGCTTCATCGTCGGCCTCATCTTTGCCCCCTGGCTAGATGCTGGCCAAGAGCAATCCCTTTTTAAATAAAATAAAATAAACTCACCTCCGGCTTGTTCCCCCGGGGCAGCGTGGCCGCGTGGCCGGTGAGCCAGTGGAAGTCGTGCAGCAGCCGCAGCCCGCGCGAGCCGTGCTCGAACGGCAGGTAGAACAGGTCGCAGAGCAGCACCAAGTCGTCCTCGGTCAGCGCGTTCGTGTCTATCGACGACTCTTCCACGGGCCTGAAAGGTACCATGGACTTAGATTGTCTATAATACCACAACCACCACCATATCAGCTCAAGGACGTCCAATGCTGGACATAGGCCTTCCCCAATTTCATAGGGGGGGTAAATGCCATAATCGCCGGGCTTGGCATGCGGGTTGGCGATCGCAGTATCTCCACCGCACTTCAGGGATGCTGCTGGTCATCCCATGGTGGTCTTGGTCGTAGTCTCCATTAGCGTTTTTCCCTACAAAACAGTAGTCAGGTTCAGGACTATCATACTTGCAGTATTGCTCACAGCCGCATGCTTGAACAACTAGAGTGCCGTAGCTCTCACACTGCATTCCCAAGCCATCAAGGCCGAAATGCCACCATTTATAATAACCTGAGAAAGAACTCCCGTAGAGTTCGAAACATGTCGCCTGGAGTGACAGTTTATACGTGAGCTTTAATCGTTTTAATGATATTAATTTGTTATAACTCGAAGGGTACGCGAATATGCTAGTTTCCAAAAAAATAGTAACGATGCCATTCGAACCAGTTTCAAAGTGTGTCAGATCAGTGTCGTCAGAGACAGTGGTAGAGATGGGAGTACCTCAGGGGTCTATTCTAGGCCCTTTCCTGTTCCTTGTTTATGTAAATGATCTACCATATATGGTAAGCCGAAGATCAGGCATTGTAATGTTCGCAGACCTCATTACTGTTCAAGGTAAATAGGAAAGATACTGAACTCATTGAACCAAATAATACCCTGTCCATGATATCTGACTGGTTTGCTGCCAATAACTTAGTGTTGAATCCGAAAAAAACTAAATGTATGAAATTCTCTCTAGCGACCTCATCAAATAGAAACTTAGATACAAATATTAAACTTAATGGCCAAACATTAGAATTTGTTACGTCAACTGTATTCTTAGGTATTACATTGGACTCAAAATTGCAGTGGGGTTCCCATATAACAGCGATAGGAAGTAGGTTGAGCTCTGCTGCATTTGCAGTCAGGAGAATAAGGCAGCTTACCAATGTGGCAACGGCACGGTTAGTTTACTTTGCTTATTTTAATAGTATAATTACTTATGGTCTTATCTTGTGGGGATCAGCTGCAGATATTGAAACTGTTTTTATTTTGCAAAAAAGGGCTATCCGAGCAATTTATAACTTTGGGGTCGCGTGACTCATTAAGAGAATTTTTCAAAGAAATAGATATTCTAACCCTGCCGTCTCTATACGTATTTGAAATAATAATGTATGTTAGGAAGAATTTGTGCAATTTCCCAACGAACGCTGATAAACCAATAGCCACCAGAAACACTGGGAAACTGAAAATAACCTTCTATAGACTAGTAAAGGCGAAAAAGTCGTTCTTGGGAAATTGTATTAAATTCTACAATAAAATTCCAAAACACATTACTGAACTTAGCAATTCTAAATTCAAATCTGTAGTAAAACAAACACTTATTTCAAAAGCATATTATAAGGTAAACGATTACATCATGGACAGGGATGTTTGGCAGTGATAGTGTCCTGCACGGCTAATCTATCGCGAAAATGGGTTTTCTACTGTAGCTTGTTATTTTTGTAGTAACTGAGACTGTAATTTTATATTTAACTATACAATGTATATTGTTTTGAAAAAATGACACCTCGCCGAGTTTCTTACGCCGGTTCTTCTCGTGGCAGAGGTTTATTTTTCCGAACCGGTGGTAGTTTATTGACGTTCATAGGTGCATGTAATATGCCTAATTTGAAGAATAAACTACTTTTACTTTTACTTTTAAAGGGGATTATATATTTGTATGGAAGGAACCACGATTAAAGCACAACAAAAGCCGCAAATGAGGGTCAAAGGTGGATATTGTTCTCTGACAACAAAAACGCTCCATACTTATCGACAGATAATTATGACGTCACAACGCACGAGACCCGTACTAACGTTGTTTGGAAAAACAAGAAAATTGCTTTTTTAATCGTGAAATACTGCGTGTACAGGGTGCTACGTGTGTTATACACTTTCTTCTTTATTGAATCAAGTAGATTTTAAGAAAAATATTTTTTAGAAACTTTCAAGTTTCATATTTTATTATTACTCTGATTTTATTTTGTTATATTAATTTTTAACGGACTTCAAAAAAGGAGTTTTTTATGTATGTTCACTGATTACTCGGAGACTAGTGGACCGATTTCAAAAAATCTCTTTTTGTCTGAAAGGGTATGTTTTCTAGTCCCAAGAAGAGTGTAGTTGTTTGTGGTCCCATTGTCACCAAGTCTGGATGACGAGACCTTGGAAAAATCGGGGGAACTCATCAAATTATATAGCAGGAGGATGGGATCTGGAAATGTTTGGAGTTGGTGTTTGTTTGTTAAAAATTTACTAGTGTTAATTTGATTATATACTATCCATATAACGACAATATGTTATAAAGTTTAACATGAGAAAATCCACCCGATTACATGATTGAAATTTACTTACTCGTCTGCAGTGTCGGCAGGATCTGCTGGTTCCATTATCATATCCGTGCTTAGCGGGCTGTTGCTTGGCTCCACTTGCATGGACCCGTTCTATGCAGAGAAATTAGGGTTTAATAAAAGTTAATGCTACATGCACACGCTTGCGGAGGCTTGCGTTGCTGAATTCGTTGATCTATGCGGCCAAAGTAAAACGGCCGTTTTATTTTTGAACTCACAGATCGACGAATCAACGGTACGACGAACAACGTAAAAACTAGTTTGATGTATTCAAAAGGTACTTAAATACGAAATACTTTACATAGCGGCCTCCTTTTTTCAATATCTATCGTTAAATTTAAATAATCACAATTATTTACGAGTGGCGCTAGTGGACCTGTTACATTATAGTAAGGTCATCGGCGAATAGTATGCATGTTTCTTTTAGTATTTCGGGGATGTCATTAATATATAAGTATAGTAGAAATAAGAGGCATCCTATTACGCTTCCTTGAGGAATTGATGAGTTGACTATGTTCTTTTGTGAACGGATCGGTTTTATTTCTCTACTCTTTGTGTCTCCTACCCCTACTCCATACAATTTATTCAACAGTATTGGGTACTTCACTTCGTCGTAGGCTTTCGTCATATCAAGGAGAAAACCTACAGCATAATCTTTGAGTTTATGATGTTTGTGACTTCTTGAATGTTTTTATACACTGTATTGATTTTCGTTAAATATCTTATATTTCTCACAAAAGGTATACACGCGGTCACACATTGCCTTTTCGTAAACTATATCGTTGGTAAGAGGGCAATAGGGCGATAGTTATTACTTATTAGGGCCCGTTTTGGATTCTTTTTTGTGGCTTGGTTTTATGAGAATTCAGGACAAGTTCCTTCATCGAAAGATTGATTGGTTAGATCACACACGTGGAGGGTCATGAGGGATGGCGGGAGTTCGTCTATGCCACTACTATTTTTTTTAATGATATTATAAATTTCGCGGTGTTCCGCTGGCCTTTGGCTATAAAACATGGCGTTTTCTGTGAATTGCATAGACGGACGACCGCGGGGTTTGTCAGCTGAACAATTTGATGACTCACCTATCGCTGTGAAGTGATTGTTGAAGGTATCAGCTACGATTTGCGGGTCACACGTTAAACTGTTATTTATTTGGAGTTCAAAATTTTGTTTCAAGTTATTTTCGAGCTGAAAGGTTGGGAGTGTAACTACCAACTAGGCTAAACAGGCCGACAAACGAAGACGTAACTTTAGGCGCCGTTGACGTTGAAATGTATACTCACTTCGCTGAGCTGGTCGTTCATGACGACATCCGTGTCCGTGTTGGCGACGGATGGCGGATCCACGTCGAGTGGCTCGCCCTCGGGTATCGATGGACGATTGGGGCTCAGCGTTTGCGGGGTGTCTGTGTAGATACGAATATCCATTGTAGCCATTTACACACGGAAAAGGAACGGATAGGTTCTCGACTGGCGACAACGTACTGGAAGGTGTGGGTAGGCCCCCACATGGTGGACTGATGACCTGGTAAAGGCCGCGGGAGTCCGCTGGATGCGGGTGGCGCAGGACCGGTCATTGTGGCACTCTTTAGTGGAGGCCTATGTCCAGCAGTGGACGTCTTTCGGCTGATGTGATGATGATGATATGATGACGCACGGGAACACAGTAAAACAGGCTACTGTATCGTTTCAGCTTCGATTGGCATTTGGCATCGATTACAATCGTTCAATCACGATATTGGTATGTCAATATTATCGCAGATTGCTAGAATAGTTTAGATTTCACTTCAATACGCAGTATCACGTATTTAAGTAAAAAAAAACCAATATATTTATTTGATACTTTAATATATAATAAATGAAATGAAATTAAATGAAATAAAAAATACTGCATCACATGTATCCAGTGATAATGATACTAAGGCGACAAAACCTACAATAAAGATACTGTTGTGTATTTAATTTGTGAGTTCTTATTAAGGTTGGCACATCGAAAATAAAGTAAACTTATGATTATTCCACATACTTCCTAGTACTCTTATGTATCTATAATATCTGTAAACGAGAAAATGTTGTATATTTATTATTAAATTAGAGATCTCGAAAACGGCTCTAATGATTTTGATGAAATGTACATTTCAGGGATTTACGACTTAAAAATCATTCTAATTTTAATCATTTAAATTTACATGCTGAATAGAAAGACACGTCTACTGTTACCACTACAATTATCTTAATTTGAGAAAAAATCTGCAGACTGACTTACCTCCTACACTCATGTCTCCATTCCGCTGCTGCTCTTCCACCTTCTCATCATCAACGATGATCGTGTCCTGGTCATCCTCTTTATCCTTCTTCATCTCTTCTATGAAACTGGCACTTTCCAGAACACTGTCGTTCACAACACTGTCATTTTTCCTATCACCGTCTATCATACTTTGGTCTTCGTTCTTCTCCACGCTTGGTTCTAAAGCCTTCAGACCGAGTATCGGCACGGGTAGTGTAGAGACGGGTATTTCGCTGGGTAGCGATATGTTAGAGCTCGCGATAGGTATGATCGGGTTCTGTATTGATTCGTTGAGGATCACTTTTGTCGGGGACACTAGAGAGTTCATCACTGGATTTGTGACTACATTGAAGTTTTCTGCTGGTGATACCTGCAAAAGAATGGGCCTATTAGATACTAGTGGCTCTGTGAGCTGCAGACCGCGCGAATAAAAAAAAACAAATAATAATAATACTAATCATCATTTATTTCAGGCATCTGAGGCCCATATTACAAATACCTTAAAGAGTAACATACATATTATATTTCATTTCTCCTATTCGAATGTCTTTTCTAGCATGTTAAGAGAGAGCTAAGCTCGATTTTGCTCCCTGTTTTTTTTTGCCCTCCCCTTGGGACCAAATTCGAGTTTTGCTCCCTCTCGACGGGCTACAAAAGGCTTTTTTTTATACAACGATAGTAAGCAGACACTATATACCCATACCATGTAACCTATGGAGACTTGCGTCTCCAGAAAAATCACAAGTGCGAAGGCGATTTTTTATTGACATGAGGATTCGTTGTGTTGACAGCATGAGATGCAGGTCCCTCACTGTCAACACAGCGCATCCTCGGGAGTGCTGGCGACCTTACTATCCATAAGGAACACAACACTACAAAAGAAAGAGACACATTCTACAACGACAAAAGTTCTTTATTCATCAATTTAGTCATATTACAATTGCACCTATGAATGTCACAGTACACAATAAACCTGTGCCAGGTGAAGATCTCACGAGATATATTTTTTTCAAAACAAATTGGGAATTATGTAACCGCTGTCTTATAATATAACTGACGAGTATGATATACTTTTGAAATAAGAGTTTATTTTTCGACATATTTGACGGCGACATGTTCATTCTAATCGATAGTAAACTTTGGGATGGGTGATCGCCAAGAGCGTCGCCAACCGGTCGCCAGCCGATGGCGTAGGGGGTGGCAAGTTGACATAAAAAGGGCGAGGAAAGTATGAACTGTGGGTACAGTATAGAGCTCCCCCCCCCCCCTCTACCCCCCCCCCCCCTTGGCGAGGTTCTTGGTGATCGAAACTGAGCAATGTTGCCACAACAAATGACAACTGTAGAATACCTAGATATGACTCACCGTTTGTTGCGCTAATCTCGCCGCGGGGCAATCAGCCAACGCCTGCAGTTGCGACGCTGACACCGTGGGGATGGCGGCGGCGGCGGCCGTGGTGGTGGTGTTGGTGGTCGCCGTCAGCAGCGACATGCACGTGTTCACCGACGGCAGGATCGGGATGATCGGGACCGGCGGGACTGTGAAACAAACTTATTGCTTGTGTTAGTTCGATGTCGGAAAATTCGGGACCAGTATAAACTGGAATAAATAAATATTAGGGGACATTTTTTTACACAAATGGAACTAGTCCCATAGTAAGCTCAATAAGGCTTGTGTTATGGGTACTAGACGACAGACTTTTTAATATATATACATATACTTAAATACGTAGAAAACATCCAAGTCTCAGGAATAAATGTTTCTGCTCACCATAGAAACAAATGCCCTTACCGGGATTCGAACCCGGGACCTCTAGCTTCAGAGGCAGTGTCACTACCAACAGTGTCAGGCTAAACAGGCCGACAAATGGAATATGTTCAACTTTGAGTAATTTGAGTCAGTAAAGATATCTTCCAGAAATTTCCTGAATATGAGAGCAACATTTATATAGGATTCCTATAATATTGTAAATCGCGTGATCATTGATAAAATCACGTACGAAAAAGAAATACATCGTCAAGAGATTCGTAATACCTGTGACTGGAGGTTGAGGTTTGATCACCGGTCCTTGCGCCGTCTTGGGTATGGAAAATTCTGGAAGCCACTCCATTATAGCTTGCCTGAAAAAAAAAGTAGTGCTACAGTAACGAAATGAAATGTATGCTGTTTTCAGAAGTCGTGTAGGTATTTTCGTTAGGCATTTACTATGTGATCTAGTTGAATCCAGTGACATTTAGTTTAGATAATAGCAATGCCCTCCTATGCCAAAGGCGCTATCTCATTATCGAGGAGCTCATATCTCTAGCTGCCAACACACCGAATTCTCAAGTGAATAAGGTCGGCGCTTGTGAGTTTTCTGGAGTTGCAAGCGTCTGTAGGCGACGGTGTCTGCTTACCATCAGGCAGGCCGTAAGCTTGTTTGCCACCGCACAATGTAGCGAAACCCTCATACGAGTCTCGTACGTGTGTATATAAGGCTTAAGTCATCGTAACTTATGTTATTTGATGGGTCCTCAAAGCGGCATTCTGAAGGTGATTGCTGGCAGGTATGACTGCCCCATAATGTGGCACTGGGTAGTGAGTACACCAGGTCAAGACTACTTTGGCGTATGTGAAGTAGTTCTTAGCATAAAGTAACTGCAAGTAGAGTCAACAGCAAATGTAGATGGTGATTTTTTACTATATCTCTCTAACGTAACAATACTGCGACACAGGTGGGATGCGTCAAAGTACTGAAAGTGACAAGGTACTAAAATGATCATCTTTTGCTGTTGACTATACTAAAATAGCTTTTAAGTCAATTTTTAACTATAGTCCTCCTCAAAGTATCCGATGACGGCAACCCTTACAGCTTCCTCTGATGAGCACGTATGCAACTATGCTCATGGCTCGCAAAACCGAACGTTATCCTAAATGTTCAACAATATAAGGATCTCATAATATGGTCTGAATGGAAGAAAACATTTGATTAATTTGAAAATACACACAATCCAATGACTTTTTATTCCGAGATACCGTCGATTGGCTTAGAGGGAGGGGCAGAAAGATGGAGTAAAATAGACTCTATGCTATTATTATAATTACCTAAGCGCCTGCCGAGGATGGTAGACATGCTTTCCCAGAGTTACAGGTGCCTCATCCTCACACACACCTTGTTCACTCTCGGACTCTAATTTAATGTCCCAAGAGACCGCTTCCACTGTAAGCAAAATGTACAATTACTATTTATTTGATTTAGACAACAAAGGCCCCTATTAACAAATAACTAAGAGACAAACATACGCATCAATATAAAATATTCTTTTAAATTAAAACACATTATTTAGGCGACGAACAGCGTGACTCCGTTGCGTCGTCAACACCGGTCTAGTATTCGGTAGGTTGCCCCGTAAACGCCGAAAAACTACACCCTGCGGCCAAATATTAGCACACGCGATGGTCCCCTGCAGCGGCCGCGGCACGCGCACCACAAACGAGCTGAAGTGCAGTTGCCAATACCCATATTTCATAAAATAGGATACTTAGTATGATACAAAAACACGGAAGACAACTTACGTTACCAGTTGAATACGCCCCGAATAACGCTCTTTGTTTTTCTTTATGTATTTCGTATACTATAACTATTTTACACGCTTGGACATTCCTACAGGAATTACTTTCCAAAACATAAAGCAAAGTGAGACCCGCTTGCCTAGACGTTGGTCTGTTACAATTTGGTGCCGTGACCATGATATTAAAAAGCGTATATTTTTTCTTACTGAGTGTGATATTATTCATAGTTATTTATTGTATTATAAGGCTGTTTGATCTAGTGCTACATTCTACTCACTGTGCGTTGGCGCATTAAGGCTGCAGTGGGCCCAGTGTGCGAGAGTGCGGATGGCGATCATATTTGCATTGTATTCGCAGTTGGGGTTCGTGAGGACTCCTCGTAGCAGCGGGATCAGCTCTGGCGAACGCCCGCAGTATGGACCTGTCAAAATAACTCGTTTTTAGACACTGTTAATAATACTACATATAAGTACTTTTTTTTCTGTTTAGAATAATTAAAAGGAAACAATGTTAAAACGGGATAATAGGCGGCGTGCTATCTTTGAAACGCAAAAAGTTACAGAAATCCTAGAGAAAAGTAAAAACCGTTGAAAACTAATCTAAAAAAAATATTGATGTCCAAATAACCAGGATTATTTACTGACTGATAATGTTAAACTATCAAACATATTTAATGTCAGCCGAGACCGTCTCAAATGCATTCCATTCCAATAACTTTAAAAAATAAATAGATATTAAGAGGACAATCAATTAATGACTTTTCCTCAATTTTAAGCTTATGTCCCGAAATTATGATGATGTCCTGAAAATTGGGAAATCTGATAACCATTTTATTTTAATGTCAGATATTTTCCGTAAGGAATCAGATGCTTTGGGGAGGGCTGGGTCCACTACTGATGTTCCATAATGGTATTGTAGTACAGTCAGCATCAAAAGTAGCTACGCATAAGAAGGGGTGAAAAGCTCTTATTCCCTTATAATAAAGACTTTTGAACAAATAGAAGAACCTAAGAATATCCTTTTCTGGTCGTAGTCATTCGCGTGCAGGTTGTCCCAGATGACGGGCGGCCGGCGCAGCACGGCTGTTATCTCCTCTATACATTCAGTTGTCAGCGTCTTTGAGATCACTTTGGGCCCTGTGGAATAATAATAGGGAAATTTTTAATTGTTTATCAAAAATACTAACTTGCACTCTAAATTGCACACCAAAAAAACTAATCGCACATCAAATCGTTTTTTTGGTGTGCAAATCAGCATTTTTAGGTTGTTAGGTCTTCTTTATGATGTGCCTTTAAATACTAGCCATAATAATAAGGGCATAGTTACAAAGGTTTTGATTGTTAGCATATTGGTTCCGTACCTGGGGAATAACAGAATAGGTATCGAAAGTGGATGAATAGATGCCTGTTAGCGGTTATTTAAATGGGAGGTAAAATAAGTTCCCTAAAGTCACGTGAGTAAAGATATTAGAGTGGTTAGGGTTCACTGAGCTAGCACGATCGCATTTATATCCAACATTTAGCATCTGACACGACAAAATACTTATCGTAATACTTGAGATGTTAGCAGTGTTAGCACTGTTGCCCTTATCATATTTTTTACTTCTATTTAAACAATCATAAATCTATTTTACCAAAAATGTCATTACAATTGTTTGTCGCTGTCTAAATTTTTCCTTTTTATTTGTGGGCAAGGGAGAAAATACATTTACTCAACGTTTACTTTAGAATTGTTTGTTTATCTATGAACACAAACTTTTGCCCTTTTTAAATTTGACAAACAAAATGGCAATTACGAGTATATCCTTAAGCTTACATAAGCCTTCAAACCTACGCATAGATAGAAATTTAAAAGAAGTCTGACCACAATTACTCTGCTTTACCAAGGTTGACTGCTATACAATGCATTATGGAATCAAGTCATATAAAATTCAAAATAAAGGGAAAAATTTAATGCTCCGAGCAGGATTCGAACCTGTGATTGGCCACATATGCCAGGATGTCGCAAGTTCAAATACTAATCGACCGAAATGACGACCTGTTTAGCCTAGTTGGTAGTGACTCTGCCTCCGAAGCTTGAGGTCCCGGGTTCGAATCCCGGCCAGGGCATTTATTTGTGCATTTATCACGGATATTTGTTCTTGGGTCTTGGATGTTTTCTATGTATTTAAGTATGTATTTATCTATATAAGTATGTATATCGTCGTCTAGTACCCATAGTACAAGCTTTGCTTAGTTTGGGACTAGGTCGATTTGTGTAAGATTGTCCCCCAGTATATATATATATATACTACTCAGAGAACAACATTTATAAAAAATAAAATCTTTAATTTGAAATTCACAATTTTCTTTAGCCGACGTGACTGCTTAATAGAAACACCAACACAATTAACTGACCATTTGTGACCCTTATTACATTGAGAATAAAGTGCACGGATGATCTGTTGTGTTGGTGATGGTAGAAAATTAGTGAAATCCTAGCAGTTCTTCTTTTGTGCAATAAAGATTAAACAAATGACTAAACGTTCAAAGGTGATAGATAACACATCGTGGAAATTGACGCTAAAGTGAAGTGGAAACCTTATCGCTATAAAATCGTCCCGTCCGCAATGGCGTGAGTCAGTGGAAACATGCCTCTAGGTCATTAACACCCAAGTCATAACTTGCGGCTATAATTGACAGATGGAATACAATAACACCTTAGAACCTAAATGGTCGAGTACGGTACTGTTTCAGAGGAATTTCCTCCCTCGAGACGCTCCGGTTGTGAAATGAGCTCAAAACAAAAAATACACAGATCCCATTGTTGACCGAGCGAGCGCGGAGCGTCTCCATTTCAGCTTGAGCAAATATGCTTTCGTAACTATGTCTGTCCGGCGGTTTTTCGGCTGTTCTCGCCAATATTTATTATTATTATATCACTTGCGAGGTCTACAGCTAACAGAACTAGTTTTAAGCGATCTGCTGATACAGCTTTGTGCCCAGTGTGTTGAGGTTGAGGTACTCTAAGCAGTACACGGTCGGTACTGCACGGGTCGAACAGTACTGAGTCGAGCTGTGTTGTTAGTAGTGACCACTATACCTGTCCACATGACGTCGATCTGCTGGGACAGCTTCGTGCCCAGAGTGTTGAGGTACTCTGAGTAGCAGACGGTTGGTAATGCACTGGTTGAAAAGTACTGAGTCGGACAGTGTTGTTAGTAGTGACAAATTATATACCTGTCCACATGATGCTGATCTGCTGGAACAGCTTCGTGCCCAGAGGGCTGAGGTACTCCGAGCTGTTGATGGTTAGTAATGCACCCGGTGGAACAGTACTCAGTTGGGCAGTGTTGTTTGTAGTGACCAATATACCTGTCCACATGATGTCGATCTGCTGGGACAGCTTCGTGCCTAGAGTGTTGAGGTACTCCGAGCTGTTGACGGTTGGTACTGCGCGGGTTGAGCAGTACTGAGTCGGGCAGAGCAGGAATCGAGGGCACCCAAGATGTTGGTGGATTTCATTTGTCACAGATACCTGTTAAATAATAACAATTGTGTAAGTTATAGAGATTTAATTTATTTAAACGGACTACTGTACCCCCCAAAGTTGGAACTAACTAAAGGTAAAAATATGTCCACTATCTAATTTAAGAAAAGTAGGAAAACCATTGCTGTACCCGGATGATGTTATAATATAGACATTCGATTGAGCAAGGGTTTGCAATCCATATCCAATTTGTATGGAAGATCAGGATAACTCAGATCTGAAGAATTCCATACATATTGGATCGAGATTGCAGACCTAAAATGGGCTTCTCACTTTTAACTTTTTTGGTGTTCCTTATCAAAAGTGGTATTGTCTTTGGAAGTGCTGGTAGACTTATAAAAGATCTTGTTGATACTTTAATTTGCTGCAAACATACTTGTGCATGAGCAAAGCTCTGGAAGATCTGCTTGTCGGCTTCACTCATCTCTGGCTCAATGTCGTCAAACAACAGGGCGAAGCATGTGCAGCCAAACTGGGATACCTGCAATAAATAGTCAAATGCTTTATCCTGGATATGTAAATGTGATTGTTGTAGCTAGACCAGCTAGTCTGTAAGGGATAAATTATATATAGTATGAAGTGTGGTCATGCACTCTAAATATAATATAGGCCTTTGCCCAGTAGTAGGATCACTGTGTCTAGACCCCATTTTATAAAATCATAAATTATAATCACCTGCTCAAGTTTCCGTTTCAGCGTAGTAATTTCCTTCTGGCTGCTGTATGTGATATCCAACCCGGGTGAAAGTGCGTAACAGAATGTGATGCCTTGCGCACGAGCAGCAGTGATCAGGGATGTGAGGTGCTCTGCCTCCTCTACTGTGTACAGCTCCCGCCAGTAGGCGCGGTGCTTGTAGTCGTCTTTTGGGGCATAGACATACATGTCGAGGCCCCATTTTTTCTGTCTGGAAGTTTGTTAAGACTCTGTTATGCTAAAAGGTGAATATTCGGAGGTTTTACAGCGTTCTTTTTGTCATTGTCATCTCATTACATTTCGTTAAACGAAAATGATAACCAGGGTTAACTTTTGTTAAAAACTTAAACCTATATCAGTTCTGAGTTTTGTTGATCAAAATTCTCATGGTTTGTTCTACCCGTTGTATATATAATCGTGTACCCGACAATGACGTTAGAAACGAGCGTTTCAAAACGCCGGAGCTTCGCCCTAATATTCTAAGATGGAGAGGAGTTGAGTTTAAATGAAACCAAGAATCAAGTTGATCTTGTCTGTGGTTGAGCTATTTCTTTTGCACTCCACTCGCTGTCTCCACTCAGTTGACATGTCCTTCATTACATTTTTTTATGAATTCTGACATTGAACCACAGTCATGTACAGGAGAATTCTAAATACACTCTAATGGATGTTCTAGTATAGTTACATTTGTTGATGTAGTTGTAGTTTTATTGATAGTATATCAATAAAATGTAGATTATACTTGCCTTTGAATGATATAAGAAAATGCAAATACTTTACAATAGTATGCTGTCAACAATGGCCCAAGAAACATAAGTTACAAGCCATGAATGTATTGTGATACACAGTTTAAATAGCAGGGCTATGCCTTGAATCAATACTAGTAGATACATAATTTTATTCATATACCAGTTTCGTTTAGTAAATATGGTGAAAGTTTCTTAATTGTTTATATCAGCAACATGGCAAATTATTCTAATTATATCTAACAGTCCCATAATTCTCACACCTAATACAGTACTTACTTTTGAAAGAGATCCTTCCTCTGCTCCGTGGTCCACGGGCGACCGTAAAAGCCTGCAAATAATCAAGCTCAGGTCATTCACACCGTTCTAACTTAGAATTCCAAACATAGCTATAAAACTACACATAGTCCACCATAAAAGCTTGGTGGAGCCAATACAACTGAATTTACCTTCAACAACACCGCATATGAAGTCTTTCCGGCTAGCGTTTGCTTCGTCTGTCGAGCTTTCAGTCATTTTTACAGTAAAAACGGCGAATTAACTCTCAAAGTAACGATCGTAAAGGTAGAAAGTTTAACACGCTGGTGGTTGGTGGAAAACAACGCCTTATCGTGACTCAGAACAAACAGAGAAGTGTAGCAGTAAACGAATGATGGTTTTTTTAGATCTTGGAGCCTAGGTTGACCCGTTTCAGGCGTAAATCATTGAACTACTTAGTCCCGTAAATGGAAATAATAGGAACGGAGAGAGAACGGCGATTCGGCGAAATATGTGTCAAAAATCGAAAAGGTGTTTTTAGATGCAATAACCGGTTGAGGAGAAACACCTGTATAAGAGAAAATTGTTGCTAGAGAAAGTAAGCATTACATATGATTTTGATATTGCTGAGTTCAATGCAAATAATTTCACTTTTACATTAAGGTTCAATTTTATTACAATGATGTGTTAATTATTGTTTATTATGTCTTTGTTTCTGTTTATATTTATCAACGAAAAGCTGCACTATAAATAACCTGCAACTTTGTTTTGTTGCTTTCAAACATCATTCAATAATCAATGAAAATATATATATTTGAGTAAAAATTTAATGTTAATTTAAACTATCTGTATATATATTTCATTAATAAATGTTTGAACCTAAAATTATTTTTATTTTGTTGTATAGTATAGTTTGACATACAATTTTTCAACTAGCAACACCGGACTGACTGGCGCAATTTTCAAAGTCAATATTGAAAAGGGCGGGAAAGTTCGTGGCGAGCGCGCGTCTTTTTGTAAAAGTCTCCAAAAAAATATTTTATATTGGTCAACGCAGTGTATATTATTTGTAAATATTCTTAATAGTTAGTTTTTTTTATCTTGTACGTATATATTCATCATTTAGGTAAGTTTTTTGCACACTTTTTACTCTCGCCATGGATCCCCCTGGTGACCCAGGGGGAGGCGATGGCGCGGAGGGCGTTCCCGAAGTCTCTCACACGGTCACTATTCATAGTGACTATAATGATATCCCTGAAAACGATCATAGTGTGGACACAGATAGCTCCGTTTCATCCGGTATTCGGAAAAGGAAATCAGGTAGAAGAATTTGTCGTCAATGTAATAAAAAAAAGCGAAACAAAAAAATTGAAGAGAGAGATAGAGATTCACTCAGAGATGACTGCAATTGTCAGGATCCTACTTGCAAATCCGACAACAACATTCAAGTCCCACTCCTCTCTCCAGCGACATCACATTTAACAGTTCCAACTCCACCCTCGGTTCCAGTTCCAGTTATAGCTCCAGTCACAGCTCAGGTTACAGCTCCAGTATTGACACAGACAAACACCACAGTTTCAGACTCCCTTTCCAAGCCCACCGACAGTTTGTTTAGGAAGTTTTATGTCGACTCTGATTGCTCACCCTATGTAGTCCACGTACAGAAACAACAAGCATCACCCAACGATGGAACTTCTATTCCTTCAATTGCGTTTGGGAACTTACTTAAAAAATTGAATTTCAAAAACATTGTTAATGGTAGTGTTAAACGCATTGGAAGAAATAGAGTCACTCTTTCGTTTCAAAAATACCAGGATGCAAATAATTTCCTAAATGATAATAGGCTTGCTGATTTCAATTACAAAGCATTTATTCCATCTTTTAACGTGATAAAAATGGGAGTAGTTAAAGGTATTCCAGCAGAGTGGTCTTTGGATGAAGTTAAAGAAAACATCAGTGTGCCTGTAGGTTGTGGAGAGGTCATTAAGTTAAGAAGACTTAATTATAAAGTCATGGTGGATGGTAGCCCTGTGTGGAAGCCATCTCAATCGGTAGTCATAACATTTGATGGACAGATACTACCTAAGCGTATATTCATGTGTTACAATGCGCTTCTTGTAGATTTATATGTATATCCTACTATCCAATGCTTCAATTGCTGCCGTTTTGGACACACACAGATGCAGTGCAGATCAAAGCCCAGATGTTATAAGTGTGGACAAGGCCACACTGGTTCCTCCTGCAACATTGAGGAGGACTGTGCGTCTTGTTGCCTATGTTCGGGTATTCACTTCGCTATAAATAAACGCTGTCCTGAGTTTGAACGTCAAAAGAGCATCAAACTGACAATGGCACAAAGTGCAATATCATATGCCGAAGCTTCCAAATTACATCCTCCTGTGTCTAAGCCTTATGCTGATGTAGTCATCACTTCTCCTCCTTCCTTCCGGGCTGAAACAAATTGTCCAATAAATAGCAATATTTCTTCACAGTCATATAAAAAGACTGTCTTTCTTAAGCCTCGTAATGTACCTAAGCCTCAAAAAGGTTTTGATACTAAGTCCCATTATAATTTAACAAAAGATGTTAATATGCCATCACCTTCTGGGAATGGATGTGCCTTGCAACAAAAAGAGGAACTAACAACTAAAGATATTATTCTTGAAATTATGAAATTATTTTCCAACAGTAGTATTAGTAACACTTTAGAACCGAACATCGTTGCACAATTATTTAGTCTTACATCAAAAGCTTTAAACGCCAATAATGGCTCACAATTCCAAAATTCTTCAGTGGAATTGTCACAGCATCAATAATAAGAAATCTGACTTAATTCATTTAATTAAGAAATATGATCCATTTGTTATCACACTCTCTGAGACATGGCTAAGATCCGAGTTATGTTTCAGGGTTCCAGGCTATTCATGCCTTCGTGAAGATCGATCAGATGGCTATGGTGGCGTAGCCATTCTTGTTAAAAATTCATTCCACTTTTCTCATCATTCATTATCTCCTCACAGTAATGATTTTTCTATTATCTCAGCCATTGTAAATAACATCTGCATTGTTTCAGTGTACATACCTCATCCCACATTAGTCATTCTTAGGGAAATAAGAAGTATATTGTCATCTCTTCCTTCTCCTTTCATCATACTAGGAGATTTTAATTGCCATCACCCTGCATGGGGATGTGTCAATGTAAGTAGCTTAGGGGAAGAAATAATAGATATAGCTGATTTTTTAAACTTATGTATTCTAAACTCTGGAGCTCCCACAAGACGTTCTGCCCCCAGTGAGAGTCCTAGTGCCATAGATTTATCTATTTGTAGCTCTTCAATTGCTCCTTCAGTGTCTTGGGAGGTCCTTCCTTTCTCTTATGGTAGTGATCATTTTCCAATTTTAATTTCATTTCCATTTAAAAATAAACCTTTGGTGAAGAGGTCTCCTCTTTTAGCTTATAAACTCCAGAAAGACAAATGGGTGAATTTTAGGGAGCATTTGGATGAGAGACTGTCTGAATTACCTGAGGTGTCTCATAATCAAGTGTCGCAATCATCTGATGCTTTTGCTAAGCTTCTGATTGAGGTAGCTGACTCTGTATTTCCGTCTAAGAAGAAATCCTCTCAATATAATATCCCCAATCCTCCTTGGTGGGATCCCGAATGTACAGAAGCTGTTAAAAAAAGAAAACAGAGTGAACTTGTATATAATAATAACATGAATGACGAAAATTTTAATAATTTATTAGCTGTTATGAAGGAAACTAAACAATTCTTAAAAAAGAAGAAAATTGAGGGGTGGCGGTCTTTCTGCGCTTCTATATGCCCCAGAACTCACCCATCAGAAGTTTGGAAAAAAATTCGGATGTTCAGGGGAGCGTTTGTAGAAACTAATAACAAAATTTGTCCATCAATAGCAGGAAATTTCTTAGACAAGATAGCCCCCACCTTTTGTCCCACTGCCGTTTCCAATAAGTATAGAATATTTATGCTCTTCTAATATTGATTACAACGATACTCAGCGATTTAATAATCCGTTTACAATGATGGAGCTAAAGAGTGTGCTTTCATATGTTATAGATTCGGCCCCGGGATGCGATGGTATTCCATATTCCTTTTTGGTTCAAGCCAGTAATAATGTTTTAAGTTATTTTCTTGATCTTATCAACATTATTTTTTTGACAGGCGATATTCCATCTAAATGGAAAATGCAATTAGTGTTACCATTTCTTAAACCAAATAAACCCCGAGATGATTCAAATTCCTATCGTCCAATTGCGCTGTCTTTGGTTTTAATCAAGATATTGGAACACTTGATTAAAAATCGATTGGAGTGGTTTATTGAAAGTAAAAGATTATTACCAGATGTACAATATGGCTTTCGGAAATGTAGAAGTACGTTAGACTGTGTTAGTTTGTTAGTATCCGATGTTCTTCTGGCATTCTCCAAAAGGGAATATGTGGTAGCTTGTTTTGTAGATATTAATTCAGCCTATGATAATGTAAATATTTCTATATTAGTAAATAAATTGATACAGCTGGGAGTTCCAAGTCGTTTAAGTGTTATGATCTCTGCAATGTTCTCCGAGCGATGTATCAGATTAGATTTAGATTCAGAAATTATATATAGAACTGTATGGAAAGGACTACCACAAGGTTCGGTTTTAAGCCCCTTACTTTTTAACGTTTACACTCATGATTTAATTTCTCATTTAGCTGATCCTATTTCTGTTATTCAATATGCAGATGATTTAGTGTTATATTGTAATAATCGATCCATCCATAATGCATGTGAGATCTTAAAGTGTAATTTAAAACATCTAAAAACGTATTTGGATGAGAATGGCCTTGATCTCTCAGTTCCAAAAACATCTGCAATTTTATTTTCTCCTAGGAAAAGATCGATTGATGTCAATTTGATGTATGACGGATCTGTAATTTCTTTTTGCAATGAAGTTAAATATTTAGGAATTGTTCTAGACTATAAACTCTCAGCTAAAGGTCATTGTAATTACACAAAGAATAGATGCGAGCGGTCATTAAATATTTTGAGATGCTTGGCTGGTGTTTGGTGGGGAAGCCACCCGTTTTATTTGAAACTCATTTATAATGCCGTTATAAGGAGTGTTTTAGATTATGGCTCCTTCCTTTTAACTCCGGGCACAGATGATGCTTTTAGGTCATTAAATGTTGTTCAAAACAAATCTCTCAGGACAATTCTTGGTGCTATGAAGTCTAGTCCTGCAAATGCAATGCAGGTGGAGTGCGTGGATCCGCCTATTCATTTAAGGCGCCAATTTTTAGCTGACAGATTTATCTTCAGATCCCTGCAGTTCTCAAATCATTCTCTAATTTCTAAATTATCTACCCTTCACAATCTCATTCAGACATCTCAATATTGGCGTAATAGGAATCCCCCTTGCATAATAATTAGCTACCTTAAATTCCTGTCTTTATCTTCGCCTACGGTTCGACATCTTTCGCTGCCCATTTATGAGATAGATTTTGACGCTTTGATTATTGCTCCGCAAGTCATGTTAGACTCCGATATTGTCAAAGATGGAATAAGTGCAAGACCGGTGTTTAATAATTTAGTGGGTGAAAAATGGTCAGATTGGCATCATATATACACAGATGCGTCTAAAAGTTCTGCATTGAGCTGTGTTGGGGTTGGAGTCTTCCATCAACAGTTTAATACTGTGCTGAAAATTAAGCTACCTCCAGAATCTTCGGTTTTTACCGGAGAATTATTTGGCATTTTCAAAGCAGTGGAATATGTCCACATGATGAATTTCACAAATACCGTGATCTTTTCGGATTCTAAGAGCTGTCTCCAAGTATTACTGAAGTCACCTTTTAAAATGACAAATAATTATCCGTTGCTATACGAACTCCGTGCCCTTTTGTTGAAATGCCAAACAAAAGGTCTCGTTGTAAACTTTGTCTGGGTACCAAGTCATTGTGGCATTCCAGGTAACGAAAAAGCTGATAGTTTGGCTGTGGATGCTGTTGTTTCTGGTGACGTCTTTCCGTATAAGAACTATCACCATGACATACTTTTACTTCCCAAAAGATATCTCCAGTTGTCTTGGGAGTTCTTTTGGTTTTGGAGTAGCTTGGACACAGGGGGTTATTATTATAGGATCCAAAGTGATATCCCTTTGAAACCATGGTTTTTCGGCAAAAAAACTTATAATAGGCGTGAGATATCATGTATATCCCGTATGAGACTGGGCCACACCTGTGCTCCGTCTCATTTGACTAAATTGAACATCATAAATGAGCCTAGTTGTGACTGCGGTGCTGAGGAAGCCGATGTTAACCATATTATACTATCTTGCCCGCTTTATGATCGTTCCGAGTTTTTTGATGCCCTTCGATCTGAAGATGTTCCATTTCCCACCGATGTTCCTTCTCTACTTGTTAACCCAGTTACTTACAATATATTAGCTAAATTTATCAACAACACTAATATCAAATTATAGATTTTATTTATGTTTAACTATTTATGTATTCTTTTATTCAGTTTTACCTGCATTGACAATTTTTTCCAAATTTTAAATCCCCGTCCGTTATCCTTTTTCCTATTTTTCCTTCCTACCCTTTTTGTGTAGATTTTCTACTTGATAATGGCTATGGGCAAAAGCCCCAAGTCCATATAAAAAAAAAAAAAAAAAAAGTCAATATTTTGAGAATCAAAAGAGAACATTGTGTGTGAATATTTCTCCATTTCTTTCCTGAATCCTAAATTAAGGTAAACGCTTTATTTTATAATTGTAATCCATTAATCACATAATAATTAAGGGATTATATAAAGGCGAAAGGAAGGGAAATAAAACTAAACCAAATTTATTTAACTTTTCATTCTTTAAATTTCCCTATTTTACATATTTAAACTTAAACTATAAAACGTAGAGATCGTTCACGTTAAAATATAATACTGGACTTAACATTTAAATTTACTTTCTGTCATTGAATGTAGAGAGAACCGCACTATTATTTCCTCCAGAAAAAGAATCCTAATGAATCCTCGACCAACTTCCCAAATAGGTACAAACTATTATTTGATAGGTAGGTACCCTTCCCAGATTGAATACAGTCGATAGGCCGGTTGCCGACCAGCTAATTTGGTATGCCGGTTTGCGACCACTTGTATGATGAGTTGATAAACAAAAAGGATATTGACTCGTTTTTTTAATGGTTTCGCTATTAATGACTACCAAATAAAATGTATACAGTTCACTATTTCTTTAGGGTCTGTAAAAGTATTAAATATCTTGAATTGAAAAAACCACGTCCTTCAGTTGGTCGCAATTGTCGCAAACAGACGCTGGGCGCGTAACTGGCCTAGCGTATTCAGTATTACAACATTTAGGTACATGAAAAATTATAAATGTCTTATTACATTACGTGCCCTAGACGATCCCCATTCGGAGACAAGTGCACAGCCGGTTGGATGCATGGATGTCAAAGCCCGCGCAGACACCTAGCCTAGCTGAGCGCCGAGCGGTCACCGGAGTTGTGCGTTCGCGTTCCATCTACAATAGTCAAATGGAACGTGAACGTAGATTTTCGGTAACCGCAATCTGTCTGCGCGGGCTCTAAGATGCCGTTACTTAGTTATAATATCTGTCGAATCCGACATTTTATTTAGGCCCAGCCCAGGTCGATCTCACCCGTGGCGCACCCGCGGCGGGCGAGAATTAACGACCGCTCCCGAACATTTACGAACACAGCATATATAGACGCCGCGGGCGACGGCCCGCTGCTCGCCGCGGGGGGCGGGCCAGAACGACCTGGGCTGGGCCTGAAGCTTGAAACGTACGGAGCGCGGCGCAGCGTAGTTGCGGGGCGGAGGCGGTTTTGCGGTAAAGCGAACGCGATTCCGGTGGACGTCGCACCAAAAAACCGCGTGGGATAGCGGAGCGGAGGCGGTGTGTGTGACATATGAAGACTATCGACAGTCGAAAGTTTCGGAAAAATCAAAAATTCTAAATCGCGTCTACCCGCCACCGCGCCGCGCCCGCTCTGTGCTATGAAAGATTGCACTTAGCCCGATGGCACACTTGTCCCGACTGACCCTATTTATTCCATTTTCGTTATATTTACGAATAGGTACAAAACGTTTAACCAATTTTTTATTTTAGTTTAATGACTAGATACATTACAGGACATTTCAATAACCTAATAAACGTTCATTATTTACAATGATTTACTAACATATATTTACAACAACATCGCCTAGCCTACTAGAGTATTTTAATTTGTATTTAATACCTTATCTTATGATATATTCGATGGGCAAGCAATCGTATAAGTACTATGTGTTTTATAATGTTTTTTTTAATTAATTCTCAGTCGTTCTTATAAACTGTTCCGCAACCAATCCGCAACAACTAAAACTAGCCCAGTGACAGATTCACGATTTTGTCTTGGAAAGGCTTGACTTGGCTTGGCACCCCGCTGTACATTATTGTAAGTATAAGTCTCGCTCCTACTCTGGTTCCACTAGTGTCTAGCTCTATAGGTTACAAATACACGTGGACTCTCATTCTCATCAGAAGTCTCGTATCAAATACAAGGATAGACTGATTGAGTGACGTCTCGTCACGTCACGGCTTCAGTTGTTCAAGCCCCGCAACATGGGAAGCCTAGATATAGTAAGGCTAGAAATACACGGCGGAAACGCCGCGCGTGGGCAAGTGTCAGCCAAGCATGCCCGACATGTTGCCGTGCACGCGCATGTGCCGGTTCAGGTTGCCAGACTGGGAAAATCTGGGGACAAATAGAAAGATCAATAAATAAGTAACTAACAAGTAATTTTTTAACAAAAAAACACCGACTCCAAACTTTAAGACCCCATCCTCCTGCTATATAATTTGAGGAGTTCCCTCCATTTTGCTATACCCCATCTTCCTTCTATATAATTTGAGGAGTTCCCTCGATTTTTCCAAGATCCCGTCATCAGAGCGAGACTTGGTAACAATGGGACCAACTAGAAAACATACCCTTTCAAACAAAAAAGGATTTTTTTCAAATCGGTCCACTTAGTCTCAGTGTCGAAAGAAGTTGGTTAAAAATAGGCACTCAATGAAAAATTTAAGTGTTGCCAATTCAAAATACTGTGTGTGCTACATCTTTGGCCTTGTGTCTCATCCTGAGATGTGAGTGAAACTTTTGGGTGGGTTGCACCAAACCTCCCTGTAATCGATATTGACCATTTCTTATGAGATGACAGCTGCCACCGCCATATTTAACGGTCTGTAATCGGAAGTTGGTGCAACTAATTCTTAGACTCTTGGCTCATGTCAGGACTATTACTAACAGAGACCGTTCAGGTCAGCGATATGATATAACAAGATTGTGACGAATAGCTGGATTGAGTGGCAGGCCACAGTTATTTTCACAAAACAATACGATTGATTTCTCTGTTCGACTTTATACCGTAGGTACACGATCTGTATGCTCGATTAGAATTGACAGACTTTTAGGATGTTTTTCCAATAAATACTTTCTCAACTCTAATAAAAGCTAGGTTTTTATTAACTGCCTTTATTTAAGGTCTCTTCTGGATTATTAGATTGCTTCGTAGTCTTTAGCTAATCTGTCTAATAATTAAATGGAGTCACCGATATAGCCCTCAGAATAGCTAAACTTGAGCGACAGTGGGGCATATAGCACGTAGAACCGATGGTCGTTGGGGCGGAAAGGTTCTCAAGTGGCGACCACGTACCGTGCGGCGCAGCGTGATGGGCAAGCCCCCCACAAGGTGGACTGATGACCTGGTGTCGGTCGCGGGAGTTCGCTGGATGCGGTGGCGTAGGACCGATGGTCATTGTGTCACTCTTTGGAGGCTGCCTGTCCCCAACAGTAGACAACCTTCGGCTGATTGATGATGATGATCCATTGATCCCCGAATTTTTTTCCATATGAGATATACTTACCTACTGCTCTATAATAAATTCTCCCTTACCTGAGTAAGCACAGCTTGCATTGATACGGCTTTTCTCCGGAGTGAATCCGGAGATGCTTCGTCAGTGTAGAGCTATCGGAGAAAGCTTTCTTGCATGATCGGCATCTGAGAACACATTAGATATTTTACACTATCAGCTTTCCCGAGGGACTACAGTATGGGGTTCTTCATAATATATGTATAAATTGTTAAAGGATCGCCAACGCGCATGACAAGAAATGCTGATTTAAGGTAAACAGCCCAGTGGTCGACACCCAATACTTGGCACTTTCAATCTTATGTCATAACAAAGGTCATCACTGTAGGTAGATGCCATGTCAACTATAGGGCTGGCATTAAGGTGTCAAACTTTGGGGCGCTTACCCTATTGGAAAGTTATACTTACTGATAAGGTCGTTCACCAGAATGCGTCCTCATATGCGTCGTAACACTCGAGCTTTGACTGAAACGACGGTCGCAAATGGGGCACCTGCAATAATATCCCGAATCAACAACAATACCATAGATAAGACGACCACTTTAGCTTGGTTGCTAGTGACCCTGCCTACTAGGCTGATGGTCTCGGGTTAAAATCCCGGTCAGGCTATTTATTTGTGTGATGAAATTTGTTCCTTAGTTTTGGATGTTTTCTATGTCTTTTATACTTAATTTTATCACACACGTGGAGTCAGGATGCCCATAAACTATTCAAAAGTTTTAAGAGACTGTTAGAAACCATTCATGAGTCATGGCATAGCTGTCTCATTTCTCGGAAAAAAATAGGCATCGCCGTTCAACGGATACAGTTCCGCAGCCATCTAGTGGCATGCAAAGTCAATATTAACTTTGATGAATTTAAAAATAAACAAAATAACAATAGTCATGAACAAAGAAGAAACATGTCTATGCAGTATACAAAAAATTCGGAGTATTTCAAAATGTGCGTTGGTCATTTTGATTTTAAAATTAAATTATTACTATTATTAGAGGTTTTATATGTCAAGATTTTAAAATATACAGTATGCAATGTCATTTCATGTCACGGTATGTAGTTTAGTTTTAATTTATTGAAGTCAGTTAAAAATACTTCTAATCTTAAGTACGCAATTACACACTTAGTGACAATATAAGCGAACATGACTTTAATGACAAAGGACATTAAAAGCATAACTACAGATATTTTTGTCACTTCGGGAACGTACAGTCAGCTGACTGTACGTATACTTAGGGTCCTGAGTCAGGACTCCTGACATGAGTGAAGAAGAGGCCAGCGAGAACCCTGTTGTGCTGTGCCTGTTCTCAATTTTCTGTCTTGGATCACTAACCTGAACGGCTTCTGCCCCGTATGAGTCCTGACATGGGCGGTCAAATTCGCCGCCTGCGAGAAGCTCTTGTTGCAATCCCCGCATCTATACGGTCGCTCTCCCGAATGTGTACGCAGGTGCGTTTTCAGTGTGCTCGGGCGTGCGTAAGTCTTGCCGCAGATACGACAGAGGTTGGGCTTCTGTTCGTCGTCCTCTGAGCAGCCGCTTAGTGCGCCCATCTACAAATGTACAAGGGTCATTAGTCATTACAAAGAACGCGTTACAAGGGAAAATTTACTGCAGAGACTGACAGAAAAGTTCTTTTAATACACTAGAGGGCCTGCCGTGAACCGAAAACTAGTGGCGATTAAGGTCGCCAGAACACTTGAGGACGCGCTGTGTTGAGAGTAGGGGGCCTGAATGTGTGTCTAGCCGACAAGTCAATACAACGAAACCTCATATCATGCAGACCGTACGCTTGTGTGCCACCGTCGTAGTATAAAAAAACGAAGTTTGTCCGTGTATGTCTCTCTCTGTCGCACTTGCAAATTCAGGCGATAGAAAGAGCTTACAAACAAACTTCGGGGTTTTTGAAATTTCGGTTCGCTGTGAGCTGTGAGCCCGCTTCCACAATCGTATCAATAATTTGCGCCCGCAGTGGTATCATTGGAGATATCGAACTTGCAACCCTCAATATGAAAGGAATTAAACGAATCGGCATTTGTTTGGATCAACAGCTTAACCTACCTATTATAACTATATAACCTTAAATAACATGTTACATCCCCAAACGTAAGTGATTCCCTTCGGTTTGATTAACGTCTCGAAACCTAAAGTTAGGTACCAAGCTAAACTTTCAATACAAAAGGTTAGGTAAAACCTACAACTAGGTAATTTTAGAAGCCAATCATTAGTTATACCTAGTACATGTATACGCTAAGTTATATAAACCTATAAGCTCAGCGAGTTATTTTTCTCCGACAGGGAAAATTCGAGAAATTCTGCAAAGCGCAATTAAGTCTTCTTCAAAGTTTTATAGAAAGCCTTTGCAAAATGTAGCCAAAAAAGCTTGCACAACAGTTCGAGAACAATTTTTGCGGCTCGTGATTTCTTTTATAAATATCTTGTATAATGCTGTTGGATGTTTTCGGGACAGAAGAAGTTCTAAAAATTGTTGGGGCAACGTGATTTCTTTGACACGTGAATCACGTGATCCAGTCCTTTTTAAATGCTACACCGACATTACGATTCCACCGGTTCGTGCTCGAAAGATAAGGACACTTGAACCTTAATTTCTGGTTCTGTTATGATTGATAATATCGACGCACACCCCTCTCGTAGGTACCTAGGTACTTGCTTAAATCTGTATGAACCACTTTCATTATGAAATACCACAGAATAGTATAAATAATATAATAGTATTACATAGAAATACCTGACAAAACTGATCCGATATGAGCAATTATTTTTTACGTTATCCTACTGACAGCGCCACAAATGCAGTCTGAATGAAATAACAACAAATGCAGAAAATCTGTCGGTTATTGTTATTATCTAAAATTAACAAAAATATCCGTCGTAATTCTACAAAGACAATCCTTTAAATTAAAATATGAATTATGTTTAATTATGGCCAGTTAAACTTACCTGAACCTTCCCACTAGCATTCACACACGCCGTATACGCGTAATCCTGCGAATGCATCTGTCCCTGATGATTCAGTATATAGCCATTTCCCAGCCCTTGCTCCTTCTGGCTCTCCTGCACAAAAATCCTGGACGGCGACCGCTTCAAACTCTGCATCTTCTGCCCCCCGAAATTCCCTTTCTGTTGAAACAGATAGTTGTTCTGCTTCTGGGCATTCTGTAGTTGAAGAGGTTTGAATGATGAGGTGGCTGTGATGAGCGGGTCGGACTGGTTGGGAGTTCTGAAGTCAGCGGTGAAGGAGTAAGTTGCTGCGGGGTAGGTGTTGGGGCTCATCATGTTTTGCGTTTGTGGATAGACCACGTTCACTGAGGGTGCTGACGCGTTCTGGTTCCATTGCACCTGTGGAATAATGAAATGATTGATTGCCTAGAATTTAAGTTACAACAGCTAGTTGTATACAATTTCGACTATACAATTAGACCCAATGGTTCGGAAAAATGAGGAGTCTACAGAGAATGACACCCGCAATTTGAAGAAACCAGATGTCGCACATCCTTAGTAACAGAAATGGTATTAAGTACCTACTACAAGGTTTTTAGGGTTCCGTAGTCAACTAGGAACCCTTATAGTTTCGCCATGTCTGTCCGTCCGTCTGTCCGTCCGTCCGCGGATAATCTCAGTGACCGTTAGCACTAGAAAGCTGAAATTTGGTACTAATATGTATATCAATTACGCCGACAAAGTGGTAAAATAAAAAGTGGAAAAAAATATTTTATTAGGGTACCTCCCCTATACGTAAAGTGGGGAGTGATTTTTTTTTTCATTTTAACCCTAACGTGTGATATATTGTTAGATAGGTATTTAAAAATAAATAGGGGTTTACTAAAATCATTTTTTGATAATGTTAATATTTTCGGAAATAATCGCTCCAGAAGTAAAAAAAATGTGTGGGGGCGGGGGCCTCTAACTTTTGAACCATAAGTTTTAAAAATATGAAAAAAATGTTTATTGTACCTGTCATTTCTACAAAATCACAATGAAATGACGTGCTTTTTAGGGTTTTGTGTTTCTGTACTTAATATGTCAACTTAATGTGACGGACGGAAAACTACGGAACCCTACACTGAGCGTGGCCCGACACGCTCTTGGCCGGTTTTTATTAATACTACTTAGGTAATAGTATAGACTAACAGTCATCTAATAAGTATATCATTCGACGCAGTATATAAGGGAAGTGTTTAAATAGCCCCAAGGGTAATATTACAAATCTAACTAACTCTACGTATTAGACTGAATTTGTCTGTATTTTTACCTGTGTTTTGTGTACAATAAAGTATTTACATACATACATACACACTCTCTATCTATTAGCATAGGTACTAAATAGATAGGTATCCCTTCTTACTCATTTTTCGTATATTTTTCCCAGTTAGAATCAGTTTCCTTGTTAGGTAAATGCGTCAAAACATTCACGAATTACAGTGTTAACACACACACGTGCCGCGGCTTACACAAAAGTACGTACGTTTATGCCAGAGTGGAGTCCACTGTAAGTATACCATTAACAGCTTATTGTTGCTATTATTAAGTCGTTATTATCGAAACCATCGAGCGAATATTATTTTGTAGAAAAAAACATTAGTAACACTGTGGATTTGTTTTATTTAAGACAAACCTACGCAAATGGCTTCTGTAAGTATAATAAATAGGTGGGGTATTTATTTTCAAAAATCATTAGAAGTATGCTGTCAGGATCAGGATGAAAATTACGAAATGTAAATGTAGCAAAATGAAGCATTAATCTTGGTTTTAGGGAGGTAGGTATGAAACGTTTGCCAATGAAGTAGTGGGACCCCATAAAAAAACACCGTGTTAGCTTCATATGATATATATATCATCAGCTACTTTCTGCTGCCTATATAGCTTGGCGGGCTGGGCTAGACTTTATGTTGGAGATGATTGTCACTAGTGAGCAAAGATGATCGGCAGACAGGCGTTCAGGGTCATGTTCACATGTTCAAGGGAGGGGGTTTAGTAACAGTTAATGTGTCATCTGTAAGCAGAGCTGCCCGGCTAGCACAACTTGGCACGCGAGCTATCTCACGCGCGAGATAGACAATCCGTCTCTTTCTGTGTGTACCAATTAGAAAGAGGCGGATAGGCGTGAGATAGCTCGCGCGCCAAGTTATGCTAGCCGTCCTGGTCGGGCGGGCAGCCATGCATGGTTATGTTCATGGATACGTTCACGACACAGACGGGGAGAGGGGGCGGTGTAGTAACAGTAATGTGTCACCTGTGATCAGAGCTGGTCAGGCGGGCAGTCGTGCATAGTCATGTTCATGGACACGTTCACGACTCAGACGGGGGAGGGGGTGGTGTAGTAACAGTAATGTGTCACCTGTGAGCAGTGCTGGTGTGGTAATAAGCCATGCATAGTCATGTTCATGGACACGTTCACAACACAGACGGTGGAGGGGGCGTGAAGTAACAGTAATGTATCACCTGTGAGCAGAGCTGGTCGGGCGGGCAGTCATGCATAGTCATGTTCACGGACATGGTCGGGAGGAAGTGGCGGTGTGGTAACAGTATATTTTTTGTAAATTAATGTGTCACCTGTGAGCAGAGCTGGTCGGGCGGGCAGCCGTGCATGGTCATGTTCATGGACACGTTCACTGACATGGTCGGGAAGAGTGGCGCGCCGCCATAGTGCTCGTAGTACGGGTAGCCGCCGCCGCCGTTCACCATCATCTTAACAATGAGAAGCACGAAGTTATTGGACGAATATGAATTTTCAAAAATTTGCACTGAAAATTCATCAATTTCATCATCATGATTTTGTCATCGTTTTCCACCAGGTGAGACTAAGGCCAACCCTCAGATCATTCTATGATCTGGTAATCGCTGGTGAGTCAATCATAAAAAAAATCCTGACCGAATAGTGTTCGCTACATTAGAAGGATGGCAATCAGATCATTGCTGACTTAAAAGATTTGTCACAAAGACTTATTATCTCTGCGGTATTTTGTTGATAGTCATATCAGCAACTTTTTACGAAACGTCGACAACGCTCGGTTAACTACTATGGAGTTTGTAGGAAAATATGATTAATGACGTCACAATTTTCTATGATCAAACTGCGTCTCCGTGCGTCATGTTTATTTATTTAAATTATTAGCATAAAAAGCTGAAAGTTGAAATTTTCGAGTAATTTCAAAGTTTTGTTTATTGGTAATGTAAAAAAAAATGTTGTAAAATATCTGCCGTAGTTCGTTATTTTAACTCGAAGACATAAATTCATATGAATAAATCAAAGTTTGTAAACATACTCGTAGTACACCAAGTTTGACATTAGTAAAAAAACTTTTCTAGGAGCCAGGTGAAATTCTATTTTAAGGTATGTCTGAATGACTGAAGGGACACATATTTCATAAAAAAAACCTCACTCTCTATATGTGCTAAGTAAAATAGGTACAGACCTAATAACCTTAGCTATGAACCATCCAGACAAACAAGACTTTCGATAAAAAAAACTGCACTCGAATCGGTTTAAGGATGATTCACAGACTCACAGTAGACCGTTCCGTGTCCGGGCCGGCCCGTTTCTTCTAGAGAAATACGCCGGCCGTTGCGTTTACTGTCATAGAAGTCGGGCCGGCCCGGACACGGAACAGTCTACTGTGAATCATATCACCCTTTATCCGTTTGGGAGCAACGATACCACAGACAGATACACATGTTAACCTTATAGCATCCCTCTTTTGTGTTGGGGGTTAAAAAAAATTGAAATGCCGTGGAATCGACGGAAATTGAAATCTAGCACTTAAGTAGGTAGCTGAGCTAACATGCGAAATGAAAATATTACATTAAAACTGGTCAAATGCTAGTCTGACTCTCGCGATATAGGGTTCCGTATATAGAGTTAGTTTACAACGGATTTTTGATGATAAGAAACCTAGATAGGGATGTGGTTAAATTTTTCCTATCATCTTTACATCAACAATAGAAAAAATCAGTTGTAAACGTCGGAGATAATAGGCAGAGAAGGTACCTAAGACTATTATCCAACATTTTCCTTTATACCTAAATCGAAAATTACCGCTACAACGATATGTTAAATGTTTCAGAATCTGCATATCAAGCTCTTGCATATATGTACGAGTAAGACTTTGAATAGGGTCTAAAATCCTACATTATTATGGTCTCTAATCCTAATTTTTCCATTTTATAGAGTCAATAAATAGTTCAGAAATACATTTGAATTTTGCATTTTCAATTTCCGCTCGAAAACGCTAGCCGCTATGCTGTGACATCACACGGCACTAAAATATGAAAATTTCACATTTCACGCTCGCGTTGTTTCAACAAATGAGCAGTCAAGTAACTTTTAAAAATACGTGTCTATATAAATAAACGTCAATAATTATTGTGTAAAAACATATTTTGTTATCAAAGATTTTACGAAACTATGTGATTAATTTATTTGCACTAAATAAAATAACGAAACGAATTATGTACTTAAGTAAACATACCCCGATACAAACGTAAAACGGACCGTTTTGTAATCGTTGACGTCACAATTAACATTCGCAATGGCGGCTAGTGTTTGGTGATTATATTTTTTAGATTGTAAAATACCCTATTTCTGATTCCCTCATATCTGATAGTAGTTTTTCATAGAAAATAAAAGAAAGTATTTTTTATTTCTTAAAACACTTGCTTCGGTTTGTCTTATTTCAAATCAATATCATAAGTAGTTCCTGAGATACATATCTAGTTGTCACAGACGGACTAACAGAGTCGCACTATAGAAGTTAATAGTTCTTTACATCGTGAATTCGCAATCTACCTACATAATACAATTTGAAAGATGTAGTCTGAAGGATAGACTGCATGGTAGCTTTAAGGAAAATTTGCTGTGCCCTGAGTTAATGTTATGATATGAATCTTTTAATGTATTGCATGAGCATGATGCAATAAATGAAATGAATCTATTAACAATAAAACGTGAACCACACGAAAATTAAAACCCCATATTGCAATTCAATCTACGGATATCAAATGCGAAGCCCCCAAATTCCCTCACTCTAATTACAATTATTATTTTCATAACGATCCCACTTTTCCACCCTTTGCGTGCGAACAAGACGACTATAAAAACTAAGCTAAGCCCTTATCATTCTAACTTATTCTCACTGGCGAAATGTGCGAGTGTGAGCGGGATGACTAGATACCTGTGGGTGTACAGTTTCGGTGGCGCAGTCCCCATGCACGACGGCATGCTTGAGAGAGAGCAGGACGTCCGCAGCTTCGCCGCCTCCCCTTTCGCGGCATTCGCTCCCATTGTTCCTGCTTAGAACGGAAATGAATTAATAGTTGTATTTGTATGTTGGTGTGTAGGTATCGCCACGAGAGTTGAGGTGAATGGTTACACACACTGCTACATAGAGTACTAATAGCAAAAAAGGTAGCGAATGAACGAATGAGTGAATGAAATTTAAGTGCACGATTGAATTATATATTTTCGAAAAATAGGTAAAACAAACAGCCAGAAAATAAAATTATGCTTTAATAGTTTTACTAGTCACTTGACATATCTTCTTCCGATTCATTTAGATTTATTTCAAGGGTATGGTTTTCGGACAAACTATCAATCTTAGGTTCCATTGACCTGTATCTTTCTTCTTGTTCTTGAGTTTTTCTGAAAATACTGTGAAATGTCTCTTGATTAAGTGCTTCAATTTCTTCTTCTAATTTTCTCATGACGCTGTTAAATGTGAACTCAGTATTACTGGCCGCTACTCTTCCTTTTATGATTCCCCAACAAAGTTCAATGGGATTGAGATCGGGATGGTACGGTGGGAGACGTAATACCGAGTGCCCATGTTCTTCCAGCATTTTATCCAGAACGTATTTCTTATGTCGTGGCTTATGAAGCTGAATAATATCATATAAAACGGGCTTCGTGTTCTTTTCAGGGTATGTTATATTCTGCTTATTGAGCCAGGCCAACATTTCTGCTTTGTTTGAGTTTTTCTTTGGACTGTTCATACTGTACATTATGATAAGAAGCATTGTCTACAACTAAAACGGAATTTGGTTCTAGATTTGGCAAAAGTTTCTCCATGACCCATTTTCTGTAATTGGCAGAGTTCATAGACCCATGATAATCGCCAGTTTTTTTATTTGACTTGAACGTGATTAGTGCGTTCGATAAAATACCATTTTTAGTACATGCGTGCACAATAATACAACGTTGACCTTTAGATATGGGCACTTTACATCCTTTATTAGTTTTATCAGTCCAAGCCTTTGCTGTTGAATGCGAGCTATCAATGTAGGATTCATCGGTGTACACGATAGGACGCCCCTGCTTATTATATTCCTCTAGCTTGTTTAGATATAGAGTCCGTTTTAATCTAATGTCATGATTTTCAATAAGACACTGTCGGTTTGATTGCGATTTATTCCAGCGAAAACCTAACTTAAGTACGTACAATTCTCCTCAATGAACGTTCCGATCCTGCGAAGTTCATGTCACGTTTTAAAACATCGAGAATTTTTTTATTGTGGGCAATGTTTTGTGTACTAAATGGAAGTCATATATGCATCTTCTTATGACATCGTAATCGAATTTATCTAAATTGGTTTTTGGTGATAATCTTGGTCGCTTCAGTCCCGGTGTCGTGAACGTGGTTGATGGAGTAGATTGTTCAGTTGATGATGGGCTGTTTGCTCTTGTAGTTTCCTTACACACTCCAGTTACGATTCGTTGTCCAAAAAAAATGTGTACGAGTAATTGCAAACGTTTGGATAGGAGTAGCTGTAAACCTATTTTTAAGCAACTCAACGTTTTACCATTGCCATGTATGTATATATTAAAAATTTGTAGCTTTGTTAAGAAATTTCCAAAATATTTTGTGAAACGATCTGATATTTGTTCTGGCAATCCAAGATTTCAATATAGGGATCTCTTAATTAAACCACGCTGTGAAACTGACATTTACAAAAGAAATGCTTATAATATGAGTATCAGTATTTATAATAAGTTACCAGCACATATAAAATCATTAGAGTGCAAAGCATTCAAGCGAACCTTAAGAACGTGGCTCCTAGAACACTGTTTTTATAATATGAATGATTTTATGAACTACAACGCTGATTAAGATTAGTAATTACAAATTTTACTGTCAATACTTATATGTAGCAGTGCAGCAGTAACAATTCAAAGTATATTAGTATATAAGTTAATAAAGTTTAGTGTATTATTTAATTGTACCCATAGATGATAATCCATGTTTATCTCTGTGTAACATAATATTTGCATGCTGTTAAGAAATGGCTGAAGAAGGCTGAACAATTTGTTAACCCAAGACTTGTAACACACCCTTTTTTCTGCAAATTTATTATTATTGTTGAATGCTTGACTTTGATACACCAGTTACTTCTGCCGTAACATCATATAATTCTGTCATTGATAAATGTTGGCCATTATTTTTTAAGTTATACCTAAAATGAGAGAATACTCTGAATATAATTTCCCGACTTTGACCATTTAATGTTTTCCCACGACCCATCGTTTCGCTAAAAAAGAACTTGTTTCCGTAGTTATTTAAATGACCCCCCGTTTTCTTACTCGTGGAAAATGCAAATGTCAATATATATGACAACGATAAAAGAAGTGCCACATAATGCAATAGATAATTATCTGAATAGGTTTGATAACGAAATGCCGAAGTAATGAAAATATATGTAAAAATAAAAACAACATAATACTTTTAAAGTAAAAAATAATTTACGATTAATATATTCATCTGTCCTTTACCAATTCATTCAGATAAATATTCATTTAAATAAAACTATTTTAATTAGACAATGTTGCCTATATTATCAGTTAGTACGTAAGTATGAAATATATGATTACTAGCTTCTGCCCGCGACTCCGTCCGCGTAGAAGTCGTTTATCGCTGTTCTTGAGGGAATAGTGTAGCCTATGTGTTATTATGATGTGTAAGCTACATTATTGTAAAGTTTCATTAAAATCGTTCTAGCCGTTTAGACGTGAAGAGGTAACAAACATACACACTCACAAACTTTCGCCTTTATAATATTAGTAGATCTGTTTTAATTCAATCGGATATTTTTGTCTAAAAAAATAATTGTAACTAAATAAATTGGAAAAATCTTTAGACAATCTTGCAGTTTGCTATTTTGCTATCGGTACGAAAAAAGAACACTAATTTCAAAACCTCTCTATAATTACATGCAATGTTGAATGTGTGCGTGGCCTCAACTCTCGTGCCGATACCTTATAGCATTAGTACCTATTGGGAATATGGCGGTCGGGACGGGGAAATTTGGCGGATGGAAAATGACTGAAAATGTACGAGGGCTATTCCGAAAGTTTTTAGCTGCTCTCACTCTATTCATGCGATATATGTTTTAATGATACCATTATGCGGATAATTTCGATACATATGTGTTGGGGTGAAACTGTTGATGAAAGTCGCTCGGGTTTTTTTATTGTGTTTTAAATACGACGTGTCAACAGTCCTATCGAATATGCGATGAACGGGTCACAATACCAATTTTGTGTTGCGGGCCAATATTAATTAATACATCACCACAACTAAACGGAATTTTATCCACCGCAAACTATGAATGTTCCCTGTCTCTACCCACGTAATCTGTTTCGATTACATGAAAATCAGCGACAATGAGCAGGTGTTTCCAATATTAGTCTAGGTCGCGATATTAGACTAGGGACTGATGGTCTCCATCACAAAAAAAACTAAAATTAAATAAAACCATTTAGTGATTTTACATTAATATCAGCAAAACTAAGTTAGGAAGTAATCCCGGGCATTTTCCACCACAATTGTTTGGGATTTCGATGCCAAAACTATTTTTAGGTATCAAAAATAGTAATATTTTCGCAAATTTTTAAAAGCCCATACAAATGGCCTTTTGGTAAAAGAAATGTTGTGAAAAAAATACTTGTTGCTTACAAACGATTTTATCTCAGCTCATAACTTTTGAAATTACCCACCTAATGGTGTAAATAAAAAATATATCACATGAATAGAGTGAAAGCAGCTAAAAACTTCCGGAACAGCCCTCGTATATTAAGTAGGTACAGTCACCAGCATTAATATCTGCCTAACATAAGCCGGCAGAAATATCTGACACGTCCTAACGGCCCTACAAATAGAGTCGCGTCAGATATTTATGCGCGCTTTGTTGTGGCAGATATTGGTGCTGGTGACTGTACATCGAAATGGTTGCCTGCTTCTTCTTTTTCCTGCAAAGGATAAATAGAAAATGTATGCACTCCCTTAGTTACTCTTTAATTTGAGACCCCACTCTTTAATGGTCCTACCCTATCAAAATGTATAGGGATTTAAAAAAAATTGTGAAATAGGTCCCAAATCTCAAATAATAAGCGCGACCGTACCTCAAGTGCAAAAATAGTGGAATTCTAACGTTTTCAATTTCTTAAAAATACTTGGGTGCTCCATTTACATCGGAATACCATGTCAATACAGGCAGTAAAAAGTCGTTAGTCCTAAATCAATTGGTTTCAAAAACTTCCTTAGTACCTACAGCTACTGAAAAAGTACGATAAGCCAGAAAAAAGGGATCATTAAAAAATCTTAACTTTTTCCAAATGTATGGTAGTACGGAAAACATACAATTTTCAAAATAAAATGGAGCATATCTTGGAAACTAAGAAACTTGTGAAAGCAACTTGTGTCTAAAATATCTAAAATGACCTCCTCTATCATCCCTGAAAGTCTTTGCATTCTGTTACCAAACAACCTGTATAAACCAGACCTAAAGCAAAATTCGATATTGCTTTTTGATAAGCTCGTGACATCCCCAACTTGTGACATGGCCGGCCGCCATGTCATAGTTATACTAGTGAACTAATTCGAATGGCAAAATTTGACAGGTCAGCGGTAATATTGTTTCACAAACAGTCGCCTGTCATTAAAATTAGTCGAATAACATTTCGATTTCATCTTAATTGTTTGCCGGTAACATCACGAATTCACGACATTTCACAATTGACAACATTTCATTTTTTTAAGCAGGCTTTTTCCCGATGTAATCAAATAGAGGATACAAAGCTAAGTAAAACCACATTTTTAAATTCTCGAAAATATCCCTATTTCATATAAATAAATCAATTTCAAAAGTGCCTCATTCTAAAAGAGAGTATTAAGTGACAAGTAAGGCGTCACAGCGTAACAAATCAATCGTACAGAAGCACTGTTACTAAGACAGATTTACTAAATAAAGTGAACTGCTGTTCTATTTGTGCGCTGTGACTGTCACAATTTCATAGTAGTGATGTCATTACTAAGATGGTAGGCATTCTTCCATTTTCGTGAATATTTCGAAAACTATAAAAAACAGCTATAAAAAAAATTGGGGTCTTATTATCAAATTAAGGAAACGAGTTAAGATTTGATACTACTTAAAAATTTGAAATGTTGTCAATTGTGGCCACGTGCAATGGCCATGTGGCGAGCCATCGTTGACACATGATGAATAGCGCCATTCATATCGCTAAAATACGCGCCTTCGATGAGAAGAAACACCGCATTAGCTAGGTATAGGAATTAGGAACATTCGTCACTGTCACTGGGCATAATTTTCTTAATGTATGACGCTTCTTGTCCATATTTGACGACCTGTTTAGCCTAGTTGGTACTGACTCTGCCTCCGAAGCTAGAGGTCCCGGGTTCGAATCCCGGCCAGGGCATTTATTTGTGCAATTTTCACGGATATTTGTTCGTGGGTCTTGGATGTTTTCTATGTATTTAAGTATGTATTTATATCTATATAAGTATGTATACCGTCGTCTAGTACCCATAGTACAAGCTTTGCTTAGTTTGGGGCTAGGTCGATATCGTCGATATGTGTAAGATTGTCCCCCAATATATTACGAGTATATATTATATTGTGGGGACAAACTAGCAAGCATATGTATTAGCGGAATGTATTATGTAAGTAGTGTAAGTGCGCAGCAATGCGATATAATATACCTGATGTATTCGGTAGAGATACGTTAGAGGAGAGCAAATTGAAGGATGTCAATCATGTCCTTTTGTTCTGCAGGAAGATAGGACATTTATTGGCGACCTTATTATGTACGCAGCCATGCGATATAATGTATTCGGTAGCGATACGTTAGAGGAGAGCGAAATAGAGATAAGGTGTCTGCAAGGCCATACATGTTCAACTACACTCTCTCGAGTTGTGTGGAGGGATCATGACGGATACTGCGAACTTCTTCCTATCCTGAGCACGGAAAGACGGGAAATAACTCAAATAACTAAGGCAACGGGTCCAATTTCAGAGTTAATATCGTCACGGTGAGAAAGGAAGCAGCAAAACAACGTGTCCAATCCGTCCAATTATAGCGAGGGCAGAGAGGTTCCATATTTTCACCCCAGATCTTTTCCCGACTTTACTGTTCTACTCCACTTTGTTGCACTCACTTTTAACCTGAGTATGGAGACAAAGGAAAGAATGAAGGCAACGGATCCAATTCTAGAGAGAGCGAGGAGAAGGACTTCACGTCTTCGCCCCTAGTCTTTTCATTACCCTATAACAGTTCCGATCTACTGTCCTCTACTCACCTGTACCCCGAGCACGGAAAGAAGGGAAATAATTAAAGGCAGCGGATCAAATTCTAGAGGTAGTATTTTCACCCCCAGCTACTTCACACCTAAAGAGGAATCCCTCCAAGGTGGCCTGATACCATCAAGGCATTAACAAAGTTAGTGGTTCCATGGAAAGAGCAGCTCCGTTGGCGCTTCACGGTGTCAAATGTAGATTTAAGCGACGAAGAAGAAGATAAATTCTACTCACTTGTATCCTGAGCATGGTGAGAAGGGAAATAGCGAAGGCAACGGGTCCAGTTCTAGCGGCGGCAAAGAGAAGGACCCCATATCTTCGCCCCAAGCCGGGTCTCCGCTCACATCGTCTGCGATGGCCGGGGCGATGTCTCCTAAACCGTTTAGATCCTCGCCATTTTCTGTGCAGCAGTTGTCGTTTTCCTGCTGGGGAATAGAAGGATTTTCGTTCATTTTCATTTTCACCAGAAAATGTGGCGGAAAGCCACGGGAAAAGTGGATTGTATGGGAGTATTATTGCTCAAACAGCAAAGGCTAATAATTATATGTTAATTTATTGTCCCCGTGTTCTGTCGATATACTGGTCGCCGCACACTCCCTTTCAGCTCCGATGGTTCACTTTTATGAATATTATTTAAGAAATAAGCGATTGGGTTTTAAAGCTGCTATCTTGGTAAAACTATTTTTGTGACAGGCTGTAGGCACTAACAAAAGTTCAATGCAGACTACGGAGCGAATAACTGCGCTGGTAAAATATAGTGTGGATTGCTGTGATGATGAATACTATACAGTACCTAGCAGCGTCCGTGCAACTGTCGATACTGCGACGTAGAGGAACATGTGATTCAGAACGGCAGTTCCAAATACTCGTAGTTCTTTAGACATACAGACGGTTCATTGCAACCCAATACTCTAAGATTGTTTTATCGATAATGAGCGTAGCTGCAAGTTAGAAATAGTTCGCTGCGTGTTGACAGCTACAGCATCACATTTAACTAATCACTATTAGACCCTATATCATCCTATGCCAATAAGGTTTACGAATGGTCAGTTAACATTATCATCGATTGTACATACTTAGCAGCAGTCGCAGGCCGTAGTGTACCTAGCAGCCTTCGTCCAACTTTCGTAGCGGCACCATTATGACGAGACTGCAGCGTGTCGAGCACAGCTGGAGACTGGAGACCGAACTGGCAGCTGTTGGTACTATCATTGATGGTAAGTCGTAAGTTCGTACATACCTGGCAGCAGTCGCCCAACTCTCGTAGCGGCGGTAGCATCACAGCTTTACCTTGATCGTCAATCTAGCTGATATGCTAGCCATTTAGTTATTAGCGTCAAGTCGCGGATACCCTGCCTCATTAACTACTGTTGGTAGTTAGCCATAATTATCCTATCTGGATGTAATCGTCCAACTCTCTCTTGTTGATAGGTAGCTACTATTGATTGTCAGTTATAGAGTCGTTCATATCAAATGATATGGCAGCTTTCGTCAAACCGCATCGAGTATTATCCGACTTAGCGACAAGAATTGGAGTACAGAACCAAAACTCTTATTTTTCTGGTTTGTCAGGTTTGTGGTAGGTACCTGACAACAGTTGTCCAACTCTCTCAATACTAATTGATGATCAGATATAGAGTCGTCCATAGCAGATGATATGGCAGCATTCGTCAAACCGCGTCGAGGATAAATCGATTTAGCGCCAGGAATTGGAATACAGAATTAAAACTAGTCTTTTCGGTCAGTGAGGTTTGTGGTGGGTTGTCTTTGGCTGCTTGACACCGGCACTGCATCGGTTCGCAGCACAGCTCGAGCCCCAACTTGTTAGTAGCTACTATTGATGGTCAGTTAAGAGTTGTTCATCTACTGATATGGCAGCTTTCGTCAAACCGCGTCGAGGATAATTCGAGTTAGCGACAAGAATTGGAGCACAGAACCAAAACTAGTATTTTTCGGTCAGTGAGGCTCGTGGTAGGTAGTAGTTGTACCTGGCAACAGTCGTCCAACTCCCGCAGCGGCAGCTCGAGACACCGGCACTGCAACGGGTCCCAGCACAGCTCGAGCCCTAACTTGTTGGCAGCTACTATTGATGATCAGTTAAGAGTTGTTCATCTTGATATGGCAATTTCGTCAAACCGCGTCGAGGATTATTCTAGTTAGCGACAGGAATTGAAGCACATAACCAAAACTAGTTTTTTTTTCGGTCAGTTAGGTTTGTGGTGGGTAACTGTAAGTAGTTACCTACCTGGCCTGGTGGCAATCGTCCAAGTCTCGCTCGCAGTATGTACTATTGATGGTCAGTTATAGTGTCGTCCATACCAGATGATATGGCAGATCTTTCGTGAAACCGCGTAGAGGATTATTCGACTTAACGACAATACTACAGATACAGAACCAAAACTCTTCTTTTTCGGTCAGTGAGGCGTGTGGTGGGTAGTAGCTGGTAGTAGTTGTACCTGGCAGCAGTCGTCCAAGTCTCGCAGCGGCGGCTCGAGACACCGGCACTGCAGCGGATCGCAGCACAGCTCGAGCCCGAACTGGGGGTTGTTGGGAACGTAATCCATGCCGCGCGCACATCGCGCCGCGCAGGGGCGTTACTGGGGCATGCCTGGAATGTGCGTGTGTTTGTTAGTGGATGCTGCGAGGGGACGGATCGCTCTTGTATAAGTGGGTTGAAGTAGAGGCAAAAATATTTTCAGAGTTATGGTGTACAGTGATGTAGGGTCACGCAAGTTAATTTGTGACCCAATTCGCAAAAAAAAACTTTGATTTTCTATACAATTTGACAGGACTGACTGTACCGTTCTTTAGTTTAATACACGCACACAACGCAAATAATAATTAATCAAAATCTACAATGAAACTGAAATAGTGAACTACTTACATATTTTTTTTTGTTTTTTAATTTTTCATGCCAATACAAAAACAAGATCAGTAGAGAGCATCGCATTATAAGTTGTTCGATAAATAAAGTTCTTCTTTTTTTTATTAACATACAATTAGGTAAGAGTGTTGAAATTATATTGCGAATAGTGTATGTATGTGTTATATGTTATGATTCGACTTGATCTAAGTGATCTAAGCGTCTGGTTGACGTAACTGGTGACCAATGACCTGGCGACATCCTCGCACATCGTATCAGCATTGCGATACAGCGAGGAAATGCCGCCAGCATCCTCGCAATGCCTCAAGGGCCTGTTTTAGATTTAAGTTATTTTTAATTTTATTTATTCTTATATAATATTTTCTTTGTACATAAATAAATGTTATTAAAAGTTATCTAATTTTAACAAGATTTTCTAGTGGAAATCGGATATCATATTTAAGCCCGTCGTCTGCAAGTTGTTCTGGTAGTTATAATGCGTAGAAAGTCTTATAACTCGTGTGCTACACATAGAAGCAGTGAACAAGAGCATAAAATAATCCTTCTAACTTCTTAGTTCAAGAGCTTTTCCGGCGGGTTCGCTTTGACGTAGGCACTAGTTGAACGAAAACGTCATTTGTTATAATCTCATTCATATATACATATTATAAAATAAAGTCCCCCGCCGCGTCTGTATATCTGTGTGTACTTATGTCTGTATGTTCACGATAAACTCGAAACGGCTCGATGGTTTTAGATGCGGCTTTCACCAATGTGTATAGCTTGATTCTTCCGGATAGTTCCGGATAGTTTCCGGTGTATAGTTTTATGTATATTTCTCACATGTGAGAAAGGTGAAAAAGGTAGCAAATTGGCAATCGATTGTTTACATAATAAAGCCAATTTACTGCGGCTTAATGCATTTTGAGCGTTAACCTGGCAGTTGCAGTATGTATTACATACTACTAGGTACAGGATTAGTAATAGTATGGTAGGTACGTATACTGCATAGAAAACTGCCAAGTTAAGGCTGAAAATGTATTAAGCCGCAATAATTTGGTTGTACTGCAAACAATCGAGTGCCAGATTTCTTCTTCTTCTTCTATAATCTTGAAAACATTCTTTAGTTGGGTTACCCTTTTACGTAAAGCGGGGATGTTATTTCTTTTGAAAAACTTACGAAATTTTTTTTAGAATCAAAGTATACCTAGTCCCCGCCCCTTCCGCCTAAACGTGGCTACTGAATTTGTGAAAATTTGTGGTAGGTAGTAGTGTATATAGTGAACTAGGAAAACCGTTTTATCCCAGCTAAGTAGGTTAACGAGTATAAGCCGAATTAAGAAATATATTTGGTAAAACAAACTTTCACGCAATTTGCATTAAATATTTAGATAACTTTGTTTTATCAAAGTTTTCTAAATATTTCTTAGTTGTATCAAATACATAATAAATATAAGTTTTAAGTGAATGTAACTGGTGAGTTACAATAGGAACCCTATAATATTGCGCGTGTCCCGACACGCACTTGGCCGCTTTTTAGGATTCCGTAGTCAACTATAGGAACCATTACAGTTTCGCCATGTCCGTCTGTCTGTCTGTCCAAGGCTTTGCTCTGTAATTGTTAGTGCTAGAAAGCTGCAATTTGGTATGAATACATAAATCAATAAATCTAACAAAGTGGTAAAATAAAATCTTTACAAAAAGGTTTTCCCCTCACTAGCTCGGAAAGCCGTCTTTTATCCTTTGAAACAAGCGGGTAAAACGCATTTTATCCACAAGTGGGGAAAGTAATTTGACCTTGGAGCGTGTTTGAGTAGCTTTTGACAGATAACGTTTCGTTTGATATCAATTATCATTAAATAAATGGTTTGAGAATTTAATAAAAAATACGAAATTTAGCTTTATTTAATGATTTAAGTCGTAAACCTTAAAATTCTATAAGTAACATTTTTTTATGATAACTTTGAGTATAATTGTAAACGCACAAGTTGAGTCGATGCAATTTCCTCGCTATAGTGAGGAGAAAAGTTTTGTGTTACACACGGGTGCAAAGTTGTATTTTACTTCTCGTGTGTTGAAACACTCGCTACGCTCAGGATTCTATTTTAGAACCACTCGCTTCGCTTGTGGTTCAACTAAGAATCCTTTCGCTGGCTCGTGTTTCAATTCCACACTCGCGGGTAAAATACAACTTTGCACCCTTGTATAACAAATAACTATTAAAGGGTACCGTCCCTATACGTAAAGTGAGTTAAAACATTTGACTCGAACGGTGTGACAGTGACAGTCGTCAAAGTCTGGCAGCCAATAACATTACAAAACACTCTCAACAAAAACCAACCGCAGGCCTTATGGGACAACCAAGGGAATGTCATCGACCATGGCAGGTAGTCAGTATTGAATTTGGAATTTTCGTTAGCCGTTACTGCTTAATACAAAATTAATTTAGTTTTGGGATGGCGTATCGTTACTGACGATTTCTCAATTATTTGAGACGTTAGCAGCCTAAGTCTTCTACGGTAGATGTCGCTGTACGCCTCCCTAATAAGGGGGAACTAGTGAAGGATTTCGTGCCCGAGCTTGGTTGTTCCGATAGCTCAGAGGCTAGAGCTATTGGCCGCGTATGCCAGATGTCGCAGGTTCGAATCCTGCTCGGAGCATTAAATTTTTCAATTTTTTCTTTAATTTGAAATTTTCGTTAGCAGCGTTACATGTTTAATACAAAGTTAAGTCAGTATTGATTTGGTGGGTCCTCTTCTGCGCTCTCGGGCAGGGTTTTCGTACTTGTTCTTTGTAGCATATTGCTTTTCAAAGTACACTGTGCTGTTTGCTGCGAAGATATAATTTCCCTTTTGCTTGTTATTGTTTTTTTTTTTTTAAATTCATTGGGCAACTACGGAACGGAACCGTCACTGAGCATGGCCCGACATGCTCTTGGCTGATTTTATAATTAATATCACGTATATTAGATACATTATACTAGGAAGTGTACCTAATAGCCTAGTATTTACCGGTTGTGCGTAATCCCGTCGTAACAAAGCCAATGTCCTTGATATCGACAATGGCGGGGTGGCAACGACACCGAGGTGGTGTCAGGTTTAACTTCCTGACAAGCCTTCGGCCGGATATAACGACTTTCCTCGCTCAAAGTTTGAATTTAGCTTAACTAAATGTTAATTCGACCAAGTAAAAATAGCGTCGGTTCTATTATTATTTATAGTCTGGCAATTATTTCGAACCGTGAGATCTTCGAGAAGACTACGGTTGCCAGTGTGTTGCACTTTTAGCACCACCCGCCCACCATTCATAGATAATTAAACGTCAATACAATTTGACGTTTAATCTCAGAATAAATACAAAATAAACAATACACTGGCAAGTGTCAGTATACTCGGTATTTCGGTGCGCCGTTCTCCCTATCTTCTGTGGCCGTGGCGGGATCGCCGGGGGGAAAGGCGTGTTAGTATTACGGTGCGCCACTCTCCCTACCCCCGGCGAACTTGGCGGGGCCATTCCGCGGCAACAGAAGAACAAGAGAAATGCCAGTATTACGATGAGTCGCTTTCCCTATCATCTGCGGCCGAGGTGTGGTTCGTGGCGGAACCACCGACCTGCTCCGCCACCGGAAATCAGGGGGGTCCGCTACTCTACAAGATGGAGATCGAGGAGGAAGGCGCACCGAAACATCTGATGTGCCTGACGTGGAGGGCTTCCGGGCATCAGCAAAGGAGCCGCTTGGGAGCGGTTGCCGCCGGTGGGGTTCCGTAGTTTCCCAAAGAACTTATATTAAAAAAATCAATATCAAGCAAAAGGGAATGCTTTCGTAGCATTTCATAAGTTTTTTACTAAGAAGGGAAGGCTTTTTAAGATAACTCAAAAACGGCTTAACTGATCATGTCGGCTATAGTTTTCATTGAAATTCTTTATCAAGATTTTTTTCATATTTTTTGGACCCATAGTTCAAAAATTAGAGGGAGGTCGACATATTTTTTTAGTTTTCGAATGTTTAATTCCGAAAATATTCACTTTATCAAAACAAATTTTATGAATACCTGTAATACCTGTATTCATATAAAGACCTATCCAACAATACCCCACACCATTGGGTTTAAGCAAAAAAACACATCACGACTTCACATGTAGGGGAGGTGGGAGGTACCCTTAAAAACATTTTTTTTAAATTTTTTTTTCACTTCTTTGTCAGTTTTCTTGATTTATAAATCCATACCAAATTGCAGCTTTCATGCACTAACAATCACAGAGCAAAGCCTCGGACTGACAAACGGACGGACAGACAGACAGAGAGACGGACATGGCGAAACTATAAGGGTTCCTAGTTGACTACGGAACCCTAAAAAGGCGTGTGGAGTTAGAAGCTTGGCTCTACATGAGATCTGATAACTTTTCGACAACATTTTCTTGGCAACATTTTACGTGAAAATGTTTTTGGTTGGTTTTCACTTCTTTTTGTAAGATGCTTATGATTAAGTATATATGACAATATTTGTTTTGGGCGGCGACGACGTGGCAGGCCGCAAAGGAGATCGCGATGGCCTAACAATAACATAATGTCAAAATCGGGTACAAGCCCTTTAGGGTGGTGAACGTGCTAAAACGTTAAGTATATACAACGGAATTAAAATAAAAATCGGCCAAGAACATGTCGGGTCATGTGTAGGGTTCCGTAGTTGGCCAATGAACTTAATTTTATCAATAACAATCAAAAGGGAATACCTTCACAGCGTTTTATACGTCTTCGACTAAGAAGGGATTAAGACTTTTTATGATAACTCAAAAACAGCTTTACTGTTCATGTTCGCTATAGTTTTCCTTGAAAGCTTACTTTCATGATTTTTTCATATTTTTTGGACCCATAGTTCAAAAGTTAGAGAGGGATCCAAATTTTATTTGAGATCTTATTTCCGAAAAAATTCAATTTCTCAAAAAATGTTTGATGAAGACCTCTATTCATTTTGAAATACCTATTTAACAACACCCCACACCATTGGGTAGAAGCAAAAAAAAAATCATCCCCCCTTTATGTGTAGGAGAGGTATCCTTAAAAAATACCACTGTTAGATTTATTGATTTATACAGGTTGTTTGGTAACAGGATGCAAAGACTTTCAGGGATGATAGAGGAGGTCATTTTAGATATTTTAGACACAACTTGCTTAAGTACAAAGTCTCTTAGTTTCCAAGATATGCACCATTTTATTTTGAAAATTTTATGTTTTCCATACTACCGTACATTTGGAAAATGTTTAGATTTTTTTGATGTTCCCTTTTTTCTGGCTTATAGCAGTAGCTGTAGGAACTAAGGAAGTTTTTGAAATCAATTGAATTGCGACTAATGACTTTTTACTGCCTGTATTCACATGGTATAGAGATACAAATAAATTTTCATAGAAACGGAAAAAGAAATTAAAAATAAATAAACTCTTATCACTCCAAAACATAGATAACCCCCAAATAATAGGGGGTTATCTATGCTCCAAAATTATCCTAAGTGCTTAGGTTCTTACTTCGAACTACAAAAACTTCGAAAATAACTTGTTAATTTTTTCGTTCCTACTATGAAAATGGAGAGAAATTCGCATCTGAATACCATGTGAAAACAGGCAGTAAAAAGTCGTTAGTCCGCGTATTCCGCGTCCATAAAAGTGGATTCGCATTCTCGGGTCGGACATTGTTTGGTCGTGCATTCCTGGTCCCTCAATAGATAAACGAACATAAGGGGTAGGCAGAGCACACGAAATTAATCTCAGTGCCACTTTTAGCAATTGACAACATTTCAAAATGTATAATGATGCCTAAATCGTAAACCATTTCGGTAAATATGCTACTTGAACATGATAAAATAGTTTTTAGATTTATTTTCTTTACTAGTTTCCAAGAAAATCACGAAGATGTATAAACCGGAAGTGTGGCGTCATTACTATGGCTGTAAAGGTACAACACTTTAGTTCACTAAACTGTCTAGACTTTAAAAAAGAAGACTTCCGGTTGTCACTAAGTTCATATTTAACCTGTCATTGCAATATTCACACCAAAGACTACAAATTATACGTACTCAGATAGACTGGCAATCACATTTAGGTTTGATTACATGCGCCATCTATATTTGAGTAGGCGAAACTTTTTAACCAATTTCCGTTTTATTAATAAGAAAATAAATTATTTAATATAATAATAATAATTCAACGATTATTGTCCCTATAGTCGTATCTGTGAACGGTCTAATAGCGAAGAGTCTCGACCAACATCTCAAGAGACTCTCGTTAGATGGCTGGGTCAAGGGTCAGATACAGAAGGCGGTACTCCTGGACACGGCGCGAATAGTCAGGAGGTTCCTCTCTCTGTCGCCCTAACCACCGGTAGCTTAGGCCCTGCCTCGCTGCCGGTGACACCCTAGGTTAGGTTTTTATAATGATTTTATGTTATGTAAATATTGTTTTATATTTTACTTTTTATAAAAATATTTTAAAAACCTTTCTAAGAGAAGAAAAAATGAATAAAGAGGAATAAAAATAAATATACTTTATTGCGCACTACAAAGTGCGAACAGTATAAACAAAAACCTTAGACTAGTACAATGCAACAACAGGCAGGCTTATCGCTTATGAGCGATATCTTCCAGACAACCTTCGGGTAGCAGGAAATTCATAACTCACAATAGTTTACCGGTAGTGCAGAAATTAAAAAGAGTGCTATATATATTTATTGTAATAACATTGTTGTCGTGGTACGTTGCCAATAGAAACTTGCGATGATATTTTATAAACCCCGTTACAGGAATTAATAAGGGCAGGGAAATAAGGCCGGTTATACAGCAACTTCAAAAAAAGGAGGATCCCATTTCGATTACTTTTTTTAATCATTATTTTCAACGTTTGTCACCACATAACTTGGTCATTTATGAACCTATTAGTAAAAAAACTATTAGTAAAGAGGCCGGTGTGGTGTGACCAACTAAGACTCAAAATAAATGAAAACCAGAATTGTGATAATGTTAACCTTGTAAAGGTATCCCATGACCACTACTAAATACCGTTTATCAATAAATATGAATTTAAAATTTCCCTGTGAAGTTTCTAATTTTCCAAATGGAGACAAAATTATTGTGTTACTTAAAGAAAATGAACATCTCCTCATACTCATTTAAATAAGACGTATCAATTTCCCTATATCATCAAAAGTATTTTAATGTAACAACACTTATATTTTAGTGCTACTTCTGTAAAATAGATGGCACCGTTGTCAATAAAAAATCTGGATGTTTGCTTAGTTTAAGGTTGTCATAGCATGACTGACGAGATGACTGACACTTGACACTGACGTGAAGTCAACGCCATGTCAACGAAATGTGAACGCTCCAAAGTTTTTTAGAAAAATAAATGGCAACGGTAATACTGCCTTACAGCCACTGTAATGACGTCATAATTTACTTACGACCGTTTGGAATTCGCTACTTTAGATTAAGTAGATATTTTAGAAAGAAAATGAGGATTTAGGGAGAAATAAAAAAAACACTTGAACCTTAAAACAATCATCGGTCTAGATCATAAAATGGTCACCTTGAAAATATGAAACCTGATATGGCAGTGACAGGTTGCTAGCCCATCACCCACAACACACTTCAACCTGGTTCCCATAGTCGACTCTTACGACACCCAAGGGAACAAAGGGGGTGGTGCTATTCTAACACGGCACTACAAGGGGAACTACATTTTAAAATATACTTCTGTTCTGATTCAAAATTTTACGATTCGAGCAAATTCAGAAAACTTAATTTGTCGGCCTGTTTACTGTTTAGCCTAGTTGGTAGTGGCAGGTAGCGAAACTTTGGTGCCGTCACGTCATTATGACGCAAATTCACATATATAATGATTTTATTTAAACAACGTTGCGACACCCCTATGATTATTAAATTTATTAATAATGCAATAATTGTATATAAATTAGATTGTTTATAAAAATGTCTTTAATTAAATTGAAAATAATGTAAATATGAAAAAAATTACAAAGACGATAAAAAAAAATATATTTTATGAATATACTTTTTACAGTTATTTACTTAAATTATAAAAAGTATAATATTACCACGGATACCTAAATGAAAAACAACAATTTAAATTTCGTGAGTTGTCGAAAAATTGCAGAACGCTTAAAATTCAAACATAACACTTGTTTAAATAGATACCAACATACACTCACTGTACATTCTAAACAATATAATACTCGCATCTCCCGCCGGTTATAAAAAAATGTCGTAAGTTTTCTTTCATCGTCAAAATCGATTTCTTCAATAATCTAGATACTTAAAAACACTTATGTAGCTTGACGTCATACGTCTGTCATCGGCACCAAAGTTTCGCTCCCTGCAGTAGGTAGTGACACTGCCTCCGAAGCTAGAGGTCCCGGGATCGAATCCCAGTATAAGGGCATTTGTTGAAATAATTAAAATATTACATGTATCTATTAAATATATCACCGCGTAGTACCCATAACCCATAACACAAGCCTTATTGAGCTTACTAGGGGACTAGTTCGATTTGTGTAAAAAATGATCCCCTAATATTTATTTATTATTATTTATTTCTTACGAATATTTATTAAGAAAAACTACGTGTTTTGTTTTGTTCTATATAAAGCCGCTGTAAAATCGAATTGTTTATAGATTTCAGGGCAGTAGGTATTCATAAACCGAAAGCATGTCGAAAGAGTAAAATGATGCTTATTTAGAGCCACTTTGGAGCCTGACATAAGCCCGTTGGGTACTCAAGAATAATATAACTTGTTTAATTTAATGGACCCGGGTATGTCCTAAAACTACGACCAAGACCACCGGGGGACGGGCAGCAGCTTCCCTGGAGTGCGGTGGAGATACTGCGATCGCCAACCCGCATGCCATGCGTGGCGATTATGGCATTTACCCCCCATGAAAGTGGGGGAGGCCTATGTCCAGCAGTGGACGTCTATGTGCTGATATGGTGGTTTAATTTAATGTAGATACAGACTATCTAAAGATGCATTATAATGTTAAGAATTCATGAAATGCTTTAACTTGGTAACTCTTTATTCATGATGAGTAGGTATTATGTATAACTTTCTTAAGACTTGCATTACATTAACTAGGAATTTTCCTTGCGGTGGTGAAAAATTGTGTGTTACTTTCGGCAGCAAATTTGTTTGGCGTCTTGTGCCTTGAAAGCCTTGCTACGTTCAGGATTGTACTTTAGAGTCACTCGCTTCGCTCGTGGTTCAATTTTGCCACGCATCGCAAGCTCGGCTTTCGATACAAGCTCTCGAGCAAGAACAACTTTGCAGCCTTGTATAACAAATGACTATTTATTTTTCTGCTACAGAAGGCTTTAAATGTGGCTTACTTACCACATATGAATGTGCGAATTGTAATAATTGCAAGCAAAGCTATACACAATTTGAGTTCATATGTGTATATTATATAATAAGCGTATATATACATATTCCTACTTTGAATTATATCTTGCACTCCCACTCTAAGACTGCTTTTTCTCCATAAATATCAACGTCGATAAAACTATCTCTCCCTAGGCTACCAACGCCCACATCCCAAATCAGAATTACGTTTTTATTCTACACACACACACGAAATAATACAACGTCACAGATTGATTTTTTGTCGAGATTATTCCTTGTTATTACTAAGTTACTTAAACAAATATAACTTGCTCATTATAAAAAAGAGAAAAAGTTTTTACGATGCGTCGCTGCCTGTCACATTTTAATTAAATTATCGTAACTTAAATGCACTGTAATAGATGTTTATTAATCCAAATAACCTGCCTCTGCAATACTAACCTTTCAAAAAGAAAATCCAGTCACTAATTCCCGGGAAACACTTGCGACTTCAATAAAATTTTATCTACACAAATCACTGTATCACTAAACACCTTTGCCCACTAATTTAATTAAACATATCGGTTAAAGCATGCGCGTTGGCAACACCGGCGTTCGATTAAAAAATATTTCTTTCTTTTTAATTAGCATTTTGGACGGACGAACCCTTACAGCCGTTGTTGGTGACTAAATGGCTATCTTCCAAGCTAAGTGCACTCCCGCCCCTATCGTAATTGGCTGTTTGTATCCAACCCCTCGGCTGAAAAAAAACATGACATATTGTGCGCGGGAAAGTGGCTGTCACCGACTCACCGCGTATCGGGTTAACATGGCGTTTTTGTGGTGAGAACCGTTTAGCGATCTGATGCTATTTAGATAAGTAATATGGTGAATAATTGCTGCTTAATCGTCGGTGTAGATTTACATCAAGATAAATAAGTACGTATGCACTTCACTTTCATTGATACATGTAGCTATGAAAGAGAGCTCTTAAAGAGACAAGTTCGCCTTTGTACTTCTCTTTTGATTTTTTTATTTTGTACAATAAAGAGTTTTAATACTATTGGGTATGAAAGCTGATTACATAGCTATTTTGGCGCCCAACTTGGGGCAATCGTAATATTTTGTTCTGTATATTTTCAATGAATCACGTGAATTGTTCAATGTCTTGTCCTATACTGAATTTTGACTAAACCTTATTCAAATGTTCAAGAACATGATCCCAATATCACTATCGATTAGTGACGTGCAATCAGCAGGGCCGAGCATCGCCCACCCAGGTAGAGGTAGCGATCAACTCGATCATGCGAAAGTAAACACTGGCTATTCGATACTGTTAACGTGTTTTACCTCATTCATAAGCTACAAGAGTGAAAGAGATGTTATGACTAGTCAACGACCAGTCGGAATCATTAATTAAAACAAGAACGTGTGTATTCTATTTTATTTGATATCGTCACTGGGTTTCTAGGCGAGATTCTTGCATCCCTTTTAAAAAGTTCATACATGAGTAAAATGATAAAAGATAGGGTTAACGAGCACATACGCGAAAAAGAGCCTAAATAAAGTTTCGATTCCACAGATTATGTTGCATCTTTGTTTGAAGGCGTATGTGGGAGTGCGATGGAAGATTGATCTACAGTACAGACATCCATGGAGACAGTTTGTCTACTCGAGTGTTAAGAGCTTGTGACAAGTTTGGAAGGAATCCCATTGGTTTTTTATTTGCGTTATTCGTATAAAAATTAGGACAGTATCCGTTTGAGGTCATATTTCTACTGAAGTATCTACCTCTATCTGTAACACCTGCTTAATGAGAAAAGGAGCAGGTAGGTCATGTAATAGGTGTCACTTCATATGGGTGTGGATGAACGATTTTTGGCATATTTTTCCAAATGATTAAATATGCCAAACATGTAACATATACAACATAAAAACATGTAACAGTATGTTAGCACTCAGGATCCCGTATGTGTCTAAGTGCTCATATTTGGTCCCGCCAAGCAGACCCAAAAACAAATACCATATCACAGAGGTAAATTGTACCCGTGATAATATTTATACGATACTCTGAAATTTGGTACAAATTTGGAAAATAGTGTACAGAGAATGGAGAAAAAAAAGAAAACTTCCTTCCTATTTGGTCCCGTTCATATTTTTGCTATCACCATCTCCGTATAGTTATTTTTGATCTGCCTATATCACCTGTGTTCATTACTGTTTCTCACCCAAATTAACTTCGAGAAGCCACTGAACATCGGACGCGCAAAAACTGCAAGCGTTTCGGCGAACATTCGCGGAAAGAATCACCGTGTGAACAGCTGATCATTTACCACGCTACACATATACTCATCATCTCCCATATAGATAGAGTAATAAAGTATATTTTAGATCAACTCACGCGCATACGAAATACCAATAAGATAACGATTTTGACCTGTCGTTTTGCGTGTGTTGTGAACTTAGCTGTTTTAAGAATAGAGTTGGTTTTTGAGTATTTTTTTGTTTTCTGTTTGCAAGTGGACAGTGTAGTCGGTTCAGTGGGCAGTGGTGCCGTGACGTAGGTGGTCCACCACACATGTTGAGGATGCAGTTAATCAAATAGGTAAAATAGGTATGCGAGGAATGTTAGTCATCCAGGTTTGTATGCAGATCGCAGAGGGTTAGGAAGATTACTACGGTTTTTTAATCCACGCAGGTGGCAAAGAAATATACAGCCTACCTGATGGTAAGCACACAGTAGCCACCGTAGCTCCAGAGGAGTCATAAGAGCGTATAGCAACTTTAGATCATCAGTTTAATACTTTTGTTGCATTAACGTCACAATATTGCGAAAATTGGGATGCGTCAAAGTAGAAAGTGACAAGGTACTAAAATGGTCATCTACTTTTGCTGTTGACTGTACGTGGACAAAACTTTGACTTGGGGATTGGTTGGTTCAACAGCTAGAGACAAACCTAGCGAATTCTCGGGACCTCTTATAACCTTAACTTACCACCAGGTATAGACTCCACACTATAACTTAAATAATTCGTTAAATCCATTTCCCGCTTCACTCTGTTCAACTTACTTCTTGTCCATTTACTTCTGACCTTAACATTCATAGCTATATATTATTCGAAACTAGAAATCATTATTTTAGTCCTTCCATAAATTCAATTACAAAAAGCGACAAGATGCAGTGCACGCAGTGATTCTATTTGTTTTAATGGACGGAAAGAGAAGGATATTATACCTTTCGTTTCATTACTTTCATGTGTTTGTCAACTGAATTCACTGGTGATCACATTTTGCTATCTCAAGTCGGGCCCCGTCCATCAGTTTGCAACCAAAAATTCTAAAATACCAATGTCATCTGGTTATCCGTGCGACATGCTTATATACTTACCATGGCTAGGGCTTGCCCTATACGAGTAGGAAGAGCATAAATCAAGACAATCTGCATACACAGATGGATTCGATCCCGGTTCGTTGAAGGCAAGAGCTTTATTCGCGCCATTTCATCGTTCAACCCCCGATTCGAGTATTTCTTTGTGACTCTACTCCACTCCTGAGCCATACATAGAATAACCAAATTTACCACCGTGATAGACACAAACGCCGCATAAGAGGATTTTTAAAAAATATTTTGAATATCAGCCATACCACGGAGGAATAATCACCGAACTAGACTGAAGGACAATAGCTTACATAGCTCCATTACATCGAGCGCAACCCTGCTTACGATTACCTAGTTGTTGGAGTACTTTTTTCTGCGTAGAGTAAACCTGCGTACAGTGCGTACCATCGGGCGTATGATGGTTGCCATTTTTATCACTTATCGTCGTGGATAAGACGCCCGTCACTCTTGCACTCGCATACTTGTCAGAACGTGACGAATATCTTATCCACGACAATAAGTGATAAAATGACAACCATCATACGCCTCCTTGTACCCAGTCATCGAGGAATGAATATGTTATGTGGTATATTTATCCACTAAAAACTCCACATTACACAACAGTGTCCGCCATCTGCGGAGGACTTCAGGATCTCAATACTGAACGCACTGGACCCCCCTCGTGCTTTAGGTATTCCTTTTGGCTCATCTTATATTAAAGCGATCATTGTCACCTTCCAATCTTCCATGAGGTGGACAGATAAGTGCTCCGCTGCGGCACAGATTAATACAATGCTGCGGGCTGCGGCCCCCGCCACATGGGGCGCTCGTAACCACGATGACCCCCTTTAGTCGCCTTTAACGACGGGCGACTGTAGACCTATTCTGGCTCGAGTCTATACAGATGTTATTGTAGGAGTACATGCAGTCGTCATCAAAAACATCTCTACTTACAAACTTATCATTGCGCTCAAAGTACTGTACATGCACTAAACTACTAAAGTCTTGACAATATTAGAGTCGAATATTCAGAATTTCACATATGTACTACGAAGTACTTCGTTCGCACCAATGTTTCTAATGGCGATACAACTATTCGACTGTAGTCGTCATTAAATGTTAGTTCACCGAACGAGACAAAGCGTATAAGTTTTAGCTTAGGTTAAAATGCTTTTGTTGGCCACATTTCCGGCTGATCTCTTCGCATTTCTCAATCGGGTCTCGTGAAATTTTGTGACAAGTTCGATAATTAGATATATTATAGTTTATTGTCGATACAGTTTCAGTTTTTGTAAACATTCGTGATATTAGAAAAAAAACGTGGGGTTTCTCACAGAGCCACTAAGTAGTACAGTCAACAGTAAATGTAGATGATCATTTTAGTACCTTGTCGCACTAACGCTATAACGTCACAATACCTATTTCGACAGTTAAGATGCATCAAAGTAGTGAAAGTGACAAGGTACTAAAATCATCATCTACTTTTGCTGTTGATTATACCTGTACACACTACAGATGCATCAACGTATTAACAATAATACTATTCTACTATTCCGAGAATTAGAATCGCGTTCAGATATTTGTGGGCACCTTGCTCGTTCCGATACTGATGGAAACAGTAAGTTCTAAAGAATAGAAGGGGATCGCATTGATTGCTTTCGGTCCACCAATCACATGACGAGCAGGCAGGTCGTCCGGCCCCTCTATTCATAACAGATTTCTACTCGGCAAGAACTCGTGGTTTGAACCTCCTTGGTTTGAAAGGTAGAGTCGTAATGAATATGCGGAATCAATGGGGCTCTTTACAGCGTTATCACCAGTGATCGTAACTTTTGTTGCAGTTTCGGTGCAGCGTATTGGGATAAATGTTTTAAATTCTTATGATTCATTAGCGCTAATAACGTTAATATTAACCATAACTAACCGTATAAATAGTGTTTGTCCATACCAACTCCGTTAACACCACTATTTATACGCAGTCTACAAATCCATATTAATAACTTTAATTCTTGTACATACTTACCTATATTGATTTTTTTCGGGGATCTCGGAAACGGCTGTAACGACTTCGATTAAAATTGCTTTGTGGAAGTTTTGGAGGCGAAAAATCGATCTAGCTAAGTCTCATCTTCGGGAACACTCGTTTTCTCCGGAAAAATACGGAAGATACCGATCAAGGCTCGGTACATAAAAAACCCAGGTACAATACAAAATATTTTTATAGGACAATTTTTTACACAAATCGATCTAGTCACACACACAATTTTTATAGTTCCAAAAACAGACTGGACAAAAAAAATCTATATGCCTATAATTATCACAAAATTTCACGAGACTCGGTTGAGAAATGCGACCTTTAGAGGAGAACAACCGGAAACCCGAACATCTGGACATCCAGAGATACTTAATCGTTTTTGTCGAAGCTGAAGCGGAGACCTTCGCTTCACTCGATCGAATACTTAGATACCATGGCTCGGCGTTTCTTTGTAGAGAACAAGCTTTCTGAAAATGATCTAATTCTCGCCCCCGCCCGCAGACTGTACCTAAATATACCTAACACCTATTGTAACCTATGTCATACAAATAAATATTTTAAGTTTGAGTTTGAGACCCTTGTGACTCCGTATGGTACTGGGTTAGAATAACACCATCTCCTTTCCTCCCGTGGGCGTCGTAAGGGTCGACTATGGGAATGGAATGGTGTTGTGGACGATGAGCTGGCAACCACAATATCACATTTTCTCCACCTACCTAAAATTGCTAAAAGAGGCACTGAAATTAAAGTTCATATGCTCTGTCTCTTTATGTATTGTATTGTATAAATATTTTTTCTGTTTATTTATTTATTTATCGTATGGCAATTATTTCGAAGCGAAATATTGTTTTAATACTGCTGTCAGTTATTTAACTGACAGATTATAATGCTGGAGTAGAAAATAGTACATTACACAACTAGGGTGGTAAAGCAAAGAAAGGCTGAGATCGCAGATTTTGCGGCCCGAGCTGTAGGCGAGGGACGTATATGGAGGGCTTCAATTCCCGTGTTGTGTACATCATTTTACTACACTTGCTGCACGCTACGCGTACGTAAAAAGCCGCTTTCTGGTCAGGTGTGGCATAAAAGTCTTTATATGACTGGTGGGAGAATCAAAATGGAGTTCCATACATTATTATACAACTGGTGCGTAAATTTTTCAATTTTTAAAAGAAGCACACCTCAATGCCCGTGTTCTGCTATCACATCGAATTTTAATTTTAATCAAATTATATTGCTGTCGTAGAAAAAATATTGTATGCAACGTTACATAATTAGGTCTTAAAATTCGAGAGTCGCTGTAACAAAACGAGCGTAAGGAGTTTTGTTATTAAAGACTTGAGAAACTATAATGGAACTGTTGCATAAAGTACAATTATAACATCTTTGTACGTACACAGTTCAACAAAAAAAAATACACATCAATAGACATGTGACAAGATCCTAATAGGAGCCTCCACAGACTAATCCGACTCGATAGCGATCGATCCGTCCGGCCTGCTCGTTCGGAAGCGGAAGTGTCGGGTGACGAAACCGGACACGTGACGTCACCCCCTTTGTTCACTCGTTTGAATTTTATTTTAAAACAAATTGCCTATTAATTGGTGAAAAATATACTTGGTGGGTACATTATAGGGTCCATTACAAAAAAGTTGACGACACTTAGAGCCGTGCGGTAAGGCACACGACGTTCAAACAAGGGGTCTTGGAATACGGGATTATGCCGTTCCCGTCGAATAACTCAAAAAGATCTACTAAATACCTCAATTGCTCAAAGGTTAGCTGGAAGAGACCCCGCTCGGTTCTCCATACAAACGTATTTATGCTCTCATTTTAAAACGCCATGCTAGAATAACATGAAACTTTGTATACACAATGGGATCCGGCATATCTAGGTCGGAAATTAGTTTATGTTGCTAGAAAATGTAAAAGAAAAAATTACAGCGGTTTTTTCAGTTTTTTACGGCTTATATGAAAACCTTAATAATCGTTGTATTTATTCTCCATTATAATTTCAAGCAACAGAAACTACTTTCCGACCTAGATATGCCGGATCCCATTGTGTATACAAAGTTTCATGTTATTCTAGTACGGCGTTTTGAAATGAGAGCGTAAATACGTTTGTATGGAGAACCAAACGTACTCCGCACTCTTAAAAGGATTTTTTTTAAAATTTAGTGCTCCGAGCAGAATTCAAACTTGCGACATCTGGCATACGCGACCAATCGCTCTAGCTACTGAACTACCGGAACCAATCAAGCTCGGGCACGAAATCGTTCACTAGTTCTCTTTTAGATTAGATTATCTGTAAAACGTGATTTAGATAAGTTAGAGATTAAGAGCGTGTGAGATGTACGGATGATGAAGTATGTCTGTGTAGCTACTAGTATATAAGGAAATGAAGTTCGAAATAAATGATCAGTGTTCAGTATCTGTAGTTAAGCCTAAGTTCTGTCTCTCTGAGTGTGGACTTCCATAAGCCCCTCTGGGGTGCGCCACCAACGTGGTGTGGTATAAGAAAAAAATACCAGTTGCTTTTCGGTGAATGAAAACTTGATGAGTGGAAGCAAAACCGGTCTCACCTCAACAAGGTCTAGTTTTCGCTCTGGGTTGGAAGGTCAGATGGCACTCGTAAAACTAGTGCCTACGCCAAATCTTGGGCTCAGGTGACAATTTGGAACTCCGGCGCGCTCCTTTAGAATACATCCGGAAAACGCTACAAGGATGTTTTTAAACAAAATGTTCTAATCCTACCCCAAATTAAGTACCACCTACCTACAACACTAACTACCCGTGAGAACCGCAACAAAATGCAATAAACTCTGATAAACATCATCGAAACAAATCAATCTCCTGAAAAGGATCATTATCTTACCAAATTAATAAAATCTATGATCGACTCTACCCCCGTAACGTTAATGTATGTAAATCTAAATCCTATAACAAACAATTCATCACCGCATATAGTTGTAACAACTCACCACCTGTATTTGCCCCGAGGCTCAACGCAAGTTCATTACAAATGTTTGATGTACAGGTACACTGTCTGTCTGACAATGGGACCCCTCTTTATACGAAGTTTGAATAATGGATATAATTTAGCGGTGTTTGGGCAATTATTAAAACAAGTGTGAGAGATCGGTGCAAAAAAATAACTGTTCAGCCAGGGTATCATGTCCCGGGGCCGTTGAAAACGTAGATCTGTACTGCTATTTAATTAATAATTTGATTGGGCGACAATTGTTCCTCATGTCGTGTTTCGTGAAGATATATTCTTGAAAAAAATGACGTTCATAGGTGCATGTAATATGCCTAATTTTAAGAATAAACTACTTTTACTTTTTTTAATAACTACAATTTATAAAAGTTGAAAAACCCCCGACATTTACATTTCAAAACTCAATATCTCAAAAACGGCTGAACAGATTTTCATGAAACATGGCGAAAAACACTCGGGATAAAATTATCTATGACACAAAAAAAACTAAATGAAAATTGGTTCATCCACCCCTCTTTTTTTCCGTCGGGGGTTAAAAACAGTAAGCAAAACATTACAATCAGTAAATATATTAAAACAGGGCTGATACACGAAATAAGTCTTAACTAAAATTTAAACTTATCTGTAAGATAACTATGTTCCCACAAAAACGAGCTAATCTACTGTAATCACAAATCTAATTAGTCAACTCCATTCGCAAAACCAACATCAGGGATTCCCCAACAATAATATAAAACATTTATTTAACTTATCAATCTCCGTAAACTGATATGCTTCAATCGGAAAGGCAAATAAAAGTTCTCCATGTAATTTAATATCTTACTGCGGTTCTATACTCCCATAGACAAACTTATCTGTTTCATTTGTATTTTATAGAACCGGCGCGTGGCGCGCGCGTGTTTTGACAGATTTCCGCCGATTTGAGCCGACATCACCCGCCATCTTTTTTGCGCGCGCTTTTAGAATAATCTTTTAAAAATTATTGTCATTGAAAATATGATGGTTAATCTTGGTTTATGAATTAATGTTGATAAATTATGGAGCTGGGGTGTGTGCTACACGTGTTAAGGACGTGTTGATTATAGGTGTAGAAGTATACATACCTACTTCATGTATTCTTATAGTACCTAAAGTACGTATCACACGGGTAGGTAGGTAGTAAAATTCGGGTGAAATGAAATTAATACTTAGGGGGATGGGCAGCAGCATCCCTGGAGTGCGATGGAGATACTGCGATCGCCAACCCGCATGCCCAGCGTGGCGATTATGGCATTTACCCCCCATAAAATTGGGGGAGGCCTATGTCACATTAGATATATTCAATTCAATTCGTTTATTGCATACATGTTGTTAAGTTTACAAGGTGTTACTACACTCAGGTTATGTATCAAACATGTACCCTGCAAGGGCATCGCAATGTTATACTTATAACTAAATTCACAGTTGAGCAATAATTAATAATTTCTTAACTAATTATTATTTCATTGTTGCATGCATGCATGCGTGTGTGTGTGTGTGTGTGTGTGTGTGTGTGTGTGTGTGTGTGTGTGTGTGTGTGTGTGCGTGCGCGTGCGTGTGTGTGTATGGGTCTGAATCATCGCGTGCATGTGTTTCGTTTATTATATTTTATCGTCTAGGTATTCGTTTAGGGAGTAATGTTATCTTTTGGTTCACTCTTTATGGTTTCGGGTAGTTTATTGTACACTTTTATAGTCATTTTAAGAGGACCGGTAGAGTGGATTTTTAACTTAGACGAAGGTGCTATATTAGATTATTATTTTGTCTAGATGCATATCTCAATTGGGCATTTTCTCTTTTAGTGTACGATTTGGGGTGTTTTCGTACGAATTTGCAATTTTCTATAATGTATAAACACGTAAGGGTAAGTATTCTGTATTTGATTAAATACGGTTTGCAGCTATCAGTTTGCTTGATATTCACTAAAATTCGGATGAGCTTTTTCTGTAGTGTGAAGACTGCTGGTGCATCGGTACTGTATATACTTATAGCCTAGAGCAGTAAAACAAATCCATACAAATGTCCGATTTGACGCACCCACACAGACACGTCATTATAGTAAACTTAAGGAGATCTCGGGGTGTTTCAATCACGTGTGCCGCGCACATATCGCGTAGATTAAAAACTAATAATAAACTAGCGCGTGCTGGCCACTATTTTGATTAGACGTGAAATAATGTGAAGAAATGATTTGATGAAAATGCGATTAAATATTAGAAATACAATTGAGGCATACTTATGTAATATTGTATGGCTTATGTTTTATGAATTACTAGTTTCTCCCGTGACTTCACCCGCGTGGAACTCGTTTCATCGCTGTATCGCTCTCCCGTACAAACTTGCACCCTTCTTTTCACTTCCTTTAAGGATGATTTCCGGGATCGCCTCAAACTATCTTTACGTGAAATATTTCCTCAATCGGTTTGGCGGTTTAAGCGTAAATTGTGGCCTTAGAAGTATTTTCGTCTGATAATACAAAATGTATTGCATGCATAAATGTTAATATAAATAAGAATACTTAATTTAATGTTGTCTGTTGCGCTGCTCCGCCCGTGTATTACAGAGAACGTAAGCAAAGCCGCGGCATATAACCAACTTAGAAAAGTTGATAAAACCCCGACATTTTCATTTCAAAGTTCAATATCTCAAAAACGGCTTAACCGATTTTAAGAACCGGTTTCGCTTTCGGTTTAACCGTTAGGGAGCTACGATGCAATATACAAATACACAGATACCCAGGTTAAACTTCTAACACCCCTCTTTTTCGTTGCGTCGGGGTTTAAAAATATAGCCTATTTTAAGTAGTTTCGGAGATTACGTCCCCTACACACAAACACTATTACTACTATTAGTATACCTAAATTACCCGCTAAATATCATTTGAGTGTCTACGGAGTAGAATACAAATCGACGTTTTAGTAAATATAATAATCTTATTCAAATTTACATAAATTGAGAGGTGCAACCCTATCGCTCTAACAAAGCACAGGCCCAAAAAGCGACTTATTTGAGTTACTGCCTTAAACTATAAGGGTGTCACAAAAATACTATGGGATGAACTTAAGGTAATCATCGTTATCGAATTGCGAATCCGAAAATAACTTCCTTATTTTTTTTTTGACAAACTAAAAAACCGCCATGCATAAAAAAACAACACAATGAAAACTTATCGAAAAAGGTTGCTTACCCCTGGTAGCGTAGCGATGCCAAATTACAGCTTCCTAGTAGTAACGGTCACTGGGGATCTACTCCAAAATTTGAAATCCGAACATCGTATGGTGCCTTCCCTTTCACTCATATAGTGTATGATAGGAGAGTGAAAGAGATGGCACCATACGAAGTTCGGATCGGTAGTAGACCCCCTGAGCTAAGCAGCGGACAGACGGACGGACAGATATGGCGAAACTATAAGGGTTCCTTGTTTACTAAGGAGCTCTAAAAAGCTTTACCATGTTTAGACACGACGGGTCTATAAAGTCGTATTTTACTACGATATTTACACGAACTGAAAGTTACAATGCGAGCTTTGAAACCTCAAAGCTCGGTTTTTAATTTGCCATCGAAGCCGTACAGGAAGCCCGACAAGGAACATCGATTCAAATGCCATAGGGTTGGCAACACTCGGAAATAGAAATAATTTTTCGCGTGAGCTACTTAGGTCGTTTATATTAGACGGGCAGTGGCTACTCGGACCCCGCTTCAGAAATCGCCCAAACACAAACATATGAGTAACGACATGTTATACGACATATTTGGCTTTTACTAACTTCATGCTGACAGTACAGTGCCTACTCGTATACTTATCTAAATGCATGCGCTAACACCTAATGTAAAGAAGTGATAGAGAAGAGAAGACAGATACACAAGGCCAAGAGCACTTACATCCTCTGCATGTAGGTTTTGTTCTCAGCCTACGCTCCTGGCAATGGGCAGTGTGACGACGAGTACCTAATCTGAATTTGTCTTCTATACTGATGGTCGCACATATTTCAATGCCGGGTCCGAAAGTACGAGTAGATACCTCATCAGTACGATCACCCCTCGATTACGGTAATGGAATCATATACATATAGAAAACACGATTAGTTCTGCATGCTATGCTCTGAGAATTCTGAGAGATATTGTCGGGCTAAACCGTCTGAAAACAGTATTTTATGCATTAGTTGATTCGAAACTTAGATATAGTATTAAATTCTGGGGCGCCACTTATAGTTATAATATAAAAAAGCCTTCATAATTCAAAAGCGAGCAATAAGAACAATGGTGCGTATACCTCAGTGGGTTTCGTGTAAGGACTTTTTCACAAAATTAGAGATCCTAACGGTGCCAAGTCTCTATATTCTGATACTTTGTACGGATTTAGTAAAATCTCAGGCAACAAGTGAAACAGAAGGTGCTCGGGTGGTTAGGATGGCGACAAGAACAAAAAACCTAAACCACCCCTTTACTCCAAAGCTCAAAGTCGCAGAACACTGTGCTCATCACCAAGCTATAAAAGTTTTTAATAAGCTAATACCGATCGAACTGAAAGCTGTTTCCAGCCCGCATACTTTAATAATAAATTAAGGTCTTTTTTATTATCAAAATGTTTTTATTCTGTTGAAGAGTTTTTCCAGTGCAATAATAAGTGAATTTCATTTGACATATATATCGTAAATTAATTATTTGTTACTTCTATCTATTGGTTATTCCCTTTTATATGGACATGTTATCAAATGTTTCCTCAATTGCAAACTATTAATTTTTTTTGTCATTTTTGTTTGTATTTTATTAATAATTGATGTTATAAATAATCAATTTTTGAAAATTTATTTGCTGACATGTCCAGATCGCTATTTATTATCATAATGTGTGCATGTAATTAGTTTTTAAGTATTTTTGTAAGTTTTCTAACACAATGTTATATTGTTAAAGAAATAAAGAAAGAATGGCTAGCAGTCAGCGGGTATGCTGTTTTACCACCGCCAGCAAGCTAGCGGAAAATCTGCAATAATTTGCCATCATGAACTTTGCGTAAAAGCGACAACCCTAACAATACGAAGGTAGGTACTTACTTCGAAGTTGGGCGCTTTACGTAACAAAACTTTTTGATGTAGGTAGTTATGGTAGTATAGTCAACAGCAAATGTAGATGATTATTTTAGTACTTTGTCGTACTTACGTAACAATACTGAGACAGTTGGGATACTTACGTCAAAGTAGTGAAAGTGACAAGGTACTAAAATTATCATTTAATTTTGCTGTTGACTGTACTTACTCACCTGTACATCATACCTGATTGTAAAGCAGTGTTTAAGTATTTATTTATAATATAACTTCTTTTGACATGCTTTAAATTTGATATTTTGACATGGAGTTGACCACAATTCACAAAGGACTTGACTGTTACAGAACGTTCCTCAACTATGTCAACGTATTTTTTTATATAAGTATACGAGTATATGAAATATCCCATTAAAAACATAAATGTGGAAATGGCAGCCAAGTTCACCGACAAAAGACTTGAGATCTAAATGGGCGCCAAGTTCCGTAGATTACCTATCTGAAAAGTTGCCATGTTTGGCACTAGATTGTTTACAGTAGTCTCAATTCTTTTGTCGGTGAACTAGGCTGCCATTTTCACATTTATGTTTTTGATGGGATATCATTACTTTTTGTCAAACTTCATCCAATGGTGCTTTACCAGAGCGAATGCACGAGTTACTATCGTATACAAAATAACCAAACCGCTATAGATGCACCTAAAATATTTGAAGAGTTCCCTAGATTTCTCCAGGACCCTATGATCAGATTCTGACCCGATGACAATGGGACTACACTGGAAGTACACCGTTTCAAACAAAAAAAGAATTTTCCAAATCGGTTAATAAATGACGGAGTTCTGAGGTAACTAGCATATATAATAATAATAATAAAACTAATAATACATAATTATCAAGCAACATGCCAAATTTTAGCTTTCTAGGTCATCTGGAAGTGGGTTAGGTTTTTGATTACTAGTCAGTCAGTCAGTCAGTGGTAAAAATGCCGTTTTTTGGAATTTAGTATCTCAATAACTATTCAACCTACATTTATGAAATTTGGGGTTCTAGTTGTTCTAAAGGATCTTAATATATGTACCAAATTTCATGTTTTTATGTTGGATAGTTTTGGAGCTATTGGGGGGTCAAAAGTGGCTCCAAACGGTTCGTGTAATATAACACACGGCTGCTGTCCGCCAGTTCCTTGGGTGAACTTGGCTGGACACGCTACCGCGTGTCTAGATATATTTCAGCATAAGCTCGATTCTTTCTCATTACATTACTTTTTTTTGTATATTTATTATTATTATTATTTTTACATATACATTCGACCACTATCAAACCAAAAATTACCGTGTTATTTCTTAGAAGCAATTAAATCGTCGTCTATCATTGATAGACGACAGACGAACGGACGGACGGACACGTTAGTGACAGCAACAGCAGGGCTAGTATGATCGCTTATATGTCGGACATATAGCATTCGTCCCGTACTGTCAAGTATGTAAGTGCGAGAGGGACGAATGCTATATGTCCGACATATAAGCGATCATACTAGCCCCACAGGGGTTCGTAGCAGTTCGTAGGGCTCTTGGGGAACGGAAAACTAAAAACCGGAAATACCTTTGCCTATTTCACTTCGCATTCGCCGCCAGACGCCAAGAGATGGGGTTTCTCTTGCGTTTCCATATTGCTTCACCATCACCAGTGTTTGGCTATCTTTCTATAAAGTTCCTATAAAAAATGTAAGATGGCGTTATAATGGCAGCAGCATGGCAGCCTAAATCAAAATTTAGCTTACGGCTTGTTAATGACTGAACAAAGTAAAAATATGCAGAAAATAAACTCAAATTACATAATTATCTCATTCTGTAAAACTTGTATTCATTATTGACTCGTTGCCATTGATTAATTTCGACTGGTCACCTCTTTAATTTTAATCTGTCAATCAAATATCATCTGTGGTAGCACGTATTTTTTTTAAATATGGCAATTTCAAAATTCGTAAATGTCAACTTTTTAATTGTCGCTAAAATTTCAGTCATATTTTCTTATTAAAATTACGTGATTCAAATATTAAATAAAATACTCGTTGAGTGCATCTATATCAGGGACTGTGCACCGTATCGGTCGTTTTGGCTGTTTGAAGTTGTTTGTGTTCGCGTGGGACGGCTTCCTAAATGAATCATGTCTCTGAGGTCGAAGGCACTGGCTCTGGTGGAGGTTCTGCTGAGAGTGCCGCCGCTGTTTGTGGTGGATGAGTTCCTGAAGATCAGCCTGGGGCTGCCCGTGTCCGGCAGTGACGAGGTGACGCTGCTCAGCAATGTCACCATCGACCACGTCGATATGCCAGACTCCGAAACATACTACGACGCGAACTTTTACAACGCTTTCGTGTTCACGCTCATGAAGTTCCTCGTGTGCTGTCTAGGTGAGATACTTTTTTTTTAATCCGTGTAGTCGCGGGTTTCGCAACAGCTGGTCTGAAGGTCCTTTCATTTTTCTAAGTGTCTCAACAGTTTCTATGTCGAAATGTTTGTTCTGCTCTTGCAGTGCCACAATGCGGCCGAATTGTTGGTTTTTGTAATCATGTCGTTAATGTACAGTGACCTTAGATGTTGATGTTTAGGTTGCAAGGTCATACAACCATGGATAACAAATTTTATAAACAACTTATACTTGGTTAAAACCAGTATATTAACATCCAAACGAGTATTCTAAAGGATTATATGTAAAACACTTAAGATACTGATAGATCTTTATGCTTAGTTGACAAATGATAATTCATAATACTTGAACTTATAAAACAATAACATGCCATGTAGGTCACATCAAAACTTGCAACCAGAATCTAAAATGAACTATACTTTCTAAGATGTTATTATTAAATTGGTTCCACATAACCACTTGTTGATGCAACCACCATTGAGGTTAGAATCATTCAAGTTTTCTTAGTCAAATAAACACATTTATTTCTTTTGCTTGGATTATATTGAAGGTTCACTAAACTGTGGATCAATTTATATACAAGATGATAATGCTTCAATACTTTTACTAGAGAAATGGTGCTACTTTGTGTACAATTAGGATCATATAGTTTGTGACACATCCTGTTCACTGTAAGAATAAGGGTGTGTTACAATATATTTCGTAAAAATAAAAAAAAGTACAAACGTCAATAAACTACCACCACTTTGGAAAAATAAACCACTGCCACGAGAGGAACTGGCATATGAAACTAATACTAACTATATGTACCGTAGAAGTTCGTAACATTACCTATCTTTGCTTGGTTTCATTTTCATTCAAAGGTGCTGCTTGGTATCCCGTTATTACTTCCCCTGTACTGCTTAACATTGGATGTTATTTTGAATTGATAGTTCAATTGGATGTTGGCGAAGCTAGACATCATAGGTTGGTTATGAGTTTCAACAGTACTATGCATGGATAATATTGGAAAGCAATACTGTTTGGACTTTAAGCAACATCTTTATGCAGCTGTATGGAGGTAATCAGGAATAAAAACGTTTCATGAACCTAGGTCCAATAACATGTTTTTTGTCATACAAAATAAATATATTCATATTTAATTCATTCATTAAATAAATTTACATGTTTAACAGTTTTATCATAAAAAAATCTAATAAAATTACACATTATGTTATGAATTCTATCAATAACATTAATAAAATAGTATTAGCTCATAAGTAAATAATTTAAATAACAATAATAATTGAAATTTAGCTAGAAGCATATCCATTATTTATTTGTGTATGGCAAGTGTTTTGCTATAAAAAAAAGGCACTCAGTCCAACCACTTAAAAACTTCCAAGTTGGGTTGGTGGAACTCGGCTATACCACTCTGGATGGCAAGCTCCATTAAAAATATTGTATTAGAAAAGAAGAAATATAAAATACTTTTATAAAATAACAAATTTATTTACATGACTTCTACATTCTTCAGATTCCACCCGACCCACCATTTATATGTTTCCAACTATAGCCTTTTCCTTCAGATCTGTGAGTGTAAGCCTGTGCCTGGCCATGAGGCATACAGGTTGATGGTGTCAATTTTTGGTAGGAGTTTTTTTGGCCGGGCATTATGGAACTCTGGGAAGGCCTATGTCCAGCAGTGGACATCCTTCGGCTGACGTGAAGATGATGATTTCTGGTAGATCGTTTTAATGCACTATCAGCTGGAATTGGCCACCAATCTTTCTATATTTTAAGGATGGATCTTTGAAGATGATTTTTTTTTTAATACCATTTTGGTGGCAGACATGCGTACGGCTCAACTGATGGTGAGCAGTCACCGCAGCCTATTGACGCATGTAACTCCAGGGGCGTCACATGCTAGTTAATTTAAACACTCCTTTCTTGGCAAAACCTTGGTAAGGAGCTCATTCCATTCCATGTTTTTGGCAGCTAAAGAAAATCAGTCCTAATTCCCCGAAGTCTCTGTTTTTTATAAGTAAACAGAAACATTTCTCAACGAGTACAAAATCAATTACAAAACTTGTTAAACTATAGTCGAGTACATAAATACAAATGTGTTCCCAAAGGTTCAAAAACATTTTGATCACTATATCTGCACAATTTTTTTTTTACTCAACTAATAGTTAACAATTAATTATTTATTAAATCCTTGTTTCCCTCTGGGTGAATTATTAAGGAAATTTTTGCCATGGTAAGTTCCCCAAGGAAACCATGGTGTATCTTCTGGAGGATTGAATATTTAATATGTTAACATGTTTGCTGCAAGTTCTAGTTCAAATGTATGGACTATTACTTAACAATCTTAGGGAACATACCCAAACTAACTCGTTTATTCGCACTGACGTGGTTTAAAAAAGGTACATACCTAAATTATTGTTATTAAACATTTTTATAATGACTTTTATTTTGCGTACTTGCCACACAAGAATTTAATTTACATGCATTATCATTGAGATAGCAACCGTCGGTAAGTACTGTAAAGTCATTGCACTTGATGACATATAGGTACAGTCAGCCATAATTATGTATGCAATTGAGCACCATGGTGCATTGTTCTTCCCATAGCAATACAAAATTTGCGTTTGTACAAAACTATGTAATATATATATACATTTTTTCACCTGACTCCATTGAAATAAGGTTCAATAATGTATACATATTTATGACTGTACGTCAAAAATGCTTCTTATCTTCCTGTTATCTCATTGTGATAAAGTAAATATGTATCTTTGACATAGACTGCCCATTTGCCCAAGACCTTTTCTGTACCTTTAACAAAGTCAACTACCCTTCATCCACGTTCAAAACCAAGATTTCATAACTGGTTATGAATATATATGGTCTTTTTTTCACTGTTTCATAACCAGTTATCAAACAAAACTTTTTTTTCCATTCTCATAACTAGAAACTCCTATTCATGTATGGTCTCCTTGTACATCTCCGGATTTGAAGACCACCCTTTAAAGGAAGTAAGGAAGGTAGAAGTTAAGCGAGTCGATGGAACCCCGCTGCGTGGGGCTCCTATTTCTGCACGGTTTGCCCTTCGGGCATCTGAAGCTACCTAACGAACCTAACCTACCTACTTATTAGTGTTAGATCCATCCTAGTTAAAAAAATGTTAGCTTAGGTTCGTTAGGTAGCTTCAGCTACCCAAAGGGCAAACCACCCAAAAATAATACCCCGCGTAGCGGGGCTCCGTCGACTCGAAGGAGTTGTTTTCGGATTGAGAGTATATGTATCTAAAATAATAAAAGCAGACGCTTATATCAAACTTTATGGTTATGAAAATGGAAAGAAAAGTTTTGTTTGATAGCTGGTTATGAAACAGTGAAAAAAAATCCATGTTCATAACCAGTTATGAAATCTTGGTTATGAACGTGGATGAAGGGGTTAACTATACACGTATCAACGACTTAACGTGCCTTCCAAAGCACGGGAGCGCTTAGTTAGTAACCACTCAAAGCGGTCACCCATCCAAGAGTTGCTTTACCTCTAACTTAAACTAATAACTATCGCTGCATAAAGCTAAAGTCGCCTCGTGCGATGATTCTCACGGCTAAGCTGTTTATGCATAACACTTTCTAATTACATTAGCGTCTTCCGTCAATACCTTAATATGGCTATTAACCGGTATACCAAAATAACGAATCCTTGAGAGTTATTTATAATAAGGTGATATCACACTTATCTTGTTATTATTACGTATTTATCGGATTTTGATTAGTTTGAGCATTTAGTATTTAGACAAAACCACGGATACAAAAAAAACGCCTATAATAAAGAAAAAATAGTAACTGCTGATGTTGATTATTGACCCTTGCGTTCATTTTTAAATAATATACAAGTGTGTGGTCCATCGTGTGCCAAATTGATATGGCGGATAGGTGATTTGCTATCTTCTACGGCCCCAAAAAAATTCTTGGGTCCACGCAATTTTTTATGTAGTTTTTTGGAGAATCTTACAGGTTGACTCGTTAAACCTGAAATTTAAAAAAAAGTAAGTGATGCTCCATTGAAACAAGACTATTTTTAAATGATTCTGCTATTTTCGAGCAACACTTTTTAAATTGCCTAATCTCAGGGTCAAAAGCGTAGATTCAAATATTTTTGTCACTTTCGTAGCATGTAATATTTACGACTGTGACATGTAGATCTGGTTATTGTTACCAATAATCCTAATTCAGATATGAAACCGGGATTATTAGATCACTATGCAAGTATGCAGTGTCCGAAGACGACGATTTTTTATTAAAATGGTATGGTTGGTGGTATGGTAATGGTATGGTATGTCGGTGATAAGTAGGGAATTTAAAAAAAATGGGGCATTCCAATATTTTCGCAGAATATGGATTTTTGGAGTTTATTCGACACTCATCCCGAACGTTATCGATTTTAAAATAAGAAAAAAGTATGTCGTTTTGGTTACCGCAGCGGTAACAAAGCGGTAATACTGCTACACATAAATGTATAACAAGTGCGAGTCGGAATCGCGCACGAAGGGTTCCGTACCATTATCTATAAAAACGGCAAAGAGTCCGACTCGCACTTGGCCGGTTTTTAATATTTGTTGATATAGCGGCAACAGAAAAACATCATCTGTGAAAATTTCAATTGTCTTAACTATAGCGGTTCTTGAGATACAGCCTGGTGACAGACAGAAGATAGCGAAGTCTTAGTAATATTAGGGTCCCGTTTTTACCCTTTGGGTACGGAACCCTAAAAAGTAACAAGTGTTCCGGGGACACATTTTTTTTCTTCTAAAATCGATAGCGTTATTAATTCTGAGTTGGATAAGACCAAAAAGTCCATATTGTGAGAAATAAAATATTTTTTTAATGTCCCAGACGTACATCTTTGTTGTTCAATATCGAAGTTCTGATACCTCCACTCTCCATCAAAAAATCAAATTAATATTATTTTATTTGCCATAAGTATAGATAGTTATGCAAATTCGTCGCATATTGCAAATACCAACGAGATAGAGATATTTTACTTCAACCTTCCTACCTAAGGGCGCGTGCCTTCGTGTAACATCAAGTAATAATCGGTATTCGAAACCAACTTTTCGATTACTAGGAATTAGGAAGTCTTATATGGTGATTGGTGGATCCCCGCCAATATAGTGACACAGTCCCACGCACGTAAACAAATGCTTTGTGTGCGTAGTCATTGACGGTCGTCTAGCGAACACTGTTTTGGCAGGGGGCCTGCATAGTCTATCCCTGAGTAAATGAAAGGCACAAGTGTCTATACAACTGTATGAGATTTAAGTATTTGTTTAATTACGCAATGATTTCCTGTCTGGTGTGATTGACAATAAATCAAATCAGAATGATAATTATTAGTCATAATTTAATATAGAAGGGGTCAATAAATTTTTCAGTTTTGACAATTGTATCAACACTGATTAGTTACAGTGCGTGCACGGCAAGCAGGAGTCGTAGCAAGATTGACTTCCAGTTTCTTTCTAATTCGAACACTTAGAAAGATACGGGTAACTTGTGTCGCGGGCGAGAGGGAAATATTTCGTTTTCAGTTCGCGGTAGCCCTTCTACCGCGAACTGAAAACGAAATATTTCCCTCTTATCACTCGAATATGCATGTGCGATGCGACAGAGAGGCATATATTTCGTTGTCGGTTCGCGGTAGCAGTTCAGGTCGCGCATGGTCTTATGTTAGCAGTTCTGGGGCTTCTGGGTGGTGGTCAAGCATCTAGCGCGGAGACAGTCCATTCCTCCTATGTGGATTGGAGACTTGTTTTTTTTTTGCGGATGTATATCCATATTCCTTACGATGTCCGATTTCCACCGGAAAACCTTATTTCACGACGTAACCGCCGCCGAATAGATGTCAAAGTTTATTGATCACAAGTGACAATTAATCATGATGACATAAATTAATTTTGCAACAGTGCAAAGCTCTCCACCGTAGGTAATTCAGAAAAATGTAGCGATAGATCCTTTCAGCCAGCCATTCTTCTGTAGTTAAAAATGAGATATCTTGGAATAAATTCCTAAACTGATCAAAATTATTTTTAATGACGGATTTGTTTAAAGTGTGTGACGAATTTATATAGTTTTAATAAAATACTAAATAGATTTTTCACCTCCAAAATGAAGAGGACACATGAAAGTCACTTTAGAAAGGGCAGAAGTGAAACAGTGAATTTGCATTTACTTTCATAGCAATTTGAGTAATAATAATTGTCGTTCACCCTTATTCAAGGAAAATAATCGACAGACGTCAAATGATGCACTTTGCCCTTGGATCAACGATTAGTCTTAAGCGCGGGGGATCTTGACAGGATTTTTGGATTCGTGGGTCCTCTTTTTGCCGGCCTACCCTATCCATCTCCCGATGCATGGTCACCACCTTTCAAATTTTGGTTTACGTGTTTGTGCTTTGTCTATAGCGTACATAGGAGTGGGGCGCTTCTTCCTGAATTGAACGATCTATAAAGTCTGGCAACTCAGAGCTATTTCATCATCATCAGTTCATCACCCGGGTCGTTGTTATAGTTCAGCGAGTTGCAAGACTCAGGTGGCAGTGGGCGGGCACATTTCTCGTAGAACCGATGGCTGTTGGGGTTGGCGTACAGAGGTTCTTGAGTTCACGCACCGGGAGATGCAGCGTGGGGAGGCCCCAACAAGGTGGACCGATGATCTGGTCAAGATCGCGGGAAGCCATTGGATGAGGGCGGCGCAAGATCAGTCATTGTGGAGATCCTCCCCTTAGGTCGCATGGTCCGATTGACTAGTCCGATCAATCGGAATACGAATATTTTTTTTTCCTGTTGGCTCGATTGATCGGACTATAAAGACTTCTCAAATCCTGTCAGCCCTACTATCGGAGTAATGGGATTTTAAAAGTTCGTCTAGTTCGATCGATCGAACCACAAGGTCGTTTTTTCTTCCTGTTGGATCGACTGATCGGACATAACCGTAGAATTGATATTGTGCTAAGTCCGGATGACACATAAAGGTTATCTAATCTTAACTCATTACTGGACACTGGCTTTTGATAAACTTTTCTATATTTTTAACCGACTTCAAGATTTCAAAAGAGGAGGTTATCAATTCGGTTGTATGTTTTTTTTAATGTTTGTTACTCCATAACTCGGTCATTTCTTAACCGATTTGAAAAATTCTTTTTTTGATTGTATGTATATATATCCAAGTTGGTCCCGTTTTTGTCAAAAGGCAGTTCTGATGATGGGATCCATGAGGAATTGAAGGAACTCCTCAAATCTTTAAGGCAAACATATAGTGATTTTTGTGTTTTTATCAACAAATCAAGCATTTGCATCCAAAATTGTGACATTGGATGAAGTGGAACTGGTGATGATGATCAGAACAGAACTCTTCAACGACGAAAAGTTCACGTTTGGCGATTTGTCCTTCTAGCTGTGTTTGTTAAGCAAGTTCTATTTTCACGATTGATTTTTGTCATGCTCGAGTTCTGATGATGGGATCCATTAGGAATCGAGGAAACTCCTCAAATGTGACAGGCACACAAATAGTGATTTTAGTATTTTCATGAACTAATCAAGCATTTTCATTCATAAAAGTGACATTTGATGAAGTGGAACTGCTGATGATGATCAGAACGGAACTCTTCAACGACGCGTAGTTCACGTTTGGCGATTTATTCTCTTCGTTTTGTTTGTCAAGCAAGCAAGGTTTTTCCATGATTTCATGAGGAATTGAGGGTACTTAGTCTTCTACCATTATAAACTTACTTATAGCCATTTTTGTATTTTATTGTATGGAATCTAAGAGTGCACCATCTAAGATTAATAATCTTTCACCGGACTCCCCCATAGAAGTCGGTTTTTTTTTCTTAAAAATTATATTTTATGCGATGTCAGTTCATAATGTCAACATCTGATCTATGTCAATTTATTGAACCGGACGGACGGAAGATGGAGGAAATAATAGATCACAACAAAATTATATTCTTACGCCCGCAAAGGTGGTTGCGTACTACTGAATAAAGCGCATCAATACCATAAAGCACAGATCACTGTAGCGTCTGCCTTAGAGTAAATATAAACTATTATCAAAGAATATGCGTATTATTTCAATATATAAAATTTACTAATTCTAATTCACACCAAAAACAGGGATAAATCCATAAGCGGTTTTTGGAGAATAAGGGCTCTTAAGACTATTTGTTAGATCTTTCCCTCGAAATAACTATTTCGTGGTAGTAAAATTCCGCGCCGAAAGTGAGAAAACACTTTTGAGATGTTGGTCGATTACAAAATTAATCATAAAACTACCGGTCGGACTAACAGGAAAAATAAAAATTGTGTGATCGGATTAAGAGGATTTTTCAAGCTCTCGTGGTTCGATCGATCGAACTAGACGAACTTTTAAAATCCCATTACTCCGATAGTAGGACTGTCAGGATTTGAGAAGTCCTTATAGTCCGATCAATCGAGCCAACAGGAAAAAAAAATATTCGTATTCCGATTGATCGGACTAGTCAATCGGACCATGCGACCTAAGGGAGATCCTCGGGGGAGGCCTTTGTCCTCCCGTTTCCGTTATTCGGAACAGTTATTCTGCTACTCGCGAAGAGAAGATCGCGAGAATAGCCAATAATATTTTGTTCAGTACGTATTTTGTTTCGTAATTTTCGTAGCTTCGTGTGTACCCTTAGTGTTATTTTTTGAAGTCAACTTTATGCTCTATTGCTCAAGGTTTCTTTCACGTTAGTTTGATAAACGAATTTACAAAGCTGTGTACGTAAATAGACATTTGGTGACTCATTCTCCGCTCTGCTCTGAACAAATTAACATATTTTAATAAAGAATACGTGCTGCTTAAGTCTTTTCGGTGATGAAGGCAAGTGCAGCTGCTGTGGTCATTGAACGCAAACGAATTCACGCTTTTTAAGCAAACAGTGATTCTATATATATTGTGGCAGATAAAAAACGACTCGATGGCTGTCTAGCTCTTTCTATTACATTAGGTACACTGTGGCTTTGTAGATGGAATGTTTGGCATGAGCGGTGAGAATGCTGAATGACTGGTCTGGTGTAGTCTGCGTCATATAGTACATAGCACCCAAAGTAGCCAAATAGTTCGGTACTCCATACAAAATATATGCCGTGCCTGCGAAGCTGGTGGTCCCGAGTTCGAATCTCGATCAGGGCATTTATTTGCGTGATGACTTGATGAGCACGAATGATATTTGTTACTGAGTCTTGGATGTTTTATATGTATTTAAGTATCTTTCTATCTATAAGAGCATATATGTCGTCGTCTAGTACCCATAGTCAAATTATTGCTGAGTTTGGGCCTATTAGGTCGATTTGTAAGATTGTCCACAAATATTAATTTATACAAATACAAATATTACTAATATGACACGAGTACACGACAAAGCGCCCAAAATTATCTGAATCTAAATTGATAAGACCCTTTTAAAAGTTTTTTTTCTCACTTGACAACTCATCCTGTCAGATATTTGCACGTAGCAGTACTGGAATTGAACGACCTATGCTAGATGGCCGACAAGCTGAAAATGACAATGACGGACTGAAGTCACATTCCACATAATTAGAATTGTCCTAGGTCTATTCAATTACAAAACCTAACGAAAAAAAGTGGAAAGAATAAACTACCGTGTTTAAAAGTCGTGCTACTAACACGGGCTCTGACCTTTGTACTGATTTGAATATATTTGTGTCAGCATACATTTTTCCGTTAGAAATAGAGTGCACGCGATTAACAATGCTTCCTGATAAGTATAGACTGGGTATTTCGTTTAGTTTTAATTTATAATGTTGCTGGTAATGAATTGTGTTGTGACGTAAAAGCCAGTAGTGTCCATAACTCCACAGCGCAAACCCGATACTTTTGAATTACGTTTTGAGACCCTTCCTAAGTCGTCCAATGTCCTCTCATCTATATGCTACAGCTATATATATTGCTCAACACAGGATGGAAGGCTCTATTCTTTGGAAGATCCCATTTCTTTTGAACGTTAAGACGTTAACTTATCAATTTTTCCCCATTGTCGAATCTTGTTCTGTCGAATTCATAAATATATGTACTTACTAAAGGTTAAAAAAATGTGGTTTTCACTTTGACCGTGCACATATTTTCGAAGTCATCTGTACTGCTCCCAATTCCTCCATTGGCTGCTAAGTTCTACAAGCGTTTTGTCAAGAATCCCGTCTGGCTTAAATAAACGTTGCATGAAGCCTACTAATTTGATTTATTATAAAAAAGATCTGTGACTCCGAAAACAACAACAAAGCTCGCAAAAACCACTATAAAGCTCACACAAACATCGTTAATTAATTGTCTGCTTCAAAAGTTCCGATAGTGTATTAACTGCTTCTTTTCTCTCTTTCCAGGATGCATGTCAGCGCTGTGCATATTCGTGCTCTACACGAAGCACCTGATCATCGTGTACCTGTACCTCATGTCTCTGGGGCTGGTGTTCGTCTCCTACTGGACCAATGTGTCCGCCATCAAGCAGGTCCAAGCTCTAACCCTCGCCGCGACATCTCCGCACCACTCCACCAGCATCCTCGAGGACATACTTAATCTGAACACTAAGAACCTACTCGATCTCGATGGACCTAGCATTCTGGTTATCCAGAACTTCGCTATACAGTTCACGCTGGCATTACTCTTTAAGAACGTCCACCTAGGGCCTCGGAATGCGACTATTCAGAAGCTGTTGCCTGTTAGTTTCATGGCGCCATCATTCTTGGCTATGCTACCGGTCCCGCCCAATCTCCTCCATCATTCGCCGGTTTTTGCGACGCTGCTGCCGCTTTTTCTAGTCAAATACGTGCTCTGGTCTTCAGCGGATACTGTCATACACGTTATCTATTCGGGATATCAGCACGGAAGACTGTTCGTAAGCAACTACGGGTTGTCTGCCCTTGTTGAGACTGAGTGGATGCGTCTTAATGTTCCTTGCGTGCTGCGGGTGTTCTGGGTACTCCGCGTAGCCGAGCACGCGATACTCTTACTCATGGACAACTATGATGAGGAGGCTGATGAAGGCTTACGCGTCTCCACGATGCTAGCGGTTCAGTCGCTAGCGTCCATGGCCAAGTCGCTGCTAGTGACTGGCTGCGAGACCATCACGGCCGTCCTCGGCATGACTTCAGTGATCTCATTTTTCTGCCACTACATCGGAAACTTTTTCCAGTGGATATTATTGACGGACGAGGAAGAGGACAAAAGTATAGGCACGGTATCCGCTATACTTTTTTACATACTAGCTCTGCAGACGGGACTGACGTCCTTAAACCCAGAGAAGAGATTTATTAGACTATGCAGAAACTTCTGCCTTTTATTCACCGCTTTGCTGCACTTTTTGCACAACATTGTGAACCCTATGCTGATGTCTTTAAGCGCGTCGCACAACCCGAGCACGCACAGACACGTCAGAGCATTAGGTGTCTGTGCATTTCTGATAATATTCCCAATATCGTTGCTGGTGTACCTGTGGTCACAGCATTCCGTCTCGACTTGGCTGCTGGCAGTCAGCGCTTTCAGCATAGAGGTGATAGTCAAAGTGGTTGTCAGCCTGATGATATACTCATTATTCCTAATCGACGCGTACAGGAGTACTTTCTGGGAACAATTAGACGATTACGTGTACTACATCCGAGCGTTCGGGAACACTATTGAATTCTGTTTTGGGATATTCTTGTTCTTCAATGGTGCTTGGATTTTGTTGTTCGAGTCTGGAGGAGCGATCAGAGCAGTGATGATGTGCATACACGCCTATTTCAACATCTGGTGCGAAGCGCGCGCGGGCTGGTCCGTGTTCATGAAGCGAAGAACCGCTGTCAATAAAATCAACTCCCTTCGAGAAGCTTCATCAGACCAGCTGGACACTTTAGATGATGTGTGCGCCATTTGCTACCAAGAAATGCATTCGGCGAAGATCACCCGCTGCAACCACTACTTCCACGGAGTGTGTTTGCGGAAATGGCTGTACGTGCAAGACCGGTGTCCGCTCTGCCACGACATACTCTACAAGATAGACAGTGACCTGAACAAAGACAGCAACTCTGACACGGGAAATGAGGAGAACAGCAACAACCAGAACTTGCTGCTAGAGGAGGAACCAGAACTGATTTTAGGCGAAGACGTGAGGTGACTCGACGGCCTGACCCAACCTAATATACGACCTATAAACTAGAAAAATAATTCGAGTGGTATATTTTATTGATTTTGTATAGTAAGTTATTGTTTTTTTTTTTATATAATCTGACGGATGAACCTGTGATGTAATGCTTGATCTAAAGTCTATTTTTGTCTGTGTGGATGTTGGGAGGTGCGTGTCCCGTGTCTGCGCGACCGTGCGTGACCGTTTGTGACCGTCCGTGGCCGTGCGTAACCGTCAGTGATCGTCCGTGAACGTGCGTTCCGTCACTAGTCTCCGTGCGTGTACTCGAGTGTCAAATGATAAATTGCGCTAGTGTATCGACCTAACAATAGGAAGGAAAGACGAAAAAAACTAGACAAAGCTATTTGTAAATAGTTAAGGTATTTAGAAATAGCTTTTAATATTGAAAACTATTTTAAATGATATATAAAAATAGTAATTTCTCACGGTAAACTGTAAATAAACATTTATTTTAGTAGTAATCTGTCTTTGGTCTCATAGCTTGCTGGAGTACAAATCGGATTACATATTAAGTTGTTAAGATATTTTGCTTGGACGTGATGATATAATAAAAACTATGAATACGGATTTAACAGTTTATTATATTAAAAATCAACAGACAACAATACAAACATACGATGTGACTGACAAAAATATAAAATCTCATATGGCAGCACCTCACTTACCCTAATTAAAATATATCCTCTTTCTATAAATAAATATGTCAAAACATCGGAATAAAGATGTTTTCACTTAGCACCTTGCCAAACCGCCAAAACGGTGTCACGAAACATAATTTTTAACCCCCGACTCAACGCAAAAGCGGAGTGTTAGAAATTTAATAATGTGTGCATATGTGTGTCTGTCTGTGGCGCCATAGCTCTTTAACGGATGAACCGTTTTGTGTGCGGTTTCTTTTATTTGAAAGCAGGTTTTCTGGCGATTGTTCTTTTATCAAAATCGGTTTCGCCGTTTTTGAGATTTTGAAATGAAAATTACGGGGGTTTTTAATTTTTCTAAATTAGTCCGTAGTAGAAGATATTCCTGCTTGATTTGCAAACTGGTCCAATTCGTGTACTTTTGATCTCTATAATAGCAGCCAAAATGGCCAAATAGTTTGGTACACCATATATGTATATAGTGTGGCGTACCGAACTATTTGGCCACTTTGGCTGCTACGTACGCAGGCGCCGACTGTGCAGCACGCGATTCGATTTTATCCTCCCGACATGTTAAGTCATAGTAGCTGGCTAAATGTCAGTTCCATGTAGTTTTCCGAGCAGTAGTTGGTGAACACCCCTCCCTCCCCCTGCATGGAGCGCACTCCACCCACTACTACTATCTACATATATCAATGTTACTGTGGTCCCACTGCACAACAGGGTGACTGCAACGGAACTGTGGACGGCTAGTTGAGTAGACCTTCTTGTAATTAGTAGTAGGATATATAGCAGTATGTAGAGGTGTTAACGGCAGTGGTACGGTCTGCGCGTTCGAAGTTCGCCTTCACGACAGAGTGTCGTGAACGGCACTGAGTGGATAACTAATTGTATGTGTATCCTGATGAAGGCTGCATTGCGGATTAAAATTACATGCTAAATTTTGTTTTGAATATAAAATATTTGACTCGGCTGGGCAGCGTTCGGGAAGCTACGGCACATCTTTTCATCCAATATTCCGCAGTTTCTCAAGACGAAAGTCTTTGACCAGTGTGTACTGCCAGTGATGACATATGGTACTGAAACGTGGTCGCTTACTATGGGCCTCATAAGAAGGCTCAAAGTCACCCAAAGAGCAATGGAGAGAGCTATGTTAAGAGTTTCTCTGGGTGATCGCATCAGGAATGAGGCCATCCGCAGCAGAACCAAAGTGACCGATATAGCCCTCCGAATCTCTAAACTTAAGTGGCAGTGGGCGGGGCACATAGCACGTAGAACCGATGGCCGTTGGGGCGGAAAGGTTCTCGAGTGGCGACCACGTACCGGAAGGCGTAGCGTGGGCAGGTCCGGCCCCCCACACGGTGGACCGATGACCTGGTGAAGGTCGCGGGTGTCCGCTGGATGCGGGTGGCGCAGGAGCGGTCATTGTGGAAGTCTTTGTGGGAGGCCTATGTCCAGCAGTGGACGTCTTTCGGCTGACATGATGATGATGATAAAATATTTACAATAAAAAAATATATATATAACAGTAATTGTATGTGAGATATGATCTCCTTGTAGTTAGAGAGAAGGTAGATACACGACAGCGAGTGTTGCGTCCATTGTTGCACGACAGGTTGTCGTCAATGGGGTTGAGTTGTGTGGACCGCTAACTAGCGCTAGAATATGAGCTTGTAAAATAGCTTTTAGAGAGCAGTTAGTAGTTTGAAACACGGCAGTGAATGAGTGGTGCGTCCATTGAAGCCCGACGACAGGTTATCGTCGGGCTACATTTAACTAGCAGTGGGTGGTGCGCCCACCGTTGCACGACAGCTGCACATAAGCTCCTTATAGTTAGAGAGCAGGTAGTAGTTGAATATACACGGCAGTGAGCAGTGCGTCCACTGTTGTACGACAGGTTGTCGTCAGTGGCGCTGAGTAGACGGCTGGTTGAATATACGCTCCTTGTAGTTAGAGAGCAAGTAATTGTACGATACGCAGCATTTAGTAAAAGTACGGACTACACCGGTACGTTCTGCGCGTTCAAAGTACGCCTGAAGGTGTCGTGAAGGGCACTGAGTGGACCGCTAGTTGAATATAAGCTCCTTGTAGTTAGAGAGCAGGTAGTAGTTGGAGACGCGGCAGTGGTGGAGGTGCGGACGACGGTGGTGCGGTCTGCGCGCTCGAAGTTTGCCTTCACGATCTCGTAGTAGCGGCCGTCGCTGCAACATGGAAAGTTGGTAAGTCGACCTCAAAGATACTAAGGGTAAGACCCCGTTCCCACTTGTCGGATGTCGGACCCAGATTTTTATCGGGTGTCGGCGCCTCATACAAATTGGTGTCCGGAAAGTGTGAATAGCTTCATATGAAATGTTCTGCCACTGGATCACCTGATAAAAATCCGGGTCTGACATCCGGCAAATGAGAACGGGTCTTAATTAGTAATTACCTACCTATAAAGCTACAAGTTAAAATTTTAAGTCTAAACCTATAGAATCTACGGTAACCGAGTGGTTCAAGCAAGTGGCGTTCTTGAGTTCGGGATTCGTACCAATGAGTCTTTCGGAACTTTACTCAGGCACAAGCTCTTGACTCGCAGAATATCGATGGCCTTCCGGCTGTTCTCCGGGTCCTACACAGTTGCATCCCCTCCAGGATAGCATAGTTGTTCCCATCAGCTTACCTGAGAACGAGGCACTTCAGTTTTAAGCACTTGACTCGCAGAATGTCGATGGCCTTCTGGCTCTTGTCGCTGAAGCGCAGGTTCTCAGGGTCCCAGCGCAGTTCTAATCGCTCCAGGTTGGGACAGTTGTTGGCTATGCCGTCCATCAGCTAGGGGACAAATAGAGCGTTAAGAGGATTTATACAAATTACTCAGTAAGAGAACGTGCACTGCCTATCCTCCCAACTCCCAGGTTCTTATAGAATCAGCAAAATGTTAAGGTCATACTTAAGTCATATGCTAAAAGAAGATTATTGCATTTCTTTGTTTCGTTTGACTTTAGAACAAATTAGAGATAGTATTCAAAACTATGTATTGGTCTGGCGGCGCAACTTGCTGGACTGTGTCTATTTCGTGCTTACATTAACTCGCACCGATAATTCATACACAGATACAGAGGAAGCGAATGTACGAGTAGACTATAATTACCTGATCAACGTGAATGTTGATTCCAAGTCGTTCCTGTGTTCCCATTATGAGGATTCTGTAACAAAAAGTTACATTAATACCGTAACGGAATGACGAAGCCAGAGTTGTCAGAAACTCTGGGCCAAATCAAGCAGAAAATCACCTAGGGACAGATCCTCTGACGCCATCATCAAAGCTTGATTCCTTGGATCTACCCTTCCAATCACATAATCATAATCATTTATTCGTTGCAACCATGGTGTTTACAAGATGTTCTAACCAGTACGCAGGGGCGTCTCTAGCCCATGTGGCGCCCGGGGCGCCCGGGTGCAATCATCACAATCATCACCCAAGCGCCCCCGAGCAAGCGCGCGGTGAGCGGCGCTCCGGGCGCTCGGCGCCCCGAGGACCGCACCCCCTGCACTAGAGGTAAAGCCGCCCCTGCCAGTACGAACATGGACCCTACTAGGGTGTAGCAACATGAGTAACTTAAACTTAAATATAAAATAGAAACATATAATAAACATGGATCCTAACCACCATTGACCGCCGCATCAGTGGGGGGCATGGTGACTGGTCACAATTGTCAGTCCTCACGGAACTTGAGAGGTAACGGACCAGGCTTACAACTCACTTGGCATTGGTGAGCAGCTGCAGCACGCTCTGCCACAGCTAGTCGGTGATGTGCGTCATGCTAATAAGAGCAAGAATTACTGGGCCAAATCAAGCAGAAAGCACCTAAGGACAGATCCTCTGGCGCCATCAAGAAAGCTTGATTCCTTGGATCAACCCTTGCAGTCACATGGCCCCTAACCATCCCTGCTTGACAAGTAATGGACGCCTGTCAACGACTCACTTGGCGTTGGTGAGCAGCTGCAGCACGCTCTGCCACAGCTGGTCGGTGATGTGCGGCATGCCGCTGAGCACGAGCCCCCACAGCTGCGAGCCGTGCCGCGACAGGAAGCGGTGCAGCGCCTCGTCGCTCAGGTTGTCCGACGAGTCCACGTCCAGGGCGACTAGGTTCCTGGAAGATTATATGGTCGTTAAAAAACAATATTTGTTTTTTTTTTATATCCTTAGTGACAGTAAGTATGAAAAGATTTCGTGGAGGCCCGACCAGGATACAGTAAGAACTGGTGGCTTTTGTTTCAAGAGTGTAGAATATCCCTAAGTGACTAGCAGCCGGGATATCAATGGGTAGACGCTGCAATGGTGCATGTTACATTGAGCTCCAAACAAGGCTTTTTTCAACATTATGCCATCTTCAAGAAGCGAGGTAAGCTATAGTTTTTCAAAGACTGCATTTTTATATTAGGGATGACAATATATTCTAGTCTACTAACCTAGCGGTTCCAGACTCCATCCATGCCTTAAGCACCGAATCGTTGAACCCGTTTATCTGCCCTGCACTCAAGAAGCGCAAGTTCTGTATGCGCGTCAGCATGTCGATGAGGCACTCGGTGGAGAGATCCGTGGCTGTCACATCTAGTTCTTGGACGGAGGACTTCTCCCACTCGACCGCCATTACGTGCTCGGATTGGAGACCTGGAAGAAATTCAAAAATTTGACATTGGTTTTGTAACACGCCTAGCAAAATTATTCAAGCAATTAGAAAAGATCCATGATGGCTTACGGCTGGATCCATGATGGCTGGATCTCTCATAGTATCTCATGGTTGGACGGATTGATTAGTCATACGACGGTCAAAATAGAAAGTAACTAACGTACAGAAGGTTTATCCAAGCTCAAATCGTTTGACCTTATATTGTTGCATGTATAAACGTGTTGTTTCGTCAGGATTATCAAAGTTTGCAAGTAATAATGTCACTCAGCGAACCGCGTTTTATTCTGGCGAGGCTTGGACCATCCCAATCTAGCTAGCACGGTAGCTTATACCGTCACGTTATATGGCCGACATTTCTGAAACGTCACATGAAATATGACTGTATAAGCGCTCGAGCTAGCTTAGCTAGCTAGGCTGAAGCGTGAAATGAAAGTGGGATACTCACTGCAGCCGTTCATAAGGAGACAAGTGAGGCGACGGGAACGCTGGAACAGTGTCTTCATTGTGGAACCCGTGACTTTGTTGCAGAAGTTCACTGCCAGGCACTCCAGCTAAAAATCGATATTATATAAATAAGAAGACAAAGTTTAGCTTTGAGAAAAAGGTTTGTGGCTTTTGCATTATCTTGGCTCTTCGCTTCTCACGCCTTCTACAATCTGTTGGCAATGTTGATTCGTACAAATTATTTTCCTGTAATTTACATTAGGAGTTAAATCTTTTATTGTAACCTTTTCATTGCTAAAAGAAGCACTGTAAATTAAATAACCAGCCTGGCTAGCACGATAGAAGAAGACGTAATACATTTATTTAACGTTAAAATACAAAATTAAAAGAAAATTACACATCAGTAATCAATCAGTAGGTATGTGTTCTAACGTTAAATAGGATTCCCACTCAGCAGCCACGACAAGCCGAAGCGCTGATACTTAGCTTAAACCGGCACGTTTTATTTGATTTTTTAGTACATTTCGGTCATATAACGTGACGGTAGGTATAAGCTACCTTGCTAGTTAGGTAGATAGCCGTAAACCAGAGGAAAACTCGCTTTATCTGCGTTTCCATACAACCTAGCTGTCAAATAAGCTACTAAAGCACATGTATGTTGTTGTGGATAAGATATATGCCTGTCACTCTCGCACTCACATACTTGTCAGAACATGACCAATGTCTTATCCACGACGATAAGTGATAAAATGGAGATCATACGCTTACTGTTCTATCAATTGAAGAGTGAAACAGACACCTAAAATCTATACATGAAATTTAAGTTATCTACGCGCGACATTGATCTCTCAGTTAGAGCAGAATTTACTCCTCTTTTTTCTGCTGAGTGGTGTCCTATTGTAGCCTCCATTTTAACAGCACCTAGTATAAATAAGGTCTTTCTTTGTCTCATCATCATCATCATCATCATGTCAGCCGAAAGACGTCCACTGCTGCACATAGGCCTCCCCCAAAGACTTCCACAATGACCTGTCCTGCGCCACCCGCATCCAGCGGACACCCGCGACCTTCACCAGGTCATCGGTCCACCGTGTGGGGGGCCTGCCATTTGTCTATTTGCTTGTAATTTATATTTTCGAAGTGTTTTTTTTTTTCCTTATTACTTGCATGTTTAGATTTTTGTTTTACCTTGGTGCTGTATGTTGGTATCTCAATTAAATGTTTTTCTTCTTCTTCTTTCAATATAAAGAGTGAGGGTCTGATGTCTCACCTGTATGCAATTAGAGCTGAATGCGTCGATATGCGAGTCATCTACGAAGTTGATCCCGTAAAGGTTGATCACGCGCAGGTTTGGCGTGGCGGACTTGAGTTTGTGCACGTTGATCACCTCGTAGATCTCTTCTTCTTCTTCTTCGATCTTCTCGTAGGTTCCTGCAACATTTTGAGTACCTAGTGTCGGTAAGACCACCAACATTTCACACTAATGAGGTCATTTATGTACGCAGTGGTAATTTTATTGCGATTTTTTTATGATTTTGATAAACAATTTTAAATCTCGGTATATTTTGATGTTAATCAGTTCACTGTGAATACAGGGCAATAAACTATAACTACGCGGGTATCTTGCCTGTATTGTATTAAATGAATACTATAACGATCTACTCTTTTACGCAAAGCTGAACGGATTTAGATGAAATTTTGTTTCCGATAAGAGAACAAGATCACAGATATCATCATGTATCCTATCATCCTTGATCATGTATCAATCGCCTTCAATTACGTAAATGTGCGATTGACAATCGCGACCGAAACGGTCAGTTGCCAATGCATTAGCAATCAGGTACGAGTAGAATTAACAATTGCAATTGATGTCGGGTGCCCAATAGCTTCGTATATACCGCGCATGCTGCAGTTCTTCACGCAGAATCCGTATACATTACTTATTCTGTGGCTTAACTAACCGATAAGGTGCAGAATCTCGAGGCCGTTGATGAAGTTGTATATCTTGCGCATAAAGCCCTCCATGAAGATGACCTCAGACAGGCAGATGCACAGGTAACGCAACTTCGTGGGGAACGCCTGCATCTCTGAGAAGTCGTGCAGCTGCATGGCTGGAAGTAAAAAATAGTTTTTTTTATATCACGATGGTGGGAAAGGTGTATAATGCTAGCGTGCGCCAGCCAGTGCGCAGAGCGATATCGCTGTGAGAACACTCGTGAAGAACTCCCGAATTATGTCGAAACATTGTGACTCATTCGGAGTTATACAGTCACAGGCTACGGTGTCCACTCACCACGAACAACGAGTTTGTGACAATTGTGACTTGATTGCAATACCTAGGCCTAAAAGCATAGCATGTTTTGAATGAATTTAAAAATTGTACTAGTAAAAACAGTTGAGTCCCCCGTACGCTCGACCGAAATGTATTCTCCAGACAAACGTAACTAAGTTCTCATTTTAAAACGCCATGCTGAAATAACATGAAACTTTGTATACACAATGGGTTCCGCCATATCTAGATCTGAAATCAGTTTCTGTTGCTAGAAATTAGAATGGAAAAAAATACAGCGAGTTTTTGAATCCTCTCCATTATAATTTCAAGCAATAGAAACTAATTTCCGACCTAGATATACCGGATCCCCTTTTGTATAGAAAGTTTCAAATGATTCCAGCATGCCATTTTAAAATAAGAGCGAAACTACGTTTGTATGGAGAACCGAGCTTACTGTGGACTTTTAACCACTCTTAAGACGAGTCATACCGAACGGCCAGAGTCGGTGAGCATCCCACTAAAATCAAAGGAATTGGAACCCTCCATACAGAAGTTAGATTTCATATTTGAATGAGTCGCGACGTCACATGTTTGTGTCCATTTTGCTTTGCTACTGACAAAGCATAAAGACAAATGCACGTCGCGCACTCAACACCGGACCAAGAAATCAACACCGCATACCAACTCAGCGCAAGTAGTAAAGTAGTCATTAGGTCTTCTATAAGCAATATCACCAATTTAGAAAAGTTGAAAAACCCCCGACAATTTTATTTCAAAGTTCAATATCCCAAAAGCCGATTTTGGTAAAACATATCTAAAAAACCATCGCTTAGAAAACCTGCTTCCAAATAAAAAAACCGCAATCAGATCGGTTCACCCGTTAGGGAGCTACGATGCCACAGACAGACACACAGATACACACGTCAAACTTGTAAGTTTGTAACAGACATTCTTCTGCGTAAATATTCTTTCTTTAGGTTTAGGTACAATCAGCAGCAGAAGTAGCTGCGCGGGCCTAGTGCTCAAAATGAGCTACACACAGACTCTAATGTCAAGAGAATAAGGCTCTGTGTAGATAATTGTGAGCGTGTTATATTGCTTAACTGCTTTTGCTGCTGACTGTATGTGAAGTAATATTAGATGACATCATCGAATTCGAAATATACATTCAGATAGAAAACTATTTAGTGTCAATAATTATTTTGGTAGTCGGACTTCCAAAATAATTATTAACAAACGGCGAACGCGAGCGCGTCCTCGTCGTACATTTCCTTGAGTCATGTATCATTCACTAATGTCTTCAGCACTCCCGTCCCACATGTGGACTATTGAGCCAAAATTATAAACAACTCAAATAAGTATTAGGGATGAGTTTATCCTTAATACGTATAAATAAACGTTTCTATTATGGACCGAGCGAAGCGAAGGTCTCCGTGTCAGCTTCGGCAAAAATGCTTTCGTATGTCCGGTCGGCGGATTTTCGGATTTCGCGCTGTTTTCCCAATTGTTCTCCTCTACAGAGGGCCTACTCCGAACTTCGAAAATCGAACTTCGTATCGTGCCGTCCCTTTCCGTCATATAGAATAACACGAGAGTGAAAGGGACGGCACGACACGAAGTTCGGAGTAGGCCCTCAGGTCGTATTTCTCAACTGATTCTCGTTTCCGCGCAGGTTTGATTATTTTACCTATAGATTTTTTCTCGATTAAGTTTTGGAAATTTGAAAATAATTTTTTTTCGCGATTTCGACGGTTCATGATGCCATAGTTTGATAATACTTAGCTTTTCGGTGAAAGCAAAAACATCACAAGAACATAACTGAAGAAATTTACAGGCCCTTGACTTGATTGTAGTTGAGAAGAGACTATATAGACTAGATTATGGCTTACTATTAAGTACATTCTTACCAGTACTGAAATCAAGTAGCATGTGAGTTAAATTAGGACATTTCGCTGCTAACTCGTGAAGAACAGTGTGTGTGATCAGCTCGATCGGCAGCTCAATGTAACGAAGGGACGGGCCGAATCGAATCGATATCAAGGCCAAAAGGGATTCCAAGGACCCTGAAACGGAACGGTTTAAAAAATAAAAAGAGTGAATGTTTTGAAATAAGCGCGAAATAATGAATGAAAGGTATTTGCACTGCATGTGTTGCCAAAGTTATAAAATTAAGACTAAAGTAGGGGTAATTAGTGAACAGGTGGTCATGACTAATGATTTAACATAATTAATGGTACTGACCGACATGTAATCCAGATATTTCAGGTCGTAGACTGACGTGCGTCCATAGCTTGGTGTCGTATGCAACCAGACGCCACCTTTTGCAAACCATGGCCATGCGGCATATTTCCCGATGTGATAAATATCCAAATATGTTCAATAATACCTTGTCGGGTAATTTTTCAATTGTCTGAAAAGGAAAATTTGTCAGTATGCATTGAGTTGCTTTGAGATTTTCTCGTATTTTTTTGTATTATCGACTAACGAAGGATCTAATCTTAAATATTACGTAGGTGTTTATTTCATTTTAGAGATGCATCTAGCCATATATATCACTATGCGTAGATACTAAATATAAGATAATAGCTAAATCGTTAATTCCTAGTACGTACCTAAACATACTTTAAAACAGTTAGTTCGAGTGCAAAAGAATATTTTTTATTAAAAGTGCATACAACATTGATCAAAATTTAAATCATACTGCTCTACTTTCCATAACATTACCGTGTTTGCAAATGGGCTCCGGACTTTGCCATCTTCTGTCAAATACACCTGACTCGCTTCTAGGGCGAGTTGACCCCATATATCTGTTCCCAAATCCATGATTGTATATTATATGATCACCACAAAACACTAACAATCCATTAAATAGTAAATTTGTTGAAAAAATGCACTAATCACGGGTTCACTTCATGTGTGTGGAAAGTTAGTGGAGAGCGAAGAATACGAAACGCTGTGTTTAATTTTGGAATCATCTGGGAGTAGTCGAGTCTAAAGTACGCAGCAGGAAATCTTGAAGGAATTCCTCGATTTTTATACTTTTTTATTGGAATTCGGTCCATCTTACGCCTATCATCCATAGGAAACACATACCTAAAACGAATTAATAATATTATGAAATTCCGATCTAGTCGAATTATCCTTTTATATCTTTTTTTTGTTTTAAAAATGAGCGGGAAATTCAAACGGCTCTTCGTGTTACCTCACTTCTAAATACTACCTAAAATTATGAGGGCCAGCCGCTACTTGCAGTTAAAAATAGAAGTCTACGGGGCAATCGAGTTCACGAGTACCTATTCATTATATAGTAGTGTTTGCATTTTAGTGCGTCGAAATATCTACAAAGCTCGCTTTGTTTTGTTAAAAACAAACTGCATTGTTTGTCGTCATACATATAAGTGACTCATTCCCTAATCTCGTGTTATTAATAACAGCTTAATATTTTTTCATCAGTTCTTATTGGTTATTGGGAAAAATCACAGTAGTTACCACTAAAGTGTTACTAAAGCTAAGATGGTAATACCTACCTAACAGGTGGAAAATAATCCCTAATTTCACTACACAACAAAAGTGACAAATAATGAAATAAAATCATGATCTTCATGTAAACTTCTCAGTGAAGAATGAAAGTTTGTCGCGTCTGCATTCTCCGCCGTGCGGAGTAATTGGCAACTCTAGAGGTATTTCCTGGTACAATGACTCATCCGAGTAGAGTGTAGACTATATTATCTCTTATAATCACAACAAGATGCCATTGCCACCATGAATATCTAAATTATATTTATTTGGATTGGGTGAATACAATTCAGGTGTTCTAATAAAACACTTGATCCAATTGCAATTTGCATTAATGCAATAAAGATATCTAAATTAAATAAGTAATAACTAGCCTCAGATAGATTTAATTTTTGACGACCTGTTTAGCCTAGTTGGTAGTGACTCTGCCTCCAAAAGCTAGAGGTCCCGGGTTCGAATCCCGGCCAGGGCATTTATTTGTGCATTTTTCACGGATATTTGTACTTGGGTCTTGGATGTTTTCTATGTATTTAAGTATGTATATCGTCGTCTAGTACCCATAGTACAAGCTTTGCTTAGTTTGGGACTAGGTCGATTTGTGTAAGATTGTCCCCCAATATTATTATTATATTATTATTATTATAACTTTCTATCTTTAATGCTTATCACAAATTTTTCTAGTTAATATGAAGAACTAACTTCAAACAACAGATGTTACCGTCTTCAAAGCCATCTTCAGGATAACTGTAATACTCACAGCTCCAAAAACATTTACGGCTTGTGCCAAAATATCTTTCATCCTAATGTGTTCAATGAAAATTAATATTATAAATGCGAAAGTAACTATGTATTACCCACACCTCACACCTCTTCACGTTTAAACCGTGCTCAACCGATTGAGATGAAATTTGGTACCTACGGAGAGTCGGAGATAGCTTGGAGACCTGCGAAAGGACATAGGATAGTTTTATCCCGGAAATCACCTCCTAAGCGAGTGAAGGGGGGGGTGGAAGTTTATATGGAGGTATGAAATAAACTAGTTCCACGTGAAAGAAATGTTAATAATGTTTTCATCGATAAGGTTTACATAAAATACAAGCTCTACCTAACTACGCTTATGACTTTATTTACTTTTAAGTTAATTAGGATTTAGGAGTCCCTAGCAATCTTGTGCGCGCATATTCGGCAAATATATGGTAACTAAAATAGCTAAAATTAAACTGAGTACGAATCTGGATTTTAATTTTATAGATGGAGACATCTGTTTCTCATAACACGGTCATGAATATCTTCCAGTGAAATAAAGTGCAGGAATAACCGCAAAATGAAAAACGTTGAAGCTGCGGAGTTTTACGTGCTGTTAGTTTATTCTTCATCTTCATGACATTAATTTTCAGTTCAGACTATTGTTTGTTGAGGTATCGTTTGTGTTTTAAACATCTGGTTTCAGAACAAGAGTCATGGTTTATTTTAAGTTTTTTTTACTGTTGCCTACTGAATACAAGATTCTTTCGCGGCTTGATAAATGCGCTCTTTCTTAGATAACACATATGTCGCAGAACCGATGGCCCTTGGGGCAGACTGGTTCTTGAGTGGAGACCGCGTGTCGGCAAACGTAGTGTATGACGCCCTGTAACAGGCTGATGATGATGATGATCTTAGATAAAGTTTTTGTATTATCAGCTGATTGACATGAAACAATATGTAATCGTAATTAGGATTTAAATCAATAAGAACAAGAATCATCATTTTAAACTTAAAAAGAATATTGTCGTAAACATAACTAAATAGTACACAATTTGTACAAAATTTCAAAATTTAAGTTAGTTGTATTGTACACTATTCTGAGTCGCAGACTGCCAAGATACAAGCTCAGCCTAGCTTGGGGTCTGACAGACAATATTCTGTATCATGTAACAAGTTTTTGCTAAATAAGTTATTATTATAATTTGTATGTCTTATCCGCTCACGGGGCAATGGTGTCCCGGACCTTTGTAGTCCGGGAAAGAAACTTTCAGTTGTTCGAGAATTACACGTTAAATCCATGGGAGGCGTGCGCGGAGCTGAAGTACCGAAGTGCCAAACGAGTATAGTCAACAACAAAAGTAGATGATCATTTTAGTACCTTGTCACTTTCAATACTTTGACGCATCCCAACTGTCGCAGTATTTTTACGTTAGCGCGACAACGTACCAAAATGATCATCTGCAATGTAGATCCCTAGAGGCCCTTTTGATAATTTAATGAAATGCAAGGAACGCATTGAGTGGATGCTGTCCCTGCCCGTTTCATTGGATGCATTATTATTATTATTATCTCTTTATTTCTGCTTAATCATAAAATTATTATTGTATGGCAGTATTCATACCAAAACATAATTATATCCTTATTAAAGTTCTGTACCTCAAACGAAAAAACGGAATCCTTATTATAGCATCACTCGTGTGTCTGTCTGTCTGTCCTTTCGAATTATAAACAATTTTGGAACGAAATTTAAACAATTTGTGGATAAATTAAAAAATACCTGTACTAACAGTTTCGTGTGACATATCAAATCAAAGGGAGATTGTTGTTCCATGTGAGAATAACAAATATATTTTTCAAAAATTGACCTATATCTCCGAAGCTATTTGGCCTAAGTTTAACTCGCCTTTTCCGGTTTCTTGTACACTCAGCATCAAAAGTAGTTACGCATATCAAGGGGTCGAAATATTATTCCCTCATAATATGCACTTTTAAACTTTTCAAATGCGTAGCAACTTTTCAAATGCGTAGCATACATTTTAAGTGTTTGCATTGTATTGTGTGATTATAAAGGCATGTTATAGTTATATATTTTCTGTTATATTTATGTATATTGACATTAACGTGAGACATGTAGTAGTTTCATTATTTCTTGTAGAACTTCGGAGGAAAGGGGTTATTTTCTTTTGTAACTATTCAAATTTGTCATCCTAGAGACCGGCCGAAGCTAGAGGCCCCGGGTTCGAATTTCGGCCAGGGCATTATTTGTGCAATTAGCACGGATATCTTTTCCTTGGTCTTGGATATTTTCTATGTAATTATCTATATAAGTATGTATATTATCGTCTGGTACCCATAGTACAAGCTTTGCGTAGTTTGGGACTAGGTCGATTTGTGTAAGATTGTCCCCCAATTTTATTCATTTAATAAAGCTGACAAAGTGGTAAATAAATCTGTAATACAAGTTGTTCTTGAGATACTTAGCGATGTAACAGACAGACAGAGCCACACCATAAGTAAGGGTTCCTTTTAGGGTTTCGTACCCGAAGGGTCCAAACGGAGCCCTGTTTCTGTCACTCGCGTGTTCATCTGTAGTCTGTCACACATTTTGTTCCGAAGAATTTTTTAACTTCCCATTGAGCCATGAACTTGAAATTTGGTGATAATGTTTATTATTACGTTTATTTTACCGACAAATACCAATATATTGATAAATCACATTTGTTTTTTAGTAGTAGGGAACCCTCGGTGTGCGAGTCAGACTCGCACTTGGCCGGTGTTTTACTTTATTGGTACGGAACCCGAAAAGTTTAGAAACTACTACAACTTTAGTTAATTCTATACTTAATATATTTATATTTTTTGTTTAAAATGAAAAAGACAAATTGCAATCTTTATCATCATCAACCTATCTACGTCCCACTGCTGGGCACAGGCCTCCTCTCATATTACACTAAACATATTAATTATACAGTAATATATTTCCTTTTTATTTCGCCAAATGTTGCTATAAATCATAATACAAGCATAAATAAAATATTACCATAACTTGTCTCCGCCGAAAGCTCCCCCCTTCATCTCTGGAAATAGCAATCGCAGCACTGTCCACGTTCAAAATTCCCCACGAATCCATCTTGATTTATATTTTTTCAGAAATTTCCACACGCACTTGTTAACAGTTGGTCCACGATTGAAACAATCTAAACCTACAAACTCTAGTCGCTTTTCTTCTAGTTTGACTCACTATCACATCGGCGCGTAGTTCTGTTTTTACAAACATTCACCAAACGCACCAGACTTCCGTCATGTTGTCTGTCTGTCCATTTAATGTGTAACGAGTACTAATGTGATGCGAGATGTTAGCACGGTAAAGTTATAATATAACACATGTACCTATATGCCGTCAGATATTTAAATTGGCAAGCCAAAATAAGTTCGGCATTTTGCTTCAACTGGGCGCTGTGCGAGGCGGCGGCTGCCAAGAAGACTCGTATTGCATTCGTGTCCCACTAATGCTACGTCGAATGGCACCTAGTTATAGTACTCATCTATTTAGAGGATATGTTGAGTTCAGTATTTAAATTTAATTAAAAAGTGTCATCTCTTTATCGCACTTTGAACTAAAAATTACGAGAAGTGGGCACTTTAAGTAAGTTTGTTGCCTTAATCTTAAATAATCACTACAGATTCTACAGTAATTTTAGCATTTATGTATTTTAAACCTCACCAAGGCCTAATATTTAAGACCTTAGCTCTTGTCAGTGGTGTTGGTGGTGGTGTGTGCCCGAGACATCAGGTGATTTTCGGTGTCTTGAGTTGAAAACTTGATAATGTGTAGGTATATTTAATACGAAAGAAATAAGATTTAGGAAGTATCATTATAGCAATAATAATTAACGGAATGAAAAAAAAATATTTATGTTTATAAATAGCGCAGTAGGTATAAATGCTAAAGCATAATATCACGGTTATTATTATTATAGTAAGGTAAAGCAAATAAAAGGGCAAAGTTCAAGAGAGCCAATTACATTTTCATTCATACTTAAAGAACCGTAGTCTCTATGCTTTATATTGGTACAATACTGTTTTAAACAAAACCTTGAATTTTATTTATTCGTTTCGTTTTTATAATATGGTAATAGGGAATGTCTGAAAAATTTAAAAGACCTTGATTATTTTTCTAATGGCAGGAATAACCCTCGCCATGAGCAGAAAAAAGTTACAGATTTTTCAGTTGCGCCATATATTTTTTAAAAATACAAACATTTTATATCACCTCGCGTCTGTCCCGTATCAGACTACTACGACATTTCTAAGTCCGTCGAATATTTAAAAAAAAACGCCTGCTTGGATCTGTGGTACGCAATGACATTGACAGTTCAAGTCATACGACCAACCTATGATGAACTGTCAATGTCATTGCGTACCACAGACAGACTTAGAAATGTCTTAGTAGTCCGATACGGGGCAGACGCGAGGTGATATAAAATGTTTGTATTTTTATAAAATATATGGCGCAACCGAAAAATCTGAAACTTTTTTCTGTTAAGTGCGACGGTTATTCCTCCCATTAGAAAAATAATCAAGGACTTTAAAAAATTTCAGACATTCCCCATTAAAGCTCTCTATCTTTGAAGCTGGCAACATCCTGGAAGCCCATTCCATTCCATTTCATCATTCGCAAAGTTGGCTTTGACAGCATTGACGGACGTCTGACATGTCATTCATTCAATATGTTTCATTCACTCAATTCAATTATATTCAATTCAATTAATTGTTTTGTTTTGCTTCTGATTGCGAATAGATCGGTTGTTCATTCATTAATTACTTGAGGTGCGCATTTCCAGACTGTGTACAATGAAATAAATGCTGCGCTTTTTCATTCTTATATTCAAGTGTGGTAGATAATAAATCGCATACAGGCGCGCTCAATCTCAGTGTAGATTAGTTCGTCTGGTTGAGCGGTGTATTTTTTTATCTGGAAAATGCGCGAGCACTTCGGTTCTAGCTGACTTTGTTTAGTTCGTCGCGCGGGAAGCTGCTGGCCGGTTGAAGATCGATAGCTATGAGTGATTAATTATAAATAAAACACAGTGACGATATCCGGATTCGCGAGTGTTTTTCAAATTTGAACATAAAAAATACGCTATGGAATCGGCGGGAATTATTTCAGGATTGTTTCCTGAGTATTTAGTTAGTTTTGTGGATGAACTGGACGAGCATCCGTGGTTGTTTGCGTCCCTGGCGTCAATATTAGTGGGTTTAAGTGGGATTCTGCCTCTTCTTATCATCCCAATCGACGAGACAGCGTCTTTCAAGGATGGATGTGAGTTCGCTTTGTTTACGATCGTTACGCCATGACCATGTGATACTATTTATAGTTTTTTTTTTCACTTGTCATCTCTTGCATGTTTTATGCCAGAAGTATGATGAAATCTTTGTCTTATTGGATTTAATAATGTAGTGTACACAATATGTAAGAATCTGTTCCATTTAAATTTATTGTTCTATTAGTTATTTTATTAGACTACTTACTTTAACCTTTGCTCATGGGACAAGTAAAGACTATTTCCTTAAAAGTAATTTTATTTTATTAATTTATATTATTATTTATATGTTCTCCCTTTTTCTAATCTGTAAGTACCTATGATATATATGTGATAATGGGACTCAATCAATTCCTCATGCGAAATATTTTGAACAATGTTCTCTCAATGTGTCATGCATGGTGATAAAAAGTTATTGGTATAATTATGGAAGTGGAACAATAACAATGTATTTTATCACTGCTTACTGACACTACAGGTCAAAACAAATAAACAATGTTATTCATTAACTTTGTGTCAGCTGAGACACTAAGAATGTAAAAGATTGGTGGTTGGTATGGCCATCTCTGTAGTCCTCCTCATCCGTTGACCCCATGAAATCATGGATTCGTCCTACTATGAGCTTGAGCTCTGATGTGGCTGGCTAGGCTGCATGGCTGGTTTAATTCACTCTACTGCATGAGTGACAGTACAACTGGCCAGACGCATTTTACGTGTACACATAGGAGGGTTTAGGGCTTTCTTTCCTCAATTGGCATTTCTGGTCTACGGTAAACCACATTGCACGAGCTTGAAATAAAAGTTAATTTAATTTTAATTGGCCATCTATATATAAAGACAGTAAAAATCAAGTAAAGACAATACAAGAGATGGGAACATCAACCCATACTGACTACTGGTCCAAACTGGAGAAGCGTCACGAACTATAGACTTAGACAGCAATGGAAGGGGTTAGAGGAGGCCTTTGCCAGGAGGCACACTGAACTCAGTCATACTATAAAGAAAAGAAAAAAAATATATATACGTAATATATATGCACAAAAAATAGACAAAGAAAATCAGCATTTAAATAATAATATAATTACGATAATAATAATATATTCCCGATTTTACGCAGCTTTTTTTAAATTAGGTTTTAGTGTAGGTTTTTGTTTTTATTAATGAAAAATGAAAATGTTTATTTAGACTTCAACACATTTAGGTTTAAATAGCTTTTGTTTTGTTTGTGTTCTTGTATTTGACTATTTTTTTGTGTATATTTAATTTTATCAATAAACATAGCTTAATTAAATAAATAAACATTTAAACCCAATCATGTACAATTAGCAAATTTAAACTGAACATTATTTTAGTGTGTTTTCTTTCCGCTCGCATTGTACATTTATTTATATTTTACAACCAATTACACTTGTCATAGAGAGTATTTTAAATATATATTGCATAGAGTCTGTCAATGCCGCCAGCATCCTCAGTACCGTGCCTCAAGGGCCTGTTTTAGATTTTAGTGTTTATATTATTATAGTTATTTTCATTAAATATTTTTCTTTATTATTTCTTGGAACATAAATAAATGATTTATGTTCATAGTCTTAAACCTAAAAAAGAGAAGTTCTCTTTTATTCTCTCTATTCATTCTCATAAATATAATAAGAGGACCTAGATGCAAGCATGGGCAGGCTGTCTACTAAAATGTCCACAAACAGATAGGCACAATACACAGACACTCACACATTAAAACAATAGAAATTAAACAAATGAAGTGTGTAAAATGCTCTTGGAAAACAAAAATTGCATGTAGTCATTTATTTAAAAAAAAAAAACACTTCTATTTGACCACATTTTCAGTGCCATTTTAACTATTATAGATTTAAAGACTTTACAGATGTATAAATTATTTTATTTCCAATACATTTATCCATTTTCAAGGCAAAACTGCCCATTACATCCAGCACATGCATTAACTTATCATTCCAATCTGTCATGTTAGAATCCTCATAAGTCTAGTTTTATCTCGCTGAATGTAAAACCGAAATATACCTTTATCTGGCCGAAGTATAGATTGCGTCCACTGATTGTGACACCACATTGGGCAATGGCAACTTCTAAAATAGATAAAAACTTTTGACTACTGGTTACATTGATTTCACTTAGATGAAAAAGAAGTTAAATCTGTGCAGAGAATTCAGTTAGTAATATTTTTATACCTTTTTTACCCAGTTGAAATTATTGAAAATCACAAAAAAGGGAAAGAGAGTGTACTACAACTTAGAAAAGTTAAAACCTCCCATATTTTCATTTCAAAGATCAATAAGTATCTCAAAAACGGCTAAACAGATTTTCATGAAATATGGCTAAGAACTCTCGGGATAAAATTATCTATGACACAAAAAAACTATACGAAAATCGGTTCATCCGTTTGGGAGCTACGATACCACAGAACAGGCAGATACACAGACAAACTTATAGCACCTCTCTTTTTGCGTCTGGGGTTAAAAATGTGAAATAAAGGTTTTATTTACAAAATATTAAATATGTTTTACTTATTTAATGTTATGTGTTTATGGTGGACATTTGTAACAAATATGTACCAATGGGGGTAAATTTCTAAAAGAAATTACTTAATTAAGGACTTAATTGTTTACATTTTAATTTATTCCTTTGTGTTACGAAAATTAGTCATACAATTTATATAATGTTACCCATTGGTAACACAAAGGGATCAATTAAAATGTAAACAATGAAGTCCTAACTATGTACGACTTTTTTGCAATTCACCCATGGGGTGTTTAACACACCACCACCAGGACCAGGGTATGTTCTAAAACTACGACCAAGACCACCGGAGGACGGGCAGCAGCATCCCTGGAGTGCGGTGGAGATACTGCCATCGCCAACCCGCATGCCAAGCGTGGCGATTATGGCATTTACACCCCTTGAAATTGGGGGAGGCCTATGTCCAGCAGTGGACGTCCTCCGGCTGATATGGTTGTGGTGATGGTGTTTAACAACACAAAAAATATTTTTTACGTTACCAATAAACAAATCATACGAAAATACTCGGAAAAAAACAAACTTCAGCTTATTCATGCTACTTTAATAGTACATTACGATACAAGTGCAGATAACAGGAAATTCGCAACGAGTGGTGATAAAGTAAAACACGACCGAAGGGAGTGTTTTAAATCGATACGAGTTGCGAATTACCTATTCGCATGTGTATCGTACAATATTTTACAGTACATATGCACGTAATCTGCTGATTAACGCACTCGTGCGGTAAAGTAGCACCATATGTACTGTAAAGAATGTTAACTACTTACATATGTATGAAAAAGAAGACGCAGTTTGACCATCGTTTTTTTATACCACGTCGGTGGCAAACAAGCGTACGGGCAGGGTACACTGGGTAGGGAAAGTGCGGCCGTTAGAAGCAGTTATGACGTCATCGGTAATAAGTAGTTGTTCAGACGCAGGGTTTATACAAAACGTTTTTCTTTGTTTTGACATGCGATTAACATCATTCCTATATTATTAGTATGAATACCTAGATAGATAAAAATGCAAGTCTAAGTAAATTAAAGAAAAAAAAAACCGGCCAAGTGCGAGACGGACTCGCGCAGCGAGTGTTCCGTACAACTAAAAATAAATTTAATCTGATTTATCAATATATTGGTATTTTCTGGTAACATGTACGTAATGATCACTAAATTTCAAGTTGAGTTAATAGGGCCTTGAGGCATTAAGTCCGCTATTTGTACCGATTTATTTGTGCAATAAAGTTTAAATAAATAATTAGGTCATGGGAACTTAAAAATTCTTTGGAACAAAATGTGTGACAGACGGACACGCGAGTGCCAGCAATAGTGCTGCAATTCTTCCACGTCCTAAACATTCATGATCTACATATATTCTATTCAAGAAAGAGTTGTTTAATTTTTTAGTTAGAAAGCATATTATTCCATAAAAGAGTATTTAAATGGTTACGACATAAAATAATGAACTATGTGTATGTATAATAATATGCGAGGGCACATTCCTGAGATGAATTAAAGTAATCTTCTCTAAAACACCTAGCATCGTAAAATTCCAATTCGTACGCGTCATTCGAATTCCGAATACTGTCATACTTGACATTAACTTTTACTTAACTCCACGCTAACTCTTAAGGCCGTTTTGCATTCACCCTTGATGATATAATTAATTATTTTGTATGAAAATTGAAAATCTAAATATGCTTTGTTTGACGTTTCTATAGCTATATGCCTGAAGGAACGGAAATCAATAACAACAAGTATAATTATCAAACTTACTCTCAAAATTTCACGAGAATCTGTTGAGAAATGCGAACTTGTACCTAGAGGAGAACGGCCGGACAACATACCAGAGCATTTTTGCTGAAGCTAGAACAGAGACTTTCGTTTCACTCAGTCAATAGATTTGATTGCACTAAAACCTATATACATACTCGTTACGCGGTAAAGTCCCTTTATACATTATCAATACCTAATATTAACTAAAATAGGTATTCTAATTTCCACCCACACTCGACATTTCAGGGATTGTGTGTGGGTTTACCAATGTACTATACCCTCTTACCTACATATTGAAAGACAATTTCACAGTTGGACGCATTCATGGGACCCAGCTGGGGTTGGGTGATAACAGAAATGGGGCAAGCTTCGATTTTACTTTCGCGTGTAACAAGTTAACAACTTTTGGAAAGAAGGATAATATATTATATATTAATATAGGTTTTTATATATTAATATAGGATTGATATGTATACCCTGGCCAAATTACAGCTTTCTAATAGCAACAACGGTTACGGAACCCCAAAAACGGGCACTTATAATGTTATTGTTCTTGAGTCACAAGCGTCCATACTGTAGGGCATGTAAATTTCCCGGGAATTCCCGGAAATTTCAAACAAATCGGGACCGGGACTGCAAACCCTAGTCCATAGGTCCATGGTGTCTGCCCACCATCAGGCAAGCCGTATACTTATTTGTCACCGGCGTAGTTACAATTATAAATTTAATAATATAATTATATAAACATACGGTTTTTAAGGGTCCCCTGCACGCTCGACTGAACTCGATTCTCCATACAAACGTAGTTACAAAGTTACGGTCTGATTTTAAAATGCCGTGCTGAAATAACATGAAACTTCGTATACACAATGGGGTCCGCCATATCTACGCCGGAAATTAGTTTCTGTTGCTAGAAATCGTATAATAGAAAAAAAAAACAGCGAGTTTTTGAGTTTTTTTAGGTCTTGTATGAAAACCTCAATAATCGCTGAATTTTTTCTCCATTATAATTTCACGCAACAGAAACATTTCCGGCCTAGATATGCTGGATCGCATTGTGTATACAAAGTTTCATGTTATTCCAGCATGCCGTTTTAAAATGAGAGCGAAATACGTTTGTATGGAGAACCGAGCTTCCTGCGGACTCATTCCCATGTATTTAGTTGCGGTCGTCCTTAGACTACGGTAACGCCCGTCCGTAGGTACCGTCAAGCTTTTCATTTAGCAGGGAAAATGAAAAATCGAACTGAATTGATCGTACCTCGATAACCGTCAGAGAATTTAAAATTATAATTACAACCAGCCGACTGTACATTGAATTTTGAACTGATACATGTGAAATGACATGTTTGTCTCAGGGTTTCAGTTTTGTTGTCCACCGCTAGCGTGGGTATAGAACAAAACCTTCATTATGATATTTACCCAGGTGTGCAGTCGTGACCTCACTTACCGGCAGCTCGATGTATATCCTGAGTCTCCTGCCTAGCATGATCCCTTAGTATACGATTACAAGATAACATGGTCATTACTAATATGGACGATTCACACAAAATGGCCGGAGTCGACGCGCACCCCACCAGCCAGAGCCAAAGGAATTCGGAACGCCGCCGCCGCCAGCTCTCTGCCGTTCGCTACCGTTTATCTACGAACTCTAGCTTCTGTATGGAGGGTTCGAATTCATTTGACTTTGATGAGGTGCGCGCCGACTCCGGCCGTTCGGGGTATTTAATCGGCCATCGCTGAACACCTTTTGGGGGCAGGAACAAATCATTGGATTGAGTTGCACAACCCCTCAGTTTCTTTCGACAGAACGCCACTACGCCCACTATATACTGAGGATGGTCAAGGAAGCCATTCAAATCCCAAAATGATAAGAATTCCAGCCTGAAGTATTAGTTTAAAATGTCAAGCATCTGGCGTCCACGTCCAGTGTCACGTCTGTTTTGAAAACATTATAATTATCATTGTCAATTTATTTAATTGTATAATTCATGTGTTGACTTGTAAAAGTGCCCTTGTGGCCTATTTGCAGAATAAAATTTTTGATTTTGATTTTTGAGTGGTCCGTAACTTCAGAAATCGGAAAGAGACTACTTATTTCCGGCAAGGCGCTTTTTTTTTATTAAAAATGGGATTGCTCTTGGCCAGCATCTAGCCAGGAGGCAAAGATGAGGCCGACGATGAAGCGAGCTTACCCAGAAGATGCCTATTCACTCGCGCTATTCTTTCGCGCTGTAGGTGTGTGTCGTGATCGTGTATTAAGCTAGAAATACGGACGGTGGTAGTAATGGTGACACTGTGATAAAAGCGAACCAAGAAGAGGGTAGATCGCTTAAGGTGTGTGGGTAGACCACAACTAAAACTAGCAGCACGTCAGTTAATCCTTGGAAATGGTGCTTGCAACAGTCCCGTAATATCGGGAAATCACAAAAACCAATATACATGGGAAACACCTAGTTTTTAACAATTCTCATGATCCTATCCTAAGAGAGGTAGGGCACAGCCAAACGTCATCTCGCTCATATTTGGAGCAGCCGAACTGCTTTATAAAGCAGGTTAGTGGGATAGAGGAAAGGATATTATAAGGGAATAAGAGTTTTTGACCCCTTATATGCGTAGCTACTTTTGATGCTGACTGTACCTACTCACGATGAGTGAAATCACAACAAATGGAACGCGAATAACAGCAAGTTTGTTTATCATTTTGTTTGCGATTTGTTTCTCGTAAAATGACACGAGCAACTTTGTCGAGATTTACAATACAGCGGGCTACTAATATGTTATTGGTAAATATTAACTTATAATCGTAATCTCCCGTGACAGATGGAATCAATCACAATGTCGCATTACATTTATATTTACTTTGTATAGAGATAAGGAAAACCCGCAAGGTGTAAGTTATCTTGTATACGAGCTACGTGACGATTACGGCTACTGGAAAACTAAGGTCATTAAATGCCATGCTATCTAAAATGAGTACCTACTGTAAATAGATATGGAGGTACTTCAAAAATAACGAGTTATGTATGACACATGTAAGTTCTCTGATACAATACAGATCTCGCGAAGAAAATGCCATTTGTCAGCCATCGTGACACAGCATTTAAACTGCAAAAGCGCGCCGTCAGGATCATTGCTCGAAAGTCTTACGACCACCCTGCGAAAGACCTTTTCAGGGAGTCAAAAATACTCACGCTGCCGAGAGTCTACATTCTCGACTCTCGTCGCATGCAAATACGTCAGAGCTAACCTTGACAGCTTTACAACCCCTCCGGTTAACCATAAGGAGTAACCGAAGGAGAAAACTCCTAACAGTGCCTCGGTGCAGACTCGCTAAGACTCGGAAATCACTGGCTGTCGTTGGGCCAAAACTGTACAACTGGCACCCAGTAGAGGTTACAGAATTAAAAAGCGATAAGCAATTGGTTCATCAACTTGGCAATACTGTCGACGAGTTTGTTGATAGATGTCGTTGACCCAAGGTGAAAATAACTATTTATAGTTAAAGATATTGTAAAAAAATATTATTATTACCGAATGCCTAATATTTATAAGTTAAAAACATTGACATGTAAAATATTGTACCAAATTTTATGAATAAATATCTAAATCTATATAGATATTTTAAACGATGGTAGACAACAGGCTATCGATAAAGAGACTAAAGAGTCAGAAGTTCAGAACCTTTGGGAAGCAAAAAACAACGATAATTAATGAGTAGGTAACACAGGTCCAATTTTAGAGTGTTATTTGCGATCCTGCGGCGTCCCGCTAAAGGCTTAGCACCGGATAAGCTAACGATTACCGAATCGTTGGGTTTTTAGACGGTAGTACGGTCTAACCCTAACCGGATAGTCCGTCACACCCACCCAGATTTTTATCGGGTGAGATACGTATGTATCTTCCCAACGCAAAAAAGGTCCAATTACGACGGGACCGCTATATACGTACGCAAATATACGTCTGAAATAAAATTAGGCCTACAATCTCAAGTATTCATCCTCTATACAACTATTACGAGTTGAAGCTTCTCGATTATCTTTGTCTTGTTTAAGTAAACGCCTTTGTTGACAAGATTCAAGCCTTTTGCTAATAGTATGTATTTTAACATATTTATTTCATACATTTCATACCATATGAATTCTTACGTTTTTTTTTTTTTATACTACGTCGGTGGCAAACAAGCGTACGGCCCGCCTGATGGTAAGCGGTCACCGCAGCCTATGGACGCCTGCAACTCCTAGGGGTGTCACATGCGCGTTGCCGACCCTTTAAGAATTTATACACTCCTTTCTTGAAGAACCCCATACTGTAGTCCGACGGGAAAACCTCGGCAGGGAGCTCATTCCACAATCGGAGCGTCCGAGGGAGGAAATTCCTCTGAAAGCGCACCGTACGCGACCATTCAGGTTCCAAGGTGTGAGGATGAATGCCCTGCCGACGGCGAGCGGTGCCATAATTATCTAGCTAGCTTTCATACCAAATTGCAACTCAATCCCAGTTAGTGAATTTTCACTAACTTCTTTGATTTAGATTTTTCTTGACTTGCAAGATTCTATCCTGTTCTTAGTTACAAACAAAGATAATAACTATGATATAATAATCAAGGTTTACACCGTATCGTATATAGGTGCCATTTGGATAACGTTGTTATAACTTAGACACAAAGAATGTTTACTCTGTAACCAATAGGTCAATTCAATACAATAGTGTTGATTACCAGTTTGAGCGACGTACGTGATGTTGTTGTCGATACACTAGCAACATCAACAAACATTTGATAGCCGTTTTAAGACGACACAACAAAACAGCTTTTGTTTTTAGTCTCAAAGCGTTTATCTTGATTTCCAAGTAGAGAAAATAAAACAACACCTAATTCGTTCGTATTTTATTTGTCATTCGTCTTCGTTTTTGCTATTTATAGAATCTTTATTGTGTTGCTTAACCTTGTAAAAAGGGCCCTACATAAGTATTTCGTAGAATTACGAAGGATATTTGAGTCTCAAACCATGGCACAGAGGGCCTACTCCGAACTTCGTGTCGTGCCGTCCCTTTCACTCTCATGTTATACACTATATGACGGAAAGGGACAGCACGATACGAAGTTTGATTTTAGTAGTTCGGAGTAGGCCCTCAGATTAATATAATAGTTCCTCGAACCTGGTCTCGTCTCGTATTTGATGATGTTGATATTATTATTCTCGTATTTGTTGTTTGATGGTATTGAGGATGCGCTGCCTTGAGAACTAGGGTCCTGCTTTTGTCTCTTGCTGTCGACACTGAATTCTTGACTCCACTGAAGTCGTAAGCGTCCAAATGCTACGGTCTATGCTTCCCATCAGCCGTCTGCTTGTTTGATAGCGTCGTGGTATAATAAAAAAGCTAAATATGTCAAATATATGCACAAACGTAAGATGTACAACTTGATCTATTAAAATGACCAGGCATAAAATGTTTCTTTAACACTGACGAAGAGCGTAAGAACAATGAACGTGAATATCAAAAAGGTCAACCATCACAATCGGCCATCTGTCACCAGACCACGCTTATTACAATGTCGTAGAGTTCAGCTCCGCTATCAGTGGCATTGATGGCTCACGTATATCGATAAGTGGACAGACAGACGGCTCTGATAATACTATTTTCAATGGAATATGGTTCATTGGCCTTTGATAATAGAGCCTGTTTTAATGCTAGGCTAGCGAATGATTAGAACTGGCAGATCACGCTTCTAGTAAGCTAGAGATATTTAAGTTCTGTAGTGTTACTAGTCAGAAGACTTGGCAACAATGGCAACAGTGACTGTGTCTTCTCACGGGTAATTCAGATATAAAAGCGCTCATAAAATAACAGACGCCACAGCTGGGACATAACCTTGTCGTAACTGTCGTGACTGGTTAATCATTTGTCCAATCCGTTTGACAAGCATGTTATGACAGGAGTATATTAATTTATGAAGTATATCTCGCAAAGTCGACCGATCATTAAATGTCCAGGTGTCAAAAATTTGGGCATTCGGAATCCCTGCTGTTCTTTCCTCATTATACGTATTTTAAAATCCTAGTAGAAAAAGTTTAAAGTAACGTGTCGATAACTCGAGGATTATTATTATCACGTTATCAGTCGATACAGGCAATCGATAGTGAATTGTCGATAGTTATCGGCAATCACGACAGTGCTAATACGTGATTAGCTAATTGGATTGGAGATCATGTTTTTGATAGACTGAGAGTAACATACAGACCCACTAAACTAAACCTTTACTGGGTAAGGGTAAGATATAATATAAAGATATATTTTAGAGAACCTTTTAGTCTTTAGTCATTGGCCTAAGATTGAATTTCAGCTGGCCCGTGGAGAAGATTCTTCCACTACGTGTAATTTACTTCGTAATGTCAAATCCGAATTGGAAACTATTACGCATTAAATATTAGTTCAAATAAGTTTCTGCCAAAGTTTTCATTAAGGGTACAAACTTTTATTGCATAGTGTTTAACTACTCGTTAAGAGGATTCCAATGAGCCCGAACACGATGGGTATATCTTGTGTACTTCATGAAGGAGTTGCTATGGCTAACTTCTGTCTCTTTCATCAGATCAGCTCGGTGGTACATTACATTATATTGCATTGTCAGTATTGTCACCGACCTTACATAAGTATATGCCAAATTTCTGCTCAATCAGATAAGTGGCTGAAAAGAAGATAGCAAATTTTGAGGATAACGTACATACTTACATACGAACAGTGCAAGTTGAATAAAAGCTTGTGAAAATGCTTGCCATTAGCGTCGCATGACAACTGTCAATATTGGTATATTGGCAATTGAGTAGAGACCGGTTTGATGCAGTTTTGATAGGTATCTACTTATTTATATAAAAGCTCATGTGGCGCGCCGACTATTTCTAATAGAATTTAACTCAATTGTACTAATAAACCACAACCCGTTAACTAGTTTTGACCCGAATTAGATTCTCTATCAATTCAAGAGTTATGTTATAATGAAAGTACTCCTTATTTCAAGGGTTTAGAGTTTGGAATAGGGATTAATGAGTTGGTTTGTCGTACTTCGTTTTTACTTTAGGAGGCGAAGGAATCCGGAGATCTAGCCTGATTCTTGGAAAACAGTTAAGATATTCCTATCACCCATTGAACTAAAGTTGACACACACGCACGCACACACATGACATACGATGCGCCCGCAGTCGTCATGTTAATAGGTATAATTATAATCTACTGGGTATCAGTGAAGTTGACCTCAGAGGAATATAAAATTTAAATGATAACAGTCCCAAACCTGGCACCTTTTCAGGCCCTACTTGGTTTGATGGCACTTGAGAACTTGGCTTGGCATTACAATAATGTGTATAGGATTGTGTGTTCACTTGTTCAGAAACCACGATAGTTTCGCATTAACTTTTGTATATTTATAAGATTGAATATATTAAAAATCCAATTATAGTAGGAAGCAACCTGAATTAAAATATATCCGCAACTAAAAGCTATTTAACTACTTCCGTATAGTTTTAAAAGTATCATCTTTTTACCAATTACGCGTTTAGTTCTTAAAGTTCTTATTCTAGCCAAGGTGGTCAATGCCCGCCCAGCTCCTCTTCATAAGATGGCTCACAAGTCTGTCTGCAGACTTCAAACCCAAATTTTAGCTTTACGCTAATTCCATTCTAAAGAAGGTCGGACTCCGCTAGCTACCTGATCCCCAAGAGACACAATTTTTTTTGTGGAAGCGATAGTAATCTGACCTTGTAACCCGAAAAAGGGGAAACTAGGTCCAGCCTGCTGATACCCAATGGGTGGAATGCAAAAAAAAAATTACATAGTTAAGGCCTTAACTTAATCTATGCTTTAATTTTCGTAACGACAATTAGTCATATGTTTTATATGGGTAACTTTCGTTACGAAACTGAGAAAATTGAAGCGTAGCTTAAATTCAGGCCTTAACTATGTACATTTTTTTGCATTCCACCCTTTTACGGCTGGTGACGCCACAGTCATATTAATTAATCGCATCTGTTGCCTAGCAAATACTACTTGTAATTACAATTTTTTACAATTAATTCAGAGCTTAGCTCCGAAATCTTTTTGCGCTTCTTCCTAGGAAGTAATATAGATAAGGAAGCCGCGTTTTTACAGCCGCACGCGCAAGGTTAGTAGCGTTAGAATGACAAACGCGCAATGTATGAAATGAGGAGTATAGAAGCGGGTAATATGCAAATTTGACCTAGTTGTCAAGTTCAATGGATCATTGCTTATGTAATCGCTTTATGGTAACAATCAATGGATATTGTGCATGATAGAAGTGAAGTAGATGGAGGAAATATAATGGATAAAATGGATTTGCAGTTTTGATTAACACGATGTACATATTAATTGTAAATTGTGATTTAAGATCTAACAAATGAGAAGTTAGACTTCTAGATTGCGATAGTAAATTCTAACAGACAAGATCTGAAGACCTAACAAAAGTAACAAGAGAGAAAAGAGGCACCTGCATGCATACATGGATAAAATGGATTTGCAATTTTCGACACGATGTAGTAGATACATATAAGATCGTTTCGTCTTATTTTAGGAAATCGATAGCTAAATGAATCAATGCGTTGCTCTGAAACCAAAGTTTTATTTCGGTCATTATAAATTCTACACTACTACATAATATTATCCTACAAACAACTAAAAATCTCACCTACCTGAAACCAAAGAAACGACATTAAATGTTCATTCGTTCATCTATCCATTGTCCCGTATTGAATTGTAATTACCGCATTTAAATCAATGTTTTTGTATTCACCATTATGATAGTTGTTACTTGACAACCTATATAAACATTGACATTATTGACAACTGCATTAGGTACTGACAGAATCGCCGCGCGTAGGTTTCACCATAGAGTCAAGTGCGGCGATATTAAAAATAACACACGTCTAAGTACATACTTTTTACATCTCCCCCCCCCTAGGAGAAAAACATTTTACAGTAAAATGTTTGCTCCCATACTCATAGCTTATCTTGTATTTTTCCTCTTCCTATACATATATTTCTATTTATATGTAGGGACCGGAATAAGTTTAGTGATATGAAAAAGATTTGATTCTATTTTCTTATGACCCGTGTCTATTCTGAACAATAAGTTTGAAATTTTTTCTATTATCTCATACGGTCCAATTTTTAGTTCATCTAATTTCTTTCTGTTTAACCTGTTCCCATTTCCTACGTACACCATGTCTCCTACATTCAATTCGCAGTATTTCCGATTTTTGTCAAAGAGTTTCTTGTTGTAGTTATGAGATTTCAATGAATTTTTAAATGCTAATTTCCTGTCTCTGATCCTATCAATATGTGATCTTTGTTTCTTTAGTTCACTGGGTAAAACTGTGACATCCGTTCCATTCAAAAGGTAATTTGGTGAGAAGCCCGTGACTGAGTGGTTTGTGTCATTATATTTTTTTACACATTCTTGTGCTAATGTGGCCCAAGATCTTGTTTCGCCACTTTCATTTATTTTGCATCTGATTTTGTTTACCAGTGTCTGATTCAGTCTTTCATTTAATCCATTTGAGAAAGCTGTATTTACTGCTGTAAACACAATAGTTGTATCATTGTCTTTTAAATACTTTTTAAATTCCTTTGAATTTATTCCTGGGTACTGATCAGTGAGAATCATTCCAATCTTCTCCGATTTCGTGACAGTCTTGACCAACTTTATAAAATCGCCTGCACTCTGAGTTTTGGATGTTAAAATAAACGCATGCCTAAAGTGATCAACTAACAAATGTAAATATTTTTTTGTTGATCTTGAACCTCCAAATCCACCAATTGTATCTATCGACATTATTTCGAATGGTTTTGTGGCTGGGCCTAAATGAGACATGAACCCAAATTTGTTTTGTCCTCTTGATTTATTTTTAATGCAATGTTCACAGTTTGTGCAAATATTTTGAATGTTTTTCATCAAGTTTTTGGCAGTATAAAATGGACTCACTGTCTTCTGCATTTGGCTGATTCCAATATGGCATAAATTTTGATGTACAGTTTTTAAAAGTCCGATACTTAATTCTTCTGATATCATTACTTTTTCTCTTTTTCTAGCCTTCTTAAAATATACGTCTTGTTTTTTAATGAATTTTCTCTTATTATTTTGTATTTCATTATTCTTACTTTGATCTCTGATAATATCTACTAATTTAATTAAATTAACAACTTTTAGTTGTTCTTCTGTATTTTCATCGCATTCCAATACTGGGTTTCTGCTTAAGCAGTCTGCTTCCATGTTTTGTTTAACAGGAGCATATTTAATGTTAAATTCATACTGTGATAAATAATATGTCAAATCACCTAACTCTTCATCCGTTCTAGATTTTAAGTTCATGTTTTCTAGAGGTTTATGGTCTGAAAAGACTGTAAATGATTTTCCCAGTAACCAATATTGCCAGTATTTTACCGCCTCTTTAATTGCTAAACATTCCAAATATATAGCTTTCTTTTTTTTCTGCGCTCCATTTAATTTCTTCGAAAAATAAGCTACTGGTTTTTCTTTTCCATCGGGTTGCGTCTGTTTTAAAATAGCTCCAATACCTTCTAAAGAAGCATCAGTATAAATATTGATTGGTAAATCCTGGTCAAAAATTTCAAGTACCGGTTGAGAACATAATAATCTTTTTATGTGTTCAAATGCTTTTTGGCATTCATCGGACCACACAAATTTTTGGTTTTTCCTTAATAAATTATGCAGAGGTTCGAGTATTATTGCACTTCTTGGTATATACTCATGGTAAAAATTTATTTTGCCAAGAAATTGTCTGACATTCTTTGGTGTTTTCGGAATGGGAAAGTTCTTTACAGAAATCAAGTTATCTTTTATAGGCCTGACAGAGTTATCTTGAATTATATGACCCAGATATTTTACAGAATCCGATGCAAATGTGCATTTAGTAAATTTTAACCTGAAGCCTTCTGTTTTGTTTGCTTCCAATAACTTTGTTAGATGATCAATATGCTCTTCAAAAGTCCTAGAAAATATGAGAATATCATCAATGTAATTTACGGCAAACGCAGTAAGTTTGTACTTTCTCAATATATTACTTAAAACTCTCTGAAATATTGCTGGTGACGTTTTTAAACCGAAAGGTAAACAAGTCCACTGGTAATGTCCTTCCTGTGTAACAAATCCTGTTTTTTTTTCTATCTTCTATTCGTAAAGGGATAGACCAAAACGCAGAGTTTATGTCTAATGTAGAAAAAAAAACTGCAGTTCCTGGTCTTTACCATTAGATCATCAATCAATGGAAATGGTTGAGCTTGAGGTACAACTATCTTATAAGTCCCTGAAGTCTATACAAAGTCTAGATTTCTTGTTATCCTCTTTCTTAAAAGCTAATGTAACTGGTGCTGCGAATGGGCTGTAAGATTGTTCTATTAACTTATGGTCTAGTAATTTCGCTATTTGTTCTTCTATTTCTTTTTTATCTTCTTCAGTGCATCTGTATGGCCTCTTACTGCAATATTTATCTACTAATAAGTCTTTTCTTGCTTCATACTCGTTAACAGTGCCAATATCGTATTTATGTTTTGCAAATACTGATTTATATGTGTTGACTAATATATTTATTTGCTCTCGTTGATCCCCATTTAAGTGGTCGATTTTAATTACAAATTCTTCTTCTTTTACGTGTTCATTAAAGTTTATTTTATAAATTAAATTTAGCCCTTAATTGTGTCATTTTTGCTCTCGATACCATTATGTTCACCATTAGTTGTATCATCGGTGAAAACTTCATAGCACCTTTTTCGCGTTATTTCCAATTTTTCATTTTGGATCAGTTGAAACGATTTTATTAAGTCCAATCCAATCAAAAAGTCATATTTAAAATGTTCTTCAACAATAATATAGACATCAACATTCTTTTCCAAATCCAGGATTTTTATTTTCAAATTCGTCAAACCACTTGTTTTCTTAACACCATTAATCGTAAATAAATCTGCTTCATTCAAACTGTTTCTATTTCCTTTTAATTTTAATAACTTTGAATTAATAAGGGAAACATTTGAACCCGAGTCATACACTCCATTAATTTCTAATTCTTCATTTACTAGTAGTTTGACATAGATTAATGGTGTTACTATTCGTTTTTTTGATCCGTTTCATTTAACTCCGCTTCTATCACCGAGTTATTTACGTGTTTCACAAAATTCTTGTCATCTTGTTTTGTCTTAAACCAACATATCGCTTCAGGGTGGTAACGAATACCCTTATTAAGTTTTTCGCAGGTTTTACAAGGAACGAGCTGGTCATTTTTGTTATTAGTTCATGCGTTCCCATAGCTTCTCTTAAAAATGTAACTCTTTTTATTTGCCATATGTTCATACTTGTTCACTTCATTGAACAAATCTACGGTATCTTTCAATGCCTCTCTATCGATCTTATTTAGTATATATTCCGGTAAACCAGCTGCAACCAGATCTATTAAAGTACCTGCATCAATCGACCTTCGCATATCCAGTAAAAGCTTTTTTTTTATGGCATAATCAAGCAATGAACCATCTTTATATTTAAATAACAAAGCGTATGTAACAGGATTCCATCCCTTGTTTGCGAATGACTCACAAAATTTCTTTTTCCATTCATACCAATCAGAGTCCATAGTTAATTTTATAATCATGGAACTGTACCAATCCATACAAGTCTTGTCCATAAATGGCCTAAGTATTTCAATTTTCTTTTCATTGGGAATCTGGAAACGATCACATTCCTTTTCAAATATGTCCATCCACTGTACAGCGTTCGAGTTTTTGCTGGTTAATTTCTCAACTACAAACTTTTCGGCAATGTTTCTTAAATTCTGTTGTCGGTTTTCTTGTGTATTTTCTACTATTCTCTCCAATATTTTTTCAAATGTATCTGTTTCTTTCGTAGCAATAGTCGCGAGTTTCTCTTGACTCAATTCTTCTAAGTATTGGTCTGCATATTGTATATTACCATCCTCATCTATGTAATATTTCTTAAGTTCTTCAGTCATTGCTATCCAAACTCTTCTTACCTGGTACCTCTTAGTTAAACTATTTTTGACTTTGCTGTAAACAGCCGTTTTCATTATTTCTTTGTGATGACCGACAGATTGTAGCTCTTCAGGTATGGCATATGTTTTGTTATCAGTGGTCGCTATTGATGTCACACTGTATATGTTTGATTTTCCATCGCTTCCAGGCAATATTGTAAATTCAAATCGAAGTTTCTCCATTTTTTGTCAAATTATATAACAAGAAATGTCGTTTTATAAGATCGTTTCGTCTTATTTTAGGAAATCGATAACTAAATGAATCAATGCGTTGCTCTGAAACCAAAGTTTTATTTCGGTCATTATAAATTCTACACTACTACATAATATTATCCTACAAACAACTAAAAATCTCACCTACCTGAAACCAAAGAAACGACATTAAATGTTCATTCGTTCATCTATCCATTGTCCCGTATTGAATTGTAATTACCGCATTTAAATCAATGTTTTTGTATTCACCATTATGATAGTTGTTACTTGACAACCTATATAAACATTGACATTATTGACAACTGCATTAGGTACTGACAGAATCGCCGCGCGTAGGTTTCACCATAGAGTCAAGTGCGGCGATATTAAAAATAACACACGTCTAAGTAAATACTTTTTACATACATACTCGCCTTAATTGTAAATTGAGATTTAAGATAGATCTTAAATCTTGATTTGTTAGAACAAATAAGAGGTTTCTTCTCCATTGACATGGTAAATTCTAACTTTCAAACAGACGAGATCTAAGACCTAACAACAGTAACAAGAGAGAGAAGAGGTACTTACCTACATGCCTAACAATCCTGACTGCCCCGTCTATTCTTGTCGAAGTTTGGAAGCTACTTTTTACTTCTCTCTTCTCTCACACTCACATTGTCCTTCCAAACGTTGTGGCCATGGTTATGTGTACATCCATTAACGAGTACATTCACAAGTTTTATCAGACCGCCTTATTGAGGCCTGTCCACGTGTGCGCTTCCCCCTGATCTGGCCACACACCTTCTTCTGATTCCTCATTTGTAAATTTCAGCGGGAGCAGCGACGCTCCGTATCCTGCTGAGCTTCGCAGTAGGCGGGCTGTTAGGAGACGTGTTCCTCCATCTACTGCCGGAGGCGTGGGAGCATGACTTCGCCAGCACGAAAGGTACAACAGTAACCAAACTAACCAAAGAGGTTTCGGTACGACTAAAGCCGAGTCCGCAGCGCCAAAAATCTAACAAAACATTTTTGAGTGAATAATGTTTTTGTTTGCCAAACATTTTGCGGTCTACGATGTTTATCATATCTTCATTTGATAGCTGTCATTTCAGTACTATTTATGTCATCTTTGACGTTTATTGCATCGGGATCGGGACTTTGACTATGGAATTCAATGGATCGGGCGTATTGTTCTATTTGTACCAAAGCTACTGAGGCTCAAAATCGCCATGTTATGTTCCCCGGTACGTCAATCATTCGTCAATTGAGCAGTACACGACCTGTTAGTGAGTGGAATAAAAATTGAGAAGTTACTTATAAAATAAGCAGTGTTATTAATATAAAAACCGCACAAGACTTTAAAGTAATGTGAAGTTAAATGCTGCGATCATGCCTTAGTGTAGCATAACAGGATGTGGCTTAAGACAAAGCCAGAAACAGAAAAGTTTGTCGTTGCATAGCTTTGTTATGTTTTTCTATTGAAATATTGGATGATTTGAACATTGTCGAGAACAAGGCACATGTATCATAGCATAATTAGTGTACAGATTAAGATAATTTATATTTTGTAGTGGGATTTAGCTTTATTTTCAATATTTTCGTACTAAAAGTTACCCTGAAGCAGTAGCTAGGGTTGTTCCTGAATATATCGATAATGAATTGTGATGACTTACTATACCTACTCATTGATTCGGTGATTTATATTTTTAAAAGGTTGCCAAGAAGTGAATTTCAGAAGAAAAAATGGTTAGACGCTATTGGAACTGAGAATGAAACTAGTGGTAGTTGTTTGAATTGAAAAATAAAGACCTGTGTAAATTATTAATATAAAAATATCCTGATCTCACGTTGTTTCAATAGTAACCTTTTAATATACCTAATTTGTGGTTATCTCTTGGTTATACTGTTTTTCACGTAAGAAGAGTCCGGTGACAGCTGTCAATCCAGTACAAATTATGTCATTTTGACGTATAATGACATAATTTGTACTGGGTTGACAGCTGTCACCGGACTCTTCTTACGTGAAAAACAGATTAGTTCTCCCCTAATCTGTGGTGGTGGTGAAATGATAAGACGAAATAACATCTATACAAAGTATATAGTATTATTAGCATATTCCAAAACTAAACTAATGGGATACATCCAGCATACTTGAGGGTGTCTCGTAGGTTTTTATTATTGGTGACGGGCAGATCTATTTATGCTCCATGCCGTTATTGACTGCATGTAATTAATACACTTTATTTAGCGAAATAGAAAAGAAACTCTTTACTAGTAACTTTAATCATGAAATCCCGTAAAGTAAATTCCTGTTTCATAGAATCATAAAAGAAAACTGCATAGAAAAGAGGTCACTATTATTCATAATCTAATAACATCCTAGGAAACCAATACGTTCTAAGATCTGTCTATAATATCGATAAAAATGTTGTTGTTGGACAGCGCTATATCCGCCATGTTTAGTTCCAATATGGCCGCAAAATGGACACGCTCGTAATGCTGACAGTTCGCGTCCAGAGTTTCCTTAGTCAAAGGATCGGGATGATAGGTGTCAAAGGAATCACGGAGTCAAAACCACAGATATCAACACGAAATGAACTTCTCCCCCTCCCCCACAGACGAACGCGGGGAATGTTATCCTTCTGGAGCGGTAAACATGTTTGAGTGTTCGTAAACAAAAAGTGTAGAGGCCACGCCTATTTTCTGTTCGAAAAACATGTTAGATGTTTGTAAGCATGAACAACATGGCGTTGCGGACCCGGCTTAATAGGTGACTTAGGAAACCACAGGGCAGCGGTTAAGTCTGCCGGTGCAGAGGCAATGCTGCCAGTGTCCTAGGAACTAACCTGCATTCCTGCAGCAGGCGAATTCAAATTGTCCGAGTGTCGAAATGTATTATATATGTTATACTCATGTATGAGTGCCTCACTGTCACATCAAACAGTATAGGTAAGTGTTTTGACCATCCACCACCATATCAGCCCAAGGACGTCCACTGCTGGACATAGGCCTCCCCCAATTTCATGGGGGGTAAATGCCATAATCGCCACGCTTGGCATGCGGGTTGGCGATCTCAGTATCTCCACCGCACTCCGGGGATGCTACTGCCCACCCCACGGTGGTCTTGGTCGTAGTTTTAGGACATACCCGGGTGTGTCGCGGCGCAGCTTTCGTTAATTTACTCCTACCTATATGAATGTTTAATTTGTTTAATAAGACACCTCTCTAACTTGTTCGGATTGGAGTATTAACGTATATACACTATATTTTATGCTAAATCAGTGTTTGTGAACTAACAGAAAAGCAATTAAGCTTTAAGTAATTTATGTTTGTACATTATTTCCTAATTAGTGTTTGTTTTTAACTTTTGTATAAATTAAGGTTTCAATTGAAAACATTACGAGTAAAACAAAGAAACCAAAAACAACTCTATTAACGGCAGTCAATGAGCAATGACTAAGTAGGTATAGCACCCAATTGTTTAAGTATTGATTGACATTGTGTCGACCATATGGCTGCATTATAGATGTCTACGACCTCAAGGCAAAAGCCAGATACTAGTACAAAGAGCTGTAACCCGATGAGGATCTCAATATTAAAATTAAAAATGTCGCCTTAGGCAGGTCGCTTCTGTCAAACCAAACCTAGTGTTTCATCCGTGATGTTCTGATGTTTGACAGTCCTGTATTCAATAGTTAGCCCAGAGACGCGAGGTATCTGCAAATTTCGTGCACAATATTGTACACTTCTCTTTAATTTACTTAATGCCAAGTCCAATAATAATAATCGTAAGGCATTTATTTTCGAACCGTGAGATCTTCGAGAAGACAAGTACGGTTGCCAGTTTGTCGCACTTTTAGCAACACCCAGGGTCACGTGTCGGGTGTATGGTAACGGTGGGTTCTCTCTACGGACGTGGTGCAACTTCGACCCCCCTTCTCAAGTGAGTGGGCGTCTTGACTGTGAGAAGTTCTCAAGCCGCCTGAAGGCCTCTAACTTGGCTTAACGACGGCTGTCGTAGACAGCAGCCGAGATCAACAGCTTAACGTGCCTTCCAAAGCATGAGAGCGCTCAGTTAGTAACCACTCAAAGCGGTCACCCATCCACCTTAACCTCGTATACCGCACGCGGTACGCGGGCGCCGCTGGGCTACGCTCCTAGTCCAATGACTTGAAAGAATAGTATTTAGTGTTAAAATTAAATAATTGGTGAAGGTGCCGTTATTGGCTGTGTGCACAGAGATGTCAAATAATGACACATGAATATTTTATTTACTTTAGTAAACGAGAAAGACCCCGTATTGGAAATTTTACTGAAATAAATAAGAGAATAAATAAATACATACAAACGAAACGAATATTAGGAAACCGTTAAGAAACCAATAGAAAACGTGAAAGTAAAGTTGACAGTGGTCCCCGGTAAGTACACATTTCTGCCATGATGTGCGCTACGATCGCCTAGCTTACCCCCACCACCTACTTCGCACATAGCCAATAATTTTAAAAGATTTGCCGTACCTCACATTTCACCGTCACTTGATAACTATTAGTAATTTATGACTTTCCTATAAGATCGTCCAAGCGTAGCAAACTGGTAGATTTCACCTCACTGCGCGTTGCATAATACCTAAGTCATTAACGGTGAACTGCCAATTGGGTTTAGAAAATGTAACGAACTTGGTTTGACACACTTCCGTACGTAGATTACTGCATCTTCATAAAAAGTAAATAAATAATTCTGGTCAATCTTACACAAATTGACCTAGTCCCAAACTTAGCAAAGGTTGTACTGTGGGTACTAGGCGACAGTTATACATACTTATATAGTTTTATTTAATTTTTTATTTTTGTCTATTAGGGTTAACAAACGGTGTCACAATAAGGGCTTAAAATATATATTAGTAAGTACATTTTATTTATTGTGCCACCAACAACATTAACCACAAATTAGTTTTAAAGAAATACTTTTTTTTTAGATAGATACTGGTGCAGCTTAATACTATTACTATATAATACTATTATTAGTTATATAAATACATAGAAAATATCCACGACATGGTAACAATTATTCGTACTCACCATACAAATAAATTCCCCGACTGGGATTAGAACCCGAGACCACCACGTGGTCGTCAAGTATATAGGAAACCCAGCTTTGCTCGGCGTCTCTGATGTTTTTCCGGAGAAAACGAGTTTTTTTCTGAAATAAGACCTACCCAGATACATATTTCGCTGCTGTATTTACGCTGTCTTGCAAAATTCCTCGCAAATATCATTAGAGTGTTTAAGTTTCAAGCAAATAAATAAACAAAGTTGATACTATTCTGCAGTTTGGTAAAATTCAAGATAAAACCAATTATTTAACATTCGAATTGACGAAGTATCTACTTCATACTGCTTGTATCATGCATATTCCGATATTCAACTAAAGGGTCGAAATACTGTCTATACTAACATGAAATAAAACAATAGACGAACATAAAATGAAATTAACAACTGTATTGGAACAAATTACTTCACAGGTGTTTGGAGGCTAAAAGTACAAAAATTCCAAACAAAAGGACACAATCAGCGTTGAAAAAGCTTGATAAACACTGCGTTGGTGTAATCTTCACCATAATTTGGTCCATTGTTAGCGGGAACATACAGAAGCCCAGACGCACGAAATTTGCGTCGTATTCATTTCGCCATAACAATAAATTGCCGTAAAAACGGAATAAAGAAAACAATGAGTAATTCCGATATCTACTTTGAACATACAGTCGCAATTTCATTCACACGCTCGAAACACAAAACCTCGATATGCCTAACGTCACAACAGAAGTTGTCTAATACAATTAAAACTGGACCTTATTGGCCTAGTTACAGAATCGCTTATTGCAGTTAATTACGACTGATGACACAAAACCTCAGTCGGATTATATGGAATGTTTACGTGTGAATAAGGAAAAACAATTGTGTGTCATTGCACGGCAATGGACTTCAATTCGTATCATGTTTGCTTATGCTGCCGCCTATTATAGGTTATGTTTATAAATAGCGTGACTTATCTATCTCCTGCCATGAATTAAATTATCATGTTTTATGGTGTTAAAAATAGTTAAGTACCTATGTAACAACTTATTTTGTGCAAATAATGCATGGGTCATTTTTCTCGAACTTTGTTGTACATCTGATGTTTTTGACCGAGCGAGCGAAGCGTCTCCGTTTCAGGTTTCGATAAAAAATCTTTCGTATGTCTGTCTGTCTGACCGGATGTTCTCCTCTACAGGTCGCATGTCTCAACCGATTCTAGTGAAATTTTGTGAGCAGGTTCGATAATTATATAGATTTTTTTTATCGAGTCAGTTTTTGGAAATTTTGATAAAAAAAAAGTTTTTGCGAGGTCTACAGCTCACAGAGCCACTAGTATAAATAGTGTAAACTTTAAACATTTTGTATTATTAAATCTAAACAAGCTTACTTTAACTTAGACGTTTTGGACGTGTTGCGACGTCCTTGGTCGCGAGAAGATTCAGTATAATAAATAATAATTATCGTATGGCATTTATTTTTGAACTGTGAGATCTTCGAGAAGACATAACAGTTGCCAGTTTTTGTTGCACTTTTAGCACCATCTAGGGGTCACGTGTAGGGTAACGGTGGGTAGTCCCTACGGACGTATGTATAATATTAATATGTGATTCACTCGAATGACTCTACAAATACGGTTGCCACATATATTTTTGCACGCATTGCCCTGTCATACATCTGACATTTATTTTACAAGTTTCGTGTAACCCAGTGACCAAATGCGAACACAGATTACATTTATGTACGAGCATGTTACCTTTGGACACGCTTTGGAGTTCGATAAGCAAATTCTACAGAGATGAAGCCGCGGACATAAGCCAGTAAAGCAATAAACGATATGCTTACTTATCAGTTGTCAAACTTACATTTGTTGACTTGTAATTTTGTTTGTTCGCTTGTATGTCTGTCATTTCGATTAGGTGCTAATCAGTTGTTATCGTAGTAGTTTGTTCACGTGCCTTCTGTTTGTCTGTTTGTCTAGATTTATGACACAAAGTCGTTAACATCTGTACACTCTACTATCTTTTCGTAAGAAGTGTTAGTTTAAAAGGGTCTGATTAATTGACGATTTTGAACAATTGTACCAAAAATATTCGTTAATATTATTTTTTTACAATAAATATATCTTATCTAGTCTAGATGAGGGCCCTTGCGGACGTACTTCGACCCAATGAGATCTTTTGTGCATACAATAAAATATAAGTAATGCATAGAAGAAAAAGAAAGAAGAAGAAAAAACATTTATTAATGACAAACACAGGTATAGGATAATAAGAAAGAACAGGCTTTTTTTCTTTTTTTGGAAGGAATTTTTTGAAGTCTGGGTGTGGAGTGAAACTTTCGTCTCTTTCTTCCGCTCTATCTATCATCCCAATGAAAGAGATGACCGTATGTTTTCGGTTACGCTACTATGTATAATCCGCCCATAAAATAGAGGGAGGCCTATGTCCAGCAGTGGACGTCCATCGGCTGATAATGGTGGTGGTGGTGGTATAATCCGCGAGGCGTATAGGTAAAATCATATGAATTGACTGAATTGTATATTCACACTGTGACTATTGTCCAAGGTTCAAAATCTAATGGCGATCTGATCATGCGCACTAGTGAACCAGGGCGAGTGCCGCCGTCTTGGTTCTAGTTTGGTGCCGGGGATTACAATTTCATCGACTCTACCCCACTGCATAACATCCCCATAATGTTACAGGTTTGTAAAGCATTATGCGGCAAATGAAAACGCCCTTTCCGCGGGTTAAATGAAATTCAATCTTATGTCACTGTCTTAAACACTTTAAGGGGGAAAATCTTTTCTCACTATGTTTGTATTCAACCCGAACCCAACAACCCTTTGGTTATTACATCCAAAGGTTGTCTGGATGAAATCGCTTGTTAGCGATAAGACTGCCTGTTGTCTACCGTTCTTTATGTCTGATTTAATTTTGTGACCAATTATAGTAGATGGTATATTTACGGCGAGGGCGGTATAATGAATCCCGAGTGAAATCAAAGATTCTAGAGTAAAATCTTGAGCGTAGCGAGGGATTCAAGTGTTTACGCCCAAATAGTTTTGCTTCCGTGTGACACATACTGCTTTTCACAACGCCTATGAGGCCCGCTGCTAAAAACATGAAGTGTCTTACAAATAACTTACGACCACGTGTCTGCATATCGCAGGCAACTACAGTGGCTTCGCATTCGTGAGCGAAGATCACTTAAGATTCTGAGTACCCTTTTTTCGATTTTATGTGACCCCGCTGCTCCCGAATACCTCAATTCTAAATTTAAATTTGTAACTCTCAGCCCGGGCTGTGAACTTCGCTCCTCCCGTAGTCTTATTTTATCTGTCCCTTATCACCGCTCCAATTCCATGTCCAGTTCTTTCACCGTGCAGGCTATCCGACTGTGGAATGCTCTCCCCCTTACCATTCGACGGGCTCAGAGTAAGTTTTCATTCAAACGCAAGTTGCGCAAGCATTTATTTGAAACCTCTCGAGACTAAGGCTCCTCATAGTTTTAGTAGCAGGTATTTTATGTATTGTATGTATGGTATATTGTACTTATGTTGTATTATATTATATTAAGTATGTAGCATGTACTGTATCGTATAACTATTTTACGTACCTATTTATATATAGGCATATAAAACTACCAATAATTTGTCGGCTTTGTACGTTTCTTTGTTCTAGTCTTGTCTCGCAGTTCGCACCTACTATATTAATTCTCTGTTTGCCCTGAAGGTTGACTGGTAGCGAATGCCTTATGTCATTAAGTTCGTCTTTTGTATCTGTAACTTGTTACTGTGCATTAAAGTTTAAATAAATAAATTAAATAAATAAATTTTGCTACCGAGTGGCACATACTTCTTTTATCTACTTTTATCGAGTAATTGTTGCCCACAAATGAGGGAAGAAAAGTACGACTTTCATCCCTCATTCGAGGGCTACAATGACTGTTTTCTGAATAGCAGGTGTGAAAAGGATATTTGTATTGTATTGTATTCTGCATTTCAGAAGGAGAACACGTGTCAATGAAATGCGGCCTCTGGTGCCTCTTCGGTATGCTGGTCTTCATCATAGTGGAGAAGCTCTTCGCTGCGTCAGAAGGAGAAGAAGAAGAAGAACCGAAACAGAACGGCTCTATACGGCAGATAGAGATAGAGGAGATAGACAAGCTACTAGCGGAGGAGAGGAAACATAGGGGGAAGACGGAGGGAGAGGGGATCTGCGGAGGAAACGGGATGGTGACGGCGAAGCAGTTGTATGATTCGTGCGTGTTCAATAATAATACTAAAGGTTAGTTGTTCATTTGTGTATGAGCCTCAGATAGATTACATTCACCGATTCGATTGCCAGATATTTCCACAACCGGTTTAACCCCAAAGACGTCTTAGGGTATGACTTCGGAAACGGCGCCATACATTTTCATACACTGACTATTGTAGCATCAGCCGCGCGCGTCAGTCGCACGCAATCGATCGCTCGCTGTGATGCATGGAATTACACCTTAACCCTTTAACCGCCGTAGTCTGATACATATATGTATAGGACACAAAATATCCAGCTCATTTCGCCGCAGTCTAATAAATAAGATAAATGTCTGCCATTTTTATTAACAGGATATTCGTCTCTCTCACTGGTTTTAATTTGATTAATTTATACATAAAATATTGTGTCACTTCGTACCGGCGGCGACCTGGGAGTGTTCGATGAAAAATTCTCGGCGGTTAAAGGGTTACCGACCGTTTGCAAGATGTGCAGACACATCATCATATACCACAACAGTACAAAGTACTATATAAGGTGTTAATTTATTAGTTGCAGATATTTTAACACATGATACTTTACTTTAAAACAATTCACTTTAAATAGAAATTAAGAAACCTTTTCATTTTTTTCCGTTTTCATTTACCGAACAAAAAATAAATTTGTAATTTCGTCTAAAAATAATCACCATGTGTCTGAAAAGACGTTTAAAACTATATGTCATGTCGCTCATGTCAACAATTGTTTGTCTTAAATGTCATTATGGTTCGGCGGAAAAACTACAAATGTAGGATGTAATGTAGGATGGAAATTGGGGCTGTCGTGTAATCGTGTTAAAACTAGTCAAGAAAATCCACCCATTAAGATAGTTAACTAATACTAGCCTTTGATAAGTGAGTTAAAGTAATTTTAAAAGCAAGCATGAAGAAAAGAAGACATTTCGAAATAAGTAAAATTGATTTGCAAACGACACAATTAGACAGAAAATAACATGACATTAACAATCATGTGTTTGATTTATCGACGTGAAGTGGCCAGTTACAGTTAAGTGGTACGTAAAAGAGGTACTAGAATCTGTTCAATGAGTTCTCATTTAATAATCACAGGGTGTTTTTACGTAACAAATTTGTTTTTCAGTTTTCTCCATAAAAACATCGTATAAGCTATAATGTTTCATACTTAAATATACTCCAGGGACCAGCTGTAAAAATATCTGCAACTAATAAATTAACACCTTATATATAAATACAGTACGTGTTCCATTGTACAGTCAACAGCAGATGTAGATGATCATTTTAGTACTTTGTCGCACTAACGTAACAATATTGCGTCAAAGTCGTGAAAGTGACAAGGTACTAAAATGATCATCTACTTTTGCTGTTTACTGTACCAATTATGGTACGGACCACTAAAAACAGGTTAAACAACAAAATCAAGAACAAATTTTTCAAAGCCAACTTTGACTGCGCTGAGTTTATTCTGCTAAGATGCTGCTGTCTTCTGCCACAGCGATACCGCCAGATGTGGGAGCGGGAGGCCAAGTCTCTCGTTCACACGTATGACACTGGTGTCATTAATATGGCATTGGCACCGCACCGCAATTTCTGCTTAATCGATTGAGGATAAAAATAAAAGCTTGTGAAACTATGGAAATTACCTGTTTACAGGAGAAGGCGGGTGCTGCAGCGCTGGACCGGTCGCAAATGGTTCTCCGCAGCGTTGCGGGAAGGGGAACCGATGGATGGGCCGCTGTCTACTACGAGAAGCCAGAGAGAAAGCACTTACAGCAGCTAAGGAGAAACCAGAAAGAAAAGACGTAAGTATAACAAATAATCCTTTTTTTTGTGGAGAAAAACATGCGACTTGCGAGCCGGTGCGTAGTCATTCGTAGGACACTAAAATAGTAGATTGTCTCAAGGGAGCAAAAAATAATGTTTACGGCGAGGGCGGTATTGAATCCTGAGTGAAGTGAAAGATTCTATAATAGAATCCTGAGCGTGGTGAGGGATTCAAGCGGTTACGCATTCTTATTCGTAAACGCTTGAAATAATTTTGCTACCGTGTGACACAAGCCGCTTTTCACACCGCCTATGGTGAAAAGAAGTTTCTACAATAATGTCTATTCTCATCATCATTTATTTAAGAGCTAGGCTCTTGTCGGTGGAGCAATCTCCATGTGTTTCTTTCCTCAGCCTTCCTTCTAACAGCCTGATACGAATGTCTATTCTAATCATCATTTATTGCATCCATGGTAATTATTTACATATAGGTATTGACATTGATAGTTTTGTGTTCACGTGGACCCTGATAGGGCACAGCGATAGGTAGTCTTATAACTTATTGAAGGATTAGGTAATACAAAGACGTTAGCGCGAGTTAGTAATCAAGAAATAAATAAATTAGTTAATTCAATATAAATTACGCATATGTCACATACACACACATACACATATGTAACATGAAGGACTTATTTTATCAATGACAGCTTTATGTACTTTTACTCATGTCTTTACAAATAAATTATCTTTATCTTTATCTTTTGTCATATAGCATCCATTGTTATGCGGATGACAGCACCGGGGATGCTTACTATACGGGCCGTGCCAACATTCCTCGTGCCTCTGTGTTAGAGAGTCGCGAACAACTTGTGTCCGAAATCGAGAGCACTCTGGTCAGTCTCTGAGTGGCGCCAGGATAATCTGGTCCAGTTCAACCCCACCAAGACACAAGTATGTGCGCTCACCGCTAAGAAACCCCCATTCGCTGTGGCCCCACGGTTCCAGGACACAACCCTCTCCATCTCAGAGAGTATTGGGATCCTTGGTGTCGACATTTCCAGCGACGTTCAATTTCAAAACCACTGAGAAGGCAAGGCCAAGCTGGCATCCAAAAAGCTAAGTGTGCTCTATAGAGCGAAGCGGTACTTCACCCCGGGACAGACTTATATTATATAAGTCGCAAGTTTGTTACCACATGGAGTATTGCTGTCACCTCTGGGCGGGAGCACCTGGATACCAGCTTGGGCCTTTTGACTCGCTTCAAAAACGTGCTGTGCGAATCGTGGACGATCCCAAACTCACTAGCGATATTGAACCGTTAAGTTTAAGGAGAAACTTTGCCTCCTTGTGCGTGTTCTATCGCTTGTATAATGGGTTGTGCTCCGAAGAACTGTTCGATATGATGCCCACGGCCGCTCGCCGTCGGCAGGGCATTCATCCTCACACCTTAGAACCTAAATGGTCGCGTACGGTACGGTTTCAGAGGAACTTCCTCCCTCGGACGCTCCGGTTGTGGAACGAGCTCCCTGCCGAGGTTTTCCCGAGGAACTACAGTATGGGATTCTTCATGAAAAGAGTGTATAAAATTTTAAAGGGTCGGCAACGCGCATGCGACGCCCCTGGAGTTGCAGGCGTCCATAGGCTGCGGTGACCGCTTACCATCAGGCGGGCCGTACGCTTGTTTGCCACCGACGTAATGTAGTTTCTGGAAAGAGAAATAATTAACTAGTACACAGAAAAATTTAACGTGCGGCTAAAATACTAACACTCCGAATTATTCGCTCATGGAGTATTCGCACAGTTAGTGTTTCAGTCAGTACGTTTTAGTTTCTGTAGGTTAGGATAATTTATGTCCGGAGCTTTTATTACTACCCTTTTGGAAATATAAATAAATAAATAGTTCAGTAACGATCATTGTATCATGTCAGTAGCTATTTATTATAAATAATAACTTTATTGAATAAATGAAGTACACATTGTTGCTTACATCGACTTTTAACTTACAGGTAGGTAGGTATCAATCTATCAATCAATCGTTTATTGCACCATGGTAAAAACAAGAGTTGTTACAGCATTCATACAAGTACCTCATGGACCCTAAAAGGGTGTTACAAACATTTCCTTGAACTAATATTTATAAATTATTTACATATGTCATGCAACAAATCACAAAAAATAACATCGTATTCAATGTCAGTAATGTATAGTAAAATGTATGATGTAATGAACTAATGAATATTGTAATTAATAAATTGTATGTTGTAAAATATGGAATAATAAATTGTAGACGAATTGAATTGAATGATTTAAATAGAACTATTTTACATAATATTGCTATCGGCGTAGAAATCATTAATAGAGTAATACAATTTTCTCGCAAGGAACAATTTCATTTTGTTTGCGTATATAGTCTGGAATTTGATTATAGCATCTAGCTGCTGCATAAAGAGGGCTTTTTCTATATATTTGTAATTTAGGCGCGGGTAGCAAAAAAAGGTACAGTCAGCATCAAAAGTAGCTACGCATTTGAAAAGTTCAAAGGTCCTTATTACAAGGGAATAAGAGCTTTTGGCCCCTTTATATGCGTAGCAACTTTTGATGTTGACTACGATTTAAATTAATTAGTAACTTACGTTACGTCATCCAAAAAAAAAATTGGCTAAGTATCGTGTGTGTCACGAATAAACGTTTTGAATTTGAATGTGTCTTTCGATTATTAGCGGTGCTTCTCTGATTGCAGGTGGCGGGGTACCTGAACCTGATGGCGAACTCCATCGACAACTTCACACACGGGCTGGCGGTGGGCGGGTCGTTCCTCGTCGGCTTTCGAGTTGGCCTGTTAACTACTTTCGCTATTTTAGGTACTTACAATACGAACCATATATTTAGGCTTGTTGTAGTAACAGTAGTTAGTAAACTTCTTTATTAATAAAGAGAAAAAAATACAATGGACTTGCCCATTGTTTTTTTTCTTTAAAATGTCTTTATTATTACTACACCTAGATATTTTTCTAGCACGAACGACTTGATGTAAGTGATTGACAAAATACAAACATCGACAGTCTTGTTATCGATAACTACCACTTCAACGTCATAGATAAATGTTCGAAAATCGGGGTTGTCTAGTTGGTACCATGGCACATTGCAGTTGATCATAAACTTATGAAATAGTTTTTTCTCTTCCTGAATATTCTTATGTTTGTCTGTGTTAATGTTACATGTGATCTTACTTTTCTTTGGGACGATGTTTACTTCGCATTTGGTCCAAGATAATGTTGAACCACGAAATCTGATTCCTGGTAAACTTACACTAAACAAGGCGATTCTCTCTTCTCGGGACGTTTTTCTGGGAGGCATTTTTTTGTATTTAGCCTTGTGTTTACAATTGTATTTGCCTTACTGCAATGTGAATAAATGTCACATTGTATGTTAATTATTTACTTTTTTAATGAATAAGGTCTAAGAATATAAAAAGTTTGTTTACTTTTTGACTTTGATAATAAATAGAGGAAGTAAATGAAATGTGTATTACAATTTTTCCTCTTTATCATTACTTCAATGAGTTGGATGATATGTGAATATTTTTAAATAGCTATACTGCATGTTTTCCTCTCTGACTTATAATGAAGTACCTACATGCCGCAAGTACAGTGATTTATACGTCAGCGAAGTTAATCTTTTTTTTATTATCTCTTGAAAGTAGTATCCTCTTTTTGTAAGTGTGGAAATAGTATTCCTTTTTGTGTCATCATTTAAGATATTCCAACCTGGCAACACCTAATATTGTGTGTACTTAGTGGGAACTAGTAAGGAAGTCGATGCATGTTTAGTATAAGTTTATATAGTTTTTAAGTGTCTTATGTACATCCATCTCTGTTTGTTCTCCAAATAAATAAACATGCCGAACTATGAAGAAATAAAACGTGACTTTTTGTAGTAGACAGAACATTGACTTGATAAACATGCCTTAAATTTTTTTGTAACCCTTTTTTTATGCTACAAAAAGATAAACAAAAAAGACAATACACCCTGAAAGTTTCATGTGGGCTGCTCTGTATAAAGAACTATTCATTGCAAATTATAAAATAAATTGGATCGAAAGTGTACGGATTACGTTCAATTTGTACAAGATCGGTGCACGCGGCGTCTAGGTAGCCAATATAAGTCTTTGTCCGTATTATATATACGTCTTGACGTTGAAGTAGTGTGTATTTATCGATAACAGGATTGTCGATATTTTTATTGTGGCAAGCACTAAACAAATGTTGTTCCTGCTAGAAAAATATCTAGGTATAATTATTACAAAGGAATAAGAGCTCCTCCATATACGTAAAGGTAAACTTTGCCCTGTGATCTCTTCCAGGATTGTTGGCCTAAAGGGTGGGGGGGGGGGCATTGTTGTGTACTTGACAAAACATAATACAATGAGGTTTAATTTCCTCTTGTTTGAAAGGTCAGATGACAGTTATTTCAACAAACAAGTGCCTGCGCCACTTGTCTATTCCATTTATTTTCTATTTTCCATTTAGTTTCTTGTCTATTCCATTTATTTCGAATAATGAATAATTAGAACGAAGGGAATTTTCTGATTTATCCCAAGTTTAATTTTACTGTCCACAAGCGAAATAAAATTAAATAAAAAACCCGACCGTAAAAAATGTCTAGTGACATCTGAACAATTAAGACGAATCGATTGACGTAAGAATCATCAAAATCGGCCGACGCGTTTGGTCTCTAGAGTGCCACAACGAAACAAACATACACACATTACCCTCCTTTGCGTCGCGCAGTCGGCTAAAAAATGCAAAATTGTCTAAGACAAAGCTCATGCATGGTAACTAAAGTATAATAATGATGTTTCATTGTTACAGTGCACGAGATCCCCCATGAGGTGGGAGACTTCGCCATCCTGTTGAAAAGCGGCTTCTCTCGCTGGGAGGCGGCCAAGGCTCAACTGGTATGTGAATTCATCACATTTAATCTATACTAATATTATAAAGCTGAAGAGTTTGTTTGTTCGTTTGAATGCGCTAATCTCAGGAACTACTAGTTCGAATTAAATAATTATTTTTGTGTTGGATAGTCCATTTATCCAGGAAGACTTTACGCTATATAACATCACGCTGGCAACAGCTAGTTTAATATAAAATTAAAATATGATGAGACGGGTCACTCACGAATATCGCTCGACATGGCTCAGACCAGTTAAAAAAACCGAATAAAAAATAATATTTACCTACAGAAAAACGTATTGGATCGCAAATTAGTGTAATCAAAGTAGAAGAGCGGCCGAGCGGGTATTCTTGTCGAAAAAATTGGTTGTTTGTAAAGTAGGTTTACGATCGAGATGTTTACGTGATAACGTCTTACTTCACTTGCACTTCACTTATACCTGCGATCGCGCTCGTGAGGTTTTGGTGTGACACAAGTTTCTGAACATGTCACCCGACTAAAACGATTTTAAAGACGTTATCACGTCAAAAAAGCGGCCAAGTGTGTGTCGGATCACACACGATGAAGGGTTCCGTACAAACGCCAACACAGTTAACTTACCATTCGTGATCCTTACTACAATAGGCATAAAGTGCATAAATGGTCGTCCTACTACTAGTCCTAATTCAAAGCCAACTGTTTTATATATGATATGCCAATGGCGACCTATGGTGTCATGCGTCTTCGTGCGATGTTCGTTACAAGGCAGAAAAATGCTACTACACGCTACAGTAATGTGTACAGTCTGGGCTTCCACTTTTCGGCTCTATTTTGTATATTAAGACTAACCTGTTATGTTTTTTCTGTCAGGCGACGGCATCAGCAGGTCTGATCGGAGCCATGACAGCTGTCGTTTTCAGCGGAGCGAGAAACGCCATCGGTAAGCTTATACCGAGACCATATGATCACGAAATCATACCGTTTAAAACTGAAAAAAGAACCTCTTGAGCGGAATTTAAAACCCAAAAAAGTTGGAATCCGGCGTGGCCAGTCTGAAATAAACAAAACTCCTTGGAAAAAGCTTCTTACTTCTCTTGCTTTTCACTGCGCCATCCACTCTCGCCATTCCTAAACAATTAAAAAAATCGACACCAACTATATAAGCAACCTCTATAAGGCTATACATGTTGGCTCCTATTTTGAATCCAGCTGTCAAGAAGCTTATATAGAATAAGAGTGAAGACTTCAAGCAGTCGCCTCGACGCCTTGGCCTCAGGGCCACACAATGTTATTATCCAGTATAACTGTCAGTAGGATCCATCATTCCTCCACCTATGACCTACGCTTCCCACATTACACAATCATCAAAAACTACCAATCCCACATACGTTTCACGGATATTGAAACGAAACTGTCTTCTCCACAGAGGCGAAAACATCCTGGATAGTCCCATTCACCGCGGGCGGATTCTTGCACATCGCAATGGTAACTGTGTTGCCAGACTTATTACGTGAGGAAGACAAATGGGAGTCACTGAAACACCTCTTAGCGCTGGTCGCCGGCATCGCCGTCATGGCGTTCATGACGCATTACTTCGGTTAGGTCTCCACTGTGCACATAAAAATAAAACACTTAACAGTTACAGACGCTAGATTCCAAAAACGTCGGTAGCTACGACAGATGCCACGTTCATAACCGTAGATTCCAATAACATCACTCGTGAATTTAGGGTGTGTTGCGCCAACTTACGATTATAGACCGATCGACGTTGGATATGGCACCGGAAGCTCAGATATTAACGAATACCTTAGACGGTTTGGTGCAACCCAGCCTTGGTATAGGTCGATTCACAAGAGCTGGCGAGGAATGTCTAAGAAATGAATATCAGTTTCATACATCTTCCGTGCCCGCTCTTGTGACTCTACCTATACCACTCGTTATCAGGTTATTGGTACCTAATTTTAAAAGAGTTGGTAACTCTTCAGATTATAAAAACACCAGGAATGCTATTAAAACATCGGCCAATGCAATGGCGAATGTTAATGGTAACTACTGGCGTCAGATTCCAAAAATAACCAAAAACGAATGAAACGCTCAATGTTAATGGTAGATAATGGCTTCAGCTTCCAAAAATAACTAAAAAATCTGACTTCAAAAACAGTGCAAGATTAAACGTCAGATTCCGTAAGCACCAATAACGCCACCTGTGGTGGTGGTGACGTTAAATGTAATTTCCTAAACCACAGAAACACTTAAAATTTAATTTTAACCTTATTTATAGTGGCCTGTTGCAACTCGAATATAAATAGCCAGCAGTATTCGAATACTTTGATCAATGTGTTGGCAAAAATTATGACATATGTTTATAATATATCAAAAATTGATGTATTTTTGAGACGTTTAAAGAAGTACTTTGGTCAAATTCTAAATTTAAAGCATTAGTTATACATACGAGTAAATACTCTTACACTCGAGTCATAAATATGTATATATCTTTATGCTAATTACAAATTACAATGTAAACATATTTATGATCTCGAACGTATGTTACAATTAATAGTTCTTATGTAAATATTATTGTTACGAATTAATAATAGTTTAGTATTCATTAAAGAAGAAATGGTGCCCATTAATTAGTGCATCAATATTTTAAATTTTATATTAAAACAGTGATTTACTATAGGTATTACTATCATCACATATAATAGTGTATGTAGGTACGGTTTGCAACAAATATTTATATTATAATAGATGAAAAAACTATAACATTTTTTAAGAAGTCTTATTCCAGAGAAACAGAACTTAAGTTTTATTTTGAGGATTTTGCCTTTATATTTATACAGGGCGTAACATTTAGATCGGTCAGTGTGAGAGTCTGAAACTAAGACATACGAAGATCTGTTCTTAGGAACCATTAATAAAATGCATTGTTTTAATATCCTTTAATTTTAGACATCATGTTTCATAGTAACATTTACTGCTTAAGACCTACACAATCGATATCTAAATAGAAATAGTGTTAGTTTTATTTTTCTAAACGTCCGGGTTTGATTCCCGTGCGGAGTACAAGTTTTTTTTAAATGCATGAATGCAGTTTTCCTTGTTACTAAAATTGATGACATGGTTCCTATGAACAGATTTTTGTATGTCTTATAGTTTCAGACTTTCCCATACTGACCGATCTAAATGTTACACCCTGTATACACTGTATATGTTTGCTGCAGACGGTACCTTCACAAAATCGTTGCGCCTGTTTACCCAGAAACGGTAGAATCACATTATAAAACATTGTTTCAATTAGTACATAAAAGTAGCCAAAGAATAATAACAATAGCATTTAGGAAGCAATAGCATACTTTACTATTATTTACCAAAATGGGTTTCTCATACATACATGTATGATGCACAGTTTGTTGGATGAAATCCCATTTGATGTAAACTATTAACTAAAACAATCTGTTCTTGTTCTGTACACTACTGTACAATACACTCGAAAACAAATAAAACAGGTAGGTACGCTTATTGAAATTCGATATTAAGTGTACTGGTTTTTTGCTCTTCAGTGTAGTTAGAATAAAAATTCGACAATATTATTTCCCTATGATTACTTTATTTTTAGGTAAGTGAAAACTTAAGGAAGAGATTGAACTATCTCCACTAAACGATAACAGTCATTGTTGCCTATAGATTTCTTTACAAAATACTGTGGGCTGCAAAACCACTCCGTTTCAAAGAGGATTTTTTGTACATTACACACTTAGGGAAAAAGGAGCTGTAAAACACATAATGTATCTGATGAAAAAACAAAGACAAGGGCAATAAAGATGCTATCTGAGGATCCTGGGCCTTTCTTTTTTAGCGCCCGTGGTGTGTACCAAGTTATACGTATTCCTCTCGCCAGAAAGTTGGATTCTTTGCAAGCGTAGCGTGTGGTAATTCCCACTTATATCTTATTATAGTTGTTTTTTTTTTTCATTTTAAGATCAGATGTAAGAGGATTTATGAACATTATTACCTCGGAGTTAAAAATCACCATTGCTCCCCCGCCTGACTTAATATGGAAATTACTTATCAACTGACATATAAAACTATAACTTATAACTAAGTTAAGCCATACTTATGAAGTTAATGTACAGTATATTTTTGTAAATATAACACGACAAATAATCATGAAATATTTCCGATGTAGGAACGTATATGTAGTACAAAATATTACTCCACTTATCATGTGATACATTTTATAAGTAAGTTTATATTACAAATTATTGTAAATTAAGTTTTTTTCGAATTTTAAATCATCTTTCACCAATAATCTGATTCAGAGATATTCTGGTAAGAAATAAGTAGAACATTGCGATACGGTATTTGACAACAGTAATAATTACTAAATTACCACAAATACCTTATTATTATTAATGATACATCTCAATGCGACATATATATTTAATAAGTCAATATATCGCTTACCATCATGTGATTTGTGGTCAAGCGCAAACCTATCCAGAGTAAAAAAAAGTCTAAAATTGGTTTTACGGTTAAATCATTGACATGATATAATTATTATTGTTGTTACGTTACGAGTATTATAATTATAAAACCAGACTTCTTTAATAATTATTAACCTTTTCGCCGCCAGACGTCAAAGTAATTCGCCGTGCCCCTGACGCCACAACGGTAAAAAAATGATGTGTAAAGAAATAATCCCAATATAAAATTTAGCAGCTTCTCAGTAGTTTTTCATTAAAAAAAAATTGTCGGCCAGTACCGTCGTTGGCGACGGGGTGACGATTTTACGTTGACGTCTATGGCCGACCGTGGCGTTCAAAAGGTTAATTCAAAATGGTCTTCTAATTTCCAATGCTAGCCCATATTTAGTTGCATTGATTGTTAACTTGCATTTCATCGTAGTACGTAAAGTTATGTGATAAAAATTGCCATTTAGTATTCTAGTCCGTTACACACTTGGGCCAAACATTTGCAGGTTTGTTTCTGAGAATTGTTGGCCCGGTTAACGGCTGTGTAAAATTATTTTTAATTTCTGTTTGAAAAGAATAAAGTACTTTGAAGTGGATTGTTGTTTTTATAACCACTTATGCCCTCATCCATAAACCTTCATCAAACCTGACATGCCATGACACCGGAAAGTCAAAGTTGAACCCTATAGAAATGCATATAGGTTGATATCGCACATCACGCCGTGACCGATATATCCGTCGTTGGCGTTGAACCGATGGTGCGGATATATGCGTCGTTGGCGTCCAAAACACGCCGTTAAAATTCGTTCGTCTGTATCTATCACTTTGACATGTGTTTGAGGAAAACACAAGCTAGTTAAGTCGCGTTTTGTCGTGCCCACAGCGCCAAGAACGACTATAGGTGTTATGACGTACGATGTCAGTCACCTTCGTGGTCTACACTAAGGTTCATATTCAATCGCTTATGGAAGATGAGCTGGCGTTTAAGTATCACTGCCGTATAAGAAGAATGGCGTTCAAAGTGTTAAAAAGGGATGGTAATAAAAATCCATTTTATGATTACCATTTATTTCTTATTACAGACAAAGTATAATACGATACCATAAGAACTCATAAGTTACTATACATTCGACTTTGTTGAAAAATACAATCTTTGTCACAACACCAGTAAATAAATTTCACCACAAGGCCATGTGAATATGGTGTGGTATTTGTAAACCTATACTATAGTTGTAAAGTAAATAAAATATGTATATACGTAATCAACGGAGTCTATTCCTGCGGTGCCCGCGCGGAGCGGTACGTCTGTGCGAAGTTTGAGAGATCAAATTAGTTTTTCATCACACTTGCTGGTCTTATTGTACGCAGGCGTATAGAGTAGTTATAGCCGATTTAGCTCCCGCGGGAGTTATGGATTTTCACAACTCCCTAGGGAGTTATGAGTTTCTCTGTGATCTGATTGGTTAAAAACATCTAGTTGGCCGCGTTCCACAAGAATACTGTTCTCTGATTGGTCGCAATATTGAAGGTGCGCGCGCTGCGCGCTCCTCTCGGCATCCATGCATTGATACTGGAGATGAAGTGGTCGATTTCTTCAATTTCGATTAGTTTTGGAGTTAATTATTTCCTCGCAAATGTGATGAAAACATTGTGATTACCTCGGGACGTAAGAAAATTGCAAACACGAGTCATCAAAAGCCCTTCGCCTTCGGCGTCGGGCTTCTGATAGACTCTCGTTCGCAAATTCCCACTTACGCCCCTCGTTAAGCAATATACGAGGGGCGGCTGAAAAGTAACCTCCTTGGTCAGAAATATATACAAAAATAATGCTGGCTGGTATGGATTTATATTCGTTTGTTATTCTATTTTCAAAATGTATTACATCCATTTGTTTTTATTGCATCACGTTTTGTGTCTCCTACAATTGTTTCGAACATGTCGGTAGAAAAAGTGAAAATGGATAAAATCGAGCAGCGTGCGGTGATTAACTTTCTGACTAAAGAAGGGAATACGCCTTCGGAGATCAGACAGCGTATGTTACGTGTGTTTGGCAGTTCGTGTTCTTCTGAATTTGTTATAAAGTTTTGGTCAAGGCAGTTTAAATTAGGTCGTGAGAGCCTGAATGATGATCCTCGTAGCGGAAGACCAGTTTCGGCCGTCACCAATGAAAATGTAGCCAGGGTGAAAAAATATATATTAGAGGACGGACGAGTGAAGCAGTGGGAGATAGCTAGAGATGTGGGCGTCAGTAAAGAGCGAGTCAACGAAATAATTCATGAGCATTTGAACATGTCTAAGGTTAGTGCAGATTGGGTCCCCAGAATGTTGACTGCATTTGACATGGAGAGGCGTGTCAAATGTTGCGAAGAGTTTTTGGACATGAGTCGAGGGAAAGAGGAAGAAATAATTTCTAAAATTGTAACATGTGAAGAGACATGGATTCGAGAATGGGACCCGGAAAGTAAGCAAGAGTCGTTACAGTAGAAATTTAAGGATGAGAAGCCGCCTCGGAAATTCAAGGTCTGTCCATCGACAGGTAACTTATGGCTACAATCTTTTGGGACACAAAAGGGATTTTTCTCATTGATTATTAACCGAAGAAAACTACAATGAATGCTGATTATTACTCAAACTTACTATATCAACTAAGAGAGACAATAAAAGAAAAACGGCGAGGTAAACTAAGCAAAGGAATTCTGATTTTGCACGATAACGCACCTGGGTGCATACCGCCCGCACAACGAAGCTAGCAAGTAAAGAGAATGGCTTCGAAACCATTGACCACCCCCCTTATAGTCCAGATCTATCCCCGTGTGACTATTTCCTGTTTAGACTTCTCAAGAAAGACCCCGACGAAGGTTTATGACCGATGACGAAATTAAGGCTGCGTTACTGACTTTTTTGACGACAAACCGAAAGAATTTTTTTTAATGGCTTAAATTCAATATTTGAGAAATGTAATAAGTGTATTTTATTAGCTGGGGACTAGAAAAATAAATAAAAATTAGCCACGACAGTCTTTTGTTTCATTGTTAGGTAGATTACTTTTCAGCCGCCCCTCGTACTATTACTGACGGTGTTACCGCTGCCGCACCGCTCATCCCCTGCAAGACCCGACTCAGTAAAATGGTTTACAGAAACAATGATTAATTCCTTGTCGATTTCTTTTACAAACTTTCCCGATTACATACATAATTATAGGCTAAATACGAATTTTTAAAATAAAAACGTCAGTCGATATGGCTGATCCCAAGAGATTCGGACTGACGTCATATAAAAGTATATAATACTTACTACACATAAGAAAATAGGCGCCGCTAAGTATTTTGATCGTAACGAAAAACATTTAAAACAGTAATATCAATATTTTTAAGTAAAAGTCAAAAAGGGCTATTTGTTTTTGTTTAGGCTGATAATCATTTAACGCATTCACTGCCACCGACGCAAATGTGCGTTCACTTCTATGCAAATAACACTTACAATAATAACACTTAGATATATAATGAGGCATCTATTTTCTTTTAAGTAGTAAAGAATAAAATAAAGATGTCGGTGGCAACCCTCGCAAGCTACTCACTGCAGTTTGAACTTTCCGTGCATGGAATAAGATGTATTTTGTAATAATAACGGCATTGTGACATCAAAAGCTTCAGCTTATTTATGCAATTTAAAAGAGTTTTCAATACATACACATGAATAAGGAAGGAATGACGTCATGAGGAAAATTTCCTTACAAACTTTATACCAACCGAGCGTTTTTGATGTTTCATACTCGTAAATAGGTTGCTGAAATACCGCATATATTGCTGGTGTGGTGCCGGGTTAGAATAGCACCACCCCCTTTCTTCCCTTGGGTCTGGTAGGAGACGAGTCGACTATGGGAACCAGGTTAGAGTGAATGTGGGCGATGGGCTAGCAACCTGTCACTGCAATATCACATTTTCTCCATATATAAATCTGCAATTGCTAAAATTGGCACTGGAAATAAATTTTCATGTGTTCCGCCTACCCCTTTCGGGCATATAGGCGTGAGTTTATGTATATATGTATGATGTACCGTATTATTCTGTACCTAACCAAGTCTTCCACGGCTTGCTCGAGTTTGCAAAAGTCGCCGACCGCGCCACTAAGTGCTAGACAAGTATAAAGTACAATATTCACATGACGTAGACTTTCTCGACGCGCTTCATGCAGAATACCTCGTTGGTCTTCGGGCAGACTATGGTTCCGTGCTCGTCCATCATCTCGCGCAGAGCCTGTAAGCATAAGGATTGGTTAGCTTAGTTTGGAATGAAATAATACATTACTATAGAGGCCGGGAAACGAAGGGTTGCAGGTCAAGTAGATATAGACATACGCGTATAGGGGTACGCGGCATGCAGCCCAACATTTCTCGCCGAGATTTGTATAGTGCTTTTCTCAAACATATGCAATGAAATAAAAAAATACACCCCAAAAAAAAGGAAAAAATTCTCAAACATGCAATGAAATATTGATGTTATGTTTCTTATAATAGGCTGCGAATGCGCATTTGATGCCTCCACCGTAGTGGGACCGTGCGGGGTCGGGGGATACCCTGCAAAATGGCCCCACGGAATCCAACGTGCCCGTCCCCACTGGCGCGTAATGTCTGCGGCCCTCTAACCTGTGGGCTGCCCGCTGGGACGCACGCGGTAGAATGCTGATAGCGATCCCGCGGCGTCCTCGACAAGGCGGAGCCGGCACTCGTTGGGGTTTTAGACGGTAGTCCAAGGCGTTCTGCTGCGGTTAGTCCGTCATACCCGTCCTGGTCCCCCCAACCGGGTGGGATGCATAAAAGCATTTCCCCAACGTTAAAAAAAAAAAAAAAAGGCTGCGAAGTATGACGTTTCAGGTGCGGCTAGGACAAGAGGTCGTTAATGGAATAAATTCATAAAAATCTTGCAGGCCTAGGCCGGCAAAGAACTCTTTTTTAATTTCCATTCCACATAAATTTGTGGCACAGGCATCATGACATTCTGCCACTATGCGTATTAAAAATAAAATTTTGTTTTTTTTTTGTTTATTTCATAGCATGTTTGTGAAAAACACTATACATACCTCGGCGGGAAATTTGGGTTGCCCGCCTCAGACATATCCGACCTCGCTTCGCTCGGCCGTATATATGTCTTCGGCCGGCAACCCCTTTCGTCCCGGCCTCTGTAGTAATGTACTATAACAGACGCCATGTTTGACATTAAAATTTAAAAAAAAAATTACTTCCCAGCCTAGGCCTTCAATTTTGTATGAATTTCTTTTACAGTTCTCTCGAGATGTTGCGCCTGCAACGTGATACTTTGAAGCTTTTTATAACGCACGTAATGATGAAATTTCATTGCATGTTTGAGAAATGGTATTTTATGTTACAGCTACATTTTAAGACCTTATTATGTAACGTTGCATACAATAATTTTTCTACGACAGCAAAATAATAGACTGATAGTTACTGAGATTGATGGATAGATAGATAGCTACGTGGATGGATGCATAGAACCGAACTATCACCTTTACGCCGACGATTTGCAAATTTACTCAGCAGCATGTGTTGACGATCCCCCTTTTATGTTTAGAATTATAAATAGCGACTTAGAAACAATTCGTATTTGGGCCTCCAATTTTGGACTACAGGTTAATGCAAAGAAATCGCAAGCAATTGTCATTGGTGGTCCTCATTTCGTCTCCGAATTGTCTGACATGGTGTTGCCTGATGTTATTTTTGATGGAACAACAATCCCTCTCTCCTCTACAGTCAAAAATTTGGGCATCATCATTGACCAGACACTGTCCTGGTCATCTCACATTGCGGAGACTAGTAGGAAGTTGTTTGCATCACTACACTCTTTGAGGCGATTGCAGAGTTTTCTTCCTCTCCATACAAAAAATTAAATTACTCGTTCCCTTTTACTTCCTCTCCTTGATTACGGCGATATTGCGTTTGTGGAAATGTGGATCTTACAGAGGAGCTGCTTGACAAGCTTGAGCGCTTACAAAATGTTTGCATTCGTTATATTTTTGGCCTCCGAAAGTACGATCACGTGTCCCACTTCCGTTCGCAACTTGGTTGGTTACCAATACGCCGTCGCAGAGATGTACATGTTCTGTCGTTGCTTTTCAACGTGTTATTCAATCCTGCATCACCACAGTACCTTTCCGAAAGATTTAGTTTTATGGCCGCCGCCAGCGGTCACCGCCTGCGGTCTAGTGCCAATGTCTCGCTTGCCGTTCCATCCACAAAATCGCGAAGTTATTCTAAAGCCTTCACTGCCTACTCTGTTACATTATGGAATGAGTTGCCGGTATCTATCAGGCAATCACAGTCTGTTGCCTCGCTTAAGGACAGACTAAAAAAGTTGTGGCTTTCGGAATCCTGACCATGGACATATTGAATACTAATGTTTATTTATTATTTGCTATTATTTATCCTGCATTTATTTATAAAACTTATATATGTGTGTATTATAAGTATATATTTACATGGATAGTTATGTTATAGTGTATACAAGCTTATTAGTTTTACGTGTATTCATAATCTGTCATTGCTTTCTTATTATAAATATCCGTGTTTGTGCAAAATTAGTTAGTCGCATTTGTGTACTATATTTTTTTTCTCGAAGGTTAGCTGGAAGAGATCCCTTATAGGGATAAGTTCGCCTTTGTACTTTTACATTTTGTTATTTTGTTTCGATTGTTATTGTTTTTTGTGCAATAAAGTGTTATACATACATACATACATAGATAACTACTTAGATCGGTAGATATAGATAGATAGATAGCTAGTTAGACTGATGAATAGATAGATAGGTACGTAGATGGATGGATAGATAGATAGGTACGTAAATGGACGGATAGATAGATAGGTACGTAGATGGATGGTTGTGAGCACTCACCCTCTCCCCGTACACCTGGCCGTTGGGCAGCGCCATGGGCTGGTTGTGCTCGTTGAGCGGCTGCCGGCTGAGGCGGCACACGAGGCGCGAGTGCGACACGTGCGCGTGCGGCAGCTGGCGCGCCAGCGCGTTCAGCGGCGGCGCGCACGCCGGGCACGCCGCCACCTTCGTCGACTCGTTGTAGCACTGAGTGCGGCTAGTTAAGGCACTTCCATTGGAAATATACTACATTATAACAATACAATTTGATTTGACGACCACGTTGGGCTAGTTGGTAGTGAACCTGCCTACGAAGCCGCAGGTGCCGGGTTCGAATCCCGGTCAGGGCATTATTTGTGCACTTACCACGAATATTGAACCTGAGTCTTGGATGTTTCATATGTATTTAAGTATGTATATCGTCGTCGTATGTATATGTACCCGTAGTACAAGCTTTGCTTAGTTTAGGACTAGGTCGATTTGTGTAAGATTGTCCCCAAATATTTATTTATTTATTTATACATTACTACCAAGACCGGGAAGGAAGGAATTAGGTATTTGCCAAATGTTAAAATTTATAATATAAATAGTAAACCATGTAAATATCACAAAAAAATGTAAATTACAAAATTTTACCCTAATTTATATAATAAATAAAATAAATTATAGGGTCATTTTTTTACACAAAGCGAACTAGTCCCATATTAAGCTCAATAAGGCTTGTGGTTTGGGTACTAGACGATGATATAGTTAATAGATATACAGGGTGGAAAAAATTTGGGCCCTGGAGGAAAACTACGTTGAGATAGCTCAATTTACTGAAAAGAAACATTATTTTATTTCTCCTAAGCATTAAAACTCATAAATTTTTGAAAAAAATGAGCAGATAGCAAAACAAAAGCATTTTATTGTCAGTTTAGTCAAAAACATGTTTGATGCCAATCGATCCTATTTCGATCAAAGAACAAAAACTTCTGAGAGACCGACCCAGTCTAGGATACAAGAGAGGTTGCAAATAAACCAAAAAAATAATTGTACAATTAGTATTGTGTTTTTTTTTTCAAAACCTGTGAATGCAAAATACTGTGTACTTTTTGAAAATTGAGTTCTCTCAGTTTTAAGGGAGCTGACGACTATGAGGTTGGTGATCGACATTGTCTCAGTGACAAGTGTTGTCGACGGGTGTACGGGTGAAATCTAATTGGTGATACAAAACAAATTCACTCTGACAAAGTTGGTCCCATAGTAAAAGTTGTTCAAAATCATGGTCAGATTCACATTTTTCTATTTTGTGTCAGCAATTATATTTGAACCTGTATAATAGTAAATGGCGTGGCGTGTTGAACGCGTGCAGGAAGGCCCAGGTGTAGAGTAGCTGGGTGTGGTGTGGTGTAGAGTAAAGGATATGGCGTGTTGAGCGCGTGCAGGAAGGCCCAGGTGTAGAGTAGCTGGGTGTGGTGTGGTGTAGAGTAAAGGATATGGCGTGTTGAGCGCGTGCAGGAAGGCCCAGGTGTAGAGTAGCTGGGTGTGGTGTGGTGTAGAGTAAAGGATATGGCGTGTTGAGCGCGTGCAGGAAGGCCCAGGTGTAGAGTAGCTGGGTGTGGTGTGGTGTAGAGTAAAGGATATGGCGTGTTGAGCGCGTGCAGGAAGGCCCAGGTGTAGAGTAGCTGGGTGTGGTGTGGTGTAGAGTAAAGGATATGGCGTGTTGAGCGCGTGCAGGAAGGCCCAGGTGTAGAGTAGCTGGGTGTGGTGTGGTGTAGAGTAAAGGATATGGCGTGTTGAGCGCGTGCAGGAAGGCCCAGGTGTAGAGTAGCTGGGTGTGGTGTGGTGTAGAGTAAAGGATATGGCGTGTTGAGCGCGTGCAGGAAGGCCCAGGTGTAGAGTAGCTGGGTGTGGTGTGGTGTAGAGTAAAGGATATGGCGTGTTGAGCGCGTGCAGGAAGGCCCAGGTGTAGAGTAGCTGGGTGTGGTGTGGTGTAGAGTAAAGGATATGGCGTGTTGAGCGCGTGCAGGAAGGCCCAGGTGTAGAGTAGCTGGGTGTGGTGTGGTGTAGAGTAAAGGATATGGCGTGTTGAGCGCGTGCAGGCCCAGCTGCAGCGCCACGGGCAGCGCGGGCAGGCGCGCGGGGTGCAGCAGGCGCGCGTGCTCGGCGCGGAACTGCCGCTCCAGCGCCGCCCAGCGCGACCCCGCCAGCAGCGAGCGGTACGGCTCCACCTCTGCCACACGACCAATTTTAATTCTTACCCCCTTGTTCATAAACCGTCCATCAAGCCTCTATTAATTAACAAGCCGCTAAAGTTGGTTTGTCCTTATCTGTCACTTTGACATTTATGTTTGTGAAAAAGGGACAAAACAACTTTTATTTGACAGAGGTTTGTTAAGTTTTATGAATAAGGGGGTATATAGGTATATTTATTTCGGACCGTGATTCATATCATTTGTTATGGAGGAGCGTTCGTGGCCCAGCGGCGCCCGCGTACCGCGTGCGGTATGCGAAGTTAAGCAATGTCGGGCGAGGTCGTCCTTGGATGGGTGACCGCTTTGAGTGGTTACTAACTGAGCGCTCCCATGATTTGGAAGGCACGTTAAGCTGTTGATCCCGGTTGCTGTCTATGATAGCAGTCCTTAAGCCAAGTTAGAGGCCTCCGGGCGGCTTGAGAACTTCTTACAGTCAAGTTGCCCGCTCGCTTGCCAAGCCTTATCCCAATAAGGTCTAGTTTTCCTCTCGGGTTGGAAGATCAGATGGCAGTCGCTTCCGTAAAAACTAGTGCCAACGCCAATTCTTGGGATTAGGTAGCGGACCCCAGGCATCCTGCAGGATGAAACTGTACTGGGAATAATGCTAGGAGGATGATGATTCATATCATTTGTTAGTTACAATAATAATACTTAATTCCTATTGTTAATTTCATTTAATTACAATACACACGAAACAAAGTACATACACAAAACATATTCCTAAGTTAGACTGCCCTTTGTAGGTGAGTTGCATCCAATGATTCTGAAAAAGGCAGTCCAACTTAGAACAAACTACGGATAGGATGCTATTGGCGCTGCCGCCAACGCGCCGCGTCGGGGACGCCACTCGCTTCCGTACGATTGCGTGGAACGTGAAAGCCATACGTGCGGGCTTCCGCGAACATGCCTGACGCACTACAGTATCGGGGCAGCCCTATTAGCATCCTAAACGAATTGTTATATTGAACCCTTAAGGTGTTCAGGGTTCGTTTCGTATATTTCAACCACGGGCTGCACGTGTAGAAGTTTTGGCAGAATGCCTTAAACAGCTTTTTACCTCTTTTGTACAACGTGCAGACCTGCGGGCGAGCATACTACATCTTACAGAGAGGGCTCTTCTCTCCCTCTCCATATCCACTCCGTTAGACAGGCGTCAGTAAACCGGGTCACACCCTGGCTCGGCCTGCGTTGGCCAATACTTGTACCCAGAGCCTTTCAGCTCGAAGTACCAACACATTGTGTACTGTTTCATCTACCTCTTTATCGTACTTGCATATTCGATTGCACTGGTCGTGCGGTTAGTTCTTACTAAATAGCACAACGGCGCTACAATCTATATGGAGTATTTTACTGATATCTCTATCTCAATTATATATATTTTACTTTCTACTTGTACCACGTTCGGTCATCGCGAGCCTTTTAGCGGGATCGGGCGCCGTCCGTAACTACGGATGGGTAGCTATGTCTATCTTATAGCTCGTCGGGTCCGGTGGTGGGGTATTTCGCTTCGTTCGTCGTCGAGGTCGAGCCCTGCCGCGTGACTCCCCGTCATAGCGAGGAAGCCCAGCGAGCGACACTCGAGCGGTGGCGGCTAGTTGTTTACTATGATAATCCTAACATTGATGACGCACGCGACTGTTAGGCAGTAGTAGCGCAGCTGACCGCGGCCACAAGCCACGCCCCCTCCGCTACCGCGCGTGTGCGAATGGCCGTGCGATCTACCGCCATTACCGCAAGAAAAAATTGTATAATTTGGTTATTATTATAACCGATATAAACATTATAATCACATATTTATTAAGTGCTATTAAAAGTAATAACTCTTCATCACTATCGCCAAGACAGGCAACCCTGGTTTCCACCAAGGGAATTGTAGTGATTTCTTCAAACAATGTGAGAAAATAAAAATAATACAATAATTTTCGGTGGCGTACCTACTAATTCGCTGATATTTTGACTCATCTTCATTTTTTTAACGACTTCTTTCAAAGGCGGTAGATATTAAGTTCTCACGCTGTTTTCTACACTCAAACTCACCAGTGTCCTTAGGGAATGCCAGCATGCCCATACAGTGCTGTATGTCTTGCAACTGTCCCTCTTCGTACTGTGAAAGGTGTTTCTTGGCGTAGCGCACCGCTTCCAAGCGACGGTCGGCTCGGACTAACTCTATAAACTCCTGCAAAACAAAAAAATATATAAATTAAAATAATATGTTATGATTTATGAAGGTGGATTTATTATTTATACATATTTCATTATTTAATTCTGATTTCATTATGTAATCAAATTTGTGTGTGTGCCAGTCTTCCGACTCTTTTACCTGCCATTTGACGCTTGTTTATGTCAAATATTTTCACTTTTTTTTTCTTTTTTGAACGTATGTACCTGCAGACGTATCTTGAACTCGATGGTGCAGCCCAGCTTGCGCAGCTTGGACTTGTTGTCGGCGCACCACTGCAGCACGCGCGCAGTACATGTCTGTAACGTATGTACCTGCAGACGTATCTTGAACTCGATGGTGGAGCCCAGCTTGCGCAGCTTGGACTTGTTGTCGGCGCACCACTGCAGCACGCGCGCAGTACATGTCTGTAACGTATGTACCTGCAGACGTATCTTGAACTCGATGGTGCAGCCCAGCTTGCGCAGCTTGGACTTGTTGTCGGCGCACCACTGCAGCACGCGCGCAGTACATGTCTGTAACGTATGTACCTGCAGACGTATCTTGAACTCGATGGTGCAGCCCAGCTTGCGCAGCTTGGACTTGTTGTCGGCGCACCACTGCAGCACGCGCGCAGTACATGTCTGTAACGTATGTACCTGCAGACGTATCTTGAACTCGATGGTGGAGCCCAGCTTGCGCAGCTTGGACTTGTTGTCGGCGCACCACTGCAGCACGCGCGCAGTACATGTCTGTAACGTATGTACCTGCAGACGTATCTTGAACTCGATGGTGCAGCCCAGCTTGCGCAGCTTGGACTTGTTGTCGGCGCACCACTGCAGCACGCGCGCAGTACATGTCTGTAACGTATGTACCTGCAGACGTATCTTGAACTCGATGGTGGAGCCCAGCTTGCGCAGCTTGGACTTGTTGTCGGCGCACCACTGCAGCACGCGCGCAGTACATGTCTGTAACGTATGTACCTGCAGACGTATCTTGAACTCGATGGTGCAGCCCAGCTTGCGCAGCTTGGACTTGTTGTCGGCGCACCACTGCAGCACGCGCGCAGTACATGTCTGTAACGTATGTACCTGCAGACGTATCTTGAACTCGATGGTGGAGCCCAGCTTGCGCAGCTTGGACTTGTTGTCGGCGCACCACTGCAGCACGCGCGCAGTACATGTCTGTAACGTATGTACCTGCAGACGTATCTTGAACTCGATGGTGGAGCCCAGCTTGCGCAGCTTGGACTTGTTGTCGGCGCACCACTGCAGCACGCGCGCAGTACATGTCTGTAACGTATGTACCTGCAGACGTATCTTGAACTCGATGGTGGAGCCCAGCTTGCGCAGCTTGGACTTGTTGTCGGCGCACCACTGCAGCACGCGCGCAGTACATGTCTGTAACGTATGTACCTGCAGACGTATCTTGAACTCGATGGTGGAGCCCAGCTTGCGCAGCTTGGACTTGTTGTCGGCGCACCACTGCAGCACGCGCGCAGTACATGTCTGTAACGTATGTACCTGCAGACGTATCTTGAACTCGATGGTGGAGCCCAGCTTGCGCAGCTTGGACTTGTTGTCGGCGCACCACTGCAGCACGCGCGCAGTACATGTCTGTAACGTATGTACCTGCAGACGTATCTTGAACTCGATGGTGCAGCCCAGCTTGCGCAGCTTGGACTTGTTGTCGGCGCACCACTGCAGCACGCGCGCAGTACATGTCTGTAACGTATGTACCTGCAGACGTATCTTGAACTCGATGGTGCAGCCCAGCTTGCGCAGCTTGGACTTGTTGTCGGCGCACCACTGCAGCACGCGCGCAGTACATGTCTGTAACGTATGTACCTGCAGACGTATCTTGAACTCGATGGTGGAGCCCAGCTTGCGCAGCTTGGACTTGTTGTCGGCGCACCACTGCAGCACGCGCGCAGTACATGTCTGTAACGTATGTACCTGCAGACGTATCTTGAACTCGATGGTGGAGCCCAGCTTGCGCAGCTTGGACTTGTTGTCGGCGCACCACTGCAGCACGCGCGCAGTACATGTCTGTAACGTATGTACCTGCAGACGTATCTTGAACTCGATGGTGCAGCCCAGCTTGCGCAGCTTGGACTTGTTGTCGGCGCACCACTGCAGCACGCGCGCAGTACATGTCTGTAACGTATGTACCTGCAGACGTATCTTGAACTCGATGGTGGAGCCCAGCTTGCGCAGCTTGGACTTGTTGTCGGCGCACCACTGCAGCACGCGCGCAGTACATGTCTGTAACGTATGTACCTGCAGACGTATCTTGAACTCGATGGTGCAGCCCAGCTTGCGCAGCTTGGACTTGTTGTCGGCGCACCACTGCAGCACGCGCGCAGTACATGTCTGTAACGTATGTACCTGCAGACGTATCTTGAACTCGATGGTGCAGCCCAGCTTGCGCAGCTTGGACTTGTTGTCGGCGCACCACTGCAGCACGCGCGCAGTACATGTCTGTAACGTATGTACCTGCAGACGTATCTTGAACTCGATGGTGGAGCCCAGCTTGCGCAGCTTGGACTTGTTGTCGGCGCACCACTGCAGCACGCGCGCAGTACATGTCTGTAACGTATGTACCTGCAGACGTATCTTGAACTCGATGGTGGAGCCCAGCTTGCGCAGCTTGGACTTGTTGTCGGCGCACCACTGCAGCACGCGCGCAGTACATGTCTGTAACGTATGTACCTGCAGACGTATCTTGAACTCGATGGTGGAGCCCAGCTTGCGCAGCTTGGACTTGTTGTCGGCGCACCACTGCAGCACGCGCGCAGTACATGTCTGTAACGTATGTACCTGCAGACGTATCTTGAACTCGATGGTGGAGCCCAGCTTGCGCAGCTTGGACTTGTTGTCGGCGCACCACTGCAGCACGCGCGCAGTACATGTCTGTAACGTATGTACCTGCAGACGTATCTTGAACTCGATGGTGGAGCCCAGCTTGCGCAGCTTGGACTTGTTGTCGGCGCACCACTGCAGCACGCGCGCCGTGCGGCGCTCGCGCAGCTCCGCCTCCACCTCCGCGGCTGCGCAGTAGATGTCTGGAAAGGACGCCATTTTTAGATTGTGGCCTTCAATATTTCGACAATCAATACATGCTAGATAAAAACAAGAGTGAAGAGTACTGACCGACGTTGGTGAGATCGCGAAGGTCACGGGCGTCCGCGAGTTTGGCAGCCGCATCATAATAGCCGCTGCGCAGAAAGTAGTCAACTAACATGCGCTCCAGCCGAGTGCGACGCCACTGGTTTACTGTAGTCTGTAACCGTATACAGTCATTATCTTATGTTGCAGTCAAATGATCGGGATTCAGCGAATGCCAAACAATTAGCTGAAACGCGAATCATTCGGGCGAACTCGATCGGTGTTCGGGTCCCTGTCAAAGACATTGGACGCCGCACATCAATTTGTCTCCCAATATTTATTTATTTATTTATTTAACAATGGGTAAGTTCGAAGCTTTTGGTGAGTGACGGAATGGAGATAATACTCGACATTGTCCGACCCGAACCGTGTCTAGAGTTGAACTGGTTGATTGTCAGCTGCTGTCAGTTGATGTTCTCGTCTTACCCGCGTTCTCCAGGGATAGGGTTTTGGAAAGGATAAGGGAGTAGCTGATATGAAAGCAATAACTGGAAATTTATTAAATCTATATTAAACAAAAGGACATTCATGCTTTTCTTTCAGGTTAAAGAGATAAGGTGTTGAGCATCTGTCCTATTTTCCAGTAACATGGAAGTCCAGAATGAGATTTTAGAGAATCATTATTCACTACTTAATGCAATAAGTTGTTTTATTCGAGATATCACACTAATAGAATCTAACAACTACGAATTTTTAAATCTTCCTAAACAATGAATATTCTATGACATTGAGTATTTATTTGAAACAGTAATAAATAATTTTACAATCAATATATAAATATTACACAGATTAATTAAGTCCAACTCTGATCTGATCCAAAAGTTACAAAAATGCTGGCTGCGTTACCATGCTGTATGGCGACAGATATTTGTTGGACCAGGTAACAGCCGGAAAGTGAATATTTAAGCGGCGTTCAATGTGTTTGATGAATTTGTGGCCTCTGTTACTTTTCTATTACATTTTATGATAAACATATCTAAGCGTGTACTCACTCGCACTTGCGGCGTGCTGGGCTCGTTGAGCGAGACGGCCTGCTCCTTGATGTGCTCAAGTCGCTTCTTGCAGACTAGTGCGACCTGCAACTCCTCGCTGATCGCCTCGGAGGCTTTACGCTTCATTGCTGTCAGTCTCTCTACCTAAAATAAAGAAACGCAAGTCAACGTCAACCTGACCCTGACAATTTCACCCTGAGGAACTCGTAAGGCGATGGCGACGTGAATTATTGGTGTCCGCATTAACAACAGCCGCTAATACAACGCGAATTGGCTGGCCGCATTAACTAGGCGACACGATTCTCGACGATTTTATTATCGTGAAGTGTCTCTTGTGCCTCTTGAAGCACGCAATACCTCTCGCTCTGGCGCTCAAGTGACGTTGTAGTACAGCTGTTTTTACTGGTGTTTAAAATTTGATTGCTGATCGCCGTCGTTTTTATGAGAAAATCAAAATATTGGCTTGTTGCTGTTACTAATCAGGCAATACAGACATGTTACAAGATTAAATATTGAACATTTGAAAACTGAGAGACATAATCAAAACTATGTCATCTACTCTCTCTCAAAGATGGAACGATGGCATTATTAAAATAAAGTTATTCTAAATATGATCAGATCAAAAATCTTTTCCTTAGCATTGGCAGAAGTAGGAAAAAGCTTACTTATGCAACATTCTCGTTGAACGCACCTGGAAGTAAATGGTGATCTTTTATTTTATCATTTATTCTCAGGACAGGGTTTCATTCTTCCCTGTAAGATCAATGTAAGTTTACACCTGACATAAACTTGTGGCTTGGTACCCTGTCACAGAATAATTACCAAAATGTTCTTATGTACAGAAGGCTTTCTATTGAATAATACCGATGTTTGACAGCTAGGAAACACTGATTCATGCCATCCTGCTCTACCACATAGCACATGAGCTGTTGTTTGAACTAGGAAGTTAGGGTAGAGTGATTACTAACCATGCCTCCAAGCAATGAGTTGATCTCCCCGGCTGTACTCGGAGCCTTGGCAGCTGTCTCCAGCTCCCCTGCAGCAGCGCTCACTTGTCTCGCTTCCACATCCAGCACCCGCTGGGCACTGCGGTAGCGCTTGTTGAATACTTCATATGGAACCTGAAATATGTACAAGGTGTGTAATTTCGGAATCCAACTTGATATTAATCAATATTTTTAGCATGCTGTAGTCATTGATGTTTAAGTTTTGATTGTTATGATTAAACTGCTTAGATGGTATGTCCAAAACAAATTTATTTTTAGAACTACCCTGCTTTTAATAAAACCAAATGCAACAAAAATGGAAATTATAAATAAACTTTAATTACTTATTTACAAATGTTTGATATATAAATAATTTATTGCTGCGTAATAATTTTGCCATAGTTACCAGATTTGTTAATAATTCTGTGACGCAAATGAATACCTAATTTGATCCAACAACTGAATGCATAAATGTACACATCAATTACCTACATATTTAGATAAAAAAATATAAATAAAATGTAAACTATCCATGTGAAAAAGACAAGAGATTTATCTTAATTTCTTAACTTTATTGCATATTAAAATACCTACGTATGCAAACAGATTGTTAGTAATTTATGAGCAAAAAGCATTTACTTACCTTCAATGTGGCATGCTCCAAGGATCTCAATTCGTTCATCATGTTCTAATTTCAGTTTTGAAACCTTTTATAATACTTTAACTCTCGTAGGGCTTCCTTTTCGAAACTGCTGTGAAGGAAAACAAAGCTCAGCTGACTGAAAGATGATTACCTATTACAAGTATTACAACCCAAGTAAATATGGCAACTCGCTTACAGAAAAGCTTTGCAGACATAAAGCTTGGAAAATTTCTGCACTGATATTACTGGTCAATAGTATAAATATTCTACTGATTTGCGTCGTAATTAGAGCAAAAAAGGGAATTATAATGCAAATAAGAAGCTTTATTTCAATGGTGACTTTTTTAAAATTTTGATTGACTTAGATCGATGTCTAACTAACAGCCAAAACTACCTATATTGGTGTGTAGAAAATTTGTATACTATTGAAACAAAAAAATAATAAATCAAAAATAATTATTTAAACAATATTTTGGTTTTGAAATAAAACTTTACGAAAGATGTTGTGTATCACTTTATCATTAAACAAACCAAAAGACATGTAAGAAAATTTCGAGGAAACATTAAACTTTACAATGATATTATTTCAGTCCTATTTTTGTATATAGTTACCTAAAAATTCAGTACATTTCTATTGATTTCGTGTTGTCTTTTTCGGTTTTTAAGGTATCGATAAACTGGCATCACTAAGAACGTTGTATGCGTGGATTGAACACGAACAACTTCGTTTCATAGCGCCGACGCGCGTCACTTTCGTTACGCAAATCCGCCATTTTGTATGTCGCTGGCGGTGGCTGAGGGTTTATTTTCTCTGTTAAGTGTGTATTGCTACGAAAAACTGTAAAACTTTATTAAATATTATTTTGCATAGATACCGCCGACATAACAAACTATACTGTGTAATAGAATTGCATATATTGTAAGTGCTATCGTGATTTGTGTGTGCCCTATAATTGGAGCGCGTGGCTGGTGACTCTTTGTTGTTGGATTCCGCGTATTTACGGTGAGTTTTATGTTAAAATAGTGTAAATAAAATAATTTTCGTGATTATGATTAGTTATGTTTAGTTTTTGTTGGATTATGTTTAGCAGTATTAGCGTAAATCGTGAACTAAATGTGGTAGCGTCATCGACGCGGTGCGAGGTTTGGCGCGGCGCGGGTTCCGAGATTGATGGTGGTCGGCTCCGGCTGGCGGCCGACATTGTGCCTGCGACTGCGACGCCGCCGCGTCACAGCTTCGGCCGCGTATCAAACGTGTCGCTCGTGAATTGAGTTTATCGAGACGGCGCTTGGCGTTGAGCACGCGGTCGCGATCGGCACATAATTGTTACGCTGACCTAGTCCGTCATTAAACTTCGTGTAGTGAATTGAAGACAAAGTTAATGTTGATTAGATAGTGCACCTACCTAGAGCCTTGTTTGTAGAAGTTTGTGTAGTTAATATATTAAATATGCATTTGGATACCTTCACCTTAGTGTAAAGGTAAGTAATGATACAAGTTTTAGAATAAAAGTTGAGATAAGTAATTTATTCCTTTAAAACTTCAAAGTTGCTGTTGAACCAATTTTCTTTTGCCAAGTTCTTTTGATTTGTTCAAATTCTTGCGCTGACTTCATGAGAGATATCTAGTTAAACATTCTTTAAGTTGTTGAAGTTCTTATTTTTTCAGTTAGGCCCATGAACCATTATGTATGTCCATTATAATTAGTATGAAAAAGTGTGACCATTTTTGAATTACAACTTATTGGGTGAACATCTTCAATATTTGGGTTCGTCTTGCAGGATTTCCACCCACTGTCTGCTACATTAACGTTTCTCAGGTTCATAAAGAAAATTTTAATTCTTGAATATATCATATGTCTCAGATGTATTAATCGGCAAGATATGGTCTTTGTATCTTTTTTTTTATCAACCCCTAACTCAATATAAGGGATTTATATAAGACCTCAGTTAAGGTAATTCTGCATTGTTCTGTCTCCATACAAAAGTTAAATTACTGCTGACTTCTCGCACAACTAACTTTGAATTGGGTAAAAACTTTGAATGGATTTCATTTGAAAGTTTGCTTTGGTATTTGTTTTAAGGTTTTACTGTGGTTGAAATTCTTTTGAAGTTTCATTAATTTGTTCAAAGTTTGTTATGAAAGCAGTTGTATTCAAAGGTTCTAATCGAGGCAAAAAGGTAAAGTTATGATAAAATGTAAATTAAATTTCTTGCTGCTTTAACGAAAAATTATAATTATTATGGTTTCTTCTAAAAAGCTTTGTTATTAAATAATTATTTTGTTAATTTATGAAATTACTGTTTCTTGGCTAGAATCATCAGATTCATGTGTTTTTGCATAAGGAAACAGACTTATTCCAGACATATCTCTAAATGGGGAAGAGTGTAGTATTATCAGCTTGCCTTCTGGTATTAGGGCAATCGCCGTCATTCATTAATTACGTAAGGGCGATATTAGCAATTTTTGACACCCTCTACCCCCCTGCAATACATGTTAAATTTCTCGGACCGCTCCACCACCTTATGTAAGATTTTTAGTAAAAAAAATTCCGTCGTAGTTGATTGGAAAAGTACATTCCGCCTTATAAAATATTACATAAGTAATAAATGAACTTTATTCTGCAAGTAGGCCGCAATGGTACTTTTACAAGTCAAAATCTACTAGCGTTTCTGAAAAAGAAGACCACTGCCGAGAAAAAACGCCGAAACAAACTCGACAGTCAGTCATTTTCTCCCAAAAATATGCTTATTACATTAACCTGCTTAATATAAGTAAATCTGAGTGTGGATACAAAAAGAGGAAAAATATTTACAATTGTAGTTCAAAAAGACAACGTCGAAACTGAAGACATACTAATAATGGCTTTTGACCCACTCCCCTCCCCGTCAACGTAAGTCTGTATTTATATTATTCAAACCCCTCCCCCCTCAGGACCCTTACGTAATTAATGAGCTGTTCCTTCTACGGTAACATGTAACATGAGTTGCCATGAAATTGCACCAAAGTATTCTTTTTTCAGGTGGTTGTCTCTTGGCCATTTGTCATTATTGGTTCCTAACATACAATTGTAGAATGCAGACAGTAAACTCAGCATGTTCCTCCTTACCCACTCCTATCCTAATATTGTGTTAATTAACTCGCTAACATGCGATAGCACAATTCCTGTGTCCCATAACCCTGTAGGTAGAGTAAAAATGTAGTAGAGAGAAAGTTTGATCGCGTAGACCATAGCAATAAAACATTTTTAAATTTAAAGCAACCATGGTTGCTAGATTATGGGTAAGTAGCTTTTATACCTAGTCCTTTTATTTCCATTTGGACAACACATTTATCTAATCGAACACACAGGTCTACTTTGTAAATAAAGTGTATTACTTTGTCGAACGATTTGTGTTGAGACGTAATGTCTGGAATTAGTACGCAAATACACTTATTTGATTACATTAAAGACATTATTTAATTTAGTAAAAATGCAGTACTTCTAGACTAAACAAATAATTCACAAAGTCGACCATGTGGCTCATCACTCTCATTGGGTAAACTTGTGTTTTGTTAATGTCGTAGTTAAGTAATTTTGTAAATATTTTTTTCCATTTAATAAATTCATCCAAGCTTTCTAGAGTAAATTTAATTATCCATTCCCACCAATTTTAATCATGATAAAAGTTTCAAACAATCTTCCACAAATTGCTTCATGAATATTCACGAAATGTCCATCATCCGAGTTTCCACAAGTTCCACAACTCGCCAGACCGTCAATTTTCCATATGGCCTCCATTCTTAACATTTTCGTCACGGAATTCTGACAATGTTAGAATCCGAATGTGCGCAAATTCGCAATACACATTTAGCCAAGTAGGAGGACACAAGCTTTTGTTATAGCTACCTATACTAACTATAATAGTTTGTGCTGGCAAGATAGCAACGAATGTGTTGTAAACAAAGACGGCGAGTTGCGCTTCGCTTCGGCTCGCCTCGACCTGTCTTCCTATATTGCTACGTATATGATGTTAAGAAGTATAGGCACTTGCAGTGTATACGTACTATAGTGGCGTAACTTGGCCCGAGTTGAATCGTACAGTATTGCCTGTACGCTAGTATATGGTGCTTATTGTAAATGTCAAGAAACGAAAATAGTAATGACACCATAACCGAAGGGTTATGAAAATATGTAGAATTTAAATATCGTTAATGTCTAATTAAACGTGATTGTTAAGAACTTGGGTAATCACGTGGAACGGAGTTGTGCGAGTATTAATGCATGCGCATTCCACGCGATGCGCATATACTTTGCCGAATGATTGAATCGACCGTTAGCTGTTCAATTGAAATAACGAATGTGCGTTGAACCTTTTTGCGCCGTCACCCAAAGACTGCCTGGGAGAGATAGCTTCGAAACAATAATGCCAGTTGCTTCCCACGTTTAAGTATAAGTTTTGGTTGTTATTTTCCTGAGAAATAAATAAAATAATATTTGTATTCTATTCTACTGTATTTTTACAATTTTCACTAGGTTTAATAGTACGTTGCGAATCTTTCCCGCCAAATAGTCGTACGATATATTCTCTCGCCACATCCGTTTACACTAGCCAACGTGTGTGCGTATCTTCTGTACGCTACATACACACACACACACACACACACACAAACAGTGGTACAACCGGCTCGGTCGCTTGATCGGCTATCGATTGCGTTCCTTTTAAATACCCGCCTACAATCATCGCCACACACACATCCACAATTTATCAACACATCGATGTAATGCTTTTATTGCTGTACTTTGTCATCTCTCTTTTAAATTATGAAGCAGCGAACTTGATGTGGCTTTAGTTTTGTTAGTCTTTTCGATTTCTGATGTGTGTTCGTTGGGTGGAATGCCGTAGCGGCGTGGTATTTTGCATTTTCCAAGTATATTTTATGGGATATGGAGAAAATATTGTGAAGTTTTTAGTATTTTAAACGGATTTATGTTGACCTAGAAGTAAACAAGTGGTCAGATATCAGAATGCTTAGTAAATAGCATACCTAAGCGTGTTTTTCTGAGAGTAAGTATTTTCCCGATATCGAAGTTAGGAAGCATTAGCACAAATTACCGATTAATTTCCGTCCAATATTCTTTCGCAAAAAGTGTCACACGCAAACTCTTAATTAGCATAAAAATATCGTTAGTATGGATATTTAAATGCTGCGTTATAAGTCATTTCTGCGCATAATGCCAGTCATTCTGGTTTAGTGTCAATGACGTGATCATTTTTCACGTTTGACGCAGGCCGCGTGTGTCTGGCGAACAAATTGATGCATATTTACAATTGTGTGTTAATGATTAAATAAGCTATCATGTGTGGTTTAGTAGAAATCAAGGCCACGTTTTGCATAAGATAACGAGAAAGTTCCACTATGTATGCACTGTAGCTAACTTAGATCCAGATGAGATTTTTCTAAGATAAAATGGAGTAGCATTCACAGCTTGCGACGTTGCATTGGAATACAAAACTCAGTGGCAGGTGACATCTGCTAGCACGCTATATTTAGCGCTGCACGAGGTAAATAACTGTTACCGCATGAAACGTTCAGTTTCCTCTGCATAGCAACTATATCTAGCTCTAGCTTCGTATACATAGAAGCCTGCCCAGAGCGCTATAAATCTTGACTGAAAGTTATGCACGATACACACTAGACTAATTCGCAGTTAAGTCAGAATGCAAAAATCGTTTTACGTATTTGAAAGCGTTTCCCAAAGCGATATAATTTGAGTTACGAAAACGTCAATTGTGCCGGATTCCGGTTCTCCCCACGGCCCCACTCCATTAGGTGGGAGGGGACACCCCATTCGCTGACCGTCCTATTAAAATTGTAATTACCGACCAGCTTTGTGTATTATTGTTCAAATTAATGTTTATCGATTTTCCGAGGCGCGGAAATATTAATTATTCTCTCTATGGTAAAATAAATATCATATTTTTCTCAGTAAATTGTCAAGGGGCCGAAATGCTAATTTAAATTAATTTTGTGAGTCTGTATCTGAACTTCAATTAAGGTTGACACGTGATCTGTGTGGAACGAAAATTTGTACAATCTCGGGCTAGTTATCAAGACAGTTTTTTTATGACATAGGAGGCAAACGAGCAGACGAATCGCCAGTTAAACATTCAACATTAACAGTTGAACATTCGTTATCATAATCGGGAAACCGATTCGAGCAACTAATTTGAAATTTCCTCTGCTACGATATCATAGAAGTACATACCTGAATATATCTAATCACTGCCTATATTCGGTATATGGAGCCGTCAAAGCATCGTTGAACAATAGCTAATGTGATTTCGGGACAAAGGAGGGCGAACGCCTGAGGACCAAAGAGGGACGTCTATTACCCCTCGAGGTTTCCCTTCGGATGTTTCTGTAGACATCCCGACAATAACTGAGATTCGAGATATGACCTTGTTCGGTCCCCTCGGATCTAACTCACTTATCAAGGTCTCGACTTCTTCATGTGCTCCTTGATTTCATTTCTAAAGAAACTCGAATACTATTTTCAGTTATTTTCACGAGTGATAAGTCAAATGGGGTGACTTGTTTATAGTATCATTTCTTCTTAACAAGTATAGGATGTAAAAACCCAATAAACTATTTTGATTTTTTTTTGATAGGATAAAATGCGATAAAAAATTGGATTTGGTTTTTCGTTCAGAAATGCATATATTTATTTGGAACGCAAACAGAAATAAATGAGAAAGCGGTATATAAGGTGTCTGACATGCGATTAAATTTTTTAATCTCTTCCCTTAATAGCTCTCAGTAAAACATATACGAGAGATAATATATCACTTGCTATACCTAACATATTGTAATAATTCAGGTTCAGGCTGCCTCGTAGAAATCCAGTTCTGTCAAGCTGGTTAAATTTGACAGACGTCCAGAATGTTCAGATGTACTCTTTGAGCAATAATTGTAAGGATTATGTTATACATGTCAAAGAAGAAAGAATTACAATAAAAAAGTAATAGAATTGAGGCCAATGCATGATGTGCCATGGTTATTGCCAAAAAAGAACAACAAGAATTACTAATTATACCTACAACATAACCTTTATTGATATAAACATATCAATGCATTAATTAGCATACTTTGTTAAATGCAGTACCTTTTTTAAATTGGACCACTTAAGCAATACAAATTAAAATTGTGCTTTAGTTTCATGCAGGAATTACTGTTGGGGCGCCGAATAGCGCAATGTGAGGTTGTCTAAAAATACATATTACGTGGCAAATCCACGAGCAGATTTTTTGGCCACATTCGCTCTGATTAGTGAACCGCCGTGACGTGACTATACATTTTCAACTACAGAACTACTCGTTTAATTTGCCCCTATTAAAATTCAAACAAATAAAATAGTAACAGAACATGGACGGAATTTACATATTACGAAATTAATTAATGTGTGATTTTGTGAACATACCGTGTTTCACAGATAACTATTCACATAAGCTTAACTATGCTCAAGCAATGCTACCGTAAACTATTGCTGTCAAATAAAGCTAGTTCATATCCCACCTAATAACCCAATTACATGACATATCTGCGCTGTTGCCTGCATTATCGTTGTTGGTGTAATTTCGGTACAGATTAACCGCGCCACGGGCATTTTGTTCTGACGGCTCAGTCGCCTATATTACATTATGTGTATGTGCCCACGAAAAATGACGCGTAGGCGGTAGGTATGTGCACCGTTGTGTACATAACAAAGTATGCTGGCAAGTGCCGTTTTTCGGCGCTTGCATTCCTCTTTCGTTCGTAATCAGTTCGAGGGTTTGTCTTATTTTACTGCGTATTCATAGCGCGTGAATAAACAGTCCAATTGCTTCGCTGCTGCTGTCATGCATGAGTTGTGGTTATAGAATTCACTATCATAAAATGTCAGAAAAATCCTGATGTCTATTTAACTATAGAATTTCTATTTCGTTAGATATTAGGTACTGACTTACTGTACAATAACATACATGTATATTGGCTTAAATTAAGCCATCGTGTTGGCCTGACGTGGGCATGGTGTTTCACGAATAAATTTATCCGTACATAAATTCTTCAATAACGACCTTTATCGTTTCCCACAAATTACGTTTATCGCTCCTAACGAGTCCTAACACGTAATTAAACACTTGTTTGTACTGCACACCGACTACTGTAAAATCGGCTTATACGCGAGCCGTTTTTGCCAAGCCCGTTTTCCCGGTTAGGTTTTTTTACGATTTCCGCCTATTCGGTCGGTTAATGAAAGCCGACGAGATGGAATGGCTAATTGGATTCCGTTTTGTATCGGAAACCGTTGGCTCTCCTGTGTTTCCGACAGCGAGCGTTATTCACCTTTCAAGTGTTACTTCGCTAGAGATATTTTTATCAGAATCCTTTTGTTTTTGCTCCTTTTTAGTATTCAGGTTACCGTGTGTTTGATTCTCGTTTTTTTTTCCAGCTCCAGCCATTGACTTCCTATCGTTTGTTAGCATTATTAATGAGTTTTCGGAATGGGTCCTTAGAAAGTCTGCGTTAGAGACTACGTGTGGACTGAATTCCTAAAGTAGTTCAGCAGAAACGCCAACTATGCGATATCAATTGAAGTAATTTATTCTCTATACTGTGCCGTAACCTCACCGTTCCCAACGCAAATGGCGCCATTTCAGAATGTTTTATTAGCTAAAAAACGAACGTTACAAGGAAAACAAGCTACCAAAGTCGCGCAACGTCGAATTTGATCTAGAGCTCACTGCTGAGTCACATAAGTGGCAATAGTGGGGAAAAAGAGGGAGGTGTAAAGGGGGGGAGAGGAAACCGCTCAGCTCAGCCACCTATTGTAAGTATTGTGGAGGCACGTTGTTTTTGCAAAGAGCGTCGTGTCAGCCACAGTGCGCGAGCTGACGTGGCCGTGGCCAACTAGGCTTTTAAACGTGAGCCTTGTTCGAATAGGCTAAAGATGCTTTATGCGGTGCCTTTGTGCTTAGAAATCTGCAACTGATGTCTTTTGTTCATTATATCTCCAAAGAAATTTCTATTTCACTGCGACCAAAAACCTGTTTCACATTTTAAAAAAACAGGCTTCGTTAACAGGATAAAATAATACGTGTAGGTAGGTATGGTTATGGAATAATTCTGGTTAATCGATGCCTCTCGCCAATCGTGCAAATTACATTAAATGAAGGCTTTCTGTGCGTTCCATAAAAAAGAAAACACACAAGATGATTCAGCTGAGAAGTTGTTCGCTGGAAACTATAAAAGGCAATTACTTAGCCAAGAAGTTACTCAGGACTCGTCGGGGAGCAGTTGGAACTGTTTGAATTTTTATTTTTATCGTGTTAAACAACTCTACTACTTCCGCTGTGGTTTTTAAAGGGTTGGGAATGTTGCGAGTTCTAAAAGAATAATTCGCTTCGCCGCCGTAATGTGTGCCATTTTGTTATCGCGCTAACTTTGTTGGTAAAATATCAATAGGTTATGCAAACAGGCTTTATCTTTTAAGGCGCAGGGTAGGGCAAGCCATTCTCCATACAAAGGTTGTGCAAGTTTTTTGCGTTAGTTTTGGCACTTCAGCATTTAATTTTATTTTTTATTGGTACATATTGGATATACGCAGAACGTGATGTTGAAATTTTGCATTATTTATAAAATAAATAAAACAAAAAAAATACAAAAATAATTAAAATTAAAAAAGAAAAACATCAAGACATAGCTAACAAAAAAATAAGCATATGGACCAAAAATAGTAACTGGTCACAAACGAAGAAAAACTTGCACAAAGTTTGTATGGAAAGAGCTTGCCCACCCTTAAAGCCTTAAAGTTGATTCCGGGACATTCTTTTCAGAAACATTACGTATAATCTTACTTTTTCTGTACTGTTTTGCTACGTATGGAGTTGATGAATTCCGTATTGTTGTTGATGAGTAAGATGTTTTTGAAGACAAAATGCGATTATGCTACAAGAATAATTGACCGGCGTTTTGGGTCAGTAGGTTATCGAAGAAAGAAATAACTACAGATAAGAGTGTAAGCGATCTTACAAAAATATTCGTACGTATACTCATTAAATACAAGTTATCAAGGCACGTATGTATTTATCGTAGGGTAATAAACTCGTGTAAGGCTAATCGTATATTCTGCAATTATATTTTCGAATAATTAACTAAACGCGATAGCATATTATTATATTGCTAATCAAATACAACTTGCACAAGGCAGCTTCTCTCTTTGTTTTATCTCAGCGTTAATCCTGGTTGCATCCAGGGTTCGAAATTATTAAGATAATTATGGTCTTTGATAATTATCGCGATAACTGTCCGATAATTATCCGAGAACTATCGGATAATTATCCCTAGAACCTACAAGAAATTGACGTTGACATTCAGAGAGCACATTCGGAAACGCATCAAATTTTAGGTAATTTTATTATCAAATCGATAATTATTAGGCTATAAAAATAACGATAATTATCAAGACAACTATCATTGATAATTATCTTTTCGGACCCTGGTTGCATCCTCGGTTGTTTGCTTCGGATCCCGGCGGGGTATGCTACAAAAGACAGCTTTAGTAATTCTATTTAACTATAACTAAATGTTTTAAATATCGTCACTACTTTAAAAAAATCTCGTATGATATTTTCTTTTTTTTCGTTTATTTTCGCATTAAACTAATAAAAATACACCTCGTATGATGCACAAACTCCAACGACGATAAATCGTCATTATAGTTTTAGTATTCGTTAGTTTAAAAAAATCGTATCTAAACAAATTGTAGTCACTACTTTGATAAAAACTCGTATCTGATTTATTTTTCCTTTTTCCTTTCTTTGCCGCAAAAAACTATGCCGCACTTAAGCACTACACATCTATAAGACCTGGAAAGAGAGCAGGTGACCCATGTGTGGTAAATTTAAGGGCTTTAAAATGTACACCTCACAGTTCTATTGAGTTTAAACTTCGCTTTGATGACATCTGGACTGTTCTACCTCAAAGATTCCATGATATTTCCGAAGATCAAGCGATTCCTCAGCTATATTCTGGACCCGTCCCCATTAAAAAACGAAAGTATGATGATTTGAAATCTCTAAAGCCGATTTTGCCAAAAGACTTTAATGCATTTTACGAGAGTTTATTGCATGTATAGTAGAGAAAAAATAATTCGACCCGATCTTTTTTTACGTAGGCACGTTGTTATTTAAGTTCGTCTATTGTTACTCGAAGAGAGTTTACTTAGTTCATTTAATAAACATAAAAATTACATTTCGTTTCATTTTGTAGCACAAAATTCAAAGCAAAATTATCGTAACTTAACAACTTTCAGTCAATATTAAAACAAAAATCTTGTATCTTACGAATAACTGTACATTTTATAAAAAATGTTTGAGTGAGTTATTCGAATATTTGTGAAATTAATGACTGGCTATCAAAGTATCTCATGAAACTAACAAGAACTTTTTTGATCAATCGCAATAATTTACAGAATGTTTATTGTTCCTCCTAGAAACTTCATGATTTTCAGATACGAGTTTTTTTTTAAAGTAGTGACGATGCGTTTGTTTATTATGAACTATGCGTTTGTTTAATAAAAAAAACGTAGAATATGTTCAAAACTAAAAGAATTGCGCTTTTTGTTTTCAACATAGTCTAAGAAATCCTTACTTTACGATATTATTGAATGTATTATTATATTTATTGTATTCTATTAGATATATTAATTAATACATTCAATAATATACATATATGTATTAGATGTGTAATCGTGTACAGGCGCTAGGCACCGCAAGGTCCAATTTGATTAGAATCTGGGACAGCCATAAATGTTCATTGCGCTTTCCAGTTATTTGCTTACGCCGCACACCTTGCCGACTTAGATATTTAAGCTAACGTACACTCGCCAACAATTTGCCGCTGCCGTTCGCTGACGCAAGCGAAACTACTTCGATCCAGTTTTACGGAATTGTTTTCCGAAGCGGTCCGACTGCTTTTATAGAAATATCATTTCTGATCGTAAATTTCCATTAGAACAGCGCCGGCGTCTCTGCTGATTTTTAGAACTTATTGCCACGTTTCGCTTTTTGATCGAATAAAAGTACCGGTTGGACATAAAATGGAGTTACTACTGGTTCTCCTTTCACTGAATTGTAATTTGGACTCTTTATCATTTAAGCGGGTTATAATCGCTACATTTGCCGTCTCGTAATTCCTAATGTTCTATTTAAATTACTCATGAATATATATGTATTTAATACAATATGAAATGAGCTAACTCATCAGTCATCACACATTTCAAAGTGTACTTGATGAAATATTGTGTAACCGTAAATAACGCTTACTTGGCAACATTTCATATACATACATATCATACTCAACTTCCTTAAACTTACACTAGAAATTCCATATAGCGTTGTTCTGCGGTATCTGCAGAAATCTAGCGCAGTCAGCGTTCCCTTTATGAAGCGGATCGTGCCTTCGTGTCTCTAGCAACCGAGGACAGTAAAAAACAGCTGACGTGACAACGTCGGCTTAATCGAATCTAATGGCGTTAGATGCATAAATTGCCAATTCGTGTTTTAGTCATTAGTCATTTATTCACGAACAATATGCATTGTGTTTGAAATACAAAAGTTATAATTAAGTACTAACATAACAAATTTACGTTAAATTTACGTAAATGGCATTCGCTCGGTCTGCCTCATCACATCACTATCATTTCGCCGTAAATATATAAATTAGCCATAGTATATCTAATCGATGCATAGTCTAGATACAATTAGAACCAAGTGATTAATTATATTATTTTTAGAATAAAGATTTCGTTTATAAACCTCACCACGGATAACGATTGTAAGAAATCATTACAGTCTTTAAAGATACGAATGCGCCTGCTTTCGTAAACGAGTTTTTCGACAAACACCAGGTGCCTGTCAACAGTGCCGGCCGCGTCTCTGGCGACTACAAAAAACAGCTGACGTGGAAGTGGACGGACCGAATTAGCATTAAGTCTGGTACGAAACGTGTACGTTAATAATACCTCTAATCGCGGTACTATCGCGGTTTCGTTCCGTCACCCTGAATTATTGATTGCGACGCTGAATATCGACATAAATCTTACGCGTGTACGTATTATTTCATTTACCTCCGATATGGTTTTATGACATTTTCACTATGACGTGTCGCACGCACGAAGTACATAATGCAGTGGTAAGTGAGTCATGTGCGCGTTATTTGCATGACAAGTGCATCTATAATTCAAATAGGCAATGAACGTGATCGTATTGCTTAGATATGTTGTTCTATGGGATGCGGCTATATTTTACCTATTACACTACCTACTTATCTCACGTCGATTAGATTTTTACTGGTTTTCTTTGTGAGTTCATCCGCACATTACGTTAATTTGATTGATCAGGATTTAATTTATTCTGTTTGTCTACTTGTGTATCTCAGCAAAAAAGTGTAAGTAATAAATGAAGTTGCGAGACTTGCGAGCAAAAGTTAATATACATTATTTATAATTATACGGTACCACGCTGCTCTTGGATTTATTACAGAATCTAAAAGTCACCAAGCGGTCTATGTCATTTATGATAAATATTCTCATAATTCTTTAGAGCTGGGTTCTCAGAGCGCGGGTAATATTCTCGGTTAAGTAACTAAAGCCGTCTCGAAGGATTTCTGAAATAGATTTCGAAGAACCTAGAGCCAGTTTGGATAACGCCATACATTTTACATAGCTCGTTAGAACACATGCTACGCTGATAACCAGAACGCAAACCGGATTTGATTATAATATTTTACTTAAACTTCTTTGTACATTTCCGAATTAAAATGCAGTTTTCCATTTGTTTTATTCTGGTATATTTATTTTATTGATTGTCTCACACTTTGTAAATTTACATTTTGTTTCTGAATGTAATAGCAACGTTGAAGGAAATTATAGGCGGGCAAAACGATTTGCATTAAATTGGCAAACTTTATTTCGTTGCGACGGCACGTTTTCTTTCGAAGATAACGGTTCTTGGAATCATTCAATATTGATCGTTAAAACAATCGTGGCCCGGCGACATAGCTAGGTCGCAGTTAGGTTACGTAGACAAGGGCGGCGACCTTGGTTCTCACCCCCTGTACCACCCGACTCCCCGCCACCTAGGGCTGTCTGATCTTAAATTTGGAGCTCCTATTTCAGGATAAACGAAATTTTTGAACTTTAATTAAACCGGAATATTTGAACGAAAAAGTATCACTTCAATTCAAATTAATAATTCGCTTGGGCGCCAAAATTTCGTCCCAATGAATCGTCTCGTTTGAAGAATTTGCTTGTATGCCATATTTCTATTGAGTTGCTTAACATATAAATGTGATAGTCGAACGAGACGTATTATTTGCTGATGTTTGTTGTTTCTGACTTCAACTAGGTACTTATTGGGCAGCCCTATCCCTGACGCACACTGCCCCCTCGGGGGTGCGGGACGAGATGTGAGCTGACTTCTGAGACCGTACTCCTTCGGTATTCACTCACGTACCTATATCTATAACACATCGAATTATCTCTCGAGCATATAAAAGCCGAGATGTCGATGATGAACTTAAGTCTGACGACATGGCTTGCAAACAAGATACATTAGATGAAGATTTGCATGACTAATAAGCCGTTTAGTCATAGCGTTTTGACCCGAATTGTCCATTTCGAAGTCAACGGTCTTTATGAAGCCATTTTCTGAATTCGTAAAGCTATAATTGTTCCGTTTATTTGATTGTCCAGCCGAGACTGACAAGTTTTTACGCACGACTTTCAACTAATTTGTATACGGCGGTTTTTTTCAGACTTCGGTGTTTACTGACATTCTAAACTCATCGTTTTGTTTTCGTAGACATTTAAATTAATGTTATTGATGAAAATGGCGTCACTGCTTCGATCAAACTAAGCCCTGTCGCAAAGCCGAAGTGAGTGAGTCATTTTCGCCTTTTACGCTAATGAAAGCATTATTGCCCCCAGCGGCGTTTCCTTTCCAGTGTTCTTTGACAATGGTGTTAGCGGGTATCCGTTTACAACAAACATTAGAGCGTTTAGACTGCCGTTACCGAACCAGTAGTACCAGGGGAAGATAATGATCTGGGGGTCTACTCCGAAATTCGAAATCCGAACTTCGTATGGTGCCGTCCCTTTCACTCATAAAGTGTATGACGGGAGAGTGAAATGGACGGCACCATACGAAGTTCGGATTTCGAACTTCGGAGTAGACCCCCTGTTTTCATTTTACATAAACAGGCGAAAAACCAAAATAGGAATACAATTGAGTTGACTAAGAGACTAAGACATAGTAAGTAGGGCATGAAACTAAACTCATCATCTACTATTGACACTTCCCTATGTATATTATGTATTCTTTGTACGTTTATGTAACAAAACAATTAGATAGTCGCGCGGCACGAGTTTCCAATATAACTTACACGTGTCTGTATTTGGTTGCGCTGAGTTTGATGATTAGAGTGATTCAAAGAATATAAACAAGTACGTGATAAATAGGAGCATTTTTATAATAGATGATGAAATATGTTTACGAATATTCTCAATTACTTTGTACGTACGTATATAACACATACACTGTAATATCAAGGGAAACGTGACATCAAGACGTAAGTACGATCAACACATATTTGGGCTGGGCTTAATAAGGTAAACGAGTGCGTGAGCTAGTCTGCACATCTGCCGTGAGTCGCCTCGGAGTTCCGTCCGCCTCAACTTACTTTGAACTATATTTTAGTGCACACTCCGTCGAATTGCTCCGGAAAGTTGGCGCGTCAACTTCGGAGCCACCCACCCCAGTTCGGGAGCGTTTCTCGCAACACGCTGCACACACGACACTAGACAAGGAACATAAAACACAAGTTGGCGTTAACTCGCTCCGAAGTCGCGTATTATGTAATCTTGCGCACTTTCATAACTCTCTTCACCCTCGCGTTATCATACAGGGCAAAAACATCCCATATCTCCGTAACCATTATATTGAATTGTTGGTAATGCGGCACTAATTTGCGTTATATTTCGCCTTGAAATCGCACCTAGTATGCTCATGAAAGGAAATTTTGTTTGCGTTTACTGTATGCATGAATATTTCATCCACTGTTTTCGGAGCCGTTCACCTTGCTTAAAGAACGCCACATGTTACGTTTTATGTAATAAAACGGGGTAAATACTTGGATAGTTTTAGAATTGCTCGCCGCTTTTGCTTTACAATCGTTATCTCTGCGTACGGCGGCCGCGTCTCTATTATTATTATTGTGTGTATTGCTTGGAGGAAAATGTATCTCGAAATAGCGCAATTGTGCGACGCTCGTGTTGGCTCCAGCCGTTCGTCATTACTTTTTGCGATAATTCCGTGACTTTATTCTTGACGACGCGGAATTTAAACTACAATGACACGGTTGAAGTCTCGTTAAGTTCAAAATGCTTTTATCTGCGTACCTATTCGATAACATTTGGTCTCCAGTGTTAACGAGATAGATCAGACACCACTGGATATTTTTATTGGTATTTAGGTCGTTAGACGATAAAAATTGAGGCATTTTAACTCTGTGTGTATATTTACTAGAAAACACAAGATGCCGTTCAAATGTCGTTATTTTATTTGTCATGTCGGGAGTCGGACACGACCCTATTGGAATAGGCCCTCGTCGACTGACAGCTCGTATTGTTGACGTCCTCGTTTTTTCGGCAGCCTTTGTCGTTTTTGGGCGACCACTGCGATTTCCGGGCTCTGACTGGCGAGCAAATTACAAAAAATGTGATTTGTCTTCTGGCGCTTATGTTGTACTCATCTATTACGCACCTAAACAGAAACGGTAGCGTTATTTGTTCATTTGTTTAGCCAACATGCGGATTGACCGTTGTCTTTATATTGGTAGTTAAATGGTCGATTTCATTTATGTACCATTATAAGTTCATACTCGTATGCTAATTATATCCCACACAAATAAATTTTGTGATAATTGGCAACAGCCGTTTGTTTCAACAAAGTTTTCAGACCAACCAATTTGGCCGAGTCCAGTAGCTACTTACTCAGACTAATAATACCAGAGACCAGACCGGTTGTTGCTGTATGTGCATTGTGCATCGTTAGCTGCTTGCCACTTGTGGTGACTCACTTTGACCCAACCTTGATATGTCACGATTACGCCTCTTTTTACCGGCTAATGTACTTTAATCCCTAAAGCATAAAACGAGCCGCGTTAGTAATTGAAGCCGCCGCGTCCCTCAATTAGGGCGATTAGAAACAGCACACCAAACTCTAAATTGGATTATTTACCATACACCGGCGAAATACGACCTCCCCACACCACTCAGTACCCTGTGAACTCGTAACACAGGCGTAGCTGCAGGTAGTATTAGTACTGTGCAGAGCAAATATGCGTTATCAGTACATTATATTGCGCAACGCTCGCCGTTAATACATACACGTGTTATCTCGCGGCATTCGAGAAGTTTCGCGCGGCCGCGTGGCGAGGCGCTGGCGACCGATACACACAAAGAGCCTCTCGTTCGCATAGCGCTAGTGACGGCGATTGCAACGATCGTAAATACTGCGTTTCCCCGGTGTGAAAGGCGAACGCTGCCAGCGCGGTGCATTCACCGGCTCAACGCTGGCCGTATCGAATTTATCGCGGGATCGATACGCGCTGAACCGAGCCAACGCCAGCCAACGCGCTCAGTACCCTTACCTGCCGCGCCGCCGACGTCACCACACGTGGCGTTCTCGACGCGCATGTGTGCGTACGCTGCGATTATATGGAATTCAGCGATTACGCCACCTACCTACCTATAGTCGCATGCCAGCGAGCGAGTGCCCGTATGGTAATAATAATAATTAGTCGCCTCATTATTGTTATTCGAGGAGACGGCGGCGCTCGCTGTCACCGGCAGATAAACGCTCCGCGCGACCAGATACCGCCGTGTACGACCCTTGCGGTGCCTTCTACGCCATTGTTGCTTGCTCATTGTCATACAAGGACTCGTACCCTTTTGTGTAGTGACGTGCAGTGTATTCTACTGTAGTCCGCCAGTGGCTCGGATTGTTTGAGCCGACCTAAGGATTCCGTCAGGTACGAGTTGCGTACACGTGTAAACACCGGCTGTAATCGTGTACACATTGTACACATATCTACGGTTATATTAGCGTCTCTGAGGACGCGGGCAGGCGCTAGTCACGCGACGCGGCGTCGGCTGTCGATGAGTTTTGATCACGTGGACGATCGTGTTATGTATAAAACATTCATATGCTGCTTATTGTCCTCTTCTCACAAATATTTGTAAATGACATTAGAAAACTGGAATGAAGGCATTGCAAAACATTTTTGTTTTATTTTGTAATATTGAAGTGAAACAATTTCCCTCAGTGAAGTTTTAAGTATTGAAAACGAAACCTCACACAATCAAACAACAGGAAAATTAGTTAAAACTGGGGGAAGCAAAACTCTTCATAAATAGGCATAGGTAGATGGTACTCATTCAAAGTTTCATAAAACTCTTGATTGATGAAAGTTTCCATTTGTGCAAAAGCTGAGAAAACTTCCCAAGTGCCTTTCAGAATTGTTTGTTGTTCAAGTTAATAAGATCGGCGTTGTTACGGTACGAAAGAAAAGCTATACATACGTACTGACTAACGGATCAACTTTGATTTGTGCGTTATTGTTTGGTAAACTAACTCGCTGTTTCGAAGTGGCTCTGGCTGCTCGACTATACGTACGTAGGTAATTTGGAATTGACGCTACAACTTTCCATATCCAACTCAGAAGCATATTCTAATCAAGATGAAAAGACAGTGAATTTTAATAGAAAGAAAACACGATATGAACAGCCGATAGAGATTCAGCTCTCTGTTGTATAGTTAAAAAACTTAAAAAGTTGTTACGTGTTCGAATAGACATTACATATTTAAAATGTGCAACACAAACAAAACAAACGCCTATTCGAACACGCTACAACTACATACAACAGGTCATCTTAAGTTTTTTACCTATACCTACACTATACCACAAACATCACTTCACAAATTATAATGTGGACACTGTAAAGTCACAAACGAATTCAAAGGTCACATAACTTGAGTTCGTAGTACTCTTCATTTAATATGTAATATAGATAAGATATATGCTCTAACGTTCAACTAAGGCGAGGTTGATAAGGTAGGATTTCATGGCAACCAAATAATTCTAACATGCCTGTACTGTAGCATAGTACATACATAATAAAGAAGTAAATTTCTTTGCTTTTTGCTCATTCAAAGAACGTAAGCGGCAGAACTCCTTGAAAGTTTTACAAAACCGAACGAGGAACAATAGCTCAGATTAAACCCAAGCCGCATCCAAAGCCTAATACGAATGAATAGCATCCAGATCCCTGGCTGCGACGCCGTGGCGTGATGGATGCGGCAAATCGAGACGCGTCGTACTCATAAATCCGCACTGGCGGGATAAAAACGGTGGGTGGGCCCGCAATTTATGAAACAGACTGCCGCAGTGTAAAGTTGTAAAATTGGTGTTCTTTATGGCGTTGATAGTGGTTCTGAATTTAAAATTTTACTGTCTTAGTAAGATATTTTTACGTGGGCTTGAATTGCAGATCAGACACATTGCTGCTTATTATAAAGAGATTATGAAAGACCTAACTAAGAAAGAAAATATACTAAATCAGATTCCCCGCCCCCGCCGAGGTTACAGTCGCATTGTTACATATGATCATGTGGATGTTTTACTACTTAATCACAGTTGGAAACTCAGTAAAACTGACAAGGCTCTAAAAATAAAAATAAAAAATAAAAAGGAATTTATTCAATAACACAAACAAGTTACAAAATTAAGATGAAACATGCACAAATATAGTATGTCTGCGCATTGAAAGGGTTCGAGACTCGGCGAGACCGCTGATTTTCAGTCTAAAATGCCTAACGCCTTGTGAAGTGTGCACCTTTGGCCTACATTGTCGTAACGATCTTTCATATTACTGCAGTAATTCTCAGAACATTAAAATGCTTACATTAAAGGATTATATTTTTAACTCGGCCACCTAAATTTTTCACGAATCTAGGGCATGTAAATGCTAGACAAACATCGCATTTTAATTTGATATTTGTGGGACAAGTTGATTTTATTAACGCTGAGAAGTGAATTCTTCGATTGAAACAATTGAGTTCAAAAACAAGAGCGCCGTGCAAATGTAGCTGATTCCGTGAGAAATAAAAATCGAAACTATTTCAAAACGTGACTCTCGTTAAGGTATTACAACGTGATTTTCATACACTATCTGTTATAATTATAAATGATCATCGTTAAATAAACACATCGGTACGTGACACCTTCAACAAATAACGAGTCAAATCGTACATAGTAAGCATTTTTCGCTTATTCTCTTAAATCATTTATGGGAATTGAAAATTGGGTTGTATTCCAGAGGTATTAACTGAGTACAAACAAGTCTTATTTCACTATCGTAGTTACTGTGCCGTAACCGAATTTGTTGTTGATAAGTACAGTCGACGAAACTGTATGTTGGTCAGGTCACCTTTTAATGGTATGTTAATTGGAACACAATACAATAATAAAATCACTTTCCTCGACAATAAAAAATAATGGTGTCTTATCAATCTAATCATAATCAAACAAGGCGCCATTGCCGTTTCGTTACACATACATATAACCCACTTCATATGAAGTTATTAAACCGAATAACGCCGCATTGCTCTCGACTCGACCTACGCCACTACAACTTTCTTTGATGGCGACACAATTCTCGCTCTATAGCGAAAAGTTTCTAGACTTGTGTATACATATACGGCTAGCAGGCGCCCGCTAGACCGGTTTGAACTCGGGCAGACTTTTGCAGAGTAGCTTTAAGCACTTCAAACCAAGATAAACTCAGTATACAGTTTCAAACGCAATTTTGACTTATCAGCACTTTCCCCGTACGTAAGTCGCGTCAGTCCCTAATTTTCTGGGGCCGTCTTGTTAACCTGTGACTTGGTAATATTTAGCCTAGAGCTAAGCTAAACGAAGATGCTCGTGGGAAGGCGTCTAATGGCAACATGATCCCTGCGTGCTACAACTTTCACCAACATCGACATGTTGCATTAAACCGTTTATAGCTAACTGATCTGGTTTTTGACAAAACTCAATATCCATGAAATTCCTAACGGGCGATAGCCAAGTCGTATTGAGCGCATCTTGGAGCGTTTTTTATACCCCACACAAAGAGTCGAGACGAAATTAGTGATCGCGGCCCAAAAGATGCCCCGTCACACTCCATCTAAAAATATTGCACTTGGCACTGAATGAAACGGCGTTCACTGTTTGAACAGAGTCCAAGTTGTATTTCTTTTATAATTAATTATATAGGTAACGCGTTCTGTTATCGTGATTGGAAACTGACAGGTTCCTTGCGATTTTGTTGAACTGAGAAGCTAATTTAAGTAATTATGGGCTTGCTCATGATATAACTTACCTACATAATGATAATGAAGTTACGGATAGACAAGCTTCAACAGAGACTAACCTAATAATTGTACCTCAACCATATCCACGTGGCTTCTCGTCTGCTCTATCTTTAGCGTACCCGAAAATGTCAAAAAGTATTCCTAAACTGGCATTAAACGCAAATATCTCGGTTCGGCGGTTGGGCCGGCCGGTGTGATTCCAAAGGCGTCACTCGACCTCAGCGAAGGCCGTGCCCGGCTTTTATTGATTTTTTATGCGCATTGTCCATTTCGTCCGTACTTCGCACTCCTACAACTACACGGCTATTACGTGCTATTCATGCTAGCCACTGTTTTCTCTGGAACTTTTTCGGTCGCTTTTCAAGTTCTTTTTATGTTATTGGCAGTTCCAATTGAGCATTCGGTTTAATTATGGTTTTTTGGTGGAAGTAGGCACATATCTCGTTATGTACGTTTTATTTCTATTATGAAAAATAAATTGACAGATTTATTTTTATAAATTATTGGTTGTCATACAAATATATAAGCTCAGTGTCGTATTATGACTTAAAATAACATTAAAAGGGTTATTTATACGATAATAAATGTTATTAGGATAAAAGTTTAAAACATCACTATAATTTAAATTGGTTGACCGGAATAAAACGTTTTACTTTTTACTGGTTTGTACATGTTATTTTTACTTCCGAATTATAAGAACTAACTCCAATTTTCCAAGAATAAAACCCCAGGCATATCTAATTGTATTAAAATAGGTTACTACGCTGCTTTCAGTTTACTACTACTATCAAACTCGGTCCGATTTTGCAGGAAACAAAATATTGGTGCATACTCACGCAAATTCAGTCTCGGCGCAAACGCAAATGTATAGAAGCTAACAAACCTCGTGCGAATAACCATAAAAGTTTTAAACTAGTATGTATTTTTTTTTACAATTATCAGAATTCACTCCAATATTCCCAGGATAAAAACCCCCTGGCATCTCTAATTAATACAAATAGGTTACTGCGCTAGTTTCACTTTTCTACTATCAAACTCGCTCCGATTTTCCTGGAACGAAAATATCGCTACATACCCACGCAAATTCAGTGTCGAGGAGAAATAGAAGTTAATAAACCTCGTGTGAATAACAATGAATGTTGAGTGTCATTAAAACAAATGACACTCAACATTCATTTTAACTTTAAACTAGTAATTTTTATACTACTTAGTTTTACATGTTGGGATTAGAATCTTGAACGAAATAGTGCTCAAAACTTGTGCAGTAAATTCACCTCAAGGCAATTTCTGAAGTTATTTATGATCCATTAACAGCGGTGCTTGCTTGTTACAGATCGCGGACGTAACAGATTGGACTTAAAACAGTAAGTTTCTTTTTTGGCGTTACAACTACATGTATGCCAATGACAGCAATAGTAGCAGCAGAGTAAAAACTAAAAGGAAGGATAAACAATTGCATTACATAACATCATCTGGTTTTACCAATAGTCACCATTAACTTTATTTTAAGACCTCTTTAATGTGGGACAGGAGCTGAAAATTATACGAACATCCCAAACACGTTTGAAGTCCGATATATTCGTGATTCTCTGAAGTCCGTTTGCGGTATTTGATCGTACATCGAGTGTATCCTTCGAACGAGCAAGCGAGCTTGCCGCAAACTGGTTTATGTAACTATCCTCGTTTAGCAAGAAACCCATCTTTATCATGCTTGCAGCCTTGCAGGTAGGCCGTTATTAGCCTCCTGACGCGGAGTTATTTGCCCGTTTTTTGACTTCGAATATGACCGCGTGGACAGGGCACTTCGAAATGCGATTGTTCTCAATATGTAGTGCAAACACAATTGAGAGAATTCAATAGTATTTTATTTATTAGATCTTCGCTTCGTCCTTTGTTGTCCGGCGGCAAAAATACCATTCATAAAGTTTCTGAGTACGTGAACGTTACATAAGGTGATTTATATGAGAATAGCGAGCGCGGGTTACATTAGCGACCTGTCTTTGTTCGTTGGATGAGTTATCTCAGTGCCCCGAGTCCGCTAGATGAACGCTAACCGCGCTACAAATCATCAGTCTTGGAGCTAACTCACTCCGCAAGAAACTCCCCCCTCGCCCGGCGCCTCTTCCCTCTAATTCCCACCCGGTAAAGGACACACTAGCCCGCTGTCGTTTTAAACGATTTCCACACGAATGCTGCCATGACGTAAACACCACAATCGCGCGCGGCGATAACGCAGTTGAATTTCCAACGCTCGCAGCTCGGCACACGATCATTAAACGTATATCTGTTAATAATAATTGCGATTGTCTGGTTGTACGTGCGCGGCAAGTTATGGCGCAGTTGCCGGGCGCCCGCCCCCGCTTCGCCTCGCCGCCGCCTCTGATCTGCGCCCGCCGCATCTTGAGATGAGGATGGCATTCAGTTTCGTTTTGTGACGGCTGAATGGATGCCCGGTTTATTCGCGTATGCGTGTGAATAGCGTTGCGATATGTATTACATGATAGCGGCCTGGAATCTTTTCATGCCTTGGAAATGTTTCACATTCACTTGCGCATTTATGTACGCTTATGTGAATTGACATGGGCTCGGCCAATATGTATCGTCGATCTGAACACCGACGTTATCTCACGTCAATCTAAAGTCCAGCCACAGCTTTATTCGTACACATTATTATCATTATCATACGTAAGCAACAGATGGTAATAAACAATGATAATAGTCATACTTTAAATGACATGACTAATTCGATGTTATCGCGACAGCTCACGAATTCCAGCAATTCACGGCATCGCAATACCTAAGTGTTGCAAGCGCATCCGTCGATACATAGACGAGCATCGGCACATGCGTGTCCCCAAAGAATAAGGCGATATGGCGATCTAAATCGTGCATACATACTGCGTTTTGCCTTTAGACGGGCGGCATAGTGACAGAGGCGAGGCCTTTCCGTTAGGTTGCACATTTTACGAGGCGAACGCCGGTAATTTACAGGCCGAGCCGGGCGCGATCTCACGGCGACCGGTCCTCTACGTGATCTCCGGCGACGTTCGCCGACTGGTAATAAGTGTAGGAACGGTGAAGCACGAGTGCTGGCGTTATTGCTCCGGTACTGCGTTAATTTATTGTGGGTACGCGTATGAAGCTATTATTGGGAGATTCGGCTGCTTTCGGTAACGGCGAGACGGCTGTGAAGACACGTGGCTTCTATTTTTGTTATAGAACATATACGGTTGATGTTATTGTTGTATGGTATATTTGGTGCTATATTGTGTGCTTGTTAAAGTTGATTATTAAACTTCACATACATACATACATTCTACGATGCTATGTCCGTTTGTGAACTGATCAAAGCGTTTATTTGATATCTGGATGTATTCACAGTAAGTCGTGCAAACGGTAACGCTGTATTGCTTATACAGACGGTAGATTCATGTTTGAAAGGATCTACACGAAAAAAAAATATCCATAACATTTGCCTTTTCAGAACCAAGTTTAAGTAACAAATGGCTTCCAAGTTGTGGAACCCTAAAACACACCCGGTCCTGAACGTCGCAACGAGTCGGGCTATTGGTATGCGATAACGCTGAGCAAGCGAGGGAATCCATCTCTTTATTTTGCCCTATCGAGATATCCGAGCCGAAGATATGTCGAGTACTTGCCAACGTCAGCATAGGACTTGGATGGATCTGTGGAACTTTATAGGCGTGATAAAATTGGAAAGTTTGTAATGCGATAAGGTTTTGATCGCCAATGTTGCCACGGAGATATCTGAAATAGTTGACACTTTTGCGCCATAAGGATTTAGTCTATATAGTTGTACTTTTATCGTTTTTTTAGATACGCATTCAGAACAGTGGGCAGCATTAAATATTGTATGGGTTCCACAGGGAAGCGTGAATTTAAGGATCCATTGTAAATCGGAGAAAAGAAGGCATAGCTATGGGCCTCTATGTGGCAAACAAAGAAGCTTCATTTTATAGTTGGATTATCTTTGTAAAGTCTACATTATTTATCAAGATGTCAAATATGCGTGTAAATGAAAACGTTAATCGAAACGAAACATTATTTATTAGTATATAATAAAGTTTTAACATGACCCCACATTAACGAGGCTTAAAATTATACAAAACTAGCAACAGTGATATAAAATTACTGGCTAACGAATGCAAACTATTTAATTAAATTGGTAAGCCTGCAGCTGGAATGGAAGCGAGTATAATAACTTATCTGGGGAATCAATTAAAAACTATCTCTGGAAGTAAAGTTTTGTCGTTCTCAACGTGATTTGTAAATCTGGGTGTACCCAGCCAATATAACTACAACTAACAAATAGGTATTTCGTGTACTTTGTAGGTTTTAAATATTTGTTTAATCGCCACAGTTTAGAGTGTGAATTGACGTGAATTTTGAGTGTGAGAAGATTTTGTTTGTAATTGATTATTGATTAACCTTCTCTTACGTTATATCGTTACTGGATCTTCGCATTTTATTTTGCGAATGTTTAAAAGTCATATATGTCGATTCACAAGAGCTGGCGCGGAAAATGTATGAAACTGTCAATAATTTCATAGACATTCCGCGCCAGCTCTTGTGAATCGACCTATACGCAATAATAGCTTCATGGAACAGTGGCCTGTCATAAAAACTGCGTGGTATAAAATAGGAATAATGTCACAGGAGCAATACATTTTCTCCAGTGGATTGGAACAAATAGAAATAACAGAATGTCCAACTTAACCCTGACCTTTGATTACTGTGGAAGGTATAAATCGGACAATGAAGTTATTTAGTGGTCAAACTATACCCAGTCGAATAAAAAACATTTTGTGAATAATACAAGGCGCGCCATTTTTAAAACTGTTTTACCCATTTATCATTCACGCCTAACAAGTCATTTCCAAATCGAATGGACGATCGCAGCGGTACCATTGTCTGCTTTTGGCTCAGTCTCCGCACGATGTGAATGACCGTGTCGAGATGCAAATGAGACTCGTTCACTACTAGATAGTAAGTGCCTACCATTTACCAGCAGCCTGCGCTGAGCTACTCGTTATTAGCCTTTTGTATTACAAAAAATGCATCACCCGGGAAGGAATTCGCTCGCGTACCAGTAAATTAGAAGGCACCAAGAACAAAAACCTACTTATTTATTTGGCCTGCTTTTCGACGGGCAAATGAGCCCTGGCTCCATTTAATTCGTCAATTCTTTTCGCTGTTAGAGGTTAGCCTGTATCGGTTTAGACATCCACTTTATACAGTTTTGCTGCTGAAATATTAATATACAACGAGTGTCCGAACTGTAGAATGATCGATGAGACAGGCACATTCACACTCAAATCAAATCATATAATTTATTCATAAGATACGACACAAATGGGTTCTTTTATACAAGACTGATGCCTTTTTCATAATCAGATCGACCTTATTGGCTGATATCGTATTAAAAACTCATTCACTTAAATAAAATGTAAAAATGCTAACTAACTTTACCGAGGCCGAATGGTTGTAAACCGACTGTTGTTTTTTGTCGTTCGTCTGCAAAGGAACGCTCACCACAGAGGAAGTTTTAGCCACTGTTCGTTGTTGTTTTCCTGTCTGTGTCATCGCTTCTACAGAATGCCTGATGAATATTTATGTAACTCCAACATTCGGCTGTGTGGGCATAACAAACAATGTTCAAGTATAGTTCATTACTTGCTAAAAATTGCACACACTCATAATGATAACTGACGGCATAGCTTGCATTTGACACGTTACACTGGATTACAGTTGTCCTATTATCATTAATAACATTGTAGCATTACTCAAGCGTCGTAACTTCAGCGTTGATTACGCCATAGAGGGATTAGAAATGTCATATGACAGAGCATTGACAATGTAGACTATTGATTAAACAAGCATAGCATTAGATTTACGGATAATATCAATGCGAAGGGTAAACACTTGGTCATACGATATGGGAGGTATTATAACGGTCGTGACTTTGGACTCGAAATCTCTGATTAAAAAGCATGCCATTATGATTTATCGTTGAGTGTCGTCTGTGAAGACAGATCGGGTTTAAGCATTTATAGCTGGGAGAATAGTAAAAGGTCGTGTCAGGTGACTTGTGAACAAGAACGAGGACCCGGTCGTAAGTTGTCGATTCTTGATAACCTTTCAGATAATATGACAGAACTACACTCATATTTTCTCAAGACAAAAGACATTACGGCGTTTATTCACAGAATAGTCGTTGAGACATAGACAGCGAATGCTTAAATATAGCGAAGATGCCGGTGATACGATTTTAATGTCACTCGTTTGGTTAGAAGTAGGCACTTTTCTCTCGGGGAAGCGCACGGCAAATCTGGCGACACGGGGATATGTAAAATAATTCAGCTAGCGAGCGGAACGCCCGGGCCGTTTACCTCGGCGAGCGATTATGTGGAAAGTGACCCGGCCCCAAAGCTACGACGGCTGAACGCATCGCTTTGAAGGTTTCCGTCTATTCTATTCAAAGTAACATGACGTTCCGATACACTCAACATTCTCGCTAAACCCATCTTAGTCAAACGATATTTATCGATATTACTTAACAGCATTGGCAGTATTGGCACTATTAGCAGCGACTCCACATTTCAGAACAGATATCACTTGAGTATCAATACCTAGCAATATTTTGTACGGCGCTTATCAGCGCATAGCATTCGAAACTTTTGTCGAAAAGTGAAGTTGCACAACGTAACACTGGCACATCAGACTAATCACCAATCACAATACAAATCGTTGTTCCGCCGGTAACGGGCATGTCGCAACGGCGAGAAAGCGATCCGCTTTCATTTGCTTTCTCGCGGCCTAGCAACAAGCGTGACTCGTATTGTGCCGCACGTGGTCGCTTCGTGATTGGTCATTTGCTGTTATAATTCATCGGTTGGAGCACGTACTGTTACCTTCATTTGTCAAGATTACGAGCGTCACGACTTTATTCCGATTTTATGGTGACGATTTTGTTATTTTAACGAGCTGTTTTTACTTATTAACGTTCTAGTTTTTAGTGATACGTCGACAAACCAACCAGTTGAAGATTGTTTAATCCACGAGGAGGCGCCCCACTCCTCAATATCCTCATTGCATACTAATTTGTTGTTTTTACCTATAGCGTTTATAGGGGAAGCGTTGATTTAACGATCTATATCTAAAATTGCAAGTTAGCAACAGAGCCTAGTTAACGCTCGAGATTATCAATGTCTAACTGCAGTTATATATGCACTATGCATGGAGGCGGTATAAAAGGGTGGGAAGAATGCAGGGGGTCAACGTTTCTTCCACGTACAGATACTTATCTCTTTATACAAAAGAGAAACTACGTAACACACATTTTGCACACGGGATCCGTATCGTCCCGTCTCGACTAATTAAAGCTTTTAATTCGATAGTTCGGTATTCGTTAATTAAAGTTGGTGCTAGCTCAAAGGCAACTTTAAGGTTGAATAAATTACCTACGCAAAGTTAAGGATTAATACGTTGACGGTGTTTTCTTGCACTTTTTACCTGAAAGATAGCAAAGGGTGGAGTTCGCCGAGCAAGAGCATTACGAGTATAATTTAACTGCGAAAGTTTGATCGCGGTTTCGCGTCCACACACGGCGTTAGTGCTGCATGCAGTAAAGCTGGTGTTTGCGTGACCTGTGCGTTGACCCGGCACGACCCAGCCAGCCGCTATGCGATCTTCGCTCAACTATGCAACTTGCAACTCTACACAATATCTAGAAAGTCACTACGACCACTATGTGCACTTAGTAAACACAACGTGTTTGCATCGATAGGGGAATACGTAATGCGACCGCTGAATAATATATTCGCAAAGAGGAAAAGACTCGCTTTAACCTTCTATACTGAATGAGGGACAAGTTTTATTCAGTATGAGCACCACTGTGGCATTAACTATTAGTAAGTTGTTAATATATTTGAGGAAAATTCCGGAAAAACCGTCCTAATTATTTAATATAATTTGTACGTCTAAAGTTAAATGTTATTGGACTCGCAACAAAGTTTACCCGGACGTTGCTTGCTAACTTTGTCAGAAGATGGCGAAAAATTCCCCGTTTCATACTCAAATAAAAGTTGATCCGCATTTTATGTATTAAAAGGACCGTGTATTTTCTGCATACTTTCGGAGTTAACACAGCAAATTGCTGAAGCGCTATTGATAGTTCACAGAACTGCTAACTCGAGCTTCCAAGAAATAATAATTGAAAGACAGCTCGCCCGCTTCCGCTTAGTCCGCTGAAAAGGAATGCTGATTCGGATGGGGAATAAAACCGGCCTTGCACAACCAGAGGGGCTATAACTGTTTACGCCCGCCCGTAAGCTGACTCTGCAGCGATGGCCGCTGACGCCACGCTTGCTACACGACGCCCCGCAAAAACAATTCACACGAAATTGCTTACAGCTCGGTTTTAATTTCACAAAATCACCCGCCGTTTAGCGTTATCGCGACTTACACTCTGATACACAGGAAATTATGCCTCAAAACCCTTGATTGTGATCATATTATACAATTTGTACTCACAGAAACAAAGGGTTACATTCACATGCGTGCTATTAGATGTCTTTGTGGAGCATCATGGTGGCAATTGTGACAAAAAGCCGGTAAAATGACAGCTGTTCAAAGTCTATTATGCTCTTTATGTAGGATGGCCTATTGTTGTCACGAGAATAAATGTGTACAGGTGATAAGAACTGCCGTTAAAACATCATTAAATCATCTTGAAGCGGATTTTAGCCGTATCAATAGTATCACTGTGAATGTATCTATTACCATACCAACCCGCCCATGTACAATTTCACTTCATCTTTCTGCGTCGTATACACGTATTTTGTGTAGTAAATGTATTTAGAGTTTGAGCGTTTTGTTACCTGTGTAATTAAACTAAACATCCGGAATGGTTATGTTCACGCAGCGCTAAGATTTTTATTACGTTGCTACCGCGGTGAGCTCATTTCTACTGCCATTTCGTTTTACGAACCTGCTTTACGTCAACCCTGTCGTGGCCGCCAGTCAATTCAATATTTCGATCAAATTCAAATAATGTCTCTTCTATTCAGCATATTGTTTCCACATTTCCTTTGTGAAGCACGAACTGCCAGCGTATGTCGGTTTGCTTTTATTTGAATCGTTCCGTTTGCGGCTGCGTTCAAAATAAAAAGTTGTACCGCTCGATAGCAAGCTCTAAAGCGGAGGGAGAATGCCCTCGGTGCCACCGACGCAACAAATACACAACTTAGTTAATTGTGTCACGTTTCTATGGGTATCCTTAATCAATTTAATTGTGCCCGACGCCGTTTGCGTGTCACCCTGAACGTTTATCAACACAATGCCCACGGAGAAGTTCAAGGAAAATTGAGTTATTAAATTACGCGCAGGAAAAATCTCGCCCAAGGTTAATTACCATTCCCAGTTATCCGAATAAATACTAGTCTAATTAAATCGTGTAATTACGTTCCGTTCCGGCTAGTCGTAGCCATTTGTGTTATTCCGCTCAGATTGTACTGAATCACTAAACGCTAGCACAATTATAATTATAACTTACTCTCTGTCTTAGTACCTAGTACCTACCTAGTTGTCGAATTTCGCTTATCAACAGACGGTCCCATTGAATGTGAATGGCTAAATAGGGCGTGAGTACACGTGCGCTGTTCAGAAGTGGAATCGATCGAGAAATTTCTCTCCCCTCGCCCACCTGTCTGACTGCCTAAGACGACTGACCTTATTTTCATTACAATTTCAACTGCCGCAGAATGTCAAAAGTTAACACGCGTCATCTCATCGGTCCACCTTTTTCCATTCCTTTGCCAAGATCACGTCGAGCGAAACGCAAATTCGTTGAGCAAACTCACTTTATTTGTCGTGTTCGTTGAATTTCAGAGTTGCATTCTATTCCAGAGATTACGATCTGGGTCAAAGTGGCTCGGTGGCGTAGTTTTATTCACAACCTTAATAAAAGGTGACGTCGTCTGTTATCTCCCGCATGTGAAGTTTATTGCATATACATACCAGTTTCTAGTGCTATAAGTTGTTCCAGTATCTGCCGAGTCAATATTCAGGTCACGACATAAATATGTTTTTTTTATGAATATACAAAAACATTTGTTACATTGCACAAACTTACAACTGCAAGGCAGTTTGTTGGCGAATTCTACACTCCTTACTTACTATAGTGTATGTCCATTCTTATGTGTAAACCTTGTGATTATACATTAGATACTCGCAATTAGGAACCTACTTCTGCATTGCCAAAATTAACTAGACAGCAGCTAGAAAAGGCAAGCCAATTTTATCAAACCTCGGAGAAGTACAACTGAACAGCGTTTAACATCAAAAGGTCCATTCATATTGTTATAGAAAAAAAGTCGGCAGTCCACCTGCTCTTTCTGTGACTCACCGCTTTCCCTTGTTTTTATTATTTATTGCCGTACCTTTCGTTATTCATTACCCACATCTGCCCTTTCCAAACTATTGTCATTAGTCAACTATCTGTACAATTTATCGGCTTAACCATTGTCATTTAGTATTTACTTAACGACTACTCAATTCACATGACGTCTTAATCCTTACAAAAACAATCTAAACATTCTTAATATTCCGCTATTCATTATCTTCCCAGCGTTCCCATAAGCGGCATTTATAACCAACCTCCAATTAGAGCCGTATTGATCAGCCAGACGACACGGCCATCTTCCAAATGTTTTACAGTTCGGAAAGTAATGAGCCGGTCGCTGTATGTAGCGACGCCCGCGCCCGAGGCGGCCGGCCGCGGGGTGAACGACCCTTGCGCGTCCCCGCGATCGAACGCTCGCCGCTTGCCGCTCGCCGCGCGCCCGCCCTGGCCCACTTATGGCTCGACAATTACTCTTTACACGTACCAAATATGCACTCCAGTGTCATTAGTATTTGCGCAAAACTATTAACATCACGGTTGCCAAACGGATTACTTAGTTTCGTCAGCGTGCTCTCATCGCGTCGTGCACTCGCGGTCAAATTGCACGATGAACATACAAGACTACTCGTTACGAGTAACGAGAGTGACGTAAGATATAATTTTCTTAGGCCACATATTCATGCAAGGAAAAACAACGGGATAGAAACTAAATTCACACAGTTTTATATAAACACAATCTTCGAAACTATAAAAAAATCGTTCGCTATTTTTGAAAAGCTCTACACAATCGTATTGAGATAACGAACATCTTTCAAGTTCAAAACCAATTTAGATTAGACGATTGCATCTGGGAAACTCCGTCTAGCTATCTAAAAACTTCTTTCAAGAATTGTCAGATCCTCGCAATGACATCTAAGTAGGTACGTATAAAGGTAGCTTACATTAACATACACAGTTTAATATCGTCCTGCCTGAGTCTTCAACGGACCTTTGTCGGTTTTTAGTCGTTTTGCCTCAGATCGACTTAACTTTAGTCAACACGCATTTAAATGAGCTAATTTAATGTAGCTCTTTAGGTGTGTGTTTTCATTTATAGAACCGGAGATTATTATTTTTATTTAAATCGTTTTTTATTGATATGACCATAGAATCGTTTACATAAAACTTGTTCTATGCGTTTTAAATGTGCGTTAAAATATAAAGGTTTTTATACCATGTGGGTGGCAAACAAGCGTACGGCCCGGTTCATGGTAAGCGGTCACCGCAGCCATGGACGCCAGGTCAAAGTCCAAGGTGTAAAACACAATATACCGATATCTTTTCCTTATTTGGATGAGGTATAAATATTTATTTTTGAAATGACAATTATTGCTCATTTTAAGTAGAAGAGTCTTTTCATTATCGGGGATCTTCTTTGACCTTTGTTGGTCGGTTGCCGCCAAAGTGTATGTGGAAATATAATTGTATGGACTCAAATTTATTTTATTACGTAATACAATTCACGGGATTTCAAATAAACAAAGCAAGCCAATATACATGCATATTTGAGTATTTACATATACATTACCTATATTAGAAGTTAATTTCCATGTATAAAATCCACAAAATGCTATAATATTTATATAAATAGGTAATACAATTAACGAAGGTTGATAATGAGGAGCAAGTTGACGCAAAGTTTTATATTAATTATAAACTATCAACTAACTCTAGTAGCAACTGATTAAGTTAAGGTTGGTGGTAAGGGAGATGTCCATAGAAGTAACAATTTTGAAAATCCGACTCCATAATTTGCCATCAGTAGGTGAAATAAGCATCGGAATAAAAATAAAGACTGAAGCGGCACACACCGCAAGGTATTAAGTTCACAACGAACGCGTAATCTGAGCATACATTATATTAATACAGCATCCTAGTTTATAAACAGTCGACCGGTCTGACTGTTGTTTGCCGAATGTTATGATATGATAATCGACTCCGTCTGCGCTTTGCTGTGCACTTGTGCAAGCAAGCCAACCAATTACTGCGTAGTTTCGGTTTAACAACAGCTGCATATCAATGACGGAGTGTTGAAAATATCGATACGCAAGCCGCTGATAATTTATTGACCGCTCGGTCCACGAGGAAGCAACCTAATTCTACGCTAAAATTACTATGCTAAAATTGCTAAATAAATAAAACATAGATTCGAGACTGAAAACTATGGCCATGCCAACTGAAAATGACTGACTGACACATCTCAATGACTTACGTTATTTATAGAAATGAGATTTTATTCTATCCTGTTATATGAGCTAAAAACTGCTATCCTGAAGTCAGAACATTCGGTGTAATAAATAGTCATTGATTGAAATGCGAGAGAGCTGGCTTAGAAGCCGGTGGAAGTATGCCTATATCGACAATTTGTTTGGCGCTGTCATTGCGTCATTGAACAATTCACACGGCTCAACTCCCACATCGATGCAATTTAATTCTACAAGCATTGTTATAATGCAATTTTAATACCTAGTTGTGGGGCGCGGCAAGTTGCTAGTTTGCGGGTGGTTCGCCGGCTTACACGAAACTTCGTCCGGAAACTAATCCGTCAAAAACATGTTACACCCATCTCCGGTTTTAACCAACTTATCTACTTACTCTACTTATGCAAGTCCGTGGAAATTGTGCACGTCGCGCTTGCGGTTTGTGCACGTTGGTAGAACGTTCTCTAATTACTTCGCATACACGGGGGCTGCTTAAACACGTTTTTCAGCTTAATGGATTAAGTTTGGATAGGATGTCGCTTGCCGTTCCGGGGATTAGGTATATGAGTAATCGTTCCTAACACCCCGCAATATGTTTGCCAATAATGAAGACAATTCTTTTGGTGAATGTATTAATTTAACTGTGTGTAACGTTAATGGAAGACTTCTCGTATAGTCAATAAAATACTTATTTTAGAACACAATCTCACATTCAACCAAACGAGATACTTCATTTATAATATAAATGCATAATCGCGGAGCTACAATGTTTTCATTCAGAAACATATATTGGTCATGTTTGTCCTATAAGATAATCGAGCAATCGATAATAATTTGGCACACATGACTAACATGACGTCCTGATAAAGACGTGCCGTGTGATGTTACCACAGCCCACAGCGAAACATAGATAATATGAATAATGTGAAACACGTTTCTTGTTAAATTTGTCTTTCCCTCGTCGAGAAACTTCTCGCGCTGACCCTGAAAGTTGGAGGCGGAGAGGTCTCGAATAAACGCATAACTTTACATACATCCTAGTACTAAGTTTCGCTCTGTTATTTGTTTTACTATCTATAAATTGTACACGAAATTCTGCGCGTAGAGGCTCGCTCGTATGAGGGAAACATAAACACGCTATAAAAATATGCAAAGCGGGCCATAAACCGTATACTTGCTCATTGCGTTTATAGCTCCATAGCATTTCTCATCGCTCACCGCGTCGCATATTAAATGATTCCTTGCAATAACCGCTCTTTGGAAGTAATTATCGTGATAAATGCCTCCGAAAACCTATCACTAATAACGGAAAGTATGAAATTTGCCGAAGTTGCAAGCGCGCCTCGGGGCTCGCGCTACTATAATATAGGTGGTAAGTACAAGAGTCAGCGGGGACGGAGAACTTAGTTGCAAAAGATTTAATGGAAGTTAGTCTCTTTGTCTAAGTTTGGGAGTCGTCTGGCCGCTCCCGTTCGCAACTTGACGCGAATGTATATCTAGGGGTTAGTCAAAAGGGAAGTTTTATTGCTCGTGAATTTCATTATAACTTTCCGAGGCCCGCTCTCTTAATGTCTTTAAATGAGGATTGTTGTCTATTTTGTAAGGATTATGGTTAATTTTGCACGCGGGAGTCGAATGTTTGTCGTAGGAGTTTAAAGCTGTGTTTTTTCAGCTAATATCTTTATAACCAGTTGTCTTAGTGCAGTTGTACCTGCTACTGTTGGTGTCTTAAAAGAAAAAGAGAGAAAGGAGCGTTGTGGCCGATGGGCTGGCAACCTATCAGTACCTAATATATCACATTTTCTCTTATCTTTAAACTTCCTGTCGCTAGAAGTGGCACTGAAATTTTGTTACATGTACTCTGCCGATTTCTTATGGGAATACCAGGCGTGAGTTTATGTAAGTAGGTGATTTATAGAAACAAATATAAAATGGTGTCTACTAGACTAAATTGTATAGCCTTCGCTTCACGTATTTTTTCTGTTGATTGATGGATAGTGTATCAAGTGGTCAATTTGAGGCTTTTTTACCTATACGCAAATAGACTGGAACTTTACGTTAGTATTTATCTTCTTTGCTGGAACCGCCACCGGCGATAAACGCGTATAATCTCCAAGATTTTACATGCGGGAATCGAACGGGCACTTCAGTACTTAGCCAAATGGATCGTGTGATGGCGGTGTAACGGCGTATAATGTATTCTGCATCGTATACGATTGTTCGACAGATGGCGACGGCTCGGCGCAAATTGTCTTTGTTCACATTGTATCTTATACAACACTTGAATACTTATAAGTTTGGAAAGTGTTGAAGAATAGAAATTTGCTGTTGTACGGTCGACTACAAATAGACGTAATTTTTTTTACCTTATTGCACTGTAATAAGTAATGATCGGCGACAACTACGTCGAACATAATAACGAACATGGATAAGTCTGGGTCAGAAGGTATAATAAGGAGGGTAATTGTTGATATTTTTCAATGGATTTCGTTTAACATTGATGATCTACTGATGTAAAGAGAATGATTTCACGACTTCAACATACGTGAGCGGTGCCAAGTTGTAAAGCTATAGCTTCATCGTTATCATTTTATAACAACAACAAATCCATTCTATTCAAACAAGTTAAATAAACTAGCATCCTTTGCAAAAAAATCGTACTTTAAGCCACAGACTAGTTTCGAGCTAGACGCCTGGATGCGTTCAATTTTTGTATAAGGCCGTGTGGTACAGTCGGGTTCACTTACACGTACACGCATTTGTGCCTTATTATTATTATTGTTTATGAAATGGGTACATGTGTGTGAACTTGGCTGTGCCGCACAGATCGTGACCCATCAATGGTCCTGCCGGAAGACCAGCGCTGACTCCTGAGTCAGCACCATGCTGAGGCGGGACCATTTCATGGGAAACTTTAAAAATTGAAAAACTTTTTAACATTTAACCTGTTTGCCATGAATAAAGCTTTTCTATTTCTATTTCATTCTTAGTGTATAAATTAATTCACATGGAATCCATGTTACACTTTCGTCCGAAAATTACTACCTGTGTCCGATCATTGGGGATTACTGTAAGGTCCGAACATGTTCATATCGTCAGTGGCAAGCAAAAGTCACTAAGTAATAGAAACCTACTTAAATTAAAACTCGTATCTCAATATCGATGTACGAGGGTGGTTAGATAAGTAACTTGTTTCGGATACCGATAGATGGCGTTAGTGTAATCTATGTAACTATTCACAAAGATTATTTAATCAAGATAATTTATCTGTGGCCAAATGTCATTTTTGGCGGGAATTTTAGATTTGACAGTAGTTTAAACAAAAGTGATCGGAGTAGCGCGGCAAAATGGAGAAAATAGGAATTCGTGGTGTAATTCAGTTCTTTTTTTTGGAAGGTAAAACTGCAAAAGAAATCCATGAAAGGATTTTACCTACATTGGGTAGCTCGTGTCCTTCCTATGAGACAGTTCGACTTTGGGTGAATGAGTTCAAGCGAGGCAGGACAAGCATTGATGATGCACCTCGTCCTGGAGCCCCAAAAACGGCGGTTGTACCCGAAATAGTCGATAAAATCCATGATTTGGTTTTAACCGACAGAAGATTGAAGGTACGCGAATTAGCTGAAGCCACAAACATCTCTTCTGAGCGGGTGCATTTTATTTTGCACAACGAACTGCACATGAAAAAGCTGTGTGCAAGGTGGGTGCCGCGGCTGCTCACTCCAGAACAAATGCGTGTTCGTATGCGAACATCTGCGGATAATCTCCAGGTCTTTGAAAGAAATCCAACAGACTTTATTCGCCGTTTAGTGACAATGGATGAAACCTGGATTCATCACTATATTCCGGAGACGAAACAACAGTCCAGACAATGGGTTGGTCGTGGTGAGCCAACTCCAAAGAAAGCCAAGGTCATTCCATCAGCTGGAAAAGTGATGGCATCCGTTTTTTGGGATGCAAAGGGGATTCTCTTAATTGATTACCTTGCGAAGGGAAAAACCATTACTGGGGCATACTATGCATCACTGTTAGACCAATTGCATGCGGCGATAGCCGAGAAACGGCCAGGTTTGGCAAGAAAGAAAGTAATGTTTCACCATGACAACGCACCGGTGCATTCAAGTCGTGTCGCTGCACAAAAATTGTCGGAATTACGGTTTGAACTCCTTCCTCACCCCGCTTATTCCCCGGATTTGGCCCCGTCGGACTATCACCTATTCCCCAAACTCAAAATCTTTTTATCGGGGAAAAAGTTTAACTCCAACGAAGATGTGATACATGAGGTAAACGCGTATTTCGAGGACCTCGAAGAAACGCATTTTCGTGAAGGCATCGAGAAGTTGCAGAAACGTTGGGGCAAGTGCGTCGAGCTTCGAGGGGACTATGTCGAAAAATAAAATATATACAATCGCTCAAAAATTTTTTTTTCATATCAAACCAAGTTACTTCTCAAACCACCCTCGTAGTACTGAGATACGAGGTTTTGAGGAGCAGTGACAGATATTTTAGTGACTTTTGCTTGTCACCCGATGATATACATCTCTTTGTAGTCGACTGTATGTGTACGTGGGCCTTTATTATGGAGGTTGTGATGATTGATATTATGTCTGATCTGATCTACGTATTGTAATGTGACCTGGCCTATTTCACAACTTTAAAAATAACACCAGGTTTCTTTGTTGATTTGCATCGATTTAGAATACGTTCGATTTAAACAAATTTTAAATATAAAAGCGGTTTCTTTTTGTCACTAACATTTTCCGAATCCATATGATTTCTGCACGGTCCGTAAATTTTAGGTAAAGTTATGTTATGTGCTTTTAAAAAAGTGGCCATTCATTTAAGTATTTTTTATGACATACGAGGCAAACGAGCAGACGAATCGCCTGATGGTAAGCGATTAGGGCCGCCCATGGACACTCGCACCACCAGAGGGGTTGTAAACTGTTGTAAGTGCGTTGCCGGCCTTTAAGATGGGAGTACGATATTTTTTTAATTTAAAACTTATTCAGTATATATCCCAAGAATTAGCGTAGGCACAAAGATAACTACTAGAACAAATTTTAAATAAACTGTAAGCAAACTGAGTATTCATAACAGCGGCGCCACAACATTATTCAGAACTAAAAGTCAATTACGCGTACATGGCTCGCATCGGCGCGAGTAGCAAGATTATGGCACGTCAGAAGTTCTGGCCGGTGGAGAAAGTTGCCGAGTTTGCCACCAGTCTGTGCAGTTTGCCACCCCTGCTATAAGGCCACTAGATATGCCAACGAAAAACTAAACCAGTTTCAAGTACCTAACCATTACGAAACAAGGTCAGGATGTGTGATTTGGCAGTTCTACCCTTTGGGCTGAAGGTTGCACAAGTTTTCCCTTGTGCTGTGTGAAACGAAAGTTTAGCTAATATACGTCTGGAATCTTCAACACAGAGATGTGTTAGATTAGATGACCTAACCACATTTGTCCCTATAGGGTATTTCACAACTGGTTGATTGATTATGAATTATGAAGATTATATTGTCCCCTTCATGGGTTACCAAAAAATTTGATGAGTTGAGGGTGAGGGATCCGCTCATGGGACACCAAGAATGATGAATATTTGATTTGAGGGTGGGTGTTGATGGTGATTATTGAAATAGCCGTGATAAATGATGTAAACCTGGATTACCTGTCCACGGTTCTATGCTATACTTAGTTCAGCACGTAACGATGGTCAGGCCTGCTCCCCGCTGGCCTGCTGTGTTGGTGCCTGCCGCGCCCCGCAGCAGGTGGATTTTATTGTAGAAGGGCCACTAGATTGGTTAACGTGTCAATCACACGGTTGGGATGTGATGTTGAAAATATAACTGGCGCGATCAGGAGAACTTTCTAGTGAACCATAAAGTTACCACTGTTACACTTTATATTGATAATAGACGCTGATGAATCTCGATTTGACCGTTTATACCATGAATTGAGAATTGAATTGAATTAGCTCATGTTTCCCTAATGAGCCGGGCAAGACGGAAATTGAAGTGAAATCGCCATCTTGATTTTTTTTTAATTAAATTATTTTTCTATATGAAATCTGACTCAGATTCCAACCAATGAGCCTGAACCTCGCTTTGCGCGGTGAGAATGAAGAGTGAAGCGTGCGAGCGAGACAATTTATTGACAATGATAAAGAAATATGTTCGTTTTTAGCGAACAAAAACACTAAAAAAAAATTACGTTACGTACCAATAAACAAATTATATAATATATATATGACAATACTCGGGAAAAATCAAACTTGAGCTTATTTATGCAATTTTAAAGATTTCTAAATATATAAACATGAAAAAGGGACGCAGTTTGACTATAGAAAATTGTGACTTCATTAGGCACATGTCCCTTCAAACTTCATACTTAACGAGTGTTTTTGACGTTACGTAAAAAGTTGCTGATTTGACTATCAGTGAAATACCGTATTATGATACGCCAGCATGTTTAAGGTTTCGAGTTTGCTACCCCTGCCGTACTAAGGCCCCTGGACATGACAGGCAGGAGATTAATTGTCAAATTAATTCTACATTACATTTTCAGACTCTTTCCAAACGCTAAGCTTAAAAACTAAAGCTCTGAATGGGAAGACTTGATTTCTAAACGCGCAAACTGAAACCGGTTAGATCATGCAATGCCCTATTCGTTATTACTCTTCCAGGTACGACTACATGTACGTAACACATACTCAAACGCGAGCACAAGTTCCGTCTGGCTGTGTAAATAGTAAATACGGAGGGCCGGTGCGCCGAGGAGTTTGCTCACGTTATTACATTCGGCTTACAGTCTTAGCACATGTGTCTTAGCACTACGTCGCCGATATGAAACACCACGTTGTTAAAATTGTCTCAAAAGAGCCATTTTAGCTAGTTATAGCATTATCCTATACTAGCGTAATGTTATTACTAACTTTGTTACAGTAGTTTCGTTAAGTGAATTGCTTTTCTTCTAATACACTTCAGAGCAACGAAATGGAATTTGGCAAAGGATTTCTATCGAAAATGATATGTTGACGTTTTGACCGTTAAAGCCTATTATAAGAACTTAGGGTACTTAATCACTAATCGGTATAGCTTAGAGTTAGTAGCTTACTCGGCTGCAAAATATTTGGTATTTATATGGCCTGCCAATTAGTTTATCTTTCATAATCATTTTCCATACAATAATATAACGGGGATTTTGTATCACAAATTCATTTCACATGGTTCTAGTTTACGTCACTAATCTATAGAAACTATAGAATGTTATAACTTTATTATTATTAGCCTAGGCAGAAGAACCTCGGCTCTCCTCTGCGGCTAAAGTTGGCTTACACAAACAACCACGTAAACAAGACTTGTCCGTTGCGATAAATAACAAGTTGCGGTGTTTATTACTGCTTTCCTTGAATAACAAATATAACAATCTCGGGGACGCAACTCTGAAGTGCTGTTGCGGCTCTTACGAGGCTTGTGTGGGTGGACACGTGGTCCCCACTTCTCGTTCAAGTTAGTTTAATGCCCGCAAAACTTTACATTTGGCTTAACTAATAACTAGCCAGATAATACTCCACGTGCAGAACTATCACGCTTAGAGTCCGCGCAGACAGAAAGCGGACACCGGAATTTTGCGCTTGCGTTGCATCTTCTAAGTCCAATGGAACTGAAATGTCCAATGAAACCTGCCCAAAGACGTGAACGCAGAACTCCGGTGACCGCGCTGTCTGCGCGGGCCCGTATATGACTCGAGTCATAGTCAGCAACGAGAGAAAAAGATGCAACCAAAGTGACCATATTTTTCGTAAATCGTAACTCATTTTCACTTCTATAGTAATATCGTGTTCGGATATATTGGCTGCGTAACCGCTGCTAACTGTTTGATGCTGACTGTACAATCTGCGTCGGTATTTGTACAAGTACGAATAGCTCGACATGAACAATGAATATTCATAGTTTTAAAGTTATCGTCGGATTTAGCTCCAAAGGTCAGCCGTATTCATAATATCACCTTCCATTAAAATGATTAATCATCTATTCTAGGTTTACAATGCTAACTGCCCTTGTACGTGTGAGTGGACCGAGGATTACGAGAGCAATCAATATTGTCGCGATGGGATCGCTTGTCAGTCAAGATTAGTCGCTCTTAAATTACAAGGTTTGCGCAGCGTCGCCGGAAACGTTCCGATATACATCTATAGTGAAACCACGTTTTGCGTCAGATGCTACGCAAAGACCTCTGTCAACACTGCAGCATTAGTGCTCGGTTAGAACGATTATGGCTTTATGGCGCTGTGTGCGCGCTCGAAATGGCCGGTGACTGTGATCCGAAGCAAACGATACGATCGCCCAGTCTTGAATGTTCTGCGGTTAGACAGCGGCCCCTATATCTCCTATATCATTGGTGAAAGGGCTCTATTGGCTCCGGAATCGCGGTAATGGATCGGAAACGGCCGCTTTCAAAGCCTCTGTTAAAACTGTAGCTCCAATTAATTTCTCCTTTAATACCGACTCTTTTTCGTTAGCTCTAGCTCCAATCGTAAATAATGCCTTATGCGACGAACAATAACAACTCTTTCGATGCTTTAGGTAATAACGATCGTTTGTTCCTGCCGGCTGCACGTAATCGATAGTTCGAAGACCCTACGGTAATAACAAGTTATTGCTTTAGAGCAACCGAACGGACGGACCGGCAGTCCATAAGAAAACGTTTCCAACGTTAATTAAACTGATAGCTCTTGGAATTGCACGCATCTATCTGCCGAGTTGGCAATTTGGGGGCGGGTGCCGAAGTAGCAAGAGGACTGGGGGAGTTGAATGTCGATCGGGGGATTAAGGAATTGAGTACATTTCGAGAAGGTTACCGCTCCTTGAGACTTTCGCAATGGTTTGATTATGCTTACGGCCTGTTACACTCAATCGGCGGCAATGAGACTCGTTGACACCGTTAAGTAGAGGGGCACTTTTATTGATTTTGACGATGGCTATTTGCTCCCGACGTATTTAGAAGCCTTGTCAACGTACCATAAAAATCTTGAACAAGTGTTGAGGATGCTTTACACATCGCAATTACAGTTATTGCTTTTTTGCAAAACCTTGGAGGCGAAAACGTTTACAATGCACCATTATGGTTCTCATCACTGGCTCTTGTTTAAACCGGCTTTAATTTGAGTGTGAATCCTGTTTTATTCCGAAGCCCGTTGGGGGCAGGAACGTAAGTGTCGTTGAGGGAGGAATGCAGTAATCGTGTTTGATGCGCACATACTCTTAATGCCTTTTGCCTTTGGGTAGCAGCTATCTGCTTAATCACATTACGGTACGTGCGTTATAATTGCCGAGGCGGTTTGTCTCTGCTAGCCGTATAACTTACCAAGCAAAAGGGGCCTATGGACGTTGAAATTTCTAAGCATTTGGGTTTTCCAGGCTAGGAAATACTAATGACATTGCTTTGTTAGCCGGCTATTTCCAATACTGTGGAGATGCCAATGTCAATTATATTGGAGATGTTTATTGGTCGACTAGTTTTAATGATCGTGGGGAAGTCTTGCGGGCGGAAATCGTCATTGTATTGTAATTTCTCACATAGTATGTATGATATTGTATCTGAATCTGTAACGATATTTCAAAGGGGCATGTACGTTTTGAAACAGTGGCGCTTGATTACTTAATATTTTATCTTTATTGGTGCACTGTACTAGTTTATACTTAGCGTTAGCGTAACCTGAAACTTGACCAAAATTTTTTTTTTTTTTTTTATGACATAGGTGGCAAACGAGCAGACGAATCGCCTGATGTTAAGCGATTAGCGCCGCCCATGGACACTCGCAACACCAGAGGGGTTGTAAGTGCGTTGCCGGCCTTTAAGATGGGAGTACGCTCTTTTCTTGAAGGTTTGAAGGTCGAATCGGTCCGGAAATACCGCAGGCGACAGTTCATTCCACAGTTTAGCTGTGCGAGGCAAGAAATTTCTGGAGAAACGCACAGTTGAGGACTGCCAACCATCTAAGTGGTGAGGATGGAAATTTTGTCGCGTTGGGCGATGGCGGTAGGAAGCGGCAGGGATTAATCCGAACAATTCCTCGGAGCACTCCCCGTAATACATGCGGTAGAAAATGCAGAGCGAGGCTACATTTCTACGCAGCGCCAAGGAGTCAAGCCGTTCCGAAACCCGCTGGCAGCCGACAATTCGAGTCGCTCTCCGTTGGATGCGGTCCAGAGGGAGAAGCTGGTACTGTGGTGCCCCTGCCCAAAGACGAGAACAGTATTCCATATGTGGGCGGACCTGTGCCTTATAAAGCTGTAGGCGATGGGCCGGCGTGAAATACTGTCTCGATCTGTTTAGCACACCGAGCTTTTTCGAGGCTAATTTGGCCTTACCCTCTAAATGACCGCGGAACTGGACTTCACTCGAGATGTCGACGCCAAGGATCTCGATATTGGCTGTGGCAGTTAGGGGAGTGCTCTCAAAACGAGGTGATGCGACAAACGCAAGCTTTTTCGCAGTAAACGCGCAAACCTGCGTCTTTGTAGGGTTAAAGCGGACCAGATTAAGTCGACCCCATTCTGAGACTTCATCCAGGGAAGTCTCAATCTGAGACACAAGTTTGTTTCGGCTCACAGTGACGTTTAATTTTGAAAGTAACTGCGCAAATGCTGTCGTAGAATTGTCATTTCGGACTTATTGGACGTTTCGTATGCTTACTACTGTCGCGCTGATTACGTGATAAATGATTGCGACACTATGTCAAATAGTGTTAGAAAGTCACGATTCTAGTCTTGCCACGCGGTAAATGCAACCAGGGAAAGTTTAAAATAGCAATAATAGCACGTGCCATGCCAGCTGTTAACAATAGGTAAGATTATCCACTGACAATTCATAGTCGTATTGTTTCACCCGGTGCCCGCCCGTTCCGGATGCGATCAATGGCCCTTTCAATTAAAAGTTTCCCTCGTCCGTGGACTAAGACTGCTCCAGGGTTAGAATACTTAATCAAGAGTTATAGTTTCTGTGCCACGCGAATGACTCGGCACGGTTTCCCATAGTGAGTAATTGTGACTGAGTGTTGTCCAGAAATGGGTGAAAATCGAAATAATTGCGTATAATAATAGGTATGGATATAGCGCCTTACTTGATAACGTGAAAGAGATAACATTTGCTTAGAACGAACACTTTACCCTTGTTGGTAATGCCCTTGGCTACGAAGCTTGTGGTCCCGGGTTCGAATCCCGGTCAGATCATTTATCTGGGTGATGAGCACGAATAATTGTTCCCGAGTTCCTCTATCTATAGATGATACATATAGAAATATGTATAACGTCGCCTAGTACCTATAGGTAGTATACAAGCTTTGCTCAGTTTGGCACTAGGTCGATTTGTGTATAAGATTATCCAGAAATATTTATTTATTTAGAATGACACATATGTAAACCATAGAAATGTCAGTGAAACAGGTCCGTAAATGGGGCGTTTTGAACTAACTAGCATAAAATAGTTAAAGGGTTTGTTTCTGTACTCCGGTGATCAATGGTGCTTTCAATTATAAGTTTGCTCCCCATTTGTGGTCGTGTCGTGCCGCTTTGTTCTGTAGCCGTTCGTCACAGGACATATCTCCCCTTTTAGTCATTATTCCAAATAGTTGGTACAGTCGCCAACATATACACATATCGTACTATGTAAGGGTGCTCATTATTGCAATAAGGTCCGATATTTAGCAGTACCTTGTAAGGCGGCTTGAATGTAGGTTTATGTTGGAGGGACAGTGGTATTGGCTATGTGCACGTCAAACGTCAAGCGTCCCGGGACAATGTCAAACTCAGAGCTGTCAAATAATGACACATGAATATTTTATTTATTTTAGTACCTAAACGAGAAAGACCCCTTACTGGAAATTTTACTGAAATAAATAAGAAAATTAATAAATAAATACAAACGAAACAAATCGTAGGAAACCGTTAAGAAACCAATAGGAAACGTGAAAGTAAATTTGACAGATGTCCCCGGTAAGTACACAGCTTACCGCCACCACATACTTCGCACATAGCCAATACCTACTCAATTTTCTCATTGAAAATCTTTAATTTTTTTATATGACTTTTTAATAGCCTAATAGCTTCGTAACGGATCAACATGATGATGATTCGTCAAAACGACTTGCTACTGTGAAGATAGTAAAGGAAAGACGCTGACTTCCTACTAGTAATCATCAAGCCGCTTTGTTCGTTTTCGAATTTATGCCGACTAAAAAAAAACATTTTTTTTGCTCGTCACCGAGTCGCGTCGCGCGCTACTTAGCTGCTATTAGCTCACTCGTACTGTGTAAATTAGAAAGAGGAGGGCAGATTTTTTTCTCGTCTTGCTTCGCTTCGTGGTATCCTCAAGCCTCAAGTCAATAAATAATTAGAATTACAACAGCGCCGAAATATCGGGACCTCGACAAATATATATACATGGTAAATACCCCGTTTTGAACAGTAATTCTAATGTTAATGAAATGACCATGTTAGCTTGAAATCAATAAAGAATTGTCAACGCACTTGTGTCGTTGAGGTGTCGTGAGCGTCCATAAGCTACGGTGCCATCTTACCACCAGGCAGATCGTAAGCTTGTTTGCGACTATAATCGTATATAAAAAGAAATGGAAATAGTTTAAAGGTCACAATCATTGTTCACAAATAGGACTTGGTTTGGACCTCCTAATAGTAAGTATGGGTTGGGTACCACTTGTATGTGTCAGGAGACCCGGCGCTTCCAGCAACAAGTTAAGGAAATATAACCAATATAATAGTCATAATCATAATTTAATAATAGTCATAAACTGTACTACTATCCTGGCTGGAAACGAGCGTTCCCAGTTAGTTATTATGTGCACAACTAGACATGTTATTCGGAAACGTGAAACGGACAATTGGTCCGCATCGTATGCATCCAACGGATCAATAGTACCGTCCAATGCGGATTTGTGGCTCTAGTGTGAGACTAACTACCTACAATCATGAATACGTGAATTATTGCATATGATTCATACACCAATAAATCAATTTTAATTGTTTTAACTCATTAAGTGGATAGTCCATTACATATACTCGTACTCCCAATCCTCGTAACCTGTGTACATACATACTCGTAATCCTGTGTGTTACTGAACTGAGAACCGCTTTCTTTTTTGAAGTCTTTTGAAATTGGAACCAAATGGAGCGTAATGTACCTAAAACTCGGTTTCGTCTCCTCGGTCAGTCACGCGGTTCTGCAGGCGACTTGTTTCAGTTCATTCACATTGACACGTGTATATACGAAGCGCGAGCACACATGCTTACCCAGATCTGATTCGTACTAAGGCGTGCCCGATGTGTGATGATGCGTAGGTTTTACAACGAAAGTAGTCTAGGAAAACTTAAGTCATAACCGAGCAATCTGAAGATCAAACAAATAAACGCCCATACATATAAATGCTCTAAAACCGAAGCTTCTTTGAAAATATCGCTAACTTCTCGGCCGCTATTCCATTCCCGCATAAACTCGAGAAGTGCGTTTATTAAACTTCGATCAAAAGCGCTCTGAATAAGTTAGTCCACAGTTTGGTTTTCTCATTTCAACTTTTGTAACTGTTGAACACACTTTGTCTTTTGACGAAGTAATTTTACCTATTCACTTAGGAATTTTATATGTCATTCTAAGTGCTCGAGTACAAAGTCCTTAGAGTATGAATACGAATCTAAACAGACGGACAATTCCCTTGCGCATTGGCTGACATCTTTATAAGAAGACTTAGAATATATTGTCCAACTTTTGCTTGGAATTTGCACTTAAAACCAAATGTGTTTTTCTATAGAAAGTTTTCTGGTTGCGTTGAAATTTGATTCTCCTCAAGACAGAGTAGTCAGTTCTTTACTTAGTTTTTATAGGATACCTAGGTACGCGTAATTAATAGGCAATGGATCTGAGTTGCTGGACCCGGGCATGTCCTTAAACTACGACCAAGACCACCGGGGAATGGGCAGCAGCATTCCTAGAGTGCGGTGGAGATACTGCGATCGCCAACCCGCATGCCAAGCGTGGCGATTATGGCATTTACCCCCTATGAAATTGGGGGAGGCCTATGTCCAGCAGTGGACGTCCTAGGGCTGATGTGGTGGATCTGAGTTGTCTGAATAAAGAATTATAAATTGTTCTATGTTTCCTGTTCACGGGACAATGGTGATGTCCTTATTATTATTTGACAGGTCTGAAGCATCCCACGCAAAATCGAACTATGGATGATATCAGTGGCGGCTGTACCTTCAGTGCGCTCGTGCGTTGCACTACCAAAAATTTAACATACCATCGTCATCAATAAAACAATTTCAATTATCTGTAATATACATACATATATCACATTTAAAAAATATGTAAATAAACCACTACGCTATGTACACTACGTAGTCTTTAAAACTCTTTTTCGCTCAGTTTCAATAAACCTCTCCGTGCGCTTCGTGGAGCGCACGCACTAGCCAGTACAATTTCTATGAGAATCGCATTAGAACGCCGGGCGCGTGAGACGGAAGATACTCCGTACAAACTCTATGAAGAAATAGGCAAAGAAGATATATACTAACGTAACAAGAAGCGACACCGAAGCATGTGTGCTGTAAACCCGTCTCGCGGCTATGTGTGCGTGTCCGGACGTGAACGGGGGTGCGCGAGGGGCGCGCGGTGTGTGGACAGCTAGCCGCGGCAAGATGAATCGCAGGGGTGCCGCTCGCTTCAACATTCGCTCGCGTGACGTGCTCTCACACAACAGAGATCGATCGGCCGGTAGCGGGCGTGTAGTTTTACTTGAAATTCGTTAGAATTTATCATTTTTAATTCAATGTAATCAACTATGGCTGGAGCTTTTTATTGCTGTGTCTACGGTTGTGACAGTAATACCAAAAGCCACAAAGGGAAAAGCTACTTTAGGCTACCTACCGATCCAGATAAGTTAGTTATAAAATTTTATATGTTGTGTTCTTCCCTACATTTAGAATTAAGACTTCACCTAAAATCCATTTTTTAATTCGAAAGACTAAAGAAAGACGAAAGGTTTGTATGAGTATGGATGCATTTTGACTTGCAATACATTAAGAAGTACCTACATCTTCGGAATAAATTAAACAAAAAAAAATGAAATGGCGAAATAGATGAAATGTCAATTGAGTCTTTCAAATTATACTTAACGCGGGTGTCGCGGTCGCAGTGAATGACTTCATTTCATGTCACATAATTTCTATGGATTGAGGTTTAAAAAATTATTTTTTATATTATTGTTATTATTTTAGCATACAATTTATATTCATGTGAAGCTTAGATTTACACAAGAAAAGTAAGTTTCCATATTATGAGAAGTTTTGTAGGTACCTATTATACGAGCTTTTAGTAAGTTTTCTCCTGACTCAGTGCATCTGTCTGTCTGTTTGTAATCAAAACTTACATATTAAATTTGACTAGCTTCGCGGTGTTTGATTGATGAATATCATGATCATTGAATAAACATTATTTCCTCTTGCCAAGGCAGCTACATTGCTAACCCTATGCAACAGACGTGACGTTACAAGGTCACCGGCGCTCGACTCACACCGATAGGCCGTGTCGCCCCCCTGAAATAGGTGAATTCGGAGCGCCGCACGAAGATAACGCGTATCCGAAGATATCCGAGAATTGCCGACTAGACACGAGGCGGCCGGCCGAGTGGACTAAGCGAAGTTAACGCTGAATTGCGCGTTGTCAAGTTCGCTTAATTGCACTTTTCTTCGACCTTGTCCGTGCAGGGCGCTATTATTCGTTTAGTGTTATTGTAGAGTAAGGGCCGGTTGCACCAACCTACGATTACAGGCCGGTCAACGTCAAATATGTCGCTGACGTACGTCAACTCCATTTTTGCGTTGCACCATCCGTTCGTAGCCTTGACGTACGTTAAATTATGACGATTACATTAACCAGTGGTCCGACCCCCTGTTAACGTCAAATCCATTCGTCAAATATGGCGGCATAGTACCATATTTATTATGAAAAATAGTTTTACTTGACCATTTACGTAATAAATTACAGAAATTTAATTAATAAATGGCAGCGTATTATGTAGCAGTTCGCGGAAAGTATCGGAACGCGATTCTGTAACCTGATTTATGCCTAAATCACTTCTGTCAACCAAAATTTTCGCTCTGCAACAAAGGAAACTTTTACAAACTTTTGTGATGTGTATTAAATGTAGTTTCTAGTTTGAAAGACGATATGGTTGTAGTGCAGATATCCTAGACAAAGAACAGACTGATTCATGTCTCACAGGCCTTACAATATAGGATGAAGTATATACCGAAACAACGGAAAATATCGGACAACATATAAAAGTTGTTTTGAAGCGGATATTCAAGGGCTATGCTACGAAAATGAAGAGAAGACCGAATTTACATTGGAAAACTAACATTATTGTGTTACCTCAGTGATTTTCGTGTATCAAACTTTACAGAAGTATAAAATAGTGTCACAACAACAATAAACAAGTTTAACTTACAATGATAAACAGTTTTCAGCAAGCCTAAATTGTATTAAACATTTGAATGTGTTGAAAAATATTAAACAGTTCAACTATTATTACATGTTGTTTTATTTGTAAGTACTGGTTCATTCAATCACATTTGATTTACCCCTTGATTGGACGTAGTGACTTTCACATTCAGACAAATCCTTAAATAAAGGTTGGTGAAGGATGCTTACAGCAGACTTTGTTATTTTCCTGTCATTTCATATGCATGTACATGAGGGCTCAAAGTCAACTTGCTATATTGAACAAGTCCACAAATGTTTCTATAATTCTCATTTTGAAAAATAAAGAGTTGTAGAACTACATCTCTTTATGTCTCTAGCATCTATTAGAAATAACCCCATGGATAGGTATTTATTTCTAATACATACTAGGGACATGTAACCTTAGACCTTATGTATTTTAATATGCACCTCAGCTCAGATAAATGTACATGTTACCAGGAATCTGTATTCGGTACAGTACCTAGCCACTATATTGACATACCTAAAATGTTGGGGTACTTAGTACTTATTCTGTACAGTATTGCAGTATCAAAATGCAGCCAGTCATGTGTGTAAAAGATGAGTTAATTTTCACACTGCAGGTGGACCAGCAGAAGAGCAAAGCAACCCACACCCCAAGTATTCTACACATTACCTCAGTATTATTTACAGATAACATTACATTTAATTGCATGACCGATTCGATAAATTAATTTGTAAAACAAATATATTGTAGAGGGTTCCCAAACTTTAGTTTCATCATCATATCATCATATCAGTCAAAGGACCTCCACTGCTATGACATAGGCCTACCCCAAAGAGTGCCAAAATTTGTTTGTTTAGCAATAATTAGTTTATAAAATTTGCATTCATAAATAATATAAATACATAAAACAATAGTAAATAAAGGTTTATCCTATTATATTCAAATAATTATGAGTAATATAACAACAAAATTTTGACAATTTATTTAGAAATGTTTAGTGTTTGTGTGGTATTATTGTTATTATTTTATTTTATTTTATTGTGTAACCATATGGACATGTTCTGGATTAAATTTCATTTATCAATACTGGAATTAAAGATGTCAGTATGGTGTGGCAGAATGTAATCTTGCTTATATTAGGAGTAGAACAAGAATCCTTTTTGACACTTTAATGAAAGACAAGTGTAGACTGAGTGGATGCTATTCCCAGCCATATCATGGGAGTGATGGGACTCACAGACGTAGGGAGCACAGGGACTATTGCGGGTTGATGAAATCTAAATGAACCAAGGTATTGGGTGAAAATTATGGTCTTATCTATTTAATGGCTGACATCACTATTTTTATAAGGAAGATAGGGTCTAACAAAAGCTGATGAAATCAAAGTTTTTAATATCATACCTACCAACCTAATATGTAAGTGCATTTGGTATGAAATCAAAAAAGAAAAAAACTATGCAGTAAATATCTGTAAAGGCCAATAATAAACAAAACTGAACAATTTTAATCATCATTTTTATTACAATTGAAAAGAAGCTTATGTAAAATTGTTAAGTTCTTCTAGGTTACTATTAATCCCGGTATTAATAATTCCATTTCAATTGGTTTCAATGTGCCACACATTTTTGTTTCTTTCACTTCGGTCTAAAATTATTGCTCATGCATCTTAATTCTGCACCTGAAATAAATTCCCATATTAATAAAAACATGACATATGTGATATTTACACCATACAAGTATTTGTATATATCAACATCTAATTGTTGAGATTTTTACTACAAAAATCAAGTTGTTTTAGTTATGTCCTAAAGGAGTCCGGGGTCTGCTTTGGTATCCAAATTCAAGGATTAGGCATAGGCATTAGTTTTATAAAAGCAACTACCATCTGGCCTTCCAACCCAGAGGGAAAACTAGACCTGTTGGAACTAAACCAGTTGATGTTCGCCGTCACCCAAAAGCTAATGTTATAAGTTATAATCGATGTCATATGATATTTCACACTCTGACCAAGTAAAAGCCGGGTATCAAACCCACAACCTCCAGATTGAAAGTCGCGTGCTTTAACGCTCGGCTACTGAAACTAGTTTGTAAACAGCTTTAGAGGTTAGGTTAGCTTTCGTGAGTAGGTAGGTAGCGGTAGTATGTAATAGACGTAAAATATTATAACTCACCGTAGGTATTGAAGAAGGAGAATATCATCAATCCAACATACAAAGCTCCGAATGCTTGTGAAACACAAGATGTTCTAATGAAGGGTCGTCGTTTTGAGAAATCTCATTCGGTAGACTGTATTTTGCCCATGAATATTAGAGGCAAGTTTCTTTACTACACTTTTTTGTTATTTGATCGTGTAAGTAACGTATATTCTCTAAAATATTATCGAATTTATCAGTATTGTAATAAATAGCTGCTTATAGCGCGTGTTTATCTCTTGTCAAAAGTGACATGAGCACAGACAAAAATGAATTTTCATGCTCGGTTGCTATATGAAAAAATAATTACCCGAAAATTATTTTGGTGGAAGTGCGTTTCTTAAGTGGCAACCCGATTAACAATTACAATCCGTGATTTTGAAGATGGTGCAACCCAAACGGATTTAATGGTCGTTAAAATCCGCATGTGATCGTCAGATTTTGACGAAGACCGCTTACAATTACAGACGGTTTGGTGCAACCGACCCTAAGTGTGCCTGTTTTTTATGAAATGTCGAACAGTGTGTTTAATGGAAAGAATAAGTGGGAACTTAAATGTCGGGAATATTAGAAACAATAATAAAACTTTATGTGATTAATAAATTAGAAATAAAACTGCTGGACCGCCAAGGTTATGATTTATTTGCCAGGGACCAAAATCGACGGATTGAGGTAATACATATAAAATAAAGATTTTAGTAGGAAAATGCGGTTGTATTGCAATTTTTGAGTTATATATACATAAATCCATTAATACATAAATTATATACATACATTAATTATATATACATCCATATATACATAAATTAGCGCACCACCGGTTCTCGTAGCCAGCAGCCGCCACTGGATGATATACATATCTAGTCCAGCCAAGTTCACCCCAGGAACTGGCGGACAGCAGCCGTGTCACGAACCGTTTGGAGCCACTTTTGACCCCCCAATAACTCCAAATCTTTCAAACATAAAAAAAATGAAATTTAGTACATGTATAAAGATCCTTTAGAACAACTAGAACCCCAAATTTCATAAATATAGGTTCAATCATTATTGAGATATTATATTCCAAAAAACGGCATTTTTACTACTGACTGCCTGACTAGACTAGTAATCAAAAACCCAACCCACTTCCAGGTGATCTAGAAAGCTGAAATTTGGCATGAAGCGTGGTAATTGTGTGTGTATACCAGAAAAAATCTGAAGACAGTGATTTTTTTATTAGTTTTATTATTATTCTTATTAATGCTAGTTACCTCAGAACTCCGTCATTTATTAACCGATTTGGAAAATTCTTTTTTTTTTTGTTTGAAACGGGTATATACTTTAGGGGTAGTCCCATAGTTTTCATGTAAGAATCTGATCATAGGTTCCTGGAGAAATCGAGGGAACTCTTCAAATATTTGAGGTGCACCTATAGCGATTTGGGTATTTTGTATAGTAACTTGTGCATTCACTCTTAAAAAGCACCTTTTGAGCTTTAACTTGGCAGTTTTCTTAAATATCCAACAGCTTTTATGGTATTATATATGACATACTGCATAGAAAACTGCCAAGTTAAGGCTTAAAATGCATTAAGCCGCAGTAAATTATTTTTACTGTAAACAATGTAGTGCCGGACTTGGCACCATTTCGGAGAATCTACGGAACTTGGCACCCATTTAGATCTCAATTCTTATGTCGGTGAAGACGACAACCAAGCATCGCATATTCTTAATATTGAACTTGGCTCCTATTTTTACATTTATGTTGTTGATGGGATATGTACTTCTAATACAATTTAATGACCGAGCGAGCGAAGTGCCTCCGTTTCAGCTTTCGACAAAAATTCTTTCGCATGTCCGGATGTTTTCCTCTACAGGTCGCATTTCTCAACTGATTCTCCTTAAATTTTGTGAGCAGGTTCGATATTTATGGAGATTTTTTTTTCGAGTCAGTTTTTAGAAATTTTGTAATTTGTGAAAAATAAAAAAAATAAACCTTTTTTGCTAGGTCTTACAGCTCACAGAGCCACTAGTGGATAATTTTTTTAAGCGTTGTGACATACAGTTAACATAGTATGTGGGTTCGCACCATTTTATAGCTTTATATCCTTTAATATCATTTTGATTTTATAGTCTTTCGGTCGGAACGCAACAGCCACGGGCGTAACGGTGACCATTTCCCAAATTAAATCCAACAGTAACATTTCCGCAACATTGTCGTATTAGACCGGGCGTAAACCGAGATTTCAACTTCGCAACTGTAGTACAACGCAATACTTGATGTAGCTGTCGTCACGCGAACGTGCAGCAGGCAAATCGACCAACTTCCTCTGCAACGCATCTTTATGTGACGAACAACATCGCAAAAGGAACCTTATTACTTTCCTAATTAAGTTTATAAATATAGTTTCAAAGTCGCAGTAAACAGCCCAATGTCGCAGCGTGAGGCAACAATGTCGCTGCGATCGTTGTTCCTTCGTACCCTAGTTTATGGGCCGTAAAAAATTACGGTCGCTCACACGCCGCCATGTTAAATAATATCGCGATTACTGTCGTGTGTGCCGCTATTGCTGGCACAAGGCCGTAAAAGGCGTCGCACCTACCTTAACTTACGCCCTTGTTCGATGGACGTACGATCAAACAACCCTTGTCTTAAACTTCGGTTTAACCTTTTTTATTCAGCCATATGTAAAGATTTTGAAGAAAAAAAGTATTATACATTCGATCTTTACCAAGGCGCACTGTGTTGTGAACTGAGCTGTCATCTCGTTTTGCAATAATAGAAGTTTGAAAGTTGTCAAGCCTGAGCCTTTTCATATGATCCTCCCAATCCCTTGCTTGTAGCTTACGTTTTCGTGAGAGGAAGCCTTGTGTAGCGTAGTGATTCTAATTCTAAAATCATATCATAACATTCTGAAATAAATCTCGCGTCATTTAAAGTATAACTGCTGTGCCCAGATTAAGTTTCCCTCAACACTCATTCAACATTCATTGATCGGCTAACACAACGCGCCATTCAGCGACTCCCAGTTTTCTCATACTATGCTTATGCTAATAATAAAGAGGATTTCCTCCTGCGGCGTCATTTTTGTACACCGTGTATAACTTAAAATCATTTGAATTGTATTAAATAAGTCCGTTGAAAAATTTACTTTACCGTCCAAGCAAGAAGGTTCATAATCGAATGATATGGCTTTTTAAAAGTCGGATCCTTTTATATAATTTCAACTATAACATTCTAACCAAACTATCTCCATTGTTGCAGGTGTCAGTGCGCGAGTGTGTGTTGTGCGGACGTGTACGCCGCATGCGCCGGTTTGTGCAGTGTGTGTTGTGTTGTGCGTGAACGTGCGGTGTCGGGCGACGGGCCGACGCTGGCGGCGGGTCAATGCCGGTGCGCCGATGGAGCGGTGATCACGGACTGACTACGCTACAAGAGCAGCGCTGGTGAGTTCATATCGCATAACATCCATGGATCCCCACCACTCCTGGGGCCTATACAGATCCAAGGCAGTCAGAACGTAAGGATTGCGGGTGCTCCTTGCTCCCCTGAACACATCCGCGGCACGGTTTACACAAGAGACCGCATACGATCTATTAAACTTCCCGCCTCTCTCTAAGGGTTCTATTAAGACAAGGATAGGCTTTCTCGTTCGCGGTCTTGATGGCCATACTGGCGGACGCAGGCGGAGAACTCGCATCCCACTTCATTCGTCGCCCGTACGTACTCCAACCCTGTCGCGATTGTCGCGAACTACATAAATCGTTCGACAATCCACGAATCTCCCCACTCCTAATTACGCAAAAAACAAAGTACAAACTAGTGCGCACTGAAACAGAAGGGGCTTCGTGGATTGAGCTCTAACCGACAGCGGTTCTACTGAGGTTGTCTTTGCAACCCGACTTCATAGAGGTCAACTTTACATTTGATCCTGTAGACAAGTCTTGAAATTCTTATGGGTCTTCTTTCAACCAACTAACTCCCTTGATTGGAAGCGGCACACTGAATCGTCTACAGGTACCTAATAACGTTATTTAAACTTTTCATTTAATTTATTTACTCATAGCCAAATCTCTGTTACCACAGTGTTGGTATAATGAAGCAAACTCTTTAAAAACCAAATAGCTGTAATTGATAGCGTAGCTTTAAATATAAATTTCAATCATTGCCTCAGCTGGCAGTGAAGTTTTTAGATTGAAATACATTTGAAATGAGCGTTCGTTTTCAAGCTTAGGTACTATTGTTTACGTGAGCCCTCCACCGAGTCACGCAAGGCCAGCGTGCAATAATTCCAAAAGTTTACAAAAGTCGTGTGCAATAAAGAATGTATTAGTCTACATCAATTGAAACAGAAATATAAGGAATCTCCCTTACGGGTGCAAAAACACACTTGCCGGACAATTGGCAATAAAGTTATAAAACTTATAAAGTATTACGTTATGTTGAAATATTACAAAATCCACGTCATCTGCGATGCTAGCATAGAATAGCTGGAACCCATGAACAGGGCTCGGAACGGTTCATCTCAAAATCCCGAAATAGCCAAATATTTTGAATAAGTTTATGCTCTTTATGTAGGACTCAATAATTTTTTTTAGGTTATTACTTTGTATTATTAGATTGCCTGATTAAACATGAAATAGTAAACGAAAAAACGAAACAAAAAATGTTTTTTGTATGTAGAGAATACCGGTTTCTGGGTCCTGCCCATGATCCATCTTTCTCGCACTTTATTAATTTACACTTTCGCTGCCGGACGGTTCTATTTAGCAGAATGATTTTTGAGTGCTTGTAGTGACATATGTATATTGTATATCAGAGCCTAATCGAGCTTAATTCCTGAATAGAAACATAGTAAATGATTGAACGCCGTTATTTACTCACACTTCACATCTCGAAATGCTTACTCTCACGTTACATATTTCTGCACCCTAAAAAATGATCCAATGACGTACCCCGCCTAATTATGCACACGGGTACTTGTCATGTCACGGGTACCAGTCATGTTTGTACGAGATCTTCAGTTTGGCGACAAGTGTCACGCAAAATTTCGCGATAAAAAAGAAACCAAGTTTAAGTGTTGTCTCATAAATAAAATTATGTAAATTTCTTTAGACAATAAACTTTCTATAAACCTAAGTGTTGTTTCCTATTGTAAATACGTTTTTTTCTCCTTTAACGAAGATTCTGATGGTTATAAATATAATAAATGAACTTAAGTTACCAATTGTTTAGCAGTAATAATTATTGCTTGAGGGCAGCTGCAAGTTATATCCAGAAACCATATTTGTCATCAATTTAATCAATCGTAATTGTTTTGGACCGTATTTTGCCGCAGTTGTAAATAAACTCCATCCTCACTTCTCATTTCATTCATTCGCGAATTTTGTTGTTTTTTCCATTATTCCTGAAATAAAGTAACCAAAACTGGTAGGAGTCGTCTTGAATTAAACGATCTTGAACTGATAATACTAATAACATAATAATAGTAATAATACAAGTGTAAAAGGCAGCTGTAGATTATACAAAGTAGTAATGTTTACTATGTCGTACCCGTCTCGAGCGTTATCGCGCTGCGTTGACCCACATACATACTACGTCAAGCGTACCGATGTACCGAGCAGCCGACATGGCGGCATTCCGTCCATTCAGATCGACGTTGATTCCATTTCAATTATACTGATTGTTTTTAACGTTCTGGACAAAATTGGAGCAGACAATAGAAGCAATTTATATTTTTCGTGATTGTTTACTACTTAAAAAGTAAATAGAGCGGCCACTATTTCCGTTTGAACCCCTGACGTAACGCGAAAGAGGGAAGAGGGTTTAACATGTGTTTCTGTGTATATATATGTTTGTCTGTGACACCGTAGCTCTTAAACGGATAAACTTAAATGAAAGCCGGCATTTTCTAGCGATGGTTCTTAGACATATTTTATCAAAATCCGTTTAACGGTTTTTGAGATATTGATTTTCGGCGGTTTTTTTAACTTTTCTAAGTTGGTTAGTAATTAATATACCAAATTATATAGTTAATTATTGTATTGGAAATAAACTAAATGCTTGATTACTTAATTAAATTATTATTAGCCTAAATAAAAATAAACAAAAAGGCTTGTTTTACTGTTATTTTAAAATATATACATACATACATATTACTGTTTAATATAATTTTCATAATCAAAATACTTAGTGGCCCCTATTTTATTTTGTGTAGCATATAATAAAAGTTTGTGATTTAATCGTTTTGTTGCGCAAACAGTTTAATACTATGATTTTATTGGGTTTAATTACACTAAAAAACTAATTACTTTTTGTGACAATGTTAAACTTATATTTACACTAACTATAAGCGGACCACTCACGCTTTTAGGCTGGGTTACACCGACTTACGATCACAGACCGATCAACGTTAAATATGGCGTCGGCAGCTGTCATCCCATAGAAACTTGACAAACTTTCCATACATTACAATTTTAACGAACACAGCTTACGGTTACAGACGGTTTGGTGCAACCCAACCTTAAGGTTGACCTTCAAGACGGGAGTAAAGGCCGAGCCACACCGAATGCGTGCGCACCACGTGCGCGTGCGCGAGTGCGTGGCGTGCGCGTTGTATCGTATGAAATGTCATAGTGGCATAGGGCGTGCACGCGTGCTGCGCACGCAAGCGGTGTGTCACCTACTATGACATTTCATACGAATCAACGCGCACGCCACGCACACGCGCACGCGCACTGGTGCGCACGCATTCGGTGTGGCTCGGCTTTAATCCGTACCATTCTAATTCAATGTGTAAAACTCACGGGAGTTTTCTAGATAAGATAAGACTTCATTTGTTCAAAATGGATTCATTGAACCGCTTTTGCATCGTTATAAAAACGGTAGGCCCGGTATATTGGTAGAGTGCTATGGAGTATAAGTACATTTTGTATTAATTTGTATATGAAACTGTCACTATTGTCTCCTGGCTTACCGTATCGGGACGGAATAACAACAAAAAAGTGGATCGACCCTAATAAGTATAATTGAATGTGTAGACGATTGGAAATAAAAAAAACATAAATGTATTGATTGACGTCTCATTCAAGTCGTTCAAATGAAAGAATTATAGACGATGCTAATAAGGAGCAAATCAGCTCAATTTAATAATACAAAATTAAAAACCAGTCAAGTAAGAGTGTGACTCGGATACCGGGATTTCCGAACAAATTTTGTATGCACAGGTTTTTGATGATTTAAAAACTATAACCTAGATACGGACATAGTTTTATTTTTCTGTGATGTATTATGTTAAATGTTTGTCATAATAAGTTATAATTTCAAAATTACTTGTTTGTAAACTTCCGAGATAAAGAAGGAGAGACAAACCCATTTAAAAAAATGAGAATGTGCAACTTAAGTCTTTTCATACGATACCCCACTTGACCTAATTAATAATAGGACTTCTCACTTTTCATTTTCTATACACGTGGATTAGCTTTGTTTATATCTATTCCAAATCGATACCATAAGTAGTTCCCGAGATATTTAGCGATGTGACAGACTGACAGAGTCGCACTATAAGGTTTCCTCTTGTGCCTTTTCGGTACGGAACCCTAAAAATATGATTCTCCCAATAGTTCTGAACCATTTTATTATGGAACCAACTTTGTTCGTGCGAAAAAACCTGTTTCATAGGAAAACCTATAGACTAACAAGAATGTATGAAGTAGCAGATCCTTTTTTGCACTGACAAAGTTCGTCCCATAGTAAAACTACGTAACTAGAGCCACAGAGCGTTCCTTACAAATGAATCTCTTTTTCCTATGCCACTACGCATACCACTAACCACTAATAGACTTAAGAAATGGATGTGTATTGTTTTTAAAACCTAAGTCATAACTTGGACAGGTTTTGTTGACTGAATTAATTTGCATTCGTTAAATATTTATCATAGATTTTTATGATAAATATTTAAATTAGCAACTTCTATCTGTACAGTAGTCACCAAACACGTGTTCAATAATAAAAACAAGCCATGGCAATAGTTGTCATTCTATAAAATAAAATTGTCGTTCAAGTTACAGATTCCCGTTATTACTTCTTCGGGTAGTGTTTTTCTCACGACACCTTTGTTACACTTGTCACGGGGACATGGCTTGTCAAATGACAGTCGTCTGAGCGTAATTACAGATGCCGTCATTATTGTCATTAAACATAGCTGGCGTAATTTAACAGTAATGAAACCTTGTAAAACTGTAGAAATAGGAACTGTACATTCATATAAATTTGTAAAAATTGATCTTTGAAATAATATTAATAACAATAAAATTTTAATAATGTTTCTATAATTAGACACTAGGTATGAAATTGCTATTCAATTATGTTCTTGCATTGTAAAATGTGAAATTTTATTAATAAAATTCTGATTCTGATCTTGGAACTATTCAATGAATATACCTAAACGTATGATTAAGTTTTTGAAAGAAAGAATGTTTAATTAGGATGTTTATAGCTTATACGTAAAACGTATCTTCCTAACTAACTAAAAGTACTAATATAACTGAGTAATCCGTCACCGAAAGCACCTGAAAGGGTCTCCACTCGGCTTTATGTCGAGGTAAACTTTGTGAGTACCTTGACGCTGGTCTTCCGTGGATACCCTTTCAAGAGAGCGGTCCTTAACGCTGCAAACATCCTACTAATATTATAAACGCGAAAGTTTGTAAGTATGGATGGATGTTTGTTACTCTTTCACGTAAAAACTATTGAGTGGATTTTAATGAAACTTCACAATAATATAGCTTATACATCAGAATAACACATAGGCTACAATTTATAAAGATATTGTGTGAATTGTCCAAATACTAATCCTGCGCAGACGAAGTCGCGGGCACCAGCTAGTAATTTAATAAAACTATTTCTAGTACATAATAATAATTATTTACTACAAATATTATTATTATTATAAATTAATATAATAATAATAAAATATATATATATATTATTATTATAAATTATTATTGTTTCATTTTGCAAACAGCAAATAATGATTTTTTTAAATTGATGTAAAAAGAAAACTTAATAACTGACAACTTAATATAGTGGAAAAAACCCCCGACAGTTTCATTTCAAAGTTCAATATCTCAAAAACGGCTTAACCGATTTTGATAAAACATGTCTAAGAACCATCTCCATCATCAAGACTCTCGATTTAAATCAACCGCACTCAAATCGGTTCATTCGTTTAGGAGCTACGATGGTGCAGACAGACACACATACACATGTTAAGCTTATAACACCCATCTTTTGCGTTCTGCGTTTGGGGGTTAAAAAGGATGTCTCCGGTGCCAATTTCAGGATCAGTATATTAAATAACTAAAAAATTCAAACAGCATCTATATTTAAGTATAGTTCTCATCTATACGTATAGTTAATCAATGCTCTGAATGACTCTGATTCCACAGTATTAATCTGAAAGTCATATTTTTATACAATTCTATCTAAAAAATAATATGTGCCTAAATACCTATGAGCGTGGAGTGTATACCTAAAATTATAAATTGTTGTTATGGCGCCAGTGCTGTTGTTGATCTGCCATCTACGTACGCACAGCACATTGTAATAGGTACATTTCTTTTACCACCGCCAGCCGTCCCGCCCCACAGACGCCCGACAACCGACTGCGACTGGATTTACAAGTCAATGCCGTGATAAGCGAGTAAGCAACATGTGTTATGATAATGGCTCGCACCGCGTTGCCACCTGCTTAACTTTACTCTATTGAATACGTCTTTAGACATGTCTTAGACATATATTGCGATTTATGGCATCTAGTAATTAATAATGAGTTCAACCCACGGATCTATACCTAAACCGGATTGAGTACAAACTTTTATGAGCCAGTCAAACTTGAACCTTATTCTCGCGTAATACAGTTAATATCCTGTTATGACAGACAGACTAGAGAAAGCGGTCCGAGCGAGAGCAACCAACCGGAGGGCGGTGTCCCACTCGCACAACTTGCCAGTGTAAAAAAAAATATGTTGTGGTATTTTAGAATACTGAAAACAATTACTTGCTTGTACTAACTAGTACTGCATATTTATCAGGCATAATTTAAATTTGACCTCATTCGTAATTGTATAAAATATCAACATTATTAACTGACTAAAACCTTGTATTGCAATAAATATAGTAGTATTTTTCAAATATTAATTGGTATCCCCAACGTTAATGGTGTCAAATTTGAAATTATGAAAATAAGCGGCTGATGAAATTAGTTGAAAATAGTGAAAACATGTTGTGTAAAGGGTTGTAAAAGTGAAAGGTTTATTAATTGTGAAATATCATTTCACAGGTAAGGAACAATTTGTTATATTTTACGATAAAACGACAAGACAAATGTCAAACTGATTAGGGTGACTATGACTTGGGCTGGTTTTGCAGAAATATTCGTTATTAAGTGTTTAGTGAGAAAACCTTTTCTAAATGTCAGTTGAAATTCAATTTTTTAACAATTTTGTTATCATTATGAGCTTTTGTTTAACTTGGACTGTATGTGATTAAACTGTGCAAAGACTTAAGTTGTCGTTCCAATTTTTTAACCATTTTACAGCTACTTTCCGGTATCCAATTGAGCTGAAATTTAGCATACTTATGTACAGTATGCTAATTTTCACGCATACTGAAAACGCAACGCATACTTAATGAAATGACCGATTTGTAATCGATATACATTTTACGTCGTGCATTTTTTGATGGTGTACAAATTTTTCAGGTAAAGATTACTCACGGGTTCAGCAATATCACTATTAGCAGAAGGTTTTAAAATGTGCAGAGCATTTAAAAGTTAGGCCATTCTCTGGGTGAATTGACATTTGACACGTATTTTGATATTTTCTCTTCGTTACTAAAGTTCGAAAGTAAAGGACTATTGCGACCAATATTAGATTTCATGTATATTTATTTGGATTTTTCATTAAAAATATCCTTTCATTAGTGTACTTAAATTTTACTACACACGTGAGTGAACCCGTTTCATAATATTTTAAGTAAAGTTTTAAGAGAGACTGAGTAGTTACCTAAGTTTAAGATTGACAAGGAGATACAACTTTTCCTGCAAAGCTACAAATACTCGTAATGTTGACGCAACAGAACACACTCTCAAGTTTAAAACTTCTTTCCTGCTCCAACGTTTTATTTTGCATGGTAAATTTTTAACATAAGTTATCTAATTTATATTCCGTAGATCCTATACTAACTACCATTTAAAGATTTGCGCATATAAGATTTACATACTGTATATGTAATGAAACTGGGTAAGCTAAGTGATTGCCACCCTGGGCTCTAGTAGGGCCAGAACAGAATCAACGGTTACCATGAACTTTGAAATCACAACGCCTGACTGAAACCTTAAATTTGAGTTTGATTCTGAATTTCTGATTTCTTTACTACTTATTCACAGCGCTAACCATCATTACTTAAACCTCTGATTACGCATTGTTGTTACGTGCTTCTGGGGTCAAGATATACTAGGAACGACAGTTGTAGAGCGAGGTTGTGAATCACAGAGCGGACCGTTGCTAAGCCGTTATTTTAATTAGTTTAGCTCCGCGAAATCAATTAACAGCTATATGAGATTTATTTCAGTGGATTGATTGGATGGATTGCTCCGTTTGAGTAGTTGTTTAAAGGTCGATGTCAAGTTCTTCTACGTGGCAGGAGTGAGAAGACGAAGGACGAACAATAATCAATTTTAATGTTGCCAAAAATGTCAAGGGTGCTGCAACATGGTTAGACGGCATTAACTACACACTCGTATAATTGAGTACATTTGAGTGTTGGAGTTATGTTATGGAAGTCGCGCAAAATGAATTGAGTTCAATGTATCTGTTCGATGGCCACTGTCTAATGTAGCTCGGAATCAAGGGAGCAGTTGCTATAATTGACTAGGTAAAAAACAAACATGGCACCTACTCACTAGGTTCACTGTATCAAAGTATTGAAAAGGGGTTGAACCACGGATCTATACCTAAACCGGATTGAGTACTGTGACGAAAAAGTGTGACCGACAGAGAAGCCAAACTCGAGGATTGCATCTCGTTTTAATTAGGGTGACCAAGTACATCTGTGGATATGAGGATTATTTCTAATATAGGTTCTATGTACAATGAAATTTAAACTAAATTAGGTAGTAAATAAAATAAGAATATTTTTCAAAGAAATATTTATTTTCGCTAATCACAAGTTTGTGTATCCAATTATCCATACATTGTTAAACAATATAGTCTTGTGTAATTTTTGCCTAAGCCCTACTTTATTTTCCAAATCTCTTAACAAATGTGTTCTCCCGTGATGGGCCATGCGTAAATTAAAAAAAGACGAGGACGAGTTTTAATTCACCATCAACAGATCAGCACGGTGGTGCCATGATACACGAGATCGGTAGGTAACAATACAATATAACTGTTACCGAACTTGCCGGTATCCAATTGAGCTGAAATGTAGCATACTTATGCTAAAACGTATGCTTCATTGCTAAAACGTAACGTAAGTAATGACAGATTAAAAATAAATAGACATAGAAAACATTTATTCGTGACAATGCACATCATGACGCACATCATGTTTTGACTAATCACCTTATGTTTATGTTCTGTGGATTCTTCATTTTTCTCGACGTGTATAAGTATGTACATTTGGTGTCATCGTCAAGTGTAATTTACGTATAGAATATTTGGTGTAGTGTACAGTTTTCATGTACTCAACATTTTGAGTGTCGTTCGTTTCCTTGAGGCATTAAATTGACACATTTGCATGCAATAAAACATCGCGAGCTAAATATAAAATACTTTACGTCCATTTCCTTTGATTTATTCCAGTCCACCTTGAACGAGTGGCAAGGTCAATGGCAACGATACTACGTAACTCCAACACTAACCGGGGTGGTATTCACAACGTCTACCAACAAACAAACCAGTGTATGTCTAACCCCCCATTACATCCGTCCATCCCGTTGATCTTTCTGGTGCTGTCACCACAGGATTCGCGGAGTGGCCTCGGTGCGTTGACGATCTGAGTCCGTTGTGCAGCTACACCTTCGCATTCCAGGATGATATGAGGACCTGACAGGCATCATCGGGGGCTGTGTGTCGTACCTAGAACATATACAATTATGTTGAGTGGCCAATATCCAGTTCAGTGTATGAAAGTCTGAGTCTATCTGCATTTGCTGGAGACACAATGAATCCTCAAATCAATAAAAGGTCCGGAACGGGTTTGACTCAAGAGTGCAAGCGTCGATAGGCCTATGCTTACTTGTCACCGTCGCGGTATTATAAAATGTCTCAGGGTCAAGTTAAGTTCAGTAAGAGGTCAACTAAGTTTGTTATAAATTGCGTTCCTCCCGTCGCCGCAAAATAGGCGGGTACCATGAATGCAATTCTTAGAACTGGGAGCCCGATCAATCTTAAAATTATCGCATATTCTTGCCGGGCACGGGGGCAGTAAACATGAGGGTCAAAGCAGTAGCGTAACCTTTGAGCTTGAACTGGTGACCGTCATTTTGTAATTCAATATAAAATTTGACATTAATGTGTTCATTTCATTAGTTAATGTATGTTGAGTTCACGGACGTTCCGTACTTTTTCTGACTAGACTTCTAAGTCGATCTCTACAATTTCGTATTGTTAATACAATAGCAGTTTCTAGTACAATACCAAATTATAAATTGTTTTTACTAAGCAACTTTGCAAATGGAATTTGAAAACTCACTGTGACTGATGGAGAGACACGCCAGACACAGACCAATTCTGTTACTGCTGGTTACGAAACGAAAAGCAAAATGTAGGTAAATGTTAAATATTAACTTCCGAACCAAACTTTTTACTTAAATTGCACGAATCATTAATATGCGCATGCGCATTCGATTATGAAAAGGTTAGTGTAATTGACTCTGGAATATAATCTACTAAATTGTTTTGTTTACATACCTACTCATATGTGGCTACTTAATTTGAAATGAAACGCTATTTTAGTCCATAAAAAAGTTTACGCACTAACACAGCCCACGAGATGAGGCATACCTTTCTAATACCTTATTATTAATATAATCTTGTTCGCTTTAGAAGAATAAATAAATTTATATCGAAAAAATATATATATAATAGTTTAGGAGCAACGACAAGAACATAGCACTTAAGAGGGCGCAGTACGCTCGGTTCTCCATACAAACGTATTTACCCTCTCATTTTAAAATGCCATGCTAGAATAACATGAAAGTTTGTATACACAATGGGATCCGGCATATCTAGGTCAGAAATTAGTTTCTACTAGTTTCTCGGTATTAGAATAAAAACAAAAGAATATTATAGGTATTTTATTTTTTATTTTTCAATATACTCCTCTCCTATGGGTATGCACTTATAAGACCGGTCAATTAGTTTTTTAACCCCTCATAAAAATATTTTTTGTCTTTGGTGTAAAATGCTCCTAAACTACTGTTTTCGATGCTTTATCGTTAGAAAATTAATTTCCACATAGATTATTTTTGAGATTGGTAAACAAATAGAAGTCACTCGGGGTCAAGTCTCGACTATACGGTGGGTATGTAATTGTTTCGAGTCCAGATTCAAGAGCAGCAGCCTTGGCAATATGAGCAGTATGCACAGGGGCGTTGTTGTGAAGAATCAGAACAACCTTGGCTAATTTTTCCCTTCTGTTTTGTTTGATTGCTTCCCTTATTTGGCATAGAAAATTAGCGTAGTGCTCTCCTTTAATCCCTTTTCTTTATAATCGATCAGCAATATTTCATCACAATCCCAGAATATTGTGACCATGACCTTTCCAGCTGAAGGCAACACCTTGAAATTCTTGGGATGAGGAGTTCCTTTAATGTGCCACTGCACGGACTCTTGTTTGCTCATTTGTCATAATGATGAACGCACGTTTCATCTTTACTAACAAAATTTTGCAGTATCTTATCAGGAATTTCAACACAAACCTCAAGAAATTCGGAACAACAAGCAACACGCGTATTCTTCTGAAGCGGTGTCAGCATTCGCGGTACCCATCTCGTACTGACTTTTGGCATATTAAGATGGTCATCAATTATATCGTGTCTAGTACCAATAGAAAGGTTGGTTCTTTGAGCTATATCTTTCACCTTATTCAACCATCTTCAGACATAATTTTCCCCACTTTTTTAAATTTTCTGATGAAGTAGCTTCGACTGGCCGATCAGCTCTATGGTCGTCTTCGATACTCTCTCCCCCATGCTTAAATTGACTTGACCACTTCTGAATTGTTGATAAAGAAGAAGCAGACTCACGGTAAACATAATCCATTTCTTTTTTATAGCATATTGATTTTTTACCTGTTTAGTCAAGAATTTTATTACCGCTCGGTGCTCTAATTTAACCAACATTGAAAAATCGCTCATAGTGATCACGTTTGTTCGGTACTTGCAAAAAAACAAAAGAACATCGCCGTTTGAATTTTACTTTTTTTTAATATTAATTAATGACTTTATTATTGTAACCTTCAATATCAATATGGGAAAGGATGTTATGTCGTTTTCAATTGTTTTCAATAATAATGTTAGTTAGCGTCACGGTGCCAAATACATATTATATTATTGGATATGTGTAATCTTGAACCAAAGTAACCTAAAAATTAAGTCTGTTCAAAAAATTTTTTTTTTCAATAACAATATTAAATAATTTGTATTTGACTTGTGCCGGCCAGTATTCAAAAGTTTACCAAATAGGTTTAAAAGATGTCAATACCGAGAATTTATTGAACACCCCTCGTAATTACAGGTAATGCTTTTTAAAGTGCGAAAAAGGAGTCCACTCAGCACAATGTCGGGCCACAATGACCCTGCTGCAGCTGATATTATGTGGATCCTTAGGTTGAGTGTCACATGACCGCCCTTAGGTTACATACCTGTTTACTTATTACATATTTTAAAATATAATTAAACACATACAATTTTTTTAATATAAAATATATTTGTGTTACGACCTATTAATAATCTACAGTTCGGAAATGAATACATATATTAATTGAATCTGCGGCTGAAGCAACCAATAAATCTAATCTACTAAAAACCCAAGCAGCTGTGTAGTTATCTAGACATAATCGTAGCCCCCGGGGTTAAAGTTGAGTGTCATCCAGAACCGGTCACAAGATCTGCTAGAAGGAAAGCTGGTTTGCTCTTAGATGCAATACGTCTGGTCGGAGCTAAGGTCGTGACGGACTTGATTTTTGGCCCGACTTTTAACCATCCAGAAAGAATTACACTTAGGCCACGGGTTGCCAGCGGGCAGTTAGATGCATTGCGTCATGCCTGGAACTAAGGTCGCGGCGTTTTTGAAGCATAGATTGAGAATATGCCCTACATTTTACCATCCAGTAAAATTTCATTGCACTATCGGCTTAGTCTCCTAACGCTGAAACTCGGCAATATAAAAATGAAAGCACCTTTACGGCGGTGTTACGCTGACCTATTTAGTATTCCAAGAATCCACGATAGACGCCTGTTTGCCCTAAGATGCATTGCGTCTGACCTGGAGCGAAGGTCGCGGCGCCCTTGAGAATATGCCCCACTTTCAACCGACCTTCTTTATTGACCTATTTGCCAACTTCATCACCTTTGTTCCGAGGATTTTTATGGTTTTACATGCGATCAACAACAGAACTTAAGGCCTTTTACATGGTGCAGTGCAAGATTTGAAGATGAAGTAGAACGTGTCGTACCTTGGTAGCCCGCATCCCCGCAATGTGATAAAAATCTCATGCAAGTTTTTGCAAAATTTTGGAAACACGTCAATTCAATTCAACATTTATTCATGAACAATGCAATGATTGTGTTTGAAATTTGTACATACACTTAATAATCGAAATAAATACTAGAACTAGGATCACGCACATAATTTTACCGATATTTACTAAAAACTTGTTTTTTTTTAAATCGTGTGCAAATATTTCTTCAATACTGTAGAAGCACCCTCTCAACAAATATGCTTTGTGTACTTCATTGAAATAATTCAAACAAAATTCTAAATAGCTACAAATACAAACAAAGATGACTGCTAACTTCTGTTCTTTACTTTAAAAGGAATTAAAACTATGGCTAGTTGGCATAGGTATCCCAGCTCCGATATTATTATTAGTGTGAGTACGCTGGTTAAGTTATACACTATATTGTAAAGATACCCACCTTAATATATTAATAAAACACATTGTACGGTTCTGTGTTTAGGTATCAGTAGGGAGGCCACGTCGCTAAAAACTAAATGTGCGTTTGATTGAACAGCCGCATACCAAACCAACAAGTGCTATGCGGCTGTTCACTCAAACACCTCATTTGTCGAAATCGGTTGGGTAATATATTGGAATATACTGTAAATATTTTTACAAGCACAATCGTCCACTTAGCTAAATTATAACTTCCAACCGGGGTGTAAAATTTATCACCGCGCGGGATTTGAACCCACGACCTCTGGAATGCGTCCATCGCTCGTGGCAACGGATCTTTCAATCAGTTGACTCTTCTAATTAATTAAATACTACAGTTAAAATGGGGTAGCACATCGTTACTAAAGATTCTTAATGTAATTTGAGACGTTGCTGCGGTTTCAAAAGTTATAGCAACTTCGCGGTAGACGTTGCTATACAAGCCTCCCTAAGGCTAGAAAGAAAGAAGAAGAGTTAACTGATAGAAAGATTCCTTGCCATGAGCGATTCCCGCGGTAGCTCAGTTGGTAAGAGCGATGGAGCATATTGAGAATATGTATTTTGAAGAGTTTGTAGAAAGAGTATACATATATTTTAAGACACCACACTTACGAATAAATATTCCAGTAACCATTTATATACCTTATTGAAATAAGATAAAGTTTGCTACTACTCGCATAAGTTAATTTGTTTGTATTTAAAATTCTGCTTATACTCCCAGTGTTTTACTTGTAGATTTAGATGCGACGTCTACGTATCTTAAACTACTTAGTGCAATAAGAACTTTACACTTTTACTACATAATTTATAATAATTACTCAATAAGAATTGTTTTTGCTCTAGGTAAAATATGCGCCGTAAGGTCGACAGAGCGGCTTGCCATTGCCAACACCCCTAATGACATTAAAATAGTGAGTAGCCATTATTTATGGTTCCTACATTAGTTTTTATTATGTTGACATACCATATCCTATGATCCCAGGCAGAGAAGAAAAGTCAAACGTGTCGCCTATCATTTAAATCTCATCATCATCATATCAGCCGAAGGACGTCCACTGCTGGACATAGGCCCCCCCCCAAAGATTGCCACAATGACCGATCCTGTGCCACTCGCATCCAGCGGACTCCTGCTACCTTTACCAGGTCAACAGTCCACCTTGTGGGCCTTCCGATGCGTGGTCGCCACTCGAGAACCATTCCGCCCCATCGGCCATCGGTTCTACGTGCAATGTGCCCCGCCCACTGCCACTTAAGTTTAGCGATTCGGAGGGCTATGTCTGTTACTCATTAAAATCTAATTGGTTATAAAATGTTACTAAATGACAGGCGACTTTTGAGTTTTAATCCGCGGGTCCGCGGGCCAGGCCTATAATACATTAACTGGACAATGGTTGCCTGACAACAATTCGCTGTACGTTGCTTATTTAACACTTTAAGTGCCAGGAACCCGCTGGGTGGGCGCTCGACTAGTAGGCGCTTTCCGCTACATACCGTTTTTCGCATGTTTTCAGCTACGAGCGTAGCGCTACGAAATCGCTGGCAGTTAAAGTGTAAAGTAAAGAAAGTAGCTGGGCACATACGTTACTTTTGGACCCAGGAATGAACGCCGAATTTTCATTGTTGGGTAGAGCGCTCGTGGCCCAGCGGCACCCGCCTACCGCGTGTGGTATGCGAGGTTAAACAATGTGGGCGCAGGTCAGTTCTTGGATGGGTTACCGCTTTGAGTGGTTACTAACTGAGCGCTCTCGTGCTTTGGAAGGCACCTTAAGCCGTTGATCCCGGCTGCTGTTTACGACAGCAGTCGTTAAGCCAAGTTAGAGGCCTTCGGGCGGCTTGAGAACTTCTAACAGTCAAGTTGCCCACTCACTTGACAAAGGAGGGTCGAAGTTGCACCACGTCCGTAGGGAGTACCCACCGCTACCCTACACGTGACCCCTGGGTGGTGCTAAAAGTGCAACAAAAACTGGCAACCGTACTTGTCTTCTCGAAGATCTCACGGTTCGTAAATAAATGCCATACGATAAAAAAAATGTTGGGTAACAATTAGTGAGTTGATGGAGTAGGGGCCAGTAGATTTTTTGTAAATATTTCACTCTTAACACATGCTTTCTTGCTGACTGTACTTATTGTTACATTGTCATAGTCATAGTCATATCATTTATTGTCATTGACTCTGCAAAACATCTGCATGTCGATTTTCAAGTCTTTTGGAAGTGGGTGAAAATCGTCTTGAAAGCGTTCAATGTCCATTGCATAGTTTTTTAGAATAAATAAAATATAAATAAATGAATATTGGGGGACAACCTTACACAAATCGATCTAGTCTCAAACTAAGCAAAGTTTGTAATATGGGTACTACACGACGATATACATACTTATATAGATAAATACATACTTAAATAAATACATAGAGAACATCCAAGACCGAAGAACAAAATATGCACAAATAATGCCCTGGCCGGGATTCTAACCCGGGACTTCTAGCTTCGGAGGCAGTGTCACTACCAACTGGGCTAAACAGGTCGTGAAATCAATACAGAAAATAAGAACTTTTAAAAGTGAGGTTATATTTATGAATTGACAAATATGTTGTAGAGACTGGTAGGGAACATCATCATGGCATTTAGTCCGCCTTTTGTACGTTAAGATTTCTTTTTGTGCAAGTGCAATAAAGATTAAATAAAGAAATAAATAATAATAAAAATAATAATTAAACTTAAATTAAACGCCGTCCAGGCATCCATATATGGCCCACGATACTTTTTTATAGCTATGTGACATAAAACATCAGTTTCTCACTAACAATAAGAATATTATTATAAAGAGAACGCGTGCTTTTTGTGATGTTACCGCCATAAAAGACAATGGGTCGGCATTCTTTACTTTAATATGCATGATCAATGATCATCATTAATAGAAAACATAGAATATATTAATATGCGATGTGTTAGTTGCCAGGCGGATAACCCAATAGGGACTCCATAGACAATAATCTGTTGTGACAAACGAAAACCGATAGAGTTAGAATTGATTGGATGAAAGTTGGGTTTGCAATATTCTGCCGTTTTTAATATCCGTATATATTTCGAATATAAAAGGTTATTTTATATTTCGAAATTATATAAGGTTTTTTTTTTATTAAAATAAAGTACAGTTTAGTAGATACAGTAACCATCCCATAAAATATCACTTTCGTGTTGTCTCTGACCAACTTTTTTCAACAATACCTGAAAGATTTTCATATTACCTATAAGTTTACTTGGTGAGAAGAACTTAGACTCCTTCTAAGATCGCCAAGAAGATCTTGTCACACAAAACGGTTTATTTCGGAGAATTATCGTGATTTTTCAGACAAGGGTGATATATTATTGTCCGGTACTATCGTAATGAAATTACGACACACTACTAATGTATATGACTTACACACGAATTCAAATAAATTAGCAGAATCAGTCATGTCACCGCTATATTTACATATGTCTATATTGTTTACCAGTTAGGAGACAGCAGCGAGGAACGCCCATTAATGGGTTTTATGCGTGTATCATAATCATTATGATTGATTTTCGTTTAAATAGTATTTAAAAGCGGACTAAGGGCATAAAGTTGTTATTTAGTTTCTGATTCCTCAACTCTGTAACTTAGTGTCATATTAAATAATTAATTCAGAATATTGACCGAATCATCGCCATCATCACTACACTCAAAGCCCGATCCTCTGCTTTACGAAAGGGTGTTTTTTTAAAGTCTTTATTTAATTAAAATGGAGTTTTGTCCCGCAGTGACTATGCCAACCCCGTGAGTGAGATTCAAGTTATAGTATACTTTAGCTTAATTCAAGATTTACTTTTACTACAATACTTTGGAGTATAGTTTGCATAACATCCTGGCCTCGTCCGATAATGGCGAAGCCAAATTGCTATTACAAACACCTATATTATTTACCCTTAGTTTTGAGAATATCATCTCATCTCGCTGGGCCTCGTTGCGAACACATTCCATCAAAACATGCTAGACGTCTTCCACGACATCGCACTCCTCAGGGCAGTTAGGAGAGTCCGATATATCCATCAGAAATTTAAACTTGTTTGATAACAGCGGAGCCAATTATAGGATCTCACAGATAGTGCTAGAATATAAACAGATATTACGGGACTAATTTACACAAATCGATCTAGTCTCGTCTTAGTAGTAGTAAGCTTAATAAGGCTTGTATTATGCTAGACGACGATTTATTATTTTACTATTTATAAGTCTATTTCGTCCATCCTAGCAGATTGTTCTGTTATGTCTGACGTAGACTCGTAAAATAGGGCGTTTACACAGATTTCAATATTTTGTGAATGATGTCTACACATTTTCGCGTCTTTTTGTACCTATATGTGATATGGATTACGTACTACGTATGTCTTATTGAACCCTGTGAAGCGTAAATAAGTTTTGTGGGAGCCCTATTTTAATCGTGTGCTACTCGTATATGCTGACTTGCGTAAAACTCGTCAACCAGTCGCATCAGTCGCGATGCAGTCGCATTATTTCCCCCCTGATGAACGAAACGCACAATTGATTTCCACTTATTACAACATAAACTGACAGACGCGACATAAACAAATTGAAACTCCTCGTAACCGATTAACGATATCATAATGTTTATTGTTTACAGCTTATTCAATAACACTTCTGTTTACGGCACTGATTCGTCATCGTTCTTCTCAGTACGATTTATCGGCGTGCACCACAATATATTTCATAATGATAAAGGATATTGCATTTAGATGTGTAAGAGTATATGTAAATAAACAAAGCATTTCCATCGACCAATTACCGGTTAGAAACAAACCGGTATTTAATTTCGGTGCGTCGCATATTATATTGACATTGTTGTTTGTATAAATTCCATTTTAATTAGCTTATTAATTGTGGTTTAATTATACTCGATAGTAATTTAAGCGCGTGACGCGCCACGACCATGCTATAACACTACTGAATAATGACATTCCTTCTTTCGATAAGGATTTTCCTATACTCCATCCACTACACACTGTCATAGGACCTAATGTCATTACTTAAGGATTCCTTTCCACTAGATATGTGCTATGCAGCTATGCTTCGAGAATGTGTAAGCTACGTTATAAGAACCCGTTTCCACCAGTGCTATGCTATGTGGACAATGAATATGATTGGTGGATAAATGAAACGCATCCATATAGCAACGTAGCATAGAACATTTCTGGTGGAAAGGCACCCTAAAGGTAATGTCCTTATTATTAATAGAGTCTGGGCCCCATATCGGAGAGCCCATGTATCAATAGTAAAATTATCTTTACACCACACTTTTTGGCCAAGTGGTGACGTAAAATTGTGTAAAAAACACGGGTCGTAAAACAGAATGCCCTCTCTCGCATATTTATGACCCTCGTTTGCGGCTCGGGCCTCAAACATCTGCGATATCGGCCTTTCTTTGTTTTACAACCCTTGTATCGTAAATAGCTATTATTCCTGCCAGCGTGGCTCCGCCTGCGTATTTCAAATGACAAAAGCAATGCCGCGGGATAAAATATATAGCATCCGTGAATATACATTACTATTCTTAAAATATTCTTAAAGCATACGAATATTTTAAGAATGTGTACAAAGCGCGAGAGTTTAAAGTGTATTACGCGTAATATGACCACGAAAACTTCATCATACGTAATAGCGTAGAAGTCGTAAACGTAAGGCTTTTCATTTACTACGTATAGATAGACATCTTCCTGATCTGTTTATATTGATGTAAGTAAATATTGACAATATATTCTCGAGCTTTATCCATTTTACTAAGGTTATGTAAGCGAAATTATCCAGGAACGCTCCCATGGCACGAGATATTGTAATACTGTGGCACGGGCATTCCGGGACAGAAGTAAGAAAAAGTTCGTCCCTAATACATTCCGTTGCACAAAGCCTCACGACACTTAGGAAGCTTGATCTCGAGATCTCGACTCGATTCTGTTACAGCGGAGTTGCGAATGTTCAATGTTGCGATATTGGCAATTTCTCCCGCTCGGATGGCTCGCTTATCGCACTAGACGACCATTATTTATTGAGTGACGTAACCACTCGTTTCTCACTTGTCGACGGCGCGTTGTTCTTTCTTTTTGGTAACTTAATGGTGTGTTGACATCTCGTAAGTTGGGGTAGCATGTTTTTATGACGTCGCTGGACTGTTTATGTTTGTGCTTGTAACAAACTGCGCCAAAAAAGGGAGAAGTGTTTTATTTTTTATTTGCTCCTACGGATTTTAATATACAAGGCGCTTTTATATTCGCCTTACGAGTACTTAGTCGGTTAAGGGTTTCAAAAATAACTTGTGTATCAGTTTTTATAAGATAAGAACTCATTTATTAAAATAAGATTCATTGAACCACTTTTGCATCGTCATCAGCTACAACAATCTTAAATAAGTACATTCAGGTCTGTTAAATCTAAAACTATCAAAAATGACATTAAGTACATATAGTAAATGGATATGAAAGTACAAGCATGTTTACATGAGATTATATTTTAAAATCAAAGCTTCGTATAAGTAAAATGGTCAATTATTCAGCTACGATGAAGTGCATCGTCAAAAGAACAGTAAATATCACACACATCGTATAATTAAATGTCATCAGTAAATATCATTGACAAATATTAGTAAATCAAAGTTAATACAAACAATGTCATAGGTCATGAATCATCACATTTATTATTTCACATGTTATTAATTCAATATATTTTACACCACACCTTGCCAAAAATCGCGTTTTTCCACACGTTGCGCGTCCGGAAAAACCCTCTTTTTGGTCAATTGGTGACGTAAAATTGTTTACAAAACACGGGTCGTAAAACAGAAAGCCCTCTCTCGCATATATATGACCCTCGCCTGCGGCTCGGGCCTCAAACATCTGCGACATCGGTCTTTCTTTGTTTTACAACCCTTGTATCGTAATGTACATTACACCATTGTAGATCGATCTGAAATGTTGCACAATGGAGTCATGAAGTTGGTTCCCTGATAGTCTCGAAGGCAGCCATAAGAACCTAAAACAGCCGCGCACTTGTATTTGATTAAGAAATGTCTCGATGAATAGTAAAAATACAGTCAGTACAGTAATAAGAGCTTGTTACCGTTTGTTGAACATTTTCAATGTTTCTGACTTAAGTGGTCGTGGATTTACCGCAGAATAACACTACTCGCGCTATCGCCAGTCTTGGCAGAGATCCAACCGACATCAAAGTAAAAAGAATAGCATTTTCCAAACAAGAATTATCATCAACGACGCCCCATAAATAAGTACCGGTGGAGATATTTTATGATTACTACTTTTTTTCGTAAAATGGCCTAATATGGACTACAAATAATACAAATACTAATTTAATTATTTCCCAAAAAAATATACACAAGACCCTACAGTAGACAGTTTTAACAACATTGTATTATGTACAGTACTTATAGCGCAACAGTGATAGCAAAAAACCTATTGTGTTTTGTATTTACGGAACTTGAAATACTCAAACAGTAAAGTTAACGTCGTTATATACAAGTATATGCCCATTTTATGTTACAGGCCATTGAAAAATATGAAAACTCAAGAAAATACGACAATAACATGTAGGAAAAAACATTTTAATCATTTGCTTGGCGTTTACAATGTCACAATTTTTATCATGTTATTTTTAAATTAGAAACGTGAAATAATATATAAAAAGTAAATACTTAAAAAAGGTGGCTTGGGCGGGTCGGCAACAGCCATAATATCACTTACCTATTGCTAATAAAATACATCCTAACTCCCGTAAACATTAAGAGAACCTATCTCACAGGTTTTTTAAGTAATTTTATTTAGAGATTCACCGGCCATCATATCAGTTGGGCTTGGGTTAGTCCGTTTAGACAAAAGTGGCTATAAAATTGTCATAATAGGGGCAGATTTTAACATTAGCTTAGCGGGCCCTGCTTATATCCTAATAAACGCGGGGATCAGGGTAAAAAAAGAATAAGATTTTATGAAAATTAACCTTATCTTAATTTCCGCAGTACTCCAGAACCCTAAAGTTGGGATATGTTTAACTGTTTAATTTTTTTATTAGATTATGGAAATTCTTGTTTGTAAATTCACTTGCTGGTGCGTAATATGATTAATATTAATTAGATTTTTTTTTTTAAATTGCATAAGGACTAGGTTATACTCTAACGAATTTTAGTGGCTCCTCTTTTAGTATTTTATTACTAGGTTCTTATTTGTCTAGATACTCGACTGATTGTCAAATTTATGTTTTTTTTTTCTAAATTAATCCAACGCAAGTAACGCGTGCAGATTAATGTTTTTAATCTAATCTAAACATACGCATTTCGAAAAAAAGAATAGCCTGATTTCAGTTTAAGGGATAAAAAGATACATTTATCTGTTTCCTTTACCGCACCGTACACCGTTGTTTTCCATTGAATGACAATAATTGATATGTGTTTTTGTTGCGTTCCAGGTGACGCGCTGCGGAGTGTAGTCAAAGCGGCTCTGCCGCTTTAAATGGACAAACGCAAGATGCTGCCAAAGAGAGCGCGTATGGATAGCATGCGGGGGCCCATCGCCAACGGACCCCTGCAGTCGAGGTGAGCACCTTCTCATTACTTACATCTTTTTTTAAATATTACGTCGGTAGCAAACAAGCGTACGGCCCGCCTGATGGTAAGCGGTCATTGCAGCCTATGGACGCCTGCAATTCCAGGGGTGTCACATGCGCGTTGCCGACCCTTTTGTAATATCCACACTCCTTTAAATAAATTTATACACTCCTTTCTTGAAGAGCTCCATATCCCTCGGGAAAACCCTCGGCAGGGAGCTGTTTCTACAACCGGAGCGTCCGAGGGAGGAAACTTCTCTGATACCGTACCGCACGCAACCATTTAGGTTCTAATCGCAAACAAAGGAATTTGAACCGTCTATATAGAAGTTAGATTTCGTATTTCAACGGCGGCGTCAGGCTACTCACGCACACTGTTTTTTTTTTTGTTGTGAATAGTATAATTTTACACGTGTCAGCAATGACAGGCTAAGGCAGCCAATCAGGCAACACATTCAATCAGCCTCTAAAAAAAATTAATAGATCCTAAAATAGCATAGCACGCACCATGATCTATAGAAATGGAAAACACAAATAATATAACAAATAGGAAAAGTAAAAAAGCGGCCAAGAGCGTGTCGGGCCACGCTCAGTGTAGGGTTCCGTAGTTTTTGTAATTTTTTCAACAACTATTCAACCTATCAAGTTCAAAATAATTTTCCTACAAAGTTTTTATAAAGTTCTACTTTTGAGATTTTTTTCATATTTTTAAACTTATGGTTCAAAAGTTAGAGGGGGGGGACACATTTTTTTTTACTTCTGGAGTGATTATTTTCGAAAATATTAACATTATCAAAAAAATATTTTAGTAAACCCCTATTTATTTTTAAATACCTATCTAACAATATATCACACGTTAGGTTTAAAATGAAAAAAAAAAATCACTCGCCACTTTACGTATAGGGGAGGTACCCTAATAAAATATTTTTTTCCACTTTTTATTTTACCACTTTGTCGGCGTAATTGATATACATATTATTACCAAATTTCAGCTTTCTAGTGCTAACGGTCACTGAGATTATCCGCGGACGGACGGACGGACAGACGGACGGACAGACATGGCGAAACTATAAGGGTTCCTAGTTGACTACGGAACCCTAAAAACAACCGAAAATGACACAACATGTTGCCAACCCATCAAAATTTGTCAAAATTATAATGGGTTTTCGCTTCTTTTACTTAAACCATACGGTACTGCGCTGCGTTTAATAATATATAGATAGAGTCATATTCAGGCCACTGTACTTCTACTCTCTGCGCCAAGTTCCCAGCTCCCGAGCAGGCCGCCAAACGGCGGCAACTCCAACAAAGCTCCGTCCATCTTATTGGGTTCACTCAACTTATTCTTTTCCGCGCTAATCCTATTTGGTTTCCATCAAAACTTGCCCGAAGGGGTTGCCCCCCGTCCCCACTCTTTGTTTGCAACCAAATCTGTTTTCGTCTGCCCCGGAGAAACTTTCCCCGAACTCGGGGTAAACTCCGCGTCCCCCGCTTGGAATTACTTTCTCGTTTCCCCGGACGAAACTTTCTCCCGGCAATAATAATAATTCTGCTCCGCTATGACGAAAGTTTAAATTATTAGTTTAATCGCACTGGCTTGCTTTAATTATTCGGGGGTGTTTAGGGGGGCCTGATTAGGCGACTCGACTCGGCTCGTCAGACAAGTTTCCAGTATTTGCTCGCCGATTTAATTTGCCACTCAATTTGGTCCCGTTCTCTAAACAGTTGTGTTAATAGTTCGTTATAGGATGGGTATGGATGTACGTTTGACCGAGGCTATTACTATTAGAGACCAAGTAAAAACGTGTACCTAACTAAAAGTTACGCTAATAAGCCACGTTATTCGTTTATCTATTTGCGGTACAATGTAGTGATATGTCACGCCAAGTCAAAATTCTTACAAACATCAGATTTATTTTCCTCACGACCAAAACTTCTCGATATCATTCTGTTTACCAATATTAAAATGGAATTTTGTAATACTATGTACATGAGTCACACGACCAACTATAACTTGGCTAAATATAGCCGGAGCTTTTTACCGGCTTCCCGGCTTACTCATTAAGGTATAGCATTGGCCAATGTATGGTTAGAATTACTCTGCAAAATCTGCAAATCATGCCATTACAATTTAGATCTTCCTGATAACTGTTAAGGTCGATATTTGATCTGGTGGTTTCGTTTCCAATATTCATCTCACATCATTTCAGTTTAGACGGAGGTCGTTAGCATGTGAGAATTGCGTACTCAGAATAGTCATAACGTAGTATGAGCAATAAAAAACAAAATTGCATACATATGTTTAGAGATGTACACTCGGCGTTAAAATGTATACACATTTTTCGCCTTCTTCGAAAAGAGTAAGGTGCAAATGTATAATAGTACTTACCTAAATTTCATACACAACTAGGGTGGTAAAGCAAAGAAAGGCTGAGATCGCAGATTTGGCGGCCCGAGCTGAAGGCGAAGGACGTATATATACGCGATCGAGGGCTTTATTTATTACCTCCCGTGTTGTGTACATAATTTTATTACTACACTTGGCCACAAAGCGGCTTTTTCCGTACGCGTAGCGTGCGGTAAAAGCCACTTTTTGGCAAGGTGTGGTGTAAACTTATTTGTAATGCCTACCCGAAGCAGTTGGCGAATACGAATACCTCGATCGTTTGTTGTATAATAATTTCATGGATGTTTGCTATTCTCGCATTTGCTGAACGATTCTCACGCCCGTCTATGTTTGTCAGCGGTCGACGAACTTTTAATAATAATCTTTTGTTTAATAATGGTGGTTAATTATTTATTAACATAACAATTACATTACCTTTTAGCTTTTCTGTGTCAGATAGGTTGTTTGAATATATCGCGTAGTGGGAATAAAAGTATCTTGTTTTTGGCCGTCAATGTGTTGTCCTATTAGATATTTATTATATTAGTTAAACTAAGTATGAATTCTCCTCTGAGCTCTGCAACCACTTTTATTTGTCGTACCTACTCATCACTGATGGCGAATGCTTTACCTTCAGATTTATCTATATATCTTATAAATTATATAATTACAAACATTTGTATTAATGTCAAAGAAGAATTCGCATCATGTATTCTTGTATTTTAGAGTAGACTACTCGTGTCGGTCGAGCAATTGCTAGCCAATTTTATCCTCTGCTATCTCCTTCGCCTTCTGATAAGACAAGACCTTAACGTTCTCTATTATTTGTTTAAAGTAGTTTCTTTTTGGCCTTCCTCTTTCCCTCTTACCTTCAATCTTCCCTTTTGTAAAAGTCCTAAGGAAAAAAATCATTTCTTAGCAGATTCATGTCCTACAAATAGAAAGTAATAAAATTAATAGAAATGTTTCCCAACAACGATCTTCTAACCATATTTGGGAGTCCAGTGGAAATATCTCCATATATTTATTTTTCATACAATGACCGTGCCCATACCACAGGCCATAACACCGTCGCCTATGGAAAATAGAAATAGAAATAGAAAAGCTTTATTCATGGCAAACAGAGAAAATGTTAAAAAAGTTTTACAATTTTTAAAGTTTACCATGAAATGGTCCCGCAGGTCAGCATGGTGCTGACTCAGGAGTCAGCGCTGGTCTTCCGGCAGGACCATTGATGGGTCACGATCTGTGCGGCACAGCCAAGTTCACACACACGTACACATTTCATAAACAATAAATAATAATAATAAGGCACAAATGCGTGTACGTTTAAGTGAACCCGACTGTACCACACGGCCTTATACAAAAATTGAACGCATCCAGGCGTCTAGCTCGAAGCGAGTCAGTGGCTTAAAGTACGACTTTTTGCAAAGGATGCTACTTATAGTTTAACTCGTTTGTATCAGATGTCACTGGGTGCTTCCTCTGTCGCACTTACGTATTGGAGTGACAGAGATGCAGCGGTCGTACGGTTAGTTCTTACTATATGCCACAGTAGCGCTCGATCTATGTGGAGTATTTCACTGACATCTCTATGACTGTTTCTTATCTCTGTAATCTCTGTATATATATTTTACTTAGTGCTATTCTCTTCGAACATAATAAAACATACACAAGAATTTCACAGTTTTTAGGGCAAGAAGAATATAATCAGTATAATCACTACGTTTTAGGGACAGGAAACACAGGTAAGTAACACTTATAAAACAGGACTATGGACGCTTGCGACTCCAAAAAGAACCACAAGCGCGTTGCCTTTTATTAACTTGAGGATTTGGATTTAAAATCGGAACAACATCCAGTTTCATCTATAAACCTTCTATTTTTAAAACTGGTACTGAAAAATAATTTTCATGTGCTCTGCCTACCCCTTTTGGGAATATAGGCGTGAGTTTATGTATGTATGTACAGCACCCAAACCTTAGCAGCAGAAAATAGCTATGTAGATTGACATGCGTGAATTTATTTGTACAAAGCTCATTCGTTTTGATACCTAAGTACCTAATGTGGAAATAATTCTGAGCTATTGGTTCGTAGCTACATCTGCTGACTACATTGTCGTATTGTATAGTATTGCAGTATTTTGACTACTGTAACTGTTGTAATTATACAGATGAATCACGGCGCCGCTACATATTATACGTCGCAGTCGTTTAATTATGCCATTCATTCAGCGCGCGGGCCTCGCCCGGCGCTCGGCTGTTTAAAGTATTACCATTCGTTACCACGTCAAGCCTTTTACATCATTTAAATAATTAATAATATTTTTCCTAATTTCACATATTTCTCTAGCGGTTTATAGCATGCACCTTCCAACCAAATTTCATAATTGTAGTTCTTAGTCTCCGAGTAAATCGGCTGTGACGGACGGACAGACGGACATGACGAATCTATAAGGGCTCCGTTTTCGCCATTTTGGCTACGGAACCCTAAAAAGGACGCATCTTGGCCATAGATAATTGTGACATCATTAGGCACATTTATCTACAATTTATAATCGCGTGTTTTTGACGTCTCGTAAAAAGTTGCTGATTTGACTATCAGTGAAATACCGTATTGGTAATGACCATGGTAGTTTGAAATCGTACTCCACGCGTACGTTGTCGCGTGCAAAAGCTAGTATTTAGTCATTTTAGTACCTTGTCACTTTCACTACTTTACACGCATCCCAACTGTCGCAGTATTGTTATGTTAGTGCGACAAAGTACTAAATGATCATCTACATTCGCTGTTGACTGTACATGGCCCGTATGTTATAATTTTTATATGAAATCCTCCAATCACGCAAATTCTAGGTACATTCGTATATAATTTATGAGACGGACGCAGCGGTTGGCATGATCAGTTTGTTATCATTCGGATTGCGTCCGCCATGATTAATGATTAACGTCCGAACCGCGGAGACGTCAGTCGTGATGAAATGCTATTTTTAATATTAAAGGACATCAATCCGGTAATTTTAGCTTCAGATCTAATACTGGCGGAATGGACGTTCTTTCTTGAAGTCTATTATTTTTGTAAATTTTTGGGTAATGCCTAAGAAAACAAACAATGTTCTTTCGGGATTTTTTGTGACTTTCCTTATCCGGCTTAGCATTTCTCTTGTCTTTGGCACTGTAATAAACTGAAAATGACAAAATAATTGGTCTTCTATCGGAAATATCGCGCAGTCCGTATATCAGCTAATAAGCTGATATTTATTTTGTGTGAACGGATCTTAAAATTTTTTTCTTCGTTACTATCTTGTAAGGACTTTTGTCAAGATTTGAGTTCAAACATTTTGAATTTTGTAAGGCCTAACAAAAACTTTTCTTACAGTACATTTAACATTTATACTGTACTAGCTTTTGCCGGCGACTTCTCCCGCGTAACCGTAATCCCCTACAGAGAAATACTTAGTATTGATATTAAATTGTGTAAGCGAATGCTTAATTATAACTCCCTCTATTGCTAAAAATAAAATAGAAATTACTGTTTAAAAACAAATAACGTGTTTTTTTTTCATAGAGCCGATTTTATCTAATCGTGTTTTAGGGACACCATACTTTTTCATTGTAGGTATAATGAAAATAACGTATATTTTTTGACTTCGCCAAATTAAGTGGTTTCTCATAAATAACTGTTTACGAAAACCAATTGAGGAGTGTCTTTTCAAAAGGGCTTATTTTTATCTTAGCGGTACTTCTAAAAAGAACCTTGCTCTGGAAAACTTTAGGTCCAATTTGGAAGTAGAGTTACAGAAAAAATAAACCCTTTTGAAAAGACACTCCATTTGGGTCTAGTCTCTAGTAGGTAATATTATTTAAGTTATTAATATTATTTTTATTAATATGCGTGCCCTATGCCTCGTACTCACACTTACCCTTTATTCTCCTTGACTCCTTATTATCATTGTTCTCTTTATTTTTACATTTATTACGAATCTTAAGTATGTGGTTCCTTGTCTGTCACTCTTCGCTGTTCAGATCTATTTTTACAGCCCTGGGCTCCACGGAAGACCAGCGCTATGGCATTTTACTAATAAATGTCAAAGCATTATGCTGACTGGTGTCCCTTTGCGGCCACTGTAGCAGCACCACTGCTTTTTGTAATGGTTCACTTATTTTAAGTAGGTTAAATATTTTAAGTTAAGCTAGTTATTTTGCTGTCGTTTCTACTAACATTTTAATTGTAATGTGCTGTTATTTTGTGGTTTGCAATAAATTGGTTTCTATTCTATTCTATTCTAGTCAACGTCTTAAGCTTGAAGAAGAAACGTACAGACAGAGTTACTTTCTCATTTATAAAATTAATATGGAATATGGATGTATTAAACCGGCTTAGCATTTAAGTCATGGATACCTATCATCACCGCCATATCAGCCCATGGACTCCCCCAATTTCATGGGGGTAAATGCCATAATCGCCACGCTTGGCATGCGGGTTGACGATCACAGTATCTCCACCACACTCCAAGGTTGCTGCTGCCCATTCCACTGTGGTCTTGGTCGTAGTTCTAGGACATACCCGGGCCCAGATACCTGTAATATAGTGCAATTTGTATGAATGGTACAATGTTTAACATAATGGCGTGTTGTTAATTGCAGGCCGCTGGTGGCGTTGTTGGACGGACGGGATTGCACCGTCGAGATGCCGATACTCAAGGACGTGGCGACGGTCGCGTTTTGCGACGCGCAGTCCACCTCCGAGATACACGAGAAGGTACGTCCCTAGTTCCTAACCAGGGTTTTCCATGAAAAGTCTCTGACTTCCCGGAACTTGAGGGACTTTTCTAGGGTTCCGTACCCAAAGAGTAAAAACGGGACCCTATTACTAAGACATCGCTGTCTGTCCGTCCGTCTGTCTGTCACCAGGCTGTAGCTCAAGAAACTCGATAGTTAGACAGTTGAAATTTTCACAGATCATGTATTTCTGTTGCCACTATAACAACAAATATTAAAAACCGGTCAAGTGCAAGTCGGACTCTGCCATTTTTATAGATAATGGTACGGAACCCTTCGTGCGCGAGTCCGACTCACACTTGACCAGTTTTTATACGAGACCCCCGAGATCACATTTTTGCCTGCATTATTTTTATACCACGTCGGTGACGGTCCGCTTGATGGTAAGCAGTCACGCAGCATATGGACGCCTATAACTGCAGGAGTGTCACTTACGCGTTGAGAAAACGAAATTAGGACAGTGGAATTCGACAACCTGCCACATACATGTAAAGGACTCGAAGCTAACGTTAATGCAGGAATTACTTGGAGAAATTAAATATGTTGCTTAACGTCAAGTTACAGTACACATTTACACAAGCCCAAACAAAGCCTAATAATAAAATAGTTATCACGGGATCAACAAAGTGATAAAGTAGGTATCCGCAACTTTTTAGGCGGTGTAAGAAGAGCATAACCGTACCTTGTAATTGTCTTGCGATTAATGGACGATTCACACTGAACGGCTGGAGTCTGCGCGCACCCCACTAGAGTCAAAGGAGTTCGAACCCTCCATGCAGAAGTTAGATTTCATATTTGAATGGGTTGCGCGCAGCCGGTCGGCTGCCGCCGGCTCTGCCGCTGCCGTTTTGGATATGAAGTCTAGCTTCTGTATGGAGGGTTCGAATTCCTTTGACTAGTGGCGTGAGCTCCGACTCCGGCCGATTGGTGTGAATCGTCCATTAGGCAGCCTGCTGAGGCAAGGTGTGACATCCAAATCGCGCCAGCTAAGTCCGATTTGTGTTAGAGCCCTCCCGACCTACCGTCGTCTCATTTTCATCTAAAGGCCAGTTACTTCGCCATTGCTGCCTACCGTCATTTAATGTTATTCCCATTGAAAATTGTGGATGGAGGTTGGGAGGGTACTTTTCTCTGGCATTGGCGAAGTACCGGGTTTACAACTACCTTGCGGAATAAATATTTTTGACGTTGTGGTTGTGTTGTTACAGGTGTTGAATGAGGCGGTGGGTGCCCTGATGTGGCACACCATCATCCTCACGAAGGAGGACCTGGAGAAATTCAAGGCGTTGCGCATCATCGTGCGCATCGGCTCCGGCGTCGACAATATTGATGTCAAAGCGGCTGGAGAACTAGGTAACGAATACTTCCTTTGTACCCTTGAGCGCAAAACACACAGAGGACGGGTGCGGGTCGGGTCTATTCACATAGCTCTATATGAGTGACATCACACAGACGGCAGGCGCGGAGGCCGTACTCCTGACCCGACCCACTCCCGGCCAGCACCCGTCCACTGTGTGTTTTGCTTACAGTTGCGATGGCGTACGGCAGCGCCTTAAGGTAAGCGTCCACAGGCCCGCATCGCACGCAACATATTCATAAGTACTCTTTATAGAAAGTACCATACATAAGTATCATACGGTGCGGATCATACAAAGGATACTAAAATCCGTTGCGTGTAATGCGTCCGAAGCGGGCCTGTGGACGCTTACCTTTAGTGCCCAAACGCGTAATTTATTTACGGCGTAGTACTTAGTACAGTCAGCATAAAGGTACTACGCATATGAAGGTCAAACATCTTTATTATTATGAATAATAATAATATTTATTGCAATATACAAAGGGAATAAGAGCTATTGAGCTCGCTCGCCCGCGTATCTACTTTTGATACTGATTGAGGTAGTACAGAAGGTCCACAGACCAACAAATTAAATGTTTCGCAAAAGAAGTGCAGTAATGTCTTCCTTCCCTGGCGCCTTACTTGTGCTCAGATCACGAGGGTTGTCAAGATTGCTCGTCATACACGTTCCGTCACTCATAAATTGGCTGGGAAAATCACCAGAGTTGAGGAAATTCTCTCTTATTGTCACATATAAGAGTCACAAGAACGAAGGAGATTATGAATATCAGCTATTTGTGGGCCACCATGTTTTGCTAACCGAATTAGCTAATGGACTAGCGCATATAACGTCGATAAACTCCAGACTTTCGCAAATATTCTCGTTTACACTTATATGTTTAATTTGTATCGGACATAGTAAGAGTGCAAACAGAGACACGCTTCTGAAAGCCCCCAATACCCATTACATGAATATCATTATACATTGTATTTACAGTCGGCACTAGGTGAACGGTGAATGTCTAATGTCAGACGCGTAGGTATAGCCGACATTGTTGCCATGTGAATATTAATGAGACCTTTTTGTGACATGTCTGCTCCGAAAACTACATTTGATTGTTTTAACACACTTCCATACGGAGGTTATCAGCTTGCATAATGACGTATTTGGTATTGGCATGTATCTACGTATACCACTGTAAGTGCGGTGACTTAATGACGAGCGCATTATTATTATTACGCACATAGAGACAAAGTTGTGCAATCCCATAAAAGTTCAAGCAATGCGCTTTCCTAGTTTCTGGTTAGGTCCTAGCCCTTAATACGGATGGAACCTTTCGTTAGCGTACAAAATAAAAATATTATTTTATTGCAAATATACAATTTTCCGACAGATATTTTACCCTAGCATTATTTTAGTGAATGTATTCAAACTAGTTTCCAAAGACGTTTTTGACCACACCGAATAGAACCCTATCCGGGTTCGTAAGCAAGGTCACTACCAACTAAGCGAAAGTGGTCGTCAATTATTATTTATCAATGTCAATTATTAATGTTTTCAGGAATAGCTGTATGTAATGTGCCCGGCTACGGCGTGGAGGAGGTGGCGGACACGACCATGTGTCTCATACTTAACCTATACCGGCGGACCTTCTGGCTCGCTATCATGGTGCGGGATGGAAAGAAATTCACAGGTAAATATAATATAGCCTTTTATATGTATGGTAAGCCAAGAAATTGGTTTATTGCTTTTCGACTCTATTATCAGCTTAATAAGGTTCAAAGTCGGTAGAACATTTTCTTAGCTGACTGTACGGTATCGTGCATGTACGTAAGTGTAATGTGCAATGTACTAACTACCAGTGGCGGCTCGTAAGAATTTTCGCTGGGCAACCCGGAGCAAAAAAGCACCTACCTTAACATTTATAATTTTTCTTTAAAAGCAAAGGTATACTGAAGCGTGCGCTATTTGTGTTCTTGAGCGCAACCCCTTGCAGTAAGTGTATACCACATTTGCCATACTTGTCATTTCATCACTGACGTCACGTAATAATTATGTCGAGTCGAGTATGACAAAGGCGGCTTTGAAAAAAGCCTTTTGAGCAGCATTCACGTCTAAACTTAATTAAATTACTGACGAAAACAAAAAAAATACCTGCAAATACGCCTTCCTCGGAACGGAACAACAATTACTAATGCAGCTTGCATGTCTAAATTCCACTGGTTAAATTATAATTAATTATTTATGCACTAATCTTATCAAAACAACAAATCACAACACCAAACATTCATACTATTCGTATTCGTAAAGTAACCGGGCAAATGTAAACTCTGTATTGCCACCCCAATCCGTTATTCACCCAAGAATCCAAAAAACGGACACATTCGTTGCGAAATTCTTGGTAAGTAATTAAATTATTGAGCTTCAAGCTACGTTAGACCATTGTGTTTTATGATACAAATTATTTTAATTTTAAATTATAAATAATTTAATTTTAAATTTTGTGCAATCCATTCCACACAGTTTTCGATGAGAGTAAAGTATGACAATGTTTTTACTAGTGCGCCAAATTTGGATAGTTTCTAAATTGCTAAGCCATTTATTCTAATATAAACCTTATCATTTTAAAGTCAAGGTCTAAATTCGAATGAGACACCTTACCGTAACACGATAATAATCGGCTTTCTTTCGGCGGCCATTTTGCGATGCGTGTCCTTGACAATTTACGAACGTAGTGCGTGCAATTTCAATGACACGCGGCATTTATGAATGAGATGGCTAGGTAAGGCAAGACAAAATACGCGGGCTTGTCTTAGTGTTATCGACCAAGCTAAGTTTGTACCTGGTGCGTATGACGCCGCATACAAATGAGGTGCAAACTCAGCTTGGTCGAGAAGTACGTGCATAGTAAATAGTGAATGTAGTGATTGTTGAAATTTATTGTGAAGCTAAGATACTTATAGTCAATTTGTCCATGGTACTACGAGTTTATGTAATAAATATTTTGTTTTTTTATTGATAGATGATTTATGATGAGTTTGATATATTGTACCAAAAAATTTAGGCAAGCCGGCGGGAATCGTGTTGTAGGAGCGCTCCGCCACTGCTAACTACACCGATTGAATCAAGTTTTAAATAAGATCTCGCAAGAGTAACGTTTAGGGAGCAACAAATTGCAACTTTCCTACTGTAAAGTGGAAATATGAAAACGAATTGTGAACCTATTTTCTTTTATTGAAGTATCTTAAAAAGGAAATTCATCTTTAGTCAATGTTTCGAGTTTAGAATATCATTTGAAATTGTAACAAACGTGTCTCGGCCGTGCAATGAACAGATAAAACGCTTGCCGCGCCGCTATTCGCGCAAATTCGTGCGCGGGCTGTCAACTGTGACTCTGACGTCGCTCTTCAGCCAGCATGTTTTTACCGCACCCGCAGGGCCGGAGCAGGTGCGCGAGGCGGCGGCGGGCTGCGCGCGCATCCGCGGCGACACGCTCGGCATCGTGGGGCTCGGCCGCATCGGCTCGGCCGTCGCGCTGCGCGCCAAGGCCTTCGGCTTCAATGTCATCTTCTACGACCCCTACCTGCCCGACGGCATCGAGAAGTCGCTCGGCCTCACCAGGGTCTACACGCTGCAGGTACACTGCACACCGTCATCCCACCGTCGACGTTACTAGCCCACTGTAAACATGTTCCCGAGACGCACACACGCATTCAGGGGCTCCCGTCGGGGGACGGGCCCGCAAGCTGAATGGCCGTGTGAGACGTCTCTCACACGGCCATTCGGCTTGAGGGCCCGTCCACAGGTACGTCAATATGCAAGGGACGAGTGGTTCAAGTCATGTTCTCATGGATTGACCATGTGGTTTTATAAACGGCAAGGCATACAAAGGAAGAAGGAAGTGTTCCGCCAAATCCGACACAAAGCATTTACTAAAACTATCCATTATTACGTGAGCATCTTTAGTTTTCAAAGAACTCGAATGTCTGCAACTGTTCATGTATATTAATTTCGTGTTTTTCGTTGCAGGATCTCCTATTCCAAAGTGACTGTGTGTCACTCCACTGCAGCTTAAACGAACACAACCATCACCTTATCAACGAGTTCACTATAAAACAGATGCGTCCGGGTAAGTAATAATTTATACCATATGGAACTACCACTAGGAGTGATATAAATTCTTAGATTTTTGTCAAAAAATATTTTTTAGTTCATTGTAGACTAGTCTAAAGTCAGTATGAGATATTTATGACTTTGCAAGCTTATATATCTGCGATATTTTGGTCCATAAGTCTAGCAGGTTTAATTTGCGTGCTGTCTACCTAACTTAAAAAGAAGTAACCACCTGAAGTCAAACAGAGTTTTTTGTCTTGTCCAAGATTATGAGTTGAAGTTAAATTTGCTGGCCATATCCATTCAAGTTTACCGTCGAGTTTGCAGCGCACTTGAAGTTGCGTTCGGTAAACTTATATGGACTACAGTGGACTCGTTACGTACACTAATATAGACATACACCGTGAAGTTTACCGGACGCCGTTTCAAGCGTGCTGCAAACTTGACGGCGAACTTGATTGTGTACGGGCAGCATAATATATAAAGGTTGATTTAGGCTGGGTTGCACCGACTTACGATCACAGAGTGATCAAAGTTAAATATGGCACTGGCAGCTGTCATCCCATAGAAACTTGTTAAACTCTCCATACATTAAAATTTTAACGAACACCGCTTATGATCACAGACGGTTTGGTGCCTTAGATGGAGACTATTTTGATACGCCTAAATTACGGCGCCAGTGTCTACCGTCAGCACATCTTCAGACCATTTAGACAATGACTATTTTCAGCCGCCTAAATCTCGCCGCCAGTGACTAGCAAACTGTTTACACGGTGCCTTTTCAGGACCAGTCATAAAGAGACGCGGGCGGAGGTCACTGGCGCCAAGAAATAGGCGCGTGTTCTATTCGGCGCCAGCGCTGGCATGCCGCGAAAAAATAATATTAAAAATAAACAAAAGTTTATTTACAGATCTTGCTTACTTCTAAATACATATATTCTTCTGCCAAACCATAGAGTGGTTTGTTGGCAGACGAGGCTCCTTTACGCTTATGTAAGCTAGGCAGGTAGTTAAAATGTAACTTAAACCTAAACTGAACCGAAAATGTTTATACGGTGCCTTTTCTAACCCCCGACGCAAAGAGAGAGGGGTGTTATGAGTTTAACGTATGTTACTGTGTATCTGTCTGGTATCGTAGCTCCCAAATGGATGAACCGATTTTCGTTTAGTTTTTTTGTCATAGATAATTTTATCACGAGTGCTCTTAGCCATGTTTCATGAAAATCTGTTCAGCAGTTTTTGAGATATTGAGCTTTGAAATGAAAATGTCGGGGGTTTTTCAACTTTTCTAAGTTGTAGTTCTGTAATTTAGGCGACTGAAAATAGGGTTCGTCTAAATGAAGCTTATTATTCGTTGTTGCAGGTGCGTTCCTGGTGAACACGGCCCGCGGCGGGCTGGTGGACGACGAGGGGCTGGCGGCGGCGCTGAAGCAGGGCCGCATCCGCGCCGCCGCGCTCGACGTGCACGAGAACGAGCCCTTCAACGTGTTCCAGGGGCCGCTCAAGGACGCGCCCAACGTGCTGTGCACGCCGCACGCCGCCTTCTACTCCGACGCCAGCGCCCAGGTAGCGTGCTCACTGTTGGTCACACGTCACACGCCGTCACACTGTTACACTCGCCGGCTAACAACGTGCTCGCGCCCACAGCTCATTATACCCCTGTTACACGCACGTCGTGTGGCATAGGAAGTAGCGAGGAAAGGAGGCAGAGATGTAGTGTGGCAGCATTACTCATGTCGTACGTCATGCTCACCGCTCTTTGTTTTGACGGTTTTTGGACGCCAGTCAAAGGACCAAATGCGGAGCGCCGTGATTAAGCGTGAGTGTCTACTCCGCTCCTTACTAGCATGTGGGCAGAGACGGCAGCGCGAGGAGCATAGTGCGGCAGAAGTATTAGGCGGAATACTAAGGAAGCCCCGTGTGGTGCCGGGTTCGAATAGCACCACCTCCTTACTTTCCTTGGGTGTCGTAACAGTCGACTATGGGAACCAGGTTGAAGTGTGTTATGGGCGATAGGCTAGCAACCTGTCACTGCAGTATCACATTTTCTCCATCTATAAACCTACAATTGCTAAAAGTGCCACTGAAATTAATGTTCGTATGCTCTGCCTACCCCTTTTGAGAATATAGGCGTAAGTTTATGTATGTATGTACTAAAGAAGCTTGAGGCTTCGTGGCATTTTCGCGGGATACCGGCAGAGCGTTGAAAGCGCAGTGCACGCATGCAAACACATCATGTGCCCACCAGCAGCCGCGTAGTGAGCGGGGGCGCGCTGCGACCGCAAAGCGCTGCGTGGAGCGAGCGGGGCAGCGCTCCCCGTCGGTATCGCTCGAGTGGTGGTCTTCACTTCCAGAACACCAAGACCACGATCTGCAACGGCGTGGCGCGTAGTATCTATACGTAGTACCTTCCATACGTAGATTCGATTCTGCGAACTCTCGATAATAGTTTGGTATTGTGTGTGTGTTCAGGAGCTGCGCGAGATGGCGGCGTCGGAGATCCGGCGCGCGATCGTGGGCCGCATCCCGGACTGCCTGCGCAACTGCGTGAACAAGGACTACTTCCTGCCCGGCGCGCCGCCCGCGCTGCCGCCGCCCGCGCCGCCGCTGCCGCAGCCGCAGCCGCAGCCCCCGCCCAGCACCTACAGCGAAGGTCAGTGTACACCCGCACACACACATTCATGTCCACCACGTGAGGATCACTTGTACAGAAAACGAGTGAATTTTTAACAAAAAAAGACCGACTATACCTTTCCAATCTTACTCGGCCTTTCCTATTATATAATTTGAGGATTTCCCTCGATTTCTCCAAGATCCCGTCATCAGATCCAGACTTGATGACAATTGAAAAAACTGGAAAACATACCCTTTCAACCAAAAAAATGTTTTTGAAATCGGTCCAATAGTGTCCGAGTAATCGGTGAACATGCATAAACAAATACTTATATATATTCAGACGAATTGAGAGCCTCCTCCTTTTTTGAAGTCTGTTAAAAATATTACTGGAATTTAATTTAAAACGTTAAGCTTGCTGGAGCAACCTAAATCTTTGCCACACGACTGCGTAACACTTGCGTTGCTTAAATGACCGACCCCGCTGAAGCCCGACAAATGCTCGACAACAGATTGCACGACCGCGAACCTTCATAACTGCTAAAACTGCTTCAAAGGCTGCGTTGTGAGACCTTGCACACGGATTTATCAACCCAAATGTGTAATCGGCTTCTCAATTACACGAGGATGCGAATAACTACGTCGACCCGAAACGTTCACGTGTAAATAAGCCTAACTCTTTGGAGTAATGCATGGTGGGAATGAGTAACCCAACAAACTTTAATATTCCCGTGTATTTTTGGGAACTAAAATGTAATACAAAGTCTTATTCTATTTTGTGACGTAACTCAATAAAATAGCAATTTCAATTGACAACATTTCATGTTTTTAAGCAGGCTTTTTTCCGATGAAATCAAATAGAGGATACAAAGTTAAGTAAAACCACATTTTTAAATTCTCGAAAATATCCCAATTTCATATAACTAAATCAATCCCAACTTCCTCTTTCTAAAAGAGAGTAAGTGACAAGTAAGGCGTCACAGCGTAATAAATCATACAGCAAGCACTTTTACTAAGACAAATTTACTAAAGAAATTGAACTGCTGTTCTTTTTGTGCGCTGTGACGGTCACAAATTCATAGTAGTGACATCATTACTACGACATGGACTTTCTTCACATTTTCGTGAATATTTAGAAAACTAATAGCTATATAAAAAATAAAAAAAAAATTTGGGGTTTCTTGTTACCAAATTAACGAAATGAGTTAAGATTTCATACTACTTAAAAATTTAAAATGTTGTCAATTGTGACATTGTCATTACTGTAACCCAAGTCTCACTCTCATAAAAGTTGACACTACCACAGATTATATCTCTTCCAAAACTCTTCGTTTTAGTTTTAGGTGATGTATTCCTACAAAGTAATACATCACATAATATGAACAAAAAAAAGGTTTTGCCAAAAGATGGATATAACTTTTTTAAATCCTTAGGTATAACATAAGAAATGTATGGTTTAAATCTGTCGCGTTACCCTTTCCTACCTTGTATAGCAATAAGTTTCTGTCAATAACTGGATTTTAGGTTTAGGCTTTTATTGTACACTGTTTTCCAGTACTCTTTAAGAGATTACAATGAACGCACGACAATACAACTTACACGCACACACACGGGTGGGTATATCTTGTGTCGTTGAGGAGTCGCCATGGCGACCTGTCTCCATCATCAGATCGGCTCGGTGGTACTGGTGCCATAATATTGCATTGTCACTGAATTTAAATAAGTATGCCAAATTTCAGGTCAATAGGTTACGGAAAACTGGTCTAAATTCAGTCCCAAGATTAATTAACAGGGCAAGTTAAAGGAAAGCTTGTAAAATACGAGGCTTGCACTGAAAGTGGCGGGAATCGAATACTTATTAATTTATTTTTAACATGTATTATACCTTTTTATAATCTCTGAAGTTTCCTTATCTCAACACACTGGCCACTTAGAAAAAAAAAAGTATGGTTCGATTTCAATTGTTTATTGAAGTCGTCGAGTCACTGCTTAAAATGGAATTGTGCCGTGAAAATTTCAGAGCTATGATTTATTATGACTTTAAAAGTGGACTAACACAAAAACAATGTGAAGAGCGGATGGTTGCTGCTTTTAATATTGAAGCTCCTTCAAAGACTACAATATACAGGTGGTATTCAGAATTTCAACGTGGCCGTGTATCCCTCACCGACGAAGTGCGTGAAGGTCGACCAAAATCGGCAGTCACGCAAGAAAACGTCGATGTTGTGCGTCGTCTGATAAATGAAGACCGACATGTGACATATCGGGAAATTCAAGAGCACCTGGGTATTGGAATGAGTCAAATACAAATTATTTTAAAAGAAGAATTAGGCGTGAAAAAGTTATTTTCCCGTTGGATACCTCACCTATTGTCTGACGAGCAGAAAATAGTCCGTGTCAATTGGTGCCGCAAAACTTTGAAAAGATTTAACAAGGGACGCTCAAATGATGTTTTTAGCATAGTATCAGGTGACGAGTCGTGGATATACGCTTATGAGCCTGAAACTAAAAACCAATCCCGAGTATGGGTCTTCGAAGACGAGCTCAAACCCACAAAAGTTGTTCGTTCTCGCAGTACGGCTAAGAAGATGGTGGCTACGTTTATCTCTAAATCTGGTCACGTAGCTACTGTGGCTCTTGAGGATCGTAGAACAGTCAATGCTGATTGGTACACCACTATTTGTTTGCCGAACGTCTTTGCTGAACTCCGAAAAACAAACCCTAGTCGTCGCATCATCCTTCACCACGACAACGCCAGCCCACACACCGCTCGGACAACAACTGAGTACCTGGACGGTGAAAAAGTCGAAATATTGGACCACCCTCCATATAGCCCTGACTTAAGTCCCAACGACTTTTTTACATTCCCCAGAATCAAGGACAAACTGCGTGGTCAGCGGTTTCAGACGCCAGAAGAAGCAGTGGAGGCCTATAAAATAGCCATTTTGTCGACCCCTACTTCAGAGTTCAAAAAGTGCTTTATGGACTGGTTTGAACGCATGCATAAGTGCATGAAATACAAAGGAGAATATTTTGAAAAACAATAAAAATAAATAAACTCACTTATACTGCATATTTTCTTCTATTCCCGAAACTTTCAGTTTTACCCTCGTAGCCTTAGTTATGTTAGTATCGTATGTTGCAGGCATGAACGGCGGCTACTACGGGTCGGGCGCGGCGCAGGCGGCGCACTCCACGACGGCCGTGCACGAGGCGCCCGCGCTGCCGCCGCAGCCCAGCCAGCCCAGCCAGCCCAGCCAGCCGCCCATCAGCCTGGTCAGTACACCACCTATATCGCTTGTGAGTTTGAAATCGTCTACGATTCGCACAGCACGTCTCTGAAGCGAATCAAAAGGCCCAAGCTGGCCTCCAGGTGCTCCCGCCCATATGAACCGACCTTTTGTTAGACACAAACTTCTACCCTGTACAGTCAGCAGCAGAAGTAACTACGCGGGCCGCTAGGCCCGAGTTAATCAATGTCAGATTTGTTTTATAGGTATTACGATAATAGTATTTTAGAACTCAAACTAATTTACATTTATTTCTGTAAATACTCAAACACGTCTCCACCGAGACTCGCCTCAACACCCTGGCCTCTGCCCTGTCCAACTGGCCAGTTCACGATTATAATCATCAGTCCACTGCAGTCAACCGCTACAATAGGAAACTCATAAGGCGTGCCACGAAGCCTGGTCACTCATTCAAGTCGTTTCTCGCCCTCATACACGGCCGGCCGGCTAACTAACCCCAAGTTTGCTATGTAAGGTTTACTTTAAAGCCTGCTGCCCACCTGCTTTGCCTTTTCCACCCCATTCGGTTAAAGCCGTTCAACCAATCTCACAGGAGCACAAACTAACCCCCTTGTTCAAAAACGTCCATCAAAGCTCTTTTAGTTAAAAATTCGTTTGTCATTATCTGTTATATTGACATCTATGTTTCCGAGAATGGGACAAAACAAAGTTATGAAGATAAGGGGGTTAGAGTGCTCCAGTGTTATAACCGCCCGCGTACTCGTGTCGGAGGCTTCCCCTGGCGCACTGATATCGCTTTAACCCTTTGAACGCCAATAACTTATAAAGTGGTCGTGTGTCTTCGTGCTCACCGCGCCAACAACCACTAAAAAGATCGGAGTGAAGGTGTACTTTGATCATAAAAAAAACGATTATAAATTGTTTTTATTGGTTTAAACGTTACATCAATTTTTGATACCTTGGCGTCTGAGTGATCACTGATCACTTCATTCAAATATGAAAGCGTTCAAAGGGTTAACGGGCCCAACCCCAAAGCCTTAGTCAGGTCTGAAGCTTTGCCTTACAGTGTTCTCATGAGGACAGCAAAAGACATTTCATTTAATGCTACCTAGTTGGTTACTAAGTTGTTACTGTAATAATCCTTATCTACATAAAATATACTAACGAAAGTTAAATAAATTATATATTAAAATGAAGTACACACAATCAGGATTTACATTTGTCAATTTCATTCAAAATGGCCTCCTTGGGCCTGAACACAGGCCTTCAGACGACGAGGCCAGTCATCAATAGCGGCACGCACGGTTGTCATATCTAATTCCGTCACTGTCTTGACTATGGCCCGCTTGAGGGAGTCAAGATTTGTGTGGGGTTTAGCACAGGCTTTCTCCTCAATAACCTGCCATATAGCATAATCCAGGGGGTTGAGGTCCGGGCTGGAGGAGGGCCAGTCTTCGTGGGCAATGAAGTCAATTTTGTTGCTTCGAAACCAGGCTTGAGTTGTTTTTGCCTTATGTGCAGGGGCTGAGTCTTGTTGAAAGAACCAGGGCTGGTTTTGAAATAGAGAGTGGCTTAAAGGCTTCACTATTGGTTCCAGAACGGTTTCCTGGTAAACCTTAGCCCCAGTTTTGACACCTTTTTCACAGAAATGGACCTGTGTTAACCCTGAGTATGACACACCTAACCAAATCATGACAAAATTATATTACGCAAACGGTTAGAACTCACGTATAAATTGTCACTCCGGGCGACATGTTTCGAACTCTTCGGGAGTTCTTCCTCAGGACGAGTGCACCTGATGACTCACGAAAGTTTAAATTCAAGCAAATCATGACATAAGAGGGATGATGGCCTCGTTGCACTCTCGGAACAGCTACTCGCTTCTTGACTGTTTTTTGCATACACTCTGTCAGTCTGGCGGTTACAACATTCTTCAATGGTAAAAAATTTTTCGTCTGTAAATAATATATTTCGGTGGCCATTTTGTGCGTACCGCTTCAGTAGCACGCGACTTCTATTCAGCCTCATAGTCTTCAATCGTCCATTAAGCAAATGACCTTTCCGTCTACGATAAGCGTGTAGTCTAAGGTCTTGATTGATAACTTTTTTAAGGGAGCTTCTCTTCACAGACATCTGAATTGCCAACAACTTTTGCTTCCGAACGGGGTTTCTTGCGATTCTCGCCTTCACTGCCTTTATTAGAGCTGGGGTCCGAACGGTGCGTGGTCTTCCAGACCTCTTGCGGTCATCAAAGCTCAGGGTACTATTGTACCTATTAATGGTACGATAAACGAATTGTTTGTTGATTTTCAGATTTTGAAGCAACTTCAAAATCACGGTTGGCGGATGCCCGCATTTGTGCAACGCAATTACAGCGACACGATTTTCTTTTAGACCCCAATCCATTATAAATATGACGAGATAAGTGTTGTGTGTGCTAAAATTATAACTGACAACCCGCCATTATATGTCATTTTTTATTTTTTCGGTAGCATTTGTTTTAACGCAAGAAAAGAGTTTGCAAATCGAGTAACAGAACTTAGTAACCAACTAGGTACAATTGGAATTTGTTCAAACCGCGAGTCATCGCAACTTATTATAATAATGATATATGTACTTGCTTGTCTGTTTACATGTTCTTAATTTTACGTATTTGCTGTTAATGAGCTTGACACTACTTCATCTTCAATATTTAGTTTTCAAACTGTACTTAAGACCCGTGAGAGTACGATTCGATTCGACGATCAATACACTAATATGCATTTCGTTGTCCCTCAGCCAATGAACGCGTCGGACCCGGCGAACCACCAGCTCAACAAGGAGAGCTCTGATGTGCATTAGCCGCGCCACGTTGCAGTCGCGCGCAGACCGACAGCAAACGGTCGCCCTCACATGTCTGTACTCTTCAGCGTGCCCACAAATATCTGAGCACGCACTCTAACGCTGAGACTATCCTGTCCAGATATTAGTGAGCACCGCGTCCGCTCCGATGTATCCGGCGACTGTACAAACAATAGTTTTACCCGCGCCGCCGCGTTGCACCACGCGTCACCTAACCCACTACCCGCTAAAGTGAAGTGAATGTTGCGTGATTTAACATTTAATTTTTATATATTTGGAACTTCCTTTAGTATAATTCGGCTAAAATGTAGCTTAATAAAGTGATATCGTTTACGCAATACACAGTCGGAAGTACATTATGATTTGTTGTGTGTGATCGTACTATTCGAGTACACGAGTTAGTCTATTCGATGTGAATTAAGAGATTTATATTTCTAATTTTAAGGGGAATCTGTATGAGAAGGTATGTGTGCCTGCGGGCGGTGTTAGTGGCGTGTCTGATGCAACCGTCGCAAGCGCAGCATTTGACCGCATTTCCGACACGACCCGGTCCGACTCGCATGCATTCGAACTGTTATTTTTAAGTATCGACGGATGGACTGTAGAATTCTATCATCACACTTTGTAAACAGGAGGTCTTATTTTTTTTAATTTTGAAATGTACAAAATCATGCTTTCATTTGATTTTTTTTTCTAAATAGCGTTTAAGTGAACAGTTTGTACATGAGAGCACGTTAAGTAGACCGAGGCGGTGCCTCCGGCCCGCTTGACCGAACATTGGTATTTAAAATTAGTATTTACTTACATTTAGTTTAATGACAAAAACAATGTGTATATTTTATGAGAAAGTGAAAAGTTCTTAAATAAAACTATTGTTTTCGGATTAATAAATGTGTAGTTTTATTTATATTCAAAATTGATCCCGATTACTTCAGTCTCCATACAATGCAAAAGCAATTCTGCAAGTTACAACTCCATCCGTGATTAGATAATACTAATTCTAACAATAGTTACATTGAATGATTCGAATAAAACGAATGTAAATTAAAACATAATATAACATAACACGGTAACTCAATTTGAATAACTTACGCCATACATTTGTAAGTATAGTTCTACTAATTAATACTTTGAATGGGTAGTTATTAGGAGTCACTCCCTGTAGTTATAAAAATCATTCATGCTTGAATCCCTACTATCTAAACAGTGTACAATAGAGCTTAGCATCAGTCGATTTTATGTGTAAACATTGGCACGTACAGAATAAATAAAAAATAAATAACTAATAAAACGCACATGCTAAACCAATTCCCGACATACTAAATACTAGAACATCATAGTATTTAATGGTACTCGAACCACTTAAATTTTTTTACTACGTATAGCACATCGGGAACTTACGCAGTCGAGATTTTGTTGCATATAACGTCGAAATAAAATACGATATTTGACGTAATATTAATTTTTAAACGGATTTTGTGGAATCCGAAAATAATATTAGTATCAAATTTCTTAATACATTCGCATTTGAAAGAAACATGATTAAGCAACAATCAGAATTTTTAACGATAACTATAGTGATTAACCCTTTGAACGCTATTCTTCATGAACGGCAGTGACACTTACACACCAACTATTTTCCATATTATAGTCGTTATAGGCGCTGTAGGCACGACAACATTCAACACCTTTAGGTGTTCTTGGCGTTTAAATGGTTAGAAAGTATATTGTCTGCATGTGGACTAGCAGACATGGATCTAGCATAGCAGACAGTTGAGTTCATAAATATGTGAATGTTCCCAAAGGGTCAAAATATCTGAGCGACCTTATATCCATAACAATAAAGTCTTATCACATTTGGTTTAACTAAGAGCCCAAGTTTAGCATGCCAAGTGTCAGCCTCCATGTCTTCACCGATTCGAGATAACTTATCTCGAAATCCTTGAAGCCCAATCCCCACGCCTCACTGCCCACAGTTGACTAGTTAAAACAGCCCAATCCCCACCCTTAACTTCCCCAGGGTACAACTATCTAAGGATGGCAGACTCGCGCGTAGCCGGAGTAGGAACCCTCAATCCAATTGCCACGTTCCAATCCGCGTCTTGCTCCTTCTTTCATCTCATAGTACTTCTGTTTAAAGGAGGCTAGCTCGTCTGATGTGCTCGATCTCCGGTCTTTTTTCGAGCCCATCGATTGACGGAGCTATTGAGTCCGTCCATTGCAACCCCAAATAATGTTTAGCTAAGAACGAAAGACTCACACATACGCGAAGTAGGGTCCCTAAATAGCCCTGTTTGATTTCATTATATCTGTTTAAAACAGCCTAATCCCCACCCCTAACTTTCCCAGAGTATAACTAGCTAATGATGGCAGACTCGCGCGTAGGCGGAGTAGGCACCCTCAGTCGCCTTGCCTCATCCGCGTCTAGCGCTCGCTTCATCTCGTAGTACTTCTGCTTGAAGGAGGCAAGTTCGTCTGTGATGCGGTCGATTTCCAGCCTTTGGTCGGATACTTGTTGCTCACGCATGTTCAGCTCTGAGTGAAAATAATAACGAGTCAAACAAGAATAATACCTTATGATTCATATTCAAATAAATACCTACTTTTACTACTTGATTGCGTGTAGATAAGCTATAAGATCATCATCCTCGTCATATCAGCCGATGGACGTCCACTGCTGGACGGAAAGGGACGGGACGATACGAAGTTAGGGGTTGGCCCTTGTTTTAGAGAGACCAATACTTTATCACGCGGCAAACGCAACGTGAGGTCAGTTAACTCACCCGCTATCAGACATTTCATCTTCGATGTCCGTTGGGCCAGAGCGCGTTGCGTTCGATTCAGTGTTTGCTGAAAACAAACCACTATTTATTGAGCTGAGAGAAGTGAAGCTCATTCTTAGGCGACAGATTTATTTCGTTGAGTTCGTACTCCTCCTAGACGCTCCAACCGACCACGATCACATTTTGCATGTCCATAGATCTACCTGTTGTACGTTCAAAAAGTTAGGTGATTAGTGATTACCCTGCGGGTATGAGAAAATTATTACCAATCTGTCAGATTGCCCCCCTGCCCCTCCAAACAAATCTCACTTTAGTCCCCAAACCAAATTCCATGATCCGCCACTATAGGCTAACGGCGGCGCCAGCGTTGGACACTTTAAGCTGACAAGCACCAGTAATATACACTTCATTCCTATTTTAAAGCTTTCAAGAATTCAAGAATTTTTTGACTGCCTGTTTAGCCCAGTTGGTAGTGACACTGCCTCCAAAGCATCTAGGGCATTATTTATTTGTGCATTTAGCACGGATTTTGTTCTTGGGTCTTGGATGTTCTCTATGTATTTAAGTATGTATTTATCTATATAAGTATGTATATCGTCGTCTAGTACCCATAGTACAAGCTTTGCTTAGTTTGGGACTAGGTCGATTTGTGTAAGATTGTCCCCCAATATAAAAAAAAAGATCATACGGTTTTAAATTGATTGTTGTATGAAAAATTAACAACTACTTAGTTTCTTTTAAATTAGAGTTAATTTGCATCATTGGGTCCATTACTGGTGCTGTTACTCTAGGTGTCTTTATGTTCACCTGTATCTCCGGACTCGGCTGCAGCGCCAGCATATCCTTCACTGCAGTGTACAGGTTTTTCGTCTCCTTCAGCTCGCGGTCCTTCAATACTAGCATCTCGCTCTGAGCTAGCACTTTCCTGCGCAAATATATCGAAGTCGGTTTAGTTTAGGAAAGCCAATTGACAACAATTCATTTTTTAAAGCAGGGTTTTTTTCCGATTAAATCAAATAGTGGATAAAAATTAAGTAAAACCACATTTTAAAATTTTCGAAAATATCCCAATTTCATATAAGTTCCTCATTCTAAAAGAGAGTAAGTGACAAGTAAGGCGTCACAGCGTAACAAATCACAGATGCACTGTTACTAAGACAGATTTCGGCCATTCTCCAGACGTACATTTTTGCTTGTCTTCACTCTTTAACCATATAAAATCATAGATTTTATCATGGTTTATATTTTTTTATCGTAGAAGGTATTTGTATTGAGCTGTACATGAATTTTCAAAGAGATAGTTAAAAGGTTTCGGGTGGAAAAAAAATCTAAAAGTCCCATTCTCCTAATAAACACGTCGCGTCCCACTACCAAAACTACTTACGTTCCAATTTTTCCTGATGATATACATAAAGAAAACCCGATGAAAACAAGTTTATTTCACAAAAGAATATATATTTTCACTGTACAAAAAAAATCTAGTCAATACAGTCATAAACCACAAAAAATTCAATTATAATTACTTTGTCTCGAAACGTATCCTAAATCACGCGTCGCGATCGTTTTTGACCACACCAGTGGTCTGAATGTAGGCACGGATCTCGCTACCGCATTTCGGTCAAGCAGTCAGTCGCGCCCAAAGCCCCGTGCGGGATGGTAATGTCAGTTGTGTCCAGGCCGCAGATTACGCACGTAAGTATCTAATTCACGCGTTTTGGTTTAAGAAATTTCTAATTAACAAGCTTACATTTTAAAAATCAACCAGCAACTTTATTGCTATGAGACTTACAGAATACATTAAAGGTCGCAATATTTAATTGATACTAGATTCTGTGATTTATTACATGTACCTTTAAAAAGTTATTTTGTGTTTTTCAAGAATCCCTAATTCACGCGTCTAATTAACGCGTCGAAAATCAACGCGTTAATTAGAATTTGTGGAAAAATATCGTCATATGTATAGTTATATTATAGTTTAAATTCAGAATAATAATTACTTACCGTAAGAATTGACCTACATGCATAGTTACATTATCATCACCATCATCATCATCATCACCTCAGCCACAAGACGTCCACTGCTGAACATAAGCCTTGCCTGCTGAAGATTATTATACTTAGATGGTGCACTCTTAGATAGATATACAATAAAATAAAATTGGCTATAATGTATGTTTATAATGGTAGAAGTGACGTGAACTACGCGTCGTTGAAGAGTTCCGTTCTGATCATCATCAGCAGTTCCACTTCATCAAATGTCACTTTTATGAATAAAAATGCTTGATTAGTTCATGAAAATACTAAAATCACTATTTGTGTGCCTTTCACATTTGAGGAGTTCTCTCGATTCCTAATGGATCCCATCATCAAAAATCGAGCATGACAAAAATTAATCGTGAAAATAGAACTTGCTTAATATGATTTAGAATATGTACAAGTTCTTTTCGATATAAGATGTTTTAACGGTACTGAGATATAATTTAAGTTGAAAACAAAGTTAACTATGAGAATATTAAATAAGTATCTCTAGTCGCCAAGAAGACTGTTATTTAGTAATTGTTACCAACTAAGAGCAAATATATAATTTGATTTGGTTTGAGATTTTGTTTTTATGGAGCATTTCATGAAACTATTTCGTAAGGGACACTATTATAATATATCCGAGAAGTATACTTAGAAAGCTAATTATCAGCATTGTAATGTTACATTTACATCTAACATCAATCTTAAAGCCGTTAAATGTTACATTACATTAAATTACGGCTTTAAGATTGATGTTGTTTCTAAGCAGCCTAGATATCTAGATCTAATACTTTTTATTTGGGTAGCTGCCATAGCGTTTCGTAAGGGAAACAAACTTGATGTTTTCATGGAATGCTCATGATTATAATAAGAAAGTTCTATTGTCGGATTGTTTTAGTTCTATCATGTGTAAGTATTAAAAAAAAAAGACGATTTGTTTTCTTAAGTGAATTATATGGTAATTGTATTCCTACCATGATGTAGGTCAAGTAGGACCTCAACACGTCCACAGATTTTTTCTTGCGTCCTTAAAGAATATTTGTTTTTATGTTTAGTGCCAAATTGGAAGACTATCTTTTATCTTGTAGTGTGTTGATTTTAAAACGATTTTGGAGAGATTTTTACTTATGTTTGTCGTAATGGATGTTTTATTAAGAACTTTCAAAATGTTTTAATTCTATTTTATTTCCATATTGCCTTTTGTAATAAAAAGACTGCTCACTAACGTTTTTGTTTTAATTTAAAAAAGATTTTTATTTATACCTAATTATTTTTCTGGGTCCGTTTTGTATGTTTTGCATCCAGCAAAAATAACATATTCTAATTAAAACGTCGTTTTTTATAATTCACACGTCATGGAAAAGTGTAATATTCTAAATAACACGTCGTTTTTCTAATGCACGCGCCACAGAAATTTTAAATTATTTTTAACTAATTAACCGTCAATATATTTAATGTGCCCAATAAGGATTTAAGTTTTAATGATCAAAAAGATACTATATTTGAGATAAAACTCATTGAAAAGTAAGAGGAAAAAAAGCGACGCGTTAATTAGAATTATAACATCGTTCTGGAGAATGACCGATTTAGAGGTACTAAAGAATGTGAACTGCTGCTCTTTTTGTGCGCTGTGACTGTCATAATTTCATATAGTACTTCATAGTAGTGACGTCATTACGACGATGGTAGGCTGTCTTCACCAAAGAATATAATACTAATGAGAAGAACGATAACTCCATACAAAAAATATTACACAAAAGTAAAAGTAAAGTAAAAGTAGTTTATTCTTCAAATTAGGCATATTACATGCACCTATGAACGTCAATAAACTACCACCGGTTCGGAAAAATAAACCTCTGCCACGAGAAGAACCGGCGTAAGAAACTCGGCGAGGTGTCATTTTTTCAAAACAATATACATTGTATAGTTAAATATAAAATTACAGTCTCAGTTACTACAAAAATAACAAGCTACAGTAGAAAACCTATTTTCGCGATAGATTAGCCGTGCAGGACACTATCACTGCCAAACATCCCTGTCCATGATGTAATCGTTTACCTTATAATATGCTTTTGAAATAAGTGTTTGTTTTACTACAGATTTGAATTTAGAATTGCTAAGTTCACTAATGTGTTTTGGAATTTTATTGTAGAATTTAATACAATTTCCCAAGAACGACTTTTTCGCCTTTACTAGTCTATAGAAGGTTATTTTCAGTTTCCCAGTGTTTCTGGTGGCAATTGGTTTATCAGCGTTCGTTGGGAAATTGCACAAATTCTTCCTAACATACATTATTATTTCAAATACGTATAGGGACGGCAGGGTTAGAATATCTATTTCTTTGAAAAATTCTCTTAATGAGTCACGCGACCCCAAGTTATAAATTGCTCAGATAGCCCTTTTTTGCAAAATAAAAACAGTTTCAATATCTGCAGCTGATCCCCACAAGATACTCGTAAGACCATAAGTAATTATACTATTAAAATAAGCAAAGTAAACTAACCGTGCCGTTGCCACATTGGTAAGCTGCCTTATTCTCCTGACTGCAAATGCAGCAGAGCTCAACCTACTTCCTATCGCTGTTATATGGGAACCCCACTGCAATTTTGAGTCCAGTGTAATAAATACCTAAGAATACAGTTGACGTAACAAATTCTAATGTTTGGCCATTAAGTTTAATATTTGTATCTAAGTTTGTATTTGATGAGTTCGCTAGAGAGAATTTCATACATTTAGTTTTTTTCGGATTCAACACTAAGTTATTGGCAGCAAACCAGTCAGATATCATGGACAGGGTATTATTTGGTTCAATGAGTTCAGTATCTTTCCTATTTACCTTGAACAGTAATGAGGTGTCGTCTGCGAACATTACAATGCCTGATCTTCGGCTTACCATATATATATGGTAGATCATTTACATAAACAAGGAACAGGAAAGGGCCTAGAATAGACCCCTGAGGTACTCCCATCTCTACCACTGTCTCTGACGAAAGGGCTTTATTTATCGCTACCTTTTGATTTCTCTGTAATAAATATGATTTCATAAGATCCAATGCATGTCCTCTGATACCATAGAAATTAAGCTTACAAATTAAAGTTCCATGATCTACACAATCAAAAGCCTTGGAAAGGTCACAGAACACTCCAATGGCATTATATGACTCTTGCCAAGACTGCAAAATAAATTTTATTAAACTTGCACCTGCATCAGTAGTTGATCTACCTTTCGTGAAACCGAACTGCTGTGCGTGCAAAATATTGTGTGAATTTAAATGAGAAACCAATTGCGTAAGCATTATTTATCGAATATTTTGCTAAAAGCTGGTGGGATAGAAACTGGACGATAATCAGAAGGACTCTATGACCTGATTTGAAAATAGGAACTACTTTACTACACTTCATTAAGTCTGGAAAAATGCCATTGTCTACACAACTATTAAAAATGAGTGCTAGAGTGGGTGCAACGACCTCGAGAATAGATTCCAGTACCATGACTGACACGCCCCATAAGTCCTCAGTCCTCTTTATTTTTAACATTTTAAAAGACTTAGTACATCTAGAGGAGAAACATGATGAAATTTGAAAATATTTAGTGACTCTAATTTTACGTTCTCATTCAGAAGGGATTTTGCTATTGTGGTAGATGATGCCAAACTTTGAGTCGAGACTATAGGAATTTTGGATAAGAAATTATTAAAATCATCGGCTACTTTTAGTGCATTTGTAATTAAATTGTCCTCTATTTTCAAACCACACACTCCCGAAACGTCAAAAAGTCGTTTATACTACTAGCGACATCGCTTTTGAGCAGTGAACTAAAAGGTGGCTTGTTGGTAGGTAGGTTGCCTCCGGAGATTGGGGCCCGGGCTCGAAACCCGGTAAAGAATTTTTTTTTTTTACTTCGGTTTCGTAGCATTGTATTTATCTATATAGATTTAAATAAAATGCAGCTGTGTATGTGTGAAAAAATATTTATTTTGTACTATTGTTGATTTTCTCTTTACAAATAGATATTTTGTTTGCCTCTTCCGGCAAATAGATCCCGATTGTTAGGCTAAGGGAAGTAATGCAATCGAACTTATTCTTGATCTTGGGCAGCAGCTCGACATTTAGCACACACCGTGTATTCATTTGTGGATTTAAGTACATCTTCCATCTAACAACCACTGGAGAAAAACTGAAGGTGGCATAATCCACAAACGTGACGCAAGTGGGTACTATCTTCCAAGGCCCAACTAAAGTCCAGTATAACACACAAACTATAATTCTCTTCTTTGCTTTTTATACTGAACACTGAATATAATGCAATGAATTTGCATGCGTTGTCGCTGTCGGGCAAGACAACGCGACACGAAGAATATATTAGCCAAAACAGAATTTAATACACAATTTCCACAAATAGAATATTGTTCGTGTTCGGTCTTCAATCGTTCAACTTTATTACCGAGAAGACAAGTAGCTGTAATTTTCCATCGATGTTAACTTATGCTTGTGGATTTTTATTACCAACAGCATGCCACAAGAAAAGCAAAAAGAACGTTTGTAAATATAATTGTCTGTTTTCTTGAAATACTTTTTGACAATATTTATGATGGTAGTTTGACACAAGTGTTATTTCAATATATAAAGTTTCCATGGTAACCGAACCATAGAGTTCACTTGCTATACTTCACAGTAGCGCTACTATAACAATACTTAAACAATACAAAATTTAACACAGAATACACAGAATTAATCATGAAATAATATATCTCGCGCGACTAAAATGCAAGAGCAAATTTTACATAAATTTAAACGATTTTTCAGATGCATGGCACCATTGATAAATCAAATTAAGCCCCACCCAGACGTTCCAGCATTGCAGTTGTGGGATCTATAAGATAGAACGAGACAACCGAGGTCTATAAATCTTCCTATTTTGCTCTATCTTATAGGTTGCTTCCCACGGCAGACTGCAAGGTGGACTGCTATGTTGCACTGTCTGGATGCCCTTAAAGTATTACTGGTGACAATTTAATTCACTACAACACAACTCACACATACGCAATTACGAAGCACCCTACATGTCTTAGCGTAGTTAATACCCCTTGGTCTTCACATTTTCGTGAATATTTAGAAAACGAATGGCTATAAAAATATATAAAAAATATTTTGGGGTTTCTTGTTAACAAAATGAGTTAAGATTTTATACTATTTAAAAATTTGAAATGCTGTCAATTGTTTAGATTAGCATAAACGAAAAAATCAGGAATACTGCCAATGGCTATAGTTTGTATTGCCGCTATACATATACAATGACGCCGCCCTTTAAGGAGTTTAAGGCACCCGCCTTGATTCTGAAAAGTTCGAAACGCACAGAGCGGTGGCGGCGCGGTACGGGGCGGAGGCGGTTTTACGTTTTTGTTTTTTTGGACTCTGTCGATAGTGTCGATTATATATCACACACGCCGCCTCCGCTCCGCTATCCTGCGCGGTTTTTTGTGCGACGTCTCCCGGACCGCGTTCGCTTATCGCAAAACCGCCTCCGCCCCGCAACGACGCTGCGCCGCGCTCTGAGCGTTTCAAGCTTAAACCACACCCCTCCTCTCCCCCGTGTAAGACGCACTCTTCTGTCTTCCGCGTTCGAGAAAATGTAATGCAACACTCTTCGAGAATGCTTTTTTTTTGAATATATATCGATAAATATCTCACTTTGTTAGTTTTATTCAATACTATTTCTATTTAAATGAGATAATGAGATTTTAGATGTTGTAATAGAGTCCTAGAATGTGTACCTACAGATATGTGTATATACAGGATGATTTTAGGGTTTTGATTCGGAATGATTATTGTTGAAATATAGACATAAAACCTCATCTTAGTGTGTCTACGCCACTTGGAAATCTGTCGTACATATAATGTAAAAAATAGACTATCGACCCGTTTGTTTTTCTCATACGTTTTTCGTTCCAAATAAACTAGAATATTTATTGATATAATTATTGTTTCCATTAATTATACATGGACAAACATTTCAAGTAGACAACATCACAGTTGGTATGAAGGTTTATAACTCAAAAAATTCTCTTTTTTTTTCAAATAATACTTTTTATTTATTTATTCGGAGATCCAACAGCTGCTTAAACTACATTAGTTCCAAACATATGATACAATAAGCCAATTACAGGTTCTCACCAGTAACAACATTTTGACAATAAAACAGATGGTGATTAGCAGTAAAAGACTTCATCACACAAGGCAAATAATGCAGTGGTTTTCATACAACTTGGTCACCCTACTTCTACTTCTGTCTACTCTCCATACCATCCGTCAAAGAGAATAGGGTAACTATGTTTTTGGATATTTTGTATTTTTGTCATCGAAATAACTACAATTTTTAAAGGGCTTACAGATACCATGTCGGAAAAACTGATTTATGATCACAACCCCGAAATCAGCCTGTATGTAATACTGACTGTACTTATTCCTAGGTCCTGAATCAACTTTCCTCATTTCGAGGCTGACAACGTCTACGAGTATGTAATTAGCGTTAAAATTTATAACACCATTGTTGAGATAATTTTGCAAAATAAAGATGGCCAGTTGCGTAGCCAATCTAACGTAATAGATGAACTCGCAGAATGTCTAGGCCGTAGTAATCTCAATAAGCATCACGGCTAACCCTACAGTTCATGACCTAGGTACTCAATTAGCATTCAAAGGACAATTAAAATAATGGCAACTGATTTTCAACTTAAGGTCTTCGGGTTAACGGTGAGTTTGCAAACTATGGTTTTAGACTGAATGCGTTTTGACGTTGAAAGTGTAAATTATTTTTTCAATAGCCGATCCGCACGGGTCGCCGTCACGAGATCGCAACACGAACAGATAATGGCTGATAACAGTAATAGATCTAATAAGGATCATAATAAGTGACAATTAGCAGGTATCGTCTAACGATTGGATTGCAGCGTCGATTTAAAGAAGCGCGTGTCGACAGTGTTTAGTAGAAGTTAAATCACTATGTATTTAACTATTGGGTACCTATCTGAACAAAGTGTGCCGACAAACTTACGACCTTATTTGAAAAAAAATCAAAACAAAAAAACTTGAAGGATAGGACTTTTTAATTTGCTGTAGTTAAAGTCTCAAGTATACATCTATTAGCCCTTAATAAGGCACCAACAATCTAGATGGGTTTACAAAAAACTAAATATATTAACAAAATAGTTACGTTTTGGTGATTTATTTCAAGACTAGTCACTTTTTGAGAAAATGCAATCGAATTTGAAACTTAAGGCGCAGGGTAGGGTCCATTCTCCATACAAAGGTTGTGCTAGTTTTTTGCCTTAGTTTTGGCACTACAGCATTTAATTTTATTTTTTGTTGTTACATATTGCATATACGCAGAACTTGCTGTTGAAATTTTGCATTATTTCAACAAAAAAAAATACAAAAAATAATTAGAATTAAAAAAGAAAAATATCAAGACATAGCTAACAAACAAATAAGCATAATGGACCAAAAATATTAACTGGAGTGCAAACACAAACGAAGAAAAACTTGCACAAAGTTTGTATGGAAAGAGCTTGCCCACCCCTTCGCCTTAAATCAAAGAACTAAGATTTTAATTCCATTGACACGTATGTGGTCGCTAAATCGCCTCTGCCTTTTAAGGGTTAGTAGGTAGGTTAGACGTTACCTAGGCAGGCAACGATATCTGATCATCAAATCAGGAAAAGAACCTTTCTGGGACGGGTAGAACGGGTATGTACGAAAAATCTCGTCTTTTTAGACGACGAATGGTTAATTTAATAGCCAAATAAGAAATTAGCTTCATTTTCTGTAACTAGAGACAGTCAAGTTGTTGCTTACCACGTACAGCTTCATGGCATGAACTAATGCGAGCAAAAAGCATGACCTCTTTACCGACATCAACTCAACAGACCCAAGACAGTTCAGCACCGTGACGTGTCAAGGTTCGCGAGTCAGCGCATCTCATCGGCCAATTAATTATTAAACTATTAACCATTGTACAAACATTACAAAAATACTCGCTTTATATATCCACATCGACGATAAGAATCGTGCAGAGCATAACAAGTCGGTATTGTCGAAACTCGTACTTCCTGGTTTCTTTTTAGGGTTCCGTAGTCAACGAGGAACCCTTATACTTATAGTTTCGCCATGTGTCCGTCTGTCTGTCCGAGCTTTGCTCTGTGACTGTTAGTGCTAGAAAGCTGCAATTTAGTATGGATATAGAAATCAATAAAAGTGAAAAAGTCGTAAAATAAGAGTACCTCCCCCACACGTAAAGTGGGGTGGGGTGAGTGTTGTTGGATAAGTCTTTCAAAATGAATTGAGGTCTTCATCAAACACTTTTTGATAATTTCCAACCGAAAATGAAGTATACGTTTCCGCTTGTAAAAATATTTACTTTTTAATAAAGTGAACATTTTCGGAAATATTCACCCCTAAGAAAAAAAAATTGTCTGGAGTGTTGTTGGATAAGTAAGTCTTTCACCCCCTCTAACTTTTGAACTATGGGTCCAAAAAATATATAAAAAAACATGAAAGTAAGGCTTATAAAGACTTTCAATGAAAACTATAGCGGACATGATCAGTTGAGCTGTTTTTGAGTTATCATAATCTTCCCTTCTTAGTAAAAGACGTATGAAATGCTGCGAAGGTATTCGCTTTTGCTTATTATTGTTTTTTTTTTAAGAAATTTCATTAGGCAACAATGGAACGCTACACTGAGTATGGCCAGACATGCTCTTGGCACATTTTTTATGCAAAGGTACTGCTTGGTGCCTTGAAATCCCGTTATTACGTCGCCTGTCCCGCCAATCTTCTTTTGACGTTGTGTTGAATTGAAAGTTGGCGCGGTGGATTTCATGGTGTGGTAGTTGTGGGTAAAGATAGGCATTATAATAGGCGAAGTTACTACAGTAATACTATGCTATAGTATTTTTTTACGTTTATACTTCATAAATCGAAATTTATCCACAATAAAATCAAGAAAAACTGTTTTAGAATGTGCAATTCAAGCACTTATATATGACCACACTTGACTTGAGAGAGACTTTGAACTTTTGAAGGGACAGGGACAGGACAGAGTTTTGACAGAAAATAAAAAGGAATATTACAAAAAAAACATGTTCTATGCATGTGGGTTAGCCTTGTTAATAACTACTCCAAATTTCAAATCGATAGACAAAGCCTCACCACAAGGGTTCTTTTTCAACTTTTTGGTTACGGAACCCTTAAAAATGTACTCACTTCTGTGTGACCCGCAGTTTCTGCGTGAGCCGCACGCTCTCCGGATCTGTGCCCTGCAGTTTCCTCCAGCGGTGCACGTTCTGCGGAGTCTCCAGAGCCTCCTCCAGGGCTCGGACGCGCAAACGCTCGCGGCCCAGCTCGCGCTCCAAGTTAAACACCTGTAAATAAAGATGTTTAAGAGGTTATATAGCCGGTATAGTTTCGCCGGTCGGTGGCGGTGGCGGTATAGGTTCTATACCTACCGGAGATGACGCACGCAACAGAGTCGAATTCAAAATATTCTTTATTCGAATCGTCAGTTATTAAAATGTATTAACATATATACTAATTAATTATTTAGAGCAATTTATTGATGCTATTATTATTCTTTACAATAAATATTGTATTGTTGTAGACATGTCAAAATAAGAAATAATTATGTAGTAAAATTCACAATAGGATCGTCAAGACATAAATAATAATAAAAATTTAAAAAAATGAAAAAAATAAAATAATAAGATAATATTAATATCAAATACTACGCCATAATGATTGATTCATTAATATTTCAGTCACAATTAATCTCACGGTGTTTTATCATTCATGTAGTCGTGTGTGCTATAATATGCTTTCGATATAAGTTTACACTTTACATAATTTTTGAATTTATTTATAGATAATCCAGTTAGGTTTCTTGGAAGCTTATTATAAAACTTCACACCATTACCCATGAATGATTTTCTAATTTTTTGAAGGCGAGTGGTGGGCACCGTGAGCTTGTGTTTATTTCGAGTATTAATATTATGTATGTCACAGTTCTTCCTGAAATTTACAATGTTTTTATGTACATACACAATATTATCATAGATGTATTGACCATGCAATGTCATTACATTAATGTTCTTGAACTTATCTCTAAGTGAGTCTCTATGGTTCATTTTATATATTGCTCGAATAGCCCTCTTCTGCAGAACAAAAATTGTATTAATCTCTGAAGTACTGCCCCATAGTAAAATACCATACGATATAATACTGTGGAAGTAACTAAAACATACTAATCGAGCTGTCTTCACGTCTGTCAGTTGGCGGATCTTGCTCACTGCAAAAGCTGCAGAACTCAGTCTATTCGAGAGATTATCAATATGGGGACCCCATTGGAGTTTGGAATCTAATGTTAAACCAAGAAAAACTGTACTATCCACTAGTTCCAATTCCTCATCTTTCACAATGACACTTGTTTGATTGTGCTTAACGTTAGTCGTGACAAACTTAATACTCTTTTTCTCATACGTCTTTTTCTCATTTAACAATAAATTGTTGACATTGAACCAATTAATTACTTTAGAAATGGCATTGTTTATGTCATTGCTAGCTTGTTGCTGTCGTTTGACTTTGAATATAAGAGAGCTATCGTCTGCAAACAATACTATATCATGGTGGGTCTTTACGAGGTATGGCAAGTCATTTATGTAGAGTCACGTGGTTACGTCGCCTAAATAATGTGTTTTAGTTTTTAAGATTATTTTGCATTGATATGTATGTTAGTCGGTAAGGTATATGTTACTATGGGCCTTTTGTTGCCTTGAGCAAATAAATAAATAAAATAGTAAGCGCCCCATGCCGACATGTGCTATGGACAAATAAACAACGAAAACTCAAGATTGCACTTCTTCATGTATCGAACGACCATTTTATAGCATAGTCCAAGATCGGTACAAAAGACTTTCTAAAACCCTCTGACAGCTTACGGAATTTCCTGCTAGCTAATCGTGGGGCTAGCTTAACAAAAAAATATGCAATACGTACTCGTAAGTCCACAATCTACAATCCACAAACGATATGCGCGGTCATACATCATCTTTCTAAGAGTAAGCAGTGACAACCATTATCAATATTATCATATCCTATATACTTTTGTTAAGCGTTAAAAGCAATTGTCAAGTCTACCTGCCCTCTCCCGAGCTCCTGTCGAGGTCTTCTCGAGGGACTATACATCTATACAATGGGGTTCTTCAAGAAAGGAGTGTATCAATTTTCAAAGGTACGGCTATGTGCAGCATGTGATGTGACACGCCTGTAGTTGCGGTGACCGCAGGCCGGCCGGCCGCTTGATTGCCACCGGCAAGGTATTAAAAAAAGTCACCTCGAGCCGAAGATCCGTCATGTTCTCTATCCCCTTCGACAGCAGATTCTTCTCTTTTCGCAGTCGGATGATTTCCAAACGCAGCAATCTTATATCTTCTACTCGTTGCTCGTACTGGCGTTCACCTATTAAATTAAAAAAACGTTTATAAAAACCGTAGTATCATTTGACCAGTAAAGATGAGATTGATCTATGAGGGTGGAGCCTATAGCTTGAAACGCGGAGAGCGCGGCGCAGCATCGTTGCCGTGCGGAGCCGGTTTTTCGGTAAAGCAAAATAAACACTGCTTCATGGGGGAGCTATTACACCGCTAGTCAGACAAATCTGCACCATAAACATGCATCCAGATGGCATATTTCGTCAGACTGTTTAGCCTAGTTGGTCGTGTCAGTGCCTCCGAAGCTTGAGGTCCCGGGTTTGAATCCCGGTAACGGCATTTGTTTTTGTGGTGAGCAGAGACATTTGTTCCTCAGACTTGGATCTTTTCTATGTATTTAAGTAAATATCTATTAAATATATCGTCGTCTAGTACTCATAACATAACACAAGCCTTATTGAGCTTACTGTGGGGCAAGTTCAATTTGTGTAAAAAAATGTGGCCTAATATTTATTTATTATTTATATTTTTGCGCACCCTAAAGAGTACAGATGTATTTGATGCCATACGGTCGTACCCCTACCCTCTATATTCCTCAGTCAGGTTGAAGGCGTACCTCTGTGCAGCGTGACCTCGAGAATACGTATCTTCTCGTACAGCAGCGATATCTCATCGTTCCTGCGCACGAGTTGCGCACCGACCACGTCCCGCTCGTTCATCAGACCCTCGAGCTCCTTGTTCAGCTTCGCGCGGGCGGCGTCGCCTTCCTGCGACGATTCAGTACAACGTATCATCATCAACCTTTTAAGACCATCCCCTATAAAGTACCTAGTAGATGGCGTCGGATGTTCTACTAAAGAATTGTTTTATTCACGAAGCAAATCTACCTTCTTGTTACTCAAATGCTCAAAGTTTAGATTAAGTAGATCTACTTATACTACATATGTCTCCTTATTCTAACGTTTTACATTTATTTCTTCCATTTTTTAGGATCTCGAGTGGTGTGGAGAACGTACCGAAAGGCGCAGCGTGGGTCGACACCATGTTGGGGATGGTGGATCGATGACCGGGTAAAGGTCGCGGGAGTCCGTTGGATGCAGGACTGGTCATTGTGATATTCTTTGGGGTAGGCCTATGTCCAGCAGTGGAAGCCCTTCGGATGATATGATGATGATGATCCTATCTTTGGTAGCCTTGTTTCCTCAACCTAATAACTCACAACAGCCTCAACTCTACCATCTTAAGTATCATTAACCACTGGGCTACGCCGGTCATTGAAATGTCGTTTAGTGATTGTCCCAATTTCTCTCACCTGCACTGAGCTGGGCATTCTAATCCTATCTCCTCTTTAGCATAGCATTAGAAGATCACTTCTCGAGACCGTCTTGCCCTAATACCACGCCTTATCAGCTCCTATATTATTAGCTCTAGACCTCGTTGTCCCAGTGTCTCTTACCTGCACAATCCTGTTCATCCTATCTCCTACCATGTACTAGCTGAGTTACGACCTTTCTAGCACATCGCCGTATAATCCTTATGTGTGTATTTCTTTCCTATACTAAATAAACGTATTTCTTTTTCTTCTTTGGCATTGTCCTTCTCGAGACAGTCCTACTGCCACGCCAAAAACCACGTTTTCCTATTCCTAATGCCCCCTTACCTGCACAATCCTGTTCAGCCGGGCCTCCTCCTGCCGGAGCGCCGTAATGTCTGCCCTGGCGTCAGCAAGCTTGGCCACGCCCGCCTGCACCTCCATGCGAAGCGTCTCCACCTTCTTGTTGCATTTGCCGAGCGCCGCCTCGCAGGACTTCAGTCCCGTCTCCTTGCCGGTGATGTCCTCTTTTAGCTGCTCGATTTGGTATGCTAACATCTGGGGAGATTGGCAATTATTGATATTGAAGAACAGAATAATGATAAAACAGAATAATGGGCTGTGCTTCGGAGAACTGTTTTATATGATGCCCACAGCCACTTTCTCCTTTCGAACCACTCGCTGTCGGTAGGGCGTTCATCCGCAGATCTTGAAACCTAATTACCTAAATCGACGTGCATGGTATGGTTCCTCCATCCAATGGCTCCGGCTGTGAAATAAGCTCCCCTGCTGTGGTTTTCCCAAGCGGTAAGGGTACACTAACGAGCATGCGAGCTCTCTGGAGTTTCAGGCCACATTAACTGCTTTTCATCAAGCGGGCTGTACGATCTTTTGCTGCTTACGTAGTACTTACTCGTATAAAAAATACAGCATACAATGTGAGATAAAAAAAACTAATGATCTTCAACTTACTCGCAACTTCTGCTTCAGGTCCTGGACCTCATCTAGTGCGTCAGTGTAGTTTTTATGCAGTACATTTCTCTCAGCTCGCGTGGTATCTATGAACATTCAACATTAGTAGAAGGGGCTGTATTCCTAGATATGGTGTACCATATGGATTATGCATAGAGTGATGGATTTTTCTGAATCTGGTTGTGGAATGGCTCGTACAAAGTAGTGTGAGCTACAAAGTGGTGTAGATTAGTTTATCTTTCTTTATGCATACACTAGATATGGTAGAAGGGAGATTTTATTGAATAGGATTCTTAGGAATGGATCGGCAAAAGTAGTCTGCCTCTTGTATTTACCTAGAATCTCTAATATCATCAATGATGATGTTTCATCATCATCAAACTTAGGCAACGGTATATGTCCCGATTATTTCAGAGCATTTCTTCTCCTAGTAACTAAACGGGAAAATGTACCAGTAAAACCCCCTTTCAGAAGTCAAGAAATACCTAGTGTGACGCTCAATTTGTGGTTGTTTATCTGTTCCTCGCGTAATGCCTTCTGCAAATCCACGATGTCGGCCGTGCGGAGTCGAACTTCCTCTGCAAAAATAATATTATTGGGTCAATCAAAATACTGACCCTTAGATGATCTGCTGAACCTGCTACTATCGGAGAGACAAAAGCTCGCAGACTCCGATGGCTTGGCCACCTTGAGAGGATGGAGGAAGATCGCAAAGTAAAGAGAGTATACAGTGGCCGTCCTGTAGCGACATGGTCGAGCAATTGGTATGCTGCGCAGTCTCGTGTCAGAGGCTAGACTCATTTTAGGTCGCTATGCCAACGGGGTAAGGATAAAAGTATAATGTTAATTTCACAAGATGACATGACATGACAACCGAACCACTTGTTAGCGTTTACGATAAAGAGAAAAAAAAAACATAATAATTTTACTGCTTAATTTATAAGGCAAAGTATTATTATTCCCCTTTGTAAAGTATTATTTTGGGTATTTGTGACAGTTTTTTTGTTTCTAATTGTTTCACTAATTCCTTAGGTAGTTTATTTAACCGCCGGCTTAGGGAGAGGGGCTCTGTTATCCACGCTCCGGATCGTATCTGGTTCAACATAATTCGTTAGCTATACAGCTGATCCACTCTCCATGGCCTCTTTCTGCAAATGTTTGGATTGCTCGTCTACTGACCTGATACTTCATCGATTTTCTCGTTCAACGCTATTGATTCTTCAAGCATCCTGAAAATAGACAAGAAATGTCTGAAATGATCTAATTCATCGATTGACAGCGTACTGATTACAATTTCTGATTCGCACTATTTCATATATTCATTTTGTCAACAGGATTTACCTGAAACCAAGGAAACAGTGTATTTGGACTGAGTCAACCATAATTATCATTCTTTCTAGATTTCAATAGAACAATTCTCTAATTGTATATTTTATTCCATCTATTGATCAAATTTGCATGATTTTTATACGTTGTTATTAGTAGATGGGTCATTTAAGGCTACTCGCGATGTTTAGGATCTGTCATAACGCTAAGTTTTATAATTATCATCTTCACCCCTAAAGTTGTCTTTGTCGCCACGCTTCATTACCTCACCTGTTCTTGTCTTTGTCCATCTGACTGACGGTGATGCGGTGTCGGTTCACCTGCCCGTCGCTGTCACCTTCTGTCGTCTGATCTTCGTCACACAGCTTACCTGTCCTAATCTTTCTTCAGCAGTCAGATGATGATCCGCTGTCAATTCACCAATTCGTTGCTTCAGCAGCTATTGTCCATCCTTGTCCCATGCACCCGTCTTACGCGTCCTTGTTCTCCAGGTGTCCTGCTCATTGCTGTCACCCGCTATTGACCATCCTTTTCCCACACCTGACCTGTCCTCGTCTTTCAGCTGGAAAGCTGGCTGCGCGTTGCTCTTTTAATTCTGTTTCCAGCTGCTTACGACTATTATCTCACAGGTTTAGGTCTTGCATCTGTACTTATTTATATGCAACGACGTTGACAAACAAGCTTACGGCTGCCTGATTGTATGCAGACACCAGACGAATCACAAGCGCGTTACCGACCCTTTATTAACTTGAGGATTCGTTGTGTTGACACCTAGAGACATATGCAGGTCCCTCACTTTCAACACAGTACAGTCAGCGTCATATAGTACGTAGCAGTCAAAGTGGCCAAATAATATTTTTTAATACAGTTGCTCAAAAAGTGCTACTTTACGTAGCTGTTTAGCGTGCGGAAAGTTGGTTTTCGCGCACTAGTGCTTTTCACTTTTCCAATTTTTTTAAATTTATGCATGACTCCTTATTGCTGGGTGTTAAATATTAGTTTCCTTTAAACGTCGTAATCAACATAAAAACCTACTGTTAATATCAGAATACGAAAAATATACACATTTCATATTTTATTACTTATCTCTTCATCATTATAACACGTTTATTTTTTAATATTGAATATTGAAAAACCGTTCTTAATAAGTTGTCTGAGTGGAACGGAATAGCTGCCGAAACGCCTGTCAAAGAAGAGGCGTTTTTACTTACTGCAAGCATGTTTTAAGTTTCTAAAGGCAACATTCGATATTGTTTTTATAAATATTACTTGTTGTTTTTCTTATTTTTTCGCAACTGTATTAAAAAACGTCGTTCAATACACGTGCGGAAATGTCATTCTTCACTCGTCCCGAGTGTTGCCACTCGCCTGCGGCTCGTGGCATCCCTCGGTACTCGTGAAGAAATGACATACTTTCCGCACTAGCATCGAAATGTACTATTGTACGGTGTACCGAACTATTTGGCCAATCTGGCTGCTGCGTATTATATGACGCTGACTGTACATCCTCGGGAGCTCTGGCGATCTTACTATCAGGAACACAAGACCACATATGTAACGAATAAGTAGTGGCGCTATTATGGCTGCGGTCTTCAGTAAGTTCATACAGAAATAAGTAAGATAGAGTTCTCACTCCATACATCAGTTTTGTTATCAAAACTACGGGTTATTTTGTAGTCGGCATCTAGGGTCAAATAGCGGATTTATCAGTACTGCTACTCGACAACAGATGCCGTGACGAACGAACAATCGAATGCTCAACAATTTTTAGCTAATATTACAACCGGATTAACCGGAACTCTGTTTTGAACTCCACCACCATCACCACCACCACCACCATATCAGCCAAAGAACGTCCACTGCTGGACATAGGCCTCCCCCATATTCACGGGGGGTATATGCCATAATCGCCACGCTTGGCATGCGGGTCGGCGATCGCAGTATCTCCACCGCACTCCAGGGATGCTGCTGCCCATCCCCCGGTGGTCTTGGTCGTAGTTTTAGGACATACCCGGGTCCAGTTTTGAACTCATTCTGCTTTAAATATTAGTAGTAAATTGTTGAGAAATACACTATTCGTCAGTAGCGACATACGTGACGTCTAGTATCTTTATAGCAGTACTGATAATTCCGCTATTTGACGCTAGATGTCGACTACGAAATAACCAGTAAAAACTGATGTATGGAGTGAGAACTCTATCTTACTTATTTCTCTATGGTAAGGTGGAGGTACATACATTCTTGATTCCTATGCATTACACCTCACCTGTCCTTGTCTTTTTCCAGCTGTCTGATAACGAGCCGCTGTCGGTTCACCTGCGCGTTGCTTTGGTCCAATTCTGTTTCCAGCTGCTTACGTCGGTTGTCCATCAGGTTTAGGGCCTGCAGGTTCTCAAGGGCTTCATCTGAAACAAACCAAATACTGAAACTTTCACACATAACTGTGTCAATTGGGGTGGTTTTGTCAGAACTCCTAGGCAGTAATTTCAGGTTAAACCTTATTTCAAGGCAGTAAAACTAGTAAAAGTGACAATGCAAATTCAGTCTCAACATCTGGTCTCCTTGATTGATGGCAAAAAAAGTATCAGCTCTATGCCAAACCAAACGCGTATCAAACTATCTGGGGTGAGGATGAGTACGTTGCACATGAATACTTTGTTAAATATAGTCTCTGTGAGATCAAGAATAATACAAACCAATAATACAAAGGAAGGACTTATGAAGTACGAGACAATAAGAGAGAGAGTATGAGTCCAAGAGATGTCATTGTTTTATTTACGCTTTATTCCATGAAAAGTACTGATTTATGGCATACTCTGAATCTTCTGCATGCTCTTGTTGAGTATATCCTTCTCGCGGTTAAGGTTTTCGATCTCGCGGCGGTCGGCCTCCGCCTTCTTGTTGCCCATCATGATTTCACGCTCCATCACGCTCACTTGTTGCCGCAGCCCATTGCTACGGAAAGAGACAACAGATTAATCTTAATAAGTTGAAAATAAAGAAATCAGCTGTATTACAAGTGCTGGCATAACATTCAACAAGAAGGCAATACTAACAACTTACCATGGTCTTGTTGTCTAGTACTAAGATATGGACTTATCTTTTGGGGAAATAGTGTTCACGGAGCCCAAAAAGGTGTTTACGTATACGAGCTATTTGTGGATTAAACATGCGAGATAGTTGCATCCGGTTTTTCAAATCGCTAAACACCTTAACACTACCGGCACTTTATATATTTGAAGTAGGATATTAAGTAAGTAGTAAGAAAGTAGGATAGGAAAACAATTGACGTTTTAGACTTATTCACTCAGATATTTACCTCGCAAACCGAAGCGTGGAAATTATTTGACCGTGTCCACCAAAGCTGAACGATGTGGTGGAATGAATAAGTATCGCAGTAGTGCAGCAGTGTTGCAATATTGAGATGTCAGATTGTACTATTGCTTATTCTGTAGTCAGATGTTAGATATTTATATTCCTAAAATCCGTAGTTGTCCTGCTTGCCAACTAAACCTATACCTTTCAGATTTTTTTTAGTTTCTGTCACCGGTTCTTTTCGTGGCAGGAGATTATTTTTTCGAACTGGTGGCGGATCATTGAAATTTACATGTATATGTAATATGCCTGAACTGAAGAATAAAGACTTTTGTCTTTGACTTAAACTTGCGCCAGCCGATGGTTCATCGGTTGCACACCCTGCTTCGTCAGCTTTGACACCTTGTCCTGTACAGCTCTGCTAGCCGACTAGCGCAGTACCACGCAGACTCCGCACCAGCCGTTAATTTCTCCTGCTGCTGGTAGCTCTTCATCTGCTGCATTCCCGGCTTCGCCAACTGAAACCTGCATAGTTCTACTAGCCAACAAAACCAGTACCGTTCAGAATCCGCCGTAGCCTTGGACTCCTCCAGCCGCTGGTACCGCTTCATCTGCTGCACACCCTGCTTAGTCAGCTTTGACACCTCATTCCGCATTTTGTTGTTGTCGTTCGTCATGTTCTACAAAAATTGAAAAATATTTTCAATTATTAATCCTAATAATACAATTACAATCTGACCTTAGCAGTAAGAAATGTAAAAATAGACTTTATTTCACAAATCCTTCCAGTTCTAGTTCTGTGCCTGTATTCGGGTGCACCTTATTCACAAGTTTCAGTGTTTGGAAGCACCTCTCTCACTTACTCCCCTGAACCCCCGCCTTCCTTTCCCCCCCTCTTCTGTTCCTCTTTGAACTGCGTAGCCTTCGCGATTGCAGTCCCTTCCTTTGCAATAACAGCATACAGCTTCTCTGACTTAACTTTAAGCAAGCTTTACTTTCAGGACAAGCCTTTTAGTTTCCCTACCTTCAAGAAAAACGGGCTACAGGCTTCAGAACCGTTCGACATGAAGCCCACTGCAGCGTTCTACCACCGCGCCACTCGCTTTGGACAGGTCATTCATCCTCCGATCTTAAAACCTAAATTGTCGCATACAATACGCTTTCTGAGGAATTTTCTCCCTCGACACATGCCTAGGTTTTCCAGAGGGACTAAAGTATGATGTTATTTAAGATAGGAGTGTTGTTTGTAAAGGGTTGGCTACTCTCATGTCACACACTTGGTGTTGCAAGCGTCCGTAGGTTACGGTGACTGCTTACCATCAGGCGGGCCGTACGCTTGTACGCCACAGACGTGGTACGAAAATGGATATGCGTACCTTCAGTTCTCTAGCAGTATTAGTCAGCGCCTCCTTCGCATTAGCGAACTCTGCGTTGGTATTCTCGAGAGTCTCCCTGAACTGCGCGGCCCTCGCGATAGCAGCCTCCTCCTCAGCCCGCGCCGCTTGCAGCTTGTTCGTCATGTCCTTCAGCTGGCGGTCGCGGCGCTCGATCGTGCTCTCCGCTTTGGACAACTGCAAATGACAGAACAACCTTTGAATTTATCTATTAACCCCCTTGGTCCAGCAGGTACAGTCGAAGGATTAGATTTTTGGGCCACTTGGTACCTTGTCACAATGAAAATCAATATGAAAGTTGCTAGAGATCTCATATTCTTATCACTGTGACAAGGTACGAAGTGGCCCAGAAATCAAATCCTTCGACTGTACTTTACATGTATACTAACAAAGCAAGTTAAATAAATGCTTGTAAAAAAGAGGCATACCAAGAATTTTTGGAATTTTCGTAAAAAAGAATAAATTTAGGTAATTACCGTGTCATTAAGAGTGTTTATGATCCTTCTGCGATCCTCGATGGCGTTTTTGAGACTCTCAATCTCTCCCTTCAGATGGTCCACGAGACGGTTCTGCCGCACCGCGTTGTTGCCGGCGTCCTGCAACACAAGGTCATTGTCATCAACACATCATCATCATCGTTTCCAAACGGGGCTGATATCGGGTTTGGGGTTATCAGGGGCCCAAAGCGTATAACACGTCCTATCACTTGCATGCACCGAATATTCGTTAATTATTCGGTATTCGGCGCATTCGACATTTATTTTAAATGTTTGGTCTCGGCCGAATTTGGTTACACGCCTCCCCAACGGCTGATAATATGATAATGATCATGATCATGATGATTTGGTTTTAACATCCAACAACAGAAATACACGGATAAATTGTTTAAAGTTACACGTAAAAGTGCACATATTTTGTAGACTAAATTGTAGTAATCAATGAACACATATGGTCGTTCGTTGCCGATCTGCTAACCTTACCTCACTTAGAGCATTACCTTAAGCTATTCCTCCAAGCCACTAATAGTATTCTCAGCCTGAGTAAGCTTCTGTTCCAACTCCTCAAAGTAGCTGGTGGCTCCGCTCAGCCGTTGCCTAACCCCGCTAGCTCTCCTTGTAACCGGTGCTACAACAGCATTACCTCAAGCTGCTCCTCCAAGCCACTAATAGTATCCTCAGCCTTAGTTAGCTTCTGTTCCAACTCCTCAACGTAGGCGGTGGCTCCGCTCAGCCGCTGCCTGACGCCGTCCAGCTCGCCTTGCAGCCGCTGCTTCTCTTTCTCGAACTTCTCTTTCTCTTTCGCGGCTGAAGTAGCACCACTGCGATATGTGAGAAAAAATAATAATTTATACCAAAAAAAACCGACCCCAATTTTGTACTTGCTATGCCAAAATTTGTGGTTTCCGTGAGCCAATGCTTGGTTACCTACAGAAAATACCAAAATCGGCATATGCCCACCACCACAATATCAGCCCTAGGACGTCCACTGCTGGACATACGCCTCCCCCAATTTCATGGGGGGTAAATGCCATAATCGCGTGCCTATCAAATTCGAGGTGTTCCCTCGATTCCTCCTAGATCCCATCATCAGACCTTCACTAAATTTATATGGGACCAATGCCGGGGTACCTGCTTTGAAAAAAAAAACAAAAAAAGAACAATCAATACAAGCATACATGCAGACGAACTGAGTACCTCCTTCCTTCTATTGAAGTCGGTAAAAAATAAAAGCATTTTACACAGGCCAGGTGAAGTTAATGGCATAAAAACCTCGAGAAAAACTTTACTACTACCAACTATTTTTAGCGGTTAGGTGTAGCTGTCAAGCGTCCTGATCGCGAAACCGTGTATCCCGTCTTGAATCTAACATAATTGAACGTACGGATCAACGTCGCCAGCTCGCTTAAGAGCTGTGAGCTCCTCCAGCGTCGCCAAGGTCGTCTTAATGGTGTCCAAAGACTCGAAGCCGGCATTCTTGGGACGTGAATAACTTCACTGTCTATGGCTTTCTTATAACAACACTCGAATGCGACCACGAACGTTAACACAGCTGGTCACATGCTGGCCCAGTGCGGTCTGAGGACATCACACTTCTTTTTTATATTAAGGCGGTGGCAAACAAGCGTACGGTCCGCCTGATGGTAAGCGGTTACTACACATACACCTTTGAATTTCCACCAAAGGCACTGAAAGCGAGTGTTGTCGCATTCTAGCATGTGATAGAAAACCGTAAACACTGAAATAGGATGATGGTGAGTCTTTCAGTGATCTGATCGTAAAACCGTGCCAAGAAACAGAATTCGAGGATCTAACTTGAATCTAACATGATTGAACGTACGGGTCATCGTCGCCAGCTCGCTTAAGAGCAGTCAGCTCCTTGTCCAGCCTCGCCACGGTTTTCTTGATGGTCTCCAGAGACTCGACGCCGGCCAGCTCTCGGACGTGCATCGCGTCCGCCAGCGCCCGGGCCTCCTCTGACAAACAACATTCAACGATACAAGCTGATTTATAAACAAGACCAATTAATTAAAAAACTAAAAAACCCGACTGCCTTTCTGTGTAATATGGAATTTGGCGCCAGAAATCCCCAATCTTGTTTTTTTATTATTTTGATATACCCAGTGTCACTCTCACAGTAAATATGAATCTAACGATACCTCTCAAGTTAAGGCTGCAGAGCGTACCATAAAAACATACACTCAAAAAATATAACCCTCCTTCTGGCGCAGTCCGGTAAAAAAACCGCCCTCAATTTACCGTCAGCCTTGAAGAACCGACGAAGAAGAAGAAAAATATTAGATTAACTATATTAATTGAAATATCCTATCACTGATCCATGAAAAACTCTTTACTGAGGAGTTCCAGTGGCCAGTTCTGGCCTTCATCATCATCTTCACTATACCACATGGTACTTTCCGATGCTATAGTTACGCTTATAGAAATTGAGGAGTTCCCCGATTTCTCCACGATCCCGTCATCAAATCCTGACATGATGACAATGGGACAACTTAAAAACATTTCCTTTCCACGAACAAAGAATGTTCAAAATCGGTCTAATAGTCTCCGAGTAATCGGTGAATATACATAAAAAAATATCCCTACCAATTGAGTTGAGAACCTCCTCCTTTTTAACCGACTTCCAAATTTCAAAAGAGGAGGTTATCAATTCGGTTGTATGTTTTTTTTTTTTTTTTTTTTTTTAATGTTTGTGACTCCATAACTCTGTCATTTCTTAACCGATTTGAAAAATTTTATTTTTGATTGTATGTATATATATCCAAGTTGGTCCCGTTTTTGTCAAAAGGCAGTTCTGATGATGGGATCCATGAGGAATTGAGGGAACTCCTCAAATCTTTAAGGCAAACATATAGTGATTTTTGTGTTTTTATCAACAAGTCAAGCATTTGCATCCAAAAATGTGACATTGGATGAAGTGGAACTGCTGATGATGATCAGAACAGAACTCTTCAACGACGAAAAGTTCACGTTTGGCGATTTGTTCTCTTCGTTTTGTTTGTCAAGCAAGCAAGGTTTTTCCTTGATTTCATGAGGAATTGAGGGTACTTAGTCTTCTACCATTATAAACATACTTATAGCCATTTTTGTATTTTATTGTATGGAATCTAAGAGTGCACCAGCTAAGATTAATAATCTTTCACCGGCCTCCCCCATTGAAGTCGGTTTTTTTTTCTTAAAAATTATTTTGAAGTCGGTTTAAATACATTGAAGTTATAGTTTAGAGCAAGGGAAAGTTGGATAGATTGTATTGCATGATAGACGATATGGAGAAGGATGTGAGTGATGAGATGAGATAACGGCTGAGAGAGAGGGGTATGGAAGAAAAAACTCTGCGCCGTCCTCAAGTAAATGATTTTGATGATCATGATTTTGTTTAAACAAATGAATGAATTTAAGAAGAGGTCGAAAGTACAGATTTTTTTTACAAACTAGGTCACGACATCAAGGCTGAAGTTTGCGAGCAATTAATGGTGTTTTGACAGTAATATGATTTAATCGCGTAATATGTCGACCCATGAAACAGCTCCTGTTTAGTATAACACCGGTCGTTACGCAGATCTTACGGGAGACCTGTCCAACTGGGGCATATCCTGACCATGATGATCCGGCTGATACCATGATGATGAACTTACCGATATCACGGCGCAGTTGCTCAATGGTCTTGTTGGCGTCGCTGATCTCAGCCATGTAGTCGGCGATCGTGTCGTCGAACCGGCCCATTTTGGTCTACAAACAAACGAGAATCAGGTGAGAGGGGGTAGCCAAACATCACTTTTGTCAATAGTCTCGTCTCTACTCAAAGGTTGTCTGGAAGCTGCCTGTTGAAATAAATTGAATGAGTGATAAACAAGTAAATTTTTAACAAAAAAACACCGACTCCAATCTTTGCCAGACCCCATCCTCCTGCTATATAATTTGAGTTCCTTCGATGTAGCTTTACTTACCCCATCCTCTTGGTATATAATTTGAGGAGTTCCCTCGATTTTTCCAAGATCCCGTCATCAGATCCAGACTTGGTGACAATGGGACTAACTAGAAAACACACCCTTTCAAACAAAAAATAATTTTTATATCGGTCCACTAGTCTCCGAGTAATCGGTGAACATACAAAAAAAACCGACGAATTGAGAACCTCCTCCTTTTCTGAAGTCGGTTAATAAATGAACTTTATTTTGCAAGTAGGCCGCAATGGCACTTTTACAAGTCAAAATCTGCTAGCGTTTCTGAAAAAGAAGACCACTGCCGAGAAGAAACGCCGAAACACACTCGACAGTCAGCCATTTTCTCTCTCCAAAGTAAGGTATTTTATTACAATACAATGATAATACTTAACCTACTTAAAGTAAGTAAATCTGAGTATGAATACAAAAAAATAGGAAAAATATTTACAATGCTCTTCAACAAGACAGCTTGTCGAAACTGTATCACAAAGGCCGTAGCAGGATAAGGGAAGAAAAAATGCCCTTTTGTGATTAAGAGCTGATTTTTTTTTCTACAGTTACTTACATTTGGTAGTACTATTGTGCTAAGTTTTGTTGAAAAATTCCCAGTGGTTCAGCCGGGAAAAAATAAAATCCGAATTCATGAAATATGACTTTTCTCTAAAACAATTAAACTTTATCATACTATCTTTTTTTCATTTTGGTTAGTTAAATAGTATATATGTCCTGTAAGAAAATTGAGTATCTATGTTTAACATTTCTGTAAAAAAAAACGGCAATGAAAATTTCAAAAAATTTTTTTTTACTTTTCTGAAGGAGTGACCACTCTAAATGTCATGTCTAAAAAAGCTTTATTTAACGTTCTATCAGTCATATTAGTTTGATATTTAAAAACGAAAAGCAACAGAGTCAAATTAAAAAAAAAAATTTGGTTGTGTTCTGTTACTTTTTTTCTTACACCATTCTAACACCGCCAAAAAACTTAAGCATAAATCCTTTTTGTGAAAAGTAAAAAAATAAATCAATTTTTCACATTTACATTAATATTAGCCTGAAGATATATTTATGTCAGTTGTCGCCATTCTAACTTGTAAACCAAAAACTGTATTCTTCTAATCATCATCACCATTTCTAAATATAGGTAAACCTTAATAATAATAATGCCATTTATTCCCACAAAAAATTTTAATTTAATAAGTAAGATAATTTTAATATTATCGTCAATAAAGTGACATATGTGTTGCATGTAAAATTAGTTTTTGGGGACCCATAATTGGGCTATGGCCCTAAAATATTTAGTAAACCTTACTAAATATTTTATCAGATATACTAATCTGTAGGCTTAAACGGACTGTAACTTTGTCATAATTAAAAGAATACCCAATTGAGTTGCATTTTATTAAACTCTCTTCAAATAATATCTCACTCTGCTACAGCACTTAAGAATAAATTATCTTTAAAACGGAATTAAAAAAAAAAACACTTTATTGACTATAATATTAAAATTATCTTACTTATTAAATTCAAATACTTAAGAAATTGAAGGAATTGTTAATTTTGTTTAGTTTTAGTTACTTATTGTTTTTGTGGGAATAAATGGCATTATTATTATTAAGGTTTACCTATATATAGAAATGGTGATGATGATTAGAAGAAGACAGTTTTTGGTTTACAAGTTGGAATGGCGACAACTGACATAAATATATTTTCAGGCTAATATTAATGTAAATGTGAAAAATTGAATTATTTTTTCTTTTTACAAAGAGGATTTATGAATAAGTTCCTTGGCGGTGTTGAGATAAAAGTAACAAAACACAACCAAAATATTTTTTTAAAATTTGACACTGTTGCTTTTCGTTTTTAAATATCAAACTAAAATGACTGATAGAACGTTAAATAAGGCTTTTTTAGACATGACATTTAGAGTGGTCACCCCTTTAGAAAAGTAAAATATTTTTTTTGAAATTTTCACTTACATTTTTTTACAGATAATGTTAAAGATAGATAGTCAATTTTCTTACAGGGCATATATACTATTTAACTAACCAAAATGAAAAAAAGATAGTATGATAAAGTTTAATAGTTTTAGAGAAAAGTCAAATTTCATGAATTTGGATTTTATTTTTTCCCGCTTGAACCACTGGGAATTTATCAACAAAACTTGGCACAATAGTACTAAATGTAAGTAACTGTAGAAAAAAAAATCAGCTCTTAATCATAAAAGGGCATTTTTTCTTCCCTTATCCTGCTATGGCCTTTAGCAATAATTTTTAAGAAAAAAAAAACCGACTTCAATGGGGGAGGCCGGTAAAAGATTATTATACTTAGATGGTGCACTCTTAGATAGATATACAATAAAATAAAAATGGCTATAATGTATGTTTATAATAACAACCTCGAGGTATGTCTTAATGAAGTGGCGATTCAGTTGGTAAAATATTTTAAAAGCAACGGGCTGGTCCTAAACTTAAAAAAGACCAATTTCCTCAATTTCCATTTGGGGGCCGAACTCCAAGAAACCTAACGGTTCTTGTGGAAGGCATCAAAATTACACAAGTCCAAAATACCACCTTCTTGGGATTCGAGTTGGACAGCGGGCTTCAATGGGGAGCACAAATAGGTAAAGTGTGCAATAAGCTAGGGAGCGCCTGTTTTGCACTGCGTCGCCTAGCAAGAGTAATGCCTAGAGAAGTGGTGCGTTCGTGTTATTTTGCCACCGTGCACTCGCTCCTACAATACGGCGCAGAGCTGTGGGGCCGCGCTGCCGACTGGGAGCGCGTCTTCCGAATGCAGAAGAGGGCCGTCCGAGCAATTGTACTGGTGCATCAGGGTACTTCCGCGAGACCATATTTTAAAGTCCTTCGAATAATGACGTTACCGTCCGTGGTAATCTATCAGGTGGCCTTATATGTGAGGGGCCATCTCGACGAATACGTGAGGCGAGCAGACGGTCACTGTCGTAACCTACGGAATGGCCACAGAATCGTAGGCGTAAAACACAAACTTGCAAAGTCAGCCAAACTCACACACGTGATGGGCCCGATGGTGTACAACCGACTGCCGGCGCAAATTACAGGTGCCTCGTCACTGACTGGCTTCAAATCGCAGCTCAAACGGTGGCTTATCGAGCACACTTTCTACAGTGTTAACGAATTTATTGAGTACAAAGTTGGTACCTAGTTACTTATTATTATTAAATTATGTATATATATATTTTTTTATTAATTGTTATATACAAACTTCTTTATAATATGATTAGAATTGACATGTAATACGAATTATTATGAATAAAATGAATATGGAATATGGAATATGAATGTGGAATATAATGGTAGAAGACTAAGTACCCTCAATTCCTCATGGAATCATGAAAAAAGCTTGCTTGCTTGACAAACAAAACGAAGAGAACAAATCGCCAAACGTGAACTACGCGTCGTTGAAGAGTTCCGTTCTGATCATCATAAGCAGTTCCACTTCATCAAATGTCACTTTTATGAATGAAAATGCTTGATTAGTTCATGAAAATACTAAAATCACTATTTTTGTGCCTTTCACATTTGAGGAGTTCCCTCAATTCCTAACGGATTCCATCATCAGAACTCGAGCATGACAAAAATCAATCGTGAAAATAGAACTTGCTTAACAAACACAGCTAGAAGGACAAATCGCCAAACGTGAACTTTTCGTCGTTGAAGAGTTCTGTTCTGATCATCATCAGCAGTTCCACTTCATCAAATGGCACATTTTTGTATGATAATGCTCGATTTGTTGATAAAAATACAAAAATCACTATATGTTTTCCTTTAAGATTTGAGGATTGCCTTCAATTCCTCATGGATCCCATCATCAGAAATCAAGCATGACAAAAATTAATCGTGAAAATAGAACTTGCTTAACAAACACAGCTAGGAGGACAAATCGCCAAACGTGAACTTTTTGTCGTTGAAGAGTTCTGTTCTGATCATCATCAGCAGTTCCACTTCATCCAATGTCACATTTTTGGATGAAAATGCTTGACTTGTTGATAAAAACACAAAAATTACTACCTATATATGTTTGCCTTTAAGATTTGAGGAGTTCCCTCAATTCCTCATGAATTCCATCATCAGAACTGCGTTTTGACAAAAACGGGACCAACTTGGATATATATACTTACAATCAATAAGAGAATTTTCCAAATCGGTTAAGAAATGACGGAGTTATGGACTAACAAACATTAAAAAAAAAACATACAACCGAATTGATAACCTCCTCCTTTGAAATTTTGAAGTCGGTTAATAAGTGATAATGGAAATAGAGATACAATCATGGAAATAACTTCCAGTAGACTGTAAATTAAATCGATTGACATGCTTAGTTCCTCAAATCGTTTTATATGCGTTTCCAAGAGCTATGCGTTTACTAATTGCATAGACGTTATACAATGAAAATATGCATTACTTAATGCCATTTAGATCTCTGGTTTGGACCATGCATTTCTGTCTGTTAGTCCTAACCCGGTGAAAGCCTTTGACATTTTACTGCCAACTATTTTTTAAGTAATTTTTGAGCTGGAAAGGGCAAATTCAAAATTTCATCTCGTAACTCATAACTATAACGGATACATTGACCGAAAAAACACTTGTACAGTTTTTGAACACGAAACTTTTTAGAAGCACTTTCTAGCATTAAAATGCTGGATATCAGAATTTTTACAGAACGAGTCTAGGTTCTTATTGGCATAAATAATATTCTCATAAATGTATTGGGACGCACGTACCGTCAAAACTGTAATTTCTTTAAAGAGTTCTGTAACAGATTCACTCATTAATTTCAAAAAAGGGAGGCCACGGACTGATGACCTGGTAGGAGTCGCGGGTGTCCGCTGGATGCGGGTGGCGCAGGACCGGTCATTGTTGAAGTCTTTGGGGGAGACCTATGTCCAGCATTGGACGTCCTTCGGCTGATATGATGATGATGAATGCAAAAAAGAGTCACTCTGGAAAAAAACTCCATTTGCACGATTTGGTTCGTGTGCTTGAATTCCGCGGATCTCCTAAGTCTGGTCATTAATAGATCTCAGTTCTCGACGTAGTGCCTATTATTATTTTTATGTAGTTCTGGTCAAACTTTTTAACGCGTTAATTTACCATTGGCCAGTTTTGAAAGTGTGATATGTCCAATTGACAACTTTCTGTTTCTGAAGTCTATTAAAACCCCGAAAAAGCAAATCGGCTAATAACGTTATTTTTAGCTAATACACGTGTAAAATAGATTATGTCCTTCATATTTAAAATAGAGTGGACGTCCTAGAATATATATTCCGCAATCGTTTAAAACGTGATTTTATGCCATTATAAAAAAGATATTTCTCGAATATCAAGGAGCATGGAGTGAATTCACACATTCTTCACCGCTGGCTCCCAAACTAGTCTTTAATAACAACTATAATTTGACCCCCCTTTAATCATAACACCGAAGCGATGGCCGATAGAAGCGATGGCCGATGGAAGAACAATTGGGAGTGGCGACCACGTACCGGAAGGCTCAGCGTGGGTAGGCCCCCCACAAGGTGGACTGATGACCTGGTAAAGGTTGCGGGAGTTCGCAGATTGCTGATGCATAGTCATTGTGGCACTCTTTGAGGGAGGACTATGTCCGGTCAAGTGTAAAAATACGTATCGATTTAATCCTCTCATAAATACGTATCGCAACCTTAATCCGCCGACATAAGAGCTATGGGATATATTTTTGAGCAAGTTGTATGCACCCATATTTTTGCACTTGACTGTCCAGCGGTGGACGTCTTTCGGCTGACATAAGTAATGTAAAATTTTGGTCCCGGACACATCAGCGCACTACTGAAACTAGACATCTTGGACACTAGATGTGTTCGCCAGTATACGGTTTCAAAAATGTAGACATCTACCAAACTCATGTCATCTGTCACCAAACTTACATTAGGTTACGATGCTCGTCATTGCGAACCTCAAAACTAAATCCTAAATTAAAAATAAACGAGGTGGTTTTATCGCTAGAGATCGCTTTATTCGTGGCAACCGTTAAGTAGCAATAAATTTATTAGAGAATTAAGAACGTGACATACAAAAATTGTGAGGAATAAAAATTAAATGGTTCGCACATAGAGGCTGATTTTGTGAATAAACGATTACCAAATAATTCGTTATCTTCAACTGTTAATAGGCATATAAAATATATAATTAATATGACTGATTTGAATTTAAAATTGAAAAAGGTTTTCTATTATTAACACGACATTGATCTATAAAATATCACCCGCGTGCTAATCGGAACTGCGACTTCTATAGGGTTCCACTAAACAACCAAAAACCAAAAATATTTAAACGAACAAAAGGGAAAATTGTGCTATTTGTTCTAGGGGCTTTGTTAATTTTATACAACGTCGGCGGCAATAACAAGCATACAACCTCATGGTAAGCAGACACCGTAACCTATGGACGCTTAGGTACTACTGCAGGACAATCACAAACTTTTTGATACAAGGATTACAGAACTTTTTGATACAAGGAATACAGTTAGAGACAAATGCGGTCTGCATTTTATCACTATATTATGGCTTACTTACTTCGACGACCTGTTTAGCCTAGTAGGTAGTGACACTGCCTCCGAAGCTAGAGGTCCCGGGTTCGAATCCCGGCCAGGGCATTATTTGTGCATTTAGCACGGATTTTGTTCTTGGGTCTTGGATGTTCTCTATGTATTTATCTATATAAGTATGTATATCGTCGCCTAGTACCCATAGTACAAGCTTTGCTTAGTTTGGGACTAGGTCGATTTGTGTAAGATTGTCCTCCAATATTTATTTATTTATTATTATATTTATTTACTTACGAAATCAAAATATGTTAAAAAATAGTTTTTTGTTTTTTTTTTTTTAACAATGACGCGGAGCCTTAAAATGCTTAATTATTTTTATTTTAACTATAACTAACAATACTTTAAATCATAGAAAAATAAAATTACAGTTATCGACTTATGTCCAGGTTTTGCTAATGTTATGCGCCTACTGCGTAGAAAGAAATGTAGCCTCGATCTGCATTTTCTATCGCTTGTATTACGGGGAGTGCTCCGAGGAATTGTTCAGATTAATCTCTGCCGCTTCTGTCCGCCATCGCCTAATGCGACATCATTTCCATCCTCACCACTTTAGATGGTTGGCAGTCCTCACTTGTACGCTTCTCCAGGAACTTCCTGCCTCGCATAGCTAAACTGTCGCCTGCGGTATTTCCGAATCGATACGACCTTCAAACCCTCAAGAAAAGAGCGTACTCCCATCTTAAAGGCCGGCAACGCACTTATACGTACAACCCCTCTGATGTTGCGGGTGTCCATGGGCAGCGCTAAACGCTTACCATCAGGCGATTCGGCTGCTCGTTTGCCTCCTATTTCATAAAAAAAAAACAACCCCACATACCTAAAGAGCAAGTAGTGGTGTTATTATGGCTGCGCTTTTCTGCAAGGCGGAGCTACGTCCACATTTGGGCTGTTCCAAATATGAACGAGATGATATTCCGCTGTGCGCTACCTCTCCCATTTTGGATACGGAACCTTGTTTGAACTAGATACTCAAATAGTAATGTATAATTAAACTAAATAAATAAAATAAATATTGGGGGAGAATCTTACCCAAATCGATTACTACTAGACGACGGTATACATACTTACATAGATAATATATACTTAAATACATAGAAAACATCCAAGACCTAGGAACAATATCCGTGCTAAATGCACAAATAATGCCCTGGCCGGGATCCGGGAACTCTAGCTTCGGCGGCAGTGTCACTACCAACTAGGCTAAACAGGCCGTCAATTATAGAGAAACACAAAAAAATATAGCGCAAATAAGTAATTTATGTAACCTTGTAACCCTCGATTTCCGCCATCATCTTGTTCTTGTCGTCTTTGAGCTGGTAGTAGGAGTCGTACAACTTCGTGTAGACGTCTGAGTACATCTTGAGGCCCTCGGCTTCTCGCATCTCCTCCAGCACCTGTGGAAATCGATGTAATGGTTGTTCAGTTGGAAACGCTTATCAATTTTAGGTTATTTTCCGTACTCGTATCTTTACCTTAATTTTCACTTCGTTACTACTGACTAATTTTTTTTTTCAATCGTCAGTTCCACTTCCACTTTTGGAGCCAAAAACTGATTTTTAAGAGAAAAAATGGCTCCGCTGCTATCTTAAAACAGCATTGTACCTATCCATTAATCAATTGATGAAATTGTAAAAACTTTTGTCATAATTTGTGTTAAAAACATGTGACGTGTATGGTGAGTCTTAGGAGGTTCATTAGACCATTACGACTGATAAGACGGGAACCGACTTAAAACAATGTATTAGGAGAAAGGCAATCATTACTCGTATAAACTTGTTTTTACTCTATTAAGAAGGGGATGAGGGTGCGTTTGTGAAAAACGTAACGAATTTATTCCCGCCAGTAGTCTGCAACCGGTGTAATAGCAAACCCTCAAGACCTACACCTCAAGAGACTCTCGTTAGATATCAGGGGACAAAATACAGAAGATGGAATACCATCCGGCCATCCACGAATAATTGGACACGGCGCGAATAGTCCGGAGGTCCCTCTCTCTGTCGCCCTAACCGCCGGTAGCTCGTTGCCGGTGGCACCCTAGGTTAGGTTTATTAAAATGTTTTTATATTTGTTATCTACCTACGCCGTTTGTGAAAAAAACTTAATACAATACTGAAATAAAAGGAATAAGGAATTGTAACATTAACATACTTTCTCGTATTCTTTTTCCGCCTCCGTGCATTCTGAGGCGACGGTGATGGCCGCTCCGAATCCCTCTTCCTCATCGTCCTCCATGACGGCGTATTCCGTCTAACTAACGCCTAAATATGTCTAAAATAGAAAACCGCAAAAAACTGTCTAAACAAACAATAAAATCTAATAAAAGGCGTGGTATGGCTGATTTGTTATCAATTTGTTATACTGTCGTCTTGGCAACCGCGTCATTGCGCGAACCGGTATCTAAATGATTTAAGGGAAATTCAATGTCACACGATTACACAGCTTATTGTAGAAATACTTGTGTTAAAATGGCGTGCACCTTTAAGAGTGTTAGAATTATGTCAAGCGAGTTTTAAGTTGATAATGGTATCTGATAAGTTGATGCAACCTCTTTAACTTAAAAAAGGTTTTTTTAGTAATCTGTCACTTAATAATTATTGAAAGTAATGTTGTAATGATTATAAATTGTAATATTTGTTGTATATTTAATTAACTATGAAATACCTAATAAGCAAACAGGTTTATGTAGGAATGTGTAGGAAGGTTGTCTAGAGTTTTCGCCGGAAACTAAACCATCAGATACGCGCAGCCAATGCAGCTACTGTCAAAAGCCTGCTGGTCACATAATGAATTCCTAAGGACCCTGGCCCTCACTGAGCTCTGAGTTTCTGATGGAATTATTTATGCAAATATCACAGAAAAGTCAGATTTTCGAGTAATTACCTTTACGGTGATTTATTTATGTGCTGTAAGTATTGTATATGAAACTGACTTCCACCCCTAGATTCGATTACTCTGTCTGTCTTATACCTCTTCACGCTTAAACCGCTGAACCGATTTGGGTGAAATGTGGAATGAAGATAGGTTGAGCCACGGAGAAGGGCATAGGGTAGTTTTTATTCCGGAAATCAACCACTAAGGGAGGAAATGGGGGTTCGTTTGTATGGAGGTACGGGTTCCACGCGGGTGAAGTCATGGGCAAAAACTAGTCGGTTACTAATGGGCAAAAACTAGTCAGTGATGGAAGAAGGGTTCTACTTCAACCCAATACCAACTAGGCTATAGTAGTCGTCAATTTATGATAAAGAAGTGTCCCTGAGTAGGAAAAACCCAAAAATTAGAAATAAACTAAAAAGTTCATCTATCCAAACGTTGTTTCTTATCCAATTAGTTGCGGGTGACGATATGCTTTCTGGGCATCTCTTGTTGTGTTTGTTGTTCTCTTTAGAGCCTTTAATTTTAAGAATAGTAAGTAGCATGGTGTGTAACCTCTGTGTAACATTTCATATCTTGCTATTTGTGAGTTTCTGTAATTGGGATAATTTTGTATGAAGCAGTAACGCTAATAATTCAATTAAAATGAAAATATACTTTATTTTGATTAATTTATGTAATTTGAGACGTTGGTGTTGTTAACCCTTTGAACGCCTTCATATTTGAATGAAGTGATCACTCAGACGCCAAGGTATCAAAAATTGATGTAACGTTTAAACCAATAAAAACAATTTATAATTGATTTTTTTCCTGGTCAAAGTACTCCTGAACTCCGACCTTTTTAGTGGTTGTTGGCGTGGTGGGCACGACGACACACGACCACTTTATAGGTTCTTGGCGTTCAAAGGGTTAAAAGAAGCCAGTCTTGTACGTTATAAGAGGGAACTAGTGAAGGATTTCGTGCCTGAGCTTGATTGGTTCCGATAGCTCAGTGGCTAGAGCAATTGACCGCGTATCAGGTTCGAATCCTGCTCGGAGCACAATTTTTTTCAATTTTTCCCTTTAATTTGGAATTCTGTAATCTGAAATAAATAAATAAGTACACTTTGAAAATGTTTCCTAATCTCTTATCTAGATGAGGGCCCTTGCCGTTGATGATGATGCACTTCGACCTTGGGATCTTTTGTGCAAACAAATACCCTCTTACCATTCCTTTGTCCCCAGGTCTATGATGCATGGAATATTTCCATCGCTCGTGGGACGCGGCCTTCACAACTGGATCTCAGGGATGATGAAACAAAACCCGGGGTTGCGTGAGCGCGCCCTTGGCATATCAAACGTGCGGACTAGACACAGGTGATGGTCAGTATTCTTTTTGTATACTCCACTTGATACAAATACATTCACGCCTGTCTTCCATGAAGAGGGAGGCAGTGCATGAGAGCACATGGAGAAAATATTTTCTGCACCGTAAACTTAGGCAACTATGGTCCATATCACACCACTGCTGTTCAAAAACAATTTATTTACTTAGTGACTTTTGGTACGATTTACTCGTATACACCTACCGACTATGTACTTTTGGAAAACTGACAGTTTTATTTATTTCTTTACTAGCGGTCCCTGCGAACTACGTACCACCCCCGAACCCTACCCGTTCTGTACAAAATGTATAATTTTAATATATAATATTCTGCTATTTGGAGTGAAGTCGAATCTAACAAATCAAAGATCATGCAAATCGGCATACAAATTATACAAATAACACGACTTTGTTTTATATACATATAAAGAAGATTTAAAATGTATTGCACACAACACAGAAATATACAAATGGCGGGCTTGATTCCTTCTCTACCAGCCAACCATAGATTTCATGGGAGTTTACATGATTTTTGTTTGCGTTAATTGGATCATAAGCTGAGTTTACGGCACCACTTCTAGCAAATACGTATAGAATGTGATATTGCAGTGATAGGTTGTTCATCCATCGGCCACAGCACAGTTCAACCCTTTCCCGTAGTCGTCTTTACGACACCCACGAAATGAAAGTGGGTGCTATTGTAATCCGACTCCACATGGGAAATTTCTCTTGATACTCGTATTATTTTCAAAACAAAAGTTTTGTTAAACTGAATGAAATCAGATTCATCATCAAAGATTTTTCAAAGATTTTATATAAAAAAATAAAAAAATGTTTTATTGTCACAACTTTACATCTAAAGAAATAAAACAATCTATCCTATATCCGTGTCCATTTGCGTGTCTTTCGCTTTTTATACGTTTCTATTTCAAAAGGTAATGGACGAAAGTATGAGCCTCAACATTGTGAAAACTGTTTTTAACTAGATACCGATATCACAATTCTATTAGCGTTCTCCTGGTTGCATTCTAATGCACCCCGGGGTCCGCTGGCACTGCCGCTTGGCACCTATACCTATTACCTAATCCAAGTATTCGGCGTAGACACTAATTTCACCAATGCGACTGACCTTCCAACGCAGGGCGAAAAATAAAACTCGTTAAGATTTAACGATGTGTTCCTTCAACTAGAAGCTATTGTTAAATATCAAATAATATTTCGTACATAAGTTTTTTGGAATTGAGATTTTATTTTATTTTATTGAGGATGAAACAAACCGTCGTGTACAGAAGAATGCACTTAAATTAATTATTCTTATAATATTAGACCTAACAGCGACAGATAATTAGTGTTAATTGTGTTTATTTGTTATTTCTATGTGAATGTGTATTACAAGAACATTTGTAAGCTTTAGTTTTCCCACTAAATTGAAAGTCGCGACTACAGTGGGTTAATAATCGTTATAATACCGATAGGATTTAATCAAATAGTTGGTATTGACCTCGGACTCTCCCTGTCCTAAACCGATCAACTTTTAAACACAGCTAATATCAATCAAATCAAATGGTCCAGCAATCTTAACCCTTTACCCTCCATCCTCCGATCCCCCAAACCACTGCTGATTGCTCTAAGCACCGTCTTCCTGATTAACTTCCAATTAGTGACCCCGCCAATTACGGCTGTCTCCCTCTGTTCCTCGTCCTGTCTCATGAGCACAACATGAGTACTAACCTAATATGGATTTTTATGTGGTCCGAAATAATTGTTTTTTTTTTTAGTATTAGTCCGAATGACACAGCGGAGATGATCGTCGAAGTTGTTTTGTGATAAAAAATACCACATACTTCAATTTCGAATCTGGGTATGGGGTTCGCTGGTATTTTTCACCTAAAAAAGGAGAGTTTTTTAGGGTTTCGTAGTAACCCTTAAAGTTTTGCTGTGTCTGTCTGTCCCGTAAAGCCCCTTTTTACAAGCTTTTATGTTCGTTTGTAAAGTATCTGAGTTATCCTCAAATTATGCAATCCTTTCTTCAGCCACTTGCCGGTATCCGAATAAATAGAAATTTTGCATACTTATGTAAATTCGGTGACAATGCAGCGTCGAGCTGAAATAACATGAAACTTTGTATACGCAGTGGGATCCGCCAAATGGTTCCTTAAAAGAAGGCGTTTTTCCCAACTTACTGAAAAGGGCTAAAGTCATAACAATATATAAATAATTTTTAAGAAAAAAAAAAACGACTTCAATGGGGGAGGCCGGTGAAAGATTATTATACTGAGATGGTGCACTCTTAGATTCCATACAATAAAATAAAAATGGCTATAAGTATGTTTATAATGGTAGAAGACTAAGTACCCTCAATTCCTCATGGAATCATGGAAAAACCTTGTTTGCTTGACAAACCAAACGAAGAGAACTAATCGCCAAACGTGCACTACGCGTCGTTGAAGAGTTCCGTTCTGATCATCATCAGCAGTTCCACTTCATCAAATGTCACATTTTTGTATGATAATGCTCGATTTGTTGATAAAAACACAAAAATCACTATATGTTTGCCTTTAAGATTTGAGGAGTTTCCTCAATTCCTCATGGATCCCATCATCAGAAATCAAGCATGACAAAAATTAATCGTGAAATAGAAATTGCTTGACAAACACAGCTAGGAGGACAAATCGCCAAACGTGAACTTTTCGTCGTTGAAGAGTTCTGTTCTGATCATCATCAGCAGTTCCACTTCATCCAATGTCACATTTTTGGATGAAAATGCTTGACTTGTTGATAAAAACACAAAAATCACTATATGTTTGCCGTAAAGATTTGAGGAGTTCCCTCAATTCCTTATGGATCCCATCATCAGACCAAAACAGGACCAACTTGGATATATATACTTACAATCAAAAAAAGAATTTTCCAAATCGGTTGAGAAATGACGGAGTTATAGAGTAACAAACATTAAAAAAAAAAAACATACAACCGAATTGATAACCTCCTCTTTTGAAATCTTGAAGTCGGTTAAAAAGGGGGCCGTACTGAACTGAGTAACTACAGACCAATATCTTTTCTATCCGTGATTTCTAAAGTGCTTGAAAAAAGCTTAGCCGCAATATTAGAAAAGCACTTTGGAAAGCACGGTGTCCTCACTTCATGTCAGTACGGCTTCAGGAAAGGGAGAAATACCTCAAAGGCCGTAATAGACCTAGTATCCGAAGTGATGGTCAATTTAAATAAAGGATACAATTGTGGGGGAGTGTTCTGTGATTTGACAAAAGCATTCGAATGTGTTGTGACAAAAGCATACGCGGCATAGCTCTCAGTCTTTTTGAGTCTTATCTGACTGGTCGCACACAATATGTAGAAATTACCCGCAGAGACTTAGACAAAGTGACTGCTTCTAAAGAGGGTACAATTAAATACGGGGTACCGCAGGGCTCAGTGCTGAGACCTTTGCTTTTCCTCATCTTCATCATTGACTTACCTGACTATCTTACCTGCGGTACACCGTACCTATACGCGGATGATACCAGCATTATCCTGAGTGCGACTACTGTCTATGAATTTAATGTAATAATAAAAAATTGCTAGAATGAACTCGGGGCATGGTTTACTTATAATGGTTTAAGAATTAACAATGACAAAAGTTTCTACACTATCTTCCGCCGTAGTCCTAAGAGTGCTGAACCCATTTGTAATGTCCCCATAAAAAAAAAGTTCTGAATGTATCCGTTTCTTGGGAGTGGATTTGACCCTTATCTAAAATGGCATAATCATGTAGAAACAGTTTGTAAGAAATTAGCGGGCGCGTGTTACTCATTAAAAAGTCTTTTAAAAAATAGCTGACACTAATATATTAAGAACTGTCTACTTCTCTTATTTCGAGAGTATTATTAGATACTGCATCGAAGTATGGGGTAACGGGTCAAACATTAATTCTGTACTGCTCCTGCAAAAAAGGCTATGCGACTTATAACAAGAACTAAAGGCATACCGATTACGCATAGAAATATGTTCGTAGATCATAAAATCCTGACAATTACTTCAATGTATCATCTCTATCGCATTTGTGTCTATGTATACTTGCATAAAAATGAGTATCGTACTGCTACAGAAATACATAATTTTAATCTAAGAAACAAAAATAAATTGGCACTTACTCAGTCTAACTTTGTCCATTTCAATAATAGTTTTAATAATATCGCAATTAAACTATTTAACCAATTAAATAATCTAATGACATAAAACAATGTAATTACATCAGGAGTATTTTATGAATAAAACTGTCAGGAGTATTTTATGAATATACCATTTTATACAATAAAAGAGTTTTTCGCCAATGCACTGGATTAAGTAATTCTTTAATATTTAGAACTACAATGTAACAATCAATAAGTTAAGCTGACACTGTGTGTATTTTATTTTTTAATGTATTTACATGTATTTGTACTTAAGGCAAATAAATCATCTGAATCTGAATCTGAAATCTAGGCCGGAAATCAGTTTCTGTTGCTAGAAATTGAAAGAGAAAAAAAATACACAGCAACAGAAACTGCATAATTTCCGGCCTATACATGCCGGATCCCATTGTGTATACCAAGTTTCATGTTATTCCAGCAAGCCGTTTTAAAATGATGACGAAACTACGTTTGTATGGAGAACCGAGCCTACTGCGGACTCCTAACACTATTAGGTAATTTCCTGACGGAAATCTATTTAATTTCCGACTTATTCATACCTAGTCAGTCTGTCAGATATTCTGAAGTTATAATTACTACTCAATTACATCGAAGCTCTCTGTAGTATAATAAATGATCGGTAAATACATACAAATTCCTACTAATATTATAAATACGAAAGTGACCCTGACTGTCTGTTTGTATGTTACCTTTTAAGGCTTAAATATATTTATAGATTAAAAATTAACCTTAAATTTGGCAAAAAGATAGTTTGAGACCCCGGACATACCTAAATTAGTTTTGATCGCGGAATTCATTCCTCAAAGGGGCGAAAATGTGGGCGAAAGTTTGCATGGGAGAGCGATAACTAAACTTAAAGTAATTTAATAGCAATTATTTTTATGAGGCAATAACAAGTTTTACGCGAACCGAAGATGAAGTATCTCCGGCTCTGTCAGCCGAATACGCACGTACGACAGAGAGGCAGACATGTCGTTTTCGGTTCGCAGTAGCGCTCCTATGTACCTGCCATAGCCGCTTATGTATGTTTGTCTGGTTTTATTGACGTGCGTGTGTCATTCCAATTTAGAATATTGTCATACAGACATTAGCTTTTGCTTAACCCATTGAGTGCCGACCCCGCTCCGGAGCGGGGTGATGAGGTGGCGGCGGGGGGCCGGCCCCGCCTCGGAGCGGGGTTGGCACTACTCAAATTCTACGAGTCAGTGCCTACCCCGCTCCAAGGCGGGCCATTTTTTTTTACTATTATTTCCCATATTCATATATATATTCTGGTGTTAAACAACATTATTGATTATGTAAAGGCGATAGAAAACAAAAACCTAAAAAAATAAAAAATTGGCTCCCACGTGACATACCCTCATAGACGGTCGGCAGTCAAAGGGTTAACTCGACGTTAGCTCTTAAGGTCCTTTGGCATTCACCATTAGTGATATAATTAATTATTATGTATGAAAAAAAAAAACATGAATTTTTGAAAACTAAATATGCTACGTAGTTTCTATGGGTACACGGCTTTATGCCTGAAGGAACGCAAATCAATATAAATACCCTGTATAAAATGAACCTTCGTGATAAATTTTGGCTATGTTTGATCCCGCGGCTCCGTCTGGGTTCTGTGTAGTACGCGAGTGGAGCCGCGTTAGCCGCTAGTTAAATATAAATATCGTCAGGTTCCGCGGCCTGGCGATTACGCCGATTACCCTTGGCGTTATGATTGCTTGTCAAATTTTATGCTAGAATAGCAATAGGTCTTGACATAGCGTTTAATAAATTATTTCCTACATCGTGTGTCTGTAATAAATAGCAAAATAGTACATTACACAACTAGGGTGGTAAAGCAAATCTAGAAAGGCTGAGATCGCAGATTTTGCGGCCCGAGCTGTAAGCGAGGGACGTATGTATATGCAATCGAGGGCTTTATTTATTACCTCCCGTGTTGTGTACATCATTGTATGACTACACTTGGCCAGAAAGCGGCTTTTTCCACACGCGTAGCGTGCGGTAATAGTACATTACGATACAAGTGATTCTCTGAACAGGAAATTCGCAACGAGTGGTGATAAATTGAAACACGACCGAAGGGAGTGTTTTAAATCGACACTAGTTGCGAATTACCTGTTCGCACGTGTATCGTTCAACGTTTTACAGTGCATATGGCCCTTTAAAGTTTCGACATATGCACGTAATCTGCTGATTACCGCACTCGTGCGGTAAAGTAGCACCATATGTAATGTAATAGCTATTTACGACCCGTGTTTTGTACACAATTTTACGTCACCACTTGGCCAAAAAGTGGGTTTTTCCGGACGCGCAGCGTGCGGAAAACCGCGCTTTTTGGCAAGGTGTGGTGTAATAGTACATTACGATACAAGTGCAGAGAACAGGAAATTCGCAACGAGTGGTGATAAATTGAAACACGACCGAAGGGAGTGTTTTAAATCGACACGAGTTGCGATTTACCTGTTCGCACGTGTATCGTACAACGTTTTACAGTACATATGGCTCTTTAAAGTTTCGACACATGCACGTAATCTGCTGATTATCGCACTCGTGCGGTAAAATAGCACCATATGTACTGTAAAATATATTATATGTAGATATATGTAGATATACATAAACTCACATCCAAAAAGAGAAAGCCAAGCATAAGCAATTTAAAATATGATTATTGTATTTTAGATATTATTTTATATTGTGATTCTTAGAGATTGTAAGTTTAAAATATGTAGTAGGGGATTTTCTTTGACAACATAAAAATATTTCGTTAAGATTATTAATAAGACAACACTAGTTGGTAACATGTTCTTTTTTCAGAATTATTCGCAGGCTCATTTGAGCCTCAGCGTTTCAGGTGACATAATATTAGATTAATCTGCTAAAATACGTCGTCGTCGTTCCTCAAGGATTTGCCAATGATGGGTCTTATGAATCAAAAATGTCATCCACCATATCAGCCAAAGAACGTCCACTGCTGGGCATAGGCCTCCTCCATATTCACGGGGGGTATATGCCATAATCGCCACGCTTGGCATGCGGGTTGGCGATCGCAGTATCTCCACCGCACTCCAGGGATGCTGTGAAAAATGTCATACTATAATAATATTCCATAAAAAAACGTATTGCATGCAAATACGAAACAGGATACATCGCATTACCATATCTACACGCTCTTTAGCGGTATAGTAAAGGAATATTGTTCTAGAGATTTATCACGGAATTTCGCTAAAAATACGCCTGATTCCATCAATTACTTAAAATACTTACGACACCCAATACACTAGTATCGTAAAACGGGGACAGAATGGGTAAAACATAAATTCAAACTCGAAAAAGGTTGCTTTTTATTTTGTACGTCGATTTTTAACATAAAAATATTCCGATCGTATGAATTCTAGTTTTTTAATGACTATCTGTCGTTTCATTTAATAATTTTAACGATAAACACTACATAGTAGAAAATCCCACCTCACCCCGTAGTTGAAGTTAGTAGGGACACTTGTACTATTATCTATTCTGTGGTAGGGGTAGCAATGAGGTGAGTGAAGAAATTAAAAACGAATAAAATTCAGACAAAAATCCGCCGCTTTTGAACATCAACTTTGATTGTGATTTTTTATAATTTATGATTTGGTTAACAGAAGAAAAGAAAACTAAAATATGTTTCTGCACAACTCCGAGCTGTCGGTAATTGACAACATTTAAAATTTTTAGAAAAAAGCCTGCTTACAAAAATTTAATGTTGTCAATTGAAGGGATGTTTACAAAAACAACATATCTGCTTAGACCGGTTGACACTTCTGGAGGAACATTTATAATGGGCTCAGGAGTCGACCAGTGTAGTCAGTTATGTTGTTTTTGTAAACATCCCTTCAATTGATTGAAGCTTCTTTCGGTTCTAGTTGTATTCCGAGATTAGCCGATGGAAAAGCATTAGGTATTCACTTCATCTGTACGTACGTACGATTATTTCTTTTGTGAACTATGGGGGTTTACCTACCTTGAGTCATAATATTTACATAATAAAATTCCATTCCCCACGTGTTGTCTAAGCGTATTTTATAAATAGAAGAGCACACGAGCGGCGTAACGGCTAAAATATTTATACATTTCCGAGCTTATGTCTCGGAAATAAAGTTCAGAGTTGCTTACATATTTCATATCGTAAACCGCGGAGTCACATTAAAAAATATTTACATACATTTCTGATCTTATGTCCGGGCAATAAGGTTCACAGTCGTATACATCGATTACTGTATGTAATTAATGAACCTTCCGTATTTGATAAAAACACATAATACACGCTTTTGGAAACTTGTAAAACGTAATGCCAGGTTTGCCCCATTCAAGATATTGTACTAGTAAAGGTAAATTACTTCATGATCACCCAGTGTTTGCCTATAACATATGCTCACGGATCTATACCTAAGACTGATTGAGTACTGCGACGAAGTGTGACCGACAGAGAAGCCAAACTTGAGGATTGCATCTCGTTTAATCCGGACGGGACTTCCGGGCGGTTGGCGCGACAGGTGGCGGTGGCAGCACCGGCAGAGTGGAAGCACAACTCTCTTCTTCGTCCAAGAGAGCGTGTCAGATACTTTTGGGTACTTTGTCCCGCCAGTTACTATTACAGCTGACTGTACGAATACTAGGTTTGTATGTCCCATTCGATGTTATGTGACATCATTTACACTAGATATGGCACTACTAGACTACATGTGCCATTGTAACCTGAATGGACAATACCAAAATCACTATGTATATGCTTCTAAATTCGAGGAGTTCCTTCAGTTCCTTAAGAGTTTTGTAGTTAGAGCTGGTACTATATCATCATTTCCAGTTCGTGATGTGATGTTCATTTCGATGAGCTAGTCATTACTTCAAGAAAATCCTTATCTAATTCCGTTTAAATCATACTCCTCATTAAAGAGTTCGTTAGGTCATCTGTGGTCCTTATCATCAGGTCCATTGTACCAAAAATGTGCTTTTCAAGAGAAAACGCATAAGTTTATCTGAAAAATACTGAAATCGCAATATGTGTACCTATAATATTTGAAGAGTTCCATCATTCCATCCATATTTGAAGAGGACCACCCCTGATGTATACTCTAAACAGCATTAAAAAGAAGTTTCACAATCGGTCAACAATTGCCGAAGTTGTGAAGTGACAGACATATATACAAAAACATACAGACGAACATAGAACTTCCTCCTTTCTTGAAGTCGATAAAGTAAATAAAAAATTGCATGACACTACCTATGTACCGAAACGCAATATTTCACGACCAAACGAGCGATTTACTTATTTTCCTCTAGGTTGGAAGGTCGGGTTGCCATGGCCACTTATTTCGATGGTCGCTTTCATAAAACATAAAACAATAAAACTAGTGCTTAAGCTAAATCTTGCGGTAAAGGAAGTAAAGCGGACCCTGGGCTGTGTTGAATTTGTGCAAAATACGGGTCGGGTTGAGTAATCATTTAAATGCATTATTAAGTCTAGCATAAGTGTCGAATCAAAGTACATGCCCTGCTATCGGAACACCTTTCACCAATTAAATTCAAATTGCAATTGACATCATTTTCAAATAGATACCCCTCACTGGAAATTTTACTGAGATAAATAAGAAAAAAAAAATACAAACGAAATGAATCGTAGGAAACTAATCGGAAACGTGACAGTAAATTATATTTTTAAAGACGTCTCCGGTAGCTACACATCTCTGCCATGGTGTGCGCTGCGATCGCCTAGCTTACCCCCCCCCCCCCCCACCACCTACTTCGCACATAGCCAATATACTATAGTTAACAGTGAATAATGACTTTCGATTATTGCTTGTTTATAAATCTGAAATTAAAAAATTAAATGTAAATTATATTGGCCCTCAAGGGTCCGTTTTAGATTTAAGTTAGTTTTAATTTTCTTTATATTATTTTGGTTAATTATTCTTGTATATATTTTCGTTGTACATAAATAAATGATATCTTCAATTATATTTCACCATTATATTTTAATGCAATTTCTTGCGTCCATAAGTGTGATTTGATTAACTGTAAAATTAATGATGTCACTTATTTTGATCAATCAGACTGGCGTGATCAGGTGGTGAAAAGAGTAGTGGGGTTGTTTGTTACCTAGTATTTAAATCTGAATGCCGTTCGAACGAGGATCATTAGTATCAATATTTATTTGAATTTTGGTGTACACAGTTACTCTGCCCAAATAAAAAGTGATTATTATTATTACCATTTAGCTCTTAGTGGCAGAACGGAAGATCTGGCGGAAGATTCTGGAGCCAACCAAAAGTGAAGACGGGAACTGGAGACGCAGGAGGAATAGGGAGCTGGAAGAGCTGGTGGACATGCCGAACATAGTGGGCGAGGTAAAAGCAGCGCGACTCCGCTGGCTCGGCCATTTGGAAAGGATGGGAGACGATCGGTCAGTGAAGAGAGCGTATGTGGGCCGGCCCAATGGAAAGCGTCCGGTTGGTCGTCCCAGATACCGCTGGAGTGACGAGGCCCTCAAGGACCTGGCTAACCTCGGAGTACCCGACTGGCGTGAGGTGGCGCAGATTAGAGAAGAGTGGCGCTCTCTTGTGTCGGAGGCCAAGATCCTCTTCGGGTCGTCGAGCCAGCCTAGTAAGTAAGTATTATTACCATTAATTTGATGTCCTTCGTTATATTATTCAAGAACGTGGAATCCAGTGAGCCTGATAGTGAAACAACGCCGACATATGCATAGGTTATTTTATTATTTTTAATCATTAAGTTTGATCAATACTGGCAGATCTTCTAAAATTAAAATTATCACCTGTCACAACATTGAAAAAAATAAACAAATTGTGATTTATACATATTTATTATACGACTTTGAGACACTGTTTAAGTGTGTTATGATTCACGTAATACGGGTGCTTGAGTGCAACGGGTACCGCCACCACCCCCATATAAGCCGAAGGACGTCCACTGCTGGACATATTCATGGGGGGTAAATGCCATAATCGCCACGCTTGGAATGCGGGTTGGCGATCGCAGTATCTCCACCGCACTCCAGGTACGCTGCTGCCCATCCCCCGGTGGTCTTGGTCGTAGTTTAAGGACATACCCGGGTCCAACGGGTACAATTGAAGGCAATGCAATAGGGTTGCGAACGTATGTGCACGTCACCAGCCGACCACGGTGGGAAGGCTTCCCTTGTAGCCTTACTTGAAGGGTGTGACGGATAAAATCAGACACTTGTTACGCCAAAAATATTGCATCAAGACGATTTGCCGCCCACATTGTCAGCTCAGGCAGCTGATTCGTTCACAGAAGGATAAGGAACCCTTTGAACACCCCCGGGCTGCTCCTGTGGCAAGAATTACATAGGAGAAACTGGCCGCAACATTTCCACTAGAGTGTCTGAACATATACGTGCATAGTATGAAAAAACGTGATATTCGAGGTTCTGCAGTTGCGGAGCATTCACTGGATTCGGGCCCAACACATTATATTCGAACCGACAAGGTAACCGTGCTAGCGAGGGAAAGTTCTTTTTACCGCGAAAAGTGCGGGAGGCTATCGAAATTGGTCGCTATCCGAATTTTAATCGTGGTTGTCAATGGACTGTATCATCCAGCTGGAAAACAGTGTTGAATACTACGTCTGTGACGAGTGTGAACGAGACTTTAGCATGTGACGTTGTAAGTATTGTGTGTAACTCGGCATTGAACAACTGTGAAGAAAACGAAGGTAGATTCTCGCCTCCACCGCCACCGTCCGCACAGAGCAGCCGAACGGGCAAGGCACTTAAAGAGCCACCGCCGCGATAAGAACTCATGATTAAGGACCGCGAACCGGTCTGAAACATGACGAGCGATATTCAACCTTAAAACGCGAGTGACCCATTTCATAATTTTTCAATATGTCTGAAACTTACGGGAGTTTTCTAAATAAAAGTGTATATGTAAAATGAACTCTATTATATTAGTACAATCAACAGCAAAAGTAGATGATCATTTTAGTATCTTGTCACTTTCACTACTTTGACGCATCCCAACTGTCACAGTATTGTTATACGAGTATTAGTGCGATAAAGTACTAAAATTATCATCTTCTTTTGCTGTTGACTCTACTACCACTAAGGTTGAGTTGCACCAAACCGTCTGTAATCGTAAGCGGTGTTCGTTAAAATTTCAATGTATGGAAAGTTTGACAAGTTTCTATGGGATGGCAGCTGTCGGTTCCATATTTAACGTTGATCGGTCTGTGATCATAGGTTGGTGCAACCCAGCCTAAGTCGGTTTAAACTCAAGTATAAATTATCACTCTGGGCAACTCCGGGCGACATCTTTCGACCTCTTCGGGAGTACTTCCTCACGATGACTGCTTTTGCCGCGAACTTTAGGCTTTACCTACTATTAAACGAGCAGATTCTTTGTAAGTATATTTATTTTCACCTCAGCAGCTCAAAGAAATCTATTTTGCTGCGATAAAACAGTGAGTAACACGAGTTTTTACTCACTCCTGAGAAATAGTTATTTGTTCAACAAGAGAGCAAAGTAGATTTTACGGAGGTTCAAAATCAGAATCTTGAGCGTATATAGCGATGGACTCAAAGACACGAGATGAAAATATCTTTGCTCTCGTGTGATACATACGACTTTTCACCTCAGCAGCGAGAACATATAACGCAAAGTAATAGTGACAAGAGAATGAAGTTTAAATGTTCCAAGTTTGTATTATACCCCGCGGTATGAAAAGATGACCCGCGACTTACCTACGATATGAAAAATTAAAAAGTAACTTTTTTTCACGCTTGCTGCAAAATTGCATACTGCTCACTGGTTTCAAGCAGGAAAAGTTTTGTTACACTCGCAGCTAAATTTCATTTTGCTCACTTTTAAGCAGCAAAACCGCCATGTTCAAGCCGCTGAGGTGAAAAAGTATTTTTCCCCTCACTAGCTCGGAAAGCCGTCTTTTATCCTTTGAAACAAGCGGGTAAAAACGCATTTTATCCACAAGTGGGGAAAGTAATTTGACCTTGGAGCGTGTTTGAGTAGCTTTTGACAGATAACAAAACGTAAAAAGCTCATATTAATGGTTCGTTTGATATCAATTATCATTAAATAAATGGTTTGAGAATTTAATAAAAAATACCAAATTTAGCTTTATTTAATGATTTAAGTCGTAAACCTTAAAATTCTATAAGTAACATTTTTTTTATAATGACTTTGAGTATAATTGTAAACGCACAAGTTGAGTCGATGCAATTTCAAAACGCATCGTCAGAAATGTCATCTTGTCAATGTCAACTAAAATATACACAACTTGTCACCGACTCCGATTCGCGTAAATATTATACACAACTTTCAGAGTTTTCTGTTATAATATCGTAAAAAAATCAGTGATTCCAGTGATGGAAATCATGCCTGTGGAACTGTGTTTTTTTTAATGTTGCACTTTCCTCGCTATAGTGAGGAGAAAAGTTTTGTGTTACACACGGGTGCAAAGTTGTATTTTACTTCTCGTGTGTTGAAACACTCGCTACGCTCAGGATTCTATTTTAGAACCACTCGCTTCGCTCGTGGTTCAACTATAGAATCCTTTCGCTGGCTCGTGTTTCAATTCCACACTCGCGGGTAAAATACAACTTTGCAGTATAACAAATAACTATTTTTTATTTGGGTTGTGGTATGCCACGAACATAAAGAATGTAAGCCGAAAGAGACTCGCTTTGTCTTAGTGTGTCCCTTTCTAATACGGGTAATAAAGTGCAATAACAACTCCTTCTAACTAGATGACCCGGTGAACTTCGTATCACCAATTATTTTTTTTTTTTTTTTTAATCTTTATTTAAATTAAAAGGGAGTTTTGTCACGCAGTGACTATGCCACCCCCATGAGTGAGATCAAGTTATAGTATAGGTACTCTTGCTTAATTCTACATTTAATTTTACTACACTACTTACTACAACACTTTGGAGTATTTTTTCTCAAGATAAGACCTAGCCAGATATTTTTTTCGTTCCCGGTAACCCTTATATTGAAAATTTCACTAAATTCGTTAGAGCGGTTTTCGAGATTTCAATTACAAACCAATAAATATACAAATATTCCTAATATATTTTTTTATTCCTTTAATGTTGTACCATTCGTTTACAATAAGATCGCCAAACTTTACTTTACTTTTAATCGTATATAGGATAAATATAAAATAATAAAATATAGGATATATACATACAGCGTGTTTCCTGTAATAGAAGCAATAAATTAAACGGTACACTATTGAGCTCTCCAGCAATTATTTCGAAATGGTTTTAATAAAAAAAAAACTTTTTTTTGGAATTTTTTTTTCGCAAATGTAGTAGTAAAAAAATATATTTAAATCCTAATCCTTTCATCCTCCTTTTTTTTAATTATCATCCTAGCGTTATTCCCAGTACAGTTGCATCCTAAAAGATGCCCGTGGTCCGCTACCTAATCCTAAGAATAGCGTAGGCACTAGTCTTTACGGAAGCGACTGCCACCTGACCTACCAACCCAAGGGGGAAACTAGACCTTATTGGGATTAGGCTTGTCAAATGAGTGGGCAACTGGACTGTTAGAAGTTCTCAAGCCGCCCGAAGGCCTCTAACTTGGCTTAACGACTGCTATCATGGACATTAGCCGGGATCAACGGCTTAACGTACCTTCCAAAGCACGGTTGCGCTCAGTTAGTAACCACTCAAAGCACCCATCCAGGGACTGACCCCTCCCGACATTGCTTAACCTCGCATACCGCACGCAGTACGCGGGCGCCGCTGGGCCATGAGCGCTTCATCCTCCTTTACACCCCCTTAAGAAATGATTACTGATAATTTAGTTGATCAAGAGGATTCGGTGCAGTCTATGAACAATTGCAACAGGTTTTTCGCTACAGTAGGTGAAAAACTCGCTGATCAAATAATAGCACAAACCGGAGACACTGAGGAAATCTTAGCCGCCAATATAAAAATTAGTAATAGTCCTATAGAGTCATTCTTCATGCACCCCACCGATGTAAATGAAATTAAAAGTATTATTTCGCTACTCAAAACTAACAGTGCACCTGGTGTGGATGGTATAGGTAGCGATCTAATTAAATCTATTAGTCTTTCTATCGTCCATCCGTTAACTCATATTTACAATCTAAGCTTAAACACTGGTGTGTTCCCCAAGCAGTGGAAAATAGCGGCTGTTTTGCCTATACACAAGGATGGTCCAAAGAACGTTCCTGGAAACTACAGACACATATCGTTACTTAGCGTATTCTCGAAAATTATAGAAAAGCTCGTGAATAACAGGCTTGTTAAATTTCTGGACAGGTGTGGTCTGTTGTCAGAAAGGCAATTTGGATTCAGAGCACACAAATCGACGGAGGATGCCATTTCTCTGCTGACAAAATTCATCGCTACCTATTTAGACAATAACGTTAATTGCTTGGGTGTCTTTTTGGACCTAGCCAAGGCCTTTGACACGGTTTCGAAACCAATTCTTCTTCGTAAACTTGAAAGAATGGGGATTAGAGGAGTGCCATTGGCCTGGTTTGAGAGTTACCTTTCTGACAGAAGTCAACTTGTTAAAATAGATTCTCACAAGAGCGATTTAACTAGCATTAACTTTGGGATACCACAGGGGAGCGTACTTGGTCCTACTTTATTCATAATTTACATTAATGACATCCATGACCTTAACATTCCTAACGCCGAAATCATTTGCTATGCAGATGACACTGTGATTCTTTTCAACGGGACTACATGGTAAAATACCTTCAAAGCTGCTGAAAAAGGTATGAGCGAGGCTGCCTGTTGGTTACGTAATAACCTACTAACGTTAAATAGCAAGAAAACCAAGTTCATCTGCTTTCATAAGACTGCCGCTTCTAGACCTAAACACTCAGTACCAATAAAAATTCACGTTTGTGACAATATCTATAGTGCATCTTGTTCATGCGAGACAATCGACCGTATAGACGTGATTAAATATCTCGGCCTACTCATGGATGAGAACTTAAACTTCAAAGCTCATATTACGTGTCTTTCCAAAAGGATCAGGAAAACTATATTTATAATAAAAAGACTACGACACGCGGTAGAAGTGTCTCTCCTAAAAATGATATATATATCTTTATGTCAGTCGATCATTACGTACGGAATTTCAGTGTGGGGTAGCGCCGCAAAGACCTCAATCTTGGTTGCCGAAAGAGCTCAACGGTCGTTTCTAAAGGTAATGCTTAGGAAGCCTTATAGGTACCCAACACGCAGTCTTTACGAAGAAGCTTTTGTCTTAACAGTTCGTCAGCTCTTCATTTACAAGGTTTGCATCACGGTTCATAGAAATATCCTTAACATGGAAAATTACCCCAACCTGCTAACGAAGAGAGTTTTTATAGTACCCAAACCTAGAGTAACCACTACTTTCGGCAGACGCTTTGGCGATGCCCTTGGTTTTACATTGTACAATACTGTTGTAAGGCGGCAGAATAAAATTATAAATAGCTCAGCTGGTGAGGCCAAAAGGTTACTCTTCAAGTGGCTAACTTCGCTGAATTATCATGAGACTGAGGCTTTACTTCTAATATTAGTTTAAGGATATTAAGTGTTCCAATCCCAACAAAGGAAGGTTTGTAAAGATATGTTTTCAAACTAAAAGTTACTTACCACTGATCTTAATTAATTTTAGATAAATTTGTACTCAAATTTTACGCATGACATTTAAATATATAGCTGGTCTCCCGCGATACAGGCCTAGCCTAGTGCGGGGACCCCTGGAATCTCGGCAAATTCAAATGTCATGCACCCCATGCCTATTTTATAACTCCTTTTTTTTGTATTTACGTTTTCTGTGCAATAAATGATTATTATTATTATTATTATTATAACATTTAATAGGACATGCTCTTTACCACGCACGAACAAAATTATAGAATACCTTTTGTCAAAAATAAAATTAAAAATTTTGAAAACCCCACGACGGTTTTTCCTAATTGCAAAATAATAAAATAAAACAATTAAAAGCTCCCGACCATATACGAAGTAAGTACATAAAGATAAAAGTAGGTTTCAAAAACGGTTGTATGATTGCGAGGTATAGTTACAAACCCAGAAAAGTCGGTCGGGGGCTGCCATGCCGAAGTATACCGTTCCAAACAAAGAATTAATTTTCTCAATCGGTTAATAAATAACGGAGTTCTGAGGTAACAAGTATAAATAATAATAAAAATTTCACCTTTCGAGGTCACCTGGCAGTGGATTTGGTTTTTGATTACTAGTCAAGTAGTCAGTCAGTCAGTGGTAAAAATGCCGTTTTTAACCGACTTCAAGATTTCAAAAGAGGAGGTTATCAATTCGGTTGTTTTTTTTTAATGTTACTCCATAACTCCGTCATTTCTTAACCGATTTGGAAAAAAATATTTTTTAATTGTAAGTATATATATCCAAGTTGGTCCCGTTTTTGTCAAAACGCAGTTCTGATGATGGGATCCATGAGAAATTGAGGGAACTCCTCAAATCTTAAAGGCAAACATAAAGTGATTTTTGTGTTTTTATCAACAAGTCGAGCATTTTCATCCAAAAATGTGACTTTTGATGAAGTGGAACTGCTGATGATGATCAGAACAGAACTCTTCAACGACGAAAAGTTCACGTTGGGCGATTTGTCCTCCTAGTTGTGTTTGTTAAGCAAGTTCTATTTTCACGATTAATTTTTATCATGCTCGATTTCTGATGATGGGATCCATGAGGAATTGAGGGAACTCCTCAAATCTTAAAGGCAAACATATAGTGTTTTTTGTGTTTTTATCAACAAATCGAGCATTATCATTCATAAAAGTGACATTTGATGAACTGGAACTGCTGATGATGATCAGATAGGAACTCTTCAACGACGCGTAGTTCAAGTTTGGCGATTTGTTCTCTTCGTTTTGTTTGTCAAGCAAGCAAGGTTTTTCCATGATTACATGAGGAATTCAGGGTACTTAGTCTTCTACCATTATAAACGTACTTATAGCCATTTTTATTTTATTGTATGGAATCTAAGAGTGCACCGTCTAAGTATAATAATCTTTCACCGGCCGGTTGAAGTCGGTTATTTTTTTCTTAAAAATTATTCGGACATTAATATCTCAATAACTATTTTACCTATATTTATGAAATTTGGGGTTCTAGTTGTTCTAAAGGATCTTAATGCATATACCAAATTTCATTTTTTATGCTTTTTTTATACCACGTCGGTGGCAACAAGCGTACGGCCCGCCTGATGGTATTAAGCGGTCACCGCAGCCTATGGACGCCCGCAACTCCAGGGGTGTCACATGCGCGTTGCCGACCCTTTAAAAATGTATACACTCCTTTCTTGAATAATCCCATACTGTTGTTCCTCTGGAAAACCTCGGCAGGGAGCTCATTCCACAACCGGAGCGTCCGAGGGAGGAAGTTCCTCTGAAACCGTACCGTACTCGTACGCGCTACCATTTAGGTTATGACTTTTTGAGTTGTCAAAAGTGGCTCCAAACGGTTCGTGTAAAATAACACACGGCTGTTGCTCGCCAGTTCCTGGGGAGAACTTGGCTGGACACGCTGCCGCGTGTCTAGATAGAAGGTCTTTGGATTATATCCACTCATTGAATTAAGCTGCGGAAAAATATTGATGATGACATGAGGAAAAATATTAATATTATCATGTCAAATAGTTCCCTAATCCACTTCATTTTGAGTCACTCTCGAACGAGGTTGTGACATACCAATACGATTATTATTGTTTATTGTATCTCGCTGGTCATCATTGCGGTTAGCACGTGAGGCAGCTCGTTTCGCATTTTATAGACTTCGACGACCTGTGTCAGGTCTTCTTCTCCTTGGCATTGTAAATAATATAAGCAAAGAAAGCTCTGGCGCGCTAAAATTGTGATTAAGTACTAAGTAATGACAGATAACAGAAAACAAAAGAGATGCATTTTTGTGGCAGCCTAACTTTTTTATAAAAAACAAACTAATGCTTTAGCATTACACGATTCTGCCATAGAATTTGCGCTTACGCACGGTGCGGATCAGTCGACGCATTTGTGTGACTTTCTACAGAGTGTTTGGTAACAGGATGCAAAGACTTTCAGGGATGATAGAGGAGGTCATTTTAGATATTTTAGATACAACCTTCTTACTACAAAGTCTTTTAGTTTCCAAGATATGCACTATTTTATTTTGAAAACTGTATGTTTTCTATACTATCCATGCATTCGGAATGTTTTGAATTTTCATGTACTGTTTTTTTTTCAGGGTTATCGTAATTTTTCTGTAGGTGTAAGAACTAAGGAAGTTTTTGATATCAATCTAATTGGGACTAACGACCTTTTGTTATTCAGATGCGAACTTCTCTCCAAACATTGTCATAGAAACGGAAAACACAAATATTCGTTATTTTCAAAGTTTTTCTAGAAAATAACGGATTCGTCTAAAATATCTAAAATGACCTCCTCTATCATCCCTGAAAGTCTTTGCATCCTGTTACCAAACACCCTGTATACAAAGAATACTAAAATCCGTTCCGTGCAATGCGTCCGATGCGTGCGATGCCTGTGGACGCTTACCTCATGAGGTCGCTGATTTAAGAAATTCATAAATTTAATGCAGGATTTATATTTTTATTTTAGTTCATTTAAACGCAAAGGTCGTAGGTAGGTGAGATATTTTATTTTACAGAAGAAACAGAAATACATTTATTCGTGCCACAAATACACAACAAAAAACAAAACATCACAGTACACAAAACAGTCACGAAATGATGCTGATTTTCTCATATAAGGTGCTAAATATAATAATAGTAACATACAGTAATTGATTGTTTTACAGTTAAGTAAGTAGAGTCTGGCTAGCGAAATATTACCTAAATTTTTGGCGGGAAATTCAAAAAATCTTGGGCTGGTCACACTTTGTGTAGTAGAAATTATAGTTTTGATACTAGAAAATATTTTAGATTATCTGTGCACACGTAAGGTTCCTAAGAAAATAAGTTACCTAAATATACGTCGTCGTGAACTCAAAGGCAGCTTTTTACCACTATGGACAGTACAGTCAACGACGAACACATATGTTTACATCTTCTCAGCATAATTATACCCTTGTAACAAGGCGAATAATGAAATGTAATATAAATGTGAAACTACTAAGTTACAATTAATAATTTGGACTATTTCGCCTTGGTATATGGTGAGACAGTGTAAACATATGTGTTTGTCATTGACTGTACTGTAGATAGTGGTAGAAATTATGCGAGCTGACTTTGAGTGCCTCTCAACGTATATTTAACTTATTTCCTTAGGTCCCTTCGTGTGCACAGGAAATAAAACATATTTTCTAGTATCAAAACTATAATTCCTACAACTCAGTGTCACCAGCCCAAGCTTTTTGAATATCCCGCCAAAACTTTGTGTAATATTTCAGTAGCCAGACTCTAGGTATCATAGTTCAAAAACCGGGCAAGTGCCAGTCTGACGCGCGCACCGAGGGTTCCGTACAAAATTATGTTTATCATATTTTCCTGTAAAATTTACCTTAATCTTAATCAAATATAATAATTTGAAATTTTTTGGTATAGTAAACTTCGGAAATAAATGGGGGGACAGGTACATTCTCTTTCATATATCACAATTAAAATACTGAAGAAAAAAAAAGAAATATTGTTTTATAATGTGCACAGTTGCACATTCATATGAAACGATTTCAGTAACTCGTTTCATATGGTACCCCACTTGACTATTCAATTAGACTTTCATGTTTTGCGCCCCCTTATATCTGTAATTTTTCATAAAAAATAAAAATGAACGTTTATTTTTTTTATTTTCCATTAGCATTAGATATTAGATAGCATAAGTAGTTCCTGAGATATTTAACGTTGTGACAGACAGACAGACAGACAAATAGACAGAGTCGCGCCATAAGGGTTCCTTTTATACCTTTTTGGTACGGAACCTTGAAATGGTTAGTAGGTACCTAGTATAATTTCCGCGCCGTTTTTTTCAGCTTTCTTCTTGGCTTTCATCCGTTCATGTTCAATTGTTCATAACATCGTCAGGCTCTCAAAAAATTTCCTACAAAAATGAGTTTCATGTCTTTAAAACATTTTCTAGGTATATTTTTAAAATAAAGACGAATTTAAAGCACAATGCAAGTTAAGTGTCTAGTCGAACGCTATATAAATTGCTACTGGCCGAGGGCACTGGCAGTTTGTGCAATACCGCCGCCTGGGCATAGACTGCGATAAAAAAAATTGACGTCCGAACACGAGTGCGCGGGAAATATTTGACGTGAAAAGTGCGTTAATTGTAACGTGTGTGTTTTGATTTTGGTGCTTGCGGAGAAAATATATTTTTTGGTAAGTGTTAAAATTTTATTGTGTATAAGTATAATAATTTGAGGTTTAAAATATTTTTTACTATATTATTTTCAGAGATAGAGACATACAAATAGTTTGTGTCAAACTGAAAAATTGCCGTTTACATCAGTGATTAAATAAATAAAATAAATAAATATTCGGGAACAATCTTACACAAATCGTTCTACTTAGTCCCAAACTAAGCTAAGCTTGTACTATGGGTGCTAATAATTATTCAGAGACAAATATTTTCGGTATCGGTACTATATAAATTTAGCCTATTATAAAAAAAATGCCCTATAATATTTTCTCAACCTGATCCAGACTCATCCCTTTTCAAAATTACTCTTAGTACTTAGGAAATAATTTTTGTGTTAATTTCAACTTTTCATTTAAGTTTGAAATGTAGTGCTTTAAACAGTTTGTTATTCTTTCTATTTCCTAAAATAATAATCAAGTTGGACCTTTTGCATTACGTGACATTCATTATACAGGATGTCCCAAAAATGCGAATATTTACTAAACTTCTCGACGGGTGTTAGTTACCTATTTAGGTATTAAATAAAGTATTAAGGGGATGACATCCGCGATCATTCGTTTAAAGATTAATAAGCGTTTGTTATTTTTCTCTTAAAATATAAATAAATCGAACTAAAATTACATTTGACCATACCTACATTTGCTACCACATTAAGTAATACGCCAACTGCCAAGGATAGCCTCTTTTAAAAAGTTTAAAAGTTCAATAACTTTTTAATTAATTGGGATTAGCATGATGTTAACTACAGTGCACGATATGCATAGATTTGTCAGCGTTAAAGAACCCATAATATATCGATGTCATGAAGACCGCTTTTATTGCCTACTTTATCCTCCTGAGGCCCAGAAAAATTATTGTGTTTTTGAATTAGGAATTCTTTTGTTATTCATTTTAAGTTCAAATAAATTTTGGAATTTTTACAAAAAATTGTATGCGGGGCCTTAAGAGGTTAAATCTGTCCATGGATTTCATAGCATGCACTTCAAGAACTTGAATTATTGGCATTTACATTATTATTAAACGAAACAAAACTCTGTTTCCAAATATAGAACTGAAAGTGTGATTTACAGGTTTTAATTTAAACGTAACATTAATCAGGTCAATGCGGCACGATTTGGGGTCAATGTCATTACTGTCATTATTAACCGACTTCAAAAAAAGACGGTTCTCAATTCGTCGGAATATTTTTTTTAATTTTTTTATGTATGTTCACCGATTACTCGGAGACTAGTGGACCGATTCCAAAGATTATTTTTTTGTTTGAAAGGGTATGTTTTCTAGTTGGTCACATTGTCACCAAGTCTGGATCTGATGACGGGATCTTGGAAAAATCGAGGGAGCTCCTCAAATTATATAACTGGATGGGATCTGGCAAAGTTTGGAGTCAGTGTTTATTTTTAAAAATTTACTTGTTTTGGTACTTGAAATAATAAGCTGCATTTACAACAAATGCTTTGTTTATTATGTTAAACTAGCTGCCCCGACGAACTTCGTACCGTCTCTGACCCGTATGAGATTTTTTTTATTGTTTTCGTACAAATTACCGATATTTTAATAGTAATTCCACTATTCAGAGCGAAGACGAATCCAAAAAACTTAAGATCATAAAAATCGGCCTAGCCGTTTTGGACTTACAAATGCTGTAACTAACACGACATTGTTTTATATAAGTATACATATATTATATATATATATATATATATATGTATAGATTTGTTGCACGTACATTATGGTAAAGTTTCGCATCTTCAATTTTCATTCCTCCTGAGCAATATGTTGTTTGCCAAAACTTTCAATATATCTAAGGAGTTACTGAAAAAAAAACAATTTTGACAAATGAAGAATAATTAAGTGTTTATGTCCTAGTTCGTTATGTTATGTAGCTCTAGCTCATATCCTAGGTAAATACCTATAAAATATATTTCATTTTAAAGTGTACGTCACTCGTTACGTTTAGTTTAAATTTACCTTAACCAATGTAAAAAAGTGTGACGTACATGTGACAAGTGAATGTCTGCTCTCACTTAATCAAATTTAACGGTTAAACCTTCGGTTTTTCCTGTCCAATGTTTCGTGTTAACTATGGCACTGTTTGCAGTGATTCATACATTATTTTCGGAACTCCAACTCGAAACTGTGAAACCCCTTTTGGTGACAATTAAAAAAACGGGTCAAGTGCGAGTTTGACTCGGGCACGTCCGTACAAATTTAGTAAGTATTTATAGGTATATATGATTTTTAGTGATAAAACAAACCTAGATAGAGAGATATCATTATAAATATATGGCAATATTAATCTAACCTAATAATTTCCCTTTCCGCTTGGTAAACTTCGGAGATATGCAAGGAGAGATTGTTTTTTAATTTTCCTTAATATATCTAAACACTGAAAAAATGATTTTAAAATGTAGTAACGAAGAATTTCAAGAATTTTTTTCTAAAGTAATATCTTTATTGTAAGTTTTATATTTTCTTTTTATAATGTTTTGTCGGTGTAGTTTATACCTATAATAATCTATACTTGTATAATAATTAACAAAAAATAAGTACGAAATATGACATTTTAAACTCGGAACCAGAGTGAAATAAAAAATATGAAACTACAAAACGTACAATTTTCACTTCAAAATCCGTTTGATAGGTCACCATGTCCCATTTGCGTGAAAAATGGAATTATTCACTCTTTCTATCAGCGGGTCTGTATGTTTATTAGACGTGCTTGCACAATTTCAAAAAATGTGTCAAATTGATTTGCGATTATATTGTTTGATATTTTTAATTATAATAGGTATATAAGTTCTTTAAAGAAAGCTTTTCAATGATCATGTACTTAATAAGTATAAATATGCATAGATCTTCTTTAGTACCAAGCTTCTTTGTCATGTAATTACTGTAAATAGTTAAGAGTGCGCAGTACGTTCGGTTCTCCATACAAACGTATTTACGCTCTCATTTCAAAACGACGTGCTAGAATAATATGAAACTTTGTATACACAAGCATGATCCGGCATGTCTAGGTCGGAAATTAGTTTCTGTTGCTTGAAATTATAATGGAGAAAAAATACAACGATTATTAAGGTTTTCATACAAGCCGCAAAAAACTGAAAAAAACATTTTCCAGCAAATTAAACTAATTTCCGACCTAGATATGCCGGATCTCATTGTGTATACAAAGTTTCATGTTATTCTAGCATGGCGTTTTAAAATGAGAGCATAAATACGTTTGTATGGAGAACCGAGCGTACTGCCACGTACTGCGCCCTCTTAAGTGTCAAAAGCTTTTATTTACTTAGCTCTTAATGAAACAATCAAGGAAACTATGCGTCTATTGTTAAATCTCAATGTGTAACCATGATTGTAGATGACCGTTTGACGACAATTTACTTATTCATTTACTTACATCGAACAGTGCAAGTCAAATAGAAGGTTGTAAAAATAGCGAACACAACACGTAGCGCCATTCTGCAAACATTAACCCTAGCGCCCCCTAGTAAGTGGGGCTCCGCAGCGAGCGGCGCTCGGCGCCCTCTAGGACCGTTGCGCCCGTGTGCAATGCACTCCCTGCACCATAGGTAAAGACGCCTCTGCTCAGCAAAAAGTACCACAACCACCATATCAGCCAAAGGACGTCCACTGCTGGACATAGGCCTCCCCCAAATTCACGGGGGGTATATGCCGTAATCGCCACGCTTGGCATGCGGGTTGGCGATCGCAGTATCTCCACCGCACTCCAGGGATGCTGCTGCTCATCCCCCGGTGGCCTTGGTCGTAGCAAAAAGTACCGTATACATGTAATCCCGAGTTTAACCTTGTCAGCATCAAAAGTAGCTTCGCATATGAAGGTGTCAAAAGCTCTTACTTTGAAAAGTTTTCAAATACGTAGTAATTTTAATGCTGACTGTACTTAAGTTTGAATTCCAAGCACAGCTAATAAACATTGCTACAGCACGTTGTCGTCTGTACAAATAAGGAAAATACGTCAAATTGACTCTTTATTTTTTAACTAGAAATAATAAATTATGGATATAGATGTGATGGTTTGATTTGTCTCTTCCGCCTTGGTCAATATGTGGTAACGTGGTAAACAATGGGTTTATTTGTCATATGTGTTTACTACGAATAAGGAAAAAGCGCTAATGGTTGACATCTTAATGCCCTTAATGTTCACCTTTATTAATATGACAAGATTGAATTCAAAGTGTCGATTATTGGGTCAGGGTCGAGCACTGGTACGCTTACTTTTTTACTTATTTAAATTTTACTCGTCTTGGCTAGGCAAATTTTTTATTTACTTGCATTTTTTATACTTGTTATTCACTTATTTTAATTTTACCCATCTTGGATCGGCTTTTATTTTTTATTTACTCGCATTTTTTTACTTGTACATAACTAACATAGAGTCTTGAGTTTCGAAATAAAGTATTTATTATTATTTACCACGCACCTTGGTGCCAATTCCGATTGTCAAATCTGATTTATATCATGATCTATCTGTAAGAAAAGTCTTTAATAATATTTTTAGCATCCCTTACACTTTACATACTGTAAAAAAGGCAAGAATTGTCATACTAATACGAATTTATAATGCTAAGTACTTATTTATTATTTTGGGGCTTTAGTTCTAATAGATCCGAAACTTTAGACCTAAATTAAATAAAGAAAAATATATTATCCCCCATAAGATAATGCCGCAACTGAAACGTGCATGGAAGTATGCATAATATGTATTTATCTACATCATTTTATTTAGTACTAAATGAGAGCGATGTGTGGAGATGCTGCTCTAGCAAACCGGTCACATTTGCTATTCAAACCTTTTTTGTTCGTAATGCTAGCCCTTTTTAGGGTTCTGTAGTAAAAAGTAACCCTTATAGTTTCGCCATGTTAGTCCTTCTGTCTGTCCGCGGATTAGCTCAGACCCATTAATAAGAAAGCTGTAATTTGGCATAAGTATGTATACATACTTATACAATTTGAGCTTTAATTAACTTGGCAGTTTTCTTAAATATCCAACAGCTTTTATGGTATTATAACATACTGCATAGAAAACTGTCAAGTTAAGGCTCAAAATGCATTAAGCAGCAGTAAATTAATTTTAGTGTAAACAATGTAGGGCCGGACTTATTGGCACCATTTTCGAGAATCTACGGAACTTGGCACCCATTTAGATCTCAATTCTTTTGTCGGTGAAGACGACAACCAAGCATCGCATATTCTTAATATTGAACTTGGCTCCCATTTTCACATAGTTTATGTTTTTGATGGGATATCATTACTTTTTGTCAATCTTCGCCAAATGGTGCTTTTTAAGAGCGAATGCACGAGTTACTATACAAAATACCCAAACCGCTATAGGTGCACCACCTTAAATATTTGAAGAGTTCCCTCGATTTCTCCAGGACTCTATCTATCTGATCAGATTCTTACCTGATAACTATGGGACTACCCCAGAAGTATACCGTTTCAAACAAAAAAAGAATTTTCCAAATCGGTTAATAAATGACGGAGTTCTGAGGTAACTAGCATAAATAATAATAAAACTAATATTGGCGTAGGGATGTGACGACCCCATCGCCCACTGGATTTCCAGTGCAGTCAGTCAACATAGGGCAGCTTGTGGCGAGCTGTTAGGGAGCAGCGACCCTATGTACCTGAGTGCTCCTGGGGTGTCCTGTAGGTTGGTTGTATGAACAGGCCCCCCGCCTCTGGCTTGCCTTAACCGGCTGTCCAGAGTGGAGTCGCTAGAGCTGTTGCTCGGGGGTGGATGTGGTCACCTAAGTGGCGAGTTGGCTATATGTTTAAAGTCCAGTGCCACCTCTCTACCCCCAACCCTCTGCACCGGTGTTGCCCTTAGGCCATTTTTAATGTCGCTATTTATAGGGGCCCATCTAGCAGAGGGCGAGTCACCGTCTGCCTGAGATAAAAATGTGAGACAGTTTTATTAGGTAGACGTCAGTTGTCTCATTCAATAGCCCAGCCATTAGTCCATCATATTCACCCAATAGTCCGGTTCATTTAGATTCCATCAACCAGCAATAGTTCCTGTACACCCTGGCGGGTGCTGTCTCTGTGTGCGTCCCATGACACGGGCAGGGACAGCATCCGCTCGGTGTAACCCTTGCATTTCATTAAATTGTCAAAAGGGCCTCTACGTGTTGGCTATGTGGTACTCGGTTGGTAGTTCGGTACCTCGGTACTTCGGCTCCGCGCACGCCTTCCAAAGGTCCGGGACACCATTGTCCCGTGAGCGGAAAAGACAAAAAAAAAACTAATAAAAAGAATTAAAAAAAAATTAGGTGAAACTAATAAAAAAAAAATTACTGTTTTCTGATTTTTTCTGGTCTACACACAGAAATACCAATTTCAGCTTTATAGGTCACCTGGAAGTGGGTTAGGTTTTTGATTACTAGTCAGTCAGTCAGTCCGTGGTAAAAATGCCGTTTTTTGGAATTTAATGTCTCAATAACTATTAATCCTATATTTATGAAATTTGGGGTTCTAGTTGTTCTAAAGGATCTAAATACATGTACCAAACTTCATTTTTTTTTATGTTAGATAGATTTGGAGTTATAGGGGGGTCAGAAGTGGCTCCAAACGGTTCGTGTAATATAACGCACGGCTGCTGTCCGCCAGTTCCTGAGGTGAACTTGGCTGGACACGCTGCCGCGTGTCTAGATAGCTCGTTTAAAAAGAATGCGGTTTTTATTCAACCAATTTTTATTAAGCTATCCGTTTGCGGGATATTAATTTTTAAAGAGATAATTTTTTGGAGTGTATTGTTCCTCCGTCGCCAGCTAAAATGTTTGCTACTGGGTTTGTAGAAAAACATGGTAGTAATGTATGCTTATAATGAATTTAAAATGAAAACTATCGCAGCTAAGTACTCGTAGACATTACTAGTTAACAAGTAATAGCCGAACTTAAGAAATGTTCTTGGAAAAACATATTTTCGTACAATTTCCATTGATTACTTAGCTTAGATAAATATAATAAATACATTAATTAATATTATTCTGGGTGAGCTTGCTTCATCGTCGGCCTCATCTTTGCCCCCTGGCTAGATGCTGGCCAAGAGCAATCCCATTTTTAATAAAAAAGGGAACATTTTTACACAAATCGAACTAGTCCCATAGTTAGCTCAAAGACGCTCGTGTTATGGGTAACTAGGTGACGATATATTTAATATGTTTAATAATGTACTTAAATAAATAGAAAGCATGCAAGTCTCACGAATATATGTTTTTGCTCACCACATAGATAGAGCGCTCGTGGCCCAGCGGCACCCGCCTAGCGCGTGCGGTATGCGAGGTTAAGCAATGTGGGCGCAGGTCAATTCTTGGATGGGTGACCGCTTTGAGTGGTTACTAACTGAGCGCTCTCGTGCTTTGGAAGGCACGTTAAGCCGTTGATCCCGGCTGCTGTCTACGACAGCAGTCGCTAAGCCAAGTTAGAGGCCTTCGGGCGGCTTGAGAACTTCTAACAGTCAAGTTGCCCACTCACTTGACAAAGGGGGGTCGAAGTATCACGACGTCCGTAGGGAGTACCCCCCGTTACCCTACACGTGACCCCTGGGTGGTGCTAAAAGTGCAACAAAAACTGGCAACCGTACTTATCTTCTCGAAGATCTCACGGTTCGTAAATAAATGCCATACGATTAAATTTAATAAAAAAAAAAAAACACAAACGCCCTTACCGGGATTCGAACCCGGGACGTCCAGCTTCGCAGATATGTCACTACTAACTATGCTAAACTGGCCGACATGATGTTGTTTAGTTATGTCGAATATATGGTTAGATAATATAAGTTTTCAACATTTCGAATCCGCATAATGTCACGGGAGGGCAGCTACAGAACCCTTCATTGCGCGTAGAACGACACGCACTTGACCGCTTTTTGATATAGTTGGTATGCATGCATAATTGGGTTACTAAACTATTGCAAGTGAAGAAGCGCAGTCTGGTTAGACCGGTTTAGTACGATAACCCCTCAAGGCTATATTTAAATACAGACAGGATGGGCAAATCTCTATTGATAAACACTTTTGTTCTTAAGTATTTTGAAGTGGACACTTCTTTGATGGCTGTGGTGAGAAACATTTGTTCCTGAGACTTGGATGTGTTCTATGTAGTTAAATATTTATCTATTAAATATATCGTTGCCTAGTACTCATAACACAAGACTTATTGAGCTTACTATGGGACTAGTTCGATTTGTATAAAAATGTGTTCCCTAATATTTATTATTATTATTATCGTTATCATCTCAAGACGAGAGGCTTTGACCAGTGTGTGTTGCCAGTGATGACCTATGGAACTGAAACGTGGTGGCTTACTATGGGCGACATGGGCGTCATAAGAAGGCTCAAAGTCACCCAAAGGGCATTGCAGAGGGCTATGCTGGGAGTTTCTCAACGTGATCGCATCAGGAACGAGGCCATCCGCAGCAGAACCAAAGTAACCGATATAACCCTCCGAATCACTAAACTTAAGTGGCAGTGGGCGGGGCACATAGCACGTAGAACCGATGGCCGTTGGGGCGGAAAGGTTCTCGAGTGGCGACCGCGTACCGGAAGGCGTAGCGTGGGCAGGCCCCCCACACGGTGGACTGATGACCTGGTAAGGGTCACGGGTGTCCGCTGGATGCGGGTGGCGCAGGACCGGTTATTGTGGAAGTCTTCGGCGGAGGCATATGTCCAGCAGTGGACGTCTTTCGGCTGACATGATGATGATGATATTGATGATGATTATCGTTATATCTGACCACGTGTCCTGCCCACGTGTCCTGCCCACTTCCACTTTCTTTGTAGTGCGAAAGTTAGAGCATCCTTGACTTTCGTTTTCTTGCGAATAATTATCAAACAGAATCAAATAAATTAATTTAAAAATCGAAACCGAATTCGTTCGAATCGATTCGAATTATGTGTTGTTGTTGTGTTGTGATCGAACTTCCAAGTTCCATAACATTTTTTAAGCGGAAAATGGGAGTTGCGAATTAAGAATTTCTTGATGAGCCCAATATTTGATCCAGCTGATTGCTATTCTTTGTTCTACCTCTTCGATGTTTCTGTCTATATTGAATGATATCTATTTGCCTAGGCATATGTTTTTTAAAGATTCGAGAGGAATGTTGTTACTTTCACCATGTTGTTTACACCGATTAGTCATTACTTTCGTTTTATCGAAATTCATTTCCAATCCAACTTTTATATTGGCTTGATGAAGATCGCTTATGTTATTCGGTTGTTGCGGATATTTAAAAAAAGTATAATTTCATTCTTATTTCTTCTTCTTTTCTTTATTAATATAGTATAACTTTGTCAGAAAACCTGAGGTGAATCAGTCAGACATCAACCAAATACTAAAGCATAATACACGACGTGGTTTATTTTACATTTGATTGTTATTCTACATATTTAGTGACGAAAATAAATAGCCAGCCTTAATACATTAAGTTAGCAGTATAAAAACGTACACTTATTTGTTGTCATGTCAATACTATATCGTCGGGTACTGAGATGTTAATTGCATGGGCATGCCTAAAGGGACTTACCTAGGTACTCTACTTTTACTTTGCTCACTTACCAAAAGTGTTCGTAGTCGTACTAGATTCTACAAGCGGATCTTTCTTAACTTCGCTACAAATCTTGTACCTACCGTGCCCAGCATTCATCCTTTGATTGATATCTATTGCGCCTAACAGCGCGACACACAACAAATTAAACTAAACCCGGCTTTAAGATAAATGCAGAAAGGAACATATTGGAATGACGAAGACCTGTTCCAGATTGACCCTTGTCCATTAAAACGGATATATCTACGGGATACTACAAGATGTACTGACTTGTTAAGGAAATAATTTTGCCGTGACAAATGGTCATAAAATACAGGAATGAGTCGCACCGACATATGTAAAACGTATGATGTCGTTTTATTGATTGTATAACTTTGATACTACGTCGGTGACTGACAATAGCACAACCAGCCTGATTGTAAACGGTTACTATAGTTCGTGGACTGCAAATTTTTACATACGCATTATGCTAATACCTATTTTAAGTCCGTTGTTATTGTAACGTAATAAGTAGAAACAATGGTGATTGAGAAATAACTCATCAATGAAAATATAGATGCGGCAATTAAATTATTTAGAATAATCAACTGTAAGCCCCTACCGACCGATTAGCAAACTTAAGAAGAGACCGTTGGGGGCTGTTCTTCGAGTGCAGACTGCGAATAGCCAAACCTAGTGTAGAACTAGATAAAGTGACGATGATACGCAGGGTGGCTGGCAAGAGGAGGATGAGATTAGCCATGGATCGTGCTCAGTCACTGAGCCTCAGTGGCAATTAATGGGGAGGCTTAAGTCCAGCAGACCCAGCACTGAAGATGATGACTATGATGATACTGTGGGAACTGCACTAACAAGTCAAATTACTGTTACTCAGGGAAAGTAGTAATGTGACACAAAGAAAATATCAACAATCACTTATCCAAACTGCTGCAGTGAAGTCGTAATATTGCAACAAACTCATTGATGTTTGCGCCAGATCTTTGCGGATATTGGGCACTAGATTACGAAATATTGACAGATGGGAGTCTACATAGACTTAGCCGCTAAATAAATTGAATGTTCTGTACCGCCCCAAACTTATCTGAGTTATCTATAATTTAAGTCGGTTTATTTATGAATCAAGGACAAGTGAAAGAAAATGCTCTAATGCTAATAAAACGGGTAGGTACTGGCATACATTAGATAAATACTGGTTATATTAATAGACAAGTTTGTAGTCTAATAGGAAATAACCCTTAATCTGAAAGATTGTTTGTATATAAATTAATTGCACAGAAGAAAAAGGAAAAATACATACAGTACAGGCAATACAGATAGAAAGGCGAATTTAAATCATTGTAAGGGATCTCTTCCAGTTAAAATTTTGGTAATTGATAAAACACGACCATGCAAACGAGGAAATATGCATGCTGAAATAGGATTCCGAATCAATTGTCTTGTATTGGGAATCAGGAGACATAAGAATAAGTTAGAATCGACAACCTGTAGATAGAGAATCTACATATAATGGAAATATCTTACAGCTGGGATTATCTCATGCAAATTGAACATCAAATTTTCACCATTGAGCGCTCTGGATGTGGAATGAGCGGTGTCGAGGTTTTTCCAAGGGACTACACTGACACAACAGAATGGGCTCCTTCAAGAAAGGGGTGTATACATTTTTAAAGAGACGACAACGCGAATGTAACATCCCTGGAGTTGCAAGCGTCCGCAGGCTTCATTCACCGTTTACGATCAGGCGGGCAGTACGCTTGCTTGCCACCGACGTAGCATATAAAATAGTCTCTTATCGAAAGATACAGTTTCTTTACGCAGGAACATCGCTATATGGCTAGCACAATGCGTACAAGTACTTCCTCTTTTCATGCTTAAATTCTAAACACGAAGACAGTCACGAAGTGAAGAGTCGTGAGTGATATTCTCTGTAATCTTTGCAATTACTGATTGACAATGAGGAAATGCAAGTAGTGCTAACCAGCTAACCTTGGCAGTTATTCGGTAATATCTTAATGAATAAATTAACGAACCCTGTAACACGTGTAAACGTGGGGGGTCATTTCACAAAAAAAAACTTGTAACTTTACGCATTATAACCCTTCAGGAAATGGTCCCAGATACTTAGTTTTATCTCGTGATAATAAAAGAAAATACGTTTTCGTTGGTTTGTTATACTAGACACACTCTCAACACAGTGCACCCACACGAGCCTCACTCACCATCGAACTCTCCACCAGGAAGTCCAGGAACACGTCACCAACCTGATAATAAAGACCAAGTAGTGTTGTTATTACGGCCTCGGTCTCCTTTAAGGTGGAGGTACTTTTCCAGTTGTGTTACTCCAAATATTGAGCGAGATGACTTTCCGCTATGCCCTACATCTCAAATGTATTTGAATAATCTGTCCTTAATGACTCACTTTATATATTTTTAAGATTGTCCGGTACCTTTTTACGCTTAAAAAGCTAAACCAAATTAGGTGAAATTTGGTATAAAGATAATTTGAGCCCCGCGGAAGGACATAGGATAGTTTTATCCTGAAATTAAAATCATCCCATAATGGCAAACATTTATAAATGTATTTTCGTGTGCATCTGTGATATTATCATAGCTAGTCTGCGGTTATTACTATCGCTATTCTGTAGTAAAATGGTGTTGATTTGATGCAACTATGTTGGTCTCGTAGGCACCCTTTAAGTACCAGACGGTGTAATTTGGCACTCGCCTTGGCTGTGAGCGGCGTCGGAAGTGAACGCCAAGGTTTTCGGCGATTTTAGGTCGCTCATTAGCTGCACATGCACTGTAGCCTGTAGCACAGAACAAAGTGGACTTATGTACAGAAGGTTCTCTGTCAACAAAAGCTATGTTTGACAGCTAGGCAATTGACAACGTGGCATTCCCCTCGCACGCGCTTGCATTACAGCACGTGCTTAACAATGCCAGCCCAGTGCTGGCGCGCATTGACTAATGAATATCTATGGTTAATTTTTGCTTAAACTTGACTGTGGCTATAGGACATGCCCATTAAAGCGATAGGAATGCGCGGTGGGAGAGAAGCCTGGGGAAGATCTAGGGGAAACCTCCAACACGACCGCGCGGGTGGATTAAACACTGGAATGCTCTATTAAGAGCTTGCGCTCCAGTGAGATTAGATGAACGTTTTCAAGCGAATCTTGGGTGTGAGTGTGAGTGGAATCAAGCTACTGGGAGTTTTGTCGCTGGTTCATTATATCTAGCCTAGTTGAGAAGAGTCCAGTAAGAAACTCAGCTAGGCCCTACCTAGGTGGGACTGACTACCCCAGAGACCACTAAGGTCTGTGCTCTACCCGGTATGCGGCGGTACCAGGGCGAATAGGGCGAATAGGGACTCTGTCGTCGCGATCGCGCGGTTGACGTCCCCGCCGGCGGGAATCTATGGATGTTGCCTGTTTCGCCTGGTTGGTAGTGACACTGCCTCTGTCTGTGCATTTTAGCACGGATATTTGTTCCTGAGACTTGGATGTTTCCTATGTATTGTAACCACGTATTTATCTATATATACGTATAGTTTGGGACTAGGTCGATTTGTGTAAGATTGTCCCCCAATATTTATTAAAAAAAACCTAGAATCTATATCTGCGTAGGTATCTCTAAACAGTACTAAGGCACGTGCACCTTACGCTCTAGACATGTTTACGGACTGACTCGTCCATGAATACCAATTATTTCTTATCTTTTACGCAACATAATTTATACCAAAAAAAAACCGTCTCCAATTTTTGACTATCTATGTCACAATTTGTGGTTTCCGTGAGCCAATGCTTGGTTACCAACATAAAATACCGAAATCGGCATACGCCTGCCTATCAAATTCAAGGAGTTCCCTCGATTCCTCCTAGATCCCATCATCAGACCTTCACCAAATTTATATGGGACCAATTTCGGGGTACCTGCTTTGAAACAAAAAAAGAATTATCAAAATCGGCCAACCTGGTCAAGAGTTATCGGGGAACATACATACATAAAAAAACCGGCCAAGAGCGTGTCGGGCCACGCTCAGTGTAGGGTTCCGTAGTTTTCCATCCGTCACATTAAGTTGACATATTAAGTACAGAAACACAAAACCCTAAAAAGCACGTCATTTCATTGAGATTTTGTAGAAATGACAGGTACAATAAACACCTGTTTATACGGTTAAATTACAAACTTAGTTCAGAAATTATTTTTGTAATTTTTTCAAAAACTATTCAACCTATCAAGTTCAAAATAATTTTCCTACAAAGTTTTTATAAAGTTCTACTTTTGAGATTTTTTTCATATTTTTAAAACTTATGGTTCAAAAGTTAGAGCGGGGGGGGACACATTTTTTTTTACTTCTGGAGCGATTATTTCCGAAAATATTAACATTATCAAAAAATGATTTTAGTAAATATTTTATTTTTAAATACCTATCTAACAATATATCACACGTTAGGGTTAAAATGAAAAAAAAAATCACTCCCCACTTTACGTATAGGGGAGGTACCCTAATAAAATATTTTTTTCCACTTTTTATTTTACCACTTTGTCGGCGTAATTGATATACATATTAGTACCAAATTTCAGCTTTCTAGTGCTAACGGTCACTGAGATTATCCGCGGACGGAAGGACAGACGGACGGACAGACATGGCGAAACTATAAGGGTTCCTAGTTGACTACGGAACCCTAAAAAAGAACAAGCAGACATGCAGATTAACTGAGTACCTCCTTCCTTCTATTGAAGTTGGTAAATAAAATCGAATGAAATAATCAACACACACCAAACACACACACACACACACACACGCACACACACACAACATAATACACTTACATAAGCTATAATTATTAGTCAGAGAACCTTAAATGTAAATAACATTTCATACGCGAGTCTGGCTGAACTTTTAAGGTTCCGTACCCAAAGGGTAAAAACGGGACCCTATGACTAAGACTTCGCTGTCTGTCCGTCCGTCTGTCTGTCACCAGGCTGTATCTCAAGAACCGCGATAGCTAGACTGTTGAAATTTTCACAAATTATGTATATAAGCACTGTTTTTGATATGCAGGCACTTCCCAACTAGCAAATTATGTCGTAAAATAGTCACCAGCACGTTTCTATTTCAGCTATAGCGTCGTGAGATAGAACTTTAAAATGTCGAAAGAAAGATCTGTGCACGTTCTCTCAACGCTATTTGGGCGCACTTCTTTCAGCTTTAAATGCTGTAAATATCGTAAGATTATCGTATGAATAGCCAAATAGTTTAAAGAATATAGAGTAATCGCAACCCGAATGTTACTAGTTCTATGATAGACATCAGTATGCCATTATTCCACACATAGGTAGGCATTTATCAAGCCGGTATAATCTCTTTCACTCGACTTATTGGCTATGTGCACGTCTGAAACGTCAAACGTCAAAGGTCCCGAGACAATGTCAAAACTCAGAGATATCAAATAATGACACATGAATATTTTATTTACTTTAGTAAACGAGAAAGACCCCGTATTGGAAATTATACTGAAATAAATAAGAGAATAAATAAATACATACAAACGAAACGAATCGTAAGAAACCGTTAAGAAACCAATAGAAAACATGAAAGTAAATTTGACAGTGGTCCCCGGTAAGTACACATTTCTGCCATGGTGTGCGCTACGATCGCCTAGCTTACCCCCACCACCAACTTCGCACATAGCCAATAGCAGTGCGGATGCAATCACTCGACTCTTTGGTTGTGAGAGCGCAACCTAACAGCACTCATAGAATGTTTGGTTTCCCTTGAAATGTAATACAGTAAACAATGAGGTTGATGTGCAGATAAAATATAAATAGTATGAAGTATTTAGTTCATGCATATTTTATACCAGCGATAATGATAATGACAATAGCTAGGTAACTCTTGACGTTAGGTCGTAACCGTAAATCTTAGTTTTATATGTGGAATTAAATATTTCGTCTACTTTTCTTAAATTTCAGTTAATATTTTCATTGGCCGCAAGATTTTTCAGCAGAAAAATAGTTCGTCGAGACAACGTTTACTAGACAAGTTTATATAAGTACAGCTAAAAAGCGTTAAATGCTAAACAATCTAGAGAGATGTTTTTATACGGCTTTTTGATCTACATAGATCTTTCACACGAGTGTTTTTCGGCTTATAGTCGTAAGAGTGATGTTTGTGCGATTTATTTTGCTAGTTGGGTTAAATCGTACTTGGGTACTTGCCACTATACATACTCTTATGTATACTGTAGTACAGTAATATATTTAACCCAAATGTTAATCAAATGATTGACTCAGTCAGTCAGTTTATCTGTCACTTTGTCTATAAGAAAGAGAAGTAAATCTGTAGCAGTCATGAATTAGTGAATAAGGTAGCCTTGACCTAGTCACCGGTGTCAATGAGCCGGCTTAATGACCAGATAATCCGTCTGTTTTGACAGTTGTCACGCGCCGTTACGCACGATTCTCCTCGTGAAGGACCGATTTGATTAAGGCGAAATATTAAATATATTAATTTTGTATTTCTAAAATTCAAATTAAAGGCATTGTGAGCGCCCTATTCACCAACAAACTGTCCTCAGTTTAGCGATATTTATTGTATACCTACCACCTCAGTTTTATTCAGATAAATAAAAATAAAAATTTGTTCTCCGAGCAAGATTCGAACCTGCGATATCTGGCTTACGCGGCTAATTACTCTAGCCACTGATTATCGGAACCAATCAAGCTCAGCTCAGAGGGCCTACTCCGAACTTCGAAAATCGAACTTCGTGTCGTGCCGTCGCTTTCACTCTCGTGTTATACACTATATGACGGAAAGGGACGGCACGATACGAAGTTCGATTTTCGAAGTTCGGAGTAGGCCCTCAGGCACGAAATCCTTCCCTATATAGTTTCTTCTTTACAAAGCTTTAGGGAGGCGTACAGCGACATCTACCTTAAAAGACTTAGGCTTCTTTTAACGGCACCAACCAACGTCTCAAATTACGTTGAGAAGTTGTCAGTTTTTCCCCACCGTTAGGTACTTAAAAGTGGTTTAAAATCGGGGCCAGAGTCACATTTTTATATTTTATAACACCAATTAGATTTCATCCTGTATACATCAGCACATATATGTAGCTTGTTAGTAGTTGTTAACTTGTTAGTGAACTGAAATACATTAAATAACTATTAAGTCCGAACTTTAGCTGTAAATAGGCCACTAATGGCTGTAGCAGTTGAGTAAATTAAATTCTCAAAATCTCCGTTAAATTATTCGAAAATAAAACTAGTTCCGAGTATTCATTCTCTTTGTATCTATTTATTACTTTTAGAATGTTACCTACTTTTTTTTTCATTTAATTTTCAAAATAAGTTGATTACATATACTTAATAACTAAAACGTCCCCCGAAAACCCCTGGGGGCTTATGTGAGAAACGAGTGGAAGCTACTCACAGTGATTTCTGAATTATAGGTATAAACATTTTATTATTTAATTTTTCTATCGAATTATTACTATTAGTATTAACCCAGGTAAAAATTGCGCAGTTGTTTCTTACATAGTTTTAAACTCGTAAACATACTATCATGAAGTTCGTATGGTATTTTGTTTAAGATATTTGGCAGTAGGTATTTCCAGGTTCTCTTTCCATACACATTGTTGCATTTAAGTAGGGTGTATGCAAGGGTGGGTGCAAGTAAGAAAATTACGTAATCGGTTTGACCTAGTGACTTTACTGAGGAAACTTATTTTATAGAATTTTTCTAGTATTATACACATGTTTACTTTATGGAATACTGTCATCACATTACAATGTTTGAATAGGCCAATGTCGTTATCTTTATATTTCAGTTTAACATTTTTGGGTACAATTTTTTTTTAACAGCGCTATTTGCAGTTTATAGATGTTATCTAGGTAAGTTCTGTAGGTACGTCCGTAACAGTTTAAACCATAACTAATTATTGAATCTGCTAACGATAAGTACAGTAATCTCAGTATGTTAAATGGCAGTTTATATTTTAGTTTGGCACTTATCCACCTTAACTTTGTACATATATTGTCAATATACTTATGATATAATAGTCAACTTGACCTAAACAGGTTATTTAAAAAAAACTGATATCTGACAATATATCCGGAAACAAAAATCAGATCAAAATCACTAAACGAAAGTTGTCAGCCTTCTGGAGGGACCTTTATTTAAACTAGTACACAAAAGTGACCTGTAAACAGGTTCTTTGACCCAAAATTACATTTTGGTGCTTCGTGCAGTCAGCGTCAAAAATATACGCATTTCAAAAGTTAAAAAAGTCTTTATTACAATGGAGTAAAAGCTTTTGACCTGTTCATATCCGTAGCTACTTTTGATGCTGACTGTACCAAAATTGGTCCAACAGAAAAGTTACACGATTACGCAGTGTCTGTCTATCACTGGTTTTCTTCTCAAATACCGTTTGACATAGAAAGCTGAATTGACGTATATACCTAATGCGAGTGATTGCCTAATTACATAACTGAAGCCAAGATGGCATGAACCCTATTTAAAGACTAAACCTGACTGAAACTGAGTTAATCATCACAAGCCCGCAATCATCCACTGCTGGACATAGGCTTTCCCGAATTCTCGCCACAACACCCGGTCCTCAGCTCTCCGCATCCAACCGCTTCACGCTACAGGGTTCACCCTGACGCTACTCTCCTCAGGTCGTCAGTCCAGCTGGCCGGGAGGTCGTCCCACAGAGCGAGTCGTTAAACGACGACGAAACGACGAGTAAATAAGGGATAAATAATTAATAAAGGGATAAATAATCCCTTAATAATTATTAAAGGGATTAATAATTATTAAGGGATTAATTAATTATTAATAATTAATTATTAATAATTAATTATTAGTCATTAATTATTAGAGCAATATAATTTATTAGTGTCGATAGACTTATATTGCTGTCCCTAACAATGAATCTATGATCTATAATATAAATTAACATAGTATCTATATATAAGGTAATATTGTTACTAAACCACTATGGATCAATCACTAGGTCTGAAATAAACGTTTTTTTTTTTATAAATATATTTTTCGGTCATTAAATAATATTGTCTATAGATTCCTTACAACGGACCCTTTGACTCCCTTTCTAGGTATTTTTCTGTAACACCTTTATGTTAATTACATACTATCTGCCGAAAATATTCTCGTTATTTTGTGAATGAAACGGCCCGAAAAAGGATTTCTATATTTGTTAGGTCGATTGTTTGATGTGACGCCTCTTACAGAGAACGGGTTAATCCGTTCTAGATTTTTAACCCCCGACGAATAAAGAGGGGGGTTATAAGTTTGACCGCTATGTGTGATGTCTGTCTGCGGCTCCTAAACGTTTTTTATTTGTAAGGGTTATTAGCAATGCGTGGTTAGATGATAGCTGTGTCCCAATATTTAAGAAATTGCGCATTCTGCCTTTGCCTTGTTTATACCTCAGAGAAGTATGCGTATTTGTAAAAAAACACCAATACTACTTTAATAAACGGGGGGAAAATTCGCAAAGGCAGACTAGACTTAAAGGAAAAAACCTCTTACTGAAGCCGCAATCTTACAAAGATATTTACAAGCGGAATGCATTCAATATGTGTATTGCCATCCACAACCGTCTGCCCGAGGAATTAAGGACGTTGGATGGTAATTTGTTCAGATCAAAGTTAAATAGCTGGCTGTTGGATAAATGTTTTTATAGTGTTAGATGTTTTCTGGAGCAATATAAAATTGTTTAGTTATATACCTAGAACCTAGTATAGAATTAATTATGATTGTATTATTATTATTTTCAATTGACATTAAGCAATGTGTGTAATGTAAATAATTATTTGAATTGAATGTTAGATTTTAATGAATATTTGCACGCCTAGACCGGCTGAATACATGACACTATTATGTAATACTGTGACATCCCTTTGTACTGTATTCTATGCAAATAAATATTTGATTGATTGATTGATTGATTGAAAGCAGGTTTTCTAGTGATGGTTCTTAGAATCCACCGCCACCACCATATCAGCCCTAGGACGTCCACTGCTGGACATAGGCCTCCCCCAATTTCATGGGGGGTAAATGCCATAATCGCCACGCTTGGCATGCGGGTTGGCGATCGCAGTATCTCCACCGCACTCTAGGAATGCTGCTGCCCATTCCCCGGTGGTCTTGGTCGTGGTCGTGGTTCTTAAAATCGGGCAGCCGTTTTTAGGGTTCCGTACCCAAAGAGTAAAAACGGGACCCTATCACTATTTAAGACTTCGCTGTCGGTCCGTCCGTCTGTCTGTCACCAGGCTGTATCTCAAGAACCACGATAGTTAGACAGTTGAAATTTTCACAGATGATGTATTTCTATTGCTGCTATAACAACAAATATTAAAAAACGGCCAAGAGCATGTCGGGCCATGCTCAGTGTAGGGTTCCGTAGTTTTCCAATGAACTTACTTTAAAAAAATCAATGGCAAGTAAAATGAAATGCCTTCGCAGCGTTTCATACGTCTTTTACTAAGAAGGGAAGACTTTTTACTGTAACTCAAAAACAGCTCAACTGATTATATCCGCTATAGTTTTCGTTGAAAGTCTTTATTAAACTTTACTTACATGATTTTTTTCATAATTTTTGGACCCATAGTTCAAAAGTTAGAGGGGGGACAATTTTTTTCTTTTGGCGTGAATATTTCCGAAAATATTCACTTTATCAAAAAGTGTTTGATGAAGACTCCTATTCATTTTGAAAGACCTATCTAAGAACACCCTACACCATAGGGTTAAAACAAAAAAAAAATCATCCCCACTTTACGTTTTACGACTTTCTCAGTTTTATTGATTTACATATCCATACCAATTTGCAGCTTTCTAGCACTAACAATCACAGAGCAAAGTCTCAGACAGACGGACATGGCGAAACTATAAGGGTTTCTAGTTGACTACGGAACCCTAAAAACCGGCCAAGTGCGAGTCAGACTCTTTCCCGTTTTTATAGATAATGGTACGGGACCCTTCGTGCGCGTGCTCGCATTTGGCCAGTTTTTGAGAACTGAACATTAAAAAATGAAAATGTCCGGGGTTTTGCTACTATTCGAATTGTTACTACCTATTTGTCAAAAATCACACAATTCAGCTGCGGTTGCAAACAAAGATTAAATTCCGCTTCTAGCGCATCAAACGAACTCAAATGTAAACAAAATCAAAGGCACTGTACTCGTAACAATAATTAAAGATCTTGAACTTACGTGTACACATAGCCTCGTCGTGACCTCGACGTTTCGGTATTGCGTGCAATATGAGTTTAAAAAACCAACACGAATGAACACCGTAATACACCTTAAATTGATGGTGTTAGAGTAGACTTTTGAATGGTCCATGATGGTCTAAGGTTGAATACGTGTGTAATGTGTGTAATTGTTGGGTTAAAATCGTAACAATGCGTATTCCATGGTGGTGCATATTGTTATGTTATATTATTTAATGAAGTTGTATGGCTACATTGGCTATAGTTCCGTTCAATATTAGTTTTTATAAAACTCTTCACGTTTTACTTTTGGTAGGTAGGTAGACCGGGTACAGTCAGCTAACGTTCTAGTAGCGGTCTACCACTTTTGACCTTAAATCTACAATAAATAATAGAGATGAAAAGTGGTGGATCATTTTCTTGGCTAACTTACATAAAGGTCTCTATATCAATTTTGAAGCAGATATAGCAAGCTGACGGCCTGTTTAACTTAGTGACACTGCCTCCGAAGCTGTGGTTTACCTTTGACTTCCACGATACAGGCCTAGCCTAGTGTGGGGTCATCGACTTTGCATTTTTTGTGTTTTATCTTTTTGGAAATAAAATTTTACTTTTACTTAAAGCGGTCACCCATCCAAGAACTGACCTGCGCCCAGGCGGGTGCCACTGGGCTACGAGCGCTCTTTGAACATTTGAAATAAGCATAGCATTCTTTAAGAATAACACAACTAGGTATATTGTTTTAAGCTTATCTGTTCGTAAAACTGTAGTCTCGCAAACGTCAGCTCCATATCCTGTGGTTGAAACCCGCGCGCGCATTTTTGCAAAAATTGCGGCATCAATATATTTTGTTTTTGTCAAAATGGATCATTGTTTCAATGAAGTTTCAGTCAAAAAAATCATTTTTGGTACAAGTTTTTATTGCCGACTGTACTTATTTCTACAATCATCAACTAATCTTTGAGACAACAGCTGCCCAAACAGGAGGGGATTATCTTGTGTAGTTTAGGAGTTTCTCTGGCCACCTACGAGTTCATCATCAGGTCAGCTCGGTGGTACCATAATATTGTATTGTCACCGAACTTATGTAAGTTCGGTATGGAAGCTTGCTTGCTTGCTTGGCCCAAACTAAGCAAAGCTTGTACTATGGGTACTAGACGACGATATACATACTTATATAGATAAATACATAGAAAACATCAAAGACCCAAGAACAAATATCCGTGCTAAATGCACAAATAATGCCCTGGCCGGGATTCGGACCCGGGACCTCTAAAATAGAATTGAACGAATAAAGTGCGGTCTGTAAATCAAAGTTAACACAAACATAACATTGTACACATGCAAGTTTTGAAGGTAAATTTATAAATATTGGTAGGTACAGAAAACTATATAATATTAATATTAAGACATTTTTTTAACAATAACTGTGTGTGTGTGTGTGTGTCTGCGCGCGCTCTATAGGTATGCTTGTGTTAATGTGTGTAAAATGATGCGTTACATATAATGATTGTCATAAATTAGAGGTACAGGGTTGTTGAAATGTAGCTAATAACAGACAGTATACTTTCCGACTTATTGTAGTCCCACGTAAGCAACAGATTCCGAATACGTTTTTTGGCCTCAAAAACATAGCAGTGCCTAATATCACACGTCCTATTTATCATATTATAGATATGGGGAAAAAGGAAGGATTTAAAACGTTTTGCAAAACTGGTCTTGACCGCAGGCTTGGGCACCTTGAAAATTCTCTTTTTCAGCAATTCAGAGAAAGCTGGAGAGTTTCTAACCTGTCTGTGCATAAACAAAGCAACGCGCAGAAAATATAACCTACGCACACTCAAGACCCGGGCCTCCTCAAAGAGGTTCACAGTGGGAAAACGCCGAGGCTTACGAAGGGACACCTTCAGCACCGCTCTTTGGGCGCGCTCCAGGACGATCAGGACAGACTTAGGAATGCCACCCCAAGCGAGGATGCAATAGTTTAAAATAGACTCACACAGTCCCTGGTACACTATCCTTAGCAGGTTCCTATCACAAGCCTCCCTTAGCAGCTACATAGTATAAATCATTTTACGTACTCTTTTAGTTGTCAGTGATATATGCTCTTTAAAATTAAGTTTGTCGTCTAAAACAATCCCCAAGTATTTTAGGGATCGGGCTTTATGTATATATTTACAGCTGCAACTGGTGACGAAATGATTTCTAGGGATGACACAGTATTGATTGTGAATTTTCAATTCGTGTAAATCACCCGGAGGGCGGGATGAGGCCGTTTTTTGAAAGCAGAGAAAGTGGTTACTAACTGAGCGCTCTCCTGCTTTGGAAGGCACGTTAATCCGTTGATCCCGGCTGCTGTCTCGACAGCAGTCGTTAAGCCAAGTTAGAGGCCTTCGGGCGGCTTGAGAACTTCTATCAGTCAAGTTGCCCACACACTAGACAAGGGGGGGTCGAAGTTGCACCACGTCCGTAGGGAATACCCACCGTTACCCTACACGTGACCCCTGGGTGGTGCTAAAAGTGCAACAAAAACTGGCAACCGTACTTGTCTTCTCGAAGATCTCACGGTTCGTAAATAATAATAATAATAATAATAATAATATATTCTTTATTGCACCACAAACAGAAATTCTTACAAGATAATCCTTAAAAACTAATAGGTAACAACAGGCGGTCTTATCGCTATAGAGCGATCTCTTCCAGACAACCTTTGGGTAGCAGGAGATGAAAACAAAAAGAAAAAATAACAACAGGTAGTGCTAAGATAAAGCAAGAGAGGTAGAATGACACATACATCTAGGCTAATATATAGAGCTATTAATACAATACATTAATAAATATATATATATACATAACTACATAAATATATACATACATAACTACATAAATATATACATACATAACTACATAAATATATACATACATAACTACATAAATATATAGCTACAAAGATAATACAAGCTAAGAGAGTGACAAGTAATGTTGTCTCAGGAGATTTTTGAAAATGGGCAGAGACTTGGCACATCTAATATCAAACGGCAGAGCATTCCATAACCGAACAGCTTGAAAAGTGAAAGATTTGTTGTAAAATTTTGAAGAAGAAGATGGTGGAGCAAGAAGTCTGTTTTGAGTAGATCTCACGGACGAGAGGTACTTAAAACGCTCTTTGAGATACGCAGGGGTGGTTGGGTTGAATAGTACACTATACAGAAGAGCTAGGATATGCGAATCACGACGAAGACGAATAGGAAGCCACTTGAGTTGAGAACGAAAGCTGGAGACGTGGTCATACTTGCGCAAGCCAAATATGAACCTGATGCAAAGATTTTGAAGCCTCTCAAGTTTATTTAGCTGTTCCTCAGAAAGATCAAGATAGGAAATGTCGGCGTAATCTAGGATAGGGAGAAGAAGAGATTGAGCAAGCGCAGTTTTAGTGGCGAGCGGTAAGAAGTTACGAAGTCTACGGAGTGATCCCACAGAAGCAAACATTTTCCTGCTGACCTCGCTCACCTGAGGTATCCAAGATAAAGTGCGGTCCAAGATAATGCCAAGATTTTTCACTTGGTGAGAATAGGGAATTACAACACCGTCAAACATGATGGGCGGTAGAGTACCAACAACGACCCGAGGCATGAGCTTAGGACTACCTATAATTATAGCTTGAGTTTTACTCGGGTTGACTTTGAGACCGTAGCGCCTACTCCAGTCCGAAATGCGTGCCAGATCATTATTAGTGGAGAGAATCAACTGAGGTAGATCGCTTAATGCACCCTGAGAGTAAATTTGGAGATCGTCGGCATAAAGGTGATAAGATGAGAAGATATTGCTCGTAATGGAATTAATGAAAATAGAGAAAAGAAGAGGCGACAACACGCCACCTTGCGGAACGCCGGCAAGCGTGTTGCACCATGAGGACCGGGAAGAATCTACCTTTATACGCTGCCGACGACCAACTAAGTAACTATGAAACCAATCAATTACCGCAGGAGATATGTTAAGAGAACGCATTATACCAAGCAAAATGTCAGAGTCAACCGTGTTAAAGGCATTGCTGAAATCCAACAGCGATAACACCGTGACCTTTCTGCTATCCATGCCTGCACGGATATCATCAGTGATTTTCACCAGAGCGGTAGCCGTACTATGACCCGTACGAAAACCGGATTGAAAAGGGTTCATGAGATTATTCCTATTAAGGAAGGATGTCAGCTGTTGGTGAACAAGGCGCTCAAGAACTTTTGATAGGAATGGGAGAATGGATATGGGGCGATAGTCAGAAAAGGAAGAAGGATTAGACTTCTTCGGCAATGGAATGATATCGGCATCTTTCCAGAGCGAAGGAAAAACGCTAGACGAAATGGATGTATTAAGGATGCAGGTGATGATAGGAACAAGGAGATCAAGGAGAGGAAGGATCATATTACGGCTAACACTGTCAACTCCAACGGCATTGGATGTAATGGCTAATACGTTCGTCCTAACATCACTGTCAGTAAATTGAGTAAGAGAGAAAGGAGGAAAGTCAGGAGTTGGGACACTTGAAAGAAAGTTAAGAGTATCGGTCTTATCTGGTCCGGTAAAGGTCGTGGTAGAAGAAAAGTGCTGGTTAAGCTGGTTGAAGTCAACATCGTTTCTAATGGGATTTTGCGTAGATTTACCAACTCCTAATGACTTGAGAAACTTCCAAACTTTAGCAGGATCACCATTCTCTACAGATGCGTGAATGTGATGCCTTTGAGCATCACGACAAACGGTGCTGCATCTGTTACGAAGCGCGTGATACCTGTATTTATTTTTTTCAGTTGCGTTTCCCTTATACTTGGACTTTGCGAGATTCTTCTTGGCAATTAATGATTTAATATCCTCGGTGAGCCAGGGAGCAGGAACATGCTTGATTTTGACTGGACGAATAGGAGCGTGAACATCGTAAAGCAGGGTCAAAACGGAGTTAAAACGATTCACCTGCTCATCCACGGTTACAGCGTTCAAGATCGCATTCCAGTCCACTAGGACGGCGTCTTCTCGAAGCTTGTCGACATTCATCCGACCAAAACTGCGCTGAAGGAGGACTTTGGGCTTAGCCTTTGGGGGACGTATTTTGTAGGACAATAATAGAAGATGGTGATAAGAGAAAGCATCAGCAGAGTACTGTTTATAACTTGCAACGTGATTGGTAGAAGAGACAAGTGTAAGGTCAAGAAGCGATGGCGAACAGTTAGGGAAATGATGCGTAGGATCCGAAGAAAGAATGGTCATGTTGCAAGCATCGACAAGGGACAAGAGAGACCTCGAACGTGAATCATTTTTTATCAAACAGGTGTTAAAGTCACCCATGATAATGTGGTGACTGTAAGACGGCATGAGGTCTTCCAGAAGCTTTTCAAATGAAGGAAAGTAGTTAACTTGAAGCGAAGGTGAATAAAAGACACCAAGAAGGATCTTAGAGTGAGATAGGCTCAATTCTAGAAATAAGTACTCTGCTGCGTCCGAAGAGGTAGATTGAGATGACATGCTTAAAATGGAAAATGGGATATGTGAACGAAGATATATTGCAACCCCACCACCTCCCCTACCAACGCGATCATTCCGAATTAAGCTGAAGCCGGGCAGAGAATAAGAAGTGGAAGGTAAACACGGTTTAAGCCAGGATTCGGAAACAAGAATCGCGTCTAATCGTTTTAAATCAAAGGACATTAATAAATCGTTGTAGTGGGCTGGAATACTCTGCGCGTTGATATGGACTAAGTTAAAAGTTTTCGGCACGTCAGAGAGTTGTCCGTCAAGTATGTCATGGAGAGAGGGCGGGAGACTCTGAAAACTATCGTCATCGGTTACGGAGGAAGCTGAGACATAATTATCATTATCACTATCATCACTTTGCAGCATTTATATAATAGATAGATAAATACAATAGAATATAAATATATATATATATAAATATAATTATTAGCAATAAATACAACTAATTAGCACACTAAAAAACGCCAACTGACTACCCGCCAGCAGTACAGATATGTAGAAGTATAGGCATAAGTAACACAAAAAACTTCTAACCAGAAACGAAACGCAAAATTACGAAATGGCAACACAAGACCAAACTGTCACTCACTGACAGTAAGTGACAGTGTCACTACTGTCAGTGCATGACAGCGTCGAGTATTTGTCTGAAAAAAGATAAGAAGTGATATTAACCGACTAAAATTAACACACTGAGAATAACAAAACATGAAGAGGGTACATTACGAAAGACAAAACACAACTAAATGAAAAAGTGATTGGAAACACGGAACAAAGCGGATACAAACAAAAAAAATAAATCACGTGCGAGACTTTGCAGCAGCTTCCCTCTTAGGCCGGGTTTTGACCGATTGGGTAGCAGGCGGCCCTGCCACACTTCTAGCTTCTGCACCAGCCGAGGAGCCAGCCGGCGGCGCCGTCTGAATCGCGTCGAAATCGCTGGCGGAGGTCACACAGCGTCGCCCGCCGTCCCCGCTCAGCACGTAGACACTGCCGTCCTTTGTGTAACAATTTCGGACACCGAAACGCACCCTGGCAGCCATGAACACGGCGTGCCGAGGCTTCGTTAGGAACTCGGAGATAATGACCCCGGATCCCTTCAGGCCGGTCTTACCAAACCAGGTAGCATCCCGATCAGCAACATCTCGGAATTTTACTAGTATGCACCTGGTTTGATTACTGCGTGGCCGACCCATACGGTGACTACGCGCTACGGCACTGACAGCTAGATTAGACTTTAGGTGTGTCTTCAATAAATCCACCACCCGTGCAGATGTATCCTCCCGTTCAGTCTCGGGCACACCATGAAAAAGGAGTATTTTCCGCCTTGAACGCATCTCCTGGTTGTCCACTTGCTGCCCCAGGAACTCCACCTGCAGCTGCAGGCTCTTCAAGGACGTCATCATGAAGTCCTTAAATGCACAGAAGTCGGCTGCCAAAGAAGATACAGTCGGAGTACTTGACGCCGACTTATCGATCTGTCCCTGGAACTCCGCCATTCTTGTATTAAAATGCTCAGCCATCTCCGCCATAGACTTCTTGATCGCCTCCATTGTTCCAATGTTGTAGTGAAGTGATAGTGTTAAAGGTTAGAAGTAAGTGTCACTTAAGGAATTTGTGAGATAACTGCTGGTAGGTACTAATTATCAAGTAAACATAAAATTAATTTGTAATTTGGGCCTGTATATTTGCTTTTTGAATATAAAATTAAATATAACTTTAGATGATGTGTGAGTGGTTTTCTATGCCTACCCTCTTTATTGAATATATTTATTAAATAAATGCCATACAATTAAATAAATTTCAAATGTTGATTTCCTAATCATTCCTAACTCGGCACGACGCTTGATCATGATTCGGACTGTCAAGCTTACCTTCCGCATTCCGCGGGGAAATAATAATTGTGACTGATATGCATGTACAGTAAACAGCAAATGTCATCATCATTTTAGTACTTTGTCGCACTAACATAGCTAACAATACTGCGACACACAAGTCACCTCGCTCATATGTAGAGCAGACCGACTGAGGAAATGCCTCATTGCCTTACAGAATAACCATAATAATAACACTAGTAGGTTTATAGGTATGTGGTGCTGTATTCCTGGTGATGACTAACGCAGCCAGGAGGCGTCGTGGTTGCCATTTTTAACCGACTTCAAGATTTCAAAAGAGGAGGTTATCAATTCGGTTGTATGTTTGTTACTCCAGAACTCCGTCATTTATGAACCGATTTTGAAAATTCTTTTTTTAATTGTAAGTATATATATCCAAGTTGGTCCCGTTTTTGAACAAAACGCAGTTCTGATGATGGGATCCATGAAAAATCGACGGAACTCCTCAAATGTTAAAGGCAAACATTAGTAATTTTTGTGTTTTTATCAAACAAATCAAGCATTTTCATACAAAAATGTAACATTTGATGAAGTGGAACTGCTGATGATGATCAGAACAGAACTCTTAAACGACGAAAAGTTCACGTTTGTCCTCCTAGCTGTGTTTGTGAAGCAAGTTCTATTTTCGCGTCAAACAAATCAAGCATTTACATTTAAATAAGTGCCATTTGATGAAGTGGAACTGCTGATGATGATTAGAACAGAACTCTTCAACGACGCATAGTTGGAGTTTGGCGATTTGTTCTCTTCATTATCTTTGTCAAGCAAGCTAGGTTTTCAAGACACATTTCTGTCAAGCTTGAGTTCTGATGGAGGATTCCATGAGGTATTGAGGGTACTCAGTCTTCTACCACTATAAACATACTTATAGCCATTTTGATTTCATTGTATGGAATCTAAGAAAGCACCATCTAAGTATAATAATCTTTCACCGGCCTCCGCCATTGAAGTCGGCTTTTTTTTCTTAAAAATTATATCACTTATCGTCGTGGATAAGACGCCCGTCACTCTCGCACTCGCATACGTGTCAGAACGTGATGGATGACGATAAGTGATAAAATGGCAACCATCATACATCCGCAGAGTTCCCGAATTTATCTCTAACTATCGATAAGATTCCTCAAATGAGTAAATGGTCGTTAACGCGCTTGTGAACTTATGTCCATGAAACTTGTCAAGCCCCTTTTAGCTAGAATGTGTTTTTTCCCCTTCTCACAAAGTTGTTTGTGAAGAAATAATAATAATATTGGGGGACAATCTTACACAAATCGACCTAGTCCCAAACTAAGCAAAGCTTGTACTATGGGTACTAGACGACGATATACATACTTATATAGATAAATACATACTTAAATACATAGAAAACATCCAAGACCCAAGAACAAATATTCGTGAAAAATGCACAAATAAATGCCAACATTTGGCATTTGGCTTTGCCAATATTTGGTTTAATTTGGTTAAGAACATTTGGTTTAATTAATATTTGGAATAAAAAAACCATGAGCAATTAAGCTGGTGATGAAATAGGGTAAGTTACTTTCGTTATAACATAAATAAATCCTCTTTGGTTATAATAACTGAGCGCGTCTCGCCATCAAACGTTTAGTTTGGCGAGTAATTTTGAGTTTGTAATATGTAACTATTTTTGAAAATAAATTTAAAAAAACCTCTGAAGATTTGTTGAGTATAATGGCCATCGGTCGAAATGAACTTGATCGTTTTGAGATTGCGCAATTTTAAACGTGTACAATTATATGTAGGTATAACTATTAAAATCTCCTTGGAATTCGCATAAACCTCTTTGCTAAGGATTTATTGACATCATAAATATATAGTCATATAAATCTTAAACGGACGTCCTATTTAAAGGACACCCGAAACATGCATTGATAATAATCGTCCGAGTAAAACGAAGGTCGCCGTTTTAGCTTTGACAAAAATGATTTCGTATGTCCGGATATCCGGTTGTTCTCCTCAATCGATTGTAGTGAACTTTTCTGAGCAGGTTCGATAATTTTATAGATTTTTTTGTCGGGTTAGCGCAAATATAGTTGGTGGGTTATGTCCAATCCACTGTCCTATTGTGCACTTTTGCTACCACATTATCCTCAAACACAAGCATATTTCGTACACAAAGACTGCAAGCGTTAATATTTTACCGGATTATGAGCTCTAGGACCTTTGCCAAAAGTATAAATTGCTTTAACAGAAATGTGATATTAGACACATTGGGCATTTTATGGCTGCCATTTACCTGAACGCCGCGCCAGCCAGCGAGAGCGAGGCGGATATATCATAACACCGACTCACCCCGTCCCTTGTTGTGCAGCATCTGTCACACATAATAACTTGTGTATCATCTGTGCCTGTATGTACTCGTACATACAAACTTACCGGGGCTCTTCACATTATTAGTACACTTGACGTTTTTTGGTCAAGTTGGCTATTTTTGTTAATGACTAACGAACCGGGAAGTAAGCATCGAAATACTACCTAATAAAATTACATAAGGAGTCATCAACATCGTTATCGAAATGACGTTTGATTTCTATTTTTATTAGAATATTAAGCTTTTTGCATTGTGGAATTTCCGGTTCTGTGGTGTTTATATAATTTGGAGCTCGGTTACTGACCTATCTTTATAATTAAGATATGAATTAATAAATTACATGAAGTCTTAAAATTCGTCGCGGGTACTGCCTGAGATGGCTGTCTCCGTTTTTAGGGTTCCGTAGCCAAATGGCAAAAAACGGAACCCTATGTATTGAATATTGAAATAAATAGTGGTTTTAAATATAGATTAGGAGGTGTCGGTACGGAACCCTTCTTTGTGCGTGGTCCGACGCGTACTTGTCTGTCTGTTACCTCTTCACGCTTAAGCCGCTAAACCGATTTAGATGCAATTTGGTATAGAGATAGTTTGAGTCCCGAGAAAGGACATAGGATAGTTTTTATTCCGGAAATCGTTCCTTAGGGGGTGAAAAGGGGGGTAAAAGTTTGTATGGGCGCCTACAAAAAAATTAATAGTAATTATTTCTATAATATCGTTTGCTAAGAGAGTAAACCCTCTAAATCCATTTATTAACAGTTTTTCGTTTTGTCCTCCATTATGTAGCAAAAAAGATGCATCGCCTGAGAAGAACAGCTAACAGCTACTGCCTTACCTCCGCACAGAGAAATCAGGAAGTCGTCTTAGTCAGAATATTTTTTTGCCAATTCACTTGAATAATTGAGCTGAAAGAAGTGAAGCTCATTCTTAGGCGATAGATGTATTTCGTTTGAGTTCGTGCTCCTCCTAGACGTTTAGACCGATCACGCTCACATTTTGCACGTCGATAGGTGATATCATGACGATGGTTTACATTAAAAAAAAATGAAAACCGTACGTACCACAGAGGTTAGAGGCCTCCGAGCGGCTTGAGAACTTCTAACAGTCAAGTTGCCCACTCACTTGACAAGCCTAATCCCAATAAGGTCTAGTTTCCCCCTTGGGTTGGAAGGTCAGATGGCAGTCGCTTCCGTAAAAAATAGTGCCTACGTCAACTCTTGGGATTAGGTAGCGGACCCCGGGCATCCTTCAGAATGCAACTGTACTGGGAATAACGCTAGGAGGATGATGACGTACCACAGAGGAAAAAACACCGAAAAACTTAATTTATTTCTGTATATTTCAATGTAAAAAGTGCACGCGCAAAATTGATGTACTTAAACAATGGAAAATAGAGGGACTTTAAGCCCGGGTAGACGCGCTCAGCTCAACATTTGCAACAAGCAAAAGTTATTATTGTTTATAGCCAAAACAGTTTCCACATATATCTAATTACATTTATGTTGCATAAGACATAGAAGATATGCGTGCCGGATTGGCACGTTGAAAAAAAAGTGAGTTTGTGTGGAGGTTTGGATATTAAACGATTCTCACGTGGACGAAGTCACGGGCAAATAGCTAGTCACTGACATATCTCCCAAAGTATGTGTAGTCAAGAGTCAAGAACAACAGTAGATTGTATTACAAGGGAGCAAAATGCAATATTTCAGCGAGGGTTAGCGCGTTAAACATCAGGCGGACCGTACGCTTGTTTGCCACCGAGTTGGTATAATTGGAATAAAAAATCTAATAAAGTCATTTTTAACATTTAGAGGGAGCAAAACTCGTGTTTGCTGCCTGAAATTTGCCAGGGAGCAAAATGCTACTTATACCTAAGCGGTAGGGTAGAAACAATTTTTTTTTAAATACAGAGAGTAAAAACGAATTTTTTCTTCGATTGATGTCAAGTTCCTCAGTTGCTAAAACCACATACTTATACTTAGACATTGCTCTGTGAGCTGTAGCGTCCGTGTTTTTTTTTCAAATTTACGTATTATACAATCCAATATATATACTATTTTTAGGGTTCCATAACCAAAATGGCTAAACGGAACCCTTATAGATTCGTCATGTCTGTCCGTCCGTCCGTCCGTTCGTCCGTATGTCACAGCCGATTCACTAGGAGACTATGAGCACTACAATTATGAAATTTGGTAGCAAGGTGTATGCTATGAACCGCTATAGAAATATGATGTGAAATTACGAAAAAAATATTAAACTGGGGGGGCACCCCATACATGTAACAGGGGGGTCAAATTTTTTTTCAATGCACTTAGACGTGTGTGTTATCAATGGATAGCCCTCTAAAAATGAGATAGAGGTTTCTAAAAAACTTTTCAATTCCAGTCAACCGTTGGTGAGATATTAGCTGTCAAAATCGTAAAAAGTGTGTAATCGTAAAGTTTTTTACCTGCTCATTTTGCTACTAATTGAGAGGTAGTTAAATATTGTGTATCCATATCTACGTTGACAACTTGCTGGGACGTCAGTCTGCCGCGTCCATGACCGGTGTAACCCGTGTCGAAACGTTGGTAATTAAGGTAAAATAAATTACACGATTTTTTTTATATTTTAGATAACCCTATGCATTGGCAAATTATAAATTTTAATCTCCAAACTATGAAGTTAAAAATTCTGAAAAAATTCATGATAGTGTACGATACTAAATCCTTTCAACAATTTTTGGTTTGAACAAGAAAGGTCTAACGGTTTTTGAGTTATTACTTATTGCTGAAAAACTGTCTTGTCCAAACAAAAGGGTGTAAGTGCCGTGAGTTTCCTATGAACATACGACTTTTTTTGATTCAATGTATTGTTCGAGTATAGTGGTTTTAAATGTAGATTAGGAGGTGTCGGTACGGAACCCTTGTGCGTGGTCCGACACGCACTTGGCCGGTTTTTATAATAGAAGTGAAAAATAATTTAATTGTTTTTCAACTTATTATCACAATTTTTTTTTTTTTTTTTTTTTTTAATAGCCAATTTAGATGTCCCACTGCTGGGCAAAGGCCTCCCCGCTTTTCCTCCACTCGGCCCTATTGCTTGTATGCTCCCGCCAATCAGAGCAGAATGCGTCCAAGTCGTCCCGCCATCTCCTTTTTGGTTTATGACAATTTTATGATTATCACAATTAACTTTCATTTACTCTTGGCTGTAACTAGTACCTGCACAGGCAGGACACTCAATATTTTTGCTTCTCACAAATTCCTATAGTTTAAAATTCACCTGCCGTTACGGAATATTTTCAGTCTATTATGGATTTCATCATTTTTGTTTACCAATATCGTACAGAGCGTTGATCTGTTTATTGTATGACATTGAACTTCTCTCACTCTCTTATTTCCCTATAGTTACCCAGATATTATTTCCTTTACACGACAATTTGTATGGTAATTCGGTTTGTTTTCATCCAATAAGCTAAAGGAATACAGATGAATTTATCCGTCAAAATTCACAGGAAAGTAAATTTTATGTGAATAGAATTTTGAGTTTAGTGTATTTTGATTATTTTCCCAAAAGAGCGGGTATCACTAATAGTTATGACATAGGAGTCAAACAAGCAGACGAATCGCCGTATTAAGTTTGGAAGCAGTAGCAATTTTAAAGTAGAAAACTGCCTTATTTGAATATTTTTTGACATATTTAACGACCTGTTTAACCTAGTTGGTAGTGACACTGCCTCTGAAGAGTCTGAAGCTAGAGGTCCCGGGTTCGAATCCCGGCCAGGGCATTATTTGTGCATTTAGCACGGATTTTGTTCTTGGGTCTTGGATGTATTCTATGTATTTAAGTATGTATTTATCTATATAAGTATGTATATCGTCGTCTAGTACCCATAGTACAAGCTTTGCTTAGTTTGGGACTAGGTCGATATGTGTAAGATTGTCCCCCAATATTTATTTTATTTTGTATTTATTTATATAGACAAATGTTTAAAAAATATTTAAAGTAATTGTTAACGCGGTAAGTACCAAAGTTTTATGGAGCTGAGACACCCAACATTTCTTTGTGATGACTTGCTCACTAATTACTCCAGGATTTCAGCATTCTACTACTGACACTATTAATTGCCAAACTATACGTATATAATTCATGTGTTAATGTTTTTATAGTACTTAATAAGTAGCGTTAGGAAGTGTTTTTGTACTTCTTATAATTATAGTTTTTTAAGTAAATAGTGTATATTTTATGGGCCTTCAAATATGCATAGAAACACCATAAATAACTATAAATGGAGTCATGGAGTGGTAAATGAAATGTAGGTCAATGAGTTATAGGTAATTATTTAAATTTAACTCGTTAAACAACATTTTTCCACTAAATATTTGATAACAGTCGTTGATTGATGTGTTTTTCCGATTATAATAAGTAGCATGAAGATGGAAAATCGTGATTAAGTTGTTACAAGGGTAAATTGTATGTATATATTTAAATTTTTGTTAGTAAGAATAATTTCGGTCGGGACTCACGAGTGCCTACACTGCGGCATCAACTTACCATCAGACGGGCTGTACGCTTGTTTGCCATCGTTTTTATTTTACTTGCCCTGTTCGAAAGTAAATTGTCATTAAATCCTGGCAAATCAAATTTGAACAAGTCCCCGACTCGAACCGACATGAATTCTTGTATTTCTTGATATGTCACACAGAAACATGCTAAAGGACCTTGCGTCAAAATGAACGAAACCAACAGAGCTGAAAGTTAGGTCATTCAATGGGTTTTTAAATCTACTATTAGCTCGTATTCACTCTGTATAAATAATAAATTGCGTCAAAATGGTCCTAAAACAACAAAGCTGAGAATTAGGTCAATAAATAGATCTTCAAATCTACTATAGCATCGTATTCACTTTTACTGAAATATGAATATCTCAGTTCTGTTCTGCAAAGGAACTGAACTTGGTGCCCATAGAATGAAATGAAGTACACGTTAATACCTATTTAATGATATAGATCTTAGCTCTGTTGGTTTTTGGTCCACCTTCCAAACATAGTTGCATATGATCCTTTCGTGAATAAGTCATGATCATAAGCCATCATGAATCTGCTCAGTTGCTTTTGGCAGCCTTGAAAATTCCCAAATCAATTGTCTTAACTCGTAACTGTAAGTACTAGTAGTTTTTTTTTATGATTGACTAACAAGTGGCCTTAGTCTCACCTGATGGCAACCGATGACCTAAAATGTTACTCACTGGTTCAGTAGTGGTTGTGGTGTACATAGTGGCGTAAAGTAATGGGATTTTTTCTAAAGTGAAGCAGCCTAGAACTAAAAACTTGGAGAGAGAGAGGAACAACATCGATAATATTCCTGGTAACTATAACCTGGTAAATAATCAGAGAGTAAATAAATAATTTATCTAAATGTTGAACTACACTAGGCACAATTAGGCACAAGCCGACACGTTGTGTTGGGCAACCGAAGGCCGCTTGCGAAACGGCTCGGCGCTAGCATTTTAATGTGCACTTAGAATCAACACGAAGTTACTGCGAATTAAAAAGCCGGCCAAGTGCGAGTCGGACTCGCGCACGAAGGGTTCCGTACCAGAAAAAAAAACCAACAACTACTTTGTTGTATGGGAGCCCTCCAATTAATTTGATTTTAGTATTTGTTCTTGTAGCCACAATAAAAATACATATTCTGTGCAAATTTCAACTGTCTAGCTATTACGGTTCTTGAGATCTAGCTCGGCGAAAGGTAGCCATGAAAAAGGGCTAAAATTATTATTATTTTGTTTTTAGTTTTTAGTATTATTATTATTTTGTTTTTAGTATTTGTTGTTATAGCGGCAACAGAAATACACAATCTATTACGGTTCTTGAGATACAGCCTGGTGACAGACGGACGGACGCACGGACAGCGAATTCTTAGTAATATGGTCACGTTTTTACCCTTTGGGTACGGAACCCTAAAAACGGAGGCGGAGTAAAACAAAGACAATGTTAACAAATTGATTTATTTACTTCAAAAATAAACTGCGGCGTTAAGGCGTCCTCTTCGCAATAATATTCTCCAATAGTTTTACTTTTGATTAGCAATATGTGCGTTAAGAGGACTGATAACGCCAGATGATGGTATTTTTTGAAAAGTTATGGCTCTTTAAATGGGCCAGCGAATCATAATAAAAACTAAATGTAAAAAAAAATAGTTTAATAATAATTTGAACGTTAGACATTTTTTGTAAAATTTCTAAATACTATCTAATGTAGAAAACATTAAATAATAAGTGGTATATTAACATCTGCAGTTCTTTAAAGAAAGATATTTTAATGATGATCATAAATTATTTTATCTAAAATCTGTAAGTAAAACTTTTCGTAATAATGATTCGTTTTGACAAAATTGTTTTTATTAAAATTAGTTGTTCCGTGAGCGGGCAAAGAGACACTACCAGACTACCACTTGCGCGAGAGCAAGATAAAAATGTAGGACTATCGCGGGCCCTAAGTACTTCCAAGTATCGCGAAAGCGGAATATTTACCCTAGGTAAAACCTTTGACCTTCGAGCCCATGGTCTACCTAAGAAACTGTCTGGAAAACACAGCTCTGTGTGAAAACTTTACCCGGGATCTAGTTGCACTACGTCCATAGGGAGTACCCACCGTTACCTTACACGTGACCCCTGGGTGGTGCTAAAAGTGCAACAAAAACTGGTAACCGTACTTGTCTTCTCGAAGATCAAGGGAAGAGGATTCAAGTGCTTTTTTTTTTAACCCCATCGGTGGCAAACAAGCGTACGGCCCGCCTGATGGTAAGCGGTCACCGCAGCCTATGGACGCCTGCAGCTCCTAGGGGTGTCACATGCGCGTTGCCAACCCTTTAAGAATTTATACACTCCTTTCTTGAAGAACCTCATACTGTAGTCCGACGGGAAAACCTCCGCAGGGGAGCTCATTCCACAATCGGAGCGTCCGAGGGAGGAAATTCCTCTGAAACCGTACCGTACGCGACCATTTAGGTTCTAAGGTGTGAGGATGAATGCCCTGCCGATGGCGAGCGGTGCGATGGTAGAAAGCGGCCGTAGGCATCATGTCGAACAGTTCTTCAGAGCACAACCCATTATATAAGCGATAGAACACGCACAAGGAGGCAAAATTTCTCCTTAAACTCAACGGCTCAATATCGCTCGTGAGCTTGGGATCGTCCACGATTCGCACAGCACGTCTCTGGAGCGAGTCAAAAGGCCCAAGCTGGTATCCAGGTGCTCCCGCCCAGAGGTGACAGCAATACTCCATATGGGGACGGACTTGCGACTTGTATAAAAGAAGTCTCTGTCCCGGGGTGAAGTATCGCTTCGCTCTATTGAGCACACCTAGCTTTTTAGATGCCAGCTTGGCTTTGCCTTCTAAATGGCTCCGAAACTGGACGTCGCTGGAAATATCGACACCAAGGATCCCAATAGTCTCTGAGATGGAGAGGGTTGCATCTTGGAACCTCGGGGCTACAGTGAATGGGGTTTTTTTAGCAGTGAACGCGCATACTTGTGTCTTGGTGGGGTTGAACTGGACCAGATTATCCTGGCCCCACTCAGAGACTCTGACTAGAGTGCTCTCAATTTCGGACACAAGTTGTTCACGACTCTCTAACACACAGGAACGAGGAATGTTGGCACGGCCCGTGTAATAAGCATCCCCGGTGCTGTCATCCGCATAACAATGGATGCCGTCAATAGATAGCATGTCATTGATATGCAGCAAAAACAGCGTCGGGGATAGCACGGAGCCTTGTGGGACGCCAGCGTTAATGTCCATGCTTTTGGAGCAACTGCCATCTACTACGGCTCTTATGCATCTGCCGGACAGCATATGCATATCCACACCAAGGGATAGCAGGAGGAACGGCGCTGCCATCGTCGTCCAAAGTAGAGTTCGAGGCAAAGAGGGTGCCCAGTAGATCGGCTTTCTCTTTTGCGCTATGGGCCAGGTCTCCAGCTGTAGTTCGCAGTGGTGGTAAAGACGACTGACAAAAGTTTCCCTCGGCAGCTTTGGCGAGCGACCAGAAGGCACGACTTCCGGAGGGATATCCAGTAAGCTTCTCGCCAATTCTGCCGATGAAATTGAATTTAGCCCAATTTTTGTTTAACTACCGTGTGACACATACTGTTTTTCACTCCGCCTATGAGGCCTGCTGCTAAAAACGTGAAATGTCTTACAAATAATTTAGCTACCGATTGGCACATACTACTTTTCACACCTTCTTTGAGGTAAAAGTCACATCCCTAATTTTGTTATTGTTGAAGCAAATATCAAAACGATATTTTTTTCATCTTAAAAAATGGTCTGTAACAGTCGGGCAGACGCCGAATGATCGCATATGTGTTCAGTTTGACTAATTTTGGTCCGTTAGCAGTTCATTTTATGTACATTTCTAAAGTTTCAAAAAGTATATAAGCAACCCCCCTCTAATACCCTGAAGTAATAATAAAGTTCACATATTTTTGATCACTTTTTCGTGCATCTTTTTCGAACTTGACTGGATCGAACACTAATAATGATTTGATTGTGTTTGATCTTCGTTTCAATAATGAGTAATGTTAGTCAAGGATTTCGAATGTTAGTCAGTTTTGAACTTTATTTATATTTTAACAGAGTTTAAAATGTTTGATATTAGAAAATAAAACGTGCTAATTAATTAAGGCATAAAGCGCTGGTAATAAAGTTGTAACAATCAATTTTCATCGAGCCGATTGTTATCAGTCATTGTTATGCAAGTGGAGCAACTTCGCAAACTCGTGAGCGGTGAATGACCTAGGTGCGGCACAGGGAAAACTGTGGACTGGGTTTATTTTACATTTTCTTTAACGTTATTCATTGGCAGAGCAATCATAGCCGTAACGTTGATTTTATAGCCAGCTTTACAATGCGAAGCCGTTATTCGCGAAATGCCGCCTTCATGGTACATTCGTAAAGAGGACCGTCGACGGTGTTTTTATTTGGTCTCTCTCATCAGCGAATTTCGGCCGTTTATTTAATTTTAACTTTACTTTATAATATGATTTTAGAATGGGAACCTATCGATTATCCGAATTTTTATTCCTCATAATGTGTCGTTGACGAATATTTCATTTTGTTAATATCATCGTACAGAATTCGAATAGGAAAAATATAAATACAATTTCGGAAAGTACATCGAGCAAAAATGGCGATCCGAAATTCGGGGAAACAATTATTCAGAAGATAGGTTGTGTTATTGAAATTACTGTTTTATTGTTTTTTTCTGCGAAAATCTCCCATGATTTTAAACTTACGACTCTCGTCACTGGCTGGTCAGATATTTTGTCTCAACTGTCCTAACAAATTGAACTCGTAGCTAAATCGTGAATGCATTACATATTGTTACAATTAAGTTAATAAGGGCCTGACCTTGATAGCAATCTTGATATGTTATGTTGAAGATCGAATCGTTTAAATCTCGATCCGATTTTAATAGTTTTTTGTGGTACCAATTTTAATTATTTATACGTTATAATTGACCAAAGCCATTGTGGAACTCCACGATATTAACAATTATAGCGCGGGCTTCCGTTTCCGCGAGTTGGTACTCAATTAATGTAGGTACTTTATGCATATATATTTATACAAATACAGATTAATATATATCTCCGACAATGTAAAATATTGTTATTCTAAAGTCCAACATTCATTCGAGTGAGTGGATACGAGTATGACAAGTTGTAATGTTAAATAATACAATATATATTTATCCTTGCATAACTTCTCAAAACAATTATTTGACCAGACACAAATACAAAATCAAGTATTATATTTCGGGTTAAAGACATTTATTCCTCAAAAGAAATATTACATTTCACTTGATGAGATAAAATATTTAAAAACATGTTTTTTTTGAGCGTTAACAAGTAGGTAGGTACAAGAGTTAAATCAACTAGCAATAACAAAAACAATTTACAAACAAGTTAACAGCTAAACCAATTTGTAACCAAACAGATAATATAAATCGGTAATCAATCACTTAAACTAAATGTGCAATACTAAAAAATATGCGGCGGGTAGTTTCGCTGTATTATCGGGACGTACAGCGATAACTCGTTGCAGTGGCCAGGGCTGCATTTAGATGACGGGGGTTTTATTTAATACTAGATGAAAGCCCGGCTTCGCTCGGGTGAAATAAATAAGAAAGAAATAAACAAAACATATATTCGTGACAGTTATGCAAACGACGAAAGAAATAGTGTACAAAAATGTATAAAATAAAAACATTACTTATACAACAACGGATTATGATGAAACTTCGAATCGTATAGAAATATAGTCTGTAATCTGGATTGGGAATAAAAGTATGGAATGGAATTATATGGAATTGGGAGTAAAAGATTACGCAAACGACGTCACGGGCAAAGGCTAGTATCTTTGCAAGTTAATTAATCCTAAGCATTTTTATAAGGGTAGTATTTAAAGGCACATAAAAAATTTGACACCGTAATCAGTACTGATTTGTATAGCTAAAATACTAATCGTTCATTAAAATTCAATTCAGATGTGCATTGTTAAATATTGATGTGCCAGTCAGTATTTTTGGTGCGAAGTCAGAGCTGCTAACGTGAAAAACAAATGAAGTTCGTGTATCTCCCTCTCTGTCGCACTTGCAAATTCGAGCGACACAGAGGGAAATACACGATGTTCGTTCGTTTTCGTTTCGCGATAGCAGCTCTCTGTTCTCCGCCAAATTCTATTCAGTGGGGCCCTTTACACTCAATATTATCGCGATTTTTAAAATTGTATGGGGTCTGTTAAACGCTTAATACTATTACAATACAGGTGTGTCAATATTATCGTAGTTTTCAAAATCGTATGGATTTTTCTTCAATATTCATTGCACGTGATACGGATCGTGATATGAGTATATCGCGTGATAATAATAACCATGTAACAGGCCCCTATGGATGTTGCTTCAATATTCAGTGTTTCACGTGATAATAATAACAGTTGGTAATATTTTCTCCAATTAATGGAAGCTATTTAACAACTTGTTCCGTTTTGCCAAAGGTATTTCACATTCCGATACGCGCACCATCCAGGAATAGGAGCCGTCAGACCAGAGGGCCTACCACGATCTGAAAACGAAGTATTTCCCTCTCCGCGCTCGAATATGCAAGTGCGACAGAGAGGCATATATATTTAGTTTTCGGTTGGTAGCACCTTAGTCCGAGCGTGGCGGACGGTCGAAGAAAGTCAAAGAACATTCCGTGTGTTGTCTGTCACACATATAATTTTTTAGCTTCCCATCGACCTATGAACTTGAAATTAAGTGATAATGTTTATTATGAAGTATATTTTACCAAAAATATTAATATATTGATAAATCACATTTGTTTTTTAGTTGTACGGAACCCTCAGTGTGCGACTCCGACGCACTTGGCTGGTTTTTATTACATTTTGAATTTTATTTATCTTATAGTAAAATACCCTATTCGTTTTAAAGTTGACGCCTGAGGGCCTACCGCGAACCAAAAACGAACTATCTTCCTCTCTGTCGTTCGAATATACATGTGCGAGAGAGGCAGATACTTCGTTTTCGGTTCGCAGTAGCGCCTCTAGCGTCCGAGCGCGGCGAACGGCATGAGCTGGGGATCTACTCCGAAATTCAAAATCCTAACTTCGTATGGTGCCGTCCCTTTCACTCTCCTGTCATAGACTATATGAGTGAAAGGGACGGCACCATACGAAGTTCGGATTTCGAATTTCGGAGTAGTCCCCCAGTACCACTAAGTAATAAGATAGAGCGAGATAGGGATAGAATTTTGCTAGACATTTAAAAGCCACCTAGTAGTTTGTCACAAACAAAATAGAGACGCAGCTTTAAGATGGCGGACAGACTCAGCAAACATTCAAGTGGTGTCCTTTACACGATTAATATTATCATAATACTGGGGTGTCAATATTATCGCAGTTTTCAGATTTGTATGGATTCTGCTTTAATATTCACGTGATACTTATCGTGATATGAATACATGTAACAGGCCCCATACATTCGCTTTGAAGGCGGTTGTTGTGACAATCAGTCTAGCTAGCACGATAGATTATACCGTTACGTTTTAATACATTTCGCCCATATAACGTGACGGTATAAGTTATCGTGCTAGCTAGGCTGATAGGTGTACAGAACGCTTGAAAGCTACAAAAACAAAACGCTGCAGACGCGGCTAGCCGAATCCACACAATGGGCGATGATGGCCCATCACCCAGAACGCAGCCCAGCAACATGGCCAACATACCGGACGCAAAAATAGTTCACGATTTTCGAACGTAGCCGACACTGTCAACCAACAAATTTAATATAGCAATATAGTCTGTGGGCAATATGGCCGATGTTTTGTCATCAAATTAACACTTTTAAATGCAAAATACGCGACAATCCGAATTTTGCGGATACATATGTTCAACTCAAAAATCGTTATTTTTATACGTTCTTCAATTTGAGACAGGTCTCGTTCGGGTCTACCGTACCCCTGCACGAAATTATTAATATAGATGTGCGCTTTCAATTTATTTTTGAATGACGACAAAGACGGCGCGTCTCTAATATTTAAAGGTAGGTCGTTATATATGCGCGCTCCCTGGTATGTAATATTTTTATTTCCAAAATTCTTGGTTCGCGGAAATGGCAAAAATAATTTATTTGCATTTCGAAGATTTCTTTTGCCCGTCTCTTTGTTTGTTTTAAATGTGGTTCGACAGTGTATGGAATTGTAAACGATTTTTCTTATTAGTATGTTCGTGTTGTAAGTATAAAGTTGATTTAAGCTCATTAGTTTGGTTTTAGCATATATTGTCCTGGTGGGTGTTAAGTAATCGAAATTAAAAAGTAATTTGACTATTTTATTTTGGGTAATTTGTAGGGCTTTTAGGTTAGTTTTTGGGGCGTTACCCCATATTTCAATTAGATAGTTTAGGTGAGATTTGACTAATGAATTGTATATATTATAACGAACCTGCATTGGAAGGCACTTAACGACGCTCCGTAAGGAACCCAGAATAGAAGATAATTTTGATTTAATTTTGTTTATGTGCTCCTTCCACGTCAGACCGCTATCAATGATCAGACCTAAATACTTCTCGTGTGATGATTGGTTGATGATAATATTATTGATGGATAATGGAGTGTGGTTATGTATTTTTTTATTTTTAGGTTTGAAAATTATATATGAGGTTTTTGATGTGTTTATAGTAAGGAGATTATATTGAAACCATTTATTTAAAATGTCTAGATCATCTTGTGCTACTTGAACAATATTAGTTATTGAGCTCCCATAGTAAAATATACATGTGTCGTCGGCGTAGAGCGATAATTCGCCATGTAGGTTAAGTGTGCTTATGTTATTTATATAAATTAAAAACAGGAGGGGCCCCAATATGGATCCCTGAGGAACCCCACATGTTACAGGCTGTGCTGCACTTTGATATTCTCCTATTCTAACTACCTGGTACCGGCTAGATAGATACGACGAAAACATTTTAATTGCATTGCCAGTTACACCAATGCTAGTAAGTTTTTTTAGAAGTATTGAGTGGCTCACTGTATCAAATGCCTTCTTTAGGTCAATAAAAACACCCAAGACTATGTTTTTTGCATCAATACTTGATCTAATTTTAGTTATCAAATCTATAGTTGCGGATAGTGTATTGGACTTAGCACGGAAACCGTATTGGCGTTCGAAAAGGAAATTAATTTTATCCAAATAACTGTTTAGGCGGTTGTACAAGACCCTTTCAAAGACTTTGGAAATTACCGGTAACACAGATATTGGTCGGTAATTACTAGGGTCGGTCTTTGAGCCTGACTTGTAAATAGGGCTGACTTTTGCAAGTTTTAGTTCATCAGGAAAAACACCTGTAACCAAGCAGTTATTGATGCATTTGGTAAGTTCTTTGATGATATGAGTATTTAGACATTTTATGCACTTTGTGCTAATACCATCAGCCCCTGTGCTAGAATTACAATCTAAAGAAACTATTATTTTTGATATTTCCTCTTCAGAACACGATGAAAAGTCCGAAAGTTCATGCGCTGTTGGTGTTGTATAACTTACAGTGCACGTTAAGTTATTATGATATTTTGTAGGTATTTCATTTGCTAGTTCAGGTCCTATATTTACAAAGAAATTATTGAAGATTTCACATACTTTTACACCCTCGGTAAAAGTTTGAGAATCTTTTATAAGTTTAGGTGGGGTACAGTCATGTCTAACTTTATTGCACGATAACTCGTTAATCAGTGCCCATGTTTTTTTTGGATCATTAATAACTAAAGAAATTTTTTCGGAGTAGTATTTCTTTTTTGTATTAGCAATCAGTTGTGTTGTCAGATTTCTTTTTCTTGTGAAGTTTTCTTGGAGGTTTATATTATTTGGATCCTTTTTTAATGATTGCCATATTTGGTTCCTATTGTTTATTTCATTAATTATGTTTTTATTAATCCAATCACTACGAGGTAAGTTTAATATTTTAGTTTTTGTAATAGTGCTTTTTGAAATGCAGCTTTTGATCGAAGATTCTAAGTCTCTGTAGTCATTGTTTTCAGAATCGAAATTATAAACTTGGGCTAGGTCATTCATGGTTTTATAGTTAATTGCTTTATAATGTATACTTTGTTTTTTTTCTGTTTTCAGTTTGTTAATACTCACAAATATTTGCACATGATCAGATAATGCAGAGTCTATTAGAGAGATATCAGATTTACTATCTGTCAGGTTGGTAAGAACATGATCTATAATACTATTAGTTGTAAGGGACCTTCGAGTCGGATGGTCATTGTCAATCCTGTTTAGAATGGAGTATCCACACTCTTGCAACACTTCTCTGTATTTGATTGTGTTTCTATCAGATGATAATAAATTCAAATTGAAGTCTCCGAAAACCAGGGCCCGCTTACTTTTTTGCAGTTGCAACTCAAAGTCTTCGAAGAACCTGTTGATGTTTGTGTCACCTGGTTTATATACTGCGCCGATATCCAATTGAAGCTTGTTGATGTGTATCCATAAATAATTGTTACCATTCACGTACGATTCATGTAAAACACTATGGTTTAGATCATTATGGACAAAAATGGAGACTCCGCCCCCTCTGGCATCAGTTCTGAAGTTAGAGTAGTGAGTGTAATTAGTTATTTGCAAGTTGACAATTTCTTGTTCTGATTTTATCCATGTCTCCGTGAGTATTATTAAGTGTATCTTATTCTGGACAGAATTAATTATACATTTTAGTTCATCCAGTTTCCCTGGCTTAACAATACTACGTACATTGGTATAGAGAGTATTAAGTGAAGTCTCTTTCATCTTTAGGTGTTGGTATGTAAGAGGAAGTTGATCCGATATCTTAGTATCATCATCAGTACGAGTTTGATCGACGTGAATAGTTAGAAGTTTTTTGTAAGGTGGGTTGAAACTATTTTGGGCAAGCCTTTAACGTATTTTATAGTTAGGTCACTTTCGCCATTTTGCTGTCTGGTACGAAGTTCTTCACGAAGCTTTGTTGGAAAGGTGTCAGATCCGCATAAATTTTTATTTCCGTATTTTTTAATTTGTTCCTGTTGCGCAGTAATTGTATAGATATTTTTGCACAATCATAGTAGACTTTAATTGGTCTACTTTTTGCTGAATTATATTTCCCAACACGTACGACTTTCTGAGGAGCTGGTGGGTTCTCCATAATAGTTCGAGTCACGATGAGTACTTCGTTGAAGTCGTGAGCCTGCCTTTCCTCTGCATTTCCTTCAGCCGGTTCTGCTATTCCATAAATCATTATGTTATTCCGTCTATTGGCGCGGTCATTAATCTCCTTAATCAGCGTTTCGTTGTCTACAGAGTGCACATTTGGAGTTTCAGTGGATAATTCGCCTTTGAGAATGTTTATATCACTCTGCATGCTTTTTATTTTTTCATCCGTATTGGAGGTGTGCTGCTTCAGTGCCGATATTTCCGATGCAATTTTTTGGTTCTCCAACGTAAGATGTTCAGTAGCTGTCTGGATACTGCCGATCTGGTTTTTAATTTGTGATATGTCAGCGTGCATAGAAGACATGAAATCTTGTTGTGCTGTTGTAAAATTTTGAAACATTAGTGTTATTTCGGATCTAAAGAGCGATAATTCGTATGCACAGTTACAATCCGTCTCTGGCGGTTGTTTACGCTTACGCTGTGTTGGTACTACTTCGCCTGCGGATCCTTCCCTCGGCTGGCTCGGCTTAGATAAGCTCGGTTGCGATGCGCCACTGCTGGTAGACTTAACAGGGGATCTTTTAACACTCATATTGAGCAATTTTCTTCTTGTAGGTTATTTGTTCAGATGTCAACAGAGTTCACAGCAAGTCTCACTATATATAGAAATGCTTTGCGATACCGCACTTTTAATGATTGAATGGGCGTTTACAGTACTCAGTTTTTTTTTTTTTTTAATTTTGCACTTTAGTCACAACTGTATAAGAGTCTTGTTTGCTATTGCACTCAATTAATTATTGATATAAAATCTTGAAACACGTCCGCTCACAACGATGCTCACGCTCTCACTATATTTAGTTGTAGGTAAGATTTAATTTCAAATATTGTCTCCATAGTCGTCCATATTCTTTACGATTCTCGTTCATAGTCAACTTTATTTTTTGTGTAGCCCAAACTGGGTCAGGTTCAAAAATGTTTTTTTTTTAGTTCTTGTGGGTTAAGGTCAAGTAAATGGCGAGAATTAAGATGGCCCTTGAAACTGGCAGTAGGGCAATTACGTAACTTTTTAAACGGATGTCCGTCGGCTTAAAACGTTTGGTCCATAATGTGCCAAAGTTAAATATGAAGCCGGTTGCGGTGGGTTAGAGAGTTTAACTATAGACACGAGAGGGGGGTTATGAGGGGTCATAACTCCTCTCTATGACCTCTATGACCTGCGGTGTGCCAGCTGCGTTTGCGCCACTACGTGCACTTCAGCTCGTTTGTGGTGCGCGTGCCGCGGCCGCTGCAGGGGACCATCGCGCGTGCTGTGGCGTGCTGACTTCTAGCCGAAGCGTCTCGTGTTTCGGCGGTTCCTTAGCAACCTACCGAATCCTACATTGGGCGTACGATGGTTGCCATTATATCACTTATCGTCGACGCCAGTCACTCTCGCACTCGCATACTTGTAAGAACGTGACGAATATCTTAACCACGACGATAAGTGATAAAGTGTCTTTAGAATATAAAGACTGACGACGCTGCGGAGCCACAACGTTATGTCGCCTGAATGAAATGCGTTCTTTAAGTATTTCTATTTTTATATTGTTACGTATGTTAGTATATATGTAAGGTATGTAGATATGAGCCTCGTTGCCTGATGTAAATGAATGAATAAATAAAAATATATGTGTACAGCGCGCGACAGCGGCCTTGGCGCCATATTATTGTAGTTTCTGTATTTCTTTCCTAGTTATTTAAGAAAAGGTGTATTTTATTGTATGCCCCGAATAGTTCGGTGATAGTCACAAGTATGGCAACGACCGAAATTACGCTGCTCACAACTCACAAAATTACGCTTGTGTGGCCTCACCCTTAGTCTGCCAAAGAATCAATGAATCGGTATCACCGCAAAGCGTAGGTACCTTTATACCACGTCGGTGGCAAACAAGCGTAAGGCGCTTGATGATAGCGGTCACTGCAGCCTATGGACGCTTGCAATTCCAGGGGTGTCACAAGCAAGTTGCCAGCCCTTTAACCCTTTGAACGCCAAGAGCCTATAAAGTGGTCGTGTGTCGTCGTGCCCACCACGCCAAAAATCACTAAAAAGGTCGGAGTGAAGGTGTACTTTGACCATGAAAATAATCTATTATGAATTGTTTTTATTGGTTTAAACGTTACATCAATTTTTCATACCTTGGCGTTTGAGTGATCACTTCATTCAAATATGATGGCGTTCAAAGGGTTAAACCTGTATACACCCCTGAAAACCCCAATAGTATAGTCCTTCGGGAAAACCTCCGCATTCGAGTAGCTGATTTCACAACCGGAGCGACCGATGGAGAAGATTCCTCTGAAACCATACCGTACGCGACCACTTAGGTTACCTAACTGCGTGCCTATTTCTCACGGCGATTATCTTAACAATAGTCAATCAATACTGGTACTGATTGACTCTTATTATTTTCTGATAAGTAATCGATGGAATTATGACATCACCTGACGCTGACACGGATAAACGAGCAGAGGTAATCTTGAGGCTCTTATTAGTGGTAACCGGAAAAAAATCAAGCAATGCTAAAAACCATTGCATTAAAAGCCAAATATCCCGAAAATACGCTATTTTGAGAACTTGGGAGTGAAGGACCTGCATCAGTCTCTGGCTCTCAATACAAAGACTCCGCAAATCAATAAAGTGTCTTTAACGCGCTCTCCTGATTCTTCTATTCGCAAGCGCAAGTAGGTACTCGTATTGACATCTGGTTACTATTGGGCTGGAGGCCAATTCTCGAGCTGTTCGAGATTATCTCTAATCGAGATCAACTCGATTGACGCAATATTAATAGACACATTTTGGGGCACGATCAAGATTATGTCGAACGACGATCTCAATGTCTATACGCGTTCCGTTTTTTTCGATTGTGTTAGTTTATAATCTATAGTATATAATAAATTATAAAAAGGCAGCAATAAGCACATAACATAACCTTGAACATGTTTTAACTTTTAACGACCATTAGCAAATGCACTTTACAAAAAGAATCGAACACTAAAAATACAATACTTCTTTAACCGGAAAATAATCAACTTAAAATAGTGGCATTTAATTTGTTAATGAAACTTAATGTACTTTTTATAACACGAAAAACGAACCAAGGCTGCGTTGGATAAAAAGTAAGTAGCGGTTTATGTAGGAAGACTCTAATAATAATAACAGTATTTTCTCAAACATGCAATGAAATATTGATGTTATGTTCTTTATAAAAGGCTGCGAAGTATGACGTTTCAGGTGCGACTAGGACAAGAGGTCGTTAATGGTCATACAAATCTTGCAGGCCTAGGCCGGCAAAGTCCTCTTTTTTAAATTTCCTTTCCACATAAATTTGTGGCACAGGCATCGTGACATTCTGCCGCTATGCGTATTAAAAATAAAATATTGATTTTTTTGTTGTTTATTTCATTGCATGTTTGAGAAAAGCACTATACATACCTTGGCGGGAAATATGGGGTTGCCCGCCTCAGACCTATCCGTCTATATGTCTTCGGCCGGCAACCCCTTTCGTCCCGGCCTCTTTAGTAATGTACTATTAGGGCAACATCTTCGTCCAACAAGTTCATTTAGATACCGGCGGGTGCTGTCTCTGTGTGCGTCTCATGACACGGGCAGGGATAGCACTTCTCGGTGTACCCCTTGTATTTCATTGAATTTTCGAAAGGGCCTCTACGTTTTGGCTACGTGGTACTCGTTTGGTACATACCTACCCCTCCCTACCTCTTTACTTCGGCTCCACGCACGCCTCCCAAAAACCTGGGACACGATTTATAGTCTGTTTTTTTTTTTAATTAATAACCAGAGTGAAAAATTGATCACTCTCGGGTGGGATCGACGACGGACGATCGGACGAATCTCGCTTCGAGTAATACCCGCTGAAGCTCATTTCATTTGGAAAGAGCGATGGACGGATTCCAGACGTCGTGGGTTCAAATCCCACCCGGGGCGATCAATTTTTGACTCTGGTTGGAAACTCGTATGATCGTTTTTTTCTCAAATCCCGTTAATTTTGCAATATTGATGTCAAACAAACCTAACCTAATGGATTCTATGAGATATTCTCAAAAGTGTGAAAAGAGTGGTTTTAAGAAAAAAAAATCTTCCAGAAATTCGGACAAATGAAATGAAATTTTAACGAAACGTTCCCTTGAGGTTAATCGATTAATCGTATTGCATATTACGTTATATAGATTTTAAATATCTTCTATTGAGTAAATACGTTATGATTTATTTATGAACCGTTTATATTCTGACGTAACTTGTTTTTCCCTCGAATAGATACATTGATACGAGGCGACAATTATTGTTATTATTTATTAACGGGTTAATAAAGGCTTCTTTAATTATGTATGCGTACCTATAGTCTCCTACATACTCATTGTTGGATGGACTGACCTGGTAAAGGTCGCGGGCGTCAGCTGGATGCGGGTGGTGCAGGACCGGTTACCTATTGTGGCACTCTTGGGAGAAGCCTATATCCAGCAGTAGTCGTCCTTCGGCTGATATGATGATTGGGTGATAAGCATCTAGCATTGGATAAGAGTCCCGCATGGGGTAAACATCCCGCATTGCGGGAGCGGCACACAGTCAGTGCGAAAGACGTTCGTCTTCCTGCATATACTTGACACAGCTTGTATTAGTCTGTAATAGACTCAAAGCCCATTTAGGATGGGTAATGGCTAGTTACAGTACCTTGTTTCATTGATTCCAAAGACAATCAGTGACTCAAGTGACCTTGTCAGTTAATAAATCATATTACAGTTACTATAGCAGTTTATAGACCTCAGTCTATTTATAGCAAATAATTGATTAATTTGCCGATTTAACTGCGTCTAGCAAGGGCATCTATTTCGTGCACAAGTCAGTCCTGAAAAACCGGTTGACATGAACGAAAACTTGCTTTCAAGAAGCACGTCATCAGAGCTTGGCTTTTTAGGATTCAGAGAAACTGATTCCCGGTGACTGTTGGATAACTGTCAATCTGAACAGAAGTTTTTTTGAACTACTACGGTGGCAAAGAGGTATATGGCCCGCAGAATCATAAGCCTACTCTTTGATATGAGGATTCGTTGCCAGCTAGAGACAACTGCAGGTGCAAACTCAAAACTGCGCATTCTCATGAGAGCTCATGAGCTCTGGTGACTTTACTCACCACCAGGAACACCAAATACCTATAGAACAAGTAATGGTGTTATTATGACTGCGATTTTCTACAAGGTGGAGCTATTTCCCCAATTGGGGTGGTCGTTACTCAAAAATTCAGAAGTTCTTGAGTGGTGACCATAACTGGAAGAAGCAGCTTGGATTTTGGACCGATCTGGTCAGGTTTGCTCGAAGCCGTTGGATGACCGGTCATTGTGAAGATACTTGGGGGAGCCGTTTGTCCAGCAGTGGACGTCTTTCGGCTGATATTATGATGATGAGTCATAATCAGTCCGGTTTACGCACGCATTGCGGCCGCACGTGTCCCTAGCTAAGTTCACTTCGTTTCGCATCGTTTCCACGGGTTCTCAAACTTTTCAAGATGCAGTGTGGTATTTGTTCCGATGACATCACTGACAGCGCACAATGCTCCGTGTGTAGGAAAGACATTGGCTTCTGTTGTACAAGCATTGCAGAGACAACTTACAGAAAATATGGACCTGACCGTAAGTCGATGTGGAGATGCCAGAAATGCCAGAAGGGCAGGAGAGATGTATCCCCGGCCCAGCTAAATCCCACAGATCTGGACAGTGTTATGACTGTGTTAAGAGGCATGGAACAACAGCTTGCGTGTCTTCCCGAATTAGTTCGAGACATGGGAATTCTTAAGGCAGAATTATCTGAGGTTAAGGACTTCTGCAGCTTCACAAATACGAAGCTAGATGAATATTCCGTACGGTTGGTTGAGGCGGAGAAAAAGATCGTGGAACTGGAAGACGTAAAAAGCAAAGTACAGGCGCTAAACAGTGAAATTTCTACACTTAAGGAAGAGAATGCACGAAATAATCAACAGATGCGCATTAACAACGTCGAGATAAAGGGAGTTCCGATCAAGAAGAACGAAAACCTTTTCTCGATACTAGAGGGTGTTTGTACGGTGGTGGGCTTTGCAGTCGATAGAAGCCATGTAAACTACATATCGAGAGTTCCGGTTCACAACTCCAACGAGAAGTCGATTATTCTCAATTTCATAAACCGCTACGTGAAAGAGGACTTCGTCGCGTCTGCACGTATAAAGAAAACTATCACAGCCGAGGAGATTGGTTTCCAGGGAAATACGCAGAGGGTTTATATAAACGACCACTTGACACCCGAAAACAAAAAATTGCTAACCCTAACTAAATCGACGCTTAAACAGAAAAACTACCTCTACGTGTGGGTCAAATGTTGCAAGATTCATGTGCGGAAGGACGATAAGTCTAAAGTTCATATTATTAATAACGAGCGCGATTTAAACAAATTATTTTAAGTTGGTGTGTTTGCAATTTACAGAGTTATTTTATAGCATGTTCTGTGTATTCAAACCGGTCAGACAAAAGTTTGATCACCGCTGGTCGGCCCGCCTGGCCCACCTATTGTTTAGTACTAGGCCATATCGCTGCCCAGAGCTGTTGCCGTGAATGCACAACGCCTTCACTTAAAGATGCTTATCTCTTTCCTTTGCACTGCTTAATTAACTCGCTCATATACTATCTCTTTTACACGCATTGCACTCGTTCTACGGTTGATTATAAAGAAACTTTCTACCCACCACTATTTAATTTATCATTGTCCTTTGGTTGTATGCATTATTTCAAGTATCTCTTTAATTTATTAACTACGCAATCTTACTTAGCTTCACTACATATAAATGGCTAATGTTATAGTGGATTATTATCCTTCTATTTACTACCAGAACGTTCGGGGGCTTAGATCGAAAACCTTTACATTTTATCGCAACTTAAGTTTGGCTTCTTTTGATATAGTTGTTCTAACCGAGACGTGGCTGGTGGATGGAGTCTTGGATTCCGAATTATTTGATGATAGGTATGTTGTGTGGCGGCGGGATCGTGACGTCAACTTGACGGGACAGGGTCGTGGTGGGGGCGTACTCATAGCTACTCGCCGGGAACTGACGGTAACCCCGCAGCCGACTTTCCAGTCTTCTGCAGAGGATTTGTGGGTTACGCTCACACTCAAGGATAAGCGGGGTAAACCAATAAAAGTGCACCTGTGCGTGTTGTATTTGTGTAAACAAAATAATGGTTTTACCTTCTCGCAACAGTTAAATAATTTTTTGGGAAATTTAAGTAATGTAGTTTTAAATAACCCTGACGATAACTATTTGCTTATTGGAGATTTTAATATGAGTAATATTGTATGGACAGCGTGGGACTCCGCTATGACTCCGTCTAATTACGTAAGTAGTGATGAGTGCAGTTTTGTTGACGAACTTCACGCTCTTAATTTTAATCAGTACAATGGCATCCCAAATCGTTTTGGCAAGATGTTAGATTTAGTTATATCTAATGACCTTGTATGTGTTAGTCACTGCACGAGTCCTCTAGTGCCTATTGACCCATATCACGAGCCTCTAATTATTAAAATGGAGTATATTACGATTAACCCTCTGAGGTCAGCTCCCATGGTTAAATATTTTTGGAATAAAGGTGATTACGCGTCCATCAATGTTGAATTGGCGTCTATAGGCTGGGAAAAGGAATTTTCTGGTCGCTCACTAGAGGAGGCTCTGAATTTCTTTTATACGACTTTTCAGAGACTTAGAGACAAATATATACCTTATAAAAATATTAATAAGGAAACTTATCCCGCATGGTTCTCTTTTCCTCTAAAAAAAGCCATAAAAGAAAAATATAAATATTTAAAAAAATACAGAACATACAAGAATATTTCGGACCTAATTTCATATAATGTTTTGAGGGACAGAGTTCGTAAATTGGAACAGAAATGCTTTTCTACATTTGTGAGTTGTGCGGAAAAAAATATCACTAGTAACCCGAAACAATTTTGGTCATTTGTCAAGTCTCGCTCAACCTCCCACGGTCTGCCCAGCAGCTTAAAATATGATAATCGGTTAGTTAATACAGGGTCCGATATTTGTGAAGCTTTTTCGGATTACTTTTTTACCAATTTTTCACAATCAACAAATTCGACCACTTATCAGCCATATATTCCTAGGACCGAGTCAATCGTTAACTTAAATACAATTGAGGTCGATCCAGATCTCGTCACCACCTTACTGCTTAAATTAGACCCCTCCAAGTCTGCCGGTCCCGATCAGCTGCCGGCACAGTTCTTAATTAAATGTGCGAAGAGCCTAGCATGGCCGATAGTTTTACTTTTTCAGCGTTCCTTCTCAGAGTGTTCTATACCTTCTATATGGAAATCTGCATTTATTACCCCAGTTCATAAGAAAGGGGCCAAAACTGAGGTTGCAAATTACAGGCCTATTTCTAAATTGTGTATCTTGTCAAAAGTGCTTGAAAAAATTGTTTTTAGTCAAGTTTATGATTCCATACGTAATTCATTTAGCGCTAATCAACATGGATTTTTGCGGCGTAGATCTACAGTCTCCAATCTTATTCTATTGAATGAATATGTTACTGATGCTATGGACAGTGGGTTCCAATGTGATGTAATATATACTGATTATAGCAAATGTTTCGACAGAATTGACCACAGCTTATTAATATCAAAATTGAATAATATCGGGATAAACGGGGATTTACTAAGATGGTTTACATCCTACATCGAGAACAGGTCTCAGGCTGTGGTCGTTAATAACTATATGTCTGGGTGGGTCACTATTCCTAGTGGGGTACCGCAAGGGTCCTTACTTGGGCCATTGCTCTTTAATATATTTATTAATGACATTGACAAATGTCTATTGCATTCAAAACTTCTTTGCTTCGCCGACGATATGAAAGTCTTCTTGAAGATAAAATCTAATCATGATTCAGCACTACTTCAGTCTGACCTCGCACGCCTTGATGAGTATTGTGAACTAAACAGATTAGATCTGAATCCCTTAAAATGTTTTGCAATGACCTTTACCCGCCAACGTAATGTAATCGCTACTACCTATGCTATAAAGGGCCAATCCCTTCAGAAAGTACCATTCATGAAAGATTTGGGTGTCATACACGATTCTAAACTGATTTTTGATAATCACATTAATAACATTATTAGTGGCGCTCTTAAAGCGCTAGGTTTTATAATGCGCAATTCTGTCCACTTTACACAAGCTAAAACAGTAAAAGTGCTTTATTGTTCCTATGTTAGAAGTAAGTTGGAGTACGCCTCTCAGGTTTGGAACCCTTGCTATATTACATATATCGACAGGATCGAACGCATACAGCAAAAATTTATAAAATATCTATGCTTTAAATTAAAATGTCCCTACAGTTCTTCCAACTATCTTAACATATGCAAGCAGCATCATCTTGTCCCTTTACGAAAACGTCGCGAAATAGCAGATGTAACCTATCTTCTAAACATTACCAGTGGCGTAATCGACTGCCCTGAGTTGCTAAGCAAACTGTGCTTCAAAACTCCCACTCGTTCTAAAAGGTATCATCCCCCATTAGCTATTAATAATGCATCTTCCAAATATAGACAGAATAGTTTCTTAACGCGCGCCAGTCGTAACCTAAATGAGTTGTCTAATAAACTTGATATTGATATTTTCAACTGTGGAATTGCTAGCGTGAGACGTAATATAGTGCAGCAGTATTTTGAGTGAGCGTGAGTGTTGGCTTCTTGCGAGTTTAAACTTATGTTCTTATTTTTATGCTGGTCTTTGTTGTGTTCGTATTTGAATACTACTAAACTATCCTTGTGGTGTACCTTGCATGCACTAATTCATTAATACACATTGTATTAATTAATTAGTGCATGAGTTGTGAGAACTCCACTCTCAGAATTTGTTTATAATCTTTAATTATTTGCTTACATGTGTGGTTAAGTTAGTGCGTAACATAAAAACCTACTAGTAATATTATGTCACTACCTGTGAGTTCCTATAATTGGCTTTCTATTTCTATGTTATTGCCTAATGTAATGTCATAGCTGTTGGATCTCCAAAGAAAATAAATAAATAAATAAATAAATAAATAACCAGTAATACGCGAAAGATCCAATTGTGCTAGAGTGATACCATCAAGAGGTCTGTCAAAAACAGTCCACCAAGTCTAGCTTGAAGGCCAATCGCGTGCGGCTCCGGCCACGATGCTTTATTATGAGGATCGACTAAGATTTCCTAAATAAGGGTGGCACCAGGACGTTAAACTAACTAATACTAAGGCTCCGCTTTCTTGTTCTTTACTTTTCTGTTATACATCCATCCGTTTCTCGGTCCATCAATCTGTCACAGGCCTGTATCTTTTGAATCGTAAGGTTTTCGGAGAGTTTGTATCGGAGAGCAATAACTAAGCCTGCGTCTAAAATTTAAAAGCAATTATTTCTCTAAGGCTTTACTCGTACGTGGACAAAGTCGCAGGCAAATGCTCGATGTCATTAATATTTCTCTTTTTAAATTTCGAACTGTTTAGCTATATTTGGAAGGTACGGAACCTTTTAATTATAAGCTATCATTAAAAATGCAGTGATGCCAACCCGGTAGCCAGTTGCATCATTCAGCATTTCCATCCGTCGCATATTTGATGTAATATCTACGTCAGCATGTTTATACCTGTGCCATTAAATAAACGGCTGTATTTTCAAGTTTAACTTTAGTTAGTCGAGGATAATATTTAAAAAACATTTTGAGCATGGAACGCGTAATATGTCATGCCTTTATACAAATGGCAAACTCCGCCCTGGCGATGGCCTTTGCGCCCTTTACAAAAAAAACTACCTCGGTTTGGTGGAGCCACCAGCTTAATGCCTGCGCCGGGGTGCCGACTGCCGACGCATAGACCATCCGGCATATAATCGAGGAATGCCCCATTACGTACTACGACAGTGATTCTCCAGATGACCTGATCCCCTTTACGACGAAGCCATCAAAAGGCTGACCGGCCTATAATTTATCTTGTAACCTTAATAAAAAAATACGCCTACCGAGCTGAAGGGCGTCTGACGCTTCTTTTCCCATAAGTGGCAGTTACTAATTTGTAAATGGAGTATCAAAAGAAGTCATAATTTCTGTGATTATCTTGAACCAAAACTACCTACGAACTGCGAAAATGGACAATTATTTCTCTATAAAAAATGAGAAGTTGCTCGACTAAACTGGACCTAATTAATTTACCGAGGCGATTGCAATAGAATTACCGTAGTATTATACCAAAAAGGTACCAAACCAGGTCATTGGTAGCACGAGACTTCATTCATAACTTGATTGTACTGCTTCAAATAGTATATACACTTTACGCCCTATTACAAAGCAATGAGGTGCAAAATGCTAAATGTATCTTTGAGGTAGAATACTATACCGTGTCAGGATCGCGTGATGAAAAATTCGCTTCTGTTCAATTGAGATTGAATTACCTTCATTATAGATTAACATCAGACAAAAGATGGCTTAATTTCACTTCTTTTTACCTAATCTAGAAAGCCTAATTGTGATCCTGGTTTCCACGATCCTCAATTACCTTTAGGTTATCTAGTATATTCTTCGTGACTGTGACTTGAGCACTTACCTAACAAGCCTAGGGTAGGCAGAGCAGTCCCTATTAGGGTAGATCGTTAGATTCGTAATATCTTATCTAAAATGTATGTAGGTGGTATTACAGAAACATTACAACTCCTCTGGTGTTGCGAGTGTCCAGCCGCTAATCACTTACCATCAGGCAATTCGTCAAAAAAATCACCACCAACACCATGTCAGCCGAAGGATGTCCACTGCTGGGCATAGGCCTTCCTAAAAGAGTTCCACGTCCACAATGACCGGTCCTGTGCCACCCGCATCCAGAGGAATGGAGAGGGCTATGCTAGGGGTTTATCTGCTTGATCGCATGAGAATGAGACTATCAAAAAAAAAAAAACAAGCGGGGTGCCTTTTGAGTGTTACTCTGTGAAAATTACGACACACAACAATACATAAGGTTCATACAATTATGTATTTAATACCCAACTACCGAAAGACCCCGAAACGTTCACCGAAAGACCTTATTTCTGGACTCGTACGCATACTCAAGCTACGCTAGAGCTAATACGGTAGTCTTTTTTTGGGTGGAGATAACCTGCAATCCAGGTCATCGGGGAATGACTGGGTTATGTGGTATTTCTATCCACTAAAAACTTCATGGTGACCGCCATCTGCGCTCTAATGCGGATCTCCAGTGAGTCCAAGATCTCAGTACTCAACGCACTGGAGCCCCCCTCCCCGCTCGCACTTTACTTCTTTTGGCTCTTATTATTTATCAACACCTTCCCTGGGGTTGATAGTCGGGTGCTCTGGTCTCCGCCACGTGGTGCACTCGAAACCCCGGTGATCCCCTTTAGTCGCCTTTTACGACAGGCGGGGGAAACCGTAGACCTTTTCTCCCCCGAGTCTACACGGTCGTGAGACGGTAGCCTAGTGGTTCAAGCTTGCCGCAGCCAAGCGGCGGTCGTGAGTTCGAATCTCGGCTTGCACCAAGGAACTTATCATCGTTAGCTTATAGGTGAAGGAAAACATCGTAAATCCAACGCCTATGTGAAGACTCCAAATGTCACTGGGACAGCGTGGAGAATAATGATCGATTCCTCTCATCTATGAGAAGAGGTCTGTGCCTAGCAGTGGGACGAAACACATTACATAGGCTGTTGATGATAATGATGATGATACTACTTTTTTTCTTTAGTTAACTCGACAATGCCTGTACTTGACCGGGCTTACTCGAGACCTTGCATTAATTGCAGTGTATTATTACTATTATTAGGCCTTTGGAAACTTAATTCTATGTAATAATGTTGCTACGCTTCACACCCGTGGTCATTAAGTAATTATTACTATTATATTGATTAATGTGTTTACCATAGACGTGACCTTATCCTTAATGATTTGTATTGCCAGTATAATTTTATGACATTTTCTTGTAAGTCGGAACTTATTGAGAACTTAATTGGTAACTAATTAATTTACATATATAAACTTCTACTCTCTATCTCATATGTTAATCCAGGCTACAGACTATTTGTCCTAATGACAGAGAAAAGAAGTAACCGTAATTTTTCCATTAGTCAATGAATAGTAGTAAATTGGAGGTCGACGATTACTCAATCAATCGAGAGGACATGGCGTTTACTTGTGCACAGATTACGGGCCTCTATTCAACACGCACAAAGCGCTTTTTTAAATTTAACTTAAAGTTTGGCCTCCTATGGGCCACTTTCGGCTCGGCCTTTAGGGTCGAATTGAGGCCAAGAAGAAAGGAAAGGAAAGGAAAACAGTCAAGAAGGAGGGAGAGATTTTAAAAATCGCGCTATGATAATGCAACGAGAAACGAGAGAAAGGGTGATGAACCTACTATAAAATAAAATAAAAAATAGCCTTTATTGCTGAAGTTACATTTTTCTTATTATCTATGCTTGTATGTATATTTATCTATTATTTTATTTATTTTGTTATAAGATTTTATTTTTACTCTTCTCCATCGACAACCTCAACTTGTCCCTTGACAAAAGCCTTTCCAGAGCTTTCCATTTGTCACGATCCCTTGCTTTTGGCGGCCAGATACCTCCTCCTATTTTCTTAAAATCATCTGACCATCTAAGATCAGGTCTCCCTCTTTTTCTTGTATTCCCTCTTAGATACAATGAACTAATACTAGTATATAAGAAATATATAACCGCATGCCGATGAGATCAGATTATTACAGGAGCACATCCTTAAACGCAAATTGACCAACTGGTTACTGGACAAGTGCTATTACAGTGTTAAGGAATTTCTCGAGAACAATAGGATTTAATGATTATTATTGACTACCTACTTATAAAAAATATAAAATGCTATCAATTATTTATTCTTATTGAAAATTTGCACGCTTGTATGTGGGCTGAATACACGACATAACAAAAATGTAGTTTACCATCTAAGCTAAACTGTATTCTAGCAAATAAGTTATTTGATTGATTGATAATAAAAATATATATACCTAGAGAAGAGAACGTAAAGCTGAGATTATACTATTCAGACTATTCTGTGGTTGTGGTGAAATCCCTTCCTATCCTCTTGATCCTTCTTCCACCGAATGAGAGAGTAAAATACGTTGGTTATGTCGGAATATCTTTTACTTTACACCAAACCGTTAGGCGACATTACCTGCTATTTTCTAGTTAGTTAGGAAGTAAAAATCGGTGATATATTCAGCCGCCGTTTTTATCTGGAGGTTGGTACTAATTTCCATATTTTCCATTTAACACAATGTCGAAATCAAGCAATGAGGCATTCTGATTCTTCGCTACAGAATAAAGAAACTTATCCTTCAACGATTATCTTACTTCCAGAGTAAAGAGAATCGGAGAGGGAGACATAAACATAACTAACTAACACACTTAACTAACTAGAAAGTAGCAGGTAAAGTCACCTCACGGTTTGAAGTAAAGTAAAAGAAATTCCGAGATAACCTACGTATTTTATCTCTCATTGGAATTACCCATCGTTACCCTACACGTGGCCCCTGGGTGATACTAAAAGTGCAACAAATTGGCAACCGTACTGTCTTCTCAAAGATTCGATAATAAATAAATAAATTTACTTCCAGGCACAATGGGTTCTCTGCCTCGGGTCTCGGTGGTGTCGGGTGCGCGACGCGCGGTCCCCGCTGCACCGCTGGCTTCGCACCTGGCTCGTCTTGCTTCTAGCGACTCTACTGCTCTTCTATATACTGGTGAGTAAATGTTGTAGACCCTGTATCCTAAAAAAAACAGGCGGCACTGTAGCTCCTGAATAGCCCTACTGTTCTAAATATTCATTAAAAGAGTAAAAAAAAATGGTGAGTAAGAGGGATAAAAGTACAATTTATTTTTAAATGTATGTGTGTACTTATGTAAGTTACATGTGGAGTTTATCTTTAAGTTAGTGAAACACAACTCGTAGAAATAAGTACTCATGTGAATTAACTTAAGCATTGGTGTAAACATTTGTTAGTAAACCTTAATTAAATAAATAAAGTATGTGTGTACTTTTGAATATCTTGTCCTACTCAAGTTTTTGCCCTCCTTTCACATAAAATTCGTCACATATACTTAGGGAGTTAGGGAGATGATGGGATGTGAACTGTTTTACAGAATTCAACTTATTTCCATGCCGAATTTCATCAAAATTTAACGGTTTGCGTTTGATTTCGTCCTAAAAACAATTAAAACCCAGTTAACTTACCATTCAATTCAATACCTAATTGTTTAATTCGTACCCATTATATATTTAAAGCAAATAAATATTTCTACTTCTATTTCTGTAGTAATATACTCGTAGCTTGGCCTCTCCTGAAGGCATATTTAAGTACCTACGTTTGACAAGTCGTTCGCAAATACCTGAGGCTACTTGAATGTATATACTACGAGTAAATAGTTTGTCGTTGCAGCTGGTTAATGCGTTCTGGCAAATGAATAAGATTGATCGTAACTAATGGCTGTAATTGCAGACATTTAAATTAAGCGCCTACTACAAATGTGGCACAATTATTAGCGAATCAAACTAGCCAAGTTACAGATAATATTATGCGTAGGTACCAGTTTATACTTTCGTACTTTCGTGGCTTTACAGACTCGCTTTACAGACTGCATTAAAGTGTAGTCAACATCAAAAATTATCTATACGCACTCAGTGACTAAATATGCGAACGTCACTTTTTAACCCCCGACACAAAAAGAGGGCTGTTGTAAGTTTAACGTGTCTGTCTGTGTATTTTTGTATCTGTCTGTGGTATCGAAGCTCCCAAATGGATGGACCGATTTTCGTTTAGTTTTTTTGTGTCACAGATAATTTTCTCCCAAGTGTTCTTAGCCATGTTTCATGAAAGTATATGTGCAGCCGTTTTTGAGATATTGAGCTTTGAAATGAAAATGTCGGGGGATTTTCAATTTTTGTGAGTTGTAGTTATCTTCTATAGTCCACATTTTATGCCTACTATATGTATTCTTGTGTTTAACTTTCAATATAGGTAGGTAATGAGTGGTCCATTTTTGAAGTTGATCTGATGATGGAGACGGAAGGTGGAAATAGGAACTCCTCAAGCACTTATGAATTGTAGGTCGGTTTTTAAATGTGCAAAAAAGTACGGTCGACAATAAAAGCTCGTCCACCAAATGATATTATTGATATCGACTTTTCATTTTCAGATGAAACATACACTGTGCGCGTGAGTTATGCGCAGTTGTCCGCGCGCACGAATGCGCTCGCGCGGGCGCTGGCGGCGCGTGCGCGGCCTGTTGGCGCCAACCGGGATGGGGATTTCGTCGTGGCTGTGTGCATGCAGCCGACGCACAAGTAAGTACGAATAACATGACCGAAACTTTCCATCATTACCTGTGGGGGTGTAGGGGTCGAAATAACTGTCTTCATTGGCTTTAAACCAAAATCCCTTCCAATTTCATCCCCAAAAAAGCCCATCTCTTGCTCTACTGAATGTCGTTAAATTGTTCTGGGAAGGACTTCTAATCTGCTTGCAGGGTAATCTTCCAGGGAGCCTTAGTCTCGCCTGATGCCGTGGGGAACGGAACCCGTATCGTGATGGCAAATAAACTCATTGCATTTTAGCTGTGCTGTGACTCGCTCGAATTCACATTTTCGACCTTTATAAGATGATTCGCATTGTTCATCACTTAGAGAACACCCATCATCTTTAGTCATCATTATGGCGCACCCTTTGGGAATAGTATTAGCTCTCTTTTATTTCCTTGATGAGAGGTCTGTGCCCGGCAAGTCCGGCAACGAGGCGCAGACGTATATAATGGTTATTAGTTTGAAATATAAAACGCGCCTGATGGAATACGACGGCAAACACTTCATTGTAGCTTATTGTAGTACACTCACAGACTTTAATTGTTGAGCCATTTAGAGCTCACTTTATATTGGGCATCATTCATACTCCTAGCGTTATTCCCAGTACAGTTGCATCCTGAAGGATGCCTGGGGTCCGCTACCTAATCCCAAGAATTGGCGTAGGCGCTAGTTTTTTACGGAAGCGCACGTTTATACTGGGCATCATAGTAAGCTATAAAGTGTCCAGTATACAGTGAGCTCTAAATGGCTCAACAAATTAAAGTCCGTGACTGTACATGTCAACCTGAACGTATATCAGAAGAACTTAAGATTTTTTTATATAGCGGCGGTGGCAATCAAGCCCATGGCCTCCCTGATGGTCAGGAGACACCGTAGCCTGTGGACGCTTGTGGCTTCAGGAGAATTACAAGCCCGTTTCTGTCCCTTTGTTGATTTGAGGTTTCGTTGTGTTGGAAGCTAGATACATATGCAGGTCCCTCACTCTCAACACAGCCCTGGAGCTTTGGCGACCATAACAGCAAGTTGGAGGTACTTCGCCAGTTTCACTGTTCTAAATATGAACGAGATGGATGACGTTCTTCCCTGCTTCTCTTAGTTAACTTAGGTTTAAGATAATTTTTAGCTCGTAATCGCCAATAATCGTATGGCATTTTATTTTCGAGCCGTGAGATCTTCGAGAAGACAGTACGGTTGCCAGTATTGTTGCACTTTTAGCACCACCCAGGGTTCACGAGTAGGGTAATGGTGGCTACTCCCTACGGATGCGCTGCAACTTCTTAAATGAGTGGGCAACTTGACTGTTAGAAGTTCTCAAGCCGCCCCAAGGCCTCTAACTTGGCTTAACGACTGCTGTCACAACAGCCAGGATCAACGGTTCAACGTGCCTTGTAAAGCATTTATTTATTTATTTTAGCACAGTGATGGCGCTGCTGGCTTGCTGGAAGGCCGGTGCCGCCTACGTCCCGATGGAGCCGAGTTTCCCTCAGCAGCGCATCAACCATATCCTGCAGGACGCAGAACCCTCGCTCGTGATTTATGATGACCGCTGTAAGTGCCACATCTTTTTTTTTCTCGACGTAAGAGTGAGAGAATCTTGGAAACCAAGTTGCCAGCGGAAACATAAGCATCTCTCTCTCTACGCACAAACATTTTGCTAAACTAAGGATTTTTTTCTGAGATCTTTGACTGTTTCAAACTTTAGAAAATAGTATCGTACAGGATTATCACTATTATTGGATTAGGTTTGTTTCACAACAACACTGCAAAGTTCATGGCTTCTGAAAAAACGGATTAACTAACCTTTAAAAAACTGTTTTTTGAGGTTGTAACAGGATTAAATCCAAGTAGCCGTATTATGCTATAAATGGCAAGGAGTTGGATTTTCTGCATTATCAATCCTAATTGTACTTTAGTTCTACTCTACCTGTTTGACCTGCTCTTACTGGCTATGTTTGTACCAATCGGCTTAATTATTTTCCAACTTCCCGATGGAATGAAGTTCATTATAGTTAACGTCTTGTTCTGGCATTTCTGATTATTCCTCAAATTCTTTCAGGCAATCCCTCGATGTTTGCTGCAAGCGGCATCCCCTCTGTGTCCTTTGAAGAGCTGGCGCAGGAAGCCAGCGGGTTGTCTCCCGATGAACTGAACTCAATGGAAATGCTGGCTGACTCCCATGCTGATAGCATTGCCATTGTATTGTACACTTCTGGCAGCACTGGAGTGCCTAAAGGTAAAATTATATTTATAATCATCCTAATTGTGTCAACCTTCTAATTAGGATCATCAGCCTAACTACAAATGCCTCAAGATATTGCTTTCTTGGAAAGGCAAGTCTTACAGTGTGGCTTTTAAACTTGCAACCATAATAAATCAGTAGAGATCCAAGTTGACTGATCCATAGCTGAAACAAATCTATAACATTTCTTCTAGTTTTCTTTTCTTCAACACCTTTCAACAACCCGTGTGCCTCTTTCACAAATTAATTTTCTCCGGTCGCCCAACTAGAGATGCCATTCGGCTTGTCTGTCCAAGACACGACAGATCACCAGCATTTCGTGGCAGCTTTCGCTACTCTGCTACGAAATGCTGGAATGACATACCCCCTCCTATTCGTAATTCAAAAACGCTATTTACTTTTTAACTCAAATTTAGAAAATATCTCTTTAGTTTGCTACTGCCGCGCCCGTAGTGTATTCTGTGTGTATATTTGTGATCATAAGTTTTAATACCCACTCATTCGAAATATTGCTTATACCATATATCATATTCATATAATACGTACTGTTTAACGTTTTCCTCTTTTTATACCAACCCTCCCTCTTGAATTGATCCCCTTCCCATCCCCATGTTGTTCTGAAGGCTCTATTAGAATTGTATAGCTTCGAATATTTTAGTGTCTGTTCTGAGCTATCTTCCGGCCCTGGGCCCCACGGAAGACCAGCGCTGTGGTATACTTGTGCTACAGCATATGCTGAATGGGGTTCTATTGTAGCCACCATAACAGCACCTAGTATTAATAAGGTCTTTCTTTGTCTGTTTGCTTGTAATTTTTATTTTTTATTTGGAATTTTTTTTTTCCTTATTACTTCACATGTTTTGATTTTTTGTTTTGTCTTTGGTGCTGTATGTTGGTATTTACCGCCCATGAAATTGAGGGAGGCCTATGTCCTGCAGTGGACGTCCTTGGGTTGAGGTGGTTGGTATTTCAATAAATGTTTTTCTATTCTATTCTATTCTATTCTAGTAAAAAATAACTTATATAATGACAGTAATTTTCTTCTAACTACGTATTATCTTGCTACTCCAGGTGTCCGACTCCCTTACTCCGCCATCTGCAACCGTCTTTGGTGGCAGTTCCACATGTTCCCGTTCACTGACACAGAGGTGACTTGCGTCTGGAAGACCGCTCTGACCTTCGTGGACTCTGTGTGCGAGATTTGGGGACCGCTGCTGCATGGAAGGTCACTGCTGATTCTGTCGCGAGAGACGACCAGGGATCCGCAGAAGTTGGTGCGAGTTTTGGCTGAGAATCAAGTAAGACAATAGTTTTGAGCATGGAGTTTACTACAGTTACAACTACGATTATAGCGTTTTCACTCAAAAGTGTACCTTTTAATCTTTTACTTGGATTCGTTGTTTTTTTCCGATAAAATATTAGGATCCCCAATTTTTATTTTCCACTATGTGACGTATTTCGAGCGTCAAATCGTCGAAACCTAAAAAATTATGAAGAATGATAGACATTTTCAAGATGAGAATTAATTCCAAATAATGAAAAGAAAAGTATAAGTATTTTTGAGTGAAAATGCCCAATTAGTACCTGGTATTAGTAAGTAATCTTTTGAACACTCAATTATTGTACGCTATTTCCAGATACAACGTCTGGTCCTCGTACCGACTTTGCTCCGCTCTATCCTGATGTACCTTTCCCTCAACCGCTCTGAACGGCCCCTCCAGAACTTGAAACTCTGGGTCTGCTCCGGAGAAACCCTCAGCAAGGAGCTGGCTGCCCAGTTCTTCCAGTATTTCGGTGACCGCAACGGTTATAAGCTAGCTAATTTCTATGGAAGCACTGAAGTCATGGGCGATGTGACGTATTACGTTTTGGAGAATACTGCTCAGTTGGACAATCACAATACTATTCCAATTGGTAAGTTGAAATTAATTTAGTACCTTTATGTCTTATAAACTCCTAATCTTTTAAAATCGAGGAGGTTCTCAATTCGTCGGATTTTTTTATGTATGTTCACCGATTACTCGGAGACTATTGGACCGATTTCAAAAATTCTTTTTTCTTTGAAAGGGTATTTTTAGTTGGTCCCATTGTCATATAGTCTTGATCTGATGACGCGATCTTGGAGAAATCGAGGGAAATCCTCAATTTATATTGTAGGAGTGGCCGAGTAAGAGTGGAAAAGTATGAAGTCGGTTTTTATTATTAAAAAATCACTTGTAGAATATACTCTTCTGTTTCTATTTCTTCTTCTTATGTTTACCTTACATTTACATCCGTGTCAGAAAGCTTTTTCCCAGCAGTGGGACGTTTACTTATAGGTTAATTATTATTATTATATATGATGATGTTACCTTGGTATATCTTCTCCATCAGGTTCTCCATTGGACAATTGCGAGGTATACCTGCTCGATGAGGAGATGCACCCAGCACGGGAGTCGGAAGTTGGGGAGGTGTGGGTGGCGGGCGGCAACCTGGCTTGTGGTTACGTGGGAGGACAGGCACCTGACAAGTTTTGTGACAACCCTCACGCAACCAGCGCAGGTAGTTATTATGACCATCCCATGAGGTCTTTACTTGAGTTCATTCGTGATTCCTTACCTTCCTATCCTTCCGTTCCTCCTGTGATCTTTACCGTCCACCAAATTATTATTTACCTATTAGTAAAAATACCCTTACAACCTAACCTTACATCGTTAACGAGTATTTTAAGTACTGTATGTTTAAACTTATTTCCATATTCAGTCAGTTAATCCTAATATCTGTTGCACGTTCAGATTATGGACGTCTCTACCGCACCGGGGACTTTGGGATGCTGCAGAAAGGAGTGATCTTATACGCTGGTCGCACTGACTCCCAAATCAAGATCCGTGGACACAGAGTGGATCTACAGGAGGTCGAGCGTGCTGTGGCTGCTGTCAACGGTGTTGAGAAAGGTACATATTTTCTTTTAGGTTTATAGAAAGTGACTGATAATTTGATATTTTTTTTAAATCATTGAAGTTTCCGAATTTAGTTAATTCTTGATGATTATTAAGTAATTTAATCATCGTGACCGTTATTAAGTAGTTTTTTTCTGTTTCTTACGATTGGTTCACCACATTATCCCAAGATTGGCGTAAAACCAAAAGCAACAGCAAGAGGATCAATTTAGAGAGTAAACTAGACTTTTCAATACATAGCAGAGCACTAATTAAATATTGATCTTTCCCTAGCCGTGGTCCTGTGCTATGGCCTGGCGACTGGTAACCCTGAGATCCTGGCCTTCGTCACCATCGAGCCGACGGCCAAGCTCGGCTCCCACCACATTGAGGCTGCTCTCAAGAATGCCCTGACCTCGTACATGATACCGCAGGTAACATACTCACTCTTTAATTTATAGACTTTGGTTTTTTTTTTATTGTAAATGGGATTGCGTTTGACCCTAGTCTAACCTGATGGAAAGTTAGGACAAGGAAGATGAAACACGCTCTCCCAGAAGATGCCTATTCAGTCTTGCCTTGAAGAGATCGAGGTCATATGCTTCCGGAAATACAGACACCGGAAGAGAATTCCAGATTGAAGCAGTGCGAATCAGAAATGATTTCTTAAACTACATGTGGGTGGAATCCCATACGGCTTTGCCAAATGCAGTGTAGCTACACTATCGACTCACAAGTCCCCAGCAAAATCTCTGATCAAGTGATCATCTTTACGTCAGGCGATCGTGACAGTAGAGCCATTATCGAAGGGTTTACAACGTAACCAACAACGGCTGATGAAGTATATTCTAAGATGTGATAAATCTTGACCTGATTACTTATATAGAACAGTTGTTGGGACATACCAAAATACTCGACTATTATAGTGACATTTCGCAATTTTGTTAACTGAAAGTATCTATTGCAGGTTATTATCATAGATTCCGTTCCTCTGCTTGTCAACGGCAAAGTGGACAGACAAGCGCTGCTCAAAATGTACGAGAACACAAATAATAATGGTGAGTAATAAGTAGATCTAAGTACCTACGACTAACTGCTGAATTATACAACAACTCAAAAATTTTACTAAAATGGTGTCTTCTTTGACAGATGACTCCGAAATACCTCTAGACATCGACTACTCCGGTGTCGACTCTGAGAACATGGAGAAGGCTCAAGTCCTCTTCGAGACAGTGGGCGAGGTTCTAGGCCGTGCTGCCAGGGGAGCCTTGTCTGTTAGAGCGGGCTTCTACGAGCTGGGAGGGAATTCTTTGAACTCCATTTATACGATCACTAGACTGCGTGATAGGGGATACTATATTGGTGAGTTTGTCGGTTTTCACTTATTCAACTTATGAAGTGGTGGTCGAAGCACAACACTCAAAGTACTTTACAATGTCCGCTTAAATCTTGAGTACCTACTTTGTCCTGAGTTTAAAAAAGCTGTCACTATAGCATTCACATTTAATGCTGAGCACAATAATTAGGCACACATTATTTAAGATAAAGGCAAATAAACACAATGCCATTGCGATAAAATAAACTTTCATGAATGGTAGTTGCCTTTTTTCTTTCATGCAATTCAGTCTCTTGTCTCGTAGGCATTGTTTCTCTTGTTGAAATCGTCGGATTTCTATCGTAGCTCTTCAGAAATAGCTTCTATAATCAATGAGATTGTTTCTTCATACAGAAATTAGCGATTTCCTGGAGGCAGCGAACCTCGGAGAGGTGCTTTCTAAGCTGTCGACTAGTCCTGACTGCCAGGGCGATGGTAACCAGCCCAAGTTCACGGCCGAACCGATGCGAGATGAGCACAAACAGGATGTCATTGAGTAAGTCCAAATTTATGGAATTCAGAATTCAAAAAAATATTCTGAAAAGGCATAAGGGGCTTTTTTACACGAATATGTCAATAATATCTCTCATTTTTGTATACCTAATTAGCAGTCAGCGAAACTTTGGTGCCGATGACAGACGTATGACGTAGCGGCTTCATACAGAGTGTTTTTTATTTAGATGATAGATAATCATTAATCACTAAGAACTTATTGGCCTCTTTAGTACACGGATATTTTATTGACACATGAGACGGCCAGTACTTATAAAAACATCATTACTTAACTGTCTTTCATCAGAAAATTATCGAAGGCAATATTATACATTGTTTTAGTATTTTTAACAGACTTCAAAATTTCAAAAGAGGAGGTTATCAATTCGGTTGTATGTTTTTTTTTTTTTTTTTTTTTTTTTTTAATGTTTGTTACTCCATAACTCCGTCATTTCTTAACCGATTTGAAAATTTTTTTTGATTGTATGTATATATATCCAAGTTGGTCCCGTTTCTGTCAAAAGGCAGTTCTGATGATGGGATCCATGAGGAATTGAGGGAACTCCTCAAATCTTTAAGGCAAACATATAGTGATTTTTGTGTTTTTATCAATAAGTCAAGCATTTGCATCCAAAAATGTGACATTGGATGAAGTGGAACTGCTGATGATGATCAGAACAGAACTCTTCAACGACGAAAAGTTCACGTTTGGCGATTTGTCCTCCTAGCTGTGTTTGTTAAGCAAGTTCTATTTTCACGATTAATTTATGTCATGCTCGAGTTCTGATGATGGGATCCATGAGGAGTTGAGGGAACTCCTCAAATCTTAAAGGCAAACATATATTGATTTTTGTGTTTTTATCAACAAATCGAGCATTATCATACAAAAATGTGACATTTGATGAAGTGGAACTGCTGATGATGATCAGAACAGAACTCTTCAACGACGAAAAGTTCACGTTTGGCGATTTGTCCTTCTAGCGGTGTTTGTTAAGCAAGTTCTATTTTCACGATAGATTTTAGTCATGCTCGAGTTCTGATGATGGGATCCATTAGGAATCGAGGAAACTCCTCAAATGTGAAAGGCACACAAATAGTGATTTTAGTATTTTCATGAACTAATCAAGCATTTTCATTCATAAAAGTGACATTTGATGAAGTGGAACTGCTGATGATGATCAGAACGGAACTCTTCAACGACGCGTAGTTCAAGTTTGGCGATTTGTTCTCTTCGTTTTGTTTGTCAAGCAAGCAAGGTTTTTCCATGATTTCATGAGGAATTGAGGGTACTTAGTCTTCTACCATTATAAACATACTTATAGCCATTTTTGTATTTTATTGTATGGAATCTAAGAGTGCACCATCTAAGATTAATAATCTTTCACCGGACTCCCCCATTGAAGTCGGTTTTTTTTTCTTAAAAATTATTTATTCGTGAATTTAAGAAATGTGAATTGATAAGGTACACATTATAGGTATCGCTTGACCGTAGTCGCCATGGAGTCTATGCAGCCGTATTTGTAGACGTTTCCTTTTCAGTTGTTAAAAATGAAAAATGTTTTGCTCCTGCTGTCAGCAAAATTTAACAGCTAAACCAAGTAACATAGAAAAACATTTAAAAACTAAAAAGCACATTGAAAGAGAAGGATAAAAAATGACACATCAAGACTTTTATATGGATTTAACAAATTTCTATTATAATACAATAAATCTTTGACATTGCTATTAAATCGGCATGCTAGTGACAACTGTTGCATCTGTCAAAGCGTGGTAAAGGTTAATAACTATGTTGTGTATAATTTATAAAAACATCCTGTATGCCAATTTAGTTGCGTCATAATGATGTCATCGGCACCAAAGTGTCGCTGCCTGCTAATTAGTAAAATACAAATGTGGGTTTCTCAACTCTATAGACTACTTAAGATTCACTGAGTACCTAGATCATAATTGTTATAATACCCAAGTGTGTTGATCAATTTCCCAATTTGATCACTTATGGGAGCAATATGTAACCACTTAATGCAAATAAACATAACTTCATTTAATTTTTCAGTTAGTTAATTTTATAGTTAGCGAACCTAAATTAAGTTCCTTACGCTAACTACTGTTATTAAGTTAAGACGACTTGTTCAAAGTTTTAGATTTTCTTATATCAACCGCTGCTGTAAACCATAATTTTGTTTCCAGCATGATCGTCACCTCATTCTACGAGAAGGCGGAGCTGGAACAGTTCCTTCGGCACGAGATCGAGACCCGAGATTATGCGCATTGCATTAGCGCGTGCTGGGCCGCACTGCTGCAAGCACGGCTCTCCGTCGTATTGAGAGATGGTAGGTCTTTCTGATCCACTCTATTCTATACTACCGATTGTTACGCACATTTAATTCAATATGCGTAGCCAGTAATAAAAATCTAGGACCCAAGGTACTACCTTGCGGAACACCACCATCATTTTCTTTTGTTTAAGTTTCATAGTTAGTCAGAATGAATTATCTGATTATGACATTGAATAACTCCGAAACCCGTGTAAATCTTTTCCTAAATCCGACAAGCTCTATCTTAATTTATTAATTTATATATATATATATATATATATATATAATAAGTAAAGATAAATAAATTAAGATATTATGGGGATACAAATACTCATAGTGTCAAACGCTTTGGCAAGGTCAAATACATGTTTGGTTTCGCAACCTTTAGTGCAGCCTATTATATCGTCCCTTTCTAGCACATGTGTTAGTACAAAAGGGACGAATGCTATATGTGCGACAAAAACGCGATCATGCTAGGCAGGATACCTTAGCCTTTTGTATCCTTGCAGTTGCCTTTGTATTATTTTGACGACCAATTTAGCCTACTTGGTAGGGACCCTGCCCTGTGATGTTGGTGAGTGTTTTTGATGAATCTGGTGGTCCCGGGTACGAATCCTGGTCAGGGCACTGGTTTGTGCAATGAACATGAATTTATTTGTGTGAGGGAAGATTGAAGGAAAGCCCTCCTCCTTAGGAAAGAGGAAGGCCAAGGAGGAACTACTTTGAACAAATAAAAGAGAAGGTTAAAGTCGTGCTGTCTTATCAGAAAGTGAAGGAGATATCTGACAACAGAAAAGTCTGGGGATTGCTCCAACGACAATAGTAGTCATATCTTAAATAAAAAAAGAAAACACGAATTGCTAGACTCAGGACTTCATTTCAAATAGATTAAAACGACGAAAACTAAGTACCACATAAAAATATTTTGAGTAAAATTTAACTCTTCCATCAATAGACAGCGGGACTCCAGTGGCAGTGGCTCTGAACTTCGACGCTCGTGATGAGCCGGAGATCGAATTGACCGGTGGCCTCGCCAAGATCATGGCGTTCCTGGAGTTCGTGGAGGGTTCAGTGCGAGACACCATGCTGCCCGAAGGGAAAGGTAAAGAATTAACTACTTATATAGTCAATATTGAATCAAAGACGAGCATGTTTTCTGAAGCAAGCTATTAAAAGAGCCAATTAGGTAGGCGTATTTTCGTATTTATTTGTTTACAAATGGGCTCTTGAAAACTGTTCCAACGATCTCGATGAGATTAACAAAACAGCGGTTGACGGGGGTGAAAATTCGATCTAGAGCTAGAAACAATTCCTTTTCTCCAGAAAAACACGAAAGACCAAGGTTTTTTTAGGTTTTCCATAGGGATATACTCAAAATCGGGATAATTTATTGTCAAGAAACATGTTCATGCTGTTAAATATCGAATGAAATAATATTTGGTACATAGGTATATTCTTTTTAAATATCCAGTGATACGATCAGGGGTCCAAAGTGTTCGAAGCCTACAGATTGAAAGCATTTACCGCTTAGCTATTACCTACATCGCGAGTGCGGTGACCGGTGACAACAGATGATTACTAATAAAATTGTTTTCATCACACTTGCTCATAAACGGTGCCATGATAAGCAAGCATACAGAGCTACAATAGCCTATAATCGCCCAAGGGCGTAATAATAATAATAATTCATTTATTTCGGATAACATGGATCCATATACAAAAATAATAATTAATGAAATAATAATGTGTTAATACAAGTATCTTAAATCTAGTGGTAGTATGGCATCTAATACAAAAATAATAATAAAATCTTTATTTCGGACATTTGGACATTCATACATAATTATTGGTACTTTGCTTATCCTATGTATGTTAGTACGGTACGGTAATATATTAGACTTGCTACAATTTACATCAAAGCAAATACAATTTAATACTAGGTATTTAGTTTTACTTTGACGGCCTTAATTTGTGCCATAGGGTCTGCAATGACACTCATAATGCATACATCCGTTTCGTACGCATTTACTTTTCTCATACTATCTCATTCATTTGCTGACGGCGCCATTGTTTTCTTTATCTATTGTTTTTGGCTTTACTGTTTATTTATTTTCTCTAAGTGTGATGAAAAACATTGTGTGTATTACGCGCGGTAAGAGAGGTATTACGAACGAGAGCCTATTAACGCTCTTTAATGACTCGTTAGTCCCTTAATGCACCATGTACAGCTAGTACTATTGTTCAAGAACCTCTCATATTGCAGGCACCATCCTCCACTCATTCATGATGGCGACGGCGGCGCAGCTGAGCGCGCGCGACAACGTGTCCGCCATCCGCGCGCTCGAGCACGCCACCGCGCGCGTCGCGCGCGACCGGCGCTTCCGCGGCGTCTTCACCACCAACACCAGCCCGCTCACACAGGTAACATACCACCAACACCAGCCCACTCACACAGGTAACATACCACCAACACCAGCCCACTCACACAGGTAACATACCACCAACACCAGCCCGCTCACACAGGTAACATACCACCAACACCAGCCCGCTCACACAGGTAACATACCACCAACACCAGCCCGCTCACACAGGTAACATACCACCAACACCAGCCCACTCACACAGGTAACATACCACCAACACCAGCCCGCTCACACAGGTAACATACCACCAACACCAGCCCGCTCACACAGGTAACATACCACCAACACCAGCCCACTCACACAGGTAACATACCACCAACACCAGCCCGCTCACACAGGTAACATACCACCAACACCAGCCCGCTCACACAGGTAACATACCACCAACACCAGCCCACTCACACAGGTAACATACCACCAACACCAGCCCGCTCACACAGGTAACATACCACCAACACCAGCCCGCTCACACAGGTAACATACCACCAACACCAGCCCACTCACACAGGTAACATACCACCAACACCAGCCCGCTCACACAGGTAACATACCACCAACACCAGCCCGCTCACACAGGTAACATACCACCAACACCAGCCCACTCACACAGGTAACATACCACCAACACCAGCCCGCTCACACAGGTAACATACCACCAACACCAGCCCACTCACACAGGTAACATACCACCAACACCAGCCCGCTCACACAGGTAACATACCACCAACACCAGCCCGCTCACACAGGTAACATACCACCAACACCAGCCCACTCACACAGGTAACATACCACCAACACCAGCCCACTCACACAGGTAACATACCACCAACACCAGCCCGCTCACACAGGTAACATACCACCAACACCAGCCCACTTACACAGGTAACATACCACCAACACCAGCCCGCTCACACAGGTAACATACCACCAACACCAGCCCGCTCACACAGGTAACATACCACCAACACCAGCCCACTCACACAGGTAACATACCACCAACACCAGCCCGCTCACACAGGTAACATACCACCAACACCAGCCCGCTCACACAGGTAACATACCACCAACACCAGCCCACTCACACAGGTAACATACCACCAACACCAGCCCGCTCACACAGGTAACATACCACCAACACCAGCCCACTCACACAGGTAACATACCACCAACACCAGCCCACTCACACAGGTAACATACCACCAACACCAGCCCACTCACACAGGTAACATACCACCAACACCAGCCCGCTCACACAGTCCGCACACACTGTCGAAAGCTGAAACGGAGACGCTTCGCTCGCTCGTTAAACTACTAGTGGTTCTGTGAACTGTAAACCTAAATATATATTTTTTTAATTTTAAAATTTCCAAGAATTGACTCGACAAAAAACGATGTCGACTATAGACAGTACGTACAAAGCCTAGAATATTTTAGGAATCAGCATCCTATATAGCAATTACGCCCTTACACCACCACTAATTAGAACTATTTTACAGCAACTAGGCACGGACGTCCTCGGCTTCCAAACTCTCCTGGACTACCAGATCAACCAGTACGTGGACAGCAATGGAGATCGCATCTTCGGAGAGGCTCCTGACGACATGAGGGCTATAGTCTGTTGGAAAGCTGTCGAGTAAAGTTAAACCTTATTTATTTTGACGTATGGTTGAGAATCCTAGTAGCTTAACACGTTCCTTGTCCGCGTGCCCCCAATGTGGGGTCATCAACCTCTTTTTCAGGAATCCATGCTTCCACTGTAGGGTCACATCCCCATACTGAATGAAAAGTTGGACTTGTGACATTGTCAAATCGTTTTGTATGGGAACAGTGAACGTGTTAAACTTGCCTTGAGGGTCATAGTTTGATAGAAAACTACAGAATAGTTAAGTTGATGTAGTCTTATTTATATTATATGTAACGTATATTGAGTTGGTGTTCACTATCGGAATAAAGTGCTAGAACGTATGTTGAAGTTTAAAAAAATGTTTCTAAAAGTAGTATGCATTAAATATGTTAAGCCCGCTATTAGGTACTGATAATAATGACACTATTTCGCTACCCACCCCACCCTTTTCTAATATATGAGGAGTAAGACGGGTACAAAGTATTGACATTATTACTGATAGTGTCTGGCGGGCTATAAAAAAAGCATTATGTGTATAAATGTTTTTCTTGATTATATCAACGCATTTGAAGCTTAATCTGAATTAAGATTAGAGAAAATTGACCAGTTTCCCATAGTATTTAAACGTAGGTAAGTTACTATTAAATAATTCAGGGCCCGTTTCATGAAGTTACAAATCTAAACTGGCAACACTGCTGCTGCGCTTGACCAAAGAGGCCTTTTATTCGGTCATTATTATCATGCGATACACTCATATCACTATACGTATCACGTGAATATTGATGTATATTGACGTAAATTCCATAATATTGACATCCCAGTACTTCCGATGGCGCTACAACCGTTTGTGGGTCTTGGCCTCCTCTACAATTTTCCTCCAGTTGTCACGATGCTTGGCGATCTACTTCCAGTTCGTAAACTTTCCCATTTTCCTCAGATCTTCGTCCACACAATTGGACCAACGCTTCTTAGGCCTACCTTTCGGTCTTTTTTGTTGCGGCGTCCACCTTATCATCATTTTCGTGGCTCTTGAGTCCGGCATTCTCTCAAGGTGTCCCGCCCATCTCAGTCTTTGCGATTTACAGAACCTGCCGATGGTCTCATGCCTGACGAGTGCATCCAATTCATGGTTCATTCGTTGACGATAATTACCGTCACGTTCTTTTATGGGAGCATACATTTTTCTGAGCACCTTTCTCTCAAACACAGAAAGTTTTAACTCGCTGACATCCCAGTATTGTGATAATATTCATTGTTGAAAGGGCCCCAATAACGACTGGCCATTTGACCAGTGTTTTATACCACGTCGGTGGCAAACACGCGTGCGGCCCGCCAGATAGTAAGCTCAACTCCTAGAGGCGTCACATGCGCGTTGCCGACCCTTTATGAATTTATACACTCCTTTCTTGAAGAACCCCAGCCAGCCAGCTGTAGCCAGTGTAGACTTAAAATTGTAACTTGTAGCGTTGTGAAATGGGCCACTGATGCATTGATTTCGTAATTAAAATTTTAAAAGTTAAGTACCTACATTTACATAGTAATTTATATTGTTATGTTATAGTTATAGAAAAGTTGTATGAATGTGAATCAAATTCCACCAGTTCAATATAAATGGTTTCAGTGATACCTCTATACTTACATAATCTTATCAACTTAAGTTTTTACATATAGAGTGAGTATCTCCTAGTGATAAAGTAATCAACCAAAATGGTCACAAGCCCTATTTATGATTACGAAATGAAGATCGCTACGAAAAATAAGATGTTTAGTATTATTGTTGTTCTTAGCTATAGTAACTGTTAAGTTATCTCTGTAAAGTCAGAATAAGATAAATACCCTAATGTTTTACAACTAATTCCAATAATTGATATTTCTAACGTCTTCATAACTATGAATTTAAGTCAACAAAATAAAATAGCACCACCCCCTTTCTTCCCTTGGGTGTCGTAAGAGTCGACTATGGGAACCAGGTTGAAGTGTGTTGTGGGCGATGGGCTAGCAACCTATCACTGCAATATCACATTTCCTCCTGCAATTGCTAAAAGTGGCACTGAAAATTAATTTTCATGTGCTCTACCTACCCCTTTTGGGAATATAGGCGTGAGTTTATGTATGTATGTGTATGTAATAGATAAGCGACGTTCACCTTAATTACATCGCATCTGTAACGCATTTTATTACATGAATAGTAAAAATGTATGTAGTATGTAAAAGTGATGTAACACAGTTCAAAAAATACGACAGAGGCTTTCCTAACGAACAAAAAAATTGAAAAACCAGTTTAGTATTCTAGAATAAGATTAGTTTTAAGCTACAACGAATTTAATTGGCTTGCCATAGTTATGTATAAAAGTAAAAATTAAACCATGCATCGCAGAAATTAATGTAAAGTTAGTTTTTATGTCACAGTGATAACAAACAAGACCACACGAATAAGAGGCTGAGAAGATCTATATTGGCTTTTTCTAAGGCAAAGGGCAAGGCATTCTCCATACAAAGGTTGTGAAAGTTTTATTCGTTAGTTTTGGCACTACAGCATTTAATTTTTGGGTGCACATAATATATTGGATATATGCAGAACTTGAAGTTGAAATTTTGCTGTATTAAAAAAAATACCAAAATATATTTAAATAAAATAAAAAACACTAAAAGAAATAGCTAACAGAAAAATAAGCATATTAACAAAAAATAATAACTAGCGCAAACACAAGCGAAGAAAAATGTACACAAAGTTTGTATGAAAAGAGCTTGCCCCTTCGCCTTAAACAGAAACCACTTGATTTTGTGAAGTGCTACACCGTTGACGCGCAATCGTGTCCATCCCATCCTAATGTATTTGTTAGGGTGGTATTCCACTCGTCCAATATCTTTGTCTAATCTTTGATCAAAGTTCTTTGACGTAGACCCATTCCACTCATCCAATATCTTTGTCCAAGTTTTTCTTTTCATGCGTAGCCATATTGATTTAACTGTCATCGGAATCTTTGATCAAATGTCTGTGTCCCATCCAAGTTTGATGATATCATCCAATTTCTTTGATCAAAGATATTGGATGAGTTTAATACGGGGTGGTATTCTGCTCATCCAATATCTTTGTCCAATCTTTGATCAAATTTCTTTGACAGAGGCCCATTCCACTCATCCAATATCTCTGTCCAAGGCTGTATTTCAAGAATCGCTATAGTTAGACAGTTGTGTTGTGTTTACAGATGATGTATTTCTGTTGCCGCTATAACAACAAAAAATTAAAAACCAGCCAAGTGCAAGTCGGACTCGCGCACGAAGGGTTCCGTACCATTATCTATAAAAACGGCAAAGAGTCCGACTCGCACTTGTTGTTATAGCGGCAACAGAAATACATAATCTATAACAACTGTCTAACTATCGCGATTCTTGAAATACAGCCTGGTGACAGACAGACAGACGGAAAGACAGCGAAGTCTTAGTAATAGGGTCCCGTTTTACCCTTTTTGTACGGAACTCTAAAAAATGAATTTAACCGGATTTATTAAATAAAGGGTATACGGAAAAAACATATTTAATCCTTAAAATTTCAAGCCAGTTTGCACCTTATGTCTTTATGAGTTAGGTTGCTTTTTGTTTTGGTTTAAATGGACTACACATGTTTATCCGTGGACCCTTCAAATATGTACACTTTTCATTTTTCTTCACCTAGATATATAAGCTTTAGAAGCCTAATTTGTACCTTATTGTTGTTATTTATAAGTGTTTAATATTAAATATAAACGTATACATTATAGCTTTTTATCTTTTTCCCGTCCCTGACTTGATTGTCAAAGCAGCACAAATTGGGTGTGAAATGAAATTCGAGTTGGAGGGCGTGTCAAGTGTTCGAACATGCCCTTAAGAGTGTTTGGAGGATGCAGAAGATCCTCCGGTGGTGGGCCCAGACGGGCAGCTGCTGGCGGGGTCGCGGAAGTGTGCTAAAGCGTTCCCGTGGCCCCGCCGAAAGGTAGAGCGACGAACACCCCAGGTTTTTTAGTGAGTAAGAATCTCACATAATCCACCGCGTCGCCCCGTGGCGCGGTGGAATCTTTCGAAGATTTTTCCTGGGTACAAAAAAATAATTAATATGTATGAAATTAAATGAAAAAATGCTTATTAAGTATAGACATTTATTGACTAGATTGATTGCTATGACTAGACATCAAAACAGGTAACATTATTTTACATAGATATTTAGAACAGGTATTTTGACTGGATATGTATGTAGGTATAGTTAACTAACAAAACATAATAAAGCCGTGCTCAATGTTTTCATACTTCACGCAGGTACCGTCAGCATCGAAAATATCTATCTATATATAAACACACTCAGTGACAAAATATGCGAACACAGCAACGCTCAAGAAATAAATAATTTATAAAATTTAAGACAATTTGTGTGCTCTATTAAAATACGAATATTAAAAAGTTGTGACCAAATAACTTGATTAAGTATTATAAATGCACCATTCAAGTATACTCAACCATTGATCCTAATGATCTAACAACATATATTAATATTACTTATACTCAACTAGCTGTTGCCCGCGACTTCGTCCGTGTCTTCGCTCATATTGGTCACAGCGTGATGTTATATAGCCTAAAGCCTTTCTCGATAAATGGACTATTCAACACAAAAAGAATTTTTCAATTCGAACCAGTAGTTCCTGAGATTAGCGCGTTCAAACAAACAAACTCTTCAGCTTTATAATATTAGTATAGACTAGCTGTTTCCTGCCACTTCGTCCGCGTCTTCGCTCCTACTGATCGCAGCGTGATGTTATATAGCCTAAAGCCTACCTCGATAAATGGACTATCCAACACAAATATAATTTTTCAATACGAACCAGTAGTTCCTGAGATTAGCGCGTTCAAACAAACAAACTCTTCAGCTTTATAATATTAAGTAATAAGTATAGATTAGAAAGTATCACTTCTAGTGACAAAAATTAGGTAGGTAGTACCTAATTCTCAGTAGCATTGATACTTCAGTACCAGTCTTCATATAGTTTTCGAAACATAAACACAAACGAACGTGTTTAGTCTCAATTTGTATGGCAACGCGAACAGCGCCTCTGGCAGCCTTTGGTGGTAACTATTTGTTCCCATACAAATTAATACAAAACGCAAATGCGTACGATTGCGTTTATGATTAAAAAATAATATACTAGAGTTTTAAAAATCGACTTTAGCGATATTTAGATTACACAGAAACTTTTGTCAAAGGTAATAGACCAGTTTCTTTGTCGACTGTGCCCCACAACTTTTGTCAAAAGTAGTAGACCAGTTTCTTTGTCGACTGTGCCCCACAACTTTTGTCAAAAGTAGTAGACCAGTTTCTTTGTCGACTGTGCCCCACAACTTTTGTCAAAATTAGTAGACCAATTTCTTTGTCGACTGTACCCCACAACTTTTGTCAAAAGTAATAGACCAGTTTCTTTGTCGACTGTACCCCACAACTTTTGTCAAAAGTAATAGACCAGTTTCTTTGTCGACTGTACCCCACAACTTTTGTCATACATGTAACACGGGGTTCAAATTTTTTTCAAAGCACATATGCGTGTGGGGTATCTTCTTAGAGCATGATGTTGCAACGATCTCACTTTTGATAAAGGGCCAGAGCCTAACAAAACCAGGTTTTGACAGGTGGCTCCCCCTTAATCTCATGTCAAATGCCGTAATTAACCAAATCCGGTACATCAATATCGTCCAAATTCTTCATAGACACATACCCGTCCGGTTTAATAAGAAAACCGGTTCCATCCGGTTTGATCAAGTTAAAATCCGGTTTTATAGGGACGTAGTCTTCAGCACCATCGTTCAAATCAACGATCGGGTCTTTTGAATTTTCGAACATGGAATTCGCTATATTCGCTTCGTTTAAAAGCTTTAGGGAATCTTCTAGGGCTAGATGGCGGTGTTCCGGCGTGTGTCCCGAAGTGGATGGGGTGTGGCCGGCGGCGGATTTCCGGTGTTGGAGAGAGTTGGTGGTGAAGCCGTATGGGGGAGGCTGTGGTCGGTTGTAGTTGGCTGATAAGTTGGTGGTTGATTTGGGGCTGTATGGGCGCACTAGGCTGTTGTTAGGGCTGAAATGAGATAATGCATGGATTATTTTCAGCCGTGTTTTCATACGCAATTATAGAGGCTAACAAGCTTAAAGACATCATGGTAAGCAGTAATCGTAAATTGCAATTAATAATAAATAAATAAATATTAGGGGACATTTTTCACACAAATCGAACTAGTCCCACGGTAAGCTCAATAAAGCTTGTGTTATGGGTACTAGACGACGATATATTTAATAGATATATACTTAAATACACAGAAAACATCCAAGTCTCAGGAACAAATGTCTCTGCTCACCACAGAAACAAATGTCCTTACCGGGAATCGAACCCGGGACCTCTAGCTTCGGAGGCAATGACACTACCAACTAGGCTAAACAGGCCGACACAATTAAATTAAAGTTTAAATTTGTGATTTGAAGAATTCACAAGAAATGTATGTATTATCGAACAATTGTTTCCCGCTCAAGAGACAATATGGAGACAATGGTGTCCCTTGACTTTTAAGACAGTCCGCGGAACCGAAAACTACACATAGAAAAGCCCTTTCGACTATTTGATGCTGACGCGACGATGCGTGTATCGGAAGATCGGAACGTTACACTACCGGGGCTGCCCTGCCAGGGGAAATCCTAAAGCTTAAGGCCACAAGGATTTCTCCGTATTATAAAATAAACAAAGTTTGTGTGTAACGTTCCGATACACGCATCGTTACAATGATATGGATTATGTAGCAATGATATGGATGATGGAAGTTCCATAAGCACCGGCATCAGCGGCTACATTATCATTTGAAACTCGACGACTCATATAAAACTTCGATGAAAGTTGACTGTTGTATTTCCATAGTACATTACAAACAGTAGTTTGGCCAAAGTATGTGCAGAAGTGGTTGAAAGCGAGAACCAAGAAAAAGTAATGACGAGCAAGATTTGACAATCTAATGGCAGGGAGTGGCAGGGATAAGGCGACTGTGAATCTTTGCTATTAGACTATGCCATTACATAACACTAGTATTTGCCATAATCGTCATTTAGCCATAATAGTACATTACGATACAAGTGCAGAGAACAGGAAATTCGCAACGAGTGGTGATAAATTAAAACACGACCGAAGGGAGTGTTTTAAATCGACACGAGTTGCGAATTGCCTGCTCGCACGTGTATCGTACAACGTTTTACAGTACATATGGCTCTATATGCACGTGATTACCGTGCTCGTGCGGTAAAGTAGCACCATATGTACTGTAAAAGTTTTTTTTCTGTAACCATAAAACATTCAGGATAATTAAGATAAACTTTGTATAGAGCCCTAGGTTAGTAAGTTTGTTTTATAAAAATCCTAAAAAGTTTAAAATTTCTGAGAATAACGACTTAAGGCTTAAGGCAAATGATGATTATGGCAAACTATACTTTTATTTCAAATAAAATTATGGATTTCATTAGTAACCTCGACAAAAAATTTTATACCACGTCCGTGGCAAACAGCCGTACGGCCCGCCTGATGGTGAGCGGTCACCGCAGCCTATAGACTCCTGCAACTCAAGGGGTGTGACATGCGCGTTGCCGACCCTAACTTTCTTGAAGAATCCCATACTGTAGTCTCTCGGGAAAACGGCAGGGAGCTCATTCCACAACCGGAGCGTCCGAGGGAGGAAGTTCCTCTGAAACCGTACCGTACGCGACCATTTAGTTTCTAAGGTGTGAGGATGAATGCCCTGCCGACGGCGAGCGGTGCGATGGTAGAAAGCGGCCGCGGACATCATGTCATGTCGAACAGTTCTTCGGAGCATAACCCATTATACAAGCGACAGAACACGCACAAGGAGGCAAAGTTTCTCCTTAAACTTAACGGTTCAATATCGCTAGTGACTCTAGTGAGTTTGGGAATGTCCACGATTCGCACAGCACGTCTCTGAAGCGAGTCAAAAGGCCCAAGCTGGTATCCAGGTAATCCCGCCCCGAGGTGACAGCAATACTCCATGTGGGGATGAACTTGTGACTTATATAATAGAAGTCTCTGTCCCGGGGTGAAGTACCGCTTCGCGATATTGAGCAGACCAACACAAATACAATTCTTACTATTGTTGTTACCTTACTCCAGTGCTCCTGTTGCTAGTGTTGTCCGCCTGAGTTTGCTCTGTGTTGGTGCCGTAGCGACAGAGCTCCACCTTGCGAGGCTTGTGCCCTCTGAAAAGAAAATGTTATCGTAAATAATTTCACTTCTTTATCTAATCCCGCTTAGCGAACCAAGACCCTATTATAGAGTCAATACCATCCAAAATAAATAACACCCATTTACAGTTCTACGAGCGATTCTACCCGCACAGTATAAAAATGCAACCGCGCTACGGCGGAGTAAATATGGCATATTGATTAAAATCTGTTACAAAATTATACGCCTCTTTTAATAGTCCAGTACAAAACGGAGTGTGTTTCGAAGCTAGATTTGTGTCTATGGCGCATGGCCCGACCATAGGGATACTTATAACTTCGCTAAATGTGATAAGGTCCCAAAAAGATAAATGTTTGTACAGGGTGTAACAAAAATGTTTTGGATCCATTTAAGGCATTAATTGGTATTGGACCTTGGACCTTCGTCAAAATTAGCCAATCCACATACAAAAACAAAAAATCTTCTGAGTTAAAAAAGAAATATACCTACTTATTTCCATTCAGGCCACCCTACCCAATCTGCCTGTGAACCATGTATCGTTCGCGGCGCGGGTATCACGGACAGATTGGGTGGCGCATCTGCTGGCGTGCCCCGCATGTCCACACTCCTGCAAAGCTGTCTACATCGCTGGTCATTGGGCATCTCTTATTTGAGGAACCTCGACACGAAAGAAGAAGTCAGAATGCGATACCAATTACCGCCTTAAACGGATCCACGGCATTTTTGTTACACCCTGTATATACATGGTGTTTGGTAACAGGATGCAGACTTTCAGGGATGATAGAGGAGGTCATTTTATCAAAAATGGCATCTTTTATTGATACCTAATGCCGGGGAAAAATTTGAACAGTCAATAAAATTTCCCCCTGTATTTGTGGATCTGCCTCATATTATATAATATATATTTTTATGACTGTCAGTTTTATTGATTTATACAGGATGTATGGTAACAGGATGCAAAGACTTTCAGGGATGATAGAGGAGGTCATTTTGGATATTTTAGACACAACTTGCTTCAGTACAGTCTCTTAGTTTCCAAGATATGCACCATTTTATTTTGAAAATTGTATGTTTTCCATACTACCATACATTTGGAAAATGTTTTGTTTTTTTTTTGTAATGTTCCCTTTTTTTCTGGTTTATTGTAATTTTTCAGTAGCTGTAGGAACTAAGGAAGTTTTTGAAATCAATTGAATTGGGACTAACGACTAAAACTGCCTATGTTCACATGGTATTCAGATGCGAATAAATTTTCATAGTAACGGAAAAAAAAATAAAAAAATAAAAATCCTAATCACTACAAGAATTTCGAAAATAACGGGTTATTTTTTTTCGTACCTACTATGTAAATGTATGGAGAGAAATTCGCATCTGAATACCATGTGAATACAGGCAGTCCTTAATAAAATAAAAAGTCCTTAGTCCCAATCCCAATTCAATTGATTTCAAAAACTTTAACTACAGCGCCATCTAGGTGCTGTAGTTAAAAAGCAGCGGTTTGTATCAGGGATACAACCTTAAATTATGGATACTTCTTCCGTTGCCTAACTATTTACTTTCGACTCTTTTTAGAGTCAACTAGGGTTAGTAACGGAACGAGAATTGAAAACGTTGAGTGTACGGCAGCTAACTCAATACACGCTGCCGACTAAGAAGCATCCATGCACTTATACAGGGTGTTTTTATTGATTTCCGTTCCTGAAAACATAATATAGCCGTGCAAAGCTATAGAACCGACGTAGCATATTTAGTTTTTCAAAATTCAGGAATATATATTTTTTCATTTTCACACATTTAATCATTTTGTATGCTTAACTTCACGTTACGTAACGTGGAGTTAAGTAAAAGTTAATGTCAAATATGAAAATATTCGGAATTCGAATGACACCGCACGTGACGCACGTCAACACTTGTTTATTTGTTAAGGATGTTTTATACTATACTAGGGGTGTTAATTAACGATAATAAATTTTTGAATATCTTCGAAATGGTGCGAGTACGCAAACCCGCATGCCAAGCGTGAATTTATGGCATTTACCCCCCATGAAATTCGGGAAGGCCTATGTCCAGCAGTGGACGTCCTAGGGCTGATATGGTGGTGGTGGTGGTACGAGTTGGTATACTACTCGTAATGTCTTAGAGAAGCTTACTTTATTTCATCTCAGGAATGTGCCTTCACAATTAATGGATTTCAATAAAAACATCCTGTATAAGGACATCCACAAACACAGGTACCTAATTATAAATATGGTATTGGTTAGAAAGGGTTTGACGTAGCTTTTAGTGTGTTAATATTCATTAGGCAGGAATTCTTATTAGGTAATTTAATTGCGGTCATTGTTATTGCACGTACAACATTCTAACCTTTTTCTTCGTCTATAATCTGAACAGATATGGAAGATTGTCTCTAAAAAGTAATCTGACTCGGGGTCTTGCCTGCGAAAAAATAAAATAAAACACAATGTAAATCAAAGCCCTAAAAATCTAAAAAAATAATCAAATGCAAAGCCATGGTAAGTGAATTTAACTATCTTTTATTTCATCAAATGCTTAGTGATTGATTCTAATTTTCTTGATGAAAGTTTTGAATCATTCTTAGTGGTACACTGCGTGTTAATGAAACTAATCGAAATAATTTATGATGTTACCACCTGACTTGCAAGTTGTCACCTAAGAATAACAATTCGATGTGCATTGTTGGGTAGATAAGTAACGGTGCTGTCCAGCAACCTTTTCATCAATGAATCAAAGAACGACGAAGACATAGAACGTTAAAGTCCCGCCTGACTTCTCGCCGCCGCGCCGCGCTACACTTTTTAGTACGGTTTTTGAGTAAGACTTAAGATCTTTGTCGCGCTTTTTTGTATTTTTTTTTTTTGATTGACAAAAGAATAAATAAATGTCCAATATTTTTTGATAATCTAACTGACGGAATAGTTATTATAATATGTACCCTTTTATCCAGTCTATGTCAGGCGACAATCTTCAAGTTGGCGGAATAGGGGCTTGACTTGTCGAGTTGAATATTCGTATTAGCGTCTAAGTGCATAAAACTGGCTTACATGGCAGCGTAATGGAAGCAGACGACAGCAGTCAACGCAGCCACAGCCAACATCAACAGTAATAGTGGGGCAGCGGCCGCTGCCAACAGCTGTTTGGCCACGCCCCGCGTCGGCAGCTCGTCCCGCGCCGGCGCCGACCACGCGGGGGCCCACAGCGTGTGGGAGGCGATGGTCTTGCCGGCCACGATGGGAGTGAGGTACTCGATGTGCTCAGTGGTGTGGGAGCGGTACACGGTGTTGTACTGGAACAATGGTATTGTAAGTATTTTTTATTTTATAAAATAGGAGGCAAACGAGCAGACGATTCGCCTGATGGTAAGCTATTAGCTCCGCCCATGGACACCCGCAACACCAGAGGGGTTGTAAGTGCGTTGCCGGGATTCAAAATGGGAGTTCGCTCTTTTCTTGAAGGTTTGAAGGTCATATCGGTCCGGAAATACCGCAGACGAAAGTTCATTCCACAGTTTAGCTGTGTAAGACAGGAAGTTTTTGGAGAAAGGCACAGTTAAGGACTACCAACCATCTAAGTGGTGAGGATGGAAATGTTTGACAAAGCGGTGATCTGATATACGAACATCGGTCTTCGGGTATATGACGGAGGGAATAAATTTTAGTTGACCCTCATTGACTAGGACGGAAGAGTTTGTTTTGAACTGGTGCAAATTACTCTTCATATGCCAGATAGCCTCTACATTTATTGATGCCAACGACCCGACGGGGGGCCCTGGCTCTTAACCAGTTTATGTTACAAGGCGAAAAACCCACTCCTCGTCCTCAATTGGTCCCTAATTTTTTTATTAATAACTGGATCGCTCTTGGCCAGCATCTAGCCAGAGCGCAAAGATCAGGCCGACGATGAAACGAGCTCATCCAGAAGATGCCTATTCACTCGTGCCTTAAAAAGGTCTAGGTCATTGCTGAGGAGCGTGACTCTGCCGACGTAGCATAGCCAGTATTTTTCGCCAGGAGTTTCGTCGGCTGCCTGTTGGAGGGCATGCATTCACCGGCATTTTATGATGCTCTGACACCATCCATCCAGTTGAGCCATCGTTTGGGAAATCGGCCTCTTGGTCTTTTGCCTTACCACCTGGCCATGCCTTACATCCTGTTTACCACCACAAGTTTCTTCAAATTTTTGGGATTCCGGCGAGAAATGTGGCCAAAATACTGGAGAATACGGTGAAGGCAGACAGACGACAGACATTGTTTCTTGTCTAGGCTGATACGATTTGGCTACGAACATCAATGATGGGTTAAAATATTAAGCTCACCAATTCAAAACTGCACCAATCAAGGGTCAAACCAGCATCTCTGAACAGTCTCTCCACTGTTGTCCTCTTGTATTCTCGAGGACAGCTGGGAAGTTTGGATAACGGGCGTACTTCTTCTCGAAGGTTCTTCAGGTCTGAGGAGAACGGTGCGGTGCTGCCAAGACGGATGACGAGCCTGAAAAAGGAAAACATTGTTTAGGAAGGGAGACGAAACGACACTAAAGAATCTAGCAAGATGACCAATAGTCTGGCACCAGGTTCACTGTTGCGAACACACATATGGGCTACCTAATGCTAAGCGAAAGCTGATACCGCAAATCCAGAGAAGTCACGTGTATGTTGCCTACCATTTATAGGTTTTAGCATCACTGTGTTGACCTGAAGAGACTAATGTAGGTCCCCCACTCTCAGCATCAGCCTTGCTCTGGCGACCTTACTCACCGGGAACACAACACTACATTCCTATAGAGCAAGAACTTCATTTAACTTAGAATTAATGAGATACATATTCTTTACCCTTCCCCGTCGCTAGGTTTCAGCGGTAGTCGGGCCCCTAAGTCGATAGCAGAAGCGAGGAATGTGGCATACAGGTCGCGGTTGCTCTCCGGCCAGAGTTTGTTGCGAAAGATGTCCTTTAGACGAGTCATCCTGAGGAAATCCAATAAAACTTCTGTTAGTTAGGACGTATTAAGGATGATTCACAGTAGGCCGTTCCGTGTCCGGGCCGGCCCGTTATCTTCTAGAGAAATACGCCGGCCGTTGCGTTTGCTGCCATAGAAAACGGGCCGGCCCGGACACGGAACGGTCTACTGTGAATCATCCCTTAATAAATACTTCGAAAATTTTATAGGCGAATTGTCGTACAATATAGATGGCGCTGTAGCTCAGACTAACCATTCAATTCAATCGGTTTCTCAGACGTATGCAGCTATTCAGGTTTTTACCTGACTACACTACGGTAGCTTTGCCTATTATAGTAGTCGGCGGTTAAGAAGTCAATCCTGACATCTGTCATTTCCATACAATTAATAACCTGAAATGGAAATGACAGGTGTCAGGATTGACTTCTTAACCGCCGTCCGCTAAAGTCTACCACAGTTATACTTAACTGCAGGTAAACTGCGTATCTTATTAAGCTGTAATATCACATAGATGGCGCTATAATAAATACCTGTGTTCATCAAGCAAATCTTCAACGTTCAAGTTATCTATCTTCAGCTCGACCTCGTGTTTCGCCATTTTGTCTCTCTTGTGGACGTTTAGTACAAGGAGCACCTTTCTTGTCTCGTAGTCCTGACGATTGAGGCCTATTACCTCCAACTGAAAAGTATGGCGAACTTTGTAAAGTTAAACGACGGGCGTAGTTTACGGAGTAACTAAGCTCAGAGTACCCCAGGGCAGACGTCAAATAATAATACCGCTACCGAGCGAGATGGTCATATTTGCCTCAATGTCATGTCCACGTCATGCCAAATAGTTTTTTTTATGCCACGTCGGTGGTGGTCGGCAAACAAGCGTACGGCCCACCTGGTGGTAAGCGGCAAAATAAATGATTATCCGCCCAATTTAAAGAGATTATTTATGGTAAGCCGCCATCAGACGCTTAAGACCACTAAAACTAGTTCTCAATTTGGCTGCGGAAGAGCTTTTCTGTCCGGGAACCAGGAATGCACGAACAAATAATGCCCGAGAGTCCGGCCCGAGAGTGAGAGAATTATCAACCCGAACAAAAGTGGCTTCCGATTGTCGCCCGGACCAAGATTGCTCGGACCTATAATGCACGGCACAGTAATGTCCGGCCCAGTAATAGGCGTCCCCTGTTTTGGACGCGAATTCTCGGGCCGAGAATTATCAGCCCGAGCAAAACTGGCTTCCAATTGCTGCCCCGGACCAAGATTGCTCAGACCTATATATAATGCACGGCCAGTAATGTCCGGCCCAGTAATTGGTGGTAAATTTTCCACTTTATACAGATAACAAATAGTTACTAGGATGAATCTAACACTAAGTCAAAAAGTAGGCAGGTTAGGTTCGTTAGGTAGTAAGTCCAGAGTAGTAGGCCCAGAAATACGAGCCCCACGAAGCGGGGCTCAGTCGTCTCGCTTAGCTTCTAACTACCCATTTAAGTTTATATTGTCTTAAGCAAAATATTCGAAAAAATAATGCTTACGCAATTGGTTTCTCACTTTAATTCTCACAATATTTTGCACGCACAGCAGTTCGGCTTCACGAAGGGTAGGTCAACTACTGATGCAGGTGCAAGTTTATTAAAATTTATTTTGCAGTCTTGGGAAGAGTCCTGGTCGAAATTCCTCTAGTTCGAACCAAGCGCTTTGCATCTTCTTTTATAATGCGCACTTCTAAGGTTTGGAATTCTCTGCCGGCGTCTGTATTTCCGAGTTCATATAACCTGGACCTTTTTAACGAGTGAATAGGCATCTTCTGGGTGAGCTCGCTTCATCGTCGGCCTCATCTTTGCCCCCTGGCTAGATGCTGGCCAAGAGCAATCCCATTTTTAATAAAAAATAAAAAAAAAGTCGCACGACGTCATCGGAGTGTTCTGTGACCTTTCCAAGGCTTTTGATTGTGTAGATCATGGTACTTTAATTTATTATGGCATCAGAGGGCATGCATTAGATCTCATGAAGTCATATTTAACACAGAGAAATCAAAAGGTAGCGATAAATAAAGCCATTTCGTCAGAGACAGTGGTAGAGATGGGAGTACCTCAGGGGTCTATTCTAGGTCCGTTCCTGTTCCTTGTTTATGTAAATGATCTGCCATATATGGTAAGCCGACGATCAGGCATTGTAATGTTCGCAGACGACACCTCATTACTGTTCAAGGTAAATAGGAGAGATACTGAACTCATTGAACCAAATAATACCCTCTCCATGATATCTGACTGGTTTGCTGCCAATAACTTAGTATTGAACCCGAAAAAAACGAAATGTATGAAATTCTCTCTAGCGAACTCATCAAACAGAAACTTTGATACAAATATTAAACTTAATGGTCAAACATTAGAATTTGTTACTTCTACTGTATTCTTAGGTATTACATTGGACTCAAAATTGCAGTGGGGTTCCCATATAACAGCGATAGGAAGTAGGTTGAGCTCTGCTGCATTTGCAGTCAGGAGAATAAGGCAGCTTACCAATGTGGCAACGGCACGGTTAGTTTACTTTGCTTATTTTAATAGTATAATTACTTATGGTCTTATCTTATGGGGATCAGCTGCAGATATTGAAACTGTTTTTATTTTGCAAAAAAGGGCTATCCGAGCAATTTATAACTTGGGGTCGCGTGATTCATTAAGAGAATTTTTCAAAGAAATAGATATTCTAACCCTGCCGTCCCTATACATATTTGAAATAATAATGTATGTTAGGAAGAATTTGGGCAATTTTCCAACGAACGCTGATAAACAAATAGCCACGAGAAATACTGAGAAACTCAAAATAACCTTCTATAGACTAGTAAAGGCGAAAAAGTCGTTCTTGGGAAATTGTATCAAATTCTACAATAAAATTCCTAAACACATTACTGAACTTAGCAATTCTAAATTCTAATCTGTAGTAAAACAAACACTTATTTCAAGAGCATATTATAAGATAAACGATTACATCATGGATAGGGATGTGTGGCAGTGATAGCGTCCTGCACGGGTAATCTATCGCGAAAATATATTTTCTACTGTAGCATTGTTATTTAAGTTATTTTGTAGTAATGTAATTTTATATTTAACTATATAATGTATATTGTTTTGAAAAAATGACACCTCGCCGAGTTTCTTACGCCGGTTCTTCTCGTGGCAGAGGTATATTTTTCCGAACCGGTGGTAGTTTATTGACGTTCATATGTGCATGTAATATGCCTAATTTGAAGAATAAACTACTTTTACTTTTTACTTTTACTTTTGTGGATGGACGCCGATTACAGGGTCGGGCATTCTCGGTCCGAACAAAACTGGCTTCCAATTCCTGCCCCGGACCAAATTTGTTCGGAATGATACTGCGCGGCCCAGGAATGTACAGCCCAGTAATCGGCGTCCACTTTTTTGGACGCGGATTGCTTGGCCGCGCATTATCGGCCCGAACAAAAGTGGCTTCCAAATATTGACCCGGACCAAATTGGCTCAGGGCGATAATGCTCGGCCAAATAATGCACGGCCCAGTAATCCATGTACATTGGACGCGGGTCGATCGGACGTTCTTGTGGCCGGGCATTATCATGGCCGTACATTATAGGGACTCTTTCTGTCCCCCTTGGTGGAACTCGTATAGGATCTCTATAGAAATTTTTACTTTGAGTATTAATCTGAGCACGTTGTTTTATTTTTATTTTATTGACTTATTTTAATAAGTATTTTAGTTTAGAATGAGAATGGGTAGATTTATAACTTGTTCTTTAATGGTTCTTTAGAAAATCACACGGTTCCCTACAACAGTGTCCTACAGTGTAAGACATTATATATGTATATATACTATCTTATGCCCGCGACTTCATCTGCGTAAACTTCTACCCCCTATTTCATCACTTCGAGGAATGATTTTCGGGAGAAAAAGTATTCTATATAAGTAGTTATGTATGGTAATCCATCAGGCTATCGACTCTTTGGATACCAAGTTCCATCATAATCCATTCGGCCATTTTTGCGTGAAAGCGTACCTAATAAACATTTAAACTTTCGCATTTATGATATAGTAGGTGGCAGTCAACATCACAGATGAAATACAAGTTGTCAATATGCACATGGCCTTATACCTGCCCGGCTAGTATGATAGCTTATACCGTCACGTTATATGGCCAAAATGTACTGAAACGTCACATAAAACGTGACGGTATAAGCTATCATACTAGCCGGGCTGGAGGCGTATGATGGAGTCACGATTAAGTAACTAGAAATTTCAAAGTATCGAATTTTTATACATTCAGCGATATTCATCTCCAAGATCAATAAACCAATGAAAAAGATTTCTCACATTTCTGTTTTGTTTACATTGGCCAACCTTGATACCAACCAACATTGATCCAAAAATACGACAAGAGTATAATAATATAAACATACAGTGATCAGTGATTTGGTGCCCCTCGGTGGGGTTCCAAAAATAAATCCGGAATGATGGCGTCCACTGTAAATATAACGAAGCCACGATGGCAACTCTGGTTTGCCCATTAAAGCTGCATGGAATCTGAATTGTTGGTCAAATTCTGAAACAAAAACATACAGCGTGCCTATTTTGCTTTCACGTTAATATTAGTTGGAGCGAATAAATATATTAATTCGCTTCGAAGCCAGGAGAATAATTTAACATTCATTTATTTTTTTCAACTAGCTAACCATCAGACAAAACGATGTTCTTCTGAATAAAAATCTGAAATAACATGTAACCAACCTTGATAAGTCCAGTTGAACAAATTGGGACTGATTGGAATCGCAAACATTTCAGTTTCGACCGCATTATGGACGTGACCGGACGTTAGAACCGTCAACAATCCCAATATAAATGCCTGTGCCTTCATTGTTCTGAAAAAAAAACTACCTTTTTCAAATAAAATCGAATTAGGAACGCGCGAACTGCGAACTACGCGCGAGCTTATGTTTTTAAACAATAATAAGCTCCGGCACAATTTTACCTTTCATTCACGGCTGAACTGGTCTAACATAAAAAACTCGACCTAATTCACGAATATAGAAGCAAATAATCGATTTCCATTTCACTGATTGCAGGCGGTGCACTGAATAAAGTCGCACATGTGCAGAAGGTACGGGGTACAGGGAGGGATTGCGTCCGGTGGAAAATAACGTTCATCCTGCTCGCGCATGTTTTACTTACGTGACGTTTTGTGTGATTTCCTTTATGGCCCAAACATACCTATCTATAAAAACCTATCATGCTAGCTGGCCAGGACTGGCTTTCCATTCGATCTATTCATCTTTAGGAGGTTGTTACTTAAGTTACTCTTACCTTACCATATTCGCTAAATAACACAAGTTTAAAATTGAAAATAAAAATAGAATTGCCTATAAAATTATCGCCTGTTTGAAGGTAGGCAGATAATCAAGGCTACTATTACTTCTTAATGCAACAAAAAATGTCTGCCGCGTTAAATCAAAATTATTTTAAGCAATTTGACCTTGACATACACGCAACAGACAAGATAAACTACTTACCAACGTCACGAGCCTATTTATTGTTTTCCCAGTTTAACATATTTTTATAATAATCACGTTAACAACAAAAATAAGCAAGTACGTCCCTGAAAACGGGGCGGTGACGTACAATCATGAATTGACGTCATTGGTTAAAACCCTGACAAATCGAAATGGTTTCTGCTTCGTTCCGTTTCACTCTCCATAGTGAATTTATCTTCAGATAGATATTTATTTTGCCTATTTCTTACAAAATTAAATAGCTCAACATCATTTAATGTGAATTTTTAACATAAAAATACTAAATTTGATTTTTTTTACTTGTTATGTTCACAATTTTGGTGACTATCACTAATGATCAATATGATTTGATCGAATTATACAGTGTTACGTTCGTGCGGAAATGGGTGTAAAAAGTGACATTCATTTCGTTCCATTCATTCATTTACAAATGTCAGAAAGGGCTAGGCGAATTTGCAATATTGTGAAAAAAAACGTTGTTTACGACTGAAAATAACAAATGTAACCACTAAAATGTTATCAGTTGTGTTCGGAGATAGGGCGTGCGTGCGCCAAAATAGTGCGGCGTTTAAATAGCGTCGTTTGTGGAGTGAGAAGGGCGTTTAACCTACCTAGTGCGAGGGAAATCGTTTTCGCCCAATTTCTCTTTCGGGATCATGTTAAAGTTTAAAAAAATGGGTTCAGATAAAGTGCCGTTGCTGCTGGTGACTGCTAACGTGGGATCTATCTTCGAGGACGTGAGTTTTTTCTCATTTTAATTGATTTTATTGTCGTATAAGTACTCTTTAACTCCTACCTACTTCTATCATTAATTGGATTAAAACGTCCTAAATAGCCGTCATTCAGGTAATCCCATTAGGCAAATTAACACTGATTGGAGTGATTTGTTTTTATTACAAGTTAAGCATAACAATGACAGTATTAGGAAATTATATTGTTTTTATTTCCTCTTATTTTCGTCTTTATTTTGTGAAAACATTATTTTGGAAGCTTATCAAATTTCAGTTATTAATTGGCTTATGAAAAAAAGTAGTATTGGTTAAAATTTATTAATTTGTGTTTTTTTTATTTCTAGACAATTACTGATAAATTGCTAATTGGCGCCTGATAAGTCAGCAGAAAATTATGCTTTCTGGTCAGAAATTATAAAAAAAATTCAACAGTTGATAGATAACACTTATGTCTATTAACCCTAGGTGTAGTCTCCATCTTAAATTATAAAATATGTACAAGGATGTGCAAACCAACTAAAAACTTTGTTGCCCTAGCAATAAGCAACTTCACTCATGTTTGATTGTCACTGCATATTCAATTAGATTACAAATTTCCTTATACACATTTAATTACAGTAATAGTGCAACCAATGTACGTACAAAATAATTAGTTTTATACTTCAATAAATCCTTTATTTTATTGTGTATGACAAATACTCATTGTGTGTTAATCATTTATTAATGATATCTTTGAGAAGACACTAAGGTCTCCCATTTAATATTAACTCTAGTACAATATTCTATTGGAGTGTCATCATGATATTAAATGCCGGCTTCACATTACTGCATGCACTATTCGTTATTTGATTGTGCTAAATTCGCGAAAATATTTGTTATGTGTGTGAACAATAAACATGCCCATTCACACTTTGTGTCTGTACACCCATTCAATTTATGTGTGTCATTTGATGTGTACCGAAAATGGAGAAGTTGACAGTTATGCACATTGACTATCCACACTTATGTTTTATGCCTGCGAATAAAGCAAACATGACAGGATTTGTTTGTCTATCCTCCACTTTGTAAAATGTAGGTGCATAAGGCAAATAACAAATAGTGCATAGCTTATTGTGATGCTGGAAAAAGAAAAATATACTATCAGTATTTAAGTGATGCAAAAATATATACATAATATAAAAAGAATATAGTGTCAGTCGCTTCCTCTAAAACATGAAATCTTGACTCATTTCATTCATTTGAAGAAACACAAATATTTTTTTTTAAATTTTAACAGCCATTAATTTTCAAGATATTCATGAAAATGTGATGATAGCCTGCCATCGTATATATGACATCACAAGGCTGAAATGTGACAGACACAACACACAAAAAGAACAGCAGTATACACTTTCTTTAGTAAATCGGCCTTAGTAATAGTGCTTCTGTATGATTTTGTATGCTGTGACGCCTTACTTGTCACTTACTCTCTTTTAGAATGAGGAACTTTTGAAATTGATATTTGTATATGAAAATGAGATATTTTCAAGAAGAACGTTTAATTTTTCATCCTCAATTAGATGTCATCGGAAAAAAGCCCGCTTAAAAAAAATGAAATGTTGTCAATTTACATTGCCAATGACAACTTGGCATGAGGATAGAGCCACATCTTTAGGTGATGCAACTGTGATAGTGGTAGGTTTGATATAAGTATATATAGCTCCCCACCATGCCAAGATATACATGTGAAGCGGTCACAACTAACAAATTGGATTTGCCAATTTAGTGATTGACCCTAATTCACAGTTTTTGCCAGTGTTGAGTCACTAATTTAATAAGAGACGTCCTACATGCACGTGAATTGTGTCACTGACATCGTTCAGTCTACAAAGAAGTACCCCACTGCTACCTATGCTGTTTCACAGAATAATAGATTGTCAACCAAGGGTTGAAAGCCCATTACGTTCGAGCACCAAAATATCTAGTCTGGGCTGGGTGGTTTCACCTAAGCAGAGATGTACTGACTAGTCGCCGACTAGTCGGGAAAGCCGACTATCCGGCCTCATTTGTAGTCGGCGACTAGTCGGCAAAATGTGCCGATTAGTCGGCACTTTATGGATCACAAGAAAACGAGACAAAATAAGTAAACCGCCATTTTTACCATTCATTTTATTTATATTTTAATCAAATACAGACCTTATATCACATTTGGCACTGTTTAGGTATAATCAAACTATCCTAGTATACTCATTCATGACAATTACAAATATTATATTATACCTAACTCAAGTATGAGTAAGTTACTTTTATTTTTCTAGTAGAGGCAAGTTATGAAGTTAAAGCCTCTGCGCGGTCAGGAAGCAGGCGATTTCTCTTTGCTTCGTATATATTTCCGGCCTCCGAGAAAAGACGTTCGCTATACACAGAGCTACCCGGGCAAAACAGGTACATCTACGAGGGTAAAACTGAAAGTTTCGGGAATAGAAGAAAATATGCAGTATAAGTGAGTTTATTTATTTTTATTGTTTTTCAAAATATTCTCCTTTGTATTTCATGCACTTATGCATGCGTTCAAACCAGTCCATAAAGCACTTTTTGAACTCTGAAGTAGGGGTCGACAAAATGGCTATTTTATAGGCCTCCACTGCTTCTTCTGGCGTCTGAAACCGCTGACCACGCAGTTTGTCCTTGATTCTGGGGAATGTAAAAAAGTCGTTGGGACTTAAGTCAGGGCTATATGGAGGGTGGTCCAATATTTCGACTTTTTCACCGTCCAGGTACTCAGTTGTTGTCCGAGCGGTGTGTGGGCTGGCGTTGTCGTGGTGAAGGATGATGCGACGACTAGGGTTTGTTTTTCGGAGTTCAGCAAAGACGTTCGGCAAACAAATAGTGGTGTACCAATCAGCATTGACTGTTCTACGATCCTCAAGAGCCACAGTAGCTACGTGACCAGATTTAGAGATAAACGTAGCCACCATCTTCTTAGCCGTACTGCGAGAACGAACAACTTTTGTGGGTTTGAGCTCGTCTTCGAAGACCCATACTCGGGATTGGTTTTTAGTTTCAGGCTCATAAGCGTATATCCACGACTCGTCACCTGATACTATGCTAAAAACAGCATTTGAGCGTCCCTTGTTAAATCTTTTCAAAGTTTTGCGGCACCAATTGACACGGACTATTTTCTGCTCGTCAGACAATAGGTGAGGTATCCAACGGGAAAATAACTTTTTCACGCCTAATTCTTCTTTTAAAATAATTTGTATTTGACTCATTCCAATACCCAGGTGCTCTTGAATTTCCCGATATGTCACATGTCGGTCTTCATTTATCAGACGACGCACAACATCGACGTTTTCTTGCGTGACTGCCGATTTTGGTCGACCTTCACGCACTTCGTCGGTGAGGGATACACGGCCACGTTGAAATTCTGAATACCACCTGTATATTGTAGTCTTTGAAGGAGCTTCAATATTAAAAGCAGCAACCATCCGCTCTTCACATTGTTTTTGTGTTAGTCCACTTTTAAAGTCATAATAAATCATAGCTCTGAAATTTTCACGGCACAATTCCATTTTAAGCAGTGACTCGACGACTTCAATAAACAATTGAAACCGAACCATACTTTTTTTTTCTAAGTGGCCAGTGTGTTGAGATAAGGAAACTTCAGAGATTATAAAAAGGTATAATACATGTTAAAAATAAATTAATAAGTATTCGATTCCCGCCACTTTCAGTGCAACCCTCGTATGCAAGACGAGCCATTTCGGGAAACCTCGAGTAATGTTTGTGCCACCACCCATACGGATCCTCTTCGCGTTTTACAACCGGCATGGCACAGTAGGAGTGCAGTTCATGTGCAGCACTAGATCGGCTGTCGACATCAACGTCATCAATTTTCCTGGTCGCCAGTTCCTGATAACACTGCCAAAAGCTACGATGAATAGGAGATTCTAATTCTATATCATCGCCACGATCATTGTTATGGTAATTTTGAGAGTTATTCACGTTCTGATCTGTGTCACTCTCATCGTCACTCAGACTATTTTTGATAGCTTCGTACAAAAATTGAGACCTCACAGACCCTACACCACGATCGGCCGAGCCGACTAGTCGGCCTTTTAGGCGGCCGACTAGTCGGCTAGTCGGCCAAACCCATAGTCGGCCCATCTCTACACCTAAGTAAAATAGCCTGCTTTTTATTTCGAATACGAGGTTACTAAAAAAATGCATTATAAAAATTGTTAGCAATCTATCTTACTAGATCCATTCCATTGACATATATTCATATTCATATTCGTTTATTGCGATCATGTTCATTGTCCATACAGTAGGTCTTAAAATAGGTTTTACAGTAGGTACATGTTACCCTGCTGGGGCATTGCAATTTCTTACATACTAACATGTCAACACAAAATTTAGTTTTACAAAAGCTTTTAGATATAAATAATAAAATTAAAATTAGATCAATTGGTTATGTCAATTTATAAGCGGACTGAAATTATATTAAATTAAATTATTACTAATAATAATAATAATGAATATTAGCGATATTATTACATTCATTGCATAGTGTCAAATAGTTAATTAAAATTATGATTAGTTAGTACAATGCTTTATCTAGAGATTGGTCATTTAAAAACTCATCAATTGAATAATAGGCCTTATCAAGGAGTAGTTTCTTCAGTTTGTTTTTGAATGTCTTATCGTTTAATTCTTGTTTAAGTGCTGTGGGTAATTTGTTGGTTACGATAGTACAACGATATTGTGGGCCCTTTTTACACATAGTAAGTTTGTAGTTTGGCATGGCTAGTTGGTTTCTATACCTACTATTACTTTTACAAACATCTTTCCTTTTTTTAAATAAATCTGAGTGTTTTCTTACAAAAAGTGCTACCTCCAAGATATATATACAGGGCAATGTTAGTACTTTAAGTTTTATAAAGTGCGGGCGACAGCTGTTCGGCACGTGCGTATTGGTCAAGATGCGGACGCATTTTTTCTGCATGACAAATAGGTCATGTGCATCAGTACTGTCGCCCCACAAAACCACGCCATAGCGGAGCCATGCATGCGCATATGCATAGTAAGCTGTTAATGCGGATTCAAGGTTTGTATTCCTTTTTAGTATATTTAGCGCATAGACAAACCTAGACAATTTTGATTTTATATTTTGTATGTGGCATTTCCAGTTAATACTTGTATCTATTATTAATCCTAGTAAATTAAACTCATTGACCTCTTCAATAGGTTGACCGTTGTTACCTAGTTTTATTTTGAGGGCATTTTTTTGAATGGGTTTAAATTGAATATACCAATGGACTGGGCATACCTACGAAATGAGCGTGTATCAGGGCTCGGAAACCGGTATTCCGTCCATACAACAATACCGGTATTTTTTTAGTTCTTATCGTTCTTTCGTCTACTATTCCATGTTTAATCAGGCAATCTCAACAATATGAAGTAATAACCCAAATACATTATTGAGTCCTACATAAGGAGCATAAACTAATTAAAAATATTTGGCTATTTCAGGATTGTGAGATTAACCGGTTCCGAGCTGTGGCGTGTATACCTAAAGCGGGTGCTAATAATGGCGGCCTGTCAAACTGAAGGCGGTAGGGTTGGGGTAATCAAAGACCCATACCGACATTATTCAAATTCGTGTTTATACGTTATGTCAAAATTTTAACGTTATGTGCTAATAAAATAATCGTCATGGACATAAAATATATGTAGGTCACTCGGGACTCCACGTATAATATTATGGAGAATATTGACAATTGGTTCGGTGGTGGATCTCCACATAATTGATATAAAACGAATTTCGGGTCATCATATCTTTGCGTTTGAGCACTAATATGACAATTCCTTCGATAAAACTACAAAATTAACTAATGTAAATAATTTGTATCGGTCACATTTTATAAATTGGTAACATTTTACTTAAATTTTGTGTTGGTCATCAATATTCACGCGATACGTATCGTGACATGAGTGTATCGCGTAATAATAATAACCTTCCGCCATCGCCCAACGCGACAAAATTTCCATTCTCACCACCTAGATGGTTGGCAGTCCTCAACTGTGCGTTTCTCCAGAAATTTCTTGCCTCGCACAGCTAAACTGTGGAATGAACTGTCGCCTGCGGTATTTCCGGACCGATTCGACCTTCAAACCTTCAAGAAAAGAGCGTACTCCCATCTTAAAGGCCGGCAACGCACTTACAACCCCTCTGGTGTTGCGAGTGTCCATGGGCGGCGCTAATCGCTTACCATCAGGCGATTCGTCTGCTCGTTTGCCACCTATGTCATAAAAAAAAAAACCATGTTGTTACGCGTTAATTTCATTCCTAGATATCTCGTTTGAGACTCACAGCGCCATCTACCGGCGAAGGATGGCGAGCAGTGACATAACGTCAATTTCTGGTTTGCCCTAAAGCTGCGTTCTGTTGTAATGTTGGTACGGTGAATAATCAATGTGTTTTCTAGTACATTATAGGTATTTTAAGCCTACACAGTTTATTAGTTTGTTAAAAGTTATCGTGGTAAAATTGGAGAATAATTTTTTGTCTTCATGCGGTGAGCGCATTTGGTGTAAATGGCCCATACTCTCTATGGTCTTGAAGTGGAACGCGGCGGAACGCATCCGTTCTGATTTTGACATCTGGAGAAAGAGCGGTGAGGCCTGTCACTCTCTGTCAGGATGCCGTGAGCAGTGCACACGGATTTCTGAGGGCACTCGCTAAGGCTTCGGCCATTTTTTTTATAATTTAGAGATGGGTGCTTAGACCCAAACGCATCTCGTTGAAAATAACTGCAACGACACAGTGAACAAAAGCCTAACTTTGACATTTTAACGAAATGAAGTGAGGACATCGTGGTCGCGTGTGGACCGTCACCAAGCCTAGGCTTGTACTCTTGCCAGTGATTGTTGTGCTGGCCGCTACCGGCGGGCCAACATAGGCAATTGAGCGGTCGAAGGGCGTGGCGCGAGACTTTGCTGACGTCTCTGCATGCCCCACCGAAGTCACCGCGACGCGGAGTCACTTCTTGAGGCTTCGTGGACCGAGGAGAGACAGGCAGAGGGTCTGCATGCTGGCGCCGCAATCTTTTAAGGTGATATCCATCCGTAACTTTTGTTCCGTTCTCTTGAACATGCCACGTGTCAACGTAGTGTTACGAAATATCTTGCTAGTGTTATTAGTCATAACAAGCTTCACACAAACACAATTCACATTAGATTAAGGCGCTAAGCCGGCCTCATCTGATATTTTATTTTTAAACTAAAAGTTAATCCTTATCCGTCCTCGGTCAGAGACATAGTGTAAATCTCCAGGTAGAAAGCCCTGCCTAAAACATTGTGACTTGCATGCTAGCATTAAGCCTACATTAAGGTACTTTATTTCTTTGTATAAGCCGAGAATGTGTGTACTGATTATACATACCATTCGGTTTGAACACTAAACTTGTTTACATTTCTCTCACCTGTAAGTAATTCCTATATAAACTCTTTCATAGTTTTGAGTGATAAACTATGTGGCGCCCTCTTCTAGCAGCACTATATGGTGATAGCTGAAAACCTGAAAGTACCTACCTCCTGAGATTCTCTACCTAATCTAGCTAGTGCGGTGCATGACATCAAGTGTGGACGACTCTTACGAGCCCGTCAAGTCGCTCTCACACCCAAGTGACTGACAACCGTCACAGCTCGCTATCATACACGGTTGCACGTTACATTCTGGCGCCCAACGTGGGGCTTCCAGGTTAAAATTTGAACGGTTTTCACTGTATAGTGTTTTTTTGGTACTATTTTTATATCTATATCAGATGAAATTGGATTTGGTTTGTGTGAGGCTCATCTTTTGTTACTGAAACAAAACTCTTACTATATAATCTGTATCATATATTGATATCTACTGTTCATTGTGTCAAAAATATTTACCGTACTGTGTGAAATATTTAGCATTAGTGTCAACGAGTTGTGTCATTTCTTTTACCTTTACTTTGTAGAGTAAAGCATGTGTTAGTGCTCCAACTGGACACAATATATGTACTGTATGTTAGTACAATAACTGTCAAACTTGACACTTTAATTTTCTGGACCCGACTTAAAATATATTTTTATCGGACTTGTATATGAAACTCACTTAACATAACTAAGTAGGTATCAGACCTATTGTATATTTCTAAATAGAAAAGATAAGTGTGAATATTGTAATCAGCTGTTTTTACTTATCTGTTTTATTTTCTTACTGAGTGTTGAACACTACTATATCTTGTCAAACATGGCTTTACAAATTGAAGTGGATAATCTGACTAAGGACGAATTATTATTTGAATTACAAGCAAAGGCACTTCTCTGGATAACACAAAAGCGAACACTTTCATCTCAGGCTTGTCCATCGATGACGAATTTCAGGTCTGCGAGGGAAAACTGGATGCAGTGTTAATGGCTGATCACTCATCGTCGTCGTGTCGAAGGAGGTGTCTGTCGAAGCTGTCTCATGTCATTCTGAGGTTAGAGAAATTGGTTTTAATAAATTCTGAACAGCGGCTTAGGAAGATAGCGCTTGTGTCTAAGGCGTTCAATGCCATTGAAACTTTAAAGTGTAATCAAACACCTGGCTCATCTTCTCAAGGCACTGGCACGAATGTTGTTGAGTCTATTCCGTCTGTAGTGTGTCAAAGGCACACTTCTCAGGTGCTCAAATGGGGACTTGTGTATGATGGTAGGGTACCGCCTCATGACTTTATTTTTCGTTTGCAAGAGCTTAAGTGCTCATCTGAGGTTTCAGACTCTGAACTGTTGAGGAATGCGGTTCACCTTTTTTCTGGGGAAGCTTTGATGTGGTTTCGCACGAATAAGTCACATTTTAACACTTTTGAAGATTTTGTAGAGTCGCTCAAAGATGAATTCCAACCGGTAGAATATGAACGGTGTCTATTGAACCAGATTAGGGCTAGGTTGCAGGACAAGAGTGAGTCGATTAGGTCTTATATCAACATCATGGAAAGTTTGTTTTTGCGTTTGTCAGTACCTATCACAGATGCGGAGCAACTAGATATTATAATGACCAACATGAACCCTTATTTCATTTCGCGTCTAGCTTTAACTGAAGTACGTACCGTGCGGGAACTTAAGAATATTTGTGCGCGTTTAGAAGTGTCAAAGTTTAAATGTGAAAACCGCGGATTTTTGAACACTGGTAGAGAGCTAGTCATTCCTAATTTTTGTAGTGGGATCTCAAGCCACATTCCCTCAACTTCTAATGCCAGACCTCGTATCGTTAGCCAGGGACAAGATAGGGCTACTGTGTCTTGTGGAAAATGCGGTGGCAATCATCATCACTCTCATTGTGACGCATATCCTACAACTATCTGCTTTAGGTGTAAGAGGCCCGGAGTCCTCACTAGAAATTGTCCTTGTTCAAAAAACTAGGTAGTAGGTCAGAGACTTCTAACAATAATAATAATAATAATTTTAGAGTCACTCGTGTCTCTGACCAATCTACACAAACACAAGTATGTATGTCTGACTCGTTAAAACAGAGTTCTTACCGTCCTCTATTTAAGGAAAATGCAGGTGACCCTAGGCCATTTCTGTCTGTAGGTATTTTAGGCTTAGAGTGTAACGCGTTGGCTGACTCTGGCGCCGCGATCTCTTTGATAAGTGAATCCGCTTACTTGCTATTGCAAAATGAAGGCTTGCAATTTCCTTTACACGCATGTGTGAAAGACTTAGCTGTAGGAAACGGTGCACGCTTGACGGTCTTGGGAAAAATAGAAATACCTATCTCTTACAAACATGACTTGCACTATATCACTTTCTTTGTATGCAGAGATGTAAATACACCTCTCATATTAGGCGTAGATTTTCTGGCCAAGTTCAACCTTTGTTCTGACATTTTGGAAACTAAACGCTCTTGTATGGCGTCCTCTGAAATAAACTTGTTGAAAGACTCTGGTGTACATTTGCATGATCTAGAGGATCTCACTGACCAGCAAAAGGTTCAGTTGAATAGAGTTGTATCTGAATTTGAGTGCATCGCGGCTACTAAAGATCGGTTGGGCTATACCCCGTTAGAAGAACATGTCATAGATACAGGCGATCATCTACCTGTAAAACAGAAATATTATCCAATTCCGTTTCACCACCGGGAATATGTTCGAAAAGAAATTGACGATATGTTACGAATGGGCATCATAGAAAAGAGTAATTCAGCCTGGAATAGTCCAATTTTGTTAGTGCCGAAGGCGAACGGTGAACTTAGAATGTGCTTAGATAGCCGAAAATTAAATAGCATAACTAAAGTGGATACATATCCTATGCCAAGGGTTCAGGAAATATTGGATTCCCTAAATAATGCCAAGTATATGAGCTCTTTAGATTTAAAGGCAGCCTTTTTCCAAATTAAGTTATCAAAGGAGTCGAGAGAGAAGACTTGTTTCTCTTTGCCGGGGCTCGGTAGTTTTCATTTCCGTAGAATGCCATTTGGGTTGGTAAATTCGAGTGCCCGAATGATGAGGCTCATGGATAAGGTATTTGGACCAGAGTTTGCACATAATATTTTCTATTATGTTGATGACATAATATTAATTTCTGAGACCTTTGAAGATCACATGACCTTATTAAGGAAGGCTTGTGAAAAGTTGAAACAAGCCGGACTCACTATTAATCTGGACAAATCTGTATTTTGTCGCTCCTCTTTGAAATTCTTGGGATATGTGGTAGATCGTAGGGGCTTGCGCACAGATAGTGATAAGGTACGTGCCATAGTGGATTTTCCCACACCTTCTACACAAAAGGAACTTAGACGCTTTCTGGGTATGGTATCCTGGTACCGTCGATTTATAAAGAGCTATTCTTCTGTTTGTGCTCCTTTGAATAAGCTCACTAGAAAGCTTCCAAAAGGAACTTCTTTCCAATTCACACCTGAAGCTGACGAGGCATTTAAAATAGTTAAGGAACTTTTAGTGACAGCTCCGATCCTGTCTATTCCTAAATTTGATAGACCTTTTATAATTTCAACTGACGCTTCTGATGTAGGCCTAGGCTGTGCCCTATCTCAGTTAGATGACGAGGGTCATGAACATGCCGTCGCTTATGCTAGTAGAACCCTTACTCGCACAGAGAGAAATCACTCTGTCTCTGAGAAAGAGCTTAACGCGCTTATTTTTGCATTGGAAAAGTTTAGAGGGTACATAGAGGGTTCTCCTTTTCAAACGAAAGTTTACACCGACCACAGCAGTTTGCAATGGTTAGTTAGTTTAAAATCACCAACTGGACGTTTGGCTAGGTGGGCTCTCAGACTGTCGCAATTTAATTTTAACATTCAGTACAAGAAGGGGTCTGAAAATAAAATAGCGGACGCACTTTCTAGAGCTCCAGTATCACCTGAAACAGTTGAGCTTGTCTGTCCAATAAATGACGTAACTGACACTTGGTACACTGATACATATAACCGTGTCGAAAAGTCTCCTCAGAAATTTCCTGATTTTAAAATTTTAGGTAATAACTTATACAAGCGTATTAGGAACAAAAATCCATTATCTAGGGATTCTGAATGGAAACGGGTAGTGCCCAGTGAGCTGAGACAAGATATACTAAAACAGTGTCATGACAGACCGGACGCTGCACATTTAGGTATTTTTAAAACTTTGAAACGGATAGCTCAAACTTACTTCTGGCCTAAAATGTTGAGTGACATTAAAAGGTATATCAAAAATTGTCAAATTTGTTTAGCCTATAAGAGTACTAATGAGGCACCGGCAGGTCTTATGGAGAACCCCAAAAAGGTTCAACGACCTTGGCAAGTTGTATGTACTGACATCCTTGGCCCTTTGCCCAGGAGTTATAAAGGCTTCAAGTTCATTCTGATAGTATGTGATTGTTTCACTAAATATACCTGTATTTTTCCGATGAGAAACTCATTAGCGAAGACGGTCGTAGGCCTAATTGAAAATAATGTTATCTTGAAGTATGGTGTTCCTCAGTGCATTATTATGGACAACGGTCCACAGTATGTGTCTAAACACATGCAGTCATTGAAGGAAAAATACAAGATACCTAAATTCTTTTTCAATTGTCGTTTCACGCCACAGAATAACCCTGCTGAAAGAAGCCTGAAAGTCATAGGTACGGCTATCGCATCTTATGTGGGTGCAGATCATCGCACCTGGGACCAACAGGTCAATGCGATTGAGTTTGCTATAAACACAGCTGTTCACGAGGTCACTGGTTTTAGCCCTTATTTTCTAAATAGTGGACGAGAGGCCATTCTTTCTGGCGAATGGTATCCCTCAGGACCTCCTAGTGGTGATGATTTACAGTTTACTAATAGGAACTTATATTCCTCTTTGCTGTCGCATCTTAAGCCTATTTTTGAGAAAGTAAATGACTGTTTACAAAAATCTTATCAACGTAGCCGAGTGTACTATAACAGGGGTAGGAGACGCTTAGAATATGACGCGGGTCAAGTGGTTTGGAAAAGAGAATTTCCTCTCTCCGACGCAAGCAAATTCTTCGCTCAGAAACTAGCTCCCAAGTTTAAGAAATGTGTTGTACTTAGAAAAATATCTCCAGTAACTTATGAGCTTCGCGATTTTAATAGTCAAAAGTCTGTAGGTATTTGGCATGTCAAAGATATAATAAAATCTCAGCCAGACTAAACAGTCGTGTTAAGATAAATTCTCTTTTGCACAGCTGATGAATAGCTATTAGGTATTTGCTGAAATATTTTTGCAATTAAAACTTTGACAATAACATTTCTAGCTAACTCAATGTGTAAATATGAACTTTTATTTCATATTATGATTGACGGATGACCGATGTTTATCTGTAGCACTTTGATAAAGCATAATTTGACAACTGCTGATTAACAAATAATCCAAGTAGGTATTTAGGTAATAAACGAACCGTTATGTACACATTGCGTTTGTCAATGTGAAGCCTAACATGGATTTCATATAAATAAAGAAACGTTCTTAAATGAGTCGTATATAGGAACGTAGCCTTTCCTAGGTAATTGCTTTCAAGTAATTATTATGCACTCAAACGCAGATTCCCGGACTATACAGTCGACCTCAATATTAGGATACATCTTCGAAATGGCCAATCGAAAATGTTAGTTAAAATTGCATAGGGTTAAATTTTAAACGGATAAGTATATGCGCTAACTGTAGTTCGTTAGGTAAATGTATAGGTAGGAATATAACTGGACTCGTAGTCAAGATCATGGACGTGGGGACGCTCACGGACATGTCAATAAGAAATAGATTAGGAAAACGCGTTAGTTTAAGTAGGTAACTGTCGACCTTAAGTTAAGCTGCTTGGAACTTAGAGATCCATCTATATCTCCTTCTGCTACTAAATAAAATAGTCGCTTTATCTAAAGACAATAAGTCTTCTTATCTCTGCTCTTGTCATGTAGACACATCTGTCTTTGTTTATTTTGATAGTTGTTATTTAAGGATTCCTGGGAGGAAAAGGTGTCTTTGTCGATTCTGTCGGATTTATGCTTTGTGCATTGAAGTGAATAGGTATTCTATCACAGGTATGTGTTTTCTTAACATATACAAGCGCTGGTTTTAATCATAGACAGAATCTCTTTTAAAGTTCTATTTCCATGACTCATGTTGTTTTATCGTGCTAGTTGAAGTTGTGATATTTCAGGACATTGTGTCAACGTGTATAACCTCATGTACAGTCGGCGGAAAATTTATTTCGTTATGGAACTCTTTTCCGAAACTTGTGAAAGTCTAGCGTAAGATTATTGTTGTGTTGCAATAACACCTGTCCCAATACCTCATTCATCGTAAGTTTTTTTTTGAGTATGAACTCATATGTAAGTCAAGGGTCGATGACCTCACATGGGGTCATGTTAGGTCAAATGTCAAATGGGTCAACTAGGGGCAATATGCTTTCTCCGAGTGGTGGCTTTATTTGGAGTTTGATTACTTCACTGTCTCTGATTGTTTTTAGGACTTTGTTTTTTTTTTAAAGAAAAAAAAAAAAAAAATTTTTTTAAAAAGAAAAAAAAATTTTTTTTGTCTAACTGAAGCGGTAATGTTACGCGTTAATTTCATTCCTAGATATCTCGTTTGAGACTCACAGCGCCATCTACCGGCGAAGGATGGCGAGCAGTGACATAACGTCAATTTCTGGTTTGCCCTAAAGCTGCGTTCTGTTGTAATGTTGGTACGGTGAATAATCAATGTGTTTTCTAGTACATTATAGGTATTTTAAGCCTACACAGTTTATTAGTTTGTTAAAAGTTATCGTGGTAAAATTGGAGAATAATTTTTTGTCTTCATGCGGTGAGCGCATTTGGTGTAAATGGCCCATACTCTCTATGGTCTTGAAGTGGAACGCGGCGGAACGCATCCGTTCTGATTTTGACATCTGGAGAAAGAGCGGTGAGGCCTGTCACTCTCTGTCAGGATGCCGTGAGCAGTGCACACGGATTTCTGAGGGCACTCGCTAAGGCTTCGGCCATTTTTTTTATAATTTAGAGATGGGTGCTTAGACCCAAACGCATCTCGTTGAAAATAACTGCAACGACACAGTGAACAAAAGCCTAACTTTGACATTTTAACGAAATGAAGTGAGGACATCGTGGTCGCGTGTGGACCGTCACCAAGCCTAGGCTTGTACTCTTGCCAGTGATTGTTGTGCTGGCCGCTACCGGCGGGCCAACATAGGCAATTGAGCGGTCGAAGGGCGTGGCGCGAGACTTTGCTGACGTCTCTGCATGCCCCACCGAAGTCACCGCGACGCGGAGTCACTTCTTGAGGCTTCGTGGACCGAGGAGAGACAGGCAGAGGGTCTGCATGCTGGCGCCGCAATCTTTTAAGGTGATATCCATCCGTAACTTTTGTTCCGTTCTCTTGAACATGCCACGTGTCAACGTAGTGTTACGAAATATCTTGCTAGTGTTATTAGTCATAACAAGCTTCACACAAACACAATTCACATTAGATTAAGGCGCTAAGCCGGCCTCATCTGATATTTTATTTTTAAACTAAAAGTTAATCCTTATCCGTCCTCGGTCAGAGACATAGTGTAAATCTCCAGGTAGAAAGCCCTGCCTAAAACATTGTGACTTGCATGCTAGCATTAAGCCTACATTAAGGTACTTTATTTCTTTGTATAAGCCGAGAATGTGTGTACTGATTATACATACCATTCGGTTTGAACACTAAACTTGTTTACATTTCTCTCACCTGTAAGTAATTCCTATATAAACTCTTTCATAGTTTTGAGTGATAAACTATGTGGCGCCCTCTTCTAGCAGCACTATATGGTGATAGCTGAAAACCTGAAAGTACCTACCTCCTGAGATTCTCTACCTAATCTAGCTAGTGCGGTGCATGACATCAAGTGTGGACGACTCTTACGAGCCCGTCAAGTCGCTCTCACACCCAAGTGACTGACAACCGTCACAGCTCGCTATCATACACGGTTGCACGTTACAATGTAAGAGGGCCCAACAACAGGCCCAACTCTTTTTGGAAATCTGAAAAATTATAAGATCACTCATACTAGTATCTTTATTTGAAGTTAAACATGTATCGACAATAGTTGAGCGCAGCACTATCCAAGATTGTCAAAACATGGGTGCTAATAATGGCGTCGCTCAAAAGTCGGCACGCGGCAGTCGTTGTGTCAAACAGGATCGGAAGTAAGTAAAACGTAACGTCATGCTATCTCTTTAAGCATATGCAATTGAGCATTGGAATGAAAGAATTATCACATGTTTTCGCATTTCTATGTCGATTTTATGTATATATATTTGCATAACACATTGTATCTGTAGTAGAATAGGGCCTCTCCATGTATTTAGTAGATACACTATGTATTATTTTTTACCGTTAAATACATTGCAATTTAAAATGGACCTATCAAGATTTTTCTTTCATTAGATACATTTTAGCAGTGGGCTGTGAGGAATGGATCTAGTGAGATTTTATTTCTCATTAGATTATGATATGGACCAGATGACAACTGTATTCTCTCTACCTATAGTCTCAGCGACGTGGTATAAAAAAAATCTGCCGTGCCATCTCTCTCCTGCACTGCTAGCATAAGACGGCGCGCGAGCTATATCGCGCCACAGAATAAGTAATAGTACAAGTACAGAAGTTTCTCTTTTAACAAATCCCCCGTCTAGGTATGCCAAACGTGCCTAAACGTGGCCATCTCTTTCTATCGCACGCAACGCGCTCTTTCGAGGCCCGGCCCTCAGCGCTACGGTTCCCACCAGCGAGAGCCTATTTTAATATATGTACTTTATTATTTGTAGTGTTGTTTACAATACAATTACGAATTGTACTTTTAAGGTTCCGTAGCCAAAATTCAAAATTGTCTTTTCGTCTGTAGCCGATGTACTTACTCGGAGACTATAAGCACTACAAATACAATTAAAACATTTAGCAGGAAGGTGTGTTCTACTGGTATGAACCGCTACGTAAAAGTGATGTGAAATGACAAAAAAATCGTAAAGTAAAGTAACTCCATACATGTAACCAGGGGATACAAAGTTTTATATAATTTTTAAAGGCATCATAAAAAAAATAAGTTTCTTAGAATGAACGTTTTCATTTACGTTTTCTTTTATGTCAACTGTTGGTGAATACCAAACTCAATGAAAAAACTGACAGTTCTCACTCAAAAAACTAAAAATGACTGTCAGCTTTTTGAGTGATGTCAGATTTTTCAACATTTTAAGATAAAGACAGAATTTGGGTAACTATATAAAGATGTTTTTTATACAATAATGCTGTGGTTTTGACATTATTATTTAACACGAAACGGATTATTTTATGATCGTACAGCGGTACAGCAGCGCGTGCGCGTGCGATCCGTAACGCTGCGCCGCAACCATTGAATAGTCACACGACGTGTGAGCCGGCGGCCGCATGTACTTTGCACTTTGCGCGGTGCGATGACGTCACGGTAGTAAACCACCCCTGATCGCGCGCGAGATAGACTATCCGTCTCTTTCCGTGTGTACCCATTAGATAGAGACGGGATAGTCTAGCTCGCGCGTCTTGTGCTAGCTGTGCAGCGGCGTCGCTAGCCTGTCGGTTATTGTGGATTGATTTTTGTTCCAATTATTTGTTATCAGGAACACCATGTTATTACCAGGATAGCAGATAACGCCTTATCAACGTTGGTGGCTAATCATCATTGGTGGTAAAAATACATTGACATTATCCGGTCCGGTTTTTACAATTTTTCATTGAAAAACTTACTTATACTTATTTTTTTTTGTTAACAATAAGTTTTCAGAACACGTAGCTTGGGGTCTCCCAGTAAGTATTGAAAAACCTGTGACTGGTTTCGTTATCGTCTCGACTGCACTTTGCAGACAACGATTTTAAAAGGTTTAAAAATGATGAGTTTGCGTCTTTCTTTTACGTAGTCCCAATGACAATAGTCGGGCTCTAACACCTAATCAAACAAGCGAATACGTATGTGTCGTAGGGCAAAGCGGAATGTCATGCAAGTCGCTCATATTGGTACGAGTATACCCGTCAGAGTACTCTAGAGTAGACGTCAAATAACTTCTGTATCCCATCAAAAACATAAATGTGAAAATGACAGCCAAGTTCACCGACAAAAGAATTGAGATCTAAATGGGCGCCAAGTTCCGTAGATTATCTTAAAAGTTGCCAAGTTTGGCACTAGATTGTTTACAGTAAAACTAATTTACTGCGGCTTAATGCATTTTGAGTCTTAACTTGGCAGCTTTCTATGCAGTATGTTATAATACCATAAAAGCTATTGGATATTTAAGAAAAGTGCCAAGTGAAAGCTCAAAACGCATTAAGCCGCAGTAAATTAGTTTTACTGTGAACAATCTAGTGCCAAACTTGGCAACTTTTCAGATAATCTACGGAACTTGGCGCCCATTTAGATCTCAATTCTTTTGTCGGTGAACTTGGCTGCCATTTTCACATTTATGTTTTTGATGAGATATCATTACTTTTTGTCAAAATTCATCCAATGGTGCTTTCCCAGAGCGAATGCACGAGTTACTACACAAAATACCCAAACCGCTATAGGTGCACCTAAAATATTTGAAGAGTTCCCTTGATTTCTCCAGGACCCTATGATCGGATTCTGACACGATGACAATGGGACCACCCCGGAAGTATACCGCTTCAAACAAAAAAATAATTTTCCAAATTGGTTAATAAATGACGGAGTTCTGAGGTAACTAACGTAAATAATAATAATAATAAAACTAATAATAAAATCACTGTTTTCTGATTTTTTTCTGGTATACACATAATTACCAAGCTGCATGCCAAATTTCAGCTTTCTAGGTCATTGGAAGTGGGTTAGGTTTTTGATTACTAGTCAGTCAGTCGGTCCGTGGTAAGAATGCCGTTTTTTGGAATTTATTATCTCAATAACTATTAAACCTATATTTATGAAATTTGGGGTTCTAGTTGTTCTAACGGATCTTAATATATGTACCAAATTTCATGTTTTTATGTTAGATAGATTTGGAGTTATTGGGGGGTCAAAAGTGGCTCCAAACGATTCGTGTAAAACGGCTGCTGTCCGCCAGTTCCTGGGGTGAACTTGGCTGGACACGCTGCCGCGTGTCTAGATAGAAGGTTCAAATTCATTTGAGTATAGATAGTAAGGTGCGCGCCGACTCCAGCCGTTTATGATAATCGAACATTAGCGTTTAGACGCTATTATGCATAGTGCTGTATATCGACATTAAACCTTTTTTTTCAAAATAATATATTTTTTAATTATTTTACATAATCTAGAGGCGTCACCTTAACATTAATTTGATATACTTAACACGACCCAGTACCATATCTACCATAACTATCCATCTAGGCTGTGATCTACATATAAATATTAATAAAACTGATAGTTTCTGTACTTGTATACGATAAAATTATCAAGATTACTTAAATCATATGTAAAACAATTTTTGTATTGCCCATATAATGAAATGAAGTACAGGACGAAGTTATGCAAAAACGATCCAATCCACAAGAGATCACCAATGAAATGTATGACTTTTGTTTTAAGCAGAAGGTTCCAATTTCAATTTTTTAAATCGCGTGGGTTGGATCGTTTTTGCATAACTACGTCGTAGGTACACCTATTTAATGACATAGCTCTTAGCTCTAGTTGGTTTTTGGTCCACCTTCCATACATAGTTGCCCATAGCCCTTTGGCGTACTTATGTAAGTTCGGTGAAGCAATATTATGGTACCCCCGAGCTGGTCTGATGATGGAGACAGGAGGCCATAGCAACTCCTAAACTACACAAGATGGAGCCGTTATGATTGAGCTCATTGAAACCGTCTTTAAGAGGCAGTGGGCGGGGCACATTGCAGGTAGAACCGAGGGCCGTTAGCGCGGAAAGGTTCTCGAGTGGCGACCACGTACCGAAAGGCGCAGCGAGCGCGGATAAGACAACACACAAGTGGACTGATAACCTAGCAAAAGTAGCGGGAGTATAATAATAATGCCTTGATGCATTAAGTCTTCCATTTGTTCTGCTTCTTTTGTGCAATAAGTTAAAATAAATAATGTAATAGCTGGTATATCTAAGACGATAATGAGGACTGCGTGGCCAAAGTTTTGACACTAACTCATCTTGTAAGTTGATATTGACTACACCGGGAGTTGTGGTTGAAGTTTCTCATTGTTACCTCCCTCGCATATCAACTGAAACAAAGCTTTGATTCGGGTTCGGGACTGACGTGCCTTTGTCGCTGCCACGATGACGTCACGCCGGGCTTTCAGTTGATTTGTATTCGTAACGCGCGCTCCACATTCCTGGTTAGAACAATGACGTTTGCGGTTTCTTTATACTTAGGTACACTAGTCGTCTAAACATGACTTATTGACGTAGGGAGTTCTAAAGAATTTACGTAGTTACACTGAGAGACTGAATTGTGACCCACTTGTTTGCTAGGCCAGTCATATTGTATAGATTTTTGGTTAACATTGAATATCTATTTTTTTGCGAAATGTGTCCCTACCGTACAGCAAAAAAACGTAAACACGTAACTTTACAGGGTTCCGTAGTAAACAAGGAACCCGTCCTTCCATCCGTCCGTCCGTCCACAGCTTAACTCAGTAACCGTTATTACTACTACAAAGCTGTAATTTTGTATGGGTGTATTTATTTATTTAAACTTTATTGGACAAAATGTAATTGTACAAATGGCGGGCTTCAAATCAATATATACACTACAAATAAAGATACATAAATCCAAGATATTTATATAAGTTACATACAAGGATAGTACTTCATATTCAATACATACTATAATTATAGGGATGGATGCTAGACTTGAAAGAAAACTTGCTTGGGGCTTGTCTGATGTTGAGAGGGAGTGAATTCCAGAGACGGCTTGCCTGTACGGCGAAAGAATGAGTCATGATCATGAATGGGTGTAGTACATAGGTATCAATCGCAAAACGGTAGAAACAAATCTCAAAAAAAAAATTTTGTGTGCTTACCCTACACGTAAAGTGGGGATGCAATTTTATTTTCTTGTTAAACCTATCCTGTGTCTGCCCAACAATAGTAGGACAGCTCGTTTAGTAATGTGGGTTTTCTTAACCATATTTTATTCAGGAATCCCTTTAAGAGCACAATTCCATTGTTCGAGAGATAAGCTCTCAAATACCATTAGGACATTTTAAAGTGGCTAGTGGCTCTGTGAGCTGTAAATCTCGCAAATATTTTTTTTTTCAAAATTTAATATTTCCAAAGACCGGATCGACAAAAAAATTATATATAATGATCAAATCTGCTCACATAATTTCACGAGAATCGGTTGAGAAATGCGACCTGTAGAGGAGAACATCCGAACAGACAGACATACGAAAGAATTTTTGTCGAAAACTGAAACGGAGACGCCTCGCTCGCTCGGTCAATAACATTTCTGATGAGAAATGCGACCTGCAGAGGAAAACATCCGGACAGACATACGAAAAAAATGTATTTTTCCAAATTTCCAAAAACTGACTAGACTGATTATTTATTTACTGTTTAATTGTTTTGTTTTTGGTGAACAATAAAGAATAATTGTATTGTATTGTAGACAAAAAAATCTACATAATTATCGAACCTGCTCACAAAATTTCACGAGAATAGGTTGAGAAATGCGACCTGTAGAGGTGAACATCGGACAGACAGACAGACACTAAAGAATTTTTGTCGAAAACTGAAACGGAGACGCTTCACTCGCTCGGTCAATAAATGATACTATAAACTTGGTTACTGTATACCAATAGGTTCGAAACAAACGGCTCTAAGTATGTATTTTTGTCCCCAGCCCTCCGTGATGCTTCCGATATGGACCTCCGAGTTCCTTCAAGCCGTGTCCCGGATGGATCCAAAGTTCATAGCACTACATCTTCAAGAGGTCGGAGGCAAGGCGTACGAGAAATCCATGCAGTACGTCAAAGACTTCGTTCAGAGATTGTGCGACTGCCCCGAGCTGCGGCTGTACGACAAGATCAGGATATTTCTCGATGAGGATTTTAGCTCTCCGGAGAAGTTTACGGTGAGTGCGTAAATCCATGCAGTACGTCAAAGACTTCGTTCAGAGATTGTGCGACTGCCCCGAGCTGCGGCTGTACGACAAGATCAGGATATTTCTCGATGAGGATTTTAGCTCTCCGGAGAAGTTTACGGTGAGTGCGTAAATCCATGCAGTACGTCAAAGACTTCGTTCAGAGATTGTGCGACTGCCCCGAGCTGCGGCTGTACGACAAGATCAGGATATTTCTCGATGAGGATTTTAGCTCTCCGGAGAAGTTTACGGTGAGTGCGTAAATAAATCTATAGATTGTAACTCTATAGTTACGTATAAATAATACCTATTGGAGCTTCTTAGATACGAAAAACACGTCTGGCCGTGGACAACTTCACTTAGGTTCTTAGAAAGATAAGGCACAGCAAATGTCGTCTCGCTTATATCTGGGGAAGTACCTCCGCCTTACAAAAGCATAATGATAGTAATAGCATCATCACCTGCTCCGTAGTTATGTGGTGATGTGTTCCTGGCGGTGAGTAAAGTCGCCAGTCTACAACGAGTCCTCAAATCTGTAAAGCTTCGGCAACGTACAAGGCAAGCACTCCGCGTATACAACTTTCTGTAATATAGAAACTTAATAGCTTAAGTAATGACCTAATGACATACGTATTTATAAGGCTGGCAGATATGCCCATATAAAAAACAGTAAATAGTAGTGGTTTTGCGGTTACGTTTTATGTCATTGCAGTAATTTTTAAGAGAAATATTTTATTTACCAACTTTATAACTGTACTATATAGCATACGAGTACACTACCGTTCATAATTATTTAGGCACCCATACCTTTTTCCATACATCTGTATACAAAAATGACTTTCAGAAATACACTGCCAAGTCAGAGTCCCTTGACAGGTTTGCGTGCATTTTGCATTTTTTATTTAGCTGACTTATTGAGCATTAAATCGTCGCCAGAGACCCCCCTTTTAAAATGGAAGTTTTCTTTTTACAATGACTTAAATAACTACTAACTGCTGGTTCATACAAACACAGTACACTTTTCTATGAACCAGCAATTAGTAGTTATTTAAGTCATTGTAAAAAGAAAACTAGTAGTAGTGTATATACTACTTAAAATTAGTGTTAATACAGATGGTGTACAGTCAAGAAATTGGCCAATCAGTTTTCTACTCTATTGAATTTGAAAGTACTTGTTGCTAGAACTATTTGAATAAAGAATATTTTGACTTTGTCTTTTGACTGTACACAAATTTCAAGTTTATATTTAACGAATTAAGTGGTAGAGGCAAGTCACACTATTGAGTAACAAATAAAATAGCAAATAATTTTAAGCAATTGAAGAACGTTATGCTTGACAGGAGCTGTGATCCAAGGAGTTCTGTAAGAACTTGGTTTCCAGTTAGATCTCAGATCTCACCTCTTTTATTTGCAATACCGTTTACAAACTTGGCATTTGTTCACATTTATGTTTTTGATGTGATTTACCTTAATATAGGATTACTGTAGTGGAGGGATCTTTATAAAACCCTAGCCAAGACAGTTTCCTCTAAGTTATAACCCATTGATGTTGTCTAAGGAAAAACAAACAACTTGTTATTGTTTTCTGTCACACGATTGTGTGGCTAATGCGTTGCTGTTTTCAGGCAAAACTTTTTATAAACTAACGTATTCCATGCTAAATTATATTGTATTATGAGTTAAAATCTTACTAATAGAAGATTTATAAAATACAGCTGAATTGAGAACTCCCTCCTTTTTTGAAGTCGGTTAAAAAGAAGGATTAAATTGTTAAGTTAGCCCAGATCAAATTATAAAAATCATTTTGAAATAAGGTAAATATAAATCATAGTATAGCTATTTACTATGTGTCTTACTTAGTTTTTATTTCATTTCATTAAAATAGTTGGAATCTCATGTTACATTCATCGACATACATGTAACATGAGTTAATTGGCGCATTTTTCGATGTGAAGAAGTATCATTTCTTATTAATTATATTTCTAATTATTATACTATTATAAATAATTGTGTAATTCTCTCAATTTATAATTGAGACGCGACTCTTATTTATCAGTTGTCTTATTTAGACTTTGCACTGATCTAGGAATACTTAGAATGACATAATATAATGCAACGACATAATAACATAATACGACGATGTATATATAATGTCAATAATCTGTATAATGTCAGCCAGACCCATATGACGACAGTTTCTGACAATGTCTTATTGTAATAATTCCATTAGATTTGAATTAGATTGCGTAGTACTTAAGTAGTTACGTAATTATTTTAGTGACGCCATCAGCGCAAAGCATTTTAGTGACGTACCTAGATAACAATTAATTCGCGATTAAAGTAATTAGCTAATGATGGTTAATATCGCGTGAGCTTGTGTGGGAATATAGGTGACGTACCTGCCTTTTAACATTACAGCATGGGCATGGGCGAAACAAAGTCGTCACGAAGAATGAAATAAAAAAAAACCTTCGAAGATAATTAATATACATACCGCTAATAAATTCATACCGCTCCTTTACAGCTCATGGACTTAAAGTACACACTGGACGCATGCACAAGAATGTACCCCGTGCAATGCAGCCTCCTGGCCCAGCACAATCTGATTGTACGGCTTCTCAACAAGCACTCTATAGCAACGTAGGCTTGGATGATCTGCCCACTCTTAAACAATCTGTGCCAGTGCTGCGTCATATCCCAAAAGGAGCCCGTAACCTGGCAGCCGGCAAAATGAGTGATCTTATCGATAGATGCATTGATACCAACGGCACAGCTGAGTGGGTTGCTCTGCTTTCTTTTGCATATTCCGCGTTCAGGGCGCCTGAAAAATCAGGCTCTGGTAACCTTACCACGAAGGTAAAACGAAATATCGACTCGTCCGGATTTGACGATAATTTAAGTAGTCTCCGGCTAGAGCCGGGTTCCCCAAGACCGCCCTCAGTTCTTAGGGCAATACAATCTAAAGTTTTCGAGGGGGATCTTAGAGGTGCCGTTCGGGTCCTTATGTCAGATGACGGTATCGCACCGTCGAACCCTCAAACTCTTGTAACATTACAATCAAAGCACCCGCATCCTTCTAGGCCTTTAGCGTTCCCGCCCGAGCCTGACAGATCCTTTTGTGCGCTTCAAGTAAAGGCGGAAGTCGTTGCGCAGGCTCTTAGCACATTCTACAATGGGTCTGCAGCTGGCATAGATGGTTTACGCCCAGCTCATTTGAAAGAGCTTATTTCCGCATCGGCGGGCGACAACGGATATCGTTTGCTTGAATCCTTGACAAAGTTATGTAACTTCCTCCTCAGTGGTCAACTAAATATTGAGGTTTGTCCCTATATTTATGGAGCGTCTCTGTGCGCGTTATCGAAAAAGGACGGAGGAATTAGACCAATTGCAGTAGGTAGTACGCTTCGTCGCTTGACTTCCAAACTCGGTTGTTATTCTGTGAGGGAGGAAATGGCTGCTTACCTCGGGCCACACCAACTAGGTTTTGGTACAAAATTGGGTTGTCCACGCAACAAGAGCATTCTCGATAGATCGAAGGAACGTGGACTGTGTCATCGTTAAACTCGACATTAAAAATGCCTTTAATTCAATCGAACGCGACGTTTTGTTGAGCGAAGTCAAAGAGAAGGTGCCGTCTCTATATCCTTTTCTTTACCAAGCCTACTCGTCTCCCTCTAATCTCTTTTATAATAATTCCCTTATCCTTTCCCAGGTCGGCGCACAGCAGGGGGATCCGCTCGGACCTCTGATTTTCAGCCTTGCAATCCAAAAAGTTATATTAGAGCTTCAGTCCCCCTTGAACGTCTGGTATTTGGATGATGGTACCCTGGGAGGAAAACCGGAGAGGGTGGAACAAGATCTTCTGACCCTTCTTCCGCGTTTTAAAGAGCTGGGTCTGGAAGTAAATAAATGCGAATATTTCCCCTGCAGCGCCGATTCCCGTACCTCATTTCCTGCATTCAGTGCCTTACTTCCTGGACTTAAGGAGTTATCAGTTCAGACGTTCAATGTCCTGGGGTCACCAATTTTTTCAGATGCGATTCCTGATGCCATTGAATTAAGAAGGCAAATTCTTCTGAATGCTAAGGACAGGCTTAAAAATCTTTCTGCTCACGTTGCCTTAATTTTGCTCCGGTTTTGTTTCGCAGTTCCGAAAGTTAAATAAATAAAATAAATAAAATAAATATTGGGGGACAATCTTACACAAATCGACCTAGTCCCAAACTAAGCAAAGCTTGTACTATGGGTACTAGACGACGATATACATACTTATATAGATAAATACATACTTAAATACATAGAAAACATCCAAGACCCAAGAACAAATATCCGTGAAAAATGCACAAAATAAATGCCCTGGCCGGGGTTCGAACCCGGGACCTCTAGCTTCGGAGGCAGAGTCACTACCAAGTTACTTATTTTCTGCGCACTGTACCGGTTTGGTTGCACCCCATTCATCTTAACTCGTTTGACAGTGTGTTGAAGGAGACAACTGAGTGTTTGTTGAATGTGTCTTTCAACGCCAACCAATGGGAGCTGGCGGTCCTTCCCATCCGAAACGGTGGACTGGGTTTACGTCGTGCGCGTGATGTGAGTCTCCCGGCCTTTTTAGCATCGACATACGCGGTTGTGGACCTTGTCACTGACATTTTCTCTTTAGATGGTGACAGAGTAATCATACCCTATGCTTCTGATGCGGTCATAACATGGTCAGCTCTCAATCAAAGTGCGCAGGTGCCCGAGAAACCGGATCGTCAACGTTCGTGGGATGAAATAGGGGTGAAGCGAGTGTTTGATGCTCTCATGGAAGATGCCTTGGGGGTAGATAGAGCAAGACTCAACGCGGTGTCAAGGCCAGAATCTGGAGCATGGCTTCACGCACTTCCCTCACCTCATCTGGGTACCCTCCTCGACAACGATTCGTTGCGGGTGGCCGTGGCTTTCCGCTTGGGCTGCGATGTTTGTGAACCTCATATATGCATCTGCGGCACCATGGTGGAGAGCAACGGTCACCACGCCTTGAGTTGTTGTCGGTGTGCCGGAAGATTCCCTCGCCATTATGCCCTCAACGACATTGTGCGAAGAGCCCTAATTTCTGCTAATGTTCCATGCGTGCTGGAGCCCTTAGGCCTTAGTCGGTCAGATGAGAAAAGGCCAGATGGTATGACCTTGGTGCCTTGGCAAAAAGGTAAGTGCCTACTGTGGGACGCTACGTGCGTCAGCACTTTTGCAGCTTCGCACCTTGGTCATACCATTAGGTCAGCTGGCACAGCAGCGGAGTTGGCGGCAAATAGAAAGCGAGAGAAATATTCCGCTCTCACTAATTATTTATTTGTCCCACTCGCGGTGGAAACGACCGGTTGTTGGGGTACAGAGGCGAAGAAGTTCCTGAGGGAGATTGGTCGTCGGTTGCGGGAGAGGGGACATGACACCCGTTCCGAGTCTTTCTTGGTGCAGAGGCTGTCCATCGCGATACAACGCGGCAACGCGGCGAGCGTGTTTGGTACTTTTGCACCGGGAATGATTCGGGGCGGGCTTTTCGATTAGATAATCTTCATTCTATACTTATGTAATCAGGTTTAAGTTATTATATTTATTATTTTTTACGTCAATGTGTATTTTTACGATTTGAACAAGTCCCAGTTTAAATATTAATCTGTGGTTTAAATAAATCATACGAGCTTTGTATCTTGTTTGTTGGTGTGTCAAATAAATGAATAAGTAAACATTAATATAATAATAATATATTAATATAATTATCATTATTGTTAAGATTTTGATAATAAATAGTGATGGAGGACTAAATATGAGGCGTGAATTATGTCCTAAAAGTGACGTTCCCGTCATGTCAATGCCCTGCTTTCATGTTTCTGACGTTTCACTCTTTCATCATCATCATCAGAATGACAGAAGCGTGAAAGAAAAGCGAACCGACCCTGATCTCACTAAACAGTAGGGCGTGGAAGTCGGCACATTTTTAGTTCGACGAAATGTTTGTCAACAAATTCAGTTCTGATCGAACTTGAGTAGCTCCAATATTTAATGACATACATTTAGTCAGTTACAACACTGGGTCTTTCCCCCGTTTCGAAGCTGGTTACCAACGCCGGTTACAAATCGGCAATAGAAAACGCCCATTTCGTAGCCAGTTACGGTTTTTTTTCCTGTTTCGTAGCTGTTTACAATTTTTTGTTGCCAAACGGTACAAAAGGATAATAACTGAATACATTTTAATTTAAACCTAAACAATTTATAAAAACAAACAGAATAACTACTAATTATGCATGTCCATAAATGCAAAATAAATAATGTTTATACTGATTTTAGGCTTCAGGCGTTAAAATCGGTACTCTGCTATCCGATAGCTTGCTGCGCGGATTAAAATCCGTTTCGTCAGACAACCATGAAACTGTCAAAAACACAATATACTACAAATACACTTTACAGTACATATGGTGCTACTCGTGCGGTAATCAGCAGATTACGTGCATATGTCGAAACTTTAAAGAGCCATACATATGTACTGTAAAACGTTGTACGATACACGTGCGAACAGGTATTTCGCAACTCGTGTCGATTTAAAACACGACCGAACACATTACAGAACATAAAGCTTAACGTGGGTCAACAACAGACGGTCTTATCTCTAAAGAAATATCTCTTCCAGAACGAACAGATCCTAACTAATCTGTCCACGTCTACAGGCACTCGGCAACATGTACTTCGCTCATTCATCCCTCACCGACCTGAAGATCTGGGACTTCGAGCAGAAGGCGTACGTCGAGGCTACGGGCAAGGAGATCCACAGCGGCAATATAGAGAAGGTCACCACTAAGGAGAAGACTAAGTTCCCGCAGCATTTCTTTCCTGAGGTATGTACAGACAGAGATACAGGAAGCCTCTATCTGCCCAGTTTTCTTTCGCTCCATTATAGTCCTTCCTTCCGTTTAGCTGTAAGCACAGGCCACTTAACCTAAAAACATCGCATAGTCGGGCGACCCCGTCTTCCAGTCATAAGGTGAATTCACTGTTTATTTGAGACACGCCCCCGTTGCTAACCTTCAGTCTGCGGACGGCGTTCGCGCAAGTAACATCGTTGGTGCAAGAAAGTTTTGACGTGGTTTTAGTTAGCAAAATGCGTTGCATGATATTGTGTGGGCTTAGTGGTCTGTGGCTGTAAGTATACCGAAGTTTTAACTGGAAGTCCTGTCCAAAGGAGACTAATATTGCATTGTCAGTTATGGAGATCGCAGGACTGCTCAATGATCGCGTTAATATCGGATGTAAAGCTTTTGACAGCCGCTCTTAGCCCGTTTGAGGAAGGTACAACTTTAAATTACAAGGTGGGTTGTATGACTTGTATGAAAAGTTTGACAGGTTTCTACGAGGGTAAAACTGAAAGTTTCGGGAATAGAAGAAAATATGCAGTATAAGTGAGTTTATTTATTTTTATTGTTTTTCAAAATATTCTCCTTTGTATTTCATGCACTTATGCATGCGTTCAAACCAGTCCATAAAGCACTTTTTTCTGCTCGTCAGACAATAGGTGAGGTATCCAACGGGAAAATAACTTTTTCACGCCTAATTCTTCTTTTAAAATAATTTGTATTTGACTCATTCCAATACCCAGGTGCTCTTGAATTTCCCGATATGTCACATGTCGGTCTTCATTTATCAGACGACGCACAACATCGACGTTTTCTTGCGTGACTGCCGATTTTGGTCGACCTTCACGCACTTCGTCGGTGAGGGATACACGGCCACGTTGAAATTCTGAATACCACCTGTATATTGTAGTCTTTGAAGGAGCTTCAATATTAAAAGCAGCAACCATCCGCTCTTCACATTGTTTTTGTGTTAGTCCACTTTTAAAGTCATAATAAATCATAGCTCTGAAATTTTCACGGCACAATTCCATTTTAAGCAGTGACTCGACGACTTCAATAAACAATTGAAACCGAACCATACTTTTTTTTTTCTAAGTGGCCAGTGTGTTGAGATAAGGAAACTTCAGAGATTATAAAAAGGTATAATACATGTTAAAAATAAATTAATAAGTATTCGATTCCCGCCACTTTCAGTGCAAGCCTCGTATGGGATGACAGCTGCCAGCCCATATTTAACGTTGATCGGTCTGTAATCGTAGTTGGTGCAAACCGTAACTGATCAAATGGCCAGTCGTTATTCGCCGCATGTCAGGCAGCGCTGATCATTGCCCACTGCCCAGTTATTCCACCACCACCATATCAGCCAAAGGACGGCCACTGCTGGACATAGGGCTCCCCCAAATTCACGGGGGGTATATGCCATAATCGCCACGCTTGGCATGCGGGTTGGCGATCGCAGTATCTCCACCGCACTCCAGGGATGCTGCTGCCCATCCCCCGGTGGTCAGTTATTCGCCGCATGACAATTGCCAGTTTAGCACTTTCTGTGCTAGGAGCCCGCTCGGCGGGGCTCTCCGTGGGGCTTTCCTCTCCATATAGGTTTTCGCATATGAAATCGTCGGCAATGAAAGTGTCAGAATTGTAAAATTGAAACTTGTTAAATGCTTAATTCAGGGCCCCAGCAACAGCAAGTATATAAATGCGAGGGTAATTATTTATTTATGTCGGACGTGAAGGCGATAATGCTGTGCTGTGGTGGTGGTTCATAATCCACCACCACCATATCAGCCCAAGGGCGTCCACTGCAGGACATATAAATGCTATAATCGCCACGCTTGGCATGCGGACTCATGACCTGGTAAAGGTCTCGGGAGTACCCTAGATGCGGATGGCGCAGAATCTAAGGTTTGGAATTCTCTGCCGGCGTCTGTATTTCCGAGTTCATATAACCTTGTCCTTTTTAAGGCACGAGTGAATAGGCATCTTCTGGGCGAGCTCGCTTCATCGTCGGCCTCATCTTTGCCCCCTGGCTAGATGCTGGCCAAGAGCAATCCCATTTTTAACAAAAAAAAAATCGGTCATTGTAGGGCTCTGGATCAGTAATAATGACTCCTGATTGTCCACAGTGCAAGTGGTCCCGGAAAGGGTTCCTTCGCACCCGCTGGCTCATCCGCGGTACAGCAGTTGAGTTCGTCAACATACATCTGTTCCACGACGCTTCAAACTTGCTTGCTCTACAGCCGTTCCCCTCCGTAAGTAACCAGTAGTTTGGGAGCTTCTTTTTGGTGGTGTATGTCTGATACGTTACATATACTAGCAGGAACACAACAACACGTAGGGATCATGTCACTTGACCTACTAACTTTTGCCTCTTTTTGTTTCATGGAGAAAACCTGCGATCCATGTACCAAGTCATCGGGGAATGAGTGGGTTATGTGCTAACTTTTGCGCTAATGTTTCACTAGACCATTAGTATTCATGCATTAGCATTTTTCTTCAAAACAGTGGCATTTTACGGGTTTCCTTTGAGTATCATCTAATAGATTAGATTTTATTTTGCAATAATCCTATAAAGTTTACTATTTAAGAAAAAATGCATTAGGCATTTATTAATTGATGTTATTTATTTATTTGCTTCAGGCAACAATCGGCCCTTATTAACATATACCTTAGACTAACATACATATCAATATAAAATATTGTTAAAAACTAAAACACATTGTTTAGGCAACGTAACAACGTAACTGTTGCGTCGTCATCTCCGGTGTATAACTCGGTATGTTGCCCCGAAACCGCCGAAACACCAAAACCCGAAAAAAAGCCGAAACGCCGAAACAAACGGCCAAAAACCAGCACACGCGATGGTTCCCTGCAACGGCCGCGGCACGCGCACCATATTCAATATACTCCTTGACGCGCACCACAAACTAACTGAAGTGCACGTAGTTGAGACATCTGCGGGTCCCTCACTCTCAACACACCGCTTCCCCAAGTCAATAAAGGGTCGTCAACGCACTTGTGATTCCTCTGGAGTCGTAAGTGTCCATAGGCTACGGTGTCTGCCTACTATTAGACAGGCCGTAAGCTTGTTTGCCCCCGTCGTAGTATAAAAAAAAGTTGACTAAATGAAGCATTTACGGCTAAAATAGTTAGGTCTAATAAGGGAGAACCACCTATATACGGCGTGAGTATTAGTTTTACGTAACCAGCTGTCATCTGACCTGTCATGCCGGCTCCACATGCTTGATATTTGCCACAAACACCAAACACGTGCCAAACACCAACCTCAATCACCCAACACAAACACGGCATCCCCAGGCTTGGCGAATGTGGTGGTATATTCCTGATATGGTATGGTCCGGACAAGCGTTTGGATACATCGCGAACACGTTCGTCGAACATCCTTTGATTTGTGCAAAAAACCGACACCGACGCCGATCACTTGCAAACACAAACAAAAACAGACAAACACAGGCAAACACCTATCTACACATTCGTGTTTGTTGTTTGGTGTTCGCTGTTTGCTAAGCATGTGGAGCTGCCATCAGAGGAAACACTAGATCTTGTTATACCGGTTATGTCACGACGTTTTTCTTCACCGACAAGCTCTTGCTATATCCAATGATTTTTCTTACAGCACCAAAAATCGTCTATAACTACTCTAATAAATCTTAGTCTAAGTCTTTGCTTTGGGTTGGTCTTCGGTATTATCTCGGTCTAGAACTCAGCTATTTTTGAATTAATGTTAACGTTTCTCCAGGTGTACTGCCGCAGCCGCCGCAGGGCCCTGAAGCACACGCTGGGCCACATACACTCGGACGTCAACGCGGCGCCGTACTTTATCTTTGGTGACTTCAACTTTCGTACCGATACCGGGGGAGTTGTTAAGGTGAACTACCCCTATATGATGTCTTCTTTCTCTGCTAATTCCTCGTCTAAACCTTACGCAACAGCATGCATAACTCAAGAGTAATACAAAATAGATATTATAACATAGCTATAAGTAAATACTAACTAAATCTATGAGTCTGTAAAGTTACTCGAAATAAATGATTTATTATTATTATAAATTTATACGGATTTTATGGGTACAATACAGTCAATTTTCGTATAGCGATGACTAAAAACTTTAAAAGGTTTTCACAAATTAGTACAGCTTTTTTTTTTCATAACATCCCACTTTTAAAAGTTCATTTGTTTTGAGGTAAAAACCAATTCTTGTCAGTTACCAGGGTTACCTTGTCCCTATGCTATATCAGTATAAATGGCGGTTAGAATTTGCATACACAAAAAGATTTTGGGGTCAGGATGTGGAATGATTGTACATGGTCAAAAATTGAAAGTAGACGACATCACAGTCAGAATGAAGGTTTATAACTCAAATTTTTTTTTTATTTTTTAGTTTTTAATGGAATATAATACTTTTCATACCTCTCCATACTATCCGTCAAAGAGAATAGGGTAACCATGTTATATTGTTTTTTTGTCATGTAAATAAATTAAAAATGAAATGCGTTTGTTTCGTGTCACTGCATTTTTTTAAAATTGCTTACACATATGAAGTCTGTAAACTGATTCTTGATCGACGACCCCGTAATCACTCTGTATGAAATTTAAATATCGTTTTACCGTCGATCAAAAATACCGTTTTATACACCGAATACAGTCCGTCAACAACATAAAACGAGCCAGGAGCTTATATTCATAACCAAACGTTTCCAGAAAGTGACAGAAGAGTTAACAGCCTGTCGTCTCCAAAATGGCGGAGCAGTGGAGTCCTCTCGACTTCAGTACCGAGGGCCAGATGGTCGTGTTGTACTCACTGTTGGCAAGAAGGAATTCGCGCATCAGGACCATCAGAAAATCTTCCGCGAGGCTTGGGTATGTTTGGTCAATCCTGGTCACGGCACCAAATTGTAACACCCAAGTAGTCAGATATCACACAGTTGACAAGTGACGGAGTCATTTAGAGTTAGACCACCTAGTCATATTTCAGGAAAATATCGGTAAATTAAAAAAAAACGCAAGCGGGTAACTGGTGTACGTAATAGTTACATATAATTGACAATGGTTTGATAAGAAATATTGTTGTTATTTACAGAATTTAATAAATGCTTTCTGTCTTATATTTTTTCCATGAATCATTTTGTTGTTTTTGTTTTTATTTTGAACTTAGATCGAATATTACTACGGTTATATTACCGTCCAAGCTTGACAAACAAAACAACGCCATTTTCTAGGATGTTTCTCACTCACTCTTAACCTCTTGAACTTTAAACTTGTTTGTTTCAGCTGCAACGGTTCGACCGCGAGTTAGAAGCCCTACGGCCGCATTTGTACGAGTTTCCGGTCAAATTCCCGCCGACTTATCCCTTCGAAGAGGACGTTCAACTGCCAACACACTACATGAAGACCAGGTATGTCGTCACTGTGAAACTATTTCAATAAGGAATTGCATGCGGAATATACAGTACCAAGATGTCACTATATGGACAGTAAACCATCAAATTATCTCATAGTACAAGCTTTGCTCAGTCTGGGACTAGATCGATTTTTGTAGGATTGACCCCAAATGCTTATTATGTGTTCCGTTCAACATCCGAGATCCAATGTTTGAGGGCATCACTGCGCACGATTGGAAGTACCCTATTGCGTCAAACTCAGATTAACGATTTCTATAGAGATCCTATACGAGTTTCACCAAGGGGGACAGAAAAGTTTTATGCCGCTAAAATGAGAACTAGTCTTAAACCTCTGGCGGCTTACAATAAACAAGCTCTTTAATTTGGCCGGGTAATCGTTTATTTGCCTCAAACTATTTGACTTGACGTTTAGATGACATTGAGGCAAATAAAGAAAAGTGGAACTATGACAAGGACAACAAATGATATATCCCTCTCTGTCGCTCTTATTCAAACTAGTATATGATCTCGCTCTTAGCGGTATTATTATTTGACGTCTACTCTGGGTACTCTGAGGTGACAAACGAGACGCCGACCTGTCAACAGCCGAACCCCCGCCCCCGCCCCCGCCTACTCGCCGCCATGTTCCTCATTGTTGCGTCGTCTGCCGTCGTCGGACGTGTCTTTCTTGTAAATTCTGTATCCAATGGGGAATTTTAATCCTCTATATTTAAATGTATATCTTCCCGTAACAACACGTACTACAGGCGGGATGTCTATAACTGAGGAGTGCCGAGTGGAATTTTATATTTACCCGACTGCGCCAGAAGGAGAGTTAGTTTTTCGAGAGTATGTATGTATGTATAATTGTTTGGCACGCTCTGCAGCTTGAACGTTAGATTCGTGACTCGTTAGATTCGTATTTACTGTGAGTGATACTGGGTATCTAAAATAATAAAATAACAAAATGGCTGATTTTTGGCGTCAAATTCCAAATTACTCAGAAACGCAGTTGGGTTTTTTAGTTTTTAACTAATTAGTCTTGTCTCTTTTTATATCGGACTACCCTCTTTTGTAATTTTTTTGTTCCCGAGTGATTTCAGAAAATCGGTATTTATTGACCGACCGAGCTAAGCGTCTCTGTTTCAGGTTTCGACAAAAATTCTTTCGTATGTCTGTCTGTCGGGATGTTCTCCTCTACAGGTCGCATTTCTCAACCGATTATCGTGAAATTTTGTGAGCAATTGCGATAATTATATAGAATTTTTATGTCGAAGTCAGATTTTGGAAAATTGAAAAAAAAATTTTTTTGTCGTATGTCTGTTCGTATGTTTTCCTCTACAGGCCGCATTCCTCAACCGATTGTCGTGAAATTTTGTGAGCAAGTTCAATAATTATATTAGTTATTTTAGTCAAGTCAGGGTTTGGAAATTAAAAAATTATTATTTTTTTGCGACGTCTACAGATCACAGAGACACTAGTTTATTGTATAATCTATTTTATATCGTGTCGCAGATGTCCCGCGTGGTGCGACCGCATCCTCCTGTCGCAGTCGGCGCGGCTGCTCGTGCAGCCCGAGCCGGCGCGGCCCGACAGCCGGCCGCCCGCGTCGCGCCGGTCCGGCGCCGACTCCTCCGACAGCAGCGGCCGCCTGTCCTCCGACACCAGCCCGCAGCGCTCCTCGCCCGCCCACTCCCACCAGGTAGCTAATACGATACCAGACCCTCCCCCCCCTCCTCCTGCGGGTCCTTCACTCTCAACACAGCTCATCCCCAAGTCTATAAAGGGTCGGCAACGCACTTGTGCTTCCTCTGGATTCGCAAGTGTTCATAGGCTACGATATCTGCTTACCGTCACGGATGCCGTAAGCTTGTTTGCCACCGTCGTGACCCCTGGGTGGTGCTAAAAGTGCAACAAAAACTGGCAACCGTACTTGTCTTCTCGAAGATCTCACGATTCGTAAATAAATGCCATACGATTAAATAAATAGTACTATAAAACTTTTTTTAAATCCGGTTTTAATAGTTAGGGAGGCGAGGTAGCTAAATGGCGTAATTCAACGGCGCCGTCGAGACCTATCAAAATCGAAAGATAAAATAATTTCGAAAAGAAAAGCTCGTATGGCAAAAACCATTTTAGCGGTGGGTTTGGCGTGTACGGTTTTTCAAAAATGTTAAAAAAAAACAGTTACTTGGGCATTCTCGAGCGCGTCAGATATTCATACTACGTATGCCCCGAGTGCCTCTGATAACAACGGTATACTAATCTGCCGGTTTGCGTGGTGGGGGTAGGCAAATAAAGTAGTCAAAAATGCAAAAAAAAAAAAAATTTACTCGAGCGCGTCAGATTTTCGGAAGGGGTGTTAAGTAGGCCCCAAGGAAGCTTCCTTTAAAAAAACTGACGATTTCGGCGTGACGATAAGTTACGATGAATTTTTGAAAATGCAAAAAAAAAGTTTTTTTGAAATACTCGTGCGCGTCAGATTTTCATAGGGGAGGTTTATCTCGGTATACTGAAAGCATATTTTTTTAATCAGACAAAAATGTTGGTGGGTTCTCTTAATCTGACCGAAAAAGGTTTTTTGGTTTCTTTTTCCTTTCTTTCTCCTTGATAAAACGGGGAATTTAAGAATGACAATAAAGCGATAGATACAACCAACGTAAATGTGTATTATTATTATTTATTATCGTATGTGTATTATTTATTGTATAAAAAAATGAAATGATATAAAAATTGGATTATAATTGTATTGTTATGTATGATATTTACATTTTTGCTCAATACAATTCATCTTCTTCTTCACTGGAACTTTCATATTGTGGCTCCTCATCCACAATTCTTTCCTGCTGAGTGCCTGCAACATCCGTAACAATTATTTCTATTCAGTAATTTTGTTGAAAGAATATTATAGAAGTACAAAAATTTACCTGAATCAAGCGTCTCGTCATTGCTTTCCTCAGTGTCATTCTCGTTGCCCAGAATATCCGGCGATACAACAACATTTTCATACGCATCGGGCAATTGATTCCCGATAAACCACGTGAACTCGAATTTATTATTATTTTCATTCCACCCATGATCGGTTGGTGCAAGGTCAGTGATGTCGGATTTGTAAGCATTCCTCCACAAATTGGCGATGTACCGAGTTCTGAGGCAATGTTGGTATAGCTCTGACTGGCATGGGGGTAAATTGCAAGCGTCGTAGTTGCGTGCGTCCAACGAGAACGGCTTCGATGTGTCGTGCACCTTGTATGTTTTATTAAAAATGTCGAATCGAGCTTCGTTGACATCAGCGAGTTTCTTCAGTCCGTACATGTGACATATAAAAGATTGAAGCGTGGGGAAAATTGTTTGGATATCACAATGATCGGACCCTACATCAGCGAGCGCTTTTTGAAAGATCTCAGATTTTCTCAAAATCTTACCACAAAAGTCGATAAACTAGAAAAACATATTGAATAAACTGTGAGCTCGAAATACGCAAGTGTATAGTACACGTGTGCCGGATGCCGGCTGACTGAGGAATGGCCGAGGAACAAGATAGATACAGCGAGTGCGGGGCGGGGCTACAGGGAAGAAAGTTTCCAGCACATTCGAGAAATATACCGTCGGGTCTTTTCTCTCTCTTCAATCGGCGTCATACTGAGGGCACATAGGTATTAGGGTGTACCGAAAATTAATTCCCTTCTACCGCTTCTTTCCCCACCATCAATGTTGCGAAATAAAGGAAAAATACTGGTAGGACGGCATATTTCCGCGAAGCGCTCAGTCTCTATTACATGTTTATGGCAAATTCCTATTTTTTGCTTCAATTCTTCACTTCGTTTTGCTTACGGTACGCCCAAAAAACAATTTGAGGATCAACAGGCTATTGAATAATATACATACATGAAACTGTACATGTTAATAATACTTTTGTATACAGATACGCGTAACTTTTTCCGAGTCCACGAAAATTGACGAGAAGCTTTAGAAAAAAAAAATTGAGATAGTCACATAATTTAATCATCGTTATTTCATATAATTTTTTTTAACATCCTCAGTTTTCGAGATATACTCAAAAAACCGGGAGTTTGAGTTTTTATGATGCTTCAAGTCAAAAAGTTTTAACTTTGGACAAAAATGTAAAGAGACCTTTTTTGTGTAAAATAAAATTACCTTTTTGTTTATTTAAACTTCTATTTTGTAAAATGTATCGTTCGCGACTTATATGCCGCAACGCGTTCTTAGGAAGACGAAATGGCTCCTCCACACTTCCGGTCATGCGGAAACCGGCAGATTTTGTATTTTTAGTAAGTTTTAGATTATATTCTTCAAAATAAAAAAATAAAAAATCGCACTCGAGAATGCCGGATTAACGTTTTTTTTTACAAGTTCGCGACCCTATAACTCGGCGGCGTCAAGGACTTATCGTCAGATTAGTTAAATTTAGTCTTTAAACACTAAAATCAACCCCCAATATCTTAATCTGACGCGCTCGAGTATTTCAGACTATCCATTTTTTTTTACTAATCTGATCGTCTATCCTAGGCGCGCGTCACTTCATATAGAGCTAAATACTTTACAAGGTTGTTCTATTAGGTGTAAGGTATCTCTCATATCTTAAACTGCCACGCTCGAGTATTGCCGAAAATTCCCCTATTCGCCTCCCTAACTATAATATATTCCACCACCACCATATCAGCCGAAGGACGTCCACTGCTGGACATGTAGGACTCGAACTTTTCCTGCCGTGTGACGTCACGCTCCATGTAGGATGATTTTTAATTGGCCTTATTGTAATCAATTATCATGATTAAATGATTGATGTTTAAATAAATAATAAATAAATAAATAAATAAATATATTGGGACAATTTTTTACACAAATCGAACTAGTCCCACAGTAAGCTCAATAAGGCTTGTGTTATGGGTACCAGACGACGACATATTTAATAGATATATACATAAATACATAGAAAAACATCCAAGTCTCAGGAACAAATGTCTCTGCTCACCACAGAAACAAATGCCCTTACCGGGAATCGAACCTGGGACCTCTAGCTTCGGAGGCAGTGGCACTACCAACTAGGCTAAACAGGCCGACAAAATTTAAAGATTGATAATTACCATAACACCAATTGGAATCATCCTTCTTGAACAATATTTCTTTGCTATTCCGCTAAAAACGTGTATATATTATATACGTTGTGAGTATATTAGTGTTAATGTATCCACTTGCGTATTCTTGCATGCGGTTAATGCAAGAATACGCAAGTGGATACATTAACACTAATAGACCTACACGTTTTTTAGCGGAATAGCAAATAAATATTGTTCAAGAAGCTTGTCATGGATTTCCGCAAAGTAACGCCTGATTCTATCAATTACTGGAATCATTCTATATGCAGTGTCACAACAATTTTGCGTCACCGACACGAAAAGTTCGAGCCCCAAACCCAATTTCATGGGGAGTAAATGCCTTAATCATCACGCTTGGCGCTAGCAGTTTCTCCACCGCACTCCAGAAATGCCGCTGCCCGTCCCCCGGTGGTCTTGGTGGTAGTTTTAGGACATACCCGGGCCCAATAATAATATTTTCATATTTAGATTAGTATATTCATCATCATCATATCAACCGAAGGATGTCCAACGCTAGACACAGGGCTCCTCGCAATAATAAACACCTTTTTTTAATTAGCTCTACCTTAGGATTTTTTTTTTGTTTTTCTCACCTAGTTTGTCTCTCGCCTACCTTAGCTATTTTCTGTTTGGCCCCATGGTTGACTGGTAGAGAATGCCTTGAGGCATTAAGTCCGCCATTTGTACCGATTTATTTGTGCAATAAAGTTTAAATAAATAAATAATAACAGTAAACAAAAACATAGACGACAAACAAAGGCTAAGTTACAAAAACCGGCCAAGTGCGTGGCGGGTCACGCACAAGGAAGGGCTCCGTACCGACACCTCTTAATCTACATTTAAAACCACTATACAATACAGTAAATCAAAACAGGTCGTTTCTTCATAGGAAGTCACAGTTTTTCAGCAATAACTCAAAAACCGTTAGATCTATCTTGTTCAAACCAAAAATCGTTGAAAGTTTTTATATTTGTACATCATTTTGAATTTTTTCAGAATTTTCAACCTCAGAGTTTGGAAATTAGAGGGGTGTGGGGGAGGGGGACACTTTTTACGACTTTGACAGCTAATATCTCACCAACGGTTGACTTAAATGGAAAAGTTTTTGAGAAACCTCTATGTCATTTTCGAAGGCCAAGGCCTATCCATTGAAACCCCACACGCCTATGTGCATTAAAAAAAAATTTTTTTTACCCCTCTGTTACATTTATGGGGTGCCCCTTCAGTTTAATATTTTTTTCGTAATTTCACATCATATTTCTATAGCGGTTCATTCATAGCATACAACTTCCTACAAAATTTCATAATTGTAGTACTCATAGTCTCCGAGTAAATCGGCTGTGACATACGGACGGACGGACGGACAGACATGACGAATCTATAAGGGTTCCGTTTTAGCCAGTTTGGCTATGGAATCATAAAAAGGAACCTCAACATATAGAAGCTAGGCCTGTTAGACGGTGAAAGCCAAAGCAAAAGAGTGCCACAATGACCGATCCTACGCCACCTGCATCCAACGGACACCCGCGACGCCACCAGGTGATCACGCCACCTTGTGGAGGGGCTTCAACACTCAATACTCAATCATTTATTTCTTAGTTACTCAGTCGGCCTGTTTAGCCTAGTTGGTAGTGTCATTGCCTCCGAAGCTAGAGGTCCCGGGTTCGATTCCCGGTAAGGGCATTTGTTTCTGTGGTGAGCAGAGACATTTGTTCCTGAGACTTGGACGTTTTCTATGTATTTAATTATATATCTATTAAATATATCGTCGTCTAGTACCCATAACACAAGCCTTATTGAGCTTACTCTGGGACTAGTTCGATTTGTGTAAAAAATGTCCCCTAATATTTATTTATTATTTATTATTTATTTATTTATTGCATTCCACAATGTTAGTTTACAGGATATTAGGCAAACTTAAGTTTTAGTGGTTAAGACGGCGCAGTACGATCGGTGTGGATCGGTTCTTCATACAAACGTATTTAGGCTCTCATTGTAAAACGTCATGCTAGAATAACATGAAACTTTGTATACACAATGGGATCCGGCATGCCTAGGTCGAAAATTAGTTTTTGTTGCTAGAAATTGAAAAAGAAAAAAAAAACAGCGGTTTTTTGAGTTTTTTACGGCGTGTATGAAAACCTTAATAATCGCTGTATTTTTTTTTTATCAGGCAGTTTGTTATATATTTTTATGGACATTGTATAGGTTGCATCAGAATTCATTTTAAGTTTAGATGCGGGTAACAAGAGTCTCTCTCTATAGCGGCTTGTGGCGATCACGCAGAGAAACTCCCAGCATAGCCCTCTCCATTGCTCTTTGAGTGACTTTCAGCCTTCTTACGAGGCCCATAATAAGCGACAACGTTTCAGTGCCATATGTCATCACTGGCAACACACACTGGTCAAAGACTCTCGTCTTGAGACACCGAAAATATATCCCGTAGCTGCCCAGATCCGATTCGACCTCTTTCTCGAAGTTGTACACCTAACTGCAAAGTGTTTACTGACGATTTGTCTTTGTCCTCAGTCAAGCCCCGGCAAAACGCTAGAGAAGAAGTCATCGATGGCCGACTTTGACGCGCTCTCAGTACCGGGTATAGGCGTCGCGCGAAAGAGTATCGCAGATCCCACCAGTGTACAGCACGCCATTAATGCCAGGTAAACTAACTATTGCATACGCCGTTTTTCATTATTTAAATAAATAAATTATATAAATTTTAATATTTGGGGCCAATCTCACATAAATCGACTTAGTCCCAAACTAAGCCAAGCTTGTTTGTATCTACCGTTTGTAAGGAGGATACCGATGGCAGATTCTACGAGTACCTACTTATATCTTTGGGGTCTTTAGGAGAAATGTGTGCAAGTATTGCGCGTTAATAAGTTAAACCCCAATCTGAGCACTACCACAATAGCTTTCATACATACAGAACCAGTCACCGTGTACTACGGAAGACCTTTTTTTTTTATACGGACTTACTACAAGCCGGGCCACGCAGGACCCTTTTGCTCGGTGAGGGACACGGAAGACCTAATAGAAGCTACACCCCGAGGGATAGAGGTGGCAAAATATTGGCAAAAACTAATTTAGTATTATTTGATCCCTTCACACGAGAAAGAAGAAAAAGAACCAGTCACATACCTGTTATGCAGCTCCGTCCGTGAGAAGACCGAGTTTGAGGATGCCCAGCATCCCAGGACTGTATCTCCAATCATTTTCGTGGCACGACGTGTCACTGTTGTCTTAAATATTTTTAACACAAACACTGGTCAATCCACCTTTACATTGTAAATGATCAGATTTCTGACAGTAAATTAGCAGCGCCGCGTATCGCATTCCACCATTGTGGAAGACTGACGTTTCTCTTTTTAACCGACTTCAAAACAAGGAGGAGGTTCTCAATTCGTCGGAATATTTTTTTTTATGTACTTTCACCGATTATTCGGAGACTAGTGGACACATTTCAAAATTTCGTTTGAAAGGGTGTGTTTTCTAGTTGGTCCCATTGTCACCAAGTCTGGATCTGATGACGGGATCTTGGAAAAATCGAAGGAACTACTTAAATTATAAACCAAGAGGATGGGGTAAGGAAAAAATAAGGAACTCCTCAAATTATGAATCAAGGGGACGGAGTAAGGCAAAAAATAAGGTACTCAAATTACCAAGAGAATGGGGTCTGGCAAAGTTTGGAGTCGGTGTTTTTTTGTTAAAAATTTACTTGTTTGAGAACATCGTCAGGGGCGCTGCCGCGCTGCTGTCGCGCGCCTTTGCGTTGGCCGCTCGTAATGCGCTATTTCGATTTGAATGAATGACGAACGAAGAACCAAGCTTTGCATTTTCTTTCATAATGCCCACTTCTAAGGTTTGGAATTCTCAGCCGGCGTCTGTATTTCCGAGTTCATATAACCTGGACCTTTTTAAGGCACGAGTGAATAGGCATCTTCTGGGTGAGCTCGCTTCATCGTCGGCCTCATCTTTGCCCCCTGGCTAGATGCTGGCCAAGAGCAATCCCATTTTTAATAAAAAAAAAAAAGTTTTATGCCTGTACAAAATGGTTATGGTTTATAGTTACTATGATATAGCTAACGTTACTTTTTACCCGACTACGCGACGCAAAGGAGGGTAATTTGTTTAACAATCTATGTATATATGGTATGGACCCGGGTATGTCCTAAAACTACGACCAAGACCACCGGGGGATGGGCAGCAGCATCCCTGGAGTGCGGTGGAGATACTGCGATCGCCAACCCGCATGCCAAGCGTGGCGATTATGGCATATACCCCCCGTGAATATGGGGGAGGCCTATGTCCAGCAGTGGACGTTCTTTGGCTGATATGGTGGTGGACCACCAGGTGGTGGTGGTATATATGTTTGTTCGCCTTTGTGGCACTCTAGAGACCAAATGCGTCGGCCGATTCGTCTTAAAGTCTTAATTGTTCAAATGTCACTAAATACGTTTACTTACGCAGTCGGGTTTTTTTTAATTTAAATTTTGCTTGTATAGCAGATTAAATTGACGACGAGCCTAGTTAGGAGTGACCCTGCCTACGAAGCTTCTGATGCCGAACCGAATCCCGGTCAGGGCATTTATTTGTGTGATGAACACGAACCTGAGTCTTGTTTTCTATGTATTTTAGTACATAAGTATGTATATCGTCGGCTAGTACAGTCAGCATCAAAAGTGGTTACGCATATGAATGGGTCAAAAGCTCTTGTTTCCCTTGTAATAAGGACTTTTGAACTTTTAAAATGCGTAGGTACTTTTGATGCTGAGTGTACCACAAGCTTTGTAATAAATAATTAATTTGTGGCTTTGCTGTTAATAGAAGCCTAAGTCTTCCACGGTAGATGGCGCTGTACGCCTCCCAAAGGCGTTGTAGGAGGGAACTAACGAAGGATTTCGTGCACGAGCTTGGTTGTTCCGATAGCTCAGATGCTAGAGCGATTGGCCGCGTATGCCAAATGTCACAGGTTCGAATTTAATTTGGAATTTTCGTTAGCAGCGTTACTGCTTAATACACACTGAAGTTACACTGAAAATCTTCACGATGATTTAGATCTGGAAAGGGAGCGCAGAGCATTGTCCGTTCGTTGCAACATGTTGGCTCGTAGGTTTGCACGGTGTAACGGGAGTGTCAAGATGACTTTGTTTAAGTCATTTTGTCAGACCTTTTATACGTGCACCCTATGGGCTAATTACACTAAGAAGGCGTTCAATGCTCTGCGTGTCCAGTATAACAATGGGTTCAGGTTGCTGTTGGGACTACCACGCTATTGCAGCGCATCAGGCATGTTCGCGGAGGCGCGTGTGGATAGCTTTATCGCCATAATACGTAAGAGAACTGCCTCCCTGATGCAGCGCGTGCGTGAGAGTCCCAATAGCCTCGTGAATCTATTGGTGGAGTGCCCGGCCAGTGCGATATTGAAACACTGGGACTCCGTTCACATGGGGTCCAGGGGAAACAAGATATATGGCATATTTTAACTAAGGTAGGATTTTAACAAAAATAGATATATTAACTAACATAGGAAGTAAGACTATTGTATTTAACTAATATAATTTAATGTATGGACTTTGTCTGAATTAAATAAATTGAATTGAATTGAATTGAATTAATACAAAATTAATTTAAGTGTGGACGACGCCCTCCCACAGCACCGTACCCTTGGATAGCTCGAGGAGCGTAAGGTTCCTGCCCACCCGTCTCAGCGGGTCGCGGTGCGTCACAGGTTCTGCGAGCGCGTGAGGAATAGCGGGCAACGCTCCTTGTGCGGCGATTACGCGGTTCACTATTTCGCCTAACGTTCGAAATGAAAACAACTCGGATCACGACACTTATTTATTTACACCACTAAGCACTAAACTAAGCGTTACAACTAAGCCTACACGTACACTGAGCACTACTGGTCACCACTGCACTGTTCACTTCTCTTCTCTTCCCTTTTTCGGATTTAGGACTCGGATACTGAACTCAATACACACACACACACACACTGCTCTCGCTGCAAACCAGGCCTGTTTTTATGCCACAATCTGGGCCCGCAATTAGTGGGGATGTCTTCACGAGAATAGGCGTGGTTTAGAACGAGACAGACTGAAAATATCCCTTTCACACCCTTCTAGAAAGTTCTTGAAAAATCCCTCTTTCCTGATTGGTGGATTTACTTGGGCGACAAACTTTGCCAACTTCCCTGCTTCTACATTACTCGCTGTCCGCGACTCTCGCGGGCTCCGGTTTTAATTTATTTCTCTAAAACTTGCGTTCGAGTTTGAGTTACTAGTTTTCCCTTTTCGACAGACCTTATCGTGGTCCGATTTACGCCGGGGTTCCTCGGCTTAGCTGTCGACAAAGATTTTGCGCGTACGCAAAATAAAAGTTGGTCGCCCATTACAACTAAACCCTACGGTCTGGATATTCATTTTCTTTACAAAAGTTAGATATTACCAAGTCTCAATTTTCAATATACTTTTTAACATTCCAGGTGTGTCCGTTTCGAGCGCAGAGCTGAAAATGCGCCGTTTCCGGCACCCTCGATACGTCTTCTGTCTCTTTCTAACAGAGCTTGTAAATATGACTGGCGCGCTGTAGCGTCAGCTCATTATGTTCTCGGCGCTCGTTCCGGACACTCTTCTCCGACTTATGCTGCTTATCCGATGTACAAAACGATCACTTTACATTATCATACGTTCCTTATAGCTAATTAGCACATTAAGATTAACACTACAGCGTCTCTGTCGCAACTTCTAACGCGTCCATTCTCGCACACAATTTATTCACTTAGCACCATTTGGAAGATTTCCGTGGCTGTCCGTAACACTCTCCCCCTCTGACTCGGTCGAGTCGCTCCGTTGCACCGGTAGGACAGCCAGTCGCGTTACAGGTCGCCGGAAAATGCCACCTCTCGTCTCGACGTCTGCTGAACGTATGTTGCCATCGGGCCCCGGGAATACTCTTCTCACTATGCCTCGTGGCCATGTGTTGCGAGGCAAGTTCGGGTCGACAATTACCACACAGTCGTTTGGTTGGAGCGGTCGGGTTAGGTTCGTTGACGACTGGCGGGGCGCAAGCGTAGGTAGGTACTCGCGCACCCATCGGCTCCAAAAATGATTAGCGTGCGCCTGACTTGCTCGCCATGTGCGTCGGTCGGCTTCGTCACATGGGCCCGTAGGTGGTAGGCCCGTGGATCCCCCCAGGAGAAAATGAGCCGGCGTAATAGCTTCTTCGTCGCGACTGTCCACGGAGACGTGAGTGAGAGGCCGTGCGTTTATGGTGTTCTCGGCTTCAGCAAGTAGCGTTTGCAACACTTCTTCTCGCGGTGCCTTTGTGTGTAGTGTTGCGGCAAGCGCGGTCTTCACTGAGCGTACTAAACGCTCCCATGCTCCCCCCTGGTTCGGAGCCCCCGGTGGAATGAAGCGCCACTGCATGTTGTGTCGCACCCCGTATTCCTGCAGCGCCGGCAGCCACTCGGCGTACGCGCTGCGCAGTTCCACGTCGGCGCCCCGGAAGTTTGTTGCGTTATCGGAGTACATCACAGCTGGCCAGCCGCGTCTTGCTGCCAGCCTCCGAAGAGCCATTATTGCTGAGTCTGTGGACAGAGAGTTTACAATTTCTAAATGTACTGCCCTTGTCGTTAGACATGTAAATAGAGCCACCCATCGTTTCTCATGTCGCCGCCCTATCATTACTGTTATTGGACCGAATAGGTCCACCGCCGTATTCGTAAACGCCCTCTTATATGGTTCGATTCTTGCGAGAGGCAAATCGCCCATTATCGGTACCTGTGGCATGGCTCGTCTAATCTTACACAGCTGACAGTTGTGTGCCACATTTCGCACCGTGGGTCTAAGATGCAAGATCCAATACCTTTGCCTTAAGTTGTTAATTACCATCTCGTTGTTCGCATGTGCCGCCTTTCGGTGGGCTTGTAAAACTAACAACCTCACCAAACTGTTATGCCCGTCTAGAATGACAGGTCGTTTCTCCAGTCCTTGTACGGGAGCCGCGTTGATCCGGCCGCGCATCCTCAGCAACCCATCGGTGTCTAATACCGGGTCCAGTCCAAAGATCTTGCTCTTCTTGTGGATGGGTTCTCCGCGGCTCAGGCTCAGCAACTCGTTCGCGAAGTCGGTACGCTGTGCCCACTGGAACCATATATGTTCTGCGGCCGATCTGTGTTTCACCTGGAATTCGACACATTTTCTGCTTTTAATACGGTCTATAAATTGGAATACTCTTCCCGTCGCATTTATTAACCTCTCGTAACTGGAAAATCGGCTTATGTCTGGCAACGGTGCCGTATTTACTTTCACCTCCATGTCTATTGCGCAAGATTGTTCCTCTAATTCCGCTGGTTGCTCTTCGTTAGGCATGCGTTCCACAGGCCATTCTGTCTCTGGTTTTCTTAAAAATTGCGGACCTACATACCATGCTCTGTCGTAAGCGATTTCTCGGCTTAAGTCGGGTCGTGTAGCTTGATCTGCGGGGTTTAACTTTGTGGGTATCCATTTCCAATCTTCTACTCTCGTCAACTCCGAAATCTCCCCCAGTCGATGTGCTACGTACGTGCTGTACCTTTTCGCATTATTTCTTACCCAATGCAAAACCGTACGACTGTCAGTCCATAAAACTACCTTTCTTACTTTGTATCGATGTTGCTTCAATATCTCGTGCATCAGTCGGGCTCCTATCAGCGCTGATTGCAGTTCTAGCCTCGGGACGCTCAGCTGTTTTACTGGTGCTACCTTTGCCTTAGCAGCGATTAGTGATGTATCTATGTTACCTTCACACTCCACTCGCCAGTATGCAACACATGCATATGCTTTTAGACTCGAGTCTACGAAAACGTGTAGTTGTCTCTCCGGTTCTGATCCCGTCGCGCTGCATGCGTACGGTCGCGGGATCCGCAGTTTCGCTACACCTTCCAACGCTTTCAACCATTGATCAAACTTCTTCTTTTCTTCATCTGGTAGAGGCGTGTCCCAGTCCAATTTCAGGCTCCAAATTCTCTGCAATTGTAGTTTCGCTGTTATAGTATAGTGTGATAACAAGCCTAACGGGTCATATATACTCATTACTGCGGATAACATCTCCCTTTTGGTCGGTGCTCTTTTAAGGTCTTTAACATCCTGCGGGACCCTTATCATTCTCGTATTGAACCCTAGTGTGTCGTCTACCGGGTTCCATATAAGCCCAAGTATCTTACTCTCTTTATTTCCTAGCTGAGCTGGCGCGTTTGCTCGTAGCTCATTAGGGATACGTTGCATTAACCTCTCACTATTTGACGTCCATCCACGAAGTTGAAATCCCCCATTTCTATGCGACGCGGCTACCTGGAAGGCTACGTCTATTAACATATTTTCATTATCAAAACTTGATACAAAATCATCCATATAGTGATTTCTTGTTATTTCCTCTACTGCGGCCGGGTACCGTTCCGCATTATCTCTCGCGTTTTTATCTCTTACGCTATGTGCAATAAATGGCGAAGAGGAGGCCCCAAATAGAATGCTACTCATTTTGTAGATCTGTGGTGGCCCTTCCCTGTCTGTTCCTCGCCATAAGAAGAGCTGTGAGGGCTGGTCATCTGCTCTAAGTTTTATTTGTAGGAACATTTCTTTTAAATCGGCTACTACGGCGAACTTGCTTTCTCTAAATCTAAAAAGTATTCCCATCAATGATTGTAGTAGATCCGGTCCCTCCAAAATGAAATCATTCAGGCTCACGCCTTGACAGGTGCAAGCCGCGTCAAACACAAGTCGAACTTTCCCTGGTTTATTCGCATTGGTTACCGGAAAATGGGGTAAAAACCACGTCTTATCGCTAGCAGGTAATTCTGTCACTCTCTCAGCGTATCCCATATTTAATAAATTGTCTACCTGGGCTGTATAACTCTCTGCGAACTCCGGATCTCGGTCCATTTTCCGCTCGATGCCCCTAAGCCTCGTTAATGCGGTTCCGTAACTCGGCGGCAGCTTCGGGTCGTCGTCTCGCCACATTTGCCCCACCTCGTACCTAGGTCCATTCATATTTACCTTTTTCACGGTGTCTTCGAATATTCTCACTGCCCTTTCGTCCTCTGGTTTTCTCTTCTCCACATGTCGCACGCCCAGCGAGTCTATAGCAAAATATTCTTTCAGCATACCGTTTATGTCCTCTTTGAGGTGACAATGAAGCGCGACCTCGCTACCTCTCCACGCGCTCGTACTCGGCGCGGTCCCGAACACCACCCAGCCCAGCTGGGTCTTGACGGCTGCCGGCTCGCTCTTCTTGCCCATTCTTGTCTCGAGGGGCATCATGAGGTGCCAGTTGTCTGCTCCGATGAGTATTCTTGGCACCGCTTTTTCATAACAGGCATCCTGTAAGTCAGATAGGTGCGTGTATTTAGTTATGTCGTTTAGGTACTGGCCGCGCAGTCCCAACGCGCGTACCGTCCTTACTGACATTCGTTGTGGGGTCTCGTTATTTTTACCCTTTATCATTATCTGCACTCGTTGGCTCTTGTCGTTCGCAGTTGCCATTGACCCCACTCCCTGGATTCGTAGGGGCTCCTTCACCCCCACGGCTCCGATCTCCCTTATAAGATCCTCGTCGGCGAGTGATACGGTAGAACCCTCATCCATAAGGGCGTAAGTGCTCACCGTTCGATTCGGGCCCGTTATTACGACCGGAATAACCTTTAACAAAATCGTCATACCTACTTGCTCCGTATATACATCTGACGCGCAGCTTTGCTCCGCCCTAGGTTCGGGATCTTGTCGGTTCTGGCGGGGCGACTCGGTTCGGGTCGATGAAGTCTGCGCTTGGGCGCTCATTTGCGCTTTAAAGTCGTGCAGCAGCTTATGGTGACCATGCGGGCACCCCTGTATGCCGCACCCCCTTGCTCTGCACTGATCTCTCCTGTGTTTCCTGCTCAAACATTTAAAACATACTCTATTGTTCCTCGCCCAATCCCAACGGGCACCCAGATTCATCCCTACTATCCTTCTACACTCGGTTGTCCTGTGGCTGCCCCCGCAGCATAGGCATTGATCCTGCTTTTCTAACGTATAAGTTCTATAAACCGGTGGCTTCCCTCTGGCAGGCACGTTCGGTTTATATTCAGGGCGTGATGGACCGCTATTACCCACATACCTTTTAGCCGGTGCCTTCGCATGTGAATATTCCAACTCGGCTTCACTTTCCTCTAGTAGGAAGTTCGCTAGCAACATCAGTTCCCCGGCCCCCTGACTGCCCATCTGTTCTCTAGCAAACTGACACCACTTACTCCTCAAGTGTGGGCTCAGTCTCTCCGTAATTTCTCTAATCAAAAGGGGATTATCACCATAATTTTTGCTATCTAAATCGACAAGAGTACCTACTATATTTACAACTCTAGTGCTAAACGAATTTAAATCTACTGTGCTTGGCCCCACATGCGGCAGTTTCTTTAATTCATCCAACGCCTTATCTATCAAAAGATCTGTCCTACCAAAGTTCTTCTTTAACAGTCTAATTATTAACTCTGGTTGCTTTGATGTCGCGAGCAAGTGTTGTACACATTGTTTTGCGTCTCCCTTAAGGCAGTTCCTAAGACGAGCCATGTTTTCATATGAGCTAAAACCATACCTCGCTGTGGTCTCTTTATATGCATTATAAAAGAGTAACCACTCATTCGGATCCCCGCTGTAATACGGCAGCTCGTAGACTTGTTTCGGCGGCTTAGGTCGCATCGTCTCCTTCAACTGCTCGGCAAGACGGTTGAAAGCGGTGGCGGCATCACTGGGCGGCTCTACCGATGACCTTACACCCTTTCTCAGCGGCGTTGACTCAAATCGGCCGATCGGTGACCCGGCTCGTGGCTCTTCGGGTGACGGTTCGCGGTACCCGCGCGGCGATCGGGTACGTTCGACGCGTTCACGACGCTCAGGCAACGGTGCCTTACTCTGTACACGCGGCCCTTGTGGCGGTGATAGGGCGCGCTCTGCTCGCAACGGTGCGAGAGGCGTCTTTTCCGCGCCTCTTTGTCGACTTCTGACGTCGGGTCGGCGAGCCGCGGCTTCTTCCAGCTCCTCCCGTTCTGGCTCGATGCGTGAGAACCATTCATCAACCTTATCCGTAAGGTCAACAAACGTTACCGGCGGAGTAGGCGCTCGTGATGATGGCGGTGATTCTCCCTCGTCGATCATTTTCAATTCAATCGCCAGCCTCTTCTTGATCAGCTCCCTTTCGATTGCTGCCAGCTCCTCTACTGCGCGTAACTCCGCTTCCCTTTTCCTTGCTGCTGTGCTGCTGGCACGCGATCGGACCGACGGTACTGGCCTTCCCGGATCGCGCGCGCCCGAGTTCGCACCCGTATCGACTCGCGGCGCGTCATCTAGCGCGGGCGTCCGGCCGGTCGCACGTGTGGCCGCGCCCCCCGCGGGCGCGTTAGCGTTGCCAGTGCCCGCCGCGCGCTCCTCAGTAGGCTTCGGTTGTTTGTCGCGGTCGGACGGCTGTTCCTCTGTTTCGGTTCGCTGCCCCTCCCCCTCCGGTCGTTGCTCCGCCATTTCGGTTCGCGGCCTTGGTCGCCTGTCCGCATCTTCTTCGGACGGGGAGGCAGGCTGGCCGTAAGTGAGGACTCGTGTTCGATTCGCAATTAAATGCGACGCTGCTGCTGTCCCGGCGGTTTTGTGACGGATGGTAGTGGCGTCCTTCTCAACCACTCTACCATCACCGGAGTTCTTTGGAATCGCACCAGTTCTGCGATCGTCGACAACACGCGATTCTGTACCGTACGTCCATGCAACGCCTTTGGACGTAGTCTTCGCCTGGGACAGCGCCTGCTCATTCATCTGTTGGCGTTCTTGATCGTCGGCTTTGTTCGTTTTGCTGCGGGTAAACATCGCGCACTAAGTCACTTCACTGTTACTTTAAACACGGACAAGTCAATCACTCACTGTTTCAGACGTCAGTTATCACAGAGTCAATCGCTCAGTGTACTCACAGTACAGTTAAACAGTCTCACACGGTTATAACATAGCCTCCACGCGCACGCGGAGGTTCACAGTCCTGTCGGGGGTTCTGGATCACCTTATTCGAAGCACTCACACAATAGCCAGTCGAACTGTGATCCTAGTCTAAATCCGGTTCGAAGGACCAACGAACTGTGGACGACGCCCTCCCACAGCACCGTACCCTTGGATAGCTCGAGGAGCGTAAGGTTCCTGCCCACCCGTCTCAGCGGGTCGCGGTGCGTCACAGGTTCTGCGAGCGCGTGAGGAATAGCGGGCAACGCTCCTTGTGCGGCGATTACGCGGTTCACTATTTCGCCTAACGTTCGAAATGAAAACAACTCGGATCACGACACTTATTTATTTACACCACTAAGCACTAAACTAAGCGTTACAACTAAGCCTACACGTACACTGAGCACTACTGGTCACCACTGCACTGTTCACTTCTCTTCTCTTCCCTTTTTCGGATTTAGGACTCGGATACTGAACTCAATACACACACACACACACACTGCTCTCGCTGCAAACCAGGCCTGTTTTTATGCCACAATCTGGGCCCGCAATTAGTGGGGATGTCTTCACGAGAATAGGCGTGGTTTAGAACGAGACAGACTGAAAATATCCCTTTCACACCCTTCTAGAAAGTTCTTGAAAAATCCCTCTTTCCTGATTGGTGGATTTACTTGGGCGACAAACTTTGCCAACTTCCCTGCTTCTACATTACTCGCTGTCCGCGACTCTCGCGGGCTCCGGTTTTAATTTATTTCTCTAAAACTTGCGTTCGAGTTTGAGTTACTAGTTTTCCCTTTTCGACAGACCTTATCGTGGTCCGATTTACGCCGGGGTTCCTCGGCTTAGCTGTCGACAAAGATTTTGCGCGTACGCAAAATAAAAGTTGGTCGCCCATTACAACTAAACCCTACGGTCTGGATATTCATTTTCTTTACAAAAGTTAGATATTACCAAGTCTCAATTTTCAATATACTTTTTAACATTCCAGGTGTGTCCGTTTCGAGCGCAGAGCTGAAAATGCGCCGTTTCCGGCACCCTCGATACGTCTTCTGTCTCTTTCTAACAGAGCTTGTAAATATGACTGGCGCGCTGTAGCGTCAGCTCATTATGTTCTCGGCGCTCGTTCCGGACACTCTTCTCCGACTTATGCTGCTTATCCGATGTACAAAACGATCACTTTACATTATCATACGTTCCTTATAGCTAATTAGCACATTAAGATTAACACTACAGCGTCTCTGTCGCAACTTCTAACGCGTCCATTCTCGCACACAATTTATTCACTTAGCACCATTTGGAAGATTTCCGTGGCTGTCCGTAACATTAAGCTTTGCTTAATTTGGGACTAGCTCGATTTGTGTAAGATTGTCCAACAAATATTTATTGTATTTATTTATTAGTATTTTTTATACATGATGTCGCAAAATTTCATGTTATTCAAAATTTAATTGGCAATTATTCATTTCAAGGATTTTAAACAACTTAAGCGAAGATAAGGACGGGTAACATATTTTGTTGTGTGTGTGTCTTGTGTACCTTTTAGACTGACTAGTAATGAACAATACGAATTCAATTTTATAAAGAAAACTCCCGCGAGTTTGAGACATATTAAATATAATGAAACGGTTCACTCACGTTTTTAAGGTGAAATATCGCTCGACATGTTGTGTGAAAACCGCCGCCGCGATAGGTACTCATAATTATACGTATCGCGGCCAGACATGAAGCCTATGACACTGACAGTTATTCCCACGACACAACCTTGTAGTGGCGTCACCGTTACATTAGAATCGAATTGGAGGCGTCTAAGAATGTCATTTATTAATTTTAGGTAGAATATTTCTGGGGACACCAGTTTTTGTTTTATTTAAGATTAGATTTTATAAGTATCAGCCCTTACAGCCATTTTCGGTCGCAGTTTTTTAAAGTAGTTACAAGTTGATTTAGTTTCGTAACTGTTACGATGCACTGCGACTGTGTTTGGATTGGTATCTATGTGTAATAACAGTTTTCACACTTTTAGTAATTAAGGTAGTCATTGTGTCCACATGTTACTTAAACATTTGCGTCGAAACATTTTATACACATTCTGGCCGCGATACGTATAATTTTATAACAGAATATAATGGGCGAAAAATAGAAGTATCGAAACTTGCACAACACTATCTGAAATATCACTGTCAGTGTCATAGGGTTCATGTCTGGCCGCGATACGTATAAGGACCGCGAACCGGTCTGAAACATTTCGAGCGATATTCGACCTTAAAGACGTGAATGACCCGTTTCGTTATATTAAATAATACGAATTCGGTCATCCTGCTTGCTCATATGCCATGAATATTTGTGAAAGTGTGTGTAAAGAGTGTTAAATTTAAAATGGAGCATTGGGCACGAATCTTTGATGTACGGATGTATAGGTCGATTCACAAGAGCTGGCGCGGAAAATGTATGAAACTGTCACTAATTTCATAGACATTCCGCGCCAGCTCTTGTGAATCGACCTATAGTGAATAATGCTTTCGCTTCGGCTAAACTCTGCATACGACTGGACCCGATGAAGTGCTTCTAAATTCATATCTGTAGTAAAACAAACACTTATTTCAAGAGAATATTATAAGATAAACGATTACATCATGGATAGGGATGTTTGGCAGTGATAGCGTCCTGCACGGGTAATCTATCACGAAAATAGGTTTTCTACTGTAGCATTGTTATTTTGTAGTAGCTGACACTGTAATTTTATATTTAACTATGGAATGTATATTGTTTTGAAAAAATGACACCTCGCCGAGTTTCTTACGCCGGTTCTTCTCGTGGCAGAGGTTTATTTTTCCGAACCGGTGGTAGTTTATTGACGTTCATATGTGCATGTAATATGCCTAATTTGAAGAATAAACTACTTTTACAGTACATATGGTGCTATATTACCGCACGAGTGCGGTAATCAGCAGATTACGTTCATATGCCGAAACTTTAAAGAGCCATATGTACTGTAAAACGTTGTACGATACACGTGCGAACAGGTAACTCGCAACTCGTGTCGATTTAAAACACTCCCTTCGGTCGTGTTTCAATTTATCACCACTCGTTGCGAATTTCCTGTTCTCTGCACTTGTATCGTAATGTAATATTACTTTTACTTTTACTAGTGTCATTCAATTACCGTATTATTTGACTTCCGTCATGTCAAATAGCATAACCACAACTAAGTTGAAGAACCCCCGAAATTTTCATTTCAAAGCTCAATATCTCAAAAACGGCTGAACAGATTTTCACGAAACATGGCTAAGAACACTCGGGATAAAATTATCTATGACACAAAAAAACTAAACGAAAATCGGTTCATCCGTTTGGGAGCTACGATACCACAGACAGATACACAGACAGACATGTTAAACTTATAACACAGGGTGTTATACGTTTAACGTGTCTCTTTCTGCATCGGGGGTTAAAAATACTACCACCACCACTACCAGTTTTCATTCTGACATACGACATTGACTAGTAAAGTTTCACATTTAGGGTCCCCCGCACGCTCGACTGAACTCGATTCTCCATACAAACGTAGTTTCGTTTCCATTTTAAAATTCCGTGCTGCAATTACATGAAACTTTGTATACACATTGGGATCCGCCATCTCTAGGCCGGAAATTAGTTTCTGTTGCTAGAAATTGTAATAGAAAAAAAATACAGCGAGTTATTGGGTTTTTTAGGTCTTGTATGAAAACCTTAATAATCGCTGTATTTTTTCTCCATTATAATTTCAAGCAGCAGAAACTAATTGCCGATCTAGGTATGCCGGATTCCATTGTGTATACAAAGTTTCGTGTTATTCCAGCATGCCGTTTTAAAATGAGAGCGAAACTACGTTTGTATGGATAACCGAGCTTCCTGCGGACTCATTAACAGATATGTTCAAAAAATTATTCTGAAAATAGGCCACAAGGGCACTTTTACAAGTCAATAATAATGAAATTGGTTATACAATTACAATAAAAACTGACAATAATAAAAATCATTTCAAAACTACAATGATTAACAAACTTATGTCATTAAATGAAAATAAACTTACGGACAATATCAAAATTTGAAGGTAATATTATATAAAATTAATTTCATACCTCAGAGATGTATATGGTCTCTGAGCGTCCAAATACAATTAATAATTATTATTCTTAAGTTCTTAGAGATGTACATGGTCTATAAGCGTCAAAATTAAAATAAATATAGAAAAAAGCACTATTTTAATATTGTTAGAGATGTATAAGCAGGGGTTGTAACCGGTTAATCTCAAAAACCCGGAAATAGCCAAATAATTTGAATTAGTTTATGCTCTTTATCTAGGTCTGTGTAATGTATTTAGGTTATGACTGTGTATTTTTAGATTGCCTGATTAAACATGAAATAGTAAACGAAAGAACGAAATTCCTAACCGGTTTTTTGTACGGAGAAATTAACCGGTTACAAGCCCTGTGTATAAGGTTTCTGTTTGGATTAAGGATCCTGTTTGACACAACGACTGCCGCGTGCCGACTTTTGAGCGACGCCATTATTAGCACCCATGTTTTGACAATCTTGGATAGTGCTGCGCTCAACTATTGTCGATACATGTTTAACTTCAAATAAAGATACTAGTATGAGTGATCTTATAATTTTTCAGATTTCCAAAAAGAGTTGGGCCTGTTGTTGGGCCCTCTTACATGGTTTTTTTTTTTATGACATAGGTGGCAAACGAGCAGACGAATCGCCTGATGGTAAGCGATTAGCGCCGCCCATGGACACTCGCAACACCAGAGGGGTTGTAAGTGCGTTGCCGGCCTTTAAGATGGGAGTACGCTCTTTTCTTGAAGGTTTGAAGGTCGAATCGGTCCGGAAATACCGCAGGCGACAGTTCATTCCACAGTTTAGCTGTGCGAGGCAAGAAATTTCTGGAGAAACGCACAGTTGAGGACTGCCAACCATCTAAGTGGTGAGGATGGAAATTTTGTCGCGTTGGGCGATGGCGGAAGGAAGCGGCAGGGATTAATCCGAACAATTCCTCGGAGCACTCCCCGTAATACATGCGGTAGAAAATGCAGAGCGAGGCTACATTTCTACGCAGCGCCAAGGAGTCAAGCCGTTCCGAAACCCGCTGGCAGCCGACAATTCGAGTCGCTCTCCGTTGGATGCGGTCCAGAGGGAGAAGCTGGTACTGTGGTGCCCCTGCCCAAAGATGAGAACAGTATTCCATATGTGGGCGGACCTGTGCCTTATAAAGCTGTAGGCGATGGGCCGGCGTGAAATACTGTCTCGATCTGTTTAGCACACCGAGCTTTTTCGAGGCTAATTTGGCCTTACCCTCTAAATGACCGCGGAACTGGACTTCACTCGAGATGTCGACGCCAAGGATCTCGATTTTGGCTGTGGCAGTTAGGGGAGTGCTCTCAAAACGAGGTGATGCGACAAACGCAAGCTTTTTCGCAGTAAACGCGCAAACCTGTGTCTTTGTAGGGTTAAAGCGGACCAGATTAAGTCGACCCCATTCTGAGACTTCATCCAGGGAAGTCTCAATCTGAGACACAAGTTTGTTTCGGCTCTCAGTGACGTTTTCCCGAGAAATATTGGCGCGACCGGTGTAAGAGGCATCACACGTACTATCATCCGCATAACAGTGAATGCCGCTGATTTGCAGCATGTCATTGATATGCAGAAGGAATAGCGTGGGTGATAGCACACAGCCTTGAGGGGCACCAGCATTCACAGACATGGCGTCAGAGCATACACCGTCAACTACGACCTTTATGCTTCTGTCTGCTAGAAAGCTGCTGACCCATTCACACAATTTCTCGGGAAGCCCATAGGATGGAAGCTTCGAGAGAAGTGCTTTGTGCCAAACGCGATCAAAGGCCTTCGCTACATCCAAACTAATAGCCAATGCTTCACCCTTTGTCTCGATCGCCTGTGCCCAACGATGTGTCAGGTAAACCAGTAGATCACCAGCCGAGCGGCCCCTACGGAAACCGTATTGTCGGTCACTAAGTAACTGGTGGTCATCCAGGTACCGAAGGAGCTGGCAGTTGATAATGGACTCCATTATCTTCGAGAAAAGGGAAGTTATAGCTATTGGCCTGTAGTTGGACGGATTTGAGCGATCGCCTTTTTTAGGGATGGGGTGCACCAAAGCTGACTTCCATGAGGTCGGGACTATGCCAGAAGAGTAAGAGAGCCGAAAAAGACGCGTTAAAACTGGTACCAACTCAGGAGCACACATCTTCAGCACAATGGCAGAGATTCCATCGGGCCCACTAGACTTATGAGCGTCGAGGGAAAGAAGAGCTTTACGCACTGAGTTCTGGTGGAAGCGAACATCCGGCATACAGCTCCCGTACCGCGGAATGGTCGGCGGCGCGTGGCCCCCGTCATCCAAAGTCGAGTTGGACGCAAAGAGTTTACCCAGAAGATCAGCTTTGTCTTTTGCGTCGTGGGCTAATGAATCATTTCCCATGTGCAGAGGTGGAAAAGACGGCGTGCAGAAATTCCCTTGGATAGCTTTGGCTAGAGACTAGAACGCACGAGTTCCCGAAGGGAGGCGCTCTAGTTTCTCGCCAATCCTACCAATGTGCAACGACTTTGCTTTGGCAATAACTCTTTTGAAGGACCTGGAGGCAAAGTTAAACTCCCTTCTTAATGCGCTGGATTTTCCATCCCGTACCGCCGCTGCATTGACCCAGGCTTGGTAACACTCTTGCTTTCGGCGAGAAGCCTTCTTGCAAGATTGACCAAACCAAGGTTGCGATTTGCCACCAACGGGAACTACAGAGGATGGTATGAAAAGCTCCATTCCCTGCAGCACCACATCAGCAACAGAATCAGCAGCGACATTGGGATCATCCGGCGTGAAGCAGATTTGCCCCCAAGGGTAGGATGCAAAAAACGACCGCATCCCGTCCCAATCTGCTGACTTATAGTGCCACACACGGCGGCTACATGCAACTCGCCGACGCGGCGGGCACGTGAGAGGCACCGTGCTCCGGATCAGGCAGTGATCCGAGGAGCCGAGAGGGGCTTCAACGGATACATGGTAGCCAACCGGATGGGAAGTCAACAGAAGGTCCAACAGGGAAGGTGCTTGGCTCTCCACATCAGGGATTCGCGTAGGCGCCGTAACCAATTGTGTTAAGCCATATGGCAGAGCAAAGTCGTAAACAGATCTCCCCGCATGATCGGTCTTGCTAGAGCCGAGCCAATCGGCGTTATGGGCGTTAAAATCACCAAGAATTATGATTTCAGCGGATGGGGTCTGCTGCTGCACGGAATCTGCAGCCGTTTGGATCTGCTCCAAGAGACGGTCAGTTTCAGCACCGCCGCTATGTGATCTATATAGGCATGCATAGACGCGAGGATGGTCATCGCTGTCAATTCGCAGCCATAAGGTGGAGAGATCCCTACCTTCAAGATTGCTGAGGCGGTGAGAACTGATATCATCTCTAACGTACACACATACCCCAGCTCTAGGTAGAAAGGAATGTTCCAGTTCGTACCCAGGATAGGAGAGATAAGATGTGTCCGCTGGAGATGATATCTGCGTCTCGGTCAGAAAGAACAAGGCCGGCTTTGCTGTCTTGAGGTGTTGGTGGACAGCATTGAGGTTTGAATGTAAGCCCCTGATGTTGCAGAAGTCCACGGCCAGCGAGGCAGGGGATGTTGTAGCTGCCTTGTTCTTGCCTCGGGCAGATGGCAGATGACAGAGCGCGGTTTGGCCCCCCCCAGAGTACGACACGGGGCAGTCTCGGCGTCCACGCTCAGGCATATTGTTACCTGAGCATGGAAGCCCAGAGAGGGATTCTCCAGCGCTAGCGCAGCTGGTACCCTCCTGGGGTAGCCAATTTAACTGCGCGAACATCATCATTAAGGGGAGGCTGGGGGTTTGGAGCTCTGGGAACCTTACTCACCATCAGGAACACAACACTACATACCTACAGAGTAAGTAGCAGTGCTATTATGGCTGTGATCTTCTATAAGGTGGAGGTACTTCCCCAGTTGGGCTGCTCCGGATTCAAGCGAGATGATATTCGCTGTGCCCTACCTCTCTTATAACTCTCTCTCTCTGTCTCTAAGCGACTGTGTTAATAAATGTCTCTTGTTAATCCACAATAAAATAACACTAGTATTAAGGTGTTTAATATGCCCTTGCAAGCATGAACAGACCGGACTCCACAAACAGCACCCGGTCACGAGTGTGACGCGTATCCCAGTCATCGCCTCCCTCGACCATCTGTTAGGGAAGGTGGCGACCCGATCAACGCGATAATATGATGATTGATAGCTTCGGGTGTAGCCGTATTCCGGTTTTTTTTTTACTCTGGATAGATTTTCGCTTGACCACAAATCACCTGATGGTAAGCGATATTGCGGTCTAGGATGGAGCGCGCTTACCTAGTAAAAAACGGTTCACTCTCGTCTTGAAGACCGTAAGGTTGTAGTTTTCAGGGAACAAGCATTCCGGCAAGGAGTTCCACAGCTTGACTATTCTCACAATCTAGACACGCGGCAGCGTGTCCAGCCAAGTTCACCCCAAGAACTGGCGGACAGCAGCCGTGTGTTATATTACACGAACCGTTTGGAGTCACTTTTGACCCCCCATTAACTCCAAATCTATCTAACATAAAAACATGAAATTTGGTACATAATTTAAGATCCTTTAGAACAACTAGAAGCCTAGCCGAATAAGAGTTTAGCCGATTGCAAAAGCATTCTTGACTACACGTGTACATCGATACGCTAGTAGGATTGTGTTTGTTGTCAGTGAAGTAGTGAAATTGCATTTTTCTATACTAATAAATAAAGAGGAAAGATTTGATTGTTTGTTTGCATTGAATTGGCTCCGAAACTACTAAACCGATTTGAAAAATTGTTTCACTGTTGGGGAGCTACACTATCCCCGAGTGACGTAGGCTATATTATATTTTCAAAAAAAAATAGGGAGTCTTACTAAAATTCCAATAATGTAACCCAAGGTGTAAAAAAATACCTAAAACATTCTTTATATCGCGTGCGCTGTGAAAACTATTGATGATAGGTAATTATACTTGTGTTTTATAATTTTTAATTTTGAAATTTTGTTAAATATTCGTGCAAAGCCGGGGCGGGCCGCTAGTATCTCATATATTTGGAACAGCCCAACTGGGGAAGAACTACCACCTTGCAGAAAATCGCAGGTGTAATAACACCACTACTTTTTAGGTGTGTGGTTTTGTGTTGTGATGACAGTGAAGGACCTGCATGTCTAGCTGTCAACACAACGAACCCTTAATTCAATTACGGGTCGGCAACGCGCTTGCGATTTTTTTGAGAGTCGCAACTACCCGTTGGCTACGCTGTCCGCTTTCCATCAGGCTTGCATCAGCTTGTTTATGCCACCGATTTATAAAAAAAGTTGCGGCTTGTATCGAACATACAATCGTAAATTAAAGGAAGTGGATACTTCTTACGTTGCCTAACGATTTATTTTCGTTACTAAACTACCATCAATGTAAAATAAACCCAAATATAATAATAATGCTTTAGTATTTAATTGATATTCACCAATACCATCTCTTATTTTAGAGCCACCTAGCGTTAGTAACGGAACTAGAACTGAAAACGTTTCCTGTAGAGTAACTAACCCATACAAGCTGCCAGCAAAGAATTGTCCACCTCAAAAAGGAAGTTAATTTTCACATTTTGAAATTTAGTAGGTGGGGAATTAAAAAAAATGCTAATTTCTTTTTTTTATTTAGTTTTTTTTTGGGCTCATTCGACTCAAAATTCAATAACGCTATCGATTCTAGAAGAAGAAAAAAAGTGTCCTCAGAACAATTTTGTTACTTCCATACATTTATACGGTACGGTTTCGGAGGAATTTCCCCCCTCGGACGCTTCGACTGTGGAATGAGCTATGCCGAGGTTTTCCCGGGGAACTACAGTATAAAGGAGTGTATACATTTTTAAAGGGTCGGCAACGCGCATGTGACACTCCTGGAGTTGCTGGCGTCCATAGACTGCAGTGACCGCTTACGGTCAGGCGGGCTTCAAGCTACGCTTGTTTGCAACCGATGTGGTATAAAAAAATTATGTATAGCGATAACAAAACCGAAATACATTAATTGAAATATTGTATGTAATTTTGAGAAAGAGGTTAATCGTCGAATCCGACTCGGCTGGGCAGCGTTCGGGAAGGCACATCTTTTCGTCCAATATTCCGCAGTGTCTCAAGACGAAAGTCTTTGACCAGTGTGTGTTGCCAGTGATGATATATGGTACTGAAACGTGGTCGCTTACTATGGGCCTCATAAGAAGGCTTAAAGTCACTCAAAGAGCAATGGAGAGAGCTATGTTAAGAGTTTCTTTGCGTGATCGCATCAGGAATGAGGCCATCCGCAGCAGAACCAAAGTGACCGATATAGCCCTCCGAATCGCTAAACTTAAGTGGCAGTGGGCGGGGCACATAGCACGTAGAACCGATGGCCGTTGGGGCGGAAAGGTTCTCGAGTGGCGACCACGTACCGGAAGGCGTAGCGTGGGCAGGCACCCCACACGGTGGACCGATGACCTGGTGAAGGTCGCGGGTGTCCGCTGGATGCGGGTGGCGCAGGACCGGTCATTGTGGAAGTCTTTGGGGGAGGCCTATGTCCAGCAGTGGACGTCTTTCGGCTGACATGATGATGATGTAATTTTGGGAACACATTTTTTCTTTTCTAGGATTGAAAGCGTTGTTGATTCTGAGTTGAATTAACTCAAAAAGTCCATATTCTGAGAAAATATTAATATGCTCCACTTTTTTTGAAATTCCCCAGGTATGTCAACCTTACTAAGGGAGGTATTTCACTCATCCAATATCTTTGTCCAATATACATTTGATCAAAGAAATTGGATGATTTCATCCAACTTGGATGGGACCCCGACATTTGATTAACGATTCCGATGACAGTTAAATCAATATGGCTACGCATGAAAAAAAAAACTTGGACAAAGATATTGGATGAGTGGAATGGGCCTCAGTCAAAGAACTTTGATCAAAGATTTGACAAAGAAATTGGACAAAGATATTTGACGAGTGGAATACCACCCTTAGACGGAATGGCCGTGTTGGATTCATCACTGTGTAGTGCGTCATTCTTGTCTGTTGTATGTATTAGTTAATACGTTATAAATTTACGAAATGCATCGTTTATCTGTATGTGTCTCGTCTGTGTGGGAGTGTGTATAGTCTTATTTCGTCAATTACCTATAACAGAACAATAATTGTAGGGTATCGGACGGCGAAGGGTCGCCGGCCCGTCGCAAGCTCGTCCGCAACCAGAGCGAAGGTTCACCCAAGCCTAGTGACGTCTCCAGCGAGTTGCGTCGGCTCGTGGACCAGCCGGCGCGGCGACGGAGCGAGTACGGCGCCATTGGGGACACTGCGTGCATGGGGGACCACAAGGTAAGCCAATATGAAGCACACATAGAGACTACGAGGTATCGAAAATATACAGACATAACGAAAATATGCGGGCATTGTGACAAAATATACGAATATAGGATAATTCACAGTAGGCCGTTCCGTGTCCGGGCCGGCCCGTTTTCTTCTAGAGAAATACGCCGGCCGTTGCGTTTGCTGTCATAGAAAACGGGCCGGCCTGGACACGGAACGGTCTAAAGTAAGCACCAGTTGAAAACGAAAAAAAATGTAAATAAACAATGTATTGAATTCAAATTCAATATGTCTTTTACTGTGATTCATCCTTATCACTTGAATGTCGAGGACGCAAGAGGGTACACGTCGCTCACGAGACCTGGCACGAATTAATTGAATGAGTGAATGATAATTTCTATGTGTGCATCACAAAATGATTAAATTCAGGTTGATGCAATAAGTGATTATGATAATTGAGTTTTTAAATAATTTAGGCGCATAACCGCCAAATTGGAGTGTAACTAGATACATTTTCAAAATATTAACCCTTTGGATGCCAAGAACGCCTAAAGTGTAAGTTTGCTCAAGCATAACTATTAAATACTGAAGCTAACTTTTCTTCCACAGCCGATCTACCTCCGCGTGCTGCTGCAAAGCGACCGAGGTACCTTACCATGCTGCGAGCACTCCCTCCCCTCCCCGCTCTGCCCGCACTTCCCCTCCACCCTCTCCCTCCGCCCACGCCTAGCCCGCCTCGCCACAGACCCCGACCTCTACTACAGTAGAAAGAACAAACTAGACACCGCCAGCACACAGCTAGACGACATACCCGACGACTGTATTAAACGAACTAGGACCGGGTCCTTGGAGATCCTCAGGATCCCCGATGTGGAAATCACTTGCGCGGACTACTGCAGTTACGACGGTATTTTCGTCAACGATATTGACAATACTTTGCTAACCGTGCGACAGTGCTTAGACCCCTACACTCCTGAGAGTATAGATTCCCATACGCCCAACTTAGAAGCCGCTTCGTCCGGCTCCGAGGATCTATCTAACGAAATAGCTGATGGAATAGGCGATGTCAAAATAGATATACCTTATAATAAACTTACTAGAGATCGCAGTGTGTCGCCAACGCAATTGAAAAGTCGTCTAGACAGACTATTAAATGATGGGAAATTAGCAAAAGTGCCAGAGTTGCAGAGGCTTAATAGTAGAGACTCGTGTAAGTCGGAGGCTAGTAAGAAGGGAGGGTTATGTTGTCTAGCGTTGAAGTGTTACGGTTTCTGTAGTAAGCGGGCGCGGAAAGTAGACTGCAAATGTAATAGCTTGAGTTGTTGCACTTGCTAGCTTTTATCACAGTAAATTTATTAGCAGAAAGCTCAGTCTGTTAACTTTTTAGACGAATTCTGCGCACTTGCACTGCGAAGTCTGTTTAAATTTACTGTACCGAAGAGTGTATGTGTGACTCAAATCGCATGTTTGTATGGATTAGCTTCCCTGATATATATCTACTGTGATTTTGTGTACATTGTCAATGTAAAAACTACTTTAAGACTACTTTTCTTGTGAAAAGTGTTTTCCAAATGCATGGATAATTTTTATTTTGCTTGACGTTGTATTCTTATGGAATTGAATTTGGTGTATGACTTAGATTTCCTATTAAATTATTGACTTAAACATGTTGTGCCTTTGACAGGAAATGATGTAATGACATAACTAGTTATGTCAAATTCAATTTCTTCTTTGATGTTCAACCTCTAAATTTGTTTTTCAACTTTCACGAAATAATTTTATTAAATATATCGTTATTACTTTTTAATTATAAAAGACCATGTTAATCAAATAATTGATTTATTATATTTTAATACGTCGGATTAAAAAAACGACTTTAAATGTATATCTTAAAAATATTCTTACAATTCAATGTTTTTATCACATTGACATATTATTGTACATAAATACGATTTGACAAATACATTTAAAGCGAGTGCATTTTTTGTGTTAGTAATTTAAAGTATGGACTAAATACATTTTGCCATAAATAAATCAGTTGTATGGCTGTTGGTTTATAATATCAACCTAAAAGGTTGTTTTGACCAAATAAATGGTTTTTCTACCATTGAATCCTGACAAGACAGTTTTAGAATAATATTTTAAAACAATCTTCTATATCGGTTGTCTTTTATACTACTTTCTCTTTTTTTATTAGTCCTAATGAAAGAGATGGATACTAATAGATCGATTATCGAAATAATGTTAATTTATGCATGAGTTTAAACCGCATGTTGTGCTATATAATATTAAAATAATAAATAGTTAATAAGCATATTTAGTCATGTATTAAGTAAGTAGTTTAAGATCTTGTATAACAAGTATAAAATTCTTTTTCACATCCGCTATTCAGAAAAAGAGTCATTGTTGCCCTCAAATGAAGAAAGAAAAGTACAACTTTGATCCTTAATTTGAGGGCAACAATGACTTTTCTGAATAGCAGTATGTGCCACTCGACGGCAAAATCATTTCCGTCTTGGGCTTAAACACTTGAATCCCTGGTTACGCTAGAGATTCTTAAGTAGAATCTTGAGCGCACCGAAGGATTCCATACAACGCCCTCGCCGTAAATATATCCTTTTGGTCCCTTGAGACACAATCTACTATTAATGCAGTTAAAAACTAGTCGCGCACAGCTATAAGACTGTTGTTAACGTTCGATGCAATTTGAATTAAGATTTTAATATAAGCTGTGCTATTTATTAATATTAAGTAGAATCCCCCTGACCGGGTCGGGCCGTGGCGGGTCTACTAGATGTGAAGGAATTTGAACCGTATAAACTGTACTTACGTCTTATATTTGAATGAAATCGTGCATCCGTTGCGAGGCGATGGCAGCAGCTGCATTCAAATATGAACCGTATATACTATGAAGGCGGTTAAAATTCCTTTGGATCTGATATTATCTACCACTTTTAGCCTAGTTGGCCTACGAAGTTGGTGGTCCTGGGTTCGAATCCCGGACAGAGCATTATTTGTGTGATGAGCGCGAATAATCGTTTCTGAGTCTTGAATGTTTTTTTTTATGTATTTAAGTACAATATTTATCTATCTATATAAATATGTATATCGTCGCCAAGTACCCATAGTATACTTGAAATTATTTTGAATGTCCGAATTGTATCAAATTAATCAGTTCAAAAAGCTACCTTACCAACCAAGTAAAAAGGTTCAAAGTCAAATGACAGATTTTTAAAAAGACTGTCATATTAAATAATTTCAACTATACAAGCTTTGCTTAGTTTGGAACTAGGCCGATTTGTGTAATATTATCGAAAAATATTTATTTATTTATTATTTTATTTATGTGTTCCGGCCAAGCCCGGTCGTTGAGAATTGTGCTTTAGAATCAATTAAAATTAAAATACCAAATGGTTTTAAGTCTAGTCTAACTGCTCAAGTCGTGAGTGTTTGTTAAAGAACATAAAAAATACCTCGAAATTTAAATTATTGAACAGTTACTTGAGTTCTCATTTGCGGGGTTTGTAACGGGTTACAATTGAAGGGATGTTTACAAAAACAACATAACTGACTACACTGGTCGACTCCTGAGCCCATTATAAATGTTCCTCCAGAAGTGTCAACCGGTCTAAGCAGATATGTTGTTTTTGTAAACATCCCTTCAATTTTACCGGTATTTAACTTATACCGGTTAATTGTTATAGGTTACGTTTTACGTTCGAACGAATTGATTTGGGAACGTTATTTCGGAGCGCTCCCTAACCGGTTACTCGTTTGGACACGGGATCAATGACCGCAATCTAGCCGGTTTTGTTTCTGTTCTTATGTGTCCATGATATGATGGCAGGCGAAAGAAGCTTGCGAATAACGTCCACTACTATTAAAGACAACAACATGACAACTAAATGAAAAATGGAATCGAATAACATAGAAAACCACTCCTGTATTCTTATGGTGCTGCCACACTGGCTGTTATAAATGAAGGGATGTTTACAAAAACAACATAACTGACTACACTGGTCGACTCCTGAGCCCATTATAAATGTTCCTCCAGAAGTGTCAACCGGTCTAAGCAGATATGTTGTTTTTGTAAACATCCCTTCAAATGATATATTACTTTTTTTTTAATCGTATGGCATTTATTTACTAACCGTGAGATCTTCGAGAAGACAAGTACGGTTGCCAGTTTTGTTGCACTTTTAGCACCACCCAGGGGTCACGTGTAGGGTAACGGTGGGTACTCCCTACGGACGTGGTGCAACTTCGACCCCCCTTTGTCAAGTGAGTGGGCAACTTGACTGTTAGAAGTTCTCAAGCCGCCCGAAGGCCTCTAACTTGGCTTAACGACTGCTGTCGTAGACAGCAGCCGGGATCAACGGTTTGACGTGCCTTCCAAAGCACGAGAGCGCTCAGTTAGTAACCACTCAAAGCGGTCACCCATCCAAGAACAGACCTGCGCCCACATTGCTTAACCTCGCATACCGCACGCGGTAGGCGGGTGCCGCTGGGCCACGAGCGCCTTATATGACATTGTGTAATAAGGATAAGACTATGTAACACTGTGATGTTGAAGAAAGATAGTTGCTGTTTTATAACATTTATAACAGTCAGTGTAGGAGTACCATTAAGCGAGCGGTTATTCACCCTCTTAGACGGAGGAACCGCTCTCTAACCGGTAAATGGTTTTCGTTCCCTGTTTGCGCTCCGAGATATTAACCGGTTATAGCGATGTCCTTGCGAGAGTAATCTTTATTATGGGTTAGGCTCTCAAAGTGTGGCTTTGACCTAACCGGGTTACAAGCCCTCCCCATTCCCAAGCAAAAGTCTTGTATCTTAGTCAATAAAGACTATTTCTAATTGAACCGTTGTAGAAATAACGCCTTATTGACATTGCGAAATTTGGTAATTTTGCTTGGGACATATTTTTATTTGTAGTTTTTGTTATGTCAGGCACATAATAACTTATTAAAAGTTAATGCAATTTTCTCAATGCAATATAGTTTATTATAGTTTTTAGTGACATACGACGAACAACTTAAGTAATTTTAATATTGCGCTTTCTACGAAATATTTACTGACAAAAAATATACTCAGTGTCTTGAAAGTCAAAATTCAGGCATCGAAGTTTATTCTGCGTGGTTTTTATTTACTGAACTGTGGATGTTATATGCTTACATTTTTGCACACGTAAACTCACGCCTATATTCCCAAAAGGGCAAGCACATGAAAATTAATTTCCGGGCAACTCTTAGCTATACTTTTTGTTTATTTGGGTGCATTTTTGTGTTATATTTTAATACACAGAGACAAGATTAATATATAATAATAATATTGGGGGGACAATCTTACACAAATCGACCTAGTCCCAAACTAAGCAAAGCTTGTCCTATGGGTACTAGACGACGATATACATACTTATATAGATAAATACATACTTAAATACATAGAAAACATCCAAGACCCAAGAACAAATATCCGTGAAAAATGCACAAATAAATGCCCTGGCCGGGATTCGAACCCGGGACCTCTAGCTTCGGAGGCAGAGTCACTACCAACTAGGCTAAACAGGTCGTCAATTATTCCAATATCTTTGCTACACGAAACAAAAAATAACCTCAATTGGCTACACAGATGTTACAAAAGTTACGAAGTAATAGATGCTGCACGACCCTAGGGACGGGGCATTTCGGACTAGTATGTATACCGTCGTCTAGTGCCCATAGTACCCATAGTACGCAAATAAAATATTACTTACTTACTTACTTACAAGCTTTGCTTAGTGTAAGACTAGCTGATTTGTGCAAAATTATCCATAAGTAAAAAATATTTGTGAATCTTGAACATTCCCAATCTATAATTCTTGTGGTAAAAGTACAATAATAAACCATATTTTCTTTTACTATATTTTCTTGGAAAGCGCAATCTGTGTGTTTGTATTAACTTAATACGCTAGCACGTATATTGACAATATACCTACACAAAATTACACAATTTTTTTTTTACGTAACGTGCACTTCAAAATGTACCTTATGCCTAAGATGCGATGTTCTATAATCCCTCGGTGCTAATTTTATTGTAGTTTTAATAAACATTCCGCACTGAATTTGGTTTTTTATGTTTTTCCTTGATTTTTATGTAGACATGTAGAGGAGATATTTTGCTATAAAAGCTGTGACTTGAGTTTTATTATATATAAATTCAATCTTTTTATAATTTATATTGCTGATTGAATTAGCTCGTTGTCATTACGCCATCGGGTATATTAAAAAAAAGTAAAAAAAAAAAACACTTCACGATAGTGTTTTCTGTAATGATAACGAGCTAATTCAATTAGCAATATCCATCTCCTCCCTTAATTATAATGAATTAATCGACATTATGTTACTAAGTAACAGGAGATGGACAGAGAAAGACCACATCTATGATATTGCTATTTTAATGGCATGAGTTTTACATTGACTTCGAAACTGTATTGTATTAATAAATTAAAATAAATAAACTGAAATCAGCTATATACTAACTGACAAAAAAAATTGTAATCCTTTAATTGAGACTTGGTTTTATAAAGACCCACCGTACTATTTGTCATGTTTCTCCCTCTCTCTATAGACCAGATGTCAGATGTAATGGTAATTCGGTACAAGTTTACAAGCTTTTATTTAACCTGCACTGTTTGTATGTAAGTATATACAGGGTGATTCGGGAGACGTGAGCAAAATCAAGACTACAGATTCAGTAGATCATAAGCTACTGCTTCGTGCCACTATTAGTGAAATTAACGTTCATTTATCTTTGGTGTTGAAAACAAAATGTTTTAAATTATTTACGAAATTCATTGGCACTCTACAATCAGAATACTTCAGTCAAGTGATAAGTGTCAAATTGAACGTCATCCGAGTCCGATTACTTTTGAAATATCTCACTCAATGTGACAATTTACTTTCTTCGTAATCAAAGTGCTGTCATAACAGTTAGAGGTTTAATCTTTATAAACCAGTTGTTTCAGGGTGACCATGATTGTAGAGGATTAAACTTTAACTTAACAAAAATTAAAATACAGGAAAAAGGTATGGGTGTTTTACTTAAATACAACGGTGAACGATTCATTGCCATTTACTATGTATGTAGTGTTGGTCCTTTTCCAATTAATTTTGTACTAAAGCAGTAACGCTGCTAACGAAAATTTCATATTGAAGGGAAAAATTGAAAAATTTAATGCTCCGAGCAATTTTCCCTTCTATTTGAAATGCCCGTCAAATTGTTTTAAGGGCCGACTTACTATGGAAACCCGACTATGGCCTTTGATATATTTATGGAATTTCGGTGACGTGATAATTATTAACAAACTCCACTTATATGAGAATTTATTAACTTACAATTATTTTGCATTAAAATTTTGCCAATGCTCACTTCGCCCGCGGCTTCCGAGACTAGACAAAACATTTTGGAACTGTTTATTATGGCACCACCGAGCTGATGTAATGATGGAGACAGGTGGTCATAGCAATTCCTAAACTACACAAGATAAACCCATCGTGTTTGGGCTCATTCGAACCGTCTCAACGAGTAGTTGATGACCGGATAAAAGTACAGTTTGGAAATAAAAGCTTGGACCAAGAATATATATTTTTTTGACATTTAACTTACCAAATAAGGTATGACGGATCTTTATAAAACCGAATTGTTAATTCTAATTTTGTATTGAGCAGTAACATAGCTAACGAAAATTCTAAATTTCAAATGAAAGCTAATCATTTAGTGCTCTGAGCAGGATTCGAACCTGCGACATCTGGCATACACGATACGCGGCCAATTTCCCCGCTTGCTGGCCGCTGTTTATTGGCCGCGTAGGTATGTCAGATGTCGCAGGTTCGAATCTTGCTCGGAGTAATAATTTTTTTAAAGTGTTAATTCGTAGTTAATTCGATGTGTGCATGTGTTAGTGAAATTGTGTTTTTTTATTAATTTGTGCACAGTTTTAGTGTTCTTCGTTCACGTAGACGTCGCATTGTGTGGCTTTGCTTGTAAGTATTTTTTTTGTTTATATTTTCTAATTAATTTCCGTATACTTCTTTTATATAAAATAGATAAAGTACCTCTAAGCTATTAAGGAAAAAAAAGGCTTATTAAAGATACAGTACCTCTAGTATATTTCTTTCCAAACATAAACGCACACTTTTTCGTTTAGAGCACTTTCATATAAAGGCGTTTCTGCTGCTGCAGCTACAGCGCTACTAAAATCAGTGATAAATTTAGAGATCAAAAATGTAAACAAGTGAGTTCCCACCATAAAAATTTTTACGTATGCAGTAGGTAATTGAAATAAATTGGAATACTTGAAGTAAACTACCGCGTTCAAAACTTAAGCGAAATAAATTTGAATCAAATCAAAAAATAACCACTCTGAATTAAATAGCGTTTTTAATAACGTATTGGTATTGTTTTAATAAAATACGTGGAGATATGATTTATGCTACTGGCAATGACAAGAGGTTTTAAAAAGGAAAGTCATGTCAGATTGACAGTTGTTTGTTTACATTTTTGATCTCTAATTCCATCTCAGACTTTAAATATGTATGGATACGACTCGCGTTACTGCAGCGCGACTTAGAAGCGCTACATGTGAAAGCGCTCTAAGGCTGGGTTGCACCAAACCGTCTGTAATCGTAAGCTGTGTTCGTTAAAATTTGAATGTATGAAAAGTTTAACAAGTTTATATGGGATGACAGCTGCTGGCGCCGTATTTAACATAGATCAGTCTGTGATCGTAAGTTGGTGCAACTCAGGCTATGTCTCAATTGTATAGCAACGAATAGTTACCACCAAAGGCCGCCAGAGGCGCTGTTCGCTTTGCCTTACAAATTGAGACTAAACGCAAACATGTGTGTGTGTGTTTGTGTTTATGTTTCGTAAAATTATATTTTAGAGGTATCGTAGTGAATAATACTTTTTCATCGGCTAAAATCGAAATACAACTAGTTCCGAAGTGGCTAACAATTATAGTATTAAATGATTGATAAGTTCATGTCTGTTTAGGCGAAGGATAGGGCAAGGCATTATCCATACAAACGTTGTGCAAGTTGTATTTGTTAGATTTGGCACTACGGCATTTAATTTAATTTTTTGCTTGTAGGTACATATAGATTTAATTAGAAATTTTGCCTTATTTAAAAAAATACTAAAAGTAATTAAGATTTTAAAAAATACGCATCTAGCTAACAGAAAAATACGCATCTAGCTAACAGAAAAATACGCATCTACGCTGAGAAAGAGCTTAACTTACGCCGCCTTAATGTGAAACTTTATAAGAATAAGAATAAGAATAAGAATAATTTATTAAAAATTCATTTTACAATTATGTTATTATAGCCTAAACTTATCTATAGAGAACAAATATCACGTGCCTGAACTAGGATGTTTCCTGTGTTTCAGGCAAATGGTCAGAGTTATTGCATTCATCTACAAAAATTAAAAACGCGTTAATTCTTATTATTTAGTACAATTACTGATAACAGAAAAAAAAACATGGATTAGATTCTTATTATGTAAGTACAACTAATTAAGACTACATAAACTAGGTATGTACTAACGTAGGCGTAATATAAAAGACAAAAAATATGATATTTCATTTCACAATAGACAATAACTCCTCTGTATCTTCGTATGACATGTTGAGTAGTGCATCCTGGAGTTGTTTCTTACATTTAGTGTAGTTAAGCGGGTATATGTTAAACTTTGCATTCAGCCTATTATAAAGAAATGGGCCAAGGAAACAAAAAAATCTAGACGAAAAAGCGTGTTTCTTTTTTATATTTGTTGGGCAAACAATATCTTTACGTCGTTTAGTAGTGTGATCAGTGCTGTAGGGTATAGCAATGTGCTGTTTTAAAGCTGTGGTCAGTATAAATAGTTGCCGAACTGTTAGAACTTCGCATGATTTATAAAGGAGTTTAGTGGGATAGAGGAAAGGCCGGTAAGTAGAGACCTTGAGAATCGCTCTTTGGGCTCTTTCTAGGTTTAGCAATGTAGTTTTCGCCAAACCACCCCATGATGAAATGCAGTAGGTTAATACAGATTGGCATAATGCAAGATACACTTGTTTCATTCGGAATGGATCCGCGATGGGGCGTAATCTTTTGAAGACATATATTAACTTACGAATTTTGCTGCATAAGGCTTCCACATGATATTTGAAACAGAGACATTCATCGATTATGATACCTAAGTACTTTATTTTGTTAGTCATAGTTATCGTTGGACAGATGCATTGATTATTAGTGGGATCTTTACAATAATGTGCATAGAGCTTTTGGATCGTAGGCGCTGTATTTGATTTTCGCATAGAGAACTTTATGTAATTTGTTTTATCCGAGTTCAATGTTAGTAGGTTATCTTGAAGCCACTTGTTTACAACGTTAAAGCCTTGTTGAGCGTATTCATACACTTCGTCTGACGATTTCGCAGAAAAAAGTAGGACAGTGTCATCAGCGTAGGAAATTATTTTGCCGCTGTTTATTTTTAGATTGCAGAGGTCGTTAATGTAAATTAAAAATAGGGTAGAGCTTAAAATACTTCCCTGGGGTGTACCAAAACAGGTGTTTTTTAGGTCAGAACTGAAAACATTGTCTATTTTTGTACATTGCGTACGTTCGTCTAGGTAGTCTGCGAATAATTTGAGCTGGGTGCCCCTGATACCTAGCGCTTCAAGCTTGTGCAATAAGATGGGCTTTGAAACGGTGTCAAAAGCTTTTGCAAGGTCTAGGAAAATCCCTAATGTCTGATAACCCTTGTCAAGTTCCTGGACTAAGTAGTTGGTCAATTCATGAACAGCGTCGGCAGTTGACAGGTTGGACCTAAAACCAAACTGGGCCTTTGACAGAATAGCCTGTTTCTCAAGATATTGTACAAGTCTTTTATTAATAATTTTTTCCAGTATTTTAGATGTCGATGAAAGTAGTGAAATGGGTCTGTAATTTGTTATTTGATCTTTACCGCCCGATTTGTAAACCGGAACTACGATGGCTTTTTTTAGACATTTAGGGAAAGTTCCTTCGGAAAGGCATTTTTTAAAAATGTGCGTGAGAGGTGGAACCAAAATATGTCTGAAACGTTTAAGTACTTTATTTGATATACCATCCCAACCAACTGCAGAATCGTTTTTTAGGCTCATGATAATTCTTTCCACCTCTGCTTCGTCAGTGTCTATCAACGCAAATGATTTTAACGTGTTGTGAGCTGTAAAGGTGCTGGGAGCAGGTACTGGTGAATTTCTTTGGACTGATTCTGCCAGATTTTTACCTATATTTACGAAAAATTCATTTGCTCTATTAGCAGATGTGATATGTGTTGTCTGTGATTGAAGTAAACTTGAAGAAGATTCTTTTTGTTTTGTTGTGTACGTAACTTTTTTGATACATTTCCAAATTAATTTGACGTTGGTTCCCGCCAATTCTAGTTGCTTTTTTTCATAGCTAATTTTAAGATTCTTAAGTAACGTATTACAAAAATTACGGTATCTTTTATATGAAGATTGTAAAATCAAATTGTCTGGGTTCGATTTAGCTTTCAAATGCAGTTTATCACGATGTCGCATACATCTAATAAGGCCAGGCGTAATCCATGGCTTGATATTATAATATTTATTACTCAGACGTGTGTATGAAGTATTATTTAATATTGCTTGTTGGACGTTTTTAATCAGATATGACATACATGTATCGGCGTCAGCAAAAACATAAACTGGGTCAAAATCAATGTTGCTTAAGTCATCTTTAAGTTTGTTTACATTCAATTTGGAAACTATTTTTGTCCGATTTTTATTGGGTACTTTACGTAATAAGGTTAGTAGGGCCGCTTTGTGGTCTGTAATTGAGGAGTTAATAATGAGTGCTTGTGCTGGGAGACTTGATTTAAGCATGATGTGGTCTAAACAGGAGCCACTTTGGTGCGTGGGAAGCGTGTGCGCGGGTAGTAACCCGTGAAAGGAACATAAGTTAAGGTAGCTCTGAGCTGCGGAGTCGGTGGTTTGGGAAGCGATATTAAGGTTGATATCTCCTATCAATATAATATTTTTATATGATGTTAAGTTTCCTAGCGCTTTGTCTAACGAATCAGTAAAATCATTGATGTTTCTAAAAGAAGGAGGCCTGTATAAAGCCAAGATTGCATAATCTGATTCGATTTTTATGAGAAGCCGATTACAGTCTATAATATTTGGTTCTTCAACGGTGACTTTCAGATGATTTTTCGTATACACAACTACTCCATCATTTTGATTATAGTTGAAGTTGCTGAAATACATATTGTAACCTGGAATGTTAGGCAAGTTGCAATGTTTATTTAGCCAACATTCGGTCAGAACAATGACATCACAATGTATACCAAGTCTTTGTTGGAAAACATTAAAATTATCAAAATTTTTGAAAATACTACGTATATTTTGTGTTAGTATTGTAAGTGGATTACGGCAAGGGTAAATATATTGTTTGCAGTTTTCAACATCGCAGGTTTTGGACTCTGATACAGAGAAGTTATCTAGGTCAGAAAGTAAATAGTTAGCCATATAAACAAGAGTACTAGGAATATAAATTAGAAGGCGGCGCTCTTAGGCGCCTTCATAGTCTATGGAGTTGATATACCTTTTCTCGGCTAGCTTCCTAGCTGGGCATTCGGCATCGCCTGTCTCGTGGTTACACGGCTTCTTGAAGTGCAAGCATGTTGCACATTTTGGTGGCTCGGATTTTTTGGTGCACTCCTTTATTGAGTGGCCTACGCAGCCACAGTGCCCGCAGGTGTCGACCTCCATTTTACATGTTTTTGCAGCGTGTCCGAACATTTGACATTTGTAGCATCTTGTTACTAAAGTAAAATCCCTCACAGGACATGATGACCAATTCACGAAGATCCTCTCATTCGAAATTAGGGCCTTGCGGATAAGCGCTGGGACTTCAATGATGTAATTGCAAGTTTCTGTGTCCTTCTTTCCTGATTTGTGGCTCAGTCTAGTTGTGCTCAAAAAATTTTCAAGGGTTAATTCATGCATTTTTTCGGCAAGGTTTTGTTGGTAAATGCATCTGAAGACTTCTGCTTCCTGCATGGCTGCTGGCACACCGATGACTACGATTCTGGGCTTTCGTTTTTGTGGTTCATCCACTGTGAGTCCAGAAGTACTGAGCTGGGCCGATTGTTTTAACTTCAAGACATCGTCTTTGGAGTCAGTGCTGATAACCACCCCACCGTTCTTTACCTTGCGTAGCCCTCTCACGTGCAGCTTCATTTCATCAGGCTTAATGATTTTCTGGACTAGGGACTTTGTTTCTTCGCTCGATTTTTGTCTGTCAGTAGGATAAATTGCTACTGAACTAATATTAGTAGGCTGGACGAATTGTGTGCTATTTTTCTTTATCATGTCGGCAAAGGTAATGGTTGCTGGGATGGGTTTTGAGGACTCTTCTATAGATTTCTTTAATTCCTGGATGCGCAGCGAAAGGTCATATTTCTCCTGTAGATGTTGGTTCGAATGAAAATTCTGGATAGCTTTTTGTTTAAGTGCCTGATACTCTATTGCCAATTGAGATGTGCAGTGGCCTACTTTGCGACATAAAGAACTTACTCTGTTTTTCTGGTCAGAGTTTAACTTTCCCTCGGAGGAGATGACACAGACTTCATTCAGGTACTGCTCAATTGACTTCATCCAGCCTTGGAGTTCCACTGTCGAGATGATCTTCGGACTTTCATCATCCTGTTGTGCGGGCGCGGTTGTGGGCGCGGGTGCGGGAGCGGGTGGGGGCTGCGGCGTGGGCGTGGGCGGCGGGGTCCGACGCATTAACCCACTCCGGTTGAATGGGCTGTTTTCACCGGACATTTTTCTTAGTTTTGAAACCAATCACAAAATATAATACCACTTGACATTATAAACAATGCTTAAATCGGCAATTGAAGTGACACAGATATTTGGTTCCGCGTGATGTAGAGCTAGGTCACTATTTTGCAGATGAATATATATATTATTGCGAGACACGTCCGATCTCAATGACGACTCTGATATGTCATGAACTCTCTTATGACTCAATGTCAGAATGAAAAATGTTAGTATTTTGCCATTTGACATGACAGATGTTAAAATAATACAGGTAATTGACAACATTTAATTTTTTTAAGCAGGCATTTTTCAGATGAAATCTAATAGACGATAAAAAGTTTAGTAAAACCATATTTCTAAATCTCGAAAATGTCCCGGTTTCATATACATAAATGAAATTCAAAAGTTCCTCATTCTAAAAGAGAGTAAGTGACAAGTAAAGCGTCACGGCGTAACAAATCATACAGAATCACTGTTACTAAGACAGATTTACTAAAGAAAGTGGTCTGCTGTTCTTTTTGTGCGCTGTGACTGCCACAATTTCATAGTAGTGGCGTCATTACTACGATGGTACAGTACGATTACTTTGAGTTTATTTATTTATTTATTTTGGCAACAAAACAGTCATTACATGAGTGTTACAATAATTCTTACTTATACTATTTAATAGACCTGACAGTGCCGAAACCGATGTGAAGTAATTCACTTAAAGAGAAATACAAAAATGTGAGCTTACATAGCTGCATAGACGTCGCGGAAATTACATTTAAATTCTTTAGTGATTCTATACAAAGAGAAACAGTTTGTAAGGCTACTTAAAAAGTAAAAGTTGTTAGTACAAAATAAAAGTAAAAAGAACGTGAATTATTTATATCAAAATCATTTCACAGGCTAGTTTGAAACCATCAAAAGTTATTTAATCATCAAAGGTTATTTAATTAAATTATGCTTAAGTGTCTTCAGACTTTTTAAACATACATTGCGTAATTTTATTTTTGAAATTATTCAGTGACAGATGGAATGGATCTATATGTGCGAAACATTTGTTATATAATTCTGGGGCACGGGAAAAGAAGCAGTTTCGAGTGTATTTTTTTTTTGTTACATGGTAGAAAGAGATTTTTGGTTCGAGAGGAGCGTACGGGCAATTTTTTTCGACTAATAAAATTTTATTTTTACCACTGACATGTACTCTTATTCCATTGGATAGTGTACTTTAGCGTAATAGAGTTTCTATTACATAGACACTGTCTTAAAAGCGTATTTTTGTAATACAAACTTTATTACATAGGCGTTAAAGTAGACTATCCAATGGAATAAGAGCATATGTCAGTGTTTAACTCAAATTAATCGTACTGTAGGCTTTCTTCCATTTTCGTGAATATTTAGAAAACTAATAGATACAAAAATATATAAAAAAATTGTTTTTTTTTGTAAATAAATTAAAGAAATGAGTTAAGATTTCATACTACCTACTTACTTAAAAATTTGAAATTTTGTCTATTGATTGTCACTTCCTCGGGTCTAGGCTCTAGCCTTATTCCGATTGTACCCGATGGGAGAGAATTATTTACCACCACCATCCACCACCATATCAGCCAAAGGACCTCCACTGCTGGACATAGGCCTCCCCCAAATTCACGGGGGGTATTTGCCATAATCGCCACGCTTGGCATGCGGGTTGGCGATCGCAGTATCTCCACCGTACTCCAGGGATGCTGCTGCCCATCCCCCGGTGGTCTTGGTCGTAGTTTTAGGACATACCCGGGTAAATTTGAAATGTTGTCAATTGATTGACACTTCTTCGGGTCTAGACTCTAGCCTTATTCCGATTGTACCCGATGTGAGAGCATTATTTACCACATCTGTTAGCATTTGACCACTATACCTGGAGGCGAATGATGGTTGCAATTTTTAACCGACTTCAAAAAAGGAGGAGGTTCTCAATTCGACTGTTTTTTAATGTTTGCTACCTCTGAACTTTCGACTGGGTGAACCGATTTTGATGATTATTTTTTTATTTGAGAGCACCCGCTTTCGTCGCGTGTGGTCCCATATTAATTTGGTCCAGTTCTGACAAGGGCATCCATTAGAAAACTATATGTTTTAAATTTGCATTAAGTATGTGCACGATAAATGGACGAATAACTCGGTTGAAGTCGGGTTTTTTTATTAAAATTATATCACTTATCGTTGTGGATAACATATTCGTCACTTTCTGACAAGTATGCGAGTGCGAGACTGCGAGAGTGACTGCGAGGTGTGTCTTAGGGAGGTATTCCACTCATCCAATATCTTTGTCCAATATACATTTGATCAAAGAAGTTGGATGATTTCATCAAACTTGGATGGGACCCCGACATTTGATCAAAGATTCCGATGACAGTTTAATCAATATGGCTACGCATGAAAAAGAAATTTGATCAAAGATTGGACAAAGATATTGGACGAGTGGAATACCACCCTTATCCACGATTATAAGTGATAAAATGGCAACCATCTAACGCCCGTTGGTAACTGATGACGAGGTCGAAGATGTTATATGCGTAGGTACCTAGACAGTTCCTGCTCACTTGAACGTTAAATCCCTTTCATTATAGTCGTTCGTGTTAGTGGTCTCTATACAAAAAAAATCGACAGTAAATTGTAACAAACATTACAACTATAAGCGTGCCGTTGATTTCTTTGGTATAGTTTGGTTCATTTTGATGATTCATTAACATAAGGACACTTTCAGGTAACTTCCGCCAAGAGTTTCATTCGGAGATTTCGCCCAAACACCCAAAACCTGATGATCAAGACTTCAATGACGCCCCGGATACGCCAGCGACCCGCTTCATTCACTTCAACGTTGACAGCCAAGCTAATATCTTCAAGGAAACTGACATTTAACTTGACTAAAGTTACTTAATATTTGCATGAGGGAAGAGGGTAGGTACAGGTAGTGCAAAAATACGGGTGAGCACAACTTACTCAAAAAAACTCACATAGCTCGGTTGTATTAGCGAATTCATATTGCGAGAGTATTAATACGAAACATATTTTTGCACCTGAATGTACTAAAAACCTATGCTGCCGTCACATATACGTGGGAAACACAAACTATGGTACTTGAGTACTATTTTAGTCATATTGTCTTCTATCAAACAGATCTTTTCATAAATAATACTCACTCGCAGTGCGATATATTATGTATAGTTAGAATTTCCAAAGCATCTTCTACAAAACGAAATTATATGGTTAAGCCACCGTGTTTTCCCCTGGGGTGAAAATTCATTATGGATACCACCGCACCGCGGGGACAGTGCGGAGGTTATGTCGGACTTGCACCGACTAAAAACCCCCGATCGTCCTCAAATCATTTCGGACGGCTCTGGGACCTCCGTCGGAACGCAACAGTGCCGCCCTAGAGTCACCTCTGTGGGTCCCACCATCTGTTTTCATGGACGATCGCAGCCCCCAACTGCGACCGTCTTCGACCCCTAGGACCTTTTAGTCGCCTTGTACGATAGGCAGAGGATACCGTAACCGTATTCTATGCCCGGGCTACAGGGCGCATAGATATTATTATTATTGCTTGGTTAATTGTGGTCATTTTATGCCGCTTCGATCAGTATTTGATCTATTGTGGCAGCCCTTATAGTTCGTTGCTTATACCCACTGCTTCCAAGAATTTCCAGACTCTTTGGGCTGCAATTTGTTGTACCTCCTCTGGTTGCATGATGTGCCTCCCTAGGTAGATACTTCTTTTGCGCATAAGTGGTCCACACGAGCAGAGAATGTGAATGGCTGTCTCCTCTGACTCTTGGCAGAACCTGCATGCTGCGCTTTGTTTTAAACCCATTTTAGTTAGGTGTTTGTTTAGTTTGCAGTGACCAGTGAGTATTCTTGTCACTGCGCAGGTTTTGTGTCTTTTGAGTTGTAGTAGCTCTTTGGACAGCTTGCCATTATAACCTTCTATTAAAGCTTTCGATTGTACCAGTCCTTTTGTGAACTTCCACAAATCGATGGCTTTTGATTTGTTGTTTAGCAGAGAGCTTACCTTCCGTTTGGTTATACCGCAGAACGGTTCTGGGCCGATCAGGGGCATAGATAAGTCACCTGCCAATAGATTTGGAAATAAACTTGCCTGAAATTGTAGACGCTTTATCATGTAAAGTCCTCTAACTGCCCACAATACATGAAATTGCCAATGATGTTGGAATCAACTGCAAGAGGAAATATAGTTGAGTATGTTTTGTTTTAAAATGGAACAAAACAAAGCTGATGCAAGTATGTTCCTATTTAGTATAAGATTGAAGAGGAAAGGCGTCCTCTTTGGGGTAGAGGTTATATTACAGTTGACTACAGTTTTACTGTCTTGGAGAAATATTGCCAAGATATAATTTTGAGCACTTCGTTCGTATAGCTCCTTTTGCAGAGCATAGATTATTTTTCTCAATGAATGTAAAATTTTAGATCAATCGATTTAGGTACAGTCAGCGTCATGTAGTACGTAGCAGCCAAAGTGGCCAAATAGTTGGGTACACCATACAAAATATAAGGTGTGCCGAACTATTTGGCCACTTTGACTGCTACGTACTATATGACTCTGACTGTACCATGATTATCATTTCATAGCTAATAAAAGTGCGAGTGGCTGGTCATTGTGGCACTCTTTGGGGGAGGCCTAAATGTCCAGCAGTGGACGTCCTTCAGTTTATATGATAATGAGATAATAAAAGCCAGGTAAATGTTCCAGAACCAATACTAGACACTTTCAATTTTAATTCAAAACAATACAGGCGAATAATATACGTGGTATTTATTAGTCATTAAAGAGGTCAACCATTGGTGCATTTACCTTGCCACGGTTAGGCATAAACTTAGCCGTATGGAGAGAAGCTATGTTTTGTAGAAGATGCTTAAATAATGCTTCAAGATACTATATTATCTAGTTTGTAGTTAATTTTCAAGCTTAAATTAAGTTACTTATGCGACATACTCTAGTCCATTTAATTTAATATGTTTAATTAGATTATTAATACTAAGCTATAGTTTAGTTAGTCAAATACTTCTATATTTTAGTATAGTTAGATATTTATTATGAATTGTATTGCTGTATATGACTAATTATATTCATATAACAAACTATATCCAAGCCCCTATTTCATATTTCACCAAGTTGACAATTAGCATCTGACAATGAATTCCACTTACATTGCTGGTCGATAATCTCGAGAGTAAGGATTTCTATAGAGATCCTATACGAGTTTCACCAAGGGGGACAGAAAATCTCTTATGCAGCTAAATTGAGAACTAATCTTAAACCTGTTTAATTTGGCCGGGTAATCGTTTATTTGCCTCAAACTATTTGACTTGAGGTTTAGATGACATTGAGGCAAATAAAGAAAACCGGAACTATGACAAGGACTTCTCGCTCTTAGCGGTATTATTATTTGACGTCTATTCTGTGACCTCTGGGTACTCTGAGTCGATTATAGTAACGTACTGCCCAGCGGCTATTGGCTATGTGCGAAGTAGGTATAAGAACTGAGGCAAGCTAGGCGATCGCAACGCACAACATGGCAGTAATGTGTAGCTTCCGGGGACATCTGTCAAATTTCCTTTCACGTTTCTTATTAGTTTCCTACGATTCGTTTCGTTTGTATTTATTTCTTTTCTTATTTATATCAGTAGAGTTTCCAGCAAGGGGTCTTTCTCGTTCATTAAAATATAAATAAAATATTCATGTGCCATTATTTGACACCTCTGAGTTTGTCATTGTCCCGGGACCCATGACGTTTGACGTTTCAGACGTGCACATAGCCAATATTTATCGATCCAGCAATATGCCGAAATGTCATTGTCACCTGACTGACAACTGTCAAGTTTGTGAAATAGCGGCCCTTTTTAACTATTTGAGAAGTGTCACACAACTGACAATCCTCCGTACTGTACTGGATTGACAAGTGGCAATGGCCTGCTATCGTAACTTTTTGACCCAAAGATGGACTCTGAATTGTCAGTCAGGTGACAATTGTTATGTTAGTTATATGGGAGCCAGGACTTACCATGCTATAGGTAGCGTTTTCCCTCAAATACCTCTAGCGGGATTTATTTTCACAACAAACTAATATATACATTAAAAGGATTCTTTAAACTTAAGGTAGCCCGGGGCATTGTCCCCAGCACGCCGGCCGCATTTCCCTGCTGAATTGCCATGCTCAGCCTTTGGGCTATGTAGGAACCTGCCCTTAGGTCGCCAGACATACTGACTTATTTTTTAGATAGATCTTTCACTATGCCTTTAGTGTCAGGTGACCATGGACCGAACGTTTCTACTGCATGTGCCGCAAATATGTAATTGCTTTTGGAGAAAACATATTTACGGCACTTGACCAATTGGGCGTCATAGTTTTCATTGATTCTTACTCGTAAGCATAGATAAACTATGCTCGTAAGCCTTATTTAATGATACACGCCTTGCGCGAAATATTACCAACTATTTACTATCGAATGCTAATACGTATACCCCTTTTTTAAGTTTTGACAAGTAAAAGTCAGTTAACTTTGGCAACACTAGTCTAATCGCCGTCGTTAATGGGGTAATGGGATAATGTCAACATCGCGCATTTTAAACTTGTTTGGATTATGCTTCAATATTTACGTGATACGTAATATTGTGATAAGAGAGTATCGCGTGAGAATCACAGTGTAAAAGGCCTCATCGGGCGATCGGCTCAGTGTTTCTAGTCTGAGTTGTAAAATTGTAGGCAATTGTACCTTGTAGCTTCGTGGGTCCTACAAGCTCACTTACTGAATCAGGTATACTTAGTCTTACAATAATCGCTAAAAATAGGCGTCAACCGCTGTATTGGCAGGTTAATGTAACAGCTTTTTTCCTGTCATTACTTCTATATTTCTATTCACTTGACTCAGGCTCTTAATCTTACAAAGATCGCTAAAAATAGGCGGCAACCGCTGTATTGGCAATATAATTAAATAAATAAATAAATATTAGGGGACATTTTTTACACAAATCGAACTAGTCCCACAGTAAGCTCAATAAGGCTTTTCTTCCTGTCATTACTTCTATTCACTTGTCTCAGCTATACTTAAACTTACAAATATCGCTTAAAATATCCGTCAATCGCTGTTTTGACAACATAATTTAATATTTTGACTCAGGTGTTAAATATCTTACCAAATATCGCTTAAAGTAGTTGTCTTTAACATATTTTCTTCGTGACATTAGTCATCTTACAAGGTCGCTTAAGAGTCCGCAGTTCTCCGTACAAACGTAGTGTCGCTCTCATTTTAAAACGCCATGCTGGAATAACATGAAACTTTGTATAGACAATGCGATGGGTTTATATCTAGGTCTGAAAGTTTCTGTTGCTTAAAATTATAATTTATTTATTTATTCAGGACAACAACAGCCGTAAATATACATTTTACATCAGAATGGTTACATAGCAGAAGGCCAATAACAGTTATCCATTGTATAAATTGTATTACAAAATTACATCCTTGTTTATAATAAGTGAAAGTGAATAGTAGTAAATTGCAAGCTACACAAAGTATATACGAAATGAGACATACGTAGACATAATCCAGAACAGACAGCAATCACTTGTAACTTATTATGTACCACTAGATGAATGCATAGATTCTACAATACAACTTACAATCCTAAGACACGGCTCACTCTGGCACAACCTGAGTGTTTGTACAACTAGCGAGAAATACCTAATATCACCATAATGGAGGAAAAATACGCGATTATTAAGGTTTTCGTCGTAAAAAACTCGCTGTATTTTTTTCTATTACTATTTCTAGCAACAGAAACTAATTTCCGACCTAGTTATGGCGGCTCCCATTGTGCATATAAATTTTCATGGTATTACAGCACGGTGATTTAAAATGAGATCGGAACTACGTTTGTATCATAGAGAAATATATAAGATAGAGTTCTCACTCCATACATCAGGTTTGTTATCAAAACTACGGGTTATTTTGTAGTCGGCATCTAGCGTCAAATAGCGGAATTATCAGTACTGCTACTCGACAATAGATGCCGTGACGAACGAACAATCGAATGCTCAACAATTTTTAGCTAATATTATAACCGGATTAACCGGAACTCTGTTTTGAACTCATTCTGGTTTAAATATTAGTAGTAAATTGTTGAGAAATACACTTTTCGTCGACATACATGACTAGTATCTTTATAGCAGTACTGATAATTCTGCTATTTGACGCTAGATGTCGACTACGAAATAACCAGTAAAAACTGATGTATGGAGAGAGAACTCTATCTTACTTATTTCTCTATGGTTTGTATGGAGAATCGAGTTCAGCCTAGCGTACGGGGGACCATTAAAGTGTGTTAACCGCTGTATTGACAGTATGACAGTTTAATATAACAGCTTTTCTTCTTGTCATTACCTCTATTCACTTATCTCACTATACTTAATCTTACAAAGATCGCTTAAAGTAAGTGTCAACCGCCTACCTATTGGCTGTTTAATTTAACAGCTTTTCTTGTCATTACTTTCTATTCATTAATATTGGGATCAATTTGAAAATTTGGTATTGTGAAAAGCGAAGTAGTTTCTACGTTCAAAATATACTCGGCTGCAAAAAAATGGGCCAATTTTGGGCCTTATTTTCTGCCACTGAGTTTATTGGGTTCCCCATGCACGGTATGTACACATTTTAATAAAGTATTTTATTCTGAAGTAAAAGTTCCTTTGTGTGGTCAATAAGGCCTATTTCTAATTGAATCGTTACGGAAATAGCGCCTTATTGACACAGCCAAAAAGGTCACTTTTGCTTGATAAATGATAATGAAACAATTCGTCGTGGGTTTTGGTATTGTCTGTTGTACAGCATATGAAATGACTAATATGACATCCATATTTTTTATTTGCCATAAATATAACGTTTCCCGTATTCATCATTTGCATAAGTACGTTTATCTCAGAAACTGTAAATTGTTCAGGATTATTATAAAACAAACCTAACGTAACCTACAGGTTTATATGTACAAACTTTCTCTCTCTCAAATTTATGAGCAGCGCTTTTGACGGTGTAGCTCAAGGTGCTGTTTCCATTTTCTTCAGTCCCTGGCAACCTCTTATTTCTTGGTATGACATGACATTTACTTTACGCTTAATCTGCTCCATATAACTTATTCTTGGTCTCGCCCTTCCACGCTTTCCTTCTATCTTCCCTTCGATGGTGTTACGTAAGAAATTGGCATGCCGCAAGAGGTGTCCTCTCATCTTTCCTCTTCTTCTTTCCAAATTGTCTATCAGCTCTCTCCTCTGCTCCACTCTACTAAGTACTTCCTCGTTAGTCACTCTCTCTGTCTAGCTAATCTTCTCCATCCTCTTCCAGCACCACATCTCAAAAGCTGCGAGGATTTCTTTGTCTTTTTGCGTCATGGTCCTTGCTTCTCTACCGTATAACGCTATACTCCAGATATATGTTTTAATAAAGTTTTTTTAGTGTTCTTGGAGATTTTTGCCGAAAATGTCCTGAAAAAAAAATAGTTTCATAGATAATCACTTTTTATGGCATATGACGATTATGGCAAATGAAATTATGGATACCGAGGGGATTCTCATATGGAGTATGGAACCTATTGCGAAAGTAGATGTACTAGGCACATTCATATACTTTGAGGTATTACAATAAGACGGAGTAAAAAATGAGTTGTAGAATTTGAAAGTATAAAAAAGAAACGAGTCAATATTTTTAATGTAGCCAGGGAATAAAAACACAGGGTAATTTCCTTTGCCAACAAAGCGGTTTCATTAAATTTTGATCGTATTTATTTTGATAAATATATACGCATAAGTAAAGTACATATACACTCGGCAAATATGGTAATAATAAGGCATAATAGACACATAGTAAATAGGTTTTTGAGCCATAGCAATGTATCTTATGCATTAACTCGTATGAATATATAATAAATAAAATAGTTACTGCGCCATCTTTAAATTTTAGGGTAATCGGCAATAAATAACCAAACAAAAAATATGCAGTTGATAATAGTACATTACGATACAAGTGCAGAGAACAGGAAATTCGCAACGAGTGGTGATAAATTAAATCGACACGAGTTGCGAATTACCTGTTCGCACGTCTATCGTACAACGTTTTACAGTACATATGGCTCTTTAAAGTTTCGACATATGCCGGAATCTGCTGATAACCGCACTCGTGCGGTAAAGTAGCATCATATGTACTGTAAAATAAACTAAGATTCCTATGTACCTAGTCTGTTATTTCAAATATTGCTTAGAAGTAATCATTAAATAAAGTTCTGTCTAGGTTGTTGTTTAAAATATAGTTCACAATCATTTTAGATAAAGTGACAGCAACATTTTCAAAATGCCGACTATAGAACCTTATCAGCGTAAGACTTACGATAGTCTCCGACACTTGTCGACTTGTGTATTAGGCACTATTCCCAGAAATTAGCTAACGATTGTCAGATGTATGGTGACAATAGCGACTACACTAAACATGTAGCATTAATCTACGCTGCAAAATTAACTAAGCAAGAAAACGATAGCAGCGAACTCAATTGTCATTTCATAACATAAACGCACCGCTGCAAATAATTGTGAAAGTAAGTTATATACAAATCGATATTTATTTATCTACTTATAGGTAATAAAAGTAACACTTATATTCTAATTTTTAAAGTAGTTATTCAACCAATCCACTCAAAGGTATACGATAGCTCAATTGACTCAAAAATATTCATATTTAGTCCCAACCTATTTGACATCTCAAACAGAGAAAACGCTTGTTCCACGTATCAGCATCATGGCCTTACTTAAATAATAGTAATAATATACAAAATTACTACTCGATTACCTATTTTGTTAATAAGTATATCTATTTATCTCTAGTACCACTACTCAATAGTACCAACAAGTAATACGTTGATTCCATCAAAACTTCTATAAAATTGTCACGTTTTTTCAATAATGTTACATCACCAATCTTTATTAACTATTTAATTACCTGGATGGACTTTTTACCCGACTGCGCCAGAAGGAGGGTTATATTTTGCGAGAGTATGTATCTATGTATGTATGTATGTATAATTGTTAAGCACGCTCTGCGGCCTGAACGGCTCGATGGGTTTTAGCTTGCGAGGTTTCGTTAAATTCGTATTTACTGTGAGAGTGACCCAGTGTCAAATAATATAATATAAATAACAAAATAAAATAAAAGGACAAAATGGCGGATTATTGGCGCCAAATTCAAATGTTTAGCACTCTCTGCAGCCTGAACGGCTCTATGGATATTAGCTTGAAAGGTGTCTTTAGATTCGTATTAATTGTGCGTGTGTAATAATGGTAGTTTATTGGTATAGAACTCCAAAAGCAGTCGGGTTTTTTAAAAAATCTTTTAATTTCTCTTGTTATCAATGATGACAATAACAACTCCGTAAAATGTCGAAAAGTTTACATTTCTGTATCTGATGTGAAATTGTCGTTGTCACATGCCGCTGACGAGATTGGCTTGTGAACATGCTCCTATTTCACCAACATGACAATTCTGTCATCTGAAACCTATCGACCTTGAAATGTAAATAAGTTTCCGATGAACCCTGTTTAAATATTTATCATGGTAGTGAAATAGGGTTCAATGCTGGTTTTCATTCCGATGGCCTTTTCCGTGACTAAAATATCATTCATATCACCACATTAAATACTAGATTTTGCTTTTTAAACCGTACGTACGTTTTTTGTTTACGGAGGTATCAATTTATTTTACTTACAAAACAACTAAAACTCATCGATATAATTGATGAGCAAAATAACACTGTCTGCTTCACTCACTGAAGACTCAAGAGCAGATGAAACAGGAACATATTGTATGGAATTTCAACACAGTTAACAATAGAGCACGAAGCCGCGAGAAATAAAAGCGGTTCGAAACATGCCGCCCTTCAAGTTGTACCCATTTTATTAGCTCTTAAGTGCATAAATAAGGTACGCTTTATCACCGCTAACAGAATTTCAAACAGTACCTGTCCTAGTATTAGGGTATTCTAACCATATCAAATAGAATTGTCTATTTATTTAAATTATTTCAACTATTTTGTAGAGATAAAATTTAATGTTATCATTCCATAATATATATACTTAACTGTCAGTGTCATATAAATAGGTTATATAAAAGGGGTAGATTAAATGTTTGTATTGTTTTGTAAATGAGGGAAAAGAAAACATTTTTTTTTAATGTATAAGTACCATAACTTTTTTTCAATTGTTCTTATATGGTGGACTTCAATCGCCCTGCAAGCTACAAAACAGCGGGACAGTAATATGAATGACCTTGAGGTCCTTGAGTTGCAAAGCTAAAGCGCCACTACAGCGTCCACAGCGCCATGTTTTTCATGTTTGTAAACATCTAACACGTTTTACAAACATGTTTTGTTGGATTTTTGGTGCAGTGGACCGGCCTTAACATTGAGGCCACGCTTATTTTGTGTTCGAAAAACATGTTTGATGTTTGCAAACATGAAAAACATGGCGCTGTGGACCCGGCTTTACATCGCTTTCTATCACTCATCGATCTGGGGTGACATTGTAGCCGAGAAAAGCAGAACTTACAGGTTAAAAAAAAAACAAGCGAAAAACGTTTTCTTTGCCCTCATTTCTCCATAATAATTAGCTATAATATTGTCTCACAAGTTACCAAAGAAGATTATTAATATAGATGTGGAAACCACTGTTAATGTTACATTAGATTTCACGTCTTATGTTCCTGTACTTACTTCACTTTGAATCTTATGTAAGGTGCCATTGTAGTTAAATAAATATATTTAGATATTAATATAATAATTTGTTAATCATAATAAGCAGACATCCATGAAGAACATTATGGTTTATATTTGATTGTTTCAGCTAACATTGAAATGAAAGCTCCTATTTCACCATCATGAATGTCATTTGTCAGTAGTCAAAGTCATGTTGTACATTTCTGGGTATGTAATGATAAGGCCCAGCGACCATACTTTCTTATAGACACAGCAATGTACGGCAATTATCAATTGTCACAATTGTCAAGTTAGTGAAATAGGAGCTACAACTAAACATTATTCCGATAACATCTGGCTTCTGACTATGACAATTTGTACCACAATCTACGGAGAATTGTCACTGTCACTTGTCACCTTTCGCATTGGTAAACTACGGTTGGAATTGTCTTTGAAATATTGCTGAAGTCGTAGTCTCTTTCTTCACGCGGATTCGTATTAAGGTTGTTCATTTACCCGAACACCGAATATAGTAACAGATATACACTAAGTAAGTTAATAGGCACTTTAATGTTGATGTGTCATTCCTGGGTGTTTAACATTTTATTAAGCATAAATAAATATATTAATTACTGTCCTATGAGCCAGAGTAACTTAAATTATTTTTTTCTGTCGATGCGATTGTGCTTCTTATTCATAGAGGATTTTATTCTAGAATGGCGTAGCGCAGGTTTAGATTACTTTGGCTCCTAAGAGTATTGTCCTATTTTTGTAATTATAGACTAATGTTTCCTTTTAAGTAAGTGTTTATAGTATAATATTGGATCTTCCTTAGTCACGGATATAATGTATATTTATGTATGAATGTTATTTTATATGCCACTTTAAGTAGTTGTATGTTTTAATAGAAGTTAAATTAGAAGTAACGATGATCGAAATTTTAATAAAAATTACTAAAATAAGGCCCATTCAGCATTATATCCTTTTAATTTAACTATCATAGATTTTTCAGAAACGTACTAAAATTATAATTAAAATTGTTTACAATTGGGCTAAAACAACAGGTTGCGTGTCACTCGAGAAATTCAACCCTTCCCTTTCTTTGATACAGTGAGAGATTGACGGGCGATATGGCTAGATTGCCGCAGCTGAAGTGCAGCAATCTCTTTTCACCAATGTCACAGGCGACAAGTGACATTTGACTATTCGTACATTGACGCTAGGCTCCTATTTCAGTAACGTGACAATTGTCATATAACAAAGACAATTCTCTGTATATTTCTGGGTCTACAAATGAAGATGATTTCTGGGTGTACCTACTATGGGTTTATCGTTTCTTATAATCATTTTCAGTTTGTTGTTACAAGTTCAGTGTAACATGTCAGCTGCCCGGCTAGTATGATAGCTTATACCGTCACGTTTTATGTGACGTTTCAGTACATTTTGGCCATATAACGTGACGGTAACCTACGCTATCATACTAGCCGGGCTGCTACATTTGAAAAAGGGCCGTGGAACATAAGAAATTAATTATTATTTTCATGTTAAATGACTATTACATTTAACAGTTTCAGTTACTTATTACAGATATCAAATGATTTGAAATGTTTTCGCTGTCCTCCTAATAGAATCTAGTCACTACTAATATGTATGGAGATTCAACACAAAAAATTGATGATGAGTGTATAACCTAGAAACGTAAAGCGTTTAACAAACCTGGCAATTCGTCAAGACAACCTCCCTCCCAACCAACCTCCAATCTCCTTAAAAACTAATGAATGATCGCTGTCTCTTTCCATCTTATAACTGCGTCTCTAGATTGTTAGTGACATACTGACAGGCGTGTGGAACGTTTAGGTTGTAAATTCTATACGGCTGACAGCCCAGCTAGCACGAAAGTTTTATGGTCACGTTTTACGGCCGAATTATAAACGTTACATTTAAAAGTCGTTATGATCTCGACCATAAAGCCTGTGGTGCTAGCTGATCAGGAGTTATTACTACTTATACAAATTTATCTGGAATAATAGCAATTATATATTATAAAATAAATATAAAATACGTTGCAGTTACTGCTCATAATAGTCATAATAAGCAAATTATTTTATTGTATAATGACCCACGTGCTCGTTCTGATTTCTTCACAATATTCCATTGTTTCTTTGGATATACTGGTGAGATATAATTATATATACTATACTCAATAGTCTTAATGCATATTCTATTGGCTCAATCATTTTCATATAGACCTAGCGTCCATCGTATTGCTGGGACCTCAGAGGCCAAGTTCTCAGACACTAAGCCACCAAGTTATCACATTTTAGATGGGGTAAAAACCATAATTTCAAGTTGATTGTGAATGTTTGGCTTGAGTAGGCTGAGGGCTCCGGTAAAAACGACAATAACAACTTTGATTTTATTTTCTTTCTATTGAAAAAGATAAATTAGCCATCGTGTTTCGGCTATAATTGCCGGAGAGACATCATATATTAACAAGAATCGTAAATATCTGAAAATCCGTCCTTCTTGTTTCCTAATCAGGTCAATATGACGTTTTAAATATCGTGTAATTTTTAAAGACCGAATTTAGTACTTTCGCATTCGAACTAATTAGTGCCATATGCCCTGTCAATGAGTTTCGAATCAATGACCTCATGAATGCAATAAAAACCCAAGTGCAGCTTTCGAGCATCCTGTTCCCAAAACCGAGCCATGAAACCTGTTTGGCTTGAAGCCTCAAAAGTATCGAGATAATGCGCGATTTGAGAAAGTCTTGTCAATTATGTACTTATAGCTGTGTGCAGATTTATAACGATATTGACCGCTTCGCCACAGGCGAATGCAGCCTATATAGTTTATTAAGTACTCGGATTTTTCTTGTTAAATCCATTCCATCCATCCTAAACAGCCCGGGATCCCGACTCCAAACAAGTCAGCCTACTTACTAGACTTTCCCCCTCCGCTTTCGTGTATAAGTCCCATGAGCGTAGACTAGTGTAACGTCGAATGAAATCACGCCGACCTTCGAGCGTTAGACTGAGACATATATCACCACACTGACACGCCCCGTCCCTATCTCTCAGTCGTGCATCATCTGTTTCGTAGTAATTTATCGTTTGTGGTGGGTATATATACTATAGACCCGTACAAACCTACGACCTCTTCAAATTTGCCTGCTATCATAGCTGTATGAAACTGATCGAGCTCTCTATATAAATAATACTCTTTTAGAGCAATTTCAACCTAAATGTTGTCTGTATATCTAGTCAATATATATGTATTGTGATCAGTGTTGAATAAACCATGTTTTTTGAAAATCAAATTGTCATTTACTTAATACCTTTCCATTTGAAAATAATTTTTAATGATTATTGGCCGAATAATTGTTTAGTTTTGTATCAGAAAAAAAAATGCATTTAAAGATGGCCAATAAATTAAGTTACTTACTAGGTATTTCAAATATAAATGGCAGTAGAAAATATGAAGTATGCTTCAATAAAACATTTTAAATTTCATACACAGTATATATTCTTAATTCTTGAAAAATTCGAATACAATACTTAAGCTTTAAAACCACTTAATATCACATCTTAACCGCGCGATCGTGCCAACAAATTGTAATCGCAGTTTGCCGAGTAACTTTTTGAATAAGTTTCACTATGCGTTCATTATTCATATACACGTCTAAGCACAAATATTTTTTTCACTTAAAGCTTTGTCGAGGGACCATTTTACTACTCGTTGTCACATGTTCATTGTCATATTAGTGAAATAGACACTACATCGCACTTATTTCACTCACATGACAATGACAATTCGTTGTAGATGTGTGCATGTGCAAGTAAATAGAAAGAAGAAGAGAAAGAAAATACATTTATTAAAGTCTTCACACAACGTATTTAAACTTTGTATATAATTAAAATAAAGGTTGCAAGATACTAAGTATCCATTTGAGTTTTTAAAAGTAGTGACCGAGATTTAATTTTAAAAGTATTTACTGCTTTCAGTAACGGTCGCTGATTACTCATTCTCTCGTTATTTTTTGACCCAGATATCTACAGATGTACCTAGTGAATAATGCTTTCTCATTGACTAAATTCGGAAAACAACTAGACCCAGAGTGGCTAACAACAAAGTGGCTGTGAGCTGTACACGTTGCAAAAAAAATTTTTTTTTTCATATTTCAAAATTTCCAAATTGATTCGACAAATGAAATCTATATAATTATCGAACCTGCTCACTAAATTTCACGAAAATCGGTTGAGAAATGTGACCTGTAGAGGATCCGGACAGACAGACATACGAAAGAATTTTTTTCGAAAGCTGAAACGGACGCGCTTCGCTCGGTCGGTCAAATATAGTACTTAATGATTGTTAATGTGAAATTTTATTAAATATAATGAAACGGGTCACTCACGTCTTTAAGGTCGAATATCGCTCGACATGTTTCAGACCGGTTCGCGGTCCTTAATCATGAGTGATGACGTGAGTGACCCGTTTCATTATATTGAATATGTCTCAAACTCACGGGAGTTTTCTATATGAAATTTTATTAGTCAATGTCAAGGTAGACTGATGACCTGGAGAAGAGAAGTTCGCAGGAGTCCGCTGGATGCGGGGGGCGCAGGACCGGTCATTGTGGCACTCTTTGGGGGAGGCCTATGTCCAGCAGTGGACCTCCTTTGTCGGCTGATATGATGATGATGAATGTCAAATGTCAGAATGAAAACTGGTAGTAATTTGACATGACACATATGTGAAATCTACTTATATACGGGATTGGATTGACAATTTGACACCTGTTCGGGTCTAGACGTATTCTAAATTTAATCGATGGGAAAGCATTATTCACTACATCAGCAGTGCTACCGCGAACTTCGAAAATCGAACTTCGTGTCGTGCCGTCCCTTTCACTGTACCTACTTGTATAATTATTTAAATTAATTAGCTATCAAAACTTAGCTAGCAAATCGCAAAATGTACAAGTAGCAAAAGGTGCAGGTCGCAAAGTCGCAGTTTATTGACGTTCATAGGTGCATGTAATTATTAGAATTAATTTGAAGAATAAATTCCTTTTTCTTTTACTTAAAAAGTGCAGAATGCACTATGTTCGGTTCTAGCGCTTCGCCGGCCGCTGCCGTAGCACGCTCGCTTCGCTCGCTCGGCTCGCGCGTTGTAGGGTCGCAGTTCTACTAACTCTCTCTCTCTTTCTCTCTCTTCGCTCGTCGTCGTACCTGACTATCCCCTTGTCCGGCGGCTTTAACCTGGAATAGACGACGACGAGCGAAGCGAGGAGGAGTGTTAGTAGAACTGCGACCCTACAACGCCAGAACCGAACCATAGAGAAATAAGTAAAAAAGAGTACTCTCTCCATACACCAGTTTTGTTATCAAAACTACGGGTTATTTTGTAGTCGGCATCCAGTACTGCTACTCGACAACAGATGCCATGACGAACGAACAATCGAATGCTCAACCATTTTTAGCTAATATTATAACCGGATTAACCGGAACTCTGTTTTGAACTCATTCTACTATAAATATTAGAAGTGAATTGTTGAGAAATACACTTCGTCAGTAGCGACATACGTGACATCTAGTATCTTTATAGCAGTACTGATAATTCCGCTATTTGACGTTAGATGTCGACTACGAAATAACCAGTAAAAACTAATGTATGGAGTAAGCACTCTATTCTTACTTATTTCTCTATGATCGAATATCGTAGTATGCACATTTTGCGACTTGCACATCCTGCTACGAGTATATGCATCCCTAAAATTGTAGGTATTAGAAGTACCTAATAAAACTAGTGGACCTGACAGACCTTGTCCTGCCTGGGTTTATTTTTGTACACCACGTCGGTGGCAAACAAGCGTACGGCCCGCCTGATGGTAAGCGGTCACCGCAGCCTATGGACGCCTGCAACTGACCCTTTAGAAATGTATACGCTTCGTTCTTAAATAACCCTATACGGTTGTCCCTCGGGAAAACCTCGGCAGAGAGCTCATTCCACCACCAGAGCATCCGAGGAAGGAAATTCGTCGGTCGCTCCATTATACAGGGTGATTCGGGAGACGTGAGCAAGATCAACACTACAGATTCAGTAGATCATAAGATTCATGAGCTATACAGCTTCGTGCTACTATTAGTGAAATTAACGTTCATATATCTTTGGTGTTGAAAACAAAATGTTTTAAAATATTTACGAAATTCATGGTCACTCTACAATCAGAATACTTCAGTCAAATACGTGTCAAATTGAATGTCATCTGAGTCCGATTACTTTTGAAATATCGTATCTCACTCAATGTGACAATTTACTTTCTTCGTAATCAAAGTGCTGTCATAACAGTTAGAGGTTTTAATCTTTATAAACCAGTTGTTGTAGGGTGACCATGATTGTAGAGAATTAAACTTTAACTTAACAAAACTTAAAATACAGGAAAAAGGTATGGGTGTTTCCACAGGTGTTTCACTTAAATACAATGGTGAACAAATCATTGCCTTTTACTATGTATGTAGTGTTGGTCCTGCTCACGGCTCCTGAATCACCTTGTATAATAAACCATCTAGGGACCCACTGGTACAAAATAAATCATCAAAATCGGTCCAGCAGTTTAGCAGAAGTAAATTTAAACCATCAATCACAAAGTTTATCAGTAGGTACTTGAGTAATATTCACAGAGAGAAGACATCGCCGTCCTAGTCGCCACTAACAGAACCAGAGCAAACACAGCAAATAATATCACAACATATTTCAATAATTTCAGAGAAAAACTCGCAAAAACATGTGACCAGCGAACCACAGTGCTCACAGCTATCTCCACAACAATAACAAAGCTCCCTAAGCATAATACAGCCCGTAACATCAGCTTCGTCGTAGTCGTCCCCGCAATTGTGGCAGCAGTTTCGTTTTCTTTTCCTTTCAGGCTTTTCTGGAAGCAAAGGTGTTGTAACTGGGTTTGGTTGACCATTGGTATTGCTGGAGGGTTGAGCCACAATCGTTTCGGCCATCTTAGCTGTCTGGCTCAGAATAGTGTCAAAACACCTCAGAAGTCTCTTGTATTTGTCTACTTAACCGTAATGTTTAAGACTAATCTCGTGTTTTTTTTTATTCGGTTCCTCAAAGTTGTCACCATAAAGCGCAGCTGTGCTATTCACAATGTTTACTTCACCGCTCACACTGGGACTCGTAAGTGAGAACACGTAAATTTCTGGTTCGTTCAATTAGAATTCAATTAGGTTAAAAAAAAACTTGGTTCAATTAGGCGTTCGTTGTACGAACTAGGTACTAGAATAATCCCGCATTTCTTCACCACCGCTTTTCAGAGCCCTCTTTTGACATGGCAATTGTTTTATTTAGGGACACAATTAAATGAATGTCGTCACTTATGATTGTTAAACCGATCATTGACTTGGTAATTTAAAATTAACACTGTGTACATCGCCACTGGCACTAGTCGTAAGCTCCCAAACGACAAAACTTATCGAAAACTGGCATAGTTTTAGAGACACCAATCAATACATAAATAATTATATTCTCTGTATCTGCATCATGTTATTCGGTTTGTGGAGAATCACTTGTACCTATATCAAAACTTCTGTAACACATACGACGTCTGTCTGTGATTGAGATAAGCTTTTCCACCCCCACCCTGTGCGCGAAACGCTGCCAAATATGCGCAGTTTTGGTAAAACGTCACTCTGGTTCCTTATAAATCGATGTCACATTCACAACTTCTCATTACCACTTCTCCGAAATATCTTGATTTCGAGATCCGCAACATCGATGCGTGATTAGAGGTCAAGAGTTACTGGTGTAACTCTGGAGTGTTAATTGGAAAGGCACGTGAATAGCAGCCAGCATTCTGTATCTCGATATCTTGTAGTCCATCTACTATTAAGTATTGTGCTAAATATATTTGTTACGCCATGTGGGCGCAAGGGGCATTAGAGCCAATCGTCTTAAATTGTGCTCATTTGACGACCTGTTTAGCCTAGTTGGTAGTGAAACTGCCTCTGAAGCTAGAGGTCCCGGGTTCGAATCCTGGCCAGGGCATTATTTGTGCATTTAGTACGGATTTTGTTCTTGAGTCTTGGATGTTCTCTATGTATTTAAGTATGTATGTATCTATATAAGTATGTATATCGTTGTCTAGTACCCATAGTACAAGCTTTGCTTAGTTTGGGACTAGGTCGATTTGTGTAAGATTGTCCCCAATTTTTTTCATTTGCCTATAATATTACCATAATAAACGTGCCATACCATACCTACCTAATAGAAACGGATATGATAATGTAGAGTAAAACAATCTTAAAATTAACGCTCGTCACCTGGTACAGTCAGCATCAAAAGTAGCTACGCGAGTAAGGTACTGGCACTATTACTTATTCTGTGGTACTGGTGCTCAAAATCTCTTTTTATACACAACGACTGTGGCAAACTGCCTGCCTGATGGTAATACCGTAATAGCCTATGGTTATTTTATGTTAATTTACCTACTCTAACAAATGTATTGCAAGCTCTGAAAGTGTAATTAATAACTATGTCTGTAAAAAATATTGTGTCTGTGTAAATGCTCTGTTAGTGCAGTTATGTGGATCTGTCGCGCAACAAATTTTTTATTGGGACCCACAGCAAAACCGGCACATTTTGTGACCCGACACATGCTGAGTGGGCTCCATTTTCGCAACTGTTTTCAACTGTATAATTATAATTCAAGCATGTTATCGCAATAAAGCTTTTCTATTCTTTACTTGCGACTCCAGAAAAACCACGAGTGCCAACCCTTTTTTGATTGGAGTATTCGTTGTGTTGACAGCTAGAGAGATGCAGGTACCTCACTCCGCATAGCGCATCCTCGGGAGCTCTGGTGACCTTACTCACCACCAGGAACACAACACCACATACATAAGGAGCAAGTAGTGGTGCTATTATGGATGCGTTCTTCTTGTAATGCTTTACGTAACGTTCTTTAAAATTTGAACGAGATGACGTTCCGCTTTGCCCTACCTTCTCTTAAGGCGAAGGGGTGGACAAGCTCTTTCCATACAAACTTCACAATACAATACAATACAAAAACTCTTTATTTTAAACTTTTTTTAAATTTTTATTTTAAACTTTGTGCAAGTTTTTCTTCGTTTCTGTTTGCACTCCAGTTACTATTTTTGGTCCGTATGCTTATTTTCTTGTTAGCTATGTCTTGATGTTTTTCTTTTTTTATTTTAATTATTTTTTGTATTTTTTTATTTTTATTTTTTTTGTAAGAATGCAAAATTTCTACATCAAGTTCTGTGTATATCCAATATGTACCAACAAAAAATAAAATTAAATGCTGTAATGCCAAAACTAACGCAAAAAACTTGCACAACCTTTGTATGGACACTGGCTTGCCCTACCCTGCGCCTTAAGCCACATATACGAGACTCGCATGCGTGTTTCATTACATTGCGGGTTACCGTGGTAAAACGAGTTTAATCGATATGTCAAACCGCGCAATGTAGTGAAGCTCGCGTTCAAGTCCCCCACGCTGGCTCAGTAAAGGTTTGGAGTCTTCGCATACATTTGAATTTCTTCGCAGATATAGGTATGTAGGTTTAAAGGCGATGCATGCTCGCGATGTTTCCCTTCACCGAAGAGTCACGGTATATATGAAATTTTATTTCGTACATGAGTTCGACAAACTCATTGTTACGAGCCAGCCAGCAACATGCTTTAAATTTTGAGTTGAACTCTATTCATTTGTAATAATGGTGACGCCTGGTAACTAGAGTCACCAAAAGCAAGTGACTAGCTCAGTCATGTTATTTCACTCCCGCGTTAAATGAAGGCTGTGAGCGTGCGTGGCCCAGCGGCGCCCGCGTACCGCGTGCGGTATGCGAGGTTAAGCAATGTCGGGTGAGGTCAGTCCTTGGATGGGTGACCGCTTTGAGTGGTTACTAACTGAGCGCTCCCGTGCTTTGGAAGGCACGTTAAGTCGTTGATCCCGGTTGCTGTCTATGACAGCAGTCGTTAAGCCAAGTTAGAGGCCTCCGGAGGGGTTGAGAACCTCTAACAGTCAAGTTGCCCACTCACTTGACAAGCTTAATCCCAATAAGGTCTAGTTTCCCCCTCGGGTTGGAAGGTCAGATGGCAGTCGCTTCCGTAAAAATTTGTGCCTACGCCAACTCTTGGGATTAGGTAGCGGACCCCAGGCATCCTTCAGGATGCAACTGTACTGCGAATAACGCTAGGAGGATGATGATGTTAAATGAAGGCTGTGAAATGAGCTCCCTGCTGAGGATTTCCCGAGGGACTACCAGTATGGCGCACTTCAAAAAAGAAGTGTACTTATAAACTTTTAAAGAGTCTTCACCGCGCGTTTAGCTCCACGAGTTGCAAGGGTCTAGGCTACGGTGACCGCTTACCACCAGACGGGCCGTATGATTGTTTGCCACCGACGTAGTATTAAAAAAAACGACACGAAATGTATGGACAAATCATTTGCATTAATAAATAAATAAATATTGGGGGACAATCTTACACAAATCGACCTAGTCCCGAACTAAGCAAAGCTTGTACTATGGGTACTAGACGACGATATAAATACTTATATAGATAAATACATACTTAAATACATAGAAAACATCCAAGGCCCAAGAACAAATATCCGTGATAAATGCACAAATAAATGCCCTGGCCGGGATTTGAACCCGGGACCTTTAGCTTCGGAGGCAGAGTCACTACCAACTAGGCTAAACAGGCCGTCACAGGCTAAACAGGCATTGGCCGAGTTGTATCAAATTAGTCCTTTCTAAAAGCGACTTTACTGTCCTAGCAAGAAGAATCAAAATCTAATAATAGCTTTATAAAAACTCGGACATCTTAAATAACTTCAACTATACCCACCCCAGCCGTTGACCTAATTTTGTAATTATTGCGACCAGTTACGAGTAGGTACAAATTAGTTAATTGGGAGTTTTAATTAGTGAAGTGCCCTCCGAAAACCATACCGGGCGTTGACAGTTATACTGTCACCTTGGGGGCTTATAGTGCGGGGGACGACTGTGAAACAACGTATCTTGTGCTATAGAGTGATCAATCCAAATGAGTCATTATGATATATTAAATAGATTAGATTCGTTGCATCATGATACGGAATTACAGTTTGTATTTCCAAACATGCCAAATTATAAGAAACTGTATGAGGTATCTGCTGTTAGACAGGGCTTCAATTTAAAAAGTGTATAATTTTTTTCAATCTTTGATCGACCCCATGCTGACCACAGTGTCTATTTATGTACTATAAAAATGATTAGCTTTTAATCTATTGTATCTCTATTGAAAAAAGGCGATGGGAGCAAAATGTTTAATTTGTAATAAAATATGTTTAGTACTATGATTTTATTTTGACACTTGAAGACAAAACATCAAAAACATTCTTGTGACATTAATTAATAGGATTTATCATTCATAATCAAAGTTTAAAATACAATGAAAGCTACGTAATTATATCATTAAGCGAATAGGTTTGTGTCCTGAAAAATTATAATTAATCCGTCAGTTATATTTACAAAAATATTAAACATGTATTTTTCTTTATTCAATTAAACTAGAAATGATGAAGATACAGGCTGTTAAAGTTCCGCATGACGTCACGCCATGCTACTCTTTTTAAGTACGGCATGATGACATGAACCCCCACACTCGAACTTTGACGCGCTTTATCTTTGTAATTTTTGTTTGATTGACAAATAAAAAAATACGTAGCCATATTTTTTGATTATATTAAGTGTTACCCATATAAAGTGTTGGTAGGGTACTTTCTTAACAATAGTGCTTATAAATAAGTTACTATATAAAACCAATTTGACATACAAACTTATCCACTCATTTGATTTGACTCTGCATTCAGGAGCCTTTTACATGAACATCACAAGTTATAAATGTTTAGAGCCCTCGCAATTGGTACATTATACCTAATCATAAATTTGCCGGCGGAATATTTCTTGAAGCGAGCCCAGATCAGATAATTAACATTTTGGTAGATCGTTTGTGGCTCAAAGAAGCGCCCACTCCTGTCTGCGCTTTGGACAAAAGACGAATTAGTACGCAATGAGGAGTCGGGCCCTTTGTCCTCGTGGATTGGGCGATCTAAAAATTTATATCTGTAACTATATAATTATGATAAATAAGAAAAATTCAATATAATATATGAGATAAAAATTAAATAGACGAATCTATTAGTCATAACAACAGCTGCAATCACAATTGGCAAACGCCTCACAACACGAGCCCATACAGCTTGCAAATCCATCACAACAATATTCACAGCAGTTACCGAACATCCTACAGAACAGACACCACAGGAAAGCATCAACTGAACAACAATTTGTACACACGTAGCAGCAGAAATCTTCGCTCGGCCCTCGGACAACATTTTCTTCTGTAAGAATTTCCGAATTGACATTCTTGCTGGGAGCGGTGACAGGTTGGGACGTTGTGACGTTGGCGTTTGACATGTTTGCTATGTTTGCTATGCTGTTTTGTTTTTGTTAATTTCCAAGAGAGCACACGTGGTTTCGCCGTAACAATCCGCGTTTAACTAATTAAGTAGCTTCTACAAGTCCACACTAATTTTCGATGCCTGCGGCGCATGATCCATTCTTGTTTACAAGCCCTCTATACGTACTAATGATTAGATTATAGTTGGGCATTTTGAGAAATAATTGTAGACGTACCAAATTAGCGTGAGTTGTTAAAAAAAAGGTCAGTTTTGTGACGATTATTAAGCATTCAATTTCTATTAAAACTTGTTTATAGTATACTCGTATTTTATAAATTTGCATTTTAATAACGACCAAGCATTAGAACATAAGTGCAAAAATAATATCTAAAGCTATGAATGATAACAAAATAAAAATAATTAGATTGATAAATATGACTGATAACAAAATAAAAATAATTAGATTGATAAATATATTGTCACATAACAAAAACGCGAAATAAGTTGATTTTTCTTATATTTCCGTGATTAATTCTCGCAGAAAATGATTAGCACAGGGGTGCTACCGCGATCTTCGAAAATCGAACTTCGTGTCGTGCCGTCCCTTTCACTCTCGTGTTATACACTATATGACGGAAAAGGACGGCACGACACGAAGTTCGATTTTCGAAGTTCCCGGTAGGCACTCAGGACCGAGAAAAGTGACGTGCTCTTGTCTTGGAGGCCTAGACTCCTTTTGGGTCGTCGTGCCAGCCTAATTAGTTAATTAACGTCACAAAACTGACATTGATATTGAAAATTTAATTCTGAAAATGCCCAGTTACGACAACCCACAGACATCAGAGAAAAGCAGACTCGCAGTATTAAGCCAGATGATTTTCCATATAGTTGTCTCTTTAATCCTTATGGTGCACCAAAATGAGTTAGAATGCGACAGATAATACAATCATTTTCGGCTGTTAACAAGTTGTCTCGATTTGCGAGCACATCAGGATGTTAAATCCCATATAAACTTAACACACCATAACGTCAGTTCAGTACAATTTTCAGTTATGAAGACGGAGACACTGACAGGTGAAGACGTGTCAGATGTCACTTGTCTGTCTCTCTCAAACTTTCTGATTTGTACATTAGTGAGAATAGATCAGACGTACAAAAATCGTTCAACTTAAATGAGCGGATCTGCTTTACTCTGATATCTGTGCGACAACCCCTTTAGTCTAGGTATGACAAAGTCAAATCTGGTTAGGTCAGTAAGGTGTCAAAGTGGACGCTAATCTACTAACTTGAATCTAATTGGTCGGTAATTGACGTGTGAAGTTGCTCTGACACAACTCCAAATTGATTCCAATACTACGTACTTACCTATCTCATGGGAAAAGACTGCATATTTCTACACGTGTAGATTTAATGAGCTGACTATTGTTGTATTCAATTCACGCTAACACAATTATTTTATGTTCCATAAGTAGGTGTATGCTGGGAGGAGTTGGAGGAGGCCTTTGCCCATAAATGGGTACCTCAATTGTGACATAATCTATACTAATATTATAAAGCTGAAGAGTTTGATTGTTTGAACGCGCTAATCTCAGGAACTACAGGTTCGAATTCAAAAATTCTTTTTGTTTTGGGTAGTCCATTGATCGAGGAAGGCTTTAGGCTATATAACATCACGCTGCGACAAATAGGAGCGAAGATGCGGACGAAGTCGCGGGCAACAGCTAGTGCAATAATAATAGTGAAACATTGTTACCGTAAAATGGGGTGAGTAGGGTTCGCGGGGTTAGTTGGGTTATGAATGGGGAGAGAATGGATGAAAGGCGGGTGAGATGGGATTTTAAGGCTACTGCTACATTACTAATGTATTGCAATTTAAAATGGATCTTATAATAAAAAAAAACAATTCGACAATCTTCCAAAATCACCTTTACGTATGAAATCCCATCTCACCCCAATTACGTAGGGACTACGGGGTGAGGTGGGATGGGATTTCCTGTTTATCGTCAAAGTTATGAAATGGAACTATCCAAAATAAAATAAAAACTAAAATACAAACGTCCGGAACACTTATTATACCTATACACCATTCAGTTTGCATATGTAAGAATAAATGTTATCGAGGTTTGAATGTCAGTTTTGTCCCTACTCACCCCATTTTACGGTAACCTAAAATGTGAGAAATAAAGGATTATTATATTATTATTATAATGAAAGGGACGGCATCATAAGAAGTTCGTATTTCGAATTTCTGAGTAGACCCCCTGTGCTGACGTAAAATTATGTTATAACATGTTTTTAATTTGACAATTAACTTGTCATCTACCTGCACAATTGTATCGCCCGATTCCGAAAGTTTTGCGAAAGAAATGTAAAATGAAACGCAGAATTTAATATTCGAATACATATGTATTTAAGTATAACATTCCTTAATAAGGTATTAAACATATCTACAATACGTATTTATATCAAAAATATAAAGGCCTTTGAGTATACTTTATAGCAAAAAATGGCACATTTTTAAATGTTTGAATATTTACCTTAAACTAAAAAGATCCTACCTACCTACATACCCCAAGTACATAACGAAGTCGGATTTCCTCCAGTAGGTATCTATGTATTAAGGCATATCTGAAAGGTGCACAATAAAAATCCGAATCCCTTCCCGCTCCACAAATCCCAAATTCTCTCGAATCTAAATTCTTTCGAATACCTATCTAGGCATTTTAAGGCATATCTGAGTTAGTGTTTATTACATTGCGGGTTACCGTGGGTTAACGAGTTCAATCGATCTGTCAAAACGTCTCGTACCTACGTGTAAATAAGACTTAACTCTTTCACTGCCAACGACTTCGTAGCGCTACGCTCGTAGCCGAAAAGATGCGGAAAACCGTATGTAGAAGAAAGCGCCTCCGAGAAGAGCGCTCGACTAGCGGCACTGAAAGTGTTAAAAAACAGTAAAAGCCGAGACACACCGAATGTGTGCGCACGTGTACGCCACGCAAGCGGTGTGTCATCTACTATGACATTTTATACGATACAACGCGCACGCCACGCACAAGCGCGCGCGCACGTGCTGCGCACGCATTCGGTGTGGCTCGGACTTAAAGGTGCACTTCGACTTATTTCTATGACACCCATATTGCGAAAAGGAGACTGTGTGTTGCCATTCAAAATGCATTAAATTCTTTTCATATTACGGCTGTTATAGATATTGCCGAATTACGTCCTTAAAAATACAATCGTCTATGAGAGGATTGAGAAGAGGCCATTGCCCAATAGGGGGACTAAGGGACGAATCACCGCGAACCAGCGGTGCGCAACTCACCAGTGAAAGAAATTCAAACAAGATTGACTTCGTATCTAAACGGCAGCGGCAAAGCCGGCGGCAGCCGACCGCCGCGGCCCATTCAAATATGAAATCTAACTTCTGTATGGAGGGTTCGAATTCCTTTGACTCTGCTGGGCTGCGAGCCGACTCCGGCCGTTCGGTGTGGAATATCCCGAAAGTACAAGAATGTATCTCTATAGGCGGATGATGACTATTAAAGGTACACTCAGAATCAGAAGAATTACGCATATGCAGAGGCCATAAGCAGATATTCCCTTACAATAAAGGCTTGACATCTTCATTCTTCGGAGCTACTTTTGATGCCAACTGTACAATTAAGTGTGTACCTAACCTTGACAATTCACGTCTTAAGATGGCTAGACGACTCATCTTACGCATTTAGAAATAGCGGCATCAAAAACCTGTTTTACATCATTATTAAAATACTCGCTCTTACTCATTGTATTTTAAATATAAACTTGGGGTGACTTGGGAAAGCCCCAATTGAGTTAGAACTTGGAAAGCAAAAATCATTCTTTAAAAATGCAAAGTGACTAAAATAAACAAAAAATATCCATGATAATGGATTAATAGTACATTACGATACAAGGGTTGTAAAACAAAGAAAGGCCGATATCGCAGATGTTTGAGGCCCGAGCCGCAGGCGAGGGTCATAAATATGCGAGAGAGGGCTTTCTGTTTTACGACCCGTGTTTTGTACACAATTTTACGTCATCACTTGGCCAAAAAGTGGGTTTTTCCGGACGAGCAACGTGCGGCAAAACGCGCTTTTTGGCAAGGTGTGGTGTAAATGATATTTTTTCTTATCATAATACAGGTACTTTTACAAAGTTATTTATTGTGGCTTACTTACGAAACCAAAATGTGTTAAGTTTTTTTTAACACTGACGCGGAGCCTTAAGATGTTTAATTCTTTGTTTAAAAATGTTTAACTAACAATAAATCATAGAAAAAGAAAATTACACTTATCGAATTATGTCCAGGTTTTGCTAATTTTATGCGCCTATTTGTTACAATACCAAACCACAAAATAACATGTTACAATAACTAATAATAGGTAACAATAGGTAAATGCATTAGGATATTAAAAATGATATTAAAAATAACACTTACGTAATATTCATGTTGCAATGTTGATTAATAATATTAGGATTTAGGATACAAAAATATCCATTAAAAATAAATTCGTATAAGCCATTTCAGGCATAATGTTTTTTTCTAAAATTTACTTAATTAGGTAGCTCACAAAATATTTTGCAAAACTATAATATGAAATATATTATAATAATAAGTAGATAAGCACCAATATTGTAGCAACAGCTTATACCTATTTATTAACCGAACTGTACTCTATTTTTGTAGCTATAAAGTACTGTAACTACAACCGGATTTTATATCATATCAAGATCATAATCCATACTAATATTTCAAATGCGAAAGTCACCCGTCTGTCTGTTACCTCTTCACGCTTAAATCGCTAAACCGATTTAGATGAAATTCGGTAAAGATATCCCATTAGAGTCCCGGAAAAGGACATAGGATAATTTTTATTCCGGAAATCGTTATTTAGGGGGTGAAAGGGGGTAAAAGTTTGTACGGGCGCCTACTAGAAATTAAATAGCAATTATTTCAATAATATCGTTTGCTATGAATGTAAACCCGCTAAATCAATTTCTTAACATTTTTTCGTTTTACCCACCATTATGTAGCAAAAAAGATGCATCACCTGAGCAAGACAGCTACCACTGCCAGTTATTTTAACAAATTGCTTAATTCACATGATGAGTAAAACTCCACGAGTTTAAAAGTTATCGGCTAACTCCAATATACCCGCCATTTTCGTAAGAATTTTGATCTTAGATGTGTGTTCTCCCGATAACTGTATTTCGTGTTATTGGTGTAAACGAACAAGTATAACATCGCAAAGGTATGTACTATTATTGTTTTTTATTAATGTTTTGTGGCTTTTGAGTTGTAAATCCAATACACTCACTGTTTTAGGGTTAGATTAACCTCTTCCCCAAATTAATGGGAGTTATTATTCTTACTATCGCGATGAACGTACTTAGCAGGTATTTTTCATATTCTCAAAAGAATTTTGTTGCAGTGTCTTAAGACGAAAGTGTGTGTGTTGCCAGTGATGACATAACGGGCATTGAAATGTAGTCGCTTACTATGGGCCTCATAAGAGGGCTTATGGAGAGGGCTATGCTGGGAGTATCTCTGAGTGATCGCATCAGAAATGAGGTCATCCGCAGTAGAAGCAAAGTAACCGATATAGCCCTCCGAATCGCTAAACTTAAGTGGCAGTGGGCGGGGCACATTGCACGTACCGTACGTAACGTACACAGAACCGTTGGCCGATGGGGAGGAAAGGTTCTCGAGTGGCGACCACGTACCGGAACGCGCAGCGTGGGTAGACCCCCCACAAGGAGGCCTGATGACCTGGTAAAGGTCGCAGGAGTCCGCTGGATGCGGATGGCGAAGGATCGGTCATTGTATTCGTCGCCCGCTACTAGTTGTGAGTTGTTGTGTGTGCAGTGCATCGCTCATAAAAATATTAAATCCAGATATATCTAGACTAAGCAAAGTGAACTCTAATACAACAGTGTTATAGCTTAAAATAATATAAGTGAGGTTAGGGAATCGCATTACGCCGCACGACCCGCTTATCAGCTACTGCACAAAAAAAAAGGTATGCTTACATAGTATACGCAAAATTTCCCGATAAATCGTCTAAGAATGCACAGTGTGTCACTGGCTAACAGATCATCGTCTCAACCGGATCTAAATATCGACGAATCAAACAACGTTACAAATAGGAAACGTAAACCAAATCCAGAGATGCAAGACCTGCTAACCTTGAAAGAAGAAATTGGGGAAATGTTGAGTGGAATTAAACTAACTCAAGAAACTCAGACCAAGAAACTACAGGACTCTATTGATGAGTTACATGCTCAAAATAAAGAGATAATTAAAACTAACTCAAATATAGAAAAAATCCTTGTGCATACTACAACGTTGTATAATGATTTAAAACTCAAAGTCGATCACTTGGAAGGCCAACATAATGAAGCTCTCTTAAAAATTAGTGCTCTCGAGGAACAGGTAGAGGACATGCAAAGGAACCAGCGAGTCACTTCTCTGGAGATAAGAAACATTCCAGAGGTGGAAAATGAGAACTTGGGACAAGTTATAAATAAGATACATCGTGTACTAGATATTCCTGCCTCTAATGATTGTATCAAGCAGATCAGGCGCATCAAAGCCAGCAAAAATAAAGTAATTATCGTAGAATACCCAAACATTCAAAGCAGCTCCTTAGTTTTGAAAGCACTGAAGACATACAATAATGCACATAAAGAAGATAAGTTCAATACCAAATGCCTGAACCTGCCAGGTAATAAAACCCCTATCTTCATAGTAGAATATCTCACCCCGAAAGCCAGAAAACTTCACTTCCATGCTCGTGGCTTGCGCAAGGATCATGGCTACCAACACTGCTGGACTTCCATGGGGCGTGTGTTCGTCAAGTATGCTGAGGGGGCCCCCGCCATTCAGGTGAAGTCTACCCAGCAAGTGGAAACGCTGAAGGGATCAGCAGCTATAGAGGCATCCGTCAAGCACGCGAAAGATGCCCCTGTTACAGGGCCTACGACTTCTTCCCAACACGTGGCTGCATCGATAACATCGCCCCGTACTGGAATATGACTATTCGTTGCTGGTCAAATGTACTATGAGACTAACCTTTTCTTTATTACTAACGTCTGTTTACTAGAATTAATCACACTGAACACAAATTACAAACCACTACCTCAAAACACACGACTTGAAATTGCACACATTTACACTCACCTGCACTCATCCATTTCATAATATATTCTGTTTCATGCACTGGAGTATAAAAGCGCCGTTGATACTTGTTCACATAATTACCGAATTAACTTGATCATGTGTGACGTCGAAAGGTTATCAAGCGATATTGACGAAAGTGTCAATATCGGGGATTCAATGGTTGTGGATACTCCAGAGCAATGCAAAAATGTCTTAGTTAGTTCAAAAAGTAAGCTAAAGCTGTTTACATTAAATATAAGAAGTTTGAATCGGAATTTCGGTGATTTACAAGTGCTTTTAACTAGGCTAAATATTGACTATGAGGTTATCATACTGACCGAATGCTGGTTGTCTAAACATTCTGTACTACCTAAATTGCAACACTATCGGTCTTTCGCGACTAGCCACAACTATAATCAGAATGATGGCATTGTAATCTATATAAAAGAAAATATGTTGTTTAAAACAATGGAACCTCCTGAATGCTTTGAAGCTAACTGTTTAATAACTACATTTGGATTAGAATATGCTATTGTATCTGTCTATAGACCCCCTTCCTTCAAAAATACGGACACTTTCTTAACTGGATTTGACAGTATTTTGAGTAAACTAAAACAATATAAAAAATATAATTGTGCTGGGAGACATGAATATTGATATAAAGATAGGTAATCAAGATAATCGTGCCCCTGAATACTTAGACATGTTAGCAATTAACGGACTCTTACCGGCCCATACCCTACCAACTAGGTTAAATAATTGTCTGGATCATTGCTTTGTCAAAACCAAACTGCCAATAACTACAATTGTGTGTGATACCAAAACCACAGATCACTCTTGTGTCATGATTTCTCTCTCAAACCACCAAACACCAAAGACAGTTGTACGTAAAGTAAAAAAAATCGACTATAATGCTGCAATTAAGGAACTCGAGCTAATCAACTGGGCTGAATTGTTGATAAACATGGATGTCAATAAAGCTACAAATATATTAAGCACACTGTTAGCCGATACTCTTAATAAATATACCCGTTACGTAAAAATATCTCGTCGAAAACACAATATTAAGCCTTGGATCACCACAGGACTTATCCGTTGCATTAGGAACAGGGATAGTTTACATCTAAAACTTAAAAAGGATCCCAATAATGTCATTCTTAAAATCACTTACCGTCGATATCGTAACACATGCAACAATATCCTTAACAAGCTTAAAAGAGCCCACCTACGGGTACAAATAAAGGCAAACTCTCATAACGTTAAAAAACAATGGGAAATCATCAAGAGCATTTGCAAGGTTGATGATCCAGATAACATAACGCAACTACTAAATATGAAACCTAGTCCACAAGCATCAGTAAATTACGCTAATAAATATTTTACTAATATCGGTAAAGACTTAGCTACGGAGATCATCAACAAATCTCTTCTTACTGAGAATCACAGGGCCAATGCTATGAAAACGTCAATGTCTTCGCCTAACTCCATGTTCTTGAGCCCAACGGATGAGTCAGAAGTGAAACAAATTATTAGCAAATTGAAATCAAGCTCAGCTGCTGGATGGGATGGAATTTCATCGATTTTCTTAAAAATGAGTTCCGAGATCATTAGTAAGCCATTAGCTTTTATTTGCAATCTTTGTTTCCAGGAGGGAAAGTTTCCAGATGCCTGGAAAAAATCGGTGGTCATACCGGTGTTTAAGGCAGGGGACAGAGACTGTATAACCAATTATAGACCAATTTCACTGTTACCATCACTTTCTAAAGTACTTGAGAAACTCATTAATTATAGACTTAAATCATATCTAGAAAAAAAAATATTCTTTCATCTAATCAATACGGATTCAGATTACATAAATCGACTGGAGATGCTGTTAATCACGTTACTTCTTATATAGTTGACCATATTGATAATAAAAGAAAAGTATTAGGTATTTTCCTCGATTTAAAAAAAGCTTTCGATACAGTCTCTGTCCCCATCCTTATAAAGAGGTTGGACTCGATAGGAGTTCGTGGTGTGCCTCTTCTACTCTTGAGTGATTATTTATCAAACAGGAGACAGACAGTGAGAGTAGGAGAACATATTAGCACTGAAGAAAATGTCATTTACGGGGTGCCGCAAGGAAGCGTTCTTGGGCCTACTCTTTTCTTGATATACTTAAACGAACTTTGTCTCCTTACCCCAATGAACGGCCAAATCATAGCATTCGCTGATGATACAGTGTTACTTTTTCAGGATAGCACATGGGAGAACCTTAATAAAACGGCTCAACACGGGTTCAATCTAGTAACGGAGTGGCTTGACTATAATCTCCTGACTTTACACTCCTCAAAAACAAAGTATATGACGTTTAGCATACGTAATAATAGTCAACCCCTACCTAATGCTATATCGATTAAAGCTCATTCTTGTTCTCAGTCATCTGACTGTATGTGTCTCCCAATTGAAAGGGCTGATTGTATTAGATATTTAGGCATAGAATTGGACAAAAACCTTAACTGGAATACCCACATTACCAATATAACTGGTAGAGTACGAAAACTCATTTATATATTTAAGAACCTCCGACATGTGTGTGACAGTAAGTTGCTTACCACGATAATGCTATATCGATTAAAGCTCATTCTTGTTCTCAGTCATCTGACTGTATGTGTCTCCCAATTGAAAGGGCTGATTGTATTAGATATTTAGGCATAGAATTGGACAAAAACCTTAACTGGAATACCCACATTACCAATATAACTGGTAGAGTACGAAAACTCATTTATATATTTAAGAACCTCCGACATGTGTGTGACAGTAAGTTGCTTACCACGATATACTATGCACTCTGTCAGTCCATTGCATCTTACTGTATCACAGCATGGGGAGGCGCTGCAAAAACTTCATTATTAAGACTCGAACGTGCCCAGCGAGCGGTTCTAAAAGTTATGACGTTTAAGAAATTTAGATACCCGACTCAAACCCTATATAAAGATACATCAGTGCTCACAATAAGGCAATTATTTATAAAAGGTCTTATATTATCACAGCATCAAAAGCAGCCTGACTATTCTCCATTACGCCGCAGACTTGACTTTGTTTATTCCATCCCTACTTCCATGTCGGCGTTCTCACGTAGATTCCAAAAAAATCTCGGTCCTAAGCTATATAATCGTATAAGTAAATACATTGAATTGCGTGATTTAAGCTTCTATGAATGTAGACGTGTATTGGATACTTTTCTGAATTCACTGAGCTACGAGGAGACAGAAAAACTTATAAAGTAAATGGCAAAAACATCACACCCTCACTCACGCACACACGCAAACACAACATGCACACTCACGCACTCATACACGCACGTACACACGCACACACACACATACACACTCACACGCAAGCGCGCACACCCAAACACTCTCACAGACACTCACACACGCACATACATACACACACACACACACACTCACATGCTTACACGTAAAGACATATTAGTTAAGAAATCGCTAAGATATTGAAAGTTTTAAGTTCATTGCATTAAACAAATTGCATCTGTACTCTTTGCATATACTACTTGTTTACGTTTAGAATACTGAGTTAAGGATGATTCACAGTAGGCCGTTCCGTGTCCGGGCCGGCCCGTTTTCTTCTAGAGAAATACGCCGGCCGTTGCGTTTGCTGTTATAGAAAACGGGCCGGCCCGGACACGGAACGGTCTAATGTGAATCAATCATCCTTTACTAGTAAAAGCAGTTTACTACCAGTGTACACAAAGAATATGACATGCACCATAGCGCTTAAGTAAGCGACTGAGAGGCTATTATTGCTTCATCCGCTTGCATTCTTGTTATTACTTGGGTTATTGATGCACCCGCATATTGGCTGCACATATTAAATCACCCTCAATTTTTTCGAAACTGTTGTTGTCTGTCGAAACTGTTGTCTTGTAGCTTTTAAATGTAATATAATAAGGAATATTAACTTGGCGTACTCATACTTCGATATAGCATTATATTTATATCTCTTAATGACGGATGACGTAACTTACTTCACCGTGATACAGTTTTTAACTAGTACGGGAAGTAATGGATTTCATTCAGCTAAAGGATGTAAATTACAACTAACACAGCTATGTGACTATACCTACTATACTTCGATGTACCAATAACTTGTGTTGTAATGAAATAAAAAATATTTTGATTTTGATTTTTGATTATTACTCTTTGGGGGAGGCCCAGCAGTGGACGTCTTTCGGCTGATATGATGATGATGATTCGTTTTGAAAATAGGATTTATATTAAAATTTTGTCCATGCGCGGTAAAGAGCATGTCATATTGAATGTAATCATTTCTCAAGGGGGTGTAAAGAAGGGTGAATGATGTATGGGAAAACAAATAATTCTATAGCCAGAATGAGTTCTACGCAGACGAAGTCGCGGGCAGAAGCTAGTTAGATATTTGGAAATCTGGATACATTTTTCTCTAGCCAGGTTCTTTTCATCTAAGGCCGAGACACACCGAATGCGTGCGCAGCACGTGCACGTGTGCGTGCGCGTTGTATCGTATGAAAGTTTACAGTAGACGACACACCGCTTGCGTGGCGTGCACGTGCGTGTGACTTGCAAGCGGTGTGTCATTCACTACGACATTTCATACGATACAACGCGCACGCCACGCACATGCGCACGCGCACGTGCTGCGCTCGCATCGGTGTGTCTCGGCCTTAAATGAAAAGAACCTGGCTAGAGAAAAATGTATGCAGATTTCCAGATATTATAAATTATAATCTTGACATGACATAAAATCCGGCACGGCTTTTAATGTCTGTCTAACTGTTTATGTATTATTTTCCAATCTGTAAAAGGTGCCTTAACATATCCTTTATTTTAATGAACCAATGAGTGTTGTTCTGATCCATATTAAGTACTTTATACTTACACAATATTACACATTTATATTTTATATTATAACACTTGCACACAACCAACCACTTAACTATTAAACAAACATATTTAAGCTAACAGGCAAATTATTGCAAAATTAAGTTTTTTTTAAAATAGTGTTCCATTTAGCCAAATAGCTACAGACCTACCGTTTAAATCTGACAGCTTTACATAGATAGACCACACGCAGAAAACGAGTATCTATACTTAAAATCATTTTAATTGAGCTATACTCGTTTAAAAAAAGACCATTTAAAAAGCGACTTTAGTACAGCCAACGCAATAAGCGCAACAAGCGCAATAAGTGGCAGTGTAAAACTTGAAAATGTAAAAGAAAAAAAATACAGCGGTTTTTTTCAGTTTTTTACGGCTTGTATGAAAACCTTAAAATCGTTGTATTTTGTCTCCATTATAATTTCAAGCAACAGAAACTAATTTCCGACCTAGATATGCCGGATCCCATTGTGTATACAAAGTTTCATGTTATTCTAGCACGGCGTTTTGAAATGAGAGCGTAAATACGTTTGTATGGAGAACCGAACGTACTGCGCACTCTTTAAGAGCTGCCACAATAGATCAGTCTCTGGTTGAGGCGGCATAGAAAGGCCCACAATAAACCAAAAATAATAACAAAAATATGTCCGCTGCGTTATGCGGTAGGCCTATAATTATTACTTACGATTGTGACCAAGATAATCTGAAGTATGAAATGTTTCCAACTGGCCTTGCTCTATAAAAATATAAAATTTGGTATCACCACTATCAGGGCAGTTAGCAATTCTCGTGAATTTTGAACAGACGATGTATGGCATTACATTACTCTTGATAAGAATTGTTTTTATAATTTTTTGTTATTATATATTATTAGTAAAATAAATATTTATAAAAATATATGTATACTCTACAAGTATATTATTAATATATAAATAAACCCCGTTTGACCAGGTATTATTCTAGCATGAGGCAATTAGTTCTAAATAACTTTTTTGAATGAATTTATAAAAAAAAAAATCAATGTCCTTGGAAAAAGGACTTCACAAAAGTTATTTTTTTTATCACAGGATGATTAAAGCCTAAAAAATTCATTATAAATTTAGACAAAGAAGTTATGGAAGGTCTTGCCAGCTGTGTTAACTACATACTTTATGGTTGTGAGTGCTTCAGACTAAATCTTGTTGAGAACCATCTATCACTGGCAAACCCCTGGGGGTTCACATACCCGACTTAGAGAAACACTGCTCTAATTGATGTTAATTTTTCTGTGACATATGAAGAAAGTCCACATTAGCAATACAACCAACAAACCTTAAAAATTGTCTTATAGAATCACAGCAACTTGAAGACAAGTAGGAGCGTTCGTGGCCCAGCGGCGCTCGCGTACCGCGTGCGGTATGCGAGGTTAAGCAATGACGGGCGAAGTCGGTCCTTCGATGGGTGACCGCTTTGAGTGGTTACTAACTGAGCTCTCTCGTGCTTTGGAAGGCACGTTAAGTCTTTGATCCCGGTTGCTGTCTATGACAGCAGTCGTTAAGCCAAGTTAGAGGCCTCCGGGCTGCTTGAGAACCTCTAACAGTCAAGTTGCCCACTCACTTGACAAGCCTAATCCCAATAAGGTCTAGCTTCCCCCTTGGGTTGGAAGGTCAGATGGCAGTCGCTTCCTTAAAACCTAGTGCCTACGCCAATTCTTGGGATTAGGTGCGGACCCCAGGCATCCTTCAGGATGCAACTGTACTGGGAATAACGCTAGGAGGATGAGCAACTTGAAGACAAGGGGAAGCGTTGAAAAAGTATAGTGGGCCTGACAACACTGTCACACTACAATTCAAAAATGTGAAAGCGATCATACACACATCTATCAGAAGGGGAATATACTATATACTGGGAGATTCATATTGAAGGAACTACATAACATATAAGTGTTGACTTGAAGTGTTTTAACACTGACAGCATAGACTATGTCCAACTTAACAGAGGACATCTAATGACTATATATTATAAGTTTAAATTGTTACTCACACTCCATGAAGATTAATCTGAAATGAATAATTTGAAGTTAAATTAAGTACTCTAATCAAAACAACAACAGTCACCATCACAGTCTCCCGCATCACCACCGTCGCAGCACCCATCCCCACCATCATCACAACACCCGTCACACCCACCATCTTGTCCATCACAGCAATTATTGCAGCACTCGGCACAACCTTCACAACATGAGTCGGTGCAGTGTGCGATACACTCACAGCAGTGCCCGCAACCATTACACAGCATCTTACAGAAGAAGTACCAACAGAATGGGTCGACATCGCCGTAAGAATCCGCGCAAACGAAGCAACAGAAATCGTTTCTATGTCTTCTCCGCTCTTTCGTCGCCCCTTCTTCTTCAGCTTCCGCTAACATCTCATTTATATTTCCATTATTCAAAATGGGCTGTGTAAGTACAACGTTTTCATTTATAGGAGCATTCGCCCCTTTTTCAAGTCTCGTTAGCATGTCATTCATGTTACCATTGTTCAACATAGGCTGTGAAATCACGACGTTTTCGTCCATAGGGGCAGTTAGTTTTTCCAAGTCGGCATTTTCGCTGGGAGGCGCGGAAGGCGTCGGCTGTGATGTCACGACTTTTGGGTTCGACATTTCGAAAAATAAATAGTGATATTAAATAACAAATGGTACATCAAACTCAACTTTGAAAGGGCGACTGGCACTCGAACCGTCGGACCCACTCCTGCGCCGCTGCCACTTCACAATCTTCACATTTGTTGACTTGACTGACAAGTGACAAGGGACAACTGACTGGTAAGACTGACAGTGACAGTAGTGACACTGACAGCCTTGCCTGACAGCAAAGGGGTCCTTTACACGATCAATATTAATACAATACTGGGGTTTCAATATTATCGTGGGTTTCAAAATTGTATGGATTTTCCTTCAATATTCACGTGATATGTATGACATGTATGTATTTTTTGTATGACATAGGAGGCAAACGAGCAGACGAATCGCCTGATGGTAAGCGATTAGCGCCGCCCATGGACACTCGCAACACCAGAGGGGTTGTAAGTGCGTTGCCGGCCTTTAAGATGGGAGTACGCTCTTTTCTTGAAGGTTTGAAGGTCGAATCGGTCCGGAAATACCGCAGGCGACAGTTCATTCCACAGTTTAGCTGTGCGAGGCAAGAAGTTTCTGTTATAGTTGCAGAGCGCTGTTGAAAGCTTGTGGAATATACGTGAACGAATATGTATATAAACTCGTAAATAGAGAATAAGATTTAAAAAGGCTAGGAAAATATATATTGACTTGTAGACAGCAAAATTAAAAGGTGACAGGTAAAAGTAAACAAACAATAACATTGGTTGCTATGAAACCGCATAGTACCTACATAATGAGGTTTTAACACTTTCCCTCAAGCAAGGTTTTGTTACTCTCTAGCTTACTTTTCCTCTCTGAAATAATTAAAAAGTTTCTATCAGTCCAATAAGACTTCTTAGTTGATAAAGCCTTGGTCTGGGCATTGCTTTAGTTAGCATGTCTGCCAGCTGACTGGTTGTGCTAGTTCGCTCCACAATTATATCTCTCTGAAGAACTTTTTCTCTTACAAAAAAGTGTCTAATTTTAATGTGTTTTGTCCTCTTGTGGAACTCTGGATTATGAGCGAGACGAACTGCTGCTTCATTATCAACTAATAGTGTTGGAACTTCTTTGAGCTCTGTGAGTTCAGTGAATATTCTTTGTAGCCAAACAAGTTCTTTTGTAGCTTCACTGGCTGCAACGATCTCGGCTTCTGTTGTTGAAATTGCCACTGTTGCTTGTCTTTGGCTAAGCCATGATACTGCTCCTTCAGCATACAAGCATAGAACACCTGTGGTTGACCGCCCTGTTTGCTGATCTCCTCCGTGGTCAGCGTCACTATAGCCAACAATGAAGTCTTTGGTTGACTTGTCTGACTTGTACTTAATACCAAAGTTACTTGTTCCTTTCAAGTACCTTAAAATCTTCTTAACCATTGACCAATCGGTCTCGTCAGGATTTTCGAGTTTTCTGGATGCCACGCCAACTGCATATGCTATATCTGGTCGAGTTCCGACCATAAGGTATGACAATGCACCCACTGCTTCACGATATGGAATATTTTTCCTTCGCTCCACTTCTTTCCCTGTCTCAGTGTTCGATATTACTAACTCCTTCTGAATAGGTGTTGAGAGTGGATTGCAGTCTGCCATGTGGAATCTCTCCAGAATTTTCTTTGTATAGGATTCCTGTTTAATGGTTATAGATCCGTCTCTATCTTGCTTAATCTCTAAACCAAGGTAGTAGGATGCAGGTTTCGTAGTTATTTTCAGTTTCTTTCTCAAGTCATTGAGAAATGCGCCTGTTACTTCTGCATCTGTAGCAGCTAGTAGCCCATCATCCACGTACAACGTTATGAGCAACTTCTTTCCGTTAACGTTTTTTACAAATAAACAGCTGTCGGCGTCACATTGTTTGAAGTCGAGATCCAAAAGTATTTCAGCGAAACACGAGTTCCAGCAACGAGGGGCTTGCTTAAGACCGTACAAACTTCGTTTCAGTTTCCAGACCTTTTTCGATCCATCATTGAAGCCTTCTGGTTGTTGCATGTAGATCTCTTCCTGAAGTTTTCCATAGAGGAATGCTGTTGTGACGTCAAACTGTGTTAAAAGCAATCTTTCCTTTGCTGCAACACTAATGAGTGCCCTTATAGTACCCATTCTGGCAACCGGACTAAAGGTTTGGTTGTAGTCAACACCTTTTCGCTGCTTGAAGCCTTTTACCACCAGGCGGGCCTTATGCTTATCTATTGAGCCATCGGGATTTCTTTTAATCCTAAAAACCCACTTTGATGAAAGTGCCTTCCTCTTGGGTGGTAGGTCACTTAGCGTCCACACGTCATTTTCTATCAGTGACGCTAGCTCTTTTTCCATTGCATCCATCCATTTTGCTTTCAGAGAACCCTCAACAGCCTCTCTGTAAGACTGGGGCTCAACGAAGCTGTCAACGTTGCACACATAGTCGTCGAATTTTGACGGAGTTCGAAGCGTCGATCTTTGCCTTAAGTTATACCCGTGAGGCACGGTGTCAAAGAATTCCTCTTGTTCAGTAGTGTCTGATGGCTGTATTTCTGTTGGACAGGATTCTTTAGCTGTAACAGATTCTTCTACTCTTTCATTGCTAAGAAACGACTCTTCAGCTGTAATCATCGAATCTTCTGCTGGACTGAATTCTTCAGGTGTAACCGATTCTTCTGATCTTCCGTTATTAAGAAACGGCTCTTCTACTAAGCTGATCGAATCTTCGACGGTACTTTCCCCCTCTAATTCAAACGGTCTTGTGTCAACTTCCTGGTTTATTGAATCGTTTGGTTCTGGCTGACCAAAATTGATTGCTGTACGAGTTTCTGGTGACACTATTTTTATCTCCAGTGCATTGGGTTCTGCGTTGGCTCTGGGTATTTCAGTCTCAGAATTTACTCTGTAGAGTGGTTTTTCATCAAATATGACATCACGAGATCGTATAAGTCTATATTTGTTATTCTCCACTGCTGCCCATATGCGATAACCGTCATCATTATCGTAACCAACGAGTCTACCTTTATATGCTTTCTTTGAGAGTTTCTGTCTCTTTTTCTTGGGAATGTGGGCATAGCACGTGCTTCCAACTATTTTTAAATGAGCTATCTTTGGCTTCTTGCCATTCCATAATTCATACGGCGACTTATTATCCACTCGAGAGGGACCCGTTCTATTGATAATGTATGCCACCGTGTTCATTATTTCTGCCCAAAGCACTTGAGGGAAACCGTCTCCGCTGTGCATGATGGTTCTTGCCGCTTCAACCAACGTGCGGTTATCACGCTCGCAGCAGCCATTTTGTTCAGGGGTGTATGGCATTGTTAGCCTATGCTTGATTCCATTCTTACCAAGAATCTCTCTGACATCTTGATTGTCATACTCGCCTCCATTGTCGCTCAGAAGGGTTTTGATAGTATGGCCTGAATTGCGTACTTCTGAAATCATTTCTTCCAGCTTCTGTTTTACTTCAGACTTTGATTTCATGAAGTAGATCAGACGGTAGCCAGAGTAATCATCACGAAACAATACGAAATATCTTAAATTTGTGATGGAGTTAGGAAACGGTCCACACACGTCGCTATGTATGAGTTCACCTGGCTTTGATGCTCTAGTTCTCGTACTGAACTTATGTCGGTGCGATTTTCCAAATAGGCAGCTTTCACATATGGATTCATCTATCGGAAGCTCGATGCCTAATTCTCTCTTCACAAATGCTCTTATATGCCGCTTATTCTGGTGTGCAAATCGCTCATGGTAGAGCTGTGTCTCTGTTGTTAGGTAAGTGACCATTTTCTTCGGTATAACATTTTTCACTTCTAATTTATAGAGACCACCCCACTTCAGTCGTTTGCCAACAACCCTGATAGTTCCGTTGATGAATACGCAGCATTTTTCTGTTGTAGATTCAAACTTACTGTCTTGGTTCTTGTCGTGAGCCGCTAGGACAGAGAACAGGTTTTTCTGTATCCCTGGAACATACCAAACATCTATTAGAGTGACTTGTGAGACTTTTCCGTTAATAATTGCTTCCAAGACAATCGATCCCTTTCCTTTGGCTTGTAAGACATTGCCATTAGCTGTGGTGACCGTATGTGAGTCATTGAAGTGTTGGAAGGTCGTGAATAAGTCACCTCTGTTTGTGACATGGCTTGTAGCGCCATTATCTACGTACCAATTGTCCTTGTCGTGCTCAACAGCCAAGACTTCTTTCTGCACAAACATCACTGTCATATTTACTGCACGAGAGGTGGACGGCGTACTATCGCTCTTCGATGCACTGCTGTTCTTCGGAGGTTTGCCATCATGAATCCACTTTTGACAATTCTTAACACGATGTCCGATTCTTGAACAATAATTGCATTTGATCTTCTTATCTTTGTTCTTCTTTTCTTTCTGAGAATTTGAACTTGTGATAAGAGCTTCTTGATCAGGTACTGGGTTACCTTTTATCGACCTTTCATACGCGCAGAGATGGTTACTCAAACTCTCAATTGTTCGATCTGCTTTCGGCACCAAGAGCCAGCTACTTTTAAAAGATGTATATTCTTCACCTAATGTATCCAGTATCTTGCAAATCAGTAAAAGTTCAGGTAACTCTTTCTTATCTTTTTGCAAATCCAGATTAAGATCAGACCATATATTCTTTAATTTACACATATGCGTCGCGATGTCATCTTCAGGGTTCCGTTTGAATCCGAAGAAGCTCATGCATAGGTTGTAGCTTTTATCTTCACTAGTTCCGTCAAACAATCTGTGGAGTTCCAACCAGACTTCTCGAGCAGTGTTGTAACGCATCACCTTTTGTAACGTTTCATCAGTCATATTACTTGTCAATAGGAGTAAAGCACTGCAGTCAGCTTTCGTGTAGGATGCAAGCTGGTTTCCTGCTCCTGCCTCTTCTACAGCTTCTGCTTCATTGACCGGTCTCTTCAATCTACCCTCTACTATATCTAAAGCATGTGGAATGCTTCTCAGAGCTATACATATCTTATATTTCCACGTAGACCAATTGCTTTTTCCGTCGAGATTACCGATGAGCAATTTTGTCGTTAAATTATCCATTTTTAGCTTGGCACATAACCTGTTATAGTTGCAGAGCGCTGTTGAAAGCTTGTGGAATATACGTGAACGAATATGTATATAAACTCGTAAATAGAGAATAAGATTTAAAAAAGGCTAGGAAAATATATATTGACTTGTAGACAGCAAAATTAAAAGGTGACAGGTAAAAGTAAACAAACAATAACATTGGTTGCTATGAAACCGCATAGTACCTACATAATGAGGTTTTAACAGTTTCTGGAGAAACGCACAGTTGAGGACTGCCAACCATCTAAGTGGTGAGGATGGAAATTTTGTCGCGTTGGGCGATGGCGGAAGGAAGCGGCAGGGATTAATCTAAACAATTCCTCGGAGCACTCCCCTTAATACATGCGGTAGAAAATGCAGAGCGAGGCTACTACGCAGCGCCAAGGAGTCAAGCCGTTCCGAAAACCGCTGGCAACCGACAATTCGAGTAGCTCTCCGTTGGATGCGGTCCAGAGGGAGAAGCTGGTACTGTGGTGCCCCTGCCCAAGATGAGAACAGTACTCCATATGTGGGCGGACCTGTGCCTTATAAAGCTGTAGGCGATGGGCCGGCGTGAAATACTGTCTCGATCTGTTTAGCACACCGAGCTTTTTCGAGGCTAATTTGGCCTTACCCTCTAAATGACCGCGGAATTGGACTTGATTCGAAATGTCGACGCCAAGGATCTCGATATTGGCTGTGGCAGTTAGGGGAGTGTTCTCAAAACGAGGTGATGCGACAAACGCAAGCTTTTTCGCAGTAAACGCGCAAACCTGCGTCTTTGTAGGGTTAAAACGGACCAGATTAAGTCGACCCCATTCTGAGACTTCATCCAGGGAAGTCTCAATCTGAGACATAAGTTTGTTTCGGCTCTCAGTGACGTTTTCCCGAGAAATATTGGCGCGGCCGGTGTAAGAGGCATCACACGTATTATCATCCGCATAACAGTGAATGCCGCTGATTTGCAGCATGTCATTGATATGCAGAAGGAATAGCGTGGATGATAGCACACAGCCTTGAGGGACACCAGCGTTCACAGACATGGCGTCAGAGCATACACCGTCAACTACGACCTTTATGCTTCTGTCTGCTAGAAAGCTGCTGACCCATTCACATAATTTCTCGGGAAGCCCATAGGATGGAAGCTTCGAGAGAAGTGCTTTGTGCCAAACGCGATCAAAGGCCTTCGCTACATCCAAACTAACAGCCAATGCTTCACCCTTTGTCTCGATCGCCTGTGCCCAACGATGTGTCAGGTAAACCAGTAGATCACCAGCCGAGCGGCCCAAGCGGCGCACCGTAATACCGGCATTCCTCTTCCTCTGCGGTCCCACGCGTCGGCGAGTTGCTTGTAGCCGCCGTGTGTGGCACTATAAGTCAGCAGATTGGGACGGGATGCGGTCGTTTTTTGCATCCTACCCTTGGGGGCAAATCTGCTTCACGCCGGATGATCCCAATGTCGCTGCTGATTCTGTTGCTGATGTGGTGCTGCAGGGAATGGAGCTTTTTATTCCATCCTCTGTAGTTCCCGTTGGTGGCAAATCGCAACCTTGGTTTGGTCAATCTTGCAAGCAGGCTTCTCGCCGAAAGCAAGAGTGTTACTAAGCCTGGGTCAATGCAGCGGCGGTACGGGATGGAAAATCCAGCGCATTAAGAAGGGAGTTTAACTTTGCCTCCAGGTCCTTTAAAAGAGTTATTGCCAAAGCAAAGTCGTTGCACATTGGTAGGATTGGCGAGAAACTAGAACGCCTCCCTTCGGGAACTCGTGCGTTCTGGTCTCTAGCCAAAGCTATCCAGGGGAATTTCTGCACGCCATCTTTTCCACCTCTGCACATGGGAAATGATTCATTAGCCCACGACGCAAAAGACAAAGCTGATCTTCTGGGTAAACTCTTTGCGTTCAACTCGACTTTGGATGACGGGGGTCACGCGCCGCCGACCATTCCGCGGTGCGGGAGCTGTACGAGTATGCCGGATGTTCGCTTCCACCAGAACTCAGTGCGTAAAGCTCTTCTTTCCCTCGACGCTCATAAGTCTAGTGGGCCCGATGGAATCTCTGCCATTGTGCTGAATATGTGTGCTCCTGAGTTGGCACCAGTTTTAACGCGTCTTTTTCGGCTCTCTTACTCTTCTGGCATAGTCCCGACCTCATGGAAGTCAGCTCTGGTGCACCCCATCCCTAAAAAAGGCGATCGCTCAAATCCGTCCAACTACAGGCCAATAGCTATAACCTCCCTTTTCTCCAAGATAATGGAGTCTATTATCAACTGCCAGCTCCTTCGGTACCTAGATGACCACCAGTTACTTAGTGACCGACAATACGTATCCTCTGCGGCCGAGGTGAGGTTTATGGCGGAGCTACAGACCTAATCCGCCACCGGGCGCCGGAAGTTTTTCCGGTACCCATGACCTCTTTGTAGCGGACTCAGGGGGGCCGCTACTGTAAAATATGGAGGTCAAGGAGGAAGGCACGCCGAATCATCTGGCGTGCCTAACGTGGAGGGCCTCCGGGCATCTACGAGGGAGCCGCTTGAGAGCGGCTGCCGCCGGCGGGATCGCGGATGTGTGCGCAAGCGTTCCCGTGACCTCGCCACGAGGCGGCGAGGCGGCGAATGGGGGGTTTTTAGTGGGTACACCGTGGGTCTCATTAGCCTGTACGGGAGTCCCACATAACCACTCGGGTCACCCCCTGCGCCCGGGTGGTATGCGTAAGGCACCCCCAGCGCGGTTTGAACTGAAGGTTTTATCTGTGCAATTGCTGACGAGGTTATCATGACGAACAACTACCGGAAATATATCCTGAAGGACGGTACGGTCGACATTTGTCGGGCATGCCGCCGTCCCGGAGAGTCACTCGGGCATATTATTTCCGGTTGTAGTCATCTTGCTAACGGCGAGTACTTGCACAGACATAATTTGGTGGCCAGGATTATTCACCAGCAGCTTGCTCTTTTATACGGTCTTGTGGACTTCGAAGTGCCGTATTATAAGTACACACCTGCGCCAGCTCTCGAAAATGGTCGTGCAACGCTCTATTGGGATCGATCTGTCATCAAGGACAGGACTATTGTCGCCAACAAGCCTGATATCGTTCTGACAGATCGATTGAAGCGCCAGGCAGTACTCGTTGATATCACCATCCCCCATGACGAGAACCTCGTGAAAGCTGAGAAAGACAAAGTCAACAAGTACCTAGACTTGGCACACGAGGTAACCGCCATGTGGGATGTTAATTCAACGATTATTGTCCCGATAGTCGCTGCGAACGGTCTAATAGCGAAGAGTCTCGACCAACATCTCAAGAGACTCTCGTTAGATGGCTGGGTCAAGGGTCAAATCTAGAAGGCGGTACTCCTGGACACGGCGCGGATAGTCCGGAGGTTCCTCTCTCTGTCGCCCTAACCACGTCGGTAGCTTAGGCTCGCCTCGCTGCCGGCGGCACCCTAGGTTAGGTTTTTTTATAATGCTTTTATATTTTTATATTTTACTTGTATAAATTTATTGTAAAAATCTAACTTAAGAGAAAAAAAAAATAGGGTAAAAATAAAAAAAAAACTTTATTTCAGGTATGCACCCATATTACAATAAACACAAGTATCATTCATCGGAATGGAATTCAATTCAATAGAGTATAAAATATAAAATACAATACCATAATAAAAATAAAATTATAATGTAAAAATAAAAGAAAATATACTTAAATTTAAATACTTACAAAGAATGTACTTATTGTCACTACTTTAAAAAAATCTCGTATCTGATTTTTTCCTTTTTTTCGTTTATTTTTGCATTAAACTAATAAAAATACACCTCGTATGATGCACAAACTCCAACGACGATAAATCGTCATTATAGTAAGTATTCGTTAGTTTAAAAAAAATCGTATCTAAACAAATTATAGTCACTACTTTGAAAAAAACTCGTATCTGATTTATTTTTCCTTTTTCCTTTCTTTGCACATTTGAACAATTAAGGGAAATACTTGAGTATTGTTCGAGGTTGTAAATCGGAGTGGTGTGTGGTATGTCCAGCAAGGAAGTAAAAAGCCAAGGTTCCTTTTTCAGCACGTTGTATTCTTAAATAACAGCACACCGAAAATATCGTCAGATGTGATAAAATATTATTTAACATAAAATACGACCTGTGTCGCCGATCAGTGATGGAGTTGGAAGGGAAGAGAGTTTGACAGTTGTAAAATTGCCATAGCGCTAAAATGTAATAAAGGTAAATTCATGTACATTGTGAGCCATAGACTATCCAACACTTCCCCTCCAGGGCACACAATAGGACTCAAAAAGCACACATAGAGTCAAGAAATAACAATTAGATATAATGGCAGAACTCTACATTTGACTCTATATGAAACATAAATAAGACTCTACATATACAAATGAGATGACTCTACATTTAACTTTATAATTTACAACAAACTTGTCGAGTTTTAAAGTAAACAGAAATGCAAGTCAAAATATACAATGCCTACTTGTGTTATACTATATATATGCATGCTCTAGTTATTATAATTAAGCTTCACAAACATTCATAGCTTTTGTAAAATCATGATGCTTTACTCTACATAAAGGTTTGGTTAACACATCGGCAATCATTTTATTTGTAGATAAATATTCTATTTTAATGACATTATTTAATATCAAATCTTTTACATAGTGATATCTTATGTCGATGTGTTTAGTACGTTTGTGACAATATTGTTTTGCTTGTAAAAGGTTTTGGGCGCTTTGATTATCATTATAAACAATACAATGAACTTGTCCAGGTAATATCTCTGATAACAAATTTTTAATGAAAGATATATCTTTACACACATAATAGCGAGATATTATGATTCTGTGCATGATAGTGAGACACATCTTTGTTTACGGGACTCCCAATTAACTGTATTTCCCCCTAATTTAATGACATACCCAGTATAGTATTTCCTGTCTGTGATATCATTGGCCCAGTCTGCGTCAGTATAAGCACACAAAGACCAATTCATTCCTTTATGGAAACATAAAGAATATTGAATTGTACCTGCCAAATAACGCAAGATTCTTTTAGCTGCTAACCAATGTGACCTATCGAAAGAGTTGTTAAATTGGCTAAGTTGACTACATGCAAATGTTATATCTGGTCGTGAACACACACTTAGATATAACAAACAACCTAGCAATTGTCGATAGTTATAGACTTCATCCTGCAAACAGTCATTGGTTTCAGGTTTTATAAGTTTACAGTTAACTTCCATAGGTGTGGACACGGACTTACAGTTTTCCATACCAAAACGAACAAGTAGCTTTCTAATATATTCGCTCTGATCGAGCGTTAACGTTCCCTTTTCTCTATTTCTGTGAACGTTTATACCTAAACAGCTTTTAAGTGCACCCAAGTTTTTTACATTAAATTTATTTTCTAAAATTCTTAATAAACTATACTTGTGTGAGCTGTTGCGACTGTAGAATACATAAAAATCATCAACATATAAAGCCAAAATTATTATGTCATCCTTGTCACCTTTTACATAAACACAAGGTTCACATTTCGACTGTCTGAAATTATGTTCAGTAAGTAAATTATGTATTTTACAGTTCCACATTCTACTTGCCTGCTTAAGGCCATAAATGCTTTTTCTTAATAAACAAACCTTATTATTGTTATCATTACTGAAGCCGGTAGGCTGCTCCATATACACAGTCTCATTCAGCTCAGCATTTAGAAAAGCTGTAGCCACATCTAAATGGTCTATATTTAAGTCTAATTGATTTGCTATACAAAACAAAATTCGCATTGTCGAGTGACGTACAACAGGAGCGAATGTTTCGTTATAATCAATGCCTTCACGTTGTGTAAAGCCTCTGGCAACCAATCGCGCCTTGTAACGATCAAATTGACCAGACGCGTCATACTTTGTTTTAAAGACCCATTTACATTTAATAACGTTTTTATCAGTGGGTCTATCCACAATTTTCCAGATATTGTTACTAACTAGAGCATCATACTCATTTTTCATGGCTTCTAACCATTGTTGGCTGTTAGAGCCATTAATTGCTTCCTCATATGTGATAGGTCTGAGACCAAAACCTGTTCGAGGTTGTGAATCGGAGTGGTGTGTGGTATGTCCAGCAAGGAAGTAAAAAGCCAAGGTTCCTTTTTCAGCACGTTGTATTCTTAAATAACAGCACACCGAAAATATCGTCAGATGTGATAAAATATTATTTAACATAAAATACGACCTGTGTCGCCGATCAGTGATGGAGTTGGAAGGGAAGAGAGTTTGACAGTTGTAAATTGCCATAGCGCTAAAATGTAATAAAGGTAGCTATTCATGTACATTGTGAGCCATAGACTATCCAACAAGTATATGTGTGTTCAGACAATGAACTTTCAAAACCTCCACATGCTGTATTTTAAGCAAAAAATCTCAGCAAAAACACCTCCATTTCATAGTTTTGCCATACCCTTCGCCTTAAGAGGGCGCAGTACGTTTGGTTCTCCATACAAACGTATTTATGCTCTCATTTTAAAACGACATGCTAGAATAACATGAAACTTCGTACATACAATGGGATCCAGCTTGTCTAGGGCGGAAATTAGTTTCAGTTGCTTGAAATTATAATGGCGAAAAAATACAGCGATTATTAAGGTTTTCATACAAGCCGTAAAAAACTCAAAAAGCCGCTGTATTTTTTTTCTTTTTCAATTTCTAGCAACAGAAACTAATTTCCGACCTAGGTATGCCGGATCCCATTGTGTATACAAAGTTTCATGTTATTCTAGCATGGCGTTTTAAAATGAGAGCCTAAATACGTTTGTATGGAGAACCGATCCACACCGATCGTACTGCGCCGTCTTAAGCACTACACATCTATAAGACTTGGAAAGAGAGCAGATACACCTCACAGTCCTATTGAGTTTAAACTTCGCTTTGATGACATCTGGACTGTTCTACCTCAAAGATTCCATGATATTTCCGAAGATCAAGCGATTCCTCAGCTATATTCTGGACCCGTCCCCATTAGAAAACGAAAGTATGATGATTTGCAATCTCTAAAGCCGATTTTGCCAAAAGACTTTCATGTATTTTACGATAGTTTATTGCATGTATAGTAGAGAAAAAATAATTCGACCCGATCTTTTTTTACGTAGGCACGTTGATATTTAAGTTCGTCTATTGTTACTCGAAGAGAGTTTACTTAGTTCATTTAATAAACATAAAAACATACATTTCGTTTCATTTTGTAGCATAAAATTCAAAGCAAAATTATCGTAACTTAACAACTTTCAGTCAATACTAAACCAAAAATCTTGTATCTTACAAATAACTGTAAATTTTATAAAAAATATTTGATTGAGTTATTCGAATATTTGTGAAATTAATGACTGGCAAAGGATCAAAGTATCTCATGAAACTAACAAGATCTTTTTTGATCAATCGCAATAATTTACAGAATGTTTATTGTTCCTCCTAGAATCTTGATGATTTTCAGATACGAGTTTTTTTTTTTAAAGTAGTGTTGTTATTTATTTATTTATTTATTGAATCTAAAGTAATGTAACATTACAGTTTAACCCAAAGCGTTACAAAGATTCCGAAGCGAAAGCGTTAAGAAGACCCTTTTGACACAGCTTTTGAGCTTGAGAAGTTGAAAACAATATTAAGAAAATACAGTCGACTACAAAGATATGCACCCACTTTTTCACTTTACTGCATTGTTTTAAGATCCAAATATACAGGATACATCTCTTATAAATTATCTCTTTGTAGTCGACTGTATACTCACTTAAAATGAAAAACACCAGCATAGATAAGGATGATTCACAGTAGGCCGTTCCGTGTCCGGGCCGGCCCGTTTTCTTCTAGAGAAATACGCCGGCCGTTGCGTTAGCTGTCATAGAAAACGGGCCGGCCCGGACACGGAACGGTCTACTGTGAATCATCCTATATTCGGTTTTTTCCGAGAGCCCTAAATATATGATATGAAAAACAAAATGAACGAAAACATAACATGTAACTTACATAACATATAACAAACGCAAGCACGCAACATCAACACACGCCAAATAATATAATAACAGTGAGTCAAGCAAGTAGTAAAGATGTTTCGGGGTGATGTCACGGGATTTCCTAAGTACTTATCTTATCAAATAATCATCGCGGAACGGCATGGGTGTGGGACAGCGGCAGAAATTAATTCTATTCATTGTATATTTTACACTCGGGGACGTAACACGCCCCGTTATAGTTCACAATCCGTTATCAAAATAAACTTTTATCAAATTATTTAATAAGTGACAAGACCTTACTTAACTAAGTTAACCGTGTTTTGGGTTTTAAATACATTTTGTTTAATTGTATAGAAAGTCTTATAACCAATTGGTATTTTTTTTATTAATAAATTAAGTTTAATTGGTGTTGATTAAAGCGTGCCAGTGTTTCATATTTCGTGACATATAAATAAGACTCCACATATGTTGTCATTTTCACGTAAGTAAATTATCATATCTTTTAATTATTTTTGTTTACGGTAGTTCTTGTCGACATTTCACAGGTCGGTTATTATTATTATCTACTTACGATAAATAAATACAATAAGGTAAATGCACCAGTGCCTGACACTGACGCAACCCAATGCATTGCCCTTACAAACTTTTTGACGTGATAACGTCTTTAAAATCGTTTTAGTCGGGTGACATGTTCAGAAACTTGTGTCACACCAAAACCTCACGAGCGCGATCGCAGGTATAAGTGAAGTGCAAGTGAAGTAAGACGTTATCACGTAAACATCTCGATCGTAAACCTACTTTACAAACAACCAATTTTTTTTAAAAATATCTTATATCATAATTACATAGGTGACCAATCTGTTATCTATTGGGCTTAAGGCGTCGGGCATTGGGACGATTACCATATTTTATTTACCTATGACTATTAAGAACTTTAAGAAGTACTTCCACCTCATAGGGGCTCTTTACACATGATTAATATTATCACAATACTGGCATGTCAAAATAATATCGCGGTCATTGAGTTGAGGGCGAGGGATCTACATATGTGTCTAGCTTTCGAAACAACGAATCCTCAACTCACTAAAGGGTCGGCGACGTGCCTCTGATTCTTATGGAATTACGAGTGTCCATAGGCTACGGTACGCTATCGGCTTATTGCCAGGCAGAAATTAAGCTTCTTTGCAACCACCGTGTGTTTTCAGTTCGCAATAGTTTTTACTAAAACGGCAAATAAATTCCTGTTTTATCAACTGTGGAACAGGAAAAATAATTCCTCTTTCGTAACTAAATCATTACGCAAAAAGAAAAATAATCTTCTTTCGAAGTTGATAACTAAAACGGCAAATAAATTCCTGTTTCGTAATTGATTGCGAAACAGTGAAAAATAATTCCTTTTTCACAACCAATTGTGAAATCGAAATTACGAAAACGGATCAAACGTATTCAACTCAACATAATTTTAGCCCCTAATTCAAATAGGTTATTAAGGGTCACGACAAGAGATTAAAAAAACCGTAAATAACGTAGATTTTTTGTAGAAGCAACATTTGTGCCACCTTAACAACTATCTCTATCTCTACGGCCAAGGACACGATTTCCGCGCTCGTACTCGTGTAAAAATACCAGCGACTACTATGGCACTTTATTTAATTTAAACTTTATGTTAATACGGATAAAGTCTTTATTCGGATGAAATGCCAAATTACGTGCGAACGGGAATTTAGCTCTTACATTCTGAATGATATCAAACGCAATACAAATGGTAATAAGGTTGTATATTGTTTGCTACTAAGCGGGAAACCCAGGTTATGCGTTTGTGTAAGGAATAGTAAGCAATATTAAAAGTTTAGCTTGTTTATAGATTAGACTGGTACTTTGAGTTATTTAAATTTCAATAAAATCTAATTTCGTATGAAATATACGTATTTTACGGATAGGAATTTTGGTTTTACATTCCGAACCGATAGGAAACGAAATGACACTAGCAATAAAAACAAACTTTGATCCAAATAGCAAACACTAAATAGGTCAATTCCGCAAGGCAGTGTAGTAGGATGTATACTTTTTAATATACATTAATGATCTCCCTAAGATAACCAACCAAAAGTGCGTTATATTCGCCAACGATATTTCTCTTTTGTGTTTCCACCTCAATAATAGCAATAATTATTCTCACATTAAAGAAACCTTTAATAATATATCTCAATGGCTGCAGGATCATAATTTGATGCTTAACACAAACAAAACACACGCCATACAATTTAGACCGCACCAAAAACGACCTATTGACTTAAGCCGACCGTTACACGACCTACAAATCAAAGAAGTACCTGAATTTACTTTATTAGGACTCATAATAGACACACACCTTGATTGAAAAACCTTAAGCATCCAAAAATGTAAACTAACACCGATTGCGCTCTGTCTGCCTATCACGCATATACACAGGCGTGGCTCCGTTATGGTATCTTATTATGGGGTCACAGCACTGACACACACGGTATATTTATAGTTAAAAAAATGTGTCCGAATAATAGCTTAACATTCCACCAACTTCCACTTGTAAACCACATTTCAGAAGCCTCAAAATCTTGACCCTACCACAGAATAAGTAATACAAAACGACCGACCTTATAAAACGTTCTGCAGACCTATCAATTGTCAAGACAATTGCTTTGAGAGTGAACGATCTGAATGATTGCTGTCTCTATCCATCTTATATGGTGACAAGAAGTGAGAAGAACGGGCGAAAATCTACAGAACAAAGCGGGGATAGATTCTGTATGCGTGCGTATTGGTTTTTGTAATCCTATGTAATGACTATATATTATAATCTTGTTGACATAAAGTTTTTTTTTTACAGCCAGCGGAAGTGTATCACGCACAGATCCGTCTAAGATGGCGGCTAAAACTGCGCGCTGTAGACCCAGTGAGTACTATAAGTACTATTCCTTAGCTACTCATCCCAAGGTAATTATAGTAAGCAAAAACATTACACCCCTTCTTTTGGCAGTCGTGTAAAAACTGAGAGTCTACTCCGAAATTCGAAATACGAACTTCGCGTGGTGCCGTTAATTTCACTCATATAGTGTACTAGTTGGTGCCCGCAACTTCGTCTGCGCAGGATTAGTATTTGGACAATTCACACAATATCTTTATAAATTGTAGCCTATGTATTATTCTGATGTATAAGCTATATTATTGTAAAGTTTCATTTAAATCCATTCAGTAGTTTTTACGTGAACAAACATCCATCCATACTTACAAACTTTCGCGTTTATAATATTAGTAGGAAGTAGGATGACAGGAGAGTGAAAGGGACAGCACCATACGAAGTTCGGATTTAAATTTCAGAGGTCTACTACCCCTTTTCGATGATTAGAAGTGAGGAGCGCTCGTGCCTAGGCGAGGTTAAGTAACGTCGGCCGGGGTCAACTCTTGGATGGTGGATCGATTTGAGTGGTTGCTATTTGAACGCTCCCGTGCTTTGGAAGGCACTGATACCGCTGATCCCGGCTGCTGTCTAGACAGCAAACGTAAAGCCAAGCTAAAGGCCATCAGGCGGCTTGGTAACTTCTAATAGTCAAGATTCTCGCTCACTTGACACACCTAATCCCAATAAGCCGAGCCCTCTGACCCCTTCCCCCCAAAACATAACCCGTAGTCACAGGCCACGAAGGACATTATGAACAGGAGCTTACCATTGGCCTATTTTCTTTTTACTTACATCTTGATTTCTATTTTCTAGCTCTGTCTTGCCTGAAAACACACAAGCTCCGAAGACGGACACGGAGATCAACTGATACCACGTCCCTTGCTACGAATCTCACAAAGAAGCCCAAGGTGGTGAATAAGGTATTTTTATTCATTTTATTTATTTTTTTTACTTAAGTTGGGTTGTTTAGATCACTGTTACTGCGATCGCCAACCCGCATGCCAAGCATGGCGATTATGGCATTTACCCCCCATGAAAGTGGGGGAGGCCTATGTCCTGCAGTGGACGTCTATGGGCCGATATGGTGGTGGTGGTGGGTTTTTAAAAGTTAAAAAAATACGTACAAAATATAAAAGGGTTAGAAAAAAACAACCTAGGGTGCCGGCAGCGAGGTGGGGCCTAAAAGCTACCGGTAGTTAGGGCGACAGAGAGAGGAACCTCCTGTCCTCTGACTATCCGTGTCCAGTGGGCGTATGATGGTTACCATATTCATATTCATTTAATCGTATTAATCATACATCGTCAGGTTACAGGAAAATACATAATGTCAATAATTATTAATTAAACGTAGCGGCAATAAATACAGTATGTCAATAATAATGATAATAACAATAATTAAATGAAGTGCCACATGAAATACAATAAATTAAAGCTGGTCAGACAAGAATTCGACTGCTGAATAATAGGCCTTCCGCATTAGTAGGGATTTAAGTTTCAGGGTAAAACCAAGACACGTCTGACAGTTTTTAATGGCTGTTGGAATTTTATTGTATACCCGCGGACCCAAGACACTCATACTAAATATTGGCAGTTTTTCTAAGTCGATGTCTTGGCACCTCCAGGTCATATTGCTTGCTATCCTGGAATCGATCACTCGTCCATTTCTTCTTTGAACCATTATATCTTATCGTCGATTCCATTTTATCTTATCGTCGTCTGTGTCGTCGTGGATAAGACGCCCGTTACTCTCGCACTCGCATTATTGTCAGAACGTGACGAATATCTTATCCACGACGATTAAGTGATAAAGCAACCATCATAGGCCCACTGAAGTACCTCCGACGTCTGTATCTGACCCTTGACCCAGCCATCTAGCGACAGTCTCTTAATATAATATGTTGGTGGAGATTCTTCGCAATTAGAGAATTATTATTATTTTAATTGCTATCGTCACGAATATATTTTGCCAGCATCACGTCAATTTATATATATCAAGAGATCAAGTGAAAAGGGAGAAAAATAAAAGCACTAAATTTGAAGAACACTAAAAAATCATAATAGAAAAGGAATACAAATATTAGAACTCCAAATTTAAGTTTGTTGACGGTTAAAAAATTGCAAGTAATCTGAAAATAGCTCGATTGGGATTATTGGGAACCAAAAGGGAAGGCATATGGTGGTGGGGAATGGTATTACTATTACTTATATGTCAAAAATACGATTTGTTTAGTAGAGAAGTTAAAAGAACCGTACTCATATTGTCATTACGACAAAACTTTTTAAATAAGTATATTCGACCACGCCACAACTATTTACATAAAATACTAGAGGTGTCTTAACTAAGTTATTTAGAGTCCACAGGAGGCTCGGTTCTCCAGTCAAACGTAGTTTCGCTCTCAATTTGAAATGGCATGCTGGAATAACATAAAACTTTGTATACACAATGGGATCCGGCATATCTAGGCTGGAAATTAATTTCCAATGCTTGAAATTATAGTGGAGAACAAATACAGCGATTATTAAGGTTTTCATACAAGTTCTAAAAAATTCAAAACTCGCTTTATATTTTTTTCTATTATAATTTCTAGCAACAGAAACTAATTTCCGGCCTAGGTATGGCGAATCCCATTGTGTATACAAATTTTTATGATATTTCAGCAAGGCGTTTTAAAATGAGAACGAAACTACGTTTGTATGGAGAATCGAATTCAGTCGATCGTGCGGGACCCTTAATGTTCCGGTGCCAAATGGAGACCCTTAAGCCGGGTCCCAATGCCATGTTTTCCGTGTTTGCAAACATCAAATATGTTTTATTGGATTTTTGATGCAATGGACCGGCCTTAACATTGATGCCACGCCTATTTTGTGTTCGAAAAACATGTTTAATGTTTGCAAACACGAAAAACATGGCGCTGGGGACCCGGCTTTATATGTAGTTTCATCAAGTCCGTCTGTATATCTGGTATAACGCTAGTATGATGATGATGAATTACTTATGAATTTTGTTATTCCGTTCCTCAGGTGGACAGAATAGCAGCAGTTTTCCAATCATCAATGGACCTCGTCGGGCATTTGTGCACCGTCCTACCCCCAACAGATACCTCGCTCATTCATGAAGTGTTAATAAGGTTGCTGTTAAGACAAGATGTGAGTACCTACACGCGTTTTTTGAACAACAATCAGGAATAAGGCAATTACTGCCTTCAGCGGCCGCGCCGTCCACACTGAACCAGCTCGGCTTGCGAGGTCGTATCAAAGGTTTGGTATCACAATGCCTTCCAATCGCTCTATTAGATCTGGCGTGTGAGGCAACAGTCAGCTCCGAAGTAATCTAATATGATATGAGTTGTTTTGTTTTAAGCAGTATTGGCTTTTACATCATTTTTAGTCCAACTCGTCACACACAAATAAAAAAAAACCAAGCGACTTTCATCAACAGTTTCACCCCTACACATATGTGGACCAAATATTTGGACCATCGTTAAAGCATTTAATTCGCCTACAATTTAATTGATCCCGTTGTGGCACGAAAGTTACTCATATAAATTGTATGACAAAATTTCGTGTCTAGGTCACGGTCTAGTAGTAATCATCATCTTTATGCGTCGTTTCCGGGCCGGACCGAGATCGGGCTATTTCCGAGCCTCGGCCGTAGCTAGGTCGGCCGTCAAACGTTTGTGTTGACTAAAAAGTGGCTGGCCGGGCCGCTTCCGATGGTTCCGAGGGCTGCTGCGCAGCGGCCGGCCTGCGTCTTGCCGTCGTAGCAAACGGGCCGGCCAGGACACGGAACGGCTTACTGTGAATCATCCAAAACAAATGTCGCATGAATAGAGTGACAGCAGATTATTTTTAGATTGATAAATCATCAGTAGGCGCATAAAATTAGCAAAACCTGGGCATAATTCGATAACTGTAATTTTCTTTTTCTATGATTTAAAGTATTGTTAGTTATAATTAAATATTTTAAAGCTCCGCGTCAATGTTAAAAAAAAAAACAAAAAACTATTTTTTTACACATTTTGATTTCCTAAGTAAGCCATAATAAATAACTTTGTAAAAGTACCCGTATTGTATTATGATATGAAAAAATATTATTTACACCACACCTTGCCAAAAAGCTTTTTGTCCAAGTGGTGACGTAAAATTGTGTACAAAACACGGGTCGTAAAACAGGAAGCCCTCTCTCGTATATTTATGACCCTCGCCTGCAGCTCGGGCCTCAAACATCTGCGATATCGGCCTTTCTTTGTTTTACAACCCTTGTATCGTAATGTACTATTAATCAATTATCGTGAATATTTTTTGTTTAATATGTTTATTATAGTACTAATAAAATGTTGCCGGCATCAATTAAACACTTTTGACGGAGTTTATGTATTTGGTTTTCCAAAAATGACCTATATTTGTGACTTTAGAGATCTGCTAATATGGTGTTAAGTTTGACACTGTTCCTTTTCGATTTTAAATATCAAACTAATATGACTGATAAAACGTTAAATAATGCTTTTTTTAGAGATGACATTTAGAGTGGTAACTCCTTCAGAAATATAAAAAAAAATTGAAATTTTCACTTACGTTTTTTATAGAAATGTTAAAGATAGATACTCAATTTTCTTACAGGACATATATATACTATTCAACTAACCAAAACCAAAATGAAAAAAAAGATAGTATGATAAAGTTAAAGCCTGTCACAAACTGGCGCGGCCTAGGCCGCGCGGTCAATAGTAAACTAGTCATTAGCTGTCAAATTTACTATTGACCGCGGCCGCAGGCCGCTCCAGTGTGTGATACCCTTAATAGTTTCAGAGACAGGGCCGGATTTCCCCCTAGGCCCGCAAGGCCCGGGCCTAGGGTCCAGCGACCCTTGTGGCCCCCGTGGTGGACCCTCCACATAAGCTTTAAGCCTGGCTTGCCTTATCAAAAAGCTTTATCGAAAATAATAAAATTAAAGATGAAAAGTTGGTGGTCAATCAAATTGCTGTGTACACCGTGCTGACACTGCCCGCAGAAGCACCAGGACCTGACTACAGTCCTGTAGAAAAGTTCGCGTATATAGTGAATTATTTTTCATGAAAGGAATCTTAGATTTTTGAAATGGCTGGACCACCGCCACCTGATACATTTTCCAGACAGTTTTTTTTTGCTTGAAAAAATATTATTTAGGTTTTGCTAATTTTATGCGCCTACAGTAACGATGCGACATCCCGTACTAAACTTTTTTTTTTACTAAGCAGTAGGTAACGTCTTTGTAAGGACCAAGTAGTGGTGTTTGTATGGCTGTGCTCTATTGAAAGGTACTCACCCCAGTTGGGCTGTACATAACAGTTATGGACGAGATGGCAATCCGCTGTGCCCTTTCTCTTCTTTCTTCTTCTTTATCTCGTCTTCCGATTTCCATTATCAACCTTCCGCCTTTTAAGACCCTTACTCATTGATACTTTTTACTTCCAGAACACACTTAGGCCTAAGGTGACGGACCATGCTCGAAGACAGCTAAGGACTTCTAATAATATACACCAGGTGATCGACTGGACGGATCTCGACGTGCCTGGTAAGTACGAGACATCTGTCCATAACATGGCCTAGTCGTGCCAAATGATTAGGGTGGGTAGCCAGGGACACCTGCAACAGAGCCAATTAACACTTATACCGACCACAGTGTTTTTTTAGGGTTCCGTAGCCAAAATGGCGAAAACGGAACCCTTAACCTTATAGATTCGTCATGTCTGTCCGTCCATCCGTCCGTATGTCACAGCCGATTTACTCAGAGACTATGAGCACTACAATTATGACATTTGGTAGGAAGATGTATGCTATGAACCGCTATAGAAATATTATGTAAAATTATGAAAAAAATATCAAAAGTTTTTTTCAGTGCACATAGGCTTGTGGAGTATCAATGGATAGGCCTTCAAAGACATAGAGGTGTACATTGAAAAAAATCTGTTTAAGTCAACCGTTGGCGAGATATTAGCCGTCAAAGCCGTAAAAAGTGTCCCCCCCCCCCCCTCTAATTTCCAAACTATGAAGTTAAAAATTCTGAAGAAAATCAAGATGGTGTACAATTATAAATCCTTTCATCGATTTTTGGTTTGAACAAGAAAAGTCTAACGGTTTTTGAGTTATTGTTAAAAAACTGTCTTCCAAACAAAAGGGCGTAAGTGCCGTGACTTCCCTATGAAGATAGGTACGACCTTTTTTTATTTACTGTATTGTAAAGCCTGTCTGTGGACCCCCGGGTATGTCCTAAAACTACGACCAAGACCAACGGGGGATGGGCAGCAGCATTCCTGGAGTGCGGCGGAGATACTGCGATCGCCAACCCGCATGCCAAGCGTGGCGATTATGGCATATATCCCCCGTGAATTTTGGGGAGGCCTATGTCCAGCAGTGGACGTCCTTTGGCTGATATGGTGGTGGTGGTATTGTATAGTGGTTTTAAATGTAGATTAGGAGGTGTCGGTACGGAACCCTTCCCTGTGCGTGACCCGACACGCACTTGGCCGGTTTTTATTTTTTATTTTAAATTTGTCTTGGTTTGTCCAAAAGTTTACAATTTTGTATGCCTGTCTTTTTTCACTCCACATGCACCAGTCATCATCATTCTAGCGTTATCCCAATACAGTTGCATCCTGAAGGATGCCTGGGGTCCGCTACCTAATCCCAAGAACTGGCGTAGGCACTAGTTTTTACGCAAGCGACTACCATCTGACCTTCCAACCCAAGAGGGACACTAGACCTTATTGGGATTAGGCTTGTCAAGTGAGTGGGCAACTTGACTTTTAGAAGTTTTTAAGCCGCCCGAAGGCCTCTAACTTGGCTTAACGACTGCTGTCATAGTAGCAACCGGAATCAACGGCTTAACGTGCCTTCCAAAGCACGGGAGCACTCAGTTAGTGACCACTCAAAGCGGTCACCCATCCAAGAGTTGACCTGGTCCGAGGTTGCTTAACCTGGCATATAAGCGGGCGCCGCTGGGCCACGAGCGCTCCAGCTTTCGTATCTAATATTAGTGACCATATATGGTCAGCTGGAGAGCTCCTGGCCCAGCGGCGCCTGCGTATATGAGAGGCATAGGCTAAGTCTAAAATCTTGGAATTAGATTAAATTAGAAGCCAAAGCTGGCTCTCCTGCTTAGGATACAAATGGGAATTTTTTTTTTGTGTCAGATGTAGACCTCGCGAATCTTATTTATTTCAAATTTCAAAATTTTCAATAACTGACTCGACAAAAAAATCGGTTGGGAATCGGTTGAGAAATCCGGAGATCCGATATCCGCCGGCCGGACACACGATTTACACGAAAGCCTTCGGATCAGAATTTCACTCGGTCAATTATCTTCAATTATTGTAACAACATTGGTTTTTCCTTTCTCCTTGTTTCCACATTCCACTCAATTCCTCGGAAATCTCGGGATGCTAGTAAAGATTGTGCGATAGGATTGGGGTCTGTTACACGCTTAATAAAAGCATAAAGTCTGGCAACTTGCTCTATTTGGGTGGGGGGGGACCCACAGTCCCAGGGAGGTATTGTTGTCTCGTTGAAGGTCATACAGGTACAGGTATACGCGCCGAGTTTCGTCAAGTTATACAGAATACTGAGGAGCCTGCCCCTGGACTAAGAGAAAGCCTTCGATTCGATTGAAACCTGGGCTGTACTACAATCTCTCCAACGGTGCCAAATGGACTACCGCTATATCGAAGTGCTGAAGTGTTTGTACGAGAACGCCACTATGTCAGTCCGACTCCAGGACCAGCACTCAAAGCCTATTCCGTTGCAGCGGGGAGTCAGGCAAGGAGATGTTATTTCTCCTAAACTGTTTTCCGCTGCACTGGAGGATGTGTTCAAGACTCTGGACTGGAGAAGGCTAGGCATCAATATAAACGGCGAGCGCATCACTCACCTTCGTAGTAGTCGTGGCTGAGACCGTGGAGGATTTAAGTACAACGCTCATTGACCTCAGTAAAGCCTCCGAGCGAGTTGGTCTAAGGATGAACATGGACAAGACGAAGATCATGTCAAATGCCCATGTAGCACCAACTCCCGTAACAATCGGACACTTTACACTCGAAGTTGTAGACGATTACATTTACCAAGGACAGACTGTCCAGTTAAGTAAGTCCAACTTCGAGAAAGATGTTAAACGTCGAATCCGACTCGGCTGGGCAGCGTTCGGGAAGCTACGGCACATCTTTTCGTCCAATATTCCGCAGTGTCTCAAGACGAAAGTCTTTGACCAGTGTGTGTTGCCAGTGATGACATATGGTACTGAAACGTGGTCGCTTACTATGGGCCTCATAAGAAGAAGAAGAAGAAAAAAGAAGAAGAATAATTGTATTGTATTGTATTGTATTGTTACTGACACAAAATAAAGTCACAAAAATAAAAACAGTAAAGTAAAATAAAATATTCAGAGCTTAATTAAGATAATTGCGCCAAAGGGTCTTCACTCAGCTTGGTGCCACGAAGCGAATCACAGGACACGCTGTGTGCGATAAGAAGGCTCAAAGTCACCCAAAGAGCAATGGCTATGCTGGGAGTTTCTCTGCGTGATCGCATCAGAAATGAGGCCATCCGCAGTAGAACCAAAGTGACCGATATAGCCCTTCGAATCGCTAAACTTAAATTAAGTGGCAGTGGGCGGGGCACATAGTACGCAGAACCGATGGCCGTTGGGGCGGAAAGGTTCTCGAGTGGCGACCACGTAGCGGAAGGCGTAGCGTGGGCAGGCCCCCCACACGGTGGACTGATGACCTGGTAAGGGTCGCGGGTGTCCGCTGGATGCGGGTGGCGCAGGACCGGTCATTGTGGAAGTCTTTGGGGGAGGTCTATGTCCAGCAGTGGACGTCATTCGGCTGAAATGATGACACGCTTAGTATTATCATAATACTGGTGTGTCAATATTATCGCGGTTTTAAAAAGTTCTTTGGATTTTGCGTCAATATTCATTAAACAGCGCGTGATACGGATCGCGATATGAGTGTATTGTAACAGCCCCCAATGAACATCCTTGGTTTTCTCACTCCGTCATAGCTTGCAGGACTGCAATGAAGGCCTGTCTGGCTGCGGTTTTACTAATTTCCGTGTACTTAATACATTGTTTTTATTTTCAGCAAATATTAGTGAGGCTGTTTGGCAATTTCACTGCATCGAGAGGATTAGAAATTAAGAATAAACGTTGTTACTAGTAAAGCTTAGAACTTTTGATATAATGGACAGATGGGATACGAGCTGGATAGGAATAGAATTTAGTGGTAGATATTTGACATAATGTCGTAGTGGATGGAACAATATTATTTTAAGTTTCTTTTAGCAAAACAAAAATAAATCTCAGTGGCAATAAATTTCGTCCGAATTTCCTTCGGTTTTCAGTGATTTCAAACACTTTAGGACTTTAGTAAAAAAAATCTCCCGCTGATTATACGAATATATTCGATTTATATCAATACTTGCGACCCGCCCCAGCTTCGCACGGGTCTATTTATTCTCTGCATTTTAAATCTGTTATATAATTTAAGTGAATATTTTAGAATATATTTATTCTAAAATATTCATTTAAATTATATGCGGTAAAGAGCCATATTGATCTATATTAAATTCAGAATGTATTTAAAGTACTTATTTTACTTTATACTTTATAAGGAATAATGCTGTATTGCTTAAAACCGCTTCATAAATAAGTCATTATTTCTCGTAAAAAGTAAAGGATTAAAAATGGTAATTGTGGGTTATCTCTAAGAGAAAGACACATACCATTGTGGACTTTTCTCTAGACCTTTTAGAGGTCTACAATACTGTAGTACATTATTTTGATCTATCTTGTAGGGTTCAGCCAGCATTTGTAATGTAAGCGCAAAAAATGTGTTTATTTACGATATCACTTTAGAAGCCTTTAAAATTATAAGTGTTTCTCTACTACAATATGCATGTATCTATATCGCATCAAAATCCGTGGCGTTGTTTAAAAGCATAGGGACAGACAGCGATAAGCTACTTTGTTTTACCTATACTATGTAGTGATTAAGAATAATATTATTTTTACATTTTCATGTTTAACTTAATTTTCTATTTTATTTCATTTTAGCTCTAGATAACGTTCCTACAAATTCTGTCCATTTTCCTTTTTGGTAAATAAATTTATTTCAATTTTATAATGTTGTTAACATTCCATTGCCAATAGACAATCTGTTGAACACTCGCCACGATAAGTTTATCGATCGACAAAAAGACAAAGGACCATTGGCAACTTTGTATGGAGTCTGGACCTAAAACCAACAAAGCTGGATTGTCATTAGATATGTGTTTAAAACTACTTCATTTCATTCGATGGGTACGAAGTTGATTACTAATGCAGAACTGAGATATTCATAATTTAGTACGAGTGAAAATGGGCTAATAGTATATTTAAAAGACTTATTTAATGGCCTAACTCTCAGCTTTATTGGTTTTTGGACGATTTTTGACGCAATTTACATTTTAGTTAGTGAGTACCAATGATATAAATATCATTGGTGAGTACGAGCTAGTTAGTAGTAGATTTGAAGGTCTATTTATTGACCTAACCGGCTTTGTTGATAAGGACCATTTTGACGCATGGTTTCTTTGCATCTAATGCTGTTTTCTACTCCATGACTCCTGCTCCATCTGTCTTTTGTTTGAATTAGGCTCTACCTAGTTATAAGAAGACTATAAAATACCTAAGGATACTTATTATTAGGTTCGTGTCTACATAGCGATAGTTAAATTAATGAAAGAATAAGTAGCGATAGCTAGAAAGTAAGTACGTGCATTTACGCTGGTTAGATGGCGCTTATTATTGTCCTAGATAATAGTATGGAATTTTTAAAAATTGGTAGTATAAATACAATGCCAGCCAACATGTAATGGAGGCTTATAGCATTTAATGCTCTAAGAATAGAGGTCTAAAGACACACGCACATCCAAATTTATTGAGTTTCTTGCCTAAAAGTTCTTCTCAAAAGACGTTACAAAAACTTGCCCCATTTAAATTTTTTATCATATCATACATAAACTTTCTTTTGCACAGAATAAATAAAAAATAAGCAAATTGGACTATTGGCTTAAAAAGTTAACCAGAGCTTAAGTGTAAAATAAAACATTTAAAAACAACAACAGTTTTAACGAAATTTATCAGTGTTCTTTCGACAGCTGTCATCCTAGTACAATTTATGTCATATCATATTTGAAGTTTGTCGTTAAACTATAGGTATTATTATTACAACTGCATTTTTAGATTAAATAAATATAGATAATTCATGATCTGTTTATTAGCTGTAGAGGTAGTGGTTAGAATTTCAAATGTGTCAAATCTGGCATGTCCTGCATCGCGCTATCGAAGTTTCTTAAATCAGTTGCATAAGTATAACTTCCAAACAACTCTCAATGGACTTCGGTCCGTGAGAGATCTCTCTATTGTCGTTTCTTCTTGTGTCTCCTACCTATACCTATTGTATATTGTATATAGTTTGTAGACAACCCTTTTGTGTATATATACAACCTTGTATATTTGTCCTACTCCTACCTAGGAAGCAGCACTTTATCATATCAACAAAGCGAACGCGGTCCGGGGCACGTCGCACCAAAAAACCGCGCGGTATTCGGTAGCGCGGTAGAGCGGAGGCGGCGTTTGTGACATATGAAGCAGTAATCGAAAATATTGACTATTTTCGGAAAGATCAAAAATGGAAAACCGCCTCCGCCCCGCAACGCGCCGCGCTGGCTCTATATGTTTCGAGCTTTAAGCCCAAGTAGCCCAGCCTCTTAGTAGATATTCATTGAACATAATATTAAGTACCTAAGCAAAGAATCTGACTATTGTAATGTACCTCAAATTGTGATGTTTGAGTTAATCATTTGCTCAGATATCCATAACTACCTCAACATTAGTTTTATAAATGTAAGAGTGAGATTACCTACAATACTCTAGGAGCAAAGAGTGGGTTTTTTACATTAAGTCTATTAAAGTACCTAAACGTGGGTTTTAAGGCTATTAGAAGAAATTCGGTGCCAACCACCGGCTGTAAACAGAAATGATACCTTCTGGAAAGGGCGTGTTGCCAACTGTGTAGATAGAGCTGCTACCGCGAAACGAAAACGAACGAAGTTCGTGTATCTCGCTCCCTGTCGCACTTGCGAATTCGAGCGACAGAGAGAGAGTTATTCGAACTTGGATTTTATTTCGCGGTAGCATGGCAGCCTATTGTCTCCTTATGCCGCGTGCACGCGCATGCGTATCCACCACCACCATATCAGCCAAAGGACGTCCACTGCTGGACATAGGCCTCCCCAAATTCACGGGGGGTATATACCATAATCGCCACGCTTGGCATGCGGGTTGGCGAATGCGTATAATTAAACGCAACAGCATGTGACGACACGTAGGGCCTTTGTCAGTATATTATTATGGCTGTCCGCGTAGACCACGTTTTTAGGCACAGCGCCATGCTGATTGGATCTCCATATACATATGGAGGCCTGTTTAGCCTAGTTGGTAGTGTCACTGCCTCCGAAGCTAGAGGTCCCGGGTTCGAATCCCGGTAAGGGCATTTGTTTCTGTGGTGAGCAGAGACATTTGTTCCTGAGACTTGGATGTTTTCTATGTATTTAAGTATATATCTATTAAATATATCGTCGTCTAGTACCCATAACACAAGCCTTATTGAGCTTACTATGGGGCTAGTTCGATTTGTGTAAAAAAAAAGTTCCCTAATATTTATTTATTTTTATTTATTATTTTTATATGTAAAAACGTGGTCTACACGGACAGCCAGTCTTAGGCTGGGTTGCACCGAGTTATGATCACAGACTGATCAACGTTAAATATGGCGCCGGCAGCTCTCATCGCATAGAAACTTGTCAAACTTTCCATACATTCAAATTTTAACGATCACCGCTTACGATTACAGACGGTTTGGTGCAACCCAGCCTAAGGCTGCCATATTTAACGTTGATCAGTCTGTGATCGTAAGTCGGTGCAACCCAGCCTAAGGTTGGGTTGCACCAAACCGTCTGTAATCGTAAGCTGTGTTCGTAAAAATCTGAATGTATGGAAAGTTTGACGAGTTTCTATGGGATGAGTTTATATGGGTAAGTCGGTGCAACCCAACCTTAGGCTGGGTTGCACCGACTTACGATCACAGACCGATCAACGTTAAATATGGCGCCGGCAGCTGTCATCCCATAGAAACTTGTCAAATTTTCCATACATTGAAATTTTAACGAACACAGCTTACGATTACAGACGGTTTGGTGCAACCCAGCCTTAGTCTTAAGAAAATGATCTAAACATCGACAACCTTTTATTTTTAAATTATAATATCAAACACTTTTTGTTTGAAGATGTTAAGAGGTGTTATTATAAATTTAAAACTAGTCATTATTGTTACTCATTAAGTAGGTGTAATATAATAACCAGTTTTGGAATAAAATTCATTTTCAATTACTCGCCTTTTCTTTTATCGCGAAGTCAACCTATTTCTTCGTCCCTTCATATCAATAGCAGAGGGGCTAGTATGATCGCTTATATGTCGGACATATAGCATTCGTCCCGTATTGTCAAGTATGTAAGTGCGAGAGGGACGAATGCTATATGTCCGACATATAAGCGATCATACTAGCCCCACAGAGACAACTAAAGGCGCAACGCAACCCCACTGGCGAGCATGGCGGACTGCCGTATATTTATTTTTATTTATTTATTTTCTTTTTTTAGACAAACAGTCTCTTATACAAACATACAATAACACAAACATATAATACAATAAACATATAATATAACATGTTATATTTGACATGTATGCAAATTTATATTGTAATTCCTTATCATGAAATAAAATAATCTAATCTAATCTATAGTGGTAAATTGTTACAATATAGGGTATTAGACTTATATACCTACAGTTTCCTTAAATATAGTATAAAACCATATAACTTATACATAAAAGAACTAAACTAAACTAGAAATTCTAAGTTGCCAAATCGAAGCCACAAAAATACTCATACATCCTAACAAAAATAAAACAAATATGAATAAATTGTAATAACAAACAATCTAATTCAAGCCCATTAATACACTTCAAGGTCAATCTTTTGAAGCTACAAAACTTTTCGTTGAAAATATCTAAATTTTGAAATTTATCATCATACATCCTGCATGCTCTTCTGATGGAACCATTTCTCGCGTATGAAGTACGACTACGAGGAATTTAAAAAAGGTTCTTCCTTCTACATGCTCGCTCACAACGACGGGGTACTCTAAATGAAAGAGATTTTAATAACTCAGGGGCGTCGATGATGTTGTTAATGACTTTATACAGTATTATAAGTCAGTGCGTTCGCGACGCAAGGTCAAGGGTGAAATATTATGCCTTTTCATAGCGGTAGTGTAATCTATGTATTTATTTCCTGTGCGGTAATCAATTGCTCTTACAAACTTTTTTTGCACTCTCGCTAATATATCGCTATGAATTTTATATAGCGGGTTCCACACTGCACTAGCAAATTCTAATCGACTACGAACATAACTATTAAATAATATCTTATACGTCGAAGGTCTCCTGAAATCTTTACCTACGCGCAATATGAATCCCAACTGTATATTCAAAACACACCAATCCTTAAATCAATAAAGGGTGGCGATGTCATCATCATCATCATCATCATCACCATGTCAGCGGAAGAACGTCCACTGCTGGACATAGGCCTCCCCCAAAGACTTCCTCCATGACCGGTCCTACGCCACCCGCATCCAGCGGACACCCGCGACTCTTACCAGGTCATCAGTCACTGTGGACCTGAGCTGCTCCAGCGGCGCCAATTAGAATACCGCTATATCCGTTGTAGCGGGGAGTCAGGCCAGGAGATGTTATTTCTCCTAAACTGTTCTCCGCTGCACTGGAGGATGTTTTCAAGACTCTGTACTGGAGAAGGCTAGGCATCAACATAAATGGCGAGTACCTCACTCACCTTTGGTTTGTTGAGGATTTAGTAGTCTTGACTGAGACCATGGAGGATTTAAGTACAATGCTCAATGATCTCAGTAAAGCCTCCGAGCGAGTTGGTCTAAGGATGAACATGGGCAAGACGAATATCATGTCAAATGCCCATGTAGCACCAACTCCCGTAACAATCGGACACTTTACGTTCGAAGTTGTAGACGATTACATATATCTAGGACAGACTGTCCAGTTAGGTAGGTCCACCTTCGAGAAAGAGGTTAATCGTCGAATCCGACTCGGCTGGGCAGCGTTCAGGAAGCTACGGCACATCTTTCCGTCCAATATTCCGCAGTGTCTCAAGACGAAAGTCTTTGACCAGTGTGTGTTGCCAGTGATGACACATGGTACTGAAACGTAATCGTTTACTATGGGCCTCATAAGAAGGCTTAAAGTCACCTAAAGAGCAATGGAGAGAGCTATGTAAGGAGTTTCTCTGCGTGATCGCATCAGGAATGAGGCTATCCGCAGCAGAACCAAAGTGACCGATTTAGCCGTCCGAATCGCTAAACTTAAGTTGCAGTGGGCGGGGCACATAGCAGGTAGAACCGATGTCCGTTGGGGCGGAAAGGTTCTTGAGTGGCGACCACGTACTGGAAGGCGTAGCGTAGGCAGACCACCCACACGGTGGACCGATGACCTGGTGAAGGTCGCGGGTGTCCGCTGGATGCAGGTGGCGCAGGACCAGTCATTGTGGAAGTCTTTGGGGGAGGCCTATGTCCAGCAGTGGACATCTTTTGGCTGACATGATGACGTGATGTGCTGATGTGATTTTTGGTAAAATTTTAACCCTTTCCGTCCTTGGTGAAATCCGACCGTATTTAATTTCACGCAAGAGTTTTCAAAATGCGTATTTGTTTGTAATTCTTTACTGTTTCGTTAAATTCTTACAATGGAGGTTGGAGCGCTCGTGGCCCAGCGGCGCCGGAGGTTAAGCACTGTCGGGCGGGGTCAGTCCCTGGATGACACTTTGGAAGGCAATTTACAAGCCGTTGATCCCGGCTGCTGTCTATGATAGCAGTCGTAAAGCCAAGTTTGAGGCGTTCGGGCGGCTTGAGAACTTCTAACAGTCAAGTTGCCCACTCACTTGACAAGGGGGGCCGAAGTTGCACCACGTCAGTAGGGAGTAGATGTACCCACCGTTACCCTACACGTGACCCCTGGGTGGTGCTAAAAGTGCAACAAACTGGCAACCGTAGGTTCTACTTGTCTTCTCGAAGATATCACGGTTAGTAAACAAATGCCATACGATTATATATATAGTGGAGGTTTATTTAGTTTGCGAAGTTAAATCAAAGTAATAGTAATATAATTAAAAGCATTAGTCATAGACAGTCCGTTTATCCGAGCGCCCTAAGTGAAAAACAAAACGAACGAAAACATCAACACGCGCCCGACTAATATAATAAAACACCAACATAGATAATAACGGCCCAATTAATGGACTGGACTCTATTTGGGATGACATCACGGGGTTTCCTAACCTTAAAACCGACGCGGAACACGCGATATCAGCTGAAATTCATTCCGTTCATTGGTTCCTTGTCAACAAAATAAAATATGTTCTCTGTGTTCATTGTACATTTAACACTCAGGGAAGCAACACGTTTCAACATTAGACTATTCGTTGCCAAAATAAAGTTTTACTGAATTATTTGATTAGAGATTAGTGTATATTTATCTTACTTCGCGATTTGAACAGATTTCATTTTAGTAGTACAAAAAATAAGTAATTTTTTTGTAGTCAATTAGTAATATTTTTAATAACTTATTTCACTTTGTGATAAAAACAGTGTGCGTGTGTTGTATATTTCGTGATCATACTTAGTCGGTTTCCTCATTTTCATGTAAGTATAGTTTTTTTTTATTTTTGTTTATGAAAGTTCTTGGCACGGACTTTTCCCATATCGGTTTTCTACTTGCGATAAAATGCAATATTCAATCGGATTCACGTACCTATGGTTATTTTTTTAGTACCGCAAGCACTTGTAAAGTTATAAATTTAAAAAGCACTTTTTTCACAGACTAAGTAAAAGTACACAAACGGAAATACTGCTTTTAAAATTCTGAACGATATTAAACGCAAAAGCAATGGGAATATGGCTGTTTATTGTTAACTACTAATCGGGAAACCCAGGTCCTGCGCACGTGTGCGTAATAATAGTAAGCAATATTGAAAGTTTTTAGCTTGTTTATAATTAGACTGTGATAGTTTAAACTTTAGTATAATGGTAATAAAATCTATATTCGTATGAAATATAAAAATACTTTTGAGTGCGAGTGTGTTTTACATTGTGAGCCATGTTATACGCAATGCTTATGTAAATAAGGTTGATTATAGTATGCTACTAATCGGGGAAACACAGGTGCTCTTTATATGTCAAATACTAAGAATATTAAAGTTTTAGCTTGTATTTAATTGGGTTGTGTGGAAATCCTTTATCATTTGATTGTGTAGCTGCCGAGTCCCGTCAACTACAAATTGATTGACCGTTCTGAAAAGAACGCTTTCGATTGACGTAGCGACAAAATGATTGACCGTTCTGAAAAGAACGTTTTTCGATTGACATCAAATATAATCGTTTGACGCAGTGCTCCAGGAAACAGAAGTTTTGTTTGGCTGTGACAACAGCCGACAGACGTGCGTTCCCGCCGAAGATTCCTCGATACTGACTGCACTGCGCGCGCGACAGGTTGTATTTATTCCTTTGGTCTGCGCATGCGCCAACGCGCCGCAGTCGCTCCCGCCTGCCTTCGCGAGTTCTACGCATGCGCACTACGAATCTACAGCGCGCGTTAGTTTCCCGCCAAAACTTGTATGGCTATCCTTGTCTTGTATAAATGTAAATAGTGAAATAGCAATAGTTAAGTTTTAGTATATAAGAAGCCATTCTGTAAATACAAAACATTCCATTATACGATCTTCAAGTCAAGACATCTTTTACTAGGGGAAACTCTGCCCAATCATCATCCCCTAAAATTGTAAGCAAGTGAAATAAATAATATTTAAAAACCTTCTTTGATGCATCTCGTCACAACAACCGACAGATACGCAGCTTTAGTTGCAACGAGACACAATACATACATTGTATGTACCTACCATCATAACTGTAGCTGCATGTCTGTTAGTTGTTGCGACAAATTGCATCATTTGTAGAGTGCTTTACAAAACTATTGTATAATTAACGTAGTATAATTTGTCTGTTTTATATTCTCGTAATTTTTGCTATGCGATGTTGGTACTTGTAGCAGTCGTAATCGTAGCTAATGAGTATTATGTTTTTTTTTACAGACGACGACGGAAGAGTGGAGGTAAGAGATTCATCTAAGATGGCTGATAATGGCGCGCGCTGCAATCCGGGTGAGCAGTAGTGTGGTAGTCGCATGCTTAAACATTAAAGTAAGGTAATGTGAGTAAACTTAACCTAGGTCCTATTCCCAAGGTAGGTAGTTAGCTAGATACTAGGACTTTTTCATTATCATTATTAAAAACCTATTCCAAAAGTATGTTGCCGAGTATGCTGACACCATTTACTCGTTATATTGCAACGCTAATGAGTTGTGCGAGGACGCTGCCAGCTCTTATTTGCTTTATATTTTATTGATACCTACGGGTATATTTTCACTCACTATAAGAAAATACACTGGTAAAAAAACGATAAAATTCGTAATTAAATTTAAGTTAATACTGAGACCCCTCTCTACCTCACAAGAGATAGGTATTAGGTAAGGTGAGATTTAGACGCCCATCATAGACGCAACACACGCCACAATAGTACATTACTACAGAGGCCGGGACGAAAGGGGTTGCCGGCCGAAGACAGTTGTCCTAGCCGCACCTGAAACGTCATACTTCGCAGCCTATTATAAGGCACATAACATCAATATTTCATTGCATGTTTGAGAAAAGGAAATTTATGAAAATCTGTTTATGCTAGTTTTTTTTATTTTATTAAAAATGGAATTGCTCTTGGCCAGCATCTAGCCAGGGGGCAAAGATGAGGCCGACGATGAACCAAGCTCACCCAGAAGTTGCCTATTCACTCGCATTACTATTCCCATACTTTATTTTTACTTACATTGTGATTTCTATTTTCCAGCTCCCTCTTATCTCAAGGCACACACGGTTGCTAAGCGAAAATTGACTGATGCCAAGATGCTTGCTCATCTCACAAAGAAGCCTAAGGTGGAGGCACAGATGGTGAATCAGGTATGATACATATTGAATACACTCTAAAAGCATCTTCATATATTATGTGAAATATTCCTGCAAATAATATTGCTGCAAGTTAAAAGATATAGCAAGAAAACCCAGTTCAACTTCAACCCAATCATACCTCGCCTTTTTAGGGCTCCGTAGTCAACTAGGAACCCTTATAGTTTCGCCATGTTCGTCTGTCCGAGGCTTTGCTCTGTGATTGTGAGTGCTAGAAAGCTGCAATTTGGTATGGGTGTATAAATCAATAAAACTGACAGTCGTCAACGGAAATCAAATAAAATTTTTTTTTGGTACACGTAAAATGGGGAAGAACTTTTTTTTTGCTTCGACCCTATGGTGTGTGGTGTTGTTGGATAGGTCTTTCAAAATGAATAGAGGTCTTCATGAAATATTTTTTGATAAAGTGAATATTTTCGAAAATATTCACTCCAACAGAAAACAAGATTGTGTCCCTCCCCCCTCTAACTTTTGAATTATGAGTCCAAAAAATATGAAAAAAATCATGAAGTAAAGCTTAATACAGAATTTCAACGAAAACTATAGCGAACATGATCAGTTAAGTCGTTTTTGAGTAAAAAGTCTTCCCTTCTTATAATAAAAGCAGGCGTATGAAATGCTGCGAAAGTATTCCTTTTTGCTTGTTATTGATTTTTTTGTGTTTTTTTTCGGGCAACTACGGAACCCTAAACTGAGCATGGCCCGACATGCTCTTGGCCGATTTTTTATAGCTTGCGTGACTGCAATGCTCACCCGTGGGGATGCAACTCAAAACCCCATCCTCGTAACTACATGCTACACGCCGCGCTGCAACCAGACGGCTAAAGGTGCATCCTGACGCTCCAGCGCACGAACAGCAAAGTAGGACGACCTTTATTTTATAACCTTGGTTTCATATATCTTATATCGTAAACCGCTCTGCCGCCAACTGGAGTGTCAGAATGCATCATATCATATGACGTATTCTGCCTACGCCTCCCTACGCCCGGCCATAGCCTCCTCAGGCCACAATCGCACTGACAGGCGATTTGCGTAGCGTCTAGCGGGTATCTTAGTAAAACGATCGTTCTAGAATGTTCGCAACTGGCGACACGGCATGCTTCGTGCCTTAGTTAGTCGGCTAGCGTATGCAATAGATATACATAGGCGCTAAGCAAGCCGCATGTGTCTTTGTGGCCTGAACAAGCGCGCTTTGTAGCCTGGCCTTTCGGTAGGATACGCGCAAACCTACAAATAATCATTCGCATTTATACTAAAGTACTCTATGATTTTTAGTTTACTGATTAGGTACTACCTAGTCCCAAGGTTCTAGTACTAGTAGTGTACAGGCTGATTTTGGGGTCGTGATCCGAAATAATAGTACATGGTCAAAAATTAAAAGTAGATAACATCACAGTCGGTATGAAGGTTTATAACTCAAATAATTTTCTTTTTTTTACAAATTTTAATGGGAAATAATACTTTTTTATATAACTTGGTCACCCTACCCCACTGTCAACTCTCCATACCATCCGTCAAAGAGAGTAGGGTAACCATGGTTTTTTTGTGATTTTGTATTTTTTTCATCAAAATAAATTAAAAATGTAATGCGTTTGTTTCGTGTCACTTAATTTTTTTTGAAATGGCTGTCACATACCAAGTCTATAAACTGGTTCTTGATCCACGACCCCGAAATCACCCTGTATATGTATTATTCTCCTCAACCATCGATCGCCTTTTTCATCATGATTATGAAATTATGATTCGCATTTTAGTCCACAGCTGGACATAAGCTTCTCCAACTAGGGGACGTCCATTAATTACGTGAGGTGATTTTGCCCTTTTGTACCCATTCGTGCCATGGGTGTCGTTACTGTCGTAAGTGATGACTATGGGAATAGGCTGAATGCTATGAGCGATTGACTAGTAAAGTGCAATATACAATTTTCTCCAGATTTAAATCCATAATTGCTAAAAGTGGCACTGAAAGTTAAACTTCATGTGATCTGCCTAGCGTGGCGTGCCTCGGGTGTGAGTTTATATATGCACATAACATATGGACCTATGCATAACTTAGGAATTTTGTATTTCTGTTCCTTAGGTGGACATCAGAATAGCAGCAGCTTTCCAGTCAACACTAGGCCTCATCAGCTATCTGTACACCGTCCTGCCTCCTGCAGAGACCTCGCGCATTGAGGAGCTGTTGATCAAGTTTCTATTACCACAAGATGTGAGTACCTACGCGCGTTTTTGGCTCAAATATGACCGGATCAAAATTTAGAACAAAAATCAGGATCTGCTCTACCCTATAGGCTTGGCAGGTCTTGTCGTCTCCATTGGATTTTACTCTTTAACCATGCATTTCGATCGCTCTACCCAGGCGCGGTCCGTAAAGCAACTGTCAGGTCCAAAATAATAGCACGTCGGTGGCAAACAAGCGTACGGCCCGCCTGATGGTAAGCGGCCTCTGCAGCCTGCAACTACAGGGGTGTCGCCTGTCGACCATTTAAAAATTTATAGTATAGCTACTACTTTCTTAAAAAATCCCATACTGTCTGTAGTTCCTCGGGAAAACCTCGGCAGGGATCTCATTCCACGACCGGAGCGTCCAAGGTTGGAAATCCGAGGGAGACATTTATCATTACATTGTATCTATAGATGTCATATGTTACTTTAATAGACCGAAGACAAGACCGACCAGAGACCTAAATAGCATTCATATTCATATTATGTATATTTTCATTTTACCACGTCTAGTAAATTAGTAAACACATGTTGTCTTCTTGAACTTATACATTGTAAATATTCTTTTCTTTTGTTTCCATACTCAGATTTATTTATATTAAGGGATGATTCACAGTAGACCGTTCCGCGTCCGGGCCGGCCCGTTTTCTCTGACAGCAAACGCAACGGCCGGCGTATTTCTCTAGGAGAAAACGGGCCGGCCCGGACACGGAACGGCCTACTGTGAATCATCCTTAAGTAGGTTAGGAATTATCATTGTAATAAGCATATTTTTTGGAAAAAAATTACTGTTGAGTTTCTTTCGGCGTTTCTTCTCGGCAGTGGTCTTCTTTTTCAGAAACGCTAGTAGATTTTGACTTGTAAAAGTGCCATTGCGGCCAACTTGCAGAATAAAGTTCATTTATCACGTTTTAGCTCAAAACGCACAGAGCGCGAGCGGTGCGGGGTGGATGCGGTTTACCATTTTCTATCTTTCCGAAACTCTCTAGTGTGGATTACTGCTTCTGTGCTTCATATGTCACACACGCTGCCTCCACTCCGCTACCTCTTGCGGTTTTTTGGTGCGATGTCCCCCGGACCGCGTTTGGTTTACTGCCAAACCTTCTTCGCCCCGCAACGAACCCGTGCTCTGCGCGTTTCAAGCTTTTCCTATTTTAATTAGGCATCAACCTCAGAAAGTTGAACAAAAGACAGGTTAAATAGGCAGACCTTTTAAGGTTCTTTCTTACGGGTACCTTTTACTTTCAGAACACACTTAGGGCTAAGGTGGTAGACCATGCTTGGAGACAGCTGAGAACTTCCAAAGATATCTACCAGGCGATCGACTGGACAGGTCTCGACATACCTGGTAAGTACGAGCCGTCTGTCCATCACACGGTCAAGTCGTATAGTCAATTTTATCCCTTGAATTGGCAAAATAAAAACAAGTACGACAACTCGAAATAGGGAATTTGGTAAGTTAAATGTGCTCCTACCCGGGAGCAAGTCCAACATTTCCAGTTTTTGAAAAACCAGTGATTCGAACTTGGCACATTGCTAATTAGGTACACGGCAAAAGTCGTCAGAAAATAAAAATGACATGAAATTAATAAGACCTGCCCATAATTAACAAAAACACATTACTTTTTAATGAGAAGAATAAACGATTAAAAACTATTTTTTTTAATCAACTCTTAAATTAGTGACCCCTTTTCATGAGTAGTTAAGCTGGGTGCTTCAGTATATGCTGTGAGCAAAAATATTAGATATTCTTAAAAGTCAATTAGACGATGTCTTTTATTTGACTGGACTGTACCTATCCCGTTGTCAATTTATGCAGATGATTTTTATGGTTACTTGAAATGGGTCGCTTTCTATTTAACAATGTGCTCGAGGCTCAGACCTGCAACCCAGCATGGCAGTCCACTGCGAGATGCAAGCTGTAAGAAAGAGCGAGATGAGATGAACGACCTTGTTTTTCTCGCTCTCATAGAGCGAGAAAAACAAGGTCCTTGCTGTCCATCTGGCTGTGGTTTTATATTTTTTCATGTGTAAATTGTTTTTCTTACAGAAAACGTTAGCCAGGCTGTTTGGCAATTCCACTGCATAGAGAAGATTTCTCCAGACCAGAAGTAGATGTAAAGTAAGGATCGAGGTTGTTGTAAGCAGGGCTCGAATATTCTGATACAAGTGGAAAGAAGTACCTAAAGGCGTTGAAACAGTTGGTATTACTTACATTTTTTATCGTCTGTCGATCGAAAAACTTGATCGTCATTATAAACTTAAACACACACCGAACATTTTAGCATAAGTACCTCGATGTATTATTTTAAGTGTCAATAAAATGTTGTTTGTCGTGTTGTCAATATGGTTACTTATATTTTGGAAATGGGACTCGTCACATACGTACCTAATTCGTTATAATCTTGTTTTACTCATACTAAAAGAAGTCATAGTATTAAAAATACATCGTATTATCTTTGATGTGGGTAACATTAAATACGAAGCATACATTGTGTATGAGTTTCTTGCTTAAAAAAAGTGCGACACATAACCAGTTCTTTTTAAAAAATTATCATATTTACTACATACTTATATAAATAAAAAAACATTTGAAGACTTCTACAGCCCACCTGGCAAGGAAAGTTATATTACCGTCATGCTTTATTTAAGTGATGTTTTATATTTGTGCTATCTGGACAGTTTAAGACATGTTAAAGAAACTGTGTAAATAAACGAGTTCTTTTGATGTGACAGCCATTAAAAGGCCATCATCTATAGTACAATTTATGTCATATTTTGTCATATTTTACCTTTCTCGTTAACTGTATTAGTTTTCAATTCTATTAAGGGTCCCCCGCACGCTCGTCTGAACTCGATTCTCCATACAAACGTAGTTACGTTCTCATTTTAAAACGCCGTGCTGAAATAACATGAAATTTTGTATACACAATGGGATCCGGCATATCTAGGTCGGAAATTATTTTCTGTTGGTAATTATTGTAATGGAAATATACAGGGGTTTTTGGAGATTTTTAGGTCTTGTATAAAAACCTTAAAAATCGCTGTATTTTTTCTCTATTATAATTTTGAACAACAGAAACTAATTTCCGACCTAGATATGCCGGATCCCGTTGGGTATACAAAGTTTCATGTTATTTCAGCATGTAGGTTTAAATTGAGAGCGAAACTACGTTTATATTATGGAGATCCGGGCTTACTGCTGGGGACTCTTAAATTAAAATACATAAAATGATCTGATTTTTCGTGAGTGATACGTAGTAATAGGTACCTATTTTTGTATTAATACATTAAATAAGCTATGTAAATACACTTAAGTATCAAAAGATAGAATACATTGTCTTGTGTTAATTTTTTTAACATTATCTACCTCAACATTAGTAGTTGTTAATACTTAGTTAAATGATGTATATAATATAAGACGTAAGTAAATGTGAGATTATCATACTCCATTGCGAAATTTAACGCCAACCACTAAGCTTGTTACCGCGCGAGTTCGAATCTCTCTCTCTGTCTGTCGCTCGAATCAGCGAGTGCGACAGAGAGAGGGATACACGAACTTCGTTCTTTATCGTTTCGCGGTAGCAGCTCAGGCCTGCTACCGCGAACTTCGAAAATCGAACTTCGTATCGTACCGTCCCTTTCCGTCATATAGTGTGTAACACGAGAGTGAAAGGGACGGCACGCTACAAAGTTCGATTTTCGAAGTTCGCGGTAGCACCCCTGGCTACACAATTGTAATAGCAATGTCATTTTCGTGGAGAGGGCGTGTTGCCAACCATGTAGATGCCTATACGTTTGGCAACCCGTCCGGGCCTATGATGGTTGCCATTTTAACACTTATCGTCGTGGATAAGACGCCCGTCACTCTCGCACTCGCAAACTTGTCAGGAAGTCCACGACGCGACGATAAGTGATCAAATGGCAACCATCATAGACCCGCTGTTCAGACTCTTTAGCCTTTAAACCGCGTTCATGTGCAACTCGCGCAACATAGCACGCGAAGTAGCGTACGTCAGAATGTATGGAATTTAGTACAAGACTAACCCCCTTATACATAAACGTCCATCAAGCCTCTATTAATTAACAAGCCGCTAAAGTTGGTTTGTCCTTATCTGTCACTTTGACATTTATGTTTGTGAGAAAGGGACAAAACAACTTTTAGTTAACAGAGGTTTGTTAAGTTTTATGAATAAGGGGGTTAGTCTATTAGGTACTTATTTTGTGAGCGTGTGCTGTGCATATTGGCTGTGTGCGAAGTAGGTGGTGGGGGTAAGCTAGGCGATCGTACCGCACACTACGGCAGAAATGTACACTTACCGGGGACCACTGTCAAATTTACTTTCACGTTTTCTATTGGTTTCTTAACGGTTTCCTACGATTCGTTTCGTTTGTATGTATTTATTTATTCTCTTATTTATTTCAGTAAAAATTCCAATACGGGGTCTTTCTTGATTACTAAAGTAAATAAAATATTCATGTGTCATTATTTGACATCTCTGAGTTTTGACATTGTTTCGGGACCTTTGACGTTTCAGACGTGCACATAGCCAATACACAGGGTTTTGCTCTTAGGAAGACGCTAGAACTAACAATACGTCTAGAACTCTTTATTAGTAAATAATAAGTGAGACAATATAATGTGTGTGGATTTATATTTCAGTCGGTCTTATTTTAATTTGTAAATATTTATTATTGGTATGTACCTCATTATAATTATCAGTCTATGAATAAAATTAATTTTTAAGTACTCACCTTTTGTTTTTTATGAATTTGGCCTATGACATCCACTTTCCCTCCATAATAACCAAGACGACTACATGTTCCGTGACTACAAGCTTTACCCCCACTAGCGTGCATGATAGGTTTGCCGATGAAGGTCAAGGTCAAAGGGATGGAGCTTGCGATATAGTACCGTGTGACCTTGATTTTGTCCAGAGGGACCGGAATCACGCGGCAGAGTGCCATGCTTTCACGTTGCTGGAATAAAATGTATTACGATCTTACTCCATTTAACGCCATATTTGGTCGAATCCGGGCCTAGTAAAAAAATTTACCAGAATCTAATTACAACACGTAATTAAGGTAAATGTACGGAATTCCGTAAACGTACGGAATTACGGAAATTATCGGTTAAGGTCCAAAAACAAGAAAACTATTAACTATCTTCAAAATATATAAATATTCATATAAACTGTAGACAATATTGCGTCGCATGGACAAGGAGTCAACAAACTCTGGACATATGGTATATTTTTACGTAATTTGTTTTAGTCAGTCCACGTCAAACCACCGAAACTGTAGGAAGTGCTTCGCGTGGGCATTTTCTTAAGGATTTTGCAAGTAATGAGACAATATTTTCATTATAAATTATTTTAATCATTGTGTAGGATTTCATAACGAACTGATTAAATAAATTTTCATGGATATTCAGTAAGTTACGGTCGATTTACTGATTGCCGCAATTACATACATCAAAAACAGACCATGTCCCAAAAAGCGTCAAATTGCGTAAGCAATTGAAGAAAATAAAGGGATTTTTATTCTATGTTTTGCAGGGAATTCAAATAAGATAATCAAACAAACGTTGCTGTTACAAGCGTCATTTTTGCCATAGTTTCATATGATCAAATTACGTATTATGATTTAGTGGACCATTTTTATGAAAATGAAAATAGGTGTCAAATGTAATCAATTTTGCCAATCTCGTAAAATGTTACCCCAAAATTCCACATGCTAAATATTTAAATTATATTGCTTCAGTCCAATGTTATAATATAATTCATGGTAAATCTACTCATCTGAACACTTTACTATAGAATTTAGGTAATTTTAGGATGTGGAAAAGACGTACTCCTTAAAAACAGTTGTTTTTCTGACTTCCGCAATTCCCTACTATGTTTTTCGATCGTGCTTCTAATTCCGTATATAGGTGTGCTTATGTTTTCAAAAGAATTTTCAGTGTTTTCTGAGTTATATTTAGTTGAACTAACGCATATCAAGTTAATAAACATAAACTGAACTTAGGGGAAATTGGGTCACTTTGATTTTAAGGCCCATTTGTCCTATCCATCAGTCCTCAGTGGGCGGGACAAATTCAGATTCAGAATCAGATTTTTCCCATTTGTCTTCACTAGGGAAGACACAGATATCTTCCCAAGATATCGTTCCCATTTTCCCCAAAAAAGTAGGGGAGACTTGGGGGTCAATTGGAGCGTTTTTGACAAAATCAGCTTTTCTACTCTAACAAATAAGAATGAAAATTCCTAGTTGTCCCCAGTGGAGCAGTTTTGTGGACATCGGCTAATATTGTTCCCGTGCTCAAGAAGAATAACTGAAATTTCCTCACCCCCTCTCCTCTAATATTAAAAATAATTATCTCCTTTTTGTCAAATATTTAATGTTATATGTTTTTTAATTATTCATGTTTAATTTATATTTCCTATTCCATTAATTCTGCAGAAAAGCGGCATTTACTGAATTTACCGGATTTACGTGCACGCATTTACGGAATAAACGGCAGAGACTATTTTTAATCCGTAATAACGTACATTTAAGAGGTTAATATAAATGACTGTTAGTTATATAAAACATAGTTTAATATATAGTTGTTATATAACATTCTATACTCTGAAAGCCAGTCTTTACTAGTGAACAGATTTCAATTAGCTAAGATTTCAGGTTTTACTGGAAATAGCTTACAAAGTCAAAAATGGCTTAATACTCCGTAATTCCGTACACTTCCCTTAATGGATACCCTAATTTTGGCATTTCTAATCCGCAGTTGTATGTACAGCCAGTAGCAGAAGTAGCAAAGCATAGAGAAAATTTTCAAAATCGGTACAGACATGACGGAGTTATGGAGTAGGTAACTAACAAACATTAAAAAAAACGAAACCGAAATGAGAACTTCCTCTTTTGAAATCTCTAAGTCGGTTAAAAATGGACAGGAGACAGATGCTACGAATATTATTCGAAATAAATATACAGCGCAAATAACCGCTACGTTTCGTGGAAGCGCTATCGCTATACAAAATTCGAGTTTGTATACTTAAAATAATTTGAATTTAGTGGATTGAATCAAGCGACTTTACATCCCAAGCCAGAAAGTTCAAAATCTACTAGCAGTTTTTAAAAGAGTCGGACAGGCTTACGATTAACCTCCCACGGACAGGCGGCAGTAAATTATAACATATAGGTAAAGACTGTTAGTTGCGAAGTTCGCGTGTTGCGTCATCGCGGTTTTCCCCGTACCCAAATAATCAAATATCGTTTCCCCAAATATTTGTGTTGTTTATTTTTATTGATATTTTAATTTGGTAAGTACTGTTAGTGTTTTTTAATACCGCTTCGGTGGCAAACAAACTTGCGGCCCGCCTGATGGTAAGCAGTCACCGCAGCCTATGGACGCCTGCAACTCCAGTGGTGTCTAAAAAATTCATCCTTGAAGAACCCCATTCTGCAGTCCTTCGGGAAGACCTCGGCAGGGAGCTCTTTCCACAACTTGAGCGCACGAGGGAGGAAATTCCTCTGAAACCGTATCGTAAGCGACCATTTACCTGTAGGTCGAAACACTGCAGGCACACAAATATCAAAATAAATATGTTATTTCTAATATTGAAAGTACATATTTTAATTTGGAACATAGGTACCTATTAATAGTACACTAGTGTGTTTTTGTGAACACTATTGCACACTATATAAAAGATGACAGGACACACAGAAAGATGTATTGTACAAGGGCGAACTTATCCTTATGGGGGATTTCTTCCAGCTAACCTTTTACCGACTGGGTTAAAATGCGAAAATATGGTATCACACAAGTTGGCTTTTGCCAACTTGTACAATTTTTTGTATGAATTGAATAATACATTATTTTTTATGAAAACAACACCGAAGTGGGCAAGTGATATCGTAGCATTGCCTACGTCGTGATTTTCGCTTTGTAGCGAAAACTCGCAATGGAACGGACAAAGAACTTTTTTGCCGCGAAAATGTTCATTTTGTACATAGAAATGTAGATACCGCACCTGTACATATATTGATCCAAAGTCAAAACATGTGGACGAACAACGTTATTGATGATTCAATATGAAATTCTAATCTCTGTACCGACTACAGAATATAGCATTGTACGATAATATTGCAAATGATTATCCGAATAAACAAGGACACAAACTATGCGATCGCATTAAAATTCAGTGAACAAGACAGTGACGACTGTATATTAATCAGCGTCGGTAATTTCGTGGAGTGTGCTCGATAGGGAATTCTGTCTATTCTGTGTAGTCGGCTCGAAAACGTATAGCTGTTCGGTTATCGGATACGCAAGTTGTCATGATTGTTTTGTTTGTTATAATATATTGTTATTGATAATTATTTCATAATCGGTGCGAGTTATAATCTAATCTGGGTATCTCAAGTGAGTTAAAGTTTATTTATAAGTATTTATGAGATAATTAATACCTAACTACGTAGTTTGTGTCTGAACTGGTAGCAGTAGCAGCATTTGTAAAATAAATCATTATAACGTCAATAAGCTTTGCAATCATTTAAGTTTATAGAGCTAAGCTTTAACATTTTTAACCTAAGTATCTTAATAGTATAGTCAGCATCAATAAAGCCGGGTCCCAAGCGCCATGTTTTTCGTGTTTACAAACATCAAACATGTTTTTCGAACACAAAATAGGCGTGGCCTCAATGTTAAGGCCGGTCCACTACACCAAAAATCCAACAAAACATGTTTGTAAAACATGTTTGATGTTTGCAAACACGAAAAACATGGCGCTGGGGACCCGGCTTAATTGATGCATCATACGCTATTTGACTTATTAACCGACTTCAAAATTTCAAAAGAGGAGGTTATCAATTCGGTTGTATGTTTTTTTTTTTTTTTTTTTTTTTTAATGTTTGTTAGTCCATAACTCCGTCATTTCTTAACCGATTTGGAAAATTCTTTTTTTGATTGTAAGTATATATATCCAAATTGGTCCCGTTTTTGTCAAAACGCAGTTCTGATGATGGGATCCATGAGGAATTGAGAGAACTCCTCAAATCTTTAAGGCAAACATATAGTGATTTTTGTGTTTTTATCAACAAGTAAAGCATTTGCATCCAAAAATGTGACATTGGATGAAGTGGAACTGCTGATGATGATCAGAACAGAACTCTTCAACGACGAAAAGTTCACGTTTGGCGATTTGTCCTCCTAGCTGTGTTTGTTGAGCAAGTTCTATTTTCACGATTAATTTTTGTCATGTTCGAGTTCTGATGATGGGATCCATGAGGAATTGAGGGAACTCCTCAAATCTTAAAGGCAAACATATAGTGATTTTTGTGTTTTTATCAACAAATCGAGCATTATCATACAAAAATGTGACATTTGATGAAGTGGAACTGCTGATGATGATCAGAACAGAACTCTTCAACGACGAAAAGTTCACGTTTGGCGATTTGTCCTCCTAGCTGTGTTTGTTAAGCAAGTTCTATTTTCACGATTAATTTTTGTCATGTTCGAGTTCTGATGATGGGATCCATGAGGAATTGAGGGAACTCCTCAAATCTTAAAGGCAAACATATAGTGATTTTTGTGTTTTTATCAACAAATCGAGCATTATCATACAAAAATGTGACATTTGATGAAGTGGAACTGCTGATGATGATCAGAACAGAACTCTTCAACGACGAAAAGTTCACGTTTGGCGATTTGTCCTTCTAGCTGTGTTTGTTAAGCAAGTTCTATTTTCAAGATTGATTTTTGTCATGCTCGAGTTCCGATGATGGGATCCATTAGGAATCGAGGAAACTCCTCAAATGTGAAAGGCACACAAATAGTGATTTTAGTATTTTTATGAACTAATCAAGCATTTTCATTCATAAAAGTGACATTTGATGAAGTGGAACTGCTGATGATGATCAGAACGGAACTCTTCAACGACGCGTAGTTCACGTTTGGCGATTTGTTCTCTTCGTTTTGTTTGTCAAGCAAGCAAGGTTTTTCCATGATTTCATGAGGAATTGAGGGTACTTAGTCTTCTACCATTATAAACATACTTATAGCCATTTTTGTATTTTATTGTATGGAATCTAAGAGTGCACCATCTAAGATTAATAATCTTTCACTGGACTCCCCCATTGAAGTCGGTTTTTTTTTCTTAAAAATTATTTGTATCATTTATTTATTTATTTCTTAAATGTTTTATGGTACATTTGTTTATACAATGAGATCGCCAAACTTTACGTTTACTGGCGAGATAGCACTCATTTTCATGCCAAACTTGGTTTATAAAAAATATTGTCAGGAAGCCATTTTCAATGCAGATTTTAAAAACATTAACAGTAAATATAAATTTGACTATTTTAAATGTAAAATAAAATATTGAAAGTACTGCGACGTTCGTCGGCGCAGCGTAGTGTGCGGCAAAAAGACCCGAAAAACGCGTACTACTACCAAAAAAACCAGCAAAGTGAGAGTCTGACTCGCGCACCGAGCGTTCCGTACAAAATTTTACTTATCCCATCCCATCTTCACTGGTGGAGCCCGGTTAAGTTAAGTTTGCCCCTAGCACGTACGGCGCCGCAAACAAATGAGGGGCAAACTTCAAGCAACCTGGTTGTCCTCGTATAATTTTTGAAAACACCATTTTTTATGGTTTAATTAGAAATGTATAGTTTTCAGATGATTATCTGTACCTGTATTATAAAGCGATATTACTTGCCAAATTTCATAATTCTAGGTCAACGGAAAGTACCCTATACAGTTTTATTCTTTTGAGAGTGGCGAAATATACTTATACATAAACAGCCGTATCTTTTTTTTGCGTTAACTTGGAAGTTTGATTTTTTCACTGCTACAAGGGACTTTAGACTTAAGCAAATGATTTTAATTTCAACTCGATACCTCCATGCGCTCCCCAGATAAAGGGACCCAAGGGACCCCACGGACCAGACGGAACGACGGACAACAAAGTGATCATATAAGGGTTCCGTTTTTGCCCATTGAGGTACGGAACCCTAAAAATAAGATATCCATAGCTTTCATAATATGTATTAATTAAACTCCTTAAAAAAATATCATAACTGTAATATATATTCTTTTATTTATTATTAAGTAAAACAATATTTTCTCTCTTTACCTATGTCTTTCTTCTTATTAACATTATACTAGGTGCGCCCCGCGGTGTTATCCGTGGATAATAAATAAGTAGCCAATATGTTAATCCAGGGTGTTAGCTACCTCAACACCAAATTTTATCAAAATTGGTTTAGCCGCTTGAGCGTGAAGAAGTAACAAACACACTCACAAACTTTCGCCTTTGTAATATTAGTGTGATTTTTAATCGTCTTCAATTTATGAACGGAATTATGTAACATTGTTAAAAATAAAAACAAATAATAGTAGATCGTTTGTAACTAAATTATATTTACAACCACCTCCATAATTATATAACTCAGTACATTTGAGCTGGCGTTTGAAACAATTGCACCTGGAACTGCAAGATTTCACGCACCGACATCTTATTAACTTTAGGCATGCTTTAGCAGCCATAGGACTTCGAGTCGACATTGGCACCCAAGTTTCTTCTTCTCTCTGCCAACCCCAAGATGGGCATGGAATATTTGGCGTCTTCTTTAGGCACTGACCCCAAATATAGCCAGCCTGTAAAACGGAACCCTTATATGATCACTTTGTTGTCCATCGGCGTCGGTCCGTCTGAACCCTTAATCACAGGAACGCGTCTCGGTCCGTATCAATTTGAAATAGGGAATAATATTTTTATTACAAATAATAATAAAATATGACAAATAAAAGTAATAATAAATCACGTCTCTGCAATGCACAGTCTGGTGAAGTTTAGTTAGGTAGTGATTGGAATGGCTGCTCCGTCGTCAAACCCCAAAAGTTTCGCAGCAGGTTTGATAAAATCAGAAGTCAAGGACCAATTTTCACAAAGTTATTTAATACATGAAAACTAAATTAGTACGATTACAAATAGATTACAAAGTAACACAATGTAACTATCCCGAGCTACACTACTAGCTACCACCACGTCCTAATCACCGAACCCGAATGCTTGATGGGTCCTCGCGACCTCCGCCCGCACCCCGCGCAGGTCCCGCGCCGTGACGCTAGGCCTCAGCCCAGGAATGCTGACTAGACTGTACGTGTGCCTCGTATGCACATACTGGTGGCTCGAATTATGGCAGTGCATATCCTTGTTCTAAGCCAACCCAGTATCAATTTGAAATTCAAACCATAATACTAATGATACAGTCCCTTGTAGCTGTGAAAAAACAAACTTCTAAGTTAACAAAAAAAGATACACCCGTTTATGTAGGTATATTTCACCACTCTCAACTCTCAAGAGAATCAAACTTTATAGGGTACCTACTTTTCGCTGACCTAGAACTATGAAATTTGACAAGTAATATCATTTTATACTACAAGTACAGGGAATAATCTGAAAACTAAACTTATTTAATTAAAACATAAAAAATAGTGTTTTCAAGTTTCATTTTAGGGGTCATTTGTATGCGGCGCCTTACTTACTAGGGGCAAACTTAACTTAACCGGGCCCTACCAGTGAAGATGGGATAGGATAAGTAAAAATTTGTACGGAACGCTCGGTGCGCGAGCCGTACTCTCACTTGGCTGTTTTTTTTTGTTAGTAGTACTGGTTTTTCAGGTCTTTTTGCCGCCCCCTACGCTGCGCTGACGAACGTCGCAGTACTTTTAATATTTTATTTTACATTTAAAATACTAAAATTTATATTTACTGGTTATGTTTATTGAATCTGCTTTGAAAAGGCTTTCGTACAATATTTTATAAACCAAATTTAATACAAAAAATATGAGAATATGAGCATTGCATTTCGTTACCACTAAAAGTTTATTATTTTAATTATTGCGTCATATTTTGCTACGGAAACCTAAAAAAAACTGGTATGAGAAATGAATTGGGCATCATCTAGTTACCTGATAACGATACCAAACTTGACTCAAAGGTCCAAACTAATCCGCCAGAATTTTTTGTCTGAGCTCCGGGAGCTCTGTACTTTGACCCCCCTACCCCTACCTGTCTCGGAGTTCAAAATGGCTACCGGGCGTTTTAGGTTCAGGTGGACGTGTATAATACCCGTACCGAATGGCATTGCTGTACTCAAAATTGTATACCTCTCCATACAAGCATGCCCAATAGAAAACGGACTATTAACCCTTTTCCAGGCGTAGTTCCTTTCATCGATCACATACGTGTCAATAGAATTTCAATCCTAGTTCTCTGATTTAAGGCTCAAATCACATTGCATTTTCGTAAAATGTGACTCGTCTAGAAATGAATCACCATAACGTGACTATTTTGAGTATACAGGGTGTGGCCTGTAATAGGAGCAATAAAATTAAAGGACGCTTCCTTAGAGCATCAGCAGTAACCTCTAAAGTTTCATAACTTTAGATCAAAATTTCTCCCAATTGAAAAAAGATATATTTTTGGACATCCAATTTGATTTTCGCCTCCAAGTAATGGATCTTGGCTCCCAGAGATTATAGCGCGGCAGTCAATGCTGATTTTGAGGATGCTTCAAGTTCTCATACTCATACTCGTTGTCACATTTTTGGTTTTAAAGGATATTTATGGGATTTATTTAAAAAAAAAATATTAATTTTTAGTGTTTTTTGAATAAATAGTTATTCATATCACTCGAGTAGAGTAAAAAAGTACATATAAGTTGCATTTGCAAAAAAAAAATTTTTTTTTTTTCATATTAAATCATTTGTAACGTTTAATTTTTTGCTCCTATTACAGGCCACATCCTGTATATTTTGTTTTTTGTAAAGCCTTCTAGATTGGCGTGGCCTGGAAAAGGATTAAATTAAGTTCATTGGGCAACTACGGAACCGTACACTGAGCAGCCCAACATGCTCTTGGCCAATTTTTTGAGTGTTAATATGACTCACGTTCGTGGAGCGTTCGTGGCCCAGCGGCGCCCGCTTACCGCGTGTGGTACGCGAGGTTAAGCAATGTCGGGCGAGGTCAGTCCTTGGATGGGTGACAGCTTTGAGTACTACTAACTGAGCGCTCCCGTGCTTTGGAAGGCACATTAAGCCGTTGATCCCCGTTGCTGTCTATGATAGCAGTCGTTAAGCCAAGTTAGAGGCCTCCGGGCGGCTTGAGAACTTCTAACAGTCAAGTTGCCCACTAAGCTCACTTGGCAAGCCTAATCCCAATAAGGTCTACATTCCCCTCGGGTCGGAAGGTCAGATGGCAGTCGCTTCCGTAAAAAATAGTGCCTACGCCAACTCTTGGGATTAGGTAGCGGACCCCAGGCATCCTTCAGGATGCAATTGTACTGGGAATAACGCTAGGAGGATGATGATGATGTCTCACGTTAGTATAAATTTATGTATTTTTGAGGTGCCATCCCAACTAGTTCTTAGATACGATCAAATTTCTATATATATGAGGTCTAATTACAATTAGAGCACAATCCCTAACGAACAAAATTCCGATGTGGTTCCTACAAATTAATGACCCCCGGGTCGGCTCTCTCGTCGCGCTCCCACTCCGTTTCCTCTTTCGCAGAAATTTGCGACTGCGTTCCAGGATCTCTCGCTGCGCAGCATGCATACTACTACGCTGTGCAGCGAGAGATCTTCCGTCTTTAAGTAGGAGCGCACTTAATTCGCGGCGCTCCACGGCCCAGCAGGGGCACTCTTTAAGAGTGTGCAGGGCCGTAGCATCTTCGTGCCCGCAGTGATGGCAAGCCGGGGTCGGCTCCCTCCCTATTTTATGCAGGTAATGACCAAAACAGCCATGTCGGGTCATTAACTAACCTTAATTTAAAAATGTTAACTCTTTATTCCACTCATGTGTGAGCTGTGGTCACCTATAAGTGGCTAAGCATCTTTGCTAGATTTTTGTATTTAAGACATATGTTTTGTTTTTGTCCAAATAAATAAATACCTGCACTATAATAGCCTATATGTCAAGCTCCTCCTTCCAAGCTCCAGACCTATGGGGCCTGTTACACGGTGATTATTATTACGCGATGCACTCATATCACGATACTTATCACGTGAATATTGAAACAAACAATTTTGAAAATCACGAATATTGACATCCCAGTATTGTGATAATAATTATCGTATAAAGAGCCCTATTAAGAGAGCAATCATTAATTCATTCACTTTCAAGGTGATTGTCGGTGTGTTAATAGCATCGTAAGCAAAGAAATGATGGTACCTATCTACCTCTAATTAATGAAATCCTAGAACACGCCTGTATTCTAGGCACCCACCTACCTCTAATCAATGAAATCCTAGGATGCAGGTACCTAATACCTACCTCTAATCAATGAAATCTTAGGATGCAGGTACCTAATGCCTACCTCTAATCAATGAAATCCTAGGATGCAGGTACCTAATACCTACCTCTAATCAATGAAATCCTAGGATGCAGGTACCTAATACCTACCTCTAATCAATGAAATCCTAGGATGCAGGTACCTAATACCTACCTCTAATCAATGAAATCCTAGGATGCAGGTACCCAATACCTACCTCTAATCAATGAAATCCTAGGATGCAGGTACCCAATACCTACCTCTAATCAATGAAATCCTAGAAAGGAGTTATCTAATACCTACCTTTACGCAACGAAATCCTAGAATGCAGGTATAACATACTTAATATTTATGATGGTAGCTGTAAAATGGTGGTAAAAACTCTAGACCATGGAAGACAAATAAATATACACGTAACCATTTTTCTACCAACCCGTTGCTCCCGGCCATTACAATACAACATTAAGTGCTCAGTGGTGCTCATATAGGTACACTGAATTATCCAACTCACGTTTTTGTTTCAGATAAATATATTCAAATAGGATGTCCGGAAGTAAAACCGGTACGTTACTTAGATAGCATATACCTATTGAAATATAATTAAGAGGTATATATTATAACTACTTACTAGACTATTACGGACATGTAGTACTAAGTTGATGGTAGAGAACTGCGAAACTGGATTAACTACTAAGAAAAATAAACTGGCCGACTGGAAATGCGCATATTGGGGCCCTTTACACGATTATTATTATCACAATACTGGGACCCACAACGTGACAGTATCAGTATCGTCCTGATTGACGCAAAATCCAAATAATTCTGAAAACACGATAACTCTGCTATTATTAATCATGTAAAGGGACCCAATAATTTACTTTAATATACATCAATATTTACGTGATATGTATTGTGATACAATGATCACGAGATAATTATCATCGTCCCGGTCCCATTAAACTTTGCACTGAATATTTGACTAAGCAGTTTCTTATAATTTATAAAATAATTGGCAGCAACTTGTTAGCGTGTCTGCAATTTAGTTTAATTTGTTACTCGACCAATATGGTGAGCCATTACAACAGGTGAACGTAGTGCGAGACCTTGGATTACTTCTTGACTCCAAACTACATCTAGACCAGCATGTTGATATGATTGTTTCTAAGGCATACAAAATGTACCACTTTGTCACACGAGCTGCTACTGAGTTCAATAATGCCTCAACCTACATTTGTTTGTATAACAGCCTAGTCCGCCCTCAGCTCGAATACGCGAGTATAATTTGGGATCCCTATTATAATAAATATATTGACGCTATTGAAAAAATTCAGTACAAGTTTTTAAAAAATGTAAATTATAAAATATTCCGAAGGGGCAAATTAACCTACCACAACTTAATATCCAAATACAAATTAAATTCTCTAAAAAATAGACGTATTTTTCTACAGGCCATGTTCCTTCATGGACTATGTCACAACAAATTTGACTGTACCCAGCTTGTCAGCAAAATAAGCTACATAACCCCTAGAACCGTAAACCAGCGAGGTACGCGCGCGTACCGGCTGTTTGCAGTGGCCCCGTGCCGCACCAACGCCGGCGACTTCGAAGGCTCCTGACTACGTACAACCAGTACTTTACCCAATTAGATATATGTCACCTACCCGAGGCTAAGTATAGAAAAGACATCTTAGAAACTTTAAAAACCTTAACTTAGCACAGCAGTGTACCTAACACTTAATATAGTAATTTGTTACTTTACTACTTTATTATATTCATAAAATGTACAAATATTTAAATTTAGACTTTAAAACTATACCATATAATGTCTCTCGAATGCATAGTATGTAAGTACTTCTTTAGTTTGAATATTTGAATATTGTTTGTTTTAAGTACTCAACCCAATTACATTGTATATCTACCTATATAAATATAGTAATACTGTCCTATTTGTGCCAACCTTAACCTGTTTTAGCAGTAATTTGTGGATAATGTCGTTGGCTATACATAAAGTAATTGTAAGTGTAATTGTAACTTATACTGTATGGTGGTTTTTTATCCCTAAAATAAATAAATAAAATAAATAAATAAATATGTTGTGGTAATGTTAATAATGTTATCGTCAAATTTGTGAGTAAAAACATAAATAAGAGTGTAATATACTGAAAAGTAAAAACAAGACGACACATGCGCACACGTACCTACATATTATTTTATTACTTTAATTTTTTATCAACTTTGTAATTGAGCAGGTGTTTTAAATCCACATTTTCTAACTTATATTTTACCCAGGGAAGCTGTAATAATAACGTAAACACTTACTATAATTACTATTGTGTATTATTTTAGCTATTATTATTGAAAACTCAACGCCGGCAGAGTCAACAATGGACGCGCCTAACGGGACAGAAACACCAAAAAACGATGACAAACATATTACTCCACCAAAAGTAAGTATGTCTTGGCATTACAATCAATTTGTAGAAATATGATATTTCTAAGTAATAATACAATTGATGGAATCAGGCGTTTCTATCATAACTCTCTTAATCAATGTTTATTTGTTGTATTATTTTGATTGTGTGCAATTTGTTTAAATTTCTTACCGGAATAATAAAGAAACATTGTTCAAGAGATTTACGTAATTTCATCAAGTCATGTATGTATGTATACTTTATATTTATTCAACATATACATGTTTTACATGAATTGCAGAGAACCACAATCCCTTTGCCCTTCAAACTGAAATTGATAGAGGAAGTTAAGAAGCATGATATCATCTGGCAGGATCTCAAGGAGAAGAAAAACCCGGACCTGGTTGAAAGTGCGTGGCTGAAGGTCCATAAGGTGCTTCGCATTAAAAAAGGTAGGTAAAGATAGGATGATGGTGGTGAACTGTAAGTATGTGGTGTTAAGAGTCCGCAGTAAGCTCAGTTCTCCATACAAATATAGTTTCACTCTCATTTCAAAATGGCATTCTAGAATCATTTGAAACTTTGTATACACAAAGGGATCAGGTATATCTATATTGGAAATTAGTTTCTGTTGCTTGAAATTATAATGGAGAAAAAATACAGTGATTATTAAGGTTTTCATACAAGACATTCAGCCGAATGACGTCCACTGCTGGACATAGGCCTCCCCCAAAGACTTCCACAATGACCGGTCCTGCGCCACCCGCATCCAGCGGATACCCACGACCCTTACCAGGTCATCAGTCCACCGTGTGGGAGGCCTGCCCACGCTACGCCTTCCGGTACATGGTCGCCACTCGAGAACCTTTCTGCCCCAACGGCCATCGGTTCTGCATGCTATGTGCCCCGCCCACTGCCACTTAAGTTTAGCGATTAGAAGGGCTATATCGGTCATTTTGGTTCTGCTGCGGATGGCCTCATTTCTGATGCGATCACGCAGCGAAACTCCCAGCATAGCCCTCTCCATTGCTCTTTGGGTGACTTTGAGCCTTCTTATGAGGCCCATAGTAAGCGACCATAGACCTAGATATGGCAGATCCTATTGTGTATACAATGTTTCATGTTATTTCAGCATGGCGTTTTAAAATGAGAACGTAACTACGTTTGTATTGAGAAACGAGTTCGGTCGACCATATGGGGGAGTCTTAAATTGTTGTTGTGTTCCTAGTGGTGAGTAAGGTTGTCAAAGCTCCTGAGGATGTGCTGTTTTCAGAGTGAGCGACTTGTATTTTGTCTTCAGCTGTCAATACAACAAATCCTCAAATCAAAAAAAGGTTGTCACTTTGCTTGAGATTAATTCTGGAGGCGCAAGTCTATAAGACCCGAGAAAAAAAAAAGGTTAAAGTGTTGAAAGCTATGGTGGTGGTGGTCGGAAATTATTTGCATACTTTCGATCGGGCGAAGTTGTGGTGGATTTGATCCTTCGGTATATTTGGGATTCCTAACTCCTCCATTTTGGCCAGGGTCTTCATTGAGTAATTGGCTAGATGATAGATCTGGCCAAATCACAATATTAGCCCCTCTAAAATGTGTTGTCATAAAATCACGAAGATCTAAAATGTGTTCTCATAAAATGTGTTCTCATAAAACCTCAGAAACACTAGGAAACTCAAAATAACCTTCTATAGACTAGTAAAGGCGAAAAAGTCGTTCTTGGGAAATTGTATCAAATTCTACACTAAAATTCCAAAACACTTTACTGAACTTAGCAATTCTAAATTCAAAGCTTCAGTAAAACAAACAATTATATTTCAAAAGCATATTATAAGTTAAACGATTATATCATGGATAGGGATGTTTGGCAGTGATAATGTCCTGCACAGCTAATCTATCGCGAAAATAGGTTTTCTACTGTAGCATTGTTATTTTGTAGTAGCTGTAATTTTAAGTTTAACTATATAATTATATTGTTTTGAAAAAATTACGCCTCGCCGAGTTTCTTACGCCGGTTCTTCTCGTAGCAGAGGTTTATTTTTCCGAACCGGTGGTAGTTTATTGAGGTTCATAGGTGCATCATCATCATCATCATCATCATCATGTCAGCCGAAAGACGTCCACTGCTGGACATAGGCCTCCCCCAAAGACTTCCACAATGACCGGTCCTGCGCCACCCGCATCCAGCGGACACCCACAGGATAGGTGCATGTAATATGCCTAATTTGAAGAATAATTTACTTTTACTTTTACTTTTTCACAGCTGACAACATATCATTCAGCATTGATAGCTAAAAAATACTTTTGCTTCACTTTTAGGCAAACAGATCGTATGGTGCATAGGTATAAGGTTACTTTGTCAAGTAGCGCTTGCGCGTTGACAATTGGTGAGTGCTCATGCGCCACCGTGCGAGCCGCCTCCTTCGCCAGGAGGTGATGGCTGCGGCCGCGAAGGTACTTGGCAGGAACAAACAGACAACATGTTCTTGTGACCAAGTCGGAGCAATCTGACTCTCCTCTCAAAAGCCGACAAACAGTTGCCAAAAGTTCGATGTTGCGCCGGGCCTCTAGGGAATTGAAACCTAACATTCCAAGTATTGGGGTAGGATAGGGAAAGGGATAGAACCCGTACATTTTTTAATACAAAAAGCGATTTTTCTCTAAAAGAAAAGTATATGATTCACACGTAGATTCCAAATTATTGAGGCTGATTCAATTTTACTTCTTACTAATGCTGTGTATAATAACTGTACCACCTTGGGATCACGGAAATCCTTAGCGTCACGGACAATAAAACCCAATCTTTTATAGGATTCCTTCGCAAGTGATTGGATATGTTCGTATAAGCATGTATAATATGTTCCAGCGGGGTTCTGTGAGAAGCAGTGGAAACTCCTAATCCATGGATACCGGAGCCACATCAACCGGAACACCCCCATGAACGTACACCTCATCCAGGAGATGGCTTTCTTGACGTCGCAACTCAAGAAATGTAAGTAAACTTATATCCAAGTATTATTAAATTATAACTATGAATGTTGTGGAGACACATTGTAAAAGCTGATATTGGTGCTAGACGACAACATTCTGCTGAAAACAACATCATAACCGCAACCACTGTCAAGAGTGTTGGACTGATATGAAGAAGTAACCATTAATAGAAGCAGTGGAAGCTTCTTGTCTATGGCTACCGGAGCCACGTCAAGCGGGCCACCCCCATGAACATAGACCCTATCCGGGAGATAGCTTTCATGTTGTTGCAACTCAAGAAATGTAAGTGGAGTTGATGAGCCCTTCATCATCCTCCTAGCGTTATTCCCAGTACAGTTGCATCCTGAAGAATGCCTGGGGTCTGCTACCTAATCCCAAGAATTGGCGTAGGCACTAGTTTTTACGGAAGCGACTGCCATCTGACCTTCCAACCCGAGGGGGAAACCGACCTTATTGGGAATAGGCTTGTCAAGTGAGTGGGCAACTTGACTGTTAGAAGTTTTCAAGCCGCCCGGAGGCCTCTAACTTGGCTTAACGACTGCTATCAAAGACAGCAACCGGGATCAACGGCTTAACGTGCCTTCCAAAGCACGGGAGCGCTCAGTTAGTAACCACTCAAAGCGGTCACCCATCCAAGGAGTTGATGAGCCCTTAATACCATTTAATAGGAAGTAATTTTCTATTATTGCCTAACTCGAATTTGGAAATATGTTGTCATGAATTATTGACCGAGTGAAACGAAGGTATCCGTTTCAGCTTCGACAAAAATGATTACGTATGTCCGGATGTCCCGATGTCTGGATTGCTGGTTGTCTTCTCTACAGGTAGCATTTTACTTTTTTGGTGGAGTAAGTTTTTGGAAATCTTGTAATATGAAAAAAGAAAAAGATTGACTGTTGAGATTTTTTCGGCGTTTCTTCTCGGCAGTTGGCCATGGCCGTAGTTTTAGGACATACGAGGGTCCGATACATACTAAATAATACATAATTTGTCTAAATTGTTTTTAATTTGTTTTCTATTCATTTTTATTTTTTATCCTGTCCTGACGCTCGGTACCTACTGTAAGTCGGACATGAGTATGTATTAAGTAAATAACTAAATATTTAAATACAACGTCCAACTCTCAGGTACAAATGCTTTTGCTCACTCACCACATAAACAAATGCCGTTACCGGGATTCGAACCCTCCCGGGGTTTACCTTTAGCTTCGTAGGCAGTGTCACTACCAACTAGGCTAAACAGGCCGACAAATTTCATTCTTCCTTTAAGCTTCCAGCTAACCTTGATTTGTTTTACACAGCATCTTCAGACGAACAGTCAGACAGCGAAGCAATGGACGCAACGTCGCCGGTCAGACGCAAAGCTAAAACTCCAAAGGCCACAAAGGTATTTCAGACATAGACATTAAAATTGTATAAATAAGCTGGAGTTTGATTTTGCAGTATTTTCGTCAGTGGCGTAGCGTGCCTTGGAGGGGCCCTGTATCAAAATTAGTTGGGGGGCCCAAATGAAGGGGTTTGCTTACGCACGTTAGGAGCCCTTCCTCCCGCGGACGCTCCTGTTGTGGAATGAGCTAGGGAGCTCACGAGGTTTTCCCGAGGAACAGTATGGGACTCTTCAAGAAAGGAGTGTATACATTTTTAAAGCGTCGGCAACGCGCATTCGACACCCCTGGAGTTGCAGGCGTCCATAGGCTGCGGTGACCGCTTACCGTCAGGCGGGCCGTACGCTTGTTTGCCACCGACGTGGTATAAAAAAAGCCTCTGTAGTCCGGGGGCCTCGTATCATTGATATTGGTAACCTAAAAAAAAATAGTGCTGTACAATATACCATTGAAAATGTTGATTGCAAACAGCTATATCTACTTCAAAAATGCTTTCTGTATCCGCAGGAGGCGAAACGTTACTCCATCAGTGATGCCGAATGCAGTGAGGATCACAACGCGTCGGTAGCCATTTTGAAATTGCTGTTCGCAAGCGTACCGCCTAACGTCATGAGGCCTGTGAAGCAGTCGCTTGTTGAAACGCTTACCAAGCTGATGGTGAGTCCAACAATCAATCAAATGTGATACAGTGTACCTTATTTATTTATTTATTTATTAAGGAGAAACAAACAGAAGTTAATGTACATAACAGTGCAAGTACTTAGTTGCTAAACATACATTTACTCCCTTGACATTTCCCACTGAGACATAACTATTATAGGTGAAAAACTTAAGTAAGTCACCTTTTGTATGTAGTTGTAGCGTGTTAGAATAGCCATTACATATTTAAAATGTGCAACACAAACAAAGCAAACGCCTATTCGAACACGTCACAACTACATACAACCAGGCCTTAAAATAGCGCTATTTTCGCATATCGTTATGATTCATAACGCTACTTTGTCAATAAAGCGCTTTACTAAAAACGATATTTGGCGCGCATTTATAGCGGTATCCATTATATCGTTATAAATAAAAAGCAATATTATATATAGCGATATTCTGTGAAGCGCTATAATAACGTTATGTTTTTTTTTTTACTTTTTTTTGTACATTCAGAATATACACTGGTTTGAGTAGATAAAAATACCTCGAGTAAACGCCGCTGACCTGCCATTGAGTGACTTGAGCATAACATAGCGATGTTCAACGATTGAATCACTTTTTGAAATATTGTGAAATGATGAAGGGTTTTAATTGGTCAAATTATAATGTTTTTTTAAATAATAAATATGTATACATATCTTCCCTAGGAGTTAAATGCACTACTTTGGCCTCGCTTGATAAGCCTAATATGACACGCTGTTCGAGCATGAGAAGGGAAAAAGTTTTTTATATGTTGCAGAAAATAGTGGGTCTACAAAAATATGATAAATACAATAGGTGTTACACAATAATAATATTTTTAAATGTACCTACTGACTCTAATTTAGGCATATTACATGCACCTATGAACGTCAATAAAGTACCACCTTTACCACCACCACCACCATATCAGCCGAAGAACGTCCACTGCTGGACATAGGCCTCCCCCATATTCACGGGGGGTATATGCCATAATCGCCACGCTTGGCATGCGGGTTGGCGATCGCAGTATCTCCACCGCACTCCAGGGATGCTGCTGCCCATCCCCCGGTGGTCTTAGTCGTAGTTTTAGGTCATACCCGGGTCCAACTACCACAACTACCACCTTTATTATAATTTATATCCACCACCACCATCACCATAACAGCCGATGGACGTCCACTGTTGGACATAGGCCTCCCCCAATTTTATGGGGGGTAAATGCCATAATAGCCGCGCTTGGCGTGCGGGTTGACGTTCGCAGTATCTCCACCGCACTCCAGGGATGCTGCTGCCCATCCCCCGGTGGTCTTGGTCGTAGTTTTAGGACCTACCCGGGTTCATAATTCCTTTCTAATTAGGCGAAATAAATATTATTTAAATAAAACCAGCTGTCCCGGCGAACTTCGTTCCGCCCGTGTCCCGTTCCGTACAAAATGTATGAGAAAATGTTTCTTGTTATATTTTACCGATATTTTAATAGTAAGTTCAAATTCAAAGATCTTAAAAATCGACTTAGATGTTCTTGAGTTATAAATGGTGTAACTAACACGTCTCTGTTTTATTGACCGAGCGAGTGAAGCGAGCGAAGCGTCTCCGTTTCAGCTTTCGACAAAACATCTTTCATATGTCTGTCCGGACGTTCTCCTCTATAAGTCACATTTCTCAACCGATTCTCGTGAAATTTTGTGAGCATGTTCGATAATTATATAGATTGTTTTTGTCGAGTCAGTTACTAGAAATTCTAAAATTTGAAAAAAAAAAATTTTTTTTTGCGAGGCATACAGCTCACAGTGCCCCTAGTATAAATGGTGTATCTAACACGTCCTTGTTTTTTATACATATTTTCAAAATTAAAGGTTATGTGTAACACGAGGCGTTCAGTATTATCGCCATCAGGACCATGCAACGGGCATGCCTTCGGTTCGAAATCAAATTAATGAAGAATCTAGCCGTTAATTCGGCTCACAATACGTACATTGTTAACGAGGGGCATAATAATAATAATCAGTTATGGCACAGAAAACATAAATACATAAAAAAGGAGTTATAAAATAGGCATGAGTGCATGGCATTTGAATTTGCCGAGATTCCAGGGATCCCCGCACTAGCCTAGGCCTGTATCGCGGGAGACCAGTTATATATTTAAATGTCATGCGTAAAATTTGAGTACAAAATTATCTAAATTTATTATGATCAGTGGTAAGTAACCTGTAGTTTGAAAACATATCTTTACAAACCTTCCTTTGTTGGGATTGGAACACTTAATATCCTTAAACTAATATTAGAAGTAAAGCCTCAGTCTCATGATAATTCAGCGAAGTTAGCCACTTGGAGAGTAACTTTTTGGCCTCACCGGCTGAGCTATTTATAATTTTATTCTGCCGCCTTACAATATTATTGTACAATGTAAAACCAAGGGCATCGCCAAAGCGTCTGCCGAAAGTAGTGTTTACTCTAGATTTAGGGCATAGGTGGAAAAGCGAAAGAGAGTCCGACGCCGAAGGCGGAGGGCTTTTGATGACTCTAGTTTGCAATTTTCTTACGTCCGAGATAATCACAATGTCTTCATCACATTTGCGAGAAAATAAATAACTCCAGCACTAATCGAAATGAAAGAAATCGACAACCACATCAGTCAGTATTAGTACTTTCAGTGTATGGTCGCCGAAAGGCAGCAGCTTCAATATTGCAACCAATCAAAAAGCAGTATTTTTGCGGCGCGCGACCAGCTTCATGATTCCAACCAATCACAGAGCAGTATTCTTGAGAAGCGCGGTCAGCTAGATTTTATTAAAACAATCAGATCACAGAGAAACGCATAACTCCCGTAGGAGGTAAATCGGCTATCTGCTCTATACTTGCGTACAATAAGACCCTTTACGAGCAAGTGTGATGAAAAGTTATAAGCGCAATAGTGAGAGCGCATATTTAAATGTGCACGAGAAAGTAAGGGATAGATGTGACGGGTTTGTCCTTTCCTATAAGTTTCTTATTAGATTTATAATTATAATATCTTTATTTCAGCCTGAAATTGATACAAAAATAACTGAACACGCGAAGCAAGAATTAAAGATGGGAGGAGACATGAATAAGATCGACTGGTATGCTCTTGATGTTCCTGGTAAGAATTCTCATTGACCTACGCATTCGTAGAATCAGTCGGGACAATATCTCGAAATCTACAGACAGATATTTTACGACTAACGACTTCTTATTTCAAAGTCATTTTTAGGGTTCCGTATCTCGAAGGGAAAAAAACGGAACCCTTATAGGATCACTTTGTTGTCCGTCCGTCCGTCCGTCCGTCTGTCTGTCTGTCAAGACCCTTTTTCTCAGGAACACGAAAACTTCGAAGCCAACGCAATCAAAACATACAGCCGTTTATGCCGCAAATTTTCGAAACTCGCAAGGGAATCAAAACAAAACATCCCGTGAACTCAGAATCTTGAAATTTGGTGCGAAACAATGTCTTATAGCAAAGATAAAGGAAAAATTGCGGTAACCGTAAATTGTAGTTACATAATATAATAAAAATATTTATAACGGAACCCTTGGTGCGCGAGTCCGACTCGCACTTGGCCGGTTTTTTTACACATCAACACACACGCACGCACGCACGCACGCAAGCACGCACGCACTCACGCACAGGCACACGCACACGCACACGCACACATACACACACACGAACACACGCGTTATACTTATAAATTATAAATTATGTTATCAAATATTTTTAGTTGTTAATTGTATTAGTTTTAACTCTTCTAATTGGATAGTATATCTAGTAATATTTATATAATACTATGAAGATAGTAAAAATACTCAAAATTTGCTCTTACAGTTATGTGAGGGTTGGAGACCTGGTGACCTGACATACAGGTACCCCCTAGTTCGGGCACCAGTCTCCACCGCACAAGTCTTATACCTACTCTTAAGATCACTTCTACAACTTTTACTGTATAAACTTTGTGGTGGAGAAAATAAATACTTTTTACTTTTTACTGTAACTCATATTAAATAAGTTTTCACTGTAACATTATGTACATTATAATTTGTTTTGCATTTCAGCTGAAATCTGCAAAGCTGTGTGGGACTACAAACTCATGCAGATGGTGCTCAATGTCTAGACTTTAGGTATATCAGTCCTACTAGTCATAAAGTAATGTAAAATATGGAAGCAAGAGAAGATTCCTATTATTATTAATCGTAGACAGTAAGTTTACAGTTTTGGTTGCAATTTTATCACCATCCAGGGCTCACGTGTAGGGTAACGGTGGGTACTCCCTACGGACGTGGTGCAACTTCGACCCCCCTTTGTCAAGTGAGGTGGCAACTTGACTGTTAGAAGTTCTCAAGCCGCCCGAAGGCCTCTAACTTGGCTTAACGACTGTTGTCATAGCCAACAGTCGGGGTCAACGGCTTAACGTACCTTCGAAAGCACGGGAGCACTCAGTTAGTAATCACTAATCACTCAAAGCGGTCACCCATCCAAGAACTGACCTGCCCCCATGTTGCTTAACCTCGCATACCGCACGCGGTACGCGGGCGCCACTGGGCCACGAGCGCTTCGAAGAGAAATTATGAGTATGATAATTGATAAACTAAATATGCTACGTTGTTTGTATGGCTATATACGGCTATATGCTTGACGGATCGGAAATCAATAAAAACGCCCTGTATATAAGTATGCAATACGAGGCTGCCTTTTAAGTTGTGTCGTTTGGAAAAACTAAAGACAATTTAAGTGTTAAATGGTATTTATTGTTTTTCAAAGTAATCACCGTGATATGTAATACACTTTTTCATTCGATCGAACCAATTTTCGAAACACTTATTCCAGTCCGAAGTCGGGGTCTCCAAAATGGCCGTTTTGTATGCCTCAACCGCTTTTCCAGGCATTTGGTACCGTTGACCACGAAGTCGTTGCTTGATTTTTGGAAAAGTAAATAATCGTTAGGGCTTAAGTCTGGACTGTACGGCGGGTGTTCCAGATTTTCCAATTATTTGCCGGGCGGTGTGCGAGCTCGCATTATCGTGGTGCAGTCTTATACGACGTCTTGGGTTATTTTTTCGAAACTCGCCGATGACTTCTGGTAAACAGACAGTGGTATACCAGTCAGCATTAACCGTTTTACGATCCTCGAGAACGGTGGTGGCAACGTGACTACTTTTCTTCACATCTTGGAACACCCAAACAGTCGACTGCTGTTTAGAATCGGGATCGTAGGCATATATCCAAGATTCGTCACCACTGATAATGTCGTAAACATGTTTCGAGTTTCCTCGGTTGAATTGCCGCAGAGTTTTGCGACACCATCGAACGCGAGCCGTTTTTTGGTCTTCACTGAGTAAATGTGGTATCCAGCGTGAGATCAACTTTTTTAGGAGTAAATGATCATGCAAAATACTGTGAACACAGGTCCCTGAAATACTTAAGGAAGCTTCTATCTCACGGTATGTCGCATGGCGATCTTCGACGATCAGTTGCCGTACGGCATCAATGTTCTCCTGGGTTACGGCTGTTTTTGGTAGACCTTCACGATGTCTATCACCAAGACTAGAGCAACCACGTTGAAATTCTAAATATCAGCGTTCCACAGTCCGGAGGCATTGTGCTTTATCATTGAAAACCGTAGTGCTTTGAAGCACTGAAGTCGCGTTAAGCCCCTTTTGAAGTTGTAAAAAAATATCGCACGTAAATTTTCCTTCAAAATTTCCATTTTCACAACTGACTTGTCAACTTTGAACGAACGCTGTACTAAAACGGTTGGGCCGATTTCGAGTCATTCTATTGTTTTCGAATTCTAAATTCAAATATTTTAAGATGACACTAGTTCTTTTTTATGCAATCACGGGAGGTTTGCAAACGACAGAACTTAAAAGGCAGCCCTCGTATACATTGTAGGATAAAATATGGAAATTATATAAAACTGTGTAATTTCAATTTGGTTTGTTTATAATTAGAGGTTTAAGAAGTTATGATTATGAAATTTAGAAATGATTGAGATTGATTGATTGAAGGTTTTCTGGTAAAGATCGCGTTTTAGCGATAAGTCCGCCTGTTGTTAACTACGTACCTAAGTCCTATCCATGTTGTATCCTTGTTATTTTTCCGTGTAGTGCACAATAAAGTATTTTATTATTATTGAGATAGAACCTTTCCTTAAGAGTTAAAATAAGAAAAGTAGGTTTTTTTCATAATAAAGTAATGTTTTTGCAAAGTGTTATTGTTAAAAGCTCGAAACGCTCAGAGCGGGCGCGGCGCGGTGCGGGCCGGAGGCGGTTTTGCATTTTTGATCTTCCCGGAACTGTCGACTGTCGATTACTGCTTCATATGTCTCACAAGCCGCCTCCGCTCTACCGCGCTACCGAATACCGCATAGTATTTTGGTGCGACGTCCCCCGGGCCGCGTTCGCTTTGCCCCCAAACCGCCTCTGCCCCGCAACGACGCCGCGCCGCGCTCTGCGTTTTGAGCTTTAAGTTTATACGCACAAAAGATGAAAATTAAATCTATTGACTTTCGAAGTAGGAGGCACTTTAGATTTGTGTATAACAAGTGTTAATAAATGTTTTTACAGTACATATGCTGCTATATTACCGCACGAATGCGGTAATCAGCAGATTACGTGAATATGTCGAAGCTTTAAAGAGCCATATGTACTGTAAAACGTTGTACGATACACGTGCGAACAGGTAATTCGCAACTCCTGTCGATAAAACACTCCCTTCGGTCGTGTTTCAATTTATCACCACTCTTTGCGAATTTCCTGTTCTCTGCACTTGTATCGTAATGTACTATTACAGTACACATGGCGCTATATTACCGCACGAGTGCGGTAATCAGCATATTACGTGCGTATGTCGAAGCTTTAAAGAGCCATATGTACTGTAAAACGTTGTACGATACACGTGCGAACAGGTAATTAGCAACGAGTGTTGATTTAAAACACTCCCTTCGGTCGTGTTTCAATTTATCACCACTCGTTGCGAATTTCCTGTTCTCTGCACTTGTATCGTAATGTACTATTATGATTGATATGATTATAATAAATAAGATTAATGACGAATTTAAGTAGGTATGCACAAGAAAATTGTTAAATTACGGAAACAATCGGACAAATATATTAGAAGTCATCATTAAATGTGTTCGTTACTAGAGAATAACTCTAAAGTAGAATTTTGAGCGTAACCAGGGATTCAAGTGTTGAGGAAAAGTCATTGTTGCCCTCAAATGAGGGAAGAAGAGTACGACTTTGATCCCATTTGAGGATAACAATGACTCTTTTCTGAATAGCAGGTGTTAAAACATATACAGGGCGATTTCGGGTTCGTGGATCAAGAATCAGTTTTAAGACTTGGTACTGTTAGCCATTTAAAAAAAAATGTAGTGTGATGAAACAAACTCATTTCATTTTTAATTTATTTTGATAACAAAAGTACAAAATCACAAAAAAACATGGTTACCCTACTCTCGTTGACGGATAGTATGGAGAGTTGACAGTGGGGTAGGGTGACCAAATTGTATGAAAAAGTATTATTTCCCATTCAAATTTGAAAAAAAGAGAATTATATGAGTTATAACCTTAATACCGACTGTGATGTTGTCTAGTTTGAATTCTTGACCATGTACAATCATTCCGGACCACGACCCCAAAATCACTCTGTATTTGACGTCGACTGGCCCTTTGTCTGGAGTGACGTCATTTAATGGTATTCAGAATCCAAATAGTCCAGTTTATTTTAATCAATTGATTGTTTTAATTTAATGGTAACAACAACATACGGTTATTTAATTCGAAAACAATTGTAGACAGATGTTTATGGTGGGTGTTATATTTTAGTGTTATCTATTTTTGTGTTTTTCTAAATAGAGAATAAGACTCCTTATTTTATTAAATTTGATGTTTCTGTGTACCCAAACCCAAAACTTTGCTGAGTAACCCAAACTGCCCAACACCGAAGCAAATGTAGGGAGTTCATTCAAAATTACTTCCTGTCCTAGGCTTTCAATTTTGTATGAAATTCCTTTACAGTTCTCCCGCCTGCAACGTGGTACTTTGAATAACGCTCGTAATGACGAAATTTCATTGCATGTTTGAGAAAATACTATTGAACTATTACCTAGGTATTCCGTGGTAGAGACTCTTAAGTCCCCCGTACGCTCGACTGAATTCGATTCTCCATACAAACTTAGTTTCGGTCTCATTTTAAAACGCTATGTTGAAATAATGTGAAACTTTGTAACGAGTGATGGCACTATCCTGCGGGAAATAAAAATTGCTGTTATTAGTACATTGTTTAACGAGGGGCGTAAGTGGGAAATTGCGAACGAGAGTCTATCAGAAGCCCGACGCCGAAGGCGTGGGGCTTTTGATGACTCGAGTTTGCAATTTTCTTACGTCCCGAAGTAATCACAATGTTTTCATCACATTTGTGAGGAAATAAATAACTCCAAACTAATCAAAATTGAAGAAATCAACCACTTCATCTCCAGTATCAATGCAGGGATGCCGAGAGGAGCGTGCAGCGCGCGCGCGTGCACGCTCAACATTGCGACCAATCAGAGAGCAGTATTCTTGTGCAGCGCGGCCAACTAGATTTTTTTAACCAATCAGATCACAGAGAAACTCAGAACTCCCTAGGGAGTTATGAAAATCCATAACTCCCGCGGGAGCTAAATCGGCTATAACTACCCTATACGCGTGCGTACAATAAGACCCTTTACGAGCAAGTGTGATGAAAAATTAATAACATTGCCACTGCACTAAATTTTCATTGTTTAACGAGGGGCGTAAGCGAAACATTGCGGACGAGAGTCTATCAGAAAGAAGTCAACTAGCGCTGACTCGAGATTAGCATTTTTTTTACAATCACAATCGTTTTCATCACATTTGCGAGGAAATAAATAACTCCAGCACCAATCCAAATTGACAAAATTGATAACTTCACCTCCAGTATCAGTGCATGATTGCTGGGGCGTCTTTGCGAGGGGAGCGCGCAGCTTCAATATGTCAACCAATCACTAAGCAGTATTCTTGTGAACCGCGGCCAACTAGATTTTTCAGCTTCAATATTTCAACCAATCACAGAGCATTCTTGTACAGCGCGACCAACTAGATTTTTTAAACCATTCAGATCACACACAAACGCATAAATCTCTGAAATCATTACTCCCGGGGGACGTAAATCGGCTATAACTGCTCTATACGCCTTTGTGCAATAAGACCCTTTACGAGCAAGTGTTATGAAAAATTACTAAATTATCATTACACTGACTCGTACTCTGACTTGGTCCTACCTTGTTTCGCAGAAAAAGTTTCATAGAATGTAGGTATGTTGCCCATAATTTTCATTTCATAGCAAGAATTTTTTTTTTCACAAAGGGTTACAGTAACCTAACCTACTTTTACTTACATACCGGTTTCCCCTAGTTCGGGCACCAGTCTCCACCGCATGAGTTGTAAACATTACTAATAACAACAACATAATCATAATCATATCGTTTATTGCTTTATATGGTTATACAAGATGGTCTTACAATATTTTATGTCCCAATATAAACCCTGAAAGGGCACTGCAAAAGTAATAATAATATTATACAATAATAATAAGGTTAAAGTTAACATGCAGCTATGAATTACAACTAAAATATACTTTCAATGTATAATAGCTTTTCGTGATCAAGAAATCTTTCAACTTCTTAAAGAATACCTTATTTTTTTCAACCTGCTTTATACTTAAAGGAACACTATTGTACACTTTTACCGCCATGTGGTGTGTGCCTGATCTTACAATTTGGAGTTTCGTAAATGTACTAGTTAATTTATTCCTGTTTCTGAGGTTATGGCGAGATTGTGTGCTGTTTTCCCGTGTCTGCTCAAATAACGCTTTATTGTTCCTTACGAATTTACATAATTCAAATATGTAAATAGATGTTAACGTTAAAATTTTTAGGTTAACAAAGTGTGATCTGCAGCTCTCTAATTGTGATATATGTAATCAAATTCTCACGCACTTTTTTTGTAGGATAAACAATTCACTGGCATGTGGGCTATTCCCCCACAAAACAATCCCATAGCTCAGCCAAGTGTGCGCGTAAGCGTAATATTACACTAGTATCAGTGCATTTTTTCAATTCATACAGAGCATAAGTGAATTGAGACATTTATAGTCACTGTTTAAAACTGTATATACTTTGTGAGCTAAGAAAAACCATCGATTACATAGATACGTTGTTAGTTATGCCAAATATAGAGTAATTAAATAAGTAATAAAAAAAAACATCAAGTTAAAATACAGAGTAAAGATTTCTACTTACAATAAATAAATAAATAAATATTAGAATCAATTTTTTACACAAATCGTACTAGTACCATAGTAAGCTCAATAAGGCTTTTGTTATGGATACTAGACCACGATATATTTAATATATATATTTTTTAACTTAAATACATAGAAAACATCCAAGTCTCAAGAACAAATGTCTCTGCTCACCACAGAAACAAATGCCCTTACCAGGATTCGAACCCGGGGCCTCTAGCTTCGAAGGCAGTGTCACTACCAACTAGGCTAAACGGCCGACAATAGTTTCAATAGTTTTTTTTTATATAGGTACTATGGTAGTGTCAAAAAGTACTATTAATAATATGGCATTTGACTATTTTTTACGGTGCCATTCGAACCAGTTTTTAGGGACGATCAAACACATGTTGTCTACATCGGACTAACTCTACAGAGGTTCACGAAGCCGCATGCTTGACCCACTAGGCTTTCATTTTTGACCTTGGCATGGCCCATGGTTGTCCATCGCGAAAAAGTAACTGACCGACGTGGACAATCTTAACGTAACATTTTTTCTAAAAAAAAGCTTTGCTAGGTATATTAGGTAGGTATATTTCGGGGTTGAAGAGTGAATAATTGGCGGAAGTTCAGAAGAAACGAAACATTTCTATTTATAGCGACTTTGTAAAGCAAAGAAACAAAGAGGGAGCAACCGTGACCCTTCACACGTCAGAGCCAAATAGGGTTGCCACTCATATGTAATTAATATTTAGTTAAATTATGTATTTAAAAAAAGAAGTTTAGTGAGATTCAGACACATTAAGATATACGAGTAGGAAGAAACGGGTCACTTATGTCTTTAAGGTTTATTCGAAATATGTCAAGCGATTTTCGACCATAAAAATGTGAGCGACCAGTTTTAAATTTCTCATCAAATTATCGTCTTAATCATCATTTAAAAGCTTGACTCGATAGTGAAGCAAATGCCATGATTCTGATGTCTTCCCCACAACTTTTTAACTTTTAACTTAACAAAAAATTCAAGCCTATAAATTGTGGCAATGCCTTGAAAATACATTTTCGGGTTGTACGCTTGTTTGCAAGCGACATGGTATAAATAATTAACTAAATATATCGAGGGTCGGCAATGCGCATGTGACATCCCCGAAGTTGCAGGCGTCCATAAGCTGCAGTGACCGCTTACCATCAGATGGGCCATACGCTTGTTTGCCTACGACGTGATATTAATAACTAACTAAAATGTCGAGAGTCGGCAACGCGCAAGTGACATCCCCAAAAATGCAGGCTGCGGTGACCGCTTACCATCAGGCGGGCTGTAAGCTTGTTGGCCACCAACGTGGTATAAATAACTAAATATGTCGAGGATCGGCAACGCGCATGTGAAACCCCCGAATTTGCAGGCGTCAATAGGCTGCGGTGACTGCTTACCATCAGGCGGGCCGTACGCTTGTTTGCCACCGACGTGATATAATTAACTAAATGTGTCGAGGGTCAAGAACGGGCATGTGACACCCCCAAAGTTGCAGGCGTCCATAGGCTGCAGTGACCGCTTACTATCAGGGGGGCCTTACGCTTGTTTGCCACCGACGCGATATAATTAACTAACTAAATGTGTCGAGGGTCAGCAACGCGCATGTGACACCCCTGAAGTTGCTGGCGTCCATAGGCTGCGGTGACCGCTTACCATCAGGCGCGTTGTACGCTTGTTTTAAAAAAAACGTGGTATTAAAAAAAAATAAAGCAATAAATAACTATGGCACATATATTTTTTCACCCTGTATTATAAAATTTATAAATAAAATTGAATACATAAACATAACCTATACTTGTGTACCTACTTAGGTACGCGAGACTAGAACTTAGTAACCCGATACAGGGAATCTATCGATAAAATTCAGACCACAAATCTATCGATAGAATGATTCACTTAATAATGCACCGCACTCGTACGTCCCACTAAGGTCATAAAAAAATTGACAGTTCGCGGACTCGACATGCGGCCGTACTAAGAAGTTGCGTCATCATTGTGACGATCGAGCAAGTTTGCTGCCCATTGCGCGTCAGTTACGCGGACGTCTAAGGTAGTAGCATACAAAACGGGCATTGAATATTAGGATAATAGAAATATCCGTTTTATTGCCACTCTTATATTATTTGTTGCTCGTAGAGAAAAAAATCGGTTTTTATCAAAAATATACACTTACCTGTGATAAGTGAATCTGCTATTTCTAGAATTAACATTTTCACTTCGATTTCTGCACGTTATGACTGCACAAGTCGGCATTTTACCCACAAAAACCGACTTATTTACGACGCAACGAACGTCCGGCGACTGAGTCGAAGAAACACGTTTCTGCCCGGTCGGGCAGAAAATGGCGACACGCGCCACGCCCACAACACCCATCTCTTGTATTATTATATCTATGGTCAATACCTTTTTAAGCAAAAACACCTATTCCAAAGTATTACTATTTTCATGATTATGATTGTATTGTACGACGAAGTACCGAGGTACCGAAGTACCAAACTAGTACCACATACCCAACACTTACAGACCCTTTTGACAATTTAATGAAATGCTTGCTAGGGGTCCACAGAGCGGATGCTGTTCCTGCCCGTGTCATGGGACGCACACAGCTAGACAGCATCCGAGAGGGTGTACAGGGACTATTGCTGGTTGATGGAATCTAAATGAACCAGATTATTGTGTGAATCTGGACTAATAGCTGGGCTATTGAATGAGACAATGGACGCCTGCCTAATAAAATGGACTCTCATTTTTTATCTAAGGCAGATTATTATTATAATTACGAGCTGGGTAGGTAGAAGCGAAGGCGACGACGCTGCAAAGCGTTCGAAACAACGGGATGTTTAGAATATTGATATGATATTGATAGGCGATTAAATCCGTTGATACAGTTTTTGTTTTATTCTATGCCACACTACTAAACGCGTGACATTCGCATATTTATTTGTATGTTAGGAAATTAACTCTCGAAAATGGAACTAACAATCTCGATGACATTTGCAATAATGCTACGGCGGCGAAAAATCTCTCGCAAAAAAAACATTTTCTCTGGTAAAATTTCGAGCAAAGCTAGTTCTCTCAGGTACTGAGTATTGTGGTTCCCCAAAATATAATACTCTGTAAAAATGGTCCCACGGAATTCAACGTGCCCGTCTACACTGGCGGAGCCGGCACTCGTGGGGGTTATAGACGGTAGTGCAAGGCGTTTGCTGCAGTTAGTCCGTGATACCCGCACTTACTGGTCCCCCAACCGAGATGCGTAAAGGCATGCCCAACGTTAAAAGAACTAAGTACAATCGCGATACGGAAGGTTTTGTAACTAGCTAGTGACAACCCTAGCGATGCGGGTCAAGAGGCGCTCGTGTGGAGCCGCGGATGCGAGTGACATCTTTCCATCTTCCCTCCTACGTCTATACTACACGTGGAGGCTAACTGAACTTAAATCTCGAGTTTTACAGTCTGTCAGCTTTTAAGGCGGTTGCAACTCACAATTTTTTATCTTGGTCGATCGCTAGGTGTACACAGTACACACGGCACGGACCAACTTGTATTTGAACGTATAGTTTTTCTTACTTGAGCTTGGGCAATAAATAAATATTAATCCTCTTTGCTTGAGCTAAAACAAATATTTGTGAGGATAATTTGAAGCATTTTACAGTGAAAAAAAAATGCGTATGTCGGTAAGGCTGTTTTTTTGAATTGGTTAATTTAATATACCTAACTCTGTCGTCAATTCAAATGATGTTAGGAATATTTTGTTTTAAGTATATTATTTTGATTATATTAATATGTTTTATTTATTATGTGTACCTTTTATATAGTAAGTTGTGTTGCGTTCCGTGGCTCACTTACGGTGCTGTCTGAAAACCCTGCAAATGTCTGACACCTCAGCAAACGATTAACTGCCGCGAAGACACACGTTATGTGTTTAATGTGCGTTTCTTCTCTTTTTTGTATCTGTGTGTCTTTTGTTATGTGAATAAAATGTCTTCTTTCTTTCTTTCTATGTGTTTAAAATAATGACATGTATAGAACTTAATGTGGTAACTTAAATTAATGATTCTTTCGGAATGTCGTGATTTGTGATCAAGTAATGTTTGTTTACATCATGGATCATGGCTCAAGTAAGAAAAAATCGACTGTATTTATTTATTTATATAATATTAATAAAAAAAAACTGTATTTATTAATTTTAAAAACGACGAAACACTTCGAGAAAAGGTAGGTAGTGCCCTTGCGCTTCGCTTGGCTCGTCTTGGCGGGGGCACTACAGTGCCCCCAGATCTGTAGTAGCAAATTTGAAGTTGAAAATGTCCAGAGACCGTACTTGTGGTACCGGTGACGTAAAATGTATTCCAATTGGTGTTATGGTAATTATCAATCTTTAATCATCAATCATTTGATCATGCATTTATAATGGTAGGTAGGTATTGCATCAGATTAGAACGGAGTTTTTTTTCCATTTTCAAGCAAGGAACTGTTTTTTTCCAAAGATTGTAGGAATCCGAAACATGTCGCTCGATGAGTCTGAAAAATGTCGCTTGATGAGTCCTAAACATGCCGTTACACGAGTCCGAAATATACGTAGCTCGATGAGTCCGAAACATGTCGCTTGATGAATCCGCAACATGCTGTCGCTCAATGAATCTGAAACATGTCGCTCGATGAATCCGAAACATGTCGCCTCACGAGTTTGAAACATGTCACACGATGAGTCCGAAAGATGTCGCTCTATGAGTCCGAAACATGTCCCTCGATGAGTCTGAAACATGTTGCTTGATGAGCCGGAAACATGTCGCCGCACGCGCCCACGTGATATGGAAACAAAAGACGGTCTCTTTGCCGACCTAGGTCTTCATTTTTGTATATAATAAAACTGCTTTCATACATTAAAAAAAAACCTGTACTCAGTTCGGGAATCAAAGCGGGTTGTTTTGAAAAAAAAAAAAAAACTTACACTATTTCTATTTAGATCTCGATTGTGTAGGTCTTAAGCAGTAAATGGCTCTATAAAACATGATGTCTAAAATGAATAAAAACCACCATTCGGCGAAGATTGAAAAAAGTAATGATATCCCATCAAAAACATAAATGTGAAAATGGAAGCCAAGTTCAATAGGTATTAAGAAAATGCGATGCTTGGTTGTCTTCTTCCCACAAAATAATTGAGATCTAAATCGGACTTGGCACCATTTCAGAGAATCTACGGAACTAGGCACCCATTTAGATCTCAATTATTTTGTCGGTGAAGAAGACAACCAAGCATCGCATTTCTTAATATTGAACTTGGCTTCCATTTTCACATTTATGTTTTTGATGGGATCAAATACTCTTATTTCCTTATTATTATTCACAATTGACTGATGACCTGGTAAGGGTCGCGGGTGTCCACTGAATGCGGGTGGCGCAGGACCGGTCATTGTGGAAGTCTTTAGGGGAGGCCTATGTCCAGCAGCGGACGTCTTCCGGCTGACATGATGATGATGATGATTCACAATTGGCCTCTTCATATGTGTAGCTGACTGTACTAACTTGGCGGCAGTACTGAGTCATCAGTTACGCACCTGCCAAAGCTAATACTCCATAAACCTTCATTGAACCTACGACCCCACGCAGCCACGGAAGTAAGTCCCGAGATCTTGAATAATACATGCAATTATGAGGAACCCTGCACTAAAATAACTCGTAAACTTAAGCCAGCATTCTGTCATCACTTTCACAACACGATCACATTTTAATATGTGTCGATCTCGTTCTAACACGTAAGAAACTCAGTAGAAGGCAGACAAGAGATATTGTTCAGAACAATTTTTTAACTTTCCGTTGAGCTATGAACTTCAAATTTAGTGATAATTATTTATTAGGTATACTTATATATTACCAACAAATACCAATATGTTGATAAATCACATTTGTTTTTTAGTTGTACGGAAATGTCGGTGCGCGAGTCCGACTCGCACTTGGCCGGTTTTTTTATAACAACGGTGGCAAACAAGTTTACGGCCTGCCTGATGGTAAGCAGACACCGTTGCCTATGGACGCTTGTGAATCCAGATCTCAAGCGCGTTACCGACTCTTTACTGTTAGAAACATGAAGGTCCCTCACTCCGTGACTTCCGATTGCAATCACAAATTGTGATTGAAATCGGAAGCGGCGGAGCAAGATAGACCTATTGCGAGCAATATTTTATTCACCTATACTCTTGCCACACCTGGAATCCTGGGAATTAGTAAGCAGACTTCGACTCTTGCGTAAAAACAATAGTAAATTACTACAGAGGCCGGGACGAAAGGGGTTGCCGGCCGAAGACATATAGTAGACGGCCGAGCGCAGCGAAGCAGGATAGGTCTGAGGCGGGCAACCCCATGTTTCCCGCCGAGGTATGTATAGTGCTTTTCTCAAACATGCAATGAAACAAACAACAAAAAAATCAAAGTTTTATTTCTAATACGCATAGTGGCAGAATGTCATGTTGCCTGTGCTACAAATTTATGTGGAATGGAAATTAAAAAAGAGGTATGAGGAACGGATAATACCCCCCATAACGTAAACCACATGCGACCATCAAAAATGCAAGTTGATGACGAAATAGAGTTAGTTTTTATTTCCAAGTTCATTTAACTTAGACCTTTTTGAGGCACGAGTGAATAGGCATCTTCTGGGTGAGCTCGCTTCATCGTCGGCCTCATCTTTGCTCCCTGGCTAGATGCTGGCAAAGGGCAATCCCATTTTTATAAAATGATTGTATTACTCGTATATTGTATAAGACAAGGAGCCTCTTTGATTTCCGGAGTCAGTTTACTAAATATATTTACATGACCCACAATGACTTCGATATTCGAGCGCCAGTCTCTCAGCCGCCTTTTGTGATACAGACGTGATTTTATTGAATGTACAGCCGTGGAATGAAATGTTTCGTCAATTTTCAACTCTATTTTAATGCCGTTAAGGTCGAAAAGTGACGAACGTTTTTATCCCGCGACTATACGAGGCTTGCACTGAAAGTGGCGGGAATCGAATACTTATTAATTTATTTTTAACATGTATTATACCTTTTTATAATCTCTGAAGTTTCCTTATCTCAACACACTGGCCACTTAGAAAAAAAAAAGTATGGTTCGGTTTCAATTGTTTATTGAAGTCGTCGAGTCACTGCTTAAAATGGAATTGTGCCGTGAAAATTTCAGAGCTATGATTTATTATGACTTTAAAAGTGGACTAACACAAAAACAATGTGAAGAGCGGATGGTTGCTGCTTTTAATATTGAAGCTCCTTCAAAGACTACAATATACAGGTGGTATTCAGAATTTCAACGTGGCCGTGTATCCCTCACCGACGAAGTGCGTGAAGGTCGACCAAAATCGGCAGTCACGCAAGAAAACGTCGGATGTTGTGCGTCGTCTGATAAATGAAGACCGACATGTGACATATCGGGAAATTCAAGAGCACCTGGGTATTGGAATGAGTCAAATACAAATTATTTTAAAAGAAGAATTAGGCGTGAAAAAGTTATTTTCCCGTTGGATACCTCACCTATTGTCTGACGAGCAGAAAATAGTCCGTGTCAATTGGTGCCGCAAAACTTTGAAAAGATTTAACAAGGGACGCTCAAATGCTGTTTTTAGCATAGTATCAGGTGACGAGTCGTGGATATACGCTTATGAGCCTGAAACTAAAAACCAATCCCGAGTATGGGTCTTCGAAGACGAGCTCAAACCCACAAAAGTTGTTCGTTCTCGCAGTACGGCTAAGAAGATGGTGGCTACGTTTATCTCTAAATCTGGTCACGTAGCTACTGTGGCTCTTGAGGATCGTAGAACAGTCAATGCTGATTGGTACACCACTATTTGTTTGTCGAACGTCTTTGCTGAACTCCGAAAAACAAACCCTAGTCGTCGCATCATCCTTCACCACGACAACGCCAGCCCACACACCGCTCGGACAACAACTGAGTACCTGGACGGTGAAAAAGTCGAAATATTGGACCACCCTCCATATAGCCCTGACTTAAGTCCCAACGACTTTTTTACATTCCCCAGAATCAAGGACAAACTGCGTGGTCAGCGGTTTCAGACGCCAGAAGAAGCAGTGGAGGCCTATAAAATAGCCATTTTGTCGACCCCTACTTCAGAGTTCAAAAAGTGCTTTATGGACTGGTTTGAACGCATGCATAAGTGCATGAAATACAAAGGAGAATATTTTGAAAAACAATAAAAATAAATAAACTCACTTATACTGCATATTTTCTTCTATTCCCGAAACTTTCAGTTTTACCCTCGTACTCATAAAATTATGTTTACCCATGGCTTTCGGTGACCCCGCATGCAAAATTTTTGATTGGATGTCCTAAATACACAAACATTCAATCATTCCCTGCTGATTATTTCCAGTAAGCACCCATTGATTGGTAGCGGAAATAGCATCGTCGGTGACCTTACACGACCACAGCTAGGGTTTGCAGTACCGGTACCGATTTCTATTCATAATCCCGGGAATTACCGGGATTTCCCGGGAAATTGCATGCCCTAACCACAGCCATAATAGCACCACTACTACTACACTACTTGCTCTTTAGGTGTGTAGTGTTGTGTTCCTGGTGGTGAGTAAGGTCGCCAGAGCTCCCGAGGATGCGCCCTGTTGAGAGGGACCTACATATGAAGGGTCCAGACCACTTACATAACAAAAAGCAACCTAACTGATAAAGATATAAGGTGCAAATTGCCTTTGAAATTTCAAAGGACTAGACGTGTTTCTTCCCGTGGACCCTTCATATGGCTCTATCTGTCAACACAATGAATCTTCAAGTCAATTATTTGTACCACGTCGGTGGCAAACAAGCTGGCAGCCCTCCTGATGGTAAGTGGTCACCGTCGCCTATGGACGCTTGCAACACCAGAGGAAACACTCGCGCGTTGCCGACCCGTAATAAACTTTGTCACGCTTTTTTTGAAGAGTCCTATGCCGTAGCCCATTGGGAATACCTCGGCATCAGGGAGCTCATTCCACAAGCTTCAATAAAGGGCTTGTAATAATAATAATAATTATCGTATGGCATTCTTTTTGTGGTCGTTTACTATGGGCCTCATAAGAAGGCTCAAAGTCACCCAAAGGGCAATGGAGAGAGCTATGTTGGGAGTTTCTCTGCGTGATCAGGAATGAGGCCATCCGCAGCAGAACCAAAGTGACCGATATAGCCCTCCGAATCGCTAAACTTAAGTGGCAGTGGGCGGGGCACATAGCACGTAGAATCAATGGCCGTTGGGGCGGAAAGGTTCTCGAGTGGCGACCACGTACCGGAAGGCGTAGCGTGGGCAGGCCCCCCACACGGTGGACTGATGACCTGGTGAAGGTCGCGGGTGTCCGCTGGATGCGGGTGGCGCAGGACCGGTCATTGTGGAAGTCTTTGGGGGAGGCCTATGTCCAGCAGTGGACGTCTTTCGGCTGACATGATGATGATGATGATTCTTTTCGAGCCGTGAGATCTTCGAGAAGACATTGCAATACGGTTGTTTTCGAGAAGCCACGTGTAGGGTAACGGTAGGCACTCCCTACGGGCGTGGTGCAACTTCGACCCCCTTGTCAAGTGAGTGGGCAAATTGACTGTTAGAAGTTCTCAAAGCGCCCGAAGGCCTCTAACTTGGCTTAACGTGCCTTGCAAAGCACGGGAGCGCTCAGTTAGTAACCAATCAAAGCGGTCACCCATCTAAGAACTGACCTGCCCCACGTTGCTTAAACTCGCATACCGCACGCGGTACGCGGGCGCCGCTGGGCCACGAGCGCTCTCTACGCACTTGTGATTCTTTTGGAGCCGCAACGATACAGTATGAGTATCTGCTTACCAAAACAGGACGTAAACTTGTTTTGCGCCGTCTAAAAAAATAGGAACTTGAAATAAGGTCGGTGTTAATTTGGAGTGATTGGCAAACACATGGAGCTTAGCCCTTGAGACGAGAATGAAAATGTAATGGATAGGATTAGGGGTTTATTTTCAATATTCATTTATTTCTTCAGTATTTTGTGTTACTTAGTAACTAGGTCCGGTAACATCTGATACGAAAACTAGTTTAGCTGAAAAAAAAATCAAGTTTTTTTTATATATGGTGGCAAACAAGCGTACGGCCCGCCTGATGGTAAGCGGTCACCGCAGCCTAAAGACACCTACAACTCCAGGGGTGTCACATGCGCGTTGACCCTTTAAAATAGTGTACACTCCTTTCTTGAAGAGCCCATACTCCTTGAGGTGATTGCTGGGCCGAGGCTTATGCCAAGGCCTAGCAGAAAGACTGAGCTCAGGCAATTCCTGTTTCTGCCGAGGTCTAATTTGGCCGCATTTATAAATAAGCTGGGTCATAAGTAGAAAGTCTAGCTTAAGGACGCTTGTAACTCCAGAAAAAAACAATCACGCTGCCGACGCTTTTCAGACTTAAATCCTCAAATTGTACGTTGTACACTTGTAGACTAATTGTTGAGCCATTTGGAGCTCACTTCATACTGGGCATCATAGTAAGCTATAAAGCGTCCAGTATACAGTGAACTCTAAATGAGGGTGGAGGTGGGTCCAAGGGCAAGGAAAATTTGCGACCGGTCGCTACTTGCGTTGGGTCTGTCTCTATGGTAACTACCTGTCCGGCAGTTAACATGGTGAAGTGCCTCGGGAGGAGCTCACAGTTGCCAAGATCCCAGAGGCAAAACTGATTGTACTCCTTCTCGAGGTTACTGCCTGTTAGCTGCCTGGTTCTACCGCTAGAAACAGGTAGAACGGAAACAATCAGTTGAGCCTACACAGTTACATCCCAACCTTCCCTACTCCTCATTTCCCTCACAATCAGCCGTAAGCGATGACGTGGCATGTCGCAGCGGGCTCTCCATCCATAAAGAAGGATGGTTATAGGTAAAATGCCGATCATCAGGTTTGTGGAAATGTTGGAGAGCAGCTTGGAGTAGGTATAAAGGAGGGGGCAATTGCACAAAAGATCCCATTGGGTCGAAGTGCATCCGCAAGGGCCCTCAATATAAATAAGATAAGATAAGAGCTCTAAATGGCTTAACAATTAAAGTCCGTAACCGTACCGTCAGCTAGAGCTAGAGACAAACGCAGATCCGTCACTCAACACAGCGCATCCTCGGAACCTCTAGCGGCCTTACTCACCAGCAACACATTCATAACAAGAAGTCGTGTCATTACAACTGCCACCTTCTGTACGGTTGATTTGTCTTTGACGGGCTTGAGATCTCCCTGACTTAAAAACGTTTAATCTTAATAAAATTACAACACTTGTTTTACCCCGGACAAGCTTTTACTCTGAGTTAGAATATCACATGACAATCATTCCGAAAAAATAATCCCTATACTTATTCCTGCTTTTAGTTGTGTAACCGATCCCAGGTTCCTTTAAGATACAATGGGAATAACGCTAAGTGAGAAAGAGATTTTAAAAACACCTAATAAGGTGATGTAGGTAAGATCCCATCAAAAACATAAATGTGAAAATGGCAGCGAAGTTCACCGACAAAAGAATTGAGAGAGCAGTTTTCTATGCAGTATGTTATAATACCATAAAAGCTGTTGGATATTTAAGAAAACTGGCAAGTTAAAGCTCAAAATGCATTAAGCCGCAGTAAATTTACTGTAAACAATCTAGTGCCAAACTTGGCAACTTTTCAGATAATCTACGGAACTTGGCGCCCTTTTAGAACTCAATTCTTTTGTCGGTCAACTTGGCTGCCATTTTCACATTTATGTTTTTGATGGGATATCATTACTTTTTGTCAAACTTCATCCAATGGTGCTTTCCCAGAGCGAATGCACGAGTTACTATACAAAATACCCAAACCGCTATAGGTGCACCTAAAATATTTGAAGAGTTCCCTCGATTTCTCCAGGACCCTATGATCAGATTCTGACCCGATGACAATGGGACTACACCGGAAGAATACCGTTTCAAACAAAAAAATAATTTTACAAATCGGTTAATAAATGACGGAGTTCTGAGGTAACTAGCATAAATAATATACACATTATTACCAAGCTGCATGCCAAATTTCAGCTTTCTAGGTCATCTGGAAGTGGGTTAGGTTTTTGATTACTAGTCAGTCAGTCAGTCAGTGGTAAAAATGCCGTTTTTTGGAATTTAATATATCTAAATAACTATTAAACCTATATTTATGAAATTTGGGGTTCTAGTTGTTCTAAAGGATCTTAATACTCGTATATGTACCAAATTTCATGTTTTTATGTTAGATAGATTTGGAGTTATTGGGGGGTCAAAAGTGGCTCCAAACGGTTCGTGTCCGCCAGTTCCTGGGATAAACTTGGCTGGACACGCTGCCGCGTGTCTACATAAAACTATGCACTAAAGAGAGAATTTATCCTTTAAGTCCAACATCCAGCTGCATTAGTCAACAGGAAGGCTCCGCTCGCTGGCAATGAAACTAGCCGACGGCATATTAAAAGTCCGCAATAAGCTCGGTTCTCCATTCAAACGTACATAGTTTCGCTTTCATTTTAAAATGGCATGCTGGAATCATTTGGAAGTTTGTATACACAAGAGAATTCGGTATATCTAGGTTGGAAATAACTTTCTGTTGCTTGAAATTATAATGGAGAAAAAATACAGCGATTATTAAGAAAAAATCAATAACTCGCTGTATTTTTTTCCATTCCAATTTCTTGCAACATAAACTAATTTCCAACCTAGATATGGCGGATCCCATTTCGTATACAAAGTTTCATGTTATTTCTGCATGGCGTTTTAAAATGAGAATGAAACTACGTTTGTATGGAGAATCGAGTTTGGTCGAGCGTGTTGGGGACTCTTAAGAACAATATAAAATAGGCCTACGCTACGCATGAAAATATATTTTTTGTTCTTTTATTTCATAAATCTACGTCATATCTCGTTTTCACATCTATTTCAGATAGCATTCGAGTGCCATACAGTAGACCGATATTCCCTCCATAAATGGGACTGGAATGCACAGGAATGGATGTGAACGGGGTATTAGCACATTGTCACAGTACGAAAATGGCATGGAGAGAGTAAAAAAGTATAGGCTAATTTACTCAGACGACATGATATTCTTATGTTTGCAGAGTAAAGTAAATTTTACCCAGAACAGCTTACCAGTTTCCAGCGCGGATTTTCCGCTGCTTAAAGACCTAATAAAAAATCAAGTAAAAGGTCCATACAGAGTAAGACATCGCAAATAACGAAATTGCAAAACTATCGTTGGAAATATCAGACCTATCGCAAATAAATGAGAAATCCCATAAGTATTTACTTGTCTTTCTACAGTGTATCTTCTTACATGAAAGATAAAACGTGATCGGTGAAAATCGGTTGCCACCGACACACATTTAATTAAGCCCTTATTCTGTAAAACTTTCCGTTTGGCTGCACGCGTCAAACCCAAACGCCATGCCATTAAAAAAAAACAACCCTAATTACGTGGAAAGTGGAAAGCCAAACCATTCAGCCTTCTCAGTAAACCCTCGACTGCACCAACCGAACCTGCGCTAGCCTGCACCAGTCGGGATCCGTACGCCGCGCTGTTCGCACGTTTGTACGCTGCCTAACGACCCATAACCAATAAGGCTTATGTACACGATAAGATTTTTGATTTGACAGTGAAGTGGATTGAAGTGATGTGAGTGTGCAGTGGCTGTTTGGGATTTTTCGGGTGAGTTTCTAAAGTTTTTTATATGGAGTCTAGATATTTAAAAAATATTGCGTGAATTGGTATTTGTTGTCAGTGCACTATGAAGCGTTTTCGGGTAGCAGGTTGGTAAAGACGTTAACATTTATTTATATAATTGTAAATATCGGTTATGAAACTGTTTTTCTTTTCTTTTCACGCATTAAATTATTATTATGTTAAGTATTTTTTATTCGTGCAAATTTAACGTGGAAGTTCAATGTTTCAGTTATTTTATAAAAAGAACAAACAAAATGAACAATTAATTTATTATTTAATCGCCATTTATTTCTCTCGATTAATATGGGTAATTGCCAATAAGTTGGTTGGCTGTTTTTACAAAATTTAAGTACAATTAATTATTCTTCTATGAAAAGTGATTTACATACTGTAATTTCGAGTTGGAGAATAAAATGTTCAGTTAATCACCTGATCATCAACACTTTTGTATTATAATGACATGGAGTAGGCAAATGCGCACACCACGACGTTGGAAAAGTATATCCCGCAGCGCAGGGACCGGTACCTTGCACACTTGTTGACCGAGCGAGCGAAGCGCCTCCGTTTCAGCTTTCGACAAAAAATCTTTCGTATGTCTGTTTGTCTGTCTGTCCGGATGTTCTCCTTGAAATTTTGTGAGCATGTTCGATAATTATATACAATTTTTTGCAGAGTCAGTTTTTGGAATTTGACAAAAAAAATGCGAGGTCTACAGCTCACAGAGCCTCTACTTTAATTTTTTAAGGCTTGTTTTTTCGTAAATTATCGTAGGAGTAGTTTTATAACCATTTTATGCAAATGCAATATTTATATTACATAATTGTAATACCAGGGAACAAAATATCTTAATCTGCAGGACATTAGAGCGTACCGTGGTTTTTGTACCACGTAACACGGTAATTGGTCATCGTCGCCTATGGACGTTTGCAACACCTGAGGTGTCACTCGCGCGTTGCCGTATAATACCTTCTCACGCCTTTTTTGAAGAGTCCCATCCCATGCTGTAAGCCCATTGAGAATACCTCGGCAGGGAGCTCATTCCACAATCTAAGTGTCCTCGAGGTATGGGTTTTACTCAAACCATTTCCACATAAATAAAACGGAATTGAAGGAATTAATTCATTTAATGTCACAAATTATATGAAATGTAGGCAAATGCCTCAGTCTGCATTTTTTAACGGAAAAATATGTTTTTTTTTTACTTTATTGCAAAATAATGTTCCTTAACTTGGTTTTTAGAAATAATAATCCGTGTAGATAAAAAAACTTGTTATATGCCGAGACGAGCTAACACCAACTAGGGTGCGAAACAAAATTTTAGCTAGGATATAACCTTAAATAAATGTTTTATGTCAGATTTGCGCCTTATTTTCCCGTCCTGACGTAACGTAGCGTACGTGTACCGTAATATTAATATAATGAGCATTCAATATTCCGAAGTGCGTGAATTGTCAGATAAGACTATTAATTAAAACTAGTTCTTCTGTGAAACTGTAATGCCGGCAATGGTGCCGATAAAAGAAATATGAATGTAATATTAGGGTTATGCACATTTGAAATAAGTTTCTGTCAAAAATATCATTTTAGTACAAGATTTTATTGCCGACTGTACTTTTTTGCATAATCTAATCATCACCTACTCACTGAGAGCCTTCCAATAATTCCAAACTACTTTATCTTGTGTAGTTCAGCAGTTGCTATAGCCATGAGATCTTCTTCATCAGATCAATCGGTATTGGTTCCATAACATTGCATTGTCACCAAACATCAGTTCCAAAATTTTCCCAAACATACAGACATATACTAAACAAACACCTATCTCAAAAGCATATTAAGGTAAACGATTACATCATGGATAGGGATGTTTGGAAGTGATAACGTCCTGCACGGCTAATGAATCGCAAAAATAGGTTTTCTACTGTAGCATTGTAACGTCGTAATTTTGTAGTACCTGACACTGTAATTTTATATTGAACTATACGATGTATATTGTTTTGAAAAAAGACACCTCACCGAGTTTCTTACGTCGGTTCTTTTCGTGGCAGAGGTTTTTTTCCCGAACCGGTGGTAGTTTATTGACATTCATTGGTCCATATACATACTATGCCTAAATTGAAGAATTTAATAAAAAAATAAAATAAAATAGGTCAAATAAAAGCCTGTAAAAAAAGTCATTTTTCACGTAAGTTTTTATGCGTGTTTTGGATCCAACAAAAAAGGGCTTTACAGACCTTTGTTTTAGATATCTCTTCAGGAAAGACGCAAATCTAAACCTGTGTATGCCACCCATTTTTCTGATTTTAATAGCAAAATATTGAAAAGAAAAGTGAGGCTCAGAGCTCTTGTAACGTTTATTGTAACATCCCAGGGCTTACTTTCAAAATCGGTGGCAGTGCTTGAATATGGCAATATGCGCTACTCGTACCGTTAGGTCTCCCAAAATCGTGTCGTAGAATCGTGCTTCGGGAACCATAATTTTGATTGGCCGGCGCAGCGACCGATGCGGCAGAAGCCATGAATATTCGGAAATACAGTGGTATCGGAAATACGCCGGATACAACTTCGTTGCCTTCGGAGTCGAGACCCTCGGTCCGTGGGGTCCTAGTGCAACAGAGCTCTTCCATCAACCGGCGAAGAGACTGGTCGACGTCACCGGGGACAAGAGGGCTGGCAGCTTCCTCACACGTCTTAGCCTCGCCATACAGCGAGAAAATGCTGCCAGCATTCTTGGGACCATGCCGCAGGGGTCTTTTTTAAATTGTTATTAGTTTTTTTGTCATTTATTGTTTTATTTTATGCATTATTAGCACTTAGTTTCGTCTGCAAAATATATTAAACGTTTTGCGGAACAGTAAATATCCCTTGATATTTTTAGTTTCCTAGTCCGTGAAAATTCTGAATGACTTATATATTTACAACGTGTATTTCTTCAACCCCGATCTCTCTCTCTAGCGTCAAATCCTTATATCTGAGGGCCTACTCCCAACTTTGAAAATCCCAATTTCCAGTGTTAAAAATGCTTATTCACCATATTAAATTCTCCATAAGCACCAAGTTTTAAATCCCTTTCCCGGAATTCGAAATACAACTTTATTTTCCACCATTCTGCGCAGTTCCGTGACGAGTGTGGCTTCGGAAAAGTTTTAATTTCGTCGCTTATCCTGTTTCCCCTTTTGTATGGCTGCCTTAGATTAATAATACCAGCAGATCCGTAGTTTCAAGCAAGATGATTTTTTATATAGTTGTCTCTTTGAATCCTTATCGTTAATCAAGATGAGTTAGAACGGGAAAGATAGGACGATCATTTTGGGCTGTTTCATTTTTGAAGTACACCAAAATGTCAAATTAAATCCCATAAAAGCCAAAACTTCATAAAAGTCAGTTCAGTACAATTTGCAGTTATGAAAGCGGAGGCTCCGACAGGTGAAGACCTGGCAGATATCACTCATCTGTCTTTCTCAAAATTACTGATTTGTGCATTAGTGAGAATAGATCAGTCGTGCAGAAATCGTTCTACTTAAATGAGCGGGTCTGCTTTACTCTGTCGTCTGTAACAATAATAATCGTATGGCATTTATTTTCAAACCGTGAGATCTTCGAGAATACAAATCTGATGTCTGTGATGGCTGCAAAGACTTCAACCGAGCGATATAATCTCTACTGATATGGTGTTGCCAGCGTCGATTGGATCGATTTATTCTGAATCACTCTAGGCAAATCAGGATTTTCTTCTAACTTTTGTTGTCTCTGAATTTTGAGGTCCATTTTTATTGCTTTTTTCTTATGGTTACCTTTGTAAGACCCAATACACTATACGTAGTCGCAGCCAAAAAATAGATTAGACTTTATTTATCAGACTGAAATTAAAAAATCAAATTTTCGAAATCATAATATTATTACCAGTAGAGTAAGCACTTCCTTAGTAACTCCGATATGAATCCTGAGGCAGAAGATGAGCATCAATTGCAAACACTATTCAATACTATAATTGTCTTTTTATGGCTGTGCCCTATTGAAAACTTCAACTTATTAATTGCTCCATAGGTACATGAGTGACCCAGCAAACTCTAGTGTAAATACCAAATGATATTTCGTACATATTCAAGTTCGAATAACTCATTGTTATGTACAAGCCGGGCCGTACATATAGTGGTCGGCGGTTAAGAAGTCAATCCTGACACCTGTCATTTCCATCCAGTTTATAACCTCAAAGTGACTTTTAGGTTAAATAAACTGTATGGAAATTGACAGGTGTCAGGATTGACTTCTTAACCGCCGACTACTACAGCTTGATGATGATGATGATGATACAAAGGGTGTCTCCAGAATTAGATTTTTCTTTTTGTTAAGGCGTCGCTAGACTCCTGGCGGCCCTAGGTTAGAAATATTTCCAGTCTTAGATAAATTGCCTCTGGAAATACCATAACAAAAGTCGTCCATAAAATTAAAAGTAAGATTTGTGCTTTCGCGTACGTACGTTTTTGCAGGCTAATGCTCCATGTCTAAAATATAAACCGGCGATGGCAAACAAGCGTACGGCCCGCCTGATGGTAAGCGGTCACCGCAGCCTATGGACGCCTGCAACTCCTAGGGGTGTCACATACGCGTTGCCGACCCTTTAAGAATTTATACATTCCTTTCTTGAAGAACCCCATACTGTAGTACAGATTATCTCAAACTTGCCAGGAACGTTGTCCCCAGCCAGGTGTATGCACGTCTTGGTCAGTTTCCGCGGTGATTTAATAAAACGATTAAAACGGTTATTTATTTAAACAAAAATAGTATATTAACAAGCTTGATGGCTATCAATTATTTCTTAATAGGTACGTTCTAATCTAATACCTACCGCAAGCAAAGAAAACTTATATGCCGTATCAGATTCCCAAGCGAATAATTTATTTCCTTCTCAAGGAAACCTCGTTTGGAATGTCAAACGTTTATTGAGATGAATCTTTGCACAGATTGTTGTGATAGAAATTGGAGGATCGGGCCTGATATTCACAATGCAGCTTGCTTGGTATTGAGAACCAGTGCCTAAGACCTCCGATGACATATGTTTATTTATTTATTTACTTTATTTGGAGCATCAATAGCAATACAATATAAAAAAACAACAATAACAATAGCTAATGACAGATGTCCACAAAAAATACAAATTACAAAGCCAACTTTAGACTCAAAATGGTCCCTATGTCGATATAATAGTAACGCCGTTCTCTGACTGAAACCGCCGTTCTTTTAAATCTAATCAAGTGAAAATAAGAGATTTTAAAAACCCGACTACTACCCGACGGTCAATATTTATTTATAGTAGGATATTAGGGCGTCGTCGATCTGATGCCGATACTCGGTATGGACTCGTTGTTTTTCGCTCGTCTAGTTGTCTGGTTTAACTTGATTGAGGGCGGATATTTTTATTTCCTTTATTGGGAAAATACGAAGACGGAAGATGGATTTGAACCCGAAAATCCTTATATGCTAAGCCGCATTAATATTTTAATTCAAATTGTCACCCGCATGTTGTCTCCCTCTCCACACGCGACACCTGATTAGTCGATTTCATTATAGTTCGTTAACGCTGAGACGTGATTGGTCAATTTCATTATAGTTCACTAAAGTGTTGTCTTATAAGTTCCATAGAGAAAAAACTATTTGATTATAGTTTGAACTACGAAGTCTTAATTCTGACATTAAAGTCGACGAGTAGAAAAAGTACTGTAATATAATCGAAATATTAACTAATGAGAAAATTTCAGACGATTCGTAAAAGATCAAACAGGTTAATGTAAATTACTCGAAAGCATAATTAAAGCTCACTATAACGAACAGAGAATATAGTTTTAATGTTTAAAGTGTAAGTAATTGCAAAAAAGTAGTCCGAAATAATATGTTTTCACTATAGCTTTTATTTAATTGGTACGAGTATTGTTAGTTTTGTAATTGATTAAGACAAAATTTACCCAAACAGTTATGTTAACTAATCCTGGGGCTTAATATTAGAATACTTAGCTTTATAGAGGTATTATTGCTTGTTTAGTTATATAGGACTTACCCACTATCTATCTCTTTCATTAAAAATGTCATACTGTTAGGTAAGGATGTGTATAAAACTTCCTGGGACACCGTTGAATTAAACTAAAGAATTAAGGGACTACAGTATGGGCTTCTTCAAGAAAGGAGTGTATAATTTTTTAAAGGGTCGGCAACGCGCATGTGTCACCCCCGGAGTTGCAGGCGTCCATAAGCTGCGGTGACCGCTTACCATCCGGCGGGCCGTACGTTTACTTGCCACCGACGTGATATAAAAAAAATTAACTTAACTTTCCTAACATACCTTTTAATTTTTTTTTAAACTTACCTATTTTTGTAGTTTAAAAAAAGGTAATTTACTCTAAATTAAATAAATTTAATATCGTAAATTCCCAAGAATATAATATACAAGACATAAACATCAAACCTTGTCAAACCCCCGTCATACACAGCGCGATCAGCGGCTACGGAGGTTTCATGCCGCTGTCGCCACAGATGAAATTGTGACGCCGATGAACACTAAGCCTTAAAATATTTTGACCGACAGAATCTGGGAAAATAACGTGTTAGCAAATAATATCATCAATAAAGTGCGAGGTCGGGGTTTTCCCAGTCAGCTGATGTATCAAAAGGATGGTTGTGTTTGCGATGGTAGATTATTGTGAATTTTGTTGAATGTCCTATATTTATCTGGTACCTACGAGTAGGTATTTTATATTAAACAAAAACATATCGTAATTTTATTTTATCCATATAATGGGAGTTTCCAACCGGCAAGACAAGGCAATTTCTTTGTTTTGTCGCTGAAAAATATGATCATAGACTTATATTGCTGTGTGGCTGATTCTTGTTCCCCTCACAGTTGGAAAAGCAGCTATAGCGTAAAAAGCAGCTATAAGCTTCTCCGTTTCAGCTTTCGACAAAAATTCTTTCGTATGTCTGTCTGTCTGTCCGGATGTTCTCCTCTACAGGTCGTATTTCTCAACCGATTCTCGTTAAAATTCGTGAGCAAGTTCGATAATGATTATAGAATTTTTTGACGAATTTGTTTTTGAAAATTTTGAAATTTGAAAGGTACATTTTTATGCATGGTCTACAGCTCACATAGCCTCTAGTGCTACAGGTAGTTTGCAAACCTTGTTTTACAGGTTTTCTTTTTTTTATATATAAGATAGGTAAGCATTTGACCACTATCTCACCTGATGGTAAGTGATGATGAGGTCGAGGGTGTTACATGCGTACCTAGATAGTACCTATATAATATCTACTCTCGTCTTGAAAAGATACAAGTTATAAGTATGTGGGAAAAGATTATCCGGAAGAGAATTCCACTCCTTTGCAGTCCTCGCAAGAAAACTAGAAGCAAATCGCTTCGGGCGAATCAGTGGCATATCAACAATAAGGGTGGAACCCATGTCCGCGCCTTGTCCCACAATGGGACATTATTATGCCACACAGGCATAATAATGGTTTAAATAAATAAATATTTGGGACAATCTAAGATTATATTCTTCAATATAATCTCGGTTCGTACACTTTTTTTAAGCGTGGACGTGGACGCTTGGTTTACGACGTATCTTAAGGCTGTCCCAAATATTTATATTTAAACCATCGGCCGTTGACAGACAAATTTATTTAGACAACTTTATAAATGGCAGCCACTAAACGAATGGCTTTGTCCCGTCCCGTCGACACATTTGGGCACTTTGGTAAGTTGTAGCGGCACCGTCCCTAGGGAGAAAAATGTATCTTTTAGCCCGCACGTGGACGGCACGGTTATTTCTTTTAGTTTATTGTTCGTTTCACGTACGGTTTACTTTGTTATTTGGGTTGTGGATGAACTGGAAAACAAAATCTTTATAAAAAAACCTTCAAACCTTCAAGAAAAGAGCGTACTTATTTATTTATTTATTTGGAAAGCATACAGAAATAAGCGAGTAAGAGGTAAGGTTTCTAACATGCGATGTAAACATTTCACTTATTCCCTTACAGCTCTCACTAAAACATATACGGAAGAAATACTGCACTTAACAAAATATAGATAATTACATTAACACAAAATAGAGAGTGCATGATGTGCCATGGTTATTACCAACAAAGAAAAAATTATAATAAGAACAATGGGAAAATTCTACAACAACTAAGTGTACAATATAACATGCCTATATCTACTATACATTAATTAGACTCCATTGTCAATTCCAGTACCTTCTTCTTCTTACTTCCATCTTAAAGGTCGGCAACGCACTTACAACCCCTCTGGTGTTGCGAGTGTCCATGGGCGGCGCTAATCGCTTACCACCAGGCGATTCGTCTGCTCGTTTGCCTCCTATGTCATAAAAAAAAGGAAACCAAAAAGTGGCGCACCATTTATGACCCTAATAATTGTATATTAAAGATCATAATAAACCAAGATGTATAAAATATGTATATCAAATGGAGCGTTCGTGGCCCAGCGGCGCCCGCGTACCGCGCGCGGTATGCGAGGTTAAGCAATTTCGGGCAGGGTCAGTCCTTGGATGGGTGACCGCTTTGAGTGGTTACTAACTAAGCGCTCCCGTGCTTTGGAAGGCGCGTTAAGCCGTTGATCCCGGCTGCTGTCTATGATAGCAGTCGTTAAGCCAAGTTAGAGGCCTTCGGGCGGCTTGAGAACTTCTAACAGTCAAGTTGCCCACTCACTTGACAAGCCTAAACCCAATCAGGTCTAGTTTCCCCCTTGGGTTGGAAGGTCAGATGACATTCGCTTGCGTAAAAACTAGTGCCAATGTTCCACACCCTCGTATACCGGAGGTAAACAACGTTGACCCAGGTTAACTGTTGGATACCGCTGTGAGTGATTACTAAGTCAATACAACGAATCGTCAAACCAAAAATGTTAGTAACGTGCATGCGTTTGTTCTGGAGCGTCCATAGGCCGTAGCCTTCCGCCGGCTTATATTTATTTATTTATTTATTAAAAATGGGATTGCTCTTGGCCAGCACCTAGCCAGGGGGCAAAGACACCGTAGTGTCTGCTTACCACCAGACCTTTCTATACCATCGTCGTAGAATGTATATGCAACTCAAGAGTAATACTGTAATACAGGCTGTGGCCTGTAATAGGCGCAATAAATTAAATAGTACACTATTGAGCTCCCTAGCAATTATGTCCAAATTGTTTCAATGGAAAAAAATAGTTTTTTTTATTAGTTTTTATTACAAAAATAGCTTACGTGTACTTTTTTACTCTACTGGAGTGATAAAGATAACTATTTATTTAAAGAACACTAAAAATGTATACAAAAAAAAATCCCAATAATATCCTTTTAAACCAAAAATGCGACAACGGTTTTAATCTCTGGGTGCCAAGATCCATTACTTGGAGGTCTTAGATCAAAATTTCTCTTAATTGAAAAAAGATATTTTTTTGGACTCTAAGGAAGCGTCCTTTAAATTTATTACTCCTAGTACAGGTGTATAAGTACATTATGTACCAAGCCCATTTCTCGATTGTTTTTCGCTTTATTGAACTTCACGCACTGTGTACGCATGCGCGGGGTTATTTCATATTTCCCAGGGGATTTGCCAGGGATAAAATATATCGCGAACTCGTCTTTTTGACGTTTGTACAAAAGTTTATCACAATTAGTTTAATAGTCTTTGGGGACTAAAGCGAGTGTCTAAATAAATTGTTTTTTTACCATATCTTTTATGCAACGTGGTAAGCGGTCACCGCAGCCTATGGACGTCTGCAACTCCAGGGGTGTCATATGCGCATTGCCAGCCCTTTCAATATTTATACACTCCTTTCTTGAAGAACCCCAAACTGTAACTATATTATAATCATCACCCGTATTCGTCCCATGGAGGTGGAGGTCTTTGGGAGAGGCCTATGTCCAGCAGTGGACGTCTTTCGGCTGCCATGATGATGATGATTCGTCCCATTGTTGGGCGTTGGCGGACCCCGCGCCTCCTTTACTACTGTACACTGAGATAACGCTAGCATAATAATGATGATCATATCAGTAAAATATTCATCAATTTTCATAAATTGCTAATTAAAGAGAAACATTTTGCGCTCCGAGCAGGATTCGAACCTGCGACATCTGTAGCATACGCGGCCAATCGCTCTAGCGAATGAGTTATCGGAACGAGCGCAAACTCTTAGAGTTCCGTACCCAAAGGGTAAAAACGGGACCCTATTACTAAGACTTCGCTGTCTGTCCGTCCGTCTGTCTGTCACCAGGCTGTATCTCAAGAACCGCGATAGTTAGACAGTTGATATTTTCACAGATGATTTATTTCTGTTGCCACTATAACAACAATTTATATTAAAAACCGGCTAAGTGCGAGTCGGACTCTTTGCCGTTTTTATAGATGATGGCACGGAACCCTTAGTGCGCGAGTCCGACTCGCACTTGGCCAGTTTTTCCCTTTCATTTGAAGTTTAGAATTTTCGTTAGCAGCGTTACTGCTACGAAATAACATCAATTTTCATATTTCACGTGCACCTTTTCGGCACTTTTTCACTAGACGTTAACAAAAGCGAATGTGATATCGATATCAAAATCGGTCTGTAGAGGCGATTATCCCTAATGGTCATTTCGCTGAGCGATAATGTTCTCTCCTAAAATTATAGATTTACTATATCAGCTAGAAAGGCTGTGGTAAAAGTGAATGGGCGTATCATTTATCCTCCGGAGGTGGTTTATAAGATTGTAAATCCCTTGATTCGTTTCACCACTCGTTTCTAGTATAATTCGAACTCCATCATTCGTTTAAACCACCACTCGCCACTCGCCTTCGCTTACTCTACCATTAGGCGAAATTGTTTCACAAGTCACAATGCACAAATGTTGCCTCAGTTTGGCCAGTGCTGTTCATAAATAAATAAGTAAAAATAAAAAAGCCTTGTGTTTCTAGCGATTGTTTTACATTGCTTGGTTAGTATGAATAATTATATTATTATAAGTTACTGTAATGTTAGTAGCTATTGAATGTAGATTGAATATAAATATAAATATATTTTTTATGCAAGAACCCCACGCTCCCAGGTGAAGGCTCCAAAGAGATAAGTGGAAATCTCTCCCTTGAGCCACTTGTGTCCAGTTTGGACCGGCGATATTTTTGATTTCGTCATCCCATCTGGTCTTCCTTTGCCTCTTTTCCGTAGTGGGCACTTCCAAGACGTCACTATTGTGGTCCAACGCTGATCTGGAAGTCATGCTACATGTCCCGCCCACTTCCATTATAATTGTTTGGCGTAGCGGAGTGCTGTTCATATCGATATCGATATTATTTAAGGCCTTACTACATTACCCGATCTGTCTGCCCAATTTATCGGGTACCCCTAGGTGCTTGCTGGGAACTTCGAATTTTTTAAATGTAGAGTGTTTGCTCTCTATAATCCAATATGCTCATAATCGGTCAAATTAAAACGATTTGTAATTAATAAAATATGTATTCATATTTTTCCCAATGACTAAATGTACTACCTTGGTCCCGCATGATAACCCGATTAGACACACTTTACAAACATGATTCGTGTAATAGTACATTACGATACAAGTGTAGAGAACAGGAAATTCGCAACGAGTGGTGATAAACTAAAACACGACCGAAGGGAGTGTTTTAAATCGACATGAGTTGCGAATTACCTATTCGCACGTGTATCGTACAACGTTTTACAGTACATATGGCTCTTTAAAGTTTCGACATATGTACGTAATCTTCTGATTACCGCACTCGTCCGGTAATGTAGCACCATATGTACTGTAAATGTATTTTTTCACTTCTCATGCTCTAAAAGTGCTTCATATTAGACCTAAAGAGCGGGGCAAAAATCGTATTTTAGTCTATATTTTTTAGTTAGTTTTAGTATAATAGTTGTAGTTAGTCCCATATATACTTTTTATTCTCTCTAAATACTGGTTCGCCAACCCGTATGCCAGGCGTGGCGGTTATGCCAAGCCTGGCCAGGAAAATGGGGGAGGCCTATGTCCAGCAGTTGACGTCCTTGAGCTGATATGGTATGGTGGTATGGACTGGTTCGAATGGCAACATAATATAGTAAAGTAGACGGTTGAGGCGAGTTGGGAAGCATTGTGAACAGCCCAGTGCGATATTAATCAGGGTAGTAGACATTAATCATACATCGGACCGCGTGTGTTAGCGTTGCGTTATGTTAGGAGGGTTCCGTTTATTGTGTTTGTGGCTTTCTTGTGGGTCTACAATTTAATATATATCGGCGAGTCGTCTCCCATGATAAAAGGTGCAGGTTCTAATTTGATAAAAACAACTAGATTTAGTAATTAGATCACTGTTTTAATATCAATCCACAATAATCGAACCAACTTGACAATATATTAAAACACATTTTCACAATAAATAATCAGACAACATTTTAGCAGCACGACAAGTGCACTCGGCGAACTCTAATGTAAGAATGCCCCCACCAGGCACAATCTGTCTATTTATAACCTTTGATTCAGGTAACGGCGCCAGGTGGTGGCGTGACGTCACAATGGCCTGACAAGTCAGGCCAGGGTGCAGGTGTTGTTTACATTGGTTGCAAATTTTAGCTTGCAGCACGGCGACGCCGCCGTCATATACTTCTTCACGACTTTACTTGTGTTAGTTATTATGCTAGTGTTTAAGTGGTAACCAATTAAATACGTTTCAGTGAACCTAAAGCAGAGAGCTGTACATACAGGTAATAAAGTGCATGCTTAGAGTTTTTGTATTCTAAGCTTATTAAGTTACCTTCTACACTTGTTGCTGTTTGCTCTCCAATTAAATAAATAAAAATAAACTATATAATTATGAATAGTAATACCAAATACTATTAATTGCACCAAAGTCACCTTACTTTGACGTGCTTTGACTTATTCCAGGCTGGATTTACCGAATTAGAATAAGTAATAGAAGCAAAAACTATTGAGTCCTTCAGCAATTAATTCCAAATGTTTTCAATTGAAAATAAAAGCATTTTTAATTTTTTTAATGCAAATATAGCTTATGTGTACTTTATTACTCTACTGAGAGTGATATAAAAAGCTATTTACTAGTATTTGAAAAACACTAAAAAAATATTTAAAAAATCCTTATAAATATCATTTTAAACCAAAAATGCAATAACGATTATGAGTCATAACTTGATCTATAATCTCGTGGTGTCAAGAGGTCATTAGATCAAAATTTCTATAAATTGAAAAGTTTAATTTTTTTTTCTGGACACGAGGTTACTGCAGATTCACTAAGGGAGTGTCCTTTAAATTTTTTGATCATCCTATTACAGGCCACATCCTGTATATGTATGTATCAAAACTAGTCGAATTTGGCCCAAGGTTCTCGCCATTTACCCGTCTATCTTAACTTTCACCTAATTCACTTGACTCACGTTACTCTAATGGATCCTATCAACGAACGATTAACCTTACATTGGATTAGGCTTTACAATTTAACCATGATTCGCTAGCTATGATACTGATGAACGAGACTGATTTAAATTGCGTATTCTGAATACACTTAATTAAAACAAATTTTAAAATGAACCCTCATGTGTACGATGCTACATTCTTTTTGAACATAAAAAAATACTATTTCGGCCCAGTGATTCAAAGAGAATCTTGGCCTCTGAAACAAGAACACTTTATTGTACACAATAACAGTTTAAAACATATACATGTCACACAAGATCAGAGTACAAAGGTGTCGCTGGGAAGACAGTGTGGAGGCGAGCGCCCGCGTAACACCGTGACACGTGATTGGTCAAATTGATTGAAGTTGACTAACGGCGACACGTGGTCAATTTTCATTATAATTGACTAAAGTGTTGTCTTATGAGTTCCATAGAGAAAAAGTATGTGATTATCGTTTGGTCTACGAAGTCTTAATTCAAACTCAAATCCAATCGCGCAATGTAAAGTGGCATTGTAGTCTCACGTGTGTAAATAAGGCTTAAGTCGCCATTGATAAATCTAGTATAAACAGGTCGGTCTTCAAGTTCGGAGCATAAATCTTGATGTAAAGTCTAAAGTCGAGTGCGGCCCACGCCCTCATCCATCGCGGTAACGTCTGTGTGTGTATGTAAAGGTTTACACATACTTATAGGCCAGTCAACGAAAATGACTGAATGTCTGAAATGAATAAATGAACCTTTTTTGGCTTTCATGTCTTTGGATCTTATCTTTTGATGACCACTTTGGCTTAGTTGGTACGGAGGTTCCGGCTTCGAATCCCGGTCAGGACATTATCTGTGTATATCATCCAAGACTCAGGAACAAATGTTTTTGCATATCACTTAAACATATGCCCTTACCGGGATTCGAACCCGGATGTCTCGGAACCTCCAGCATCGAAGGCAGGGTAAAGTGGCGTTTTCCTGATTTCCTCAGGATCAGGTGTAGACTATACAGATATACTTAATTTAACCCAATGATGGTAATATTCAGGATGCAACTGTACTGGGAATAGCGCTAGGAGGTTGGTGATGATGGTAATATTACGAGTAAAATAATAAATTGACATGGTCTCGATTGCTGAAGGTCGTGAAGAAATCGGTTTTGGACTTTATTGTAATTGGATCAGTCCAATTGCAATAAAGTCTAGTTTTCCCTCTGGAAAGTCAGATAGCAATAGCTTTCGTAATGCAAGTGCTTACGCCAAATCTTGGGATTACGTGGTGGACCCAGGGCTCCTTAACATACAACCGGAAAAAAGGAGCATTATTAAAAATCGTCCTCGTTGACTGGAGTACCGCTCGTGGCGATCCATCGTGGGCAACCCTTTTAGCGGCGGCTGGACTCGATTTATTATGGCCACGTTAAAAAAAGCCCCCCCCCCCCCCCCAGTCCTATCTGCCCAGAGCGATATGGTTTCTATATCGTTACAGCAACATGGGTTAATGAGAGCAGAAGTTCATTGGACACTTTTTATGTATCACGGTTAATTAAGTCCGTAAAAGATATTTCAGCAGAGTGTGTTGTCTATGATAGCAGTCGGTAAGCCAAGTTAGAGGCATTCGAGCCGCTTGAGAGCTTCTAGCAGTCAAGTTGCCCATTCACTTGACAAGCCTAATCCCAATAAGGTCTAGTTTCCCCCTTGGGTTGGAAGGTCAGATGGCAGTCGCTTTTGTAAAAACTAGTGGCTGCGCCTGTTCTTGGGATTAGGTAGCGGTCAATCTTAGCGGTAGCAAAGTCATCGTTTGCGTTCCTTGGAACCGTCTCAAGGAGTAATTGATGACTGTGGAAAAACGGTACAGACGGCAATATTTTTTTAAATACCACGTCGGTGGCAAACTAGCGTACGGCCCGCCTGATGGTTAGCGGTCACCGCAGCCTATGGACGCCTTCAACTCCAGGGGTGTCGCATGCGCGTTACCGACCCTTTAAAAATATACACTCGTTTTTGGAGAACTCCATACTGTAGTCCCTCGGATAAACCTTGGCAGGGAGCTCATTCCACAGTCGGTCAAACACACAATTTTTGACAGACTAAATTTGCAGATGTTTTTTTTTTATGTTCTATAAGCCGTCAATAATTTTCTGAAGTATAGGGTTAAATATTTTTCGCCTCTGTGCTACGCCGCCCGCGTTGTAGCATGGCTACAATTAGTTTGCTACGAATTCGTAGCACCAGTTCGTAGCAGACTGGACACGCAAGACCTACGATATTCCGCGATATCACTGTGTTGAGGTGTCTCAATTAACATATTATACATATTTCAGTTCATAATTGTAGTGCTTATAGTTTGCAAGTAAATCGACTGTAACACACGGACGGACGGACAAACATGACGAAACTATAAGGGTTTCACTTTCGCCATATTCGCTACGGGACCCTAAAAACACCTCCCAACACAAAATTCGGAAACCCATTTTTATTTTTATTATTTTAAATTAAGTATTTTCGTTAGCAAGCGTTGCTGCTTAATACAAAATTAGACATTCCTCATATATGTAAACTATTTTTCTTACTAACGTTATTTTGAAGAAATTAAATATTAGCTTTAATTATAAATTAACTAAATTAATTAGTGTAACACCGCAAACTAGGGAATGCACGAACACGTGGCGCCATCTAGTAAGGGCCCTCCGCCCAGATGGCCTAATCAATAATATTGGACTATGATGTCCAGTTAATCACTGTTTAAAGCACTAAACACAAAGATGTGAACACAAAGCAAACTCACCGCCACATGAAATACGCCGTATCTGTGAAGCCTACTCAGGTATAATGTAGATGTCGCTGTTCCCATCGTGAATTCGCCATACTAAATTGTAGAACGCGCTGTTAAGATTTTTCCTGATTTGGTTAGGTCCACCGACTGTAATTTGTATTGTATCGAATCGAATTGTATCGAATCTTAGGGAACGATAACTATACCTACAAATAGCCCCCTGCTTCCCTTGTGGAACTACGCGCTATATCTAGGTATCGTTCGTAGAGGTTGCTTCCGCTCCAATTCTACCTACCAATTGATTGGGGAACTCCTCCCGGACCTGTCTTGTAAACGTTATAGTCAGTAATCCGTTACAAAATACCTCTTCACGACTTCATCACCGTCTTTGCCTTTCGCCCCGCACGCACCCTCACTACATTAGCTTATTTAGTTAATGCAAGAATATTAAAACAGCCACACTTTAATTTCCATATATGAAAGCAAGTTATAATATCTTCTTTGGAGAAATAAAAATTCTACAACCCGAATAACTGACAACATTTCAAATTTCTAAATAGTATGAAATCTTAACTCATTTCTTGAAATTGTTAACAAGTAACAGAATAACATAATTTTATAGCTATTACTTTTCAAGATATTCACGAAAATGTGAGGAAAGCCTACCATTGCTCTATATGACGTGTCAAGGCTAAATTTTGAAAGTCACATCGTACAAAAATAACAGCAGTACCCTTTCTTTAGTAAAACCACCTAATTAATAGTGATTCTACTAAATGATTGTTTATGCTGTGACGCCTTACTTGTCACTTACTCTCTTTTGGAATGAGGAACTTTTGAAATAGGCTTTCTATATGAAATTGGGATTTTTTGAGATTTTTTAAATGTGTTTATATATATTTTATTTAAGTCTTTAGGGGGAGGCTTATGTTCAGCAGTGGACGTCTTTCGGCTGACAAGATGATGATGATGATTGTTTTAGTCTCTATTTGATTTTAACAAAAAAAACACCCACTTAAAAAAATTAAATGTCAATTTGTAGTACTAACTACTACCAACTGAACACTAATACAAATTTAAACGTAGTTTAAATATCGAATTGACAAATGTTTGTAAGGATCCGACGTGTGAAGTGTTAAGCTATGGCCAGACCATGCCACAAGTGTCAGCACTCTGTCTTGAATGTGGCCCCAGCTAGCCAGCTGCGTAATCAAATTACTTGGACTTGGGACTTTGTAACCTGTTTGAGGTAAGGGCGCGTACACACTGCACACATGTGGGTGATAAATATTAGAAAACTAGCTTATGCCTTAAATAATAATAATAATAATCGTTTATTTCGAACTATACAGTCCATATCTAAAAAACATTACTTTGACTTTAAATTATATTAAATTAAATAAACAGAATAACAAATAAACACACAAACTAGATTTAAGTAACAATAAAATTAGTTAGAGTTGGATTACAATATATATACATATTTTTACATCAATACCATGCACTCCGGTGAGTCAACATGGACAGTGTTCCAGTGCTTCACAAATCTTAAAGTCATCATTATATTAGCCGAAGGACGTCCACTGCTGGACATAGGCCTCCCCCAAAGAGTGCCACAATGACCGATCCTTCACCATCCCATTTGTTTTGTCCAAGGAAGGAATTTACTCTCTCGGACGCTCCGGTTGCGGAATGAGCTCCTTGTCGAGGTTTTCCCAAGGGACTACAGTATGGAGGTTTTTAAGAGAGGAAGAGGAGGGGGTGGCTTTGCTTAGTTTGGGACTAGGTCAATTTGTGTAAGATTGTCCCCCAATATTTATTTATTTATTATTTAGTATATAAAGTTATAAAAGGTCGATAACGCGCATGTGACACCCCTAGAGTTGCTGGCGTCCATAGGCTGTGGTGACCGCTTAACACCAGGCGGGCCGTTGCCACCGATGTAGTAAAAAACCCGCATTCAGGGGACTCCAGTGACCTTTACGAGGTCATTAGTCGATCCTTTAAAGTCAAAGTATATGTAAAGTTATTTATTCTTCAACTTATGCATATTCTAAGTTATATAATATCAATAAACTACCACCGGTTCCGAAAATAAACCTCTGCCTCGAGAAGAAGCGGCGTAAAAACTCGGTGAGGTATCATTTTTCCAAAATAATAGTTTGTATATAAAATTACAATGTTACAGTAGAAAGTCTATTTTGGCGATAAATTACCCGAGCATGAAGGCCAAACAATCCGTAATGTGAAAATTGTTTCGCAGACAGAAGTTTCATAGAATGTATGTCTCCCATATTTTTTATTTCATAGAAAGCTTTTTTTACGCTTATTAAATACGCGTTTACCACAATAACCTAATCAATACCGGTGTGTCTTCCGCTTAACAGGTGAATGTGTGATGTGAGAACAATGTTTGCGGAACCCTGTCTCATTAATCTGGCTACCGGCGACTCAAGACACTAACTTACAGCGAAAATTATCGATTTATCCAAATAGGGCATAAAATGGGTAAGGCTAACATTTTTAGTATGAGATTGATATTTAGATTAACTTTACGTTACGAACGTTTGAAAATGTTGCGTGATCATACTTAAAGCTTGAAACGCGGCGCAGCGTCATTGCGGGGCGGAGGCGGTGTTGCGGTAAAGCGAACGCGGTCCGGGGCAAGTCGCATCAAAAAACTGCGCGGTACTTGGTAGCCAGAGATGGGTGTAATCGATTACTTTTGGAATCAATTACACGACTACATTCTAGTAATCGTGATTCCTCAGTAATCGATTACTTGGATATGCGAGAGTTTGATACATAGGAAGCGTTCCGTCCAGTTTATTCTGGCATCTAGTGCAATGTGAGAGGTCAGCTGGTTGGTCGTAGATGCGAGAGCTTCGTACAAAAGTGCGTTCCGTCCAGTTTATTTAGATCTCTCCAATGTTGTCTTCCAGGTCCATCGCCGCCGTCTATAAACTTCGCACTTGCTGTCGACTTATGCACTCCTAGTCTTTTTAACTAAATAAAATTAATTTACTTTTTTATTTTTAAATATAAATATTTAAAAAAAGACATGGTATATGTATCTGCAACCCTGCACTGTGTCGAAGTTCGGGGAGAAGGGAATTATATACTTAAGGGCCGGTTGCACCAAACCGTCTGTAATTGTAAGCGGTCTTCGTCAAAATCTGACGATCACATGCGGATTTTAACGACCGTTAAATCCGTTGGGTTGCACCATCTTCAAAATCACGGATTGTAATTGTTAATCGGGTGCCATTTAAGAAACGCACTTCCACCAAATAATTTTCGGGTAATTATTTTTTCATATAGCAACCAAGCATGAAAATTCATTTTTGTCTGTGCTCATGTCACTTTTGACAAGAGATAAAAACGCGCTATAAGCAGCTATTTATTAAAATACTGATAAATTCGATAATATTTTAGAGAATATACGTTACTTACACGATCAAATAACAAAAAAGTGTAGTCAAGAAACTTGCCTCTAATATTCATGGGCAAAATACAGTCTACCGAGTGTAAGAGTTGTGTAAATAGTTGGATAATTAAACTACGCCCTTAAGGTATCATGTACTATTTTTGACAATATTAATCCAATGTTAAGAGCTATTAATGTTGTATTCGAGTTCACCATAGAAAAGGAACTTTAATGAATTTAGATAAACATGTTTATTAAATTAAGATAACGAAATTATTCAAATATTCTATGACTTGTAAAACTTAAAAGTTTATAAAACCTTTCGATAGTTATATCTTGAACGTGTTGGCGCCATTTTAGATATTAAAAAAAATGGCGAGGATGACAGCGATTTTTGACGTACACAGAACTTGACAGAACGGAACCGAATATAATGTTATGAGGTCTTATTGTTCGTATTGTTGTAAAGAATAATAAATTACTGTAATAAGAACATATCCTGGATTTTATTGGAGAGAACTAGCACAAATCAGAAGAGGCGATACACTACGTGCCGAAGAAAGCTGCGTGCCATCTACTTATCAATGTTACTAGATTAAAGTCTAGAGAGGTTTGGTTGGAACTTGAAAGGTAAAGTCAAAACTAATAGTATATTATAAGGTGAGTTAAGTCCACATATAGTACTAATAGGTACATATTGTACAGAAAGAGATTTTTGAAATCAGAACAGTAGAAGATGGAAGATGGTTGTTTAATTGTAAAACAGGAATGATAACACGATTCGAGAATGTAGGTACTTATGTCGTAATTGTTAGAACTGGTGAAAATACAATGAATCGACGGAGTTATGTTGATTTAACAAGAAATGGTATGCCTAAGTATATTGGCGCTATTCAAGAACTGAAACTAAAGTACTTTATAATTATCATATATTTACTGAGTGAAATCGAATGTTTTAGGAATAAAATTACGAACTGAATTATGTGTTTTACAGTATATTAATGTAAAATACTTGAGTCGGGGAAGTCTTGCCCATTAATTGGATGTTGATTTCAGAGTTATAATCGGACAATATGCTTGAGTATGGTTGCCGCCCGCCTTCGCGTTCAAGGCCCTTCGCGGTGAAATCGGCGCCCTAGCGAGTTGTTGTGGTGGGAGAGCTACCGGCATGAGCGATGGTGGTTACAGCAGAGCCAACCAAGAAATTGAGGTTGAAGCAGCCCCATGACAAAAGAACACCGTCATCAGCACGAAGCCGGCGCGAGCGTGCCACCGTTGCATCTGGGAGGCGTGAGCGTAAGAGAGAACATCAAGCCTAACAAGGTGATGTTCAGCTTTAATGCAGGTATTTAAGCTGGTTGAGAAGTTGTATGCACAATCGAGCAAATGTGACATCTTTGACTGACTAGGTACTCAAGCCTAAATTCATACAGCAGGTAATAGACAGCTAAATCTTTGTCATGAGGGTCATGATTGCAGTAAAACAAATAGTCTGATTTTGATATCAGATTCATGGTTGTGAAACAAATAGGTATTTTACATAACACACATCAGAGTTATTTGAAGCAAAGTGAGTTTAAATATATAACACTGACATACCTCAAAATCTGAATTAGTTTAAATATGTGTTAAGTCCAGTTTACAAAGTCACACATCAAAACTGATTATACGTAGTCGCTATCAGCTGATGGCAGTTTATATAAAAAAAAAAAGTTTGATTAGAGCATACACAGTTGAATAATTAGTAAATTACAATGACTCCAATTACTGCACTTAATACTATCTAATTTACTCTCGCTGAGCATCAAGATTGGTAATTACTTTATGAAAAAAAAAAACAATGACAACGGTATTAGCATCATCATCACATTCCTAAGAATATCTCTTAATTTTAATTGTTATACCAGAGACTGACCTTAATGCAAAGAGTAATAAAAATACGATAAGGTCAACAATCTGAAGTAAAATAGTGTGGATAATGTATTGTTGGAATAGTTAACAAATTGTATATTATACCTTCACAAAATCATAGTAAAAGAAATGTCTAACAACTGTTATAGGTATGGTCTTGGCAAATAAGAATTATATTGAATGAAAACGATTAAATAACAATTCAATATTATTATTTTTATTGACCGGTGGGATCTCATTCCTTTTTGTAAGACATCTAATTTTGAACCATGAGAATTAATACACACTAGCTGTTGCCCGCGACTTCGTCCGCGTCTTCGCTCCTATTGGTCGCAGCGTGATGTTATATAAATATATAGCCTAAAGCTTTCATCGATAAATGGACTATCCAACATAAAGAGATTTTTTCAATTTAAACCAGTTGGTTGATTTATGAAGAAGCTGATTATTACACAAGAGGCATTGAGAATGCCTTTTGTACTTACTTCCATGTTCTTACTAATCATGGACACGAGGTAGTTACACTACGCGATCTAAGCAAACAAATAAGGTTAGATATGATCGGGAACCAACCGGGTAAGAATTTACTAATATAACCTAGAACGTTTTGGTTTATAATTGGCCCATACAAACAAACTGACAAAAGTGTATGTATGTGGTATTACGTGGTCATGATAAACCAAATTTGTTGAGACTAATCAGAACTCTTAAATAAGTAATTGAATCAGCAGCAAAAGTCATTAAATTGAACTTTAAAAAGAAATCATTGGAGCTTTAAAATAAATGTGTATCAGATGTAAGCATAGATATTGTGATTAGTTTGTTGAAGTTGGGAGCACGAGTAATTTAACTGGTAGTTACGCATTGAATCAAATGTACACAATAAAAAAAGAAACAGGATTATTTTGAAAATTTGCTTGGACATAAGTAAAATTGGATGAAATTTTTATTTAATAGCTGCCTAGATAATTGTAATAAAAAGCTCTGAAATAATGCATTACGTTATACTGAAAGTTATACATTAGAAATAATATATATTCTTTAGTACTGAATCAAAATCAGGTAGTTAGAACTCATACTCATGCTCATCAATGCATGTTGCAAAAGTTACATGTCGACGTTATACTAGAAGAAGACAAGATTAAAAAAAAAAAAAAAAAAGGCTAATAGAGATAATTTATAAGTTATATGACATATGAGATACTTATTTATCATAGCATAATCCGATAAGATCGTAGATTTTACCATACGGTATCGGTAATAGCTTAGAAACTGCAGTAAAACATAAACTAGCCATTAATAAAAAGAATGATGCAGTCTTTATCCAGAGTTAAAAAGAAAATGAAAACACTTGTAACACCACTTAGTCACAAAACTTCGCCACTACGAGCCCATTCCAATACTCGTGGGCAAGCCAGTAGAAGGATCAAATAAACAATCAATGAATGAAGAACGGGTTCGTAATATGTGTATATGGGGCAGAGATTCGTCATGAAAATTTTGTTAGGTACTTATATGTTACAGTGCCTTTATACGGCTCGAAAATGGTTCTATTGAGCCAAGACTCAGGTACGTTTTAATGACGTCAATTTTATTTACACAGTCATACATAGATTAAAATCACTTGCAGTAATTAGCTACTTAATTTGGACAAATTTCAATCTCATATAAAGCTAGCAGTATTCAGTAACCAATGTGAAATTACTATGCCACCACCGCGATCTAGTAACGGTATAGAATTCCTTAAGGGGAAACGGTAGTTTAGGCGTAATATCTAACAGCATAGTCGGTGGTGGTAGGCGGAATGGTAGCATGGTTGTCGATATAGTATTGGCGTTTATTTATATTTATTTTAAAGTCGTCGTCTATGGCATAGCATGCTAGTAGTAGAAGTTGAAGTTTCAAGTAACTAGTAGTAATGATAATAACCATATGAGCAAAATAAATGACTAAGCGATATGGCTTAATATGTTATAGTTAAGTAAAACAGCCATTGTGAGTCATATTGCATATATTTATACAAATATATATCGAATTTAGCAAAATATGTATCATGGTTTGTAACGTTCAGTATGCTCAGAAAATATAAATCCCAAGGTGTGCAGGATTACGGGGATGATAAAATACTATGAAAAGTAATGCTGTAGTTGACAGGATGATTAGAAGTCAGTTTCACTGTGGACTAAATCATAAATAACTGAATAAAATATGGCAACTGGAATACGTAGAAAAGTGCAAGTGACTTTCATATGAGTAAAAAAAAAAGGGACGTTCCTAATCATTATAATCATATAGAAAAAAAAAAAAGAAAAAAAGAAGCACTGTATAATAATAAAGTCTGACAAGTTTACAGACTACACGCATATACTCTCAGAGTACCCCAGAGTAGACGTCAAATAATAATAACACTACGAGTGAGTAGTGATATACTAAATCGAATAAGAGCGACAGAGAGGGATATAATATTTGTTGTCCTTGTCACAGTTCCGCTTTTCTTTATTTGCCTCAACGTCATGTCAAATAGTTTGAGGCAAATAAACGATTACCCGTCCAAATTAAAATGGTTGTTTATGGTAGGCAACCAGGCGTTTTAAGACAAGTTTTCAATTTAGCTGGATAAGAGCTTATCTGTCCCCCTTGGTGGGACTCGTATAGGAGCTCTATAGAAATCCTTACTCTGATCATATAATAGTAATACCCGTAATAGTGAAAGTATGCTGTTGAAAAAAAAAAAAAGCTCAATATGTTATAAACGGGCTCCGTAATGATAATCTGATTTCCATGATTGTGATATTTGTGATAAAACATGCAGCTTATGCTATATCTTAGTATTGACAGAGATACTGAGCAGTTTTTTTAATAAGAGGGAACAATTACAAAATTTATTACAGTTTGATATTTGCCGTATGTAGTGGCGAATAGAAGTCTCTAGACTAGACACGACCGTCTGGAGACGTGTGCGTGTAATAACGTAGAATTTAAACACACCAGCCTGTAGGCGGGTGTGTAAAGAAACATGTAGTATTTAGACACGCCAGTTTGGAGACGTGTGCGTGTAGTAACATGTTCTATTTAGTAGACATGCTAGTATGGAGATGTGTACGTGCAGTGACATGTCGTGTTTAGACACGCCATTCAGGAGACGAATGCTTGTAGAAACATGTAGTATCTAGACACGCCAGTCTGGAGACGTATGCGTGCAGAAACATGTAGTATTTAGACACGCCAGTTTGGAGACATATGCGTCTAGTAACTGTAATATTTAGACATGCCAGTTTGGAGACGTGTGCTTGTAGTAACATGTAGTACTTAGACATTGCAGTTAGGAGATTTTAACGTGTATGGGTTATTATGTAGTAGTTAGAAACGAAAGTTTGGGGTCGTGTATGTGTACACTTAGTAATTACAGTATTTTAATATTTTAAGGCACTGTGCTGCGCTGCCATCGGGCGAGTGGCGCTCGAGAAGTCAGCGGGCCAGTGACAGCCTGTGTAGTCGGCAGTCCAGACAGCTGGCCAGTCATCGCTTGCGCTGCCATCGAGCCAGTGGAGCTCGAGCAGTCAGCGGGCCAGTGACAGCCCGTGCAGTCGGCGGGCCAGACAGCTGGCCAGTCATCGCTTGCGCTGCCATCGGGCCAGTGGCGCTCGAGCAGTCAGCGGGCCAGTGACAGCCCGTGCAGTCGGCGGGCCAGACAGCTGGCCAATCATCGCTTCCGGCAGTCAGCGGGCCAGTGACAGCCGTGCAGTCGGCGGGCCAGACAGCTGGCCAGTCATCGCTTGCGCTGCCATCGGGCCAGTGGCGCTCGAGCAGACAGCGGGCCAGTGACAGCCCGTGCAGTTGGCGGGCCAGACAGCTGCCAGTCATCGCTTGCGCTGCCATCGGGCCAGTGGCGCTCGAGCAGACAGCGGGCCAGTGACAGCCCGTGCAGTCGGCGGGCCAGACAGCTGGCCAGTCATCGCTTGCGCTGCCATCGGGCCAGTGGCGCTCGAGCAGACAGCGGGCCAGTGACAGCCCGTGCAGTCGGCGGGCCAGACAGCTGGCCAGTCATCGCTTGCGCTGCCATCGGGCCAGTGGCGCTCGAGCAGACAGCGGGCCAGTGACAGCCCGTGCAGTCGGCGGGCCAGACAGCTGGCCAGTCATCGCTTGCGCTGCCATCGGGCCAGTGGCGCTCGAGCAGACAGCGGGCCAGTGACAGCCCGTGCAGTCGGCGGGCCAGACAGCTGGCCAGTCATCGTTTCCAGCAGTCAGCGGGCCAGTGACAGCCCGTGCAGTCGGCGGGCCAGACAGCTGGCCAGTCATCGCTTGCGCTGCCATCGAGCCAGTGGCGCTCGAGCAGTCAGCGAACCAGTGACAGCCCGTGCGGTCGGCGGGCCAGACACGTGGCCAGTCTGCAGGCAAGTACGTGTATATCTGTATATGTATATTTAAGGCACGGCTGCCTGGAGGCAAGTACGTGTATATCTGTATATGTTTATTTAAGGCACGGCCGTCTGGAGACGAGCACGTGTATATGTATATTTTAAGGCACGGCTGCCTGGAGGCAAGTACGTGTATATCTGTATATGTTTATTTAAGGCACGGCTGCCTGGAGGCAAGTACGTGTATCTGTATATGTTTATTTAAGGCACGGCCGTCTGGAGACGAGCACGTGTATATGTATATTTTAAGGCACGGCTGCCTGGAGGCAAGTACGTGTATATCTGTATATGTTTATTTAAGGCACGGCTGCTGGAGGCAAGTACGTGTATATCTGTATATGTTTATTTAAGGCACGGCCGTCTGGAGACGAGCACGTGTATATGTATATTTTAAGGCACGGCTGCCTGGAGGCAAGTACGTGTATATCTGTATATGTTTATTTAAGGCACGGCTGCCTGGAGGCAAGTACGTGTATATCTGTATATGTTTATTTAAGGCACGGCCGTCTGAAGACGAGCACGTGTATATGTATATTTTAAGGCACGGCTGCCTGGAGGCAAGTATATATATATATATATATATGCTGTAGGACAGGTCTTAAAAATGTTATAGTTTTGCTGGAAGTTATCCATATTATTTTTGTTATTTCTGCACAGAAAAACGTTATATTGTTAGTACAATTTAATTTTGTATTATACCTGTATCTCATCTTGTTAATTATGATGAATTATAACCGTTTACATTGTCTGAAGAATAATTAATCACTATTTTGTTATTACTGCTCAGCAAAAGTTAATATTGATTATTAATGTAACAGTGTATTTTTATAATTTGAATATTTAAAACAAATTAAAATGTTTAACTAGCAGTAAATTATATAAACAAGAATTGAATCACTTCTCGAGGACGCGAAGTTTTTTCAGGATGGACGAACTGTAAGAGTTGTGTAAATAGTTGGATAATTAAACTACGCCCTTAAGGTATCATGTACTATTTTTGACAATATTAATCCAATGTTAAGAGCTATTAATGTTGTATTCGAGTTCACCATAGAAAAGGAACTTTAATGAATTTAGATAAACATGTTTATTAAATTAAGATAACGAAATTATTCAAATATTCTATGACTTGTAAAACTTAAAAGTTTATAAAACCTTTCGATAGTTATATCTTGAACGTGTTGGCGCCATTTTAGATATTAAAAAAAATGGCGAGGATGACAGCGATTTTTGACGTACACAGAACTTGACAGAACGGAACCGAATATAATGTTATGAGGTCTTATTGTTCGTATTGTTGTAAAGAATAATAAATTACTGTAATAAGAACATATCCTGGATTTTATTGGAGAGAACTAGCACACGAGTGAGATTTCTCAAAACGACGACCCTTCATTAGAACATCTTGTGTTTCACAAGCATTCGGAGCTTTATATGTTGGATGGATGATATTCTTCTTCAATACCTACGGTGAGTTATAATATTTTACGTCTATTACATACTACCGCTACCTACCTACTCACGAAACCTAACCTCTAAAGCTGTTTACAAACTAGTTTCAGTAGCCGAGCGTTAAAGCACGCGACTTTCAATCTGGAGGTTGTGGGTTCGATACCCGGCTTTTACTTGGTCAGAGTGTGAAATATCATATGACATCGATTATAACTTATAACATTAGCTTTTGGGTGACGGCGAACATCAACTGGTTTAGTTCCAACAGGTCTAGTTTTCCCTCTGGGTTGGAAGGCCAGATGGTAGTCGCTTTTTTAAAACTAGTGGCTATGCCTAATCCTTGAATTTGGATACCAAAGCAGACCCCGGACTCCTTTAGTACTTTTTTAACTAAAACAACTTGATTATTGTAGTAAAAATCTCAACAAGTAGATGTTGAAATACTTGTATGGTGTAAATATCACATATTTCATGTTTTTATTAATATGGGAATTTATTTCAGGTGCAGAATTAAGATGCATGAGCAATAATTTTAGACCGAAGTGAAAGAAACAAAAATGTGTGGCACATTCAAACCAATTGAAATGGAATTATTAATACCGGGATTAATAGTAACCTAGAAGAACTTAACAATTATACATAAGCTTCTTTTCAATTGTAATAAAAATGATGGCTAAAATTGTTCAGTTTTGTTTATTATTGGCCTTTACAGATATTTACTGCCTAGTTTTTTCTTTTTTGATTTCATACCAAATGCACTTACATATTAGGTTGGTAGGTATGATATTAAAAACTTTGATTTCATCAGCTTTTGTTAGACCCTATCTTCCTTATAAAAATAGTGATGTCAGCCATTAAATAGATAAGACCATCATTTTCACCCAAAACCTTGGTTAATTTAGATTTCATCAACCCGCAATAGTCCCTATGCTCCCTACATCTGTGTGTCCCATCACTCCCATGATATGGCTGGGAATAGCATCCACTCAGTCTACACTTGTCTTTCATTAGTGTCAAAAAGGCTTCTTGTTCTACTCCAAATATAAGCAAGATTACATTCTGCCACACCATACCAACATCTTTAATTCCAGTATTGATAAATGAAATTAATTTAATCCAGAACATGTCCATATGGTTATACAATAAAATAAAATAAAATAATAACAATAATACCATACAAACACTAAACATTTCTAAATAAATTGTCAAAATTTTGTTGTTATATTACTCATAATTATTTGAATATAATAGGATAAACCTTTATTTACTATTGTTTTATGTATTTATATTATTTTTGAACACAAAGTTTATGAACTAATTATTGCTAAACAAACAAATTTTGGCACTCTTTGGGGTAGGCCTATGTCATAGCAGTGGAGGTCCTTTGACTGATATGATGATGTGATGATGAAACTAAAGTTTGGGAGCGCTCTACAGTATATTTGTTTTACAAATTAATTTATCGAATCGGTCATGCAATTAAATGTAATGTTATCTGTAAAGAATACTGAGGTAATGTGTAGAATACTTGGGGTGTGGGTTGCTTTGCTCTTCTGCTGGTCCACCTGCAGTGTGTAAATTAACTCATCTTTTACACATATGACTGGCTGCATTTCGATACTGCGATACTGTATAGAATACTAAGTACCCCAACATTTTAGGTATATCAATATAGTAGCTAGGTACTTTACAGAATACAGACTCCTGCCCGGCTAGTATGATAGCTTATATGTCGGACATATAAGCGATCATACTAGCCCCACTGGTAACATGTACATTTACCTGTGCTGAGGTGCATATAAAAATAAAATACATAAGGTCTAAGGTTACATGTCCCTAGCATGTATTAGAAATAAACACCTATCCATGGGGTTATTTTTAATAGATGCTAGAGACATAAAGAGATGTAGTCCTACAACTCTATTTTTCAAAATGAGAATGATAGAAACATTTGTGGACTTGCTCAATATAGATAGTTGACTTTGAGCCCTCATGTACATGCATATGAAATGACAGGAAAATAACAAAGTCTGCTGTAAGCATCCTTCACCGACCTTTATTTTAGGATTTGTCTGAATGTGAAATTCACTAGGTCCAATGAAGGGGTAAATCAAATGTGATTGAATGAATGATTATCTTGATGTCCTTGTGGTACCAGTACAAATAAAACAACACATAATAATAGTTGAAATGTTTAATATTTTTCAACACATTCAAATGTTTAACACAATTTAGACTTGCTGAAAACTTTTCATCATTGTAAGTAAAACTTGTTTGTTGTTGTGACACTATTTTATACTTCTGTAAAGTTTGATACACTAAGATCACTGAGGTAACATAATAATGTTAGTTTTCCAATGTAAAAACGGTCTTCTCTTCATATTCATAGCATAGCCCTTGAATATCCGTTTTAAACCACTTTTATATGTTGTCCGATATTTTCCGTTGTTTCCGTTACTTCATCCTATATTGTAAGGCGTGTGAGACATGAATCAGTCTGTTCTTTGTCTAGGATATCTGCACTAAAACCATATCGTCTTTCAAACTATAAACTACATTTAATTCACATCACCAAAAGTTTGTAACAGTTTCCTTTGTTGCCAAGCGAAAATGTTCGTTGGGTTGACAGAAGTGAATTACGCATAAATCAGGTTATAGAATCGCGTTCCGATACTTTTCACAAACTGCTACAATATACGCTGCCATTTATTAATTAAATTTCTGTAATTTATTACTTAAATGGTCATGAAAAACTATTTTTCATAATAAATATGGTACTATGCCGCCATATTTGACGAATGGATTTGACGTTAACAGGGGGTCGGACCACTGGTTAATGTAATCGTCAAAATTTAACGTACGTCAAGGCTACGGATGGATGGTGCAACGCAAAAATGGACTTAACGTACGTCAGCGCCATATTTAACTTTGACCGGCCTGTAATCGTAGGTTGGTGCAACCGGCCCTTAATATTTAGAAGTAATCTGGAAATAATCAAGTAAACAAATCCAGTAATTTGGATTGGACATTGATTCCCAATTACTTGTAATTATAATATTTGTATAGATGATTAATTGATTACTGATTCCTTAATATGTAATGGTAATTCACCCTTTCACTTGATTACATTACAAGTAATCTGATATCCAGTAGCGGATTACAAAGTAAAATCAAGTAATCGTGTAATCAGGAATCGATTACGAAATGCCCATCTCTGTTGGTAGCACGCTAGAGCGGAGGTGTGACATATGAAGCAGTGATCGATAGTCGACAGTTTCGAAAAGATCAAAAATGCAAAACCGCCTCCGCCCCGCACCGCGCCGCGCCCGCTCTGTGCGTTTCAATCTTATGAGAGATAGCGTTTCTGCGCAATACAGGGTGATTTCTGGGTCGTGATCCAAAACCACTTTTTCTGACTCTGTAAATGATCCCCATTATCATGTAGTAGTATTTGATTAAAAGTAATTAGTTTATTTTTTCTTATTTTTCACGTAAAATTAATCTTATACTAAGTAATCATGGTCACCCTATGACTTTTGACATACGCTGTATGGAAAGCGACAAGACGTCACATTGAGTAGGGTGACCAAACTGTATTCAAAAATGTTTTTTTCTATTTGTCATCTGAAAAATAATCAATATTATTGATGATAAACAATAATTAACAACACCATTAGCTTCATCTTTGAATTCTGTATGATGTCTTGCTCTATTGCTCCACGACCCAGAAATCATCCTGTATAATACTACTGTGAAATGTAATTAATACTGACAGTATAATAATAATAATCATTTATTCACACGTAAGTTAACAGTTTGACACCAAAACACTAACGTGGTAACTAATCTAATACATATAGGAACTGTATACCGATATGTAAGGAAATCTAGGTGACGTCAGTATGCTATAGGGAAAGTAGAGTAGTGGTGATTACGCAACGTTTTACGAGCGTACGTAAGGCAAATCTAAGGCTGGGTTGCACCGTCTTACGATCACAGACCGATCAACGTTAAATATGACGCCGGCAGCTGTCATCCCATAAAAAACATGTCAATTTTTTCATACAATCAAATTTTAACGAACATAGCTTACGATCAGTTACCAAATAGTTCTTCGAAGTGTAAGTCTGGCCTCTGAATGGTATGGCGTAACGTCGTTGGCACACACACTACTGTAGCTTTTGTTTATAGTATGTATGTATGTATGTAAGCACTTTATTGTACACACTTACAGGTTGAAACATAAAGAGGTCACACAGCGTTAAAGTACAAAGGCGAGCTTATCCCTATAAGGGATCTCTTCCAGCTAACCTTTGAGCAATTGAGTGGAAGGTAGGTAGAATAAGATAGACAAACTAGTATATGCTACCCACTAAGCATGAAACTTACAGAAACTTTCTAGAAAGTTGATAGACCGCCCATATGAATGTTTAAAAAGAAAGATCGTATAAACATTACGGCAATTTTAATTTAACATGTCTGTTTAAACTTACAAAAATGTTAAAACTGATGTCGCGACAACATTACGTATAAGAGTTGTTTTTTAAACTTTGAAGAAACAATCTTTTAAAAACTTACTGTAAGGTACGTAAATGATATTTCTACAATATCATTATTATAACATTGCAGGTGAAACCTTGTAGCAACCTAAATGTCACAACATACTTTATAAAACGTTGCAGGTACTTAGCAAACTGAACTTATGAAAACATTCGATATTAACATTCCTGTAAGGTCATTTTAGTAACATATTTTTATTAAACTATATACAATGTCACCATTACAACGTTGTTGCAAGTTCCATAAACAACATTGCCGTTATTTTGCAAATGATAATTATTGTAACATAAAAATGTTAACATTCCTGCAATATCATTTTTGCAACATAGTTTTATTAAACTATGTTCAAGTCCCCATTACAACGTCCTTGTATCTTCCAAAAACAACATTATCGTAATTTTGCAAAAGAATATTACTGTAACTTAGGATTGTTATATTAAGACAATTTACCTAAAGCAATGTAAAAATTTACAAATCACTACAATGTTGCAAGCTGATCGTTGTCATAACTTCAATTAACGACATTACGGGTACTTCGTTTAGTATAACTACTGAAACTTACTATTACAATCCTGATGAAATTTAGGAAATGCTATATAAAAAAAAAAACAATCACCACACTGCTACAGATTCAACGTTGTTGTAGCTGGCATTTAAATGATATTGTAAACTATAATTATAATGAATGAAAACTTATAGAAGTATTTTTCGGAAATTTAGATAAGTACTATTATTCTGAGCTATCGTGACATAATACTTACTTATTAAATACATGGAAAACATCATTATTTTCATGGAAGACTCGGAAGCACATTACATGTTCATCATACAAAGAATAATGTCCTGACAGAGGTTCGCACCCGGGACCACCAGCTTCGTAGGCAGGGGTGTTATTCACAATCCGACTCGGCCTCACCTTTCACCTCACACCTCACCTGTTTTCTTATGGTAACTGTCAAAATTGACAAATGACATTTTCCATATATACAACAGGTGAAGTGTGAGGTGACAGGTGAGGACGAGTCGGTTTGTGAATAAGAGGGCAGGTTCACTAACTCACTAGCAGGTAGGCAATCAGGTAGGTAGGTAACGCATTGATAAACAATTAAACTCGAATAGAGCCCTCTTACCCTTTCCCCGCATCTACCCCTGTATTTTTACGCGGCTTGCGATCGCGGAGCGCCGGCCGGACAGAGCCCGGTCGTTCGACTCGTGCGTTGCGCGGCCGCGCGCTGGAACATAGACGTCCAAGGAGATTCTATGCTTTCACATTTATTTAAATATTTTTTAACTATACATATCTTTTTGGAATTTACAATGCTGGTACGGATTAGGTTGTATAAGTCTAATTGATAATTTTTTGATTGTCGAATCCAAAAGTTGATTTAATTTGCGGTAGGGTAAAGTGCAACAAAAAACATCCTTACTCTTTAGGGGTAACTATAATAATAAACAATAACTTATAATAACAAATTAAATGATCTCACGGTCAGCTACATAAATATGCATACACTTTTATTTATATTCGAACCTTATTTCCCACTTATATATTAAGTCCACTTGGCACCGCTGGAGAAATTGTAGTACAGCCCGGGTTTCAATCGAATCGAAGGCTTTCTCGTAGTCCACGAACGCTAAACAGAGGGGCAGGTTATACTCCTCAGTCTTCTGTATAACCTGACGGAGCGTGTGGATGTGGTCTACGGTGCTAAAGCCTCTTCGGAAACCGGCTTGTTCGGGAGGCTAGAAGTCATCTAGCCTGCGTGCGAACGGTTCGTAATGACTCTTGAAAACAGCTTATAGACATGGCTCAGAAGTGAGATTGGTCGGTAGTTCTTCAGTAAGACGTTGTTACCCTTTTTGAAGAACATCACCACCACACCTCTTTTCCATGCCTTTGGAGTTTTCCCTTCCAGTAAGACGGAGTCGAACAACTTCTGAAGGGCCCTAAGGACCGGTTTTCCACCCGCCTTCAGGAGTTCAGCTGTAATTCCGTCTTCACCGGGTGCCTTGTTGTTCCTCAGCTGTTTAAGAGCCATTCTAATCTCGTACAGGTTGATGTCCGGGATATCTTCGGTATAGTGCCCGGTTAATCTAGCTCTAGGGTCTTCCACCAGACCAACTGCGGGTCTGCTAGTTGACGTGTATAGCTGTCCATAAAAGCACTCTATCTCACTCAGAAGCCCAGGTTTGGACGAAACGATTCTACCATCCTCGGTTTTTAATCTAGCGAGCTGGCTCTGTCCAAAACACAGATCTCTTGAGAAAACTTTAGAGCCCTTATTTTGCTCGATGGCCCTTTTCTATACGGTTTGTATTGAATTGGAAGTTTAAAATTCAGAAATAATCAAGGTGATGTACATTAATAAATCCATTGAATGATTTTTAGTTTGAACAAGAGTCGTGTAACTGTGAGTTATTGCCGAAACAAAAGGGCGCAAGTGCCGCGAGTTTCCTATGAAGATACGATCTTTTTTGGTTGAATGTATTGTATAGTGGTTTTAAACGTAGATTAGGAGGTGTCGGTACAAAACCCTTCTTTGTGCGTGGTCTGACAAGCACTTGGCTAGTTTTTCCATAATCATCAACTACTTGTTGAGACGGTTTGACGAATGAGCCCAAATACGGGTTTATCTTCTAAAGTTTAGGAGTTGCTATGGCGACCTTCTGTTTCCATCATCAGATCAGCTCGATGGTACCATAATATTGTATGTATTGTCACCTTACATAAGTATGCCCACCGTGGGATGAGCTGTAGCATCCCTGGAGTGCGGTGAAAATACTTCGATCGCCAACCCGCATGCCAATCGTGGTGATTATGACATTTACCCCCCATGTAACTGGGGGAGGCCTGTCCAGCAGTGGACGTCCTTGGGCTGATATACCTAGTGGTGGTACTTACATAAGTACGCCAAATTTCAGCACAATCGGCTTAAGATATCTATTTCAAAATCGAGTTACAAGATTCCACCCGAACAAACATACATACCACCGTATCAGCCGAAGGTTGTCCACTGCTGCTCATAGGCCTCCCCCAAATTCACGGGAGATATATGCAATAGTGTTCGTTCTTAGCGTTCGTGCTTAGGGATCTACCTGTTGTAATTAAGTCGACTAATGAGGATCTACTACGCATTCTAAAGTGGAGCGAGAGTTTTGGGCTGAAAGTTAATCCCAACAAAGACCCAAGTTATTATTATCGGCAGTAGTAATATGATTTCCAGAATCGACTTCGCCAATCTCCCTTCTGTATATTTCGATGGTATTCAGATTCCTTTCTCAACCCAGGTGAAAAATCTAGGGATTATTTTTATTATGGATCGCACTCTATCCTGAGTGCCGCAAGTGAGCGAGGTCAGCAGGAAGATGTTTGCTGCAGTAGCTTCTCTAAGCCGCCTTCGTAACTTCCTTCCCATCGCCACTTAAATTGCACTTGCCCAAACCCTTCTTCTCCCTATTCTCGATTACGCGGACATCTCATATCTTGATATCACTGAGGAGCAACTCAATAAACTTGAGCGTATTCAAATGTATGCATACATGAACCGTATGCATACATTTGAATACGCTCAAATTTTTGGGTTACGCAAGTATGACCATGTCTCTAGTTTCCGTTTAAAACTCAAGTGGCTCCAAATCCGTCTTCGTCGTAACTCTCACATTCTTTCTCTTCTCTTTAATATACTTTTTAATCCGGCAACCTCTCGCTACCTCAAGGAACGATTTAACTATCTGCGTTCAATTAGATCCTCTAATAAATTTCTTCTTGCTGTGCCTTCGTCCTCCTCTAAATTTTATAACAGTTCATTTACTTTTCAAGCAGTCCGACTATGGAACTCTCTGCCCCTTGATGTAAGACGGGCTAAATCTAGTGCGTCTTTTAAATCTAGTCTGAAAGAGCACTATTTGTCTCTTCCATAATATTTTTCGATACTGGTCTGTAGTTTACTTTTGGGTCTCACTTAAGTTTGTGGTATATTTATGTTTATTTATTTACTTATTTATGTATGTTTATTGTATATATATTTATATATAGTGCTTTATGTGGTTTTTATTATTATTATTATATTTATTTTTATTTCTACTAGTTATTCCTTTTGTTTGCACCACCCACTTATCATGTTTGTTTACTTTTTTTTTCTCCGCTACCCTAAGGTTACCTGGAAGAAATCGCTCATTTAGCGATAAGACCGCCTGTTGTTTACCTCTGCTTGTATCTTTATGCTGCTTCTATCTGTAATTCTTTTTTGAGGTGAGCAATAAAGCATATTGTATTGTAATTTCCACGCTTGGCATGCGGGTTGGCGATCGCAGTATTTCCACCGCACTCCAGGGATGCTGCTGCGGTGCTGCCCATCTTCCGGTGGTCTTGGTTGTAGGTTTAGGACATACCCGGGTCCAACAACACCGACCGACCAACATACATACCACCACCACCACCATATCAGCCAAAACACGTCCACTGCTGGACATGGGCCTCCCCCAAATTCACGAGGGGTATATGCCATAATCGCCACGCTTGGCATGCGGGTTGGCGATCGCAGTATCTCCACCGCACTCCAGGGATGCTGCTGCCCATCCCCCGATGGTCTTGGTCGTAGTTTTAGGACATACCCGGGTCCAACATACATACATACATTGCAAGTTAAATAAAAGCTTGTAATATAAGTAGGTACTATAATACCTTTAAATTAGTTTATAAGTACCTACCTATCTCCCAAATACTAACCTTTCTAAGGACTTTTATCTGACATAGTTTCGATTTCGCCTAAATCTGGAGACGACTCCATGGCTTTGCCTTGTTCTAACTATTGTTTTCTAAAATAGGCAAATAAAATTTATTTTTGCTTTACTTATAAATTTAAAAGAATATTTTATCAGTAGAAACATCTCGGTTTAGTATACACGAGTTTAAAAAAACGATTTATTTTATAATTGGAACATTATTTAGTTTGGCAAATAAAGTTATTTTGGGAAAATTACTTTAAAAAAATTACATTGCTCAATTGAACAAGCCTTCCTTTTTTTAGAGATCTTCACCAATTATTTTTAAATGAATAAAATACCACTTTAAATCAAACAGTATCCATAACGCGTGGGAGCTCGCCTAGCACAGGCCCAACGCTGACAGTAGTCGGTAGCGGACTGAGGGGGCACTGATTGCATAGAAAACACGCGGGCGGCTAGCTTATACCGTAAGGGCGTATGCGACAAAACAGTCTTTTTCAGTTTAAATAAAAACCATTGGTAATTTCATAAAATCCTTTTACAATATTGAAGTGTTTGTTTAGACAAATTTAAATGGAAAACTAAGAGACTTTAACAAGTGCCGTTGATCTGTAAAATGCAAATCTCTGTTTTTAAAGAGGTTTAAAAGAGAATTATTTTTGTGTTATGAAAGTTATCCAATCATGTAAAGCTTTTACAAAAGTAAAGCCAAAGATACTATGGATCATATAAAAAATAATCGGGTTCGTATGTTTCTTGGTTGCGGAGAAAAATTATAATCCCTGTCGCCAATATTTTCAATTCGTCGTCTTAAGTCTGGTCGGCAAGATGACTCGCACTTTCGCTTTTCGCTTCATAAGCTGTACAACTCAGCTTTTAAGTAGGTATTTACCCTGTTTTAAGTACCTATCCTATTACCTATCAGCTATTATTCTGTTTTTCAATAAATTTATATAATATTGGCTTTACACAAAAACTATCAAGAAAAAGTACGAATTATAAATAAGTATTTAATTCCCTGAACCGCTCGCTGCTTGTATTATTAATTTATTATACTGTGGCTGTATCCGCCGACACTGTCATTAGATTTTAAATCTTCAAGCTTAAACAGTAAAGTCGCCTTTTCAACGGATCGCTTTGATATCACTATTTTTTTTTTATATAATGTATTATAAGTTAATTTTAATTGAATATTGTGAGTTTGTTAATCACTATAGTTTTAAAATCATTATTATTATTGTCTACTTTTTTTTAGTTCTGCAATTCTGTTTTGAAAACGTTATAATTATCATTGTCAATTTATTTAATTGTATAATTCATGTGTTGACTTGTAAAAGTGCCCTTGTGGCCTATTTGCAGAATAATTTTTTTGATTTTGATTTGATTTTGAAAAAAGCTCTGCCAACTAATATTACTTTCGAGTATAATGATTATTAATGTATATAGAGATATGCCAAGCTGCTGAGGGCCTACCGCGAACTCGAAAATAGAACTTCGTATGTTACCGACTACCGTCCCTTTCCGTCTTATAGTGTATAACACGAGAGTGAAAGGGACGGCACGACACGAAGTTTGATTTTCGAAGTTCACGGTATACAACCAAGAGACGGCTTTCTAAGTACCGACGTGTTGGTTTGTAATAAAATGAAAGTGTAGGAGTAGAGTTTATCGATATTTATTCATCACTTGAGCAACTTCTGATTTTGAGAATCTCGCCGCGGATTCTCGCGAATAGATTCCTCAAATTACCTATAACTATAACCAAGGTTTATACCGCGACCTTCGAAAATCGAATTTCGTGTCGTGCCGTCCCTTTCACTCTCGTGTTACACTATACGTACACTATATGACGGAAAGGGACGGTGCGATACGAAGTTCGAGGTAGGCCCTAAGATCTTTGTGTTGTGAAGTTCTTGCATTGCAGTGTTGCCAGGATTGCATAAAAACGTATTTTCAGCCAATTTTTAAAATGATGTAGATAGAATCTTTATTGAATATTTTAACATTTTGTAAATCCACAAAGTTACGAATTAATGATTTTTATGGATAACGAATAAAGCACAAAAGGTGAAATTAGTAGATGTTATAGGTAGGAGTTTTTTTTATCTAGACACGCGGCAGCGGGCAGCGTGTCCAGCCAAGTCCACCGCAGGAACTGGCGGACAGCAGCCGTGTGTTATTTTATACGAACAGTTTGGAGCTACTTTTGACCCCCCCCCCCCCCCCCCCAATAATTCCAAATCCATTTAACATAAAAAACTGATATTTGGTACAGTCGAGTTCATAAATATATGAGCAAATCCAAGCCTTCAAAAATAAATGTACATAGTAACGTACAAATACATCTGAACTGATTTATCATTCGAAAATATATACACGTGTCATCCGTCATATTCATCTGAGCAAGCCTCTCAATAATATTTAAGCAACTGAAACATTATAAATATATCTGTACAACGATTTTAACGAAATTATTTAAACGAGTGGAAGCACATGACTATTGAGACAAGGGTTATTTTCAAATATTTGTAAACAGGTAGTGGCACATAAATATATGTACTCACGTTTTCCAATTTGTTGTGAACAAGTAGGATCTCATAAATATTTTGACGACCTGTTTAGCCTAGTTGGTAGTGACTCTGCCTCCGAAGCTAGAGGTCCCGGGTTCGAATCCCGGCCAGGCCATTTATTTGCGCATTTTTCACGAATATTTGTTCTTGGTTCTTGGATGTTTTCTATGTATTCAAGTATGTATTTATCTATATAAGTATTTATATCGTCGTCTAGTACCCATAGTACAAGCTTTGCTTAGTTTGGGACTAGGTTGATTTGTGTAAAATTGTCCCCCAATATTTCTTTTATTATTATTTATCTGTACAGATAAAACATTTTGAAGTTTCACAAATGACAATCATCGAAAAGAGTACTATACTGTCATATGATACATTTGTCTCTTTCAGTTTGAGTGGCACGTCATCGAACTGTCATTAATCTGCGTGCTACTTTTTTTACTATTTTGTGATTTATACTCGGTTTAAAAGAGTTTGATATCAACATTTATTACTGTCTTCTGAATATTTTTCTTTTTTCTGTCAGTTTTATTCAGTTTTTATGAGTTTCTACTTGTTCACATAATTTTGGCACACCTTATTGCAGAATTTGATACTAAAGTGAAATGTTTTTCTTTGCAAATATTTATGAGCTCCTACTTGTTCACAACAAGTTGAAAAACGTTACTACATATGTTTATGTGCCACTGCCTGTTTATAAATATTTGAAAATAATCTTTGTCTCAATAGTCATGTGCTTCCACTCGTTTAAATAATTTCGTAAAAATCGTTGTACAGATATTTATTACGTTTCAGTTGCTTAAATATTATTGAGACGCTTGCTCAGATGAATAATAACGGATGACACGTGTATATATTTTCGAATGATAAATCTGTTTAGATGTAATTGTACGTTACCCTGTACATTTATTTTTGAAGGGTTGGATCTGCTCATATATTTATGAACTCGACTGTACATGTATTAAGATCCTTTAGCACTACTTTTTCTATGCAGTATGTTATAATACCATGACAGCTGTTGGATATTTAAGAAAACTGCGAAGTTAAGGCTCAAAATACATTAAGCCGCAATAAATTAGTTTACTGTAAACAATCTCGTGCCAGACTTGGCACCTTCTCAGACAATCTATGGAACTTGGCACCCATTTAGATCTCAATTATTTTGTCGGTGAAGATGAAAACCACACACCGCACATTGAACTTGGCTGCCATTTTCACATTTATGTTTTTGATGGGTTTATATATTACAGACATACATACAAATACTTTATTTTGCAAGAAAAACGGTTGTAATGATCTTAACTTACTTAGTACAAAATATTCAGCACAACCTTAATAAGCCAATACGTATGGCATGCAAAATATTAACTGTTTATGCGATTAGGTAGGTAGGTTCATAAATTCCATCTTAAGTTTAGTTGTAATGCTTGACCCCCGACACAAAAAGAGAGGGGTGATATAAGTTTGACGTGTCTGTCTGTGTAGATACACAGACAAATTCACGATACATAGATGTGTATCTTCTGTCTGTGGTATCGTAGTTCCCAAACAGATGAATCGATTTTCATTTTGTTTCATGAAAATATGTTCAACCGTTTTTGAGATATTGTGCTTTGAAATGAAAATGTCGGGGTTTTTTCAACTTTTCTAATTTAAGGTTTTATTTCCTTACATTATTCCATTACATAAATTATAACAAAAATTCATCTTAAGTCAGAAGTTACAATACAATACAGTACGAGTACTCCTTATTGCTTACCTCGATTAAGGGACACAGTACAGTACATAATAACAATATTACATCATCACACATAAGCATAACAACAGTTATTATACTAAGTCGCTTACATACTAGTCATTAGTCGTATTGGAGTTTTAGTTAATACCGTATTTATCCGGCGTCGGCGTAAAATCGTACGAAAGTTTTCTTTTCCAACAATTAATAAGTTCGGCTATTACTCGTTAACTAGCAATATCTACTTAGCTCAGCTGAGCTATCTGTGATAGTTTCCTTTTAAATTCATTATATCGTCAGTATAAGTATAATGACGACATAACACCAAACCAAAACCAGATAACTGGCTGCAACATAGTGTCGAGAAAACGCTTGATGAAAGTTAATTAGTCACTTACATGTATATAATTAAACTCAGGTTTTTGCTTTATTTAGTTCAAATTTCAGTCTCAGAGGTAAAAATCGAGATTTGGTTATACGAAAATTGAAAATATTGCTTATTTGCCCTCATTTAAAAAAGGGAGTGCGGTTACTACGTTTTAGAAAAAAAAACAAAATAATAGTCGTTTTGCTGTATAAATTACATGTTCATGAAATACAAACCAGTTTTATGTTATTTTGCTTAAAAAGAACGTTATAATATCTGAATATTAAAGATAGATGAACGAATCAGTAAAAATATTGTAAGCAATTTATCATTTATCACTTTTTGCCTGTACGTAAAATGAAGTTTTGTGTAATATCATACTTTATAGGGATCTGTAGCCAAATGGAGAAAAATGAAACCCTTATGCATTCGTCATGTCTGTCTGTCTGTCCGTCCTTATATCACAGCCCATTTACTCGGAGACTATGACCACTAAAACTATAAAAGTTGGTGTGAAGGTGTATGTTATGAACCGCTATAGAAATATGAGGTAAAATTACGAAAAAAATATTAAATTGGGGGGCACCCTTTACATGTAACAGGGGTCATGATTATTTTTCAATGCACATAGGCGTGGCGGATAGGCCTTCTAAAATGACATGAGGTTTTTATTAAACTTTTCCATTTAAGTCAACTGTTGGTGAGATATTAGCTGTCAAAGTCGTAAAAAGTGTGTGTCCGTCCCCTCCAGTTTCCAAACTATGGAGTTTAAAATACTGAAATAAATGAAGATGATATACATTAATAAATCCTTTCAACGATTTTTGGTTTAAGCAAGATAGGTTCAACGGTTTTTGAGTTATTACTGAAAAACTTTCTTGATAAAACAATTGGGTATAAGTGCCGCAAGTTTCTTATGTAGATACGACCTTTTTTGATTAAATGTATTCTTCTTCTTCTCGTGTCGATGGTTTCAGACTGTGTGGGACCAGAAAGTGGCGACGCTTATCGCCCTGTCTGTCGCGTCTCGAAGGTCTTGCTCGGAGCAGGCGTGCTGGCACGCTGGGCAGGACAACATGTGCTTCATTGTTTGGGGAGCCGTCCCGCACAAATGTATTAAATATATTGAATAGTGGTTTTAAATGTTGATTAGGAGATGTCGGTACGGAACCCTTCTTTGTCCGTGGTCCGACGCGCACATGGCCGATTTTACTAATGGATTACTTACTAAAATATTAAATAATTTTATTGACTACGCACAATGAAGGATTCCATACTTACTACTATTCCACATTTAAAAACACTATACCGAGGGCCTACTCCGAACCTCGAAAATCGAACTTCGTATCGTGCCGTCCCTTTCCGTTATATAGTGTATAACACGAGAGTGAAAGGGACGGCACGACACGAAGTTCGATTTTCGAAGTTCAGAGTAGGCCCTGTGTACATTGAATCAAAAAAGATCGTATCTACATAGGAAACTCACGGCACTTACCTCCTTTTGTTTGTGCTTGGCAGTTTTTCAGCGATATCTCTAAAACTATGCATAGAAAACTGCCAAGTTTAAGGCTGAAAATGCATTAAGCCGCAATAAATTAGGTTTACTGTAAACAATCTAGTGCCAGACTAGCACCTTTCAGATAATTTACGGAACTAGGTACAAATTTAGATCTCAGTTTTTTTCTAGGTGAAGGAAGACGACAACCACGCATCGCATATTCTTAACTTGAACTTGGCTCCCATTTTCACATTTGTGTTTTTTCAAGATTTTATTCTACCATTTTGTCCGCGTGTTTGATAATTGATATATACACCCATGCCAAATTTCAGCATTTTAGCAGTAACAGTCATTGAGCTAAGCCGTGAGCGGAGCTGGACATGGCAAAACCATTACGGTTCCTTGCTTCCTACGAAACCCTAAAAATCAATCGTTTGATTCGACTTATCCGCGGACGTGTTTTATTATATAACTAGCATTTGCCCGCGGCACCGCCCGCGTACTAAGCGAAATTTATAACCGTCTACAAAAAACAGGTTCGCATGTTTGTCCACGATTATCTCGCGTTTGGCTGAACCGATTCAGATGCTGTCTCCAGAAAAGTAGTTGTTAGATCCTTGGGGTTTCGGTATACTAAGTTTGGTGATTGTGATTCATTAACAGATGAACAGATGAAAAGTCAGTATACATTCTGAGACCCGGCAAACTGTTGAATTTCATTTGATTTTGGCAAAAATAAGGATCGAAAACTATTATCATACATTTCCGAGGGAAAGGGCCGATGAAATAAAAGCATGTCTTAAATGACCCTTAGTAAATATTTTTCTTCTTCTTCTTCTTCTTCTTCTTCTAAAAGTATCTGTGTACTACAGTAACACCAATAGGTCTGTAAACGACCAAGCAGCGCGCAGCGGTCATAAACTCTGGTCCTTTGAAGTACAGAAATACGGCTAATTCAATATCACGTGTAACATTTATTTTTCCTAAAATTAAATTGATTAGGTAGGTTTTGCCAGTTCCCATTGGAGCATCCAAAAAGAAAATTTGGCCTCACTTCCATTCGCACTCCTTACTGTCAGTCCGTCTGTTACAACCAAGTTGCTTTTACTGGACCGATTGAATTGCAATTTGGCACAAACTATCAAGAATTTAGAGCGCTCGTGGCCCAGCGGCAGCCGCCTACCGCGTGCGGTGTGCGAGGTTAAGCAATGTGGGCGCAGGCGCAGGTCAGTTCTTGGATGGGTGACCGCTTTGAGTGGTTACTAACTGACTCTCATGCTTTGGAAGGCACGCTAAGCCGTTGATCCCGGTTGCAATCGTTAAGCCAAGTTAGAGGCCTTCGAGTGGCTTGCAAACTTCTAACAGTCATGTTGCTCACTCACTTTACAAAGGGGGGTCGAAGTTGCACCACGTCCGTAGGGAGTACCCACCTTTACCCTATACGTGACCCCTGGGTGGTGCTAAAAATGCATCAAAAACTGGCAACCGTACTTATCTTCTTGAAAATCTCACGGTTCGTAAATAAATGCCATACGGTTAATAAAATCCAAAGATTGATTGAAATGGAAAAAAATATCGAAACCTCTATGTCGTTTTTAAAAGCAAATCCATAGATACCCCACACGCCTATATAGTAACATTAAACTTTTTTGCATACAGGAATGTATGGAGTGCCAAATGTTACCTCAGATTCGTATTAAGAGACCTCGGACGCTCAGATATCGATTTTTAACGAAATCGGGACGAAATAAAAGAAAATCAATATGGCCGCCACTTTCACAAATTTTACCTCTGTTTCGTATTAAGAGACCTCTCGGACACTCAGATATCGATTTTGAACGAAATCGGGTTGGGAATGAAGAAAATCAATATGGCCGCCACTTTTTCCAAATTTTACCTCGGATTCGTATTAAGAATTCTCTCGGACGCTCAGATGTCGATTTTGAACAAAATCGGGACGGAAATGATAAAAATGAATATGGCCGCCACTTTTTCTAAATTTTACCTCGGATTCGTATTAAGAGTCCTCTCGGACGCTCAAATATCGATTTATGTCGAAATCGTATCGGACGGCACTGATTAATAAAACCACTTACAATATGATTACATTGAATCAAAAAAGGTCGTATCTTCATAGGGAACTCACGGCACTTCATGCGCCTTTAGACCTTATAAGGAACTTACATGCCAAATTTGGTATATCTCGAACCAGCAGTTTGGGCTGTGCGTTGATATGTCACTTACTCAGTCAGTCAGTTTCTTCTTGCCATTTGGTACCTACTTTTAAGTTTTCATGCCCGCAATAATAAATTTCAAAATCAATTTCGAAATCAACGACCCAAAAAATCATAAAAATCACACCCATATTAATATTTAGACATTCCAACCCCCTCGGACCCCAACAGAGGGGATGGTATTTCACGTCCTCCACGAGGGATTTTAAGATCATTGTTATTTTCGTAATCAGCGACCCGATAAATCATAGAAACAACACCCATATCGATTTTCAGAATTTCTCACCAAATTTCCCCCTTTTAGGGGTTGATTTCTCAAAAAACCTGAAACACATGTTTACTCATTTATCGTTAGAAATACTCCTGTGAAGTTTCGAATAAAATAATCCAACTAATCTTGATTCCCCATACAAACATCGGACCCCTTAGGGGTTGAATTTTGAAAAATCCTTTCTTCGTGCACCCCTAGACCTTATAAGGAACCTACGTGCCAAATTTGGAATCTCTAGGACCAGCGGTTTGGACTCTGCGTTGATATGTCAGTCAGTCAGTCAGTCAGTCAGTTTCTTCTTTTATATATTTAGATATATAGTACCTGGGCGACCGAGCTATAAGCTAGCTAGATATTTTTTTCGTTCTACGAAACCCCTATATTGAAAATTTCATTAAAATCGTTAGAGGGGTTTTCGAGATTTCAATTACAAACAAATAAATATACAAATGTTGCTCGTTTAATAGTATAGGATAGGATTTTACTATATCATAGCACTTTTAATTACATATTTTTAGCAACAAGTGATTTCCGTAGTTGGCAACACTGAACGCCATACATACGGGCCGACGTCGACGCGACGCGCGCGCAATGGAATTATGGAACGGACGCTGGCGAAAGTGGCTATGTTGAAAACCATTTGAAAACGACATAATTCTGTTAATTGTTAATCTTAGAGGAAATTATTGTATTGAAACGATGCTCGCTTGCCTTGATCCAAACTAGTGAATAAAATAAACGCAAAGCTGAAGCGAAATCGGTGAAAATGGACCAAAGTAAGTGATTGATTTCTAATTTCTTACCTATGTATTTTACTCAGAATTCCAGGGTATCTTGTAATTCTGTAGAATAATTCTAGAATATCGGATCGCATGTAACGCTAATTTTCATAGGTAGACTGTCCTGTACAGTATTCTAGTAGTTTGTATTATATGACCGTAACAAATAATGGCGGCATGGCGTCTTTCCTAGTGAAAGTACCTACTGAAATTGCATACTTTGAAGCAAAAAATCTTCTCGGAATAATTTCCTGACTTTTGAGGTATTAGGGTTTATTCACATATAATAGGGATTATTAGCTTGTATGAAATCAAGTTGGTCCGAATTATTTTACTTTTTATATTTTAGCTTTCTTAGTACTTATGTCAAATTAAAACCACCAATTTAAGAAACTTCTGGTAACTGCGTACCTCGGACTGAATACTTCATATAATCAGGATAGAACTTCAGGTAAGTTCGTTTAATCATGTAATTGACCGAGCGAGCGAAGCGTCTCCGTTTCAGCTTTCGTCAAAACCGATTCTCGTGAAATTTTGTGAGCAGGTTCGATAAATATATAGATTTTTTGTCAGTTTTTGGACATTTTTTGAAATTTGAAAAAAAAAATTTTCGCGAGGTCTACAGCTCACTCATTAGTTACCTAATAGGTATAGTCGAGTGTCTTCGGATTTAGATTCATCGCAAATTGTCATTGCAGAGAGGAGTCAAGCAGAGGTCAACAAGATTCCTGATAGCCAGGTTCAAGAGATGTTTAGTTCGAGCCCAGCCGGGTTTGTGATCTAGAATTTAAGTATATTTTAAATAGGTGTATAGCTATTAATTAATTAATGTAAGCAGCCAGTTGCAGTAAACCAGCCTTACATTATCCAATTTGCAGACCGATTCATTTTTGAAGTAGCCTACACTAGCAAGCAAAGCTGGATCAGATCAGAAGAGGTACACCTGATCTAATTATTATGGGCTTAACATAAAGTGTGCTGTCCACACAATTAATTTATAGTAAGGAAATTATCTAATTATTTTTATAGTTGTCAAATTTAACCTACTTATTCAAATTTTGATTTAAATTTGTATATTGTTGCATTTCATAACTGTGTCACAAAATGTAACTGATGATGGATCCTGAAGGTACAGTCAGCATCAGATATACTGACACTGGGAAATTCCCAAGAAGATGAGCACACACCCGTTTTTCTTTACAATAAAGTGGCGTGCCTATCTTCTTGGCACTTTGACTGTGCATGCTGATGCTGACTGTACCTACTGCAGCTCAGGTTTGATTCTACAACATAGGTATACTGCTATACCTGATGTTTAAGCTAATTGACTCATCGTGGTGAGCTGTGGTGAGCTCTTCGGGACTGTAATCACAAAATTAACCTGATGATAACTACTGAAGTTACTTATAGCAACTGAGAATTGCAAAATATGTTGTTTTGGCTCATTTGATTATTTTAGAAGAGAACTTGTAACAGTATCACAAAATCTGTCAGAAAGTAAGTAAGTACCTTGATGAAGGATGAATTGATACATCATCGAATTCATACATACATAATCTCACACCCTCCCTTTGAACTAGGTAAGGTACCCTTGTCTCCTCCACATTCATCTCTCTTTTCATACAGGCTTAGTGGTTTTGGGTGCTTTTAAATTAGCTTTCCCTTTCACCCTTCCATTATAAATAATAAATGGCCATTAAGTATGGATAATCTTCCCCAGGGCCGAAATTTTTTGTCGTATTATATGTAATTTCACTAAATATGTTACTTAAACGCTGTTAGTTTAAGAGATAATAAAAATTTATATTTTTTAATTTATTTTATCTAAACTACGGAACCGATTTTTTTTCTTTTCTTAGATAGCAAACATCATTTGCAGTTATTTTATCAATAAAATAAAATTCTATAAGTTTTTTGAATTCACTTGAATTAAACCAGCTAGACTCTTTTACATCAGATTCATTATGGAGACCAACAATCAAAATTATTAACCTCTGCTCATTATTATTATTGTTAACAGTTTTGGGCCTTTTTTATTTGCATTAAAAGAAAACAATTTAATTGTTACAGGAACAGCCATCTGTTAAAAGATGGAAAACATTTGTAACAATGTCTCGTAAATATTTACGAACTGTTATTCGTAAAGAATCAAATCCATCTATCAGTATTACAAACGAATCTCCTATCAGCTTTACAAATGAATCTCCTCCTATCAGCATTACAAATTAATCTCCTCCTATCAGCATTACAAATGAATATCTTCCTGTCCGCATTACAAATAAATATCCTCCTATTAGTATTGCAAATGAATCTGCTCCTATCAGCATTACAAATGAATCTCCTACAAGCATTACAAATGAATCTCCTTCTATCAGTATCACATGTAATACCACACTGTCTTTGCCTTTACCATTAGATGTTTGTAATGTGACCACAATTATGTCCTCTCCATTTAATGTGTCTTCATCAGTTCAATATGTTGAGACCCTGGCATCTACAGATACAAATGTAACAAATTTAAATCAAGATTTATAACAGTGGGCAGTTGAAAATAAAGTTACTCTCAAAGTTTTTAATAATCTTTTAAGAATTAAAAAAAAGTTAATTGTGTACAGGAACTTACTAATCTCCCTTCTGATTGTCGAACAATTTTAAAAGTGGATAAAAAAAGCAATATTGTTAATACCACTTCGGGTAACTATTACGATTTTGGATTAGCAGAAGGAATATGTTATATATTGCAAAATGATAGAACATTGTATGATCAAGTAGTCTGCTTTGATTTAAATATTGATGATGGTTTACCACTAACAAAAAGTTCTGGTAGCCAATTTTGGCCATTGCTAGGTAGTATCTGTTCAAGCAAAAACCCATTCCTTATAGGTGTTTGGCATGTTTATAAAAAACCCCAGCATCCTAATGAAATACTGGGCCCGTTTATTACAGAATATTTAGTTTTAAAAGAATCTGGTATATTGTATAACAATCAAAAGAAAGATATTTCTTTGTTTAATATAATTTGCGTCGCTCCAGCTAAATCGTTCGTACTGTGCATAAAAGGACACAATTCTTATTTTGGGTGCACAAAATGTATTACTGAAGGCACTTATTTAAATAATAGAGTTTGTTATGGTGTCTTAAATGCAGCATTACGAACAGATAACAATTTTCGTACTGGGTTTTATGGTGAAGATTATTATGTAAACACGACCCCGTTGTTACATTTGGAATTAGATTTAATTAAAAATATTCCATTGGATTATATGCACTTGGTGTGCTTGGGTGTCATGAAGAGATTGATTTCATTTTGCTGTAAAGGTAATATGTCTATACGAATGATGGCAAATGACTTAGATGATGTTAACAAAACAGTCCTAGATATGAGGAATCACTTAAGCTATAAAGAGGTTGCACGAGTACCAAGGCCTCTTTCTTGATAGTGACAGATGGAAAGCCACTGAATTCAGGCAATTTTTACTTTACTTGGGACCTATTGTGTTAAAGGGTAAATTAAAGCTAACACAGTATATGCATTTTCTCAGTCTCAGTTGTGCAATTAGAATATTATGTAGTACTGAAAATCTGTGATGCATAATGATTAATGATTATGCCAAAGAATTACTAGTGTATTTTGTAAAAAAATATTCAAAATTGTATGGTGAACAATATATTTCTCATAACGTCCATAATTTGATACATTTAGCTGATGACGTATTAAATTTAGGACCATTGGATAGTTTCTCAATATGAAAATTACATGTCTGAAATCAAAAAAAGCCTAAAGAGCTGTAATATGCCATTACAACAAATCATAAATAGAGAACACGAAAAGCGGTCTCTCCAAAAATGTAATGAAACTTTTTAATCAAGTAAAACTGTCTATGGTTATATTACTACATACAGTGAACCCCTTTTAAATGACAGCTTGGTAAAGACATACAAATCAGTCAGCTTTTTACATTTTAAACTAGGCACTGATAGTAAAAATAACCACTGCGTCCTGAAGGACGATACAGTTATCAGAATTGTATAACTCAGTGTGAAAATACAAAAACAACTTACATAATTTTTTCAAAGATATTTATGTTACGAAAGTTGTTTCACACAACCTTGTCAATCTTCTTTATTCTATGGGGGCACTGTAACAAATTTATGCAGTATAAACTAAATTGTTAATTTGGAACAAGTCCTTACAAAATGTATTAATTACGAAAACTATGTAATACACTTTATAGTCTGATTTAGTTACATGTTCATAGCAGAAGGTGCCATTTGGGTTGCTGACCCAGCTGCTAGGCACTCGTTCAATTTTACCTCCCATTATTAGTATGTCGATTGTCTGCAGGTATATACCTACATAACTTTATATACATTCATATTGTAAACCCTCTTCTTTAATGAGGTACATGTTTACTCAATTGTTATTGTTAATTAGCTATTAAAACCACAGACCCGATAGCAGCCGCGGGCATCTTCAGGATGGGTAAGAAAAACTAAATTCCTTTTACCTGTGTATATTTATTTATTTATTTCAATAGGCATAGTTACAAGCTATAAACTTAAACATTAGGATATAATTCAATGTTGTGACATTTATATAAATAGATTTTAGATAATAAATAGATTCGATGAAATTATATTTCCATCGCTTTAAGCTTTTAAGTATAGTAGTTACATATTAAGTTTCCAATTTCCATCATAAGAAGGTATAAAAGACTTCTCTTCTACTGTTCCAGTTTGACACACCGCGTACCGCCGTGTTTGCCTACTCTGTAATAACATGGTCAGTAAACAATGAAGAATATGTATCTGCTGCTCCAAGGAATTGGATAAATGAAGAAAAAAACATGTGCATGTGGCCAAAAAATAAGAACATTGAAAGGAAGGCAATCAAATCGGGTATGAAACCAGAAGAAGACTGGAATGATCTAAAAAATATCACTATAGTGGGACATTATGGTAACTATAATCATTATATTGTGTGGCAATGGCTAGACTATGCCAAAGACACTTGCTATTTGTGCTCAAAGGTTAAGTGGAAGAGATCCCTTATGGGGATGAGTGAGTTCGTATTTGTAATTTTGTTCATCTGTCTTGATTGTATTTTTAAAATGACATTTTTAATTTATTTAATCAAGGTTTATCAACAAATGTTTACACCGATGCTTAAATTAATTTACATGAGTACTTGTTTCTACGAGTAGTGTAACACATACTTAAAGATAAACTCCACATGCATAATTTGTGAAGATAAAACTAAAATTGGAACTTGATGGGTATACATTTTTATTTATTAATTACAGCAACGCTTACTGAAGCAAATGAAGTAGAAACACGAAAAACCGAGGCAACTAGTGAGTCCGACACAGCTGCAGCATTAGAGGAAAATAAAAAAAGACGAATAATAAAAAATACCGTGATGACTCTATTTCACCTCCGCCTACTTTCAAACAGACCATACAATGTGCATCGCGAGAATTGGATAGTGATGACAACAGCTTATCTGTCAGCCCAATGAGAACAAATACTGAAGAATCCGGTTGCATTAGTGTTGTTGCTGAGGAGGATAATGAAGACAAATTGGGTATGTACTTGAAGAGCCGTTACATGCCGACATCCATTTTAGCCGATTTTAACATTCTCTAAACTCACTCAGGGATTTGATCAATTTACTGTAAGGGAAATGATGAAATGGACTAGCCATCTTAACATCCTGTGTGATTTGGTCATACATATCCTTTAGTGTTTTGATTATTTCCCTGCTTCATTGGCATTTGTAACTTTGTATGAATTTTTTTTTAATGGGATTGCTCTAGACCAGCATCTAGCCAGGGGGCATAATTATCTTTGATATTTGACTATACAACAATTGCTTAATTAATAATAATAAATACAACCTCTTTGTATGCAGGTGCTGCAGTTTCAGACGGTGCTAGTGACCTTACTGTGGAATTTGATCATACATTGACACCAGAAGATATTCGCAGAGCACAGATCACTTATCAAGATGATCGTATATCATTCACAGGAATTACTAGTGAAACCTCATCTTTCGCGGCGAATAGTACTGATTCACTTACACAACAGTTAAGTAAGTTTGAAAATGGATCTACTCATTACACGAACAGGAAACCCGTCGAAACAGACGTAAACCGTTGGCCATGGTGTTTCAAAAATTACGTCTATATGACGACATTCATGACGAAATGACTAATTCTTACCTTGCATTTTTTGTTTTGTAATTTGTTTACTAAATAAGTTTTGTCGGCCTGTTTAGCTTAGTTGGTAGTGACACTGCTTCCGAAGCTAGAGGTCCCGGGTTCGAATCCCGGTAAGGGCATTTGTTTCTGTGGTGACCAGAAAAAATTGTTCCTGAGACTTGGATGTTTTCTATGTATTTAAGTATATATATCGTCGTCTAGTACCCATAACACAAGCCTTATTGAGCTTACTACGGAATTAGTTCGATTTGTGTTGAAAAAAGTTGTCCCCTAATATTTAATAAGACAAGTTTAAACAAAAGGCATCCAGTGCCAAAATCAATGACGATCGGTTTAGGCACTGAGAGGTGAAAGCGGAGCAAAACATCATTTTCACATTCTCGTCTTATTCATTACTAATATCTCGCGTACTTCACTTCACGCCGTAAGCTCGGTTTTTATACCTCGAGCACAGAATAATTAATAGCACTTTTAACAGACAGGTACAGAAGCCCATCTGCCTTAGCGATTACGTTAGCTGTCAAATTTTAGTCCTAAATAATATTAGAGGAAGCTAGGGTTATTAACAGATGAAACCAACATAATGACATAATTTTTGGTTCGTACATAGTGTTAAAAATTACCTTTACAGTACATATGGTGCTATATTACCGCACAAGTGCGGTAATCAGCAGATTACGTGCAGATGTCGAAACTTTAAAGAGCCATATGTACTGTAAAACGTACGATACACGTGCGAACAGGTAATTCGCAACTCGTGTCGATTTAAAACACTCCCTTCGGTCGTGTTTTAATTTATCACCACTCGTTGCGAATTTCCTGTTCTCTGCACTTGTATCGTAATATACTATTACAGTACATATGGTGCTACATTACCGCACGAGTGCAGTAATCAGCAGATTACGTGCATATGTCGAAACTTTAAAGAGCCATATGTACTGTAAAACGTTGTACGATACACGTGCGAATAGGTAATTCGCAACTCGTGTCGATTTAAAACACTATTCGGTCGTGTTTTAATTTATCACCACTCGTTGCGAATTTCCTGTTCTCTACACTTGTATCGTAACTATTAACCTATTTCAAAACTTACCATTTCGCGCCATAATGACGGTTGGATATGGCTGCCTCAAGTTGCAAAAGCTTGCGCGAGTGCTAATCAGTTGTAGCAAAGATATATACTAACGTAAAGTTGTAGGCCGCTACGCGTACGGAAAAAGCCGCTTTCTGGTCAAGTGTAGTAATAAAATGATGCACAACACGGGAGGTAATAAATAAAGCCCTCGATCGCATATATATACGTCCCTCGCCTACAGCTCGGGCCGCAAAATCTTTGCTTTACCACCCTAGTTGTGTAATGTACTATATTAACCACCGCCGCGTAATTACATTTTTCACTTATGTTACAGGTCAAGTTATGAATGAGCTGAAATCTCTCAAATCTATCGCTGTATTACTATGCATCGAGTGGAAAACATCTTAGATACACTTAAGAGCATTCGAGTACTTACCTCAAAGTGAGAACAGACCCTCCCTACTTCCTATCCCGCTGCCGCTGATGGAATCATGCCAACTAAAAAGCTTAGAGGAGAAGATGGCGGATGAACAATGGGAAAAACAATTGGTAATATGTGTTTTTATAGCTATTAATTCAATGCAAATAAAAAAATACCCTTTTGTAAATAAAAAAATAGCAATTTTAATCAAAAATACTGATTGCACAGCAAAATAGTTACATCAAAATATTACAATAGCTCTTGTGAGCTGTAGACGCAGCGATTCTTTTTCAGTTTTCGAAATTTCCAAAAAACTGACTTGATAAAAATATCTATATAATTATCAAACCGGCTTACAAAATTTTACGTGAATCGGATGAGAAATGCGACCTGGAGAAGAGGACAGCCGGAAATCCGCCGGCCGGACATACGAAATAATTTTTGCGAAGCTGAAACAGAGACCTTGGTTTCACTCGTTCAATTAGCAATAATTTAAGTTTATGACGCAACCCTATTTATTTATTTTTATTTTATAAATACATATCTAATCGTTATTAGGGCACAAAAAGCTAATATCATATTTTTATAGGAATAGGAGCCCGGGGCTCCGTCGAAACTAGTCTAATAAAAAAATAGATTAGGTTAGAAATTATACGGTATAAGTAAAAAATGAGCAGTTTCACCGTGAAGAGGTAACAGACGGATAGATAGTTACTTTTTCGTATTTACTTATATAATATTAGTATAGATAAACGAATTTACCCACATAAAAATACCCCTTACTCTTCACATAGCTTTCATAATTTGAGTTGGGTAGAGCCCACAAGATAAGATAACGTAGACCCACAACAATTCAATTTGCTTTTGTCCTGTACCGTATTAACATAAACTAACACTGCCTGTTTATTGTTACAGTTGCTGTACGTGAATCATTCTCCAATATAACAGACGATGGGTTTGAACGCCATGTAATGAGCTGGTTTCAGCATGCTGTTACAAGACTGAAAAGGCAAAACTAAGTTTAATGCTGTTTTCTACTGAGATTTCTGTTCACTACTGAGGGCCGATGATGCTATTTAGTTTTTGATCCAAAGCCATTGTACTGCGTTAACTGGATCAACTCTGCTCGAAAATCTAAGGCCTACCCTATTTTCTACAAAATTTAATTTTCTAAAGTATCGTTTGCTATAGCCCATTTTTCTCTGAAACCGCAAAATAAGCAGGCAATAGTTTAGAACATAAGTGATTCCTCATATCTGGGACTAACATCGGGTCGACCTTATTTATTATAAAATCAATATTATGCATCTTTAAAAAAAGTTAGAACTCGTGATAGTCCATCACGTTCAAATTTCAAAATCACTTTATTGGCTAGTGGATAAAGTGAACTTTCGGGCGCAGAATTTGATCGATAAAGTAAGACTACAAACAGGTAAGGTGAAAAATATATCATTATATATTAAATATTACTCTTGTATAGTGTAATATCGTAAAAAATATTCAAAATTGTAATTGTGTGTACAATATATTTCTCATAACGTCTATAATATGACACATTTAACTGATGAGTGTTGACGTATTAAATTTTCGATAGTTTTTCAGCATTTCAACATAGAAAATACATAAATGACATCAGAAATTAGGTTTAAGCATAGAAAAATCAAACAATGTGTACTAGGTTTTTTTTCTTAATTGTTAATTGTTTAATCTGCACAAGTGAGAAACTTGTAAACACTGAAAGACAGAAAAAAAACTCGCTAGTTCACAACTATTTATGTGACACACAATGAGTGAAATTTCAATATATTATGGTCTTAAGGTTATTTAATCAGACATGTGAAAGAACTACTTTTTTAATTTTGAAAGACTTGTACTGTGACTATATAATTGTAATCGAAACCAGTACAAAAGGGAACTCCGTTTAATTTCGTTTCTGTTTTTATTTTCGCTGTTCCGCAATGTTAATTTAATAAATGAAGCCTTTATCAAATTTACTGGTTTTTATATTTTGTCGACATCAACATTATTAACTTGAAGTTTTGTTTTTATTCGTTGTACTTATAAATTTTCTCATACTATGCATATAAAATCTGTGTTCAAGTTGCCTGTTAAACTTCCCTTCTGTCTTGTTAACTTACATATATGCAACAAGTTGCAGAATAGTAGTATGTAACTATAGTAAACCAAGAGTAACGAAAACACAAAAGTAGTTTCAAAACGTGACCAAAATGCATTGCTATTGTATTTGGAGCACTTGTGTGATTTCGACGTTGTAAATCGAATAGCGATAGTAAGTAGTAATCACTTTGGTCATGTGTTAAACCCACTTTTGTTTTTTAGTCTTAGTTTTCTATAGGTACTTTTCTGCAATTAACTTGTCGTATGTGAGTTAATGTTGGAAACATGTTTTGATTTGTGTCTTGTCACATCACGTCCCGACTGCGCTCTTTACTCTGACAACAGTTAACAAAGCTGTAAGGATGTTTATTAGGCAACTTGAACGCAGATTTTATTTGCAATGTCATGATAACAACAAAAATTCAAGTTACATGAACCCTACATGCTCAAGTCATCCGTATGTTACGAATGTAACATTGCCATCACCATTTCAATGGAAGTTACGTGCAAGTAATATGTGCAGTATTAACGCGATATTAAATGTGCGAGTCACCTGTATGTTACAAACGTAACATTGCCATGACCATCTAAATGGGAGTTACGTGCAAGTAACTCGTGCATTATTAACGCAACATTACATATGCAAAGTCACCTAAATATTACGAATATTACTTTGCCATGACCATCTAAATAGAAGCTACGTGCAAGTAACATGTGCATTATTAACGCGACATTAAATGTGCAAGTCACCTGTATGTCACGAATGTAACTTAGCCAGCAAATAACATATGCATTATTAACGCGAAGTTAAAAGTGCAAGTTCCCTGTATGTTATGAATGTAACTTTGCCGTGACCATCTAACTGGAAATTACGAGCAAGTAACACGAGCATTATTAACGCGATATTGCATTTGTAGGTTGCCGGTAAGTTCCAACTAAAACGGCTTTGTAACGTTTATACTTAAACTTTCAGATGACTTTCGAACGCAACGTTACTGTAACCTATATTTATGAAATTTGACAAAAAATTCAAATTAATAGTTGCTGTAATTTATATAAATTAACTTGCAGAAATTTACAATAAAACCATTCTAGTACGTTACCACTGTTAAGTCCACGAAACATTCCAAATGATACTTGTTGAAAGTTTTATCTGATCTATATGAGCAACATTGCATCTAATGTTTCTGGGACGGCCGTTAGGGCTACTTATAGAAGTACATGTAACCTTGCTAGAACATTACAACTTCCCATTTGTAACTTACAACCTCCCGATTTATACTTTCCGTAATATTTATGCAACATATGCGTGCTCAGTGGGTATAGTAGTGTAGTAGTAGTGTGCTATGCTATAGTAGTGCATGAGTTAGTTTAATTTTAGGAAATAAGTAGGTATACCTGAGTTTCGAATGTGAGAGTGAGCGCAATACTCGCCAACAAACTGTATATACAGTTTGGCGAACAAAAGGTGTATGCTTACTGTAATTTTATATTTTGGGCTTAATAAATAATAATAATAATTACAGACGGTTTGGTGCAACCCAGCCTAAATGTAATTTTCTGTAGTAAATATCACAGTTAGCTCGTACGTTCGAAAATCTACGTAATTATCCCGCTGGTTACTTCCCGCCAAGTCAAGAAACAAATAAAATAACTTTTTATGTCACCTAACTTTCGAATCCCAAAATGAGGTTGATTGCCCAAGAACTCAACTCATATATTCGTAAAACCAATTTACATGTCAAAATTTAATTTAAATTAATTAATTAATAAGATACATCATTTTAAAGATAATAAAATAGACGAAGCTCAATAAAAAGATAATAATACGAGTACATCAGTAGTCAGTGAAAAATAATGAAAATACATTATCATAACACAATAGAATCATCATAATACTAATACAATTTCTAATACAGTGAAATACTACCGTTCGGTGTACTACAGTATTACCCATTTTTAAATTAGAAAGAAAAATTTTTTTTCACTATCCCTACAGCTCATAAAGGCACTATTTTAGAGTGGACCTTATGTGCGGTCAAAATCGTCACGTTATCACCTCTTCTTGACAAGCCTTATCCCAATAAGGTCTAGTTTTCCCCTCGGGTTGGAAGGTCAGATGGCAGTCGTTTCCGTAAAAACTAGTGCCTACGCCAATTCTTGGGATTAGGTAGCGGACCCCAGGCATCCTTCAGGATGCAACTGTACTGGGAATAACGCTAGGAGGATGATGAGTCAAGTTCGTTTATTAAGGTCGCTTGCTCCTGCAACTTGCGTCGTGTTTAATGGTGGTAATTCCTTCCATATGATTCACAACCCAACTCATGTCACCTCACCACAGGCCTAGTATAGCTAGACCCCTATATTCTTGACAACTAAGTGCACCCGAAGGTCAGGCTTATCTGAAAGCGAGTAGCTGTGCGTTTTGAATATTCTGGCTAATAACAAACTTAAGTACATGTACTTAATTCGGGTTTATTCAGAGTATAAGAAGCAATGTCCACACTAAGCTACAAATATTTTATATACATAAATTGTAAATCAACGAAAACTCGTTATGAGTTGAAAGAAGTGTCAATACACCTGACACTAAAATACAATGTGTACGTTATATGAACATGTAGTCCTTCGAAGTAAATTATTAGTGAAGTGGTATGTACACATTAGAAAAGTACTTACTTTACTGGAATAAAAAAAAAGTGTCTCGACACTTCTTTCTACTACCACTTTAGGGGTTTTTAGTTGCTTTACATCATCATATCAGCCGAAGGACGTCCACTGATGGACATAGGCCTCCCCCAAAGAGTGCCTTTACAAGGTTTTCAGACAATCTTAGGCCTACCCACGCTGCGCCTTCCGGTATGTGGTCGCCACTCGAGATACTTTCCGCCCCAACGGCCATCGGTTCTACCTACGTGAAATGTCCCCCGTCCACGCGCCCGCTGCCACGTAAGCTGTATCGCTACTTCCTATGTTACAAAAGCGGGTAAATGATACTTGTTTTTGTAAACTCGAGAACACTCAGTGTTACGTGACGACACGTGACAGCTCTAGACCATATTGCAACTTATTCCGTTATAATATAGCGCTAAATGTATTGTTATTACTTATGTACGAATATGATGTGGTTTGCAAAGTTAATGTCGAATAAAAAATATTAATTCGCCAGTTCAAAATGATGTAAACTCGACTCTGTTTGTCAAATTCTTGTTGTTTTATATTTACGCCGGATTTTGTAATGAGTTTAATGAATTGCTCGAATCATTTTGCTCCAGGCTGTCTCAATTGAGAGACACAACCAATTCATTTTCCACCCAATCTCAATGCGTTAGTAGCGCGCGCGAGATAACAACCACTACCTACCCCATACGATGGGTTTTGCAAGAAATATTGCATCCCCACTTAACGTGTCGGGGAGTTTACTCATTTTTTTTTCATTTTTTTTTATTTTTTATTGGGGGACAATCGTACACAAATCGACCTAGTCCCAAACTAAGCAAAGCTTGTACTATGGGTACTAGACGACGATATAAATACTTATATAGATAAATACATACTTAAATACATAGAAAACATCCAAGACCCAAGAACAAATATCCGTGAAAAATGCACAAATAAATGCCCAGGCCGGGATTCGAACCCGGGACCTCTAGCTTCGGAGGCAGAGTCACTACCAACTAGGCTAAACAGGTCGTCAACCGTTTATTCCACCGTTTTGTCGGCGTAATTGATATGTAAACCTATATCAAATTACAGCTTTCTAGTAGTATGTACCGGTTAAGGTCTTCGCACACTATATCAACTCCACACCACTGCAGCACGAACTCAACTCAAATATGTACGACACGAGTGTACGACACGTGGACAACGCGTAGACCACACGTAGTACACTACCTTAACATCAATTGTGGATATTGTACTGTAGGAAATACATAAGGCTTAAATTTCAATATTTAGCTTTGAATCGAGTGGCTGTTGAGTTGTTATAGTGTGCGAAGACTTTTACTCAGCATAGCCGCGGACAGGCAGACAGACAAACGGTTCCTTGTTTACTATGGAACCCTAAAATGTAAGCTACATCTACCTAACGTACGCTTATTGCCACCGACGACGTGGTATAAAAAAAACCTAACGTGTTGCAGTAGTACACTGATTGCAGGAGGATCAAAATCTAGCAGTGGACGTTTTTCAGCTGATATGATGTTATTGATGATGTTGAAATGTCTTATAACTTCTCAAAACTGCTTTTTGGGGAGAATGGGGAGGCCTACGCAAATTTATAAATATCTAACGCCTACATTGTTTGACCCCAGATATTTGAGATGATCTAAATAAGCAATTTCGTCAAAGGAGGCGAAATATCCTTCGGGCGACTGTTATTCTCAAGTTAATAAGAAAATTCTTATTAAATCTAAAAAAGACCACTAAGAGATCTGAAGTAAATCAGACTACGCCTACGTATTTCTAAGCTGTTAGAAAAAGGTCATAACTACTACTAAAATGATAATATTTGTGGTATTTTCCTGGCTGTAAAGGAAGCATTTCCACTCTATGAGCACGGAACTAGTACATTTCGAACTTGAAATTCGTAGTAACTGTTCATAATAGGAAGTTTTACTTTCACTGGTTCAACAGTGAGTTGGTTTGTATGTAGTCTTGGAGAAGACGGCACGGCGTAGGATGAAATAAATCATTGATTTTTGGCAAGTAATCGCACACATCAAAGCACACATCATCCTACACTTACGATAAGTAGCAACCTTTAGATATTTCAATACACAGATAATTGTCCTAAGCATTATAGGAAGTAATATTAACGTAAATATTAAATAAAAATTTACTACGCTAACATCTTTTCTAATATATATCAGGTGCCCCAGTCTGCGAAATGTAAGACGGAACGCGAAGAAAATCTGAATTATAACCTTTTTAATTGCTTACCAGTAATAAGAAAGTGAAATAATATCAAGTCGAATTTTGGTCAAGTGCGAATAGAATTTTAGTTTTCCCATAAATTTTGAGACCCAGTGCCTGATGAACACAACGAGCAACTTTTCAAAAGTTTTTTGTGTGGGAGCTCCCATTAATATTTATTTTATTTTGTTTTTATGATTTGTTGTTATAGCGGCAACAGAAATACATCATCTGTGAAAATTTCAACTGTCTAACTATCACGGTTCATGAGATATAGCCTGGTGACAGACGGACAGACAGACAGACAGACAGACGGACGCACAGCGCAGTCTTAGTAATAGGGTTCCCGTTTCACCCTTTGGGTATGAAACCCTAAAAATGAGTATTGCTGATTTTCTCCCAATGTCGGGCAATGCCGCTATGAGTATATTACAAACCACACTCAGGAACAATGGAAACAGGTCAGTTTGTAAGGAGTTTTGACACAAAGTGTACCCATTTTATTCTCTATTTACTGTCTAAGAAGATAATGTATGAAGATCTAAGAAGAAGACGGACAGGATAAGAAGTGAGACGTTTCTTTGTGGATTGAGTGAGTTAAAGGAAATTCTGTCTAGATTGAGATCTACGTTTAGAATAAAACTTGGGCTCCAGCCAGTTGATAACAAATATAGAACTAAAAGGCATGACTTCAAAATAGTCGCCCATTATTACGTGTATAACTTTTGCACTCGATATGCAAGTAGGTCACACGGGTTCAAACTTCTAAAGTATACGGCTGGTGCAAGCGAAATAGGTTTATTTATGTTTGGCATACACAATTTTGTTTGCATAGGATTTATTGCGCCTACGTTTTATTTCCCATATATTACCTTTTTCCTGAAATGGTAAGTTTTTCATGATTGTTATAAATCAACCTTAAAAACCAAACACGTACGTGATAGTGTTTCATGATTTTTAACCCTAAGGCCTCTTTATGTATACAGGGTGTGGCCTGTAATAGGAGCAAAAAATTAAACGGTACACTATTGAGCTCTCCAGCAATTATTTCCAAATGATTTTAATTGAAAAAAAAATGTGCTTTTTTATTTATTTATTTTACAAATGTAGCTTATATATACTTTTTTACTCTACTGGAGTGATATTAATAACAATTTATTCAAAAAACACTAAAAATTTATTAAAAAAATTAATAAAATCCCAAAAAAAAATATTTTAAACCAAAAATGCGACAACGATTCTGAGTCATAACTTGAAGCAACGTCAAAATCAGCATTGACTGCCGCGCTATAATCTCTGGGTGCCAAGATCCATTACTTGGAGGTCATAACTTTAGATCAAAATTTCCCCCAATAGAAAATAGATAAAAAAAATTTGGACACAAGAGGTTACTGCAGATGCTCTAAGGAAGCGTCCTTTAAATTTATTGCTCCTATTACAGGCCACACCCTGTATAGTTAAATTAAAAATGTATACAAAGAAAATATAAGCCGAGATTTGAACCCAGATCCATCAGCCCCACAGGTACCCAATATTTTGTTTATCTCTATGTAATTAGCTCAAATACATTTTGAAAGAAAATTTATCACAATCTCTATTAATTTTAAAGATTACCTGCTAACGCTAAGGATACCTAATCTAAGTTACCAATAAACAAATCTTACTTGAATACTCGGAAAAAAATAAACTTCAGCTTTATTCAGGAAATTATAAAGATATTTAAATACATAAATATGGAATGGAGGTTGTCCGGAAGAGATCGCTGACTCGCTACAAACAGAAAAAAAAACATATTACTGTTTTTTTTCGGTTTGTAACGTTTTATTTGTGTGAGTTGTGCAATAAAGAGTATTCGTATCGTATCGTATCGTAAACATGAAAAATAGAACGTAGTTTCTCCACAGAAAATTGTGACGTCATTAGGAATATTTTCCTGTAAACTTTATACCACAAAGTACTATATAGATACAAGATAGAGATACCAGTGAAATACTCCACATAGATCGTAGCGCCGCTGTATAATGTGTATTTAGTAAGAACTAACAGCACGAACGCTGCATCTCTGTCACTTCAATATGCAAATGCGATAGAGAGCACCCAGTGACATCTGGTACAAACAAGTTAAACTAACATTTCCATAGAAAAATTCGTACTTCGAGGTAACCCCTGCTTTATACTAAACTAACCGAGAATTTTAGGCATTTTGTGAAAAGATGCTGATTTGCCTATAAATAAAATACCGTATTCATTTACTATATTTATTTAAGTATTCTTGTTACAACTGTTGTTGATTATGTATTTATAATTTTAACCTTCTAGGCTAAACCGGTGAAATCATATTCTATCCAGGACACACTTAAGCAATCCAAATACTACAAAGTAAGATTAACAAATAATCCCGTCTCAAAGGAGATTCCCCAGGGAATCGCAATCCGATTGTCCCTTTGTGTTATTAACGACACAAATTAGATTTCCCGACGCCGGACAATCAGGGACGAAGGGGTTCGTACAATTCTTGCGACAATTTTGACGTCTTCCAGAAAATAAATTTATGTGACATAACACTGGGCCAACAGTGAGCCAAGTGGATACACTGGATCGCGTACTTGTAACTTTGCTTCAATGTATGAGTTTCAATGCTGTAGACATTGTTTCAATGTATGAGTTTCTGTGCATTTAGCCCAGGGATTGTAAAACCGGTTAAATTGAATACCTGTATATAAAATGTCAAACGATTACCGCTAAAAAAATAATACTTATATTCGAATTAGAGGTAATGTTGTCATTCCGCTTTTGTCTTTTTCACTATGTATGCACTAGTTACAATATTATTTACCTCTATTTAATACCGGTATTCGTTCCTCTTGATAGCTAAGGTGTCAAGTAGACATTATGACTAAAGCACAACAAATAGGTGTGACGTTACTCAATAGCATTGTTGGCTAACACTGGTTGAAATTGAAATGTCTGCTAGTACTGAACAAATAAATTGCGACGTATTTGAAATTGACAATTGTCAAATTGTTTATTCGCCTTTCTGTAATACTTAATTTAATAAAGTAGCAAAAAGCCACACGAAAAAGAAAGGTTTCGTATTTATATAATACCTAACATCTAAAATGGGCCGTGGACGGAAAAGAAAAAGTGCAGCTTACCGGTATTTTGATATCGACAATGGCCAAAATGAGTCGACCTACTTAATTGAAGGACGCGGAAAAAAAAAACTAAACGTACTTTTGGTCAATTTTGGGTTGAAGTGGTAAATGTTATCGAAAAATATAATTACACATAATACATTATAGTTGTTTTATTTTCGTAGTTAGTTTTAACGTAGAAGTCTTACTTTAGTACTTTGTCTAATTAAAGTGAAAGGTATGAAAGCGTCAACATATTTTTGACTTCAACTGTAATAAAATCAATATGAATAAATGCGAAAGTGTCACTGTCTATTTATTACTCTTTCACGGCTATACGCCGCTGAACCGATTTAGAAGAAATCTGGTTTGAAGATGGTTTATGACCCTGGGAAGGACGTCGGATTGGATTTTCGCTATTTTGTTAGGAAACGGCCTGAACGAGCCTGAGCCTACAGAACTACTTCGGAAAATAAATTATACCATCAAAAATATAAATGTGAAAATGGGATGATGATTTGATGGGATATCATTACTTTTTGTCAATCTTCGCCAAATGGTGCTTTTTAAGAGCGAATGCACGAGTTACTATACAAAATACCCAAATCGCTATAGGTCCTAGAACCCTATAATCAGATTCCTACCTGATCGATGAAAAAAATAATTTTCCAAATCGGTTAATAAATGACGGAGTTCTGAGGTAACTAGCATAAATGTCTAGATATTTTCTCCTATGACCTCATTGTTCCATAGAACAAATGGGAATCACAACAAAGTCCAAAATTCGAAGTAAAATACTGTTCGGCAGCTCTCAAAGATGAGTAGATACCTAGGTAAGTAAGTTAACAAGAAAACGAGAGGGACGGTATTATACGAACTAAAATTTAAATTTCGATCTTAGGAGTACGTGGGCGGGTATGGGCGGACTCCTTTTTTAGTTTTTTTTTCTTTAAATATAAAAGCAAAAAAAAAAGCATTTCGTTTATCCACAAATTGGTATTCACGAGAAAAACCACATAAAAGTCTTGTATATTATATTGTGAAGCAGAACCATACAATAATAGATGAAAGATCAAATGACACGTCAATGACGTCACGATCAAAATGAAAAGGACAAACCGATCATATGACAGAATGGTAATCTTTTCGGTGATTGTTATAATAATGTATGGTAATGGTTTTATTGGTAAAGTATCAAATAGAGGTAATTCTGTCAATTGTCGAAACCGCTATTACATTTGAATACCGGTTTTGATTATACCGCTTATTAGAGCTTTAGTGATATAAATACCGAAATGCAATTATAACGGTTATACCTTATTTAAAACCGGTAGTAAGATACCGGTAACGATCCCTGATTAGCCTATATGTGTTGGTCAGATGTGAGCCAACAAACAGGAGAGGCCTTCAGTTTAAGATGGGGTTTACTCTACAAGCTTTGTGTGGGGGTGGGTCGACTTACGGAAGATTCATCATCATCATCTGAGCGTTACCTTAGTACAGTTGCATCTTGGAAGATACTCGGAGTCCGCTACCTAATCCCAAGAATTGGGATAGGCACTAGTTTTTACGGAAGCATCTGCCATCTGATCTCCCATCTAAGGGGGAAACAAGACCTTATTGGGATGAGGCTTGTCAAGTGAGTGGGCAACTTGACTGTTTGTTCTCAAGCTGCCTGAAGATCTCTAACGGCTATGGCAGCAGTCGGGATCAACAACTAGACTTGCCTTGGATTTATAGATGTCTGAAAATATTTGTTTTATTTCTTTCCAACATCAATTGTGGATTGTGAGGGCTGCTTTTTTAATCTTATGAAATAAAACTGTTGATGCTTCTACAAATTGAAAGCCATTAATTAAACTCAATTTTTCATTATCCCGTTTGTTGCTAGAGGACTTTACCGGGAGCAATTAACAATTAATTTATCTGCTGAAGAAAAAGTATGACATTTAGGTATTTTCTGAAGTAGAATCTCAATAATGACAAATGGAAGAAATAATTGAACAAAATACCCCGATTCTCCTAGCACTCGAGTGTCGTTAGTGAGAGCGTCGTGGAATTTGGTACCGTAAAACGGGGGGAGAAGGGACAAAACCGAAATTCAAACTTCGATAAAAATACTTTTAAATGTCGCACGTTGAATTTTATATTTGAAAAATAACCGGGTCGTATAGATTTTAGGTTTTTAATGATTTTCTGTCGTTTCATTCATTCATTATAAGAACGATAAACAATAAATAGCAGGAAATAAATTGCAATGAGTGTAGATAATTGCTCGGGTTAACACTTTCTAATGTCAAATCTCACTTTTGGCTACTTAGTGTTGCCAGAAGAAGAAAACATGTCTAAAAATATAAAAAATTGCTTTGAGAGCACTGTGGACCCAAAAATTTAAGTAGCAACTGAAAAAATAAATTCTATATTCGTATCCCTACTGCCCCCGCCATCCCTTCCCCCTGTTTACGGTAGGTGAATTAATGTGGTACAGTGGTCAAGGGGTTTTCGAGATATCGGAAGCTGTAGTACGATGACGAGTACACCGCGAGTTCATAGTTCGGGGAAAACCGCTTAATTTGGTTCTAGGGAGTCGATCTTACAATGATAAATCTATTATAGCTTCAGGCTATCGATACTAACCCATTTTGTTTTCTATCCTGTATAAGTTCTAGCCACGGAACCCTATAATTGCAGACCCTGATGAGATCGTGATCCAATTATATCCAACAACGTAACGACATTTTACGGAAAGGAAGCAATTGCATACTGGTTTTCATCTTAAATGACGCAGACTTGAAGTGGATTGTAAGAAACTCAAAAACGCTCTGTTCTTTTTTTTATGACATAGGAGGCAAAGGAGCAGACAAATCGCCTGATGGTAAGCGATTAGCGCCGCCCATGGACACTCGCAACACCAGGGTTATTGTGAAGTTTGTAGGGAATTAGCAACAAGTGACTTTTCTATATTCACGTCTTTTCTATGATCTTTGATCATATAGCGTCCATTTTTATTTCCTCGTGAATTTAAAGATTTTATTTATTCTCCAAGAACATACATTCACTTATTGTGAATACAATTATTATCATGCCTTAATTAAGCGTTACGCCCGTAAGCGTTTACATATGTAACAAACTATAAAAGTAAACAAGTATAAAATAAGTATAGACTATAACAAATACAAAAGTGGGTAATTGTTACACTAATAACAAATAGTGGGTAGAATGTTATCAAGCAAAGAATACACGCATGTGTGTAATTTTATTATTTACTAAAAAATATATTTTACGTTACCAATAAACAAATTATACGAAAATACTCGAAAACAAACAAACATCAGCTTATTAATGCAATTTAAAAGATTTTTAAATACATAAACATGAAAAAAGAACGCAGTTTGACCACAAAAAATTGTGACGTCATTAGGTACGGTTTCGTAAAAAGTTGTTGATTTGACTATCAGTGAAATACCTTATTAATAATAACTTTAAACGAGCAATTCTTGTAATTGTTGTAATTTATTATTAATTTTACTGTAATAAACAGCTTATTTTTTTGTATAATTAAATTTAATTATTAGTCGGCCTGTTTAGCCTAGTTGGTAATGACACTGCCTCCGAAGCTAGAAGTCCCGGATTCGAATCCCGGCCGGGTCGGATCGACGTCTAGTACCCATAGTACAAGCTTTGCTTAGTTTGGGACTAGGTCGATTTGTGTAGAATTGTCCCCAAATATTTTATTTTAATTTTATTTTAAATAAATATTAGGGGACAATCTTACACAAATCGACCTAGTCCCAAACTAAGTAAGTTGTACTGGGTACTAGACGACGAGATACATACTTATATAGATAAATACATACTTAAATACATAGAGAACATCCAAGACCCATGACGCAAAGCTTGTACTATGGGTACTAGACGACGATATACATACTTATGTAGATAAATACATACTTAAATACACAGAGAACCGGGGGACATCTGGGACGGACAGAAGCACAAGTCGCATCACCAGTTCCGGACAATCGCATTCGCCGCGCAGCATATAAAACTAGTTGTAAAGATTATATTAATGCATTTACTTTTTTAACTGACAGTTGGTTTAACGGTATTGTACGGTATTTTGTAGCTTTCTTCCTGTATTGTATTAAATTGTTAACGGTTTTTTTGTTGTTCAACGCTCTTTCAACTTTTTCTTATTACCCGACTGCGCCAGAAGGAAGGTTATGTTTTTCGAGAGTATGTATGTATAATTGTTTGGCACGCTCTGCAGCCTGAACGGCTCGATGGATTTTAGCTTGAGAGGTGTCATTAGATGCGTATTTACTAAATTCCAAATTACACAGCAACGCAGTTGGGTTTTTAGTTTTTTAATTAATCAGTCTTGTTATTTTTAACGGTTGTTTATAAAACCGGGCCTTAGCCGTTTCACGAAACAAACGAAGGAAATTGCCATTGTTTCCCGGTATTCCTTATTGTTTCAATTAGGATCAAATGTTCCCGAAAGGCTGTTTTAACAGCTTGATTGTTTACTGGAACTGATTATTGTTTGTTTTAATAGGGTTTTACCAGTTAGATTTCGACTGTTATCGGCAGTGAAAATTAAACTTAAATTCTATTATGTTGATGCTTGGATATATTATTTTATTTATGTTATCATCCCTATTCATAAAAAAATCTGACTATTTATTTTTCATGACATCCTAGGCAAACGTGCAGACGAATCGCCATTATTTATTTACATAAGAATATGGGAACTGTGCCTTATTAGCTTTTCGCATCAAATACTTATGTAAACTCTCATCTGTGTCTTGGTTACCTACGAGCCAGGCTATGCCTCGTGTAGGGACCAGCGCAACCGTAACTGTAAGCTTTCAGGTACACGAATGTCACCATAATTTATATGTAAATTCTTTTGTTCTCTATGTGTGTTGATTTTTGTGTACAATAAACAATTTTTGAAATAAAAAAAAAACTATTTTGAACTTTAAAAAATGAACAAATATGGTCGCAACTCGAATGAAAAAGAAAAAGAAATCGGCTTTAATATATTAAGAAAGTTGTAAATTAAAGTTAGAGCCAAAGGGCTCCGCGTGCGTCTAAACGAGCACGACACATTGATATCTTCATTGTGATGCGAAATGTTGATCCAAACTGGTCTCTATTAGATTATAACGTGCGTCGAGATTATAGCGGTCTTGTTTATATCAATTAATCACTGTAGTTGTTAATTGGGAATAAGTTTTAATAGGCCAAAGTTCCAGTGATAAACGCTATACGTCTACTAACTGGGCATCTATAAAAAAATGGTTTACGTAATAATTTCCAAATAAACTTAGCCATTATTCAGCTTATGTCAGCTAGAAAAGACTCCGTGCATGGAAACATGCTAAGGTCGGGATTAACCTAGCCTTTAGTCAAAACAATTTTTTTTTCATAAACGTGAACAACGAAGTTTTGTAGTGCCGGGGAGTTATTCCAACGGACGTTAGCGCCGTTCTTTTTTATCCCAGCGCCATCTAGGGGATAATTGAATCCCTAGCGGGTTAGTTACTCCACTCGCTTCTAGATGGCGTTAGTACTCGTTAATGTCTGCCGCGCCGACGCCGTGGTTCCTTGTTTACAGTTTTAGATTAGTGTATTTTTATTACTTCCCTGAAACAACTGCTAAAATATAATACGGGCTGGCCACGACTTAGAGAGGCAGCGGTTTTCCTGATTGGTTGCGTGTGATCCCAACTATAGTCTGGCAAAAAAGTCTTGTAATTAAAAAGTGGCAACACTCTAGTGTCATCGCCTTCAAATCAATCTAAGAAAAAAGAGACGACACTACTGTGTTGCCACTTTTTAATTTCAAGACTTTTTTACCAGATTATAACCGCCGTAAATTGTGCGCCTTGACCAATGAACAGATAAAACCCTTGCCGCGCCGCAAGTCGCGCAAAGTCGTGGCAGGGTTGTAGTTTCGATGCGGTAGCGATACATATGTTTTAAAAAACCTCGTATTAATATTTATTTTCCTAAAATATTCAAACAATTAATTTGTTAATGCAAACCAAAACTTCAAATATATTTTTGTCTGAATTCATGGTCGCTTAGTTTGAGTTGGAAGATGGAAGATGATTTTTTGTAAGTTTAAAACCTTTAAAACTTCAAAACCGCATGGAGGATACGCCGCAGCTTGCCTGCGTGTAGTGCTAAATGCGCTGGCATCGCGAACGCTCATGATTAAGAACCGCGAATCACTTCAAAATAATAATAATATTTATTCACGACAATTACAATACAATTTACAAACACATTACAGTATCACATTTTCTCACAAAATGGTCACAACTCAGCGTAATGCTGGCAGAGCCAGCGCTGGTCTTCCGCTGTGACCATTCTGGTGAGGTCACGCGGAGCCATGACGACGACAGATGTGTCGACAAACAACATCTTTGTCAGGTAAAGAAAGTGACTTTTATTTTATTGCTTATAAAAGTAAGATTTGTAATCTCCCAAGAGCTCTACAACCTACACTGCTTAATACCTAAATTTTCAGTTAAAGGAAAACTGGAAAAGAACACTGGGAAGTCAAGCCCCGATAGGGATTACTCATATTGAATAATTTAGTAAGGATAATAGGAAAGATTTTACCCTAAGACCCGGGTTTTCGGATGTTTGCCGAATTTAAATGTAAATGTAGGCTGGGTTTCTTTCTCAGAATCATTTGATAGGTGTATCTGATAGGTATACAAACATGCATAGCCATGATTATAAAACCAAAAGAGCAGAGCACATGGCATTCAATTTAAGTTTCAAGCAATCTGGAGGGTGAAATATTTTTTTCATTTATTTAGACATTCCAAAGACATTTCCGTTTATTCAGACATTCCACTAATTTGAATGCCTACAATTTGGTCCGGAATGAGTGTCACTCTGAACTACAATCCCCTTGTAAATTCGCGTCAATGACACTTGCCCCGTATAAATAACGAAGCGTCACGTTGAATATAAAAACCGTTAAGTGCAAGTCTATCTCGCACAACGAGGGTTCTGCACAAACTTTTTTATGTTTTCTAAACAAAAAAAACACAAACACATTAACTAAACATGTTTCATTTTCGTTTAAAAAAAACAAACGCGCGCCATAATTATCAGCCGAAGGACATCCACTGCTGGACATAGGCCTGCCCCAATTTCATGGGAGGTAAATGCCACAAACGCACCAATCAAACATTATTTATTTCTCTTATACTATTTTGTGTACAGAACCCCAAAAATATCGATTGTGCAAAATTTATTATTCAAAGGAAAGAAATTCTTTTTAGCGACGATTAACATTGGCTATTTTCTTGGAATTTCTTAATGAGCTTCGAGTTTGAAGAAATGCTCTACTTTCGGTATATTTATTAATGGTATCTATTTAGTTGAAATATCATGAGGATATAACCAATCAAAGCGTCAAATGGGACTATACCCCGTTGTTTTTAGGTTAGAATTGTAACGGCCACTAATTTGTACTAATTTCACTTATTTCAGTAACTTATTACGTTTCAAAGGCGAACGAGCTAATCCCCACTTTACGTGTAGGCAAGTTACCCAAAACAATTTTTAATAGTGTTTTGTTGGTGTGATTGCTATCATGATAAAACTAAATTCACGCCTTTATTCCCAAAAGGGGTAGACAGAGCACACGAAAATGAATTTCAGTGCCACTTTTAACAATTGTAGGTAAAGATGGAGACAATGTGATATTGCAGTGACAGATTGCTAGCCCATCGCCCACAACACACTTAAACCTGGTTCCCATAGTCGACTCTTACGACACCAAAGGTAAGAAAGGGGGAGGTGCTATTCTAACCCGGCACCACACATGATATGTATGTATACCTATATCAAATTACAGCCTTCTAGTAATAACGGTTACTGAGCTAAGTCACGGACAGACGGACGGACGGAAATGGCAAAACTATAAGGGTTCCTTATTTACTATGGAACCCTAAAAAATTACAAAGAAACCTACTTCAAATGACGACCTGTTTAGCCTAGTTGGTAGTGACTCTGCCTCCGAAGCTAGAGGTCCCGGGTTCGAATCCCGGCCAGGGCATTTATTTGTGCATTTTTCACGGATATTTGTTCTTGGGTCTTGGATGTTTTCTATGTATTTAAGTATGTATTTATCTATATAAGTATGTATACGTCGTCTAGTACCTATAGTACAAGCTTTGCTTAGTTTGGGACTAGGTCGATTTGTGTAAGATTGTCCCCCAATATTTATTATTTTTTTTTTAAATCCTCGTGGATCTCGTCATCAGATTTTCACAAAAATTATATGGAACCAACTCGGGAGGTATCTCCTCTCGAACAAATTTTAAATGACGGAGTTGTGAGGTAACTGAGCGGTTCTGAGTATATAACTACAACTTAGGAAAGTTGAAAAACCCCCGACATTTTCATTTCAAAGCTCAATATCTCAAAAACAGCTGAACAAATTTTCATAAAACATGGCTAAGAACATTCCGGATAAAATTAGCTATGACACAATAAAAACTAAACGAAAATCGGTTCATCCGTTTGGGAGCTACGATACCACAGACAGATACACCGATACACTAACACACCGATACACAGGCAAACACCTTAAACTGATAACACCCCTCTTTTTGCGTCGGGGATTAAAAATACAGCCAAATTCAGACTTATTTTTTGAAGTCAGTTATCAACTTATCATCATCATCATGTCAGCCGAAAGACGTCTACTGCTGGACATAGACCTCCCCCAAAGACTTCCACAATGACCGGTCCTGCGCCACCCGCATCCAGCGGACACCCGCGACCTTCACCAGGTCATCAGTCCACCGTGTGGGGGGCCTGCCCACGCTACGCCTTCCGGTACGTGGTCGCCACTCGAGAACCTCTCCGCCCCAACGGCCATCGGTTCTACGTGCTATGTATGTATGTGTTGAAGTCAGTAAAAAACTTGAATCCCATAATGCCAAAAATGCGAGTGACGACCGTACAAAAATTAAAATGAACTCAATTATGACTGCCAGCCCTGACGGCATCGAATTAGGAAAGTGCCTGCTTATTGTTTACTTACTCAAGAGTTTTCTAATTAGGAAAAACCGGGAAAAAAGGGAAATCGGTTATGAAAGTTGCGAAGTTTTTTTGGATTTGTAATCAAGGTTCCTCCCAATTTGTTTTTAAGGAGTTCTAACATTAGCATGACGTGTGGTAGTGCGTGCGTAAAACTTATTGAAATTGAATTGCAAGACATAACATAGGGTAGTTTCTAGGGTTCCGTACTAAAAAGGTAGGTCCAAAAGGAACTGTGACTCCGCCGGCGGGTGTGTAGCAGGGGTGACACAACTTTTGTATCTCGGGAACTACTTATGCTATCGATATTTGAAATTTGGAATAGTTGTAAACAACGTCAATTCGAAAGTAAATTTTTAACAAAAAAACATCGACTCCAAACTTTGCCAGACCCCATCCTCTTGGTAATTTGAGTACCTTATTTTTTGCCTTACCCCATTGGTTCATAATTTGAGGAGTTCCTTCGATTTTTCCAAGATCCCGTCATCAGATCCAGACTTGGTGACAATGGGACCAACTAGAAAACACACCCTTTTTAAAAATAAAAAAGAAATTTTTGAAATCGGTCGACTAGTCTCCGAGTAATCGGTGAACATACATAAAAAAAATATATTCCGACGAATTGAGATCCTCCTCCTTTTTTGGAGTCGGTTAAAAATAATATAAATTTACTTTCTATGAAGAATAGCCGATGTGAGGGTGGACATTAGAAAATATGACAAAAGTTTTACCAACTATATAGTTGTGACAAACCAAATAAAGAGCTGTTTGTAAAAATCTCAAATGAATACTTTTAATAAATTTTGAATAAATTGATTTGTATTTTTTAAAATAAATTACGCGATAATTGAATATTATCGCCTCTGCACTGACAAATCAGGAAATCACCTTGCGAAATATTTTAAAGGCTATATCATTTTATTAGATTACTAGCATTTGCCCGCGGCTTCGCCCGCGTACTAAGCGAAATTTTTTACCGTCTACAAAAAACAGGTACGTATGTTTGTCCACGATTATCTCGCGTTTGGCTGAACCGATTTAGATGCGGTCTCCAGAAAAGTAGTTGTTACATTCTGGGGTTTCGCTATACGAAGTTTGGTGATTGTGATTTATTAATAGATGAACAGATAAAAAGTCAGTATACATTCTGAGAACCGGCAAACTGTTGAATTTCATTTGACTTTGGCAAAAATAAGGATCGAAAACTATTATCATACATTTCCGAGAGGCCGAAGGGGAAAGGGCCGATGAAATAAAAGCATGTCTTAAATGGCTCTTAGTAAAAGTATCTGTGTACTACAGTAACACCAATAGGTCTGTAAACGACCTAACAGCGCGCAGCGGCCATAAACTCTGGTCCTTTGAAGTACAGAAATACGGCTAATACAATATCATGTGTAACATTTATTTTTCCTACAATTAAATTTATTAGGTAGGTTTTGCCAGTTACCATTGGAGCATTCAAAAAGAAAATTTGGCCTCACTTCCATTCGCACTCCTTACTGTCAGTCCGTCTGTTACAACCAAGTTACTTTTACTGGACCTATTGAATTGCAATTTGGCACAAACTATCAAGAATTTAGAGCGCTCGTGGCCCGACGGCACCCGCCTACCGCGTGCGGTGTGTTAGGTTAAGCAATGTGGGCGCAGGTCAGTTCTTGGATGGGTGACCGCTTTGAGTGGTTACTAACTGACTCTCGTGCTTTGAAAGGCACGCTAAGCCGTTGATCCCGGCTGCAATCGTTAAGCCAAGTTAGAGGCCTTCGAGCGGCTTGCGAACTTCTAACAGTCAAGTTGCCCACTCAGTTGACAAAGGGGGGTCGAAGTTGCACCGCGTCCGTAGGGAGTACCCACCGTTACCATATACAGAACCCCTGGGTGGTGCTAAAAGTGCAACAAAAACTGGCAACCGTACTAGTCTTCTCGAAAATCTCACGGATCGTAAATAAATGCCATAAGATTAAAAAAGAATTGTAGGTTGATTTAAATGGAAAAAATATCGAAACCTCTATGTCGTTTTTAAAAGCAAATCCATAGATACCCCACACGCCTATATAGTAACATTAAACTTTTTTGCATATAGGTATGAATGGAGTGCCAAATTTTACCTCAGATTCGCATTAAGAGACCTCTCGGACGCTCAGATATCGATTTTGAACGAAATCGGGACGGAAATTAAGAAAATCAATATGGCCGTTACTTTATTCAAAGTTTAGGTACCTCGGATTCCTATTAAGAGTCCTCTCGGATGCTCAAATATCGATTTATGTCGAAATCGTATCGGACGGCACTGATCAATAAAAGCATCTAGAATACATTGAATCAAAAAAGGTCGTATCTTCATAGGGAACTCACGGCACTTCATGCACCTTTAGACCTTATAAGGAACTTACATGCCAAATTTGGTATCTCTCGAACCACCAGTTTGCGCTGTGCGGTGATATGTCAGTCTCTCAGTCAGTCAGTTATTTCTTGATATTTGACACAATTTTTCAAAAGTTTTCATGTCCACAATATTAAATTACAAAACCGATGCCATTTTCGTAATTAACGTCCCAAAAAACCATAAAAACGACACCCATATTAATATTTAGACATTTCATCCCCCTCGCACCCCAACAGAGGGGATGGTATTTCAGGTCCTCCGCGTGAGATTTTAAAATCATTGTTGTTTTCGTTATCAGCGACCCGGTATATCATAAAAACAATACCCATGTCGATTTTCAGAATTCGTCACCAGATTTCCCCCTTTTAGGGGTTGATTTCTCAAAAAACCTGAAACACGTATTTACTCATTTATCGTTAGAAATACTCCTGTGAAGTTTCGAATAAAATAGTCCAACTAATCTTGTTTCCCCATACAAACTTCGGACCCCCATTTCACCCCCTTAGGGGTTGAATTTTGAAAAATCCTTTCTTAGTGCACCCCTAGACCTTATAAGGAACCTACGTGCCAAATTTGGAATTTCTAGGACCAGCGGTTTGGGCTGTGCGTTGACATGTCAGTCAGTCAGTCAGTCAGTCAGTCAGTCAGTCAGTCAGTCAGTCAGTCAGTCAGTTTCTTCTTTTATATATTTAGATAACGCCTATTTACATTTCAAATTAAAGGGAGAAATTGAAAAAAATTATGCTCCGAGCAGGATTCGAACCTGCGACATCTGACATACGCGGCCAATCGCTCTAGCCTCTGAGCTATCGGAACAACCAAGCTCGCACACGAAATCCTTCACTAGTTCCCTCTTACAACGCCTTAGGGAGGCGTACAGCGACATCTACCGTAGAAGACTTAGGCTTTTATTAACGGCACAAACGTCTCAAATTACATTGAGAAATCGTAATAAATCCCCCCCTCCCCCCCTCCCTTCCCTCCCCTCCCCCTCCCTCCCCCTTCCCTCCCCCCCGTCCCGGTCCTCTTCCTCGTCCCTTTAATTTGAAATTTTCGTTAGCGTTACTGCTTTAGTAAAAAAAAAATTAAGCCTATTTACATATTTACGTTTTTTTTCTGTGTGAAATTACAAGTATCTTGACAGTTTCTCATCAGTTCTATCTCGGATATCTCTAGACTATTGCGGCATGTATTGTATAAGTAGATATGTATTTAAAAAAAAATTATGACATAGGAGGCAAAAGAGCAGACGAATCGCCTGATGGTAAGCGATTAGCGCCGCCCATGGACACTCGCAACACCAGAGGGGTTGTAAGTGCGTTGCCGGCCTTTAAAACGGGAGTACGCTCTTTTCTTGAAGGTTTGAAGGTCGTATCGGTCCGGAAATACCGCAGGCGACAGTTCATTTCAGTGTTTTAAAATATCATACCTCAAATAAACAAATTTCAAGCTATTATCGTTTTTCCCGCTTACATTCTATAAGTATTATACAAAATAAAAGCAACAAATGACTTTGTTACAATCTCAAACTTTGATTAATGCATCGTATTCTTCAATCAGTTTATTGAAATGATCAAAACTTATTATTTGTGTTCAAATCTTTTTAAAATTTGTAAACCCTCCTAAAACAGTCTCCATCTAGACATTTCAATAATACGATAACTGAAAGTCAAGGCGGGAGACGCTCTGAAAAGTCAAATGGCATAAATTATTCAATTCGGGAATTAGGAAACATGGTTTATTTACAACCTCGAATGGAACGTAAAAGATTCAAATTGTAGGAATTTGTTTCTCTTTTTCGTATCAGGCCACTCGGATCTTGACGTGAAGCGACACTTTCTTTTGGGACCTAAACTGCTTACTAGTAGGTCTGATACGTAGTAATGTAGGTCGAAGGCTTCCTCTTGGCGGGGCGCAATCTGTTTGCGGTAATTTCTCGACTTTTCTGAAATCATACTAACTAAGGTGACTTCCTCATTTGGCGGCGCGAGCGCCTCATTGAGCGATATGTGATAGGTATTTCTTATTTTGTTCTTTGAGGTGAGTTTACTGATGTGAGATTTTCATCGACATTTTCATTTCAAAGCTCAATATCTCAAAAACAGCTGAACAAATTTTCATAAAACATGGCTAAGAACATTTCGGATAAAATTAGCTATGACACAATAAAAACTAAACGAAAATCGGTTCATCCGTTTGGGAGCTACGATACCACAGACAGATACACCGATACACTAACACACCGATACACAGGCAAACACCTTAAACTGATAACACCCCTCTTTTTGCGTCGGGGATTAAAAATACAGCCAAATTCAGACTTATTTTTTGAAGTCAGTTATCATCTTATCATCATCATCATGTCAGCCGAAAGACGTCCACTGCTGGACATAGACCTCCCCCAAAGACTTCCACAATGACCGGTCCTGCGCCACCCGCATCCAGCGGACACCCGCGACCTTCACCAGGTCATCAGTCCACCGTGTGGGGGGCCTGTCCACGCTACGCCTTCCGGTACGTTGTCGCCACTCGAGAACCTCTCCGCCCCAACGGCCATCGGTTCTACGTGCTATGTACCCCATGTGTTGAAGTCAGTAAAAAACTTGAATCCCATAATGCCAAAAATGCGAGTGACGACCGTACAAAAATTAAAATGAACTCAATTATGACTGCCAGCCCTGACGGCATCGAATTAGGAAAGTGCCTGCTTATTGTTTACTTACTCAAGAGTTTTCTAATTAGGAAAAACCGGGAAAAAAGGGAAATCGGTTATGAAAGTTGCGAAGTTTTTTTGGATTTGTAATCAAGGTTCCTCCCAATTTGTTTTTAAGGAGTTCTAACATTAGCATGACGTGTGGTAGTGCGTGCGTAAAACTTATTGAAATTAGTAGGGTAGTTTCTAGGGTTCCGTACTAAAAAGGTAGGTCCAAAAGGAACTGTGACTCCGCCGGCGGGTGTGTAACAGGGGTGACACAACTTTTGTTTCTCGGGAACTACTTATGCTATCGATATTTGAAATTTGGAATAGTGGTAAACAACGTCAATTCGAAAGTAAATTTTTAACAAAAAAACACCGACTCCAAACTTTGCCAGACCCCATCCTCTTGGTAATTTGAGTACCTTATTTTTTGCCTTACCCCCTTACCCCATTGGTTCATAATTTGAGGAGTTCCTTCGATTTTCCAAGATCCCGTCATCAGATCCAGACTTGGTGACAATGGGACCAACTAGAAAACACACCCTTTAAAAAAAAAGAGAAATATTTTGAAATCGGTCCACTAGTCTCCGAGTAATCGGTGAACATACATAAAAAAAAAATATTCCGACGAATTGAGATCCTCCTCCTTTTTTGGAGTCGGTTAAAAATAATATAAATTTACTTTCTATGAAGAATAGCCGATGTGAGGGTGGACATTAGAAAATATGACAAAAGTTTTACCAACTATATAGTTGTGACAAACCAAATAAAGAGCTTTTTGTAAAAATGGTTTGGATTTTTTAAAATAAATTAGGCGATAATTGAATATTATCGCCTCTGCACTGACAAATCAGGAAATCACCTTGCGAAATATTTTAAAGGCAAAATATCTTTTTATTAGATTATAACGCCTATTTACATTTCAAATTAAAGGGAGAAATTGAAAAAAAATATGCTCCGAGCAGGATTCGAACCTGCGACATCTGACATACGCGGCCAATCTCGCACACGAAATCCTTCACTAGTTCCCTCTTACAACGCCTTATGGAGGCGTACAGCGACATCTACCGTAGAAGACTTAGTCTTTTATTAACGGCACATACGTCTCAAATTACATTGAGAAATCGTAAGTAACGATGATTTTTTAATTTTTCCCTTTAATTTGAAATTTTCGTTAGCGTTACTGATTTAGTAAAAAAAAAAAATTAAGCCTATATTTACATATTAACGTTTTTTTTCTGTGTGAAATTACAAGTATCTTGACAGTTTCTCATCAGTTCTATCTCGGATATCTCTAGACTATTGCGGCATGTATTGTATAAGTAGGTATGTATTTAAAAAAAATTATGACATAGGAGGCAAACGAGCAGACGAATCGCCTGATGGTAAGCGATTAGCGCCGCCCATGGACACTCGCAACACCAGAGGGGTTGTAAGTGCGTTGCCGGCCTTTAAAATGGGAGTACGCTCTTTTCTTGAAGGTTTGAAGGTCGTATCGGTCCGGAAATACCGCAGGCGACAGTTCATTTCAGTGTTTTAAAATATCATACCTCAAATAAACAAATTTCAAGCTATTATCGTTTTTCCTGCTTACATTCTATTATACAAAATAAAAGCAACAAATGACTTTGTTACAATCTCAAACTTTGATTAATGCATCGTATTCTTCAATCAGTTTATTGAAATGATCAAAACTTATTGTTTGTGTTCAAATCTTTTTAAAATTTGTAAACCCTCCTAAAACAGTCTCCATCTAGACATTTCAATAATACGATAACTGAAAGTCAAGGCGGGAGACGCTCTGAAAAGTCAAATGGCATAAATTATTCAATTCGGGAATTAGGAAACATGGTTTATTTACAACCTCGAATGGAACGTAAAAGATTCAAATTGTAGGAATTTGTTTCTCTTTTTCGTATCAGGCCACTCGGATCCTGACGTGAAGCGACACTTTCTTTTGGGACCTAAACTGCTTACTAGTAGGTCTGATACGTAGTAATGTAGGTCGAAGGCTTCCTCTTGGCGGGGCGCAATCTGTTTGCGGTAATTTCTCGACTTTTCTGAAATCATACTAACTAAGGTGACTTCCTCATTTGGCGGCGCGAGCGCCTCATTGAGCGATATGTGATAGGTATTTCTTATTTTGTTCTTTGAGGTGAGTTTACTGATGTGAGATTTTCTCACATGACGAAATACAGTAAGAGAATTACGTTTGCGCAGTAGTAATACAATGCGCAGAAGCCGAGCAGTACCGTAAAACGGGGTGAGTAGGTTTCGCGGGGAGAGTTGGGTTATGAATGGGGAGAGAAGGTTTGAGAGGGGGATGAGAAGGGATTTTAAGGCTACTGCTACAAAAATAATGTATCCCAATTTAAAATGGGGCTATAGTAATACGCATAATAAAAAAAATCGATCCAACAATCTTCCAAAATCACCTTTGTATGAAAAACCCTCTTACCCCAAATATGAGGCACTACGGGGTTAGGTGGGTTTTCCTCTTTATCGTCAAAGTTATGAAATGGAACTACCCAAAATAAAATACAAACTAAAATACAAACTATAAGTAAAATACAAACTAAAATACAAACGTCCGAACCACTTATTATATACATCTACATTGACATCTTCATTTTAACTTTACTTTCAATTACAATTTTTAAATTATTAATTATTATGAGTTACCAGTTTTTAACCTGTACCTATGTTATATAGTTTGATTTTACTTGAATGCTCATCCGGTTTTTAGATTATTGTGTTTGTGTTCTGTACCAATTAACAGTAGTTTTGTAAGTCATTTGTAATTATTATTAACACTTTATGGGCAATGCCTGAAATAAATGGTTTTTTTATTATTATTATTATTATATACAGCATTCAGTTTTCACATGTAAAAATAAAATATAATCGACGTTTGAATGTCAAATTGCACCCAACTCACCCCATTTTACGGTACTGCATTCATATCACTGACATCAGAGAAAAGATGACTCGCAGTATTAAGCCAGTGATTTTTATATAGTTGTCTTGTTAAATCCTTATGATGCACCAAAATGAGTTAGAATGCGACAGATAGTACGATCATTTCCGGCTGTTAACGAATTGTCTCCATTTGAAAGCACACCAGGATGTTAAATCCCATATAAACCTAACACATCACACACAATTTTCAGTTAAGAAGACGGAGATACTGACAAGTGAAGACCTGTCAGATGTCCTAAAACTACGACCAAACCACCGGGGGATGGGCAGCAGCATCCCTGGAGTGCGGTGGAGATACTGCGATCGCCAACCCGCATGCCAAGCGTGGCGATTATGGCATATACCCTCCATGAATTTGGGGGAGGCCTATGTCCAGCAGTGGACGTCCTTTGGCTGATATGGTGGTGGTGGATGTATTTTTAATTATCTACTTAATGTCATATAATTAAATAAATAATTAAAAATATAATTCAGTTAAACGTTCATGGCGCATCGGGTTTCTGTAATGTCATGTAAACGTTTGTAATAAATAAATAAATCATGCGCAGAAGCGGAGCAGTACTGTATTCGTATCGCCCGGCTTCTGTGTATTTCGCGTCGCTCTGAAAGCAGTTATTTATTTGTGCATTAACACGGATTTTGTTCTTGGGTCTTGGATGTTCTCTATGAATTTAAGTATGTATTTATCTATATAAGTATATATATCGTCGTCTAGTACTGATAGTACAAGCTTTGCTTAGTTTGGGACTAGGTCCATTTGTGTAAGATTGTCCCCCAATATATATATATATAATTTAAATGTAGGGGTTGCAGTAAGAAGCGGTACTGTCAGATCATGAATTCGTCTTATCGCTATTCAGTCAGTATTACATTGCGCAGAAGTATTATACACACGTGACGTAAGTACACATTCTAACGTCGAAACAACTATACTATTTTCAATTTTCATTTCACCGCTCACCTAACCGCTCACCCCTAGTGTTTCTTAACGCCGGGACTCGTATTAACAACACGAAATCGAAGGTAGCATTCTACAAATAAAGAGCACTTCAGAAAACTAAAAATGTTAGCGGTTCCGCGCTAGTATGTTTTGGAGTTTGCTAAATTTACGAGTATGTGGAATCACGAGGACGGATTCGTCGTCCGGATCAAAGAAAAACCGGCCGTGATATGGAACCCGTGCGGTTCCTATTGGCAGGAATTTCGAAGCCATTGTGGGTAGTCGGTGTACATTACTATAGAGGGCGGGAAACGACGGGTTGCGGGCCAAGTGACCCTAGTGAAAAAGGGTATAAGTGCCGTACAATTCTATAGGACTTGCTGAGGACTTGTACCCCTTTTCACTAGAGCCACAGATATAGACACGCGGACAGGGATACGCGGCCTACAGCCGTTGGGCTCGCCGAGATTTGTATCGTGCTTTTGCAATGAAATAAAAAAATAAAAAAATACTCATCTTAAAAAACAAATTTAACAGACGCCATGTTTGACATTATCATAAAAAAAAATACTTCGCGGCCTTCAATTTTGTATGAAATTCCTTTACAGTTCTCCCGAGTTGTTTCTTACGATCAACGTTTTCAATTTTGATTCCGTTACTTAAGCTAGATGTCGCTAGCAAATTAAGACTGTGGTGCTAGGATAACCGATGGGAGGAGATCACGCTGTTGAGATATTTTTGATATTCTTCCTTGTAATGATTGTATCATTTAACGTTTGTCTTCCTCTAGTGTTCATTGCCTTTTTTGAGGGGTGCGTAAAGTCAATCGCAGCGCTTGTTTGCATGATGTCGTAAACTCGGCGGCACCGCCTGAGGTTTTGTTTTTACACTGTTCAATGTGTGTGTGTGGACTTAGTGGGAGAAAACTGGAGACATTGGTTTTGAAAGGAAGCAGTAGGGCACTTCTCCCTTTTTAACCGACTTCAAAATTTCAAAAGAGGAGGTTATCAATTCGGTTGTATGTTTTTTTTTTATGTTTGTTAGTCCATAACTCCGTCATTTCTTAACCGATTTGGAAAATTCTTTTTTTGATTGTAAGTATATATATATCCAAGTTGATCCCGTTTTGTCAAAACGCAGTTTTGATGATGGGATCCATGAGAAAAATTGAGGGAACTCCTCAAATTTTCAAGGCAAACATATAATAATTTTTGTGTTTTTATCAACAAGTCAAGCATTTTCATCCAAAAATGTGACATTGGATAAAGTGGAACTGCTGATGATGATCAGAACAGAACTCTTCAACGACAAAAAGTTCAAGTTTGGCGATTTGTCCTCCTAGCTGTGTTTGTTAAGCAAGTTCTATTTTCACGATTAATTTTTGTTATGCTTGATTTCTGATGATGGGATCCATGAGGAATTGAGGGAAATCCTCAAATCTTAAAGGCAAACATATAGTGATTTTTGTGTTTTTATCAACAAATCGAGCATTTTCATACAAAAATGTGACATTTGATGAAGTGGAACTGCTGATGATGATGAAAACAGAACTCTTCAACGACGAAAAGTTCACGTTTGGCGATTTGTCCTTCTAGCTGTGTTTGTTAAGCAAGTTCTATTTTCACGATTAATTTTTGTCATGCTCGAGTTCTGATGATGGGATCCATTAGGAATCGAGGGAACTCCTCAAATGTGAAAGGCACACAAATAGTGATTTTAGTATTTTCATGAACTAATCAAGCATTTTCATTCATAAAAGTGACATTTGATGAAGTGGAACTGCTGGTGATGATCAGAACGGAACTCTTCAACGACGCGTAGTTCACGTTTGGCGATTTGTTCTCTTCGTTTTGTTTGTCAAGCAAGCAAGGTTTTTTCATGATTCCATGAGGAATTGAGGGTACTTAGTATTCTACCATTATAAACATACATTATAGCCATTTTTATTATATTGTATATTTATCTAAGAGTGCACCATCTAAGTATAATAATCTTTTACCGGCCTCCCCCATTGAAGTCCGTTTTTTTTTCTTAAAAATTATTTATGTTCTGAGCCTCTATTGCATATGCACGCTGCGCAGCTGGCCAGCGATCCATTTTGACTTATCAATCCGCTACTCTCGCAATACTAAAAAACCAATGGGCACCTCAAAATTATTTGAATTTGAAATCGGTATTCTGCCACCATGTATAAGATAAGATATAGTAAAATAGGGAGATTATAGGTCTTGGTTATCTTGAGACGATGCATCTACATTCCGTTGAATAAAAAAGAGGGTTTATACAATGACAACATAATGATGTTGTTGCGGCTCTGTGCATCGCTACCCGTTGTGTAGGGTTGTTATCGGATCACAACGGCGGAGAGTTCTGTTTGAGCACTCTACCCCGAATGAATCGCAACTAAGTGCATCAACTAATTAGTTTTAGTGGCCTGCTAACTTTGCTAGCAAACTGCGCTGATAGAGCAGTCTGCGAACATTCCATAATGGATCGTGCTGTTGGTAATAACGAACAAACACAACAAACTATGAAACATTTTTTACCCTCACCGTGCGAAGGCGGACTTTAAATATTAAAAATTGTAACATTTACATGTATAATTTTTCATGATATTTGGCCACTGATATAGGGTTCAAATAAAAGTTCTTGTGTCTAGTTTATGAAAGGCCTGGCGTTGCTGGATTTGCGCAACGCATGGTCTTGGTAGTGACCAATAATTGGAAATGCATTTGTGAAGAATGACGAATAGAAAGAAATAGCTTGACTGCCTGTTTAGCCTAGTTGGTAGTGACTCTGCCTCCGAAGCTAGAGGTCCCGGGTTCGAATCCCGGCCAGGGCATTTATTTGTGCATTTTTCACGGATATTTGTTCATGGGTCTTGGATGTTTTCTATGTATTTAAGTATGTATTTATCTATATAAGTATGTATATCGTCGTCTAGTACCCATACTACAAGCTTTGCTTAGTTTGGGACTAGGTCGATTTGTGTAAGATTGTCCCCCAATATTATTATATATATTATAGTTTTATGTAAACCTAGCGAAATCCAGGACACCCTGCGTTGAGATTGAGGGTAAATTTTGCTTTCAGTAGATTTAGTGCTCATATTCTTTCAACTAAAAATGTTGTGTAAATGGTCAATAACACGCTTGTGACGCCTCTGGAGTAACAAGCCTCCATGGACTACGGTGTGCATCAGGCTGGCAGTAGGTACACTTAGTTACTGGCACAACTACGGAACCCTACATATAAATCTTCAAAATAGCATAATTAAGTTGAAGTTATTTATGTTTATGCGTAACTTTAGAATATTGTTTCTTTATTTAACGATACAAAATCCACACCACAAATTACAGTTACACCCCCTTATTCATAAAACTTAACAAACCTCTGTTAACTAAAAGTTGTTTTGCCCCTTTCTCACAAACATAAATGTCAAAGTGACAGATAAGGACAACCCAACTTTAGCGGCTTGTTAACTAATACAGGCTTGATGGACATTTATGAATAAGGGAAATAGTCGTTACCGTATTCGACTATGTACTTAAAATTAGGTATCACTTAACGATAGACTACACTTAACCCTTGTGTACACGCATGCAATTTCACTAAATATAACACAGACAGCAGTTTACCATAAGTATATACAAGCCCTGGGCCCTGTAACTGGGGCAAATATTTAAAAGGGCGCTACCTTAGAGCATCTGCAGTAACATCTGGCATACTATTTTCGTTCAAAATTTTCGTTTCGGAAAAATTATGATCTAAAGTTATGACCACTGAGTGATGGATCTCGACACCACGAGATTATAGCGAATCAGTCAATGCTGTGTTTGACATAGTATCAAGTTATGAGTCTTAATTGTTATTGGATTTTTTGTTTTCAATGATTTTTTTAGTATTTTTTAATTTTATGTCAATTTTATCGACTTTTTAAAATAAATTGTCATTAATGTCACTTCAGAAAAGTAATTAAAATACACGTAAGCCATATCTGAAGAAAAAAAAATCATTTTTTTTTTTCATCTGAGGCCACTTGGAACTGGCCCGCTAAATAGTCCACCGTTTAATTTTTTGCTCCTGTTACAGGGCCCACCCTGTATACGTATAAACAGGACAGTGCACTGGTGACTTATTCTAATTATCCAGCCATTGCAGAGCCGAGGCAGTCTCGCGGGCCCGTAACTGCATTGCTGCATTTAAAATGCTCCTTTCGGAGAGGAGAGGTCTCGGTAACAGAGTTTGTATTGGGTTACCAGCGTTCCCTTACGGATGCTCGCGTGGCAAGACAGAATACTTGCTCGTATCTTTTGAGAATTAATTTTAATTAGAATAGTGGATAACTTCTTAAAGATATGCGCAAGGAGATTTTTTTAAATCATAGTCAATGGTTGGTCGCCTACAATTAAATTGATTTCGTTGTGATTGAAAAGTTACCCTGGATATATAATTTGTTTGACAAATTTACGTGTTTCGACAGAATCAATCAGACGAATTGAACGCCTTAACTATGATCCGAAAATTTAAATTCTACTTATGCCTTCATTGGGTACACCACGCCCCCCATGTAGGAGACATGCTTATGTCTTCCACGCACAAAAAAAACGTGATGAAAATAATTTCGATAATAATCTGACTTTGTGAAGGTTTAGTTATATTTCCTCTTGGCATGGCATCATTTTAAATACAGAGTGTCCAGCACATGAACCGTCATTTTTTTGGCGTGTTGGTAGGGTGATTTCCTACCTTTCCACCCTTGGACCCTGGGTCCTAAGAGTTACGGTCAAGGAGGTACGATTTTTTTCATCTAATTTACCCAAAATCTTACCTTCGAAGCCCCATAACTTTTTTGTGTATGCTTTTACATGCATAACTTGCTTTGTTTGCTATGCTTGTCCTAAAAAAAAAACTGCCCGCTGATTACAGTGAACTTAGGCAGTGCCACGGGATAATATAGCCTATTTACTTCCCCAGAGTTACTAGTATTCCCTCGAGGATGATCGTATGACAATACAGAACACATACTCGTAATTTTCGAAAATGTTTATTTGGATGGCTCGAAAGTTACGAGCATCTAGTCGAGACAGAACTCATACTCATAACATTTGAGCATATTTATTTGGACGTCTCGAAAGTGACGAGTATGTGTTCGAGACAGAACTCATACTCATAACATTCGAGAATTTTTAATTGGACGATGAGATGAATCACGGGAAGCTACGTTTTATTTATTCCCTAAACATTTATACATGACGTGCCCCTTCTTATGCCTGGCGCCACGAAGGCACCGTGTTAGTTAACACTTTCGCAGCCAACAAACTCGTAGCGCTACGCTCGTCGCCAATAAATGTGGGTATATGAAAGCGCCTACGAGCCGCCGCCGCTGAGTCACTGAAAGTGTCGGGAGGCCTATAAAGATTTAAGATTTAGGCTGGGTTGCACCGACTTACGATCACAGACCGATCAACGTTAAATATGGCGCCGGCAGCTGTCATCCCATAGAAACTTGTCAAACATTCCATACATTCAAATTTTAACGAACACAGCTTATGATTACAGACCGGTCAACGTTAAATATGGCGCTGGTAGCTGTCATCCCGTAGAAACTTGTCAAACTTCATACAATCGGATTTTAACGAAGACCGCTTACGATTACAGACGGTTTGGTGCAACCCAGCCTTAAAGATTAATTGCAAGAACATAGTACATACAAAGGTCTTATTGGGACCAAGATAAAGTTCTTATGTTCTACCAAACAGACATGCAACAATCTCATCGGCATTAAATTCACAACTTTAAGGCTAGGTCGTCAAGCGAGTTAGCGTTTTCGAGTTTTCTAAAAACAATCTGAAACGTAGAATTAGGGTTTTAAAAATTTGAAAAAATTATATGTTTTACTTAAGGATCTAGTCTAGTCAAAGTTGCACTCAGTTACACGATCTAATGAACTTCGCTCGATAGAAAGAGACCCCGAAGTTACTCCTTTTTGTAAAGCATTTACAATCTGACGACTAAACTATTGATGTTTTAAATAAAGTTTTTGAACTAAACTACAGCCATTCAGTATTTCTAGACATTTTTGCAGAATTTAAAAAGATAAAATGATTGTATTAATTAATATGTTTAAATACCTACAAAATGCCGAGCGCGGAGGCTCGGCAGGCCCGATCAGTCGCGCGCTGGCGCTTACGGACAACGGACCTGTGTCAGTTTTATCCGCCACAGTTTCGTGCACCAAACAAGCAGTTTTTGACGAATTTATATAATTGTTGCAAGTTATTTAAGAAGGGCAATAAAAACCCAAACGAAAAACGTCGTATTTATTAACAAATAAATTATGGTCATAGTGCCACAGTATAGAAATGACAGTATAACAACTAAACTGAACCCCTGCAGAAATGGAACCAAAGATGGTAAAATTATAAATGAAATTTTTATTACCAGAAATTATAGATATAGTAAGAGATCTACTGCTTTGCACATGAATATTTTTATGAAGCTATGAGCTTCACCACATTAATTCCGAGCGTCTTTTTTTTAATACCATGTCAGTGGCAAACTAACGGCCCGCCTGATGGTGAGCGGTCACCGCAGCCTATGGACGCCTGCAACTCCAGAGGTGTCAAATTCGCGTTGCCGATCCTTTTAAAATGTATACACTATCTATTTTTCAGCTAATCTTCTTTTAATAAATCTACCCATTTCCAGGTAGCTACCGTGGCAAGTTTGGTATCATTTCATATACCATATTGATTCTTTTATCATCGTTATGTAAAAATCATTTCTGGTATTTATTTTAAAAGAATACAGTAATCTTTAGCGTAAATAGTAAAACAGTAAAAACTTCGCAATGTTTTTTATGCTTTGAGAGCTAATAACTTTAGACGAATAAATTAAACCACCAAAAATATCTGTAATTTATTAAATTAAATTAACGTTTTTTCCAAGCTCGTGGCTCCTAAAGTGTTAGATGTTACAATAAAGCTTAAAACTAGTGGCTCTGTGAGCTGTAGACCAGGCAAAAAAAATATTTTTTCAAATTTCAAAATTTACAAAAGCCGTCTCGACAAAAATATAATTAAACCTATGTAATTATCGAACCTGCTCACAAAATGTCACGAGAATCGGTTGAGAAATGCGACCTGTAGAGGACAACATTCGAACAGACAGACATACGAAAGAATTTTTGTCGAGAGCTGAAACGGAGACGCTTCGCTCTCTCGGTCAAAAAACTATGTTAGTATAATTTTATGACAGTCGTGGTTCACTACTACTGGGCCTGTGTATATGAAGAGTCGAACATTATCAACTTATATCCATACGCTTCGTCCGGTTTTACAGTAGACTGAGGACTATACCCTGTTGCCTGTGCCCTCTGTTTGCCGTTTGTGGACTACGAGAAGGCCTTCGATTCGGTTGAAACCTGGGCTGTACTACAATCTCTCCAGCGGTGCCAAGTAGACTACCGCTATTATCGAAGTACTGAAGTATTTGTACGACAACGCCACTATGTGAGTCCGACTCCAGGACCAGAACTCGATACCTATTCCGTTGTAGCCGCGAGTCAGGCAGGGAGATGCTGTTTCTCCCAAACTGTTCTCCGCTGCACTGGAGGATGTGTTCAAGACTTTGGACTGGAGAAGCCTAGGCAATAGGCATCAACATAAACGGCGAGTACATCACTCACCTTTGGTTTGCTGACGATACAGTAGTCTTGGCTGAGACCATACAGGATTTAAGTACCATGCTCAATGACCTTGGTAAAACCTCCGTGAGAGTTGGTCTTACGTAAGCTGAATATGTACAAGATGAAGGTCATGTCAAATGCCCATGTAGCACCAACTTTCGTTACTATCGGACACTTTATACTCGAACTTGAAGTTGATTATGGTATACTAGCGACCCGCCCCGGCTTCGTACGGGTGCAATGCTGATACTAATTATAATTATATACTACAGAATGTATTTATATACAACCCGGCCGATACCGCCGCAACCGCTATGTTCCTGCATTTTAAATCAGTAATATCTTCAAAAATATTCATTTAAATTACATGCTGTCAAGTGCCATATTGATCTATATAAAATGCAAAATGTATTTAAGGTATTTTATTGGAGAAGGATTAATGCTGTATTGCTTAAAATCGCTTCGTAAATAAGCCATTATTTTTCGTAAAAAGTAAAGGATAAAAAATGGTTATTGTGGGTTATCCCTAATAGATAGGCATATACCATAATCGACTTTTTTGTAGACCTTTTTAAGTTGTACAATACTGTAGTACATTATTTTGATTTATCTCGTGGGGTTCAGCCAGCGTTTGCAATGTAAGCGCAATAAAACATGTTTATTTAGGACATCACAATAGAAACCTATTAAATTATCTGTGTTTCTCTACTATACACCTGTAACCAAGAGGAAAGAGCAATGGAGAGGGCTACGCTGGAAGTATATCTGCGCGATCGTATCAGAAATGAGGCCATCCGCAGAAAAACCAAAGTAACCGATATAGCCCTCCAAATCGCTTAAATGGCAGTGGGCGGGGCACATTGCACGTAAAACCGATGGCCATTGGGGCGCAGACGAAGGTTCTCGAGTGGTGACCACGTACAGGAAGGTGCAGCGTAGATAGGCCACAAAGTGAACTGATGACCGGGTAAAGGTCGCGAGAGTCCGCTGGATGCGGGTGGCGCAGGACCGGTCATTGTGGCACTCTTTAGGGGAGGCTTATGTCCAGCAGTGGACGTCCATCAGCTGATATGATGATGATGATCATGATATATTTACATGAATAGTTGTTATAGTGTATACAAGCTTATTAGTTTTACGTGTATTCATAATCTGTCATTGCTTTCTTAAATATCCGTGTTTGTGCAAAAATAGTTTGTTGCCTTCTGTACTATATTTATTTTTCTCATTTTCTCGAAGGTTAGCTGGAAGAGATCCCTTATAGGGATAAGTTCGCCTTTGTACTTTTACATTTTGTTATTTTGTTTCGATTGTTATTATTTTTTGTGCAATAAAGTGTTATACATACATACATATTCATGATGATGATAACACGCACACGACAAATAAATATAACACCCTGTATAATATAACACAATTAGATAAAAAATTGCATGACCTATTAAACAAATCGAGTAGAAGGGAATAAGACATATTTCTTAGGTTCTTAGGTTTCATAGATTAAAATAACGAATTTCAGGGTTGTAGGTATGTACTACGAATTCTGTTTTTTTTTTTATTATAATGGATCTTACCGTAAGTTCGACTTTCAATTATTTATTTACTACCTTATTAAAAAAAATATCAATTACATACTAAAGTTTAATCATAATTAATGCATTTCTTAAGTCAAAATACAGTTATATTTCTATACTGTGACCAGTATGAAGCTAGCGGGGTCATCCGAGTTCACAGTCGCTTCGTCCGCGCGGGCTTGTTCACGCACCGCCAGGACAGCGCTAAATACCTACTCTCGCAGAACTAGAGGGCCTTAAGTTTAATTTGATTAAGATATAAAAATCATAAATAATGTAATGTGTGCATGTTTTTATTCTAATAATTTGATGAAAATTATGTAATACTATTGAGAAATAAACCATCTGAGTCTGAAACTGAATCTAATTATTCATTAACACATTCGGTGCCGGTGACACGAAACCGTGTCATTCTTGTATGTATAATTGCCTTGCTGGCACCGAATTTGTTAAAATACAGAATCATTAATATTTATTAGTTAATTTTATCTGTTTATTGGTTCTGTAACAGAATAAATTCATTTGCTTAAGATCCATTTACTGAGAGCACATTTTAATAGGCTTGGGTATCCCTAATATGTTGTGGTAAACTATTGTAAATTTGGATTACCATATAGTAGGCATTTCTCTGAAAAACATCCTTCTTCGCGCGTGGTAAATAAATTTTATCCCTGTGTCTTGGGATAAAAAGGCTATGACTATCGACATATTCTGGTTCTCTAACAAATATGAATGCCTGCTTTATGTACATGCATGGGAAATAAAGGAATTTCAAGGCTCTAAATAATGGCCTCCAAAAAGTAAACAAAAGCACAAGAACAAATATTTATGGAAAAAAGAAATTGAGTAGTATGTTTTACGTGAATCATGCTTTTAATTATTATATCACGTTTGGGTCCCAGATGTATATAAGTTGTCTGCTTGAGGGGTTCATCCGATAAACTCGTAACTCGAATCACATCAATCAAGACTCCGGAGTCCGGGAAGTTACGCAGATAATTATTGCTTGTTTCCATAATGGACTGCCGTATACAATAAATACATATAATGAGTATTCATTGCTTTAAGTGCCTAACCGGCGTAAATATAAAAAAAACCCCGGTAAATTGTGAGTCCAACTCGCGAACCGAGGGTCCCGTTTCCATAAAACGATCGTGTGCCCTTCGCGACCTCATTAATTCAGGATTTTTTTAACAGTGCGATGTAGAAATTGTACATGTATATCATGGGTAGTGTGCACTTTGTTTCTAATTTGCGGGACTGAATTATGTATGTTGGTATTTTCTTCAGAATGTGCCTATTCTAGACTTTTCATATGACGTCCCATTCGACATATTTAATCACTAGACTTTGAACTATTGCCTCCACTTTGTCTTGTATCGGTCATCTTTCGTAATAATATATATATATGAATAAAGATTTAATCAATCAATCAAAAAATATCTTATGTCCACTTATGTGCTATCAATTTGAAATTGGAATATTTTGTGAACAAGGCTAACCTAGATGCATAGAACATGTTTATATATATATATATATATAGGCTAACCCAGATGCATAGAACATGTTTATATATATATATATATATGTGGGATTGGTACTTTTTGATAGCTGTGTAAGGTGCTGGCTGCTAGATGATGAATAAAGGACGTTCGAATGTAGTTTGAATTGTTTTGGAATGGCGAATGATTTGACGTAGGATGGAGTATGAAAGAAGCGTTGGACGGTGAACGATGTTTTAATATAGTAGCTGTAAATAAATTGAAGATTTTTCAGTTATTCATTGTTTTCCTGCGCCGCTCCCACATTTTGGGGGCTCGTCCGGGATCGCGACGCCAGGATGAACGAATACTGAAAATATAACCCTAGACAAATACGGCGATGAAAGAAGAAAATATTCAAGAAGACGACAAAGATTAAGAAGACGGACGACGAAGAAGTTAAGACGAATTTATTAGGTACGTGAGAAGACGGAAGACGAGACATGAATAGGCTACATGAAATTATGACATTGCGTGTTTTTACTGCAGAAAACGATTACGATGTGCAGATGTTTATAGAGGATGTAGAGAAAAAAGCATATTTATACGGATGGACGCCGAGGCATCAATTCCTGATAGCGAAGAAAAGGTTCTTCGGCACGGCGGCGCTGTGGCTACGGGCGGAGCTTGCGGAGGAAGAACCACTCGACAGTTGGCAAGATTTGAAGTTAGCCTTGCTGAGTGAATTCTGCGGGGATACCTCTGAAATACATGAAAGAAAGAAAGACAATGGCGACAGATTTGAAAATCATGAGATTCATGAGTATCGTGACATCCACGATGATAACGATGACGGTTTGATACGATACGACGCGCATCCGACCGCGCAAGTGACAACTTTCGATAATTCGACGAAGGAGTTCGAAACAATAAAAGAAGCCAATTTATCAATGTCAATCAATGCGATGTGTCACATGGAAATTAAATGCCAAACTGTCGACGAGAGTTGCAAAATCAAAGAATGTGGAGGATTGGGCAAAAGCAGAACTCAAGTCGTACCTGAGGAGCAGCGGTGGGGCGACATTCGCAAAACTGACGAAAATATGCAGGATATGTGGGGATTTCGACAGCAGAGGTGTGAAGATTTACGTGCGCGTGTAGCCTGCCACATGTTCTCAAAGTCCGCTGGACCCAAGATTCGACTCACGGAGGACAGTTCTCGTAAAGAAGGCTTCTGTTACACTGACACGGGCACGGCGAAGACCTACGACGTAACAACGGCGCTACTACGACGCGACGCAGCAACGGCATCAATTACAATGTGTCATGTGTTTTTATGTGTTTGGAAGTATTGGTTTTATTTGTACGGTGTATTTATGATTAGTTAGATGGTTTGATGTATTTTTTATATGACGTTGTATATAGGGTGTGTTGTAAGTGACGGTGTATGTAAGATGTGACTGCTGGTGACGGGTAAGTGCGGTGTCTGAAGGTAGATGACTGAGGGACCAGATCATGATTGCAGGATTGGCCGAGTGTGGGATTGGTACTTTTTGATAGCTGTGTAAGGTGCTGGCTGCTAGATGATGAATAAAGGACGTTCGAATGTAGTTTGAATTGTTTTGGAATGGCGAATGATTTGACGTAGGATGGAGTATGAAAGAAGCGTTGGACGGTGAACGATGTTTTAATATAGTAGCTGTAAATAAATTGAAGATTTTTCAGTTATTCATTGTTTTCCTGCGCCGCTCCTACATATATATATATATATATATTTTTTAAATAAATAAATAAATAAATATTAGGGGACATTTTTTACACAAATCGAACTAGTCCCACAGTAAGCTCAATAAGGCTTGTGTTATGGGTACTAGACGACGATATATTATTATACTTAAATACATAGAAAACGTCCAAGTCTCAGGAACAAATGTCTCTGCTCACCACAGAAACAAATGCCCTTACCGGGAATCGAACCCGGGACCTCTAGCTTCGGAGGCAATGACACTACCAACTAGGCTAAACAGGCCGACAAACGATATATATATATATATATATATATATATATATATATATATATATATAAACATGTTCTATGCATCTGGGTTAGCCTTGTTCACAAAATATTCCAATTTCAAATCGATAGCACATAAGTGGACATTCGATATTTTTTGATTGATTGATTAAATTTTTATTCATATCCACAACATACATGGCATAACAGTAATTAATTTAAATATTAACACAAACATTATCATGCAACTATTTAGGAACTGAAACTTAGAAACAAAACGGATAAGCCATGTGTCGTGGCAGAGAATTTTGCAATGTGACAGATTTCACTGCCACTTAACTTTAGCGATGCGGATGGCAACATCGGTTACTTTGATTCTACTGCGGATAACCTCAGACAGAGACATAAGTAGTTTAGTTGTAGTTTAGTTTTAATTTCTAATTAGTAGTTTATCTTTTTATATTTGTTTTATTTTTTGTATTTATTAACTTCCCCTACTTTTGTATATATAAATTACCCATGTTACTTAATTTTACCTGAAAATAAAATTATATGTATATAGGTACAGATCTTCATTGAATTTATTTCTCAGATCTCTACTCAGAATTTAGAACTCTATTTATCCTAACAGGAAAAATTTCACATAAAGTTTCAATTCTGTTACTTTCATATAAGCGTCTAAGGAAAAGTAACGGAATGTATTAAGACGCTTTTTCCTTGAATAGGGTTTTCGTTTCTGAGTAGAAAAACATAACATTTCAAAGTTCTGTAGACTAAAGCAAATGAACAACTTTTCATAGAATGCCACTCTTACTAAAATTTACAGGTAGAAAGCTTTAGCCCTTAAAAAGGACAAGAGGTATTTCATTATTCTTAATTCACCTCCTGTGGGGAGGTAAAGGAATTTATCCAAATAGCCATATTAGTTAAGAAGTAAAATAAACAGTACAGTGATAAATCGTCGTCTTAACCTCTTAAGCTCCCACGTACTTGTACAAGTACACATTGACGATAGTACTTCAGACCTGAAATTTTAACTGCGTAGTATAAAAACCTGCCTAATGTACTTCACAAAGTACAAATTAAAGATGCGCTAAAAACCATAGACATACTGAAAATAACCAATGGCAAGAATTTATATAAAATCAAAAATCACGTCTGTCTGAAGCACTGCTCTTAGTTTGTGCTTGGTGTAGTACACCGGGTAGTTAGGACTACTACAGTTGAAAAAACAAAGAACTTACGAGGATGAAACATTCAAGAAATCGCCCGTAGGTATCTTTCACATAGTTTTCCAATATTACCTAAATCAAAAGCACGTAATTTGTTAAGGGTACCGTAAACTTTTGGGTCAGCCTTCATCACAAGAATCTTACAGGGTGTGGGTGTCTCACTGACCTTATTAAACCTTGGGATAAACTGTTTATATAAATTCAATCAGCGTATCTATAGATATATATACCTAAACCGTCTGTATACCCAAAAAACCGGCCAAGTACGAGTTTTTTTTATTAAAAATGGGATTGCTCTTGGCCAGCATCTAGCCAGGGAGCAAAGATGAGGCCGACGATGAAGCGAGCTCACCCAGAAGATGCCTATTCACTCGATGCCTGTTCCGTAATAGTACATTACGATACAAGTGCAGAGAACAGGAAATTCGCAACGAGTGGTGATAAATTGAAACACGACCGAAGGGAGTGTTTTAAATCTACACGAGTTGCGAATTACCTGTTCGCACGTGTATCGTACAGCGTTTTACAGTACATATGGCTCATTAATGTTTCGACATATGCACGTAATCTGCTGATTACCGTACTCATGCGGTAAAGTAGCACCATATTATGTACTGTAAAAATATTTTTATTATTATGTGATGTAACTATAAATTTACGGTTTTCGCAATTTTTCCTTTATCTGTGTGACGTTGCTTCGTAGCAAATTTCAAGGTTCTGAGTTCACGGGAAAAAACCCTGTAGGTTTTGATTCCCTTGCGAGTGTCGAACATTTGCGGAAATTTGCGGCATAAACGGCTGTATCTTTTGATTGCGTTGCCTTAGAAGTTTGATTTTTTTACAACTCCAAGAGACAGTAGAGTTGAGTATTACATATAAATTCCAGCTTGATACCACCACGCGTTTGTGAGAAAAAGGGTCTCGACCGACAGACAGACGGACGGACGGACAACAAAGTGATCCGTTATAAGGGTTCCGTTTTTTCATATCGAGGTACGGAAACCTAAAAAGGGTTCAGGGTAGGCCCAGCAAATATAAAAAACCGGACAAGTGCGAGTCCGACTCGCGCACTGAGGGTTCCGTACAATGATCGTGTACCCGTTCCGACGCCATTAATTCAGCAGAAAGTGAACGCTATGGGTACATACAGCGCCTGCTATCGGAGCAAGGATTTTTGATGAAAAATAAATATTTAATGAAATTTAATTACATCATTATATTATATTTAAATCTATTTTCTGGGTAAACTTCGGAGACAAAGGGCCAACGGTTTTTTTTTTCAATTTTCCTTTATAAATCGAGTTATAACCACCGTAAAAAATAAAAAAAAGACTGTTTTAGACTGCGTGCAATTGAAAACCTTTTTTATGACACTCCACTTGACATAGTCAGTAGTCCTTTAACCTTTGACCCTCCTATGTATCGGTAAACTTTCACAGAAAATAAAAACTATATATTAAAAAATACATATTCTATGCATGTAGGTTAGCCTTGTTTATATCTATTCCAAATTTCAAATCGATAGCGATAGCATATTATAAGTAGTAATCAAGTAGGTGATTTTACCAACAAACTATGGGAAGAGCTGTAGCGTACCAACCTAACTGTCCTATCGTCCTAACAACCCTAGACAACCCTAAAGCCCTACAATGCCTAGCCCTAACCATAGGTTAAAATATACATATATATAATAAGTGCGGGATGTCTGCACCAAGAGACCTAAGGCAACAGACGGAAAGGGTAAAGTGGGATATTCTCACTGCCACTCACACAGACTCATGTGACTGTTACGGTTAAAGGTGTCTTGACCACAGTGAGAGGAACGACAACAGCAACGTCCAAACTCAAAAAGACTTTATTTACAAATTTACAAGCTATTTATACAGATTTTTACATATGTGTCTTTGTTTTATATGTATTTTGTCAATTTAAACAGTTCGTACTTTGCCCGCTCTGTCAGCAGCTGCGCAGTTTCTTGTCCCAAATCTTGATGCTGATGCTATGTAGGCATGTTCAACGCACGTGAACATAAGTAGTTCTTGAGATATTTAGGCAAAAACTTACAATTAAATAAACATATCTGTTTGGAACTTATTAGTTACTTGACTAGGTCATTAAAAGGCTCGATGTTGATATGAAACTAGATTTAGGTCAGAGGCGTATTGACCCTTATTATCATATTAACTAAGTATCATTTTATATGCACGTGTCTACTTAGTACTTTGGATTCAAAAGTTACTAAGGCTGGGTTGCACCGACTTACGATCACAGACTGATCAACGTTAAATATGGCGCCGGCAGCTGTCACCCCATAGAAACTTTCCATACATTCAAATTTTAACGAACACAGCTTACGATTACAGACGATTTGGTGCAACCCAGCCTAAGTGTATGTACAAACGGCTATACGGATAATACCCTCATTTGTACCCATCGCTTTTTGTTTCGGGAATGGTAGGACTTAATACACTCGAGACTCGGCGAAAACTACTGCATATGGTGCACTACTATCAATTGCTCAATAATAAAGTGGACAATGCGTCCGTACTGGAGCAAATGAGTCTTGCGGTGCCGCGAGCGAGTGGGCCGGCGGTCGACTCTGCGGGCGGCGCGGGCGGCGCGGTGGAACGCGGCGGCCGCGGCGCCTGTTCGCGGTATCCGGCGCGCGTACAAGGCGCGGAGCGAACGCTCCCACTGCTCGAGCACGGACTGCCCTGAACCATATCTTACAGGACTATAATGAATCTTATGTTTGAAATAAAGCAAATTGAATTGAATTGAATTGTGTCGGGTGGAGCGGCAGATAAAATAATAAACATTTACCACTCATAAGCTTTAGATTGACTTACATATATTTTTCACATTAAGTCATTACATTAGGATAATTTTAATTAAATAAAAAAGAGATTAAATGAACAATTCGAAATGAAAGATTTAGGACAGCCAAAACGACTAATTGGAATAGACTTAGACTACAAAGAAAACAAAATCAAAATAACTCGGAAGAAATTTATACAAGAAACATTAAAGAAATTTAAAATGGAAGACTGCAAATCCACTACTACACCAATGGCAGTGAACTTAAATCTGGAACCAAACAAGAAAGGAGGAGTAGACGACTTACCTTACAGAAACCTAATAGGAACTCTGATGTACATTTCAGTCGCTACCCGGCCTGATGTAACATATGCTGTTAACTACCTATCCAGATTTAACGACTGCTTCGGACCAGAACATTTTAATTCAGCAAAACGAGTATTACGCTACCTAAAAGGCACAATAGATGTTAACCTACACATGACGATGATGTTGACATACTCGAAATCGCAAGAGCCATTAGAAGGCATGGCTGACGCGGATTGGGGCGCCTGCAAAATGGATCGTAAATCCTGCTCTGGTTACACTTTCAAATATGCCGGGGCAGCTATCAGCTGGGCCTCCAAAAAACAGAGAAGCGTAGCTTTATCAACGGCTGAAGCCGAATACACAGCTCTTACAGTGGCTGCAAAAGAAGCTGTCCACCTAAGATCGCTATTCAAAGATCTAGGTGTTGATTATGGACAAATAAAGATCTGGAACGACAATCAAAATGCGATTAAATTGGGACAGAACCCTATAGTGTCTTCAAAGTCGAAGCATATAGATCTGAAGGTGATGTAGTACACCTTACCAAGAGACTGCATCAAGCGAGGTGTCCTGAATATCATATACATGTGCACCGAGGACATGGAAGCGGACCTGCTGACAAAGGCGTTGCCAGGATCCAGGCCGATGACGCTGAGAGGCAAACTGGGACTTCAGCATTAGTGCTGTGAGGAGGAGTGTTGTAAGTGCATAGCACTATTGTCTGCATGATACCCCGTTGGGCCGTATCGTGAGTGCACAGCATTATTGTCTTTCACTACTGACACGACGTGTCTCGAATTTAAATTATCCTAATGTAATGACTTAATGTGAAAAATATGTGTAAGTCAATCTAAAGCTTATAAGTGGTTAATGTTTATTATTTTATCTGCCGCTCCACCCAACAATTGGTAGCACAGCGTGGTTACGTTGAATTTAATGTAGTCGGCAAAAATAAATGCTTCGTACACCATGAACACGTCGGCGGCTTCGTCGTCATCGTCGTACCATCGCGTCGAAGCATTAACTAAAGAAAATTACGATACGTGGTGCCTTCAAGCACAAGCAGTGCTGATCAAAAACGGCCTGTGGGGATACGCAAGCGGAGAGATATCCGAACCGACTTCAACTACCGACGCGGCGGAGAAAAAAGAATTCCTACATAAGGATTTACTAGCGCGTTCAGAGCTATTACTACTAATCTCACCTTCGGAGCTGAAACAAGTGAAAGGCTGCAAGACATCGTTTGAACTTTGGCACAAGTTGAAAAATATTTACCAAAGTACGGGTTCTGCCAGAAAAGCAACATTATTGATGCAGGCTTCGGCAAGGTATCCCTCGATTCTACCACTATTATAAAATTTTCAAATGAAGCGGGTAAGCTACAAAGCATCATGATACTTAGCAGATCTGGGTGTAGAGTTATATCCATATCAGCTAATTTATCGACGGTGTCCATAAAATCGTTTAGGTGCTCGCGGAAATCACCGTTTTCTTGTTTTTTTTTTAAGATAAGATGCTTCAATAATGTTGCTTATGTGGCAGGACCCGTACTTTGGTAAATTTTTTTCAACTTGTGCCAAATTTCGAACGATGTCTTGCAGCCTTTCACTTGTTTCAGCTCCGAAGGTGAGATTAGTAGTAATAGCTCTGAACGCGCTAGTAAATCCCTAAGTAGGAATTATTTTTTCTCCGCCGCGTCGGTTGTTGAAGTCGGTTCGGATATCTCTCCGCTTGCGTATCCCCACAGGCCATTTTTGATCAGCACTGCTGGTGCTTGGAGGCACCACGTATCGTAATTTTCTTTAGTTAATGCTTCGACGCGATGGTACGACGATGACGACGAAGCCGCCGACGTGTTCATGGTGTACGAAGCATTTATTTTTGCCGACTACATTAAATTCAACGTAACCACGCTGTGCTACCAATTGTTGGAAGGAGCGGCAGATAAAATAAGCTTTAGATTGACTTACATATATTTTTCACATTAAGTCATTACATTAGGATAATTCAAATTCGAGACACGTCGTGTCAGTAGTCAAAGACAATAATGCTGTGCACTCACGATACGGCCCAACGGGGTAGCATGCAGACAATAGTGCTGTGCACTCACAACAAATTGAAGTGTATGACTTTATAAAGGAATGAATTTACTGAACAATCCATTTTCATCGTGAAAACTCGGAAAACAACTAGAACCGAAGAAGTCTCAATCAATTACCGTATTATTTAACATATGTAATGTCAAAATGGCAAAATACTTCCAGTTTTCATTCTGACATTTACATGGACTATATAATAAAGTCACATTAACAGACAGGAATCTGTCAACCATTTAATACGATAATATTTTTTTTTATACAACGACGGTGGCAAACAAGCTCACGGCCTGCCTGATGGTAAGCAGACACCGTAGCCTATGGACACTTGCGACTCCAGAGGAATCACAAATGCGTTGCCGACCCTTTATGACTTGGGGATGCGCTGTGTTGAGGGTGAGGGACCCGCAGATGTCTCCAGCTGTCAAGCTAGAGACATATGTATGCGACCTTACTCACCACCAGGAACACAACACCACATACCTACCTAAGGGGCAAGTAGCGATGCTATTATGGCTGCGGTCTTCTGTAAGGCGGAGGTACTTCCCCAGTTGGGCTGCTCCAAATTTGAGCGAGATGACGTTTCGCTGTGCCCTACCTCTACTAAAATTTCGGGTCTAGGATATCCCTACATACGTGTATAATATATATAATAATAATATTGGGAGGGACAACCTTACACAAATTGACCTAGTCCCAAACTAAGCAAAGCTTGTACTATGGGTACTAGACGACGATATACATACTTATATAGATAAATACATACTTAAATACATAGAAACATATGTAGCTACATTAATGACCTACTGGAAAGTTCGGTCAATATTCGTTCAGTAGTTTTTGAAATCAATAAAAGTAGGGATAAACATCGGCATAATCGTTCACGTTTATACAGGATGTGGCCTGTAATAGGAGCAATAAATTTAAAGGACGCTTCCTTAGAGAATCTGCAGTAACCTCTTGTGTCCAAAAAAAAAATAACTTTTTTCAATTGGGAGACATTTTGATCTAAAGTTATGACCTCCAAGTAATGGATCTTGGCACCCAAAGATTATAGCGCGGCAGTCAATGCTGATTTTGAGGTTGCTTCAAGTTATGACTCATAATCGTTGTCGCATTTTTGTTTTAAAAGAATATTTTTGGGATATTTTAATTTTTTTTTTGTATATTTTTGGTGTATTTTGAATAAATTGTTATTAATATCACTCCAGTAGAGTAAAAAAGTACATATAAGCTACATTTGCGAAAAAAAAATTAATAAAAAAACTTTCTTTTACAATTAAAATCATTTGGAAATAATTGCTCGAGAGCTCAATAGTGTAACATTTAATTTTTTGCTCCTATTACAGGCCACACCCTGTATATATTAGAAATACACTCATAGTATCATGTCATGTATGTTAAATAAACATATGTGTATCAAAAGTTTTTACATTAATTTAAACTTTCTTCCGACGTTCCATGTCACCAAAAACCAACCAAAGCCCCTATTAGCGTGTATGTGTAATTTACATGCCACATCATAAGCCAAGTAAAAGCAATTTTACACATTCGATAAGTAGCCGGCCTGAAAGTTTCCCTTTGCCGGCTTCTTACGGAAATTACTCACTTTTCTCCCCAATAATGTTTGGGGCCCAGGGTTGTCGACGGCGATGAGATTATCCGCGACGGTTATGAGATTGGTAAAGAGAGTGATACGGAATTTGATTATACGGAATTGTAAGATCGTACATTTTGCTCATAACATCGTCAGTTTATAATATTTTTACTTTTGTGCAATGTCGGTTGAGTATTTTATTAACAAATTCTTTAGCAGCCTTCAGTTAATTATGTATAAAGCAGTAACGCTGCTAACGAAAATACCAAATTTCACATTATTGAGGGATTTCGTGCCCGGGCTTGCTTGTTCCGACAGCTCAGGGGCTTGAGCTTGGGGATCGCCGTTACTCTGCGTCCGTAGGAACTACCTTAGATAACCCTACACGTGATCCCTGGGTGGTGCTAAAAGAGTAACAAACTTGGCCGCTGCACTGTCTCTTCTGGACCTCGCAGCCCTCACTGGATATCGCCATACACCTTCTTCCTCAATTATTATACCTGTCAGAGGAGAGATGCAAATAAAAAATTCCACACAACGCGCTCATCAGAGCTACATGACAATGGACATAGGACCTTCTGTCCGCGTCTGCTCTTTGAACATAGAAGGACTAAGCCTTGCAAAAGCAGAATGCATGCAAAAAATCCTGCATGAATATGATATTGACGTTGCCCTTATTCAGGAAACCCACACAAGGGATGAAACTCAGCTGGCCCGTAGAGGAGTACTTCAAGACTATACCATGGTCACAGCATCATACCATGGCCAGTATGGTACAGCTGTCTATGTTCGTCAAACCCTAGCCCCCACTTGCCACATAATAGCAAACGATATTAATGCAGAGCACATTGCCACAACAACAGTCCAAATTGGCGAAATACAAATTTGCAACATCTACAAACCACCAAATAGTAAATGGCCAGACCCAGTCCTTCCCACCATTGCCCATCCAGCCTTATACATCGGAGACTTTAATAGCCACCACACAACCTGGGGCTATAAGGATAACGACAGGAACGGAGAAAAACTTATGGATTGGGCCGATGCTTCAAATTTGTTCCTCGTTTTTGACAGCAAGAGCCGGGGAACTTTCAGGTCAGCGCGCTGGGGAAGAGATTATAACCCTGATCTGGTCTTTACCACAAAAGACGCTGAAGATAACCCAGTACCAGTTCGAAGAACTGTCTTGGCAGATTTCCCACACAGCCAACACCGACCAGTAGTGCTCGAAATCGGACTCAAGGTGCCCATCGTGCCCTCCTACCCAGCTCCTCGGTGGAATTTCCAAAAAGCATGCTGGGACAGTTTTAAGAAGAAATTGGACAGCAGCGTCAGGTGGATCCCACCTGTCCCATCCAACTACGATCGCTTTCGTAAACTTCTCCTAGCTACCGCTAAAGAATTTATACCCAGAGGTTTCCGACGAAGATATATACCCTGCTGGAACGAGGATACTGATGCTCTTTGGAAGGAGTTCCAAGAGACCGGTGACTGTGCTACAGCTCACGAAGTCATTAAATCACTTGACCAAGCCCGCAGAGATAAATGGGAAAAAACTGTGCAAAATATGAACTTCACCCACTCGAGCAAAAGGGCATGGCATTTGGTGAGAAAACTGACTGACGGAACCACTACGAAGAGGACTAAACCGATAGTAAGCCCCAATGCCATTGCTGACAGAATGGTAAAGATGTTAAAAGCGCCAAACCTCAAGCCTCATTTGAAATCTATCCGCAAACAACTTTCTGAACTAAAATCTAGCACCGCAACCAGTTCCAACTACAGTCGTCCTTTCACCGCGGGTGAGATCGATAAGGCTCTGAACCACATATCCTCAAATAAAGCTTGCGGGGAGGACGGAATCTTTCCCGAGTTCCTAATCCATAGCGGGCCAAGGACCCGAGCTTGGCTGGCGAACTTCTGCACTGGAATAATTGAGTCCGGTAGGATGCCTACCTCGCTCAAACGGTCCAGGGTGATTGCTATACTTAAGCCAGGAAAATCCGATGAAAGAGCGGATAGCTATAGGCCGATTGCCCTCTTGAGCGTCGTATACAAATTACTGGAGAGACTAGTGCACAACCGCATCCATGACGTCGTGAATGCTGTCATCCCACAGGAGCAAGCCGGGTTTAGACCAAGCCGCAACTGCTGCGATCAAGTCCTTGCTCTTACAACACACATCGAAAATGGCTTCAACAAAAACCTGAAATCCTCGGCTGCCTTCATCGACCTCACAGCAGCGTACGACACAGTATGGCGCCAGGGTCTGCTCTATAAACTCCTGAAAATAATTCCTTGTATGAAAATCTACAGGTTTATAGAAAACACCCTTGTCTACAGACCGATACAAGTTTTCCTTGGCGATGAGTCCAGCAGTGTCAGAGTCCTAAACAACGGCCTCCCACAGGGTTCCGTGTTGGCTCCCCTCCTCTTCAACCTCTACGTGCACGACCTACCTGCTACCTCGTCGCGCAAATTTGGTTACGCTGATGACCTGGCTCTCATAACACAACATCGTAGCATTGAAGCCACTGAACCAATTCTCCAAAAAGATCTGGCTGTTCTTGATGACTTCTTCACCCGTTGGCGCCTATGCCCAAATCCATCAAAAACTGAAGTGTGTTGCTTTCATTTGAACAACAGACTAGCAACAAGGAACTTGAGCGTAATGTTTAAGGGCACTCTCTTAAACCATAATCCATGCCCTAAGTACTTGGGAGTAATACTAGACAGAAGCCTTACATACAAATACCACCTACACAAAACGTCAGCCAAACTGAAGGCTAGAAACAACATTGTCCAAAAGCTCACTGGGACCACTTGGGGTGCTTCCGCTTCCTGCCTCCGAACCACAGCTTTAGCTCTGGTGTATCCAACAGCTGAGTACTGTGCTCCAGTCTGGTTGAACAGCAAACACACCCCGGTCGTTGACACGCAGCTAAACCAGACTCTTCGGCTGATTAGCGGGTGCCTTAAGCCTACCCCCACCCATTGGCTTCCTACCCTTTGCAACATAGCTCCTACACACCTACGAAGGAAGACATGCCTACACCGCGAAACCTGCAAAACGAATGCCAACCAGGACCTACCCATACATCTAGACCTCGCTGACTTCGGCAGAAAAAGGCTCAGCTCAAGAAACCCCCCGGCACTGTTGATGTCTAACCTACCCGCCAACTGGAGCTTGGATGAGGCCTGGCATACAGACTGGGAATACCACAGGGACCCCACAAACCCCTTCTCTTCTCTCTCCTTCCGAAAACCACCAAATGGTTTCAAGGAACCTCGCCGGGTGTGGTCGGCCCTCAATCGCCTAAGAACGGGAGTTGGAAACTGCGCCCATCACCGGTATAAATGGGGTTGGAGCGGCTCGCCTGCTTGTGACTGTGGGCACGCGGACCAGACCATAAACCACATGGTCTTGGAATGTCCTCTCACGAAGTACTCAGGCCCCTTGGACGACTTCGTGAACCTGACCGATGGAGCCTCGACTTACCTGAGTAGAGCTAAATTTTAATTTAAATATTTTATATCCAGTGATAATGCCATACGATAAATAAATAGGGGCTTGAGCGATTGGCCGCATATGCCAGATGGCGCAGGTTTGAATCCTGCTCAGAGCATTAAATTTTTCAATTTTTGCCTTTCATTTGAAATTCAGCCTTCAGTTGTTAATCTCAACTATAATTGTTGATTAAAATTACCTTACAATTTCATATTATTATAATATAAAAATACCGGAGTTGTATTTTATCAAAAACAAACTATATGTACTATCGAATAAATAAACTAAAAATAAAATAATTTATATTTACAGGTGTTGGCAATGCTAATACGGCAAGGTGTACGCCAGCCCTCTGGTGACCCGACGTGTCAACTAGAATACCTGCAGTGTTTTCTAACTATCTTATTGATGTTTGTACTCATATTTTTGTAAAATGTTTCTCCATCTATAAATAAATAATATATAAATATTGGGGGACAATTTTACACAAATCGACCTAGTCCCAAACTAAGCAAAGCTTGTACTATCAGTACTAGACGACGATATACATACTTATATAGATAAATACATACTTAAATACATAGAGAACATCCAAGACCCAAGAACAAAATCCGTGCTAAATGCACAAATAATGCCCTGGCCGGCATTAGAACCCGGGACCTCTAGCTTTGGAGGCAGTGTCACTACCAACTAGGCGAAACAGGTCGTCATCTATAAACCTACAATTGCTAAAAGTGGCACTGAAATTAATTTTCGTGTGCTCTGCCTAAGTAAACTCACGCCCAAAAGGGAGTATGGGCGTGAGTTTATGTATGTAGTTTTAGAGTTTCTACGGCCACCTTCAGTCTCCATTAACAAATCAGCTCGATGGTACCATAATATATCATAGTCACCGAACTTACAGTAAAAAAAAAAACCGAACTTATAAAAGTATACCAGTTTTTAGGCCCGATTGGTCTATGATATCTTGTAGGGGGTAGCCTCGTATCTTTTCAAACGTACGATAGGTAAATTTTCACTATGAAAAATCACGCTCGAAAACGTTGCTTAATTACCCCGCTAAAATTCAGTAGCAACATTTGTCCCACACATACGGACAGACACACAAACAGGGCAAGTTAAATAAAAGCTTGCAATAAAGAGCCAACCCTAACCCAAAAAATGCCGAAGTTGTGTGAGCGGAACATCTTCGTGTAGCTGAATACTTTTGGGGGATTTACATTTTCTTGCGAAGTTGAGTCCCGATCAGCCCCCGGTTGCGGAGTCAACATAAATACATTTATATGCACGGCTTTACACGATGAACTTAAATGTGTTCCGAGATATGAAACAAATGAAATACAAATAATAAAAAGATGTTATCATAAAAAAATACAAATTTAGTTTTTTTTTTACTCCAAAACTCAAATAGAAGGTACCAATATAATCCTTAAATAGAAAGAAACAATAAATCGTAAGACAACTATGTACCTTAAAGGATGATTCACAGTGGACAGTTCCGTGTCCGGGCCGGCCCATTTTCTATAACAGCAAACGCAACGGCCGGCCGGCCATTTCTTTAGAAGACAACGGGCCGGCCCGGAAACGGAGCGGCCTACTGTGAATCATCCTTAACGTCGTTTTTCACGACTAAAACAGCAATATACAACAGTTAGTTCGATAACTTAGATGTGCCAAAACCTAACCGTAACCTTGTGTAAATTTGTAGGAGGAGTTTCAAGGGACGCTTGCGTCGAGCTAGGTTTGTTTTTATTTTGTTTTGGCGTTTCATCATTATCTTCAGCCGAAAGATGTCCACTGCTGCACATAGGCCTCCCCAGAGACTGCCACAAGGACCGGTCATGGGCTGCCCGCATTCAGTGGATTCCCGCAACCTTAACCAGGTCATCAGCTCACCTCGTGTGAGGCATTCCAATGCTGTGTAGCCCGGTATCCGGTTCCACCCCTCAAGAAACATAATGACGACGACCACTGTAACTACCTATGTTTACAAATAAACGCTGAACGAACTTGCTGGCCCCACCGGCTATCAGTTCTCCGGCCAATGTGACCCGTTCACTGCTACTTAAGTTTGGCAATTCTTCGGGCTATGTCGGTTACCTTGATTTTTCTGCGGATTTCATCATTTCTGATACGAACTCTCAGTCCAACTCCGAGCATAGCCCTTTCCATCGCTCTTTGAGTGACTTTAAGCCTCCCTATGAGGCCCGTAGAGAATGACTACGATTCAGAGCCGTAGGTCATCACTGGCAACACACACACAGGTCGAAGACTTCGTCTTGAGACACAGATGTTGGACAAGATGTTGCTGAATCTCTCAAGCGCCGCCAAGCCAAGACGGATTCGACGATTGATCTCCTTCTCTAAGTTGGACCTGCCCAACTGGACTGTTTGTCCCAGGTAAACATATTCATCAACAACTTTGAGCGTTAGAGTCTCTGATGTTAACTAGAGCTGGTTCCTATTACATAGACGTTGGGCATGATCTTCGGTTTTGTCCATGTTTATCTTAAGACTTCTTCAGAGGCCTTACTTAGATCATCGAGAATTGTACTTAATGCTCTTTATTGTGCTGTACTTGGTCCCATATAGTCATTTGATCATCTCTAAAAACTGGTTCGAATGGCACCATAAAAATGTCAAATAACTTATTAAGAGTCCCCCGTACGCTCGACCGAACTCGATTCTCCATGCAAACGTAGTTTCGTTCTCATTTTAAAACGCCATGCTGAAATAGCATGAAACATTGTATACACAATGGGATCTGCCATATCTAGGTCGGAAATTAGTTTCTGTTGCTAGAAATTGGAATGAAAAAAAAAATACAGCGAGTTTTTAATTTTTAGGTCTTGTATGAAAACCTTAATAATCGCTGTATTTTTTCTTCATTAGGTATAATTTCAAGCAACAGAAACTAATTTCCGATCTAGCTATACCGAATCCCCTTGTGTATACAAGGTTTAAAATGATTCCAGCGTGCCATTTTAAAATAAGAACGAAACTACGTTTGTATGGAGAACAGAGCTTACTCTGGACTCTTAAGCGAAGAAATAATTATTATGTGTATCATGTATTGGGATTGAGACTATTGGGCTAAAGTAAAGCACTGAGAAGTTTACCTTAGTAAAGTTACGCCATCGTGTCACTTAACTGCGTTCTAAGATAGTTAACTAAGTCTCCAACTAAGAGACTTCATTATTCCCGATCGATCCTCATTATCTGCTGTCAATTATGATCGTTAGTGAGATTATAACAAGCGCCTTGTGTTGTTAGAGTAAGTCATAGGAGTTCCTATTTTGTATCTTACATTAAGAATAGTTTGTTTGTTCTTGAGACTTGGACGTTTTTTATCTATTAAAGTATATAAGTATAAATCATTTATTTATGTACAACGAAAATATATACAAGAATACTTAACCAAAATAATATAAAGAAAATTAAAACTAACTTAAATCTAAAACGGGCCCTTGAGGCATTGTACCGAGGATGCTGGCGGCATTTCCTCGCTGTATCGCAATGCTGATACGTTGAGCGAGGAAACCGCCAGCTCTTCGGTCACCAGTTACGTCAACCAGACGCTTCGTAATTTCTGCAAATAACTTATGCGCGCTGGGACCCCATGAACCTAGAGTTTCGACGCCAAAAGGTACAAATATATCGTCATCTAGTACCCATAACACAAGCCTTATTGAGTTTACTATGGGATTAGTTCGATTTGTATAAAAAATTGTCCCCTAATATTTATTTTATTTTACTTTTTATAATTTCTGTAGCATCACATTTCTTTTTTCATTCAAATGCTCTACAAGTTGTGGAGTTGGAAGTCGGAACCACCGGGGCCAACTACTGGCTGGTTTCTTGGAGAAAGAGGGACTCTTCATGATGAACTCCTTCTTCAAGAAACGCGAGCACAGGAAGTGGACCTGGATGAGTCCCGACGGTGCAACAAAAAACGAAATTGACTTCATCATGTCGACGAAGAGGCGTATATTCAACGATGTCTCTGTGATCAATACGGTTAAAACCGGAAGTGATCATCGTCTGGTAAGAGGCACGTTGAATATATGCGTCAAGCTAGAGCTCTTTCGACTGACGAAGTCCACGCTCCGTCCAGCAGCAGTCCAAATCCAAAACCCCGAGAGCTTTCAGCTGGAACTCCAAAACCGTTTCGATTGTCTAGGCGGCGATGTGGACGAATTCAACGACGGGTTAGTGGAAGCTGTCCCATAGCGTTGGGTCTAAGTTCTTTAAGGCCAAACGAACTCACAGAGCCAAAAGGCTCTCTATCTCCACTCAGAGGCTCAATGAGGAAAGGAATGAGATGATTCTTCAGTCTTCAGCCGATGCGACATTATACAGGCAGCTCAATAAACAGATCTCCAAGTCCCTTACCTGTGATCTGCGCCAATTCAATACAAATCGTATTGAAGAGGCCATCGAGCAGAATAAGGGCTCTAAAGTTTTCTCAAGAGATCTGTCTATTGGGCAGAGCCAGCACGCCGGATTAAAAACTGAGGATGGTAGAATCGTTTCGTCCAAACCTGAGGTCTTGAGTGAGATAGAGTGCTTTTATGGACAGCTATACACGTCAACTAGCGGACCCGAAGTTGGTCTGGCGGAAGACCCTAGAGCTAGATTAACCTGGCACTATACCGAAGATATCCCGGACATCAGCCTATACGAGATTAGAATGGCTCTTAAACAGCTTAAGAACAATAAGGCACCCGGTGAAGACGGAATTACAGCGGAACTCCTGAAGGCGGGTGGAAAACCGGTCATTAAGGCCCTTCAGACGTTGTTCAATTCCGTCTTACTAGAAGGGAAAACTCCAAAGGCATGGAACAGAGGTGTGGTGGTCCTGTTCTTCAAAAAGGGTGACAACTCCTTACTGAAGAACTACCGACCCATCTCACTTCTGAGCCATGTCTATAAGCTGTTTTCAAGAGTCATTACGAACCGTCTCGCACGCAGGCTAGATGACTTCCAGCCTCCCGAACAAGCCGGTTTCCGAAGAGGCTTTAGCACCGTAGACCACATCCATACGCTCCGTCAGGTTATACAGAAGACTGAGGAGTATAACCTGCCCCTCTGTTTAGCGTTCGTAGACTACGAGAAAGCCTTCGATTCGATTGAAACGTGGGCTGTACTACAATCTCTCCAACGGTGCCAAGCGGACTACCGCTATATCGAAGTGCTGAAGTGTTTGTACGAGAACGCCACTATGTAAGTCCGACTCCAGGACCAGATCTCGAGGCCTATTCCGTTGCAGCGAGGAGTTAGGCAAGGAGATGTTATTTCTCCTAAACTGTTTTCTGCTGCACTGGAGGATGTTTTCAAGACTCTGGACTGGAGAAGGCTAGGCATCAACATAAACGGCGAGTACCTCACTCACCTTCGGTTTGCTGACGATATAGTAGTCTTGGCTGAGACCATGGAAGATTTAAGTACAATGCTCAATGACCTTAGTAAAGCCTCCGAGCGAGTTGGTCTAAGGATGAACATGGACAAGACGAAGATCATGTCAAATGCCTATGTCGCACCAACTCCCGTAACAATCGGACACTTTACGCTCGAAGTTGTAGACGATTACATATACCTAGGACAGACTGTCCAGTTAGGTAGGTCCAACTTCAAGAAAGAGGTTAATCGTTTTCGTTCAATATTCCGCAGTGTCTCAAGACGAAACTCTTTGACCAGTGTGTGTTGCCAGTGATGACATATGGTACTGAAACGTGGTCGCTTACTATGGGCCACATAAGAAGGCTCAAAGTCACCACAGTCACAAAGAGCAATGGAGAGAGCTATGTTAGGAGTTTCTCTGCATGATCGCGTCAGGAATGAGGCCATCCGCAGCAGAACCAAAGTGATCGATATAGCCCTCCGAATCGCTAAACTTAAGTGGCAGTGGGCGGGGCACATAGCACGTAGAACTGATGGCCGTTGGGGCGGAATGGTTCTCGAGTGGCGACCACGTACCGGAAGGCGTAGCGTGGGCAGGCCCCCCACACGGTGGACCGATGACCTGGTGAAGGTCGCGGGTGTGCGCTGGATGCGGGTGGCGCAGGACCGGTTATTGTGGAAGTCTTTGGGGGAGGCCTATGTCCAGCAGTGGACGTCTTTCGGCTGACATGATGATGACACAGAAAAACACACCCACACCAACAATGTGTTAATACACATCCTCACTACTCATACTCATACACTCTCCTAATGGAGAGGCGCGCTCACTTTTAGGGTTCCGTACCTGAAGGGTCCAAACGGAGCCCTATCGCTCTCACTCGCGTGTCCGATTTTTTTATGACATAGGAGGCAAACGTGCAGACGAATCGCCTGATGGTAAGCGATTAGCCCCGCCATGGACACTCGCAACACCAGAGGGGTTGTAAGTGCCTTTAAGATGGGAGTACGCTCTTACGCCGTCTGTCACACATTTTGTTCCGAAGAATTTTTTAACTTCCTGTTGACCTATCGTTTATTACATTGATAAATCACGTGTGCGGTGCGCAAGTCCTACTCGCACTATTTAATTGTGTTTTACTCAAAAATGCAACGAAATCTCGTACTCACTACGTGCGTTATAACAGGCTTCAAAGTATCACGTTGCAGGCGGAACAACTCGGGAAAACTGTAAAGGAATTCTTACAAAATTGAAGGCCTAGGCCGGGAAGTAATTTGTTTTTCATGTCAAACTTGGCGTCTGTTAAATTTGTTTTTGAGTGGTGTATTTCTTTATTACATTGCATATGTTTGAGAAAAGCACTATACAAATCTCGGCGAGAAACTTTGGGCTGCAGGCCGCGTATCTATATCTACTTGGCCTGCAACCCTTCGTTTCCCGGCCTCTATAGAAATGTACTATTAATTTACCAGTGTATCTAATAATTATCATTACCATCCGTTCAACCACAATGTTAGTCTGAATAATCTGCAGCAGCGAGTTGTCTGAAACGGCCCATTTATTACTCGCCTAATGAAACCCGCGGGACTTGTGGGAACGATAATTAAATGTCACGTAAAAAGCTTTATCATTGCGGAAACCAAGGCTAAACAGCGCTTATTCATGTCCAGATTCAGATATTTCATTTGGTAAAATGATTTTTACAGGTCACTAATATAACACAATTACAATCGGTGAAATCGTTGAAATAAAACTAGTAGAAACAAATTATTGGCCGAGTAAAAATACTTCTTCTGCTTCAGTAAAAATACTTTCGTATGTAGAATATATTAGAATACAAATTTAGTGTCACATAACGTACTTTACAAATAGTTAAAAGTAAACCTACTTAAATACTTAATTTACTTCACAAAAAAAAATCACGCACATTAATTAATGTGACAATAGGAGTGTACTCAGCGTTTGCTATGTCCGGCCGCGGATGGTGGGTTTCCGGATTACTCACTGTTCTCCTTTACCTATAGGTCGCATTTCTCAACCGATTGTTGTGAAATGTTGTGAGTAGGTTTGATAATTATAAAGAATTTTTAGGTCAACTCAGTTTTTGGAAATTTGAAAAAAATTCGATGTTTACAGCTCCCAAAGCCAAAATGAGCAATTGCGAGTAAAAATAAAAGAACAATTACACATTAAGCAACTTGTCAACACAATAAGTTTGTAGATGTAGATAGCCTCCAAACGGCCAAGAAGAAAAATTACAATAGTTCATTATCATTCCCATCCGTACCTCATTAAGTACGTGGAATGAACTGAGTTCGTTCAAATACCTAATTGATTACTCGCATAATGAAGCGGGATTCCAGGGCACGCCGTGCATATTTAATTGTAAAATGGGTTTGTAAAGAATATCGAATTTTCCCTTGTTGGATAGAGACTGGCGCTCAATATAGCCTGAGCAAGAAGTTGACAATTTTGTAAGCCTACAGTTTAACTTTATTTCTGGCAATGCGCGGCGTCAGAATTGTAATGTAGGTAGATAAGATTACTTTATTAACTTCTAGGAATAATATAGGGTAGATTTAGCCAAAAATCCGTTTTAGCTTTCGACAAAAAATCATTCGTATATCTGTCCGTCTGTCCGGATGTTCTCCTCTACAGGTCGCATTTCTCAACCGATTCTCATGAAATTTTGTGAGCAGGTTCGATAATTATATAGATATTTTTTGTCGAGTCGATTTATGGAAATGTTGAAATTAGAAAAAGAAATGCGAGTTCTACAGCTCACAGAGCTACTAGTTTAAAAAGTGATCTAAAATTACAAAAATCTTTGCCCTCAAGATGTTTGGGATAAATTTGTAAACGGGGGGAGCGCGTGGACGTGTCGTGGCAATTATGAGTATAGATAGGGGTTCAAAAAATATATCTGATAAAAAATAATCACAGGGCTCTGTTTTTAGGTGTAACAAATAGGCATGGACGTAAACTATCTTACAAAAATCAACAATTTATTATTATTTCATTTACGTGCGAATTTTGGCCCGGACACGCAAAATTTAGCTCTCTGAGACTGGCCGTCAATCGGTGTCCTCTTGTTTCGCAGACAAATTATTCATTTCATAGAAAGCTTTTCCGAAACCGTTAACTTTTTAGGTTGGGTGTTTTGAACATTGTGTAGAACTCATGTACGTCTACCAGAAAAGTACGTTAGGGTTAGGTTAGAACTGCGACTCTTTGTGAAATGAAAATTATGGGAATCATACATTCTATGAAATTCCTTTCTGCGAAACAAGGTACAGTGTATACAATTTTGAACCTTGTTCCCCAGAAATTAGTTCCGAAATGTATACATATTTATGATGCTGACTGTACACCCTTTTTTAACATATTGTGTGCTAATTTCAGGCGTCTTATATATTCCACGCCAGACCATCCACAACCTCTGTTTTGTTTATCAAAGCAGAGTCTCAAAGTTTAAGGGCCTTATCACACTGAGGATTTCCGAGCGGTTTGCCTGGCTCAATGCTATCGGTCTGACTAAGCGGTTGTGACCTCGCAGAACAATCTTTTCACGGACTTTTTTTTTATGACATAGGAGGCAAACGAGTAGACGAATCGCCTGATGGTAAGCGATTAGCGCCGCCCATGGACACTCGCAACACCAGAGGGGTTGTAAGTGCGTTGCCGGCCTTTAAGATGGGAGTACGCTGTTTAATATCGTGCCACTTTTCCCTGTCAACGGCCGCATTCACGGTATCACAGACTACGGTGTTCGTGGAACGGATCTGGTCTAACAAACGTATTGGGCCTCGGGTTTGTTTTTCATCTACTTGCCTGTCAGCAAAGCTCGGCACGCACAGAGCGGTGGTTGCGCGTTGCGGGGCGGAGGCAGCTTTGCATTTTTGATCTTATCCACTCTGTCGACTGTCGATAGTGTCGATTACTGCTTCATAACACACGCCGGCTCCGCTCCGCTATTCCGCGCGGTTTATTGGTGCAACGTATCCCGGACCACGTTAGCTTTACCACAAAATCGCTTCCGCCCCGCAACGACGCTACGCCACGTTTCAAGCTTAAGAGCAACATCCTATATGGCTAAAGCATCCTGTAGGCCTGTTACTCCTGCTTTGGCTAAACTCGGCTCTCCACTCCTTCGGTGTGTTCAGTACTGAGAGCCTGGAGTCTTCCGCATTAGAGCGCAGATGGCGGTCACCGTGGAGTTTTTAGTGGATAGAAATACCACATAACCCAGTCGTTCCTCGATGACTGGATCGCAGGTTTTCTATGCACAAAAAAAAGGTGTAAACACGTTACCAGATGACGGCATTAACTCGCAAATGAGACCCCTAACTAGACAAAGTGACAAACTCGGACAGGACATTTATTTGTTAGCACGAATAATTTTTCCTGAGTCTTGGATGTGTTCTATGAATTTAAGTATTTATCTATGTATATACTCGTAACTATATACATCTCCTTGCCGAGTATCCATAGTACAAACTTCGCTTAGGCGTCTTCCTGATTTGTCGATGCGGGGGCGGTACGATATGAGAAAATTGTCAGCTGTCAGTGTCAACCGATATGAATGCACTTCTGCGCACAGTATTACTACTGCGCAGTTGTAATACTGACAGTATTTCGTCAAGTGAGGAAATCTCAAATCAGTAAGCTCAAAAAACAAAATACCAATGACATATCAATCCCGCGCCGTCAAGTCAGGAAGTCTAGTTTGGGAGTAGGTCAATTTATAGGTAAAGGCTGTGGTGAGTATCATCGGACAGTCAACTGTTAGCGTCGCTTGCAAACCGCTCACAAACTGCTAGTGTGATGAGGGCCCTAAATTGATATTTAATACAAAGCTTAAACTAATTAATATGCACGGCAGGACCCTTCGGTTTTGTTTCATTAGGCGAGAGACAAATTACGTATTCTATACAGAGTGACTCCGCTAATTCATAATATTAAACGAATTTGTTGAAAGTTATAGAGACAGCGTCAGAAAAAGCTACACATATATACAGATAAAAGTCTTTCGGCCAACATGCCGTGAGTCCAGGAGCCTCCGGGGTTGTGCCGCACTGATGGAAAAAGGCCAGACGGTCTGACATTGGTACCATAGCGTCGGTGTCTCTCATGGGACGCTACGTGTGTGAGCACCTTTGCCTCGTTCCATTTGAGTCACCCCATAATAATAATAATAATCGTATGGCATTTATTATCCATTATTGGCTATGTGCAAAGGTCTTGCTCTATTTTATATTTTGTGTGGGGGGGGGGGGGGAACGAAAGCCTATTATGAATTTGCTAACAGCAAACTTCGGTTTTTAGACAACATCCTCCTTCCGGGATAATTCGGTTCTCGTAAAACACGTTCCATGTAAAAGACACATTTTTGTATTTGAACGGCAGAGATGTAAAAACCTTTGGAAATAGCTTTATAGTTCAAATAAAACCATTTCCATTTTAAGTGATAAATATTAACCAATGTGAAAATTGACCATCCCCCTTCACTTTATCTCCGAAACTGCTGCTCTTAAAACTTTGAAAAACATGTAGATATTTTCTACAGTATTTTACTTATAATCGTTTACAGTAATCGCTGAATTACTGCCATACTGAAACAAAAGAATGTGAGTGGCGTGAGTTTTCTTTAAAGATACGACCTTTTTAATTCAAAGTACAGGATAGTGCTTTTAAATGTGGAGTAGTAGTAGTAAGTACGGAACCCTTCATTGTGCGTAGTCCAACACGCACTTGGGCGGTTTTTTATGTATAATTATACTATGAATCTTTAGATTACGTGAAAAAGCGTCATTTCCGACTGTTTATAAATGTGAAATGATGAATTTTGACCTAGCTGAAGTAAAAAAAGGAAAATAAGGACGCAACTTTTTGTCCATAAGAACATTATCATTGAAATATGAAAATTTACTAAGTAACTCGTTAGTTTTTAATTGGTTTGTTCAATGAGATTTAAGTAAATTAAAAAAAAATGCGGTCGTGTTTTCTTCTACTTTACAAAAAAATACATCTGATATACCATAATACACATGTTCCAAAATGTTGTATTATCGTTTCCAAATTCTTTTGATAAGTATCCTAATTTTTCAATAAGAAAGTGAGTAAACCATACGTTACATGTCAAGAGAATAATCGTTAAAAGATTATATCAACATAAGGCGTAGGTACACGGTACACTCGAAGAAGCAGTCATCCACTTGTGTAATGTGCTTATTCTGCTTCGAAGTACTCGTTACCCTCCAATATTGTCTCCGCTGGTAGGAATTGTGTGCATTGCTTCGGAAAAACAATAATGTTGCTGGCATTTCCAGCAACATTATTGTTTTTCCGACCTTTCAATTAATCATATTGTAACATGATCATGGTATGTCAATAGGTACAATAATATGATATTGGTCCGGAACTAAATTTTAACAAATGTGAGCTGTATATTTCTGATTAAAACGACCCTTTTATGGCATCAGAGATTATTCAAATTTCAACAAAATTGCACCATATATTAAAATATATACTAATACTAGCGTTTGCCCGCGGCTTCGCCCGCGTACTCTAAGCATAATTTTTAACCGTCTTCAAAAAAAAAACCTCTGTTTGACCCGTATGTATGTATGTACGTATGTATGTATGTTTGTCCACGATTATCTCGCGTTTGGCTGAACCGATTTAGATGCAGTTTCCAGAAAAGTAGTTGTTACATTTTGGGGGTTTCGGTATACGAAGTTTGGTGATTGTGATTCATAAACAGATGTATGTACGTATCTAGGTTGTATGTTTGTCCACGATTATCTCGCGTTTGGCTGAACCGATTTAGATGCAGTTTCCAGAAAAGTAGTTGTTACATTTTGGGGGTTTCGGTATACGAAGTTTGGTGATTGTGATTCATAAACAGATGAACAGATGAAAAGTATACATTCTGAGAACCGGCAAACTGTAGAATTTCATTAGATTTTGGCAATAATAAGGATCGAAAACTATTATCATACATTTTCGAGAGGCCGAGGGGGAAAGGGTCGGGCTGTCTTAAAGGGCCCATAGTAAAAGTATCTGTGTACTACAGTAACACCAATAGAAGGTCTGGTAACGACCAAGCAGCAGTCATAAACTCTGGTCCTCTGAAGTACAGAAATACGGCTAATTCAATATCTAGTGTAACCCTTAATTTTCCTAAATTTAAATTAAATTGGTAGATTATGCCAGTTTCCGTTTGAGCATTCAAAAAGAAAATTTGGCCTCACTTCCTTTCGCACTCCATACTATTTGGGCGTACTTATACTGAGTTTTGTTCATCTGTTAATGAATCATAGTTAGTCCTGACTAACCCCTCTAAAGCTGTTAAATCATACCCAAAACTCTGTTAGGATACGCGGGGCTCGTTCCGTACCTCAAAAGCAAAAAGAGACCCTTATTCACGTGTGGCTGTCCGTCAGTCCGTCTGTTACAACCGATTTGCTTTAAAACTACTGGACCGATAGAATTGCAATTTGGCACAAACTATCAAAAATGTTCATGTCCATAACATTAAATTAAAACCGGCCAAGTGTCGAATTACGCACAAAGAAGGGTTCCGTGCCAACACCTGCTAGTCCACATTTAAACCACTCTAGGAAACTCACGGCACTTGAGTCCTTTTGTTTGGGCAAAACTGCTTTTCAACAATATCTCAAAAAATGGTAAACATCTCTTGTTGAAACCAAAAGTCGCTGAAAGTATTTACTTAATATGCACCATCTCAATGTTTTTCAGAATCTTAAACTTCAAAGTTTGGAAATTATATACTCGTACAGTGAGGGGACACAATTTTTACGACTTAGACAGCTAATCTATACTAATATTATAAAAAGGAAAGATTTGATTGTAAGTTTGCATTGAATAGCTACACTATTCTTGGGTGACATTGACATGGGCTATATTATATTTTCAAAAAATAAGGATTCTTACTAAAACTCCAATAATGTACTCGTAATGTTGTAAAAAAAAGTAAATGTCGTTTTTAAAAGTCAATCCTTTTTTTTACAATCCCTGGCATGTATGGAGTGCCTAATTTTACCTCGGATTCGTATTAAGAGACCTCTCGGAAGCTCAGATATCGATTTTGAACGAAATCGGGGCGGAAAAAGGAAAATCTATGTGGCCGCCACTTTCACAAATTTTACATCGGATTCGTATTAAGAGACCTCTCGGATACTCAGATATCAATTTTGAACGCAATAGGGACGGAAATTAAGAAAAGCAATAGGGCCGCCAGTTTATCCAAATTTTACCTCGGATTCGTATTAAGAATTCTCTCGGATGCTCAGATATCGATTTTGAACGAAATCGAGACGGCATTGAAGAAAATCAATATGGCCGCCAATTTTTCCAAATTTTACCTCGGATTCGTATTTGGGGACCTCTCGGACGCTCAGATATCGATTTTGAACGAAATTGGGAAGAAGATGAAGAAAATCAATATGGCTGCGACTTTTTCCAAATTTTACCTCGGATTCGTATTAAGAGACATCTCGGACGCTCAGATTTCTATTTTAAACGAAATCGGGACGGAAATGAAGAAAATAAATATGGCCGCCTGTTTTTTCAAATTTTACCTCGGTGTCGTATTAGGGGGACCTCTTGAACGCTCAGATATCGATTTTGAACGAAATCGGGACGAAAATGACGAAAAGCAATATGGCCGCCAGTTTTTCCAAATTTTCATCCGCGACAAAATTTCCATCCTCACCACTTAGATGGTTGGCAGTCCTCAACTGTGCGTTTCTCCAGAAATTTCTTGCCTTGCACAGCTAAACTGTGGAATGAACTGTCGCCTGCGGTATTTCCGGACCGATTCGACCTTCAAACCTTCAAGAAAAGAGCGTACTCCCGTCTTAAAGGCCGGCAACGCACTTACAACCCCTCTGGTGTTGCGAGTGTCCATGGGCGGCACTAATCGCTTACCATCAGGCGATTCGTCTGCTCGTTTGCCACCTATGTCATAAAAACAAAAAAAAAAAAATTACCTCGGATTCGTATTAAGAATTGTCTTGGACGCTCAGATATCGATTTCGAACGAAATCGAGACGGAATTGAAGAAAATCAATATGGCCGCCACTTTTTCCAAATTTTACCTCGGATTCGTATTCGGGGACCTCTCGGACGCTCAGATATCGATTTTGAACGAAATGGGGAAGAAAATGAAGAAAATCAATATGGCTGCGACTTTTTCCAAATTTTACCTCGGATTCGTTTTAACAGACCTCTCGGGCGCTCAGATATCGATTTTGAATGAAATCGGGAAGAAAATCAATATGGCTGCGACTTTTTCCAAATTTTACCTCGGATTCGTATTAAGAGACCTCTCGGACGCACAGATATCGATTTTGAACGAAATCGGGAAGAAACTGAAGAAAATCAATATGGCTGCGAATTATTCCATATTTTACCTCGGATTTGTATTAAGAGACATATCGGACGCTCAGATTTCTATTTTAAACGAAATCGGGATGGAAATGAAGAAAATCAATATGGCCGCCACTTTTTTCAAATTTTACCTCGGTGTTGTATTAGGGGGACCTCTCGGACGCTCAGATATCGATTTTGAACGAAATCGGGACGAAAATGACGAAAAGCAATATAGCCGCCAGTTTTTCCAAATTTTACCTCGGATTCGTATTAAGCATTCTCTCGGACGCTCAGATATCGATTTTGAACGAAATCGAGACGGAATTGAAGAAAATCTATATGGCCGCAACTTTTTCCAAATTTTACCTCGGATTCGTATTCGGGGACCTCTCGGACGCTCAGATATCGATTTTGAACGAAATTGGGAAGAAAATGAAGAAAATCAATATGGCAGCGACTTTTTCCATATTTTGCCTCGGATTCGTATTAAGAGACATCTCGGACGCTCAGATGTCTATTTTGAACGAAATCGGGACGAAAATGAAGAAAAGCAATATGGCCGCCAGTTTCTCCAATATTTACCTAGGAGTCGTATTAAGAGTCCTCTCGGACGCCTAAATATCGATTTTTGTCGAAATCGTATCGGACGGCACTGATGAATAAAACCACTTGCAATACATTGATTCAAGAAAGGTCGTATATTCATAGGGAATTCACGGCACTTCATGCGCCTTTAGACCTTATAAGGAACCTACATTCCAAATTTGATATCTCTCGAATCAGCAGTTTGGGCTGTGCGTTGATGTCACTCACTCAGTCAGTCAGTTTCTACTTGCAATTTCGCACAAACTCTTAAAAGTTTTCATGTCTGCAGTATTAATTTTCAATATCAATGCCATTTTCGAAATTAACGACCCAAAAAACCATAAAAACGACACCCATATTAATATTTAGACATTCCAACCCCCTCGTACCCCAACAGAGGGGATGGTATTTTACGTCCTCTACGTGGGATTTTAAAATCATTTTTGTTTTCGTAATCAGCGACCCGATAAACCATAGAAACAATACCCATATCGATTTTCAGAATTGTCACCACTTTTCCCCCTTTTAGGGGTTGATTTCTCAAAAAACCTGAAACACATATTTACTCATTTATCGTTAGAAATACTCCTGTGAAGTTTCGAATAAAATAGTCCAACTAATCTTGATTCCCCATACAAACTTCGGACCTCCATTTCACCCCCGCCCCCAGGGGTTGAATTTTGAAAAATCCTTTCTTAATGCACCTCTAGACCTTATATGGAACCTACATAACGAACCTACATACCAGCAGTTTGGGCTGTGCGTTGATATGTCACTCACTCAGTCAGTCAGTTATTTCTTGCAATTTGGCACAAACTTTCAAAAGTTATCATGGCCACAATATTAAACTTCAAAATTGATGCCATTTTCGTAATTAACGTCCCAAAAAACCATAAAAACGACACCCATATTAATATTTAGACATTTCATCCCCCTCGCACCCCAACAGGGGGGGGATGGTATTTCACGTCCTCCACGTAGGATTTAAGATTCATTGTTGTTTTCGTTATTAGCGACCCGATAAACCTAAAAAACAACACCCATGTCGATTTTCAGAATTTGTCACCAAATTTCCCCCTTTTAGGGGTTGATTTTTCAAAAAAACTGAAACACGTGTTTACTCATTTATCGTTAAAAATACTCCTGTGAAGTTTCGAATAAAATAGTCCAACTAATCTTGTTTCCCCATACAAACTTTGGACCCCCATTTCACCCCCTTAGGGGTTGAATTTTGAAAAATCCTTTCTTAGTGCACCCCTAGACCTTGCAAGGAACCTAGATGCCAAATTTGGAATCTCTAGGACCAGCGGTTTGGGCTGTGCGTTGATATGTCAGTCAGTCAGTCAGTCAGTCAGTCAGTCAGTCAGTCAGTCAGTCAGTCAGTCAGTCAGTCAGTCAGTCAGTTTCTTCTTTTATATATTTAGATTATACAGCTGAAGAGTTTGTTTGTTTGAAAGCGCTTATCTCAGGAACTACTGGTTCGAATTGAAAAAATATTTTTGTATTGAATAGTCCATTTATCGAGGAAGGCTTAAGGCTATATAACATCACGCTGCGACCAATAGGAGCGAAGACGCGGACGAAGTCGCGGGCAACAGCTAGTCATGGATAAAGACAGTCTAGATCTCATAGGGTCACCCATCTTTGATGAAGCCATGCCTCCCCTCCCTCTTAAACAAATCAATTTCCAAATTTAATGATCATTCGGAGCGTCTTACTAAACTAAGTAGTCACTCTGCCCTATTTGTTTTAAAGTTCTGCCTTCTTGTTCCTAAATTTACTTACCTACTGCACTGCTGTCCCATTTGGAAATTCCCTCATTTAGTCCGACCTGTCGAACTGCTACTAAAATCCCAAATTGAATCCATCCTCAATATCTGTTTTAGCGAACAGGCTTGGACCCAAGCCTCTTTACCGATTAGGTACGGAGGCTTGGGAACTCGAAAAAATTCAGGTATGGCTCTGCTGGTATTCTTGGCATCAATCCACAGCACATCTAATCTTGCAAGTAAAATACTTAAGACCTCACCGGATACTGTGAGATTACGTGCTTGGTTGAAGCCTCGAATGCCTGGCTAGCTGGACTGAGTTATTCAATCCAAATTTTCCATCTCGTCCCAAAATACAAAGGGCCTGGGACACCTTAGCCTCCACCTCAACTCTACGCTCCCTCATCGAAAGCGTGATAGGCAGGGACCGGGCCAGGCTCTTGGCCGTTTCAAGCCCAGAGTCTGGTCACTGGCTCCATGCCAATCCATCAGCTAACACCGGTACTTTCATCGACCTGGACACACTTCGCCTAGCCGTTGGTCTCCGTCTCGAGGTTGATGTTTGTGCGGACCACAATTGTGTATCCTGTGGGAGGTGTCGGCCACCACGGGCTTGCCTGTTTCTTCGGCGCAGGCGCCGCCCGTCTATCCCGCCACGCTGCCCTCAACAACATCCTGAGAAGGGCGCTCTTCAGCGCCTACGTTCCCGCTGCTCTGGAGCCCAAGATCGTGCGGGGCGATGGCAAGCGCCCTGACGGTATCCCGTCAGCAGCTTTGATACCATGGAGGCTGGGTTACGCTCTAGTGTGGGATGCCACATGTGCCGACACTTTGTCTGCGTCCTACCTCTCATCAACCAGCTGGCGTACCGGGGCCGCGGCGGACGCTCGGAAACGGCTTAAGGCCACCAAATACGAGTGTCTTGGCACCCAAAACGAGTTCGCTGCATTCGGTGTAGAGACTCTCGGCTCGTGGAGCAAAGGCGGGCGTGGACTCAACAGACTGCTCAGCAAATGTTTGAGGGAGGCAGCAGGCGATCCTCGTGCGGGAAGCTTTCTGGCACAAAGAATCGCTATTGCAATTCAGCGCAGAAATGCTGCCTGCATGATTGGCATTGGTCTAAGGGGCCAAATTTAGAGTTTTTGTTATTTTGTTATTTTATTTTTTATTACTTTGAAGTAAGAGTAATTTCTGTTTCATTTTAATTTTTGTTCTATAACGTTTTCTACTAGTTTTGTCCATTTATAATAGTTTAGTTTACTTATTTATTTATTTATTGTTTGAAGGATTGATGTTTACAGACATATACAAACTTTAGATATGAAAGTTTATATTAATTAGCTTTTTACCCGCGTAGCGAACTGCATGAGCTGTACGAAACAGTAAAGATAGGGCAAGATAATTCACAGATTTAGATTTTCAGAGATAGCTCTATCCCATATGCTTTGTGAACTCTATCCAAACGTTGTTTCTTAACCAACTAGTTGCTGGTGGCGGTATGCTTTCTGAGGGTGATTAAGTTTGTATATTTGCTTAACACAACAACACAACAAACACAACAAGAGTGTTGTGTTTGTTGTTCTCTTTATAGCCTTTATTTTTAAGCTTCGAACTTCAAATTAACTTTTTCAAGATACAGTAACATAGGGTAACATTTCATATCATGCTTCTATAATTGGCTCCATATTTATATTTAAAGAGCTATCATGTGTAAAAGCTGATGGAACTCCTAAAACAAATAAATAAATTAATAATTAATATTAATGACATTGACTTCATATCTCTATCTTGCTCTATCTTATATCTTCGTCCCGCGCATAGGTATGAGTATCATCCGCGCGGCTACCGCGAAACGGCAACTTCGTTTGCTCGTGTATCCCCTCTCTGTCACTCGAATTAGGAGGTGCGATATTAATGTTTTTAATAGTAGGTACCTAATTTTTATTTATCATACAAGAGTCAACAGCTTAACACCAAAACACTTACGTGGTAACTACTATTATTTATTTATTTATTTCTTAAGCATACAACGAATGTACCAATAACTACAAGTCCCGCAAAACTGTTTTATACAGTTTGTTTGCAGGAAGACCTTTCAAACACTTTAATATTAATGTTATACAAATTTTGTTAGTCACAATAGTTAAGTAATTCTATGGCAAAGTATCTAATAAATGCTTTTTTAGTTTTCTCTGAAATACACGTTTATCTTGCTCGAGACGGATGTCCTCGGGTAAGCTGTTGAGTATATATGGCAGGCGTTTTTTTAATGTCCTGTCTCCTTAATAATTATTAACTCTGGGCACTTCAAACTTTTTTTCTTAACCAACTAGGTTACAATTAGGTTAGTGGCCAGGACCGTCGGCCTTCTGGTGTTACGGCCTACGTTTTTGCCCGCCATTTTGGTACGTCATTAGTTTTAATAAAAGCCTAAACATGGACGAAGGGCAAAAAGCTTTCAGCCAACGAGTGACGTTGACGTTGCTTTTATTCTAGATTGGAATTAATTTTCATAACTGTAGAGTGATTACATGAGAGTTGAGACATTTGATTTCTTTGGGATCTGTGATTTATGAAAATCCCTGAAGACGTTCAACATTTCCCCAAAGGTTGTTTCGAAGAGACCCCTGAACACAACAACAGTTTGTTGGGTTACCTCTAGTTTTAAGTTTTTATAGGTACTACCAACTAAGCCAAAGTGTTTGCCGTTAAATAAAACTAACTATAGGTAAAAAACTTAAGAAAATGACCTGTTGTAAGTATGTTGTTGTGACGTGTTCCAATAGACATTTGTTTTGTTTGTGTTGCACATTTTAAATATGTTATGTCTATTCGAACACGTCACAACTACATACAACAGTTACAATTACCTATAGTTAGTTTTATTTAACGGCAAACACTTTAGCTTTGTTGGTAGTGACCCTGCGTACGGAGCCGGAGGTCCCGGGTTCGAATTCTGGTCAGGAAATTATTTGTGTAATGAGTACGAATGTTAAGATATAAAGATGACCCTGCGTACGAAGCCGGAGGTCCCGGGTTCGAAGTCCGGTCAGGAAATTATTTGTGTAATGTGTACGAATGTTAAGATATAAAGATGACCCTGCGTACGAAGCCGGAGGTCCCGGATTCGAAGTCCGGTCAGGAAATTATTTGTGTAATGAGTACGAATGTTAAGATATAAAGATGACCCTGCGTACGAAGCCGGAGGTCCCGGGTTCGAAGTCCGGTCAGGAAATTATTTGTGTAATGAGTACGAATTTTAAGATATAAAGATTACAAGGAGATACATGTATTGTTGTACATGTACATGTATCCCCTGGTAATCTTTAACTTCCTCCACGGGACAGGCTTTGCCTGATAGTGTGGAGGTCAGTAAATATTTGTACCATCTGTAAGTTTAAGTGGAAATAAACTATTTGTATTTGTTTGTTCCTGAAGGAAAGGAAGCACCTCCACAAGTCCACAGTCATAAAAACACCACTACTTGGTCTTTGGTGTAGTGTTCCTGGTGGTGACTAAGGTCAACAGAGCTCCCGAAGATGCGCTGCGCTGAGATTGAAAGACCTGCATTTGTCTCTGTCGACACGACGAACCCTCAAATAAACAAAGATTCGACGCGCTGGATTCTAAAACACTACGGTGTCTGCTTAAAAATCAGGCTAGCCGTATGCTTATTTGCCACCATCGTAGTCTAACTAACTAGGCTGGCACGACGACCCAAAATGAGTCTTGGTCTCCGAGACAAGAGCACGCCATTTTTCTCGGTCCTGCGCTATTTCTCGCCAGCTTGCATAGGCTCCGAGCTCACGCAGGTAGTAATCTAAAAATCAGGCTAACCGTATGCTTATTTGCCACCGTCGTAGTCTAACTAACTAAGCCGGCACGACGATCCAAAATGAATCTTGGCCTCCAAGACAAGAGCACGCCATTTTTCTTGGTCCTGCGCTATTTCTCGCCAGCTTGCACCGGCTTGGAGCTCACGTAGGTCGTTCATTCATTCACTTAAGAGCTGGGCTCTTGTCGGTGCAGCGTGATGCAGTTTTCGCCATTTCTGTCGGTCCAAGGCTAGTTTCTTGACGTCCTGATACGACACGACCTCCACATCCTCCTTTATCTGGTTCATATAACTTTTCCTCGGCCTTCCTCTTCCTCTTCCGCTCTACGTAGGTCGTAGTCAAAACATTTTTAATTAGTAGGTAATTACTGTTAATACATAACTAACCGCTTTAACAAAAGGTTGACGTGTATAAAATGTCTTTTGGCATTAAGGCCGCCTTTAAAAATTAAATAAATAAAGGAACTGGAAGAAGCATAAAATTATTTTGCAATGAGCAACCACGAGCAAATTACTTCTACGGGTATTACTTTTTCATGCCTATTTTACGTTTGCAATGTCTCTGCCGAGAACTTTCATGGAATCACAAGCAATAGAAGAAAAAACAAACGACGGGTAATAAAATAACTAACAGAACATAAAAACTGTTTATTAAACTATAAAAAGTAAGCCGCAGCCTTCATACTTATATTCTAACCTAGAACAAAGTTTTTTCTTAAACTTAAAGCGACTTCCTGACTTGGGGCGGCAAGAGCGACATGTGATAGGTATTTTGTTCTTTAATGTGAGTTTACTGATGTGAAATCTCCTCACTTAACGAAATACTGCCAGTATTCCATTTGCGCAGTAGTAAACCATGCGCAGAAGCGGGGCAGTAAGTTTTTATTAGATAAGTTTTCCTTAACTTGAGCCTTAACTTGGCAGTTTTCTATGAAGTATGGTATAATACCATAAAAGCTGTTGGATATTTAAGAAAACTGACAAGTTAAAGCTCAAAATGCATTAAGCCGCAGTAAATTAATTTTACTGTAAACAATGTAGTGCCGGACTTGGCACGTTTTCAGTGAATCTACGGACCTTGGCACCCATTTAGATCTCAATTCTTTTGTCGGTGAAGATGACAACCACGCATCGCTTGTTGAACTTGGCTTCCATTTTCACATTTATGTTTTTGATGGGATAATTATATCACAGGAAGCACTGCAAATAGCGATGTTTGGCAACTGGCCACTATTTTTTGGATGCCTTGGAACGCGCCTTCCTCAACACGTTCTGTTAAAAACGTAACATCTTTCCATTCTATGTTCATTAAAAAAATAACCTTGCGCTTTTAAATTTAAGGTTCAATTTAGGAGTTACATAACAAGATTTAGGTCTTTATGAAATCTTGGTAGAACGTTTCGTGCCATGCGTCCATCAGAGTGGCTCTGGCGCTAATATCCCTATAATGATTAATAATGCTTTCCTTATTGAAACAATTGTAAGCAAAACACAACTTTGCGTGCTTGTTTTACGGTTGATAATCATCTGAGCTGGTGTATTATTGTATTTATTATGGCGACATGGTTTAGGCGTGTTATTCGTTACCGTTTCAGGGACAGGATGGTGATTGAAGCAAGACTGTATTGGACACGCAGTAAAATTATATTGCGAATATACTTATGAATAAACTTGCTTTTGTCCGCGTAGAACCCGTTGTGATATGTTGACTTCGTACATTAGCAAGGAGAGAGGGGTTCACAAGGAAACACACTATTCGGGGTACATAATAGTATCCACCACCATATCAGCCCTAGGACGTCCACTGCTGGACATAGGCCTCCCCCAATTTCATGGGGGGTAAATGCCATAATCGCCACGCTTGGCATGCGGGTTGGCGATCGCAGTATCTCCACCGCACTCAAGGAATGCTGCTGCCCATTCCCCGGTGGTCTTGGTCGTAGTTTTAGGACATACCCGGGTCCAATAATACATAATAGTATACATAATAGTATACTCGTATGTAACACCTCTGTAAAGTTGAATCCCATTCTATTCTTAACGTTACAATTTATATTATTAAATTACGTGCTCTGAGAGGAAATCCCTTATCCAGTTAGCACACACTCTATCTGTCGTTAATCTAATAAATGCTTATTATATTCATATGTGCAGATATGAGTGTTTGCCTATCACACCGTAATTGGACAAAGGCTGATTCCCGAGGGACTACACCTACAGTACGCTTTTTTGCCGCCGATATGGTATAAAAATGAAAGCTATTAAATAGTTCAGACGCACGCTTATTCACCGCTTCCCATACAAACTTCTAGCCCCCTTTTAATAATAAATATTGGGGGACAATCTTACACAAATCGATCTAGTCCCAAACTAAGCAAAGTTTGTACTTTGGGTACTAGACGACGCTATACATACTTATATAGATAAATATATACTTAAATACAATAGAAAATATCCAAGACCCAAGAAAAAATATCCGTGCTAAATGCACGGATGCTGGCCGGGATTCGAACCCGGGACTAGCTTCGGAGGCAGTGTCACTACCAACTAGGCTAAACAGGCCGTCACTCACTAGAGGAATTAATCTAATTTCACACTGCGGTTTAAAGCTTGAAGCGCGGAGCAGCAGCGTCTATGCGGGGCGGAAGCGGTTTTGGGGTAAAGCGCAAGCGGTCCCGGGGACGTCGCACCAAAAACCGCGCGGTATTCGGTAGCGCGGTAGAGCGGAGGCGGCGTGTGTGATATATGAAGCAGTAATCGACTGTGGTTAGTTTCCGAAAAATCAAAAAAACCGGCTCCGCCCCGCAACGCGCCGCGCTCGCTCTGTGATCTATGGATGCTTTAAGGATCGTACACTCATTTGCAACCAACGCAAAGAAACTTCCGGCTTCTTCGAGCAATAAAAGAATTGAAACGCAAATGAAAATTGCTCCAACAAAGTCTTATTACCCTCTTGTTCCGTGTAATTTTGTATGAAACTTTTTTCTAATCTAACTTCGAGTAGCGTGGCTGATTACAGAGTGGTTTGATAAATGAAATAACGTTATCTCGGTGGCTCAATTCCGAAATACGTTACTAACGCATTGAAATTAGATTGAAATCTTGGAGTGCGCTATTAGTCAGCTGCTGAGAAACCTGAACTTGCCTGCATACAAACTTCTATACAGGAGAGTCGCGTTTCTCTGCAGCTGAGGTACATAACATGTAGGTGTTTATGTACCTCAGCTGCATGTATATGTTTTTACATATACCATAGTCTATACCATACTGTTAAGGATAAACCCTGGGCTTTCAATTTTCCCTTCAGAGGGGATTAAAATGCAGATATAATTCGCTGACCTCCGTGGACCGCGTAAAAATCGTGGTGGCAAAAAACGTACGGCCCTGATAGGAAGCGGTCACCGTAGCCTATGGACGCCTGCTACTCCAGGCGTGTCACATGTTTATTGCCGAAGCTTTAAAAATTTATATACTCCTTTCTTGAAAAACCCCATACTGTAGTCCCGTGGGAAAACCTCGGCAGGTAGCTCATTCCACAACCGGAGCGTTTCGACGTTCCGGAGTATTGGGTTTGAGTCAACAACTGGCACTTTTACCTCATCGCTTTATAAAATACCTAATTCAAATCTTGAAACAAAAACCTTACCTTAATAACCATAAAACCCATTTTTACGCAAACAAACCCGTCCCACCGTATTTTCGCCTAATCTGAAACGGACATGAAAACCTTAAAACCTTAAGAAAAAGCCGTACTTTTATGGCACCAATTAAGTGTTAAGAGTTCCTTGGTAGTGACAGATTGGCAGCTCTTTGTGTTTTCCTTTTTATCCCGAAAACCACCCAACAGGAAAACGATGGCTGGAACAAAACTTTTTATGAATGCTTTCTACGGGAGAAAAATCTTGGATTTCTTTAACAGGTTAAGGCTTCTTGACTAGGCGGAGTGGATGTGGAAATCCGTACAAATGTAATGAATAGGTAATGATTTCCCATCGGTAAAACTTGGAATACGACAGACCCGAAGAAGTGTCAATCAATTATCGTCCACACAGACCAACAGATCCGTAGTGTTAAGCAAGATGTTGTTGTGTTATCATATAGTTGTCTCTTTGAATCCTTATGGTTAACCTCAGATCATAGAAAGAAGGAGATATGGCACGGGGGCGTGGCGCGTGTCGCCTCGATAAGGTCAGTAAACCATATCGGCGCGCACCGCTCTAAGCGCTGACTCATTTGAGCGGCGATCGTTGTTCACGCTATGGCTCCCGATTTTTTTCGAAATAACGGTCTGTAGCGTTTTTATTTCTTAAAAATCGGTAAACTAAACAAAAATACAAACAAAATACGTGGAATAACATACCACTGCTAAGTGCTATTTTAGATTAGTATTTCTATTATTAATGTATTTTTAAAGTTCCTTAATTCACTTTGTAAAATTCACCCTAAAAGCTTCGACCTGCCAGCGTAAACACCTTACGCAGCTTCGAGTGCGCGGGATAAGGCAGTGGCAGTATCTATATGCATGCAATATTATCGATAATGGATCGACATTATTACGAATGGTTTTCATTACATTTTCTTTTTAAATATAGTTATTTGCATAACAGAATATCACATTAAAATATAAAAAATTCTACAGATCGACTATGAATGATGTTGCCATGAAATATTTAAAATAAATTGATTAACGGTCACTGAACTATTATCTAGGATATTTCTTTGTTACACATAGGTACATTACACATCATAGGTTTGTATAATATCAAAATAGACGAACCCCCAATACAATAAATACGAACCATAGGTTCGTTGGGCTCGTAATTTTTACTAAAATTAACAATTTGTATTTCTGTAATATAATAAACAGTATTTTAATTCACCCTTAAACGAAGTTTATCGTTTTAAAGGTATAATTCTCATCTCATGATTTTATCGATAAATGCAAAAATGGATGCATGTCCCCATCCCTAACGAGTTCACCGACGTTGTTGTTTACGCGCACGAGTGTATTCTTACAGTTGCTTTTCGTAGTGAGAGAACCAATTAGAGGATTAGAATGCTAGTAGACAACTGGACGGATGTGTGCGGGAAGCCAATATTTACAATATTATGCAAGTAGTGGAAACGCACACGTCTTTGAAAGTGGCGACAGCAGTACCGGACTAATTTCGCGGTTAGGGCATATCTCTTTCTTTCTATGATCTGAGTGGTTAACCAAGGTGAGTCAGAACGGGACAGGTAGTACGATCATTTTCGGCTGTTAATTTGAAAGCACACCCAATTGTCTAATCTCATATATATCAAAACGTCACAAACGTCAGTTTTGTACAATTTGCATTAATGAAGACGGAGACACTGACAGGTGAAGAGCTGTCAGATGTCACTTGTCTGTCTCTTTCAAACTTTCTGATTTGTGCATCAGTGAGAATAGATCAGATGTACGGAAATCGTTCAACTTAAATGAGCGGATCTGCTTTACTCTGATATCTGTGATCAGGACGCACTCATTTAAATTGCCCCCTGGCTAGATGCTGGCCAAGAGCAATCCCATTTTTAATAAAAAAATTTAAAAAATGTAGCCGCAGTTAAGAGTATGTTCTGACTCAACTGACAGTTGACATTGACAGCTTACTAAAGCTTAAAGTTCTTCTCCGCGATAACATAGACGCGGATGCCAACGACGGATATATAACCGCACCAGCTGTTCAAGGCCAACGACGGATATATCCGTCATGGCGTGCAGTGCGATATCAACTTACTTGCGTTTCTATAGGATTCAACTTCGACTTGACATTTAAGTATGATGATGTTATGGCGTGTGAGTGACAGCTTTTGTATTTAACAAAGCGTTTAAAAGGTTAATCTTGAGACCCCCTACTGTTTTTCCGTACAGCCGAGTGCGAGGCTCCAAAGTTGTGATATCAATGTTGTATTCTAAAAACTGTTTCAAATGGCGTCATGAAAAAAGGGAAAACTAGCCTATTATTGGACGCAAATTCTCCATTTTGAAACTGAAAATTGGTATGAAGGATTTATTTACATGTATCATTATCTGTTCTCGCAGTCTACCTCGTTTCTAGATTGGGCTGTCTGACGTTAACTTATTAATTTGGATCTTATTTTTCTGATATTGAACACAGTTTATTAGGTTAACAAGGGAGAACTTCAATTTAGTTCTCCCTTGCAGACGTTTTCACATTTTTTCTAACATTATATACGATATAAGCGTCTGCTATATTACAATCATATGGATAAAACAGAAAACGTAACTAAGAACTAAAACTAATCAAAATAAATTAAAGCTATAATAACGGGTCGCCCCGAGGCATGGTTCCGAAGATGCTGGCAGCATTTCCTCGCTGAATTGCAATACTGATGCGTGGAGCGAGGAAACTGCCAGCTCTACGGTCTCCGGTGGCGTCAGCCAGCCTTTTAGATAACTCTTTGAAGAGTTCTTGGGCACTGGGACCCCACGGACCGAGGGTCTCGACGCAAAACAGTATTCAGCGCCTAGACCCTTAAATTAGTTTTTGACTTTAGCGTCTGCTTACATATCTGTCCGATGCTCGTTTGTCAAACTTATTCATTCATTTACGATATTCCCATTATGTCTCCGTTGGAGCAATAGGGTAGGGTTTGCGCGGCACACGTGACCGAAAAAAATCCGAGATGCCTTTAAGTTTACTTTAATGACGTGTGTCTGCGGGGCTGCATCAAAGCGGACGTTTGTATAGTTTTGTTTTACTGCTATAAGCTTTATTTCTACTGTGTTAGCAGTGTGGTGCCCAGTTTGAGAATAGCCCTCTCCAAGGTTCTCCGTTAATGTTATAAAAGGCCCCCAAGGAGTTAAAAGACAATCACCTAAGTCAACTAAGGATCCCTCCCTAAGGAGGGTTAAGGTCAGGCTGGCGGCCGGTTGGAAAAACTTTGCCAAAACTCAGCATATACCTACTTAGAAATGGTGGATACATTGTTTGAGAAACGATATGAATAGGAAGGATGTGACTGACGAGGCGAGTGACAAAGATGTATGGAAGAAAAAGATATGCTGCGTCGACCCGACCCTAAAAACACAAACTCGCGGTGCCCACCACTCGCCTCCAGAAAATTAGAAAATCATTCATGGGTAATGGTGTGAAGTTTTATAATAAGCTTCCAAAAAACGTAATTGAATTATCTATTGATAAATTTAAAAATTATGTAAAGCGTCAACTCATATCCAAAGCATATTATAGCACACATGACTACCTATACATGAATGATAAAACACCGTGGGATTAATTGTGACTGAAATATTAATGAATTAATCATTATGGCATTATTTTATTTATTTTATTTTATTTATATTTTTTAAGTTTAAGGTTTAGTTTTAGTTAAGTATTTTAATTTAATAGTAGTTTTATTATAAGTATATGTTTTTTTATGAAAATATTATTTTTAAATTTAGAAATAAATAATTTCCCTTATGGCATTAGATATTAATATGATCTTTTTTTTATTTGATATTTTGATTTTATTCTAGAAACTGTCTAGATTTCTATTTTTTATATATTTATTATTATTATTATTATTATTTATGTTTTGACGATCCCATTGTTAATTTTACTACAAAATAATTTCTTACTTTGACATGTCTACAAAAATACAATATTTATTTTAAAGAATAATAATAGCATCAATAAATTGCTCTAAATAATTAATTAATATATATGTTAATACATGTTATAACTGACGATTCGAAAGTGCTTGTTGCTAGGCCTATTTGAATAAAGAATATTTTTACTTTGACTTTGACTTAAAGCGCAGCAAGCGAATGATGGTATTTTTGACAGCTAGACCTGCCACATTGCTGCATTGCTGTATTATGTGTATTGCTGTGTAGTAGGTATGCTATAGTACATTACTACAGAGGCCAGGACGAAAGGGGTTGCCGGCCGAAGATATAGGGCAACTCCATATTTCCCGCCGAGGTATGTATAGTGCTTTTCTCAAACATGCAATAAAAAAAATAACAAAAATAATCAACGTTTTATTTTTAATACGTGTAATACGTATAATTACACAGTGGCAGAATGTCATGATGCCTGTGCCAGAAATTTATTTGGAATGGAAATTAAAAAGGAGGACTTTGCCGGCCTAGGCCTGCAAGCTTTGTATGATATTCCATTAACGACCTCTTGTCCCAGCCGCACCTGAAACTTCATACTTCGCAGCCTATTATAACGAACATAACATCAATATTTCAATGCATGTTTGAGAAAAAATATTTTTATTATAAATTATGTTATATCTGTTTCATATTAAACTCTGCACCCACTACTGGTTGGTAAAGGTTGTCTGGTAGAGATCGCTTTTTAGCGATAAGACCGCCTGTTGTCTCCCTCTACCTACATATTACTGTTTTTTTTTCTGTTTGTAACGTTTTTATTTGTTTGAGGTGTGCAATACAGAGTATTTGTATCGTATCTTATTGTTATTCAAAGAATGACAGCTGGTAATATATCCTACGACAGCATGCGTAAAGTTACCAAATTGCCTAGCAGTGCAGTCAAAAAATCGTGTTTGGTACGAGAATTTGTTGCTGAATGTATTTTTTTCACAGTCACTCTTTGAAAGGGTTCCTATGAGCTCAAACACAACGCGAGTTATTATCTTTGTGTAGCTTAGCAGTTGCTATGATAACCTTCTGTCTCCATCATCAGATCAGCTTGGCGGTATCATAATATTGCATCGTCACCGAAATTATATAAGCATGCCGAATTTCAGCTCAATCTGTTGAGGACAACTTTTTTAAAATTCAGTTGTTAGATTTCACTAGCTAGTAGATTTTGACTTGTAAAAGTGCCATTGCGGCCTACTTATAGAACAAAGTTAATATATTTGATTTAGTTATTTAAATAAATAAAATATAAATATAATTATTGGGGGACAATCTTACACAAATCGACTTAGTCACAAATTGAGCAAAGCTTGTACTATGGGTAGTAGACGACGATATACATTCTTATATATAAATAAATAAATATTGGGGGACAATCTTACACAAATCGACCTAGTCCCAAACTAAGCAAAGCTTGTACTATGGGTACTAGACGACGATATACATACTTTTATAGATAAATACATACTTAAATACATATAAAACATCCAAGACCCAAGAACAAAATATCCGTGAAAAATGCACAAGTAAATGCCCTGGCCGGGATTCGAACCCGGGACCTCTAGCTTCGGAGGCAGAGTCACTACCAACTAGGCTAGACAGGTCGTCGTATATAAAGATATACTTAAATACATAGAAAACATCCAAGACCTAGGAACAAAATATCCGTGTTAAATGCCCAAATAATGCCCTGGCCGGGATTCGAACCCCGACCTCTAGCTTCGGAGGCAGTAGGGTGCCAGCACCAGTAATGGACATGGACCAATGATGCACCTTGACTCTTATTTAAAAGAAAATAAGAGTTATATATTTTTTATTCAACAATCAATTTAAAACCATATGATCATTGAATTAGGAATGAAGTGTCCATTACTGGTGCTTGTCAGCTTAAAGTGTCCAACACTGGTGGCGTCACTCTATCACTACCAACTAGGCTAAACAACTAGGCCGACAATACGCATAATACTTACATACTTAGTTACCTACAAACAGGTAAGTTAAATAAAATCTTGTAAAACCCTTATTCATTACCATTATTCTATGCCTCTATGGCGCGTAATATTAAGTTTATAAAGAAAATGCAGCCTACACGATGAAAGTTTATGGTGCGTAAAACGACGCAGGCACGCGTAAGGACTCAAACATGCTCGGTAAAGTGTGAACCCGCGCGGCATCCTTCAGTTTTGCTCCATAAGGATTAATGGCAGTTTTCATGACGCGATATACCTTTATGATTTTGAGATATGGATATAGAGGCAGAGCTTTCCCTGCACAGTTATGTGAAATAAATAAAAGAAATTGTTGGTGTCGTGTCGTATCAGGAAGTCCAAAGACTAGCGTACGAAAGAGAGAAATGGCAAAATACTTCACCGACAAGGACAACTCTTAAATTTGATGATGATAACCATAAATTCCGATATCAAGAAGGTAATTTTACCCCATTCACAAAAAATGATTTTTATAACACCCAAAAGTAAATTTTATACTGGTGCTCTAGTTTGTAGTTGGTCCAATATATAGATATTTATTTATTTGCGAAACAATTCGCCAAAAACCATGACTCCCATTACATAACAAAAACAATTTCCATTTATTTATTTAATCGTATGGCATTTATTTACGAACCGTGACATCTTCGAGAAGACAAGTACGGTTGCCAGTTTTTGTTGCACTTTTAGCACCACCCAGGGGTCACGTGTAGGGTAACGGTGGGTACTCCCTACGGACGTGGTGCAACTTCGACCCCCCTTTGTCAAGTGAGTGGGCAACTTGACTGTTAGAAGTTCTCAAGCCGCCCGAAGGCCTCTAACTTGGCTTAACGACTGCTGTCGTAGACAGCAGCCGGGATCAACGGCTTAACGTGCCTTCCAAAGCACGAGAGCGCTCAGTTAGTAACCACTCAAAGCGGTCACCCATCCAAGAACTGACCTGCGCCCACATTGCTTAACCTCGCATACCGCACGCGGTAGGCGGGTGCCGCTGGGCCACGAGCGACAATTTCCATTACTGACTAATAACATTTCTGTTGCTCAGACCCAAAATAACAAATCAGACACTGTATCTCACTTGCACAACACTCAACGTCAAACGGTCACAACCAACGACAGTAGCTACAAAGATACTCCCTTTCATTCCTCAAAGTTTTATAGTTCTTTGTAGGTCGCAAAACGTCCGGCTTGAAAGAGTTACACGATTTCTTTGTGTTTGAATGCAAAGGAACAAACAGATAAAAGGTTACGAGACCCTCTGTGTATTTATGCGCTGACGTTCCTTTTCAAATTGAAATTTTTGCTTCCACCCACCCTCGTATTTTAAAGATTTTATTTTCTTTTAAAAGCTACGAGTCGTGTTTGACGCAAGAGATAAGGTACGAGTATCTTTAAGGCTGAGTTGGGCTAACTTACGATCACAGACTGATCAACGTTAAATATGGCGCCAACAGCTGTCATCCCATAGAAACTTGTCAATCTTTCCATACATTGAAATTTTAACGAACACAGCCTACGATTACAGACGGTTTGGTGCAACCCAGCCTTAGAAAGAGTGTCTACAGTGCTATGCTGCGTGTCATATATATGTCACCTCGCATGCATGTATGGCACGTCACGTTACTTGTATGAAAGCACATAATATTGACACTTGTTTGGTGGATAAATTATACATGAATAGAAGGACCATTATAATTCAGATTCAGATTCAAAAATTTATTCGTAACAAGCACAATATTAACTTTAGATAAATGCATAAACAACACACAAACAAAGGCGTAGTTACGAAAGGCAACCTACTCAGCATATATGCAGGCTTTGCAGCCGGCGCTGATCTTCCGTAGGGCCCATAGGGGCCTGTTACACGGTGATTAATGTCACGCGATACGGTATTACAATAATGTTTCACGTGGATATTGGTGAATATTCAAGCAATATAGAAACGATTAAAAGCTACTATAGATAATGTAGCAAGTATAGAACAGTTGTCCTATACTTGCTGTACATTTTTATTTATTTATTAAAAATGGGATTGCTCTTGACCAGCATCTAACCAGGGGGCAAAGATAAGGCCCACGATGAAGCGAGCTCACCTAGAAGATGCCTATACACATCATGTGTTAAGACAATATGGGTAAAAAAAACAAAGGACGGAGGAGGTTTGGGGCTTATATTGGTTTTGGTAGTTTAATACTTAATACGAAAGAATTTTAGTAACAGAACTATAATAAACTAGCTTTTTCCAACGCCACCGTTCACGTGGAACTCGTTATCGTTTTAGAGATATAATTGCTATTAGTAGGCGCAGGCTTAATTATCGCTCTCCAATATAAACTTTCACCCTCGTTTTCACCCCCTAAGGAATGATTTCCCGAATAAAACCTACCCTATGTAAGGACATATATATAGTTTGAGTTCTAGGAAAGGTCCTAGAACTCAAACTATCTCTATACCAAATTTCACCTAAATCGGTTCAACGGTTTAAGCGCGAAGAGGTTTCAGACAGACAGACACACTTTTACAATTTAATTATTATAGTATTGATTAGTATGGATATGGTTACCTATTAAGAGGGCGCAGTACGCTCGGTTCTCCATATAAACGTATTTATGCTCTCATTTTAAAACGCCATGCTAGAATAGCATGAAACTTTGTATACACAATGGGATCCGGCATATCTATAGGTAGGTCGGAAATTAGTTTCTGTAGCTAGAAATTGTAAAAGAAAAAAAATACAGCGGTGTGTTGAGTTTTTTACGGCTTGTATGAAAACCTTAATAATCGTTGTATTTTTTCTCCATTATAACTGAACGTACTGCGCACTCTTAAGTACCTATATTTTTCAGTACGAAAAATGACAGTTGAGTCTTAACGAGCGTTCAAAGAGTTAAAAGCTACTATTTACAAAGTCAATTAGTGTTAAGGGATCGCAATGAATTATAGACAGGTTTTTATAAGATAGATTGAGATAAGGGAAACATATTGTAAGGCATGTTTTCTTAAGCTAATCTAACCTAACCTAATCCTACCAATCCCAGTAATTACACTAAACTTCGAACACCTGTTAATTAACAGTTTAGTTTTAGATTGTTTGCATTCCACAAACTCGAGGTGTTGGGTTTAATATATTGAAATAGTCTGTATTCGACAAGCACAGAAGCAATGTCGCGATTGTTTGTGAATTTAACACATGGCTCGGGTAATGTAATGGCACTAAGTTTTGGAACAATCTGCCTCCACCCATTCGTAGTTCTAAAACGATGGGAAGTTTTAGGCATAATTATAAAATAATACTTCATTCCGAGCAAAAAGCTTAACACAGCTGAGCAGCGTATCTGTGTTAGATTCGGAGTTATAAGTTCCTTTTTTTTTCTCCTTTGTTCCACATATGTTGTTCTAAGCATATTGTTAAAATTAGTACACTATTATTATTATTTTGTCATGTTATGTTTTAATTTGTGTGGTTTAGTTGTTAATTTGTTTAGTAGCACTTTATAATTGTTTATTTCTTTTTATTTTTACACATAATGTTCTGTGCGAGTGGTTGGATGTCACCCACAGGGATCAGGCTGAAAATCAGCGCTGCAGCCGCCAGGCTGTAGCATCATGCTGAGCCTGATCCTTTTTGCTGGCACACAACTTTTTTTTCTTCTTCATTTATTATTCTTGTATTGTGTGCCTGATGCAAATAAATAATTTCTATTTCTATTTCTATTAATGTAGAGTAAAACTAATATTAAAATGAATGCCACTCTCCTTCCAGTAATTGTTTTTATGTGAGAGATTCTGTATATTGGACGTATTTGTCAGAAATAACGCACATTTCTATTGTGTACACACGCGGCACACGGAACAGGTGTTCAATTTAAGATTGGTTTTACTCTAACCAAAATGGTAATTGATTTTAACTGTTTCACTAAAACCCGGTAAAATAAAAGGACACAGGTACAAACTAAGTTAAACTGACAATGAGTTGGTACCTGCGGTAGTTGTACGATATATGAAATGATGTAAGGTCGCCAGAGCTCCCGAGGATGCGCTTTGTTGGGAGTGAGGGGCCTGCATATGTCTCTAGCTTGACAGCTGGAGACGTCTGCGAGCCCCTCACTCTCAACACAGCCCTATTATTGACGCTTAGAGACCTTATACATCTCTAACAATATTAAGTTTACTTATTTTAATTTTAGGGCTTAGAGATCATTTACATCTCTAAGCACTTTGAAATAATTGTTATTAATCATATTTGAACGCTCAGAGACCATATACATCTCTGAGATATTAAATTATGTGATATTAAAGTGTCCAGTGTGGCATCCCCAGCCTTTTTGGCATCCACCCATAGCACGTCTGGTCTCATAGGAAATATCCTAAGGGCTTTGCCCACATACTGTGAGATTGCGGGCTTGGAGGGTGCCAAAAATGCTTTTAAAGTTGCTTGCCCAGGTAAAAAATTTCCAGACAACCCAAAATCACAAAGGAGCTGGGATAATATTTACTGTGATTTAAATTATAATATTCTTCTAACCAGCAGTGCAGGTCCAGATCGTGCGAGACTTTTGGCGGTCGGAACCCGGGAGGCTGGTTACTGGCTACATGCCCATCCCTCGCCAAATACCGGTACCTTCCTGGATCCGACCTCGCTTAGATTGGCGACTGGACTGCGACTCGGGGTCGCGGTATGTACCCCACATATATGCTCTTGTGGCACGGACGTGGACCGACTGGGACACCATGGATTGTGTTGTCAAAAAAGTGCAGGCCGTTTTTCGAGACATGCGACGCTTAATGATATAATCCGCCGGTCTCTTGCCACCGTCAATGTGCCTGCTCTTCTTGAGCCGACTGGCATGGTCAGGGACGATGGTAAGAGACCTGATGGGGTGTCTTTAGTTCCTTGGAGCGTGGGACGGATGTTGGTGTGGGATGCTACCTGTGTAGACACACTGGCACCGTCTCACCTCCAACGGACTACAGTAAAAGCGGGTGCAGCGGCGGAAAACGCCGAAATTCTAAAGCGTAATAAATACAAGGGCCTCGGCAGAGAGTACATGTTTGTACCTTTTGGCGTCGAAACTCTAGGTTCATGGGGTCCCAGCGCGCATAAGTTATTTGCAGAAATTGCGAAGCGTCTGGTTGACGTAACTGGTGACCGAAGAGCTGGCGGTTTCCTCGCTCAACGTATCAGCATTGCGATACAGCGAGGAAATGCCGCCAGCATCCTCGGTACAATGCCTCAAGGGCCCGTTTTAGATTTAAGTTAGTTTTAATTTTCTTTATATTATTTTGGTTAAGTATTCTTGTATATATTTTCGTTGTACATAAATAAATGATTTAATTTTATATTCCTTTTGTTTATTCGGACACAGATCGTATTCAATACGTCCTTAATATTTGTAAATTTATGTTCATTGAATTGTTAATCAGTATATTTTTTTTAATCATTATTATTAAGTAAGATTGTCAGTTTTTTAAATTGTATAAATTCATGCTTTGACATGTAAAAGTGCCCTTGTGGCCTATTTGCAGAATAAATATTTGATTTTGATTTTTTGATTTTGCCCATCCCCAAGTCAATAAAGGGTCGGCAACGCACTTGTGATTCCTCTGGAGTCCCAAGTGTCTATATGCTACGGTGTCTGCTTACCATCAGACAGGCCGTAAGCTTGTTTGCCACCGTCGTAGTATATAAAAACAGAAAGTGTATGTACGATATCAAAAAACTGTCAATTTCAACTGTCTGTCTCGAGTCTCTCTCAGTCTTCTTTACTACCCGCAAACACTTACACAACTACAATGCACATATACACAACTTGAATGAGTGCTTTTGACTGGCGTGGGATAAGCGGAAGCGGGCCGATACGAACGCAGTTCTATCCGCTCCCGCGCATGATATTTTACCATTGCACACATGAAATTATTTTTTTATTTCACACACTTTTCCTTATCGGAGTACCTACTCCACGCCGTATGGGATTCCACCCACATGTTGTCGAATTCCCTCCACGCCGCACTTCGCGGTTTAAGAAATCATTTCTGATTCGCACTGCATCAATCTGGAATTTTCTTCCGGCGTTTGTATTTCCGGAAGCATATGACCTCGATGTCTTCAAGGTAAGAGTGAATAGGCATCTTCTGGGTCAGCATGTTCCATCTTAGACCTGGTCTTAACTTTCCATCAGGTTAGACTAGGGCCAAATGCAATCCCATTTATAAATAAAATAAAGACAAAACTGTCAGGATCCCGTTGTGAGAAAAATCTGTGCGACATCATTACTCACGTCAACTCCCGCGCTGTTGTCGTTAGGAAATCACCATTTGTTTCGTAATTATTTACAGTGCCTACATACTGGCAGCTAAAAATAACCAAGCAATTTATTCCATTCCCTTAATAATCAGAAGAAATGCTTCGCAGCACCAAAACGAAGGCAAGTACCTTAAACAATTTGATGAGATCATTAAGATAGGCTTGAGATCTGATTACAAATTTCGTTATTGTCAAATAAATTGCTTCGTGAGATTCACTGTTTATGAAATTGCTTGTTTTTGGAGTCGGTTGTCATTTTCGTTAAAATTGTAATTGAAGTAAAGTGAAACCAACGGCCGTCTTTTTGGAAACATTGTTTCAAATAAGGTAAATGTCAAAAATTTAGACACCCTAATCCTCGATCATCATCATCATATCAGCCGAAGGACGTCCACTGCTGGACATAGGCCTCCCCCAAAGAGTGCCATAATGATCAATCCTGCGCCACCCGCATCCAGCGGACTCCCGCGACCTTTACCAGGTCAATCAATCAACTTTGTTTGCCAAGAATACAGTCTTATAAGGTATCATCATTTTTTTATTTCATACAGCCATACATGGCTGAATGTAAGGCGTGCAAATATTTTACAAAATATATTAATTAATGTTAGAATTAAATATTAGAAATTTAAAATATAATACAAGAATTGAATAAGAATGTCACATAATTAATTACCAAATATAATATGATACTATTATTTTAATCTATATTGGTCGAGAAAATAACTAACCCGATAGAAACACTTCTCCATGAGCCAGCTATTTAATGTGGACTTAAAAATATTCCCTTGCAGTTTCCTCAAACCTTCAGAACAGTTGTTCGCACGCGGCGAGAGCGATAGGTCGCAACACCGTACCGTCCGATAGTGCGCGTGCGCAATGAAAATGGCTAAGTGTGCAAAGTGTGGCAAAGTTGTTGCGAAAAAAAACCCTGGTGTACAATGTGGCAAGTGCAATAAGTGGTATCACAGTTCATGTGCGTCTTTAAGTACGGAGCAACTTAGTGCTCTGTCAAGTACCGATTCAGTCGACCGGAAGTGCCGCGGTTGCTCGCTTACAACGGGGGGCAAAAGCAAACGAATTTCGGTTATTCTACCGGATCCGGACGACGAGGATTCTGAGGTCGAAGGGACAGTGGTAAATGAAAGCAAAGCGTTAGCTGAGATACGCCTCGAACTTCGGCAATTTCGACAAACCATTAGAGAAATTATACGTGACGAGCTGCAAACTACCCTCAACTTCTATTCAAATAAGATAGATGAGTACGAAGAAAAAGCCAAGGAGCATGATATGCAATTTAAATTGATGGAAAACCAGATCAAAGACATGGCTAATAATATCAAGAACATGACACTGGGGAATGAGGCCCGGGAACAACAGATAAATAAGTGGGAGCAGGTGCAGGCTTCCAATGACGTGGAGATATGTGGAATAGAGGAAAAACCAAATGAGGACGTCCTAAAAATTGCTAGAACGCTGTGCCAATCTCTGGACCAAAACGCTGAAGACATCATCAAAGTTTATAGAAAAAAAAGACATACTCAACCGGGGACGGCGCAGGCAGAACGAGCCAAGGCGGACGCACCCATCACCGTGACCTTACGAGAGGGGAAGAGGGACCGCTGGTGTGAGGTGGCCAGAAACAAAGTGATGTATGCTCACGACCTAGGAGGAGAAGGCAACAGAAAGGTCTACCTGCGGGAGTCGCTCACGCCCCTGATGTCATACCTACTTTGGAAAACAAAGGCAAGTCTTAAGGAAAAGTCACTTTGTAAATATGTCTGGTGCCGTAACGGACAGATTATGGTACGGAAAACTGAAGGTGAGAAAAAAATATATTACGTCCGCTCGGAGAAAGACATCGATCGGATTGCTAAGGAGCTGAAAAAAACATAGGTTTGTACATACAAGTACTTATGTGTTTCAAAACTTTATTAACTCGGCACAATACATATTGCTAAATTGCTCATGAGTACAGTTGATACAAATTTTCTCGAGTCGACACACAACACTTGGAATGAATTTGCACAGGATATACCCGTCGAACAAAATCAACTCCTACTTCTACACGTCAACATCCGCTCAATGACCAAAAATCACTCACAACTTGAATATATGGTTTCGGGCTGCCCACTAACTATCCATCTAATAATAATAACAGAAGCAAATATCACTGAGTCTGTGTCGAGTTTATTTCAACTCGAAAACTACGCCATGTACGCAGAGCTACGAAGCCATAGAAAAGGAGGAGGCATTGTGATATACGCACATAAGACCATTTCATTTGTACAAAATACGGTTAATACATTGAACTTTGAACTTCTGTGTGGTGAAGTGGAGTGTTTGAATGGCTATAAATCATTATTATGTGCAATCTATAGACCACCAAATTTAAAAAAAGACTTATTTTATTAAAGAATTAACACAAATATTATCAGCTTACAATACTAACAAAAATTGTATATTGGTAGGAGACTTTAATATTGACATCGCCTGTACTAATAATACTGTTAAAAGTTACCTAGCCAGCTTATATGAAATTGGATTTGAAAGTTGCATTTCACAATTTACTAGAGTCGAGAGTAATATAAATGGCATCTCCAAATCATGCATAGATCATGTGTTTATCCGTGACGTGTGCCGCCGGGGAGCGCCCGGCCACTCGGTGCGATCAGCTGTTGTGCGCGAAGCGCTGGCCGATCATTACGTCACAGGCCTTGCGCTTATCAGTTCGGATCGCGTTGACACTTATACAACTTGTACTAGACTAAGTAATGACAAGATCAAGATGGAGCTAAGTCGCATCGATTGGAGCCCGGCGCTCGCCAGTGGGGACCCAAATGAGATTATAGATTTCATAATAGACAAGTTCCAATGTATATATAGAAAATGTACGTATACAGTTAAAACTAGGATAGAAGACACGAACAAAAGTAACTGGATATCAGACCGACTAGCAAACATGTGTAATAAAAAAAAAGAACTATTGAATATATACTTAAAAGACACAAATAATAAACATAACGAAATAATATATAAAAAATACAGAAATCGTACAAATAGGTTAATACAAAAAACAAGAAATAATTCAATTAAAAAGAAAATATGCGAAAATTTTAGAAATCCTAAGAAAATGTGGGAAATTATAAATAGCTTAACTGGTAGGATTATAAAGGCAGTGGACGACGTCCTTGTCAGGGCCTTCAAACTCGATGCTAAGCTAATTGCGAACAAGTTTGCGCACGACTTTGACTGGAACGTTAAGAATGTAATAAGTACATGTGATGAGCCATTACTAGATGAGAAAATATACGCTAACACCCCGAGACTATCTTTAAAGTTAAACAAAATAAATGAAGAAGTTTTACAAAAAATTATGTGCCAATTAAACGACAAAAAAAGCCCCGGATTTGATAAAATAAGGGTAAAAGATTTGAAAAATATTTCAAAAGAGTTGATCCCAGTCCTCGCACACTTAATTAACCTTTGTATATCTCAGTCTCTGTATCCGGATAAACTTAAGATTGGGCTAATCAGACCCATACATAAAAAAGGTAGCCGCACCGACACAAATAATTATAGGCCTATTACATTACTCTCAAGTATAAATAAAATAATAGAAAAATATATTGGCCATCAAATAACTAACTTCTTATCAAGTAATGGCTTAATTCATGAAAAACAATTTGGGTTTCAGAGAAATAAAAGTACATCACAGCTACTGTCTTCATTTGCTGATGAAATCAACAGTCACCTTGATAATAAAAAACATGTTTTAGTAGTAATGGTAGATTTTAGTAAAGCATTTGATACCCTAAATTACAATAAGCTATATCAAAAAATGCAGGAAAATGGTATTCAAGGTCCTGTGCTGGAACTCTTAAAAAGCTATCATAATAAAAGGTTCAACGCGGTTAGTATAGGTGGTGAACTTAGTGCTCTGATTCCAACCACGCAAGGAACGGCCCAAGGATCCGTCCTGGGCCCGACCGAGTACTTATTATATGTTAATGATATGTGCAACATATTCCAGCATAGCACGGTATACCAATTTGCTGACGACACTTGTATCATAACAGCACATGCTGAGCTCGAGGTTGCACGAACCATGATGCAAAAAGACTTTGATTTATTATGTAAGTGGGCTCACGATCTTGGGTTATCTATAAACTACAATAAAACTAAATTAATGTATATACACTCACCATATAAAAAATCTGATATCACTCCTACGATCGTAGCCCACGAGCACGCTTGTATGCACTCGCTCCCAAGTGAAGCCGATTGCAAGTGTACACAATTAGAACTAGTGGATCAGCATACTTATCTCGGATTAATAATAGACAATAACTTTAATTGGGGTCCACATGTTGACCATATATGTAAAAAACTAAGATCTATTATGTCGCAACTATGTGTACTTAAGCATAAAGTTCCTTACAATACACTAAGACTACTATACATGTCACTAGCTGATTCTATCATAAGTTACGGATTATCCACGTATGGTAGAACATATAAAACATATTTAAGCAATATATATAACCTACAGCTAAGAATGTTAAAGACTATTGTTCCTCTAAAAATCAAACATAAATGTAAACATAACTATGAAAACCTATTTAATTATTGTAAAGTCCTAACTATCTATGACAAAGTAGACTTAGAGATATTAACACAGTACAGAGATAAAATTGCTAATCTAGTCCAAGTAGCGAGACGTAGTAACTTACGTACACTTACAAACTTACCATCATTTGTAGTACCCCGATGTAGAAATAACTATGGACAGAGAGCTTGGTCATGTATCCTTCCACGCACATGTAATAAATTCCCCAAACAGTTACTACTGCAGCTGAATAATAAGAAAGCCAAAAGCTTTAGAAACACTATAAAATTACATTTGTTAAAAAAACACACTTGTAGTTAGAATACATAATTTAAGATAACAATGTATGATTAGAATAATTTCATAGCAACTCCTTAACTTATAAAATCTTTTATAATTTAAGATTAAAAGTTAAGTTTTTGTCTTAATTTGTATATTTTTTGCTGAAATAAACAGTTTAAATTTTAAATTTTTTTTTTTTTTTTAATCGGTTATACAGCACATGTTGAAGACATAGAGCGTTTATACATGGCCTTATCAATGGTCAAAAGATAATCATATAAGCTCTATGCATAGAGAGTGTCCTTTCTATGCATAGAGCTTATATGATTACGTCACCTCTTGTGAGAGCTTCTTGCTCGATTTATCTTCTCTTTTCAAGAAAATACATTAATTTACCAGTATTTTCTGTTTTTGTCATCCATTTATAAATAACACCTGAATTTAAAAATATTTGTATACGATTAAGATATCATTTTATCTCCAATCTGAAGTGGCATTGACGGTATCTCGTTATCTTTATTATTGTTTCATCAACATGAAGAAACAGACTTAAGATAATCCCATAAAAACACACAAATTTAAAGAGATGGGCCAAGTTCGCGAAGACATCATAAATCTTGCGCCGGTGATGAATTCTTGGGGAAACTTTGTAAGCTTGCGTTTTATAACTAGGAGATAATAGTTTACCTACTTATAATTTGTTTCAACACCACTACCTGCTGTATAAGAATGTGGTTTTGTATTCCTGGTGGTGAGTAAGGTTACCATAGCGCCTAGCACTGTGTTGAGAGTGGCGGACCTGCATGTTCAGGATTTGTCTCAAGCTTTCAGTACAAGGAATCCTCAAATCATCAAAGGCTCATTAACACAGTTGTGATTCTTCTATAGTAGCAAGTCTCCATAGACTAAGTTGTCCATTTACCATCAAACAGGCTGTTTGCTTCTCTGCCATCGTTGTCGGTCCGTAACCCTGATCTATGTATTTTTAAGTCTATTTAAGTAAACGCTTAAACATGCTTCAAACTTGACCTAATTACATCGGTTCACCAATGACGGACTTTCTGAGGCAGCAACAAAAAAATAAAGTTGGATAAAACACGGATGACAATGTGAACATCTACTTCGAAAGATAAACTTCTACTTCGGACGATAAACTTCTTTAATTTTTGGAAGACAGTTGAGAATGTAATGTTTCGCCCAACAAAAGGAACGAGCGGTTCCATTTTATTAGAGTTAGGTGTCCTTTTTATGTCCTTTCAAGGTTTTTGTTTTGTAAAAACCGTAAAAATGAATAATGTGACTGCGAAACCGTGTTATATCAAAAATTACCTACATTAGGCGAAACATTAAATTAGACCGAGTTAAAGAACTCTTTTAAATTGTTTTTTAAACAATAATAAAGATAAACGTGAGCCTTAAATTTCTTTGTAAAATGTTTTTGTTGTTTCTGACGTGAGCTATTTTCCCGGTTCCCGTGTATTATTAAAAACGCAGACGAAGCCACGAGGACTACTACACATCACTTAAAAGCGAAGGAAATGGAACGTTTGGGATTGCATTCAGAGATAAATAACCAATATAATTTGTTACTAACAAGTCCGTCATAAGTATCACATTACACCTAATGTTAACGCCACTGAGCAAGTGCTATCACTGTGTGTGTACTGATTTCTAGCCGAAGGGGGTGTTTCGGTGATTTCGAGGCAACCTACCGAGTCCTATACCCGAGATGATGACGCAACGGAGTCACGCTGTTACGTTGCCTAAATAATGTGTTTTTGTTTTTGGGAATATTTTGTATCGATATGTGGGAACAATCGAGGCTACGGCGCGTGCATCCCATATGCTAATTGGCCACAGTTATGGTATGAAAAAATGTTATGTAGTTGAGAACTTGGCTTATGCACTTCCGTGCTCATACGGAAATTGAAATTTTCTGATTATCTTCAAGACATACTTTCCATGCGGCACAATAAGATAAGATGACAATGACTGCGTCGTCTTATTCATACATAATCAGTAATCACACTCACACAGCGGCAACTTTCAGAATGTATGTGCTCGTAGCGATTTGTTAAGAAGGATTTTTGGGTCCCGTAGTTAATCGGCTCCAAGCCAATGGTGACTATATGTAAACGAACGTCTTCTGAAAAAATAACAAAACGTATTTATGGGTTTATTTTATGTCTTGGAGAAGGTTTCTTCCTCAATATAATCCTGCAAAAATTCAATTCTTCACAAAAAAAATCACTATATTTTCGTTAAGTTCTTCTCATTTATACTCAAAAGCGTTTGTTCCAATTCTGAATGCTATAATAAACTAACTAAACCATTTAATACGTAAAAAGACTTATAGTAAACTAAAACTAAACTATAACAAAATAAAGTTAAACTAAATCTAAAAATGGCCCCTGCGCCATTGTGCCGAAGATGCTGGCGACGTTTCCTCGCTGAATCTCCAAACTGATTCTTTGAGCGAGGAAACCGCCAGCTCTCCGATCGCCAGTAACATCAGTAAGCCTCTTCGAGATGTCTTTGAAGAGGCTTAGTGCGCTGGAGCCCCACGGACCTAGGGTCTCGATGTCAAAAGGTATAAAATTATATTCAGCACCAAGACCACTATATTTGTTGAATTTTATGCCTTCGGCCGCTTCTGCAGCTGCTCCGGCCCTCATCGATGTTCTGTGGAGATGTGACGGGGCCAGTGTGTTTACACAGGTTGCATCCGACACTAGCACCCGTCCCTTGCTCCACGGAATCAAAGACATTCCGTCCGATCTCTTGCCATCGTCTCTTGAAACGCCGATCGGCTCTAGTAGAGCCGGCACATTGATTGACGTAAGAGACATGGCACATGCATTCTGAAGTCTCTGTAGTTGCATTTTTGTACGCGATAGTAGACACGCTCCGATGACTGTGTCCGCATAATTGAGTTTTGATAGGACCAGTGTGTTACAGAGCTTGATGCGCATGTCTATGTTTAAATGATTGCGAATCCTGTACAGAAGTTTAAGCCTGTAGAAACAATTACGGACGGTTTCTAGAACATGACTTTCAAATTGCAGTCTTCCGTCCATAATTACTCCCAGATTTCTAGCTTCTGACACACGATCAATGCTTTCGTTTAGAATGCGGACTTGTAGATTTTGTGACAAAGTTTTTTCAATTTGTGTTTTAGTTCCTAATACAATAAATTTAGATTGTAAGGGGTTCAAAACTAGACTGTTTTTATTTGACCAGGAAGCAACTTGACTGAGGTCATGGTTTAGCTCTTCGACAGCTATGTTAGCACATTCCGGTTTAAATGAGATATGGACCTGTAAATCATCTGCATATAAATGATATTTACACCTACTAATCATATTTACTACGTCGGCGCTATATAATATAAACAGGATTGGCCCTAATATGGAGCCCTGGGGGACACCTCTGGTAACTATTGATTTCTTGGAGGCCATAGATAAACCCTCAGGGTTTCGAACTTCAACGTGCTGAGTGCGCTCACCGAGATAAGTTGAGAACCAGTTTACTGCCTTACTATCGAGTCCGTAGTACGTCAACTTAGATAACAACAACGTAGTGTTAATTGTATGGAAAGCTCGTGAAAAATCCACTAGGATCAGGATTGTGGCTTTTCCATTGTCTTGCGCAGTGAGGATATCGTCAACAACATCAAGAAGAGCAGTTGCTGTACTACGTTTCTTCCTAAAACCTGACTGATTAGGCGGTAAAATATTATTATTTTCAAGGTATTCTACTAATTGCATACATACCGCCCTTTCGAGTATCTTTGACATTAAAGGGAGAATGCTGATAGGTCGCAAATCTTTGGAGATGCTACTTTAGGAATGGGTCTAACCACAGCGCTTTTCCAAGCTTCGGGAAATTGGCCAGTGCTAATGGACTGGTTTACAATTGCTGTTATAATGGGCAACGTGCGTGGTAAGGTCATTAGTAACATGTCAAGGGAAATGCCGTCACTGCCCTGTGCCTGGGTTTTGATTGAACGTATTATTTTACTGACCGTGATCTCTGTTGCTGGCTGTAGACTGAAACGTGCATCTGTGTGCCTATTGAATTCGTAGAAAGTTAAATCAGAAATTTTAGTCAAGCTTTTACCAGGTACATCAAGAAAGAAGTCGTTAATGCCATTTGGGTCTAGTAAATGGTGGGGTATATCACTGTCCCTTTTTTTTTAATCTGCTACATTTTGCTTCAGGTGTTTCCAAAGAGCACGAGAATTTTTAAATTGAGACACTATATACTTGTTAAAATATGCAGATTTTTCATCATAAATAGCATTAATAACCGCCCTTTTCATATCTTTGTAATATACTTTATGTGTGTGTAGGCCGTTTTGTCGATGTTTCAAATAAGCCTCGTCTCGTTTTTCCATCATTTTCTTGATACTGTACGTTATCCACGGGAACGAGCGCTCTTTAAAAACAGTGTATTTTAAAGGTGCATGCCTATCGAACAAATTAAGCAGAAATGCGTTAAAGGCAATTACAGACATATTAATATCGCTCGACATAACCTTTTCCCATTCGATTCGATCCACGTCAGCATTGAACGTTTCATAGTCAATGTCTTTGAGGGGGCGGTTGATAATGCATTTCAGGGGAGCTTTTGGTTTGATGATGTTTACATTACATGATATGAATGCATGACTACTAAGTTCTGGAATGAAATTGACGCATACTTTGCTAATATGAACGGTCGAACAAATAATATCAATCAATGTTTCGCCGTGGTCTGTAAAGTGAGTGGCTCGATCTACATATTGACTGAGGTTGTGACAATTAAAGAACTCTTCTACTTTTTTTGTTCTTGGATCTTGTGTCTTTAACAGGTTAAAGTCTCCCATAAGAATGATTTGGTCGAATGATGAAAAATAAGAGACAGAGTCACTAATAGCATTTATAAAAAGATCTGACGACCTGTTTAGCCTAGTTGGTAGTGACTCTGCCTCCGAAGCTAGAGGTCCCGGGTTCGAATCCCGGCCAGGGCATTTATTTGTGCATTTTTCACGGATATTTGTTCTTGGGTCTTGGATGTTTTCTATGTATTTAAGTATGTATTTATCTATATAAGTATGTATATCGTTGTCTAGTACCCATAGTACAAGCTTTGTTTAGTTTGGGACGAGATCGATTGGGGGACAATCCCCAATATTATTATTTATTATTATTATTATATAGATTTTGCCATGGCGGCCTGTATGCCGTACCGATTGCCAGTTTAGTACCATTAATCGTAATGCTAAGCCAGATTTGTTCGGTAGAGTTAATTTTCATTTTTCCAATTAGCTACATTCATGATATCATTTAAACCAGTTTCTGGAACTGTTAGATTTCTATTTGTGAAAAATAGCGACCAGGATAAAAAATTGTATCATCCCCATTCAATAATATCTTTGAGTATAGACTCAAAGAGATAATATAAAGGGGCGTCAAGGTTCTATAACCTTGACGTCAAATTAGGGTAACCTAGGGGGTAGAGTAGGGTATATTATATACAAGCAGTGTTAAGTAGATAGACGACGTGCTACATTGGCATGTACGAATTAACTTTTTTATAGTGCCTAGCATAATCCCGTATAATAAGGGTTAAAATGTTTATAACATCCTTTTTACAGAATAAATTAATACAATTGTACGGAAGCCTCGCGTTAAGCCGCGTATCCACTAGAAGCAGCCTCGGGTTGAGCGGCTGCCTCGACCCGAGGCTGCGCAAATGGACACGCTGCCTCAACCTGAGCTCTCAGGTACAGATGAAATACAAATACTTCGTAAAGATACTGCACTTACATAGAAAGGGGACGTGTCGGCGCGGAGATTATGCCCTTCTCGCTTTAACGTTAAGAAGGCCGGCGTAACGTCATTGACGCCTGCGTCTTCGCGGCGAAATGTAAACAATAGTGTTCTGGCGGCTTTGCTCGCGTGTTCGTATTTTAATTATTCAAAAAATTTGCAACAGTGTGTAAGTTACGGAAAATCTCGGCCCACTTTTAGCGGGCCGTGCCGCGGCACGAATTCCGGGAATTCTAGCGTAACCGCAATAAAGTTCCGTTTTCTTTGATAAAACTCTTTGTTTTGATGTGGTGCATACTTGTTTACTTCGAATTGGCAATTTAAAAAAAGTTGATAGCCAAACACGTATTGACCAATTGACGTGCACTTTGCAATAAGCTTCGAAACTTACGTTCAGGTAATATCTCTATACCTATATCTACACAGAAATCAATCCTGTTCAAGAGAATTCATAACTTTCTTATCAATATTTAAACTGGGAACCTACTGTTAACAATAAATAAGACTTATTAATAGGTAGCGTCTTTACCAGTTATTAATTATTTATTGCGACTAAAAATACCTAGATAATTTTTTATGCTAAATCATTAGATTATTGGTACCATGCTAATCAATATCTACTGCAGCATTAGGCTGCATGTTAAACGCATTTTTATACAATGTTATTACATTACATTGTAAATTTATTAGAATAGTTTTATATAGATCGCTCTCACGTCAATCCTCTGCGTTGTGTTTCCTTCGTATGAAACTGGCAGGTTACGAAAAAAAACATCACCGTTCGAATTTATCTTCAGGAGTAGTTTTTTGACTTGACGTGAAAATTTTCCTGTCATAATAACAACAATGTGAACGTGAGGCATTCTTGGAAATATCTTCGTTCAGGAAGCAACTTGAATTTTTCGGGCAGTTTCGTGTTTGTGGTTGTGCGAATAAGCAATTTAAATAAAACCGATTGGCCGTCGAAAGTTTTAATGTGTTGTACGTTTGGGTTCATCCCAGTTTTTGCTTGATACCAGCCGGTATCCTTATCCCGGATTAAGCCGCGCCTACTAGCTCTTTGCGGGTAAGTTTATTGAGCTAGTAATTGCAATCGCGTTATCTCTCTATAGGAAACGTTAGTTAGGTTCGTTGCTCATATCGTGGTTTTGAATTGCAGCTTTACCTTGGGGATCTATTACCTGGAGTTATCGACAGTAGAGGCTCTGCGCGCTGTCAATCAAGCCTGGTGGCAGCCACTACAGGAAACGACGCTTACTTAAATTTCCGTGCTCGGATTCAGCACAACGAGTGGCGTATTCTCCCTTCTATCCCTTAAGATAAGCACCGGACTTTTGGAGGTAACCTCCAAGTGTGATTAAGTGATCTATGCTACAGACCCGAATTCTGTGCGGTGACTGACGCGCATATTTTTTTAACTAGCTTAATGTCATTTTAATTTTAAAATACTCTTATAACTGTTATTTTTCATTTAATATTAGCTGGAAGGGCTATAACCGTTATTGGGTTCCATACCGATTCCTGTTGATTTGCGAATCTCTGAGATACGACACTGAGTTCTATTTATTTTTGACACCGTAGCCATACATAATTAATTATCTGGTAGTCTTACCTCTACAATAGTTAATTAGTTATAGATAGTTATTCTCCTCTCGTGCACCATCGTTCATGTTTCATCGTTTTCTCTTTCTAAATTCAAAAGGCGCATTTTGTCCGCACTGTCTCATCACGTTTCGGCCACTATTTATCCACTCCGCACTAGTACGAACCATTAAAAACATTCCAGTTTTAACATTATCGTTTCATTAGTGTCTCAAATAATCTTCCAACAACAAATTAGTCCCGGGACGTTTAACAAAGTAGTGTCAGTGTTCGTATACAATCGTGGGAGCGTGGGAACGCATTTATTAACCCATTGACGGTACGCCGACCTTTTTTTGTACAATTCACCGAAACGCCATATCGATCGAAATTTTTAATACGTTTCACCGAAAGTCGGAATTCAACATTACGCGTCCGGTATTATTTTCTCCAGCTATCTGTACTGTTTTATATCATATTAAATACGTTTGTTTGGTTGACATATAATTTTTTTAATACGATTCACCGAAAGTCGGTATTCAACAATACGCGTCCGGTATTATTTTCTCCAGCTATCTGTACTGTTTATTATTATATTAAATACATTCGTTTGGTTGACATATTTTGTCGACAATTGTGCTGCTAGGATATTAATCTATCTTATGTTAACCTAGCTTTAATTTGAACGTGTGTTTTATACAGCATGTAAATGTTGAACTCCATTGTGTCATAGGTAAGATTTATTCCTGATTTTAATTACTTGTTTAATTTAAATAAATTATTCTTGTGGCTTTCTCTATTTTTATTTTATGCTACACTACCTACTAATAAAATAAAGGGATAATTGTATCTGTTTATATAACCCGTATATGCGTAGAAAACAATTTTCATTTCATGTAAATTAAGAAGTAATATCTAAGTTGATTTCAACATTTTTATAATTTGAATTTATGAATAATAGTAAAAAACCTACCTTTCTATCTCTTTAGGTAAATTAAAAAACGACAAAGTGGTATTGCGCTGATTAATTGTACAACCATAAACGTTGCAACATTTCCTTTGAGTAGTCATGGCGCCGACTGCATGCCCATATTTACGCGGAAATAATTATTAAGCTCGCGGCCGCTCGCAGCAACGTGCGCCAGCCCACTGACTTGTTGCGCCGACTACACACTTGCGTGTTACTTACGCGAGCTCGGCAGGTGAACGACCGCGAGCTAAGTGCAGGTAGCCTGTCTCAGGTCAGCTCAGGTTGAGGCAGCGTCTCCTTTTGCCCAGCCTCGGGTCGAGGCAGCCGCTCAACCCGAGCGCTGCCTCTAGTGGATACGCGGCTTTACATTCCGTGTTGCCTCACTCAGTGCCACGCTTACCTACTCTAGTAAACTTATCTGTACACTGTTCAAATACCTGAGCCTTATCTAAGTAAACGTTTAAATCTCGTAAAAATCACAGTTATTACAAAGTCCAAGAGAGATAAACGTATTTTTGTTCAAATAACTCCTATGTACTTAAATTCGGAGCAAATATTGGCGTAGCGAAGTTGTGAAATTAATCCGAGAAATTTAGAAAATTTGATAACGGCGCTGATTACTTTGAGGTACCTAATTAATATTATATCCTTTAGTTTATTAGGAGCTCTCATCATCATCCTAGCGTTTATTCCCAGTTCAGTTGCTTCCTGAAGAAAGAAAAAAGACCTTCCAACCCAAGGGGGAAACTTTTTTCTTAAACAAATAAATATTAGGGGGACAACTTTTTTACACAAATCGATCTAGTCCCATAGAAAGCTCAATAAGGCTTGTGTTATGGGTACTAGACGACGATATATTTAATACCTAATATATACGAGTATGCCATGCGGCCAAGCGGACTACCGCTATATCGAAGTGCTGAAGTGTTTGTACGCGAACGCCACTATGTCAGTCCAACTCCAGGACCAGAGCTCGAAGCCTATCCCATTGGAGCGGGGAGTCAGGCAAGGAGATGTTATTTCTCCTAAACTGTTCTCCGCTGCACTGGAGGATGTTTTCAAGACTCTGGACTGGAGAAGGCTAGGCATCAACATAAATGGCGAGTACCGCACTCACCTTCGGTTTGCTGACGATATAGTAGTCTTGGCTGAGACCAAGAAAGGTTTAAGTACAATACTCAATGACCTCAGTAAAGCCTCCGAGCGAGTTGGTCTAAGGATGAACATGGACAAGACGAAGATCATGTCTAATGCCCATGTCGCACCAACTCCCGTAACAATCGGACACTTTACGCTCGAAGTTGTAGACGATTACATATACCTAGGACAGACTGTCCAGTTAGGTAGGTCCAACTTCGAGAAAGAGGTTAATCGTCGAATCCGACTCGGCTGGGCAGCGTTCGGGAAGCTACGGCACATCTTTTCGTCCAATATTCCGCAGTGTCTCAAGACGAAAGTCTTTGACCAGTGTGTGTTGCCAGTGATGACATATGTATGGTTCTGAAACGTGGTCGCTTACTATGGGCCTCATAAGAAGGCTCAAAGTCACCCAAAGAGCAATGGAGAGAGCTATGTTAGGAGTTTCTCTGCGTGATCGCATCAGGAATGAGGTCATCCGCAGCAGAACCAAAGTGACCGATATAGCCCTCCGAATTGCTAAACTTAAGTGGCAGTGGGCGGGGCACATAGCACGTAGAACCGATGGCCGTTGGGGCGGAAAGGTTCTTGAGTGGCGACCACGTAGCGGAAAGCGTAGCGTGGGCAGGCCCCCCACACGGTGGACCGATGACCTGGTGAAGGTCGCGGGTGTCCGCTGGATGCGGGTAGCGCAGGACCGGTGATTGTGGAAGTCTTTGGGGGAGGCCTATGTCCAGAAGTGGGCGTCTTTCGGCTGACATGATGATGATGATGATACGAGTATACTTAAATACATAGAAAACAATCCCAGGAACAAATGTTTCTGCTCACCACAGAAACAAATGCCCTTACCGGGATTCGAACCCGGGACCTCTAGCTTCGGAGGCAGTGTCAGTACCAACTAGGCTAAACAGAACGACAACTAGACCTTATTGGGATTAGGTTTGTCAAGTAAGTGGGCAACTTGACTGTTAGAAATTCTCAAGCCGCCCGGAGGCCTCTAGCTTGGCTTAACGACTGCTATCCTATGTCCGCACGCGGTACCTACTCGGAGGTATATTCGTCTAAACAGATGGGATTGAAATCGGTTTTATTATTGTTGCCTATCTATGCATCCAACGTCGTGTGCCAAGCCTAACGAATACATAAATAAATAAATAAATAAAATAAATATTGGGGGACAATCTTACACAAATCGACCTAGTCCCAAACTAAGCAAAGCTTGTACTATGGGTACTAGACGACGATATAAATACTTATATAGATAAATACATACTTAAATACATAGAAAACATCCAAGACCCAAGAACAAATATCCGTAAAAAATGCACAAATAAATGCCCTGGCCGGGATTCGACCCCGGGACCTCTAGCTTCGGAGGCAGAGTCACTACCAACTAGGCTAAACAGGTCGTCATATACTTGTATATGTACGTGACAATATATTAAATTGATTCTAATTGACGTGTAGTCAAATGGATGTTTAATTACGACATTTACGACCTTATTGACACTGGTGTTACAATTATCAGTACCTGGGAGATCCAGCTATTCTCGGAATTTTTCCAATTTTTTTGTATAGAACCGTTTAAGGTTAGGTTTGTATTCCTAAAATCTTAAAAAGTTACCTGAAAAGTATGCTCTTTCTCCATTACATCCCTGAAGTCAAACCTATCATATGCCAAATCTCGTCAACAAATTCTTAAAATTCCTCTTTTGTTTCAGATCGTACGTGATGATTCGTGCCGAGCGCCGCCGTCGGTCCTTCGTCTTAACCAAGGAAATTAATCTTACATAGGCGTATCAAAACATGTGAACCATGAAACTGGATCTGCTTTTTAATATCGACACCTTCGACAACCGCACTTTAGACATTAGAGACCTCTCCACATCAATGTATCTCACGGACACTTACGTCAACAAAACGTTGGAGTTAAACGAGACTACCAACGACTTGGTCTACGCTAATCAGTTCGATGATCATCCTCTAATTGTCGCTATAATTATTATAAAATGCCTCATCATGCTTTTCATAATCTTAGCAGCGATATTCGGGAACTTGCTGGTCATAGTGTCTGTCATGAGGCATCGAAAACTACGCGTAATTACGAACTATTTCGTCGTTTCGTTGGCATTAGCTGACATGCTAGTCGCTATTTGGGCGATGTGCTTTAACTTCAGCGTGGAAATTACCAATGGAGAGTGGCTTTTTGGATACTTTATGTGTGACGTCTGGAATTCACTAGACGTGTACTTTTCATCAGCGTCAATTCTCCATCTTTGCTGTATCAGCGTGGATAGGTACTATGCAATAGTGCAGCCACTGGACTACCCTCTAATTATGACGACGGCAAAGCTTGGTATTATGCTGGCCGTAGTCTGGTGTAGCCCAGCTTTAGTATCATTTCTGCCGATCTTCATGGGTTGGTATACGACGGTTGATCATCTGGACTTTAGGAAAAGACACCCGAAAGTGTGCAGTTTTACCGTGAACAAAGTGTATGCGGTGATTTCGAGCAGTGTCAGTTTTTGGATCCCGGGAGTGATTATGTTGTTTATGTACTATAGAATCTATATGGAAGCTGATCGGCAGGAAAGGATGTTGTACAGGTGAGGATATTATTTTATTATTACATAATTTAGACTTGAAAAGTAATCATTGACTCTGTACTCTTACCTAATTCAAAATGTGAGTTCCCAGCATTTCATAGGCCCTAACTTTCATTATCTTTTTTTACAATCCGAATGATAAATACATAAAAAAATATCGGTATTCCGTTTCCGGAGACCTCCTTATGTCTCAATTTAATTTATCTTAACTGATTGTTGAGGGCATGTTGTTTCATGTCTCCGACATTCCGATTTTAAGAGTCAGAGGCATGAAAATTAACATTTTGGCATCTCGAATCGGGCTTCAGGCCTGACTAATACTCGTACTCACCATCAGGAACATACTCGTAACACTACATAACTTTAGAGCTTGTAGTGATGCTATTACGGCTGTGATCTTTCAGCTGAGGTATGTCTCCAGTCAGGCAGCACCAAATGCGAGCGATATGACTTTGCCATGCCTACTTTTCTCTTCAAATAGCTAAATTGGACAGGTCATTCTTCTTCTTGGTCGTATACTCTTGGCAGAGTAGTCATGGTCATGGGGGTCGTAGCACGGCCTTTTTCACTGTCTCCCGCCACCTCTCCCTCACCGTGACATTACGCACGCACACAGGGGTGATTCCGTGAGGGTCCTTACTTGATCCGTCCATCAGGACAGGTCATTATCAAAAGTATCAGGACATGGACAGGTCATTATCAAATCACAAAATGCGTCCGCAATACAGAGTGTAAAGGGGAATTTAATGCGTTATTATTATTTACTTCTACTCGTCGACTTAAATTTTTGAATTAAGACTTTGTAGACCAAACTATAATCGCATACTTTTTCTCGATAGAATTCATAAGACAACGCTTTAGAGAACTATAATGAACTTGATCAGTTACGTGTCGCCGTTAGTGAACTTTAATGAATTTGACCAATCACACTTCGACGTGATACGCGAAAAGATATCAACGAACGCCGACATTTGGGCCTGCACTTCGTTTCCGAAGGACTAGTTGGTTTTTTATTTCGGTCTGTTTAGTTAATTTCGGTTGACTTGTAGGCAGGGCTCGGAAACCGGTATTCTGTCCATATAAAAATACCGGTATTTTTTTAGTTCTTATCGTTCTTTCGTCTACTATTTCATGTTCAATCAGGCAATCTAACAATATGAAGTATTAACCCAAATACATTATTGAGTCCTACATAAAGAGCATAAACTAATTAAAAAAATTTGGTTATTTCAGGATTTTGAGATTAACCGGTTCCGAGCCCTGCTTGTAGGACAAAGTATTGCTTACAATTACTATATATATAATTAAAGTTTTAAGTCTCGTACCTTACTTAGACCACTCGGCAAGCCTTGTGGTCTAAATGCGGTACTCTACTAAAACAGCATACACTAATAGCTAACTGTAAATTTTAGTCTATAATTATAACATTTGTACAAAAGTTATTCAATAAATTTATTATTTATTTATTTATTATATAACGATTGCATAAAATACTATTTATCTACTTATTTTTAGTCAGATAGCAATACCAATTAACAACTTAAACGGATCGCCGCCATTTTGTAAACAGCGAATAACTAGATCTCTTAATATCGTCTAGCATAATTAGGTCCTCTGTAGGTTATATAAGTATGGTCGTCCTCACGAGGGGATTAAAAGCATTCTACGAGCCGGGCTTATAAAGTGAAGTTTAAAAATCCAACGGATAAGAGCGACAACGTTCTAAATAAATCTCTCTCTCTGTTCTCTTGTTGTGTGCCTTTGATTTTTAATTTTAAGATACTGTAACATAGTGTGTAACCTTAGTTCATATCTTGTTTCTATTGGTGAGTTTCTGTAATTGGCTCCATATCTCTATTTAAAATGTCAACATGTTTATATAGCTGTTGAAAGTCCTATAATAAATAAATAAATAAATAAAACAAATATTAGGGGACAATCTAACAAAAATCGCTCAAACACGTACTAGTACCTTAGTAAGCTCAATAAGGCTTGTGTTGTGGGTACTGGTACTAGACAACGATTTCTTTATTAAATCTTTATTTGCATAAAAGAAAACTTATCGTAAAAAAGGCGGACTTAATGCCATATGGTATTCTATACCAGTCAACGTTAAGGCAAAGCAGAAAAATTGTGTGGTGCATCTAACAACTAAAAGGAAAATTAAGTTATATTACGTGACTTCTTTTAATATACAGGCGAAAATTACAAACCAGATTCTTTAAGATTTCACGAAACTGTGAGCAAAGAAATTACGTATAAATTTCTTAAAAGCGAACTTGTTTTGGGATTTTCGGATCCTGGGAGGGAGGCCGTTCGCGTTCCAGAAACGTGCCACTTGAATGGTGAATGAGACACACACATAGAAAACATCCAAGTCTCGGAACAAATGTTAACATAAACAAATGCTCTTACCGGGATTCGAACCCAGGACCTCCAGCTTCGTAGACAGCGTCACTACCAACTAGACTAGACTAAATAGGGGTGTTATTCACAATCCGACATCCTCACCGCTCACCTCACACCTCACCCGTTTTTATATGGAAACTGTCAAAATTTGACAAATTACATTTGACAGTTTCTATAGAAAAAGGATGAGATGTGAGGTGACGGGTGGGGACGAATCGGTGTGTGAATAAGAGGGCTGGCCGACAAAAGCGACAGGCGACACGTTCTAGCTACTTATGAGTTGAACTGTACATCAGACTTTTTTTTATTAAAAATGGGATTGCTCTTGGCCAGCATCTAGTCAGGGGGCAAAGATGATGCCGACGATGAAGCGAGCTCACCCAGAAGAGGCCTATTCACTCGTGCCTTAAATAGGTCTAGGTTATATGAACTCGGAAATACAGACGCCGGCAGAGACTTCCAAACCTACTCACTAGTATCACGCTCATAATTATGCGTGGACACTAAACCTACATATCGTGTTTCACGAATGAGAACAGACTTATTTCATGCAAGACCTGGAACTGAGTATCCATTGACCGTAATCAAACCAATATGAATCTTATTGTGATTTCGTTTAGACTCAAATTGCTTTCGACTGAAGCATAATTTCTATTTCCGACACACGTGCATTTAATATGCAGCAAATGCGAGCAAATTTAATATGCGATGTGTGAGCGGTTGTTAGATATTACCATAGACAAACAAATGATGAGGGATATTTTCAGGCAAACGATATTTCATGGCATTATTTAGAGTACCTAATGAAACTAGATGGCGCTGAATGCCATATAATTGCCATAACTTTATTGTCAAAGTCCACTTAGTTGTCCAAATAACGTCATAAATATTTTGTTTATAACGATGACCACCGGGGGATGGGCAGCAGCATCCCTGGAGTGCGGTGGATATACTGAGATCGCCAACCCGCATACCAAGCGTGGCGATTATGGCATATACCCCCCGTGAATTTGGGGGAGGCCTATGTCCAGCAGTGGACGTCATTTGGCTGATTAGGTGGTGGAGGATGACCTCCTGAAAAGTTGATTGTTTATGATATTACTAGCTTTTGCCCGCGTGTTCGTCTGCGTAGAACACGTAAACGCTTGAAGAAATAATTACTCAATAGAGGGCGACGGGACCGTGGAGCGTAAACAGCAAATATGATGGTCATCAACGACTAGGTTTATTTACTTATACAGAAGTAGAAACAGTACTCAAAAATAGGCAACACAATCAGTGTCCGGAGTGTCGACCCACAGACGCAGGAGCGAGTCCGTACTGATAGAGCTGCAAGCTGGTTAAGGATTAGTCACCAAGAGTGGTCACCTCATAAGTGGAAGCACTAAGAACGCTTCATCCCAACTATGAACCGTGTTAACCACAATAGAAAGACTGAAGAATGAAAATCCTGATGGCTCTTACAGTTCCTAAGTCAAGCAAACGTTAGCGCGATGTATCTTACAGACAGCGACATCTAGCGTGCAATGGGGTAAACTCGTATATGACGTGTGTTTGTTTATGATTGGTGCTACCTCCAACACCACCATACCAGCACAAGGACTTCCACTGCTGGACATAGGCCTCCCCCGATTTCATGAATTGGTTCTACATTACTATAAAATTATTTTAGGCGCAGTCTTAATAATCGGTCTCCCATATAAACTTCCACCCTTTTTTTCTTCCCGTTAAGGAATGATTTCCGGAACAAAGAAGTCCTTATCCTTCGAAGGGTATCTAATTATCTAAGTACATTTTTTATACTATGACGGTGGCAAACAAGCTTACGGCCTGCCTGATGGTAAGCAGACACCGTAGCCTGTGGACACTTGCAACTCCAGAGGAATCACAAGTGCGTTTTTGACCCTTTATTGACTTGGGGATGTGCTGTATTCAGAGTGAGGGACCCGCAGATGTCTCCAGCTGTCAAGCCAAATGCTGTACATGCCAAATTTAAGTTTGAAAAGGTAAGACCGACAGACAAACATACTTATTTGCGCATTTATAAAATGAGGAGGTATGGATTTATTCTTTACGTGTTTGGGCACATCATGTGCTCAAAAACAATGCATATACATGTTACGATACAGTACCGGTACACATTCAACACTTTTAATTGCCAACTCGTACAACTGTTTATCGTGGTCGCTCACAATAGGCCTAATAAAAAGGCTCAAGGTCACCCAGAGGGCTGCGGAGCGAGCTATGCTCGGAGTTTTCCTACGATATCGAATCCGAAATGAGGAGATTCGTAGGAGAACCAGGATTGTGGACATAGCTCAGCAAGTTGTGAAACTCAAGTGGCAGTGGGCGAGGCTCATTGCTCGTAGAACCGATGGCCGCTGGGGCAGAAAGGTTCATGAGTGGTGACCACGCACCGGAAGACGCAGCGTGGGAAGGCCCCCAACAAGGTGGACTGACGATCTGGTCAAGATCACGGGAAGCCATTGGACGAGGGCAGCGCAGGACCCGTCATTGTGGAAATCCTTGGGGGAGGCCTTGGTCCAGCAGTGGACGTCTTTCGGCTGATATGATGATGATGATGATGACAACTGTTTTGTAGAACGTTTTAGATATTTTATAACTGTTAAAGAACTGGCATTAAGTAGAACCGACTGGAGAGAACTGCACCGACCAGAGTGAAACTCTTAAATAGAAAGAAGAATTAATTTATAACATTCTATTATTTGTACTAATGTCGGTACTTAAAAGTTTAAAATTGTAGCAGAATTCTCCAAAACACCGCGTAAGGTGATGTTATTTGGTGAGGTGGGTATTATCGGCTGGTGTTTAAATTATTTTGAACATCAAGTACAGGGGTCTAATACACGAAACGGGTGAGGTGTGAGGTAAGAGATGAGGTTTGTGAATAACACCCTTGTACTTTATGTTCACTCCGCAACAAAAAAACCATTTCATTAAGTGGCGAAACTGGCGAATAGTTTATTAAATAATAGAAACCGTGCAACTCGATACCTATTTAATTTCTCCGTTATTTACCAGTTTCGTATTCCACTCGCTACTTGGATTACCATATTTTTCAGTTGAGCGGAATAATTTGCTCAGTACGAATACAAATAGTTCTTCTACGTGACCTTGAATCCGTCAACTTTATTAAAAGATAGACTAGAACTCTGTTTGAGTCACCGTATTGCTATGTTGTTATGATGTTTGAAGCCTTTGTTCATCATCACTTATTTTTATAAACCACGCGTGCAGCGCAAAACAAGATAGGAAATATAAAATACAAGTTATAGTTGAAATCATTTTGATAAAATGTTTCTACCTAACCGACGTTTTATACAACTGACATAAGATTTTGATAAGCTAGGAATGGTAAAGTCACTTTAATAATAGATAAATTTTATATAACTCGGCCTAGTCAAATAATTTTAAGTATAGATACTATGTAACAGATGCCACACAGGAAGGGTGTGTCGGCACGGTGATGGAACAAAATAAAGGTCAACTGGCAAAGCAAATATAAACAAATGGTACACCATAATTGCAACACCTAATCCATGGAATAAGCTGTTTAGCCGTTAGCGCGAGTTAGATATTTCTGAGCGGTTTGTCCTATCAGCTTCTTTTGCAGCTGACTGTACTATGTAATTAGACTCCAAAAACGTTACCCAGGTTTCGGCACTTATAGGACATAAGTTTCTGTCAAAAAAACGTTTTTGGTACAAGATTACACTGTACCTTTTTTGTCGCATGCATTGAGACGATTGCAGTAAGTCCAAACCACCATCACCACCACCACTTTATCAGCCAAAGAACGACCACAGCTGGGACAGAGGCCTTCCTTAATTTCATGGTGGTAAATGCCATAATGGATTGGCATGCAGAATGGCGATTTCAGTATCTCCATCACACAAGGATGCTGATGCCTATCCATCCTCCGGTGGTCTTGGTCGTAGTTTTAGGACATAGTGGGTCCGGGAAGTCCAAACACGACGGGTTATCTTGTGTAGTTTAGGCGTTGCTATGGCCACCTCCTGTCTCCATCATCAGATCAGCTCGGTAGCGTTCTAGTTTCATTGACCCCGAACTGGTAAGAATGCAGAGTTTCAGCTCATTCGGATACCGGCAAGTGGCTAAAAAAAAGAATTGCAAATTTTGAGGACTACAGTATGGGGTTCTTCAAGAAAGGAGTGTATACATTTTAAAGGGTCGGCAATGCGCATGTGACATCCCTGGAGTTGCAGGCGTCTATAGGCTGAGGAGACCGCTTACCATTAGGCGGGCCGTATGTTTGCTTGTCACCGACGTGGTATAAAAGAAACTTATACACAAACAAAGTAAATTAAATGTTTGTTATAAAGACTGTAATAGCTCAATAACGTAAAATGGCTATTCCCCTTCTATCTTCTACACGTTTTGTCCTGACCAAAAGTTAGACTGTGTCCGAAACTTTCCACAAAAGTTAATTTCATAAATCCCGAGCAATACTCGTTAAACTAAATTCGCAATTAATTTCAATAGATAACCTCAAACTTTACCGATTTCATTTCCAACTTTAATCACATTATAACTCCGCAACTATTAATTAACGAAATTTTCAGCTACATACATTTATGATCCTATCAAAACCCCAAGTTAATAAGGAATGTAAATTCATTGAACGTGAGAATAAGGCTCAAATTAAAATAAATGGATAGGTTTGGATGCCATGTTTTTATTCAATGTTGGCGTGTAACATGGCATCCATAATTTAGCAATAATATTCTTATCTTATATCTCATTGCCGTAGGCGTATTTAAAATAGGTTAACGAAGCTTCATGTGAAATCGTTAACTACAGGTGTGCTATTGATTAACTGTTGAGTGCTCAAAAGAGGAAATTTGATAATATTGACGGATCATGCGGCCTCTTCACTAATTAGTAGTTAATGAAGTCTGGGTAGCGCAAATTGATCCCAGGAGTTAGGGTGCCGTAATAAAAAGTTAAAAAAGAAACCCTTATGGTGCCATCTGTCTGTCTGTCTGCCTGTTTGTCTGTCTGCACGTATTTTGACGCTTGCACTTATCAATAACTGGATTCAACGAAGATGAAATCTTAAAACCCTTATCCCGGTTGAAATTACGATGACTTACTGATGTTAAGCAGACAGCTTTTAGATTAAGGCGCCTTCCTGATTTATCGATGCGGAGGCGGTACGATATGAAAAAACTGTCAGCTGTCAGTGTCAACCGATATCAATGCAGTACTGCCCCACTTCTGCGCACCGTATTAGTACTGCGCAAACGTAATACTGAAAGTAATTCGTCAAGTGAGGAAATTTCACATCAGTAAGCTTACGTCGAACAACAAAATACCTATGACTTTTCGCCCCGCCAAGTCAGGAAGGCGCCTAAATAGTTTGAATGCGTATAATTATAGGTATGCAATAGTTGCGGTAAGTACCTATACTGCCATGGCATGGCCGCAGGTATGTCCTAAAACTACGACCAAGACCACCGCAGATGGACTGCAGCATCCCTGGAGTGCGGTGGAGACTGCGATCGCCAATCCGTATGCCAAGCGTGACGATTATAGCATTAACCCCCCATGAAATTAGGGAAGGCCTATGTCCAGCAGTGCACATCCTTCGGCTGATACTATAAGCAATGTGTTGAAATTAAATATTACAATATTATGTTACATCCATTAAATCCGACAATATTAAATAAATGAGATTACATAGATGTATTTAGTATTGTTATATCTGTCTAGTTCAATAAATGACAGTATTAATAAATATTGGAGGACTATCGTCCTAACTACTATACTACACTATATTTATTTATTTATTTATATATGACACACCAACAGTACATAAATAATCAAAATTGCATATTAATATTTATGGACACACAACATATTTATGTACCAATAAAAGGTATGCAACAGCATTTAAAGAGTTTGAGGCTTTTACAAAAAACAATAGAAATAAAACTAAGTACAAATGAAATATGTGAAGGATACAAACATTACTATAAATTTTAAGCTGATTTAAGCATTCTACGTTTCAGAATCGATAAGGTGTCGTGGTATATATCTATTTCGAAATGTTAAAATTTGCATTCTGTACAGTGGGAGCGATTTGCCAAGTTTAGTCCTGGTTGTACTGGGACGGAACGTAGTGCGCCGGCAAGCCCTCGTGTTCGTCTTAGGCACAGTAAAGTTAAGATCCCCCAGCAAGCTCGGTTCCATAATTTTCCCGCTCACCAACTTATGCAGCATTGCAATATCCATGTAGGAGCGTCTGTATTGAAGAGAAGCCATTTTGAAAAAACGTAGTCTCCTACTGTAATCTACTATAGAACTATACTACACTATACTATACTACACTATACGAGTACTATACTATACTATACTATAGAATATATAGATAATAAATCTGCGCGAAGTATTGGCCAGCCCATTGCTCACCACACTTATACCTACCCTTTGTGACTGACCCCTATTATCCTGTTAAACTACTGAGAGCTTAAAATTTCAGCTCTCAAATGCGATAGTAACAAAAGCCTTACGATTTGTCTGCGCAGCCCTATTGGGATTGAATCCCACTTGTTTCATAGCATCTACTCTATCAGCCGGAAAAACGTTGGTGTATTATCAACAACCTTAAGCTGTAAATCCTCTGAACTTGGCTCGCTCTTTGCCGTGCACATAAATTACACCATTTAGCCACGGAATACTTACAATTAAGGAAGTAGAACTATTTTCCATGCTGAGACTTATTTGGATTATAATAATGAAAATTGTTTAAGGCAAATAACTTTATGAATTGATGTTAAACAAATATAGAACATATACAAGAATACCTAACCAAAATAATATGAATAAAAATTAAAACTAAAAAAGTTGCAGAAAAAAATTAAAATTGCTTGTACAGTAACCAACTGTGTAACTGTCATATATATCGGATTAAATACCTCCTAAGATACTAGCTTTAAGTGTAATGATGTGGTTGTACTAAATAAATAAATAAAGCGTCATATAGTACGTGGCAGCCAAAATCGCTAAATAGTTCGGTACTCCATAATTATATTTACAGTACATATGGTGCTACTTTTTTGAAGGGAAAAGTGAAAGGGACCCACAGCGCTTGCGGAATGCAGTCGCGGCCGAGTGTTTGGTAATTAATATTAATAAATACAGCAAGCGGAGCGTATGAAGATCATCAATCAGCACAAGGACCTAGACGTCCAACACCTGGACGACTTCATCACCGGACTGGCCAGGGCTATGTTTAAGCGTGCGGACGGCTCGCACCAGACCCACCTTCAAAACATAGCCCCATACCACAGAAGACCGCCCGACAAGAGGGCCCTACCGCGGGACCTGATTCACATGGACCAACCCGCCCCACCACCCTGAAGAAGACCTGGACGTTCCTGCTCCGTCGGCTCGAGTGTCGCTCGCTGGGCCTCCCCTAACGGGGACTCACCCGGCAGGGCTTGACCTCGCCGACGGAAGAAGCAGATGACCCCATTACCGGACTTTACGAGCTCTGCTCACCCTAGCCACCCGTCCGTAGTTGCGGACGGCGACGGAACCCGCTGAAAGTGGCTAAGATCCGACGCCCCCCCCCCCCCACCAATGGAGAGACTGATGACGCCGGAACCGGAGGAGGAGGAGGCGGAGGACCAGACGGATTGGGGACAGATTCAGAAACGGTTGACACAAAGTTATGTGCTGGAGTTGAAGGGCTTGGGACAGTTGATGGCCCAGGCAAATTCAGAGTATTGTGGAGAAATGGAAGAACAAGAAGATATTCTGACGGAGGAGGAAGCTGCGAGAGAATTGAATGCTACGATGGAAGCATGGGACGAGTATCTCCGGTCAAATGTTTAATTTCTTCTTCAATATTTCGGTGCGTAATTATATGGTAATAGTATACTTGACGGTTCGCCATCTATGTCGGGAATGATCTTCATACGCTCCGCTTGCTGTATTTATACCAAACACTCGGCCGCGACTGCATTCCGCAAGCGCTGTGGGTCCCTTTCACTTTTCCCTTCAAAAAAGTAGCACCATATGTACTGTAGGGGTTGCCACTCCCAATTGGCACCCATAACCAACGGATACTCGGGCACATAAAAGTTGACGGCGATACGCAGAGCCATCGAATCTTTGCCCGCAATCATCTTGTCAATGGCGCCGTAGAAGTCGGCAGCAACAGTGTCCTCGGGCGAGATGAAGGTGGCAGAGTCATCAGCGAAGACGGCACGGAGGCGGTAACGTCCTGACAGCGTGGCATTCATACCGGCAACACACAAAAAAAGGTACAATTATTAGAGTGAATAAAAGGTTCTTACCGGAGCACTGAGTAGTGGAGACTGTGCTAAGGTTTTTTTTTAAATAAATAATAGGGGACATTTTTACACAAATCGAACTAGTCCCACAGTAAGCTCAACAAGGCTTGTGTTATGGGTACTAGACGACGATATATTTAACAGATATATACTTAAATATATAGAAAACATCCAAGTCTCAGAAACAAATGCCCTTACCGGGAATCGAACCCGGGACCTCTAGCTTCGGAGGCAATGGCACTACCAACTAGGCTAAACAGGCCGACATCAAGGTACGGTAACAGACCCATTATAAACCACCGAGCTAGAAGTGAAGGGCTAACGATAGTTGTTTAGAAATCTAGACGCGGAACAGTTGGGTAACCTAGGCAGGCTAAGTCCAAGTGCGGCAATCAGCATATTACGTGCATATGTCGAAACTTTAAAGAACCATATGTACTGTAAACCGTCGTACGATACACGTGCGAACAGGTAGTTCGCAACTCGTGTCGATTTAAAACACTCCCTTCGGTCGTATTTCAATTTATCACCACTCGTTGCGAATTTCCTGTTCTCTGCACTTGTATCGTAATGTACTATTTGAATGGTGTACCGAACTATTTGGCCACTTGGTTGCTACGTACTTTACTATGACGCTTACTGCACTTAGGTCGTAAAAAAATTACAATACGTGTTTCTCCAGTCCGATTGCTTAAAGTGTTGTTGTTATCTTAGTAATAATATTTTACAACAGGCAGTTTCCTAAATCAGCAACATCTATTTATGAAGTTTGAAAAAATATACAACAGATAAACAACGCGATACTATTTAAGTACCTCCATGTTGCATTCCTTTGTTAAATTGCTATAAAAACGTATTTGGCGACTATCGAGTTTTACAACTCAACCCAAATGTTTCTTTTTGAAGCCATAAACCTTTCAGGATCGTAATAAAATAACCTTATCCTTTCAGGATATTTCAATATTTTTTGGAGAGCAGCGGAAGCTATAATTTTCAGAATATTTCGTCGAAAAAAATATTTTTTATATTTTATGCAACACTGTAACAAAACGGGTGTAGCGAGCTTTGTTATTAAAGACTCGAGAATTTTAAGACCTAATTTGCATACAATATTTTTTCTACGACAACAAATCGATCTGGTGGCAGAATACGGGCATTGTTGTGTGCCTCTTTTAAAAAAAAAACAGCTGAATAATAATGTATAGAAATCCATTTTGATTAGTATAGACTTGCATTAGCATAAAAAAAATATTGTTTAAATTAAATACTGCTGTCAGTCATTTAATAGACGGTTTATAATGCTGGAGTAGAAAAATCATATTTTAGTAAATTTATAATCAACATAACTCCTTACATAATTGCTAGGACGATACTGTATAGTAACCACCTAGGCTGCGGTGAATTCCATCATCAGGCAGATCGTACGCTTGTTTGCCATCGACGTGGTATAAAAATTATGAATGAGAATTGCAGTTCAACATTACAACCCTTGTGTAAATAAAATCCTGACCATACTCACCTACAGGACATATTCGGCAAGATATGATTTTCAGTACCGAAATCTACTTCCCGTAGAGTTCCTGTTCGTACATTCAGTGTGCCTCTGGTGAGAACAAACGTGAAAAGGCATGCACCGTTGGCTAGGCTAGTCACAACATACAACAACATTGCGATCGAAGCTGATTTAGATATCTACCACGACCGAATCCAAACTCACGTAAAAAAGCTCAACTTGTATCTCAACCACAGCAGTTAATTGCTCGAATTAAAATTGTAATTAAATCTAAATCTAATGTAATTTAATTAATTAACATATCTAATCAATCAATCAATCAATCAAATATTTATTTGCATAGAATACAGTACAAAGGGATGTCACAGTATTACATAATATAGTGTCATGTATTCAGCCGGTCTAGGCGTGCAAATATTCATTAAAATCTAACATTCAATTCAAATAATTATTTACATTACACACATTGCTTAATGTCAATTGAAAATAATAATAATACAATCATAATTAATTCTATACTAGGTTCTAGGTATATAACTAAACAATTTTATATTGCTCCAGAAAACATCTAACACTATAAAAACATTTATCCAACAGCCAGCTATTTAACTTTGATCTGAACAAATTACCATCCAACGTCCTTAATTCCTCGGGCAGACGGTTGTGGATGGCAATACACATATTGAATGCATTCCGCTTATAAATATCTTTGTAAGATTGCGGCTTCAGTAAGAGGTTTTTTCCTTTAAGTCTAGTCTGCCTTTGCGAATTTTCCCCCCGTTTATTAAAGTAGTATTGGTGTTTTTTTACAAATACGCATACTTCTCTGAGGTATAAACAAGGCAAAGGCAGAATGCGCAATTTCTTAAATATTGGGACACAGCTATCATCTAACCACGCATTGCTAATAACCCTTACACACTTTTTCTGAATCTTAAAAACTCTATCTACGTCCACCGAATTACCCCACAAAATCAAACCATACAGTAACACCGAAGAAACATACCCGTGGTAGGCTGTGAGCGCAGCTTCCGGCGAGACTGTATCCCGCAGTCGTTTCAAAGCAAAAACAAAGCGATTAAGGCTCGAACAGACCTCATCAATGTGACACTTCCAATTCAGGTGCTTGTCAATCATAATGCCTAAAAACTTAAACGTGTCAACTTTGTCGACGTTTTCATTATCATAATTTATATCCTAAATTAAATCATATAATTAAATTTTAATTTTAATCGTTATTCTACTCATACATCATTGTAATACGTAATCATATATAGAAATTAATTGACAAGTACTCATATTTCATATTTTACATTCTTTGTTATCAAAATGTATAATGATATGTTCCCCTATAATTGGGGTACATAAGTGCCCAATAATAATAATAATAATAATAATAAAGTTTTTTATTCACGCCAAAAAATTTTAAAAGAACAATTACACACTTCTGCCAAACCACAATGCGGTTTGTTGGCAGTCGAGGCTCCAATTAGTATAAGTACGAATCACAACAACTCTGGTACTACATATACAAAAATAATAATAAATAATAATAATAATAATCAAAAAGATAGGCCAAGTTTCTGGGTAGGCACAACAGTACAGCAGAACCAATACAGTAAACACCCACAATAATTGGGATTTTTAGAATGTATTATAATTATTGTATTGCATTTTGTATTTTACTTAATAAGACATTACTAACTTTCTTTTTAAATTGATGCTTTGCGATGCACTTATTTTTTACGTCTGTAGGTAAATGGTTATAAATTTTCGGAATAAGGTACTTTCTACATCTTTGTCCATAGTAATTAGTAAAACTAGGAATCAGTAACCTATTAGCATCTCTGTTTCTGGTTAATCTTCGTATACTTACTACATTTTTATATTCATTATTACAAAATTGCTCCATAGCTAGCGTTAACACTACTCTCTCATGTACTGGCAGCATTTTACATTCTAGGAAAAGCTGTTCATAGTTACTTCCTTTACATCTTATTTTCGTTTTTTTGTCCACCATTAACTTCATAAATCTAATCTGTAAGGCCTTTATTTTGTCTAAGTATGTTTTAAAAGTACGTCCGTAGCTTGCCAGTCCATAAGAGAGCAGGGAGTCCACTAGCGCGTAATACACTGTGTACATAGTAGCCCTGTCTAATATGAACTTCAAGTGGTGAAATCTTACAAGCACTGTTCTTAGTTTATTGCAAAGCTTATTGACATGTGGCTGCCACGAGAACTTGTGGTCTATGACCAAGCCTAAGTACCTGTACTCTTCCACCACCTGAAGCTCGGCGCAGCCGCACGCGGCCGCGGCCGGCGGCGGACTGTGGAGGCAGTCAAAGCCGTGCCCCACTATGCGCGGCGGCCTATAGCACTCTCTTGAATAAGGGGACCTTATGCACATACACTTTGTTTTTACAATGTTAATTATGATCCCATTGTCATGTGACCACTTCATAATATTATTAAGATCTTCCTGTATTTTACATTCTATGACATTTAGGTCCTTATGTGCGTATACTAGACATGTATCGTCTGCGTACATGTAAACACTACAGTTATTAACCACATTGCACATACTGTTTACATGTACTATGTACCCGACAGGCCCGATCACGGAGCCGGTCGGCACGCCACAGGACACGTGCGCGGGCGCACCGCACACGTCTCCCACGACCGTGCGCAATGTTCGGTCCTCGAGATAAGAGCGGAGCCACCTGTGGAGCGGCCCCGCGATCCCACACTCCTCCATTGCCTGAAGCAGCTGGTTGTGGCCTAGTGTGTCAAAAGCTTTTTTGAAGTCTATGTAGACCACAACCACCTGCTTCCGCTGATCCAGAGCCTCATTGACTTCGTCGGTGAAACGTGCCAAGGCCGAAGCCGTGCTACGGCCCCGTCGGAAACCATGTTGAGACTCTGCTAAAACACAGTTCTTTTCTAAAAAGCTACTTATTTGGGCTGTTACATATTTTTCAACAATTTTATTTATTACTGACAAAATGGCAATAGGTCGGTAATTGGTGTAGTCTATATGTGAACCCTGCTTGTATATAGGCCTAATAATAGCCGTTTTCAATAGTCTGGGATAAACAGCTTTTTCCACGCACAGGTTTATAAATGCAGCCAAGATTGGACTTAACTGGTCAGACAAATATTTTACGTCCCGTACCCTAATCTGGTCTATTCCAGGTGATTTCTTATCGCTCAACTTACTGATAATTTTTTTTATGTCCTTTGTCTGCGCCTTTACAAACCTTAACGAGAGCTGGCTATCTCTAACATATTTTGTCCAAATAGACTGTACAACTATTAATATTTTAAATTATATCTTATGTACTCTGTTGGTGTCCCGTATATGATAAATAAATAAATGTGAATAATAAAGACCAAGTGCGGGAAGTTCGGAAAACCCATGCGGCTAGAAAATGTTGATAACCGCTCAAGCCAGTCAGCTCGTGACCACGGATGTTGCGATACATTCGAAACGTCGGGCACACCTCAAGTGAATAATTTTTGTTCGCGATTAAGTCCAGTTTACCAATAATAATAATTGCAGTTCCGCTTGGAGACGGTACCAGTGACCTAGCTCGGTGATCGAAGGAACTGATAATGGCCCTGGTTAACGAGTTCCAGCTCGTTTGCTGAATGCATGATCATGGCACCTTAATGTTAGTACTTACAGGTCTGCCCATCTGGCCAATTGAAATAGAGGATCACTGACCTGGCTAACAAATGAATATATTTTTTGATAGATGACATCATTGGCTTATTCACATAGTTCTACATCATTAATGAATTTAAAAAATAGGAAGAACTAAGAAGTGATCTGAAGTGTCCGTATCTTGGGGTAAAATAAATACCTCTATAATTAAAAACATTGGCCAAGAGCATTGAGAGGTATGCTCAGTGTAGGGTTCCGTAGTTGCACAATAAATTTATTTAAAAAGAATAACAAGCAACAGGAAATACTTTCACAGCGTTTCATACTACTTTTAGTAAGAAAATAAGACTTTTACAACAAAAACAGCTTAACTGATCATGTTGAAAGTCTTTATTAAATTTTAGTTCCATGATTTTTTTTCATATTTTTGGACCCATAGTTCAAAAGTTAGAGGACGAAATTTTTTATTGTTTTGGAGTGGTTATTTTTAGAAAATATTCACTTTATCAAAAGATGTTTGATGAAGACCTCTATTCATTTTGAAAGACCTATTCAACAACACCGCTCACCATAGGGTTGAAGCAAAAAAAAAACAATCATCATTTTACGTGTAAGGGAGGTATCCCTTAAAAAAATTAGATTTTATTTTACCACTTTGCCTGTTTTATTGCTTTATAATATATATGCATTCGGCTTTCTAGCAATAACAACCACAGAGCAAAGCAGCGGACAGACAGACGGACATGGCGAAACTATAAGCTAGAACTTGGCCTAAAAAGCGCAAAATATGGGACATCATAACTACCAGGCTACATTAGGCTACTACCAGGAAAAAGCTACGAGGATGATGAGCAGCAAACAAGGGCGCCAATTGTACATTTACATTAGCCATTATACATTTTTTCACATAATTTCATAGAAATAAGGCCCAAAAATGTATACATCTGTATACCCTCGACTGTACAATTTCAGACGTTCATAAAATTAATAACTAATGTACGTTCTGTAAGCTAGAACGAACTGTACGCCATAAATAAGAAATCGATTTCGCTAGTATAGGTAACATCGATCAATACCTTAAATAATTCATTACTATTAACATTATAACTGTGGCGCGAAACTGCGAGGAAATAGTAGAAAAAACCAAATCAATATTTGATTTGGTTTTTATTCGGCATGCATGCCTCAAAGGCTATTTTACATCTCAGAGCTTACAATCATATTATTAAGTGTCATGAATACATATCATTACGTGTTGAATAATGAATCATCAGACTGCATACGCATAAGTACATACGTATAAGTTATTCGCCGAGAGACGTACGAGTACCTATAAGTCTTCGGGTCCATAAGGAGTATAACAACGAGATGTAGAACGTCTGCGTGGTCAATGAATTAAACGCTAAACACGTCTCCCACGTGGGTACATTGGTCAGCTGCGTGTATCCACGTTCCCCACTCCGGCGCACGTGGCCCACGCTCGCTCGAAAATGGCCACGCACACAGTTGGGCCACCTTTTTATTGTAACCCCTGGGCACGCTGTGAAGATTAGCTCATTCTTATCAAGTCAGTCAGAGAATCTCTGACTGACTAACTTCTTCTACAGAACATCTGTTCCTGCTGCTGCTGTTGTGTGAGTGTTGTCTGTGTGTGTGTGTGTGTTATGAACGTCCGCCAATGCAATTTTCGACGTAAGTACTAAAATGAAATTTGCATTATTTGTTGACATTTCTTTCGATGATGACTACTAAAGGCGTGGACAGCGTGGGTCGCAGTGTGGCTTAGCCTGCCACGCGCGCTAGCGTGTGAGTAGCACTTCGGAACAGGTGGTCTCTACTCTGAAATTCGAAATCCGAACTTCGTATGGTGCCGTCTCTTTCACTCATATAGGTAGTGTATGACAGGAGAGTGAAAGGGACGGCACCATACGAAGTTCGTATTTCGAGTCTCGGAGTAGACCGCCAGGCCACGCGTATATCAGTGACGTCATTTCGTGCGTAGCGTGTTAGTTCACTGATGTGGAAGTATATTGATCTCTAGTGATTGCCATTTATTTAATCGTATGGCATTTATTTACGAACCGTGAGATCTTCGAGAAGACAAGTACGGTTGCCAGTTTTTGTTGCACTTTTAGCACCATCCACGTGTAGGGTAACGGTGGGTACTCCCTACGGACGTGGTGCAACTTCGACCCCCCTTTGTCAAGTGAGAGGGCAACTTGACTGTTAGAAGTTCTCAAGCCGCCCGAAGGCCTCTAACTTGGCTTAACGACAGTCAGTTAGTAACCACTCAAAGCGGTCACCCATCCAAGAACTGACCTGCGCCAACATTGCTTAAACTCGCATACCGCACGCGGTAGGCGGGTGCCGCTGGGCCACGAGCGCTCTAGTAGTGTAGTGATTGCCATAACAGTGCTTTTCTCTGGAACCCTAAAATTTTTAGGATAATTTTGAATAAGCTTTGTATAAAATGAACGTTTCGGTTGATATTGATAATCATTTCGTCGTATTCAAATCTTGGTGTTTTAAATGTGTGAGCGGGAAGCATTGATATTCGTGTTTTTTCTGGCACTTACTTACATTTTGATTATTCGCCACATTTCATTATAATTCTTCTATTTGCAAATAGGCAAAACCGACTTTGGTATATTTAAACAGTTACGGACAAGGAATAACATTGTGATACTACTAATAGGACAAGAAATGCCGTCTCATTAATTCCATTTTAAGTAATTATTAACCTAATTTCTCAGTTCAATGACAATAAAAACATTCCAATTGCCAAAGCGATTTACGTTATGGTTATGTAGCGAAGCCATTATTCAATTTTAATTAAATTCCTTTATCTTGCGATATTATCCGAACGCAGTGGCACCGAAGCGGAGATGATTGCCTTCGTTTTATGGGTGCGGAAATCATTCAATTAGATTTGTCAATATCATTCCGTGTACAGATGTGCCGTTGGCAATATGCCCATTCTCGGCAATATTGTAACTGGCAATATTTCCCATGTTCTGTGCAATGTATCCGATACAAGACAACCGTTGGATCCCTTCGATATCCATAATTGCATTCAATATTATGTGCCTACACCTATGAATGTTAATAAACTACCACCGGTTCGAAAAAATAAACCTCTCTGCCACGAGAAGCAAAAGTGGTACCATTATATCAATACAATATACATTCCTAATACTTAAATATCAAAATTACAGTATCACAGTACTAGAAAATTACAACGCTATAGTAGTAAATCTATTTTTGCAATACGAGTAAACTACCCGTGTGTGGGCCTGTAGGACGCTAGGGATGTAATTATATTATAATATGCTTTTGAAATAAGTGTTTAATTTACTACAGATTTAAGTTTAGAATCGTTTAAGTATACAGTAACGAGTTTAGGAATTTTACTGTAAACTAATTGTCATAACACCATAAAAAAATCTCTGAAACCGTAAAATTTTCAGTATGATTTTTAAATAAACTTTTCTCATACATGCAATGAAATATTTATGTTATGTTCCTTATAATAGGCTGCGAAGTATGACGTTCCAGGTGCGGCTAGGACAAGAGGTCGTTAATGGAATTTCATACAAATCTTACAGGCATCATGAAATTCTGCCACTATGCGTATTAAAAATATAACTTTGATTTTTTTGTTGTTTAGTTCATTGCATGTTTGAGAAAAGCACTATACCTACCTCGGTGGGAAATGTGGGGTTGCCCGCCTCAGACCTATCCGGCCGAGCGAAGTCTTCGGCCGGCAACCCTTTTCGCCCCGGCCTCTGTAGTAACGTACTATTGTATGAGCCAGCCCTGTAAGGTAGGTTAGGTTTCTTCTAATCCTGGAGAGTTTACAGTTTCTAAGAAAACATACTTAGGGTAAATTGTGCTTATGGGGCACATTGTCACATTAAAGTAATGGCAAAAAAAAATGGGATTAATTAGAAACCCGAAAAATGTGTGTGATATTTTCTAGATTTATTCATGTACCGTTGACTATATGTATTTCCATTCCCAATCAGCCAGTGGCAATATTGCCGGTACAAATTTTTTTTTCTTGATTTATTTATTTACGTGCCGTCGGTAACATTTCCATCAGTGGCGGTTGCTGACTACGAGAACCGGTGGTGCGCTAATTTATGGATTTATGAAATACTATAATATATAACTCAAAAATTGCAATACAACTACATTTGCCTACTAACAATAAAAAAAAATATGTATAAAGTATCTCCATCCGTCGATTTTGATTCCTGGAAACTGGTTTTAATTTAAGACATGACCTTGGCGGCCCATCCGATTTTATTTCTAATTTAACAATCACTAAAAGTTTTATTATTGTTTTTAATATTCTCGATATTCAAGTTCACACTTATTTTTTCCATTAAACACGCAGTTCGTCACTTCATAAAAAGCAAATTTCGATCTCGCCCCGCCAAGTCGCATATAATTGTAGTATTGTTGACAATTCTCCCATTATCCTTTCCTTCGATTGTTAACGTTACGTCAGCCTCTCCAACGAGCCATGTCTTCAGGTAATACAAACGTCTTTCGAGTATTCTGCTCAACTTGGCGCATAACTGTACCGTACGGAAAAACGTCGTATGTCTATGTAAGATGTTGACGATATATGTTGTTATAGACTGGTAACACGAAAAGTGTACTTTATTCGAGCTCACTTGAGCAAAGAAATCATTTAGTGACGTTAAAATAGACTTGCTCTGAAGGAACGTCCTTTCCCTACTTATAACAACAGACTGATTCGAGAGACACTTTTAAGAGTAATAAGACGTAATCGAGAATCAGATGGCGCAATACAGTTCATATCATAGCAGTGTTACGGCCTGGAACTATGGGGTTCAGCAGCGGAATGGCACCGTGTATTCGTACTCCAGAAACGAGCACTAAGAATTATATCGAGAGCTCCATCAAAGGCACCGGCCAAACAATTATTCACTGACATGCGCATCCTCACACTACCCTCACAATACATCTTCGACATCGCTAAACACGTACACAACAATAAACGCATGTTCAACACAAACAAACTAACCCGCACCCGTATGGGATGCAAAACGCGGCTTCTCTCAGCCAGTCATAGATTGACCAAGTCCTCCAAAACTATGCAAGCTATAGGCCCTAAAGTATATAATGTAATACCAATTCACATCAAAACAGTGAGCAACCTAAACACTTTTACGAAAAAGTTAAAAAATTGGCTCATCCGTCATGCGTTCTACAATTTAAATGATTACTACAACGCTAAATAAACTGTACGGATTTCTATAAACAATTCATTTTTGCACATATAACAACATTGACGAAGACACGCAATGAACAAAAAGGCTATATATCTTATTAATTAAATACAATACTGTCTCGAACTAGTTATGAGATTGTATTTAAAATTATGGATATTATATATTAATGTAACCTTTTAATTGTCACGTGTAATATTGTCAATATTATGAATAAAGAGTATGAGTATCAATTTTTTAGCTTCGATATTTTTTTTGTTTAAACCGATGAGGAAAATAAGATTATTTTACACAAATTGGCCACCCTACAGTGCAAGAAATTATGTCAGTACTCATAATGTTTGTATCAAAACTGATATGGTAACCATGAACCGAGTATAGTATTGAGTAAAAAAAATTTGAACTAGTAGCTCCGTGAGCGGTACCTAAACCGCAATATTCTTTTTTTTCAAATTTGAGTGTTTCCAAACACTGACTCGACAAAAATATATATACACTAGATGAAAGCCCGGCTTCGCTCGGGTGAAATAAATAAAGTAAACATTTATTCGTGACTGTTAAACAAACGACGAAAGAAATAGTGTACAAAAATGTATAAATTAAAAACATTACAACAACGGATTATGATGAAACTTCGTATACAAATATAGTCTGTAGTCTGGATTAACATATGGAATAGGGAGTAAAAGATTACGCTGACGACGTCACGGGCAAAGGCTAGTATCTTTGCAAGTTAATCCTAAGCATTTTTATAAGGGTAGTATTTAAAGGCACATAAAAAATTTGACACCGTAATCAGTACTGATTTGTATAGCTAAAATACTAATCGTTCATTAAAATTCAATTCAGATGTGCATTGTTAAATATTGATGTGCCAGTCAGTATTTTTGGTGCGAAGTCAGAGCTGCTAACGCGAACGAAAACAAATGAAGTTCGTGTATCTCCCTCTCTGTCGCACTTGCAAATTCGAGCGACACAGAGGGAAATACACGATGTTCGTTCGTTTTCGTTTCGCGATAGCAGCTCTCTATTCTCCGCCAAATTCTATTCAGTGGGGCCCTTTACACTCAATATTATCGCGATTTTAAAAATTGTATGGGGTCTGTTAAACGCTTAATACTATCACAATACTGGTGTGTCAATATTATCGTGGTTTTCAAAATCGTATGGATTTTTCTTCAATATCATTGCACGTGATACGGATCGTGATATGAGTATATCGCGTGATAATAATAACCATGTAACAGGCCCCTATGGATGTTGCTTCAATATTCAGTGTTTCACGTGATAATAATAACAGTTGGTAATATTTTCTCCAATTAATGGAAGCTATTCAACAACTTGTTCCGTTTTGCCAAAGGTATTTCACATTCCGATACACGCACCATCCAGGAATAGGAGCCGTCAGACCAGAGGGCCTACCACGATCTGAAAACGAAGTATTTCCCTCCGCGCTCGAATATGCAAGTGCGACAGAGAGGCATATATATTTAGTTTTCGGTTGGTAGCACCTTAGTCTGAGCGTGGCGGACGGTCGAAGAAAGTCAAAGAACATTCCGTGTGTTGTCTGTCACACATATAATTTTTTAGCTTCCCATCGACCTATGAACTTGAAATTAAGTGATAATGTTTATTATGAAGTATATTTTACCAAAAATATTTTGGCTGGTTTTTATTACATTTTGAATTTTATTTCTCTTATAGTAAAATACCCTATTCGTTTTAAAGTTGACGCCTGAGGGCCTACCGCGAACCTAAAACGAACTATCTTCCTCTCTGTCGTTCGAATATACATGTGCGAGAGAGGCAGATACTTCGTTTTCGGTTCGCAGTAGCGCCTCTAACGTCCGAGCGCGGCGAACGGCATGGGGTACCACTAAGTTATAAGATAGAGCGAGATAGTGATAGAATTTTGCTAGACGTTTAAAAGCCATAAGTCACCTAGTAGTTTGTCACAAACAAAATAGAGACGCAGCTTTAAGATGGCAGACAGACTCAGCAAACATTCAAGTGGTGTCCTTTACACGATTAATATTATCACAATACTGGGGTGTCAATATTATCGCAGTTTTCAAATTTGTATGGATTCTGCTTTAATATTCACGTGATACTTATCGTGATATGAATCCATGTAATCCATTCGCTTTGAAGGCGGTTGTTGTGACAATCAGTCTAGCTAGCACGATAGATTACGAGGGTAAAACTGAAAGTTTCGGGAATAGAAGAAAATATGCAGTATAAGTGAGTTTATATATTTTTATTGTTTTTCAAAATATTCTCCTTTGTATTTCATGCACTTATGCATGCGTTCAAACCAGTCCATAAAGCACTTTTTGAACTCTGAAGTAGGGGTCGACAAAATGGCTATTTTATAGGCCTCCACTGCTTCTTCTGGCGTCTGAAACCGCTGACCACGCAGTTTGTCCTTGATTCTGGGGAATGTAAAAAAGTCGTTGGGACTTAAGTCAGGGCTATATGGAGGGTGGTCCAATATTTCGACTTTTTCACCGTCCAGGTACTCAGTTGTTGTCCGAGCGGTGTGTGGGCTGGCGTTGTCGTGGTGAAGGATGATGCGACGACTAGGGTTTGTTTTTCGGAGTTCAGCAAAGACGTTCGGCAAACAAATAGTGGTGTACCAATCAGCATTGACTGTTCTACGATCCTCAAGAGCCACAGTAGCTACGTGACCAGATTTAGAGATAAACGTAGCCACCATCTTCTTAGCCGTACTGCGAGAACGAACAACTTTTGTGGGTTTGAGCTCGTCTTCGAAGACCCATACTCGGGATTGGTTTTTAGTTTCAGGCTCATAAGCGTATATCCACGACTCGTCACCTGATACTATGCTAAAAACAGCATTTGAGCGTCCCTTGTTAAATCTTTTCAAAGTTTTGCGGTACCAATTGACACGGACTATTTTCTGCTCGTCAGACAATAGGTGAGGTATCCAACGGGAAAATAACTTTTTCACGCCTAATTCTTCTTTTAAAATAATTTGTATTTGACTCATTCCAATACCCAGGTGCTCTTGAATTTCCCGATATGTCACATGTCGGTCTTCATTTATCAGACGACGCACAACATCGACGTTTTCTGGCGTGACTGCCGATTTTGGTCGACCTTCACGCACTTCGTCGGTGAGGGATACACGGCCACGTTGAAATTCTGAATACCACCTGTATATTGTAGTCTTTGAAGGAGCTTCAATATTAAAAGCAGCAAGCATCCGCTCTTCACATTGTTTTTGTGTTAGTCCACTTTTAAAGTCATAATAAATCATAGCTCTGAAATTTTCACGGCACAATTCCATTTTAAGCAGTGACTCGACGACTTCAATAAACAATTGAAACCGAACCATACTTTTTTTTTTCTAAGTGGCCAGTGTGTTGAGATAAGGAAACTTCAGAGATTATAAAAAGGTATAATACATGTTAAAAATAAATTAATAAGTATTCGATTCCCGCCACTTTCAGTGCAAGCCTCGTATACCGTTACGTTTTATGTGACGTTTTAATACATTCCGCCCATATAACGTGACGGTATAAGTTATCGTGCTAGCTAGGCTGATAGGTGTATTGGCTATGTGCGAAGTAGGTGGTGGGGGTAAGCTAGGCGATCGTAGCGCACACCATTGCAGAAATGTGTACTTACCGGGGACCACTGTCAAATTTACTTTCACGTTTTCTATTGGTTTCTTAACGGTTTCCTACGATTCGTTTCGTTTGTATGTATTTATTTATTCTCTTATTTATTTCAGTAACATTTACAATACGGGGTCTTTCTCGTTTACTAAAGTAAATATAATATTCATGTGTCATTATTTGACATCTCTGAGTTTTGACCAGTATATAATAATTTGACGTTGTCTCGGGACCTTTGACGTTTGACGTTTCTGACGTGCACATAGCCAATAGAACGCTTGAAAACTACAAAAACAAAACGCTGCAGACGCGGCTAGCCGAATCCACACAATGGGCGCTGATGGCCCATCACCCAGAACGCAGCCCAGCAACCTGGCCAACATACCGGACGCAAAAATAGTTCACGATTTTCGAACGTAGCCGACACTGTCAACCAACAAATTTAATATAGCAATATAGTCTGTGGGCAATATGGCCGACGTTTTGTCATCAAATTAACACTTTTAAATGCAAAATACGCGACAATCCGAATTTTGCGGCAACATATGTACAACTCAAAAATCGTTATTTTATACGTTCTTCAATTTGAGACAGGTCTCGTTCGGGTCTACCGTACCCCTGCACGAAATTATTAATATAGATACTCGTAATTATCAAACCTGCAACAAAATTTTACGGGAATCTAGGAAAATCGGTTGATAAATGCGACCTCTAGAGAACTGCCAGAAATTTGGACATACGAAAGCTTCATTGCCCTCACTGGGTCAAAAAAAACTTGTTCGTATTCGCATAAATCCTAAGTATTGAAAATCTTTATTGAGTCGGAAAATTTTTGACCACGTCTGCTGAATCATCCGGTATAATAAAAATAAAAAATATTGGGGGACAATCTTACACAAATCGACCTAGTCCCAAACTAAGCAAAGATTGTACTATGGGTTACTAGACGATATACATACTTATATAGATAAATACATACTTAAATACATAGAAAACATCCAAGACCCAAGAGCAAATATCCATGCTAACTGCACAAATAATGCCCTGGCCGGAATTCAAACCCAGGACCTCTAGCTTCGGAGGCAGTGTCACTACCAACTAGGCTAAACAGGTCGTCGATAATGCATGTGGTATTGTGAACAATCAAGTGAAAACCCTTACAGGGATAAGGCAGTTAACTTTTTAAATGTTTACCGACCTCAGCCACAAAGACGTCATAACAATAAGACAACCCCCATTAAAAAGTTAATGAAGTATATTAAAAGCAAAACCGCGTCATTAGAGAAGGAGAGGGTTCCAGGAACTAATACTATGCAAATTTTTACCGCAAACCTTAATGGCTGGCTTTATTAGCGACTGAGGGATCTGAGGTAAAGTTTCTTGAGTTCCGGGTCAGGCTTTGACCTTATTTTAATGATGGAAACTTATCTTACATACGGACATTAAAATCACTATTTATAAACGGGTGATGGGAGTAGTTTCTTTGCTTGACAACAGCGCAAAGGGCATGAAATGTCAGGATTTGTACAAAGCTGCGCACACTATGCACGCAAACGCTATACACATCTCCCACTAGGTTCCATTGATCTACCTGCGTGTGTCAACATAAATAAATAAATAAACAAATACATAAATATAAGGGTACAATTTTTACACAAATCGAACTAGCCCCATGGTAAGCTCAAGAAGGCTTGTGTTATGGCTACTAGACGACGATATCTATATTATTACATATAATAAAGCTGAAGAGGGTCGAAAGTCTGTACATGGAACATATTCGAAAAAAAGTTGCTGGGGATACTTAGAATCGATAACAGAACACGTTCCAACAATTTTTACAATTTTTGTCTGTTTGTCTGTTTATATGAACGCGCATCACGTGAAAACGGCTGAACGGATTTTGATGGAAACTTTACTAATCTCTCGAGTAAATACCCGTTCAGGTTTTAGGCTATAAAAATTGTGCATATTTGGGTTAAAAGGGGGTAAAAAGAGGGGTTGAATTGTGTATGGGAACTCCTATAATCCATAAGTTACAGGTATGAAAATTGGTAAGCATATACTTGACGACAAAGGAAAAACATCCTCATTCAAAATTCGTGAAACCTCAAGATAGACACTGAAAAAAAAAAGAAAACGCAAGCGCTGCGCCGCGGCGCTGCCCAGTGTGCGCGCCAGCCACCACGGTCTCTTCAAATTTTGAACACTATTATGATTTATCCCGTTAATTAACTGTGACTCTACCCCAAATTTCAATCCCGTTTTCTAGATTCAAAAACTACATAGGTAGATAATTTTGTAATCCCACTAATAATATAAATGCGAAAGTTTAGATGTTTGGATGTTTGTTACTCAATCACGCAAAAACGGCTGAACAGATCAAGGTGATTTTTGTGTACTAAACAGTATATAATCTGGATTCACTTATAGTATACTTTTTGTCCCAATAATTACCCTCAACGGGATGAAATGGGGGGGTGCAAATATGGTCTATGAAACTGGTGATTTAAATCCTCATACGCCATTCTAAGCTTTAAGATTCAGCCAATTGGGAGTATAACGGCGTGTCAATAAATTTAACTTAAGCCATAGCAGAATTTGACGTATTGTAAACAAGCTGACGTTTCGATATGCCAAAGCCGAAATATCATAATTCCTTCTGATTGATGACGCTATTTTTGAGCATAACCTTTTAGCAATTAGGTCTATTATTGCGTGTAAATCAAAATAAATTTACGATACTTTGGAATTTTTTGTCTTCATATGCTTAAATACAAAAACAGCTGCTTCAATGCAGTCATTGTATCGTCGGTGTACAATTTAATTTTCTCGTGTATAATTTTTTACGTAATTGGTGATCCTTCACACTATAATAACTGTTTGATATAAGAGATCACTTGGGCTGGGCAGCCTAATCGTCAACATTAACGGTTGGAGCACCTTAGATCTATGCAAAAAGTACAATAAAACTGAGATGGAGATACCAGTGAAATACTCCACATAGATCGTGGCGCCGTTGTGTATTTAGTAAGAACTAACCGCACGACTGCTGCATCCCTGTCACTTCAATATGCAAGTGCGATAGAGATAGCACCAAGTGATATCTGGTACAAACAAGTAAAAATAACATTTCCATAGAAAAAATCGTACTTCGAGCTGAAAGGCCCCTGGATCTATGCTTATCCGTATACATATAATACAGCTGTAGAGGGTCGAAAATCTTGATATTGGATAAATCAGTGGAGCGATTGGAGGGCCCTTGGCATCAAAACAGAACACATTTCAACAGTTTTAAGAATTCGTGTCTGTTTGTTTAACGGTTTATATGTCTAGGCATTGTGACTCTCGGCCTTCAGCCTCACGTGCATTGCCGCTGTGCTTCGGGCCTTCGGCCCTCAGCCTTACATGAGGGGCCCGCTCTGTTGGTTACCTTGCCACTCTGTGTGAATGATCGGCATAGGGAGCCCACTCTGCCTTTAGACTCGCATGCCTTGCCCCTCTGCATCAGGCCATCGGCCCTACATAAGGAGCCCGCTCTGTTGGGACTCTCGGCCTTCGGCCTCGCGTGCATTGCCACTCTGCTTCAGGCCTTCGGCCCTACATAAGGAGCCCGCTCTGTTGCGCCCGTTCAGCCCTCAGCCTTATATAAGGATCCCACTCTATTTGAATGCTCGGCCTTCGGCCTCGCATGCCTTGCCACTCCATTTCGACCCGTTAGTCATCAACTTTACATGGAGAAACTACTCTGTTGGGAAGCTCGGCCTTCGGCCGCGCGTGTCTCGCCTCCCTGTTTCAAGTCTTCGGCCCTCAACCTTACATAAGAAGCCCGCTCTATGTTAATACTCGGCCTTCCGCCTTGCATGTTTTGCCACTTTGCTTCCGGCTTTCGGCCATCATACTTACATGAAGAACCCGCTCTGTTGGGACGTTTTACGGAAGAACTGCATAGCCAGACTTTTATCTGTACTTGTATTATTTTACGGGCTTTATTCGTCTAGAATCGGTACATTTGATATTCTGAAATAAGCTTAATCATTCGTTTTGAAAGCACGAGCACGTAGCACCAACTCCTGTAGTTACAATCGGACACTTTTACTTGAAGTTGTAGATGATTATATATTATACCTAGGACAGACTGTCCAGTTAGGTAGGTCCAACTTCGAGACAGGGGTTAATAGTCAAATCCAACTCGGCTGCGCAGCGTTCGGGAAGCTACGGCACATCTTTTCGTCCAATATTCCGCGGTGTCTCAAGACGAAGGTCTTTGACCAGTGTGTGTTGCCAGTGATGACATATGGCACTGAAACGTGGTCGCTTACTATGGGCCTCATAAGAAGGCTCAAATTCACCCAAAGAGCAATGGAGATGGCTATGCTGGGAGTATTTTTGCGTGATCGTATCAAAAATGAGGCCATCCACAGTAGAACCAAAGTAACCGACATAGCCCTCCGAACCGCTAAACTTAAGTGGCAGTGGGCGGGGCATATTGCACGTAGAACCGTTGGCCGTTGGGGAGGAAAGGTTCTCGAGTGGCGACTACGTACCGGAAGGCGCAGCGTGGGTAGGCCTCCCACGATGGCCCAGAATGCGGATGGCAAAGGAACGATTATTGTGTCACTCTTTGGGGGCGGATTATGTCCAGCAGTGGACGTCTTTCGGCTGATATGATGATGATCATGATTCGTTTTGAAAAAAGGATTCCTATTAAAATTTGCCGTGCGCGGTAAAGAGCATGTCATATTGAATATAATCATTTATTAAGGGGGTGTAAAGAAGTGTGAAGGATGTATGGGAAAATAAATAATTCTAAAGTGAGGATGACTTCTACGCAGACGAAGTCGCGGGCAAAAGCTAGTATTTAATAAATATATTCTTAGATTTTTATAAACTCCATCAAATACTAATGTTTATGATAATTCAATACTTCAAAATTTTGGCTCTAGTACTATTGTTCTTAAATATATTGTCAATAGGAAGGAAGCTGATGATTATAGCACAGGATTTATCTAGTTTAAGCACCAGCGTCACGTAGAAAGGCATTAAACGCAAATTGTAAGGCTAATTTGTTAAGATATATGAACCAAGCTTGTAATGATTTATAAGTAAATAAATAAAAAAATAAACTTAAATTCATGGGAAATTCTGTCTCAATAACAAATGTTTTTGCTCACCACAGAAAAAAGTGCCCTTAACAGGATTTTTTTTTAATAATAATATATTTTTTTTTTTTTGACCCGGGAATTTTGATTGAATTTGATTTGACCCGGGACCGCCAGCTTCGTAGGCAGTGGCATTGTGTGATAACATTTCTATAGCAACCAATTCATGCTTTGACGTGAGCTTCTAAACTACGCACAGATTTCTTCAGTTAACGGAATACTGTCAATGTTACATTTGCGCAGTAGGTAGTGTTCGATTCCGCGAGCGAGGGAATCGAGCTTGCCACGCGAATACGCGGGTCATATAAAGTTCTTAACCACTTAACTGCAGGAAACCCTTTTTATTTATTTTTACCTGGGGAAATAAATTTACGCATCCCGCCTAGCCGGGGAGCTAGGACAGGTATGACGGACTCCCGGGAACCGCCCGGAGTACCGTCTAAAACCACCAGGGTATGCCCATCACACAGCATTAGTGGCGGTGACACGGGATCGCCAAGGCACACAACCGAGAACACCGCCTGCTGCGACAGCCGAAGCTGTCCCCTCTCGGTAGAGGCTTGCGCCCCCCACCCGACGGCAAGCGTGCAGGGCGACACCACACACTTGCCGACCAAAGGACCTCCACGCCAGGAGAGAGTGAAAAACCCCTGATTAACTCCCTCAGGTCCCCTTGTAACTTTTTATAGAGGTTTTCTCCCTCGCAGCCACCACCCGGCACCGGCCTGACGGTGGCAGCCTCCGCTTCCGACTATAGCGGCCCTCTGCTGAAGTCAGGGTTACGGGTCCGTAATTCTTTAAACAGACATACGGCATGGTCTGCCCCTCTCGCCGCACCTGGGGTGTCATGCGACTCCCTGATGCGGACCCCCCATTGCTCGCATCTGGACTGTCCTCCGCTAAACAGAGGAACACCCAGAGCGACCCCGTCTCCGGGTTATTGGTAGCACCGGTAAGCGATCCCTCCGAAGATGAGTCACTTACCGTTGCCTCCAGGGCGCACCGGCCAGAACCCTTCACCTTTCCCAAGACCCGCGAGGATCTAGGGGAACTGGAAGATCCCAGACACTCGTGGAGGTTACCCGACTAGCGCCCTAACTGCAGGAAACCCTAACCTATAGCACACAGCCAGGTGGTTCCTGCTTTATCCGGTGAAGACTAGTATCTCGACGAGGGGCGCCCCGGAGTCTTTCAGTACGCACTAATACACTCAGATTTAGTTCAATCTCAATTCTCACACGGCCCGCGAAGGGACAATACACGTATTTTTTTACAAAGCAAAACAACCAAGACGAGACCCGTATTCTCGATCCAATAATACGCAACTGGCTGCGTGAATTTTAACAAAAAAAAACATACTGACTGGACAAAGTCAGATTAGCACTCGTAACCTCAAAAACTTAGTGTCAGTTGACACCCGACGGGTGCAAATGTCATCCCAATGGCGGGATGCCTCCAAGCCAACGGCTGGCGCTTTGACGTTTTAACAGGTAGTAATAATATGCGCGGAAGCGAGGCCGTACTACGTACATTAATATCGTCCCGCTTTCACGTATCCCGCCGTACGGCGCCCGGTCACGATCTTAAGCGGTGGCGGCAGCGGTAGCGGTATTCGTAATACATTGCGTGTGATCACAACCAACCGCAGTGCGTTGCGCGTCACGACTTCGCAGTGAACAGATGATGATGATGATGTCCTCCCAGACGTGTCCGTCAACGGCGACATCCTGACAATACCAGTAACTCTCGCTCGTAAGTAAGTTTATTAACAATATTGTTCACGATTTCGGTGTCGATACAAACCCGATAGGGTTTAACGACACTTTTCCGTTATAACAATGTATCAATTTTCTATTGTAAATAAAAAAAAAAAAAAAAAAAAAAAAAAACTAAGGCCGGGGGATTTTACGTGCATGGGCACGAACGTGACTTGCAAATCCAGATTTGGTTTTCAACGTGCGGCCGCCAGGAAGCACAGTGAAGCTGTTCTCTAGAATTAAAATTGTAGTGGTAGGAGGGCCTTCTTATCTTATCTTGTTTATACGAGGGCCCTTGCGGATGCGCTTCGATCCAATGGGATCTTTCGTGCAATTGCCCCCTTCTTTATACCTACTCTAAGCGGCTCTCCAATATTTCCACAAACCGGATGATGGAGCTCAGCGGGAGTACTCTGAATTCCTTTGGTTCTGGGTAACCATTACCAAAGTCATTCTTTGTCTGGCAAGGGCGTAACATTCACACAGCAAGTGTTCCATTGTCTCGTCATCCTCGCCAGACATCCTGCAATTGGCCAAGAGACCCTTGACCCCGAAGTGACCTGTAAACACCCCAGTTATAATTCTGAGCTGCTTTCTGCTGAATTTCCAAAGCTTCTTGGTACAGCTTGGGTCCACTCCTTCGATGAAGAGCTTTGAGTGCCTTAAGGTAGTAGGTAGGAGGGCCCAAGATCTACGAGACGGGCGCGCGCGGGTGCGGAGGCTTCAAGACCTAATCTAATTATGTAACGTTGCATACAAAATTTATTCTGCGACAGCAAATAATTTGATTTAAATTAAAAATTTAAAAAGTTGCAGAATACGGGCACTCTCACGTGCATCTACAAAAAAAACAATGGAAATCCATTATGATTCTTCCACCAGTCATATAATGAAGTGTTTATTATACATGTTTGGCAATTTGGCTTTCATTGCAGTTAAATCAGATATGGCTCACATGATTTGCTCCAGGGGAATATATCGCCGCCGAACGGTATTATAAACATCTCAAGTGTAGAATTACTAACGTGTAACGTGTCTTACGTGTAACTGACGTTAATGAGATTGTGTCAAGTTTGAATTAAGATATATTTGCGAATTAAGGGGCGTGATTTTAGTTTTGATACTTACCATGTTATATATCCAACCTCTCAATCAAACCACCACGTTTTATATCCAATCCCTGCCAACTAGATACACGTTTTTCCACTTGTACTGTCTGTAGTTATGTGGTGTTGTGTTCCTGGTGGTGAGTAAGGTCACCAGAGCTTCCCAGGATGCGCTGTGTTAAGAGTGAGGGACCTGAGGGCCTACCGCGAACTTCGAAAATCGAACTTCGTGTCGTGCCGTCCCTTTCACTCTCGTGTTATACACTATATGACGGAAAGGGACGGTACGATACGAAGTTCGATTTTCGAAGTTCGCGGTAGGCCCTCTATTTTCTAGAGGTAGCTCGACGACACGAACGACACAATATCCAAATCTATCAACCACCCGTGTGTGACTAAACTGGAATCGCAAGCGTTCTAAGGCTACGGTGTCTGCGTATGAGTAGTTATCCGTATGTTAGTTTCACATAGATTCAGATTCGGATTAGTTTATTATCATATTTTTTACCATTAAATCATTGCACAGTCACTGAGTATACAAGATAAAAATGTCCAAAACTATGACTCGTCAGTTGTGTACAACATTGCTTAGAAATTAAAATAATTATGATAATAAATAAAATTATTCCGTAATGTTAATGTCGTGTCACATAAATAACAAAAAAAATTGTCGTGGTATTAACCAAAAACCAGCCAAGTGCGTGTCGGCAATATGTTTGGCTTAACTAAAAACTTTATCTAAGTAATCAATGGCAATTGTACGAAAATTTGCTTTTTCAGGTACATTTTTAAAGTATAATATCACGCAATTGGATTCTTAAATAAAAAACAGTGTTTAAATGACATTAATTAATTTAAGACGAACTGTCCTACGATACCCCAAACGATGGGTTTTGCTAGAAAAAGAAATGCATTTTTTCTTTTCTCCTTAAGAGAGGTACCCCAAAAACTAGATTTATTTCAAAAATTTACTCAATCATTTTGTCGGCGTGATTGATATGTATTCATACCAAATTACAGCTTTCTAGTGGTAACGGTTACTGTCCAAATCCGCGGACAAACGGACGGACGGACGAAAACGGACGGACATGGCAGGGAAATTCCTTATTTACTACGGAACCTTAAAGACAAGTGCTATAACTACAATTCGGAAATTTGAAAAACCCCCGACATTTTCATTTCAAAGCTCAATATCTTAAAAAACATCTGAACAGACTTTCATGAAACATGGCTAAGAACACTAGGGATAAAATTATCTGACACAAAAAATAAATAAACGAAAATCGGATCATGAGATACACAGAGAGATACTTTAAACACCCCTCTCTTTGCGTTAGGGGTTAAAAAGAAGCACATAATGACATCACATTAGTAATGAGTTCACTTAACGCAAACCCATGTTATTACAAAAATATAGGACACTATGTCAAGGCCACCGGCTCATAAAGTGGTCATAACAAAGTTGTTATAGGTTCTTGTTCCTACTTAACCCTAATCACGCTGTCACGATGGTTTAAGCTTAAGATAGGAGATAGTTATGAGCATGTGTTCAAACCTCCTTTTAAACCGACTTCAAAAAAAGGAGGAGGTTCTCAATTCGTCGGAATATTTTTTATTTTTTTCATGTATGTTCACCGATTACTCGGAGACTAGTGGACCGGTTTCAAAAATTCTTTTATTGTTTGAAAGGGTGTGTCTACTAGTTGGTCCCATTGTCACCAAGTCTGGATCTGATGACGGGATCTTGGAAAAATCTAAGGAACTCCTCAAATTATAAGGATGGGGTCTGGCAAAGTTTGGAGTCGGTGTTTTTTTTTGATAAAAATTTACTTGTGTGTATACAGAGTGATTCGGGATGATTAAATAGATGTTAAACAACTGCTTCGTACCACTATCAGTGATATTAACGTTCCTTTATCTTTGGTGTTGAAAATAAAACTTTTGAAATTGTAGGAAATGCATGGTCACCCTACAATCAGAAATGAAATGAAATGAAATGATTTGAAATGATTTAATGAAATGATTTATTTAAGTATGTGGCAATTGGGATACATTTTGCGGTTATAATTGCATTTCATTTAGTTGTTTCACCAAATCCTACCTTTTCAGGTGTACATACATTTGGGCTTATATTAAAGGTTAAAAGGAATCATTTAAAAAATCACTGATTTTGTAATAGCATTTCCCTATGAGACAATTCTTAATTATATTCTTAAAGGTTTTTAAGTTGTAATTCTTAAATCTATCAGGTAATTTGTTATAAATTTTGATGCACATGTTAAAAGAATTTTTTGAAGTAAGTGCTAATTTAGCAGCCGGCTTATATAATTTATAATTGTATTGCGCTCGTACTTTACGGGTGCGCAGCTGCTGTACCTCTAAAAATTGGGTTTTGTACTTATGTACAAATACCATAACTTCCAAAATATAGAGACAAGGGACGGTGAGGATGCCTTTATCCACGAAATATGGTCGACATGATTCCCTACGGCCTATTCCAAAAATTGCTCTTATGCAACGTTTTTGCGTTAGTAACACTTTTTCTTTATCACTGCAATTTCCCCATAAAATGATTCCATAGCGAAAAGTAGAGTTTACATGTCCATGATATGCAACTAAAGCGGCGTCTATCGAGACAGTTTGAGCAATTCTCTTTAGTGCATATGTGAAGCTATTTACTTTGCAACAGACGCTTTCCACGTGTTTCTGCCAGTTGCAGTGATTATCAATGATTATACCAAGAAATTTATTGTGTTGTACTTCTACAATAGGTTTGTTATTATAACAAATATTAAGATTTTGTGCGTCGCTTCGGTCAGTATGGAATTGCATGAAACTAGTCTTACTTATATTAACTTTTAAATTATTTTTATGAAGCCAATCAATGGTACGGGATAATGTTCTATATATGTCATAATTATATTTTGATAATTCATTACATTTAATTATAATTGACGTATCGTCTGCGAATAAAATGCACTCATGAGATAGATAATTCGGTAAATCATTTATATATAATAAAAATAATAAAGGGCCTAAAATACTACCCTGAGGTACTCCATAATTATTATTAACATAAGGTGATCTATATGATATAAAATTTTTGGATTTCGGACAATATTTTAGCGTTTCTACACATTGACTTCGGTTACTAAGATAATCCCCAATCCAATCAAGCGCGGGACCTCGTATCCCATACCGGCTTAATTTGGATAGTAGTCGCTTATGGCTCAGAATACTTCAGATATATACAACTCAATACAATACACTTTAATAGCACCTAAAAAAACCGAAACAGCATAATGAGATACAAGCAGAGGTAAACAACAGGCGGTCTTATCGCTAAAGAGCGATCTCTTCCAGACAACCTTTGGGTAGCGGAGAAAAAATAATCAAACATGATCAGTGGGGTATTATTTCTCATGAATTAGTTATATTTTTGATTAGGTTAATATACCACCACCACCACCATATCAGCCCTAGGACGTCCACTGCTGGACATAGGCCTCCCCCAATTTCATGGGGGGTAAATGCCATAATCGCCACGCTTGGCATGCGGGTTGGCGATCGCAGTATCTCCACCGCCCTCTAGGAATGCTGCTGCCCATTCCCCGGTGGTCTTGGTCGTAGTTTAAGGACATACCCGGGTCCATAGGTGAATATACGTATATATATAAATAATGCTATGTCAACGTCAACTACGGTTCCGTAGCTCGTAGGTGGGTTAAGCAACAGCAGCCTTCACATCTTCTCACTGAAATTCACTATTTACTAATCAGCCGACGTTATTTTCCTCAAGAGTAATATATTGGATTATCTATAGTGTGATAATGTTTTTATCAGGAGGAATTCTTTTTTTTATCTACGTGCGTGGGTTACCGTTGCTATTCCTACACGTGTACGAAAAGTCACACTATTACCCACGTACTCAATTTCAGTGGCAGAACCTTTTATATGTACCTATATGAAGCTATTCACAATTTTCGCACACCAATTTGTATGAGGCGCCGATACCCGATACAACCCGATAAGTGAGAATGGGGTCTTAGGCGGTTGTCCCTGCTGCGGTTTCTGAACGGTTTCCGCAGTGCGAGCGGGACAGCGCTATGCATGTCTATAGCGATATCCTGCTCGCACTGCGGAAACCGTCCGGAAACCACAGCAATGTAACAACCGCCTCACTCTGTGTGGTACTACCCTTCAATCTTTTTATCTTCGCCAAAATGTTTTTGAAACACAAACCTAAGTTAATTACATTCACGATATCTGATAACTTTTACCATTTACGCACACATAAAAATTCAATGTATCCCAATAGAAACATTCTGTTCTCCTGCAAGTCCAGACCTAAGTAGAGTGCTTTTAGAGTCGAAATTTGAGTGTTTTTGTTTGATTTTCATCTAAACAATATCCTTTTAAAATACACTACCTGAATACGTAATAAGGTTACCTTAAATTGAGCAGCCAGGTAAGCGCAAATAATCTAATACAGAATAGACACTATATCTAAAATAAAATTTTGATCAAAAATTTCATTTTCGGTACAAGTTTTAATTGCCGACTGTACTTTTTCCATAATCATAAACTACTAGTGGAGTCGGTTCGAATGAGCCCAAACACGATGGGTTTATCTTGTGTAGTTTAGGAATTGCTATGACCACCTTCTGTCTCCATTATCAGATCAGTTCTATTTCACATTTGTTTATTTTTCCGAGTTTGTCATCCGATTTATACATGCATGCAAAATTTTAGCTCAATCGGAAACCGGGAAGTGGATCGAATTTAACTTGCAATATTTGATTACAGATCGACAGACAGACAACGAGACAGGTGAAACCAAATAAAAGCTTGTAATATATCGATTGAAACTGATATATGAGTGCGAAGCAGATGCGAAACTATGTAGTATGAACAAGCATTTGTATTACCTCTTTCCATCTATCATTTTCATTTTTACGTGCAAAATAGCTGTTTACGATACAGAAAGCCCTCTCTCGCATATTTATGACCCTCGCTTGCGGCTCGGCCCTCAAACATCTGCGATATCGGCCTTTCTTTGTTTTACAACCCACAATTTTACGTCACCACTTGGCCAAAAAGTGTGGTGTGGTGTAAAACTGGTTTAATGATCTAAACTTGCCGAAGCATTGCATTACTTGGGATACTAGTTCGGTAAACCTGGTTGTTGTTAATTCGATAAACCATAAAAAACACTGTAAGTTTACAAATCAAAGGTAATTGGGGGCTAGGAACCCCTTAACTAATGTAATGATTATCTAATGACGACCTGTTTAGCCTAGTTGATAGTGACACGGCCACCGAAGCTAGAGGTCCCGGGTTCGAATCCCGGCCAGGGCATTATTTGTGCATTTAGCACGGATTTTGTTCTTGGGTCTTGGATGTTCTCTATGTATTTAAGTATGTATTTATCTATATAAGTATGTATATCGTCGTCAGGTGGGTTGTCAGCTTGTTTGCCACCGACGTGTTATAAAAACCGCCTGTAGATAAATAAATATATAAAATAAATATAAATATCGCGAGACAATCTTACACAAATCGACCTAGTCCCAAACTAAGCAAAGCTTGCACTATTGGTAAGTGTGACACGCGCGTTGCGGTTTGCCGCATTGTAGTAAACAAAAACCGGCCAAATGCGAGTCAGACTCGCGCAAGAAGGGTTCCGTACTATTAACTATACAACATTATACACTTTATTACAACCTTTTATAATTAAATTTAAATAAATATATTTCGAAATGTTTTTATCAGTAATAAGAACGTTAAATAATATCAAGTAGAATTTTGGTCAAGAGCGACTCGGATTTTAGTTTTCCCATACACATTTTTTTTTGTATGGGAGCTCCTCTTAATATTTATTTTATTTTGTTTTTAGTATTTGTTGTTATAAACGGTAACAGAAATACATCATCTGTGAAAATTTCAACTGTCTAACATTTTAATTTACGTATTTAAGTATGTATGATATTGTTTGAGGTAAAATATAGCTGTTACTATCGTAATATCAACTGAATTCTCTGTAACATAATCTGTGACAACGTAAACGTTATGGCAGTGTCCTGATTACATTTTGATATAAAGCGGCTCGGTAGTTCGACCCAAGTCGTTATGCTAAGATTTTTTTATTCTAAGATTATATTTAAAACATGAGTTTCTTATTCTATGTTGGTTTTGGTTGGTATCTCAATCGCAATTTTTTCAAAACATGGACCATGTCGCAGGCAAAAGCTAGGAACCAAATACAATCAATAAAAAAAGCATCGGGTTGTCATACAACCATAAATTTACTTCTTACTGGTACGGTTATTCTATTTAGGCTGGGTTGCACCAAACCGTCTGTAGTCGTAAACGTGTGTTCGTTGCAATTTGAATGTATGGAAAGTTTGACAAATTTCTATGGGATGACAACTGCCGGCGCCATATTTAACGTTGATCAGTCTGTGATCGTAAGTCGGTCCCACCCACTAACGAAAAGGCAACGTAAGAAGTATCTTAATATAATTTAGGATTACCCTCGATACAACCCGCTGATTTTATTGTTCCGTCATCTTGAAAATGATGAAAATGAGTATGAAAGTTGATACTTCTTCACGCGAATCCTAGAGAGAGTGGATGTAGGTGGAGAGGTTTTTTGACAAATAAGAGCACTTTGCAATGTCATCTTGCTCATATATGGAGCAGCTCAACAGGAGATAAGTACCTCCACTATACAAAACACCACAGCCATGATGACAACACTATTTGGTCTGTAGATATGTTGAAATTCCTGGTGGTGAGTAAGGTTGCCAGCGCTCCCTTTGTGTTGAGGGTCCTATACAAATATTTCTATTGAATACGATGAATTAAAAAGTAAATCACGCGTTGATGACTCCTCTGGAATTGTAAGCTTCTATAGGTTACGGTGTCTGCTCTCCATCAGACGGGCTGTGTGATTGCCAACGTTGTGGAAAAATCGGTTTGGCGCGTGTCGGACTTTACACTTGTAAGGTACCTTACCAAATGTAGAATATAAGCAGTCCAAATGGCACAATTATTCACTTATCGCTTATCGCTACGCTCCACTCGTAGCACTCGTAGCGCGCGTAGACCCGTAGCAGTGGCGTGCCGCCACCCGCATCCCTTCTGTGCTACGCATTTGACCGCAAAATCAAATTGCTTTTTATTAAGAAAATGAGGGAATTTCAAGAAAAAGAATTTTTTGACAACTTGTATGGCTTTGGGTCAACAAGATACTGTGAACATTTTAAGACACTGTAGCTCCAACTGTTTGGCTGTCAAACTTGTGTGACAGACGACGGACAGATGGCTACGTAAATTACAGCAATTAATATAATATTGGGGGACAATCTTACACAAATCGACCTAGTCCCAAACTAAGCAAAGCTTGTACTATGGGTACTAGACGACGATATACATACTTATATAGATAAATACATACTTAAATACATAGAAAACATCCAAGACCCAAGAACAAATACTCGTATCCGTGAAAAATGCACAAATAAATGCCCTGGCCGGGATTCGAACCCAGGACCTCTAGCTTCGGAGGCAGAGTCACTACCAACTAGGCTAAACAGGTCGTCGAATTAGGGCTCCGTTTGGTTCTTTAGGTACGGAACCCTAAAATATGGACGAAATCGGAATGGGAAACTTACAAATAAAATTGCTCTTCTTATACTACGCCGTAAAGATTAAGTGTAACATCTCTTACAATAAATCTCTGAAAGTGGTTTACAATGGAACTTGTGCTTCGGTTCTTTGTTGCAAGACATTACGTGTGTGTAATAAAATGGGCATTAAAGTGGCATGTAGAATTTATTTCATCCTTTCAAATAGTATTTAGCACAGATATCGTTGTAAAGCGATAAGGGAGGAAACTGCAGGGTAATCATTTTACTTTTTAGAACATGTTTTATACAGTGGGTAAATCTGTCATATTTACTATGGAAAATTACATTAAGATCTAACTTAAACGCGCTTGAAAACGCTGCGTTTTGAACTACACTTGACTCCAACAAAAATTTGCATTTTATAATAAGTGTAGGAGTATTAGCTCCATGAGCTCATACCGCCTTCCCCATTCTTCCATCGGACATCCAGACGTACGGCTGGCTACCATCCTTACCTGGTCGAAATTCCTCTAATTCGAACCATGCGCTTTGCTTCATTTTTCATAAAGCGCACTTCTAAGGTTTGGAATTCTCTTCCGGCGTCTATGTTTCCGAGCTCATATAACCTAGACCTTTTTAAGGCACGAGTGAATAGGCATCTTCTGGGTGAGCTAGCTTCATCGTCGGCCTCATCTTTGCCCCATGGCTAAATGCTGGCGAAGAGCAATCCCATTTTTAATAAAATAAAAAAACAAAACAAAATATGACAACGGTAATAAAATAAAAGTAATAAGATTAGTTGTTTCATATCACGTATAAAGAATGCGTAAAATTATCTTCTTACACTAGAAGAACAAGCTACACCGACAACTTACCGCCGCCGCCGACTGACTATACTAAGTATGCAATGCAGTTTGCTGGTTGCAAATGTTGAGCTGAGCGCGTCTAAATATAAGGAATATACTTTTTTATTTGATCAATTTTCTATTTTTTTAGGCCTCAACGATCGTCATGATGTCACCTATCGATATGCAAAATGTGAGCGTGATCGGTATGCTTGAACCGATAGGAGGAGCACGAACTCAAACGAAATACATATGTCGCCTAACAACTCAATGCGGGCCGCTGATGTGAGGCTGAGGGCCGAAGGCCCGAAGCATAGTGACAATGCTTGTGAGCCCGAAGTTCGAGAGTGGTAGTTTATTGACGTTCATAGGTGCATGTAATTATGCCTTATTTGAAAAATAAATTACTTTTACTTTTTACTTTTAGTCCTAACAGAGTAGATTCTTCACGAAACATTTCAAACTTCAAACTTCTTTATCTGCAGAGAATAATTATATACAAAGAGATGATAAAATGATATTGAGGAACATTATTCTGCTATAAGTATTACAAATAATACTAGCATGCAAATAATTAAAACTTATCTAAATCTTATCTAAAAGGAACAACTTTATATTATAATATTGTTTTTCTTCCAATAGTTTTATTATGGTCCTTCGAAACATGTTGAAAGGCAATTGTTATATGTTTGGCGGTAACTTATTAAATAACTTCATGCACATGCAATAACATTGTCTTGCATAAAATGATGTTCGCGGGATGCGGTCGTGTGCCAGTCGCCCTGGATTTCTTGTATTACGGTGATATACATCTCTTGCTGTTTTAAACAAGTCAGGGTGTTTTTCAACAAATATACAGACCTCTAAGATGTATATACACGGCAATGGTAGTAATTTTAATTTCTTAAATATAGGCTTGAATGACTTATATTGATTTACACCACATATCGCTCTTAAGCATTTCTTCTGGGCTATAAAAGCCCTTTTGAAATTTGAACAGTTTCCCCATAAGACCAGTCCGTATCTTAATTGAGAACTTACGTAACCGCGATACGCGGTTAAGGTAGCTTCTAGGGTGGTAGTACGTCTAAGTCTTCTTAGTACATATACAAACCTATTAATCTTGTTACATACATTTTCGAATTGGGTTTCCCAATTTAAATAAGAGTCCAATTTTAAACCTAGAAATCTATCATTATTCATTTCATTAATAGTTTCGTCATTGTATTGTAAATTCAATGTATTATTAATTGTATTTAATTTTTTCATGCCAAATTGTACGGCATTAGTTTTAAACACATTAATTCTTAAATTGTGTTGTTCTAACCATTTAATTAATAATTCTAGTATTCCATTAATTTTATTTTCGTAATTATTATTATTATCATTTTTTTCTGTTGTTATAATTATTGAAATATCATCTGCAAATAGAACGGACTTACATGGAATCACATCCGGCAGCTCATTTATGTAAATGTTAAACAAAAGAGGTCTTAGAACACTACCTTGAGGTACGCCATAATCATTATATTTATACTCTGATTGATATATTGATGACTGAGGGACTGAAGTAGAGTGGCAGGGCATGCGAGGCCAAAGGCCGAGCATTCACACAAAGTGGGCTCTTTGCGTTGCCAAGGTTCTGGTCCCGGATTCGCACGTTGCAACTTAATGTATGTAAGTAAAGGCGTAATAGTTAGAATGAATAATTGACCCCTTTTCAAATCATCTTAAACGACTTTAAAAACATTTCGAGAGGAAGATAAATATTCCAGTCGCAGGCGTTTAAAATGTCGTATTTAATTTATATCTGGAACACAGTGAAAACATAAAAGTAGGTTTTCTGTGGGTGGCACCAAGCCGTCTGGAATCGCAAACGGCGTTTATTAAGATTTATTTGTACGGAAAATTTTACAATTCTCTATGGGATTAGGTTCGGTTTGTTATCTCATAAGTTAGCGTAACCCGCTCTTAGTCACTTTTGCAAATTTTTCGAAATTGAAACTGGCAGTTAATAAGTTTGATTTTAGAATGGTAGATAGCTGTCTTTTTTGATGGCAAAATGGCTACCAGCTTCAGATGCCGTAAGACTCTAGAAGTCTAGACCAAGCAAGACAACATTTCGAGCAAATAAATTGTAGACGACAACATATCCATCGTTTCTCTTTCTGTTGCTTTGCTATTGAAATGTTTAGTCGCAGCTGTTAGCGACGTTCTACCTATTTTTCTGAAATTATTGTGTAAAAGTAGGTAGACTAATGAATTTTAGAATTAAGGGTAGATTTTACTGTGGCTGAGCGCCTATCTGTGTTTTGAATGTGTGCGGTGTCATGCGATCAGTCAGTCTAAGCTATCCGCGCCAGACACCCACCTATTGTTTTTTTACTCCTCTCTTTTGTATTGTGTGTGCGATTTAGAAATATAAAGCTGTAAAACGTACTAAGTGTTCACCATTTTCACCTGGCGACGCCCGAAACCTTAACAGCAGCCTTATTGGTCTCCCATACAAACTACCACCCCCTTTTCAGCTCCTTAAGGAATATTTTTTGGTATAAAAACGAGTATATCCTTGCCGATGTCTCAAAATATCTCCATGTCAAATTTCATCTAAATCGTTCCAGCGGCTTAAGTGTGAACAGGTAATTTACAGACAGGCAGAGTTATTTTGGCATTAATAATTTTAAGCATGAAAGTATAGATTTATGTATGTTTCGTAATAAGCAAATCTAAATCTGAATACAAATTTTAATCTGCCCCTACCAACGTATCTTAGTCCCTCTACAGTAAGTAGTTAGGTAGGTAGCTAACCTGTTTCCTGGGAATGATACATTAGAGTATGCTTATACAATAGGTATTACAAGTAATACAATAAAAAATGGATTTCGTTCGTAAGGGCATAACAAGGCATAAGGGCATTAGGGCGTAAGGGCCTGGCTAGATGCTGACCAAGAGCAATCCCTTTTTTAATAAAAAAGGGCGAAACAGAAAGCTTACATCTAGTTAACACAATTAATTTAATTTAATTAAAATAATTTATTTCGTGTAACAGGAGACACATACAATAATATAATAATTGGAAACAAATTACATGGGAACATAGTGCATACACAGCTCTACCATTTAATCACACTGGCGGAAGTATGCAGCCCCGAACAGTGTAACACAGGTGTTCCCACACTTTTTTTCTCATATACCACTTTCTAAAGTTAACTGGTTCTGGTAGACCCCCTACACCACATTTCTACCATATTCCCAAAACCCCCATTTTTTGTCATGCCAACGTAGACCCCCGTCGAGTCTCCTGTGGACCCCTGGGGGTCCACCTGGACCACTTTGGGAACCCCTGGTGTAACATTATAGGACAGTCAGACCGATCCGCTATCATTCTTAGAATGGTATTGGGACTGTCCCGCACCCGGCATACCAGGCACTTGTGGCGTCACTCGTGTCATCCGTCAAATCTGACATGTTCTGCAACGCGCTATCGAAGTTTCTTAAATCAGTTGCATATATATAACTTCTAACCAACTCTCAATGGACTTCGGTCCCTGAGAGATCTCTCTATTGTCGTTTCTTCTTGTGACTCCTATCTATTGTAAATTATGTATATAGTTTGTAGATAACCCTTTCCTGTATATATTCCTCCTTGTACATTATCCTACCTAGGAGCAGCACATCTCATATCTACAGACTCAATCGTATAAAAACATAAAAATTAATGATTAATGAATAAACTATGATTTGCTAAAATTCATGAATAGCAACTTACGGAGGTTACGTTCATATTTGGAATGGATTCCTACTATTATAATTTATAATTTAACTATGACGTATCAAGCACTTAACCAAGCGGAGTAAATTGATTTAATTTAGAATCTCGCATTACGAGTACAATATCATCCAAATGGAACCCTGATTTCTATTTCACGCACCGCATGTACTCGTACAGCAATTCGATTAATTTCAAAATACAGCTTTTACTCCCTATACCACAACGTTAATTTATTTGTTTACAATTTCTGTAACACATTTGGCTCTTATTAAGTATGGAAGTACTTATGCTAGGGAGACTCCGCTTTTCCACAAGTTGGGTATAAACCAAGTACATGTGTATTCACTTCACCTGTGTGGTTCACTACGTATTCATCTGTGGCCGAAAACGCGAGTCGATAGGGACTCTCTTTGTGATAGTGTGTCCATTTCTAAAAACGGTAATAACTATATCTGTACCGGGTGCGGCCTGTCATAGGAGCAATAAATTAAACGGTATACTATTAAGCTCTCCAGCAATTATTTCCAAATGGTTTCAATAAAAAAAAACATTGTGTTATGCAAACTTAGCTTTCGTGTACTTTTTTACCCTAGTGGAACGATATTAATAAGTATTTATTTAAAAAACCCTATTAAAAAAAATCCCAAAAATATCCTTTTAAACCAAAAATGCAACAACGATTATGAGTCATAACTTGATGCAACCTCAAAATCAGCATCGACTGGCGCGTTATAATCTCTGGGTGCCAAGATGCATTACTTGGAGGTCATAACTTTAGATCAAAATTACTCCCAATTGAAAAAATCTGAGGGCCGAAGACCCGAAGCATAGAGGCAAGACACGTGAGTCCGACGGTAGAGCCTCCCAACAGAGTGGATTCTTCATTCATAAGGCTGAGGGCCGAAGACCTGAAGCAGAGTGGCCGAAGATGCGAGGCCGAAGTCCGATAATTCACACAGAGCGGGCAATTTTATGTAATGCCGAGGGCCGAAAGCCCGAAGCAGAGAGGCAAATCAGCCAATAGAGAGGGACCCTCATGTAAGGCTGAGGGCCGAAGGCATGATGCAAAGCGGCAATGCACGCGAGGCCGAAGGCCGAGAGTCCCAACAGAGCGGGTTCTTTGTGTAATGATGATGGCCGAATATGTGAAGCAGAGCGGGCTTGTTATATATGGCTGAGGGCCGAAGGCTCGAAGCATAACGGCAAGGCACGCGAGGCCGAATGCCGAGCATACCAACATAGTGACTCTTTTTGTAAGGCTAAAGGCCGAAGGCCCCAAAGGCTAGCCATCGTGGCACTGCCTGTCCTTGACTGTCTTATAAGCGAACCAGAGGGCCGAAGGCTGGAAGGAAAGCAGCAAGGCAAGCGAGGCTGAAGGCTGAACGTCACATTATAGCGCACTATTTATGTTTGGCTGAGGGCCAAAAGCCCAAACCTGACCGGGGACTTTCTCGACATTTTTGTAAAGATTGCATCAAAATTCGTTCAACCGAGCCCTTTTCACGTGATGCGCGGTCAAGTAAACAGACAAACAAACAAAAATTCTCAAACTGTTGGAACGTGGTCTGTTATCGATTCTAAGTATCCCCAGCCAAAAAACTGGCAACCTTACTTCTCTTCTCGAAGACCTCACGCTTCGAAAATAAATGCCATACGATTATTATTATTTTATTATCCCCAGCCAACTTTTTTTCGAATATCTTCCATGTACAGCCTTTCAGCTTTATTATATGTATAGATGCGAAAGTTTTGATGTTTGGATGTTTATTACTCAATTCCGCAAAAACGGCTAAACAGATCAAGATGATTTTTTGTATACTATTAGTACATTAATAATAATTCTCTATTAGACAGGCAAGAACCCATGAAAATAAAATTACAATGACATCAATAAATAACACATATACCTACTTACAATTAGTCAAACAGTCAAGTTATAGAAACATTCACATACAATAAAAAGTTTACTCGGCCGTTCATAGACCGGTAGGTATTTATTGCTGCTTGCGCCAGTAGGTATTTATTAAATTCGTTATAATCCTTGGCTAATATCGAGATAATCTCATTTTTCTCCCCCTTTTATCTCCGAAACTACTGGGGTACTGGGCCCTAAATAAAAATAAAATACACAAAATATGTAGTTCTATACCCATAGATTACAGTAATATGTATAAGAACCAATAGTTTTTGAATTATAGCTGAAAAGCAGCCTTGTCCCAACAAAAGGACTTAAGTGCCGTAAGTTTCTTATGAATAAGATTTGCTGCATCCCTACACCCATCAATCTACAATAGAGTAAGCAACAAATTAACAATAAAAGAACTTACTATTTTTCAATTAAAACGCAAGCTGCACGAGTGGTTGAGCACCTTAAGTTATTCGGAATCTGAAGGCCTTTTGAAAGGAATCTAAAACACTGATACCGAAAAATACACACACACACACACACACATTCACTCACATCAATCTTTCACTCACACAACTTACCCACTAGATATATACTCTATCCATGTTAACTTACTCGTATGTAGTACTTAGTTCTAGGTTATTTTATAATATTAGCTTGTTTGTTTAATGCACAATCGTTTGTTTAGTTACTAAATGTTTCGCGTCATTTTATTTTGTAACTCGGCTTCGTACTGATTTCCTACAGGACAGGCTTCGCCTAGTGTAGGAGTCAGGCCAACAATGGCAAAGGCACAAAAAAAAAGTAAATTATAATGTACTACTCGTATAATAGACATATGTTAATATAAGGTACTGTGCTGTAACTGTTTGCAATGAATAAATGATTTATGATTATTTATGATTATGATTAATATACGACCTTTATTAATCCAAAGTACAGGATAGTGGTTTTAAATGTGAAGTAGTAGTGGGTACGGAATATTGCGCCTCGCCGGGTTTTTGTTTATTTATCGTTAACAACCCTATATTTTTGTATGAGCATACACTATAATTCATCGCGTGCCTGCCTCAAATAATTGCCCAATAAATTACCTTCGGCACACATTTACTACATAATGTAACACGGGTACAAGCCATTTAACTAAGTGGCCGGGATATTTACTCATCGATAAATATGAAGGGGAAAAGAATAACAAATATAAGCATTTAATGCCAATTCAAAACAAAATATCCTACTTAATATTATTAATGCGAAAGTTTAGATGTTTCGGACGTTTGGATGTTTGTTGCTCAATCACGCAACAGCGGCTGAATGGATTACTATGAAACTTTATATAAAAATATTCTGCAGGTATCCTGGATTAACACAAAGAATACGTTCATCCTGTACCCTAGACTGCACATCCATCCATCTATTCATCAACATATCGGCAGAAACTTTCACGTTTATTAAATTATTAGGATAGGATAATAGGATTAGGATAGTATTTTGTTGTAATAATTTCAAATAGTGAGTTTTTTTATGTTTTGATTTTTACCAAACCGTGTAGAAGATGGACATAAAAATATTGTTTATATTTATCTCCAAATGAAAACGCGGTCTATTCGTGGCACTTTTTTTATTACGTTTTCTTTCGTCTTTTGTTTTATTTGTATTGTAAATATTACTCCGTTTGTATATATTTCTGTACTGTGCTATGAATAAATGTTTTTCTTTCTTTCAATTAAGGCTTGGTTTGATGTACAGACTTCCAAATATAAATATTTACTGTATGTTTCAAATTCTATTCTTTTAGACTAGATTTCAGACGGTAGTTATCAACGTTCCGTTCGCAACTAAGTCAACTTGATTTGTGTGTTTCAACTCGATTTCTAAGTCCATTTTATTTCAGTTGTTTGCGCCTAATCCTGATTTATTTTCTGACAAAGTACTTATCTTATTTTCGGGATATTTCTCGCAAGAGTAGCGATCATCGATAAAAAACAAAGAACCATAATGAAATTGATTTGTAAATATACTATTCATACAGTCCTGTCATGATAACCAATTATACCTCCCTAAACTTGTGCTTACTTGCTTCATCTTTCATAAAGCCTAAGGTTTGGAATTCTCTGCCGGTATCTCTATTTCCAAGTTCATATAACCTAGACCTTTTTAAGGCACGAGTGAATAGGCATCTTCTGGATGAGCTCGCTTCATCGTCGGCCTCATCTTTGCCCCCTGGCTTGATGCTGGCCGAGAGCAATCCCATTTTTAATTTAAAAAAAAACTCTAAAGCTTAATCTAAAATCATACTTATCACATACTTAACACTAAATGCTTCCAATCAACACCTGTCTTTCTGAATGTGTTCGACAATATACCGAATTTGAAACAAAAAGCTGGTAATATACTATGAACATGTTTTAGGGTGTATTGTACCGACTCAAGCAATAAATTAATGGTTTATTTTGCTTACAGAAGATTCCATGCTAAATTGAATTTACATGTGTTACATGTAATTGCTACATGTGTTAGTGTATTTGCGGCGTCCCATTTAAGACTAACCATAATGACGCGACGGCAGGTTCGGCAGCAGAAGCGGCTGCAAGGCTTAAACGTTTGCTCGTTTGAAATACGATGGTTGAGAATGACAGAAGCTATTGGCCATTCCATGCATTGAGGTGCCAAATGCTATAAATCTACTTCAACGTAACGTTTTTTCAACAGATATTTAGATTAAGTCCTATTTTTACAGAATTTTCCGACAAGATTCCTATTGTTAAATTATAAAGTACTTTTTCTGACTGTAATAATATACAGAATTAATTCAACTTTAACCAAATAAAAAAAAAAACTCGAATAGAACAAAAAGCCATCAATGTCACTGGAATATTGAATATTCGTATTAACAGTCCACATAGTTCAAATTTTGCTCGTGTACCGCGAATCAAACAATACTGGCCCAAACAATAGCACCTTTCAAATATTCACGGTATTCGGTCTGACAGACATAACCAGTATTGTTTTCATATGAATTTTTCATTCGGTTACTGAATTCATAAACCTTTTCGTTCTATATTTCAAAAAATCAAAATCAAAATACATTTATTACCGCAAACACAAAAAATATAAGACAATAAAGGTATACAATAACTTATTTCTAGATAGGTACATATTTAAGTGCAAGGTAATGGGTACCAGTCTCAGCGTATGCTAGGCGTGCTACCCAGCGCTGATATTCAGCTTGGTCCCTGTGACAGGATTGATCGCAACCCTACGGGCATAATACACACACAATATTTGTATGTATAAAAAAAGGAGTAAATTCACTGGTACAATTCGATTTTGAGAAATATTTTATGTAAGCTATAGTAATATTCACTCAATAGCTGTTTGAACGATGCTTTGTGCTAAGGTCTTGTTTATGTATAGTAAGCCAAAAAGTTATCTACTAGTACTAGTACCATAATTGAGTCTTTGACCAGTGTGTGATCGCCAGTGATGCTGATGACATATGGCACTGAAACGTGGTCCCTTAATATGGGCCTCATAAGAAGACTCGAAGTCAGCCAACCAACAATGCCTACCCACCCAGGGACGGACCCAGCGACGACCCAGAATCGACATCTCTAGAGACGACAAATAAAAATAAAAATGGGACAAGACCAGAGAGGAAGAAAATAAAAATAAACCCAAATTTAATAATAGTACTATATTTTAGTATTTGGTAGTATCACCACAATCAATTTTATTGTAACGCCATGTAGCGTTAGTAATGGAACTAAAATTGAAAAGTTTGAGTGTAGGGCAGCTAACTTAATATAAAAGCTACAATATTTTCTTTTTAACCGACTTCAAACAAAGGAGGAGGTTCTCAATTCGTCGGAATATTTTTTTTAATGTATGTGCACCGATTACTCGGAGACTTTTTTTTATACCACGTCGGTGGCAAACAGGCGTACAGCCCGCCAGATGGTAAGCGGTCACCGCAGCCTATGGAAAATTTATATTTACACTCCTTTCTTAATTATTGGACCGATTTCAAAAAATCTTTTTTTTTTTAAAGGGTATGGTCCCATTGTCATCAAGCCTAGATCTGATAACGGGATCTTGGAAAAATCGAGGAAAATCCTCAAATTATATACCTAGGCCGAGTAAGATGGAAAAATCGAGGAAAATCCTCAAATTATATACCTAGGCCGAGTAAGAGTGGAAAAGTATAGAGTCGGCTTTATTTTTGTTGTAGGAAACCAATTCACCAAGAGATGGCGCTGGCGTCGACATAGAACGCGCTAACGACATGTCGACGTAGAATCATGACTACCGAGCTGTAAGATATCATTTGCTGTCTTGTGGCCTTGTGTTAGGCGCTCCTACGTACTTGGTTGGCTGCATTCAAGTCATTGAACACCTTCCAATACGTTTGTGCATCGGGAACTACTTTGGGTCGCAGTACCGTGTCTCTTTCGAAACGCCTGCTGTTTCCTGAACAGTATAGTGCTAATCAGTGTACCTGTCTTAAATAAACTTCGCCGCTTAACCACATACGCTGTTTTCGTCTACGAAAGTGTAACCACCCTTACATTGTTAAAAATTCACTTGTCTTCAAAGAAGTATCCACTTCAGAAAATCCCTGTGACCGGACTGAACGCCCATTTAAATTATAAAGCTTTAAACCTAATAAATAAAATCGGACACAGCTAAATGGACCTCAATTCCTCCATTAAGAGAAATAAAACAAATATTGGAATAAGCACTTAATAATATCTGCTCAAACGGGAGCCTGGAACAAAATGGATTATCTCTTTCGGTACAAAAACGACGATTTCTGCAACAAAATGTTTGACACTTACGCTCTTTTTTGTATAGGTATTTGTGTTGAAAGGATTCTTATCTTGGGATTAGGTTTGAGCCGCCATAATTTGCTTTATATACGATAAATATACTCTTTGAAATACGTATGATACGAGTACTTCAGGCTGAATTCGATTTAAATAAAAGAATACATAAATAAGTTTTGGTATACGTTTCATTTTGTCTATCCTTTGGTTCCTGTTCTCCACAAATTGCTTATAGGTGAACCGGACGAGATTCCTTACAGCGATAAGTGCACCTTTTTACGTATAGGTATAACCGAATTTCTTTATTACTTCTGTAAACAGGGATAAGGATTAAATTGAAGTTTAATTTTTTTATACACTTTACCATTTACTTGTATATAATCAAAGCATCTTTGTGTATGTTTGCACAATTTAAATTTGAAAACAGAATAATTTTGTTATTATGATTACTAAATAATTAAGAAGTGTAGCATAATGCTATATAGTTATCTTTATAACCGACTTCAAAAAAAGGAGGAGGTTCTCAATTCGTCGGAACAATTTTTTAAAATATTTTTATGCATGTACACCGATTACTCGGAGACTAGTGGACCGATTTCAAAAATTCCTTTTTTGTTTGAATCGGTGTGTTTTTCCAGTTGGTCTCATTGTTACCAAGTCTGGATCTGATGACGGGATCTTGGAAAAATTGAGGGAACTTCTTAAATTATATATGTAGCAGGAGGATGGGATCTAGCAGGAGGATAGAATCTGAAAAAGTTTGGAGGTATATTTATTTGTAGATGAAATCTCTAAAAATGCTTTAATGATTTTAATTAAGTTTACAATTAGGGGCGAAAAATCGATCTAACTTGGTATAGTCTTCAGAAAAAATCGTATTCTCCGGAAAAACACAGGGAAAGCCAGGTCACCCAGGCACTAATATTAGTATCTTTAAACGAGCAAATCTTGATAATTATTTATTTCGGGGATCGTGGAAACCGCTCTCTAACAATTTCGACGAAATTTAGGCGACTTCCTGCATGACTTGGTAGGGCGGGAGTGATATGTCATAGGTATTTTGCTCTTTTACGTAAGCTTACTGATGTGATGTGACATTCCCTCACTTGACGATATACTTTCAGTATTACGTTTGCGCAGTAGTAATACCATGAGTAGAAGTGGGGTAGTACAGCATTGGTATCGGTTGACACTGACAGCTGACAGTTTTCTCATATCGTACTGCTTCCGCAGCGACAAATCAGGAAGGCGCCTTACTGTTCGATTAATTCCGCCCTCATGTGAAGGAACCAAGCTTTAAAAAAACCCGCGGGTCTGAACGTAACCTAATGTTTACTCACGTGGATGGGTGGTTCCTGGGGCCCAATTCTCGGATTCGATCGAGATGATCTCTATTAGAGATTCCATACAAGTGACTCATTCTATACAATGTCACGATAGACATGCATCTCGATCGGACCTAGAATTGGCCCCCTGGATCCTGCCGGCGCAAGCTTCAGTATCGACGGGAGGCATCCCGAAGTATTCAAGCCTGAGGATAAAATGTTAGAACATCATGCACACACTACATACATAACACGCCAGAATTAAAGATGATTCACGGAACGGTAGACCGTTCCGTGTCCGGGCCCGCCGGCGTATTTCTCTAGGAAAAAACGGGCCGGCCCGGACACGGAACGGCCTACTGTGAATCATCTTTAATTCTGGCGTGTGATGCATGTAGTGTGTGTACTGTTCAGAACGGGGTATTTACCATATTTCGGCGTAGCGGCAGGCAGGTTCATTTATTCTAATGTCAATGACCATTTTGCTTGAAATCTTATACTTACACGCCACTCTAAAATTTTCACAAATATGGGAGATCGCGGCTTTATACAGATTTTACACTGCGTGGCCCAGGGTACAATACGCGCGCTATGTTATACACAATACATTATTCAAAGCAAGACCAATTGGTCAGATTCTCAATACGCACCAGGTTTGCGCGAATTTTAACAAGATAACATACCGACCGGACAAAATCACATAAGAACTCGTTCAACTCAATAACTAACTGTCAGTCGACATTATTGACTGATACAAAGTCATCCCAATGGCGGGACGCATTCAAGCCAACTTCTAGGCGCTTTGACGTTTTAAAATAGAGCCTGATCGGGCTCGAACATTTATAATTCAGGTGTTTGCGGAGGCGAAAAACCCCAGACATCAGAAAAAAGTAGACTCGCATTAAGCCACATGACTTTTCATACAGTTGTCTCGTTAAATCCTTGGTGCACTAAAATGAGTTAGAATGCGACATATAATACGATATCGGTTGTTAACGAATTGTCTCCATCTGAAAGCACACCAGGATGTTAAATCCCATATAAACTTAACACACCAAAACGTCAGTTCAGTACAATTTTCAGTTATGAAGACGGAGACACTGTCAGATGTCACTTGCAAGTCTGTCTTTCTCAAACTTTCAGATTTTATGCATTAGTGAGAATAGATCAGATATACAGGAATCGTTCAACTTAAATGAGTTGATCTGCTGTCTATGGGAAAACTCGTGTTCTTAGGGAAAACACAAAAGATGCCCAGGTACTAAGTCTTCTTGCAAGCGCATTGATTTCGAAACTTGTTTTACTCTAACGAGGTTGAATTTTACGTTGACCTGTCTTTCATTAATAAAAAGAACAATCATGCCTCAAGGAGATAAAGATCAAAAGAAGTATAAAGTATTTTAATAGGCTTTAAAGTAGGTAATTACAATTACTACTTTCATTTGGCACATCTTTTCCGGTTCTTCTAATTCGCAAGAAGCTTCATTATGGAAAGAAATAAAAAAAACAGACTGGCATTTCCTCCTGAAAATCATGCCAATTTGAACCTTAAGTCTGTAACATCAAGTCTATAATGAGAAATACTTATCATAGGTATTGTGAGAATACACCTGTCATAATATATAAGTAATGGCAATAAGGGAAATATTCGAAGAATATAATGGAAAAGCTGCTGTTAAGTATCAAACCATATTTCGTACAATATGTTGAGATTTTAAACCCACTGATATGAGCTGGGCTTCGAACCCACGACCAAGCTTGACACCCACAAGTTTGAACCACTAGCATCAATATAACAAAAATGCACATTTTATAATACAATTTTGTTGCGTGTCCAATACAGGTCTGTTTCAAACTCCATCCTAGTTATCCCTCAAACGGTTACGAATAACACGCCTAAACCGACACATTAAATAATAACCAAACTTTAAGACAACAACAGCAGAAAGTTGTGTTTTGCTTACAATTATTTCTATACTTACTTACACCTCTGGCGCAGCGACCCAAAGTGTGTCTTGTACGAGTGTACGCCACTGATCCCGATCCTGCGTCATTTCCTTCCACGAGTCAACTTGAAGCTCGCATAGATCGACCTCCACGGCATCGGCCACACTGTATAGATACAGTGTGCCAAAAAAATATGGTATCAAATCTTCCCTTTTCCGGTAAAGAGATGGGATTCGACCCCCGGATGTACTGGTTCTGAAGATTTTAAATTTAACCCTGTTTCGCCATCGCAGTCACCGGAGTGCCTATAAATTGTGTGATAATGACAATATATAGATATATACCTAGACTCACCCCAATTTATTCACTTTCTTCACAATTATACCGGCCGGCACTTAATATTTTGCAGTAGTACAAATTTCAGCTATCTTGTTCACGACAGTTCCAATCGAGACTAGCCTAGAGGGCGGCCGACCGGGCGTTTCCCACTCGGTTTGCGCAGGTAGGCTCTTTTGACGGCACGGTCGTCACCCATTCGCTCTAGATGACCAAGCCAACGAAGTCAAAACGCATTATTATTTCTATAAGGAAGGAATAAATACTCATTATAGGGATAATTAGCACCAAAGCCACTCTGATGAACGCATGGCAAGGAGCGCAGATTAAAAATAGTGTATCTCACGTCTCAACTAGAATGGCTTTGTATAAAAAGCTGACAATATATTCATTTAATATATATTTAAAGGCGTGCTTTGGAAGGCACGTTAAGCTATTGATCCCGGTTGCTGTCTATGATAGCAGTCTTTAAGCCAAGTTAGAGACCTCCGGGCGGCTTGAGAACTTCTAACAGTCAAGTTGCCCACTCACTTGACAAGCCTAATCCCAATAAGGTCTAGTTTCCCCCTCGGGTTGGAAGGTCAGATGGCGGTCGCTTCCGTAAAAACTAGTACCTATGCCAAATCTTGGGATTAGGTAGCGGACCCCAGGCATCCTTCAGGATGCAACTGTACTGGGAATAACGCTATATAAGAGGATGATGATCCCACTAATATTATAAATGCGAAAGTTTAGATGTTTGGATGTTTGGATGTTTGGATGTTTGTTGCTCAATCACGCAAAAACGGCTGAATAAATCAAGATGATTTTTTGTATACTAACAGTATGTAATCTGGATTCACTTATAGTATACTTTTTGTCCCGATAATCACCCTCAAAGGGATGAAATCGGGGGTGCAAATATGGTCTATGAAACGGGGTGATTTAAATCCTCATACGCCATTCTAAGCTTTAAGCTTCAGCCAATTGGGAGTATAACGGCGTGTCAATAAATTTAACTTAAAGCCATAGCAGAATTTGACGTATTGTAAACAAGCTGACGTTTCGAAATGTCAGAGCCGAAATATCATAATTCCTTCTGATTGATGACGCTATTTTTGAGCATAACCTTTAAGCAATTAGGTCTATTATTGCGTGTAAATCAAAATAAATTTGCGATACTTTGGAATTGAGTGTCTTCATATGCTTAAATACAAAAACAGCTGCTTCAATGCAGTCTTTGTATCGTCGGTGTACCATTTTATTTTGTCGTGTATAATTTTTTCGTAATTGGTGATCCTTCACACAATAATAACTGTTTGATATAAGAGATCACTTGGGATGGGCAGCCCAATCGTCAACATCGACGGTTGAAGCACCTTAGATCTATGCTCAAAGTAAATACAATATATATACTGAGATAGAGATACCAGTGAAATACTCTACATAGATCATAGCGCCGTTGTGTATTTAGTAAGAACTAACCGCACGACCGCTGCATCCCTGTCACTTCAATATGCAAGTGTGATAGAGATAGCACCCAGTGACATCTGGTACAAACAAGTTAAACTAACATTTCCATAGAAAAATTTGTACTTCGAGCTGAAAGGCCCCCGGATCTATGCTTATTCGTATACATATAATACAACATAGTACATATTATACAATACAGCTGGATAAATCAATGGAGCGATTTGAGGGCCCTTGGCATCGAAACAGAACACATTTCAACAGTTTTAAGAATTCGTGTCTGTTTGTCTATCGGTTTATATGTCTAGGCATTGTAACTCTCGGCCTTCAGCCTCACGTGCATTGCCATTCTGCTTCGGGCCTTCGGCCCTCAGCCTTATATAAGGGGCCCGCTCTGTTGGCTACCTTGCCACTCTGTGTGAATGATCGGCATGAGGAGCCCGCTCTGAGTGAATGATCTGCCTTTGGACTTGCATGCCTTGCCCCTCTGCATCAAGCCTTCGGCCCTACATAAGGAGCCCGCTCTGCTGGGACTCTCGGCCTTCGCCCTCGCGTGCATTGCCACTCTAGGCCTTAGACCCTACATAAGGAGCCCGATCTGTTGGGATGCTCAGCCTTCGCTCTCGCACTCCATTTCGGCCGGTTAGTCATCAACTTTACATGAAGAATCCACTCTGTTGGGAAACTCGGCCTTCGGCCTCGCGTGTCTCGCCTCCCTGCTTCAGGCCTTCGGCCCTTAACCTTACATAAGAAGCCCGCTCTGTGTGAATACTCGGCCTTCCGCCTTGCATGTTTTGCCACTCTGCCTCCGAACTTTCGAACATCATACTTATATGAAGTACCCGCTCTGTTGGGACGTTTTACGGAAGAACTGCGTAGCGAGACTTTTATCATTGTACATGTAATATTTTACGGACTTCATTCGTCTAGAATCGGAACATTTGATATTCTGAAATATGCTTACTCATTCGTTTTGAAAGCACGAGCACGTAGCACCAACTCCCGTTACAATCGGACACTTTTACTTGAAGTTGTAGATGATTATATATACTTAAGACAGACTGTCCAGTTAGGTAGGTCCAACTTCGAGAAAGGGGTTAATCGTCGAATCCAACTCGGCTGGGCAGCGTTCGGGGAAGCTACGGCACATCTTTTGGTCCAATATTCCGCCGTGTCTCAAGACGAGGCTCTTTGACCAGTATGTGTTGCCAGTGATGACATATGGCACTGAAACGTGATCGCTTAGTATGGGCCTCATAAGAAGGCTCAAAGTCACCCCAAGAGCAATGGAGATGGCTATGCTGGGAGTATCTCTGCGTGATCGTCTCAGAAATGAGGCCATCCGCAGTAGAACCAAAGTAACCGACATAGCCCTCCGAACCGCTAAACTTAAGTGGCAGTGGGCGGGGCATATTGCACGTAGAACCGTTGGCCGTTGGGGAGGAAAGGTTCTCAAGTGGCGACTACGTACCAGAAGGCGCAGCGTGGGTAGGCCCCCCACAAGGTGGACTAAAGACCTGGTAAAGGTCGCAGGTGTCCGCTGGATGCGGATGGCAAAGGAACGATCATTGTGTCACTCTTTGGCGGAGGCTTACGTCTGGCAGTGGACGTCTTTCGGCTGATATGATGATGATGATGATTTGTTTTAAAAAAAGGATTCCTATTAAAATTTGCCGTGCGCGTGCTCTTTAGAGCATGTCATATTGTATGCACATATGTCATTTTTCAAAGAAATAGATATTCTAACCCTGCCGTCCCTATACGTATTTGAAATAATAATGTATGTTAGGAAGAATTTGTGCAATTTCCCAACCAACGCTGATAAACCAATAGCCACCAGAAACACTGGGAAACTGAAAATAACCTTCTATAGACTAGTAAAGGCGAAAAAGTCCTTCTTGGGAAATTGTATTAAATTCTACAATAAAATTTCAAAACACATTACTGAACTTAGCAATTCTAAATTCAAATCTGTAGTAAAACAAACACTTATTTTAAAAGCATATTATAAGGTAGACGATTACATCATGGACAGGGATGTTTGGCAGTGATAGTGTCCTGCACGGCTAATCTATCGCGAAAATAGGTTTTCTACTGTAGCTTGTTATTTTTGTAGTAACTGAGACTGTAATTTTATATTTAACTATACAATGTATACGGGGAGATGGGCCTCGTTAGCATTGGCCTGCAACCTGTCTAGGGGAAGGAAAACCCCGATATAAAACCCCTAATCCAAGGTGTTAGCCGACCCGTGCCAAGGGATGCATGGCCAGAGGGGAGTCTGGTGTCGAACGGAGGGTGTCTGTGCTGGTGGTCACAGGGCACAGTGGTAATCCACCTTACCACAGTATAGGGCTCTGCTGTGATGGACCTTTAGTTCCCTATTTACTCGTGGGAACGCTATGGAGATTGGAAAAAATAAAAATCATCCGCATGGCGGCGACGCGGTCCGCCACCCGTCACGTCACGTTTCCAGTGGGGGCGAAAAGCGGCTCACGGAGTGCCGTTTTGCTACGTTGAATGTTGGAGGAGGAATGGAAGGAAAAATGAATGAAGTAAGGCAGATGATGGATAAAAAGAGGATTGATGTTCTTTGTGTAAATGAGACAAAACGGAAAGGGTGTGACACCACGAAACATGGACCCTATACAGCGTACTGGTCTGGAGTGACCGTTTCAGACAGAGCATGTCAGGGGGTTGGTGTCATACTTTCAGCTAGGATTGCCAAGTGTGTGAATGAATTTGAATGCGTGAGTCCCAGATTAATATGGGTCAGAATGAAATTAGGACTGACTCGTATCTTTGTTGTTGGGGTATATGCCCCTGTAAACCTGGGTACGAGAACATCACAGTCGACCCAGGAAGAGGGAAAACAGTTCTGGGAGGAATTAAGGGATGTCACAAGTAGATGTAAGGATAATGAAAGGTTGATTATGTTAGGTGATTTTAATGCATGGGTAGGGGTAAAGCGAGATGGATTTGAAAAGGTTCTGGGTACTCACGGTGACGAGAGAGTGAATGAGAATGGTGAGAGTTTGTTAGATATTTGCCTCGAGAGAAATCTTTTTGTGACAAATACAATGTTTGCCCACAAATGGATTCATTTGTACACGCGTGAGGCGGAGAACGTAAGAAAGAGTATGATTGATTTTGTGATAGTGGACGAAAGATTGAGGAAGAATGTTCTGGACACTAGGGTGTATCGCGGGGCCGGAATAAATACAGACCACTTCCTGGTGATGAGCCGAATGAAAGGGCTGTTTCAAGGATGGCGGCATCGACCTCGTATATTCACTAGTGTTCTGGAGAGAATAAAAGTAGAAAATTTGCAAGAGGAAAGTGTGGCTGATGAGTATATTCATAAACTAAAGGAAAATCTTAGAGAGATAGATGATATATGCGAGATTGATCAACTATGGAATGGTTTTAAAGATAAGCTTGTAAGTACAGCCAGGGATGTATGTGGTGTGAAAGAAAGGAGCAAAGGGAAGAAGAAGAAGAATGTATGGTGGGATAAAGAGGTACAAAAGGCAGTAAGTGAGAAGAAGAAAGCGTGGCTAGATTGGTTGGCGATAAGAGCTGACCAAAGAAGTCAAAAAGCCACGCTTGAAGACGTGAGTGAAAGGAAAAGTAACTATAAAAGGTTGAATGTTCTGGTAAAGGAGGTAGTTAAAAGAAAGAAAGATGAACAGAATGATGAGATGGATCAGAGGTTGTCTCAGGATTTCCGGGCAAACAGAAAGTTTTTCTGGAAAGCCATTCGACTAGCCAGAGGTAAAACTCAGACCTCAGAGCTAACCTCGATTAGAGACCAGCATGGAAGTTTATTGAATGATGAGGAATGCATATTAGGGAGATGGAAGGAATATTTTGAAGGTTTGTTTGAGAGAGAAGAGGAAAATACGTCAGGAGTGAATGATAATCCACTGCCACATGAGGAGTGTAGTATTAGTATGGATGAAATTGTAAAAGCTTTGAAAGGAATGAAACCAGGAAAGGCAGCGGGGTATGATAGAATTTCAGTCGAGATGCTGAAGGCTGGGCAAGGCGTCGTAGCAAGTCAGTTGTATCGCCTTTTCAACTTATGTTTTAATACCGGCATAGTTCCAAAAGATTGGTGCAAGGCGGTCATCGTGCCACTGTACAAGGGAAAGGGCTCACAACTTGACTGCAAGAACTACAGGGGCATTAGCTTACTCAGCATCGTTGGCAAATTATATGCGAAAGTGTTGATTGAAAGGGTAATGCAAGAAACCGATGAGAAAATATGGGATGTACAAGCGGGATTTAGGAAAGGTATGGGATGTACGGATCAGGTCTTCTCTTTACGATGCATAGCCGAAAAATATTTGGCCCAAGGTCAAAAGGTCTATTGCGCGTTCGTGGATTTGGAGAAGGCCTATGACAGAGTGGTGAGGAATGAACTTTGGTCGGTACTGTCCGGATATGGAGTGAGCGACCATCTCATTCAAGCTCTGAAATCTCTCTACGAGGATTCCTCTGCTTGCGTGAGAGTAAACGGGTCCTACACTGAATGGTTTAGCATCGAAAAGGGTGTTAGACAGGGATGTGTAGCGTCACCGTGGCTGTTTAATCTATTTCTGGACAGTTGTTTGCAAGATTTGAAAGACGATGAATGTGGGTTGGAAATGAATGGGTTGCTTATCAAATGTCTACTCTACGCCGATGACCAGGTTTTATTAGCGTCATCGGCTGAGAAGCTACAGAAGATGGTAACTAGCATGCACAGATTATTTGCGAGAAAAGGAATGAAAATGAATGTAAGCAAGACGAAAGTGATGGTATTTGAAAGAGATGAGTGTATGACAGTTTGTGAAATTGCTGTAGATGGAGAGAGGTTGGAGCAAGTGGATGGGTTTGTGTATTTGGGGACTTTGTTCACGAGAGACGGTAAGCATGAAGGAGATATTGAAAGGAGAGTGATAGCTGGGAATCGAGTGAATGGGGCACTTCACGCCTTTATGAGTAGCCAGAAAGTGTCAGAAAAGGCGCGGCTGGCCGTGCATAGAGGAGTGTTGGTGCCGACACTAATGTATGGTAGTGAAAGTTGGGTGTGGCAGAAGAAACATCAGAGTCGAGTGAATGCAGTGGAAATGAGAGCGCTGAGAAGTATGTGTAGCGTTACTTTGAGAGATAGAGTGAGAAACACCGTTATAAGACGGAGGTGTGGAGTGAATGAAGATATAGTGACGAAAATTGAGAAAGGTATGCTAAGATGGTTTGGACATGTAGAGAGGATGGATGAAAGAAGATTGACAAAACGAGTGTATGAAGGAAGAGTGGATGGAAAAGTTGGAAGGGGAAGACCTCGGCGAACGTACTCCGACCAAATCGGAGACATTCTGCAGAAAGGCCAGGTCAGGAGTACCCTAAATCGGCGCGCATGCATGAAGAATGTTATGAAAGTTCATGAAGAGAAAGTTGTATCTCAGGATCGTAGCAAGTGGAAATCCGTGATCTCTGCCTACCCCTATGGGAAACAGGCGTGATTATATGTATGTATGTATGTATGTATATTGTTTTGAAAAAATGACACCTCGCCGAGTTTCTTACGCCGGTTCATCTCGTGGCAGAGGTTTATTTTTCCGAACCGGTGGTAGTTTATTGACGTTCATAGGTGCATGTAATATGCCTAATCTGAAGAATAAACTACTTTTAATTTAACTTTTTTTACTTTTATGTAATCATTTCTTAAGGGGGTGTAAAGAAGTGTAAAATATGTATGAAAACAAATAATTCTAAAGCGAGAATGACTTCTACGCAGACGAAGTCGCGGGCAAAAGCTAGTTTAATATATATTTAAAGCTTATTTATTTATTTATACTAAGACGGTGGCAAACAAGCTTACGGCCTGCCTGATGGTAAGCAGACACTGTAGCCTATATAAGTATAATAATAAATATTGATGAAAATAAACAGTTATTTCAGGCCAGGAAAACCCATTAGGTTGTTAGTAGCAATGCACCGAGGAGAAGTTTCATAAGTTGCGAAACTTCTATGGAGAATATTCTCTGGAACTTAAATTTAATAAACAATCTTATAGTGTCAGGACCGACGTAGACACACGCCATTTTAAATATTATGCCTACCTGGTTTACTAATATGTGGCGTGTAATATTATATATTACACAAAATGTTAAAGTTCTCATGGGAATATTCTCACAGAGAACTTTCTAAGTTGCTTTCATGTAATTTCTCGGAAATTTCCGAGAACATTTCTGCAATTTCTGCAATTTGCACATTGCTAGTTGTTAGTTACATTTAAACCTTAATTTATGTTAGTCTCATTTTACATTAACTACGGTGCAATACACGTAAATATTTAATAGACATTAAATTAGACTGATATAAAATTAAATTAAAATAAATTGTTATTTTATTAACATAACATTAAATTAATTGTCATAATATTCACTTACTAATTGGTGGCCAAGCATTATTTGCCTCCGCTTGTTATATGTGGGGCAGTCAGATTTACTTGACAACACCATCAGGATGCTGCTGCTACTCCGAGCGCGGCAGAGCAGGGAGGCCACTTTCTTGCGGATGATAGCGTCAAACCCATTCGTACGCCCTTCCGCAAACATTCCTGACGCACTACAGAAACGGGGCAGCCTCATCAGCATCCTAAAGATGTTGTTATACTGCACGCGCAGTGCTCTGACAGTCTTTGAGGTATATTTAACCCACATACTGCTCGTATAAAAAGACTGGCAGTATGATTTAAAAAGTGCCACCTTAACCTATTTCGAGCATCTACCCAATTTGCGCGCGATCATTTTGCCCCTAACTGCCAGTGCTCTTCGCTCCCTTTCTATGTCACTGTTATCACTTAGATCTTCGGTGACTATATGGCCCAGGTATTTAAATTTAACAACTACCTGAAGAACGACTACACGACTATAGAGTGCTCCACTGCTGGGCAAATTCTTATATAATTTGTGTTATTCTTTGTCACCAGGAGTAAAGTGGCAGCACTTCTTTTGGACAAGCACCTTCAGATCAACGGCATCTCCATGGGCGAGGTGATGCGAGAGAGGCAGAGCATACAGATGCAACCCATGGCGAGCAATAAGATGAAGCGGGAGAGAAAAGCGGCCAGGACTCTTGGGATCATAATGTCGGCATTCCTGGCTTGCTGGCTTCCTTTCTTTCTTTGGTGAGTTTAATTACTTGACAATAGGATATGAGGAAATCTTTGCCTTGCATTGTGAACCGCTGCTACTAGCTAACTATCTATATTTAAGGCTCACAGCCTTTTGCCACTTTAAGGGGTAAGCTATGCGCTTGACAACATTTCAACCGGATCATATCAGGTAACCGAGAGGCGTTAGCGAGAGAGATGGCGATGTTTTTACACTACTCTTTTTCGCGAATCAAATTACTTTGTTAATTATTTTCTGATCCAGGTTAATATAACGTGGAAGTTACCACGATAAAATTTCAATCTCGGTTCATTTTTCTTTGTATTTGTACTTTGTATCAAATAACTAAGAATGTAATCGTAGTAACTTCCACGTTAAATTAACACGATCAAAAAATATATAACAAAATAATTTGATCCAAGATAAGCATTTTAAATGTCCTTCGTCACAATGAAGCCATATCCGGTGCTTTTGTAACTAGTTGGCTTTATGTAGCAAAAGCGAATCACAAGCTCCGCGGCAGTAGGCTGAGGACACTACTGCATCTTTCTAAATCTAGCTGACTAGATTGAGGAACCTATTTCGTCACACCACCCATAAAGTCTTAACTACGGAAGACTAGTGGTTCAAGCATACAGCTGTCAAGTGACGGATGTAGGTTCAAATCCCGGCTCATACCTCAAGCTCGGTCGAAACTATCGTGAGGAACCCTGCATACATCTGCAAAGAAATTCAAAGGTGAATGTGAAGTCCCCAATCCGTAGTGGACAAGCGTGGGGACTAATGCCCATTCCCTCTCTCATCAGTAAGAGGAGGCCTGTTCCCAGCAGTGGAACGTATTCCATAGTTCAATACAGCCTACCGGTAAGTAGATACGGCAGTATTCAAACAGCGAGGAACGCCTGCGTACACCAATAGGCAATTTTTCTCTTTGACCAAAGAACAAATTGGTTGTGAGAGCAACTCATTCTCATTACGCTACAAAAAAGCTGGACCATCTACGTAGATGAACACCGGAGGAAAGCTATGTCTTTCGAAGTTTTTCATCGCTCGTCTAGGACAGGAATAGTAGACAAGACTTAGTTTTTTTTTTTCTTTCTACCAGGTACATAATAACGGCACTCTGCGGCAGCGAGTGTCCGTCGCCGCCAGTCGTGGTAGCCGGTGTGTTCTGGGTGGGCTACTTCAATTCGGCACTCAACCCGCTCATCTACGCGTATTTCAACCGGGACTTCCGCGCCGCCTTCAGGAAGACACTGGACTCTTGCTGTAGGTCAGTCCTACCATATATCAGCTTTTAATTTCAACCAAAGACGGCTGCAATACCCATGCTGACCCTATTCTCCACGATGATAGATTCAATGACACCTGAATCTAGTCTAGTGGCTGGCAGTGACCTTCAGCAGATCGTCGTCTACCTTGAGAAGTTTTACTTTACTGCGGTGTATGTGACTTGTCTCTGCACTGCAACGCTGAAATGGATGCCACTTAGGCTGGGTTGCATCAACTTACGATCACAGACCGAACAAAGTTAAATATGGCGCCGGCAGCTGTCATCCCATATAGACTTGTCAAACTTTCCATACATTAAAATTTTAACGAACACAGCTTACCATTACAGACGTTTTGGTGCAACCCAGCCTTAGGCGTTATTCCCGAGAAGACCATCAATGCAATACATATCATTTCTTTGCATACAGGTTTCACATAAATTTATACGTTTTTGGATGCCCCTTTAAACCCTTTTTAGTACAAATTAGCAAAACAATCGTTGCATTGAGGCAGACAATTCAAAACCGAATTAGGTATAATATCAAAAAAGTGGCACAGTTATTCCATATATATATTATAGTTATATATTTATTATAATACATTAAATATATATTCAAAATAGTTACTTTATGGTGATTTATTCCAAGACGAGTAACTTTTTACGAAAATGCAATGTGATTTGAGCCTTAAATCAGAAAACTAGGATTGAAATTCTATTGACACGTATCTGGTCGATGAAACGTACTACGCCTGGAAAAGGATTAAAACTGGTATACATAATTGCAGCTCCTCTGTGAAAAACAACGTTACTAAGTTTCTCAAAATAGCTAAAAAAGGGTTATACGAACTCTTAACTCCTAAGGAACTAAAAACATAAATAATATCGCACACGAAATTACTACTCAAGAACTAAAAGTAAAAGTAAATGTCTACCGTGAAAACTGACGTCTACTCCACCGACAAACGTGTTCTAAAACTACATTTTATAAAAGTAAGAAAGTACTTCTAAAAATTTCCTTCTGCAACAATGACCTAAAGTCTTGTAATCTCCAATAAAACGCTGTAATCGTCAAAAACACCCACTCCTCTGACATTTGCAGTCTTTTAAAGGGAGGTAAAGGGACATAAAAGGATTTGGAAGGGTACACAGCTTAGGCGTTCATAGGCTTAAGATATCCGATACAGATAATCCAAAATAGAAAGCGGTATTGCTTTCTTCACTTTATTCCGTATCGTTTGGGGATTCGGGGGAAATTAAATTGAAATTGTGTTTTGGGGCCTTTGCAATGCCAGGTAATAACGTACTATGTGAGTAAATGTGTTGTTTTCAGTAAAAATTAAACCACTTTGTCAATAGGGACCGTCTACATACAAATGTAGACATTATATAACGTTCCGCTGTGCCCTACCACAAAGTACAATATATATACTGAGATAGAGATACCAGTGAAATACTCCACATAGATCGTAGCGCCGTTGTGTATTTAGTAAGAACTAACCGCATGACCGCAGCATCCCTGTCACTTCAATATGCAAGTGCGATAGAGATAGCACCCAGTCACATCTGGTACAAACGAGTTAAACTAACATTTCCATAGAAAAAATCGTACTTCGAGCTGAAAGGCCCCTGTGCCCTACGTCTCTGGTGTACATAGAAGGAGGCTGGTGACCATCGATTAGACACTGAAAAACTTCTGCAAGTAAGGCTTTTACGACCCCTTTGGCTTAGTTGGTGACTCTGCCTACGAAGCCGGAGGTCCCGGGTTCGAATCCCGGTCAGGGCATTATCTGTGCATTTATCATGAATAATGTTCCTGAGTATTGGATGTTTCCTATGTATTTAAGTATGTCTATCTTCCTCTGGTACCCATCGTATAAGCTTTGCTTAGTTTGGGACTAGGTCGATTTGTGTAAGATTGTCCCCCCAATATTTATATATAAAATATGTATATATATTGTAATCCAATTCTAACTAATTTTATTGTTACTTTAATCTAGTTTGTGTGTTTATTTGTTATTCTGTTTATTTAATTTAATATAATTTAAAGTCAAAGTAATGATTTTAGATATGGACTGTATGGTTTGAAATAAACGATTATTATTATTATTTATCTTTTATTTTTACCGCATTTATCAGTGCGGAGGTGGCTCTTTATTAAAAATAGCGCTTATTCCCTTATAATAAAGACTTTTGAACTTTTCAAATGCGTAGGTACTTTAAAGCTGACTGTACGATATAAGTAAGCTAATAGCTCTCATTGTTAACCGTCACGCGTCAGTTAATAGGTTCAAATTTGTACTGCGCAGCTACATGTAAATGAGTACTACCTACTGCAAAGTGTACCCGTATCGCCTCGCAAAATATTATTACTGCGAAAATATGTTAACATTATTATATTTTCTGAGAATTGGAGGAAATGTGACATCAGTAAGCTCACGTCAAAGTACAAAACACCGCATATCGATCTCGCTCCACCAAATCTGGAAATAGCCCATTCAAGGCTCAGTTTTGTAAAGATGTTATATCGTTAGATCATGTCGTTTATTATGTTAAATTTGTAGAGTCATCATCATCCTAGCGTTATTCCAGGTATTTTTTATTTTATTTTATTAAAAATGGGATTGCTCTTGACCAGCATCTAGCCAGTGACTGCCATCTGACCTTCCAACCCAAAGGGGAAACTAGACCTTATTGGGATTATGTCAAAACTGTACAGTGGTACCAAAAAATAATAAGACATTTGGTTTAATGGATCTTTATACAGGGTTACTGGTAACTCGACACATTCTGGCAGGAGGTGATAGATGAGCTAAAATGCATCGAGCTTAACCCACTGTATGTATGGGCGAAAATCAATAGTTTTCATGATATTTTAGTTTTGAGTTTTCACTCAATATTCAACCGTTAACTCCAAATGAAAAGTAAGCTACTTATTGGATAGATTTAAATTCAATTTATGTTCATTGAAACTAATTTAATCATAAAAAGTACAAAAAATATAGCAAAAATTATTAACTACATAAGAAAAAAAGATGGTAAAATACAACAGTAGCTTTATCATTATTACTTTTATTTTTGAGATAAACCAATATATAAATATTAATTATGGTAGACAAGAGACGGTTGCTAAAGAGCGATCTCTTCCAGACAACCTTTGCTAACACGATTCCCTTGTCCACAGATCGCTATGTGGTGACATAGCCCGCCGCCATTGTTGCCCGCGGCACCGCAGGGAGCACCACCACTCCAACATATCCTCGGACATCCACATGAATAACTGCGTCAAATCAACGTCAGCTGATCTGCTCAGGGCTCCACCGGCCAGCTCGTCGAAGCCAGATGAACCTTAAGGTGTGAGGAGGGAGGTTGTGATTCGTTTGACAAATTTTCAGTTTAGTTTAGTTAAAATGAATGCGGCTAAGAACTTTAAAGTGTTAGTTCTATTTGTGTGATCGCCACCACTTCAATATATGAACAACTGTGTCAAATTTACATCAGCTGATCTGCTCAAGGCTCATCCGGCCAGCTTGTCAAAGCCAGGTGAACCTTAAAGTGTGAGGAGGGAGGTTGTGATTCGCTTGTCAGATTTTCAGTTCAATTCAGTTGGGATGAGTGCGATGAAGAACTTTTAAGTTTTAGTTCTATTTGTTTGATCGCCACCACTTCAAAGTATGAATAACTGCGTCAAATTTACATCAGCTGATCTGCTCAGGGCTCAACCGGCCAGCTCGTCAAAGCCTGTGAACCTTAAAGTGTGAGGAGGGAGGTTGTGATTCGCTTGTCAGATTTTCAGTTCAATTCAGTTGGGATGAGTGCGATGAAGAACTTTTAAGTTTTAGTTCTATTTGTTTGATCGCCACCACTTCAAAGTATGAACAACTGCGTCAAATTTACATCAGCTGATCTGCTCAGGGCTCAACCGGCAGGCTCGTCAAAGCCAGATGAACCTTAAGGTGTGAGGAGGAAGGTTGTGATAGGCTTGACAGATTTTCAGTTTAGTTTAGTGAGAATGAGTGCGAATAAGAACTTTAAAGTGTTGGTTCTATTTACTTGATCGTTACCACTTCAATGTATCCTTGGACATAAACAACTGCGTTAAATTTACATCGGCTGATCTGTTTAGGGCTCAACCGGCTAGCTCTTTGAAGCCGGATGAACCTTAATGAGTGAGGAGGAAGGTTGTGATTCGTTTGGCAGCATTAGACGTATTTTAGCTCGAGATAATGAAACGTACGGTTGTTAGTTCATTAAGTTGGTAGAGGAAAGGACATTTCCATAACTGTTCATCTGGTTTTAATATCCATTTACAAACATACAATACACAATATAACGGTCCAATAGGTAAAACCGCATATGCAATAAATAAATAAGTATTAGAGCACAATCTTACACAAATTGAACTAGCTCCACAATAAATTCAATAAGCCCTGCACTCCATCCAAGACTTAGAAACAAATATTCATGCTCACTATATTTCCCCTAACCGAAATTTGAACCCAAGACCGTCAGCTTCCTAGAAGTCACTACCCACTATGCTAAACCAGTCGTCGAACACAATCAATTCAAAAGATACTCCATTCCCCATCACCATTGATTTACATCACCTGGCAACACTTTATCTGTCAAATTAGTGCCAATCAGGAAGGTGGAAACAATTTACTTCGTCCATCATCGATAAGCAAAAGTGAACCATAATTGAAGACATTCAAGGTTGATATTCCAATGAGTTGTTTTGTTTTTTTCGTTTACCTTCAAACTATTGTCATGCGTCCTTTAAGCGAATAGGGACTTTAGCATCAAGTGTCAAGGTTAAATATCCTTTGTACAAAAACTATATACGGTAACTTTCACCTTCTGAAGAGGATATAGCGTTCCTTATCGTCAGCATTACAGTATATTCAAATTCGTTACTTGAACTTGGGCTATATTGGGAAGGGATTGGGTTGGGAATAGCTTGTAGGTATATCTTTATATAAATAATGTATTTTCGATGTATGCCAGATTTGTCCTCAAGTATGCATGAGTTGCTCGTGATTTGTGTCGATTGGAAGCTATTTTCATGATAAAACAACGATTTATTGAATGACAAGCGAAAGGTAGCATGATAATATTGATAGTCAGTCCTTGGATGGGTGACGCTTTGAGTGGTTACTAATTGAGCGCTCCCGTGCTTTGGAAGGCACGTTAAGTCGTTGATCCCGGCTGCTGTCTATGATAGTAGTCCTTAAGCCAAGTTAGATCCCTTCGGGCGGCTTGAAAACATTAAGTCAACAGTAAAGTTGCCCACTCACTTGAAAAGCCTAATCCCAATAAGGTCTATGGTTTCCCCCTTGGGTTGCAAGGTCAGATGGCAGTCGCTTTCGTAAAAAACTAGTGCTTACGCCAATTCTTAGGATTAGGTAGTAATTCCTTCAGGATGCAACTGTACTGGTAATAACGCTAGTATGATGATGATTTTCCATAATTACCTACATTTTTAGTGTTCCATACCAACGCTAGGTGGGTGCTTGTCTCGTAAGTGCTTTTCGCTACATACGGTTTTGTTGTTATCGGCAACGAGCGTAGCGCTACGAAATCGTTGGCAGTACAAGTGTTATGTAATCACTCTGTATTTTTTCGTCTCTCAAAGACTTTTCAATATTATCTAGCCTTTTCTTTCACAGACATTTCAATATCACATCAAGCCTTTTTTTTTTCACCCGCCATCGTTTACTTTCTAACCTCCTTTCGCACGTTATCCATTTTATGGCCTGCCTGCCAAACTCAAAATAGAAAAGGGAAACCAAGTACATGTCAATCACGAATAAAAATCACGCTGTCTACGTATTAGCCGCCAGGAATTTTGCAGTAAAATACAGTTATCTACACAATACAGGATGTGTTGACAAATTTGGTCCCAAACTTGTTGAGAATCATTGATAGAACAGATTTATTTTATTTTGTACTAGTTTTTGCCCGCGACTCCGTTCGCGTGCAACTCGTTATATTATAGAAATAATTGCTATTAAATTTTTGTAGGCGCATGCTTAAATATCGCTCGCCCATACGAAATTCCACCCCCCTTTTCACCCCCTAAGAAATGATTTTCGGAATAAAAACTATTCTGTCCTTTCCCTGTTTTTTTCTCAAAACTATCTATATACTTAATTTCATCTTAATCTGTTTAGCGGTTTAAGCGTGAAGAGTGAACAGACAAACTGACAGACTTTTATAATATTAGTATGGATATAGATTACTCTCGATGAAACATTCTGTATATGGAAACGTAGTTTAACTCTGGTGTAAAATCAGCTTAAGGGCAAAAGTAACATTTAACTAGGTCAAAAGTGGCAACAGATGGTCCTACATTACGTTCCTGAGCTTTCATACTCCAAGAATTACGAAATTCGAGGTATAAAAATACGAAGATATATATGGCAATATGATTTTAGACCTTATTATATCGTGTCAAGGTTCAAATTTTAGTAAATAATGTACAAGTCGTGCCGTAAAGGGTTATCTAAACGTTACTTTACCGTTTGACGTTTTGACATCAAAGCATTCAATAACCAATTGTATATAGAAAACTCCCGTGAGTTTGAGACATATTAAATATAATGAAACGGGTCACTCACGTCTTAAAGGTCGAATATCGCTCGACATGTTTCAGACCGGTTCGCGGTCCTTAATCATGAGCACCTATCGCGGCGGTGGTTTTCTTAGCACCGCCGCGATAGGTGTCATACAATAACCAAACGTAATTAATGAGTGTAGGCGTTTTGCTTCGTATATTTCTTGTTTATTATGTACCGGTAAATTACTTTCGAGCCGTTTTTGCGTCTGTAGTAGTATTTGTATATTGACAGGGACACACGTACACGTTGTCGTATACAGACACACGTCAAAGTGTGTGTGAGGCTGGCTACAAGCGGGCAACAGGGGTCACAACTACACATGCGAAAACGTCTCGAAAGTAATTTACCTTTACACAGTGGTTTATTTACTTTGTATTTGCATGTTAATCTATATACTTATGGCACTTAAAACAATTTAAATATACAAACACCTTAATTATGGTACAGAAAATGTAATGATAGCTATGGTACATTACGATTACTTTTAGTTTTCCACTGACATATACTCAAAATCAAAAAAATCAAAATCAAATATTTATTCTGCAAATAGGCCACAAGGGCACTTTAACAAGTCAAAGCGTGAATTTATACAATTAAAAAAAACAGACCATCTTAGGTACTTAATAATAATGATTAAAAAATATACTGATTAATTTGCATGCTAGTATTACACAATACAAATAGCACAATAAGATACTTATTGTCATTTAACAACTAAGGACATTGATGCACCTATTTATTTATTTATTTATTAAAGGAGTTTCAACAGCTTTTTAAACATGTTGACATTTTAAATAGAAATATGGAGCCAATTACAGAAACTCACCAATAGAAACAAGATATGAACTAAGGTTACACACTATGTTACAGTATCTTAAAATTAAAAATCAAAGGCTATAAGAGAACACAACAAGAGATGTCCATCGCTCACCGGACGCTCAGAAGATACACAGATACCACTTGTATATTTGTATACTCAGCAAATAAAGAATCTATTATATTCTATATTCTAAGCAAATAAAGATTCTATTCTATTCTATTCTATTCTAAAGTAGACTATCCAGTGGAAGAAGAGTATAAATGTAAGTGGTAAACTCTAAGTAATCGTACTGTAGGGTTGAATTTTGGCGGGCTGCTTTTAATAACTTGTAGGGACGCGCACTGCTTCTAATCGACGTTATCGATATTATCGGACTAATCTTGTATTTTTATTTAAGAGTTGACTTCTCTTGTCGGCGTAACAATCGCCAGCCTTTTCAGTCCTTTGCTATCTCTTTCATTCATTCTGATAAGTGTTTTTCTCTTGGCAGAGGTTTATTTTTGCGAATCGGTGGTAGCTTATTAAGTAAATAAATATTGGGGGACAATCTTACACAAATCGACCTAGTCCCAAACTAAGCAACGCTTGTACTACTATGGGTACTAGAAGACGATATACATACTTATATAGATAAATACTTACTTAAATACATAGAAAACATCCAAGACCCAAGAAGAAAATCCGTGCTAAATGCACAAATAGTGCCCTGGCCGGGATTCGAACCCGGGACCTCTAGCTTCGGAGGCAGGGTCACTACCAACTAGGCTAAACAGGCCGTCAAACATGCATAGGTGTATTGACATTCATAGGTTCATATAATATGCCTAAATTGAAGAATAAATAACTTTTACTTTTTTTACACGACTTTAACCTTCTCTTTTACTCCTTCAAAGTAGACGGACTATTACTCTATCGTAAATATCAAATGACATTTCATACATAAGTTTCGGATAAACTCATTGTGGTCCAACATGGTCACGTATCAAATCCCGGGATTCGAACCTACGAACGCTCGTTCGCTTGTCAGCCGCATGTTTGGGCCGTTACCGTGGATTTCTCCACAAGTATGGATTAACCAGTATCAACTCGAAAATATAATCCGGTTCAAAGGACCATAAGGCCTAAACTATTGTCATAACTAGATAACTGTCATTACTTTACACAGCCTCCCTTTAATTATTCCTAAAATTTGGTCTGGGAGTGATCGCTTATTAGTGATAAGACCGCCCATTGTCTAGCTTTGTTTACAGTGCGAATACTTTAAGTTTGACACTTACGAATTGAACCGTTGGAAAGTCTACTTTAACGCTTATGTGATAGAGTTTCCATTACAAACATACGATTTTAAGACAGAGTAAATATAGTTTATTGAAATTGTATAAGTGGGTACAAAATATATATAGACACTATGAACAATAATAAAAAGTAAAATCAATCGATGTGTGGTAGGGCAGCACTGTCATCGAAACCCAGCCATTTTGCCACGGGTTTCAATTTGTGGCGAGTTCCACGTATGCACATGCTGGTGGCACGTATGATGGCAACGCTTATTCGAGTTCTGAGCCATCCCCGTACGGTACTCAAGGATCGATTCCAACGGTCTGCTATGGCTTCTCCCATGTGTTTGATGAAAGATGACATTTGGGGTGCAAAGACGCCATCCACTGACGTTACTAATGGAGTGAAGGTACGTCGAATTTCACAGACATTTGCATATTTTCTGTGCTTTTCATCTTTTCTTTTTATTCTTCTTTATATTATATAGACAGTGTCTATATAAAATAAACTCTATTACATTAGTGTTAAAGTAGAATATCCAATCGAATAAGAGCATGTGTCTGTGTCATATTTAAAGTAATTCAATTGTATGTTTAATTTTAACTAAGTTCATTCCAAAAACATGGAGGGTGAGGTTAATTTTAGGTGTATAACTAAACCAATGGACGTTCGTCGGTATCGTTCCTCAATTACCCTACTTTAAAAGACCCTATTTAATCTCGTTCCTCATTACGCAACGCTACAAATCACCCAAAGCTATTAAGTGGACGGTTCAATCGAGTGAAGTCCAAAAAGGCTTATGTCGCTATAGAACCAGTGTAAAGATACAACCTTTTTGTGTTAGCGGTTGAATGTTCCAGATACTTCCACGCCCGACCCTGGCCTTGCCAAGAATAGTTCCCCTTTCGTATCTTATAAATAACTTTTTATAAATATGGATGGAAAATTCTATCGCCATGTATGAATGTCAACATTTTCTTTTTTTGGACACACTTATTTTGGACATGATTACATACAAGAAGCCAAAATTAAAACAACCAGAGCCAATGATAGGTCTAAACCCCATAATTATGTCTATAAAAACAACTTTTAATTACTTTTCTGATCAGAAATATTAGCTCAGCACCTGTGTGTGATAAACCGGAATTTCCCGAAAACTTAAATCGCTAATTATATTTTGTCCACAGCCTTAGGAAATTCCATACAGAATATGCAATTATAGTTATTTCATAAATTTAAAACTTTCAATGCCAGTGTTCACGTGCGTTGAACATGCCTACATAGCATCAGCATCAAGATTTGGGACAAGAAACTGCGCAGCTGCTGACAGAGCGGGCAAAGTACGAACTACGTTTTGTTTATATTGACAAAATACATGTAAAACTAAGCTAATCATTATTTACACACACATGTTATTATGTAAAAATCTGTATAAATAGCTTGTAAATTTGTAAATAAAGTCTCTTTGAGTTTGGACGTTGCTGTTGTCGTTCCTCTCACTGTGGTCAAGACACCTTTAACCGTAACAGTCACATGAGTCGTGTGATAGGCAATGGGAATATCCCACTTTACCCTTTCCGTCTGTTGCCTTAGGTCTCTTGGTGCAGACATCCCGCACTTATTATATATATGTATATTTTAACCTATGGTTAGGGCTAGGCATTGTAGGGCTTTAAGGTTGTCTAGGGTTGTTAGGACGATAGGACAGTTAGGTTGGTAGGCTACAGCTCTTCCCATAGTTTGTTGGTAAAATCACCTACTTGATTTGACAGCCAGACAATTTCGATATACTACATATTATAAAAGAAAGTGTCCCGTTGCGTCTGTCTCTATACATATCTGTACGCGATAAACTCAAAACATACCGAACGGTTTTTTTTATTAAAGAAAATTTCGAAACAAAAATACCTACTTTTATAGAAAAATATCAAAAACCAGACAAACAACTATAGCTAAGAACTCCCCAGTAAACAAGATTTTCAGTTAAAAAAACGCACCCAAATTGGCTCATGGTTTGGGAGCTACGGTGCCACAGACAGACACACACATACACAGATACGCATGTTAAAATTATAATACCCCTCTTTTGTGTCGAAGTTACAAAGTTAAAACATCAGAGATAAAAATAATCTCGCATACATAGGTACCTACATGAAACCTAAAAACATTACACTCCTTTTTTGGATAGTCGTGTAAAAATGTGAAATAATTATATTTCACAGTACATATGGTACTACTTTACCGCACGAGTGCGGTAATCAGCAGATTACGTGCATATGTTGAAACTTTAAAGAGCCATATGTACTGTAAAACGTTGTACGATACACGTGCGAACAGGTACTTCGCAACTCGTGTCGATTAAAAAACACTCCCTTCGGTCGTGTTTCAATTTATCACCACTCGTTGCGAATTTCCTGTTTTCTGCACTTGTATCGTAATGTATGCAACAGTTACATAATACGAGTTTATGTAATTACAAAATTCTCGAGTATTTAATCACAAAACTCGCTACGCTCGTTTTGTTACAGCGACTCTCGAATTTTAAGACCTAATTATGTAACGTTGCACACTATAATTTTTCTACAACAGCAAAATAATTTGTTTTAAATTAAAAATCGATATGGTGGCAGAATACGGGCATTGACGTGTGCCTCTTTTAATTATTTAAAAGAATACCATTTGTATAATAATGTATGGAAATCCATTTTGATTCTCCCGCCAGTCATATAATGATTAAACTTGCATCTGTATAAAAAGTTTATTGTTTTAATACTGCTGTCAGTCATTTAATTTACAGATTATAATGCTGAAGTAGAAAATAGTACAAGTGCAGATTACAGGAAATTCGCAACGAGTGGTGATAAATTGAAACACGACCGAAGGGAGTGTTTTTAAATCGACACGAGTTGCGAAGTACCTGTTTGCACGTGTATCGTACAACGTTTTACAGTACATATGGCTCTTTAAAGTTTCAACTAGGGATGTACCTACCTTTATCGCAAACTAGCACCATATGTACTGTAAAATAATTTTTCGTCTATGTGAAAGGATTACATACATCCGCGGAAACTGCGTTATAACACCACAGTTCACTGAAAAACCTGCATTTCAGCTGAAAGCCGAGTTTATTTCAGCCTGGTTTCAATTGGCTCTTTTCTGTGCACTCTTGTTAGTGGTTGTAGCTGTGTACTCGTATACTCGTACCAGGGTATACAACGTTTTCTAGCATATCAAATTGAAAATTGTAGGTAGTATAACGGCTACGTAAATAAAAAGCTGCGGCTGCGTAATTTGTGGCACTTTTTTATTGTTTTATTCGATGTTTTTTGTCTTTGTTTTATGTGTATCGTATAAGAAGGGAACACGAAAAAAAATATCTAGTCCATTTAAATTTCAAATCAAAAAGCAACCTAACTTATAAAGAAATAAGGTGCACACTAATAATAATCGTATGGCATTTATTTTCGAACGTGAGATCTTCGAGAAGACAAGTACGGTTGCCAGTTTGTTGCACTTTTAGCACCACCCAGGGGTCACGTTTAGGGTAACGGTGGGTACTCTCCCTACGGACGTGGTGCAACTTCGACCCCCCTTTGTCAAGTGAGTGGGCAACTTGACTGTTAGAAGTTCTCAAGCCGCCCGGAGGCCGAAGGCGAAGGTGCATACTGGCTTTGAAATTTTAAAGGATAGGACATGTTCTTTCCGTGGATCCTTAATATATTACTCCGTTTGTATATATTTGTGTAGTGTGCTACTAATAAATGGTTTTTTTTCTTCTTCTTAAAACTTCAAAAATTAAGTTTGCTAATAGGTATATGAAATTTCTAAAGGCATTATTTTAAATTCAGTTAGTCATCACTTCAAAATTACATTCGTAGTAACACATTGGTCTAGTGCAAGAGAGGTACGTACATACTCCTTTGAATTTATGGAGATGAAAATACGTAGGCAATGCAAAATGGGAATGCGATTAACGAGCGAAACCATTGGAGTGGGAGTGGGACTTCATATATGGGTCAGGGCCAAATTTTTGTACAAAAGTAAAAGCTTCTAATTTGTTTGCAATTTAATTGATTCCATTCTGATACGAAAGTCCACAAATTTGGTCCTCTTTTGACGACCTGTTTAGCCTAGTTGGTAGTGACTCTGCCTCCGAAGCTACAGGTCCCGGGTTCGAATCCCGGCCAGGGCATTTATTTGTGCATTTTCATGGATATTTGTTTTTGGGTCTTGGATGTTTTCTATGTATTTAAGTATGTATTTATCTATATAAGTATGTATATCGTCGTCTAGTACCCATAGTACAAGCTTTGCTTAGTTTGGGACTAAGTTGATTTGTGTAAGATTGTCCCCCAATATTATTATTATTTATATGAAATAGGAGGCAAACGAGCATTGCCGGCCTTTAAGATGGGAGTACGCTCTTTTCTTGAAGGTGTTGAGGTCGTATCGGTCCTCACCAATATAACCTTTGAATGTAAGGGTTGACATTGGGGTTGAAATAAAAAAAAATGTACGCGCACAGACCCAGGGATCTACTAGTATTAGAATATTTCTACACCTACGTTCCGATGTACATAAAGTGGAATGCTTGAAATACTCTTCATGTTCGAGATCTTTCCGAGCAATAAGTGAGTCCTTGGCCTTCCAGGAATAGCTCGTTTTCATTTATATTGCTTTATTTTCATCTCTATGATTTTAATTTGATATAATATTGGAATTAAACGCCACTAGCCTAGCGATAAGAATAGTTATTTGTTCAACAAGAGAGCAAAGTAGATTTTTGCTGCGAGTGTTGATGTTGAGTCCCGAGCAAGCGAAAGATTCTAAAATAGAATCTTGAACGTAGCGAGGGACTCAAAGACAACAGATGCAGATATCTTTGCTCTCGTGTGATACATATAACTTTTCACTTCAGCGGCGAGAACATGTAAAGCAAAGGAATAGTGACAGAGATAATGAAGTTTAAATGTTCCAAGTTTGTATTAAATTACACCCCGCAGTATCAAAAGATGACTTGCGACTAACCTACGATATGAAAAAAGTTTTGTTTTTTTAACGCTCGCAGCAAAATTGCATTTTGCTCACTGGTTTCCAGAAGCAAAACCGCCATGTTCGTGCCGCTGAGTTGAAATGCTGTTTTACAATCTGGAGGTCCTCAAAATAAAATAAAAACAATTCGTGATTGCATACCTTTGGCGTCCAATCGGGTGAATATGATTAACGGCGAATTGGAAATTTAACAGCAGCAAGTTGTACCGGTGATATAACCGTTAATTATATTAAGTTTAAGAAGTTAATTATATTAAGCAGTGTGTGCGCTGCCCGTGATCTCACTGATGGTCCCAACGGAAGACCAGCGCTGGTTGCAATGCCAGCCTCATGCTGAGTTGGGACCATTTCGTGACATATTTTTGTTGTTCTTTTATTTTACTTTTATGTCATGAATAAATGTTTTTCTTTCTTTCTTCTTTCTTAATAGAATAACTATCACTGTAAAATAAACCCTAACTTAGTATTGTGCTTCAGTATTTGTTTGATAATCATCAATACCATCACTTTTATTTTCGCGCCATCTAGCGTAAGTTACGGAACTAAAATTGGAAACGTTGAGTGTATACCTACGTTATTTCCATCACCACCACCATATCCGCCCTTGGTCGCCCACTGCTGGACATAGGCCTCCCCCAATATCAGGGGGGGGGGGGGGGGGGTAAATTTACGTTACTACGTTATTTCACTGATAGTCAAATCAGCAACTTTTACGAAACGTCAAAAACGCTAGGTTATTATATTATGAAGTTTGTAGGAAAATGTGCCTAATGACGTCACATTTCACAATGGTCAAATAGCGTCCTTGTTATCATGTTAATGTATTTGTCGCAGGGAGTCAACAAAGGTGCTCGTGGCAAATTTTGGAATTGTAGCTGCGTTAGCACCATGTATTTTCAATGCTTATGTACCTAGCGATTGATTATTGTTGTGATTTTTGATGTTGTGATGTGAGTCTTAGAAACGTCAAGCGATTGGCTTGGGTGCGGTCGGCGCAGAACTAGTACCGGAAGTTGGCTAACTTGATTGTCAAAAGTGACAGTTCACCTTACGAGAGGAAAGTGGGTGGGGGAGAAGGAGGGATGGCGCAGATGGCGGCCATGCCCACAGTCTTGATGGAGTGTTGAATCGAGATAGACGTTAAGCTAGTTCTGCGACGAACACACCACGTTTCTAAAACTCACATCTCAACATCAAAAACCACAACAATAATCAATCGCTACATAAGCATTGAAAATACATGGTGCTGACGCAACTGAAATTCCAAAATTTGCCACGAGCACCTTTGTTGACTCCCTGCGACATATTTAAAAATCTTTAATTTTCCATAAAATTAAGCCGAAGATTGATTTTTTCCGAGTATTTTAAATAAATTTATTTATTTATTTATTTAATACAAACGTTTACATGGCGTTACAGTTAACCCAATGCGCCATGAAACTTAAGCTTATAAAATATCTATTTAGGCGGCGAAACGAAAATAATAATAATAAGAATAAAAATATTATTGGACGATATTTTACACAAATCGAACAAGTCCCCTAGTAAGCTCAGTAAGGCTTGTGTTATGGTTACTAGACGACGATATATTTAATAGATATATTCTTAAATACATAGAAAACATTCAACTCTCAGGAACAAATGTTACAGCTCACTTAGGGTCAGGCTGCCTCGTGGAAAGCCAGTTCTGTCAAGCTAGTTTAATTTGACAGACGATCAGATGTACTGTTTGAGTAATGATTGCGAGAAGTTACACAACCATAGAAACAAATGCCCTTACCGGGATTCGAACCCGGGACCTCTAGCTTCGGAGGCAGTGTCACTACCAACTAGGCTAAACAGGCCGACGCAATTTTCGTATGATTTGTTTATTGGTACCGTAAAAAAAATGTTGTAAAATACCCATGAGTACCTAATTTAACTGGCATGATCATTTGTATTCAGCGAACGTTCTGGAGCCCATAAATCAGGAACATTATCAGTTCCGTCGGACATAGAATTAGGTCACTGGTACCGTCTCCAAGCGGAACTGCATTTCTCATTCACATTATTTTTGCCACGTCGGTGGGAGACAAGCGTACGACCCATTTGATGATAAGCGGCTGTTGCAGCCTATGAGCGCTTGCAACTCCAGGGCCCAGGGGTGTCACATGCTTATTGCCGTCCCTAAAAGTTGCTGCCATTGAGTGGCATCAAAGGGAAAAATCTAATAATGCATCGAGTTGGATTCGAACCAGCGACATTTCGGAAACCGAATCGCTCTAACTCAGCTATAATCATTATCATCATCATCATCATATCAGCCGAAGAAAGGCCGATATCGCAGATGTTTAAGGCCCGAGCCGCAGGCGAGGGTCATAAATATGCGAGAGAGGGCTTTCTGTTTTACGAACCGTGTTTTGTACACAATTTTACGTCACCACTTTACCAAACCAACATACATGAATAAATCATTTCATTTTTCATTTCATTTCAAAAAGTGGGTTTTTTCCGGACGCGCAGCGGGCGGAAAAACGCGCTTTTTGGCAAGGTGTGGTGTAAAAATAATTAATAAACAGGAATGGTGCGACAATAGGCTCGAGCTCAGCGATTGCTGCGAGCCTGGTCAGCTGTACAGCGCTAATTTTCAGCCCGCACCTATTTCACAGCTCAAACAAAAATAACTGAATAGCTGGCTGGAAGGGGAGCATTCGCTTGACTACCAAATGGGAACTTTATACTTGAATGTGTATAATTGGTAATGGTATTTCGTTAAGCAAATTAACCGTTTAAATTGTATTTGTCCATACCAACTCCGTTAACACCACTACGCTGCACCGAAAATGCTACAAAAGTTACAGTCAGTGATGATGACAACTGTACCAAATTAAATCAGGCATATCAATTCTGTCCAGAAACCGAATTGGGTCACTTCCGGTACCGTCTCCGAACGGAACTGCAATTCTCGTTCATTCGGTGCCATTGAGTACCAGACTTGGTTACTGAAATTAGGTGCTTTGAATGCTAAGTGCATTTAACGAAATTTACCAGTCTAAAACCCCTTTTACAGAAGTGCAAGTGAGTTTAACTATATTAGGATGCGTATGATGATTACCATTTGATCATTTATCGTCGTAGATAAGAACTGTTCGTCATGTTCTGACAAGTATGCGAATGCGAGAGTGGCGGTCGTCTTATCTACAACGACAACTAGTGATGTAATCAAAAATTTTAACAAAATAATCGACTTCAACTGAGCTTTTCGTCCATTTGTCGTGCACATACTTAATGCAAATTTAAAACTTATATGGTTTTCTCGTGGACGCCATTGTCAGAATTGGACCAAATTGAAATAGGACCACACGGAAAGCACCAGCTTTCAAAATAAAAAAGAATCATCAAAATTGGTTCACCCATTCGAAAGTTCTGAGGTAACAAACTTAAAAAAAATACAGTCGAATTGAGAACCTCATCCTTTTTTGAAGTTGTTTAAAAATGGTAACCATCATACGCCCGTAGCTGATAACACTGGCCCTGACCAGGATTTTGTTCAGTGCGGGGAGTTGCACCTAAAACCAGGGATCGGAACCGATCAATCTCAAAATCCAGAAATATCCAAATATTTTGTATTTGTTTATGCTTTTTATATAGGACTCTATAATGTATTGGGATTAGTACTTCGTATTACTAGTTTGCTTGATTCAACATGAAATAGTGAACGAAAGAACGAAAAAAATACCGGTATTTTCGTATGGAGATAATTCCGGTTTCTGATCCGCGCAAAACCTTCCTGCTTCATGATTTTGGGGGACAATTGTAGTACATTTTGTTTGCAACCATAGTCGTATCAAAAATAGATGTGTTTTTTGTTGTGAAGTCCCCGGCCTGTATCAAATTTAATATTCTGTATAACTAATGACCTTTACCCTACTTGGTACTTAGGCCCACGCTTGAAATACCAGCCTAGAGGCCTTTTAAGTAATTGCCGATATTACGCCGGGTCTATGCCTACCGGTGATGTTTTGAGTTCCACGATCTTCACACATTATTATTGTCGGGATGTCCCATATAATTAAGGTTTCTCTGGGGTCACTCGACATCTCGAATGTGACATTACATCCATGGTCTTCTCACGTTGTGTTCCTTCAGCAAAAATATATTAATGATATTTAAGAGGCTCCGAGCCTAGGTTCAAACCCACGACCTCCGGATTGACAATCGGATGCATTGCCACTTGGCTTCAGTGGCTATACCCATTGAAAAAAAATACTCCAGAAAACGTAACGGATAGGCAGACAGACAGAGTCTGATACGAAATATGAAACAAAAGAATTTCGAATGAAAGTATAATTAGGCTGGGTTGCACCAAACCGTCTAATCGTAAGCTGTGTTCGTTAAAATCTAAATGTATGGAAAGTTTGACAATTCTCTATGGGATAACAGCTACCGGCGCCATATTTAACGTTGATCGGTCTGTGATCGTAAGTTGGTGCAACTCACACTTGCACACGGGAGGGATGTCTGTTTGCTGTGTGTGTTGGTAGGGATACGGCAAGGCGATATCGTTTTACGGTGGCAGTTCCAAAAACTCGCACGAAGCGTTTCGCTTCCTCTTTTATTGTGAGAACGGCCAAGCTGTGGAACTCCTTGCCGGAATCCTTGTTCCCTGAAAACTACAACCTTACGGTCTTCAAGACGAGAGTGAACCGGTTTTTACTAGGTAAGCGCGCTCCATCCTAGAACACAATATCGCTTACCATCAGGTGATTTGTGGTCAAGCGCAAACCTATCCAGAGTAAAAAAAAAAGGAACTAAATTGATCATCTACTTCTGCTGTTGATTGTACAAGGATTGTTTAGTTTGGGATTGGGTCGATCTTTGTAAGATTGTCCCGTAATATTTATATTTATAAAATGTGGAAAACCCGGTCGGGCCGTACCCGAGCCATCAGCGAAAACCAAACTTTGATGGAAACGTCCTACTTTGCCCATCTGTGCTCAACTTTGCCGGCCAATCTGCGATCCGATCACTTCCCATTAGTGATTGGTTTCAATCATCATTGACTTATTAGGCACGCTAGTGCAACCTAGAATACACTAACCAATACAATTTGTAGTCTCTAATACATAGGCTTGGTGATTTTGGCATTTGGAGGTGAGGGATTGTTGCGACAGCCGGTAGGATGTCAGGTGTTAGACAAGCCGGTACAGGTCATCACTGCACGCTTACATTTAAAATGATTGGCGCGGAATGCCCGTATGATGGCTGCGTGCCACTTTTGCCCTATGTCGTAATACAGACAAGTCACCGATAAGGCAGGAAACGTTGGTGGCGTCAGTATACTGTCAGGAGAGTAGAAAATGCCGTATATTTGTTGCTCCCCACCAGATCAGAAATCAGCCTTACAGAATCGGCCCCAGAATATAGCAAAAAACCTTTTTACATGTTTCTTTTTTTTAACTTCTTTTTTAAGAGGAGGTTATCAACTCGGTTGTAGGTTTCTTTTTTTTTAATGTTTGTTACTCCATAACTCCGTCATTTCTTAACCGATTTGAAAAAATCTTTTTTTGATTGTATGTATATATACTCAAGTTGGTCCCGTTTTTGTCAAACCGCAGTTGTGATGATGGAATCCATAAGAAATTTAGGGAACTCCTCAAATCTTAAAGGCAAACATATAGTGATTTTTATGTTTTTATCAACAAATCGAGCTTTTGATCCAAAAATCTGACATTTAATGAAGTGGAACTGCTGATGATGATCAGAACAGAAGTCTTCAACGACGAAAAGTTCACGTTTGGCGATTGTACTCCTAGCTGTGTTTGTTAAGCAAGTTCTATCTTCACGATTAATTTTTGTCATGCTCGATTTCTGATGATGGGATCCATGAGGAATTGAGGGAACTCCTCAAATCTTAAAGGCAAACATATAGTGATTTTTGTGTTTTTATCAACAAATCGAGCATTATCATACAAAAATGTGACATTTAATGAAGTGGAACTGCTGATGATGATCAGAACAGAACTCTTCAACGACGAAAAGTTCACGTCTGGCGATTTGTCCTTCTAGCTGTGTTTGTTAAGCAAGTTCTATTTTCACGATTGATTTTTGTCATGTTCGAGTTCTGATGATGAGATCCATTAGGAATCGAGGGAACTCCTCAAATGTGAAAGGCACACAAATAGTAATTTTAGTATTTTCATGAACTAATCAAGCATTTTCGTTCATAAAAGTGACATTTGATGAAGTGGAACTGCTGATGATGATCAGAACGGAACTATTCAACGACGCGTAGTTCAAGTTTGGCGATTTGTTCTCTTCGTTTTGTTTGTCAAGCAAGCAAGGTTTTTCCATGATTCCATGAGGAATTGAGGGTACTTAGTCTTCTACCATTATAAACATACTTATAGCCATTTTTATTTTATTGTATGGAATCTAAGAGTGCGCCATCTAAGTATAATAATCTTTCACCGGCCTCCCCCATTGAAGTCAGTTTTTTTTTTATTATTTAATGTATACTAGGCCAATCCTTACACTTACGTCAAGCGCAAACCTATCTGGAATAAAAAAATCTAGTCAATATTTTTGGGATTGAACGTGTGCAATAAGGAAGAGAAAAGAAAAGTAGTATTAGTAGTTGGATTAGTAGTAAGTAGTAGCACTGCCCTTTTTCTATTTTTCTTCTATTATACATGATACCAATATGTGAGTGTTTGTGTATTGCGTCTAATTTTATTTCTTCACCTTAAATTATATACTGAAATTCCATAATGATAAATAAATAACATGCTTAAGAGGGCGCAGTACGTTTGGTTCTCCATACAAACGTATTTATGCTCTCATTTTAAAACGCCATGCTAGAATAACATGAAATTTTGTATACACAATGGGATCCAGCTTGTCTAGGGCGGAAATTAGTTTCAGTTGCTTGAAATTATAATGGCGAAAAAATACAGCGTTTTATTAAGGTTTTCATACAAGCCGTAAAAAACTCAAAAAACCGCTGTATTTTTTTTCTTTTTCAATTTCAAGCAACAGAAACTAATTTCCGACCTAGGTATGCCGGATCCCATTGTGTATACAAAGTTTCATGTTATTCTAGCATGGCGTTTTAAAATGAGAGCCTAAATACGTTTGTATGGAGAACCGATCCACACCGATCGTACTGCGCCGTCTTAAAACAAATGTGGAAGGAAACACTTGGAACTGAAACACTTTTGAAACTTGAAACGCATTTCTCCCTGCTTATTTTGTATCAAATCGATTTAGATATATCAAAGTACAACATACCTACTTTATTGACAATATAAATACATCATTGAATATTAATATAAAAGTCCATATTGATTGCTATAAGGTATTAAGGGTGCTTTTCCACCAGAGATGTGCTATGCTACGTTGCTATGGATGCGTTTGAATTCACCACACTAGTTCAGCATAGTTTCGGTTCGCATAGCATACCACTGGTGGAAACGGGCGTTTCGTAACTTAGTTCGTAGCGTAACTTACACATCCTCGCAGCATAGCTGCATGCTGAATAGCACTGGTTTGTTGGAAAGGCACCCTAAAAGCTCGCAGTATGTAAGAGCAAAAACGATACTCGCATGTCGGGAAGTAGTTTTAAGGATGATTCACAGTAGGACGTTCCGGGTCCGGGCCGGCCCGTTTTCTTCTAGGGAAATACGCCGGCCGTTGCGTTTGCTGTCATAGAAAACGGGCCGGCCCGGACACGGAACGGTCTACTGTGAATCATCCTTTAGTCTTAAGTCTTAAAATTAAGTCTTTAAGACCTGTTTAGACCCTAATTGGCCTTCAAACCGTTTCCTGTGATCACTCAAATTGTTTAAAGAGCTATTTATACATAGAATTTATATTTTCAATATACCTAATTAATGTTTATATAGGCACAAATTATATGTACCAAATGTTAGTAATAAGTCAATGTGAAAATTATGTAGATAAGTTCTTCATCAGATGTCGTTCTTTTGTGCTGTGCTTGCCGACATTTTATAAAACTGTTATTGGATTTTAAATCATTTAGCATGCAAAATAAAGTCGCTTTTCGTTTGGATTACTTTGAAACAGCTCGTCCAGCGCAAACTATCTTAAATATACTACACACATAACATATATCTGAACATTTCAGGGTGTCAAAAAAAGGTCTCACGCTATAACATTAACAATAGAGTCGTGTTCAGATATTTATTAGCACCTTGTCCGCTCCGATGTTTGGGATGGCGACTCTACACAATGTATACTTATAATTGAAATGATTTAAAAGACCGATATTTTACATTACTATCGTTAGATTTCAATACTTCTTGCTTGGACGGTAAAGTCGGTTTTTGAACGGACTAATTTGACAAACAAATCGTGTTAAGTATACACATTATATTCTGCCGTTTGAGGTTTAAGAACAAAATATGTATGACATGAAGATACTTGTGTAAAAAACTGAATTTACTGAACGTTGACATATCTGTAGTATGTAAAAAGTAATTATTAAAGTAAAATAAGTGGCAACATCAGTGCCAAATAGATCAATTTTAAATGTACCCATTGTAAATATGAACTGATGTATAACTGAAATATAAAGTGTACGGGTATTCACGAATTAAATATATAGGTATGTAGATAGATAATAAATGTTATATGTATACAGTGTATTTGAAATGTTAATCATAAATGGGGAAAGGCTATAGCGCGTATATCAATGAATTTTAAATTAAAGTCATGAGGTTTCCGCTGGTGAATCATGTACTACTTTTGTATCATATATTTTGGCAAAAAAAAAAAAAATATGTTTAATGATTTTGGCAGTCCACTTGACACGATAAAAAAAATGTCTGTAATTTTAAAGCAAGAAAAAAGAGGGTGCGTTACGAACAACCTAGTGAAATCGGTTTATAACCATGCGCAACAATTCAATAACTGAACACACACACACGCATATAAATATTATATAAAATAAACCATGCACAGAAATCTTCAGTAGGCATCTACGTGTCGCAATGATGTAAATATTACTGATTTTTTTTGAGCTCGGTTAAGCCTCTCACAGACTGGCGCGGGCTGGCCGCGGCGGTCAATAGCTGGCTTGTCATTAACTGTCAAATTTACTATTGGCCGCCACCGCTGGTCGCGCCAGTGTGATTCATGCCTTACCTTTGCAGCAAGCGTCAGCTTTCGCTGCCAGTCGTTTCTGGCTGTGGGTGGACACCTTTTTGGACAATCGCTTTAAGATTTTGAGTTCTGTGCGTGATTTAGTTTGTATTATTAACACGACTGAGCGTATTTAGTTATTGCGCATAGTTAAAACCCTGTTTCACTAAAGTCTGAGATGGAATTAGAGATCAAAAATGTAAACAAACAACTGTCAATCTGACATGACTTTCCTTTTTAAAACCTCTTGTCATTACCAGTAGCATAAATCATATCTCCAAATATTTTATTAAAACAACACCAATACAATAAAAACGCTAAAACGCTATTTAATTCAGCGTGGTTATTTTTTGTATTAATTTAAATTTTGAAGGCGTAGCGTGGGCAGGCCCCCCACACGGTGGACTGATGATCTGGTGAAGGTCGCGGGTGTCCGCTGGATGCGGGTGGCGCAGGACCGGTCATTCTGGAAGTCTTTGGGGGAGGCCTATGTCCAGCAGTGGACGTCTTTCGGCTGACATGATGATGATAATGATGAAATTTTGAACGCGGTAATTTTTTCAAGTATACCAATGATTTTCAACTACTTCCTGCATACGTTAATTTTTGTATGCTGGCAACTCACTTGTTTACATTTTTGATCTCTAAATCTATCACCGATTTTAGGTATATTTTTTCCTTAGTCGATTGCTAAATAATGGATGAGTAAAATATGTGGTATGTAAAGTTTATCCGATGGTCTAAAGCCCTTTACGCGATTAATATTATCACAACACTGGGATGTCAATATTTTGCGGCTAAAAATTGTATGGATTTTGCGTCAATATTCATCAATATTCAAGTGATACGTATCGTGATACGAGTGTATCGCGCGATAATAATCACCGTGTAAAAGGCCTCTAAGAGTGTTTATCCCTAAAGATAAGCTTATTAGTTAATCTTTACCAAAATAACATTTGTTTTTTCTTAGATAAAGAGAAAGCTAACGTATTTTATTTTATTGATTAAAAACGTTTACATGACATACGTAATAGTTTGCACTTGAGTTTAATGTCAAAAAACACACTAAAAATTGTAAATGCAACAAAAAAATTCGACGGTAGTTGTTGACATAATATATTTATATCAACAATTACGTAACACACAAGGCCTTTTAGATCACCGAATAGACTATACCTACCTTAAATACCTAAATGGATACGTTATTTTTGTAAAAAAATCTGCAAAGATTGTTTTTACTCACTCCAAGTAACATAAGGGATATTATCGCATTTACGAGTATTTTCTATTCCCTGAATATTTGCTATAAAACTGAAGCACGAATCCTTCACTTTTATTAACGCCGTTTAGAAAGGAATGCAGGCATGATATAATCAAATAGCTTTCATCAATGGCGTTCGCATATTGGATTCCTCTCAGTTATGAGGAATAAAAATTGCATCTCGCATTAAAACTTTTAACTGTAATTTCATTTTATCAGACCCGGTATTTGAGTCGAAATATTTGACAGGAAGGGGTCACTTTGTGTCTACTTTTTTTTATTTTATCGTATGGCATTTATTTACGAACCGTGAGATCTTCGAGAAGACAAGTACGGTTGCCAGTTTTTGTTGCACTTTTAGCACCACCCAGGGGTCACGTGTAGGGTAACGGTGGGTACTCCCTACGGACGTTGTGCAACTTCGACCCCCCTTTGTCAAGTGAGTGGGCAACTTGACTGTTAGAAGTTCTCAAGCCGCCCAAAGGCCTCTAACTTGGCTTAACGACTGCTGTCGTAGACAGCAGCCGGGATCAACAGCTTAACGTCCCTTCCAAAGCACGAGAGCGCTCAGTAAGTAACCACTCAAAGCGGTCACCCATCCAAGAACTGACCTGTGCCCACATTGCTTAACCTCGCATATCGCACGCGGTACGCGGGTGCCGCTGGGCCACGAGCGCTCTACTGAGGTGTATACTGAGGCTTTTTTTATGAAATAGGAGGCAAACGGGCAGACGAATCGCCAGGACTATTAAGTTAATAGGTATTTTAATATGGATTGGCTGTCTTATTTATACAAATGTAGCGTTGCACAACTAAGTGATTGAAATTTGTTACATATTAGGACAGCGACTTCCTGACTTGGCGGGGCGGGAGCGATGTGATAGGTAGTTTGTTCTTTGACGTGAGTTTACTGATGTGAGATTTTCTCATTTGACGAAACACTGTCAGTATTACGTTTGCGCAGTAAAACCATGCGCTGCGCAGAAGCGGGGCAGTACTGTATTCGTATCGGTTGACACTGACAGGTAATAGTTTTCTCATATCGTACCGCCTCCGCATCGATAAATCAGGAAGGCGCCGAAATTACATTTTTTCACGTGTACCTAACGGAATCAAATATAATCGAAATATACAATTATTTACTTTGAAAACGATCTAATGAACTTTTTATACCACGGAGGTAGCCAGGCACTTGAAATTAAAAACTCTGAATAAAAAAATAAATTAGAGGTACTTAGGTATACGCTAATGATGAAAATATTTTTTTTTATAAGGTCACACGTAATTTTAGTTGTTGTTTTTTTATGTTAAAATTAAAAAAAAATGTATTTTATGCATACATCTGTAATGTAGATTAGGTAATAAATAAGTATAATTGTGTGATTAATGCAGCCAAAGGTCCCTTGATGTCAATAAGGGCTTTTTATCACTGCGTCAGTAAGAAATATTGCGCCTTATTGACGCCCTCAAAAGATACCCTAGGTATTTCTTGAGAAAGACAACTAAATAATCACACAGATTCAAGTTCTTCATCAAGGCGCGTTCGTGGCCCACAGGCGCCCGCGTACGCGAGTTTAAGAGTCCGCAGTATATAAGCTCGGTTCTCCATACAAACGTAGTTTCGCTTTCATTTTAAAATAGCATGCTGGAATAATTTGAAACTTTGTATACACAGTGGGATCCGGTATATCTAGGTCGGAAATTAGTTTCTGGTGCTTGAAATTATAATGGAAAAAAATTATAGCGATTATTAAGAACTAAAAAATTCAAAAACGGTTTTTTTTTTCTTTCTAATTTTTTTTTTTTTTTTTTTATACCACGTTGGTGGCAAACAAGCGTACGGCCCGCCTGATGGTAAGCGGTCACCGCAGCCTATGGACGCCTGCAACTCCAGGGGTGTCACATGCGCGTTGCCGACCCTTTAAAAATTTATACACTCTTTTCTTGAAGTATCCCATACTGTAGTTCCTCGGGAAAACCTCGGCAGGGAGCTCATTCCACAACCGGAGCGTTCGAGGGAGGAAGTTCCTCTGAAACCGTACCGTACGCGACCATTTAGGTTCTAAGGTGTGAGGATGAATGCCCCGCCGACGGCGAGCAGTGCGATGATAGAAAGCGGCCGTGGGCATCATATCGAATAGTTCTTCGGAACACAACCCATTGTACAAGCGATAGAACACGCACAAGGAGGCAAAGTTTCTCCTTAAACTTAAAGGTTCAATATCGCTCGTGAGTTTGGGATCGTCCACGATTCGCACAGCACGTCTCTGAAGCGAGTCAAAAGGCCCAAGCTGGTATCCAGGTGCTCCCGCCCAGAGGTGACAGCAATACTCCATGTGGGGACGAACTTGCGACTTATATAATATAAGTCTCTGTCCCGGGGTGAAGTACCGCTTCGCTCTATTGAGCACACCTAGCTTTTTGGATGCCAGCTTGGCCTTGCCTTCTAAGTGGCTTCGAAATTGGACGTCGCTGGAAATGTCGACGCCAAGGATCCCAATACTCTCTGAGATGGAGAGGGTTGTGTCCTGGAACTGTGGGGCCACAGTGAACGGGGTTTTCTTAGCGGTGAACGCACATACTTGTGTCTTGGTGGGGTTGAACTGGACCAGATTATCCTGGCCCCACTCAGAGACTCTGACCAGAGTGCTCTCGATTTCGGACACAAGTTGTTCGCGACTCTCTAACACAGAGGCACGAGGAATGTTGGCACGGCCCGTATAGTAAGCGTCCCCGGTGCTGTCATCCGCATAACAATGGATGCTATCAATAGACAGCATGTCATTTATATGCAGCAAAAACAGCGTCGGGGATAGCACGGAACCTTGTGGGACGCCAGCGTTAATGTCCATGCTTTCGGAGCAACTGCCGTCTACTACGGCTTTTATGCGTCTGCCGGACAGAAAGCTGGCGATCCATCTGCACAAACCCTCGGGCAGTCCGTACGATGGTAGCTTCGACAGAAGACCTCGGTGCCAGACCCGATCGAACGCCTTCGCTATGTCTAAGCTGACCGCTAACGCCTCTCCCTGACTCTCAATGGCTGAGGCCCACCGATGTGTAAGATACACTAGGAGGTCACCAGTCGAACGACCGTGACGAAAACCGTACTGACGGTCGCTGATCAGATCGTGTTCCTCTAGGTATCTTAGGAGCTTTGTGTTGATGACACGCTCCATCAGCTTGGAGAGAAGGGAGGTAATAGCAATAGGCCTGTAATTCGATGGGTCTGATCTATCGCCCTTTTTAGGCACCGGGTGTACGAGGGCAGTCTTCCACGAAGACGGAACTTGCCTTTTGCGGTAAGAGAGCGCGAAAAGTCGCGTTAGGACGGGACACAACTCAAGAGCACAACGTTTGAGCACCACCGCTGGTATGCTGTCCGGCCCGCTCGACTTGTGGACGTTTAGAGACAGCAGCTCCCTCCGGACATCCCTCTGTGAAAAGTTAATTTCCGGCATGGAATACCCACATCGAGGGATAGTGGGAGGTACGGCGCTGCCGTCGTCGTCCAAAGTGGAGTTCGAAGCAAAGAGGCTACCCAATAGATCGGCTTTCTCTTTTGCACTGTGGGCCTGACCTCCAGCTGTAGTTCGCAGTGGTGGTAAGGACGACTGACAGAAGTTTCCCTCGGCAGCTTTGGCGAGCGACCAAAAGGCGCGACTTCCAGAGGGATATCCAGAAAGTTTCTCGCCAATTCTGCCGATGAAATTGAATTTAGCTCTGGCAATAACTCTCTTGCTAGACCTCGAGGCAGCGTTCAACTTCCGTTTCACATCAGAAACGTTTGGATCGTTACTAGCTTTGGCCTTGGTCCAAGCCCTGTATGCGGTTTGCTTACATGCTGTAGCATACTTACAGGGCCGGTTAAACCAAGGTCGCTTTTTGGCTCCAGCAGCGACCAGCGAGTTGGGAATAAAACATTCCATACCCGCCAGGATCGTCTCAGCGACAGCGTCTGCACAGGGGTCTGGATCTTCTGATGTGAAACAAAGCTGCCTCCATGGGTACGATGCGTAAAATTCACGCAGTCCATCCCAGTCTGCTGACCTATACTGCCACATGCGCCGTAGGCTAGTTGGTCGCGGCGGATCCGGCCTCACACATGGTGCCTTTGTCCGGACGAGGCAGTGATCGGACGATCCGAGTGGTGCATTCACTGAGACGGAATACCCGTCCGGACGTGAGGTCAGCAGAAGGTCCAGGAGAGAGCTGGTATGGTCCTCGACGTCTGGTATTCTCGTAGGAGAACGTACCAGTTGCGAGAGTCCATAGGCCAGAGAAAATTCGCGAGCAGACCTACCCGCGTAGTCAGTGGACCGAGAACTGAGCCACTCAACATGGTGGGCGTTAAAATCTCCTAAGATCACCAACTCCGCGGAGGGATACTGCTCGAGAACTCTCAGATGTCAATTGCAAGTGCTCGAAGAGCCGAGTTGTGTCCATGTCACCGCTATGAGACCTGTAAAGGCACGCGTAGACGCGGGTGTGGCCGCCGCAGTCAACGCGCACCCACAGCACGGACAGATCTTTCTCTTCGTAGGCCTGAAGGCGGCGACAGCAGATACCCTGCCGAGCATACATACATACACCGGCACGTCTCAAGAACTTATGTTCGAGCGTGTATCCGGGATACAGAAGGTATGAAGTATCAGCCGGGCAGGATATCTGTGTCTCCGTAAGGAATAAAAGTGTCGGTTGCGCAGACTCCAGATGCTGATGAACCGCATCTAAATTTGAGTGGAGTCCCCGGATATTACAAAAGTCCACGTGTGTGGAGGATGGTACCGCTGAGAACCTGTTCCTTTTTTTACTTGGCATGGCATATAATTTTAAGAAGTGTATAAAAGAGGATTCGCTGTGATGACGGCTGTAGGGACAAAAGCACGGTAGAAACCTGGCAGAGGATGATGCAGGTAATACGGTTTGTGGGCACGGCGTACGGAAGGGCCCCCGGTCCCCCCCTGTTGTGGCAGCCGGGTCCACTCCGGTCTCCTTCTCCGGCACGACTACCACACCAAGGACTTTTCGCGAGGCTGGCGGTTCAGCCTCCCAGGGTGGAGATTAAGTGACCCCTGGGTTCGGGAACCCAACTAACCTGCGGGCGGCCAGCGGACAACCGTTTCACCGGGTCTCCCTGATCGCCGCACCCACACTCCGGGCCTACACGAAACTAAGGCAGTGTTGTTAGTACCGTAGGTCCCCTGCCGTCAACACAACGAATCCTCAAGGAGCTCTGGAAACCTTACTCACCATCAGGAACACAACACCACATACCTACAAAATAAGCAGTGGTGCTATTATGGCTGCGATCTTCTGTAAGGCGGAGGTACTTCCCCAGTTGGGCTGCTCCAAATTCGAGCGAGATGTCATTTCGCTATGCCCTACCTCTCTAAAACAGACTAGCAACAGAAATTAATTTCTGACCTAGATGTGCCCATGCCGATTCTTGGGATTAGGTAGCGGACCCCGGGCAATAGGCATGCTTTAGGATGCAACTGTACCTACTGGGATAACGAACTGGGTTGCAGATTTTTTCACCAAATGAATCATCATCATCATACTAGCGTCATTCCCAGTAGATTTGCATCCTGAAGAATCCTTGGGGTCCGCTACCAATTGTTAAATAAATGAAATAAATACTCCACGCACAAAACTTTTTAATTAATAATTTTGTACCAAAATGGGATTGAAATAAATTATATTTAATTAAGTGTATGTATGATAACTTAATAAGTCACAACAGTAGTTTGTGTGTAAATAAATTAGAGTTTTAAGTAAGTAAAAACGTGCAATATTTTCATTTTATTTTGTAAAGAGTGTAAAAATTGTCGTTGAATCAATAAACTGTAATGAAAATATTGAATTGTATTTTTTTTACGATGCCGTTTTATGGTGATATGCCACAAGTCATGCGACGCAATCAATGTCGTAGGTTCGAACCCTGCTATGCTATTTACTACACAGTACATACATGGGTGATGCAGAGCCAAGAGAAGGCAACCTATCACTGCAATTTCACATTTTCTCCATCATTAAACATAAAATGCTAAATCGACACTGTAATTAAGTTTCACGTGTTAGCCATCTTGGGAAAATAGGCGTGAGTTTGTCTAAATACAAATAAATACCAGATTCATTATAACACTTTTTGAATATCAGGTTTTAAATATTAAATAATTTGGGAATAATCTTAGACAAATCGACCTAGTCCAATGTGTCCCCCAATATTTATTTATTTATTTTATTTATTTATCACACAAATAAATTATCTGACCAGGATTCGAACCCGGTACCACCAGCTTGGTAGGCAGAGCACCAACTAAGCTAAAGTGGTCATGCAAAAGTGGTTTTTAAAGATGAAGGTGTCACATTGGTACATTTACCTTAGTACGCATTTGGAGCCCTTTACACGGTTAATATTAAGGATGACAATATTATCGCGGTATTCATAATTGTATGGATTTTGCTTCAATATCAGTCAATATTTACGTGATACAGATCGAGATATGAGTGAATCGCGTGATAATAATAGCCGTGTAAGGCCCCTTTTATTTCACCCTAAGGATGTAATGACATCCGTTGCAGCTCGGAAACTCTGAATACAGGGTCGTTGCGTGTAGAACACGCATTATGAATTAGGATGGGCTATAAAAAGTTTCTGTACTTTCTTATTCATGAGCGTAAACGTCTTGAGGGCTTCCGCTAGGTACTGTATTTATTTTTTAACGTAGTAGTCTAAGCAGAAACTTTTTAGGGTTCCGTAACTAATGGCAAAAAACGGAACCCTTATGGATTCGTCGTCATGTCTGTCTGTTCGTCCGTATGTCACAGCCGAATTACTCGAACCGAACTACTATGATCACTACAATTATGAAATTTGGTAGGAAGGTGTATGCTATGAACCGCTATAGAAATATGATCTGAAAATTTGAAATAATATTAAACTGGGGGGGGGGGGGGGGCACCCCATACATTGTAACAGGGAAGTAATTTTTTTTTAATATGCACATAGGCGTGTGGGAAATTCTATGGATAGACCTTCAAAAATGACATAGAGGTTCCTTGAAATTTTTTCCATTTAAGTCAACCGTTGGCGAGATATTAGCTGTCAATGTGGTAAAAAGTGTGTCCCCCCTCTAATTTCCAAAGTATGAAGTTCAAAATTCTGAAAAAAATAAAGTTTTCAACGATTTTTGGTTTGAACAAGATATTTTTAACGGTTTCTGAGTTATTGCTGAAAAACTGTCTTACCAAAACAAAAGGGCGTAAGTGTCGTAAGTTATATACGACCTTTTGTGATTAAATGTATTATATAGTGGTTTTAAATGTAGATTAGGAGGTGTTGGTAGGGAACCCTTCGTGCGCGAGTCCGACTCGCACTTGGCCGGTTTTTTATACAACGACGGTGCCAAACAAGTATACGGCCTGCCTGATGGTAAGCAGGCGTCGTAGCCTATGGACGCTTGCGACTGCTAAACAGTTACAAGCGCACTGTCGACTTTTTTTATTTGAGGATTCGTGGTATTGGCACTTAAGAGACAAATGAAATTGACAACATTTCAAATTTTCAAGTAGTATAAAATATAAACTCATTTCGTTAACTTGTCAACAAGAAACCGAAAAATATTTTTTTTATACTTTTATAGCTATTCGTTTTCAAGATATTCACGAAAATGTGAAGAAAGCCTACCATCGACTGTATGACGTCACAAGGCTGAATTGTGACAGTCACAACGCACAAAGAGAACAGCAGTACACTTTCTTTATTAAATCCGCCTTATTAACAGTACTTCTGTACGATTTTTTACGCTGTGACGCCTTACTTGTCACTTAGAATGCGAAACTTTTGAAATTGACTTTTTAATATGAAATGGCGATATTTTCGAGATATTAAAAATATGATTATGTTTCATTTTTTAATCTTCTATTTGATTTAATCGAAAAAATGCCCCCTTAAATAAATGTCAATTTCCCCACTCTCAACACAGCGCATCTTCGGGAGCTCTGGCGACCACTAGAAACACAGTACCACATACCAAGCAATAAAAAAATAGCAAAAAAGAGCAATAAATAAAAGAAAGAAATAAGAACAATAGCTAAAAAAACACGCTTGCATCCCAAGCTTAAGGATTAGGCAGTTCACATGAAATTATCAGTGCAAGGTAATTCTAGCAATTGTAGGTTTAAAGATGGCTAAAATATAAATTGCAGTAATAGCCGTAGATGACACCTCTTGTGGTCATGCGCGGATACGTGGTAGGGAAGAGTAATAGAGTAGGGGCAATAACCTCCCTTCTGAAGATAGTTCTAGGTAACCTTATTCAAAAAAATAAAAATACTATACTGCTGCCTCAAAAAAAATCCAATATCCGCGCCTGCCCATGGACAGAAAGGATGTGATGATATGCAACACAGGCACCACACGGGGAAACAATATTTCCCAATTTAAAATAGTAATACGCCAAACGCACCTGCCCCTTCATAAATGGGGGCCTAAAAGCTAAAACGCTGCATAAATTCAGTTTCAGCAACCTTCCAAATTGGCGGCGAGCAAACAAACACGCCGTATAAGTAAGTATGGCGTACATAACACGGGGTATAAGTTACTATGGCGCTGAACGCTGCTACTATTAAATTACTGTGACATATACTTCCCATCTTCGGTAAAGTTTGGCGGGCTTTAAGTCACGAACTCCTGTGCACAGGAGTCCCAAAATAACCCACCGATTCTCGATAACATCTGTATTAATTCATAGCAGGATATTTTTATAAGCCACCGACACAAAAATCATAAAGTTCTGGCCAGATGTCATTATCGTAGAGAAAATCTTAACAGCATGATTCAGAAATTGGCGCAGGCGATACAGCGCCGGCTAGCGGCAAATTCGACCAACATTGTATCTAACGAGAAATGCTTCGCGGCTAAACAGATTACATAGGTAAGTATGTAAGTATACATATATTTGTGTTGTACAGACAGAGTAATAGCATATAGTGATAGGAAACGCTAACACGTTATGGGCGACATGAATAAAGGCGCTAAGGATTTTCCGTTGCCGACATGTTGCCGAGAATCTTGAAACTTTTTCATTTACGACGTTTACTTTTGCTGTCAAAAGCAATGCAGCAGCATTATGACAGTATTCCCGGGAATAGATTTGACACAAGGAAATGATCATAACAGAGATTTGATGAAATCCCTAAGGGATATAATCAATTCACTCCATTTCATCATTTCCTTAAAGTGATTTGATCAAATCCCTGACTCAGTTAAAGTAAATGATAAACTTGGCCAAAGAGGTCAACTCGATTAGTCATTTGTCTAATGAAATGACTAAGATTAGTTTAGTGATTTGACAAAATACCTAAATCACGTTAGTAATTTGACACAATTATCTCATTAGATTACTATATGGGGCGAGGGATTTTATCAAATCACTAGATTTCTTGAGGGGAATGATGAAATGGAGTAGCACATAGTGGAACCTGTGGAACATGCTGGGTGAATTGATTGTCCCCCAATATTTATTTATTATTTATTTATTTAGACACAGGCAGATATACGCAACGCATGCCAAAAGTGTTGCGCAATCACCCCGCAGGTCTCTAAAAGTCTCAAGAAACTACTTATAGTTAAGTTGCTGCTTTTGCTGATATATTTGCTATTGAAACTGTCTTTCAGTGCCATTTGATTGACAGTACTGATACTTAAATGTGCACATTCATCATTTTGGCGCCTTGAGCGGACGCTCCGTTTGCTCTACTTTAGGACGGCCCTTTTGACCCTCGCTTGTACTGTCGCTTCCGCTCCCTCCTCCGCCTATCCCTTGACGCACCAGGCCGGTAATCGCGTTAAACTCGGTCCCTGAGACCGCAATCCGACAGGTACACAGATAAGATTATATATATATATTATTTATGACATAGGAGGCAAACGAGCAGACGAATCGCCTGATGGTAAGCGATTAGCGCCGCCCATGGACACTCGCAACACCAGAGGGGTTGTAAGTGCGTTGCCGGCCTTTAAGATGGGAGTACGCTCTTTTCTTGAAGGTTTGAAGGTCGAATCGGTCCGGAAATACCGCAGGCGACAGTTCATTCATATGTTTATATATAAAATCATACGCGTTGATTCTGAAATGACGTACAAAATACTGTTTATTCTGACGTGTCGTGTAGTGACTGTTTTATACAATTAGTACTATACTCATACTCATACTCATTTATTTGCAATAGACATACATTACACGTCAAAGTTATACATTTTCGTATATACATCACCTATTATACTACACTATAATGGGGGCAAAGGCGCGCGTGGACTTCACAGGATGCTCAGCAAACGTTTGCGGGAGGCAACAGGCGATCCTCGTGCGGGCAGCTTTCTCGCACAAAGAATCGCTATTGCAATTTTAGATATTTTATAGGTTAGTTTTAATTATTTTTAAGTTAGAGTAATTTCTATTTTGTTATTTCACATGTTTTTCTGAATAAACGTCATTAATAAACACTATAATAGGAAACCGGGTATCTGACTGCGCCAGACAGTATACAATACAATCATTTATTGGTAAAATGTTATTTTACATGTCAATGCTACATAAATAAATTGATCTTATGGGCTATGAGTCTATTACAGTCTGCCAACAAGGAGAGATGGCGGGAGATCGTGCGGGAAGCTGCTTTTGCCTCTACCACCGACGTGGAAGCCTCGACGTGACCACGAACGCTTTGCCAAGAGCGAAACTGCAGAGAAGAAGACACTATACTACATACGAATGGATACGGTCCTTTGAACCGGATATTAAAATAGTATAGGGCAATCAGCATACAAGAAACGCGATTATATATGTAGAATAATGAAAAGTATAATCTTAAACTGTCGTAACCTACGGAATGGCCACAGAATCGTAGGCGTAAAACACAAACTTGCAAAGTCAGCCAAACTCACACACGTGATGGGCCCGATGGTGTACAACCGACTGCCGGCGCAAATTACAGGTGCCTCGTCACTGACTGGCTTCAAATCGCAGCTCAAACGGTGGCTTATCGAGGACACTTTCTACAGTGTTAACGAATTTATTGAGTACAAAGTTGGTACCTAGTTACTTATTATTATTAAATTATGTATATATATATTTTTTTATTAATTGTTATATACAAACTTCTTTATAATATGATTAGAATTGACATGTAATACGAATTATTATGAATAAAATGAATATGAATATGAATAAAATATATGTATACGGGTCTAACGAGAAATTTATTTACTTACAATAAACATTTATTTCAGGCCTGGAAAGCCCATAAAGTTGTTAAGTACATTTAAACCTTAATCTATGTTGGTCTCATTTTACATGATACATTATCTACGGTGCACTACACATACAAGTAAATATTTAATAGACATTAAATCACACACGTAATCACACGTGTAGATTTTACGAAATAAATATTTTTTTTTTTTATTTATTTTTTTTTTAATCAAATTGACATTATTTACCTTAATTACCGACGTTTCGTTGGACCCGGGTATGTCCTAAAACTACGACCAAGACCACCGGGGGATGTGCAGCAGCATCCCTGGAGTGCGGTGGAGATACTGCGATCGCCAACCCGCATGCCGAGTGTGGCGATTATGGCAGATACCCCTGTGAATTTGGGGGAGGCCTATGTCCAGCAGTGGGCGTCTTTTGGCTGATATGGTACCGACGTTTCGTTGCTGGGACGTCAGTTTCTGCAGCGAACATGGACCGACTGCAACTCGTATCAAAACGTCGCTAATTAAGGTAAATATATTTTCGCGTAAGACCCGTACACAAATATTTTAAGAACGTGTATAAAGCGCGAGAGTTGGAAGAGTATATTATTCGTGTTCCCAAAATAACGTGTCAACATTAACCCATTTATTAAAGGTCCAACCCAACCCAAAGTGAATTTATGTTAAGGTGAGATGAATTTGCAACTAACTGTAGATAGAAAATTAACCAAGACGTATCAGATATCCCTCATCTAAAGGATTTAGGGTCCGCGATACAGGCCCTTTCTAAATAGGGTGTAGATTAAATTGGACCCAACGCATTATGACGAGGCCATCCCGGTCTCGGTTTTTGCAAGTATAATAATTATCTTATCATGATGATGATGATGACGCTGTTGATGAGTATATCTTGATATTTTTGATATTATGAATGCGAAAGTGTATCTGTCTGTCTGTTACCTCTTCACGCTTAAACCGCTAAATCAATTTAGATGAAATTTGGTATAGGGATAGTTTGAGTCCTGGGAAAGGACATAGAACAGTTTTAATCCCTGAAATCATATCTTAAGGGGCCGAACGGGGGGAGTTAGTAAGGAGATACGATATAAAGGAATTCCAAGCAGACGAAATCACGGGCAAAAGCTAATACAATTGCGAAAGTAACTCTGTCTGTATGTTAGTTCTTCACGCTTAAACCGCTGAACGGATTAAGATGATTTATATCATGGAAATAGTTTGAAATCCCTAGGAATGAAAGATGTTTTAATCCCAGAAATAATTCTTTGAGGGGATAAAACCCCCTTGAGAACGTTTTTTTTTATAAAAAATGAGATTGCTCTTGGCCAGCATCTAGCCAGGGGGCAAAGATGAGGCCGACGATGAAGCGAGCTCACCCAGAAGATGCCTATCACCTACTTCCGCTATTTTGTTTGGCCCCATGGTTGACTGGTAGAGAATGCCTTGAGGCATTAAGGCCGCCATTTGTACCGATTTATTAGTGCAATAAAGTTTAAATAGTAAATATTCACTCGTGCCTTAACAAGGTCTAGGTTATATGAACTCGGAAATCCTGAAGTAATGTGATTTTTTTCTCTAGAGCGAATACGAGTTATACGTGGGCAAAAACTAGTTCCATATATGTTTAAAAAAATACTTTCTTTAACTGTTATGCGATTTGAAGAAAAACGTCCTCGCGAGAGCGCTCGTGGCCCACCTACCGCACCTACCGCGTGCGGTATGCGAGGTTAAGCAATGTGGACGCAGGTCAGTTCCTGGATGGGTGACCGCTTTGAGTGGTTACTAGCTGAGCGCTCTCGTGCTTTGGAAGGCACGTTAAGCCATTGATCCCGGCTGCTGTCTACGATAGCAGTCGTTAAGCCAAGTTAGAGGCCTTCGGGCGGCTTGAGAACTTCTAACAGTCAAGTTGCCCACTCACTTGACAAAGGGGGGTCGAAGTTGCACCACGTCCGTAGGGAGTACCCACCGTTACCCTACACGTGACCCCTGGGTGGTGCTAAAAGTGCAACAAAAACTGGCAACCGTACTTGTCTTCTCGAAGATCTCACGGTTCTTAAATAAATGCCATACGATTAAATAAATAAAGAAAAACGTTTTTGAAATGTAATAAAATAGCTCTATGAAAAGTAATTGACAATCAAAATAAGTTAAACTAAGTCTGGGTTGCACCGACTTATGATCACAGACTGATCAACGTTAAATATTACACCGGCAGCTGTCATCCCAACTTGTCAAACTTTCCACACATTCAAATTTTAACGAACGCAGCTTACGATTACAGACAGTTGGTGCAACCCAGCCTAAGCCTGAGTTGCACCAACTTACGATTACAGGCCAATCAACGTTAAATATGGCGCCGGTAGCTGTCACCTCATACAAACTTGTCAAACTTTACATACAATCAGATTTTAACGAACACCGCTTACGATTACAGACGGTTTGGTGCAATTCAGCCTAATAAGTACTGTGGCGTCACTCGTGTCATCCGTCAAATCTGACATGTTCTGCAACGCGCTATCGAAGTTTCTTAAATCAGTTGCATATATATAACTTCTTACCAACTCTCAATGGACTTCGGTCCCAGAGAGATCTCTCTATTGTCGTTTCTTCTTGTGACTCCTATCTATTGTATATTATGTATATAGTTTGTAGATAACCCTTTCCTGTATATATTCCTCCTTGTACATTATCCTACCTAGGAGCAGCACATCTCATATCTACAGTACCACCATTATCATCATCATCATCAGCTTTTACAGACTCAAGCCACCACTGCGCTACCATACATGGTTTAGGTTAGTAGGTACAGTCACCGGCAATAGTATATTCATACACGAAGGCCGCAAAAATATGTGACACGCTCTTATTTGTAGGGTCATAAGAGCGTGTCACATATTTAAGCGGCCTTCGTGTAGGAAGATATTATTGCCGGTGACTGTACAATACCCGTCTTGAATATCAACGAAGAAACATAGAAGATTTATTCGTTATAAATTCTAATTATTTTATACAAGGTAAAGAGGTCGGAAGATCCCATGTGGTTCAGGGTTAGAATAGCACCACCTCCTTTCTTCCCTTGGGTGTTGTAAGAGTCGACTATGGGAAGTGTGTTGTGGACGATGGGCTAGCAACCTGTCACTGCAATATCATATTTGCTCCATTTATAAACCTACAATTGCTAAAAGTGGCACTGAAATTCTTTTTCGTGTGTTCTGCCTTTGGGAATAAAGGCGTGAGTTTATGTATGTACGAGTATGTGGTGAAGAGGGACAAATATATTGGCTATAGCGCACACCATGGCAGAAATGTGTACTTACCGGTGACAACTGTCAAATTTACTTTCACGTTTTCCATTGGTTTCTTAACGGTTTCCTACGATTTGTTTCGTTTGTATGTATTTATTTATTCTCTTATTTATTTTAGTAAAATTTCTAATGCAGGGTCTTTCTCGTTCAGTAAAGTAAATAAAATATTCATTTGTCATTATTTGACATCTCTGAGTTTTGACATTGTCTCGGGACCTTTGACGTTTGACGTTTCAGACGTGCACATAGCCAATAGATAAACGAAAGTAAACCTTACTTAAACAATCTTTTTAGGGTTCCGTACCCAAAGGGTAAAAACGGGACCCTATTACTAAGACTTCGCTGTCCGTCCGTCCGTCTGTCACCAGGCTGTATCTCAAGAACCGTAATAGCTAGACAGTTGAAATTTTCACAGATTGTGTATTTCTGTTGCCGCTATAACAACAAATACTAAAAACAAAATAGTAATAATAATTAAGGGGGCTCCCATACAAAAAACGTGATGCCCTTTTTCATGGCTACCACTCGCCGAGCTAGATCTCAAGAACCGTAATAGCTATACAGTTGAAATTTGCACAGATTATGTATTTTTATTGTGGCTACAACAGCAAATACTAAAATCAAAATAATAATAATAATTAAGGGGGGCTCCCATACAACAGAGTAGCTGTTGGCGTTTTTTTTTCTGGCACGGATCCCTTCGTGCGCGAGTCCGACTCGCACTTGGCCGGTTTTTTTATATAGTAATTCCTACATTTTCTACACACATTGCTTTATTAGATATGTAAGTATGACAGATTAATATCCAGAGGGTTACTCAGGAAACGTCTCGAGGGTCTCATTCGGATGGCATTATGAATAAATGGACTGGTAAGCCGGGTAAAATGGCTGTGTTCGGTTAATCATGCTCTGGCTATTCCCGGGACGGCAGGATCGGATTGAAATTGAATGTATTTGAATATTTGCATCGGCAAGGGCATAGAAAAATAAGTAAGATAGAATGCTCACTCTATACATCAGTTTTTACTGGTTATTTCTTAGTCGACATCTAGCGTCAAATAGCGGAATTATCAGTACTGATACATTACAATACAATACTCTTTATTGCACACCTCAATTAAAGGAAACAGTACAGTACGTAATAACAATAAGTAGAGGCAAACAAAAGGCAGTCTTATCGCTAAAGAGCGATCTCTACCAGACAACCTTTGGGTAGCGGAAATCAAAGCAAATAATTACAATTCGCAGTAGGTGGTGCAGAAACAATTTATGAAACCTACTAATAATTACAACAATTTTATACTATATTTATAATAATATACATATGTTTAATATTTAATTATTATTTTTTTAATATTGGGGGACAATCTTACACAAATCGACCTAGTCCCAAACTAAGCAAAGCTTGTACTATGGGTACTAGACGACGATATACATACTTATATAGATAAATACATACTTAAATACATAGAAAACATCCAAGACCCAAGAACAAATATCCGTGAAAAATGCACAAATAAATGCCCTGGCCGGGATTCGAACCCGGGACCTCTAGCTTCGGAGGCAGAGTCACTACCAACTAGGCTAAACAGGTCGTCAAAATATATAAAAAAATATACATGCATACATATATATATAGTTAGCCAAAGGTCTAAAGGAGCTGAGCCTGAAGTGACATGGGTCATGGGAGTGACAAATAATAATCCTTAAGCTGATTTTTGAAGACAGCAAGAGATTTAGCACGCCTTAAATCAGGAGACAAATAATTCCAAAGCTTGGAAAGTGAAGGAGGAAGTATAAAATTTAGATGAGGAGGACGGAAAAGTAAGGAGCGAATTTCGCGAGGACCTAGCAAAAAAAAATTGTTGTGCATTTAATTGTTCGTTCGTCACGGCATCTATTGTCGTATAGCAGTACTGATAATTCGGCTATTTGACGCTAGATGCCGCTACAAAATAATAAGTAGTTTTGATAACAGAACTGATGTATGGAGTGAGAACTCTATCTTATTTATTTTCTCTATGGCAAGGGACAGAATCACTTTTATACTCTTTATATTATATGTATAATTGTATACCATACGGACCCCGACCCGGACACATGTATGTCCTAGAACTACGACCAAGACCACCGGGGGATGCGCAGCAGCATCCCTGGAGTGCGGTGGAGACTTATACTGTGATCGCCAACCCAAGCGTGGCGATTATGGCATTTACCCCCCATGAAACTGGGGGAGGCTCATGTCCAGCAGTGGACGTCCTACGGCTGATATGGTGGTGGTGGTGGGTATACCATACGTGAAATTTTCGCATCTTATGTCGGTTTCGGTGGAGGAAAAAATCGTGAAGAAACCTGCGGGGTAGCAACGTTTTGGAGCGAGTGTTAGGTAGATTCAGATGTCATTTTCATACTAAAAGTGACAGTTAAATCTGTCCATCGTACGTTTGAAAAGTTACCTGATTGCAGCAGGCATATATAAGCCAAGAAATTTAAAGGCGTATGTGAAGTGACGACCTGTTTAGCCTACTTGGTAGTGACACTGCCTCTGAAGCTAGACGTCCCGGGTTCGAATCCCGGCCAGGGCATTATTTGTGCATTTAGCACGGACTTTGTTCTTGGGTCTTGGATGTTTTCTATGTATTTATCTATATAAGTATGTATATCGTCGCCTAATAGTACTCATATTTAGTACAAGATTTGCTTAGTTTGGGCCTAGGTCGACCTAAGTTTGTCCTCCAATATTTATTTATTTAAGTCGCCAGCGTTCTAACACTGCGCCTCTAACTCCATAGTAGTGCAGTTTCCTGATTAATGTTTCATGACACAAGCAGTCGAAGGCCTTGGACAAATCACAAAAAATACTGCCTAAAAAAAAACTGCACAAAAAATAATGCATCCTGTGACTCTTCCCAGGCATCGAATATATGTTTAGTTAGCTCAACAGCCGCGTCGGTTGTCGAGCGACCCCGCGTAAAACCAAATTGCTTATTATGCATTAAATTGTTTGCATTAAAATATCTTATTAATTGGGACAAAACTAATTTTTCAAAAATTTTACTAAATGTCGATAGCACAGATATTGGTCTAAAATTAGTGGGGTCAGAAGTGCTACCTGATTTAAATAAAGGAGTTATTTTACTATGTTTCATTAGATCAGGAAACTCACCGCAGTCAATACTGTTATTAAATATAACTGCCAAGTCAGGCGCTATGACTTCTATTAGGGATTTGACAGCACGGACAGAGACTCCCCAGAGGTCACCAGTTTAATAACAGGCTAATAGCTATTTACGATACAAGGGTTGTAAAACAAAGAAAGGCCGATAAGGCAGATGTTTGAGGCACGAGCCGCAGGCGAGGGTCATAAATATGCGAGAGAGGGCTTTCTGTTTTACTACCCGTGTTTTGTCCACAATTTTACGTCACCACTTGGCCAAAAAGTGGGTTTTTCCGGACGCGCAGCGTGCGGAAAAACGCGCTTTTTGGCAAGGTGTGGTGTAAAACAATATACATGTCACATTAAATTACCGTACAAACCTTTGAGGGGTTGAGTGGAGATTATAAAAAAATGAAATAGACAAACTTACACCGTGTACAACAACGTTTCAATGAGTGTATATAATTTGTAGCTAAACCATGACTAAATAAATACCCATAAATACATATACAATAAATAAATATTCACATATAAAGAATAAAAATACATATTCCTATAATAAATACAGGTTATAAACAAATATTCAAAAGTACAATATATACATAATTATGGTACTCAACCAAATCAAAGGTCGTTGGAGAGACATAAGTTCTTCAAAATTACTCTTGAGTGACGCGACAGACGTATGTGCAGTGCTTTTCAAATGATTCCAAAACTTTCATAATTCTAATCATCCTTCATCCTAAAAGAGCCGGATCCGCTTTGGCACCTACTCTCAAGATGTGGCGCAGGCACTAGTTTTTACATATTACAACTCAGAGGGAAAATTAACCCTTGTTAAGCAGAATCAAATGTACTTTTGTTATTGAAAAAACTGATGATGATGATGATTTCTCTAGATGTTTCCCTTCACCGAAAAGCTACTACTAAATTTCAGATGATCCTTCATACATAACTATAAATAACTTAATTTTTTATGGATCCGGCCGGGGTTCACAGCCACCATCCACCACCACCATATCAGCAGGGCTGATATGGCGGGTTCACACCCACATAACTATAAAAAAATGGTTTGATTCAACTTCAATTCAAATTCAAATTCAAGTCAAATTGTGGGACGGGCCGCTCTGCGAGCAAGTACGGAAAAATCTTTTACAAACGTGCTCAAGCTCCACAGATCGCGCCCGTCTCTTAGCCGTTGCCGAGTGGGAATCTGGTTTGTGGCTCCAGGCTCTCCCTTCACCTAACACCGGTACTTTAATGGACTCAAGCACTTTCCGTATTGCGGCGTCTCTACGCTTGGGCGCTTCGTGCTGTGCTCCGCACCGCTGCCAGTGTTGCGCTGCCGTTGACGGCTTCGTCACCACGGCTTATCATGCCAGAGAAGTGCTGGAAGGATTCCCCGTCACTCCAGCCTTAATGACGTCATCCGTCGGGCTTTTACCGCCGCCAACTGTGCGGCTATACTAGAGCCAAGTGGCCTCATGCGTGATGACGGTAAAAGACCTGACGGGATGACCCTTATTCCGTGGCGGCTGGGACGGCCTTTGGTGTGGGACGCTACCTGCGTAGACACCCTTGCGCCGTCACATCTTCCCGGAACGAGGAATAGGGCTGGTGCGGCGGCTGAATCGGCGGAAATCCTCAAAAGGCGCAAATATAGTACCCTCGATAGCGGGTACTTATTTGAGCTTTTTGGGGTCGAAACACTGGGGCCCTGGGGACCGAGAGTGCATATTATATACAAAGATTTGTCTAGGCGTCTGGTCGACGCAACACGTGACCAAACTGCTGGACTTTATTTTGCACAAAGATTGAGCATTGCCATTCAACGTGGCGATGCCGCCAGCATTTTGGGGACGTTACCCACTGGCAGCAGCTTATTAGATTAGTATTTATTTCTTTCATTTTCTTTTATAAGTATGTAGGTATTAGTTTAATTTTTTAATATGTTAATATTTAAGTTGTAACTATGTTGTTATCAATGTCTCAACGAGTGATAAACCTAGTTATCAACAAGGTAATAAAAAAAACACACCAAGTATACAATATTATACTCTATAAATTTATGGTGTCGGAAATGATACAATTTAGATGATTTTTTAAACACAATATTTACTTTATTTTTCAACATACCTACCAAAGGAGTTTATTTTGAGAATAATTGCATTTGCATGTTCTAGTAACAATGGCATTTAGTCAATATTATGTGACATCAGAAAAAGATCATAGACATAACCATAGGCAGCTTTATAAAGGGATAAATTGTTATATTAACCAATATTTCTTATAATAACTTTACCTATAAAAGCCATATCAGTCATGCTCCTCAAAGGACCAGGAAACATGGCTAACATACTTTCCCACTAATTTTGCATTAGCAAGGTACCATTCATTCTCGTGTAACACCGACCCACGCTTCGGTTCTTTCAGGCCCTCTAATCTGGGTTAAAAATAAACCGGTACTTACTTCTCTAACACGAAGCGCAGCGCTATAAACACCAATTCCATTGGTATGGGAAGCAAAACATGCCGATGGTCGGTGTAGGTAACCGCTTTTTCCGGGTCGGGCGCTAGGTCAGCCCACGTAGTGTTGGGCGGTAACCACACATCCTCGTTCCAGAACGCGTCCAAACACAGCCGCAGCATTTTGTGTTTAATGTAACCGACCACTTGTATTCAAAATTATTAATTTCTAATAATACATAAAATAATATATGTACATGGTCTTAAAGTAAGATGTTTAAAGTCCTCGTATTGAGCATGCAAACAAGCGTACAAATATTTGACTAAAAATAATAAACTAAACTAACATTTCACTTTATTCATAACATGATAATTCAATATGTCAAACATTTTAAAAAATTTAATCCTTGACACTGTAGATGTGTGACTGTTTAGGCTGGGTTGCACCAAACCCCCTGTAATCGTAAGCGGACTAAGCGGTCTTCGCTAAAATCTGAGTGTATTGAAAGTTTGACAAGTTTCTATGGCCATATTTAACGTTGATCACTCTGTGATCGTAAGTTCGCCTGTAATCGTAAGCGGTGTTCGTTAAAATCTGAATGTATGGTACGTTTGACAACTTTCTATGGGATGACAGCTGTCGGCGCCATATTTAACGTTGATCGGTATGTGATCGTAAGTTGGTGCAACTCAGCCTTAGTCAGTGAGCGTTAAAAAAGTTGTCCCGACAGTATTCGTAATTCACTATAAGAATAGGAACTATTTATTGCGAACTGTGTACATAGGTAGGTAGTATTAACAAGATACATAGCTCCAACAGTTACCTGTCTCAGACATGCAATAATTAAGAATTTCAACTTTTCTAATACATTAATGGTAAAAACAATATACTTAACATTCAAAAAACTCTTTAAGTAATATTATAAAATGCTTTATCTATAAGCCAAATTTTCATACTCTTTTTAAAACAGTTTCCCTCCAGAGCTTTTGTGTCGGGCGGGAGGTGAATAAATACACGGATCGCCATTACAAATGTGCTGTTTTTGAATATGAAGGTAATTTAATATTATATTTATACTGTGTCCTCAGATTACACTTTGCTGATGATAGTGTGGTAAAATAATTTGGTTGCTTTTTGACAAACAAGCCAACCTCCAGTATATAGATTCCTGTTAGTATCAGAAACCGTTTAGCTCGAAAAGCTTGTCTTAGAAAATCTGTAAAGTTCTTGCGGTAGATAGTTTTTAAACATCTTTTCTGAAGGATGAATGTTTTATTCACATTTGTCAAATGATTATAATTTTACACCCAAACCTGTCCCGAGGAAACATTTCTCGCATCGCCTCACCTCTTATGTGTCTGCTTTACACACTACAGGTATTATCGTTTTTATTACATTCCCTTATATACCAAATCCCTATGTCATTTTTCACACAAAGTCTAATAATCTATTTCTATTTATATCTAGGATCACCAACAGTGGCAACAACAATCATTAACATTGGAACAAAATAACATATGGTTTAAATTTACTTGCGCCACCAATTACAGGAGAACACAGAATGCAATATACAAAGCATCGACTTTAAAAACAAATTACAATGAGAAGACATAAAATATTGTTAATAGTAATATGCTTAAACCTAAACTAAAAAATGAGAGGGTCCAAAATCCAAAATGAGTGACTGTGGTTACAGAGGCAGTTCAATTAATAATCGACAGCAATTTGGTCCTGAATCAACGTAGGCTGTCATGGTTTATATCAAGCTGCTGGTCTGCATTGTTGCTCAATTGATAAACAAAATGTTATGTTAAAAGCAACATGAACAAAAAGCAACCTAAAAATTGTTCTTTCTTAATTCATCAATTGAAAATTACGCGTTATTTGCAAGGAAAACAGACAAGTGTTTCTTGAATAATGTGTAATTCAAAAATCTGAATAGGTTTTTCAAGTAGGTATTTACCCAAGTCCAGACACAAGGGAGCACGGCCCACATATAGCATGTTAATTAGTACCTATACATACGCAGCTAATAAATATGAAGTATTCTGTTGAATGTAATTTTCCTCGTTATTCAACGTAATGTTATGTCGTATATATTTTCATACAACCGTCGTAATATTAATATTAATGTTACGGAATGAAATACCTCTGAATGGTTTGCTGGTGCCTGCCTAATTAATTTCGTATTAAGGTACCCATAGAATGGCCACGATAAAAGCTATGTGTACTTACTTGTATTCATTAATTATGAACATCATATTTTTTATTATTGGAGTAGAAATCAAATTAATGGTTTTTGATGTCGCGTCGAGTATACAAACCAATTAAGAGATTGAAACACAAAGAATCAACGCATTATTTATTAATTTCATTGGAGACCACATAGAAAGGCTTGCCGGCGGGTAAGGTATAAAACAAACTAATGAAAGTGTAGGTATAATATAACAAGTAAATTTTTATCAAAAAAACATCGACTCCAAAATTTATCAAACCCCATCCTCTTGGTATATAATTTGAGGAGTTCCTTATTTTTTGCCTTACCCCATCCTCTTCGTTTATAATTTGAGGAATTCCTTCGATTTTTCCAAGATCCCGTGATCAGATCCAGACTTGGTGACAATGGGACCAACAACAATACGCACCCTTTCAAACAAAAAAATATTTTTGAAATCGGTCCACTAGTCTCCGAGTAATCAGTGAACATACATAAAAAAATATATACTCCGACGAATTGAGAACCTTCTCCTTTTTTTTGAAGTCGGTTAAATAATAAAATAAAAACTATGTACAGAGACAAAATTGGGTAAACACTTAATCAGACAGTACGGTAAGTGATAATCAAAAGTCACTGGGCTGAACTATGATGACAAGATCCGAGAAGAAAGGTAGGTAGATCCGTCGCGTCGTAGTACAAGTAAATTTTTAACAAAAAAACACCGACTCCAAACTTTGCCAGACGCCATCCTCTTGGTATATAATTTGAGGAGTTCCTTCGATTTTTCCAAGATCCCGTCGTCAGATCGAGACTTGGTGACAATGGGTCCAACTAGAAATCACACCTTTTCAAACAAAGCAATTTTTGAAATCGGTCCACTAGTCTCCGAGTAATAGGTGAACATACATTAAATAAAATAAAAAAAAAAAATATTCCGACGAATTGAGAACCTCCTAATTTTTTTTGAAGTCGGTTAAAAAGGTAGTCTCTGATTGCCTCTGTTGGCAGGATCCTCCCAAAACTTCAGCAGGCAGCGCAGGTAAAATATATACAGCGGCGACGGTAAGTTGCAACCTCAGGAGATATGTAACGATGTAATAAGGGCTGTAATGTAAGCATACGGGGTCCTTTTAATTTTTGCTCATATTACAGGCCACGCTCTGGTAAATATTTGATATATATAAATATATACATATACCTATGTATATAATATATATATACGGCCTGCTTGATGGCAAGCAGACACCGTAACCTGCCACTTACACAGGTATGTATTGTAAGCACAGCAGCAGCTGGGATAGGTCCCAGCCTCATTTGCATTAAAGCTGACGCCTAACTGTGGCTTGGATTGGGTTTTACAAAGAGTAGTGTTATACAAAACTCCAACAAAACTCATTTACAATACATACCTGTGTAAGTGGCAGGCTACGGTGTCTGCTTGCCATCAAGCAGGCCGTATATATATTATATACATAGGTATATGTGTGTATTTATAAATATCAAATATTTACCAGAGCGTTGCCTGTAATATGAGCAAAAATTAAAAGGACGCTACCTTGGAGAATTTGCAGTCCCGTTTACCAATAATAATGTGAAAAAATGCTGAAAGTTTAAATCAATATATTTCTGGAGAGCTCAAGAGTGTACCGTTTCATTTTTTGCTCTTATTACCGGCCACATCCTGTATGTACTTGTTTTGTTTGCCACCGTGGTGCCTACAACAAAAAAATTGCGTAATTTGAAACTGACTAGACAATATTTTGTTTCGTCGGACATTTCACAGTATAAGCTCGGAGTCGAGTCGGCACCACGAAACGTGATCCCCGCACGTACTTTTCAATTGGGGTTTTGGGTAAAAATTTTGTATCCATTGGTAAAAGCTAAACTCGAATACTTTTAATGTGACTTGTTATGACACGAGGCTCCCACGAGTCATCATCGAGTCATCCCCTTTTCTAATTCTAACTACCTCGTGTGTTCATAAGTTTTGAGACGAATATTGTTTTAAATAAATCAATTACAGAAAATATTTCTGTCAAGATTATTATTTATATTGAATCACTGTAATGTATTTGACAAAAGTAAATAGAGTTTATTTAAATTGGCTTTCAATATTTTTGATTTAAGCCTTTAAATGCGGTGGTCTCTCTTAGGTGCCGGCACGAAAAGAAAAACGCCTTTTTCATTGACAAGTTAATGTCTCTCTCTGGTAAAAAAAAATTAAGGCAGCGGAACGACAAATTATACACCAAAATGTCGATAGATCTCGTCTCGCGGGGTCATTATCTAGGTCTCACGGTTCGTAAATAAATGCCATACGATTAAATAAATAAAATTATCTAGGTGTAGCCGACGCAATAAATGGCATCTAACATAAAATATTGGAACGCATTTTAAATAGTACCTATGTATATTTATTAATGAAACGATTGTCAAGTAAAATTAACAATATGTTTGTAGGTATACATAAAAAAAAGATAAAACATCGAGTATTTAGCCGTCTCAAAATTTATGAACACACGAGGTACAAGGACTGAGGTAACATTATGCTAAAAATGTGATGAGACAAGTGTCTTATGCCTTCCTTAGCGGTCTGGTAGGGTCGTATCTTAGCTTACTTATTTTTGTAATCTCACGTCTGCACCGTTGTAATTTTATTAATTAAAACATGAAGTGTTGGTTTCTACTTATAGTCCCCTAGACGGCCCTAACGTTTGTAACCTCAAAATATTGTACGATATTGCATCTTGTACATTATGCATACAATATAAATCTGTTTATAAAACTCAAAGAGCTCCCGAGGGAAACATCTAGAGTGTTCGTATTAATCGCCCTTACGTGCACTGCAGTAAGATCGTAAATAAATGCCGTATTTATGGAATAGACTTGATTCCTTTGTCATTGGGTGTCCAAAATTTAGTTTGGATATTATAAGTGCTTTTATAGATAATGGCGGACGATGAACTTTTTAATTATGCTAATACTTTGATGATAGTATTTCGCAGTCTAATTTTAAAATAATACTTATATATATCTATAAAATTTATATCTGAAAATAGTGATTCTAGTGGACGCTACTTGATAGTGTTCATCACGAACTTTAAATGAAATTTTTTAAGAAGAAATTGTCCGGTTGTACAACATTTGGATAGGTATAGAACTAAATGGGTTAAATTAGACAATCGAACTAGCCTTTCGCATGACGCAGCCCCAGTTTTATAAATGCGACTGGCTACTAATTGATTACCAAGTAACGGGGTTATGATTCGTTTAAATTTGGGTAAACAGCTGTCCAAGTAAAGTAGATATAGGGTTTTTTTAGGGTTCCGTAGTAAACAAGGAACCCTTATAGTTTCACCATGTCCGTCCGTCCGTCTGGTTACTACTAGAAATCTATAATTTGCTATTGGTTTACATATCAATCACGCCAACAAAATTTCTGCATTACTAACGAACTATAAGCCAGTTAGAACTATTATGTTTACCGTCTGCGGTGTTATATAATAGGAGCATTAGTCCCATCGGGTGAAAGCTGCCCCTTCTGGTGGCAAATGGCGCTCGCAGCTCGTTATGTTCTAAGTGGTGCAGAGTACGGGTCCATTGTCTCTATACAGTCAAACCTGGATAAGCGAGAGTTCAAGGGAGCACAATCTCATTCTCGCTTATAGAGGTTTCTCACTAACCCGAGTTTCTCGCTAATGCAGGTACACGGGTAGCGTTTTTCTCTTATAGGGGTACGCAGCAATAACAAGTCACAGCAAGTACGAATGTTGTAAATATGTAATATATGCACAAGATATAAAAAAAAAAAAAAAAAAAAATATTGGGGGACAATCTTACACAAATCGACCTAGTCCCAAACTAAGCAAAGCTTGTACTATGGGTACTAGACGACGATATACATACTTATATAGATAAATACATACTTAAATACATAGAAAACATTCAAGACCCAAGAACAAATATATATACATTATTATTACAAATATATATATATTATGTACATATATATTTTTAAATGCTTACGAAAACAAAACAAAATTTCATGCACTGTGTAATTTTATTTTACTTAGAACTTATTTACTCTTGAAAAATTCCGTCAATTTCGTTTGGGTTTCTATTTTAGTATTTTGAATGTTTTTCTGTAACTCATAAATTTTGTCAAATATTGCTAGAGCAACAACCGCCCTGTATTCAAAGTACTGATGGACTGTCTCCAACGCATTTAAAGCTAGCTTCATTGGAATGATCTTTATTTCCGGAATCTGTGCCTCGTCTTCACTGTCATTTGCAGCAATACCTGTGAGTGCAACTCCTGAGTTCACACAATTCTTAACGATATCGTCGTCGGTTTGTTCTCCAGCGGTAGTTACGTCGTCGTCAATTTGAACGAAATCTTCGAAGCTCGGCATTAACATATTGGATTCGTGAGACACAAGCTTAGTCCATTCCTCGTTGCTAGGTCCAACTTCAACATAATTTTCCTCTAGCAGGTCTTGCTCATCTGTACTTTTCCAAAACCCAGCTTTCTTGAAGCAGTTTTTGACAGTAAAATCACTGACTAAGTACCATGCTTTTCTAGCAAATTTCATAGCTAGAAGTACGGTAAATTCGGACCGTTATCCAAGACAATGGGACCGCGTAAACAGGGGTATCTTTTGTGAGGATATGCAAACACTGTGCCGGACTTAAAGCGTCTTTTGCAGCTTTACGCCCCATTCAGAGCTTTTACACCTTCAAAAAGGCGAGTGACTTAGATTAAAATATATGTTATACTATAGTATATAACGAGCCCTCAATTTTGTAACATTTATTGCCACTTATATTTCACTTATAATGTAAGTTGGTCACATTTACACTAACTTCAGTGTGTACTTAATAAAAAGCTGCCAAGTGTGGGCGACCGCCTCGTACCCACCGTTTGTGCCAAAACCTAACTGCACTGGTTCGAAAAGAGATTGCAAAGTCGGTAATTATATGGACTTTCTTTGTCGATACAGTATATGGAACAAAAAAAAACCATACCTATAATTATCGAAACTGCTCACAAAAATGAGACCTGTAGAAGAGAACATTAATATACTTTTGCTTTTTTTATTTTGTGTAATCTTCACCCTTTCACCCCTTTGCAAACTTTTTCTTCACGAAAACCTGTAGGGTATCAGATACCTGATGGTTCCTCCGAACTCCGATACTTGAAATCCGTTCGTAAGTAACGTTCCAGCAAACTTCCTCCTTTTTGCCTCCATTTTCCCAATAGAAAAAAAAACACGCAACAAAAAATACGTTAAATTGACGAATACGTATGCCAAGTTTCATGAGAATCCCATTATTATTGGTAAACGAGACTTAATCGCGTAGAACTGAAATTTATTTACTTTTTTCGTGAGGATCAGTCCAAAATGTAGCCTTCAGTCCGGAACAAACATAGACAAAACAATAAAGCAAAATCGGCCAGTCCTGAAATGGAGACTTCGCTCGCTCCGCTCGCTTAGTTGAAAATCGAAAAACGGAATCTAGAAATATAATCTACATAACTAATTAGACCTGCTCACAAAATTTCAAGAGAATCGGTTGAGAAATGCAACGTGTACCTAGAAGAGAGCATTCTGAATTCTGACAGACATAATAAAGCATTTTCGCCCAAGCAAAAACGCTTCACGCTCGCTCGGTCAACTAGCAACGCATTTGAGAGACTAATAACCAAATCGTCATTCACAATGGTACCAGAACAGCTGTCGACCCAAAATTGGCTTCCATTTATTAGATCCCCATTAATATTTGATGAGAGGGATGTTGGATGACAGGCGACCGCGAAATGGGCCTGTGGTTTAAACAGGAACTCTAGCGATTAGGTTTTGAGACTTTATAAAGGCGGATGTATTGTCTAATATGATACACAGTCATATAAACCGTCGTACGTAAAACGTGACATTTATACATTATGTCAAAATTTTAACGGCATGTGCTAATATCTAAATCGTCATGAAGATACAATTATGTAGGTCACTCGGGACCCAAATTATAATTTAACACTATGGAGAATATTGACACGTGGTTCGGAATCTCCACATAAATTAACCGAAACGAATTTTGGGTTATCATATCCTTGCGTTAAGCGCATTAATATGACAAACAAAGGAGCGTACTCCCATCTTAAAGGCCGGCAACGCACTTACAACCCCTCTGGTGTTGCGAGTGTCCATGGGCGGCGCTAATCGCTTACCATCAGACGATTCGTCTGCTCGTTTGCCACCTATGTCATAAAAAAAATAGAAAATGAACGATTGTAAATAATTTGCATTAGTTAGCTTTTATAATTTGGCAACACTTACGTCAATTTTGTGTATGAGGATAAAATCTCCGCCGCACGTAAAATTATGACGTGTTATATGTCGGAGCATATATAAATGGTTGGGAATGCCGTGCTAGCCGGGCTGCGATTCCTAAATGATAGTTTAGGTAATTCCCTTATGAATGCGTTCTAATACATACGGGGTTCTTATAATTTCGAGTTACAAATACAAAATACATCATACCTTATCTCATAAAATGTACATTGTTTGTGATCACAGATATCAAAGTAAAGCAGATCCGCTCTTTTAAGTTGAACGATTTCTGTACATCTGATCTTTTCTCACTAATGCACAAATCAGAAAGTTTGAGAGAAACAGACAAGTGACATCTGACAGGTCTCCATCTGTTAGTGTTCCGTCTTCATAACTGAAAATTGTACTGCACTGACTATGTGGTGTGTTAAGTTTATATGGGATTTAACATCCTGGTGTGCTTTCAAATGGAGACAATTCGTTAACAGCCGAAAATGAGCGTACTATATGTCGCATTGTAACTTATTTTGGTGCACCATAAGGTTTAACAAGACAACTATATGAAAAATCATCTGGCTTAATACTGCGAGTCTGCTTTTCTCTGATGTCTGTGTTTGTGATATATCTAACGGATAGTGCCGTCCCCAGGGGTGATATTCACGAACCGATTCGCCCTCACCTCTCACCTCATCCGTTTTTATATGGCGACTGTCAAAATTTGACAAATGACATTTGACCATCCATATGAAACGGGCGAAGACGACTGAGTTTGTGAATTAAGAGTCCGCAGTACGCTCGGTTCTCCATACAAACGTAGTTTCGCTCTCATTTTATAACACCATGCTAGAATAACATGAAACTTTGTATCCGGCATATCTAGGTCGGAAATTAGTTTCTGTTGCTTGACATTATAATGAAGAAAAAATACAGCGATTATTAAGGTTTTCATACAAGACGTAAAAAACACAAAAACTCATTGTCTGTATTTTTCTTCTATTACAATTTCTAGCAAAAGAAACTAATTTCCGACCTAGATATGGCGGCTTCCATTGTGTACACAAAGTTTCATGTTATTTCAGCAAGGCGTTTTAAAATGAGATTAAAAGTACGTTTGTATGGAGAATCGAGTTCAGCCGAGCGTACTGGAGACTCTTAAGAGTGCGCAGTACTTTCGGTTCTCCATACAAACGTATTTACCCTCTCATTTTAAAACGCCATGCTAGAATAACGTGAAACTTTGTATACACAATGGGATCCGGCATATCTAGGTCGGAAATTAGTTACTGTTGCTTGAAATTATAATGGAGAAAAAATACAGCGATTATTAAGGTTTTCATACAAGCCGTAAAAACTCAAAAAACCGCTGTATTTTTTTCTTTTACAATTTCTAGCAACAAAAACTAATTTCCGACCTGGATATGCCGGATCCTATTGTGTATACAAATTTCCATGGTATTCTAGCATGTCGTTTTAAAATGAGAGGGTAAATACGTTTGTATGGAGAACCGAGCCAGACCGAGCGTACTGCGCCCTCGCAAAGTCTCGGTTGTCCGCTACGCTCTTGTATTTGGCACCAATTTTGCCTAATCCAATCAGTCCCTCCCAGGCCCCAAAGGTACAAGAGCAGGTGTATTGAATTAATCTTGACCATTTACAATTTGTGCGAACGGAATTTGAATAACTTAATATTCACATGTCTGAGATTCTAGCAACTTCGGGAACATACCACACATTTCATGGCAAAGTTACTTCAATAACACAAAATTTAAAGTTAATATCGGTGAACTTCCCAACTCTCTAACGTTGGGAAGTTCACTCAGTTTCTTTTACCCGTGACTTAGATTAGGAGTCGTTAATATGTATCGTACCTCGATAAAAATGGATTAAAATTCAGACAAATACCGCTTTTAACAGTGTTTTCTTTTTATGATCAAGCTACTTAGTGTTACCAGAAGAAGAAAAGATATGGACCTTTTTAAGGCACGAGTGAATAGGCATCTTCTGGGTGAGCTCGCTTCATCGTCGGCCTCATCTTTGCCCCCTGGCTAGATGCTGGCCAAGAGCAATCCCAATTTTAATAAAAAAAAAAAAATATGTCTAAAAAAAAAGATATTTCGTTTAAGAGAAACCTGAGCCGAAAAATTAAAGAAGCAATTAAAAAAAAAGAAATATTCGTTTCGCATCCCTACTGCCCCCACCGTCCTTTCTCCCCCCGTTTTACGGTACTTTCGCATTTATAATATTAGTATGGATTATTGTATCGTATTTGGAGTAGACTTACCTGGCTTTAGACCGAGGGACTACAGTATGGGGTTCTTCAAGAAAGGAGTGTATAAATATTTAAAGAGAGACACACCTGGAGTTGCAGGCGTCCATAGGCTATGGTGACCGTTTACCATCAGGCGGGCCGTACGCTTATTTGCCGCCAATTTGGTATAAAAAAACTGGAGTCGCAAGAGTACATTACATAGGCTACGGTATCTGCTTGCCATAAGGCCGTAAACCTGTCTACCACCGTCATTGTATTAAAAACCTGCCAAGTGCGAGTCGGACTCTCCCACGAAGGGTTCCGTACCAATATCTATAAAAACGGCATAAAAAATCACGTTCGTTGTATGGGAGCCCCCTTAAATATTTATTGTATTCTGTCTTTTAGTATTTATTGTTATAGCGGCAACAAAAATACATAATTTGTGAAAATTTCAACTGTCTAGCTGTCGCGGTTCTTGAGATACAGCCTGGTAACAGACAGACGGACGGACGGACGGACGGTAATAGGGTCCCGTTTTTACCCTTCGGCTACGGAACCCTAAAAATGGCCAAAAATGAGGACACGGTGGTTGCCAATATCGCGGTAAGGCTCGATCGTAACGTTCTACTAATTAGATGGATACTTTAAACTTCCAACAGAACTCCTACAAATCATCTAAAGCTGTACACAACTCCGATAAAAACCTTCGCAACTCGTTTCCCGTGTAAATACGGCGGAATTAGTCCGCCACGAGTTGATTGCGATAATTAGGGCGCGATTATGCGAGGAGCGGGACGTATCGAGTGGGTGGGGTCGCAGTGTCAGCGGCTACAATACAATACAAATAACAATAGTACATTACAATAGGATTTCCACTGGGTTAAACAAGTAAATTTTGAACAAAAAAACACTGACTCCAAACTTTGCCAGACCCCATCCTCCTGCTATATAATTTGAGGAGTTCCTTCGATGTAGCCTTACTTACCCCATCCTCTTGGTATATAATTTGAGGAAACGAAGAAACTAAGTAGATATAGATGGATAGGGATACGCGGCCTGCCGCCCAACGTTTCTCGCCTAAATTTGAATAGTGCTTTACTCAAACTTTTGACATTAACATTTAAAAGAAATTACTTCCCTGCCTAGGCATTCAACTTTTTATGAAATTTCTTTACAGTTCTCCTGAGTTATTCCGCTTGCTATGTGATACTTTGAAGCCTGTTATAACGCACGTAATAACAAAATTTCATTGAATATTTGAGAAAATAATATTCATTCAGAACATATTCACAATAAGTATATAGGCAGACAACAGGTGGTCTTATCGATAAAGAGCGGTCTCCTCCACACAAGCTTAGGGTGGTGGGAATTAATTCTTCCTACAAACGATTTACATATATCACATGAAATATTTATTTAACAAGTGATTTTACGAAATTACTACATACTACATTTTGAACGTAAGTATATAGATAATAGGCAAATTATTTATAGGTATTTTTATACGTAACCGTTATAACACTTTAATAGTAATGAGTTCCTCATCTGCTTATAATAAATCTAAATAAAATCAAAAACTTCTTTCTAACATACTTTCTAATTGATGATTAAAGATTGATGCGCATGCAGAACATTCAAAAGATTAAACAAAAGCTTATGTTATTAAGACACCGCGTGCACTGGGATCCCACCCTACTTAGTACACTTGCGAAATGGATAGCGAATTGGATGTTTATTTAACAATTTTCAAATGCAAATCTTCCCCCACAACCCACCCTGGAGTGATGCGGCGTTTGCTGATTTCTATGGATTAGAGTACAGTTGTCTAGGTTTTTCGACGGCATTTTTTTACAATAAACTGCTATTAAATAAGTTAAATTTAAAATGGTGAGAGATTAAGAGATCAAAAATGTAAACAAGTAAATTGTCAAAATATGTTTCTGTAAAAAAAAATAGTAACAACCTATTATTGTCGACTGTACCTTTTTTACCAAAGTCATCAAACTGGTTGAGAGGGTTGCAATGAGCTCAAACACGACGGGTTACCTTGTGTAGTTTAGGAGTCCACCTTTCTCCATCATCAGATCAGCTCGGTGGTACCATTATATTGTATTGTCACTAATCAAAGCCAGGTCGGAGTGTGCCGAGGTCGGCGCGTACACCTGTACGAACTTCACCGAGTACCCCTTAGATACTCTAAGTATAAGGTACGCCACCCCTTTTTTAACCGATTTCAAAAAAAAGAGGAGGTTCTCAATTCGTCGGTTTTTTTTTGTATGTTCACCGATTACTCGGAGACTAGTGGACCCATTTTAAAAATTGTTTTTTTGTTTGAAAGGGTTTGTTTTCTAGTTGGTCCCATTGTTACCGAGTCTGAATCTGATGACGGGATCTTGGAAAAATCGAGGGAACTCCTCAAATTATATACCAATAGGATGGGGTAAGTAAAGTTACATCGAAGGAACTCCTCAAATTATATAGCAGGAGGATGGGGTCTGGCAAAGTTTGGAGTCGATGTTTTTTGTTAAAAATTTACTTGTTTAACCCAGTGGAAATCCTTTATAGATCCCACCACTACAATATGGAACTACAGTATGGGATTCTTCAAGAAAGGAGTGTATACATTTTTAAAGGGTCGGCAACGCGCATGTGACACTCCTGGCGTTGCAGGCGTCCATATGCTGCGGTGACCGCTTACCATCAGGCGGGCCGTACGCTTGTTTGCCACCGATGTGGTATAAAAAAAACCCGGCCTGGGGGAAGCCGAGTGGGTATGTCCGACTTGCACGGACTAAAACGGGAAGGCATATTGCACACATCCGGAACCCTGTCAGCGTTGTCCTCTCGGGCCCATGTAGTGTGGTAACACCCTACCAGCTCCGAAGGTACGCCAGCCTAGACACTCGATCTTCACCACGTTGTTCACGAGGGATTTGTAGACGATGAACCCGACAGCTCCCTGGGACTGTTGGTCGCCCTCCCGGAAATAGAGCAAGTTGCCAGTGTATGAACAACGCTAATGGCCATAAAGCCTAATTTCAAGTTAATCGGTTGATGATAACGGGCCTAAAATACATTTGGAAGATTTTGTCGCACACACACGGACATACATACCGTATAAATTGCTGTAACTTGTGCTGTGGATTTTGTATCTTTAAATAAATAAATAACAGGGTAAGTTATATAAAAGTTTGTAAAAAACATGCGGACGTCTGATTGAAAGTTATTTTCAATACATGAAGAATACTACCGCGTCCAGAATTTTAGCAAAATAAATTACTATAAACTTTGTATACTAATTGGTTACACCTCTAAACTTGATGCTGGAAGAGCGGCATCTTCATTCACAAGTATTGCCATATACTTACTAATTGTGTAAACACTGTTTGGTACCAATAAAACTATTTTGTTTTTAATTTTCATTTTCATTTTAATATTCATTTGAATTTTCATTTTTATTTTAGTTTTATTTTTCATGTTAATTTTCATTTTAATATTCATTTTGCCATCGACGTGGTACCTATTTAAAAAATAGCAAACAGATGCGTATTACGTTGGTATTGGTGTTGTTTGTATAATATGTGTGGAGATATGAATGCTACTCGTAATGGCAAGAGATTTTAAAAAGCAAAGTCATGTTCAATTCGACAATTTTTAATTTCTGATCTCTATAACCATCTCTGACCTTACTTTCATTAAAAATCACACGATTTACCTAACGCTACAATATCTTCCTCCCTTGGATCCGGGGCGCGCGCTCAATCCCTAGAATTGATGAAGGTGTACTAGTTAGTTGCGGTAACAGTCCACCCATTTTTTATGGACAAATAGAAACCGTATGTCACGTTTTCCGTAGTACCTAGGATAAAAAATATTAAGGACACTTCTTTTCTTTATCAAGAGTCCTCAAATGACTGGGAGTAAAAAAACATTTTGTTTTGAGAAAAACAGTAAAAAATCTAGCCGCATAAGTGGCTGGACTTACAGTAGATTTTTCGCTTTATTACAATTGAATAAGATGCAAAATTGTTAACATATATCTGACGTCAACTGTACTTTGTCGCATTCAACCATTCCAAATATAGTATGACAGTTTAATCATGACGTTAAAGCGACAAGGTACAAGGTGTTATACTTAAAATCATTTAAACTGTCCAAGTTGTATCAAATTAGACCATTCAAAAAGTGACTTTACGGTCCATGCAAGAAGATTCAATATCTAATGGCAATTTTATGAAATGACATTTTGAATAATTTCTACAATAAACTCAAGTGAATCCGACCGTCTATATTATACTTTAAGGAGACGCAAAAAGCCACGCCCTATTTTTTGAAGTGAACATTTCTTTGTTAGCAGCTTGTATGAGTTAGCTGCCTTACAATCAACGTTTTCAATTTAAGTTCGCCGCTGGATTCAAATATCGAATGAAGAAGTGGCTGTTAAAAAACCTGTTTTACGATTACAGCGATTTTTTTTAATTTACCAATGATAATGTAATTTAAAATGGTGTAAATTCAAATTGTATTATAAAAGACATGTAACAATTGTTACCAATAAATTTTTCATTTCATTTCATTTCAGTTCCATTACTCACGCTAGGTTACGCTATTACAAGTGATGGTATCTGTAAAGTAGTCCTGCGCCTGCTTCTGTCAGCTACAGGTATCGGTTATTAACTTATTATCAACCAAATTATCATCAATAATCATCACTAGCCGAAGGACGTCTACTGCTACTCAGTCAAAGACTGCCATAACTATGGGCCATGATATGCCCGTATACAACGGATTCCCATGACTTTAACCAGGTCATCAGCCTCTCTGTCGTGGTCGCTACTCGAGAACTCGCTGGCCCCACCGGCTCTCGGTTCTCCGGGGCTAAATGCCCCGCCCACTGCCGCTTAAGTGTGGCAAGTCTTCAGGCTACGTACGTTACCTTGGTTCTGCCATGGTCAACCAAATACTAAAGCATACAACTTTGCGTTTGGGTTTATTTTACATTGATGGTTATTCTATATAATGCTGAAAATAATTTATACCAAAAAAACCGACTCCAATTTTGTACTTGCTATGCCATAATTTCAATTAAAGATTTTGTATAATATATTTAAAAAAAAATTTGCATGATTTGTGATGCTGGCCCAGAGCAATCTCTATTTAATAAAAAAAATTGTGGTTTCCGTGAGCCAATGCTTGGTTACCTAAAGAAAATACCATCCTCCTAGATCTCATCATCAGACCTTCACCAAATTTATGTGGGACCAATGTCCCAGTAGGTACCCACTTTGAAATAAAAAAAAAATTATCAAAATCGGCTAACGTGGTTAAGGGTTATCGGGTAACATACATAAATACAAGTAATTTTTTAACAAAAAACCACTGACTCTAAACTTTGCCAGACCCCATCCTCCTTCTATATAATTTGAGTTCCTTCGATGTAGCCTTACTTACCTCATCCTCTTGGTATTTCCTCGATTTTTCCAAGATCCCGCCATCAGATCCAGACTCGGTGACAAAGGGACCAACTAGAAAACACACCATTTCAAACAAAAAAAGAATTTTTGAAATCGGTCCACTAGTCTCCGAGTAATCGGTGAACATACAAAAAAAAATTTAAAAAAAATATTCCGACGAATTGAAAACCTCCTCCTTTTTTGAAGTCGGTTAAAAAGAATTATAAAAAAAAAGCAAACTTGCAGACGAACTGAGTACCTCCTTCTTTCTACTGAAGTCGGTAAATAAATAGGTAGGTAACGTAAGAAGTATCCACTTAATATAATGTTTTTTTCTCAAACATGCAATGAAATATTGACATTATGTTCCTTATAATAGGCTGCGAAGTATGACGTTTCAGGTGCGGCTAGGACAAGAGGTCGTTAATGGAATTTCATACAAATCTTGCAGGCCTAGGCCGGCAAAGTCCTCTTTTTTTAATTTCCATTCCACATAAATTTGTGGCACAGGCATTAAAAATAAAACTTTGATTTTGTTTTGTTGTTTATTTCATTGCATGTTTGAGAAAAGCACTATACATACCTCGGCGGGAAATATGGGGTTGCCCACCTCAGACCTATAGACCTCGCTGCGCTCGGCCGTCTATATGTCTTCGCCGGCAACCCTTTTCGTCCCGGTCTCTGTAGTAATGTACTATTTATTCCGCTCCGGCCGTTCCGGAAACATGAAAGTTACTCGATGAATATGCATTGTTTGCTTGCATACAAATCCATGGCAAAGGGTAGCGTGAATTTTGCATCACAGCATTTGACTTTGAAAACTATCGGAATTTGCATAAAAATGATAGCGAAGTAGCAAGGTAACAATGTCGGGAAATAAAGCTTTTGGCGTTAAAAAGGTTGTTTATTTCGGCCCGATTCTTGACTTGAGACAACTCCGGGGGACAAAAGGTGCCAAAAAACACGAGATTTTTTAGGAAATTTGGGTTCTTCAAGAAAGGAGTGTATAAATTCTTAAAGGGTCGGCAACGCGCACGTGACACCCCTCGGAGTTGCAGGCGTCCATAGGCTGCGGTGACTGCTTACCATCAGGTGGGCCGTACGCTTGCTTGCAACCGACGAGGTATACAAAATTTATCTATATAAATTATAATATATCACATTTCATTACGAATACTTTTTATTCTCCATCTAGTTCTGTTTTCTTTTTCTTATATTACTTCGGTGGCAAACAAGCGTACGGCCCGTCTAATGGTAAGTAAACACCACAGCCTATGGACACATGGAGTTTCAGGTGTGTGTTGCCGACCCTTAAAAAATATATCACTCGTTTCTAAAAGTACCCCATAATCTAGTCCCTTGGCATGGAGTTCATTCCATAACCGGAATTCCTATTAGCAGAGTCCGTTTTGTTCAACGCGTAGGACAAACCTGATTTTCATGTCCGGTTTGTTCACATCGTAGGAAAAAACGGTTTTTTTTTTCGTTTTGTCCTACGATGAGAACAAAATCATAGGACAAAACGGACTACTACACAACACATACACAACATAACATTTAGTGCACAAATTTGCATGTTTCATAGCGGTAGGATCCTCGCTGAAATCAAAAGATTTTATTTTGTATTTTATTTTAATTCCAGCTGTACAATGTTAATAAGTCGATTCAAGATTTCTTAGATAACATTGTACTTTCAGTAAAGTACCTCATTCTGCTCCAACCTGTGTATACAGGGTGTTTTTATTGATTTCCGTTTCTTCAAGCATATAGCCGTATATAGCCATAGAAATGACGTAGCATAGGTATCTAGTTTTTCTAAAATTGTAGTAAAAAAAAATTGTTTCTATTTCATACAAAATAATTTATTCTATCACCAAGGGTGAATGCAAAACGGCCTTAAGAGTTAAGCGAAAGTTAATGTCAAGTATGACAATATTGGGAATTCGAATAATACGCACGTCAACATTGTTTAATTGTTAAGGATCTTTTATACTATACTAGGGGTGTAATACCATGTAAACTGTTGGATATTTAAGAAAACTGCCAAGTTAAAGCTCAAAATGCATTAAGCCACAATAAATTAGTTTTACTGTAAACTATCTAGTGCCAGACTTGGCACCTTTTTTAGATAATTTACGGAACTTGCCACCCATTTAGATCTCAATTATTTTGTTGGTGAAGACGACAACCACGCATCGCATATTTAACTTGGCTGCCATTTTCACATTAATGTTTTTGATGGGACAGTGAATCTACCTAGTAAGTTCGCTCGATACAAAATGGAACGAAAAGTTCCAAATTTTGCCTTAAGGTACTATAGATTCACGGTAAACTAGGTAAAGCGTATAATGTAGTGTTGTTAGAGGTATATCAGTGATCGCAAGCCATCAGCTCGCACGGCACGTTGCGTCGGAATGGACCCCTCGATTGAATCCGGGACCCCGCGGTAACAGTACACTGCTGGAGACATTATTTTGAATAACTAGAATAACTTTATTTCGCAATTTTACACTTTATATGATACAGACTAATATATCATCATCATCATCATGTCAGCCGAAAGACGTCCACTGCTGGACATAGGCCTCCCCCAAAGACTTCCACAATGACCGGTCCTGCGCCACCCGCATCCAGCGGACACCCGCGACCTTCACCAGGTCATCAGTCCACCGTGTAGGGGGCCTGCCCACGCTACGCCTTCCGGTACGTGGTCGCCACTCGAGAACCTTTCCGCCCCAACGGCCATCGGTTCTACGTGCTATGTGCCCCGCCCACTGCCACTTAAGTTTAGCGATATCGGTCACTTTGGTTCTGCTGCGGATGGCCTCATTCCTGATGCGATCACGCAGAGAAACTCCCAACATAGCTCTCTCCATTGCCCTTTGGGTGACTTTGAGCCTTCTTATGACGCCCATAGTAAGCGACCACGTTTCAGTGCCATATGTCATCACTGGCAACACACACTGGTCAAAGACTTTTGTCTTGAGACACTGCGGAATATTGGACGAAAAGATGTGCCGTAGCTTCCCGAACGCTGCCCAGCCGAGTCGGATTCGACGATTAACCTCTTTCTCGAAGTTGGACCTACCTAACTGGACAGTCTGTCCTAGGTATACGTAATCGTCTACAACTTCGAGCGTAAAGTGTCCGATTGTTAAGGGAGTTGGTGCGACATGGACATTTGACATGATCTTCGTCTTGTCCATGTTCATCCTTAGACCAACTCGCTCGGAGGCTTTACTGAGGTCATTGAGCATTGTACTTAAATCCTCCATGGTCTCAGCCAAGACTACTATATCGTCAGCAAACCGAAGGTGAGTGAGGTAGTCGCCGTTTATGTTGATGCCTAGCCTTCTCCAGTCCAGAGTCTTGAAAACATCCTCCAGTGCAGCGGAGAACAGTTTAGGAGAAATAACATCACCTTGCCTGACTCCCCGCTGCAACGGAATAGGCTTTGAGTTCTGGTCCTGGAGTCGGACTGACATAGCGGCGTTCTTGTACAAACTTTTCAGCACTTCGATATACCGGTAGTCCACTTGGTACCGCTGGAGAGATTGTAGTACAGCCCAGGTTTCGATCGAATCGAAGGCTTTCTCGTAGTCCACGAACGCTAAACAGAGGGGCAGGTTATACTCCTCAGTCTTCTGTATAACCTGACGGAGCGTATGGATGTGGTCTACGGTGCTAAAGCCTCTTCAGAAACCGGCTTGTTCGGGAGGCTGGAAGTCATCTAGCCTGCGTGCGAGACGGTTCGTAATGACTCTTGAAAACAGCTTATAGACATGGCTCAGAAGTGAGATGGGTCGGTAGTTCTTCAGTAAGGAGTTGTCACCCTTTTTGAAGAACAGCACCACCACACCTCTGTTCCATGCCTTTGGAGTTTTCCCTTCCAGTAAGACGGAGTCGAACAACTTCTGAAGGGCCCTAAGGACCGGTTTTCCACCCGCCTTCAGGAGTTCAGCTGTAATTCCGTCTTCATCGGGTGCCCTGTTGTTCTTCAGCTGCTTAAGAGCCATTCTAATCTCGTACAGGCTGATGTCCGGGATATCTTCGGTATAGTGCCGGGTTAATCTAGCTCCAGGGTCTTCCGCCAGACCAACTTTGGGTCTGCTAGTTGACGTGTATAGCTGTCCATAAAAGCACTCTATCTCACTCAGAAGCTCAGGTTTGGACGAAACGATTCTACCATCCTCAGTTTTTAATCTGGCGAGCTGGCTCTGCCCAATAGACAGATCTCTTGAGAAAACTTTAGAGCCCTTATTCTGCTCGATGGCCTCTTCAATCCGATTTGTATTGAATTGGCGCAGATCGCGGGTAAGGGACTTAGAGATCTGTTTATTGAGCTGCCTGTATAATTTCGCATCGGCTGAAGACTGCAGAATCATCTCATTCCTTTCCTCGATGAGCCTCTGAGTGGAGATAGAGAGCTTTTTCGCTCTTTGAGTTCGTTGGGCCTTAAAGAACTTAGACCCAATGCTATGGACAGTTTCCACAAACCCGTCGTTGAATTCGTCCACATCGCCGCCTAGACAATCGAAACGGTTTTGGAGTTCCAGCTGAAAGCTCTCGGGGTTTTGGATTTGGACTGCTGCTGGATAGAGCGTGGACTTCATCAGTCGAGAGCGCTCTAGCTTGACGCATATATTCAATCTGCCTCTTACCAAACGATGATCACTTCCGGTTTTAACCGCATTGATCACAGAGACATCATTGAATATATGCCTCTTCGTCGACATGATGAAGTCAATCTCGTTTTTTGTTGCACCGTCGGGACTCATCCAGGTCCACTTCCTGTGCTCGCGTTTCTTGAAGAAGGAGTTCATCATGTAGAGTCCCTCCTTCTCCAAGAAACCAGCCAGTAGTTGGCCCCGGTGGTTCCGACTTCCAACTCAAATTGCCCCACTCTCGGCTCTTCGCCGTCTCTCTTGCCCAGTTTTGCGTTGAAATCCCCCACAACAACGGTGAAGTAGGTTTTGGAACTATGCATGACCTTTGATATATCCTCATACATAGCCTCCACCTCGTCGTCGGAGTGTGCCGAGGTCGGCGCGTACACCTGTATGACCGTCAACGAGTACCTCTCGGATACTCTGAGTATAAGATACGCCACCCTAGCCGACACACTCTCGATCTTCACCACGTTGTTCACGAGGGATTTGTGGACGATAAACCCGACACCTCCCTGGGACTGTTGGTCGCCCTCCCGGAAATAGAGCAAGTTGCCGGACTTCAGGGTTATCGTGTCCTCCCCCTCTCTTCGGACTTCAGATAACCCTACGATATCTCAACGCAACTTGCTCAATCCTTCCTCCAGTTCCGCTATCTTTTCGTCGGTCCGCAGTGTTCGTGTGTTGTATGTTGCCAGGGCCAGAAGTCGTTGGTGGTGGTAGCCGGATCTTAACCGGAGATTCTTCGCACCCCTGACCCCGCTAGTACCCTGGCCGCTACCAGAACCAGGGTACCAGGGGTCGCCGGAACCTCGGGGCCGTGGCCTGTTTGTGTATGTCATGAGGGGTAATTGCCATAATCGCCACGCTTGGCATGCGGGTTGGCGATCGCAGTATCTCCACCGCACTCCAGGGATGCTGCTGCCCATCCTCCGGTGGTCTTGGTCGTAGTTTTATGACATACCCGGGTCCAGGACATACCCGACTAATATATAAGGAGAGCTTAATGCGAAAACGGAGTTCACTCAGCATAATGTCGATCCACAGAAGGTGAAACGACGCTGGTATTATGTGGATCTACATGTGGTGCACTACAGAACTGCACGTCTAAAAATCGCACTCCGCGTTACCTACTTAGATCTATGCACACAAATAATTTGACATGCAAAATAAGCAAACCTACCCCACAATATTAATTTTACATACATTTAAATATGACATAAAGTATCTATCACACTGAAATTCTAGAGTGCAAAGTAGACTACCAAATATTGATACACTAGTTAGACTTAGAAGGCTATGCTGGATTAACTTGTTTATCAAGTAAATATATTTTTAAGTATTTTTTGAATGTGTTCAAAGTGGAAGCGTTTTTGATGGGAGGTGGGATGTTATTCCAGCATTTCGTGGCCGAATATGTGAAGCTACCACGATTGCGATTGCTTTTGCTTAGATTTCTTTACTGATCGGTATAATACAAATCTGGTAAAAAAATGGTTAATCGGACATGCCTTTTATAATTTAAACGATTTCTTTGATACTAAACACAGTGATTGACTAATTATCTTAATATCTGATTAATAAATGAGTCCGAGTATGAGTAATGCGCACTCTCAACACAGCACACCCCTGGAAGCTCTGTCGACTTCACTCACTTCCAAGAATACAGCACCACAACACAACACATACCTAAAGAGCCAGTCTAAAACACAGGTTATCCTAATTAGGAAACAGGGTTTCTAGTTTTAAGGAATCATTTGTAAAACTTGAACTTGAATAAACTATTAGTACCGGGGCGACCGAGCTACGCTCGTGTTTTTCCGGGGAATAAGAATTTTCGTTTTTTTTATATGAGTTTTCTACTCCCGTGAATTTGAGACTTATTAAATATAATGAAACGGGTCACTCACGTCTTTAAGGTCGAATATCGCTTGACATGTTTAAGACCGGTTCGTTGGCCTTAATCATGAGCACCTATCGCGGTTTTCTTAGCACTAAAAACTGCTAAGAAAACCGCCGCCGCGATAGGTGGATAAGAGTAAATTGAATAAGAGTTTTCGCGAAGATAAGACCGAGCCAGATATTTTTTTCGTTCCCGAAAACCCCCATATTGAAAAGTTCATTAAAATCTTTAGAGCGGTTTTCGAGATTTCAATTACAAACAAATGTAAATGTTGCTCGTTTAATAGTGTAGGATATTATTATTATTAAGTAATGGTGTTATTGTGGCTGCGGTGTACTGTAAATTTACGTGAAAATGAATCAACAAAATATCCATATAATTTTTTTTATATATTTAAAATAATAAAAAAGATGGGGGACAATCTTACACAAATCGACCTAGTCCCAAACTAAGCAAAGCTTGTACTATGAGTACTAGACGACGATATACATACTTATATAGATAAATACATACTTATATACATAGAAAACATCCAAGACCCAAGAACAAATATCCGTAAAAAATGCACAAATAAATGCCCTGGCCGGGATTCGAACCCGGGACCTCTAGCTTCGGAGGCAGAGTCACTACCAACTAGGCTAAATAGGCCGTTCAATTACTGAACTTGCTTAGATATTTTCACGAGAACCGGTTAAAAAACGCAACCTGTAGACGAGAACAGCGGGACATCCGGACAACCGCCGGACAAGCATACGAAAGCATTTTTGTCTAAGCTGACATGGAGTCGTTATGCTCGCGTTTCACGCTCGCTCGGTCAATAAAGCCCTTATGATTCCTGTACAAGTTAGGACTATAGGCAGACAGCCTACATGGAAGCCCATCGTTAGCGCAAATAAGAAGAAGATGAAAAACCATTTATTCTATAAAGCACACAGTACAGGATTTAAAGATAAATAAAAATAAAAGGAAATCGTTATGAAGACACACAGAGGTGTGCACAATGGGTCTAGCAATGTGGGCGATAAAGAAAAGGCTGAGACTCAGTTTTTTTTTATCGCACACAATAAGTCCCACGGGCGTAATATGGGCGCTGTAGCGGACATAAGCAGCCGCCGAACAGGTTATAAAAGGAATGTCATTGATCGTTTGTTTATTTACTTTTTTGACCTCTAATTCAATATCCTACCTCAGTATTTTGTATTTCATCTATGAGTATTTTGTATTTCTCTAGAGCGCTCGTGGCCCAGCGGCACCCGCCTACCGCGTGCGGTATGCGAGGTTAAGCAATGTGGGCGCAGGTCAGTTCTTGGATGGGTGACCGCTTTGAGTGGTTACTAACTGAGCGCTCTCGTGCTTTGGAAGGCACGATAAGCCGTTGATCTCGGCTGCTGTCTACGACAGCAGTCGTTAAGCCAAGTTAGAGGCCTTCGGGCGGCTTGAGAACTTCTAACAGTCAAGTTGCCCACTCACTTGACAAAGGGGGTTGAAGTTGCACCACGTCCGTAGGGAGTACCCACCGTTACCCTACACGTGACCCCTGGGTGGTGCTAAAAGTGCAACAAAAACTGGCAACCGTAACTGTCTCGAAGAACTCACGGCTCATAAATAAATGCCATACGATTAAATAAATTTCATCTATGCTACAGTCACAGCCGCAGTGTAAACCAACCCCATCTTACCCGGAATCGACTCCATGCTATAGATTTTACAGCTCCTCCTTATAACGATTCCCAAGCGGACGACTGACCTTAAACCAACGGCAATATGTAAATCCGCCGTTTGCCGGCCGCATCCAAACGACAGTTTAACTCGGCTTTCGAAAGAGTTTTTAAGCTTTAAAATCCTTGGAGGGCTATGCTGTTATAACCATTCCAGGAAACTAACTGGGAAATACGGCAAAGGCATGGTGTTAAATCTTGATGTCCATAGCGACTCCCTTTATCTTTTATCCTGGCTAGCCCTCGACAGCTAGATTCGGGTTGTACTCTCAAGTAAAAAACAATGGTGAAAAGGTAAGAAATTCAAAGGTGTATGTGAAGTTCCCAATCCGCACTGGGCCAGCGTGGGGCATAGTCCCCGTTCTCTCGCATCTATGAGAGGAATCAGAATTAGAATTATTTTATTTGCCAGAATACTTAAAATAGTTCAGGCTGTTGAGGTACAGCAGTACAGTATTCAGTGGGTGAACGAAATGCAAAAGTTATAGGACAAAAATAATGATGTGATACGTCGCCGAGTTCTTCTCGTGGCAGAGATTTATTTTTCCGAACCGGTGGTAATTTATTGACATTCATATGTGCATTTAATATGCTTAAAGAATAAATAAAAGAATATTTTTTTTATTTTTACTAGTCCAAGTCTTAATCAATATGAGTCCACTGGATGCGGGTGGCGCAAGAACGGTCATTGTGGCACTCTTTGGGGGAGGCCTATGTCCAGCAGTGGACGTCTTTCGGCTGATATGATGATAATAATATAATTTATTGATAATATATCATCATCATCATCATCATGTCAGCCGAAAGACGTCCACTGCTGGACATAGGCCTCCCCCAAAGACTTCCACAATGACCGGTCCTGCGCCACCCGCATCCAGCGGACACCCGCGGCCTTCACCAGGTCATCAGTCCACCGTGTGGGGGGCCTGCCCACGCTACGCCTTCCGGTACGTGGTATAATATATAATTTATTGAAAAATAAAAATCCTTATAGCTAATGTTACATTGTGCTTTAACATACTTACAATGATGATGATGATGATTTGAGCAGTAGTGTGTGGGAGGCCTGTGTCCGGCATTAAGATGTATATAGGCATTATAGGCTGATGATCACGGTGATAATTTTGAAGGAGCCAGGGGTCCACCTGCGCCTCTTTCCAAGTATTAACGTAAGTTTTACACCACTGCCCAAAAAAGAGTGTGATGTTTTTGACCTAGTGGCAGTGGTCTGTACACTGAGAGGCAGGTAAGACCATAAGAAGTTGGAGGGAATGACTCAGTGACAAATTTGGGGAGAAGGGTCCGCCCCAGGCAACACCAGAGACCCATCGAGGGCCCCCATTGTCTATGGAATACCTCACTAACAGGGCTATGAGCAATTGAGCACACAACTGGGTGACTGGGCGATTTCCATCCCGGGTGCCACCCACGATACTAATCCCACCCTATCCCACATGAAGTGCGTGTGCAATAAATTACTGCAGATCCCGAAAACCTCCATCACATCGTACACAGACAATTCCAATAGTACTCTCTGCATCAGATGAATAATAACGAAGCGTTAGGTCTTTGGAAGTGGTAACTCATCCCTGGTAACTGGAAGTGTTAACTGGATAGCTGCTCCTTCCACACTCCTGGTCACAGGCAAGCTATCTACCCGAACGCGTTCACCATCGCGACAACTACGAGTTATAACTATCTCACTATACGCAAATTCTCTAGTACCTATTTTGCTGTGTTTACATATGTATATGAACAAATAGAGAAATATTTTTTGTACCTATTCGATTAAAAATAATGAGCGAGCGGTGATGTTTACATGCTTATATCAACATTGAGGAAAATATTTTATTAAATTTTTCTTAATATATTTATAATACGTAAATAACGTTTTCTCAAACATGCAATGAAATATTGATGTTATGTTCCTTATAATAGGCTGCGAAGTATGACGTTTCAGGCGCGGCTATGACAAGAGGTCGTTAATGGAATTTCATACAAATCTTGCAGGCCTAGGCCGGCAAAGTCCTCTTTTTTAATTCCATTCCACATAAATTTGTGGCACAGGCATCATGACATTCTGCCACTATGCGTATTAAAGATAAAATTTTGATTTTTTTTTTGTTGTTTATTTCATTTCATGTTTGAGAAAAGCACTATACATACCTCGGCGGGAAATTTGGGGTTGCCAGCCTTAGACCTATCCGGTATATGTCTTCGCCCGGCAACCCCTTTCGTCCCGGCCTCTGTAGTAATGTACTATTTCACTTTCTATTCAGAATTCAGATAAAGGTACAAAACATATACTGAGCTTCGTCTTTGAGTCTACACGAGGTGTATTACGACGACGTGGTGTTATGACATTTGTGTCACATTTGTCGTCTGCGCTCCACTCAAGCAAGCCACAGCCACGCAACTTTCGGACCCCACTAAAACCAGTCATGCCACCATGCCTACCAAATCAACAGAAACTCCGACAACAATGGGGTTACGGTAGAATGACCAAGTTGCACTTTCCATATCAATTTAATAGTACATTACTACAGAGGCCGGGACGAAAGACCTCAGACCTATATGTCTTCGGCCGGCAACCCCATATTTCCCGCCGAGGTATGTAAGTATAGTGCTTTTCTCAAATGCATGAAATAAACAACAAAAAAAAATCAAAGATTTATTTTTAATACGCATAGTGGCAGAATGTCATGATGCCTGTGCCACAAATTTATGTGGAATGGAAATTAAAAAAGAGGACTTTGCCGGCCTAGGCCTGCAAGATTTGTATGAAATTCCATTAACAACCACTTGTTCTAGCCGCACCTGAAACATCATACTTCGCAGCCTATTATAAGGAACATAACATGAATATTTCATTGCATGTTTGAGAAAAGTATTTTATGTATCTGTTATATTAACGGAATCATTTTTATTTTTATTAAGAATCACCAACAGATAATACTCCATACATGCGTAAATAACTTAATTAATATTTTAAGCTGATGCTTATCCAATTAAAGGTAACCACATCTTATTATTATTTCTTTATTCATTTTCCTTATTATTATTCACCTTATTTATTTCTTCTTCTTGGGTTAGATTTTTTACAATAAATTTATCAAATGTAAAATATAAAAATACACGTACAAAGTATAAAAGCATTATAAAAAACCTAACCTAGAGTGCCGCCGGCAGCGAGGCGGGCCTAAGCTACCGGTGGTTAGGGCGACAGAGAGAGGAACCTCCGGACTATCCGCGCCGTATCCAGGAGTACCGCCTTCTGTATTTGACCCTTGACCCAGCCATCTAACGAGAGTCTCTTGAGATGTTGGTCGAGACTCTTCGCTTTTAGACCGTTCACAGAGACGACTATCGGGACAATAATCGTTGAATCAACATCCCACATGGCGGTTACCTCATGTGCCAAGTCTAGGTACTTGCTGACTTTGTCCTTCTCAGCTTTCACGAGGTTCTCGTCATGGGGGATGGTGATGTCGACGAGCACTGCCTGGCGCTTCAATCGATCTGTCAGCACGATATCAGGCTTGTTGGCTACAATAGTCCTGTCCGTGATGACAGATCAATCCCAATAGAGCGTTGCACGACCATTTTCGAGAACTGGCGCAGGTGTGTACTTATAATACGGCACTTCGAAGTCCACAAGACCGTATAAAAGAGCAAGCTGCTGGTGAATAATCCTGGCCACCAAGTTATGTCTGTGCAAGTACTCGCCGTTAGCAAGATGACTACAACCAGAAATAATATGCCTGAGTGACTCTCCGGGACGGCGGCATGCCCGACAAATGTCGACCGTACCGTCCTTCAGGATATATTTCCGGTAGTTGTATTAGTTATTATTGTTGTAGTTGTTATATTTTCCTTTTATTATTATTATTATTATTTTGCTTTAATGTATAAGTAGAGATTTAATCAAATCACTTCAGAAAAACATTTTAAATAAAATAGAAATTACTCTAACTTAAAAAAAATTAAAAATAACCTATAAAAATTCTAAATGTGACCCCTTAGGCAGGGTGCCCATCATGCAGGCAGCATTCCCGCGCTGAATTGCAATAGCGATTCTTTGTGCGAAAAAGCTGCCCGCACGAGGATCGCCTGTCGCCTCCCACAAACGTTTGCTGAGCATCCTGTGGAGCCCACGCGCGCCTTCGCCCCACGAGCCGAGATTCTCGACACCGAATGCAGCGAACTCGTATCTTGATACATTTAAAATAATTTAACAAAACTAATTCCGTGGCAAATGTAACAAAATGAACAAGAAGACTGAAATCAAAACTTAACTAACTATAGTGCGAAATCCTGGGAGCTGAAATGCGTAAGTACCTTCCTTCTAAAACTTACAAGACTGTCGCTAAGAATATCTGCGCCCAAGGAGTTTGGGAGATGGTTGCATATGTGGAACATTCTCGAGGGTGTAGAGTTGCGTCCCAGGTTTGTTTTATTAAAGCGATCGGGCGCGGCAATCTCGCAAGTACGGCAATATTAATCCTAGTTAATATCGCGTGTAAACAATTAACGAATACATCCTGTATACGTCCGCGGGACTTACAAACGTTGCGGGCGGACGTCGTACAAGTATATTAATATCATATCAATACGTCGAGCCGAATAGACCTGCGAGCCTCAAGTGACGCTAGCAAATAGGCAACAGCTACATTATTGCTTTCCCCCAGGCCAGTATTATTTCGTTTGTGAAAACGAATACACGAGAAATGTAAATATTGCTTTGTCAAGAGACACCAAGTATTTGCTTTTCAATTTTTCGTATGCTAAATACGAGTATTACACTCATGGATAACATACGCCGCGGCAACAACTGTCTTCACCTGCTTCTTTTTGCTCTTAAGGGGATGCCTCAATTTTTGAAACCACGTACACTGTGAAAGTGACACGCTTATGTCTTCCGCGCACGAAAATACCAACATTTTTCTAAAATTTTGACGATTATCCAATTTTATATTGAAGTTTTATTCATATTTCGTCTTGTTAGAATTTAAATGAATCATAAGAAATTTTGCACTGGATGTCATCCCAAGTCTTTTGGGATTTCAAATTTTGAGGATAATCCTTACCCGGGCTGGCAATGGACCAGGCGTTTTTCGCTCCCGTCAAGCCAGCAGTGTCACAGTTTGAAAGTAGTTCCATTAAAATTAAAATAAAATATTTAAAAAAAAGTTCAATGCATCAGCTGGGTTATGGACGATTCACATCAAACGGACGGAGTTGGCGCACACCCCACTAGAGTCAAAGGAATTCGAACACTCCATACAGAAGTTAGATTTCATATTTGGATGGGCTGCGAGCAGCCGGTCGGGTGCTGCCGGCTGCCGCCGGCTCTGCCGCTGCCGTTCGGATACAAAGTCTAGCCTCTTTATAACTGTTCCAACGATAGCATAAGTTCTTGCGATATTAAGCAATGGCACAGATAGACACACAGACAGAGCGGCACCATAAGGGTTCCTTTTTACCATTTTGCCACGGAACCATAAAAACAACCTAGCGGAACTTCAACCCCCATATCATACTGCCTCACCGGGAGAGATATCAATTATATAAGTGATTGCTTTACCAATCAAGCTATTGTTCCATTTACTAAGCCGTGAATCCGTGAATTGCCTTCAATAGTGCTCACAAAAAAAGCTGTCCTATATCCTATTTTTATGCGACGGTGGCAAACAAGCTTACAGCCTGCCTGATGGTAATAAGATTCAGTAAATAGTTTGTGACTTCAGAAGAATGATACGCTCGTTGCTAACCCCTAAATCTTGAAAAGCGCAGACCGCGGCACAGCGTCGCTGCGTAGCGGAAGCGGTTTTCCGGTCCGGGGGACGTCGCACCAAAAAACCGCGCGGGATAGCGGCGCGGAGGCGCGGGATAGCGGCGCGGAGGCGGCGTGTGTGACATATGAAGCAGTAATCGACACTATCGACAGTCCACAGTTTCGGAGAGATCAAAAATTCAAAACCACCTCCGCCCCGCACCGCGCCGCGCCCGCTCTGTGCGTTTCGAGCTTTTTTTAGAGTTTCGGAATAAACAAGGAACTTTTATAAGTTTTATAATTTCGTGGATGGAAAAGTTGGAACCCCTTCCAGGACTTCGGCGAATGTACAACCCTCCGACCATATCGGAGACATTCTGCAGGAAGGCCAAGTCAAGAGTACCTTAAATCGGCGCGCATGCATGAAGAATGTTATGAGATTTCATGAAGCGAAAGTTGTATGTCAGGATCGTAGCAAATGGAAGTCCGTGATCTCTGCCTACCCCTCTGGGAAACAGGTGTGAATATGTATGTCCGTCCGTCCGTCCGTCTGTCTGCGGTTTTATTCAGTAACCGTTACTGTTTTGATTCAAGGATACGTTCTGTTGACAGCTAGATATATGCAGATCCCTCACTCTCAACATAGGGCATCCTCGGGAGCTCTGGCGACCTTACCCACCACCAGGAATACAACACCACATACCTGAAGAGTAGGTTAGTGGGGCTATTATTGCTGCGGTCTAATGTCCCCTAGTTCCCAGTGAACTACAACCTTCCAGTCTTCAAGATGAGAGTGAACCGATTTTTACAAGGTAATCGCGCTCCATCCTAGATCACAACATCGCTTACCATCAGGTGATTTGTGGTCAAGCGCAAACATATCCAGAGTATTATAAAATCTGTGTCCAGAGTAAAAAAATTAAAGGTGTATAAATAAAGATCCTGTTTGGTCGAATAGTCAGGTGAATGTTTCCCTTCCAGCCAGCTATTATTGTATTTTCTTTTTTTGAGCTGTTAAATAGGTGCGGGCTGAAAAACAGCGCTGTACAGTAAGCATCAAAAGTACGCATTTGAAAAGTTCAAAAGTCTTTATTAGAAGGGAATAAGCTTTTGATCCCTTCATATGCATAGCAGCATTTGATGCCGACTGTACAGGCGACCAGGCTCGTAGCAAACGCTGAGCCTGAACCTATTGTCGTACTGATTTTTCTTCACTTTTAGTTTGTTTTTCTATGTGTATTTTAAATATTATTTTTGGCGACAAAAAAATTATTTTTATTTTCCCAATCGGGTTCTTCCAAATACATTCATATCTAGAAAGAAAGAAGGAAAGATGATATTTATTCACTGCACAAAGCAAAAGACACGCAGATACAAAAAAGAAAGACCTGCTGCTTTAGCAGGTTAAGAAGATAGATAAGGAAGATGTCCAGGGGTGGTTCTGTTGTTGTAAATGTAATTTTTTAGAGCGGGAAAAGCAAAACATTCACCATTACGTACCGCCAACGGCATTTTCTTCGTGTAAAACTGTTTCGCACCCGCTTACATCCCCCTGAAGTTTAAATTTAGAACTCCACCATTGTACCGGCAAAGCGGAAGCGGCGTTCCAATATCCGGTATCGGAAAAAGTTCGCACCGTTACATGACATCCGTTTAATATGTGCCGCCATTTTTAAAACGCGAGCAAAAACGTGTAACTTTTGACGCCTTTTTAGGCTTCCGTAGTAAACCCTTATAGTTTCGCCATGTCCGTTCGTCCACGGCTTAGCTCTGTAACCGTTACTACGTTCAGTAAATTTAGGGTACCTACCTCACACGTAAAGTAGGGATGCATTTTTCTTTTCTTAAAAAATCCATCGTGTGGGCTATCGTTAGATAGCTCCTTTAAAAATAATGTGGGATTTTAAACAATTTTGATAAAGTAATTCGTTTTCGTTATATTAAACTTAAAGTGCTTATTTTTGTTGGAGTCAATTGTCCCCCCTTCCCCCTCTGCCAGCTGAAAGGTTGCTAGTGTTGCTACTGGACAAAAAAAATTGGTAGTAATATATATATAATTAATTTAAAAGGAAAACTGACTAACACGCTTCCGTAAAAACTAGTGCCTACGCCAATTCTTGGGATTAGGTAGTGGACCCCAGGCATCCTGCAGGATGCAACTGTACTGGAAATAACGCTAGGATGATGATGAGTGTAATTTACCTATACACTTTCCTAAAAACCTTTCATACAGCAAAAAAAGGTACCTACAACAGAAAATTTGCAAATCAATTTCGCCATTATAAAATAAAATCATTTGCACATCACCTACAAACAAAAAACGACCTACAAACTCTACAATTAGCTACACTTTTGTTTGTATCGTGGTCGTACTTAACAACACAATGGATGTATAATTATTCACTTAGAACACAGAAAAAATAGAACGCGGTGAGAGGATGAGTACAAGTCCAACAAGCTCGTATTACACTCCCACGTGCCATTGAAAAGTGAATCTTAAGACGTTGAAGTAAAGTTGGAAATAGAAGGTGACCATATTCTAGGATACGAAAGTGGGGCTGAGATTGGCAACGAGCCAGCATGGTACTTGTAGAATGTAGAGGAAAATTGAGGATTTGTATGCTTTAGGGGCTTGAAATGAAGATATAGTGTAACAAATTTAATAAGTTGCCTAGGGTAAATAGCCTATTGTGGCCACTTAGCATAAATATGCACCAGGTAGAGCATTTGTGGCTATTTCTGAAAATAAATATCTGATCAGCGGGCTTATGATGGTTGCCATTTTATTACTGGTCACAGGTCGTGGATAAGACAGTCGTAACGTTCTGGCAAGTATGGGAGTGCGACAGTGATGGGCGTCTTATCACGACGATAAGTAATATAATTTTTAAGAAAGAAAACTGACTTAATTGGGGAAGCCGGTGAAAGATTATTATACTTAGATGGTGCACTCTTAGATTTCATACAATAAAATAAAAATGGCTATAAGTATGTTTATAGTGGTTGAAGACTAAGTACCCTCAATTCCTCATGGAATCATGGAAAAACCTTGCTTGCTTGACAAACAAAACGAAGAGAACAAATCGCCAAACGTGAACTACGCGTCGTTGAAGAGTTCCGTTCTGATCATCATCAGCAGTTCCACTTCATCAAATGTCACTTTTATGAATGAAAATGCTTGATTAGTTCATGAAAATACTAAAATCACTATTTGTGTGCCTTTCATATTTGATTAGTTCCCTCGATTCCTAATGGATCCCATCATCAGAACTCGAGCATGACAAAAATCAATCGTGAAAATAGAACTTGCTTAATAAACACAGCTAGGAGGACAAATCACCAAACGTGAACTTTTCGTCGTTAAAGATTTCTGTTCTGATCATCATCAGCAGTTCCACTTCATCCAATGTCACATTTTTAGATGCAAATGCTTGACTTGTTGATAAAAACACAAAAATCACTATATGTTTGCCTAAAAGATTTGAGGAGTTCCCTCAATTCCTCATGGATCCCATCATCAAAACTGCGTTTTGACAAAAACGGGACCAACTTGTAATATATACTTACAATCAAAAAATCGGTTAAAAAATGACGGAGTTATGGAGCAACAAACATTAAAAAAAAAAAAACATAAAACCGAATTGATAACCTCCTCTTTTGAAATCTTGAAGTCGGTTAAAAATGGCAACCATCATACGCCTCCAGAAGGTTGCATGATCAATTGTTCATATCACGTCTGTACGGTCATGTCTTGTACGATTGATTGATTACTACCCTATCACCACTCAGTCGGAGCCAGGCAGTGGTTTTATCTAAATCTCCGAAACATGTCGCTTGGTGAGCCGGAAACCTATCGCTGAACGCGCCCACGTGATATTGGAACTAAATACGGTCTCCTTGCCGGCCCAGGCCTTCAATTTTGTATGAATTTCCATTATAGGCCGCTCGTTTGACACTCATTAGACATTTTTTATACCAAATCATTTTTCCTTATTAACATTGGTCGACATTTTTATACTTCAACTAAATTATACTTTGACATTCTAATTCCTCGGCCGTATAATAATTTGTCATTTTTCAATATCGTCATTTTACATGTCGTATTTCGACATTTTTATACCTAGTCATTCTTCCTTATCGACATCAGGCGCCGAAATCGTCCCATTGCCTGACAATGTCAGATGTTGACGGAAGAGCTGAAATCGGAGTACGGGCTGGCCCAGAGGGGCTTATGGCAGGGGTGTCTCTAGCCCATGTGGCGCCCGGGTGCAATCATCACATTCATCACCCCTAGTAAGCGCGCGGTGAGTGGCGCCCCTAGGACCGCGGCACCCGGGTGCACCGCACCCCTTGCAGTATAGGCAAAGCCGCCCCTGGCTTGAGGAAGTACGTCCGAACCCAATGAGACACAGAGCTAATGTCTGCTTATTCTGAACACCGATCATTTTATTTATTTAATCGTATGGCATTTATTTACGAACCGTGAGATCTTCTAGAAGACAAGTACAGTTGCCAGTTTTATCATTTATTCATTAGCTTACTCGCCTTACATACTAGTAGCTCCACCGTACATAATACTATTAATAACTCATACATCTCGCATCTTCTTAATCTAAGACTTATGTATATTAAGCATGTATTAGACGTTACCTTACCGATCTAAAAATTATGTGCCTTGTAGGGTAGAACGGTTAAGGTCCACGCAATTTTTTTCTATTTTCCTTACTTTGTATAAGATTTCAAGCTAACGTCGTCATTATTAATAATAATACTAATAGTCCGGAGGTTCCTTTCTCTGTCGCCCTAACCACCGGTAGCTTAGGCTCGCCTCGCTGCCGGCGGCACCCTAGGTTAGGTTTTTTATAATGCTTTTATATTTTGTATGTATATTTTCTATTTTAGTTGTATAAATTTATTGTAAACAATCGAACCTAAGAAAAAGAAATAAATAAGGTGAATAATAATAAATAAATATTGGGGAACAATCTTACACAAATCGACCTAGTCCCAAACTAAGCAAAGCTTGTACTATGGGTACTAGGCGACGATATACATACTTATATAGATAAATACATACTTAAATACATAGAGAACATCGAAGACCCAAAAACAAAATCCGTGCTAAATGCACAAATAATGCGCTGGCCGGGATTCGAACCCGGGACCTCTAGCTTCGGAGGCAGGCATTAAGATTAGAATCACCAAAACTCGCAGCACGGCAGTTAATCCTTAAAAATGGTGCTGGCAACAGTGCCGAAATATCGGGAACTCTAAAACTTACACATGTTAAATACAAATACCTCGATCTACTTTGTTTCTATCTGTGACTTCCTTTTATTGGTTTTGTTGTATTAACTAATACTCTCTATCATATTTTTGTAGCTGTTTGTACAGTCAGCGGCAGAAGTAGCTACACGGACCTAGTGCTCAAAGTGAGCTACACGCAGACATTAGAGTCAAGAGAATAATGCTCTGTGTCGATAATTGTGAACATGTTATGCTGCTTAGCTATTTGTACTTCTGTGACTGACGTACTCCTTTTTTATGGGATTGCTCTTGGCCAGCATCTAGCCAGGGGAGTACAGAAGTTTCTCTGTTAACAAATCCCCCGTTTAGGTATGCCACACGTGCCTAAACGTGGCCATCTCTTTCTATCGCACGCAACGCGCTCTTTCGAGGCCCCGCCCTCAGCGCTAGGGTTACCAGCGAGAACCCATTTTAATAAATGTACTTTATTATTAGTAGTGTTGTTTACAATAAATAAATAAATAAATAAATAAATAAAATAAATATTAGGGGACATTTTTTACACAAATCGAACTAGTCCCACAGTAAGCTCAATAAGGCTTGTGTTATGGGTACTAGACGACGATATATTTAATAGATACTCGTACAATTACGCATAGTACTTTTAAGGTTCCGTAGCCAAAATGGTGAAAATGGAACCCGTCCGTCCGTCTTTTCGTCTGTATGTGATAGCCGATGTACTTACTCGGAGACTATAAGCACTACAAATACAATTAAAACATTTAGCAGGAAGGTGTGTTCTACTCGTATGAACAGCTACGTAAAAGTGATGTGAAATGACGCAAAAATATTAAAGTAGGGAGAGGGGGGCACTCCATACATGTAACTAGGGGATACAAAGATTTATATAATTTTTACAAGCTTTAAAAAATAAGTTTCTTAGAACTAACGTTTTCATTTTTGTTTTCTTTTATGTCAACCGTTGGTGCATGCCAAATTCAATGACTGCCAGTTTTTTCAACATGATAAAGACAGTCAGTTTTTTCAACTTTTGAAGATAAAGAAAGACATAGAATTTGGGTAACTATATAAAGATATTTTTTATACAATAATGCTGTGGTTTTGACATTATTATTTGACACGAAACGGATTATTAATATCGTACAGCGGTACAGCAGCGCGTGCGCGTGTGATCCGTAACGCTGCGCCGCAACCATTGAATAGTCACACGACGTGTGAGCCGGCGGCCGCATGTACTTTGCGCGGCGCGATGACGTCGCGGTAGTAAACCACACATTGTACTATTACTTATTCTGTGCCAGGGGGCAAAGATGAGGCCGACGATGAAGCGAGCTCACCCAGAAGATGCCTATTCCCTAAACTAAGTAAATAAATTATATTACTGTTCATAATTTCAGCTTGCATCTATCCACAGTAAAATGAAAGCCACACAAAAAACACGCCAGGGTATTCCTCCGGGCGTTTTGGACCACCTGAATTCCGTATCGGCATACCTAATTGCTAGGCAGATATGCTTGCACTCGGTTATACCTAATTGACACTCATCTTCCTCCTAGCGTTATTCCCAGTACAGTTGCATCCTGAAGGATGCCTGGGGTCTGCTACCTAATCCCAAGAATTGGCGTAGGCACTGGTTTTTATGGAAGCGATTGTCATCTGACCTTCCAACCCAAGGGGAAAACTAGACCTTATTGGGATTAGGCTTGTCAAGAGTGTCAAGGAGGCCTCTAACTTGGCTTAACGACTGCTATCATAGACAGCAACCGGGATCAACGGCTTAACGTGCCTTCCAAAGCACGGGAACGCACAATTAGTAACCACTCAAAGCGGTCACCCATCCAAGGACTGACCTCGCCCTACATTGCTTAACCTCGCATACCGCACGCGGTACGCGGGCGCCGCTGGGCCACGAACGCTCCGCATACCTAATTGACACTGTGTGGCAGGATTTTTATTGACTAGAAATACCACGAGCATCCTCGGTAGAATGGCATAAAGACCTGTTTAGATTTAAGTTAGTTTTAATATTATTTTGGTTAAGTATTCTTGAATATATTTTCTTGGTACATAAATAAATGTTTTGCTTTCGTTTGGAGATTTATAGGATACACCCGGATCCTTAGTATGGGGTATTAGTATGGATATTACTCTTAAATCTCTAAAATTATCACAAACCCGACGCATCGTAAATAGTGCAGGTAATAATGCTGGGTATAGTCTAGTCTAGGGCACCAGTATGCATATATCTTTCATCTTATGCCATGAAAATGAGGTACAAAATTGTATACTTATTTATGCCCTCGACGTACAGGCCCTCTAATGTACTTTAATAATTTAGCGCGGATTAATTTACTAAAAGCCTATTTTATCCTGGCGTGAAACATTTCACATAAATTACAGGATTTTACTTTCAGACTATTCACAACACTGCTGTTTTCCTGTAACATGCTAAGAGATTAAGAAAAAAGTTCATTATTTTTAGGGTTCCGTCGTTAACTAGGGCCATTTTTTATTCAAATTAGGCATATTACATGCACCTATGAACGTCAATAAACTACCACTGGTTCGAAAAAATAAACCTCTGCCACGAGAAGAACCAGCGTAAGAAACTCGGCGTGATTTCATTTTTTTTCAAAACAATATACATTATATAGTTAAATATAAAATTACAGTGTCAGCTACTACAAAATAACAATGCTACAGTAGAAAACCTATTTTCGCGATAGATTAGCCGTGCGTCCTGCTATCACTGCCAAACATCCCTATCCATGATGTAATCGATTATCTTATAATATGCTCTTGAAATAAGTGTTTGTTTTACTACAGATTTGAATTTAGAATTGCTAAGTTCAGTAATGTGTTTAGGAATTTTATTCTAGAATTTATAGTTTCGCCATGTCTGTCTGTCTGTATATTTCTCCGTCCACGGCTAAGCTCAAAGACCGTTAGTACTAGAAAGCTGTAATTTGGCATGAATGTATAATAATCACGCCGACCAAGTGGTAAAATAAAAAATAAAAAAACAAAAAAGTTTTATAGGGTACCGAGATACACGTAAAGTTATATTTTTTTATCGTCTATGTTTTTATGTGCTACGAATAAATGTATTTCTATTCTATTCTATTCTATTCTATTCTATTCTATTCTAAAGCGGGGATGATTTTTTTTCACTTCCGTTGTGGGGTATCTATGGACAGATCTTGAAAAAAGAATAGGGGTTTGTTCAACCCATTTTATCCGAAAGTTTAAAAAAATGTTCCCGCTCCCCCTCAAACTTTTGAACAGCGCATCAAAAAAATATGAAAGTATTATAGGCCGATTTACAAGAGCTGGCGCGGAAAATGTATAAAACTGACATTAATTTCATAAACATTTCGCGCCAGCTCTTATGAATCGACCTATAGCTTTATAAGACTTTCAAGGAAAATTATTTTGAACTTAATCGCATGAGCAATTTTTGAGTTTTTGTAAAAAAATAGTTAAGATTTTTCATTTGGACCACAGTTGGGATCTAGGACCACAGACCTTCACATAGGTCGTCGGGAACTACGAAACTCTACACGGAGCATGGCCCGACATGCTCTCGGCTGTTTTTTTAACCTGAAAATGGTCTGTATTTTTCCGAACCGGTGGTAGTTTATAGACGTTCATAGGTGCATGTAATATGCCTAATTTGAAGAATAAACTACTTTTACTTTTTTACTTTTGCATCCAGAGCGCAAGCTTTCGGTACGAAGTTATTGCGCTCTTGTATAATCTAGATGTATGCTTGTATAGCTGTGCCCTTACGGGGCCATTTTATTACTTCCATGTAATATCACGGTCACATTATGTGTGCAACAAAGATTTTGATTTTGAAATAAATAAATATTAGGCTTGCAATACATTGTGCTGGTTGCAAATGTTGAGCGGAGCGGGGTTGTACCTATACCCTCTTATTCATAAACGTCCATCAAGCCTCTATTAGTTAACAAGCCGCTAAAGTTGGTTTGTCCTTATCTGTCACTTTGACATTTATATTTGTGAGAAAGGGACATAACAACTTTTAGTTAACAGAGGTTTGTTAAGTTTTATGAATAAGGGGGATAGTCTTTAGCTATAAATATACTGTGGTTGTAGGTATGACATGTGGACATCATATGAGTAAAACTCGGAAACGGTACAAAAATCTAGACACGCATCTTATTATTATTATTAATGCTTGTTACCTCAGAACTCCGCCATTTATTAACCGATTGGGAAAATTCTTTTTTTGTGTCAAACGGCATGCTTCCGGGGCGGTCCCATTGTCATCAGATCAGAACCTGATTATAGGGTCTTGGAGAAATCTATGGAACTCTTCAAATATTTTATGTGCACCTGAAATTCGCTCTTGAAAAGCACTTTGGTGAAGTTCGACAAAAAGTAATGATATACCATCAAAAACATTAATTTGAAAATAGGAGTAAGTTCAATTTTAAGATTATGCGATGCCTGTGGTTGTCATCTTCACCGACAAAAGAATTTGAGATCTAAATTGGGTGTCAAGTTCTGTAGATTATCCGATGAAAAGGTGTCTAGTCTGACACTACATTGATTACAATAAAACTAATTTATTGCGGATGAATGCATTTTGAGCTTTAACTTGACAGTTTTCTTAAATATCCAACAGCTTTTATGGTATTACACACACTGCACAGAAGCAATTCATTCGAGGGACTTGGACGAACAAAAATTTTTGTCCGCATATTAGCGCATAAATTCCACTGTTTTGTGTACTCAGTGATATACCTATACATCCAGGCGAGTCTAATGACGATGATGAGTGAATGAGTTGAGTAGTTACAAGAGGACATAGGAATGGACATACATACAGACATACAAATCAAACACATTACCCCTAATTTTGAGCTTTGTCGTAGTCGGGTTTAAAAAAATAAAAAAGGTAAGTAACTTATTTATTCTTAAAAGAAAATGATATCCAAGTAACGTATACTTAATACAACTAAAATTGGCTCTTTGACACGATGAATGTGAATTACTATCACTAAAATGATGAATATTTATTTGTATAAGAATAAATCGTCGTGTCTAAGAAAACCATTTGTATTTCACATTAAAATCAGTCCTTTAATATTTGACCTTGAAGTTCACGACCTGTCGCTATCATGTCCTGTCTCACCTTTAAAATTATACATTATTTATGATACTTACTTTTTTGTGAATTAGCTGGAGTATCTATAGTAAGCAGCCGGGCACCTATTCAGTATTCAGATATAGTTAGTATAGTAGCCTGATTTAAAAAAAATGACAATGACACACGAGGCCTTCAGACCTCGCGAATACAGGTGATTCGGGAGATATGAGCAAGATCAACACTACGGATTCAGTAGATCATAAGCTACTGCTTCGTGCCACTATTAGTGAAATTAACGTTCAATTTTCGTTAATTTATCTTTGATGTTGAAAACAAAATGTTGTAAATTATTTACGAAATTCATGGTCACTCTACAATCAGAATAATTCAGTCAAGTGATACGTGTCAAATTGAATGTCATTAGAGTCTGATTACTTTTGAAATATCGTATCTCACTCAATGTGACAATTTACTTTCTTCGTAATCAAAGTGCTGTTATAACAGTTAGAGGTAATCTTTATAAACCAGTTGACCATGATTGTAGAGAATTAAACTTTAACTTAACAAAAATTAAAATACAGGAAAAAGGTATGGGTGTTTCACTTAAATACAATGGTGAACGATTCATTGCCATTTACTATGTATGTAGTGTTGGTCCTGGTCACGTCGTCTCCTGAATCACCCTGTGTAGTAAGCAGCCAGGCACCTATTCAGTATTCAGATATAGTATTTTATAGATATTCAGTATTCAGATATTCAGATAAAGCCTGATTTAAAAAAATGCTTAAAATGTGCTAGTCGCGCGCTGAGCGTCTCGTACCAATTTATTGTATAAAGGGTTTTAATGGGTAAAAAACCTAGATATAAAAATATCCTAGATATAATATATATATATAATATATGACAAGTGGCTGTGTGAACTACAGCTCACACGAGGCCTTCAGATCTCGCGAATATACATATTTTTTTAATCATAAAAAATTTAATTTTTTTTCAATTTTCATTAACAAATTGAAAATTTCCTTCTTCTTAGTCGTTGAACTCTTTGGGGGAAGCATATGTCCAGCAGTGGACGTCCTTCGGCGGATATGATGATGATGAATTTGATACAACTCTGCCAATTTAAATGATTTTAATTATACCGTCATTTGATACTCACAGTTACCTTTTCAGTGAAGTGAAAAATCGTGAGGAAACTTGCATACGTCCGCGAAGTAGTTCAGATGTGTATCTGAAGTCCCTAACCCGCACTGGGCCAGTGTGGGGGCTACTGCCCGTTCCCTCCCGTCTATACATGCCTGTGCCCAGCAGTGGGACGTATACCACCACCACCATATCAGCCCTAGGACGTCCACTGCTGGACATAGGCCTCCCCCAATTTCATGGGGGGTAAATGCCATGATCGCCACGCTTGGCATGCGGGTTGGCGATCGCAGTATCTCCCCCGCACTCTAAGAATGCTGCTGCCCATTCCCCGGTGGTCTTGGTCGTAGTTTTATATATAAATATATACATACCCTGGTCCAGTGGGACGTATATATGCTGATTATGATGATAATGACGACGAGATGTCAGCGTAATAAATTGTTCCAGTTCAATATTTCAATATTGTTTTTAATGTACAGTCAACAACAAACGTAGACGATCATTGTAGTACTTTGTCGCACTAACGTATCAATACTGCGACAATTGGAATGCGTCAAAGTGGTGAAAGTAATAAGGTAGTAAAGTAATCATCTATTTTTGCCGTTGACTGTATCATTACTTTTTGTATGATGATGAACAGGCAGCGAAACTTTGGTGCCGATGACAGACGTATGACGTAGCGGCTTCATACAGAGTGTTTTTATTTAGATGATAGATAATCATTAATCACTAACAACTTATTGGCCTCTTTAGTGCACGGATATTTTGTTGACACTTGAGACGGCCAGTACTTATAAAAACATCATTACTGTCTTTGTCATTTTCATCAGAAAATTATCGAAGGCAATATTGTACATTGCTTTAGTATTTTTTATTCGTGAATTTAAGAAATGTGAATTGATAAGGTACAACATTTATAAGGTACACATGATAGGTATCGCTTGACCGTAGTCGCTATGGAGTCTATGCAGCCGTGTTTCAAGACGTTTCCTTTTCAGTTGTTAAAAATGAAAAAATGATTTGCTCCTGCTGTCAGCAAAATTTAACAGCTAAACCAAGTAACATAGAAAAACATTTAAAAACTAAAAAGCACATTGAAAGAGAAGGATAAAAAATGACACATCGAGACTTTTATATGGATTTAACAAATTTCTATTATAATACAATAAATCTTTGACATTGCTATTAAATCGGCATGCTAGTGACAACTGTTGCATCTGTCAAAGCGTGGTAAAGGTTAATAACTATGTTGTGTATAATTTATAAAAACATCCTGTATGCCAATTTAGTTGCGTCATAATGATGTCGTCGGCACCAAAGTTTCGCTGCCTGATGATGAAGTGTCTCATCTCATACATTTTATTTTCTTCTTTGAAATAACTCCTATTTGCCATGTTGCTGTGCATGGTTGGTCCATTTACCTGGTTCCAGTCCTATTTCTGTGTATAATTTATAAAAACATCCTGTATGCCAATTTAGTTGCGTCATAATGATGTCATCGGCACCAAAGTTTCGCTGCCTGATGATGAAGTGTCTCATCTCATACATTTTATTTTCTTCTTTGAAATAACTCCTATTTGCCATGTTGCTGTGCATGGTTGGTCCATTTACCTGGTTCCAGTCCTATTTCTTGGGTTTCTGCATCGGCACACATTCGGCGGCCGCGGGGTACGGAACCCTTTTAAGGGCCCTCGGACACTTTTGGGAAATTGATTTTAGTGTACACCTTGCGATGGTAGTGGCATCGGGGCAGGTGAAAATATTGAGTATCCTTGTATATTTTATAAGACACTGTGGCTATTAAATTGCACGTACTGTAAACAACTTTGCTAGATGGTATTGTACAGAATTGAAGCTTCATAAAATATGCGTTTATAAAACACAGTTAGGTTTGATACAAATAATAAATACAAAGATAAAATTACCGTGATCTCGCTCGCAGCTTAAGACGAGAATCGATATTTTAATTTATTTAAGTTGTATAGTGCGGAATGATGACTGTTATTGTGTACAATTAAGTACGTACTAGTACACACATAAAACTCTAATTTAAAACAAGTGAATTTTTGACAAAAAAAAACGACTCCATACTTTTCCACTGTTACTCGGCCTCTCCTACTATATAATTTGAGGATTTCCCTCGATTTCACCAAGATCCCGTCATCAGATCCAGACTTGGTGACAGTGGGACCAACTAGAAAACATACCCTTTCAAACAAAAAAATATTTTTTGAAATCGGTTCACTAATCTCCGAGTAATCGGTGAACATACAGTATTAAAAAACAAAAATATTTCGACGAATTGAGAACCTCCTCCTTTTTTGAAGTCGGTTAATAAGAAAAGTATATGCCTAAAGCAGAAAAGACAATACTGCCGCCAGGTGTGCCTCGGCTCGGGTTTACCCTCGTTTACAGTGAAATTGGGAAAAAACTATTTTTGTTAATAACGCTTTCCTACACTGATATTATATTCTTCATACATGTAATAAAATTACATACGTGTAACACAACAAAGTCTATTATTCTCTCTTGGTTGGAAGGTAAGATGGCAGTCGCTTTCGTATAAATAGTGCCTACACCAAATCTAAAAAAAAAGAATAAAGCCAAAGCGGGTCTCAGGCTCCTTTCTGATACAACCCAGAAATAGTTATTTTTTAATCATCATCATCATCATTTCAGCCGAATGACGTCCACTGCTGGACATAGGCCTCCCCCGAATACTTCCACAATGAGCAGTCCTGCGCCACCCGCATCCAGCGGACACCCGCGACCCTTACCAGCTCATCAGTCCACCTTGTGGAGAGCCTGCCCACGTTACGCCTTCCGTTACGTGGTCTCCTTTCGAGGACGTTTCCACCCTAACGGCCATCGGTTCTACGTGCTTTTTTTTTTTTATAAAAGATAGGTAAGCATTTGACCACAATCTCACCTGATGGTAAGTGATGATGAGGTCGAGGGTTTTACATGCGTACCTAGATAGTACCTATTCACTCTCGTCTTGAAAAGATCCAAGTTATAGGTATGTGGCAAAAGATTATCCGGAAGAGAATTCCACTCCTTTGCAGTCCTCGCAAGAAAACTAGAAGCGAAGCGCTTCGTGCGAATCAGTGGCATATCAACAATATAAGGGTGGAACCCATGTCCGCGCCTTGTCCCACGATGGCGAAATGGTGAGGGAGGGATTAATTCGTGTAATCCTAGCGCACACTCTCCGAAATGTATCCTGTAGAACACCGACAAGCAGGCGACTTTCCTACGATGTTCAAGGCTTTGCATCTTAGCTTTAATCAAGTCAAAGTTACCAATGAGCTTCCTGGCACGCCTATCAGTCGATTCCAAGGCGGCAAGCTGATACTTAGCAGATCCATCCCAGAGGTGGCAGCAGTACTCCATACATGATCGGACCTGTGCTTGATAGAGTTGGAGAAGCTGCCTAGATGTGAAGTACCGCTTCACCCTAGAGAGGATGCCTAATTTTTTTGCTGCAGCTTGCGCCAAGGATTCTATGTAGGAACCAAAATTCATATTGGAGGTGACCTTCATGCCAAGGAGCTGTAGATGGTCAGAAATCGGTACAGATACACTCCGGAAAGTTGGAGTCAAGTTGAACGGACTCCGTTTAGTGGAGATGAGACACGCCTGTGTTTTGGTTGCGTTGAATTTGACTAAATTAGCATCACCCCAATCCGAAACCGCTCGAAGAGTCAAATCCAAATTATTTACCATATCCTGTCGGCAAGATTGGATTTCCTCTTTACTGGCCCTAGCATTGGAAAGATATCTGACTACAACTGTGCTATCATCGGCATACCCAAAGGTACCTGGCATTAACATGTCGTTGATATGCAATAAAAATAAGGTTGCAGAGAGAACAGTTCCCTGAGGGACACCGGCATCTAAAGCCCATTGATTCGATGTGTAGCCTTCTAAGACCACACGAATCGATCGCCCTTTCAGGAAATCAGCTATCCAGTTGCTAAGGCCAACAGGTATCCCATAAGCAGGAAGCTTGTTCACTAGGCTAGCATGCCAGACCCTGTCAAAAGCTTTAGAGATATCGAGAGACACGGCAAGAGCTTCCCCGTACCTCTCGATAGCCTCACTCCAAAGATGAGTAACATGCACTAGAAGATCCCCAGTTGATCGCCCCCGGCGAAAACCATACTGACAGTCACTGAGAAGATCATTGTCTTCTAGGTATGTAAGGAGACGCCTATTCAGTACTCGCTCCATAGTCTTGCAGAGTATGGAGGTAACAGAAATTGGCCGATAGTTGGCAGGGTCTGCCCGACTGCCTTTTTTTGGCACGGGTTGAACATTAGCCAGGTTCCAAGACGAGGGAACCACACCATTATTAAGTGACAAGCGGTACAGGCGAGTCAGAATCGGAGACAGTTCAGCAGCACAGTTTCGCAGGACAATGGCAGAAATGCCATCAGGACCACTTGCTTTATGCACGTCCAGAGATCGTAGGTTATTCAGAACTTCCTTCTGCCGAATGCGAATATCGCTCATAGAGCAATTTACTTGCGAAAGCGCAGGAGGAAGTTTACCTGTAGAATCTAAACGCGAGTTTTCCGCAAAAAGGCAAGCAAATAAATCGGCCTTGTCTTTGGCAGTGTGTGCTAGTGTCCCGTCTGGTTTCATCAAAGGTGGTAAAGAGGGCCGACAGAAGTTTCCTTCGACCTGTTTAGCCAGGGACCAGAACGCCTTGCTTCCAGGGGGATACGAGGCCAGTTTGATCCCAATACGGCGTACGTGGTCGAAACGCGCCTTACGAAATTGTTTCTTACTCGACTTGGCGGCTTTGTTAAATTCTCTCTTCAGATGACGCATGTTCGAGGCTTTACGCTTGCGAGCATCTGCCCAAGCCAGGTACGCTGACTGCTTAAGTGCATTGGCACGTTCACAGTCAGCATTATACCACGGGCGTGCTTTGTAGCCGGTTGGGACATCTGCGAATGGAATAAAATATTCCATACCTTGCCGTATGACATCAGCTACTGCGGAGGCACATATCGTCGGATGATCCGAAGAGAAGCACGCCGCACGCCAAGGATAAGATGCGAAGAAATGTCGCATCTCGTCCCAGTCTGCCAACCCGTATCGCCACACCCGTCTTTCACCGGTAGGACTCTGATCCGGAGAGGAATATGCGGATACAGCCTTCACCAGACAGTGATCGGAGGTTCCTAAAGGGGCTGTTACCGCCACCGAGTACTGGTCCGGATTAGAAGTTAGCAGAAGGTCCAAGCAGTTGGCCGTATGAGAGTCAACATCAGGTACCCTGGTAGCACAGCTGACAAGCTGGGTGAGATCAAGCGTTAGCGCTAAGTTGCGTGCCTCTCTCCCAGCGTGATCAGTTACTTGGTGCGGGAACAGCCATTCCTGGTGGTGCGCATTAAAGTCCCCCAAGATTACCAGTTCAGCCGTAGGATACCTTTGTCGAGCTTCATCGGCTGCCTCACTGAGGTAGCTGAACAGTCTTGATGTCTCTTGGTCTCCACTGTGCGAACGGTAAACACAAGCATAGAGAATTTGGGCCAAGCCCGTGCCCACCCATGCCCACATTACGGAAAAACTGGACTCCTCAAGGTTTTTGAGACGCTTTAAACAGATGTCATCACGAACGGGTGCTATGTGCCCCGCCCACTGCCACTTAAGTTTAGTGATTCGAAGGGCTATATCGGTCACTTTGGTTCTGTTGCGGATGGCCTCATTTCTGATGCGATCACGCAGAGAAAACCAGTATAGCCCTCTCCATTGTTCTTTGGGTGCCTTTGAGCCTTCTTATGAGGCCCATAGTAAGCGACCACGTTTCAGTACCATATGTCATCACTGGCAACGCACACTGGTCAAAGACTTTCGTCTTGAGACACTGCGGAATATTGGACGAAAAGATGTGCCGTAGCTTCCCGAACGCTGCCCAGCCGAGTCGGATTTGTTAATACAAGGGGGTAAAGTTGTATTTTGACCGTGAGTGTGGAATTGAAACACGAAGCGAATGGATACTACGGTTGAACTACGAGCGAAGCGAGTGGTTTTAAAATTAATAGAATCCTGAGCGAAGCGAGTGGTTCAAAAATAGAATCCTGAGCGAAGCGAGTGGTTCAAAAATAGAATCCTGAGCGGCTGCAAAGTTATTTTACGTCTTGTTTGTTGTAACACTCGCTACGCTCAGGATTCTATTTTTGTATCTATTTTTTAAGAATAAAAAGAGCTTTCCGAGCTAGTGGGGTGAAAACGTTATTTTTTTCATATCGGGGGTAGGAAAAAAAAGCGAAGTTCAAGTAGGCTCAATTCGGGTTGCACGAGTCGGTTCCACAAAATCTTGGGGAGCTCAAATACCTCGAGCCATTCGACTGCCTTTTGGATACTGCAACTACGTGTCATTGCTTTAACTATTAGGACGAGTTGAGTGAGCTGTTTTTAGGGTTCCGTTGTAAACAAGACACCCTTAAGGATGATTCCCACTAGACCGTTCCGTTTCCGAGCCGGGCCGAGATCAGCCTTCACGTTTGTGTTGACCAAAGAGCGGCCGGGCCTCTTCCGAGCGTCACCGGGACCGAACGCGGCCCAGCCGCGCAACGGGGTCTTGCTGCCATTGCTAACGGGCCGGTCCGGACACGGAACGGCCTACTGTGAATCTGCCTTTATAGTATAGCCATATACTGTAAAGGTTGCCGGCCTGTTTAGCCTAGTTGGTAGTGACACTGCCTCCGAAGCTAGAGGTCCCGGGTTCGAATCCTGGCCAGGGCATTATTTGTGCATTTAGCACGGATATTTTTTCTTGGGTCTTGGATGTTTTCAATGTATTTAAGTATGTATTTATCTATATAAGTATGTATATCGTCGCCTAGTACCCATAGTACAAGCTTTGCTTAGTTTGGTACTAGGTCGATTTGTGGAAGATTGTCCCCCAATATTTATTTATTTATTTCTATCCGCCTTGTTAGGATAGCATAGGACCCGTGTTATTCCCGTTTAGGCATAGTATTAGGTTAAGGCCCTCTAGTCCTGCGAGAGTAGGTATTTAGCGCTGTCCTGGCGGTGCGTGAACAAGCCCGCGCGGACGAAGCGACTGTGAACTCGGATGACCCCGCTAGCTTCATACTGGTCACAGTATAGAAATATAACTGTATTTTGACTTAAGAAATGCATTAATTATGATTAAACTTTAGTATGTAATTGATATCATTTTTTAATAAATAGGTAGTAAATAAATAATTGAAAGTCGAACTTACGGTAGGATCCATTATAATGGAATTAAAAAAAAAACAGAATTCGTTATTTAATCTATGAAACCTAAGAACCTAAGAAATATGTCTTATACCTCTCTACTCGATTTGTGTAATAGGTCATGCAATTTTTTATCTATTTGTGTTATATTTATACAGGCTGTTATATTTATTTGTCGTGTGCGTGTCATCGTCATCATACATAATATTTTTTGGTGGTTTAATTTATTCGTCAAAAGTTATTAGCTCTCAAAGCATAAAAAATATTGCGAAGTTTTTACTTTTTTACTATTTATGCGAAAGATTACCGTATTTTTTAAAAATAAATACCAGAAATGATTTTTACATAAAGATGATAAAAGAATAAATATGGTATATAAAATGATACCAAACTTACCACCACAGGTAGCTAGACCTGGAAATGGGTAGATCTTTTAAAAGAAGATTAGCTAAAAAGATAGATAGTGTATAAATTTTAAAAGGGTCGGCCACGCGCATGTGACACCTCTGGAGTTGCAGGCGTCCATAGGCTGCGGTGACCGCTTACCATCAGGCGGGCCGTACCACAGAATAAGGAATAGTACAAGTACAGAAATTTCACTTCCTAACAAAAACGGCGTTTAGGCATAAGAAACGTGCCTACTCTCTGCATCTCTGTCTATCCCATAACTTGTATTCATTCACGCGCGGCACGTGTAGCCCTAGGGTTGTCACGCCAAAAATACTTCAATGAGACAAAACATGTTCTACCTCACCAGATGTCGCTTAAGTACAGTGAACCGAAATTAATTAAGTACATGTTACTTCACATGAATAGTGCGTTCATGGCCCAGTGATAGTTTTCATTGTATACTACTACCATGTTTTTTCCACATATTCTCTTGCTTGTGGTGAAGATATGGAGGATTTTATAAAATACTGGCTGTTGCTAGTAATTTATAAAATGTCAATTTTGTTTGTTTGAACGCGCTAATCTTAGGAACTACTGGTTAGAATTGTAAATTATTTTTCTGTTGGATAGTCCATTTATTGAGGAAGGCTTTAGGCTATATAACATCACCCTGCGACCAATAGGAGCGAAGACGAGGACGAAGTCGCGGGCAACAGCTAGTCATTTAATAAATCTCATATTTTTTTAACGAACCATCTAACGTTACCAAACACGGTGGGTTTTGCAAGAAAAAAATGCATCCCCATTTTACGTGTAGGGGACTTCCCCTTCAAACTACATAATATTGATAATATTGGGGGACAATCATCAAAATACATAATATCGTGTTACATATGGAAGAGCTCATTGTGTGCATCTCAAATATTTTTTTTGTCATTTTAATATAATTATTTAGAAATTATTTAAGAAAAGAGCCAAAAAATTACCATTCCCCTTCATCTCTCAAAAAAAAAATACATTTCAAATCATCAACCAACAGGTTTTGTCGGACATACAAATCAACACAGCACATACAACAGGACAGGTCATCTTCTTAAGTTTCTCAGGTATAACACACAAAAAAATACGTTAGCGCGGTTCGTCGCGATCAAATCGGCGGCGTGCGGCAGTGGAGCACGGGCACGTACACACTCGGTCGGACCGGACGGCGACGGCCCGCGACTGACAGCTAGTTTCGGGGATTTCGAGCGTTAGGTTATTAACGCGGCGCGCTCTACCCATTGCAAGCCCCTTGGCCGTACGCTTGTTTGCCACTGACGTGGTATTAAAAAAAAGACGGCCGGAATTAATGTGTTGAAGCTCATAGCTTAAAAAAATATTCAAGTGCAAAGCAGTAGATCTCTTACTATATCTACAATTTCTGGTAATAAACCTTTCATTAATAATTTTACCCACTTTGGTTCCATTTCTGGAGGGGTTCAGTTCAGTTGTTATACTGTCATTTTTATACTGTGGCACTATGACCATAATTTATTTGTTAATAATTACGACTTTTTTCATTCGGGTTTTTATTGCCCTTCTTAAATAATTTGCAACAATTATATAAATTCGTCAAAAACTGCTTGTTTGGTCAACGAAACTGTCGCGGATAAAACTGACACAGGTCCGTTGTCTGTAAGCGCCAGCGCGCGACTGATCGGGCCTGCCGAGCCTCCGCGCTCGCGCATTTTGTAGGTATTTAAACATATTAATTAATACAATCATTTTATCCTTTTAAATTCTGCAAAAATGACTAGAAATACTGAATGGCTTTAGTTTAGTTCAAAAACTTTATTTAAAACATCAATAGTTTAGTCGTCAGATTGTAAATGCTTTACAAAAAGGAGTAACTTTGGGGTCTCTTTCTATCGAGCGAAGTTCATTAGATCGTGTATCTGAGTGCAACTTTGACTAGACTAGATCCTTAAGTAAAACATGTAATTATTTCAAATTTTTAAAACCCTTTTTCTACGTTTCAGATTGTTTTTAGAAAACTCGAAAACGCTAACTCGCTTGACGACCTCCCCTTAAGAGGGCGCAGTACGCTCGATTCTCCATACAAACGTATTTACGATCTCATTTTAAAACGCCACGCTAGAATAACATGAAACTTTGTATACACAATGGGATCCGGCATATCTAGGTCGGAAATTAGTTTCTGTTGCTAGAAATTGTAAAAGAAAAAAATACAGCGGTTTTTTGAGTTTTTTACGGCTTGTATGAAAACCTTAATAATCGCTGTATTTTTTCTCCATTATAATTTCAAGCAACAGAAACTGATTTATGACCTAGATATGCCGGATCCCATTGTGTCTACAAAGTTTCATGTTATTCTAGCGTGGCGTTTTAAAATGAGATCGTAAATACGTTTGTATGGAGAACCGAGCGTACTGCGCACTCTTAAGATTTAACCGGTGTTCTCGTTTACCCGTCTCCCATAGGCACTGAACGGCTAAGCTATCTTGGAAACCATGCTTAGCCCTCATGGTCGGAGGATATGTGTGTGTGTGGCTAAAACCACACATCACACTGTTTTTTTTCATACAACGACGGTGGCAAACAAGCTTACGGCCTGCCTGATGGTAAGCAGACACCGTAACCTATCCAGAGGAATCACAAGTGCGTTGCCGACCCTTTATTTACTTAAGGATTCGTTGTGTTAACAGCTTAAGACATATGTAGGCCCCTCACTCTCTACACTGCGTATCCTACATAATTATATAAGTAAACGTTTCTTAAGAGGTTATAAACGGATACACTAGCGCCCCGTAAAAAATGAGATTATTTAAATTTAACGTTACATATTAAAAAAGGGGACTGCTATGTACTGTATTTTGTATTTAAGTACCTTTTGAATACATCAAACTAGTTATTACGTTGCGATATTTGACGATTTTTGTGTTCAAAAATAAAACTGCCGATTTTCTTTCGACGTATATATTGACTATTGACGAATCTAGCAACGTAATAACTGTTTCAATGTATTCAAAAGGTAGTAAAATACAAAAACACATACATAGCAGTCCCTTTTTTTTAAATTTCTGTCGTTAAATTTAAATAATCACAATTTTTACCAGTAGCGCTAGTGGATCCGTTGATACCCTCTTAAAATTATTATATAGCTCGAAAACAATGTAATTCCTCCAAAGCTCAATCTCATTAAAGCTGCCGTGAAAAACGTCTATTGACGCTTCGCGCCCCGAAATGTCCGGATGGGTCTGAAATGTCCGAATGACAAATAAAACTGGAGCGTTGTCGTTATTTTTGATGGCAGGTGAATAGGTGCAGTGGGAGACAATAACAGTACCCTAACTACGTGGACTTTTTATTCCATAACGGCATTGTGACTGGAACTGAGAAGGCACTCTAGTCAGGCGGTAACTGTGCGTGATCTTATAATAATAATATAATATAGCCTTTTATTTCCCAAAAAACCAGTAAACAAAGATATAACAAAAAAGTAGAAAATAAAAAAAATTAAAATATAATATTAAAATTACTTAAATACAGTATAGCTTATAGCGTTTTTTATTGGGTTTGTCTATTTTTGTACATAGGCCTCCTTCATTTGGCACCACAGTTCTCTGTTGGCAGCCAGTCTAGTCCAGGTCAATCCTGCTTGTTCTGCGATGTCGTCTCGCCAACGGCGGCGCCGGCGTCCCGTGGGTACCAGTGTAGCACTCTTTCGCTCCATCTGTTATATTTTGTCCTGGCCGTGTGACCGGCCCGCCGCCATTTCAGACGGCTAACAAATGATTGAAACGTGATCTCATAACTACACGATAAATCGTTTAGTTCATGCAAGTGTGCGGGCGGAGGGCGCCGGGAGCGGTGTATATTGTTAAACTGGTATTTACGGATAGTTTTTTACACATTAAAGAGGATTTACTATATGGGTGTAGATAAATAAACGTTTCTGCACGTGAATCAAAAGAAGGAAATAAATGACTTGAAAGAAAATTACAATCATTTGTTCTTATTTCGGTTTGCCACCTCATCAAATTGATGAATAGAGATAATACAACTATGCTGCATTATCTCCGCTACCCAAAAATTGTCTGGAAGGGATCCCTCATAAGACTACCTGTTGATTTACCTGTACTGTAAGCTTCATGTTTAGTATTGTATTATATTATGAGTGTGCAATGAAGTGTACAGTCACCAGCACTAATATCTGCCACAACAAAGCGTGCAAAAATATCTGACAGAACTCTATTTGAAGGGCCATTAGGTGCTGTTAGATATTTTTGCACGCTTTGTTGCGAAAGATATTAACGCTGGTGACTGTACTTGTATCTATGAAGTAAAAATTACCTAGATGGTCGATTTATTCATATACCATAACTGAAAACATGCAGACAAATATTAATCCACTACATGCTTCGTCAACTTACCTCATACTGTACTCTAATATTAAAAAGTAAAAAAAGTAAAAATTATAATAAACATCTTACTGCTCCCACTCTACCGACTGTGGATACACTCGCGCGTATTTTGGCTTCATAACGGAATGTTTAGCGAAAATGCCGATAGGTACAGTCAGATATGAATAGCATCAGGTAACCGAGGACTCTGTTTTACAACTACCATGGCCATTTCAATATATAATATGATGATGTACACTATCATTGTATGTAGCGCTGACTGTCAGCTTCGTATTCAGGTCACTAATCAATTCGACCCGGTCGTCTAACAATACGGTACGGTTTCAGAGGAATTTCCTCCCTTGGACGCCCCGGTTGTGGAATGAGCTCCCTGCCGAGGTTTTCCCGAGAGACAACAGTATGGGGTTCTTCAAGAAAGGAATGTATACATTTCCAAAGGATCATCGACGCGCGTGATTCCTCTGGAGTCGGCGCGTCCATAGTACCGTTGCAACCTTCCCTAATGCCATTTATATTGTAGCAATACTGTGCTGCCTACTGTTCTGCCCCACTGCTCTGCTCTGCTGAGACTGAACAGTACTCTCCTGTCTCAGCGAGTGTGTTCAAATTGTAGCAATACTGTGCTGCCTACTGCTCTGCCCCACTGCTCTGCCCTCGTGTGAAACTGGCATAACAAATGGTCGAGGGAGGCAATGGCTGCGCGAACTCGTGTCCGCTCGGTTCATATTTGCAAGAGCTTAGTAACTTCATACCTACTAGTGTTCAGCAGTATTGACAAGAGAGACTTCACTCTGTTCTCATTTGACTATTTAGACTTTGACGCTTAGAGATCATACATCTCTGAGGATATCTTTATTATTTTAAGATTAGATTTTATTTTTTTATTTTATTTTTTTATTAAAAATGGGATTGCTCTTGGCCAGCATCTAGCTAGGGGGCAAAGATGAGGCCGACGATGAAGCGAGCTCACCCAGAAGTTGCCTATTCACTCGTACCTTATTATTCTACGGTTGAAGATTGGATACCCTATACATCTCACAGGATATTAAAAATAATAATAATAATAAAGCCTCTTTATTTCCTTAAAATGTTACATATGCACTTAATTATTATAAATTTAATCCATACTCGTACCTAAACATTCTTTTTTTTCTTCCCTCCTTTCAATTAGGTTAAATAATTTATTATGTCCTAACATTTTAATAATATAATAAACATAATATAAATTAACAATTGAATTAAAAAATATATATGTCATGCATCATTAAAAAATTAGCTAAAATTCATCAATAACAAATCTCAATTTTTACAAAACATGCTAAATTTAAAACATAAATGAATAAAACTACTTAGGTACGGGATTAGTCTTAAGGACCTCTTAGCGAGTAAAGGCCTCCTCCAAGTTTCTCCAACCATCTCTATCCTTTGCCTTTTCAAACCAGCCTGAGCCGGCCGCTTTACGGATCTCATCGCTCCAGCGTTGCTTTGGTCGTCCTCTGGTTCTTTTGCCTGAGGGACCTTTCCAAGTACTAATTTTAAAAGTCCATTTTGTTTCGTTCATGCGTGAAATGTGACCAGCCCATTTCCATTTCAGCCTTTTGCAATGTTCAAGAGCGTCTATCACCTTTGTCGTTTTTCTTTTATGTATGTTTCTTACTCTATCTTTTCGTTTTATGTTAAGTATGCTACGCTCGAATGCTCTTTGACATACCTGAATTTTGTTTTTTGTAAAGTTATCAAATATCCACGTTTGACAGCCGTATGTGAGACAGGATAGTAAACAGGAGTCCAGTACTTTTTTCTTAAGGGTAACGGGCAGGTTTGATTTTAATACATCTTTATTGTTCCAGTTCCACGTAATGTTTATTCGTCTGTTTATTTCGTCATGGTGTCTTGAAGCACTAAAAGATATGTGTTGACCTAAATATATATATTCACATACATATTCGACAGGATATTACGATTAGTGAATTCCATTACTTTGATTTTACTTGGACGCTTAAAGACTTTATACATCTCTATCAAATCTTGATTGTTTTATTCGCTATTATTGTCTGATTTCATTATATTTGACATGTAAGACTGCATAATTATGCGTTTAATCTATTTTTTTTTTAATTAATTCGAATAGATATTGACTTAATTAATTTTGTACTAAAGCAGTAACGCTGCTAACGAAAATTTCAAATTAAAAGGAAAAATTTAATGCTCCGAGCAGGATTCGAACCTGCGACATCTGGCATACGCGGCCAATCGCTCTAGCCTCTGAGCTATCGGAACAACCAAGCTCGTCCACGAAATCCTTCAATACTTCCCTCTTACAACGCCTTAGGGAGGCGTACAGCGACCTCTATCGTAGAAGACTTAGGCTTCTATGAAAGGCACCAACGTCTCAAATTACATTGAGAAATCGTCAGTAACGATGCGCCATCCCATCCTAAATTAATTTTGTACTAAAACAGTAACGCTGATAACGAAAATTTCAAATTAAAGGGAAAAATTGAAAAATTTAATGCTTCCAGCAGGATTCGAACCTGCGACATCTAGATGCTCTAGTGGCTAGAGCGATTGGCCGCGTATGCCAGATGTCGCAGGTTCGAATCCTGCTCGGAGCTTTAAATTATTCAATTTTCCCTTTAAATTGAGATATTGACTTGTAACCCTTGTGGCCTATTTGCAGAATAAACGGTTTGATTTGATTATGCAGTGACCGCATACCACCAGACAGGCCTTAAACTTATTGGCCACCAAGGTGGTATAAATAAATAAATAAACAAGTAAAAACGCGTGCCGGAATCGCGTCCCCGCCAACAGCGCACCATATGACAATTTAATAAACGCAAATATGGAGTCAATGGTTTTGTGACTGTTTATTTTTGTTTCGAATGAGGTTCGCCGCCATTGTTAACTTATTCCACGCATATGGTAAAGCGGCTGTGAACAGTGTGTGACGAAATTGGCACGATGTAGAGTGGTTATTGAGAGCAACAGAACTTTATTACTTGTGTTCTTAGGGAGATATGGCAAATAGAAATAAAAGTAACATAGGTACATAAGCTTGTCACATCGACTATTTTATGAACTAGTGGCTCCGGGTGTTGTAAGTAGACGCGAAGTCGATAATTTTATGGAATTCCTTTGTCAATTCAGTTTTTGTTTTTTATTTGAAAAATGGCTACGACGAAAAAATCCGTATAATTATCCAGGTTCGGGAGCGCTCGTGGCCCAGTGGCACCCGCGTACTGCGTGCGGTATGCGAGGTTAAGCAATGTCGGGCGAGGTCAGTCCTTGGATGGGTGACCGCTTTGAGTGGTTACTAACTGAGCGCTCCCATGCTTTGGAAGGCACGTTAAGCCGTAGATCCCGGTTGCTGTCTATGATAGCAATCGTTAAGCCAAGTTAGAGGCCTCAGGGCGGCTTGAGAACTTCTAACAGTCAAGTTGCCCACTCACTTGACAAGCCTATTCCCAATAAGGTCGGTTTCCCCCTCGGGTTGGAAGGTCAGATGGCAGTCGCTTCCGTAAAAACTAGTGCCTACGCCAATTCTTGGGATTAGGTAGCGGACCCCAGGCATTCTTCAGGATGCACTGTACTGGGGAATAACGCTAGGAGGATGAATTATCCAGGTTCGATAATCTCTCACAAAATTTCACGAGAATCGGTTGAGAAATGCGACTTGTATGAGAGAACAATACTTTTGCTGGTACTTTGGTTTCAAAAGGTACTATGACTTTATAAATGAATGAATTCAATAACATATGTTTTCGTACCCCGACTGTACATTAACAGTTCGAAAATAATGATAACTCGGAAATGTACTGAGATATGTCTTTGACAGGTGACAATCCGATATTTTACAACAGTAATAGTACATTACTACAGAGGCCGGGACGAAAGGGGTTGCCGGCCGAAGACATAGCGAGGCCGGATAGGTTTAGACCTACCTGCCTTAGGGCAGGCAAACCCAGATTTCCCGCCGAGGTATGTAAAGTGCTTTTCTCAAACATGCAATGAAATAAACAACAAAAAAAAAACAAAATTTTATATTTAATACGCATAGTGTCATGATGCCTCTGCCACAAATTTATGTGGAATGGAATTAAAAAAGAGGACTCTGCCGGCCTAGGCCTGCAAGATTTGTATGAAATTCCATTAACGACCTCTTGTCATAGCCGCACCTGAAACGTCATACTTCGCAGCCTATTATAAGGAACATAACATCAATATTTCATTGCATGTTTGAGAAAAAAATATCACGTTACCGCCACCGCAGTCCGCTCCAGTGTGTAACACGCTTTATGCTATTTAAAAATTTTTAAACACACAAATAAGAAAAAAACCGGCCAAGAGCGTGTCGGGCCACGCTCAGTGTAGGGTTCCGTAGTTTTCCGTCCGTCACATTTTTTTTTTTGAAAAAATTACAAAAACTATTCAACCTATCAAGTTCAAAATAATTTTCATACAAAGTTTTTATAAAGTTCTACTTTTGAGATTTTTTTCATATTTTTAAAACTTATGGTTCAAAAGTTAGAGAGGGGGGGACACATTTTTTTTTACTTCTGGAGCGATTATTTCCGAAAATATTAACATTATCAAAAAATGATTTTAGTAAACCCCTATTTATTTTTAAATACCTATCTGACAATATATCACACGTTAGGGTTAAAATGAAAAAAAAAATCACTCCCCACTTTACGTATAGGGGAGGTATCCTCATAAAATATTTTTTTCCACTTTTTATTTTACCACTTTGTCGGCGTAATTGATATACATATTAGTACCAAATTTCAGCTTTCTAGTGCTAACGGTCACTGAGATTATCCGCGGACGGACGGACAGACGGACGGACAGACGGACGGACAGACATGGCGAAACTATAAGGTAGTAGTTGACTACGGAACCCTAAAAACGACACAGTTTGAACAAAGAGAATTGTGAAGTCATTAGTCATAATTTTCCTACAAACTTCATAGTACCTAACCGAGTGATTTTGATTGTTAGTAAAAAGTTGCTAATTTGACTACGTATCAGTAAAATACAATATTGTCTCGTTGGTAAAATAGGGGTCTGGCAGTTAAAACTGCAAGTGTATAAATTAATAGGTAAGGGCGTATATAATGATCAAGCCGTTTGACCAGACTTGACCAGGTAGAAAGTTTAAGAGGGCTCGAAGTCACCTAAAGAGCAATGTAGGTAGAGGGATATGCTGGGAGTTTATTTGAGTGATCACATCAGGAATGCCATCCACAGCAGAACCAAGGTAACCGGTATAGCCCTCCGAATCGCTGAACTGAAGTGGCAGTTGTTGGGCAGGAAAAGTTCTCGAGTGGCGACCACGTACCGTAAGGCGCAGCATGGGGTAACCCCCAAAGGTGGACTGGGACTGATGACCTGGTAAAGGTCCCGGGAGTCTGCTGGCTGCGGGTGGCGGAGAACCGGCCACTGTGACAGTGTGACAGTGACAGTTTTTGCGGGAAATCGTTCGGCTGATATGGTGATGTCATCATCATCATCATCATCATGTCAGCCGAAAGACGTCCACTGCTGGACATAGGCCTCCCCTAAAGACTTCCACAATGACCGATCCTGCGCCACCCGCATATGGTGATATATTCTATCGGAAATATTCTTTTTTTTTATTTTAATTTTCTTTATTTAGGAGCAATCAGTCTCTTGACGACCTGTTTGGTCTTATTGGTAGTTACACTGTCTCCGAAGCTAGAGGTCCCGGGTTCGAATCCCGGCCAGGATATTATTTGTGCATTAAGCACGGATATTTGTTCTTGGGTCTTGGATGTTTTCTACGTATTTAAGTATGTATTTATCTATATAAGTATGTATGTCGTCGTCTAGTACCCATAGTACAAGTTTTGCTTAGTTTGAGACTAGGTCGATTTGTGTACAATATAGGGTTATAGACTTATAGACCTACAGTTTCCTTAAATATACTATAAAACCATACTAAACTAAACTAGAAATTCTAAGTTGCCATTGCCAAGCTACAAAAAATACTCGTACATCCTATAACAAAAATAAAACAAAGATGAGTAAATTGTTATAACAAACAATAAACAATAATTAGTTATCTAATTAAAGCCCATTAATACACTTCAAAATCAGTCTTTTGAAGCCACTAAATTTTCATTGAAAATATTAAAAATTTGAAATTTATTATCACACATTATTGCATGCTCTTCTAATCAATAAAAATCAATCAAAATCAAAAATTTTATTCTGCCAATAGGCCACAAGGGCACTTTTACAAGTCAACACATGAATTATACAATTAAATAAATTGACAATGATAATTATTATGTTTTCAAAACAAAATCGCAGAACTAAAACGGCCTGTTTAGCCTAGTTGGTAGTGACTCTGCCTCCGAAGGTAGAGGTCCCGGGTTCGATTCCCGGCCGGCGGTTGTGCATTTATCACGGATATTTGTTCTTGGGTCTTGGATGTTTTCTATGTATTTAAGTATGTATTTATCTATATAAGTATGTATATCGTCGTCTAGTACCCATAGTACAAGCTTTGCTTAGTTTGGGACTAGGTCGATTTGTGTAAGATTGTCCCCCATGATTTATTATTATTATTATTTATAAAAAAACAAGTAGACCATAATAATAATGATTTCCAAACTATAGTGATTAACAAATTCACAATATTCAATTAAAATAAACTTAGAATACATTATTATATAAAAAAAAATAGTGACGTATATATACGGTCTCTGTCCGAATACACAAAATTATATACAATAAATTTAATATCTCAGAGATGTATATGGTCTCTGAGCGTCCATTATTCCTAAGTACTTAGAGATGTACATGGTCTCTATGCGTCTAAATTAAAATAAGTAGTAAATGAAAATAGCACTTAAGTAATTTAATATTCTCAGAGATGTATAAGGTCTCTAAGCGTCAATAACAATAAAATTAATCCAAAAACGATGATGTCTCTCGTCAATCTTCAATAAAATAACACTAGTATTAAGGTATTAATCATGCCCTTGCAAGCATGAACAGACCGGACTCCACAAACACAATGAAACCATTTCTCGCGTATGAAGTTCAACTACGAGGAATAGAATATAAAAGATAGTTAATTTATTGGAGGTGACAAAGCAAGATCAATTCTTTTGTATCTAAAATCCGTGTTGATACCTACGTAGCCAATGCCAAATCAAGCAAGCTTTTAGCTAACGGTACTGCCAATAATGTGCCAAATGCTAACCTTTCACCTAAAATTGCATTTTGTTGGCGCGCCGCCAAACATCGACTTTGCGCCGCTTTTCTTATTGAACTCTGCTTTTACTAGTTTATTTAAAAGATTGTGTTACTCCGCGCGTCAGCACTCGGTTATCTACTACTTTAGGGTGCCTTTTCATCAGAGATGTGCTATGCTACGTTACTATGGATGCGTTTGAAGTCACCAATCATATTCATTGGTCCACATAGTATAGCACTGCTGGAAACAGGTTTTCGTAGCATAATTTTCACATCCTCGCAGCCTAGCTGTATAGCACATCTCTAATGGAAAGGCACCCTTAATAATACCACGTCGGTGGCAAACAAGCGTACGGCCCGTCCAGTGATGTGCCGTTCCCGGGAATATTCCCTAGGTGGGAAAATTCCCGGGAACATTCCCAGGAATATTCCCACACAAAGGGAACATTGGGGAATTTTGAAAGTGTATAGGTTTACATTTTGTGTGATTGAGGATTATGTCAAAACTTTATTCATTGAACTATTTACCGACACATTAAACAGTGTAACTCACTTGCGAAAGTAAATTCCCAATGTTCCCGGGAATATTCCCAATATTCCCGGGGTATATTCCCAATATTCCCAGGAATATTTCCATTGTTACTAGGGAAGTAGAATAAAAACATTTTTAGAAAGGAATTTTTTGTAAGTAAAAACTATACAAATCATCACAGTTTCATTAAAAATCACAGTATTATATCATTTACTTTGGTTTTTGTAATGGTGCAGTATTTATTATGGCTCCTCTACATGATGGCCCATCCTATGGCCCAGCGCTATGGCCATGCAATGGTTGAACGCCACTACACGATGGCGACATTCAGTTGTGATCGAATCGTCTTGCGAGATGAAACGTAGTGATTATATTCTCTTTGCCGCGGTCGACCGCGCACTGCGGAATGGGCCACGTGTAGATGCGTACCGCCATCGTTGGCCCACTCCCTTTGATGTGCGGCCGAAAAACCGGCACCGCGGCCATCCCATCGCCATCCCGCCGCGCCATAAGCCATCCGACACCACTACCCTCTCTACACGCTGGCCCATCCTAGTGGGCCAGCAGGATGGGCCATCTTGTAGAGGAGCCATTACGATATAAATACTAGGACAGATCTGTCAATTTTTTATGCATTCGTACTGCACAGACTGAACAAGTGCAACACGGTTTATCTTTTTAGAGGAAGGGAGACAGCCATTGAAAGAAAGAGACAGAAACATAATACTCAGAAACGGCATCGCAATAAGAGAAACGATTTTATGATCTAAACAAAAGCTAAAATTTTATTATACAAAACATGTATTACGTGTATATAGTAGGTATAACACGAGGTTTTTAGCAAAAGTCATTTAATTCTGTAGAGTACTTCATTATTAACTAACTTTAATAAAAAGTAATTTGCCCAATCTGGTTTGCAATATTCCCGTTTTGGGAATATTCCCATTCCCGGGAATATTCCCACGGCACATCACTAGGCCCGTCTGATGGTAAGCGGTCACCGCAGCCTATGGACGCCTGCAACTCCAGGGGTGTCACATGCACGTTGCCGAACCTAACAAGCGTACGGCCCTGATGGTAAGGGGTCGAGTAGATTTTTCGTTTTTTCTCTGAATTAGACGAATAAAAGCTCATTCAACAAATGCAAATTTGTAGAACTAATATTCAAAAAATAAAGCGAACATTATTAGAATGAAACATGTTAGCTACTTTCTTAATCTTTTATTATTATTATTTATTTATTTATTTAATTCACGATGATGGTCCAATACAAGGGTATAAGTGAACGATGTCGGGGCGATGATTACATTGATTACCTACACTAAGTATAGATGGGTACTACTTATATATTGTATTGTGCATTGTGCATATAATGCAGAGTTTCAACGTTAAAAGCTTTGAGTTTTGAAATTATAGTTATTAACTAAACTTTTAACTTTCACGAATTGTCTAACACTTTATGAGGACTGATATTTTCAAAAGTTTGTTTCCATATTCTCATAAAAGATGAAAGCTTTTGACTAAGTTTATTCGCATCATTTTGTATTGCGAACATCGTTTTGTACTTAACTTCGAAGTTGTAACTTAAACAAGATGCAGTGATATAAGTAATTTTGATTTAAATTATATTCTTTTAAGGAATTCTACCAAGGAAAGAAATCGCGAAGCCTAAATAGTGTGTGCACAATAAAGGGTTGTTTTATAATAATTTAATTTAATAAATAAAACTTCCAATAATGCCCTGGGGTAGCGGTATACCGAACAAGATATTAGGCTTGTCAAGTGAGTGGGTACAAGACGACGATATACATACTTATATAGATAAATACATACTTAAATACATAGAAAACATCCAAGACCCAAGAACAAATATCCGTGAAAAATGCACAAATAAATGCCCTGGCCGGGATTCGACCCGGGACCTCTAGCTTCGGAGGCAGAGTCACTGCCAACTAAGCTAAACATGTCGTATATTGTGTGTATGAGTATATTGGGCATGGTTTTAAAAACCGTTTCCACTCAGTTGTTGATATTCCGTTTTTTTTTTATTCTTTGTCAGAGGTAGTCCAGTCTGATTCTAAGTAATCCTATTGGGACTGCCTACTCTCTATAGGTTATATAGTACTGTCTGTCGCTGCGTAAGCCAAGAATCTGTTTCCTGTTTACTAAGGGCTGCACGCGATTGATAAGGCGCTTTGTTCCATTGTAGTTGATATCGTTCGGCTTCAGCGGGCGATTACGGGCTCCTTTAGCTTGCTAAGGCTCTTGGTCCTTAACACAATAGGGCTCAAAATTGACAACGTGTATCGGAATCAGTAAGGAAATGTTTGGAGGCAATTTTACACAAATAACCTTTATACCAAGATAGAATAAATATTTTATTTTATTTTATTGAGGAAGAAACAAACGGTCATGTACAGGACATGCACTATATTATATTGGCAGGGGATTCTCCATACACTGACTTCTCCGTCTTCATACTTAAATAAAATGGCGCTACTTTGATCATAAAAAAGGCACTATCGGCAATTATAGTGGTCGGCGGTTAAGAAGTCAATCCTGACGTCTGTCATTTCCATACATTTTATAACCTAAAAATCACTTTGAGGTTATAAAATGTATGGAAATGACAGATTTCAGGATTGACTTCTTAACCGCCGACCACTATAGGGAAATAAAAACAACAATTTACGATGTGAAATCATGAACTGAATGATCAAAGTCACCCCTCGAATCAAAGTTGAGAAGTACAGTTGACGGTACTAATTGCAAAACAGAAGTGAATGAACGAATGAGTGAATAAGATTTCAAAGCACGATAGCATAAAAAATAACAATCAATTTTTCTATGTATTAATGTATTCATGTACCCATATCATCTGTCCTTTTTTCATTCAGATATTTATTAATTTAAATAAAACCAATCAATGAGTGCTCCCGCCAATATCGATGGAAGCCATTAAGCTACGTCCTCTTTGATTTACACGAGTTTCCATTTATCTTGCGGCAAGGACAGTACTGAAGTTATTAATACAATCCAAACCAACACCGCTAAACCAATAACCAAACCTCGGATTTAACATGGCGGCCATATTTGCCAAACAGTCCGGCTAGAGTACCCCTAGCGGCTATTTGCTTTAAGGGCGCTCTCGACCAATATAGTCCACCGACTTGCAATTAAGGCCCCTGTATCTGAGTAGTTTGAGCGGGCACGCTTGAGAAGTTTGAATAAATGTATATATTTTTAAAACGAATTATATTTTATTGAACGATGATATTTTAAATAGATGCTATATTTTTACTCCGGTTGGAAATTATAATTTTGCTAACGGACGATTCCGCTTGTAAAAATATTTAGAATGGGTTAGCACATTGTTACTAACGATTCTCAATGTAATTTGAGACGTTGGTGCCGTTTCAGAAATCAAAAGTAACCAGCCGTTTAGAAGTATGCAGTAGCAAATTTTAGGTTGTAAATGGTGTTATTATAAGAAAAAAAGTTGGTCAGTCGATCATCTTGCCATACGCAGGGTTCATAGGGTTTTGCACTTTATATTTTACACTATTGTAACAAAGGGCGCAGGGGCAATTAAAATATCTAGTACTTAATATGACGATCACATCATAAGCCCACGGTTAGCGATCAATTAAAATCTTTGTTCAATACCTTCCATATGAGAGACCACTTAATAATCTAATCAGCATATGTTTTGACAATCCAATCAGTAACATATATTTATTAGGGATCGTATATTTCTGTGTGGACTGTTGGCAGTGGCAGGATCTCAAAAGGGCCCTTAAGCCGTGAGCAAGCAAAGGTGAAGTTGTTTGTCCGACACCCGCGGCAATTTCTGAACTTGACGTGCTAATGATGTTAGATGTGATATGTACCTAATAATACTATTAGTAGTTTGTAATATTAATAAAGGCTATATTGGGTTCGCGGCTTCTGACCAGTTGAGGTTTATGATCTGACCCCAACCGATCGTGAAGCAATGACACCAGGACATTTCTTGATCGGCCAGTAGCTAATTTACCCAAAATGGGATAACTGATACCAAGCAACATTACATGTGCGCCATGTAGCGTGCTGCAGCATTTTTCCGCATTGTAGCTGAAATCGCTCGTTGTGAAAGAAAGGGAGATATCAAAAGATAGCGGATGGGGAACGGATGGCGGGGATCTGCCCCCCCAACAACCAACAACTATTAACTGGTGATCAAGTGGCATATGAACTCGCCAAGTCAATATTGGACGAGCTCCAACAAAATGCAATTTAATGCTTAAATGCAATTACGTAGCTTCGAAGCCTAAAATGTTTATCTGGCCAAAGCTACCTATAGCCTGTTATTTAATGATGTAAATCAAAAAATACGATTTGGCGAAATGCGGACTGCGGACCCGCATCCCTAATGCCTTTCACTGGCAAGAGTGTTCTACCAATTGAACCACAGGTCCAATTAAATCAATAGGTCAAGTGGTAGAAGCACTTCTGTTCAAGTCCCGGCAAGTCAATGATTTTTTCAAGTTATCTGATCTTTGTTTCAATAATAACATCTGTTTTGATCTGTGGCAACACTCGCCAACGTCAAACGTCAAAGTTGTATCAGCTGATTAATTTTAATATAATAATTAATATTTTACGATTAAAAGTAAATTCGAATGGTGAAAATAGAGTAAATAAGCGACACCAGTGTTAGTTTAATATATAATTCCTTAGTACAGTGCCCGGGCACTCGTGTATTTGAAGCTGTCAACGGACGTTTGTACGTTGGAGCCTGGATTTGAAATCTGTGTTCGTTTCGCAGTCCTATTTGCTTGCTTTATTAATTATTTGTCTAATTGTGTGTATAACAAGGCGTAAATCATTGTACAGAATTGTATTGAAAGGCAGTGTATGGGCATAGTGAGACGCCAGAATTTCATGTAAGTACCTAACTGTAATTTCGCTTAGTTTGAGTAAGCAATTCCTTGTTTTGTTTTTGTGCTTAACTAAAGAAAAACAATAATGCTAACTCGCAGAGCAGCTGCTGCGGCTCGCCAGCAGGAAACTGATAAACTTCAACTTACCTTGCTTGAACTAAAAACATCCAAGGAATTGTGTGCTCAATTGCTTGGTGAGAGAGAGGACAGTGAGAAGGAACTATTATTAGTACTTGATAGCAGAGATAAGTTAAAAAAAGATTTATGTTCCTTAGAAAGTGATTACAATGATGTAAATTCTGAGCGGGCCCGGCTTCAGGAGACGGTAGACCGGTTTACTGAGTGTGGTGCTGCATATGAAGAGGCTTTGAAGGACATTAACTCACTGGAGAGAGCGCTACATGATGCCCACGAAAAAATCTACGACCTACAGGAAGCCCAAACTAAAGCTGCAGAGGCTCAGACTCAGAGTTTATTCGAGGAACTGGTCGGGCCCGACTCAAAGTTGGCTACCTCTGCAATTGATAATCCTGTGGTTACTATAGATTTAACCAATGATTGTAACACATCAGGGTTAGAACATTGCAGCGGTAATAAACTAAAGAAATATCTTAGACTGAACAGATTCATAAAAAAAACACAAACATTGTCAAAACGGAATAAATTGTTTTTCAAGAACTTGAGATTTAGCAAAATTAATGTGAATTTAGTGGATAAGTTGGATATATATTCTGCTCAGTTGAAAAATAGTAGATCAAAATATGAAACTGACACACAGATATTGAAATTAAAAATTCATAAGTTGGAGGACTCAATAAAATCTTTAGATAGGATGAATGAAAATTCAAAAAAAGTTATTAATGAATATTCATTAGCCATGGATGATTTAATAACACAAATTAATTATAACTCGGAACGGTTTGAGTCACTGACCAATGGCCAGTCATGTTTATGTAAACAAATGAGTGGTCATTTATCAGATGGTCCATCGAACCCACACCTTTGTGCCAGTGTACCTCCACAAGAACAAAATAATAATAGCTCCTTCCACACTTCAGAAACGAACACACCTAATGTAATTATGTACTGTGATGAGTTTGGAAGTAATATGGGCACATATCTAAGCGATCACTTAACAGGGCTTAGCGCAATAAGCAATTGTCTGCCTTATAGTAGCCTTGATAATATGTCACATCAAATTATGAGTGATAATAGTATTCATTCTAAAACAACACTGCTTATTCTTATGGGTAACAGAGGAAATGTGAACAAACATAATTTAATTAATTTTTTTGAAAAATTGGACACATTAACTGTAAAAGAAATTATTATGTTCACATTCCCCTATTGTCATCAGATTTCAAAGGCAGAAAATGACACTAGATATAATTTGAATATAGCTCTGCATAATCTCTGTACATATAGTAGTAAGTTTAGCATAATTGACACTAACAAATATGTTGGTAAACACAATTTATTGACTAAAGGTAAGTTTTACCTTTGTAATTATTATAAAAGACAAATAGCTTTGTCACTATCCTATTTATTTGACATTTCTGCCAAGAATTTGGCACATAACTCTGCTCCTATTGAGCAGTTCAATATACAGTTGGAATTGGTTCCAGTTTTAACCAATCATTTAAATTAGATTTTAAGACAAAGGAGTACTCAAACTCTGGCAATTTAGTTATTAATAAATTTAATGAAAGATACTGCCATCATGGAAAATATATGCACCTGGTTCACCAAAATATTCAGTCTATTAGAGGAAAAGACTTACAGATTGAACTCTTTTTGAATGATTATAATATTGAAATATTGTGTGTAACTGAACATTGGTTAAAAAATAATGAATTAATGCCTCAATTTAATAACCACCAGGTGGGAAGTTCGTTCACCAGACTTAGTTCCATACATGGTGGGTCATTAATAATATTACATAATAAATTAAAATTTAAGGAACGTAAGGACATTGTATCCTTGTCTGTTGAACGGACCATAGAAATAAGTGCAGTAGAATTAGAGCAATTTATTGTTGTCTGTGTGTATAGGCCGCCATTAAGTAATTTTGACCTTTTTGAAAGCATAATGGAATCCGTGCTACTTAAAATATCACTCTCTAGTAAGAAATTACTTATATGCGGAGACTTCAATGTAAACATTTTAGAAAATTCAACAACAAGTATCAGATTGTTGAATCTTTTCAAATCTTGTAATTTGAGTCATATATTTACGGAGCCTACTAGAGTCACTGCTACAAGCGCCACCTGTATAGATAACATTTTCACTAATATTGTTCCAATCACTAAAAGTGTAATCAGTAAATTAGAATCAGATCACTTAGGTCAATTAATGGTATTTGAGACATTAAGAAGAAATACCCTGAGGAAACAAATAACTATTGTACCAGTAACCACGGGCCGTATGGAACGAATGAAGCAAAGTCTAGTCCAGGCGCTACCCTTTCTGTCTTCCGATATGAGTCCAAACGAAATGTACAATTCATTTTTTCACACTTTTATGAAACATTATAATGCGATTTTTACATCCAAATCGGTCGTGGTTGGTGGGACATCAGTTTTTAGTGAGTGGGCTACTGAGGACTTACATAAACGTAGACAAGCACTGTATGCTTTATATGAGGAACGCCGGTTTAATATGAGTGATGAATTTAAGGAACATGTCAAACAATATTCTAAGAAATTTAAAATAGATTGTCATATAGCTAAACGTAATTTTATAAGCCAGAAAATTACAAATAGTTCGGACATTATCAAAACAACATGGAAATTAATTAATGTGGAAACTGGTAGATCAAAGCACAAAATGAATGATCTTAAACTAAAAATTGATGGCATAATTATAGATTCAAGTTTAGAAGTAGCAACAGAATTTGAAAAATTTTTCACTGAGATACCAGTATCCACAACAAAGACATTAAATTCTTCACCTTCGTCTGCCGTTACATTGTTAAAAGATAACGCCTCAGAATGTAGTGGAAATCTTCATTTTGAGTATGTTAGTACCCCAGATGTAATAAAGGCGTTTAAATCAATTAATGTCAAAAAAACTGGTGATCTCTGGGGAGTCTCTGTCCATGCTGTCAAATCTCTAATAGAAGTCATAGCGCCTGACTTGGTAGTTGTATTTAATAACAGTATTGACTGCGGTGAGTTTCCTGATCTAATGAAACATAGTAAAATAACTCCTTTATTTAAATCAGGTAGCACTTCTGACCCCACTAATTTTAGACCAATATCTGTGCTGCCAACATTTAGTAAAATTTTTGAAAAATTAGTTTTGTCCCAATTAATAAGACATTTTAATGCAAACAATTTAATGCATAATAAGCAATTTGGTTTTACGCGGGGTCGCTCGACAACCGACGCGGCTGTTGAGCTAACTAAACATATATTCGATGCCTGGGAAGAGTCACAGGATGCCTTAGGTATTTTTTGCGATTTGTCCAAGGCCTTCGACTGCGTATGTCATGAAACATTAATCAGGAAACTGCACTACTATGGAGTTAGAGGATCGGCACTGAATTTGCTAAAATCTTATCTATATGGTAGAATACAAAGGGTCGATGTGAATGGACAGCGATCTCCAGGATCAGTGGTCTCGATGGGTGTACCGCAGGGATCAATATTGGGACCTTTCCTATTCCTTATCTACATAAATGACTTGCCATACCTCGTAAAGACCCACCATGATATAGTATTGTTTGCAGACGATACCTCTCTTATATTCAAAGTCAAACGACAGCAACAAGCTAATATAGATATAAACAATGCTATTTCTAAAGTAGTTAATTGGTTCAATGTCAACAATTTATTGTTAAATGAGAAAAAGACCAAATGTATCAAGTTTGTCACGACTAACGTTAAGCACAATCAAACAAGTGTCATTGTGAAAGATGAGGAATTGGAACTAGTGGATAGTACAGTTTTTCTTGGATTAACATTAGATTCCAAACTCCAATGGGGTCCCCATATTGCTAATCTCTCGAATAGACTGAGTTCTGCAGCTTTTGCCGTGAGCAAGATCCGCCAACTGACAGACGTGAAGACAGCTCGATTAGTATATTTTAGTTACTTCCACAGTATTATGTCGTATGGTATTTTACTATGGGGCAGTGCTTCAGATATTAATACCATTTTTGTTCTGCAGAAGAGGGCTATTCGAGCAATATATAAAATGAACCATAGAGACTCACTTAGAGATAAGTTCAAGAACATTAATGTAATGACATTGCATTGTCAATACATCTATGATAATATTGTGTATGTACATAAAAACATTGTAAATTTCAGGAAGAACTGTGACATACATAATATTAATACTCGAAATAAACACAAACTCGCGGTGCCCACCACTCGCCTACAGAAAATTAGAAAATCATTCATGGGTAATGGTGTGAAGTTTTATAATAAGCTTCCAAGAAATGTAACTGAATTATCTATTAATAAATTTAAAAATTATGTAAAGCGTCAACTCATATCGAAAGCATATTATAGCACACATGACTACATGAATGATAAAACACCGTGGGATTAATTGTGACTGAAATATTAATGAATTAATCATTATGGCGTTAGATATTAATATGATCTTTTTTTTTGATATTTTGATTTTATTCTAGAAACTGTCTAGATTTCTATTTTTTATATATTTTTCTATTATTATTATTATTTATTTTTTGACGATCCTATTGTGAATTTTACTACAAAATAATTTCTTACTTTGACATGTCTACAACAACAATATTTATTTTGAAGAATAATAATAGCATCAATAAATTGCTCTAAATAATTAATTAATATATATGTTAATACATGTTATAACTGACGATTCGAAAGTGCTTGTTGCTAGGCCTATTTGAATAAAGAATATTTTGACTTTGACTTTGACTTTGAACATCATTTAAATCATCATCACACATCACATGACAGGTTATTTAAACAGGGTATGTACGAGAGACACAGTGGCTCTCGTGGCTATACAGGATGTTTTTATTGATTTCCATTCCTTCTAGCATATAGCCGTGCACAGCCATAGAAACAACGTAGCATATTTAGTTTTTCAAAATTCAAGAATAAAAAAAGTTTTTTCAGTTTCATACCAAATAATTAATTATATCACCAAGGGTGAATGCAAAACCGCCTTAAGAGTTAACGTGCATTTCATCTCAGGAAGGTGCCCCCGCAATTTTTTTTTAATCCCACGTCGTTGGCAAACAAGCGTACGGCCCGCCTGATGGTAAGGCGTCACCGCAGCCTATGGACGCCTGCAACTCCAGGGGTGTCACATGCGCGTTGCCGACCCTTCAAAAATATATACACTCCTTTCTTGAAGAATCCCATACTGTAGTATTAACGGAATTCAATAAAAACATCTTTTTTAAGCGAATTCGGGAAGGACAATTTATGCGCCCAGATACACGCAAGTGTAAAACTTTGTAGAAAAATTAAATACAAAGTGCACCCTTTTTTCTCCTAAGTGTAGATTTACATTCAGTAGCACAAACATAATATGTACAATACAACATCTTAGTATTTGGAGATAAAATCAGAAAATGTATTAAAATTTAAGATATACTGACTACTGTTCTCAACAAGACCTACACAACAACTAATTATTGTCTATTCTTAAATAAGTAAGTCATCTAACATATTGCCCAAGCAAAGTAGTAAAAATAACGTTTCCATCTAAATTTCTTCAATGAGCTAAATTCTGTGTTAGTAATTAAACGATTTATGTGTAAACATAACTCCTTCTGAATTTGCGCACGTAGAGGGTCAATTCAAGGCATAAATTACATATTCCAATTTAAATTTGGAGAAAATGAAAAATGTAGTGCTCCGAGCAGGATTCGAACCTGCGACATCTGGAATACGCGGCCAATCCAAACCTAAATCTTCTAAGGTAGATGTCGCTGTACGCCGCCCTAAGGTGTTGTAAGAGGGAACTAGTGAAGAATTTCGTGCCTGAACATAATTGGTTCCGATAGCTCAGTGGCTAGAGCGATTGGCCGCGTATGCCAGGCAAGATGTCGCAGATTTGAATCCTGCTTGGAGCACAATTTTTTAAAATTTTTGTCTTTTATTTGAAATTAAGAATTTTTGTTAGCAGCGTTACCGCTTAGTAAAAAATTACATTCCAATTTGTTTTTTTTTTACTCAAATGTGTTACTGGCTCTCTAGAGAACAGAACTATTTTATAATACGGGCAATGATAATAATTACAGTATCAATAGTAATTCTTATCATTGCCCGTATTTGTTTTTACTGTAATTTTACCATATACAGGGTATGGCCTGTAATAGGAGCAATAAATTTAAAGGACGCTTCCTTAGAGCATCTGCAGTAACCTCTTGTGTCCAAAAAATAAATATATTTTTTCAATTGGGAGAAATTTTGATCTAAAGGTATGACCTCCAAGTAATGGATCTTGGCACCCAGAGATATTATTAGCAATGCTGATTTTGAGGTTGCTTCAAGTTATGACTTACTATCGTTGTCGCATTTTTGGTTTAAAAGGATATTTTTGGGATCTTTTTAATTTTTTTTTGTGTTTTTTGAGTAAATAGTTATTAATATTATTCCAGTAGAGTAAAAAAGTAAATATAAGCTACTTTTGCGAAAAAAAAACATTCCAAAAAAGCCTTTTTTTCAATAAAAAAACTATTTGGAAATAATTGCTGGAGAGCTCAATAGTGTTCCGTTTAATTTTTTGCTCCTATTACAGGCCACACCCTGTATACTATTGATATTAATCATTTTAGTCTTATACCTATTCTAATACTAAATTTTTCTACTCCAGCGTTATAATCTGTCAATTAAATAACTAACAGCAGTATTAAACAATAAACTTTTTATACAAATGCAGGTCTATACCATAGACAAGTCATTATATGACTGGTGGAAGATTCAAAATGATTCAATTATACAACTGTTATTTTTAAAAGAGGCACGCATCTATGCGCGTATGCTGCCATTATATCGATTTTTAATTAAAACAAATATTTCGCTGTCGTTAAATAGTACATTACTACAGAGGCCGGGACGAAAGGGGTTGCCGACCGAAGACATATAGACGGCCGAGCGCTGCGAGGCCGGATAGGTCTGAGGCGGGCAACCTCATATTTCCCGCCGAGGTATGTATAGTGCTTTTCTCAAACATGCAATGAAATAAACAACAAAAAATAAAAGTTTTATTTTTAATACGCATAGTGGCAGAATGTCATGATGCCTGTGCCACAATTTTTTGTGGAGTGGAAATTAAAAAAGAGGACTTTGCTGGGCTAGGCCTGCAAGATATATATGAAATTCCATTAACGACCTCTTGTCCGAGCCGCACTTGAAACGTCATACTTCGCAGCCTTTTATAAGGAACATAACATCAATATTTCGTTGCATATTTGAAAAAAAAAGTATGCAACGCTACATACATACTTAGGTATTAAAAATCTTGAGTCTTTAATATCAACTCGCTATGCTAGTTGTGTTACAGCGACTCTCAATTAAGAACCCTTATTTTTTATTGTATTAGTATTAAATCTTAACTCATTTCGTTAATTTATTATCAAGAAACCCCAAAATATTTATTTTCATATTTTTATGGCTATTAGTTTTCTAAATATTCACAAAAATGGAAGAAAGTCTAGCATCGTAGTAATGACGTCACTACTATGAAATTGTGACAGTCACAGCGCACAAAAATAACAGCAGTTCACTTTCTTTAGTAAATCTGCCTTAGTAACAGTGCTTCTGTATGATTTGTTACGCTGTGACGCATTACTTGTCACTTACTCTCTTTTAGAATGAGGAACTTTTGAAATTGATTTATTTATATGAAATTGGGATATTTTCGAGAATTTAAAAATGTGGTTTTTCCTCTATTTGACTAAATCGGAAAAAAACCTGCTTAAAAAATGAAATGTTATCAATTGTGTCGAGAAAAGGTCTAGAACCATTTTATAGAAAATATTAAGTAGTAGTATCTACAATACAAAAATAATCTTACTTATTCATTTTCTTAAAATACTATAGTGGTCGGTGGTTAAGACGTCAATCCTGACATTTCTGACATCTGTCATTTCCATACAGTTTATAACCTAAAAGTCACTTTGACGTTATAAAATGTATGGAAATGACAAGTGTCAGGATTGACTTCTTAACCACCGACTACTTTACCGAATTAATACGTCTTAAATGTTATGTAGCTTCTATATTAAAATGCACAATACAATAAATCGACCTTTAATTTTAATTTTGTACTGCTAAGGAAAATTTCAAATTAAAGGGAAAAAAAAAATAAAAACATAATGCTCCGGGCAGGAATTTTTCCCTTTAATTTGAAATCGACCTTTCTCCAGGACCGACTCAGCTAGTCTCACAAAGTACAATATATATACTGAGATAGATATACCAGTGAAATACTCCACATAGATCGTAGCGCCCTTGTGTATTTAGTAATAACTAACCGCACGACCTCCGCATCTCCGTCACTTCAATATGCAAGCGCGATAGAGATAGCACCCAGTGACATCTGGTACAAAAGGGTTAAACTAACATTTCCATAGAAAAAATCGTACTTCGAGCTGAAAGGCCCCTGGCTAGTCTGCCCCTTCAACTATTATTCCATTAAACCGAGAAAGTTAACATTCTAAATTCAATTTGACCTAACTGCCAGTCCCCGTCTCGGAAGGAGATCTGTAAAGGTGGTTATACAACCTGTACACTACTACAATGGCCAATATAGCCATCAAGCATATGGCCTGCTTGATAGTAGTTGACACCGTAGCCTATGAACTGTTAAAATTAGACACTTTTTTGTAAGAGGAAAAGTTCATCAGAGAGATATAATTGTGGAGCGAACTAGCACAACTAGTCAGCTGGCAGACATGCTAACTAAAGCAATGCCCAGACCAAGGCTTTATCAACTAAGAAGTCTTATTGGACTAATAGAAACTTTTTAATTATTTTAGAGAGGGAAAGTAAGCTAGAGAGTAACAAAACCTTGCTTGAGGGAAAGTGTTAAAACCTCATTATGTAGGTACTATGCGGTTTCATAGCAACCAATGTTATTGTTTGTTTACTTTTACCTGTCACCTTTTAATTTTGCTGTCTACAAGTCGATATATATTTTCCTAGCCTTTTTAAATCTTATTCTCTATTTACGAGTTTATATACATATTCGTTCACGTATATTCCATAAGCTTTCAACAGCGCTCTGCAACTATAATATGAACGCCTCCGACACCGGAATAGTTACAAAGCCCGCTGCCAACCCTTTTTAATTTGACGATACGTGGTTTTGACAGCGAGCAGCAAATGCAGCTCCCTTGCCCTCAACACAGCGCATCCTCGGGAGCCCTTTTTAACGTTGGGGAAATGCTTTTATGCATCCCACCCGGTTGGGGGGACCAGGACGGGTATGACGGACTAACCGCAGCAGAACGCCTTGGACTACCGTCTAAAACCCCAACGAGTGCCGGCTCCGCCTTGTCGAGGACGCCGCGGGATCGCTATCAGCATTCTACCGCGTGCGTCCCAGCGGGCAGCCCACAGGTTAGAGAGCCGCAGACATTACGCGCCAGTGTAGGACGGGCACGTTGGATTCCGTGGGGCCATTTTGCAGGGTATCCCCCGACCCCAATCCTCGGGAGCCCTGGCGACCTTACTCATCACCAGGAACACAACACCACATACATAAAGAGCAAGTTTTGTTTATTTGCAGAAATTGCGAAGCCTCTGGTTGACGTAACTAGTGACCGAAGAGCTGACGACTTACGCGGTTCAGCGAGGACATACCGCCAGCATCCTCGGTACAATTCCTCAAGGGCCTGTTTTAGATTCAAGTTAATTTATTTATAAAATCTTGTATAATATATAATTTCTTTGTACATAAATTAAGAGCAAGTAGTGTTGTTATTATTTATTCTTTCTGACTCGTTAGCTTAACGCGCGTGGAAGCGAGCAAGCAACATATTGACATAAAATTAAAATGGGAAACGTAGTTTCTGATGGAACCTCAAGCTTATGGGCTTCCTAGAGATATTTATGTCGGTCATGGATGGGTTTCATAATAAATAAATAGTCGGAAACACTCTCGTAATAAAGTATTGGTACTTTGGTCTCAGGATTGGAAGTACTAAGGTAACCTGCAAAGACCATGTTTAATAGTTCCTGATGAAAAACCAAGATCCCAGTGACAAGTGAACAGATAGGTACAAATTAAAACGTAAAAGCACACACACACCAACGAGTTTCTTACGCCGGTTCTTCTCGTGGCAGAGGTTTATTTTTCCGAACCGGTGGTAGTTTATTGACGTTCATAGGTGCATGTAATATGCCTTATTTGAAGAATAAATTACTTTTACACACACACACACACACACGCACGCACGCACGTACGCACGCACACACACACACACACACAAACACACACACACAAGCTGAGTGACAACCTTTTTTCACCAATTACTGTATAACATCATGTCTCCAATAAAAGTAGTACTTTCAAATGCTAAATAAATGTAAATAAATAAATATTGAGGGACAATCTTACACAAATCGACCTCGTCCCAAACTAAGCGAAGCTTGTACTATGGGTACTAGACGACGATATACATACTTATATAGATAAATACTAGTGTCCGACCGAAGTTTCGGTTTCGGTTTCGGCTGGTTTCGGCCCAAATATCATGTTTCGGCCAAAGGTTCGGTTTCGGCCAAAAAAGTGCCGAACCTTTCGGCCGCGCCGAAACTTACAATAGTTACAATATTGTACCTACTTTCGGATCGTGAATTCTAATTAGTCTATCGAGGCTGGCTGATTGTGATCTGTTAAAATTATAGATCTAAATTATTTTATTTTATATCTAATTTAGAAGCTGTTCGATTTACTCATTCTCAAAGGCATGGGACAGGAGTTTGGTTGTTCTTCTTCAAAACTGAGACCCTGGAGAAGTTAAGTATTTTGCTCGATGATATAAGGTGGGCCTCTGAAGAAGTTGGTCTTAAGATTAACCTGTACCAAACGAAGATCATAACTATAATCATAATTATAACGTCCATGTACCTAGTACGTACTGCAGTTAAGATCAGAGACTCTACGCTCAAAGTTGGGGACAAATTTGTTTACAGTCCCTGAGCCTAGGACAAACGGTTCAATTGGGAACGTGTAGCTTTGAAAAGGATATCAATTGTCAAAAATGACTTGGCTGGGTGGCGTTCGGGAGACGGAAAATATCATCGTCATGTATCAATTATCCTCTCGTCAATACTTAGTCATTGACCAATGCGTCTTGCCATTGATGACCTATGGCTCCGAAAAAGAAGGGTCAAAGTCGCTCAAAGAGCGATGGGGAGGGCTATGGCCTATGCTCGAAGTTACTCTGCGAGATCGAATAAAAAATGACGATACCCGCAGAAGAATCAAAGCAACCGACATAGCCTAAAGGCTTGCCAGACTAAAATGGCGGGTGCGGACCATATTGCCCGGAGAACCGATGGTCGGTGGGGCAAGCGAGTTCTCGAGTGGCGACAGCGTACCGGATGACGTAGCGTAGGAATGCCCACATGCCCACAAGGTTAATGAGGCTTGAAGTGGGCTGATGACCTGATTAAGGTCACGTGGGTCCGCTGGATGCGGGTAGCTCCTAATTCATTGTTTTGGCATTCTCTGGGGGAGGCCTATGTATGACATGATGCCCGCGGCTGCCTTTCATCATCGCACCTCTCGCCATCGAGCTCATCCCCACACCTTGGAGCCATTGCGTTCTCGTACAGTACGTTTTAATAGGTACTTTATACCCAGAACACTTAGGATGTAGAACGAGCTACCTGCCGAGGTATTACCAATGGGCTACAGCATGGGACTCTTCAAAAAAGGCGTGAATAAGAGCCTGGATGACCTGGTCCAGTTTAACCCCACCAAGACACAAGTATACGCGTGCACTGCTAAATAAACCCTATTCACTGTTGCCCCACGGTTCCAAGACACAGCCCTCTCCATCTCAGAGAGTTATTGAAGTCTAGTTTCGGAGCCACTTAGATGGCAAAGCCAGGCTGGCATCCAAAAAGCTGTGCTCAATAGAGCAAAGCTATACATAACCCCTGGACAGAGACATCTATGATATAACATAAGTCCATCCAAACTGAGTTTGCTATCACCTCCGGGCGGGAGCACCTGGATACCAGCTTGGGCCTTTTGAATTGCTTCAAAGACGTGCTGTGCGAATCGTGGGCGATTCCAAACTCACGAGCGATATTGAACCGTTAAGTTTAAGGAGAAACTTTGCCTCCTTGTGCGTGTCCTATCGCTTGTATAATGGGTTGTGATCCGAAGAACAATTCCATATGATGCACACGGCCCCTTTCTACTATCGCACCGCTCGTCGTCCGCAGGGCATTCATCCTCACACTTTAGAACGTAAATGGTCGCGTAGGGTACGGTTTCAGACGAATTTCCTCCCTCGTATGCTCCGGTTGTGGAATGAGCTCCCTGCCGAGGTTTTCCCGAGGGACTACAGTATGGGGTTCTTCAAGAAAGGAATGTATAAAATTTTAAAAGGTCGACAACGCGCATATGACACCCCTAGAGTTGCAGACGTCCATAGGCTGCGGTGACCACTTACCATCAGGTGGGCCGTACGCTTGTTTGCCATTGACGTGGTATTTAAAAAAACTTGTGTATTTTATACCACCTACACGAATTATATGTGTTTCATTGATCATATGTCTAAAAAGAATGGCCTACTGTCATTTTATTCAACGATTTTAACAAGTCTATAAAAATTTCGGTTTCGGTTTCGGCCGAAACTAGAGCCAAAACCAAACCTTCGGTTTCGGTTTCGGCAAAAAACATGTTTCGGTCGGACACTAATAAATACATAGAAAACATTCAAGACCCAGGAATCAATATCCGTGCTAAATGCACAAATCCCTGGCCGGCATTCGAACCCGGGACCTCTAGCTTAAGAGGCAGTGTTACTACCAACTCGGCTAAACAGGCCGATAGTGTATTTTTTTTTTCATTATCTATCAGAAAGTCAAAATTAGATGAATAGGCTATATGACAGTTCTCAATTGAAAATTTTAAACTAATGCTCAACGAAATTTTTTTTTTATCTTCTAATGCATATTTCCTTTTTACTTCAACTCTCAATAAATAACTCAAGTTAGAGGTACATACGTGTAGCATTGCAATATCGCAACTTTGACACGTCACATCACATAAGTCACATCCCTGAGAAGTTTCTCATTACATTTCGAAATAAGATATCATGTTTTAATTAGGTTCTAAAATCAGTCCAACTCCGACGTAACCGGAGATGTGGAACTTCTATCTGTAGCCAACATTCAATTCCAACCTTATTTCACTATTAGTAAGATCCAAATTCTAATGGCACGATCTTCAATAACTATACGGGTGTCGTAGGTGACGCGTAGCAGTGCTACGAAACTTTTAGCAAGTTCTACGCCGTAGCTACGATGTGCCTCGATATTAACAAAGTATAAAAAGTAAGAACACTAGAATGCGAATTTAGCGACGGTCGATTGGTGATAATTACGTCGAACAAAACGGATTGATTTGTCTCAACTTAGAAATTTAATTGTTTTGTGACCTAATGTGAATGTGATTAGTAATCTTGTAGAGAAAAGTTACGAGGATCCATTTATCATATTTGAACTGTATTTGAATAAGTAAAATTAAAATATAAATTTTAAAAATCTGTGGAAAATCTTAGGCAAATCAACCTAATCCCAAACTGAGCAACGCTACATATAATTTATATAAGTATTGAAAGATTATTTTTATTATTGACGGATCAGCGATTGGCTCGATGGAAAGCAATGACACGGCCTAAGATTTAGCTTACTCGTTTAGTTTTGATTTGTTAAATTATTATTTTTTTGCAAAGTATTGTAGCGAATTTCGAGGTACCACACCTCAGATAAAAAAAATTGTAGAAATCGATTTTTAAAATTCAAATTAATTCAAATTAAAATTATTTATTAGCTTAACCGCACAAATATACAACAGATATGTCTGGCGGACCCCAAACTAGGCTGAGCCTGTAAAATGCGGATTAATAGTCAATATATATAAAACATACTCAACATACAAATAATACCTTGTCCGAGATTCGAACCCGGGACCACCAACTTCGTAGAGTAGTGTCCAACTAGGCTAAATTAAATTAAATTATTAACAGCAAACAGAAAAATAATAAAAACCTAAAAATGTCGCCTGCGGCATAGTGCCCAGAATGTTGGGAGCATTTCCTCACTGTATGGCCAATGTCAAGATGTTATGCGAGAAAGCTGCCAGCGCTTTCGCCCCCGATGACATCGACCAGTCTCTTCGCCAGCTAATGGAAGAGTTCTATTGGCCCAGAGCCCCACGGATCGAAGGTGTCCACGCCGAAAGCAACCAAGTTATATGCTATTGTCTTGTTTCTTTTTTAAATATTTTTGAAAAAAAATGTAACTGTTTATTTCAATTACATTTAGGTAATTTTGAACAAACTTAACTACTAATCTTAATTATAAAAGATTATTTGAGTTAAGGAGCCTTGCCGTTACTTTTAATTACAATGCATTTTTTAACTTATAACTATAGTTAATTATTCAGTGGAACAATCACTACCTTATCTAATTAATAGGTTAGGTACATCTATTTTTGGTTTTGCGGCATATGCTGTTTGACTAAATTCCTTGTTTTTCTACGGGTTTTACCCTCCATTTTGAGTATTACATCACTGGGAAGTCTATTCAATATTGCAGGGAGAATACAGCTCCATACCCTCTGTCCATATTAATTGTTGCTTTTTCCCACTTCATAAGTTGGAAGATTAGATGAGTTACGTAGACGGGTCGATCTTAGTTTTTTCTTAAGGTTGGGTATATTTGTACAATACTAAGTTATAATTGCTAGTTCGACCTTATCGAATATGTTTAACACTTTGCAATACTTAAATAGACTATCGTAATTATTTCTATATTTATATTTTATTTTTTTGGGTACGATTGTTTTCAGTAGACGTATCTGGAGATTATAAATATTATTTAGGTATGTTTTATAGGTTCTTCCATAGCTTTCTAGGCCATAGCTTATAACAGAGTCCGCCAGTGACAGGTAAAGAAGTCTCAATGTGTTGTAAGGTACCTTATGTTTAAGTATACATAGTTTTGACAATATAGCTCGGAGCTTATTACATACTTGGTCAACGTGTGAACCCCAGTTAAACTTAGAGTCTATTTTTAGGCCAAGGTATGTATGTTCCTTTACTATTTCAAGCGGAGTACAGTTACACGAAGAGTTAGGCAAGTTGCAGACATCCGTGCCCGTGGGCCACGATCTTAGGCGTAAAGTTTATTTTTTTATATGGTGAGTGTATGTGCATTAGTTTGGTTTTAGAGTAGTTTATCGATAGGCCGAGATCGTGGGCCCATTTGCACAAAAGATCAAACTCGGTCTGCATCATATCTTGGGCCGTCTGTATGTTCTTATTGGCTGTTATTATACAGGTGTCGTCTGCAAATTGATAAACAGAGCTATGCCGGAATATTTTGCACATATCATTGACGTATAATAAGTACTCAGTCGGCGCCAGGATTGATCCTTGTGCTGTACCACGCAGTGCGGGCGTTAGGTCACTTTGTTCACCCGCTATGCTGACCGCGTTATATCTATGCGTATGATAGTTTTTAATAAGTTTCAGCACAGGACCCTGCATACCATTTTGTTTTAGTTTTTCATATAGTGTGTTATGATTCAGAGTGTCAAATGCTTTGCTAAAATCTATCATTATTGCAATTACATGGTGTTTTTTATCTAAGTGATTATTGATTTCATCTGTAAACAATGACAGTAGCTGCGACGTGCTTTTATGTTTTTGAAAACCAAACTGTTTTTCGTTTATGATTCCATTACTTGATAGAAATGTATTTATCGATTTTCCGATATATTTTTCTATAATTTTGTCTATGCAAGAGAGAATCGGTCTATAGTTATTTGTGTCTGAATAGCTACCTTTTTTGTGTATAGGTCTAACAAGTCCGATTTTGAGCTTATCGGGATATTTCGATAACGAGATACAAAGGTTAATGAGGTGCGTGAGGACCGGAGATATTGATTCAGAGATGTGTTTTATATCCTTTGCCCTTATTTTATCGTATCCTGGACTTTTCTTGTCATCAATATTTAGTATAATTTTATGCAAGACCCCCTCATTAATTTTTTTAATACGAATTGACAAACTAGGGATATTCTTGTAATTTTTTTCATCAAGTAATGGCTCATTGCACGATATCACTAAGTTCTTAACATTGTTGTCGAAATCAGTTGCAAATTTATTTGACAATTGTTTTGCTTTTAATCTGAAGGATTTAATTAGCACATCGTCAACTGCTTTAACAATTCTGCCAGTCAACCTGTTTATAATTTCCCACATTTTTTTGGGTTTTTGAAGTTATTACATATTTCTCTTTTAGTAAAGTTATTTCTAGCAGTATTAATTTTTCTATTGGTTTTATTTCTATGTTTTTTATATATCAACTCATTCTGTTTATTAGTTGTATCTTTCAAAAATATACTCAAGATCTCTTTCTTTCTGTTAGACATATTTATTAATTTTTCGACGACGACGTGGCATATGAATATTATTTCAATATTAGTTTACTTATAGGTAGTGTTACCGCCTCTTTTCTTGTTGGTCGTATCTTATGTAACCTTGCTACTACAGAGAAATAAAAAGCACCCACTTGTTTGATATGGGGGTGCGTCGTATTGACAGCAGCTGGAGACGAATGAATGTATTTTTTTAAGTGATTCGTGCAAAGCACTGGATAAGTCTCTACAGTTCTCTTTATTAAGAGTTATACGGGAATTTATTAGTTATTGGTTTAGGGCCACTTAAGAACAAAACACAGTGGACTGAAATTTATATAAAATCTATTAAGAGTTATACTACTCTTTGTACTCTGGTAAAGTTCTACGACATGCCACGATATCATTTAATTTATATCTCCCGTAAGTTTGCGTGGAAGCTGTTTGGTACATGGGATTATTAATTTAATAAAACAACTCGAAGTTTGCTATTTTGTCGCACAGACGTTGCATTTTAGGTAAGTGCATTTCCGTATATAGGCGCATAAAATTAGCAAAACCTTTTTCTATGATTTAGGCTGGGTTGCACCAAACCGTCTGTAATCGTAAGCGGTGTTCGTTAAAATTTGAATGTATGAAAAGTTTGACAAGTTTCTATGGGATGACAGCAGCCGGCGCCATATTTAACGTTGATCAGTCTGTGATCGTAAGTCGGTGCAACCCAGCCTTAAAGTATTGTTAGTTACGGTTAAAATAAAAAGAATTAAACATTTTAAAGTTCCGCGTCAATGTTAAAAAAAAAGAAAAAACTATATTTTTAACCCATTTTGATTTTGTAAGTAAGCCATAATAAATAACTTTATAAAAGTACCTGTATTATGATAAGAAAAAATATCATTTATTCAATTATCGTGGATATTTTTTGTTAAATACGTTTCTTATAAGTAGTACTTAATAAAATGTTGACGGCATCAATTAAACACTTTTGACGTAGTTATGTATTTGGTTTTCCAATAATTACCCATATTTGTGACTTTAGAGATCTGCAATATGGTGATTAATTATTAAAAATTAAACGGCTTCTCTATGCACATAACTACGTCAAAGAGCCTTAAAATGTTTAATTCTTTTAATTTTAAGTATAACTAACGATACTTTAAATCATACAAAAAGAAAATTACAGTTATCGAATTATGTCCAGGTTTTGCTAATTTTATGCGCCTATAAGAGAAAATCATTTTGAGAGTGAGATCAGTGGACCAGGAGATGAACGTTCGTGGCCTAGAGGCACCCGCGTACTGTGTGCGGTATGCGAGGTTAAGCAATGTCGGGTGGGCTCAGTTCTTGTATGGGTGACCGCTTTTAGTGGTTAATAACTGAGCGCTCCCATGCTTTGGCAGGCACGTTAAGCCGTTGATCCCGGCTGCTGTCTGTTTGTAGCTGCTACGGCCTACGAGCGTAGCGCGTAGCACTTCGATATAATGGTACTTACCGGTTAGCACTTTCGGCGATGAAAGTGCTAACCGGGAAGTACCATTAAATCAAAGACAGCAGCCATAATAACTCCACTTCTTGCACTGTATGTGGAGAGAATATATAGACATAACATAAACTCACGCCTATATTCCAAAAACGGGTAGGCAGAGCACACGAAATTAAATTCAATGCCACTTTTAGCAATTGTAGGTTTATAGATGGAGAAAATGTGATATTGCAGTAACAGGTAGCTAGCCCATCGCCCACAACACACTTCAACCTGATTCCCATAGTCGACTCTTACGTCACCCATGGGAAGAAAGGGGGTGCTATTCTAACTCGGCACCACACGGGGAGGATATGATTATAAAAAAGACATACTTTGAACCTTTTAACCTTCTAACCTAGATCGGTAGGTATGCTATCGTTAGCATTTTCTTTTTTAATAATATTAGGCAGTTCACACTCGGGTCACGGGGCTGCCATTGGGTTGAAAAATTGCAACATAGACTTAGGAAACGAAAAGAACCGACAAATCCAGAGACGTATAATTTACCTGCAGTAATAAAAAAAAAACAAGTTTCCTTTCCGTTACTTTCAGCGATGCGTGTATGGAAAAGGTAACGGGATGGATCGGGATAATTTACCTGCAGCAATAAAAAAATGTTTTTTTTTTTCATATTTTCAATTTTCCTTTCCGTTACTCTCATACAAGCGTGTATCGAAAAGTTAACGCGATGGATTGGGAGGCATTTTATCATCTATACATATAATAAAGCTGAAGAGGGTCGAAAGTCTGTACATGGAAGATATTCGAAAAAAAGTTGGCTGGGGATACTAAGAATCGATAACAGAACACGTTCCAACAGTTTTTAGAATTTTTGTCTGTTTGTCTGTTTATCTGTTTGTCTGTTTATATGAACGCGCATCACGTGAAAACGGCTGAACGGATTTTGATGAAAACTTTACTAATCTGTCGATTAAATACCCGGTCAGGTTTTAGGCTATAAAAATTGTGCAGATTTGGGTTAAAAAGGGGTAAAAAGAGGGGTTGAATTTTGTATGGGAACTCCTATAATCCATGAGTTACAGGTATGAAAATTGGTAAGCATATACTTGACGACAAAGGAAAAACATCCTCATTCAAAATTTGTGAAATATTAAGGTAGAAACTGAAAAAAAAGTAAACGCAAGCGCTGCGCCGCGGCGCTGCACAGTGTGCGTGCGCGCCAGCCACCACGGTCTCTTCAAAATTTGAAAGCTATTAGCGCTTAGCCCTTTAGCCCTTAACCACTGACGTACGAATGAGGTACGTCGCGTAAACTGTTATTCGCTCATATATATATATATATATATATATATATATATATATATATATATATTTGGTGGGTAGTCTTTAATGCCGGTTTTAGTATTTTCCTAGCATGCAGTGACGCGAGCAAAACAGATAAGAAGGAGCGTGTACGATATTGCTAAATAGTTATATTTATGTTCTTGACGTATGTGCTTCGTATAGTCAGTGTTAGTGTAATTTTTTTAACACGATTAACAATTAAAGTTTTATCGATAAAATCAACGGCGCGAGTATGAACACCTCACGAAAAAGACAAAAAGTTGAAAGTAGTCAAAAAAATGCAGATCAGGCCATAGAATCGTGGCTCAACGAGTCAGACGATTCTTCGGCAGATGAAAACGATGACATTTTGTCTAACCGAAGTGATTCTTCTGGTGAAGAAGCCGGAGTCGAAGCTGCCGTTAAAAATTCATTGTAACTAATTTTTGAGAAAAAAAAGTTTATAATTTTATAAAATCATCCTTTTTTACGTCTATTTTTGTTTTTGATTTTTTGCTGATTTTTTATATTAGATCACTTTAATATCAGTACATAGAAATAAAGAAAGAAACATTTATTCACAGACACACAGAAGACACACATACATGACAAAAATTAGAACCCTAAGTAAAAACGTAGGTACACACAAATCACATATAATGTGTGTCCCCGCGGCAGTGAAACGGACACTGGCTCAGCATTATGCTGAGGTGCCGAACACCTATGTACAGCGCTGATTTTCAGCCAGTAATAAGCCAAAGATTGTTGTTTATAAAAACTACACACTTTTTTATTTTTTTTCTAATAAATGAGATATGTATTAAAATAGTTGTTACCTAAAAACATAATAACCAATATAAATTTAAAAGACTAGACCACTTATTATTACGAATGTCATTCGTATGTAAGAAAACAACACGTGACCCTGAACCCAAACTTCGGTCCCGTTCTAGATAGTCCTAGATATAAAATCTACATGTGTAAGTTTGTAATCCAATTACTTTTGCGGATTACTTAATATTCAGTCACTTATACCACATATATTAAAAGCCCGATCTATTGGGATGCTCGAACTACGGCCTCGCGTGCCGTACCTCTCAGCTTCGAGCCTTTGGCCCTCTGCTTTATAGAGCCCGCTGCTGGGATGCTCGATCTTCCGCCTCGCGTGCCTTAACACTCAGCTTCGGGCCTTCGGCCCTCATCCTTATTAAAGAGCCGCTCTATTAACTAACTACGGCCTTGCGTGCCTTACTACTCGATCGACCTTCGGCCGTTATGGTCGCTTATAAGATACACGATGTTGTCCTAAATAACCTATACATAGTGTGTATAACTACACTCTGGCGTCAGCCTCGCGTGCCTTGCCGCCCTCCACCACGCCTTCATTATCGCGTATAACACTCTTGGTTTGACTTGGCGCGCCCATCGGGCCTTTGGCCCTCAGCCATACATAAGGAGGCCGCTGTGTGTGAATGATCGGCTTTCGGTCTCGCATTTGTTGCCGTTCTGCTTCGCATTTTCGGCCATTATCATTACGTAAAGAACCCACTCGGTTGGGACGCTCGGCCTTCGGTCTCGCGTGCCTTGCCGCTCTGCTTTGGGATTTCTAGAGAATACACCTACGTCTGGTGTACGTCCCGGTGTCCTTTTGGATGCCGTTCAACCATTTCAGCTTGAGAAAAATTGTATGGGGAAACAAATAATTCTAAGGCGAGAACGAGTTCTACGCGGACGAAGTCGCGGGCAAAAGCTAGTAGATCAATATATATAATAATAATAATAAAACCCTTTATTCTGGTATTAGAGATAAACATACACATTGGTAACAAATCTTATAAAATGTCTCTAATCTCAGTGTGCCTCGTGGCATAGGCCTCCTCTAACAGTTTCCATTGGGGTCTGTCCTGAGTTACTCGTCTCCACCTTGGGCCAGCGGTCATTTTAATGTCATCCTCCCATCTTAGACACTGTCTTCCACGGCTTCTTTTTCCATCTATATATTAATACTTAAATCGGCTTTGCTCGACGACTGAGAGATCGTGAAGCCGCCCTGGTGACTCCGACGCAAAGAATATTCCTGGCCATCCACCATCACCACCATATCAGCCCAAAGATGTCCACTGCTGGACATAGGCCTCCCCCAATTTCATGGGGGGTAAATGCCATAATCGCCACGCTTGGCATGCGGGTTGGCGATCGCAGTGTCTCCACCGCACTCCAGGGATGCTGCTGTTTTAGGACATACCCGGGTCCACATTCCTGGCCATACAGAGACTTAACTCCGCCAGTATAGTAGGGATCTTTGATACGGGCACTCACAGGAACGAGGAATTTAACTTCGTATAGTTTTAGTTTTATAATAATTGTAAATCTATAAAAACATAAATTTATACTACCGTTAAACATATTAACACTTAAGAGTGCGCAGTACGTTCGGTTCTCCATACAAACGTATTTACGCTCTCATTTTAAAACGCCATTTTATAATAACATGAAACTTTGTATACACAATGGGATCCGGCATATCTAGGTCGGAAATTAGTTTCTGTTGCTTGAAATTATAATGGAGAAAAAATACAGCGATTATTAAGGTTTTCATACAAGCCGTAAAAAACTCAAAAAAACCGCTGTATTTTTTTTCTTTTACAATTTCTAGCGACAGAAACAAATTTCCGATATACAAAGTTTCATGTTATTCTAGCATGGCGTTTTAAAATGAGAGCGTAAATACGTTTGTATGCAGAACCGAGCCACACCGCAATGGTAAACCGAAACGTGTCGCAAATAGTGACTTTACAAGTGAGTTCAACCGTGTTTCTTTTAAGTATTGTAAATGTATTCTGTATTTAAAATTTCTCCCATTAGGATGAATAGTGTAGTGTAACCTAAAATTATAAAAAAATTGTGATAATAAATTGCGGGAGTCTGTCGGCTGATATGATGATGATGAAATCAGTCTAAAAACTTTTCATAAAATACATAATAGACAGATGGACTCCAGTAACATTCCCAAGCCCTCCAACTTAAAACTATTCAGCAGTTCCTATTTAATTATGACAATAAGTTTAGTTACCAAGCTAACTCCTAACCAACACGACTCCACTATTCCTAGAACTAAAACGTAATTAACAAAACGTCATATTTCTATGAAAATTTGAACACAGATATGACATTTTAATGTTAAGCATGATCTGTTTAAGTTAGACAATTTGTGGCGAAGTTGGGAAAGGATTTGAAGGCGTCGTAAACTAAGTTGGACATTATGATATGTAAAGGAGAATTTGTACTAGTTTTGTAAGGATTGTACTTTAGCAAGAACACATCGAAATGAAGCTATATAAATAATTAGGGTTTGCAGACCCGGTCCCGATTTGTATGAAATTTCCCGGGATATCCCGGGAATTCCCGAGGAATTTACATGCCCTATAAATAATAAATAAATATTTAAATAAAATAATAAATAATCATTTTTATACAAATCGAACTAGTCCCACAGTAAGCTCAACAAGGCTTGTGTTATGGGTACTAGACGACGATATATTTAATTAATAGACACGATAAATTAATAGATATATACTTAAATACATAGAAAACATCCAAGTCTCAGGAACAAATGTCTGCTCACCACAGAAACAAATGCCCTTACCGGGAATCGAACCCGGGACCTCTAGCTTCGGAGGCAATGGCACTACCAACTAGGCTAAACAGGCCGACAAACAGAGTAAAACGTCAACGATCACTTTAGCTGAGTTGGAAGTGGCCCTGCCTAGTTAGTTGCTGCCCTGCTGCGTTATTTTCTATTTTGCCCTGTCGACAATACACACACAAATTCATACATGAACTTGTGTATGTTATCGCTATAATGTTTCTATAAAACGTTTCTATAAAGTGTGCCCATTAACGTTTACAACCAGGCCTTTCACTATCGCAATTTTCGTATATCGATATGGAGTGTACCATCGTCAAATAAAATAAAAAAAACAAAATATATCACCACACTTTGGCAATGTGACCAGAACTATCCCTCTCTATCGCACTTTTATATTTCATACTGATACTAATCAATACAAAAGGTATTCTATGTTACGGTGCCATTTCGCGGTCCGATCGAGACGCATGTCTATCGTGACATTGTATAGAATGGTAGAGTCACTTGTATGGAATCTCTAATAGAGATCATCTCGATCGAATCCGAGAATGGGCCCCCAGGACTGTAACAACAAATCGACTGACACCTCATTATACTCGTTATACACTGACTGCTAAAATCAGCCCTTCCTTTTTGTCTTGCCATTTTCGTGTTAAAACATCCAGCGATGCGGGTGGCGCAGGACCGGTCATTGTGGAAGTCTTTGGGGCGCGCCTATGTCCAGCAATGGACGTCCTTCGGCTGATATGATGAATGAAATTGTATTAAATAAGTGTAAGATTGATCCGATTGTGGAATGAGCTCGCTGCCGAGGTTTTCCCGACAGACTACAGTATGGCGTTCTTCAAGAAAGGAGTGTTTAAATTCTTAAATGATCAGCAACGCGCATTTGACACCCCTGACCCCACGCCTGAGTTGCAGGCGTCCATAGGTTGCGGTGACCGCTTACCATCAGGCGGGCCGTACGCTTGCTTGCCACCGACGTGGTATTAAAAATAAAAGATACAAAATGAAAATTTTATACGTAAATTCTGTTTGACATCAATATTGTAACTTTTGACATGTGAACATTATTTTAATTTGTTTAGAATCCATTATCTATCCATGCAAAATAAAATTCAATTTACCAAATAAAATAATAAATAAATAAATAAATAAACAAATAAATAAATAAATATTCGGGGACAATCTTACACAAATCGACCTAGTCCCAAACTAAGCAAAGCTTGTACTATGGGTACTAGACGACGATATACTTACTTATATAGATAAATACATACTTAAATACATAGAAAACATCCAATACCCAAGAACAAATATCCGTGATAAATGCACAAATAAATGCCCTGGCCGGGATTCGAACCAGGGACCTCTAGCTTCGGAGGCAGAGTCACTACCAACTAGGCTAAACAGGCCGTCATATGAATATTTGTACGCCAGCTGGCAAAACAGTGTTCTCTACATCATCATCATCATCATCAGTCTTAAGATCTTTATAATGTACCTATATTAAAGAAATCAATGAATTGTGATTCTGATTCTGAAAATATAACTTTTTTAGGGTTCCGTACCTAAAAATGGGGCCCTAATACTAAGACTTCGCTGTCAGTCCGTCCGTCTGTCTGTCACCTGTATCTTAAAAACCGCGATAGTTAGACAGTTGAAATTTTCACAGTTGCTGTATTTCTGTTGCCGCTATAACAACAAATATTAAAAACCGGCCAAGTGCGAGTCGAACTCTTTGCATTTTTTATAGATAATGGTACGGAATACGGAACTCTTCGTGCGCGAGTCCTACTCGCACTTGGCCAGTTTTTTATAACGCTTAAAACACATATCAACACCTTTACTTTTGTTTTAATACCACGTCGGTGGCAAACAAGCGTACGGCCCGCCTGATGGTAAGCGGTCACCGCAGCCTGTGGACGCCTGCAACTCCAGGGGTGTCACATGTGCGTTGCCGACCCTTTAAAAATGTATACACTCTTTTCTTGAAGAATCCCATACTGTAGTTCCTCGGGAAAACCTCGGCAGGGAGCTCATTCCACAACCGGAGCGTCCGAGCGAGGAAATTCCTCTGAAACCGTACCGTACGTGACCATTTAGGTTCTAAGGTGTGAGGACGAATCCTCTTTACTTTTATCAGTCATCTCATTCCGTTGTTAACTCTGTGACTGTAACATTTTTAGATAGCTCACGCAAGAATAGGTCACCAAGTACCTGGATATACGCCTTAGTTCAGCCGAGTGGAGTGTCCAGCGAACTCAATCACATCTTGACACATGTTATAATGATATTGAAACACATTTTATATTGAAATAGAGATTAACCGATGAATCGTTGAAATGACAACAAGAGGATTAGAGGTTTAATCTCAACATAGCAAATCCTCCGGAGGTTTTTCGAAATAACTACGGATCAAAGTACAATCTTCTAATCAACATATAGCGACTTTCAGAGCGGTTAAGAGGGCGCAGTACGCTCGGTTCTCCATACAAACGTATTTACGCTCTCATTTTAAAACGCCATGCTAGAATAACATGAAACTTTGTATACACAATGGGATCCGGCATATCTAGGTCGAAAATTAGTTTCTCTTGCTAGAAATTGTAAAAGAAAAAAATACAGCCGTTTTTTGAGTTTTTTACGGCTTGTATGAAAACCTTAATAATCGCTGTATTTTTTCTCCATTATAATTTCAAGCAATAGAAACTAATTTTCGACCTAGATATTCCGAATCCCATTGTGTATACAAAGTTTCACGTTATTTTAGCATGGCGTTTTAAAATGAGAACGTAAATACGTTTGTATGGAGAACCAAACGTACTGCGCACTCTTAACTCTGAATATATTCATTCAATCTTTTTTTACGCCTTACATTCGTATCTCAAGACCTATCGGTTGTTTTTTTTTTACTTTCAGTAATATAATATGTATGGAAAACCCCACAAAAAATGTTTTAGTAATATGAATACATAAGCTACGTAACGGCCTACATAAAACACCTACAATTTAAATTTTGATTTAAATTTCTGTGATAAGAACGGACAGACATTACGAAACTATAATGGTTCCATTTTTGCCATTTTGGCTACAGAACCCTAAAAATTTCCCCATATCCTTTATTTCGGTATGATATTTTTCAAGTACAAAATATATGGGAATAAACGTAATTTTTTAAATAGGTATCGTCGACGTAACCTTTCGTCTTTTTCCTCAGTATTTGGAATTTTTCAGTTTTTCTGGTCAAAATTATCAGCAAAAAAAATGTTAAGGCCGGTCCACTGCACCAAAAATCCAACAAAACATGTTTGTAAAACATGTTTGATATTCGCAAACACGAAAAACATGGCGCTGTGGACCCGGCTTAAGAACAAGAGCTAGAAAACCTGCTTAATGCAAATAAAAAAACCGCATTATATTGGTTCATCCGTTTAAGAGCTACGGTGGCACAGACAGACACACACCCCCCTCTTTTGGGTTGTGCGTCAAGGGTTAATAAAAGCTGTCTACAAACATGAAGTCAAATGTGTACAAATATGAACAGTTTGAACCAATAGAAAATTAAACTTCATTGAAATCACTTGGGCGCTGCTTACGGATCTCTAATAAAATACGAGTAAACAAGCTCTCAGCTCTCCCTGCAGTTAGTTGGGTTCTTTAAGACAGTCTTAAAGAGAATTCTTTGTTGGGATCGTTTTCTGTTTTCTATTAAAGTAGATTCTAAATGTTTCAAAACACACTTAAGGTGCGGTTAAATAAAAATGTTTACTTACTCGATTTAGGTACCTAAAATAGCAGTATATTATGGTCCGAGCATTTTATGCCTATCCCCTCCCCCCGCCCCTAATTATTAAATATCTAAGTGAAACGTAGTCTTACCTAGTTTTAAGTGAGCATTGTACCCCGGGTATATCCTAAAACTACGACCGAGACAACCGGGGGATGGGCAGCAGCATGCCTGGAGTGCGTTGGAGATACTGCGATCGCCAATACGCATGATGCGTGGCGATTGTGGCATTTACCCCCATGAAATTGGGGGAGGCCTATGTGCATCAGTGAGCGTCCTTCGGCTGATATGGTGGTGGTGGATTGTATACCCGTCACGGGTTGCCGTTGGAACACTTCTATGTGAACTACTTTATGAAGAATTGTAACACGGTTATCAATAAATCGTTTCTATCTATCGCTGTAAGTATTTGTGATAATAATGTATCTTAGCAAAAAAAAATTGTGAATTACCAACGAACGACGATAAACCAGAAACTCTGGGATACTCAAAATAACGTTTTATATTAGGCAAATAAAAGCAAAACAGACATTCTTGGGAAATTGTATAAAATTCTACAATAAAATTCCCTTGTTCCTCTTACATAACTGAGTTACATTACTAGCTATGTATAAAGAAAAAATATTCTTCGTACAAAACCGGGTAATGTAATAAGAAACCTTCGTTCCTTGCACATTACCCATTGAGTTCTCATAATACCTAGAGTCACAGTCCCGAACTAAATCTGTCACAATAATAGCTCATAACAATGTTGCATTCGAGTAGAAGCGAAGTCACTCAATTCATAACCACGATTGTAAAACTAAAAAGTAAAGCATGCGAAAACTTACTTTATTACAACTAATATAAGACTCAAAATAGTACAATGTGAAAAATCATCTTCATTAGCGACATTTGAAACAACTTCATGTCCTTCATACCCAATGTCAGCTGTCACAATAGGAACACAGTTCAAAATTGAGTCGCATTCATATTTTTTTGAACAATGTTTTTTATGTAAGGATTTATTATAGTTAGTCGTCGAACTATGTGACGTGGTCGAAATATGTGGATATCAATTCATAATAATGAAAAATCAAGTTTTATTATTACTTTTCAAATTACACATGTTAAAAATGTTCTCAATTTAGCTGCACAAGAGCATTCCCGTCCCTCGTAGTCGCACGGGTATAGCGGCTCTACGTCATCCTTTAAGGTTCTTGGCGTGTCTTTTTTCTCTACATATACCTGTATAATTAAATCATAATCATCGTGTTCTTCCTCTTTTAACAAAAGATACAAAAGTAAATCGCGATCCCTCCTTTCAAATATCAAAAACATGACAGTCGTGTTGTCTAGCGGAACACTCAGAACCAACTGGTCAACTGGAAGACGGCGCTGCCAACTGCTGCTGCCCTCTGCAGTTGGGATCGAAATCACGGCAGGAGCAACATGACGCCGCGACATGTCGACGTATAGGTGTACGTATAAATTCACTATCTTAACTTTAATTTAAGCATCCTTCAATCACTTTATTGGAATTATCAATAGGTACTTTAGTCATAAATCATAATTTAAGTTTATAATATTTTAAAATTTGCAAGACCTTAGCACCAACAAACGTCCTCATCATCATTCTAGCTAGTGTTATCCCGGTACAGTTGCATGCTGAAGAATAAATTATTCATTTATTAACTAACTTTTCGGAATTGCTTAGTAAGGGGGTAGCTACTCCACAGATATTTTATTCCTGGAAATTGTCAAATTACGCTATGATAACATAACGAGTACTGACCCTTTTAAATACAAAAATTTATTAACGATTGGTACTTACTGAAAATAAGATAACCCACCATTTTTTTTATTTTTAGTTATGCTTGAATTTCTGCATTTAAGCACTAAACATTATGCAAGCAACCGGCAATGACAAGTTGTCTTGTCAAACACTATGATATTCACAACTTGTCTAGACTTGCCTCACCATACGTTCTATTATATGTGGACCTTGAGATTCGTAACGACTATCATAATCGGAGGTCAGACTTATACTGGTTTTCTAAGATGAAGTTTTCGTACGTCAATAGGCATTGTGAATATCAAGCACGTGCTCGGAAGTGTTCGGCTCCGCTCGACAATCCCCGCTTAAATTGTGCACATGTACCGGCTTTTATAGAGCCATTTTTACGACGTGATTGTGATTCTATACATTATAGTATTTCTATGACATTACCACTCACATTGACAGTTATGTACAAAGAAGTAAACATTCTTCCTACATGACCCGGTTTTGTACATAGAAATTGCTGCTCCTACTACAAAACCAAGGGGGTTCTCCGAGTTAGCAATAAATAAAAACCTGGTGAGCCACAGCTGCGGGTCAGGAGAGGAGCATCTACTCTCTTAACTAAATGCTCAGCTTTCAATATGAGACTATGAACGTACGTACATTGACTAAGCTCGTAGACTAATAAACTATGTAATAGTATACTTACATTATGTGTCAAGTATTTAAAAAACCGGCCAAGTGCGAGTCGGACTCGCGCACGAAGGATTCCGTACCGACACCTCCTTATCTACATTTAAAACCACTATACAATACATTTAATCACAAAAGGTCGTATCTTTATATGAAACTTACGACACTTACGCTCTTTTGTTTTGGCAAGACTTCAGCAATAACTCAAAAACCGTTACACCTATTGTAACGTAGCCGTTTTTCACACCTAAATTTAAGTATAGAATTAAGGAATTAGCTACGCGCGGAACCCTAAACGTGTCCTTTGTTCCCGCGCGAACATAATAGACGCGATTCGCCCCGCCGCCCGCGCCCGCGCAGGCCTGAGCCGTGCCGGCTGCTCGTTGCTCCCGCCACTCTGAATTCAAACTTCTAACGGAGAGGCCACGTCCCCTTGCGCGCAGGCCGCTTGGACGTGGGCCGCAGCGCTCCGATCGTGCTGAATTTAATAATTAATTTAGTAATGTCGGGCGAGTAGCGTACCTATGTTTTATAAAATTGATAGTGCTTAGCATCAGTGCGTGACCCCAGATCGGGTAAGTTTTGAACGAACGAACGTTGTGCGTTTTAAAATGTAACGGGTAGATTCAAGGGTGTGACATATGCCGTTGCTAATTGCGGCTTAAAGTATCATTATTCTATGCTTAATTTTGAATTATGGTGCACTGCAATGCCGTATTTAACGCCATAAAGTAATGCACATTTTATTTTCCATTGGTATCTTACCTTGTAATTCGCGTAGTGCATTAATAGCCGAGCAATGTAGTATGTACTTTATTGCGTTGCAATTGTAGTATCATTGTTAGTTGTTGGCCTGTACATTCGCTCTTGTAAAGAAACATATTTTCACCCACCCTTCCTTCTTGTAACTCCGTCTGATTATGACACAGCACATTACCTCACTTTCACTCTCTTAGCACTTCTTCCTTGCTTTGCTTGCGGCTGGTCATAGTCAGCGGAAGGATAACGGCGGGTTTAATTTGACACTGGACGTGAAAATTTCCAGGGTGCGAGGATACGGCTGCAACGTCTGCACCTTACGCCCGTGTCCTCCAGCTGCGCGCCGCCCGACTTAATCGGGGTGCGAGGATACGGCTGCAGAACGGCCATCGCGAAGGTTCCGGAACCGCGCGTCATCGTTCCATGACGTCAGACCTTCCGAGCTGTACATCTGCACCTTACGTCGTGTCTTCCAGCAGCGTGCCGCCCGACCAAAACCGCCAGGGGAGTGCTTTTTCCCACGTGCCAGCAAATTAACGGCGTTAACTTTTCCGTTAACCGTTATTTCAATTCTTTAAATTTAAAAATAACGGTCGTTACCGTTACCAATTGAGGAACCAGACGGGCCTTTACGAACCCACGTCTATAAATAACTTGTGGCAATTTTTTGAATACCCGGGAGATTGTTGGAACCGAAGAATATATTTTCATTTTGTTGTTTTAATCACGTTGTATCATTTCTTCGCTTACCTCCCGGCGTAACCGCTACACTATGTTGCTCAAACCGAAATTTGTCAAAAGGATTTATTAATGTACATCATGATTTTTTTCAGAATTTTAAACTTCATAGTTTGGAAATTAGAGGGGGGGGGGGACACACTTTTTACGAAATCGACAGCTAATATCTCACCAACCGTTGACTTAAATGAAAAAAAGAACAAACCTCTAAACACATTACATTACTTAACTTACCAATTCTAAATTCAAATCTGTTGTACAACAAACACTTACATATTTCAAAAACATATGAACCACTACAATTCGCAAATGCGGTAAAAAGAGTTTACTCTTGGGGACTACTCTAAAATTCGTTCAAAGTTTAACTCGAGTCAAAAACATCTGAACACATATTACAGGAGCTAGCAATTTAGATATATTTCACCCTGTTTATTTACTCAAATGTTTTCAACTACTAGATAAACAAATACTAGATACAAACTGCCTACTCCATTTAAAAATTACAGCGTGACTTTACGTTCATAGATTGCTCCACAATCTACTTGTATTGCAATGCCAAACAAAAGACAGGCACTGCAAACATTGATCAACCTGTATTTGCGACCAACTTATATTGAGATAATCCACGCTGAAATGAACCTTATTTCTAAAGCAATATCGTCACAGTAGCTGCATTTAGAGAGTAGTAGTCTATATACGTTATATTACCAAAATCCAACCTAAAAGAGACTTTATTACAAGAGTAATAGTGCCATGGTGACTGTATTTTGATCATGGTATTCCATTGTTTGCAGGGAAGTCAGCTGAAAAATTGGAGAAAAGAAAGGATTGCCGGTATTTCGTGTTAACATTCCTTTTTAGCAGGGATTTGCGAATGGAGGATTTGCGTTGTTATGCTGATTTACTTTTTTGGGGTTCGGTAAAGACAGAAAATAGATGATAGTATTAAAGTAAAGAGGGATTACATCCATGCGGCTGAATTTAAGTCCGATAAAAAGAAAACTGTTTGCCGATATTCCCCTTGTCGTAACTTTCTTAGGGATATTTATAGACTATTGCCCTTATTCATAAACGTTCATGAAACATATTTAAGCTGAATGGATACTTGCTATTGGTCTATGAAGGAGTACATGAAGGCAAACCTTGCAATATCTTTAAAACGAGAACTCATTGGACATGTGCATTCTCCCAATCCTTAACTACTTACAAACTAGGTCTTTGAGAAAAGTTCACAAATGTGCCCTCAAGGTTTGCCAGAAAGCCATAGAACGCAGTATTTTGGCCGTGAAATTTACTGATCGCATTAAAAATACAATACTGCGTTCCAAAACTCAGATAGCTGACGTGGCTGACACAGCCACCAAACTTAAATGGGACTAGGCCGGACACGCCTGCCGCATGCCGGAAGACTTGCGAGCTAAAATCACCACCAATTGGGTCCCACAAAATAGAACACGGCATCGCGGCAGACCTCGCTGGAGATATCGGGGTGAACTCGACGTATTTGATCAAGACTGGTGGGAGACTGCCCAGGACAGAGATACGTGGAAGAAAAGGAGGGAGGTCTTTGCCCAGCAGTGGGAAACTAATGACTCTTAATAATAATAATAATAGTGGATACTTATATGATTTCTCTGTGTCTGATTGCATCTGCATCAGAAATGAGGCCATCAGCAGTAGAACCAAAGTAACAGTTAGGTATAGCCCTCCGAAGCTAAACTTAAGCGGCAGTGGACGGGGCACATTGCATGACCCAGCTGACGACCGTTCTGGCGGGAAGGTTCACGATTGGCGACCACGTACAGGAAAGCGCAGCGTAAGTAGACTCCCCACATGATGGACTGATGACCTGGTTATGGTCGAAGGTGGGGCAGACTGGTCATTGTGGCACTCTTTGGCGGAGGCCTATGTCCAGCAGTAGACGTTCTTCGGCTGTTATAACGATGATGAATATGAAAGTAAGAAAACCTTCGTCGGTAAAGCCCTTTCTCCGATACCCATGTTTCGTTCTACTATATCTCCTCTTAGTACGACGTTAAAGTCTAATTTCCTTTAACCTTTCATGACAATAAATATCTATACAAACACCAATCATTACCGCTTCGTTTCCCTTCCTACATTGCATCCTTATAATGCCGCCGGTGCTCATTTCCTTGGTTCCGTTGCAGAACCACATGCATAGCTTGAAGTAGTACCTAAACCAAATCCGTACAAACGTCCAATTTGACGCACTCACACAGACCTTCATATGAACGTCCATCGTTTTAAAATACGTTTATTAGAATCTGATTTTGATTTGCCCAGTCAGTAAAGCTCTTTTAAAACAAATTAATATGATATAACTTGGCCAATTGAAACGATTTTAAGTATATTATCATTTTAAGTATTTTTATAAACTTACATTATGACTTATTTAATATGTGTATACCTTAAAACAGTATGTTGTGTTGCGTTGCGCTGCAGGTGTCTGACACCTCAGCATAATGCTGAGACAGCAACCGTTTCACTGCCGTGAAGATACACGTTATGTGTTCTATTTATGTGAGCTTTCTTTCTTTTGTATCTGCGTATCTCTTGTTTTGTGCAGTGAATAAATATATTTCTTCTTCTTCTTCATTTAATCAAATAACAGAAACATTATTAATTCTGTTGCTTATAGTTAACTAAATTTTCCAGCGCCTTGGTGTATACTGTAATGCTGTGTAAATGTATTTTTACAATAAATAAATTATTCATAAATTCTGTCACTTTTATCCATAGAATCTTAATTCGAGTTTTTACTATACATTGACACTAGATCAATTTGCACGGAAATGACAAACTGGGTTTAATCTTGTTATCTTAAATACGATGCCACAATATAAATTTATTAATTATTTTAGAATATACATTTTGTGTCTATTAACTCGAAATAAAAAATCTGTCTAAAGTGGGCAAATTTCTGAAAAATCCTTATCCCAATATGACACAAAACAAAGTATCAGATTTATTAAGTATATATTTTATCCACTTGAAGAAATATAACTAACTTCAGAATTATTGTTTGAAACTTTGAAGTCAAAATATCACCAGCGCTACAGAGCTGCTACCGCGAAACCAAAACGAACGAAGTTCGTGTATCACTCTCTCTGTCGCTCGAATATGTAAGTGCGACAGAGATGGAGATAGATGAACTTCGTCCAGGTCAAGCAAGTCTGTTCACACTACGTATAACATCATCATCACCTCAGCCGAAAGACGTCCACTGCTGGACATAGGCCTCCCCCAAAGACTTCCACAATGACCGGTCCTGCGCCACCCGCATCCAGCGGACACTTGCGACCTTCACCAGGTTATCAATCCACCGTGTGGGGGGCCTGCCCACGCTACGCCTTCCGGTACGTGGTCGCCACTCGAGAACCTTTCCGCCCCAACGGCCATCGGTTCTAGGTGCTATGTGCCCCGCCCACTGCCACTTAAGTTTAGCGATTCGGAGGGCTATATCGGTCACTTTGGTTCTGCTGCGGATGGCCTCATTTCTGATGCGATCACGCAGAGAAAACCAGTATAGCCCTCTCCATTGTTCTTTGGGTGCCTTTGAGCTTTCTTATGAGGCCCATAGTAAGCGACCACGTTTCAGTACCATATGTCATCACTGGCAACGCACACTGGTCAAAGACTTTTGTCTTGAGACACTGCGGAATATTGGACGAAAAGATGTGCCGTAGCTTCCCGAACGCTGCCCAGCCGAGTCGGATTCGACGATTCACCTCTTTCTCGAAGTTGGACCTACCTAACTGGACAGTCTGTCCTAGGTATATGTAATCGTCTACAACTTCGAGCGTAAAGTGTCCGATTGTTAAGGGAGTTGTTGCGACATGGACATTTGACATGATCTTCGTCTTGTCCATGTTCATCCTTAGACCAACTCGCTCGGAGGCTTTACTGAGGTCATTGAGCATTGTACTTAAATCCTCCATGGTCTCAGCCAAGACTACTATATCGTCAGCAAACCGAAGGTGAGTGAGGTAGTCGCCGTTTATGTTGATGCCTAGCCTTCTCCAGTCCAGAGTCTTGAAAACATCCTGCAGTGCAGCGGAGAACAGTTTAGGAGAAATAACTCCTTGCCTGACTCCCCGCTGCAACGGAATAGGCTTTGAGTTCTGGTCCTGGAGTCGGACTGACATAGTGGCGTTCTTGTACAAACTTTTCAGCACTTCGATATATCGGTAGTCCACTTGGCACCGTTGGAGAGATTGTAGTACAGCCCACGTTTCAATCGAATCGAAGGCTTTCTCGTAGTCCACGAACGCTAAACAGAGGGGCAGGTTATACTCCCCAGTCTTCTGTATAACCTGACGGAGCGTATGGATGTGGTCTACGGTGCTAAAGCCTCTTCGGAAATCGGCTTGTTCGGGAGGCTGGAAGTCATCTAGCCTGCGTGCGAGACGGTTCGTAATGACTCTTGAAAACAGCTTATAGACATGGCTCAGAAGTGAGATGGGTCGGTAGTTCTTCAGTAAGGAGTTGTCACCCTTTTTGAAGAACAGTACCACCACACCTCTGTTCCATGCCTTTGGAGTTTTCCCTTCCAGTAAGACGGAGTCGAACAACTTCTGAAGGGCCCTAAGGACCGGTTTTCCACCCGCCTTCAGGAGTTCAGCTGTGATTCCGTCTTCACCGGGTGCCCTGTTATTCCTCAGCTACTTAAGAGCCATTCTAATCTCGTACAGGCTGATGTCCGGGATATCTTCGGTATAGTGCCGGGGTAATCTAGCTCTAGGGTCTTCCGTCAGACCAACTTCGGGTCTGCTAGTTGACGTGTATAGCTGTCCATAAAAGCACTCTATCTCACTCAGAAGCTCAGGTTTGGACGAAACGATTCTACCATCTTCAGTTTTCAATCTGGCGAGCTGGCTCTGCCCAATAGACAGATCTCTTGAGAAAACTTTAGAGCCCTTATTCTGCTCGATGGCCTCTTCAATACGATTTGTATTGAATTGGCGCAGATCGCGGGTAAGGGACTTAGATATCTGTCTATTGAGCTGCCTGTATAATTTCGTATCGGCTGAAGACTGCAGAATTATCTCATTCCTTTCCTCGATGAGCCTCTGAGTGGAGATAGAGAGCCTTTTGGCTCTTTGAGTTCTTTGGGCCTTAAAGAACTTAGACCCAATGCTATGGACAGCTTCCACAAACCCGTCGTTGAATTCTTCCACATCGCCGCCTAGACAATCGAAACGGTTTTGGAGTTCCAGCTGAAAGCTCTCGGGGTTTTGGATTTGGACTGCTGCTGGACGGAGCGTGGACTTCATCAGTCGAGAGCGCTCTAGCTTGACGCATATATTCAATGTGCCTCTTACCAGACGATGATAGTAGAGTCCCTTTTTCTCCAAGAAACCAGCCAGTAGTTGGCCCCGATGGTTCCGACTTCCAACTCCAAATTGCCCCACTCTCGGCTCTTCGCCGTCTCTCTTGCCCAGTTTCGCGTTGAAATCCCCCATAACAACGGTGAAGTAGGTTTTGGAACTATGCATGACCTTTGATATATCTTCATACATAGCCTCCACCTCGTCGTCGGAGTGTGCCGAGGTCGGCCCGTACACCTGTGTGACCGTCAACGAGTACATCTCGGATACTGAGTATAAGGTACGCCAGCCTAGCCGACACACTTTCGATCTTCACCACGTTGTTCACGAGGGATTTGTGGACGATAAACCCGACACCTCCCTGGGACTGTTGGTCGCCCTCCCGGAAATAGAGCAAGTTGCCGGACTTCAGGGTTATCGTGTCCTCCCCCTCTCTTCGGACTTCAGATAACCCTACGATATCCCAACGCAACTTGCTCAATCCTTCCTCCAGTTTCGCTATCTTTTCGTCGGTCCGCAGTGTTCGTGTGTTGTATGTTGCCAGGGCAGAAGTCGTCGGTGGTGGTAGCCGGATCTTAACCGGAGATTCTTCGCACCCCTGACCCCGCTAGTACCCTGGCCGCTACCAGAACCAGGGTACCGGGGGTCGCCGGAACCTCGGGGCCGTGGCCTGTTTGTGTATGTCATTGAGGGGTAGTTCCCATAATCGCCACGCTTGGCATGCGGGTTGGCGATCGCAGTGTCTCCACCGCACTCCAGGGATGCTGCTGCCCATCCTCCGGTGGGCTTGGTCGTAGTTTTAGGACATACCCGGGTCCGTATAACATGCGCAATAAGAAAATTCAAATCTGCAAAACGTTGACAATGTGAGCAAAAGACTGACAGCGTTTGAAACTATCAGATTGCTATCAGATAATGCCAAACCCAGGTAAATAAAGTAAATAAAGGGACGACACAGCCAAAAACAAAATGTTTTCTTAAACTACCAACTTTCGGCACTGACCTTTCGATCAAAGAATGATCGAGAAATACTCCAAGATAAGTTTTTCCGTTCACTTCCAACTAATTGGCTGTTAGATCGATCTACCGTCGCCTCATCAATTTTGTACGGCAACGGCCGGTTTGCTAGGTGTATCGATTTAAACGAGGTCACGGTGAAAACATGCAGTATACTCACTTGATGGCATTGATCCTTATCATTATTAAACACAGACGACACGTTAACGTGTTCTAAAGATGTGGGGTCAAATTTACATAAATCGAACTAGTCACATAACACACAGTAATCTATAATTGGAAATAGAGTAGTTTGTTTTGTTTTGAATTCGAACAAAACAAATGCAACTCTAATCCAAGTTTGCAAAATATAAAGTCCATTGAAGAGGAGGGTAACTTTTAATACGCGTTTGGGAGGCTAGAGAATAAAACAACCTTAGATTACCTAAGCCACCTTTTATATTAGTACTTGTCGTTCGCTTGCTCCAGGCTTGCTCTATCAAGTTCTAACTATGAGATTCAAATAACATAAATATTGGATTTGCAGACAATTCCATTCGCTACCCGTCAATGAATAGTCATCATTGGCAGAAAAGGAAATATTGATATTCTTAAACTTGATTATAAAAAGATTGGATCGGAAAGGTCTTATATGTCGGTAACTTAGGTTAAAAATGTACTGAGTTACCATAATTCGATCTGACATTTTAATGTAAAGGATCATTATAAAACCCGGCCTTATCCCTCAACTCCTGAGCCCGGAAATTCATCTTATTCTTCAATTGCTATCAGGAATATCCGGCGGGCTATACGGACTTTAGTCACGGCAGTGCGGAATAAATATCTTGTGCACAGGTTAAACCAAGTGCGAAGTTTCTTCATCCACGAGTAGCGCGTTCTAATGAGTGGTCCATAGATAAGTATGTGTAATAACGGGTGGTCTCCTTGGATCGTCCTTGTATAATTAGATGAGATTTGCGATGACAAATCTATTCATAAAAAAATAACCGCGGTAGACGACATCTTTAAAGTCAAGATACTGTCTACTTTAACTATGTCCTTGCATTACGAATTGGACTTTCCATGCATAATTCGATCAATAGTAACTGCTATTTGTGCGGTCACGGTTACTGGACTAGGCATCTATGAAAATATTATAGACCACTTATCAATTAATCGTTAACTCTACCTAAGTAGAACTTGAGATGAACTAGGAATCTCAAGTTCTACATAAGTAGAACTTGAGATGAATTATTCGACTTACGAAAACTAATGTATTTGATAAGAAGACCATATGTCTCGAACTGTCAAAGTTATCATGCACAGCACGGCTAGCACAAGACGGCGCGCGAGGTAGACAATCCGTCTCTTTCCGTGTGTACCCACTAGGTACAGACGGATAGTCTATCTAGCGCGCGATATAGCTCGCGCGCCGTCTTGCGCTAGCCGTGCTGATCTCATGCAGATCCAAGCTTCTAACTCTACCCACCCTAAAGCGTGTCACACTCTGGAGCGGCCTGCAGTGCGAATGTCGCTGCAGCATGTTTTTTTCTTCCATATCTCTCTATCGCCATCTCATCACTCACATCCTTCCTCTTCATATCGTCTCTCACGCGATCTATCCACCTTTTCTTTGGTCTACCCCCTCCTCTTACATCCCTCCACATTCCTGTCTAATACCTTTCTAGTCACATGACTTTCATCCCTCCGCATAACATGCCCATACCACCGTAGACGATTATTCTCGTCGATGTAAATAAGGAAATTGATTGGATGTAAATTCAAATGTTGTAACAGTATAGGTATTTAGTTTTAGTTAAGTACATTGCTATAATTTCCAATCGAAAATGAACAATTGAAAAATTGATCACCCCGGGCGGGATTTGAACCCGCGACCTCTGGAATCCGTCCATCGCTCTTTCCAACTGAGCTACCGCGGGTTATCCCGAGGCGACATCTACCGTCAAAGCTGCTACAACTTTTTGAAACGGCACCAACGTCTCAAGTTACATTGAGAAACATTAGTAACAATGTGCTACCCCATTCTAAATGTAAATATGTTTACAAGCGGAAACGTCCACTTAGCGGAATTATAATTTCCAATCGAAAACATACACACATACATTGCTATATACCCTAACGGGGTTCATGTGAACACTAGCTGTAAAATGGTCCTTGTAAGACCTTATGCAACACATGATTATTAACGCAATAAAAATATGAATTATGAAATGGCACTTTTATTGATACCATCAAAAGGTACACTTTTGCTTGACACAAATTACATAAACAACACTAACGATACGATCGATCTTCTGTCAACACGATTATTATAGAACTATGCCAACTCCGTACTATTTTGGAAGAGAATTGACATTCTTAAGCTATTGGCGACGAGTATGAAGTAGCTGGTCACTGAAAATAATAAATAAGACATTTTTTATATTTTTACACCACAACTTGCCAAAAAGCGCGTTTTAACCAAGTGGTGACGTAAAATTGTGTACAAAACACGGGTCGTAAAACAGAAAGCCCTATCTCGCATATTTATGACCCTTGCCTGCGGCTCGGGCCTCAAACATCTGCGATATCGGCCCCTCTTTGTTTTACAACCCTTGTATCGTAAATAGCTATTGCTCGAACAATGTTTACTTTTCCTATTTGTATAGCGTAAAATAAGTTGCGTTTAGCGCACTAGTGATTTTAAATATAACGGCCGCTTTACGTGTGCCCCATTTTATGAACGAATAGTCATTGAAATTTCAAGTATTTTATTGTTTTCATGTTGTTAGAGTACATATATGACAATTTGTAACAATAGGATATCAAACATGGGCTTTGCTTGGGCATCGCAATATTTAAAATTATTATTGCAAATATGACTATACATTTTAAATATGATATTATATGATTATTCGTATAAAATATTTGTTGAGTTTATAAGCCTTTTGTAATGGGAGAACAATAGGTTTGAACAAAAGTAAATATTGTTTCACACGAAAACATTTTTATAGGTACGGTATCGTTGAATAGAAGCTTCATAAGTCGTACTTGGCACGGTTCACCCTTGTGAATTAGGATACATTCAATTCAATTCAATTATTTATTTCAGGCATAGAACCCATATTAGTTAAATAAAGCAAGTATTTACTCACAGATTACGTTGATAAAGACTAGTGTCACGAGCCAGCCACCGGCCGAGGCACTGTTGGTGTGCACGAAGAAACAGAAATACGCCAGCAGAATGTATATACACGTCGTGCAAGTACCGTATATTAACGCGGCCCATTGGTACACCTCTATAAATATTGGTATGTTCTGAAATAAAAATTAAAAATCGAATATTTAATCGGCAAGTACACCTCTTTTTTCTACTTCAGCATTATAATATGTTAATTAGATGACTGACAGTATTAAAACAAATTTTTTTTATGCAAATGCAAGTAGACAAGCCATTATATGACTGGTGGGAGAATCAATAGTTATTTGTTCAACAAGAGAGCAAAGTAGATTTTGGTTGCGAGTGTTGATGTTGAGTCCCGAGCAAGCGAAAGATTCTAAAATTAGAATGATATGATGTAACTAAAAACCGTAAATTTTAAGTTACATCATATAATCAAAATATTTTTACGGAACCCTCGTTGCGCGAGTCCGACTCACACCTTGCCCGTTTTTTCTCTATGGGACTCATAAGACAACAGTAGTGTACTATAAATAAAATCACTACACTATCCATGAAAAACTTTTCACTGAAGAGTTCCTTTGGCCAGTTTTGATCTTCATCATTTTCACTAAACCACATGGTACTTTTCTTCTTTGATCTCGTGTAAGCAGCATGGTATGAATGCCAGAATCCCTGCCGTCCTTATACGTATTTGAAATAATAATGTATGTTAGGAAGAATTTGTGTAATTTCCCAACGAACGCTGATAAACCACAAATAGCCACCAGAAACTATGGGAAACTCAAAATAACCTTCTATAGACTAGTAAAGCCGAAAAAGTCGTTCTTGGGAAATTGTATCAAGTTCTACAATAAAATACCAAAACACATTACTGAACTTAGCAATTCTTAATTCAAATCTGTAGTAAAATACAAACACTTATTTCAAAAGCATATTTTATTATAAATTATAAGGTAAACGATTACATCATGGACAGGGATGTTTGGCAGTGATACTGTCCTGCATGGCTAATCTATCGCGAAAACAAGTTTTCTACTGTAGCATTGTTATTTTTGTAGTAAATGAGACTGTAATTTTATATTTAACAATACAATTATATTGTTTTGAAACCTCGCCGAGTTTCTTACGCCGGTGGTGGCAGAGGTTTATTTTTCCGAACCTGTGGTAGTTTATTGACGTTCATAGGTGCATGTAATTATGCCTAATTTGAAGAATAAATTACTTTTACTTTTTACTTTTAGAATTTTAACCCGTACCTAATAGTGTACATTAAAAGTAAAAACAACTGTTAGTATAGAGACACAGGGCCAAACAGCCAAACAGAGGTTTGGCCCTGTGGTTGACTGTTAAAGAATGCCATCTGGAATTTTGTCCATCCTTTGTACTTTATTAAAAAAAAAAACAGAACTTACACAGAAAGAGCCAAGGAAGAGCATGGCGCTACATATGCAGAGCATGATAGAGAGGACACCAAGAGTCACTTGCGCGCCAACTTCTGTCCCCGTCAGCTGCAGGTCAGGCAATAGGGGCGGAGGCAGCGAGTGGCTTACGTTTGGAGCTAGGAGCAGGCCTACCATCTGGATAAAATATAAAAAAGAAATGCTTAATAAAATAGTTGGTAACTCGTCGGATCGACACAATGGGCGATGATGGCCCAACGTACAAAAATGCAGTGGAATGAGATGAAGATGTTTTTCTCCCACGCATAACTGCGTCCTGTAGATTGTGATTGACAGAAGATAACGCACGCTGGCACTAGTACGGCCGAATTCGTAGCTAAGATCAGCTCGCGTCGTTTGTTTTTTTAATAATAGATTTTTCCTTTCTTGTATTTATTTGGTCTTGCTTGTCAATAACCGTGAAAGATGAGGTCAGTCCTTGGATGGGTGACCGCTTTGAGTGGTTACTAACTGAGCGCTTCCGTGCTTTGGAAGGCACGTTAAGCCGTTGATCCCGGTTGCTGTCTATGATAGCAATCGTTAAGCCAAGTTAGAGGCCTCAGGGCGGCTTGAGAACTTGCCTATTCCCAATAAGGTCGGTTTCCCCCTCGGGTTGGAAGGTCAGATGGCAGTCGCTTCCGTAAAAACTAGTGCCTACGCCAATTCTTGGGATCAGGTAGCGGACCCCAGGCATCCCTCAGGATGCAACTGTACTGGGAATAACGCTAGGAGGATGATGCTTGTCAATAACCGTCCTATATGAGTAATAGGGTCGATTAGCGACTAAACTAACAATATAGCGACCCTACTATTTACGCACTATTATTTAACTTCCGTGACCAGTGTAAATAGTGAATTGTACAGTAATTCGTGACTTTTCTTTATTAACGCATTCTGTAAGTAAATACTTGCTCTCTTTGGCTATCAGAGCAAAATACCTCGAATCACCGAAGTCACTCCCAGAATTCATCGGCAACGTCAAGGGTCTGCTAGGCTTTCTGGTAGAATTGGGTTGGCACGAGTAGCGTCAACAACCCATCACGCAAAATAGGCGCATATGATATGACGTCGAGTTGCAGTTTGCGATAACCTATAGGGCATACCTTAAACCTAAATGTATTTAAGTTGGCAGAGTTTTACCAAAACAATTGCTCAACGGTTAACTGGAAGAGATCTACAGCTGAGAGAGCCACAAGACAGTTATAATCGACCGAGTGAAACGAAGAACTCCGCTTCAGCTTCCACAAAAATGATTTCGACCAGATGTCCAGATGTCCGGATTTCCGGTTGTTCTCCTCTACAGGTTGCATTTCTCAGCCGATTCTCGTGAAATTTTGTGAGCAGGGTCGATAATTATATATAATTTTTGTCGAGTCAGTTTTTGGAAAATTGAAAAATTGAAAATAAAAATGTATTTTACATAAATAGTTAGCGAGGTCTTTCACAATTCAAAAGGTACTCACAAATGAGAGCATAGCAATCAAGACGTTTCCTCCTCTCAGATAACAACAAAAACAGCATGTTGTCACTGCTGGCAGCTGGTCCATACATTTCATCTTGACCACTTTAAACTTATTTACTGCAACAAAATGGAGGCCTCACGGGCAACTACAAGTTACAAATTAAACATTTTAACAAAATGACCGTTGCCGAAAATGTACTACATTTAAATGAATAAATACAACACTGAAATTTTATGGCAATGACTTTGACTTTAGATTTTCTTATTTTGACATGCCGTCTATCATTTATGAGTCCAATAGGCTGACGCACAAACAGGTTTTGACATCTGGCAGATTTGTTTCTCTTGCCACAGTAAATATATTAGCAGTATCTTGATTAGAGCCTCTTAAGACCTTTTCGATCGGACACTTTACGCTCGAAGATGTAGGTTTATATAAATAGGATCTGTCCAGTTAGGTAGGCTCAACTTCGAGAATGAGGTTAATCATCGAATCCGACTCGGCTGGGCAGCATTCGGGAAGCTACGCTATAAGCATATGGTAACCGATAGCTACCACCGCTACCTAAGTTTAGCGATTCGGTGGGCTACCACCGAATCGCTAAACTTAGGCGGCAGTGGGCGGGGCACATAACACAAAGAACCGATGAACCCAACAAGATGGACTGATGACCTGGTACAGGGCGCGGAGCCCGCTGGATGCGGGTGACGCAGGACCGGTCATTATGGAAATCTTTTGGGAAGGCCTATGTCCGTGGACAAGATGGTGATGATGACTGTTTTGAGGGGAGCTCATTCCACAACCGGAGCGTACGAGGGAGGAAATTCATACTAAATCTTGCCTGAAGGCAAATAACAGAGTTTGGAGTCAAAACATATATCATCACTTTGAAATGCATTAATTACCTAACTTGACCTGGATTCGGGTATGTTCTTAAACTAAAACCAAGACCACCGGGGGATGAGCAGCAGCATCCCTGCAGCATCAGCATCCGCCAAGCGTGGCGATTATTGCATTTACTCCCATGATATTGGAGGAGGCTTATGTCCAGCACTGGACGCCCTTGGGCTAATGTGGTGGTGGTGGTGGTAAGCACCTAACTAGCTAGCTGCAGCGCCAAGTAGAATGGAGGGGAGAGTTGAGTTTTTAGCACTACACCCATAGTGCCACACAAGTTTCAAAATTTAATTTGTTATCTGAAAAACGTAGAATTACGTATTTTTCCGCTAAGTTAGATGAACATAATCCCCCTTTTCATCCCCTATGGAATGCTTTCTGGAAAAAATCTATCCCATGTCCTTTCCCGGGACACAAACTATCTCTATAGCAAATTCCATCTAAATCGGTTTAGCGGTTTGAACGTGAAGAGGTGACAGACAGACAGAGTTACTTTCGCATTTATAATATTAAATATGGATTGTTTGGGTTTATTTTATGGATGGATATTCGAAAATATTTATTTTCAACTTTCATGGTTATAATTCTGTCATTGCACTGCGGACCTAACACGGCTTTGAGATCAGAGGTCCATTTAGCACTGGCGTTCTACAAATGATATCAATAATATGATAATCATTAAGGCATTTATTTTTCGAATCGTGAGATCTTCGAAAAGACGGTACATGTTTTTTGTTCATCACACTTACTCGTAAAGGGTGTTATTGTACGCATGTGTATAATAGAGCAGTTATAGCCGATTTACCTCACGTGGGAGTTATGGATTTTGAGTTTCTCTGTGATCTGATTGGTTTAAAAAAATCTAGTTGGCCGCGCTCTACAAGAATACTGCTCTATGATTGTGAAATATTGAAACTGTCAAATCTAGTAGGCCGCGCGCGCCGCAAGAATACTGCTTTGTGATCGGTTGTAATCAGGCAGCGAAACTTTGGTGCCGATGACATCATTATGACGCAACTAAATTGGCATACAGGATGTTTTTATAAATTATACACAACATAGTTATTAACCTTTACCAGGCTTTGACAGATGCAACAGTTGTCACTAGCATACCGATTTAATAGCAATGTCAAAGATTTATTGTATTATAATAGAAATTTGTTAAATCCATATAAAAGTCTTGATGTGTAATTTTTTATCCTTCTCTTTCAATGTGCTTTTTAGTTTTTAAATGTTTTTCTATGTTACTTGGTTTAGCTGTTAAATTTTGCTGACAGCAGGAGCAAAACATTTTTTCATTTTTAACAACTGAAAAGGAAACGTCTACAAATACGGCTGCATAGGCTCCATGGCGACTACGGTCAAGCGATACCTATAATGTGTACCTTATAAATGTTGTACCTTATCAATTCACATTTCTTAAATTCACGAATAAAAAATACTAAAACGATGTACAATATTGCCTTCGATAATTTTCTGATGAAAATGACAAAGACAGTTAAGTAATGATGATTTTATAAGTACTGGCCGTCTCAAGTGTCAATAAAATATCCGTGTACTAAAGAGGCCAATAAGTTGTTAGTGATTAATGATTATCTATCATCTAAATAAAAACACTCTGTATGAAGCAGCTACGTCATACGTCTGTCATCGGCACCAAAGTTTCGCTGCCTGGTTGTAATATGGAAGCTGTGCGTTCCTCTCGGCGACCATGCACTGATACAGGAGGTGAAGTTGTCAAGTTCTTCAATTTTGATTAGTGGCTAGAGTTATTTATATCCTCGCAAATGTGATGAAAATATTGTGATTACCTCGGACGTAAGAAAATAGTAATAATATTTTGCACTTACGCCCCTCGTTAAACAATTTACTATAATGATATCAATGACAGATGCGCTCTCACATTAACACGTCATGAAGAGCACCAGAAGTTTATATTTAACAATACAATGTATATTGTTTTGAAAAAATGACACCTCGCCGAGTTTCTTACGCCGGTTCTACTCGTAGCAGAGGTTTAGGTGGTAGTTTATTGAAGTTCATAGGTGCATGTAATATGCCTAATTTGAAGAATAAACTACTTTTACTTTACTAACTTTACTTTTTAGAAGAGTTTCCGAGTATTCATTCTTAAGAGTATGACAAATATTTCTGTTGATACAGCGAATCCTCAAATTAATGACTTGTCTGCAACCCGCATCTAATTCCTCTCGATTTGCAGTGTGTCAATGAACCGCCAACAATATTTTCTGCTTTGTCAGAGAATGCCATATGACATTAAGTCCACCTTTTGTACGATAAGGTTTCTATTGTGCAACAAAGATTAAATAAGTTTCCATCCTCACCACTTAGATGGTTGGCATTCCACAACTGTGCGTTTCTCCAGAAAATTCCTGCTTCGCACAGCTAAACTGTGGAATGAACTATAAGCCTACGATATTTCTGGATCGATACGACCTTCAAACCTTCTTCAAGAAAGGAGCGTACTCCCATCTCAAAGACCGGCAACGCACAACAACCCCTCTGGTGTTGCGAGTGTCCATGGGCGGCGCTAATCGCTTATCATCAGGCGATTCGTCTGCTCGTTTGCCTCCAATGTTCTAAAACATAGGCTACAGTAATCACTTATTATCTTTAGTTACAGTAGTTCAGTTGAATAGTCCGGGGCCAAAATACTGCAACACTTTTAGTGTCATTGGAATGTTTTGACGTAATTACCAACAATACATATTATTTTAAAGTTTTGTTTTGTCTAGGTATAATTCACATTTAGCTACATCCTATAGGTAAAATTGTATCCTGCAATTTAACGCTAATAAATAAATAAATAAAGTCCTTCGCCGCGTCTACTGTCTGTCTGTATGTCCGTGATAAAGTCGAAAACGGCTTTATGGTTTTAGATGCGGTGAAAGCCAACGTGTATCTTGATACTTCCGGATGGTTTTGGTGTATAATTTATGTATGCATTATATTGTAATCCGTGCGAAGCACAGGCTGGGTTCCTAGTACTTACATATATAGAAAACATCCAAAAATCAAGAACAAATGTTCGTGTTCATCACACAACTATATATAATCAGGCATTTGCCCCGACCGGGATTCTAACCGGGGACCTCCGGCTGCGCCATTCTAGGAAGGGTCCAACCCAAACCAAACCAATCCCTAAGCCAAAGTAGTAGTCCATATGGGATAAGAGAAATAAATTAATTTGTCCTTGCACATACATTCGAACTTAACTGTTAATCCGGATTAAATTATCAAATTAACATGCAATAAGTCGAGCCAGATGACCTCCTGGTCATTAACTCATAAACGAGCGAGAAGGTGCGTTAGTGTTTTAGTGCTCTCATGTGTCCCGCGAACCGTGGAAACGGGACTTTACGGACCAGGGGATTTCACACGATTATTACACACGAAGGAGGCGGGAATTTTTTTGCATTTTTATAAACTGAGATTTATGGTGTAATGGACTCGGCGACATACATCCTCGGCAAATACGTGCCCAGCTACGTGCACGAGTATCACTGTGTTTTACTATAGGTATGTACTATAGGTATACTACTACTAGGTATATACTATAGGTATCTTTGTCACTTCGTTAAGATTGTAATTGTATTATTTGTTAGCTCTAATGTTAAAGAGCCCTGTGTGGAGAATAAAATGTTTTAATTTTGAGAAAATCTGGACGGAAAATAGTTAGTAAAGTATAATTTGCAGATATTAACAAACAAACTTTCTAAATACCTATTTATTATTCTCGTTCTTCACTTATGTGTGATTGAAAATTGTAGCTACATCTTTACTTAAGTATGGAGTTTAAAGGCTACATAATATTTGAGTATTTTGTGTAATAATACCAAACTAGCTAATTAATTAATACATTTCAAAAACGCATTAACCTCCTAACATTCCTTATATTCATTACAGAGCCTAAATGCAACACGTACCATTTTATTAGCCAAAAAATATCATTTAACTCAGTATAAAAACTACGAACTAATCAGAATACAGTGCAAATAAGCTTAAAATATAACTTGGACAGACAGAGAATAATTTAATCAATACATAACTTATTTAAAAAAAAAAACACATTATATACAAAAAATAAATACTGAACTAAACTTTGGCTATGAGTAAAATATTATTGTACTCTGTAGGTACACCAATTAAACTTAATTTCGTTCCCAACAACGCCAACAAATAGCTTAGAAAAAATATTTTCAACAAAACCACGTCGGACGGATTAAAAATATCACAATTTACTCTGCAATCAAATCAACTGTGACAGGTGGGAACCTCATTCCAAATTTTCCTTATTTTCTAGTAAGAAATGTTTGTTTTTCCAACACAGCGGGGGCCGTCGGTAAAGAGCCAATTTCACACCACAGTGCGCCGCTAAATTTAGCCCTAGGGCGCAATGTGTGCACAAATGGTGGATTTGGGACATTTTAGAAGATATTTAAATTAAATGACTATGCATTAGACGTTATTCACTGTGTGGGTAATGCAATATGAAATGTGCTCAAATGGTAAGTAGATGGCAAATTTCAGGTTATTAAAGTGTCCCCGAGGGACTACCGTATGGGGTTCTTCAAGAAAGAAGTGTATAAATTTTTAAAGGGTTGGAAATCAAAGTTTCACTTTAATGGTATGTATTACTCGTAGTCTGTCTTAAAAGATATATGTAGACTAAGTAAGATAAGCAGTAAGCTCAGTTGTAGTAGCTTCTCAGATAGACCCCCTATCTTTACTAATTCATTTATACCCAAAACAATTTTCCAACTATCTATCTGCACCATCATGTGGCTAAAGAAATAAAGAGGGAAGTGTTTAGTAAAGTTTCGCGAGTTTGAGTGGAGTTGGAGGTTAGGTATTTATGTGGTTCAAGTACTCTGGGACGTGTTGAAACTTGGCTCTTGCGAACCTATTTACTTAATTGCTGGGAAGGCTTCCCCATTTGTCCTCTTATTTCTAATCTACCTGAAACTAAGAAATTGTTTGGCGTCGAAACTCTAGGTCTATGGGGTCCCAGCGCGCACATGTTGTTTGTAGAAATTGCGCAGCGTCTGGTTGAATTAACTGGTGGCCGAAGAGCTGGCGACTTCCCCGCTCAATGTATCAGTATTGCGACAGCATTTCTGTCTTGACTGTTCATGTAGACGCTTTTTAGCATGATAAAAAGAGATGATGAGATATTGAGCCGTTGAGTTTAAGGAGAAATTTTGCCTCCTTGTGCGTGTTCTATCGCTTATATAATGGGTTGTGCTCCGAAGAACTGTTTGACATGATGCCTACGGCCGCTTTCTACCATCGCACCGCTCGCCGTCGGCAGGGCATTCATCCTCACACCTTAGAACCTAAATGGTCGCGTACGGTACGGTTTCAGAGGAATTTCCTCCCTCGGACGCTCCGATTGTGGAATGAGCTCCCTGCCGAGGTTTTCCCGTCGGACTACAGTATGGGGTTCTTCAAGAAAGGAGTGTATAAATTCTTAACGAGTCGGCAACGCGCATGTGACACCCCTAGGAGTTGCAGGCGTCCATAGGCTGCGGTGACCGCTTACCATCAGGCGGGCCGTACGCTTGTTTGCCACCGACGTAGTATAAAAGAAAGACAGGAAAAAAGCTTAATGGTGTTCAATCGACCTCCACAAAGTGTATCAAAGAGAAGAATGTTCTAATCTTTCGGGTAAGTACAGCGTGCCACAGAACATAGTGAAACTAGACGATCTACTCGAGTATGAACGTTTTGGCCACTGTTGCTGGACATGAGACACATTACATATTCTTATGAAAACGAAAAGAAAGAAAAGAAATTGTTTATTCGTGACAAAACATAATTAATTACTTAACACGAAAAAGAAATTGGACACCGATACATAATTTGTCACGAAATGGTCTCAACTCAGCGTGATGCTGGCAGAGCCAGTGTTGATCTTCCATTTTTACGACATTTTCTCCATCTATAAATAAATCAAAACCATTACAAAAGATAATCTTAAAGTATTTATACCAACCAACTTTATAACGCCGTCGTGCAAACACCACTCTACAAAGCTTTATGCAGTCTGTGGCTTAAAAAAATAAAATAAACTAGGCCTTATACGCATCAAAAGTAGGTCAAGGACCATAAAACTACGTAACCGAAAGAGATTTTAAAATTTGAAAATCCACACAAAAAAAAGAATGAAAACAATGATACGGCCACATGAGGTATCTAATAGCGGAATCTCGTATAAAACACTTGGAAGTTTTTTATGCCGACACGTCCACGGTTTTGAAATGTTGAAGAGCAGCTTGGAGTAGGTATAAAGAAGGGGGCAATTGCACAATAATTCCCATTGCTCGAAGTGCATCCGCAAGGTGCATCATCTAGATAAGATAAGATGCCAGCACGAAAGCTTCATCACAAAACCATGTTTGTGTATCGTTGCGTATACGTACTTGAAGAGGAAATACTTGTCTTAGGGCACCTGATACGATTTAAAAATTAAATAAAAACTATACCTGAAAGGAAAATAGAACTAAAAAGAGAAGGTAAAGAGAAGTGCATCTACGAGAGCTATGCTCTTAAATTTATCATGATGATGGTGTACCGTACCGGTGCACGGGCTGATTTAGTAGGGGAAATACACGAGACCAGGATCAGCGGCGTGACTCCTGTTGTGACAAACTTTGGATCATTGCGCCACAGAGGAGTAGGTAAGGAAGGATAAGAGAGATAGGGCTGCAACATCGTCTCGCTTATATTTGGAACAGCTCAAAAGGGGCCAACCAAGTAGAGGCCTCACAGAGGCCAGGTCTGGAAGGTGGAGGCCACCTTACAGAAGACCGCTGGCATAATGACACCACTACTTTCTTTTAAGGTATGTGGTATTGTGTTCCTGCGTGAGTATGGCCGCCAGAGCTCCCGAGGATGCGTTGTGTTCAGAGTGTTGCATTCCAACGCGTATTTTCGAACGCAACCGTCTGTCATGTCATATCAATAGATAGCTGTCAACTTTCATGTAGTCGGAAATTTTAAAAACCCACGCGAGCCTGTTCATATAATAAATCGAGAATAATGGATATTGTTTTGAATTAGTTGTTATGTAAAATAGTGTTGTTCCCTTGCCCGGGCAGTGTAAAACTTGTCGGAGAATCGGTCTCCAGATTGACAATAACGTCACACACACGTTATTGTCAAATGTTCACAATCTGGATGGTGCGAGAAAGCTGGATTCATATTATCTTCAGGCTTGAAGACTCCGGGGGCCCTCGTTGATGGTCAAGCTTGCTCCGGAAGGATCCAGGAACCACCATACCTGTGAGTTATATTGAACTTGCGACTTATTGACAGAGCAAGCGAAGCGAGCGAAGAGTCTCCGTCGTGTTTTGTCCTTTCAGCTTTCGACAAAAATTCTTTCGTATGTTTGTTTGTCTGTCAGGATGTTCTCCTCTACAGGTCGCATTTCTCAACCGATTCTCGTGAAATTTTGTGAGCAGGTTCGATAATTATATATAATTTTTTGTCGAGTCAGTTTTTGGAATTTTTGAAATTCGAAAAAAATTTTTTTTCGAGATCTATCTATCTCACAAAGCTACTAGTAGTTAGGATAGATTAGGTTTTCCTACCGTTAAGCTAGGTGAAGTTAAGATCCACGTACTGTGGAAAGTAAGTCCCTCACTCTCTGTTAACGCGCGTTAAGAGTGAGAGGCCTAGCCGTCAACACAACGAATCCTGAAGTCAATAAAGGGTCGGCAACGCGCTTGTGAGTCTTTTGGAGTATCCATAGGTATTTGCTTACCATCAGGCAGGCCGTAAGTTTGTTCGCCATCGTCGTTGTATAAAAAGGTACTAAAAATTGTATTACCATCCACGCTGTCGTAAGGTACGTAAGGTGATTTATAAGTATCTTAAGTGTTCTGTTGACGACAAATTGGTCGGGTGTGGGTGCGTTTTACGACCGGCTTGTTGGCAGTTTTTTATGACTTTATTAACTACAAGAAGTGAATTTATAGGTCATCTTTCGTTCGTGAGATTGTGTACCTAAAGACATAAATGTTTGTTGTTAGCCCAAGTTACTTTACATCGCGTTTTCAACCAGTCTACAAACTAATAATAATAATAATAAGCCTTTATTCCCTCTAGATGTTACATTACAAATAAAAATATAGATTAAAATACAATAAATCTTAAACTACGGGGTTGCCCATTTTTGAGCGAAGGCCTCCTCTATTGAACGCCAACGAATTCTGTCACCAGCCAGTCTTGGCCAAGTTGCTCCTGCAAACTGTTCGATATCTTCACTCCATCTTCGTCGCGGGCGTCCTCGAGGGCGCTTGTCTTCGCGTGGACACCAGTGGAGTATCCGCTCGCTCCAGCGGCCATCTTGCGCCCTTGAAGTATGGCCCGCCCATTTCCATTTCATTCTGCAAGCTACTTCGAGTATGCATTTTAGTTTGGTTCTGTTTCGAATGTTTCTGCAGCTTACTTTATCCCTTAATCTCAAACTATCTAATCTGACTTTATTAACTACAAGAAGTGAATTTATAGGTCATCTTTCGTTCGTGAGATTGTGTACCTAAAGACATAAATATTTGTTGTTAGCCCAAGTTACTTTACATCGCGTTTTCAACCAGTCTACAAACTACTAACACTTATATGTAGATAGAGAGATCTGATCATTGGGAGTGGATGAGGATCGCCTTACAACAATCAAATTATTATAATTATATCCTAGCCTAGATCGGAAAAACATGTAGTGTTATGGGGCAATATACTGTATTAGGTCTTATGAAGGTTTTGGTTATGTTATATTATTTATTTTAATCAAACAAAAGTTTGTAGGTGAAGCAAGCTTGTCCGTTCAAAATATTACCCTGTGACAGATAAACAGCAGAGCCCTGTCAATTGAGTCCCAGTTTACTCTTAGAGTACGAAAGTCTACAAATAAACCCAGTGATGCTTTACGTACCTAATTGAAAAAGCGAACGAAGCGGCTCTGTATCTAATTGCGCGAAAATGCTTTCGCATGTCCAGCTGCTCCCCTACAGACCGCATTTCTCAACCGATTCTCGCGAAATTTTGTGTGCAGCGGGCCTATGATAGTAGCCATTTTATCACTTATCGTTGTGGATGAGAGATTCGTCATGTTCTGACAAGTATGCGAGTGCGAGAGTGACGGGCGTCTTATCTACGACGATAAGTGCTTCCACCACCACCACACCACTGCTGGACATAGGCCTCCCCCAATTTCATGGGGTTCACGCTTGGCATGCGGGTTGGCGATCGCAGTATCTCCACCGGCAATCCAGGGAATCGATCATTTATCGATTTAGTTTCAAAACATTTTGAAATTAGAAAATCACACGTAAGCTGCACGTAAGTACAGAACCACTAGTTAACCACCACCACCACCACCAGAACCACTAGTTAGTTACTTAATTATGTTCCACTGCACTTTAAGATCTTGTCGCTTTAACTCATTCCTCGCAAACTTCCTCCGACGCTCACATAATTTGACAACGATAAGGTTCCGGAACGCAAGACTCGAGCACCGCAAAGTAGGATGCAAGACCCAAATTTACATATCGGAATATGCATGTGCTCTCAGATTTATAACATATTGGAGACAGACAGACAGAAGGAGATAGTTATATTATTAAGGTCAAACAAGTTTGTATTAGTCGTGTTATTTAAAAAAAAAACAGGCAAGGGCTAGTCTGACTCGCGCACTGAGGGTTCCGTCCTGAGATATGTGATATTGTGACAGACAGACAGATTCACACCATAAGGGTTCCTTTTGTACCTCTTTGTTACGGAACCCTGAACAACTGAATGAACCCCTGCCTTGGATGAACTGGCTTGACAATATCAAGAAATGAACAGCCATCAAGAACGCGGCCACGCTCGCACGGCTGGCCAAGAATAGGAAGGATTTTGCAAGGCTGGCCACCGACGCCCACTAGGGCACGGCATTCGAAGAAGAAAAGAGGTTACGGAACCCTAAAAACACCTCAGTCATATTTGGAGCAGATCATTGACGCTGTTGACTGGCTGTGCAACCTGGATGTTGACTTATAATTTATAGATTTAATCTCCTACATTTATATGCCATATGATTAAATAAATTGAGCTACGACGATCGTTTCAGGATTGAGAAAACTGTGTTCAAATCATCATCCTCCTAGCGTTATTCCCAATACAGTTGCGTCCTGAGGGATGCCTGGGGTCCGCTACCTAATCCCAAGAATTGGCGTAGGCACTAGTTTTTACGGGAGCGACTGCCATCTGACCTTCCAACCCGAGAGGGAAACTGCGTACAAATATTTTCAAAAAACCTTCATACACGACCGGGATTAGATGTTTCAGGTAAATCTGTTGTAAACCCGGAATGTGCGGGAATTGATATCGTAAGTTTCTAATAAGAAAGGAGTGTATAAATTCTTAAAGGGTCGGCAACGCGCATGTGACACCCCTAGGAGTTGCAGGCGTCCATAGGCTGCGGTGACCGCTTACCATCAGGCGGGCCGTACGCTTGTTCGCCACCGATGTAGTATAAAAAAAATGTGTAGAAACAGGAGCGACTCGTAGTTATTCAGGTAAGAAAAAGAAGAGAATAATGAAGTTCTTGAAACATACATACTTACGCCTATATTCCCAAAAGGGGTAGGCAGAGCACACGAAAATTAATTTCAGTGCCACTTTTAGCAATAGATGCAGAAAATGTGATATTGCAGTGACAGGTTGTTAGCCCATCGCCCACAACACACTTCAACCTGTTTCCCATAGTCGACTCTTACGACACCCAAGGGAAGACCGGGGGTGGTGCTATTGTAACCCGGCACCACATGGGGGTTCTTGAAAATTGCCTCAATTTACTGAATTAAAGTTTACATGAGAAGTATATTTAAGATGCGTATGCGTTCGGTAGGTAGCTGTTGTAATAAGACTGGGGGCGCGGTCCCGTCCGCGCAGGCTGCTCGCTGACGCGTGCGTGTGTATGTGTGCCTAACTGCCTATGTTTGCGTAGCACACATACGCTGAGCGTTAACAAAATGTTACGATATATGTCGCAGCTGGGGAAATGTGGGCCACCATCAGGCCTTGAAATAGCGCTATTTTCGCATATCGTTATGATTCATAACGCTACTTTATCAATAAAACGCTTTCCTAAAAACGATATATGGCGCGCATTTATAGCGGTATCCACTATATCGTTATAAATAAAAAGCAATATATATATATAGCGTTATTTTGAAAGCGCTATAATAACGTTATAGGTTATCTCTGTCTCGCACACAGTCTCGCTCTTACGTGCGCTGTGACATTTACGTCAAACTCGAGCACGTCATTGTCGCCACCGCCACCATCTTAAACGATATTATAATAACTGACATACTGTACGATTCTCCTTTATGATTCATAATCTTGAAGCTTCAGATCTTGCCGCTATGAGAAACGACATATGTTTGAAATTCAGGTTAATGTCCCTTCTTTTCAGCGTTGACCTAATTTCGCAGACCTTTTCTAGACTTACGATGGAAGTCTATCTAAGCGATTTTAATATTAAATTTTACGACCACTTTGGCTAAGTTGGCAGTGACCCTGCCCTTCTTCTCGTACGAAGCCGGAGATCCCGAGTTCAAATCCTGGTAAGGGCATTATTTGTACATTTATTACTAACTAGCGACCCGCCCCGGCTTCGCACGGGTGCAATGCTGATACTAAATATACTACATAATGTCTTTGTCCCCGGCCGGTACCGCCGCAACCGCTATGTCCCAGTATTTTAAATCTGTAATACCTTCGAAAATATTCAGAATAAATACATTCTATAAATGCAACCAGACCACATATTAGTTCCTACCAGAATTCGAAACTCAGTAGTTAATGTAAAAACATATCCCGGTGCAGATATTGGTTCTGATCATAACCCGGTTGTGGCGAAACTCAACCTGAAACTGAAAATGGTCAAAAGAGATAATACACGGCATCGTAAAATAGCAATAGACAAGTTAAAAGACAGTGAAACAAGATTAAAAACTTTAGGCAGTATTAACAATGAACTTAGAAAACATTTTAAAGACACTGATTTAGACATTATTAACAATGAAGACGTTTGGAATAAAATATAAATCACTATACTTGATACTGGCAGAGAAAAACTAGGCTACTCAAAAAATTAAATTAAAAAGCCTTGGATTACCAAAGATATACTTGAAAAAATGGAAGAAAGAAGAAAATATAAAGCGACCGACTCCGGAAAATACAAAGCAATAAATAATGAACTTGGAACCAATATACGGACTGAAAGAGATAAGTGGCTGGAATTTAAATGTTTGGAAATAGAAAATTAGACCTTAAGCATGATACTTTCAATTAACACAATAAAAATGACTTCTTGATTGACATAGACGATCTTAAAAAGAATGGGAATCCTGTATATTAGCACTATTTTAAGATAACAGAACTGATACCTCCCCCCCCCCCCCTAATATAAATAATAATGACTTACAAGGACCGCCTATTATTTATAGTGAGGTGGAAAGAGCCATTAGTAGTATGAAATCCGGAAAAGCTGTAGGCCCAGACCGCGTACTCGTAGAATTAGTCAAATTATTTTGGAATTAACGTATTAGTTAAATTTTTCAATAGCATATACATATAATACTGGCGAAATACCTGACGACTGGCTGAAATCGTCCTTCTTACCAATCCCCAAAAAACCCAATGCAAAAAACTGCAACGATTATCGTCTTATGAGCCAAGTCTTGAAAATCTTCCTGAAAATATTGCACAGGCGAATATACAACAAAATAGATTTTAACATTAGTGAAACTCAATTTGGGTTTAGAAACGGACTTGGAACCAGAGAAGCTCTGACAGCTGTTCAGGTATTAGTGCAAAACTGCTAAGAACACCAAAAAGACGTATACGCGTGCTTTATAGACTTCGAGAAAGCATTCGATACTGTTTACCATGAACAGCTGGTAGAAGCTATGAATCTCACAGATGTCGACAGCAAGGACGTGATAATGATCAGGAATTTATAGTGGGACCAAGATTGGTTGGTGGCTCATATCAAGATCGGTCAAACCGCTACAAAGGACCTGAAAATACTTAAAGGTGTACGACAATGCTGCATATTATCTCCATGTCTATTTAATCTTTACTCAGAACGCTTATTTGTGGAAGCATTGGACGGTGTTGATATGGGTATTAAGTGTAACGGCGGGTATATTAACAACATTAGATACGCAGACGACACAGTAATATTGGCTAACAGTATAGAAGAGCTGCAGCAGTTATTAGATCGCTTAAACAGCAAAGTAAAACACTACAACCTTAAAATGAACGTCAATAAAACCAAGTTGATGGTAATTAGTAAATTTAAATTGCAAACAAGCCATCTACTAATCAATGGTAAACAAATAGAAAGAGTTTCTAAATACAGATACATGAGTTGATGGCTAAATGAAAACTGGGATCCGGAACAAGAAATTAGAGTCAAAATAGAAATAGCCCGTAGTGCTTTCATAAAAATGCAAAAATTGTATACCAATATGACATTAATTTAAAACTAAGATGGAGAATGGTAAAATGCTATGTACTATCGATACTTTTCTATGGTGTTGAAGCATGGACGCTAAATAAGTCAATGGAAGACAAAATAGAGGCTTTCGAAATGTGGCTGTACAGGCGTATGCTAAGTTTCTTGGACGGCAAGAGTAACAAACATAGATGTCCTAAAAAGAATGAAGAAGAAAAAGGAAGTAATAGGCAAGCATATGGCCTGTCTGATGGTAAAAAGACACCGTAGCCTATGGACGCTTAAAACTCCAGAGAAATCACATGCCCGTTGCCTACCCTTTGATGTCAACAGACAGTGAGACAGAGGATTCGTTGTGCCGATAGTTAAATTAATATTCATCCCTCTAACACAGCTGTGAGCTGTGTATGAGCTCATCCATCCAATTCAAATTCAAAATTATTTATAAATAAATAAATATAGGGGGTCTACAAAAAGGGAGTAATCTGACACATCTAGCTTCGGAGGCAGAGTCACAACCAACTAGGCTAAACGAGCCGTCCTATTTATTTGTTAGAACGCGGTAAAATGACAGGTCTTAAAAATATCAAGAGTTCATCGTATTCAGCAGTGGACGTCATTCGGCTGACATGATGATGATGATGATGATCGTACGAGTATTCAGCCTGCATGCAGGTGTACAAATCATACATGCAATGTGATACTGAGAGCACCACAGTTCACCTCGGAAGCTAGAACCAGGGGCCTTTGAGCTCGAAGTACGAATTTTTCTATAGAAATGTTAGTTTAACTTGTTTCCACGGTACCAGATATCCCACCACCACCATATCAGCCAAAACACGTCCGCTGCTGGACATGGGCCTCCCCCAAATTCACGGAGGGTATATGCCATAATCGCCACGCTTGGCATGCGGGTTGGCAATCGCAGTATCTCCACCGCACTCCAGGGATGCTGCTGCCCATCTACCGGTGGTCTTGGTCGTAGTTTTAGGACATACCCGGGTGTATCACTGGGTGCTATCTCTATCGCACTTGCATATTAAAGTGACAGAGATGCAGCGTACGTGCGGTTAGTTCTAACTAAATACACAACGGCGCTACGATCTATGAGGAGTATTTCACTGATATCTCTCTCAGTATATAAGTATATATTGTACTTTGTGGCTAGGACCATACGCGCCAACGAAATCAACACCACACTCCTACAGACCTACGTGTTGTATGTAAAATTCACCTAGTTTACCTGCTCCTGACTGGCCATAAAGCGTCCCATACATTACCACGCCAGCTTTACGACAGGTAGTTTGCAGGCGAGTCATGTCTGTGTCCGTGCGTCGAATACTAGGAGGAATTGAAACTATATGGCGAAGTTAGAGAAAAGAATATGATAGGGGATCAAGTTTTATATATGTTGTTGTCTAGCAATATGCAAGTGCGTACTGAGCGTTAATCGAGCTTGCAAAATCAAAATAAAATCATATACTTTTTTTCGTAGATTTTGTAAAGCCGAAAAGTTCTCTTCGGTGAAAGCTTCTGTTGCGATAAATGCAGAAGCTTACCTGCTAACTTGTTTTTCCTGATGAGTTGTTAAAAACAATGAGAGCATTGGATTCACATAATTTGATGAACGTTCCCACTGTGCCAAAAATATATGTATGCTTGTACCCTCTTCTTATTGAATTCATATTCGCATATATTGTCCTTGTTTGATGACTTTACGTACCAAACCAAATACGTCCTACGTATAAATGAAATTATATGCCTAAAAACACAGAAAATAAGCTCAGGTGCGTTATATCTTTCGGGAACAGGAGAATCAACTTTTCTGTGTTTGAACATACTTTTAATATTTCTGAAAAGTATGCTCATACCTTTTATATTTCTAACAAGTATGCGCATAATTTAGTAATTGATACGAATTACGATTCGAAACCCTTTAATTGGTATTGTTTTATGGTTTATCAAAGTCCCTTCTTTCTTTAACTGTATCGTTTCATTAACAGCCATATTATAACGAGCCTTGTTTTTATCGAATGTTGCAACAGCCGTACACGTGTAGATTATCAGTAGCATTCTGATTGCCGGCACGCGAGTTTTACGGCCGGCGCCGTAATGAGTAGCGTCGGCATGCCCTAGGGCGGAAAATTAAGGATTTATTTATTTATTCCATAAAATTAACACTTTACATTCAAGCTACACGTGCTAACTGGAGAGGACAATATAAAAATATTACAAAAATAACATTGCGTAAGGTGTTATTAATAATAATAATAATAATAATAAGATTTTATTTCAGACATGAGTCCATACATATTGTTAGTTAACATTACTGCGCCTATAATCTAATGTTAGTGCCTAAGCTATTTGCTAACTAATTAATTATTGCTAACATTATAAATTTTTATCTTACAATGAACTTAAGTGCTCTTAAAAAGTAAGTCTATTCCATATTAATAGAACTTGGAGTAGATATAGACTCCAAGTACCGGTTAGATATAGCGAGAAAACGAGATTCAGAGGTGTAGAATAAATCTAGGTCGCTGTCACTGTCTAGTATACCATTCAGAAGAGCAAGTGCTTGGTGTAGTGGAGAGTAAGAAAGGGCTTGGGTTCGTGCCGGCGGGACAGCGAACAGTGCGCGCCGGCGACGGAGCTGAATACCTATACCTGTGACAGAGGGCACGCAGAGTGGGATAAAAGCTAGTAACGAAAGGTTACTGATTTGGCCTCGCAATAAGTTGGATGAAGGATTGTTGGATAAAGGCATTATTAACATTATTATACTTATTCAATACCAATAATTATAATTTTTGCGTATCAACCCGTCTGTGTATAACTCCGGATGGCACGAGCGGCTTTATCTAACACAAGTACTGTAAAACTTGACTGAAGGAGCCGGCCATATTCATGTGTTACGTAACGACACTTACGATCAACATTATAACAATTTTTTGATGTATTTTTTGATATGATATTTTTTTTATATTCAGCTTTTTTGAAAGCCTAGGTGGTACCTAATTTTATGCTAAGCAAAGGACTTCTTCCAAAAATATTTATCGTGGAATGAAAACCAGCTCTCACGGCTTCAAGCCTTCTGGCGTATGCTGAGACTAGCACCCATTGCCCAACCCAACAGAATTCGGTATTACTGTATCTCTCTGTATGTTTTAGTTTATGAGATTTTGTATTGTTGTATTTTTTGGCAATAATTTAATATGAATTGTCGGCCTCTTTAGCCTAGTTGGTAGTGTCATTGCCTCCGAAGCTAGAGGTCCCGGGTTCGATTCCCGGTAAGGGCATTTGTTTCTGTGGTGAGCAGAGACATTTGTTCCTGAGACCTGGATGTTTTCTATGTATTTAAGTATACATATATCTATTAAATATATCGTCGTCTAGTACTATAGCACAAGCCTTATTGAGCTTACTGTGGTACTAGTTCGATTTGTGTAAAAAATGCCCCTAATATTTATTAAAAAAACAAAATAATAATAATTTTGTTTTTTCTTTTACGGTCACGCTCACGCTCCTTAATGTATAACCCATTTCGGATTTTTTTCCTTTGAATTTTTATATAAACTGACAGGACTGTCAACCTTAAGGATGTCCTAAATTAGTCCTTGACTGTACAACAGCAGGCCATTTAAAATAACAACTATTGTCTAAAAAAATATTAAAATTTTGATCTGCTTTTTTCAGAATTAACATCTTACATTTAATTACATCTTTCACTTAGCTAAATCTTTGTATTTCGAAGATTGTGATGCTAAGCCTAGTGTTTATTAACCGACTTCAAAAAAGGAGGAGGTACTCAATTCTTCGGAATATTTTTTTGTATGTTCACCGATTACTTGGAGTAGTGGACCGATTTAAAAAATTCTTTTTTTGTTTGAAAGGGTGTGTTTTCTAGTTGGTCCCATTGTCACCAAGTCTGGATCTATAAACGGGATCTTGGAAAAATCGAGGGAACTCCTCAAATGATATACCAAGAGGATGGGTAAGTAAGGCTACATCGAAGGAACTCAAATTATATAGCAGGAGGATGGGGTCTGCTAAAGTTTGGAGTCGGTGTTTATTTTTTAAAAATTTACTTGTATTTATATGTATACTCAAAATAAAATATTACTAACTCAAAACTATAATTTCTGCCGACGCTACCCCTCATTAAGGGTTCAGCCGCCGCTGGGTGCTTAATGAATTTATAGGCCAAGTTTTTGTCCAAAAAGTTTGCGCCGATGCATTGAGCCCAAAACTACGGAAACTACGGTACGTGGCAGAAAAATTAACTGTCGACTATAGATATACCTTATATATAGTATATATAATATAATAATCTGGCTATTACAACAAACTCCAAACTAAAACTGTACGAAAATAACCCAAACATAATGTCTGTTAATATATATAACAAGCTTGCAGATAAAATAATTGCAGATATAATGTGTGTGTGTGTGTGTGTAACTATATATTATAAATGATATAATGATAAAGGCTTATATTATATTATATATTTATTTCAGAAGAGTTCGTTTAGATTCTTTCAAGAATTTTCTTTGTATATTAAGTACCTACCTTTTGATTTACATGAAGATCTATTTACTTTCTTTTTCTCGACAAACTGCTAAATCCATAATACAGTTAAGTTATGGCCTCTTAAAACTCTTCTCTACTTATGGGCAGCAGCATTCCTAGAGCGCGGTGGAGATACTGCGATCGCCAACCCGCATGCCAAGCGTGGCGATTATGGCATTTACCCCCCATGAAATTGGGGGAGGCCTATGTCCAGCAGTGGACGTCCTAGGGCTGATGTGGTGGTGGTGGATGGCCTCTTAAAATTACTTATTTACAAAATAATGGTTATACTAATTTATGGTTGAATTTAGTGGGTAAGTATGACAAAACAAAAGTGTAAAATTTTATTGAAACAAGAAAAACAAACAATAATAATAAATAGAATATAACAAAATCACTTACATTTTTTTTATGACATAGGCGGCAAACGAGCAGACGAATCGCCTGATGGTAAGCGATTAGCGCCGCCCATGGACACTCGCAACACCAGAGGGGTTGTAAGTGCGTTGCCGGCCTTTAAGATGGGAATACGCTCTTTTCTTGAAGGTTTGAAGGTCGAATCGGTCCGGAAATACCGCAGGCGACAGTTCATTCCACAGTTTAGCTGTGCGAGGCAAGAAGTTTCTGGAGAAACGCACAGTTGAGGACTGCCAACCATCTAAGTGGTGAGGGAGGAAATTTCGTCGCGTTGGGCGATGGCGGAAGGAATAAGCTTGTTAAAGCCTGTTGTCATCTTTGGGATGGTGCAGCCAAATATCAGCTGGGTGCTTTGGACTCGGTGGACCGGAGAGCCAGGAGACTGATAGGCGACGTTGCGCTCGTTGGAACCAAACTCCAAAGTTTGGAGCATCGGCGGAGGGTCGCCTGTCTGGCAATTTTCTATAGGTTGTATTTTGGAGAGTGTGCTGCTGAGCTCCATGACCTTATCCCCCCTTCGACTTTTCTTTATCGGAGTACTAGGCGCCGTATGGGATTTCACCCACATGTAGTCGAATTCCCTCCATGCCGCACCTCGCGGTTTAACAAATAATTTCTGATTCGCACTGCTTCAGTCTGGAATTCTCTTCCGGCGTCTGTATTTCCAGAAGCATATGACCTCGATGTCTTCAAGGTAAGAGTGAATAGGCATCTTCTGGGTCAGCGTGTTCCATCTTAGACTTTGTCTTAACTTTCCATCAGGTAAGACTAAGGTCAAACGTAATCCCATTTACAATAAAAAAAAAAGTTTTGATTTAACTGAGGCTAACAACAACAGAAAAAACCAAACATTTCCAAATTCCGAAAGAAAAAAATAATATGTACGCTTTTTAAACAGCCCACAAGATCGAGATAAATAGACAGATATAAATAAATGCCACCAAACAAGCTCAAACAAGGACATATCGGTAATATTAATATTATCTCCAGTGACACGCTTCCCATAATTCTCTCGGCGTAAACAAATTCATCGAACATGATATGTTCACGGATAAACATTAAACATGCTTCTACAAACGATATAGGAACTAGTTATTAAACTAACACAAATATAAGAGGTGGATTTAACTCGACTAATCTCATACCGAAGTTAGAGTTAACTCAAGCTATTCCGTGATTGTGGAAGTCTTTGGGGGAGGCCTATGTCCAGCAGTGGACGTCATTCGGCTGAAATGATGATGATGATTCCGTGATAAACAGGCATCGGAAATTCGGATGCTTTTATACCTATAACTAGCAAAATCCTAAGAAAGGCTTCTTAAAATTAATATTTCAATTATTTAGGTTCCAGGATTCTAGGATTGTATAAAGCATCACGAAAAGGAAATACCTTTTATTTATTTTTTACGTTATGACTATTTTTAGCGATTTATGTCAACTTTCACGTTGGTAAACAGTTTTAACGACATAGAAGGTGTAACAAAAAAAATAGTGGTGGTCCGTTTAAGGGCGTAATAGGTACCATGTTTTGATTACGGGATATGTATGTGTTTATGTCATCGTAATATTCGGTATTCCGGGCAATCCCGGGAAATTAATTAGTAAAATTAAATGGAGTCCGCCCCCATGCTACTCAACATAAACGCGGTGTAGGTACTAAGGCCGAAGTGAAGGCATAAAAGCATCTGAATTGCGATGACTGGTGATAAAACTGTATATTGAAGAAAAATTTCGGTCATACACACGATGTACAGAGGAAAAAGATCTATTATCAAACAACCACCAAACAACAAACAAATAAACACAACAACAAACAAACAACAACAAACAAGCAAACAAACAAACAAACAACTTCTCGTCGGCCAAAATTATTCCATTAATCAATAAATGTTCTGTTGGCACTCTGACCAAAAATGTCACCGACGGTACTGGCTGAAAATCAGCGCTGCAGGTGTCTGACACCTCGGCATAATGCTGAGCCAGTGTGCGTTTCACTGCCGCGGGGACACACAAGTTATGTGGTTTGTGTGTATGTTTATCTTCTGTTGTAATTTTTGTCATTTTCTCTTCCATGTCTGTGAATAAATGTTTCTTTCTTTCTTTTAAATGCATTAAAATTTCCGATTACACATATTCACTTATGGTGGACTGGCAGGAAAATATATTAAGTACACAGCGCCAGCCTTGTGGGGGGGGGTCTACCCACGCTGCGCCTTCCGGTACGTGATTGCCACTCGAGAACCACGTCGTGTGGGAAGACTCCCTGGACTGATGACCTGGTAAAGGTCGCGGGAGTCCGCTGGATGCGGGTGGCGCAGGACCGGTCATTGTGGCACTCATTGGGGAGGCCTATGTCCAGCAGTGGACGTCCTTCGGCTGATATGATGATGATGATAGCGTCGGTATCCTGCCAGCACTGGCATTCAGTGAGATCGGCTTCAGAAACCAACTTTTAATCCAGCCTTTAAGCGAGATTCCAACCGATCGACTCTCAGGACGAATCTAGTCATGTATGACCCTAAATGATCATTTTACCACTAAAATAACGCACTACAGATTGACGTCATATTTGGAGACAAAATGTCGAGTCATATCGACCTATGGGCAGCATATTAATGTTTATACTCAAACATAATTAGGTAACTTCTTGTTGACACGGATTTTGCATCGTGATACTCGAAGGTACCAGTAGTATTTTCGTAATCCGTTCAGGTCATATACGCGGATGCAATTACGTGCAAAAGTTAATTATTTTGTATATTTATCTGATCTGATGTGAAACGGGAATCAGGATAACCGACGGAGAACCAAGGTCACCGACATAACGCTCAGGATAAGTAAGCTGTAGTGGCAATGGGCGGGGCATACGTGCCTCTGTACAGTCTCCCCGTCGTGACACATGAGCTATTGCACAAAACAATACAATCGATGTTAAAGACGCGCACAACTGTGGATGCATATGATATGTCGCTAGATATCATCTTATGTATTTGGCCGGTCTTTTCTGACATATTGATTGTGTTGTTAAACAATGTGTTTCAGACTGGTGTATATCCTGCGGTGCTTAAAAAAACTAGGGTATGCCCGGTTTTTAAAGGGAAAGGAGACAAGACAGACGTCAGCAACTACAGGCCAATTACCATAGTACCCACCATATCAAAAATAGTTGAATCAATACTGTCATCCAGCTTAATGAATCATCTCGAAACAAATGACCTGCTCACTGAAAACCAGTTTGCATATAGGAAAAACATGTCTACAACCATGGCGGCACATAAAATCTTCGACTGCATAGTGACAGGTCTAGATGAAAAATATAAAATGGCGGGTATTATGTGCGACTTATCCAAGGCTTTCGACGTTATCAGTCACAAGTTGATCATGAACAAATTACGGTCTTATGGTGTAAAAAATGCGGCTCACCGATTGTTCAAGTCATTCTTGTCAGACCGTAGACAGCTGGTGAAACTGTCCGCAGGTGGCAAAACTCTTATGTCCGACACTGGTCGGATAAGTGTAGGTATTCCACAAGGATCTGCGTTAGGCAACACCATGTTTCTAACATTCGTAAACGATCTGACATCCGCCATTACAACAGGGTTGCCAGTGCTGTTTGCGGACGACACTACCGTCATAGTTAGCGCACCAACATATGAGCAGCTCAGTGAAAAGATCCATGACACTTGCGGGCAGTTGCAACACTGGTTCACAACAAACGGTTTGATGTTGAATGTTGCCAAATCAAACGTTATGATTTTTTCAGGGCGGCACGTTCCACTTCCACCCTTTATAACCCATGTTCCGATGCCACTATGTAGCGAGTGTAGGTTCCTCGGATTTATTTTAGACTCGAACCTAAACTGGAAATGCCATGTCGACAAACTATGTGATAGGCTGAGTAGTGCCGTTTTCGTGTTGCGGAAATTAAGATCCCTCATATCGAAAGTTTCGTTAAGATCGGTTTATTTTGCAATGTTTCATTCGCTAATGTCGTACGGTACGATAATGTGGGGTAACTCGACAGATGCCACTCGAGTTTTAATACTGCAGAAGCGTGCCCTACGCACAATGGTTGGAGTGAAAACAAGACACTCATGCAGGGGCATTTTCGTTGAAAACCGTATCATGACGCACTACTCACTTTACTTGTTTGAAATCTTAAAATTTGTCAGAAGTCACTTGTCGACATTTTCAAGGGTTGAAGTTTTAGGCAAAGTGATTCGCTCCACAGGGCGCCTAAGAACAGTCCCTCGTCGCATGGCACTTGCAGGGAGAAACCCACGTGTCATGGGACCAACTTATTATGAGCGACTACCATTAGAGCTAAAGAGTGAAACTTCTGAAAAAAAATTTGAAAGTCGACTAAGAAACTTTTTGTTGGAAAATCCGCTTTATTCTATAAAAGAGTATTATGACATAACTAAATAGATTTATTATAAATATTATATTTTTATTGACATCTGAATTGTGCCAAGTATTTTGTATTGTTGTTTTGTTTGAATTGTGTAATTGTACGATGATTGATGACGACCCGTAAGGCGATCTTAATTCTTTATTGACATGTTCATTTTGTATTTTGTATTATTATTATTATTATTTTTTGACATATACTTGTAAATATTATTATTATGATAAATGTATATCAACCTAAATTTGACAATGTTTAAAAAACTGACGATCACAATATAAATTCCTTTCAATTGACTATGTGTAATTTTAAGTGACATTGTATATTGTGAAATAAATAAATCTAAAATCTAATCTAATCATATTTGTCGAAGTGCCGATGGCCGAAGGGGCAGACGAGTTCTGGAGTGGAGACCGCGAACAACTAGCTGCCTGGGACGGCCTTCCGACAGGAGGACCGACGATCTGAACAGAGTAGCGGGAATAATAAGCTGGCGCAAGCTGCTCGTGTTATTATCATCATCATCATTTCAGCCGAAACACGTCCACTGCTGGACAAAGGCCTCCCGCAATGATCTCCATAATGATCTTGTGCCAGTGGCTTCCCACGATATCTTGACCAGATCGTCGGTCAACCTTGTTGGGGGCCTTCCCATGCTGCGTCTTCCAGTGCATGGTCGCCGCTCAAGAACCTGTCTCCGATAGTATCAAAAACGATTCCAAAACACCATAACATTAATACACAAACCTCATTAGCACAATAATTTCCCTATCAAGTCACAATCCGGCTACACCGCAGGAAATTGTGGCCGTGAGCAGATAGGTGCAGCAATTCACAAAAACCTCTGTACACGTCCGTATATCATCCCCCAATATAATTTCCAGCTGTTAAGTATTCTATACCAAATTTGACCAACATCGGACATGTCCGTCTGACACAGGCAGTTTTCTCAAACATTGTTTGAAATATAATGTTGTTTGGTATAATTGGTCTGGCAGTTGAGGGCCCTATTTGCATGCCCTATTTTAAGGGGGCACTTTGGTCAATAATTTTTTGAATACCTGGACGATGGCAAATAGGCACACGGTCTGCCTGATGGTAAGCATGCACTGTAACCGACTCTTGACTCCAGAAAAGGCAAAGGGCTCCCAGGCTCAGCATGTGCTGGGCAGGAATGCCCGGCGCTGGTTTTCAATCTGGTCCCAACAATATAGGTAATAAATAACTAACTAATAAATAAGTGATAAACATACATTTAGACCTAAGGAGGCTCGCAAACTTATATTATAAAGTAATTCAGTTAATTTTGGTCCACCCGTTACATTATGCGGATTTGAAAGTTCACAAACATTTTTTTAACAGCTTTCTGGTAGGAGTGGTAGGGAGCTAAGCCGCGGACGGACAGACAGACCGGCATGGCGAAACTATAAGGCTAAAACAGCTTTTCTCGCTAAAAATATTTTAGGGATGGCCACTAAAATATACAATAAATTGCCAAGAAATATAACTAAGTTAGAAGGATTGATAGATTTCAAAAAAAGCTTGTTTTCATTCTTAGTTAAAAAAGCCTACTATTTATTAAAGGAATTATACTTGACAGAGGAAGAATTGTAATTGTTTACGCATGTTCCATCTTGACTCAAAATATTTGTATGCCTTATGGCAAGACATGGAGATACCTTAATATAAATAATTGTAAGACCTATGAACCTATGTTTACAAATAAATATTTTGTCTTTGTCTTTGAAGGGTCCTTGTTTACTTCGCATCGCTAAAAAGGTAATGATACTGGTCTGTCTACAGTGCGTATGGCGGGTGTGGAGAATAGGAGCCAGGAATTTAAATACGAGTATCAAAGCGTAACCGTGACATCTCATTTCCACTTGTCATTGTCTTCAGTGAGACGTGCGTCCCAAAATATAACTTTGTTACAGAAAGATAATCATAGGGATAATAATGAAGATGGTTTTGTGTTACATCATATAAATTATTTTAGAGTAAGATATGGAGGATAAGGATAAGAAGTTGCTATGGCGACCTTCTGTCTCTATCATCAGATCTGCTCAGTACCGTGGTACTACATACCATGCATTTTAATTGTCACCGAATGCACATAAGTATGCTCAATTGTTTGAGCATAAATGCTTTAAAATTCAAGTGTTAGACTTGACCCCAAACATAAAATGTTGCATAATATGTTACATATTATTTTACATCCATATAAACATTGCAAGGTAAAATTTAACCTGCAATTTAATTGCTTTTATTTATATTTATTTTTAGTCCTGAGTTACGTTTTTGTTTTAGCCATTTATATCAAGTTATGTTTTTGTTTGTTGATAATCTTTTATCTGAATAGCCATCTATATGTATACCTATAATTTAACAAAACATAAATACATTAATAAAGAATACACTTACTTTTATGATGAATAATTTGTTCCTTAGTGTCCCAAAATAAAGAATACAAGCCCAAGGGAACAAAAGAGCTAAAGATAAAGTGTATGCAAAATATTTGCCGCAAACATCTGCGGGTTAAATGTTCCAATGAATTCCTTTGTGGCCGGGTACGGTGCGGTGTTATTCTGGCTGTATTACATGTATGAATTACTAGCGTATGCTCGCGACTTCATACACGTCGAATTCCGTTTCTCAGGGAATTGCATTAAAGCTCGAAAAGTACAGAACCGGCGCGGCGCGATGCGTATCGGAGACGGTTTGCATTTTTTATGTTTCCGAAACTATTGACTGTCGCTTACTGCTTCATATCGATTCGCTATCGAACGCGCGGTTTTTTTGGTTCGACGTGTCCCGGACCGCGTTCGTTTTACCGCATAACCACCTCCGCCCCGCAACGACGCGCTCTTTGCGTTTCAAGCTTAAATGAGACATATACCTCTCTTGTTGCCACTTGCTAGTGCTACGGCTCCGAAACGTGGTCGCCCACTATAGGTTTCATAAGGAGGCTCAAAGCCCCTCAAAGGGTTTTACTCTGTTTTGCAGAAACATGATTCATCAAGGATTTTCCAGAATTTTCTTTTCATAGAAAGCATTTTTTTTTCAAAAAGGTCGCAGTTCTAACCTAACCTACATGATAGACCTAATGGGTTCTACACAATGACTTATCTGTACTTAAATAGTTAACGGTTTCAAAAAAAGTTTTCTCTAAAATATGATTTTAAAAACCTATACTACCTTCGGAATCTTTGATTGTGTGTGTGTGTGTGATTTTTGTACGGATGTCGCCAGATATTCTCATAATATGCAATTCGCCCATAGTGACATTGAATTGAACCGTTATTAAGCCAGCCTTACTGAGCTTCCTATGGGACTATTTAGACTGTCCCCGAATATTTATTTATTCAAGTGGTTGCCAGAATCAGAGTTATCCTTATATTCCCTGGTTGCCACATGTAGTGGTAACACTTACGTACTATTGTGGATGATAACGCTCTTGTCTGGCTTGCAACAGACTTTAGCGAATATGACTGCTATTTATATGGCACTTGGGATCCTATTTGTAATGCGTGTTTAATGAAATGATAGAGTAATAGCATTTTTAAATGAAATCCTCCCACAGGGGAATTTTTTCCTATAATCAATATTTATCACATATCAGTATCTGGGTGACCGAGTATTGCGCGTGATTTCCCAGAGAATAAGTTTTTTAGATATATACTCGTATATAATAATTCGCTTGTTAAACTTTGAAGAATAAGGGACCGGTATGGTATTTCGTACAACATTTTCCTTCATAATTCGAGAATAACCTCTAGTAATGCGCACTTCTAAGGTTTGGAATTCTCTGCCGGCGTCTGTATTTCCGAGTTCATATAACCTGGACCTTTTTAAGGCACGAGAGAATAGGCATCATCTGGGTGAGCTCACTTCATCGTCGGCCTCGTCTTTGCCCCCCGGCTAGATGCTGGCCAAGAGCAGTCCCATTTTTAATAAAAATATATATATAAACCAATAAAAAATCTGTTTCAGAGCGTACAACCGAAGCCAATGTTGTTTTAGATATAATTTCAGTTAAGTACACGTGTTAAGACTCAAATAGCAGTGAGCGGGGCACGCGTAGAACCGATGGCGGTTGGGGTTCAGAAAGGTTCTTGAGAGGCGACCACGCATCGAAAGATGGAAAGTGGGAAGGCGCCCGATAAAGGTAGAATGACGATCTGGTCAAGATTGCGGGAAGCCATTGGATGAGGACGGCGCAAGACCGGTCATTGTGGAGCTCCATGGCAGAGGCTTTACTCTAGCAGTGGCCGTCTTTCGGCTGATATGATGTGGTATATACAGGATGTTTTTATTGATTTCCATTCCTTCTAGCATATAGCCGTGTATAGCCATAGAAACGACGTAGCATATTTAGTTTTTCAAAATTCAAGAAAAAAAAATCTTTTTTCATGCAATATAATTAATTATATCACCAAGGGAAGGGGGAGGGGGCTTTTTAAAGCACGAGTAAACACGTTACTCGTCTTGCGTCGCGTCGCAGTCACAGCTGCGGTAGTTGTGTGTAGACCCGCTAGTAACAAGATTTTGAATCTTGGCTAGATTTTTCGCTCCCGGATCCCCTAAATTTGTAAGTTTCATAAAAATTATTAGAACCGTTCGCGAAATCCCCGAAATAAAAAATTATCTAACTATTATTATTCACCTTATTTATTTCTTTTTCTTAGGTTAGATTTTTTCCAATAAATTTATCAAATGTAAAATATAAAAAATACACGTACAAAGTATAAAAGCATTATAAAAAACCTAACCTAGAGTGCCGCCGGCAGCGAGGCGGACCTAAGCTACCGGTGGTTAGGGCGACAGAGAGAGGAACCTCCGGACTATCCGCGCCGTGTCCAGGAGTACCGCCTTCTGTATTTGACCCTTGACCCAGCCATCTAACGAGAGTCTCTTGAGATGTTGGTCGAGACTCTTCGCTATTAGACCGTTCACAGAGATGACTATCGGGACAATAATCGTTGAATCAACATCCCACATGGCGGTTACCTCATGTGCCAAGTCTAGGTACTTGCTGACTTTGTCCTTCTCAGCTTTCACGAGGTTCTCGTCATGGGGGATGGTGATGTCAACGCGCACTGCCTGGCGCTTCAATCGATCTGTCAGCACGATATCAGGCTTGTTGGCTACAATAGTCCTGTCTGTGATGACAGATCGATCCCAATAGAGCGTTGCACGACCATTTTCGAGAACTGGCGCAGGTGTGTACTTATAATACGGCACTTCGAAGTCCACAAGACCGTATAAAAGAGCAAGCTGCTGGTGAATAATCCTGGCCACCAAGTTATGTCTGTGCTAGTACTCGCCGTTAGCAAGATGACTACAACCAGAAATAATATGCCTGAGTGACTCTCCGGGACGGCGGCATGCCCGACAAATGTCGACCGTACCGTCCTTCAGGATATATTTCCGGTAGTTGTTCGTCATGATAACCTCGTCCGCAATTGCACAGACAAAACCTTCAGTGTCCCCAAAAAGATCCCCAAAACGTAGCCAGTTCACCGATGCGAGCAGGTCTACGCCGGGCCCCGTAAGGGCCTTGTAGAACCACCCATGTAGCTCCTTACTCTTCCATACCGCCCTGCGGTCCTCGATGCTTAGTACTTTAAATCTGCGCCAGTTCTCGTTTGCCATGGAGAGCGGGGTGAAAGATGCGTCTGCTGCCACTACGTCACGATGCATCCCACACTCACTGTTTAGAAAGTAATCCCTGAGACTGCACACTTCGCGGTTGTGGAGGTCTTTGGCATTTAAGAAGCCGCGACCTCCAAGCTTCCGCGGGATGTACAGTCTCATAACAGAAGATCGTGGGTGTAGCATACGGTGCGCAGTGAGCAGTACACGTACCCTTCGATCCAGGAAATCGAGCTCAGTCTGAGTCCACCTTAATATGCCAAAGGAGTATGTGAGCAAGGGCATCACCCAGGCGTTGAAGGTGCGAACCTTATTGCCGCCCAACAAAAAACTATTGAGTACTTTTGTCAGGCGACAGAAGAAGCGCTCCCTCACCGCCCGTTTGATGTCCCCACCCTCGATACCCAAAGACTGTGACATACCAAGATACTTATAGGTTTCTGCTTCGGAGAGAGATCTGAGAGCCATTGTCTCAGAAATATGTAAATTTGTGGAATTTACAATTGTCCCCCGCTGTACATGCATGACGGCACACTTATCGACACCAAATTCCATTTTGATGGCACTACTGAAGACCTCTGTGGTTTTCAGTAGCTCCAACAGGTCATGTTTATTTGGTGCAAATAGTTTTAGGTCGTCCATGTAGAGCAGATGAGAAATGACCTCACCCTCTCTCCGTAGCTGGCAACCTAGTCCCGAATCCTTCAGCAGGGTACTGAGCGGATTCAGCGCTAGGCAAAACCACAAGGGACTCAGACTATCACCCTGAAAAATACCTCGCTCAATCCTGATGGAATCCTGCGGGCCAGAGGGGCCCTCTCCTCCCCCGGGTTGACGAAGGACTGTGGTCCACTGCCCCATGCAAGCAACTAAGAAGGATCTCAAAACTGCATCCACTTTATACAGTTCTAAGATCCTCCTCAGCCATGAATGAGGCACCGAATCATAGGCCTTCTTATAGTCAATCCAGGCGGCCGAGAGGGTCCCTCTGTTTCGTCGGACTCGTTGGCAAATGGTCATGTCTATGAGGAGGAGCTCTTCAGTACCACGTGACCCAACCCTACATCCATTTTGAGCGGGGGCCAGAATGTTGTTCGCAACAATGTGCGTGTTAATTTTTGCTCTCAAAATGGATGTAAGGAGCTTGTATAGCGTCGGCAAGCTATTATTATTATTAAATTAGCTAATTATTATTATTAAACTTGGTGTCCTGTATAAGGTGAGGCGGTATTTCACACGGAAACAGCTTCTTTCCTTGTACCAAGCTCAAGTTCGATCGTGCATGGAGTACTGCTCCCACCTTTGGGACGGTTCCGCTAAATATTAATTAGCGGCCTTGGATTCGGTAGAGCGCCGTACTCGTAGGCTTTTCGAGGACGATCCGGTGGTTGAATCTAAGTTACAGAGCTTGGAACACTGCCGTCGAGTCGCTTGTTTGTCTGTTTTTATGGAATTACATGACTTAGTTCCCCGTTCCATCGCCGGACGTCCAGACGTGGTGAGCGGTTGCATCCTTACGTTGTCAGTCTACCATTTATTCACACGAAGCGATTTGCTTCTTCTTTCCTAATGCGAACAGCTAAGGATTGGAATTTGCTGCCGCCGTCTGTATTTCCTGATACATACAATCTGGGTCTCTTCAAGACAAGAGTGAATAGGCTATTACTGAACCAGCGAGCAACATCTTAGGTCTTGTCATCGCTTTCCATCAGGTGAGACTAAGGCCAATCGCTGGTCAGTCTATCATAAAAAAAAATATATATAAGAATTCCTTGTTTAAAGATATTATATAGATTCTTGTAGCAATGCTAAGCCCCAGCGTGCGGTGTTCCAATTATGGAATGAGCTCCCTGCCGAAGTTTTCCCGAGGGACTACAGTATAGGGTTCTTCAAGAAAGGAGTGTTTAAATTCTTAAAGGGTCGGCAACGCGCATGTGACACCCCAGGAGTTGCAGGCGTCCATAGGCTGCGGTGACCGCTCACCATCAGGCGGGCCGTACGCTTGTTTGCCACCGACGAGATATTAAAAAAATAGTAGTTTTAAAGAAATTAATCTTAGTTGTACAGGACTACAAATTATTGTACAGAAACTTCTTAACAGCTCTCATTGTCACATTGGAAACTATCCCCGTTGCATCAAATATTCCCTCAGTAAGTGGGAAAGAATGCTTTCAAAAGAAAATTGAATGTAGCATGAAAAATGCAAGCTCGAGTTCGATATGGCTCAGTTAACGGCACGGGGCTTAGGAAATGTTGGAGATGAATAAGAAAAACCAAAAAATCTCTCTCCCTCTTTCTCTTTATATCCGGAATTCTGAAACGAAGTTATTCGTCAGCGAGTACATTACTAAAGAGGCCGGGAAAAGAAGGGTTGCAGGCTAGGTAGATATAGACACGCGATATACGTAGATATAGACGCGGATAGGGATACGCGACTTGCAACCCAACGTTTATCGCCGAGATTTGTATAGTGCTTTTCTCAAATATATGCAATGAAATAAAAAATACACCACTCAATAATCAAATTTACAGACGCCATGTTTGGCATCAAAATTTTAAAAATAAACACTTCCCGGCCTAGGCCTTCTATTTTGTATGAAATTCCTTTACAGTTCTCCCGTGTTGTTCCGCCCGCAACGTGATACTTTGATGTGAATCCTGTTATAACGCACGTAATGACGAAATTTCCTTGCAGGTTTGAGAAAAAGTTAATTTATTTCATTTATCTGAAGTACTTGTCTTTATAAGTTTTTCCAGGGCATGTTCTTAATAAGTTTTTAGTTTCTTCCCAATCATCTATACTCATGGCCACACATTATATATCACTACAAACTTATTAAATGCCGTCTGAAAAATGTAATACGCCCCGTGTTCTAATAATTTTCTTTAATATCTGTGATATATGTCTGTGAAATCATCCGCAAATATAACATGGTACCGTCTTATTCTTGGAAAGGAACAAACAAGGAATCACAAAAGGGAATAAAACTCTATTCATGTTCAGATGTAGGTCGACAAGGGATTAGGTTGTGTAAGAAATAAATGCATGTCACTTATGCCTTATGACTATGACAATACAAATGGTTATTCGCTGGCTTAAAGGAGGCGAAGGGTACGGCAAGACATTCTCCATACAAAGGTTGTGCAAGTTTTATTCGTTAGTTTTGACACTTCAGCATTTAATTTTAATTTTTGCTTGTACATATTGGATAAACGCGGAACTTGAAGTTGAAATTTTACATTATTTCAAAAAAAATAATAATAAACATATACATAAAAAAATTAAAATTAAAAACAACAACTAGAAGAAATAGCTAACAGAAAAATAAGCATATTAACAAAAATAATAACTGTATCGCAAACACAAACGAAGAAAAACGTACACAAAGTTTGTATGGAAAGAGCTTGCGTACCCCTTTACCTTAAGATAGAATTAGTTGTCAAAGTAGAGAAATGTCCAACGGAGAGTTACATCAACAAAACTTACGATTCGATTACAATTCGATCAACATATTGTGTTGTCAAACTTTCTACGCAATCGAATTTTAACAAACACCGCTTTTGACACCGACAGTTCTGGATTAGCTGCGTGTAGGTATATTTCAATAAACAGATTGAATTTGAAATGGGTTTGAATTGGATAGTCTATAGATCCGCTAGTAGACTCTTTGCTTATTATCCACCGTTGTAGTAATAAAAAGGAAAATAATGCTGATTTGAATCCTGGAATATGACATTCTATGACTTCTTCTTCTTCTTTCTATTTAAGAGTTTCACGCTTGTCGGTGCAGTTCTCTCCAGTCCGTTCTACTTAATGCCAGTTCCTTGACTTCTCGATACGACCCGACGTCTGCATTTTTCTTGATCTGGTCCATATAACTAATCCTCGGCCTTCCTCTTCCTCTCCTTTCCTCAATTTTCCCCTCCATTATCGTTTGTATTAGATCGTCGTGTCGTATCAAGTGACCTATCATTTTCCCTCTCCGAGTTTCCATTGTATGAGACTTTCCCAATTTTGTTTTAGTTAGGGGGGGTTAGGTAATCATCCTCAACATCATCATTTCAGCTGAAAGACGTCCAGCGCTGGACACAGGCCTCCCAGAAAGAGTTCATGTGACACTAAAATGTAATTAAACGGTGCACTCACGTCTTGAAGGTCGCAATTGCACTTATCGTGAGTCACGGGAGTTTTCTATATAAAATTGAGTTTAATTTAGGTAATGTTTATATGATACTGCCATTATGGCTAACGACTCCTACGGTGGCGGTGCGACACAACTATTATTACATTAAATCATGTAAAATGTCACCTAACTCATTTCACTATAACACGCGGACCGCTTATTTCACAATTATATACACACACTAAAACCTTATGCCTTTAAGATAAAGCTCAAGCTAGTATACATGTTTTTGATCGTGTACACGTTAAGCTAATGCTGCTGGTAATGTATCACTGCCACGCCATCGCCAGACGTAATTATAGAGGGTTCCGCACACATTTTAGTTCTCGTAACACAAAGGAGGTATATTTAAGTCCGTTTCTTTTGTAATTGCAATTTGTTCTCTCGCTTCCATGCATGCGAGGTAAGCATATCTAAACGAGCTCGTGAAATATTGAAATATAGGGGGGCGGAAATCGCTGGTGTCACCCAGTGGCGTGTTCAATGCCCAATTGATGGCTCCCGGGTTACATCCGCATAAAGAAGTCACCTAGTATGGACCTCTAGATTGACGCGACTAATTTAGAAGCCAGCGCTCACGTTGAAATAAAATCCTTTTACGGAATGAAGATACTCAGAATAACCAATATAAACTTAAATTATTCAATACTGTATTTTACTCGCAAGTCTCAACACAACTTCCTAAAACGATTACGGACCCCTGTATATCGTAGAACACGGAACCTCATGTAGGGGCTTGTCGCAAATTGCAATCCCCGCCTGTTTGGACTTGACACGATTAGACGACCCTGTTTCCTAAGAAATTGGTCCAGCGCAGTCTACGCCGTTATTTGTAAACGGCCATCAAACTTATTTTAGTTAAATGATAAAATCCGTTAGAAAATTTTGAGAACAACACAAAACAAATTTTGGCTGCACAGTTTTAAATAAGGTTTTTCTTTTTCTATTTCTATATATAACGCAGGCTTGTTTTGTTTTTTGAGTAAGGATGTTCCAATCGAATATGTGATAGTATTGAAATGGTAATACTATCACAATTCCTTTAATTGGCTTTGTATTGTTACCTAGTCACTTTAATATTTCTGTAGCTGTTGATACTCCTTTAACTAAATAAATAAATACGTTTGTTAAACAATGTTTTCTGAACAACGGAATAGAACTGATTTTAATTCTACTAGGTATAAGAATTTAAAAACAACACATTCTTTAGTCATGGAGAACTATAATACTATGACGATTTTTTTTAAGGGTTTTGCCAGTAGTTAAGAGGTAGACATATTATATTATACTCGTACATATCACAATACAACAGATAGCCAGACAAAATATATTTTGATTCCCGAATGAAATATTATTGAATAGATTCAAAGCGAGCAGTCGCGGTCAAAAGTTAGCGCCTAAAAACGAAATCAACTCAGATATTCAAATCAAATTGAAACTGAACAAACGAAAAAGTTTACAGAAAATTTTTGATTTCGTTTTCTGCCTTTCGGCATTTATATTGAAATTCACAGCGGAATTATGCTGCGATGCAGATCCCAAGTTAAAAAGAGATTAAGTGTTCCGGTTTTAGACGGGTTTCGAGGTGTTATTCTATGGAGTTCCAGAATTATTCGGCCCAACAATTCCCTAAGACAAATTATGCAAAATGTTTTCGATGCATAACCAATGGGAAGGGCTTGAGTTTAGAGGTTATATAAACAGAAAGTTAAGTTTATCTGTGAATTATAGAGCCAGAGACTTCGTTTGTCCATCTGTCGTAGATAAGTGAATGAAAATGAACTGATTTTGATACAAATGTTGTTATTGATAGATTGTACTCTGCACCCGGGTACTCTATACATTTCTGGGGAAATATTAGACAAAAGGGGTGATTACACTGATTACGCGTAAGGTAAACTAAACAACATTTTCCATATATATTGTCCGTTGTAATTCTTAAACTCCTACATGTTAAAGAACCCTTAAGGCCTTCTTATAAATTATAATATTAGGCCATTCAGGCAAAAGACAAAAAAAAATATTTCGGATCATTAAAAATCGATAATTTATTTCGGATCATAAATACGATCGATATTAGGCTGCTGTAAGCATACTCGTATTACTGCTATCTGTTAGATTATATTACGTATGTTACGTAGACCTCGCAATGTTTTTTTTTTATTTTTTTAAGTTCCAAATTTCCAAAAAACTGGTACCGCCAAAAAAATCTGAATAATTATAGAACCTGCTCACAAAATTTCACGAGAATCGATTGATAAATGCGACCTATAGAGGTGAACATTCGGACAGACATACGATAAAATTTTGTATATTATTTCAAATTTCAACATTTCCAAAAACTGACTCGACAAAAAAAATCTATATAACATTTCTGATTAGGAATGCGACCTGTAGAGGAGAACATCCGGACAGACAGACAGACATACGAAAGAATTTTTGTCGAAACCTGAAACGGAGACGCGTCGGTCGCTCGGTCAACAAGCCTCTCTGCTGTCACTCTCAGGATGCTGTTCGTACCAGCTTGACGCGTCGCTTTTATATACTGGAAGAATAAATCAATATTAGAATTATGAATACGAATTACGAGTACAATGCAAATCAGATTATTTGTCGGCTAATCAGCTTTCTTATAGATCTTAGTTCATTGCTATATTATTAGGTACTTGATGATGGTTTTCATTTCCCTGGGCAACTTGGAAGTCCCTCAATAGACTGCGTACTGGTGTTGGCCGCAGTAAAGACAGCCTGTGCAGGTGGGGTTTTATCGAGGCATCCTCTAATCGCTACGTGTGTGGTGTCACCCCACAAACCTTGGCTCACCTCACCAACTACCCGGCTTGCCCATCCTCCTGTTACAGGAAGACCTGTTCAAGGCTAAGCAAATGGCATTAGACGTTGCTGGTTTTTGGGCCAGTACAATTTAGCATAGCACAGCCATCGACTTGATTAGAAGAAGAATTGATGGTTTTCATAATATGCTTTGCTAATTAAGGGTTATCCTTGCCATCCCTGATAAATTATAGTAAAATTAGTATTTACGTTAACATTTTTCGGAACTACTACAATTTTAATAGGTACAGTCGACTACAAAGAGATCGGTCCACTCAAAGTTACAAAAATATGTATTCGCGTCTTTATTGACTTAACATTAAGATCGTGGATACGTACATATTTTTGTAGCGTTGGCTGGATCGATCTATTTGTAGACTTTGTAGTCGACTGTACCAGAAATCAATATATATCATGAAGAACAATATATGTCCTGCAGGACATAACGAGTCACGTGGTCTTCCTCAAAATTCACACATTCACTTTAGAAAATTATTAGAGAAAATAAATCACCAAATTGGCATTTTAATAAATATGAAATTTTGTCATATACATTCCAGAATATTTTTTTTTTTACTCCGGATAGGTTTGCGCTTGACCACAAATCACCTGATGATAAGCGATATTGTGGTCTAGGATGGAGCGCGCTTACCTAGTAAAAACCGGTTCACTCTCATCTTGAAGACCGTAAGGTTGTAGTTTTCAGGGAACAAGGATTCCGGCAAGGAGTTCCACAGCTTGGCTGTTCTCACAATAAAGGAGGAAGCGAAACGCTTCGTGCGAGTTTTTGGAACTGCCACCGTAAAACGATGTCGCCTTGCCGTATCCCTGGTCGTCCGATGGTAGAAGGGAGCGGGGGGTATTATACTGTGCAGTTCATCAGCACACTCCCCGAAATGCAACCGAAAGACTAGCAACTTTGCGGCGATGTTCTAAACTGTGCAGTTTCGCATTGCAAAGAGAGTCCTTTCCTATGAGCTTCTTGGCACGTTTCTCGATTGTTTCCAACGCCTCAAGCTGGTATTTAGCCGATCCAACCCATAAATGCGAACAGTACTCCATGCACGTTCGTACCTGTGCTTGATATAAAGTAAGCAACTCTTTCGGCTTAAAGTACCGTCGCACTTTTGAGAGGATGCCCAGCTTTTTTGCAGCTAACTGAGCCTTAGACTCAATGAAGGAGCCAAAGTTGAGAGTCGGAGACAATGTTACACCTAGAAGCTCGAGGCGGTCGGTAATCGGCACGGTTACATCTCGGAAAGTAGGGGCCAGATCAAATGGCCTCTTTTTTGCGGAAAAAAGACACGCCTGGGTTTTTGCGGCATTGAACCCAACCAGATTGGCATCGCCCCAATCGGAAACTGCCTTGAGAGAAAGGTTCAAACGCTCAACTATGGCTTCTCTGTGAGACTGGATTTCGACCGCACTGGCTCGCGCTGTGGATATATAGCTCTCTACGACAGTGCTGTCGTCCGCGTACCCAATGATACCAGGATTTAGCAGGTCGTTGATGTGGAGCAGAAAGAGAGTCGCAGAGAGCACTGACCCCTGGGGGACACCACGCTGTACATAATGTACAGCCAGCTGCAGAAAAACGTGACCCCCCCTACATAGAAGTTTTGTAGGCTGCACGGTCAGGCTTCTCTGCAGCTGGTTTTCTTACTTCTTTGAAATAATGATCAGTTTTGACAAGAAACTTGTTTTATGTCTATTTTAGTGCGCGGGCGACGAGCACATCATATCGAGTCAACACTAGCGCGAGACCAAAAATTTGGCGACGGTCGAGCCTTAAGCAATGCGTCGGACGGTCCTCAGTCCTCTTATTCAAAAACTGGATCGTCCTCACCTCTCACCTCGCCCGTTTTTATATGGAAACTGTCAAAATTTGACAAATGATAGTTTCCATATAAAAACGAGTGTGTGAGGTGACAGGAGGGAACGATTCGGTTTGGGAATAAGAGGGCAGGACGCTGACAGTAAGGACGCATATGTTGTTGCAGGTTTGCGTGCAGTACGGTTGAGGTGAAGTGGACGTTGTTCAAGATTTTATGCATGCAGCCCGTGTAGGGTTGCCAGATGTCCGGCTTTAGCCGTACATGTCCGGCTTTTGACAGTCCTGTCCGGCCACTTTTTTTTCATTTCCGGTTTTTGTCCGGCTTTTGCAAATTAAGCATCGAATAAAAATATAGACAATACAAGCAACAAAACAAAAAAAAATATAATCAAGGTAGGCTTTATAAAGTTTAGCGCCTGGTAAAAATGGTATGTCGGGCTTTTTGGCCATTATATCCAGCTTTTTTAAAGGCTATGCCCGGCTTTTGAAGTTTAGAACCCGGCAACCCTAAGCCTGTGGATCAAATATACGAAACGAGCTTACAATAAGCTGCAGAATAGTGATGTGGCTGCCTGCCTATGCAGTGCATCTGGGATGTTTGCGGAGGCTCGGATGGATGAGTTCCATTTCCATGCAATAATGCGAAAACGTATTTTTTGCCGAGTGAGGGACAGCTCCAACAGTTATCTTGCCGAAATAGCAGAGAGACTTGATAATACCTTTTATCAGTAACTGAAATGATTGCGATGTTTAAAAGAAAAAAGAAACCTGTAATTATACTAATTATCCTTACTAGTATAGTTGTATCGCGTTGCCGACGCTTTATTGATTTGATGATTCGTTCTGTCGTCAGCTAGAGACAAATGAATAATATTCATAACTAAACCCTTTTTTTAATTCAACTAATGCATAATAGTAATAAAACTAGATTTGTCCTATTTTAGATTTTCATCCCAACGGTACACTATCTCATAAACAATTCTCTACTAATTCATAACTGAACAGCTGGCAGTCATTGACATGACAACCTACCTACCTAGTTTTACTCTGGTATCAATCAATATAGCCGTATATGGATATACCCGAGCTCCATATTCGGTATGCAATCCACTCAAATGCTACAAGCAAATAGGGTACAGGCACAGAAATAGGCCGTCTGGGGTAAAGATATCCTAGATGCAGCTCGCGTTAAGCCGCTCTTATAATAGACGGCGGTATTAAGGGGAGAGCACACGAGAAACACTGAAAACAATGTTTTAGGTCAGAATGTCAAAATCGTGTAAAAGCAAAAGGTCTTTATTTTTCAATTTAGGCATATTATATGCACCTATAATGTAAATAAGCTACAACCGGTTCGGAAAACCGAAGAAAACCGGCGTAAGAAACTCGGCGAGGTGTCAGTTTTACAAAACACTATACATCGTATATTTTAATATACATCGTACAGATACTACAAAATTACAATGCTACAGTAGAAAACCTTTTTCGCGATTCATTACCCGTGCAGGACGTTATCACTGCCAAACACCCCTATCCATCGTTTACCTTGTAAAATGCTTTTAAAATAAGTGTTGGTTTCACTACAGATTTGAATTTAGAATGGCTAAGTTCAGTAATGTGTTTAGGAATTTTACTGTAATATCCATACGTCCATACGCTACAGTGTACGGTGTGTGCTTACATCAGGTAGGACGTATGCTTGTTTGCCACCGTCGTAATATAAACAAACAGTCCATATGCTCTTAAATTGAACAGCAAAATGACTTATAATGTGGAGAGACTCGAACATGATTATACATGCTGACAAAGGATATCATCATCATCATATCAGCCGAAGGACGTCCACTGCTGGACATAGGCTTCCCTTAAAGAGTGCCACAATGAGCGGTCCTGACCCACCCGCATCCAGCGGACTCACGCGACCTTTACCAAGTCATCAATCCACCTTATGGGGGGGTCTGCCCACGCTGCGTCTTCCAGTACACGGTCGCCAATCGAGAACCTTTGACTTGTAAGCCACTTTTTGGTTAAAAAAAATTCCGATCCTAGTTCCGAATGTATGCACTCCGCCTTATTATACAGGCGGCTCAGATAAAATTGAGTATCTATTTGTGATCTGGAAAACTCCAGCTCCAGGCAGTATCATAAAACTAGTTCACCCTATACAAACATGCATCATAGCAATGGTAGGCGGATACCTATCGCAATTGCAATACCTGCATACCTATTTAGTTTAGAACTAAGAAATAGTCGTATTCTACAGTGATATAAATAATAAATGAAGGGTCCACGGAAAGAAATTTCAAAAGCAATTTGCACCTTATGTCTTTATTAGTTAGGTTGCTTTTTGTTATGAAATTTAAGTGGTCCGGACATATTTTTTCCGTGGACCCTGATAGTGAATTGTTTTATTATAGATTTTCATTGTTATCAATTATCATTGGTCGGCCTGCTTAGCCTAGTTGGTAGTGACACTGCCTCCGAAGCTAGAGCTCCCGGGTTCGAATCCCGGCAAGGGCATTATTTGTGCATTTACCACGGATATTTGTTCCTGGGTCTTGGATGTTTCTGTATTTATCTATATAAGTATGTATATCGTCTTCTAGTACCCATAGTTTAAGCTTGCTTTGCTTAGTTTGGGACTAGGTCGATTTGTGTGAGATTGTCTCCCAATATTTGTTCCCCAATATTTATTTATTATTATTTTTATCATTTGTGACGCAAACGATTTCATCATCAATTTTTGACGATCTTTGAGTTGATACTCTTCGATCAAAACTGTAGATATATTTAGCTTACTATGGGACTAGTTCGATTTGTGTAAAAAAAATGTCCCCTAATATTTATTATTATTATTATTATTTAGGGCATTATGGCACAAACGGTTATCGGTTCTTCAATCCTTTATCTACATTTGCAAAAGTCGAATTTGTTTTTTTTTTAATGATTTATACAAACATGGTCCAAAAAGCTCTATTTTCGATATTAGTATGTTGTTTATGTATAGCCTGACCAGTGCCTATTTGGACCTGGCCATGTTGCGGATTTTCAGTGGAAATAATTTATTTCATGGCAATGTTTTTTTTTGACAACAGACGTTCGAAGTCATTGTATGTCACCGATGTAAACAAAACGAAAATAATTCTACATATTTCAGAATAATAATCGATTTTGCAATCAAAATATCCAGTAAACTTCATCAAAATCAAAAAATCAAAAATCAAAATCCCGATACAAAAGAAATAATTTTAAATACATTTAAATGGTTGCGGCAGAAAAAGGACGAAGGATTCAGCAGCATTCTAATAAACAATGTTTTGAAATCAGTTGTTTACATGACGGGTACTGATATTCATAGTGCGGTTGTAATGAACTGGGTATCTTTAAAAAATAAATATTGCCATATAAAATAAATATTGCCATATAACATGCTGTTTGCAGCGACATCATCTCAGGTCCAAATCACTGCGTTATAAACAACAGCGACATTATCTCAGGTCACAATCAACTGGTCAGGCTATACTTATGACCATTATGTTTGAGCACCGTAGGTTACGACAGGCAGAATACATGTGTCGACAAGTTTACGCTTGGGTACTATCCAGTACCTCGATAAATAATATTATCATTACTGCTATCTCATCTTAAATGGGTTGAAATAAATCAAATAACTAGGTTGAGAAAAATCTTCCAAAGATTTATTAAAAGTTTCAATCGCCAAAGTTGAATTTAACGCATATTTAAAGAGGTGCAGGTTCAAGTAATGGGACAAGTTGGAACGGCGTGGCCTTAATAAAGTTATTATGAAATTTTCTTTGTTAACAAAGTTAGGGACAGTTCTATATAATAGTTTTATATCATACTAGCTTTTATCCGTGACTTTGTCCACGTGACGTTTATACCGTACCTCCGCACAAAAATCTGACTCCTTCCTCCTCCTTAGGGGATGATTTCCTGGTTAAACATTATCCTATTTATCCTATATGCTTTCCCGGGGCTCGAACTCTCTCCATACGCAATTTCACCTAAATCGGTTCAGCGGTTTAAGCGTGAAGAGGTAACAAACAGACAGTGTTAATTTGGCATTAATAATATTGGCATTCAAATAATACTATTTGAAAGATGGAAATGAATATATTTGTTTCAATAATAAAGGATATAATTAATAAAAACATATACCTATAATAAAACTACTATTAAATTAAAATAACTAAAACTAAACCTTTAACTTAAAAAATATAAATAAAATAATTAATTAAATATGAGACCTGGGCCTCTTGGCAGTGTGCCCATCACGCAGGCAGCATTCCCGCGCTGAACTGCTATCGCGATTCTTTGCGCGAGAAAGCCACCGGCGCGAGGGTCGCCTGTCGTCTTCCTCAACCTTCTGCTGATTTCCCTGTCGAGCTCCAGCGCACCCTTACCCCAAGGACCCAGTGTCTCGACGCCGAAAGCAAAGAAATGATATTGGGCGCCGAGACAGCTGTATTTCGAGACCTTCAGGCGTTCCCGGGCGTCTGCCGCCGCCCCCGCACGTTTGGCAGTTGCTGGCAGGTAGGACGCCGCCAGGGTGTCTGTACAGGTGACGTCCCACACCAACGCACGGCCCGTCTTCCAGGGTATCAACGACATACCGTCAGGGCGCTTGCCATCGCTCCGCACAATCTGAGGCTCCAGAGCAGCGGGAACCTTAGCACTGACGACCGCCCTTCTGATAATGTCGTTGAGAGCGGCGTGGCGGGATAGACGGCCGGCGCCCGAGGAGCAGGAGAGGCCATGGTGGCCGAGTCGGTCCACTGGAGCCCCACAAGAAACACAGGTGTGACCTGTGCAGATCCCAGCTCCCAGCCGGAGACCGACAGCTATTCGTAAAGTGTCTGGGTCGATTTAAGTTCCAGTATTGGGTGAGGGATATGCATGAAGCCAGTATCCAGATTCTGATATTTATTTGGTTTTGGTTTGGTTTGGTTTTTTATTTGGTGTAGATGCAATCACAATCACTGCGCAATATTAAGTAGGTACATAGCATTCATTTAAATAAAATATGAATTATTAAAAGCAATACAACAAAAAGGATACAACTCTCAGCATATGCCAATAGGTTTTCAGGGCACCCGAGTCCGTCCATTTGTAAACATTTTTGTTCTATTAACACGGGGTGTTCAGTGGTTAAGACTGACCAATAGGTGTGCTCGCGAGGATGTTGTGCTGAGAGAGCAGGACTTGAAGTAGTCTACAGCTGACAATGAAACGAAACCTTATATCAAACAAGCGTCGGCAGCGCGCTATTGGCTGTTACAGAGTTGCAAGCGGCCGTAGGCTACGGTGTCTGCTTACCATCAGGCAGGCTGCATGCTTGTTTGCTGTCATGAAAAAATTGTAAACTTTTGAGCTAAGGACGACGTACAAAATTAATTATGAATACAGGGTTCGTAAACGACCGTGTTTTTACCGCATTTGGTCCCACTTCAGTATTTTTCGGCCCAATTTCGGGCGTTATGTAAGGCTGAAAAAGTTGTAAGCCCCTTTTTATTCTGAAGAACAAAGGGTCCACCTGTTACCGGTATGAATTATAATATTACCGAGGACGCATACACAACGTTTAGGGCAAGCTGATTCATAATATTTATTTTATTTTATACCACTTCGGTGGCAAAAGTGTACCACGGCCACCACCACCATATCAGCTGAAGGACGTACACACAGGCCTCCCCTATTTAATGGTGGGTAAATGCCACAATCGCCGCAGTTGGCATGCGGGTTGGTGATCGCAGTATCTCCACCGCACTCGAGGGATGCTGCTGCCCATCCCACGGGTCTTGCTCGTAGTTTTAGGACATACCCGGGTCCAGGACATACCTATACAATAACATTCACTTGCAAATTTCAAAATAAAGGGAAAATTGAAAAATTTAAAGCTCCGAGCAGGATTCGAACCTGCGACATCTGGCATACGCGGCCAATCGCTCTAGCCTCTGAGCTATCGGAACAACCAAGCTCGTGCTCGAAATCCCTCACTAGTTCCCTCTTACAACGCCTAAGGGAGGGAGGGGGGAGGGAGGGAGGCTTTTCTTTTTTAAAATTTTCCCTTTAATTTGAAATTTGGAACTTTCTTTAGCCGCGTTACTGCTTAATACAAAATTAACATTCACTTGTTCGCAATAATAGAACTTATTAACAACCCTCCGCTATCACGACCTCCAATTAACTGTGTCCGTTGGTTTTTTTTTTTTGGACCTGACTGTGGCTCTATAAGCCGAGCCCATTAAAGCGATAGGAATACGCGGTGGGAGAGTTGCCTGGGGAAAATCCAGGGGAAAACCTCCGACACGACCGCGAATCGAGCTACTGGGAGTTTTGTCGCTGGTTCACTAAACCTAGCCTAGCTGAGAAGAGTCCAGCAAGAAACTCAGCTAGGCCCGACCTGCGTCGGACTGACTCTACCCGGTATGCGGCGGTACCGGGACGAATAGGGACTATATGTGTCTGTGTTGTCGCGATCGCGCGGTGGACGTCCCCGCCGGCGGGAAAGCCTAAGTGTCTGAGTTGGACGCCGTAAGCAGAGTGTCCTCCTTTTTATACCCTGATAGTTGGGTAGACACCCTTTTTAGAATTAAAAACTACCTTACATTAAAAATGTTAAAAACTAACTAGTACTATTAATCAGTGTTAATTATCGAAAAACCCTACCTGATGTAACTTCAAACGAAACTTTTTATCGGAAAAGTTTTATTATAGAGGTAGTGGTTTAGTCTGTCATGATTCTAGCACGCCTTTAGTATATAGTAGATTGTATGACAATGGTCTAAAATAAGGGGGGTATTCCACTCATCCAATATCTTTGTCCAATATACATTTGATCAAAGAAATTGGATGATTTCATCCAACTTGGATGGGACCCCGACATTTGATCAAATATTCTGATGACAGTTAAATCAATATGGCTACGCATGAAAAAGAAGAAAACTTGGACAAAGATATTGGATGAGTGGAATGGGTCTCCGTCAAAGAACTTTGATCAAAGATTTGACAAAGAAATTGAAGAAAGATATTGGATGAGTAGAATACCACCCCGTATTAAACTCATCCAATATCTTTGATCAAAGAAATTGGATGATTTCATCAAACTTGGATGGGACCCCGACATTTGATCAAAGATTCCGATGACAATTAAATCAATATGGCTACTATATGGCAATATGACAATTAAAAAAATAAAACTTGGACAAAGATATTGGATGAGTGGAATGGGCCTACGTCAAAGAACTTTGATCAAAGATTTGACAAAGATATTGGACGAGTGGAATACCACCCTAAGCCACATCACCACGAGATAGTTGTTCGACCGCCAATATGGCTTTTAGACCAGAGTTATACACTCTATTTTTCACTTCGATTGCGGGAAAATAAATAAACAAAAAACCGGCCAAGAGCGTGTCGGGCCACGCTCAGTGTAGGGTTCCGTAGTTTTCCGTCCGTCACATTAAGTACAGAAACACAAAACCCTAAAAACGGGCCCACAGAGGACGGTGATAACTAAAGAAAGAGTTTGGATTATACGGTTAAATTACAAACTTAGTTCAGAAATTATTTTTGTAATTTTTTCAAAAACTATTCAACCTATCAAGTTCAAAATAATTTTCCTACAAAGTTTTTATAAAGTTCTACTTTTGAGATTTTTTTCATATTTTTAAAACTTATGGTTCAAAAGTTAGAGGGGGGGGGACACATTTTTTTTTACTTCTGGAGCGATTATTTCCGAAAATATTAACATTATCAAAAAATGATTTTAGTAAACCCCTATTTATTTTTAAATACCTATCTAACAATATATCACACGTTTGGGTTAAAATGAAAAAAAAAATCACTCCCCACTTTACGTATAGGGGAGGTACCCTAAGAAAATATTTTTTTCCACTTTTTATTTTACCACTTTGTCGGCGTAATTGATATACATATTAGTACCAAATTTCAGCTTTCTAGTGCTAACGGTCACTGAGATTATCCGCGGACGGACGGACGGACAGACGAACGGACAGACATGGCGAAACTATAAGGGTTCCTAGTTGACTACGGAACCCTAAAAATTATCCTCCAAAAAAGAACAACAAATTCCACAACGAACAAATTTGGCGGCAATGGCGGCATCTTTTTAGGGTTCCGTAGTCAACTAGGAACCCTTATAGTTTGGCCATTTCCGTCTGTCTGTCCGAGGCTTTGCTCTGTGATTGTTAGTGTTGCAAAGCTGCAATTTGGTATGGATATATAAATAAATCAAAATAAATAAATAAATATTAGGGGACATTTTTTACACAAATCGAACTAGTCCCACAGTAAGCTCAATAAGGCTTGTGTTATGGGTACTGGACGACGATATATTTAATAGATATATACTTAAATACATAGAAAACGTCCAAGTCTCAGGAACAAATGTCTCTGCTCACCACAGAAACAAATTCCCTTACCGGGAATCGAACCCGGGACCTCTAGCTTCGGAGGCAAAGACACTACCAACTAGGCTAAACAGGCCGACAAAATATATAAATCAATAAAACTGCGTCGTAAAATAAAATCAATAAAATTTTTTTTAGGTTACCTCCCCTACACTTAAAGTGGAAAAGCATTTTTTTGCTTCAGCCCTATGGTGTGGGGTGTTGTTGGATAGGTCTTTTAAAATGAATGGAGGTCTTCATAAAACACTTTTTGATAAAGTGAATATTTTCGGAAATATTCACTCCAAAAGAAAAAAAAATTGTGCCCGGCCGCTTCTAACTTTTGAACTACGGGTCCAAAAATATGAAAAAGAACATGAAAGTAAAGCTTAATAAAGACTTTCAATGAAAACTATAGTGAACATGTCCGTGAGCTGTTTTTAAGAAATCGTAAAAGTCTTCCCTTCTTAGTAAAAGACGTATGAAACGCTACGAAGGTATTCCCTTGCTTCTTATTGTTTTTTTTATTAAGTAAGTTTAGTGGGCAACTACTCGTACGGAACCCTACACTGAGTAATGAGCATGGCCCGACATGCTCTGGGCCGATTTTTTTTAAACTGCTTTGACACGTAGCTCCACCGCCCGCCCGCCCGGGGGGTACTTATACTTTGGTTGATATCAAATACAGTTTTTTAAATAACCAAATTAGTGCAATTGTCAAATATTTATCTATCAATCAAATATTTATTTATGGGCCGCGTGAAACGAAGGTCTCAGTTTCAGCTTCGGCTAAAACGCTTTCGTATTGACCGGCCGGCGACTTTCCGAAGTTTCTGCTGTTCTCCTCTACAGATCGCAATTCTCATTTGATTCTCGTGAATTTTTTTGAGCAGGTTTGATAACCATGTTTTTATTTTAACGGAATTCAATAAAAACACCCTGTATATAGATATACATTTTATCAAAATTTTGAAAAAACATAATATCCGCGAGTTCTACAGCTCATAGCCTCTATTTTATAATAAAGTCAAAAAGTGGTAAACAACTTTTTGGGTTGACCGTCCTCGCAGTGACTTGGCTGTGTTTTTCCCGCTCGCCATGTAGGATGAATTATGCGAGATAACGTCGCACGTGCGCGACTCACGATCTCCCGATTTCATGGCACTCGAGCTTACACACGTAAAGTAATAGCATTTTGAAAATGTACTCCTCTCCTGTTTGTTTCCGCTTAAATCTAGTAAGCATCTATCATTAAGTTTTCCTTTTCATGCTTCGATAAGTGTCATATTAGGCTTATCACGCGGGCAAAAATATGTATTCATATTTATAATTCACAAAACATTTTAATTTGACCAATCAAGACACATCACCATACTAAATCTAGACACGCAGCAGCATGTCCAGCCAAGTTCACCAGGAACTGGCGGACAGCAGCCATGTGTTATTTTACACGAACCGTTTGGAGCCACTTTTGACCCCTCAATAACTCCAAATCTATTTAACATAAAATAATGAAATTTGGTACTTACATGTATTAAGATCCTTTAGAACAACTAGAACCCCAAATTTCATAAATATTATGATGATGATGTATTGAGATATTAAAGTCCGAAAAACAGCATTTTTACCACTGACTGACTGACTAGTAATCAAAAACCTAACCCACTTCGAGATGACCTAGAAAGGTGAAATTTGGCATTCAGCTTGGTAATTGTGCGTGTACACAGGAAAAAAACAGAAAACAGCAATTTTATTACTTTATTATTATTTTTATTTATGCTTGTTACCTCAGTACTCAGTACTCCGTCATTTATTAATCGATTTGGAAAATTCTTTTTTTGTTTGAAACGGTGTGCTTCCGGGTTGGTCCCATTGTTATCATTGTAAGTAATGATATCCCATCAAAAACATAAATGTGAAAATGGCAGCCAAGTTCAATATGCGAGGCGTGGTTGTCGTCTTCACCAACAATAGAATTGAGATCTAAATGGGTGCGAAGTTTCCGTGGTCCCATCTCAAACCAGTAAGTTCGAGAACTGCAGACACCGGCGCTGACGAAGGCCCGACGGTAAGCCTGGAAAAATACGATGGGAGTAACTCAGGGGTCTATTCTAGGTCAGTTCCTGTTCCTTGTTTATGTAAATGATCTGCCATATATGGTAAGCCGAAGATCAGGCATTGTAATGTTTGCATACTGAACTCATTGAACCAAATAATACCCTCTCCATGATATCTGACTGGTTTGCTGCCAATAACTTAGTATTGAACCCGAAAAAAACGAAATGTATGAAATTCTCTCTAGCGACCTCATCAAACAGAATCCTAGATACAAATATTAAACTTAATGGTCAAACATTAGAATTTGTTACTTCTACTGTTTTTTTTTTATTAAAAATGGGATTGCTCTTGGCCAGCATCTAGCCAGGGGGCAAAGATTCGACTGTATTCTTAGGTATTACATTGGACTCAAAATTGCAGTGGGGTTCCCATAGAACAGCGATAGGAAGTAGGTTGAGCTCTGCTGCATTTGCAGTCAGGAGAATAAGGCAGCTTACCAATGTGGCAACGGCACGGTTAGTTTACTTTGCTTATTTTAATAGTATAATTACTTACGGTCTTATCTTGTGGGGATCAGCTGCAGATATTGAAACTGTTTTTATTTTGCAAAAAAGGGCTATCCGAGCAATTTATAACTTGGGATCGCGTGATTCATTAAGAGAATTTTTTAAAGAAATAGATTATCTAACCCTGCTGTCCCTATACATATTTGTTTTTTTTATTTGTTTGGCAATTTTCCAGCGAACGCTGATAAACCAATAGCCACGAGAAATACTGGGAAACTCAAAATAACCTTCTATAGACTCGTAAAGGCGAAAAAGTCGTTCTTGGGAAATTGTATCAAATTCTACAATAAAATTCCTAAACACATTACTGAACTTAGCAATTCTAAATTCAAATCTGTAGTAAAACAAACACTTATATCAAGAGCATATTATAAGATAAACGATTACATCATGGATAGGGATGTTTGGCAGTGATAGCGTCCTGCACGGGTAATCTATCGCGAAAATATATTTTCTACTGTAGCATTGTTATTTTATATTTAACTATACAATGAATATTGTTTTGAAAAAATGACAACTCGCCGAGTTTCTTACGCCGGTTCTTCTCGTGGCAGAGGTATATTTTTCCGACCGGTGGTAGTTTATTGACGTTCATAGGTGCATGTAATATGCCTAATTTGAAGAATAAACTACTTTTACTTTTTGTTTTACTTTTACGTATACAGGTAGGGCCCTGTAACAGGAGCAAAAAGTGAAACGGTCCACTATTGAGCGAGCCAACAATTATTTCTAAGTGGTCCCAGTCGAAAAAAAAAATAGTTTTTGATTTTTTTGTTTTGTTTAAAGAAATAAAAAATACCAAAAATACCTTTTAAAACCAAACATTTAAAAACTATTATGACTCATAATCATAACTTGATACTACCTCAAAAACTATATTGACTGGCGCGCTATAATCTCGTGGTGTCAAGGTCAATTACTTGGAGGTCATAAATTTAGATCTAAATTTCTCTTAATTGGAAAAGAATTAAGAATATTGGGACACTGTGAGTTACTGCGGAAAGGAAGCGTCCTTTTAAATATTTGCTCTTGTTACAGGGCCCACCCTGTATATTGCATTTAGTAGTTGATCGCGACGTGGATAATAGCACGAAAATACTCAAAAAATAAAACTGCAGCTTATGCATGTTTAACGATTTTTATATACGAATACATAAACATGACAAAAAAAATACACTGTTTGACCACAGAAAGTTTTGACGTCATTAGGCACATTTCCCTACAAACTTCATACCAACCGAGCGTTTTTGACGTTTCGTAACCTTGAAAATATAATTCTTAAGAAAAAAAACCGACTTCAATGGGGGAGGCCGGTGAAAGATTATTACACTGAGATGGTGCACTCTTAGATTTTATACAATGAAATAAAAATGGCTATAAGTATGTTTATAATGGTAGAAGACTGAGTACCCTTAATTTCTCATGGAATCCTCCATCAGAACTCAAGCTTGACAAAAATGTACCTTGAAAACCTAGCTTGCTTGACAAACATAACGAAGAGAACAAATCGCCAAACGTGAACTATGCGTCGTTGAAGAGTTCTATTCTGATCATCATCAGCAGTTCCACTTCATCAAATGTCACTTTTTTGAGAGAAAATGCTTGATTAGTTCATGGAAATACTAAAATCACTATATGTGTGCCTTTCACATATGAGGAGTTCCCTCGATTCCTCATGGACCCCATCATCAGAACTCGAGCATGAAAAAAATTATCGTGAAAATAGAACTTGCTTAAGAAACACAGCTAGGAGGACAAATCGCCAAATGTGAACTTTTCGTCGTTGAAGAGTTCTGTTCTGATCATCATCAGCAGTTCCACTTTACCAAATGTCACATTGTTGTATGAAAATGCTTTATTTTTTTTAAAACACATAAAACACTGTATGTTTGGCTTTAAGATTTGAGGAGTTTCCTCGATTCCTCATGGATCCCATCATCAGAACTGCGTTTTGTCAAAAGCGGGACCAACATGGATATATATACTTACAATCAAAAAAAGAATTTTAAAAATTCGTACAGACATGACGGAGTTCTGAGGTAACAAACAAAAAAAAAGCATACAAACGAATTGAGAACCTCCTCTTTTGAAATCTTGAGTCGGTTAAAAAGGACCCAATTCGATACTGAGATGGCTGAGATACGCATCATACTCGTGATCGGGTGCTGTTTGTGGAGTCCGGTCTGTTCATGCTTGCAAGGGCATAGTAAATACCTTAATACTCGTACTAGTGTTATTTTATTGTATGTAGACTGACGAGAGACATAATCCTGTTCTGGATTAGTGTTATTGTTATTGATGCTTAGGGATACATCTCTAACAATATTAAGTTTACTTATTTTAATTTTAGCGCTTAGAGATCATTTACATCACTAAGGACTTTTAAATAATTGATATTAATCGTTTTTGGATGCTCAGAGACCATATACATCTCTGAGATATTAAATTAATTTTATATACTTTTTGTTTATTCGGACAGACCGTATTCAATGCGTCCGTGATATTTGTAAATTTATTTTTATTTAATTGTTAATCTATATATTTTTTTAATCATTATTATTAAGGAAGATTGTCAGTTTTTTTAATTGTATAAATTCACGCTTTGACATGTAAAAGTGCCCTTTTGGCCTATTTGCAGAATAAATATTTGATTTTGATTTCGATTATGACCGAGTTCGATTTCTACCGGTCAATCAAAGTGTGTGAACTTGGCAAAGCTCTCTACAGTGCTACTTTAAAAGCATTGGGCGTTGAGCGTCAACATAACTTTTTATGAAGCACTGTTCGATTCCGCTTAAACTTTGTGTATGGAATATGAACCCATTCAGACTCCTATTTTGATGATAAAGCCGGAATGGTTTTCTTTATGTGTCTGGGATCTGGAGGCAATTGACGTCATAAGATGTGGTTGGAAATATCTCAGACATTCATTAAAACCGAATGCACGATCATGTTTTTTTGTATACAGAATGGTTGGAATAACTATGTGGTAGAAGGTGATATAAAATGACATAATCAATTAATTGAAATGTTATTTAAAAGTAAATAAATTTGATTTATTGCATCGTCATTTTTTTTATGTAATTGACTTTTATGTATGGGACGAATTACAATACACGATTAAAAAAAACTATCACGCATTTGACTAAGACATATAGGGTTCAAACTCTTCCTAATAGTCCTGAGTATCACCTCCTAAAACTCCCACATCGTTATTCCTGTATATACAGGATGTAACAAAAATACCTTGGATCCATTTAAGGCGTTAATAGGTATCGCATTCTGACTCGAAAGAAGTAGGTAAACAAAATTGACTGCGGCATGCAAATTCCCGGGAATTTTCATACAAACCGGTACCGGGACTGCAAGCCCTAGCAGCAGCTCAACTTCACTGGGGAAACACCTCCACCTTACAGACCGCAGCCACAATAACAACACTACTTGATCTTTAGCTATGTGTTGCGTAAGGTTGAACCCGAGCGCACTGTGTTGGTGGATCTGTATGTCTCTAGCCGTCACCACAACGAATCTTCAAGTCAGTAAAGGATCGGTAACGCGCTTCTGATTGTTCTGCAGTCGAGAGCGTTCATAGCTGGAAACGGGTGGCGCCTGCGCCGATACATAGAACGGTCATTGTGGTGATCCTTGGGGCCTGTGTCCAGCCGTGGACGTTCTTCGGCTGATATGATGATGATGAAAGCAAAGTTAAAGGGCTTCCTTCTTATACAGGGTGTTTTTATTGATTTCCGTTCCTTCTAGCATATAGCCGTGTATAGCCATAGAAACGACGTAGCATATTTAGTTTAACAAAATTCAACAAAATTTTTGTTTCATTTTCATACAAAATAATTAATTATATCACCAAGGGTGAATAAAAACCGACCTTAACAGTTAACGTAGAGTTAAGCAAAAGTTAATGTCAAGTATGACAATTCGAAATTCGAATGACACGCACGTCAACATTGTTTAATTGTTAAGGATCTTTTATACTAGGGGTGATAATTAACGAAAATGAACTATTGAATATCTTCGAAATGGTACGAATTGGGATACTAGTGTCTTAGAGAATATTACTTTATTTCATCTCAGGATTGTGCCCGCGCAATTAACGGAATTCAATAAAAGCACCCTGTATGCGCATAAAATTAGCAAAACCTGGACATAATTCGATTACAGTAATTTTTTTTTTCTATGATTTAAAGTATTGTCAGTTATAGTTAAAATATAAAGAATTATACATTTTTCAGCAAGAATAAAAAACGCTTTCAGGAGGTATACATAACGGAAGACTACCCCAAAGCAGTATTGAACAAGAGGAAGGAGCTTCAAACACAACTGGAAGAAGAAAGAAGGAAGGGTAATCATGCATACTTAAAGTATGATAAACTAGTAATAAATAAAACAGAAGGGATTAAAGAAAAGAGGAAAAGAATTGAATCGACGTCACCCGAACAAAGTAACCAAACAAAGGTTTTACCTTGGAACCCCGCAAAGACCAGCAAGATCAATGCTTTCGATATAATGAGGAACAGATCTGACCCAGCTCCCTCCTCGTCATCCTTGATTAATACAGAATAGGATAGAACCATCGACAACTGGAAACTAGTACAAAACAACAGAAAAAGAAACACAAAACACCACCCCAATCTGGCCGGTCCCCATGGGGTTAGCGACCACCACCTTCTAGAGCATAAAAATCAAACTACAAACTACAAAACTATATATCAAACTACAAATCAAGCTACAGCTACAACAAAAACAGAACCTAAGAAAAATGAAAGAAATATGTATTTTGGAACTTATAACGTTAGAACTCTTAGAACAGAAGAGGCATTAATACAATTAGAACAAGCTTTGGCAAAAATAAAATGTCACATTATCGGATTAAGTGAAGTACGGAGGCTAGGAGAAGAAATCTTAGACAGGAATGGGTACATCTTCTTTTATAAAGGTGAAACAAAAGGCATGTTTGGGGTTGGATTCTTAGTCAAAAAGGAGCTATACAAAGAAATTGAGGAATTTAAAGGTGTTTCAGAGAGAATTGCACTATTGAACATAAGTATGCCGGGTACAGGTTCCAAAAACAAATGGTCTATAATACAAACATATGCACCGACAGATATAGCTAGTCCAGAAGAGAAAGACACGTTTTATAAAGACCTAAGGATCACACTGGAAAATGCTCATAAAAACATAATTATAATGGGTGACTTTAATAGTACACTGGGATCAAACAAAACAAATTATAACATAATTGGCAAATATAGTACAGGCAAAAGAAACGATAATGGCGATAGATTAATAGAATTCGCGATGGAAAACCGACTTTACATAATGAACACATTTTTCAAAAAACGCTTCAGCAAAAAGTGGACCTGGATGTCTCCTCAGGGGCTAAGAGATGAGAGAGATTTTATATTAAGCAATAACCAAAAAATATTTCATGATGTGGAGGCACTAAATAATATTAATTTTAATTCGGATCACAGGCTAGTCCGTGGAAAAATACTAACATCAAACACTAAAATGTCAAGAAAAAATATAACAAATCATACAACAACAATCCCACACTATATTCCCGAGATCCTGCAAAGTGAACTATCGGAAACACTCACACTAGCAAATCACAACGCTAATATACAAGAAAAGTATAACATAATAGAAAAAGGGTTGACTGATTTAAAAAACCATTTCATACTAACATCAGAGAAAAGAGATAAAGTGGGACCAGAAGCAAGGCGCCTAATAACGCAAAGACAACACCTACTTATGGATAGGAAAAAACATAGGAAGGAAATAACAGACATTAGTAAGGAAATAAATGAATGTATTAGACAACACAGACACAAAACAAGGATAGTGAAATTAAAAATTTGTATTGAGAAGTCAGGAGGAGTGAAGAAAGCCATGAAACAACTTAGAGAGGAGAAACCATGGATCCCATCTATCAAAGACAAAAACAAAAACCATGTATCCAAGAGATTACATATAATGGATATAGCTACACAATTTTACAAAAACTTGTACAGTGAAAATGAAGAGGCACAAAGTCCGGGAGCAATAGAGGACTATAAAAATGAAGATGAGGGAGTCCCGGAATTCTTAAAAAGAGAAGTGGAACATGTCGTTTTATCACAGAAGAATGCTAGATCGCCTGGAGATGATAATATTGATAATGAACTACTAAAGGCAGCCCTCAGCAATATTCTAGATCCACTCACTGACCTCTTCAATGAAATTCTGAAAAAAGAAATGATACCAACACAATGGACAAAGACCACCATCACCCTTCTACACAAGAAAGGAGACAAAAGGAACATGAACAATTATAGGCCCATAAGCTTGATGAGTAATTTATACAAGATATTTTCTAAGTTAATATTAGGACGAATAACTAAAGCACTAGATGAAAACCAATCAAGAGAACAAGCAGGGTTCCGCAAAAATTTTTCTACAGTGGACCATATCCTAGTAATCAAACAAATAGCAGAGAAATGCCATGAGTACGGACAACAATATTACGTGGCATTTGTAGATTACAATAAGGCGCTTGACTCACTTAAACATGTCGAGATATGGAAGTCACTTAAAGAACAAAATGTCTCAGAAAAATACATACGAATAATAAAAGAAATATATAAAAATAGTACAGCAAAGATTAAATTGGAAAGAATAGGAGAAGAATTCTCAATAAGGAAAGGAGTCCGGCAGGGCGATCCTTTATCACCCAAGATATTCATTGCTGTCCTGGAAAGTGTTTTTAGACGTATGAACTGGGATAACTATGGGCTAAATATTAATGGAAGAAGACTTAACCATCTAAGATTTGCAGATGATCTCATACTGATTACTGATAACCCAATAGAACTGCGACATATGTTAGAGGAACTCGAGAAAGAAAGTAAACTGGTTGGTCTATCCATGAATATGTCAAAAACAAAACTAATGACAAATAGTTACGAAGAACAGATAATAATAAGCGGAAATATTATTGAGTATGTTAAGGAATATGTATATCTTGGGCAGGTAATATCACCCTTAGATCAAACTAATAAGGAAATAGAAAGAAGAATCTCAAACGCATGGAGGAAGTTTTGGTCGTTGAAAGAGGTTATCAAAGCTAAAGAAATACCCACAAGCCAGAAATTTAAGGTTGTCGACACATGTATAATACCAGTAATAACTTATGGGTGCCAAACTTGGGCACTAACAAAAAAACACTACCAGAAACTTGGTGTTTGTCAAAATCATATGGAAAGAAGTGTGCTAAACATAAAACTCAAAGATAGAGTCAAGTTATCCATAATTAAAGCCAAGTCAAAAAGCAAAAAAGTTGGTGAAATAATAAAACAACAAAAGTGGCGCTGGACAGGCCACATGATTAGACAAAACTTGGACAAATGGACAAAAGAAATTGTAGAATGGTATCCAAGAGGAAACACAAGAAAAAGAGGGAGACCTAATCTTAGATGGTCAGATGATCTTAAGAAAATAGGAGGAGGTATCTGGCTGCAAAAAGCAAGGGATCGTGACAAATGGAAAACTCTAGAAGAGGCCTTTGTCAAGGGACAAGTTGAGGTTGTCGATGGAGAAGAGTAAAAATAAAATCTTTTAACAAAATAAATAAAATAATAGATAAATGTATAAGCATAGATAATAAGAAAAATGTAACTTCAGCAATAAAGGCTATTTTTATATTTATATTTTTATTTTTTTTTATTTTTTTATTTTATTTATACATTTTAAGGTTCAATGTTAAAAAACAAAAAAACTGTATTTTTGACATATTTTGATGTATTAGTAAGCCATAATAAATAACTTTGTGAAAGTACCTGTATTATGATATGAAAAAATATAATTTAATCAATTATCGTGAATATTTTTTGTTTAATATAAATAAATAATAAATAAATATTAGGGGACAATCTTACACAAATCGCCCTAGTCCCAAACTAAGCAAAGCTTGTACTATGGGTACTAGACGACGATATACATACGTATATAGATAAATACATACTTAAATACATAGAAAACATCCATGACCCAAGAACAAAATCCATGCTAAATGCACAAATAATGCCCTGACCGGGATTCGAACCCGGGACCTCTAGCTTCGGAGGCAGTGTCACTACCAACTAGGCTAAACAGGCCGTCAACATTTTATTAGTACTATAAGAATCATATTAAACAAAAAAAATCTCCGATAATTGATAAAATGATATTTTTTCTTATCATAATACAGGTACTTTTACAAAGTTATTTATTATGGCTTGCTTACGAAAACAAAATGTGTTAAGAATTTAGTATTTTGTTTTTTTAACATTGACACGGAGCCTTGAAAAGTTTAATTCTTATTATTTTAACTATAACTAACAATACTTTAAATCATAGAAAAAGAAAATTACAGTTATCGAATTATGACCAGTTTCGATAATTTTATGCGCCTACTGTATAACGTGTCACAGTCAAAATAAAACTTTTTTTTGTATACCACGTCGGTGACAAACAAGCGTACGGCCCGTCTAATGGTAAGCGGTCGCCGTAGCCTATGGACGCCTGCAACTCCAGGCGTGCCACATGCGAGTTGCCGACCCTTTAAAAATGCATACACTCCATTCTTGAAGAACCCCATACTGTAATTCGCTGATACTGTAGTCCTAATGCTAAGTACTTTACTTACCAACCAGCATGCTCAGTTGTTAGATTTAAGTAAATAGGGTTAAGTTTTAATTGTAACGGACGGCATGTTAACCTAGTTGGTAGTGACACTGCCTCTGAAGCTAGAGGTCCCGGGTTCGAATCCCGGCCACAGAATAATTATTCCCGGCCAGGGCATTATTTGTGCATTTAGCACGGATATTTGTTTCTGAGTCTTGGATGTTTTCTATGTATTTATCTATACAAGCATATATATCGTCGTCTAGTACCCATAGTACAAGATTTGCTTAGTTAATGAAAAAAAACGAAAATGAAAAATTTATTGATAACATTCGTTACAGGTCGTTTGGGACTAGGTTGTGTAAGATTGTCTTCCAATAGGTATTTATTTATAATATAAGCTAAGCATAAAAATGAGCGTTTTTCACCACCAAACGTCACAGTTTGGCGAGTTTTATTGAAAGTGTAAAATGTATTTTTTCTTTTTCTAGAATAAAATAATTAAATAAATAAAGCCTTCATAGGCGTCTGTTTATCATTAGGCAGCCCGTACCACCATCCACCACCATTGTTTACCACCATCGTAGCATTTAAAAAAAACCATTCGGAAGCGACGAGCCCCGCGAGCAGATTGCTTTCGATCACTGATATAACAATAGGTACGTACTCGGACCGTACTTAGGTAGATTATCGAGAACCTTTTCAATCGTGTAGCTCACAGTCCTATAAAATCCACATGGGATCCGTGAGCCCGACAATATTGATACCTTTACGTGTTCGTGGCTTTAAGTCTCGTCTCACTAGATTGCGCTTTATAAGTTAGGTCTTCATAAATTGATTTCTTATTCCGGTTTGAGAGAATATCGGCTTAAGTTAATTATAATTTAATACATTTTTAGCACAAGACGGCGCGCGACCTAGGCTATTCCGTCTTTATCTAATAAGTACACACGAAAAGAGACGAATAGTCTATCTCGCGCGACGATTTGTGCTAGCCGTGCCGAAGAGGTTTGTGCCCAGCAACGGGACGTATGATGATGATGACGTTTCTGATGGTAACTCTTACTACACATGTGTGAGGCTGTGGCTAAACAACTTGGGTGGTTGTCACACTGATGCCGTGCGAGCGGGACAGCGCTATGGATGTCTAATAGCGATATCCCGCTCGCACTGCGGAAACCGACCGGGAACCGCATCAGTGTGACAACCGCCTTAGATTGATTTCGGTATCAATGTAAGGCGGTTGTCACACTGATGCGGATTTTATGTGATTTCGGATTTTAATCAATGTATGGGTAATATTTGGAGGTATTATTCGTTCTTCTCAGACTTCTCAGTGCTCTACCTACCGTACACAATTGTCAGTGTTCGTGGCTATTTGGATGCCGTAGCCGTCGGTACACGGCTGATGTTCACTTGCGCCGTCGTTGTTGGCAAGAGACTTCAAACTTAACCTTAAGTGTTACGTACCTTAGTTAGTTGTGGCTCGCGTAACGCTCGCGGTACGCGGGCGCCGCTGGGCCACGCTGTATGGAGACATGCGGTCACGGATGACTTCGTCACTACTGACGACCTGTTTAGCCTAGTTGGTAGTGACTCTGCCTCCGAAGCTAGAGGTCCCGGGTTCGAATCCCGGCCAGGGCATTTATTTGTGCATTTTTCACGGATATTTGTTCTTGGGTCTTGGATGTTTTCTATGTATTTAAGTATGTATTTATCTATATAAGTATGTATATCGTCGCCTAGTACCCATAGTACAAGCTTTGCTTAGTTTGGGACTAGGTCGATTTGTGTAAGATTGTCCCCGAATATTATTATTATTATTACTTTTAAAAGGTAGCCATTGGGTAGATCGTCTTCTGGATCTTTTAATTATCCGCTGGTGGCCCAGCGGCACCCGTGTACCGCGTGAGTTATGCGAGGTTAAGCAGCGCCGGCCACGGTCGGCTCTTGGATGGATGACCGCTTTGAGTGGTTACTAACTGAGCGCTCCCGTGCTTTGGAAGGCACGCTAAGCCGTCGATCCCGGCTGCTGTCTATGACAGCAGTCGTTAAGCCAAATCACAGGCCTTCGGGCGGCTTGAGAACTTCTAACAGTCAAGTTGCCCACTCACGAGCGCGTGTGCAAGGTGTGCGCGTTGTATCGTATGAAACTTCATCTTCTTCTTGCGTGGCGTGCACGTGACTTGCAAGCGGTGTGTCATCTACTATGACATTTCATACGATGCAACGCGCACGCGCAAAGTGTTGCGCACGCATTCGGTGTGTCTCGGTCTTAATTACCAATAATGTCTAGTTACCTACTTGGGTTGGAAGGTCAGATGGCAGTCGCTTCCGTAAAAACTAGTTCCCTTTCCCCATCTTTCAGGGTATCTATTTAGTATGTCTATATAGTTTATGGTCTACATCGTGTTAGACAACATGTGACACCATAGATGATAATTTTTAAGAAAAAAAAATCGACTTCAATGGGTGAGGCCGGTAAAAGATTATTATACTTAGATGGTGCACTCTTAGATAGATATACAATAAAATAAAAATGGCTATAATATATGTTTATAATGGTAGAAGACTAAGTACCCTCAATTCCTCATGGAATCATGAAAAAACCTTGCTTGCTTGACAAACAAAACGAAGAGAACAAATCGCCAATCGTGAACTACGCGTCGTTGAAGAGTTCCGTTCTGATCATCATCAGCAGTTCCACTTCATCAAATGTCACTTTTATGAATGAAAATGCTTGATTAGTTCATGAAAATACTAAAATCACTATTTGTGTGCCTTTCACATTTGAGGAGTTCCCTCGATTTCTAATGGATCCCGTCATCAGAACTCGAGCATGACAAAAATCAATCGTGAAAATAGAACTTGCTTAACAAACACAGCTAGAAGGACAAATCGCCAAACGTGAACTTTTCGTCGTTGAAGAGTTCTGTTCTGATCATCATCAGCAGTTCCACTTCATCAAATGTCACATTTTTGTATGATAATGCTCGATTTGTTGATAAAAACACAAAAATCACTATATGTTTGCCTTTAAGATTTGAGGAGTTCCCTCAATTCCTCATGGATCCCATCATCAGAAATCAAGCATGACAAAAATTAATCGTGAAAATAGAAATTGCTTAACAAACACAGCTAGGAGGACAAATCGCCTAACGTGAACTTTTCGTCGTTGAAGAGTTCTGTTCTGATCATCATGAGCAGTTCCACTTCATCCAATGTCACATTTTTGGATGAAAATGCTTGACTTGTTGATAAAAACACAAAAATCACTATATGTTTGCCTTAAAGATTTGAGGAGTTCCCTCAATTCCTCATAGATCCCATCATCAGAACTGCGTTTTGACAAAAACGGGACCAACTTGGATATATATACTTACAATCAAAAAAAGAATTTTCCAAATCGGTTAAGAAATGACGGAGTTATGGACTAACAAACATTAAAAAAAAAAATACATACAACCGAATTGATAACCTCCTCTTTTGAAATTTTGAAGTCGGTTAAAAATGAAACCAGACAATCCATCCATACTAATACACTAATACTTATATATACTAATACTTAATATATATATAAATGCGAAAGTCACCCGTCTGTCTGTCTGTTACCTCTTCACGCTTAAACCGCTAAACCGATTTAGATGATATTTGGTATAGAGATAGTTTGAGGCTCGAGAAAGGACATAGGATAGTTTTTATTCCGAAAAATCGTTCCTTAACATTTTTTCGTTTTACCCACCATTATGTCGCAAAAAAGATGCATCGCCTGAGAAAAACAGCTACCGCCAAAATTGCTTAAATCACATGATGAGTAAATTAACAGTCAACTCCACGAGTTTAATTCTTATGGGCTAACTCCAATGCACCCGCTATTTTCGTAAGAATTTTGATCGCCTAGATGTGTGTTCTCGCAAAAGATAACTTTGTTTAGTGTTTTTGGTGTAAACCTACTATTTTTTTTTCGTGGCATTTGAGCTGTATATCCAATACAATCACTGTTTTGGGATCAGGTTAAGGAGTTTTTATTCTTACTATTGCGATATACGTATTTAGCTGGTATTTTTCATATTCTCAAAAGAATTTTGTTACTTATAGTGTCTCAAAACGAGAGTCTTTGACCACTGTGTTGCCAGCACGGATCTATACCTAAACCGGATTGAGTACAAACTATTATGAGCCAATCAAAATTGAACCATATTCCGGCGTGATACAGTTCATATCCTGTTATGACAGACAGACTAGGGAAAGCGGTCCGAGCGAGAGCAACCAACCAGAGGGCGGTGTCCCACTCGCACAGGTTGCCAATGTAAAAAAAAATATGTTGCGGTAATTTAGAATACTGAAAATATGTACTTGCTTATACTAACTAGTACTGTATGTTTATTTGGGATAATTTACATTTGACTTCATTTGTAATTGTATAAAATATTAACATTATTAACTGACTAAAACCTAGTATTGCAATAAATATAGTAGTATTTTTCGATTATTGATTGGTATCCCCAACGTTAATGGTGTCAAATTTGAAACTATGAAAATATGCGGCTAATGAAATCAGTTGAAAATGGTGAAAACGTGTTGTGTAAAGGGCTGTAAAAGTGAAAGTTTTATTAATTGTGGAATATCATTTCACAGGTAAGGAACAATTTGTTATATTTTACGATAAAACGGCAAGACAAATGTCAAACTTATTAGGGTGTCTATGACTTGGGCTGTTTTTGCAGAAATATTCGTTAGTACGTGTTTAGTGACAAAACCTTTTCTCAAGGTCAGTTGAAATTCAATCTTTTAACACTTTTCTTATTAGTACGAGCTTTTGTTTAACTTTGCTGTCGTTCCAATTTTTTTACCATTTTTCAGCTACTTGCCGGTATCCAATTGAGCTGAAATTTAGCATAGGTACTTATGTACCTACACGTTAGGTAACAATGCAATATTATTATTATATTGCATTGTTACCTACCGCACTCGTGTATCATGACACCACCGTGCTGATCTGATGTTGGGAAATTGACTTAAATGTTAATTTTGCTTGAAGAAGCGAGTAATTTATACCCTAATACATCTATAACCACGGAAGACCATAACGAAATTCAAATTATAAAGGCTATTGCCAAGGGGCTTGCAATGGGTGGAGCGCGCCGCTTTAATAACCTAACGCTCGAAAACCCTGACTCTAGCTGTCAGTCGCGGGCCGCCACCGTCCGAGCATGTACGTACGTGTCGTTTTGTGATCCGCTGCCGTGCGCCGCCGACTTGATCGCGGCGAACCGCGCGCGCGTTACTACGTAATTTTTTGTGTGATTTAAAAAACCCACGATGAAACCGATAACCGGCCACACATGCTCTGTGTATATGGTTGTTTGAATACCCGAAGGAACGTTGGTGTATCTTTTTTTCAGTTGCCTATAAATTTTGAACGGTAAGTTTTTTTATTTTAGTTTGGTATATGTAATAATAAGTAGTTATTTAGTGTTGGTTGGTGTTTAAAATTATTGGTTGATGTTTAAAATTATCAAGTTGTAAGTTACAATACAAATAAATACGATACGAACCACCTGGCTACTTGTTAGGTACTTATAGCTTAAACTCACCATTTCCGACGATTTACTTATTAAGTAACTAACTGTAATTTTATTCAAAATGAAACGCGTTATTAATTTTATTTTACTTGATTAGCTACATAATAGTTGTCCTATTTAGGTAGTTGTACTTTATTGTGGCCATAGCATTTGAAACACGGACAAAGTGTAGGTATAAATAGCTGAAAAACATAAGAAGATGACCTGTCCTGTTGTATGCAGTTGTGACGTGTTTGTTGTTGATTTGTATGTCCGACAAAACCGGTTGGTTGATGATTTGAAATGTATTTTTTATATTTTAAACTACTGGGTTTCGAGATGAGGGGGGGGATTGGTAATTTTTTGGCTATTATCTTAAATAATTTCTAAAATTATTATTTTAAAATTACAAAAAATATATTTAAGATGCACACAATGAGCTCTTTCATTTTAAATGTAACACGATATATGTAGTTTGAAGGTACTTCCCCTACACGTAAAATGAGGATGCATTTTTTTTCTTGCAAAACCCACCATGTCTGTTCGTTAAAAAAAATATGAGATTTACTATTCTTGTGAAGTAACATGTACTTAATTAATATCGGTTCACTGTACTTAAGCAACATCTCGTGAGGTAGAACATTTTTTTGCATCATTGAAGTATTTTTGGCGTGACAACCCTAGGGCTACACGTGCCACGCGTGAATGAATACAAGTTATGCGATAGACAGAGATGCAGAGAGTAGGCACGTTTCTTATGCCTAAACGCCGTTTTTGTTAGGAAGTGAAATTTCTGTACTTGTACTATTCCTTATTCTGTGCTATTGCCTCGTCTTTTTTCAATTTACGCATGGCTCATCACGGGAAAACACATTTGTTAAGAGATTTGGGAAATAAAGTAGGGCTTAGGCAAAAATTACACAAAACTATATTGTTTAACAATGTATGATACATAAACCTATGATTAACGAAAATAAATATTTCTTTGAAAAAATGCTTATTTTATTTACTACCTAATTTAGTTTAAATTTCATTGTACATAGAACCTATATTAAAAATAATCCTCATATCCACAGATGTACTTGGTCACCCTAATTAAAACGAGATGCAATCCTCAAGTTTGGCTTCTCTGTCGGTCACACTTTTTCGTCACAGTACTCAATCCGGTTTAGGTATAGATCCGTGGTTGCCAGTGATGACATATGGGCACTGAAACGTGGTCGCTTACTATGGGCCTCATTAAATTCACCAAAAGAGCAATGGAGAGGGCTATACTGGGAGTATCTCAGCGTGATCGCATCAGAAATGAGGCCACCCGCAGTAGAACCCAATTACCTGACATAGCCCTCCGAATCGCTAAACTTAAGTGGCAGTAGGCGGGGCACATTCCGCGTAGAACCGATGGCCGTTAGGGCGGAAAGGTCCTCGAGTGGCGACCACTTACCGGAAGGCGCAGCGTGGGTAAGCCCCACACAAGATGGACTGATGACCTGGTGAATGTCGCTGTAGTCCGCTGGATGCGGGTGAGCTGGGCCTACGTCCAACACTGGACGTCCTTCGGCTGAATTGATGATGATGAATATTTTCGCACAACACCCAATATATATTTATGTATTATTGGGGAAAAAAATAACCTACTCATATTTTTCCCGTCTTTCGGGTTTTAATATTTTAATTTCAATTTTTTTGAGTCTCCTGTAAACTTTCATAATATTACGTTATCAGGTTTACACCATTAGCCGACGATGCGTTGCACGCGGACGGAGTACAGTTAGCAAACAGCTTGTATAATGGGTTGTGTTCCGAAGAACTGTTCGACATGATGCCCAACCCAAGTACCATGTCATAATTTATACCAAAATTTGGACTTGCTATGCCACAATTAGTGGTTTCCGTGAGCCAATGCTTGATTACCTACAGAAAATACCGAAATTGGCATATGCTTGCCTATCAAATTCGAGGAATTCCCTCGATTCCTCCTAGATTCCATTATCAGACCTTCACCAAATTTATTTGGGACTAATGTCGGAGTACCTGCTTTGAAACAAAAAAGAATTATCAAAATCGGCCACCGTTGCCAAGAGTTATCGGGGAACATACATAAAAACAAAAACAAAAAAATAATAATAATAAGAACAATCAACCATGCAGACGAAATGAGAACCTCCTTCCTTCTATTGAAGTCGGTAATAAAAGCTTTTGATCCCTTCATATGCATAGCAACTTCTGATACGGACTGTGGGGTGTTTCCTGAGTCAGGAAATGATTGAAAATCGTACTCCACAAAATAATATATTGTATTAAAAAGACGACAAAGATGGCGATGAGAAAATAAATGAAAATCGGTGAAGTGGCGTGGATGTTGATTCGTAGGCTGCAGGCAGCGGCATCACAAAGTACAATATATATACTGAGATAGAGATACCAGTGAAATACTCCACATAGATCGTAGCACCGTTGTGTATTAAGTAAGAACTAACCGCACGAACGCTGCATCTCTGTCACTTCAATATGCAGGTGCGATAGAGATAGCACCCAGTGACATCTGGTACAAACGTGTTAAACTAACATTTCCATAGAAAAATTCGTACTTCGAGCTGAAAGGCCCCTGAGCGGAATGGAGTGTCGCAGTCGCAGTCGCGACGATCGTCTGACGGCCCCGCTTCACGCATGCGCCCGGCGTTAGTGATGGGCAGGACGTGGGCTAGTGATGCACCACACTGGCTATACCACAAAGTAAAGAGTTTTAACGGTACCTAAGGCCAGAAATTAAAATTCACTCATAAATATCATTAGTATTTAATTTCGGAAAATTATTACACAACATTTTAAGAAAAAAGTCCATACAAAACTTATCCTAATGGCACAACTAATATAAATTAAGACTAACACCATGACAAGGCTACACAATTACGTTCTTTTTAAATATTTTAATAAGTGTAACGTATGTACGTAAAATTACAGCAACATTGTATTAAGAGTCCGCAGGAAGCTCGGTTCTCCATACAAACGTAGTTTCGTTCTCATTTTAAGACGCCATGCTGGAATAACATGAAACTTTGTATACACAATGGGATCCGGCATATCTAGGTCGGAAATTAATGTCTGTTGCTTGAAATTATAATGGAGAAAAAAATACAGCGATTATTAAGGTTTTCATAGAAGACTTAAAAACTCCAAAACTCGGTTTTTTTCTATTAAAATTTCTAGTAACAAAAACTAATTTCCGACCTAGATATGGCGGATCCCATTGTGTATAAAAAGTTTCATGTTATTCCAGCATGGCGTTTTAAAATGAGAGCGAAACTACGTTTGTATGGAGAATCGAGTTCATTGGAGCGTGCGGGGGCTTAACAGGTGATATTGTACCTATATACGAGTAGTTTACGAGGAGTTTAACCATGGTCTAAGGGAACAAGGCCTGATACTCCGGATGACACAAGCTTACGTCACTCGTCGTACACACACGAACTCCGACCGCCAACCATCGATATACTCGATAGCAGTGATGACGTAGACTTGTGTCACCCACACTACTGATATTTTCCCAAGTGTATAACCTGGAATGACACTCTGGTTACCTGGTATTTCACAACACTAAAAAATATTTTTTTACGTTACAAAAAGCATACAAAATACTCGGAACAAACAAACTTCAGCTTATTTATGCAATTTTAAAGATTTTAGTAGATACATAAACATGGAAAAAACCGCCTAAGTGCGAGTCGGACTCGCCCACCGTGCGTTCCGTACAAAAAATAAAAACGGCAAAGAGTCCGACTCGCATTTGGCCGGTTTTTAATATTTGTTGTTATAGCGGCAACAGAAATACACAATCTGTGAAAATTTCAACTACCTAGCTATTACGGTTCTTGAGATACAGCCTGGTGACAGACGGACGGACGGACAGCGGAGCCTTAGTAATAGGGTCCCGTTTTACCCTTTACGGGTACGGAACCCTAAAAAGGACGCAGTTCGATCATAGAAGTCAAGATCAAATATTAAGAACAAAAATAATAATTAAGGGGCCCCCCTTACAAAATCCCATACAAAAAACGTGATATTTTAGCCCTTTTTCATAGCTACCACTCGCCGAGCTAGATCTCAAGAACCGTAATAGCTAGACAGTTGAAATTTGCACAGATCATGTATTTCTGTTGCCGCTATAACAACAAATATTAAAAACCTGCCAAGTGCGAGTCGGACTCTTTTTATAGATCATGCGGTACGGAACCTTTCGTGCGCGATTTTTTCATGTTTATGTATTTAAAAATCTTTAAAATTGCATTGTTCTTGGGGTAAAATTACAATTATTCTTACATTGCGGGTGTCAGTGACAAGACTGACAAGAGTCGCTCATAGTATATGAGCAGGTACTTATTGGCAAGCAATGTATATGTAATTTTCATTGTCAATTTTCAGTTGACAGTAAAACTTTAAGTATTTTAACATTTTTGGAATTGTTATGTGTAGACCTGTCATGTAACTTTGGACGGATATAAACATACAACAACACATTCGAAGATCCTCGTCGCCATTTTGGCGACAGCCATATAAATTTTTTTTGTAAAATGGTTCAATTAGTTATTTTGTAGTTAATGTATACCTTCACTGACTCTGGCATAGATCCTCGAGGCTACCTTTTCTCTTTTATAATAATAATAATAATACATTTGACTTAACTAAATAAACATACAATTAAAACCAAAAGGTAGTACGTTTTATCTATGTATTAGCCGCCCGCGATTTCAGCCGCGTAATGTTTGCCAATTGAATTTGAATTTTTCGTGAGGCATGGTTAAAAATTATACTATTGGATGTACGGTGTAACCACTTTATGGCTTCATAATCATAGGTGGAATGCTCCTAAAGAACTCTCTAACGGTTTAAATCATGTTGCCCATACGTGAGTGTAACAGTAGAATTAGTAGTATAATTTTAGGATTACCAGTAAATAAATAAATATTGCGGGACAATCTTACACAAATCGACCTAGTCCCAAACTAAGCTGAGCTTGTACTGTGGGTACTAGACAACGATAAACATACTTGTATAGATAAATACATATTTAAATACATAGAGAACATCCAAGACCCAAGAACGAAATCCGTGCTAAATGCACAAATAATGCCCTGGCCGGGATTCGAACCCGGGACCTCTAGCTTCGGAGGCAGTGTCACTACCAACTAGGCTGAACAGGCCGTCAAATACCAGTATACGTTTAATGCAGCTTTCGTCAAAAACAGTTTTTTTTTTAATATTCGGGACTGTTGTAATCCGTAAATATACATTTTACATCAGATTGATTACATAGTGGAAGGCCAATAGCAGTAATCCATAAATATCCATTTTTATTTAATGTTTCTGATTCGGTAGTTATTAGAGCATCGGTGTATAACTCAATACTCAAATACTGTAATGTTAAAAATCTTTCCGTTACACAGGCAAAGAAAACTATATGTAAATGGCTGCTAACCATAGATTATACTAAAACTGAGTAGATAATGCACCAACCTTATTAAACCGTTAGATCTAAGACTTTAGACTAAGCGACGTGAGTGACTGACTGACAGTACTATTTAGTTTTAATGTAGGTACCTTACTTTCTTACTTCTTGGCTTAATTCTAAATAAATTTAAATAAATGTTTTGGTTGCCCAAGATACAGGCTGTGCTTAGTTTGGGGACCCCTGTTCATACTCTGTTAGTTAAGTGTCGCTGTAGGCACACATCTGTCTCTAGTGTTTACTCATACTCACTGCTGTTCTTTTAATTTGTTAATGTATGTGTGTGTTATAAATAAATAATAATAATAGTACATTACTACAGAGGCCGGGACAAAAGGGGTTGCCGGCCGAAGACATATATACGGCCGAGCGAGCGAGGCCGGATAGGTCTAAGGCGGGCAACCCCAAATTTCCCGCCGAGGTATGTATAGTGCTTTTCTCAAACATGCAATGAAATAAACAACAAAAAAAAACAAAATTTTATTTTTAATACGCATAGTGGCAGAATGTCATGATGCCTGTGCCACAAATTTATGTGGAATGGAATTAAAAAAGAGGACTTTGCCGGCCTAGGCCTGCAAGATTTGTATGAAATTCCATTAACGACCTCTTGTCCTAGCCGCACCTGAAACGTCATACTTCGCAGCCTATTATAAGGAACATAACATCAATATTTCATTGCATGTTTGAGAAATAATTATTATTATATTATTATCTGTAATGAAATATTTGATACACAAAACAGTTTACGTTAATAAATATATATTAGACATACTTGTTGTCTTAAAATACTTGAGGTAATTAAAATGTAACTTAGATTTAGTGAAGAACACAGGTTTTATCAAATGTGTTAATTATTTACTTTAATAACAATAAATATGCGATTTTTACTTACCGGTAGGAAATATTAAGGACGGTATCAGTTAACTACGTTTTTTATTGAGTTGTAATAAAATATAATTATCATAATATAATTATTTTGTATGTAACTTTGTATAATTCAAGATCCTTTCCTCAAATAATGAGTTAATGAAGATTCACAAATGAAGAGCATAAAACTACTAACGTATTACAATTGTAACATAAATTACTAAATGAACTTATACTTAACGTTCAGCCTTCTTCAAATACCTACAACTTATGTTAATTTAACAAACAAAACATACAATGGATGAGTTTTGAGCTAGATTTAGTACAATTTTTAAAGCAAACATTTTGTAGATATACACCCTCTTATTCATAAAACATTTGCACAGAAGTCTAATAAGTCTATAGACGTCGAAAATAAGGCTCATTTACGCTTTATTGACGCATCTCAACGAAATAGGTTCACGACATTTATTGAAGAACAATAATAGGTTGTGTTTGACAACAAATACAACAATTAAATCTAATAAATTACACAGTATTCATTACATTAAATAAACATTTCAGATGTACAAACGAAAATCATTTTATAACAATGAATGTCAGGATAGTGATTATTTACTCATTGATTATTATTTTTACCCTAAGGTTGGGTGGAAGAGATTACTTTAAAGCGATGAGATCACCTGTTGCAGCAACAGGTGAGCATTATGAAATATGTCAATTTTTGTGTAACGTTTTCCTTATTTGTGGTGCCATAAAGCATATTTATTATTATTCTCTTATCATTTTGAAGATAAAATTATGGTAAAATGCGCTAGTCTTTAGCTGTCATTTTTATATTTATGAGTGAAAGAAAAGAATCGAATTTTGACTTACTTGTTAAGTTTCATGAATAAGAGGGTAAATCCTTACTAAATATGTAAAACTGTTAAATCATGGACGGATTCTCATTGAAAACCTGAAACAGAAAATGCGAACTGTTAGCTTTGGTTAAATCATTATTAAAAATTCAGGACACAGCGTGTTTTCATCTCGCTCATATTTAATAAATATAATTAAATAAATATTCGTGGACGAATGACCTTCGACCTAGGACATGCAAATTCCCTGGAATTTTCCTACAAACCGGTACCGGGACTGCAAGCCCTACCTAGACCCAAACTAAGCAAAGCTTGTACCGTGGGTACTAGGCGACGATATACATACTTGTATAGAAAGTAAATACTTAAATACACCCACGACTCAGGAACAATTATTCGCGCTCATCACACAAATAAGAGATAACTGCCGTAAGTCAAACCTTAGAAAAAGACACCGGTTAGTTAGTTCTTTTACTAGGCTGAAAATTGTAAGCACAGGCACTTATCACATGGCAGTAAAAATATATAATAAAATTCCAATGGAAATAAAACAAATTAAGAAAGTAGATTTACTTCTGAATTAAAGATATATTTACTATCGAACTGTTTTTATGATCTCCAGTTTTTTTTTAGCAATAAATGTAATTGCAATTATAAATGAAATAATGTGTTAAATATGTTAGGTATACTAAGTAAGTAAATTAAGTACAATATGCAGTGCCATTGCGAGGTTTATGTTGAACGCTTGTAAATATTTTTAAGACCTATATGTACAACATAAAGCAATAAAGAAGTATGAAGTAAATAAATACCCTATCCGGGATTCAAACCAGGGACCACCAGCTTCGTAGGCAGAGTCACTACCAACTAAGTCAAAGCGGTCGTCACTTTTTAAAAGGACAACTTCAAGTTCGACTTGGTGCATTTTTCAGACTTCTGACTATTTAGGTATAGATAATCCATAGAATTATTTTTATTTTTTAAATTCATCAAGTATGGTTTTTATTGATTAGGAGATTTACTCTTAAATCGACGTTATGCTGATTTTTATACTTTAGTAATTAAAATCATTAGGGTAAATCGTATTTCTTGCTTTTATAAATTTGAAGTTGTTCCTTTAAAGTAAGAAGAAGAGTTCCTTTAAAAGAAGTACAACCTATACTGTCAAAAACGCGTTACGTAACCTCATCAATACCACAGGGAAGCGTGATTGGGTGTACCCTTTTTTTAGCATACATCAACGATCTACCAAAGATCCTAGATACCTCTTGTATAATGTTTGCCGATGACGTTTCTGTGTTGTTGCACTGTAGTGAAAGCAACGAGTGTAACACAAAACTGTCACAATACTTTAGCGTAATTTTCAACTGGTTAAAGGACCACAATTTAGAGATAAATCTTCGCAAAACCAAGATCATACAATTTAAACCCTACCAAAAACGACCTCTCGATATCAAACTACAATTTAGAGGCCAGAACATAGAACTCGTCGACCATTTTAATCTTTTAGGTATAACAGTAGACACCGGATTAAATTGGAAAGCCCACATACATACCATATGCAATAAGTTATCCAAGTTCATATATGCACTTAGCATCCTGAAAGCGAACACAAATTTTGAAGCAGCTCTGTCAGCATATTATGCCTATGCTTATTCATGGCTTAGATATGGACTAATATTATGGGGCGCCAGCACAGATACACATGATTTGTTTGTCTTGCAAAAAAAATGTATCCGCATATTGGTCAATATAAAGGGCAGGAATAGCTGCAGGCCACACTTCATCAAACATAATCTCCTCACACTTCCATCCCTATATATTTTAGAGTCTATAATATTTGTCCGCAAAAATATCCACCTTTTCGCGCAAAAAAGAGACCTATGTAACAATTACAACACGAGATCAAAAAACTTACTAGCATTACCAAAATCTAACTTAACTATTTTCAAAAACGGCCCATATAGCAGATGCGTGGGAATATACAACAAAATACCGACTAACATATTGCAAGAAGGAAATTACACCAGATTAATAAGAACAATAAAAAAGATATTAATTCGAAAATGTTATTACTCTATTGACGACTTTTTTAAAGATAGCCAATTCGATGTTTAATCAATTATTTATTCTATTATTCCTATTATTATTCTAATTATAAATCTGACATGCTATAATAGATAATTACTAATAATACTTTAATTCTTTAATTTTATTGTACTGTTTGTAATTTAATTTCATTATATAATCTAATTTCAAATGTAATATTATTTAGATAAGATTAAGTTAAATTGCTATACCCTAACAGGGTCCATGCTGTACATACCAACTCTATATTTATAAGTATAGATATAAGAACATCTTATAATACCATGGTTGCTATGAATAAATAAAAAAAAAAAAAAGTAATCAAATGTGATTTGTTTATATGAATATGGTATAAATAAATAAATAATAAATAAATGAATATTGGGGGACAATCTTCCACAAATCGACCTAGTCCCAAACTAAGCAAAGCTTGTACTATGGGTACTAGACGACGGTATACATACTTATATAGATAAATACATACTTAAATACATAGAAAACATCCAAGACCCAAGAACAAATATCCGTGTTAAATGCACAAAAATTGCCCTGGCCGGGATTCGAACCCGGGACCTCTAGCTTCGGAGGCAGTGTCACTACCAACTAGGCTAAACAGGTCATCCAATTTAGTATAGTTGGACTGCTTGAAGATTAACAAGATGAGGAACTGCTGTACCGTTCCTTCTCCAATGGACGTCCTTAATTTGCAGCGGCTTCCCCTACGTTCTATCTCATCGAATAGTCTAAAGAAAAGAGTTTGATACCTGGTTAGTACAGCATGATAGCTCCGTTGACTTTCTCCTCTAGAGCGGGAGCGATGGTGTCTGCGTCCCGCTCGTCCGCCATAGCGACCATGATGCACACGTTGTTCACGAACGCGGTTATGGAGGCGGCTACTACCAGCCTGGAACATAATGTTTTGAAATTAGAAATTGATATGTTATTCGGTTTATCGCTTTAGGCGCCTTCCTGATTTATCGATGCGGAGGCGGTACTATATGAGAAAACTGTCAGCTGTCAGTGTCAACCGATATCAATGCAGTACTGCCCCACTTCTGCACATCGTATTAGTACTGCGCAAACGTAATACTGACAGTAATTCGTCAAGTGAGGAAATTTCACATCAGTAAGCTTACGTCAAACAACAAAATACCTATGACATATCGACCCCGCCCCGCCAAGTCAGGAAGTCGCCTTACTCATAACAGTCATGAAACTAAACTTAACTAACTAGATACACATTTAAATTACATAGGTACGATTGCAGAGTAACCTCACAGAATGTTAGACGTTCATAGCACACATTTATCCATCGCCACGCAAGTAAGTCGCACTCTCGGTGCTGATGCCAAAAGCGCATTGAGATGTGAGAGAGCGCGAAGCAGCGGCGAGAGCCTGCGTGACACAGAGAGCGCGCTGTACCGCGTGATTATTTTGACAGTTTGCTCTGCACTCGTATTTCTTTAAATGGGAAGCTTGACTGACTTGCTCCACAGGCCGTCTGTCCATTAACAAGGCCTACCCAGTAAGAAGAAGAAAGAAAGAAAATACTTTTATTTGGTGCATAAAAATGGTACACAAAAAAGAAGAGAACAGAAGTGGGTAGGCATACACCAAAAAGGTTGTCACTCAGCATATGCCACAACTGGTGTGTCGTGACGCTGATTTTCGGGGCAACCAAAAATATAATACTAGACTTAAGAGTGCGCAGTACACTCGATTCTCCATACAAACGTATTTAGGCTCTCATCTTAAAACGCCATGCTAGAATAACATTAAAATTTGTATACACATTGGGATACGGCATATCTAGGTCGGAAATTAGTTTCTATTGCTTGAAATTATAATGGAGAAAAAATACAGCGATTATTAAGGTTTTCATACAAGCCGTAAAAAACTCATTTCAAGCAACAGAAACTAATTTCCGACCTAGATATGCCGGATCCCATTGTGTATACAAAGTTTCATGTTATTCTAGCATGGCGTTTTAAGATGAGACCCTAAATACGTTTGTACGGAGAACCGAGCGTACTGCGCCCTCTTAACCTAATTAATCTAATGTGTAGTACAAGTTCATCCACCAATCAGTCAGTCCCTCAATTCCAAGAGTTGCAACCCGTACGTCACTACATGATTCGCTTGTTCTTTTCCCATTTATTTGTGGTCGGCACAGCAAGTTTTTTTCTTCAATACATCTCTATCAGGCGTTATCTCGTCATTCACATCTCTTCTATTCATATCTTGTCTCACACAATCTATCCACCTTTTCCTTGGCCTATCTCGTTGCTTTCTGCCATATGGGATCATACCTACAACCCTTCTTGTCACATAGCTTTCATCCCACCGCAATACACATGCCGAGCGATTGGCTCTTAGCTTTTCGGCAATGGGTCCTGCCTTTAGGCTTTCTCTTATATTCTTTCTTTTCATTCCTAAACCAGTTTATTCTCGTCACGCGACACATTCATCTCAACATTCTCGTTTTCATAACATACCAAGCTCGTTTCATCATATTTGCGGTCCATATTCTGATCTGCACAGGACGGACGGCAGGATTTATAGTACATACATGTGTATTCACGCCCGTATCCCATTATAGTAGACAGAGACCAGAGAATGCCAAAAACTACGGTCCTTACATACTTCTTTCGCTTCAAATACACTTAGCCTTTTTTCAGTATCTTGATCATATTTCCACCCTTCCATCCATCTACTGAACGGAAATCCTCTTAATCTGCTTTCACACATCCTCCCAGCATGCCCAAACCACCGACAATGCATTCCCTTTTCAATCCTAGTCTAGTGACTACGTCATCTATTCCACATCTTACTCAACACTATTTTTATTCGATCATAGTAACAATAAAAATAGGCCCGGCCCAGTGGCGCGCTACGTGCAAAGTCTGTTTTCAGCGGATCAAATGATCAAATACACCGACACTTGGAGCGAGGCGTGAGTCACACTTCACTAAATTACTGAATTTTATGATCGTAATGAATGACTAATGATTCAGATATTTAATTTGAGTCATAGCTTCCATAAAATTCAGTATTTTAGGTATATGTCGTGTATACGCTGGCTGCCTGCCACGATTCGGACCTCTTTTGCAATCAGCACGGTGTGTGACTGTTGGAACGACATCATGATCAATAAGTATGAGCTGTTTTCGATAGTGTCGAGACGCTTGTGGTATTAAGCAGTACTCACCAGAAAGATATCCCAAGGTCCGCGGTCCCGTCGGAACTCCAGGTGTTGGCCAGATCCTCGTCCGACATGACGTTGTGCTGCAACCGCAGGAAGTACTCCGTCAGCCATACTGCGATAGCGCCGAGGGTGAAGAGTACTGGAACGAGAAATATCCAGGTTTCGTTTTGTGTAAGGTCGCAAGCGGACTCACGGTCTGAGATGAGACTGATGTTACGCTAAGAGGAGTAGAGGAGAGGCAGATACTGGGTCAGTCAATTCAGATTAGTAATCTATACTAATATTACAAGGCAGAAGAGTTTGTTTGTTTGAACGCACTAATCTCAGGAACTACTGGTTCGAATTGAAAAAATCTTTTTTGTGTTGGATAGTCCATCTATCGAGGAAGGGTTTAGGCCATAAAACATCATTTAATCATCATGTAATCGGTCATTTTGGCGACATTGGACATTAAGAAAGAGAGCACAAACCTTAAACGCACTTATTCTTATATTTAAGTGGCTTATATCTCTACAGGATAATTTCCATGACAGCACAGCTATTGCATCTGTGATACCATCTGAGCCTAGATTTGTAGCCACGGCCGGGCACTACCTGGAGACTATTGTGGCCTCAAGCACCATTATTTAAGTATTGTTATTATTATTCAGTGTTGACATTTATTATAATAATGTAATTCTCTATCACTTAGTATCTATCTATCTATCTATCTATCTATATATATATTATCTATCTATCTATCTATCTATCTATCTTCTATATATATATTACGCGAAGCCGATCTTTATAATGCCCATCAGATCGACAGTTATGGACCGATTTTGATAAATTATATACCATAGGATTCGTCCCATCCTGCAGATGTGCAATAAGGTCTTAGTTTTTTTAATTTTGTCCTGGAAAATTAATAAAATGATATTTACGAAAAATCCTGGATGCCCCGACAAATATAAGCCTCAAAATAGTGTTCGATGACGCCGCATACAAGCGAGGGGTCAGCTTACCTTGGTAGAATTGTACGAGGTGTCAAAATTTAGCTTGGTTAACACGTGACCTCCACGTGACTTGGGAACTGGCTATGGTATGATTCCGGATGACATAAAATTAAATATGAACTAAAATGTGTCTGTAAGAAATATCTGGTACAGCATTACAATATAAAACTTTTGAGTCGAGAAATACTCAATATTATTAACAATAAACGAAAGTAAAATTACTAATTTGTTACAAGTCAATACATAATATTCTGTCTAAGTATTTACAGTTTACATAAATGACAGACGTATTGTGTCAACTTTTTTTTTATTGTGCTCTAATTATGTCAATATTAAATTGTCATGGTTTATACTTCAAAGAAGTTGATATACAAACCAATGACGTTTCAAATATACGTTCCGTATATCTTGACTGATATTGATATCTGCCAAAACAATGACAAACCAAATTAAACTTTACGTTGTGAGTTACAGAACTGTTTCTGAGTTAATCATAGATAAGCTGCAAAACATTTTGAAAGAGAAGAGGCTAGCTTTGTCTAATTGTGTCTCTCTTCCACCTATTGCCATACCAGTAGGGTGATCATAAGCAAAGAAGTTCAATCAGTAGACGTTACTTATTGGTGGATTCAGATCAAACCGACGAGAAAACAATGTTGCACTAATTAACCTTTACGACGCCAATAACGTATTCGACGTATATGCGCACCATTGATTCGACAAAACGACGAATATATTCGTCATGGTGTGACGGCGTCCAATGCGATATCAACTTAGATGCATTTATATTGATAGTGCGCTTAAAAGGTTAAATACTTTAACAAAATTAAGACGTCAGAAAAATAATTAAACCCTTTAATTGTCGACAACATGGGAGTTATGACGTACGTGTGTAAATGTCACTGCCGTTCATAAAGTATAGCGTTCAAGGGGTTAATTTGCTATTCATCAATGTTTGTCTGAGGATGTCAAACGCAAAGTTGAACCCTATAGACGTTGAGTCGTTGGCTTCGGACCGTTGGTGCGCAATATAGGTACATTGTTTAATAATAAGGGGGATAGGGTTTAATAATAAATAAAAATAAGGGGGATAATGGTCACATTAAACTGCCACGTTCTAAAAGGGCGTAGGTACATTGAAAGGATGAATAAGATTACCACTATTGGTAACATGTTCAATTAAAAGTTAAAATTATACTGTATCAGTGTCACCTGCAACAGTGAAAGTGCCGGTTTTCAGGGGGTCTACCCGAAACACGCGAAGATCGAAGTTCATTATATTTCCTTCTCTATCACACCAATAAGCAAGTGTTATAGTGTTAGATATAACGAAAGACAACTGTCATGCCAAAACCACACGATGGGCCATGATGGGCCACGTACAAGATGCAGTTATGCGGTGGAACGAAATGCAAATATGTTTTTTTATGATTGACTGACTGGCGATTGGCCTTAGTCTCACCTGATGGAAAGCGATGGCCTTTAATGCATAACTGCGACCTATACGTTGGCCCATAATGGCCCATTGCGTGGTTCCGGCATCAAATGTTAATAAAAATATTGCCAATGTCGCATGCATTGTTTTTTTCTAGATTAGATAGAATAGGTTATGTATGAGGATACTTAGAGTATTTCTAAAGAGATCCTATACGAGTACGAGTTCCACCAAGGGGGACGGAAAAGCTCTTACCCACGTAAATTGAGAATTTGTCTTAAACGGCTGGCGCCTTATCATAAACAACCTCTTTCATTTGGGCGGGTATGACGTGGACATGATAATGAGCCAAATAAAAAAGTGGAACTATGACAAGACAAAGACCACAAATGATGTATCTCTCTCTGTCGCTCTTATTCCATTTAGTACATGACCTCGGTAGTGGTATTATTATTTGAAAATTTCTCAGGGGTACTCTAAGGGAGGGTAGGATAGGAGTCATATCACAGAACATTCTTAATTGCGGAACTATGACAAAGACAACAAATGATATATCCCTCACAGTCGCTCTTATTCAATTTAGTAAGTATATGATATGATCATATCGCTCGCTAACGGTATTATTATTAGACGTCTTCTCTGGGGTACTCTGAGTTTGCGTACCTTATTAGAGCCTTACTTAGACAAGAGACGCCATCAGCGCACATTACCGAAAAAATATTTTGTAAATTGGGGGACACACATAAAAAACCACACATACAAAATATTTTCCTATTACTACGCACCATTACACTGAAAGAATCAACGCACACACATTCAAAACACTAAAATTATCTGATTATTATCAGATGGCCAAATTGACTGAAGTTGCTAAGATGCATATTTTTCATAGAAATTCTCATAGTTAGTAGGTAGATCTTATTTCTTGAAATAAGGTTGACTTTTACTGTAAATTTGACGACTAGCCGTGATGATCAAGCACGAATGTTTTTAAATCGACTTTCTAATCGACCTTCTGAATACGCATATTCTATCCCGTGGCTTCGCTTGCATTCTTCATAGTACGTCGACGCGGCGAAGCCGCGCGGGTAACTAGTGTTATCTATATGTCATGTCTAGTGTATGCTGTTAGTGACAATATATTGTATGAATAAATAAATAAATACCTACCGACCTGACAAGAAGTATTGCGGAGAAGAGAGTGATGTGTTTTAGTAACCTGGAGTAAATGCTTACTTTAATGAAGCAGGCAAGATGCGAGCACCTGTAGCTATCGTGCTGTGGTCCGTAAAAATAATCTTCGGGTAGGTATTCGTCCTTTTGCCAGAATAAGCGATTTATCCCGAATCCGAAGATTGTAATACAGGCTTATGGACGGTGTTACTAATGGTGTGAAAAGTGGCGACCGTGACAGGAACAATATACTATTGAACAAATTAAAATGATCATTTTTTTTGTGCTCCGAGCAGGATTCGAACCAGCGGCATCTGGCATATGCGGCCAGTCGCTAAGCCAAGCTATCGGAACCAATCAAGCTCAGGTACGAAATCTTTATATTTGTGTTACTACTGACCTGCAAGCGAGTTGCTAATGAGTAGTGGGCGCGGTGTGGCGCGCGTGCGCGCCGCCGACCCGAGCGCGGCGAGCACGCAGGCGCCGCCACACGATACCAGCGCGGCGCCGAGTTGCGCCGCTGTGCCCATCCATGCCCAGCGGCGTGCTGGGTGTGTCCCGGCTTTTACTGTAATGCGATAAAATAATAGTAAATTGTTTCGTCTGTCAGAAAAATCTTTTGATGACTCGAGTTTGCAATATTCTTACGCCCGAGATAATCACAATGTTTTTCATCACATTTGCGGAGAAATAATTAACTCCAGCATCAATCCAAATTGACGAAAAAAACAACTTCACCTTCAGTATCAGTGTATGATCACTGGGGCGTCACTGCGAGAGAAGCATTCTTTCGGCGCGCGGCCAGCTAGATTTTTCAGCTTCAGTATTTAAACCAATTACAGAGCAGTATTCTTGTGGAGCGCGGCTAACTAGATTTTTTAAACCAATCTAATCACACAGAAACGCATAACGCCCTCGGGAGTTATGAAAATCCATAACTCCTCGGGAGGTAAATCAGTTAGAAGGCCCTTTTAGTGTGATGAAATAGTTATTTTCATCCCTCGAATGTATCCTATTGAATCTGCAACTGAAGAACGCATCGACTGTACAGTGACTTTCAAATTTCATGGGCACGGTAACATTAACATCTCAATGCACTTTCTAACCGTATTTATGTTTTAAGGTTAGAGACTGCACTGGGATGACAGTTAAATGACAGATGACAACGTACCCAAGTACAGACAGCATCAGAAGTAGCTACGTATAAAAAACACAAAAGCTCTTCATCATCATCATATCAGTCCAAGGACTTCCACTGCTGGACATAGGCCTCCCCCAAAGTGCGAGAATGACCGGTCCTGTACCACCCGCACCTAGCGGACTCCGGCGACCTTTAACAGGTCAAGAGTCCACCTTGTGGTCTACCCATGCTGCGCACAAAACCTCTTATTTCATTACAGTAAAGACTCTTCATGTGCGTAGGTACAACCCGTCGGAAATATCTGCGAACTGTGCGAACCTGGCAGTTCGCAGGCTCATAGTAGCTACGTACTTCTCCGACGGCTTAATAGTAGCTACTTCTGATGCTAACTGAACTATAGTGAAGTGGCCGTAGGCTATATGGTGAAAAATGCAGGCTTCCCAAAATATGTGACAATGCTTGCATGTGCCCCTGGAGAAAGCTGCAGGTTTCGATCCGATTTTTATAATCCGGGATCCAAAATCAATCGTAACAGGGTCTCAAAATTCTAAACCGCGAACTTATGAATGCTATCAAAATTAACTTTGACATTTTAGTGAATTGATATTAGCGTTAGAAATTCAAACCGATTTCTATATTCCGGGATCCAGAATCAATCATTATAGTGATGTGACACCAGGAGGATCCTGTGCTTCTGGTCGGAGTAAAGCTGGCTAGATCCCTAGCTGACATTCACCACACGCACAGTGGCTGACTTTCACGGACTAAGGCTGGGTTGCACCAAACCGTCTGTAATCGTAAGCTGTGTTCGTTAAAATTTGAATGTATGGAAAGTTTGACAAGTTTCTATGGGATGACAGCTGCCGGCGCCATATTTAACGTTGATCGGTCTGTGATCGTAAGTTGGTGCAACCCAGCCTAAGTGCGGAAAAAGAAGTCCATAACCATAGCGTTAACAAATCATCATTCTCTTGCCCTTTTCCCATTTATTTGGGGTCAGCGCAGTATGTCTTTTCCTTCCATTCATCTCTGTCACGCTTCATCTCTTCATCCACATCGTCATTATCTTCATTCATATTAATATCGTCTCTCACACGATCCATCCAGCTTTTCTTTGGCCTGCCTCGTTTCTTGCATCCATCCACATTCATATAGTAATACTCTCCTTGTTACATTGCTTTCGTCCCTTCTCATTGCATAGGGTTAACAAATGTAGCTTAACTATTTCGTAAAAGTTCTCTGTGCAAAGGTGCCTTTACTTAAATTATATTTCTAAAATTCTTCAATAAATTCACGCCTTTGTTATTCTTCTGGAGTCTCAGGCTACGGGTGTCTGGTTACCATGAAGCAGGCCTTAGGCTTGTTTGCCACTGTCGTTGCATAAAAAAAATGTGCAAACAGTGTCAGTATCCTTTTACCACCCACCACCACCATATCAGCCCTAGGACGTCCACTGCTGGACATAGGCCTCCCCCAATTTCATGGGGGGTAAATGTCATAATCGCCACCCTTGGCATGCGGGATCCGTTTACCATTACGTGCAAATCTTGAAGTTTAACCTGATAGGTTGTCAGTTTTCCTAGAAACAGCAGTATCTCTACGCCACGGGCTGGTAAGGAACGAAAGCGTCCCAATGCGGATGGTCCATCCTTAATCCTATTCAATTGTAGTTTCATTAATTAATAAATATTAGGGGACAATTTTTACACAAATCGAGCTAGACCCATAGTATATAAGCTCAATAAAAGGCTTGTGTTATGGGACCTAGGCGGCGATATATTTAATAGATATACTTACATACATATATACTTAAAAACAAAAAACATCCAAGTCTCAGGAAAAAATGTTTCTGCTCACCACAGAAACAAATGAGCTTACCGGAATCCGAACCCGAGGACCTCTACAAACTAGGTTAAACAGGCCGACAAAATTAATGGGTTAACTTAACACAAGATTGACACGCGGGCATTTCTCTGAGCGTTTCAAACGCTGTGATTTCGGTGGTCGTAGTAGTATCGATGCCTTTAAGGTTCCAGTAGTCCATTTTGAAAATAATGATAGCAGTCCCCGCCCGCTATACTACAGCCTGAAATCACCTCCTACTCAGTAGAGATATCTTCGATGATGCGATCATCGAAATCCAGCGGTAGAAAGGTTCGGAGAACTGCCCTCATACAGACACACACATACACAGATACACATGTTACACATTCGACTCTAAACTTCATTAACACTTTGAAATTAATATCATGCAAACAAATAGCTTAAATAAAAATAGTTAAATAAAGCTCATATCATTTTTTTTTAACGAGCTATCACCTAACCATATCCAACACAACGGGTGTTTCAAGAAAAAAAATAAGTGGAGACTTTACAAGTAGGGAGGTACAGTAAGCGTCATATAAATAGTACGTAGCAGCCATAGTGGCATTATTTTAAATGGTGTACCGAACAATTTGGTCACAACGCCGCGGACAGACGGACGGACGGACATGGCGAAACTAAAAATGTAATCTCTAGAACAATTCTCATCAGATCTGTTGCATGGCCGTCCTTACTCCTAATTAGCCGAATGTTTTTATTTGATCATACACAACCCAATGTAAAAAGACATGTACATCTTTGATCACCTTATGCCTATACGACTTTTTGTATCCGCAGGATGCTTTTGAAACCATGCGACATAAAAGAATCGAGCATTTGGCCGAGCTATTGTTGTATGAGAGAACGTTGCGTAAGTTGGTTAATGTGGTTAATCATCCATTAAAATTATAATGGCGTGGTTGGTTTGTTGATTGCGGATTTTGTGCTCACAATTTTTAACACTTAATCGTTCTCTCAATACTGCGTAGTGAGGTAATGAAATGCGTAACACGGTTTATACAAATTGAATCAGTAGCACGCCAAGCTCTAAAATGCGCACGACGAGCGAGAAAAGGCGTGAAACTGTGATACCAATTAAAATATTTCATCATCGCGTCATTTCTTAAGCCTCGCGCATAATGTACTGGCCGCGCAAGTAACATAGACTGAAGACTCTCTAAGGCGATTTTAGGTTTCATTTAGTTTAGGTCAAGCTGTACAACTCACCACTAAAATCATGGCTCCTCCATCCATATCCGAAGTTGAGCTCCTTATGCCCCTCAAAGAGCCCGAAGCTGATCCTGCCTTCAGAATCCAGAGGATTCGAAGTTCGCCTCGCTCGGGCATCTATCCAATGCGTCGTTCCCAAAGACGCAACTATCAATGCAATACACAAACAAGACCCGAAAAACGTCGCGAAAATCATCGACCTCTTAAACAGGTTCAGCTTCATCTTGAGCTCACTACTCACTACACTTTCACTTAGTTCGTCAATCGATCACTAGATGGCGTTGCGTCACATTTTATTCAACAAGATGGCGGTGTTTTTGCACGACGATTGTTTGTGATTTTCTAATTTCAGCTTAAGTCATTGTCTAGGTTTCTCCCACGATGGAAAAGCTGGAACAATAAGAAAGAAAATTGATTACGTAAAAGTCAAGTTCGTTAGTGTTAGCTAATTGTTAATTTTGAAGCGTGTATTTGCATTGCAAATGGCGGCGATTAATTTTGCACGGAGTGAATGAACGCGGTTAATTTGAATTTTAACAGTCACGAGTACGGGTTACGACTGAAGTAATTTGACTTCAAATAAATACGACCATTGTTATTGCTAAATTGCAAGTCAACTTCCAAAATTGGACAAATACGGCCAATGGCCATCTTTTAAAAGGCTCCATACACAATATAGGACAAGAGTAATTCTAACTACCAATTCAATAAATTGTAAGTCATTTTAAGATATATGGGTTTACTTCATTATTATTTTTTTATTTAACCATCTACGGATTATACATCTACTTATATAGTATAAGTATGCATATTGTATTGCTTAAGTAATATACAGGGTGGAAAGATCGAATGACACATGGATGGCAACTACCTTAAATATTGGAAATAGCACATTTTGTGTAAAGGATACTCCTTTATTTTTAAAAGCAATAAATTATGCATTTATGGATTTATCAAAATTCCCTTGATTCAATTCAGTCAGTACGGCGTTTGATGATCAAGAGTTATCCTTTGGCCGAATGATTCTTATGAAACCTTCGATAATCCACCTGGCTTTTCCACTATACCTGCATAAATAATGAGGCTAAAAAACGTTCGCATCATTACCTATACATATGTTTCTTTTTGTGATTCTCCCATTACACATTCCTTACCACGTTCTAATACGAAACGTTTAGCGCCTTGTGCAATCATTAAAATTTCGACCTTAATAGCATTGCAGTAAGAACTAGTTAAGGTAATTCGAGCGATCACACGCGATGGAGCCTGTGTTATTAACCCAGTACCATACTGACTCGATTTTGAAATCGAAACGAGTTCTTTTGTCTCGCTTCTAATATAAAAATCTAGTATTAGACAGGTTAGACGGGTATCGGTCAATATGATACTTAGTAGGTTTTTAGGGTTCCGTAGTAAACAAGGAATCTTTAATATAATTTTGCCATGTCCGCCCGTCTGTCCATCCGTCTGTCCGGGGCTTAGGTCAGTAACCGTTACTATTATGGATGATTCACAATTTCATACCAAACGGCCGGACTCGGCGCGCACGCCACCAGTCAAAGGAATTCCAACCCTCCATACAGAAGCTAGACTTCGTATCCAAACGGCACGCAACCCATTCAAATATGAAATCTAACTTCTGTATGGAGGGTTCCAATTCCTTTGACTCTTAGTAGGGTGCGCGCCGACTCCAGCCGTTCGGTGTGAATCGTCCATTAGAAAGTTATAATTTGGTGATCTATCAATCACGCCGACAAAACGGTAGAATAAAATCTTGAAGATAAAGTTTTTCTAGGTGACCTCCGCTAACGCGGGGATGCAATTTTTTTTCATTACAAAATCAATCGTGTGGCGTATCGTTAGATAGCTCGTTTAAAAGTAATGTGGGTTTTCTTCAAAAGCAGACAAACATATAGCAGCCTTTAGTACAATTTCCATTCATTAACATAATTAATGTTGATAGTTGTGTCAAACTCAAACACATAGTAAATACTTATATGTTTGTGAACTTTTAAGGGACCGGGGGGCATGTCCTAAAACTACGACCAACATCACCGTGGGATGGGCAGCAGCATCCCTGATGGAGTGCGGTGGAGATACTGCAATCGCCAATCCGCATGCCATTATGTCATTTACCCCCCATGAAATTGGGGGAGGCCTATGTCCAGCAGTAGACGACTTCCGGCTGATATGGTGGAACTTTTAAGACCTCATTAACGGGTGGGGAACTACGGAACCCTACATTGCGGCCGGTTACAACTTAACCGGTTTTTAATTGCAAAATTGGATCTAAAATGCTAAGTGTGGGTTGCATAAAACGCTAGACTAGGATATATTTAATCTATTGGTTACATCTAACGTCACATTAAATATTAGTATGATTTATACCACCTTTATTTAGAAATATCTTTTATACTCTGCTTTAGTGGTAGAGAAAGATGCTAAAACCAAGCATGCTTATAAAATAGGCATAACAAAATCTAGATATTATAGTAACGCCATAGTTGCAAGAAGCATACAGCTTGCAAGATGGTAAGCGGACATGGCACCAGAAGCCTAATAGAAGCGACTCCAGAAGAGTCATAAGCTATATGCCAACCCTTTATGAATGAGGAATTGAGGATTCATTGTTGACAGTGACACTTAAAAAGTGACCTTATACCTACCTATTTTAAGCCTAGGGCCTATATCACAGACTATTGTATGGAAAATTGTACAATTTTGTAGAATTGTAGACTTTTACGGGCCAGGTCCCTTACACATCCTCGGGATTCAGAGCCTTCGATACTCTGTCTCAGTAGTCGAGAAGCTACAAAATCCTAGAATGCTTAGAAAGTATAGTGGCTCTGTTAATTGTAGCCCTAGCGATTTTTTTTCTTATTAGCTCAGAGACCATATACATCTCTGAGATATTAAATTAATTTTATATACTTTTGTTTATTCGGACACAGATCGTATTCAATACGTCCTTAATATTTGTAAATTATTAATCAGTATATTTTTTATTTATTTTTTCATTTTTTTTTACTTTTAAATAAATTTATTTATTTTAAAGAATTATCGAAAAAACAATTAAGCAAAAAATAACAAATTAATTAAAAACTGAACTAGCATAATTTACCATTTTATTTTCATTGAATTGTTAATCAGTATATATTTTAATCATTATTAATTATTATTAAGTAAGATTGTCAGTTTTGTAAATAGTATAAATTCACGCTTTGACATGTAAAAGTGCCCTTGTGGCCTATTTGCAGAATAAATATTTGATTTCGATTTTTTTTTAATTAAAAAAACCGAAACTTACACGCCAAAAAAAACGATAACCTGCTCACAAAATTTCACGAGAATCGGTTGAGAAATGCCACCACCACCACTATCAGCCCAAGGACGTCCACTGCTAGAAACAGGCGTCCCCCAATTTCATGGAATGCCTGAAACTCTGCGAGATAATGAATGCTAGGCCTACTACCGTAAAAAAAAGTAAAAAAGTAAAAGTAGTTTATTCTTCAAATTAGGCATATTACATGCACCTATGAACGTCAATAAACTACCACCGGTTCGGAAAAATAAACCTCTGCCACGAGAAGAACCGGCGTAAGAAACTCGGCGAGGTGTCATTTTTTCAAAACAATATACATTGTATAGTTAAATATAAATTACAGTGTCAGCTACTACAAAATAACTGAAATAACAATGCTACAGTAGAAAACATATTTTCGCGATAGATTACCCGTGCAGGACGCTATCACTGCCAAAACATGTAATTAGTGTTTACGGTTTAAGAACTTTTAATTTACAATGTTATTTATTGTATTGTGTAATGATTTGTACACTAACGTAGTTTACTAAATTTTAGTTTCATGGCGCATTTGAAATTGTCTGTAAAGTCATGTAAACATTGTTTGTTTAAATAAATATATAAATAAATGGAGGGTAAATGCCATAATCGCCACGCTTGGCATGCGGGTTGGCGATCGCAGTATCTCTACCGCATTCCAGGTTTCCAGGGATGCTGCAGCCCATGCCCCGGTGGTCATGGTCGTAGTTTTAGGACATACCCGGGTCCATTGAGAAATGCAACAGCCGGAGATTCGGACATACAATGGTACATTACTGCAGAGGCGGTGAAGTAAGGGATTGCTGGACGAGTTTGGGATAAACGGCGGAGTCGTAGACGAGGCCGGATAAAGCGAGTCCTGCAATACCTGTTCCGGCCGAGGATTGTATAGTACTTTTCTCAAACATCTTAGAAAAAAAACAATAAAAAACTACAATGTAAAAAAAACTAAAAAATACAAAACGTCCAAATATAGCAAAGCATCACGACAAAAAGGTTAGCACGTCGTTTGTGGGGAACTGTATACGATTTTATAATAAAATACCCATCGATATAGTTAATTTTCCATTCAGTAAATTTAAGTCTCATATTAAACGTTATTTGTTAAGCCAGGCCTATTATACTGTCAACGATTTCTTAAATGACAAAAATGCTTTTAAGCCAGTGATAGTTAAATCCTGTTAGTTTTAGAATACATATGCTTCACTTAGCATATTTCCTTGTACAAATAGCTCTGTCGTTGCATTTTATGAAACATGATGCTGTTTCTCGCCGAAGAGTCATTTTAATCTTTGATATTATTAATGTCCGGCAGCCTGAATATGTCATGCTCGCTTAAAGGGCTTTGCTTACGGCGGCGTCGTTGATCGGGTCGCCACCTTCCCTAACAGATGGTCGAGGGAGGCGATGGCTGAGATACGCGTCATACTCGTGATCGGGTGCTGTTTGTGGAGTCCGGTCTGTTCATGCTTGCAAGGGCAAAGTAAATACCTTAATACTAGTGTTATTTTATTGTATGTAGATTGACGAGAGACATAATCCTGTTCTGGATTAGTTTTATTGTTATTGACGCTTAGAGACCTTATACATCTCTAACAATATTAAGTTTACTTATTTTAATTTTAGCGCTTAGAGGTCATTTACATCTCTAAGGACTTTTAAATAATTGTTATTAATCGTATTTGGACGCTCAGAGACCATATACATCTCTGAGATATTAAATTAATTTTATGTACTTTTTGTTTATTCGGACAGATCGTATTCAATACGTCCTTAATATTTGTAAATTTATTTTTATATAATTGTTAATCAGTATATTTTTTTAATCATTATTATTAAGTAAGATTGTCAGTTTTTTTTTAAATTGTATAAATTCACGCTTTGACTTGTAAAAGTGCCCTTGTGGCCTATTTGCAGAATAAATATTTGATTTTGATTTTGATTTTTGAAATAACGGAAATTAAATAAAAACACGAAAAATGCTACAAAATACAAGCACCATTAAAAAAAACACGAAAGAACTAAAAAATACCGAAAAACACGTTAAAACTAAAAAAAAACAAAAACATGGAATAACTAAAAAAAATGTCGAAAAGTACAAAAAAAAACGAAAAAACTTTTAAAAAGTCCAAAAATATCAAAAAATACAAAAACCGCTACAAAATAACACGAAAAAACTAAAAAAAATACATAAATACTCGAAAAATTCGAAAATAAAACAAGAAAATACAATAACGATAAAAAAACCGGAAAAGCCTAAGAAAATACCAATTTACATAACAAATTAAAAATATATACATATACAAAATCGTGGCAGTTGGCTCTATGTAATATTTCCTTTATCAGTTGATTTTAGTAAGCAAATTTAAAAAGTTAGAGTAGCGGACAATAATGTTAGGGTCATAGATTCTCTGTACATTACTTCTTGGCCGCCGGCCAAGAAGTAAAGTAGCGAGCCATAAACAGGTAACTTCATGTACTCTTTTCGTGACATTAATGCATACATTTAGGCGCATGTTTGAGAAAATACATTTTTTCCGAAGCTGAAACGGAGTCGTTTCATTCGGTCAAATAGGTGCTACATTACTTATCCCGATTTCGAGCGCCCGATTCTCTGCCTCAGTAATGGAGAAAGCTACATCTAACCAGGCTTATAAAATAGGTGCTACACGTCCCGGCTCCAAGCGCTCGATCGAATCATGATTAATTCATGGCGCGCATTATGGGAAAGTCAGATCGCGATAAGCCGATAACACTTGTAATTGAGTGTGCATTTATACTTGTAATATCGGCTAAGTTAAAAGTAATTCGTACGTGTAGTAATTCGTATGTGGAAGACAGAACAAATCGGAATAATCATAATCATAATAGATATAATAATTGCCTGAGAGAAAATAAGTGAGATTGGTACAATCATGATGATTAAAAAATTTTTTATTTTATTAGAATGATACTGTTTCGTTGGGATCTTTAATGATCACTTTAACGTCGGAGATATAACATTCGTCCGTCTCACACTTACATATTTGATTGAAAGTTACATATATTACAGTCCCGAATATCATGCTAGGTATCAGCTGAATGATACTCTAATATTTTGTAGAAGGACAACTTTTATGATGATTGGCGGAAATTGATTTTAGCTTGAATGTTACAAGGTTTGAACTAGAGAAACGATAGACATGCGAAGTTATTAAATGCTTAAAATAAAGCTATACTGACTCTATAATCTGTACTATCTATACTATAATATAGTTTGTTTGAACACGCTAATCTCAGGAACCACTGGTTCGAATTAAAAAATTGTTTTTGTGTTGGCTTTAGGCTATATAACATCACGCTGCGACAAATAGGAGCGAAGACGCGGACGAAGTCGCGGGCAACAGCTAGTACTTCATATGGACTATGAACGCCATATGCAAACGTTAATTCATTCCGACCGCGCAGGCGCATCCTTTTTCCCCTCGGTCACGGCTATGTAGCTCCCCCACTCATTTAAACCTACATACGTAACTCCAACTAAGGTCAAAAATTCTTGGATATTAACCAAATCTTTGTCACCTTCCTCCGGAAATGCCGAAGTGCCCAGTTACGTATTCAGCTTTGTGACAAAGGAATAAGGCATATTATGCATCTTACATGTTAACACGTAACGGCTATCGACATGCTACGTTGAGCATGGCTGGCCATTCGTACGTAAATTCAAAATGGCTTACGTGCATTCAAATATGAGCACGCATAAATCTTCTTAGAATTGTCATACATACGAATTACATAGGACGCGAAGGTCGTAGAGATGAGGTATTTGTTATTCGTGTTTCGACAATGTCACGAACCGATATACGCTCACGTAGAAGCGATAATATGTATTGTAACTGTGTGATAATTATCACTATTTTAAATGGCCAGAGTCTTACGTACTCGCACTGGCACAAGTGAACAGTGAACACTTTTCGGTCTATGTCGATACAACCTATATAACCGAGCGGGGCAGAGCCTACGCTACCGGTGGTTAGAGCGACAGAGCAACTTCCTGACTATCTGTCAATTTGACCCAGTCATCTAGCGAGTCTCTTGAGGTGTTGGCCGAGACTCTTTGCTATTAGACCGTTCACAAAGACGACGATCGGGACAATGATCGTCGAATCAGCATCTCACATGGCGGTTACCTCGTGTGCCAGGTCTACTTATAGGTACTTGATGGCTTTGTCCTTCTCGGTTTTCACGTGGTTCTCGTCACAGCGGATGATGATAAAACGACAAGCACTGCCTGGCGTTTCGATCGATCTGTCAGTACGATATCTGGTATAATGGCTACAACAGTCCTGTCAGGGATGAGTGACAGATCGATCCCAATAGAGCGTGGCACGAACATTTTTGAGAGCTGACGCAGATGTGTACTTAATAGTACGGTACTTCTAAGTCCACAAGACTATAAAAGAGTACCTCGATGTTGTAAGGCATCGTAGGTTTAGTAGTAGTAGTAAAACTCTTTATTGTACAAAAACACAACAGATACAAAGGAAAACTAAAGTACAAAGGCGAACTTATCCCTTTAAGGGATCTCTTCCAGTTAACCTTTGAGGAAATGAGAGTAAAAATTAATAAAGGTAGACAAATGCAGCAACATGTACAAAAGGCACAGGAGAAATGTTTAATGGTGTTTCTATGCCCTAACCTGTTCATACATGCTGGATTTCTTCTCAACTAGAGAACACTGAATCAGAGTATCCCACTTCATCGCATAGCACGTGCTCTGTCGTTAGTTAAGGCAGTCACGTTTGCGCCAACGCCGTTACCTTGCGCGCCGCGTTCAGGTAAATATATGGTGTACGAGAGGAGAGCCCAGCTTAGCCGTAGTGGCAAGAGAAACACGCATGACTCAATAATGCAATGTTTTAAAACTTCGAAGCACACGGGCGTACGTTCAGCTACGTAATTGACAACTTCTTTCACCTCATCGTTCAAAAGAAGTACTTATATCTTGACGCCGTGATTCGTTAAGATGTGCAGCAATCAGTTTCAGGGCTGGGAGACCACTGCTCACGGGAGGGGCGCAAGCAGTAATATGGCTTTAAGAGCTGTTCTTCGGGAAGGCTTGCTGCGGTGAAACGTAATTAAGAAACAAGTTTGGAGTCATCGTCACCCGCTCCATGCACAAGGACCAAGCAAGAGCTTCGTCACACACCACTCCGAGACAGGTCGCCTCAAAAGGCTCGTCTCGCAATGGGAAGGGCGCAGCTCAACGAGGATTCGACACTTAACGCCGAACGAGCACAAAGCTTCTGGAACAAAGGACAAGTGGTCATAGCGGCCAACCTGGCGGTTAAGAACAGGAGTCGGTAGGTCGTTAATCTACTATGATGAGGAATCGTACCAGAACAGACCGACGCTTCTTGAGATTGCGGTACATACAAATATAGCATGGAACATCTATTGGGGGCTTCAACTTGAGGGATAGAGGGTGCAAAGTACTGACAGAGCACAATCTAGGAACTAAAATGATCACTTTTACACGAGTAAGAAGAACGTAGAAGGTCTACATTAAGCTTTATGTTCTGTATTGTTCTTTTTTGGAGGCAAATAAAGTGTCTTTATATTGTATTGCATTGAACGTCTGATTAGTTCACCTGAGGTAAGGTGAGGTGAAGTATTAACAAGTAAATTTTTAACAAAAAAACACCCACTCCAAACTTTGCCAGACCCCATCCTCCTGCTATATAATTTGAGGAGTTCCTTCGATGTAGCCTTACATACCCCATCCTCTTGGTATATAATTTGAGGAGTTCCCTCGATTTTTCCAAGATCCCGTCATCAGATCCAGACTTGGTGACAATGGGACCAACTAGAAAACACACCCTTTCAAACAAAAAAAGAATTTTTGAAATCGGTCCACTAGTCTCCGAGTAATCGGTGAACATATATAAAAAAAAAAAAAACCGACGAATTGAGAACCTCCTCCTTTTTTGAAGTCTGTTAAAAATAGCGGCCCGGAGCTTCGCAATTGCCATTCAACTTGCGATTTTTGCTTAAAGTTTGCATGATATTGTACAAAGTTTCGAACTCTCAGGTTTTTTTATAATATTACCAATTGTTATTGTATTTTACAGCACCTTCGTACGTTTATGCATAGCGGATCGATCCCGTTAACGGGCCGTGGTCGATGGGCAATAATTAACGATTGTACAGTTGCAATTAACAGTTCCGTTGGTAACCTGTAACTGTAGCTACTTATATATGCACGGTCTTGAAAACAACTGTTCAATGTTTATGAAAACTAGAGTGTAGTCTTTCAAAACCAGTCTCCGTTTACAAGTATCTTCAGGTCAAAAACAGAGAGGTCACTAGTAGTAGCGGCTGAAAATCGAAGGCAGAAATTCGCTTTGATGACGTAGTGGGTATAGGTCTGGGAAGCCTAGTGGTAGGGCGCTGATCCAGCAAACCATAGGGGCGGGCATGATACAAAAATACAAGGCCCGGGAAAAACCGTTGTGCGAGTGACACAAGCCTACGTCATCACTGCTATAGAGCCTATCGGTGGTTGGCGGTCGTACAGTAAGAGTAACGTAGGCCTGTGTCACGAACCGGAGTAGCAGACCTTGTTTCCTTAGACCGTGGGAGCGTGTTTGGTTGGAACGTCTTGGATTGCTTACGATCACGGTTATTGTTTTGTATTTGTTCTCTGTATCAAATAATTGAGCTCCGGGTCAAAGATTTTGCCAAGCTGAGACTATCAAACCAGATATTTTGATTATCCAATGTATTGTGAGTTGGTGAGTAAAGACAGAGAGTCCTACCTAGAGCTCCATATTGAGAATGGAAATGCTACCAGATATCAGTTGGGAACATATAGATGGCCAACGAGCTCGATGCCGGTCTCCTACCACAGATCCAACCAAAACTCATATTCCTTTGTTCTAATTAAACTTCCTTTGTTCTGTTTGTTGTAAGTATGTTCAAGCACTATAACATTAGCTAGAAGGATTTTTCAATAAATTATTATATTCTATTCTATTCTACTCGATCGTCAAGGATGCGATGGACACAAGGCGATGGAAGCAAATCATACGGCCCAAGAGTAAATCAGAGAACAGAGACAGGGAAAGAGAGATTGAGCTTCGTCATCAGAGTTACGTAAACGGCACACGAGATTTTAGGAGAAGGCGAGATCAAACGCTAGTCTATATCTATAAAAAACACTGGTCGGCAAGGTTGTTTTTAATTGTTCGCCAATATTATGTTAGTATGTAGCATGTTTTTGTATGCCGAAAGGCAAAAAGTAGTTTACGAAATAAACACTAATGGCATAAAAAATTCCGCTGTGTTCAATTCAAGTGCATCCAAAGTCCACCCAAAGGCCAACCCAAACAACACATCATATAAATTATAATTCCGACTAACTGTTTATTTTGTTATGGTAGTATAGACCGATTAACGGTCAAAAATGCAATATATATGTAATCAATTGAGCATGGTTGGATGGGTAGGCAAATGGGCGCCTCGATGAGTGGGTGATTAACCTACTTAGTGCTGCTACTAAGGTCATAAAGTTGACCACTCGCCATCGGATACAGCAAAGCTATATATGCGTTGGGCAGACCCAGTAACATCTGCGAGGAGCCACGTATCAGGCTAGCATGCACCAAGCCCAGGACCAGCTTGGAGTGTGATGGTGAAGAGTGGCCTCAGCCATGAGGATACGACAAGGAAGAGAGTAGGGCATGCAAATTTCCCGGGAATTCCCCTAGAAGAGATAGATCAAAGCTAGAATTGTAGAACCTCGCTTGTACTGCTGAGGTACTGATACTGATGGGGGAATCCTAGGGGAATTGCTGCTAAAAGGAAATATTTTACTCCGATAGTTAACTGTTGTATTCCTTACTGTGCTCAAAAATATCTAAACACTAGCTGTTTCCCGCGACTTCGTACGCGTCTTCGCTCCTATTGGTCGCAGCGTGATCCAACACAAAAAGAATTATTGAATTCCAACCAATAGTTCCTGAGATTACCGCGTTCAAACAAACAAACAAACTCTTCAGCTTTATAATATTAGTATAGATGACTCTATTATCAAGGCGTTGGAGTCCATGTTCAGATCAGATGTTTTGTATTCCCTGAAGAGTACAGATAATTTGATGGCTTTTTTTTGGCAGTCATACTTCACCCGAAAATATGTCCCATCCATGACTCTTACGTCGGCGAGAGCTTTCGGTTACATTATTAAGAGGAAATGAATTATATTCTTGACTTAGCTATAAATAAACGAGGGTGCGCAGATAGATAAAAAAAAATTAGAAAATCATCCTTTTATTCACGGGCATTGAAAGCTTTTTTATAGAATTTCTGTTTTTTCTTGTACCACAGAGCAGCAATATATCTGAAGACTGGCAAAATAGGTGAATTAAAAAAAAAAGTAGTTATATGGTTAAGGACTTAATTTTGTTAATTGATTGAAGAAAATGTAGACATATAATTAAATCCGTAACTACCTAGTTGGTTACTAAGTTATGTTACTGTAATAATCCTTATCTACATAAAATATACTAACGAAAGTTAAATAAATTATATATTAAAATGAAGTACACACAATCAGGATTTACATTTGTCAATTTCATTCAAAATGGCCTCCTTGGGCCTGAACACAGGCCTTCAGACGACGAGGCCAGTCATCAATAGCGGCACGCACGGTTGTCATATTTAATTCCGTCACTGTCTTGACTATGGCCCGCTTGAGGGAGTCAAGATTTGTGTGGGGTTTAGCACAGGCTTTCTCCTCAATAACCTGCCATATAGCATAATCCAGGGGGTTGAGGTCCGGGCTGGAGGAGGGCCAGTCTTCGTGGGCAATGAAGTCAATTTTGTTGCTTCGAAACCAGGCTTGAGTTGTTTTTGCCTTATGTGCAGGGGCTGAGTCTTGTTGAAAGACCCAGGGCTGGTTTTGAAATAGAGAGTGGCTTAAAGGCTTCACTATTGGTTCCAGAACGGTTTCCTGGTAAACTTTAGCCCCAGTTTTGACACCTTTTTCACAGAAATGGATCTGTGTTAACCCTGAGTATGACACACCTAACCAAATCATGACATAAGAGGGATGATGGCCTCGTTGCACTCTCGGAACAGCTACACTCGCTTCTTGACTGTTTTTTGCATACACTCTGTCATTCTGGCGGTTACAACATTCTTCAATGGTAAAAATTTTTTCGTCTGTAAATAATATATTTCGGTGGCCATTTTGTGCGTACCGCTTCAGTAGCACGCGACTTCTATTCAGCCTCATAGTCTTCAATCGTCCATTAAGCAAATGACCTTTCCGTCTACGATAAGCGTGTAGTCTAAGGTCTTGATTGATAACTTTTTTAAGGGAGCTTCTCTTCACAGACATCTGAATTGCCAACAACTTTTGCTTCCGAACGGGGTTTCTTGCGATTCTCGCCTTCACTGCCTTTATTAGAGCTGGGGTCCGAACAGTGCGTGGTCTTCCAGACCTCTTGCGGTCATCAAAGCTCAGGGTACTATTGTACCTATTAATGGTACGATAAACGAATTGTTTGTTGATTTTCAGATTTTGAAGCAACTTCAAAATCACGTTTGACGGATGCCCGCATTTGTGCAACGCAATTACAGCGACACGATTTTCTTTTAGACCCCAATCCATTATAAATATGACGAGATAAGTGTTGTGTGTGCTATAAAATTATAACTGACAACCCGCCATTATATGTAATTTTTTCGGTACCATTTGTTTTAACGCAAGAAAAGAGTTTGCAAATCGAGTAACAGAACTTAGTAACCAACTAGGTACGAAATTAAATCCGTAACGTACTAAATATAGGGGAGGGGTGATTAAAAAGACGGTATCTTTACCGGCCTAGGCCTTCAATTTTGTATGAAATTCCATAATAGGCCGCTCGTTTCGCCCCACCCGAAACGTGATACTTCGCGGCCTATTAATAACAAACATAACGTCAATATTTCATTGCATGTTTGAGAAATAACTAATAACTAGTCTTAGTTGCTACGTATCAAGGGCAGTATATGTAAAATGCACCTTCTAACAGAGCCGAATTGTTTTTCGAATAAAATACCTGAGCATGACTCAGGTGTATATGAAGCAACTAGCAAGTCACCAAGAAATTCAATCTATTTCGCCAACTAAGACACCGTGCCAACGTAATTAGGCCTATTTTATCTGCCGTGTTAAAACGGTTAAATAAGAGTCTCATTATGACGTAATAAGTTTGTTTTACTTAAAACGGCATGAGAAGTGGCGTGAGAAACCGACATTTTTATTTTGATTGCTAACTTCATCTGATAAAGGGTTAATTGTTTCCCTGTGTACTTATATTTGAGCAAGTTCCGCAAATTATATTATAAAACATATTGTTTTATTATACTGTGTCACTTTATTACTTTATTTATTAGTAATTTTCTAATTCCTACTGACTCTGTTAAGGCAATGAAGCTCTTAAAGGAAATCAAAATTAGATTTAGCAACTTTTATACTTCTATTTTTTATTTTTTGAGATCAGTCGACGTTTCTGATGTGTCACGTCATCCTTGGTCTTGTTTACTAAATTAACGTGAAAAAATCGAGTTGAAACCACTTAGCAATTTAAGTACAATCTTAACGAATTGGACAATCATAAAGAAAAAATATGGAAATTCCAAGACAAACAGGGCATATATATCAAACCAACTAGACTGCATGAGTATATAGGTAGTCTAAAATATCCAAATTCACGCGTGATATGCCCTGAAAGTCTACAGGCAGCAACCATTCCGCTGTCGAGTGTCGAGTAATCGTTTGCCTGAGGTATGAGCAAAAAATCTAAGAAAATTGCAACTATCACTAGCAAATTACTTAGAAAACATAACTTATCAATCCAAGAATGTTACGGCTATGTTTTAGAAATCCATCGCTCTCCAATAGAAGCGTAACGGCCATTAAGAGGCCGAAACAAAATTACCCGCCATTTCACTTACAATTTTCTTTTGCGTGTCTAGTTACATCTGAAGCGTGTAATGTTATTTAGACTTTATGGTTATACGTAGAAAGTCTGTTATTGAATGTGGAGTGCATGAGATGGCGAAGGACGCACAATTAGCGAGTTTTTGATCTGACTGATAGGTTATTACCACGCTCGTGGTTTTCTATGCGTGAAACAATAATTTATGCATAAAGTAACTGTTAACGCCAAATACTATCAGCACCACAGTTAACTGACCCTTTGTAGATAGAACTTTATCCAGTACTCACAAATACATGGCATTATAATGACAAGCTAGATGAAGAGCATGCAACTTAAAGACAAACATAATAATAGTCATGCCGACAAATTAACACGTTCCCTGTCCGAAGGCCCCCAATGTGGGGACACGAAGCTTTTTTTCAGGAGTCCGTGTCCCCAGTGTGGGTCCACGGGTTGTTCACGGCTACGAACTACAACTGTCACTTGGACTTGTGACATTGAAGGATAATTTTGTATGTGGACAGGGAACGTGTTAAATAAGTACATGTGAACTGCGGCGCTGGCTCTGCATACAGTGGCCTAGGGTTGCAAAGAAGGGCAAGCCGAGGGATACATTTTGTATTTTTTCACACACAATATCAATAAATATATCTTCTACCTTGATACCTTGCCATATTATATTACCATACTAGTAAATCTTCACTGTTCATTATCACTTACTGGTGTGGCGTAGACAGGACAGACCAACAAAACACACTGAAGGCATGCTATTACTAGATAAAATTTTACAGATATATCAGAAATCGCATCGATCTTTGAAATTGTCGTTTGTGTGACTTGCTTATATGAGAAATACTCAAGTCAGGCGTAGGTTTCAGTGAAAAAATAAGTTTCTTTTTTGTGCAAAGTTTAGCGTGCCTACCTTTTCTGCGCCGATAACTTGTGCACATTTTAAATCGTCACACGGAAAGTCTTCATCCATCGTCACTTTCCACTTTAATAAACTTTTTAATACAAAACACTATCCGCTCAAACAAATTGTTCAGTTTCAAGTAATGTATAATTGTAATCAATGAAGTTAGCATCACAATCCACCCAGTCATGAACACGCACGCGCGAAATTCGCATTTGACTAACATCTGTTGATAACTTCACGTCGAAAGCCGGGCTTCTAGTCACAAACTATTTGCTAGATCTAGCTATAGATACGTATCTCTCGTTTTGTAGCAGTTTTCATAGATAAGAAAGAGAAAATAGATATCAGCATTAAAGCCCGCTTGCAAGCCCGCGCGTGCGAGCGAGATGACTAGCCCGTGTCTCAACTCTATCGTAAACCGCTCATTTCGCGCGGCAGTAGCGCCACTTACTTGCTACGGTCGAATTTTGTACTACTACCCCGCCCAAGATGAATAGAGTATACAGATCAGGCGCCGCCGCGCGGATTTTAAGTTAGTTTGAAATGGAAAAATAATTTAATCGTACATATATTTGGTTTTTGCTAATTTTAGTAACGCAAGCCAGGCTTTTGGGCTTTTAAGACCGTACCGCCAGCCACTGTCTGCATAATGATGCAGCAGGAGACCACATCGCTGATATTCTGCCAGGGCCCTCTAAAATTAATAAATAAGGAACGACCAATACAACGCTTTGTGTGCGTTTTGTGTATGCTTGTGTAGTGTCTGTGTGTCTGTGTGTGCGTACGTACGTGGATTTGGACGAAGGAGTTTATTATTGTTTATTTACAAAAATCGTGAATGTGTAATTTTGTTAGTGTTCTATATAGCCTTGTTTCTATTTCTTTAGAGGATGGATGGGAGAACGCGGAACTAAGGATTCTGTTTTTGTATTTTTACAAGATGTAGGCGATAATTTAGTTTGTAATTATTTTTATTCTTTATTTCACGAATTGGTGGCGGTATGTTGTTTCAACACTTTGTAGCCCGATACCGAAAACTCCCCTTAAAAGAAGTCGACCGATTTCGGGTGACGTGCAGTACGATCGCTCGTGGTCGATCTTATCCCTTGTCAATAAGTTTCAAGAATGATCAGTTGCTGCGATGTTTATAAATGGTTAACCACTTTCTCAGCTGTACCTGGCTGTACTGTAAGTACTTACATTATACTCTTACGTAACGCATATTTGTGTCCTTCCCCTTCCAGTGTCCAAACTAAACACACCGTGGTCAATATGTCGCGGGGTAATGATCAAAACTGAGATTTCATCAAATCCTTCAAGGGTATGATCAATTCACGTAGGATGTTAAATTCAGAGGGAAATTAAATCCAAAAAATCGAACATAATAATCAGCCCTGCCGTTCTTGAGTTATTAATGGTGTAACTAACACGATTTTGTTTTGTATACACAAATACTTGTAGATAATAATTAAAAACGTTGCCAGCTCGTCCTAAGAAATATTATTAATGACCAATAAAAAACAATTTACTTTTTAATTACAAAGAACACGGGCTTTGGACCCAGGTATGTCCTAAAACTACGACCAAGACCACCGTGGGATGAGCAGCAGCATCCCCGGAGTGCGGTGGAGACTGCGGTCAGCACAGTTTAATGCACTTTCGTCAACGGAAACAAGCTATTAACATGGATGTAAACTACCAGGGCACAGAAATAGACAAAGTAGAGGTAACTAAATTCTTAGGGTTAATGATAGATAGCCAGCTTAACTGGAAATGTCATATTGAATATCTGAGTAAAAAACTGTGTAAAACGGCCTACGCACTTTTTAGACTGTCAACGACTGTAAATCGAGAAGCTATTTTAATGGCCTATCATGGTCTTGTATCCTCGGTATTGAGGTATGGAATTATATTCCGGGGTAACTCGGTTCATAAAGAAATAGCCTTCAAAATGCAGAGACGTTGTGTAAGAGCAATGTGTGGAATGCAATTGTGAGATGATTGTGCTCCCTTCTTTAAATCGCTAAAAATATTAACGCTGCCGTCTTTATACATACTTGAAGTTGCCATCTTTGTCAAGACGCACCCCAAATTATTCATTAGCGTCTCACAAAGCCGGCGGCTCCGACACGGCAACAATACAAACATAAAATAAAACTCTGGAATGTTTCAATACGGCACTGATGAGAAAAAGTGTCTTGGGTTTGGCACAGAAAATATTTAATACAATTCCTGACGCAATTATATCGCTTGACATACATAACTTTAAAAAACAGCTTACTTTATTCCTTATTGACAAATGTTACTTTTCAGTAAATGATTTTTTAAATGATAATGATAGCATAGTTTTGTATTAATTGTAGTTATAATTATTTTATTGCTTATTGTTATATTAAATTATTATTGTTTTAGTTGTATTAGTGGATGACATGTTTACTTTTATTATAACCGCGAAACGAATTTTGTACACCTGCATTGCGGGTAAAACATAGTGCTCAAACCTATTTGTTTATTTACCATCTTTCATTGTAACCTATATTTTAACAAAATAAATATTCTGATTCTGGTTCAGCAACCCCCCTGCCAAGCGTGGCGATTATGGCATTTACCCCCCATGAAATTGGGGGAGGCCTATGTCCAGCAGTGGACGTCCTTGGGCTAATATGGTGGATGGTAGTGGTGGGTTTGTCACAAGCATGCTGTATAAAATCCAGCATACTACCGAAGCGAACCGTCACCAAGTCAAGCTTCCTCCCACTTGCTATCCTAAAGGTAGCTGTCCATTGTACTTGGATGGAACGCGAACCCAAAACTCCGTTGACCGCCTTCCGTGTGTTTTGACTCTAAACGTTTGTTTAACAACTACATTGTTTGTCATTCATTACATAACTTAATGCTTAAGGTGCCCAACGTCACGGTACTAGGGGAAACGACAGGTTATGACAGCGGAAGCAAAGGCAATTGTTTCGGAGTAATCCGTTGACAAAATCGCTGGGAACCGACATCTGTGACGAACTGCCTTGTTGTCAAAAACGTCCTAAGTCCCTTTATAAATGTAGGATTCTGAGGCGTTTCATAGAAATTGGGTAACAATGGAACAAATGTTTACCAATCTCGATGATTGAGTATCGAGATTTCCCTTTCTTATTGATAGAAAGATCGACAATGAAATGCGTGGAAGGATGAGGCTGCCGAGACGGTTCCTGAATCGATTTGAACAAGCTATTTTAATAATAATAAACATTTATTGCAACCATGTACTTAAGCAAGATACAATCGACCCAGGGAAGGGTGTAGCAACAATTATGTAATATATAACTAGGTACAATATCTTACCTAATTTCGTTCTAACATTTGCAACATTTATGATTATGACTGTTAACATATTATTAAATTATTATACGAGTACATTCTTATCTTCCATGAACTCAGTTATGGAATAATAACACTTTTTAATCAATTTTGATTTTAGACTATTCATGAAAGAAGAGTCCGTAGGTACAGTTTTTAAGCTAAGACATAAGAAACCCAAACGCAGGCTTATGTATTTGACCTGATGTATGTATTATTGTACTTCCGTTCCTATGCCCCCTCGTTACTACTCAACGGCTCAATCGTATTTTATAAATGATACGTCTTAATATTTGTCTTGATAGCGCGAGTATCACTGATATACTTAAAAAATAATAACAAAATGGCGGACTCTAAATATTTTCTTTTTAAGATCCTCGAGTGGAGTATCACTATCAACATAAAGGGCTTTAAAAGGCAGAACAAAAATGTATACAATACAGACAGTTTTTTTTTAATCTTTTGATTCCTCGTGTTATATTTTCACTAAATCTTGCTTGCAACTTCTCGTCCAGAGAATCGATAATCTCACTCCCATACAACTCAATCCGGGATTTTGTGGGTAAAAGTATTCATTTGCCAGACTCAGATCAGCTAGCTGTTTACGTGTGAAACGATAACGTACAGATAGAATCACGTTTCGCATTTATAATACTAGTAAGTGTGTAGTTTATTCAACACATTACAATTCAAAAACACGCACTTTCGCCGCGACCAATATAATGGTCATCATGTATGTCAAATAGCCCTTATACTAACGCTGAATCACAAGCATTAGAAAGTGGAAAGTACTAAATGTAGTAGTTGCAGTTGCTCATTTAAAACCGTGCTCGAATTTGGATATCTTTGACCGATTGCTGTTCAGCAGCCTAGTTTAGGCTTTTTCTGAGTGTCCTATTTATCGTGTGTGGACACCACTATGGGGTCACCCGACAGATCGATGCGCGACAATCGGGATGGGGAGCGACTGTGAAACAACGACGGCGGCCGGCCTATGAGTGTTGCTGTCATGCCACTGTCAGCCGCGTTCGGATACCTCGGATGCGTGGCAACTCTGAAACGTGTGAGACAGAGACAACCGAAGCGGCAAGAAAAACAGGCCTGCAAAACTCCCTCTCGTATGTCGCCCGCATCCTGCACGAGTCAAAGACAAGCCCTCTGGCTGTCGCCGCTGATCAACAATTGAACAATAGCTTTAAGTGAACACGACTGTACAATCAATAAAAAAAAATATTTAAACATGCTCATCATCATCATCAGCCACTTCAGCTTGCTTATCTTTAGAGCTATGTCAGTGACATTGGTACTCCGTCGGATATCCTGATTCCGGATTCTGTCCTTCGGAGAAACTCCGAGCATAGCGCTCTCCATAGCTCGCTGGGCGACTTGGAATTTGTGGACGAGGCCTTTTGTATGTGTCGACGACTCGGCCCCTTAAGTACATGTGCTCAGAGACAAAAATATCCGAACATGATATTGACAATGGCGTAAGTGCGTAAACATTTTTTGCCGCTGGGTGACCTACGGCGTACCGTGCGATTAAAAATCCGAGCCCTGATCATGATATTCATGATCGGTGTCAGCGAGAAATTTTTAACCGACTTCAAAAAAGGAGGAGGTTCTCAATTCAACTGTTTTTTTATATGTTTGTTACCTCAGAAGTTTCGATTGGGTGAACCGATTTTGATGATTCTTTTTTTTATTTGAAAGCTGTGCTTCCCGTGTGGTTCCATTTCAATTTGGTTCAATTCTGACAATGGCATCCATGATAAAACCATATAAGTCTTAAATTTGCATTAAGTTTGTGCACGATAAATCGACGAATATTTAATTCGGTTGAAGTCGGTTTTTTTTTTGTTAAAATACTCGATTATATCAGCTACGAGTACATACGCCTTAACAACCTTTTGGACGCCACCGACGCATTACCGATATTCGCACCAACGACGGATATAGGGTGTGGCCTATAATAGGAACAATAAATGAAACGGTACACTATTGAGCTCGCCAGCAATTAATTCCAAGCGGTTTTAATTGAAAAAAAAAAGTTTTTTATTTTTTATTTTTTTTATGCAAATATAGCTTACGTGTACTCTTTTACTCTACCGAAATGATATTAATAACTATTTATTCACACAACACAAAAAAAATATTTAAAAAAATAAAGAAGTCACAAAAATATCCTTATATACCAAAAATGCGACAACGATTATGAGTCATAACTAGATACAACCTCAAAATCAGCATTGACTACACAGCTATAATCTGTGGGCGCCAAGATCCATTACCTACTTGGAGGTCATAACTTTAGATCAAAATTTCTCCGAATTCAAACGTCCTTTAAATTTATTGCTCCTATTACAGGCCACACCCTGTATTGGTCGCGCACGGCGTGCAGTGCGATATCAACATCATGCATTTCTATTTATAGGGTTCAACTTCGTATTTGATATTACAATGTCATGGCTTGTGAGTGGCATGTCAGCTTTTGTATTTGACAGAGCGTTGAAAAGGTTAAGCCCTCCGGAAAGAGCAAAACATGGAGAGTACTTATAGTTGTGTAGAAATTTTTGACGCAATGTATATAACGCAATGAAAGTGATAAGTGGTACAGCCTCGATTTTCCAACTCATAAACTGTTAATTGGCACTGCAAACAATTACAAGATAATTCCTTCCATTTTCACCCCATAAATATTTTCCATCATGCTTATTATAGTCCTTATAGCCAGGACGTTAGGATTCCGAGCGTGGTTGATGCGTAAGGTAAATAAATGCTCATTGCTCAAGTATCTGTTTTTTCTAGGGAACTTGTGGTTAGGCTGAAAATGGTTTAACGTGAAGTGTGATTCTGAATTCTTTAGTAATTGCCAATGAGAAATGGTTATACATATGTATGAGTGGCTTGGTGACTACGTACAGTCAGTAACAGAAAAAGCTACGCATACCTTATATGGGTTTAAACTCATAAGGGAACGTAACGTGTACCCAGTAGGAGCCACTTTTTCGGCGTTCAATAAAAAAATGTTATTCAAACTATATTGAGTGGCAAATGAATATGTCTATTGACATTGACGGCATCCATGTTATGCGGGTGACAGCACCGGGGATGGTTACTACACGGGCCGTGCCAACATTCCTGGTCCATCTGTGTTAGAGAGTCGCTAACAACTTGTGACCTAAATCGAGACCATTCCGGTCAGTCTATGAGTGAGGTCAGGATAATCGGGTCCACTTCAACCCCACCAAGGCACAAGTATGCGCGTTCACTGCTAAAAAAACCCCATTCACTGTAGCCCCGCGGTTCCAAGACGCAATCCCTCTCTATGGAACCGTTGAGTTTATGGAGAAACTTTGCCTCCTTGTGCGTGTTCTATCGCTTATATAATGGGTTGTGCTCCGAAGAACTGTTTGACATGATGCCTACGGCCGCCTTCTACCATCGCACCGCTCGCCTTCGGCAGGGCATTCATCCTCTCACCTTAGAACCTAAATGGTCGTGTACGGTAAGAATTTCCTCCCTCGGACGCTCCGATTGCGGAATGAGCTCCCTGCCGAGGTTTTAAAAGGAGAAAAAATATCCAAATCGGCCAACATGGTCAAGAGTTACCGGGGAACATACATAAGTAAAAAAAAATTTTTTAAAAAGCAAATATTTAGACAAAGAAAAGAACCTCCTTTCTTCTATTGAAGTCTGTTAATAAATATCTCAATGTTATGCCCTTGTTAACATATCTTATAAGTATGTTTTCTTTTTATTCACCTCATTTATGTATGACTAAAGCCATTAATGCTTAAAACACAGATTGACAGATTACACCTGTAACCTTGTTTAGGCAATAAACTTGTATATTAGCCCCGTAAGATCATTTCTTTTAGACGCATTGGCATATTGTATCCTAATTAATAGATAAATTAACCCTAAATCATTATTTTAGTATCTCTATGCCAATGCCAGTACCATGGTACCTATTAAAAAACAATAGAAGGAAATAAGTAGTGTAGGGGAGGGGTTTCGCAGCTAGGCCGGAGCGGTGAGCAATTAAACAGGAACGCAGACTGAACTTGTTTATTGAAGATATCAAACAGAATGTTGTAACATTGAATATGAATATAGATTACCTAACTAAGACTCTAAGACTTTAAGAAGCTGCTTGGCAAATACACCGCTGGACCAATGTAGGTGCCTTGCGGATTAACTCCCAAGGGAAGCTTTAACCCTATATCGAAAAGACAGGACCGTTCAAAATCCGACCTTATGGATGTTTGTCGTGCGCTGTCAAATCACCTAGCTAACTCAAATGTACATTGGTTCGGGGTTGACCCCATTAAATCAGGAAAAATCTCAACACCGCGATGCAGGATTGCTATGGCGGCGGTACAGCGTCATCTAGCGTGGAACTCATCAATATGTTTGCATACATCAATATGTTTGCATCTAACTTTATACAATGTGGGCATGTTCTAAATATTTTAAATAACATGGAAAGTACTGGCCTGTATTTTACAGCCTTCAGGAATGTAGATTTATCTACATGTAACTAGCGCCATCTAGGGCTTCTCATGGGAACTATTCTCTACTAGAATGTTGAATCTTTATCTAACTTCTTACTAGATAATACCTAGATGCTACAATCTCCCCCTCTGTTATTGAAGGCGTCCCGACGAGGTAACAGGATCAGGATGGACTTCTTGTGGGCGCGTCAACCACAGGAACACTGCACATTTCACAAGTGTCAGCACTACTTCGATGACCCGCGGGTCGTGACAATCCGTCAGTTTTAACGATTGTTTTCCCTCGGGTGTACTTTATAATTAAGTCGTATGCTTGAATTTGAAGGGCCCACCTTGCTAAACGTCCTGTTGGAGATTTGATGGACATCAACCATCTCAAGGCTTGATGGTCAGTTACGATAGTCACTTGGAGTCCTTCAATGTAACCACGAAACTTAGTGACTGCCCAGACCACGGCGAGGGCCTCCCGTTCATTCATGGAGTAATTATTTTCTGCTGGGCTAAGAAGCCGGGTCGCATATTCCACAGGATGCTCGTATTCTCCCTCCCCCTGGACTAAAACTGCCTCAAGGGTGTACCCACTTGCATCCGTTTTTATCGTATATGGCTTTGGGGACGAGCAAGGTTCTATCACTTCGTCATCCCACATTTTTGCTATCTCTTCTTTGAGCATCTGTCGCCGTAGAGGCGATATCCGATACGTAGGCACTGACACAGGACCATGGTTATCAGTGTTGATGCGATGTTCCGCTAACGTGGTTAATTCCTGTTCTCCACTTATAAGTTCTGTCTGGATAGAATCGACCGCTAAGGGAGCGATGCTAATGTCTTCTGGGTCGGGGAATAGTTCCGACGAGTGAGGTGACAGCTCGACTTCCGCATTGTGGATGCTTTGCTGGGCATCCCTGAGCATGTAGTCGAATCGGGGCGAGTAGCCATCAAAGAGCTGGGTTCTGGTGCGTTTCCGGGGCGGCGTACGCTCGTTGATGCTGAGGGGGATCATCCGGTAATGGTCTGTTGCTGTTGAAACCGGTGGCGCAGGTTCCTCGAAAGGCAAGGCCCGCTGTAGCGTAGTGGTAGCACTAGCCTGGGGCAGGGACGCTTCTTTTGCCCTATAGGTTCCAATGGCAGGATCCCTCACGGATGCAGCTTCCACGTGCGCCATTGATACTCCATCAGCTCCTTCTTCATGGAGATCGTATATCATGTTTGGGTTGTCCAAGAAGTACCATGTCAGTTGGGCCAAATTCAGGATCATTCCAGCATCCTGAATGAATCTTACTCCCAGAAGTGTGCGATTATCTCGTGACTGTGGCAGTATGACGAATGTTGTCGGAATCGTTCGCCCGCACAATTTCACCGGGACCCTCACCTTTAGGATGGTTTGGCTTCTCTTTATGCCGTCGGCTTGTGTCACCTCCGCTTGTTCGGAGAAGAATTGGTGTCCTTTGGTTTTCAGACACTGATATAGCGCATACGATGCGACGCTGGTTTTGGCGCAGGTGTCCACGAAGGCCGTTCCCGTGATATCACCTATTCCGATACCAATGTACGGTCTCGGTTGTGCATCCGTATTTGGTATGGGTACGGTATTAACTGGGCAAAAGGCTAAGTTTGTTGCTTCCAGTTTCGGTGCAACTGTACCCGTACATGTTGGACAGCGACTCCTTGTGACACCAGGGGCTCCGCATCCATAGCAGGATATAACGGGCTGCGAAGGGGATGGTGCCTGTGTGGACATTGCCACGTGGTTTGATGTCCGCTGTGCTGTATGTGTTTGAGGGCCTGCGGTATCTCGACGACCTCGGAGCGCCTCCTCCTTTTTGCGGCAGACATCTACGGTATGGCCAAAGTTACGGCAGTGTAGACACCGTACCTTCTCTCTGCGTTCTGGTTTTGCCTTTTGTTGGTTACGCTCATGATTCCGTTCTGTTGCAGACGGTCCCATCTCCTGGTAGAGGCATTCAGCACTTACAGCTGCTTTCAGTAGGTCGTCAAACGTTGTTACAGATTCCCTAGGCACCTTGTCCTTAATTCGTTCGTGCAGCGCAGTATAAACCATGTTGAGCTGGAGCTCTTCATTAATGGCCGGTGGCGGCAGTTGCGCGAGTAGGGCGCGCTTTTGGGCAATGAACGACTCCGTTAGCATGTCCACTGGCTGCCTCACGGTGACTATGTCGTATATGATCAGGTGGGCCGGTCGCTTAGGGGCAAATGCTCGACGCAGTCGGTTCTCAAAATCGTCCCACTTCTTGACAGCTCCCTTGATGCCGTTCCACCAAGTGGCTGCGTCATCCCTCAGAACAAGAGGAACGCTAAGCAGGGCATCTGCATCCTTCATCTTTTCTACCATCTTGAATACTGCAGCAGCGGTCAAGAACGCCTCCACTCGTGCCGGGTCGCGTGAGCCATCAAATATAAAGTTGGCTGCGGCGAAGGACGATCGGCGCTCTTCACTTGGTGCAGCTGGGGGTTCACGCCGGGTAATCGTCTCCAAGAGCAGTCTAAATTGGTCATCTGTCATATTCACGGCCATCTTGCTGTCCTCTTCCTTCCTAGCAAGTGCAGCCCTCGATCTCGTGTAAATTGGCTCCCTCTCTTCTTCCCTAGCTCCACCGTTGTGCGCCAGTTTGTAGGGGAGGGGTTTCGCAGCTAGGCCGGAGCGGTGAGCAATTAAACAGGAACGCAGACTGAACTTGTTTATTGAAGATATCAAACAGAATGTTGTAACATTGAATATGAATATAGATTACCTAACTAAGACTCTAAGACTTTAAGAAGCTGCTTGGCAAATACACCGCTGGACCAATGTAGGTGCCTTGCGGATTAACTCCCAAGGGAAGCTTTAACCCTATATCGAAAAGACAGGACCGTTCAAAATCCGACCTTATGGATGTTTGTCGTGCGCTGTCAAATCACCTAGCTAACTCAAATGTACATTGGTTCGGGGTTGACCCCATTAAATCAGGAAAAATCTCAACACCGCGATGCAGGATTGCTATGGCGGCGGTACAGCGTCATCTAGCGTGGAACTCATCAATATGTTTGCATACATCAATATGTTTGCATCTAACTTTATACAATGTGGGCATGTTCTAAATATTTTAAATAACATGGAAAGTACTGGCCTGTATTTTACAGCCTTCAGGAATGTAGATTTATCTACATGTAACTAGCGCCATCTAGGGCTTCTCATGGGAACTATTCTCTACTAGAATGTTGAATCTTTATCTAACTTCTTACTAGATAATACCTAGATGCTACAGTAGTAGATTTGCATAACTTGATACAGCATAATGGGAGGTCGTTTGATGAATCCTCAGATTGAATGGGATAATTGTCTAGATGTTTATACAAACAATGCTTTGATGTGGTCAGTGATTTGGGTAACAGTTTAACTGTGTGGTCATCAAGAGGTTTGCATGTTTGTGGAAGAGGAATTTAAAAAAAATTGCCACAATTCATTTTTAACCCAGAATATGGACTTTAAGTAAACATTTGTGGACAAACTTACACAAGTCAATCTAGTCCCAAACAAAGTTAAGCTTTTATTATGGGTACTACAATATACGAAGGGTACACGGAAAGAACATGTCCTATCCTTTAGAATTTCAAAGCCAATTTGTACCTTATGTCTTTATGAGTTAGGTTGCTTTTTGTTTTGGAACTTAAATGGACTAGACATGTTTTTTCTGTGAACCCTTCATACATACTAATATACTCATAGATAGCTAAACATTTAAATAGATAGAAAACATTCAAGACTCAGCAACAATTATAATAATATAATTATAAATAATAAATAAATATTGGGGACAATCTTACACAAATCAACCTAGTCCCAAACTAAGCAAAGCTTGTAGTATGGGTACTAGACGACGATATACATACTTATATGGATAATTACATACTCAAAAACATTGAAAACATCCAAGACCCAAGAACAAATATCCGTGAAAAATGCACAAATAAATGCCCTGGCCGGGTTTCGAACCCGGGACCTCTAGCTTCGGAGGCAGAGTCACTACCAACTAGGCTAAACAGGCCGTCAAACACATGGACGTGAATTATTCATGCTTATCACACAAATAAATGGAGTGTTAGTTAGTTAGTTTTTCTGGGCGTTTTCCGCAAGTCGACATCTAGCGTGCCTATTTTGCGTGAAAGGGGTAGCGCTACTCTAACCACCCTAGCTTGTAATAAATGGAGTGTATAATTCTTAAAGGGTCGGCAACACGCATGTGACACCCCTAGGAGTTGCAGGTGTCCATAGACTGCGGTGACCGATTACCATCAGGCGGGCTGTACACTTTTTTGCCTTCAGAGTGGTATAAAAAAATGCACTAGGATTCGAACCCGGTACCACCAGCATCATAAGCAGGGTACCAACTAGGCTTAAGTGGATGTCTATTTCACTTAATTTATTGGGCTGAGATGTTTAAGATTATAGTAAGAAATATGTGTTGAATTTGCATTTGATTTTGGAATACCATTTGGAAATCCGTTGTTTTGTTATTACAAATACCATTACTTCCTTTGTTAAATTGTACAAGGAATTATTGTAATGTTTTGTTAGGAATATCAGAATTTAAAAAGAAGTAACAATTAATAGGGTACCGATGGTCGGCCGTATGCTAGGACTGTTTGAAGTTCTGCAAGATGATGGATAAAAGGATTTCTGCTGTTACATGTGTGTGTTATGTTGTTATATTATTTTGTTAATTTGTCTGTTACCTATGTAAGTTCACAGTGAATTGGTTTTAAGTTGTAATGCTGTGTGAGCTATTGAAAAATAAATACAATTATTTTGGTCATGTTGTGACGCCTTTGTGAAGATTGTCAAAGTAAAGAAAAACGCAAAAAGGGAGTTAAATTTACAACTATAGTACTTTATTTACTGAATCAAAATAGACCAAAACAAGCTATAAAATAACAGATGCTGCGTTGCTGATGTAAGACTACGAAGGCAAAAAAACAACAAAATTATATCAACAAAACTGCTGTCCTATTGCGGTACTCCGAAATAGAAAGCGCCATATAATTATTTTAAAATGTTTGTTCATCCTTAAATCCCACTTACCTATACAATACGGCCTTGTCGAAACTTTCCAACTGGATGGGATGTAACTTTCTGACCGAGATCGAATGATCTAAAAACGTGAAAAAAATCACACCTTCATACGAACTTTGCTTTGAAACGAATCCCTTTATAATAGAGCGATAATATTTCAATGTCTATATTGTATTGTTTATCACAATTTCGCTATAAAAGTAAAATTACAAAAAAAACTTTCTCGTAAATGATACACGTACACTCAACGACCACTTCGTTCGGAAACTGGACAAATGGATTTATTTTTTGTTGTTACGTTTCGTTGACAAGTGGTGGGAGTGAAGTTTCGTTTCGTTCAGAAACAATTACTTGCCAATGCCAAACGTTCACGGATTCAAATTTCTGAACGAACACGCGCTTTTTATAGAAACGAAGATAATATTATCTTCAAGTCAAAAATTCAGAATGAATTAGTGAAGCAATAATTTATTTAAGATGAGTTTGATACATGTAAGATTATATTATCTTAAAGTCAAAAATTCAGAATGAATTAGTGAAGCAATAATTTATTTAAGATGAGTTTGATACAAGTAAACACATACCATACTTCTGTAATATTTTTTATAATTTACTATAGTCTAGCAAAAAAAAGAGTAGAAATTAAAAAGTGGCAACACTGTAGCGTCACCCCTTTCAAATCAATCTAGGAAAAAAGGGACGACCCTACAGTGTTGCCACTTTTTAATTTCTACTCTTTTTTTTTTGCCAGACTGTATGAATGGCCAGCCAAGAGTATCAATAGCATAGTAGAGGGAATTATGGAGGAATGCTCAGCTTCTTTGCTATTGACACCACACCGTCAGCTGATATGACAATAATTATTGGAAGCCCATATATAATTCAAATATTAATCTTAACTTAAAATAGGAAAGTACATAATTTTCCTAGCAATCCTAAATTATTATGACATAATATACTATTCTTTCTCTGGATATTCATTTGGATTCTTTAGGTGGCCTTGCACCAAAAATGGTTGACCCAACTCTGATTGTAGTTGCTCCTAGTTCAATCTGAAAAATTTAAAAAGATTACATTTATAACTGAGATAATAATAAAACTAGTTTTTATAACATCATATAAACATACGAAGGAAGCCAACCACAATCAAAAATGAAAATTTCCAATTGGATATGTCATGAAATCTAAGTGGCTGTACTCTGTACTGCTATTACTGTTCGATTTTATTGCTTTACAAAATACAAACACAATACATACAGCATGTTCAAAATCTGTAGACATTCCCATAGACAGTTCAACATTTTTAATATCCAGGTTCAAGTTTTTGCATACTTCTTCCCTACATTTCACAAGTGTGATAAAATCGGGGTTAGGTCCTTGGCTCATATCATAATCATACTGTCCGATGGTCATAAGTCCAACATATTCTAGGTTTGGACACTGCTTTATAACATATTTGGACAGGCTTGTTGCTTCTGATGGTGGCACTCCATTTTTGGCTGAAATAATTAATAATTGTAACTTTAAAAAACCTGACAAAAGAAAAAAAGAACCAATATTTGGAAAAGCATTAGTAAAATAAAAACATAAGATATTCTTTAGCTTAATTCATTTGTTAAATTGAAGGTAAGGAGAGAATCAGAGTTCCAGAAAAATGTGAAAAAAATGTCCAGCTTGTTCCACTGCACTGCTGATGGTGCTCAAGGAGGGAAAAGATAAATAAATAAAAATATTGGGGGACAATCTTACACAAATCAACCTAGTCCCAAACTAAGCAAAGCTTGTACTATGGGTACTAGACGACGATATACATACTTATATAGATAAATCCATACTTAAATACATAAAAAACATCCAAGACCCAAGAACAAATATCCGTGCTAAATGCACAAAAAATGCCCTGGCCGGGATTCGAACTCGGGACCTCTAGCTTCGGAGGCAGTGTCACTACCAACTAGGCTAGACAGGCCGTCAAATGTCGATCAACCGTCGATTGGGAAATGAATTACAATGTGACCGGAGGTTATCTAAAATGTTCATAATTTGAATAATATGATGCAACATTGGGGACCCGGGTATGTCCTGAAACTACGACCAAGACCAGAGGGGAATGGGCAGCAGCACTCCTAGAGTGCGGTGGAGATATTGTGATCGCCCCGCATGCCAAGCGTGGTGATTACGGCATTTACCCCCCATGAAATTGGGGGAGGCCTATGTCCAGCAGTGGACGTCCTAGGGCTGTTATGGTGGTGGTGGATGCAACATTGTAAAACAACACATAAGATATAAGCTCTGTTTGCTTCAGATAGTAATTACTGTATTACTTAATTAGCCCTATGTTATAGGTAGTCCCGCACTTATCAGTACCTAACAAAAAACATGATCAAATGTAATCATAATCAGAGATTCTTAGAAATTACGCAATTTTCAAACCTTAAGTCATAATTCTTTTTAATTTCGCATGCTACATGCATTTCATCCATCATATTTTTCATTAAGCACCTAATGCATCTATTTGCAAATAAATATATTATGTTGTTTACTAGGCCTATGTGTTACCTTCTTCGCCGCTTGTATTAATTTGTACCATAACTTTCAACTTTTCATCCCCCTTCCTGAACTTAGGCCATTGTTTATTCAAATTTTCAGCTAGCTTCTCAGAATGCACTGTCTGTACTATAAACAACCCGGGTGAACCAAGGAGTTTGTTAATTTTGTTGGTCTGCAGATGTCCTATGAAATGCCACTTGATATCTTTGCATGATTCTAAGATTAAAGGATCAACAGCCTTGTCCGCTAGCTCATTTACATAATTTTCGCCAAAATGACGCTGGCCAGCTTCGTAAGCCTGAACGATTAGGGCTGCTGGTTTTATCTTTGACACAGCCACTAGTCTTGGTGCAATTTGGGGTAAGTCCTGAAAAAAAAACTCATTTTATTCAAGCGTCAAAAGTTTGGTTTAGGTTAATGCTAACATTTATTTATTTATTAAAAACTAATGAAAAAGTTAGACTAACAGGGCTTGGGCTAATAGAAGTGCTACAGTTATCAGGAAATAAAACATGGAACTTACTTTAGCCCTCCTGACGACAGCTGCCTGAATTTTAGCCAAAACATTCTGTAATCCGTACATTACGTCAACTTCTTGATCACCCGCCGCAGACATTTTCGTCTTTTCGACAGCTAGATAACTAACGTCACTTATTTTATTCAATAGTGTTTTATTTTGTTATAAGATAAAATGTAATCAACAGTTATCAACATACGACCTTGCATCTGTCATTGTCACTGTCATGCTCATTTTACTGTCAGTGGGTATCTGTCAACAAGCTGTCAAGTAGTTTACAACCCGTGTACAACCGGTTTAGAATTCATACATACATACATACATAAATTCACGCCTATATTTCCAAAAGGGGTAGCCAGAGCACACGAAAATTAATTTCAGTGCCACTTTTAGCAATTGTAGGTTTATAGATGAAGGAAATGTGATATTGATTATATTTAGGATTCAGTTATTACGAATCCATTGATTCTGAAATTTAATTATTGATTTAACGTCAAAATGAGGTAAAATTCATAATCTGAGTAGTAATTTGTAAGATTATGTAAAGAATAATATTTTTGATCCTTAGACTTCGGTTACACGCTCATTCTGGCGTCAGTAAAGTCCATCATTCCGGTAGAGTACTGACTGATGTCAGAATTAAGGAAGATCGCAGGAAAATGGACACGGTTACACGATCATTCTTTACTGCCAATAGACTGATAAAAGTACGACACAGTCACCGTTTGGACACAAAAGGCAACCAGAGTCAAGAATGGATATTATGAGGAAAAAATCGGCTAAGAGCATGTCGGGCCATGCTCAGTGTAGGGTTCCGTAGTTGCCCAATGAACTTAATTTAAAAAAAGGGGAATACCTTCACAGCGTTTCATACGTCTTTTATTAAGAAGGAAATATTTTTTTCGATAACTCAAAAACAGCTTAACTGATATTTTTTATAGTGCAGGTGGCAGATCTTGCGACACGTCTTTCTCTTGATCCATTTTGGCGTCGACGGTGACTGACGCGAGAATGACACAATCAGGTTACACGATCAGTCTCCTATCAGTTTTCTGTCATTAAAAGCTGACTGACGAAAATTAGTAAAAATATTTATTTTCTTCAGTCTTTTCCATTTTTCATTAACGGACTGCCGTTAGTTTTTTGTTACACGATAATTTTATCGTCATTCTGATTATAATGATGGACTGTACTGACGCGAATGAGCGTGTAACCGAAGTCTTACAAGTTTTATTACCGAAATTTCTGAACGTATCAAAAATTGAGAAACGTCATTTCAACAATTGATTATTTTTCTCAAGTTTGTTTGCGTTTTTCCGGGAAGATAATACACAGTTTCCCCTCTTAATACTGTGCTTATTGTGTACTTATTATCTTCATCAAATATTGAATAATGTGAAGCAGCCATGAACGTGCTGGAAAAGGCCGAAAAGGCCTTAGAATACTTGAAATCCGTGGAAGGCTCTACGAAGTGTGTGCAACTTCATTTTCGTGCAATACGCAGTTTATTTTCAATCTTTTAATGTTATTTGCATTTTTTTAGGACTCATGAGCTTCAAGCAGCAGCTGGAACACTGGGTCGATGTCTAGGTGCGTTAGGAAGTCGTCAAAACTGCGCTAGACATTATGGAAATCTTCTGCACTCTGCTATACCTACGTTATTGGCCCTGGCAAGCAATGACAGTGTGAGTAACGGTGTTGCACAAAATTTAAATGATGTTTCTCATTACGTTTGTTTAATTACCTTAGTAATTAGTGGAAAGACTTGGCAACAATTAAGTAATTAATACATCCTGCAAGTGTATGCATACTGATATGAATTCATTGTCATATTATTTATATATAAATTCTCTTCATATAAACTTAATTTCCTTCTTTTCCTAACATTATCCTTGTTACCAAAGTTTGTGTTGTGTGTATGGACCTGGGTATGTCCTAAAGCTACGACCAAGACCACCGTGGGATGGGCAGCAGTATCCCTGGAGTGCGGTGGAGATACTGAAATCGCCAACCCGCATGCCAAGCGTAGCGATTATGGCTTTTACCCCTCATGAAATTGGGGGAGGCCTATGTCCAGCAGTGGATGTCCTTGGGCTGATATGGTGGTGGTGGTGATCCTTGTTACATACTGAAAGCAGGATTTGTACCGGAGACATCTGGCATACACAGCTGAGCACTCTAGCCACTGAGCTATCGTAACAATCAAGCTCAGATACAAAATACTTCACTAGTTCCCTCTTACTACACCTTAGAGAGGCTTAGGGAGGGGTAGTTTTTCTCTTTAATTGTAAATTAATAATTTTTCTTAGCTACATTACTGCTTAATACATAATTAGCTATGTTTTGACATTCCATTAGGATGAAATTTGAATCTACTGTAATAGAAAATAGAGAAGACTTGCCACACCACTCTAGGAAAAAAATTGCATGGATGTGTTATAGGGTTATATTTTAGTGTGTCCCTTATATTGCGTTTTTTTTTTTAAATTAGTAATACCCCAAAATATATTGTTTTATCCTTAATAACTCCTTTAGCTCCAACCCGTATGCCAAGCTTGGCAATTAGCCGATTATGGATTTACATTCCATAGGGGAGGCCCTTGTCCAACAGTGGACGTCCTTGGGCTGGTATGGTGGTCCGGCTATTGTGGCAATGTTCTCAGCCCATAACATAACTAGAATAAGTGATCACAAATAACTATGTAAAAGAAAACATTAAGGCTTAAATAAAATTAAAATGTGTTACTAATGAAAATATCGGGAAATAAGGGACACCATATATGCGTTCCATTGTATGTATGCATTATTATATGCATTGCTGGAAGCGAGTACCTTTAAAGAGTCGGCAACCCGCATGTGACACCTCTGGAGTGCAGGTGTCCATAGGCTGCGGTGACAGCTTATCATCAGGCGGAGCGTACACTTGTTTGCCACCAACATGGTATTAAAAAACTAGGATAAACCTTTGGGCGACTAAATGATAAGTGTTTTAAAAAAAAAATGATTTGTTCTCGCAAAAAGCACAAAAATTTTTAGCTCGTACAGTCACCAGCACCAATATCTGCCACAACAAAGCGCGCATAAATATCTGACACGACTCTATTTGTAGGGCCGTTAGGACGTGTCAGATATTTCTGCCGCCTTTGGTTAGGCAGATATTAATGCTGGTGACTGTACCTAGTTCACAGCTCAAAAAAGCTGGCTGGAAGCATTCTCTTGACTATTCAACCAAACAGGAACTTTGTGTTCTGTGTTTATGTTTTTATTGTGTACTTCTATTTTCAGGCTGAAATTCGGCTGGTGGGTGATGAGGCCCTGAACAGGGCTGTGGTGGGTGGATTTGCATTCCATTCCCACAAGACTAATATTATACTGCAGAATCAAATTGATCACACAAAAAATGCAAGGTAAAATAATGATTTATGTGTAAAAAAAAACTTCAAACCTTCAAGAAAAGAGCGTACTCCCATCTTAAAGGCCGGCAACGCACTTACAACCCTGCTGGTGTTGCGAGTGTCCATGGGCAACGCTAATCGCTTACCATCAGGCGATTCGTCTGCTCATTGCGAATTATCATTAATTTGATTCTGAGAATTCAACACAAATACTGTTAATACAATAAAATATATTGCGGTAATCAGAAACAAATCACATTTGAGTTTCTGTAATGATTCAAATCATATCATAATGAATGACTTAAAATGTTTTTGTTAAAATTACAAAATAGTTTAAAAAAACTTGTAAAAATACTTCACAAAAGATATTGGCAGCGAATTTCCTCAATTCCAGATGGATTCGTGCAGCTCTCACCCGCATTCTCCTTGGCGAGAGCTGGCTTCGTCCCGGTGTTGGCAAGATCCGCACTCAAGCACAACTTTTGTTCCCTAAACTAAGCCAGATCGTGCGGAGCACTAGCGAGATACAACTGACGTTGGAAGCGCTGGAGAGCAACCTGGATCGGATACTGTCAGCGCTGGGCGTGTATACTACCGATGAAGAGATTGCTGGTATAATAATAAATAATAATAATAATAAGACATTTATTCAAAGTTAGTATACCTATTACATAGTATTTCCAGGAATTTAAATACTATGATGGCACAACAGAAAGTATAGGTACAAAAACAACAATTGAAATGGTAGGTGGCTCAGCTTGCCACCACAACTTGGCTTGGCTTGGTGGTGGCTTGCTTGTATGTCTCATGTCACTGTCTAACAATCTAGCCCCCAACTGAGCCAGATTCTACAGAGCACCAGCGAGATACAACTGATGTTGGAAGCGCTGGAGAGCAACCTGGATCGGATACTGTCAGCGCTGGGTGTGTATACTACAGATAAGGAGGTTGCTGGTATGTCTCATGTCACTGTCTAACAGTCTAGCCCCCCACTGAGCCAGATTGTGCGGAGCACCAGCAAGATACAACTGACGTTGGAAGCGCTGGAGAGCAACCTGGATTGGACACTGTCAGCGCTGGGCGTGTATACTACCGATGAAGAGATTGCTGGTATGTTATTTGTCACTGTCTAACAGTCTAGCCCCAAATTGAGCCAGATTGCGCGGAAAACCGACGAGATACAACTGACGTTGGAAGCAATGAAGAGTAAGGCTTGAATACTGTTGTGGCCAGAATAATTGCTGGTATGTCTCATGTCACTGTCTAACAGTCTAGCCCCAAAACTGAGCCAAAGCCGGGCACAAGCGAGAGACAACTGACGAAGAGATCGATGGTACACCGTCTTCCAATATCCCAGCCCAATATACTGTGTTTTTTCTGACCCAACCCAATGCCTATGAAATCCGGTCGAATTTTTGTAGATAATTAATTCATAGACCAATCAATTTTGCTCGGTAAAAAGTAATGGAAGAGACGAAAGAAGTTTCTTTCGTCTCTTCCATTACTTTTTAAACGAACTTTCGATTTATGTCCACCAAGCCAATTGTAAACTACAGCATTGCGGAACTACTAATGTACCTGATATGCCTTTACGATTATTTATTTCTAGGGCCGTTAGGACGTGTATTAGATATTTTTCTTATTCATGGTTTGTTTTGTTATGGCTAGACCCCGTTATCTTGTCGCACTTGACATTGCTTTACAGTAGAGTTTGAATGTTTTTATATCGACTATCTAAACGTCGATAGTTCTCTTGCCCTTTTCCCATTTATTTGGGGTCGGCGCAGCATGTCTTTTTCTTCCATATATCTCTGTCACGCGTCATCTCTTCATTCACAGCTTTCCTATTCATATCATCTCTCACACAATCCATCCACCTTTTTTTTGGCCTACCTCGTTTCTTGCATCCATCCACATTCATATCCAATACTTTTCTGGTTACATGGCGTCATGGCTTACATGGCTAAATGTCGATAGTGTAGAACTTAAAGTCACTGATAATTTTAAAGCGGGGTTAGTAGACACTTATTACTTTTAGATAAAAATAAATATGATAAAAAACGAAGAAATAAAAGTCTTGGATGTTCGTTAGTTAAGAGTAAGACTTATTATAGTTTTTCACAATTATTACAATAAACTTTATCCGGTTATCTAGTTATTTTTAATCAAGAAGTTTTCGTCTATATAAAAACCATTCAAACTCTACTGTAAAGCAATGTCAAGTGCTACAAGATAACGGGGTCTAATTATGGCATATATTAATGCTGGTCACTTTCCATCATTATAAACAATTGAATACCTGGTTTAAAGTCGTTTTCCCAATAAACATGACAATGTTGTCTAATGCGCTGACAAAATATTGTAGATTCACTTATTTTTATTTCTGTCCAGAATTATGCAGTGCCCTACTCTCTCATGCTGAGAGCACAGAAGCAGGCGTGAGGAGGCCAGCTGCTGCGTGTGTTGCCATCCTGTGCGCGCATAAAGATACGGTGCTTCATGACGTGTATTCGGCGGTGTTCCGTAAGTAATGAAATCACTACCGTACTGGAAATGTTAAAAATTTAACTAAAAAAATCTGTCAAGACGTAGGTGATCTTGCATGGCATGGGGCATGTCAGATGGTAAGCGTTTAGCATTGTCATTAATATCATCATCCTAGCATTAACCCAGTACAGTTGTATCCTAAAATATGTCTGGGGTCCGCGCTAGAACCGGCGTAGGCACTAGTTTTTAAGGAAGTAACTGCCATCTGGCCTTCAACCATAAGGGGGAAACGAGACCTTATTGGGATTAGGCTTTTCAAGTGAATAGGCAACTTGACTGTTAGAGGTTCTCAAGCCACCCGAAGACCTTTAACGACTGCTGTCGTAGACTGCAGATCAACAGCTTAACGTGCCTTCCGAAGCACGGGAGCGCTTAGTTAGTAACCACTCAAAGCGGTCACCCATTCAAGGACTGACCCCGCCCGACATTGCTTTACCTCGCATACCGCACGCGGTACGCGGGCGCCTCTGGACCACGAACGCTCTACTTCCTCTCAAATGTGATGAAAAATATTGTGATTAATTGGGGCGTAAGAATATTGCAAACTCGAGTCATCAAAAGCCATTACCTTTTTCCCGCTTACTCCCCTTGTTAAACAGTGTACTATTTCAATAGACATGTCATATCGGTTAATACCATTCACCATTCTAAAATCTACCTTAAACCAATTGCAACAAGGTGTTTTTCCCAACAGATAACCTCTGGCCGACCACGACTGACAACACGGTGATTTTGTCCTGGTTCTGCGTGGTCAAAGCGCTCTTTCAGACCAATGAAGTATCGAAATTTGCGGACAGTGATGTTTTCACTGTGCAGGATTATTTGCAGGTACTTATTTATTTTACGAAATAAAAATAATATTCGTTTGTTTTTTCTATGTGTGTAGTACAATGACGGCAATATTTGTGGAAACGAACTTTTGATCCCACATATTTTGTGTCCCATGTGCTACATTTTAAATTTCCCAATTTTTTTTTTATAACTGTTGCCACATAACCTATTAAATCTATAGCAAGCTGCTGGTGTAAACTTAACTCGACTTATCTAAGCTTGTTTTTATATAATATTATTTTTGTCTCTTGCATTACCAAATAAAATAGAGGTGCTCTAAACAGCTACTTACCTTTATTCAATCGCAATTATTTTTTATAAGTAAGGCCTTAAATCTATAACTAGCACATAGAGGCAAAGTAGCATGTCTGTGCGTCTTCTACAAACTGTACTTCTAAGAGTGTGCACAGGAGCTCCATGAGCTCATACCGCCTTCCCCCTTCTTCCATCGGACATCCAGACGTACGGCTGGCGACCATCCGATCCTTGCCTGGTCGAAATTCCTCTAATTCGAACCAAGCGCTTTGTATCGTTTTTTATAATGCGCACTTCTAAGGTTTGGAATTCTCTGCCGGCGTCTGTATTTCCGAGTTCATATAACCTAGACCTTTTTGAGGCACGAATGAATAGACATCTTCTGGGTGAGCTCGCTTCATCGTCGGCCTCATCTTTGCCCCCCTGACTAGATGCTGGCCAAGAGCAATCCCATTTTTAATTTAAAAAAAACTAAAACCTTTTTTATTCTAGCTATACTACCTCTGCATCCACTACATAGAGCGAACCACAACCGAGCACAACATCCAGAATGCAGTGCTAGAGTGTTTGAGCACACTCCTCTCTCAAGCGCGAGGCGAATACAGGTAATTTGTTATTCAGTTACATATTCATATCTCTAACTAGCTGTTGCCCGCGACTTCGTCCGCGTCTTTGCTCCTATTGGTCGCAGCGTGATGTTATATAGCCTAAAGCCATCCTCGATAAATGGACTATCCAACACAAAGAGAATTTTTCAATGCTAACCAGTAGTTCCTGAGATTAGCGCGTTCGAAATGAAATTAAATGAAATACAGTTATTTGCATGAATGCAGGTACAAAAATGGTGACAGGTGTTTAACATGAGCCATATACATTAAGCCATCTGGTGGCATGCAAATTTAATATATATATATATATATATTTAATTTATTTATTTAACAAGGACAACTTAGATCCAATCGGTGTTAGTTATGCTTAGCCTATGTTAGTATACAATTGAAAAAGGAGATTTGGCCCTCTGACTGAGATTCCACATCAGAGGACAATCTAACTTATTTGCTATCATATTTAGAATGCTGTTGTTACTGCCGCGCACCCTGACCATTAGCGAGGCAGTGTTCTTGCGCCAGACGGCGTCAAAACTATCTGTGCGTGCCTCGGCAAACATGGCTGACGCGCTGCAGAAACGTGGCAGTCCCAACATCCATCACAACAATATTGAATTGAATCATAACATTAATATTAATAAAAACAAAATCTTATTGCAGTAAACAGAAAAAAAGACAAACTTTGTAGATGTGCTTAGTACAAATTGTGTTTTAAAATATCAACTATTCAAACAAACAAACAAACTCTTCAGCTTTATAATATTAAGTATAGATATTTAGAGACAAAAAAGAGAAATGGACAAAACAAGTATCGGAATGGTACCCAAGTGAGGGGAAAAGGAAAAAAGGTACACAGATTCGTAGGTGGGAGGATGACCTTAAACTAATAGGAGGAAATGTTTGGAGAAGAAAGGCTATGGATAGAAGATAGTGGAAATGTTTAGAGGAGGCCTACGCCAGAAGGCAAGACGACAGTGTCTATGTCTGTTAGGGAGCATACCCAAACTACGTAACCAACTTTTTACAGTTTTTTACCCTTTCCTCCCCTCCGGTGACCAAGCGTAGTATATGCCAAGACCCCCACCCTCCCCCTCTAGTTTTCACGTAGTATAATTTGTTAATCATTTTTTGCGGAAAGTTAAAAAAAAATGGCTCTTGTTTGTATTTTCTCATATGGCCCCTAATGCGTGACGTCGAAAGAGCATGCGTAGTTAAATTGTAATTGTATTTAAGTCGAAACTGGAGAAGTTTTAGTGGTGGGTTAAACCGTGGCGGAAGAGTCTGCATCAATTAGAATGTTTCTCAAAAATATTCCGTACGGTACGTTCCCTTAAATGATAAAATATTATGTACATTAAAACATTTATATGTAACTAAGATGGTCGTTAAATAAAGGCTTATTATTATTACTTATTCATATACACTCTGCGAAAATCTTTTTCTGCGAAGCTTAGTATTTTTTAGCGTGTTGTATTCGGCTGATATGGTTGTGGTGGTGAAATAATGCTTTCCTATCGGCTAAACTCAAATTACGACTAGATCCAAAATGAATTTTAATTTTGTCCTAAAGCAAATTAACACTGCTAACGAAAATTTCAAATTAAAGGGAAAAATTGAATAATTTAATGCTCCGAGCAGATCCGATCTCCGATTTAGTATGGGATGGCGCATCGTTACTGACGATTTCTCAATGTAATTTGAGACTTTGGTGCCGTTAATAGAAGCCTAAGTCTTCTACGGTAGATGTCGATGTACGCCTCCCTAAGGCGTTGTAAGAGGGAACTAGTGAAGGATTTCGTGGACGAGCTTGGTTGTTTCGATAGCTCAGAGGCTAGAGCGATTGGCCGCGTATGCCAGATGTCGCAGGTTCGAATCCTGCTCGGAGCATTAAATTATTCCCTTTAATTTGTAATTTGAGATCCAAAATGGGTATAAATTATCGTATTAAATTCACGGTTCGAAAATATCCGATATTTATTATAAATAGCAAAATATCGGATATTTGATATATATCATCCTATATATATATCCTTTTTAGTGTTATTTCTTTATGTTATCTGTTGTGCTGTATATTCTTATGTATATGCTAAATAAATTTATTTTCTTTCTTTCTGTCTTTCAAATCTGATTTAATCTACAGGAAGGCGTTACTGGAGAGACATCCTAGGAAGGTGTCACTGGATCACAGAGAGGAAAAACGGCATAGAAGGAATATTAGTGAGTTTCTATATTTTGTTTAGGGTTCCGTAGTCAACTAGGAACCCTTATAGTTTCGCCATGTCTGTCTGTCTGTCTGTCCGTCTGTCTGTCTGAGGCTTTGCTCTTTGATTGTTAGTGTTAGAAAGCTGCAATTTGGCATGAATATATAAGTCAATAAATCTGACCCACCACCACCACCATATCAGCCAAAGGACGTCCACTGCTGGACATAGGCCTCCCCCAATTTCACGGGGGGTATATGCCATAATCGCCACGCTTGGCATGCGGCAACCCGCATGCCAATAAATCTGATAAATGGTATAATTAAATGTATTTTTTTTTGTAGTATAGTGGGGTAGAATATTTTTTTGCTTCAAAAGACGTATGAAACGCTGCGATGCTATTCCCTTTTGCTTGTTATTATTTGATATTTTTAATTAAGTTCATTGGGTAACTACGTAACCCTACATTGAGCATGGCCCGACATGATCTTGGCCGATTTTTTTCCACACATCGCTGTCACGCGTCATCTCGTTTTTGACCAGAAACTTATTTTAAATATTGGCTTCAGGTAACGTAAGCATATCATCTCGAGCAACTACGGGTCCGTTGTCGGAGCGAGACTCCGAACTATTGTTCAACGGAGCCCTACATTTGACCACGCCCAGTCTGAGCGTTGAGGATCTTACTATCCAGGTAAGTCATGAAATCAGGTATGAAATCTGCCATAAATCCAAATGAATACTAGTGGCTCTGTAAGCAGTAGACATCGCAAAAAAAAACTTTTTATTAAAATCTAAAAATTTCCAGTATCTGACTCGACATAAAGTTCTATATAATTATCGAACCTGCTCACAAAATTTCACGAGAATCGGTTGAGAAATGCGACCTGTAGAGGAGAACATCCGGACAGACATACAGACAGACATACGAAAGAATTTTTGTCGAAAGCTGAAACGGAGATGGTCAAAAATGATCTGTATTTCCAAATTCAAACAAACATGAAAGCTGAAAACATTGCTGTTGCTTAGTAAGAACAAGATGAGCGTTACACACGGAAATTGAGCGAGCATATGTTTAAATTGATTCGATTGTATACAGTTAAACTTCTGTTGGCGTAAGAACCCACAAATAGAAACGGGAGATTTTAAGTAAAATAATCGTAGAATGGGTGCCCTTAAGATCAGTTAGAAAACCGTTTTCAATGTAATTGGTATAGTAATATCAATATCCTCAGACGCCAGACTCTCCAGCAAGTGAAATGGACCTTGAAGAGAACCCAGAACATCTGTCCAAAGAGCTACTCAGCTACCACAAGGATCTGGCTGAGAAGCTGCAAGAAATTGAAGACTCGGAGACGAGAGATGAGGATCAGGTCGATCATGGAACATTCGAGAGTGGAGTCAAGGTATGTGGGGTTGAGAAAGATGATGATGTTTCAGAGACTGCTCGTGTGGGATTCGGTTGTGGGGATTCCCCTTGCTCCGTTATGGAAAATTTATCGCTTTGGTCTTTTGTTATTGGCTATGTGCGAAGTAGGTGGTGGGTCGTGAGTGTAGGCTAAGCGATCGCAGCGCACACCATGGCAGAAATGTGTAGCTGCCAGGGACATCTGTCAAATTTTCTTTAAAGTTTCCTGGTGGTTTCCTACGATTCGTTTCGTTTTGTATTTATTTATTTTCTTATTTATTTCAGTTAATTTCCAGTAAAGGGTTTTTCTCGCTTACTAGAATAAATACAATATTCATGTGGCATTATTTGACATCTCTGAATTTGACATTGTCCCTGGACCCATGACGTTTGACATTTCTGACGTGCACATAGCCGATGCCTACTATTCTGCTAACGACAAAATTGATTAAGCAGATCATCCAGAACTATTTTGTTAAATTGTTTCAATGAGGTTATAATAATTGATTATAATTATAATAGTTATTTGTTCAACAAGAGAGCAAAGTAGATTTTTGCTGCGAGTGTTGATGTTGAGTCCCTCGCTACGCTCAAGATTCTAATTATAGAATCTTTCGCTAGCTCGGGACTCAAAGACACGAGATGCAAATATCTTTGCTCTCGTGTGATACATACAACTTTTCACCTCAGCGGCGAGAACATATAACAAAAACACGAAAACGCTATAAAAATACAAAAAGGAATAATGATAGAGAGAATGAAGTTACTTAAACTAACCTACGATATGAAAAATTAAAAAGTAATTTTGTTCACGCTCGCAGAAAAATTGCATTTTGCTCACTGGTTTCAAGCTGGAAAAGTCGTTTTCACGCTCGCAAAACCGCCATTTTCGAGCCGCGATAAATATCATAGTAATATCTGAACTAATGGATTACCCTTATTTGTCCAATTTATAGGTTAACATAGGAGCGACAACAGACGATGATATTCCTTTGAAGTATCTGGCAAGGTTGCTCGCTTCAAAGTTTCTTCTCACTGCCAATAAGGGAGGGATGATACCTGACAGGTAAAAATACAGTCTAATTGCAAGCGAACACGAACTTCAATAAGTACGTCTGGACTAGCCTAGATACACACACGAGATTTTCGTCTCCTGCGTTACTCTTTAATTTAATTTCTAACCGACTTCAATAAAAGGAAAGAGGTTCACTACAGTTCGTCTTCTTTTTTTTTAATGTAACGATTTCGGTATTTTATGTAGCTAACCAAGCATTGGCTCTCCGAAACCACAAATTTGGTGAAGCAGAACTGGTGATGATAACCACAGTTGACATATGGAACTCCTCAACGATGTAGGCACTTCACAGATTCCGATGAAATTTCGTTGACGTAGCAACTAATGCTCGTCAAAATACGGACTTGTAAGTGGAACTCATAATGAGGAACTGGTGGTCAGTATGGGTTCCCTGAGAAATCGGCAGAAGTCCTCAAATATCATCGGCCCATATACAGTGATTTGGCTATTTTATCTAGAAACCACCTTATTTGATATCGGAGAGCAGTACATGTGGTGAAGTGGGAAGGATACGTTAAAATCTCATGTTTGTTGCATGGCGAAATTAAAAAATTGGGAGTCGGTGTTTTGGGTATCATTTATAAATTCTTTTATTCGGTTGGCAACAAACTAATTCGAATCAGTGGCACTCCGAAGCTGCTGATGTAAACCGTCGCTATAAAAAGTAATTACTCTAACAATCATGTCATTTTTATCTCGTATGTCAATAGTCAAATTTGTGTCGGTTGGAAATGTGTTTCAACTAATATCATGAGGATAGCTAGTAATAAATTCCCGTCAACCCCAAATGGTAAACATCCTACCATAATGAAGTTGTACACTTCAAATTTTCACATGTTTGTTTTGCCAACGTATGGTCACTCCACAGTTATACCTTATTTTTGCTAGATTAACTCGTGTGTCAGTGAAGTCATCAGCACTGAACTGCATGTCGGAGATACTTCAACTCTACCCGCAAGCTATTACCGTTTACTTGGATAAAGATGCTGATGTGAAGTTACATAATATCTCTGGTGAGTAAAATATTTGATGCAAGCAAACAAATTCGGGTTATAAAGGCAAACCAATTCAAGAGCTAAGTGATCTCGGTAGTCAAGTGGCAGAGCAACGGCTCGGTGTATGGCAGAGTAGTATAAGGTTCGATTCTCAGTTATTTTTAAAACAATACAGAATCTATTCTATACGCTACGAGTATATGCCATAATTATACATACATATAATCACGTCTGTTTCCCAGAGGGTTAGGCAGAGAACACGAATTTCCATTTGTTACGATCCTGACAAATTTTCTTCATGAACTCTCATAAATTTTATCATGCATGCGCGCCAATTTAGGGTACTCTTGACCTGGCCTTTCTGCAGAATGTCTCCGATTTGGTCAGAGTACGTTCGCCGAGGTGTTCCCCTTCCAACTTTTCCATCTACTCTTCCTTCATACAGTCGTTTTGTCAATCTTCTTTCATCCATCCTCTCTACATGTCCAAACCATATTAACATATCTTTCTCAATTTTCATCACTATATCTTCATTCACGACCTCACCACACACCATAAATTGTAGTTGATTAAAAATAAAACAAAATTTTTGCTCCTATAGTGGGTGGGGGATATTTTAAAATTTCAAGAGTAACAATGGACACCGGTATTAGTATTACAACAAACAATGATAAAAATACGTTATTAAATTAACTCAAATTTCAGGTTCATCAGAAGGCACAGATTACAACCAAGACAACATAAACGATTTCATCTTAGAACGAAACGTTTGCTACCAAGACTCCCTCACAGACTCCCTCACGCAAGACCTCTTAAATCGGAGCATGGATAGTCAATCACAATCCCAACAAATATCAAAGAAAGATAGCAAATCGCTCGACAAGTCTCTGGATAGCGTCGAGCAAAAGAGCTCATCCAAGGACGTCCAAAGCAACATATTAGACAGCAAAGTCTTCGCCAAAAATGAGCTTATAGCGAGTGCTATGACTGATAGTACCAACCCTAACATGACTAACAGTAATTTCACCACGAATTCTAACATGACTTGCAGTAATGACCCAACTACAGGCTATCCAATGACAAGCAGCGGCGATATTCTATCATCAAGCATAGATTTAGATATGAAATTTGATCATTTTGGCGAATCTACAACAAATCTAGATAATCTAGACGCTTTTAAAAAGGAGAAGAGAGTTTTGAAAAGAACTGATGAAGTTCATAGTAAAGATGCGCCTGAAGTTATGGAGATTAGTAATGAAAAGTCTGAGAATTTTGAGTTCCAACATATGTCTGATATATTCTTATTTGAAAACCATAATGATCCTCAGATAAGAGGTCTGGTTAGAGTGTGTATTGGTAACTATTTGAGTGCGGCTTTGGAGTTGTCCCATGGGGATTATAGTAGGTGGAGAAATGTTAATGCCTTGCCAAAGGAAGTCAGTGATAATATAAGTGCGGAGAAGCTAGTCATAATTATTCTGAAGGTAATGTACTGTTACTTATTTTGTTCTTATACATTGCGAATCCTTAAAACACGTTGCGCATTGTATTCCACCATATCAGCCAAAGGACCGTCCACTGCTGGACATGGGCCTCCCCCAAATTCACGGGGGGTATATGCCATAATCGCCACGCTTGGCATGCGGGTTGGCGATCGCAGTATCTCCACCGCACTCCAGGGATAGTGCTGTACATCCCCCGGTGGTCTTGGTCGTAGTTTTAGGAAAAGTCCGGGTCCAAAATCAAAAAAGTCAAATGATAAAGTAAGTCTAAAAACTGGGTGAAAAAAGTATTCGGAAATAGATTTTGTTGTGTTTTATTGCCAATAAGTATGACAAAGAAAATGTTTTACGTAAATTGGCGACCACTTTGGCTTAGTTGGCAGTGACCCTGCCTACGAAGCCGGAGGTCCCGAGTGGGCAGGGCATTATTTGTGCATTTATCACGAATATTGTTCCTGAGTAATGCCACGCTGAGTCACGCTTTTCAAAGCATACTGTCAGAGTTTTTACACCTGTAGCCTGTGGACCCACTATGCTAAAAAAACTTTAAACAGCTTACGCGTCCAGTACAATAATGCCTTGAGGATGCTGCTGGGACTGCCTCGCTGGTGCAGTGCTTCTGGTATGTTTTTAGAGGCTAACACGGATGGTTTTAAAACAATACTTAGGAAACGTGTTGCCTCCGTCATGAGCAGGGTGCGTGCCAGTACCAACAGCCTCCTGAGTGTTGTGGTGGACAAGTTCGACTGCCCTGTGGTGAGGCACTGGAACTTCGTTCACATGGGTGATAGGGCTAAAATGTTTAACATTAAATAGTAATGATAAGTAATTAATATTGTTATTCATTTCTTTTATTATTATTGGGTGATGTATAATTATTATCGACTTACTAACCCCTAGAGTTTTAAGCCTAGTGTACTAACGTTTATATGGACCTGAGTCTGAGATAAATAAATAATAATAATGCATGTTTTCTATATATTTAAGTATGTATTTATCTATATGAGTATGTATATCGTCGTCCAGTACCTATAGTACAATCTTTGCTTAGTTTGGCACTAGGTCGATTTGTGTAAGATTGTCCCCCAATATTTATTTATTTTAATTTAAATGTTACAGGGTCTCACAGATGAAATACACTCGGCAGTCAACCACACTCTCTCAGCTTTAACTAAAACGGCCATAGCTCTAAGCGATGCCTCTCCTTGGCCTCTTCTATGGGATTGTATCAACTCTCTAATATCTGTAGAGAGCAATAACTACTGGCTGTGTAGAGTCAATCTGTGTAAATTGTATGAGAAACTGCCTTATCATAAGTGAGTACAGAATGATACATATTGTTCGATAACGTTGAAAATAGAGAGCTGAAAGAAATGAAATCAGGAGAGAAAAAAGATTACACTTGTATACGTCTTAGTTTACGAGCACCAAATTGTACATAAAAAACTTACTTTTAAATATCATCATCATCATCATTATCAGCCGTAGGACGTCCACTGCTGGACATAGGCCTTCCCCAAAGAGTTCCACAATGACCGGTCCTGCTCCACCCTTATCCTTCTCCTCTTTAAAGTATGTTAACCGAAAATACATATAAAAGTAACCCAAGACAAAAATGTATGGTATGACAGTTATTTGACCTAACTAACTAAGAACTAACCGCACGACCGCTGCATCTTTGTCACTCTAATATGCAAGTGCGATAGAGATAGCACCCAGTGACATCTGGTACAAACAAGTTAACCTAACATCTCCATAGAAAAAATCGCACTTCGAGCTTAAAGGCCCCTGCTGGTAACTCTCATCACGTAGGAAAACAATAAAATCGAATCGACATCTGAGAAACATGATAACAACATTTTTTTTGCAGATTGTTCTTGCTGTATCCCGGTTTTCACACCAAAAGTAAAATAATTGTGGATACGCTGTTTCGTCTTTTGGCTGATGAAGACCAAAGAGTGAGACAGGCGGCCGCTCACACAATTACCACGTAGGTTAATTTTTAACTATACCATTCTATTTTACCCGACTGCGCGACGCAAAGGAGGGTAATGTGTTGTAACAGTCTATGTATTAAAAATCCATACCATCTGGCGGACCGTACGCTTGTTTGCCACCGACGTGGTATAAAAAAAAGTATGTATGTTTGTTCCTTTGTGGCACTCTAGAGACCAAACGCGTCGGCCTATTTTGATTCTTACGTCAATCGACTCGTCTTAATTGTCCAAATGCCACTAAATACATTTTTTATGCAGTCGTTTTTTTTTTAATTTTGATTGTTGTACAAAAATGTACATACACTGGTTTCGTTATCGTGTTTCCTCTGTCTTACGACTCGTTGACTCGGTTTTTAGTTTTGTCCAATCTACTTAAAGGTCTTAAAGGAACAAAAGCTTTTTCACCTTAGCGGCTTGAAAATGGCGGTTTTGCTGTTTGAAACCAGTGAGCAAAATGCAATTTTGCTGCGAGCGTGAAAACGACTTCCCGCTTGAAACCTGTGAGCAAAATGCAATTTTGCTGCGAGCGTGAAACAAACTTACTGTTTAATTTTTCATCGTAGGTTAGGTTAAGTAACTTCATTCTCTCTATCTCTATTCCTTTGCGTTATATGTTCTCGCCGCTGAGGTGAAAAGTTGTATGTATCACACGAGAGCAAAGATATTTGCATCTCGGGTCTTTGAGTCTCTCGCTACGCTCAAGATTCTAATTTCAAATCACTCGCTACGCTCGTGATTCAATTATAGAATCTTTCGCTTGCCCGGGACTCATCATCAACACTTGCAAAAATCAACTTTGCTCTCTTGCTGAACAAATAACTATTTTTCACTATAACCGAAAAACACCAATATGACCATATTGTAAAAAGTCGTTACACCTAGAAAGTTCAATTGATTATCGACTCTGTCTCTATAAGCAAAAGATTAAAAGTGCATTAATAGAAAAGGGGCGGTCCATATGTGTTTCTAATTGTACAGTCACCAGCACCAATATCTGCCCCAACAAAGCGCGCATAAATATCTGACACGACTCTATGTTTAAGGCCGTTAGGACGTGTCAGATATTTTCGCCGCCTTTGTTTTGGCAGATATTAATGCTGGTGACTGTACCATTCTCAAGTGTTCAGCTAAATGGCGGCATAAAATATAGAATGCGTCTAACATCACATTTCTATTAAAGCAATTTATTCTTTTGGCAAAGGCCCTAGAGTTGATAATTCGGTAAAATGTTATTGCATGCAGCCTTTATCTTTTATGACTCACTATATACTTATAATAAGGAAGAGAAACCGCACAATAGGACAATAGATTGGACAGAATTAGAGCCCAACAAGTATACACGGCCATTCCCTGTGTTCTGAGTAGCATTTTTTCATTTTTATAAATCTGTTCCGTTGTTGGCTAATATCATTCTTTCATATTTTGCGTGTAAGGAAAAATAATGTATTCACTTATGGAAAGCCAAAATATATAACCAGGTTACATATTTCCAGCATAATACCAAAAATCTTCATATCAAAAAAACACACCCCTACGTCCATGCTCGCCCAATTGACAAAAGACCAGAGCCAACTCTTCACCTTCAATCGTCCAGGGCTATCCCTAGACTTGGTCAAGGATATGTACTTCTATATCGATCTGCCAGAGGAATTGAGGAGTGGCGATGTGTTGAAAGATGGAAGTCTGAGTGTAGTTGTTGGTGATGTTATGTGGCGGTTGGTTGCGTGCAATTGTAAATTTTATTCGGTAAGTAATAGCTTTCAAATTATATGACCGAAGAGCTGGCAGCTTTCTCGCACAACGTATTAGCATCGCAATACAGAGGGGAAATGCTGCCAGCATCCTTGGCACCATGCCAAAGGGGCCAAATTTTTTAGATTTATTGTAATTTTATTTAGTATTAGTTTTTAGTTTTAGTTTAGTTCTGTTCTAGGTCTAGTTTAAGTTGTTTAATATTGTTCATATAATAAAATTTTGATGATGTTTAAAAAAAAATATATATATATTATATATTCTTCCTCGGTCCCTCATTACTGAGGATCGCGACCACGTATGCTCTGTCTCCATAGAGTGCGGTCATAATGCCATGTGGGTCACACTCTGTATACTGCCGTCAACCACCTTCTTTACAGCATCAGACCATCTCGTGACTCAGACCATCAGTTATATATAAAGCTATCATATTTAATATGCTTAATGAAATAATGAAGTTAGTTAGGAGTTACCGTTAAAATAAATAAATCATAAAAACATTATTTAACTTTTATTTAATTTGTAATCGACAGTAAATGTTAACATAGTTGCTGATTTAGAATATCTATCGTAAAGTATTTTGATCATTTTTAACAGGAGAAGTTTTCATTTTTGAACCCGGATACGTTTTAATGCGCAATTGTCAAAAGTTACTATATCGATTAGATTTACATAATATGTTTTACAGTACATATGGTGCTTCTTTACCTCACGAGTGCGGTAATCAGCAGATTACGTGCATATGTCGAAACTTTAAAGAACCATATGTACTGTAAAACGTACGATACACGTGTGAATAGGTAATTCGCAACTCGGGTCGATTTAAAACACTCCCTTCGGTCGTGTTTTAATTTATCACCACTCGTTGCGAATTTCCTGTTCTCTGCACTTGTATCGTAATGTACTATTTTATTGCTTGTCCCCTACTAGAAAGACTGTAGTCTGTAGGTACTACATACATACAGCCAACATACAGCCAATTCTGTCTTATCACCAATTGAATTTGAATTGTAATGCTTAACTATAAGGTATCAATTTCAGCAAGGACTATTAGAATGTTTGCAATCCATATGCAAACGTTGGTTGCCATGGAAACACAAGGAAGCCTACTCGGACCAAGGGATCTTGAGCTACTGTCTCGATAACCTGGATTACTGCAACGGCAGCGTAGCTAGGAGGACGCTGCTTCTTGATATTTGCAGACTGGTATATCCCGGTAAGTAATTTTTAGGAAGTATACTCATTTGATTAAGTTTACCTTTATTTCGGGAATGTATGTTTATTTTAAGAATAATTGAAATTGTACATCTATGAAACTTGTCAACCGATATAGACGGATCCAATGATGATAGAGGGATAATTTTTGATACGTTTTATTTTGTCTTGACACGCAAAAGACAATAAGATTGAATGTTTAGAAAAAAATATACATCGTGGTTGGCTCAAGGATAAATGTTTCTACAATATTAAAGAATATTTTGACAATATTAATGAAAAATGGTCTTAAATTGTATTCTTGTCTATTTTTTATTTTATTATTGTCTTACTCTGCAATAATAAAATTAATTAATTGTTCTTTATAATAGTTAAGCCTTAAATTGATCTATTGTAGTTACTTCGTTGACATGCATTATTCAATAATTTGTTTTTAATTTATTTAATTTGTTTTAGTTTAATTGACATTTTCATGAGTGAAGTGTATCTTAAATTTAATAATTATTTTGGATTTAAGAGTGTAATTGACCTAGAAATATTTGCATGCCAAGATAATGGTGAATTGTACTGAGCTGTATTGTTAAATTATATCTGTCATCTACAATATAATTACCATGATTCAGGCAAATAAAAAACTATGACTATGACTATGTACATCCATTATATCTAAAGATCGTTTGTCAACATCAGGTCTCTACGCTTTCAATTTATAGCGAGCCCAGCTTTTTTTATGACATAGGAGGCAAACGAGCAGACGAATCGCCTGATGGTAAGCGTTTAGCGCCGCCCATGGAGACCCAAAACACCAGAGGGCAGTTAAAGCAAATATGAATATTCAAACGTAACGCAGGGGACGAACGTGTGGTGTCTAATATATTAAATAATAATAACAATAAAATAATAATAAATATTGCGAGGCAACCTAAGGGTGGTATTCCACTCGTCCAATATCTTTGTCAAATCTATGATCAAAGTTCTTTGACGGAGGCCCATTCCACTCATCCAATATCTTCGTCCGAGTTTTATTCTTTTTCATGCGTAGCCATATTGATTTAACTGTCATCAGAATCTTTGATCAAATGTCTAAATCCCATCCAAGTTGGATGAAATCATCAAATTTCTTTGATCAAATGTAATATACATTTGATCAAAGAAATTTGGACAAACATATTGGATGAGTGGAATACCTCCCTTACACAAATCGACTTAGTCCCAAACTAAGCAAAGCTTGTACTATGGGTATCAGACGACGATATACACACTTATATAGATAAATACATACGTAAATACTTAGAGAACATCCAAGACCCAGGAACAAATATCCGTGTTAAATGCACAAATAATGCCCTGGCCGGGATTCGAACCCGGGACCTCTAGCTTCGGAGGCAGTGTCACTACCAACTAGGCCGACACAACTTAATCACACTTAGTCGACAATATACAATTAAACAATTTAATCTACTGCATGAGTACTGCATTTTTACAACTTTTTACATATTTTTAAATATTTTCCAGTGGAAATCCACAACATAATGAGACACAAAACGACCGCAGACATATTCGAACGCGATTCGCAAACTAAAGACAAATGGCAACATTTAGAAGACGAGCGAGTATCCAGACTGGCAGAGAAGTTCCTGCAAGTAACGCTGAAAATGCTTAATGTGCTGGTGCATTTGATCGAGGATATTAATCCTAATGTGCATTTAAATAAGAGCGGGATCGCCCTGCCGGGGAGCCCAGTTAGGAGGAAAAGTCAAGGTATTTATACACAACAGACTAGTAATGAAATAAATCCTTTGATCATTGTTTGCTGCTATTATTCTGTCCCGTAACACAGGAGACAACTGTGATACATTTTATAAACACTTGGTCGTGTGTCCTACTATAATTTGTGTGTGGCTTCCGATGGATTGGTGGTGGTGTGGATTCCAAAAAATCACGTCCCAAAAATGATCCACGAATTATCAATGACACAGTTTTGCCAAAAAGGAATTATCAATTTTAGCAGGGGTGGTTTACTACCGTGACGTCATCGCGCCGCGCCTTGTACATGCGGCCGCCGGCGCCGGCTCACACGTCGTGTGACTATTCAATGGTTGCGGCGCAGCGTTACGGATCGCACGCGCACGCGCTGCTGTACCGCTGTACGATCATTAAATAATCCGTTTCGTGTTAAATAATAATGTCAAAACCACAGCATTATTGTATTGCAGCAGGTTGCACCAATAATAATAAAAACTTGGACATCTCGTTTTTAATGCTCCCATCAGTGGTGAAAAAACTGACAGTTATCACTCAAAAAACTGACAGCCATTGAGTTTTGTATTCACCAACGGTTGACATAAAATAAAAACGAAAATGAAAACATTGGTTCTAAGAAACCTCTATTTTTTTTTAAAGTTATGCCTTTAAAAATTATATAAAACTTATCCCCTGTTTACATGTATGGAGTGCCCCCCGCCCCCTACTTTAATATTTTTTCGTAATTTCACATCACTTTTACGTAGCGGTTCATACGAGTAGAGCACACCTTCCTGCTAAATGTTTTAATATTATTTGTAGTGCTTATAGTCTCCGAGTACATCGGCTGTCACATACAGACGAAAAGACGGACGGACGGGTTCCGTTTTCACCATTTTGGCTACGGAACCTTAAGAGTACTATTCGTAATTGTGTTGTAAACAACACTACTAATAATAAAGTACATATATTAAAATAGGTTCTCGCTGGTGGTAACCCTAGCGCTGAGGGCGGGGCTTTCAAAGAGCGCGTTGCGTGCGATAGAAAGAGATGGCCACGTTTAGGCACGTTTGGCATACCTAAACGGGTTATTTGTTAACAGAGAAACTTCTGTACTTGTACTATTTATTACTTATTCTGTGCTTTTAGTTTGTTGGTGGAGCTTGTCTTTGATTTAGTCAGTCAGTCAAATGTTTAATAATTAGTAATTGACAATTCAGCAAAAAAAAAAATGTTAGGCATGTTCATTGTAAAGGACGTTACGTTACTATCGTACTAACGTCAAATGATTAAATTACTTTGTATGATAATAAATATATTTCTAGGTTACATGTACTATTCTGTTCCCTTGAATGTACAAGCCAACATGCCAAAATTATTGGAAATGAAGGAAGACGCGATGTATTTCCTGTGAGCAAAATAAACGATTGTATGATTGATAATCTATATTTACATTATCAGACCCGCAACCTCGTCGCGGCAGCGTACCAGAAAACACCGACGATAGAGGTTCTCTGCGAAAACGTTTGCCAACGCCTGCGACCAGTATGCGCCCGAGTTTCGCGGGGCACTTCTTTACGGAACCCTTCTTTATGCGGCTGTATGATAATCTGAGGGCCACCTATTCCAATCATAAGGTAATTTTAAGGATTAGAGCGTATTTTTTTTTATTATTTTTTTATAAATAAATATATAAATATTAGGGGAATTTTTTTACACAAATCGAACTAGTCCCACAGTAAGCTCAATAAGGCTTGTATTATGGGTACCAGACGACGATATATTTAATAGATATATACATAAATACATAGAAAACATCCAAGTCTCAGGAACAAATGTCTCTGCTCACCACAGAAACAAATGCCCTTACCGGGAATCGAACCCGGGACCTCTAGCTTCGGAGGCAGTGACACTACCAACTAGGCTAAACCGGCCGACAAAATTTCTTTCCATATTCTATAGACTTGCTCAAAAATAATTACGTTTCTTATGAGACCATCCCCTAAAGAGGACTGACGTCCGAGGCTCCGCGGCCAACTAACTTTATGATTATGACCAACAATCTATTGTCTAGTTACGCAAGAGACGAAACTGCCATGTTTATTAGAGAAATAGTTCTGAATCAGTTATTCATCAGGTTTTAACGGTGGTAAACTGTGGTAGTTTTGGAATAGTATAGTTGACCGAGCGAGCGAAGCGTCTCCGTTTCAGTTTTCGACAAAAAAAAAACGTATGTCTGTCTGTCCAGATGTTTTCCTCTACAGGTCGCATTTCTCTTTCTCGAAAGCTGAAACGGAGACGCTTCACTCGCTTCGCTCGCTCGGTCAATAAAATGTAACGCAAGAGACGAAAATCAGATCGGTGTAAAAGTTGATTGTTCCAGATACTGATACTGTACTGTTGTCTAGCATAATAATCTTCGATGTTTCAGATAAACCTCGATCCCAAAAACAGCATGTTCTACGAATTCCTAACAACAGTCCTCAACTGCTTAGCTATTCAATTGGAACTATCAACCGAACACGAATACGGTCCAGTTGTAGAAGAACTACTATACTATCTCAAAGTTATCATGCCTCTACGTTCCGACACTACTGTGTTCTGCATAACACAGCTCTTAAAATGCCTATTCGGTACTAATATGATAACGGAATATAATGATTTTATGAGTATAGAAGAATCGCCAAAGATTGAAGAGAAAGTCGCGTTCTATGACGATGTTATGTTGATTAATTCGCTAAGTCCGATTGAGAGTGAGTCTAGGAGAAACAGTGTGAGTTCTAATGCTAGTCAGAAATTGGCGTTGGATACGAAGAATCCAGTGATGATAGAAGAACGAAAGATCTTGATGGCTATGGAGAACTTCTCTAAGAACAAGATGGATAGAAAGTGGAGCACGAACAAGAAGGAGTTGGAGAGATATATACGGTTGTTTGAGCCGGTTGTGATACAAGCTTTAAAGGTAAGTCATCGGTTATCAACAAAATATATGTAAACCATAAAACTGTAATACAAGAGTTTCAATAAAGCACGTCAATGAGTAAAATGGAAGTTTTAAAACCTCATCAAGTGATACTATCTGGCTCTCATGTCACAAAATTGACAAATATCGCCCGACAATTGCCGTATGTTTTTTTTTGCGTACTGTAATCGCTTGGAAATTGTCCACCCAGAAATGTACTGCCAATCGTTATTATCAGATCGCAATTATGAAACTGGTGAAATAGGGACGTCCTCTTGGATTACCTTTTTAGTATTAAATTATGACATACCTATTTTTATATTAAAATGCCTTACAAATTTAGAAATGTTTTGAACTCAAATTATGACAAAGGTCAATAATGCCCATAAACTGATTAAGGAATGCCATGCTTTTATTCCGATTTTAGATGTTAACGGAGCGATTTTTGCTTTTAATATATGTAGTAGGATACAAGTGGAAAAAATTAGTAGTTCCATTGAAATTAAATTTGGAGTAGTATTTGAAACGATATTTCTTAATCAAAAAGCCAATAAAACATGAAAAATCTATGCTATTATTAAATACGTGTCAATTCACGCAGAAAATATCCTATACAGAGCGTTGTAACTGATACCTTTAATATTACAGAGTTACACGATGCAAAACGACATTCCTCTACAGTGCCGTGTGCTCAGTCTACTGAGTCAGTTGCTAACTCTGAGGGTGAATTACTGCATGCTTGACAGCGAGCAGATATTTATCGCTTTCTTGATAAAACAGCTTGAGTATGTCGAGCAACACGAGATACCGTGAGTATACTTTATATTTAAAGTAAGGAAATGAGTTGTGACGGAAAACATGTTTAGTGGATTTAATACATGAGACAAAAACAAAAAGCAACAAAAAAGTGGATTGGGCCACATAACCCGTGTGTCCTATACATAAACGCCGTCGTAACGTAAAAATAACGTAAAAATAAAAACTGAAGTAAAATACATTTTTTTTCTAGAGTGGGAATCTTACAATTGATGCCGTGCCCAGGGTATCGGAATTTAATAGTATTACGATTATCTACTATAAATGACTGATTGCATTATGCCATTGAAAAATTGGTTGTTTTTCATTGTTTCAGTAACTGCTGTGATCTAGTGCATAGTATACTGATGTTCTTGGTTCAACTGTCTTCCTCAAAACACCACACGAAACAAATCATAGAAATCCCCAAGGTACTTTGATTTGATAATTAATATTTTATTGTATAATAAAATAATGATGAAATGTTGATGGTTGGTGGGGAAGTCGTCAGAACAGGGGGAAGTGGCGTGAATATGAGGAGGCTATTACTAAAAAGACGTAGTGGCAGTAGACGCATCTTTCACCCCACTCTCCATGGCTAACGAGAACTGGCGCAGACTTAAAGTACTAAGCACCGAGGACCGCAGGGCGGTATGGAAGAGTAAGGAGCTACATGGGCGGTTCTACAAGGCTCTTACGGGGCCCGACGTAGACCTGCTCGCGTCGGTGAACTGGCTTCGTCTCGGGGATCTCTTTGCGGAAACCGAAGGTTTTGTCTGTTCAATTACGGACGAAGTTATCATGACGAACAACTACCGGAAATATATCCTGAAGGACGGTACGGTCGACATTTGTCGGGCATGCGGCCGTCCCGGAGAGTCGTCCAGGCATATCATTTCCGGTTGTGGTCATCTTGCTAACGGTGAGTACTTGCACAGACATAACTTGGTAGCCAAGATTATTCACCAGCAGCTTGCTCTTCTGTACGGTCTTGTGGACTTCGAAGTGCCGTACTCTAAGTACACACCTGTGCCAGTTCTCGAAAATGGTCGTGCCACGCTCTATTGGGATCGATCTGTCATCACGGACAGGACTATTATAGCCAACAAACCTGATATCGTGCTGACAGATCGATTGAAGCGCCAGGCAGTGCTCGACGATCATTGTCCCGATAGTCGTCTCTGCGAACGGTCTAATTGCGAAGAGTCTCGATCAACAGCTTAAGAGACTCTCGCTAGATGGCTGGGTCAGGGGTCAGATACAGAAGGCGGTACTCCTGGACACGGCGCGAATAGTCAGGAGGTTCCTCTCTCTGTCGCCCCAACCACCGGTAGCTCAGGCCCTGCCTCGCTGCCGGCGGCACCCTAGGTTAGGTTTTTATAATGATTTTATGTTTTGTAAATATTGTTTTATATTTTACTTTTTATAGAAATATTTTAAAAACCTAATCAGAGACATAAAATGAATAAAGATATAAATGAAAAAAGTTGATAAGTGTTCATTATCATGTCATCCACCCCCACCGCCATATCAGCCCAAGGACGTCCACTGCTGAACATAGCCCCAAATGTAATGGGGGGTTAATGCCATAATCACCACGCTTGGCATCCGGTTGGCGATCGCAGTACCTCCACCGCACTCCAGGGATGCTGCTGCCCACGGTCGTCTCACGGTGGTCATAATATCATTAATAAGTTCTTGTTTTCATGATTTTAGTTGATACAATTATGCGATGGACTAATGGCCTCCGGGAATCACTTGGAGTGTATAGCGGGTTTGGAGCCTGTTGTGGTCAAAATTTTCAGTAACATGGGAGGTAAGGTTGCTTCTTTCATATCACAAATTTTTGTTGACACTTGTAAACAACTGTAAATATTTTTACCAGCAGCAATTATGCAATTTAGTTCACTGATCATTATAGTTGAGACAAGATCTTTTAACCCTTTTCCATGCGTAACCCTTTTCTAGTTCTCTGATTTAAGGCTCAAATTACATTGCATTTTTGTAAAAAGTGACTCGTCTTCAAAATGAATCACCATAACGTAACTATTTTGAGTATATATTTTGTTTTTTGTAAAGCTTTCTAGAGTGGCGCGGCCTGGGAAAGGGTTAATCAACTTTTGGACTGACTCTATTTTGTCCGGAACGCAAGAGCCAAAACTGATATGTTCATTATAAAAATTATCCTGAACTAGATATTCAATTGTATGGAATAATAGTTTTCAATTGGTTACTTACAAGTATATAGGTAGTTTTAAAGTAAATGATTTTTGAAAGCCGTAAAAGTGTATATAAAAGTAGATGGCTCTAATACACTCGTTAAAAAACGCTAATAATAACTACGCTAAGGTTATAACATGGTATTAAGTCCGGCGTTTGTACGTCATCATCATATCAGCCGAAGGACGTCCAGTGCTGGACATAGGCCTCCCCTAAAGAGTGCCACAATTCCCGGTCCTGCGCCACCCGCATCCAGCGGACTCCCGCGACCTTTACCAGGTCATCAGTCCACCTTGTGGGGGCCTACTCACGCTGCTCCTCGCCTCGCCTTTTCGTGCAATAAAGATTAATACCCTTCTTCATGCTACGTTCTCGACCAATAACACTCGTCTTCGTGCTTTGCAGGTGGTAGTGTTTTGGGAAGGCAACAACAGCAGGAGGCACAGGCTACTAGGGAAGTGCTGTTCTCCATGTTACAAAAAACTATGGACCGACACAAGGTAACTAGTGGCTCTGTAAGCTGAAGGCCTCGCAAAAAAAAACATATAAAAAAATCCAAAGACTGACTCGACAAAAAAAAACTATATAATTATCGAACCTACTCACAAAATTTCACGAGAATCGGTTGAGAAATACGACCTGTAGACTGTAGAGGAGAACATCCGGACAGACAGACAGACATACGAAATATTTTTTGTCGAAAGCTGAAACGCAGACGCTTCGCTCGCTCGGTCAATAACTTTGATAGGTTCTGGTTGGCCGTTACAGTGCACACAAAATAATGATCAGATTATGCTATGATCGAGAGAGAATTTCCTACCCATCGATGCCATGAAATAATGTAATTTTACAATAGTTACTAAAACAAATTGTGTTTGGCTGTAAATACTATGTTTATTTATTTATCGTATCTCCGAAAAGACAGTAAGGTTTCTTGTATATTGCACTTTTAGCATCACCCAGGTGACCCAGGGATCACGTGTAGGGTAACGGTGGGTACTCCCTACGGACGTGCAACTTCGACCCCCCTTTGTCAAGTGAGTGGGCAACTTGACTGTTAGAAGTTCTCAAGCGGCCCGAAGGCCTCTAACTTGGCTTAACGACGGCTGTCATAGACACAGACAGCAGCCTGGATCAACGGCTTAATGTGCCTTCCAAAGCACGGGAGCGCTCAGTTAGTAACCACTCAAAGCGGTCACCGGTCACCCATCCTCGAACTGACCCGGGCCCATGCTGCTTAACCTCGCATACCGCACGCGGCACGCGGGCGCCGCTGAGCCACGAGCGCTCCGCCTAAATACTTACTACGATAGCGACATAAAGTGAATCTTGGCCTCCGGCACTAAGACACGCCACTGTGCTCTGTCCTGGCCTGGGCAGCTTGTCGCCAATCAGAGTCGGCTGTTTGAAGCAGGCAGAGATCTTTTTGGACTTCGTGTATCCAACGATAACTTGGTCGGCCGATCGGGCGTCGACCATTTGGACGTTCTATGTACCCCCTTTAGGCAGCGCGATCCTCTTCCATCCTCTCAACGTGGCCGAGTCAGCGCAGCCGTTCAGACTTGCTTTCCCCGATGATGTTGGGCTCGGCAACCAGTGCTTCCACTTCCACATTCCTCCTGACCCTCCAGCTACCATCTTCCCGTTTTGTAGGTCCCAGAATCTTCCTCAAGATCTTTCTCTCTGCCCCTAAGAGCTTGCTCTCCTCTTTCAGCGTTAGTGTCCAAGTTTCGCATCCGTACATCAAAATACTAATGATTCATTCAAACTGCTAAAACATTTATATCTATTTTTTACAGAAACAGTACCTTATTCTTTTTATTTTTTCTAGGTCTTAGAACTAGTATCCTGCGTGCTCTGCTTATCCCAAGAGCATCCAGAAAGCTACTACCTCTGGTCAGAACTGGCATCCAACACCCTTCTCAACCTACTAGCGACGACTTCTATAGAGCTAGACAGTCGAAGGGCCATCGCTTCGCTAGAGCGATTGATAGAGTCCGTGTACAAGGATGTGTTGCTGGAACAGAGTAGAGTGGAGATATTGTTGAAGATACTGTTTAAAGCGCCGCCTGATCAGGTATATATTTAAGTAATAAGTACACTTTTTGTATTACGTATACAGCCTATAAAACTTTTGTTTGAATAACAAAACCCACCACTTCCATATCAGATCAAGGACGTCCACTGCTCGACATAGGCCTCTTCCAATTTAATGGGGGGTAAATGAGCATGCGGGTTGAAAATCGTAGTATCTCCACCGCACTTTAGGGATGCTGCAGCCCATCCCACGGTGGTCTTGCTCGTAGTTTTAGGACTTACCCGGGTCCATTACTAAACGGTCTCTTTCGGTTAAATCGGTCAATGTATTTATTGTCGGACTATTTTGTTATGTTAGGCGTATTTTCCATCGATTTTTTTGATCATAAATATGAAAGACTAGTTATTTTTTATCATAAAGATAGTTAACGGTGACGGAAGAATTAAACAAGAACTGTATATTGAGTCCGAATAAGTTTTATAATTATTTGTCCCTTGCATTACCGTGGAAATACGCTTGGAAGATTACTGGCGATCCAAATTTAGTAGTTATAGACAAATGTTTCTATTTTCAGACGACAACGCCCCGCAAGCTAAAACTCCGCTACCTCGCCATAATAATGGTGCTCCTACGCAAAGTACTAGTCCTTATCCCGGAAAGCGAAATACTGCTCTCAATAAACTACCTCAAAGCCTCCTTCATCTCCCCACAATCGATCTTTTTCAACGTGAAACCTGACGTGGATCCACTAAACGTCCAAAACGTTAATGAGAATTGCGCGAATCTGTCACCAGATGTCATATTAGTCAGATTCCTGTTCAAGACGTTGACGTATGCGATTACCGAAGTGGACAATTGTCAAGATGCGATTTTGGAGCTTAATGGCGATGAGGATAAGGGTCAGAATGGATTGCTGTATTCTGTGTGCGTGAATATTATCGTGCAAGTGAAACATATGCTTCATTTGACAAGTAAGTAATTTTAGATGAATTCAACGATCCCGTCTTTTACCGATGGTATTTGATGTTTTGACACATTCGGTGCCGGTGACACGCAACGGTGTCATTTTTGTATGTATAATTGCCTTGTCGGCGCCGAATGTGTTAACTACCTTATAATACAATAAAAATGTCGGAAGTGCTATATTGTGTTGCCTCTCTTAAACTTGATTTTAATATTATCCGACTTCAATAGAGTATGGATGTCTATGTCTCTGGCCTATTGCGAGTATTTTATAAGTTTATATGTATTTCAATATATGTTCAATATATGCCGACGATTTCGTGGTAACACTTCGGTGCCAATGTCATGCAAAAAACCGTATGTAGAGAAAATGATTCTTAATTAGTCCCTATTTTCACACAAAGCAATATCAATGAGAATTCTGTAAAAATAGGTGTCAATAGCTTTTGGGGTGTTAATTAACGAGTAACATACCCTTTTAGGTGGCTGTCTCTTCCCTTTGACATCAAAAACGGCTCAGAACATCCTACACAACGAACAGAGTGGTTTAAACACTGGTCTGTACAGTCCCGAAGAGAATATACCACTTGATTTACTCAATTTGATATGTCTGCGAGCGGCGCATAGGACTCCCCTGCTGACTGTACACTGGTCGCATTTGTTGATAAGGTAACAAGATATAACAAGAAGAAAGAAAGAAAATACATTTATTAACGTCTATACACAGCATAATAATTACGTTTTTATGAAAAAAAAGAACAAACGACGCTAAAAAGGGCCCCACTCAGCATAATGTCACGGCAAGCCATGACGCTGGTTTTCAGTGGGACCCTGTCTTAAATCTATCGAATGACGACACAGACGCAAACATCATAAAATAAAGAAAAAAAGAACATCCACCTCTACTACATATTAATGTATGTATGTATGTATTACTTTATTGTACATAAAACACGACAAAACGATAAACAAACAAAAAGTAGACGTACAAAGGCGAGCTTATCCCTTCAAGGGATCCCTTCCAGCTAACCTTTGAGCAAATGAGTTTATTAAAAACAAATGGAGGGGTGACGATAAACAACTTGTGAATTATGCACCGAACCTAAAACAAAACAAAATTAATCGTTTTTGTTACACCTGTGAGTGTGATATTGGGGCTCATATTGCTTAAATTAGCTATTAAAGTGTTTAAAATTACGTAAAAAGAACTTCCAAGTAAAAAGTGCCCACCAGGGAAGAAATTTTAGTATTAAGTTTTTTAACCCTTTATAAGGCACAGGGAATATTTTTACCGCCATCCACGAGACAAAAGACAATCTATATAGAAATAATCATAATCATTTACTCATTGCTTTGTGTGTACAAAAGATGTTAAAGATGTTAAAGTTTCAACACAACCCAGTGAGGGCACTGCAACAGAATGTAGCAATTTTAAATAATAATATTATCATGCATCTACATTTATCAATTTTACTATTAACTATACATGTATTTACATATCCGCAAAAATCAATTATACAATACTAATTATATTTTATCAGGAAGTCGTCAGAATGAACGGTAGAGAAGTCGACGTTTGGTTTAACTATAAATACATAAAAATATTGCAAAATTAATTATTACTTTTGTAGGCTAAGTATTCACTAACTGAGTAAAACGAAAATATTTAAGAGTCCAAAATTAAACGTATGTGGACATATGTCAGATCGTTAAAGGTTTAAACTAGGTTATAATATAACTGTTCCGGATGTGTGCAATAGCGTTCCCGGGGCTCTGTCCAAATGCGAGCCGTGGAACACCCCAGGGGTTTTAGTCCGTGGGAGTCGGACATACCCACTCGGCTTCTCCCGGGCCGGGTGGGATCCATAACGGATTTCCCCTGGGTCAAAAATAAAATAAAAAAGGTTATAATATAACTAGAAGCTCTTTGCTTTCTTTGTCAAAACAAGCGCACGACCCGCCAGTTGGTAATTACTAATTAGTTCCGTAGCATACATTTGGAACTGCATTCAGGGGGCTGAATACTTGTTCGCGGTAGATATTCCTCTGAATCTGTATTTCAATGAGAGCTTGATTCAAAAAATTTTGTTGTCCCTTTCGATTTTTTCGATGGTTTACATTTTACTTGCCATGTAGTTCAATAAATATAACAAACATTTCAAAATATATAATAAAACGGGTTACTCACGTCTTGGTCGAATATAGCGACATGTTTCAAACCGGTACGCGGTGCTTTTTTTGCTTTTTTGTTTGTTTGACAGAAAAGTGTCGTTTAACCCAGCAATCGTGGACAATAAAGTTAATAAATTTGCTTAAAAGAGCTAACTGTACGACACATTGAAAAACTAAACTAGTTATAGTGTTACAATGGAACTACTAATAATTGCGTTGGGAGGTAGTATTAAATAGCTAAATAACTCCCACTCGGGTACGGAAACCGATGATTTACGAGCGCTCGCATTGTCGACACGTTTATCACGCTATTCGAGTGCTCATTATTAAGAACCGCGTACCGGTTTGAAATATGTCAAGCGATATTCAACGTTAAAGACATGAGCCACCCGTTTCATATGTAAATATGTCTGAAGCTCACGAGAGTGTTCTATATAAAATACTAGCTGTTGCCCGCGACTTCGTCCGCGCCTTCGCTCCTATTGGTCTCAGCGTGATGTTATATAGCCAAAAGCCTTCCTCGATAAATGAACTATCCAACACAAAAATATTTTTGAATTCGAACCAGTAGTTCCTGAGATAAGCGCGTTCAAACAAACAAACAAACTCTTCAGCTTTATAATATTAGTATATATAACACCTTTGCATAAAATGCATACATTTCCTCCTTGTGACATAGTTTTTTTACAGGTTAAACTTCCTCTCCCACAAATACTGGCAGAAACTGATAGGTTTCGCGCGCGACCTTCCTTTAGGTGGGGGTGATTCCCGACCTTCACCAGCTAACGCGCTCCAAACGGCATGCGTTTTAGCGTACTGCGAGTACTTTGTAAGTCATTTTTAAAGTATAATAACAGCATCAATAAATTAGGGTGGTATTCCACTCAATACAATACTCAATGCTCAATTATTTATTTGCAGTAAAACATAGTTAAATGCATGCAAATACAATTTAGTAAATTAAAAATACATAGAACACAATGGATACAGAAAGCACAAATTGAATCGGTGATTATACAATGTCAAAGAGAAAAACAGAAACTGATTGATACTATTAAAAAAAAGTCACATATTCATAATCATTAACATAATAAAATAAAAATTAAAGTATTTATTAATCCTACGCAGTTTCAATAAAAATTAAATGTATGTATTAATAGTTATGTCAGCGCTGAGAAATGTCGAGAGAAATATAAAACAGAATTAGAATAATAAAATAGTTCAATGATCTAATGCATTTGCGAATTTTTTTTAATTGAGTAGTAAAGCCGGTTGATAAAATACTGTTTTAATTTTCGTTCAAACGTTCCAATATACATTTGATCAAAGAAATTGGATGATTTCATCAAACTTGGAAGGGACCCCGACATTTGTTCAAAGATTCTGATGACATTTAAATCAATATGGCTACGCATGAAAAAAAAAACTTGGACAAAGATATTGGATAAGTGGAATGGGCCTCCTGTAGTATGACCCTTAAGACCACATACGAAGCTCAACCGATAGGTAATAAATAAATAAATCATTTTCTATTGTCTATTTCCAATATCATGTAATATGATACCTGACCCTGATAGCAAATTAATTGCGCTGTGAATACAGAAAATGATGTATTATTCCATATTTTTTTATACCTCGTCGGGGGCAAACAAGCGTACGGCCCGCCTGATGGTAAGCGGTCACCGCAGCCTATGGACGTCTGCAACTCCTAAGGGTGTCACATGCGCGTTGCCGACCCTTTAAGAATATATACACTCCTTCCTTGAAGAACCCCATACTGTAGTCCGTCGGGAAAACCTCGGCAGGGAGCTCATTCCACAATCGGAGCGTCCATATATGGGAGAAGTATCAACTATTCAATTGTGCCGACACAATCCAATGACGCAAATGGAAATTATTAACACTCCAATGAATCCTTTGTCTACACAAGTATATAAGGCGTGCGTTTTACGGAATAAAGATCATTATTGACTCGACGCTTGACGTATCATTTCAACCCCCGAACACCGTACACTTCACTCCGTCAAAGAGATTTGGTCAAAGATTGGACAAAGATATTGGACGTGTGGAATACCACCATAACTCTAAACAATTAGCATAATATAATGTTTTAACTGACGATTTGAAAGTGCTTGTTGCTGAGCCTATTTGAATAAATATTATATTGACTTTGACTTTACTTTGTTTATAAATATGTGTTAATGGTTATTCTACAAGTTTGAAAATATTGTCTCGAGGAGTGTTATTCACAAACGTTCATTTAATTAATTATAGCTCTCATTTTATTTCAGGTAGAGAACGGCCTTTCCGAAGCCGTGCATTTGACGTGGCTTCTTGTCAACCGCGTACACATATTGGCCACGCAATACACGGAGCGTATAGTGCAAAGCTTAGTGTTGAAAGTGCAGGTAAAACATTCATATTTCACTTACATTTGTCGGCGACGTCGTCTGCTTAAACTCCCATACCCACTTCTGCCCTCAGAGACGTTTAGTCTTCTTGGGGTATAATTTTCGGGATGAAAATTACCCTATGTTTTACACTTACCCTATGAAATATCCATGTGCCGAATCTCATTCAAGTGCTCGTCATCATCATCATTATCATATCAACTGAAGGACGTCCACTGCTGGACCCCCAAAAGAGTGCCACAATGAACGGTCCTGCGCCATCAGTCCACCCTGTTGGGGGCCTGCCCACGCTGCGCCTTCCGATACGTGGTCGCCACTCGAAAACCTTTCCCCCCTGGCGGCCATCGGTTCAACGTGCAATTGCTCTACCGACTGCCACTTAAGTTTAGCGATTCCGAGGGCTATATCGGTGACTTTGGTTCTACTGCAGATTGCCTCATTTCTGAGGCGATTACGCAGAAAAACTTCTAGCATAACCCTCTTCATCTTCATTGTTCTTTGGGTGACTTTGAGCCATCTTATGAGGCCCAAATCCTTGTAGTCGTTTAATTTAAGTGATTGAGTAACAAACAGCCAATTCTTCATATTAATCATACGAGTACTAGGCAGGATTGCAATTCACAAAAAGGTCTCAGTAACATAGTGGACAATGTTCAACCTCAAAAACGTAATTTTCTGCCTTCAGGAGAACGCGGGTGCGTCAAGTCTGCTTTTACAATGCGTAGCGGCTCGCTGCCAGGGTTGTTTACAGGTAATTTTATTAAACTTCTTAGGGCCGGTTTAAATTCACTATGTTTAGGCCAACCAACTTTTAGACAGTCACTATTTTGTCCGGTAACACAAGAGACGACACTATCTGTTAAAGAGACTGCTATTCTATTCATTTGTTTATAACTGTGGTTTACACAACAAATTTAGAGATCCTATGGTTTTTATTTGGTTTGATGAAGGCAGTTTGAAATATTAAATTTGTAAGTGTGGTCGTAAAAGAAAAAAAGTATGTGTTAAAGTCCATTCATTCTTGTACGACATACATATTGCAATAAAGGATCCTAGCGCACTATAAAAACTATCCAGTGTTCAATGGTAAAAATGAATCATTTCACATGCTACTTTCTGGCTGATTCACAGTTACTCGTATTGTTTCAGGACGAATTCGCTCTAAATATATACAGAATGCTGTCTTTATGTCACGAAACTCAATCCGGCGCATTGGTGTTCCTAATATGTCGCATTATCGGAAAGCTCGAACCCAGTATCGCTATCCGGTAAGTATAAATGTAAATAATGTACCGATCTAGGTTTGTATCTGATCTTTTGCAATCATTTTTTATGTATAGATAATATAGATATGTCTTTTGGAGGTTACCGTAGCATACCGCAACGCTCGAATAGATGACGGGTGCTTGAACTGTGCGCAGTCTAAAAACAAATGAACTACAAATATAATAACATTCGGGACACACCACTGCTCGTAGCTGAGTAAAGAAAATAGCATATTTCTGGAAATTACGGATACTACAGGATTTTTAGGTTTCGTAAGAGTATAACTATTTCGAAATTCAGCAAAATCATTAGATAACTTGTGTGATTAAAGTAATAATTAAATAAATCTGCTTCTAATGACAGGTTAATTTTTAGACCATTTTTTGTATAGAAGCACATAAGACAATTGTTCAAGTGGTTAAATATGTTTTTTTCATCTGTATTTCCTCCGAGCATGTTGAGAGTTTAGGGGACCTAATATTTTTCATTTTATAGTTACCGATTTTTTTATCAAAAGTTTATCTGAAAATACGTCCAAAGTAACGCAGGATACAATTAATGTGAAGTGAAGGGTGGTGTGAGGGTTCACAACTTCGTTAGCCCCCGATTCGTTTACGTTTTGTCGTTATGGAATAAGCATTATTCGATGATGTTAATTTTAGGTTCGCAAACCTGGCCATAGAGAGATGCAGGCTTCTCAAAGACATGTCCGTAGAAGATATAAATGTACAGCTAACTAAAGAAGACGTCCAAGTAGCTTTGGAATTGTTGCAAAGGGAAAAGGTTCATGTGCGGTAAGTATTAATGTTTAAGTTGTAAGTAATGTTGCAATTATCGGTCACCTATGGATTGAAGATTTCGCCTTTCATTGTTATAAAATATAATGTTATTTATTATAAACGTTCATCACAGAAAAATCTCGTTCATTTTCGTATGTATATCTGTCCCTTTTAAGGATTGAGAGAGAGTGAAATTACATATAAATATTATCTAACAAAGGTTTCATTTATGATAAACGGTATTTTTTTTTATTTCAGATACTCATCGCTAGTGATGGAATTGAACTCCCTAGCTTCCACTGTATTCGATCTATCTCCGCTGGATCTTTCACAAGACAGAGCTATCAACCCACAGTACATAGTCACCACGAGTGTTGACGATCAGTGGTTGGTCAATCAGGTTAAAACCAGGTGAGTCTTGTTTTTATACAGTCGAGGGCTTAAATATGTTTGCATTTTGGACCTTATTTCAATGGAATAAGGTTAAACAATGTATACATTTTGGTGCCCTTGACAGTGCTCAGTTGCAATTTGAACTCACGATTAGACGCGCATTATAGTTGTATGCTTTCTATTGAAATATTTTTTAAATATTTTTGTATCTGGTATGGTACTAAAGTGCGGTCGCTAAGATCGAAAAATTTTGGTCATCGACCTTCCAGAGTCTGACCAGCGAGTCGTGTCACAAGAAAAATGTGGCAAATATGAAATTTCTCATGTTCGTAACATATAAAAAAATTTTTTCGTAACAACTCACAGCCTTAGACTACGAAAGAACTATAGTGCAGCCACCAAGCACGAATAATGACGTACATTGGCTTCTTCGATGAACTAAAGTGCGTGCGGTAATACACTTTAATTCGTCCTTGGCCATCATTAATATCATTATGTACCGTAATTTCGCTACTAAATATTTATGACTTCGACGCTAAAATAATTACGTTTTTTTCACTGAGTCCCCTTAATTAGTTTCATAAAGTGATTTCTGTAATTTCATTACAGATGCTGTCAAACAAATTGCGTCATACCCAAGGTCTCTAAACAAAATGAGTTAGCCTCGCTACTCTTAAATCTGTCAAAAGACAAGCTATTAACTGTGATTGCCTGCCCAGAATTTGACAGAAAACTACTTGGCACCTTTTTCAATTTAATCTGTGATAACTATCTAAAGGAATTCCTGAATGTCGCATTGGTTTGTGAAAGCAAAGAATTAGAGCGAGACAACATAAGAGAACAGAGAGAGATGATCAAATTACACGAAGAAATGATATCCTCAATGGATAGCAATAAATTAAATGTTGTAAACAGTTTGCAAGTATTTAAAAAGAGTGACAAAGAATCTAAATCTCAATTCTTTATACCGGTTAATGAGAAGGAAAAATTTGGGAACTTGGAATTGTCTGAAGAAGAGACAGAATTGGTACCACCACAGATGCCTGATTTATACGAAGTCGCTACAGACTGCTTTGACAAGAGTTTAACAGAAATAATAAGGCTTTTTCCTAAGCAGAATCGTCCTTTAAGCCAGTCGGAAAACTTCAACTTAACTGTGGAACAAACTATAGATAAATACACTAGAAGATGCCATCAGGTGTTCCAAGATAAATTATTCTATCAAGAATTTATAACTGTTCAAACGGTTCTCAAAGGTTTCTTAGAATCGTTGCAGAGGACTTTGAGTCTTATCGATGATACTGACTGCGATTTATTAGAGAAATGTATAGAGAGTATACTACCAGGATCATTGGCGAAAAATATAGCTATATTTTCAGTTATATCTTTACAGTATTTGACATTTTTGATAAAGAATAAGAAGTTAGTGGAAAGTCCTGTACACACTGACGTTTCGTTTAGGACTAATGTGACAGTCACAGATGATGTTGTGGTTGACAATGTGATAGTTTTGACAGTTGACAATGTGGCAGAAGCGTTGGGCTGTAAAGAGATATGGAGTGGGTTGAATTTTGACAGTAATGTCAATAGAACGCAGTCGGCGATCAGTTGTTTGTATGCAATTGTGAAATATCTAGTCAAGGTAATTATAATAATGATATTAATGGTTAAACATCTTTGAAACGAATACCTGCTTATAGTGACTTTACAATTTGAACCTTCTTGCTTAAGATGTGAGGATTTCATTGAAACAACAAGTAAAATCAACTACTAGTTAAAGCGTTTCTTCTTACAATTAAATTATATATTTGTCAATATGATAAATACTGTACACTGTTGTTTTTGTTCAAAATGTATCAAAGTTTATTTTAAAATATCGATTAACAGGGATCCAATTTTAAAGATCAACGTACATAACATTACAGACTCCCATTTAACCTTTTCAACGCTCTGTCAAATACAAAAGCTGACACTCACTCGCTATGAGATCGGAATGTCAAACGCGAAGTTGAACCCTTTATAAATGCATGTAGGTTGCTATATCACTGCACGCCGTGACGGATATATCCGTCGTTGGCGTTGAAAAGGTTAAAACTATAAACATTGTGTATGTGTTTTTTCTCAGGATACCAAACCTATAACACTAAAGAAATACATTCTGACAGAAGAAGATCCCAAACCAGACATAATAATTATTGGAGATAAGCTAGTTACTCTGATAGAGTACTGGGAATCGAACTTCTATATCAACGGTGGTAGGGAAGTGCTCGGGAAATGTTATTGGAAACCGATTGAGAAGCTGCTTATCAGTTTGGCGAGGTAAGGTTGCCTATATATTATTGCAATTTTGGTGAATAAATCTGTTTTCTTCCTTTTTTTCTAAATAATTATTTAATAGCATAACGTATACTATATCTCAACAACCACAAAAAACACAACAACACTTAATAGTACATTGCAGAGGCCGGGAAAAAGCAATTTGTGCGCAAGGACAAGTTGACAGAAAATACGCGTCCTCGTACTGCCATTCCCGAATAAAAATATTTTTTTTCATTTCACGTCGGTGGCTAACAAGCGTACGGCACACCTATGGTAAGCGGTCACAGCAGCCTGTGGACGCCTGCAACTCCAAGGGTGACACATGCGCGTTGCCGACCCTTTAAATATATAAAATGCTGTGAAATTAAAAAAAGAAAAATCCTAATTAAAATTCAAGGATTCAGTAATACAAACCCGCGCGGCCCGGCACCCGTTCGTTCTTTTGTTCCTGAGGCATCTCCCGCTGCCGCCGCGCCCTGAAAACAAAAGACAGTCTCTTTTCCGGCCTAGACCTTCAACTTTGTGTAAAATTCCATTATACTCGTAGGCCGCCCAATTCGCCGCACCCGAAACGTGATACTTCGCGGTCTATTATAACATTTATAACGAACATAACGTCAATATTTCATTGCATGTTTGAGAAAAACTACTTATTTAATTACTAGGTTCTCAACAAAAAAAGTAATAGATACGAGTAATACAAGTTGCGATTTGTTTTCTTGACGTGATGTTGTGACGTGAATTCTTTTCCAGAAGTACTCAGTTAGTACCTTGTCTTCAATAATTTTTACTGTGAAAAGGAACTTTTATATACTAATCCATAACGACATTTTATCAAACATGCAATGAAATATCGATGTTATGTTCCTTGTAATAGGCTGCGAAGCATGACGCTTCAGGTGCGGCTAGGACAAGAGTTCGTTAATGGAATTTCATACAAATTATGCAGGCCTAGGCCGGCAAAATCCTCTTTTTTAATTTTCATTCCACATAAATTTGTAGCACAGGCATCATGACATTCTGCCACTATGCGTATTAAAAATAAAACTTTGATTTTTTTGTTGTTTATTTCATTGCATGTTTGAGAAAAGCACTAAGCGGGAAATATGGGATTGCCAGCCTGAGACCTATCCGACCTCGCTTCGCTCGGCCGTCTATATGTCTTCGGCCGGCAACCCCTTTCGTCCCGGCCTCTGTAGTAATGTACTATTAAATCAACCTTACGCGTGCTCACAAACATTACATATTGTCCCCATATTAGTAACTGAATGATAAAAAGTTTTTTACTTTTTCTACAGGCCAGGTGACATTAAATATTCTGTCAATGTCATAAGGCAAAACTTACTTTATCTGTATTTAATCTCTTTCAGATTAGACATAGTAAGCAACATGGCCTTAATACCGCCCATAGCCTGGTCTTCCGTGGAAGTTATCTCTAAGAAAGACCAGCTGCAGAAGATAGACCTGCCGTTGCAGGCTTTCCAGGATATGGATGTTCTGGAGGCTTTCCTGTTCAGGTTAGTTTATGAGATGATGGCAAACAAGCTAAAGCCTTATTTGCCACTATCTCACAAACTAATTTACAAAGATATTCGGCATACGGTTTCGAAGCTCGATAAGTCAGCTGAATAAAAATTGGAAAATGTACCGAAAACTGTCAATTGACTCTGATTCGGCAGTCTAATTGTGAAAGTGTTTTATGTATACAATTGTATGGAAAAAATAATGTGTGCCTAAATACTAGTGGGCCTTACATACACATATCATTATAAAAAGAAACAAACACATTTCATTTAGGCGACGTAACGGTATGCCTTCGCTGCGTCGTCAGCTCCAATGTAGGGTTCAGTAGGTTGCCCCGGAACTGCCGAAACACGACACCCTTCGGTCAGAAGTCAGCCCACGCGATGGTCCCTTGCAGCGGCCGCGGGACGCGCACCACAAACGATTTGAAGTGCACGTAGTGCTTAACTTATGTAACGTTACATAAATAACGTTATAACTGACGATTCGAACTTTGACTTTGACTTAAGAGGGCGCAGTACGCTCGGTTCTCCATACAAACGTATTTACGCTCTCATTTTAAAACGCCATTCTAGAATAACATGAAACTTTGTATACACAATGGGATCCGGCATATCTAGGTTGAAAATGAGCTTCTGTTGCTAGAAATTGTAAAAGAAAAAAAAAAATACAGCGTTTTTTGAGTTTTTTACGGCTTGTATAAAAACTTTAATAATCGCTGTATTTTTTCTACATTATAATTTCAAGCAACAGAAACTAATTTCCGACCTAGATATGCCGAATCCCATTGTGTATACAAAGTTTCACGTTGTTCTAGCATGGCGTTTTAAAATGAGAGCGTAAATACGTTTGTATGGAGAACCGAACTTACCGTGCACTCTTAATCCTTGCAGACCGTGCACTTAGTGCTTAACCTCACAAGCCATGGCCGGTCCACTCCGCTATAATAATGTTTATATTTTCAGGGTGAATTTAATCGGTTGGTCATCGAAGAAGCAATTTGAAGAGATATGGGTGGGCCTGCTGGGGGCTTTGCAAGGGAACGGGGGACACTGGGCTGTTCGAGGCATCACTCAACTGCTGATAGGCACGAGGTGTGCTAGACACGTGCCTAGGGACCTAAACCGGACTAGTGTTGGGTGAGTCTATACGCATACAAAATCGACGAAGCCCCGAATTGCGGAGCTCCTATCTTATTTTCTCGTGTCATTCGTCGTATCATTACAATACTTGAAATTGTTAAGTCTGGTACCCAACACATGGCTGTAAAAGTTGATAACGCAGTTCCGCAGTAGGTATTAGAAATATTGAAAAGTTTAACATATTTTGCAGTAAATTAAAAGACTATTTAATCGCAAACAATTTCTACACTTTAAATGAATGTTTTTGATAAGAAATTAAAATTGTAAGAAAACTGTTCAAAATATCGAGTGTATTGTATTGTATTTATTTAATTTTTAATCTATTTTAAGTCCTTGCGAAACCGTTTCAGGATTATATTGGAACACTGTACCATATTTTAAGTTTTTTTTTATGTACATACAATATAATGCAATAAATGATATGATCGGTCAGTTCTGAAGGCAATTACACCAACTTACGATTAAATACAGATTTTCGTTAAATATGGCGTTAACAGCTGTAAATAAAATAATATATTTATTTCATCACAGAATCCAACGTCTCCGCAACATACTAGTCGGCACGTCCTTATTCTCGGACCTAGACAACATCAATTTGGAAAGGATCCCGCTGCTGAAAGACGATGGACCGAGCTATCATTGCGCGGAATACAATGCTGACTATCTAAAATTATCTGCAGGTAAATTGAACTCTATTGTGTCTCGCATAAGGTAGGTACAAGATATTATATTGGTACTTTTTTTCTTATGTACATACATACATACATACATACATATAATCACGCCTGTTTCCCATAGGGGTAGGCAGAGATCACGGATTTCCACTTGCTACGATCCTGACATACAACTTTCGCTTCATGAACTTTCATAACATTCTTCATGCATGCGCGCCGATTTAGGGTACTCCTGACCTGGCCTTTCTGCAGAATGTCTCCGATTTGGTCGGAGTACGTTCGCCGAGGTCTTCCCCTTCCAACTTTTCCATCCACTCTTCCTTCATACACTCGTTTTGTCAATCTTCTTTCATCCATCCTCTCTACATGTCCAAACCATCTTAGCATACCTTTCTCAATTTTCGTCACTATATCTTCATTCACTCCACACCTCCGTCTTATAACGGTGTTTCTCACTCTATCTCTCAAAGTAACGCTACACATACTTCTCAGCGCTCTCATTTCCACTGCATTCACTCGACTCTGATGTTTCTTCTGCCACACCCAACTTTCACTACCATACATTAGTGTCGGCACCAACACTCCTCTATGCACGGCCAGCCGCGCCTTTTCTGACACTTTCTGGCTACTCATAAAGGCGTGAAGTGCCCCATTCACTCGATTCCCAGCTATCACTCTCCTTTCAATATCTCCTTCATGCTTACCGTCTCTCGTGAACAAAGTCCCCAAATACACAAACCCATCCACTTGCTCCAACCTCTCTCCATCTACAGCAATTTCACAAACTGTCATACACTCATCTCTTTCAAATACCATCACTTTCGTCTTGCTTACATTCATTTTCATTCCTTTTCTCGCAAATAATCTGTGCATGCTAGTTACCATCTTCTGTAGCTTCTCAGCCGATGACGCTAATAAAACCTGGTCATCGGCGTAGAGTAGACATTTGATAAGCAACCCATTCATTTCCAACCCACATTCATCATCTTTCAAATCTTGCAAACAACTGTCCAGAAATAGATTAAACAGCCACGGTGACGCTACACATCCCTGTCTAACACCCTTTTCGATGCTAAACCATTCAGTGTAGGACCCGTTTACTCTCACGCAAGCAGAGGAATCCTCGTAGAGAGATTTCAGAGCTTGAATGAGATGGTCGCTCACTCCATATCCGGACAGTACCGACCAAAGTTCATTCCTCACCACTCTGTCATAGGCCTTCTCCAAATCCACGAACGCGCAATAGACCTTTTGACCTTGGGCCAAATATTTTTCGGCTATGCATCGTAAAGAGAAGACCTGATCCGTACATCCCATACCTTTCCTAAATCCCGCTTGTACATCCCATATTTTCTCATCGGTTTCTTGCATTACCCTTTCAATCAACACTTTCGCATATAATTTGCCAACGATGCTGAGTAAGCTAATGCCCCTGTAGTTCTTGCAGTCAAGTTGTGAGCCCTTTCCCTTGTACAGTGGCACGATGACCGCCTTGCACCAATCTTTTGGAACTATGCCGGTATTAAAACATAAGTTGAAAAGGCGATACAACTGACTTGCTACGACGCCTTGCCCAGCCTTCAGCATCTCGATTGAAATTTTTTCTTATGTGTTGTATACTATGCAACTACAAATGATCTGACCAAAAATATCTTAAATATTGCTTTGATTTTGTTTTAAAGGTCAAAACGATAAATTACTGCCTTTTCTCAGCACCATTTCCATCTAACTAAAAAAAGACTCCAATTAACATTTATTTTTAATTTTTTGATGATACTACCTCTATTACTTTTAATCCCTAAACACTAAAGTTAAAAATCCTTTGCAGATATAACAGACTATGCGCCATACTTCGTAAGGAAGGAAGTGAAGCGAGCGAGGAAGAATCGAGATGTTGACGTGAACAGCTGTTTACAGCTGCTAATGGATGTGACGTCACAAATGTTGGACCCTAAGGTAAGTGATCAATGGAATGGTGGAACGAATAATACAATAATATCGGGACCATATTAATGTTTCGAATTTTCAATTACCCCCGTGAAATCGTAAGCCAATATTTTTTTTCCTGTCCTAATTATTTAATTATTTAGCATAGTATTCAATAGAACTGGTTAGGATAAGTTAAGTTTTTTTTTAATACAATACTATCAAGTCTTCATATAACTGACAACTTAAAAGGTTGAAAAAACTTCCGACATTTTCATTTCAAAGTTCAATATCACAAAAACGGCTTAGCCTATTTTGAAAAGGCATGTCAAAGAACGATCGCTTGAAAACCTGCTTCCAAATAAAAATGTGCGTTTAAGAGCTACGATGCCACAGACAAACACACACATAGACACACAGAAACGCAGATACACATGTTTATGATAACCCCTCTTTTACGTTCGCGTCGGGGGATAAAAAAACAATTTGGACAAGTAGGACTTAAGCAAATGACTAATTCTGAGAAACAATTTTATCTTTCTAGGTTTATATAACTTAACACACCTGTAATAAAATAACTATAATGTCTTTTGTCACTTTTTCTCAAGCATAAATTACAAGTGACTAATAAAGAAAACCGATTATTAACGGCATTTTAACTAAAATAGGTTTAATGGACGGCTATAAATGAGGACGTTATATTTTTGTGTCTTAATTCATATCCTATTTTCACCAGGCTCCCACCGGCCTAGCAACCCGCCTAGCGCTCCTTACCAGCCTCATCTACTGTAGCGACGTATATACTGACGCGTCTCAGTGGCGCTGTGGTGCCAGTCAGCTCATAGCGCTCAGTGGCGCTAGAGGCAACATCACTCAGTACAGGTGTGTATAGTAGTATCCTAGAGCTGACCAGTCTTATCTACTGTAGCGACGTATATACTGACGCGTCTCAGTGGCGCTGTGGTGCCAGTCAGCTCATAGCGCTCAGTGGCGCTAGAGGCAACATCACTCAGTACAGGTGTGTATAGTAGTAGCCTAGAGCTGACCAGTCTTATCTACTGTAGCGACGTATACGAGGGTGAATCAAAAAGTTCTTAGAACTGCATGGTGATAAAACCTTTTTAAATGTAGTTTGTTTTTGTTTTTTTTAGCTGTCATTATGACATAATATGGCGGCAAATTTTATTTGCTTACGCGTACCAATTGCACATAATTAGTTATTTTGTAAAGCAAATCGCTCAAAATCTGTCATTATGGACAAAAATGAGTTACGTGCCGTGATTAAGTATCTTTGTCTGAAAAAAATGTCCACTAAGGAAATTCATTTGGATATTCAGCAGACTATAGATACTAATGCTATACCATATTCCACGGTTGCTTACTGGGTTGCCGAATTTAAGAGAGGCAGGCCCAACTGTGAAGATGACCCTCGCTCCGGCCGGCCTTCCACCTCGGTCACTGATGACAATGTGGCGAGAATTGAAAAATTGGTATTGGAAGACAGAAGAATTAGCATCAAACAGTTAGCAGAGGTCCTTCACATCTCTTTTGGCAGCGTGCAATCAATATTGACTGACGTTTTAGGGTTTAAAAAAGTTTCCGCAATATGGGTTCCGCGAATGTTAAATGAGGTAAACAAAGAACAGCGTGTCGAGGTTTCGAAGCGGAATCTGGAAATCATCGAACGTGACCCGGATGCATTTTATCGCCGATTTGTGACCATGGACGAAACATGGCTCCACCATTTTGATCCCGAAACAAAAAAACAAAGCATGACATGGAAACGACCATCTTCGCCACCTTTAAAAAAAATCCGACGGCAAAGTTCTGGCCTCTGTATTCTGGGATGCGGAAGGAATCCTATTCATTGACTACCTGCCGAAAGGAAAAACCATTACAGGTCCCTATTATAAAGAATTGATCCCGAAAGTGCGGCAGGCGATCATAAAAAAACGCCGGGGAAAGTGGTCTGCGGGCGTACTGTTTCACCATGACAACGCCCCAGCTCATCGCTCAGAATTGGCACTCACTGCTATCCGCCAACCTGGCTTCACGCTGCTTGACCACCCGCCATATTCTCCGGACTTGGCTCCTAGCGATTTTCACCTATTCCCGAAATTAAAGGAGCACATCCGCGGAATTAAATTTCGAGATAACGCCGTAGTGGGTGCTGTAGAGGAGTTTTTCGAGTCACAAGGAAAATCGTTTTTTTATGATGGAATAAAAAAAATTGAGAAACGATACTTAAAGTGTATAGAACTACAAGGAGACTATGTAGAAAAATAAAAAGTAAGAAAACATTATATTTTTGTTTTTCACCCTTATTCTAAGAACTTTTTGATTTACCCTCGTATACTGACGCGTCTCAGTGGCGCTGTGGTGCCAGTCAGCTCATAGCGCTCAGTGGCGCTAGAGGCAACATCACTCAGTATAGGTGTGTATAGTAGCAGCCTTAGAGCTAACCAGTCTTATCTATCCTATGAAAGTGATTGTTTTTGACACCGTATAAATTTCGAAAATATAAATAATCCATGTAGGTTACGTTAGATTTGTTTTATAATAATCTTTACAGTTTCTGAATAAAACAACTTATGCAAATAATGATTACGGGAGACGTTACATTTATGGCAAATAAGAATATGGATTTAATTAGTAACTTCTTACAATCAACAGCACTATACAATACAAATACTCTTTTACTGCAAACCTTACATGAATGAAATAATTACAAACAGAAAGAAAACAGCGACATGTAAAATATTAGGTAGAGGTAAAGAGCGGTCTCTTACAGACAACTTTCGGTAGCGAAAAAAAGAAAAATAATAGTATAGTAACAGTAAAGAGGGCAATTGATTGTCGGCTGTGTAGCCTAGTTGGTAGTGACACTGCTTCCGAAGCTAGAGGTCCTGGGTTCGAATCCTGGTAAGGGCATTTGCTTCTGTGGTGAGCAGATGCATTTGTTTCTGAGACTTGGATGTTTTCTATGTGTTTAAGTATATATCTATTAAATATATCGTCGTTTAGTAACCATAACACAAGCCTTATTGAGCTTACTGTGGGACTATTTCCATTTGTGTAAAAATTGTCCCCTAATATTAATTAATTAATTTTTCTCAAACATGCAATGAAATATTGATGTTATGTTCCTTATAATAGGCTGCGAAGTATGACGTTTCAGGTGCGGCTAGGACAAGAGGTCGTTCTAATGGAATTTCATACAAATCTTGCAGGCAAAGTCCTGCTTTTTTAATTTCCATTCCACATAGATTGTGGCACAGGCACCATGACATTCTGCCACTATGGGTATTAAAAATAAAACTTTGATTTTTTTGTTGTTATTTATTTAATCGTATGGCATTTATTTACGAACCGTGAGATCTTCAAGAAGACACGTACGGTTGCCAGTTTTTGTTGCACTTTTAGCACCACCCAGGGGTCACGTGTAGGGTAACGGTGGGTACTCCCTACGGACGTGGTGCAACTTTGACCCCCCTTTGTCAAGTGAGTGGGCAACTTGACTGTTAGAAGTTCTCAAGCCGCCCGAAGGCCTCTAACTTGGCTTAACGACTGCTGTCGTAGACAGCAGCCGGGATCAACGGCTTAACGTGCCTTCCAACGCACGAGAGCGCTTAGTTGGTAACCACTCAAAGCGGTCACCCATCCAAGAACTGACCTGCGCCCACATTGCTTAACCTCGCATACCGCACGCGGTAGGCGGGTGCCGCTGGGCCACGAGCGCTCTTTTTGTTGTGTATTTCATTGTATGTTTGAGAAAAGCACTATACATACCTCGGCGGGAAATAAGGGGCGGCCGTCTATATATGTCTTCGGCCGTCTATATATGTCTTCGGCCGTCTATATATGTCTTCGGCCGGCAACCCCTTCCGTCCCGGCCGCTGTAGTAATTTACTATTATTTATTGACTGTCAGCAACCTGCGAGGATTTAGTTCTGTGTTGTATCTTGCTTACGTTTTTATCGTTATTACAGTGCGGCCGGCAGAGCATTACTCGCCGCCATGCAACGTGCGTTGTGCGTGGAAAGGCAAGATACACAGGTATGCAATAGGGTCGGATTTCAATAATATTCAATATACTGGATTCGGCACCAAAATTTAATCACTACCCTAACTATTGCAACGATATGAGACCAACCGTTCTGAGTGGTTTGTATGGAGACACGATATAAACGAATTCCAAGCAAGTCGCGGGCAAAGTTACTTGTTCACATGTCTAGAAAGAACGGTCCACTGATGTTTCGTTTAAATATTTAAACGACGTCTGTAAAAGTATCGGTTTCGGCCGAAACTAGACTCATAATCATAACCAAAACCTCGGTTTTTGGGACGGTAAAAAAATACGTTTCGGTGGGACACTATAATTGTACCGTTTAAACAAAAATGGGTATACTAGGTACTTTTTGTATTACTTTGTTTTATTTTACTCACGACATTGAAGACCACTTTGGCTTAGTTGGTTGTGACCCTGCCTACGAAGCTGGAGGACCTGGGTTCGAATCCCTGGCAGGGCATTATTTGTGTATCTATCACGAATATTGTTTCAGGGTATTGGATGTTTCCTATGTATTTAAGTATGTATTTATCTATATAAGTATGTATATCGTCGTCTAGTACTCATAGTACAAGCTTTGCTTAGTTTGGGACTGGGTCGATTTCTGTAAGACTGTCCCCCAATATTTATTATTTATTTATTATTGAACAATTTACCTAAAATTGATAAAAGTGGCACTGAAATTAAATTCCGTGTGCTCTGCCTACCCGTTTTGGGATTATGGGCGTGAGTTTATGTATGTATGTATGAACAATTTACATGAACTTATTTTATTGTTCAACAGGAACTCCAAACAGTCCACCAGAAGCTCCTAAAGTCTCTAGCGTCACCATACGCACCTTTGCGTCAAGCGGCGCTACAGGGATGTCTGCTCCAACTGAGCGGCTCGAGACGGATAGCCGCCGCGCCCTCGCCGTATCAGGAGCTGGTCTCTCAGCTGGGGCATCATGTGCGGGCGCATCTGCCGTACGACACTAGGTGAGTTAGTGACATGTCAAAAAATGTGCTAAACCAAACAGATAGTTGCAGACCGCATTTTCCTAAACTCAACATCATGACCCTGACCTCTTTATACATACTAGAGCTATGCACATTTTTGAGAAAATAAGCAATTTTTTCCAGCACCACAGAATTCGGCAACCTCAAACCTACGCCCTAGAGATAAAATTCCAATTCCATCATCGAAATTAAAAATCCATGCCTCTAGTCCCCACGTAATGTGCATAAAGGTGTACAACAAACTCCCAAAGACTATTAGGAACGAAGAGAAAAACAATATATTTAATAAAAAAAATACGAAATATCTAATAGATAACTGTTTTTACTCATTACAAGAGTTTTTAGAAAGTTAATTTATAATATAGTATAGTTTAGACCAGGGGTTCCCAAACTTTTTTTTCTCATAGACCACTTTAAAAAAATTCCTGGTTCTGGTGGACCCCCTACTCTACAGCCTACACCATATTCCCAAAAAATTACAAAAATGTGACTATTACCTAACTCTGGTGACGATATAACTATGAAATAGTATAGTATATTATATGTACACCTAGGGAGATAATATAAAGAAAGGCCGAGATCGCAGATATTTACGGCCCGAGCTGCAAGCGAAGGACGCAAATGTGCGATCAAGGCTTTCTTTATTATCTCCCGTGTTGTATACATCATTTTATGTCAACATTTGGCGAAAAAGCGGCTATTTCCGCACATGTATCGGGCGAAAAAATCCACTTTTAGCCAGGTGTGACATAAATGTTCTTTACAGGTTTAGAAAAAAAAGTGAAAAATGATTGGTTAATATGCTGTCAATAATAAATACTTTACTTTTTTGACATCTACTCACAACCTATCTATTCCAGCATCAAATAAAATAAAATCAATCAAATCTAAATCTCGGAGTGGTGAAATAAAATTAAATATAGTATATTTTGCTTGTGTTGTGTTTATTCGAGTACTTTATAATATTTATGATGATAATAACAGTCGTAAAATAATTAAAATTAAACATTGTTACGTAACTTCTAAGTACAATGACACTCAAAATTAATGGGAGGGATGAGCTTGATGAATTGACAACAAATTGTCAATATTTGGGTTCAGTTTTGTCAGGAATAATCGCAAATCTCCTCGTTCTGTGATATTCAGTCTGTTCCTATTTTTCGTTAAAAGGTTTGTAACGGTGCTGAAACTTTTTTCCACAAGATATGACGAGGGAAATGATATCAAAAGCTTTCTCGCAATTTTCCACAGTCCAGGATATTTTTCGGGTATTTCTGCTTGCAGCCAAAAAGTTTGATACCCTTTTTTATATTTCACCTTCAGCTCCTCATTAGTGCTAAGCTCAAGTAGCTCCTCTTGCAATATCACGTTCTCCACTTCCATTTCATCAAATGGATTTATAATCCATGGTGGTATTTCCATCGTGAGAATGTCTTCAAATCTGGTTTTGAAATCATCATGCAGGGCAATCAAATGTTGAACATATGTCTGAATATCATCATCCTCGCATTCTACCTGTGACAAGCTTGAGAATTGGGAAAATTCGCGTCGACTAATGTTTTGCTTCATTAACTTCAATTTTCCAAGAAAAGCGGAAATCACACTCTTTGTTTTAATTAAATTGAGGTTGTCCCCTTGCAGTTGTAAGTTAATATCATTAAACTTTTTGAACAAATCTGTCAAATACGCGATATCTGCTTTGAACTTGATCAGGTTTTCTTTTAAATCTGGAGCTTTACTATCCAGAAACTCCAAGACAGACTCAAAAAGTGAGTAAAATCTTGTTAAACATGCACCTTTCGACAACCAGCGTACTTCAGTGTGTAAGAGCAATCGTCGGAAGTCTTCATCATTTTCATCGCACAATTGGGCAAATAAACGCGTATTCAAAGCATTGCTTTTTATTTTATTAACCGCGTTAATCACAAATTGGAGCGATTGGTGCAGTCTAGCACTCAAATTTTTTGCTACTAAGTGTTGTCGGTGGATGACACATTGAATTGCAGTTAAATCTGGTATCATTGTTTTTTAGATGGCTTATGAACCCACGATATTTCCCGACCATTGCAGGAGCTCCATCTGTTGCCGCCGATGTAACGTTTGTGAACGGAATTGATTTTTCTTTTAAAAAATCGCTCAGGATGTTAAATATCGATTCACCTTTAGTGTCAGTCTTCAAAGTTTTGGCGAATAATAGCTCTTCATGAATTTCTTCGTCCATAACAAATCGCACAAATGCTAATAATAATGCCTCATTATCAGGTAAAGTTGACTCGTCCAGTTGAATAGAAAAATGAGTTGTTTGCAGATAATTACACAAGAAACTTTCAATATCAGAGCTCATTTCGTCAATACGTCTTTGTACAGTGTTGTTACTCAAAGGAATTTTTTTGAGTATGTCAAATGGAGGTTTGTGCAGAACAGTTTTTAAAACTTCTTCAACAGCGGGTAAAATTAACTGTTCACCAATGGTGTGGGGTTTTCCAGATTTCGCTATGAGTAATGAGATGTTGTAAGATGCCCGCAAGCCATCATCGTTACTTTCAGATGTTGAAGCGAACATACCTTGCAGGGTGGGTCTCTTTTCATATTTTTCTTTCAATGATTGAAAATATTTAAAATCTTTACCTGTTTTATCAGGGCGGCACCTTTTTAGATGATCTTCGAGCTTCGATGGTTTCATAGAGTCGTTGCTCAAAACTTTATTGCATAAAAGGCACATGGGCAATCGCTTGTCCGCGTTTGATGGAAGAAAGCCAAGAAAGAGAAATTTTAAATATTCCAAACTGTACTGTCGACACTTAATTTTCTTCTTTGGCTCCGCCATGTTTCAAATTAGCTACCTGTAAGTATAAAAAAGTTTTTGTGATCTTAACATTCTTACTTAACTTCTTCTTAGTCTTACTTAACAGGATATGGCTATTTTATAGAACAGAATTTATAATTTTTCGCTATGAATCAAAAAAAGAATACTAATAAACTTTTTTCGGCTGTCTGTTGTTTTATGGAAGTAGGTAGGTAATAATCGTAATGTTCATTATTTCATATTTCATACATGTCTATCATACACAAAGAAGACAAATATATTAACTACAAAAAGAGATACCTATAAGTTGTATAGCAAATAAACAAATAATGTACTTACTTTTCCGACACGATTCTGGCAACCAGGAACAGCAATTCACTTTACTTTTGTGGTCGAAATCCGGAAACAAATGAGTAACGTTTGTTCTTAGCATTCGTATTTATTGGTGAAGAATCAAACAAGTGCATACAAGCACAGCACATTACCGTAAGTCATAGGTATTTCGTCCCTTTGCACGTCCGAACAAGCGTTTTGGTCGGCGCCGGCGATAGCGACGCGACGGTGCTTCGCAAGCCTAGACTTGTTCGTTTGTCCAACAGCTCGTTCGCGATATGTTGCAGACTTGCAGTCGACAAGTTTTGGAGCCGAAAGTTGTAATTTTAATAATATAGTATTATAGTATAGGTTGTTTGATTCACCGAAATATTTATCACGGAGGAACGCAATATTTTTATTATATATTTATCAGTCGTCCAGGCTATAAAAATAATACAAAAATCATTATCTGTTTCGTTATTTACCATCGAAACCAGATAAATTTTCGTGGACCCCCACGTACAAACTGTGAACCCCTATTTTTTTGCCACTCCAGCGTAGACCCCTGTCACATCGTTCGTGGACCCCTGGGGGTCCACCTGGACCACTTTGGGAACCCCTGGTTTAGACATAGCACAGTTAAAGATTATTTGTTAAAGTTTATATATTTTGCATATGTATTCATATTCATGTATGCCATAATCGCCACGCTTGGCATGTGGGCTGGCGATCGCAGTATCTCCACCGCACTCCAGGGATGCTGCTGCCCATCCCCGGTGGTTTTTGTCGTAGTTTTAGGACATCCCCGGGTCGGGACTGGCACGTCATGTGACCCTTATCAGTGTGATATGACAGCAACTGTGAGATGCACTGCAGCGTCATGGGACGCTTCAGAGCGTGATCTGACAGTAGCCGTGTGACGCACTGGAGCGTCATGTGACTCTTCTCAGTGTGATATGATATGACACAGTAACTGCGACGCACTGGAGAATCATTTGACACTAGGTGAGGCAGTGTACCCACTGGTCGGACCCCACCTGGTGGCGAGAGATGATGCTGATAGATACTCTCCGTTGGGAAGTGTTTTCCAAAAAAGTGTCCCAAAATATTGTATATCAGATCGTGACATTTTTGTACCGCATCGTTTTCTTATTAAATCTGGGACATTTTTACGAAAGTCGATGGTATCCATGATTCTGAAATAGGAAACCCCAATAATATGGAATTGTGAAAAAAATGTTGATGAACAGACATTTTTTATTGTGCACGTCTGAACTTAACTTACTGGTAATTAGATAATGACATTATTTAGGCGAGGGTGTTGCAAAAACTCACAAATGAGTCTCTTCAATCGACAAATATACCATGCACACATTTATTTACTGTCTCCGTGAGTGAGTACCCTTTTGTAAAAATTAAAAATAATGTTGTTGTAAAAAGCCTCCACGGTAAAACACATTATAAGTTTTATAATTTGTTGCAGGTTATCGCTGTACGAACAGAGCCTATACTGGGCAGTGCTATTCACTCTAATAGAGCTCGGACACCCAGATCTCATCAACATCGCCGTCGACTTCGTCCTGTCCAAGCCGAGACACTATTGCATCGATCTCGTCGTCAAGGTAACTCTACATTATACCGAAGGACGCTAAACTGCTGGACATAGGCCTCCCCCAAAGACTTCCATAATGACCGGTCCTGCGCCACCTAAATCCAGCTGACACCCGCGACCCTTTGACAGGAATGAACTATACACGAAAGGTCCACGGAAAAAAACATGTCTATTTCTTTAAAATTTTAAAGCCATTTTGCACCTTATGTCTTTATAGGTTAGGTTGCTTTTTGTTCTGAAATTTGAATGGACTAGACATGTTCTTTTTATTTTTATTTATTTAAATATGAACCAAACGGTCACACAATAGACATTGTTACAGTTCCTTCACTTAATTCTAGACCTATAGTTTCCATTATTAATTAAAAACACATTATTATCTAAGCGATGTAGCACGAGAAAAACAATGTAAGCGATGTAGCACGAGAAAAACAGTTACATTTTCTAATGAGCATTATTCGAAAATACATTTTTTATTGAGCCTATGGTACTATCGAACCAACTGAATCATGACCCACCATAAGCTCATTTTGCCAAACCATCTAAATGCAAGTAGGTCGAAATTCGCCTGAAGATAGATTTCCTTGGTAACGAACTTGTTATCATTTTATTAGACACTGACATTTACCGAGTAACTGTTAAAAAGATCGGACAATAAATACTATACTATTGTGAATAAGGAGAAATGCTATTACTGTCTCTGTCTTTATTGAGTAGGTATAATATTATATAGGAAGGAAGTATTTTATGAGTATAAACTTTCTAGTAATTGGCAACACGTTTCAACCACGCCATTCTCGAATAATAAGGACAGAAATATGGCATTCTCGGTCTTACAAGCTCGTTATCAAAGCAATAAAATAAAAATAGTTAGTAATGTGAATAAATAAAACAATAATAACTTTATTTAGTTTTAATTTCAACTTGTATTAAATTTAAATTGATATCTAAAACCAATAAAGTAGGAGTATGAGTAATATACACGACATATTATCTAAAACCGAGTGTGGGCACCACCGTTTACTATAACATCCAATAATTGGTCACATATTGATCCGATTAGACGACTGCACATGTCGGTTTCTCTCATGTAATCCCAAATTTCGTTACAATACTGCTCAATTGCTTCCTTTGTTCTCTCATTTCTGTTATCCCACATTTGGACCATTAAACCCCACAAATTTGCTATGGGGTTGAGGTCAGGAAGGCGAGGCCTTGGAATCAAAGTAACTTCATTATCATGCAGATCAAACCAATCCGAGAGTACAGTTATCTTGAACGTAGAAAAATACAGGCACTTCTTCCCGCGGGTAAACTGTTTGCACCGTTGGTAACATAGATTCTTCTAATAAATCAACATAGTTCATTGCGTTTTGTTCATTGCGGAATTACAGCTGAACTCCTGAAGGCGGGTGGAAAACCGGTCCTTAGGGCCCTTCAGAAGTTGTTCGACTCCGTCTTACTGGAAGGGAAAACTCCAAAGGCATGGAACAGAGGTGTGGTGGTGCTGTTCTTCAAAAAGGGTGAGAACTCCTTACTGAAGAACTACCGACCCATCTCACTTCTGAGCCATGTCTATAAGCTGTTTTCAAGAGTCATTACGAACCGTCTCGCACGCAGGCTAGATGACTTCCAGCCTCCCGAACAAGCCGGTTTCCGAAGAGGCTTTAGCACCGTAGACCACATCCATACGCTCCGTCAGGTTATACAGAAGACTGAGGAGTATACCTGCCCCTCTGTTTAGCGTTCGTGGACTACGAGAAAGCCTTCGATTCGATCGAAACCTGGGCTGTACTACAATCTCTCCAGCGGTGCCAAGTGGACTACCGGTATATCGAAGTGCTGAAAAGTTTGTACAAGAACGCCACTATGTCAGTCCGACTCCAGGACCAGAACTCAAAGCCTATTCCGTTGCAGCGGGGAGTCAGGCAAGGAGATGTTATTTCTCCTAAACTGTTCTCCGCTGCACTGGAGGATGTTTTCAAGACTCTGGACTGGAGAAGGCTAGGCATCAACATAAACGGCGACTACCTCACTCACCTTCGGTTTGCTGACGATATAGTAGTCTTGGCTGAGACCATGGAGGATTTAAGTACAATGCTCAATGACCTCAGTAAAGCCTCCGAGCGAGTTGGTCTAAGGATGAACATGGACAAGACGAAGATCATGTCAAATGTCCATGTCGCACCAACTCCCTTAACAATCGGACACTTTACGCTCGAAGTTGTAGACGATTACGTATACCTAGGACAGACTGTCCAGTTAGGTAGGTCCAACTTCGAGAAAGAGGTTAATCGTCGAATCCGACTCGGCTGGGCAGCGTTCGGGAAGCTACGGCACATCTTTTCGTCCAATATTCCACAGTGTCTCAAGACAAAAGTCTTTGACCAGTGTGTGTTGCCAGTGATGACATATGGCACTGAAACGTGGTCGCTTACTATGGGCCTCATAAGAAGGCTCAAAGTCACCCAAAGGGCAATGGAGAGGGCTATGTTGGGAGTTTCTCTGCGTGATCGCATCAGGAATGAGGCCATCCGCAGCAGAACCAAAGTGACCGATATAGCCCTCCGAATCGCTAAACTTAAGTGGCAGTGGGCGGGGCACATAGCACGTAGAACCGATGGCCGTTGGGGCGGAAAGGTTCTCGAGTGGCGACCACGTACCGGAAGGCGTAGCGTGGGCAGGCCCCCCACACGGTGAACTGATGACCTGGTGAAGGTCGCGGGTGTCCGCTGGATGCGGGTGGCGCAGGACCGGTCATTGTGGAAGTCTTTGGGGGAGGCCTATGTCCAGCAGTGGACGTCTTTCGGCTGACATGATGATGTGATATTTCTCGTATGCCATAGCCTTCCTCACTGAGCACTATAATCCGGGCTCTTTGTTCTGCTAAATGGGCCATTTTACGAAATTATCAAGTATTTATTTTTTAGTTTAAATTCTTTCACATTGACTGACAACTTGACATCTGACACACGTAGAACATTAGATTTTTGACTTTTAATAGTTTTTTTTTTCTATCATATAAAAGTTAGGATTATAGCGAGAGCTAACTAATGACTGGTTTATATCTAAAATGTGTTTCTATTGCAATGATAACAAAGGTCAAAATTGCATAGATCTCTGACCCGTATTGACGCAATTTTGTTAGTATTTAAAAGGTCCTGAGTGTAACTTACACGATAGACCTTACAAGACTGACAGTTTTAAACGAATTATCAGCAAAGTGGGTCATGATTCAGTTGGTTCGATTGTACATCATCATCCTCCTAGCGTTATTCCCAGTATAGTTGCATCCTGAAGGATGCCTGGGGTCCGCTACCTGATCCCAAGAGTTGGCGTAGGCACTAATTTTTACGGAAGCGACTGCCATCTGACCTTCCAACCCGAGGGGAAAACTAGACCTTATTGGGATTAGGCTTGTCAAGTGAGTGGGCAACTTGACTGTTAGAAGTTCTCAAGCCGCCCGGAGGCCTCTAACTTGGCTTAACGACTGCTATCATAGACAGCAACCGGGATCAACGGCTTAACGTGCCTTCCAAAGCACGGGAGCGCTCAGTTAGTAATCGCGCCTCGCCCGACATTGCTTAACCTCGCATACCGCACCGGTACGCCGACGCCGCTGGGCCACGAACGCTCTTAGCCTATGGTACAGTTAAATATGTCTATGTTTTTTACTGTGTCATTATCGTTATAGAATGCACATGCACGCTTAATAAACATATTTTTGGAATAGTTTGTTCTACTACGTTGGATGGAGAATAAATGTTTATATCTGAGACGACATCGGCACTCTTTCTTACTTGCGACTCTTATACAGATCTCTTTTAACAAGCTAGGGGCATCAATATGGCTATTTATTATTTTATATAATAAAACAGAATCAACGCAGTCTCTCCGACACTCAAGGGATTGCATTTTATGACGGTTTAAAGATTCCACATAATCTTTGTGTTCAATACCGCATTTGAAATCAAGGGATTTTACAAACTTTTTTTGCAATCTTTCTATCCGGTCAACATGAGCGCTTTAGTGGGGTTTACGAGCAAAGTCTATTACTGCATTGACCTGGTTGTCTAATTCTGCTAAGTGGTCGTTTCCGCTTGCAATAAAAATTTACAGATAAAAGAAAAACCCATGATTTAACTATACTCAAATTTGATATAGTGATATTCTTGACCTATTCACATCCATCGTTTGATAGAATATCACAGAAAATGTCAGTGTAAAATGATACCTTCTTGATTTATGATTTCGGCGGCTTTAATTTTTCTAAAACTATAGTTTTTCTAAGACACATAATGATTTTACTTAGAAAAATACGGTATTTTAACTTATTATCCGTTAAAAATACACATTTGTAGCAACGGTATACCAAACTTCGTTAAATGTTATGGTTTCTATTTATATATTATATATATGGACTGGACCCGGATAAGTCCTAAAACTACGACCAAGACCACCCGGGGATGGGCAGCAGCATCCCTGGAGTGGGGTGGAGATACTGCGATCGCCAACCCGCATGCCAAGCGTGGCGATTATGGCATATACCCCCCGGGAATTTGGGGGGGCCTATGTCCAGCAGTGGACGTCCTTTGGCTGATATAAATAAAAAAATAAATTATATATATTACAAATGGGATTGCTCTTGGCCAGCATCTAGTCCGGGGGCAAAGATGAGGCCGACGATGAAGCGAGCTCACCAAGAAGATGCCTAATCACTTGTGCCTTAAAAAGGTCTAGGTTATATGAACTCGGAAATACAGACGTCGGCAGAGACTTCCAAACCTTAGAAGTGCGCATTCTACCAAAAGGCACTAATTTGGTTGGACCCATAGTTTTGCGGTTTTTATCATAATATTCATAATTACCAGATTTTTCGGGTTGTGCGTTTTTGACAGCTGGCCTAAACTCTAACCTTTTTCAGGGCATCGCAAACACGATCCGACAGCAAGTATTACCGAAGGACCTGAAAAACAACGTCATTGAGAAATTGACGGAAAACACGAAGAAGTATTCGGAAAGGCACGCGCTGATGATACTAATGGTGCATCTTTTCTCTGGTAAGATTTATTTTGTTATAAATATGTTACGAGAACATAGCCATTCTTTGTATAATTTTTCTTTTTAATCTTTAAAGGTCCGGTCGACACAGCTGCTTAAAACGCACTGACGCACCGTAAACGCAGTGACGTGCCTCATGCGTGACGTTTTTAATTCATATAAGTTTCTCCTTCTCGTTCACTGCGATCCCGTACCGTCACCGTATTTAAGCACCGGTATCATAAAGCGCAACCGACCAAGGTCCAGCACCTTGGTCGGTTGCGCATTATGATACGCCCACACGACTTTGGTCTCGGAGACTACCGATTGTGTTATATAACTTATAGACAATGGTTTCGCAGTCTATCATCGCGACCGTAACTTCTACTTATTCGAGCGTGTTTGAGAAAAATAGATTTTTCGTTTTCCTGGCTAATGTGATGAAAAACAGCGTGTGACACGGACTCCTAAGGTAAGCGTCCACAGGCCCGCATCGCATGCACCGGACGTATCGCACGCAACGGATTGTAGTATTCTTTGTATAGAAAGTCACAGAAGTGCGTCCACAGATCCGCACCGTACGTCAGTGGACGCACTTGTATGACTTTCTGTGCAAAGAACACTAAAATCCGTTGAGCGCGATGTGTGCGATGCGGGCCAGTGGACCCTTACCTTTAGAACGACGTCCGGGTTTAAAATAGCCTCTCGTTCGTATTATTATTATTTATATCCTTCGTTAACTTCCTTACTTCGCTGGCTCAGCAACCCGCTGGATCTTGGCCTTACACGAGTTGATACCAGCGCCTGTTTTGAGTTCTCTCAGTTTTCCTTCGTTCTACTTGGTTACCATATCAGCCCAAGGACGTCATTATCATACTCTATCATCATACGTTCATGGGGGGAAATGCCATAATCGCCAGGCTTGGCATGCGGGTTTGCGATCGCAGTATCTCCACCGCACTCAAGGGATGCTGCTGCCCATCCCACGGTGGTCGTGGTCGTAGTTTTAGGATATACCCTAGGGTCTATGGTAGTGTTTTAAGTACCGCGGCAACTTGGTTAATAGAACTTATTCATTTTTCAGCTGACAACAAACTCCTCAGCCCCAAACTGACCTCAGACGTCTCTAACATGGACCCAGACATCCTTATGAACTCAATGGAACGCATTACCCTCCTCTACAAACTGTTACGCAAATCCCAGACCACGGAAAACAAGCAAATAATCACTAGGGCACTCAAGTACTTCTTGAGGGAGACTTTACCGCCCGCTGCGACTTTGAGTCGAGTCGTGATCGAGTTTCTGGAGAGTTGTAAGGATAGTGAGAGACAGGTGATGGAGATGCTGGGTGAAAGGGAAAGGGGGATAGAGAGTGGGGTGTTGAATGCTGAAGTAGTTTTTGAGGTACGTATGAAAAATGTTAGATAGTCCAAATAGCCAAATATAATCATTAAAATATTCGTACGCCAGGTGGCAAAACATATAGTGTTCGGTACATGATTTAATCTTTCATCATCATATCAGCTGAAAGACGTCCACTGCTGGATATCGGCCTCCCCTAAATAGTGCCACAAAGACTGGTCCTGTGCCACCCACATCCAGCGGACTCACGCGACCTTTTCCAGGTCATCGGTCCACCTTACCTTTAGAATACACCCAAAGTAGTTGATACGTTCCGAGATTTGTCGATCTATGAGTTCAAAAATAAAGTCGGCCGTTTTTACTTTCGACGCATAGATTGACGAATCTAGCAACATAACTGAGGGCCTACTCCGAACTTTGAAATTCGAACTTCGTATCGGGCCGTCCCTTTCCGTCATATAGTGTATAACACGAGAGTGAAAGGGACGGCACGACACGAAGTTCGATTTTCGAAGTTCGGAGTAGGCCCTCTGGTTTAATGTATCCAAAAGGTACTTAAGAGTGCGCAGTACGTTCGGTTCTCCATACAAACGTATTTACGCTCTCATTTTAAAACGCCATGCTAGAATAGCGTGAAACTTTGTGTACACAATGGGATTTGGCATATCTCGGTCGGAAATTAGTTCCTGTTGCTTGAAATAATAATGGAGAAAAAATACAGCGATTATTAAGGTTTTCATAAAAGCCTTAAAAAACTCATAAAACCGCTGTATTTTTTTCTTTTACAATTTCTAGCAACAGAAACAAATTTTCGACCTAGATATGCCGAATCCCATTGTGTACACAAAGTTTCACGCTATTCTAGCATGGCGTTTTAAAATGAGAGCGTAAATACGTTTGTATGGAGAACCGAGCGCACTGCGCCCTCTTAATTACAAAATAGAGTACATAGCAATCCCCTTTTTTAATATCTATCGTTAAACAAGTGGCGCTAGTGGATTCGTTATAACCCTCTTAAATAGAAATATGGAGCCAATTCCAGAAATTCACGAAAGTTAATTTTAATATCAGACTAATATAAATAAAAAGCCAAGTGTGCATAAAGTGCGTTGTCTTTCTTTATTTTTACACTAAGATGTCAAACAAGCATTGTACAATCTGCTATTATTATACGTATCATCCGTAAAAAACAAGCAATTTAAAACCGGCGACCTTATCGTTAAAGAGCGATCTCTGAATTCACTTTTCGTTACAGGTGTTCGAGACGTCAATAACACAAGACCAGCTTCCCGTTCTAAGCGGCTGGATATTCGAAGCCCTTTGCCATCTACTACACGGAAAAATCTCCACCAACCTCCTCCCATACACCCTCTTAACCCTCCTAGTATCTGCCTCATCAAATCAACATCTACGCAAAATCATTCCATTGTGCTACTACATATTAAAGTTAGGTTTCCATAGGTGCTCTGAGGTTGGTAATTGGGGTATTTTCACAGATTTTGTCAGCTCTAGGGACGTAAGGATGAGTTTTACGGATAGGAGATTGTTGTGTGTTGTGGCGAAGCATTCTGGGTTTAGTGACGGTCAGTTGGAGAGATTGAAAGAGCTGTGCAGTGGGAATGATTGCTTGAATGATGTAATGATTTGTTTGGATGCGTAGGTATTTGTCATCTAGAGTTGCAATCATAAAGCCATGTTAAAGAATATAATAGTATTCATTTAATTTTATGATAAACAGTGAATTATAAGGTCACCTTAAGTATAAAATTGTCATTAAAACCTTTTTTCACACCTGCTATTAAACGAGGAATCAAAGTTGTACTTTTCGTACCTCAAACAACAATAACTCTTTCCCAAATAGCAGCCCAGCTAACACTAGTGGCTCTATGAGTGGTATTTTTTTACGATTTCAATCCTCATGGCTCCGCCATTTTGAAATTTTTCCAAAGACTGAATCGAAAAAAATAATTGTTGATCCTTCTCACAAAACTTCATGAGAACCGGTTGAGAAATGAGACCTGTAAGGGGCATCCGCCGGACAGACAATAGGAAAGCACCTGCCCAAGCTGAAATGGAGACGCGAGGATATATAGTAATGTTTTACTGCTGAATTGTTACGTACTTTTATAAAAAATGGCCACAATTCATCGTGCTACCTGGGCAGGTGTCAAAAGCAGTATGTGCCACTCGGCACATATTACGCAATATAGATTTCGTAAAACCTAAGAACGCACCTTTTTTTCGTTTCTATTAATATGTAAATTATATGAAACCGATTAAAAAAAAATTAAGTATCTTATTGCCCCATATAGCCTCACCCATGTCTTTATAGCACTTAGGGCGGTATTCCACTCGTCCAATATCTTTGTCTAATCTTTGATCAAATTTCTTTGACAGAGGCCATCTTTGTCCAAGATTTTTTTCATGCGTAGCCATATTGATTTAACTGTCATCGGAATCTTTGATCAAATGTCGGGGTCCCATCCAAGTTTGATGAAATCATCCAATTTCTTTGATCAAATGTATATTGGACAAAGATATTGGATGAGTGGAATACCTCCCTTAGTCATGAAATTAAAAAAAAAGATTGTACTGTTGCGGAATTAAAAGATTCGTCACTTTACAACTCTATTTTAATGCCGTTAAGGTCGAAAATGTGACGAACCTTTTCATTCCGTGACTATACACACATTTAGAAAGGTGTGAGTGTAAAATGTTAATTAGGAAATTTTGGGGTAATCTAAATAAACAGAATAATAAGTAGAGGTACGATTTTACCACACATGCAGTCTGTCTATTTTACCAATAGACTTCGGCAATCTTCGGTTTTGACGACAAATATACTGTCAGCTGCAAGAGTGAGTGCGATAGCAATAGAAAGCCGAGGTCTTTTGGTAAAATAGACAGACAGTATGTGACTTAAAAATGTAGAAAAACTAATTCACATACATGGTAATAGTATAAAAAAGCAATGAATTAAGCAAAAATGGAGTGATGTTCTTAACATAGGAATAGTACCTATTTGAAATAAAAGCGAATATTATATTTATCTTAATTCAGAGTTATAATTTTAATTGGGTTTGGGGGTAAAAGAATATTATTAGTAAAAGTATTATTAGTCCGTCGTTTAGATTATAAAATTATATTGGATACGTATTTTTTCTTCTGTCAATCAAACAAAAAATTACAAGTATAAAGCGCGTCAAATTTCGGGAATTCGTGACGTCACGCCGTGCTAAGCGAACGCGATCCGGGGCACGTCGCACCAAAACACCCGCGCGGTATTCGGTAGCGCGGCAGAGCGGAGGCGGCGTGTGTGACATGAAGCAGTAATCGACAGACGACAGTTTCGGAAAGATCAAAAATTCAAAACCGCTGCGCCCGCTCTGCGTTTCGAACTTAAAAATGTCATAGGTATGTGTGTAGAATGAGTATATTCATTTTACCAGTAATATTGATAAATAGTATATCTATTAAATTTACTTTACATATTCATCATCATCCCCTAGCCGTGTTCGGCCACAGTGACTGTTTTCACTCTTGAGAGCGTCGCTGATGTGCTCTCTGGTGACTGACGTAGCCGATTTTAGCAGTGAACTTGCGCCCACACTCGTTGCAAGTCGGCAACCCTCCGACATAATTATATTCAATGGCCGCTGGTGGTCTGGCCTTCAGTTCATCGCGCTTAGAGTCCAGTTCTTTACGCCGCCTGGATTCAAACTCACGCACCTGTATATGCACAGTATTCCGGAAAGAGTATGTGGATATACGGGTACGCAGCCCCGGCGTACTCAAGCTACTGTCACTGTTTTCCCAAATATCCTCTCCAAGGTGGCAGTATCCTTAACCCCTATTTTCCTTTCCCTATCCTATTTTCCTGTCATTGCTTAGTGGGCACTCCCTGCAGCTTCGGCTCTTAAATAAATCACCTAGAAGAAGGAATACTTCGAACAAACTTTACATATTACTTACACACTAGAATATATGGTGAACTATTCTGAAGCTAAGAGGGAGTGTTCGATGGAATACCTCTTGTAACACTGACAAAGTTGCAAAATATGATTATGGCTGAGCAGCCGATTGCAGATAACAAAAGTGAAAAAAAAACATATTACTTATTACTGGTGAAATACTTCTCATAAATGCCTGAATCGATTTAAATGTGTGAAGTATCTTTACTATCTTGAGTGAATTTAATTTAAATCATTGCTATGTGATATTTCAATAAACTATTTATTAATATTTTTGTGTAATCACTAATATTTCTCTGAATTCAGATATGTGTAACATCGTTTTGGTGAAAATATATTTCTAAGAATATAATGTTTACATAGTTTTAACTAAAACGGCTTCCAAAGCATTATAGTAACCATCGCCAACACAGTTAATTAACCATTCGTGCACTTTAGGGTGGTATTCCACTCGTCCAATTTCTTTGTCTAATCTTTGATCAAATTTCTTTGACAGAGGCCCATTCCACTCATCCAATATCTTTGTCCAAGTTTTTTTTTCATGCGTAGGCATATTGATTTAACTGTCATCGGAATCTTTGATCAAATGTCGGGGTCCCATCCAAGTTTGATGAAATCATCCAATTTCTTTGATCAAAGATATTGGATGAGTTTAATACGGGGTGGTATTCTACTCATCCAATATCTTTGTCCAATTTCTTTGTCAAATCTTTGATCAAAGTTCTTTGACTGTGGCCCATTCCACTCATCCAATATCTTTGTCCAAGTTTTTTTTTTCATGCGTAGCCATATTGATTTAAGTGTCATCAGAATCTTTGATCAAATGTCTGGGGTATATTGGACAGAGATATTGGATGAGTGGAATACCTCCCTTATTCTCATTGTAATAAGGGTCATAAGTGGTCAGTTAACAGTGTTGGTGTTTGTACTCATATTAATGATTGTTTACACGAAAACGACATTCCTTATAGAGTCTGGCTGCTGAAATATTACCCAAAGTTTTGGCGGGATATTCAAAAAATCTTGGGCAGGTTAAACTGTAGTAGGAATAATAGTTTTGATACTAGAAAATGTTTTGATTTTCTGTGCACACGTAAGGGACCTAAGGAAATAAGTTAAATTACGTTGACTTGCGCTCAAAGTCAGCTTACATAATTTCTACCATTATGTACAGTACACTCAACAAAAACACATATTTTTACACTTTCTTACCATTTACCATTGTAGCAAAGCGAAAAATTAAATGTAGAATGAATTTAAATTTCCCGCCAAAAATTTGGGTAATATCGGTAGCCATATTAACAAATGAATTTTCACCTGTCTCTTTCGTATTACCTTAGACAGAAAGTGACGCTAATGTATTGTGAACCTTGTGGTTTCCAAACTTTTGCAACTTACAATGATGAATTGATAATTTATTTTATTATTTCTTTTGTTATTGGGAATATTTGTATAATGATATTAACACACATAAGTGCTTACTTAACTATGTAGTTGTAAAGATAAGGTGTCTGCGGGTAATAAATTAAGAATAAATACAACTTAAAAAAGTTGAAAGACCCCCGACATTTTCATTTCAAAGCTCAATTTCTCAAAAACGGCTGAACAGATTTTCATGAAACATGGCTAAGAACACTCGGGATAAAATGATCTATGATACAAAAAAAACTAAACGAACATCGGTTCATCCGTTTGGGAACTACGATACCACAGACAGATACACAGACAGACACGTTAAACTTAAAAAACTTGTATGAAAGTTCAATTATTAAGCAATTCATAAATTTGTTTGAATTTAGATGGCGGTAAGTGTATGTTGATTTATGAGTACGATCGAATAATTTCTTCTCTAGCTTGTATTTCACAAGTAGTAGTTTCACAATGCAAATTGGATTTTATTGTGGTGCCGAAATTTGTACGGAGCGTAATTCGCGATGGGAGCTTGAAGAAATATCTTGACTACAGTTTGACACTTGGTATTCATTAGTTTGTAGTAAGACGTTTTACTAAACAAACTGTGCAATATTGGGTTCTCTCCTGCTAGTCTTAAGTTTTTTGCCAGTTATCTACGCGATCGTCAGCAATACGTGCAACATGGTCATTTTGTTTCTGATCCGTACCATACCCCATCTGGCGTCAGCCAAGGTTCCATTCTAGGGCCTCTCCTATTCGGGATGATGGTCAATGATCTTGAATCTGTTGTCCGTAATGCGAAATGTCTCCTTTATGCTGACGACCTTAAATTGGTGTACGGGGTGGAGAATATGGCGGATTGCATGTCGTTACAAGAGGATATTGCTTCAGTATTCCAGTGGAGTCTAGATAACAAGCTCAGTTTCAATATTGCCAAGTGCCAGGTTTGCAGTTTTAGTCGCGCGAGCGCTCCAATACTCGCACAATATCACCTTGGAACTGAGCTCATCACTAGAGTCTATTCAGTAAAAGATCTTGGGGTAGTCTTCGACGTGCGACTGACATTCCATGATCATATTAAAAACCTCGCCACTAGCAGTTATCGTAGACTAGGCTTTGTCACTCGCAATGTAAGGGATTTCCATGACCCCAGTGCTATAAAAGTTCTGTACAATGCTCTAGTCAGAAGCAAGCTGGAAGCGTCTGCTCTTGTATGGAACCCTTTTGAGTCTTCATATATACTGCTTTTAGAAAAAATTCAAAAAGCGTTTTTAAGAATGCTTTATAAAAAAATACATGGATATTATCCCTTCTTGTACCCCACTAAATTCCTTCTTGGCACTCTGGGTTTTAACTCGTTAGAAGTGAGGCGAAACTGTAGTTTGCTTGTGTTTGCTTGCCGGGTTTTGCGTGGGGATTCTGACTGTCATGAGTTGGGAGAGAGGCTAATTAGACTGTTTGTCCCTGACGTCCCTAGAATCACCCTCAGACCGCGCGCTCGGCCACTGTTAGCAGTGCCATCGGCGCGCACTGTAGCACACAGAAACTCACCGCTAGTCCGTGCCCTGGCCCTACTGAATGCGCTTCTGGTGTCAGCGCCTGAGTGTGACCTGCTTGCGTGGCGATGGTCGGCCGTATGCCAGGAGTGTCTGAAGTTTTGCGAGATGATGGATAAAAGGGTGTCTACTGTTACAATGTAAGCAATAATGTGCCTATATGTGTGTTATGTATGTAATATGTTGTTATATTATTCGGTTAATTTGTCTGTTACCTATGTAAGTACACAGTGTATTGGTTTTAAGCTGTAATGCTGTGTATCCTATTTAATAAATAAAATAAATAAATAATTTGTATATTTTATAGGGAATTATTGATTATGTATTTTGTTAATTAACGCAAAGCTTCAGCGAGAAGTAAATATTGTGAGATTTACACAAAACTGTTTTTATTTATCACCCCCACCACCACCATACCAGTCCAAGGACATCCACTGCTGGACATAGGCCTCCCCAATTTCATGGGATTTATCACCCATTTGTGCCAAAAAGGTAGCTATACCTAACCATAAGTAACCTTTTGGGAATCATTTATCTTGCACTAAAACTATAGCTACATTCCAATATTATCATCAAACCTTTATACGTCCCAATGCTGGGCACCCAACTCCTCTCACGGATGCGAGGGAATGGCTATAAGTGCCCACGCTGGTTCAGTGCGGGTTACAGACTTCCCACACCTTTGAATTTCTTCGCATGTACATACGGAGGCAGGATTCCTCACGATATTTTCATATACCTAAAAGCTAATATTTTGTCTATGGCGATACAAATATTCGTCAAACAAAATCAGGAAGTCCTTTAATAGTACATTACGATACAAGTGCAGAGAACAGGAAATTCGCAACGAGTGGTGATAAATTAAAACACGACCGAAAGGAGTGTTTTAAATCGACACAAAAAAATAATATTAAACATAATATAGTGTGAATACTTTTATAGCACAGTTAAGTATACTGCATAATATGACGTCACACTTTGATATTCTTTAATCACTACTATTCAAATAAAAATGTTTCTTTAGAACTATGTCAGTATCTATGCAGCTTAAAATCATTGTAGATTCGGTATCCCAACGAATAAAAGAACATGCAGTGGTCGTCGGTTAATTTAAATCAAATGCAATCTCATTCGAAGGCACCTCTCTCACACAGAGAGATAAGTCTGAATGTTATCTGGCTAATATTTAAGGCAGTTAACACTTACACTACCGCTCATAATTATGTACACACCCATACCTTTCTGAAATACACTGCCAAGTCAGAGTCCCTTGACAGTTTTGCGTGCATTTTGCATTTTCTGGCACCGATTTAAGGCTCAATAAACCAGCTGCAGCAGCTGGTCTTTTAAAATGGTAGTTTTCTTATTGCAATGACTTAAATAACTACTAATTGCTGGTTCATAGAAAAGTGTAGCGTGTTTGTATGAACCAGCAATTAGTCAGCCACCTTTTAGGAAACGTCAAAAACGCTCTGTTAGTACGAAGTTTGTACGGAAATATGCCTAATTCTCTATGTAAGAAACTACGTCGGTTTTTTCATGTTTATGTATTTACAAAAACCATAAGCTGAACTCTTTCGGAATACTTTAATAAGATTTGATTCTAGAAACTGTCTAGTTTTTTTTTTTTTTTATATATGTATATATTTTTTTTTATTATTATTATTTATGTTTTGACGATCCTATTGTGAATTTTACTACAAAATAATTTCTTACTTTGACATGTCTACAACAATACAATATTTATTTTAAAGAATAATAATAGCATCAATAAATTGCTCTAAATAATTAATTAATATATATGTTAATACATGTTATAACTGACGATTCGAAAGTGCTTCTTGCTAGGCCTATTTGATAAAGAATATTTTGACTTTGACTTTGACTTTATTATTGGCACCTACAGTCATCGTCGTATAGCAGCCAAAGTGGCGAAATTACTTACTTCGAAGCAAATTATAACTAACATAAGGAAAATAAAAAGAACTAAATAATTACAAATAAAAAACCTGCCCCAGGTCTGTGCCGTGTCCGTGCCGGCAAGGTGCCCCGAAGGCAGGCAGCATTGCCACGCTGGATGGCAATGGAGATCCATTGGGCGAGATAGCCACTCAAGTGCTCGCGTTAAAAAAAAAGGTAGTCTAAAGTGCTCAAGATTCACCGAGCATTAGCAGCGCATTGTCTTGTGTTGTTAATAAATCGGTTGCCTGGCTTCGTCTAAACTTTATGCTATGATTCTTTTTATGTTATAAAGCTAAAGGAACAGGCAATTTGTTTATATAATTAATTACATATGTCACCATAGTAAAATATTTTTTAAAAAAGTCACAAACTTTACATACCGTTTCGAATGAGATCTTTTGCAATAAATATATTTTTATTTTAAAATCTAAATCGATAACATATGTAAATGTTATGTTTATTTAAAACTGTAATAGTTTACGCTTCGATTGATACCAAATAAAGTATATGATCCCGGGGAAATATTTTGCATAAAACCTTTTTCATTTGCAATGTTTACATTGTCAGTTTTTCAATTCGCCGCAAAACAGTGTAGTTTGTTTGTGATTTTTGTATGAATAATTTAGGCAAACGAGTACAAAAATATTGTCAGACGTAAATAGAGACACTATAAATCTTTAAATAACAAGTGCCAATTTTGTCAAAATCGCAACAATTTCTGTCACAAATTATCAATAACAAAAAATAGCCTTACATACCTAACGTAATGAGTGCCGCTTTTGACGCCCGATTAAAAATAATTCCATACACTTCAAACCACATAAAACTCTTAACACATATACTACACATGTTACACTTCACAACTTAATAGATATTCGACCGATTACAACTCGATTTATATTTTTGTTCTCATTTCAAAAGTATACAAAAACCCACGCAAAGGTCCGGACTCAAACTAACGGACATACTCCGGCGGACCTGCGCTGTCAAAATTTAATCATGGCGGCGATATAGGACGGGATACACTGGTGCGCAACGAAACCACAGTTCACGCAGTGATCGTCAATATTGAAATTACGAAATTTACATTTCTTATTAAATCAATTACGAATAGTTACAGATCCTTAACTTATGACTTATACAATGCTAATACGAAATTAACAGCGGTACACTCATGGTGACTTTAATTACTTATATATTCTTGAAGTAATAATAACGTTTGGCATTTTATTTTGAATATCATTGGCTGTCGTGATATAGAATAACTGACAAAGTAGAAAAGTTGGAAAACCGCCGATATTTTCATTTCAAAGTTATATATCTCAACAAAGGCTGAACCGATTTTGATAAAACATGTTTTACTAATATTATCGTTTCCCGAGAGAAAAGTTATGTTATTAACTTATTATAAATTCGAGGAGTTAAAAATGCAGTATTTTTTATATACACACCATAATAGTTGCAACTTTTTGGCTCGACATATCAGATCTCAATGACCTCGTGTTTACGCATTTATAGTTGCTTCAGTCATATTGATCCACGGCTATAAGATACTACTAAATTTCTCTTGGAAATCCTGCTCTGAAAAAAAGACAACCAAATAGTTCACCAGTTTAAATAAAAGCTACGATGCCATAGAGAGATATACACATTAAACTTATAACCCCCCTCTTTTGCGTTGCGTAGTATAGTAGTAGTAGGTACGGTACCAGAACTGACTATATTGTAATTTCATATGTCAGCCGAAGGACGTCCACTGCTGGACATAGGACATATATTTATTTGGCACCCCAACAAGTTTTTTTTAACTCTAACAGGTTCTCATTGCTGAGGTGATAAGTTTTATGTGATGTGGTATGTGTGTGGTACACGAGAGCAAAGTTACCTATATGCATATCGTGTATTCAAATCCCTTGATACGCTATAAAATCTATCATAGAATCACTTGCCACGCTCCCTAGTGATTCGACTAAGGCATCCTTCGCTACCTCGGGATTCGAAATTATTACTCGTCGTAAAAAAACGACTGCTCTCTTATTGCACAAATAATTATTGAATCCTTGTCTGACACATCCCATAACCACTAACGAGTAAAATTACAATGAAAATTTAAGAAATTAAATTAAATTAATATTTGAAAAAAATACATCACAAGTAACAACAAAATTCATACACTTATTTTGTGAGGTAAGTATTTTTTATTGGTACGTGGTTTTCACTGCAAATTTTTGGGTGTTAAGTTAAAACGACTATACAATAGTTTATATGCGAGCTACAAATAACTGAGATAACGGTAAATACGAGCCAAAATCAGAACTGGTTTTTTGAAAAAAGAAAACCATACATTCTTATTTGAACCATTACATGGAATATGTGAATTTTATAAATTTATATGATCAGTTGAACAAGTAAAAGTGAACCCTACCTCTACTTCATACATTCATAAATAAAAGGTAAGCAGTTACATTGGTAATGGGCCGCCACTTAGTATGCGTAAAAGAACCTATCAAAAATGAATAAACTAAATTAAACCATTCTGCGACAATAGCCCAGTGTGCACCACGCCTTATGACATAATACGTGGATCCGACGCGAATCGGCGGAAGTGCCTTGTGCAACCACAGTTGCGTACAATAGTATTTATAGACGTCACAAGTTCATTCACCTAATCCTGCATAGAACATACCTAATTGTTCATTAAAAGTGGATTTATGTTGATTTGAATAGACGCATTTATTGATTTTAATAGCCTAGTACAGAAATATGGCATAATCACATAATAATGTACGATTTAAAATTAACCTCTCAAAATTTTCATCACTCAACGTACTTTGTTGGAAGAATTTATTACATTCCATTTTAATTAGTATCGAAATATATGCTTCGTCTTATGAAGCAGTAAACCAGCATTAATTTGGTATATAATACCAATTAAAAAATGCACAATTGATTGCTCACAGCATTTTTTAATCGCGAGCTCTCTCGCTGACGTACCGAACTTCGATGGTCATGAAAACAACTTTTATATTTTATAAAAATTGTTCCTTAGACTGCGGTTTTAATTTTTTTTAATGTTGCCACATTCATACTCTACCTATATAACTCAATTAAAAAGCGTTCTTTACATGTTCCGCATAGCAACAATTTAAAAACCGTTGGAACTCCAACTCGCAACTAGTGTTGCGAGAGCACTGTACGTTTTCCCAAGTCGCAACCCTAGTTGCGGAGAGCACGTGAGTGGATAGGCGCCAGCCCTCTGGTCATCAGTTGCGTCCACGAGCCACTTTGCGAGCTCCCTGAAAAAAGTATGTGCTCTGGGCCCCCACGGCCCAAGCGTTTCAACCCCAAATGGCTCAAACATGCAGCCAGTATCTAATAGTTCGGTACACCAGATATTTTGTATGGTGTACCAAACTATTTGCTTCTGTGAAATGGCTGTGAATTACTTGGCACATATTTACACGACGTATCTACAAATATTACGCATCTTCAGAATTATCAACAGATATAATTCCCATTATTACTCATTATCGATAGCAAGATAACGACGATCAGTTCAATATGGCGGTGACGCGACGCGGGTACATTTTCGGAGCGTTTCTGTCCGGCGTGTTGAGTGTGTTGCTGATCATTGTGGCTGCGTCTAGCGACAGTTGGGTAAGTGTACAATGTCTACAGACAACATAAGGCTACAACGATTGAGGTCCAGCCGCCATCAAGGATGTATGTGTCGCTTTAACCCTTAATAAGGCAGAGGCGATTTAGAAACCACATATGTGTCAATGGAATTAAAATCTTCGGTTCTCTAATTTAAGTTTCAAATTTGATTGCATTTACGTAAAAAGTGACTTGTCTTGAAATGAATTACCAAAACAATAATTTTGTTCATATATTTAGTTTTATGTAAAGCCATCTAGATTGTTGGTGCCTTATTAAGGGGTACGCTCTGGGGACCCCAAAAAACAGTTGCACTACACTTCAATGCCTTGGCGAATGAGCCGTGTTCAGATATTTATAGGCACCACGTTCGCTAAGATATAGGCGAATGGCGACTGGCGACTGTAGGTTACCGCTGAAAGGGATACTTGTATACAGTTGGTACGATTACTGAAACTTTGCCACTGACAGGATTATTGCGTTATTAAAGACAGAAAAAACAATTGCGATTTCCTGTCTGTAACGTAATAAAGTTCGCTCAGCTCATACTTAGGCGACAGATGTATTTCGTTTGAGTTCGTATTCCTAGACGCTCACGCTCACATTTTGCATGTCGATAGCTGACATCATGACAATGGTTTAGATTAAAAAAAAATGAAAAACGAATATACCACGGAGGAATACCGGGTAGACGCGCTCAGCTCAACATTTGCAACCAGCAAACTGCATTCAATTCAATTCAATTCAATTAATTTATTTATTTCAGGCATAGAACCCATATCGTGTTAGTAATAAATACAATTGTTTGCTTATGAAACTAAGTGTTAGTAAAAAACATATACAATATTAAAAAAGGTTTGCCCTCTGCTATTAGTAGTGCGCATGCACACTAATCCAGCGGGCCAGCATCGGGCTATCCCAGCGGCACGCCAACGCGCTCAGAATGCGGTTGGGGCTGTCGCGCATACGCGAGAGGAGCGACGCACACCTCTTCCTCATGACGGCCCCGAAGCCGTCCGCGCGCGCCTCCGCGAACATCGCAGACGCGCTGCACCAGCGCGGCAGCCCCATTAGCACCCGGAACGCGTTGTTGTACTGCACTCGAAGATCATTATACGCCCGCCGCGTGTAGTCGACCCAAAGGCCGCACGTGTACAAGGAAACGCAGTAAGCTTTAAATAGCGCGAGTTTGACTTCGCTCGTACATCGCACAAAATCTCCGCTCTCGCTCAATGTCCAGATTGTCTTTTAAGTTATCGGTGACCCAGTGGCCCAAATATTTGAATTGAGTGACTCTCTTCAGATTGACTCCAGCGAGTGAGACTGGTGGCACGTCAGAGTAGGTCTTATTTCCGGCCTTAAAAACCATAATCTCACTTTTACTGCTATTATATTTGAGCCCATGGGCCACCGCATAACTTTCACATATACTCACCAGTTTACGTAAGGCACCTATTGATGGGCTCAGCAGCACCATATCATCAGCGTAACTTAAATTGTTCATACATATTCCATCAATGTAGCATCCAATATTGGTACTGCTGAGCTCATCAATGAGCCCGTTCAAATAAAGGTTGAAGAGTCGTGGTGAGGTAAGCCCCCCCTGCCTCACCCCGCACTGCAACTGAAACTCATCTGATAAGGCGCCATCCCACCTCACATTATTCCTCTGGTGACCATACCAGTATTGCAAAATGGCAGTAATTTCACCTGGTAAGCTAGTCTCAGTTTCAATTTTGTTCCATAGAATGTCATACGATACCAGATCGAATGCCTTCGAAAGGTCCAGGTAACAAGCGAAGACTGGCGTTTTTCTGGACGTGTAGTACTGTACTGTCTGCTTTAGGCAATAGATGGCACTCTCAGTCGATAGTCCCGGTCTAAAGCCAAATTGTGCATCGTTGAGCCTAAAGTGTGCCTCCAAGTGACCGTCCAGCAGACAATCCAGTACCTTGGCTATAATAGTTGCCAAAGAGATCGGCCTGTAGTTATTTGGATCCGATGTATCACCAGTCTTGTTTTTGATAACTGGGACCACAACAGTGCGCATAAGGTCACAAGGCAGATAAGAGTGTCCTATACAGAGAGTAAAAAACATAGCAAGGACTCTGGGAAGATGCATGCCCGCATGTTGCAGATGCTCGATGCTGAGGCCGTCGTGTCCAGGGGATTTGCCTCGTACCATATTTTTAATTATTAATGCAACTTGTTTGGTGGACACCCTAATAACCCGCTCAGACTCGACCGCCCCAGCACCCAGCACCCGCGGCTGACATTTCGTCGTTGATTGTACCCTGAAATGGCGTTGAAAAAGGTTAGCTATATTCTCAGGGCTATGCGCACCCCCAACGCTCACAGGAAGATCCGCCCTAGGATTCAGTTTAGCCACCGCCTTCCAGAACTGCCCAAAGCTTTTGTTTTTATGGTGTCGAGCCATCATGTCGTTCTTAATTTGCTCCTCATTTTTCTATATTTTTTTTCATCATGTCGTTCTTAATTTGCTCCTCATTTTTCTATATTTGCATTGCATACCTAGTCTAGTTATACTCATATATGTCAGTGGTAAACTTAGTTACTTTGGTGTACGACTTAAGAAGACATAATAGTCCGGAGACTTCATACTTAAGTACTTACAGAAGATACAAAATACTGCTTATCTAGTCTTTATGTTCTTAAGAAATTATCTCATACTCGTATTTGGAGCCATCCGGGAGAGTAACTCTTTGCAGAACTGCACCGCTGCCATGATGACACTTGCTGTATGGTGTGTACACTTGGTGTTACGTTCCTGGTGGTGGTAAGGTCGCCATGGTGTCACAACGATAGGTCAAATTAATAAACTAGTGACTCCTCTACAGTTTGCGATGTCTGATCACCAGGACAGTTCTATAATTATTTCACAGCCATGAAATATAAAACGCGGCGTTCTCAAACAAAACGCCTCTGTGGTGTGTGTGTGACAGTGAATGTGTTTGTATGTGTGTGGAAAAGCCTTTGTATTCTGAGCCTTTGAAGAAAATACATAGGGGTCGCTAGTAGTAGCTGCTGAAAATGCAAGGCAAAGATTCGCTGTTATTGACGCTTCTGGTTTGCTGGACCGCTAGGCAACCCGACCTAGTGTTCGGGTTGCCTAGCGGTCCAGCAAACCAGAAGCGCGGGTTCGATTCCAGTCTTAGGCTGCATGCGAGATCACTGTTTATTTTTTTATCTGTATCATAGGTACGTATAGTTCAAACAGTCATTAGAATTGCTAATGGCGTCAGTATGAAAATGGCGCTTTATTGATGCGTCAAAAGGCACCCTATTACCCAAGAATAACACAAATAACTATACTAGTTACCTAGCTTCAAACCTTTAAGAAAAGAGCGTACTCCCATCTTATCACAAGGGCACTTTTACAAGTCAACACATGAACTATACAACTAAATAAATTGACAATGATAATTATTATGTTTCAAAACAGAATTGCAGAACTAAAAAAAAGTAGACATTAATAATAATGATTTCAAAACTATAGTGATTAACAAACTCACAATATTCAATTAAAATAAACTTACAATACATTATATAAAAAAATAATTAGTGACGTATATACGGTCTCTGTCCGAATACACAAAAGTATATACAATAAATTTAATATCTCAGAGATGTATATGGTCTCTGAGCGTCCATTATTCCTAAGTCCTTAGAGATGTACATGGTCTCTAAGCGTCTAAATTAAAATAAGTAGTAAATGAAAATAGCACTTAAGTTATTTAATATTCTCAGAGATGTATAAGGTCTCTAAGCGTCAATAACAATAAAATTAATCCAATATAGGCCGGCAACGCAGTTACAACGCCTCTGGTGTTGCGAGTGTCCATGGGCGGCGCTAATCGCTTACCATCAGGCGATTCGTCTGCTCATTTGCCTCCTATGTCATAAAAAAATAAAGAAGTATTGTTTTAGATAGTGTCAATCGCAACCACTGAAATACAAGCCGCCGACAGCGACATCAACTATGGCCTTTTCAGAGGGGAGCTTGTATTACGGAGCCTCGGGACTCCCACATTCAATACGTTATATGGTGAGTTTATTTAAATATGTCATCTTTATTGCATAAAAGAAGCCTTATCGTACAAAAGGCAGGCTTAATGCCAACTACCAGTCAACATGAAGACAAAGCGGAAAAATGGGAAGTTGTATCAAATTCTACAATAAAATTCCTAAACATATTACTGAACTTAGCAATTCTAAATTCAAATCTGTAGTAAAACAAACACTTACTTCAAGAGCATATTATAAGGTAAACGATTACATCATGGACAGGGATGTTTGGCAGTGATAGTGTCCTGCACGGCTAATCTATCGCGAAAATAGGTTTACTACTGTAGCATCTTTATTGTTATTTTGGTAGTAACTGTAATTTTATATTTAACAAGGAATACAATGTGTATTGTTTTGAAAAAGTGACACCTCGCCGAGTTTCTTACGCCGGTTATTCTCGTGGCAGAGGTTTATTTTTCCGAACTGGTGGTAGTTTATTGACATTCATAGGTGCATGTAATATGCCTAATTTAAAGAATAAATTACTTTTACTTTATTTATTTATTTATTTATTTATTATGAAACAAACAGTCATACAAAGATATTGTTAACAGTTATCTTAATAATATGCAGACCTATAGTTTCCAATACTATTCAAGAAAAGAAAAAAAAGTTAGTTACACTTAAATAATAGTTGCTAAATTGCTTATAAACGTAAAAATTTATGTCTAAATATATATTTTTTTCGAGGTGTCTTTGTACTCGAATACATATACACATACATTTACATTGCCAACAAATAAAATTAGCAGAAAAAACAAGGGAAAATATCATGCAAAAACACAATTTAGGTTTTTCTTTTTTTTTTTTTAAAGATTTTTGTATACCCACATATTAATAAACAAAAATTATGTCGATTCGACCATTTAAAGAAGAGGAAAATAAACATAAAGTGTTGTTACAATTTCTTTACTTAATTCATTTTATACTAAATGAGCGTTTTTACCAACATTTTAAAAGCGTTGTAATTGAGCAACATTTTAAAGATACCATTATAAATACTATTATTTTATGCACTTAAATACACTTTTTAACGAGCCTAAGGTACTATTAATTTTAATGTTAAAGGCTTGAGTTCACTTCTGTTCATAACTAAGTACAGTCAGCTTCTATCAGCAGCATCAGTGTTTAGATATGTGGTGTATATTTTAGAGTAAGACTGTCTCTAGCTGTCAGCAACGAATTCTCAAGTCAATAAAGGGTCGACAACGCGCATGTGATTCTTCTGGAGTTGCAAGCGTCCATAGGCTATGTTTGATTACCATCAGGCAGGCCGTAAGCTTGTTTGCCACCGTCGTTGTATAAGGTGCTCAAAAGCTCTTGTTCTCTTATAATCAAGACTTGAACTGTTCATACGAGTATGCGTGAGTGAAAATAAAAAAAAGTGTACATAAAAAAAGTTGCTTTTTTTTTCTTAAGAATATTTTTTGGGTTTATCTTACTCAGAATCGTTCATACATGCTAAACATAATACAAAAAAATTCCAAAATCTCCATTTCACTTTCGTTACATTTTTGTATGAGAGATTTTATTATTTTTATGAAAAAACGAAACCGACAAATATTTTTATAAACAAAATTTTGGGCACCTTTATTCGTGTATTAGGCTGGGTTGTACCAAACCGTCTGTAACCGTAAGCTGTGTTCGTTAAAACCGGCGCCATATTTAACGTTGATCAGTCTGTGATCGCAAGTCGGTGCAACCCAGCCCAAGATTTGAATGTATTAACGATTCTGAGGGCCTACTCCGAACTTCGAAAATCGAACTTCGTGTCGTGCTGTCCCTTTCACTCTCGTGTTATACACTATATGACGGAATGGGAAGGCACGATACGAAGTTCAAAGTAGGTCCTCTGAGTTAAACAAGTCCAATAAACAAAACAATATTCTGACCAAAAAAATTTTTTAAATTACACTTTGTTAATTTTCACGCAGGTACCTATTTCTGATGCTGAATGAACCTATTAAAATTTAAAATAATGATGACTTGACCTTGTGGACACCTGAAAACATGGTCTGCTAACAGTTCCGAGACTTCCGAGCTATATTTTGTTAAGTATGTGGGTGAACATTATCTGGTCTGAAGTTCCAAAAGACATTCAAAGCCTAAGCCTATCTCAGCTAACAACAGTAAAACAACGCTTGCTTTATATTACTTGTTCTTGTCTATGACAGGAGCCGTCGAGTAAAATGACTTTGAACTGCCTTTGGAACAACTGACAAGTTAATGTTCACCCAATAAACAAAACAAAATCCTACTAAGATATTATCTCGCGGAGTCGTTTCTGCAAAAGTGGCACTAATTCTAAGAAATAGATAGCAAACAACCCTCTTTTGTTTGCGATGCGACTGAGATAATGATTGCACGAGGAGAAGGGGGATTTAAACACTTCGCTCTTCTCAGTTCAAGCAAGTTCAAGTAACTTCCACTCTTCTCAGTTCATTGCCAGTTGTCCAAATTACTATAGCCTGTAATATTGAATGACTTTATGTTCGATCTTGACCACCACTACATATCTTAAGATTCTTAAGTACCTATTCATTGTTATCTTTCAGTGACATGCCTAGCAGAGGAAAATGCGTGTGCAGTCAGCTGCAAGACTGAGAGACAGGCCAGGATTGAAGATGTGAGTCTTTTCAAATATTATAATTGGTAAAACCTTTACATATTTTATTTAAAATTACACATTCCACAGAAAACAAAAATGACACACATGATTACGAAAATGGGAAAAGGAACAGAGCAAAGTATAACTACTAAGGACTAAATCTAAATTAAAAAATAAACATATAAAAAGTAAATGATTGCCAGTAAATTATAAATTGAGCCAAGCTCGGCATGAGTTGCGAAATTCAATCTCTGAAGGTATATACCGTGTTTATAGGATAATTGTCATTATAGGTACGTTTATGAAATACCTCCCCAGCTGACAGATAAACTAACCAGTTGCATTAGTGTTGACTCATGTAAATAATCTTTAACCCGTATAATCGTATACTGAGACAATCTTATCAGACATTGTAGTTATAATATTTAGTGTGAATTCCGCCACCTACAGAGGTGAAAGAAAAAAAAACAAGTCACCGCTTAAGTAGCTTTTTATAGCTTTGCAGTCACGCTATTATTGTGAACATATTGCTGATTCACTCCATCTTTATTATAAAGGCATCCAAATTGAATGCACTGCAGGACACTGAAACATACCATTCTGTATAAACCTCTCACGAGAAAGTTTAAAACAGACCATTTATTAATGTCCTGAGCTGTTTAGTCAACAGCAGCTGCAGCAGTTGCATAAAGTGCGAAATTGCTAACTCACATTGGACGTTGACTGCACGTCAAGCCAATGAACGAGCAAGATTTGGTGTTTTGTCGTCAGTCGAAAGGCCGTGCTCTCTCTTAATTTTCAAAAGTAACGTATTAAAAAAATATTCATCAGTGTGCAGTGGTGGGATTAAACCAAGTATTATTCATCACGAGCGAGATATGATCCCACAACCTTTACCGTAATATACTGTTCTTTCGCATCTGAGTAAGAGCTCCGACAAATTTTGCAATCCCTGCACTGTCTAATTACCCGACTGCGCCAGAAGGAGGGTTATGTTTTTCGAGAGTATGTATATATGTATGTATGTATAATTGTTTGGCATGCTCTGCAACCATAACGGCTCGATGGATTTTAGCTTAAGAGGTGTCATTCATCATCATCATCATCATGTCAGCCGAAAGACTGCTGGACATAGGCCTCCCCTAAAGACTTCCACAATGACCGATCCTGCGCCACCCGCATCCAGCGGACACCCGCGACCTTCACCAGGTCATCAGTCCACCGGTCCAGGTCGGTCGGTTCGGTCCAGGTGTCATTAAATAAAAATAAATAAATAAATATTGGGGGACAATCTTACACAAATCGACATAGCCCCAAACTAAGCAAAGCTTGTACTATGGGTACTAGGCGACGTAATACATACTTATATAGATAAATACATACTTAAATACATAGAGAACATCCAAGACCCAAGAACAAGGCCGGGATTCGAACCCGGGACCTCTAGCTTCGGAGGCAGAGATCATTAGATTTTTATTTACTGTGAGAGTGACACTGGGTATATATATATATATACAAATAAATGGCGGATTTTTGGCTCCAAATTCCAAATTACACAGAAACGCAGTCGGATTTTTTAATTAATTAGTCTTTACTCATGTATTTTTTCAGGTTCGCGCACTGGCCCAAGGAAATGAGCCTAGCCTTGCGTGTGGTTCCACTACAACCGTTCAAATACTCGACCCACGTAAGTTTTTCACCAGCCCTCTTATTCAAAATTTGACAAATGCCATTTGACAGTTTCCATATAAGAACGGGTGAGGTGTGAATAACACCCAAGGTTGGGTAGAGTTTAAAGGCTCTCTCTACAAAACTTAACGAAATTTTCCATATGTCTACAGAAACATCGTAAGCTCCTGGACTTAATTGTACCAGAAACCACAACTATGGCTGTCTAGTGTTTTGTCTCTATGATAATTGTGTGTGTCTCTATGATAATTCATAAAATAATATTTTTTTTATTTTTTTATTTATGAGCTTTTTCGCTATGGCGAATATATCGCTCGATACAAACCTCTTAATTAACAGAGTTTTAATTATCATAAACGCTAATACAAAAATCATCTGTCTTTTAGACCATATTTTACTAGGGCCAAAATCTTTCCAACCACATCAGACATTGGATTGCTCAAATAGGTATTGCATAATCCAGTGGAACTGTCCCTAAATATTTGGCGCAAATCGTATTGTATCCCATTATATCCCATTGTCACTTACCGGAAGGCGCAGCGTGGGTAGACCCCAACAAGGTGGACTGATGACCTGGTAATGCTCGCGTGAGTCAGCTGCAGGCGTATAATGGTTGCCATTTTATCACTTATCGTGGTGGATAATACGCCCGTCACTGTCGCACTCGCATACTTGTCACAACGTGACGAATGTCTTATCCACGACAATAAGTGATAAAATGGCAAACATCTTACGGCCGCTGGATGCGGGTGGCGTAGGACCGGTTATTTTTGGCACTATTTGGGGGAGTCCTATGTCCAGCAGTGAACTTCTTACGGCTAATATGATGATGATGGTATCCCTTTGCTGGGTATCCCACTTTGAGCCTCCAAAGACTAACTTTTCATCCTCCGTTTACCCGGCCATTTGCCCGGGGTCCTTTTTGGAATCTAATCCCAAGCTTAGGCGCATAAAATTTGCGAAACCTGGACATAATTCGATAACTGTAAATTTCTTTTTCTATGATTTAAAGTATTGTTAGTTATAGTTAAAATAAAAAGGATTAAACATTTTAGGGCTCCGCGTCAATGTTAAAAAAACAAAAAACAATTTTTTAACACATTTTGATTTCGTAAGTAAACCATAATAAATAACTTAGTAAAAGTACTTTTATTATGATAAGAAAAAATATAATTTAACCAATTATCGTGGATATTTTTTGTTTAATATGTTTCTTATAGTACTAATAAAATGTTGACGGTCTGTTTAGCCTATTTAGTAGTGACACTGCCTCCGAAGCTAGAGGTCCCGGGTTCGACTCCTGGTCAGGGCATTATTTGTTTTAGCATGGATTTTGTTCCTGGGTCTTGGATGTTTTCTATGTATTTATCAATATAAGTATGTATATCGTCGTCTAGTACCCATAGTACAAGCTTTGCTTAGTTTGGAACTAGGTCGATTTGTGTAAGATTGTCCCCGAATATTTATTTATTATTTATTTATAGTAAACAAAAAATATTCACGGTAATTAATTAAATGATATTTTTTCATATCATAATACACGTAAGTACTTTTACAAAGTTATTTATTTTGGCTTACTTAAGAAATCAAAATGTGTTAAAAATATAGTTTTTTGTTTCTTTTTTTAACATTGGCGCGGAGCCTTAAAATGTTTAATTCTTTATATTTTAAGTATAACTAACTGTATTTTAAATCATACAAAAAGAAAATTACAGTTATCGAATTATGTCCAGGTTTTGATAATTTTATGCGCCTAGCTTAATAAAGGTGTAACAGGGCAAAATCTCCGCAGCACGACCGCTGACATTCTGGCTGGTGATAAAAAAGTTACACATTTTCACTGCCGTGTTTTGTTTTTAAACGCACAGAGCGTGCGCGGCGCGATGTTGGGCGGAAGTGGTTTTGCATTTTTGATCTTTCCGAAACTGTCAACTGTCGGGTACTGCTTTATATGTCACTCGCGCTGTCTCCGCTCTTCCGCGCTACCGAATACCACGTGGTTTTTTGGTGCGAACTGCCTCCGCCCCGCAACGACGCTGCGCCGCGTTCTGTGCGTTTCTCGCTTTAGCGCTACGTCGCGGAGGTTCTGTCGTGTTAGAAAGTCTTACCTCCTTTATGCTATCTATTAAGAAAATAAAGCTGAAAGATTGCGTTAAAATAAAATAAAATAAACACCTAGGACAAATTACAGCTTTATATTAGCCAGGGTGACTGAGCTTAAGCCATGGGGACACTATATATTCCTTAATATGGAACCCTAAAAATTCGACTACACGTATTTTTATTATGAAAGGTTTAATTCCCATTTAATTAGAATGTTCATTCTATTGCACATTGGGCGTCACAATATTGTAAAGTTTCTTAATTTGCACTTTTTTCGTAGCAAACGCACCAGCAGTGATTTCCTTCGCCTTCTACATCAGTTTCCTAGTGATCCTGTTCCTCCATTTGCTTTTCGCGGTCATTGCAGCTGGCCTGGCCATCATCAACTCTACTAAGAACCCGACGGAACCCATCTTTGGGCTGCCCGGTAAGTTTTCTTACGGCAAAGGACATGGCTGATAAAACTGCTTTGAATTTACTTTACTGATCACATCACAACTTGCTTTGTAGGTATATGATTCAGATATGTTTACTACGTAATAAAAATTACATTATATTGATGTCGAATATTCTGTCCTAGGAATTATTTAATTAAATTATGATATAAATTTGTTTAGTGTCAAAGTTATAGGAATTTTTATAATGATATCTATTCATGATCGTCAAATATGGAATATAAATAAGTAGAGAACATGTCAAAAAAGAATAAACTATAACTACGGGTGGGATGGATGGACAGTGGGATGTATATGACGATGGTGACTGCTTTAGTTTAGATAATATATTTATTTGTCGACCTGTTTAGCCTAGTTGATAGTGACACTGCCTCCGAAGCTAGAGTTCCCGGGTGCAAATCCTGGTAAGGGCATTTGTTTCTGTGGTGAACAGAAAAAATTGTTCCTGAAACTTGGGAGTTTTCTATGTATTTAAGTATTTATCTATTAAATATATCGTCTTGGGTAGTAACCCATAACACAAGCCTTATTGAGCTTACTATGGGACTAGTTGGATTTTTGTAAAAAATGTCCCCTATTATATACGTATTTATTTATTTACGTGTTTTGGGACTGGGTCTTGTTGGCAAACGAGTTTTTAAGGCCTCTTTACGATTGTCAATTATCTTTCCAGGTTGTCTTTGGAGCAACGTGATAGCATCCGTTCTGGGTCTGACGGCATTATTGATGTTCGGGATCTATTGGGCCTCTTCAGGGCTCAAGAACCATCTGGCGCTCTCGTACATAGCGGGAGGAGCGTACGAACACATACCCTCGTTAGGATATTCTTATTGGTAAATAAGCAAATAGATTTCCTAATACTGCTTATTATTATTTCTTAGCATTGCAACCCTTTAAGTTAGATGCATGCCAACGTCTTTTAAAGACTAGTCATACTTAGACTAAATCTGAACTGATATTATAAATGCAAAAGTAGTTCTGCATGTCTGTTTTACACGTTTAAACCACTAATAATAATAATCGTATGGCATTTAACAACAAACTCCCTAGTAGACTACCGACGTTAGATGTGTTTCACGACTGTGAGTCAGTATTTAAAAAGAAGTTGTTTTCTGTTGACGATTTCAGTTAGGTAGTAAGTTTAATTTATTTAGTCACTTGATTACGTGGTTTTTGTTTTTTTTCTCTCTCTTTATATGTAGCATATCATGGAAAGCTGAAATTGAAAATAGTGCATGCTGTGATTGCCTGTAAGTGGGAGATCAGTTATGAATGTTGTTAATGTATAGTTTATTATGAAAATGTATTGTATCGGCCGTTGGCAATCCTAATAAATAGATAAATAAATTTATTTTCGAACCGCGAGATCTTCGAGAAGACAGTACGGAGCCTCAAGCCGCCCGAAGGCCTCTAACTTGGCTTAACGACTACTGTCGTAGAAAGCAGCCGGGATCAACGGCTTAACGTGCCTTCCAAAGCACGGGAGCGCTCAGTAACCACTCCAAGCGGTCACATATCCAAGAACTGACCTGGCCCCACATTGCTTAACCTCGCATACCGCACGCAGTACGCGGGGCCGCGAGCGCTCCGCAAGAAATCACGGCTTGATCATGTCATCTTCTTAAAATGTCCAACAATAAAATCTTCACAAAACTTATGTTACCTAGTTAGCACCATCCTTGAATGCTTGTTCATACTTACAATCTATTAGTTCAGTTTTTTTAATATCACGTTGGTGGCAAACAAGCATACGGCCCGCCCGATGGTAAGCGATCACCGCAGCCTATGGATGCCTGCAAATCCAAGGGTGTCACATGCGCATTGCCAAACTTTTAAAAATGTATAGACTCCTTTCTTGAAGAACCCCATACTGTAGTCCCTCGGGAAAACCTCGGCATTCATTTCACAACCGGAGCGTCCGAGGGAGGAAATGCCTCCGAAACCGTACCGTACGTGACCATTTAGGTTATAAGGCGTGAGAATAAATGTCCTCCCGACGGTTGACTGTTAAACCTAAATAGAAATTCTGCGAGTCAATACGTATAGTCTATGAAACTTTTGTCTGCGAAACAAGAGAACACCGTTATCAAGGCATATGAGAGGCCTCTGCCTGGCAGTGGGACGAATTCGGGTGGATGATGATGGAGTGCTGTTCCACTCTTCACTATCTAAATTACTGTTCTCGTTTCAGGATCCTGATCGTAGCAGTACTATGCTCCCTGGGTAACGTAGGCCTCATAGAACTCCGCAAGTACCTGCTCGAGCGGGACCCACCGCCGCCCGTCATCAAAGTCGAGAACCATTCCGATGGAACCATCTTTTTGTACTAATAATTTGGTTATAAATGAGACTCATCGCTTGAAATTGTTAAACAATTGAAGGCGTGTAAAGTCAGATTCATAATTATCTGACGTAACTCCCTCTGATGTGTTCTGACGCCTGACGCATGGGACGTCACGCCAAAGCGCATCAGAGGCATGTGAACCTCAGTATCATAATCATATCAGCTGAAGGTAAAAGTACCACAATGACCGGTCTTGCGCCACCCGCTTCCAGCAGACTCCCGCGGCCTTCATCAGGTCATCAGTCTACCTCGTGGGGGGTCTACCCACGCTGAGCCTTTCGATACGTGGTCGCCACTCGAGAACCTTCCCGCCTCAACGGCTATCGGTTCTACGTGATATGAACAAACATGAATGGAGCCTGAAACATGAATGAAATGAAATCTGAATGTAAACCTAACCGTACTAAATCTATTTATGACACCGATTTCGTTCCATTGCGCCACGACCCGTCACGTAAGACAAATATGAATCCGGCTTAAGAGTCATATTTTTAAGATAAAAGATTACGTTAGTCAGCAGCGAATATTGTTTCATAATATCCTTTGGAGAATCCACAGTGTTCTCTGGTGTCACGAAATTTTAAGTTCGATAGAATTCTAAAAAGTATTTTTACCTACTGCAGACATCCATAGAATACGTTTCATTTTGAAACAAAAACATCCGTTTATCTAGCTTTTTTCAAAATGTGACTTTTTAGCCACAGCAATAAACTAACTTAACTAAATAAAAGTAAACATGAACCCACTACTACACTCCTATAGCAGCATGTGGTGGTCACATATAAATATGATGAAGGAAAGGCATCATTGTCATTGTATTTTTGACACCGCTCGATACAAACTGAAGATTACTTGATTTTATTTAATGCCGCGTATAAGTCGTAAAGTATTTACTATTTAATTTAAGCTATTGTGTATTTACTTACAAAATAAAAGTTTTAAAAGAATTATCGTCAACATTTATTAGCATATAACCACACAATACATACTTAGTTTAAGGTGTAACAAAACCTTTAATAAACACTTCCCACCGGCTTGCTGAAAAAGGAGGGTAATCTCTTCATTACCCCATCGAAATAAACACAACGCAATCAATATTCACTTTCCTTCCCCCATAACCTCTTGACCCCAACATTAAACGGCTTAAGTATACTGATTTCCCTAAGCCGCCAAACTGAAATCCGCGCAAATATCCCATAACCAACTACGAATGGCGTCGTTTCTCCCCAGGTGTCCGCAATCGCCCTTTTGGCCTTTAAGTGTCAGTTTGGGGGACGCTAGCCTGACAAATTTAAACTCACGGGGTCACCATTGTATTACTAACGGGGATGTAATTACTTTATCAACTCTAAAACCTCCAATTTAAGAGGTCTTTAAGAGTACGCAAATCCATGATAAAATTAGTGTTTTTTTAAATTTTATAAATGGTTATTACAAGTGGTTGTAAAATGAGAATGACGCAACGATCCTGACAGAGAAGTTACAACTTAGTTCTAAGTTACGAGTAAAAACCGGCCTGACAAAACAGCTTTTATCACACTCTCTGGCCTCTTTGTATTTGTGTTCATGTGTTTTGGATTAAAAAACATGCCAATCAGATGTTTCAAAAGTTTGTGGACGAGATAACTCAAACTCCTTCATTGGTAATATTATTACAAGTCATACAGTACCTAATTGACAACATTTAATTTTTTAAGCAGGCTTTTTTCCAATGAAATCAAATAGAGAATAAAAAGTTAATTAAAACCACATTTTAAAATTCTCGAAAATATCCCAATTTCATATAAATAAATCAATTTCAAAAGTTCCGCATTCTAAAAGAGAGTAAGTGACAAGTAAGGCGTCACAGCGTAGCAAATCATACAGAAGCACTGTTACTAAGACAGATTTACTAAAGAAAGTGAACTGCTGTTCTTTTTGGGCGCTCTGACTGTCACAATTTCATAGTAGTGACGTCATTAATACGATGGTAAGCTTTCTTCCATTTTCATGAATATTTAATTTGATTATTTTGTATGTAGGTATATAACATAGATTAATAAGTGGCTTGTTATTAACAAAATATGGAACTGGTTTTCCGTATTAAATGATTTAAATTTTTATTTATTTATTTAGAAAACTAATAGCTATAAAAATTATATAGTTTGGGGTTTCTTGTTAACAAATAATAAAAAAAATGAAATGTTGTACATTAATGTAAGCTAGACCTACAAGTGGACATCCGAGGTTCATAGATCTCTTGTATCTAGTTGAAAACAATTGGGCCATTAAGCCATAATCATTATTATTATGTTTTATTAAAAATGGGATTGCTCTTGGCCAGCATCTAGCCAGGGAGCAAAGATGAGACCGACGATGAAGCGAGCTCACCCAGAAGATGCCTATTCACTCGTGCCTTAAAAAGGTCTAGTTTATATGAACTCGGAAATACAAACGCCGGCAGAGAATTACAAACCTTAGAAGTGCGCATTATGAAAGATGAAGCAAAGCGCTTGGTATATGTATATGGTTGGTATTATGCTTGCCTTTGTCCAAAGGTGGACGTGTTCTTCCATATTGGGAGGACGATGATGATTATCATTTGACCTTTCTATAAAAATTGGACCCTTATTTTAAGAATGATATTAATACTTATAGGATATATAATCTTGTGCCCCATTTGTATGGGTCACCAGCACCCTGTAGTCAATCTTAATGGTCCATAAAAGGGAAATACGGGCAATGCGTGTGTAAATAATTTACCGCTATTACTGCGCGCTTGACGACGAGCGAGATGGTATTGGCAGTTCTGCAGTAGTAGTTGTAAAAACAGTACGGTAAGTCTATTTACTTTTATGGAAAACTGCCGGGAGTTTCAGAAACATTTTAATATAACAGGTCACTCACGTCTTTAAGGTTGAATATCGCTCGACATGTTTCTGACCGGTCCTTAATCATGAGTACGTGTCACAATGGCTTGTAGAGCGATATTCCTTCTTAAAGACGTGAGTGACCGATTTATAGTAGATTATACACTAAGGGGATAAAGCACTGTTTTATGTCACGGGAGCGAATTGAATCCCGAACGTAACAAAGGACTCATAATTTAACTCCTGAGCGTAGCGAGGGAGTTATAAGTTAATTCCTGAGCGAAGCGAGGGAATTAAGACTGAGTCCTGAGTGCAGTGAGGGGTTCAACCGCCCAAGACTAAAACAGTCTTATCCCCGAGGTGTATACTCTACTTTTCACACCTTATGCGAGACAAAAAAACAGGCTCAGTAGATATACACCACAGGCTACTTGGCTTCTTTGTAGCTGACAAATATTCAAAATAGACCAGAAGCACTGATTCAGACACAGACTTTACGCCTTTTACAGCTTTCCATTTGTCAAAATCGTTGTAGGCTTTTAGGTATTTTTCCTTTGACTTCTCTGGCAGCAGATTGTTGACAATGCCTATGGCATCTAATTTGATAAACTCAGGAGTCAAAACACTTTCATCACTCGACATTTTCAATATTATTTTTGAAATTAAGGCTGAGTTGCACCAACTTACGATCACAGAGCGATCAACGTTAAATATGGCGCCCGCAGCTGTCATCCCATAGAAACCTGTCAAACTTTTCATACATTCGGATTTTAACGAACACAGCTTACGATTACAGACGGTTTGGTGCAACCCAGCCTAAATCTTCTATAGGCACCTACAAGAACTCGATTTGTTCGTCACGCGTGAACAAATGAAGGCGCGCGACGTTCCAAATTCGAAAGCACAAGCCGTGGTCCTAGATTCGAAATTCGAATTTCGAACACCGTGCTCCTCCGGACCGGGGTTCACACGGAGGCAAACTTCATTTATTTTGTCAAATCAAGTAGGCCATGGCCTAGGACAAATTGTGTTTAGCAAAATTAAACTTTATGCATATAGTAATAAGAATTATGAAAAGTGAAATCATATTATTAACCAGCGGGTTATAATGAAATTCAGTACAACATTATAACCCGGCTAATACCAAGGGATTTAATGTCTTGCTTTCGGTAGGGTTTACATGACCTATAATTCGGCATTGTCGAGCATGTGGTTTGAAATAGTAGATTAAACACTAAGGGGATAAAGCACTGTTTTATGTCACGGGAGCGAATTGAATCCCGAACGTAACGAAGGACTCATAATTTAACTCCTGAGCGTAGCGAGGGAGTTATAAGTTAATTCCTGAGCGAAGCGAGGGAATTAAGACTGAGTCCTGAGTGCAGTGAGGGGTTCAACCGCCCAAGACTAAAACAGTCTTATCCCCGAGGTGTATACTCTACTTTTCACACCTTATGCGAGACAAAAAAACAGGCTCAGTAGATATACACCACAGGCTACTTGGCTTCTTTGTAGCTGACAAATATTCAAAATAGACCAGAAGCACTGATTCAGATACAGACTTTACGCCTTTTACAGCTTTCCATTTGTCAAAATCGTTGTAGGCTTTTAGGTATTTTTCCTTTGACTTCTCTGGCAGCAGATTGTTGAAAATGCCTATGGCATCTAATTTGATAAACTCAGGAGTCAAAACACTTTCATCACTCGACATTTTCAATATTATTTTTGAAATTAAATCTTCTATAGGCACCTACAAGAACTCGATTTGTTCGTCACGCGTGAACAAATGAAGGCGCGCGACGTTCCAAATTCGAAAGCACAAGCCGTGGTCCTAGATTCGAAATTCGAATTTCGAACACCGCGCTCCTCCGGACCGGGGTTCACACGGAGGCAAACTTCATTTATTTTGTCAAATCAAGTAGGCCATGGCCTAGGACAAATTGTGTTTAGCAAAATTAAACTTTATGCATATAGTAATAAGAATTATGAAAAGTGAAATCATATTATTAACCAGCGGGTTATAATGAAATTCAGTACAACATTATAACCCGGCTAATACCAAGGGATTTAATGTATTGCTTTCGGTGGGGTTTACATGACCTATAATTCGGCATTGTCGAGCATGTGGTTTGAAAATTATATTATCGCACTGCTATGGATACATATACAAAAAACCGGCCAAGTGCGAGTGACTCGCGCACGAAGGGTTCCGTACTATTATCTATACAGCATTAGATCCTTTTTTAATTTAATTAAAATATCAATATATTCTTTAATTTTTTTAACATTAATGATATCGTTAAAAAAATTCAAGCAGAAGTTTTCCCATACATTTTGAGACCAAGCGCCTGATGAACACAACGAGAAATTTTTAAAAAGCTTTTTTTATGGGAGCTTTTTATGGGAGGATACGGAGTGGTAATAGGGTTCCCGTTTTACCCTTTGGGTACGGAACCCTAAAAATGAGTAGGGAACGTTTCGTAACAATGCTATCAATTTCTCTCATACATATATGTCTTAATGCTAAATAGGAGTGGCAATTATAAACAGACTGCTTGTTGTTATATTGTTGTTGACGACCACTTTGTCATAGTTGGTAGTGACCCTGCCTATAAAGCCGGAGTTCCCGGGTTCGAATTCTGGTCGGGGCATTATTTGTGCATTTGCCACGAATATTGTTCCTGAGTCTTGGATGTTTTCTATGTATTTATCTACATAAGTATGTATATCGTCGTCTAGTTATCTATACTTCAAGCTTTGCTTATTTTGGGACTAGGTCGAGTTGTGTAAGTTTTTCCCCCAATATTTATATATATATCACACACACACACACGCTCGCGCGCGCACGCACACCCACACACACGTGCACTCACGCGCGTGCACACTCATACTCACTCACGCACAAATAATCTCCTATAAACTTTTCTAGTTTAAAAAAAATCTTAGTTCCTTTATTTTTAAGTACCTATTATTATCTATGGAAGAGCGGGGCCTCCCAATACAGGCACTGTTTGCTTACCGGGCGGCTCCATCCCTTATATCGTAAATGAAGATGTGATTTATGGAAATAAATAATTTTGTATTTATTAAATTTGTTTATATATTTTTTTCTATATTTAATTTTATTTATTTATATATCATATACTTAAAACAGCCACAATGTGCCTTACCGCTACTAAAAGCTTTACTTTGTCTAACATCATCTGTCTGAACTAATAAAGGCCATTAAGGTACAAAGCACATGTAAATTGAACCGAGACGATGCTAAAAGGCGTCGTTCAAAACGTAATATATCACGACAGACCCCGCAGAAATATAACACAGCTTGCTGTATAAACATATACTTTGTGACTTTTATTCGCACGTTGCGTTTTACGAGGGGAGGTACAAATATTCGCGGAATGAAGTAGAAGGAGGTAAAATTGTACAAAACCTCTTTGCTTGTCTAGTATGAGAACTCTTTAGAAAAATAAAATATAAATGTCAATTCAAAACCGTCTTTTGTTTTAAAAATATCGCCCTTCAAACAAAATATTTCGGGATAAACGTGCGACTATGGAGCAAATTGAATATCGTGCCGTGATAAAATTTCTCAATTCGATCTTCTCCGCAACTTATAATTAAACAACTGTACCGATATTCGAAACCTAATTATATTTGAGAGTGGCAACACTGTTCCGTCTGTCCGGTCGTTTATTATACCTATCCCTTTCTAGCAAGTACTACATCCATCTCCCTCGCACATTTCCCCTTCCACCCTTGGCAGTCGCCATTGGGTTTCGCGCGAATTCTATGATCATTGGCATTCTGTTTTTCGAACTGGACGGTCGTGCGAGCTAAACTGCTGGTGAGTCTTAAAGATTTTATTCCAGTTTAGCTACCTATATCAGCGAAAAACAGTTTCTAACGGCTTTTGCCGTTCGAAATATAAGTTTATAAATTTACTGTCCTTTTTTTTTTATCTAGCAAATAGAAGATAATTCAAATCCAGACCTGGCACAATATCTAGTGCTGGAATCCATGATGGATTCGGATGGCATGGCGTCCCAACAGTCACGCAAGCGAAATGCTTCGCCAACGTCTGGGCCCAGCGCTAAAAAGACTGCTATATCTCAAAATGATGAGATAATAGGTACTTTGGTACAACAGGTGAGTCAAATCCAAAATGTCTTGCAACAACTAACGAGTTTTAATAATACCCGTTACTTTGAACCCATGCCACAAGGCGAGATCCTTGATAGTGCTCATACAGACACTGATGAAGACGGGATCGGCTTAGATACAAGTGGCGAGTTATTTAAAGATGATACTGATCCTTCCACGTAGGAAGATTTTTCATTAAATGTTTATACAGTTTTGAAAGAACCAGCCATCTTAAAGACAGACCCTTCCCGCTTAGATAAACTGAAATCAATTCAACATTTTGAAACCCAGGACTGGTCGGAAGTCCGTTATTCGGATACCCAAAAAAGATTTTGTTCTACCCCCGGATTTACCGATTTGGAGTGCAATGATGAAATTAAGCCATACGATAAATTCAATCACCTAAGTATTACTGAAAAGGGGTTTGCGGCTATTACGCAAGGGCTAACAAAACAACAAGAATCGGTAGAAAAAGGGATCAGGTCACTTTTGAGCTGGTTAAAAACGACCGAAATTGTTGATTTAGCTACAATAGAAAGTAAGATAAAAGAAACTTTTTCTGAAGAATTTCAAACCATTTCTAATGACCTGTTACAAATGACGTGCGGTCACCGCGCTGATTTAATACAGCAGCGGCGGGACTCGATTTTACGCTCTGTCAAAGATGAAATTCATTAAAGCTAGTCTTCGTAAAATACCCCCCACTTGCGAGTTCTTATTCAATCCACAAGCCTTTTCATCGATAATAGAAAAGGCCGGAGGTATGAACAAAATCTTTTGGCCCTTGAAACCCAGTACTAGTAAAGCGCCAACCAGTGCTTCGAATTATAACTCGGGCAAACAATCAAAAGCGCCAGCGCATGGCTATAAAGAGGTTAGTTTTCCTAATACGTCCCAGTACAATGGGAGACAAATGGCTCCAGCGCATGGATCGCCTTATTACCCATTCATGCTTCCTCCTGCGCAAGGAGTGCCAATATTTAACCAGGCAACCATGCCTATGCCCACACGACCCGCGCAGGGTCAGACATTTCGAGCTAAGAACCCTCGAAGTAACAATTTCAAACAAAATAGAGGAGGCCTCTCCACAAGGGGTCGCTCAAAAGGGAATTTCTGACTCGAAGCTCCGAGCAGAGTGCCTACAAAGTTACCTTGCTATATGGGAGTCCTTACAGGCTCCCCACCACATATTGACGGTTATAAAAGAAGGGTACCGTATATATACCATTCAACTCAAAACCCCCACTAATGATGCCACAATTAACGCAGGGCAAATTGGTAACAGTGCCGTACTCCAAGGAAATGGAGACATATATACATTCGTTAAAGGCTGCGGGAGTCCTGGAGAGTGCCCAACTTTCCCCAAGCTTCCTGTCAAGTCTATTTCTCAGAGAGAAAGACAATGGAACATTTCGACCAGTGTTCAATCTAAAACAGCTCAACAAATTCATTCATATAAGCAAATTCAGATTAATAAATCAACAAAAGGTTCCGACATTTCTCCAACCCAACGATTGGTTGAAAAAAATAGATTTGTCCAACGCATATTTCCATATACCGGTCGTGCCAGGGCACCGGTGATTCTTAAGGCTAGTGTTCCAAAACGAACTATTGCAAATGACCTGCTTGCCTTTTGGTTTGGCAACAGCACCAAAACTGTTCGCAACATTCACCAACTGGGTAGCCCAGCTCATCCGGAGCAAAGGGATACGCGCCCTAGTGTACCTAGACGACTTTCTCCTGGCCAATCAAAGTCAGAATCCTCTGAGGAGGCAGACGGATCACGTAATACACCTGTTGGAATCCTTGGGATGGCAAGTCAATTACAAAAAGTCCGTGTTACAACCTCAATCCCAACTAGAGTACTTAGGCATAGTGTGGGACCCACTGAACAATGTCAAATATTTACCAACCCGAAAAGTTCTGACGTTACGGGAAAAAGTCCATCATGCCCTCATGGCGAAGGCACTATCTCTAAAAGAATTACAGAGCCTAATAGGAGTACTGAACTTTGCAAGCATCGTAGTACAGTACGGACGCCTGCACTTCCGGAATTTATTAAAATTCTCCAACAAAATCCTGAAAGAGCATCCCTTGAAAACATTAACATTACCAACGGACACAATAACGGACCTGGTATGGTGGAACTGTCACTGTCAGTTTCACTCGCCTCTACACTCCCAATGTGTCAAACATTACCTGTCAACCGATGCATCAGGGAAAGGATGGGGAGCGCAATTAGACAACATCCAGCTAAGCGGCTTGTGGGGACCGCAGGAACTAGCACTACACTCGAACATGAAAGAGATGCTGGCTATACTGAAGGTGCTGAGGCAACAGTACCAGCTCTTAGCAGACACCACGGTCTCCATCCAATCCGACAACAGAACAGTTCTTGCCTTTCTGCGGAACGAAGGGGGAACGAAATCGGAGGGGCTGATGGACTTAACATACCAAGTATTTCGTATCCTTCAGTGTTACAATATACAACTCAACCTACATCACATACCGGGCAAGTACAACACGGAAGCAGACCACCTGTCGCGAGACTCGGCACACCCAGAGTGGCATCTCCTCCCGAACTTAACCAAGACAGTCTTCGAAAAGTGGGGAATCCCCCAAATAGACCTCTTTGCCTCGCAGAGAGCCCACGTTGTGAAACGATATGCGACACTGGATGCAATGGACGAGAAAGCGGAATTTGTAGATGCGTTCTCCCAACAATGGACTTACGATCTAGCTTGGATATTCCCACCTCCGTTTCTAATACCAAAAGTCCTGTCGCACCTAAACAATGCAAAAGGCATATACCTGTTTGTAGCCCCCTGCTGGGAGAAAGCATTTCGGAGGCCCAACTTGAAGAGCCGAGCAATAGCATCACCCTTTACAGTGTACAACATATCTCAGGTGTTAATCGACACCAATACAAACAAACCTCCAGGGAAAGTACAAGACCTGCATCTCGAGATATGGAAATGTGGGGGTGGGCCGAAACACTAACCACATGGACACCCGAGCAACTGGAGCTACTGGGGTCAAGCTGGCGAGACTCTACAAAAAAGTCTTACAATGCAGCTTGGAAGAGGTGGTGCACATGGAGCCTTCAGAACAAGGTGAGTTGTCATAACTCATCTGGCTCTGACCTAGCTAAGTTTTTATCAGATCTCTATCTGAAATTCCAGCTATCCTATAATACCATTCTGTTCCATAGATCTGTGGTAGCAACATTATGTAACCCAAATAGCCATGATAAACTTAGTACACATCCCCTTGTTATTCGGATCTTGAAATCTGTAGCTAACAAAAATCCCAGAACCCCCAAACCTCCGATTTGGGATGTGGATATTCTCTCCAATTGGCTTAGACAAAATTTTAATAGAGATGCTAACCTGTTTGATTGTTCCCGAAGAACAGCATGTATTCTTCTACTCTGCTCTGGTCGGAGAGTACATGATCTAACTCTGCTTTCCATTGACCCAAGGTCTTTTACAATCTCAGATAATGAAATAATATTCTGGCCGCTTTTTGGGTCAAAAACAGACGGCCACAACTACAGGCAGTCAGGTTGGAAACTAAGATCTAACCCAGATGATCAGTCAATAGACCCAATTTTCTGGGTTAAATCCCTTATTGAATTGTCAAAGGACAGGAGAAACACTTGCAAAAGTAACAACCTGTTTCTAACAGTGCGTGGCCCTCCTAAAAATGTATCTAGAACAGTAATTGCAAATTGGATAAAAACTTTATTACAGGATGCTGGCATCACAACCTCCGCTGGGAGTATGAGGTCAGCTGTGGCTTCTAAAAATTGGACCAATAACTTCCCTCTGGATGACATACTAGCAAGGGGAAATTGGAGATCAGGACAAACTTTTGCAAGATTTTATAGAAAAGAAGTATTAAATGCAAATAATGCAGATTCTGTTCAAAACCTGTTCTTGCCAGTGCATTAATAAGCATAATGCCATGCATTACTTTTATACATATACCTCTCCTTTAATTTAGATCAATCAAGATTATTTATTATCTATTGGATGTTATTGACCTATAACAAACTTTGATTATCAAATACTCATGTAAGTGTAAGTACTCAACATACTATTAAATATCCATTATGTACCTATATGAGATGATACATGAGATTTTCAAATATATAAGATAATTATATGTAGACATAACTTATGAGTTAATTAAAGCAAAATAAAGAATGTATAACAAACATAATCATAACTGCCTATAGGCTGTAGGAGTGTATATGATGTACATTGATTAATAACTATAATAATTACCTAACTGTAAGGCCATGCAGAAGAACAAATGGATAAATAAAAACACTGTTATTGAAAAAGCTTTTTATTGTTGACACCTAAACAACAACATTAAATTCGAAATAACTAATTTCTTCACTTGTAGCCTCCCACTTTCAGGGAGATGTGGAACTCTTCCTGTTGGAGTGACAGAAGGAAGTGGTCTACAATGAACTTACTGGCCTCTTTTCACCTTACTCTTACTTCTAATTCTCTCTTGTTCCATAACTGTACTTTTAGTAAAATAATTACTATTCATGAACATATGAAATTGGTAATGTTCACTTGACTAGCCTCCTACAAAGTTCATGACTGGCTCCCTCGACACATTTACACATAAAGGTTAGATAAATTTTTATAAGCATCACATTGGCATTCTACCCTTCCACCAGGCGATAACAAACACGTCTCAAATATAATTAGGTTTCGAATATCGGTACAGTTGTTTAATGACGGCGTTTTACACTAAAATAAAACGCTAATTAAATAACTTACCATATTCGAAACCTACAATTTTCATATCTGCCTGGTAGTACGAATAAATATTTGATATTATGAGACAATGATCATAGAATTCGCGCGAAACCCAATGGCGACTGCCAAGGGTGGAAGGGGAAATGTGCGAGGGAGATGGATGTAGTACTTGCTAGAAAGGGATAGGTATAATAAACGACCGGACAGACGGAACAGTGTTGCCACTCTCAAATATAATTAGGTTTCGAATATGGTAAGTTATTTAATTAGCGTTTTATTTTAGTGTAAAACGCCGTCATTAATGAAATGAGAGCCGTCGACGGGAACCAGTGCCCTGCTAAAACCATGATTTACAAGTGGCATGGCCTCTTTAAACATGGCAGAGAGTCAATTGAAGACGACCCTCGCCTAGGACGGCCGATTGAAGTCACATCGTCGGATATCGTTAAAAAAGTTGAAAAACTCGTACTAGAAGATGCTCGACTTAAAAAGAAACAATTAACTGCATTAGTTGGTGTATCAGATACAACAATTTTGAGGATCCTACATGACCATCTTGGCATGACAAAAGTGAGTACCGAGAATGCTCAAACCGCAGTAGATGATACAACGCGTTGAAGCATCGAAGCAATTTTTGAATCTGTGCGGTGACAATCCTACCCACATATTGGAACGAATTGTGACTGGAGACGAGACTTGGGTTCATCATTTTGAACCTGAGTTGAAACAAGAGTCCATGCAGTGGCATAAGAAGGGTGCACCACCTCCAAAGAAGTTCAGGGTATCAGAATCAGCTGGAAAGGTGATGGCTACGATTTTTTGGGATTCTAAAGGTATTCTCATGATCGACTACAAGGACAAGGGTGTTACGATAACTGGGACATATTATGCAATGTTATTGGAAAGACTACGTGAAGCCATTAAAGAAAAAAGGCGGGGAAAACTGTCAATGGGTGTGTTGCTATTGCACGACAATGCACCGGTTCACAAGAGCCATGTTGCGACTACTGCTCTTAACAGGTGCGGCTTCGAACCCCTGGTTCACCCACCCTAGAGCCCGGATCTGGCCAGCGATTATTATTTGTTACTAAATTTAAAAAAAGAACTACGAGGAAACATTTTTGTGACGATGAAGAAGTGAAGGAGGCTCTTTCGGCCCATTTTGAGAGCAAAGATAAAAAATATTTTTAGATGGTTTACATAAATTAATTAGTCGATCTGAAAAATACATTAAACTCGAGGGTAAATATATTGAAAAAGAAAAATACTTCGAATGTTTTATTTAATTTGCAAATACTTCATTCCGCGAATATTTGTACCTCCCCTCGTACAATACAATACATTACAAATATTCGTTTTTGGTCACTGTGAGCGACGCAATTAGAGTTCTTTAAAACTACCCGTTATTATGTATTTGTCACAGCAAGGGAGTGCGCGGGGAGAGCGCGGTGCGCGGAAGCGGGGCGACCGTTACTTTACCGCATCGCAGCAAATTCAAACCAGTCGATAAGTTGACATACGCTATTGCACTCGCCGCACGCTCTCTGAACTACTCATTTTGTTTGTATACCGACCTTTTTCAAAAATATAAGTTTTGTCGTGATTTTTGGCTATTTTTCATCGTGAAACGAACCCGGAACGCTACAAAAGTGGTCTTCGAGCCGGATCTTGATGTTCTTCACGCCGCCGTCAACAATAATGGTCAAAACACGCAATACCGTACGAAAAGAGCAGGGGGTAAGGAAAACTACTGCTACTGCTACCGAGGTCGACCAATGCAAAGCAACTACAAGTGCAATTCAAGATGTTGAAGAAAAAGTGCAACCTGACAAAACAATATTGTTAGAAGCCGGAAGTGTTAAATCCGAAATGCCATTACGGTCCGAGATGGCAAAACCTAACCAACCTACCTTCCAAAAATCTTTGTCAAAAAGATCTTCATCATCCTCCTTCCAAGCACGTAAAAAACGGCTAGAATTAGAGGCGGCCGAGGCAAAAGCACGAATTGAAATGCAGCTTATCAATAAACGCTTAGAAGCGGACCTTGCCGAATTAGAAGAAGAATACAGTCCACAGCCATCAGTTACCGATAAACAAAGTGATGTTGCTAGATGGGTAGAACGCAGCCAAATGGAATTGGAGTCACAGCATGCCACCAAGCAGGAAGAAACTTCAGGCGTGCTGTGCCCGCCGGCAAAGATGGATGCCGGCACTGACGGTCCAATTCAACAGTTAGCCTGTGTACTTAAGGATATGATGACTACCTCTGCATGCAACCACAACAATAATAATAATTTACTTAGCCGCATCAGCACACCCAAGGATCTGCCGCTGTTTGCTGGCGACTCGATGGAATGGCTCCAGTTTAAGATGGCCTACGAAGAGTCCACCCGATTATGCCAGTTTAGTGATTCGGAGAACTTGTGGCGCCTACGAAAGTGTCTTCGTGGCGCAGCCAAGGATGCTGTTCAGGCGTTACTCATCACGGCGACCTCTCCTGAAATCCTTATGTCCACGCTGGAACTACAGTTCGGGAACCCAGATGGAATCTTGTCTCGTATAAAGCAAGAAATCAAGAAATTAAATCCTGTATCTACAGAGTATCACAAAGATATTGTTGTGTTTTCAAATAAAATAAAAAACTACGTTGCCGCTGTACTTGCCCTTGGCCGTGAAAATCACCTTGAAGATTCGAGTCTAATCACTGTTGTGTTATCAAAACTACCTACTATCCTTTTGTCTAAATGGGCCGACTACAGTTATTCACAAAAGTCGCGCAACACTGCAAGTACCACGACTAGACTCGACCAACTATCGGATTTTCTCAATCAAGAAGCAATTAAAATATCACAGTGTAGTGTATCGTTAATAAACACACCAAAAGACAATTATAGGCGTAAATATGCGGACAATAGTGCTACAAATTCGCAAACAATATTACTACAAAGTCAACAAAGTTATTCAAAGTGCCGTTATTGTCATGGACCGAATCATAATCTACCCGATTGTAAAAAGTTCAAGAAGTCATTAAGAAAAGATCGCTGGAGTTATGTTAAACGGTTTGGACTATGTTATAAGTGCCTGTTACGTCATTCCGATAGACAGATGTGTCCGGCACCCGTGTGCGATATTGATAACTGTGGCCTGGCGCATCACCGCTTGTTACATTTCGTGCCTAGTGAAAAACAATGCGAAAACAATAACAGTGCAGTACAAGTGACCGAAATCGAGGCTGAATCCAACTCCCAAGTAGTGGCGCATATGAACTCGTCTACGAAAGTTTTATTAAAAGTAGTGCCGGTAAATATCCACGGACCGCGCGGTGTAATTAAAACTAGTTGCCTGCTTGACGATGGATCTTCTGTGACGGTAATAAGTGCTAATCTCGCAGAGCGGGCGGGGTTGCGCGGACGCCGGGAGTGCATGCGTGTGCGTGGCGCTTGGGACAATACTGAACTAGTGTGCGATTCCTACCTGGTCGATTTAGCATTATCTAACCGAGATGGACATATGTTTACGATTAAGGCGCGAAGTGTTAATGAACTTAATTTACCTAGCCAAAGCATGAACTTAGTGAACTGTGATAACTTTATGCATTTGCAAAGGCTTAAAAATGACTTATGTTCCGAGCAATTAAAACCCGAGATTTTAATAGGCCAAGACAATTACCACCTACTGTTACCCTTGGAAGTTGTCACTGGTAATCCTCACGAACCTTGTGCCACGCGCTCTCCGCTTGGTTGGTGTTTACACGGGAAGATTCCCGCGCGTATGACGTCATCTGTGCACGCGCCACAGCCTCACTCAACATTGTTTATCAGCAACAATGACGTCAGCGATGACGTGACTGAGAATAAACGACTGCTGCAAAATCTACACGAAGAAGTCCGTCTGTCTTTTAGTTTTGACTCACTGGGCATAGCTAGTAAGCCCCGTGAGAACCAGAACGACGTATGTGCCCTGGAAAAATTAGACAAGACTGCTAAACTGGTTAATGGGAGATGGTACGTCGGACTGCCGTGGAAGAATGAAGCCAACGTGATGCCAGACTCATTTCCTCACGCACTGTCACGTCTCAAAGCAGTGGAGCGAAAGATGGAGAAATGCGAGGGGTACAGAGACAGATACAACGACCGCGTTCAGCACCTATTCGACAACGATTACGCACAGGAATTGCATGATACGAAAGAAAGCAGCAAAACATGGTACCTCCCTCATTTCGGAGTGGATAACAAAAACAAGAAGCGTCTGCGTCTTGTGTTTGATTGTGCTGCGCAAACTAATGGATTGTCCCTAAACGACTACCTACTTAAGGGCCCGGACCTACTAAGGTCACTATTTGGAATAATGTTGCGGTTCCGAGAGCAAAGAATTGGTATAACCGGCGACATTAAAGATATGTTCTTGAGGGTCAAGATACGAGAGGAGGACCGAGATGCGCTGCGATTTTTATATAGAAACGATCCTAAAGGACCCGTGAACACTTACGTCATGACTTCTCTTATATTTGGAGCTACCTGTAGTCCCTTTGTAGCCCAATATATAAAAAATAAGAACGCCGAGCGTTTCGAAGCAACGATGATGCCGGCGTGTGAAGCTATATACAATCAACACTACGTTGATGATTATATAGACAGCGTGCCAGACGAAAATACTGCAATCGAACTGATAAGAAACATAAAGTCAATTCATCAGCAAGGTGGCTTCGAGTTACGTAACTGGACTTCAAATAGTAAACGAGTTCTCGAGTCCATGCCAAAAGAAACTCTCGGTGAAGCAGCAGTAAAGTTCAAAATCGGAGAACAATATGAAAGCGAACGAACACTTGGGTTAATTTGGTTTCCTCATGAAGATGCACTGGGGTTCGATGTTTCGTTCAAGAAGATCCCTGAAAATATAATTAACGGAACACAAAGGCCGACAAAAAGGGACATGTTAAGAGTTGTCATGTCCATATTCGACGTCTACGGATTTTTATCTCCGTTTACAATTAATGGCAAACTTATTTTGCAACAATGTTGGCAGCTAAATATCGATTGGGACGACCAAATACCAGACGCAATATATGAAAAATGGTGCCATTGGGTTAATTGTTTGAAATCACTACATGACATAAAACTGCCCAGATATTATTATAACGCAGCAAACCTGAACATGAACGCGCCGGAATCGAACCCGGCGCCGACCGCCGACTCTAACCACCCAGCCGCTGAGCCTGCGCTCGACCGGCCGCTGCCGATACCGAGCGCCAGCGACGCCCGCTATACAAACCTACAGCTACATATGTTCTGCGATTCGTCTGCTAAAGCGATGTGCACCGTTGCATACTGGCGCTGGGAAGATAACTCGCATGTAAACATTGCATTTGTGGCTAGCAAGTGCCGCGTTTCGCCTAACAAGTTACAGTCAATACCTAGACTTGAATTAAATTCAGCTGTTTTAGCTGCTAGATTGGCTGACACTATAACGAAAGAGCACAAAATAAAAGCGGATCGAAGAATATTCTGGAGCAACTCGAGCACAACATTGCACTGGATAAGAAATAAGTCGCGCACCTATAAACCGTACATAGCCAATCGCTTAGGAGAAGTAGACGAACTTACCTACACTGATGAATGGAGATACGTTCCGACGCACCTTAATATAGCGGACGTAGGTACACGAGAAGCATACGATGTTACTATTCTGCAGAATCAATGGCTTTATGGACCGGCGTTTTTATACGATAATGAGCGCACTTGGCCAAAGGATTTTTTGCAACCTACAATGAATGAAATTGAATTAGAATGCATTTCAACTATACAAACTGCAGATAAAGACTTACCTGTTCCTGAGGCTACAAGATTTTCGTCCTGGCTGCGTCTGCTCAGAAGTACCTACACAGTTTTGATGTTTATAAAAAAGTGTCGTAAACTTACCGATGACGTCACTCTCGAAACAATGGAGGAAGCCGAGCGCCTGTTGTTAAGATATTCGCAGGCACAGACATTTAACGACGAAATCAATATCCTAAAAAATGGTAAATACATACAAAAGTATAGTAAATTACTTACCTTATCTCCATATCTGGATGAGTACGCGGAGTCCTGCGCGTCGGGGGCCGAATCGATGCTGCTACCGACGTGTCACCTGAAACTAAAAGACCGGTAATTCTAGATGGACGAGATTACATAACCAGATTGATTGTTAAGTCTTACCATATCAACGCTGCTCATGAGAATCAAGAGACTGTGGTGAATAATCTTAAACAAAAATATTGGATCATTAAACTTCGTCCCACAGTTAAAAGTGTTGCGGCTAAATGTATGATCTGCAGATTAAAAAAAAGTAGACCTGAAATCCCAAGAATGGGTAACTTACCTGAGGCACGGATGGCTCATCACCAGCGACCCTATACATACTGTGGTTTAGACCTGTTCGGTCCTTATGAGGTCACGATTGGGAGGAGACGAGAGAAGAGGTACGGAGTGATATTCACATGCCTCACCGTACGAGCCATTCACTTAGAGACGGTCGCTTCTCTGACGACCGATTCTTTGATTATGGCCCTTCGACGTATGGCGGCGAGGCGGGGATGGCCTAAGCATATTTATTCAGACAACGGTACAAATCTCCGTGGTGCTGATGTCGAACTGAAAAGGGCAATTCAAGAACTGAAGAATGATGAGGAGCTTCACAATACTGCCATAAATCGTGGGACTAAATGGACCTTCATTCCGGCCGCAAGCCCACACTGGGGTGGGGCTTGGGAAAGGCTCATAAGAAGCGTGAAAAGCTCGCTAAAAGTTGTCTTAAAAGAACGAGCCCCTAGGGAAGAGACGTTTAATACCTTTCTCGCTGAGGTGGAAAATATTGTGAACAGCCGACCCCTAACACACGTTTATGTAGAACCTGGAAGTGAAGAATCGTTAACACCGAATCACTTTCTTTTGGGGTCATCGTCGAACTTACCTCAAATGGGCATTTTCGATGACTCGGAGTTTTTCTTACGAAAACAGTGGCGAATCGCGCAAAGGCTTGCCGATTCATACTGGAAACGATGGGTACGAGAAGTGTTGCCCGATATGCTACCGCGACAAAAATGGAACAAGGAACAAAGGCCCTTGCAAGTGGGAGACCTGGTTTTTGTCGTCGACCCTGCTGGACCCCGAAACATTTGGCCGCGGGGCATAGTCGAGCAAACTTTACCCGGCAAAGATGGGCGAACCAGAATGGTTAAGATAAGGACGAAAACCGGAGTCCTTACCCGATCTGCCGGACGCGTCGCGCGAATACCTATTGGAGAAGAGTGCTGCTAGGGCAGCACTGGGGTGGGGTATGTGAGCGACGCAATTAGAGTTCTTTAAAACTACCCGTTATTATGTATTTGTCACAGCAAGGGAGTGCGCGGGGAGAGCGCGGTGCGCGGAAGCGGGGCGACCGTTACTTTACCGCATCGCAGCAAATTCAAACCAGTCGATAAGTTGACATACGCTATTGCACTCGCCGCACGCTCTCTGAACTACTCATTTTGTTTGTATACCGACCTTTTTCAAAAATATAAGTTTTGTCGTGATTTTTGGCTATTTTTCATCGTGAAACGAACCCGGAACGCTACAGTCACCAAACAGATTTAACAGACGACAACAAACATAAATGATTTATTAACCTACCTTATAAGATGTTCCACCTTTTACCTGTAATATGATACAATAAACGACTCATTCATTTTTAGGATTCCGTACCCAAAGGGTAAAAACGGGACCCTATTACTAAGACTTCGCTGTCTGTCCGTCCGTCTGTCTGTCACCAGGCTGTATCCCAAGAACCGCGATAGTTAAACGGTTGAAATTTTTCAGATGTATTCCTGTTGCCGCTATAACAACAAATATTAAAAACTGGCCAAGTGCATGCAAGTCGTACTCTTTGCCGTTTTTAGGGTTCTGTTGCCAAAAAACGGAACCCTTATAGATTCGTCGTGTCTGTCCGTCCGTCCGTCCGTCCGTATGTCACAGCCGATTTACTCGGAGACTATGAGCACTACAATTATGAAATTTGCTAGGAAGATGTATGCTATGAACCGCTATAGAAATATGATGTGAAATTACGAAAAAAATATTAAACTGAGGGGGGGGGGCACCCCATACATGTAACAGGAGGCTCAAAATTTTTTTTTCAATGCACATATGCGTGTGGGGTATCTATGGATAGGCCTTCAAAAATGACAGAGGTTTCTAAAATACATTTCCATTTAAGTCAACTGTTTGTGAGACAGCTAATAAGCTGTCAAAGTCATAATAATTGTGTCCCCCTATGAAGTGTAAGATTCTGAAAAAAATCAAGATGATATAAATACTTTCCACGATTTTTGGTTTGAACAAGATAGGTTTAACGGTTTTTGAGGTATTGCTGAAAAACTGTCTTGCCCAAACAAAAGGGCGTAAGTTCCGTGACTTCCCTATGAAGATACGACCTTTTTTATTAACTGTATTGTATACTGGTTTTAAATGTAGATTAGGAGGTGTCGGTACGGAACCCTTCTCTGTGCGTGACCCGACACGCACTTGGCCGGTTATTTATAGATAATGGTACGGAACCCTTCATTCGCGTTTCCGACTCTCACTTAGCCGGTTTTTATTTATAATGGCATAAGACAACAGACGGTCTTTTCATTATAATCATCATATTATTATCAGCCGAAGGACGTCTTCTGGTGGAGTTGCTGGACATAAGCCTCCCAAAGAGTGCCACAATGACTGGTCCAGCTCCACTCGCATCCAGCGGAGCTATTTGCATAGCATAGGTGAATTAAATTTAAAACCAATTTCTTAATTAAAATTGAAAAGAACCATAAAACGCGTAGCAAACATCCAAAACCTTCCTAAAATCGGTTAGAAACTTTAGTATTTTACAAGTGACTACTTTAACGTTTTATGTATTAAAAATGTCACATACATTCATAACGGTCTTGTAATTAACAGCCTCACGTTACTATACGTACTGATAGAGTTGGAATGTGAATAAGTAAAACGGTGACTGTCTCAAACACATGATTTCAATAATACAATTTGACTGACAACTAAACATAAAAATAAAACTATAACAAAGTAAAGTTAAACTAAACTAAATCTAATCTAATATTGATAGAGTTGATATTTCTTTCTAAGTTCTATTAACCACAAAAAAACCGAAAAGTCACCAGAGCTTCCGAATATGCGCAGTATTGAAAGTGAGGGACCTGCATTTTGTCTCTAGCTGTATGTCGATGCAACGAAGCCTCAAATCGAAAAATATGCCTTTCCGACCTCTGCAGTATACAATAAGTAATGAATGAGTCACTGAAAAATTTAGGTAGAAAGAGTTCACGTACGTGCAGTCAGCATCAAAAGTAGCTATGCATATGAATGGGTCAGAAGCTCTTATTCCCTTGTAATGAAGACTTTTGAGCTTTTCAAATCTGACTGTACGTTCGTAGACTGACAAACTGTATTTCTCTTCCAGCCCACGTTACCATCAGTTTTCTTACTAAGAAAATCCCCTAAAGCTTGATTGGTCAAATGTAACATGTCTCGTAACTCTAGTATTAGGCTCAGAACGAAGACAAAACTGCTGGTATAATCTGCACACGGTAGCGATTGATTGCGTACTTTTACTCTCTACGTGTACGACTTTGACACGAAAAATAAAGGCGATTTTGAGTTGGCTGCTATCGCACCAAATGTGGCCGTAGTTGTGATGTCAACAGTCGCTCTTCGGAGCACAACCCATTATATAAGCGTTAGAAAATACACAAGGAGGCAGCCTTTCATTAAGTAGGCTTAAGGTATCACGAAATCCGCAGAAGAGCCAAGGTAACCGACATAGTTCGAAGAATTGTTAAACTTAAGTGGCAGTGGGCGGGTCTTATTGCCCGGCGAACCGATGGCCGGTGGGGCCAGCGAGTTATCGAGTGGTGACCACGTACCGGACGACGCAGCGTTGGAATGGCCCAAGCAGCCCACGAGGTGGGCTGATGACCTGGTTAAGGTTAAGGACTCCACTGGATGCGGGGGGTCCATGACCGGTCGGTGTGGCGGTCTCTGGGGGAGGCCTATGCCCAGCTGTGGACGTCGATCGGCTGACAATGATGATGATGATGATGATGATGAAGGTATCACTGAGAGTGGGTTTGTACAACGATTCGCACAGCACGTCCCTCAAGCGGGTCAAAAGGCTGAACCTGGCATCCAGGGGCGCTCGCCGCCGCCAAGATTATAGTTTTGATTGTCGTACATCCCACTGCTGGGCACAATCATCAGGAGAGGGATTATATAATATTACTACTTATTTCTTCTTATTCTCTGACTACTTATGTTGCGAGTATACTAGTTTTTTTTATACCACGTCGGTTGAAAACAAACATACGGCCCGCCTGATGGGAAGCGGTCACCGCAGCCTGCAATTCCAGGGATGTCACATGCGCGGTGCCGACCCTTTAAAAATGTATACATTCCTTTCTTGAAGAACCCCATACTGTAGATCCTCGGGAAAACTTATTTTCTAGTCGTCATCGTATCGTTTTCGTGTACTGTAAAAAGTCCCTTAGAAATCAATTCGGACTACGTCGGTGCATCGTTAACAAGAAATCACAGGCGGTGCAGTATGCCCGTCGACAGAGAGGTCTATTTTTGTCCATCACTTCCGATCCCACGGATTTCAATGTCTTTTGTACCTACCTAATACTTGCTTCCACGCGCTGACATGTCAGAAAGAGTACGTGTAACACATTGATATAGGTAATGATTTTTCTTACTTGTTTTTTTATTTATTTTATTTACCGACTTCAATAGAAGGAAGGAGATACTCAGTTCGTCGGCACGTTTGCTTATTTTTTTTATTTACAATAGAAAATTGATACATTGGTATAACGGAAAAGTATCGTTAAACCCTATCGGGTTTGTATCGACACCGAAATCGTGAACAATATTGTTAATAAGCTTACTTACGAGCTAATTGTATGACACATTGGAAAAAAAAAGAAAAAAAAAATTGTAAGTATGTTCCACGATAACTCTTGACCATGTTGGCGGATTTTGATATTTCTTTTTTTTGTTTCAAAGCAGGTACCCCGAAATTGGTCCCATATAAATTTGGTAAAGGTCTGATGATGGGATCTAGGAGGAATCGAGGGAACTCCTCAAATTTGATAGGCACGCATTTGCCGATTTCGGTATTTTCTGTAGGTAACCAAGCATTGGCTCACGGAAACCACAAATAGTGGCATAGCAAAGTACAAAATTGGCGTCGGTTTTTTTTGGTATAAATTATTTTTAATAATAAGAATAATATAATTTTCTCATACGGGTTGGGGTCGGTACCACCACCACCACCACAATATCAGCCGAAAGACGTCCACTGCTGGACATAGGCCTCCCCCAATTCCATGGGGGGTAAACGCCATAATCGCCACGCTTGGCATGCGGGTTGGCGATCGCAGTATCTCCATCGCACTTCAGGGATGCTGCTGCCCATCCCCCGGTGGTCTTGGCCGTAGTTTTAGGACATACCCGGGTCCAATATATTTTGTATTGTGTACCGAACTATTTGGCCACTTTGACTCTACGTATTATATGACGCTGACTGTACGACGTTGGAAAGGACAGCTATAGTTACTCGTATTTATAAAAAGTCTGCCAGACGTATTATATTGTTGGAAACGGTTTCATCTCAGCATAATAATACCTAAATAATAATAATAATTGCACCACAAAAAAGAAAAATGATTACACTAAGTTTACATAATAATGGTAGCAACAGGCGGTCATATCACTTTAAGCGATCTCTTACAGACAACCTTTAGCATATCAATTTGGAATGCGAACAATAATATACGACTTTGAACAATCTATAACCATTGTCTATCATTTTCAAGGTCTCTACCTATACTTGTGAGGTTATATATATGTTTTCAACTATACATTACTTTGAAGCCTGGAATCGACACCGTCTGCCTTTCACATCGACTAAAACATTCATCCAACCTCAAAACCGTCGTAATTCAAAAAGATAACAACTCCGACCCATATATTAGACTCTTACGCTCTTTCAGAGTTAAGTTTATCGCTAATACGTAGAGTAAGACACGTCACTTACACTCGAGTTATAAATGAGGGAGTAATCTATAAACGCCGCTGACTACCAAAGGCGTCGGGTTGTGTGTCATCTTGATAGGCTGGGCATGGTTGGATGTGTCGTATTTGTGGATGTATTAGGGTGATCCTTGTATAATGTAATTGACGTGAATTTGCACTTTTCAAGATTGCGTGTTGACTAATTTTAAAATGAGCGGCTCTCTTCTAGAAGACTGTTTCAGTATGTGAGTTTATGTTGCACCTACATGCTTAGGTAGAATCAGAATCAGATGTGCATCTTTAAAAAAAAAAAAGCCATTTGTTATTGACCCCTATTTAGGGTTCCGTAGTAAATGAGGAACCCTTATAGTTTCGCCATGTACGTCCGTTCGTCCGCCGCTTAGCTTATCAGTAATTGTTACTACTAGAAACAGTAATTTCTTTAAAACACTAATTTAGAAATAATGAATTTTGAGTGCCGTTATGTGGTTTCAATAAGTATTTCTGTAAAATGCTTTCACTTTTACAGCTTAAACTTATATATACTCGTAATCCCTATTGTAAAACGCTCAGTCAGACGTCGAGAATTCCGATATAGAATCCAATATTCCCTCTGGTCTATAAAAACGGCAATATGAGTAGCTAGAAATCGACTATCTGTACGAAAATACTCGTAGTTTTGTAACATGTATAAATGGCAATGTCAGCTTGCTTTTAAATCAAAACTGAAATAGTTTCTTCAAAAAAAAGTTACTACTCTGAGTACTCTGTATCAGAGCTGGAAGAGAGTTATGCAGTTATTGTATTTTTATAATTTTAATTCTTTTTTTTACAATTGTAATGTGAGATTTTTTAAATTTTAGGGGCATACATTATATTCAATTACAATTTTTTTCATTTATACATACATATATATATAATCACGCCTGTTTCCCAGAGGGGTAGGCAGAGATCACGGATTTCCACTTGCTTTGATCCTGACATACAACTTTCGCTTCATGAACTTTCATAACCTTCTTCATGCATGCGCGCTGATTTAGGGTACTCTTGACCTGGCCTTTCTGCAGAATGTCTCCGATTTGGTCGGAGTACGTTCGCCGAGGTCTTCCCCTTTCAACATTTCCATCCACTCTTCCTTCATACACTCGTTTTGTCAATCTTCTTTCATTCATCCTCTCTACATGTCCAAACCATCTTAGCATACCTTTCTCAATTTTCGTCACAATATCTTCATTCACTCCACAGTAGTCGAATTCCCTCCATGCCGCACCTCGCGGTTTACCAAATCATTTCTGATTCGCACTGCTTCAGTCTGGAATTCTCTTCCGGCGTCTGTATTTCCAGAAGCATATGACCTCGATGTCTTCAAGGTAAAAGTGAATAGGCATCTTCTGGGTGAGCGTGTTCCATCTTAGACTTTGTCTTAACTTTCCATCAGGTAAGACTAAGGTCAAAAGTAATCCCATTTACATTAAAAAAAAAAAACACCTCCGTCTTATAACGGTGTTTCTCACACTATCTCTCAAAGTAACGCCACACATACTTCTTTTTAATTTATCCTTACTTTTTTTTTACTTTTTAATGTTAGATTTTTTTTTCTGTACTTTTTACATTGTTATTGAATAAATAAATGATATTAATAATAAAATGGCAACCTATAAGCCCGCAGCACTATAAATCTAAATGTAAACCAAACTATTTCTGAGAGCAGAGCTTCCTGCATCGTAAAAATAAAGTGTTTCGAACGGGAAAACGCATACACTCAAGTATCAAACAAAGTGCACTCTCTCCCTGAAGACTGTCTAGACACATTTGTTGCGTTTAGTGCATCCCGACTCCAAAAGGACTTACACGCCTTCAACGTCAAACAGATGATTACATCTTTCGCCTTTCTACAAACGAATAGAGTTCAAATTACGATGAGATATAGATGTTTTTCATTCTTACTGCTCCTGTGTGAATATACGGTTAAGCTTGGAAGGAAATGGAGTGAGTTTAGTGTGGTAAACCCGTGGGTTTTCTAGAGTTTTGTTTTTATGAGGGTTCCATAGTCAACAAGGGACTGTTAAAATTTCGCAGAGGCGCAGGGACTCTTCGTACTAAAAACTTTAATTTGGGACGGTAGAAGTTAACAATATCATAAACAAGTTTTTTTAATAGGTAAAGTAAACCTATTTCATTGCTGGGTCATCTCGTACCTTGTCACAGTGACATAATATGAGATCTCTAGATTTCATATAGATTTTCACTGTGACAATGTACGAAGTGGCCTAGAAATCAAATTAGTTGACTGTACATTCGTCATCCTTCTTAGTAAAGATATCATGATTCTTTATTAATAGTTTGTTTTATTTAAGATGACGAAAAGTACTTTAAACCGACCATTACCATCATCTCCATTGCGGTTGCCCCCGCGAGACCGACCGACCGCGAGTGTTATTATAGGGGGGTTAAGAATATAGAAGGTTTTTTTTTTTACTTTATTGCATTCATGTTTTTGGTATACAGCAGGTCTTAAATAACTGTTAACTTAAGAATACGAGGCTTGCACTGAAAGTGGCGGGAATCGAATACTTATTAATTTATTTTTAACATGTATTATACCTTTTTATAATCTCTGAAGTTTCCTTATCTCAACACACTGGCCACTTAGAAAAAAAAAAGTATGGTTCGGTTTCAATTGTTTATTGAAGTCGTCGAGTCACTGCTTAAAATGGAATTGTGCCGTGAAAATTTCAGAGCTATGATTTATTATGACTTTAAAAGTGGACTAACACAAAAACAATGTGAAGAGCGGATGGTTGCTGCTTTTAATATTGAAGCTCCTTCAAAGACTACAATATACAGGTGGTATTCAGAATTTCAACGTGGCCGTGTATCCCTCACCGACGAAGTGCGTGAAGGTCGACCAAAATCGGCAGTCACGCAAGAAAACGTCGATGTTGTGCGTCGTCTGATAAATGAAGACCGACATGTGACATATCGGGAAATTCAAGAGGACCTGGGTATTGGAATGAGTCAAATACAAATTATTTTAAAAGAAGAATTAGGCGTGAAAAAGTTATTTTCCCGTTGGATACCTCACCTATTGTCTGACGAGCAGAAAATAGTCCGTGTCAATTGGTGCCGCAAAACTTTGAAAAGATTTAACAAGGGACGCTCAAATGCTGTTTTTAGCATAGTATCAGGTGACGAGTCGTGGATATACGCTTATGAGCCTGAAACTAAAAACCAATCCCGAGTATGGGTCTTCGAAGACGAGCTCAAACCCACAAAAGTTGTTCGTTCTCGCAGTACGGCTAAGAAGATGGTGGCTACGTTTATCTCTAAATCTGGTCACGTAGCTACTGTGGCTCTTGAGGATCGTAGAACAGTCAATGCTGATTGGTACACCACTATTTGTTTGCCGAACGTCTTTGCTGAACTCCGAAAAACAAACCCTAGTCGTCGCATCATCCTTCACCACGACAACGCCAGCCCACACACCGCTCGGACAACAACTGAGTACCTGGACGGTGAAAAAGTCGAAATATTGGACCACCCTCCATATAGCCCTGACTTAAGTCCCAACGACTTTTTTACATTCCCCAGAATCAAGGACAAACTGCGTGGTCAGCGGTTTCAGACGCCAGAAGAAGCAGTGGAGGCCTATAAAATAGCCATTTTGTCGACCCCTACTTCAGAGTTCAAAAAGTGCTTTATGGACTGGTTTGAACGCATGCATAAGTGCATGAAATACAAAGGAGAATATTTTGAAAAACAATAAAAATAAATAAACTCACTTATACTGCATATTTTCTTCTATTCCCGAAACTTTCAGTTTTGCCCTCGTACAACATGACACCCTGTAAGGGTATTGCAAAATTAACTTACAAGGATAAAGGTACATTAGAAGTTTACATGTATTAAGATATAATATAACATATTCAAACTATAAATATTTATGGTATCTATTTACATTAAAGAAATCTTCCAGGGAATAAAAACAGTTTTCTATTAAATATGTTTTTAACTTCTTAACAAAGGTTGTATATCTGACCTCTTTAGCTATTTCTTTAGGTAGGCTATTGTTAATGCGTATGGTTGTCATATGGGGGCTTTTATTACTCATCTGTAAATTACTTGTTGGGAGAGCTATTTTATTTTTATATCTTAAGTTTAGGGTGCAGGTGTGACGTTCTTTTGCTTTTGTGTATAAATTTTGATGTTTTCTTACAAATTTACAAACTTCCAATATATACAGGGATGGTAATGTTAAAAATTTTAATTTTTTAAAGTGTGGTTTGCAAGTGTTAACGTTTTTAATGTTTGTGAGAATCCGTATGCAACGTTTTTGTAGTATAAATAAATCGGTTATATCAGTAGAGTTGCCCCATAAAACTATCCCATATTGTAACCACGCCTGGGTAAACGCATAATATGCACTTAGTGCAGTTTTCAGGTCTGTAGTTTTTTTAATGTTTCTTAGGGCATATGCGAAACGAGATAGTTTCATACAAATATTATCTATATGCGATTTCCAGTTTATGTTTTCATCAATGTTGGTTGAGAAACAACCACGCAGGTATCATCATCATCATCATGTCAGCCGAATGACGTCCACTGCTGGACCCGGGTATGTCCTTAAACTACGACCAAGACCACCGGGGAATGGGCAGCAGCATTCCTAGAGTGCGGTGGAGATACTGCGATCGCCAACCCGCATGCCAAGCGTGGCGATTATGGCATTTACCCCCCATGAAATTGGGGGAGGCCTATGTCCAGCAGTGGACGTCCTAGGGCTGATGTGGTGGCTGGACATAGGCCTCCCCCAAAGACTTCCACAATGACCGTTCCTGGGCCACCCACATCTAGTGGACACCCGCGACCCTTACTAGGTCATCAGTCCACCGTGTGGGGGGCCTACCCACGCTACGCCTTCCGGTACGTGGTCGCCACTCGTGAACCTTTCCACCCCAACGGCCATCGGTTCTACGTGCTATGTGCCCCGCCCACTGCCACTTAAGTTTAGCGATTCAAAGGGCTGTATCGGTCACTTTGGTTCTGCTGCGGATGGCCTCATTCCTGATGCGATCTCGCAGAGAAACCCAACATAGCCCTCTCCATTGCTTTTTAGGTGACTTTGAGCCTTCTTATGAGGCCCATTCTAAGCGACCACGTTTCAGTATCGTATGGCATCACTGGCAGTACACACTGGTCAAAGACTTTCGTATTGAGACACTGCGGGATATTGGATGAAAAGATGTGCCGTAGCTTCCCGAACGCTGCTCAGCCGAGTCGGATTCGACGATTAACATCTTTCTCGAAGTTGGACTTACCTAACTGGACAGCAGGACGCAGGTATTGTATGTATGGTTTAAATATATTTACAGTACATATGGTGCTTAATTACCGCACGAGTGCGGTAATCAGCAGATTACGTGCATATGTCGAAACTTTAAAGAGCCATATGTACTCTAAAACGTTGTACGATACACGTGCGAACAGGTAATTCGCAACACGTGTCGATTTAAAACACTCCCTTCGGTCGTGTTTCAATTTATCACCACTCATTGCGAATTTCCTGTTTACTGCACTTGTATCGTAATGTACTATTACAATACAGTACATCTGCCGCACTTCGGTTTTTTAACGTCTCTTTGTTATCTTTTCCTTTCATATTTAGGCAACAAAAGGTATTGTAAAGTCCCGCTTCAAGTGCTTTTCGTCATCTAAAATAAAATTAACTATACTCACTTTGTTTGGGATGCCTTTGGATAAATGTTTGCTAAATGGATCATACACATCATGTACACATATTTAAAACAAAAGCTTTATTTTCTGTGCTCAAGGTAGTTAACACCATCGCCGGCGGTATCAACGGTGATGGCGCTACTGCCGAATAGCAAGCAATATTAATGAATGGTACATTATTGCAGAGGCAATTTGTGGACAAGTTGATTTTGATAGTTACGCGTCCACAAATTACTATTCTGACCGAGGTATATAACATAGGCATAAAGATTTTCTGAAAAAATGAAATGAAATTTGAGAATTATAAGAAAAATCCAAGGAGTCGTTAGTAAAAACTCACTTTTTTTGTATATTTTTATTTAAATGTGCACGTCAGGAGTGTCAAACTTCACGGGTCCCGGGGCAATGTCAAACTCAGAGATGTCAAATAATGACACATGAATATTCTATTTATTTTAGTTTGCTAGAAAGACCCCTTACTGGAAATTTTACTGAAATAAATAGGAAAATAAATAAATATAAATAAATAAATACAAACAACGAATCGTAGGAAACCAATTGGAAAAATTAAAGTAAATTTGACAGATGTCCCCGGCACCTACACATTTCTGCCTTGGTGTGCGCTGCGATCGCTTAGCTTAGTGGCTTACCCCCACCACCTACTTCGCACATAGCCAATACAACTACGTCCACGAGAGAATACAAAATGGCTGCTGTATTTTGTCTCACGCGGTAAAGTTCCCATAAATCAGTCCCGCTAACCCTGCTGTGAACCCGGAGCGCGGAATGATAAATAAATACTACAATTTAAGCGATACTTTCTGCTATGTTGCTACCGTTCATACGACTGTAATAACGATGGGTGTGAGGAGGTGGTTATATTCAAAGAGATATAATTGCTTGGTGACGAGCCGTATAAAAGAACCTTTATTCATAAAATTCATAATAATCTACCTAATTTGTACACCATACAAACAAATATGCGTTTATGTCGCAGTAAACTATTGTTAGTGCTAAACGCTAAATGTGGCCAATCGCCATACTACCTACACGACGACGGTGGCAAACAAGCGTACAGCTGCCTGCCTAAGCAGACACCGTGTACACAGTTTTTTTTATACGAGTACAATCAACAGCAAATGTAGATGGTCATTTTAGTACCTTGTCACTTTCACAACTGTGACATATTATGCCAACTGTCGCAATATTGTTACGTTAGTGCGACAAAGTACTAAAATGATCATCTACTTTTTCTGTTGACTGTACAACGAAGGAGGCAAACAAATGTACTGCCTGCCTAATGGTAATCAATCACCGTAGTTTATGGACGCTCGCGACTACGACATTTTATTCTTACTATCGCGATAAACATACCTACTTAGCAGGTATTTTTAATATTCTCAAAAGAATTTTGTTTCAGTGTCTCAAGACGAGAGTCTTTGACCAGTGTGTGTTGTCAGTGATGATATAATGGGCACTGAAACGTAGTCGCTCACTATGTGACTCATCAAAAGAGCAATGGAGAGGGCTATGCTAATAGGAGTGTCTTAGCGTGATTGCATCAGAAATGAAGCCATCCGCAGCAGAACCAAAGTGACCGATATAGCCCTCCGAATAGCTAAACTTAAGTGGCAGTGGCCAAGCCACATTGCACGTAGAACCGATGGCCGTTAGGGCGGAACGGTTCTCGAGTGGCGACCACTTACCGGAAGTCGCAGCGTGACGTGAGTAAGCCCCATACAAGATGGACTGATGACCTGGTGAACTTCGCTGTAGTCCGCTGGATGCGGGTGGCGCAGGACCAGTTTGGCACTCTTTAGGGGAGGCCCTGAGTCCAGCAGTGGACGTGCTTCGACTGATATGATGAATATTTTCGCACAACACCCAATATGTTAGTTGCTTATATATATAACTACTAACTAGGCTAAACAGGCGGACAAACAACAAAACACGAATCAATCACGAATGGTACTGTTTTATGCTTTCTTCTACGGTTTATGTATGACGATAAAAATATTTAACCACTTAAGTACACGTACATATATATAAGCAATGTGGGCGCAGGTCAGTTCTTGGATGGGTGACCGCTTTGAGTGGTTACTAACTGAGCGCTCTCGTGCTTTGAAAGGCACGTTAAGCCGTTGATCCCGGCTGCTGTCTACGACAGCAGTCGTTAAGCCAAGTTAGAGGCCTTCGGGCGGCTTGAGAACTTCTAACAGTCAAGTTGCCCACTCACTTGACAAAGGGGGGTCGAAGTTGCACCACGTCCGTAGGGAGTACCCACCGTTACCCTACACGAGACCCCTGGGTGGTGCTAAAAGTGCAACAAAAACTGGCAACCGTACTTGTCTTCTCGAAGATCTCACGGTTCGTAAATAAATGCCATACGTTAAAACATATATATTTTAATGCAAAATATATACATATATATATATATATATATATATATATATGTGAATATATTTATGCATTAAGTTTCTTTCAGAAGTTTCATTGTATATTAAGTATCTGTTGATTTACATGAAGATCTATTTTACTTTCTTTTCTCGACAAACTGCTAAATTCTTAATTTATAATTATAACGTTAATTGATTGCAAAATATGGTTAAGTTACAAAAGTCATCGTAAAAAATAGATAAATAAAACGCTTTACCTGTCTTTTATTTTGAAATTACAGGAAAAATACCGGCCAAGTGCGAGTCGGACTCGCGCACCGCGGGTTCCGTGAAACTATTTTTATTATATGATGTAACTAAAAATTTACGGTTTTCGCAATGTTTCCTTTAACTGTGCTATAAGGCGTTGCTTCATACCAAATTTAAGATTCTGAGTTCACGGGAAGTACCCTGTAGGTGTTGATTCCCTGGCGAGTGTCGAAAATTTGCGGCATAAACGGCTGTATCTTTTGATTGCGTTGGCTTAGATGTTTGATTTTTCACAGCTCCAAGGGACAGTACACCTGATTATTTGATATAAATTCCAGCTTGATACCTCCACGCGTTGCTGAGAAAATGGGTCTGGACAGGCAGACAGACGGACGGACAGACGGACAACAAAGTGATCCTATAAGGGCTCCTTTTTTATTTCGAGGTACGGAACCCTAAAAAAATCCAATGACGTTTTTCGGGGTTTAATATTTTCATTTCAATCATGTTTTTTGTCTCTCCTGTAAACTTCCATATGACGTTAGTATGTTTACTCTATTAGCCGACGATATAACGAGTTGGACGCGGATGGAGTCGCGGGCAAAAGCTAGTAAAAACATATATTGTGATCCATATCGCTATACGCCAATCCAACACGTTACACAGTCAATCACGATCAAGATCACTGATCACGATCACGGATCTCTATCTAAATTGACCGGATAATGGATTCCATAGGAACCGTTGTCAGTTGCTTAAACTTCAAAGTTTGGAAGCGTCAGTTGCTCATTATATTCTGGTTAAAGAACTTTATTTCTCAAAAGAAATTCTAAATTTCACTTAATGAGAATCTATACTAAAACTAAGTTGAAACATATTAACGGAAACGGAACTCTAGTTTAACAATGCTTGCATGGAATGGTTGGCGTTTCCCAAATAACTGCGTAGGTATTTCACATGTTATGCCTGCATGCTTAGGTCTGTGCTATTTACTGAGATAGTTGTTTGATTGTATATACCATACAGGTTGTGTTGCACATTTACGCACTGTACATTTACGAAATTAGACTTCATAATTAAGATATCTACCACAAAAAAATAAGAAAAATAATATATATAAATATTAGGTGACATATTTTACACAAATCAAACTAGTCCCTTAGTAAGCTCGTAGAGGCTTGTGTTATGGGTACTACCGTGGGTACTACTTAGACGACGATATATTGAATACTTAATAAATATATAGAAAACATCCAAGTCTCAGGAACAAATGTCTCTGCTCACTACAGAAACAAATGCCCTTACCGGGTTTGAACCCGGCACCTCTAGCTTCGGAGGCAGTGATACTACTAACTAGGCTAAACAGGCCGACAAACAACAAAACACGAATCAATCACGAATGGTACTGTTTTATGCTTTCTTCTACGGTTTATGTATGACGATAAAAATATTTAACCACTTAAGTACACGAAGAAATCCTTAATAAACTCTGGCATGCCCGAATTTAAGTACGCTGAAGTGGCAATGGGCAGGTCACGTATGTCGCAGAACCGATGGCCGTTGGGGCAGACTGGTTCTTGAGTGGAGACCGCGTGTCGGCAAACGTAGTGTAGGACGCCCTGTAGCTAGGTGGGGTGACGACATCCGTAAGGCAGGAGGCAGGGATTGGAGAAGAGCTGAAGACCGAGCTCGGTGGCGTGCCATGGGAGAGGCCTATGTCCAGCAGTGGACTGGCACAGGCTGATGATGATGCCCGAATTTAAATACAAATTATATAAATTTTGTTTAAATAAGTGTGTTATTCTGCAGAACGGCCAGGTCAAGAGTACCCTAAACCTTATGAAACGACAGTTGTATATCAGGATCGCAGCAAATGGAAATCCGTGATTTCTGCCTACCCCTCTGGGAAACGGACGTGATTATTTGTATGTATTTATATTTTGATAATCATGATATGTAGGATGCAATGACACCCAATGATGGTAGAATGGGTTGTCATTAAGCCTCTCTTCTATAGCCGCTAGGAAGCTGTTGCTGCACTTTAAATCTTCAATTTCAAATCTTAAAACAGCATGGATAAATAATTTTCCTCGCTTTGAACGCTCTGATTATGTAATGAGGTTCCTGCATAGGTTATCCTGAGTGACCAATATTGGGTTCTTCAAGAAAGTACTTTATAAAAATGGTCATATAATATGACGCCCCTGGAGTTGCAAGCGTCCATAGGCTGCGGTGAACACTTATGGCTGGGCCGTACTCTTGTTTGCTACTGACGTGTTATAAAAAAGATGACGACGCAAAACTTTTGATTGTTTCCTTTTTTGCATATTCTCATTATACTTTATCTCTTAACTTTCTACTCTCGACAAAACGAAACCTTGTAACATAAAAGCTGTGTCGCACCTCCATTACGTCCCATAATTTCCTACATGTTTAACGTGGAACATTCCAGAAGAATGCATCCCGCTGAGTGCGTGAACCAATTTCTAGATAACAGCACCTGGGTAGCGAAATTTATGCCAACGGCTGGGGTACGGGTTGAGAGAGGCGGAAAGCGGGGCGGTATATAAGGCTATTATGACATACACATTAACGCGCCTATACATACAAAGATTTAGATCTAGACTCGCGGCAGCGTGTCCAGCCAACTTCACCCCAGGAAGCTTAAACTTCAACTCAAAATGCATTAAGCCGGAATAAAATTATTTTTACTGCAAACAATCTAGTGCCAGACTTAGCACCTTTTCAGATAATCTACGGAACTTGGCACCCATCTCAATTCTTTTGTCAGTGAAGACGACAACCACGTATAGCATATTGAACTTGGCCGCCATTCTCACATTTATGATTTTGATGGGATAAGTATAACAAGTAATCTCACATAACTGTATGTATGGCCACCGGTAAAAATCTTGGCAAAATTGACTAATTTATTACTAACTTAAACTAATGCAAAACTCAAGTGCCAGTGGGCGGGGCACCTTGCTCGTAGAACCGATGGCCGCTGGGGCAGAAAGGTTCTTGAGTGGCGGCCACGCACCGGAAGACGCAGCGTGGGAAGGCCCCCAACAAGGTGGACTGGCGATCTGGTCCGTGGGAAGCCGTTGGATGAGGGCTGCGCAGGACCGGTCATTGTGGAAATATTTGGGGCGACCTTTGTCCTGGAGTGGATATCTTTCGGCTGATATGATGATGATACCTTATGGCATAAGTACTGAGTCGGCTACGTCAGTCACCAGAGAGCATATCAGCGACGTTGTCAAGAATAGCTTACTCCCATCTTAAAGGCCGGTAACGCACTTACAGCCCCTTTGGTGTTGCGAGTGTCCATGGTCGGCGCTAGTCGCTTACCATCAGGCGATTCGTCTGCTCGTTTGCCTCCTATGTCATAAAAAAAGGATAACAAGTCACTGTGGCTGAACAAGGCTAGGTGATGATGACGATGAATCACTTAACTTTTAGAACTATTTATTTATTTTTACTCTGAAAAAAAAAATGAATTATTTAGTGGTGCGCAGCCGCTGGCCCGCTGTTAGGCTCCGCCCAACTAGAGTGGTGCCGGTTAAAATTGCAGTTTATGCGTCATCGATAAAATAGGAATAGAATGTCGAACTAGTCTTTTAATATTAACGGTAAATTCACAAATCAATATTTAATAAACATAACTTTGTTACAAAAGATTGCAGACCAAATTCGAAATTGATCTTATTAACCGACTTTGATAGAAGAAAGATGGTTCTCACTGTTCTCAGTTCGTATTCATGTTTTTTTTATGTATGCACCTACCGCTATAATGCTTTACTATGTTATACAACTTTGGTGATTATATGAACTCCATCTAAACTGGCCATTTCAATAGTCATCAATATCTTAACATAATATCAGGGCCCCGAAATCACCTAGTATTTTTGTCGGTCGCTTTGTTTCGCACGCACAGCTAACGCATCAACATTACGAATAGATGTTCTGAATGAGTTAAAGTAGTATAAGCTGCTTTCCGCCACCGCCTCTGCCTGACTCCAACCTACCCGTTACACAACACAGGTGACTGCTGCAAATAATTTATGTGGCCAATATCCGACAGGCTATCTCGCTCGCTCAAGGTCACGCCAAAATGGAGCCCGTACTTTATATGGCTATGCTTTTTATACTGAATATTGTTACTAAGTTTTGATTATATTTCGTGTACCAGAGATTTTTTAAGACATCACCAATCTAGTGACATAACACAGAGTGATATGTCCCTATATTGACAATAATAATATTAATGATACAATACAATACAATACAATATGCTTTATTGCACACCTCAAAAAAGAATTACAGATAGAAACAGCATAAAGATACAAGCAGAGGTAAACAACAGGCGGTTTGTCGCTAAATGAGCGATTTCTTCCAGACAACCTTTGCGTAGCGGAGAAAAAAAGTAAACAAACATGATAAGTGGGTGGTGCAAACAAAAGGAATAACTACTAGAAATAAAAAGAAATATAATAATAATAAAAATACATAAAGTACTATATATAAATATATATACAATAAATATACATAAATAAGTAAATAAATAAACATACATATATACCACAAACTTAAGTGAGACCCAAAAGTAAACTACAGACCAGTATCGAAAAATATTATGGAAGAGACAAATAGTGCTCTTTCAGACTAGATTTAAAAGACGCACTAGATTTAGCCCGTCGTACATCAAGGGGCAGAGAGTTCCATAGTCGGACAGCTAATAATATCATGAAATGTTAAATTAATAAGTAATAATCTACAATTAGGATTATTGAGTTCACAATGTCTCTCAGGTGATAATTTGACAACACATAGACACGTTTTTTTTTTTTTTTTTTTATATACCACGTCGGTGGCAAACAAGCGTACGGCCCGCCTGATGGTAAGCGGTCACCGCAGCCTATGGACGCCTGCAACTCCAGGGGTGTCACATGCGCGTTGCCGACCCTTTAAAAATTTATACACTCTTTTCTTGAAGTATCCCATACTGTAGTTCCTCGGGAAAACCTCGGCAGGGAGCTCATTCCACAACCGGAGCGTTCGAGGGAGGAAGTTCCTCTGAAACCGTACCGTACGCGACCATTTAGGTTCTAAGGTGTGAGGATGAATGCCCCGCCGACGGCGAGCAGTGCGATGATAGAAGTGCCACTGTCACTAGGGTTGAACCTTAAACCCCTTACTCAACCTTAAACCTGGGAGTGACAGCTGCGGGTCTGTTTGAAGCGACGTAGTCGTATTGGTATGATAATATTTACTAGTTTTGATACTTTACAGATGAACGAGAATTAAAAAGAGATGGATTAAATTAAGTTAAGTGAGCACAGTGGAATCTTGCACCTATTTGGGGCAGTTTAAAGGGGCACTACGTACATACAATAAAAAACCGGCCCAGCGCGGGTCAGACTCGCGCACGAAGGGTTCCGTACCATTATCTATAAAAACGGCAAACAAATCACGTTTGTTGTATGCCGTAGTTAAAATTTTCACAGATGATGTATTTCTGTTGCCGCTATAACAACAAATACTAAAAATAAAATTAAATTTAAAAATTTACCGTACAAAAAAGCTTTTAAAAAGTTGCTCATTTTGTTCATCAGGCTGTCTTTCAAATTGTATGGGAAAAGTAAAATCCGACTTGCACTTGATCAAAATTCTACTTGACATTATTTTAAGTTCTTATTACTGATAAAAAATAATAATATTAATATATAAATGAAATTAAAAAAGGTTATAAAAAAGTGTCTAATGTTATACGGAACTCTTCATGTGTGAGTCCGACTCGCTCTTGACCTGTTTTTATTAAAAACGTATCTTTTTTGTAATACTACGTCGGTGGCAAACAAGCGTACGGCCCGCCTGATGGTAAGCGGTCACCGCAGCCTATGGTCGCCTGCAACTCCTAGGGGTGTCACATGCGCGTTACCGACCCTTTAATTTTTAAGAATTTATACACTCCTATCTTGAAGAACCCCATACTGTAGTCCGACGGGTAAACCTCGGCAGGGAGCTCATTCCACAATCGGAGCGTCCGAGGGAGGAAATTCCTCTGAAACCGTACCGTACGCGACCATTTAGGTTCCAAGGTGTGAGGATGAATGCCCTGCCGACGGCGAGCGGTGCGATGGTAGAAAGTGGCCGTAGGCATCATGTCGAACAGTTCTTCGGAGCACAACCCATTATATAAGCGATAGAACACGCACAAGGAGGCAAAATTTCTCCTTAAACTCAACGGCTCAATATCGCTCGTGAGCTTGGGATCGTCCACGATTCGCACAGCACGTCTCGGGAGTGAGTCAAAAGGCCCAAGCTGGTATCCAGGTGCTCCCGCCCAGAGGTGACAGCAATACTCCATATGGGGACGGACTTGCGACTTGTATAAAAGAAGTCTCTGTCCCGGGGTGAAGTATCGCTTCGCTCTATTGAGCACACCTAGCTTTTTAGATGCCAGCTTGGCTTTGCCTTCTAAATGGCTCCGAAACTGGACGTCGCTGGAAATATCGACACCAAGGATCCCAATAGTCTATGAGATGGAGAGGTTTGCGTCTTGGAACCGCGGGGCTACAGTGAATGGGGTTTTTTATCTCGTCGTTATATATATGTTAAGTATATTTTCTGTAATGAAATCATAGATATAAATTTGATCTCATGATTGGATTGGAAATTTCAGTTTTTTTCGTGCTTATGTGTTATTTGAAGGCTTTTTTTTATATTTAATATCTCTAACTTTCGACACCACGAATCTTCAAATGACACCTCTAGCGTTACAGGTGGTATTTAAGCCAAATGATTCTTTGCCTCTTCTGTGGTGTAAAAAAATGCACAATAAATGTAAATTTCATTCGATCCCAATACGTCAAGTCATAAGCACCTTGTAAACAAGCCCTTTTAAGTACAGTCGGCCGGTGAACAAGCCCTCTTTAAGTACAGTCGGCAGGATGATTAATGAGTGCGCCAATTGATGTTGTGCCCGGGATTCGGGACATACATTTAACTGTATATATGGGATAAGGTATTAGCTACTAGCGATTGAAATAAAGTGCTGTTGCCAATAACTGACGACTTGGAAAAATTAAAAAAACCCCGACATTTCATTTCAGAGTTTAATATTTCAAAACCGGCTGAACCGATGTTGATCAAACATGTCTAAGAATCGTCGAACGGAAACCTACTTTCAAATAAAAATACCGCATTTGAATTGGTTCATCTCTTTAAGAGCTACGATGCCACAGACACACACATAAAGAAATACACATAGATACGCATGTCGTATTTACAATACCCCTCTTTTGCGTTCCACGTCGGGGGTTAAAAAGGCAAATAACGTTATGAGAGTTCATAAAGCGAAAGTTGTAAGTATGTCAGGATCGTAGCAAATGGAAATCCGTGATCTCTGCCTAACCCTCAGGGAAACAGGCGTGATTATATGTAAAAAAATCATTCCTACAGCAGTAGATGTCACTCTGTAAGACGAATAGGAGTCTTCGGTGATTCCACAATACAATACCAATACTCTTTATTGCACACCTCAATTAAAGGAGAGTACAGTAAGTAGACGGACCCGGGTATGTCCTAAAACTACGACCAAGACCACCGGAGGATGGGCAGCAGCATCCCTGGAGTGCGGTGGAGATACTGCGATCGCCAACCCGCATGCCAAGCGTGGCGATTATGGCAATTACCCCTCATGACATACACAAACAGGCCACGGCCCCGAGGTTCCGGCGACCCCCGGTACCCTGGTTCTGGTAGCGGCCAGGGTACTAGCGGGGTCAGGGGTGCGAAGAATCTCCGGTTAAGATCCGGCTACCACCACCGACGACTTCTGGCCCTGGCAACATACAACACACGAACACTGCGGACCGACGAAAAGATAGCGGAACTGGAGGAAGGATTGAACAAGTTGCGTTGGGATATGGTAGGGTTATCTGAAGTCCGAAGAGAGGGGGAGGACACGATAACCCTGAAGTCCGGCAACTTGCTCTATTTCCGGGAGGGCGACCAACAGTCCCAGGGAGGTGTCGGGTTTATTGTCCACAAATCCCTCGTGAACAACGTGGTGAAGATCGAGAGTGTGTCGGCTAGGGTGGCGTACCTTATACTCAGAGTATCCGAGAGGTACTCGTTGACGGTCATACAGGTGTACGCGCCGACCTCGGCACACTCCGACGACGAGGTGGAGGCTATGTATGAGGATATATCAAAGGTCATGCATAGTTCCAAAACCTACTTCACCGTTGTTATGGGGGATTTCAACGCAAAACTGGGCAAGAGGGACGGCGAAGAGCCGAGAGTGGGGCAATTTGGAGTTGGAAGTCGGAACCACTGGGGCCAACTACTGGCTGGTTTCTTGGAGAAGGAGGGACTCTACATGATGAACTCCTTCTTCAAGAAACGCGAGCACAGGAAGTGGACCTGGATGAGTCCCGACGGTGCAACAAAAAACGAGATTGACTTCATCATGTCGACGAAGAGGCATATATTCAATGATGTCTCTGTGATTAATGCGGTTAAAACCGAAAGTGATCGTCGTTTCGTAAGAGGCACATTGAATATATGCGTCAAGCTAGAGCGCTCTCGACTGATGAAGTCCACGCTCCGTCCAGCACCAGTACAAATCCAAAACCTCGAGAGCTTTCAGCTGGAACTCCAAAACCGTTTCGATTGTCTAGGCGGCGATGTGGACGAATTCAACGACGGGTTTGTGGAAGCTGTCCATAGCATTGGGTCTAAGTTCTTTAAGGCCCAACGAACTCAAAGAGCCAAAAGGCTCTCTATCTCCACTCAGAGGCTCATCGAGGAAAGGAATGAGATGATTCTGCAGTCTTCAGCCGATGCGAAATTATACAGGCAGCTCAATAAACAGATCTCTAAGTCCCTTACCCGCGATCTGCGCCAATTCAATACAAATCGGATTGAAGAGGCCATCGAGCAGAATAAGGGCTCTAAAGTTTTCTCAAGAGATCTGTCTATTGGGCAGAGCCAGCTCGCCAGATTAAAAACTGAGGATGGTAGAATCGTTTCGTCCAAACCTGAGCTTCTGAGTGAGATAGAGTGCTTTTATGGACAGCTATACACGTCAACTAGCAGACCCGAAGTTGGTCTGGCGGAAGACCCTAGAGCTAGATTAACCCGGCACTATACCGAAGATATCCCGGACATCAGCCTGTACGAGATTAGAATGGCTCTTAAGCAGCTGAAGAACAACAGGGCACCCGGTGAAGACGGAATTACAGCTGAACTCCTGAAGGCGGGTGGAAAACCGGTCCTTAGGGCCCTTCAGAAGTTGTTCGACTCCGTCTTACTGGAAGGGAAAACTCCAAAGGCATGGAATAGAGGTGTGGTGGTGCTGTTCTTCAAAAAGGGTGACAACTCCTTACTGAAGAACTACCGACCCATCTCACTTCTGAGCCATGTCTATAAGCTGTTCTCAAGAGTCATTACGAACCGTCTCGCACGCAGGCTAGATGACTTCCAGCCTCCCGAACAAGCCGGTTTCCGAAGAGGCTTTAGCACCGTAGACCACATCCATACGCTCCGTCAGGTTATACAGAAGACTGAGGAGTATAACCTGCCCCTCTGTTTACGAGGCTTGCACTGAAAGTGGCGGGAATCGAATACTTATTAATTTATTTTTAACATGTATTATACCTTTTTATAATCTCTGAAGTTTCCTTATCTCAACACACTGGCCACTTAGAAAAAAAAAAGTATGGTTCGGTTTCAATTGTTTATTGAAGTCGTCGAGTCACTGCTTAAAATGGAATTGTGCCGTGAAAATTTCAGAGCTATGATTTATTATGACTTTAAAAGTGGACTAACACAAAAACAATGTGAAGAGCGGATGGTTGCTGCTTTTAATATTGAAGCTCCTTCAAAGACTACAATATACAGGCGGTATTCAGAATTTCAACGTGGCCGTGTATCCCTCACCGACGAAGTGCGTGAAGGTCGACCAAAATCGGCAGTCACGCTAGAAAACGTCGATGTTGTGCGTCGTCTGATAAATGAAGACCGGCATGTGACATATCGGGAAATTCAAGAGCACCTGGGTATTGGAATGAGTCAAATACAAATTATTTTAAAAGAAGAATTAGGCGTGAAAAAGTTATTTTCCCGTTGGATACCTCACCTATTGTCTGACGAGCAGAAAATAGTCCGTGTCAATTGGTGCCGCAAAACTTTGAAAAGATTTAACAAGGGACGCTCAAATGCTGTTTTTAGCATAGTATCAGGTGACGAGTCGTGGATATACGCTTATGAGCCTGAAACTAAAAACCAATCCCGAGTATGGGTCTTCGAAGACGAGCTCAAACCCACAAAAGTTGTTCGTTCTCGCAGTACGGCTAAGAAGATGGTGGCTACGTTTATCTCTAAATCTGGTCACGTAGCTACTGTGGCTCTTGAGGATCAAAATCAATCAAAATCAAATCAAATATTTATTCTGCAAATAGGCCACAAGGGCACTTTTACAAGTCAAAGCGTGAATTTATACAATTAAAAAAAACTGACAATCTTACTTAATAATAATGATTTAAAAAATATACTGAATCGTAGAACAGTCAATGCTGATTGGTACACCACTATTTGTTTGCCGAACGTCTTTGCTGAACTCCGAAAAACAAACCCTAGTCGTCGCATCATCCTTCACCACGACAACGCCAGCCCACACACCGCTCGGACAACAACTGAGTACCTGGACGGTGAAAAAGTCGAAATATTGGACCACCCTCCATATAGCCCTGACTTAAGTCCCAACGACTTTTTTACATTACCCAGAATCAAGGACAAACTGCGTGGTCAGCGGTTTCAGACGCCAGAAGAAGCAGTGGAGGCCTATAAAATAGCCATTTTGTCGACCCCTACTTCAGAGTTCAAAAAGTGCTTTATGGACTGGTTTGAACGCATGCATAAGTGCATGAAATACAAAGGAGAATATTTTGAAAAACAATAAAAATAAATAAACTCACTTATACTGCATATTTTCTTCTATTCCCGAAACTTTCAGTTTTACTCGTAGCGTTCGTGGACTACGAGAAAGCCTTCGATTCGATCGAAACCTGGGCTGTACTACAATCTCTCCAGCGGTGCCAAGTGGACTACCGGTATATCGAAGTGCTGAAAGGTTTGTACAAGAACGCCACTATGTCAGTCCGACTCCAGGACCAGAACTCAAAGCCTATTCCGTTGCAGCGGGGAGTCAGGCAAGGAGATGTTATTTCTCCTAAACTGTTCTCCGCTGCACTGGAGGATGTTTTCAAGACTCTGGACTGGAGAAGGCTAGGCATCAACATAAACGGCGACTACCTCACTCACCTTCGGTTTGCTGACGATATAGTAGTCTTGGCTGAGACCATGGAGGATTTAAGTACAATGCTCAATGACCTCAGTAAAGCCTCCGAGCGAGTTGGTCTAAGGATGAACATGGACAAGACGAAGATCATGTCAAATGTCCATGTCGCACCAACTCCCTTAACAATCGGACACTTTACGCTCGAAGTTGTAGACGATTACGTATACCTAGGACAGACTGTCCAGTTAGGTAGGTCCAACTTCGAGAAAGAGGTTAATCGTCGAATCCAAATCGGCTGGGCAGCGTTCGGGAAGCTACGGCACATCTTTTCGTCCAATATTCCGCAGTGTCTCAAGACAAAAGTCTTTGACCAGTGTGTGTTGCCAGTGATGACATATGGCACTGAAACGTGGTCGCTTACTATGGGCCTCATAAGAAAGCTCAAAGTCACCCAAAGGGCAATGGAGAGAGCTATGTTGGGAGTTTCTCTGCGTGATCGCATCAGGAATGAGGCCATCCGCAGCAGAACCAAAGTGACCGATATAGCCCTCCGAATCGCTAAACTTAAGTGGCAGTGGGCGGGGCACATAGCACGTAGAACCGATGGCCGTTGGGGCGGAAAGGTTCTCGAGTGGCGACCACGTACCGGAAGGCGTAGCGTGGGCAGGCCCCTCACACGGTGGACTGATGACCTGGTGAAGGTCGCGGGTGTCCGCTGGATGCGGGTGGCGCAGGACCGGTCATTGTGGAAGTCTTTGGGGGAGGCCTATGTCCAGCAGTGGACGTCTTTCGGCTGACATGATGATGATGACAGTAAGTAGGTACATAATAACAATAAGTAGAGGCAAACAAAAGGCAGTCTTATCGCTAAAGAGCGATCTCTTCCATACAACCTTTGGGTAGCAGAAATCAAAACAATTCGCAGTATGTGGTGTAGAAATAATGATGACGGTTTAACCAGATTTCGAGGAATATAAAATCCGCTGTAAATTGCACCATCAGCAAAGGTTTGCCGTCCCGCCATGACCAATTTGCATCTAATCGTTCCAATAGCAGTATACGTCCGTAGTTTTATTGCAGGGTTAGGCGTCGCTGTAAACAGCCCTTCATGAAGGATTACATCATCATCTTAGCATTTTCTCGGTTGGTTCCTGAAGGAGCGCGTGGTCCACTTTGGCACTTCCCAAGTGTTAGCAAATATATAGTTACGAAAGATATATATATCATGTGCCTCGACACTCAAATTGAACGGGTTACAAAGTTTGCTTATCGTTAATATACTTTTCTCTCTCTTTCTAGCTATATGGTGTGGTCAGCTTTCCGAGCTAATCTCCTCCACTACGCTCTCTCTTCGACATCGTCTTGGAATGCCTGACGCTCTATCATGTCTTTTAGCACTATAACTTTCAAGGTCTGCCCCTTGGATCTTCGACTGTGGAGGTAAAGTTGTAGTGCTAAGTGTTCGCGTAATAGTAAATGCTCGGATAGGTAGCAGCTGTAAACCTATTTTCAAACAGCTAAACATATTACCATTAGCATGTATGTATATATTTAAGATCTGTAGCATTGTTAAAACATTACCGAACTACTTTACCAAACGTTCTGACATATGTTCTGGTGACATAAGATCGCAGTACAAACATCTCCTATTTCAGCCACGCTGTAAAACTGACATTTACAGAAGAAATTCATATAATATGACCATAAGTATTTATAATAAATTACCAGCCGAGATACAAACACTTGAGGCCAAAGAATTCAAGCGAACTCTAAGAAGCTGGTTGCTTGAACACTGTTTTTACAATGTTAATGATTATTTGAATCACAATAAATGACTCCATGTTAAATTTTCTAATCGGACTGTATGTTAAATCCTTCTTGTATTTTATTGATTGTATTAAAGTGACACATAATAACCTAATGTTAGTAAAACTGTATCGTCTTTCGGACTATTTTCTTGTAGGTACCTAATAAATTTTCTTGTCAATACCAAATATTTGCATGCTGTTTATAAATAGCTGAAGAAGGTTGAACTATTTGTTATCCCAAGATCTGTATAACTTATCTTTTTAAACCCTTTTTCTGCAAATAAATCATTATTATTATTATTTATATTATTATTAAGTTTCCAACGTAGTCGGATGATCTCCTCTTTACATGGCTATACCATCACAACCAACCCTTCAGCATTTTATCGGGAGACCCCCAGGATTCCTCGCTCGAACTCGTTGCGGATTTCGTTGAGCCCGTGGTAATGCCACACATCGAACGTAACATCTTCAATTCGACAATTGATCGCACATGGTGACTACATAATTGTCCATCAATGGGAATCGGACTACTGTCGCAAAAATCTGGTTCGTTAATCTTTAAGAATGCACCACCAAACTATAACGATTTACAAAAAAAAAAACAAAATATACTTATGTACATAATAGTTACGTTTTGGTGATTCATTTAAGACGGCGCAGTACAATCGGTGTGGATCGGTTCTCCATACAAACGTATTCAGGCTCTCATTTTAAAACGCCATGCTAGAAAAACATGAAACTTTGTATACGCAATCGGATACCTAGGTCGAAAATTAGTTTCTGTTGCTAGAAATTGAAAAAGAAAAAAATACAGCGGTTTTTTGAGTTTTTTACAGCTTGTATGAAAACCTTAATAATCGCTGTATTTTTTCGCCATTATTATTTCAAGCAACAGAAACTAATTTTCGACCTGGGTATGCCGGATCCCATTGTGTATACAAAGTCTCATGTTATTCTGCATGGCGTTTTAAAATGAGAGCATAAATACGTTTGTATGGAGAACCAAACGTACTGCGCCCTCTTAAAGTCAAGTCACTTTTCACGAATCTAATTTGAACCTTAAATCGCAGAACTAATAATGAAATTCTATTGACATCGATGTGGTCGCCGAATCACCTCTGCCTTCATAATATCTGCGTCAAATAAATGTAAGTACGCAATACATATCAGCTGGGAAAATTTACAAAAATTAACTATGTTCTGGTAGTTAATACAAAATTAACAATTACGTAAATAGCACTAATATCTACGTCTGGTTACAGTTTGTAGCTATATCAATAATAAATGCTATATAGTATCTCTAATCCCAGGAATTGGCGAAGTACAGTAATAAATAAAGGTTACGATACGGTCCCTGGACATAACCTTTTGAACTATCAATTTCTCATCAATATTAAATAACTTAATCATTTCGGTTATCCTGAGACAGATTAGGAGTCCAGGGGGTCAATCCACAGTACTAATAAATGTGTGTAACCTAACGTAATAGGTTGGATAGATTAATGCGCTCTCAATCCGGGTCATTTATACTAAGCGCTAGCAAAAACCTAGATAACACTTTTGATTTTTAACATAAAGTTCCTGTTTGAATAGTCATGCGAATGTTCCTCTTCCGGCCTATTATATTCAAACATATTTGAAAAAATCGCATACAACACCATACAATATGTACATGATAATTAAATTTAACTTTCATGATCTTCCTTTTGTTTTTTAAGATGATATGTTATTCAAGAACCTCTTATCATCAGGCGGCCCGTATGCCTGTTTGCCACCGACGTGGTATTAAAAAAACCGGCCAAGTGCAAGTCGGACTCGCGCACGAAGGGTTCCGTACTAAATATTATCTATTTAACATTAGACACTTTAATATAAACTTTTTTTAATTTAATTTAAATGATAATATTTTATACTTTTTTATCTGTAATAAGAACGTGAAATAATATCCAGTAGAATTTTGGTCAAGTGCGAGTCGGATTTAAGTTTTCCCATACATTTTGAGACCCAGCGCCTGATGAACACAACGAGCAAGATTTTTTGTATGCGAATTCCCTTAAATATTAATTTATTTTGTTTTTAGTAATTGTTGTTATAGCGGCGACAGAAAAACATCATCTGTGATAATTTCAACTACCTATCACGGTTCATGAGATACAGCCTGGTGACAGATGGACAGACAGACAAACAGCCAGACGGACGGATAGCGGAGTCTTAGTAATTGGGTCTCGTACGGAACCCTATAAAGGGGATTTTTTTAAATCTATGTATGCACACCTAATTTTTTTTATCAAAAATTTCTCTAGCTTTATGTCCTATCTACAATACTTAAGATACTTCTCCTCCATGTGGCATAGCTAAGGGATATCCTGTATAATTATATCTTGGTTAAATGGTACTCTAATCTAATTCTAAGCGATCAGAAATGCGTTCTGGATTTGAACCGATTGTTTCGATTTAGAACAATTAATGGATATTTGCACTAATAATTGTGAAATAGAGCCATTATCTAAGTTAGATAATCTCTTTGTCAAATTTTGAATTTAGCATTGCTGCAAATTCTAAAACTAATACTTGCATTTGGATTGGAAATTTATGATTTGTTTTAGATTCTATCCGTAATTTAATTTTGCTCTTCTGAAACAATTATGCTCAAACAGTGAGGCTAAAGATAGGCAAGGAAATATTACAAATTAATTTTAATTTGTTTTGAGCGTACACAATATTCAAACTAAGAGAAAATTAATTTCCCAGCTTCCCAGACTGTCAAAAGTGTCTATGTTAAATTGAATAGCAATATAAGTAAAAGCAAAATGTTAAATATAACAAAATTATTAAAAATAAAATCAAATAGGTAACTCACATAGCTAAACTATGAAATTAATGGATGGCGTGCAGTTAAGGTTGAGTTTTCAGCGAAAAAAAAACAAAGTCTGTTTTTATCTAGTTACTGTTTAATGAAGAACGCAGATAAGCGTGAAAAAAATTCACTGAGATAGCAGTTTATTGAACTCGCATCAGCAAATTGTTCGTCGATTCTTTATCTACAGTTGATTTCTTGTTATAAAACGAATTGAGAAGTAGATAAGATGAAAGTACTTCATCGACTAGCTGACCAGCAATTTCTCTTTGATATTTTTTCTCGTTTTTAAATGTCAAAGTAATATGAAAGTCACATCTGTTAAATTCTTGAATGCACCAAACTGTCTATCGATTTCCGCGCTAGACAGATTTCCTAATGTTTTGCCCAAATTTGCATAAGATGTCTTATATAATAAACTATGGCTAGTTTCTTTAACCCTCCTATGTTTATTTTTAGATTTTCTCCTTGCTGTTGGTTCACTCTGAACCATTATTGTTGTTGTGATACTTTTATGCACTTTCTTTCTTGTCTCATTAGGATGGCTTTTGCGGGCATGTACTGATTTCTTTTCTGAATATCTAACAATATCGTTCACTTCCGGCATCTCTGGTTTTATTTCAAAAGTGTCTATAGTGGATGTTTCTTCTGAAAGGAAAGCTGATTGCGACGGCGACGGTATCATATATTTGACTGGTTTGGTTTCATAAAGCATTTTCTCTGAATACGTTTTAAATAAGTTTGAATGTTGCAAAGGGTTTATTTTGAATAAATTTATTAATACATTGAATTTGTCTTGTTGTGTTCTTATGTTTCTTGGTACAGCATTGTTGTTGATCTAGAATATAATATTAAAAAAATAAAGATTAGATGTGTGTTTGACGACCCCTTTAGACTAGTTGGTAGTGATTCTGCCTATAAAGCTGGTGGTACCGGGTTCGAATCCCGGTTAGGGCATTTGTTTGTGTGACAAGCACAAATACTTTTTCTTCTTCCTGTTATTGAGTGTTGGATGGTTTCTATGTATTTAAAGTACTTATTTATGTAAATATTTATTATCTTATCTATATACTGTCGCCTAGTACCCATAGTACAAATCTTTGCTTAGTTCGGGACTAGGTTCGTATGTGTAAGATTATTCACAAAATTATTCATTCATTCATGTAATTATTGTTAATGTGATGTTAATGTACTAATATATTTTGTACGAATTGTTTTAGTCACTGCACAGATGTCTGGCATTCTTGGCAAAACATCTTACAAAAACGTTTACACGACAGTCACAACCGGTCCCTCTCAGTATCTGACACGTCAGATAATTTTCTCTAGCTTTTTTATGGCTGGCTGCATATGATATAATGTTGTGCGTTTTGCGTTTTAGCTTATACTTTTAGGTAAACTATCACCAGAGTAAAATTAAAATATTACATCTAATTAGGAATTATATCTCTGCACTAGCGTAACGTTACTCATAGTACATTGAGCGTGAACTCACCAGACTTGCTTCAGCGAGTAACAAAACGAAAAACAACCATTCCGCGCTAAACATGACTGCAAAACGAGCAAAACTATGTAATCTATGTTTACTCGTTGTTTTGGAAACATGGAAACCGCACGTGTTTAGAGTTCCGGTGGTTCCGGCACGAAATGAAATTAGGAAATATATCTGGGAAGCATTGTACGGACTACATTTCTACTATTTGCCCTTGGTATAAGATGTTATGTTCCTGGTGGCGAGAAAGGGCTAGAGATCTCCTGAGAATGCGCCACTGATAAAGGGTGGGGAACCTGCATATGCGTACATCAAACAACTTTCATATCTATAGGTGTCTATATCTATACATCTTCTATACATATAATAAACATATTTGTCGGCCGTTTAGCCTAGTTGGTAGTGACACTGCCTTCGAAGCGAGAGGTCCCGGGTTCGAATCCTGGTAAGGGCATTTGTTTCTGTGGTGAGCAGAGACATTTGTTCCTGAGACTTGGATGTTTTCTATGTATTTAAGTATTTATATATTAAATATATCGTCGTCTAGTATCCATATCACAAGCCTTATTGAGCTTACTATGGTACTAGTTCGATTTGTGTAAAAAAATGTCCACTAATATTTATTTATTTATTATTTATTTATTTAATAAAGGTAAGAGGGTCGAAAGTCTGTACATGGAAGATATTCAAAAAAAAGTTGGTTGGGGATACTGAGAATCGATAACAGAACACGTTCTAACAGTTTTTAGAATTTTTGTCTGTTTGTCTGTTTATCTGTTTATCTGTTTGTCTGTTTATATGAATCGCGCATCAAGTGAAAACGGCTGAACGGATTTTGATGAAAACTTTACTAATCTGTCGAGTAAATACCCGGTCAGGTTTTAGGCTATAAAAATTGTGCGGATTTGGGTTACAAGGGGGTAAAAAGAGGGGTTGAATTTTGTATGGGAACTCCTATAATCCATGAGTTACAGGTATAAAAAAAATTGGTATGCATATACTTGATGACGAAGGAAAAACATCCTCATTCAAAATTTGTGAAATGTTAAGATAGAAACTGAAAAAAAAATTTAAACGCGCCGCGGCGCTGCCCAGTGTGCGCGCCAGCCACCACGGTCTCTTCAAAACATGCAATTACAATTTTACTTTTGCCGTTTACTTCATGTGCACTCACTTTATACCATAATCCCACTCCTTAATATTATAAATGCGAAAGTTTAGATGTTTGGATGTTTGTCACTGAATCACGCAAAACCAGCTGAACAGATTAAGATGATTTGTATGCTAATAGTATATAATCTGAATTCACTTATATATATTATAAGTGTACTTTTGGTCCCGATGATCTTCCATCAAAGAGATATTAAATCGGGGATGCAAGTAAGGTCCATGAAACGGGGTGGTTTAATCCTCATACGCCATTCTACGATTTAAGTTTCAGCCAATTGGGAGTATAACAGCGTGTCAAGAAATTTAACTTAAAGCATAGCAGAATTATAAACAAGTTGATGGACGATTCATTATGTCAAAACAGAAGTATCATAATTCCTTCTGATTGTTGACGCTATTTTTGTGCACAACCTTTTCGCAATTAGTTCTACTTTGCGTGTACATCCAAATGCATTTGCGATACTTTGGCATTGTTTTTATTCATATGCTTAAATACAAAAACAGCTGTTTCAATGCACACTTTGTATCGTCGGTGTACCATTTAATTTTGTCGTGCGTAATTTTTACGTAATTGTTTACCCTTCACACCATAAAAACTGTTTGATATAAGAGATCACTTGAGCTGGGCAGCCCAATCGTCAGCATAGACAGTTGGAGCATCTTAGATGTACACTTAGAAGAGGGTCGAAAGTCTGTACATGGAAGATACTTATTAGAAAAAAAGTTGGCTGGGGATAACAGAAATCGTTTCATCAGTTTTAAGAATTTGTGTCTGTTTGTCTGTCTGTTTATATGTCTAGGCATCACGTGAAAACGAACGAACGGAGTATAATTTACCCTCATTAATATGGCAATCGGATCATCAGCGACGACATAGCTCGGCCTTCGGCCTCGCATGCCTTGCCACTCTCATTCGGCTTTTCAGTCATCAACCTTACATGAAGAATCTACTCTGTTGGGAGGCTCAGCCTTCAGCCTCGCGTGTCTCGCCTCTCTGCTTCAGACCTTCGGCCCTCAGCCTTACATGAGACGCCCGCTCCGTGTGATTATTCTCGCATGCCTTGCCGCTCTGCTTCCGGCCTTCGGTCATCATACTTACATCTTCTCTGTTGGGATAACGTTTTACGGCAGAACTGGGTAGCGAGACTTTTACCATTGTACAATGTACATCTAATGATTTTAACGAGATTAATTCGTCTAGAATCGGTACATTTGATGTTTCGAAATAAACACTTAATCATTCGTTTTGACAATAGGATTTCTAGGGAATGTCATATTGACTGTAATCATTTCTTAAGGGGGTGTAAAGAAGGGTGAAAGATTGTATCATGATCATTATCTGAGGCGTTATAGCCGCGGGTGGGCCCTAGGCTAGCCTGGTCAAGCAAATATCTCCAGTCCGATCTATTCGTGGCTTTCCTTCTCCAACATGTCACCCCTAAGTTCCTGGTGTCCACCTGAGCTTGAGAAATATTGTATGGGAAAACAAATCATTCTAAGGCGAGAACGAATTATACGCGGAAAAAGTCGCGGGCAAATGCTGGTAAACAATAAGGCAGTATCATAAACTATGTCAACGTACATTTCAATATACAAATTCCGATCGCATAAATAGCGTAAGTCTGGAACAGTCATCAAAAACTGTGCCTTATAGCGAATTATATCATCATCATTTTAAATGGCACGTGGAATACATATTTGAATCATGGAAGAGAGCGATTCCCAACTGCTATTGTTTCCAAAAGCAAATAGAGCAGATTCATTTGCAGTTTGTCTGTTTGATACGAGGGGTGATCCATAAGTTTTGATAATCGGTATGAAACACCCCGTTAATGATATTCTTTTAATGTGGGCTGTACCATGACACTAATCAACATTAAATTAGAGTAAAAATATATAAACATCATTCATTTGTTTTTCTGTAATTGCTGAACAAAAAAAAAACCGAATTGAAAAAATAAGAAGATGGCGGATATAAGAGTTGGTTTTGTAATTATTTGGAGCGGTGTTGAAAAAGTCCTGATGCACTAATGAAAAAAAAAAAAGATTTTTTTAATTGAAAATAAAACCTTGGTTTATTATTATGATTTAAAGGATAAGCAAGTTATCTGTGCCTTGGGTTTTTTTTATCTCCAGCTCTGTCACCAATATTAGGGATTATTTTTCGACTTCTTCCTGGACTATTGAGGCCTACCAATAAAAACTGCGAAATTAGCTTTCACTAATTGAGCTCAAATATTGTTGGAGAGTTGTATAACATTATTCTATCAGAGTTGTGTTAAATATTATAAATAAGTTGAAAAAAAAACACAAATTTTCGGGAGAAATTGTACTTCAGAGCCTTCTAATTGACAAAGGTGCTGCTCTTCGAGTAAAGATCAGAACTGATAACCGTTCCTATTGTTATTTAGCCCTAACTTCCGACTACTACTTCTCATTCACTTATGTTCAAAACCAACTACATGAAAATTAAGAGCTGGTGATGATTTAGTGAAGGTATAAAATTTGACCTCAAAAAGTAAAATTATATTTATTGGGGTAAAATAAAACAATTGAATGACGTTAATAAGTATTTGAAAATATAGAAAGTGTGCATATTGTGTTAAAAATATAACGATTTACATATCTCCCATATTTAATACTGATTATCAAAACTTATGGATCACCCCTTATTCTAACGTGATGAACGGTACGGGTAGGCAACCCCAGTAACCTAGTAAACAGCAGTATTTACTGGATTATGGGGCTTGTAGATAAGAGATGTGCTCCTAATAGGATACTGCACAAGGTTGTTTATATACAGGAAAGCGTTATCTCCAAGGAAATTATACTTATGCACATGATTTGAGAAACTTCGATAGCGCGTTGCAATAGATGTGAGATTTGACAGATGACAGTAGTGACGCCACATCAGCTCCCCTTTGAGACGGAGGAGTCAGCGATAACGTAGGAATAGAGTGCTTAGAGTCAGCGTGGCGAGCGAGTGCTCAGAGCCAGAGTGACGAGCGGGTGAGGAGAGAAGTCGAGTCACTGGGAGCGGAGTGTACCAGGCACGAATAGGAAAACATGCTAAGTGGCACACTTAGAGAGAGAGAGAGAGAGAGAGGAAAGGAGACTAGCTGCAGGGCGTAGTCAGGGATCTGGAGAGTTGCGCTTACGTACATTGTCGGAGTTCACCAATGTTGTAGAGAAGAGATGTGCTCATAACAGGATAATGTACAAGGTGGTACAGGAAAGGGTTATCTACAAGCTGTATATAAATATACAATAGATAGGAGCCACAAGAAGAAACGACTATAGAGAGATCTCTCAGGGACCGAAGTCCATTGAGAGTTGTTTGGAAGTTATACTTATGCAAATGATTTAGGAATCTTCGATAGCGCGCAGAACATTTCAGATTTGACAGATGACAGCAGTGAGGCCACAGGCTCATCATCGTCCTAGAGTTTGTCTCGTCGTACAACGGGGTCCGCTTTTCTGGTGTTTTCTACTTGATTCTGTCCTGGACATCATCCTCATTCAACCCTCAGGCTTTCATATACTTGCTTACGACATTGAGTCTTCCTCTTCGCCTATTTACTAGAACACGGACTAATACAAAATGAGAGAAGTAGTATAGCAAGGTGATTTTTAAATGCACGGGTTTGCCTAATATTGGGAATTCCTGAAACAGGTTAGTATTTAAATTAAGTTCAGTTTTATTCATCCGGGACACTGCATGCTTATTTTTTATCCAAATAAGATATACTTATAGGATTTCTCGTTAGCAGACAACTCAGACCACTATACACATACTTTTGGAAAAGTCGATAGCTGTTTTGAGGCATAGTTTTATCTGTTGTGTTGTGTGTGTGTTGGTGTGTTGTCAGTTAAGTAATATTATTTGCACTTCTTCTATTCGAAAAAATGTCTTCTCTAGCCTGTTTAGAGGGAGCAAAACTCAGGTTCCTGTTTTTTTTTGTCATTTCTGCCCTGCCGACTGGGAGCAAAATGCTATTTTACTCCCTTGGGAGAAAATACGAGATTCGCTCCCTCTAAACGGGCTAGAATTTTTATTTATTTATTTATACAATGATGGTGGCAAATGAGCTTACGGCCAGACTGATGGCTAGCGTTTACCGCTGCTTATGGCCGCCTGTGACTCCAAGAGTGTCACATGCGAGTTTAAAAATGTATACACGCCTTTCTTGAAGAACCCCATACTGTCGTCCCGTCGGGGAACAATTATATACTGTCGAGTCTTACGGGAATCAGCTCCATTGCTCTAAGTATATGGTTAAGAATCATTTGTCTGATAATCAGCCTTTCTCTTCTTCTAATCTCGTTTCACAGAACGTGATGTTTTTTCATTGTGATATTGGTCACTCATTAAATAACCGTCCATGCAAATAACTTTCAACGAATTTACGAGTCAACAGTTACCCTTTGACTATTCGTTCAGCTGACTAACTTTGATATGAAATTAATACACACTTTCAAATGCTCGTATCTTACCAATATCATAATATCAAATAGCTACTCTATTGCTTTGTATTAGAGTTCATATTCCAAATAAGTGGAACAGTATGATAAGTGGTTTGAAGCTGAGGTAGGAAGTTTGTATTTGGCAGGGCAAAACATTGAATCGTTTCGTTTGATTTGATACGTGCTGATATGCTTTTGTTAAAATGTAATGGACTGTACTGTTTTCGATATATTGAAGTCAGGGTCGCCATTTTGAATTTTGATAGCTCAAATAGTAGATGTCTGATGAATGTCTCAAGGGAGAAAAATGATATATCTACGGCGAGGGCGGTATATAGAATCCTGAGTAAAGCAAAAGATTTTACAATACAATCCTGAGCATAGCGAGGGATTCTAAAGTAGAAGGCCCAAGATGGAAATAATTTTGAAGTGAAGTCCCCAACCCGCATTAGGTCAGCATAGAGACTACTGCCTGTTCTCTCGTCTATGAAAGGAGGCTAGTGATCAGTAGTGGGATATATTTAGGTGGATGATGATGATGATGTAAGCTTGTATTTTGATTTATTACATGAATATAACAATATAAAATAATATTATTTACTGCGAAATTTTCGGCAGGCCTATAATGTGAGTGAAAATCAAAAAAAGTGTACATAAATATTTTCATATTTTTAATATTGTTTTTTGGCCTTATCTTACTCAGAATCGTTCACAAGACAGTCGAAATTCAAAGAAGAAAAAGAAATGTCTAAAATCATCATCTAAGTTTCGTTAAATTTTGGTATGAAAGATTTTTTTATTTCTATGAACGTAAAAAATTTGACAAATATTTTTACAAACAAAATTTTGGACATCTTTTTTCTTGTATGAGGTTTGAACGTCTTACTCAGCCTTTTTTTAAAGGATACAGAGATTCTGAGTAGCCTAACTTATTAATGCCTTATGGCATTAAGTCCGCCTTTTGTACTATAAGTGTTACTTTTGTGCAATAAAGATTAAATAAATAAATAAATAATTTTTTTGGGCTTGGACAATTCTGAATAAAAGAGACATTATTTTATGTACACTTTTTTATTTTCACCTATGCCCAGCAGTGGACGTTCTTCGGCTGATATGGGCACATGAATCTTATGATTGATTGCGGTTAGCGGCTCAATAAGGGAGCTTACTATGTGACTAGTTCGATTTGTGTAAAAAGATTTTCCTCCTAAAATGCAACTATGTATTTATTTAAGACGCTGACAACATAACAGTATTTGTGTTGTTTGCTCTTTTCGCTCGCGTATGTTCTACAAATCATAAATCAAAACCACCACCACCACCATATCAGCCAAAGGATGTCCACTGCTGGACATAGGCCTCCCCCAAATTCACGGGGGGTATATGCCATAATCGCCACGCTTGGCATGCGGGTCGACGATCGCAGTATCCCCACCGCACTCCAGGGATGCTGATGCCCATCCCCCGGTGGTATAGGTCGTAGCGTTAGGACATAACCGGGTCCAAATCATAAAACTGATGATTATTTATGGCTTAGAATTAGATCTAAATTTCTATTCAGGAATATTTATACTAAAATGGTGTCTACCAAACGCGCGCGCATAATATTAAATGTATGGGATCTAAAAAATATGATTGCTTTATCAGTATGGCGTGAGTAACTTCTATGAGTATTTTTTGCGCATACATTAAACGTAAATGGTTCCGGTTAATCTGTTTAAATCTCCGCGCATTGTCTTTGCAAACCAAATAAAAAACATTTCGAGTTTATGGCTAAAGCTAGTGGCAGTGTAAGTCCTGCAACCAGTACTTAGACTTCGGTTAAACGTTCTGATGGAAGCGAATTTTTACACGAACTAGTCCCATAATAAGCTGAATAAGGCTTGTGTTATAGCTACTACACGATGATACAATTATTTAAAAAGTATCTTGCACAGCATTTTAAATAAATTTTTGCAATATATGATAGCAATAGAAAATTATTTTAACGATGAGTATAAGGTATTAAAACAAAATAAATATAGAACAAAAAATATAAGGATAAAGAAATATGTACAGAAATCTGTTAAAAACTATTATGGCAAAAGAACTAATATATTTATGGTACCAAAAATATACAACGAGATTGAGTGGTTAAGACAGGAAAAAAAGTGCAGCATAATTGAATTAAAAAGTAGATTAAAAAAGATATTATTGGAAAAATTACCTTAATCCTTAAAAAAGCATGTTTACCATTATAAAAACCTTATAAAAATATTGCATTTTTTTTTTTTTTTTTTTTTTTTTTTTTTTTTTTTTTTTTTCAAATTAGGCATATTACATGCACCTATGAACGTCAATAAACTACCACCGGTTCGGAAAAATAAACCTCTGCCACGAGAAGAACCGGCGTAAGAAACTCGGCGAGGTGTCATTTTTTCAAAACAATATACATTGTATAGTTAAATATAAATTACAGTGTCAGCTACTACAAAATAACTGAAATAACAATGCTACAGTAGAAAACATATTTTCGCGATAGATTACCCGTGCAGGACGCTATCACTGCCAAACATCCCTATCCATGATGTAATCGTTTATCTTATAATATGCTTTTGAAATAAGTGTTTGTTTTACTACAGATTTGAATTTAGAATTACTAAGTTCAGTAATGTGTTTAGGAATTTTATTGTAGAATTTGATACAATTTCCCAAGAACGACTTTTTCGCCTTTACTAGTCTATAGAAGGTTACTTTCAGTTTCCCAGTATTTCTCGTGGCTATTGGTTTATCAGCGTTCGTTGGAAAATTGCCCAAATTCTTCCTAACATACATTATTATTTCAAATATATATAGGGACGGCAGGGTTAGAATATCTATTTCTTTGAAAAATTCTCTTAATGACTCACGTGACCCCAAGTTATAAATTGCTCGGATAGCCCTTTTTTGCAAAATAAAAACAGTTTCAATATCTGCAGCTGATCCCCATAAGATAAGACCATAAGTAATTATACTATTAAAATAAGCAAAGTAAACTAACCGTGCCGTTGCCACATTGGTAAGCTGCCTTATTCTCCTGACTGCAAATGCAGCAGAGCTCAACCTACTTCCTATCGCTGTTATATGGGAACCCCACTGCAATTTTGAGTCCAATGTAATACCTAAGAATACAGTAGAAGTAACAAATTCTAATGTTTGACCATTAAGTCTAATATTTGTATATAAGTTTCTGTTTGATGAGTTCGCAAGAGAGAATTTAATACATTTCGTTTTTTTCGGGTTCAATACTAAGTTATTGGCAGCAAACCAGTAAGATATCATGGAGAGGGTATTATTTGGTTCAATGAGTTCAGTATCTCTCCTATTTACCTTGAACAGTAATGAGGTGTCGTCTGCGAACATTACAATGCCTGATCTTCGGCTTACCATATATGGCAGATCATTTACATAAACAAGGAACAGGAACGGACCTAGAATAGACCCCTGAGGTACTCCCATCTCTACCACTGTCTCTGACGAAATGGCTTTATTTATCGCTACCTTTTGATTTCTCTGTGTTAAGTATGACTTCATGAGATCTAATGCGTGCCCTCTGATGCCATAAAACTTAAGTTTACAAATTAAAGTACCATGATCTACACAATCAAAAGCCTTGGAAAGGTCACAGAACACTCCGATGGCGTCGTGCGACTCTTCCCAAGACTGCAAAATAAATTTTAATAAACTTGCACCTGCATCAGTAGTTGACCTACCCTTCGTGAAGCCGAACTGCTGTGCGTGCAAAATATTGTGAGAATTAAAGTGAGAAACCAATTGCGTAAGCATTATTTTTTCGAATATTTTGCTAAACGCAGGTAGGATAGAAACTGGACGATAATCAGAAGGATTATCTCTATGACCTGATTTGAAAATTGGAACTACTTTACTACATTTCATTAAGTCTGGAAAAATGCCATAGTCTATACAGTTATTAAAAATGAGAGCTAGAGTTGGTGCAACGACCTCCAGAATAGATTCCAGTACCTTGACTGACACGCCCCATAAGTCCTCAGTGCTCTTTATTTTTAACATTTCAAAGGACTTCAGTACATCTAGAGGAGAAACATGATGAAATTTGAAATTAGTTAGTGATTCTAATTTTACGTTGTCATTCAGAAGGGATTCAGCTTTTGTGGTAGATGATGCTAAACTTTGAGTAGTGACTATAGGAATTTTAGAAAAGAAATTATTAAATTCATCAGCTACTTTTACTTGTCATGTTTAGTGTTTAAGTATAGTTTATAGTATAGTACCTAGCATTAGTTAAAATGAGCGCGATCTCGCCAACATCAACTGTTATCGCAGTTTGGCGAGTAACTTAAGTTTTGATTTGTTAAGTACTTTTTGATAAATAAATAAAAAAAAAAAAATTTTGGTGTTATGCGAGGCTCGTAATTTCTTTAGGTGAGGCACTCCAAAAAAAATTAAATTATGAACGAAGAGCAATAAAGCTCAAGAAGATATAGAGTACAACAGAGTGTAGATTTTCTCTCATCGGCCAAGGATATATTAAGATCACGATTATTTTCATTATCTTTCAATGGTTCTCTAAGTTTTTTATTACCACTACAGCATCCTGCTTAGTGAGGATGGTTTCGTATGGACATATAATTTTCAGTATCACTGTTGCCTAGTGGTAAGGCGTGTAACATTCAATCTGGAGGTCGTGGTTCGAACCACGACTCGTACCACAAAGTTTTTTACAATAAACGTACGTTCAAAATATAATTTTATATAGAACATTAGCTTTTCGGTACAGGATAACATCGTGTGCAAACAAAGTCTACTTTTCCCTCTGGGTTGGAAGGTCAGATGGCAGTTGGTGTCGGAAAACTAGTGCCTCCGTCAGATCTTGGGATTAGGTGCCAAAATGGATCTCTGGCTCCTAGGAGACAACCGGGACAACATTAGGAGGAGGATGGTTTGGAATGGACATTCAGTTTAAGTTAACATACTTAACATAATTCTTATACCGCACTAAATAAAACGTTCTCTCGCTGCGACAATTTCCATATCAACAGATTACTTAACCAAACTCGTATCTCACTCTAAGTTACATTTGAAAAACGACCTTCTCTCTTAGACTTTAGCTTTATATTTTAAAAAGACCGCGCTGTACTATGAGTTTGTGAGAATTACGGGCTCGTAACTTTTTATTTACGAATTTAATCCAGTCCACAAATTGCGTCGTGGCAATATTTTTTTCCTTTGACCCAAAAGGTCAGAATTCACGTAGATAAGCAAATCGCTTATGTTTTTGCCAAGCTTGAGGATGAAGTTGAATCGAGCTTGTGGTGCAATAAAATTGCTTGACGGACGATTTGCCTAACGAAGCACAGTCGTTGTACTGTATTACGAGTTTATTTGTTTTATCCATGTGTAGTAATAACGTTACATAGGGTTGAAATTCGTATTTTTTACCCGACTACGCCGGAAGGAGGGTTATCTTTTTGACAGATTGTGACTGTCAATTTTGTGATAACGTCATACTATACGGCATTCGCCATAAGTAAACAAGGTGGGCCCTGTAATAGGAGCATATATGTATTTAAAAGGTCGATTTCTTAGAGCATTCGCAGTAACTCACTGTGTCCCAATTTTTTAGTTTTTTTTTTCTAATCGGAGAATTTTTCATCCAAAGTTATGACCTTCAAATAATGTATCTTGATACCACGAGATTATAGTGCGCCAGCCAATGCAGTTTTTGAGGTAGTATCAAGGTATGAGTCATAATAGATTTATTATTTTGTTTAAAAAGATATTTTTTAATTCATGTGTGTTTTTAAAATAAATAGTAATTAATATAACTCTAGAAGAGTAAAAGATATACCTAAGCTATCGTTGAAGAAAAAAAACTTTTTTTTTTGAACTAATAAAAATAATTAAGGGTTTTCTCAATAGTACATACATACATACATATAATCATGCCGGTTCCCCAGAGGGGTAGGCAAAGATCACGGATTTCCAATTGCTACGATCCTGACATACAACTTTCGCTTCATGAACTTTCATAACGTTCTTCATGCATGTGCGCCGATTTAGGGTACTCCTGGCCTGGCCTTTCTGCAGAATGTTTCCGATTTGGTCGAAGTACGTTCGCCGAGGTCTTCCCTTTCCAACTCTACATGTCCAAACCATCTCAGCATACATTTCTCAATTTTCGTCACTATATCTTCAATAGTCGTATAATTTTCTGCTCCTGTTACACACACCCACCCTGTAGTATAATATTCACATCTTTCTATGATATACAAGATGAAGATCATGTCAAATGCCCATGTCGCACCAACTCCCGTAACGATCGGACACTTCACGCTCGATGTAGACGATTACAATTATATCTAGGACAGACTGTCCAGTTAGGTAAGTCTAACTTCGAGAAAGAGGTTAATCGTCGAATCCGACTCGGCTGGGCAGCAATCGGGAAGCTTTGGCACATCTTTTCGTCCAATATTCTGCAATGTCTCAAGACGGAAGTCTTTGACGAGTGTGTGTTGCCATTGATGACATATGGCACTGAAACGTGGTCGCTTACTATGGGTCTCATAAGAAGGCTCAAAGTCACCCAAAGAGCTATGTTGGAAGTTTCTCTGCGTGATCGCATCAGAAATGAGGCCATCCACAGCAGAACCAAAGTGACCGATATAGCCCTCCGAGTCATTAAACTTAAGTGGCATGGCGGGGCATATAGCACGTAGAATGGCCGTTGGGGCGGAAAGTTTCTCGAGTGGCGATCACGTACTGGAAGGCGTAGCGTGGCAGGCCCCCCCGACGGTGGACCGATGATCTGGTAATGGTCGCGGGTGTCCGCTGGATGCGGGTGGCGCAGGACCGGTCATTGTGGAAGTCTTTGTGGGAGGCCCATGTCCAGCAGTGGACGTCTTTCGGCTGACATGATGATGATGATGATGATGTTGATATACTTACTTATTTACTACGCTGGCTCAGCGATCCAAAGTGGATCTTGGCCTCTGATACTAAGTCACGCCACTATTGGCAGCTTGTCGCCAATCAGAGTTGCCTATTTGAAGCTAGCAGAGGTCTTTTTGGACTGCGTTTATCCAGCGATACCTTGGTCGGCCGATCGGCTGTTGACCATTAGGAAGTCCCAGGTATGCTGTTTTGGTGGGTTCCCACCCTCTCAACGTGGCCGAGCCAGCTTAGCTGGGCAGATTTGATCTTTCGTGCCGTGCTTTCACATGCACTTTCTTTCTCACCCTCCAGCTACCATCTGCCGTTTTTTTATGATATACATTTCAAATATTATTATCTAAACGACACTGACATTACATGGAAGTAATATGTATCTAATAAATATATTACACTTTGACTAAAAAGACTTACAGTAAAATTAAACCTAAGCTATAACAAAGTAAAGTTAAACTAAAACTAAAAATAGCCCTGCGGCATTGTGCCGAAGATGCCGTTGGCGTAAAGTAAAATCAATCTCATGCTGAAGAAACGAAGTTTGAGTCTCACTTGAAAAACCCAAATATTCCGTTATTGAAAACACGACATGACAGAAAATATATATCCGTAGCAGTATACATCAATGCTTGATTTGTGGATCAATCATCCTGGCATCAACTACAAAGCGGTATATATATATTCAAGAGAATTTATGAAGGTATCGAAAATACAACAATCCAAACATAATACAGGCCAGAATTTGTTTCATCACATTCGCATTACAAACATATTCTAACGTGTTTTGCTCGTTTAGAGACATTTGCACAAGTAGACTGAAATTGGAAGTGATAGATAAAAATAGGTGTTATTTTTTTGAGAATTACTAGCTACCAGAAAATTAGGTTAAGTTAGGTTAGAACTGCGACGCTCACAACACCAAATTGCTACCAGAAAAGAAGCTTAGGTGGGAACTGTGAGAGTCACTGAACTGGGCACGTCTTAATTCCAGGCAATTTACGGCGTAAAATGAACTGCCTGAAATTTAGGCAACCGCGAGTTTTTTAAATCGATTCAATTTCCAGATTTTTCACGGTCACGAGAAATTTGTCAGTCAGCCTAGCAATTCAGAAAAAGCTGGTATTGAGTAGCTTTTTTTGAATTGTTTTGTGATACCCCATATTTTTTTACAGTTGGGTTACGAACTTATAACTGTTATAGTGCTCATATAAATCTAATAGTGCCTAATACCTAATTCGATTTTTAGAAACAAAAAGATACTAAAACATTTTTTTTAAATATAGTACGTCGTGATATGTCGATAAGGAAACGAAATTATTGTCCAAAACTTTGTCATGACCCAATTTCGGTTTTTTACGAGCTTTACGATATGTTTGTATGTATAGCCGCTTCAAAGTTTTTTTTTAATCGTATGGCATTTATTTACGAACCGTGAGATCTTCGAGAAGACAAGTACGGTTGCCAGTTTTTGTTGCACTTTTAGCACCACCCAGGGGTCACGTGTAGGGTGTGTGTGGGGTGGGTACTCCCTACGGACGTGGTGCAACTTCGACCCCCCTTTGTCAAGTGAGTGGGCAACTTGACTGTTAGAAGTTCTCAAGCCGCCCGAAGGCCTCTAACTTGGCTTAACGACTGCTGTCGTAGACAGCAGCCGGGATCAACGGCTTAACATGCCTTCCAAAGCACGAGAGCGCTCAGTTAGTAACCACTCAAAGCGGTCACCCATCCAAGAACTGACCTGCGCCCTCATTGCTTAACCTCGCTTCAAAGTTTGAGGACTGCGATGGTGGCAAACAAGCTTACGACCTGCCTGATGGTAAGCAGACACCGTAGCCTATAGACGTTTAAATTAAAAACTGTCAGTTTTATGACCGTATATTAAGAACTATAGCAGTATTAATGAAGGGTCCACGGAAAAACATGTCTAGTCCATTTAAATTTCAAAACAAAAAGCAACCTAACTCATAAAGACATAAGGTACAAACTGGCTTTGGAATTCTAAAGGATAGGACATGTTCTTTCCGTGTACTCTTCAAATGTAATTTCAAATTAATGATTGTATAATAACTATATAAATTTATTTGTTAGTTTGTTTATGCAATCGACAACCCAATAACTTACAAAAAAAAATACTCTAACTAGTTTCAGAACGCGCATACGATACATAAAAACGAAATCTCATAATATTCAACGAAGTCAGCTGACGTCAGAAAATTGCAACGCAATTTATTATACTAAATATGCTCACTTCACGCCCAACTTAACAATGTGATGGTTGGGATTAAATCCAGTTAGCGGGTGGATGGAAACTGAACTGCCCGCCTTAATTTGCCTGGAATTAAGACCTGGTGGTAGGTGCCCTGAACTGCTAATAGAAAAGTAGATTAGGTTAGATTATAACAACGAGCCACACAGAACAGAACTGTTACCAGAAAAGTAGGTTAGTTTAGAACTGCGATCCTGACAGAGCCGATTTGCTGACAGAAAAGTAGATATTATTTTTTAATTAGTTAGCTGGCTTGGAACTTACTGATCATTTTTAAATGTTAGCTGATCGCAAGTTGCTGATATAGTTATCAATAATAGAACAAACCAATAGAAGATGGTTTGGTTCTTTGTTCAACAATAGAACAAAGTCGATTTTTGCTGCGAGTGTTGATGTTGAGTCCCGAGCAAACGAAAAATTCAATTATAGAATCTTGAGCGTAGCGAGGGACTCAAAGACACGAGATGCAAATATCTTTGCGCTCGTGTGATACATACAACTTTTCACCTCAGCGGCGAGAACATATTATAACACACGGGAATAGTGATAGAGAGAATGAAGTTACTTAAACTGACCTACGATATGAAAAATTAAAAAGTAACTTTTTTCACGCTCGCAGCAATATTGCATTTTGCTCACTAGTTTCAAGCAGGAAAAGTCATAAATATGCGAGACAGGGCTTTCTGTTTTACGACCCGTGTTTTGTACACAATTTTACGTCACCACTTGGCTAAAATGTGGGTTTTTCCGGACGCGCAGTGTGCGGAAAAAAGACCACCAAGTAATATACTTACAGTCATATCGCATTTTACTGAGATGTGAAGCAACGACACTAAACAGACCTCCAGAAACAAATAATGGACGTCAAAATATAGCTTTGAAAAGAAAAAACGAGATTATACATTCATTCCTACGTTTTTTCGTCACATGCGGAGGACATCAAAGTAAGGGTTTTCGGGCCTAAATAGTGACATCAATGTATACTTAATGTCCTAAGACATAAAGTATACATAAAGATAAGTTCAAAATTGTGTTTCTATTTTTAGACCTCGTGCCGGTCTAATGGAGTGCCATTTTGTCGAATCGCAGAAGGGATGAGTATGGTTTTTATGTGTTATTCATTTTATTGCGTATGTTTTATGATCTGGTATTAGATAAAGAAATAAGCTAAAGAATTCTTTTGAATGTAATATTTTTACTAGATATGAGGCCTGTTTGTAGGAGAGCTCGCGGCTTAGCAGTGCCCGTATACCGCGTGTGGTATGCAAGGTTAAGCAACCTCGGCCGAGGCTGTTGGATAGGGGACGGCTTTGAGTGGTTACTGCATGAGTGCTCCGGTATTTTGGAAGGCACGTTAGACAGCAGCCTTCGGGCAGCTTGATGGCTTCTAACAGTCAAGTGGCCTACTTACTTGACAAGGCTAATCCCAATAAGGTCTACTTTCCCCCTTGGATTGGAAGGTCAGATGGCAATCGCTTCCGTATAAACTAGTGACTACGCCAATTCCTGGGATTAGGTAGTGGACCCGGGCTTCCTTCAGGATGCAACTGTACCACGAAGAAGAACTCCAACCAATCGCATTGCGTAAGTATTATGTCTGCGGTTTTATGTAAGCTGAGGGCCTACTACCTTAGCCTACTACCTACCGTCCTTTTCACTTTCGCATTATACACTCCATGACGCAAAGGGACAGCACGATACGAAGTTCTCTGTATTCCTCAAGTGGTTTCATTCCGAATTTGTGCGCGATATCATTCCACTGTGGCCGACCACTTTTAAAATTTATTGTTTGCAAATACCTGTATTCTTCACGGGGACTGTATTCAGTAATGTTATGGGACAAAACCTGACTGGAGTGATGACCTGGCAAAGGCCACTGTAGCAAATGCGAATGGCGGAGGACCTGTCATTGTGGCACTCTTTGGGGTACCCCTATGTAGTTATAGCATTCGACTTCTTTCGGCTGATATGATGATTTTTTTTCATACCACGTCGGTGGCGAACAAGCGTACGGCCCGCCTGATGGTAAGCCGTCACCGCAGCCCATGTACCGCACCAGGGGTGTCACATGCGCGTTGCCGACCCTGTAATAATTTATACGTGATGGTAATAGGACAAATAATTGTAGTGCTCATAGTCTCCGAGTAAATCGGCTGTGACATACGGACGGACAGACAGACATGACGAATCCATAAGGCTTCCGTTTTTTGCCATTTGGCTACGGAACCCTAAAAATAACCTAGTAGAATGTATAGCTAGTGGTATTAGCCACGGTTTTCTGTAAGGTGGAGGTTTTTTCTAGTAAGACCGTTCCGAATTTAACGCGACATTTCGCTGTATCCTACCTCTTAAAATGTTGTTATTTGCGAATAAAGTGTTTGTACAGTATAATGTATAACGTGCCATTAAAGCTGCGAGCGTCCACAGTGGCAGCATTCGGAATTATTTATCGATATCCAGTGACATTGCTGATTGGAGCAATGCTCCGCAATCCGCGATTCGAGTATTTCGTTGAAGTTCTACGCCTCCTGAACAATACAACATAGAATAATCGAATTTACCACTGTGATAGACACTAATGCCGCGATAAAAAAATTATATACTGTCGGAAAAAAAAACACAAACAGAGGTGGAACTAGGGCTGCCATCCGTCCGGGTTTCCCCGGATTTGTCCTAGTTTGGAGTTCGTCCGGGGGCCGCCCGGGGGGTTTTCAAAAAGTGTCCGGGGAAAACCCGGACACTTTTACTTAATGGGTAAAGTGCGTAACTACTCACCATTTATCGAGTTTTTTTTAACTTTCATGTTTTTTTATAATATTATTTTCGGACACGTCCGGGGAAAAATGCGATTTACGCCAAATGTCCGGGATTTTTTAAGTCTTTGTCCGGGTTTGGCGAATTTAGAGATGGCAGCCCTAGGTGGAACACAACTAAATTAAAAACTAAACAAAATCGTTGCGACAATAAGTTCAGGTTCAGCATTTGCTGCGAGCCTGGTCGGCTGTACAGCGCTGATTATCAATCCGCAACTTTTTTTTTTTGCTCCGGATAGGGGTGCGCTTGACCACAAATCACCTGATGGTAAGCGATATTGTGGTCTGGGATGGAGCGCGCTTACCTAGTAAAAAGAAAGAAAGAAAGAAAGAAACATTTATTCACAGACACACAGAAGACACACATACATGACAAAAATTAGAACACAAAGTAAAAACGTAGGTACACACAAATCACATATAATGTGTGTCCCCGCGGCAGTGAAACGGACACTGGCTCAGCATTATGCTGAGGTGCAGGACACCTACAGCCCTGATTTTCAGCCAGTACCGTCGGTGACTCACGGAACGCCATACAGATATATAACATAAAAAAACCTTCAACATGATAATAAAAGAGATCACACAAAAAATAAATAAGTGACTATAATAGAAAAAGAAGCAGGTGAATATAATACATAAATAGGACAAAGAAACTACTTACTACTTACAGCATCTGGATTACGTATAAAAACAAATTAGGTAAAAAATAAATAAGAAAAGAACGGTATGTTTTTAGTACTTAGTGCTGGATTAGAATTAGGATTTTTGAAGTGTCAACAAGTAGCCTTTAAGCTTACGCTTGAAGGTATACCTGCTAGGCGCCCCCTGGATAGGAGGTGGGATGTCATTCCAGCACTTAGACGCCGCAAACCTGAAACTGCCTCGGAAAGCCGCGGTCCTGTGCATAGGCACGATAGCCAATGCCTTGAACCTGCGCGCACTCTTGGACCATTGCAGTTTTTTAAAAAGGTACGATGGGGTCTCCTTATGTACCACTCCAAACAGTAGTGTGGCGAGGTGCAGGCGTCGGCGTGCGGGCATATTAAGAAGGTTGGCGGCGTTCAAGTACGGAGTGACATGGGAGCGGGGAGGAACTCGGAAACAAAAACGAGCACATGCGTTTTGTACTCGTTGTAAGAGCCTCTTGGAACGACCAACAATACATCCGTCATAGATGACGTCACAATAGTTTAATCTAGATAATATAAGCGATTCACAAAGCTCAACACGCAAATCGACACTAAGGTAATCACGTATATTATATAGAACTTTAAGGCGATAGAAGCAGTTACTCACAAGATTGAGTATGTGGCTCTCAAAGCGCAGATCCCCGTCCATGAGTAGGCCGAGGTTATTAGCTTCTATCACCCGCTCTATTGGTTCATTCATGACGGAGACATTACCGGACGTAAGGGCATGAAGGGTATTACGGATTTGATGCTTTGATCCAAAAACTATATATTTTGATTTGGCAGGATTAAGAACCAAGCAGTTCTTCTCCGACCACGAGGAAATACTATTTAGGTCCGCGTTAATATTCTGTAAGGCAGCAGATGTGTCCGATGGTACGCTGGAGAAGTAGAGTTGCAAGTCGTCCGCGTAAAGATGGTATCCACAGCTCCTTATACTGTTAGTGATGTCAGCGGAATACAGGATAAAGAGCAGTGGACCCAGTATTGAACCCTGCGGTACTCCTCTTGTCACAGGACAAATAGAGGACCGCAGAGTTCCACCGTCCATCCCACGCAACGCAACTGTCTGTGCACGGCCGGACAAATAACTGCTGAACCATTTTAATGTCGTTACATCAAATCCGTAATAGGACATCTTAGATAACAGAAGGGGCACGCTGATACAGTCAAAGGCCCTAGAGAAGTCTAAAAGAACTAATATAGTACTTTTACCAACATCCCGAGCCTGTAAGATGTTATCGACCACATCGAGCAACGCAGTAACTGTCGACCGACCCTTGCGAAAACCCGACTGCAGTTCAGGTAGGATGTTGTGTTTCTCTAGATAATCGGACAACTGTTGGCTGACTACCCGTTCTATTATCTTCGACATACAAGGAAGGATACTTATGGGACGGAGTTGGGATAGGTCGGTTGGGTTTGGTTTTTTTGGTAACGGGATCACTTGAGCGATTTTCCAGGCAGATGGGAAAGTCATAGTCTCAATGCTCCTGTTGATTATGTAAGTCAGTACGTGTGCAGTTCTCGGTAGTGTCAGAAGTAACATGTCAATGTCAATCGAGTCGAGTCCTTTCGCAGTAGTCTTTATTGATGTCATTATTTTCGTTACTGTAGTAGTAGTCGTCGGTAAGAGCACAAAAGTTTTATCGCCGTATTTATCGAATTCATAAAAAGTCAAGTCGGATATGGTCACGTCAGATGTTCCAGGTATACTGAGAAAATGGCGATTGATTAGTTCCGGGTCATCAAAGTGTGTGGGGAGGTCAGTCGGAGTCTGTGAGTCTGGAAGAACTGTGCGTTTTAAGTTTTTCCAGAGAGTCTTGGAGTCAGTCTCGTCGTTAATATGATGTTCAAAGAAGGCACACTTCTCGCTATGGATGGCTTCAATAACAAGATGCTTCAGGTTCACTGAAACGGGTTCACTCTCGTCTTGAAAACCGTAAGGTTGTAGTTTTCACCTACTTCACAGCTCAAAAAAAAAGTGAATAGCTGAGTGGAAGGGGAGCATTCGCTTGATTATTTGACCAAACAGGAACCTCATGTTAAAAGTCAAAGTGTATGAACTAGTCACGAAATAGATATATATTTTTAAGCCGCTTCAGCGACGCATACCATGGCGGTCTTTGCTTACGCAATCTTTTATAACTTTGCTTACGTCGGGCGCAAATTGCTTACGACTACCTAGTTTTATGATATCTCATGCCACCTACCTACTCGTACCTATACCTATTTAGGTAGGGAATATTTTTTCTAGTAAACTGAAATGACAAATTATACATAACATATGATTATCCTAGTTATTAGGTATATAAGTATTGACGTGGTCATTGCAATTGTACATGGTTTTTGAGCTATGTTTCATACATTAGAAGAAGAAGAAAGACGTTTTTGTACTTTATATTCTGCAAGTGGGCCGCTATGGCACTTTTACATGTCAAAATCTACTAGCGTTTCTGAAAAAGAAGCACACACACACACACACACACACATACACACACTACTAAAAAAATTTTATTTAAACAAAACAAAAGACTCTCAGATACAAAAGGAAGAAAACTCACATAGCGTGCGTCTTCGCGGTAGTGATTAGATAAACCTGTTCTGAAGTCTAAGCTACATAATTTTTCAGTAGTTTTTGAAATTAGGTGGAATTAATATCGGCTAATCTTTCACGTTTAACCTACTTCTATGTAGCTGGTTAGGTTTTCCATACAGATAGAGGACAGTATAGGGTTCTTCAAGAAAGGGGTATATAGAATGTGTGTATTTCAAAGACCCGGGACCCGGGGGTACTCGTATGTCCTAAAACTACGGCCAAGACCACGGGGGGATGGGTAGCAGCATCCCTAAAGTGCGGTGGAGATACTGCGATCGCCAACCCGCATGCCAAGCGTGGCGATTATGGCATTTACCCCCCATGGAATTGGGGGAGGCTTATGTCCAGCAGTGGACGTCTTTCGGCTGATATGGTGGTGGTGGTGGTGGTATTTCAAAGGCAGCGCACCTATGACACCCCTTGAGGTGCAAGTTTCCATAGACCTCTCTCTCTCATCTATGAGAGGAGGAATTTAACCAGCAGTTTAACGTGTACAGCCTGATGGTGATGATAGGCTAAAGGTGACCACTTACCATCAGGCGGGCCTATGCGTGTTAGCCACCCGCGCCATAAAACAGAGCAGACTAGATTTGCTAGCTTTGAACCATTGCAAAATACTCATTGCCGCGATGTCACAAGCAGCTATTAAAACTGCTTGAATGTGGCCGTTGTAAACCGGCCATTAGGCCGTACTAAATAGGTGTCATTATTCTGCGACCGCGTTTGGACGCGCCGCTTTGTCAGGCTTTTAATTTGATGGCAGCGACACCTCTGTGTTGGAATTAAACACCTACATTCATTTATCTTTACTAGTGGGCACAGTACTATCAACTCTCGTTATAGTTTATTTTATTTAAGATTATGAAAATCACTTGAAGCGGAATTTTACAACACCTTTTTTGCCAAAATATGAAAGAAAAATATAACAAAGAGACGTCATAAGACGTGTATACCTGCCGCGGTCAGACATGAGTTCTATGACACTGACAGTGAGAGTTCATTTATATAACCTTGGAACGGCGTCGCTGTCACATCGAAATTTTAATAAGCATATTTTGGTAATGCAGCTAATTATTTTATGTAGCATTGTAACATTTACTTAATAATAATATGAAAGAAAATTGTTTTGGCCCTCATTTCCATATATAGGCTTAACCGAATATATTTGGTGACGTACTGCAAAAGTTATATCGTTAGTCTGTATCGACTAAGGAATGGGTGTTTCTATAAACATAGGTCGATAATTGAAGTGACTGTAATAAGATGTGTTTTTTAGTCAATTTTATTCTTTCAAGATTGTGTAAAAAGAAGACAACGTTTAATTCTATGGTCGTCATCATCAGCCGTTTAAGACAAATTTGGACGCGTATAGGAATATACAATCATATACTATATACTATACTACTATACATCATATACTATATCAATCCTTACCCTGAGTTGAGATATTATAATAATACCTATACACTACCTTATTTATATGTGTATTAGATACAATAAAATTAATAAACATGTCAACCGACATGGGTAGATAAGAAATGAAACCTGAAAAAATAGAAGTATCGAAACTTGCACAACACTATCAGAAAATATCGCTCTCAGTGTCATAGGACTCTTGTCTGGCCGGTATAGGGACTGTATAGTAAACATAACATCGAATCCTCCTTTATACATATCTTAAAATTATGCAGTATGGGATTCTTAGAGAAAGGAGTGTATACATTTTTAAAGGGTTGGCAACGCGCATGTAACACCCCTGGAGTTGCAGGCGTAAATAGCCTGCGGTGTCCGTTTACAATCGCGCGGGCCGTACGCGTGCGAATCGAATTCGAGCTCCCTCGATTCCTCCTAGATCCCATCAACAGATCTTCACTAAAATATGGGACTAACTTCCCCTAAGTTACTTTGTTACTTGCTTTGAAACAAAAAAAAGAATTATCAAAATCGGCCATCATGATCACTGATCAAGAGTTATCGGGGAACATACATACATAAAAAAAAATATGCAGATGAACTGAAACCTCCTTCCTTCCATTGAAGTCGGTTAAAACGAATCATCATCACAGTTGTATCAAAAAGAAACCCGAGTTCACTTTGGCAACTAATCCCGCGATTTGGCGCAGGCACTAGTTTCACGAATAGGACAAATAAAAATGTTTTGACTCTGCTGTAGTCAATAAGTGATTAACCGTGCTCTGATGGGACAGATTGATCATCGACTGACGGCACTAAACGTCATCAACTAATGGCCTTAATGGTCGTCAATTAACGGTGATTGGTTTGGTTCTAATTGCATTTGACGGCTCTATTGAGTATCCGTCACTTTGAGGTTTAGAAACAATCGGATGATTGTGCAGTTATATACGGGAAAGGAGGTTTTATACGCGATAATTAGTAAACAAAGTACGTTCCAACAGTTACGTGACTATCCTGCAGGTATTAGTTGGAAAAACTAGTATTGCAAAGGCTTGCAAAATTAGCAATCCCGAAACGTATTTCAATTCCCAACCGGAATCGTGTCGGATCCACCGAATCGCGACGGTGCAAGATAGATCCATCGCAATAATCGACGTGACAGTAATGGAAATGGAAACAATTGCAACGAGAATACGATTTTGTATTCATCCAAGTAAGATGAAACTGGATTGAAACAAAGAAACCGTCGCTGTCAAAATCCACCCACGAATCTCACGGTGCTATCATTATTGTTTCCCTATATAAGTACGTTTAATTATTATTGACCAAGCAAGCGAAGCGTCTCCGTTTCAGGTTTCGACAAAAAATCTTTTGTATGTCTGTCTGTCCGGACGTTCTCCTCTACAGGTCGCATTTCTCAACCGATTCTCGTGAAATTTTGTGAGTAGATTCGATAATTATATAGATTTTTTTTGTCGAGTCAGTTTTAGGAAATTTTGAAAAAAAAAAATCATATGTTTGCCTGCATGTTCTCCTCTACAGTTCGCATTTCTCATCATAAATGTTACATCGAATATTTTTGTCAAGTCAGTTTTTAGAAATTTAGAAATTTGAAAAAATATACAAATTTTATCAAACTCAAACTCAAAATGATTTATTTGCAAATATAGGTATATAGTGATGGTCTTTATTATTAACAGATTCGCTATATTTTACCGATAGGCGTGCAAAAACATTTATTCATAGGTACATATTTCAGACAGAATTTTTACAGTTATTACATACTCAAACAATAAAGCCCACAGCATAATATTAATAAATATTTAACACAAAGCCAAAATGTCATATGATTAAATAAATAGTAACCAAATAAATCCGTGGTGTCTAGCTAAAAATTAACCTCGTAAATATTCAGATAAAGTATAGTAGCACTTATCAATTAATAATAACTTTAATGCTCGCTTAAATTCAACTATGTTTTTATTTTTTAATGAACCAGGTAGTTTATTATATATGTTGCATGCCAAACAAATCACACTTTTTAGCTATCATATGTATATCCGGATGGTCTCCTCTACAGGTCGCATTTCTCAACCGATTTTCATGAAATTTTGTCACCAGGTTCGATAAATATATAGATTTTTTTTGTCGGAGTCAGTTTCTTTTTTAATTTGAATAAAGTTTTTTTTTCTTATGTCTGTTTTCCTCTACAGAGATACAAGACCACCGGGAGATGGGCAGCAGCATCCCTGGAGTGTGGTGGAGATACTGCGATCGTCGACCCGCATGCCAAGCGTGGCGATTACGGCATTTACCCCCCATGAAATCGGGGGAGGCCTATGTCCAGCAGTGTTCGTCTTTCGTCTGATATAGTGGTGGTAATGCTAGTGGTAGTGACACTGCCTACGAAGCTGGAGGTCCCGGTATTTTTTTTATTAAAAATGGGATTGCTGTTGGCTAGCCCGGGGTAAAGATGAGGTCGATGATGAAGCGAGCTCACCCAGAACAATTCGAATTATTATTGGTAAACCGGACTTAATCGCGTAAAAAGCGCATAATTTTCAGTTTTACGCGATTAAGACCAAGAACCAAGAATACGAATTCCAGTAAGGGCATTTGTTTATATGATGAGTAAAAAAATTCGTTCCTGAGACTTGGATGTTTTCTTTTATAATTATTTGTAAAGTAGCACCCCGATATGTTCATCACGAAATGAGAAACAACAGTTTTATTACAAGATATCCTGAGAAATTAGTCATCATCATCATGTCAGCCGAATGACGTCCACTGTTGAACATAGGCCTCACGTAAAGACTTCCACAATGACCGGTCCTGCGCCACCCGCATCCAGCGGACACCCGCCAGAGAGATTAGTACTTCGTAAAATTATTATAGTAATGAAAAGTGAAAATTGTTACGTAATATGCATTAAAATATTTAATATATTATCTGACGATATTAAAAGACTAGCCCTCAATAAGCTTAAAAACAAACGGTACTCTTTCCTTTGTAATTAATAATCGTGTAAAGTGTAATCTTAAACCACTTAGGTTTATTTGCAATTATGCATGGCTTACTGAAGTCTAAATGTATGGGTCTAGATTAAGGATATGTAACACCTTATTTGCACCACATTTATAGCAAATAAATACATTACCAAATTTAAATTTCAGTATGTATTTAAGCATTAGGTACTATTAAATACAGTGAGATTTTGGGGTCGTAATCCGAAATAATTGTGAATGGTCAAAAATTCAAAGTAGACAACATCACAGTCGGTATGAAGGTTTATAACTCAAATAGTTTTCTTTTTTACAAATTTTAATGGGAAATAATACTTTTTCATACAACTTGGTCACCCTACTCCACTGTCAACTCTCCATACCATCCGTCAAAGAGAGTAGGGTAACCATGTTTTTTTGTGATTTTGTATTTTTCATCATAAGAAATTAAAAATGAAATGCGTTTGTTTCGTGTTACTACAATATTTTTGAAATGGCTAACACATACAAAGTTTAAAAACTGGTTCTCGATCTACGACCCCGAAATCATCCTGTATATCGTCGTCGTATAATACGAGCTTCATTGGGCTAAATATGGGAATATTTCGATTTAAAAAAAAAACCGAAATATTTATTTATTTGTTTTACTCTTGTGTATTTTATTTTCATTTTTACCGACTCCAATAGAACGAAGGAAGTACTCAGTTCGTTAGCATGTTTGTTATGTTTTATATCAGTTTCTGTTAAATCCGTCCATAGTTGGCTTCCAATATAAATGTCAGTAAATAATACTGTTCCATAAAATGTGGATAGCTTTTTTAGTTATTGTATTTTGAATTCGAATTGTTATTGTATGACCTCGTAAGTCCTTTGTATTTTCAACTGTATTAGTCCATAAGTACAAACTAAGAGTACGGCTTCAGACCCAGACGTGACATTTTCGATTTTGTATAAATTCTTGCCATTGGTTTCAGTATATCAGTGGTTTTTAGCGCATCCTTAATTTGTACTTGGCGAAGTACATTTATGCTATGCAGTTAAAATGTCAGGTCTGTAGTACTATCGTCAATTTGTACTTTTACAAGTACGCGGGGACTTACAAGGTTAACACTCGAAATAATGACACGAATCCAAGAAAGCACTATCCGAAATCCCAACAAAACTTCTTTTACTGTAATAAACATCCCAAGTGACAAACCCGAAAAGAGTTACAAAATATCTTCCAATAATCTCATAAGAAAAGTTATCTTCCAGGCCCAGAGGTCACAAGCCGATATGACAATGCATTAGGGTCAAGAAAATGTCGGCAAACTCGAAGGTCAGCCGTCCGTATGAACCATTGATTTTCGCTGACCTCAGGGATTTGGGGCTTTGCAGCTTTGGGTTGACCCTTGTGTACACTGCTTACCTACTAGAGTTACCTATAACACACGAATATATGTCAAATATTATCACATTTTTTAAATTATGCTATGAGTGCCTGTGTCAATCACTGGTACTGAATCGAGGACCTGTATAATATTTAAGTCGGTTTTTAATAATTCGTCTCTTAACTTTAAGTTTCCGTTTTCCTTTTTTTATGTTATTTTGTTAACATTTTGTATAAAAATTAACCTCCAGGTCTTTATGTTTTATATTTGTTAGTACACTACATGTACACATTTAATGTAATTTTCCAGCTAAGTTAGAGGGAGGGGGGAATTCATCTCCACTTCAGCGCATGGTATTACTATTGCGTAAGTCACGTCAAAGATCAAAATACCCACCACATATCGACCCCGCCCCGCAAAGTCAGGAAGTCGCCTTGAATGAGTGGTTCCCGACCGGTGCGGTATACGCGAAAGCGGGGCGGTATAAATCCAGTACTACATCGTTACCACAAATGCTTCTGCATAATATCAGACTACTGCACAAATGTAATTTTGACAGTATAAGTTATCATTTTGACAGGAAATCTAGGCGATGACAGTAAGCCGCCTAATCCTGTTAGAGTCCGATTTCCGAGGAAAAGTAATTTACGTTAGAATCCAAGCTATAAACCTAAGGATGTAACCTAATTCTTTTCATCCATTTGTGCGTGATTTAGTGACGAACATACAAAACTTTACATTTTTATCTGTATGTCAGTTGTCATAACTCTGGCCGACTGTACATTATGGAACTGAAGCTACAACATTAAATTTGATTAATTGTCACCAGTCAATTAATTTGGTTTATTAATTTGAACAAAGCAAAGCACTCGGTTAGGCGATACACAATTATTGTATATTGTGACCTACATTGGCAATTTGGGGCCGATTTGAGACATTGGTTTCGCATTCTGGTGCATTAATTCAACGTGCGGAGCATTGAATGAAATACGTTGCGACAAAAATAAACCTCTCCAGGCAGCTTTGAGAGGTAATAGGGCACTGAGACATATCATCTGGTTCTTACCACCAGTACCACCTTTGATGACCACTTTGGCTCAGTTGGTAGTGACCATGCCTACGCTATATGTCTCGGTTTCGAATCCCGGACAGGTGCTTAGTTGTGCGGTGAGCACGAATATTTGTTCCTGAGCCATGGATGTTTTCTATGTATTTAAGTATGTATTTTTATATACATATATGTAAGTATGCATGTTGTCGTCTAGTACCCATAGGTACCCAAAGGTTAGCTGGAAGAGATCCCTTGAAGGGATAAGCTCGCCTTTGTACGTCTACTTTTTGTCTGTTTATCGTTTTGTCGTGTTTTATGTACAATAAAGTAATACATACATACATACTACAAGCTTTGCTTAGTTTGGGCCTAGGTCGATTTGTGTAAGATTGTCCCTCAATATTTATTTATTTACGAGTATCTTTACTTGGAACAACCCAACTCGTGAAGTATGGTAGAACTAACGGTCGTTTTTGTAAGGGAAAATAACAAATGATTGATGACGCTCATTCCAAGATTTTTGTTAGTACCACGTGAGTTGCAAACAAGCATACAAAACGCCTGATAATATATTTTTTGTATAAACTGTACCCATTCTCATTGCTTTTGAGCAAAGAAGCCCCTTTTACCACTGTCTGTTCCGTAGCTTGAGTTACAGTTAATACGTTAATGGAAATAAAAGAAACGGAAAATAAAAATAAGATTTACAACGCAATTTTAACTACAAGATAAAGGCGGTTGCACACGACCTATTGGCACAGATAAAATACTAATTGCCATACAAATCCCTATTCAAGATGTTAATCATTTACCTTATATTGTACCCTTGAAATAGACTATGTTTTATAACAGATCTGACTTTAGAATTGGTATGTTCGGTAATGTGTTTAGGAGTTTTAATAAAGATTTTCATATCATTACCAAATCATTCATCTTAATCATATACTTTATAATATACCTTTGAGACTATGTTTTATAACAGATCTTGACTTTAGTGTTGTTATGTTCGATAACGGTGAAAAACAAATAATATTTCGTACATACAAAGTTCGAAAAACTCGTTGGTGCAAGCCGGGATTCAAACCCACGGCCGAACCACTAGCTAGGCTATACCAATTAAGCTATTCCTCTTTAATTCCACCAACTATATCCTCTTCAGCCTTTCCCTCTTAGCACATGGGATTTTTAGGGTCATGGCAGAATGACAGACAGAGTGGAGACTCAGAGATCGGTGGAAGAGCGACCTGGATGACTCCCCATATGGGATCTGAACCATAGGAGCGCTCCTCGGGTCGTTCGACCCTTGGATTGAGAGAACCCATGCCAACGTTGGGTTTAGGTTGACGCAGGTAATGACCGAACATGGTTGTTTCGGTCATTACCTGCACAGAATAAGAAGAGAAGCAAGCCCCGCCTGCCATGAATGCGGTGCTGAAGATGATACGGCCCAGCACACCCTGGAGTGGTGTAGTCACTGGGTTGAGGAGCGCCGCATAATGGTAACTGCCCTCGGTGTGGACGATCTTTCGCTGCACAGCGCCATAACAGCCATGCTACGCGGCGAAAGATCCTGGGAAGTGGTGGCCTCCTTTTGCGAAACAGTCATGTCGCAGAAGGAGGCAGCGGAAAGGCAGCGCGAAGACAGTGCGGACGCCCTTCCGCTACGGCGCAGACGGAGAGGTAGACGACGCGCGCGGTTTATTGCTGCTGGTCGCGCCCTCGCCCAATAGGGCCAGTGGATTGGGGATCCACATAGCACGGCTCTACGTGTCTTGGGAAGGAATCAACCCTGACCTTCTCCCTCTTTAGGCGCGGTTACCCTGACAAAAGCTAGGCAGGAACGCCGGGGAGCGTCGTGGTGAAATGCTCGCGATCCCATTGCGCCCCCTTTAACGGCAGAGCGGGTGACGCCGGTGTGTTTTTAGTGGGTATGCTCCTCCTGTCACCATCACTCGGCGGGGAAGAGAGTCCCACATAACCCCCAAATGGCCTTCCCCGGGCCGGGGGTATGCATAAAGCATTTTCACACCGTCAAAAAAAAGAAAGGGTCATGGCAGAATACAGTGTGTGTTAGCAGGCCTCTTTACGTGTCTAATACCAACTCAACCTGCTCTTATGAAGCTTTCCCTTGGACGCTTGTGACTGCAGTACCAACCATCTGTTGATATGAGGATTCCTTGTATTAACAGCTTGAAATAAATGCAGGTCCCTCATTTTCAAATCAGCGCATCCTCAGGAGCTCTGGGGCCTTACCATCAGGAACACAACTAAAAACAAGTAAACTCTGCAGGATTCTTGCTACTACTTACTCTTTCTCAACGTTTGAATCCGTCAGTGTGTGACCACCCTAAAACATTGATTTTACCATAAAATGAGCTTCATTTATTACATAAACCGGATCGGGCCGAAACAACTGGATTATCCCGGCAAGCTGTAAATTGTTTTGTAGCTTTAACTAAATTAATTAAATTTGGAACATGTTCACTATGTGAAACTACATCGTGATTGAGAAAATTCATGGGTTGGGCTATATATCTCTGACAATTAATTGGCGGCTTGAGAACTTCTAACAGTCAAGTTGGCCACTTACTTGACAAAGAGGGGTCGGTTGCACCACGTCCGTAGGGAGTATCCACCGTTACCCTACACGTGACCCCTGGGTGGTACTAAAAGTGCAAAAAACTGGCAACCATACTGTTATCTCAAAGATCTCACGGTTCGAAATCATTCATCATCATCATATCAGCCGAAGGACATCCACTGTTGGATATAGGCCTCACCCAAAGAGAGCCACAATGACCGATCCTGTGCCACCCACATCCAGCGGACTCCCGCGAGTCCTAAACGATTGCCATACGATAAATAATTAAATACTAAATTGTTAGGAGTTGGGGGTCTACACCATACAATTATATTAAACTAGTGGTTCCCCTTAACTGTGCGCTTGCTATGTACTCCATCGAGCGCCATCTAGCGGTGCTTAGAGAAACCATGGTGTTGGTATAATACTCATAATACAATCCCTTATATCTCGGCAGACCTTTGACGACTTGACTCGTGATCGAGCTTGGAAAATCCTTTTGTCCCATAAACTGGCCTTCCAATTTTACGAGGTTTCGATCAAGAATACTCGATGTATACATACATACACTCGTAATATATACCAAGTTCGGCCTCCGCATCGGCCGTGCGGACAACCGGTTTAGCCTATTAATTACCCTACTTACTACAAGGCCCCCCTTTTTTTACCTCGGGAAATGCTTTTTTGCATCCCGCCTAACTGAAGAACTAGTACAGGTATGCCCATCACGCAGCATAAGTGGCGGTGACACGGGATCGCCAAGGCACACAACCGCGAACACCACCTGCTGCAACAGCCAAAGCAGTTCCCTCTCAGTTAAGGTTCGCGCGCTCCACCCGACGGCAAGCTTGCAGGGCGACACTACTTACTTGCCGACCAAAGGACCTCCATGCCAGGAGAGAGTGAAAAACCCCGGTTTCACTCCATCAGGTCCCCTTGTAACTTTTTATAGTGGGTTTTCTCCCTCGCAGCCACCACCCGGCCCCGGCCTGACGGTGGCAGCCCCCACTCCCGACTATAGCGGGCCTCTGCCAAAGTCAGGGTTACGGGTCCGTAGTTCTTTATACAGGCATGGCCTGTCCCTCTCGCCGCACCTGCGGTGTCTTACGACTCCCTGATGCGGAACCCCCCATCCCCCCCGTTGATCACATCCGGAGTGTCTTCCGCTAAAACAGAGGAACACCCAGAGCGACCCCGTTTCCGGGTTATTGGTAGCACTGATAAGCGATCCCTGCCAAAATGAATCACTTACCGTTGCCTCCAGGGCGCATCGGACAGAACCCTTCCCCTTTCCCCCAGACCCGCAAGGGTCCACAGGAACTGGAAGAGCCTAGACACTCGTGGAGGTTACCCGACTAGCGCCCCTACTAGGCCCCCTACCACTACCCTAGGCTACTAGGTCGCGCCCTGTAGCCCGGGCATAGAATACGGCTTCGGTATCCCCTGCCTGTCGTACAAGGCAACTAAAAGGGGGTGTTTGGGATAGAAGACGGTCGCAGTTGGGGGCTGCGATCGTCTATGAAAACAGATGGTGGGACCCATAGGGGTGTGACTCTATGGCGGCACTGGTGCGTTCCGAAGGAGATCCCAGAGTCGTCCGAAATGAGTTGAGGAGGACGATGAGGGGGTTTTTAGTCAGTGCAAGTCCGACATAACCTCAGTACTGTCTCCGTGGTGCGGTGGTATCCATAACGGATTTTCTACCGGAGAAAAAAAAGGTGCCCTGCCTACGAAACTGACGATCCCGGGTGGAATCCCGGTTAGAGAAAATATTTGTGTGATGAGCAATTACATTTGTTTCTGAGTCATGAACTTTTTCTATGTATTTAAGTATTTACTCATATATCTATTAAATATATCGTCGTCTAGTACCTATAACACAAGTCTTACTATGGGGCTACTTCGATTGTGTAAGATAGTCCCCTCTAATATATTTTTTAACAGGGGATTATCCCAGTAGCCTCGGAGAGCTTGGCTCGTTTTGCTCGCTCGTTCAATCATTTAGTCGTTGTCATAATCATAATGGGCAATCCAACGCCTTATCCATAAAGCACATTATAATATCGTGTCACAAATTCAATTTGTTTCAGTTACGGACCACGAGGCGACGACCTTCAAAATGTATTATTATATCCAGGGTTTCACTAAAAAAAAAACTCACTAGGCGTGTAGTAAAGAAGCTCACTAATTCCTCACCGCCAAGGAAGCCAAGTAAGTTGTAACTACTTATAAATGAATATATTTATGAGCAGATTATGGTATCAAATTAATATGTATATGTAGTATTATTTTGTAGTATATAGGCAATAGCTATATATATTTATTTATATAAAAATACGTTTTTGTACGTGTTAGATGGTCTATCTTTTAGTTCCTGCGCTCCACTCAATTGCTCAAAGGTTAAGACTGCGCAGTACGTTCGGTTCTCGATACAAACGTATTTACGCGCTCATTTTAAAACGCCATGCTAAAATAACGTGAAATTTTGTATACACTATGGGATTCGGCATATCTAGGTCGAAAATTAGTTTCTGTTGCTTGACATTATAATGGAGAAAAATACAGCGATTATTAAGGTTTTCATACAAGCCTTAACTGGAAGGCCTTAAAGCGATATGTTCGCCTATGTACCGATATAACCGAATTTGTCTGTATTTTTACCTGTGTTTTGTGTACAATAAAGTATTTACATACATACATTTACAGATTTACCTACATACATAATAATATATCACCGCACAAGCTCTTGTAGAGACATAACGTCAAAAACCGCCCTAAAATTAGTAAATTATTACTTGTAATCTCAAGCACTCAACTCAATTGCTTTGTTCACTAGATTACAGCCATTGATATAAACTACAATTAATTAAATTCCAAATTGAAATGGCTATAATAATATTAAATCCAAACCCTTTTCACAAATACATAAAGTTCGCCGTAAAACGAAACTCCAACCAATCGCGGGCGTTTAAAAATTTATTGACCAATTTAGGAGTTACAAAAGTTCGAAAGGAAAATGTCGTTAAAAATCTGTCAAGCGTGAATAGCCGTCATGAATCAGAGTTCCGTGACTTAGGCTGGGTTGTACCAAAACGTCTGTAATCGTAAGCTGTGCTCGTTGAAATCAGATTGTAGGGTAAGTTTGACAGGTTTCTATGGATTATACGAGGTTTATAACGATATATTTAATACACAACCCTTGAGGTACATATAATGTATCCTAAACAAAGGGGATTGCTTTAGGTACTATCAGTAGAATCATACTCTGTCCCTATTCCTCTTCCTAGCTATATATCCCACATAGTTGTGTTGTATTGAACCACTAGGCTACCGTAAACTAGGCTATCGTTACGTCATGATTGTGCAAAATAGCTCGCAGGGAATAAATTTAATATTAAACAGAGTTTTCAGCCACAGATCCCTGTAAAATCGATGAAAAACGCTGGTAAAACTTTTCAATTACACAATTTGGGCAAACATCACGGGTTTATGGCATATAAAGGGGTGTTTAGAGGTTTTAAAGGCTCCATTAGTCAGGACGACACGAGATAATGGGCGATACACGGGTGACCCCATCTGGCTAGCTTTCAGTTTATGACTGTGCTCATGTTACGTATAATTTGACAGTTAGATCCTTCTACGTAGGATAAGGCTGAAGTGTTTCTTAGCTCGTTTTTTATGGTTAAGGCAGTTAACGATCCAGACGCTCCACATAAAATTTAAGCAACTTAAAAAAAGTACTAAATATCTCCGAAAGTACACTGATGAACAGAACTATATTTCTGTGGATTTGGGTCTGACCACCTATTTCTGAGACCTATGCGCCACACTAAACTCTATCGGTCCAGGTGTTTTTTATTTCCAGAAAAATGTGCTCATTGTTCCTTCTTACCAAAATATGTCACATCGCTTTTTCGTGTTTCTTTGTGGACAATCTTATTGTTACGGACAGCCCCGAGGACCAGGGACTTTCCCAGTCTACCTAAAATTTTACCGCTAGAGGCAAGCGGTCGCAATACCGGGAATCCAAAATTTGCCTTTACTTCCCGTTTAAGACCTCCTAGAAATTATGTAACGTTAGCGTTTAAAATACAGTTAGAATCATAAAATTTATCACTTAATGTTTTAGATCCTGAGTTGCGCAGAGACCGTTAGATATTGTTCATTTGTTATCCTTACTGTACCATTACCTTTGTCGGGTGTCGGCATATCTGAACTAATGTTTTGTTGTTAACAATTGTCTATTCATTTGTATAAGCATTGTATAACCATTGTTAATGTCTCTCGTGAGAATCGGTTATCCTGACCGTTAGGACAGAAAGCCATTATATTGCACAAGGTTGCGCAGGCGGCGTGGGAAACGAAATTACGGTAGTAGGGATGTTTTTGAAACGAAATAAAACCCGCCGGACGAACGAGATGAGTGGGCCGGTCGGCAGTGAGTCTGTAGCCAGGAGCGTGGCACAGTGAAAGCAAGCCAGGAGCGTGGCTTAGTGAACTTGTTATTAATTATAATAGTGGGCAGGCAGTCTGTAGCCAGGAGCGTGGCACAGTGAACGCAGGCCAGGAACGAGGCATAGTGAACGTGAGCTTCAGAACGGTAACTTGTAATTATAATAGTGGGCAGGCAGTCTGTAGCCAGGAGCGTGGCACAGTGAACGCAGGCCAGGAACTTGGCATAGTGAACGTGAGCTTCAGAACAGTAACTAGTAATTAATAGTGGGCAGGCAGTCTGTAGCCAGGAGCGTGGCACAGTGAACGCAGGCCAGGAACGAGGCATAGTGAACGTGAGCCTCAGAACAGTAGTTTGTAATTAATAGTGGACAGTCAGTCTGTAGCCAGGAGCGTGGCACAGTGAACGCAAGCCAGGAGCGTGGCTTAGTGAACTTGTTATTAATTATAATCCAGTCGGTGAACAGTCAGTCTGTAGCCAGGAGCGTGGCACAGTGAACGCAGGCCAGGAACGTGGCATAGTGAACGTGAGCCTCAGAACAGTAGTTTGTAATTAATAGTGGACAGTCAGTCTGTAGCCAGGAGCGTGGCACAGTGAACGCAAGCCAGGAGCGTGGCTTAGTGAACTTGTTATTAATTATAATCCAGTCGGTGAACAGTCAGTCTGTAGCCAGGAGCGTGGCACAGTGAACGCAAGCCAGGAGCGTGGCTTAGTGAACTTGTTATTAATTATAATCCAGTCGGTGACCAGTGAGTCTGTAGCCCGGAGCGTGGCACAGTGAAAGCAAGCCAGGAGCGTGGCTTAGTGAACTTGTTATTAATTATAATAGTGGGCAGGCAGTCTGTAGCCAGGAGCGTGGCACAGTGAACGCAGGCCAGGAACGAGGCATAGTGAACGTGAGCTTCAGAACGGTAACTTGTAATTATAATAGTGGGCAGGCAGTCTGTAGCCAGGAGCGTGGCACAGTGAACGCAGGCCAGGAACTTGGCATAGTGAACGTGAGCTTCAGAACAGTAACTAGTAATTAATAGTGGGCAGGCAGTCTGTAGCCAGGAGCGTGGCACAGTGAACGCAGGCCAGGAACGAGGCATAGTGAACGTGAGCCTCAGAACAGTAGTTTGTAATTAATAGTGGACAGTCAGTCTGTAGCCAGGAGCGTGGCACAGTGAACGCAAGCCAGGAGCGTGGCTTAGTGAACTTGTTATTAATTATAATCCAGTCGGTGAACAGTCAGTCTGTAGCCAGGAGCGTGGCACAGTGAACGCAGGCCAGGAACGTGGCATAGTGAACGTGAGCCTCAGAACAGTAGTTTGTAATTAATAGTGGACAGTCAGTCTGTAGCCAGGAGCGTGGCACAGTGAACGCAAGCCAGGAGCGTGGCTTAGTGAACTTGTTATTAATTATAATCCAGTCGGTGAACAGTCAGTCTGTAGCCAGGAGCGTGGCACAGTGAACGCAAGCCAGGAGCGTGGCTTAGTGAACTTGTTATTAATTATAATCCAGTCGGTGACCAGTCAGTCTGTAGCCAGGAGCGTGGCACAGTTAGTCTTTGGCCAGGAACGTGGCACAGTGAACTTGTTATTAATTATAATAGTGGGCAGGCAGTCTGTAGCCAGGAGCGTGGCACAGTGAACGCAGGCCAGGAACGAGGCATAGTGAACGTGAGCTTCAGAACGGTAACTTGTAATTATAATAGTGGGCAGGCAGTCTGTAGCCAGGAGCGTGGCACAGTGAACGCAGGCCAGGAACTTGGCATAGTGAACGTGAGCTTCAGAACAGTAACTAGTAATTAATAGTGGGCAGGCAGTCTGTAGCCAGGAGCGTGGCACAGTGAACGCAGGCCAGGAACGAGGCATAGTGAACGTGAGCCTCAGAACAGTAGTTTGTAATTAATAGTGGACAGTCAGTCTGTAGCCAGGAGCGTGGCACAGTGAACGCAAGCCAGGAGCGTGGCTTAGTGAACTTGATATTAATTATAATCCAGTCGGTGAACAGTCAGTCTGTAGCCAGGAGCGTGGCACAGTGAACGCAGGCCAGGAACGTGGCATAGTGAACGTGAGCCTCAGAACAGTAGTTATTAATTAATAGTGGACAGTCAGTCTGTAGCCAGGAGCGTGGCACAGTGAACGCAAGCCAGGAGCGTGGCTTAGTGAACTTGTTATTAATTATAATCCAGTCGGTGAACAGTCAGTCTGTAGCCAGGAGCGTGGCACAGTGAACGCAAGCCAGGAGCGTGGCTTAGTGAACTTGTTATTAATTATAATCCAGTCGGTGACCAGTCAGTCTGTAGCCAGGAGCGTGGCACAGTTAGTCTTTGGCCAGGAACGTGGCACAGTGAACTTGTTATTAATTATAATTGTACAAAGATGTACATTATTTTCTGCAACGATGCGTGTGTAGGCACTTTGCATTAGCCCCAAATAAGGCTATTAACCTCGCACACGCATCAACATATCCGAAGTGCAATATTAATCATAAGCTTAGCAATAAATTAGTGTACGATTGACCGGTAAGAATAAAGCACCTCTCCATAACGCGGTCTTTTTATTCCTCGGCACTCGTCCTCACTGACAAAGCAATGCATCCGTATACATTGTTTTTTGGTCCTTCAATATGTGGACCTTCGGTTCGATTTTAACGCCGTCGCCGCGGAAAAATAGTGCCCGAGGTCTGTGATCTTAACCAGTGACATTGACAAATGACATTAAATCGCGAGTGCATACAGCATCCTGCATCAGCATAATAGCACCCAGCACCCAGCAGCTAGCACCAGCAACAGAGCAGCCAGCTTCTTGCAGCGAGCAGACGAATAAGTAGCCGCATTTCAAGTAAGATCTTTCCATATTTTACACCTTGCATCTATCATCAAAATGACATCCGAATTGATCGCCCGCCAAGCTGAGATTTTGGAGGAGATCAGGAAAATACAAGCCAATTTTAAAAAGGACTCTGCGAGCAGGAAAACTCTAAAATATGTAACCGACCGATTGGAAAAGTTGGAAGCTCTGTGGCAAGAGTGTCAACAGAACGACACAGAGTTACAAAAAGAAAGTGACAAAAATCATCAATACTTCACCGACAACATACTAGAGGTCATTTCCGGTTGGTACTCAGGAACGCGCAAAGTCCTGCAAGCCGTCAACGTGCCGGCGACTACTGAATCCACCGCGGGCCCTAGTGACAGGAAGGTATATCTCGGGGAGGACGAAAATCCCGCAGCAAAAGTGATATTTGACACCAGCAAATTTCTCGGGGAGGACATCAAGCTGTTGGAACTTAAGCAGTTGCAAAATGCCAACTTCCGGGCATTGAAAAGGTGTGTGGAAAACACACAAGCTGACAACCTTGTTGAAAAGTGGGAAATTGAGGATAAACTGAAAATATTGCAATCCCGATGGAACACAGTAGAGAACTTACATTTGCAAATTGACAGTATTACCAACGGCACTGACATCGACTATTATGACAATTACATGTTACATGAGCTGAAATATGAGCGGTCTAAAAGGCAACTTAACAACAAACTTTCATCTTCCATTCATCAGCAGTTATCAGTACCTAAATTGGAGATTCCCCAATTTTTCGGGAACTACACGCAGTGGCCTACTTTTAAGGATCTCTATACTGAGGCTATTCACAACAACCCCACCCTCACAAAAACCCAGAAAATGCAGCACTTGAAGGGAAAACTGAAGGGTGAAGCGGAAAAACTTGTGCAACATTTACAAGTAAGTGCCGAAAACTACGACGTGTGCTGGGACTTGTTGACACATAGGTATAACAATAAACAACTCTTATTCACTAAGCAACTGCAAGCATTCATGAGACAGCCTAACATACAAAAGCAATCGGCCTTAGAGTTGAAACGGCTATATGACACTAGCATGGAAACCCTACACGCAATCCACAATTTGGGCGTGGATACTTCTTCATGCGATCCAATATTTGTTCATATTTTATGTGAAAAAATAGACACTGATACCTACGCCGATTATATGGAAGTAAGAGCCCATCCGCGGGAGTTGCCAACCCTTGACGAATTCATGAATTTCATTGAAGCGAAATTCACTGCATTAGAACCACTGACAAGAAGAAAACCTGACAGCAACCCGACCAAACAACTGCAAGGATCATACCGACATACACAAACCTTCAATAAATATTCAAAACCCGTAAATCAGCCAACAAAAGGCGCATTTACCCCACATTACAATTATAATTGTCACGTATCTGCAAATAAAATTAAATGTCCATTGTGCAACGATGATCACGCATTATTTCAATGCAAGCAATTTCTAAGCATGTCAACAGGCGAGCAAATAAAATATGTTACAAAGTCCAACGTGTGCAAAAACTGTTTATATGTGCATACCAAGAATTATTGCAAATCAGAAAAACGCTGCAAGGAATGCAATGAGCCTCACAATACTGTGTTACATAAGGCCTTTGGAAATGTAGCGGCCCCGAAGCCAACGTCCTCATTACCGCACGCGTCAACTTCGACGGCCATGTCACCACAAAGGCATATGCAAAACAATTTCGTTGCCGGGAGTAGCGACGAAATTCTTCTCCCCACGGCACTAATTCAAGTGGCTAACAGTCATGGGGAGTATATCACACTTAGAGCCCTCATCGATCAGGGCTCGGAGATTACGCTTATTAATGAAAACACAGCACAGAGATTAGGGTTGCAGAGGGAGCAACTTAGAGCAAACGTATCTGGCGTCGGGACTCTATCGAACAAAAGTAGAGGAAAGGTAACTTTACAATGCAAATCTTTACATAACGACTTCGAATTTTCAACGGACGCACTAGTGATGACACGCGTCGTTAGTAATTTACCCAGCGCTACATTCGAAAAAAGAAACTGGGAGCATATAGAGGGCATTACACTAGCAGATCCGAAATATAACATATCCCAACCCATAGATATCCTCCTAGATGTGGAGGTATATAATCAAATAATGATGAATGGGTTAGTGAAAGGCTCAAACATACCCATGGCGCAACAAACAAAGTTAGGTTGGATACTGTCGGGAGCGGTGAAAACTTACAACTGTCACGCAGTAATTAATGACACTGAGGACTTAGCAAAATATTGGGAGATCGAAGACATCACTGACACAAATAACTCCATGACATCGCAGGAAGTTTACTGCGAAAACCTGTACACTACCACGACTCGGCGGCTCAAAAATGGGAGATATGAGGTTCGGCTGCCGATGAAGGAAAACTTCGCCGACCTCTTGGGAGAATCCAAACCGCAAGCAATAGCTCAATTCCGACAACTTGAGAAGCGATTAACGAAAGATGAACACCTCGCAGAAAGTTACAGGAATTTTATTAATGAATACATCAAAATGGGACACATGAAAGAATGTTCTGGAAACGTGAACCCACACTGCTACGCACCACACCATGGAATAAAAAAAGAGGAGTCTTTAACTACAAAACTGCGTGTAGTATTCAACGCTAGCCAAAAAACTACATCTGGACACAGTCTAAATGACCTAATGGAATGCGGACCCAAACTACACCAAGACTTGCAAAGTCTACTCATTAGGTGGAGACACTACAAATACGTCATGTCCTCCGATTGTGAGAAAATGTACAGAATGATTCTGGTCCACCCCGATGATCAGAACCTGCAGAAGATCGTATGGCGAGACGCCCCTAATCAGCCTTTAAGGGAATACCAACTTACCACCATCACGTATGGCCAAAAATAAGCACCCTATTTGGCCTTGAGAACCCTTAAACAACTAGCACAAGATGACTCGGACAAATATCCGTTAGCAGCAAACGTCATTAATAACGATATCTATGTTGATGACGTATTGACAGGAAGTGATGACAAAAATCATGCATTAGAAATTCAACAACAACTCATCTCCATGCTACGAGGAGCCGGGTTCAATCTAAGAAAATGGACCAGCAATACTCCAGCGTTGCTGGAAAATATACCGAATGACAGCATAAGTCCAAACGTCATAGACTTCAATAATGCACATGCTACTAAAACGCTCGGGTTACAATGGAATCCCGCACGCGACACATTTACATTTAAAAACACGTTAACAGACAGACCCGCGGAAGAACTTACGAAACGTACAATACTTTCGGAAATTTCAAAAATATATGACCCCTTAGGTTTTTTGAACCCTTTGACAGTGAAAGCCAAGCTACTCTTTCAAGCTATATGGTCGCAAGTTGACTGCGACTGGGATGATGTCGTACCAGAAGCTATCCGAAACGACTGGCAAAAATTCACAACTGACATACGTGACATTGAAAGTATTGAAATACCCAGATGGTTGGGTGACATGACACGAACATTCGAGATACATGGATTTTGTGACGCATCTGACAAGGTTTATTCCTGCTGCATTTACATCCGTACGTTTGACAAACACAACGAGCCCCTCGTGACACTGATAGCTTCCAAATCTCGACTAGCACCAATAAGTCAGACCCACAAACTGACGCTTCCCCGAAAGGAACTTAGCGCAACATTACTTTTATCCCGCTTAATGAAAAAGGTAATTGAATCATTTAAATGGGAAGGATTACATGACAAAACGTACGCCTGGACAGACTCTATGATTGTCTTAGGATGGCTGAAAGGCGACCCGTCGAAATGGAAAACGTTCGTCAGTAATCGAGTCAAAGGTGTCCATGACGTCATTCCGAGTGCCCATTGGAACCATGTGAAGTCTGAAGACAATGCGGCAGACTGCGCCACAAGAGGGTTAAGCGTGTCCCAGCTAAAAAACCACTCGTTATGGTGGCATGGACCTTCATGGTTAAAGCATTTTGACAAGAAAGCACTTGACAGCAAAACAATTACACCAACAGACTGTGAATCTAAACCAAAGCAATCATATGTTGTGCAATCCGAGCCTCCGTCGACAATAATGGAACTACTCAGCCGACATAGCAACATGACTCATATCACTCGCGTGCTAGCCTGGATTTTGCGCTTTATTGCAATAGCGAGAGCCCCGCACCTGACACTGCATCTTAAATTGCTCTATTTAACGGTGACCGAGTTAATAACTGCAGAAATGGTAATCGTGAAGCATATTCAGCATTACGAGTTTCCTGACGACATTAAGAAATTACGTGCAAATAAAACTGTCGGTGCAAAGAGCAGCATCTTAAAACTCAATCCGTACTTAGACGAGAACGGTATACTACGCGTTGGAGGCAGGTTAAATAACTCCTCTTTGAACCAGCACACAAAAAATCCTATTATCATCTCTAGAAACAGCAGACTAACAGAGCTATTAGTGAACAGAGCACATCTACAAAAGCTTCACGGGGGCCCCAAATTGACATTATTACATTTACGAGAAAAATACTGGATCATCGGCGGATATCAAGCTATCAAGAAATACATACATCTTTGCGTGATTTGCCGGAGATTTAACGCCAAGCAACCACAACAAATCATGGCCGACCTACCCAAACCCAGAGTGACTGCATCTCGCCCGTTCCTACACACGGGTGTTGACTTCACTGGATTTGTTGACATTAAAGCAAACAAAGGAAGAGGAATTAAGACGCTAAAAGCATACATATCAGTGTTTGTCTGTCTGGCAACAAAAGCAATACATCTGGAACTAGTTTCAGAACTGAGCAGCAGTGCATTCCTCGCAGCATTTCGACGATTTTGTGCCAGACGAGGAGAACCTGCCCACATGTACAGCGACCATGGCACAAATTTCGTTGGAGCCAATCGTCAACTCGTTGAAGAACGTAAAGAAATCGTGAAAAGCATGGACACAACGGTTATAAACGGTATAACAGAAAAGGGCACACACTGGCACTTCAACGCGCCGGCCTGGCCATCTGGAGGTGGCCTGTGGGAAGCAGGCGTCAAAAGCACTAAGTACCACCTCAAGAGAGTACTAGGTGAACAAAAATTAACATACGAGGAATTTACGACCCTCCTATGTCAAATTGAAGCGTGCCTAAACTCAAGACCGCTATGTCCGTTGACAGAAAGCCCTGACGAACTAAAATGTTTGACACCTGGCCATTTCCTTATTGTAGGAGATGCCCACTTGACAGTTCCCGAACCTGCCAACTCCAACCAGGATCTTAGAAAAAGATGGCAACTTGTACAAAACATGACACGAGACTTCTGGCAGCAATGGTCCAGAGAATATTTACAACAATTACAAGCAAGAAACAAATGGCAAAAACCAACAGAAAACCTACAAATAAATGACATTATGTGCATCCGCGGAAATCAACCTGTGGGACGATGGGCGCTAGGCCGTATAATTGATACACACCCCGGAAAGGACGGACATACTAGAGTTGTGACACTTAAGACCGAGAATGGTATCATGAAACGACCAATTGTTCAGTTAGTTCCCCTCGTCACCAGCGAAAAGGATACGAAGATAGACAACGACAAACTTTCCCCGCCTACCCGAAAAAATAGTGCATCCGCGCGACGAACAAGCAAAACATCGTGGACGACTCTCCTGAATTACTCCCTACTATTAATGCTTATGACATTGCCAACTCCAACCGTACAGACGCACACTAAGGATTTTATAATTACGCCACTGAACCCTGATCGGACTTTATACTTCGACAGAATCGCTGACATGCAGGAGATTAAAGATGACTGGAAAATAGTTTTATACTATAATATGACCAATTATTGGCAAAACGTTGATGCACTGGACAATTACGTAAAACACATTAAACAATTTACGCGGCCAAAACTACTGACACAATTTCAACTAATCGCTAATCAATTAGATCAAGATATGACAGAACTTCAGTTCTACAATACCCTTCTTAAAATTCATCCCATGGAGACTCGTTACAAAAGAGGACTAGTGGACGGAGTGGGATACCTTGCAAACACCCTCTTCGGAGTATTGGATGAACGATTCGCCGAAAAGTACGAAAATGACATCCGACTGACACGACACAATGAACATCACCTACTGCAGTTAATAAAAAATCAAACTACCATAATTGAAGCTGAAGGCAATATCCTAAAACGTAATGAAGACATTATGAACAAGCAACTTCAAATAGTCACTGAGCACCTAAACAACTTGACAGACAAAACCCAACAATTAGAGCACGACCACGAAAATGCATTCTACATCATGACGTCATCCATAGCAGCAAACGGAATTCTGCTGCACTTAAAAAACATACAACAAACCGTCATCAACACGCTGACAAATATGTACCACGGTCACGTCGACGTTCACCTGCTGTCCCCTAAACAATTACAAACTGAACTAAACCGAATAGCTCGGCATCTAGATGGCAAACTAGCACTTCCGGACCTTCAAGATAACATACGTAACCTGTATAAATTACTCACAGTTCACGCTCGCATTACCGACCAATATCTCATAATGGAAGCAAAAGTTCCATTACTTAGTGACGAACAATTTGAACTCGATAAACTGATAAGCATCCCTCAGCATATATCACAACAAAATGTCATTCACGTCATTCCAGGATCAGAACTAATAGCCTTCAACATTCACCAGGACACCTTTATACCTATCGAGCAGCCAGACATAAACACGTGCCTTCATATGAACGAAGAAAAATTATTATGCTATTTGAACCACCCCGTTTACGAGGTGAAACAAGGGAAATCAATTTGCAATACGGAAATATTGACTCATCGAGCACAATATAATTCATACTGTCATACTGAAACAAAACCCTGCACTAACAAATGGATCAAATTACATAAACAGAACACATGGACCTTCACCTGTTGCAATGAGTGCCTAGTCCGCATTTTATGCCCAGACGGTTTGACGTCGAAGATATTACGTAACAACGGGCTGATAACTCTAGGTCGAGGTTGTGTTTTGAAAGGTGACGCCTTCATGCTGTATGCGAACAAAGATTACGTTGCAAAATCAATTATTGAGTTAGATACAAGCACTGTACCAGAGTTCTCATCACTTAACGATGTATTAAATACTTCGATAACCCACATGACATTCAATAACGAAACTCACGAACAGCAATTTTCAAATATTCATCGGGAGATACAACTGCTTAAAACCCAATCTAAACTGGAAGAGATGTCCTCTCACGATCAATATCAATACGCAACCATTGGAGCATCATTGATCGTCAGCACTGTTGTCCTTCTGATGGGTGTCGTCGTGTACTATAAGTACCGTACAGGTACTCGGAGACTGACACAGCAGCAACTACGTGCCAGTGAAGAAACATGTGATAGTGTTAAAAGTGACGTAATAGAGTGCGGGAGTGCGCGGAAAGATACCACTTCCGCGAAGCAAGTGGTTTTTGACACTAGCACTAGTACTGACTTTTAAACAAAGATATTCAACCTATTTTGACCTTAACTTATTATCTTACAGTAGCTATATTGCACTTTTACACTTTAACATTACGCGCACAATTTTACAAATATGTCTTAGAATTTAACATACTTATTTTACCTTTACTGTTTGCACCTATTGCACACTATTGTCTAATGTTATTTTACTACCTACCTTGCCTTTGGAGCCTTCTTCTGAGAGGGCAATATGTACAAAGATGTACATTATTTTCTGCAACGATGCGTGTGTAGGCACTTTGCATTAGCCCCAAATAAGGCTATTAACCTCGCACACGCATCAACATATCCGAAGTGCAATATTAATCATAAGCTTAGCAATAAATTAGTGTACGATTGACCGGTAAGAATAAAGCACCTCTCCATAACGCGGTCTTTTTATTCCTCGGCACTCGTCCTCACTGACAAAGCAATGCATCCGTATACAATAATAGTGGGCAGGCAGTCTGTAGCCAGGAGCGTGGCACAGTGAACGCAGGCCAGGAACGAGGCATAGTGAACGTGAGCTTCAGAACAGTAACTTGTAATTAATAGTCGGCAGTCAGTCTTTAGCCAGGAGCGTGGCATAGAGTGACGAGTGAACCTTTTGGCCAGGAACGTGGCATAGTGAACGTAATTTTTCAGTGCAGTAACTTGTTATTAAGTGTAATCCCGCCGTTGTTTAGTATTTAAATTTTGAACCTTCTGACTCTGAACAGTAAATTTAGTGCCTAATAAGCTTAGTGCGTAATATTGTACCTTATCTTTTCTTTGTGTTTTAATTCCATTATAACTTGTAACAGACTCAGTGTTTTTATTACGGAGTGTTCCCATGATCATAGTGAACCTTACAAGAACAGAGCCGCGTAAGTAGGAGTTAGTTTCGAAACAGTGCTGCGCCATTCCTCGGTCGTTCACAGATCCTTCGTGTGACGCTACCGTGTTCACCGAGACGGGTGCGGCAAGAACCTCTGTTTCCACCGAGCTATCGCAGACGATAGGCTGTGGACTTGCGTCGTCTACAGTTTGCGTGGTCCTTCGAACCGGATTTTAGGTACAGTGATCAAGAACCTGTGAGTAAAGTGAACCCTTTTTCTGTACTGTGAACATTGAACCTTCTGAACCTCTGAACATTGAACCTTCTGAACCTGTGAACATTGAACCTCCGTAAATTGTGAACTTTGAACCTCCGTACTGAGATTTTGTTACTGCACTATAAATTCGAACTCTTTAGTAAATCTGTGTGAACCAAAATGATGACACGTAGCCGAACAATCAAAGGCGACGATGCGGAGCTGGGCGCTGGTGGGAACGCGCCGGCGCAGAACGAGTGCGGGGGCGTAGGTGCGCACGCGCTCCGTGGGGCGTGGCCGCGCGCTACCCCGAGTGCCGACGGTGGGGAGGAGAGCGCCTGCGAATCAGTAAGGCCGACGCCGTCAGTGCAAACGCACGTCAGTAGTACAACGACAGCGCGCAGGCTAGAGGCAAAGCTACGCGCGTTAGAACGGATCGCCGAGATCGAGAAGGAAGTAATTAGGAAGAGTTTGGAGCTCGAACTGGAACAGATCGACGCCGAGGGAATGCCGGTGCAGTCACGGGCGGTGACTCCGCAGCCAGGCACATTGAAGGTCGACGAGTGGCTGAGCAGCTTCACGCACAGGTGGGGAGAGGAAAGCACGGCGCGCCGACCCGATCAACACCGAGGACCTACGAGAGAGACGCCTCTCGCAACGCTGCAAGCAGAACGCGCCCTACCGCCACCGCGAGGGCCATGTGAACCGAACCGAGCGCCGTCGCCCGAGCGTTGCACAACATACGAACGCGCCCTATCGCCACCGCGAGGGCCGCTTGAACAGAGCCAAGCGCCGTCGCCCAAGCGTTGCGCAAGAAACGAACGCGCCCTATCGCCACCACGAGGGCCGCGTGAACCGAACCGAGCACTGTTGCCCGAGCGTTACGCAAGAAACGAACGCGTCCTACCGCCACCGCGAGGGCCGCGTGAACCGAGTCAAGCGCCGTCGTCCGAGCGTTGCACAAGAAACAAACGCGCCCTATCGCCACCGCGAGGGCCGCGTGAGCTGAACCGAGCGCCGTCGCCCAAGCGTTGCGCAAGAAACGAACGCGCCCTACCGCCACCGCGAGGGCCGCACGAACCGAACCAAGCGCCGTCGCTCGAGCGTTACGCGAGAACCGAACATGCCCAATCGCCGCCGCGTGGGTACCGCGACCCGTCACTAGACCGTCGCGGAGGAACCGAACGTGCCCAATCGCCACCGCGTGGGTACCGCGATCCGTGGCCCGTTGAGCCGCAAACCGGCTCGCCTCACGGGCGATACAAATCAACGCCCTACGAGAGGGAGCAGAGAGCCCACGACGACATGCACTTCAGGTCATCAGCAGAGCCACCCAGTGACGCAGCAACCGCCTTCAATCGTCTCGCCGAGCAGCTGAAGGCGTCGATGCGGCCGAAACCGCCAAAACAGGTGTATGAGTTACCCTATTATAGCGGAGATCCAAATCACAGAACGTACGCGCCGCTCCCGGACTACAGACCGAACGCTACAAGCGCTGAGTATCGAACAAACGCGCCACGCCCCGAGTACAGACCGAACGCACCACAGAGGGGAGCCGTCAACAAACCACCGGTACACCAAACGTACGCGGTGGAGAACCAAGAACCCTGTCTATGTTGCGGCGGCAATCACCGATCAATAGAATGTAAAAAAGTACTCGTTATGAACATAGGAGCCCAGTTGGACTGGGCGAGAAGCAATAGGATTTGCTTCAAATGTTTGAATAGAAAGCACCGCAGAGAACTGTGCAAGGCAAAGGGATTCAGCGCGAACAAACGACTGCGTGATCGTTGTAAACCCAAAACTGCCTCGGAACGTGTGACCGATACGACGTGTGTTCCCGGGACCCGACGGAAACGTGAGATCGACGGACGTCGAGACGCGGGGCAGCATCTTCCAGCTACCTGTAACCAAGCGGGCTGTCCTACCGTTGCAACGGCAGACAGTTACAGGCGGGGAGAATGTTACGGACAGCCCCGAGGACCAGGGACTTTCCCAGTCTACCTAAAATTTTACCGCTAGAGGCAAGCGGTCGCAATACCGGGAATCCAAAATTTGCCTTTACTTCCCGTTTAAGACCTCCTAGAAATTATGTAACGTTAGCGTTTAAAATACAGTTAGAATCATAAAATTTATCACTTAATGTTTTAGATCCTGAGTTGCGCAGAGACCGTTAGATATTGTTCATTTGTTATCCTTACTGTACCATTACCTTTGTCGGGTGTCGGCATATCTGAACTAATGTTTTGTTGTTAACAATTGTCTATTCATTTGTATAAGCATTGTATAACCATTGTTAATGTCTCTCGTGAGAATCGGTTATCCTGACCGTTAGGACAGAAAGCCATTATATTGCACAAGGTTGCGCAGGCGGCGTGGGAAACGAAATTACGGTAGTAGGGATGTTTTTGAAACGAAATAAAACCCGCCGGACGAACGAGATGAGTGGGCCGGTCGGCAGTGAGTCTGTAGCCAGGAGCGTGGCACAGTGAAAGCAAGCCAGGAGCGTGGCTTAGTGAACTTGTTATTAATTATAATAGTGGGCAGGCAGTCTGTAGCCAGGAGCGTGGCACAGTGAACGCAGGCCAGGAACGAGGCATAGTGAACGTGAGCTTCAGAACGGTAACTTGTAATTATAATAGTGGGCAGGCAGTCTGTAGCCAGGAGCGTGGCACAGTGAACGCAGGCCAGGAACTTGGCATAGTGAACGTGAGCTTCAGAACAGTAACTAGTAATTAATAGTGGGCAGGCAGTCTGTAGCCAGGAGCGTGGCACAGTGAACGCAGGCCAGGAACGAGGCATAGTGAACGTGAGCCTCAGAACAGTAGTTTGTAATTAATAGTGGACAGTCAGTCTGTAGCCAGGAGCGTGGCACAGTGAACGCAAGCCAGGAGCGTGGCTTAGTGAACTTGTTATTAATTATAATCCAGTCGGTGAACAGTCAGTCTGTAGCCAGGAGCGTGGCACAGTGAACGCAGGCCAGGAACGTGGCATAGTGAACGTGAGCCTCAGAACAGTAGTTTGTAATTAATAGTGGACAGTCAGTCTGTAGCCAGGAGCGTGGCACAGTGAACGCAAGCCAGGAGCGTGGCTTAGTGAACTTGTTATTAATTATAATCCAGTCGGTGAACAGTCAGTCTGTAGCCAGGACCGTGGCACAGTGAACGCAAGCCAGGAGCGTGGCTTAGTAAACTTGTTATTAATTATAATCCAGTCGGTGACCAGTGAGTCTGTAGCCAGGAGCGTGGCACAGTGAAAGCAAGCCAGGAGCGTGGCTTAGTGAACTTGTTATTAATTATAATAGTGGGCAGGCAGTCTGTAGCCAGGAGCGTGGCACAGTGAACGCAGGCCAGGAACGAGGCATAGTGAACGTGAGCTTCAGAACGGTAACTTGTAATTATAATAGTGGGCAGGCAGTCTGTAGCCAGGAGCGTGGCACAGTGAACGCAGGCCAGGAACTTGGCATAGTGAACGTGAGCTTCAGAACAGTAACTAGTAATTAATAGTGGGCAGGCAGTCTGTAGCCAGGAGCGTGGCACAGTGAACGCAGGCCAGGAACGAGGCATAGTGAACGTGAGCCTCAGAACAGTAGTTTGTAATTAATAGTGGACAGTCAGTCTGTAGCCAGGAGCGTGGCACAGTGAACGCAAGCCAGGAGCGTGGCTTAGTGAACTTGTTATTAATTATAATCCAGTCGGTGAACAGTCAGTCTGTAGCCAGGAGCGTGGCACAGTGAACGCAGGCCAGGAACGTGGCATAGTGAACGTGAGCCTCAGAACAGTAGTTATTAATTAATAGTGGACAGTCAGTCTGTAGCCAGGAGCGTGGCACAGTGAACGCAAGCCAGGAGCGTGGCTTAGTGAACTTGTTATTAATTATAATCCAGTCGGTGAACAGTCAGTCTGTAGCCAGGAGCGTGGCACAGTGAACGCAAGCCAGGAGCGTGGCATAGTGAACTTGTTATTAATTATAATCCAGTCGGTGACCAGTCAGTCTGTAGCCAGGAGCGTGGCACAGTTAGTCTTTGGCCAGGAACGTGGCACAGTGAACTTGTTATTAATTATAATAGTGGGCAGGCAGTCTGTAGCCAGGAGCGTGGCACAGTGAACGCAGGCCAGGAACGAGGCATAGTGAACGTGAGCTTCAGAACAGTAACTTGTAATTAATAGTCGGCAGTCAGTCTTTAGCCAGGAGCGTGGCATAGAGTGACGAGTGAACCTTTTGGCCAGGAACGTGGCATAGTGAACGTAATTTTTCAGTGCAGTAACTTGTTATTAAGTGTAATCCCGCCGTTGTTTAGTATTTAAATTTTGAACCTTCTGACTCTGAACAGTAAATTTAGTGCCTAATAAGCTTAGTGCGTAATATTGTACCTTATCTTTTCTTTGTGTTTTAATTCCATTATAACTTGTAACAGACTCAGTGTTTTTATTACGGAGTGTTCCCATGATCATAGTGAACCTTACAAGAACAGAGCCGCGTAAGTAGGAGTTAGTTTCGAAACAGTGCTGCGCCATTCCTCGGTCGTTCACAGATCTTTCGTGTGACGCTACCGTGTTCACCGAGACGGGTGCGGCAAGAACCTCTGTTTCCACCGAGCTATCGCAGACGATAGGCTGTGGACTTGCGTCGTCTACACTTATCATCGATAGTTTTAGAACCAGCATGCATAACATGTGTAAAAATAGGCGTTCGCACCGTAATGGAAGCTCCCTTGGTGATGTAGTGTTTACCTCCGCCTTCCTTGTCTATGAAAGTGACGCGGTTGAATTGAAACACTTGCATGACCCATTTATGACACAAAAGTATATAGATATTTTTTTATTAATTAAAAAAAAAATAGATTACACAGTATTACAGTGAGATACCAAGGCACTGTGAATGTATCCAACATTTTTAAAGTTCTAACATAAGTTGTGTTATACACAACTCAACAATTGAAAGTAATTACAATAATCTTAATAACTAACTGAGGACGGACGGTCATCCATCGCCTCACATAACCTCTTACATTCATCAGATATGATCTTCCAACTACTTGCAAAAACATCGCAGTCGGGTGCTGACTTGAGAAGCGCGTTTAGGATTTGCAAAGCGCGAACCAGTGGTGATTTCGTATACGCCACAGTGCGCGCCTTAGGAACTGCCAGTAAGTCGCGTTGACGTGGTCTAAAATTAAACTTTGACTGAGTTAGAGACGGCACGAAAAGGCGAACCAGTTGCGAGACCAGCCGAGGACAGTCCGAGTCCCCACGCAATATATTTTTCAATATACAATAGCTTTTGCCATTGTCATCTGTCGACAGTTACCCTAAACTACGTCAATCCACTAAAGACGAGCCGTAATTTGATGTACGCTATTATAGTTGGGGAGCCCAGAGTGCTAAATGTGGATTTGCTTGAGGTTTTTTGGGACCTATTGGTTTTTAAAGATTGGAATTGGATTGGTATACTTCTCTATCCGGTGAGGGGAGTGTCTACAGGTAAAAACAGTCACTTGAGTGCGTCAGATATTGCTAGGGTATATACACCACGTGTCTTAATCTGCCGGTTTGGATGGTGGAGGAAGCCACACGGAAGGGCACAAATTAGTGGTGTTGGGAGGGGACTTAAAATAGACCCGAAAGAAGCTCCCGTTAAATAATTTGACGATTTGGACGTGACGCGAACTCGTCGCGATTTTATTTAAATGCCCTAGACGCGCGATCATATATATAGGGCAGATTGCAAGGTATTCCGCTATATAAGTAAATCTGTCGCGCTCGAGTATATCCCAAAATCCTCCCTTCGGCTCCCCTATTATTACATCCTAATTCTCTCACATTTGCGCCGAGCTCGGATAAAAGGCCATTCGTTCAATTTCTGCGGGCTCCCTCTTTCTTTTGTTTACTTGAGTAATTTCGTTTTAGTGGAAATGAGCTGGGTTTCGGTTACGTTAGGTAAATGTATGATTAATTAATTAGGAATATAGAAGGAAATATAATGAAAACCTTATTACGTAATGGTCAGACATTAAGACCAGTAACAGAATTTGTGAAAAGAATCTATTTATGTACTGTTTCATTTATAATTATAAGTACTTAGGTATATAATACAATTTTTATTTATATCCTTGAATGAAGAGAATATAATGTAAACCTTAATTACTTAAAAACCTTAACGGTCGGGCATAAAGATCTTTAGCAGAATTTGTGAAATAAAACTGTTTGGTTTATACCTTTGTAATTAAAATGTCCAAAACGGTTTTAGGGATTTTCATTGAAAGGCGGATCTTGAGACACGGCAGTATGTCAGCCAAGTTCGCGAAGCAAAAAGGCGACACCTACCGGCCGTAGGCGTGAGTTATATTTTAAGAACCATTTAAATCAACCGAAAAAAAATTGACCTACACACTAAACTTGTAATTTCTCAAGTCTTTTAAGACAGTCTTCTAATTACTGAAGCCCGAATCTTAATAAAAACCTTTTACCGTTCACGAGATTTTGACTTCCGAAAATCACTATTTTTATCACTGAGTCACTAACTCATCAAAATGTATCCTGCTAAGTAGGCAACAACAACAAGCACACAGGAAAAAAAACTTGCACATTCACACAAGTAAGTAGCAAATAACATAAGTTATGCATGATAGGAGCTTTGAAAGAACTTGGTTTCCAATTAGATTTCACTTCTTTTATTAGCGAAACCGTTTATGAACTTGCCATTGTTTATTTACATTTATCAAGGTTAACTGAAGTGATGTTTAAGTCATGTCTAACCTGACCGCGGTTTGTTTGACATGCACATTAAGTTTTGTGACTAGCCTTAGGCTTCGTTCACACGGCATTGTCCTGCACGTTTTTTTTGCAGTGTACGTCTTAACGGATAAATAGTGGCACATACTTATTCACACGGTGTTTGTACTGCAAAAAAACGTACATTCTTTATACGTTTAAACGGATACTCACCGGACTTGTCAAGCAAATCGAATAAACTTTAACGTATTCGGTTTGCAGTGGCGCGTAGTATAATTCTGTTTCATTCACACGGCACGATGTTATACATTTTTTATCGAATAGCAACCGAATAAGCGTCTATAGTAGGTACTAGAGTAACTTTTGGCGGGAACGCACGTATTTTGATTGCAATTTCTAAACTGCGTGAAAACTGTCGCTATTCGGCGTGAAAACGGTTATTAAACGCATGAAAATCTACCGTGTGAACACCCGACTGGGCGCACGTTTAAAATCGAATACGTGGAAAAACGTGCAGGACGTTGCCGTGTGAACCTAGCCTAATGTATGTAGTATTTTATCAAACGCATGTTGCAGTGCCCTGCAGGGTTTCATGGCAGATCATTTATATTTTTTACCAACTACGCTGTACCTATGAAAAGCAATAAAGATTACTGATTACTAATGGACTTTTCACACCGAACGGCTGGAGTCGGCGCGCACGCCACTAGAGTCCAAGGAATTCGAACCCTCCATACATTAACCGTCCATATATTTTGTATGGTGTACTGTACTATTTGGTCACTTTGGCTGCAAGGTACAATACGGCCAACGCCATAGCGGCCAGTCGCTATAACAACCGCGTCAGGCGGCTGGCCGCTCAAACGAACCGCCATAGTGGCCAACCGCTAGTGCGTAAGGGGTCTAAGACTATTGTAAACGTATCGTGCGCGGCGACAACAGGTGTTTGGGAATTGTGTCTGTTTCACCCGTCGCGATCGTCCAATGCGCGCGCGAGATAGAGAGAGTGGTCACCATTGGCCGTTTTGCACCTACTTTTCTTGCAGAATTAGTGCTTCGTGCGGCAATGATTTTTTGCTTTTTTACCGACTTCAATAGAAGAAGGTACTCAGTTCGTCTCCACGTTTGCTTGTTTCTTTTTTTTAATTTTTGTATGTTTCCCGAGAACTCTTGACCACATTGGCCGATTTTGATAAAATTTTTTTTCGTTTCTAAGCAGGTACCACGATATTGGTCCCATATAAATTTGGTAAAGGTCTGATGATGGGATCTAAGAGGAATCGAGGGAACTTCTAGAGTTTGATTGACACGCATATGCTGATTTCGGTATTTTCTGTAGGTAACCAAGCTCACGGAACCCACAAATTGTGGCATAGCGCAGTACTAAATTGGAGTCTGTTTATTTTTGGTATAAATTATTTATGTATTTTATTTGGACCCGGGTATATCCTAAAGCTACGATCGAGACCACCGTGGAATGGGCAGCAGCACCCCTGGAGTGCGGCAGAGGCATTGCGATCGCCAACCCGCATGCCAAGCGTGGTGATTATGGCAATTAGCCCCCATAAAATTTGGGGAGGCCTTGGTCCAGCAGTTGACGTCTTTGGGCTGAAATAGCCCAAAGACGTCAACTGCTGAAATAATTGGGGTGGTGGTAGTATTTTTTTCTCGTTTATGAAATAATACCGAAAATACAGGAGAAAGTTTTGGAGTAAAAAAAAACGAATCTTTAAAGATTAATATTTTCAAGTGTAGGCAATATTGCCAAAAACGAATACACCTAGTATTACAACGATATCTACAACATTTTGAAAAATTATGCAAATCGTTTCTGGATTGGTAATCGGTGCAATGTGTTACCGCTTTATGTACGGATTTTTTTTTGATTTACAATCCTCTTAAGAGTCCGCAGGAGGCTCAGTTCTCCATAGAAATGTAGTTTCGCTCTCATTTTAAAACGCCATTCTGGAATAACATTAAACTTTGTATACAAATGGGATCCGGCATATCTAGGTCGGAAATTAGTTTCTGTTGCTTGAAATTATAATGGACAAAAAATACAGCGATTATAAAGGTTTTCATCTTCTATTACAATTTGTAGAAACAGAAACTAATTTCCGACTGAGATATGGCGGCTCCCATTGTGTATACAAAGTTTCAAGTTATTTCAGCAGGGCGTTTTAAAATGAGAACGAAACTACGTTTGTATGGAGAATCGAGTTCAGCCTAGCATGCGGGGGACCCATAAGTAGCCACATAAAAAAAATCCCCTTTTAACGATAACAGAAGCAAAAATCGATTTAGCTGATACGAGTCCTACTTACTACCTAGACATGACATGCGTAAGTTCTAATCTCGTGCCGGCGCTTGATTCGGCAGTTCCAAACCAAACTAATTAACCCCGCACTCGTAAACTTCTCCTAAGTGACACCAGATGACAAAATTACAGTACATCCATTGTAATTGGCCGCTTACGCCAGGTGTCGCAGGTTCGAAAATTGCTGGCAGCACAAAATTTTTCAATTAATCCCTCTAATTTGAAATTTAGAATTTTTGTTACCAGCGTTATTGCTTACTACATAATTAATCCATTATGTATTAAATAATAATAATTATTTGTATAATAGGTAATATTATTTGTATAACCCAGGTTGCGATGGCTCAACGTAACCAAAGATAATAATATGAACTCCTGCAAGTTGAACGCTTATGATGTCCAGGATAGAACGAAGAGGAAGAATTTATTTTAAATAATTAATACAGAGACGATGTTGTTCGTAGCTAGATTCAAAGGAAAGAGAGATTGCCACAATGCACAAAGTGCCAGATGGTGCGTTTATACTTTACATAGTTGTCATAACAGAATTATTTAAGATGCATTGTACACTCTGTTACACCCATTACTCACGCTGGTCCAGTGTGGTTAGGGACTTCAATGCAAGATAGAGGAGGAGACGTATCGTTACGATATTTCGTATATTAATTTCGAACAAGTCATTGGTACGACCTAGGATTTCAGCCCACGATCGCCGCTTGACAGCCGCATGCTTATAGCAGTATAGTCGTCGGCGGTTACGAAGTCAATTCGGACACCTGTCATTTCCTTAGATTTTATAACCTAAAAGTCACTCTGAGGTTATAAACTGTACGGAAATGACAGGTGTCAGGATTGACTTCGTAACCGCCGACCACTATAGGTCACCGTAGCTTGTCAACTGTTATTGTGTGTATTGCGAATAACTTTAATATCGGTAGGTGTTTAATTTCATCATTCACACACAAACGGGTGCGACTCGTACATTGGGCAAAATTAACTCGTACATTCACTTAGGCATAAATTAATATTAATATCCCTGCCGATTTGTAGGTCGTGTGGAGCAATGTTTGGAAGCCTTATTGAGGTTTTTAGTTAGGCGGAGTTTAATTTTAAATGTGGTCTAAAATGGTTTAATATTGTGAAACTCTTTGGAGTACAGTAAGAGGATTGTGCCGCCACGAAAACTTATATTTTTATTTTTTATTAATCGAAGGCCTCCAACTTGGCTCAACGACTGCTGTCATAGACAGCGGCCGGGATCAACGGCTTAGGATTCCTTCAAAAGCACGGGAGTGCTCAGTTAGTGTCCACTCCTAACGGTCACCCATCCAATAGATGACCCCGGCCGAGTTTATGTAAACTTGAATGCCAGAAGTATTTCTCAGCAGTATGTATGAGTTTATCTGCATTGCGTAAATTGGTCTAGGTCAGATGTATACGGAAACTTACTTAACTCCCCGCGCCCGCGGCGGTTCATGCGTTCTATGACACTGACAGTTAATTTATATAACCTTGGAACGGCGTCGCTGTCACATCAAAATGTTAATAAGCATTATTTTATGTAGAAATCTAACATTTCCTTAATTGTAACTTGAAAAAAAAAAGTATTATATCGACCCTTATTTCAAGAAATAGGCTTAATAGAATATATTTGGTGACGTACTGCAAAAGTTATATCGTTACTCTGCATCGACTAAGGAATGGGTGTATCGATAAACAGAGGTCGATATTTTTTTTTTTATTAAAATTGGGATTGCTCTTGGCCAGCATCTAGCCAGGAGGCAAAGATGAGGCCAACGATGAAGTGAGCTCACCCAGAAGATGCCTATTCACTCGTGCCTTAAAAAGGCCCAGGTTATATGAACTCGGAAATACAGACGCCGGCAGAGAATTCCAAACCTTAGAAGTGCGCATTATAAAAGAAGATGCAAAGCGCTTGGTTCGAATTAGAGGAATTTCGAATTGAAGTGAATGTAATAAAATGCGCTATGTACTTCGTTTCTTCGCGCAATATTATTTGTTTTTTGGATGAGGAAACATATCGAACACTGTTAGGATGTGTATTAGATACAATAAAATTAATAAACATGGCGACCGACATGGGTGCACAAGAAATTAAATACAAAAAGTAGAAGAATTGAAACTAGCACAAAGTGTCATAGGACTCAAGAACCACCGCGGGGAGTATAACTGTAGCGTTCAGTTTAAGATTAAGGTTTTACTTCTCTTATGTTATATAATCGTGATAAAACCCCAAATCTTATTATCGTGAAGCTAAAAGACGTTTTACGGCAGACTCCAAACGAAATCAGCTATAAACAGTTTTTTTTTTTTTATGATTAGTCCAAGAGACAACGCAACTTTTTTATCCCTTTTCTATTACTTGTATTTCCATTCCTAATACCTAGCTCCGGAGGAGTTCCGCTGGCTCTTTTACATTGGAGTTCTATTGTTCCCAAAAGAAAATACCGGATATCTATATTAATGGCTATATTCTATAACACAATAAATGTAAAATCCTAAAGCAGGGGTTAATATTTTAATAGAAATATGGTAATCTTTAATATGGAAGTCTTTGGGGGAGGCCTATGTCCAGCAGTGGACGTCATTCGGCTAAAATGATGACGATGATGATGGTAATCTGTGTTAACCTTTTACTTTTTGCTTGTGTGCTTCCGTGTATAGCACCACCTCATTTCTTCTCATGGATGTCGTAGGTAAGGCAACTATGAGAATGGCATTGAAAAAAAAAACATATTGTATTAATTAATTAGTGCATGAGTTGTGAGAACTCCACTTTCAGAATTTGTTTAAAATATTTAATTTTTTGCTTACATGTGTGGTTAAGTTAGTGCGTAACATAAAAACCTACTAGTAATATTATGTCACTACCTGTGAGTTTCTATAATTGGCTTTCTATTTCTATGTTATTGCCTAATGTAATGTCATAGTTGTTGGATCTCCAAATAAAATAAATAAATTAATTAATTAAATTTCATGTGCTCTACCTACTTCGTTTAGGTATACTAACGTGAATTGTGTGTGTTGCAAAAATAATGTTTTTTTGCCATCACCTCTTAGTCTATGGTACCTATTCCGGTTGATGAGCGATCAATGTTCCCCTGTTGACGGTAACCTCCAAGCATAAATATTACCCGGAAATCAGGAGAAGCCGGGGTCGATACGGGTACGCGGAACGTAAAGGCATCATCAGAAATCGAATAAGAAGAGGTCACAAGTCTTATTACACGGGAATAAGAGCTATTAAGAACTCTCGCCCGCGTTGCTACTTTTGGCGTTGACTGTACCCCGGGACTTGTTTACAAAAATATGAAAGATGTCTTAACATTTTGTTGATCTTGTTTAGATTATTGGAAAGATTCGATGCTTAGGTTGAGTCGACGTCAAATATATATTAATTACGAGTATGTATACATTTATGGCTTTCGTTACAATCAAATTACATAGGATGCAAATGTGTATTTACTTCGACGCCGACTGGGTATGCAAAACATTTAGGTTCTTATAAATCTAGTGTGTGTTGCCAGTAAATGACGTACGATACCGAAACGTGGTCCCTCACGATGGGCTTAATAAGAAAGTTCAGTCACTCAGAGGGCTATGGAGCGAGATATGCTCGGAGTTTCCCTACGAGATTGAATCAGAAATGAGATTCGTAGGAGAAACAGGGTCGTCGCCATAGCTCAGCGAGTTGCAAGACTTAAGTGGCAGGCACATTGCTCGTAGAACCCATGACCGTGGCAGAAAGATTTTTGAGTGGTGACCACGCATCGGAAGACGGAATGTGGGAAGGCTCTCAACAAAGTGGACCGACGATCTGGTCAAATTCGCTGGTAAAGGTTTTTTCTTATTATTAATTAATTAATAATCACATCGGTAGGACTTATAAGTATACATATTACATTGCCCCACAAAACTGTAGCAACAGTTTGAATGTGGGGTCGGCAGTCTCTCAATAAGTCATTTTTTTAATTACTTACAGTAGGTAGGTATACAATTACAAGATGTAGGTATTGCAAGTTCAAGAGCCTACTAATGAATCATTACCCAGACTCTAGGTAATGCTTCCTTAGCAGTCTCCTGAACTTATTGGATGAGGGCGACGCAAGACCGGTCGTCGTGGAGATCCTTGGCAAAGGCTTTTGTCCAGCGGTGGACATCGTTCGGCCGATACGATGATGATGATGAAATCTGCATTAGATTCTTGAAAAGATTCGATGATAAAGTAAGTCGACGTTAAAGATATCATCATGTCAGCCGAATGACGTCCACTGCGGGACATAGGCCTACCCCAAAGACTTCCACAATGACGGGTCCTGCGCCACCCGCATCCAGCGGACACCCGCGACTCTTACCAAGTCATCAATCCACCGTGTCCGGGGGGCCTGCCCACGCTACACCTTCCGGTACGCGGTCGCCACTCGAGAACCTTTCCGCCCCAACGGCCATCGGTTCTACGTGCCATGTGCCCCGCCCACTGCCACTTAAGTTTAGCGATTCGAAGGGCTATATCGGTCACTTTGGTTCTGGCCTCATTCCTGATGCGATCACGCAAAGAAGCTCCATTACTCAAGATATACATGTATACATTTTCGGCAAATGAAATTAGATAAATAACAAAATATGACCAACTTTGACGCCGACTGGTAAGCACATATTTAGATTTTAAAAAACGTTTCTAATTTGTCTTTTATATAGCAAATATTATATAGCAAAAAGTTAACGACTTCTGACCCAAATTATATTTTAATATAGAACTACGTCGGGAACTATGTTATAGGTAAGGCTAGTAAATAAAAGACAAAGAACAAAATTAAGTAAACTCCAATAGCTAAATGCTCAACACGAACCCCACTACATGGCACTTCCAATCTTACGTCGTAATGACATATTTAATTATATACATAGGTGTCATTAAAAAAAACGTCTTTACTGTTTAAGCTAGGAGATACAAAACCTAACGGCAGTTTTTTTAATTCTAAGATTTTTAATGATTTTATCAATACTAACACGTACTACTTAATGTTTTTTTATTCTCTGTAATTTAATGTAATCACTAACAAATATGGATTCTTTGAGTCCGATTTTTTTATATCTAAAACTTTCAGACCAAGCTATTGCATGAAAAGCAAACAACAGACCACTTGAAAACTTAGCAACTAAATTTAATCAGACAAAAGGTCCCAACGTATAAATATTAAACGTATTGTGATGAGGATTAAGCGCTGTTGAATAATGCCATGGAATAACGCCATCTACCGGGATTCCAGGGGACGAACGGTTAGTTTAGAATGCGCTCTATAGTTATGTGTTGTAGTACCGGTAGTGAGTAAAACGAGCTCCTGAGAATGGTGTGCTGAATTGAAAGTGAAGCTACCTGCATTTTTCTCTCCGTAAATCAATTCAGGAATGGCAACGCATTTGTGATTCGCCTGGAGTCACAAGTGTGGGAAGATTGGAAATTAATTAAACCTTTTATTTGGATCATACATAGATACTGAAAACAGCAAAATATCTTAAAAATATTTGTATACGGGTCTAACGCGAAATTTATTAATTTACCTTAATTACCGACGTTTAGGTGCCTGTATACAAATATTTTTAAGAATGTGTATATGGCGCGATAGTTTAAATTAAAGTGTTTTATAGCAAAATATCTATATATTTCCGTAAGCCAAAGACAATGAATGAAACTTTTTATTTGGCTTAGATTCGTACATCCAAATACTAAGTACTTTGAGGCCTTAATTGGGCAAAAAAGGGAGTAAAGGTAAAAGTGATCTTCTCAATTATTATTTAGTGGTCTCGGCGCCGAGTACTACTTTGTCGCATTCGGTGTCGAGACTCTTGGTCCGTGGGGTCCCGGCGGTCAAAACCTCTTTGAAGAGATATCAAAGAGGCTGGTCGACGTCACTGGAGACCAAAGAGCTGGCAGCTTCCTCGCCCAGCGCATTGGCTTAGCCAGCTCTTTGGGCACAAGGCCGCAGGGGCCATTTCTAGATTTTTAATTAGGTTTATTTTTATTAATTTGATTTAGTTTAGTGTTAATTTAATTTTAGTGCTATCGTTTAGTTTTTGTGTTATTTTTATTGTTATTAGACCACAACTAGATATAAATGTCTCCTAACATATACTTAGTCATAAAGCGCTCTGTGAAAAGCTAATACCAGTCCAAAATTATTATTATCCAGTCCAAAGGTTAGACGTCTGCAGTCTGCCCATGATCATTTGAATGATGGGTCGTGAAATAAAAAGGATGATTCCCACTAAACCGTTCCGTTTCGGAGCCGGGCCGAGACGGGGCTACTTCCGATTCTCAGCCGTAGCTAGGTCGGCCGTCAAACGTTTGTGTTGACTAAAAAGCAGCTGGCCCGGGCCGCTGGCGAGCGTCACCGGACCCGGACGAGGCCGCTATAATAATAATATGTATGTTAGTCTTTAAGGTATTTGTAATATGGGCCTCAGATGCCTGAAATAAATGATTATTCTTATTATTTTATGTCTTTTCCGCTCACGGGACAATGGCGTACCGGACCTTTGGAAGGCATGCGCGGAGCCGAAGTACCGAGGTACCAAAGTTCCAAACGAGTACCACATAGCCAACACGTAGAGGCCCTTTTGTCAATTTAATGAAATGCAAGGGGTACACCAAGCGGATACTGTCCCTGCCCATGTCATGGGACGCACACAGAGACAGCACTTGCCAAAGGTGCACAGGGACTATTGTTGGTTGATAGAATCAAAATGAACCGGATTATTTGGCGAGGATCATGTACTAATGGCTGGGCTATTGGGTGAACAGTCTCACATTTTATTTCCGGCAGAAGGTGACTCGCTCTCGCTAGATGGGCCCCTATTAATAGCGATATATAACAATGGCCTAGGGCCAACACCGGTCAGAGAGCTGGAGGGGTAGAGAGGTGGCAACATATAGCCAACTCGCCACTTAGGTGACCACATCTACCCTCGAGCAACAGCTCTTGCGATCCACTCTGGACGGCCGGTTAAGGCAAGCCAAAGGCAGGGGGGTCCGTCCAACCAACCAACAGATCAGTAACCACCTGACCCCAGGAGCACTCAGGTACGTAGGGTCGCTGCTCCCTAACAGCCCGCCCCAAGTTGCCTTACGTTACTGATTGCACGGGAGGACCAGTAGTTATTATTATTATTCACCTTATTTATTTCTTTTGCGTAGGTTAGATTTTTTACAATAAATGTATACAAGTAAAATATAAAAATATACATGCAAATTATAAAAGCATTATAAAAAACCTAACCTAGGGTGCCGCCGGCAGCGAGGCGAGCCGAAGCTACCGGTGGTTAGGGCGACAGAGAGAGGAACCTCCGGATTATCCGCGCCGTGTCCAGGAGTACCGCCTTCTGTATTTGACCCTTGACCCAGGCATCTAACGAGAGTCTTATTATTATTATTATAAACGGACCGGCCCGGACACGGAACGGCCTACTGTGATTGATTGTAGGTAACAAAGTTATAATATTTTTTTATGTAGTCTTATTAGCGGTTCAAGCATACGGCTGTCAAGCGGCGGTCGTGGGTATGATACTTACCTTTAGCTTTTCGGTGAAGGAAAACATCGCGAGGACACTTGCATACATCTGCGAAAAAATTGAAAGGTATATGTAAAGCCCCCAACTCGCACTAGGTCCGCGTGGGGACTAATGCCTGTTCGTTAGGTGGCGGGAGACATGATGATAAAAACAACAAACAAGTAAATTTTTAACAAAAAATCACCGACTCCAAACTTTGGCAGACCCCATCCTCCTGCCATATAATTTGAGTTCCTTCGATGTAGCCTTACTCACCCCATCCTGTTGGTATATAATTTGAGGAGTTCCCTCGATTATTCCAAGATCCCGTCATCAGATCCAGACTTGGTGACAATGGGACCAACTAGAAAACACACCCTTTCAAACAAAAAAAGAATTTTTGAAATCGGTCCACTAGTCTCCGAGTGATCGGTGAACATACAAAAAAATATAAATATATTCCGACAAATTGAGAACCTCCTCTTTTTTTGAAGTCGGTTAATGATATTCTCTTTCGCTCTTATTCAAATTTGTATACGACCATCACGTTCGGTATTGGTGATGTCTAGTGCCATTAGTCTGGAAAACCCGTATAGTGTCTTAAATCTATGACCCAACAGAAATTGACCATGGCTACAGGAATGTCTACATGGCTAGAGGTATAGAATAGCAAGAGGCATTACGTGTTAAGACCCGTTGAATAATGAGCCGTCCCTGGAGAGGGCGTGAAGGTGAGAATCGACTAAGTTTCTAGGCGAGATTTTAGGTAGCGTTTACCCTGTAATTTAGATTATAAATTATAAGAAGACAGATACTTGGAAAAAATACGCTAGTAGGTAAATTCTCATTGAAACTAAGGGACCGGTGCGTTTTTAGCGGAACAACAAAGAATTATGTTTTAGAATGAATTCTAAGAAAAAAATCTTGAAACAACACACCATAGGTATGTCATTTCTAATGAAATACGAGTATGTCATAGCATAGTACTGTTATTATCTAAACAAAAAAGTTACCATAATAAGTTTGTCGGTCAAGTAGACGGTGGAGGTTATTTTGGACGAAACCTGCTTTGTAGATTTAACTTTGTGACGAATATACTTTATAAATAGGTAATAGAATAGATATACTTTTTTTATCTATAAATCTTTTAAGTACCCAATGTTATAAAATGCACAATCTATAGAATTAAGCCCTTATTAAATTGTATCCTTCGCAACAAGTCCAAAGAAAATGTATCGCTCAATGTGAAAGGTATCCGCCTCTTAGTATTCCGGTCAAGGCGCGGGGGTCGACAAACATTCTGATTTTGTGCGGCTGAAAACCCACACGTCACCTCGTGGAAAGATTTGTGATTGGAGGATTTTAGGCGTATTTCTATTTAATGTGATATAGAAATAACTGTGGTTGTGATGGGTTGCTAATAGTCACATTTGCACTTATTTGTAGTAGGTATTCACGGCGGGTACAGAATACAAAACCCAGGCCTTTGTGCACTACCTATAGATTTCAAGCACTTAAAATTAGCACAAGCACAAGAAAAAGTCTAGCACAAAGTAGAAGGAGAAATGTCAAAGCGACAGCACTTAACTTTAACAGCGTGCAAGCAGTATTCAAACAATAATGTATGCGGCCAAGCGACATGCGCCTCGTGTCTAAGCATTCAAGAGACTGCGGCGCGGCGCGCGGGCGGGCAAGGGGCCTGCGTCCGCGCCGCGGTGGACGGCTCTTGGGAACCGGTTCCGGCGCGTGACGTTATGTCGCTGGGCCGGAGCAAATACTAATCCCATCAAAAAATGTGAAAATGTGAGCCAAGTTCAATATGCGATGGCGATGTGTGGTTGTTGTCTTCACCGACAAAAGAATTGAGATGTAAATGGGTGCCAAGTTCCGTAGATTCTCTGAAATGGTGCCAAGTCCGGCACTACATTGATAAGAATAAAACTAATTTGCTGCGGCTTAATGCATTTTGAGCTTTAACTTGGCAGTTTTCTTAAATATCCAACAGCTTTTATGGTATTATAACATATTGCATAGAAAACTGCCAAGTTAAGGCTCAAAATGCATTAAGCCGCAGCAAATTCATTAATCAGAACTGCGTTTTGACAAAAACGGGACCAACTTGGATATATATACTTACAATCAACGAAAGAATTTTCAAAATAGGTTCAGAAATGACGGAGTTCTGGAGTAAAAACATAAAAAAAAGAAAAACATACAACCGATTTGATAACCTCCTCTTTTGAAATCTTGAAGTCGGTTAAAAAACGGTCTGCTTGTCCGCTTCAACATACAAAAAAAATTATACTAATAATTAATATTAGATTGTTATTGTACAAAGGTGACTGTATATATTAGTTAAGATGATTTCATTAGTTTTATTAAATTAAATTAATATGTATATATAAAATTAATGGGTAAAATTCATGCGTTCCTAATTAACAATTAAAATTACTTTACATAATTTATAACTGACCTAATTAGCAATTAAAATAAAATCATTGACATAATTAAAATGCATTGATATAAAACATAATTACATTTGACATAATATTTCAATTAAAATAAATTATAAATAGTTGAATTCATGTAACACAAAATATAAATAAATAAGAATTCGCATAAAACATTAAAAACAGCAGGTACATATTTATTGGGCGTTGACATAATGCCCACATAACCAAGAACAAAATGGCGAAGTACCTAGATATACACCGTGAACGCTTGCGACGCATGCATTGATTGTGTGGACAGCTAAAGACATATGCAGGCCCCTCACTTTCAACACAGCACATGCTCTTGAGCTCTGGAAACCTCATTCACCACTAGGAAGATAAAAAATACTCAAAGACAAATCTGTGGTCTTTTGAAAGATGGGGGTACGATTCCCCAGTTGGGCTGTAGGAGTGAGATGACTTTTATGAGAGGGCAATTTAAAAACGAATACCGATTGCTGTGAAATATTAAAACATTCTCTATTGAGCGGACAATAGGTTCGTATTAGTTTCAAGTTGAACACAAAAGCATATTGTAGCAAGCTCCAATAGCAGTGAACTACTGGTTATAATGTAACAGGTAATAGAGTTTATGTCACCTTGCTACCTGAAACTAAATTAGTACTGGAATTTAGTTGTAAGGTGAAACTCGCTTCCTGAAGCTTAAGGCTGTGACTGCATTGGAGAACTCTAGTTACTTTTAAACTAATAATCTTATTCTTCCGTCGACTTTTTCATACCAGAGAGCGGATAATAATATAATTTTGATGATAAATAGACATCGTAGATGCGCGTGCGATTGCGATTTCATTGTGTTTGGGATTTGAGAGTTTTTTTATAGTACTACGCTGGCAAATGAGTATTAAGTTAGTGGTAAAATGTTGAGTTGTTTGAATATGGGTTTACAGTTATATACCCATATTCAAACAAGCAGTTGCTCCCTATCCTAGCGTTTACTATGGCTTGGACACATTTATTTTGTAGCTTGAAGACCCTTTCAACGTTTACAGAGTTACCCTATAGAACGAGACCATACGCCAACCCGCATGCCAATCGTGGCGATTAAGTTTTTTACCCCCCATGAATTTGGGGGAGGCCTATGTCCAGCAGTGGATGTCCTTCGGCTGATATGATGGTCTGTGTCCTGTAGTGTATCATGTGTAGACGACAGACCCTACCCTCCCCTGATGTACCTAGCACGTAATTTAGAAACAAATAAAGATAAGACGTTAGCTAGGTAAATGTAAGAGTAACCCTGTTATTTAAAATGGAATATTTAAGAAATATTGTCATATTTACGTAAATATTAGAACCTTGTCGCACTAAGCGGAAGGAATAACTCTTTAGGGCGAGTTTATTCATTTCAGCAAGTATTATGACACAATTCGAGTGATTGCGCAATAATACTTGGAAGTTTCCATACGCAGTAGAATGAAAGATTGCGTAATAATGTAAAATATATCGATCGTAGATCGAAATTACGCTATGAAAATGGCATGTTTGTGAGCTAACTCACAAACAGTTGACTCTGAGACAATAAGGTTTTTATTATATAAAGTAGGCGCTGAGGCGCATATTATAAGCCCTGTTTGAATCACAGGCACTAAGAAATGGTCGCGCAGCGAATTTCTTAAGATTGAATAAATTCAGAATAGTCGTTTTTACACAACGTTCTTCCCTCTCAGAGCCAATATTAGGGAGACACTGTCCAAGTATAAAGGGTCACGTGTGACCACACCGAACGCCGACTCGATGAGTCCTAGTACAGGCCAGTGAGATAATCACAGCCTCCGCAATCCGCGGAAAACCGCGAGATTTGTAAGATTCCCTATTTATACTCGGACAGCGCCTCGTAGCGTGCGCAACTTCATGGTGCTCACGTTACGGTCAGCCATTACGAAAGAAAGGAGGTGAGTTCGCAACGTACTTCACTCAGTACCGAAGAGACACTCCAAGGAAGAAACCCAGAACAAGAAAGAAAAGTGCGTTGGGAACTCAGCTCAGGAAAAGTTTAGGAATCTAGACATTGTGTCCTAGATTTAGATAAAATCAGTGTTAAAGTCATTATAAATAAGTAAATTTATTATATACAGTGTTAACTTCAAAATACGTTTTAATAAGAACATAAATATAAACCTTTTACAATCCGTCCGAACTCTTTTACTTGTTACGAATCATAAGAAAAAGCAGAACCAAGGTGGCACCAAAATTAGAGTAGAGTCAGTCACTGTTATTTTACGAGAGGAACTACCAGTCATTTGTATACAGTCCACTTTAAACATTTATATTTTTGGGCCTAATCAATCAGGATTAGTGCATCATTTACATCATGGTTAGTATTAATATTTAGGTGGCGGAGTAATATTCCGTTCCGTATAAATGGAATCGAATGTACTGTGTTTTGCTGAGATTAATGAGAAGGCTGTTCTTGTTTATCCAATTATTCAAATCTTTTAAGGTTTCATTAATATCAGACCCGTATGTGCTCTGAATTTTTCCCTTAATTATTATAGTTTTATCATCTGCAAATAGTATGGTTTTTCCTTTTGTAACTTTGGGAAGATCGTTTGTAAACATTAAAGATAACAATGGTCCGAAGTTACTCCCTTAAGGTACACCAGATACAACCGTACGTAGAGGCGACCTCACTACCAGGGTACACGGGTAGGGACAGTGCGGCCGTTAGGAGCAGTTGTGACGTCATCGGTAATAAGTAATTGTTCGGACGCAGGGTTGTACAAAATGTCTTTCTTTGTTTTGACACGTGATTAGCATCATTCCTATATTATTCGTTTGAATAGATAGATAAAAATGCGTGTCTAAGTAAGTTAAAAAAAAAAACCGGCCAAGTGCGAGTCGGTCTCGCGCACCGAGTGTTCCGTACAACTAAAAAGAAAAATCTGATTTTTTAATGTATTGGTATTTTCTGTTAAAATATACGTTATGATAAACAAATCACTAAATTTCAAGTTGATTTGTCAATGGGAATTTAAAAAATCTTCGGAGCAAAATGTGTGACATACGGACACGCGAGTGACAACAATAGGGCTCCAATTCCTCCACATCCCAAACATTCATGATCTAAGTACATATATTCTATTCAAGAAAGAGTTGTTTAATTTTCTAATTAAGAAAGCATATTATTCCATAAAAGAGTATTTAAATGATTACGACATAAAATAATGAACTACTACTTTACGAACTTCATTATTATATATTTTTCATTATGAAAAATATTATTATCATAAATTTCTATTTAAAAAAAAGTACTAAGTGTTTTAGGTATTCAAGGTACAACGTGCTCTTACTTGATCTGTTCCTATGTAATTCATACCTAATTTTACGCACTATTATAAATAGACTCAAGTGGTCGGCAATATTTATGAATTGAAACATCCATAAACATAACAATGACGGTCGTAACTTGACTTAATTTGTCGCGTGAAGTAATTGCCGGCCTGACTTAACGTTAAACGTGTTGCCGCGACAGCGAGGCGGCCCCGACTGAGAACGGGGGAGACCGGCAGACACGTCAATCATTTAGCGCGTAGCACAAGCGGCCGCGCACACATCGCCGCGTGTATGTGTGCGTGAGCCGCGGATGTACCTTTTGTATGGAGTGTCCTTACCCGGTGTACCCTGTCACTACTTTAAGAATTTGATTTTAATTTCTACATTTCTTGACACGTCCGTACATTGCACCCTATTAGGCAAATATGATTTAAGCCAGTCATTTGCCTGATTTCTAATTCCATAGGCTTTTAATTTTTCAATTATCTTTAGACTTTTGGTATGACAGTTAAAACATAGCGTTAAAGCGACAAGGTACAAAGGTGTTCAGCCCCTTGTGAGGCCGACCGTACCTTAGGTCTTAGCCTTAGTTCAGCAGAGCTCCCGAGGATGCGCTGTGTTGAGAATTGTGGCAATAGTGTTACCTGGGTCGTCGCGATCCCCCATTTTGGCTTAATTTGCCACAGACACACGTGAAACTTATAAACCCTCTCGCTTGCGTCAAGATAAAGGGAGGGAAAAACAAAGGAGACATGACTTTTTTTTCTTTTTTTTCTCATTATTTTTAAAAATCTCCTCTCAATCCCTCAAAGGTTAGCTGAAGAGATCTCTCATAGGGATAAGTTCGCCTTTGGACTCTGATCCTGTGTGACGTATATGTTTTAAACTGTTATTGTGTACAATAAAGTGCTTACATACATACATACTTTTTTAAACAAGGAAAATAGTCATCGCCATGAAAGTTCATTACAGGAACATAACAAGAAAGGCTTTTTGCAAATGATAGCGCAGTTCATTTCCACAAGTTTGGTAATTAAGTCTACTGCGCTACGTGACTTGGATGTAAAGGGCTCAGACTAGTATTACAGCGGATACGTTTATATATAGTAACTGTTGCTAAATTAGGGATTAAAATAATAATAATAACAAGAGAAGAAGAGTCTCGACCAACATCTCAAGAGACTCTCGCTAGATGGTTGGGTCAAGGGTCAGATACAGAAGGCGGTACTCCTGGACACGGCGCGGATAGTCCGGAGGTTCCTCTCTCTGTCGCCCTAACCACCGGTAGCTTAGGCCCCGCCTCGCTGCCGGCGGCACTCTAGGTTAGGTTTTTTATAATTCTTTTATATTTTGTAAGTGTATTATTATATTTTACTTTTATAAATGTTTTGTAAAACACCGAAGTTATAAGAAAAATAAAGAGAATAATAATAATAAGCCTTTTCATTTCCTTGTTACTTAACAATATATTTGTGATTTATTTGTTTTGTGTTAGTATTGGTTTATTTATCATATATGTTAGAATATTTAGATTTAACTTGTACTTTTCTTTTAGTGTGTTAATTTTTTCTATATATAATTAAAATAAGTTTAAGTATTAATTGGATTTTCTTTCACTTTGCAATTAGCTATTGATTGGAACCCCTTTTTGGGTATAATAGGCCTCCTACAATATGCTCAATTTTTCTCTATCCTTCGCGTCTTTAATCCATTTTTTTCCAGCCGTAGCTATGATATCATCGCCCCATCGAATACCAGTGATGATGAGAATACCAGTGTTTTGCTCAATTGCGAGCAAAGATACACACTGAGTTGGACCCTTTTTGTCTTGCTGCAGTGCACACAAACATATTTCACTTAGATAATTAAGATAACTGTTTATAAATTATGTTTCCTTCCGTATTCATTTGTGTGTTACGTTTGTGTTATTTTTAAGTTTCACTAATTATTATTTTGGTCTTTATTGTTTTAACTTGTGTGTATGACTGTGGTGAGCAAATAAATTATTTATCTATCTATCTCACCTTACAAAGTTTGTCAATTTGAAAAATCCCAAATGTCATTTTGAAAAAGCCAATAAATCATTTATCTATCTATCTACCTATATCTTATCTATCCATCGTTTTAGTGGCTGTCCTAGCTTTCTTTTTCCATCAGGTCCGTTCCATAGAGTCGTCTCTCTGGTCCACCTCTTGTCTTTGAGTCGAGCTAAATGTCCGGTCCATCGCCATTTTAGTTTAAGGGCATATTGCAACGCGTCAGTGATCTTGGTTCTGTTTCTAATATGCTCGCTTCTTACTTTGTGTTTTTTTTTGTGAAAAAAAATAGTGATTAGACGTATGTAAATGCATTGTTTTTAAAAGAAGTTACGGTATAAAGTTGTCCCAGTATTGTTGAATTTTCAACTGTGCTGTGAAACGAAACCAAATTTAACTTGTAATGTGTCAATAATAATTATAAAGACCAGATTGAGTTTATATTAGTATGCCCTATATGGCGCGACATAGTGACAGAAAAATACACACATAGGTCTCATTTGTAGTTTTGTATCACTGTGTGTGTTAACAAATAAAATGTTTTGTTTTGCATTTAGGTTATTTTATATGCAATATCATTCTAATTTTACCATAGCGTTTTTGACAGGAATTTTAAGTTGTGAGAAATCGCCAATGTCCGGCAGATGTTCGAACTATGCTTATCTTCTTACCTCTGAATTTAGTATAGGTTAATAATAATTCACATGTTGTCGGTCAGTTTAGTCTAGTTGGTAGTGATACTGCCTCCGAAGCTAGTGGTCCCGGGTTCGAATCCCGGCCACAGCATTATTTCTGCAATTAGCACGGATATTTGTTCCTGGGTCTTGGATGTTTTCTATGTATTTAAGTATGTATTTATCTATATAAGTATGTATATCGTCGTCTAGTACCCATAGTACAAGCTTTGCTTAGTTTGGGACTGGGTCGATTTGTATAAGATTGTCCCCCAATATTTATTCAATTGACGCTAGTAGTAACCATGCGTTTATATCATCCTGAATGATCCCACTGTCACTTCAACCGCTTAGCTGTGTAAGAAGCGTTAGCAGAATCCATTCAATTTTGTCTAAAATTGGCTCACGTTGGCTCGGATTGTATTAAAATGTAATAAAAAGTTTGCGAACACGTTCTGCATTCGTTGCTCGTTAAAATGCCACAAGAGAAAAGTATTAAGAGTCTCTAAAAAAGGGAGACATATTTTTTTCTGGATTCAGGATTTAACGTATCAACTTTTTAATAAATTACTCCAACTGTGAAAGAGATCTTAGAATGTAGAAGCACGTAGTTGCATTACGTGTACGCATGGGTGTTTTTTCATTTTTAGGGTTCCGTACCTCAAAAGGAAAAACGGAACCCTTATAGGATCACTTTGTTGTCCGTCCGTCTGTCTGTCTGTCAAGACCTTTTTCTCAGGAACGCGTAGAGGTATCAAGCTGGAATTTATATTAAAGACTCAGGTCTACTGTGGATTGAAGCTGTTTTAGAAATTAAATTGCTAAGCCAACGCAATTAAAAGATATAGTTGTTTATGCCGAATATTTCCGCAAATTTTTGACACTCGCAGGGAAATTTAAACCTACAGGGTACTTCCCGTGACATCAGAATCTTGAAATTTGGTACAAAGTAACGTCTTATAGCACATATTAAGGGAAAATTGTGAAAACCGTATATTTTTAGTTACATCATAAAATAAAAATATGTTTTACGGAACCCTCGCTGCGTGAGTCCGACTCGCACTTGGCCGGCTTTTTTTATTCTTCAACGGCGGTAGTCTATGGATATTTGCGATTGCAGAACAATTACAAGCGTGCTGCTGACCCTTTTTAGGGTTCCGTAGCCAAAATGGCGAAAACGAAACCCTTATAGACCCGTTATGTCTGTCCATCTGTTCGGCTGTAACCGATTTACTCAGAGACTATAAGTAATACAATTATGAAATTTGGTAGGAAGTTGATACTCATCACCGGGAAACGCACGACATTCTTACCACACAAGTGGTGGTGTTATTATGGCTGAGGTTTACTGTAAGGTCTTCCCCAGTTCGGCTGCTCCTAATATTATGCTCAATGAGCTCGTGCTGAGGCAGGATGCCGACGTGTTTGTAGACAGTTGGCAGAGCCTGCTTAGTAAAATAAGTGCTTTATGTTATAGATATAGATAGTGTTACTTTATATTTGTTTGTATATTGTATACCGGGTGTACAATCCAAATGGGTCAGTATGGTGAAGTCGGAAACTAATGAGAGATAGCGAGATCTGTTCTTAGGAACCATGACGTCGATTTTAGATTTAATAATAATTACATTCAAAAAATTTTATTAACTCTCATACATAACCGGAAATCGAACCTGGTCAATATTTTTAATTAATCTTTGTTTTCAACAGAATGGCTACCATTTTGAACATTTACTGAAATAAAATAATTATCTTATTGGTGGGTTTTTCTTTCAATATTTAAACAAGATTCCATTAGTGTTGTGGTTCTTGCGACTTGCAGTATTTATACACATTGATTTTGACCGGGTTCGATTCCCGGTTATGTATGAGAGTTAATAAAAAAGTTTGAATGTAATTATTATTAAATCTAAAATCGACGTCATGGTTCCTAAGAACAGATCTCACTATCTCTCATAGTTTCCGACTTCTCCATACTGACCCATTTGGATTGTACACCCGGTATATGTGACTGTCATGGATTTATTGTTAAGTCCTACTCGTACCATTGTAGCGCTTTGGTTTTTACTGTAAGCCTATTATGTAAATTATTATATAAATTAAGTAATTAGATGACGTTCCGTTATGCCCTGCCTTTCTGATTTATTAAATTTGTTAATTTTATACATAAAAAAACATAGCGCAATGAAGGTATAATCAAAATACGCACAGGGTATCAGCATTGCGATACCGCGAGGAGATGCTGCCAGCATCCTCGGTACGGTATAATGCCTCAAGGGCCTTTTAAGTTACTTTTAATATTATTTAAATTATTTTGGCTAACGTCTTGTATATATTTTTTCTTGATACATAAATAAATAAATAAAATAAAACATAATACAAGCAAAAAAAATATATATCAAAAAAACTTAGGGGTTTTTTTTTTACCCAAATCGAAATAGTCCCATATTAATATGGCTTGTGTTATGGGTACCAGACGATCATATACATAGAAAATATCGAAGTCTCAGGAACAAATGTTTTTGTTCACAACAGAAACAAATGCCCTTCTCGGGATTCGAACCCGGGACGTCTAGCTTCGTAGGCAGTATCACTATACATAGTAGTCGGTGGTTAAGAAGTCAATCCTGACATCTGTCATTTCCATACAGTTTATAACCTCAAAGTGACTTTTAGGTTATAAACTGTATTTAAATGACAGGTGTCAGGATTGAATTCTTAACCGCCGTCTACTATACCAACTAGGCTAAACAGGCCGACAAATAAACAAATAAATGTTTTCATCAAAATGCGAAATACACAACACAGACAAATACACACACTCACACACAACGTACATATACTCCTGTTTTGTTAATTATGATAACCTTTATTAAGAAGTTCAAAAGAGTAATATACTGGTAACTCCGACTCGCTCCCAAAACTTTTCCGAATCTATTAAGGTGTTGTTATGAAATGACAGAGCACAGGGGTCAATTTGATACTTACATATCGCATTCCAACTTGACACAATCATCATCCTTCTAGCGTTTTCGTGATTGTATCCTAAAGGAGCCCGGGTACGGGATCCGCATTGGCATCAAATGTCAATATTTTTATTTAGCTGAGCGAAGCGAAGCTCATTCTTAGGCGCCAGATGTAATTCGTTTGAGTTCGTACTCCTCCTATACGCTTCAACCGATCACGCTTACATTTTGCATGTCGATAGGTGACATCATGACGATGGTTTAGATCAAAAATATGTTTTAAGAAAAAAAAACCGACTTCAATGGGGGAGGCCGGTAAAAGATTATTATACTTAGATGGTGCACTCTTAGATAGATATACAATAAAATAAAAATGGCTATAATGTATGTTTATAATGGTAGAAGACTAAGTACCCTCAATTCCTCAAGGAATCATGAAAAAACCTTGCTTGCTTGACAAACAAAACGAAGAGAACAAATCGCCAAACGTGAACTACGCGTCGTTGAAGAGTTCCGTTCTGATCATCATCAGCAGTTCCACTTCATCAAATGTCACTTTTATGAATGAAAATGCTTGATTAGTTCATGAAAATACTGAAATCACTATTTGTGTGCCTTTCACATTTGAGGAGTTCCCTCGATTCCTAATGGATCCCATCATCAGAACTCGAGCATGACAAAAATCAATCGTGAAAATAGAACTTGCTTAACAAACACAGCTAGAAGGACAAATCACCAAACGTGAACTTTTCGTCGTTGAAGAGTTCTGTTCTGATCATCATCAGCAGTTCCACTTCATCCAATGTCACATTTTTGGATGAAATTGCATGACTTGTTGATAAAAACACAAAAATTACTATATGTTTGCCTTTCACATTTGAGGAGTTCCCTCGATTCCTAATGGATCCCATCATCAGAACTCGAGCATGACAAAAATCAATCGTGAAAATAGAATTTGCTTAACAAACACAGCTAGAAGGACAAATCGCCAAACGTGAACTTTTCGTCGTTGAAGAGTTCTGTTTTGATCATCATCAGCAGTTCCACTTCATCAAATGTCACATTTTTGTATGATAATGCTCGATTTGTTGATAAAAACACAAAAATCACTATATGTTTGCCTTTAAGATTTGAGGAGTTCCCTCAATTCCTCATGGATCCCATCATCAAAAATCCAGCATGACGAAAATTAATCGTGAAAATAGAACTTGCTTAACAAACGCAGCTAGGAGGACAAATCACCAAACGTGAACTTTTCGTCGTTGAAGAGTTCTGTTCTGATCATCATCAGCAGTTCCACTTCATCCAATGTCACATTTTTGGATGAAATTGCATGACTTGTTGATAAAAACACAAAAATTACTATATGTTTGCCTTGAAGATTTGAGGAGTTTCCTCAATTTCTCATGGATCCCATCATCAGAACTGCGTTTTGACAAAAACGGGACCAATTTGGATATATATAATTACAAAAAAAAAAAAAAACCAAATTGGTTAAGAAATGACGGAGTTATGGACTAACAAACATTAAAAAAAAACACAACCGAATTGATAACCTCCTCTTTTGAGGATTTCCGTATACCTATACCTTACTTCAATGCGAGTAACTCAACATTTGCAACCAGCAAAACTGCATTGCATTAAATTTGAACCGTAATACTATGACGATACCGGTTGTTTTTCAATATGAATGTTGTACTGGCACGCGCTAACTAGGTAGCTAGCGGCTTTGCGATAATAGAGACAATGGCCTTAGAGCCGTACTATACCTAGTTTCTGACAATAGTGGCCACACTGGCCACCATCTGATATTCCTGCTTAGAGGTCAACTAGACATTGTTGGAATTAGACCGATTTCCTCGTGATGTTTCCCTTCACTGAACAGCTGCTGTTAAATATCAAATGACATTTTGTGCGAAAGTTTTTTTATTTAAGGTTGACGGTCCTGTCAAACTGTGTAGGAATTCAAAGAAAAATAAGACAATAGAAATGGGTCACACATTAAAGAGCGTGACCATATGTAATTCTACAGTGTTTAATAAACAATAACAATCTCAATAAACTTTGAAGGTGCTTAATGTTAGCGAGCCCATTTCAAAATTGACTTTGATCTAACGAAGGTCCAAAGTCTAAAAATCAATGTTTGACAGGTAGAAATTTTAGACCATGGCATTCTGCTCGCATGCATGCCGCTTGCACGTGCTTTTTCACTACTAGAACGGTCAGGCGTATCGTCTGTTGTCACCTAGAAGAGTGTAATACCCGAGTTTAGCCGAAGCGGCGGCTTGATGCGAGCGAACGCGAGGGACACATTGATTTAAAATCGGAATGTGAATGTAAATCTAAGATGAACCCTCGGTAAGAGGCAGGCATTTGTTCAATTCCGACAATTAGGCGGCCGAAGTTTCCTGGCCCGTAATTCTTCGTTTCGGGTTCTTTGCGAGGCTGTGAATATATTGTTAGAGATAGCGGATCGTCAAACCAAGAAAAATTGACTCCTGACTTGTCGATGCGGATGCAGTATGATATCAGAAAGCTGTCAGCTGTGTGTGTTCATTAACATTTGAGTCAGTACCTCTTCTTTACTGCGCGCCTACATTTAAATGGTGTTTAAATGAATGCTTCCTGACTGGCGCGGGATGCGTGGAGTTAGGGCGATACAGATACAGTACTCTCCCGCTTCCGCGCATGTTCTTACTACTACTCCTTGAATGTAATACTGACCGTTTCTCGACAAGTGAAGAAATAGAGTATATCAGTAAGCTCACGTAGAAGCACAAAATACCACATACCAATTTTATACCGCCAGATCAGGAAGTCGCATTTGTCTTTCACGACAGGTATAATATTTAGTGAATTTACTTAAATACCTACATTATTAGTACTTACATAAGCAGTGCTGAATTTGGTATCTACGGTTTGTAGTAGCTCAACTAGGAAAGTCCTCCACTTTCACCTTGGTCTGGTGTGGGTGTTCTCATGAGATTGAGTAACCACCAGGAGCATAACCCTTTGAAAATAGTTCTAGCTGTCTTCTTTAAGGTAAATGAAGGGCGCCTTTGGGTAATCTGGTGACTTAACTCACCACTAGGAATATAAACTGTAAATGGTGTATTAGCTGTCATCTGGAAGGTGAATCTTACTCATTACTCTAACTCCACTCCGCCTGAGTAGGTCCAGAAATCCATCAATTATCGATTGCGACACGGCTGAAACGCCGCGTTACTGAGACTACGCAATATATTGTAGTCTAATATCCAGAAGTGTCTTGAACCAAAGCGTGTTGCCTGTGGTGACCTACGACTTTTAAACGTGGTCGCTGTAAAGGACTAAAGTAACTCAAAGAGCGTTATAGTGGCGTTTGTCGATTGATACTGTGTGAGATCGAATTAGGAATTACGAGATGTTGCAGGATATTGACATCTCGTCATTTCTGACATTCTACCTCATGATGGTGATCATAAATCCTCTAACTTCTGCCTTTTTCTTTTTCCCGCTTCCATTCTTGACTCCTCGCCTGCTTGTTCCTAAGTCAGCCCCCGCACTAAGACCAAACATGCCCCGGGCGAAACAATAAAAGTTTCTCTTCGAAGCGGTATCAGCCGCACGTCAAACATATTTCATATCTCAAACGCTTTTCGTAGAAAGGATTCTTTATTGCTGAACGAAAACGTGTCTGTAAATATAGGTTTCGTTACACAGGACTTTGGTACACTATCCTGGAGGTATTTGACAGGGCAAAAATAAATTGGGTACGGCAGGTAGTTTTGAAGCGTTATATTTTTTTGATCGCTCTTACATGATGATTAATTGAACTAGTGTTTTTATTGTCTTCATATCATTGGTAGTAGTGAAGTCGTTTTTATTTTAAAAATATGCAGATACTCATGTGTATCGTAGGTACTATTTATTGCGTTACTCATTAACTCACTCGCTATTAGGTATTGATAATAAACCAATAATAAATAATAATAAAACTAAAACCAATAAAAATAAGTTTTTATTGGTTTGAATTGGCCACCCTTAAGCCTTTTAATAAAAGTAAAAATGCGTAGGTATATATTATGTGATTATCAAAAAAACAAAAATAAAGATTTTAATTGCTCAGAACACAGTTAAATAGTTTTTACAAATAAAACATGTCCATTGCGTTAACCTTACTCGCAGATGTGCAAACAATTTTGAGGTACGCAATTTATATTACTTATGTACCTATAGACAAAACATTTCAAATATTTTTTAAAGATATACTCTATCACACCCATATACAAAAAGTACCTATTAAAGAAAATGGGTACGTTAAAGTAAATTACCGTCATAATCAGGGTACAGTAACACTCAAGGTTTGATAACGTTATTAAATTGTAGTTTACGGACCTCTGGATCCTCCGTAAGGGTCGTCCCAACCCGGAAATGTAAATCTATATTTTGTTGGTCCGCGTGGATAAGCATTTAGTATTAAATAGCACAAAGCATATGCACTTCATGAGTAGGAGAAAATGTTTTGAGAAAATAATTTTAATGGTCTGAATAGATAAAATAGTTGTGTTTTGTTTAAGATACGAAGATAAGTTTTTCATTCTTGTTTTTCAATATCACAACGATATAAAATAAATCGTGCAAACCTTATGATAAACAGTTAACATTACTTGTGGACGCTTGGATTCCAGAAGGCGTCATTAGCTCTCTCTGCCGACCCTTTTGTTGATGTATTTCTCGTAATAAAATAACACTCATTTAATACTTGAATCTAAAAGCGAACATTAAAAACTGACGGTTCACTCAACTGTAATTTCTGATAAGGAAATGAAAAGCAGGACAAGTCAAGGTTTGGAAATGGCAATCCAATTGCATTCGACACAACCATCGAAATTCCCGACCATCGAATACGGGATGCTTATTGCGGTGAATAACTAAACGATTCGAAAATGGCGGCCGATTCAAAGCTAATGCTCCACAGGAACTCGTTTTGACTTTGTTAGAATGAACAACATATTTTTCTTAAACATGCAATGAAATATTGATGTTATGTTCCTTATAATAGGCTGCGAAGTATGACGTTTCAGGCGCGGCTAGGACAAGAGGTCGTTAATGGAATTTCATACAAAGCTTGCAGGCCTAGGCCGGCAAAGTCCTCTTTTTTAATTCCAGTCCACATAAATTTGTGGCACAGGCATCATGACATTCTGCCACTATGCGTATTAAAAATAAAATTTCGATTCTTTTTTGTTGTTTATTTCATTTCATGTTTGAGAAAAGCACTATACATACCTCGGCGGGAAGTTTGGGGTTGCCAGCCTTAGACCTATCCGGCCTCGCTTCGCTCGGCCGTATATATGTCTTCGGCCGGCAACCCCTTTCGTCCCGGCCTCTGTAGTAATGTACTATAGTTGTTTCACTTGTTTTTGTTTATAACGGTTAAAATTCTTTAACGCCAGGTAAACTTTATCTCTGTCAATCGCTTAGGTGTAAACCTGCGATTCAGGCCAAGCCTAGTGCAGGGGACACAGGAAAAATACAAATTGTGATTAAAAAATATAATCATACAGGGTGTGGCCTGTAATAGGAGCAATAAATTTAAAGGACGCCTTCTTAGAGCATCTGCAGTAACCTCTTGTGTCCATTTTTTTTTTATCTTTTTTTAATTGGGAGAAATTTTGATCTAAAGTTATGACCTCCAAGTAATGGATCTTGGCACCCAGAGATTAAAGCGCGGCAGTCAATGCTGATTTTGAGGTTGCTTCAAGTTATGACTCATAATCGTTGTCGCATTTTTGGTTTAAAAGAATATTTTTGGGATTTATTTAATTTTTTAATAAATTTTTGGTGTTTTTTGAATAAATTGTTATTAATATCAATCCAGTAGAGTAAAAAAGTACATATAAGCTACATTTGCAAAAAAAACATAAAAAAAAATATACTTTTCAATTAAAATCATTTGGAAATAACTTCTGGACAGCTCAATAGTGTACTGTTTAATTTTTTTCTCCTATTACAGGCCACACCTTGTATACAGCGGTAGGTTACGATCTAAATGTAAGAAATCGTGTAATTAATTATAACTACCTCTGTATTGTAAATAAATGAATTGAATTGAATTGAATTGAATTTTTATATGCCCGGTCCGTTCGTTAAACAAAGGGCATTTGCGGTAATTGGTAATTTTCGATTTGTTATGTAAATGCAGTTTTATCGGCAAGAAACGACTGTGCAAGTATAATATATTAATAAATAACGTGATAGGTATTCTTATTCTCATTGTTGATACATAACCAAATACATGTTAAAGATCAAAGAAGTTGCGACGACGTCGCAGACTGTTGCAAAATCATATTTAAGCGCTTTGTTCACTTAAGCCTAACCCATCAGCAATATCACGACACTATTGTATAAAAGAGAATTAATCAATCATTTAAAAACAGTTTCACTTTAGCATACTAAATCTTCGGACTGTATCGGAAAAAGTGAAATCCTATAACCATAGCAGAATTCAGCGGAAGTCGGATAAGCGATTAGTCCCTGAGATGGAATTTGCGTTTACATCGTGAATAATTGTGACTTTATTAGTCAGAGTCTTATCTACCGAATTAGGATTAAGGTACACTTTATTCAGACCAGACTGAGCAACACGTTCTATAACATTACTGAGCTTAGTATTTACAGTATTTATACGTACACTACACACGGCTTTACCCGCGTACTAAGCATAATTTATAATCGCCTACAAAAAAGAGTGTGGCGTCACTCGTGTCATCCGTCAAATCTGACATGTTCTGCAACGCGCTATCGAAGTTTCTTAAATCAGTTGCATATATATAACTTCTAACCAACTCTCAATGGACTTCGGTCCCAGAGAGATTTCTCTCTCTATTGTCGTCTACATTGGTGACCTCCGACAATGGACATAAGCGCAACTCTGAAGATTCTGACGCCGTGCAGCTAACCTCCCTTCCTCTCTCTCTTTCTCTCCTCACCCGCTCGTCACCCTGGCTCTGAGCACTCGCTCGCCACGCTGACTCTGAGCACTCTCTTCCTACGTCGTCGCGACTCCTCCGTCTCAAAGGGGGGCTGATGTGGCGTCACTCGTGTCATCCGTCAAATCTGACATGTTCTGCAACGCGCTATCGAAGTTTCTTAAATCAGTTGCATATATATAACTTCTAACCAACTCTCAATGGACTTCGGTCCCAGAGAGATCTCTCTATCTATTGTCGTCTACAAGAGGTTCTCTGTTGGCCCGTATGTATGTATTTACGTATGTAATGTTAAATTCCATTTGTAAATGTAATGGAATTAACACAAGTAATCGATTGTATTTGTCACCTTTTCCTGACGATTATCTGAATGCATCTTCTTCTTCTCAGAAGTATATTCAAAGTAGATTTTCTTCCAAATTTAAATCTACGATCCGGGGCGGTCCTTTAGATTAGGTTAGGTTAGGTTGACGGTGTTGACGAAGCCTGTTGCGGATTTTGTAATAATTAGTTATTAATAAATTAAAATTTGAATTTAAATTATTCTAACTGAATTGTTTCCAAACCTCTCTGAGTGAGATCAAAATTACCTGTTCGATAAAACGTCTCAACTTGAAGCGAAGCCGTTTATAAATATAAACACAAGCCTATAATTGTCTCGATTCTTATTTGTCTCGTCCATTCTGTATTTGATTGCTTCAACAATAGACATACTCAAATTAATTGCCAGCTTCTTTACTTTTAGTCGTATTCCGTTTCTTTTTTATCAGTGAAAAAACAACCTTTATGCAATAGAATAGAGAATGTTTTTGGAGGCAACGGGAATGAAAAACATATTTGACAACGAATGAAATTGCGACAGCGTTTCCTTTATTTCGCAATAATGATTATTATAACCATTGGAAAACGCCGAAGGTTGTTGACACCGATTTTGTTGTGAGATTGTATTACCTAGCTATGTTTAATTTGCTACCTGGCTTTAGCACCTCAATTAAAAAACCGGCCAAGTGCGAGGTGGACTCGCGTTGCAAAGGTTCCGTACATCACCAAGGCCAGGTCTCCTCGGTAAGGTGCCCAACACGCAGGCAGCATCCCCGCGCTGAATTGCGATAGCAATTGGTTAAAATAGTATTTACGAATTAAAGAAGACAATTGCACATTTATCGTGAATCACATTTTCTTTCTAATATTAAAAAAAATCTTTTATATCCACCACACCACTGAAGGACGTTCACTGCTACCGGTTAGGCCTCCTAACAATTTCATTGGGGGGGGTAATTACAGTATCTCTACCGCCTACAGTACTCCAGGGATCCAGGGATACTGCTGCCCTTCTCCCGGTGGTCTTGATCACAGTTTTAGGACATACCCGGGAGGACATACCCGGGTCCAAACTCCGGGTACTTATATATATATATATATATATGATATACTGATGATAATGAAAATATAGCTCGCGGAGGGCTTAAATATAGATAGTCTAAACTTTTTTTTAAATACCCATCATATTATATGGGTTCAGATTTTCATTACTTAGGCATCTTAATGTAAGGTATTTCTTCTAATAACAAAATAAAAAATCCATGAAAAATGTGAAAACGTCGAGGCACTTCCCAAAAAGAAAGGACTGTATACAAACATAATTTTGTTCTATAAAGGTTTTCTCCGCTATGTAGTTCTCGCTTGAATTGACACTGTATATGTATATACAACGAACTGTTGTACCTTATAATATGCCCTGATAACCAAAGAGTTGTTTTTCCAACAAGTTAACGCAAACCAAAGTATTAGGTACGTCCGAAATAAGAAAGTTGTAAAGACAACAAATGGTCATAGATATCTTAAAGTATAGATTGGGCCTAAAAATCTTGCTTTAGTTTTACTAATAAAACACTTTTTGAAAAGGTTTGCAAAATTGGTTAAAAACTCTGCAGTTTTAAGGATGATTCACAGTACGCCGTTCCGTGTCCGGGCCGGCCCGTTTTCTTCTAGAGAAATACGCCGGCCGTTGCGTTTGCTGTCATAGAAAACGGGCCGGCCCGGACACGGAACGGTCTACTGTGAATCATCCTTTAACCTTCCTAACTTTCGTTAGTATTTAACACGTCACTCGTCGTTGCGGACCCAATGAGGTTTCATTAAGAGGACCCAATAAGGCGTACGCTAAACGCATCTATACTTTATGGCATCCGAAATGCCTCATATGCTTTTTCAAAACTGGACGGACAGTGTTCTATGTTTAGTTCGATTCGGACCCGAAAGTTAGTAACCACTTTTATTATAGGACTTTGTTTTAAGCTGGACTCAAATAACTTGCTAACATGCGTGTAGTGAAATGAAAAGTATATAAATAACATTAAGCAAGTTTTCATCAAAAGTTTCAGTTTATGGTACAGGCTTTTAATGACAAATTTTTTGCATAGTCGTATAGGTAAAAACCTTAAGAAGATGACCATATAACAATATGTAGTTGTTGCGTGTTCGAATAGACATTACATATTTAAAAAAATAAATGCACGTGACACTAATAGATAATTGAAAGTACACCGTACCTAGTCCATACCATGCCTAAGCTGACATATCTGAATTATTAACATTCCGGTTCCTACGCGGTCTTGAAGGATGATACAATATTACACATATATATATATATATATATATTTATATTATTTATGTATATACTTGAATATGTGTAATATACGTGTATCTACAAATATTTATTTGTTTAATTATGTAGATTTCTTATAAAGCAACGTAATTTATCTTGATTTTCCTTTTAGCTGTTAGATGCACCGCCTACAATAATAAATACCCATGTACGAAACATCGCGTGATCTCAAAGACGTAAATAAATTTTACTACAGTTAAATACGAGTTCATATAACCTGGACCTTTTTAAGGCACGAGTGAATAGGCATCTTCTGGGTGCTCACTTCATCGTCGGCCTTATCTTTGCCCCCTGGCTAGATGCTGGCCAAGAGCAATCCCATTTTTAATTAAAAAAAAAGCGTGCCTGATGTTAAGCAGTCACCGTAGCCTATGAACGCCTGCAACTCCAGGGATGTCACATGCGCATTGCCGCCCCATTAAACGTATACACTCCTTTCTAAAATCCTTGTTTGTCTGTATAAAATTACTGAGTTTCCAAACTTAGATCTTACATTCGGTATTTCATAAAACTCGACCTCGATAGGGATAAAGGGTGAAGTTTAAATAGTAAGTATATTTTTTGTCAAAGTAGAATCAATTTCCTTTTCACATTTTTTTACCGATTTCAAGATTTCAAAGGAGGAGGTTATCAATTCGGTTGTATGTTTTTTTTTTTAATGTTTGTTACTCCATAACTCCGTCATTTCTTAACCGATTTGGAAAATTATTTTTTTGATTGTAAGTATATATATCCAAGTTGGTCTCGTTTTTGTCAAAACGCAGTTCTGATGATGGGATTCATGAGGAATTGAGGGAACTTCTCAAATCTTAAAGGCAAACATATAGTGTTTTTTATGTTTTTATTTAAGTCGAGCATTTTCATACAAAAATGTGACATTTGATGAAGTGAAACTGCTGATGATGATCAGAACAGAACTCTTCAACGACGAAAAGTTCACGTATGGCGATTTATCCTTCTAGCTGTGTTTCTTAAGCAAGTTTTATTTTCACGATTATTTTTTGTCATGCTCGAGTTCTGATGATGGGATCCATTAGGAACCGAGGGAACTCCTCAAATGTGAAAGGCACACAAATATTGATTTTAGTATTTTCATGAACTAATCAAGCATTTTCATTCAAAAAAGTGACATTTGATGAAGTGGAACTGCTGATGATGATCAGAATGGAACTCTTCAACGACGCGTAGTTCATGTTTGGCGATTTGTTCTCTTCGTTTTGTTTGTCAAGCAAGCTAGGTTTTCAGGACACATTTTCGTCAAGCTTGAGTTCTGATGGAGAATTCCATGAGGAATTGATTGTACTTAGTCTTCTACTATTATAAACATACTTATAGCCATTTTTATTTTATTGTATGGAATCTAAGAGTGCACCATCTAAGTATAATAATCTTTCACCGGCCTCCCCCATTGAAGTCGGTTTTTTTTTCTTAAAAATTATTTCTAGAATCGTTCGTATCTGTACATAGATAAAATAATGTATGTCAGTATGTGAACGCGTTACAATATCTATGCATACGAATGTTTTATGCATGACTCCGCCGATCAATCTACAACCAATACATGTACACTGCGAACCGCATAACGTACGATTAACATCGACCGGGTTTGGCTGGAACGCATTAAAGTAGATGCAAAGGAATTTGAACCATCTACATTGTAGATACGGTTTATATTTTTATGCAACTGCAGCTCTTCCGCCGCTTCGGTCTGTCAGTTGTAGTATCATTACATGAAACGTTCATTCAACAGACTCAGAGTGCGGTACAACAACGAGTTGAGCGTTGAGCGTCTGGTATGTTCGAAGCGAATAAAGTGGACGACTTCTACAATGTCCTTTGGCGGGAGAGTGAGCGTAGCTACTATGAGCATTGTTAACGTGGTATACACGACATGGTTACCTGACAAGCAATGCGTGAAAGATGGCGTGTCTATTGTAACTGTTTTTTAGTTATTAATTAAGATGTTTAGTCTTTAATAAATTATAGGTTATGGGTGGTGTGGGTACGGAGAAGTGGGGCGACGAATCAGGGAGAGAGGGTCCGATGCTCGCGCGGGTTCTTACCTGGTGCAAAGGTTGTCCATCGCCATTCAACGTGGTAACGCGGCAAGTGTGATGGGTACCTTTGCGCCAGGTACAACTCGCGGGGGCTTATTTGACTAGGCTTAAATTGTATTAAATAATAGTTTCAATATAAAGTTAACTAACAGTCTATCAAATAAACTGCAATTATGGGTGAATACCTAATAAATAAAGTACCATTACATTAATTAATTTATTTAGAATCCGCTCCGGCTCGTTGGAGTCAGTGGGAATAGTAGGTACTTTAAGGGGATGACTCTATTCGTGTACCGCATACCCGTGTAATACACTCGCTAATGTTTTTTGCACCTGAGAAAAAGAGATGCAACACACTTATGGAATGCCTTTCTTTGAAAAAAAAAACACCGATGAATACCTAACTTTTTGAAGTTTTTATTCTTTGTGAGATTTAAGCTGAGACTTCGTTATTTACCTCAGCGGCTTACCTAAACCTCGTTTTTATTTCAGATTAGGAAAACCATACATTACTTGATGCGTATGCGGACACGAGTGAAACCACGGGCTGCTTTTACCGCACTGTTTTATTACATGTAGGTATACGTTATAAAAGGTGGGCGCAGCCACTTACACATACAGGCTGATTTTGGGGTCGTGATCCGGAATGATTGTACATGGTCAAGAATTCAAAGTAGACAACATCACAGTTGGTATGACGGTTTATAATTCAAATAATACTCTTTGTCTTCAAATTCTAATGGAAAATAATACTTTTTCATACAACTTGGTCACCCTATCCCACTGTCAACTCTCCATACTGTACGTCAAAGAGAGAAGGGTAACCATGATTTTTTGAGATTTTGTATTTTTGTCATCAAAATAAATTAATAAAGAAATACGTTTGTTTCGTGTCACTACAATTTTTTTGAAATGGCTAATAGATACCAAGTCGTAAAACTTATTCTTGATCCACGACCCCGAAATCACCCTGTATACAACATCTCCTTCCCCTAGCGCAAGAAACTTTAAGCTAGTATAACTAACAAGGTACTATCTCAAGGATTATACTTTATAATTGACATTGGGACGGTTACGCAATCGAACCCTGTAACTCGCCGTTGGCGGCTCGCTAGCATTTCCGCCAGACCGAGGTTCCTCGACCGCTTCTTGAAATTCGTCGTCGTCTGATGTACTGGCAGTCGCTAGAGCTGGGCGCTCTGATTGATCTGAAGATTTGGTAGACTCGGAATCTAGATCATCCCTTTCCTTCCCCTTGTAAAAATATCCTGGGCTTCTAGGCTGGTGTACTAATGACACCAAGGGTGAGTTACACGGCGTGGTTGGGCCCTCGGACTCCTCGAACTCGTCGTGTAGTGGCGGGGAAGCTGGCCTTGCTTCCTCACTTGTTGCCATATCACCTGTCGATGGAGGCGGCGGCGGTGTGATCGACTGTGCTCGTGTTGGTGGCGGTGTATCGACGTTTCTCGACATATGTACGGGCGGTGCAGGTACATCGTATGAATAAGTGTCAAAGTCTGGTTTGTTTTGATTGGCAATCGTCCCTTTGAAAGGCAATTAGGTGGTTTATATGTTTTTTTACAATTGTAGCAGAAGAAATGTCTTGAATTTTATATAATACTCTTCCTATTTTCCTTAAAACTAGACCCTTACACCAATCACATTTGTTTTGACCTTTGAACTGTTTAAATAGCACAACATCGCCTTCTTCGAACAGTGGTCTACTTTTCCTGTTCAGTTTATTATTCTGCAAGGACTGTTTTTTTGCAACAAAATTAGATAAGGCAATGGACGAAGGCGACGGCAACATGATAACGGGGTTGAAAATATCCAACCGTGATCTTAATTTTCGTCCATAAACGAGTTGCGCGGGTGAGAACCCCGTGGTCGAATGAATGGAATTCCTATAGTCGAAAATGTACTTCAGTAATTTTAGTTTGCTTTCCTTTCCACTGGTACTAGAAAGCAAACACGACTTTAATCCCTTTTTAAAAACTTTTACATAACTTTCTGCTTGACCGTTGCTAGGTGCATGGTAAGCAGGCGACGTGACGTGTGAAATGCCGTTTAACAAACAAAAGTTATCAAACTGCTGTGAACAAAAAGCAGTTCCATTGTCACTTACAATAGTGTGTGGTAAACCATATCTAGACATGAATTCGTATAATCTTTCTATGACGGCACCAGACGTGGTTGAAGTATTCATGTCATAAACCTCAACCCACTTCGAATATGCGTCAACTATCACTAAATATGATCTCCCGTTAATAGGTCCACAGAAATCAATATGCAACCTGTAAAACGATTGAGGTGGGTATTCCCAGTGCGCGACAGGCGCGCGGGCTGGTGTGGGCCGCAGTTGGATGCACACGTCACAAGCACCAATTAACGTTTCGATTGCTTCGTCTATCCCCGGGAACCAGAATCGGGAGCGGGCTTCTGCCTTTGTTTTCACAATTCCCAGGTGAGAGGCGTGTAACTCTGATAAGACCTTACTACGCAAAGTCTCTGGGATAACGACCTTATGACCGCGCATTAAGCATCCATTTTCCACTGACAGCTGGGTTTTACATAAATAAAACGGCTTTAATCTTAAGTTATCTACTTTCTTGGGCCACCCATTGAGGGTATACTTAAGTACTTGGCATAAAGTTATGTCTTTGTTTGTCTCGTCGCATAGTTCTTGGACCCTTATCGGCAAGCTACCCTCGACGACGAAACAAACATACGCGGCGCGTTCGCTCATGTCGGCGGCGGCGGCGGCGACGCCCGACTCGCAGCGCGTCGTCGCTTCCCGATTCGTCTCGTATACTTGTGCTGGGCAAGCACGAGACAAGTAGTCCGCGCTATTGTCTGCACTACGGACAAATTCTATGTCATAGTTATAGCTACTTAAAAATATGGCATATCTCTGTAGGCGATTTGCAGATACCTCTGGTATTCCTCGGTGTGGTCCGAATATCGAAATTAATGGCTTGTGATCTGTACGTAATAGAAAAGGTTTGGACCTCCCATAGAGGTACTGATGGAATCTACGCACCCCGAATATTATAGCAGTAGCCTCTTTCTGAATCTGAGAATAGCGTTTCTCAGCGGCATTGAGGGTTCGCGACGCATATGCAATTGGTCTTTCGCTTTGGGAAAGTATCGCTCCGAGCCCTTGAGGTGACGCATCCACCGTAAGGACCAATTTAGCGTCAGGATTGTAATGGGTCAACACTTGATCGGAAGCGAGGTATTCTTTGATTCTGTTAAAAGGCTCTTCATGGACAGCAGTCCAGGTCCATTTGGCTCCTTTTTTTAACAGCTCATAAAGAGGGCATAAAATACTAGACGCGCCGGGAACGAAATTCCTATAGTAATTAACCAACCCTAAAAATGATTGAAGTTGATTAATGTTTGTAGGCACCGGCGCGTTGACAATAGCTGTAACTTTATCTGCGGATTTTTTTAATCCGTCTTTATTAATTACATAGCCCAAGTAACTGACCTCGCTCTTAAAAAATTCACACTTTTCCTTTTGCAAGGTCAGCCCCGCATCCTGTAGTCTTTGTAACACACCAACTAATCTTGCCAAATGCTCCTGGTCGTTTCGACCAGTGACCAGCACGTCGTCCAGCAGGCACAGCACCCCCTCCATGCCTGCGAGGAGGCCCTCCATCGCACGCTGAAAGATGGCTGGGGCGCTACTCAGGCCGAATATTAAGCGGCTGTACATAAATAACCCCTTATGTGTATTTATGCAGGTGAGTTTCTGAGATTCCTCGCACAACATCAGTTGGTTGTATGCCATTGATAAATCTAATTTAGAAAACTTTTGCCCTCCATGTAACTTAGAAAACAGCTCGTTAGCCGTCGGTAAGGGATATTGCTCAATCTTTAACTGTTTGTTGATACTGACTGAATAGTCAGCGCATAATCTTACGGAACCATTACGCTTCAGTACGGGTACAACTGGGGAAGCGTACTCTGAATGTTCTACGGGTATAAGTACGTTCAAATCAACCAATCTATCAATTTCTTTACTTAATTTATCCCGTAATGCGAAAGCAACAGGTCGGGCTTTAAAAAATATAGGCTGAGAACCCTCTTTTAAGGTTAATTTAACCCGATATTTATTAAAGCATCCTAACTTGTCCGAAAACAGTTGGGGAAAGTCCTGTTCAATGGTGTTAATTTTATTACAGTAAACACCTGGGGCCAATTCTAAATTAAACTTCGAAATAAAGTCTCGTCCCAATAGTGGGACAGACCCATCGCACACGACATACACATCCAACATATGGGTATGCCCAGAAAAAGTTATCGGCAATTGCAGCATACCCACACACTCAATATTATCCCCAGTGTAACTACGCAATTTTTTCTTTGTAGGTGACAATGGAATATTGCTGAAATAAGTTTTATATGTTTGTTTAGATATCACCGTGACTGCAGACCCGCTATCTATTTCAAATTTTATCTTGGTCCCAAAAATAGAAACAAATTCGACCATGGGTTCCCCCCTTACGGAGCGGATATTATATAACTTACCGTCATCGTCATCGCCGTCGTCCTTAGCCTCTAGATATTTAACACTAGAACACACCCTTCCTAAATGACCCTTCACTTTGCATTTTTTGCATACGTAATTAGTGAACCGACACTCCGAAACTTTATGATTGCTATAACCACACGTAGAACACTTCACTTTGTCAGTCTTATTATTATTTAGTTGCTTATTAGACGCAATCTTGAAAACGTCGACAGAAGAAGGAATACCGGAATTAGATCCGTATGCAGTGGCAGCGGCGGCGCCGGCTCGCGCACAGCGAATATTTTCGGCGAGCTCGACGGCTTTCACTAGCGTCAGCTCCGAGAGGTTTTGAGCATATAACTTCTCCTTTTCCAGCCCCGGTAGCATACCCATGACAAACCGATCGCGAAGTACCTCTTCCACGTTTTTGAAATTACAGTGAGCGGTCAACCCGCGCAGTCTCGCCGCCCATTGCGTATGAGTCTCGCCGGCCTGCTGTACCGCGGCGTAGAAATTGTGGCGCTCGCCGAATCCGACGCGTTTAGGCGTAAAATGGTTGTCCAAAAGTGTTACAATATCTTCATATGGCACACTTTCCAGTTGTTTTGGCAAAACTAAATCAGCTGCAAGCTTGTACGTCCCTTCCTTGAGTGCAGTTAATAATATGGCCCGTCTTTTTATTCCCTGCGCATCTTTCGCATTATCGATGTCATTCGCGATAAAATACTGTTGCAATCGGCCCTTGTAGCTATTCCAACTTTGTACATTATGGTCAAAAGTATCTAAAACGCCAAAATTAGCACCAGCCATTTTTATCACTAAACACGTGGGTAGAATGCGGATCGTCGCCAGTGATGCGTATGCGGACACGAGTGAAACCACGGGCTGCTTTTACCGCACTGTTTTATTACATGTAGGTATACGTTATAAAAGGTGGGCGCAGCCACTTACACATATACAACATTACTTATCCATCAAGCAGCAAGGAAAACCATCGAGAAATGAAAAAGTCGATGAATTGTTCAAGAATAAGTCGAAGAAAAAGTTTAAATATCACAATGTTATCCTCTGATTTCCTATTCCTAGGGTCCTGGCAGAATATGAGCGATGTGTTCTCTTGCCGCATCATTATGCTGACCCACCGCCCATTCGCTACCAAGAAAAATTACTCACATGTACCCTTTTAATTTGTTGCAATTACTATAATTCTGTTAGTCCTTAAGTTGCATGCTCTTTATTTTGGTCGTCATTGTAATGCCATGTATATTGTGGGTACTGAATAGTTCTATCTAGATATATGTAATAGATAGAACACTAATAATAGATAGTACTAATAATAATAGATAGATAGATAGATTCACTTAGGGAAACGAAAAAACGTGGGTGAAAATTGTGGTGAATGCCATAAAGATACGACGGCGATAACTGACATAACCATCAATCATACTTTAAACATTGTTAATACGCAACTATGTATTTTGTTGAATAAAACCTATTATTTCGGGCATTGTCTAATTAACTCAAAAATTACCGTTAAAATTCTAATCTTAAAGAAAACGAGGTATAAATAGTACGCATTGTTTGATTGTGTGAATTTCTGTGTGCTGATATTAGCGGAAAATCATTGGATGGGCGTTCAGCTTATTTATATTTTACTTAATAATATATTCGTGAGCAGTGTACTCGTATATCGGTAAGCCGATTGCCTCGCAGAATCTCCTGAATGGATCAAGTAAATGGTCCCTTAACGATACACGTTACCCGAACACGGGCGGTTTCATAAAAAAGTACCCTTCCCTTGTCTTGACCACTTTAGATACCAAACGATTCTTTTTTTTTTTTTTTTTTTTTTTTTACTCCGGATAGGTTTGCGCTTGACCACAAATCACCTGATGGTAAGCGATATTGTGGTCTAGGATGGAGCGCGCTTACCTAGTAAAAACCGGTTCACTCTCGTCTTGAAGACCGTAAGGTTGTAGTTTTCAGGGAACAAGGATTCCGGCAAGGAGTTCCACAGCTTGGCTGTTCTCACAATAAAGGAGGAAGCGAAACGCTTCGTGCGAGTTTTTGGAACTGCCACCGTAAAACGATGTCGCCTTGCCGTATTCCTGGTCGTCCGATGGTAGAAGGGAGCGGGGGGTATTATACTGTGCAGTTCACGTAAAGGGGTATTACCCGCTTTATATATTTCGAGAAATATATTTTTTTGAGCGGAGCGCAATCTTAGAGCCTGGATACACTTTGATTAATGTTTAGTGCGAGTTCACACATTTGCTGCAAGTGCGTGTAAGAAATATATGAATTCACACTAATCACTAATCAAAGTGTAACCAGGCCCTTAGTCTACAAATGTAAATTGCTTTTGGGCCTACTCCTCCGAAATGGCTTAACCGATCTGCTTATTTGGCAAAATGACAAACTGCATTAAGGATGATTCACAGTAGACCGTTCCGTGTCCGGGCCGGCCCGTTTTCTTCTAGAGAAATACGCCGGCCGTTTCGTTTGCTGTCATAGAAAACGGGCCGGCCCGGACACGGAACGGTCTACTGTGAATCATCCCTAAGTCTGAAATCATAAAAATCAGACTGACTACGAAGGAATAATCACAGAAAAAATATTTTTCTGCCGTTTCCGAGTTTTACTCATAATATGATGTTCACATGTCATACCTACAACCACGCTCCGCTCAACATTTGCTACCAGCAGAATGTATTTATATAGTGTATGGAATACCAACAGCTACAAGCAATATGATAGAGACTTAGGTAATAAAGCCAATAACAGGAATACACATATGGAGTTTATATTATTTCTGTTCTAAAATACGGACACTTTTAAGTAATTAGTGTGGGTTGAACCAATCCGTTGTAAGAGTTCGCAGGATGCTCAGTTCTACATACCTACAAACGTAGTTTCGCTCTTATTTTATAACGCCATGCTGGAATAACATGAAATTTTCTATACACAATGGGATTCGGCATAATCTAGTTTAAAAATTAGTCTCTATTGCTTGAAATTATAATGGAGAAAGAATACAGTGATTATTAAGGTTTTCATACAAGACGTAAAAATCTCAAAAACTCGCTGTATTTTTTTTTGTCTATTACAATTTTTAGCAATAGAAAATAATTTACGACCTAGATATAGCGGCTCCCATTGTGTATACAAAGTTTCGTGTTATTTCAGCACAGCATTTTAAAATGAGAACGAAACTACGCTTGTATGGAGGATCGAGTTCAGCCGAACGTGCGGGGGACCCTTAAGCAGTGTATGTTAATTCAAAAAAATTCAAAATTCAAAAACGTTTATTCGTGACACACACGGTACATAATAATAATAATAAAAAGAAGGAAAGACAAACAAAATAGGGCCGTGCCACGAAATGGACCCAACTCAGCATATTGCTGGCTTTACAGCCAGCGCTGGTCTTCCGTAAGGCCCATTAAGTGAGGAAACGGTGGGTAACACAACATACAGTATACAAACAAACATATAGTACTAGAAGAACAAAAATAAAGTAAAAAACATTACACATTGCAACAAAAAACCGAGCTCAGAAAAAATAACAGTGTAGCTAATATTATACTTATATAAAACACAATACGAGTAACATCACAATTTTACAAGAAACAAAAGAAGAAACAAAAATAAAGTAATACAATTGTATGGATAAGGCCTAATACTGAGAATGAACGCAGCCATTCGCTCGCTGCTACCACAATTCCTTAATTGTATGGATTTGACATGTTTCTGTGGGAAAACAGCTACCGTTGCTTTATCGGTCTGCAATAGTAAGTTGTCGCAACCCGTCTTAAAAGTTAGGAGATGTCCGTTTAGTCATTCAGTGTACTTTCGACTTTTACCTCAGTTTCAACTGAATTCGAAGCCTAAACTTCTCTCTGCGACGAACGCGTTCCGAACGTACGCACGGTAATTATTAGTTTCGTAACGATTGAAATTCCGGGCGGTTTCCCGCTTCGATTATAAGTTTAATTGCTAAACACATTATTGATCTGATCTTACCAATTCTAAATTGAAATCTGTAGTGGAAGGAACACTTATTTCAAAAGCATATTATAAGGTAATCGATTACATCATAAATAGGAATTTTTGGCTGTGATAGCATTCTGCACGGGTAATGTATCGCAAAAATAGGTTTTCTACTGTAGAATTGTAATTTTGTAACTTGTCACTGTAACTTTATTTTAAACTATATAACTGATGTATATTGTTTTGAAGAAATAACCCTCGCTGAGTTTCTTACGCCGGTTCTTCTCGTGGTAGAGGTTTATTTTTCCAAACTGGTGATAGTTTATTGACATTTATAGGTACATATAATGTGCCCAAATCGCAGAATAATTAACGAGTACTTCTTTACTTTTTTAACAGTTATCTAGTCTAAGAATCACTGAACAACGGTCACATTGACAAATATTTTGATCTGTCGGGTGTCCGCACGGACAGATAGGGCACCAGGCGAAAGCTACAACGCTGCTGGATAGATTTCGGCCTCAAAAAGTCACATTGACAATCATTCCATAATTATGGCCACGATTTACTATTTCATTAAAAAAAAAGTATAACCCTTCTTTAATTATATTAACTCGATTAATCGATGACCCGAAGTTTTTAGGACCTTATTATCCGTACACCAAATCTAGAGCTACGAGTAATTCACTTTCAAATATACTTGATTATTAACCATCATATTACCGACCTCTGAGCTCAAAGTAATAATAATATATTGGGGATCAGGATATGCTGAATATTTTTAACGTGGATTTTGACGAACCAGGGTCTTGAACCTCTTTTGTGAACAGCTTTGAGGAAACCAGGTGTCAAATTAAATGGTACGATGGAAGTTTTGAGTGTGATCGTAAAGTAAGAAAATTGGAAAGCTTATCTTTCTTAATTTAACCATAAAATTTTATTGAGTTAAAGTAACGACTTCAGTTTAGGAATAATTCATACATTTGTTTCATATCAATTGAGTTCACTGGATTAAATCACCCTAAATAATCGCCGTAATTGAAATTTACATTAGTTTCGTTACTGAGTCCAACTGTAGTTGGTATTAAATAGAAGATTGCACAATAAGTGCATAAAACAAGTGGTTGCATCCGAGATAATTTAGATATAAAGTAGAGGGTGGGTTACCTGTATAACCCACCCTCTACTTTATATCTAAATAGGAGATAGATTTTGGGGTCGTGATCCGAAATAATTGTACATGGTCTAAAATTCAAAGTAGACAACATCACAGTCGGTATGAAGGTTTATAACTCAAATAGTTCTTATTTTTACAAATTTTAATGGGAAGTAATACTTTTTCATACAACTTGGTCACCCTACCGCATTGTAAACTCTCCATACCATCCGTCAGAGAGAGTAGGTTAACCATGTGTTTTTGTGATTTTGTATTTTTTTCATCAAAATAAATTAATAATGAAATGCGTTTGTTTCGTGTCCCTACATTTTTTTTGAAATGGCTAACAGATACCAAGTCTAAAAACTGGTTCTTGATCCACGACCCCGAAATCACCCTGTATATACGAGTTATAAACAATGCTTTTCACTTCGATTGCGAGAAAATCAAACAAATAATGAATATAATTAAAGTTATATTATAAAATTTATAGTTCGACCAGTGTGCGATCGAGTGTGCTCGACGGTTGCTTTACTTTATGTTCTAGAGCATAAAAAGCTCCTTTATGTCGCCTATGCACAACCTAAAGACGAACTTTTAGACCATAAGAAGTGAAAAAGGATTTAACAGTGTATAATGGGAGTGTGATGTGTGTGTGTGTGTGTGTGTGTGTGTGTGTGTGTGTGTGTGTAATGTGATGTGTATAATGTGTGTGTGATATACGCAGTACTTAAATGTGTTTAAGTACTCTAATAGTCTAGCGTGAATTCAGTAGCAGCGTTCGAATAAGTTGAGTAGTGTTTTTCAATACTTATATTTAGGTACTTACTGTACTAATGTACTTTAACCTGTAACTTTAACATAATCGATTCCCTTAAACTACTGAAAAAAATACTGTACTCGAAACGGTTTAATTCTCAAAGTACTTAACTTTCCTGGTCTCCATATAATCCGGTCAGGAATAAAACACTCCAAAGAAAATTAATTACTTCTGTAAAACTTGGTCACATCGCTTTCTTAAGACAATAAGTACCTATTTTATAAGCTGGGTATTCGAATAAACGTATTGAATTAGGATTAGTATGGAATTTGTCGTCCGGTATCTGTATGGGGTATTGGGTTATAAGCGTAAGCGGTCGCTTATTTTCAGAGCCTTAGGCACTCAAAAATTACCTTTTTTACAGACCCATTAATACAAGATTAGGAGGAGGAGGATACGCCCTAACATCTTCAACGCTCTGTCACAGGGAAAAAATTATTACAACTAAAAATTTTGATGTTCTAGCAAATTTTGCTGTACCTACAGCCAAACCATTTATTTATACGTAATTATTACAATTTAATTTGTAATGGATACTATTTAATTCTAGTAAGTGGAAATTGATTATGTGATGCTGTCTAAGGCTGGGTTGCACCAATCGTCTGTAATCGTAAGCTGTGTTCTTTAAAATTTGAATGTATGGAAAGTTTGACAAGTTTCTATGGGATGACAGCTGCCGGCGCCATATTTAACGTTGATCAGTCTGTGATCGTAAGTCGGTGCAACCCAGCCTAAATGTAATAAGTTATTACAATTACATTATGTAATAGTTACTATAGTATCCACCACCACCACCATATCAGCCAAAGAACGTCCACTGCTGGACATAGGCCTCCCCCAATTTCATGGGGGGTAAATGCCATAATCGCCACGCTAACCTAGTCAGTATAGTATCGTTGTGTATTAATTACAATTTTGAATCCTAATAAATATTTACTATATGCATATTTGTCTATTATGTTTTTTGACTAAAATGAAAAATGGCTTTACCACCACCATATCAGCCGAAGGACGACCACTGCTGGACATAGGCCTCCCCCAATTTCATAGGGGGTAAATGCTATAATCGCCACGCTTGGCATGCGGATTGGCGATCGCAGTATTGCCACTGCACTCCAGGGATGATGCTGCCCAACCCCTGTAGTCGTAGTTATAGGACATATTACCCTTAAACAGTTTATTTTAATTATCAATGCTTTTGTTATATATTGAGTTCAAATCTTTACAAAATTTGGAAGGCCTCTTAAGCACGCGTGAAAGAACACAATACAAAGACCGAACTGATTCTAATTCAATGCTCTTAGACAAATAGTCCCTCCGTAGACTTAAATAAGGAGCCATTTTTATTTCATTCTGTATTCGAAACAATTGTTAAAGTAGACTTGGTGGAAAAAAGATAAGGTGACATGACACACAATGTCTGAACAGCGTGTATAATATAATTAATAATTATTTTAACATGGCTTGGTCACGATGACACCTGTCATCCCAGTACAAATACAGTATTTGAAACATTAAAACTTCTAACATGAAATAATTTTGTACTGGGATGTGTATCTTGAAGTTGCTTAACCAAAATATCTTAACCTGACGAATGACTTGTCATCATGTTAGCCAAAGGACATCCACACAATTCCACAATGACGGGTTCTGCGCCACTCGCATCCAGCGGAAAATGCATTACGCATACCACCCGGGCGCAGGGGGTAACCCGATTGGTTATGAGGGACTCGCGTATAGGCTGATGAGACCCACGGTGTACCCACAAAAAACCCCCCATCTGCCGCCTCGCCTCCTTGTGGCGAGGTCACGGGAACGCTTGCGCACACATCCGCGACCCCGCCGGCGACAGCCGCTCCCAAGCGGCTCCCTCGCGGATGCCCAGTGACACTCTACGTCGGGCACGCCATGACACCCGTTACCCTTACCAGGGCATCAGGCCACCCTTGCGGGGATGCCTGCCCACGCTACGTCTTCCGGTACCTGACTTGTAAAATGCATATTTTACCAATAGATATTATTTTCTGTATTCTGATGCAGTTTCCGGACGCCTGTGCGGTGTGCGAGCGGGACATCGCTTAGACATGAATTGCGCTGTCTTGGCCGCACACTGAACCGCCGTGCGGAAACCGGCCCGGTGTGATAACCGCCTTAAAGGTTAGATATATCGTTCTAACTGTGTTACAAAGTTGGAGCACAAGAGTATCGCATTACGAACTCGCGGACAAACTGACGAACTTGGCGCACTGCGTGGTTAATTAGTCGCGGTGACACTTCTGATGTCATTACGGAACCAGCCAAGTTGTGTAAGAGTTGCGCAAAGAGACAAACGAGATCATTTTATACTTGGCATGATCGTAATCGCATGTACTCTAAATTCCGTAATAATCTTAATTAGTAACTTTTTAGTGAACTATTGACTGTTTACGAGTATATGTATGTATGTAAGCACTTTGTACACAATTACAGGTTGAAACATAAAGATGTCACAAAGCATTAAAGTACAAAGGCGAGCTTAGCCCTATAAGGGATCTCGTCCAGGTAACCTTTGAGCAATTGAGTATATAATAACATGTTACAACTGACGATTCGAAAGTGCTTGTTGCTAGGCCTATTTGAATAAAGTATATTTTGACTTTGACTTTGAGTGGTGGTAGTATATGTCATACTGTTATTGTGTTATAAAAGCTGTTGGTTCTCCAAATAAATAAATAGGAGTATATCATGAAAGTTACAATCTAATCTGACAACTAATCGGGATAGCTTACACTTTTAGCTTTTAGATTTATTTATTTATTTATTTATTTATTATGTTCCATAAATTAACACTTCACAGTCAAGCTATACAGTGTTAACTGGAGATTATACTTAACATAAATATATTAAAAACACTAGTCAATAATTGTTAACATTATACATCATTCAAATAAATTGATTTAGTAAGTAACTTAATTTTAAGCTATAATGATGGAACTTGGAGTAGATATAGATTCCAAGTAACGGTTAGTTATTGCCAAAAAACACGATTCAGAGCTGTGGAATAAGTCAAGTTCACTGTCGCTGTCTAGTATACCATTCAGAAGAGTCAGGGCACGGTGTAGCGGAGAGTGAGATAGGGCACGGGTTCGCGCCGGCGGGACAGCGAACAGCGCGGGCCGGCGCCGGAGCTGAACACCGGTGACGGAGGGCACGCGTAGAGGGATAAGCGCTAGTAGTGAAGGGTTACTAACTTTGGCTCGTAATAAGCGAAAGAAATATTTGACTAACGATACATTCCTTCGGGTCTCAAGGGAGTTATAATTTACCATTCCCAAAATATATAATGTTGGGTATAGGCGAGGGTAATACCCGTACAGCTTAAGGAAGAGGAAGCGAACGAAAGATTTCTGAACTCTCTCTAATATGAGAGTGTACAGCCGTTCATGTGGGCTCCATATGATCGAATTTGTTTCCAGTCGACTTCGAACATACGCATTATATAAAACACTAAGGGTAGTTTGCGAATTGAAGTATCTGGATTGGCGGATTACAAAGCCCAAGCATTTTCTAGCAGCAGAGCAAGTGCTCATAATATGGTCATTAAAAGTGAGATGTGGATCAAACCAAGTACCTAGATCTTTGGTAGATGAGACTTGCGTGAGTGGATTGTTCTTTATTTTGTAAACACAGTGTAAGCGATGGTGTGCACGGGTATACGACATCACTGAACACTTATCTTCGTTGAGAGACAATTTATTTCGCTCACTCCATTCACAGACACTATTGATATCCTCTTGCAACTTAGCACAGCCGAGATGGTTGTTAATTGGTTTAGCTAATTTTAGGTCATCAGCAAACATTAAGCAGGTCGAGTGTTTTACGGACGCTGGCAAGTCATTAATTAAAATGAGAAATAGGAGAGGACCGAGGTTGCTGCCTTGTCCTATTCCTGAAAAAACTGGATATATAATAGACCTACATTGTCCGTACTGGACGTACTGTTGCCTTCCTGATAAGTAGTTTGCCAATAACCTTAACAGTGGAGGAGACAATCCGGCTATAGCCAATTTTTCTAGTAGGATGTCATTATGAACTCTATCGAAAGCTTTCCTGTAATCAAAATAGGCCACATCGACTTGTGTTCTATTATCCAGATTGTTAGCGATTAGAGTTGATACATTTAAAAGGTTGGACGAAGTCGATCGTTTTGGTAAGAAGCCATGCTGCTCATCACAAAACCAACCATCGAGTTGCTGGTACATACTGGAGTAGAGAATGCTTTCAAAAATTTTTCCAAAAATAGATAGTATTGCGATTGGCCTATAGTTTTGAATGACAGATTTTGAACCGGATTTGTGTATCGGCAGTACCTTTGCCGTTTTCCAGAAAGAGGGAAATAAATTTGTTTTTAGCGAGAGATTTAGAATGAAATGTAGGGGTTGCACAAACACTTCCCGACAGTCCTTAATTATAAACTGGGGGATACCGTCAGGGCCTTGGGTATGCTTCGGAGACAGGCGACTTATAGCTCTGCGGACATCTTCTGCACTAATGTAGTCAATAGTGACATTACGGTGGGTTTCTAGAATACCGTTGGATGTAGCAGAGCTACAAGCGGCTGTTACATCTAGGGTGGGTGGTGTCGGCAAATAGGCATTTTTGAAGAAATTGGCAAATAAATCAGCAACTTCTTGTGATGACAAATTACCAAAAGCGGAAGGTTGTTGAGATTTTCTATTTTGGTTTACAAAAAACCAGAAGGAAGATGGGTCTTTTACTATATTTAATTGTAGCTTTTTAATATAAAAATCTAGGCATTCTTGGGACTGTGCAAGTACAAGTTTTCTATAGTAGGAAAAAAATGCATAGTGAAGTTGATTTCCGGTTTGTTTATATGCTTTGTGGTGCCGGTTTTTCAACTCATTAAGATAGATAAGCTCTGATGTAAACCAAATAGGGTAGTTTTTACGATTATTAGTCGCTACTTTTGGTGGAACACAATTTGAGATTATTCCATTCAATATGGAGTAGAAACAGCTGATGCTGTCATCAACGGTATTACAAGCGTATAATGGATATTTATTATTTGTCAGCGGCTATATTAATTTGAGCCCTTTCATCCAGTCAGATTTAAAGTTTTAGATAGAAAAATATGACCCGAATGGCCAATTTCCCATAATCATGACAAAGCCCTTCTTATCTTCATAAGCAGGCTCTTAAGCACGATTCGACTAGTTTTAATAGAATTCGCGCGATATGGCCACCGCATTGCCACCTGAGCCGTGATTCCATCCGTGACAATTGCCAGAAGTGATGTCATAATAATGTTCCCTGGCGACCCCATTGTGTTTGTTTTGGTATTTACGTTGGTGGGAAAGTCAGATGCCAGTTGATTTCGTAAAACAAGTGCGTACGCCAAATCTTGGAGTTAGGTGTCAAAACAGATCCTTTAAAATGCGACCTAGAAAAACGAAAGGAAGATAATAGAATTTCGGCATTGTAAAACAGGCGAGAATTACCGGTAAACTCAATTGTTATTGCAAGTGTTAATAAAAAAACCTGCCAAGTGCGAGTCGGACTCACCCACGAAGGCTTCCGTATCATTGCCCATAAAAACGGCAAAAAAATCACGTTCCTTGTATGCAAGCCCCCTTAAATATTTATTGTATTCTGTTTTTTAGTATTTGTTGTTATAGCGGCAACAGAAATACATAATTTGTAAAAATTTCAGCTGTCTAGCTATCGCGGTTCTTGACATACAGCCTGGTGACGAACAGACGGACGGACAGACAGCGAAGTCTTAGTAATAGGATCCCCTTTTTACCCTCTGGGTACGGAACCCTAAAAATCATAATGTCCAAGTTTGTAGTATCACGGCCATATTGCAAGCGAAGTAACGGGTTTCAAAAAATACAGTCGAATTCTATTCACCTCGTCTTACGTTGATCCTTTAACAATTTTCTACTCGAATGGCTAAGACTGCCTCTCTGCTTTGTAATGACTTCACACTAATTTGACACTTATCATGAGCGCAGTAGCGCTGTGTATTGCCTGTAGAGCCGAAAGCTAGATTATCAAGTTTAAATGACAAGTTTCTGTATGAAAAGTATGTCGGATACGTCGTTTCGTCGATGAAGGTTGTATTATGGAATCGATACTTAATAGCGCGGGTGAATCATGGTTATGGCCGCTATGGGTACATTTTGTGTAATATACTATTTTAAGGATCTTTTGTGACAATAATGATAATGAGGATTTTAAGGGAGGATAACCTGTGATTTAATTGCGGATCTCTGAGACAGCCTTCGGCTATTCGGTTTAAAAGGTTTTTTGTTTCTTCACTACATATCCCAATTACATTTTAAAATAAGTCGTGTGTCGAGGCATTAAGAGGGCGCAGTACGTTTGGTTCTCCATACAAACGTATTTATGCTCTCATTTTAAAACGCCATGCTAGAATAACATGAAACTTTGTATACACAATGGGATCCAGCTTTTCTAGGGCGGAAATTAGTTTTTGTTGCTTGAAATTATATTGGCGAAAAAATACAGCGATTATTAAGGTTTAAAAACAAACCGTAAAAAACAAGCCGTAAAAAACTCAAAAAACCGCTGTATTTTTTTTTCTTTTTCAATTTCTAGCAACAGAAACTAATTTTCGACCTAGGTATGTCGGATCCCATTCTGTATACAAAAGTTTCATGTTATTCTAACATGGCGTTTTAAAATGAGAGCCTAAATACGTTTGTATGGAAAACCGATCCACACCGATCGTACTGCGCCGTCTTAAGTATACGTAAACCTTAAATCAACAGGGTAATACAACAACCAACAAAACTCCCAGCAATCTCTTTGGGGAACCTACCGAACCCTACACACCGAAGTTAAGGACGCAAAAGAGTCCGTAACTTTGCCTAATTAATTGGTATTTCAGTTATTAAGAAAATTTTGACGACCTGTTTAGCCTAGTTGGTAGTGACCCTGCCTCCGAAGCTAGAGGTCCCGGGTTCGAATCCCGGCCAGGGCATTTATTTGTGCATTTATCACGGATATTTTTGTTCTTGGGTCTTGGATGTTCTCTATGTATATAAATATGTATATCGTCGTCTAGTACCCATAGTTCCAAGTTTTGCTTAGTTTGGGACTAGTCGATTTGTGTAAGATTGTCCCCCAATATTTATTATTATTTATTATTTTTATTTTGTGTCTGTAACCACCACCACCCTATCAGCCAAACGAGGGGGGGGGGGTGTATGCCATAATCGCCACGCTTGGCATGCGGGTTGGCGATCGCAGTATCTCCACCGCACTCCAGGGATGCTGCTGCCCATCCCCCGGTGGTCTTGGTCATAGTCTTAGGACATACTCGGGTCCAAGTGTTTATTGGTTAGTCTGTAAGGTATATGTTAATATATAGGTAGGCCTTTTTTGCCTGTATCAAATAATTAATGAAATAAAAACAAAAAAAAAACAATTTATTAAATTATACATTTAGAACCAAAAATATGTTGATGGGTAACAATTGTTGGTGAGCCAAATAAAATGAATAAATAAATGTCAGATTTTGGGTAATTTTATGTGGTGTGGCGTGGGTGGAAAGGTAGCTAGGTAGTAACCGTGGACTAGGTCATCCACAGTGAAGCTAAGAGGCACCCAGGGTCGACCTGTTGGGTTGCTGGCTGGCCCTAGGAGGGCGTTCCCAGCGGGCTTAGTTAGCCTGTTGAGGATGCGTTGAGGTGGGGCCACAGAAGAAGAGGAGTGCTGGTATTACGGTGCGCCGTTCTCCCTATCTTCTGTGGCCTTGGCGGGTCGCAGGGAGAGAGGCGTGTGTCAGGCACGCCAAAACATCTGGCGTGCCTGACGTGGAGGGCCTCCGGGCATCCGCCATGGAGCCGCTGGGAACGGCTGTCGCCGGCGTGGTGCGGATGTGTGCGCAAGCGTTCCCGTGACCTCGCCACAAGGCGACGCAGGGGCGGATGGGGGGTTTTTAGTGGGTACACCGTGGGTCTCATCAGACTATACGGGAGTCCCACATAACCACTCGGGCCAACCCATGCGTAATGCACCCCCCCCCCCCTTCAAAAAGGTCTGCTTTTGGATGGGTACCGCTTTGAGTGGTTTGGAAGGAATGTTAAGCCGCTGATCCCGGCTGCTGTCCACGACAGCAGTCGTTATGCCAAGTTGCAGGCCTTTAAGTCAAGTTGCCCATGGACTTTACAAGGGGGGTCGAAGTTGCACAACGTCCTTAGGGAGTACCCACCGTTACCCTTCACGTGATCCCTGGGTAGTGGGTGGTGCTAAAAGTGCAACAAACTGGCAATCGTACTTGTCTTCTCGAAGATATCACGGGTCCAAAACAAATGCCATACGATTATTATTTTAGAACTAAGTTTTGTACAGAATATTCTTCTTCGTATCTAATCTACTTGACGCCTCCTTGCCAACATAAAAGGCGAAACGCAATTTCCCTAATAGCGCATAAACAAACACTTTCAACTAATAAATGCAATAATGTCCGTCCGTAGCGCCCCAGCACCTCTAAGAGGTCCAAATTACAGGTTCTTAGGAACTAAAAGGGTTGTTTTTAAGGACGCTAACGCTTTATGGGATGTGTAATGTTTTTATTGCGTTTCAGTATGATTAAATGCGATTTTTTACCGCTAGTCGTTTTATTGTGTTTACGAAAAGGATAATTCAAATAAAGGGTTGTGAAAATTTTCATTTACGTTTTTACACGACTGCCAGAAGAAGGAGACATTTTTTCAGGTTTCATGTTTGTATCTTTGTGAGTTTATTTAGGACACCGAAACTTACTCAATGCCTCAATCGATTTAGATGTAAGAGGTATCGTTATAATCCTTACGTCGTCCCGAGTGACATAGACTATACAACGTCATATTAAAAGCAATATGGCGGATTATATGCGCCATAATGTAATAAGAAAAAAAATCTTAAAAACCCATCGAGTGAGAGCTCAAATTAAAGAGTTTTAAAACGCGATGCCAAGCGAAGCCAAGTTAGAGGCCTTCGGGCGGCTTGAAAACTTCTAACAGTCAAGTTGCCCACTCACTTGACAAAGGGGGGTCGAAGTTGTACCACGTTCGTAGGGAGTACCCACCGTTACCCTACACGTGACCCCTGGGTGGTGCTAAAAGTGCAACAAAAACTGGCAACCGTACTTGTCTTCTCGAAGATCTCACGGTTCGTAAATAAATGCCATACGATTAAATAAATAAATAGTAATTTCACGGCTTCTCTTACGCTCGTGAACCATCAGATTTTAATAGTATGCATGTAGAAGACAATACATGTATGTGAGTATGTGTTTTGACACAGGCCCCTACGCAGATCGCTCCACGGAAAGTAAAGGATACTAAAGACACTTTAACTTTCCTTTCAAGCCGTCAACTTGCCATAACTTAATTGAGGTCTAATAGGCGGAGGCACCCATATTAACAACTTTGTAGGCCTGTAATTTTAAACGAAGGAGAGGTCGAAAGTTCGGAAGGGTTCAGAACTTGAATGTGACATTTATGTAACTAAGCGAAGACTTATGTTGATGTAAACAAGTGCCTTGTATCATCAGGCCGTAATCGCCCATTGCTGAATATATGCCTTACTTTGAATACGCATTCTTCCCGGTCTTCAGCAAATCTCATCTAGAAGTGACCCGAAATCTTCATAATGTCATGTACCTGTCGAGCTAGGTAGACGACCGATGATCCTCAGTACTTTAAGTCGGTGCCAGTTCTCGTTTGCCATGGAGTCCGTGGTGAAGACTATGTATACTGCCGTTATAATAATAACTAGCTGTTGCCCGCGACTTCGTCCGCGTCTTCACTCCTATTGATCGCAGCGTGATGTTATATAGCCTAAAGCCTTCTTCGATAAATAGACTATCCAACACAAAAATAATTTTTCAATTCGAACCAGTAGTTACTGAGATTAGCGCTTTCAAACAAACAAATAGATAATATAAAACATTATAATAATATTATTATAATCATCATCATCATCATCATCATCCTAGCATTATTCCCAGTACAGTTGCATCCTGAAGGATGCCTGGGGTCCGCTACCTAATCCCAAGAATTGGCGTAGGCACTAGTATTTACGGAAGCGACTGCCATCTGACTTTCCAACCCAAGGGGGAAACTAGACCTTATTGGGATTAGGCTTGTCAAGTGAGGTGGGCAACTTGACTGTTATAAGTTCTCAAGCTGCCTGAAGGCCTCTAACTTGGCTTAACGACTGCTATCATAGACAGCAGCCGGGATCAACGGCTTAACGTGCCTTCCAAAGCACGGGAGCGCTCAGTTAGTAACTACTCAAAGTGGTCACCCGTCCAAGAACTGATCCCCGCCCCGCCCGACATTGCTTAACCTCGCATACTGCACGCGGTACGCGGGCGCCGCAGGGCCACGAACGCTCAAATACTATTATAGTATAATAATAATAATAAAAAGAAAATAAATACAGAGAATATTACTATTATATTAATGAATGAATAACATTAATTTCAGATTAAAATCCATTAAATAAAAACATCCCGAGTAGAAAAAAAGAATATTTTTCAATTTTTCAGCAATGACTTTTATTAGGCTGTTGGTGCTGTACCACACTCTGTGCATCAGAGAGGGGACTCGTTTGCAAATATTTATCGAGAAACAATCCGTTCGAGCCTCCACATACATTCTTGATGCACTGCAGTGCTTCTGCACTCAGCACCCTGAAAGCATTGTTGTATTAAACCCAGAAAGTCCTGTACGATTTCTGCGTGTATAGGTATCTGGTCCGTAAGCCACACGTGTTTTAAGGAAGTGCAGTAAGCCTTAAAAAGTGTCACTTTAACGTCTCTGGTACACTGAGCAAACTCCGTGCCACCATATTCCAGCGAACGGCTAAGGCTCTCCGCTCCCTCTCCATATCCAAATCATCTGTGAGATTTTAATTTAAACTATGTAGGTCGTGGAGGTTGTAGGTTGAAGAAAACGACCCACTCACATTCACAAATATATTCGGAGTAAAGCTCACAACAGTATAGGGCTCAACAGCTGGTAAATAATAACATTAGCGAATATTATCGTAAGCGGAAAGCGTATGCGCGCGGAGCAAAGCGACATGCGTCTTGCGTCGAGATGGGAATCTGACTGGCGGGCCGGGCGGCGCGGGCGCACCCGCGGCCGCGCGTTCGCTGGAAGTGGTCCTGCAAGTGGTGACGTAACGCGGACTTTTCCACGTCGGTGCTCGGCGCGGAGACTCTGACACGGTTGCTAGTATATTAAGGTAAGTATGTCTGTTGTTCTATATATATTTATTTTTGTATTTATTGTGAATATTACATTTATATATATGTTTTTAATTATGTTCAGTATAATATATGTACATGCATACGTATACTGGTTATTATTAATTAGGTTTTAGGTTTAGGTTTAAAGACATTTATTCTCATATAAGATATACATCACTTCCATGAGAACATGGTTATTACACAAAAATATGTATTTACTTGGTCGTTGTCACCGCAAGAATGCAAAATCATTAATTATTTATGTTATTTATAGAATATTATATAGTGTTTATGTATATAGGTAAATATTATATTATTATTTATTATTATATATATTTGTATTGTATTATAGTGGTAGGGATGCCACAACTATTTCGTACTTCGTTTAAAATTCAACGGTCTGTTAACCTAGTTGGTAGCGACACTGCCTCCGAAGCAAAAGGTCCCGGGTTCAAATCCCGGCCAAGGCATTATTTGTGCATTTATCACGGATATTTGTTCTTGGGTCTTGGATGTTTTCTATGTATTTAAGTATGTATTTATCTATATTAGTATGTATATCGTCGTCTAGTACCTATAGTACAAGCTTTACTTAGTTTGGGACTAGGTCGATTTGTATAAGATTGTCCCCAAATCTGGCGGCCTGTTTAGCCTAGTTGGTAGTGACACTGCCTCCGAAGCTAGAGGTCCCGGGTTCGAATCCCGGCCAGGGAATTATTTGTGCATTTAGCACGGATTTTGTTCTTGGGTCTTGGATGTTCTCTATGTATTTAAGTATGTTTTTTATCTATATAAGTATGTATATCGTCGTCTAGTACCCATAGTACAAGCTTTGCTTAGTTTGGGACTTGGTCGATTTGTGTAAGATTGTCCCCAAATATTTATTTATTATTATTTATTTACTTATTATATGACTACTGTTGTTAGTTTAGAGTTGTGAAATTGCAATTTGTGACCTGGAAACCCGTTTGCAGGATGTGAGGAATATCACGAAGGCATCTCCGTCGTACTAATATATAACCTCCCAAAGTCCTAAATCAAATGATATTTCGTATTTTTCGCCACATTCTCGTATTAGTACTCTCTCACTGTCTAACAAAACCGATCAAATAGAATTATGGTATACTTTTTTCCGTTCTTTCACAGGAAAATACCTTCACTTTAATATCCTGCTCATTAGCTTTTTTTACAGCCACAGCCTTTTCCTTGGTAGGTAAAGCTCTGGACCATAGAAACCACATCACTTCACCCTGACCTGATCAGGAATTGCACAGTCACTAAATTTTCAACTTTACCTAAAGGCGCGTAGATTGCTTTTTCTCTGCACGTAATTCATGTTGGCATCTACACAAGGTTTAATTAGAAATTTCAGAGTAACCGAAGCGATACTCGTTTGGGCTAAAAGGCTTATGTTAATAGGAGTATAATGGCGGTTACGCCCTTTTTGAGTTTGTAAATCACTGTCGGGCTGTAAAATGGCGAGAATGCAAGTTGCAGCCATTGGCTATTGTTGCACATGGTGAAGCTAATCTAGGGATTAAATTAAATATCTCATATACCTGTTTATAACAGAGATTTAAAAAAAGTAGTTTGGAGAGCATATTTAGGCCACTGTAGATGAGCGGTAATGCACGTCACTTTCAATATGGAGATCTTGGGTTGGAGTCCTGGCTGGGTTTTCCTATGAAATTTAAGTACGATATTTACTTTGATATTTAAGAGCAGCTTTTCAGTGATCCTTCATACGTCGTGAGGTAACCCGTTTAGCCTGGAATATAATATAGCTAAAGCAAACCCCGGGCTCTCCGAAACCAGTTACTAAGAGGAAAATTTGGATTCCTATTCTGTAGCCAGTTACAAAACTTAGTTACCAAACGGCACAGCGCATGCCCAAAGGTCCGAATATGGCATTGGGTCAGACGGGCTAACTTTGGTACATCAGCACTTTCTCCACCAGCAGCGGAATTTGCTTTGAGACAAGAGGGAACATCCTGTTCCATTATCGGATCTTAAGTCCTTAGCCTTAATAAAAGGGTGCGATGCCCGTGCGTGTTCTTAACCTGGTGTAATTATCTAATAGCCCAGCGCAGTATCGCGACCAGTGTGATTAGTATTTGTATTTTTAGTAAATATGATCTCGGATTTGTTTTAATAATAATAATAATAAATTGTTCTTTATTTAGGTATAAACCCATCACATTACAAATATTAAAATAAAAAGCAGTTATACTAAACGTTCATAAAAAAATCAAATAATAAAATAAATTAAAACATTTACAATAAAAAAGCAATCTTTGACGCCTTACTTGTCAGATAGCATGTCGCGTACACCATGTTGACAATGCTGTTCGTCGATTCGCTCACTCTCCCGATGAAGGACCAGTGTGTCTTCCACATTATAGCGTAGAAGTCGTCCACTCTGTTTGCGGCGAACATACCAGACGCACTGCACCGCCACGGTAGCCGTAACATCGCACGAAACGCGTTGTTGTATTGCACTCTCAGCCTATTGAACGATCGTTTCGTGTATTGATGCCACAGGTGACTAGTGTAGAACGACTGGCATTAAGCCCCAAACAGAGTTATTTTTACTTGGTCAGAGGAATGAGCGAATCGGCGCGCCAACATGTTGCTTCGCATTGCAATGGCCCGTCGCTGTCTTTCGAGATCGTCGTCGTCTTTAAGTCTGTCCGTCAGAATATGTCCGAAATACTTAAAACTATTAACTATTTTTAATTCGATCCCGTTCAATCTAACGGGTGGAACTACATCAGGCCCCTTGCCGTACTTGAATACCATAATCTCGGACTTAACAACATTATACTTTAGTCCGTGTAATGCAGCATAACGCTCGCATATGGAGACCAAAATCCTCAGTCCCTTGATAGAGGGGCTCAGCAGGCTCCATGTCGTCGGCGTAGCTGAGATTGTTGGCACATACACCTGCTACGTGACATCCGACTGCTGCCCTGCTGAGCTCCTCTATCAGTTCATTCATATAAAGATTAAACAATAATGGCGATGTCTGTCCACCCTGCCTAACCCCACAATTCAGTTTATATGGGTCGGAATTGCTACTTCCCGATTTAACACTATTTGTTTGATTCTCATACCAGTACTCAAACAGACTGGCTATTCCTCTTGGCACACCGGCTTTCAGTACCTTTTCCCACAGTAAACCATAATCAATGGTATCAAAAGCGCGGCTCAAATCCAAGAAGCAGGCGTAAGCCAACGTATTTTTCTTAAGATATCGGTTTACAGTGTTTCTGACACAAAATATAGCCATATCTGTAGAGAGACCTAGACGGAACCCAAACTGTGCATCATTTAATTTAACGTGTTCGGTTAGTATTGGGTTAATTAGCTTTTCAAGTACTTTCGAGAACACCGTGGCTAACGAAATAAGCCAACGAAATAGGACTTAAGAGACCTGTCGGGCGCACATGTCGATTTTGAACGAAATCGGAAAGTAAATAAAGAAAATCAATATGGCCACTACTTTCTTCAAATCGGACTGATCTGAATTTGTATTGAGAGACCTCTTGGTCGCTCAGAGATCAATTTTGAACAACATCGGAACGTAAGCAAAGAAAACCGATATAGCTGCCACTATTTTTAAATCTGACCTGGTATTCGTATTAAGGGACCTTTCGGACGCTCAAATATCGTTTTGAACGGAAAGTCACTGTAAATAATAAAAACAAATATGGCCTCCACTTTTTTCAAATAGACATTGGGTTCGTATTTAGTGAACTCTCGGACTCTCAGATATCAATTTATAACGAAATGGAACAATTATTTAAAAAAAACCTTTGAATTTAACGAATCCTTTTTATAATTTCCTGAACTTGACAGCCCTTCAGAATATGATTTATTTATTTTAACAATACATTTACCCAGCATTACTGTTTTTACCAAGGCACTGGAAAAATTAACTATAACTATAACAAATTGTTGCAAGAGTACCATATCAACAATCTATAAGATAAAATATCATTACTTAAGCCTATATAAAATATTTCAAGATCTATAATATTCAAAATAATCATTGACGCTGTAAAAACTTTCCTGAATCAGCCATTTTTTAAATCTAGATTTAAATAAATTAACTGGCAATTCTTTAAAGTCATCTTGCAATCTATTATAAATACTAACTAACATACAAAATGCGTTCTTGCCATACAATTTTGTTCTCTTAGGCGGAATAGCTACTTGATCAGGGTATCTCGTATTAAACTTACATATGTATCTTTTTCTACTAAAAAACTCCGGGTAAATTTTAACAAATAAACAAACTTTATGTATATATAGGCTAGGTACAGTCAAAAGATTTAAATCTCTAAAAAATGGCTTACAAGATGTTGTATTCTGGTGCGAAATAAAACTGTAAATTAATTAATCACCGTTTATTCGCTATAAACCGACATGCGCTCGTATATATAACCGTATATTGACAGCCCCGTGGAGTGTTGCCACACCGGGCACTCTGACAGGTTATCACACTCTCCACCCCCTTAACCTAAGTACAATGATACTTTTCCTTTTACTTTATTTTACTAAGTACAAAGATAGTATATTAATATATATAAATAGGTTACAGTTTATGTAATTGGTTAGCGTGACGCTTCCATTTTGCTCCTTCCACTTCCACTAGGAAGGTAGATCCAGGGGTCAAAACTTTTATTATGTGACCTTTTGACCATTTCTTCCCCCTTCTAAAGTCTTTAACATTTACTAAGTCACCCTCATTTAATACTAAAACTCTGGCACCTTTAGCATGCTTCAGCTGTTTTTCTTGAGACTCTACTAGATTTTGATATATGGGTGCAGGTCTCAACAGCGAAAATCTATTTCGCAATTCTCTACCCATCATTAATCGGGCTGGAGTTACTCCGCTGGTTTTATGTGTGGTCGTGCGGTAATCGAACAAAAATATACTCAAGGCATAGTTAAGTGATTTGCCACTCTCAATAATTTTTTTCATATGCGACTTAAACGTCTCCACAAATCTTTCGGCCGCTCCATTAGTGGCCGGATAGTGAGGTGCAGTGAAGCTATGTTTAACACCTGTAACTCTACAAAATTCTTGGAATTCATGGCTAGTGAAAGCCGTGCCATTGTCGGTTACTAAGTGTACAGGGAACCCGTAGCGTATATATAATTCTTTAAATTTAGTTATTGTTAGGTTAGACCCTATGTTGGCCATTTGAAATGCTTCAGGCCATTTGGAATAACTGTCAACTATAATCAAGTACATTTTTCCCAATAATGGACCCAAAAAATCTGCATGAATCCTAAACCATGGTCCAGGTGGTATTGGCCAACATTTTGGGACTACTTTAGAGGGATTATGTCTATTTTCCAAACACAATTTACAAGAGTTTACAAATATTTCAATATTTTCATTTAGTTTCGGCCACCAAAAGTAAGCTTTGGCCATTTCAATCATTCTAGAGGTTCCAAAATGTGTCAAATGAAGTTCGTCTAAAACAGTTTGTCTTAAATTTTCAGGTATTACTATTCGATGTCCCCACATTATACATTCTCTATCTGTGCTTATTTCATTTCTTCTCAAAAAATAAGGGTCTAACTTTTTGTCAGATACCTTTTCTGGCCAGCCATCCTGACAGTACCTGAGTACTTTGGATAAGACCAGATCCTTCTTTGTATTATTTTGGATCAATTTCCAGTTTAAAGTTTTCAACTCGGACTCGTTAATATATTTTACATTGACAATTTCGGTGTTATTTATACATAATGTGTGATACTTTGTATCATCATTCGCTTTGGGTAATCTAGATAAATAATCTGCAGGGTTTCTGTCTGTACTGATGTGTTTTATGGTATAATTAAAGGCTGAAAGAAAAATAGCATAATGCTGGAGACGTTTAGCTGCCATCCTGGGTATTGTTTTATATGGACCGAATATCCGAGTTAGAGCAGCATTATCTGTTTCCAACTCGAATGATCTGCCATAAGTGTAATTATAAAATTTTGTTACCCCAAAGATAATTGCAAATGCTTCTTTGTCTAAGGTAGTATATTTTTGTTCCGTATCATTTAATTTTTTGCTTGCAAATGCAATCGGCCTAACAACTCCATCAGTGCCTCTGTTGGAGATTATAGCACTAACTCCACATGCCGAGGCATCACATGTCAAAATTAGTGGTAGGTCTGGGTTGTAGTGTGTTAAATTTCCAGCGTCAGCTAATTTCCCTTTTACTAAATTAAATGCCTTTTGACAGTCATCAGTCCAGACAAAAGTTCCCTGCCTTGTACATTCATAAAGTGGATGAAGTGTTGTTGATAAGTCTTTTAAAAATCGACCATAATAATTTACCTTACCCAGGAAAGAGCGCAACATGGTAAGATTTCCTGGTGGATCTAGATTCAATATGGGTTTAATATTTTCATGTATAATTTTTATTCCTTTTTTGTCTATTCTATAACCAAAAACATCTATACTTGTCCGGAAAAACTTACATTTTTCAACTTTCAATTTAAATTCACATTCTTTTAATTTATTTAGCACCAATTCAAGTGTTTTTGTCATATCTGAAATTGTTTTTCCGCACATGTATATGTTGTCGATAAAGACAATTACATTCGGGATGTCTTGTAGTCTTTGAGCCATCAACCTCTGAAATGAACCAGGCCCCGTACAGACACCATATGGTAGGTATTTATATTTAAATGTGCCTACCTCTGTCACTATTACTGTTAAATCTTGTGATGGTTCATCCAGTGGTGCCTGGAGGTACGCCTCCTTGAGGTCTAATTCACAATAGAACTCTGCACCTCTTAATTTATTGAAAATATCTTCCACATGTGGCAGTGGAAAGTGATCTATTTCTAATTGTGGATTTAGAGTTACTTTATAGTCGCCACACAGGCGTACAGATCCATCTGGCTTCAAAATTGGCACCACTGGGGTTCCCCATTTGCTATACTTAACGGGTTCTATTCTTTTATTTTCTAATAATCTTTTTATTTCATCTGACACTTTTTCTTTGAGTGCGAATGGCACAGTTCTTACTGGTAAGCATTTGGGTTGTGCATTTTCTTTTAATTTCAAGGGTATGCAATCACCCTTAAAATTTCCCCATCCTGAAGTAAATACTTCAGCGTAATTCTGTTTTATGATATTGACGGGGTCTGTCATTTCATTATTATTTATATTTAATGGCCACATGCTAAATTCATTTAGTAAATCTCTGCCCAATAATCTAGGTTTATAGTTTTCAACCACAAATAAGTTAACATTTTTTTGTAAATTATTTATTTTTAATTTTATGTTATTTATTATTCCTAGAGGCTTTGTGATTGTTTGGTCATAATTCTTGAAGTTGATAGTAGTTTTTTTAACATTGTTTAAGAGGTTTAGAGCTTCTACATCTTTTTGCAAAATAGTTGATGTTTCCGAGCCCGTGTCCAATTCAAACTTCAATTTTATGCCATTTACAATACCCTCAACTATACATGGTGGTATCTTATTGGTGGTTGATTTACAACTGTAAACATTGTAATAGTCATCACTTTCTGGGAAAAGTCCTTGTATTGATTGTTCAATGTCTGGTATTTGTTCATTTTGCGCTTCACTTTTAATTTCAAGCAGGTTCATTTTATGAGTTTTGGGACACATTTTGTACAAATGACCTTGTTGGCCACACTCCGAGCAATATTTATGTTTTAAACTGCACTCACCTTTGACATGGTTATTTTTACCACAGCAAAAACACTTGGTCATCTTACCGGATGCTGATGATCCACGATTGACTTTGTTAGGAAATTGTTTCGGCTTACTCTGTGTGTTTTGCTTGACAAAAAACATACTAGTAGCTGGTTCTTCTGCCGGCATCTTCAATTTGGTCTGTAACCATGCTGCTTCCACCGTCCTGGCTAAGGTGATCAATTCATCAAGTGTCTGGTTCCCATTTTTTAGTAGTTCAAATTTAACTAGAGATGAATAAACTCCATCGATGAGTTTTTCTTTGACCTGGTCGTTGAAATCCTTAAAATTGCATTTCTTAGCAGCTTTCTTCAAGCGTATAATATATTCTTCAATGCTTTCTTCCGCTTTTTGATTACATTTCCTAAATTCCGCCCGATCTACCGGAATGGAAGTGGATTTGTTGAACCTATCTTCCAATAGTTTTATGAGGTTAGTGTATGACTTTTTTGTTGGTTTATCGGGTGCACACATGTGATTAAGGGTTTCTAATACTCTCGGTGTGATTTTAGTGATCAACAGTGCCACTTTTTTATCCTCTGGGACATTATTTAAGGTGATTAAACACTGCAATTGCACCTCGAATGTGTCAAAATCACGTCCATCGAACGGTTCTATTTGGTAATTCACCGCCATTGCTTGTATTTCTGATGTTTCTGGAATCTTATCAGGGTCTCCCTCGGTTTGTAAAAGTTGTCCACTTTTAATCACGTCCCTTAGTGTTTTTCTCAAATCGTCTAATGTTTCACTTGAGAGTTCAAGCTTTAGTTCTTCTGATAATTGTAACAAGTCACTTTTGCTTAAAGTTTGCACAAAACTTGTCCTCTTTTCTGAAATATCACTCCAAAAACGTTCACTCAGTGACATTTGAAGGTTAACCTCACACGAACAAAGTTTTACTTTTAACTCACACTTTGGTGTTTATTATAGTCCACACGCGTATTACGTTATTTCCTCGTCGCCATTTGTTGTATTCTGGTGCGAAATAAAACTGTAAATTAATTAATCACCGTTTATTCGCTATAAACCGACATGCGCTCGTATATATAACCGTATATTGACAGCCCCGTGGAGTGTTGCCACACCGGGCACTCTGACAGGTTATCACACAAGATATCAGAATATCCAGATTACATATGCTCTTACGCATTGTTTCTGCGACACGAGTACGCGTTTTACATGGCTCGAATTAGCCCAGAGAAGTTTGCCATACCTGAGCAAAGAACAAATGTATCCATGATAGGCCTGGATTGCAGTTTCTCTTATGCTAACTTTTGTAAGTTTCCATAGAGCGTATGAAAATGAGTTAGTTTATCTTACTAATATGCTCTCTCCAAGAAAATTCATCGTCCATCCATATACCCAGAAATTTCGTATGAAAAGATTCTGTTAAGCTCCGGTTTGCAAAAGTTACGGTCAATGAATGTTTATTGCCATTTTTATTCACGAATTGTATAAATGTAGTCTTTTAATATTAGCCTTTAAATTATTTTTACTTAACCATGTAATAATGTCAGCAATGGTAACACACAATACAAATTATTACGAGGCAATAGCGGTTATCCATCATCTCACAATACTCCAAACATTCTCGACAGGCTTGTACCCATCTGCTCGCAAACAAGTCACAATCAGCTGCTGATTTCAGAAGCGCAGTAACACTTTAACTGCCAGCGATTTCGTAGCGCTACGCTCGTCGTAGCCGATAACATGCGAAAACCTATATATAGCGGAAAGCGCCTATGAGCCGAGCGCCCACCCAACGGGTTCCTGGCACTAAAGTGCATGCTTGGAGTGCGGGAGAGTTTCTATGAGAAACAGTAAGCGCCTGTGGAACAGCAAGGAGATTAGTGGTTCGCGGTCTAAGCTGGTTCTTAGTTACAGCAAGTTTCACGATTCTCGGTACTGAATCCGGACAACGTTGTTGGTTAACGTTAACTATTAGGTAACAATTTATAACAGTTGTTGGAAAGGTGCTTCCATTGAAAGATACAGAAAAAAATATTTTAAACGACTTGGCTTAACATTTAATGTCACAACATTTTACGGCAAAATTGTGTAGTGAGCCTGTTATTATCATACATGTAATATTTTTGACGGGATTCATTTGTCAAGAATCAGTACATTTGATATTCCGAAATAAGCACTTATTCATTGGTTTTGACAGTAGGAATTTCTATTTAAATTTTGTCTGTGCGCGGGCAAAAGCATAGCTAATTAGATGTAATAATTTCTTAAGGGGGCTCAAAGAAGAGTGAAAGATTGTATGGGAGAACGAATAATTCTATGCCGATAACAAGCAAGATGGTCAGCAATGCCCACATTTTGCTGAGATGGGACCGTTTCGTGACAATACATGTAAGTTTTACTATGTTATGTTGTGTGTTCAGGAATAAACGGTTTATTCTTATTATATTATTATTATTATAACGAGTTCTACGCAGACGAAGACGCAGGCAAAAGCTAGTAGCGACTATGTCAATAAGTATGAGTTAAAAACACAACTGTGTAAATATTGAACTACTTTTTTCCATCGAAAACAGCTAAAATTATGTTGATATCACATAGTTTGTATTTAGCTAACACTCATAGTAAATTCTTATGCGAAAGGTTCTTCATAGGCTCTAGTTTATTTTGTTTTAAAATTTTGTACCATAACGTTTGATAGTGTTCTAATATTTGTCCAGTGTTTGCCAATCCAATACAAATATCATTCTTCAGTTGCGTGACTTAGGTAAAAAGTGTATTTATAAAAATATACTACCTTATTGATCGAACCGTTTTGTCAGCTATGTCTCGACTGCTAACCGTCGTGTGGATATGTGCGCTAACATGTTGGATTACAAAAGCAGCCAGGATTTTGGCTGTGGTCCCAACCCCTTCAATCAGTCATCAAGTGCCATTTAGACCTTTGACTCAAGAGCTCGCAAGTCGGGGGCACGAAGTCGTGGTCATCACAACTGATCCTGCTTTCCCTAAAGGACAAGCCCCAGCGAACTTAACAGAAATAGATGTGCACGAAGTATCGTATGAAATCTGGAGAAAAGCACTGTCGGCTCATACTAACGAGGACTCAAATAATGTAGAGGAACTAGTTGATGTAATAATAGAAGCATGTCTTATAATGTTTGAGAAGCAGGTAGAGGTTGCTGAAATTAGAGAAATTATCTATAAAAAAAATAATGATTTTGATTTGTTGATGCTGGAAGCTTGGCCAAGGTTTGCTCTAGGATTTTCTCAAGCTGTTAAAGTGCCAGTTGTAGCAATGAGTTCATATGGGGCTGTATTAGATAATTACGATGCTATAGCAGCTCCATCATATCCCATATTTTTCCCTCAAGCTCCAGCTACGCGTATCCATGATTTATCACTGTGGGACAAAATTACCTATTTCTACAATAATAAAATAACAATAAATAATTTCAAGAACGTTAAGATTAATGAAAATGCCGTTGTAAGGAGGATTTTTGGTAACGATACTCCGGAATTGAGCGAATTGAAGAATAACATTGGCATGATGTTTTTAAATATACATCCTGTTTGGGAAGGCAATTGTCCTGTGCCTATTAGCGTAGTTCATATGGCAGGAATCGATCAAAAACCAGAGAAGAAGTTACCACAGGTTTGTACTAGTAGATGAACTGATGGGCTAATAATTATAATACAAATACTTATTTTTAATTTAATTGTATGGCATTTATTTACGAACCGTGAGATCTTCGAGAAGACAAGTACGGTTGCCAGTTTTTGTTGCACTTTTAGCACCACCCAGGGCTCGTAGGGTAACGGTGGGTACTCCCTACGGACGTGGTGCAACTTCGACCCCCCTTTGTCAAGTGAGTGGGCAACTTGACTGTTAGAAGTTCTCAAGCCGCCCGAAGGCCTCTAACTTGGCTTAACGACTGCTGTCGTAGACAGCAGCCGGGATCAACGGCTTAACGTGCCTTCCAAAGCACGAGAGCGCTCAGTTAGTAACCACTCAAAGTGGCCACCCATCCAATCAGCGTAATATTTTACTCCCTATTCCATATGTTAATCCAGACTACAGACTATATTTCTATATGAAGTTTCATCACAATCCGTTGTTGTAACGTTTTTATTTTATACATTTTTGTACACTATTTCTTTCGTCGTTTGCATAACTGTCACGAATAAATGTTTACTTTATTTCTTTCTTATTTATTTCACCCGAGCGAAGCCGGGCTTTCATCTAGTTATAAAAATATTCAGGCGCAATGAAAGCAGTGAGATTTTAAATTTATTCAACTTATTTTATCGACAATTAAAAAAAATGCATTCACGGCTCTTTCGTAACTTCGTGTATCATGTTGATAGGATTTAAAGAAGTACCTAGACTCTTCGGAGCATGGTGTGATCTACCTGAGTTTTGGAACGAACGTTGAAACCTCGGCATTGCCTGCAGACAAGATACAGGCTATCATAAACGTATTCTCGGAGCTGCCTTACGATGTACTCTGGAAATGGAACCAAGACGAGCTCCCCGGGCGAACTAACAACATAAAGATTTCTAAATGGTTTCCACAATCGGACGTTTTAAGTAAGTGAAAAGTCATTATCACAATTCGCATACCCTTATCTTATCTCATGTCATCACTCTGTCGTCCTTTCCTGCTTATGCTATTGGATGTTTTCTATGTATTTAAGTATGTATTTATCTATATATGTATGTATGTATATCGTCGTCTAGGTCTAGTACCCATAGTACAAAGTTATGCTTAGCTTGGGACTAGGTAGATTTGTGTAAGATTGTCCCCCAATATTTATTTATTTATATTCGCACATGCAAACCACTAGACCTTTTTCTTGGCCTACATTTCTTAAAGCATTATCTAGCAGTAAACTATTATGTTACGGATAAACACCAAATTACTCGACAGATATTGTGTAGAAAGATTCTGGTGTGTGTACATACACATTAAAATGATAAATCTTATAGCCCAATTAAGATATTTTAACTGTTTCAGAGCATCCGAAGGTCAAACTTTTTATCACCCAAGGTGGTCTGCAATCAACTGAGGAGACGATTACTGCTGGTGTACCAGTAATAGGAATACCGATGTTGGGTGAACAGTTTTTTAATGTGCAAAAGTACGAACAACTCAATATTGGAATGAAAATATACTTTGACGATCTCAACGAAGATATACTTCGGAGTGCCATCAAAATTGTAATTGAAGATAAACGGTAAGGAAAACCAATGTTACTTTAATTACTAATACAATCAAAAGTAATCCGCCACCACCACCATATCATCCGTAGGGCGTCCACTGCTGGACATAGGCATCCCCCAATTTCATGTGGGGTAAATGCCATCATCGCCACGCTTGACTATCGCAAAAAAAGGAAACAAAAAAAAAGGATAAGTCAAAAGTTATCACTATCACTAAATCGTTATTTAACACCTTACCCTTACATTTTAAAATTAATCTAGTGCTTTCTAAGCATAGCAGAATATAAAACTACTGCGCGAAAGTACTCGTAGTACAAAGTATACCGATAAGTTTCGTCGGCCTGTTTAGCCTAGTTGGTAGTGTCACTGCCTCCGAAGCTAGAGGTCCCGGGTTCGATCCCCGGTAAGGGCATTTGTTTCTGTGGTGAGCAGAGACATTTGTTCCTGAGACTTGGATGTTTTCTATGTATTTATGTATATATCTATTAAATATATCGTCGTCTGGTACCCATAACACAAGCCTTATTGAGCTTACTGTGGGACTAGTTCAATTTGTGTAAAAAAAATGTCCCCTAAAAAAAAAAAAAAGTAAAATCAGTTTGCTTTTGGGAGAGTAGAAAATACCTCATACGGAGGGGTGATTGCGTATAGTTATCGAGCGTGCGTAAAGTTGTTTAATGTTGTGGACGAGAGCAATGGAGAAGGGTATGCTGGGAGTTGCTCTGCGTGATCGCATCAGAAATGAGGCCATCTGATGTAGAACCTAAGTTAACAATGGCCATCCGAATCGCTGCACTTAAGTGGCAGTGGGCGAAGTACATTGGACGTAAGACCGATGGCCGTTCGTTGGGGCAAAAAGGTTAAATTCTCGAGTGACGCCTACGTATCGAAAGGCGCAGCATGGGTAGAGAAGGTGTACTGATGACCTAGCAAAGCAAAGATTGCGGGAGTCCGCTGGATACGGGTGGTGCAGGAACGGTCATTGTGGCACTCCTTGGGCTTATGTCCAGCAGTCGATGCCCTACGGCCGATATGTTTCATAAAACTTAACAAACCTCTGTTAACTAAAACTTGTTTTGTCCCTTTCTCACAAACAAAAATGTCAAAGTGACAGATAAGGACAAACCAACTTTAGCGGCTTGTTAACTAATAGAGGCTTGATGGACGTTTATGAATAAAGGGGAAAGAGTTTTATTTGTCCATCATAGGTAATAACAAGGTGTTAACAATTTTTCGTATCACTCATTAAGATCTAGCTCGAAGTTTTACTCGTTACGTATCTGGTTGCTTTCTCCGAGTCAGGAAGTATCTTGAAACAACTTTTTCAAACGTTTTACGGAGCTTCTCTCATAACGACTAAATTAGGATTTAGCTAGCAACCAGCGCTGACATGCGTAGTCACCATCATTGTATATCTTACATCATTTGACCCCTATCAAGTTTTTTTTGGTGGTACGCTGGTTGATAATGATGATGACCTACGTTATACCGTGTGAATGCACGTTTTGGTAGTAATAGTAACACTTCATCTTATTTATAGTTACCGTAAGAACGTGGTGCGGCTGCGAACGCTGATGAACGACCAGCCGATGAGCTCACTGGAGCGTGCGGTGTGGTGGACAGAGCATGTGCTGCGACACGGCGCGCGCCACCTGCGGGCGCCCGCGGCCAACATGGGCGCCTTCGAGTATTACGAACTGCACCTAGTGCTTACTGTGCTAGTAATTGCTACCGTTGCAATGTTATTGACCCTTTTAGTATTGAACAAACTTGTAAAACCATTATTTGGGTGGTTTTTCAAAATAATTTTATTACGAGTCACATTAATAAAAATACAATTTTTTGACTAAATTGCTTCATATATTTATTCTACATGCTGAGGACCTAGAAGTATAATATAGTAAGGCATATTATCAATTTAAAAATAACCAACTAAAGAAAACCTAGAAAAAAACGAAAGTATATGCTACAGCGCGTATCAAGGCTGTGAGGCATGTCATACTCGTGGATGTCTCCAAACAAGCACAATATCACTTTTGAATAATTTATGTAAAAGTATTATAAACACGCATTTTATCGTATATTACTTAAGTAACTAACTAAGCTGGCACGGCGACCTAAAATGAGTATTGTCCTCTGATACAACAGCGCGCCATTTTTCTCAGTTCTGCGCTATTTCTTGGCAGCTTGCACCGGCTCCAAGCTCACGCAGGTTCGCGTCCACCAAATTCTTCCAGCGATATCTGGGTCGAGCTCCAGGACGTAACTGCTCTTCGGATATATAAGACCCTAATCCGCCCCATCTTAATGTATGGGTGTGAGGCCTAGACGCTATCACTTCAGGACGAGTACAGACTTTTAGTAGCAAAACGTAAGGTGTTCCTAAAAAGAGTAAAAAGAAGCGATGGCAGTTGGAGGATCTTTGAAAATGCTGAAATAAAAGAGCAGGTTGCCGAACCAAAAATTATAGGAGAATATTTTCTAGAGTATTCACTAGCTTGGTCAACGTATATTTATTTATTTATTTATACATAAGGAGTACCAACAGCTGCAAAAACATCATACTGTCTTGAATAGTAATACATAGCCAATTAAAGGAACTCACAGATAGAAATTAAATAAAAGTTAGAGGTATTTAAAAAAAGTAGTGCCCACCACTCGCCTCCAGAAAATTAGAAAATCATTCATGGGTAATGGTGTGAAGTTTTATAATAAGCTTCCAAGAAACGTAACTGAATTGTCTATTAATAAATTTAAAAATTATGTAAAGCGTCAACTCATATCGAAAGCATATTATAGCACACATGACTACATGAATGATAAAACACCGTGGGATTAATTGTGACTGAAATATTAATGAATTAATCATTATGGCATTAGATATTAATATGATCTTTTTTTTTGACATTTTGATTTGATTCTAGAAACTGTCTAGATTTCTATTTTTTATATATTTTTTATTATTATTATTATTTATGTTTTGACGATCCTATTGTGAATTTTACTACAAAATAATTTCTTACTTTGACATGTCTACAACAATACAATATTTATTTTAAAGAATAATAATAGCATCAATAAATTGCTCTAAATAATTAATTAATATATATGTTAATACATGTTACTGACGATTCGAAAGTGCTTGTTGCTAGGCCTATTTGAATAAAGAATATTTTGACTTTGACTTTGACTTTGTAGCGCACACTTTCACACTATGTGACACTAGGTTCTACTTGATAAAAAGGAGTGCATAGGAAAAAGTAACACAACTTAATAACTAAGCATAACAAAAGATTACATTCATTGCAATTAATACAAGTTGCATTGCAACTATAACACACAAACTGCGCATGATCAAGTGTTGCACCCTGAAAAATCGCTAAGTTGTTTTTTAAAGCGTCAGCAACGCTCATGTGGCTCACTGGAGTTGGAGCCGTCCATGGTACAATCGAAATGTCTACGGTACAGTTGAATAGAATTGTTTTTTTTTGGATAACCATAAAAATACATGAAATCACAACTTACTTGGACATTTTTACTGCCCTTGTAACACTTAACTACTACATAATTAATATTACTAATATGTTAACTTTAACACTCCAACCTAGGATTAATTTCACAATCGTATACAATACTAACAACCCTAACAGTATAACAGACGTCGCAACAAGTAATACAGTAAGTACTGGCTGGAGATTATAGTACTCGAAGGCGCCCATGTTGGCAGCCGACGCCCGCAGGTGGCGCGCGCCGTGTCGCAGCACGTGCTCCGTCCACCACACCGCGCGCTCCAGCAAGCTCATTGGCTGGTCGTACATCAGCGTTCGCAGCCGTACCACGTTCTCGCGGTAACTGGAAATCTATAATAATTACGTAATGCAGCGTGTCATTGAAAAATTCTTTGCATCGTTCACACCCCGTATTTCATAAATTTCCGATAAATTCAATGACATCATCATCATTCAGCCGAAGAACGGCCACTGCTGTGGACATAGGCCTCCCCCGAATTGTGCCACAATGACCGGTCCTGCGCCACCCGTGTCCAGCGGAGCGGACACCTGCGACCTTCAGTCCACCTTGTGTGGGGTCTGCTCCTTTCGGTACGTGGTCGTAACTGGAAAACCTTTCTGCTTCAGCTATGTGCCACGCTCACTGACACTTATGTTTAACGATTCGGTTACTCTGGTTCAGACTGCGCATAGCCTTATTTCTGATGCGATCACAGTACATTAAGTACAGTTAAGAAATATCTCTATGAATTTGCAGATATTTGGTAAATAGTTTTAACCTTTTAGTCGGCCTGCTTAGCCTAGTTGGTAGTGACACTGCCTCCGAAGCTAGAGGTCCCGGGTTAGAATCCCGGTAAGGGCATTTGTTTCTGTGGTGAGCAGAAATATTTGTTCCTGAGACTTGGATGTGTTCTATGTATTTGAGTATAAGATACATATATATCTATTACATATAATATATCGTCCTCGCTACCCGTGATATACGCCCGCCCGAACATTGTTCCTTTTCAGATTTTTTTAAGGTAGTGCCAGTTCCATACTTATGTTTATATGTCTGAAAGGAAGTTTTAATAAGGTTAAAATATCGACTTGACAAAACTTGTATTGAATACGTCATTAAAATTAGGTTAAGCCAGAATTTACTTTATGGTGCAACTTATCCTTGATTGCCAGTATATTATATTATTCATACGTCAGAGTTATCAATGGTTTGAATGAGTTATATTATATATACAGGTACTTTATTGACTATTGCCGTAATGTTTAATTGTTTTGTAGGCGAAATAAGAAATTACTATTTTTAATAATTTAGCAAGGTATGATAAATGTGCTAATCGATTCCAGTGAATGTACGAAGTAAAATCTCGGAATTATAAGAAATACACGGCATATACTCCACTTCAGAAAGGTGCATACCATGATACAAAGGTGGTTTCTCTCAGAGATGGGAGCTCTAAGAGATGCGTTCTACGGCAAAGCGACTGCTGTTTCTGTTACTCGTAAACAATAGTAGTGTAAATGATGCACTAATCCGGAGTGACTAGGCCCAAAAATATAAATGTTGAAGTGGACTGTATACAAATGACTGGTAGTTCCTCTCGTAAAATAACAGTGACTGACTCTACTCTAAGTTTGGTGCCACCTTGGTTCTGCTTTTTCTTATGATTCGTAACAAGTAAAAGAGTTCGGACGGATTGTAAATGGTTTATATTGTTTATCACAGATTATGTTCTTATTAAAACGTATTTTGAAGTTAACACTGTATATAATAAATTAACTTATTTATAATGACTTTAACACTGACTTTATCTAAATCTAGGACACAATGTCTCGATTCCTAAACTTTTCCTGAGCTGAGTTCCCAACGCACTTTTCTTTCTTGTTCTGGGTTTCTTCCTTGGAGTGTCTCTTCGGTACTGAGTGAAGTACGTTGCGAACTCACCTCCTTTCTTTCGTAATGACTGACCGTAACGTGAGCACCATGAAGTTGTGCACGCTACGAGGCGCTGTCCGAGTATAAATAGGGAATCTTACAAATCTCGCGGTTTTCCGCGGATTGCGGAGGCTGTGATTATCTCACTGGCCTGTACTAGGACTCATCGAGTCGGCGTTCGGTGTGGTCACACGTGACCCTTTATACTTGGACAGCGTGTTCCTAATATTGGCTCTGAGAGGGAAGAACGTTGTGTAAAAACGACTATTCTGAATTTATTCAATCTTAAGAAATTGGCTGCGCGACCATTTCTTAGTGCCTGTGATTCAAACAGGGCTTATAATTTGCGCCTCAGCGCCTACTTTGTATAATAAAAACCTTATTGTCTCAGAGTCAATTGTTTGTGAGTTAGCTCACAAAACATGCCATTTTCATAGCGTAATTTCGATCTACGATCGATATATTTTATACTATTACGCAATCTTTTATTTTGTTGCGTATGGAAATTTCCAAGCATTATTGCGCAATCACTCGGATTGTGTCATAATACTTGCTGAAATGAATAAACTCGCCCTAAAGAGTTATTCCTTGCGCTTAGTGCGACAAGGTTCTAATATTTACGTAAATATGACAATATTTCTTAAATATTCCATTTTAAATAACAGGGTTACTCTTACATTTACCTAGCTAACGTCTTATCTTTATTTGTTTCTAAATTACGTGCTAGGTACATTAGGGGCGGGTAGAATCTGTCGTCTACATACTCCCCGCCGTCTGAAGCTTCAGACTTTGTGGCTACGATAGCTCTAGTCTTAGGCTTCTCTGGTTCGGGACACGGTGCGGGCTATGGGCTCGACGCAGGCTCGTGGCTCGGCTTGGGCTCGGCGCTCGAAGCAGGCTTGGTGCTCGACGCAGGCTCGGTGCTCGAAGCAGGCTCGGTGCTTGACGCAGGCTCGGTGCTCGGCGCGGCTGGCACTAGCACGGCCAGCCGTGATGAGGCTCGACGTAACACGCCGTTCGCTGTGCGGACATCCACGTTCCGCACTTTTCCGTCGGGCCCTGGGTAGGTGGCAACGACTAGTCCTCGCGGCCATACGTTGCGAGGGCTTGCGGGGTCGGCGACCAACACTAAGTCGCCGACGTGGATCTGTTGGTTCCCACCGCCGGAGGATTGACGGGGGGCCAACAGTGGGTAATATTCTTTCACCCATCTCCGCCAGAAGTGGTTGGCGAGCGCCTGTACTTGGCGCCATCTTCTTCGGTCATCTTTCTCGCAGGGACCGATGACTAGTTGCTCGTTCGCTGACAACAACAGGAAATGATTTGGTGTCAGCGCGGCGTCGTCTTCATTGTTCATTGGTACGTGGGTAAGTGGTCTGGCGTTCACTACGTTCTCTACTTCCGCCAGAAGTGTCAGGAAGATTTCTTCACTCGGCGCCTTCTCTTTTAGCGTGTAGCTCAATGCATTTTTAATGGTTCTCACCATTCTCTCCCAGCTGCCGCCCTGTGATGGCGCAGCCGGGGTGATGAAACGCCAGTTCAATCGATGCTGCAGTCCGTATTTCTGGAGTGCTGGCAACCATTCTTCTCGGGCCGCCTTTAGTTCTAAGGCGGCCGCGTGGAACGACGTTTGGTTGTCGCTCCACATGGTTTGTGGCCATTCACGACGCGCCGCGAAGCGTCGCAGCGCGTTGATGGCACTGTCGGTTGACAGGCTGTGCACGACTTCTAGGTGGACCGCACGTGTCGCCAGGCACGTGTACAGGGCGACCCACCTCTTCTCGCGTCGCCTGCCGATCGTTACCCACAGCGGGCCGAAGTAGTCTTGGGCCGCGTGGGTGAAGCAGCGCTGGTAGGCCTCTAGCCGCTCAGGCGGGAGGTCCCCCAGAGGCTGCGCGCGCGGGATCGCGCGACGTAGGCGGCAGAGTGCGCACGCCTGTGCTACGGCGCGCACGCTCGGCCGCAGATGCAGTATCTACATGTTCTGCCTTAAATCATTAACAACACTTTCATTATTAACATGCGCAATGGGCGCGCTTTATAAGCAATTTGGTGTAGGGCTCCCTACCATCCAAAATGATGGGCTTCTGAGCCGTGTACCGTACTGGTGCACGGCTCAGCCTGGTCCTCATTGTCAGTAGACCATCTGACGAGAGCTCGGGGTCGAGCTTATACAACTTAGACTGCTTCGTTAGCTTCTTTCCAGCAGCTAGTGTGTTTAATTCTTCTGGGAAGCTATTTCGCTGGCTTCTCTGCACCAGCAAATGCTCCGCCGCTCGTAGATGCCTCGCCTCCAGCTGTTTCCTTCTGTCACGAGACTTCAGCTTCTCTATAAACAACAGCATGTACCCGACTGTCCTTACGACGCGTTCATGGCTACTGAACCGTTCGATGTCCGGTAGTGCTGTGGCCGGTTCATGTGTTGTCGCGAGGACTACCTCCTTCTTTCGCTGCTCTGTCGGCTCCACGCTCTTGGTGGATATGACTGGTGGCCACTGGTCCTCCGCCTGGCTCCAGAAGGCGGGACTCGTGTACCATCTTTCGTTGATGCTCACCTTCTGGCTCGTTCGCAGGCGGGTGGCATCTTCTGCTGGGTTCATTGCGTCGTGCGACTCACGTTCGCACGTCGCGTGGTACACCGTTTGTTCGTTCGTTCCGAGATAACCGGGGTTCTTACCGAAGAGCGCCCACCCCAGTGCGCTCTTTATAGCGACGGGGCCGTCTCCTGGTCCGGTTCGTATCTCCTCGGGTACCAGCAGGTGCCAGTGGTCGGCACCTAACAGCAGCTGCGGCGCACCGTAGCTGCATACTGCACCGCGGGCTTCTCGCAGGTGCTCGTATCGATCCAGCAGATCTTCGTTGACGGTCTGGCCTCTCAGGCCGAGGTTACTCACCGTTCGTAGTCTTACGGGGTGAGCTAAGCCTCCATTCCTTGACCGTACATAGGCCGACACTCGTTCGGAGTGTCCGCTGTGCGCGATCCCTCCAACGCCGCGCACTGTCAGCTGATCCTGTGGTCCAGTAGCTCCAATCAGGTCAGCGACTTTCTGCTCGAGGAGTGAGACGGTCGATCCCTCGTCCAGCAAGCAGTAGATATGGGCGTCGCCCTTGGGGCCCGATATCGTTATGGGAAGAACTTTGACTCTGCTCTACCCCGCTGTCCAGGTTCGGTTCGGTGCGGGGTCCACGAGTCGCTTCCTGTGCCGTGCCTCGTTCACACGGCGTCGGCGATCGTGGTTCATCTGGATGGAGCAGCTTGTGATGGGGGTGTTGGCAGCCAGGAACACTGCAACCTTTCGCTCGGCATTGCGAGCGCTGATGCCTGGCGTTCATACATCTGAAGCAGATTCTGTTCTGCTTCGCCCAGTCCCATCTCGCCGGTAGTTGCAGGGCCTGCAGTTTCCGGCACTCGTTCGTTCGATGACTCGCGCTACAATAGAGGCATACCTGGACCCGTGATGGCTGTACCTGTTCGGTCACGTACGCCACCTTTGAAGGTAACGGCTGCGGCGGGCCCCATCGGTTCTGCTGGGGTGGCGGCGGGCGGTTGTCATTCCGGTTCTGGGTCTTCGGTGCGTTCGTCTGTGGCGGTGCTCCCCGTGGCACGTTCTTCACGGTGGGAGCGCTAGCGTGGGTGAATTCCAGCTGCAGATCACTCTCTTCGAGCAAGAAATCTGCCATCACCTGGATTTCTGCTAGGCCGCCGCCCCTCTGCCCTCGGGCGTAGTCGCAGTAGCGCGATCGGAGATGCGGACTCAATCTGTCCGTCACCTCGCGCACTAGTAGCGGGTTGTTCGCGTAGTGCGCATCGTCCAGATCCATAAGCGTACTTACTATGTTCATGACCTGGATGGCGAAGGTGTTGAGCTCGTTCGCGCTCGACCCGACGCGTGGCAGCTTCTTCAGATCTTCTAGCGCCTTGTCCACTAGGAAATCTTTGCGACCATACTGCTTCGTCAGTATCCTTATCACCAGGTCTGGTGTGGTCGCCGTCGACAGGATGTGCTGCACGCACGCCTTCGCCTCACCTTTGATCGCGGCCCTCAGGCGCGCGACGTTCTCGTAGCCGCTAAACTTATAGCGTTTGTTGCTCTCAATGTATGTGTTGAGGAAGCAACGCTACTCACTGACGTCCCCGTGGAAGTGTGGCAGCTCGTACACCTCCTTGGTTGCTGGACGGGCTGCGCTCTGCATCCGTTCAAACAACTCTACCATACCTTCTGGGGTCGTCGTCGCTGTGAACCTCGAACGAGGCGTCATGGGCTCGTTCACGCGTTCTGGTTCATGCTCACCTTCGTCCTCGTACTCCAGTCCCTGGGTTGGAGAAAGGGGGCGCCGGCCGTAGTTCACGGTCGCGCGCTCCAGCTTCTTCGGTTCGGTTCTGATCGGGATCCGCTCTCCTGGACGCCTCGGCGTTTCTTCCACTTGAGCGAGAACTGGTACACGTTGGTACGAGACTACTGGTTCGTTGTCCCGGGTCCGTAGCACTCGACGGTCTTCCACGTCGTGTCACTCCGCGGACTCGTCCACCCATCGGGCGATTCGGTCGCTACCACCGGAACTTTCAGAATATATTTGTGCAATTCTTGCCTGTAACCGCCTGTTCACTAGGTCGGTTTCGATCGCCAGCTCTTGTCGACGCTGGTTGGCATCGATCGCCAGCTCTTCTCGGCGCAGTCGCGCCAGCTGTTCTGCGGCCTCGGCTTCGGCTTGCAGTCGGTGACTCGCGGCGTGACTGCTTCGGTGCGAAACCGTGCTCGCCGGTCTCGGAGATCTGTGTGGGGTGGACTGGACGAGGTCCGCGAAAGCAACATTCCTCGATGCTGCTTCGCCACTCGTCGCTGGGTGATGCTCAGCCCGTTCGCGATCGATGACGCGTGTTCGGTCCCATGCGTCGTCGTCTGGCTGTTGCTCCCGTGGTCGCAGACGGCCGCCGTCCTCGCGGCGCCATCTTCCCCGTTCGTGGATGCTTGGAGATCTTGGTGGTTGTTCGTGCACCAAGGCCGTTGGCGCAGCCCCGGTGCCAGTTCGGTGTTTACTCACATTTGCTGTCTTCCTGGGCCTCTTGTCCGAGGGCCCCCGTTCGCTCCCGACGCTCGTTATGAGCGTGGAGTGCAGATGGAGGGAACCTAGTCGGTTCGGAGAATGCCCCAGGGGCACCGGTGATGGTGCCAGCAGCATTGCTAGCACTGCCAGCCGGATCGCCGTCGGCGCCAGCGGCAGCGCTAGCATTAAAGTCAGAGGTGCCGTCGGCGCCAGCGGCGCCAGCGGCGGCGCTAGCGGTCTTCGTTCTTCTTCTGTCCCTTTGTTCCCGTTCTGCCGATCGCTCCGGGCGCTCGTTCTGGCCTCGGAGTGCAGATAGGGGAACCTGGACTGTTCGGAGATGGCCTCTCGGGCCATGGAGAAGGCGCCAGCGTCCACACCAGCGGTGCCAGCGGCGCCAGTAGGTCTGCCAGCCATGCTAGCAGACGTGCTAGACATGCCAGCGGGTCCGCCAGCCTTTCTGGCAGACGTGCCAGCCATGCCAGCCGATGTGCCGGTCATGCCAGCCCTTCCAGCAAGTCCGCCAGCCATGCTAGCAGACGTGCCAGCTACGCCAGCAGGTCCGCCAGCCTTTCCGGCAGACATGCTAGCCATGCTAGCTGCAGCTCCAGCGACGCCAGCGGCGTCAGTGGTAGTGCCAGCAGCCGATCCAGCGGCCGCGGCTCTTCTTTGCTGCGCAGCATCCGCGCCCTCCCTCAGGAACAGGCGTCGCTCCTCCGCGTCGCGGTCCGACGTTCTCGACCTCGTGGTCATGACGCGCGCCGAAGGAGAAGATCGGGATCGGGTTCTTCGATTCGCGGGCGTCTTCATTCGCCCTGACTCAGCTCAGTATGACGACCTAACTGACTAGTACCGACTTTAGAATAGACACACATGATTCTGAATCGCATTCAGGATCGATCAGCGTTCAGCTGATATACAAAAGAAAACCCTACTCGTACTCGTTCCGACGAGTATACGCACTTAAATCGCTCGGATATTAAGCGCTCATCAGCGTTCGGCTGATATACAAAACAAAACCTACTCGTACTCGTTCCGACGAGTATACGCACTTAAATCGCTCGGATATTAAGTTCTCACAGTCAAAAAACAATATAAACCACCGTAGCTATACGTTAACACTACTGCGCATTAAGTTCCGACACCCTTAATCGCAGTTTACAAAAATAAAATCCGTCCACTATTACGCGTCGCGTAAATAAAAAAAATAAAAACTTGTTCTTTAAATAATTATAATTTAACACTACTACGCATTAAGTCCCGACGCCCTTAATCGCAGTTTACAACAATAAAATCTGTTCACTTTTACGAATCACGTATAAAAATAATAATTTGTTCTCGAAATAATTATTTTAACACTACTACGCATTAAGTCCCGACGCCCTTAATCGTAGTTTTCCACAACAAAATTCGTTCACTACTACGCGTCGCGATTCGCGTCACGGCGCACTTCGCTAATGTTCGGCACTGAATTTAACACTTGCACTGATATCCTAAAAGATTCGGATCGCTAAGGACCAAAATGTAAATGATGCACTAATCCGGATTGACTAGGCCCAAAAATATAAATGTTGAAGTGGACTGTATACAAATGACTGGTAGTTCCTCTCGTAAAATAACAGTGACTGACTCTACTCTAATTTTGGTGCCACCTTGGTTCTGCTTTTTCTTATGATTCGTAACAAGTAAAAGAGTTCGGACGGATTGTAAATGGTTTATATTGTTTATCACAGATTATGTTCTTATTAAAACGTATTTTGAAGTTAACACTGTATATAATAAATTTACTTATTTATAATGACTTTAACACTGATTTTATCGAAATCTAGGACACAATGTCTAGATTCCTAAACTTTTCCTGAGCTGAGTTCCCAACGCACTTTTCTTTCTTGTTCTGGGTTTCTTCCTTGGAGTGTCTCTTCGGTACTGAGTGAAGTACGTTGCGAACTCACCTCCTTTCTTTCGTAATGGCTGACCGTAACGTGAGCACCATGAAGTTGTGCACGCTACGAGGCGCTGTCCGAGTATAAATAGGGAATCTTACAAATCTCGCTGTTTTCCGCGGATTGCGCAGGCTGTGATTATCTCACTGGCCTGTACTAGGACTCATCGAGTCGGCGTTCGGTGTGGTCACACGTGACCCTTTATACTTGGACAGCGTCTTCCTAATATTGGCTCTGAGAGGGAAGAACGTTGTGTAAAAACGACTATTCTGAATTTATTCAATCTTAAGAAATTCGCTGCGCGACCATTTCTTAGTGCCTGTGATTCAAACAGGGCTTATAATATGCGCCTCAGCGCCTACTTTATATAATAAAAACCTTATTGTCTCAGAGTCAATTGTTTGTGAGTTAGCTCACAAAACATGCCATTTTCATAGCGTAATTTTGATCTACGATCGATATATTTTACACTATTACGCAATCTTTTATTTTATTGCGTATGGAAATTTCCAAGCATTATTGCGCAATCACTCGGATTGTGTCATAATACTTGCTGAAATGAATTAACTCGCCCTAAAGAGTTATTCCTTCCGCTTAGTGCGACAAGGTTCTAATATTTACGTAAATATGACAATATTTCTTAAATATTCCATTTTAAATAACAGGGTTACTCTTACATTTACCTAGCTAACGTCTTATCTTTATTTGTTTCTAAATTACGTGCTAGGTACATTAGGGGCGGGTAGAATCTGTCGTCTACAAGTAGGTAACACTGAATTTCATAGCTTTCAGCTGTGAGATTCAACTGTCAGGCTAGTCAGTACAGCTTCGTTACCGCACCCTTTCATTGAAATGAGTTATTTCTGATTGGCGCAGGATGCACATCCATACTGCCCTGAATCTGCGCCTGTGACATTTTACTTCTACACAAATAAAATCATCATCGTCATCATCATGTCAGCCGAAAGACGTCCACTGCTGGACATAGGCCTCCCCCAAAGACTTCCACAATGACCGGTCCTGCGCCACCCGCATCCAGCGGACACCCGCGACCTTCACCAGGTCATCAGTCCACCGTGTGGGGGGCCTGCCCACGCTACGCCTTCCGGTACGTGGTCGCCACTCGAGAACCTTTCCGCCCCAACGGCCATCGGTTCTACGTGCAATGTGTAAATAAAATACAAACAGTAAACTAACACCAGACGAAATCCAAACAGTAAGGTAAAGTAAAATATACCACGTACATATTCCACCAAGTCAGAAAAAATTATCGACCAACAAGAATCAGAATTATTTAAACATTTATTGACCGAGCGAGCGAAGCGTCTTCGTTTCAGCTTTCGACGAAAATTCTATCATATGTCTGTCTGTCCGGTTGTTCTTCTCTACAGGTCGTATTTCTCAACCGATTCTCGTGAAATTTTGTGAGCAGGTTCGATAATTAAGGATGATTCACAGTAGACCGTTCCGTGTCCGGGCCGGCCCGTTTTCTACGTACGCACGTCATCGGCCGTCGCGCGGCCGGGCCTCGTCCGGGCCCGGCCGTCGCTCGGAAGCGGAACGGTGACGGGCCGCCTCGGTCGCACATCTGTCGACGCGAACGATTGACGGCCGGTCTAGTTACGGCCGGGGCTCGGAAGCAGCTCGGTCCCGGCCCGGCCCGGACTCGGCACGTTGACCTACAACAACGCTCCGATGCCCACCGGCCGGACTTTCGACGGACGGCTCGGGCATATACCTTAAAAACATGTAGGTTGTCAACTGTCATATATCAATATGTGAAATACGGGAGTCTATTTAAACTTGCATTTAGTCGGTTTATAGAGTAGCTGTTTGCACGGTGTTTACCGCATAAAAAAATCAGCACTCAGGTTTATAAGGCCGATGATATACTGTACTCACAATGTTTTTAAGGTCTGTTCTGTACGATTGATTGTAAATACATTTATTTTTAAATTTATGTTATATATCCAAAACCTGGACGTTGTTGATTTCGGATACTCATAATAAATATATTTACGAATACTTTTAGCGTAATACCTATCACTTGGGTTTGGAGTCATCTATAAAAGTATTACTTAAACCTACTTACCTTAGATTCATAATAACAACAGATCCGTAGTGTTAACCATGATGATTTTTCAAGTAGTTTTCTCTTTGAATCCTTATGGTTTACCAACATGAGTTAGAACGGGACAGATAGTACCATCATTGTCAGCTGTTAACGAATTGTTTTCATTTAATTCACACCAAAATGTCAAATCCCATATGGTCCAAAACGTCAGTTTAGTACAATTTGCAGTTATGAAAGCGGAGACACTGACAGGTGAAGACCTGTCAGATATCACTTATCTGTCTCTCTCAAACTTCCTATGTGATTAATATAGATCAGATGTACGAAAATCGTTCAACTTAAATGAGCGGATCTGCTTTAAGCCTCTCACAGGCTGGCGAGGCCTAGTCGCGGCGGTCAATAGTAAACTTGTCATTAGCTGTCAAATTTACTATTGACCGTCACCGCAGGCCGCGCCAGTGTGATTCAGGCCTTATTCTGATATCTGTGCTAGTTATTACTGATAAGTTCGAAGGAGTTGCATTGGGATAACTAATGGAATACAATAATCAAACAGTGCGAGTAGGTATTATTATTATTTTATTCAATGATAAAAATCGCCATATTGCGTAAGGACTACGCAGAAATCAAGTATGTCGAAAAATTCGTTTGGTCGTAAAACTGGCATTAACTTGGTACATGATAGGTACCTATACTTATTCTTTACATGATATAATTTTCACAGTGGCCTTTCAGCTCGAAGTACGAATTTTTCTATAGAAATGTTAGTTTAACTTATTTGTACTAGATGTCATTGGGTGCTATCTCTATCGCACTTGCATATTGAAGTGACAGAGATGCAGCGTTCGTGCGGTTAGTTCTTACGTCCGTTACGATCTATGTGGAGTATTTCACTGGTATCTCTATCTCAGTATGTTATATATTGTACTTTGTGCATTTTCACTTGACAAGAGCGGATATAAACATTACTTGAAAGCATGAAAGCTATTATTATGTATCACGTGTTGGATTAGTCTGTAAGTTATACTCGTATTTATATTCAAATAAAAATAAAAAATGCCACTACGCTAACCTCAGAGTACCCTAGAGACGACGTCAAATAATAATATCGCTACCGAGTAAGATAGTCATATACTAAATTGTATAAGAGTGACAGAGAGGGATATATCATTGGTTGTTCTTGTCATAGTTCCCACTTCTTTATTTGCCTCTATGTCATCTCCACGTAATATTAAATAGTTTTGAGGCATATAAACTATTAACCACCCGAATAAAAGTGATTGTTTATGGTAAGCTGCCAGCACGGCTAGCACAACTTAGCGCGCGAGCTATCTCACGCGCGAGATAGACAATCCGTCTTTTTCTGTGTGTACCAATTATAAAGAGGCGGATAGTCTATCTCGCGCGTGAGATAGCTCGCGCGCCAAGTTATGCTAGCCGCCCAGACGTTTAACTCTTTGAACGCCAAGAGCCTATAAAGTGGCCGTGTGTCGTCGTACGCACCACGCCAACAACCACTAAAAAGGTCGAAGTGAAAGTTTACTTTGATCATGAAAAAAAGTCAATTATGAATTGTTTTTATTGGTTTAAACGTTACATCAATTTTTGAGACCTTGGCGTCTGAGTGATCACTTCATTCAAATATGATGGCGTTCAAAGGTTTAAGATCAGTTTTCAGCTGCGTAAGAGCTTTTCTGTCCCTCTTGCTGGAACTTCTATAGGATCTCTATACAAATCCTTACTCTGAGACACTACTTAACACGTAGAAACATACGACAACATTGTGAAACTCTAGGTATTCTTGGCGATTCTAAAGGGATTCTAAAGGCTTTAGGTAAGATATGGTAGTCAAATACACATAAACGCCTCATCACGCGCGTATCCTATAGGAGTAGGTAGAGGCGACGCAATGTCAGAAAATTCCAATACATAGACTTGAGTGGTATATGGAAGTCAAAGGGAATGAACAACCAAGATATCTGGATCCCAAACAGCAGCGGTATGGAAATCCAGAGGAAAAATATTATCTCTGGATCCCATTGGGCAGTGGCTTGGGAGCGAAGAGAAATAATATTATCTCTGGATACCAGACAGCAGCAGTCTGGGAGCCAAGAGAAATAGTATTAGCCCTAGATTACATTGGGCAGTGGCTTGGGAGCAAAGAAGAAAAATACTTTTTGTCCGTGGATATTCTGGGAGTCAAAAGGGATAAGTATAAATATATCTTGATAGCGTGGGGACATAGCAACAAAAATATTACGCTGAAATCCTGTGATAATAGGCATGGGAGCCAAGCGGCAGGAGGGGTAAAAATTAGTTAAAGCCAGAACCGAACATTTTTAAACACATCGCAGTTCGTCTGATACTCCTCCTTGCTCCGCTCGTCGTCGTACCTAATTTCAGTGAAAAATTCAGTGAAGACAAACATTTCGGTAAAAATTACTAACGTGGACAAACCATGGTGGGACCATGGGGAAAAAATACCTGTAGACCCACTGGCAAACACTGTTTATAACGGTTTTAATATTTTCACTTCTCAAGCTCTAAAGTTTCGTCTCCCTGCACAGAAGACATAAAGTTGCTTTTTGTGCTCTAGAACATAAAGTAAAACTCACCCTCGGCGCGCTGCCCTCGGCCGACAAGCACATAAGTATAATTTTTATAACATAACTTTAATAATATTATTTATTTGTTTAATTTTCTCGCAATCGAAGTGAAAATCAGAGTGTATAACTCGTCTATAAAAAATAAATAAATAAATAAACGTTAAGTTCTGAATCGGCCGTCAAAATCGTAGGACAAATCGGACTACATCATGATTTCAACGTTGCGAAGAAGACCGTAGTCAGCCGTAATATGTGGTAGAAAAACCTTCATTTATGTAGCTTTCAGGCATTTCTGAAAAAAAAAACTTGACCTGTAGAAGTGGTTTTATGAATCTGAAAAATTTTACAATCCGAAAGATTAAACTCCGCTAAGTTACAAAGCGTAAGTCAATAGATAAAATTTCTAATTAGTATGCATTTGAATATGTCGTTTGGGTTCAATTCGTCCATATTCCCATTTTGACAACATCCCAGATCGCCAAAAATACATTTCTTGAGAGGTAAGGCACTGCAGATTGTCATCTCGCTCATATTTGAAGCAGTCCAACTGGGAACGTACGTACCTTACCGCAGTCAATAATAACCACCACTTGCTCTGTAGGTATGTGGGTCTTATTCCTGGTGGCGACAAAGGCCGAAATGGCTACCGAGAATGCGCTGTGTGGAGCATGATAGTGAAGGACTTAAGTTTGTCTCTATATAGTGTCCTTAACCTACGCTGTCTGCTTACCGCCAGGCAGGCCGTAAGCTTGTTTATAAATAATTTATACCCGAAACAACCGACTCCAATTTTGTACTTCGCAATGCCACACACATGACATTTTTACATATCCCTCCCACTTCATCAGCTGTACAGCTTTCCGATGCAAAACTGGTGGTTACTACAGATCCCAACCAAAAGTCACTTTATATGGGCCGATGATATCTGAGAAGTTCCGTCGATTCCTCGGGGAACCCATATAGAGCTTCAGTTCCTAATCATAAGTTCTACTTCAAAATATGTATTTTTACGAGCATTAGTTACTGCGTCAACAAAATTTCATCGGAATCTCTGAAGTGCCTACATCATTGAGGAGTTTCATATGACAACTGTGGTGATCATCACCAGTTCCACTTTACCAAATTTATGGTTTCCGAGAGCCAATGCTTGGTTACCTACAGAAAATAACGAAATCGGCATATTAGTGCCTATCAAATTCGAGGAGTTCCCTCGATTCCTCATCTCAGCATCGGACATGCTTTGGAAAAAAAAGAATTATCAAAATCGGCCAACGTGGTCAAGAGTTATCAGGGAACATACAAAATAAAATAAAAAAAGCAAACAGGCAGACGAACTGAGAAACTCCTTCCTTCTATTGAAGTCGGTTAAAAATGTGGTGACCGCGTACTACTTTCTAAGCTGATGGTACAATTTACTGCCATTCTGCGTGCAACTTCGTAATAAGAGATGTAGATGAGATACCCATTTAAGTTCAATCTTTAGGTAACGTTGCTCCTCTTGAAAACTTCTATGGTAGTTCAGAGTCCTTCTATCTTCATACCCATTCGTCTATATGGAATAAAAATATTATGTTAGTAATGCCCTGTTAACCTTAAACATGTGGAGATTCATTTTCTGGTAAGTATAATTTTTGATATGAGCCATATATATGTACGAAACACAAATCACTTGATACCAAATACACCCCGAGCTGAAAAATTACCGCGGATCCATAAATTCCATAAGTATATACTAAAATATGCGGATGATGAATGTTTTCAGCAGCCTGCTGAAAAAGTAGAACCTCCTTACTGAAGACTGCAGCCCAACACTACCACTTAATAAGGTTCGAGGAGCAATCGTGGCCCAGCTGCGCTCACGTACCGAATTGTTGCTTACCCTCGCTACCGCACACGTCAGTTGCGGGGTCAACCCTTGGACGCGAGAGGTGCCCGCTTTGAGTGGTTACTGAGCGCTCTCGTGCTTTGGAAGGCATATTAAACTGTTGATCCCGGCTCCCATGACAGCAGCCCTAAAGCCAAGTTAGAGGCCTACGGGCGGCTTGAGAACTTCTAATTCCAACAGTAATTGCTAAAGTTTAGTGAGTAGTCACTAAAATTTATTGAAAAGGATTGAAGCTCAGATGGCAGTCGGTTTTGTAAAAACCAGTGCCTACGCCAGTTCATCCTTCAGGATACGACTCAGTCCAACGCGGTAACGCAGCAAGCGTTTTGGGCACCTTTGCACCGGGAATGACGTGGGGTGGGTCATTCGATTAGTTGGTCCATATTTTGTTTGTGTTAAATAAAGATTTTTGTATTCACACTTTGATTGAATATAGAAAAATGAAAGTATATATTACCTAAATATCTTTATATGGTGTATTTCGATCTTATTTATTCATATCCTTATACAGGCTCGATTGTGGCGGGTACTCTGCTCTTTTTAATACCTCAGAAATTTAACCAAGATACCTTCGCCTTGGTTGCCACCTTGCGACGCATCCATACAGCTCCTTTCATATACCCAAACCACCTTGAGGGAGATGACCGTAGAAGGTAGGTACATTATTAACCACTTGTTGAATCTTACATAATGCTTCCATTATCTCTAACTCAGAGGGAGAATAATTAAAAAAAAAAGACTTCAATGGCGGAGGCCGGTGAAAGATTATTAATATTATTATACTTAGATGGTGCACTCTTGGATTCCATACAATGAAATCAAAATGGCTATAAGTATGTTTATAATGGTAGAAGACTAAGTACCCTCAATATCTCATGGAATCCTCCATCAGAATTCAAGCTTGACAAAAATATGTCTTAAAAACCTTACTTGCCTTACTTACAAAGATAACGAAAGAACAAATCGTCTCCAACTATGCGTCGTTGAAGAGTTCTGTCCTAGTCATCATCAGCAGTTCCATTTCATCAAATGTCACTTATTTAAATATAAATGCTTGATTTGTTTATGAAAATACTAAAATCACTATATGTACGCCTTTTACATATGAGGAGTTCCCTGGATTCCTCATGGATCTTATCATCAGAACTCGAGCTTGACAAATGATTACCTTGGAAATCTAACTTGCTTAACGAACACGGCAAAGAGGACAATTCGCCAAACTTGAACTATGCGTCGTTGAAGAGTTCCGTTCTGATCATCATTAGCAGTTCTACTTCATCAAATGTCACTTTTTTGTATGAAAATGCTTCATTAGTTCATGAAAATACTAAAATCACTATATGTTTGCCTTTAAGATTTGAGGAGTTCCGTCGATTCCTCATGGATCCCATCATCAAAACTGCGTTTTGATGGGATGGGAACAAAAACGGGACCAACTTGGATATATATACTTACAATCAAAAAAAAAATTTTCAAAATCGGTTCAGTAATTACGGAGTTCTGGAGTTACAAACATTGAAAAAAAAAAACAACCGACATACAACCGAATTGATAACCTCCTCTTCTGAAATCTTGAAGTCGGTTAAAAAGAGATTTTAAGATCAGTTCCACGTATTGAGATCCGTGAATTACTTACGTACTCATAGTCACGCGTGACTCAATAGAGTATCTAAATCTGTAGCAACATGTGTGTGCTCATAATTGACCGAGTGAAACGAAGGTCTCCGTTTCAGCTTCGGCAAAAATGCTTACTTATGTTAGGATTTCCGTATTTTTGGCTGTTCTCCTCTACAGATCACATTTCTCAACTGGTTCTCATGAAAATTTGTGAGCAGGTTTGATACTTATAAAGAAATATTTTGCGAAGTAATTTTAGGAAATTTTGAAATTTGAAAAAAAATCGCGCAGTGTACAGCTCACAGAGCCACTAGTATGTAATATGGGAATACGTACCCTGAATTCTTTAAAAGATACTTAATGGATGGCTCCAGTCTCCCTCTATTTTGATTTAGGTACCAGAAGACAGTCGATTTGCCACCGTGCCGAATATTTTGTAACTGCTGATCATTGAAGGCTGGAAAATTAATATGGTTTACTTTGGAAGGATAGTATATTTAGTCGGTGTCTTGATCAATTACCTACCAATTAGGGAAGAACATTGGTTCAACTCTCTAACGAGTATTTATATACGAGTACATACGAGTATATGCCAAACCCCAAAAGATACTCGCAATCCATCAAAAAAAGAAACATTAAAATTGGGAAACGTACACATCGGGTTTAGTATTAATCTAACATACATACATATATTTTGCTATAGGTGATGTACGTACGTATTCTTTTCTCATTAACAGCTGTTTCACAGAAAATTACTTTTTTTTTCGGTAGACAAAGTAAGGCTTCTCTGTCTAATGGTAATGATGATGTAAGCTAAATAAGGGAATTGGAGGTACTCCTCAAATGTGATAGGCACGCATACGGCGATTTTAGCATTTTCTATAGTGAGGGATGACATATAGAACTACTGAATGGTTTAAGTACTTCACAGATTCCAATGAGATTTCGTTGACGTAGAAGCAACTAATTTTATATAAATACACATTTTTAAACGAATTCATGTAGTCTAAGGTTGTAGGATCACAAGTTCATTGCGCGGAACCACCAGAAATAATAGTAGGTACACGTCATTTCTTCATCAGGCAGCGTCGTCTAGGGAATTTCACATATAGGGAAACCTGTGAACGAAGAAAGACACAAAAATTCATGAATTGGAAAGAAAACGCGAATGACAATTATTAAGCTATAGTAAAAAAAAAAACAATTCTGGGTATATGTCCTTATTGATCCTAATTAAAATTGCTTGTGAGTACAAACACCAATTGACCGCTTAAGTGTTCCGTTGGCCTAATTTTGGTACACCCGCGACCCTCGCTGGATGCGGGTGGCGCAGGACCGGTCATTGTGGAAGTCTTTGGGGGAGGCCTATGTCCAGCAGTGGACGTTCTTCGGCTGACATGATGATGATGATGTACAGGCGCCTTCCGATATATCGGATCATTCGGAGCAAACAATGTGCTCATAAATCGACGACCTGTTTAGCCTAGTTGGTAGTGACTCTGCCTCCGAAGCTAGAGGTCCCGGGTTCGAATCCCGGCCAGGGCATTTATTTGTGCATTTATCACGGATATTTGTTCTTGGGTCTTGGATGTATTCTATGTATTTAAGTATGTATTTATCTATATAAGTATGTATATCGCCGTCTAGTGCCCATAGTACAAGCTTTGCTTAGTTTGGGACTAGGTCGATTTGTGTAAGATTGTCCCCCAATATTTATTTAAATGTCTGAACAGGACTCCGTTGTCAAGGCGCCAGAGTGAATGCTCAGATATTTTTCACCACTGTGAAGAGTATATTGTGCTATCCTCATCGCCCGCGAACGGAAACATGCATATCAATCAGCATAAAACAAGTTTCTTGTAAAAACGGATCATTATTTGAAACAAGTTCAATAAAAGCTTGTAAAAAGTAAGAACGCCAAATTTTTTTCAAGATTTTGTTTTACGACTTTGTCAGTTTTATTGATTTATGTATCCATACCAAATTGTAGCGTTCTAGCACTAACAATCACGGAGCAAAGCCTCGGACAGACAGACGGACAGACAGACAGACAGACAGACGGACATGGCGAATCTATAAGGGTTTCTAGTCGACTACGGAACCCTAAAAAGGGTAAAGGTAAGCTCGGATTTTTCTTAAATGAGTTATCTAACAATACCACACCACACACGATGTACCCTAGAAAACTTGGGTCCATATTTTTTTGTATGATATGTATGTATAGTTATACCAAATTACAGCTTTCTAGTAGTGACGGTAGCTGAGCTAAGCCGCAGACGGTCGGACGGACGGACGAACGATTCCTTGTTTACTATGGAATCCTTAAAACCGAAAAAAATGCGATTATTTGCTGACTCGTATCACAATAGATGTCCTAGCTTGTATAGTTTTCCTGTAAATTGAGAAAATTGTGCCGAGGCGAGGCGATGCTGTCCCGATGCCGATAGGTGTGCGTTACAGTATGGAATGTCTAAATAATTTATACCAAAAAAGCCGACTCCAATTTTGTACTTGCTATGCCCCAATTTGTGGTTTCCGTAAGCCAATGCTTGGTTACCTACAGAAAATACCGAAATCGGCATATGCGTGCCTATCAAATTCGAGAAGTTCCCTCGATTCCTCCTAGATCCCATCATCAGACCTTCACCAAATTTATATGGGACCGATGTCGGATACCCCGATATCTTGGTTTAAAACTAAAAAAAGAATTATCAAAATCGGCTAACGTGGTCAAGATACATACATAAAAAATAAAATAAAAAAAACGAGCAACCATGCAGACGAACTAAGTACCTCCATCCTTCTATTGAAGTCGGTAAGCAAGTAAATTATTTACAAAAAAACACCGACTCCAAACTTTGCCAGACCCCATCCTCTTGGTATATAATTTGAGGAGTTCCTTCGATTTTTCCAAGATCCCGTCATCAGATCCAGACTTGGTGACAATGGGACCAACTAGAAAATACACCCTTTCAAACAAAAAAAGATTTTTTGAAATCGGTCCGCTAGTCTCCGAGTAATCGGTGAACATACATAAAAAAATCCGGCGAATTGAGTTGAGAACCTCCTCCTTTTTTGAAGTCGGTTAAAAAGAATACTGGACGGCTCGAGTTGAGGCGTGCCCAGTGGCTATGACGTGCGTGTGCGGACGGGGGATATGATGGGTGTTTGGGGGTAGAGAGGGAGAATGGTGAATTTCAATGTACTCTATTATCTTACGTACGTATTTATAATGTATTACTCTTTACTGCATCCTAGCTGGGTTTTAAAAACTTAACAAAATATTATTGGATTAGATATATTATGTTATGTAACAGTAGCTTTTCGGTGTAGGAAAACATCGTGAGGAATCTGGACTAATCCCAACGTCTAGATTTCCCTCTGGGATGGAAGGTCAGATGGCAGTGGCTTTCGTAAAATTAGTGCCTACGCCAAATTTTGGTTGACAAATACACTCTACTCACTAGTTAAATAAACGGATACCCGGGCTCCTTACGGCACAACCGGGAAAAACGCTAGGAGGATGATGATGTCTTCCTCAGGCAATGACTAGAGTAATTGCCATCATCACCTTAATTTCACTCATGCATCACTTCAATTTAACCAAACCGTGCCCATATCTTATTATCTTGCTTTCTAGTATCCTATCTTTCATTCTATAACAGTTCCTAATTACATTTTTTCCTGATGATGATGATGATGATTCCTAAGTCCATTTCATTGTTTCACCCCGCTTAAAATATATATACTCGTAAAAACTTTGTGGATCGTGTTGTAATTCCAGCCTGTTTGATATTTTAGAGTCTAACTATGTATTGGCTTTGGCTAATAGTATTAAGAGTCCGCAGAAAGATCGGCCAGTCATGTTTAGACCGTGTAGTTCCGTGGTTTTCTGGAGCATTTGGACCAACAGGTGAAAGCGAAAGAAAGTACCAAAGTGTCCATAGCTACATAAACTTTATGAGTTTCACTATACTCATACTGAGTGAATAAATGACTTATGATATGAATTACGGATACTGAAAACGTATTATCTTACATTTCATATTATAATAAGTAAATAATTCAAATACTATTAGGCTCCTATCATTCAATCTTCTAGCAATCTACAAACGTATTTGCCGTTACCTCAGATTTACACAATGACAGTCATAGATACAGGAATCAACATTGTTACGAGAATTCCATACTTTCAGTACCTTATTTCCGTACCTATCCTGAAAATACGAATTACCATTTAAAAAGTTACGTTACTAAACGAGTTGAATATTGAAGAAACATGATCTACGACATGCTATGTTTAGATGTCGTTCCCGTACTGCATAGACGCGATGTTGTTGGTAGGGGTAGTCGCCGCGCTTGTATGCTGGTCAAGATACGTACATAATTATACCTTTTATTGGAATAGCTGTCAGAATCCAAGAATGTAGTCTAGTTTCCAGCTAGGAAGCTTAGATTAATTTAAAAAAGCGCGTATTTACACAACAACAATAGCGAAGTGGCCTGGCGATCTGGTCAAAATCGCGGGAAGCCATTGGATGAGGGCGGCGCAAGACCGGTCAATGTGGAAAATAGCATATTATGATTATTTGATTATTAATGAATGACTTTTGCTTACCTTAAGCACATCAGGGCTAGCTGATATTTTTTACACTATGAATTATATAGTAATAGTTATTATATAGCTATGGCAGCACCGTAATGAACCGTATTAATGATAAAACTTATTATTTGTTGCAATGCGGATAAAATATCGATGTAATAGATAAAATAAAACCAAGGACGAGCCCAGATCAAAATAAATTTGACTTTTTATAAATTGACATAACTGTCATATTCTTGCAAATATCAAATATGACAAGTGGGGCCCGATGACGGCGATGATATCCGAAGATTAGCGAAACGGTAGCCTCGGCACGGGCCGCCTCGGAAACGGGCCGTCACGTTGAGGCTCGGTGGGCACGACAACGATGAATGGTAAACTCGTACGCGGCCCGGTGGCCGAGCCTCGGACGCGGCACGTCCCGTTGCGGACTCGGGCCGGCCCGGAAGCGAAATTTATAGCACACCGACATGCAAATAAGCTCGGAGACGGAACGTTACGTTGACGGGCCGGCCCGGACTCGGAACGGTCTACTGTGAATCATCCTTTATATAGGATTATTTTGCCAGGTCAGTTTTTTTATTTAGAAGTTTTTTACGTCTCTCGGGATGTTCTCATCTGCAGGTCGCATTTCTCATCAGAAATGTTATATAGATTTTTTTGTTGAATCAGGTTTAGGAAATTTTAAAATTGGAAAAATATACTAAATTTTATCGTATGTATTTCTGGATGTGGATGGCGTTACCAGCGACATTATAAAAAGCTTCGAGCACTCTATTTACCCAATATTAATAAAGTAATTATTAGGACCCGGGTATTTCCTAAAACTACGACCAAGACCCCCGGTGGTCTATTTGTGCATTTATCACGGATATTTGTTCTTGGGTCTTGGATGTTTTCTATGTATTTAAGTATGTATTTATCTATATAAGTATGTATATCGTTGTCTAGTACCCATAGTACAAGCTTTGCTTAGTTTGGGACTAGGTCGATTTGTGTAAGATTGTCCCCCAATATTTATTTATTTATTTATTTATATGTACTGGACCCGGGTATGTCCTAAAACTACGACCAAGACCACCGGGGAATGGGCAGCAGCATCCCTGGAGTGCGGTGGAGATACTGCGTTCGCCAACCCGTATGCCAAGCGTGGCGATTATGGCATATACCCCCCGTGAATTTGGGAGAGGCCTATGTCCAGCAATGTACGTCCTTTGGTTGATGGTGAATAAAGTAATTCAATCAAGTACTGTTATACGACGATATAACTAGCTCATGGAAGACTAGTATTATTACACTGCTTTATAAAAAAGGAGACCCGAGAAATATATGAAACTACAGGCCAATTAGTTTGCTTCCTACAATTTATTAAATTTTCACAACTGTAATACTCAACCGTATTGCCATTGATATAGAAGAGAACCAGAGCAGAGAACAAGCAGGCTTCGGAAAGCACTACTCGAGAATCCACCATCTGTTCACTGTAACCTTTAGGGAAGGCAGGGTCGGTTGTGATGACGACAACTTCATGTCCACGTTTCGCGAGCTCTTGGGTCAAAGGTCTGAACACTACTTGGTGACTTATCGACGAGGTTGGAAACACAGCTAAAATTCTGCTCGCTTCTGTGCTCGAACCCACAAGCGCACAAATGCACACGAGGCTAATTAGCGAAAACATATTTGACAAATTGGCTCGGCCAATTGGAGTACTACTTTATATAGCAAAGTCAACGGTCACAGTGGCGTGACACGCATGATCTTGTGATAGTTATATATACTATCGGATGGTATTTTTTATCCAAAGACGGTGGCAAATAAGCTTACGGCCTACCTGAAGCATTAAAAAATATTTCAGACAAAAAAATAGAAGTGCAAAAAATATAGAAAAGAAGAAACTGAGTGACTAACATATCTATCAACGCACAGCTCTTACCGCTGGTTCTAGAGATTCCAAATTTGGCACGTAGGTTGTTTATGGTCTAGGGGTGCACTAAGAAAGGATTTTTCAAAATGACATTTGAGATTTTTCTATGTGACAAACTTTGTAAGGTGAGATAGATAGATAAATAATTTATTTGCTCACCACAGTCATGCACACATGTTAAAACAATAAAGACAAAAATAATAATTCGTGAAACTTCAAAATAACACAAACGTAACACACAAATGAAAACGGAGGGAAACATAATTTATAAACAGTTAGTTATCTTAATTGTCTAAGTGATATGTTTGTGTGCACTGCAGCAAGACAAAAAGGTTCCAACTCAGTGTGTAGCTTTGCTCGCAATTGAGCAAAACACTGATATTCTGTCAGAACCCAAAAGACATATGTGTAGAATATATACAGATGGACAAACATACATAAATAAAAGAACGAATATATCCGAAAAATGTAAAATAACGTGTAACGTGTGTGTCTATTTATAAATAAATAACTTAAAAAATAAATATAAAGGTAAATTCAAAGAACGATAGTGGGTAGTGGAGGTGGTGGTGCAGTGGTGTTTGGTGGAGTGGGTGGATGGAAAGAGGAATTGATGTTGTCTCTCTTAAGTTTCTTTTCATTGAATGTCATATCTTTGTTAATTAGTAGTTATGAAATTATTTTTATTACGTTGTGTTTATCTATTGTATAATACACGTTTTGACATGTAAAAGTTCAGAATACATTTTGAGTTTTGGAAGCAAAAGCGCGTTCTCCTTTATCATTATTGATTGCTTTTTTTATCAGCATTATTTCACATTATTATTGTTTAATTATTACGTATACTTTATTTTTAATATTTTCTTTAGTATGCATCGCTGCCTAAATGTAATGGTCACAAATCAGATCATCATATTGATATACAACATCTACAGCAAATAATGTACTCATAATTCTTAATATTTACGGTCAAATGATGTACAATTTTTTTGATGATCTTTAAGTACATTTTACCAAGTTGTTTGTAAGAAAATAAGACCACAACACGTCAAAACGCCAAAAAACATGTTTTCAGACTAAAAGTCTAGTTAGGTTGGGTAATCGGTTGAATTCTCTGAACCTTGGCGTACAATATCGATTGCAGTGAAGTTCATTGCCGCATATAATGGCCCGGTTCTTTATAATTCAAGAACGAACTGCCGCCGGAGTACTGGAAGATATGGGTTAAAAATATTCTAAACCAGATATGAGGAGATAATAATAACTATGTACCCACCTGAATCCAATGTTTCGCAACTTAGTATTTTGTTATAGAAATTTAGGTACGAGGATCGGTTGATAAGTTCTGAGGCTAAGGGTTTTTACCTATCATAAACTCGAAAAAATGAAATTCCGAATATTAAAATCCTGAAGACGTTTCCCTTTTTATTAGTTAGGCTAAATTTTGTTCGCCCGAAATTACATGTCCCTTAATATTATTTAACCAATTCTCATTTCGTTGCATTTTTTTTCGCTTATGATTTGAATAGACACTTATTAAAATTCCGAACCATCATTTGTCAACAAATTTTTGTGCTGAAAAGTAATAAGTCCGAAATTGTATTATTCCGCTATATAGAAAGATCGATATTGTAGAATAGGTTCTGCCATAATGTTAACGACTATTTCCACTCTGGGCACTAGGTTACTAATGAATAGGTTCATTAGCAACCTAATGTCCATAAAAAATATACAAAAATTAAATTTTGTATTTCGAAACCACATCTCGAAACTCAAATAGTTGATTTTTTTAACAGATCGTGTCTATTATACACTACACTACACTACACACACACACTAGGCTACACTAGGCTATACCGATTGTCAACATAATTTATACTAATACTAATATACTAATCTATACTATATAATATTATAAAGCTGAAGAGTTTGTTTGTTTGTTTGAACGCGCTAATCTCATGAACTACTTGTTCGAATTCAAAAATTCTTTATGTGTTGGATAGTCCATTTATCGAGGAAGGCTTTTTAACATCACGCTGCGACTAATAGGAGCGAAGACGCGGACGAAGTCGCGGGCAACAGATAGTATATGATAAGATGATCATTAACTTCTCCACGCAGACGCCACGCAGACATTTCATTACTGATAAAATAATTTGATGTTGATACAATTACAGATAAAACTTCGATAAATTTGCTTTGTCACGATTGTATTTGAGCTCTGTGGTTAAACAAGGGACAGATAACATTAATATAATGGCTTTGTCGGCCGAGTTACTTTTTGGGTTCTGCAGCAAAAGTACGAACCTTAAGAAGTTAGTTTATGCGCACCTCTCTTTATATCTATCTGTTTGAATATGGGATTCTACATACTCGTATTCCGAAATGCTTATTCATATATTGTCCACCAAGTTTGGTCGGAGGTCAGTTTCTGCAGCGAATATGACCGGTGCATGCCGTGTCGAAACGTCGGCAATTAAGGTAAATAATTTTCGCGCTAGACCCGTATACGAATATTTTTAAGAATATTGGCATGCTGTTCATTCTCTACGGCTACATGCTGTTTATACAATACAAATACATTTTACACCACACCTTGCCAAAAAGCGCGTCCGGAAATCCCACTTTTTGGCCAAGTGGTGACGTAAAATTGTGTATAAAACACGGGTCGTAAATAGCTATTATTGCACACCTCACATAAATGAACTAGTAACAAACATAATGTCCCGTGCTCCTAAAACTTTTGCGCTTCAAGTGTATAGGAACAATACTTCTTTTTACAATCCTATTGTAAGAATGTGTCGTCAATATAATGACCTGGTATTGAAACATAATGATATTGACATATTCGACTCGCGACTTACGATTTTCAGGAGGCAGATAGTCACAGTTCTTGGTCAAAGTACTCAGCCGCTTAAATTAGCTTAAATTGGTTTTTTGATTGATTTGTATTTCTTTTTTAGTCATGTGTCTACTCAATTATCTGTTAGTAGCTTGCTCAAATATATATTATATTATATTTATGTACTTATATGTATCTAGTTTAGTGTAGTTTTAGTTTTACGCTCGCTGTTACTTTTCATCATGCTGTGCATACATATTTTGGATAGCATTCAAATCAATACCTGCGAACTATTCTATTTTTCTGTCAATGAATGTTGTCTGTTTTGTGTGCCTATTAAATAAATAAATAATGAAAACGGCAACATGTAAGTAGGTAGGTAAAGGTGAGAAGGAATTAAAAAAATATTAACAAATTTTGCCCGTCTTATGTCAAGAGGGAGAGAGTTCCACAATTAAATGGCTTTAAAGTGAACGGACAATTTGGAAGAGGAAGATGACACTGTTAAAAGCAAATTAATCGAAGATCTAAATGAATTAATAGGTGAATCGCTCCTTAAGAGAGCGGGAAATCGCAGAGTTGAAAACTTGATTACGGATGATTTTTTTAAAATTCAACCACCAAGGGGGTGAAATAGGGGATAAAAGTTTGAATGATTTTTTTTATTCCTTGGGCATATTTGCAAGAAATTTCTTATAAATTGAGTACGGCAAAAATAATTCAACTCCTAAGTGGGTTAAATAGGGGATGAAGGTTTTATATATAAAAATTTAAAGTTTCGCACACGTATTCCTCTTATGACGTATGTTTATGTGAAACTTTATATTCCGTTAAAAGGCCTACTTAAAACATTTTATAAGGATTCTAATTTTAGTATTTTTTTTTAAACCTCAACAGTTATAAGTACTTTCAAGTGGTTATTGTGCAAATATCTTAATGCACAATGCTTTCGATCTGCTACAGGGAATAAGTGTAGATGAAATTAAAGCATGCTTAAAAAAAATCTATTTTGTGGCCTTCAGTGAAAGTGTTACGGAAAACTACGAGAGTACACTTGGGAGGTCACGTTTCTTCTGGTAAATTTTCTGATCTTTACCAGATGACCAGTGCACTGTCGTGACTACCGTAAAACAACTGATAGAAAAAATTATCCCGCTGTTGCCCATATCAATGAAAAACCTACGTCATGGTTATGCGAAACGGCCATTCTAACGTCAAAAAATAAGCAAGCAGCGGCTATTAATGATATCTTGCTCAAGTCGTTTGAAGGGGATGACATAGTTTACAGCTCAATTGATACAGTGATTTGTAAAGATGATGTCGTTCATTACCCTGTCAATTTTTTGAATTCTTTAAACATGCCGGGTCTTCCCTATCCCTACCATAAAATCCTATTGCGTATTAGTACAGAAATTTAAAACCGCCCAAAATGTTGTAATGGCTCTAGATTGCAAGTCAACGCATTGCATCGTAATAGATTAGATTCGATTTATTTATTTCTTTTAGGAAATTACACAGGTACTAGACAATCAAAAAATAAAATGAATTCACTAAAAGATCGTCAAAAAAGAAATATAAAAACAATATAGTAGAGGCCTCTATATAAACCGGGCCTACTCAAGGAGAAACAGTGTTTATACCACGTAACCCACTGATTCCCGATGACATTTCCTTTGACTTCAAGAGACTGCAATTTCCCCTGATAGTGTGTTTTGCCATGACGATAAACAAGTCACAGGGTCAAACTCTTAAACACGCTGGTGTAGATTTGAGACAGGACTATTTATCTCATGGCCATTTTACGCGGCATGCTCACGTATTTCCTCATCCAGTAGCCTGATAATACTGGCACCTTCTGGTGAAATCACAAAAAAATATATAAAGAAATATTATGAAATCTAGGTTTAAATAAAAGTCTAGGTCCGTATAGGTTTTAATAAAGTTGCTATAAAGAAATGTTAAAGAAGTCCTAAAGTAAACGTGCGCGAGCAAAGCCGCGGGTTAGAGCTAGTATACAAATTTTATTTAGCAGGAACCCTTTGATATTTAATCAATTTTGATTAAATATCAAACATGATGACAAATGTCGCTACAATCATCTCACAAGTTACAAGTCATCTCAGTATAATATAAAGTAGCGCTTTGTATGACTGAGCCGAGTTGTGAACTATGTCTCGACTAATAAGCCTCGCGTGCATCTGTGCGTTACTTTGTTCTAGGATAGAAGCGGCCAGAATATTAGCTGTGTTTCCAACCCCGTCAATAAGTCACCAAGTAGTGTTCAGACCCTTAACGCTTGAACTCGCCAGACGTGGACATGAAGTCGTAGTCATCACAACTGACCCTGCCTTCCCTAAAGGACAAGCTCCAGCCAACTTGACAGAGATTGACGTGCATGATATATCGTACGAACTCTGGAGAAAGATGTTAGTGACTAACAAAAATGGAAATCAAAACGACATCAGCAAGCAAGTAGAATTGTTCAATGATATTTGTCTTCAAATATTTGAAGAACAAATGGCAGTTGCTGAAATAAAAGACGTGATTAAAAACCAGAACAGTACTTTTGATTTACTGTTGGTGGAAGCTTGGATGCGGTATGCTCTTGGATTTTCACACGCTGTCAATGCGCCGGTTATAGCTGTGAGTTCTTTTGGTGCTGTTTTCGATAACTACGATGTTATTGGAGCTCCATCACATCCGTTGCTGTACCCTCAAGCGCTGATGACCCGTCTCTACAATTTATCTGTATGGGAAAAATTTAGGCAATACTATACTTTTTATTCCGTAATGAATAAGTACAAAAAATTGGAGGCACGTGAAAATGTCGTAATGAGGAAAGTTTTTGGTGACGACACCCCTGATTTGAGTGAATTACAGAATAACATCGGTATGCTTTTTTTAAATATTCATCCCCTATGGGAAGGCAACCGTCCTGTGCCTCCTGGAGTGATACATATTGGAGGGATGCATCAAAACCCAGAGAAGCAATTGCCTCAGGTAAGGACCATTTATGAATACACATAGAAAATAATGTCCAACAAAACTGGCATTCAACTAGATTGCTTTTAAATATACAACCCGTCCGTCCGCATACCAAGCGTGGCGATTATGGCATTTGCCCCCCATGAAAATAGGGGAGGCCTCTGTTCAGCAGTGGACGTCTTTTGCTGATATGGTGGTGATGGCTATTAAATATGTATTACTTGTTAGTTTTTTCATATTTGTTATAATGTATGGTCACGAAAGGTTTTTTTTCGAGTTTGACTTTTCTCAGTAAAAATACTGAAAGGTATCCTTCTTTTTTTCGAGCCTTCCTTTAACAAATAAACCTTTTGTATTTTTTTTTATGAAAAAAAATTGGTTGTTTGTAAAGTAGGTTTACGATCGAGATGTTTACGTGATAACGTCTTACTTCACTTGCACTTCACTTATACCTGCGATCGCGCTCGTGAGGTTTTGGTGTGACACAAGTTTCTGAACATGTCACCCGACTAAAACGATTTTAAAAACGTTATCACGTCAAAAAATTAATTACATTTGAGCTTCGTCTGGTCGAGCTGGTGGAAAATTAAGTTTTTTTTTTAAGGATCTAAAGCAGTACTGTGATTCTTCCGTGCATGGTGTGATCTATTTGAGTTTTGGGACGAACGTTGACACATCGGTTCTGCCAGTAGACAAGATACAGACTATTATAAAAGTATTTTCTCAACTGCCTTACGACGTCCTGTGGAAATGGAACCAGGACGAGCTTCCTGGACGCAGCAATAATATCAAGATTTCAAAATGGTTTCCACAATCTGATCTTCTTAGTAAGTTTTCATTTTATTTTTAAGTTTTTCTGAATACCTACGTTATTTTATATTTTTGCTGTATAAACCAAATACGGGTACTATCTCTTACTTACACTATTAACACCCCTAGTGTAATATAAAAATCTTTAACAATTAAACAATATTGAATTTGAATCCTGTAACGGCATACATTTCTGATTACCTGAATGGTTTTTCTATAAACATTCTTGAACAAAGGTTCAGTGCCCATTAATTATACACCTTACACGAAACCTTTCTAACACATTTGCTTAACATATCGTTCATACCCAAGTACGTCAAAGTGACAAATCTGGGGCGCTACCGAGCACCGGAAACGAACTATCTCCCTCTCTGTCGGCCGAATACGCTACTGTGATTAGTGTGACGCGACAGAGAGGTAGACCGTAGCGCTCCTGTGTACCTGTCATAGTCGCCAATGTGTTTGTGTCATTCCAATGTCGAATATTGTCATACTTGACATTAACTTTTGGTTACCTCCACGTGAACACTTAAGGCCCTTTTGCGAATACAAAGGGGAAGTCACGAAAGGTGAATCCTTGGTGATATAATTAATTATTTTGTATGAATTTTTTTGAAAAACTAAATATGCTACGTCGTTTCGATGAGTATACACGGTTATATGCCTGAAAGAACGGAAATCAATAAAACACCCTGTATATGTGTATATGTGTATATGCGCTCTTTAGCGATAAGACCGCCTGTTGTCTACCTCTACCTACATATTACTGTTTTTTTCTTTTTTCTGTTTGTAACGATTCATTTGTGTGAGGTGTGCAATATAGAGTATTCGTATCGTATCGTATCGTATATGCGTCTGCGACAAAATACAACCTCTTTCCATAAGGAAGGAGTGATGCGCTTCTTCACGGGTTGATAATTGTTGTTAACAAAATTTTGACGACGGATATCCGATAACAGGAAAAAATTAATATCCTTAAATATAGAACATCGAATAGTAATCAGTCATTTATTAACGAGAAATCATATTTAAATACAAATACACAACATACAACAAAACATGATAACGATAACAATACGATAACGATAATAATGTCAAATAATAAAGATGTCAACATTAAATGATAACATCATCATCATCCTAGCGTTATTCCCAGTACAGTTGCATTCTGACGGATTCTTGGGGTCCGCTGCCTAATCCCAATAATTGGCGTAAGCACTAGTTTTTTACGGAACCGAATGCCATCTGACCTTTCAACCCAAGGGGGAAACTAGACCTTATTGGGATTAGGCTTTGTCAAGTGAGTATTTGGCTGTTAGAAGTTCTCAAGCCGCCCGAAGGTCTCTAACTTGGCTTAACGACTGTTATCATAGACAGCAGCCGGGATTAACGGCTTAACGTGCCTCCCAATTAGTGGACGTCCTTGGGCTGATATGGTGGTGGTGTTGGAGTAATTTGGTTTATTTATAAAGTAATATTGAAATTTTCTTTCAAATGCCATATGTGGTACTTACCTATATGTTCGTATTCATCTACCTTTCTTCGTGAGAAGAATAAAAGTACGCTTAGGTTATATGGTTAAATTTGCGCACATATGATGTAACATAATCAATTTAATTTTATAGGACATCCAAAGGTCAAACTTTTCATCACACAAGGCGGCTTGCAATCAACAGACGAAACTATTACTGCTGGTGTGCCAGTCATAGGCATTCCGATGTTGGGTGACCAGTTTTATAACGTGGAGAAGTACGAACATTACAAGATTGGAAAGAAAATATACCTGGACGATCTCAACGAAGACATACTTAAGGATGCCATCAAAACCGTCATTGAAGATAAAAGGTTAGAAAAAAGGGATTTGTATATATCCTGACATTGAAGAATTAGTACATCTCTGTATATTTTTACTCCTATTTATATTTGGCGGACATTAGAGACTATATTTGCCTGTAACTACTTATTTTTATTTGTATAATTCTAACATCGGCTATTATTTAAGTCATGATCATGACCGACTACGATTTATCTAGTAGTTAGCTTTAGAACGTTAAATATACGTAACGTACGTACGTTAGGTATGTAATTTGTTACAATTACATACACGTGCCTGTCATAAAAAATATAACAGACGCGGTATCTATGTAATGATATCTCTAACTACCATATGTTACGTAATAGTAGTACGTTAGACATAACAAAATATTACTAGTCATGACAAAAAAATAACAGGCATAATTATCTCTGATGATACGGATGGTTTTATACAAATTGTTGTGAAATCACATGGTAAACGCGTGTGCAAGTCAAACTAATGTTTATATATGGGTCGCATATTTTCATGCAAGGTTACGCTCGAGAGAGGGAGCAAGGAAACCAATATTAATCTTATTAAAATGCAATCTGATTACGCGTGTTTAGCAAAGAAACGGCAGGATGTTTCCTTTGCCTTTGATGTTTGTTAACATTGAAGTCAGTCAGATTTTTACTTGTTTCTGAAGGATAATTAATAACAAGCTGAGCTCCATACGTTTGATTGTTTCTAGTTACCGTAAGAACGTGGTGCAGCTGCGAACGCTGATGTACGACCAGCCGATGAGCTCGCTGGAGCGCGCGGTGTGGTGGACGGAGCACGTGCTGCGACACGGCGCGCGCCACCTGCGGGCGCCCGCGGCCAACATGGGCGCCTTCGAGTATTACGAACTGCACCTAGTGCTTACTGTGCTAGCTATTGCTATAGCTGTGATACTGTTAGGATCATTTGTATTGAATAAGATTGTAAGATTATTGCTAGTTTCGAGTAGGGTTAAAATAAAAATGTCGTAATTTATTTTTTTGACAACGAAGAGACACTTAAAATGTTTAAAAAAGTCTAAATCTGATCATCTAGAGTTTTTACGCCAAATATTTGATGTTTTTCTTATGTTAGTTGATAAGTATTATTAAAATGACCAATATAAATTAACATAAGTTAAGGAAAAAAGTGACAAAATAAAAATCCCCCAATGTTTATTATTTTTAAAACCTTGATCTTTCTGTCTGTCACTATGCTATCGATCTGAAATAGAACATGTTTTTTTAAGTATTTTTATTTTCTGTGAAAACTTACTTACCGTACCGATATAAGAGGGGGAAAAAGGTTCAAAGTCTAGTTTATGTTAAGTGGGGCGTCATATATGACGGCTTAAATTGCACATTTCAAAAAATATTGTTTTTCTTTCGATTTGTAAAGTAAAATGTGAAAAAAACCCTCTCCCTTAAATCCGCAGTTTACCGAGAAAAAAGAATGAAATTATTGCACAACGTTAATATTAGTATACACCGTGGGTCCTACTAATCCGAAAGATTTAAGCCAACGATTTTAGAGCTTAATTAGAGTATATGATTTGGCATAACATGTAGTCCACCCATAATTGAAGAGATATTATAATGATTTAAAACAAAACAAATCACCAGTTGAAAAATCTTAAGTCTAACACACCCTAAAGGCTTGACGTAGCCACCTACTACGTTTTGACTTGACACTTGTTGTCTTTAACACATTTGCAAGTCACGTTCAGATTTGTTCACGAAGTGGCGTTCAATTAAATTGATTTATTTTGTACTGAAGTAGTAGTTTAATTAAGACAAATATTTGGACCCATATATAACATTATTTACTCGTAGTGTTGTCAAAAATACGTGGTTAAAAACTTTTAAAAAATATACTTATATTTCACAAGCGTCATAGAGAAAATAATTCAGAATAGAGAGCTAACTCCATACATCATTTTTTACTTATTATTTCGTAGTCGACATCTAGCGTCAAATAGCGGAATTATCAGTACTGCTATAAAGATACTAGATGTCACGTATGTCGCTACTAAGGAAAAGTGTATTTCTCAACAATTTACTACTAATATTTAAAGCAGAATGAGTTCAAAACTCCTAGGGCTGATATGGTGGTGGTGGAGTTCAAAACAGAGTTCCGGTTAATCCGGTATTAATATTAGCTAAAAATGGTTGAGCATTCGATTGTTCGTTCGTCACGGCATCTATTGTCGAGTAGCAATACTGATAATTCCGCTATTTGACGCTAGATGTCGACTACGAAATAATAAGTAAAAAATTATGTATGAAGTCATATGGAGTTAGCTCTCTATTCTTACTTATTTTCTCTATGCTAGGGTGCGTCATCGATGGCTATAAATGTATTTAAAATAATGTTACTCGCAACAACGCCCGCTCATTTGATGTAAGTTTTTTTACACCACGTCGGTGGCAAACAAGGGTACGGCCCGCCTGATGGTAATCGGAGCGTCCGAGGGAGGAAATTCCTCTGAAACGTTGCCGTACGCGACCATTGAGTTATATAACAACACTTAATAAATTTATATATGACATAATTTTATTATGTACTAGCTTTTTCCCGCCACTTCGTCCGCGTATAATTCGTTCTCGCCTTAGAATGATTTGTTTTCCCATACAATCTTTCTCAAGCTCAGATGGACATCAGGAACTTAGGGGTGACATGTTGGAGAAGGAAAGCCACGAATAGATCGGACTGGAGATATTTGCTTGACCAGGCTAGCCTAGGGCCCACCCGCGGCTATAACGCCTCAGATGATGATGATGATACAATCTTTCAGCCTTTTTACACCCCCTTAAGAAATGATTACAGCCAATATGACATTCCCTAGAAATCCTATTGTCAAATCGAATGTTTAAATGCTTATTTCGGAATATCAAATGTACCGATTCTAGACGAATGAATCTCGTCAAAAACATTACATGTACATTGTACAATGGTAAAAGTCTCGCCACGCAGTTCTGCCGTAATACGTTATCCGACAGAGCGAGTTCTTCATGTAAGTATGATGACCGAAGGCCGGAAGCAGAGCGGCAAGGCATGCGAGAATAATCACACAAAGCGAGCTTCTCATGTAAGGCTGAGGGCCGAAGGCTTGAAGCAGAGAGGTGAGACACGCGAGGCTTAAGGCCGAGCCTCCCAACAGAGTAGATTCTTCATGTACGGTTGAAAAGGACTGAAAAGCCGAAGGAGAGTGGCAAGGCATGCGAGGCTGAAGGCCGAGCTATGTCGTCGCCGAAGATCCAGTTGCCATATTAATGAGGGTAAATTATACTCCATTCGTTAGTTTTCACGTGATGCCTAGACATATAAACAGACAGACAAACAGACACAAATTCTTAAAACTGTTGAAACGATTTCTGTTATCGATTCTAAGTATCCCCAGCCAACTTTTTATCGAATATCTTCCATGTACAGACTTTCGACCCTCTTCTAAGTGTACATCTAAGATGCTCCAACTGTCTATGCTGACGATTGGGCTGCCCAGCTCAAGTGATCTCTTATATCAAACAGTTTTTATGGTGTGAAGGGTCAATAATTACGTAAAAAATAACGCACGACAAAATTAAATGGTACACCGACGATACAAAGTGTGCATTGAAACAGCTGTTTTTGTATTTAAGCATATGACTAAAAACAATGCCAAAGTATCACAAATGTATTTTGATAAACACGCAAAGTAGAACTAATTGCGAAAAGGTTGTGCTCTAAAATAGCGTCAACAATCAGAAGGAATTATGATACTTCGGTTTTGACATAATGAATCGTCAACTTGTTTACAATTCTGATATGCTTTAAGTTAAATTTCTTGACATGCTGTTATACTCACAATTGGCTGAACTTTAATCGTAGAATGGCGTATGAGGATTAAACCACCCCGTTTCATGGACCTTACTAGCATCCCCGATTTAATATCTCTTTGATGGAAGATCATCGGGATAAAAAGTACACTTATAATATATATAAGTGAATCCAGATTATATACTATTAGCATACAAATCATCTTGATCTGTTCAGCCGTTTTTGCGTGATTCAGTGACAAACATCTAAACATCTAAACTTTCGCATTTATAATATTAAGTATAGGGATTATGGTATAAAGTGAGTGCACATGAAGTGAACGGCAAAAGTAAAATTGTAATTGCATGTTTTAAAAAGACCGTAGTGGCTGGTGCGCACATTGGGCAGCGCCGCGGCACAGCGTGTGTTTACTTTTTTTCAGTTTCTATCTTAAGATTTCACAAATTTTGAATGAGGATGTTTTTTTTTTGTCATCAAGTATATGTTTACCAATTTTCATACCTGTAACTCATGGATTATAGGAGTTCCCATACAAAATTCAACCCGTCTTTTTACCCTCTTCTAACCCAAATCTGCACAATTTTTATAGCCTAAAACCTGACCGGGTATTTACTCGACAGATTAGTAAAGTTTTCATCAAAATCCGTTCAGCTGTTTTCACGTGATGCGCGTTCATATAAACAGACAAACAGATAAACATAAACAGACATAAATTCTAAAAACTATTGGAACGTGTTCTGTTATCGATTGTAAGTATCCCCAGCCAACTTTTTTTCGAATATCTTTCATGTACAGACTTTCGACCGTCTTCAGCTTTATTATATGTATAGATGTATGTATGTATAACACTTTATAGCACATAAAAAAAACAATTACCATCAAAACAAAATAACAAAATACAAAATTACAAAGGCGAACTTATTCCTATAAGGTATTTATTATTACCTTCGAAAAATGAGAAAAATTAATGTAGCACACAAAAACGACAAACTATGCACAAACACGGATATTTAAGAAAAGCAAATGAGATTATTAATACACGTAAAACTAATAAACTTTTCCTCGACAGTATTCAAATATAAATTGTATAAGTACACTATAACATGACTATTCATATCCTACTAATATTATAAACGCGAAAGTTTGTAAGTATGGATGGATGTTTGTTACTCTTTCACGTAAAAACTACTGAATGGATTTTAATGAAACTTTACAATAATATAGCTTATACATCAGAATAACACATAGGCTACAATTCATAAAGATATTGAGTGAATTGTTCAAATACAAATCCCGCGCAGATGAAACCGCGGGCACCAGTTAGTTATTTATAAAATAACAAGCTGGTTATTTTTGTAATAATAATTAATACAACATACATTAAGTAAAATGCATATTTCCAATATTGGACACTGGTTATAATGCTCATTTCGTCTAATACACAGTTGGTATAAATCAGTTTTCGAAAAATATACATTCCACTTTAATACAAAATCTTAAAAATATTATATGAAAAACTGAGTCCGTACTGTATTCCTCTTTGTATTGCAATGCGAAGGCCGGGACCGCACTCGCTGGGTGATTAGCAACGTGATGACGATTTTGGAACAATTTATTTGAGTGACGAAGATTGCAATGCGGTATGATTTTCATTCCGGCTGGATCCGGCCGGATTTTGCTCAATCCGCTTGGTACCGTCTGGATTCGGCTGGATTGGTGTTGGACTACGTATATCGAAGATTTCCCAAAGGTTGTCCGGAGGAGATAGCTCTTTAGCAATAAGACCGCCAAATGCATTTGCGATACTTTGGCATTGTTTATATTCATATGCTTAAATACAAAAACAGCTGTTTCAATGCACACTTTGTATCGTCGGTGTACCATTTAATTTTGACGTGCGTTATTTTTTACGTAATTGTTGACCCTTCACACCATAAAAAAATGTTTGATATAAGAGATCACTTGAGCTGGGCAGCCCATTCGTCAGCATTGACAGTTAAAGCACCTTATATCTATACTTAGAAGAGGGTCGAAAGTCTGTACATGGAAGATATTCGAAAAACAGTTGGGTGGGGATACTTATAATCGATAACAGAAATCGTTTCAACAGTTTTAAGAATTTGTTTCTGTTTGTCTGTCTGTTTATATGGCTATACTAGGCACCACGTGAAAACGAACGAATGGAGTATAATTCACCCTCATTAATATGGCAACTAGATCTTCGGCGACGACATACCGTAAAATGGACTAAGTAGGGTGAAAACTGAAATTCAAACCTCGATAACATTTTATTTTTACATATGAAAACTGAATGGTGTATATATAAGTAATAAGTGTTCCGGATGTTTGTATTTTACATTTTATTTTGGGTAGTTCCATTTCAAAACTTTGACGATAAAGAGGAAAACCCACCTCACCCCGTAGTGCCTCGTATTTGGGTTGAGAGGGGTTTTCATACAAAGGTGATTTTGGAAGATTGTTGGAACGTTTTTTTTATTATGCGTATTACTATAGCTCCATTTTAAATTGGAATACATTATTTTTGTAGCAAAAGCCTTAAAAGCCCTTCTCACCCCCCTCTCAAACCTACTTACCCCGTTTCACGGTAGCTCGGCCTTCGGCCTCGCATGCCTTGCCATCAAGCCTTACATGAAGAATCTACTCTGCTGGGAGGCTCGGCCTTCAGCCCCGCGTGTCTCGCGGTCTCGCCTCTTTGCTTCAGGCCTTCGGCCCTCAGCCTTACATAAGAAGCCCGCTCTGTAGAACAACTAGAACCCCAAATTTCATAAATATAGGTTTAATAATTAGTGAGATATTAAAAACCTAACCCACTTCCAGGTGACCTAGAAAGCTGAAATTTGGCATGCAGCTTGTTAATTGTGTGTACACCAGAAAAAAACAGAAAACAGTGTTTTTTTTTATTACTTTTATTTTTATTATTATTTATGCTAGTTACCTCAGAACTCCGTTTTCGTTCATTTATTAACCGATTTGGAAAATTCTTTTTTTTTGAAGCGGTATACTTCGGGGTAGTCCCATAGTTATCGGGTAAGAATCTGACCTTAGGGTTCTGGAGAAATCGAGGGAACTCTTCAAATATTTAAGGTGCACCTATAGCGATTTGGCTATTTTCTATAGTAACTCGTGAATTTCGCTCTTAAAAAGCACCATTTGGTGAAGATTGACAAAAAGTAATGATATCCAAACAAAAACATAAATGTGAAAATGGGAGCCAAGTTAATTAAGAATATGCGATGCCTGGTTGTCGTCTCCACCGACAAAAGAATTGAGATCTAAATGGGTGCCAAGTTCCGTAGATTCTCTGACATGCTGCCAAGTCCGTCGCTACATTGTCTACAGTATATAAATAAATAAATATTACGGGTCAATTTTTACACAAATCGAACTAGTCCCATAGTAAGTTCAATAAGGCTTGTTTTATGGGAGCTAGATGATGATATATTTAATAGATATATACTTAAATACATAGAAAACAAACACAACACACACAGTAAAACTAATTTACTGCGGCCTAATGCATTTTGAGCCTTAACTTGGCAGTTTTCTATACATTTGTTATAATACCATAATAGCTGTTGGATATTTAAGAAAACCGGCAAGTTAAAGCTCAAAATGCATTAAGCTGCAGTAAATTAATTTTACTGTAAAAAATCTAGTGCCGGACTTGGCACCATTTCAGAGAATCTACGGAACTTGGCACCCATTTAGATCTCAATTCTTTTGTCGGTGAAGACGACAACCAGGCATCGCATATTCTTAATGAACTTGGGTCCCTTTTTCACATTAATGTTTTTGATGGGATCATACTTATACGAAGAACTCGCTCTATTGGGAAAACGTTTTAAGGCAGAACTGCGTAGCGAGACTTTTATCATTGTACATGTAATGTTTTTGAAGAGATTCATTCGTCTAGAATCGGTACATTTGATATTCCGAAATTAGTAGTTAATCATTCGTTTTGACAATAGGATTTCTAGGGAATGTCATATTGACTGTAATCATTTCTTAAGGGGTTAAAGAAGGGTGAAAGATTGTATCATCATCATCATCATCATCTGAGGCGTTATAGCCGCGGGTGGGCCCTAGCCTGGTCAAGCAAATATCTCCAGTCCGATCTACATATCCGTGGCTTTCCTTCTCTAACATGTCACCCCTAAGGTCCTGGTGTCCACCTAAGCTTGAGAAAGATTTTATGGGAAAACAAATCATTCTAAGGCGAGAACGAGTTATATGCGGACGAAGTCGCGAGCAAAAGCTAGTACAATTAATAAATTTAATACAATTAATAAGTAAGTGTTTATTTAAGAGATAGGGAATCTTGTCGACCTTTCGCTGGCTATTAACTGCAAGTGTCATGGGGACATTTGTACGAGCTGCGATCCGGGATGGTCTGTTTATTTAGGCATAATTAGTGTTTAAAATAAAATAAAATCTAAAGTATAAAAGCGAGATCAATGAAACTTAGTGTGTGTCATATATTTCTGAACCACATCTTATCCTGTGAATTTAGGCTCTCTGGTGTTATCTGGGACTAAGATATGTGGGTTTGAAAATGAGACGAAATGTTTCGAGAAAAGGTAAGTAGGTAGTGCCCCGCCTTCTTTATGGTTCGTCTTGAACGGGGCACTGCCATGCCATCTGGTTCTGGTAATGATGACTTTCACAATTTCAATATTAGACAACACTTTATTTTTAAAATTTTCTGCGTGTTACTTATAATTTGATAAAGAAAACTTTGGAACATGTAATGATTAGTAGGGCTGTCAATTTCCACGTAGAGCAATTTTAGGTAATTTTAATTGATCTGAAACCAAACGCGCCTTTTGTGTAATGATTTTTTCTCACGTCTAACATTAAGCATATATTATAGGTGAAATACACAGAAACTCATATAATTAAAATAAAAACTACTACAATATCCTAAAATACAGTAGTCATAGTTTATTAACCAAACAAATGTTGAAAACTTAGATGCTTAGGGGATGAATTTTAGTTAAACCAAAACTCCAACAAAATTGTGCTTTAAGTGATTTCGTTGTATTTTATATTTTATTATGTAAATACATAATTTCTTCCCTGTCTCATAAGAAGTAAAAAAAAAGTTAGTCATAGTTACCCACTAAATGAAATTTTAAATTAGTATAACCAATATTTAGTAAACGCTGCACGTCCTCTAAGCAATATGTGTCTCCTTTTTTAAGATATACGAGTACAAGAGTAACAAGTACATGTACCTAGCCCTAAGAGATCATAAGTGTACCTACTAAACATATCGTCCGAAGACCATAAAAAAAATGGATCCCTTAATACGAGAAAAAAAAGCTTGAGGTAAACAATAGGTATCAACTGTAGGGTATTGAGGTGTTAGAAAATAAAAGTTAGGTACGGTGACGTCCAAAGGACGTTTACCTTTAACTCGCCTAGTGCCAACCCTGAAATGTCGGAGATTGTATGTAGATTACTGGTGCTTGTTGATAATTAACTAATCATTTCATGATAATTATGGGCGTGATGAGTAAGTGATTAACATTCAGGCGATGAGAGGTTTTTTGTTGATTCGAGAATAAGGGTTCACAATGTGACTTTATTTTTTAACCACACCGTATGGGCGAAAACTACATTGCATGATTGTACACTGAGTTTTGAGTAAAAAACTATTTTAATTTAGGCTAAAATAGGCGTCCATATCGTTGTTATGTAGCAGGCGTCAAAATTATGTAGCAGGGGGCGGGGCATATTGCACGTAGAACCGATGGCTGTTGGGGCCGAAAGGTTCTCGAGTGGCGAACACCTGAAGACGCAGCGTGGGTGGTCCCCCACAAGGTGGACTGATGACCTGGTAAACGACGAGCAGCGAGCGTATGATAGTTGCCATTTTATCACTTATCTTCGTGGATAAAACATTCGTCTCGTTCTTACAAGTATGCAATGCAAAAGAGACGGGTGTGTTATCCACCACGATAAGTGATAAAATGGCAACCGTCATACGTCCACCGGGCTCTTCGACGATTTTCTAATAGTTTTTTTTTTTGTGAGAATCACTTTAACATTAATGACATCGATATTTTATCTAGCTGCTCTTACATCACGTGTTTAGCCTAAACTTAACTAATGATCCCTGAGTGATACTACTATGTTCATCACGTTTCGGCAAATCATCATGACTAGTAATGATAATGAATAACTCAGCACTAATTCAATACGATCTCAATGATTTACTATCCACGATTAGAATAAATATAAGGAAGTTTTGTTGTGTAGATAAATTAGTGCAGAAATATGTCTTGTCTCTTCGCGTGTATTTGTGCGTTAGTGTGTTCTTCACAAATACCGCTGTTCACAGAAGCAGCTAAAATATTGGCCGTATTCCCAACCCCGTCAATAAGTCACCAAGTAGTTTTCAGACCCTTGACGCAAGAACTCGCCAGACGTGGACATGAAGTCGTCGTCATCACAACTGACCCTGCCTTCCCTAAAGGACAAGCTCCTGCCAACTTGACCGAAATTGATGTGCACGACGTCTCGTATGAAATTTGGAGAAAATTAATAGCGTCTGTGACTATTGACAATAACCAAGCAGCTTTCGCTGAAGGGTGTATTCAAATTTTCGAGAAGCAAACAGCAGTTCCTGAAGTAAGAGATATTATTAAGAACCAGAACAATACTTTTGATTTATTGCTGGTAGAAGCTTGGACGCGTTACGCTCTTGGTTTTTCACACGTTGTCAAAGTGCCCGTTATAGCCGTAAGCTCGTTTGGTACTATGTTTGATAACTACGATGTTATTGGAGCTCCAACACATCCTTTACTGTATCCACAAAGTTTGTCTACGCGTGTATACAATTTGTCAGTTTGGGAAAAGATCAAGCAATACTATAATTACTATGATTTAATGACCTATTACAAAAAAGGAGAACTAGGAGAAAACGCAGCTGTAAGAAAAATATTTGGCGAAGACACACCAGCTTTAAGCGAACTGCAGAATAACGTTGGCATGCTGTTTTTAAATATTCATCCTCTATGGGAAGGCAACCGTCCTGTACCACCTGGCGTGATTCACATTGGAGGGTTGCACCAGAAAGCAGAAGTGGATATACCACAGGTTTGTTAAGTTTTTGAAAATCATTATATATGTTTTATAGGTGTGTTATAGATTTCAAAAGTAAGGGTAGACCCGTCCGAACATTTTGAAGTGATATGCGGAGTCAGTACGAAACTTCCTAGAGTCAAAGACATTTAAACCTTCTACACAGTAGCTTCTTCTACTACTCCATGCGAGCGTGACTGCTAGCGACCATTGCTGCTGCTATTTAAAAATGAAATTTAACTTCTTTCAAGAAAGTTTTAAATCGTTCGTTGCGTTCGTACATTGGTACCAAATTCCTTGCACTTAAATCGCGCTCGTAGGGACTGTCCTTATATAGTATATATTAGTCAATGTATAGCAACGCATGTTAAAATGCATGGTTTCGATTTGTTTTGCGTTGTACCTTTATCTGTAGTCATATTTTCAGAACAGCTTGACGATATGCACCCCCTGGCTTCTATTATTGGCTATTCACACAATACCGTAAAATATGCTGTTCTTTTCCATAATACGACCGGCGTTATACATATCGACACAGTAATAAGACTGCTAAAAATATGATTTGCTCTCATTTTATTTTTTTCCTATGTTTTTTTACCAAGGACTTAAAGCAGAACCTCGATTCGTCCAAGCATGGTGTAATCTACCTGAGTTTTGGAACCAATGTTGAGACATCGGTCCTGCCATTAGAGAAAATACAGGCCATCATAAATGTGTTCTCGCAGCTGCCTTACGACGTGCTATGGAAATGGAACCAAGACGTGCTTCCGGGGTGTACTGATAACATCAATATTTCAAAATGGTTTCCACAGTCGGATCTCTTAAGTGAGTAAATGTGTACTATTATCTATTTCGTTCTTTTTCTGAATCAAAGCATACTTCGTGTTAAATTATACCTTATTAATACTTTACTATGTGATTCTTTCTTTTTATCTTGCTCTTAACATTTGATCGCTGAGTATTTTTTTTTATATTATTTGAATCCTTACTCCTCTATTTAGGGTGAAAAGAAACGCACTAAGGACATAATTTTAATATCAATGGTTTAAATTTAAGGACATACTTGTAATATCAATGGTTTAATTTTTGTTGATTTAAGAACCGATAATGGGCTTATTTTAGTTGGTATGTAAAAACTACATAATATAGTATGATTAAAACATTTTTTTTAATTTATAGGACATCCAAAGGTGAAACTTTTCATCACACAAGGAGGACTACAATCAACAGATGAAGCAATTACTGCTGGGGTGCCATTAATAGGTATTCCTATGTTGGGTGACCAGTTTTATAATGTGGAGAAGTACGAATATCATAACATTGGGAAGAAAATATACTTTGAAGATCTGAACGAAGACATACTTAAGAGTGCTATCAAAACTATAATTGAGGATAAAAGGTAAGTACTAAACACTAAATAGGGTTTAAAACGTCGTGATTTTTTGTACCTACTTAAGAACTACGGAAGACATATGTCTTCGGCCGGCAACCCCTTTCGTCCCGGCCTCTGTAGTAATGTACTATTGCTACTCCAGTTTTGTAATCTGTCAAATTATCAATTAAATAACTGACAGCAAGGTGCTGCAGCTGTTTATTACAGCATTATACTTTATCATTATACAATAATACCAGGTATGATACTTCGGGGAAATCCAGTAGTGTGGGTGACACTACGTCATCACTTGTATTCGATTCCGTTTCTGCGGGCATAAGTGTGAGTTGCTTACAAATGCAAGTCTATAATCAACAATTGATTATAGAGGTATGGCTGGTGGGAGAATCATAATCGATTCCTAAACATTATTAATACAACTGTTATTATTTTAATTTTTAAAAGATGCACTCGTCTGTCTCCTTATTTTACCACCATTTTGATTTTTAATTTAAATAAATTTATTTTGTTTTCTTTGATACATTATTGTATACAACGTTACACGTTACGGTCTCAAAATTGTCGAGTCTTTAACAAAACTCGGTAACAGCGCCTCTAGAATTTTAAGAACCCTCATTGTGTAACTGGTGCCTAAAATACTATTTTTAGTTAGTGCCATGGCTTAAATGCACGCTCTTACAATTTTTTTTTTCATTGTTATATTATAATGTGTTGACTATACACGCCTTACAGCCGAGCGCCCACCAAAAGCGGGTCGCTGGCATTGAGAGAGTAAAAACTGACACAATGGTTATAGCTCAACATCTTGTACGAGTAGATAGAAAAGCATTATCTCACTTGTGAACTATCAAAGCTATCCGAAATTTAAAAATAACGTTTGTTTCAGTTACCGCGAGAATATCGTGCGGCTGCGAACGCTGATGTACGACCAGCCGATGAGCTCGCTGGAGCGCGCGGTGTGGTGGACGGAGCACGTGCTGCGACACGGCGCGCGCCACCTGCGGGCGCCCGCGGCCAACATGGGCGCCTATGAGTACTACGAATTGGACCTAGTAATTATTGTACTTGGCATTGGGACGACTGTTTTAATCTTAGGTTCTTTAGTATTATATAAAATTGGCAAGTTACTGCTAAAATTTAAGAGAAGCGTCAAAATTAAAACTGCATAATATGTATTTGTGAAAAGATTTAAAAAAGATACTGGTAGATCAAGTGTATGTAGTCATCCGATACGTATAAATGGGCGGCGTACCTTCTATTTTGATTATTTAAGCCTAAGTAAATAATGTTGAGAATAATAAATGATATTATGCTGTAAATAAGTTTTGTATGATATACTAGTTAGAGAGAATGCTGTATTCCGATTCTAGTTTGTTTATAAATCTAAAATATAAGAATGTAATATAAATTATAAAATCGTGTTTATATTTTAATGCAATTTCTTGCGTCTTTATGAGTAATTAACTGTAAAATTAATGTCCCTAAATCGATTATCAATGACGTCACTTGCTTTGATCAAGCATAGTGGCGTGGTCAAGGTGTTGGAAAGAGTAGTGGGGTTGTTTGTTACCTTGTATTTACGAGTAAGTCTAAATGCCGTTGGAACGAGGATCACTACTTACTCGACTTTTGGTGTACATTGTTACTCTGCCCAAATAAAAACTGATTATTACAATTATTACGTTTTCTTCGTAATATTATCCAAGAACATGGAATCCAGTGAGGCTGATGGTGAAACAACGCCGACATTATTATTTTATTCTTAATTTATAATACATAAGTTTAAAAATAAATAAGTGAATAATAATATTATTGAGCATTATAATATTTATATATTTTTCAGAATAATTAGTTGGTTTTAAAAATTATTTCTGCGCCACCTATTGTGAATTGAGATTATTAGATTAGATTTCCGCTACACTAAGGTTGCCTGGAAGAGATCGGTCTTTAGCGATAAGACTGCCAGTTGTTTGCCTTTACTTACTGTTATTATGTAATGTACTGTCTCCTTTAATAGAGATGTGCAATAAAGAGTATTTGTATTGTATTGGGTTAATGTCACTTTTTAAGATTACCTTACTTTTAACATGTTGCTACGCTACTCGAGTAGGTTCCTAGTTCCAAGTTCGTACTGGTTAGATTTTGTACGAAACGGGTAGGTAACGGAACGAAGTTCGCCGGGACCATAGAGAAAATAAGTAAGAATAGAGAGCTAACTCCATACATCATTTTTTCTTATTATTTCATAGTCGACATCCAGCGTCAAATAGCGGAATTATCAGTACTGCTATAAAGATACTAGATGTCACGTATGTCGCTAGTCGCTACTGACGAAAAGTGTATTTCTCAACAATTTACTACTAATATATAAAACAGAATGAGTTCAAAACAGAGTTCCGGTTAATCCGGTATTAATATTAGCTAAAAATGGTTGAGCATTCGATTGTTCGTTCGTCACGGCATCTATTGTCGAGTAGCAATACTGATAATTCCGCTATTTGACGCTAGATGTCGACTACGAAATAATAAGTAAAAAATGATGTATGAAGTCATATGGAGTTATTACTTATTTTCTCTATGGCCGGGACAGCTAGTTTAACTATAACAGAATAAACTGATACTGAGTTCCTTATAGGTGACGGTATATTGTTCCATCACTTTGTGGCAGGGTATCTAAAATTGCAAAGAAATGCCGTTGTGCTGTACCATGGACATACGAGAAGGGTAGCTACCCTAGTATGGGGCTGTGGAAAAATCAATTTATTATGTAGATACTGGGGCGTAAGGGTCTTCACAATACCAAAGATCATACAGGCAAAATGCAGTGAATGTCGCGACTCCATATTCATTAGCCTGCTAGTATTAGGCTCAGGTGTTACATGAGTAGGAGGGATATAGAAGCAATATCGAGAACACGCATTCTGCACGCGCTGTAGAGATAAACAACGATAGTATAGCCCGCCCCTAAAAAAAAATTCAAAACACTTCAATGTATTTTGTAAAAGTGTAGCACCACCAAGACTCCCAACGCATGTGTGCGTGCTCAGACAGCCGTCAAACAAACAAACACGCTCTTTCGTAACGATGTGACAAAACACATCGTTACGAAAAAGTAATTTGAAAGGACGGGCCATGTTAATCGTAGTTTATCTCTATTAGCTTTTTAATTTGATACAATAGGTAACCACCAATAACCGTGTCAGCATAGGTTAGAAAGGATAAGAGATTCACAGATTGAGTATGAGTAATTCGTACATTTGAATTTAAAAAATTACGAGCCCGGTTTACCAAATAAAGTCGATAATAGTACATTACTACAGAGTTCGCTCGGCCGGATAGGTCTGAGACGGGCAACCCCATATTTCCCGCTAAAGTGCTTTTTTCAAACATGCAATGAAATAAACAACAATAAAAGTTTTATTTTTAATACGCATAGTGGCAGAATGTCATGATGCCTGTGCCACAAATTTATGTGGAATGGAAATTAAAAAAGAGGACTTTGCCGGCCTATGCCTGCAAGATTTGTATATAATTCCATTAACGACCTCTTGTCCTAGCCGCACCTGAAACGTCATACTTCGCAGCCGATTATAAGCAACATAACATCAATATTTCATTGCATGTTTGAGAAAAACATATTTTTGTAGTCTTTACCGCATGATTATGGAATTTTATTTTACCTTCCATTAGAATACCCAAATATCTGGCTTTTATAACCAGTCCAGTAAAATCTACACCGATTTAAATCTTAGGGCTGCTGTTAATAATCCGACATCTCTGTAGGGCTCCGTACTAAAAAGGTAAAAGAGGAACCCTTATGGTGCCGCTCCGTCTGTTGCGTCACATCGCTAAATCTCTCAAGAACTACTTGTGCTATCAATTTGAAATGAATAGTTAGTTATAAAATCCGCATAATCTATATTAATAATTTCGTGCAGGGGTAAGGTAGACCCGAACGAGACCTTTCTCAAATTGAAGAACGTATAAAAAGAACGATATCGAGTTGAACATATGTATCTGCAAAATTCGGATTGTCGCGTATTTTGCATTAAAAAGTGTTAATTTTATGACAAAAGGTCGGCCATATTAAATTCATTGGTTGACAGCGTCGGGTTGGGTACGTTCGGAAATTGTAAACTTTGTTTGCGTCCGGTGTGTTGGCCAGGTTGCTGGGCTGCGTTCTGGGTGATGGGCCATCATCGCCCATTGTGTGGATTCGGCTAGCCGCGTCTGTAGCGTTTTGTTTTTGTAGTTTTCAAGCGTTCTATACACCTATCAGCCTAGCTAGCACGATAACTTATACCGTCACGTTATATGGGCGAAATGTATTAAAACGTCACATAAAACGTAACGGTATAATCTATCGTGCTAGCTAGGCTGATTGTCACAACAACCGCCTTCAAAGCGAATGTATGGGGCCTGTTACATGGTTATTATTATCACGTGATACATTCATATCACGTGAATATTGATGCAGAATCCATACAAATTAGAAAACTGCGATAATATTGACACCCCAGTATTGTGATAATATTAATCGTGTAAAGGACACCACTTGAAGTTTGCTGAGTCTGTCCGCCATCTTAAAGCTGCGTCTCTATTTTGTTGTGACAAACTACTAGGTGACTTATGGCTTTTAAACGTCTAGCAAAATTCAATCCCTATCTCGCCCTATCCTATATCAGTACCACTAAGTTTAGTGGTACTGGGGGTCTACTTCGAAATTCGAAATCCTAACTTCATATGGTGCCGTCCCTTTCACTCATATAGTCTATGACAGGAGAGTGAAAGGGACGGCACCATACGAAGTTAGGATTTTGAATTTCGGAGTAGACCCCCAGCTCATGCCGTTCGCCGCGCTCGGACGTTACAGGCGCTACCGCGAACCGAAAACGAAGTATCTGCCTCTCTCTCGCACATGTATATTCGAACGACAGAGAGGAAGATAGTTCGTTTTTGGTTCGCGGTAGGCCCTCAGGCGTCAACTTTAAAACGAATAGGGTATTTTACCATAAGAGAAATAAAATTCAAAATGTAATAAAAACCAGCCAAGTGCGTCGGAGTCGCACACTGAGGGTTCCGTACAACTAAAAAACAAATGTGATTTATCAATATATTGATATTTTTGGTAAAATATACTTCATATATAATAAACATTATCACCTAATTTCAAGTTCATAGGTCGATGGGAAGTTAAAAAATTATATGTGTGACAGACAACACACGGAATGTTCTTTGATTTTCTTCGACCGTCCGCCGCGCTCGGACTAAGGTGCTACCAACCGAAAACTAAATATATATGCCTCTCTGTCGCACTTGCATATTTGAGCGCGGAGAGGGAAATAATTAGTTTTCAGATCGCGGTAGGCCCTCTGGTCTGACGGCTCCTATTCCTGGATGGTGCGCGTATCGGAATGTCAAATACCTTTGGCAAAACTGAACAAGTTGTTAAATAGCTTCCATACAACTCCAAACAATCAATCAATCAATTGCACATCTGAACTGAATTTTAATGAACGATTAGTATTTTAGCTATACAAATCAGTACTGATTACAGTGTCAATTTTTTTATGTGCCTTTAAATACTACCCTTATAAAAATGCTTAGGATTAACTTGCAAAAATACTTACCTTTGCCCGTGATGTCGTCAGCGTAATTTTTTACTCCCTATTCCATATGTTAATCCAGACTACAGACTACATTTCTATACGAAGTTTCATCATAATCCGTTGTTGTAATGTTTTTATTTTATACATTTTTGTACACTATTTCTTTCGTCGTTTGCATAACTGTCACGAATAAATGTTTACTTTATTTCTTTCCTATTTATTTCACCCGAGCGAAGCCGGGCTTTCATCTAGTATGTCCATAAAACTGCAGGTGATTTGCTCTCAGCTTATAAAACTATGGGTAGTACTTCGGCTTCTCTTTGCCATTTGTTACGTAGGATTCACAAAATATGTATGGAGTTAATTATTAACTGTCATTTCTGCTCTTAAATCAAAGAAACTTCACACATAACTCGTATACCTACTTAACTCGAATATGACATTTAGTTATCGAGTGTCAAAATCTCTCCTCTCTCTCTATACTTACACTAGAACTATTATATCCGACCATTCATTACTTAATTCTATTCGAACTGATTATTATTCAATAAACAAAATAACTAATAATTAAATACTCAAAATTTCCAAAATATTCCTTTACATTTTGTCTCCGAAATACTCTGTGGTTCGTGTTGGAAACTTTGCGTTGAAATGTTTGTAAGGCAATTAACGTGTTCTATCATGGAAACGGTAATTAAATTTGTTAGTGAAAGTCAACGACTTTATCGAATTTCTTGCGGCTATTGAGAAAATTAACAAATTATTAGTTTAAGTACAAAAAGAGAAGAAAATAACGAAATAGTAATATGTGAAATAAACAAATGTAATATATTCTTAAAGTAGGACGGAATGGCACTTTTACAAGTCAAAATCTACTAGCGTTTCGGAAAAAGAAGACCACTGTCAAGAAGGAACTCGAAAACCAACTTAGAAACATGCTTCATAATCATACTTAAAAAGTCCGCAGGAAGCTTAGTTCTCCATTCAAACGTAGTTTCGCTCTCATTTTAAAAGAGCATGCTAGTATAACATGAAACTTTGTATACACGATGGGAGCCTGCTATTCATTCTAGGCTGGAAATATAGTTTTTTTACTTGACATTGAAATAGAGAAAAATACAGCGATTATTAAGGTTTCATAGAAGACCTAAAAACTCAAATATACGCTGTATTTTTTATTACAATTTATAGCAACAGAAACTTATTTCTGGCTTAGATATGGCAGATCCCATTGTGTATACAATGTTTCATGTTATTTCAGTATGGCGTTTTAAAATGAGAACGTTACGAACTAACTACGTTTGTATGGAGAATCAAGCTCAGTTATGCGTGGTCCCCCACCCTTCACATAATAAGTAAATGAGAATATAAAGACAAAAAATATTTAAAATGCGTGGTTCTTACAAGAGAACGACCTTCTAATACCGTAATGGTTCAAAAGTGGCGAAATCAGGAGGGTCAGCGCTAACCCACCGATGTAGCCATAAATCATTAAGCCTGATCAAAATTAAATCAAATCATTTATTCTGCTAAAACATACACAAAGTTGGTACAAGTGACATGTCAGTGGTAATAGAATTACATGTATGTATGTTCCGCCACAATACGGCATGCAAAACTTACACTAAATTATAATATTAGCTTAAGTTTACAAATTACAATTTTAATATTTATTTATTAGCCTAAGTTTACCATAAACAAGAATATCAATTTTTAACAAAAAAAATGATAACAATTTGATACAATTAAAATGACCTAAAACATTAACCATAAATCTTCTCGAAAAACTCCTTTAAAGAGTAATAGGGTGTCTAGTAAATAACATTTTAACTTTTTGAGAACTCATTAAAAGTTTTACTATGTTTTATGTCATTACTTAATAAATTATAGATTTTTATTCCATTGTACTCAATGCTTCTTTTAAAATGTATAGAATTAATTGATTTCGGTAAAACAATGTCCCTGTTATTCCTTAAAGCGTGTAATCTATTATTGGTTTTATACTGATATTTAGATTTGTTTTTATAAATAAATATGCTAACTAAGAAGATATATAATGATATGACTGTCATTATTCTATGCTTTACAAACAGTGGACGACAGTGTTCCCTGGGTTTAGCTTTATCGATACATCTTATGGCTTCTTTTGCAATATTAATATAGTATTAATGAGAACGCTGTTTCCCCGGACCTCCAAACCATTTCTTATAATGCTCTCAAAATGTGCAAAATACACTATTTTTAGGTCTGTGGAATTCATTTCATTTCATTTCATTTCATTTCATTTATTGCACAGTCATGAACATAATAATTACATAGTAAGATGTTACAGTAGGGTTAGTCGATTCATGACACCCTGTTAGGGCACACAATAATTGTTACATCTAACTTAACATCTAATATTTATTAAGACATTTGTCGTAATTAATTATTGTGTAGGATAAAAAAATAAAATAAAAAACTGAACAGTAATAATAACATTATAGAATAAATAAGATTAACAATAAAATAATATAACGTTCCATTATTACATTAAAATTTATTATTTATGAATAGGAGATTTTTCATGATATAATTTAAAATTAAATTTAAATTTAAATGTCACAGCCAATTAAGAGTATTGCAAATTTTTACTTTTTATTATTTGTGTTACTGTACTCCGCCAGCCTTTCATCATTTAAAAACTCCTCAATTGAGTAATAGCATTTATTAATTAATATGTTTTTAAGTCTATTTTTAAATAATTTGTCACTTGGTTCTAGTTTGATACTGTCCGGAATTTGATTGAAAATTGAAATACATCTATATTGTGGCCCATTTTTCAAGATTGCTAATTTGGATTTTGGTAGAAGTAATTTGTTTTTATATTGGGCTCTAGTTTTGTATGTTTCCGGTTTTATCGGGAATAAGTCTGGGTGTTTTCGAACAAACAGGGCTGCTTCCATTATAAATATTGAGGGTAGTGTTAACAGCTTAAGTTTAATAAAATGTGGGCGGCAGCTATTAGGAATGCGGATGTTAGCTAATATGCGGATACATTTCTTTTGAATGATGAAAAGCTGGTGAGCGTCCACGCTGGCTCCCCACAAGATAACACCATAACGAAGACTCGAATAGATATACGCGAAATACACAGACAACGCACATTCAAGATTTGTGTTCGATTTTAATACGCTTAGCGCGTATGTATATCTAGCCATTTTAGTTTTGGTATTTTGAATATGGGTTTTCCAGTTTAAACTGGAGTCCATTATAATTCCTAGTAGTTTAAATTCGTTAACCTCTTCAATTTCGTTATTATTTATTTTTAATTGTAACTCTAAGGGCTTCTTTTGGTTGGGTTTAAATTGTATAAATTTGGTTTTATTCAGGTTTATTTCTAGATTGTGGTCCTCGAGCCACTCCTGAACTGTACGGAGGGTGTCGCAAAGTTGTTTGTTACATTCAAGACTATCTGTACCATTTAGTAGCAGGGAAATATCGTCCGCAAACATAACACATTTGACATTCGTGTCCAATATTTTAGGCAAGTCGTTTATGTACGATATGAATAGGGTACATGCCAACACACTTCCCTGTGGAAGTGAGCAGGTGGTCGGTCGCAATTGAGAGGTGACAGCTGTGACCTCCCGGGCCTCGATATCATAGTTATCTATTTGTACAAACTGTGACCGATTTTGTAGGTATGATTTAAGCCATTTGTGGGCGATACCCCGTATTCCCATGTCATGTAGTTTAGTTAGTAAGATTCCATGCGATACTTTATCATAGGCCTTCGTCATATCCAACAGTAATCCGATACCATATTGTTTTGTGTTTATTTTCTCTAAGATTTCTTTTATGTAGTTAAAAACTGCTAGGGTTGTCGAGTGATTTTTTCTGAACCCGTATTGGTTTTTATCATATATTTGATATTTTTCAAAAAAATTATTAATGGCCATTTCGAAAATTTTTGAAACTGCCGGCAAAAGCGCAATTGGGCGATAATGATTAGGGTTATTTGAGTTGCCCCCTGGTTTAATAATCGGTTTTATTATTGAGAGTTTTAATAGATCTGGAAATTTTCCTTCTTCAAAGGATTGATTGGTTAACCACGTTAAAGGTATAACCAACTCATTTGCGCACATTTTTATCAAGCTTGATGGAATTTCGTCGGAGCCGAAACTATTTTTATTTTTTAATTGTTTCATTAACTTAATTATCTCATCTTCGTTGACTGGGCTAATGTAAATAGAATTACTGGCGGGAGAGATAGTGGGTCGTCCGAGCGCTTGCGACCGCGCTGCAGCTGTGTCCGGCGCGGGCGCCGATGACTCACCTACTGACGCGAAGTACTCGTTAAATATGTTTGCTATTTGTTGGGGCGATTCTACAAATAAGTCGCCTATTTTTAATGACATATTCTTGTGTTGTCTAACTTTATTTTTGCGTGTAATTGTGTTTATTAACGTCCACATAGTTTTTGTTTTATTGTTTGATCGTTTTATTTGTAGTGAGTAATTTAGTTTTTTTGAGATTTTAACACTTTTTTTTAACAATCTTTCGTACTTTTTGTAGTAATTGCCTAATATTTCATTTTTTGTTATATTTAGAAAGGTTTTCAGTTGACGTTTATGTTTGCATGACAATCGTAAGCCTTTTGTTAACCACGTTTTGTTTTGGGTCGGTGTCAATAATTTGATTCTTCGCCTTGGTATATATTTATTTAATTTTTTTTGTAGTATGTTATGGAATGCTTGAAAATTTGCGTTTATATCATTTGTCTCAGATAGTACGTCTTTCCAATTTATTGATTTTAAGCCTTGTTTAAATAATTGCTTGTTTTTTACACTAAATATTCTGCTATGTACGAACCATGGTTTCGGTTTAATCGGTGTTGTTTGTATTTCTATTGTTAATAGAATACTTTTGTGATCTGATATACCATTATCTTGAACTTCTACGCTATATTTTGTCTCGTTTGTGAAAACTAGGTCTATACAAGAAGATGAGTTATTCGAGTCTCTTGTGGGTGTTTTAATAATTTGGCTTAGATTGTAACATAACATGGTTTCTAGAAGTCTTCTGCTGATAGCGTTATTAGTCAACATATTTATATTAAAGTCCCCTGCTATAACAATTCTTTTATTTTTATGTCTTTGATGTATGATACATAGTAATTTGTCTAATTGTTCAAAAAAAGTTTCAATTTCTGTACCGGGCCGATAAATGTTTACTAATATTATGTTTTCTTTTGGGATTTCTATAGCGCAGCATTCGAAGACAGACTCTTTGGATAGTTCAGCGATATCTATTTTTTCCACGAACTCGATGCCTTGTTTTAACAGAATCGCCACACCGCCTCCCTGGCGTAAACAACGATTGAATTCCGCTGCAAACTTGTATGTGTCCAATGTGACTAATTTATTTTGATATTTGGCAATCCATGTTTCGGATAGACAAGCTATAGGTACATTTTTGCTTAGTAGAAATGATTCTATAATATGGCTTTTGTTTTTTAAGCTTTGTACGTTTTGCACCAGAACTGTCATTTTATCCACGAAAGGAGTTGGTGTTGTTACTATTTTCCTTATTGCCACGCGTGTTGTTGTCACTCAGCGGGGTTTGTTTTGGTTGTTCGTACGACGGTAAAATACTCATGCTTGGTGTCTCTTGTGATTTATTTAATTCTTGTGTTTTTTCTTCGCGGATGATGTGTTCCTTTCCTTCAATATATAGCTTGTTATTTCTTATGTTTGCGTGTTTGCCTTCTTGTCGTGCTTGTATCATAGTTTCTCGTAGTAATTTTCGTTTTTCAAGAGATTTTGTGTCTAACCATGCAGATACAGCGTAACCTGTATTTTTAAAGCAGTATGCGTTTTGTAGTACGTAATTTGCCATTCGTTTGCTTAATAAATCTATTTTTAGAGGGCGACGGTAACCTTTTTTTCCTACTCTGCTGGCTCCTTCGATGTATCCGTTTATATGTATGTTTAGAAAGTCGTAAAACATGTTGTCCACTCGGTGGCATATTTCTGATTCCGTTTCTGAGTGAAGTTCGTCTAGTCCGTAAAGAATTATTGTTTTTGTTGGTTCGCTGTGGTGATTGCAATCGTGTTGTGATTTTAATTTGGTTTGGAGCTCGAGAAGTTCCGTTTGAAGTTTCCGGTTTTCGCTTTCCAATTGCTCAATTTTTGTGTTTGTTTTTTGCAAATCTCGTTTTAAGGTTGTTTGGTGTGTTGACAATGTAGTGTAGCTTTGTGTGATTTCCTGTTTTAGTTGATTGATAGCATTGCTTATTTCTTGTTTTATTGTGCCTTTCATATCGGCTATTATGGCTTTGTTGTTTGATTCCAGAAGAGTTCTAAATTGATCTAGTGTGATGGACTGTTGATTATCTTGATTGTTTTGTGTAGGTAGGGTGATGGCAGGTGTTATTGTTGCTGCAGGGTTGTCGGAGGATCCGCGTGAGCTTTCATCGCCGTTTATGTCTAACAGATCGTCTATAGACATGGTAGTGTCTTCTAAGGATGGTAAAAAATTTCGATTGCGTACTGGTGTATCGTCATTCTTTCGCCTTCGTGTAATATTTTTACAATCAGGGCATTGCCAGGATATTTTTAATTCGTGTGAGTGTTCTCTATAGTACGCTTGTGTCATATTTGTACACAAGTAATGATATGATCCTTTGCAGGCAACACAAATCAAAAGATCCGTGTTACGTTGGATCAGATTTGGACAAGCCATGCACTTCATATTTTTTTTCTTTATATATTCTAGTGTATTGTAGTTTTACTTAATGTTTTGCTGAGTGAGGTGGTTATTTTTTAATGCAGGTGGGTTGGTGTCGGTATGTAGAAGATGGAAGACTTAGAGCAGCGCGCTAGATACGTCATGCAATGTGCGTGACAGAGACGTATGATCGCGATAATGCCGTCTGACAAACCTGGCCGTTAGCGTAAGCTTCACTTAGTTTATGTCCACAAAACAAAACTATTTAAACACTTGGAGCCTACATATTGTCACTTTAGATTTATTTTCACTTTAAACTTCACTTTGGTTTTGAATTTTAGTGTTTCATTGAATTGTTTTCACTAGATATACAAAATATTCACAGAGCCGCTCTTTTCGCGTGTTGTCAGTTCGGTTTCCAAACTACCTTATGTTCAAAATCTTGGACAGATTTTTTAAAGCATAGATGGAACTAGCCAGTCTCTTTCTTAGTACATCTATTTGGTTCGACCATCGCAATTGATTGTCTAATTCAACACCGAGAAATTTTGTATGTTCCACTTTTGCTATAGGTAGTGGTAGCTCATAGGAAATGCTGTTTGTATGTCTGCAAAATGTTATGTAATTGGTTTTATCTATATTTATTTTAAGATCATTACTTTTAAACCAATGTAATAACTGTGTCCAAGTCAGACTTATGTCAGGTTTGAGTGCGGAAATGTCATTATTTTGTACTATTATGCTAGTATCGTCGGCATATAGGTATGCTTTGCCGAGCGATATATTATATGGAAGGTCATTTATAAAAATAATAAAAAGTAACGGACCCAATACGGACCCTTGTGGGATGCCGCGGTAAATTTGTTTGTATTCCGAATCAACATATTGTACGCATCCTGAATTATTTATACTGCGTATTTGAACATACTGAGTTCTATTTGTCAAGTAGGACGTAAGAAAGTTCAAAACGGAGCCCCTAATTCCATAGTATTGTAATTTGTCAATAAGTATAGAATGATTGACGCAATCGAATGCCTTGCTGAGGTCACATAAGATGCCAGCACATTTATGGCTCCGATTGAGACCTCGTAGGATTTCTAATACTATATCAGTAACTGCTGATCACTTGCTCTCACTCAATCGCAGAGTGCAAATGAACGTATATTATGTACGTAATTAACGTAGAACGTTTATTTTGGCCCTTTTATAGTTTCTTCATCATCTTCTTCTTCTCATTAGTGTACACTTGGCAGAGTAGACGTTGTTATGGGGTTTGTTGCATGGCCTTTTCTCATTGCCTTCCTCATTGAGGCATTTTGCTCGCACATATTTAGGGGTGAATCCATGAGGACTTCCATTTGAGTCGTTATTCGCAAGGGGGAGCGTTCTCTGGATCTTTTGCCATTAACTATCTTTGTTTCTTTGTTATATTAAAAGTTAAAATCATACTTTATTTAAGAGACAGCTTGTGCTTACTAGAGTTATAACCCGAGTCTTCCACCCTGTGCTAACTTAGTAATAGCTTTCGAGTAACATTAGCATAGAAAATGTCTGCCAACTACTTTTGCCTCGAACTTAATGTAAGTAGTTAGCGAAACTTTAACTTAAATGTGTTAAGTTTTGAGTCGCCAAAGAGGAATATTCTGTATATATTTATGAAAGAAAATCAGGCCGAGTTGGTTTAAACTTTGATGTAAGCGTAAAAACTGATTTAATAAATTCAAGAAGAAACTCACATTTAGGAAATCAAGTTACAAAACGATTATTAGGATTGAGGGCAGCTTGCATTTTTAAAAATTTGCTGACAAGCACAGCTAACACAAGGCGGCGCGCGAGCTATCTTGTGCGCGCGATTTTCTATCCCTCTCTATCTAATGGGTACACACAGAAAGTGACGGACAGTCTATCTCGCGCGCGTTATCGCTAGCGCGGCATCTTGTGGTAGCCGTGCAGTAAGCGTGAATGTATTGCTTGCAGCTGCAATATCATAGATAACTTCAAGCTTTCCATACAAAAAAATAACTGACGTACCTTGCACGATCACCGACGGTTTGATTTTACGTATAGGTATACTTAACCGAATGAAAACAAAAACAATTGAAGAGATTTTAAGTTCATAGGAAAGCCGTATATTTTGTCAATATAAAATAAAATAAAAATTAAAGTGCAGAAGCAATTACACGCATAATGAGATTATCTACGCAAATTGACACAGTCATGCGCGAAACGTTACTTACGAAAAACGCCGTATACGCAAAATGTCAAAGACATGAAAAAAGGTAATTATTCTAGTAAAATGTAGGAAATAAAATAAGACCCTTTAAATAATGAGAAAGCCTGGCAAAACGGGTAGTTCAAGTGTTTCGACCTCTTACTGTATAGGTACCTAAGTATATAAATTATCTAAATCAACGATTCTAACAACAATATCATAACCTTACGAGTACCTCATACATTATTAACAAACTGATTAAATTCAGTATAAACTCAAATTAAGATCACCAAATCTACCTTAACCCTTCGAAAATGTAACTATCGACGACGTAAACCATTTTGAACTCTATTGTAATTTAATTAGGTTTACTAATGGTGAGCCTGCTGTGTTGGTTTTACCCCTAATCAAATATTCAGGTATTGTAATTACATATTATATTAACCATAACCATTCAATTTGTAACGCTTATATACACAGAAGTAAATACTAACGTGAACAGAACAGATTAAAAACATAAACAAATAAATAAATACTTATCGGGGGACAATCTTACCCAAATTGACCTAGTCCCAAACTAAGCAAAGCTTGTACTATGGGTACTAGACGACGACTCAAGGATTGAAAACACCTCGTGAAGTATGAATTTTCGTAAAAAATAGGTAGATGTAAAGGGGTTAAATCGATGGCTATTGTCCTCTGATAGTACAGAGTTCCATTCTTCATCATCATTATCATCCTAGCATTATCCGAGTACAGTGGGGTCCGCTATCTAATCCTAAGAGTTCCATTCTTCACCATTCAAAATAAATATGGTCTGCTTTTCATTTCCCGATATGATGTTCGAAGTTATTCTAAATCCTTCACTGCCTATTCTGTTACATTATGGAATGAGTTGCCGGTATCTATCAGGCAATCACAGTCCGTTGCCTCGCTTAAGGAAAGATTAAAAAAAGTTGTGGCTTTCGGAATCCTGACCATGGACATATTGAATACTAATGTTTATTTATTATTTGCTATTTATCCTGCATTTATGTATAAAACGTATATATATATATATTTACATGAATAGTTATGTTAAAGTGTAAACAAGCTTATTAGTTTTACGTGTATTCATAATCTGTCATTGCTTTTTTAAATGTCCGTGTTTGTGCAAAATTAGTATGTCGCCTTTGTGTACTATATTTATTTTTCTCATTTTCTCGAAGGTTAGCTGGAAGAGATCCCTTGTAGGGATAAGTTCGCCTTTGTACTTTTACATTTTGTTATTTTGTTTCGATTGTTATTGTTTTTTGTGCAATAAAGTGTTATACATACATACATACATACATTTTTATTCGTATTGAATATTTAGGTCATATTAATTGCACAAAAGAAGATCATACCATCCCACAGGTAAACCAAATGCCATAAAGCTTTTCTGTCGGCCAACTAAGGTACAACAAGCTAGGTACAGTCGGGTTCGAAAAATAATGCACCGACAAAATGATCAAAAAATGTAAACGTGACTTTATTCATAAGGAAATAGGGTTGCTGTGATATTTTGGAACCAGTGGAAACGTACGTACATACATAGGTACAGGATGTTCGAGACATGGACCGTTATTTTTTTTACCTTTTCATCCTTGGACCCTGGGTCCCGAAAAATTTTGACGGCACAATGTGCCGAACATACTATATATTTATGAACTCAAATGTACATAAGTATACGTACCTTGAACGTGGTTGATAGAAAACACAGTTGTATCGAGTAGCCACTGTAAAAGCAAATCCATGTCCAGAAACTTGCAGTTGGAGCGTCGACTGCTAGTGGGAGGTACATTTGAATCAACGTTTTGGTTTTATATCAAATTATGTTGCGAGCTCGTTCAAACACCGCAGTAGCGAAGTACTTTTTACTATCACAAAACACATAATTTCTTTCTAAATAATTGTTTTTGTCGCAAAACCAACAACGTGATCTGGCGGCCATTGCGGCCAGCGTGGCAACTGGCACATGTGATGTTTTCATTTGTTTACTTGGAGATTTCAATTCTTATTGGACTAAAAAAATTGGTTGTTTGTAAAGTAGGTTTACGATCGAGATGTTTACGTGATAACGTCTTACTTCACTTGCACTTCACTTATACCTGCGATCGCGCTCGTGAGGTTTTGGTGTGACACAAGTTTCTGAACATGTCACCCGACTAAAACGATTTTAAAGACGTTATCACGTCAAAATCAAATTAGAGTGAGTGATGACCTGTGATTGTTTCACGTATTTTTCTAGGTCAACCAATTATAAACGGAGCACAGAAAAAAAAACCAAAGACAGCGGTCGCTCTTACGCACCAACGCGGTAGCTGGGGCGCTACCGGCCAAAAAATTTTACGCACCAATGAGTTGGCTGGGATGCTCGATGGGTTAAACACGATTTGGCTTGGCGTGCATGGAAGCTACTCTCGCGACAAATGTGGTTTTGATTTTAAACCTGTACATCTAGTATAATAGACGCTTAAGTATCGGTGACGGAAGAGATTTGCGTTTTGGTTCTGATTGTAGTTTTTAGGGTTCCGTATCCAAGGGGTAAAACGGGACCCTATTACTAAGACTCCGCTGTCCGTCCGTCTGTCTGTCTGTCCGTCTGTCACCAGGCTGTATCTCATGAACCGTGATAGTCAGACAGCAGAAATTTTCACAGATGATGTATTTCTGTTGCCGCTATAACAACAAATACTAAAAAAACCGGCCAAGAGCGTGTCGGGCCACGCTCAGTGTAGGGTTCCGTAGTTTTCCGTCCGTCACATTAAGTTGACATATTAAGTACAGAAACCCAAAACCTTTGAAAGCACGTCATTTCATTGTGATTTTGTAGAAATGACAGGTACAATAAACACCTGTTTATACGGTTAAATTACAAACTTAGTTCAGAAATTATTTTTGTAATTTTTTCAAAAACTATTAAACCTATCAAGTTCAAAATAATTTTCCTACAAAGTTTTTATAAAGTTCTACTTTTGAGATTTTTTTCATATTTTTAAAACTTATGGTTCAAAAGTTAGAGGGGGGGGGGACACATTTTTTTTTACTTCTGGAGCGATTATTTCCGAAAATATTAACATTATCAAAAATGATTTTAGTAAACCCCTATTTATTTTTAAATACCTATCTAACAATATATCACACGTTAGGGTTAAAATGAAAAAAAAAAATCACTCCCCACTTTACGTATAGGGGAGGTACCCTAATAAAATATTTTTTTCCACTTTTTATTTTACCACTTTGTCGGCGTAATTGATATACATATTAGTACCAAATTTCAGCTTTCTAGTGCTAACGGTCACTGAGATTATCCGCGGACGGACGGACAGACGGACGGACAGACATGGCGAAACTATAAGGGTTCCTAGTTGACTACGGAACCCTAAAAACAGAATAAAATAAGTATTTGAGGGGGTCCCATACAACAACAATGATTTTTTTGCTCGATATTGATAACAGCAACAGATAGACGCTTGAAATATTCACAGCATATGTAGTACAATATTCACTTAAAAAAATAAATAATTTAAATAAAATTAATAGTTAAGGGAGGCTCCCATACAACAAACAATATTTTTTGCCATTTTCATAGATACGGAACCATTCATGCGCGAGTCAGACTCAGTTAATACAATCAATGGCTATGTATTAAGAGGGCGCAGTACGATCGGTGTGGATCGGTTCTCCATATAAACGTATGTATGCTCACATTTTAAAACGCCATGCTAGAATAACATGAAAATTTGTATACATAATGGGATCCGGCATATCTAGGTCGGATCATAGTTTATGTTGCTAGAAATTGTAAAAGAAAAAAAATACAGCGGCTTTTTGAGTTTTTTACGGCTTGTATAAAAACCTTAATAATCGCTGTATTTTTTCTCCATTATAATTTCAAGCAACTGTGTATACAAAGTTTCATGTTATTCTAGCCTGGCGTTTTAAAATGAGAGCATAAATACGTTTGTATGGAGAACCGAACGTACTGCGCAGTCTTAAGATGTGTTTTATGTTGTCATGGCCGCAATAAGGATATCTCAGTCGCAGAGTGATTAATAGTATTTGCTTACTCATGGAACGTATTTATGAAAGAATACCCAAGTTTGACAACTATATAGAATTCACTGAATCATGCTATCCCACTCTACCGTATAGCACAACCTTTGTCCTCTATGTATTTAAGGTCATAGCGCCTTCCCCCTTCTTCCATCGGACATGTAAGTAAAGTAGCGTAACTAAAACTATAAAATTAATCAAACGTAAAGACTCGAAAGATATTAATGATATGTCGTAACATTCTGAGGAACTATCGACCTCTATCGCTGATACCACTATTCTCAAAAGCCTCCTAAGTGACAAACTAATGTCCCACTTCTATTCAAATAACTTACTGAACTACCAGCAATATGTCTCCACCAACCCGGTAGATCGACGATCGACTCGGCGCGTGATGTTGTGACCAGAGTGACCGGCCACCTCGACGCCGGGCGACTGGTGGCAGCCATATTGTGCGACCTATCGCGCGCCTTCGAGCTGGTCAGTCATCTACTCATTCTAGCAAAATTAGACCACTATGGTATCACTGGCAGCTTCTTAAAAACGATAACTTCCTTCTTAAAGGGTAGAAAACAATTAATTCGGTACGCGGAGTGAGATCTGATCTGCTGGAATTGGGGGATTTAGCTGTTCCTCAGGGTTCCATGATCGGGAATAACCTTTTTTCAATATTAATGAATGATTTCACAACCGCCACCGATGACGCAGAGACAGTGATGTTCGCCGATGACGGTTGTGTTATCGTGGCAGCCGAAAACCACGTTCAACTAAATACCAAGTTGACCAAAGTAATGGAACAAGTTGCAGCATGGTTTTCGGTCAACGGAATGATCCTGAACGTTGACAAAACTTACATAGTCCGCTTCTGCTTACGAGGTAAAAGGGAGCATGACTTAAATGTCACCTGCAACGGCCAACCTGTGCCTCAAGTTGACTACGTGAAGTCCTAGGGCTCATAATAGACTCCGGGCTCACATGGAGTCCCCATATATAACAGCTGTGTGACCGCCTGTCGTCCGCTTGCTTCGCACTAAGTAGACTTAGTCCCAGTCTTAATCCCAATAATATCACAAAAGCTTACTACGGCTACTTTCATTCAATTCTTACATACGGGATTGACCTATGGGGCGACGCTGCGGATCGACTAAGGCCATTGAGACTCCAAAAACGGGCGATCCGCTGCATATCTGGGATCCCATGGGATCACCCAGCTCAGGAATTGTTCAGGAAAACCGGTATTCTTACCCTGCCGTGTTTATACATCTTCGAAGTGGCAAAATACGTGAAGCGTAATTTAAAACAATTTCCGACACGAAATACAGAGGCACGAGTTCCAGAAGGCACGGTGAGCTTTACCCACCAAAGACTACGACTTGCCAAATCAGGAAAGTGTATGCACACGGTAGGACAATTAAATAAAACCATTCAATAAAAACCTTAAAGTGATGTTGCTATGCGGCGCCTACTACTCTGTTGATGCCTTTCTCGGGGGCTAACAACTGTATCGATTGCAGAATCAAAATAATAACTGGTTTCGCTGACTCAGCCTTGCCTCTCAAAGTACTTATAAGTGTAAATAAAAATTTGTAATCATACCTAACATACCTAATATGTAAGTTGAAATGATATGTTCAAATGTGTATAATGTGTAATTGAATTCTTAACGTATAAAATTTTGTTTTTACCAATAAATGATTGAAATTGAAATTGAAATATCCAGACGTACGGCTAGCTACCATCTTTACCTGGTCGAAATTCCTCTAATTCGAACCAAGCGCTTTGCATCTTCTTTTATAATGCGCACTTCTAAGGTTTGGAATTCTCTGCCGGCGTCTGTATTTCCGAGTTCATATAACCTGGACCTTTTTAAGGCACGAATGAATAGGCATCTTCTGGATGAGCTCGCTTCATCGTCGGTCTCATCTTTGCTTCCCGGCTAGATGTTGGCCAAAAGCAATCCCATTTTTAATTTAAAAAAAAGTAGTCTAGTTTGCGCGCACGATCGTGTCACTGTCCGGAAGTGATAGCAAAACAAGCCTGCGATTATATAAAAACATTGACTAAGTACAATATATGTAAAATAACATTTTTGAATAATGTCAAAACCATTTGATGATTTTAGTTTCGTTGCAAATAAATTTTAATAACGGCATATATTAAATTAGTTCCCATTTAGAAGCAGACAAAAATATTAAAAGAGTATTGCTACCCAAAAACCCACGTTACTTCCCAAAGAGACTAGGGATCAAAAGTAAATAACAACCTCTATATATCAATTTAAACCTGGCAAGGGTCTTTCACCGCAACAAATACCTCCCGTGTCGGTGTGGAAATAAATCTTCCTACCTCATTCAATTACTATACTGTTTCGTCACAGTAAATATATTAACTAAAGCAGTTTAGTATCTCATTAGACCTTATTAGAATTGTGCTCCAATTATTGATATAATACACAGGCATCACAGTTCGCTATGTGCTATTCGTTATTCGGCTAATGTATCGGCACTCGAAGAAGTGTAGAAGGTTTATTTCTTCATGTTTGCTTTATTCGCACGCATAAGCGCGAATAGCGAATAAGCCTTTTACGACTTGCCGCTTTTTGGTACACATCAAAGGATACGAACAAGTCTTATAGGTATACAGGTACGAAGTGAGGCTGGCCATGGTTGCTGTTTACGCACAAAACAAATATTTTCGCAAATATGAATAAATAAATAAATTAAAAATTAGACACTTTAGTTTAACCTTTTTTAATTTAATTTATATAATATATATATTTCTTTTTTTTAATCAGTTATTAGAATGTTAAATAATATTAAGTGGAATTTTGGTGAAGTGCGAGTCGTATTTTAGTTTTCCCATACATTTTGAGACCCAGAGCCTGATAAACATAACGAGCAACTTTAAAAAAAAAATTGTATGGCAGCTCCCTTCAATATTTTTTTTTGTTTTTAGTATTTGTTGTTATAGCGGCAAAAGCAATACATCATATGTGAAAATTTCAACTGTCTAACTATCACGGTTCTTGAGATAAAGCCTGGTGACAGACGGACAGACAGACGGACGGACAGTGGAGTCTTAGTAATAGGGTCCCGTTTTACCCTTTGGGCACGGAACCCTAAAAATTGCGTATCTATAGCGAAGCAAAAGCAAAATGGCCAGGTCGTCGAAGTACGGCTAAGTTTATTGTAGCGAAGCGCGTCTGTATGATTAACTAGGTACATAAATTCAGACGTTAGTACAGATTTATTGTACTAACTAAACTAACTACAATAGTTAAACAGACCCAAATTGAGTCTTGTCTTAGTCTTCGACACGAGCTGTGGCCTCTTAGCTCGATCTTACGTCATTCTCGTCAGTTCGCGGCTTAGAGAATGCGCAGGTTTGATTCGAGAATATTGTTCGACCGATATCTGGAGGGTCCCACTGGATGGCTCAGATATGCCCGTTTGGCGCCCTGATCCCATCCATCCGTTCGATGTGACCGAGCCAACGGAGACGGTGCACTTTCGTCTCTCCGATGATAATCTACTGAATTGGTTTTACTTCTTCTTCGCCTAGCCTTATCCCATTTCAATTGGGGTCGGCTCTCTTTTTTTTATTAAAAATGGGATTGCACTTGGCCAGCATCTAGCCAGGGAGCAAAGATGAGGCCGACGATGAAGCGAGCTCACCCAGAAGATGCCTATTCACTCGTGCCTTAAAAAGGCCATCCCCTCGTCATTCTTCGCCATTGGTTTTACTGCTGTAAGCTGTTATATATCTACTGTGGTTTTGCACTCTAAACAACGGCGTTAAATAATGAAGATAGTGGACATTATCGACGCGGCATTAACGGTACTAAATGGATAAGTAAAGTATGGCTAGATAAATTGAATTGTGTGCTACTTTGAACTATGTCACAATGTGTTTGTACAATGGGGTTTCTCTGGGCTCATCATACTCCTAGCGTTATTCCCAGTACAGATGCATCCTGAAGGATGCCTGGGGTCCGCTACCTAATCTCAAGAATTGGCGTAGGCACTAGTTTTTACGGAAGCGACTGCCATCTGACCTTCCAACCCGAGGGGAAACTAGACCTTATTGGAATTAGGCTTGTCAAGTGAGTGGGCAACTTGACTGTTAGAAGTTCTCAAGCCGTCCGGAGGCCTCTAACTTGGCTTAACGACTGCTATCGTAGACTGCAACCGGGATCAATGGCTTAACGTGCCTTCCAAAGCACGGGAGCGCTCAGTTAGTAACACACTCAAAGCGGTCAGCCATCCAAGGACTGACCTCGCCCGACATCGCTTAACCTCGAATACCGCACGCGGTACGCGGGCGCCGCTGGGCCACGAACGCTCACGAATGGAGTTTCTCTGGGCTGTGGACTAATATTATGTTTGTAAAGTTGGGTACTTGACAGATGTAATTAATTATTATAAAACGTATCTTTTAATCATTTATTTATGTACAATGTAAATATATACCAGAATACTTAACCAAAATAATATAAAGAAAATTAAAACTAACTTAAATCTAAAACGGGCCCTTGAGGCATTGTACCGAGGATGCTGGCGGCATTTCCTCGCTGTATCGCAATGCTGATACGTTGAGCGAGGAAACCGCCAGCTCTTCGGTCACCAGTTACGTCAACCAGACGCTTCGCAATTTCTGCAACGTTAACGTTATAATTCCTAGAACCGATATATTCTTTAAATCTACAAATGCAACTATTCTTAGTCACAACTTGATGCAACTTCAATTTTAGCATTGACTGCAGCGCTATAATCTAGTAGTGTCAAGATCCATTACTTGGAGGTCATCATTTTAGATCAAAATCTCCGAAATGAAAAAAGATATAAGTTTCTTGGACATAAGAGACTGCAGATGCTCTAAGAAAGCATCCTTTAAATTTTTTGCTCGTATTACAGGCCACACCCTGTATGTATATTTCTTTTGTTTATTTTTAGTTTACTTTATCTATATTTACTTCTATTTTGTAATATCATTCACATTATTGACATAGAGGAAAACTTTGTATAACCCCTGAGCTATCACTATCAACTTTAGCTAACTAATAATGGGATAATTTGCTGAGTCAGCCCATTGAGCACGCAGACGGCGATAATTCCACAAAACTAATTAGTATGCAAGTCAAATGCCATCGTATAACAAAGAACAAGTAATTCTTGAAGCAAACATTTGTCCAAATCTCATCAATTCGAACCAAGTCCTTTCTTGGACTGATATTCTCACCGCTTACCGAAAATGTGCCCCAAGAGAACCAGCTTATGTTTGACCTCTAATTATGCATAGGTGTAGCAAAACCAGGGGTCAAGTTATTCTAGGGCATTGTAGCGTTGTAAATCGCATCGGTCGAGGTGCGGACAGACATACAATACGCGACTGGGGTTTAATGAAGGGCTTAAGGCTAACGGCAACACTGCAATTATTTTGTTTTCTCAAACATGCAATGAAATATTGATGTTATGTTCCTTATAATAGGCTGCAAAGTATGACGTTTCAGGTGCGGCTAGGACAAGAGATCGTTAATGCAATTTCATACAAATGTTGCAGGCCTAGGCCGGCAAAGTCCTCTTTTTTAATTTCCATTCCACATAAATTTGTGGCACAGGCATCATGACATTCTGCCACTATGCGTATTAGAAATAAAACTTTGATTTTTTCGTTGTTTATTTCATTGCATGTTTGAGAAAAGCACTATACATACCTCGGCGGGAAATATGGGGTTGCCAGCCTGAGACCTATCCGACCTCGCTACGCTCGGCCGTCTATATGTCTTCGGCCGGCAACCCCTTTCGTCCCGGCCTCTGTAGTAATGTACTATTATAATGACTTAATGGGTTCTAGACAGTAAGAGCAAAATGTCATTTCGCACATGTAAAATTATTGTATTTTATGAATAAATTGATTGATTGCTCATGTGTAGAGCAGCAAATTAGGGAAGTTATGGGCAATGATTGTATATAGAGGACGTTTTTATGCTCACCATTTTGGCGCCACTGCAGAGTAAGGTCCAGCTGTCAAAGTTTGTTTTTAGTATTAGTAATAGTAAACACTATGGCACAAACCAAGTACATAGCAGAAAATAAACAACACAACAATACAATTACTTACAATATTTTGCAAATTTTTATGTTCATTTAATTGTACGGATGGATAATTATGTAATTTTTTACTTTGGATATTGACATGTAATATGAATTATTATTAATAAATATAAGTATGACTATGAGTAAAATTGATCTTAAGGTATCTTTTCAAGGTAAACTTTGAGTAATTGAGAGGACATGTTATATGGCAGAGATACTTAACAACATGTACAAGTGGCAATATTGTATTAACACATACAATTTCCGAATAGTAAGTATTAGATATTACGGGCGCGAAAACAAAGTTGACATACAAATCATATTTGCTATATGATCGTAAAAATTTCGAGCATGTCGCCACGCGAAGTTGCGCAGTCCCGTTTTGTTCAGAAAATAATTTTTAAGAAAAAAAAACCGACTTCAATGGGGGAGGCCGGTGAAAGATTATTGTACTTAGATGGTGCACTCCTGATTCCATTCAATAAAATAAAAATGGCTAGAAGTATGTTTATAATGGTGGAAGACTAAGTACCCTCAATTCCTCATGGAATCCTCCATCAGAACTCAAGCTTGACGAAAATGTGTCCTGAAAACCTAGCTTGCTTGACAAACGAAACGAAGAGAACAAATCGCCAAACATGAACTACGCGTCGTTGAAGAGTTCCGTTCTGATCATCATCAGCAGATCCACTTCATCAAATGTCACTTTTTTGAATGAAAATGCTTGGTTAGTTCATGAAAATACTAAAATCACTATTTGTGTGCCTTTCACATTTGAGGAGTTCCCTCGATTCCTAATGGATCCCATCATCAGAACTCGAGCATGACAAAAAATAATCGTGAAAATAAAACTTGCTTAACAAACACAGCTAGAAGGACAAATCGCCATACGTGAACTTTTCGTCGTTGAAGAGTTCTGTTCTGATCATCATCAGCAGTGCAACAAAAACTGGCAACCGTACTTGTCTTCTCGAAGATCTCACGGTTCGTAAATAAATTTCATACGATAAAAAAAGTGCTTCATCAAATGTCACATTTTTGGGTGAAAATGCTCGACCCGTTGATAAAAAAATAAAAATCACTATATGTTTGCCTTTAAGATTTGAGGAGTTTTCTCAATTCCTCATTAATCCCATCATTAGAACTGAGTTTTGACAAAAACGGGACCAACTTGGATATATATACTTACAATCAAAAAAAGAATTTTCCAAATCGGTTAAGAAATGACAAAGTTATGGAGTAACAAACATTAAAAAAAAAAAAACATACAACCGAATTGATAACCTCCTGCTTTGAAATCTTGAAGTCGGTTAAAAAGAGTACCTAAGTTATCGAAAGATAAAACTGTCTCACAGCCACATACATTGACTCGTAGCTCATATTATTATCTATCTTAGAAAATAATTGTAAAAGAATAATTATAGTAAAATTGAACAGAATTATATATACATAAACCAGTCTTGTCTGAGCAACTATAATGATATATTACTCATTAGTGGAAACTGTGTTGGCTTTTGTATATGTTTAAATGTATTTAATTGTATGTGTTATTTTTCGCTGTTTGTTTCCCTTTATCAATAAATAAAAAAAAAAAAAAAAATACTTTGATAAAATATTTACCACATTATTCTAATCTATACTGTCTATACTAATATTATAAAGCTGAAGAGTTTGTTTGTTTGTTTGAACGCGCTAATCTCAGTTGTAGTTATAGTTCTTTATTCGCATTAAATGTGGTTAACAATAGGTCTTATAAAATAAATTCATATACATGATCACACATTTAGCAATTTTTACAATTAAAACATTAATTAAAACATTATTAAATTTCAGTTTATAAACAATATCTACGGCATAAATAAATGGGTATTAAGTACATGTTTTAGGAATAAGTATAACTATTTACTGTTTGTCAAAGTATAGTCATTGATATTGTAAAAAATTATTTTCCATTAACCATGCATATAATGTCCTTCTAAATCTAATTATATTGAAATTTCTTTAATATGTAGTGGTAGATGATTAAAATTTTAGATTGACATTAACCCTTTAACGCTCAAAGTATTTTTGTCTTGTATTTATAATTTTTTTCTTAAAAACTATGTTAATAGAGGTATTTTAAAGTCTATAAAAATAATTTAAAAAATCTTTCATCTTCAGGTCTGAAAATACCACATGTAGGCTACAAACAACATTGCCCTATACTCAGAACGAGACTTTCGTTCAGGTATGTAGTTTATAGACAACATTGGGCAAGGTACAGGAATTTAAAAAAAAAGTAGTTGTAAAAGAAAAATTATATCCCATCAAAAACATTCTGTAAAAAACTAGTGAAGTCGTGATGAAGCTGATTGTTTATCTCTCAAAAGTAATGAAATCTACACAAAGGCGTGCCAAGTCTAAGGTTCCTTACTGCGATTTATTTATTATTTATAGTTGTTAATGTTGTGTGACTTGGCAGTTGACTTGTACCCACTAACGTATAAAGAATGTTCAAATTATATTCTCAACGAACATTCATACTACGTAATCCTCTGTGTACAAATGTGTTGAACATTCACCTTTGTATTTGTGAGATATTTTGTAGTACCAAGTCTCAGGCAAGTATTTGCTAACTAAATAAAATTCTGCAACTTGGCAATATTGTTAAGCAACAGCTAAATCTAATGGCGAATTTATACTAAGGGATCTTGTCCAGCTAACCTTTGAGCAATTGAATGGAATGTAAGTACAACTAGATAGACAAACTGACCATGTATACCAAAACGCACGAAAAAGGTAGAAAACAAAACGAATACGAGTATATATGAGTAAATGCATGTTAAATAAAATCGGTAACACTACAGAATAAGTAGTCAAACATTTCTATGAAGGGTACACCATTATTGTATGTTCACAATTTGGTATAATAATATACAAAGTAGTTAGTACTGCTTGCTTGATAGTAGTGCTGCTTGTTACAAAACTGGTAACCGTACTGTTTTCCCGAAGATCTTACGGTTCGAAAATAAATGCCACACGATTATGTAGTTAATAGCAATATCCTGAATTCCTTTACAAGGTTGTAAACTTACCCTTCCACACGAGTACATAATCGTCCGTGAGCACGCGCCCTAACCCCAGGTATTGCTTTCATCCATGTAACTCCAATCCGTGTGATGAATGCTTAATTTACCACCCCTCTCCTTTTACCACTAAAACATACAACTATAGACCTTATCCATGCTACTATAAGAGTGGCAGACATTGTATTTGTAAGTTTGCCTGAAAACAAATTTGAGTGAGCTATGCTGACATTAATAGTTTGAAATTAAAGTGGTATTAAGGTAATTACAGATTTTGAAGGTTTGTTTTAAACGAGTCATTTAACTTGTTGATTAATAGGTATGTTATCGATCTGGTAATGGCAGAGATTTAGAATAGTTCTATAGATCGCTTTACGCGGAACCGCCCCAAGTCTTGCGTATACAGCCTAGCGGACGCACGAGTATGTTTCAACAAATCTCTCAACACTGGTTGGAATATCTTTAAGTAGATATAATGTTAAGTGCCATAGGCAGTGCTGTAAAATAAGTAATGTGAATCTAACCATAATTTTGAACCACTTTTAAAACGGAACCGCACCAACCTCGTTTTTGCCAAAAAACCGCTAGGTACTGCGTACATTTCGGTTTAAAAAGAAAGAAGAAAAATATAATTATTCGTGACAATTATGCAAACGTTCCAAAAACAGTGTACAAAAAATTATAAGGGAAAAAAAACATATATATCGCCACGAAAAGGTCTCGTCTCAGCATACAACCGATGCAGGGAGCCGGCGCTAATCTGCCGGCGAGACCTAAATATATAACAATACATATATAATAATATACAGGATGATTTCGGGGTCGTGGATCAAGAATAAGTTTTACGACTTGTTATCGGTTAGCCATTTCAAAAAAATTGTAGTGACACGAAACAAACGTATTTCTTTTTGAATTTATTTTGATGACAAGAATACGAAATCTCAAAATAACATGGTTACCCTTCTCTCTTTGACGGATAGTATGGAGAGTTGACAGTGGGGTAGGGTGACTAAGTTGTATGAAAAAGTATTATTTCCCATTAGAATTTGAAGGAAAATAGATTTTTTTTGAGTTATAAACGGTTATACCAACTATGATGTTGTCTACTTCGAATTCTTGACCATATACAATCATCACGGATCACGATCCCAAAATCACCAGAATATGTATGTGACGATGTTTGAAGTACGCTTCGCCTAAAATTGAACGCGACCAAAACAGCAGGAGCGTGTCACTCGTGTGACAGCAGGTTAGTCTATGGAAGATCTTTTCCTATGAAACAGCAGATTTTTGTTCACGCGGTAATTGTTCGTACCGTTGTAAAAGTGGTTCAGAATAGTGGATATATAATAATTTATAACAATTTTGACGACCACTTTGGCTTAGTTGGTAGTGATCCTGGTAACGAAGCCGGAGGTTCCGGGTTCGAATCCCGGTCAGGGCATTATTTGTGCATTTACCACGACTGTCGAATATTGTTCCTGAGTCTTGGATGTTTCCTATGGTATTTAAGTATGTATTTATCTATATAAGTATGTTTATTTAACTGTCGTCTAGTACCCATCGTACAAGCTCTGCTTAGTGTGGTACTAGGTAATTTTGTGTAAAGATTGTCCCCCAATATTATAAATATTATAGCATGACTTATCTCTCATTTCAACTATGCTTTTTCTGCCATACCTACCCAATTCTCACTACCATAAAATAAACAACAAGTTTTTGTGTGTAGGAAAAAGAAATCCCATGTGAACTGCGAGATGAGCCTATTTAATATACAGTGCGTTTCGGCACGTGGATTTTTTTCAAAATGAATAATCATCATCATCATCATCATGTCAGCCGAATGACGTCCACTGCTGGACATAGGCGGGGGCCTATCTCCAGCAGTGGAAGTTATTCGGCTGACAGGCCTTTCGCAAGACCAGTCATTGTGGAAGTCTTTGGGGGGCCAAAGACTTTCCACAATGACCGGTCCTGCGCCACCTGCATCCAGCGGACACCCGCTGAAATCTGCACCTTCAATCAATGTACTAGGTGCATTGCTTGAGATGACGTCGTAGTAAAATAGATAACATCCAAAGAACAGAGCGTAGTCAAGATTGGCACTTAATTCTTCCAACCATTTTACATGCGCTTTCAACTCCTCATTCAATACTCTTATATGCCGTTCCACTTTCCTATGCAACACAAATTAAACGCTATCCCATTAGGATACGGTTGAAATTTGAATATGTCAGGTTACGCAGATGACTGAAGCGAGTCAGCCCTGGAAGTACAAAATGACGTATTCTAATACATTAATCATGTCTCTTCCGACGTTATGTAGTTAAGGGGTAGAGTATAGTGAAGCGTATATGGGACTGTTCCAGACGATTTAGTGCGAATGTAAGTGAGTGCTATATGGTAGATTATTGGATTCACCCATGTTCCGTATGCCTGAGTGAAGCACGCCTACGTGTGCATTGTGTACAAAGTGCTTGCATAAACCTTTACTAGCAGTGAGTAATTACTAGCAGATAGAAATCTGCTTTAGGTGTTTATTTGTTTGTGTGGACCCGAGGTGCAGAAAGTTTAAATAAAATTTTTCATCATTAAATCTAATATTATCCAAGTTCCATCTTGATGTCTTCTGTATCAAGGTGATAGTGAACAGGCGGGTGAGCGTGTTTCATCTTAGACTTTGTCTTAACTTTTGAACAGGTGTAGGTACAGGTAGGCAAACTTATTAAAATTAAGCTGTTAGGGAGTAGCGACTCTACTTACGTACCTGATTGCACCTGGGGGTGGCCCTCTGGCTTGCCTTAACCGGCTGTCCTGAGTGGAGTCACTGGAGCTGTTACTCGGGGGTGGATGTGGTCACCTAAGTGACGAGTTGGCTATATGTTTAAAATCCAATGCCACCTCTCTACCCCTAGCCCTCTGCACTGGTGTTGCCTTCAGGCCATTTTTAATGTCGCTATTTGTAGGGGCCTATCTAGTAAAGGGTGAGTCACCGTCTGCCTGAGATAAAAATGAGAGTCAGTTTTATTAGGCAGGCGTTCGTTGTCTCACTCAATAGCCCAGTCGTTAGTCCATCATATTCTACGAATATTCTGGCCCATTTAGATTCCATTAACCGGCAATAGTAGGGACTATTATTGTACAGGAGTACACACTGGCGGGTGCTGTCTCTGTGTGCGTCCCATGACACGGGCCTCTACGTGCTGGATATGTGGTACCTGGTTTCGTCCTTCGGCTCTAGACACACCAAAATTTTTTTTTTCGATTTCCGGTTTGAAAACTCATTTATGTTGTTTATGCCTAGTGATTTAACGTCCTGAAATATTGTCTCACTAATCGTCGTAGAACTTGATGATAATAGGTTATTAAATACAAGAACTGTGTGATTTGGTGTCTCTGTTACTTACAAACAGCTAAAAGACTTTAGTAAGAATTGTCTCATAGAAATAAAATTGGTGAGGTGTCGTTTTGGGTGCAGTTGATGGAAAGTCGTTTAGTTGACCGAAGAATGCTCTATCAGTCCTTTGAAAAGAGGTCTTTCAGGCGGAAAAGTCTTGCTTTCTTTCTGTTAGATTTCAGAATCAGCGTACGCACACACTAAGCAAACACATACATCATACTTAGAAAACGTATTAATACGGTGCGTGACCAGCGTTTTTATTTCGACAGGGTTCCCCCGCCCCGCATTACGAGGCCATTTGTTACTTTGTCGCGGTCGCACGTGGGAAGTGGCGATCATTATTTTTGCTCACAAAGGAATCTTCGATTTTGTGTGATTTTTGTAGATTGATGTTGAAATGGTAACGTGTCTTTTTACATGGAGATGGATATGTCTTTTTGTGCCTGAAAGTTTGTTTATCCTAGTTACGGGAAAGTTTACATTGCGTATTTTAAAGATATAATTACTTATGGTCTTATCTTTTGGGATCAGCTGCAGATATTGAAGCTGTTTTTATTTTGCATAAAAGGGCTATCCGAGCAATTTATAATTAGGGGTCGCGTGAGTTATTAAGATAATTTTTCAAGAAAATAGATATTCTAACCTTAACGTCCCTATACGTATTTGAAATATGTAATATTGTATGTTACGAAGAATTTGTGCAATTTCTCAACAAATGCTGATAAACCAATAACCACCAGAAACACTGGAAAACTCAAAATAACCTACTATAGACTAGTAAAGGCGAAAAAGTCGTTCTTGGGAAATTGTATCAAGTTCTAAAATAAAATTCCTAAAGACATTACTGAACTTAGCAATTCAAAATTCAAATAAATAATAGTAAAACGAACACTTATTTCAAAAGCATATTATAAGGTTAACGATTACGTCATGGATAGGGATGTTTGGCAGTGACAACGTCCAGCACAGATAATCTATCGCGAAAATAGGTTTTCTACTGTAGCATTGTAGTTTTGTGGTAGCTGACACTGTAATTTTATTTTTAAGTATACAATGTACCTATATTGTTTTGAAAAAATGACACCTCGCCGAGTTTCTTACGCCGGTTCTTCTCGTGGCAAAAGTTTATTTTTCCGAACCGGTGGTAGCTTATTGACGTTCATAGGTGCATGTAATTATGACAAAATTGAAGAATAAATTACTTTTAATTTTACTTTTACCTTTTTTACCTAGCCGTGCAGCAGAGGGTAAAGGGATAAAGAAGAAGAAGAATCTTATTACGTGAATAAAATTATTTAATAAATATATTTTTGATTTCGTGTTAGTTTTCATTATTACTTTGTGTTTTTTTAATCATTCATCATCATCATCCTAGCGTTATTTCCAGTCCCAGTATAGTTGCATCTTGAAGGATGCCAAGGGTCCGCTACCTAATCCCAAGAATTGGCGTAGGCACTAGTTTTTTCGGAAGCGGCTGCCATCTGACCTGGAAGGTCAAGGTCCCCCAAGTTTCCCCCTTGGATTTGAAGGATGCCAAGGGTCTGCTACCTAATCCCAAGAATTGGCGTAGGCACTAGTTTTTTCGGAAGCGGCTGGAAGGCAGGCTTGACCTGGAAGGTCAAGGTCCCCCAAGGGGGAAGCTAGACCTTATTGGGATTAGGCTTGTCAAGTGAGTGGGCATCTTGACTGTTAGAATTTCTCAAGCCGCCTGAAGGCTATCTTGGCTTAACAACTGCTTTTATAGACGGCAGCCGCGATCAATGGCTCAAAGTGCCTTCCAAAGCACGGGAACGCTCAGTTAGTAACCACTCACAGCGGTCACCCATCCAAGGACTGACCGCGCCCGACATTGCTTAACCTCGCATATCGCACGCGGTACGCGGGCGCCGCTGGACCACGAACGCTCTTCGTTTTTTAATTCAATATTTACAACAAATTCCCAATGTTTCTTAACAAACAAATAGAAGAAATAGGATATGCTTCAAATGGCTTAGAAAATGTGGTGTTCTTATTTCCCTGTGCAATTTAAAATCCCTTTCACATGCCACTCACGTTAAACGTTTAAGGAAAACACCTGTAGGAACGTTCAGTTAAGGTAAATGCTCTTCCTTTGAGATTTTAACATTTACAAAGATTAGAAAACTCGCATTTAGGCGCAAATATGAGTATTTCGGAAAGCTCTTTAGATAAGACTATTTTCGAAGGGTGGCGCGTTTATGAATGCGCTGCTGTTTTGACTAATAAAAGTTGGGACAGATTTATTTTAAGCTTCTATAATGGCAATTATGATATTTATGTCAAAAGTGTCAAACGACACTTCATTGTTGTGTCAATTGAGACTAATATTGCTTGATCCTTTACGGGTCAAAACGAGGGTATAGCACGTCGTATAATAGTACATTATTACGCTAATTGCTACTTCCATATAATATTCAGAATTTTCAAATATTATGAATCTTGATTACTGATAATGTTATAGTCAGTGATCGTAACTTTTGTAGCATTTTCGGTGCAGCGTAGTGGTGTCAACGGCGTTGGTATTTATTTATTTAAAATATTAATACACAAATTAGCACTAACAGTTAATCAAACCTTACGTGCCAATTGATAAACTATTATATAATTATATATTATGCATTTACATGTCCGGTTAAATGTTAACACTTATTAAACACACAAAACAATACACTCAGATAATTTAAAAATAAAAAACAATACTAATAATTAATCTCAGAAGAATATGTCACATAAGTTTTAAAATAATAAGAATGTCAGGAATACAAGATTATATGGTACAAAAATTACTTGTAAAAACTCTCAGTCAATGGAGCTTTGAACCACAATGGCTTCAAGAAAGCGACTTGATGCTGTCATGAAGGTTGCCTCAGGGGTGAAAAAGTATCCAGGCCGGTATCACTGGCCAAGATGTCGTTCATAAGCCTTAATGCTTGGTGTAGAGGGGAAGAAGCAAGCGCACGCGTCCTGGTAGGTGGAACTGCAAAAAAGTTGAGCAGAGCGGCCGGTGGAATATGGACAAATACAATTGAAACGGTTAATTAAGGTTAATATTAACGTTATGAACGCTAATGAATCATAAGAATTTAAATCATTTATCCCTATTCCGTTAACACCACTACGCTGCTCCGAAAATGCTACAAAAGTTACGATAACTGGTTATAGCATAGTGTATACTTGACTATGTTGTACGAATAATTGACCGAGCGAGTGAAGCGTCTCCACTTCAGCTTTCGACAAAAATTCTTTCGTATGTCTGTCTGTCCGGATGTTCTCCTCTACAGGTCGCATTTCTCAACCGATTCTCGTGAAAATTTGTAAGCAGGTTTGATAATTATATAGATTTTTTTTGTCGAGGCAGGATTTGGAAATTTTGAAATAAAAAACAAATGCGAGGTCTACAGGTCACAGAGCCACTAGTGTATTTGGTTACCAAAGTATCACTGTTCTTTTGTTACTTTAATACCCAATATACACCACTTGGTTTTTTAAATTTGACGCTAGTTTCTAGTCTCGACATTCCTTACGCCGCCAGACTTTAAGAGTTTTGATATGGTCGATAGCAGTTCACCATTTGTGACATGCTTGTTAATATTTTATTGTACGCAAAACATAAGTATAAATATCGACGAATTTGCTTATAATATCAGCACATGTTAATGTTCCTGTCAAGTATCAAGTTTTATGTTTCTCAAAAGAAAGTAAACTTCCTGACCTAAAAAGACCTATAATACAATACAATACAATACAAAAACTCTTTATTGCGCACCTCAATAAATTACATTGCTTATTATAACAGCGTATAAAACTTAAAACTAGAGGTAAACAACAGGCGGTCTTATTGCTAAAGAGCAATCTCTTCCAGACAACCTAGCGGAAAAATAGCAACAAACGTATTATAAGTGGGTGGCAAACAAAAGAATTACATAATTCAAATTTGTACGTAAATATTAAAGCACACATACATAAATCATACTAATTAACATAAATAAATACATTCCTACATATATAAATAAATATGAATATATATATACATAGTAACTACAATATCAGCCATAGAGTCGAAAGAAGCAGATAGTAGGATGAAAGAATCATGGAAGGGACAGATAGTGTTCTTTTAGCTGTGATTTAAATGCAGCAATAGATTTAGCACGCCTCAATTCCACGGGGAGAGAGTTCCAAAGTAGAATAGCTTGAAAAGTGAAAGAACAATTGTAAAATTTTGAAGAGGAGGACGGGACAGTGAGAAGCAAATTTTGGGAAGAACTAACCGATTTCAGGAAAGTAAATCGTTCTTTGAGGTAGCGAGGAGTTGCGGGGTGAAAAAGTATTGTGTATAGAAGGGACAGAATGTGTGAGTTACGACGATAACGAATAGGAAGCCACTTAAGCTGAGAGCGAAAACAGGAGACATGATCATACTTGCGTAACCCAAATATGAATCGTATGCAGACGTTTTGGATGCGCTCAAGCTTATTAAGTTGATCTTCAGTAAGATCGAGGTAGGAAATATCAGAATAATCTAAAATAGGGAGGAGTAATGTCTGAGCGAGCGCAATTTTGGTAGGAATGGGTAGCAAATTCCGAAGCCTTCTGAGAGTACCAATGGACATGAACATCTTCCTGCTAACTTCGTTTACTTGAGGTACCCAAGATAAAGTCCGGTCAATAATGACTCCCAGATTTTTTACCTGCTGTGAATATGAAATCAGTACACCATTGAAATAAATCGGATCAAGGTTGTCAAAATTTATTTTTGAGATCTGTTTGGAACTACCAACTATAATAGCTTGTGTCTTAGCAGGATTAACGATGAGCCCATAACTACGACTCCAGTCTGAGATGCGATCCAAGTCAGTATTTACAGTACCGATAACAGTCGAAAGATCAGCAACAGCACCCTGCGAATAAATTTGGAGGTCATCGGCATACAGGTGATAATGTGACGAAATATCATGAGTAATGGAATTAATGAATATTGAAAACAGCAAAGGAGATAACACGCCGCCCTGAGGGACACCGGCTAGCGTGTCACACCAGTCAGATAGGGAGTCACCCACCTTTATTCGCTGCCGACGACCATTTAAATAACTACGAAACCACTCTATTACTGCAGAAGATATGTTAAGAGAACGTAGTATCCCAATAAGAATATCAAAATCAACGGTATTGAACGCATTACTAAAATCTAGCAGCGTCAATACCGTCAACTTTCGATCATTCATCCCCGCTCGGATGTCATCAGTGATCTTAATGAGTGCGGTAGCCGTACTATGGCCGGAACGGAAACCCGACTGAAATGGGTTTAGGAGATTATTTTTGTTCAAGTAAGATAATAGCTGCTGGTGTACAAGCCGCTCCAGTACTTTAGATAGGAAAGGAAGGATAGAGATAGGACGATAGTCAGAAAATGGGACGGGGTTCGACTTTTTAGGAATAGGGATAACATGGGCATCCTTCCAAAGTGAAGGAAAAGTACCAGAAGAGAGAGATCTATTTAGGATATTAGTGATCACGGGAACTAAAAGGTCAAGGAGAGGAAGGATCATGTTACGGCTAACGCAATCGACACCAACGGCATTAGAGGTTATAGATAATATATTCTTCTTAACATCACTGTCAGTAAAAGAAACAAAAGAAAAGGAGGTGAGTCTAGAGTTGGAAGTGAAGAGAGATACTGAAGGGTCTTAACCTTGTCAGGGCCACTAAAAGTAGCTGAAGTTGAAAAATGCTGATTAAGCAAGTCTATAATTTTCCTAATATTGTTAAAATGTTTAAATTCAAATAATGTTATATTAACTTGTGATGCTCTTCAAAGATCTTAATGGCTAATCGACACCACTGGAGGCCACAGCCCCTCCAGTGTCCTCTCGCTCATGCCACGCATTAGGATTGCGATTGCAGTGGAGAAATGCTGCCAGCATTTTCAGTACCATGTCTTAGGAGACCTATATTTTGTTGTTACGGTCTGAAGGCACTCCGGAAATAAATAGTTAAATCCCCCTACTTAATGCAACTAAGTAAAGCAACCTAGTACCCATAAAACAAGCCTCATTGAGCTTACTATGGAACTAGTTCGATTTGTGTAAAATGTCCCGTAATATTTATTTATTTATTTTATTTATTTTGAATTAAGCTTGCGATAAAACTTATATATACTTGTAGTTAGTCACATTTCATTAGCATAATCCCGTGTCAAGAGTCGTTCTAGAAATCTCGTATAGGTAATAAAACCGATAGTTTACGACGACAAGCTCGTAAAACTATGTGATCTTGGAAATGCTTACGCATGTTAGTAGTGGGGTTTCTTAACTGCCTGTTTCAACTAAGACGGAACATAAAAGGTTGGCGATGGCACTCGAATATCATTTCGGATTTGCTTCTCTCACAGAACAGTTGTAGTTTCCTTTTATATGAAGTTACATCTACACTGAAGTGTTACTCATCATCCACAAGCAAAGCCTGCCAGTCAGCTCAGCGGGTCATTCTACATAGTGAACAGCTCCTAAAGGACGGCTTTTGTGGCGCAACTGGTAGGATTTTCATTAAATCTCCAGGTGGCTGAAGACAGTGCAGTAAGTGGCTAGCCTTTATTGTTTCCGCCTCTGCGAGTTTACTTCTATCAAGAATTTCTTATTGAACACGAAATTATTGAGCACGCCGCAGCGACTTTTCAACAATTTTCATCACGATTACCCAAAACTTATAGAGAGGAGATATCTGAATCAGGAGGATCCAAAAAGTGGATAATAAGTCTCACTCAACACCGTTTCTTCCGTCACAAAACCCTTAACTGTACCTATTTCTTTTTCGGTTTTTTGAGCTCTCTATTTTGTTAGAAAAGTTTTTGCCATTTTCATATTTTCTTCAATTTATTGTTATTTTTGTAAGTCTTGTGTGGTATTATAGTGTGTACCAAATTGTTAATAGTTTAAGTCAAAGAGCCATAACGCTTTCAGAAATTTGGCAGTGTACAACAATCCTTATAAAGGTCGTAAGCGATAGTTTCTTATAATTCTTCGACATCTTTTAATAATTAAAATTGTGAAAATTTGTTGTACATTAAAATATTATTTTTCTTTAACAGATTAAATTGCTATTGTAGTAGAGCAAATTGACAGCCAAGCTATGAAACAGGCAAGTAACGTTCCTTCTGAATGTTCTACAATGGGATGTAAATGTGCAATGCATAATACTGGCATGCCTTCAGGCTTATCTACTATTGTGGGAACCTCTATTATTAGGAACCCGCATATGCCCTCACTAGGCGAAATGATGGCAATTATTCCAACTTACAACGGCAATCCGCGACAGTTGAGAAGTTTTTTAAGAAAATGCGATTTTGTTCTACAATATTATCGAGATGGAACGGAAATTCTTTACGCGTATATATTAGAAGTAATCGATTCAAGGTTAATTGGTAAAGTCAAAGTCAAAGTCAAAGTCAAAATATTCTTTATTCAAATAGGCCTAGCAACAAGCACTTTCGAATCGTCAGTTATAACATGTATTAACATATATATTAATTAATTATTTAGAGCAATTTATTGATGCTATTATTATTCTTCAAAATAAATATTGTATTGTTGTAGACATGTCAAAGTAAGAAATTATTTTGTAGTAAAATTCACAATAGGATCGTCAAAACATAAATAATAATAATAATAAAAAATATATATAAAAAATAGAAATGTAGACAGTTTCTAGAATAAAATCAAAATATCAAAAAAAAAAAAGATCATATTAATATCTAACGCCATAATGATTAATTCATTAATATTTCAGTCACAATTAATCCCACGGTGTTTTATCATTCATGTAGTCATGTGTGCTATAATATGCTTTCGATATGAGTTGACGCTTTACATAATTTTTAAATTTATTAATAGATAATTCAGTTACGTTTCTTGGAAGCTTATTATAAAACTTCACACCATTACCCATGAATGATTTTCTAATTTTCTGTAGGCGAGTGGTGGGCACCGCGAGTTTGTGTTTATTTCGAGTATTAATATTATGTATGTCACAGTTCTTCCTGAAATTTACAATGTTTTTATGTACATACACAATATTATCATAGATGTATTGACAATGCAATGTCATTACATTAATGTTCTTGAACTTATCTCTAAGTGAGTCTCTATGGTTCATTTTATATATTGCTCGAATAGCCCTCTTCTGCAGAACAAAAATGGTATTAATATCTGAAGCACTGCCCCATAGTAAAATACCATACGACATAATACTGTGGAAGTAACTAAAATATACTAATCGAGCTGTCTTCACGTCTGTCAGTTGGCGGATCTTGCTCACGGCAAAAGCTGCAGAACTCAGTCTATTCGAGAGATTAGCAATATGGGGACCCCATTGGAGTTTGGAATCTAATGTTAATCCAAGAAAAACTGTACTATCCACTAGTTCCAATTCCTCATCTTTCACAATGACACTTGTTTGATTGTGCTTAACGTTAGTCGTGACAAACTTGATACATTTGGTCTTTTTCTCATTTAACAATAAATTGTTGACATTGAACCAATTAACTACTTTAGAAATAGCATTGTTTATATCTATATTAGCTTGTTGCTGTCGTTTGACTTTGAATATAAGAGAGGTATCGTCTGCAAACAATACTATATCATGGTGGGTCTTTACGAGGTATGGCAAGTCATTTATGTAGATAAGGAATAGGAAAGGTCCCAATATTGAACCCTGCGGTACACCCATCGAGACCACTGATCCTGGAGATCGCTGTCCATTCACATCGACCCTTTGTATTCTACCATATAGATAAGATTTTAGCAAATTCAGTGCCGATCCTCTAACTCCATAGTAGTGCAGTTTCCTGATTAATGTTTCATGACATACGCAGTCGAAGGCCTTGGACAAATCGCAAAAAATACCTAAGGCATCCTGTGACTCTTCCCAGGCATCGAATATATGTTTAGTTAGCTCAACAGCCGCGTCGGTTGTCGAGCGACCCCGCGTAAAACCAAATTGCTTATTATGCATTAAATTGTTTGCATTAAAATGTCTTATTAATTGGGACAAAACTAATTTTTCAAAAATTTTACTAAATGTTGGTAGCACAGATATTGGTCTAAAATTAGTGGGGTCAGAAGTGCTACCTGATTTAAATAAAGGAGTTATTTTACTATGTTTCATTAGATCAGGAAACTCACCGCAGTCAATACTGTTATTAAATACAACTACCAAGTCAGGCGCTATGACTTCTATTAGAGATTTGACAGCATGGACAGAGACTCCCCAGAGATCACCAGTTTTTTTGACATTAATTGATTTAAACGCCTTTATTACATCTGGGGTACTAACATATTCAAAATGAAGATTTCCACTACATTCTGAGGCGTTATCTTTTAACAATGTAACGGCAGACGAAGGTGAAGAATTTAATGTCTTTGTTGTGGATACTGGTATGTCAGTGAAAAATTTTTCAAATTCTGTTGCTACTTCTAAACTTGAATCTATAATTATGCCATGAATTTTTAGTTTAAGATCTTTCATTTTGTGCTTTGATCTACCAGTTTCCATATTAATTAATTTCCATGTTGTTTTGATAATGTCCGAACTATTTGTAATTTTTTGGCTTATAAAATTACGTTTAGCTATATGACAATCTATTTTAAATTTCTTAGAATATTGTTTGACATGTTCCTTAAATTCATCACTCATATTAAACCGGCGTTCCTCATATAAAGCATACAGTGCTTGTCTACGTTTATGTAAGTCCTCAGTAGCCCACTCACTAAAAACTGATGTCCCACCAACCACGACCGATTTGGATGTAAAAATCGCATTATAATGTTTCATAAAAGTGTAAAAAAATGAATTGTACATTTCGTTTGGACTCATATCGGAAGACAGAAAGGGTAGCGCCTGGACTAAACTTTGCTTCATTCGTTCCATACGGCCCGTGGTTACTGGTACAATAGTTATTTGTTTCCTCAGGGTATTTCTTCTTAATGTCTCAAATACCATTAATTGACCTAAGTGATCTGATTCTAATTTACTGATTACACTTTTAGTGATTGGAATAATATTAGTGAAAATGTTATCTATACAGGTGGCGCTTGTAGCAGTGACTCTAGTAGGCTCCGTAAATATATGACTCAAATTACAAGATTTGAAAAGATTCAACAATCTGATACTTGTTGTTGAATTTTCTAAAATGTTTACATTGAAGTCTCCGCATATAAGTAATTTCTTACTAGAGAGTGATATTTTAAGTAGCACGGATTCCATTATGCTTTCAAAAAGGTCAAAATTACTTAATGGCGGCCTATACACACAGACAACAATAAATTGCTCTAATTCTACTGCACTTATTTCTATGGTCCGTTCAACAGACAAGGATACAACTGCAGCACAACTGGTCTCCGAAAATCATAATTTAGTAAGGAATTGGGATTTATTGAAAAAGATTTTAATTTTGTACTTTGGCGACCACAGAACCGAAAAACAAATAAAAACCGAATTAGAAAATATCACTATTAAAAATGGGGAAAAGTTTGATGAGTTTTGTGTTAGAATACAGTCAACAAGGAGTCAATTATTTGCTAAATTATCAGAGAGTAATGACGAATCAACTATGCAAATCAAAATGGATATATATAACCATACGGCGTTAGAAGTATTCCTTTCTAATATTCCCGAAAGAATATTAAAAGCTATTGAAATAGAAGAACCAAAAACTTTAGAACAAGCTCTAGGATATGCGTTAGAACAAGTTTGTTTAGATGAACACTTGAAAATTAGGAAAATAAATCAGAACCAACAGAACAAACGCAATAAACCCAGTAATAGCGAACATAATATAAGGATTTATAATTCTAGTCTGAGTACATATAATAACCCTCATCCTAATAATCATTTCCAAAATTCTTATGGGCCATACCAAGGTGAACAAAATAATCCAATTAGGTCATTTCAAACGGTACAAAATCAATCGCATCAAAATCAAAAACCTAGGCGTAATTAAGTTACAAATTTACCTGTATTTACTCCGCGAAAATAAACATCAACTCCAAGTACTATAAAATTCTGTATTGTTCCCATAGTTTGCGGATTTTTAGGAGTTCCAATATGTAAATATTTTTTTATAAAAAATTACCCCCCTCTTCATAATCTTCCATCAAACCTACGAGTATCCTATCCTATAAATTATATAATTTATATATTTTATTTATACTAATAAACGAGCAGCATTTGTATAAGTATTTATTTGTTTGTAATTTAAATCTCGAAAACCGCTCTAAGTATTTGAATGAAATCTACAATTATATAGGGGTTTCCGGGAACGAAAATAATATCTAGCTAAGTCATAACTTCGGGAAAACTCGTATTCTCCGGGAAAACACGAGCAACGCTCGGTCGCCCAGGTACTATTAGTTAAGAAACCACTAAAGTTCGTTTGTCCTTATCTAACACTTTGACATTTATGTTTATAATAATATTGCTATTTTAATCTGCTATTCGTTTTATTACGTCTTCTATGACAGGTTTTACCATCTTTATTTTTCATTATTATACGGGATTTCTGATTTTCGTCTGTTATTATAGTGACAATTTTAATTTTAGAGAATATCAATGATCATTTCCTATTCCGTTGTATTTTTAATCGCTGCATGCGCATAACCGTTATTATATTATAATTCCGACAAATTGACGTGCTCAACAATTCTTTCACCGTTCGATTGTGTAGTGGGAACTACTCTTTATTCGGTACGCGATTGGGCCGCTAAAGTATGGGTATTTTAGTATTCGAAAATTTAATAAGAATTTAATTTTCCCGTTATAAGTATATCATTTCCTAAATCAAAAACCACATTCAATTTCTTTAATAAGTCATTTCCTAATAAGTAACGTCATATCTTAATTCATATCGTATAAATAAAATTAATGTATTCATTGAATTTAGGTATTATAGAGCGGTATTTTTACGACCGTATTATGTGCGCTAATCGCGTGCGTGGTTATTACGTCGAATGAAAACTATTCAGACCGGTACCGGTGTAAATCAAATATCTTGAATTGTCTGTGTTGATAATTTATTTGAATTTTAAATCTGGTATGCAGATAAACTATTTTTATTGGCCCCCTTGATTTCGTTTGAGCCCTGACCTTCTAATACATTCGTTGAGGTGGACGGTACTTATAATTTGTTCGATGGTGTATGGGTTTGTTTGGTGGTGATTTGTTTGTTTATTGTATTCGCGTATATAATCAAATTAAGGAGAAGCACAAACCAGGATGTGAATATAAAACATCTCCATGAACATGAATTATGCATGAAGAGTTCGCATTCAATTTTTTTTTGTTTAGGGGAGAAAATGCATTACGCATACCACCCGGGTGCGAGTGGTTATGTGGGACTCCCGTATAGGCTGATGAGACCCACGGTGTACCCACTAAAAACCCCCCCCATCTGCCGCCTCGCCGCCTTGTGGCGAGGTCACGGGAACGCTTGCGCACACATCCGCGACCCCGCCGGCGGCAGCCGCTCCCAAGCGGCTCCTTCGCGGACGCCCGGAGGCCCTCCACGATAGGCACGCCAGATGTTTTGGCGTGCCTTCCTCCTCGACCTCCACTTAGTTTAGTAGCGGACCCCCCTGATTCCGCTACTAGGAGGACATGGGTGCCGACAAACTTCCGGCACCCGGTGGCGGAGCAGGTCGGTGGTTCCGCCACGAACCACACCTCGGTCGCAGGGGATAGGGAAAACATTTCTCTTCCTCTGCGCCACCAACGCCGTTTTTGCGGAACGGCCCCGCCAAGTTCGCAGGGGGTAGGGAGAGTGGCGCACCGAAATACCAACACGCCTCTCCCCCTGCGATCCCGCCTCGGCCACAGAAGATAGGGTTCGCATGCCTGCTGGTGGCATCATAACACGGTATAAAAGAAACTCAATAATTATGAAGATAGGTATCCATGCATTCTTATGACAGGAAGTATACGATACTCATATCGAATAACAGACATAGGTAATGCGTCTAGAGCATGGCTCAAAATTACCTAATATATGGCCCTAGTCTAGTTGTTTGTTACATTGTTAATTCCCTAACCTGAATACCCTGTAATGCATGAAGTAGCAAAAAATTAGTTTATAGTTGAACTCAAACGCACGGGGACTAGAGTCGCGAATCATATCGGCCATATATGGCTTCGTATGCACTAGAGGGTGTTAAACGTATTCTAATTGAATTGATTTCAACATTGTTAACCATTTTGTATGATAGTTAAACTAAATGTTATTTTTGTACAATTGAATAACTTTCAATTGTATAGCATAATCATAAATTTTATTATATAAACTTAAAATACATTCCCTTCCCCTTTTTCCCAAGTGAGTGAGAAACTTAAATCACAAGAGCATTGTATATCAAAATCCACGTGACTTGAGTAATAGAAGAAGGCACATAATGGATAAAAACGACAATGATGTCTCAACGCTTGGTATTATGTCACAAAAACTTCTGAATCAAGTATATCCTTCGGTTTTGCGTCATGCTCAAAGAAGACAAGAAAAGACAAAGTGAAAGTGCTAGTGAAAAGAAACAAACGTTAAAACTGTCGTACCGCATTAAAGACATTTAAAGTATTCAATTTAAATTTAATAATACTTATAGTTATGTTGTGATGTATTGTGCAAAACTGACATGTAAAATTATTGAATTTTATGAATAAATTGATTGATTGATTGATTGAACGCAGCCAGCCTTATGGGTATCCTCCCCCAAGGTTCCGATCCTAATATTATGTATAGTATTTATAGTCAAAACTTTGACACTATTATTCAAAAAAAATCTTTCTAGTTATCTGTGGGATCTAATTTAGTTTTTTATTTTTATTTGTATTCTTATATTTTAATATTTACTCTAAAGGAGAATAATACATTCTTGGAGGTTGAAAAAATAAATAAATTTAAATCTCCATAATTGTTTAATATGATCAATCATGTATAATCTTAAGAAATAAGTTAATGCAACTATACTCGTAAGAAATGCAACTACGCATATTATAATTAATTACAGTTCATTAGAATGATTCCGTGTCATGAGCATCACCAAAAGGTAATAAAACCGATAGTTTACGATGATAAGTTCGTGAAACTATGTCATCTGCAAATTGTTATGCAAGTTAGTAGTGGGCTTTCTTAGCTGCCTATTGTAACCAAGTTAAATGCATATAAAGGGACTAGCATTTGCCCGCGGCTTCGCCCGCGTACTAAGCGTAATTTTTAACTGTCTACAAAAAAGAGGTTCACTGTTTGACCCGTATATATGTATGTAGGTATATATGTATGTTTGTCCAAGATTATCTCGCGTTTGGCTGAACCGATTTAGATGCGGTTTCCAGAATAGTAGTTGTTACATTCTGGGAGTTTCGGTATACGAAGTTTGGTGATAGTGATTTATTAAAAGGAGCATCCAAAAAGAAAATTTGGCTTCACTTTCATTCGCACTCCTTACTGTTAGTCCGTCTGTTACAACCGAGTTGCTTTTACTGGACCGATTGAATTGAAATTTGGCACAAACTATCAAGAATTCAGAGCGCTCGTGGCCCAGCAGCACCCGCCTACCGCGTGCGGTATGCGAGGTTAAGCAATGTGGGTACAGGTCAGGTCTTGGATGGGTGACCGCTTTGAGTAATTACTAACTGAGTGCTCTCGTGCTTTGGAAGGCACGTTAAGCCGTTGATCCCGGCTGCTGTTTACGACAGCAGTCGTTAAGCCAAGTTAGAGGCCTTCAGGTGGCTTGAGAACTTCTAACAGTCAAGTTGCCCACTCACTTGACAAAGGGGGATCGAAGTTGCACTACGTCCGTAGGGAGTACCCACCGTTACCCTACACGTGACCCCTGGATGGTGCTAAAAGTGCAACAAAAACTGGCAACCGTACTTGTCTTCCCGAAGATTTCACGGTTCGTAAATAAATGCCATACGATAAAAAAAAAATTAAAGGTTGATTTAAATGGAAAAAATATCGAAACCTTTATGTCATTTTTAAAAGCCAATCCTTTTTTTTACAATCCCTGGCATGCATGGAGTGCCAAAATTTACCTTAGATTCGAATTAAGAGACCTCTCGGACGCTCAGATCTCGATTTTGAACGAAATCGGGACGAAAAAAAAATCAATATGGCCACCACTTACACAAATTTTACCTGGGATTCGTATTAAGAGACCTCTCGGACAATCAGATATCGATTTTGAACGAAATCAGGACGGAAATGAAGAAAATCAATATGGCCGCCACTTTTTCCAAATTTTACCTAGGATTCGTATTAGGGGACCTCTCGGACGCTCGGATATTGATTTTCAACGAAATCGGTTTGTAAGCAACGAAAATCAATATGGCTGCCACTTTTTCCAAATTTTACCTCGGATTTGTATTAAGAATTCTCTCGGACGCTCCGATATCGATTTTGAACGAAATCGTAACGGAAATGATAAAAATGAATATGGCTGCCACTTTTTCTAAATTTTACCTCGGATTCGTATTACGAGACCTCTCGGACGCTCAGATATCGATTATGAACGAAATAGGGAAGGGAATGAAGAAAATCAATATGGCTGCGACTTTTTCAAAATTTTACCTCTAAGTCGTTTTAAGAAACCTCTCGGATGCTCAGATATCGATTTTTAACGAAATTGTTAAAGAAAAGAAGAAAATCAATATGGCCGCCACTTTTTCCAAATTTTACCTTGGAGTCATATAAGGGGACCTCTCGGACGCTCAGATATCGATTTTGAACGAAATCGAAACGAAAATGAAGAAAAGCAATATGGCTGCGACTTTTTCAAAATTTTACCTCTAAGTCGTATTAAGAAACCTCTCGGATGCTCAGATATCGATTTTTAACGAAATTGTTAAAGAAAAGAAGAAAATCAATATGGCCGCCACTTTTTCCAAATTTTACTTCAGAGTCGTATTAGGGGACCTCTCGGACGCTCAGATATCGATTTTGAACGAAATCGGGACGGAAATGAAGAAAAGCAATATGGCCGCCACTTTTTCCAAATTTTACCTCGGATTCGTATTACGTGGCCTCTCAGACGCTCAGATATCGATTTTGAACGAAATCGGTTTGGAAATGAAGAAAATCAATATGGCTGCCACTTTTTCCAAATTTTACCTCGGATTCGTATTAAGAGACCTTGAGGACGCTAAGATATCGATTTTAAACGAAATCGGGACGGAAATGAAGAAAATCAATATGGCCGCCACTTTTTCCAAATTTTACCTCGGATTCGTATTACGTGGCCTCTCAGACGCTCAGATATCGATTTTGAACGAAATCGGTTTGGAAATGAAGAAAATCAATATGGCTGCCACTTTTTCCAAATTTTACCTCGGATTTGTATTAAGAGACCTTGTGGACGCTAAGATATCTATTTTGAACGAAATTGGGACGGAAATTAAGAAAATCAATATGGCTGCCACTTATCCCAATTTTACCTCGGCGGAGTCGTATTAGGGGACCTCTCGGACGCTCAGATATCAATTTTGAACGAAATCGCAACGGAAATGAAGAAAATTAATATAGCCGTTACTTTATTCAAAGTTTACCTCGGATTCCTATTAAGAGTCCTCTCGGACGCTCAAATATCGATTTTTATCGAAAAAGTATCGGACGGCACTGATTAATACAACCACTTACTTACAATACATTGAATCAAAAAAGGTCGTCTCTTCATAGGGAATTCACGGCATTTCATGCAACTCAAGATCTTATAAGGAACCTACATGCCAAATTTGGTATCTCTCCAACCAGTAGTGTGGGCTGTGCGTTGATATGTCACTCACTCAGTCAGTCAGTTTCTTCTTGCAATTTGGCAAAAACTTTTAAAAGTTTTCATGTCCGCAATATAAAATTTCGAAATCAATGCCATTTTCAAAATTAACGACCCAAAAAACCATAAAAACGACGCCCATATTAATATTTAGACATTCATTCAACCCCCTTGGAACCCAACAGAGGGAATGGTATTTCACGTCCTCCACGTGGGATTTTAAAATCATTGTTGTTTTCGTAATCAGCGACCCGATAAACCATAGAAACAAAACCTACCCATATCGATTTTCAGAATTTGTCACCACATTTCCCCCTTTTAGAGGTTGATTTCTCATAAAACCTGAAACACATGTTTACTCATTTAACGTTACAAATACTCCTGTCAAGTTACGAATAAAATAGTCCAACTAATCTTGATTCCCCACACACAATTCGAACCCCCATTTTACCCCCTTATGGGTTGAATTTTGAAAAATCCTTTTTTAATGCACCTCTAGACCTTATATGGAACCTATATACTAAATTTAGAATCTCTAGAACCAGCAGTTTGGGCTGTGCGATGATATTTCACTCACTCAGTCAGTCAGTTATTTCTTGCAATTTGGCACAAACTTTCAAAAGTTTTCATGTCCACAACATTAAATTTCAAAATCGATGCCATTTTCGTAATGAACGTCCCAAAAAACCATAAAAACGACACCCATATTAATATTTAGACATTTCATCCCCCTCGCACCCCAACAGGGGGGATGGTATTTCACGACCTCCATGTGGGATTGTAAAATCATTGTTGTTTTCGTTATCAGCGACCCGGTATATCATAAAAACAATACCCATGTCGATTTTCAGAATTTGTCACCACCTTTCCCCCTTTTAGGGGTTGATTTCTCAAGAACCTGCAATACGTGTTTACTCATTTATCGTTAGAAATATTCCTGTGAAGTTTCGAATAAAATAGTCCAACTAATCTTGATTCCCCACACACACTTCGGACCCCCATTTAACCCCCTTAGGGGTTGAATTTTGAAAAGTACTTTCTTAATGCACCTCTAGACCTTATATGGAACCTACATACTAAATTTAGAATCTCTAGAACCAGCAGTTTGGGCTGTGCGATGATATGTCACTCGCTCAGTCAGTCAGTTATTTCTTGCAATTTGGCACAAACTTTCAAAAGTTTTTTATGTCCACTACATTAAATTTCAAAATCGATGCCATTTTCGTAATGAACGTTCCAAAAAACCATAAAAACGACACCCATATTAATATTTAGACATTTCATCCCCCTCGCACCCCAACAGGGGGGATGGTATTTCACGTCCTCCACGTGGGATTTCAAAATCATTGTTGTTTTCGTTATCAGCGACCCGATAAACCATAAAAACAATACCCATGTCGATTTTCAGAATTTGTCACCACATTTCCCCCTTTTAGGGGTTGATATTTCAGAAAACCTGAAATACGTGTTTACTCATTTATCGTTAGAAATACTTTTGTGAAGTTTCGAATAAAATAGTCCAGCCAATCTTGTTTCCCCATACAAACTTCGGAGCCCCATTTCACCCCCTTAGGGGTTGAATTTCGAAAAATCCTTTCTTAGTGCACCCCTAGACCTTTTAAGGAACCTACGTGCCAAATTTGGAATCTCTAGGATCAGCGGTTTGGGCTGTGCGTTGATATGTCAGTCAGTCAGTCAGTCAGTCAGTCAGTCAGTCAGTCAGTCAGTTTCTTCTTTTATATATTTAGATGACTGCGCCACTACAGCATCATTTCGGTTTTGTTTTTCTCTCCGAACAGTTTGAGTTTACTTTAATATAAAGTTTTATCTACACTGAAGTTTTACTCAACACCCGCAACTCCCGCACGTAATTCCTGCACAAAGTGAAAAGCTCCTTAAGGTCAACTTTTCTTTATAGTCTAGATTTGTGTCTGAGAACAGGTAAGGATTTCAAAAGTAAGTATCGTCCGAACTTTCTGATAGGGGCCTTTTACGCGGTCACTATTATCACGAGATCCAGTTCTATCATGATATGTATCAGGTGAATATTGACGAGTATTACTGTATCGTGATATTATCGGAGCAAATCTGGATAAATCTGCGAAACCAAAGAGGCTTCAATAATGCTATTCATCTAAACGCATTGCGATAATATTACGATATCATCTGTTACCTTCCGTCAATCTTGTGTATTTTTGCCATTGCCACGGGGTTTGCCATAGAATTGAGACTAAAATAACTTGTATTTAATCAACAAAGTTCTAGCACAATATTTTATTTTAAGACCTCTGTTTCTTTCATTTATTAGCGAGTGAGAATGTTATTATTACATGTGCACCAAAATAGTAACACTCTGCCAAAAATATCTTTTCGAATGTTGGCATAGTTACAAGGTTTTCCTGACCATTATATAGTATATCAAACTAATACTGACGCGTGAACGCATGACAATATTTGCTGTTGAAATGCCCCCATCAATACAGCTTCAGTACTGAGTATTTCTGATAATACTGACACACCAGTATCATAAGTTATAATTGTAACGAATGAAAGGCCGGTTGGTAGCTGACTGACGTTTATTCATATGTTTTTCATATAGTGTCAATAGTGTGCCAGTTCTATCGGGAGTCTAGATATATAACCTATTTACACAACCCTTACATCTCTCCCTCATAAACCTAAGAACTACAAACACAAGTTGACACATTTCATATCACAAAGGAAATAACTAAAACACAAAGAGATAAATCAAATACAGGTTTACCCTACAGTAAACAAAACTAGGATTATTTTAACAATACCGCGTAAAAGACCCCATACAAATGTTTTCACCCGAAATACGCTACGCTTATTAACTGACAACATATACTGTCACTAGCCGTCACTGGATGACGTTTCGTTGGTATATTCGAACCACAGATATCAGAGTAAAGCAGATCCGCTCATTTAAGTTGAACGATTTTTATACGTCTGATCTATTCTCACTAATGTACAAATCAGAAAGTTTGAGAGAGACAGACAAGTGACATCTGACACGTTTTCATCTGTCAGTGTCTCCGTCTTCATAACTGAAAATTGTACTGAACTGACGTTATGGTGTGTTAAGTTTATATGGGATTTAACATCCTGGTGTGCTCGCAAATCGAGACAACTTGTTAACAGCCGAAAATGATTGTACTATCTGTCGCATTCTAACTCATTTTGGTGCACCATAAGGATTAAAGAGACAACTATATGGAAAATCATCTGACTTAATACTGCGAATCTGCTTTTCTCTGATGTCTGTGATTCGAACTAAAGCTCTTGTGTAAGAACGATGACGAAGAACGTAAGCCTATTTAGCACCAGCGTAGTATAAAAAAACTTAAATTTTATTACTGAATAAAAGCTGTTCCTACAAGGGCCAAATACGGAGAAACTCGATAAACAACCTTTAATAGAGCCCTCAATGGTCCCAAGTTGAGAGTGGAACAGGTGTTCCGTGTTATTACGGAACAAAGTGGAACAGTTTCATGTAATGGCCCCAAAATGTACGCAACATGCTGAAATAAAACTGTTTGAAATAGAACTGTTTGTAGACCTGTAGGTATAGTCCTGTTTGAAATTTCGATTATTTACTAAAAGGTATGTTTGCTTAAGCGTATTGAATTGGCATCGGTTTGGTGTTTCTTGTTTTTGGAAAGAATTTGGTGACAAGGTTAGTCCCAAAAAAAGACGTACATGATATTTTAATTCATTTATTAAATCACAATAGAAACCGTATCGTACAAAAGGCGGACTTAATGCCATAAGGCATTCTTTGGATTTCATCCTGAATATTGTTATAATATTGTATGAAGAGGTTGCCAGAATAATACGCAGTGAAAGTCGACTCTATTGTTTTTTTAAATATACTATAACGGTGGCAATCAAGCTTACACCCTGATGGTAAGCAGACACGATTGCCTATGGACGCTCCAGAAGAATAACAAGCGCGTTACCGACCCTTTGTTAACTTGAAGATTCCCTGTGTTGACAGCTAGATTATGCTGGTCCTCACTCTCAACACAGCGAAACCTAGGAAGCTCTGGTGACCTTACCCACCATCAGGGAAACACTACATACCCACCTAAGTAGCAAGTAATGTTGTTATTATTGCTGAAGTCTTCTGTAAGGTGGAGGTACTTCCCCAGTTGGGCTGCTCCAATTATGAGCGAGATGACGTTTCGCTGTGATAACTTACAGTCGGTCTCATAAGTAGCTGGACACTTGGGGACTTTGTCGCTTTCACCACTTATTGGGGGACAATCTTCCACAAATCGACCTAGTCCCAAACTAAGGAAAGCTTGTACTGTGGGTTAGTACCCACCCGACGATATACATAAGTATATACAGGGTGATTTCGGGGTCGTGGATCAAGAATAAGTTTTACGACTTGGTATCGGTTAGCCTTTTCAAAAAAGATGTAGTGACACGAAACAAACGTATTTCTTTTTTAACCTTTTGAACGCCACGGTCGGCCATAGACGTCAACGTAAAATCGTCACCCCGACGCCAACGACGGCACTGGCCGACACATTTTTTTTGTGAAAAACTACTGAGAAGCTGCCCAATTTTATATTGGCATTATTTCTTTACACATATTTTTTTTACCGTTATGGCGTCAGGGGCACGGCGAATTACTTTGACGTCTGGCGGCGAAAAGGTTAATTTATTTTGATGACAAAAATACAAAATCTCAAAAGAACATAGTTACCCTTCTCTCTTTGACGGATAGTATGGAGAGTTGACAGTGGGGTAGGGTGACCAAGTTGTATGAAAAAGTATTATTTCCCATTAGAATTTGAAGAAAAAGAGAATTATTTGTGTTATAAACCGTCATACCAACTGTGATGTTATCTACTTTGAATTCTTGACCATGTACAATCATTCCGGATCACGACCCCAAAATCACCCTGTAGATAAATACATACTTAAATACACAGAAAACATCCGAGACTCGGGAAGAAATTATCGTGCTAAACATACACAAATAAGGCCCTGACCGGGATTCAAACCCGGGGCCCCTGGCTTCGTAGGCAGGGTCACTACCACCTAAGCCAAAGTGGTCGTCCTAGAATTTCTCTGTTGTATTGTAAGGGAGCCCAGGGTCTGCTTTGACGCCCGATCTCACAATTTAGCGTAATAGGCACTAGATTTTTAGGAAGCGTCTGCCGTCTGAACTTCCAACCCACAGGCAGCAACCTAACCTAGACCTTTTTAAGGCACGAGTGAATAGGCATCTTCTGGGTGAGCTCGCTTCATCGTCGGCCTCATCTTTGCCCCCCGGCTAGATGGTGGCCAAGAGCAATCCCATTTGTAATAATAAAAAAAAAGCAAAACTGGACTTTGTTCGTCAGAAGGCTGGCTACTCGCTGAGGGTGTTCCAGCTGCGTTCGCAACACTATGTGCACTTCAGCTCGTTTGTGGTGCGCGTGCCGCGGCAGCTTCAGGTGACCATCGCTTGTGCCGATTTCTGGCTGAAGGGTGTAGTATTTGGCGGTTTCGGAAACCGGACCGGAGATGACGAGGCAACAGAGTCACGCTGTTACATTACCTAAACAATTTGTTTTAGTTTTTAAGATTATCGTGTATTGATGAAAGTTTTCATGGAGATAGGATACAAACGAATTCCAAGTAGAAGAAGTCGCGAGCAAAAACTAGTATAATTTTAAACCCGGTCATACATACGAGCCGGGATTCGAACCCACGATCTCAATATTAAAAGCCAAATACCGCTCATCCACAGTGGCTTATCTAAAATTTAGTGACGTAACGGCAAATTTATCTTACATCCGTATTACAAATTTCCAACCATGTGCTATCTCGGCTATCTCCACGCGCGATCAACGCGTGCCCATGTATTCCAAAAGGGTGTAAGTCCATAGAAATTACTTGTAACATGTGCCTTTATTCAATAACAAGGTTCTTGCATAAATGAGAACCCTACAGTCACGTTCCCCGATAATTTATGTCGCCGATGGGAGCCGAGTACACGAGAATTCTAGATTCAAATTCGTACTGTAGGGTTATTTTCACAAATTCTACAATATTATGTGTATGTAGTGGAAGGCGCAGCGTGGGTAGGCCCCCACAAGGTGGACTGATGACCTGGTCAAGGCCGTAGGTGGTCTTTCACCTTTGCCCTTTCGTGCCTCACGTGGTTATGGTTAATGTACTTTCCCCTCAGAGTAAGGATTTCTATAGAGATCCCATACGAGTTCCATCAAGGAGGACAGAACAGCTGTTACGCAGCTTACATACATCTGCGAAGAAACTCAAGTATGTAAGTTAAGTCAACTTGCATTGAGCCAGCGTGGGGATTGCTGCCCATTTCCTCTCATCACGATGAGTAATGTGCCCAGCAGCGTCGAGTTTGAAACGTGACTCAAACAATACTTTAAAGATATTTTCTCAAACATGCAATGAAATATTGATGTTATGTTCCTTATAATAGGCTGCGAAGTGTGACGTTTCAGGTGCGGCTAGGACAAGAGCTCGTTAATGCAATTTCATACAAATGTTGCAGGCCTAGGCCGGCAAAGTCCTCTTTTTTAATTTCCATTCCACATAAAAAATGCCTGTGCTCGCTTTTGCTTCAGCATTCCACCAAGGGCTCATGTTACTCCATATTTAAATAAACACAATATTCTAAAAATGCAACACCGTCGCAAACTTCATTTAGCATGCCTACTTTTTGGAGTAATTCATCACAAAGCTCCTTCCTATCTTTATGAGAAGTTGTCGTGGATGTCTGCCCGGAGGTCACATGGAACACGCCTATGTAGTATGCAGCTGATGACACCCCGGCATGCTTCCGCGGCATTCCGTGGGAGCTTCAGATACGCGGCGACAAAGATTTGGAATAATATTCCGCCCCCCATCCGTAGCCTGGAATGTATATCAAGTTTTAGAGCAAATTTGAGAACAAAAATATATGAACATCAGCAGCAGCAGGAGACGCTCCGATTGGATACGAGCTATTTATGAGGACAAATCCAGAATTTTCCACTTCCTTTAAATTATATTGTATTTTTTCTAAGTATTATATAAAGTTTTTTTTAATAAAGTACATAAATACCTGCCTTTTTCGGTGCCATTTAACATATCTGCCTTCAAGCCATTCGCAGCTGTAACCGTGTCCTAAACATCATTCATTGGTAACCATCACGATTACATGTATTAGTTTTTATTTGCATGTATTAAATTGTCGCTTCTGTCTTATGATTGTCTCGCTTTGTGTCTTGTTTATGTCCTGATTTCTTAATTGTATTCTTCATCTAATTACATTTGTTGCCTTGCGGGGAACCTAAATAATTCAGAAGTTTAAAGTTAGAGGTTGGCGATAGATAAGTGACGCAATATTTTATCATGTATCTGTTTTATAAGTGTTACTTACCTGTGTCCTGTCCCTAAAACGTAGTGATTATACTGATTATATTCTTCTTGCCCTAAAAACTGTGAAATTCTTGTGTATGTTTTATTAATTTTATTATGTTCGAAGAAAATAGCACTAAGTAAAATATATATACAGAGATTACAGAGATAAGAAACAGTCATAGAGATGTCAGTGAAATACTCCACAATCTCCACATAGATCGAGCGCTACTGTGGTATAAAGTAAGAACTAACCGTACGACCGCTGCATCTCTGTCACTCCAATACGTAAGTGCGACAGAGGAAGCACCCAGTGACATCTGATACAAACGAGTTAAACTAGCATCCTTTGCAAAAAGTCGTACTTTAAGCCACAGATTAGCTTCGAGCTAGATGCCTGGATGCGTTCAATTTTTGTATAAGGCCGTGTGGTACAGTCGGGTTCACTTACACGTACACGCATTTGTGCCTTATTATTATTATTTATTGTTTATGAAGTGTGTACGTGTGTGTGAACTTGGCTGTGCCGCACAGATCGTGACCCATCAATGGTCCTGCCGGAAGACCAGCGCTGACTCCTGAGTCAGCACCATGCTGAGGCGGGACCATTTCATGGTAAACTTTGAAAATTGTAAAACTTTTTTAACATTTTGTCTGTTTGCCATGAATAAAGCTTTTCTATTTCTATTTCTATTTCTATTTCTATTTCTATTTCTATAAATTTGTGGCAAAGGCATCATGACATTCTGCCACTATGCGTATTAAAAATAAAACTGATTTTTTTGTTGTTTATTTCATTGCATGTTTGAGAAAAGCACTATACATACCTCGGCGGGAAATATGGGGCTGCCGGCCTTAGACCTATCCGGCCTCGCTTCGCTCAGCCGTCTATATGTCTTCGGCCGGCAACCCCTTTTGTCCCGGCCTCTGTAGTAATGTACTATTACAGTACATATGGTGCTAGATTACCGCACGAGTGCGATAATCAGCAGATTACGTGCATATGTCGAAACTTTAAAGAGCCATATTCGACGACCTGTTTAGCCTAGTTGGTAGTGACTCTGCCTCCGAAGCTAGAGGTCCCGGGTTCGTATCCCGGCCAGGGCATTTTTTTGTGCATTTATCACGGATATTTGTTCTTGGGTCTTGGATGTTTTCTATGTATTTAAGTATGTATTTATCTATATAAGTATGTATATCGTTGTCTAGTACCCATAGTACAAGCTTTGCTTAGTTTGGGACTAGGTCGATTTGTGTAAGATTGTCCCCCAATATTTATTTAATTATTTATTTATATGTACTGGACCCGGGTATGTCCTAAAACTACGACCAAGACCACCGGGGAATGGGCAGCAGCATTTCTAGAGTGCGGTGGAGATACTGCGATCGCCAACCCGCATGCCAAGCGTGGCGATTATGGCATTTACCCCGCATGAAATTGGGGGAGGCCTATGTCCAGCAGTGGACGTCCTAGGGCTGATATGGTGGTGGTGGATGTACTGTAAAACGTTGTACGATACACGTGCGAACAGGTAATTCGCAACTCGTGTCGATTTAAAACACTCCCTTCGGTCGTGTTTAAATTTATCACCACTCGTTGCGAATTTCCTGTTCTCTGCACTTGTATCGTAATGTACTATTACAGTACATATGGTGCTAGCAGATTACGTGCATATGTCGAAACTTTAAAGAGCCATATGTACTGTAAAACGTTGTACGATACACGTGCGAACAGGTAATTCGCAACTCGTGTCGATTTAAAACACTCCCTTCGGTCGTGTTTAAATTTATCACCACTCGTTGCGAATTTCCTGTTCTCTGCACTTGTATCGTAATGTACTATTACAGTACATATGGTGCTAGCAGATTACGTGCATATGTCGAAACTTTAAAGAGCCATATGTACTGTAAAACGTTGTACGATACACGTGCGAACAGGTAATTCGCAACTCGTGTCGATTTAAAACACTCCCTTCGGTCGTGTTTAAATTTATCACCACTCGTTGCGAATTTCCTGTTCTCTGCACTTGTATCGTAATGTACTATTACAGTACATATGGTGCTAGCAGATTACGTGCATATGTCGAAACTTTAAAGAGCCATATGTACTGTAAAACGTTGTACGATACACGTGCGAACAGGTAATTCGCCACTCGTGTCGATTTAAAACACTCCCTTCGGTCGTGTTTCAATTTATCACCCCTCGTTGCGAATTTCCTGTTTTCTGCACTTGTATCGTAATGTACTATTCCCCCATCTTGAAACCTTCTGGTCTTTGGCAGTTTTTATTAACATAATTAAGTTATGTATTGTTAAACCTTTGTTAATAAGACAGTCCCAGTCTCTCGCGTCACTCAAGAAAAATTTGAAGAAATTGACAACATTTCATTTTTTAAGCTGTTTTTTTTTCGATGAAATCCAATAGAGGATAAAAAGTTAAGTAACACAACATTTTTAAATTCTCGAGTATATTCCAATTTCATATAAATAAATCAATTTCAAAAGTTCCTCATTCTAAAAGAGAGTAAGTGACAAGTAAGGCGTCACAGCGTAGCAAATCATACAGAAGCACTGTTACTAAGACAAATTTACTAAAGAAAGTGAACTGCTGTTCTTTTTGTGCGCTGTGACTGTCACAATTTCGTAGTAATGACGTCATTACTACGATATGGGCTTTCTTCACATTTTCGTGAATATTTATATAACTAATAGCTATAAAAATATAAAAAAAATATGTTGGGGTTTCTTGTTACCAAATTAACGAAATGAGTTAAGATTTCATACTACTTAAAAATTAGAAATACTTATATTGTCTATTATGGCTCTCCAACGATCTGTGATTTGGTTGAGTACTATAATTATTTATATATTGTAATTTTGAATATAATTATTCTGTATTTATTATAAGTATATGTATTTTTTTATTCATTATATATGTATATTTATTTATTACATATGTATATTTATTTATTACATATGTATTTATGGGTATTTATTTAGTTATCGTTTAGCTACAAATTATATTCACTCATTGTAACGTTGTTGTACACGGTGTAAGTTTGTCTATCTCATTCTTTTTAAAAAATCTCCTCTCAATCCCTCAAAGGTTAGCTGGAAGAGATCCCTTATAGGGATAAGTTCGCCTTTGTACTCTGATCCTGTGTGACATGTATATGATTTAAACTGTTATTGTGTACAATAAAGTGCTTACATACATACATACATAAATAAACGTTAATTACATCGGGCTATATATTATTTGGCATAACATGGTTTACCCCCCCCCCCCCCCCCATATCGTCACGTCGCGCAGTTGAAAAAGCTTAGTTTAGTACCAAAACATCTAGGTCAAAACAAAAATAGGCTTAAATACTTAAAAATTAAGGTGCTACTTAATTATTACCACGAATAAATATAAATTGTATTAACTATAACCTCCATAACTCAAATGTCTTAGTTTCCCCTTTGCCAAAAATACAAAAGCCTTAAAACAAAAGGCATTACAATAATGAAATGACATTTATCTTGGAAATGAGAGCTTTATACAAAAGAGCGTGGACAATGGACAAAAATATTTTTTTTTTCGTTGAATACATTTTTACGCCTTATTATTTAGGTTCAGCGGTCTTAATGGCCCGGTTGAGGAACAACCGGAATTTGGCCGGGAATAAATTGTACGCATCACATTTACAAGCTTTGAATATTATGCAAAAGACGATAAGAATAAAAAAGTCGTCGCAATTTTGTTCTTTAACCGCTAGAATTAATATTGATGTTGCAAAGAATACTTTAATAACAATCAGTTTTTTTTTATCCGACTTCAAAAAAAGGAGGATTTCCCAATTCGTCGGTTTTTTTATGTATGTTCACCGATTATTCGGAGACTGTAGGACCGATTTCATGTTGTCATGACACATTTTTTCTAGTTGACATGTTGACATTGACATGTTTTCTAGTTGGTCCCATTGTCATCAAGTCTGAATCTGATGTCAAGATCTTGGAGAAATCGAGGGAAATCCTCGAATTATATAGTAGGAGAGGCTGAGTAAGAGTGGAAAAGTATAAAGTCGATAGTTTTTGTTAATAATTCACTTGTTTATTGTCAAACATTGTTTCTAGTTGTGTAATATTAAACAATTGACGAATTCTTAGTCACTATTAAGAGCTTTAAATAAAAGTTGAAATATATTCAAAAATACTGACATCAAATAAATCTTGTTATTACTTCTGACTTTTTGGTTAGTTTAAAATAAAATGTAAAATAAGGTGCCAAACCGAACCCTGGGCCCTTTAAATTACGACCAGGAAAACGCTAAGAATAAAATGAAGGGGTGTTTACAAAAACGCCATAACTGCACTGGAGATGATTTTACAGGAGATCAATAAAACTAAATTACAATTTTTTTTTTAATTTATTAAGGATCACCAACCGATGATACATCATTCATGCTTAAATAACTTATTAATATTTTAAGTTGTTGCTTATAAGTTGTAACTACATCATATTCCAGTATCTTTGAACATTCTAATATAAGTTTAGTACAAAGAGAAAACACAGTGTGTACATTTGGATAAAAAATATTAAAAATAAGAAAACAAAACTAATTCGGTGACTAATATAAACAAAAGGAACAAGAAGACAGAAAATAAAATTTTATGAATTATGGTGCGAAATCCAGGGAGCTGAAATGCTTAAGTACCTTTCGTTTAAAGCTTCCAAGGCTGTCGCAAAGCATATCTGCGCCCAAGGAGTTTGGGAGATGGTTACATATGTGGAACATTCTCGAGAATGCAGAGTTGCGTCCCAGGTTTGTTCTATTGAAGCGATCTCTTCGACTCTTAAAGTGATACTTATTAGAGCTGTTCATTACATACATAATGTAGACGTATGGCCACAAAATAATGAATATATATTTAATTATTCCCCCATATTTATTTTTTGAAACATTTCATAAAATAGCTCTGTCACTGGCACTGCTTTTGTAAAATTATGATATGTTGTTTTAGTAAGAAAATTTGATATTTTTTCATTGAGAATCCTATATAGGTTTTGGTAGGTTCTAATTGGAAAATTTAGTCTATTTTAATGGTAATTGGATACTCTAGCTTATATTAATTCTACATGCCACGGTTGTTGTCTTCACTATTATAATTCTTATTTCTAAAGGCATAAGAAGTTAATTCTGGAAAACAGGACCATCATAAAGCAATATTTTTTTCACCAATTGCAGCCCATTCGAGGTCTAATAGAATGTTATCATAAAGTTGCGTTTGCAAAAAATGAAAAATGAAAATCAAAATAATTTATTTGTAGAACTCTTTGCTTGAAATTCATTATTTTTGTTTTACTTAAATTAATGAATAAATTATTTTTATTTAACCATGTAATTACTGACTCCAAAGCTTTGTTTATTTCAGTCTGTAATGTCAGTGTATCATTCCCAGTAAAAATTAAAAATATTGTACTATCATCGGCAGGTAAGTTAAGTTGTTTTTGTAAACATCCCTTCAATGAAGTAAAAAAACGGAACTCTTAATATTACGTATACCTTGGTCTACAAAGTCCTAAATGTAGTGCGTCTTTCAAATTTTAATCTTAAAGAATACTATTTGTCTCTTTCATAATACTTTGTTGCCGATAATGGTCTGTAGTTTACTTTCGGGTTTCATTGAATTTTGTGGCTATCCAAAGGTTGTCTGAAAGAGATCACTCTTTAGCGATAAAACCGCCTGTTTTTTACCTTTGCTTAAGGTGTGCAATGAAGAGTAATTGCATTGTATTACTGTATGTATACATAGGTACGCGTAGTTACGTACACTATTTGCAAATTACGTAAGTGCTAAGTGATTTTCTGACAATTTACCAATCAATGTTTCTCAGTTTATAACAACCGAGCAATGACCTTGTCAAATCTGTATGTACATAGTTATAGCGTCTACAAACTACTACAGGTTCAGTAACAATGTGGTCAACTATCCAATGCCGATATGCTTTACTTCAGAACCAGGTATCAGTATTTTGAATCGATGAAAATGAAATGTGTAATATATATCATCATCATCATCATCATCATGTCAGCCGAAAGACGTCCACTGCTGGACATAGGCCTCCCCTAAAGACTTCCACAATGACCGGTCCTTCGCCACCCGCATCCAGCGGACACCCGCGACCTTCACCAGGTCATCAGTCCACCGTGTGGGGGGCCTGCCCACGCTACGCTTTCCGGTACGTGGCCGCCACTCGAGAACCTTTCCGCCCCAACGGCAATCGGTTCTACGTGCTATGTGCCCCGCCCACTGCCACTTAAGTTTAGCGATTCGGAGGGCTATATCGGTCACTTTGGTTCTGCTGCGTATGGCCTCATTCCTGATGCGATCACGCAGAGTCACGTAATATATATAATGTTGATTGATTATTTTTTACAGTTAAATCGATGCTCAACCATCGATGATCGTAAGCTCAAGTGTTTCTTGGTCGAAAAGGCCTTTTACTCGGTTACCGAATTTTTACAGGGATGAGTGTTTAAGTTTAATAATAGACTCTGTTTGCCTTGCGTATTAGAAATTAAAATTTTAACTTATGTATTTAACTCGTAACTATATTAATTTCATTAATTAGCCACGGTTTTTTGTTTGTAACTGACTGTATATTGAATTGAACTATTTGAATATGGGATATATCCATTATTTAATATTTATGTAATTAATAAATCTTGATTAAAACTGCTATTGTTTCATTGTCAACTTATATAGCCTATAGTTTACTCTGCTTCGAATGATCTGCGATATGTAATACTTTTTTCGTGTCTGTGGCTAATCGTAACAACAACAACGAGGTTTACTGAAATAGTATTTACTTCATAACTCACTGTTTTCGAGATAATATATGGCTTGGAATTTTGGCAAGTTTAGGCCAAAAAAACCAGTCTTCTGGATATGAAAATTGTAAAAATTAGTTAAAAACAAAATTTCTTTTACATTAGAGACGTCAATGCACAAACAACATAGATAAATTGAAAAAAAATATGCTTTTTATGAAACGTGGTCTGTTTTAATTAATCATGAAAAATAGGTATTTCTTTCGACATTCACCCCTTATCAAATCAAAACTCGTCAAAAATCGATGAATATTTGTGAGAGGTTGCACGGATTCCCTAAGTACAAAGTTACATTTGCTATGCTCCATTCAGGATTCATGCTGTTCCAGTGTTCTATTATGACACTAGTAATTATTATGTACCACGGATTGCAATAAATACCTACATAAAAATAAAGTTAAAAAAATCCCCCATTTTTTAACCCAATTTGTAAAAAAAAAAACACATTAGCATAGATGAAACCATAAAATCGATGGGAAATTGGAGATAATTTTTCGTATATCGTAATCACGGTATACTTGATTCTGAACAGGAAAAACAAAAAAAAAAAACTACCAATCCCATAATCTCACTCTTATTTCATCATCAGCCTGTTAGTAATACTCCAGCTTACAAAATACCGCCATCATAATAATTAAGTCATACATAATAATGATGTGTTGTGTTCATGGACTATCAGGGATCTTACTCACCAGAGTAAGGTCATCTTAACTCCCAAAGATAAAGATGTGCTGGGAGAAAGGGGTAAAGGAATCTAAATATCGACCCAACAGCTTCGCAACTCAATGAATGGCTCACTAGAGTCACAAGCTACGGAGACTGCTTATCATAATATAGGCCATAATAATTATATGCTTGTGTTACGATTGCGGTATGAAACTACAAAGAGTGCTCCTTAATTCAAGAATGAGCAGAATCGAAAAGTGTATTCATATTGTAACATTATAACTACTACTGTAAATTATGCGTGTTTCGCGACTCGGCATTTATGATCCCACAGCATAAGTTTGTGTTTCTCCCAATGGTTGATAGGTTGAGAATACCAGAGCGCTTATCCACCGATTGTACTCCGTTTAATGTTTGTGCAATAATTGTTTTTAATATATAAAACGAGGGTGGCAATCAAGCAGACAACGTCGCCTATGGACGCTCGTGCCAAAAAAACAACCATAAACTCGTTACACAATCTTTATATAAGAATTATTTATATAAATATAAGAAAGTATATGTATTTTTAGTACTTTTATATAGTTAATTCAGTTGAGCAAAGGTTTACTTAGGTTTTTATATTTACAGTGCCACGTACCAGGTTTTAGATGTAAGCTGGCGGCCCAGCTAAGGAGATTCTGGAATAAATTTGCAGACTAGACAACTGCTGCTAACTATGGCTAACTCGTACTGGTCATTAATTAAATTCAAGCGGTCAATACTACCCAAAGCTAAGTAACAGTAATACATAGGGTAGGTGGTCTAGACTTAATGAATTTAATTAATTCTAATTTAAAAATTATTTACTGACAATTTTCTAATTTATCCTCCTCTTTTTGTCGGCCTGTTTGTCTCCTACTAGTGACACTGCTTTCGAAGCTAGAGGTCCCGGGTTCGAATCTGGGTAAGGGCAGTTGTTTCTGTGGTGAGCAGAGACATTTGTTCCTGAGATTTGTATGTTTTCTATGTATTTCAGTAAACATATATCTATTAAATATATCATCGTCTAATACCCATAACACAAGCCTTATTGAGCTTACTATGAGACAAGTTCGACTTGTGTAAAAAATTGTGTCCTAATAATAGTTAATTATTTTATATATTTTATTATATTTTGATTTTGTACTAAAGCAGTAACGCTGCTAACGAAAATTTTAAATTAAAGGAAAAAATTGAAAATTTTAATTCTTTGAGCAGGATTCGAACCTGCGACATCTGGCATACGCGGCCAATCGCTCTAGCCTCTGAGCTATCGGAACAACCAAGCTCGTCCACGAAATCCTTCAATAGTTCCCTCTTACAACGCCTTAGGGAGGCGTACAGCGACATCTACCGTAGAAGACTTAGGCTTCTATTAACGGCACCAACGACTCAAATTACATTGAGTAATCGCCAGTAACGATGCACTATCCCATACTAAATAAATTTTGTACTAAAGCAGTAACACTGCTAACGAAAATTTCAAATTAAAGGGAAAAATTTAATGCTCCGATGTACAAAATTAATTTAGTATGGGATGGCGCATCGCTACTGACGATCACTCAATGTAATTTGAGACGTTGGTGCCGTTAATAGAAGCCTAAGTCTTCTACGGTAGATGTCGCTGTACGCCTCCCTAAGGCGTTGTAAGAGAAAACTATTGAAGGATATCGTGGACGAGCTTGGTTGTTCTGATAGCTCAGAGGCTAGAGCGATTGGCCGCGTATGCCAGATGTCGCAGGTTCGAATCCTGCTCGGAGCATTAAATTTTTCCCTTTAACTTGGAATTATATTTTGCTTAATAACATAGTTCTCAATATCATAATTATTACAAACATTTTAAGTAAATCGTCATCTCTTATGTGCATGGAACCATGTTCTGTAAATAAATTATTTGAATTGAATTGATAAATCTTTCATAAATCTCTGTATAGCCCAGTGGTTGCCTGGTAGAGAATGCCATTTGGCATTAAGCCCGCCATTTGTACAATTACATTTTGTGCAATAAAGTTTAAATAAATAAATAATCTGTGAATTAAAGTAAACGGCCCAAAGATGGCCACTTTCAGGCCTACTAAAGGATGATTCACAGTTGACCGTTCCGTGTCCGGGCCGGCCCGTTTTCTATGACAGTCAACGCAACGGCCGGCATATTTCTCTAGAAGAAAACGGGCCGGCCCGGACCCGGAACGGCCTACTGTGAATTGACGCATGTTCTTAGAAATAATCAGGTAAATTTAAATACACAAACCCTCAGAGACGCACGCACAAATTAACAAAGACACAATGGTTTTGTTTATATAATTCTTTTTTAACACCACGTCGGTGGCAAACAAGCGTACGGCCCGCCTGATGGTAAGCGGTCACCGCAGCCTATGGACGCCTGCAACTCCGGGTGTCACATGCGCATTGCCGACCCTGAACTTAATATTGTATTATCTAACTTAATTCTATTAGATATCTATTAAATATATCGTCGTCTTGTACCCATAACACAAGCCTTAAGAGTGCGCAGTACGTTTGGTTCTCCATACAAACGTATTTACGCTCTCATTTTAAAACGCCATGCTAGAATAACATTAAACTTTGTATACACAATGGGATCCGGCATATCTAGATCGGAAATCAGTTTCTGTTGCTTGAAATTATAATGGAGAAAAAATACAACGATTATTAAGGTTTTCATACAAGCCGTAAAAAACTCAAAAAGCCGCTGTATTTTTTTTTCTCTTACAATTTCTAGCAACAGAAACCAATTTCCGACCTAGATATGCCGGATCCCATTGTGTATACAAAGTTTCATGTTATTCTAGAATGGCGTTTTAAAATGAGAGCATAAATACGTTTGTATGGAGAACCGAGCGTACTGCGCCCTCTTAAGTATAAAGCTTACGTTGGGACTAGTTCGATTTGTGTAAATAATTGTTCTCTAATATATTAATAAAGGGGCGGCAATGAGCTTGTGATTATTCTCGAGTTGCAAGCATCCGTAGGCTACGGTATCTGTTTACCATCAGGCAGGCCGCAAGCTTGTTTGCCGCCGTTGTTGTATTAAACCTTACCAGGCGCACTATTATTTATTTATTTATTTATTTATTTATTTATTTATTTATTTTTTATTTATTTATTTATTTCTTGAAAATGTTTACATGGCCTTACAGTTAACCCAATAAGCAAACTTAAGCTTATAAAATATCTGTTTAGGCGACGAAACCGCGTGGCCCCGTTGCATCGTCGTCTCCGGTGTAGGATTCGGTAGGTTGCCCCGGAACCGTCGAAACACGACACCCTTCGGCCAGAAGCCACTATACTCGTAGCTCTGCGAACAGTACTACCGGTGTGAAAGCATTGGAAAGCCAATTTTCACATAATTTAGACCATCATTGCAGCTGTAAACTTGAAACGTATACCGACGAGCCGCGCCACTGTGGAATTATTATTTATTTATTTATTATTTAATTTGTTTACACGACCTTACAGCGAACCAATACGTCGAGAAACCAGATTCCTTAATTATGTACAGTACAACAAATTACAACTAACAACAGTTATTTAACATAAAATTGCACATATATATTACGCGTACACGGTGGATTGTCTATCATCCATCGCCTCACAAAATCTCAAACATTCCCCCGCACACGCTTACCCATCGCCACGCAAACAGGTCACATTCAGGCACCGATGCCAAGGGCGTATTGAGCAGAGTCAGCGCGCGCGGCACCGCCAGCAGAGGGCGCGGGCGCGCACGCAGCTGGATGCGGGGGACGTCCGGGACGCAGAGCCGCAGTACGCTACCTATCAATTGGATAACGTCCGAATCCCCGCGCAGAGAACGACATACTGTCATGAGAAGGTTGTTATTTCGCCTCACTTCCAAAAAATTATATCCTAAACAACCGAGTAAACATTTTGTGGGATATAAATAAGGGTAGTATTATTATATTTTCTTATAAAGGGACCTAAGGAAAGACTTTTATATTTTCTCTAAGAGCAGGGTATATATCGATTCATGAGGATTCCGAATGAGGGAAGATCTCTATATTGCTCCTCACCAAGGCATTGAACAGTAGCTGTATAACTCCAGGATCATAGAAGTCCTTACAATTACGGAGCACGAAACCCAATCGTTGATAGCAGCTACTGGCGAGTGCACGAATATGGTCGTGGAAAGTGAAGCGCGTGTCAAACATCACGCCTAGATCCTTCACAGAGAAGACACGATTGATTTCGTCACTGTCCAGGAAGTACTGCGCATGTGTAGGGGCAGAACTTCGGCCATATGTACAAACGCAACACTTCGCTGTATTGAACGACAGTTTGTTATCAGTACTTCACTTCAACACCGAGGCAATATCTTCCTGTAGGGAAACACAGTCCGCTGCATCTCTCATCCCATAAATAAGCTTGAGGTCGACAGCGTAAAGAAGACACTTTGCATGACTAACTAGTGTTTCTAGGTCGTTAAACATCAGACCAAACAAGAGAGGTCCCAAAATGGAACCCTGACGCCAGATCGTGTGTGATATCTATCTGAAACGAAGCATCCATGTCGGACATATTGCTGACAATCGCGCGGATAACTGGTAAACAGTTCGAGCAACTTAGGAGAGCAGCCAATATCGTCAAGCTTATTTAAAAGAACGTCATTATCTACACGATCGAAAGCTTTCTTAAAGTCAAAATAAATGACGTCAACCTGGATACCTCCGTCCAGGCACTCCGAAATGGCATCAGTCAAGATTAAAAGATTAGTGTCAACGGAGCGACCGGCTCTAAAACCATGCTACGACTCAGATAGGAATGGCTTAACTTGTGTGGATATTTCACGAAGCAGTATAGACTCGAACAATTTTGCTAAAGTCGAGAGAACAGCAATATGCCTATAATTTTCACTTTGGAATTATCTTTGGACTTTGGTATAGGTCTTACCCTAGTGATCTTCCACAGACGTGGATAAACACCAGTAGAGAGAGAGAGGTTGAGAAGGAGATGTATCGGGACCTTCAACTGCTCCGCACACCCTGTAACTGTTTAACTGGCAAAGTGTCAGGCCCTACGGAACTATTGGACTTGAGTCGCCTTATGGCCTCTTCGACTTCTTGCATGGAGATATTGTTTACGTGGATGCGATGGGAAACTGATCTTTGCACCATTTTATTACTGCAGTTCACGTCAAGATGAGGTACGCCTGGTTAATTACAACCTGACTTGCATAGAAACAGAATCTAGCATCTTATTTGAAGAATTCCCCCGAGAATATAGTTGAAGTGCGAGACAGCAACCTTCAACTGACATTGGAGACGACCGGCGTTAAAAGTCAGGGCTGTGATGCTCTTACGATTACTGACCTATCTTTGTTAAATATGGTGCTGCCAGCCGGCAGTTACCATCCCGTAGAAACATGTCAAACTATACATAGAAGGGTGAATTGCAATTTTTTTTGCATAGTCAAGTACTTAATTATGGCTACATTTTAATTGATCATACAATTTATAACGGAAACATTTGTAACAAAGCATATTTTTGGTGAAAATGGTTGACTGTCGAGTTTGTTTTGGCGTTTCTTCTCGGCAGTGATCTTCCTTTCAGACACGCAAGTAGATTTTCACTTGTAAAAGTGCCATTGCGGCTTCTTGAAGATTAAAGATCATCTATTTCAATGGAATTAATTAAAATGTAGACATAATTAAGTTCTTAAACTATGCACAAAAAATGCAATTCACCAATCATCTGATTTTTACGAACATCTGTGTTGAAGGAACCCACGCTAAGTCTCTATGTGGTAAATATTTTATATCACGATGGTAGCAAACAAGTAAAGAGCCCAATTGACGGTAATCAGATTCCCGTAGCCAATGGACGCTAGCGACTCCAGTCTCAAACACGTTGCCGAGCCTTTATTGATTTATTAAGTAAAAAGCTAGACGCAAACCTAAGTTCGATAGCGAATGAATAAAACAAAATAGAATAGAAAAAAGTTAGTAATTCGACCAAATCGGATTCGTTCTGCAAAAATGTCAGGTCAAGAGTTCCCTAAATCAGCGCGCATGCATGAAGAATGTTATGAGGGTTCATTAAACGAAAGTTGTATGTCTGGATCGTAGCAAATAGAAATCCACGATCTCTGCCTACCTCTCAGGGAAACAGACGTGATTATATGTATGTATGAAGAATAAAGTCTATTCATGATTTTTTTAAACTTAGGCTGCTAAAAACCGAGATTGATATTGAATAGATACGCACACACCCAAACGGACACTCAAGCATAAATAAATAAAATTACAGTTTTACGTCCTCACAATACATAGACATTATTGAGGCTATTTAAAAATAAAGTGTATGTGTTTTTTTTTCAAGGACATATTTCCCCAATAAATATGCTTTCAAAAGAACGTAAAGACTTAAAACGTTTTCCTAAATCACACAGAAATTAGACTTCCTTGCAGCACGTTCGATATTCCCTACAGAATTCGCAGACGCGTAGGTAAGAGGCAATTCCGAACCGATAGCTGACTCAGTGGCGATAAAAGTTAAGATTGTTACCTGGCTGAGCGTTATCATGGCTTTTAAGGGTGTGCACACACTCAGTTTTTTTAAATTTCTTTATTTGGAGAACAAACAGAGATGGATGTACATAAAAGACTTAAAATCCATATTATTATAAACTTAAACTAAACATGCATCAACCTACCTCACAAGGGCCCACTAAGCACACACAAAACTTAGGTGTTGCCAAATTGGAATATCATAGACGATAATAATACACAAAAAGGGGATACTACTTCCAAGAGATAAAAAAAACCGGCCAAGAGCGTGTCGGGCCACGCTCAGTGTAGCGTTCCGTAGTTTTTGTAATTTTTTCAAAAACTATTCAACCTATCAAGTTCAAAATAATTTTCCTACAAAGTTTTATAAAGTTCTACTTTTGAGATTTTTTTCATATTTTTAAAACTTATGGTTCAAAAGTTAGAGGGGGGGGACACATTTTTTTTTACTTCTGGAGCGATTATTTCCGAAAATATTAACATTATCAAAAAATGATTATAGTAAACCCCTATTTATTTTTAAATACCTATCTAACAATATATCACACGTTAGGGTTAAAATGAAAAAAAAAAAACACTCCCCACTTTACGTATAGGGGAGGTACCCTAATAAAATATTTTTTTCCACTTTTTATTTTACCACTTTGTCGGCGTAATTGATATACATATTAGTACCAAATTTCAGCTTTCTAGTGCTAACGGTCACTGAGATTATCCGCGGACGGACGGACGGACAGACGGACGGACAGACATGGCGAAACTATAAGGGTTCCTAGTTGACTACGGAACCCTAAAAAGGTTAACAATTTGGGAAACATTCAGTCGAAGATATGTAGAAGAAGATTGAAACAAATAGTAGACCATTTACGACACTTATTACGACACTTATAAGCGCACTGACAATTTGTTTTCTAAATTGATTGGCTTGGTATTGTTTTTTTATGATACCGAAATTCCCTAAACAGCTGATGGCGAATATTTTTAGTTTAATTACGCGACTTTCTGACCTGACGGTTTAGGATCGGTATGTATATGGTATTTTGTTTATTGACGTGAGCTTACTGATGTTATCCAGAATGTCTTATTTGATGGGATGATAGTATTACATTTGCGCAGTACGTAGCATATACCTCTCTTTATATTAAAATATGTTTTGAAAAAATTACACCTCGCCGAGTTTCCTTCGCCGGTTCTTCTCGTGGCAGAGGTTTATTTTTCCGAGCCGGTGGTAGCTTTTTGACATTAATAGGTGCATATAATAATTATGCCTAAATTGAAGACTAAATAACTATTATTTTTTGTTTTACTTTTACTTCGAGTACGCCTCTTATCGCGTTACCGTGAAAGTCTTATCCAGGGGTGACCCGTGGTCTTTTTAAAGTCGTCAATTCATCGAGCCGGTGGCAACCGACGCTTCTTTTGCCTGTAATTGGGCAACTACCTGCAATCGTTTTGCTCCACCTGCAATCACTCTACCTAGCAATATGGTCTGCTGAAAGCATCATCATCATCCTCCTAGCGTTATTCCCAGTAAAACTAACGACCTTATTGGGAATAGGCTTGTCAAGTGAGTGGGCAACTTGGTGGTCTGCTGAAAGCATCAGTACTAACTTAAATTACAGTGAACACGGACAGGACTAAAATCGTGCTGCCTTTGAACTAACAAATGCGGAAAAGCCTATAGCAGCAGCATGTGAATTTCAACTTATTTTCATGGAGCATCGCTCTCGAGTTATGATTGAGACCGATCGTGCGCTAAGTTGGTAAGTGTGTATTAACCTTTAATAACAGTTTCGTGGCATAGACGTTAAGTATAAATACCCTTTATACAAAGTTCATAAGGTTACGAGAACAAGTTTAACGGGTGAGAACTTTGGCTGTTTGTGTTCCTTCTTATAAAAGAAGCCATCGACTTTTACTTCCAACAAGATACATAGTCTAGGTTACGTTCAACCTCTACTACAATACTACTACAACACAGGCTACACATCATTGTATCCGTTTTTATTATAAAAACCAGATAAAATGTTGAAATTACGCTTTCCAGCTCTACAAAATACTTGAAAGAGTCGCTAATGTGAAAGGACTAAGAAGGGTTGAGGGCTATCCAACAGACACAAATGAATGGCAAACTAGAAACCTAAATAGCGTAAATATTCATGCATGTATATTTTTATTGTATCTCGTCTAGCAAAATTCTAACACATTTCTTGGAAGAAAGAAATCAAACGATTTAATTTATAGTCTAGTGGAATATATTTCTATTATTGTATCTTTATTACCATTATTGTCTCTCTCGAATTTGATAATACAGTTTCGACATGATCTTATTGATGAACTACGCATTGTTAATATTCTTCCTCTTTTTTTTTGTATTCATACTCAGATTTATTTATGTCATTTTTTTTTTTTTATAAAAAATGGGATTGCTCTTGGTCAGCATCTAGCCAGGGGGCAAAGATGAGGCCGACGATGAAGCGAGCTCACCCAGAAGATGCCTATTCACCCGTGCCTTAAAAAGGTCCAGGTTATATGAACTCGGAAATACAGACGCCGGCAGAGAATGTCATGTAGGTTAAGTACAATTAAGTTTGTTTCGGCGTTTCTTCTCGGCAGCGATCTTCATTTTTAGAAACGCGAGTTGATTTTTGACTTGTAAAAAAGCCACTACTTGCATTTATTTCATTCATTATTTACTGAGAGGAGCTTGCTTCGATGAGACCGGAATTGCGTAATAGAGTCCGAAAAGACTCCTTTTGAAGAAGTCCGAGTTGAACACCTGGACTATAAGCGTCATTTACGGAAGACTCGACCCAAGCCCTCCTATGCGTACACATACGATGGTCAGGGTCAGCTCTGCTATGCTGCACACAGTGCGACCGAAGATTTAAGACTAACATGTACAGTGCTTATCAGAGGAAGTTGTAGGGGTCGCTGTCGTTGGATACGACGAGGACTATTCTACATAAATATAAATAGAAGAGTATTAGACGCCATACTGTAGTCCCTGGGAAAAACCTCGACATGGGAGCTCATTCTACAACCGGAGCATCCGAAGGAGAAATTTCCTCTGAAACCGTAACGAATGCGACCATTTAGGCTTTAAAACAAGTGTATCTCACGCTAGCTTAATCCGTAATGACTTAATGCATCCCAATCTGGGGTGGATCCAAGAAAACAAAGTTCTTGGAAGTCGAGAGGGCACAGAGGTGTTTGCTAAAAGTTCTACAACAAACCTTATAGATACGCAACTTTAGAATTGTACAGAGAATGTGAATTGCTTTCTATGCGCAAACTGTATATTGTATTCACCCTTACTAAACTACACAAAACCTTAAGTTAGACCATAAACTGAAACCCGTTGGAGAAAGGAGAGAGTTGTCTCTGTACCCGTTTGTAAATCAATTTTCGCTAGGAAACAATTTGCTGCTTGATTCGCACGCTTGTATAACTATGTTAACAATGATTTAAGTATCTACCCTCTTCAGACGCGTAGGCGCGCGCAGACCTGTAGGGTACTAATTATAGACTGGTTAAAAACCTAAATTATGAGGAAACTGAACAACTCCTAATTATGTAGAATATGGCCGTAGGCATGATGTCGAATATATCTTCGGAGCACAATCGATTAAACAAACGATAGAACACTCCCTAGGGGGAAAAAAATCTTCTTAAACTTAACGGTTCAATATCGCTAGTGAGTTTGGGATCGTCCACGATTTGCACAGCAACACGTCTCTGAAGCGAGTCAAAAGGCCCGAGCTGGTATTCAGGAGCTCCCGCCCAAAGGTGACAGCAATACTCCATCCATGTGGGGACGGACTTTTTGACTTATACAAGGTGGGCCCTGTAACTGGAGCAAATATATAAAAGGACGCTTCCTTAGAGCATGTGTACCTGATGTACTATTTTGATTCAAAAAAATTCATTTCGGACAAATTTTGACCTAAAGTTATGACCTCCGAGTAATGGATCTTGATACCACGAGATTATAGCGTACTAGCTTTTGCCCGCGACTTCGTCCGCGTGTCCGCATTATGTCGTCGGCTAATAGTGTAAACCTGCTAACGTTATATTATGGAAGTTTACAGGAGAGACAAAAAACATTATTGAAATTAAAATACTAAACCCTGAAAAAAGGGGAAAAATATTATTGGGTTATTTTTTCCCCTAATTCCAAAATAAAAGAGAAGTAAAGCATTTTGTTTATCTATTTTGCAATCAAATAACTGTATTTTGCAATCAAATAACGTTTTAAATTGTGGATTTCGCAGTTAGTAAGAAAAAGAAAGCAAATAGATTTTCATGTAAATAAAAAGATACTTAATATACAAAAAAACTTCTTGAAAGAAACTAAATGAAATATTCTGAAAAAATACATGTGTTGTGTGAAAATAATCATCATCATCACCATATCAGCCGAAGGACATCCACTGCTGGAAGTAGGCCTCCCCCAAAGGGTGCCCGGCCCTGCGCCACCCGCATCCAGCGGACTACACTACCGACGCTGCGCCTTCTGGTAATTTTGGTCGCCACTCGAGATCCTTTCCGCCATAACGGCCATCGGTTCTACGTGCTATGTGCCCCGCCCACTGCCACTTAATTTTAGTGATTCGGAGGGCTATGTCAGATAATTGGGTTCTACTGCGGATTTCTGATGCGATTACGCTGAGATACTCCCAGCATAGCCCTCTCCATTGCTACTTTGGTGACTAAGCCCTCTTATGAGCCCCATAGTAAGCGACTACGTTTCAGTGCCAATTATGTCATCACTGGCAACATCACACTGGTCTCGTTTCATGACACTGTTACAAAATTCTTTTGAGGATATGAAATAAGCCTAGTACGTTTATCGCGATAGTAAGAATAAAAACTCCCATTAATTTTGATAAGCTGTTAACCTAACCCCAAAACAGTGATTGTATTGGATTTACAGCTCAAAGCCACGAAATATTAATAAAAAACAATAATAGTACATACCTTTGCGATGTTATACTTCTTCGTTTACACCAATAACACGAAACCAAGGGGCTTGCAATGGGCGGAGCGCATCGCGTTTTATACCCACCGCTTGCAAACCTCGGGGTGTTCAGTCAGGCGAGGGCCGTCGCCGCGCGCGCACGTGTGAAGGTGCAAATTGATCTGCATTTGTTTCCAGCTGTCGATATATCGAATTCTTTACTTTTACTGATCTCATGTTTCAGCCTCATTACATATACAACTGTAAAGTACGAAAGAAAAGTCGCGGATATTTGAATATCTGTGATTGTCCTAACGTACTGCACTTTGAAAGGAACTTGACACCCAACAGACAGTTTTCACGAGAATGGTCGTTATATATGGTGGCCATGTTACGAAATGTCATTAAACTTAGTGAATAGAGCCCTTATCACATCCCACTCGCTGTCAATTGCCTGGCCATTCAGTAGAGTAGCGTTTAAGAGGGCTTTAACGTGTTCACTAGCGCCACTTGTCAATGATTGTGATTATTTAAATATTGACGATAGATATTTTTAAAAAGGGGTCGGCTATGTACTGTATTTTCTATTTAAGTACCTCTTGAATACATCAAACTAGTTAGTAGGTACGTTGCTGGATTCGTCAATCTATGCGCCCAAAGTAAAAACGGCTGTTTAATTTTTGAACTCCCATCGTCTCTTTTCACTGGTCACAGGATTTTTCGGAACACCTTACGTTCTGCTAGTTACTGTGCGCTGTGGAGATTTTTGGCATAACAATTTAAATAATAAAAAAAAAAAAAAATTAATTTTTTGTTTCTAGCGGTGCAAAGAGGCAATGCCGCCAGCGTCTTTGCCTCAAGCTTGTGAACTGGGTGGGGGTTTTTTATTTATAAGTCTAGTAAGTAGTTTTTTTTTAATTATTTTATTTATACTTGAAATACATATTTGTTTCTGTATTCATTACTCTGTAAAAATTAATTTAAATAATAAATAAAGTTTAATATCTCCTAACATCTTGTGTCTTGATTAAATGAAATAAGAGCCTTCTACGAAAAATATCAAATGTATAGATATATGTGAAGTCTCAAACTCGCACTATGGCAGCGTAGAGGCTACAAACCATATCCTCTCATGAGAGAAGGCCTGAGCAGAGCATACAATATTAGAAAACATTACCAATAATGTTTTCCAATAGTTATTGTCAATTTTTCAGGTATGTGTATGTGTATACGTAGGATGCCCCTGTGTTGAAAGTGCGTGACGTGCACTTGTCTACCAGTTGTTACTCCAACGAATGCTCAAATCAAAACAGGTACTCTGTCTCTGTGTGATTGTTTACCATTCGTAATATTTTAATAAAATTCAAGAATTTCACGACTGTGTAGATTGAAGGACCAAACAAAAACTAGAATCGACATTAAAGGCAGAACAAAAGTCATCATTATCCGTTTATGAGGAAGGATTAACATCATTTTGCATAACAAAGTCAAACAACACAAGTCCCGAACACTGAAGCTTTCGGCAGATGTCATTTCCGCTCTAAAAGTCTGACCCAGTTGGGCAAACCAAAGTTTACTATTATTGAACCTTATATTAAGAGGAGTAAGGTTGAAAATGTTTTGTTTTTGTTGAAATTTTGTTAAAGGCGCATGTGGCTATACTTTAATGATCGTTTTCTATGAACAGTATAGGATTTAATGGATTATGGTGGGCCAATTTAAGATGGGTTTGTTGTTCGGGATAGATATTAGATGCAATGCCGTATAATATGGAGTTGGGATTCGACAATTATACAGATTGATTTTGGGGTCGTGACCCGGAATAATTGTACATGGTCAAGAATTCAATGTAACTTTTATGAAATATCATTATATCACAGAGTTTGATTTTGTTTTATTCTATATGTTACTAAATATTGTTCGGATTTTTTATTATTATTATTACTACTAATAAAATTATGATTGTATTATAATTTTTAATTGACATCTCTTTTTGTTTTTTTTTCTTATTGGATGTATTTGTCAATTTTATTAACGTTTTTGCATAATTTTACTGGACTTGTTTTATTTTTAGGATGAAATCTGTACAATTATTATTTGTGACACTATTATTTCTAAAATTAATGAATTTTGATAATAAGTAGGATGTAAGATATTTTATTAATTTTCAATGAATTTCAAACACAATGAATTTTGTTACTGAATAAATAAATGAAATGAAATTCAAAGTAGACAACATCAAAGTTGGTAAGTATGAAGGTTTATATAATTATCACAAGGTTTATATAGGTAACTCAAATAATTCTCTTTGTTTTCAAACGGGAAGTAGGACTTTTTCATACAACTTGGTCACCCTTTTTTTTACGGTGTGAAAATGCTTTATGCATACCCCCGGCCCGGGGAAGGCCATTTGGGGGTTATGTGGGACTCTCTCCCCCCGCCGAGTGATGGTGACAGGAGGAGCATACCCACTAAAAACACACCGGCGTCACCCGCTCTGCCGTTAAAGGGGGCGCAATGGGATCGCGAGAATTTCACCACGACGCCCCCCGAACTTGGTCACCCTACCCCACTGTCAACTCTCCATAGCTGTTGGGGAAGTAGAAAATATTGCATACAAGGACAAGTCAGAAAGTGACCTTTATGTTTCTCATCATCAAGTCAAGGCTAGACGGAGCAGGTTATACATATAGGTATCTGTCCGTCCTATTATTCTCATTCTTTCTATTACGGGTAGTCATTTGTTATGCTAATAATATTAAATTTCAATTTAATAATACTCTCCTCACCTATGCCGACTTCCTGACTTAGCGGGGCAAGATCAATATGTGGTAGGTATTTTGTTTTTTGACGTGAGCTTACTGATGTGAGATTTCCTCACTTGATGCAATACTGCCGATATTATGTTTACGTATTAGTAATACCATGCGCAAAAGTGGGGCAGTACTGCATTCGTATCGCTTGATGCAGCTGACAGTTTTCTCATATCGTACACCTCCGAATCGACAAATCAGGAAGTCGCCTAAATTGATGGAAAACTATATCACGAGTCGACATCAAAACACGTCGAATTTGATCCCGAATGCAAGTTTCGTCAAGCAATTACTTAGCCACCCAAGTCCGTGTTACTTAGCGTAACTTAATCAGGAGGTTGATTCGACACCTAATTTTGACATTCCAATTTCACATAAATGCGTTTTTCGCCCGGCTGAGATATAACTTTTTTTTTATTTGGATATTGCCGGGTGACAACCAAAAGTAACTATTAAATCTATTACTATTATTACAAATCTCGTATCTCAGTACTGAAGTGAAGGTCAGATACGAGCTTTATTTTAAATAGGTGTTTGTTACTTAGATAAGTTTGGTTTTCAACCAACTCGCTCGTCCCACTGTTTTTGCAACTAAAGGGAAACCGGAAGAGGGACAACGGGGCAAGACTGCATCTTTATTACTAAATTAAGATAAATCTACTTTCTTTTTATTTTTATTTCATATTATTTATAGCATTAATGTTATTTTGGTTAAGTAGGTAATAATAATAATAGCCTTTATTTCATGCAAAATATAATTAAATAAATTTTATTCCTAAAAACTAGTAGTTATTCTTTTTCGCATGCCGCCCCTGCAGAAAAGGCCTCCCCCAATTCCTGCCATTCCCTCCTACTCCGTGCCGTTCTCCACCAATATTTATCGACGCTCCCGAGCTCGTCTCTCCATCTGAGCTTGGGTCTTCCCCGCTTTCTTGTTTTGTCTCTTGGTATCCATTCGGTGGTAAGTTTGGTCCACCGGTCATCTGTCAATCGCCATATATGGCCCGCCCAGGCCCATTTGTTCTTTCTTATTAGAGATATGACATCTCTCACCCCAGTCTGTTTTCTAATATCTTCGTTTCTGATTCTGTCCATTACTTTAATTTTTAGCATAGAACGTTCCATTGCTCTTTGACAAACTCTCAGTTTTTCTATGTGCTTTTTGGTAAGGCTCCAGGTTTGGGCACCGTAAGTAAGGGTGGGTAAGACAGCAGTATCAAATACTTTTTTCTTTATCGCCATTGACATATCACTTTTTAATATGGCTTTTAGTGACCAGTATTTCCGCCATGCTCTGCCAATTCTATTGTCTACTTCCTTATCGAGACTGTTTTTAAAGGAGACTAGCTGTCCTAGGTATGTATAATCCTCCACGTATTCTATATAGCTGCTTCCATGCTTTATTGGTGTCTCAGCTCCGTTTGTAATGATTTTGCATTTCTTCATGTTCATTTCTAAACCTGCTTCCTGGCATGCTGTTTCGAATTCTAAAATCATTTTCTCCAGTGCTTTAGGTTTTTCGGCGACAATTATTACGTCATCTGCAAATCTTAGGTTGTTGATGTACTTCCCATTAATTTTTATACCTTTACATTCCCAGTCCAGTGTTCTAAATATGCCCTCCAGGCATGCGTTGAACAGAGTGGGAGAGATAAGATCCCCTTGTTTAACGCCTTTTTGCAACCTGAATATTTGGCCATATTTGTCAGTTTTTATTCTTGCCTTGCTGTGTCTGTATATCAATTTCAGTATGTTAATATATTTTACCTCTAAGCCTTGATCTTCCAGCGTTTTGAATAGAAATTTATGTTCTATAGAGTCAAAGGCCTTTGTAAAGTCTATAAATGCAATATATATATCTTGATTGTTGAATTCTGTGTATTTTTCTATAAGTTGACTAAGTGTTTGTAGATGGTCTATTGTGCTGTAGTTTGACCTGAATCCGGCTTGTTCCACTGGTTGATGTTCATCGAGAGTGTATTGTATTCTTTTTGTCATCGCTGTCATGAATAATTTGTAAACACAGGACATGATACTTATGGGTCTGTAGTTGTTAAGGTCATCTTTTTTTCCTTTTTTATGTAGAATAATAATGTTGGAGGTATTCCACTGTTCCGGTATGTTTTCATGCTTGATTATTTCGTTGAAAATATATGTAATGACTTTGTGTAGTTCATAGCTTGCATATTTTAGTATCTCATTACAAATGCCGTCAGGTCCTATAGCTTTCTTTGTTTTTAGTTTCTTTATTGCTGATGATATTTCATCCGTGAGGAATGGCTCCTCTTCGTTACATGCTTTTCTGTCATATAGTGTCGAGTCGTATTCTTTATTTAAGTATAGCTGTCTGAAGAAGTCCGTTGCAGCTTCCACTATCTCTTTTCTTTTTTCAGTTTTCTTACTATTATGTTTTATACTAGCAATTAGTTCTTTCCCTAAGGTCATTTTCCTTTCTGCTCCCTTTATAGCGCATTTAGTAACCAGTAATTCTTCTACCTCTTTCATTTTCTGATTTATGATGTCTCGCTTCGTCAATTTTCTAATTCTTTTAGGTTCACTGCTTTTAATCTGTTTTTATTTGCCCTTGTTTTACTTGCTTTTTCTTGTAGTTGTATTTTTAGCTCTAGGAATCGTTTTGTTTCGTTTGAGTATATATTTTTGTCTAGGTTTTCTTTGATATTGGTCGACTGTTGCATAGCCTTCTTCAGTGTGTCTTCCATAATATTGTATGTTTTCTGTTCTGACTCACCATCTTGGACATTTATGTCTGTAAATAACTTATCTGTTATGGTATATACCACGCTTGCTGAATCACTTTGAATACGTTGATGACTTTGAGTGATCTTTCTGCGCCTTTGATTCGTGTCTATTATTATTTCAACTGGTCGGTGGTCTGAAATAAAGTTTATATTTCTTATCACTGATATATCTTGTATATTGTTTTTATTATTTATTAAGAAAAAGTCTATTTGGGCCTTATTTATCTGGTTAGGGTGTGTCCTAGTCCATCTTCTATTCTTACTTTTTTTAAAGAGGGTGTTTCCTACTTTGAGGTTTAATGTTCTTGCCAGATTGATGAGTCTATCTCCTCTGCTGTTTCTAGTGCCGAAGTTATAAGGTCCTACTGTATCTTCTTCACCTGCTTGACCTTGTCCAATATGGCGTCTCAGCTCCGTTTGTAATGATTTTGCATTTCTTCATGTTCATTTCTAAACCTGCTTCCTGGCATGCTGTTTCGAATTCTAAAATCATTTTCTCCAGTGCTTTAGGTTTTTCGGCGACAATTATTACGTCATCTGCAAATCTTAGGTTGTTGATGTACTTCCCATTAATTTTTATACCTTTACATTCCCAGTCCAGTGTTCTAAATATGCCCTCCAGGCATGCGTTGAACAGAGTGGGAGAGATAAGATCCCCTTGTTTAACGCCTTTTTGCAACCTGAATATTTGGCCATATTTGTCAGTTTTTATTCTTGCCTTGCTGTGTCTGTATATCAATTTCAGTATGTTAATATATTTTACCTCTAAGCCTTGATCTTCCAGCGTTTTGAATAGAAATTTATGTTCTATAGAGTCAAAGGCCTTTGTAAAGTCTATAAATGCAATATATATATCTTGATTGTTGAATTCTGTGTATTTTTCTATAAGTTGACTAAGTGTTTGTAGATGGTCTATTGTGCTGTAGTTTGACCTGAATCCGGCTTGTTCCACTGGTTGATGTTCATCGAGAGTGTATTGTATTCTTTTTGTCATCGCTGTCATGAATAATTTGTAAACACAGGACATGATACTTATGGGTCTGTAGTTGTTAAGGTCATCTTTTTTTCCTTTTTTATGTAGAATAATAATGTTGGAGGTATTCCACTGTTCCGGTATGTTTTCATGCTTGATTATTTCGTTGAAAATATATGTAATGACTTTGTGTAGTTCATAGCTTGCATATTTTAGTATCTCATTACAAATGCCGTCAGGTCCTATAGCTTTCTTTGTTTTTAGTTTCTTTATTGCTGATGATATTTCATCCGTGAGGAATGGCTCCTCTTCGTTACATGCTTTTCTGTCATATAGTGTCGAGTCGTATTCTTTATTTAAGTATAGCTGTCTGAAGAAGTCCGTTGCAGCTTCCACTATCTCTTTTCTTTTTTCAGTTTTCTTACTATTATGTTTTATACTAGCAATTAGTTCTTTCCCTAAGGTCATTTTCCTTTCTGCTCCCTTTATAGCGCATTTAGTAACCAGTAATTCTTCTACCTCTTTCATTTTCTGATTTATGATGTCTCGCTTCGTCAATTTTCTAATTCTTTTAGGTTCACTGCTTTTAATCTGTTTTTATTTGCCCTTGTTTTACTTGCTTTTTCTTGTAGTTGTATTTTTAGCTCTAGGAATCGTTTTGTTTCGTTTGAGTATATATTTTTGTCTGGGTTTTCTTTGATATTGGTCGACTGTTGCATAGCCTTCTTCAGTGTGTCTTCCATAATATTGTATGTTTTCTGTTCTGACTCACCATCTTGGACATTTATGTCTGTAAATAACTTATCTGTTATGGTATATACCACGCTTGCTGAATCACTTTGAATACGTTGATGACTTTGAGTGATCTTTCTGCGCCTTTGATTCGTGTCTATTATTATTTCAACTGGTCGGTGGTCTGAAATAAAGTTTATATTTCTTATCACTGATATATCTTGTATATTGTTTTTATTATTTATTAAGAAAAAGTCTATTTGGGCCTTATTTATCTGGTTAGGGTGTGTCCTAGTCCATCTTCTATTCTTACTTTTTTTAAAGAGGGTGTTTCCTACTTTGAGGTTTAATGTTCTTGCCAGATTGATGAGTCTATCTCCTCTGCTGTTTCTAGTGCCGAAGTTATAAGGTCCTACTGTATCTTCTTCACCTGCTTGACCTTGTCCAATATGGCTGTTGAAGTCACCCATGATATATTTATTGTTTGCTTTTCTACTCTAGTAGGTCGATTCAACTTTCATCATGAATGAGTCTACTTCGGAATCCGAGGCATTACTGGTGGGTGCATATATTTGGATAAAAGTATAGGTTCTCCGATTTATTTCCAGATCCAGAGTTATTATTCTATCAGAAACATGTGTTATTTTTTTAATGTAGGATTTAATTTCTTTGTTTATAAGAAATCCAACTCCATGTAATCCTTTCTGTGTTCCATGGTAGTAAAATATATGTCCAGATTGAAGTTCAAATAGATTTTCTCCTTCTCTTCTAACTTCGCTCAATCCAATGATATGCCATTTAAAATTTTCTAGACCTAATTCGAGTTCTTGTAATCTGTAATCATGCATGAGTGTACGGACATTGTATGTCCACACATGTAGTTTCCAGTGGTACTGTGTATTTGTTGGGGGGATGTGGTCATTGCTAGTCGCCAGACTGACCAGGATACCTGGTGACTGATTTTTGTTGTTTGCTATATAATTGTTTCTATTGTCTTTGTTTTTCCGGTTGTATTTTATTTTCTGGGTGTCAGGGGAGGCTGTTAGTTGCTAGTTGTTAGAGTTTGTCAGTGGGGTAGATGTAATTGAGTTTGATCTCCCTCTCATCATATCAAATGCATTAGCTCGAGTGTCTTTGGAAGTTTTATGTTTCTTTGGTTGATTTGAATATTGAGGTGATGCTGAGGGCATTCTTTTCCTTTTATCTTTTTCTTCGTTGATGACTACGAGTTTGTTGTAGTTTATGAATGCGACGTTCCCCTTTTCTCTCTCTTCCTGGACTTTAGATTGTAGTTCTTTCCGTTTGATTAGGATTTCCTTTGGGTAGTCTTCGCTTGCGTTTATATCTTTGAGTTCTTTTTTGGCTTTCATTATTTGCCGTTTTTTAGTTTCTCTGACGAAAGAGACCAGCACGAACGTCGAACCTTCCCTTCCTGGTTTTTCCGCCCTAGCCTGTGTATTTTATTTATATCGTTTTCTGTAAGTTGTATGTTCAAATCGCACTGTATTTTTTGCTGGACCATTACGGAAAGTTCTTCCGTCGACTGCTCCTTTTCTTCAATGCCAAAGAGTTATTATGTTGTTTTCCTTAATTTTTCTTTCCAAATTTATAATTTTTTCTTCAAGATGATGGACCTTTTCGGTTAGTTTCCTATTTTCTTCTATTAGAGGTGTCAGTTTTACATCCAATTTGTCCGAGAGTGATTTTGTAACGGAGTCGTGAATTTCTATTGGTTGTTCTTTGAGCTAATTGCTCATTTCGATTTTTAAGAGATCAAATAGTTGTTGCAGTGAGTTGTTCATTTTCGTGAAATGAAACGTAGCTTGATGTTTATTTACACTTGCAACACTGACACTGACGTTTCTTAGTGTGCAGTCTATGGTCGGTTGTTGATAATAATTTCGTTTGACATAAGATTCTAACCTTAAATTGCCGTTGAGGTTTTCTTGCAGGATTTTCTCGATAATTTTGACACTTTACGTCGGGTTTTTATTAATTCCGTTGAGTCGCTGTGTTACACTTTCTAGATGATGTCGTAGAACACTACACGTGACTTAATGTATTTAATCTGGATATAATTCTCCGAGCAATCGTGTTACGCGTTTCGCAGCTTGACAACCGGAACCGGAAGTTTTAAGGTTAAGTAGGTATTATTGTTTATAATATTTTCTTGGTACATAAATAATTTAAATTTGAATTTTAGTTTTGTAATATTTACCGTGTAAGCGTGTTGGGTAAGTCCAACTTCGAGAAAGAGGTTAATCGTCGAATCCGACTCGGCTGGGCAGCGTTCGGGAAGCTACGTCACATCTTTTCGTCCAATATCCCGCAGTGTCTCAAGACGAAAGTCTTTGACCAGTGTGTGTTGCCAGTGATGACATATGGTACTGAAACGTGGTCGCTTACTATGGTCACCCAAAGAGCAATAAAGAGGGCTATGCTGGGAGTTTCTCTGCGTGATCGCATCAGAAATGAGGCCATCCGCAGCAGAACCAAAGTGACCGATATAGCCCTTCGAATCGCTAGACTTAAGTGGCAGTGGGCGGGGCACATAGCACGCAGAACCGATGGCCGTTGGGGCGGGAAGGTTCTCGAGTGGCGACCACGTACAGGAAGGCGTAGCGTGGGCAGGCCCCCCACACGGTGGACTGATGACCTGCTAAGGGTCGCGGGTGTCCGCTGGATGCGGGTGGCGCAGGACCGGTCATTGTGGAAGTCTTTGGGGGAGGCCTATGTCCAGCAGTGGACGTCATTCGGCTGAAATGATGATGATGATGATGATGAAGCGTGTTGGTTTAATACTATTAGCTTAATATTAGAAGAGATTAAAATAATATTGTATTGTATGTAGATAATCATATAACTTTTTTAAATAGATAAATAAAATAATCAAATAACGATGCGAAATGTTAGTCCAATAGACATCTGACTCCAAACTAAGCTTGTAACTTACTAAGTAACGATTGCAAGCTAGTGCAATAAAGGCGTATCGAGCTATGAGACCTGTAAGGAGACGAGCGTTGTCTTAGTAAGGATATGAGTTACGTATTAATGTGTTTGAGGATACGTTTACCATATTGTATCAATTATGTAAGGTTTATTAGTGAGCTTGGGTCGTACATTATCCTATTTAATTGACAAACAAAATGTTTTAAGAAGAAAAAATCGTGAGGAAACCGGTCTTATCGCTGCTGGTGGTGCAGCGTCCTCGGCCGAAAACCTCAAGCGCCGAAAATATGCCGCCCTAGGAAGTGGCTACATGTTCTCGGCATTTGGCGTCGCAACATTGGGGCCGTGGGGGCCAAGCGCATATCGACTTTTTAAAGAGATTTCGAAGCACCTAATAGAAGCTACCGGTGACCAGAGGGCTGACGTCTATTTCGCTCAGCGTATAAGTTTTGCCGTGCAGCGAGTCTTGCAACTAAGGGCTCCTTTAGGTCAACCAGGAAAACGCAGGGAGGGTAATGATGACGGAGGCTTATAAGTTAGTTGTTAGACTAATGAGTAAGTAATAAATCAAAGCTCCTTACGAAGCTGTTGTTTCTCTAACGATGTCCCTACACCGAGATCATGCCAGGATCGTCATGATGATCCCAACGCAAACAATTATACCACACAACTGTTCGCGTTGGGATTAAGACTCGTCGGCCTGTTTAGCCTAGTTGATAGTGACACTGCCTCCGAAGCTAGAGGTCCTGGGTTCGAATCCCGGTAAGGGCATTTGTTTCCGTGTTGACCAGAAACATTTGTTCCTGAGACTTGGATGTTTTCTATGTATTTATGTAAGTATATATCTATTAAATATATCGTCGTCTAGAACCGATAATACAAGCTTTATTGAGCTTACTATGGGACTAGATCGATTTGTGTAAAGAGATCTCCCCTAACATTTATTTTGTTTATTTATTATATTTAAGTTATATTCTTCCTAAATAAATGGTGGTACATTAGTTAAAGTACTATGGCTATAGTGTGATGGTGCGTGTATGTGGCACTGCATATACGGCGGTTTGATGTTGATGAACTCGTTGGATCGATTTTGAGTCGCTTTTTTAGCTTAAAAACGGTGTAACGACTTACTGACTGCTTTTTTTCACGAATCAAATTATTTTATTAAGTATTTTCTGATTTGTGTTATTTACCATGGAAGTTACCATGATAATAATTTCAGTTATTTGACAAAGACAATTACAACGAAAAAATAAACCGTGATATTACTCACACAGCCCAAGACGGAAATCATATTGTATTCGTTCAGTCAGCTAGTTCATAATCATACCCGCTATTATTTACCGTATACAGTTCGCCGGACCGTCGAAGCACGTCCACTGCTAGAAATAGGTCTCCTCTAAAGAGAGATACAATGACGTTCTACATGGGGGCGTAAAATGTCATAATCGTCACGCTTGGCATGAGGGTTGGCGATCGCAGTATCTCCACCGCACTCCAGGCATGCTGCTGCCCACCCCCCGGTGATCTTGGTCGTAGTTTTTCGGCTTTCGGGTCCAACAGAGAGATTACTGACACCGATTGATTTGGAAAATTTAAACAACATAATCACATTTGAACGTTTATTATTTTTAATTTTTGTACATTTTTAAGATAAATATAAAAAATGATAATAAGGTGTTCATTAAAACGTTGTTTTACTACAAACATTTTATTACCGCCTTTTATATTGAAATTACTAATACGTAGTCACTGCGTCTGATTAACTTATCAAGAATGATATATCGCCTAAATTAACACCTCTCATAAAATGGCAATTCCCACCCAAAGGCCGCCATGACCGCTTACCATCAGGCGTGCCGTACGCTAGTTTGCGACTGACGTGGTTTAAAACATATGCCACCCGCTGCGTGACTACTTCGACAATGCCTATTTGTACACACCAAAGGTGGATTTAAAGAAAGCCTCAGATCGCATATTATGCGTTGCCTTTTTGGGTGACAATTGCTGCCTGCAATGCTTAATGCATTATTCATATTGCCGATAGCTGTAGTGTGTGTTAGACGCAAAATCTATTATTTTTACGAACTAAATATGAGCTCTATTCACGATTCCGTAAGGGTTTGATTTCATCGCAGAAATTCTAACAAGAAAATACAAACAAGCTTTAATTCAACGAGATACCGCGTATTATGGGCTTATTGATACAATTAAATTTATTTTATTCTATACACTTATAGCCATTTATAAATTATTGCTGTCGGTTACTTAGTATAATTTTCACAATATTTATGTACAATTTGTAACTACGTGTAACTTTATTCCTGAAACCCTTAAAGACAAATATTTATTTATGATAATATATACTGATAAACATTTTTTTTATGATAATTTGTTGGCAATGTGCTTTAAAAGATTTAACATCTATTTTTTACAGTAATGCTATCACAGAATACATAATACAAAGCATAAATTTTTAGGTATAATTATGTTAACTGCCTTACAACATTGTATGCAATTTTAAAATCTATGCATAAACTTAATTATTACTGCCTTATAATAAGAAAAAGATTAAACATAATGTTTGCCAAAGAAACTCAGTCTTGTTGATTTAAGTTAAATCAAATTATACTAAAAAAGATACAGTTTTACAGAAAAGTAGCAAAAGATGAAGTATAATATTTTTGTGGTTCACATAATGTAAGTTTGTATGTATTTTAGTTTCTTTATTCCAACAGAACTACTCAAATCCTTAATGGAAAAAGTGAGATACTGTGCTCGAGCATTATTTTCACAAAATATATACAAATAACAGCGCCGTTTATGGTACGCATAACAGTATATTTAACACAGAAAACAAATATGCTTTTGCAAGCACCGAGCATGTAAAAAAACTAATAATCTACTTCATTCAAATCTTTACATTATTAGAAATAAACCGAATGGATTATTGAAAATGGGAAATGAAATGGAAATTAGTGCCATTGTTCGAAGGGCTATTAAGAGGAGAGGCTTTTTGTGAACGCATAGGGTAAGTACCGCTTACCTCATATACCCAACAGGAATACCAAAAAAAAAACAAAAGAAAAGACTGATGATGAAATCAATTGATTGTGTCATCCTTTTTGGAATTTACATACAATTTTAGTAAATATGTCAAAGTAATTCAGTAAAGTAAAATAGCTTTTTAGGGGGACCTTAAAATTATCACATTTATACAACGCATATAAATCTATATTAGCTTAAATTACATAACACTTAATAATTACGTATTTGTTTTCCCCTTTTAAAAATTATGCTAATTATGTACAATTATCTAAAAAGATTATGTAACAGTTGAAAAAATAGAATTGCAATTAATTATGTTTACTAACATCCCTATGGTAAAGTGCACATTTATTTTCTTATCTGTATCACACGCACTACACATCCGCAAAGACGATGTACGTGGGCCATTTTATGAAAAGTTGTACACTGACTTTATTTCTCTGAATTTTGAATTTTGGGGTTATTCCTACTTAGAATCGTAAGCCTATTTATTCTTAAAGGAGAAAAAAGTGCCCCAAAATTTTCATGCAAAAATCAATTTTCCATTCCGTTACTTTCATACAACCGTCTACGGAAAAGCAACGGAATGGATTGAGTCCTTTCTTTCTCTTATTAGAATGTATAGGGTTCGTCGATTCTTAATTTAATCGTATGGCATTTATTTACAAACCGTGAGATCTTCGAGAAGACAAGTACGGTTGCCAGTTTTGAGATCGATTCTGAGCAGGAATAATCCAGAAACTCAAAATTCTGAGAAATAAAGTCAGTGTAGGTACAACTTTTCATGAAATGTCCCACTTATACTATTGAGCTTATATATACTTAAATACATATTATGTAACTAAAGCCTTTTTCAGCGTATCGCCCCCTCTCTGAGTTTGGTGGTCAAATGATTGACGATGGTCTAACATACTGCTAGTAAATAATGTCACAAATGGATTACAAATTGCATAATGTATTTAGCCTCCGAATCAAGGATTAAGACTACCGTCAAACATGGGACCAGCAATGTCAGAATGGATAAATTGAGAAGTGCTCGATCAATATAATGATGAGGATGTCAAATAGCTTGCTTTTAGCTGTTGTTGCCTAGTTAATTTCTGTATTAGTAACATCACTTTGAAAAATCCTTCATATAATAAGCATATTGTAAAAAATATAGGAGCGCCTATAGTAGTGGAACATTTAAAATAGTCCTTCATGTAAATTAAAATTTGGAGGATATGTTTAAATACATACACATTTCGTCAAAATAAGTTTTAAAATCCTTGATTACGGCTTAACATCAAAAAATATGATTATTATTTTAGGAATATGTAAGAAAATAACATCGAACACAATTTTTTATATTATTTATTGCGAAATGTGAATGAAAAGTGAGTTTCATATATAAATTACACGCATGTTTTGAAAGAATTGCCACAAAATAAGGATAAAAAAATTATGCAACATCAACGATACCAGTTCAGAAATAAATACTTACTCCTTATTAATCCGATTTCTTATTGGAAAATAGTAAAATAAAGAACTAAGTAAAACAGGATGTACTTGTCTACGATAAGGCTAAAGGAACTCAATATAATTAATCCAACGAATGAAAACTCATCCTGTTTAATTGACGTCTTTGTCTCGAAGTGGAAACAAAGAGGATTAGCGACGGGATAGCAATTAACTCTACAGATCTCTATCAAATTAAAAATCCTTTTAAAATCTTAAAAAATTGTGTATTTGCCCGGCCCCGAATATTTTTGAACAATTTCGTGACGAGATTTTTCATTGAAGTGTTTGATTGAGTTTGAGAATCAATCCGATTGAAATTTTTGGACATAAAAGGGTATACGAGTAATTTAATGAAACATGTAAATTTATGGTCTAACCAGGCAAGTTTATTGACAATTGAAATATATATATAATAAGAAGTTATCTATGTAATTTTAAAGCGATATATTCCTAGAATATATCGTAGCAGAGCCGTAGCAGTTACAAAATGGACTTACAAGTTTAGATGGTAGTCCGTTTAAAATGAGCTTTGAAATATCAAATACATCCTACATTTGCTGGGTAACTCACAAAATCACTTTAAAAAGTAATCCAGGCTAAAGGACATAACTATTGTAAAATCTCAATGCTTTTATAAATCCTGAAGTAAAATAACAAGGTTTTTGCATAAAAGTATAAAAAATTTAGCAGTCACGAAACGATACAGATGTAAATCGGATTTAAGTGCAAATAGACACGCTACATAACGTGAGTTGAAAGGATATGAAACGATATGATAAGGGAAAATTGGTGTGGGCTTATATAATCAATTAAAGGGTTAAAATGCGGTTGTAAAACCAAGCGTATGCTTGGTTAAGCTTGACTTAGTACACAATTATCAAAAAGTTTTAGACATAAATTATGTTTTATTAAAATTAGACATTACGTAGGTCATCGTCTGTGCCTAAAAGTCTCATTTTATTGCAATGATGAACAATTCTATTAAAAAATGAATCAGTTGAGAATTAAAATTCGGTCATCATTTCATCAACCTTATCAAGCCTGGAGGGCTTTTAATGGACTGAAAATGACAAATAAGACAAAAAGCAAACCAGTCAAATCAAGATTTGATCTGTTTAAAAAATATACATATTCATTCTTGACTCTCACCACTATGAGTTTATTTTACCGATAAGGTTTTCAGTTCACTCTTTGATGATTATATTTCTGGAAAACAAACAAATTAACAATAGAGAAAAAAATATTGAGACAGGAAAGACTTCTCAAATCAGAACTAACAACTATAGTACAAAAATATAAATTGTTTATTTGAATTCAACTATATTTTTAACTGACCCTAAAATATATTTTCATTTTTCTATACGTCTTTTTACACTTTTACATTTGCGGACCGATTCAATTACTTTATTTAGAACTTCAACCTTTAAAAAAAAATCACATTTTTGATGGAAATCTCGTAACATTATAGAAATCTTATATCCTCAAAATGAACGGGAATGAGCCCATCCTACATTGTTCCGATGTGCTATATTTAGAACGCCTTTGTTTTATTCTTAAAACGAGCCTTTCCAGGGATCGTGCGGAATTTCATTTTTTATTTATTACGATTTTAGATGTCATTTTTCATTTTGGAGGATTTCTACGGATTTCTTAATTTACTGTCTTAAATGAACAAAATAAATGGAATAAATTCATTTTAATCAAGAGAAGTTTTTCTCATAATGTACGTCATTAAAAAGATGAGATAACGATTAAAATAAAATAGACGATCAGCCTGTTGGTAGGTACATACATACCAATGTTGATCTTGCACAATTATTATTTCATAAACTATAAGCAGAATACTAATTACCTATACATTACAAAATAGTATACGACATCAAAACACGCAATTCATTATTGCCTTTATTCGGACTTGGCTCGTATTTTGAGCAACTATTTTTACAACCTCTTTAAACTACGATTACTTACAATTAAATATTTTTATAATGATACTTTGATACAGTGTGACTGTTGTCTAAGATATGAGACGATTAAGACTAAATTTAGCTATTTATATGACAATGAAAAGAAATCACGAGTGAATAGGCATCTTCTGGGTGAGCTCGCTTCATCGTCGGCCTCATCTTTGCCCCCTGGCTAGATGTGCAGTAGCAGCAGGTATGTGATATACGTACGAGTATATAATATTATCTAGCAAGACATGAATGCAAGAATGGAACATTGTAAAACAAAAGAATACCTATTGTTATTTTATTCCTCTGTTTATGTAATTCAGTATGTTTATTGTGTTTATAAGACAACAATCCATGCAATTGAACTTAATTATAAAAGTGTAAGAATTAGGTAGGTAGAACGAGACTTAAATTGCCATTAATTATGTTGTTATAGCAACTAAATCTTAAATTTGACACAGTTTAATCATTGATAAACAAAATATCATTAATATTGTCCACATTTAGCAGCCGAGTCAAACAAACATTATAATAGAATATGTTTAATATCATCATTCACTTAAGAGCTGGGCTCTTGTCGGTGCAGCGTGATGCAGTTTTCGCCATTTCTGTCATTAATAATATATATTGACATTTAATATACGAATGTTGAGAATTTTTAAGAAGGAATTTGGCCTCTATACGTACTGATGAAAGTATTTTTTTACATAAAATTAATGAAAAACTAACTTTCCTGTCAATGCAACATTTCAGATAGGTAATTTGAATTTATTTAAAAATGCGATCGTGATCAATGATGTTAATTTTATTCATAAAGTGGTTGCCATTAGTAGTTATTAATTATCTTAATGTCTTTACTTATCTCTTTAGACGAGTCAATTTAAAGTTAATAATAAAGTATTACAACTTAATAGGCATAGTTTGAACATAATAAGCGTGTAAAAAGCTCTAATCTTTTTTATATTTATAATAATAACGACCTTAACAAAACTTTCACGGCTTGGCCGTTTTTATTTCCAACAAGAGTCAACTAGATCTAAATTAGACTGTACTTTTATCTAACAGTGTACGAGATCACAATTATTTTAACCATATTTTGTTACACTAAAACTACTTTTATGTACAACTTACAGATAACAGAGTATACTTTACCGCGACTATGTCATAAAATCGCAATATATTCGATGCAATTCCTCAAAATTTTTATACAATAATCTATATACAATTGACAAAACATAATACAATTATCGTACACAATTCAGTGATTGACGATATATACTTCGGTTTGTGGAAATATTAGGATACTAAAGCAAAACATAAATTGATCACTAAGAAAAAAATCATAAGCATACAGCCGATGGACGCAAAATACAGAACAATGGTGGAAGATGATACTCGGCCCGGCTATACATATATGATGAGTGCCGGCCCCAAATGACATGAAACAACTAGAATGATGATGATCATGATAATCGTACAATTCTATACTTATGGGACCACTAACATATATACCACACGCCTGTATGCCCAAAAGGGGTAAGCAGAGCACATGAAAAATATTTATCGGTGCCACTGGTACCAGATTTACAGATGGAGATAACTACAACTTAGAAAAATTGTAAAACCCCGCGATTTTTCATTTCAAAGCTCAATATCTCAAAAACGGCTGAACAGATTTTTCATGAATTTTTTTTTTATCTATGACTCAAAAAAAACTAAACGAAAATCGGTTCATTTGTTTGGGAGCTACAATACCACAGACAGACACGTTAAACTTACGTATATAACACCTCGCTCTTTTTGCGTCGGTGGTTAAAAATATCACTGAATCCCCGAAAACGTCTCCCGCTTCTATCCACGCTATGAAGAAAACACCATAGAACAGAAGTGACGGGTACTAACGAATTGAAATATCTCTCTTTTCTTCTTTAAATACTGTTGGTGGCAAACAAGCGTACGGTCCGCCTGTAACTAAGCGGTTACCGTAGCCTATGAACGCTTGTGACTCCAGAAAGTCACAAGTTTACTGCCGACCCTTTTTATTTGAGATTTTTCGTATTGACAGCTAGAAACAAATGCAGGTCCCACTCTGGCGCCGTTGGATAGACCGTATGCTTGCTTGCCACCTTTGTAGGAAAAAAGTGTTCGACAAAGTTGCCTACTCAATAAGGGTATTTAGGCCTACCCTAAGGCCTGTCAACGGACGGTCGCGGGGCCAGCACATTGCGAATGTACTCGTATGGGAACATTAAATACAAAGCGGCTTTCGCTCTTCTTGACTGGCTGACTGACATTATGTACTGTGAATCCTCAATATGTCACACATGCAAAGTGAAGTAATGATATTAAACTGTTCAACTCTCAATATCACTCCCGTGAGGCGAATGGGACCGAGTTCCAACTTCCAATTGTTGTTTGAATTAATGCAGATGACTTTGGGACTTTTGAGAGAATATTATAAATTCAGGTTGAAGTTTGTGGCAGTTTCATCTTATGTTACAATTTCATGTTATTGAACACGAGAAAGATAAGCAATATAAAATGGCGTATGATATTTTTACCCACGACGGAACGGAGAAGGTATATGCGTTTAGGGTGAGAGGTTGTTTGTTTGTTTGTTTGTTCTTAGTTGTAATGCTGTATCTATAGATAAAATGGAGACGCGAGAAGCGTGACGTATAGGGAATTTTACTTAAATTATACGTATATCATGCATGGTTGAAGTACATTACAATATTAACTAACTGCACTTTGCTGTCATGGCGTATTTGTTTATTTTGTGGCGTGTTTAGATTGCATAAGGGCGGACATACCAGGAGTACCTGACTTAGCGCCCCATTACAATATTAACTAACTGCACTTTGCTGTTATGGCGTACCTATTTGTTTGTTATGTGGCGTGTTTAGATTCTTTAAGTGCAGACATACCAGGAGTTTACCCAACCTAGCACCCCATTCCAGTATTAACTAACTGCACTTTGCTGTCATGGCGTATTTGTACCTAAAGCAGCGTATATAAAGACATGTCCTTCCACCAGAATCTTAACCCGAAGTAAACCTGTGTCCTTTCGGCAAGACAGCTTATGATGAGAATATCAGATAACGGTATATATTTCAGTGACACTTAAAATAATTGAATGTCAAATAAAATTGTCAGCTTTATCAGATGAACTGCGCGTTACTATGTCTTTTCAACAGAAAATTGTAGTGTTCTTCTAGCAGATAACTGACCAAGTGACAATGAAATGGTTGCGTGACATTTAAAACTATTGAATGATAACTAAAAATATCAGCATTTTCACACAAACTGCGCTTTACCCATGACTTTACAACAGATAGCTGTTTAAGCGTCAGTTAAATAATTGAGTGACACTTCAAACAATAAAATGTCAACTAAATTGTCAGCATTATCACACGATCTGCGCGTTACCAGTGTCTTTCCAGCAGATAACTGTTTGAGTGACAGTGAAATGATTGAGTGAAACTTAAAACAATTGAATCTCAACTAAAATAAGTCAGCGTTATCACACGAACTGCGCGTTACCGGTGTCCTTCCAGCAGCTGAAGCAGCAAGGAAGCGCGCACATGAGGGTATTCTTGAAGGCGTCGCGGAAGTCCCGATTGAAGTACGCGTAGATAAGTGGGTTGAGGGCAGAGTTGAAGTAGCCGATCCAGAAGAGCACGCCGACGACCACGTCGGGAGTCTCGCAGGGTTCACCGCACACGTTTGTCGTGACGTACCTGTGGAAAAACAATCATCATCATCATCCCAGTACAATTGCATCATGCAGAACGCCCGGGGTCCACTACCAAATCCCAGGAATTGGCGTACACACTAGGTTTTAAGAAAGCGACTGCCATCTGACCTTTCAGCCCAAGGAGGAAACAGGATCTGTAGGAAAAAAAATTGCAGTGTTTTAATGCTACGTCGGTGGCAATCAACGCTAGGGCTAAGATGATGGTAAACGGTCACCGCAGTCTATGGACGCTTGCAACTTCAAGGGTGTTTTTTATATTAGCGTTGCCTTTAAAATGTTCAGGTACACTAGTCTAGTATAGTAGTTATAGTGCCAGGGTCTAGCCAGGTTAATCGAGTATCTTTTCGAACGCTAGTCACGATTTATTAAAAACTATAATTATTAGATCTTATTTTAAATCACGTTCATTCGACTTATCCAAAATTGTGTAACTTATAAAAAAACGTGTTACTTTTGTGCCACATTTGCGTTACGATATCACAAAAGTTATTGCGTGACTTCTATGTTATGAATGATAATTTTGGCGGCCTTATCCTTAAATTACACAATTTTTCTACAGTTCATTTAAACTAGAGGGAGTATGGTTCTCGCGCTGGTCTGATCTTCACATACATAATATTTGACTTCACTGATGTTAGCTTGCTTTCCGTCATGTTTTTCTTGTTTACGGGCCAAGACCCAAGACTTCTTATACAGACAACTCCCGTGAGTATGAGACATATTAAATATATATATATATATATTATATTGCGAGAAGCCGAGCGGGCAGGGCACGGGCATACAGTGCTAAAAGAACCGCCGCAGCGATAGGTACTCATGATTAAGGACCGCGAACCGATCTGAAACATGTCGAGCGATATTCGTCCTTAAAGGCTTGAGTGACCCGTTTCATAATATTTTAATATGGTAAGACTTCTGTTCAGTCTGCAGCCGCTGCCCCGACTGGTAAGTCACACTGCTGACACTTAATAACTGTGGACTATGGCAGAACACAAAAGGCGGAAAAGACAACCTTGCCAACAATGAAGAATTCCTCATTTCTAAGAAATCAATTTCAATCACGATGTGTTAAAACATAAAAGTGCGAATAACTCAAGTGATAATACATGAAACGGTGCTTTACACAGAACATTGCACACGACTACATATTTGCGTCAGGTGTGAGTCAATGCGACTCGCCGCATCGCACAAAAAAATGATAGGGCGCAGCGGAACTTCATCTTCCTCATATTGGGAGCTCATAGGTCAAAGAGCAGAGCAAAAGAGCGCAATCATAATAAAACCACTATTTGCTCTGTACTTACATAGGTATTTCTACAGGGAGGAGCGATACAATGGACTTTCCTCAAAGTATGTTGTCATTTGAAAGATGTACATGTAATCATTAGAAGCGTGTATTAAAGAGAAAAATATCTAATTTAATTAATAAGTTTTAAAATTAGTAACAACCCTTATAGCTTTAACATAACTATTTAAGTATTTAAATTTTTAAGTAACACTAACTAGCTTTCTTATAAAATAGGGTTGAAACTGTTTTTTTAAGGATGTTTATGAAGCTATAACTCGAAAAAAGGTACGAATCCTACTAATCTATATTAATAATTTCGTGCAGGGGTACGGTAGACCCTAACGAGACCTGTCTCAAATTGAAGAACGTATAAAAATAACGATTTCGAGCTGAACATATGTATCCGCAAAATTCGGATTGTCGCGTATTTTGCATTAAAAAGTGTTAAGTTTATGACAAAAGGTCGGCCATATTTAATTCGTTGGTTGACAGCGTCGGGTTGGGTACGTTCGAAAATTGTAAACTATGTTTGCGTCCGGTGTGTTGGCCAGGTTGCTGGGCTGCGTTCTGGGTGATGGGCTATCATCGCCCATTGTGTGGATTCAGCTAGCCGCGTCTGTAGAGTTTTGTTTTTGTAGTTTTCAAGCGTTCTATACACCTATCAGCCTAGCTATTACGATAATTTATACCGTCACGTTATATGGGCGAAATGTATTAAAACGTCACATAAAACGTAACGGTATAATCTATCGTGCTAGCTAGGCTGATTGTCACAACAACCGCCTTGAAAGCGAATGTATGGGGCCTGTTACATGGTTATTATTATTACGTGATACATTCATATCAGGATAAGTATCACGTGAATATTGAAGCAGAATCCACACAAATTTGAAAACTGCGATAATATTGACACCCCAGTATTGTGATAATATTAATCGTATTGGCTATGTGCACGTCTGAAACGTCAAACGTCAAAGGTCCCGAGACAATGTCAAAACTCAGAGATGTCAAATAATGACACATGAATATTTTATTTACTTTAGTAAACGAAAAAGACTCCGTATTGGAAATTTTACTGAAATAAATAAGAGAATAAATAAATACATACAAACGAAACGAATCGTAGGAAACCGTTAAGAAACCAATGGAAAACGTGACAGTAAATTTGACAGTTGTCCCCGGTAAGTACACATTTCTGCCGTGGTGTGCGCTACGATCGCCTAGCTTACCCCCACCACCTACTTCGCACATAGGCAATAAAGGACACCACACCACTTGAACGTTTGCTGAGTCTGTCCGCCATCTTAAAGCTGCGTCTCTATTTTGTTGTGACAAACTACTGGGTGACTTATGGCTTTTAAACGTCTAGCAAAATTCTATCCCTATCTCGCTCTATCTTATAACTTAGCATGCCGTTCGCCGCGCTCGGACGTTAGAGGCGCTACCGCGAACCGAAAACGAAGTATCTGCCTCTCTCTCGCACATGTCTATTCGAACGACAGAGAGGAAGATAGTTCGTTTTTGGTTCGCGGTAGGCCCTCAGGCGTCAACTTTAAAACGAATAGGGTATTTTACTATAAGAGAAATAAAATTCAAAATGTAATAAAAACCAGCCAAGTGTGTCGGAGTCGCACACTGAGGGTTCCGTACAACTAAAAAACAAATGTGATTTATCAATATATTGATATTTTTCGTAAAATATACTTCATAATAAACATTATCACCTAATTTCAAGTTCATAGGTCGATGGGAAGTTAAAAAATTATATGTGTGACAGACAACACACGGAATGTTCTTTGACTTTCTTCGACCGTCCGCCGCGCTCGGACTAAAGTGCTACCAACCGAAAACTAAATATATATGCCTCTCTGTCGCACTTGCATATTCGAGTGCGGAGAGGGAAATACTTCGTTTTCAGATCGCGGTACGCCCTCTGGTCTGACGGCTCCTATTCCTGGATGGTGCGCGTATCGGAATGTGAAATACCTTTGGCAAAACGGAACAATTTGTTAAATAGCTTCCATTAATTGGAGAAAATATTACCAACTGTTATTATTATCACGCAAAACACTGAATATTGAAGCAACATCCATAGGGGCCTGTTACATGGTTATTATTATTTACGCGATATACTCATATCACGATCCGTATCACGTGCAATGAATATTGAAGAAAAATCCATACGATTTTGAAACCCACGATAATATTGACACACCAGTTCTGTGATAATATTAAGCGTGTAGGTAACAGACCCCACACAATTTTGAAAATCGCGATAATATTCACACATAATATTGAGTGTAAAGCGAAACGAAAACGAACGAACATCGTGTATTTCCCTCTGTGTCGCTCGATTTTGCAAGTTCGACAAAGAGGGAGATACACGAACTTCATTTGTTTTCGTTCGCGTTAGCAGCTCTGACTTCGCACCAAAAATACTGACTGGCACATCAATATTTTACAATTGCACATCTGAACTGAATTTTAATGAACGATTAGTATTTTAGCTATACAAATCAGTACTGATTACGATGTCAAATTTTTTGTGCCTTTAAATACAACCCAAAAAAATAAAAAAAATATATAACCCTTTTAAAAATGCCTTTGCCCGTGACGTCGTCAGCGTAATCTTTTACTCCCTATGCCATATGTTAATCCAGACTACAGACTATATTTCTATACAGTCAGCTTTTCTTACAAAACTTCGCATGCAGTTTGTTAATTAATTTAAGATTTACGATCTTCTATCATCTTGGTGCTTGATTTTACTATCTTTAATAGAACCAAAAATTAGTTTGTAAACTACTTAGTTTAAGATTTATGTAAGCAGTTACTTCTTTGCATGTTGTGTTTGCCTGTTATTGGGTGGATACTCGGGCAATTTGTTTTACTGTCATGTTTATGAATAAGTTTTAATATGTATTACACCTGTTGGCAAACCTAAATAAATAAATAAATAAATACGAAGTTTCATCATAATCCGTTGTTGTAATGTTTTTATTTTATACATTTTTGTACACTATTTCTTTCGTCGTTTGCATAACTGTCACGAATAAATGTTTACTTTATTTCTTTCTTATTTATTTCACCCGAGCGAAGCCGGGCTTTCATCTCGTAATATTATAAACGCCAAAGTTTGTAAGTATGAATGGATGTTTGTTACTCTTTCACGTAAAAACTACTGAATGGATTTTAATGAAACTTTACAATAATATAGTTTATACATCAGAATAACACATAGGCGACAATTTATATATATATTGTGTGAAGTGTCCAAATACTTATCCTGCGCAGACGAAGTCGCGGGCACGAGCTTGTATTAACATAGTTTATTTGAAAAAAGTATAGAAATAAGGCTAACCAATTCCCTGTTTGCAGGAAAGACCCTCGTAACGTTCCACCCTGTATAGTATTGTATTCATGGTGGGGAGTAAGATCACCAGAACTCCCGAGAATGCGCTGTGTTGAAAGTGACGAACCTGCATATGTCCTCTAGCTGTCAACACACTGAACCAAAACCAATAAAATATCGGTAAAACACTTGTGACACTTCTGGAGTCACAAGCGTTCATCCACTTTGTCGACCCTCCTTGGCAACAAAAAAAAAATCTCCTCTTTCTGTCGCGCAATCATTATAATATGATGAGTCAGTCATTATAGTATGTGATCATTATAACTAACTGAGCGCCCTCGTGCTTTGGAAGGCATTACCTTAAGCCGTTGATCCCGGGAATCCCGGCCGTAGTCTATGTCAGCAGTCGTGAAGCCAAGTTAGAGGCCTTCGGGCGGTTTGAGAACTTCTAACGGTCAAGTTGTCCACTTACTTGACAAGGGGGGTCGAAGTTGCAGCACGTCCATTGTACCCACCGTTACCCTACACGTGACCCCTAGGTGGTGCTAAAGGAACAACAAAAACTGGCAACCGTGCTGTCTTCTCGAAGATCTCACAGTTCGTAAAATAAATGCCGTACGATTATTACGAGTATGATTCTTATATTATTCTGAAAAACATCACGCCTGAAAGCGAGAGCTCGTAAGACGTTTATCATGTTAGTATGCGATATGTCGAATCAAATTGACCCCCAGGTCTGAGTCACGAGTGAAGACGTTTTATTTCGTCTCACGAAGCTAAATGTTAAAGCATTTATAATAATTATATTTTTGGGGCCTGTCTTTAAGCGGCTTAATATTTTTCTTTAATAATATTACTGGTATGTTTGCATTAAATTAGGTTTTGTAGGAAATTGAATCACTTACTCGTATTTATAAGCTACTCGTGTTTATAATCATTCTTTTCAGTTTTTGAACGTTGGTCTTTTAGGTGACTTCCTGCATTGGCGGGGCGGGAACGATGTGGTATTTAGTTCTTTGACGGGAGCTTACTGATGTCGCAGACATTTCCTCATTTGACAAGATACTGTCATGAGCAGAAGCGGGGCAGTACTGTATCTGTATCGCCCCGCTTCCGCGCGTCCTGCGCCAGTCAAAAAGCACTGATTTAAATGTAGGGGCTCAGTAAAAAGCGGTACTTACTCGACTGAAAGTTTACACTGACAGCTGACAGTTTTCTTTTCTGATATCGTATCGATTTCGCACCCAGCAATTGTCGATGCGGAGGCGGTATCAGTATACCTACTCACGTCAAATAACAAAATACCTATCACATATCGTTCTGTCCACGCTAAGTCAGGAAGTCGCCTAACTCTGAGAATCGTTTGAACTATCGCATTTGGAATCAAGATCACAAATTTCCCTGTTTCAAACATAATGCATTCGGCATCAAGGTCACTAACTTCTCTCTTTAAAGGTCACCCTACGCATTTGGCATCTTGGCTCACAATTTCCGTGATAGTATCTTGTAATTCTCCTCATTTTTAATCTTGGAGGGGTATTCCATTGCCTAATGAGTTATTTTGGTTGAAACTGGGTTGAAGCGCAGCAAAATCGTCACGATTTGACCGCTTTGCGCGTCGTGCCAACGCACAACATACGATAGTTATAAGTAGGTTCGTACCATAGGAAAATCACCAGCCAGTAAATCAGCAAGGCGCTGATCATGATGCCGCGCGCAGCTTTGTGTTCGAAACGCCATGACAGGACATACGATACTTTCAAATGGATACTTAAATAAAATAAAAACTTATATATAGGTATACCACCAGACCAGCTACACCCAGCGGGCGTACAATGCTCTGCGCATACAATATAACAACGATTTCAGTATGCTGTTGAAACTGCCACGATATTGCAGTGCGTCCGCTTTGTTCGCGGAGGCGCGTACGAATGATTTTTACGCGATCATACGCAATCGGTCGGCGTCACTAATGCGGAGATTGAGTGGCAGCGACAATAGCGTATTGAAAACGTTCGTTAATAAACTGGATGCGCCATTACCGAGGCACTGGAATAAACTACATGTAGGATTAACCAGTGTTAAGGGATGTTACATCTAATCTTTCTTCTTTGTCTAACCCTAGTCTTTAAGTACCTAATGTAACTAACAAATTATGGATCAATGGCTTGAAATAAATATTTATTATTATTATATATACTTACCACAGAAAAAACGGCAACCAGCAGAGCAGGAAGGCGCCGACGATAATGCCAAGCGTGCGCGCAGCTTTGTGTTCCGCGCGCCACGACTTGCCTGCAGCGCGTAGCGACGCGCCTGCGCACGAAACATATAATAAAGATCAGTGAAGAAAGCATACTTGGGCCGACCGACCGGACGGCGTCCTGTGGGTCGCCCCAAGTATCGCTGGAAGGATATGGTGGACGCGGACCTGCGTGAGCTCGGAGCCGGTGCTAGCTGGCGAGAAGTAGCGCAGGACCGAGAAAAGTGGCGTGCTCTTATCTCGGAGGCCAGGACTCATTTTGGGTCGTCGTGCCAGCCTAGTTAGTTAGTCGTGTGTACGGACCATTCTTATTTCATACAGTCTTCAGTATATTAGAAAAATAATGGGCCCTGGAGGGAAACTACCTTCAAACGTTTAGATAACTCAATTTGCTGAACGGTATTTTTTTTTTTTCTCCTAAGCTTTAAAACTGCATCCACAGATTTTTGACAAAATGTACTTTAGACAGCAAAACGAATAAAAGTTTTCGGGCCACAAATAAAAAAAGATGTACAATTAGAGATTAAATAGGTATGTTATTCTTGAAATTTCTCTTGTTTTACCAAGATTATTCCAATGACTGTGTCAAAATATACCCTACCCGATTTCCCTAAAACAACAGAGTTGAGACAACGCTACGAAGCCTTAGGAAAATCAACATCGAAATCATTAAACTGCTTAAAGTCCAAAACAGTCACAGAAAGCTCATTCAAGCCTAAAGCCCTTTAAGTTAGGTAAGTAAGTCTTACTTGACATGGCTTAAGGAAAATGACAACAATTAATTAAGTTGAATTAGTTAGAAGTAAGTTTTCAAGTGTCGTTCTTTCACGTGGACTACTGTATTGTCATTTTCCGTCTGAAGAAATTAAAAAAGAAGTGTTATTTAGATAACTCCCGTGAGTTTGAGACATCATCACCATCATCATCATCATCATAAACATATCAGCCGAAGGACGTCCACTGCTGGACATAGGCCTCCCCCAAAGTCTTGCACAATGACCGGTTCTGCGACACCCAGAGACATATTAAAATATAATGAAACGGGTCACTCACTTTCTTAATTTTAGTTTATTTTTTTCACATTGATATATTTTTTTCTGTTCTCTTAACTCGTATTTTTCTCATTCTATTGTATGTGTTCTTCTCAATGGCAAATAAAGAAATTTTAATTCTTATTCTTAAGCTCGAATATCGCTCGACATGTTTCAGACCGGTTCGCGTTCCTTAATCATAAGTACTTATTGTGGCGCCCGTGCCCTGCCAGCTAGGCTGCTTGGTGCGGGCGGTGGCGGCGGAGGTGAGAATCTACCTTCGTTTTTCACCAGTAGTGTGTCAGTTCCTGGGATTAGGTTACGGGTGCCGGGCAAACTTTAGGTTTAAATCTATTGGGATAACGCTAGGATGACTTCCTGCCCTCACGTGCGATTGGTATGTGATGTTTTGTTCTTTGACGTGAGCTTACTCATATTGACAGATTTCTTCACATGATAGGACCCGGCGGTACTCGCTAGGTATTTACAACCACGGTTACTCGCTACAAATACCCAGGAATTTGACTAACGGAAATTGTAAATATCAAATTAAATGAAGGAAGGGGGGAGGGGTGACTGACGATTTCTCAATGTAATTTGAGACGATGGTGCCGTTAAAGGAAGCCTGAGTCATCTAGGTAGATACTGTACGCCTCCCTAAGGCGTTGTAAGAGGAAACTAGTGAAGGAGTTCGTGCCTGAGCTTGATTGTTCCCATAGCTCAGTAGCTAGAGCGATTAGACCCATACGCAAGTTGTCGCAGGTTCAAATCCTACTCAATCCTACAGAAAAATTCCCGTTTTATTTAAAATCTAGAATGTCCACTTAGGTGTGATACTTTTCCTTTTAAATTCATTATAAACTACTTCCATTTTTTATATCATACACAGTAGCAACTTTACAGCTCTGCTGGCAAAGGGGCGTGGACTCTAGACTCTAACAAAAATTATTATCACGCAAACGAATAGCTTAAGAGCGCTTTATTGAATGTAACAGGTCCACTAACGCCACTCGTAAATAATTGTGATTATTTAAATTTAACGATAGATATTGGAAAAAGGAGGCCACTCTGTAAAGTATAATTTATTTAGACATTACCCATAATTCTTTAAACCTATAAATATTCCTTATCACTGCACAAAGTTTCAAATCCCTAATTTAAATTTCGCTTTGCTACAAATCCCTAACAAATTAGAGAGTGCTTTGTCATAGTAACAAATTGCGTTCGCTATAAATCTTATTAAGCCAAATTAACCCTTATTACTGGACAGTAAGAACTTCTCTAATTGTATTAACTAAGTTCGCATACTACTCATATAATTTTCATTATATGTGCTTTGCATTATCAAAAGCTGTCCACAAGGCTACCCGTCTCTCGCACTATGTGTTTAGAAAGAGATATCCACGTGATAATGAGTTTGTCTTCAGTTGATTTTGAAGAACTCTGTTTAATTTTACAGTCGATTACTAACGATATCATCCACCGGTCTCTTGCATTAGCCAACGTGTCTGTCATTTTAGAACCTGCAGGCATGTCAAGAAACGATGGTAAGATACCGGACGAGATGACTTTGATTCCGTGGAGTATGGGACGGGTGCTGGTGTGGGATGCTACATGTGTAGATACACTAGCTCCGTCGCATCTCCACGGAACCTCCACGAGGGCAGCGGCTGCAGCGGAGGCGGCCGAACGTGCTAAAATCTTATTCAATACTTGTTCACCCGTTTCGACGTCGAGACTCTCGGTCCGTGGGGTCCTAGGGCTCTAAGCCTCTTCAAAGAATTGTCGAAGAGGCTTATTGATGCCACAGGTGACCGAAGAGCTGGCAGCTACCTCGGCCATAGAATAAGCTTGACTATTCAGAGAGGAAATGCTGCCAGTGTCTAGGGCATGCAATTTCCCGGGAAATCCCGGGAATTCCCGGGATTTTGAATAGAAATCGGCACAATGCCGCGGCGGCCATTTTTAGATTTAATTTAGTTTTATTTCATTTTTGTAATTAGCTTTAATGTTATTGTAATTAGTTTTTTTTAATTCTGTTTTTATAAATATTACGTTATAAATAAATAATTATTAAAAAAAAAGTCGATTACTGAACTATGAGATTTACGAGTACATACACTTTTAAAAGAAAGATATAATATATCCACATGATAAAGAGTTTGTTTTCAGTTGACGGCCTGTTTAGCTTGGTTGGTAGTGACTCTGCCTCTGAAGCTATAGGTCCCCAGTTCGAATCCCGGCCAGGGCATGCATTTCTCACGGATATTTTTTCTTGGGTCTTGGATGTTTTCTATGTATTTAAGTTTGTATTTAACCATATAAGTATGTATATCGTCGTCTAGTACCCATAGTACAAGCTGTGCTTAGTTTGGGACTAGATAGATTTGTGTAAGATCATTGTCCTCAATATTTATTTATATTTATTACTAGCTTTTGCCCGCGACTTCGTATAATTCGTTTTCGCCTTAGAATGATTTCTTTTCCTATACAATATTTCTGAAGCTCTGGTGGACACCAGGAACTTAGGGGTGACATGTTGGAGAAGGAAAGCCACGAATAGATCGGACTGCAGATATTTGCTTGACCAGGCTAGCCTAGGGCCCACCCGCGACTATAACGCCTCAGATGATGATGACGATACAATCTTTTACCCTTCTTTACACCCCCTTAAGAAATGATTACAGTCAATATGACATTCCCTAGAAATCCTATTGTCAAAACGAATCATTAAGTGCTTATTTCGGAATATCAAATGTACCGATTCTAGACGAATGAATCTCGTCAAAAACATTACATGTACATTGTACAATGATAAAAGTCTCGCTACGCAGTTCTGCCGTAAAACGTTATCCCAACAGAGCGAGTTCTTCATGTAAGTATGATGACCGAAGGCCGGAAGCAGAGCGGCAAGGCATGCGAGAATAATCACACAGAACGGGCTTCTCAAGGATGAGGGTCGAAGGCATGAAGCGGAGAGGAGAGACGCGCGAGGCTGAAAGCCGAGCCTCCCAACAGAGTAGATTCTTCATTTAAGGTTGATGACTGGAAAGCCGAAGGAGAGTGGCAAGGCATGCGAGGCCGAAGGCCGAGCTATGTCGTCGCCGAAGATCCAGTTGCCATATTAATGAGGGTAAATTATACTCCATTCGTTCGTTTTCACGTGATGCCTAGACATATAAACAGACAGACAAACAGACACAAATTCTTTAAACTGTTGAAACGATTTCTGTTATCGATTCTAAGTATCCCCAGCCAACTTTTTTCGAATATCTTCCATGTACAGACTTTCGACCCTCTTCTAAGTGTACATCTAAGATGCTCCAACTGTCTATGCTGACGATTGGGCTGCCCAGCTCAAGTGATCTCTTATATCAAACAGTTTTTATGGTGTGAAGGGTCAACAATTACGTAAAAAATAACGCACGACAAAATTAAATGGTACACCGACGATACAAAGTGTGCATTGAAACAGCTGTTTTTGTATTTAAGCATATGAATAAAAACAATGCTAAAGTATCGTAAATGAATTTTGATGTACACGCAAAGTAGAACTAATTGCGAAAAGGTTGTGCTCAAAAACAGCGTCAAGAACCAGAAGGAATTATGATACTTCGGTTTTGACATAATGAATCGTCAACTTGTTTACAATTCTGATATACTTTAAGTTAAATTTCTTGACATGCTGTTATACTCCCAATTGGCTGAAACTTTAATCGTAGAATGGCGTATGAGGATTAAACGACCCCGTTTCATGGACTCTTAATCTGTTCAGCCGTTTTTGCGTGATTCAGTAACAAATATCTAAACATCTAAAATTTCGCATTTATAATATTAAGTATAGGGATTATGGTATAAAGTGAGTGCACATGAAGTGAACGGCAAAAGTAACATGGTAATTGCATGTTTTGAAGAGACCGTGGTGGCTGGCGCGCACATTGGGCAGCGCTGCGGCGCAGCGCTTGCGTTAACTTTTTTTTTCAATTTTTATCTTAAGATATCACAAATTTTGAATGAGGATGTTTTTCCTTTGTCGTCAAGTATATGCTTACCAATTTTCATACCTGTAACTCATGGATTATAGGAGTTCCCATACAAAATTCAACCCCTCTTTTTACCCCCTTTTAACCCAAATCTGCACAATTTTTATAGCCTAAAACCTGATCGGATATTTACTCAACAGATTAGTAAAGTTTTCATCAAAACCCGTTCAGCCGTTTTTACGTGATGCGCGTTCATATAAACAGACAAACAGATAAACAGACAAAAATTCTAAAAACTGTTGGAACGTGTTCTGTTATCGATTGTAAGTATCCCCAGCCAACTTTTTTTCGAATATCTTCCATAGACTTTCGACCGTCTTCAGCTTTATTATATGTATATCGATATATAGATAGATGTATAGATTCCGCAGAACTCTCTTATATTTTTACAGTCGACTACTTAACTATCAGATTTAACCACTTTTATACCTTACTAGCATTTGCCCGCGGCTTCGCCCGCGTACTAAGCGAAATTTTTAACCGTCTACAAAAAACAGGTTCGTATGTTTGTCCACGATTATCTTGCGTTTGGCTGAACCGATTTAGATGCGGTCTCCAGAAAAGTAGTTGTTACATTCTGGGGTTTCGCTATACGAAGTTTGGTGATTGTGATTCATTAACAGATGAACAGATGAAAAGTCAGTATACATTCTGAGAACCGGCAAACTGTTGATTTCATTTGATTTTGGGAAAAATAAGGATCGAAAACTATTATCATACATTTCCGAGAGGCCGAAGGGGAAAGGGCCGATGAAATAAAAGCATGTCTTAAATGGCTCTTAGTAAAAGTATCTGTGTACTACAGTCACACCAATAGGTCTGTAAACGACCTAACAGCGCGCAGCGGCCATAAACTCTGGTCCTTTGAAGTACAGAAATACGGCTAATTCAATATCATGTGTAACATTTATTTTTCCTACAATTAAATTTTTTAGGTAGGTTTTGCCAGTTACCATTGGAGCATCCAAAAAGAAAATTTGGCCTCACTTCCATTCGCACTCCTTACTGTCAGTCTGTCTGTTACAACCAAGTTGCTTTTAGTGGACCTATTGAATTGCAATTTGGCACAAACTATCAAGAATTTAGAGCGCTCGTGGCCCAACGGCACCCGCCTACCGCGTGCGGTGTGCGAGGTTAAGCAATGTGGGCGCAGGTCAGTTCTTGGATGGGTGACCGCTTTGAGTGGTTACTAACTGACTCTCGTGCTTTGATAGGCACGCTAAGCCGTTGATCCCGGCTGCAATCGTTAAGCCAAGTTAGAGGCCTTCGAGCGGCTTGCGAACTTCTAACAGTCAAGTTGCCCACTCAGTTGATAAAGGGGGGTCGAAGTTGCACCGCGTCCGTAGGGAGTACCCACCGTTACCATACACAGAACCCCTGGGTGGTGCTAAAAGTGCAACAAAAACTGGCAACCGTACTAGTCTTCCCGAAAATCTCACGGATCGTAAATAAATGCCATACGATTAAAAAAGAATTGAAGGTTGATTTAAATGGAAAAAATATCGAAACCTCTATGTCGTTTTTAAAAGCAAATCCATAGATACCCCACACGCCTATATAGTAAAATTAAACTTTTTTGCATATAGGTATGAATGGAGTGCCAAATTTTACCTCAGATTCGCATTAAGAGACCTCTCGGATGCTCAGATATCGATTTTGAACGAAATCGGGACGAAAACAAAAGAAAATGAATATGGCCGCCACTTTCACAAATTTTACCTCGGATTCGTATTAAGAGACCTCTCGAATACTCAGATATCGATTTTGAACGAAATCGGGACGAAAATGAAGAAAATCAATATGGCCGCCACTTTTTTCAAATTTTACCTCAAATTCGTATTAGGGGACCTCTAGGACGCTCAGATATCGATTTTGAACGAAATCGGGTTGGAAATGAAGAAAATCAATATGGCTGCCACTTTTTCCAAATTTTACCTCGGATTCATATTAAGAGACCTCTCGGACGCTCAGATATCGATTTTGAACGAAATCGGGACGGAAATGAAGAAAATCAATATGCCGCCACTTTTTCCAAATTTTACCTCGGATTCGTATTAAGAATTCTCTCGGACGCTCAGATATCGATTTTGAACGAAATCTGGACGGAAATGATAAAAATGATATGGCCGCCACTTTTTCTAAATTATACCTCGGATTCGTATTACGAGACCTCTCGGACGCTCAGAAATCGATTTTGAACGAAATCGGGACGAAAAAAAAGTAAATCAATATGGCCTCCATTTTCACAAAGTTTACCTCGGATTCGTATTAAGAGACCTCTCGGACGCTCAGATATCGATTTTGATCGAAATCGGGACGAAAAAAAAAGAAAATCAATGACTGCGACTTTTTCCACATTTTACCTCGGAGTCGTATTAGGGACCTCTCGGACGCTCAGATATCGATTTTGAACGAAATCGGGACGAAAAAAAAGAAAATCAATACCTATGGCCGCCACTTTCACAAATTTTACCTCGGATTCGTATTAAGAGACCTCTCGGATACTGAGATATTGATTTTGAACGAAATCGGGACGAAAATGAAGAAAATCAATATGGCCGCCACTTTCACAAATTTTACCTCGGATTCGTATTGAGAGACCTCTCGGACGCTCAGATATCGATTTTGATCGAAATCGGGGCGAAAAAAAAAGAAAATCAATGACTGCGACTTCTTCCACATTTTACCTCGGAGTCGTATTAGGGACCTCTCGGACGCTCAGATATTGATTTTAAACGAAATCGGGACGGAAATTAAGAAAATCAATATGGCCGTTACTTTATTCAAAGTTTGGGTACCTCGGATTCCTATTAAGAGTCCTCTCGGACGATCAAATATCGATTTATGTCGAAATCGTATCGGACGGCACTGATCAATAAAACCATCTACAATACATTGAATCAAAAAAGGTCGTATCTTCATAGGGAACTCACGGCACTTCATGCACCTTTAGACCTTATAAGGAACTTACATGCCAAAGTTGGTATCTCTCTAACCACCAGTTTGCGCTGTGCGGTGATATGTCAGTCTCTCAGTCAGTCAGTTATTTCTTGATATTTGGCACAATTTTTCAAAAGTTTTCATGACCACTATATTAAATTTCAAAACCGATGCCATTTTCGTAATTAACGTCCCAAAAAACCATAAAAACGACACCCATATTAATATTTAGACATTTCATCCCCCTCGGACCCCAACAGAGGGGATGGTATTTCACGTCCTCCACGTGAGATTTTAAAATCATTGTTGTTTTCGTTATCAGCGACCCGGTATATCATAAAAACAATACCCATGTCGATTTTCAGAATTTGTCACCAGATTTCCCCCTTTTAGGGGTTGATTTCTCAAAAAACCTGAAACACGTATTTACTCATTTATCGTTAGAAATACGCCTGTGTAGTTTCGAATAAAATAGTCCAACTAATCTTGTTTCACCATACAAACTTCGGACCCCCATTTCACCCCCTTAGGGGTTGAATTTTTAGAAATCCTTTCTTAGTGCACCCCTAGACCTTATAAGGAACCTTCGTGCCAAATTTGGAATCTCTAGGACCAGCGGTTTGGGCTGTGCGTTGATATGTCAGTCAGTCAGTCAGTCAGTCAGTCAGTTGATTCTTTTATATATTTAGATTGCATTGTAAAAAAAGTCTTAATTGGATACAACTCTTTGCAGATGAATGTACGGTTGTGTTGTAATTGAGCTCCTCGTGGTGAGTAAGGTCCAGTGTTAAAAAAAAATATTCCGACGAATTGAGAACTTCCTCCTTTTTTAAAGTCGGTTAAAAATATCGAAATTAAATAAGTTATTTGAGTTATTTCAAAGATTTATCAATATAATGATTATTTTATATCAAAATAAGATCCTCTCAAAAATTACTTCAAGTCATCATAAATAGTAGCCAACTCCATTCAGGGGTCGTCGACATTTTCTGAATTTTTCCAGTCATCCAAAAATAACTTATTTTGAAACAGCTGCTACAGACAGACTGACTAATCCATTATGCAGATACCATCACTTTGGCAGTTCACTGACGGAACCCCTCGTTACGTTCCAAGTTTAATGAAACTGTGGTTAACTTTATTAAGTTTCAGTTGCTGATGAGAGATTCCGAGTGACGTTGTAATTTTTATTATGACTAACATTTTTGTTAGGTACTGCGAATTTTCTACAATGAAGCTGAAACATTGTCAGATAATAAAGAGCAAGCATCTTTATATTTTTTCTACCCCAGCATCGTAATCTATCAATTAAATAACCGACAGCAGTATTAATACAATAAACTTTATGTTATTAATAGTAATGCAAGTCTATAGCATAGCCAATAATGGCTTTCGATACATTATTATGGCTCCCTAGCTACCTGCATCATTGAATCTAACATATCATAGTCAATAACATGCATAATAACCTAATATGGATTTTACGTGGTCTGAAATAATTTATTTAATTTTATTTATATTTATTTATTATCCACCTGCTTTTTTTTATTTTGAAGAGGTACGCGTTATTGCCCAATTTCTGCCACCATTTAGATTTTTAATTTAAAATAAAATATTTTGCTGTGTAGATAAATTATTGTGCGCACAAATTATATACAATATAGGTAACAAAACTCGCAATGCTTAATTTGTTACAGCGACCCTCGAATTTCAAAAACCCTTAAAATGTTACTAAATAAATATTAGGGGACTAGTCTCATAGTAAGCTCAATAAGGCTTGTGTTATGGGTACTAGGCGACGATATATTTAATAGATATATACTTAAATACATAGAAAACATCCAAGTTTGTAGGACCGAATGTTTCTACTCACCACAGAAACAAATGCCCTGACCAGGATTCGAACCCGGGACCTCTAGCTTCGGAGGCAGTGTCACTACCAACTAGGCTAAACAAGCCGACAATGACACTAACTGTTGCATAAAATACTATTTTTTGTTTGTAAGTTCATCATCATCATTATCCTCCTAATGATTTCCAGGTTGTTTCCTAGAGTAGCCTAGGGGTTTGCTTCCCCACCCAATGTCAAGATTGAGCATAGTCACAATAGTCTTTATACCACGACAGTGGCGACCAAGCCTACGGCCCGTCTGATGGTAAGCGGTCACCGTAGCCTATGGACGCCTGCAACTCCAGGGGCGTCACATGCGCATTTCCGACCCTTTAAAAATGTATACTCTCCTTTCTTGAATAACCCCATACTGTATTCCCTCTGGAAAACCTTGGCAGGGAGCTCATTCCACAATCAGAGCGTCCGTGTGAGGAAATTCCTCTGAAATGGTACCATACGCGACCATTAGGTTTTATGAAAGTAACTGCCATCTGACCTTATTACCCAGATTCGACCTTGTTGCGATTAGAAAGACTTCCCAACAATCTTTTCCTTCTTTAAAAAGGAAATTAATTATCATTTATCAAATGGTTTTTGTACCTAAGTTTCCTTTTTAACACTAGTTTTACAAGCCGGGGTTCGAACTCACGACCTGATTAAAAGTCACGTGCCACACCACCCGACTACAATAGTTTTGTACTAAGTAAGTTCTAGGTAAATTCCTTAACTTTAATCGATAGAATACAGCTATTACGCCTTAAAATACGACATAATTTAGAAAGGTTGCCATAATCTTATAAATAACAAAAAGATAAATTCTCTCGTTTGAACTTGAACAAGTTAAAATCGCTTCGATAAGAAGTCGGCGATGGCGATGTGGCAAAATTTAGCCTTCTGTAGCCTCTTTTGATGAAATTGGTATTGAACAAATAAAAGGCATAACAAAATAAATTTAAAGTGAAGTTGTGTCAATCTTTGCACTTAACGAAAATCATTTAAGTTATTGAATTTCTGCAAACTCTTTACGAATACATTCTTGTATGGAACTACATAATAAAATAAGTTTTAAGTGTGCAATAATCGAGTAAAACATGTTTCAGTAAGAAAACTTTTTAAAGTCTAGTCTTGCATTCGAATATTCTCAAAACAATTACAAGATCCTAATCAATAGCTAAATAGAAGCATGCTCAGAATTTTTAATTAAACACAACTACGTGATTCGTATTACTAAATAGCTGACGCTTTTAGTATTTTAATCACACCCCAGATACTTACGTACCCAATTAAGAATGTTCCATTATCAACGGAAATTTATTCCGCGGGTCCAAACAAAATCCTATTTAAATGTACGCAACTAAAGAAACTTTAGGGCACATTTAAATTTAAAATATAGAGAACCTTTTGTGGGATAAGACAAATACGTTTTGGGAGAGGCCTAACCGCAGAGAGATGATACGGTATTTATTTATTTAAGCGGTTTACGGAATGCGGTTACTATTGTACCTACCTAATTACTTCTTAAATGTACTAGTTTAATATTGTGACTTTTCTTGCGTAAATAACTTTTTATAAAAACTGGCCTAGTGCTTGTTGGGCCACGCGAAATGTAGGGTTACTTAGTGTCCCACACATTACATTATGAGGTCATAAAAGCTCACAAACTTATATTGACTACGAGTATATGTTTGACAAAACTAACAACGTTATTTAAGTAATCAATGGAAATTATACGAAAATTTGCTTTTTCAGGTATATTTCTTAAGTTCGGCTATTACTCGCTAACTAGTACCTAATGTCGCCTTAGCAGTGGTAGTTTTCTTTTTAAATAAATTATATATAATAGTATCTAACCAAAAATTGCACGTTAAAGTGTAATATCACATTCTCACATTCTCAAATCAAATTGGAGTATCTTTACAATTTTACGAACCTTGTGAAAACATAAAATTTTCGGCAACTTATGACCACGTAAATTAAAAAAAAATTTAAACTGTTTGTTTCAGCAAAAAATATACAATTTCAAACAAAAACTTAACTTTTAATCTTAAATTATAAAAGATTTTATAAGTTAAGGAGTTGCTAAGAAACTATTCTAATCATACATTGTTATTTTAAATTATGTATTCTAACTGCAAGTGTTTTTTTAACAAATGTAATTTTATAGTGTTTCTAAAGCTTTTGGCTTTGTTATTATTCAGCTGCAGTAGTAACTGTTTGGGGAATTTATTACATGTGCGTGGAAGGATACATGACCAAGCTCTCTGTCCATAGTTATTTCTACATGTGGGTACTACAAATGATGGTAAGTTTGTAAGTGTACGTAAGTTACTACATCTCGATACTTGGACAAGATTAGCAATTTTATCCCTGTACTATCTCTAAGGGCCGGTTGCATCAACCTACGATCACAGACTGATCAACGTTAAATATGGCGCCGGCAGCTGTCATCCCATAGTAACTTGTCAAACTTTCCATACATTCAAATTTTAACGAACACAGCTTACGATTACAGACGGTTTGGTGCAACCCAGCCTAAGTCTACTTTGTCATAGATAGTTAGGACTTTAGAATAATTAAATATATTTATATTTATGTTTGATTTTTAGAGGAACAATAGTCTTTAACATTCTTAGCTGTAGGTTATATATATTGCTTAGATATGTTTTATATGTTCTACCATACGTGGTTGGATGGATTTAAATTTCATTTACTTATTTTAGTAGGCCGTGAGCCGAGTAAAATAAGTAAATACACTTGTAAATAGGAGTCTAAGTCTGTAAGTAATAACCAGTCTAAGTCTAAAACATTTCGATCACATAATTATGCAATAGACCATGACTCAAAATATGTGTGCACATAAAGAGCCAATTTACGTCAGATAAGAAAAGTACCAATACTAAATTTGGGTGTTTTAATGGGATAAGACTACAAATCTTTTCATTAATTAATTAACGATAGACTGATTTGTGTTGTAAATATTATTATTTTACTTATCTTAAAATTAAGTAAATTTAAAAAGAAAATACCCATAGAAGAATGCATTGTAACAGTATTTTTAATAATCTAAACATCCTTTTTGTCACAGGGTTATATATAATACGATGCTGTATTTTCATAAACTTGTAACTGAGAAATACTACGAGAAAAAAGTAAAAATCAAATGTTAAATAACACTGACACACTGACATTTTCGTTTGATTTTGCTTTTATAAAAGTAGCTAGTATATTTACATTTCATAATTACTTTCTAGAAATGTTTGCGACCCCTGGTTACCCGCATTGTGGCTTCATTAAGAGTTTTCACTATTTGTTTAGTACGCAATCATAAATGCTTGGGCCTAAAAATTAAATTATTCAAACTTTTACACATAATTTTTTACTGGTAAATATATAGCTGTTTGTCCATCGGTATAATAATAATGGTATGGCATTTATTTTAGAACCGTGTGATCTTTGAGAAGACAGTACGGTTGCCAGTTTGTTGCACTTTTAGCACCACCCAGGGGTCACGTGTTGGGTAACGGTGGGTACTCCCTACGGACGTGGTGCAACTTCGACCCCCCCTTGTCAAGTGAGTGGGAAATTTGACTGTTAGAAGTTCTCAAGCCGCCCGAAGGCCTCTAATTTGGCTTATCGACTGCTGTCGTAGACAGCAGCCGGTATCAATGGCTTAGCGTGCCTTCCAAAGCACGGGAACGCTCAGTTAATCACTCAAAGTGGTCACCCATCCAAGAACTGACCTGAGCCCACGTTGCTTAACCTCGCATGCCGCACGCGGTACATAAAATTAGTGAACTCTGAAAATAACTATTATCTAAACATCCTTCTAGCGTTTTCTCAGTTGTACCCTTAAGGCTCTCAGTAACCGCTTTTGCACCTAATCCTAAGGTTTTTCGTAGGTACTAGTTTTACGAAAGCGACTGCCATCTGAACTTCCAACCAAGTTTTCCTTCACAGAAATGCTACCGTTATAAATCAAGGGATATTTTGTACCTACTATTATTTGAAAAACCTTAGCATATTACTTAAAATCTTTTAAATTGGGCGAATGATATCAAATTAGTCAGTTCAAAAGGCGACTTTACTGTCCAAGCAAAAAGATTCAAATTCAAATAACAGGTTTATAAAATATCGGACATTGTATGTTCAATTATACGAGCAGGGAGCTGGCCAATACGTTGCACAACGTATTAGTGTCGCTATACAGCGTGGCAATGTGGCCAGCTTTCTGGGCAATGCGGCCAGCCTTCTGGGCAGACCATCGGCACTGATTTAGAAGATATTTTTCACACATGCTTGAAAAAAGTTATCAAGCGGGGCTAAAGTAGTACATTTAAGCCCTAGGGAAAATATGTATACATATTTATGATTGACAAAACATTTTATTAGACCAATAAAGAAAATCTCTATTTAAATCCACCAATCACAATACACTAATTTAACTGTTTAAAAACTTTGTATTTGACATCAACCAATCATAAAACAGGTACAGTAAAATCGACCAATCAGGAATCAGGTCAGAGGCGTTTATTCGCGGTATATTTATGTAATCGACCGAGGTCTATATTTTATGCTATTGCCGCCAATTTATACATATGTTTGGTGTGGACATTATTGTTCTTTGTAGAAGGATAATCATTGTTTATTTATTTTCTTGCAATCAAAGTGCAAGGTAGAGTGTATAACTTAGTAATATGACTTATTTTAGACCCTTGTCATACAGTCAGCGTCACAGAATAAGGAATAGTACAAGTACAGAAATTTCACTTCCTAACAAAAACGTGCCTACTCTCTGCATCTCTGTCTATCCCATAACTTGTATTCATTCACGCGCGGCACGTGTAGCCCTAGGGTTGTCACGCCAAAAATACTTCAATGAGGCATAACATGTTCTACCTCACCAGATGTGAACCGAAATTAATTAAGTACATGTTACTTCACATGAATAGAGCGTTGCCGCGTGCGGTATGCGAGGTTAAGCAATTTCGGGCAAGGTCAGTCCTTGGGTGACCGCTTTGAGTGGTTACTAACTGAGCGCTCCCGTGCTTTGGAAGGCACGTTAAGCCGTTGATCCCGGTTGCTGTCTATGATAGCAGTCGTTAAGCCAAGTTGGAGGCCTCCGGGCGGCTTGAGAACCTCTAACAGTCAAGTTGCCCACTCACTTGACAAGCCTAATCCCAATAAGGTCTAGTTTCCGCCTTGGGTTGGAAAGTGAGATGGCAGTCGCTTCCGTAAATACTAGTGCCTACGCCAATTCTTGGGATTAGGTAGCGGACCCCAGGCATCCTTCAGGATGCAACTGTACTGGGAATAACGCTAGGATGATGATGATGTTCGTTCACATGAAGGCTAGTGTCATTATTAATAACACTATAAATTAAATTGACCTTGAGAAGGGAAAATCAATTTATTTCTTGAAAGTTTAATTCATAACTAAGCTCACAAAGCACACGTCTTTATTAAAATCTAGACACGCGGCACCGTGTCCAAGTTCACCCCAGCCACTTTTGACCCCCCAATAACTCCAAATCTATCTAACAAATTAAATAAAAAACGCCAGGGGGCGCTCATCGTGTCAACAAGCAATTTACGTCCGTTCCCAGTGTTACAGCTTATATTTATTCAACATTGATCGAAAACCGAGCTTAAAGTGAATAAAAACAAACTTTGTCATAGTGGAAGTATGTGCGAATATTATCTAACTCTTTTAAACGGCATAACATAGTTAAATCGTACGAAGAAATGATCGATTCAACTCGGACACAGTGTAATGAACGTTTGGAGTCTGTGCAGTTTTAGCAATTTAAAGTGGTGATATTGGTGTTGAAACAATTAATTACGATTTGTGAGTCTTTACCTATTGTGTTTTAGTACTGAATTTTAAAGTGCAATATTTGTTATTTGGAAGTGCAAAAAATTACCCTCAGATATTGACAATAAAACATGAACACTACCCATACCCATACTTGGTTATAGCGACATCTATGATCACACTTGCGAACTGTTTGAACTTATCGATCGGTGAACGCTCCTTTACGTTCGATTGTCCGAGTTTACTTTTATCGCTACGAGGTCAGCATTAGTGTTGCGTTGACTTGTTCATAGAGGGCAGCTCCTGTCACAAACCTTGCTTTCTGTTTGTTTACATTTACCTTATCAACTAACGCGATCCACCATGGAATGCAGTGCGCAATGTCATAAAACAATAAATTCTAAAGATGATATCATGAAATGCAGCCAATGCGCGGGTGCTTACCACCGGGAATGCCTTAATATAAAAACAGAGGATTTTGTCTTGTTAAGTCGTTCATATTTAGCTTCCTGGATTTGTCCGGGTTGTACTAACATAACTGCGCGGCGGCAGAGATCGAAACAAGACACTCCAGTACGGCAGCACCAGGTCCCGTTTGCGGAATACAGTATGAACATGTCACACGACGGCAGTTTCAAGGATGATAGCGAAATCGTCACAATGAATAAAATAAGTGTCTTGCTGGAGCAGAAGCTGTCCACCAGCCTGTCCACCATAATCGAAAATAAGATTGGGGACGCCTTGACTCACTTTCGCACCAACTTACAGGAAGACATTAGAAAGCTTGTCAAGTCAGAAATAGGAACTGCAATTCGGGAGCTGGAAAATAACTTCACAATAACAACTGACTTTATATGCGCCGAACAAAATACTATCAAATCACAAATCTCTGAAAAAAACAAAACCATAGAATTATTGGAAGCAAGAAACAACCAGCTACAGTCTGAAATCCGCAATCTAAGCAACCGCATCTCAACCACGGAAAAAATATCCCGTAGTCATAACATTGAGCTTCAAGCCGTCCCAGAGACCCGCAGCGAGAACGTGGTTTCGCTATTCAAACAGCTCTGCGCCGTCGTCGGGGCCGACGTCGATGACTCAAACATACTCTCATGCCGCAGAGTAGCCAAAATGGACCAGAAATCTAAAAGACCTAGAAATATTTTAGTAACCCTATCGTCCCCCCGGCTGCGAGACACGGTCTTATCCATGTCGCGACGGTACAATAAGGCCAGAGCCAACGATATCAGTTCGATGCTTAACAGCACGCTCCTTGGTGTCACCGGCGAAAAGTGTAGAATTTTTGTTACTGAACACCTCTCACCAGAATGTAAGTCATTATACGCCGAGACACGCAGGGAGGCTGCTGGTAAGCAGTATAAGTATGTATGGGTCAAGTTCGGTCGCATCTATGTACGCAAGAATGATGAGTCAAATGCCATTCTGATAAAAAATGCCGAGTGCTTGAAGAAATTGTAAAATCTTTAGTTTGCTTTCCTGGATCATTCAATTTGGAGTTTCACTTCTCTTTTATGATAATATATTACCAAAATGTCAATAGAGTTAGAAGTAAGTTAAAAAAATTGTATTTAAACATTCTAAATAGCCAGTACGATTTGATTTGCTTGACTGAAACTAATTTGAATAACGGCGTTTATGACTCAGAATTCCTTGACTCGCGCTACACGCTGTATCGCAGAGACCGCTGTACGACGTCTCTGAGTAAAACAGAAGGGGGAGGGGTGGCGGTTGCTGTAAAGAGATGTTTCTCTGTTACTCGTCTTGCTACATGGGAATCTGAGGTTGAAGACATTTGGCTTAGTTTAAACTTCGATAATGATTCGCTTAGAAAAACTGTAATTTTATGTCTGTGTTATCTGCCGCCTGATTTAGAAATAACAAAGGTTAAGAAATTTTATAATAATGTACAGGAAAGAATGCTACACTGCGATAACAAAGTCAATTTCGTGTTAATTGGAGATTTTAATTTACCCAAAATTACCTGGACAAAATCTACTAACCTTACTTATATGTGTCCTACCCCATGTTATGATCATAAATCTGAGCTTTTTCTACAGACCATATCGCTATGTAACCTTTCGCAGTACAACAATATACCTAACAAGAACAACCGAATCCTTGATTTGGTTTTGTCTACGATCAGTACGACTGTTTATGGCGCCACCCCACTTAGCCGTGTGGATGAGCACCATCCACCCATACTAATTGATTTATTGATTCCACATAGCACGCCTAAAAAATATATAAGAGCTCATGTAGGATGCAAACCAAATTTCAATAGGTGCAACTTTGATTTGATTCGTAAGGATCTCGATTCTACTGACTGGAATCAACTTTTTCTAGGGTTGTCACTTGATGAAGCGGTCCATTTATTCTATGAAACCTTAAATCATATTATAAAAAAACATACACCTATGAAAAGAATGCGGTCAAATACTTACCCTCCATGGTTTAGCCCCGCCCTTATACGCTCTCTAAAAGAAAAACTCAAATATCATAAACGATATAAAAAATTTGGTAACCCTTTAGACTATGACTCATTTGATTGTCTACGTCTCCGATGCAAAACTCTCATCGAAAAATGCTATGATATCTACTTGACTTCGGTTCAGGAATCCATAAAACACGATATAAAACACTTCTGGAGATACATAAATGATAAGAAAAAAGGTTCTAGTTCAATACCAGTGACAATGAGATATAACGGTGCTGTATCTTCAAACACTGACGAAGTCTGTGAGATGTTCTCTAGCTATTTTGGTTCAGTTTTTGAGGAACACACTAACTCTACCCTTAATTTTAATCATATTTCGCCTCATAACGTGTGCCTCGGTGACACTATCATTAGCAAAGACTGCATAAAAAACAAACTTAAAAGTCTAGACGCGAGTAAAGGTGCCGGTCCTGACGGGACACCTCCCTCGTTTGTTAAGAATTGCAGCGATGAATTGATATTACCATTGCACATACTGTTTAACAAGTCAATTAAGTGTGGGACCTTCCCATCACTTTGGAAAGTCGCTCACATAATTCCAATCTTTAAGTCTGGGGACAAGGACTTATGTAATAATTACAGGCCCATCAGTATTCTCTCAACTTTTGCCAAATTATTTGAATCTGTGCTTTACAATACTTTTTATTCTCATTTTAATTCCATAATTTCTTTTAACCAACATGGATTCGTGTCTAATAAATCGACCATTACCAATCTTCTAGTTTATAAAAATGATCTCTGTAATGCTACAGCCAAACGAACACAAGTAGATTCTATTTACACGGACTTTTCCAAGGCGTTTGACAAAGTTAACCATTCGTTGCTTTGTCAGAAGCTTGAGCACTATGGTATCCATGGGAATCTATTAAGATGGATAATATCTTATCTGAGTCAGAGAAGTCAATTAGTCAGTATCAAGGGACATCTCTCTGCTCCAATCACAATCACCTCTGGAGTACCCCAGGGCTCTCACTTGGGGCCTCTCTTGTTCGTCATGTTTATAAATGATTTACCACAACTATTAAAATGTCCTTGCTTACTATATGCAGACGACCTAAAAGTATATAACACAATCGCAGATGTTACTGGCTGTAGGGCCCTGCAGCAGGACTTATCTACTATTGAGGAGTGGTGTGTTGCCAACGACATGTTTTTGAATATAGATAAGTGCCTTGTCATATCATTTGGAGCCATGAAAAGCAAGATAACTTTTGACTACTCAATTGCTGGTGCTATCCTGCAACGAAAGCCGGTTGTGAAAGATCTAGGTATATACTTTGACGAGAAAATTACCTTTCACCATCACTACGACTATATAATAAATAAATGTTCCCAACTATTAGGGTTTATTTCTCGCTCGACACAGGACTTTACTAATCAAAAAACCTACATGCACTTATATTGTTCTTTAATAAGAAGCACACTTGACTATGGCTCGATTATTTGGTCACCATTCTATGAAGTTCACAATAATAGAATTGAGCGGGTGCAAAAAAAGTTTCTTAATATTGTCAGACACAGACTCAATCTTGGTCGAGAATACAAATCTTATGTTAAGAAGCTTGAGCGGTTCCATCTATCATCGTTAGTCTCGCGTCGAAAACGCACAGAATTACTCATTTTATACAAGATTGTGCACTCGCACCTGGATTGCCCTACTCTTCTAGCACTACTCACTTTCAGAGCCAGGTTCAGAGCGCGTAATCCCACCTCGAATATATTTGTACTCCAAACATACATTAACAATACCTCATATTACAACCCCATAACCAGAATGTGTAGACTATACAATGACACTGTAGCGGAGCATTCTTCACTGGACATATTTAACAGTAGTTTTCCTGTTTTTAAGAGACAAATAACCAAAATCTTTAGGTGAATAATCTTGCCTTACCTCAGATTTATGTACTCTACTAATACTTCCTTTATCACTTACTCTTTATAAGAAGAAAATCAAGTCTTGGACTATAATTATATTGTATAACTCAATTACACGACTATAATGTCCCTCAACTAATGTAGAAATTTCTATCTCACTGTGTACACATAGTTTAGAGCATCAGTCTAGTTTTATATAAGAAAAATTATGTATGGTGTATTAATGATTGATACTTGTTTTGTGTGCCTATTTAATAAAATAAAATAAATAAATAAATAAATAACATAAAAAAATGAAATTTGGTACATGTATTAAGATCCTTTAGAACAACTAGAACCCCAAATTTCATAAATATATGTTTAATAATTATTGGGATATTAAATTCCAAAAACGGCATTTTACCACTGACTGACTGACTGACTGACTGACTGACTGACTGACTGACTAGTAATCAAAAACCAAACCTAACCCACTTCCAGGTAACCTAGAAAGCTGAAATTTGGCATGCAGCTTGGTTATAGTGTGTGTACACCAGAAAAAATCAGAAAACGGTGATTTATTTATTATTATTATTATTATTTATGCTAGTTACCTCAGAACTCCGTCATTTATTAAACGATTTGGAAAATTCTTTTTTTGTTTGAAACAGTTGTTCGTATCGTATTCATTTGTATTGTTGTTGTACATTGTAACTTACAACTTGATAATTTTAAACACCAAGGTTATACTAAATAAGTACTTATTATTACATATACCAAACTAAAAGAAAAACTTACCGTTCACAATTTGTAGGTAATTGAAAAAAAGACACACCAACGTTCCTTCGGGTATTTATACAACCATATACAGAACATGTGGTGCCGGTTATAGGTATTATCGTGTTTTTTTTTAAATCACTCAAAAAATACGTTAGCGCGGTTCGTCGCGATCAAGTCGGCGGCGCGTGGCAGCGGATCACGACGGGCACGTACACGCTCGGACGGTGACAGCCCGCGACTGACAGCTAGTTTCGGGGATTTCGAGCGTTAGGTTATTAACGCGGCGCGCTCCACCCATTGCAAGCCCCTTGTCAGCGTCAAAAGTAACTGAACAAAAACAAGCTATCAAAAGTAATAGTCATGTGTAGTGTCTAAAGATACACATCATTTAAAAATTCAGAATTATCTGACATTTTAGTGTTCATAATAAGTGATCATGGCAATGATGCAAAAGTAAAATACCAGACATTTCCCAAAAAATTCGAAAACAATGAAATTTCAAAATTAATAGATAGTGCACAAATTCACAATAGAATGAACGCATTTGACGCCTTACAATATTTTCTTTTGAAATTTGACATTCATCGAGAAGAGATCAGTAATTAATTTCATGCGATACATTCGTCCCTTTCATTTCGGCTCCGACGTCATGGAGTCTTCATTTGTTCATTTGGGAATCGCTTATTACACATTTTTATATGTTTACACTTTACTAGACCAAGTGTAGAGTAAGTTGAGACAGATAATTCAATGTAGATACCAAAATGTTATGTGATCTTATGTGACATGACAAGCATGAAATGAGCGTCTTAGTTCAGTTCCTTTGCTAATATGCAAACAAAACTTGTATGCGGCGGCAGCCCGAAGGTTGCCATAGAACCTCGGAAATTAAAGAAAGCCCTACTTTTCAGATGGACTTGTATATATTATCTTGTGTATTGAAATATCCAAAAAATATACAAACTCACACGCACAGTCTACAATTTTTCACCGCTTACAAGTAAACAAAAATATTTCTTTTCTTGTTTATCTGACTGCTCTGTTTATAAGCTGTGATAGTCTGTAGAACTAATTTGACTTGATAAATGTGCACATATTTCTCATCGAATTGGCGCACGGATATTTTTGGCTAATAGATCGTACATATATTTATGAACGCGACTGAACAAAAATGACGATACCATTTGATTGCAGTTTCTACGAATTTCGGATTTCGTGGTGGCCCTTCTGTACAGACATGTCTATAAATAATATATTATGTCTATAAATAATTATTATTATTTCGGAATTGTGTGAGAGATTGTGAATAAGTGTGAGAGATAAGATACAAAAACACATACACATTTATGAACGTGACTGTATCTTGTGTTTGGATTTATAAAAATCCGGCCAAGTGCGTGTCGGACCACGTAAAATAAGGGTTCCGTACCGACACCTCCTAATCTATTTAAAACCACTATGCATTTAATCACAAAAGGTCGTATCTTCATAGGCAACTTACGACACTTACGCCCTTTTGTTTGGGCAAGACAGTTTTTCAGCAATAAAAAACCGTTAAACCTATCTTATTCAAACCAAAAATAGTTGAAAGGATTTATAAATGTAACATCATCGTGATTTTTTTCAGAATTTAAAACTTCATAGTTTGGAAATTAGAGGGGGGGAGGGCACACTTTTTACGACTTTGACAGCTAATATCCCACCAACGGTTGATGAAATATTTTTTTAGAAACCTCTATGTAATTTTTGAAGGCCTCTCTATAAATACCCACACGCCTATGTACATTGAAAAAAATATTTGACCCCCTGTTACATGTATGGGGTGCCCCCCCAGTTTAATATTATTTTCATAGTTTCATATCATATTTCTATAGCGGTTCAGAACATACACCTTCACACCAAATTTCATAATTGTAGTGATCATATTCTCCGAGTAAATCGGCTGTGACATACGGAGGGACAGACAGACAGACATGACGAATCCATAAGGGTTCCGTTTTTTGCCATTTAGCTACGGAACCCTAAAAAGGCAGAAAGAATAAATTATACAGCAGTCAGCGTTATTAACTTACATAAATAAAATCACAAATCAAACGTACAAATTATCATGCACGAAATATTTATAAAAACTGACTCGACCAAAAAAACCTGTATAATTATCGAACCTGTTCACAACATTTCACGAGAATCGGTTGAAAAATGCGACCTGTAGAGGAGAGCATCCGGACAGTCAGACAGACATACGAAAGAATTTTTGTTGAAAGCTGAAACAGAGACGCTTCGCTCGCTCGGTCAGTAACCAATTTGATTAGAAAGCTTCAAGAAATGGAGATAATTCGAGGAAAGTAAACTTTAATCCTATCATAAGTAATGCTTTTAAATAAAAACCGGGCAAGTGTGAGTCTGATTTACGCACCGACGGTCCGTACAAAATTATTTTGTTTCTGGTCAGGTTCAGGTCAATCGGCGGTTGTACGCCAGCCGCCGTCGCCCCACTCGTTTGCGGCGCATTGGTTGGGAAGCCGGATCGTCTTCCCTGCCACGCTCCCCCGCCTCCTTCTGCGTCATCACGTCCTCGCAGAAGGAGGCCATCGCCTTCCACTACCTCTCACTGGCAACCATGGCTTCTGCCACGGCAGGCAAGGAGAGGTCATGCACCACCACGGCCACAAGCGCGGCCCGCTGCTCGGCCCAGGCCGGGCACACCGCCAGCGTGTGATGCGCCGTGTCTTCGGCGTCGCCGCACTCGTGGCATTCCTCCGTCGGTTCCCGTCCTGCCACCCTACACAGGTATCTGCCGAAGCACCCGTGCCCCGAGAGCACCTGCGCAAGGCGGAAGGAGAGGAACCCCCCTTTTCTGCCGACCCATCTCTCCAGGACGGGCCGAATCACTCCGATGGTCCAGTGGCCGGCACGTGGCACCTCCAGCCTTTCTTTCCACTTCTGGATGAGGGTACGGCGGGAGTCGAGCCTCCACCGACTTATCTCCTCCCGAAGTGGTTGGATTCCTCTGGCCCGCGCTTCGGTGACATACATAGCCAGGACTAAGGCGTTGAGGTCCCAGGGTGGAGTCCCCGCCAACACGCAAGCCACCTCGCAGGAGACAGTGCGGTATGCCCTCGCCATCCTGCCCGCCATAACCCGCTGCGGCCGTCGAAGTTCGGCTTGGTTTTGGGTGGTCAGGGATCCGGCCCAAATGGGCGCCCCATACGGTGCCATGGACCGCACCACTCCTGCGTAGAGTCTGCGGCAGCTCGCGTTTGGTCCGCCCACATTGGGCAAGAGCCGACTGAGTGCCGACGCAGCCCCGATCAGCTTGGGAGCAAGGCATCTGAAGTGCTCCCTGAACGTCCAACGACTGTCGAAGACTATGCCTAGGTACCGCATTGTCGACTTGACAGCGATGGACGTTCCCCCCACCACCAGGTTGGAACCCGCTGGAGGAGCCTTCCGAGGCCCTTGAGGCATTCTTGGCCTTTTTTTTTTGTTTAGGGGGGGAAAATGCTTTACGCATACCACCCGGGTGCAGGGGGTGACCCGAGTGGTTATGTGGGACTCCCGTATAGGCTGATGAGACCCACGGTATACCCACTAAAAACCCCCCCATCTGCCGCCTCGTCGCCTTGTGGCGAGGTCACGGGAACGCTTGCGCACACATCCGCGACCCCGCCGGCGACAGCCGCTCCCAAGCGGCTCCATCGCGGATGCCTGGAGGCCCTCCACGTTAGGCACGCCAGATGTTTTGGCGTGCCTTCCTCCTCGACCTCCATCTTGTACAGTAGCGGACCCCCCTGAGTCCGCTACGAGGAGGTCATGGGTGCCGAAAAAACTTCCGGCACCCGGTGGCGGAGCAGGTCGGTGGTTCCGCCACGAACCATACCTCGGCCGCAGAGGATAGGGAAAGAATTTCTTTTCCTCTGCGGCCCCACCAACACCGTTTCCGCGGAACGGCCCCGCCAAGTTCGCAGGGGGTAGGGAGAGTGGCGCACCGAAATACCAACACGCCTCTCCCCCTGCGATCCCGCCTCGGCCACATAAGATAGGGAGAACGGCGAACCGCAATACCGGCACTCCTCTTCTTCTGCGGCCCCTTCTCAACGCATCCTCAGCGGGCTACCCAAGCCCGCTGGGAGCGCCCTCCTCGGGCCTGCCGGCAACCCAAACAGGCCGGCCCTGGGTGCCTCTTAGCTTCACCGTGGATGACCAGTCCACGGTTACTAAGCCCCCCCGCCCCGACAAGGCGGGCACCCTCGAGGGGGAGGCATACTTGGCCTCCTCCAAGCCAGCCAACTCAAAGTTTGACGGGAGACCCCGTAAGATTTTACCAATGAGAAAAGCTGAACTGTGGAGAGAGGACAAAAAGGCTGGTAGCGAAACATTTGAATTTTTTCTGATTCCTAGACCACCGTGCCGAATGGGGAGAGATGCTTGGGTCCATGACTGGTCGCAGAGCTGTATATTCATAATTTTTATGAAAAAAAAAACCGACTTCAATGGGGGAGGCCGGTGAAAGATAGCACTTAGATGGTGCACTCTTAGATTCCATACAATAAAATAAAAATGGCTATAAGTATGTTTATAATGGTAGAAGACTAAGTACCCTCAATTCCTCATGGAATCATGGAAAAACCTTGCTTGCTTGACAAACAAAACGAAGAGAACAAATCGCCAAACGTGAACTACCTACGCGTCGTTGAAGAGTACCGTTCTGATCATCATCAGCAGTTCCACTTCATCAAATGTCACTTTTATGAATGAAAATGCTTGATTAGTTCATGAAAATACTAAAATCACTATTTGTGTGCCTTTCACATTTGAGGAGTTCCCTCGATTCCTAATGGATCCCATCATCAGAACTCGAGCATGACAAAAATCAATCGTGAAAATAGAACTTGCTTAACAAACATAGCTAGGAGGACAAATCACCAAACGTGAACTTTTCGTCGTTGAAGAGTTCTGTTCTGATCATCATCAGCAGTTACACTTTATCCAATGTCACATTTTTGGATGCAAATGCTTTACTTATTGATAAAAACATAAAAATCACTATATGTTTGCCTTAAAGATTTAAGGAGTTCCCTTAATTCCTCGTGGATCCCATCATCAAAACTGCGTTTTGACAAAAGCGGGACCAACTTGGATATATATACTTACAATCGAAAAAAGAATTTTCCAAATCGGTTAAGAAATGACGGAGTTATGGACTAACAAACATTAAAAAAAAACATACAACCGAATTGATAACCTCTTCTTTTGAAATCTTGAAGTCGGTTAAAAATAGACTCTAAAGTTGATTTGATATGTAATAATTTCAAATATTTTGCTTGGTAAACTTCGGAGATAAAGGGGTATTTTTTTCTACATTTCTACATTTTCTACATGTCCTTCATAAATCAAAATTTTAACTACTGTAGAAAAAAATCTGTTTTAGAATGTTCAGCTCAAGTTTTTTCATATGATACTCCACTTAACCTAATAACCTAATAACTTTGTCATATGTCTGGTTTAGTCGAGGCCGGGGTTAAGAACTTACTCAAGCGGGAAATTGGAGATACCATACCCACTTTCGAGGAACTTTATACAATACTCACTAAAATAGAATCCTTTCTTAACTCTCGCCCCTTAACTCCAATGTCAGAAAATCCGTGTGATCTGGAAATTCTGACTCCTTCTCATTTCATTTTAGGGCAATCACTAGTAGCCTTGCCAGAACCGGTTTGGAAGGACACTAAAATATCACGTTTGTCACATTTTCAAGCCATTCAAAAGCACTCTCAATTTATTTGGTCAAGATGGCATAAGGAATATCTCAATACATTGCAGGCGCGCAATAAATGGTTCAGTCATACTTCACCAATAGGGCTAAATGATTTAGTACTTATTATTGATGAAAACACGCCATCTCTACATTGGCGTAGAGCTCGCGTAATAGAGTTATTTAAAGGCTCAGATAATGTCACAAGGTCTGTCAGATTGAAAATTCAAAATGGAGAGCTTATCAGACCAGTGGTCAAACTATGTAAACTACCTATTGAATGTGATTCATGTTAATTTTACGGTGTAAACTATAGGTAGTCTACGGTCACGCTACTTATACTGTCTTCAATTTCAATGTGTTTTTCATATCATGTCATGTTTTTTTTTAATATCTTGTGTATTAGGTCTTTAGTCGTACCATTGCCCAAGTTATTATTGTTATATCAATGTCATATATTGTACCTAGTCTGTATTCACACTGTGTTCAATTTCAATGTGTTTTTCAATGTCATATGTATGGTTGCTTGCATGTATTCAGCTCATTCTTTCCTGGCGGCGGGAGGAAATGTTCACTAAAAACGAACATATTCCTGTATTCATATTCATAAATGATATCTCTTTCGCACACTCAGTAGCGCGAGAAAGAGACATCGCTATACGCGCCGTGCGGGGCGCCACGGGACTTGCAACTGGCATTCGGCTCATAATTCATAGAGTGGGCAAGTTAAGAAATCAAGATGGCGTTGTGACTGCTTCCTTCCAAGTCAGGGTGGAACGAGCTAATTTTCAAGTCAACTCAGTCAAATTATTAATCGAGATTCAGTTGTAATAAAATCATTATAAGGTGAAATAATGTAACGTTTTAACAGTCAGTAAAGTTATCAAAATTCAGTGAAGTTCATATTTATCAAAACCTCAAACACGTTAAAAACCGGTTTGGTGGCCCTTATTCTAAGAATCCCAGGCTTTCAGGGAGAGAGCCTGTTCTCAAGCTGCTGCAGGACGCAGGACTTCCATCGGAGTTGGTGATAGGGCGCGGCGAGGTAAACCGGCCCACACTTCAATTCACCACAATCAACACTCAGCGGTCATTATTGGTGGTCCCATGAGAGGGATCATCACTTCAACGCCACACGGACCTCACCGCCAACTGCTCACTGACAGTGAAACTACCGGCGCGTGATGTGCGCTTAGACCAGTTTTAACGAAGCAATGCTGGGTAATCGGGTTGTAGTATTGTATTATCACAATCTTCAATGAAGGTATGCACGGCATAAACATAGTCAAGGGATTTTAGCGTTTTTTGAGTGTTTCCAGTTAAGTGTACATATTTTTCAAAAAAGGTAAAAGGACTTTAAAGGTATTTTGTTACGTTTGTGTTCATAAACGTTTTTATAGTTTTGCTTCATGTGCAACAATTGTGAGGGAAAGTGACAGTTAAAAGCATTTAGATATATTATAGTGTAGCAATGTCTATTAGTCACTTTTTAGTATTGTAAACCCCCGAAAAACATGGGCTTAACGATGTTGGGCGGTTCTGTATCTTCAAAACTACAAATGATAAAAATATAAGCCCAAGATCAGCCGACGGAGAATAAAATTATCTCTTAGAATATGCCTTTAAGAGGGCATTTGATGGTTAGTTCGGTTTTAAGAATTGGACGGCAGTACGGTAATTGGAACTAATTTGGAACCAAGCAGCAAAGTTTTACAAATAGACGGCAAAATCGCTCATGTGGCCACAAATCCGCCAAACACAAACTTGTATTAATTAACCGGTTTCGACATGAGTTTTCGTCGTTTGTTTCCGAATGTATACACAAAATGCGATGTTATTTCCAATTTAATGAGCTTTCCTTCGCGTTGAAGGCTTTCCAAGGTTCGACAAAAATAATTGCTTATTATCTTCAAATTATTTCAATAAAGGAGTAAGCAAAAAATGCTGTAGGTATAAACACAACGTATAAATGTGATTTCCCATCAGCAAACGTGCCATATTTAAACAAATCTAATTCTTTTTAGGACTAGCTTTACTTTAGAGTAATCAAGATTCGGAATAGGAAGACTCCAAAATTTACACACTATAAGAAGTAATTAATAGTCACAACTATATCTAGATCTTCAACATACTCGTAATTGCAAACGGGTCACTTAAGTAGGAGATACGAAAAAGATAAATATTTTCTTTGTGTAAAATTTTGTTAAAGCTCTATTCTGAATAACAAAAATATTAAATGTACTTTAAAAAGTTACTGATCGTTGGAACTGATTGTGATCGTTTAATATCATAGGAGTTGAGGGATCACCTGAGTTAAATATTCTATGGAAACGTGCTAAGAGTATGAAGGTATGATTTTTATTTTGTATTTCCTACCCCTCACCTAAAAAGGCATATACGACTAACAAGTTCTATATAATCAGACAAATTCTCAGGTAAAACGAAAACTAGTGTAGTAAAATTACCTTGCGAATTCAGCTCCGTCGCAGCTTTCGCAAGATCCTTCGTTGCAACAGCCGACGAGCAGCTAGGTCTCCAACCACTGGGAGGCTGTCCACTAGACGATCTCTTGTTTGACCCTCCCGAACAATATCCCGAACTTGCAGTATCACAGCTCACATTCACAGACTTTCTCGGACTAGCTTCTTTACTCGTACACACGTCTCCGACTGTCATAACTGTATCTCCGAACTCTGTTTCTTCTGGACACTCGGTGAATGTGCTGTAGTTTGGACTGATGTCGGACGGCCGCCGATCTGGGTGGAGGTAGTGGGAATGGTGAGCAGAATGGGACGTATGCCTCAAATGGACAGAGTTTAGAAGTATGTTTGATGACGTACGGGTCAGCGCTTCTCGCTGTCTTATAGCTTCTCTGAATATTCTACAGTACATCGATATCATGACTAAGCTTGGTATCCAGAACGACACGCTTGAGGATACTAAAGAGTATACCAGGTTGGCTTTAAATATACACACATCAGGGTTCGCCCTTCTGTACTCTCGATGTTCTTCTGTCGTGTACCAGCCCATGAATATTGGGACAAAGCTGATGAATGCAGGCCAAAGCCACACGTTGGCCAGCATGAAGCAAACCGTCCTATGCGTCATAGTTACTGGGTATTCCAAAGGTCTAACGATAGCATAGTACCTGTCCACTGATATGCAACATAAATGCAATATGGAAGCGCTTGAGAAATAAACGTCGAGCGAGTTAAATATATCACAGACTAAAGGTCCAAATAGCCAGACACCAGTCAGCTCGGCGCTCGCGTTGAAGGTCATCGCGCATAACGCGACAAGCATGTCAGCGACTGCGAGACTGACGACGTAGTAATTCGTGAGGACGCGGAGTTTCCTGTGGCGGTGGACTGATATGATGACCAGGGCGTTGCCGAAGAGCGCGCCGAGAATGATGGTTGTGAAGATGAGGGCCTTGAGGATGAGGATGAGTGTGAGGTGCCACTGGTGGTCGGGCGCGGCGGGTGGAGCCAGCGTCGAGTGGAACTCTTGGAGGAACGCTGGCTCTGTGCCGCGCCCGCGCAGGTCTACCTCGCTACGGAGGGCACCATCTGTGGACAAAAAATAGCTGTTTAAGGACAAGCTGCTGCTGCTACGAACAAGAGTTATTTATCATTGGATCAAAAGTATATATTACAAAGTTATTTATTCTTTAATTTAAACATATTAAATTAATATAATAATGTATTTTAGGTTATTACTACTGCTTTATTTGCCTTCTGAGATGAATTATACAATGCTATTCACCATTTTTCCCATGTTAAAATGTTGTAATGTAAAATGTGGTGAAAACCCGTAATTGACTTTATGTGCCATATGTTTAAAACTAATGTAGTTTGAATTTGGTAGCTGTTGGTACTCCGAAAACAAATTATTAGATATTATATGTACCTATGAATATAAATAAACTACCACCGGTTCGGGAAGTAAAATCCTACTAAGAAGTAAAAAAGAAACGAAACAATAGTAGCACGTCGATTAAGGAAAACAAAATGCAGTCCAGTTACTAAAGAGCGATCTCTTTTGGCTGCGAAGAAAACGAAAAGTATGTAGTAGGTAGTTATATTCGAGTTAACTGACATGTAGGGCATTTTTGACTTCGAGTAGGTAGAAAAATAAATATTTATTTGATAAACACTTAGAATGAATTTCTTCAAAGTTTTCATAAGGCTTATAAGTCTTAATCACCAGTTACTAATTACATACAAAGTTAAAAAAATAATTTTTAAGAAAAAAAAACCGACTTCAATGGGGGAGGCCGGTAAAAGATTATTATACTTAGATGGTGCACTCTTAGATAGATATACAATAAAATAAAAATGGCTATAATGTATGTTTATAATGGTAGAAGACTAAGTACCCTCAATTCCTCATGGAATCATGAAAAAAACCTTGCTTGCTTGACAAACAAAACGAAGAGAACAAATCGCCAAACGTGAACTACGCGTCGTTGAAGAGTTCCGTTCTGATCATCATCAGCAGTTCCACTTCATCAAATGTCACTTTTATGAATGAAAATGCTTGATTAGTTCATGAAAATACTAAAATCACTATTTGTGTGCCTTTCACATTTGAGGAGTTCCCTCGATTCCTCATGGATCCCATCATCAGAAATCAAGCATGACAAAAATTTATCGTGAAAATAGAACTTGCTTAACAAACACAGCTAGGAGGACAAATCGCCAAACGTGAACTTTTTGTCGTTGAAGAGTTCTGTTCTGATCATCATCAGCAGTTCCACTTCATCCAATGTCACATTTTTGGATGAAAATGCTTGACTTGGTGATAAAAACACAAAAATAACTATAAGTATGTTTGCCTTTAAGATTTGAGGAGTTCCCTCAATTCCTCATGGATCCCATCATCAGAACTCGAGCATGACAAAAATTAATCGTAAAAATAGAACTTGCTTAACAAACACAGCTAGGAGGACAAATCGCCAAACATGAACTTTTCGTCGTTGAAGAGTTCTGTTCTGATCATCATCAGCAGTTCCACTTCATCAAATGTCACATTTTTGTATGATAATGCTCGATTTGTTGATAAAAACACAAAAATCACTATATGTGTGCCTTTAAGATTTGAGGAGTTCCCTCAATTCCTCATGGATCCCATCATCAGAACTCGAGCATGACAAAAATTAATCGTGAAAATAGAACTTGCTTAACAAACACAGCTAGGAGGACAAATCGCCAAACGTGAACTTTTCGTCGTTGAAGAGTTCTGTTCTGATCATCATCAGCAGTTCCACTTCATCCAATGTCACATTTTTGGATGCAAATGCTTGACTTGTTGATAAAAACACAAAAATCACTATATGTTTGCCTTAAAGATTTGAGGAGTTCCTTCAATTCCTCATGGATCCCATCATCAGAACTGCCTTTTGACAAAAACGGGACCAATTTGGATATATATACATACAATCAAAAAAAAGAATTTTTCAAATCGGTTAAGAAATGACGGAGTTATGGAGTAACAAACATAAAAAAAAAAAAAACAAAAAAAAAAAAAAAAAACATACAACCGAATTGATAACCTCCTCTTTTGAAATCTTGAAGTCGGTTAATAAAGGCAATTTTGACAGTAAACATAAATATTGAAAATGGTCCCTGGCGGCCATTTTGAAAAACAAAAGAGCCAAGGCAACGATGTTTGTAAGATTGAATGGATAGCCTTTTTATTTTAAATTCTCGTTTAACTCCGGTAATTTTTACCAATTCCAGTACCCCGGGAACTTAAGTGCCATTCATCCAAGCCTTTACCTTTTTTCCCGGTTGGCTGCTTAGTCTCAGTTGTTTAACGGTATTAGTATATTATTTTCGAGGCCTGGAAGCAGGCAATTGCAAGCTGAGTATTAGTTTTAGAGTGACGACCTTGGGAGTACGTTTAATTAATAAGAAGCCTGCAATTGACCTTCCACTCGAGACTTATATAGTGCTTTTCTCAAACATGGGGGAGAAAAGACTGAATTGGAATTAAGTTTTGATAAATATAACCCCAAAACGTCAAAATCTTCATGCTCTCCCGCTGTTTATTTTAATAGAACCGGAAGTGTATTTGCCTATTAAAACAGCAAATTATTTCAGACACAAAAACGTCGCGTTTCCAACTTCCAAGATTCTACGCGGTTAGTATTAATAGGCTACCATTTAAAAAAATCTAAAATCAAGTGAGCGATGACATATAATCGCGTATAATTAAATTTATTTATCTCATTGAGGCCTCTCGAAAATGTAAATGTGATTGTGTTTCATTTAGTAAAAACAATAAAATATAGTAATACTGTGCTATTTGTGCCAACCTTAACCTGTTTTAGCAGTAATTTGTGGATAATGTCGTTGGCTATACATAAAGTAATTGTAATTGTAAGTGTAATTGTAACTTATACTGTATGGTTGTTTATTATCCCTAAAATAAATAAATAAATAAAAACAGTTATGCATTGACTTGAAAATGCTTAAGTTTCATCAAAGACACTGAAAATACATTCATTCGTTTTAACAAGATACAAATCTATTAACATGAATCTAAATCTCGAATCAAAGACAATAAGGTTCGATTGTAAAGGTAATGTAAATTCAACTGACTGGATTTGTCTACCCACCACTCTAATCAACTCCAAGCTCATAATCTACGGTCGGTCTGTGAGTCCTAAACGTAACTCCATTAAGATTCCTCTTAATTTATAATCACGCAGCGTGAGCCTAGTAACCCAACAGATTTAAGTCATGGGTAACCTAAATTGGAGCAGTAAAATGTATCATCAGGACTGTATGTATTCATTTGGCCCGTTTATTAATCTAGGGTCCAATAAAAATACTAAATATTACTTTTAGCGTTTAAATCATATGACATCCCTACGGACGTGGTGCAACTTCGACAACCCGATCAAAGCGTTCATGAAAATTGAAATAACAAAGGGAATAAAAACACTAAAATCTATTTTTTTGCTCAACTTGTCAGTTAAACCTCAATTTGCATGCCCGCTGTTGACTAAACATGTGAAACTAGGTAATACCTATGTAAAATTCAAATTTACTATGTTTAAGCAAATAAATCATTAATTTATTAATTTATCCAGTGTAATTATTTACATTTTCACCACTATACTAGTTCTTTGAACTAGTATATCTACACCATTGAAAAGTTTATAAAATGACTTATTTTTGTAAATAACTTATTTTTTAAATAGTGGTGTGCCCCAGGGCTTTATTTTTGGCACTTCACTTTTATTCAACACCAAAGCAACCAAAACGGACCAGGCTCATAAATTACAAAAAGTTGGGGCTTACAGATCACAATATGATCTAACATTATGCTAACGACGTGCCAGTAAATGAACAAGATAATGAAACATTGAGAAATAGCGCCTCATTATTGATACGAAAATTTGTTATACTGACAGACAGATATAAGTTTAGGTCACTCACTCTGAAAACTTTAGAAAACATCCTGCATAAATTCACTAACTGATCAAAAATATCGTCAGATACCATTATGATTCGTGTGAACACACCAGAGCGCATCAAGTCGTCAGAGACCGTCATAATGTGACACATGGATGTGAAAGATCGGCATTATAAGCGTCAAGCGTCAGAGAGCATCACAAAATAGTATGAATCCGGCTTAAATCGCCAGTAACTGACAAGCAAAGGATTCCAAATTTTATTTCACAGATAGATCGGAATAATAACTTACCCAGCAACTAAAATGGACGGTATTAATCTTAGGAGAAATTTCACGGGATTACGTGAAATATTACCTAATAATGGAAGCGAAAATTTACTCTGATAAGAAAATAAGCCATTTGTTATGAAGAATTGGTATTTAAGATATTAGGCGTTATTCAACATAATAGGTAAATGTAACACACGGTAAATACCCCGTTCTGAACAGTAATTCCAACATAATAACGTTATACATTTTGATACAATCTTATAGAGTAAAATCTGGCTTAAACAATTAATACCGTCGTCTGTTATTCGATAGTCCAGGCTCACAGTAGGCAATTGCTATTTATCCAATTATTTTTGTCATATTCTTTCACTTATTACTCGATTTTTACAACTAAGACGTGACCAAAAAAAGTTAGTACTTACTTAACAATTTTTTTTAACAGGTCTGGTTGGGAAAGCCCTATGCGTTTTATTTTTTTAATGTTCTCAATTCCGTAAATATACTTATAACAATGATAATACTTATAAAGCGTGCACAATCACCCATTGGGGTCCGATATAACAAGAATATTTAATAAGGCATTATTGCTTTTAGCTTGACACTATAAAATATCAACTACATCCATAATAAAAATATAATTTAACGAGTCACTCGCGTCGTTCGACATTTTTCAGATCGGTTCGCGGTCCTTAATCATGAGTACTTATCGCTGCAGTGGTTTATTTATTTATTTATTTATTCATTGTAATGTCATGCATACATAATAAGATGTTACATTTTAATTATAAGTCATTCCATGACACCCTGTTAGGGCACACAACAAGTTAGTCAGGTGCACCAGACTGTGCATTGCAGAGACGTGATTTATTTTTACTTTTATTTGTCATATATTATTATTATTTGTATTAGAAATTGTAATGTGGGTACAACTATAAATAAACACTGTACGTATGTAGGTAGACAGTTCTTGGGAATTAAATGGCGTTAACTGAAGACGTGCTAGTTTTATTACAGTGGCTAACGAGTTGGGATATAAACAAAAGACGCAATAAAATCGTGTACCCAGAGTACAGGTGTAGCGAAGTGCTAGTGTTTACGCGTTTATGATTTGTCAACATAAACAATGTCCGTCGGGAAGATTGGCGAGTTCGATGTAACGGGCGGGGCGTGGTCGTCATATGTGGACAGATTAGAGATGTTTTTTTTAGTGAACGACATCCAAGACGACTTAAAATTGCCAACTTTAATAGCCGTAATGGGTGACGAGGCTTACGAGCTGCTGGCAAACCTGGCAAGTCCCAAAAAGCCGTCGGAAACTACGTACGAAGATGCCGTGGAATTGTTACGTAATCACCTTCAGCCAGCGCCTTCGGTATTAGCCGAAAGATACCGCTTTAGACAGCGACGACAGAATATCGGCGAAGGCATTGCTGTTTATGTCGCGAAATTAAAGAAGCTAGCAAGGAATTGTAAATTTGACGCCAAACTTAACGAAAACCTTCGTGACCAATTTGTATGTGGATTGCGAAGTGACGTCATACGACAGCGTTTATTCGCAGAGGACGATACGCTGACCTATTCCAATGCAGTCAAAATAGCGAGCTCTTTAGAGGCTGCGGAGCGGGATGCGGCAGCAGTCGATCCATTGTCGGGCACCGGGGCGTACGGTGCGGGGCCGGCAGTATCAGCTGCGGTACATTCCTTGGCGCCGGGAGGAGCTTACCGGCACCAGGCACGGGGTTCGCGGAGCGCGGCCAGCTGGCGTAGCAGTAGTGCAGGCGGGTCGGCGCGGGGAGGCGCGCCAGGCTCGCGCACCGCCGGTCGGGCCGGCGCCACGGCTCACGGACCGGGTACAGGAGATCGTCGTAACTGTGGAGGCTGTGGAGCGACAGATCACGACTACGCCCATTGTCGTTTTTGTAATGTAGGGTAGCCAAATAATTGTTATTATAGAATGTAGGTATGCTGATATCTCTTTGTCTGCATTAAACTGCCTCAACGTGACGACGCGTTTTATTGAATCATCCTGATTATGTGGTACAGACTTCTCAGTGGCGACGAATAACGTAATTCACGCGTGTTTTGGACTATATTTTGGAAGAAATTAAGTGAAGTGTCAGAATGTCGATAGGAAAAATCGGCGAATTTAATATCCACACGGATAATTGGAACCTCTATGTCGAAAGAATTGAACATTATTTCGAGGCAAATAAGGTTGATAGTAGCTTGCAAGTGTCCACCTTCATATCGGTGATCGGGGCGGAATGCTATGAACTACTAGTGAATTTGTGCACACCAGATAAGCCAAAAACTAAAACGTTCACCCAATTAACTCGTATTCTCGCAGATCATTTACAACCTACGCCTAGCATTCTAGCCGAACGGTATAAATTTCGCAATCGAAAGCAGAAAGTGGGTGAATCAATAAAAGACTATGTGGCGGTGTTAAAGAAAATGTCGGTCGCGTGTGACTTTGAAACAACATTGCAAGATAACCTTAGAGATCAATTCGCGTGTGGTATTTTGAGCGACACAATTCGTCAAAGACTGTTTTCGGAGAGCAAACTTAGTTTTCAACGAGCGTTTCAACTCGCGGTCGGTTTGGAGGCAGCGGAAAGAGACGCGGCGGCGGTTATCGGGGGCCGAGCCGACGTCGGCGAGACCAATTATAGCATGGAGGCGGAGTGCCAGGCGATGAGAGCCGGCGCGGCGCGTGGCACGGCCGGCGGCGGCGGCCCGGTGCCAGCCGCGCGCGCTCATCAGCCTGCGGCGGCGGGCGCGCGGCGGGCTTGGCGGCCGCCGCGACTCGGCAGCGGTGGTGGCGGCACCGGAGGCGGTACAGCGGGCGGCAGCGCCGGTGGTACATTTTACTCGGGACAGCAAACGCGGCGTTTTCCAAAGTGCCGTGCGTGCGGGGGTGCACATGATATGTCGACGTGTCAATTCACGAAATATGTGTGCAGAATTTGTAACAAAACGGGCCACTTACGTCGCGTGTGCCCAAATCTATCGCAGCATTATAGCGTCGAAGTTACCAACGGTGCAGTATTGAGCGAAAGTGAAGAAGAGGGCAGTGACGAGGTAATTTTGAACATGAATCATTTGAGTGCAAGTCTGTGTCCACCAATACGAGTAACTTTGAGTATTAATGGTGTAGATATAGTTATGGAATGTGATACCGGCAGCGCCGTATCATGCATAAGTTATAAATTATATCAGACATTATTTAATGATTTAGAGATTGAATCAAGTAATTTAACCTTAAGATACTATACTGGAGAGCTTGTCAAGCCAGTAGGAGTGGTGCGACCGTTAGTTAAATATAAAGACCGAGCAAAGATATTAGATTTATATGTAGTTAATGAGGGTAAAACGGTGCTGCTCGGCAGGCAGTGGTTGTTAGAACTGAATATTCAGATACCAGTTGGGTCGTATGGTTGTGTAAATAATTTGGATAGCGAAGAATTCAACCTTGTGGAATTCAGTTCCAGATATTGTGAGGTGTTCGCGGAGGGACTCGGGCGCTTCACCGGCGGCGCGGTGGGCATCCACCTGCGCGACGACGCCCGACCCATATTCCTGCGCGCGCGCCCGCTGGCGTATGCACTGCGCGAGCCGGTGGAGCGCGCGCTGGAGCAGCTAGTTCGTGACGGCATTCTCACTCCTGTGGACCGCTCCGACTGGGCCACTCCCATCGTCCCGGTGGTAAAAAAAGATGGGAGCATACGGATCTGCGCTGATTATAAGCTGACACTGAATAAGGTACTCGTAGTCGACCGTTATCCTTTACCTAAGGTGGAGGACTTATTGGCGCGCTTACATGGCGGTAAACGTTTTAGCAAAATAGACTTATCACAGGCGTACGCTCAGTTCGAACTTGATGATTCCAGTAAATACACGGTTATAAATACACACAAGGGATTATTCCGTTATAATCGCCTCGCTTACGGCCTTTCTTCTAGTCCAGCCATCTTCCAGAAGAAGCTGGAACAACTTTTTGCAGACTTGCCATATGTCGGAGTATTTTTGGACGACGTCATCATAACGGGTCGCGATACTAAAGAGCACATCAGTAACTTACATAAGGTATTCACTCGTCTCAAAACGTATGGACTACGTGTGCGGAGGGATAAATGTTCGTTTTTCGCCAAGTCGGTTAACTACCTAGGTCACGTCATCAGCGAGGAAGGTGTACATACATGTGCAGACAAGGTTGCTGCCATAGCCCACACGCCGGCGCCATCAACCGTGTCTGAGCTCAGAGCCTTCATCGGAATGGTAATGTACTATGGGAAATTCATAAGGAATGTCAGCTCGGTTCTGGCTCCACTTTACAACCTATTGAAAACCGGCGTGCAGTTCGTATGGGACTCGAAATGTCAGGCAGCCTTCGAAAACATTAAGCGTCTGTTGACGTCCAGCCAGGTACTTATGCATTACGCGCCAGAATTGCCTTTAGTGTTGACAGCGGACGCAAGCGGGGTAGGGGTAGGCGCCGTGATATCGCAGCTTACGCCGGCAGGTGAGCGTCCCGTAGCGTACGCATCGCGCACACTCACTCGCGCTGAGCGTGCTTACGCCCAGATCGACCGGGAAGCCCTAGCCATTATATTCGGTTTACGGAAGTTTCACCAATACCTATATGGTCGCAGGTTCGTAATAAGAACTGATCACAAACCTTTGACTTATATTTTTGGTACCAAGGTCGGTATACCTATTATGGCTGCATCGCGCATACAGCGTTGGGCGATAATTTTATCGGGTTATACCTATGATATCGAGTACATTCCGTCAGCAAAGAATTGTGCAGATGCATTATCAAGGTTACCCCAATTGAGTGATAGACGTGAGCCAAATGAAAGCAAAGAAGTCACGTACTTAAATTTTGTAGAAAACTTTTTGCCAGTTACTCATGGTGACGTTAGGACGGCTACGCGGAAAGATCGTGTTTTAAGTAGAGTATTAGCTCATGTTCATTCGGGGTGGCCTACGGCTTGCCCGAGCCAGGAGCTTCAACCTTATTTTGCAAGGAGAAATGAATTGTATGTCGATCGCGATTGTTTAATGTAGGGGTATCGAATGGTCATACCTACCAGTTTACACGAAACCGTTCTGAGACAACGGCATGCGAGCCACATGGGCATAATTAAAACCAAATGCTTAGCTCGTAGTTATGTTTGGTGGCCTAACGTAGATAAAGACGTGGAAGCGTCGTGTGAGTCATGCGAAACTTGTGCGGCGGAAGCGCAGGCGCCGCCTCGGGCCCCGCCGCAACCGTGGCCTTATATAGCGCGAGTGTGGAGTAGGCTGCATATCGATTTCCTCGGCCCCATCGAAGATAAAACTTTTTTTGTTTTAATCGATTCAACTTCCAAATGGTTAGAGATCGAGGAAATGTCACGTACGAACGCGGCGACTGTTATTAAGTTTTTAAGGAACACGTTTGCACGGTTTGGGCTACCGCTGGAAGTAGTGTCTGATCACGGACCTCCGTTCTCAAGTAAGGCATTCAGCGATTTCTTAACGAATAACGGTATTCGGCAGACTTTTTCACCAACGTACCATGCGGCTTCGAACGGGGCCGCCGAAAACGCAGTAAAGTTGTGTAAGCGCGCCATAAAAAAAGCAGTCAGGGATCGAGTTGACATAGACACAGCACTGCAAACTTATCTATTATATTACCGTAACAGTAGGCATTCCACAACAGGCGAAAGTCCGGCAATGTTGCTGCAAAGACGAGATCTTAGGTCCCGGTTAGATTTGTTGCGTAGCGATGTAGAACGGGAACGTCAAGTTACGGAGTCACAACAAAGACAAGTAGACGCTGCTGGCGGCGTTTCGCGTACTTTCGTGGAAGGTGATACAGTGTGGGCTAGGAATTATAGGGGTCCCAATAAATGGGTACCGGGTAGAGTGATAGACAGTGAAGGTAATCGCGGTTACGTAGTCGAAGGGGAAGATGGTCGACAAATGAGTAAACATGTAGACCAAATCAGGCGCAGGTCCCGTAGATCGAGTTTGTTATATCCGACCGAAGGGCAAAGTTCCGATATACTAAAAGATGATAATAGAGACGGGAGTGAGCATGTCGTCATACAGGAGGGGGAGGAGATGCCGGATGCGGAAGCTGTGGAGGGAGACTCTAGCTTAAGCAGTCCGCAATCGGCACTTACGACTACTCAGGGTACGCCAGCGCCAATATCGCAGGCAGCGCAGCCCGCCGCGACGCCGGCGGACGTTCAATCTCTTCCTAAACGTGTACCTCGTCCTCCTTGCCGATTTGGGTTCGAGGATTATTTTTAGTTAGAAATAAGTATTAACTAGAATAAGTATTAGTATCAAGGTTGTTATCAATAGGCATAGTCAAGGTCAAATAGGTGTATTATCAGATCCAGGAACAAAAATATCGGTGCACTCTTACGCTCTTATGAGCATCAATATGTTCGATGTTGACTGTACTGCTCCATGAAACATTTGAAAATTCAATGAGTGTTGTTGTTCGTTTAAGTTACAAATAAGAAACATTGTCATGTCATGGGTTACATATTAACGGTGGAGGTGTAATGTAGGGTAGCCAAATAATTGTTATTATAGAATGTAGGTATGCTGATATCTCTTTGTCTGCATTAAACTGCCTCAACGTGACGACGCGTTTTATTGAATCATCCTGATTATGTGGTACAGACTTCTCAGTTTTCGAGAGTACGTCTGCAGTTTGTGCCATCGCAGGGGGCATCTCCGACGAGTATGCTCGGGTCGGAGTGAAAATAGTCGCAGCGGCGGCTCTGCCCCAGAAAGGCTGCATTATGGACAAGCACAAACAGCGGAGGACTCGGACCGAGACGAGAGATCTATGGAGGAGGACTTCCATCACTTATGCTTGAACGATTACGGCCCGGTGAGTGTACCGATTACTATAGAAAATCACGTATTACATATGGAGATCGACACGGGTACTGCGGTGTCTTGCATCAATAGTGAAACGTATCGTAAATATTTAAGTCATTGTCCGCTCGAAACTAGCGAGTTATTATTAAGGTTTTATGACGGTTCAAAGGTCAAACCGCTGGGTGTAATTAAACCGACTGTTACTTATGGTGAATGTAGCAAGAATTTGGAGTTGTTTGTTATCGATGGGGGTACTACTTTGCTGTTAGGTAGGCAGTGGTTGACAGAATTGAACATTAAAATTCCTGGATTTAGTGACTGTCATAACATAAACAGTGAACGATTGAATATGTCTGACGGAATAAATGACTTGCTTTGCAGATATAAAGAATTGTTCAGCGGCGGGCTCGGGCGGTATAATAATGGGAAAGCTACGCTGCGCGTGCGCGAGGGGGCGTCGCCGGTATTCCACCGAGCGCGCCCGCTCCCGTACGCGCTGCGCGAGCGCGTGGACGCGGCGCTGGACGTTATGCTGCGCGACAACGTCATCGAGGCCGTCGACTGCTCCGACTGGGCGTCGCCGCTGGTACCGGTAAATAAAGCTGACGGTTCCTTGAGAATATGTGCTGATTATAAGGCTACGCTAAATCCGGCTCTGCTAATTGATCGATATCCCTTGCCTAAGATTGATGATCTTATGGTGAACCTTAGTGGAGCGTGCTACTTTTCAAAAATAGATCTATCACAAGCTTATAACCAGATCGGTTTGGCCGATTCAAAAAAATATACGGTCATAAATACGCACCGGGGTTTATACAAGTACAACCGTCTTGTTTATGGGCTGGCATCCAGTCCAGGAATATTTCAGCGAATAATGTGTAATTTGCTGAAAGGTATTCCAAATGTTGAGATATTTTCGGACGACGTCATCATAGGGGGTAAAAACAAACAGGAGCATTTAGCGGCTCTTGAGGCGGTGTTCAGCCGGCTTCATAAGTCGGGTTTAAAGCTGAAAAGTAGTAAATGTGTATTTTTAGTTAACGAAGTACATTATTTAGGGTATATAATAAGTAAGGATGGTATTAAAACTGACCCTGCCAAGGTCGAGGCGATAGTTCGGGTACCTAGGTCGAGTAACGTTACGGAACTCCGCTCATTTCTAGGAATTATAAATTTTTATGGGAAGTTTATTAAAAATATGAGTGACAGGCTAGTCCCTTTATACGAACTTTTAAAAAAAGATAATAGGTGGCATTGGTCGCCGGATTGTGAACGATCGTTCACGGAAATAAAAAGAATACTATCTAGCGCGGAGGTACTCTTACATTATGACCCTAAGAAACAGTTGTTCGTGACATGCGACGCGAGCTCTCGCGGCGTGGCCGGCGTGCTGACTCAGCCCGGTGCGGACGGCCGCGAGCGGCCCATCGCCTATGTGTCGCGTACGCTCAACGATGCGGAACGAAATTATTCACAAATTCATCGTGAAGCACTAGCAATCATATTTTGTATTTTCACCAATATTTGTACGGCCGACATTTCACCTTACGAGTACGAACCGATCATAAACCTTTAGTGTCAATCTTTGGACCGAATACCGGGATACCGACTATGGTAGCTAGTCGTATGCAGCGATGGGCGATTATTTTATCGGCATACTCGTTTGACATAGAGTACGTGCGTACGGATAACAATGGGGCGGATGGGTTTTCGCGGTTGCCGGTCAGTTATAACGTTAAGGGGAGGGTATCAGCGCCAGAACAAACCTACCTGCACTGGGTGCAACAAGAGTTGTTGTTAGATTACAACGAAATAAAAAGAGAAACCGGGCGGGATCAGTTATTATCAAAAGTATTAAGTTACATTAGGGATGGCTGGCCTGCGTTATGCGAAATTTCGAATTTACAACCGTTCTTCAACAGAAAGAATGAGTTGTACGAGGAACTGGGCTGTGTCATGTGGGGCCACAGGCTAGTAGTCCCGGAGAAGTGCAGGGATAAAATATTAATTATGATTCACGAGCCCCATATGGGAATCACTAAATCAAAGGCACTCACTCGCAGTTACGCATGGTGGCCAGGGGTCGACGAGGCCGTGGAGAGCGTGTGCCGCGCGTGCGCGGTATGCGCGGCGCAGGCGGACGCGCCGCCGCGGCAGGCGCCGCGCTTGTGGACCTGGCCTCACCGGCCCTGGTCTCGCATCCATTTGGACTATATGGGCCCAATTGCAGGCAAAACGTATCTAGTCGTGGTAGATGCAATGTCCAAGTGGATCGAGATTTTCAATGTAACAAGTACTTCAGCAGGGGGGTTAATAGATAAATTGTGTGAATTGTTTAGCAGGTGGGGCCTTCCAAAACAGATTGTTACCGATAACGGGGCCCAATTTACATCAAACGAACTCGCGGAATATACCAAATACTGTGGCATAGAACATATATTTACGGCACCGTATCATCCGGCATCGAACGGGTTAGCGGAAAATGCGGTAAGGACCTTAAAAAGGGTAATAAAAAAGGCTTTATAGGAAAAACGGAGTGTTGATCGCGCGTTGTGGGCTTTCCTTATATATTATCGTAACATTTAACACTCCACAACAGGAGAATCTCCGGCTATGCTCCTTTTAGGTAGACGAATACGCACTAGACTAGACACCATCAAACCGGATAGGGAAGGTCAAGTACGACGCGCGCAGCAGCGGCAGCAGGAGACTGCGGGAGGAGTGAGTAGGAGTGTGAGCGTAGATGACCAGGTTTGGTATAGGAAATACTTAAAAGGGGAAAAATGGTTCCGAGTAGTGGACGTTTTAGGGCCCAGCAATTTTAAGGTATTAGGTGAAGATGGTGATACGATACATAGGCATATCGATCAATTACGTAAACGCTCAGTCAGCAGTAGGCCATCTCTCGCAGTTACTACCACGGCAAGCGAGCTATCTAGTACAGATTCTCAAGCAAATCTTACAGCACCGGTCGACTCACCGGTAACACCGGTGAGAGATCCGGCGGAGTGGTCGGCGGCCGCGGATGCCGCACCGGGGCCGGCCCGTGTCGGCAGCGCCTCTCCGGCTTCACCGGAGTGGCAGTTTACTTCCCCGCAAGCATCCACACCACCACGAGCTCGGCCAGTTCGTCAATGCAGGTTAAACAAACCTAACTATAAAATTTAAACGGTGTCATCGTATTTGTTGTGTTAGCATTTAAGTATTAGTATAAGTTTAGCGTAGAGGAGTGTAATGTGGGTACACCTATAAATAAACACTGTACGTATGTAGGTAGACAGTTGTTGGGAATTAAATGGCGTTAACTGAAGACGTGCTAGTTTTATTACAGAAATAATCTAACCTCAAGTTAGTCAGGTTCTTTTAGCACCCACACAATATGTTCAGAAAAGATGTAAAGAAAGAAACCTGTATCTATGGTTGCATCTTAATGTTATTCATATTTTGAACATCGTAAAAAGAAGAATCATATTTTTAGCATTTCTCGGTTGTACCAACTTTAAGGTTGAGTTACACCAAACCGTCTGTAATCGTAAGCTGTGTTCGATAAAATTTCAATGTATGGAAAATTTGACAAGTTTCTATGGGATGACAGCTGCCGGCGCCATATTTAACGTTGATCGGTCTGTGATCGTAAGTCGGTGCAACCCAGCCTAAACGAGCCTGGGCTCGGCTTTGCACACTATTTCACTATGTAACAGTCACATAAACTACTTTTTTTTGCGATAAGCCTACTTTTAAGTTAAATATTGAACTATTTTGTAACTTTTAGAATTAGCTGGGTAATTACGTAACGTTTTTAAGAGTGCACAAGGTAAAACTAAATGTCATTTTTCGTACTAAAAATTACAGTAAGATCTGTCTAACGGTAGTTTGACGTACTATGTAATAATAGCAACAGGTCGTTAAGGGTGAGACCACACGAGCGTAGTTTTGTGAGTTGTGAGCGGCGTAATTTCGGTCGTCGGCGTACTTGTGACATGTACCGTAAAGTTCGGTACCGTAAAATGGGGTGAGTTGGGTAAAAACTGAAATCCAAACCTCGATAACATTTTATTTTTACATATAAAAACTGAATGGTGTATATAATAAGTGTCCCGGACTTTTGTATTTAAGTTTTTATTTTATTTTGGGTAGTTCCATTTCATAACTTTGACGATAAAGAGGAAATATTTGTATTTGGGGTGAGAGGGGTTTTCATACAAAGTTGATTTTGGAAGATTGTTGGATCGAATTTTTTTTATTATGTGTATTACTATAGCTCCATTTTAAATTAGAATACATTATTTTTGTAGCCTTAAAATCCCTTCTCACCCCCCCTCTCAAACCTTCTCTCCCCATTCATAACGCAACTCTCCCCGCGAAACCTACTCGCCCCGTTTTAAGGTGATTCGCAAAATTACGCTCGTGTGGCCCTTACTCTCGTTTTCACCCTCTAAAATGACAGCATCTATTTCATAACGCGCTTCGCAAAAGTTACACCATTAGCCTACTGGAGATAATTATTTGATGACATTCTTCAGAAACCTAGTGTGCTTTGTGATCCTCCATCTACTATTTACACAAAGTTTTGCTCCAACTTAAGCTCAATGTTAACTTAGGACCGGAAGCTCCTCAAGTTCGCGATCGAGCTTCGTGCAAATGCGTTAAGCATTTAAGTTACTACGAGCCTTGCTTGTGTATTTTTTCTTTACGGCAGTCTTTTGATGTTTCATGTGAATACAGATTACTTGTTTGACGGTACTTACTACTAAGAAGTCGTGGGTACAAACTAAACCTATGCTAGTACCAATACGTTAAAAAAATGTTTGTGAGAAACATCATAATATCATCACACTATCATAATGCATCATAATATCAGCCGATGAACGTCCACTACTGGACATGGGCATCCCCTAAAAAGTGCCACAATGACCAGTCCCGCGCCACGTGCATCCAGTGGACTCCCACGACCTTTACCAGGTCATCAGTCCACCTTGCGGGGAGCCTACCCACGCTGCGGCTTCCAGTACGTGGTCGCCACTCAAGAACCTTTCCGCCCCAACAGTATACAGAGTTGAAATTATTTATTTGCCCTGGAGGGCAACAACCTTACAACGTTGAAATAGCTCAATTTGCTGAAGAAAACATTTGTTATTCCATCTAAGCAATAAATCTGCATTCACATATTTTTTTTAGGATACATAAAAGCCATTGCCTAGGCTCCCTAAATTGGGCTTAATGCTTTTAGGCCCTTGGATGTTTACATAGGCTTAACACTTTTTCTGCCAATGTTTATAAAAACATTCATAAACATTGGCAAAAAAACATTGGCATCGAACACTTTATAGTGGATTTCTGGAGCAATATAAAAATTGTTTAGTAATCCTTAGAATCTAGATATAAAACCAATTGAGATTTTTTTTTTTTGTTGTTGCGACCCGATGTCGCGTGGTGTGAACGCGCCCAGCCTTTCAGATGACATTTAAGTGGGCGGCGGTTAAGAAGTCAATCCTGACACCTATCATTTCCATGCAGTTTATAAAGTGTTTAGTCCGTTTTCGCAATTGCGGTTTCACAATTGGCTGCGAAAGAAGAAATATTTTTCACTGTTTCGCAATCAATAACGTTTAGTGACTTTTAGGTTATAAAATGTATGGAAATGACAGGTGTCATGATTGACTTCTTAACCGCCGACCACTATAGAAATGTCAAGTGAACTGTCACTTAAAATTTTTGGGGTTAGACGTGTATGGTAAAGTTGTTTGAGAAAATTTTGTAGAACGCCACGGGAGCTGCTTCTAATTGATGAATCGGGATTTCAGGCATGATTGATCTCGTTTTTAATAACTTGTTGGTTCCATTTTTTGGCTTCAACACGAAGTGCTTATCTGATTTTGTCCAAATAAAAGATAGTGCGCGTTAATTTGCGAGCGTTAAAGTGCGCTTGAGTGGACCCGTGTACGTTCTAAAACTACGTATACGACCAAGGTCACCGGGGAATGGGCAGCAGTATCCCTGGAGTGCGTTGGAGATCTATACTGCGTTCGCCAACCCGCATGCCAAGCGTGGCGATTATGGCATTTACCCCGCATGAAATTGGGGAAGGCCTATGTCCAGCAGTGGGCGTCCTACGGCGGATATGGTCGTGGATGGCGCGTTAATTGGTACCCGCGGACTGCACTGTGAAAGAATATTTGACAATAACGTGTAGGTGAATGTGTGAGGTTGGTGGATTCATATTTACCCTTAGGCTGAGAGAATCCGGGGCTGCGTCGAGACTCAGCCTGCGCCAGGACGAAAAAAGGATCCACCCATCCACGTGATTGAACATTTCTTAGGTTAAGTTAGTTAATAAGTTATATGACCCGCGGATTCGCGTGGCAAGTGCTGATTCGTCTCATATGTAATATCAATATAAACAATGTGTGTAATGTGAATAATCATGTGAATTGAATTTAATGTAAGATATTAATTAATATTTGCATGCCAACACCGGTTGACATCATATGACCGGTAACATCCCATGGTACTTTATTTAATTCAAATCAATATATTTGATTTGAATGATTTCGTAGCGTGTTAAGTGCAGGTCAGGTAGGTCAAATAAAGAAACAAAATTATTAGTCATAAATATGGAATATTACATGCAAATACCAACCTAATCATTAAAGGTAACCGAATAATAAAACAGGGTCAATAAACAAAGTTTATAGTAAGACTGGAAAGTGATAAAAACAGGCTTCTAAAAACCTTCATAAAATGTAATAAATCTTTCCGAAATTACTGTCTGACGGCCGCGGCTGTAATCACCCTTATTTACGGCCTAGTGCCGAAAATGTGATAAATAACCAACACCCAGTAAATATCTACGGCTCTCAAACAATAATTGCCGTTTTTTGGAATATTTTTATGGAGATTTTTTCTAATTTAAAAAACATTTCTACGAAAATTATGATGAATACAAATAGTTTATACAATTCTGATATATCTTTTATGTCATTAAGCAACTGCGACCTTGTAGTTAAGTGTAGTAGGTAACAATTATAACTGTATCACAGTTCTTATTGTTACCTACTTCAACAAAGGGAGTGTAGGTATAATTATTAAAAGGGTAGGTAACGTGGATGACAGCCCTGCAGTTGCAGGCGTCCATAGGCTGCGGTGACCGCTTACGTTGTCATCATCGCATGTGATTGAATCAATTTATTTAATCGTATGGCATTTATTTACGGCTGTGGTGTAACTTCGACCCCCCTTTGTCAAGTGAGTGGGCAACTTGACTGTTAGAAGTTCTCAAGCCGCCCGAAGTCCTCTAACTTGGCTTAATGACTGCTGTCGTAGACAGCAGCCGGGATCAACGGCTTAACGTGCCTTCCAAAGCACGAGAGCGCTCAGTTAGTAACCACTCAAAGCGGTCACCCATCCAAGAACTGATCTACGCCCACATTGCTTAACCTCGCATACCGCACGCGGTAGGCGGGTGCCGCTGGGCCACGAGCGCTCTATATGATTGAATCAATAAAATGCCAAAAAAATAATTCAATAATAATCAAGATTTAGAATAAATATCCAAATTACCAAGAAAGGGAAGGCCCAGGTGTGTTGAAACAGGTACTCTTCTAGCAATCTTTCTACCTAGTATCTAATGCCCTGTCATTGATAAACGATGTACCCAGAATGAACCGGTTTCAGAAACCTAATTTGCCAGGCGGCTGGGTGCTGAAATTCCTTATCGACCCGCCGGTGAAGGTCAAATCTGACCCTCATTTGGCATACAGAGCATTTTGGAAACGGGCCAGGAGTGTAGGGAGAACAGACTGTTTGAATGGGAGAAACGTGGGTGTTGTGAAGCTACGACTAAAGCATGCGAAAATCTACTTTATTGTAGCCACGATAAGATTATAATTGAGTAATATAACGCAAATGTCCCAGAGCTCGACACTGATCCAATATATGAGACATTTTCAATCTATGTCATATTAATAAAAGTGAACTAGGTGACATTCATTGTGTTTTAAGGTGTCAAAAATTGAAACATTTGATTTAGCTAGCACATTGGTCTTATATATGAGAGGAGGCATTAACCCACCACTGGGACGTGTATAAGCTGACAATGATGATTAATTTTATATTGCTGCGTTTTTTTTCATGAACACTGATTTAAAAATGATTATATTTATTAATCAGGCAACACTAAAGAAATTGCAATGTAGTTTCGTAAAAACGCAGTCGGGTTTTGTGGTTTTTTAATTAATTAGTCTTGTTACTATGGGAATTGATATTTAGGCGCCTTCCTGATTTGTCGATGCGGAGGCGGTACGATTGAGAAAACTGTCAGCTGTTGGTGTCAATAGATACGAATGCAGTACTGCACCGCTTCTGCGATATTACTACTGTGCAAAAGTGATACTGATAGTAATTCATCAAGTCAGCAAATCTCACATCAGGAAACTCACGTCAAAGAAGAAAAATACCTATCACATATCGCTCCTGCCCCACCAAGTCAAGGAGTCGCCTTAAATCTACGTTGCGTACGTTTGAAAACGTTGCGTTATTATGACACGGCTTACTACTTAAGGCAACATTGGTGTTCACTAATAGTTGCATATTTTTGAAGACAGTTGTTGAAAGTGAATATGCTGTTCTTACCAGCTGAGAATAAATTGTATGCGCCACGTGAGGTTCGGTAATACCCGGTCGAGGCGTGAGTTAGTATTACTAGGCATTGGAAATACCACAGATTAGGAGAGACAAGGTAAAGGTCACGGCAGCAGTGTGAGTAGGCCCCCCATAAGGTGGACTGATGACCTGGTAAAAGTCGCGGGAGTCCGCTGGATGCGGGTGGCGCAGGACTGGTCATCCTGGCACTCTTTGGGAAGACCTATGTCCAGCAGTGGACGACCTTCGGCTGATATGATGGTGATGATGGAAGAGAAATCCTACGATTCTGTTAACCACACCCCCCGAGAGACACGCTTATGAAAACGAGATACAACACTTTAGCACAATACTTTATATTTACTTGGCGTAGTAAAACAATACATTATTCAACAACACAATCTCAAAAAGCTTCAAAGCATCAAAGCTTTAACGATAGTATAACCACATCTAAACTCTCGTAAGAAGAAGTACAAGTGAAACTTAACAAAGTCAGATATCTAATATTCCACCTTTTACCATCATTATCATAATTTCAGCTTGAAGGTACGAAACTATAAAAGCGAATTATATAACTATTGTATACAATTGTTTTTCTGGAAAACAACTGAAATTAACTAAATAAACCGAAATAATCATACAAACTAGTCTTGCGAAAATCTGTTCGTAGATCTGCGCGCGCGTGTACTACGGGGACACACGATTGGTCGATTCCATTAAAGTTGACTAACAGCGCCACGTGACTGGTTATTTTTCATTATAGTTGATTAAAGTGTTGTCTTATGAGTTAACATTAAAGTCGACGAGTAGAAAAATAATATATTGTTATAGCAGGCTAACTAAAAAAAGAAATTAAGCATCACATTTTCTTTTCTATAGATATATTTTTAAGGAATTAGGTTTCGGCTCTAATTAGAGACACAATCACATAGTCAAGAAGCATATATTTGATGATCAATCCTTATTGTTTCCTTGTCTGGTCAGAACGGCATTTCAGAACGCGCCTTTAGTACAAGTGATTACGTAACATACCACACGAGTCTAGAAATGGCGCGGTGATATGTATGCTTCACTTTAACGCTCTCAAAAGCCGATGTGACATAGTGCGAGACTGCTCTATATAGTGTGTATAATATGTTAAATGCGTGCGCTGCCCGCTGTGATGTCACTGATGGTTTCCATGGAAGACCAGCGCTTGTTGCAATGCCAGCTTCATGCTGAGTTGTCATTTTTTGTTGTTGTTCTATTTTTCTTGTCATATTTGTTTTTTATATCACCAATAAATGTTTTTCTTTCTCTAAAGTTGCTCCGGATAACACGTTTTGCAAAATTTTGTTAAAACATTTAAAATAAAGTCAGGTAATTCTTGTCTATATGCACTAACTAATGCACTAACATTCACAAAGTGTATTTAAAATCAGTATGAAATCGTACCGGGCGTTTACGGCATATTATCATCATCATCATCAATCAGCCTATGACCCACTGCTGGGAACAAGCCTCGTTTCATGGGTAAAAGCTAATTGGCAGTAGTCACCACGTTGGTTCAGTTCGGGTTGGGGATTTCACACGTAAATTTCAATTTGTTCAGAGATATACTACGCATGTTTCTTCACTGTTTTTCTTTAAGGTTCTGAAAAACTTTATGTACGAGTTAAGATTAGAACCCACGATCGCCGCTAAACAGTCACATGCTTTTAACCACTAGGCCACCATAGCTCTCCAAGTCATATTTCCCTAATAAATTTGCATTAAGCGTTTCACCATTACAAAATTACCGGCCCCAAACAAATTTACAAAGGTCAACAACCCCAATCAATATTAAAATCCAGTGTTAATTAACTCTCCTATAGCGACAAATTAACTCACGTGGCATGTTTTTTTAAGGGGATGCCTCGATTCCGTAAACGATTCCCCTTGCAGGAGATATACAAATGTATTAACGCACGTGCAAATGAGATGCAACACTGGCTGCTGGAATGCCTTGTAAAATACACGCTAATGTACTATGCGCATGCGCAAATGAGATGCAACACTGGCTACTGGAATGGTTTGTAATAGACACGCTAATGTGTTATGCGGACGCGAAATGAGATGCAACACTGGCTGCTGGAATGCCTTGTAAAATACACGCTAATGTACTATGCGCATGCGCAAATGAGATGCAACACTGGCTACTGGAATGGTTTGTAATAGACACGCTAATGTGTTATGCGGACGCGAAATGAGATGCAACACTGGCTGCTGGAATGCCTTGTAAAATACACGCTAATGTACTATGCGCATGCGCAAATGAGATGCAACACTGGCTACTGGAATGGTTTGTAATAGACACGCCAATGTGTTATGCGGACGCGAAATGAGATGCAACACTGGCTGCTGGAATGCCTTGTAAAATACACGCTAATGTACTATGCGCATGCGCAAATGAGATGCAACACTGGCTACTGGAATGGTTTGTAATAGACACGCTAATGTGTTATGCGGACGCGAAATGAGATGCAACACTGGCTGCTGGAATGCCTTGTAAAATACACGCTAATGTACTATGCGCATGCGCAAATGAGATGCAACACTGGCTACTGGAATGGTTTGTAATAGACACGCCAATGTGTTATGCGGACGCGAAATGAGATGCAACACTGGCTGCTGGAATGCCTTGTAAAATACACGCTAATGTACTATGCGCATGCGCAAATGAGATGCAACACTGGCTACTGGAATGGTTTGTAATAGACACGCTAATGTGTTATGCGGACGCGAAATGAGATTTATTTATTTATTTATTTATTTATTTATACATAAGGAGTACCAACAGCTGCAAAAACATGATAAAGTCTTGAATAGCAACACATAGCCAATTAAAGGAACTCACAGATAGAAATTAAATAAAAGTTAAAAGTATTTAACAAAAGTAGCGCGCACTTTCGCACTATGTGACACTAGGTTCTACTTGGTAAAAAGGAGTGCATAGGAAAGAGTAACACAACTTAATTACTAAGCATAACAAAAGATTACATTCAATGCAATTAATACAAGTTGCATTGCAACTATAACACACAAACAGCGCATGATCAAGTGTTGCATCCTGAAAAATCGCTAAGTACAATCCTGAAGATTCAGAAATTAGATAGGAGAATTGACACTGTTAAAAAATTGATATGCTAATTTTCGCCTCACCGAAGGAATTGAGCAATTGAATACGTCAATATCTAGCTCTTTGGACAACTTATTCAAGTTACGGCTGGCACGACTCAAGAAAGAATTTTGCCTGTATTTAGATGAGGTACATTTAAGTGCGATAGGGGGAAAGTATCTCTTAGAACGAATAGGCGTGTGAAATGAAATTTTACTAAGCAATTCCGGACAATCAATATTCCCACTAGTGATGTTGAGAATATAAGAAATATCAGCAATTTCTCGACGTTTATATAATGGGAGTAGATGATGTTTTTTACATATGCTTAAATAGTTGGAGGATATGTAGGAATATCTGAGTTTAAAACACAAGTGTTTGACAAACTTTTTCTGGATACGTTCAATCCTCTCTGTGTAAGTAGTGTAGCATGGATTCCAAATTTGAGACGCATATTCGATTTTACTCCTAACTAGTGAGCAATATAATACTTTGAGCGTCTTTGCTTGAGTAAAGTTTGCGGCGTTACGCATTATAAAGCCTAAACTTCTCAGAGCACTTTTTACAATACCATCTATATGTAAGTCAAATAAAAGCTTTGAGTCATGCACCACGCCCAAATCTCTCATAAAACTGACTTTGTTAAGGGATTGATCTTTAAGTGAATATGTTGAAGATATCAAATTATGTTTACGTGAGAAAGTGACTGAGAAACATTTTGATGGATTCAAGTCCAGCTTATTGGTCTGACAATATTCATCTAGACGCGCAAGATCTGATTGGATCAGTGCAGAATCATGGCTAGACTTTATCTTCCTAAAGATTTTCATATCGTCTGCAAAACAGAGAAGCTCAGAGTGAGTGACGCATTTGCTGATGTCGTTGACAAATATATTGAATAGCAATGGGCCTAGCAAAGATCCCTGAGGGACACCACTAGGAACCTTCACCCAGCCCGACATATAGTTGTTAACGACAACAGCTTGAGATCGTTTATCTATGTAGGATGAGAACCATCTAAGTAAGTCTCCACTGATCCCTATATCATACAGTTTCGACAATAGCATGACGTGATCAATTCGATCAAAAGCCTTACTGTAGTCAGTATATATTACATCCACCTGATACCCATTATCCATCGCCTCTGTTACATATTCATTCAGTAAAACGAGGTTAGACACTGTAGATCGACACCGAAGAAAACCATGCTGATTGGGACTAAAAGAATTTTTCAAGGCTTCATAAACCTGATTATAAACAATTTTCTCCAAGACTTTAGATAAAATACATAACTTAGAAATGGGTCTATAATTCTCTAAATCAGTTTTAGGTCCCTTTTTATGAACCGGTGTAATATATGCGGACTTCCATACTGAAGGAACAGAACACTCTGCGAAGGAACGTTTAAAAAGCAACATCACTGGTACCACTAAACTATGAGCACAGTTTATTAGAAATTGAGCCGGTAGGTCATCAGGACCCGCAGACTTCGACGGGTCAAGCTTAAGCAAGATGTTTATGATCTCTTCAGATTTTACTTCAATTTGAGATAGTGAAGCTGAGGAATCACATAGTGGCCCTAGAGGCAGTTTTGAGTCGTTGACACACGACGCTGAAAAACTGGTCATAAAATAATTGGAAAACGCATCACATATATCCGTGCCAGTATTTACTAGTCTATCACCATATGTTAAACTACAAGGTATAGCGTTGGAACCGGAGCGGGACTTGATAAATGACCAAAAATACTTCGGATTTTTAACAATGTTGTCTTCCGTTCGGCTTATGTACGCACTAAAACACTCATGCTCCAACCTGCGCACCCTGTCCCTCAACACATTGAAAGATAATAAATCGGATTTGTTATTATAAGTTTTATATTTTTTTAGATATTTATATTTTTCCCTTATAGCTTTTTTTAATGAAAGCGAAAACCATGAAGGATATGAGTCAGCTTTAACTTCTCGACATGGGATATATTTATTTCTTAATTTTTTGAAGGTATCATAAAAAAAATCAAGGGAGTGATCCAAAGTACGCTTAGAGAACTCCTCTTGCCAATCAATAGCAAGCAGTTCATTATTAATGGCTGCGTAATCACCTTTATTGTAAAAATATTTCATAACAGGAGCTGGCGCCATAAAACGAATAATTGTAAACTTAATTTGTATTATTAGTGCTTTATGATACGGGTCAATTGGTACTAATGGATTCAAACACTCACTAACACTAACAATATCATTTGATATTACAAGATCCAACAATTTACCGTACTGATTTAAAATTCCATTATATTGGCAGAGACTGTGAGTAAATAGGTCATCAATCAAGTTACACTCGTCGCTATTTGAATAATGGGAAGGAACCATTGATGAACCGTCAGGTGTCCATATAATACTACTCATGTTAAAGTCACCAATTATTAACATCTTATCACCAGGGTTGTTTAAAATGATATTATTTAATTTACTCAAGAAATTCTCCAACTGTTGAGAAAAAGTGAAACCCTGGTTCTGTTTACATAAATATAGAACACATAAATGGACTTTAATCAACCTATTATTTCTGTCTTTAAGTGACAAAGTGAGCCACAGGTCCTCAGCTGACGAGTAATAAGATGGTTGCGGGGTCACCACTAATTCCTTACGAGTGGCAATAATTACACCACCGCCACGGCTCTGTCCAGTTAGTTCCAGGTCGCGGTCACGACGCCAAACAACGTACCTATCGTCGAATAACTCAGAGTCCCGTATCCCTTCCACGAGCCACGTCTCAGTAAGTACGATCACGTCATAAGTAGCCAGACTTAGGTTACGGAAGAATTTAAACGTTTTAGAACGAAGCCCCCGCACATTTTGATAATAAATACAAGGATAATTCGCTGTCGTATTTAAGTTAGCCATTTAAAGAAGTAAACTCATTAGGCATAGATATGTTTCTAAGTAAGCAGAACAGGACTTCATCCAATAAACAGGCAAACATTAATAAACAAAAAATAAGCGGTAACTTAATATCATGAAATAAACACGTGCATGAGTCATGTAATCCACAACAAACTATAGTTAAAATCCAATGAGTGCAAAAGAGTGAGAAAATATGCATATCAATCAGCAGGTGCAACAAAAAGAGACAAATATACGTAAATGAGAATTTATCGAAAACAAGACGGTCATTGCGAGCAGCGATAAGCCCGAGCGCCAAACAAAAGAGGTAAACTGCTTGGGTGGTCCGGCCAGCGTCACTCAAACTTTCGTTCCGCTTGGTGCAAATATTGTTCAATATTGACAAAAGCATAACCTTAATACATATCCGAGTTAAGCACGGGTGTTTGAGTATGTTACAAACTAGTGTAGTTTGTTTAAATCTCGTTCAGTGGTAATAACAAATACCTTCGAGTTGTCGTTTTTACGGACATGAATTTTACAGTGTTTGACCCAAACGTACATATAGCCTTTCTGTTTAAGTAAAGTTTTGACAGACGTTAAAAGTTTTTTGTTATCAGGCGTCAAGTGATCGTTGATATATACTCTTTGTTTGTTGCCCTGGAAACCAATATCCTCGGCTGAGATTGACTTCTTGATTCTGGCTGACGCTATAAAATCTTCCTTGACGTATCGGTTGATAAAGCCCACGATAATCAATTTTTCCTTAGAGTTGTGAATTGGAACTCTGGATATGTGATTGACTTTAATATTGTCTACTGGATAGCCGACTGCGTTACAGATATCTCCCAAGACTGTGAACAGGTTTTCGTTCTTCGAGGTAGGAACACCCTTAATCTCAACATTGTTCAGTCGCTGCAGTTGATCACCACGGGCAAGCTCGCTTCTGAGGAACGATATTTCGTTACTCTGTGAGAGAACCGTGTCCTTTAAAGCCTCTAATTCAGGAACTATCCTCTCTACTTCCGCAAGGCGTGAGGAAAATTCATCAAGTTTACCACTGGTAAAGCTACACGAATCTTTTACCTCGGACAATTCCGTCTTCATCGCTGCGACATCCCGCACTAGCTCAGGTAGGCATGATAGCTGCCTCTGCATGTCTCGTAACGTGCTCATTATAGTATCCAAATCTGCTGGTTTAGCGGGGCGCGGCGAAGGATCTCTCTTGCAATTTTGACATTGCCAAGCGGCTTTGCGGTCTGCTCTGAGCTTTTTATAGGCCGCGTCAGTAATATTTGCGCAACAAAACCCGATCTCCTTCTTACATGCTCCACATTGAGCACCACTGTCAATTAGCTTCTTACAGATGGCACACTCCATTATTATGTTCGAGAAACAATTTAAAACTTTGAATAAAAATAAAAAAAAGTTTGAGAACTACTGGAAACAATGCAACACTGGCTGCTGGAATGCCTTGTAAAATACACGCTAATGTACTATGCGCATGCGCAAATGAGATGCAACACTGGCTACTGGAATGGTTTGTAATAGACACGCTAATGTGTTATGCGGACGCGAAATGAGATACAACACTGGCTGTTGGAATGTCTTTTAAGAGACTTAGTAGGCGCACGCGCAAAAAAAAGAATAAACTTAACTTTAGTTTAGTCTAATAATTAAACGTATCCTATTCAGTTTACGAGTGGATACAGTGGCAGTTAGTCCTGTACGGCTTTGGCCAACATTACAATGATTTATTTTTGTATTTTTCTTTTATAGTAAATAAAAATAGAGATACAAAACTGGCTGCTGGACTGGCTTAAATGAGACACGCTAATGATTGTATTGCGTGGACGCGAAAATGAGATGCAACACTGGCCGTTGACACGGCTTGCTAGGAGAAATATCAATAAAAATCCGATTTTGTTAAGTTTTATTTATCTTGAATGAGAATAAAAACGAGGTAGAGTACCATAATTTTAACTTGCTCGTGTTGTTTAATAATGTAACACACAGAGCGCGGCGCAGCGTCGTTGCGGGTTGGAGGCGGGTTTGCGGTAAAGCGAACGCGAACGGGCACGTCGCACCAAAACACCGCGCGGTAGAGCGGAGGCGGCGTGTGTGACATATGAAACAGTAATCGACAGTCGACAGTTTCGGAAATATCGAAAATACGCAACGGCCTTCGCCCCGCACCGCGCCCCACCAGCCCTGTGCGTTTCGAGCTGTATTGTTTGGATGATCAGAAAAGAAAGGAAAATAAAAACTATACATTAATTTTTTCCTATCGAGAAATATTAAAGCAATCACGTTTCGGCTTTATCCGAATAAACGAGTCAAGAAACAAACAAATACCTTAAAAGCAGCCCTTCTTTGTCATCATCATCAACATGACGACCACTTTGGTTTAGTTGGTAGCGACCCTGCCTACGAAGCCGGAGGTCCCGGGTTCGAATCCCGGTCAGACATTATTTGTGTAGGTTTCGCACGAATATTTGTTCCTGGGTCTTGCATGTTTTCTATGTATTTAAGTATGTATCTATCTATCTAAGTATGTTTATCGTCGTCTAGTACTCATAGTACAAACTTTGCTTAGTATGGGACTAGGTTAATTTGTGTAAGATTGTCCTCCATATTTATTATTTTATTTTTATTATTATCATATCAGTCGATAGATGTCCACTACTGGACATATGCCTCCCCTAAAGAGTGCCACAATGACCGGTTCTGCGCCACCTGCATCCAGCTGACTCCCGCGATATTTACCAGAACAGCGAGGTTAAGCAATGTGGGCGCAGGTCAGTTCTTGGATGGGGCGCGAGACAGGTAACCTCCTCGAGTGTCCGGGCTCTACCAATACCTGTTGATCCGGTTGATCCGCAGGTAAGGGTAGAGTCTTGGCCGGTGCGTCCTGGAGGCACGGCAAGTGATCATTTAGTGGACCCTAAGTGATCACTTGTCGGGCTACCAATAACCTGTCAGGGGGGGGAGGAGGGTATCGGACCAAGGACTTCTCCACGGAGAAATCCCCAGGTCCGACGAAGGTGGGCCGCTTCGGCGGCGTAGTGCGGTTCGAGGCACCGACCGTTTGCCTCGTCAAATATAACGGCCCCGTAATCCCGACTAGGCAGAGGGCCGATGATGTCCGGACCGGGGACTGTGAAGACCCCGCTTGCGGTAGGCTTGCAGTCGCGAGGAAGAAAACCTCTATAAAAAATTACACGGCCCACTGGGGCGCCGGCGGCTTCGGCTGCGGAGGGCTGCGGGGTAGGGGCGTTTGTCCTCCCGCTGGGCGCCGGGGTAGGGGCGTTTGTCCTCCCGGTGCCGTGGCGCGGGTGGGACCAGATCACCGTGTGTCGGTGCTGGTCCCTAACCTTCCCGGGGTGTAGGGAGGTCGGTGCGGGAAGGCACACTGGTCATGCTACAGTGTGCCTTTTTGGTGAGGGTTCGCCTTAGGGCGATGGTGCCGGTGATGTCGTGGTGAAATGTTCGCGATCCCATGGCATCACCACTCGGGCACGGTGGAGGCAGCATCCCAGAGTTTTAGTGGGTAGGCTGGTCCTCGTTTGGACCGGAGAGTCCCACATAACTAATGCGTAATATCTGGCTTGTCCCCACAGGCCTCATATTACGTATTGGTATGCGTAACGCATTTCTCTGGGTCAAAAAAAAAAAGGTCAGTTCTTGGATGGGTGACCACTTTGAGTGGTTACTAACTGAGCGCTCTCGTGTTTTGGAAGGCACGTTAAGCCGTTGATCCCGGCTGCTGTCTACGACAGCAGTCGTTAAGCCAGGTTAGAGGCCTTCGGGCGGCTTGAGAACTTCTAACAGTCAAGTTGCCCACTCACTTGACAATGGGGGGTCGAAGTTGCACCACGTCCGTAGGGAGAGTACCCACCGTTACCATACACGTGACCCCTGGGTGGTGCTAAAAGTGCAACAAAAACTGGCAACCGTACTTGTCTTCTCGAAGATCTCACGGTTCATAAATAAATGCCATACGATTTAAAAAAAAACCAGAACAGTCCATTGTATGGGGAGCCTACTCTTACTGCGCTTTCCAGTAATCAGCCCTTATTATTTCCTAAATAGTCGTGATATTTTTGATTGCACGACCTTAATGAACTCTCCAATAACGAGATATTAACAGCACGTCGCACGTTTCTTTAATAGGCGGATCGATTGGCGTTGGTCCAATAAACGGGTGTTGGAGTTTTTCTCAACATCGGAATACAAAAACGAATCAGTATTTTATTAATAAAGAAAAATCTGCTTAAGAGGCTTTACAACAAATAAAATCTATTTAACTCAAATTATGACAAAACATTTGATGTTTTCAATAAACTGGTTAAATGATACGATGCTTTTCTTAAAGTTAGTAAGTAAAGAAGCCATTTTTGCTTTTATTTTGTGTAGTAGGATTTAAATGGGTAAACAGATTTAAAAAAAATAGTGTGGTATAATTATATTTATGGGGATTTAGTGTTGGAGACCTTTTTAAAGCACGAGTGAATAGGCATCTTCTGGGTGAGCTCGCTTCATCGTCGGCCTAATCTTTGCCCCCTGGCTAGATACTGGCCAAACGCAATCCCATTTTTTATAAAAAAAAATAGAACAATATAAACACTCAAGCCGTCAAGTGGTCGTGACTCGGGTTCTGGCAGAATATCAGTGCTTCGCTCGAAAGAGCGTAGCGTATCACTGAGTCAGAACCCTTTTGTTTTGCTGCAATGCACTCAGTAATTGTATTTTTATTTTTAAGTTTTTGTTATATTTTATTATGATGCTATGTTTGTTTTATTTTTCTGTTCGTGTTTATTTTTTGTTTACTGTGTGACTTGTGGCAGTCAAATATTTTTTTTATCTATCCATCTATCAAGCAATATTTTTATGAACAAAAACAGTGTTCCACATGTGGAACTTCATTCATTTGGTATCGTTATATTGATAGTTCAAAAAAATTAAGAATGCCTACAATAGGTAACCAGTTTTGAGTAATGTTAATAACTCTTTATTTTGAAAATACTAAATTTTCTTAAATAAATTTACAAAATCCAAAATTATAAAACCAAAAATGTAACAACTATATTTTTTATGACATAGGAGGCAAACGAGCAGACGAACCGTCTGATGGTAAGCGATGGTATGGTTATTATGGTCATAACTTGATGCTACCTCAAAATCAGCATTGAATGCCGCATTCTAATCTCGTGGTGTCAAAAACCATTTTTTGTAGATCATAACTTTAGATCAAAATTTCTCCAAATAGAAAAAAAAAATTTTTTGGTTCAAGAGGTTGCTGCAGATGTTCTAAGCGAGTGTCTTTTAATTTTTTGCTCCTATTAAAGGCATCCTGTATACAAAAGTGGCACTCAAAAGTTCTCAGAAACCCAGTCAAATAATTGAAATAAGACATCGGTGGCAGACGATTGCTAGTGTCAATAAGTAATTCATTGACACATGTGTTTTCACGTCGAGTTCCGGGTATGGGCGGCAAAGTATATCGATTCGACACGAGGCCGCTGCATTGAAGTTTAAAGGGCGGGTAAGTGCGGGTGCAATGGGCACTTTTTATTTATGTAACTTATTTCAACCCAGTGAAGTAGGAAGTTGCTTCCGAGCCGTATGGGAAAGTCATGAAACTGACAATGAACCTGGAAAATCGACGGTTTCTCGAAGGACGAGAGCGAAGCTCTTAAGTTTTGATGATTATGATGACGGTGGAAAACATTTTTTATTGAATTGTTTCATTAAAAATCGAATCAAGAACCCATTCTGTTGAAGTTTTCCAATGTTATGACATTAATAATACTCACTGTCAACGTAAATGAATAAATGTTTTTTAATAGAATAGTTTTTTAATATTTACTTACTGTCAAAACTGTATACCTGTACCTGTATCCCTGTGTGCCTTTTTAAGATCTTCTGGGTGAGCTCGCTTCATCGTCGGCCTCATCTTTGCCCCCTGACTAGATGCTGGCCAAGAGCAATCCCATTTTTAATAAAAAAAAACATGCCATAAAATAACAAGTGTCAACAGTTTGGCCATTTTGGACGTACAATAATATTGAGAAAACATAAGAAATAATAGTTTACTTGATAATTTTTTAAAAATATGTAGGTATATTAGTAATTAATTTACATAAAATATGAACTTCAATCATAAAAACTTTTCATGTTTTTTCGAATATGATAAGCGGTGATAATATTCTTGCATAGGCAATCAACATTCTTGTACTGTAGTAAATAAGACCAAGTAAGGTCACATACTCACGCGACCACCGCTCACCGCACCCGCAACCAGCAGAGTCATTCTTGGTTGCGGGTGGCGCAGGACCGGTCACTGTGCCATTCTTTGGGGGAGACCTATGTCTAGCAGTGGACGCCTTTCGGCTGATATGATGAGACCTATGACTACACTATTACATTTTCTTTTTCTTTTAACCTATAGTTGCTAAACGTGGCACTAAAATTATATATAAATTGACTGTATGTAGAGCTTACGACAAGTCTTTCATTTGCAAGTGTAGACAAAAATTTCGGTTTCATGATGGATTTTTAAATTCGTTTCGATATTTCACGCATAACCAATTTTTATTTTTATATTAATAAGTCTACCTACATTCAGCATTTAATTGAATTAAGAAATCCATTAATCCGTAATAAGTCCTTAAACTCTTATTTACGAAACGTTTTGACTTCGATTGAAATAGGTCACCAGTTTACAACGACCTCTATCGTTACAACCATGTTACAAAATATAATATTTTTTGGAGTTCCATACCTCAAAACGCTAAAAGAAACCCTTATTCCCCAACTTCATTTCCTGTCTGTCTGTATTTCTTCACAGAAACGCGACGAGGTATCAAAAACTGAAAATAAAATACTCAGGAATGCAATTCCTTGGAGCTGTTATTAAATCAAAGTTTTAAGGAAATGCAGTCAAAGGTCACTGTCGTCTATGTTGCATTTTATGCAGTATATACATTGCAATAACGCATAAATTTGATTCAATCACAGATTGCTGCATATTTCACACTCGCATGAGATTTAAAACCTATGAGATACTTAAACTGCGAATTAATATAATATTCTGTCAGCAGCACGATTAGGAATAATCATTTATTTATGAGATACTTACCGTTAACTTAGTATCATGCATGAAATTTGTTTACATTAGACTATAAACTTTAAAATTGTAACAATTTTTTTTATGATCGACCGACCAGCGATTGTCGTTAGTCTCACCTGATGGAAAGCGACGACAAGGCCTAAGATATTGCTCACTGATTCAGTAATAGCCTATTCACTCTTGTCTTGAAGAGACCCAGATTGTATAGGTATGTATCAGGAAATACAGACGGCGGCAGTAAATTCCAGTCCTTAGCTGTTCGCATTAAGAAAGAAAAAGCAAATCGCTTCGTAAATTGTAAGTATATTGTAAAATAAATGTGTGAATTAACCAGTGTAGGGACACCCAGACGCCGGTAAACTCTCCGTAACGAGAGCTCACACTTCTTAAGAACATCTCTAAATTCATATTGATTTCAAACTTTACAAGAATTAATAGTTAAAAATTCAATAAATTCGTATCGTCAAGTTCACCTTATGATGGGACCTAAAGTTGGACCTTATTAATAGCTAATAGTAGAAACCTCGAGTAGAACCTCGATATACATAATTAAAATAGTATTTTATGCAACTGTTACGTAAGGGTTCTTAAAATTCGAGAGTCACTGTAACAAAACTCGCTACGCTCGTTTTTGTTATTAAAGACTCAAGAATTTAACGTTGCTACTCGTAATTATGTAACGTTGCATACAATATTTTTTATACGATAGTGAAATAATTTGAATAAAAAAATATGATGCCTCTTTAAAAAAATAACAGTTGTATAATTATACAGTAATATATGGAAAGTGAAAAACTGCTTTAAGTCAGTCATTTAATTGACAGATTACAATGCTGGAGTAGAAAAAATAATAAAAAACCGGCCAAGAGCGTGTCGGGCCACGCTCAGTGTAGGGTTCCGTAGTTTTCCGTCCGTCACATTAAGTTGACATATTAAGTACAGAAACACAAAACCCTAAAAAGCATGTCATTTCATTGTGATTTTGTAGAAATGACAGGTACAATAAACACCTGTTTATACGGTTAAATTACAAACTTAGTTCAGAAATTATTTTTGTAATTTTTTCAAAAACTATCAAGTTCAAAATAATTTTCCTACAAAGTTTTTATAAAGTTCTACTTTTGAGATTTTTTTCATATTTTTAAAACTTATGGTTCAAAAGTTAGAGGGGGGGGGACACATTTTTTTTACTTCTGGAGCGATTATTTCCGAAAATATTAACATTATCAAAAAATGATTTTAGTAAACCCCTATTTATTTTTAAATATCTATCTAACAATATATCACACGTTAGGGTTAAAATGAAAAAAAAAAATCACTCCCCACTTTACGTATAGGGGAGGTTACCCTAATAAAATATTTTTTTCCACTTTTTATTTTACCACTTTGTCGGCGTAATTGATATACATATTAGTACCAAATTTCAGCTTTCTAGTGATAACGGTCACTGAGATTATCCGCGGACGGACGGACAGACGGACGGACAGACGGACGGACAGACATGGCGAAACTATAAGGGTTCCTAGTTGACTACGGAACCCTAAAAATATACATACAAAATATAAAAGCATTATAAAAAACCTAACCTAGAGTGCCGCCGGCAGCGAGCCGGGGCCTAAGCTACCGGTGGTTAGGGCGACAGAGTGAGGAACGTCCTGACTATCCGCGCCGTGTCCAAGAGTACCGCCTTCTGCATCTGACCCTTGACCCAGCCATCTAGCGAGAGTCTCTTAAGATGTTGGTCGAGACTCTTCGCAATTAGACCGTTCGCAGAGACGACTATCGGGACAATGATCGTCGAATCAACATCCCATATGGCGGTTACCTCGTGTGCCAGGTCTAGGTACTTACTAACCTTGTCCTTCTCGGCCTTCACGAGGTTCTCATCATGGGGGATGGTGATGTCGACGAGCACTGCCTGGCGCTTCAATCGATCTGTCAGCACGATATCAGGTTTGTTGGCTATAATAGTCCTGTCCGTGATGACAGATCGATCCCAATAGGGCGTGGCACGACCATTTTCGAGAGCTGGCGCAGGTGTGTACTTATAGTACGGCACTTCGAAGTCCACAAGACCGTACAGAAGAGCAAGCTGCTGGTGAATAATCTTGGCTACCAAGTTATGTCTGTGCAAGTACTCGCCGTTAGCAAGATGACCACAACCGGAAATGATATGCCTGAGCGACTCTCCGGGACGGCGGCATGCCCGACAAATGTCGACCGTACCGTCCCTCAGGATATACTTCCGGTAGTTGTTCGTCATGATAACTTCGTCCGCAATTGCACAGACAAAACCTTCGGTTTCCGCAAAGAGATCCCCGAAACGTAACCAGTTCACCGACGCGAGCAGGTCTACGTCGGGCCCCGTAAGAGCCTTGTAGAACCGCCCATGTAGCTCCTTACTCTTCCATATTTATTTTTATTATTATTTATTACTGGTCTTTCAAAAATGGCCGTTAATCTTTGTGAATTACCCAGTACTTCGAGAAAAACTTGTTAAGCCATCCGAAGTGATAGGAATCGCATAAAAGAACCCATTTGCAGCCAATCTCCATGATAAAGGCATGATTATAATGCTGATTCGTTCATTTCATTCCACGTTCCTAGGGCACTTCGTTGAAATGTAAATTAAATTAGGGTGGTTTTACAAGGAATATCAAAAAATGTTTAACGAAGCGTTTAGGGTGGATAATACCAAACCTTGTTTAATCGTAAGCGATTTTCGTTATAATCTGTTTATAAATATGAGAAGTTTGACGAGATTCTATGGGATAACAGCTACCTGCGCAATATTAAACTAAAAAAACGTAAAAGTTATTTATTCTTCGATTTAGGCATATTGTATGCACACATCTGAATGTCAATAACTACCACCAGTTCGGAAAAATAAACCTCTGCGAAGAGAAGAACCGGCGTAAGAAACTCGGCGAGGTGTCATTTGATCGGTCTGTTATAGCCTTAATAAGTGACTACACCTGGGATGCGCACCATTTTTAGGGTTCCGTAGTCAACTAGGAACCCTTATAGTTTCGCCATGTCTGTCCGTCGGTCTGTCCGTCCGTCCGTCCGCGGATAATCTCAGTGACCGTTAGCACTAGAAAGCTGAAATTTGGTACTAATATGTATATCAATTACGCCGACAAAGTGGTAAAATAAAAAGTGGAAAAAAATATTTTATTAGGGTACCTCCTCTATACGTAAAGTGGGGAGTGATTTTTTTTTCATTTTAACCCTAACGTGTGATATATTGTTAGATAGGTATTTAAAAATAAATAGGGGTTTACTAAAATCATTTTTTGATAATGTTAATATTTTAGGAAATAATCGCTCCAGAAGTAAAAAAAAATGTGTCCCCGCCCCCCTCTAACTTTTGAACCATAAGTTTTAAAAATATGAAAAAAATCTCAAAAGTAGAACTTTATAAAAACTTTGTAGGAAAATTATTTTGAACTTGATAGGTTGAATAGTTTTTGAAAAAATTACAAAAATAATTTCTGAACTAAGTTTGTAATTTAACCGTATAAACAGGTGTTTATTGTACCTGTCATTTCTACAAAATCACAATGAAATGACGTGCTTTTTAGGGTTTTGTGTTTCTGTACTTAATATGTCAACTTAATGTGACGGACGGGAAACTACGGAACCCTACACTGAGCGTGGCCCGACACGCTCTTGGCCGGTTTTTTTTATTTATTGACCGAGCGAGCGAAGAGCGTATGTCCGGATGTTCTTCTCTATAGGTCGCATTTCTCAACCGATTCTGGTGAAATTTTGAGAGCAGGTTTAATAATTATATAGATATTTTTGTCGAGTCAGTTTTTGGATGTTTTGAAATTTGAAAGAAAAAAAAATTGCCAGGTCTACAGCTCACAGGGTCACTAATTTACCGTGGTCTAAATAAGTATCATTTAATTTATAAACGACATTACAGCGATTTCAACTTTTATAAAATACTCTAAACAATAAAGCAATATAATATATAAATTAGTTTGTCACCCTTGTGTACTACATTTGTTTTTCTCATTTTCTCGAAGGTTAGCTGGAAGAGATCCCTTATAGGGATAAGTTCGCCTTTGTACTTTTACATTAAGTTATTTTGTTTCGATTGTTATTGTTTTTTTGTGCAATAAAGTGTTATACATACATACATACATAACCATAAATTATATTGTACCAACTATGTAGCTTTAACTGATGGTACTAACAATGTATTAGGGATTTTTATTTTTATTAATTTTTGGCTCATCTATCTTCTATACATATAATAAAGCTGAAGAGGGTCGAAAGTCTGTACATTGAAGATATTCGAAAAAAAGTTGGCTGGGGATACTTAGAATTGATAACAGAACACGTTCCAACAGTTTTTAGAATTTTTGTCTGTTTGTCTGTTTATCTGTTTGTCTGTTTATATGAACGCGCATCACGTGAAAACGGCTAAACGGATTTTGATGAAAACTTTACTAATCTGTCGAGTAAATACCCGGTCAGGTTTTAGGCTATAAAAATTGTGCGAATTGGGGTTTAAAGGGGGTAAAAAGAGGGGTTATTTTGTATGGGAACTCCTATAAGCCATGAATTACAGGAATGGAAATTGGTAAGCATATACTTGACGACAAAGGAAAAACATCCTCATTCAAAATTTGTGAAATCTTAAGATAGAAACTGAAAAAAAAAGTAAACGCAAGCGCTGCGCCGCGGCGCTGCCCAGTGTGCGCGCCAGCCACTACGGTCTCTTAAAATTTTGAACACTACATTTATAACTTTGTAGTCCCACTAAAATTATAAATGCGAAAGTTTAGATGTTTCGATGTTTGTTACTCAATCACGCAAAAACAGCTGAACAGATCAAGGTGATTTTTTGCATACTAAACAGTATATAATCTGGATTCACTTATAGTATACTTTTTGTCCCGATAATCACCCTCAAAGGGATGAAATGGGGGGTGCAAATATGGTCTATGAAACTGGTGATTTAAATCCTCATACGCCATTCTAAGCTTTAAGTTTCAGCTAATTGGAAGTATAACGGCGTGTAAATAAATTTAACTTAAGCCATAGTAGAATTTGACGTATTGTAAACAAGCTGACATTTCGATATGTCAAAGCCGAAATTTCATAATTCCTTCTGATTGATGACGCTATTTTTGAGCATAACCTTTTAGCAATTAGGTCTATTATTGCGTGTAAATCAAAATAAATTTGCGATACTTTGGAATTGTTTGTCTTCATATGCTTAAATACAAAAACAGCTGCTTCAATGCAGTCTTTGTATCGTCGGTGTACAATTTGATTTTGTCGTGTATTATTTTTTACGTAGTTGGTGACCCTTCATACTATAATAACTGTTTGATATAAGAGATCACTTGGGCTGGGCAGCCCAATCGTCAACATTGACGGTTGAAGCACCTTATATCTATGCACAAAGTACAATATATATACTGATATAGAGATACCAGTGAAATACTCCACATAGATCGTAGCGCCGTTGTGTATTTAGTAAGAACTAACCGCACGACCGCTGCATCCCTGTCACTTCAATATGCAAGTGCGATAGAGATAGCACCAAGTGACATCTGGTACAAACAAGTTAAAATAACATTTCCATAGAAAAATTCGTACTTCGAGCTGAAAGGCCCCTGGATCTATGCTTATCCGTATACATATAATACAGCTGTAGAGGGTCGAAAATCTGTACATTGAAGATATCGGATAAATCAATGGAGCGATTGGAGGGCCCTTGGCATCGAAACAGAATACATTTCAACAGTTTTAAGAATTCGTGTCTGTTTGTCTATCGGTTTATATGTCTAGGCAGTGTGACTCTCGGCCTTCAGCCTCACGTGCATTGCCGCTTTGGGCCTTCGGCCCTCAGCCTTACATGAGGGGCCCGCTCTGTTGGCTATCTTGCCACTATGTGTGAATGATTGGCATGAGGAGCCCACTCTGTGTGAATGATCTGCCTTTAGAATCGCATGCCTTGCCCCTCTGCATCAGGCCTTCGGCCCTACATAAGGAGCCCGCTCTGTTGGGACTCTCGGCCTTCGGCCTCGCTTGCATTGCCACTCTGCTTCAGGCCTTCGGCCCTATATAAGGAGCCCGCTCTGTTGGGCCTTTGGCCTCGCGTGCGTGTCACACGGCTCCGGGCCTTCAGCCTTATATAAGGATCCCGCTCTATTTGAATGCTCGGCCTTCGGCCTCGCATGCCTTGCCACTCCATTTCGGCCCGTTAGTCATCAACTTTACCTGAAGAATCTACTCTGTTGGGAAGCTCGGCCTTCGGCCTCGCGTGTCTCGCCTCCCTGTTTCAAGTCTTCGGCCCTCAACGTAAGAAGCCCACTCTGTGTGAATTCTCGGCCTTCCGCCTTGCATGTTTTGCCACTCTGCTTCTGCCTTTCGGCCCTCATACTTACATGAAGAACCCGCTCTGTTAGGACGTTTTACGGAAGAACTGCGTAGCGAGACTTTTATCATTGTACATGTAATATTTTACGGGCTTTATTCGTCTAGAATCGGTACATTTGATATTCTGACATAAACTTAATCATTCGTTTTGAAAGCACGAGCACGTAGCACCAACTCCCGTTACAATCGGACACTTTTAATTGAAGTTGTAGATGATTATATATTATACCTAGGACAGACTGTCCAGTTAGGTAGGTCCAACTTCGAGAAAGGGGTAATTGTCGAATCCAACTCGGCTGGGCAGCGTTCGGGAAGCTACGGCACATCTTTTCGTCCAATAATCCGCGGTGTCTCAAGACGAGGGCCTTTGACCAGTGTGTGTTGCCAGTGATGACATATGGCACTGAAACGTGGTCGCTTACTATGAGCCTCATAAGAAGGCTCAAAGTCACCCAAAGAGCAATGGAGATGGCTATGCTGAGAAATGAGGCCATCCGCAGTAGATCCAAGGTAACCAGTGGGCGGGGTATATTGCACGTAGAACCGTTGGCCGTTGGGGAGGAAAGGTTCTCGAGTAGGATCGGGGATGCAAGTAAGGTCTATGAAACGGGGTGGTTTAATCCTCATACGCCATTCTAGGATTTAAGTTTCAGCCAATTGGGAGTCTAACAGCGTGTCAAGAAATTTAACTTAAAGCATAGCAGAATTGTAAACAGGTTGACAATTCATTATGTCAAAACCGAAGTATCATAATTCCTTCTGATTGTTGACGCTATTTTTGAGCACAACCTTTTCGCAATAAGTTCTACTTTGCGTGTACATCAAAATGCATTTGCGATACTTTGGCATTGTTTTTATTCATATGCTTAAATACAAAACAGCTGTTTCAATGCACACTTTGTATCGTCGGTGTACCATTTAGTTTTATCGTGTGTTATTTTTTAGGTAATTGTTGACCCTTCACACCATACAAACTGTTTGATATAAGAGATCACTTGAGCTGGGCAGCCCAATCGTCAGCATATACAGTTGGAGCATCTTAGATGTACACTTAGAAGAGGGTCGAAAGTCTGTACATGGAAGATATTCGAAAAAAGTTGGCTGGGGGTACTTAGAATCGATAACAGAAATCGTTTCAACAGTTTTAAGAATTTGTGTCTGTTTGTCTGTCTGTTTATATGTCTAGGCATCACGTGAAAACGAACGAATGGAGTATAATTTACCCTCATTAATATGGCAACTGGATCTTCGGCGACGACATAGCTCGGCCTTCGGCCTCGCATGCCTTGCCACTCTCCTTCGGCTTTCCAGTCATCAACCTTAAATGAAGAATCTACTCTGTTGGGAGGCTCGGCTTTCAGCCTCGCGCGTCTCTCCTCTCCGCTTCATGCCTTCGACCCTCATCCTTGAGAAGCCCGTTCTGTGTGATTATTCTCGCATGCCTTGCCGCTCTGCTTCCGGCCTTCGGTCATCATACTTACATGAAGAACTCGCTCTGTTGGGATAACGTTTTACGGCAGAACTGCGTAGCGAGACTTTTATCATTGTACAATGTACATGTAATGTTTTTGACGAGATTCATTCGTCTAGAATCGGTACATTTGATATTCCGAAATAAGCACTTTTTGACAATAGGATTTCTAGGGAATGTCATATTGACTGAAATCATTTCTTAAGGGGGTGTAAAGAAGGGTGATAGATTGTATCATCATCATCATCTGAGGCGTTATAGCCACGGGTGGGCCCTAGGCTAGCCTGGTCAAGCAAATATCTCCAGTCCGATCTATTCGTGACTTTCCTGCTCCAACATGTCAACCTTCCTGGTATCCACCTGACCTTGAGAAAGATTGTATGGGAAAACAAGTCATTCTAAGGCGAGAACGAATTATACGCGGACGAAGTCGCGGGCAAAAGCTAGTAAATAATAAATAGGGAAACGGTAACCTATCAAATAATTAACACAACAAATATTTTCTATGGTAATATATTATAAAACAATAGCAAATACTCAATTTGATTGATTGCATTAGCCACCGAATTTAAACGATAATTTTGTTAGAAAAGGTTAAAAAACGTTCATGATTAAAAACAAACTCTGTATCTTTTGAACCCACCCTTAACTTAAGATTCTTTTTTACTAGAAAATAAATAATGTCAACAATTACCGCCGAGAATGTATAATCCTCCTGGTTAGCGCTTAATCCGTTTATCATCACATTAATATGCTGCCCTCCCGCAGATTAACTCTGTATTCACCTCAAACTCAAATGTACGTATCATTCATCACTAAATGACATAAGTGCTACACATTGCATATTCACATTTACCGTTTTGCGATAGGCTTTTGTTTAAATACCCAACGTCCCGACATGTACGGTATTTGCTTTGGTTGGGGTTTAATAAGCGTTACAATATTTTTTAAGCCCTAATTTAGGTATAAAGGTTAATATTTTATTGTAAGAATTTCAAATTTATTTGTGGAGGATCCACAATAAAATCACCAACGTTTCTTTCGCAAGTTTCCTAATTTACAGACCATTTTTAAGCGTTACTTTTACAATATAAAACAGAACGGTACATCATATTAAATATAATGAAACGGGTCACTCACGTCTTAAAGGTCGAATATCGCTCGACATGTTTCAGACCGGTTCAATTGTGAAGAAAACGAGGGTAGATGCTCGCCGCCGCCGCCTCCACCCGCGCCGAGCAACCGAGCGGACAGGGCACGGGCACGCAGTGCTAAGAAAACCGCCGCCGCGATAGGTGCTCATGATTAAGGACCGCGAACCGGTCTGAAACATGTCGAGCGATATTCGACCTTTAAGACGTGAGTGACCCGTTTCATTATATTTAATATGTCTCAAACTCACGGGAGTTTTCTATATGAAGAACAGTACATCAACTTCGCTTCGCGCACTAAGACATTAAACTTGTACCATTTTAGAAATTACTGATACTACTCAGTCGGCTTTATTTTACCTTGACCTCCGTCATTAGCTATTTGTTTTCTTTCGTAAGTTTTTTTTAAATACCAATACCACGTCAGTGGCATAATATCGTACGGCCCACTTGATGGTAAGCCGTCACCGCAGCCTATGGACGCCTGCAACTCCACGGTTGTCACCAACGCATTGACGACCCTTTAAAAATTTACACTCCTTTAATGAAGAACCCCATACTGTAGTCCAGGTGTTCCCAAACTTTTTTTTCTCATAGACCACTTGTAATAGTTAACTGGTTCTGGTAGACCCCCTACACCACATTTCTACCATATTTTTCACGCCAACGTAGACCCCCGTCGCGTCTCCTGTGGACCCCTGGGGGTCCACCTGGACCACTTTGGGAACCCCTGCGTGTAGTCCCTCAGGAAAACGTTGGCATGGAGCTCATTTCACAACCTGAGCGTCCGAGGGAGTAATTGCATTGGTGTAATATTGATGCTCCCATCTTAAAAGCCGGCAACGTACTTACAACCCCTCTGGTGTCGCGGATGTCCATAGGCGGCGTTGATCGCTTACCATCAGGCAATTCGTCTGCTCTTTTGCCTCATAATTCTTACTAAAAATAAATAAAGAAAGCATTGCTTGCAAAACTAATTCATTATTAGTACTGTAATCTTATCCACCACCACTACCATATCAGCCAAAGAACGTCCACTGCTGGACATAGGCCTTCCCGAATATTCACGGGGGGTATATGCCATAATCGCCACGCTTGGCATGCGGGTTGGCGATCGCAGTATCTCCACCGCACTCCAGGGATGCTGCTGCCCATCCCCCGATGGTCTTGGTCGTTGTTTTAGGACATACCCGTGTCGAATCTTATCCTATCCTCCTCAATCTCACCATCACTCACCTGAGTGAATAAATCGATTTTTAGTGTCGTGTCATTTTGCCCCCGTCTCCCCAACAAATTGTTACCTAACCAAGGCTCTCGGCCAAGGGCAGCCGTGGCGTGTACCCTTGGCTTGTTATATTCGACATACCACTTGACTAGAGACTTGGTTTTGGGCAATATCGACCTTCCGGTCTATACAGGGTGTAACCGTGCTACAAAATAAAAACACAAAAAATATAAAATATCTAACAATATTTATTACTGTATTGCAAGTTACGCTTAGTTTGGGACTAGGTCAATTTGTGTAAGATTGTTCCCAAATGAAACATAAAACATTTAAAAATATATTTTTGGCCGAGTGTGACGAAGGTCTCCGTTTCAGCTGCGGAAAAAATGTTTTCGTAACGGCCAGCGGATCTTCGGATTTGATTTGATTGCTGTAGATGTCGCATTCTCAAACGATTCTCGTGAAATTTTGTGAGCAGGTTTGATTTATTTTATTGATTTTTCCACCAAATAAGTTTCTGGAATTTTAAAATAAAATCGCGTGGTCTATAACTCACAGAGCGTCTAGTTTAGTTTTGCCACATTATTTTTTTTTCAATGATAATTTAATGTTACATGTAGCTCAACTAAATAAGAACAGGGTTTATTACAAAGGTATTCATTCACACTCAATCACAAATAACTTCAGTTTTGTCTTACACGTATTTTATGCCAGGTCCATCGATAGTTGGCAATGATTGAAAAATCTACCACTTTACTTTGATGTAAATGAAGACACAATATCAACAAAAATCATTCATATTTATATTTAGTACATTCACCAGTTTCATTAAGGTATTTTCCCAATAAGAATTATATATATATTTCTTTCTTATTAGTATAGTACACTCCCAACATCCCCCCCCCCATCATCTCTGCTCACGTTGATAAATAATATTGATAAATTAAAAAATATTGGGGGACAATCTTACACAAATCATCCTAGTTCCAAACTAAGCAAAGCTTGTACTATGGGTACTAGACGATGATATACATACTTAAACATACATAAACTCACGCCTATATTCCTAAAAAGGGTTAGGCAGAGCACACGAACATTAATTTCAGTGCCTCATCTAGCAATTGTAGGTTTATAGATGGAGAAAATGTGATATTGCAGTGACAGGTTGCTAGCCCATTGCCCACAACACAGTTCAACCTGGTTCCCATAGTCGACTCTTATGACACCCAATGGAAGAAAGTGTGTGGTGCTATTCTAACCCAGCACCATACTTACGAGAATATAGATAAATAATTACTTAAATACATAGAAATCATCCAAGACTCAGGAACAAAATCATCAACTTCCACGAGAGAACAGATAACTCCAAACAAATATTTTCTTTTACTATTTCGTTTTCATTACCATCTATTCTATTATTATCTATAAGCCATTCCACCCCACCCGCAACAAATTGTTACCCAATCAAACCTAGGCCAAGGGCGGCCATAGCGTGCTTTCCTTAACTTTGCATCGCTCGTTCAGGCATAAGGCTAACCATTGGCCGTGGCTGGAGTATAAATAAATAATGTCAATAAGGCATTGAGCCACACTGATTGACAAAATTTTGACTTTGAAGTAAAGTTATGGCCATTGAAGAGGGCAAGCGTGGCCCAAGTGGTAAGAGGACGCCCTCCCGCTACCTGGACGCGAACCATTTCCGCCGATTTAAAGACGTTGGGCATAGACCCAGAAATGACACAGAACCGCCAAAAATGGCGTGAATGTATTAGGGGGGCCGACCCCGTATAGGGATAAGGCAAGGAGAGAAGAAGACTTATGTACCTATTAGTAGCACGACTTACTAAATGCTCAACTTCAAATATTAATAGGAAATACTCCTTAAACCTCTTTTCCCTGTTTCCTCGCCCAGTTTAAAACTTTTTAAGGCGTTCGCTAAAACTTTTCTAACCGGAACAAAATTCAAATATTCTGAAAACTTTTTACCCCATTATTTTCTTAACGGGGCCAAAAGGGAGCCAACAATTTCAATAAATATACGGCTATAACAGAACGCTCCGCCGACATTGTCGAATCAACCAAGACTTGTTAGACGGCACAACCAATTAAAAATAATGGTATTCTACATGACCTAAGTTCTTGTAAGAGAAAGTATGAACATGATCGCAAAATCAGATATTTTATTCAAATGTTCCTGAAAAATCAATTCCCGAAGAGAGTGGCATCACTTTTTTTCGTGCGCGTAAGCATGTCTCTTACATGGGAATGTGGTTAACAGAATCGAGGCATACTTCTTAAGCTAACTTCGACAGAATCCCAACATCTCCATTAAATTAGAAATCTGAAGATGCCAAACAAAACATACCTAAATGCCGAGATAAGACGAAACGTTGGAGAACAAAAACAGGCGATGTTTTTACGAAACAAGGATGTTGTATCATGTTACCAGAATGTATGGCTTTGTCTCGCATCGCTAAAATTAAAGTAAATGAAACACCATGTACTGGTAAAACAACGCTTTTTTGCTAACAAAGTAATCAAACACGTGAGAGCAGATTTTTAGGGTCCCGTACAACAAACGGAGCCTTATTTCTGTCACTCCACGTGTCAGTCTGTCCGTCCTCTGTTACATATGTTTTACAGCCAAACGGTTGGTACAGTTTTCAAATTTTCGCCCTATAAGCATCTTGTTGACCTAAATCCATACAAATTGTCAAAGTATATTTTAAAATGTTTTTCCCCCACTTCTATACACTTAAATAAGGGCGCCAAACAAAAGTCTTGAGGTCGCGTCGCGTGAGGTATTATTGTTTAGTAAGTTATGTAGATAAAGAGTAAGTTAAGTAGATTCTTTTATTACATTTAAGACAGTTTTTTTCTTGAAAATTTAGCTCCAAAGTATTTTTCGACTTCCCATTGACCTATGAACTAGAAAATTTGGAATAGTGACGCTGTCCCAATACATGGCAGTTTTAATATTAGTTATGTCATAATGATAGGGCTTAACAACGAGCGCTCGTGGCCCAGCGGCGCGTACGGCGTGCGGTCTGCGAGGTTAATCAACGTCGGCCCAGGTCAACTGTTGGATGGGTGACCGCTTTGAGCGGTTATTAGCTGAGCGCCCCCGTCATTAAAAGGCACGTTAAGCCATTATTCCTGGCTGCTGTCTCTGACCTTCGGGCGGCTTGAGGACTTCTTCAGTCAAATTTCCAACTCACGTGACATTCTTGACAAGCCTAATCCCAATAAGGTCTAGTTTCTCATAGGTTGGTAAGTCAGATGGCAGTCACTTGCGTAAAAAATAGTGGCTATATTAAGTAGTAGACCCTGGGAATGCAACTGTACTCGCAACGTTAGGATAATGATGATGATAGGGTAACCCCTATCATCATCATTATCCTAGCGAGTGCACGAGTTGACAACTCAAAACGTTTCATCTATTAGTTGTTAAGGTGCCAAACAGGACCTTTACCTTATTCAGATGTGTAACCATCCCGAGATAATTATATCCATTAGGTACGCAACATATTTTTAATGTCAATCATAGCACAAAACATGGAAGAACAATGAACAAGCATTGTTTTTCGGGAACAAAGATATCGTATCGTGTTCCAATAATGTATGGCTTTGTATAGACGTGTAAGTGGCCTGAAGGCGAGTGTTTGATTCTCGCATCGCTGAACTCGAATGAAAAATATACACTGATAAATACGAGTATATATTGGGAAAACATCTTAGATAAATTCACCTAGTCGTAAAGCGACTTCATAGCTTGTCAGCGCGAAGGCAAGGCGATACAGTTAACAGCAAAAGTGATGATCATTTTAGGAACTTGTTACTTTCACTATTTTGACGCACTATTGTTACGTTAGTGCGACAAAGTACTAAAATGATAATCTACATTTGTGTACTACTGTAATCTTGAATTTACGGCGTTTGGTTACATTTTTGAAATCAGCGCATATAGCCCGTTTATTTGGAACCCCACACGATAGGTTTCAGAGTTTATTTTTCCAAATTCTATACAAAAAATTGATAACGTCACACTCCCCTCTGCGCTAAAAGTCAAGATGGCTCTCTTTAAAATGTTCAAAGGGTTCAGAAGAATCACCCTACTAAAGGAGAACCGTTGATCATGAAACGCCGTGTATTGGACTTCTAGGCTTTGTGCAGACGCGAGTACTATATAAAAAGCAGTTATTGTCCGGTATGCGCGGAAGCGACGTGATACGAATGCAGTTATATTACTACTACGCAAATAATACTGACAGTTATCCTCTCAACTGTCTGTCTTCCTATAGACTTATTTTCGTTTTAGTTGTGTTTAACTCTAATAATAATCATGGAATAATATAATATACTCCTTTGTTGGTTACTCGGCGCTATAGTACATTACGATACAAGTGCAGAGAACAGGAAATTCGCAACGAGTGGTGATAAATTAAAACACGACCGAAGGGAGTGTTTTAAATCGACACGAGTTGCGAATTACCTATTCGCACGTGTATCGTACAACGTTTTACAGTACATGTGGCTCTTTAAAGTTTCGACATATGCACGTAATCTGCTGATTACCGCATTCGTGCGGTAATATAGCACCATATGTACTGTAAAATAACTAATTTAATAACCTGTGGAAAATGTTGTTGGTCACACACCTATGAATTGCTTATTTCCTATGCTTTAAGTCTGAAATTTTGTGTGTTACTGTTTTTTGGCCCTAATAAAAAAAAAACTGAGGATATCTGTGCGAAATCAGTAAGCTCACGGTAAGGGACAAAATACCACATACCGATCAGAACGTCGCCTTTCGGTAACCTTTTTAGGCGACTTCCTAACTTGGCGGGGCGGGAGCGATATGTGATAGATATTATGATCTTTGACTTGAGTTTACTGATTAGAGATTTACTCACTTGACGAAATACTGCCAGTACTACGTTTGCGCAGTACTTACAGAAGCGGGGAAATAGTGCATTCGTATTGGTTGACACTGACAGCTGACTTTTCTCATATCGTACCGCCTCCACATCAACAAGGCGCCTTACATGGAAATTATCGTAAGGTCATCATCAATCACCAAGCTGAGCTGGCCTTGAAACCAACTGAATGGTAATTCTGTACAATAAACGCCAATAATGAATGACAAACTTAGGACGCACGACATTTCCAATGTATGTAATATAGTAACGATAACGATCCGTGATGTTCAAATATATCTATGAATAAAATGTTTTACATTGTTGCGTAGAAATGTAATTATAGGCTTTCAAGAATCTGAATAGACTATGATGAAATATTAATGTCGATCGTTATATTTGTTTCTCTACTCCAGCATTATAATCTGTCAATTAAATGAATGACAGCAGCATTTAAACAATAAACTTACAAATGCAATTATACCTATACAACAGACAATAGTACATTACGATACAAGTGCAGAGAATAGGAAATTCGCAACGAGTGGTGATAAATTGAAACACGACCGAAGGGAGTGTTTTAAATCGACACGAGTTGCGAATTACCTGTTCGCACGTGTATCGTACAACGTTTTACAGTACATATGGCTCTTTAAAGTTTCGACATATGCACGTAATCTGCTGATTACCGCACTCGTGCGGTAATGTAGCACCATCTGTACTGTGAAAGTCATTATATGACTGGTGGGAGAATCAAAATAAATCCCATAGTATTATACAACTGTTATATTTTTTAATTTTAAAAAAGGGCACACGTCAACGATGAATGAATTCTGCCACCATACGAGTATCGATTTTTATTTTATAAGTATCAAATTATTTTGCTGTCATAGAAAAAATATTGTATGCAACGTTACATAAATAGGTCTTAAAATTCTCGAGTCTAGTAACAATGTTTTGTTACTTCTTTGCTGTTGGAAAGGCGCACTTTACATCGAGCTCAGTGTACAGTGCGTCATTGCCGCTGATGCACTCAACCTGAGTGGTTCGCGACTGTACAATCACATTCCTATATCACTAAAATGGTTAAAACTCACGTTTACTCTGTCACTCTGGGCGACATGTTTCGAACTCTTCGAAAGTTCTTCCTCAGGTTGTATCCATCAGTGGCAACGATGCACTCAACCTGATTCTAATTATTCGCGACAGTATTAGATTCCTATAACCACTTAAGCGGCCAAGTGCGTGTCTGGCCACGCGCAATTTAGTGTTCTGTAGCAGCTGTCCACCTGTGACGTTATGTGAATTTAAAACATCGAAAACTTATATTTACTCTAGATTTGGCATAACTTACAACATATCTCCAAGTACATTTCTTAAGGTCGGATATTACTAGTTAACTAGTAGCTGTGATAGTTTTTCCATTACACAACTAGGGTGGTAAAGCAAAGAAAGGCTGAGATTGCAGACTTTGCGGCCCGAGTTGTAGGCGAGGGTTGTATATTTATATGCGATCAAGGGCTTTATTTATTACCTACCGTGTTGTGTACATCATTTTATTACTACACTTGGCCAGAAAGCGGCTTTTTCCGTACGCATAGCGTGCAGTAAAAGCCACTATTTGGCAAAGTGTGGCATTATAGCTATTTACGATACAAGGGTTGTAAAATGTGTTGTGGCCCGAGCCGCAGGCAAGGGTCATAAATATGCGAGAGAGGGCTTTCTGTTTTACGACCCGTGTTTGTACACAATGTTATGTCACCACTAGGCCAAAAAGTGGGGTTTTTGGCAAGGTGTGGTGTAAAATTATATATATTAAAGATGATTTTTTCAGATTCCTTGTAGCAAACTTTTAGACACTGGGCTCCAACAAAGATGGGCATTTTGAAAATTATTATAACGCAAACCATTAAATACAATTTCATTTATTAAAAGCCCAACTTGGATGAGTTATTTTATATAGAAATCTCCCGTGAGTTTGAAACATATTAAATATAATGAAATGATTTTTCGGCGCTTGCCGTGGAAACCTTGGCAGGGCCCCAAGGTTTCCACGGCAAGCGCCGAAGGCAGATATAAAAAACTTCTTAAAGGCCATGTCTTCGCGGCTGTTACAAACAACTGGCGATCTCAGAGCTGGTGCTTACCTCTCGCAACGCATCTCCATAGCGATTCAGAGAGGTAATGCCGCCAGTGTAATGGGGTCCATGCCGCAGTCTGACCTAATTGATAGAGTCAGGCGTTACATTGCGGAAATCCATGCAAGCTTCTTGAACAATATTTCTTTGCTATTCCGCTAAAAAACGTGTAGGTCTATTAGTGTTAATGTATCCACTTGCGTATTTTCGCATGCGATTAATGCGCCCACCCTCCCTCCGCTCGCACAAACATGCAAATATCTACAAACACACAGAAAACACAAAACCTCGACACATGTTTCGTCTCTCTACGAGGCATCATCCGGAGATGCTGCTGGCAGGAGATGTTGCTTGCGCCACGTCCACCGAGCGTTTTGCTCTGCGTGGTCTTTGCGTGGTGAATATTGTTCAAGAAGCAGTCTGACCTGCATGCTTGAGGCGGTGTTCTTTTTGTAATACACTTAGCCATTAGGTATAGGTAGTATTTTTAGGTTGTGTTTTATTTGTAATGTTTTATTCGTATTAGTCGTATAATTTCATATCTTACTAAGTATATTTAATTAAGTTTGTCGTATTTATCAAATAAATACATTATACAAACCAAAAAAAAAAAATGAAACGGGTCATTCACGTCTTTAAGGTCGAATATCGCTCGACATGTTTCAGACCGGTTCGCGATCCTTAATCATGAGTAACTATCGCGACGGCGGTTTTTTGCTAAAAAACCCGACCCGTTTCATTATAGTTTATTTGGATCAATTATGTTAGTAAATCCAGACTTAAAAGCTAAAACAAAAATCGAATAAGAAAAATATTATTTTTAAACAAGCTATATAACGATACGATAAGTCTTGAAAAAAAAGTAGGAAAGATACAGATTTTTTTTCCCATACTACTAAACTTTTTGCTGGCGTAATTGATTATATACTTATATCCATACCAAATTACAGCTTTCTAGTAGTAACGGTTACTAAGCTAAGCCGTGGACAAACGGACGGACATGGTGAAACTGTAAGTTCCTTGTTTACTAGTGATCCCTTAAAACGGCGAAGACTCATGTATTAACTTGTTTATGCTAATTATGCGGAATGTTAAGATTTACTTAATACTAGGTCGATGTCGCCATCGAGGGCGCCTTGGGAGGCGCGTGTTTCTGTTCTCTGAACACTCGGACTGACAGTATATACGTAAGTTAAATCCGTCTAAGTGATATAAATTTTAACATGACTCACGAAAGTTCCAGTTTACATTCCTGCTCCTGAAACTGCAGTTGTTTTCACAAGCAGCCTGTATAATCCACCATTATACAACCACATTTATACACCATTTACTCAGAGCACTCCCACAAAGCCTATTGTCTCGCATTGTGTGAGACCTTAATGCAATGCTCAATCAACTTTACGGCTTGGTTACTATGAGCGGTGGTGGCATAGTGCGCCACATGAGTAAGCGAGAGACCTGTGTTCGGTCTCTCACTCGTACCTTTTTTTTTGTACAACGACGTTGTCAAACATGCTTACGGTCTTGAAGGTAAGCAGATACCATAGCTTATGGATGCTTGCAACTTCAGAATAATCTAAAGCACGCTGCCCCAACCCTTCATTGACTTCAAGATTTGTTGCTGATTGTTGGAGACATGCAAGTCCCTCATTCTCTAGTCTCAACACAGGGCGTCTTTGAGAGATACGCGTAACGGCGATATTACTCACCTCCAAGAACACAACACCCAGCAACCGAACAATTTAAAAAGACCGAATTTAAAACTATGATTTCAGAGTTCTAAATTTGGTATTTTTAAATGTTCGGTTGCTCACGTCCGCAAAGGGGACAAGAGCAACGCAAATACGCGGAACCCACGTCCAACAATTATTACGGCAAAAGGACACTTTTGAAGACGAGTGTAGCAGTAAACAATTATTTAAAACAAAACTCAAAAAGTTGCTATTAAATGCTTCAAACGCCAGATAAAGTAAATGCTAAGTATTAAATAGTTTAGATAAATAAATAAAATACTTATCTTGGGCCAGTCAGTTGTTAACTACAAATTTAGGATAAGTACTACTCGAATAGGTCATCATTAGATAAGTCAAATTGGTATATAAAACGAAGCGCGCATCTTAAAAACTTCACGTTCGGCGAAACGGCTATTAAAATAAATGTTTAATGTACATACTTTTTTCTGGATATATATAAAAAAAAATTACACCACAAAGTAAGTCACAGTGTTTTTTATAGCACCGGTCTTCTGTAAGCTAATTCCCCACTTTGGCGGCTCCAAATATAAGAGAGATCATAACATTCTACTGTGACTGCGCTAAAACTCCAGAACATAAATTGAAAAGATAATCGACGTCAAACCGATCGCCGCAGGCCTTCCGGAAAATTCCATCGACCTGACTCACTATCTCATTCACTCCCAACTTCTAATAGAGTAAAGTGACAAGGACAGATAAACTGTAGTTTAAATGGAGTGCATAGGGGTTCTTAGGGTAGCACATTGACGCTTGGCAAGAATTCAACTCTTTAACACAAAAAACAAGGATAAGTATAGATATATATATAGGGATAAGTTCGCCTTTGTACCGATATAACTGAATTTGTCTGTATTTTTATCCGTGTTTTGTGTACAATAAAGTATTTACATACATACATACATACATATACTGTCTGTGCAGTCGTTTTTAGGGTTCCGTACCCAAAGGGTAAAAACGGGTCCCTATTACTAAGACTTTTCTGTCCGTCCGTCCGTCAGTCTGTCACCAGGCTGTATCTCAAGAACCGTAATAGATAGACAGTTGAAATTTCCACAGATTGTGTATTTTTGTTGCCGCTATAACAACAAATACTAAAAACAAAATAATAATAATAATTAACGGGACTCACATACAAAAAAACGTGATATTTTAGCCCTTTTTCATGGCTACCACTCGCCGAGCTAGATCTCAAGAACCGTAATAGCTAGACAGTTGAAATTTTCACAGATTATGTATTTTTATTGTGGCTACAACAACAAATACTAAAATCAAAATCATAATAATAATTAAGGGGGGCTCCCATACAGCACAGTAGTTGTTGGCATTTTTTTTTCTGGTACGGAACCCTTCGTGCGCGGGTCCGACTCGCACTTGGTCGGTGTTTTGTATTTCTTATGACTTAGAAAATTAACTTGTTTACCATGAAAGCAGTATTGATGAAGATGAGTAGAGTATAATGTAGGTATTTGCAATATCGACCGTAGTTGTCCAATTGGAAATTCGACGGAAAGCAATCGGAGCTAGTCACCCGTGCCATCGGATGAAATGTCAAGAACACGAATGTCCGGTGGTTGGCGTTTAGCTCTGTTATTTCAAACGGAAAAAAAGTTTCCTGAAATTTATGGGCAGACGACCGCAGAATGGTGGCTGGGTGATTCAGGTAGCAAAACTTATGTGTAAGTAAAAACCGACGAAAACGAAAACAGTCGTAAATTTTAGGCTATAAAATGGAACTAAAACAAGTAAGTAGGCGCATAAAATTAGCGAAATTTGGACATAATTTGATTACTGTAACTTTCCTTTTCTATTATTAAAAGTATTGTTAGTTATACTTAAAATTAAAAGAATTAAACATTTTAAGGCTCCGCGTCAATGTTTTAACACCTCTGATGTAGTTATGTGCATAGAGAAGCCGTTTAATTTTTAATAATTTATCACCATATTGCAGATCTCTAAAGTCACAAATATGGGTAATTGACTACATTTCATTTTATAAGCAGGGTTTTTTTCCGATAATGTCAAATAAAGGATAAAAAGTTAAGTAAAACCACATTTTTAAATTCTCGAAAATATCCCAATTTCATATAAATAATTCAAATTCAAAAGTTGCTTATTCTAAAAGAGAGTAAGTGACAAATAAGGCGTCACAGCGTAACAAAACATACAGAAGCACTGTTACTAAGACTTTACTAAAGAAAGTGAACTGCTAATCTTTTTGTGCGCTGTGACTGTCACAATTTCGTAGTAATTACGTCATTACTACGATATGGGCTTTCTTCACATTGTCGTGAATATTTAGAAAACTAATAGCTATAAAAATATGAAAAAAATATTTTGGGGTTTCTTGTTACGAAATTAACGAAATGAGTTAAGCTTTCATACTTCTTAAAAATTTGAAATGTTGTCAATTATTGGAAAACCAAATACATAACTACCTCAAAAGTGTTTAATTGATGCCGTCAACATTTTATTAGTACTAATTAGTGCTATATGAAACAAAAAATATCCACGATAATTGATTAAATGATATTTTCTCTTATCATAATACAGGTACTTTTAAATAAATAAATAAATATTAGGGGACAATTTTTACACAAATCGAACTACTCCCATAGTAAGCTCAATAAGGCTTGTGTTATGGGTACTAGACGACGATATATTTAATAGATATATACTTAAATACATAGAAAACATCCAACTCTCAGGAACAAATGTCCCTGCTCACCACAGAAACAAATGCCCTTACCGGGATTTGAACCCGGGACCTCTAGCTTCGGAGGCAGTGGCACTACCAACTAGGCTAAACAAGACGACAAACTTTTACAAAATTATTTAGTTTAGGTTTTCGTTTTTTCAACATTGACGCGGAGCCTTAAAATGTTTAATTCTTTTTATTTTAACCATAACTCATAACTGACAATACTTTAAATCATAGAAAAAGAGTTACAGTTATCGAATTATGTCCAGGTCTTGCTAATTTTATGCGCCTATTTAAAGTATTTGATTCATCAAATGTAAGAACCCTTAACTTGGCAACGTCCTCTGGGTTTCCCACACTCTTTGACCGTCTTTTTGTATTTTCTTCTTGGCCAGTATGAGTATCACTATTCAGCGTCACCAAGGCTTGAATTAGGGACATTCTCTATTTCTTGCCAAGTTAAGGGTAAAAAGGGCATACAGAGATTTAGGTTCTGGTTTTTTCTGTGGATAGTAGGTAACCTAAGGTTTACAAAGCCTACAAAGGCCAAAACAGGTGACTGACCGTTCGTGACCCTTATTACAATGAGAATAAAGCGCACCAATGATAAGTTAACTATGTTGGCGATGGTACTTGTTGGTCGGAATCACATCTACATAAAAGGCGCCTCCGTTTCTGTAAAACTTTATACTAAAAGCATATTAATTAATTTATTAAAAAAATTAAATAATTAAAATCATAAGTTATTAACTTACATGCTCACAAGCCGTATTTATTATTTATTTTATCGTATGGCATTTATTTACGAACCGTGAGATCTTCGAGAAGACAAATACGGTTGCCCGTTTTTGTTGCACTTTTAGCACCAACCAGGGGTCACGTGTAGGGTAACGGTGGGTACTCCCTACGGACGTAGGGCAACTTCGACCCCCCTTTGTCAAGTGAGTGGGCAACTTGACTGCTAGAAGTTCTCAAGCCGCCCGAAGGCCTCTAACTTGGCTTAACGACTGCTATCGTAGACAGCAGCCGGGATCAACGGCTTAAGGTGCCTTCCAAAGCACGAGAGCGCTCAGTTAGTAACCACTCAAAGCGGTCACCCATCCAAGGAGTGACCTGCGCCCACATTGCTTAACCTCGCATACCGCACGCGGTACGCGGGCGCCGCTGGGCTACGAGCGCTCTCACAAGCCGTTAAGTATTACCATAGGAGGGACGATTTTAGTTTTTTCAACTGCAAGCCAACAAAGAATTCCGTTTTCCATTAACTTTTCCAGAACTGGATCTCCAACCGCATAGATATGCGCAGACACCGTGAACCGTTTTACACAAAATGCAACTGCAACGAAAAATTCTATCGCAACCACGACGACAAAGTTAACGTATCAGTTCCGGAGAACCTTTTATGTTAACTTTCGATGCTGGCATATATATAGTAGCGGTAGTTTTGAATTTGTTTAAACGCAAAAATAAGTTTGTAATATTTTTGGGATTGGAGCTTAAATATTATGAGGAATATACCTATTGCAAGTTTAAAAATTCATCTGTGTTTTCCAGTGTTTTTTTTTTCTTCTACATTATGCTTCTGTTGCTTCAAAGCGAGTTTCGTATTTAATCATAATTTACTGTTGTAGCTAAAATAGTTAAAAGCCATTCTTATAAAATACTACCGTATATTTAATTGTATTCTTATTTTGATTTCACTGCCGAGAAAGGGAGGGGAATGCCTGGAAATTGTAAAATGTGTAAAGTATACATTTGATCAAATTGAAAATGTACGAACAAGCTCTTAAACATACTTGTTTAAAAATTATACAAAAGTCTACACGCTAACGTTTTCATTAAACCTTTACAAAACACAAATCTCAGGGCTAAAAGTGAATTCATTAAGGGATCTGTAAACAGTTTAAGTTAGGATTCTTCACACCAGCAGGCGTGATTTTGGGTGTTTGCACAATTTGGCAAATGTTACGAACTTTTGGCAGTGTGTAGAAAACTTCCAGTGAAAACGTTTTGGGGCAATTATCGCATAATGTTGAAGGTAGTTTATGATATAAATGCAGTATTATAATGCTCTTGTGTTATTGGGTCAGTAATGAGAATTGAGATCAAATATTACCAAAGGACAAATATTCATAGAAAATGATAATTAAACTTACTACCTAATAAAATATTTTTATAATTTGATACGAGGTAAAATCTTTAACCCCTCGTTGCTGGCCCTCATACCATTTCGAGTACCCCCTGTCACCAGCATTCAACTGCGTCCTCGCCGGCCTATACTATTCGCTGTTCCAGCGGCGCGGACGCACGCTCTATCCTATTCACCGCTACATCGTGGGTTGGCTCTTTTGAACGATATCCTCAACAGCGATAGCAAACTGGATATATTTTGCAGTGCTGAATCCAGTTTCCTAACGCTCAGCACCCGGTACTTGGAGTCTATTACCACTCCAAGCTCCATCCAAGAAGTTTGAAGACCAATTTTTCACTCGTGGATGTAGCTTGGTAAGCTACATATCCAATAGCTCCCTTCATTTTTGTTTTTTTAGTCTTGTAAAATGTAATGTAATTTATAAAAAATGTCACTCCTGTTTATACGTTTAGCTAGTCTGTAAGTGTTAGCCTAAGGAATATATAAATAAATAAATAATTGTTTAAGTTTCAGCAATAAATTAATTATTTTATTTTAGACTGTGATAAATTAAATTAACCGTAGTAATTAAATCGACTAAAATATTGTATCTTATTGTTGTTAAAATCATCATCATCATGTCAAACGAAGGACGTCCACTGCTGGACAAAAGTCTGGACCAAAGATTTCCATAATGACCGATCCTGCGCCACCCGCATCCAGCGGACACCCGTTGCGTTGTTTAAATACTCGTCAATAATTCAATAAATAGGAATAAAATTACGACTACACAAGAACTTATAAAAAAAGTTACAAGCAAACTTCTTCCGAATTATATATTTATTTTGTCCGAGGCTACTGCTTTCATCTCCGTAATTGTCGTTAGTGTTCCCGTTATGGATAACACCCAATCTTGTTACTAAATGTGCGTGAATTTGAGCACACCATTCATATAGTTGTAAGATATTGCCACAGGCTTTTATCTTATTGCGCTTGGCATCGTCGTAATATTTACTGCTGAAAATATATAAACGTTATATTAAGAAAAAGCATAAGTATATTTATTCGTAGAAAATGAGTGTACATATAGGATCTTATAACTTATTTTGGCGTCACCATTTTCACCCTAAGACACAAATGTATGTATGTATGCATGCATGTATGAAATGCTTTATTGTACATAAAAAACGGCAAAATGAAAAACAAACAAAAAGTATAAGTACAAAGGCCAGCTTATCCCTTTAACGGATCTCTACCATCTAACCGGTGGCTGTGGACAATTCTATATTATCTACATTAAGTAAATTAACAAGGTACTTACTGCCTTATTGTTTGCGTGTAAATCGTTCATGCACAGTCTTCCCGACATTTATGAAGCTCTTTCAAACGAATTATTTGAAAGCCTACTTATTTATTAATGGGTCTGAGCGTTTCCTTCTAAATTTGCTAAGTGGGTATTTACTCTGTAATAATGTGGATTTCCTGTTAACGTGTCTATTTTTTGTAAAAAAAGAATGTGCGAGTTTATCAAACATTAAACAATTTTTATACACAAAATAAACTAGTCCCATAGTAAGCTCAATAATGCTTGTTGTATAGGTACTGTACTAGACGACGATATTATGTAATAGATATGTACTTATATATATTTCAATAAACAGAAAATATCCAAGTCTCAGGAACAAATGTTTCTACTCGCCACAGAAACAAATGGCCTTACCGGGATTCGAACCCGGAACCTCTAGCTTCGGAGGCAGTGGCACTAACAACTAGGCTATAAAAGCCGACTAAATGATTAGGGTTCCGTTGTAAACAAGGAACCCTTATAGTTTTACCATATCCATCCGTGTGTACACGGCTTAGCTAAGCTACTGTTTAGGCATTGTAATATTTCAATATGAAGGTAGATAGCAAAGTCTCAGTTTTTCGGCGGATTTGACGGGTAGATTCTCGTCGATCAGACTTAGCTTTCGGAGCATCACGCACGGACGCGCGGCTTACATATGTTGTTTGTAGCTAGTTGGGAAAATACGTTTTAACTGTTTTTAGAACTATTCTTTGTCTTCTTATTCTCGAGTCGATGGCTCCGAGTTAGATTGCGTTGGACCAGAAACCAGCGACGTCTATTGCGTTTTGCTTTGCGACCATCAAATCGTCAACAGTGCAGGATGTAGGGTATGCTGGGCACTGTGTGAGGTGTTCCGTAGTTTGCGGCATGGCACCGCTCCACACAGGCTTTTAGAACTATTGTAAGGTTTACTTAAAGATACTTCCCTGTATATGACTTACCAGTTAATAATCGCGTGCTAAACGATATCTCTGCTATAGTTCATGAGAGCGGCTCGCGACCTTATCTTAGAGAGGGCTGATAAAAATGGAGGGCAAGTGTGTTTAAGTTAAAGGAGAGTTCCGTACGTACGGGGTCAAACGAAGGCCATTATCAACAAATTCTTACACAACGGGGTACTTTCCACATGTTAAAACTTATAACATGGTATTACAATGTAATAATTTAATTTATTTATTTAATAATAATACTATAGATGAAGACAGATATAATATATAAATACATAGAAAACATTCCAACACTCAGGAACAAAATATTCGCTCGTCACATAAATAAATTCCCTGACTGGAATTCGAACCACCGGCTTCGTAGGCAGGCTAGGTCCACTACCAACTAAGCCAAAGTCGTCGTCTAATATTCATGCTCATGACACCTTTATTCGCCTTTACCGGTATTCGAACCCATGATCATCAACTTCATAAGTACGGCTAGTAACCACTAGGATAAGGCTGGTCGATATTTTATGTATCAACACGATAATCGCATCCTAAGGAACCCTATAAAAGCAAAAAAACGCAACACCTTCGGAAAATCTTTTCTCATACACCCAACTCTCAAGATTTTAGACTTTAAACACGCAGGGTAAAGTCTGAAATCGATTGCAGCAAAATTGTTCAGAACACAAAAGATTTATTGCGTTACGAGCTAGCCGACTGTGAATGAAGAGGGTTATATGGTTTGCGGATTTGGAGGTTTTTGGACAAAATTAATTTAACGCTACGAGGGTTCTGAATGTGTCGAGATCAGGTTATGCTGTGAAGGGTTTGGGATGATCATTTGGGCTAAGAGTGACTCTTTAGATTATGGTGTACACGTTTCTACCCGCTAGTCAGGTTCTCTAGCGCGTTTTTACTGTACAGCAGCAAAGAAACGTGACCCCCCGTGCATAGAAGTTTGTATGCAAGTTGAGTCAGGAATCTTTGCAGCTGACTATACATTGGAAAACGTATTGACTGAGGAGCCGAGCAGTAAGTAAATTATGGGCATTTTCAGACATAAGCGTAACTAATCAGTAACTCGTTAAGAAAAAAAAAGCATATAACTATCGAACTCCTGCTCACAAAATTGTAAAATACGGGCATTTTCAGAAATGAGAACTCAATTAGCGTAAGTTTTTAAAAAAAAGTTAATCAATGTCAGTTTTGTGACGATATTTGAGCATGGAAATTTAAGAAAACGTATTATTTTCGCTTTTTTGTTGTGTAACAACGTATATAATTGACCGAGCGAGCGAAGAGTCTCCGTTTCAGCTTTCGACCAAAATTCTTTCGTTAGTCGGTCTGTCCGGAAGTTTTCCTCTAGAGATCGCATTTTTCAACCGATTCTCGTGAAGTTTTGTGACCAGGTTCGATAATTACAATGACCGGTCCTGCGCCACCCGCATCCAGCGGACACCCAAATAAATTTATACATATATTCATAAAATTTTATGCTTAAATATAGTCACAAAAATGACATTGGTGACATATATTATGTACATATCAAGTAATTGAGTACACTCATTTATGAAAAACGCGTATGTAAAAATTATGTGAGCACGTTCGATAATTATAATTATGGTTGTTTGTTGATTTAGTTTCTGGCTTTTTTTCAAAATTGCGGGTCCAGGGAGCTTGCAAGGTCTTACAATTTATTTTACTCGGCTTAGTGGAATAATTAGGGTACGATTTATACTCCCCCTAGTACCTCCAATTTTTATAGATAAATCTTTTTTTTTTCGGCCTTTTTAGCCTAGTTGGTAGTGTCATTGCCTCCGAAGGTAGAGGTCCCGGGTTCGATTCCCGGTAAGGGCATTTGTTTCTGTGGTGAGCAGAGACATTTGTTCCTGAGACTTGGATGTTTTCTATGTATTTAAGTATATAGCTATTAAATATATCGTCGTCTAGTACCCATAACACAAGCATTATTGAGCTTACTGTGGGACTAGTTCGAGTTGTGTAAAAAATGTCCCCAATTTATAAAAAAAAAACTGATCGTAAAGTTGCATGTTTATATACAGTATATGGTTGAAGAACTTTATTCTGATAAAGAATTTACGAAATTAACATACATAAGACCACAATACCTATTTTTAAACAAACTTCAAACTAACATGCAGACAATTCATGATAACTGACATTTATTTATAATACTGCTAATCATTAATTCTAATGTAAAGTGGGTATAAGTATCAAGTAGTTTACCGATTTTGCACCTTATTGCTCAAATAATAGAGTCAGAAAATGACGACCACTTTTTTGGCTTAGTGTACCTACTGGGTTAATATAAGTAAATGATCCTGCTGCGTAAAATGGAAAAAGAAAAGGAATGAAAGGCATAATGATGAAACGAAATGCCGATTCAAACTTTCTTGGAAGTAAAATTTTAGTAAAAGACTTTTATATTTTAGTACAATCGGTAAAAAAGGTGTCTCAAGAAATGTAATTTTTGGCAGAAATATATCTAACATTGAAATGTGGTTCAACATTATTTGAGTCGTTACTTGAACATGGGGTCTTAATCTATACATACAGGGTGTCCCAAGAAGTAGTGATATACTGAAGCTGGGAGGTAGATGACCTAGAGGGCTATCTGAATCACCCCCATGTATGTTCCGCGATTTTTAGTATTTTCGGAGTTATGTTTTTTTTTAATTTTTCACCTATCGCCGCGTACGATGAGATTTTTATTTATGGTGACGTGAATTATTGCGGTAGATGCTTGATTTTTTTTTGTGTGCTAAGCTGATATTCAGTATGGTAACATTTACTATCGTTAGATCTTTGAATGGCATAAAAAAAAATTAAATGCCAAGAAAGATAAAATTACCCAGTATGTTCACAACTTCAAGGGCCCTTAAAAAAATAAAATCAAATAAAAAATAATTACCGATTGGCTTTTAAAAACTTGCTCTATCTACCAGGTAGCTACCCTGATAATTTCATTTTATTATTAATAAGGCTTCAATCAAAAAATTGAAATCTAACTGTGGTAAGTGCAAAATTTTTATTTACATAATGATTAATGCGAGCAAAGTAAAACCAATTACAAGGTGTTTAATTACAATAAATTTTCAAAATGGCCCCCCTGTTGCTCAATGCAAGTGCAACATCGCCGGAAAAAGTTGTCTTTTAAACGTCTGAATGCACTTCTATTATTTTTAATGGTTTCTTCTGCTACTCTCAATTTCCGGGTTAACTCGTCCAAATTGCGGCATTCTCTCGAGTAGACGAGGTCTTTGTAATATCCCCATAGAAAAAAATCTATGGGGTTTAGGTCGGGGGAACGTGGAGGCCAGGCTATAAGGCAGGCGTCACCCCGGCCGCAACGACCAATCCATCTTTCAGGGTATCTTTGATTTAAATAGTTTCTCACGTCCAAGGCAAAATGGCATGGTGCACCATCACACTGCAGTACTATTTTTCTGCGTGTCTCCAAATCCACATCTTCTAACAGCAGGGGCAGATCGACGCGTAGAAAATTTAAAAAGTGATTGCCGCCCAAGCGGTCTGGCAGCTGAAAGGGCCCGATTAACTTACCGTTAAGTATGCCAGACCAAAGGTTAACACTAAAGTGTTCTTGGAATGTCGATTCCCTTTTTAAATTCGGATTTTCAATTGCCCATGAGTGAGAATTGTGCATATTAAAAATCCCTTGCGTCTAAAGTGGGATTCATCCGTCCACAAAATTTGGTTAAAAAAAAATCGTTTTCAGCTTGTCTCCTCAGCATTTCCTGACAAAATTCAATTCGCCGATTGTAATCTTCCGGTTTCAACTGTTGCACTTTTCTAATGCGAAATGGATTATATCCTACGCTCTGTAGTGTACGGTGTACCTGAGATTTAGAAAGTCCGGTACGACGTTCCGTAACTCTCACACTAGTCGATGGGTCTCTTTCTACTTCTTCAACAACTGCATCTACTACATCAGGATCCGGCATAGTGGCCATACGGCCTGATTTCGTACCCGGTATGAGACCTTCCAAATACGCATTATGTACTCTTAAGATCATGCGATAGTCAGGAAACGTTTCAGGTTGAGGCCCGCCTCTTCGTTCCACATGTTCCCGGTACAGCCTTGAAGCTTCCGCCGCATTCCCCCTAGCATAACCGTAATAGTAATGCATTTCTGCGTAATCACGTGAAGTAAACATGATCACTTACACGCAAACTCAAGTCCAGTTAAATGATGCCAACTCGTCGATTCCAGGTAATAACACTAATCCAAATCGTAATGCAAGTCAAAGTCCATACGAATAGCCAAAATGATTAGGGAAACGAACAATTAGCAGTATTAAAACACATTTTTAAATTATTGAAAAATAACAACGATGACCAAACAACGTGAAAATTTTCTCATGTTTTTCTATTGATGGCCAGGTGCGTGATTTAGAACGAAATTTATTTAGAAAGGTTTTGCTTTGCTTGCATTAATCATAATGTAAATTAAAATTATGCACTTACCACATTTAGATTTCAATTTTTTGATTGAAGCCTTATTAATAATAAAATGAAATTTTCAGGGTAGCTACCTGATAGATAGAGCAAGTTTTTAAAAGCCAATCGGTAATTATTTTTTATGTGATTTTATTTTTTTAAGGGCCCTTGAAGTTTTGAACATACTGGGTAATTTTATCTTTCTTGGCATTTAATTTTTTTTTATGCCATTCAAAGATCTAACGATAGTAAATGTTACCATACTGAATTGGCCTATCTATCAGCTTAGCACACAAAAAAAATCAAGCATCTACCGCAATAATTCACGTCACCATAAATAAAAATCGCATCGTACGCGGCGATAGGTGAAAAAAAAAAATCATAACTCCGAAAATACTAAAAATCGCGGAACATACATGGGGGTGATTCAGATAGCCCTCTAGGTCCTCTACCTCCCAGCTTCAGTGTATCACTACTTCTTGGGACACCCGTATAATAAAGCTGAAGAGGGTCGAAAGTCTGTACATGGAAGATATTCGAAAAAAAGTTGGGGATACTTAGAATTGATAACAGAACACGTTCCAACAGTTTTTAGAATTTTTGTCTGTTTGTCTGTTTATCTGTTTATCGTTTGTCTGTTTATAAGAACACGCATCACGTGAAAATGGCTTAACGGATTTTGATGAAAACTTTACTAATCTGTCGAGTAAATACCCGGCCAGGTTGTGATGGTTGTCGCTGAGGGCGAGCCATACATATCCTTCCGCCTGAAGGGCGTAGTAGGGAATTTCTATTAGGTGGAAGAGCAAACACAGATTGACTAAATAATAAAGATGGGTCTTTTACGCCCTTTATGAATAAAACCTTATAGCTACGAATCGTTACGCGGATAGCAAAGGTCCCGTTGGACGTTACGACGACGAGGGATAGCTACGGGAAGTCTGGATGGCGGATTGTTCTCCGGAGAACAGGGGAACCCTGCAGAACGCACCCGGTGGTCGCCCGCGCCGCTACTGTCAGGGGTGATCGGGATGAGGAAGGAAGGCAAAACCTCAGGGGCTAACTACGCGGAGGAGACGCGCGGCCCAAGAGGGGTCCCTAGGGTACCTAGGCACGTATCCAGTTCGCCCGCACCGCGCTCTAGGCTGGTCAGCCCTTGTTCCCACTGCGGAGTCGAAACAAAGACTGACTACTCGCATTTTTTTTTTTTTGACCTGACTGTGGCTTTATAGGCCGAGCCCATTAAAGCGATAGGAATACGCGGTGGGAGAGTTGCCTGGGGAAAATCCAGGGGAAAACCTCCGACACGACCGCGTGGGCGATTTTAAACACTGGAATACTCTAAGAGTTTGCGCTCCAGTGAGATTGGTTGAACGGTTTCAACCAAATCTAGCGTGTGAGTGGAATCGAGCTACTGGAAGTTTTTTCGCTGGTTCACTAAACCTAGCCTAGCTGAGAAGAGTCCAGCAAGAAACTCAGCTAGGCCCGACCTGCGTCGGACTGACTCTACCCGGTATGCGGCGGTACCGGGACGAATAGGGACTATATGTGTCTGTGTTGTCGCGATCGCGCGGTGGACGTCCCCGCCGGCGGGAAAGCCTAAGTGTACGCGTCGTGTCTGAGTTGGACGCCGTAAGCGCAGCGTTCCACCTTTCGATGGACGCTGTGATTACGTCGTCCGGGTCCGTGAGTGTGTGCCTAGGACGCCGGACCGTGCGGCCCCTAATCAGTGATCGCCGAGTTACGACAGAGGGGGGAGGGATGGGAACGAAGTCGACAGCCTTCCTAACTAACGGATTCCTATGATGGGGAGCGTTGTCAAAATAACGCCTGGCAGTCTGCTTAAAGAAACCATACATGGTGCTAATCCCCATGTCGTGGTGCAGGCTGAGGTTCGACTGGTACCACGGGGCACCAGTCGCCCTACGGAGAAAACGATTTTGAATGACCTGAAGCGGCTTGAGCGATGTCATAGGCACGTGGGCAAAAGCTACACTTGCATAAGACATGATTGGACGAACACAAGTTTTGTAAAGTGTCAGCTTATTTCTAAGCGACATTTTACTAAACTTGTTGATCATCGGCCCAAGCCTTCCTAGCACGAACAACGCACGGTTGCGTACCCTACGGATGTGGCTGCGGAAAGTCAGTTTCCTGTCGAGGGTCACTCCAAGATATTTGACCTCGTTGGCCCAGGGGATAGGCCGGTCAAACATTTGGATCGGAGCCACCCGCCTTTCTGTGCTAACGCAGTCAGAAGGGTGGAAGACTATTGCAGTGCTTTTCTCCGGATTGACTTCGATACGCCAAAGATTAAACCAACGACCAAGGTCGGTGATTGCCTCCTGTAGATATCGCCGGATAAAAGCGTACTTACAATGAGTCGTAAAGAGCGCGGTGTCATCCGCGAACAACCCCAGATGGACTTTAGGGTGCCTGGGAATGTCATTCGTGAATAACGAGTACAGAGTGGGGACTACTCGCATACGGCGCTCGCGTCCTTATATAGCCGCCGGCTCCGGTGTGCGCGCGGGGCAGGGCCGGCCGCGGCCCCCGCTCCCCGCGCGCCGCCCGCGTGCGCCGCCTGCCATGCGCGCTTCACGTGGTGTGCGCCGTGCTCCGGTTGCGAGGATGGTTCCTCGCAAGGTTTTAGGCTATAAAAATTGTGCAAATTTGGGTTTAAAGGGGGTAAAAAGAGGGATTGAATTTTGTATGGGAACTCCTATCATCCATGAGTTAAAGGAATGAAAATTGGTAAGCATATACTTGACGACAAAAGAAAAACATCCTCATTCAAAATTAGTGAAATCTTAAGATAGAAACTGAAAAAAAAAAGTAACCTCAAGCGCTGCGCCGCAGCGCTGCCTAGTGTGCGCGCTAGCCACCACGGTCTCTTCAAATTTTGAACACTATTATGATTTATTCCATTAATTAACTGTGACACTAAACTCCAATATCAGTACCGTTTTCTAGATTCAAAAACTACATATATAACTTTGTAATCCCACTAATATTATAAATGCGAAAGTTTAGATGTTTGGATGTTTGTTACTCAATCACGCAAAAACGGCTGAACAGATCAAGATGATTTTTTGTATACTTAAACAGTTTATAATCTGGATTCACTTATAGTATACTTTTTGTCCCGATAATCACCCTCAAAGGGATGAAATCGGGGGTGCAAATATGGTCTATGAAACTGGTGATTTAAATCCTCATTCGCCATTCTAAGCTTTAAGTTTCAACCCATTGGTAGTACAACGGCGTGTCAATAAATTTAACTTAAGCCATAGCAGAATTTGAGGTATTGTAAACAAGCTGACGTTTCGATATGTCAAAGCCGAAATATCATAATTCCTTCTGATTGATGACGCTATTTTTGAGCATAATAACCTTTCAGCAATTAGGTCTATTATTGCGTGTAAATCAAAATAAATTTGCGATACTTTGGAATTGTTTATCTTCATATGCTTAAATACAAAAACAGCTGCTTCAATGCAGTCTTTGTGTCGTCGGTGTACAATTTAATTTTGTCGTGTATTATTTTTTAATGTAATTGGTGACCCTTCAGACTATAATAACTGTTTGATATAAGAGATCACTTGGGCTGGGCAGCCCAATCGTCAACATTGACGGTTGAAGCACCTTAGATCTATGCACAAAGTACAATTTATATACTGAGATGGAGATACCAGTGAAATACTCCACATAGATCGTAGCGCCGTTGTGTATTTAGTAAGAACTAACCGCACGACCGCTGCATCCCTGTCACTTCAATATGCAAGTGCGATAGAGATAGCACCAATTGACATCTGGTACAAATAAGTTAAAATAACATTTCCATAGAAAAATTCGTACTTCGAGTTGAAAGGCCACTCTGCTTCCTCCTTTCGGCCCTCATACTTACATGAAGAACCCGCTCTGTTAGGACGTTTTACGGAAGAACTGCGTAGCGAGACTTTTTTATCATTGTACTTACATGAAATATTTTACGGGCTTTATTCGTCTAGAATTGGTACATTTGATATTCTGAAATAAGCTTAATCATTCGTTTTGAAAGTACAAGCACGTAGCATCAACTCCCGTTACAATCGGACACTTTTAATTGAAGTTGTAGATGATTATATATTATACCTAGGACAGACTGTCCAGTTAGGTAGGTCCAACTTCGAGAAAGGGGTTAATCGTCGAATCCAAGTCGGCTGGGCTGCGTTCGGGAAGCTACGGCACATCTTTTCGTCCAATATTCCGCGGTGTCTCAAGACGAGGGTCTTTGACCAGTGTGTGTTGCCAGTGATGACATATGGCACTGAAACGTGGTCGCTTACTATGGGCCTCATAAGAAGGCTCAAAGTCACCCAAAGAGCAATGGAGATGGCTATGCTGGGAGTATCTTTGCGTGATCGTATCAGAAATGAGGCCATCCGCAGTAGAACCAAAGTAACCGACATAGCCCTCCGAACCGCTAAACTTAAGTGGCAGTGGGCGGGGCATATTGCACGTAGAACCGTTGGCCGTTGGGGAGGAAAGGTTCTCATTTGGGATCGGGTATGCAAGTAAGGTCTATGAATCGGGGTGGTTTAATCCTCATACGCCATTCTACGATTTAAGTTTCAGCCAATTGGGAGTATAACAGCGTGTCAAGAAATTTAACTTAGAGCATAGCAGAATTGTAAACAAGTTGACGATTCATTATGTCAAAACCGAAGTATCATAATTCCTTCTGATTTTTGACGCTATTTTTGAGCACAAACTTTTCGCTATAAGTTCTACTTTGCGTGTACATCAAAATGCATTTCCGATACTTTGGCATTGTTTTTATTCATATGCTTAAATACAAAACAGCTGTTTCAATGCACACTTTGTATCGTCGGTGCGGTGGCGGCTGCTGACTACGAGAACCGGTGGTGCGCTAATTTATGGATTTATGAAATACTATAATATATAACTCAAAAATTGCAATACAACTACATTTTCCTACTAACAATCAAATTTTATATGTATTAAGTACCTCAATCCGTCGATTTTGATTTCTGGAAAATGGTTTTATATTAAGGCATGACCTTGGCGGCCCAGCCGATTTTATTTCTAATTTATCAATCACTAAAAGTTTTAATATTGTTTTTCATATTCTCGATATTCAAGTTCACACTTATTTTTTCCATTAAACACATAGTCACACTTACTTTACAAAACAAACAATAAACACGAATTACGAATAATGGCGCGATACGAGAAAAGTGAAGTGCAGGCCATGTTATTAACCAACTAAGCCAACTTGACAATTGAAGCGCAAGAAAAGGTTTATATTTTGAGCGTTAACTTCACTTGGTCGGGTAATATCGCCGCCGGTCCCTCATGTCGTGTGGGCTCCGTGCGCCGCACGAGATTTACCTTTTTCTTCATTTAGTTTGTACGGAGTATCTTCCGTCTCACGCGCCCGGCGTTCTAACGCGATTCTCATAGAAATTGTACTGGCTAGTGCGTGCGCTCCACGAAGCGCACAGATAAGTTTTTTGAGACTGAGCGAAAAATAATTTTATAGACTACGACAAAGCGTAGTGGTTTCTTTGCATTTTTTTAATGTAATTTATGTATGTATATTACAGATTATTGAGATTGTTTTATTGATGACGATGGTATTGATGGTGTTAAATTTTTGGTAGTGCAACGCACGAGTGCACTCAAGGTACAGCCGCCACTGCGTCGGTGTACCATTTAGTTTTATCGTGCGTTATTTTTTACGTAACTGTTGACCCTTCACACAATAAAAACTGTTTGATATAAGAGATCACTTGAGCTGGGCAGCCCAATCGTCAGCATAGACAGTTGGAGCATTTAGATGTACACTTAGAAGAGGGTCGAAAGTCTGTACATGGAAGATTTTCGAAAAAAAGTTGGCTGTGGATACTTAGAATCGATAACAGAAATCGTTTCAACAGTTTTAAGAATTTGTGTCTGTTTTCTGTCTGTTAATATGTCTAGGCATCACGTGAAAACGAACGAATGGAGTACAATTAACCCTCATTAATATGGCAACTGGATCTTCGGCGACGACATAGCTCTGCCTTCGGCCTCGCATGCCTTGCCACTCTCCTTCGGCTTTCCAGTCATCAACCTTACATGAAGAATCTACTCTGTTGGGAGGCTCGGCCTTCAGCCTCGCGCATCTCTCCTCTCCGCTTCATGCCTTCGGCCCTCATCCTTACATGAGAAGCCCGCTCTGTGTGATTATTCTCGCATGCCTTGCCGCTCTGCTTCCGGCCTTCGGTCATCATACTTACATGAAGAACTCGCTCTGTTGGGATAACGTTTTACGGCAGAACTGCGTAGCGAGACCATTTATCATTGTACAATGTACATGTAATGTTTTTGACGAGATTCATTCGTCTAGAATCGGTACATTTGATATTCCGAAATAAGCACTTAATGATTCGTTTTGACAATAGGATTTCTAGGGAATGTCATATTGACTTAAATCATTTCTTAAGGAGGTGTAAATAAGGGTGATAGATTGTATCATTATCATCATCTGAGGCGTTATAGCCACGGGTGGGCCCTAGGCTAGCCTGGTCAAGCAAATATCTCCAGTCCGATCTATTCGTGACTTTCCTTCTCCAACATGTCACCCCTAAGTTCCTGGTGTCCACCTGAGCTTGAGAAAGAATGTATGGGAAAACAAATCATTCTAAGGCGAGAACGAACTATACGCGGACGAAGTCGCGGGCAAAAGCTAGTGTGATATAAAATTGGCAATCAAATTTCAACTAATGTATTTGACATGTTCCCACCGCATACTGGAAGAAGCAGCCTGAGGAGAACCCGAACGAGTTGGACTGACGACTCGGTATAGATTCGGGGTAGTCCAATGGATGTGGGTGGCACAGGACCGGTAATTGTGACACTATATAGCGGAGGCTTATATCCAGCAATGGAAGCCTTTCCACTATTATGATGATGCTGCTGATTAATGATTTAGACGTGATTGGTTTCACGTACACCAATTAAAAGTAATAGGAATAAGCGCGTACAAAATTGCAGGCAAAACCTTGTAATAGACAATTCAAGGTCAAGTTTTTGTCCCCCGAGAAATAAGTACACGTGTGTCAACAAAATGACTTGCCGTCGCTATTTTCAGACCATTCTTATTTTCACCGTGACAAACAATCAGCCCAAAAGAATCGACGCCACAAAAAATAAATGTCAATAGTAATACATCATTTTTACCCGCCAGTCAAAGAAACCATTTCCTTTACCACTGCGATCGAGTAAATAGTATCACCACACTATATTTAATTTATTACAATGATGGGTATCGTGTTTGCACAAACTATACTCGATTAAATATTCAATTTAATATTCTTATGATATATTTATCATTCTATTTGATTATTGTCTTGTATGGTGTACAACTTACGGGATTGATTGATTGAGTTGTGTTCTGTTGTATGTGTGGGTTGTATCTGTATTTTATTATACATACTTTCACGCTTATGTTCCAAAAAGAGTAGACGGATCACATGAATTTTAATTTTAAGTGGCATCTTGAAACAACGCAACGTTAAATTGCAACACAGTGTAAAGCTATTCCTAGAGTTGATTTTGTAATCTCAGTTTTTACGTAATTGTAGATTATAATTATAAGTATAGTTAGTTGAGATCACACGCAATGTATTGAGAAAACTGCTGTCGCTGCCGCTCCAAGTAGTGGCTAATCTGTCTAATACATATATTGTCATACTATTAGCAGCAGTTATTTCATTCTTTCCCTATTCAGTTTTAAAAACAAATTAAGCCTCCACTTACTTAAAGAACAATCTTCGGCCTAGCTGAACTGTGTCTACGTCTTATATGTTTGTTCAAAGCTTATTTTGAGATGTTCATAACACTTGTACCTCAGAGTTTGGTTTTCGCTGGTAAAAACATAATGTTGATAGTCTATAGTCTAATATGGAATCTTAAATAATGTACAACTGATCTCTTAGCGTATCTTAGTTTTTAATTTAGTTTATCGGGTCCACTGAAAATCAGCGTCGTTGCACCCTTGTGCCTCGACCCATGCTGAGTGGACTCCTTTTTTGTGACGACACTAGATTCTTTCTTTAGTTTTATGCCTTTATGTAATGTACTTTTTTGTTGTTCCAAAATATAGTATATTCTATTCTATTCATTTCATCAAATCAAGTTAAATTCCTCCCCTTTTTAACCAACATTTTATACAGTAGACATGAAAAACATGACTGTATAAATTTTAGGACCTCATTGCATAGAGCTAAGGTCGACAAGTGTATACATATTTATGTCGACTGTAACAGCAATATCCCGCATCATACTGCAATGAAGCACTCACAGCATTATTTATCACTCTAATACTGCTCAGAATTCTGCCCGCAATCGGTCCGGCTCTGGAGGCAAATCTAACTTGACATTTTGCATTCTAATGTGATATCAATATTCTCGGTAATCGTTCTGACCGGAGCGTTTAATGTACACGCGCGTTTAAGGTGGTTATGCGTCCGTTTTGTCGATAGTACCCAGACCATATTCTCAATACTCGATCTGACCCAAACTGTAGTAACCAGACCATATTTTATTTAGGAATGTGAATTTATTACGAATGAAGTATATTTCACAAGATGGCGGCGATGCAACAACGTCCCAGCGAAGGGACTTTCGGAAGATGAATATTAATCTTTACTGGATTCATTTTAACTTGGTGAATACACGAGCTACTTACTTCACTTTTTTTTTCTCATTCGTATGCCATTCGTGTTTCTCATTCGTGTGTCAAGTGAAGTTGATCGCCTGAGCTACTTTATATTGCCACTACATATATTGTCCGACTCCAAGTAATCTAGACTGATATTGCTAGTTGTTACGCAATTTATTTTTATGGCGTTGTCTTTTTTATTAAAATTTATGACTTATCTTTCTTGATACTTTTACACTTCAGATTAACAACTGTTACGCGTTAATTTCATTCCTAGATATCTCGTTTGAGACTCACAGCGCCATCTACCGGCGAAGGATGGCGAGCAGTGACATAACGTCAATTTCTGGTTTGCCCTAAAGCTGCGTTCTGTTGTAATGTTGGTACGGTGAATAATTAATTTGTTTTCTAGTACATTATAGGTATTTTAAGCCTACACAATTTATTACTTTGTTAAAAGTTATCGTGGTAAAATTGGAGAATAATTTTTGTCTTCATGCGGTGAGCGCATTTTGGTAAATGGCCCATACTCTCTATGGTCTTGAAGTGGAACGCGGCGGAACGCATCCGTTCTGATTTTGACATCTGGAGTAAGAGCGGTGAGGCCTGTCACTCTCTGTCAGGATGCCGTGAGCAGTGCACACGTATCTCTGAGGGCACTCGCTAAGGCTTCGGCCATTTTTTTTATAATTTAGAGATGGGTGCTTAGACCCAAACGCATCTCGTTGAAAATAACTGCAACGACACAGTGAACAAAAGGTGAGTGCGTCGAAGTTTGTCGTGAATCAAGTGATCGTGTTATTTTTTTGCGGTTACAAGGCCGATCTTAACGAAATCTGTTGTTTTTTTGTCGCAGCCTAACTTTAACATTTTTAACGAAATGAAGTGAGGACATCGTGGTCGCGTGTGGATCGTCACCAAGCCTAGACTTGTATTCTTGCCAGGTGAGATGAGCAGGATTTCGTTTACGTAGTGTTCAAAGAGTTTGCGTTGAAAAGACGTGCGCGAGGTTGTAGTTCGAGGATTAAATGTTTTGTGGTTTTCAGTGATTGTTGTGCTGGCCGCTACCGGCGGGCCAACATAGGCAATTGAGCGGTCGAAGGGCGTGGCGCGAGACTTTGCTGACGTCTCTGCATGCCCCACCGAAGTCACCGCGACGCGGAGTCACTTCTTGAGGCTTCGTGGACCGAGGAGAGACAGGCAGAGGGTCTGCATGCTGGCGCCGCAATCTTTTAAGGTGATATCCATCCGTAACTTTTGTTCCGTTCTCTTGAACATGCCACGTGTGAACGTAGTGTTACGAAATATCTTGCTAGTGTTATTAGTCATAACAAGCTTCACACAAACACAATTCACATTAGATTAAGGCGCTAAGCCGGCCTCATCTGATATTTTATTTTTAAACTAAAAGTTAATCCTTATCCGTCCTCGGTCAGAGACATAGTGTAAATCTCCAGGTAGAAAGCCCTGCCTAAAACATTGTGACTTGCATGCTAGCATTAAGCCTACATTAAGGTACTTTATTTCTTTGTATAAGCCGAGAATGTGTGTACTGATTATACATACCATTCGGTTTGAACACTAAGCTTGTTTACATTTCTCTCACCTGTAAGTAATTCCTATATAAACTCTTTCATAGTTTTGAGTGATAAACTATGTGGCGCCCTCTTCTAGTAGCACTATATGGTGACAGCTGAAAACCTGAAAGTACCTACCTCCTGAGAGTCTCTACCTAATCTAGCTAGTGCGGTGCATGACATCAAGTGTGGACGACTCTTACGAGCCCGTCAAGTCGCTCTCACACCCAAGTGACTGACAACCGTCACAGCTCGCTATCATACACGGTTGCACGTTACATTCTAGCGGCCCAATGTGGAGCTTCCAGGTTAAAATTTGAACGGTTTTCACTGTATAGTGTTTTTTTGGTACTATTTCTATATCTATATCAGATGAAATTGGATTTGGTTTGTGTGAGGCTTATCTTTTGTTACTGAAACAAAACTCTTACTATATAATCTGTATCATATATTGATATCTACTGTTCATTGTGTCAAAAATATTTACCGTTGTGTGAAATATTTAGCATTAGTGTCAACGAGTTGTGTCATTTCTTTTACCTTTACTTTGTAGAGTAAAGCATGTGTTAGTGCTCCAACTGGACACAATATATGTACTGTATGTTAGTACAATAACTGTCAAACTTGACACTTTAATTTTCTGGACCCGACTTAAAATATGTTTTTATCGGACTTGTATATGAAACTCACTTAACATAACTGAGTAGGTATCAGACCTATTGTATATTTCTAAATAGAAAAGATAAGTGTGAATATTGTAATCAGCTGTTTTTACTTATCTGTTTTATTTTCTTACTGAGTGTAGAACACTACTATATCTTGTCAAACATGGCTTTACAAATTGAAGTGGATAATCTGACTAAGGACGAATTATTATTTGAATTACAAGCGAGAGGCCTAGAAGTAAATTCTAATAATACAGTAGATGAACTAAAACAACAATTTAAATCTGCCAAAGGCACTTCTCTGGATAACACAAAAGCGAACACTTTCATCTCAGGCTTGTCCATCGATGACGAATTTCAGGTCTGCGAGGGAAAACTGGATGCAGTGTTAATGGCTGATCACTCATCGTCGTCGTGTCGAAGGAGGTGTGTGTCGAAGCTGTCTCATGTCATTCTGAGGTTAGAGAAATTGGTTTTAATAAATTCTGAACAGCGGCTTAGGAAGATAGCGCTTGTGTCTAAGGCGTTCAATGCCATTGAAACTTTAAAGTGTAATCAGACACCTGGCTCATCTTCTCAAGGCACTGGCACGAATGTTGTTGAGTCTATTCCGTCTGTAGTGTGTCAGAGGCACACTTCTCAGGTGCTCAAATGGGGACTTGTGTATGATGGTAGGGTACCGCCTCATGACTTTATTTTCCGTTTGCAAGAGCTTAAGTGCTCATCTGAGGTTTCAGACTCTGAACTGTTGAGGAATGCGGTTCACCTTTTTTCTGGGGAAGCTTTGATGTGGTTTCGCACGAATAAGTCACATTTTAACACTTTTCAAGATTTTGTAGAGTCGCTCAAAGATGAATTCCAACCGGTAGAATATGAACGGTGTCTATTGAACCAGATTAGGGCTAGGTTGCAGGACAAGAGTGAGTCGATTAGGTCTTATATCAACATCATGGAAAGTTTGTTTTTGCGTTTGACAGTACCTATCACAGATGCGGAGCAACTAGATATTATAATGACCAACATGAACCCTTATTTCATTTCGCGTCTAGCTTTAACTGAAGTACGTACCGTGCGGGAACTTAAGAATATTTGTGCGCGTTTAGAAGTGTCAAAGTTTAAATGTGAAAACCGCGGATTTTTGAACACTGGTAGAGAGCTAGTCATTCCTAATTTTTGTAGTGGGATCTCAAGCCACATTCCCTCAACTTCTAATGCTAGACCTCGTATCGTTAGCCAGGGACAAGATAGGGCTACTGTGTCTTGTGGAAAATGCGGTGGCAATCATCATCACTCTCATTGTGACGCATATCCTACAACTATCTGTTTTAGGTGTAAGAGGCCCGGAGTCCTCACTAGAAATTGTCCTTGTTCAAAAAACTAGGTAGTAGGTCAGAGACTTCTAACAATAATAATAATAATAATTTTAGAGTCACTCGTGTCTCTGACCAATCTACACAAACACAAGTATGCATGTCTGACTCGTTAAAACAGAGTTCTTACCGTCCTCTATTTAAGGAAAATGCAGGTGATCCTAGGCCATTTCTGTCTGTAGGTATTTTAGGCTTAGAGTGTAACGCGTTGGCTGACTCTGGCGCCGCGATCTCTTTGATAAGTGAATCCGCTTACTTGCTATTGCAAAATGAAGGCTTGCAATTTCCTTTACACGCATGTGTGAAAGACTTAGCTGTAGGAAACGGTGCACGCTTAACGGTCTTGGGAAAAATAGAAATACCTATCTCTTACAAACATGACTTACACTATATCACTTTCTTTGTATGCAGAGATGTAAATACACCTCTCATATTAGGCGTAGATTTTCTGGCCAAATTCAACCTTTGTTCTGACATTTTGGAAACTAAACGCTCTTGTATGGCGTCCTCTGATATAAACTTGTTGAAAGACTCTGGTGTACACTTGCATGATCTAGAGGATCTCACTGACCAGCAAAAGGTTCAGTTGAATAGAGTTGTATCTGAATTTGAGTGCATCGCGGCTACTAAAGATCGGTTGGGCTATACCCCGTTAGAAGAACATGTCATAGATACAGGCGATCATCTACCTGTAAAACAGAAATATTATCCAATTCCGTTTCACCACCGGGAATATGTTCGAAAAGAAATTGACGATATGTTACGAATGGGCATCATAGAAAAGAGTAATTCAGCCTGGAATAGTCCAATTTTGTTAGTGCCGAAGGCGAACGGTGAACTTAGAATGTGCTTAGATAGCCGAAAATTAAATAGCATAACTAAAGTGGATACATATCCTATGCCAAGGGTTCAGGAAATATTGGATTCCCTAAATAATGCCAAGTATATGAGCTCTTTAGATTTAAAGGCAGCCTTTTTCCAAATTAAGTTATCAAAGGAGTCGAGAGAGAAGACTTGTTTCTCTTTGCCGGGGCTCGGTAGTTTTCATTTCCGTAGAATGCCATTTGGGTTGGTAAATTCGAGTGCCCGAATGATGAGGCTCATGGATAAGGTATTTGGACCAGAGTTTGCACATAATATTTTCTATTATGTTGATGACATAATATTAATTTCTGAGACCTTTGAAGATCACATGACCTTATTAAGGAAGGCTTGTGAAAAGTTGAAACAAGCCGGACTCACTATTAATCTGGACAAATCTGTATTTTGTCGCTCCTCTTTGAAATTCTTGGGATATGTGGTAGATCGTAGGGGCTTGCGCACAGATAGTGATAAGGTACGTGCCATAGTGGATTTTCCCACACCTTCTACACAAAAGGAACTTAGACGCTTTCTGGGTATGGTATCCTGGTACCGTCGATTTATAAAGAGCTATTCTTCTGTTTGTGCTCCTTTGAATAAGCTCACTAGAAAGCTTCCAAAAGGAACTTCTTTCCAATTCACACCTGAAGCTGACGAGGCATTTAAAATAGTTAAGGAACTTTTAGTGACAGCTCCGATCCTGTCTATTCCTAAATTTGATAGACCTTTTATAATTTCAACTGACGCTTCTGATGTAGGCCTAGGCTGTGCCCTGTCTCAGTTAGATGACGAGGGTCATGAACATGCCGTCGCTTATGCTAGTAGAACCCTTACTCGCACAGAGAGAAATCACTCTGTCTCTGAGAAAGAGCTTAACGCGCTTATTTTTGCATTGGAAAAGTTTAGAGGGTACATAGAGGGTTCTCCTTTTCAAACGAAAGTTTACACCGACCACAGCAGTTTGCAATGGTTAGTTAGTTTAAAATCACCAACTGGACGTTTGGCTAGGTGGGCTCTCAGACTATCGCAATTTAATTTTAACATTCAGTACAAGAAGGGGTCTGAAAATAAAATAGCGGACGCACTTTCTAGAGCTCCAGTATCACCTGAAACAGTTGAGCTTGTCTGTCCAATAAATGACGTAACTGACACTTGGTACACTGATACATATAACCGTGTCGAAAAGTCTCCTCAGAAATTTCCTGATTTTAAAATTTTAGGTAATAACTTATACAAGCGTATTAGGAACAAAAATCCATTATCTAGGGATTCTGAATGGAAACGGGTAGTGCCCAGTGAGCTGAGACAAGATATACTAAAACAGTGTCATGACAGACCGGACGCTGCACATTTAGGTATTTTTAAAACTTTGAAACGGATAGCTCAAACTTACTTCTGGCCTAAAATGTTGAGTGACATTAAAAGGTATATCAAAAATTGTCAAATTTGTTTAGCCTATAAGAGTACTAATGAGGCACCGGCAGGTCTTATGGAGAACCCCAAAAAGGTTCAACGACCTTGGCAAGTTGTATGTACTGACATCCTTGGCCCTTTGCCCAGGAGTTATAAAGGTTTCAAGTTCATTCTGATAGTATGTGATTGTTTCACTAAATATACCTGTATTTTTCCGATGAGAAACTCATTAGCGAAGACGGTCGTAGGCCTAATTGAAAATAATGTTATCTTGAAGTATGGTGTTCCTCAGTGCATTATTATGGACAACGGTCCACAGTATGTGTCTAAAACACATGCAGTCATTGAAGGAAAAATACAAGATACCTAAATTCTTTTTCAATTGTCGTTTCACGCCACAGAATAACCCTGCTGAAAGAAGCCTGAAAGTCATAGGTACGGCTATCGCATCTTATGTGGGTACAGATCATCGCACCTGGGACCAACAGGTCAATGCGATTGAGTTTGCTATAAACACAGCTGTTCACGAGGTCACTGGTTTTAGCCCTTATTTTCTAAATAGTGGACGAGAGGCCATTCTTTCTGGCGAATGGTATCCCTCAGGACCTCCTAGTGGTGATGATTTACAGTTTACTAATAGGAACTTATATTCCTCTTTGCTGTCGCATCTTAAGCCTATTTTTGAGAAAGTAAATGACTGTTTACAAAAATCTTATCAACGTAGCCGACTGTACTATAACAGGGGTAGGAGACGCTTAGAATATGACGCGGGTCAAGTGGTTTGGAAAAGAGAATTTCCTCTCTCCGACGCAAGCAAATTCTTCGCTCAGAAACTAGCTCCCAAGTTTAAGAAATGTGTTGTACTTAGAAAAATATCTCCAGTAACTTATGAGCTTCGCGATTTTAATGGTCAAAAGTCTGTAGGTATTTGGCATGTCAAAGATATAATAAAATCTCAGCCAGACCAAACAGTCGTGTAAAGATAAATCCTTTTTGCACAGCTGATGAATAGCTATTAGGTATTTGCAGAAATATTTTTTTTGCAATTAAAACTTGAACAATAACATTTCTAGCTAACTCAATGTGTCAATATGAACTTTTATTTCATATTATGATTGACGGATGACCGATGTTTATCTGTTGCACTTTGATAAAGCATAATTTGACAACTGCTGATTAACAAATAATCCAAGTAGGTATTTTGGTAATAAACGAACCGTTATGTACACATTGCGTTTGTCAATGTGAAGCCTAACATGGATTTCATATAAATAAAGAAACGTTCTTAAATGAGTCGTATATAGGAACGTAGCCTTTCCTAGGTAATTGCTTTCAAGTAATTATTATGCACTCAAACGCAGATTCCCGGACTATACAGTCGACCTCAATATTAGGATACATCTTCGAAATGGCCAATCGAAAATGTTAGTTAAAATTGCATAGGGTTAAATTTTAAACGGATAAGTATATGCGCTAACTGTAGTTCGTTAGGTAAATGTATAGGTAGGAATATAACTGGACTCGTAGTCAAGATCATGGACGTGGGGACGCTCACGGACATGTCAATAAGAAATAGATTAGGAAAACGCGTTAGTTTAAGTAGGTAACTGTCGACCTTAAGTTAAGCTGCTTGGAACTTAGAGATCCATCTATATCTCATTCTGCTACTAAATAAAATAGTCGTTTTATCTAAAGACAATAAGTCTTCTTATCTCTGCTCTTGTCATGTAGACACATCTGTCTTTGTTTATTTTGATAGTCGTTATTTAAGGATACCTGGGAGGAAAAGGTGTCTTTGTCGATTCTGTCGGATTTATGCTTTGTGCATTGAAGTGAATAGGTATTCTATCACAGGTATGTGTTTTCTTAACATATACAAGCGCTGGTTTTAATCATAGACAGAATCTCTTTTAAAGTTCTATTTCCATGACTCATGTTGTTTTATCGTGCTAATTGAAGTTGTGATATTTCAGGACATTGTGTCAACGTGTATAACCTCATGTACAGTCGGCGGAAAATTTATTTCGTTATGGAACTCTTTTCCGAAACTTGTGAAAGTCTAGCGTAAGATTATTGTTGTGTTGCGATGACACCTGTCCCAATACCTCATTCATCGTAAGTTTTTTTTGAGTATGAACTCATATGTAAGTTCAAGGGTCGATGACCTCACATGGGGTCATGTTAGGTCAAATGTCAAATGGGTTAACTAGGGGCAATGTGCTTCAGTGGTGGCTTTATTTGGAGTTTGATTACTTCACTGTCTCTGATTATTTTTAGGACTTTGTTTTTTTTAAAAGAAAAAAAAAAATTTTTTTTAAAAAAAAAAAAAATTTTTTTTTTGTCTAACTGAAGCGGTAATGTTACGCGTTAATTTCATTCCTAGATATCTCGTTTGAGACTCACAGCGCCATCTACCGGCGAAGGATGGCGAGCAGTGACATAACGTCAATTTCTGGTTTGCCCTAAAGCTGCGTTCTGTTGTAATGTTGGTACGGTGAATAATTAATTTGTTTTCTAGTACATTATAGGTATTTTAAGCCTACACAATTTATTACTTTGTTAAAAGTTATCGTGGTAAAATTGGAGAATAATTTTTGTCTTCATGCGGTGAGCGCATTTTGGTAAATGGCCCATACTCTCTATGGTCTTGAAGTGGAACGCGGCGGAACGCATCCGTTCTGATTTTGACATCTGGAGTAAGAGCGGTGAGGCCTGTCACTCTCTGTCAGGATGCCGTGAGCAGTGCACACGTATCTCTGAGGGCACTCGCTAAGGCTTCGGCCATTTTTTTTATAATTTAGAGATGGGTGCTTAGACCCAAACGCATCTCGTTGAAAATAACTGCAACGACACAGTGAACAAAAGGTGAGTGCGTCGAAGTTTGTCGTGAATCAAGTGATCGTGTTATTTTTTTGCGGTTACAAGGCCGATCTTAACGAAATCTGTTGTTTTTTTGTCGCAGCCTAACTTTAACATTTTTAACGAAATGAAGTGAGGACATCGTGGTCGCGTGTGGATCGTCACCAAGCCTAGACTTGTATTCTTGCCAGGTGAGATGAGCAGGATTTCGTTTACGTAGTGTTCAAAGAGTTTGCGTTGAAAAGACGTGCGCGAGGTTGTAGTTCGAGGATTAAATGTTTTGTGGTTTTCAGTGATTGTTGTGCTGGCCGCTACCGGCGGGCCAACATAGGCAATTGAGCGGTCGAAGGGCGTGGCGCGAGACTTTGCTGACGTCTCTGCATGCCCCACCGAAGTCACCGCGACGCGGAGTCACTTCTTGAGGCTTCGTGGACCGAGGAGAGACAGGCAGAGGGTCTGCATGCTGGCGCCGCAATCTTTTAAGGTGATATCCATCCGTAACTTTTGTTCCGTTCTCTTGAACATGCCACGTGTGAACGTAGTGTTACGAAATATCTTGCTAGTGTTATTAGTCATAACAAGCTTCACACAAACACAATTCACATTAGATTAAGGCGCTAAGCCGGCCTCATCTGATATTTTATTTTTAAACTAAAAGTTAATCCTTATCCGTCCTCGGTCAGAGACATAGTGTAAATCTCCAGGTAGAAAGCCCTGCCTAAAACATTGTGACTTGCATGCTAGCATTAAGCCTACATTAAGGTACTTTATTTCTTTGTATAAGCCGAGAATGTGTGTACTGATTATACATACCATTCGGTTTGAACACTAAGCTTGTTTACATTTCTCTCACCTGTAAGTAATTCCTATATAAACTCTTTCATAGTTTTGAGTGATAAACTATGTGGCGCCCTCTTCTAGTAGCACTATATGGTGACAGCTGAAACCTGAAAGTACCTACCTCCTGAGAGTCTCTACCTAATCTAGCTAGTGCGGTGCATGACATCAAGTGTGGACGACTCTTACGAGCCCGTCAAGTCGCTCTCACACCCAAGTGACTGACAACCGTCACAGCTCGCTATCATACACGGTTGCACGTTACACAACCTTTGTTTTTCAGGAAATTCAAACAAAGGTTATTATTATTTTTAGCCAATAATTACTTTATTTTACAAAAACAAAAAAAAAACAAAAATATACTGCAGACTTCGTAGAATAGTACATTACGATTTACGATACAAGTGCAGAGAACAAGAAATTCGCAACGAGTGGTGATAAATTAAAACACGACCAAAGGGAGTGTTTTAAATCGACATGAGTTGCGAATTACCTATTCGAACTTGTATCGTACAACGTTTTACAGTACATATGGCTTTTTAAAGTTTCGACATATGCACGTAATCTGCTGATTACCGCACTCGTGCGGTAAAGTAGCACCATATGTACTGTAAAATTATTTACGTTAAATTAGTATCTTTTTCCAAAATCAATACTTAAAGTTACCCTTAAACTCGCAATACATTTTTCGACACAAATTAAATCACGTTTGAGTACGAAAAAATAATATTATTATATGTATGTATTCCCAATGTATCTCATGATTGCTTGACCCAAACAAGGTTGGGGGCAGTACTGTAGTGGGAAATAAGCTGCAGAGCTTAGCACATAGACGCAAAGGAGCATGTCTGTGCGTCTTCTACAAACTGTACTTCGGTGAGTGTGTTCAGGAGCTCCATGAGCTCATACCGCCTCCCCCTTTCTTCCATCGGACATCCAGACGTACGGCTGGCTACCATCCTTACCTGGTCGAAGTTCCTCTAATTCGAAACAAGCGCTTTGCATCTTCTTTTATAATGCGCACTTCTAAGGATTGGAATTCTCTGCCGGCGTCTGTATTACCGAGTTCATATAACCTAGACCTTTTTAAGGCACGAGTGAATAGGTATCTTCTGGGTGAGCTCGCTGCATCGTCGCCCTCATCTTTGCCCCCCGGCTAGATGCTGGCCAAGAGCAATCCCATTTTTAATAAAAAAGGTGCTCTTAAGCCTATTCAAAACCTTCTACGGACTACCTAAAGAAAACATAATCTGGGACTAATAAAGTTACTCCAATTTAAAGTTTTGGTTATTTTACTATGTAGCGAGTATGTCTATACGTACTTTAGCTTTTATTAGGTTACCATTTGACTATCATAGTCCGTCGCTATAAATGGTCCTATCGACATAAAAACGTTAATTGCTGAGCAATTAACCAAAGAACGTTAAAGCCGACTGTTTTTGTTTTAAGCCAGGGATTCACTAGTGAGAAAATGTGTCGCGGCAGGTGTCGTAACCGACGTTGAATGAAGTGACACAACGTCGCCGATATATTCCTTTGTTGGGTACGATTTTGTTTCGGTACATTCTTGTATGGGCGTGCAAATTTTGTATTGCTCGGCATTTTCCGTGTTATACTTGTATGGAGTGTACGGGTTTTCTCGAAAATAAGACCTAGCTAGACCGATTTTCACCCCCGTAAACAACTGAATGATGGACACAACACTTGGTCCCTGCACTAAATAAAAAATATATATATTGTGGGACAATCTTACACAAATCGACCTAGTCCCAAACTAAGCAAAACTTGTACTATGGGTACTAGACGACGATATACATACTTATATAGATAAATACATACTTAAATACATAGAAGACATCCAAGACACGGGAACAAATATCCGTGCTAAATGCACAAATATTTCCCTGGCCGGGATTCGAACCCGGGACCTCTAACTTCGGAGGCAGTGTCACTACCAAGTAGGCTAAACCGGCCGACCTAAGGGTTCCTTGTTCACTACGGAACCATAAAAAAGATTGCGCGATTTCATCCGACACGCGCGACATTATATTTTTATCCTCCAGTGAATACCTAGCCTTATTCGTTCATTCGTACCGATGTTTAATATTCATAAAGCTAACTCCATTGTCCTTAATTCATGCTTTTGGACTCCAAATTGGACTAATGTCTGCTACGAAAGCTCGACGATTTCAAAGCAATGGATTTCGTCATTTTCCTTTAATAATTGTGGATCAAATTTACGAATCTTGAAATCCTTTTATTGCTACTAAAATTTCAACAGTTTGACATAATAATGATCATAATTAAGATGTTGATAATAATTTTCATCAGGTTACGTTTGATGTATATAATATATAAAACAAGAACACGAGCAAAAACCTATTTGCTTTTAAGTCTTTACTTTTAACCGACTTCAAAAAAACGAGGAGGTTCTCAATTCGTCGGAATATATAATATATATTCTATGTATGTTCACCGATTACTCGGAGACTAGTGGACGGATTTCAAAAATTCTTTTTTTGTATGAAAGGGTGTGTTTTCTAGTTGGTCCCATTGTCACCAAGTCTGGATCTGATGACGGGATCTTGGAAAAATCGAAGGAAGTCCTCAAATTTCGCCGTTTCGTCGCCTAAATAGATATTTTATAAGCTTAAGTTTCATGGCGCATTGGGTTAACTGTAAGGCCATGTAAACATTTGTAAGAAATAAATAAATAAATAAATTATATACCAAGAGGATGGGGTCTGGGAAAGTTTGGAGTCGGTGTTTTTTCGTTAAAAATTCACTTGTTGATATAAAACACTCGAATATTTACTTTTTTACCGACTTCAATAGAAGGAAGGAGGTACTCAGTTCGTTTATGTATACAATGTATGTAATGTATGTGTCCCGATAACTCTTGACTACATTGGCTGATTTTGATAATTCTTTTTTTGTTTCAAAGCAGGTACCCCGACATTAGTCCCATATAAATTTGGTGAAGGTCTGACGATGGGATCTACGAGGAATCGAGGGAACTCCTCGAATTTGATAGGCACGCATATGCCGGTTTCGGTATTTTCTGTAGGTAACCAAGCATTGGCTCACGGAAACCACAAATCGTGGCATAGCAAGTACAAAATTGGAGTCGGTTTTTTTTAGGTATAAATTATTATAAACATTTAACCTCTATCTTACCAGATTGTTTATAAAAAGACTATTATATATATTTTATTAAATAACAGCTTTTGCCTGCCACTTCACTCATTCACGTCATCATCATGATCCTAGCGATATCTCAGTACAGTTGCATCCTGAAAGAAGCCCCGTCCTCTACCTAATCCCAAGAATTGGCAAAGGCACTAGTTTTACCGAAGCATCTGCTATCCGACCGCCCACCCAACGGGGAAACTAGACCTTATTGGGATTAGGCTTATCAAGTGAGTAAAAGTAAAAAAAAGTAAAAGTAATTTATTTTTCAAATTAGTCATATAACATGCACCTATGAACGTCTATAAACTACCACCGGTTCGAAAAAATAGACCTCTGCCACGAGAAGAACCGACGTAAGAAACTCGGTGAGGTGTCATTTTTTCAAAACAATATACAATTATAGTTAAATATAAAATTACTCATAGAAAACATATCGCACGCCCGACCAAAGCGAGATACTAGGTCTTGGAGTTCTTCTTCGGTGCTTGTCACAATGACAAAAGACTGTCGTAATGGTACAAGGCACAAACATATCGCTGAATATAATGCTGAATGGCGCCACGCTGCAAGTAGTCAACCAGTTCTGTTACCTCGGCTCAACAATCACATCAAATTTAACAAACGATAAGGAGATCGACTTGCGCATTGGCAGAGCTGCAGCGGTGTTCGGAAAACTGTACTCGAGAGTGTGGCGTAACTCTAAACTCACCACCCACACCAAAATCCTCGTTTACCATTCCTGCGTTCTGAGTACGTTATTGTATGGCGGTGAAACGTGGATGACATACAGGAAACAGGAACGCCGACTCAACGCTTTTCACATGCGCTGCCTGCGAATCGTCATCGGAGTCACGTGGGAGGACAAAATGACCAACGAGGAGGTCCTACACATCACTCGTACTGTTAGCATCACTGCCACTCTAAAACAGAGAAGACTCCAATGGCTGGGACACGTACAAAGACAAGATGCTAACAGACTACCCCGTAGGGTGATGCTCGGCCAAATAGTTGACGCAAAGCGACCTGTCGGGGGTCCAATGCTTAGCTTTAAGGACTCGTGCAAGCGTGACATGGAGGACTTCAAAATCGATCCAAGAAATTGGGAGCTCCTGGGACTGGACAGACCGGTATGGAGGCACCTACTACGAAAGGGTAGGACTAATCACGACGTCCAGTGGTTGGAAAAACTTAGAAGGAAGCGCCTAGAGAGGAAGCAAGCCGCACCCCCACCCAACGCCTTATTTATTTGCGACCGTTGTGGCAAGCAATGTAGAGCCCGTATCGGTCTGTTCAGCCACAAGAAAAGATGTGGCTCTTGAAACAGCAGTTGTAACAAACATCTGAAAAGATGAAAAGGCCAATGATGATAAAATTACAGTATCAGCTAATACAAAATTACAATGCCACAGTATAAAACCTATTTTCGCAATATATTAGCCGTGCAGGATGCGGAGTGGGCAACAACTTAACTGTTAGAAGGTCTCAAGTCGCCCGAAGGCCAGTAACTAGGCTTAATGATAGCAGCCGGGATCAAGGGCTTAACATACCTTCCAAAGAAAGGGAGCGCTCAGTTAATAACCACTCAAAGCGGTCTCTCGAAGGATGCCAGAAGGATGTCGGTCACGATAGATGTCCACTTGTGGACATATGCCTCACCCAATTTCATCAAAATCAAAATCAAAATAATTTATTTGTCAAACAAAGGTGGTAATATTATATTATAAATTTATAAGGTACGAAACTGTGTTTTGCCGTAAGACATACAAGTTCTTTAGAATTAGAATTTCAAAATTATACAATTAGGTAATTAAAATGTCAAATCAATTATAAATTTACGAAAAAATTTCAATATGTGTAAACAATAAAAATAAAACATGTCATTATTATTACATTAACAATTTAAATTAGCATCTATAAACGATCGAACCTATACAATTAAATTAAAAATTAAAAATAAAATAAAATGTCAAATTGTGTTTGCAAAAAAATTAAAATAATATGCAACTAACGTCATTCATGGGAGATAAATGCAATAATCGCCACGCTTGGCATGCGGGTGGCAATCGCAGTACCTCCACCGCAGAAGCATCTGTATAATTTTCCGTTTCAAAATCTCTTTATCTTATCAATTGATAAACGGATGTCCGTTGGGTGGAGCAGTTTATCATTCTAATCTGCAATCTCTATTTTTATTTACTTATATTTAATCGTATGGCATTTATTTACGAACCGTGAGATCTTCGAGAAGACAAGTACGGTTGCCAGTTTTTGTTGCACTTTTAGCACCACCCAGGGGTCACGTGTAGGGTAACACTGGGTACTCCCTACGGACGTGGTGCAACTTCGACCCCCCTTTGTCAAGTGAGTGGGCAACTTGACTGTTAGAAGTTTTCAATCCGCCCGAAGGCCTCTAACTTGGCTTAACGACTGCTGTCGTAGACAGCAGCCGGGATCAACGGCTTAACGTGCCTTCCAAAGCACGAGAGCGCTCAGTTAGTAACCACTCAAAGCGGTCACCCATCCAAGAACTGACCTGCGCCCACATTGCTTAACCTCGCATACCGCACGCGGTAGACGGGTGCCGCTGGGCCACGAGCGCTCTAATCTCTATTATGTTTACGTTTTCAAATCCAAATGTATTTATATCGTTTTGGGCACTCCCGTGTTTTTAAATACATGAAATACTTTATTGAAAATGTTTCAATTTACATATACCTAGGTCCAACACGCCCACGCCATCATCGAAACGAGTTTTTAATTGCAATATAATACAGGTAGATACAATTTTTTTATTACTTTATTTAAATCCGTAGTACCAGGGCTAACGCGCTTTGATCGGCATTACCGATGATAAAACCTAACTAGATCAATTTCTCGCCGAAAATTTAAATGCTTAGTTTATCACTCGTTAGTGTGAAAAAACCGGCCAAGTGTGAGTCGGACTCGCGCATGAATTGTTCCGTACTATTATCTATACAACATTAGACACTTTGTTATAGCGATAATATCTTTTAATTTTTTTATCAATAACAAAAAATCAAGTAGAATTTGGGTCAAATGCGAGTAAGATTTTAGTTTTCCCACACATTTTGAGGCCCAGCACCTGATGAACAAATATTCGGGGACAATCTTACACAAATCGACCTAGTCCCAAACTAAGCAAAGCTTGTACTATGGGTACTAGACAACGATATACATACTTATATAGATAAATAGATACTTAAATACATAGAAAACATCCAAGACCCAACAACAAATATCCGTGATAAATGCACAAATAAATGCCCTGGCCGGGATTCGAACCCGGGACCTCTAGCTTCAAAGGCAGAGAGACCAACTAGGCTAAACAGGCCGTTGCAGCCAGGGGAGTTGTATTTACTATTTGTTATTATAGCGACAACAGACATACATCATCAGTGAAAATTCAACTGTCTGTGTCCAACTATCACGGTTCATGAGATACAGTCTGGTGACAGACGGACGGACAGACAGACGGACGGACAGCGGGTTAGCGACCTTTTGGGTACGGAACCCTAAAAATGACGTAAAAAAAGGAAGTTGTGCCATATATTTTGCACGGGGTATTTGGCCACTTTGGCAGTTAGTTACTATAATAATATGACGTTGACTGTATAGCGACACCAACCGTAGAAGACTTAGGCATGTGTTAACTTTACTCCTTATATTATAACGATATGGGCCAAGGGAAATAAAAATCTATTTTATATCAGCGCATAACCTAGATAGGATCTAGGTAGTTACAAATTGCCCTATGCCTCATTTCAATGTATCTAGTCTGCCTCCCTACGTAACGTGATAGCCTCGACGACACAAAGCCAGACGAGGCAACATTATTAGCTCGGATACCCCAGTCTGAAGCATGTACACTACAAGCACATATACCCTATATGATGCAGGGTGAGTTAGCTATACTGGGTCAATATGAAAGGATAGCATAGCAAGCATTGCGTAGTAGGCCAGTCATATATGTATAACACTAAAAATTGCAAGTAAATATTGCTTATACAGGATGGGCCCTGTAACAGGAGCAAACAATTTAATGGTGGACTATTTAGCGGACCTGCAATTATTTCCAAGTGGTCTCAGTTGAAAAAAAAAATTTTTTTCTGTTTTTTTTTTCTTTAAAGGTAGCTTCCGTGTATTTTTATTACATTTCTGAAGTAAATGTCAATTTATTAAAAAAAAAATAGGAAAATTATTCTTGAAAACAAAAATGCAAAAACAAAAAAAAATGCAAAAATGCAAGCTTGAGGTCCCGGGTTCGATTCCCGGTAAGGGCATTTGTTTCTGTGGTGAGCAGAGACATTTGTTCCAGAGACTTGGATGTTTTCTATGTATTTAAGTATATATCTATTAAATATATCGTCGTCTAGTACCCATAACACAAGCTTTATTGAGCTTACCGTGGGACTAGTTCGATTTGTGTGAAAAATATTTACTATTATTATTATTATTTATTATTAATTATGACTCATAACTTGATACTTCCACAAACACTGAATTGACTGATTTAGTATAATTTCGTGGTGACAAGATCCATTACTCGGAGGTCATAACTTTAGATAAAAACTTCTCCGAAACGATTTTTTTTTAGCAGGTGTTACTGCAGATACTCTAAGGAAGCGTCCTTTTAAATACTTGCTCCAGTTACGGGGCCCACCTTGTCTGTTGCTAGGACCACTGCCAGTAGTGATTATATGCAGATTAATAAAGCCTTGTCTAGCCTCGCCTGTTTATATAGTTCAACAGTTGCTACTTACGCACCAAGGCCACTCTGGTCCATCGCACACATCCATCGCTGAACCATATTTAATGTCAACGTGCATAACACTTCACTATTACTGACGAGTTTACTCTTGAACCCCAAATATGTGTCTGACAATCCATGCAAAAACGGAAATAGAAGACATTGAGAATCACTATAGAATGCGAAAACATCGAGGAATTGTCAAAAACAATCTGCATAAACAAAAAACCTGGGCAAACCGAGGGGGAACCGTCCGATCGGTTGCCCTAGATACCGTTGGGCCGATGCTGTGTGGAGGTCAATATATGCGAGCTTCAAGTTGACACGTGGAAGATCAATATTGGAGATCAATGCACCTTTGGGTCGCTGCGCCAGAGGAGTAAGTAAGTAAGTATAAACAAAAACGATTTTACAATAATTTTGCAAAATATATTTAGCATCTTAGTTTCTAGTTTTCTAATGCCGCACTACTAAATTATCAAATGGAGCTCAAAATCCACTCATGCCAGCAATCTAACTCCTCCACATGTAATTGTTCAAATATTGATAAAAGTGACGGAAACCGAATATCTGGGTTTTACTCGTACAACCAGTTACGAGTAAACACAGATATTTGGTTTCCGTCACTTCCAGATGAACATTTAAATTGGTACCATCACCTTGATATGGTGATCAGTAGAGGCAGAAAACTGATATGGATCTTCAAGTCGCTAAAGCACATTGCACCAGGTAAAACGAACACTTCAAACACTCGCAACTTCTTAAATGAAATATATATCTCTGGTGAAATCGGTCATGTACAACACATCGTGATGAGTTTTAGTAATTAAAACCATTAGGGTCATTGTATTGATTTGTTTAACTTGTAATTTTTCGATTTAAATTACTTAACTGTGTTACTTTAAATGAATTGTACTCGTATTGTGCATATTATCTTGTCGGTCTAACATTATGTGTCTTGCAATCACACTGCAATCATGACATAATCATTCATAAATAGACATTCAACACACAATACCACACGTATAATACTTCACATCTTGATATCTTTATGGACACGTTACTGTTTGAGACGAATTCCGATCCGACGACATTCCAACTGTGGATTATGTCCTTATCCAGATTTTCCTTAAGATTTCTAGTGCGAAAAACGAGCAAATACATTTTTTTATATTAGGAATATGTCTACAATTAAATTAAGAATAAAGATGTAAATATTTTTACAAGCGGAAACGTCCACTTCGCGGAATTATAATTTCCAATCAAAAATGAAAAATTTATAAATGAAAAATTGATAAATTTTTCATTTTCGATTGGAAAGAATAAAGAGCCAGCTACTACATAATATAAAATATCATCGACATCATAATCAGCTTATATACAAGGTGTGGCCTGTAATAGGAGCAAAAAAATAAACGGTACACTATTGAGCTCTTCCAGCAATTATTTCCAAATGATTTTTTTATTTATTTATTTATTTGTACGGGACACCAACAGAGTACATAACTATAAGTGACTATACATGCTAATTGTCTTTGGGCTATTATGCACCCCAATTACAGGTGAACACATCATTTGTCAGAACTTAATCATAAAATTTCACTACAACTACACATTTTCTGAGGGTTTATATTTGAATATGTATTTAACTCAATTAATAATTTCACAATAAATTTAAAGTATTATCCATTACATTTCAGTTTCCATTCACATTCAATTTAGATTGAAAATTTATCGAAATTTCAAAGTTATAAGTATTTACTTTATCAATATTTAGTTTCTAGTTATATCTTTATTTACATCACTGTTGGTAACGAGAAGGTTTAACTTATTTTTAAAACTTTGGAGACAGTCATGGAATATATCAAAGTCGGCCTTGCTGGCGATTTTATTAAAATCAGTTATTAGTCTAGTTAGTGGAGCCTGCCGTTTCACGTTAGTTCGTGCTAATGGCACACTGAAGGTATGTGTGAGAAGCCTACGACAATTGGGCCTGGGTACGGATATATTAATTCTGTTCATAAAGTCTAGCATGCATGTATGATCATTAATAAGTTTATGCAAAAATACTTGATCGTGTACTAGGCGGCGATCCGATAGAGATACCATATTGAAGTGTTGGAGGCGAGATTCGTAATCAGATCTGTAGCTTATGCCAGGCGCAAGAAAAGCTAAATGTCGTGTGAATATCCGCTGCACCCTCTCGATTCGGTCCTTGTGTATGTTAGGTGTTGATGAAGAGAAACAACTTGTCTTATTACTCGTTAAATTATATTTTATAAAACAGTTCAGAGCACACACTTATGTTAGCTATCAGTTGCGTCCATATTGGAATAAGAGAGAGAAGGCTGTGTTGCCACCTCACTTTATATACATAATAGTGATGGGGTCAATATTTAGTGATGTACCAAACATCCCCTTTCTTAAGTTTAATGACAAAATTCATTATATACCATTTAGTTATAATTACAAGTTTGAAATGACTAAACAAAAGCAACAAACAATTTACATTTCTTCAATAAGGCGTTTTACAGGTATAATGACACGTCCAGATCTGGTAATTTTGGTATTCGTGGTATCAGGTGTTAACCCTGCAGGTTCCGGAGTCCCTGTCTCCCGTCCAGCATCTACGAGCTCCATGCTTTTCCTTTGTGATGGGCTGGATCGCATCGTATCATTGAGAATGCTATATCTATGTATGAGATGGACTCTATTCCGTACATAAGTTACATTGTTTTCATTTTTGACGATATATGACCTATTGTTATTTAATCGTTTCACAATAACAGCTTTCTCCCAATTGGCACTAGGATTTTTCTTATAATATACATGATCACCCGGATTAAGAATTGTCAATGGCTTGGAAGTTCTATTGTAATGTCTCGACATCTCCAAATTATTTTTAGTAGCAGACTGCTTATATTCTTTAAATGTTACAACTTTGGGTTTTAATTTTGTGCAATTCATAGGAATATTGCATCTTAATTTCCTTGACATAGACAATTCTGCCGGTGACAACATATTATTCTTAGCTGTACATCTGTACTGTAATAATGCCAGATAAGGATCAGATCCAGCTTCTTTACATTTCTTAAGAATATTCTTTAGAATTTTTACTGAGCTCTCGGCTTGCCCATTTGACTGTGAATGATAAGGTGCTGTAACCACATGTTCTATGTCCCATTTATGTAAAAAGGATTTAAATTCTAAAGACTGAAATGGAGGACCACCATCTGACACAAGTGTCATCGGTATCCCATGTCTGGCAAATATAGATTTCAAATTAATTATAACATTCTGGGCTGTACTATTTTTCCCTAACAAAGCTGATTCTATGTATTTGGAATAATAATCAGTTACAACTAAGTAGGTCGAACTGTCAAAATGCATTAGATCAATACCTACCCGCTGCCATGGATATGTGCTAATATCATAATTTTTTAATGGTTCCTTCTGGTTACACGGCTTAAACTTGGCACAGATATCACATTGCTCAACTACATTTTTTATGTCAGCAGACATATTGGGCCAATATAATGAATCTCTTGCTAACCTTAAACATTTATTTATGCCTTGGTGACCTTCATGTACTTTACTCAAGATTTCTTTTTGCAAGGACTTAGGTACAATTAAACTGGACCCTTTAAAAAGTAAACTGCCTATGACATTTATCTCACCTTGAATGCTATAGAATGACTTCACTAGTGGACTGACTTTGTCTTTACTAGTGGGCCATCCTTCAAAATAATATTTTCTTAATAGTTGTAGTGACTCATCTTCATTGGTTGCCTGTATGACTTTATTTTTGTACTCTTTACTGATGGCTAAATTTGACTCTATTATATTTACATGACAAAGTATGTCTGACTCACTCTCTGGAATAAAATGATCCTTCATTGCTGCTCTGGAAAGAGTGTCAGATATATACATCTCTTTTCCAGGAACATGAACTACCTCTAAGTCATACTTTTGCAATGTTAGCATCATACGCTGCAATCTGGCAGGTACATCATGCAAAGGTTTTTTGAACAAATAGACTAATGGTTTGTGATCTGTGTGAACAGTGACTTTGCGCCCATAAACATACTGATTGAACTTGCTACATCCAAACTCAATTGCAAATAGCTCCTTTTCAATCTGAGCATACTTTTGTTGAGTCTCAGTTAATGTTTTTGAGCTATATGCAATTGGCTTGTTTTTTTGCATAATCACCGCACCAACCGCTGACTGTGATGAATCTACTGACAGAACCAATGGCAAGTTTGCCTCATAATGTGCTAAAACTGGTGTTTTACATATGATATCTTTTAAATGACAATATGCTTTTTCATAGTTTTCACCCCATTGCCATTGCACATCTTTTCTTAATAGACTTCTTAATAAAGCAGTTTTCTCAGACAAGTTTTCAATGAAACATCCTAAATAATTGATCATGCCAAGAAATCTCTGCAATTCTTTGACATTACTGGGAGTTGGCATTTGCCTTATAGCTTCAACCCTTTCAGAACTGACTTTGACACCATCTCGATTGAAAATATATCCTAGGAATTCTACTTCTTGTACTGCAAATTTACATTTAGACTTATTTAATTTTAAATTGACTTGCCTAGCTCTTTCTAAAACTTTTTTAAGTCGCTGATTGTGAATTTCAAGTGTTTCTCCATACACCAAAAAATCATCTACAAAAATGAGGACACCCTCTAAATCTCCAAAGAGTTCACATATTATTCTAAAAAATATTTCTGTCGCTGCATTTATTCCATAAGGAAGTCTTAGGTACTTATATCTGCCAAATGGGGTTTGAAAGGTACAAAGATCTGAGCTTTCTTCATCTAACTTTAGCGACCAAAAACCTGAGAATGCATCTAGATGTGAGAAGTAGGTAGAACCTTTTAATTGTGACCAGTGGCGGCTGCTGACTACGAGAACCGGTGGTGCGCTAATTTATGGATTTATTAAATACTATAATATATAACTCAAAAATTGCAATACAACTACATTTTCCTACTAACAATCAAATTTTTTATGTATAAAGTACCTCAATCCGTCGATTTTGATTTCATGGAAAATGGTTTTTAATTAAGACATGACCTTGGCGGCCCAGCCGATTTCATTTCTAATTTATCAATCAACTAAAAGTTTTATTATTGTTTTTAATATTCTCGATATTCAAGTTCACAATTATTTTTTCCATTAAACACACAGTTCGTCACTTCATAAAAGATAGTCACACTCACTTTACAAAACAAACAATAAACACGAATTACAAATAATGGCGCGATACGAGAAAAGTGCAGGCCATGTTATTAACCAACTAAGCCAACTTGACAATTTGAAGCGCAAGAAAAGGTGTAACTTTTTGAGCGTTAACTTCACTTGGTCGGGTAATATCGCCGCCGGTCCCTCGTGTGGGCTCCGAGCGCCGCACGAGATTTACCTTTTTCTTCATTCAGTTTGTACGGAGTATCTTCCGTCTCACGCGCCCGGCGCTCTAACGCGATTCTCATAGAAATTGTACTGGCTAGTGCGTGCGCTCCACGAAGCGCACGGAGAGGCTTTTTGAGACTGAGCGAAAAATAATTTTATAGATTACGACATAGCGTAGTGGTTTCTTTGCATTATTTTAATGTAATTTATGTATGTATATTACAGATTATAGAGATTGTTTTATTGATGACGATGGTATTGATGGTGTTAAATTTTTGGTAGTGCAACGCACGAGCGCACTCAAGGTACAGCCGCCACTGATTGTGACCTTATCTCATCAATATTTTTTAATGGATAGTGCTCTCTCATTAAGCTATTATTGAGATTTCTGGGATCTAAGCAAACTCTTAACTGACCTGACGATTTGACGGTTACGACGACAGAATTAACCCAGGCTGTTGGTTTCGTGACTTTCTCAATGACTTTCATGTGTACCATGCGATCCAGCTCCTCACGCAGATCTTGAAGTAGTGCGAATGGAACTTTCCTCGGTGGATCAATGCATGGGACTGCGTCTGGCTTCAGCTTGAGATGACAGACAGGAGGCAGACACCCCAGACCCTGAAATACATCATTGTATTCTGTAATAATTTGACAATTACTATCTTTGTTTAATGTGTATACACGTTTTATAATTCCTATGCGCTCGCATGTAGGCAATCCTAGCACAGTGTGACAGTCTATACTAGTGACAACAAAAACTATTGTTTCCGATACAGAGTTAAAATGACAATCTAGTTCACACTGCCCAATAATGGGTATGTCTTTTCCCCCAAAGCCAGATACTTTTATGTTACATTTGTATAAATTACTGGGTAAATTCAATGATTGATATGACTTTAGTGACATGATGTTAATGTCTGCACCCGAGTCTAAAATGCAGTTAACATCCTGACCATTGACTTTTATGTTTAAATTCCAAGATGACTTTGAATTTTTCTGGTTGCCCTGAACTGTCCCTACAAAAAATCTCTCAGCGCACTCAGCGGCTTCATCATCGAGATCTAGCGACTCTAAATGTCTAACATTTTTGTTTTTAAAACAACATTTAGCATAATGACCAATAGAATTACATAACCTGCATTGAACATTGACTGCCGGACACTTGTAGCGATGCAGCTGTCCACATCGACTGCATAGTGGTTGTTGACTGCGCTGCCATTGTCTTTGTGGAGGTGACTGTGTGGTTTGTGCTCGGCCCGGTGACTGCTGTCTTGACACTGACTGATTTGACGTTGACGCTGGCTGTCTTGACTTTGATCGACTCGATGATCGGTGATGATGATGACTATGACTTCTGCTTCTTACTTGCATGACGTTTTCAGTGACGGTATTTTCTTTGACGATTCTGTCTGAATCTTGCTGCGCTGCGATGACTGTGTTTGCAATTTCTCTCATTCGTGTGTAGGTCAAATCTGGCTCTTGAAGTAGACGTTGGCGTACATGTGACAAATCCATATTCATGTTCGCGATGCAAATATCTCTGACAAGAGATTCACGAAGGTCTTTAAATTCGCAATCTTTGCTTTTATTTTCTAAATCAGTTATAAATTCGTCGATGTTTTCGGATTTGGCTTGCTTCCTTGTGAAAAATATGTATCTGCACATGGTCAGATTTTTTCGTGGTTGGAAATATCTGTCAAATCTGCTTTTGACATCGAGTAATTTGCACTTTTCTAGCTCCAAATTAAATGAATTAAAGATTTCCAAACCTTTTGTTCCCATGGAATGAAGCATTATCGCTATTTTTCTTTTTTCTTCCGACTTGTCTAAACCCGACGCTAGAAGGTATATGTCGAATCGCTGCCACCATCTCTTCCACTCTTCCGCGTTATTATTTGTTGCATCAGACGATATAAAGAGCTTTGGAAATGATGCACATGGCCCTTGTGACTTGCCTTCGTGGTCTTCACCCGGCATTTCTACGACGTGACGATCTTGACTCGATTGACTTGATTTTTGTTCTTCATCGCCCATCGTGCACTTCTGACACCATGTTAGGTGTTGATGAAGAGAAACAACTTGTCTTATTACTCGTTAAATTATATTTTATAAAACAGTTCAGAGCACACACTTATGTTAGTTATCAGTTGCGTCCATATTGGAATAAGAGAGAGAAGGCTGTGTTGCCACCTCACTTTATATACATAATAGTGATGGGGTCAATATTTAGTGATGTACCAAACAGTGTACTTGATATGCCGGATTCCACACCACACTGGCAAACTCTAAACCACTACGCACCAGCGTATTAAAGAGAACCATTTTGGTTCCTATTTTTTTAAAGTCAAGGGTATTACGCTTAAGGAAGCCTAGCATTTTGAGAGATCTAGAAATGATTGCATCGTAGTGCGCCTTAAAACTTAATTCTGCATCAAGTATTATCCCCAGATCTCTGATCTCCTCTACTTCTTCCAGCGCAGTTGTGCCTATCGAGTAAGTAGTTGGATTTTAATTGAAAAAAAAAGTTTTTTTGTATTTTCTTTTCGCAAATGTAGCTTATGTACTTTTTTACTCTACTGGAGTGATATTAATAACAATTTATTCAAAAAACACTAGAAATTTATAAAAAAAAAAAAAAACACAAAAATATGCTTTTAAACCAAACATGCGACAACGATTATGAGTCATAACTTGAAGCAACCTCAAAATCAGCATTGACTGCCGCGCTATAATCTCTGGGTGCCAAGATCCATTAATCGGAGGTCATAACTTTAGATCAAAATTTCTCCCAATTGAAAAAGATACTTTTTTTTGGACACAAGAGGTTACAGCAACGGCTCTAAGGAAGCGTCCTTTAAAATTATTGCTCCTATTACAGGCCTAATTTACGAGACACGAAATATATATGTAAGCAAATGTATGGTCTGTCCCTCTTTTAAAAAGCTTTTATTTAACTAACACTGTTCGTACGTAAGTAAAAATTTTGATGAGAACTTACATATGTAAGTATTTAAGTTGTCACCAAAATTTGCAATCCTTTTTTTAGCAACTTGCCAATATCCGATTGAGCTGAAATTTAAACATATTCAATCTTTTAGATCCAATTTGAAGAAGTTCATGCTCAAACATCAAAGAAAAGAGGAAAATTGCAGATTAGAAACTAGTTGCTTTTAAAATATACATTCAACAGGTTTTGTTTTACTCACTGCTGGGGCATGCACCTTTTGCATAATCTGCATTGCGATGTTGTAGTTCGTAGTGTTTCGTTTTTGTGATTACGACGCAGATGTTCATTTATTTGTGTAGTTTTTAAGTCTTGTAACGTTATGCCATTTCCCACTAGTTTATTATTTTTTAGCGTTGTATCTAATTAGGCATTGTACTCACATAGTACTTTTGTATATTTTAGCAAGTTGTACTCGTACTTATTGTTTATTGTATATTTTCCGGGATAGTGACCTCAGACCAAGTAAAAAATATAGACGGAGCGTCACGAACAACAAAATGAAGCCACTTTTCTAAAGATGTGTGCGTTTCAGTGTTGCTACTGGAAGGAAAAAGTCCCTATAAATGGGGTAATTCGTTCAAGTTCTCTGATTTATTCGTAGAAGGTACAATAAACCAGGATAGGCTAATAATGAAGATGATGAATACTTGTAACCGTTAGTCACTAAACGTAATGGGATACTCAGCATCCTATTTTGAACCCCTGTACTATTTCGTATGAAATTCAAAAAATTACAAAAGAAAAAGTTCCATTTTGGTAACAGAATTGAACTGTAGATAGTGAAACTGCATGCATGCTGTACGAATTCTTCCATTTCGCAAAAAACAATGTTTAAATTTCTATTCAATATGACAGGATTGTCAACCTTAAGCTGGTCACAAATTAAAGTCTTTGACTGTCCTACGTGCGAATTTAATTGCATACTTATTGTTAAAATTTATAAAATGACGGCATTTATAATGACGGTGTTTCTAATTACAGGAAATAACAAGGCCATGTAGAAATGTTAGTATACATTTTATTGATACATCTTATTGAAGAACAAAGTTTTTTCAACTAAAGTTAGTTACATTTTAACAGACCCTAAAGAAACAGTGAGTCGTATGCATTTTATTTAGGAGTTATTGAATAAGAATCTATAAAAAACCGGCCAAGAGCGTGTCGGGCCACGCTCAGTGTAGGGTTCCGTAGTTTTCCGTCCGTCGCATTAAGTTGACATATTAAGTACAGAAACACAAAACCCTAAAAACGGGCCCACAGAGGACGGTGATAACTAAAGAAAGAGTTTGGATTATACGGTTAAATTACAAACTTAGTTCAGAAATTATTTTTGTAATTTTTTCAAAAACTATTCAACCTATCAAGTTCAAAATAATTTACCTACAAAGTTTTTATAAAGTTCTACTTTTGAGATTTTTTTCATATTTTTAAAACTTATGGTTCAAAAGTTAGAGGGGGGGGGGGACACATTTTTTTTTACTTCTGGAGCGATTATTTCCGAAAATATTAACTTTATCAAAAAATGATTTTAGTAAACCCCTATTTATTTTTAAATACCTATCTAACAATATATCACACGTTAGGGTTAAAATGAAAAAAAAAAAAACACTCCCCACTTTACGTATAGGGGAGGTACCCTAATAAAATATTTTTTTTCACTTTTTATTTTACCACTTTGTCGGCGTAATTGATATACATATTAGTACCAAATTTCAGCTTTCTAGTGCTAACGGTCACTGAGATTATCCGCGGACGGACGGACAGACGGACGGACAGACGGACGGACAGACATGGCGAAACTATAAGGGTTCCTAGTTGACTACGGAACCCTAAAAACGAGTAGCCATCCTTTCAGTTCGGTTCGTCACTTCATCTAAGCTAAGTGGTCGCAAACCGGCACATCAAATTAGCTGGTCGTTAACCGACCTATCGACCCTACCACTACGATTGGGGTAACTAAAAATTATAACCTGGTATCCCTCGTGCTTTATGTTACGTCAATCAACGTCAACTGAATGTCGAGGTTTTGTGTTCCAAGCGAAGTAAAATTTATTCTCTAAATAGTGTTTTAAGGTATTAGTTCAAAATTTACAAATGAATAGTTATATTTTTTGTATTTATTGCACGTCCTGGTGTTATTTTTGCACCCCTTAATCACGCAGGAGACCATATTTTCAGTGTTTTGACGGTATGTGACAGCATGTCGACATTGTACTGAATAGTTTTGGGCTTGGTTTTGGTTTGTGTATGTGTGAGTGAACGTGTATTTACTTAGTGGGCTTGGTTTTGATGGCTTCACTAGGTTGTTCGTGACACTCCATCTATATTTTTTACTTGGTCTGAGATAGTGACGTGACGATGACGCCTCCATGTCATAATAAAAATAATTCCGCTGGCGCTAGTTGCTCCCTGTTGCTCTACTCTACAGACGTAGCTATAGTCAATTTTATGGTCGCGTTCACGATTCTACTGAACTTTTTATTTGTACGTTTTATTTAGATTCTTTTTTTTTCTCGTATATGTATAATAGCTTAATAATATTATTTGTATTACTAATTTTTTATATCTAATTTTTGTGTTTTGTCTATCGTGCTGTCACTTGGCTCTAGAGGAAGACCAGCGCTAGCCTGTGGCTAGCACATGCTGATTTGGGGCCATTTCGTGGCTGTTTTATGTATTATTATGTTTTTGTTTTTTGTTCTGTATTTTTTCCCCGAATAAATGTATTTCTATTTCTGTATTTCTGAAATTTGGCATACTAATGTAAGTTCGGTGACAATATTATGGTACCACGGAGCTGATCTGATGATGCAGACATGAGGTGGCCATAGCAACTCCTAAACTACACAAGATAAACCCATCGTGTTTGGCATTCGAACCGTCTCAACGAGTAGTTGTTGATTGTGGAAAAGTACAGTCGGCAATAAAAGCTTGGAACAAAACAGAAACTTATTAAAAATTGTATAATTCTTACTTGAGGGTCACGGTTGCCTAGAGGGTCAAGCATGCGGCTGTCAAGTGGCGGTCAAGGGTTTCAATGCCAGCTTGTGTTAATGAGTTTTTGGTACTTATGTATACATTGATAGTTTTCCGTTAGATCTTTGCTAAAGGAAAACGTCGCGAGTAAACCCACATACACTACATAGACTGCCGATCCCGCAGTCAAACTGTTGCTACAGTTTTTTTAGGCAATGTTATATGTATAAATTCCTACCATTGTGATTATAAAGAAATAACGTACTGGTCAGTCTATCGTATATTTTTTTTAAATCTGCGAAGAAGTTCAATCGAAGGTGTATGAGAAGTTCCCAATGCCCGTTTCCTCTCATCTATAATCCTGTGCCCAGCAGTGGGACGTATATAGGCTGATTATGATGATTTCGTTAATTAGTAGTACTAGTGGATCTGTGAGCTGTAGACATAGCGAATTTTTTTTCAGACACAAGGGGCTGAACACCTTTGTACCTTGTCGCTTTAACGTCATGTTTAAACTATCATACTAAATGTCTAATGGGCCAAAGTCACAAAGTCCCAAAGTGTCCAGCTACTTACGAGGCTAACTGAATTCAGCAAATGATTCAAAACAGATAAATGCATTACCTGATGATGCATCGAGAATCGTTTTAAGGGTTCCGTACCTCGAAAAGAAAAAAACCCTTAATAGGATCACTTTGTTGTCCGTCCGTCCGTCCGTCTGTCTGTCGGTCAAGACCCTTTTTCTCAGGAACGCGTGGAGGTATCTAGCTGGAATTTATATCAAATACTAAGTTCTACTGTCCCTTGGAGCTGTAAAAAAATCAAACTTCTAAGCCAACGCAATCAAAAGATACAGCTGTTTATGCCGCATATTTCCGCAAATTTTCGACACTCGCAAGGGAATCAAAACCTACAGGGTGCCTTCCCGTGAACTTGGAATCTTTAAATTTGGTACGAAGCAACGTCGTCACAGATAAAGGCAAAATTGCAAAAATCGTACATTTTTAGATACAACTTATAATAAAAAATATTTTTATGGAACCCTCGGTGCGCGAGTCCGACTCGCACTTGGCCGGTTTTTTTTCTTTTATCCAAAGCCTACAGCCATCGTGTTGGTTGTACAGTCAATAGCAAATGTTGAAGATCATTTTAGTACTTTGTCACACTAACGTAACAATACTGTTGACTATACAATATGGCCTTTAAAGCTATTGACTCTTTGAGCTGTTGAAATCGCAAGCCACCATAGCTCCATTTTGAAACTTTTCTAAAAACTGAATCGATAAACAAATCCATATAATTATCGAATCTGTACACTAAATTTTGTTGAGTTTACCTGTTGAGGAGTACAGCCGGACATCCTGACAAACATACTAAAGCATTTTCTTCCAAGCTGAAACGGAGACGCTTTGCGCTCGTTAAGTCAATAAAATGTTCACATGTCGCTCACATCATCATCATCATCATCATCGCTTCATCCGTGCACTTATTTTCGAACTCACCGTTACAGTGATTGTTCTGTTTTTGTTGCCTGTGACTTTGAAAACTTCAGCAAGAAATCAAATATCTAATAAATAAATTGCTACCGCTCAGGCGACGCCATTTTAAATTGACGGTACTTTTAAATAAAAAAAAATAAAAATAAAAAAATTTTATTTCAAAGAAAAACCTTAATAACATTTAACAATATCCTGCGGCCCCACACTAGGCTATGCCTGTTTCGTGGCGGCCTGATTCGGTTTAAAAAGAGGTACTAATGTAATAAATATATGTAATAAATGTTGAATGAATAAATGTAATAAATGTTGAAAAAATTCTGGCGGCAGTTTCTGTTAGAGTTTTTTTATTCGTCTTTTCTGTACCTATTATTGTGTCTTTTGACAGCAAGAAAAAAGCTAATGATTATAAAAAAAACCAAAACTTTAAAACTAAAGGAAAGGATTATGGCTTTATGGACATTCCTTTGATATATATTATAAAAAAAACCGGCAAAGTAGGTTGCAGTAGTAATTGCACATATCAGGGGCCTTTCAGCTCGAAGTAAGAGTTTTTCTATGGAAATATTAGTAACTTGTTTGTACCAGATGTCACTGGGTGCTATCTCTATCGCACTTGCATATTGAAGTGACAGGGATGCAGCGGTCATGCGGTTAGTTCTTACAAAATACACAACGGCGCTACGATCTATGCGTACTACTAGTATCTCTATCTCAGTATATATATAGAGCGCTCGCGGCCCAGCGGCACCCGCCTACCGCGTGCGGTATGCGAGGTTAAGCATAAGCAATGTGGGCGCAGGTCAGTTCTTGGATTGGTGACCGCTTTGAGTGGTTACTAACTGAGTGCTCTCGTGCTTTGGAAGGTACGTTAAGCCGTTGATCCCGGCTGTTGTCTACGACAGCAGTCGTTAAGCCAAGTTAGAGGCCTTCGGGCGGTTTGAGAACTTCTAACAGTCAAGTTGCCCACTCACTTGACAAAGGGGGGTCGATGTTGCACCACGTCCGTAGGGAGTACCCACCGTTACCCTACACGTGACCCCTGGGTGGTGCTAAAAGTGCAACAAAAACTGGCAACCGTACTTGTCTTCTCGAAGATCTCACGGTTCGTAAATAAATGCCCTACGATTAAATTAAAAAACCGGCCAAGAGCGTGTCGGGCCACGCTCAGTGTAGGGTTCCGTAGTTTCCCGTCCGTCACATTTTTTTTTTTTGAAAAAATTACAAAAACTATTCAACCTATCAAGTTCAAAATAATTTTCCTACAAAGTTTTTATAAAGTTCTACTTTTGAGATTTTTTTCATATTTTTAAAACTTATGGTTCAAAAGTTAGAGGGGGGGGGGGACACATTTTTTTTACTTCTGGAGCGATGATTTCCGAAAATATTAACATTATCAAAAAATGATTTTAGTAAACCCCTATTTATTTTTAAATACCTATCTAACAATATATCACACGTTAGGGTTAAAATGAAAAAAAAAAAATCACTCCCCACTTTACGTATAGGGGAGGTACCCTAATAAAATATTTTTTTCCACTTTTTATTTTACCACTTTGTCGGCGTATATGATATACATATTAGTACCAAATTTCAGCTTTCTAGTGCTAACGGTCACTGAGATTATCCGCGGACGGACGGACAGACGGACGGACAGACATGGCGAAACTATAAGGGTTCCTAGTTGACTACGGAACCCTAAAAAAGTATATATATTGTACTTTGTGTCACAACTTATATTTACTAAATATGTTTGACACAACTAACAACATCTAAGTAATCAATGATAATTGGCTAGATGCTGAGGGCCAATGGACCCGGGTATGTCCTTAAACTACGACCAAGACCACCGGGGAATGGGCAGCAGCATTCCTAGAGTGCGGTGGAGATACTGCGATCGCCAACCCGCATGCCAAGCGTGGCGATTATGGCATTTACCCCCCATGAAATTGGGGGAGGCCTATGTCCAGCAGTGGACGTCCTAGGGCTGATATGGTGGTGGTGGTGAGGGCCAATTCTCGGGTTCGATCGAGATGATCTCTATTCGAGATTCCATACAAGTGACTCTACAATTCTATACAATGTCACGATAGACATGCATCTCGATCGGACCGAGAATAGGCACCCTGGCCAAGAGCAATCTCATTTTAAATTTAAAAAAAAGGTCGGTCTTCCAGGTACTTACACTTAAGCTCGTTTATTACTCGCTAACTAATCATGTCCACTTAGCTGTAATAGTTTTCCTTTTAAATTCATAACATAAGTTTTATTTTTATAATTGCAGTAACCGTTAGTACTAAAAAGCTTTAACTTAGTATACTTGTATCTACTTATATACATATCACTCACACCAACAAAACTGTAAAAAAAACATTTTAGGGGGGGGGGGGGGGGGGATACCTCCCCACGAATAGTGGAGATACAATTTTCTCTCTTGCATAACCCATTGTGTTGTGGGTATTGTTAAATAGCTTGTTTAAAAGTAATGTGGTTTTTTTAACAACTAAACGGTGGCTACTGGAAGGTACGTAAAAAACATGATAAAAGTATGTATATCATGAATTTATATGGGACCAATTTGAATGTAAAAAGAATTATCAAAAGTGGCCAACGTGGTCAAGAGTTATCAGGGAACATACAATACATAAAAAAGCAAACATGTAGAGGAAGTGAGAACCTCCTTCCTTCTATTGAAGTCGGTTAGTGAAAATAGTAGGGTAGGTAGGTAGGTGTGGGGTAATGTAGTAGTTAAAAACTCAAAAAGGTATCCTTTTTCTGAAAACTGATAGAAATGTATGACAATGCGACAATCAAGGATTTCCCAAGATTAGAACGAGTCAACACAGTCTCATTAAATATAGAAAGAGCTGAAATAGCCCATTTAAAATGGGATTAGGCTAACACACGAACCGCATCAAATATGAAACTCAAAATAAACCTTAAGCGCTTGTAAAATAGAATCGTTTTTCCAACAACAGCTTTACAAGTATAGTCCCAACGCAAATGGAGTCGTGATCTCTTGATCTTGAGGTTTGTTATTCTTTGTTCGTTGTTTTTTGCAAAACCGAATTGAAATGGAATCTTTAGACGCTTGAAACATTTATTGTCAATGGAAGTGTAGATTTGTAAAAATAAAATGGTGTGTCTATACAGGATTGTATTGAATGTGGAATAGAAAATGTAAATGAATAATTAAACGTTGGTCAGTTTGTCATAGGAAAACGACATAATATGTCTTTCCTGTAAAGCCTAGTTGGTAGTGACACTGCGTCCGAAGCTAGAGGTCCGGAGTTCGAATCCCGGTAAGGGCATTTATTTCCGTGGTGAGCAGAAACATTTTGTTGCTGAGAAACAACAAACATCTAAGTGTTTTCTATGAATTTAATATATCAACGTCTAGTACCCATAACACGAGCCTTATTGAGCTTACTATGGAACTAGTTTGCTTTGTGTAAAAAATTGTCCCCTAATACGTATTTATTTAAAAAAAATGTCCATTCTCCCTTCAGCGTCCACTCAAATGTTATAAATGCGAAATAAGTCCACCTGAAGCGATTGAAATGAAATGTGGTATGCACACAGCTTGTGAATAGACATACAACAATTTTATCCCCGAAGGGTGTAAAACGGGTGAAAGGTGGACATTTTTACAAGAGTGCAATAAAGAAGACATTTGCCTATAAGAATCTAATATGGTTTTGAAGGAATTTCTTCCCTCGGACGCTCCGGTTGTGGAATGAGCGAAGGTTTCTTGAGGGACTACGGTATGCGGTTCTTCAACAGACGAGAGTATAATTTTTTAAACGGATCAGCAACGAGCATGTTACACCACTGGAGTTGCATGCATCCATAGGCTGCAGTGAGCATATGCTTGTCGGGTACCAAAGTGGATAAAAAAAAAAACATCCTTTACGAAGATCAATGAGTGTAGTGCTACTACATTAATTCAGTGGCGCGTACTACACACCACCATCACTATACCAGCTGAAAGACGTCCACTGCTAGGCATAGGCCTCCCCCAATTTTATTGGGGGTAAATGCCATCATCGCCATGCTTGGCATGTGGGTTGGTGATCGCACTATCTCCACCGCACTCCAAGGATGCTGCTTTCTATCCCCCGGTGGTCTTGGTCGTAGTTTTAGGATATACCCGGAACTACACGCCACTCCACCTAAATGAAAAATCACGTTTTGTGCATAGAGCGAGATGCCATTATTAGGGTTTTCCAACTGTCAAAAATTGGCCTGTGTTATACAGGACCTTATACGGCACTAATTTTCTTTTTATGTGGCTATTAAATGTATGTAATAGTTCACTGTACCGACGGTTTAGATTAGATAAATAAATGTTTCGAACTGAAAATTTAAATGAAATACCGAAATACAGGCCCATAAATCATTCAGTGCTTCGTCAGTAAAAGCACTAGGGTTATTTTCAAACCCACAAATAAGTATTGAATGACGTCAAAAAACGACGTCAACAAATTTTATATCCAAACTAAGTTTCGAGGCTGTCTTCATCAATGAATATTTTAGAGACCAAAATACGTCAAAATGTTTAATGTCGGCCGTGGGACTCAAGTCTAAGGGTAAAATCATCAGTCGAATACCTTTTTCCTTTTAGTTTGAAGTCAGCGTAGCGTCTCATTTTCTTCAATTTATCTTTGTCACACGTCAATCTCTTCATTCACTTTCTCCCTATTCATATCGACTCTCTTACACTCCATCTACCTTTTCTTGAGCCTACGTTACCTGTTTGCATCCATTCACATTCATATCTTATACTTTCTTTGTTACATGGCTTTCATCCCTCCCCATTACATGCCCATACCACGCCAGACGATTCGCTCATAGCTTTACGGCAATGGGTGCTACTTTTAATCTTCATTTTACATACATTTTGGAGAGTGTGCACAGGAATTACATGACTTAGTTCCGCCCTCCCCATTCCATCACCGGACGTCCAGACGTCGTGAGCGGTTACATCCTTACGTTGTCAGCCTACCATTTATTCGCACGAAGTGATTTGTTTCTTCTTTCCTAATGCGAACAGCCAAGGACTGGAATTTACTGCCGCCGTCTGTATTTCCTGATACATACAATCTGCGTCTCTTCATGAAAAGAGTGAATAGGCTATTACTGAATCAATGAGCAACATCTTAGGCCTTGTCATCGCTTTCCAGGTGAGACTAACGCTAATCGCTGGTTAGTCTATCATAAAAAAAAAAATATATATACTCATTCCTTATCTAGTCCATTCTCGTCATACCAAAAATCTATCTTAACATTCTCATCTCGGTAACATGCAATGTCGTTTCATCGTCATCATTTTTTTTTATCGTATGGCATTTATTTACGAACCGTGAGATCTTCGAGGAGAAAAGTACTGTTGCCAGTTTTTGTTGCACTTTTAGCACCACCCAGGGGTCACGTGTAGGGTAACGGTGGGTACTCCCTACGGATGTGGTGCAACTTCGACCCCCCTTTGTCAAGTGAGTGGGCAACTTGACTGTTACAAGTTCTCAAGCCGCCCGAAAGCCTCTAAGTTGGCTTTACGACTGCTGTCGTAGACAGCAGCCAGGATCAACGGCTTAACGTGCCTTCCAAAGCACGAGAGCGCTCAGTTAGTAACACTCAAAGCGGTCACCTATCCAAGGACTGACCTGCGCCCACATTGCTTAACCTCGCATACCGCACGCGGCACGTGGGCGCCGCTGGGCCACGAGCGTTCTGCGAATCATCATCATCATATCAGCCAATGGACATCCAACTGCTGGACATAGGTCTCCCCTAAAGAGTACCGCAATAACTGGTCCTGCGCCACCCGTATCCAGCGGACTCCCGCTACCTTTACCTGGTCATCAGTCCACCTTGTGGGGGTCTACCCACGCTGCGCATTCCATATCCTTACACAACAATACTGCGACAGTTGTGATGCGTCAAAGTAGTGAAAGTGACGAAGTACTAAAATGATCATCTACTTTTGCCGTTGAGTATACATGATGAGAAATAGGTCTTAGTGTGGTCTAATAAATTCTTCAATCTTAAAGGCGCCTGTGAATAATTTGAGCGTCAGATGTTGTTCATTATCCGAGCGTTAATTTGGTTTTTCACATCAAGTTCAGAAATCAATCTGACTGGATTCTGTCATATGGCAACCACCGCAATGAAAGCTTAAGAGTGCGCAGTACGCTCGGTTCTCCATACAAACGTATTTATGCTCTCATTTTAAAACGCCATGCTAGAACAACATGAAACTTTGTATACACAATGGGATCCGGCATATAGTTTCTGTTGCTAGAAATTGTAAAAGAAAAAAAGTACAGCGGTTTTTTGAGTTTTTTACGGCTTGTATGAAAACCTTAATAATCGTTGTATTTTTTCTCCATCATAATTTCAAGCAACAGAAACTAATTTCCGACCTAGATATAAAACAAAGTATCATGTTATTTTAGCATGGCGTTTTAAAATGAGAGCGTAAATACGTTTGTATGGAGAACCGAGCGTACTGCGCACTCTTAAAACTCTAACAGAATGCACACCCAAGGTAAGCTTCTTGCTTCTTTTCAATGCATATTTAGTAAATTAAATTAGAAATATACTCAAAGTGAAACTTCTGTTAGAAAATATATCTTAAATTTTATACGATTTATATTTTCCTTTCATTAGAAGATTGTCTTGACAGGCATATTTATTAACTGAGGGGAAGGCGCTTAATCACGGCTAGCTATGTTTTCCCGGCGGATTTATCTCAGTTTTCTACCACTTTTTCTTATCCGTGTCCAAATAAACTATTTATCACACAAAATGTCCTTCAAAGTCTGTTTGTTCATCACAAAATAAGTATATAATATCACCACGCCTTTTTCAAAATACGACCATTGTTTTTTTTAAACTAAATTCAAATTCAAAATATTCTTTATTCAAATAGGCCTAGCAACAAGCACTTTCGAATCGTCAATTATAACATGTATTAACATACATATTAATTAATTATTTAGAGCAATTTATTGATGCTATTATTATTCTTTACAATAAATATTGTATTGTTGTAGACATGTAAAAATAAGAAATAATTATGTAGTAAAATTCACAATAGGATCGACAAAACATAAAAAATAATAATAGTAATTAAAACAATGTTAATTTTTTTTAAATCTAGACAGTTTCTAGAATAAAATCAATATGTCCAAAGAAAATAATAAGATAATATTAATATCTAATGCCATAATGATTAATTCATTAATATTTCAGTCACAATTAATCCCACGGTGTTTTATCATTCATGTAGTCGTGTGTGCTATAATATGCTTTCGATATAAGTTTACGCTTTACATAATTTTTGAATTTATTTATAATCCAGTTAGGTTTCTTGGAAGCTTATTATAAAACTTCACACCATAACCCATGGATGATTTTCTAATTTTTTGGAGGCGAGGGGTGGGCACCGCGAGCTTGTGTTTATTTCGAGTATTAATATTACGTATGTCACAGTTCTTCCTGAAATTTTACTAACCAGCAAATAATCTTTAAAAATCACCCACTTGATGGTAAGTCTAAGCTTGTAGTTCACTGGATCAGTAATTCTCTTGTTTTGAAGATAAATAGATCGCGATTGTCAGGGAAACAGGTACAGTCAAGCAATTTGATTCATAGTCCACTATAGAACTTTGTCATTTTAATAGCCAGACAGTTCCGATTACGACTTACAATGTCAGTAGGGACCAGAGCCGAGTTATTGCGACGAAGTTCTACACTGGCCTAGAAATCAAATTAGTGGACTGTACACGCAACGGGGTCGTTTCATTCCGTCTTAGTTTGCAGTACATAATGGGATTTAATAATAATGTATGTATAAATGTATAAATTATGGCATTTACCCCCCATGGAATTGGGGGAGGCCCATGTCCAGCAGTGGACGACCTTCGGCTGATATGGTGGTATGTATAACACTTTATTGCACAAAAAAAAACCTAAACAAACGAAACAAGATAACAAAATGTAAAAGTACAAAGGCGAACTTATCCCTATAAGGGATCTCTTCCAGCTAACCTTCGAGAAAATGAGAAAAATAAATGTTGTACACAAAGGCGACAAACTAATTTCGCACAAACACGGATATTTAAGAAAGCAATGTAAGATTATGAAAATAATACTTTATTTCAGGCTTAGCCCATATCATATCACATATCACACAAAAACAGAACATAAATTATAGAGACAATATGTTTTTCTCAAACATGCAATGAAATATTGATGTTATGTTCCTTATAATAGGCTGCGAAGTATGACGTTTCAGGTGCGGCTAGTACTATAGGTCGTTAATGGAATTTCATACAAACCTTACAGGCCTAGGCCGGCAAAGTCCTCTTTTTTAATTTCCATTCCACATAAATTTGTGGCACAGGCATCATGACATTCTGCCCGTCTTAGACCTATCCTACTCTCTATATGTCTTCGGCCGGCAACCCCTTTCGTCCCGGCCTCTGTAGTAATGTACTAATAATCATCATTATCATCATGTCAGCCGAAAGACTTCCACAATGATCGGTCCTGCGCCACCCGCATCCAGCGGACACCCGCGACCTTCACCAGGTCATCAGTCCACCGTGTGTGGGGCCTGCCCACGCTACGCCTTCCGGTACGTGGCCGCCACTCGAGAACCTTTCCACCCCAATGGCCATCGGTTCTACGTGCTATGTGCCCCGCCCACTGCCACTTAAGTTTAGCGATTCGGAGGGCTATATCGGTCACTTTGGTTCTGCTGCGGATGGCTTCATTCCTGATGTGATCACGCAGAGAAACTCCCAACATAGCTCTCTCCCTTTGGGTGATTTTGAGCCCTTTGGGTGATTTTGAGCCTTCTTATGAGGCCCATAGTAAGCGACCACGTTTCAGTGCCATATGTCATCACTGGCAATACACACTGGGCAAAGACTTTTGTCTTGAGACACTGCGGAATATTGGACGAAAAGATGTGCCGTATCTTCCCGAACGCTGCCCTGCCGAGTCGGATTCGACGATTGACCTCTTTCTCGAAGTTGGACCTACCTAACTGGACAGTCTTAATTATAATTAACAACATTAAATCCAAGTCACTACAATTTCATTTTCTCATACATGCAATGAAATATTGATATTATGTTCCTTATAATTGGCCGCGAAGTAGGACGTTTCAGGTGCGGCTAGGACAAGAGGTATTTAATGGAATTTCATACAAATCTTGCAGGCAAAGTCCTTTTTTTTATTTCCATTCCACATTCCTGTGTTGAGCCGGGTTAGACCACGTGTGGTGGCAGGTTAGAATAGCACCAACCCCTTTCTTCCCTTGGGTGTCGTAAGAGTCGACTATGGGAACCAGGTTGAAGTGTGTTGTGGGCGATGGGCTAGCAACCTGTCACTGTAATATTACATTTTCTCCATCTATTAACCTACGATTGCTAGAAGTGGCCCTGAAATTAATGTCGTGTGCTCTGCCTACCAATTTTGGGAGTATAGGCGTGAATTTATGCTATGTAATGTACAGTTGAAGTGCACACTCTTACATCACCGTAGCCTATGGACGCTTGTGACTAAAGAATAATCACAAGTTCGTTCCTAACCCATTATAAACTTGAGGGTTTGTTGTGTTGCCAGCTAGATACATATACAGGTCCTTCACTCTCAACACAGCGCATCCTCGGGAGCTCTGGCGACCTTACTACCAGGAGTACAGCTTCACATAGTAGTGGTTTTATTGAGGTTCTGGTCTATTAGGTGGAGGTACCTTTCCTAGTTGGGCTCTACTTATCTTACCAACAGACGGGCCGTAGATAAGCTTGTTGTTTTTACACTTGCTCGTAAAGGGTCTTATTGTACGCAGGCGTATAGAGTAGTTATAGCCGATTTGGCTCCCGCGGGAGTTATGGATTTTCATAACTCCCTAGGGAGTTATGAGTTTCTCTGTGATTGGTTTAAAAAATCTAGTTGGCCGTGGCTCTCTGATTGGTCGCAATAATGAAAGTGCGAGCGCTGCGCGCTACTCTCGGTATCCATGCATTGATACTGGGATGAAGTGGTCGATTTCTTCAATTTTGATTATTTTTGGAGTTATTTATTTCCTCGCAAATGTCATTAAAACATTGTGATTACCTCGGGACGTAAGTTTGCAAACTCGCGTCATCAAAAGCCCTCCACTTTCGGCGTCGGGCTTCTGATAGACTCTCGTTCGCAATTTCCCACTAACGCCCCTCGTTAAACAATGTTCTATAATAACACCGGGAATTACATGACTTAGTCCCGCCTTCTCCGTTCCATCACTGGTAGTCCAGACGTGGTGAGCGGTTACATCCTTAGGGCTTAGTATGAAAATATTAAAACAGATCAGATAAGTACAAGTACTTCGTAATTATTTTATCCAAGAGTGACAGACGTGAAATGAAATGAAAAATTTATTGATAACAATTGTTACATGTCTTTGAAATTATACAATTTTAAATTACAGTATCAATGGTACCTCAAAAAATCGCTGTGGTCGTAAAACAGAATTTTTAACAGCCATCTCCTCATTCTATATTTGAATCCAGCGGTGGAAGCTGCATTTCTGATGGTCTCAGGCAAGCGATTATATATAGATGGTCCAAGGCTGTAGATCGACTTTCCTGACTTCGCTAGTCTGTGTCGCCCAGTCACCAGCCTGTCCCCATGCTTGTTGCTCCGTAAGGGATATCTGGAGTTCGTGCCCCTGCATTTGAACTGACCAAGGTTTTCATGAGTGAATATTGCCACTTGTTAAATCAGTTGGCCGCGTTCGACGTCTCTCAAGACATTTTTAAAACCGCGCCGGCAAGAAATGTACGGTAAGTTTCGTGTCTGGACGAGGATTGCGGCGGTACTGTTTATTCTGAAAGTAAAAGTAGTTTATTCTTCAAATTAGGCATATTACATGCACCTATAAACGTCAATAAACTACCACCGGTTCGGAAAAATAAACCTCTACCACGAGAAAAACCGGCGTAAGAAACTCGGTGAGGTGTCATTTTTTCAAAGCAATATACATTGTATGGTTAAATATAAAATTACAGTGTCAGCTACTGCAAAATAACAAACCTACAGTAGAAAACCTATTTTGCGATAGATTAGCCGTGCAGGACACTATCACTGCCAAAAGTCCCTATCCATGATGTAATCGTTTATCTTATAATATGCTCTTGAAATAAGTTTTTTACCACAGATTTGAATTTAGAATTGCTGAGTTCAGTAATGTGTTTACTGGCTTGTGTATTTTCAATTGAGCGACTTCACGAACAAGGTGGTCGAGCTTGTCTTCTAAAGTTTGCGGCGAAGAAAATTGTGAGATGTAATACCTGAGAGCTCTTGCATGGGGCTTGAGACTGCATGTTTTCCAAAGGCTAGTTGCTCCTCTAAATGCGGGGTCACCACTTTAGGGAACAATATGAAAACATTAAAACAGATCAGATAAGTATGTCGTATTTTTTTATTCAAGAATGACAGACGTCATTCAAGATATTTTTTTAAAACCGCGCCGGCAAGGAATGCGCAGTAAGGTGCGTAGTAGTCACACATACTTTCATAGTATAGTATATACCCGGTAAGGGCATTTGTTTCTGTGGTGAGCAGAGAGATTTGTTCCTGAGACTTGGTTATTTTCTATTTATTTAAGTATATATCTATTAAATATATCGTCGTCTAGTACCCATAACACAAGCCTTATTGAGCTTACCGTGGGACTAGTTCGATTTGTGTAAAAAATGTCCCCTAATATTTATTATTTTATTTTATTTATACTTACGTTGTCAGCCTACCATTTATTCGCACGAAGTGATTTACTTCATCTTTCCTAATGCGAACAGCTAAGAAGTGGCATTTTCTACCACTTCCTGTATTTCCTTATACCTAAATCTGGGTCTCTGCAAGACAAGAGTGAAAAGGCTATTACTGAACCAGTGAGCAACATCTTAGGCCTTGGCATCGCTTTCCGTCAGGTAAGACTAAGGCCAATCGCTGGTCAGTGTATATTAAAAAAAACATGTTAAAAAAATCGGACTGTATTTAAACAAAATTAAAAACTATTTGCTCGGTGAACAATGGTCCGATGTTTTATTTTTCAGATTTCTAAATTTTCAAAAACTGACTCGACGAAAAAAATAATCGGACCTGCTTACGAAATTTCATTAGAATCGGTTCAGAAATGTGACCTGTAGAGGGAAACACTGGAAAATTTGCAGATTGGACATACGAAAGCATTTTTGCCGAAGCTGAAACGGAGAACGCTTTTCACTTGTTCAAAAAGCTGACTTTGGTGGCTTCTCATTCCTTTGTTTTCCTAAATTTTTTTAAACACAAAATGCTGTGTATTTGTATTCTACTCAAAGAGCTCTAAAAAACGAAACCCCACTCAATCACAAACACAAACACACACACACATACACACAAACTCAAAATTTTGTTTTGTTCTTTTTTTACCTGGGGGTTTTAGCTAGGGCTACGCCACCCCCGTATTGTCACGACATTCTAACTGTATTCGAACTCCCTTTAAAAACCATAAAATATATATTTTTTTAATTTTATGGCTTTGGTTCAACAACGTCCTTACTCGTATAGGTCGATTCACAAGAGCTGGCGCGAAAAATGTATGAAACTATCATTAATTTCATAGACATTCCGCGCCAGCTCTTATGAATCGATCTATACTATGAAGTTTTGAAGAATGCAGCTCCAACCGGTTGACTGTAAAGCCTGTGTGACAGAAAAAGGACAGACGGACACATAAGTGACAGCAATAGGGCTCTGTTTGAATCCTTCGGGTACGGAACGCTAAAAACATGTCACAATCTGTCACATCCTTGTAAACGCGAATATGATTCGATTTTTTTATGACATAGGAGGCAAACGAGCAGACGAATTACCTGGTGGTAAGCGATTAGCTCCGCCCATGGACACTCGCAACACCAGAGGGGTTGTAAGTGCGTTGCCGGCCTTTAAGGTTTCTTGAAGGTCGTATCGGTCCGGAAATACCGCATTTTCTTTGTATCTTCATGGATGGTATGTTCCTTCATAATTTGTTTGTGTGTACACATACATAAGTCGACCACGGATCTAACGATTTCGATGACATTTACCAAGGCTTAAGTGGAGCAAGAAATCGATATAGGTAGAGAGGTTTGATTCCGGGATTTTGTGCTGGTGTTCACTTATGATATCAAGCATCGCTAGAATATTCGTGTACTCTCTGAAAAAATATGTCATGGCTATAAAAATATATAGGCCATAAACCTGTGGCTCTAGTGAAAAGGGGTACAAGTCCTATACAATTGTACGGCACTTATACCCTTTTTCACTAGGGCCAAAGAAACGTAAACCGCTTGTGGGTACTTCCACCGAAACGACCTAACCGATCTGCTTCAAATACGGCAAAATGACAAAGTGCATAACTGTGAAAAGCCTTGATTGCATAACTGTGAAATCTTAAAAATCGGACTGACCACGGAGGAGAAATCACCGAAAAAACTTATTTTTCTCCCGTTCTCTGCAAATCACACCTACGACCATACTCCGCTCAACATTTGCAACCAGCAGGATGTGTTGTATGTATACTTAGTTTAACTAACTTAATCCAACTGTCAGTATATTACGCGTAATATTACTAACTAACGGTTCTCAAAACTTAACGGTATATAAAAAATAGCCTTTTTTTTCTATATAGTGCAATTACAACAATATTAGGTTATATTTTATGTCAGTAATATTAAAATATTATTTTTTTATTACGCAAGAACCCCTTCTCTGGTAAATGCCTCCTCTACAGTAAGCCAGTTAGTTCTGTCTTGTGTCTTTTTTATACAAATTGTACCTACAATCTTTGTTATGTCGTCTGACCATCGCATATAAGTTCAGATATAACGGTGATATAAAAGTGGTTAATTATTCAAGGAAGGATATATAGAACACGCGGTCTGCATTTCCTGCTTTATTTACCAATTCAATTTTTTAACAAACCTTTTTAGGGTTCCGTAGTCAACTAGGAACTCTTATAGTTTCGCCATGTCTGTCCGTCCGTCTGTCCGTCCGTCTGTCCGTCCGTCCGCGGATAATCTCAGTGACCGTTAGCACTAGAAAGCTGAAATTTGGTACTAATATGTATATCAATTACGCCGACAAAGTGGTAAAATAAAAAGTGGAAAAAAATATTTTATTAGGGTACCTCCCCTATACGTAAAGTGGGGAGTGATTTCTTTTTTCATTTTAACCCTAACGTGTGATATATTGTTAGATAGGTATTTAAAAATAAATAGGGGTTTACTAAAATCATTTTTTGATAATGTTAATATTTTCGGAAATAATCGCTCCAGAAGTAAAAAAAAATGTGTCCCCCCCCCTCTAACTTTTAAACCATAAGTTTTAAAAACATGAAAAAAATCTCAAAAGTAGAACTTTATAAAAACTTTGTAGGAAAATTATTTTGAACTTGATAGGTTGAATAGTTTTTGAAAAAATTACAAAAATAATTTATGAACTAAGTTTGTAATTTAACCGTATAAACAGGTGTTTATTGTACCTGTCATTTCTACAAAATCACAATGAAATGACGTGCTTTCAAAGGTTTTGTGTTTCTGTACTTAATATGTCAACTTAATGTGACGGACGGAAAACTACGGAAATGTGACCTGTAGAGGGAAACACTGGAAAATTTGCAGATTGGACATACGAAAGCATTTTTGCCGAAGCTGAAACGGAGAACGCTTTTCACTTGTTCAAAAAGCTGACTTTGGTGGCTTCTCATTCCTTTGTTTTCCTAAATTTTTTTAAACACAAAATGCTGTGTATTTGTATTCTACTCAAAGAGCTCTAAAAAACGAAACCCCACTCAATCACAAACACAAACACACACACACATACACACAAACTCAAAATTTTGTTTTGTTCTTTTTTTACCTGGGGGTTTTAGCTAGGGCTACGCCACCCCCGTATTGTCACGACATTCTAACTGTATTCGAACTCCCTTTAAAAACCATAAAATATATATTTTTTTAATTTTATGGCTTTGGTTCAACAACGTCCTTACTCGTATAGGTCGATTCACAAGAGCTGGCGCGAAAAATGTATGAAACTATCATTAATTTCATAGACATTCCGCGCCAGCTCTTATGAATCGATCTATACTATGAAGTTTTGAAGAATGCAGCTCCAACCGGTTGACTGTAAAGCCTGTGTGACAGAAAAAGGACAGACGGACACATAAGTGACAGCAATAGGGCTCTGTTTGAATCCTTCGGGTACGGAACGCTAAAAACATGTCACAATCTGTCACATCCTTGTAAACGCGAATATGATTCGATTTTTTTATGACATAGGAGGCAAACGAGCAGACGAATTACCTGGTGGTAAGCGATTAGCTCCGCCCATGGACACTCGCAACACCAGAGGGGTTTTAAGTGCGTTGCCGGCCTTTAAGGTTTCTTGAAGGTCGTATCGGTCCGGAAATACCGCATTTTCTTTGTATCTTCATGGATGGTATGTTCCTTCATAATTTGTTTGTGTGTACACATACATAAGTCGACCACGGATCTAACGATTTCGATGACATTTACCAAGGCTTAAGTGGAGCAAGAAATCGATATAGGTAGAGAGGTTTGATTCCGGGATTTTGTGCTGGTGTTCACTTATGATATCAAGCATCGCTAGAATATTCGTGTACTCTCTGAAAAAATATGTCATGGCTATAAAAATATATAGGCCATAAACCTGTGGCTCTAGTGAAAAGGGGTACAAGTCCTATACAATTGTACGGCACTTATACCCTTTTTCACTAGGGCCAAAGAAACGTAAACCGCTTGTGGGTACTTCCACCGAAACGACCTAACCGATCTGCTTCAAATACGGCAAAATGACAAAGTGCATAACTGTGAAAAGCCTTGATTGCATAACTGTGAAATCTTAAAAATCGGACTGACCACGGAGGAGAAATCACCGAAAAAACTTATTTTTCTCCCGTTCTCTGCAAATCACACCTACGACCATACTCCGCTCAACATTTGCAACCAGCAGGATGTGTTGTATGTATACTTAGTTTAACTAACTTAATCCAACTGTCAGTATATTACGCGTAATATTACTAACTAACGGTTCTCAAAACTTAACGGTATATAAAAAATAGCCTTTTTTTTCTATATAGTGCAATTACAACAATATTAGGTTATATTTTATGTCAGTAATATTAAAATATTATTTTTTTAATACGCAAGAACCCCTTCTCTGGTAAATGCCTCCTCTACAGTAAGCCAGTTAGTTCTGTCTTGTGTCTTTTTTATACAAATTGTACCTACAATCTTTGTTATGTCGTCTGACCATCGCATATAAGTTCAGATATAACGGTGATATAAAAGTGGTTAATTATTCAAGGAAGGATATATAGAACACGCGGTCTGCATTTCCTGCTTTATTTACCAATTCAATTTTTTAACAAACCTTTTTAGGGTTCCGTAGTCAACTAGGAACCCTTATAGTTTCGCCATGTCTGTCCGTCCGTCTGTCCGTCCGTCCGCGGATAATCTCAGTGACCGTTAGCACTAGAAAGCTGAAATTTGGTACTAATATGTATATCAATTACGCCAACAAAGTGCTAAAATAAAAAGTGGAAAAAAATATTTTATTAGGGTACCTCCCCTATACGTAAAGTGGGGAGTGATTTATTTTTTCATTTTAACCCTAACGTGTGATATATTGTTAGATAGGTATTTAAAAATAAATAGGGGTTTACTAAAATCATTTTTTGATAATGTTAATATTTTCGGAAATAATCGCTCCAGAAGTAAAAAAAAATGTGTCCCCCCCCCTCTAACTTTTAAACCATAAGTTTTAAAAATATGAAAAAAATCTCAAAAGTAGAACTTTATAAAAACTTTGTAGGAAAATTATTTTGAACTTGATAGGTTGAATAGTTTTTGAAAAAATTACAAAAATAATTTCTGAACTAAGTTTGTAATTTAACCGTATAAACAGGTGTTTATTGTACCTGTCATTTCTACAAAATCACAATGAAATGACGTGCTTTCAAAGGTTTTGTGTTTCTGTACTTAATATGTCAACTTAATGTGACGGACGGAAAACTACGGAACCCTACACTGAGCGTGGCCCGACACGCTCTTGGCCGGTTTTTTTTAACTTACTTTCTTCCAACCCGAAATTGTTTCCAATCATAGTATAAACAAAAAAAAAACTTTTTTCATTACCTTCATCAAATCCAAGAAAACTGCTGGCATTTCCTCTCACTATGATATTGTACGTCGGTGAATAGGCTACGAACTTATCCACTTTTTACATAACATATATCACTCAGTTGAAAACGATACAATTGAACCCATAACTTCAATGCAATTCAATTCGGAAACCGGCTACGCGGCGTAGAGGTGCTACGGCCAAGCGCTACGGACACTAACTAGCGCGGGAATCCGTAGCGAGCTACGACTGTTGCTCCGCTCGTTTCGCTCCCGTGTCCACTTATATGTTTGTCTCTGTCGGCAAATAGGGTGTTGCAAAGAGGTGTTTGCTGAGAGCTTCAGATATTGTTGCCGTTTTGGCAAGAAGAATCTTCGCGCTGACGTTATATTTCAAAAGGTTGTATTTTCGTAGTTCTTTGCAGTCACTTACGACCTTTTTGGAGATAATTGACGTATGTCTTATTGACGTTACGGATATGATTTGGATTTCTTATGAGTAATGAGTTAATTATTGTTTTAGGGCGGTTAATGGGATTGTCTCGGATAAGAGATACCTAGTACATTATTGCCGAGGCTCGGAAAGCAAGGGGATGACTTCTGAGGCCTGACAAGAGATCGAGTTAGGCAATCCCGGTTTCCACTATGGAAAATATAGTAGTTTTTTGTTGTAAGCACTCGATGCCATTGGATATTCAAAATGAACTTCAATATGTATGTATTGTATATGTAAGTTTTAACGATGACCTGTAACGATTGTTATTAATATTTTTTTTCATTTTCATTATGTATTTAATATGAAAATACATAATGATAATGATATTGCCGATGATATTTGGTATTGTAATAAATAAATGAATAAATATATTTATATTTGCCGTTTATTTATTGATGTAATCTTTATAGCATAACGTAATACGTTTTGGTGCAAAAACCGCACTAAATGCCATTTTGTGTCATGTTCTAATTTTAAAACGCCGTGTTGAAATCACATGAAACTTTGCATACACAATGGGAGCCGATATCTAGGTCGGAAAAGAGTTGCTGTTGCTAGAAATTGTAATAGAAAAAAAAGCGAGTTTTTTACGTCTTGTAAGAAATCCTTAATAATTAAGCATATGACCTCGATGTCTTCAAGGTAAGAGTGAATAGGCATCTTCTGGGTGAGCGTGTTCCATCTTAGACTTTGTCTTAACTTTCCATCAGGTTAGACTAAGGTCAAACGTAATCCCATCCCAATAAAAAAAAATCGCTGTATTTTTTCTCCAATAGAAGAAGAAGAAATAAATTTATTCATGGCAAAAATCAGAACAAAAATCAAAAACATAATAACACATAAAACAGCCACGAAATGGCCCCAAATCAGCATGTGCTAACCACAGGCTAGCGCTGGTAAAGACCACTACTGATTATATATATATATATTGTGTTTTGTCTATCGTGCTGTCACTTGGCTCCAGAGAAAGCTCCAGAGAAAGCTCTGGAGCCAAGTGACAGCACGATAGACAAAACACAATATATATATATATATATAATCAGTAATACAAATAATATTATTAAGCAATATAATTTCAATCATTAAAAACTAATTTTCCAAGTGCTCGTCGCCTCTATAACATGATTTTAAAGCGCCTAATAGAGGTTTCTGGTGACCAGAGGGCTGGCCAGTATTTCGCCCGGCGGATCAGCATTGATATCCAACGGGGTTATGCGGCCAGCCTTCTGGGTACACTACCTAGTAACGTAGACCTAGGGCAATTTATTTTATTTATAAGTTTTTTTTAATTTTATGTTTTATTATGTTCAATCAATCAAATTGTTTATTTGCTGGAATACAGTAGGTACAAATAGGTGTTATATATTAAATTTTAAAATACAGTTCCATGTATTTAGCTTGCAAGCAGGCATGCAAACAGTTCAGAGTGCTACGTTACGATACAATCATTTATAATATCACAATATGTCAACATTAACAAATAGTACAATAACAGAATATTAGGAATCACAAAATTAGTAGGTAATAATACCACGTCGGTGGCAAACAAGCGTACGGCCCGCCTTAATAATTATAAAATATATCTCAATATAACAATCACGGAGTAAAAAATCAAATTTCTATGTCAACATTGTTCTATCCTTGTTCTTTTTTATTGTGTTATAAATAAATAATTTTCGACCTAGGTATGCCGGATCCCATAGTGTATACAAAGTTATCCCAGCATGGCGTTTTAAAATGAGAGCGAAACTACGTTTGCATGGAGAACTGAGCGTCTTGCGGACTCTTAATTAGAGAGTGAACTGATTAAAATATTCGTTGCGAGTTCAAAATCCCGGATTTTTCGGAACTAATGTACGGAAGATCAGTTTATACAGGATGGGCACTGAAACGGGAGCAAAAATTTAAACGGTCCACTACTGAGCGAGTCAGCAATTCTTTCCAAGTGGTCTCCGTTGAAAAACAAAAAGTTTTAGCTAAAACAAGCTGCATGCTTGAGCCACTACTAGGATACCGTAGGTTTGCTGTTGTTTTGTTGAGTCCCCTTTCTTCCCTGGGGTGTCGTAAGAGTCGAGTATGGGAACTAGGTTGAAGTGTGTTGCGGGCGAACGGGCTAGCAACCTTTCACTGCGATATCACATTTTCTCCATGAACCTACAATTGCTAAAAGTGGCACTGAAATTAATTTCGTGTGCTCTGCCTACCCCTTATGGGAATATAGGCGTGAGTTTATGTATGTATGTATGTGTATGTATGTCGTTGTAGTATATGGTGTTTTTTTATGAGTCGTTACACATATCGCCATATCACGAGCTGTCATTATAAAGTGCTGAATACGGTCCTGGGCACTACAAAGACAGTCGAGACTGCCTCATTGTTGCGATGTCACTATTGAAACCTGGAAGTCTACTTTGATTAAGGAAGCCTACCCGCTATTACTAAATAAACTAGTACGTCTGTGGGAAAAAAAAATCAAATTTCATAATTAATACATATCTAGCCTGCTCACAAAAGTTCACGAGAATCGGTTGAGAAATGCGACCTGTATAGGCGAACAACATAAAATCCACCCACAGAAACGTACGAAATCATTAAAATAAAATGTTATTAAATATTTACAAAAACAGATTCGACAAAAAATACCATTTAATTATCGAAACTACTCACAAAACTTCACGAGAATCGGTTGAGAAATGCGGCCTGTAAAGGAAAACATCCGGACAGACAGACCGTCGGACATACGAAAGAATTTTTCTCGATAGCTGAAACCACGCTGAAAGGGATACGCTTCGCTCGCTCGATCAATAAATCATTTATTCTTAGGCAACAATGGCCATTGCTAACATACCACCACCACCACCATGTCAGCCCTAGGGCGTCCACTGCTGGACATAGGCCTCCCCCAATTTTATGGGGGGCAAATGCCACAATCGCCACGCTTGGCATGCGGGTTGGCGATCGCAGTATCTCCACCGCACTCTAGGAATGCTGCTGCCCATTCCCCGGTGGTCTTGGTCGTAGTTTTAGGACATACCCGGGTCCTGGTCGGGTGCTAACATACATACATACAATTATATTCTGAAAATTAAAACATTATTTTGGCGACAAAACAGCGTGGATCCGTTGCGTCTTCATCTCCCGTGTAGGATTCCGTAGGTTGCTCCGGAACCGATGAAACACCCTTCGGCCAGAAGTCAGCACACGCGATGGTCTCCTGCAGCGGCCGCGGCACGAGCACCACAAACGAGCTGAAGTGCACGTAGTGTTGCGAACGCAGCTGGAACACCCTCAGCGAGTAGCCGGTCTTCTGGCTAACATACTCCACCGTGTCATCAGCCGTGGCGATGGTGTTAATTAACTAATAATTGGTTACTTATATCATACTTAAGTTCATAGCATGTGTTAGTTTATGGATACCATCAACCGTCCTCCACCATGTTCATGATTGTTAATTTAGTTGCAGGCGTCCATAGGCTGCGATTACCGCTTACCATCAGCCAGGCCTACAATTTTTTCCTACCGACGAGGTATAAAAAATATGATTTATGGAACCATCGAAAAGAGCGTACTCCCATCTTAAAGGCCGGCAACGCACTTACAACCCCTCTGGTGTTGCGAGTGTCCATGGGCGGCGCTAATCGCTTACCATCAGGCGATTCGTCTGCTCGTTTGCCACCTATGTCATAAAAAAAAAATCGACATATTGATCACAATAAACTTACATTATCAGTATAACATTTATTCGCACGAAGCGAATTCTTTTTTCCTTATGCGAACAGCTAAGGTTTGGAATTTGCTGCCGCCGTCTGTATTTCGTGATACATACAATCTCGGGTATCTTCAATATAAGAGTGAATATGCTATTACTGAACTAGTGAGCAACATCCAGGCCTTGTCATCGCTTTCCATCAGGTGAGACTAAGGCCAATCGCTGGTCAGTCTATCATAAAAAAAAACTGTACATTACAAAAGATTTTCAAATTTATCGAAATAAAATCACAAAAACATTTTACACAGCTAACCTTTAAAATTGTTCATTGTTTAATAATTGTAAAATCATTGCTCTTTCATAAGCTTTAATGTGAAAAATATGTGTACTTGCAATTTGAACACTGTTTTTATTACATTCCGTGATTGTCTGTCTCAAACAAATGTGATGCTTTTCTATTTATTTTAGTATTGAAATACTAACAAAATGTAAAAAAAAATAACATTACGCAGGCTTACAGCCCGTTCTGCCTATTTGTTTAATAGTATTTAAGCAGTTTTGAACAAATTGAATATAGACCATTTCTTATTCAATATTGAAATAAATCCCGTAACACCGTCTTTCGCGAGACATAAAAATCACAGAATGTATTGATTTGCAGAATTTTCATTTCATTGACAACTTTTTTCAGAAACCGTATATGTTTAGGTAGGCTTTTTAGGTCATTGTGTAGAACTCACTTAGGTCTACCAGAAAAGTAGGTTAGACGCCGATAGACTTCACGTTTGGCGAAACGGTTATCAATGTTTAATGTACTTTACCTTTTTTCTAGAATTAAAACAAAGAAAAAGAACTGCGTCCCTTTGTGAAAAAAATGCTTTCTAGATAACAAATGATTATGGTAAACTTACATTTGACTGCAAAATAAGGTACTACCAATAATTCCACTATTCATTTAAACACAAATTAATACTGTAAACCACCACTAATTCAATAAACTCTCAGCTATATAAATTTGCTTTAGAAAACGATAATTAATTACAGTTCTTAGTTAAGATTTATTAATAGTTCAACGAAATCGGTTCGCACTTTAAGGGCTTCACTCTCAAAGCGTTAAAGCCGATTTTAAATCTATACTAATATTATAGAGCTGAAGAGTTTGTTTGTTTGAACGCGCTAATCTCAGGAACAACTGATTCGAATAAAAAAAAAATGTGTTGGATAGTCCATTTATCGAGGAAGGCTTTAGGCTATATAACATCACGCTGATACCAATAGGAACGAAGACTCGGACGAAGTTGCGGGCAACAGCTAGTTGGTTATAGGTATACTTCGTCGAGTCGTGTCCAATGCGCGCAGCGACGTAGACGCATTGATGACTAATTAATTAATTAATTGCGAAATTAGCGCGGCTCGGCCGCTGCTAATAGTGTTGAAACGATGAGTGAACCTATCGTGAATAAGCTGCGGCCTTTCTGCTGCGGATACTGCGGGAGGATGAGTTGGACGCGGAGCAGGTTTGTTTGGCGAGCTTCAGTGCCGCCGACATCTGCGCAGCGAAGAAGGTGCTGTTCCAGTCCCTCGGGATCGCCGGCACATTTATACCTCACCGGAGGGGGGATGAAACCGAGAAAAAGTCCCTTAAGGACATCATTGATGTTCTGAGGGAGCGTGAAAGCGACTTGCCTGAGTTCGTGGCGACGGAGGTCTCCGGATCCCCATCCTGCATTCCAGAACATGTCGACGTGAGCAACCTGCTGAAGGAAATCGTGGCTCTTAAAGCAGGCATGGCTGAAATTTTGAAAAAGTTTGACGACTCGCAGGCTACTATTGCCGTGTTACGCAAAGAAATTATCAGTTTGCGTAATAGTGCCCCGGGAACTCGGTCACCAGCGGCGTCAAATTTCAAGAGTAATGACCGGGTGTCAAATGTCGACTCGGTCAGTTTGCATGTTGCTGACACTGCGCATGCCGTTCCACTGCCCGCGTGCCCCCTCCGCGCCGGGCCTCCCCCCGTCGCATCCTCTAAATCGCGTCATCGCTATGCTGATGCCGTAGCTGGTCGGTCTGTCGCAGCCAACCGGAAGGACGCGCCCTCAAGAGCGCGTGAAGTTCGGGTTCCTCCGAAGGAGAAGCCCTCTCGCACCGATGTGGATAAGGAGGGTTTTACAACGGTGTCGAAGAAGCGCAAGTCGCGCAAGAGTCAGTGTGGTACTGCAGAACCGGTTGGTTCGGGTTTGCGTGTTGCCACACCGAGCAGGGCGCTCTATGTATCGCGTCTGCACTACACCGCCACGGCTGATGATTTGTGGTGGAGTACGTTCGCCAGAAGACCGACTTCCCGCTGAGGGTGTTCCAGCTGCGTTCACGTCACTACGTGCACTTCAGCTCATTTGTGGTGCGCGTGCCGCGGCTGCTGCAGGAGACCATCGCGTGTGCTGACTTCTGGCCGAAGGGTGTCGTGTTTCGACGGTTCCGGGGCAACCTACCGAATCCTACACCGGAGACGACGATGCAACGGGGCCACGCCGTTTCGTCGCCTAAATAGATATTTTATAAGCTTAAGTTTCATGGCGCATTGGGTTAACTGTAAGGCCATGTAAACATTTGTAAGAAATAAAAAAATAAATAAGCCTAATGGGCATGTAAGCGACCGACCTTCACCGATTTGTCTGTGAATGCTATTGCCTTCATTTTAATATGTACCGAGTCTATGTCGAGACTGTAATATTACCCCCTTATTCATAAACGTCCATCAAGCCTCTATTAGTTAACAAGCCGCTAAAGTTGGTTTGTCCTTATCTGTCACTTTGACATTTATGTTTGTGAAAAAGGGACAAAACAAGGTAACAGAGGTTTGTTAAGTTTTATGAATAAGGGGGTTAGAATGTAAATTCAACCAAGTAGATTTTTGTACCTTGTCACAGTGACAATAATATGAGATCTCTAGCAGCTTTTATAATGATTTTCACTGTGACATGGTACGAAGGGGCCGAGAAATCACATTGTTTAACCGTACTTCAAACACCAAAATATCTTCAGCGTCCTTTAATTTTTAAAATACAGTTAAAACCTATTGTTAACATTGTGTGCGACAGGGATAAAATTAATCAAAATGGTGAATTGTATATGAATGGCATTCATTGTTGTCAAATGGAGCACTAAAACGATTTCACTTGCTTATAATTGTCTTTGTGTAACTACGTGATTTAACTAAAATCTGTTTAGTTAAATAGATTTGGATGAAGATTTAAAGGGCCTGTTATCGATACACGTGCAAAGTTGTGAAACCGCGAGTTTCTAGTTGTTATATTTGAGGTCCTTCTTATACCTTCTGAATTTGATATTTACATTCATTAACCAACTGGCCAGCCTGTTTAGCCTAGTTGGTAGTGACTCTGCCTCCGAAGCTAGAGGTCCCGGGTTCGAATCCCGGCCAGGGCATTTATTTGTGCATTTATCACGGATATTTGTTCTTGGGTCTTGGATGTTTTCTATGTATTTAAGTATGTATTTATCTATATAAGTATGTATACCGTCGTCTAGTACCCATAGTACAAGCTTTGCTTAGTTTGGGTCTAGGTCGATTTGTGTAAGATTGTCCCCCAATATTTATTTATTTAACTCTTGACCACGTTGGCTGATTTTGATAATTCTTTTTTGTTTCACTCTGAATTTATTACAGCACTCTGATGATAGGATCTAGGAGGAATCGAGAGAACTCCTCGAATTTGATAGGCACGCGTATGCCGATTTCGGTATTTTCTGTTTGTAACCAAGCATTGGCTCTCGGAAATCGCAAATTTGGTGAATCGGAACCGGTGATGATGATCACATGTGTATGTACTTCACACAGATTACGACGAAATTTCGTTGACGTAGCAACTAATGCTCGTGAAAATTACACATTTTGATGTAGAACTTATAATGAGGAACTGAAAGTCCGTATGTGTTCCCTGAGGAATCGATGGAAGTCCTCAAACATCATCGGCCCATCATAGTGGCTTGGTTGGGATTGTAGTAACCACCTCATTTGCTATCGGAAACAGTACAGGTGGTCAAGTGGGAAGAATATATAAAAATGTCATGAGTGCAGCATACCGAATTACAAAACTGGTGTCGGTTTTTTTGGTATAAATTATTTGGGAATTACATTTTACAATCTCTTTATGATATAATTAACTATCATCATCATAATCCTGGTCGATTTTGACACGGTGACTGAAAAGAAAAAGAAACTGGCTGACAAGAGCGTCATATTGAGCTCTCAGGTAACTGACATAGCCTATCTTCGCAGATAGATTTGTATGGTATACGAATACATATGTATGCCTCGTTAACTCGTTTAATACAATTGACAATACTGCAGATATCATCGAAAAAACATTACATTCAGGAGTGAGCGCTCATGGCCCAGCGTATCGGCACTCCCATACCGCGTGCGGTATGCCAAGTTTATGTGATTTACTGAGTGCTTCCATGCTTTGGAAGGCTCATTAAGCCGTTGATCCCGACTGCTGTTATTTACGACAGCAGTTGTTAAGCCAAGTTAGAGGCCTTTGGGCGGGTTGAGAACTTTTAAAAGTCATGTTGCAATAAGGTCTGGTTTCTCCTTTGGGTTGGAAGGTCAGATGGCAATCGCTTCCGTAAAACTAACTATGCTAGTTGTTGGGATAAGTAAGCGAACTCCGGGCGGGGGGTTAAGATGCAACTGTCCTGGGATAACTCTAGGATATGATGATGATGACATGATGTCCTCCCAGATGTATCCGTCGACGGCGACAACCTGACAAATTTGTATATGATGATGACATACATACATAACAACGCTGGATTGTCTAGGTGTGTAGACTAGCTTCACAAGTGAGTTTGTTTACAAGTGAGCGAAGCAAGCAAAGCTCTCCTAAAATAAAATATGAAAGTTTTGATATAGTGGGGGGCCTACCCATCTGCGGCTTCCGGTACGTGGTTGCCACTCGAAAATTTATATAAAAAAATATTATTTTGGGAATATTGTTCGTGTTACCGTTATTACACGCGTGAAAATAAAGTGCTAAATATGCCAAATAAATCATGTCTACTCGTACCTTGATAACAATATACATATTTATAGTTATCATAATAAACACAAATCAGTATAATACAGTGTTATATACATTTAATTCGCATTTGGTTATGTAGATAGCTCATAAACAAAATGTAGATTTCAAAGGTAAGAACTCAATATTAATGAAGAAGTTGTTCACTATTCATTCTGCTAGAAGTTCTATGCTAAGTCTTGCTTTGATTTCGCGAATAACTTAAACCGAATACTAACCATTACGGGTGAACACATAATTTAAAATATTTTCGTTAGTTGTGCTTACAATTATCAACTGACAAAGATAAATGTTGAGTTATTTTTAGAAATAGGTGAAATTATAATATTAATTATGTATGGAGACGGAATCATCATCATCATCATTGTCAGCCGATCGGCGTCCACTGCTGGAAATAGGCCTCCTCCAGATACCGCTACAACGACCGGTCATGTGCCGCCCCGCATCCAGCTCTCCCCATCAGGACTCGCGCGACCTTATCCAGGTCATCAGCCCACCTCGAGGGGGGCTTTCCAACGCTGCATCATCCGGTACGTGGTCGCCACTGAAGAACTCGCAGGCCCCACGCCATCGGAATTGAATAAACTCAATCAAATATAATGTCACTGAACTTAAAAAATTTTCGTAATCTTGTATTTTGAAATCAAAATGTAAATCGTAAATTAGCTGTGTATGTATATAAGGTGTTAATTTATTAATTGCAGATATTTTAACACATGATACTATACTTTAAAACAGTTAACTTAAAATAGAAATGAAGAAATCTTTTCATATATTTTTTTGTTTTCATTTTTGAACAAAAAATAATTGTAATTTCGTCTAAAAATAATCACCATGTGCCTGACAAGACTTTTAACACTATCTGTCATGTCACTCATGTCAACAATTGTTTGTCTTAAATGTCATTATGGTTCGCCGGGAAAACTACAAATGTTATTAGGATGGGAATTGGGTCTGTCGTGTTAAAACTAATCAAGAAAATCCACCCATTAGGGTAATTAACTAATACGAGCCTTTGATAAGTGAGTTAAAATATTTTTAAAAGCAAGCATGAACAAAAGAAAACTTTTATTACCTATTAATCAGACGGAAAACAACATTACATTGACAATCAAGTATTTGATTTATCGACGTGAAGTGGCCAGCTACAGTTAATTGGTACGTAAAAGAGGTACCTACTAGAATCTGTTCAATGAGTTCTTATTTTAATAATGACATTAACAGGGTGTTTTTACGTAACAAATTAGTTTTTCAGTTTTCTTAAAAAAACATCGTAAAAGCTATAATGTTACTCCAGGGACCGAGTACTATCAGCTGTAAAAATATCTGCAACTAATAAATTACCACCTTATATGTTACGAACCGCTTGACACACGCACAGAGACAGTACAAATTAACAGATACACACACACAGAGACAGTAACAGGCGGACAGCGTAAAATAATGACCGGTTATTATGAATAATGACTAAGATTACCCGCCTTCTTCTCTTCTTCTTAGTGAATTACCACTTACTGGGCTCGGCTCTCCTAGTTAGTCAGCAAAAGCGATATTTGCCAAAAATAAATATCACTCGAAAAGAACTGCTGGATAGCTTATTAACCAACCGTTTAATAAAATTAATTGCTCCTATTATATGACATACACTACAATATATATATGTAGTGTCTTATACATGTCTCAGACTGCGGCATCCGATCCTTGAATGGGAAAACAAAAATTGATTTAATTTATTGTAAAAACAAGGAATATTTACTAAGATACTAAGGTGTCAGACCGTAAGCGGTGTAAGCATACAAGACTCATTAATCATACTTAACCTCTTCATGCTTGTTCACGCGCTTGTGTATGGATTACAATGTAATTTATACGTACCATAAATAAAGTTATCTTTTAGACATAACTCTTGATGTTTTGGTTTAGTTAATGATCTTTTCTAATGGGACACCTGGTACAAAACATATTGTTCTGTTAACTTTGCAACCCATTTTGGTTTGTTAAGGATTGTTTGCCGCACTCTCAATTGGCACTTTTCGGGGAAGGCATTTGTCAAGCAGTTGAGACTTAGATATTTTTTATGTATTTAAGTATATATTCATTAAATATATCGGTGTCTAGTACCCATAATGCAAGCCATATTGATCTGATCAGTTTCTAATGCGGTTGGATTCGTAGTAGGTCAAAATATTGTTGTGTCGGATTCTGAGCAGGACAGTTTCTTATCGAAAAAATTAAAATCTGACCTACTACGAATCCGGCAACATAACAAACTGACCAACTCAGAATTCGACAAAATAAGAAACTGGCCGAGTTATTATTCGTCAAAACAAGAATCTAACCTAGTACGAATCTGATTAAATCAGAAACCGATCAACGACCCCCAAATGAATAGGGATTTATTATTTACTTGTAAGACATCAATTCGCCGAGAGATGGCGCTGGCGTCGAGTTAGAACGCGCTAAAGACATGTCGACGGAGAATCATGAGGACTGAGATGTAAAATAACGTTCATTGTCTTTTGTTAGGCGCACGTATGTACTTGGTTGGCTGCATTCAAGCTATTGAACACCTTCCAATACGTCTGTGCATTAGGGCACTATTTAGGTCGCAGTACGGTGTCTCGTCCGAAACGCCTTCTGTTCCCTAAGCAATATAGTGTTAATTAGTGCAGTGTATCTATCTGTCTCTAATAAACCTTCGCTATTTAATATACGCTGTTTTCGTCTACGATAGTGTAACCACTCTTACATACTTATAAATATGATATAAATAAAAAATTCACAGATCTCGTTTATTTCACGACCTTTTGGTACATTAAAAATGAAACAAAATTTACTTATGATACAAATATATCGGTGTCTAGTATCCATAACATGAGCCTTATTGAGGTACTTAGAGCGCTCGTGGCCCAGCGGCACCCGCCTACCACGTGCGATATGCGAGGTTAAGCAATGTGGGCGCAGGTCAGGGTGACCGCTTTGAGTGGTTACTAACTGAGCGCTCTCGTGCTTTGGAAGGCACGTTAAGCCGTTGATCCAGGCTGCTGTCTACGACAGCAGTCGTTAAGCCAAGTTAGAGGCCTTCGGGCGGCTTGAAAACTTCTAACAGTCAAGGTGCCCACTCACTTGACAAAGGGGGGTCGAAGTTGCACCACGTCCGTAGGGAGTACCCTCCGTTACCCTACACGTAACCCCTGGGTGGTGCTAAAAGTGCAACAAAAACTGGCCAGCGTACTTGTCTTCACGAAGATCTCACGGTACGTAAATAAATGCCATACGATGAAATAAATTGAGGTACTCGGTATACAAATTGACCGAGTACCATTTACCATGGTACTCGGTCAATTTGTATAATTTGTTTCCCCCGATATTGATTTATTTATACCAAGCTATTTTTTTGCTATATTATTACATTTCACTTGCTTCATGCCACTTGCTTCGCACAATATGTATACAAAAATAAAACTCACTCGTAGCTTATGGTTGTAATTATTAGCGCCAGTTATTGTGTAAATAACTCTACTAGTTCTACGCTCCCTACAGGTCTTTACGGAAGACCACCGTCGGGTACTCCAGTAGCACCTGGCATTATGCTGAGTGGTCACCTTTTTCAGTATACCGTAATCAGTGTACAATTTAAAAAATAAGTTCTTCCATTGTTTTATTTAGTTTTTTTTTTACCTATTGTATTACTGTGTACTATTCATACTAAAATAAATTATCTTCTACTCCATTCTAATTTCTCTCTTAATAAAGAATGAAATATACCAAGTGGGTCAGTGGCTGTAAAACTCACGATTTTTTTTCAAAAATTTGTTTTTTCAGTTTTTAAAATTTCCATGTAACAACTCAACGAAAAAATCTATATTATTATCGAACCTGCTCACAAAATTTCACGAGAATCGGTTGAAAACGGCGACCTGTAGAGGAAAAACAACGGGATATCCGGATATTAGGACATCCGGACATAAGAAATCAACTTTTTGAAGCTGAAGCGGAGAACTACGTTAAATTCGGTCTATTAAACTTATTTCTAAAATTAACAAATAATTACCTTTTTTCTACTTATATCGCACTGACAGCTTCTCCACCAAATGCGAAAATAGCCCTAGGCACTGGTCCCATCGCCGGCGAGTAAGCGATAAGCTCATAAAAACACTCGCTTCTCGCCCGCTCGCCCACTTTATCGCTCGTTGCCGGCGGTGGGGCCAGTGCCTTTACGAAGCAGTGCTTGTAGAGCTACCTCGTAGAACAAACTTTTCAATTCAATTAAGATTAAAAGAAAACTAGTGCTTCTTTCTTAAGGATGAGAAAACTAACTGGATAGGATCAATTAACAAGCGCTTTTTCTCCCTACAGATATTTACTTATTCAACTGGTAGGTGAACGATAAGTGATCTTAGGCAGTATTTTGTGAGATTCAATGGTCGAAATGTGTAGTTAGTATTAAAAACGTAAGTCAGCGTGATACTGAAGGTGTCTAGGTATTCACTACTTCAGCCGTGTAGTAGTTTCGCTCAAAAATAGGTCCACGGTTGTAAAATATGAGTGGGTTCGCGAATTCTTTACGTGGCGGGGGCCAAAGAACTTGATCAACGACGAAAGACAACGGAGTAAGACGGTGAACCTGGAAAAGCGACGAATAGTTAGGACGGCTTGCAGGTTTACGCCACAAAAAAAGAGTCAACACTACTTACAACCGGCTTGGTAAGTAAAATTTTGACTTCACCTCCAAATACGAGTGATTAATGATACTGGTTTTGTGTGGTCATTGACCCCTCGGACTGCTGCATTGGACCTTGCTAACATCTGCGTACACCACAATAGCTCATCGATATCTAGGGCGACTGCCGTGGCGTCTTCCTAGCCGCTATTTCACTAACTTGTCAATGACATTCGATGTGTATTGCTGGGTTCATAAATAAATGTGGGCACTGGACAATACTCTGTCATCGAACCAGCAATGTCTTTAGCCTATAATGTAGTACAACAGTTGGATATGTAGTCGTTGTCAAGTGAGTCGGCCTGTTTAGCCTAGTTCGTAGTGACACTGCCTCCGAAGCTAGAGGTCCCGGTCTCGAATCCCGGTAAGGGAATTTGTTTATGTGGTGAGCAGAAACATTTGTTCCTGAGACTTGGATGTTTTCTATGTATTTATCTATATATCTATTAAATATACAATACAATACAATACAATAATATATATCGTTGTCTTCTACCCATAACACAAGTCTTATTGAGCTTACATGGGGCTGGTTCGATTTGTGTAAAAAACGTGTCCTATAATATTTTATTTATTTATTTTATATATTTAATTGTCATATTGGTGAAAAAGAGACTCGCAGGGCCCTGGGCTTTTCTAACCACCCCAACAACTCCTCTTAGCTGTAAACGATTGAGGTTTGTCTATTTGTAATAATATAATTATGTAACATTTTAAGATCGCAATCCCAATGTCGAATAAGATCTAAAGTCTTCACAAACGGGAAGTTTAAAAAGCTGCGTCAAGTACTACGTAAATTTTGCTTTTCTTGGACTTTGCGTCGGAACTAAATGTAAAGTTGTACGTAACTTACGTCAAAGGGAATTTTAGTGGGCGTAATTAGTGGTTAGTTTGCTAAAAGGGACGCTTCAAGTTCTGGGTCCAACTGGGCATTCATTACCTATCATTATAAAGAGTAAGCTTTCCAATGACTTCTGATTTGTTTGAGTACTATATTTATTTTTCTCAAACATGCGCCTAAATGTATGCATTAATGTCACGAAAAGAGGACATGAAGTTACCTGTTTATGGCTCCCTACATTACTTCTTGGCCGGCGGCCAAGAAGTAATGTATGGAGAATGTATGAAGTTAACATTATTGTCCGCTGCTCTAACTTTTATAATATGGAGCCAACCGCCACGATTTTGTATAAGTATATATTTTTAATTTGTTATCTGAATTGGTGTTTATTTAGGTTTTTCCGGTTTTTTTATTGTATTTGTTTAGCATTTTTTATTTTCTTTTTTCTAATTTTTCGAGGAGATATGTATCTTTTTTTAGTTTTTTCGTGTTGTTTTGTAGCGTTTTTTGTTTTATTTTGATGTTTTTGGACTTTTTAAAGGTTTGTTTCGTTTTTTTTTGTACTTTTCGTAATATTTTTTTTGTTTTTCCATGTTTTTTGTATTTTTTTAGTTTTTACGTCTTTTTTGGTATTTTTTGATTTCTTTCGTGTTTTTTTAAATGTTGCTTATATTTTGTAGCATTTTTCGTGTTTTTTATTTGTTTTTTTTTCGATTTTTTGGTGAATTTTGGTGTTTTTTTTTAGGTTTTACTTGTTATTTTGTAGCGTTTTTCGTTTTTTGATGTTTTTGGACTGTTTAAAAGTTTTTTTTTGTAATTTTTTGTACTTTTCGTCAGTTTTGTTTTGTTTTTTGGCTTTTTAATAAGTTTTACGTGTTTTTTGGTATTTTTTTAGTTCTTTCGTGGTTTTTGATGTTTTTGGACTGTTTAAAAGTTTTTTCGTATTATTTTGTACTTTTCGTCAGTTTTGTTATGTGTTTTGGCTTTTTTATAAGTTTTACGTGTTTTTTGGTATTTTTAGTTCCTTCGTGTTTTTTGTTGTTTTTTTTTTTCGAATTTTTCGTGAATTTTGATTTTTTTCGTTTTATTTTGTAGCGTTTTTGTTTTTTTGATGTTTCTGGTTTTTTTTTTTTCGTGACTACGTACTTTTCATCAGTTTTTTTTGTTTTTTCATGTTTTTGTTATTTTTTGTAGCATTATTCGTGTTCACATGCTTTTTATGTTTCATTATTTTGTTAATTTTGTTTTTTTTTTGTTTTTTGTTTTTTTTTTAGCATTTTTCGTTTTTTTATTTAATTTCCGTTATTTTTCGTGATGCTTTGCTATTTTTAAACGTTGTGTATTTTTTAGTTTTTTTACATTGTAGTTTTTTTTATTGTTAGTTTTTTCTAACATGTTTGAGAAAAGTACTATACAATCCTTGGCCGGAACAGGGATTGCAGGACTCGTTTTATCCGGCCTCGTCTACGACTCGGCCGTTTATCCCAAACTCGTCCAGCAATCCCTTACTTCACGGCCTCTGCAGTAATGTACTATATATGCAATAATTTTGAATATGTACACGTATTTAAATCTATATTTATTTCTTACGTAAATCTAGTATTGTGTTTATTTAGTTCTGGTTTTAGCTACAAATTGTTAATTATTGAAACGTTGTTGTACGCGGTGTAAGTTTGTCTATTTTATTCTTCCACTTTCCATTCAATTCTTCAGAGGTTAATTGGAAGAGATCACTCGTAGATATAAGTTCGCATTATTACTTTAATCATAATAGAGTGCTTACATACATACTACGGACGCTACATACGTACTATGGACTGAAGTGTAAAGGGATCAAAATTGATATACTCGTATTTATACTCACCGCGGCGCGGGTACGGCTCAGTCGGCAACCGTGTCAACACTTGTCCTAATAAAGGAATGAATTGTAGTCCGAAACATGTCGCAAATAGTGACTTTACAAGATAGTTTCAACCGTTATTCCTTTCTTTACGTGATTTATTTTTACATCAATAAGTAAATATTTTAAGTCGTATCATCATCCTGCTTGTGCAGGTTTTCCGGTCGTATACTATAGGAACATGGGGTCCGCTCTGGCACCCAATCCATCAATTTGGCGTAGAGTTATTCGAAAGCAACTGCGTTCTAACCTTCCAACACAAGAAAATCTACCTTTTTGGGATTATACCAGATTCCTTCACCTCAAAAGCAACTGTTCAATATCAAATGATATTTCGTACAAAAACTCAGAGCGTTCGTGGCCTATTGGCGCCTGCGTACCGCGTTCGGTATGCGAGGTTAAGCAATGTCGGGCGGGGTCAGTCCTTGGATGGGTGACCGCTTTGAGTGGTTACTAACTGAGCGCTCGCGTGCTTTGGAAGGCACGCTAAGCCGTAGATCCCGGCTACTGTCTATGATAGCAGTCATTAAGCCAAGTTAAAGGCCTTCGGGCGGCTTGAGAACTTTGCCCACTCACTTGTCAAGCCTAATCCCAATTAGGTCTAGTTTCCCCCTTGGGTTGGAAGGTCAGATGGCAGCCGCTTTCGGTAGAAACTAGTGCCTATGTCAATTCTTGGGATTAGGTAGTGGACCCCGGGCATCCTTCAGGATCCAACTGTACTGGGAATAACGCTAGGATGATGATGATTTCGTTCAAAAACCCAGTGGAGGAGTTCAAACACACGATCTTTAGATTGAAAATCGTACGTGTGCCTTACTGCTCGGCTACAGTGACTTGTAAAATTAATAAACACTACACCATTATAATTATTTTGTGAACCATAAATAACCTAGTTAGAAACAAAAGGTCTAAGGAGGAAAACCATCGCTAAAACTTTTCTTAGTAAGCATTAATAATAATTCAAAAAGGTGTTTTTCGCGTCCTAATTCGGGAGCACTTTATAAAAATCTGTGAATAATATTTGTCTTGCTGTATAAATTCGAGGCAGTTCGTTACCGGGAACACAGAGTAAGTAATGAAGAAGCGTCGTTCCATACAACTACTTAATTATCATCAGCATCAGCCGAAAGACGTCCGCTGCTGAACATAGGTTACCCCCAGAGACTACCACGACGATCAGTTATGAACTGCTCACATCCAGCGGACTCCAAACAGTAATTAGCGAAATGTATAATTTACGTATGGAAGCGAGACGTGGACGTTAACTCAAAGAGACAGAGATAGACTGAGTGCGTTTGAAATGTGGTGTTGGATGAGGATGGAAGGTATAAGTTGGACGGAAAGAAAAACAAACGAAGAAGTATCAGACTTGATAGGAAAGAAAAGATTCTTGCTAAAGATGATAGAAAATAGAAGGGGGAATATGCTGGGAATAACTGATACGACATGACAATTACATCAAAACTATAATAGAGGGCAAAATAGAGGGAAGAAGAGGCAGGGGAAGACCGAGACGTGCGTTTATGGATCAGGCTAAGGAGAAAGTTCATGTTGTGTCGTATCAGGAACTCTTATCGTCGTGGATAAGACGCCCGTGACTGTCGCACTCGCTTACTTGTCAGAACGGGACGAATGTCTTATCAGCGACGATAAGTGATAAAATGGCAACCATCATAGGCCCGCAGAAGGTCTAACAAAGTCTTTGTTTAATAGCTTGGTGGTTTTATGGTGTCGTCTTATTAGCGTGTCATCATTGAAGTACAACCTCAGTCGTGGTATGATGACTAGTATCGTCATATGATGCGTTCACGTGAATTCGCTAGCTGGGTTTATTGGGATGATCAGAATCGTGCAAAGCAATTTAGAAAATGGACCTTGGCAAAAGACGGGATATCTTAGCTCCATCTTTTTCTACCTAGGTCAATGTCACACAATATGGAAAGTTTTTTTCGTATAGACAACCTGTGAACCATTTACATTATTTAGCATTCATTATCACAAAAATCTCAATCGGAAGACTCCACAATCTCACGCTGAAAACACTGGAGCCCGCCTCACGCTTCGCTACATTTGGCTCAATATAAAACTAGTGGCTCTGTGAGCTGTAGACTAGTGTTGTAGACCTCGTAATATTTTTTTTAACTAAAAAAAATAGAAAAAAATCTATATATTTATCGAACCTGCTCACAAAATGTCACGAGAATCGGTTGAGAAATGTGACCTGTAGAGAAGAACATCCGGACAGACATACGAAAGAATTTATGTCGACAGCTGATACGGAGACTCTTCGCTCGCTCGGTTAATAATCAAAATAATAGTGAAATAATCTTCGTCACCTTGTCTGGGGTAAGGCAAGTGCTATGTCCCCCGGCCAAATTTTTTACATTAAATTACCTAAAATTTGATTGTCTCTTACACTTATGATAAAAAAATAGTGAGATGTGTTAAACAGACTCTCTGTAATTTTAATCTGTATCAGAGGCAATCAGAGGGGAGCAAACACGACCGGTACAAACTGTCCCGACCTTGAAGACAACCTGACTTAACAATTCGCATTCCATATTGATACCAATGTTGCACTCGTTCGGTGAAGGAATACATACTTAGGAAACCGGTCCATTCCATCACGGTCTATTTTTCCTTCTGGGTTGGAATTTTTTCATTCACTTTATATTCAAACACAAAATTTTACAAGCATGCTTTTATTGGAAACCTCTAGGGTTTATGTAATAGTTGGCGACATCGCGCTGTCCGATCCGCGTTTACTTAATACTATTATTACCAGTCAAATCGCAGTCACTTATTTATTTATTATTATGCATGTGATTGGGTTACAGATGATTGATGGGTGTGATTGGGTTGGGACCCGGGTATGTCCTAAAACTACGACTAAGACCACCGGGGGATGGGCAGCAGAATCGCTGGAGTGCGGTGGAGATACTGCGATCGCCAACCCGCATGCCAAGCGTCGCGATTATGGCATATACCCCCCGTGAATTTGAGGGAGGCCTATGTCCAGCAGTGGACGTCCTTTGGCTGATATGGTGGGGGTGGTGGGTTACAGTTGTAGATACACTTGCAGCTTTTACAGCTCCACCAAACCCTACCTTTACAGGCGTATATACATTTATAAACTAGTTAAGAAGCTACTTATTTTTAAAATATACTAATACAAATACGTTAAATAAATAAAAATCTGTTAAATAAATAAATTAAGATAAAGTGCCGTGCAGAAAAGATGTGCCGTAGCTTCCCGAACGCTGCCCAGCCGAGTCGGATTCGACGATTAACCTCTTTCTCGAAGTTGGACCTACCTAACTGGACAGTCTGTCCTAGGTATATGTAATCGTCTACAACTTCGAGCGCAAAGTGTCAGATTGTTAAGGGAGTTGGTGCGACATGGACATTTGACATGATCTTCGTCTTGTCCATGTTCATCCTTAGACCAACTCGCTCGGAGGCTTTACTGAGGTCATTGAGCATTGTACTTAAATCCTCCATGGTCTCAGCCAAGACTACTATATCGTCAGCAAACCGAAGGTGAGTGAGGTAGTCGCCGTTTATGTAGATGCCTAGCCTTCTCCAGTCCAGAGTCTTGAAAACATCCTCCAGTGCAGCGGAGAACAGTTTAGGAGAAATAACATCTCCTTGCCTGACTCCCCGCTGCAACGGAATAGGCTTTGAGTTCTGGTCCTGGAGTCGTACTGACATAGTGGCGTTCTTGTACAAACTTTTCAGCACTTTGATATACTGGTTACTGGTAGTCCACTTGGCACCGTTGGAGAGATTGTAGTACAGCCCACGTTTCAATCGAATCGAAGGCTTTCTCGTAGTCCACGAACGCTAAACAGAGGGGCAGGTTATACTCCTCAGTCTTCCGTATAACCTGACGGAGCGTATGGATGTGGTCTACGGTGCTAAAGCCTCTTCGAAAACCGGCTTGTTCGGGAGGCTGGAAGTCATCTAGCCTGCGTGCGAGACGGTTCGTAATGACTCTTGAAAACCGCTTATAGACATGGCTCAGTAGTAAGGTGGGTCGGTAGTTCTTCAGTAAGGAGTTGTCACCGTTTTTGAAGAACAGCACCACCACATCTCTGTTCATGCCTTTGGAGTTTTCCTTTCCAGTAAGACGGAGTCGAACAACTTCTGAAGGGCCCTAAGGACCGGTTTTCCACCCGCCTTCAGGAGTTCAGCTGTAATTCCGTCTTCACCGGGTGCCCTGTTGTTCTTCAGCTGCTTAAGAGCCATTCTAATCTCGTACAGGCTGATGTCCGGGATATCTTCGGTATAGTGCTGCCAGACCAACTTCGGGTCTGCTAGTTGACGTGTATAGCTGTCCATTAAAGCACTCTATCTCACTCAGAAGCTCAGGTTTGGACGAAACGACTCTACCATCCTCAGTTTTTAATCTGGCGAGCTGGCTCTGCCCAATAGACAGATCTCTTGAGAAAACTTTAGAGCCCTTATTCTGCTCGATGGCCTCTTCAATCCGATTTGTATTGATTTGGCGCAGATCGCGGGTAAGGGACTTAGAGATCTGTTTATTGAGCTGCCTGTATAATTTCGCATCGGCTGAAGACTGCAGAATCATCTCATTCCTTTCCTCGATGAGCCTCTGAATGGAGATAGAGAGCCTTTTGGCTCTTTGAGTTCGTTGGGCCTTAAAGAACTTAGACCCAATGCTATGGACAGCTTCCACAAACCCACGGACTGCTTAAATACTAATAATATTCTGAATGTTAAACGACTCTGGCAACGTATTATAAATGTTTATGCACATGTAATATGCATTTTGGATGTAAGATGTAAACTATTGCTAACGAAAATTCAAAATTTTAAATATATTAAACTAGTGGCTCTGTGAGTCTGTCAGTTTTTTTTTTCAAATTTCAAAATTTCCGAGAACTGACTCGACAAAAAAATCTATATAATTATCGACCCTGCTCACAAAATTTCACGCGAATCGGCTGAGAAATGCAACCTGCGGAGGAGAACATCCGGACAGACAGATATAAGAAATGATTTCTGTCGAAAACTGAAACGGAGACGCTTCGCTCGCTCGGTCAATTAGTTTAGTACTAGATGGCGCAATACCTGCTTACCATTACCTACTTCATAGACTGCGGTGACTGTTTACCATCAGGTGGGCAGTGCGCCTGTTTAGCAGCGACGACAAAAATCCTGAAAAAATAAGCGCATGTGGACGTGAGCGCGCAATATCATACTAGAATGTGAAATGATGTGTCAAATGGACCTTCAGCTTTAAGATCGAGATGTTATTGCAAGCCGAGTGTTAACTTGGTTATATTTGAAGTTGTAGGTCCGTTGAAGTGTCAGCATGTTTACTGTCCGTGTACGTTTTCTAAGATCATTAACATTCATATTGTTTTGAGTTCTGTGCCGGTTATTATAATATAGGATTTTACAAAACATTAACATAATAAGTAATGATCGGAATTAGGTGAGCTGAAATATCTATTCTTTGCAAGAGGACTTAATATAGAGTAGTTACAATCGGGTAGAAAATATTTTTTTTTCTTGAATACCGGGTATTCAATATTTATCCGGGTACTAGTCCTAGTTAAATACATAATTAGGTTTAGAAGATCCCTTTTTTAGGGTTTCGTACCCAAAGAGTAAAACGGGACCCTATTACTAAGACTCCGCTGTCCGTCCGTCCGTCCGTCTGTCACCAGGCTGTATCTCATGAACCGTGATAGCTAGACAGTTGAAATTTTTACAGATGATGTATTTCTGTTGCCGCTATAACAACAAATATTAAAAACCGGCCAAATGCGAGTCGGACTCTTTTCCGTTTTAATTTTTTGTACGGAACCCTCGGTGGGCGAATCCGATTCGCACTTAGCCGGTTTTTGTTAGTTGGCTCATGTTAATCTAAAAGTCATAACTTTTAAATTAACATTAACCAATCCCGTTCTGTAAGTAATAACATGTATTGTTAACATTACGACTAGTACCTGGATAAATATAGAATACCCGGTATTTAAGTAAAAATATATATTTCCACCCGGTTGTAACCACTCAGTATTATGTCCTCTTGTGAAGAATAGGTATTGTAGCTCTCCTAATTCCGATCACTGATAATAAGAGTTCTAAATTCGAGACTCGTTACGCTCGTTTTGTTAAAAAGACTCGAGAATTTTATGACCTAATTATGCAACGTTGCTAACAGTAATTTTTCAATGACAGCATAAATATTTAATTAAAACTAAAAATTTAAATGGTATCAGAGGCACGTGCCTCTTTTAAAAAAAAAAAAACAGATTTGTTTAACAATGTATGGAAATCCATTTTGGCTCTTCCACCAGTCACTTGTCCGTAGTATAGACTTGCATTTGCATAACAAGTTTATTGTTTTAATACTGCCGTCAGTTACGTAATTGACAAATTATAATGCTGGAGTAGAAACACGTTTTTTTTTAATTATTACACATACATACTCACGCCCGTATTCTATTAGAGCAGTCCTCTTCCTACCATGGCAGGAAGTGAGAAATACTTACGTAGATTTGCATTGTCTGATCTCCAATGACAAATGGCGCGAACTGGCTTTCGATGGTCGTTAAGTTCACGATGCAGCACGGTTCGGGACACTCGCATATAAACGAGCCAGGAGACATCGACGTAACACCAGTTCGCCACGGGTAAACTTTACCTGCAAGGCTTGCCGTCGAGTATGCCGCTCCGGCTTTGGTTTACACAGCCACGAAAGACATTGTCTGCCTACTTGACACTGCGTATATAGTCTGTAATAGACTCAAATGCCATTGTTGATGACAATGGTCTCTATAATGCAAAATACTACAAAATCAAAATCAAAAATCAAAATCAAAAATTTTATTCTGCAAATAGGCCACAAGGGCACTTTTACAAGTCAACACAGGAATTATACAATTAAATAAATTGACAATGATAATTATAATGTTTTACACAGAATTCCAGAACTAAAAAAAGTAGACAATAATAATAATGATTTCAAAACTATAGTGATTAACAAACTCACAATATTCAATTAAAATTAACTTACAATACATTCTATAAAAAAAATATTAGTGACGTATATATACGGTCTCTGTCCGAATACACAAAATTATATACAATAAATTTATATCTCAGAGATGTATATGGTCTCTGAGCGTCCATTATTCCTTAGTCCTTAGAGATGTACATGGTCTCTAAGCGTCTAAATTAAAATAAGTAGTAAATGAAAATAGCACTTAAGTAATTTAATATTCTCAGAGATGTATAAGGTCTCTAAGCGTCAATAACAATAAAATTAATCCAAAACAGGATGATGTCTCTCGTCAATCTCCAATAAAATAACACTAGTATTAAGGTATTAATCATGCCCTTGCAAGCATGAACAGACCGGGCTCCACAAATATAGTATATAGTCTGTAATAGACTCAAATGCCATTGTTGATGACAATGGTCTCTATAATGCAAAATACTACGATCCTTATATACTTCGTTCGCTTTAATCACACTTACACATTTCCTCATACGTCGTACATGCTCGTCGGTTGAGGGTACTTCTGACCTGGCAATTTTTTCAGTACTTAGACCTTATGATCATGATACCCTCGTCTTGGTCGCCTCATCAAAACCTTCTAATTCATTTCCTGAACGTCAATTCTCTTAGTCTACTTATGTACATATTTGTAACTATTATTCGATGATGATGCGATCATACAGAAAAACTCCGGTTATAGCCATCTCCATTGCTCTTTGGGTGAATTTGAGCCTTCATGAGGCCCACAGTAAGCGATCACGTTTCAGTGCCATATATTATCACTGGCAACACACACTGGTCCAGTACCGAAAGCCGTAACGTGGTTAGATCCCCCACAAGATGGACTGATGACCTAGTAAAGGTCGCGGGAGTCCGCTGGATGCAAGTGGTGCAGTCATTGTGTCACTCTTCGGGGGAGTCCTATGTCCAGCAGTGGACGTTGTTCGGTTGATATGATGATGATGATTTGAAGATGAAAAATCGTGAGAAAAGTTGCATATTTCCCGCGAAGGAATTCAAAGGTGTATGAAATTCACAATCCGTATTGGGCTAGCGTGGACACTACTACCAAGTCCCAATCATCCATGGGAGGTATCGTGTGTTCATCTTTGTTACGTATATGATGCTTTATATTGATGATGATGCTGATGACGATTGCCAAGTAAGCCTGACAATAAATTGTCTATAAGATCATAGACAACATTATTTACTAGTGTCTACTCGTACCAGTTTAGTATTTCTGTAGTCATATAAATTTAAAATTGGATCTGACCTACTTGTCAAGCCTAAAACCAGCGCTGTCTCAAAACTTTTATCTCGAAATCCGAGACGTTAAAGAAAATTTAGTATTTACACAGTAAATATATTATTAGCTATTGCAGTATTTCCACTAGAGTATTTTAAGAATTTTTAAGATCTTGTCAGCATCATCAGCCTGTATGCGCCCCACTGTTGGGCGTACAGTACAGTACAGTAATCTCAAAGCTGGCCCAGAATGAATCCACTGTGGATTGGGGACTTAATACTAATTACTACTTTGAATTCCTTCGCAGATTAATAAAGGTATCCTCACTATGTTTTCCTTTACCTCAAAGCTAACAGTAAATATCAAATTATATTCCATACATAAGTCAAAAAAACTCATTGGTATGATCCGGGATTCAAACATACGACTGCCGCTTGATAGCCGCATGCTTGAACCGTGTTGTTACTAATGAGATCCATTATTTTATTTGCCATAAGGTAACGTTTGCCATACGCAAACTAATACTCATGATTTATTTGATAGTTGATTTGACCCTAACACGCTTTTATTAGAAACAGTAAGCCTTTCAGCATTGTTACAAGTTAAAACTATCGTAACCTGCAGGTATCTATAAAAAGTAAATTTAAATTATCTTATTTTATGACGAATGACGATTATAACAAAACAAGATTAGATTAGTGTTATGGCAAATAAAACTGTGGATTTTGAAGGAATTCAGTTTGAACGATTAGGCTATAACAGTAACTTCACAATCTAGACCTGCGTTCCATTAAAATCCTACTCACCATTCGCAGCACAATGTGACTGATGTGAGGTGACGCATGTTAATTTGTGACCCATTTTGCAAAAAAATCTTTAACTTTATATACAGTTTGACAGCAGTGCGAACTATAAATGGGTTCTAAATTAAAGTCCGTAACTGCACCGGCGCGTCCTGCGACGTCTTAACTACTACCACAAAACCAAAACCAACAACGTTCGTATATATCCCTCTCTGTCTCACCTGAACGTTCGAGCGAATGAGAGGGAGGCACACGAACTTCGTTTACTTTTGTTTCGCGGAAGCAGCTCTGCTTAAGGCTTGATTACCTCCTACACTGTCGTCAATCACCGACTCGACAGTGTCGCTAAGCGGTGTTCCATAGAACAGTTAAGTACGCTCAACCGACGTCAGCGTAGGAAGAAATAAACCCTCCTCGAGTTGGGGTGCGTGTCAAGTGTTCAGACATGCCCTTAAGAGTGTTTGGAGGATGCACAAGATCCTCCGGTGGTGGGCCCAGACGGGCAGCTGCTGGCGGGGTCGCGGAAGTGTGCTAAAGCGTTCCCGTGGCCCCGCCGAAAGGTAGAGCGACGAACACTTCAGGTTTTTTAGTGAGTAAGAATTTCACATATGCACCGCGTCGTCCCGTGGCGCGGTAGAATCTTTCGAAGATTTTTCCTGGGTACAAAAAAAGGAGGAAATAAACCCGGGCCGCTAGTCGGGTAACCTCCACGAGTGTCTGGGCTCTTCCAGTTCCTGTGGACCCTCGCGGGTCTGGGGGAAGGGGAAGGGTTCTGACCGGTGCGTCCTGCTGGAGGCAACGGTAAGTGATTCATCTTCGGAGGGATCGCTTACCGGTGCTACCAATAACCCGGAGATGGGGTCGCTCTGGGTGTTCCTCTGTTTAGCGGAGGCCACTCCAGTTGCGACCAATGGGGAGGATGGGGGGTTCCACATCAGGGAGTCGCAAGACACCCCAGGTGCGGCGAGAGGGACAGGCCATGCCGTATGCCTGTTTAAAGAATTACGGACCCGTAACCCTGACTTCGGCTGAGGGCCTCTATAGTTGGGAGCGGGGGCTGTCACCGTCAGGCTGGGGCCAGGTGGTGGCTGCGAGGGAGAAAACCTCAATAAAAGTTACAAGGGGACCTGAGGGAGTGAATCCGGGGTTTTTCACTCTCCTGGCGTGGAGGTCCTTTGGTCGGCAAGTGTGTGGTGTCGCCCTGCACCCTTCCGAGAAGGGACAGTTTCGGCTCAGTAATCGGACTCAGATGACATTTAATTTGACACGTATCACTTGACTGAAGTATTCTCATTGTAGAGTGACCATCCATTTCGTAAATAATTTAAAACATTTTGTTATCAACACCAAAGATAAATGAACGTTAATTTCACTAATAGCGGTACGAACTAGTAGCTTATGATCTACTGAATCCGTAGTGTTGATCTTGCTCACGTCTCCCGAATCAGCCTGTATATCTAAACTGTGGAATATGTTTACATTTTCGTCTTCAAATAAGTTAATCTTATTATGTTAACGTTAAAGTAAGACCTGGCATATTCAGGTTTAAGAGAATAATTAAGTTTGTTGTATAATTAGAACTGAAATTTCTGAATTGAGTTTTACTGAAGTTTGCCAAAGTCAAAACGTGATACCTATGGAATAAAAACTAAAAATAAAATCTTTTATAGCTATTCAAACATTATTCTCTAAAATGCTGGCTCTTTTCGGTACTGCTTGATGCATTTCTCTCTTCGGTTTTACTTTTCTACATTGAATAGGTAAATGAGCCCAATTAAAACCAGAAGAGGAAAAACATTACAACACAACAAACACATTAACATTAACACATTAACTTCAACAAAAACATTATAGAAGAGAAAATAACCGGGAAAAGAGGAAGAGGAAAACCGAGAAGAAGTTATAATATGAACCAAGGAAGGATGTGGATGTCGTGTCGTACCAGCCTATGATGGTTACCGTTTTTAACCAACTTCAAAAAAGGAGGTTTCATGTTTGGTACAACCTCAGAACTTTCGATTGGGTATAATCGATTTTGATGATTCTTTTTTATTTGAAAGCTGGTGCTTCCCGTGTGGTCCTATGCCAATTTGGTCCAGTTCTCACAATGACATCCATGAGAAGACCACATAAGTCTTAAATTTGCATTAAGTGTGTGCATGATAAAATGGACGAATAACTCGGTTGAAGTCAATTTTCTTGTTAAAATTATTCCTAAAGTCACTCATTGTCGTGGATAAGACATTCGTCAGGTTCTGACAAGTAAGCGAGCGCGAGAGTGTCGGGTGTCTTATTTAAGACGATAAATGATAAAATGGCAAACATAATTTATTATTATCAGGCAGCGAAACTTTGGTGCCGATGACATCATTATGACGCAACTAAATTGGCATACAGGATGTTTTTATAAATTATACACAACATAGTTATTAACCTTTACCACGCTTTGACAGATGCAACAGTTGTCACTAGCATGCCGATTTAATAGCAATGTCAAAGATTTATTGTATTATAATAGAAATTTGTTAAATCCATATAAAAGTCTTGATGTGTCATTTTTTATCCTTCTCTTTCAATGTGCTTTTTAGTTTTTAAATGTTTTTCAATGTTACTTGGTTTAGCTGTTAAATTTTGCTGACAGCAGGAGCAAAACATTTTTTCATTTTTAACAACTGAAAAGGAAACGTCTGCAAATACGACTGCATAGACTCCATGGCGACTACGGTCAAGCGATACCTATAATGTGTACCTTATAAATGTTGTACCTTATCAATTCACATTTCTTAAATTCACGAATAAAAAATACTAAAACGATGTACAATATTGCCTTCGATAATTTTCTGATGAAAATGACAAAGACAGTTAGTAATGATGTTTTTATAAGTACTGGCCGTCTCAAGTGTCAATAAAATATCCGTGCACTAAAGAGGCCAATAAGTTGTTAGTGATTAATGATTATCTATCATCTAAATAAAAATACTCTGTATGAAGCCGCTACGTCATACGTCTGTCATCGGCACCAAAGTTTCGCTGCCTGATTATTATTATGCCCGCTATGCATGGTTTAGTATGTATATGCGTGTGTGAGCGTATGTTTACTTATTTTACATGCTTAAACACCAGCTTCACTGTGTTGTTCGAGTATCTACTTTTCGTGGTGGAGGTCTAGATGTTTGTTTTTCACAACAACCTTATAAATAGGATACCGGTCTATTCTATTCTATCCTCTAAAGGTAAACACTTAGGGTAGGAAGTCGGATGTATGGAAATTCACGCGGACGAAGTCGTAGGCTTAGTATCCATATAAATTGCGTGAATCATATTGCCGTCGCATTTTCCAAAGGGTCATCTTTTAAAGTTCCTCAGGTACTGTCGATGGTGCCCGAGCAATATTAAGTCATTGATTCAAACTCGTACAGCAATTTCATACTATTACAAAAGCTACCTTGTTTCATAGTAATAAAGTCCAAATGATTAGCACGTTATCAAGATAAGCCGTCGTCAAAGTAATTGTTGCTTCTTGCTAACGACGTGTTCGAGATTTTGGGGTGTTGCGTGATTCTTTTGAAAACTTTGAGGGTTCGCCATTGCATACACAACGGCGTACGATGAAAGGGTAAATTCAACGACCCAATTCGGTAAAGTGTTTTTGACGAACTGATATCTAAACTAACATTATAAATTTGAAAGTGACTCTGTCTGTCTGTTATTTCTTCGCACTTAAACTGCTGATTCATTTGGATGAAATTTGAAATGGTGATAGTTTGAACCCCGGGAAAGGGCAGTTTTGATTCCGAAAATCAGAAAGTGAGGAAGTGGAATGGGGGCAAAAGTTTGTATGGACTTACGATATAAACGAGTCAAATGCGGGCGAAGTCACGGGCAAGTTAAATGTAACATTTAAAAGATTTAAACGCACAATCGCAAACAACATTATGTCGTTAGCGACTAAATATAACGTTCAAATATTTAGCAATTCTTAAAACAGTAAGGCTCAAAAAATTATCCTTTTGTATTTCTACATACCTTCTCATTACATACGTTTTGATGGAGTCAAACAAAATATGTCATTTTCAACATAGTAACAAAGTTTAAGTTTTTGTACACGGCCAAGGCGTAATTTCTCAGTGTCGAGTTGTCTTTGTCCGAATCGTGTCACGGTCAAAGCGACAAAGTTTTCAAGCGAGCGAGTCTGTCGAGCTGAAAGAAAGCTCTTAGCATTCTTAACTCCTTTAACAAAGGAGTTGTTAATATTGAAACACCGTTTTTCAAGCCATAAATGTTTTCATACGAGAATTATGTGATTAGTTGTAGTGACGTATAAAGTTAGTCAATAATGATGATAATAGACTAATGTTTTAATGTGTGCCGGTGGCGTTGGAGACTGCGGGACCCTGGGGCCTCCGCAGGCCAGGGACTTTTTAAGAAATGTGGCTCGGCGGCTGAGAGAGAGGGGTTGCGATCCTCGTTCCGGATCGTTTTTGGCTCAACAGATTACGTTGGCTATTCAGCGTCGCAACGCCGCTAGCATCATGGGAACTTTTGAGCCATCTACGATCCGGGGCGGTCCTTAAACCCAAGTTCATTGTTAACGAGGCCTTTTGCAGATTTCATCTCTGATGTGTAGGTATGCGACGAAGCCTAGTACTGTTATACCTATTCCTGACGAAGCCTACGTTGCGGATTGGAATTTATTCAGAAGTAGATCAGGTGTTTTAGTAGTATTAAAATATAATTAAAATGTCTTGAGCGACAGTGGAGAGACCGAAAGACAGACCTCGTGTTGGCCCTTTTTATATGAGCGGACAACATTTTTAGTATAATTTTAACAAAACGCGGTGATACTAATTGTAATGTTCACTAAAAGGCTTTCCCAAATACTTCGTAATCATGATATTATGCAATTCCTATATATTTTAACAGGAACTCACCGTCGTTACAAAGTATCAGTAAGTACCATCCTTACCGATTTGGTAACTGTTGGTCCAACATGCAATTCGTCCAGGTCGCAGTTCGTTTATTATGTATTTCGTCAAGTATCCTTCACGCAGTTCGTCCATGTCGCTATTCGTCGATATCGTAATTCATCCATATCACAATTCGTCCATATCGCGATTCGTTCATATTGCGAATCGTCCAAATCGCGAATATCGCGATTCGTCCATATCACTGCTGGGAAGGAGGCGTATGATGGTTGCCATTTTATCACTTATCGCCGTGGATAAGACATTCGTCACGTTCTGACAAGTCTTATCCACAAACGATAAGTGATAAAATGGCAAGCATCATACGCCGGCTGATGCTCCCAATTTGTTTGATCTACTAAAAGGGATGCATCGAAAAGTTAACCTGCCGAATTGACTCGTGTATTTGACTCTTCTGGAGTGCGCAAAGCATGCTGCAGTTGCGTTCACTGCATCAGAACTGCCCTCAAACTGCAATTTTGCAGCTGGGTTGCAGTTCGAGTGCTGCTCTTCTGACCTCGAACTGAAGGACACATCGTGCATATAATTTTATGTACATCAGATAGAAGACATTAGTGGGCCATGGGGTGTCTTGGACGTACAAATCGTGTTGGACCAAATGCGGGTTAGACAAAAAGCGTGTTGGACGAAATGCATGTTGGACGAATAGCGTGTCGGATGAAAAGTGTGTTGGACGAATAGCGTGTCGGACGAAAAGCATGTTGGACGAAAAGCTTGTTAGACAATAATCATGTTGGACGGACTGCGTATCGGACCAAACGCGGGTTGGACAAAGCGCGTGTTGGACGAAATGAGAAAGAAAATTCAATTTGGAAGAATCGAATGTTGGACCAACAGCTACCAAATCTCCTTAACATTAGGCGTGTGACTTTGATCAAACCGGTTTTTCTCATAAATTATTGTTATTATATTCGCGTTACCTGTGGCAGAGAGAATATTAGTACATTATCTTGGTGTTTACTTATACTTAATTAAATTTACCTAATAAAATTATTCCTTTATTTATATTTCTAAAAAGAAAACTAATATAAATTAATTATACGAACAACTTAACAACATTAACTTGAAAAACAGACACGTTTTTAATACAATGTTTTCTTGGATGCTTCTGCTTTTACTTGCTTGATTGTATTACCGCCAATGTGATTGCAAATTTTCATGCATAACAAAGCAGACAAAAAAGAATAAGAAGATAAACAACATTTTGTTTACCACAGCTTTACAAGGCTTCCGTACGTAACAATCTTATTTTTGATTAACCTTAGTTGTTATTACACTGCCACAGGGAGAGTAACAAGGTCGCTATTAACCCTTTATTAAACATAGATGCGGGATATCCTGTATATTACTTAATTTTTAGGGTTCCGTACCCAAAGGGAAAAAACGGGACCCTATTACTAAGACTTCGCTGTCCGTCCGTCCGTCTGTCACCAGGCTGTATCTCAAGCTATGACGCTAGACAGTTGAAATTTTCACAAATTGTGTATTTTCGTTGCCGCTATAACTAAAAATAAAATAATAATAATAATTAAGGGGGGCTCCCATACAAAATAACGTGATATTTTAGCCCTTTTTCATGGCTACCACTCGCCGAGCTAGATCTCAAGAACCGTAATAGCTAGACAGTTGAAATTTGCACAGATTATGTATTTTTATTGTGGCTACAACAACAAATACTAAAATCAAAATAATAATAATAATAAAGGGGGCTCCCATACAACAGAGTAGTTGTTAGCGTTTTTTTTCTGGTACAGACCCCTTCGTGCGCAAGTCCGACTCGCAGTTGGCCGGTTTTTCCATAATGTTGCACCGTAGGATACCAATATTGTAACTTTGATTAAAGCTCGAAGCGCGGGCTTGGCGCGTCTCAGGGCGGAGGCGGTTTTGCGTTTTGGTCCTTCCGAAACTGTTGATTGTCGATTACTGCCTCTTATGTCACACATGCCGCTCCGCTCTAGCGCGCTGCCGAATACCGCGTGGTTTTTTTGGTGCGACGTGCCCCAGACCGCATCACTTTACCGCAACGACGCTTTGCGTTGGCTTAAGCCACCAGAGATCAATTTTAGATCATCGCTTTGTCTTGTATTTCAAATTGTTTCGCTTGATTTTCTACTGAAGGGGCTTTTGGTAGCTTTATCGATACCTAATACTAATAATCAGTACACATGTTGAATATTGAATCTCTAAAACGTTCGCTATATACACACACAGAATTGTTCTTTAAGCCGGCTGAACTAAATTTGATAAAACATGTCTAAGAACTCATTGCTGAAAAACCTAATTTTAAGCAAAAAGAAACCGAATTAAAAGCCGTTCATCACGCCAGCCGAACGAGCGAAGCAAGCGTGCCGCGGCAACGAACGGCGAAATGCCAGAATAGAATATTAGAAAAAAATGCAACTGCCTACTGCTAATTCCTTTTTGTTGACAAGTAATTTTTTTACAAAAAAAACACCGACTCCTAACTTTGCCTGACCCCATTCTATTGGTATATAATTTGTGGAGTTCCTTATTTTTTTCCTTACCCCATCCTCTTGGTATATAATTTCAGGAGTTCCTTCGATTTTTCCAAGATCCCGTCATCAAATCCAGACTTGGTGACAATGGGACAAACATGAAGAGACACCCTTTCAAACAAGAAAAGAATTTTTGAAATCGGTCCATATTCTCCTAGTAATCGGTGAACATACATAAATATATATATATATATATATATATATATATACATATATTCCGACGAGTTGAGAATTTTTTGAAGTCTGTTAAAAAGCTATTGGAATTATAATGTATTGAGAAAATCGTGAACGAAAACAATCGCAAGTGGGGAAAATGTGACGGAGAATACAATACACCTTATTGCACAACTCAACAAAAATTACAAGTAGCTCAGAAACAGCATAATGAGATACAAGCAGAGGTAAACAACAGGCAGTCTAATCGCTAAAGAGCGATCTCTTCCAGACAACCTTTGGGTAGTCTTTGGGTTTGGGTTTTGGGTAGCTTTGGGGTTGGGGTGGGTGAGTTTTGGGTACCTTTGGGTTTGGGTATTGTGGGGTTTTGGGTGTGAATGTTGCCTTGCGGAATTAAGGATTTTGGGTAATCAGTTACCCAAAATTAAACATTTTGGGTAACTAGCCACTCCTTATGACACCCAAGGCTTTTGCGTTCCGCGTCGGGGGCAAAAATATAAAAGAAGATTGAAAGACATCAAGCAGTGTCACCTCCGAGGATTTGACCTCAAAGCTACGGAAATGCTGTTCCTCTCTTGTCTCTTATAGAAAAACTTAAAGTTAAGATTGCAAGAAAACAAGCCTCAAAAGATCGACAATACAAGGCAAACAGCGACATAAAGTATTATTTTCTTTCGTAAATCGTATAATTTCATAGAGATTTAATGAACTGACTCCGTGAAGGTTACTCGTACTATTATTAAATCAACCTGATTTTAATACCACTTTTTTTTCCGTGTTTATATCATTTTCCAGTATAACTTTTACATCATTTTCAAGAAAGGATCTTTGTCCCAATTTTGTCAATATAGTTTAATGTATGACGATACTTCGACCTAAAATAACCGAATTTTCTGGAAAAGGTCCACGAATAATATATGAAATTCAATTTTCTTCAAAAGTACCTATCATATAATCTTGACAAAGGATATTTATCTTTTACGGTATATTTCGTAACAAGCTCACATATATTATGGTATAATAGGCTTCAAAAAGTTAGGAGGCTAAGGGGATATTTATATACATATCTTTTATGGTATATTTCTAACAACGTCACATATGATATTATAGGCTTCAAAAAGTTAGTAAAAGGGAGGGCTTTTTATCGCCCAGGTCCATTTCCCCGAGGACTTTTTCAACTTACCTGTTCTTCGAGTCTTCTAACATTTTCAAAAGCTTACCCTTCTTGTTATTCAGTTCTTGAGACTTCTTGGTAGCAGGTGGGTTTGTGAGGAAATCTGTTAACCGAAGTATGACCTCCTTCGGCAGCTTGGACACCACCATATCAAATTTTGCTTCGTCGCCTATGCGCTGGGGGTTTAGAACCGCTTCCGTACGTATAAACCAGATGCGCGGCTGATCCACTTAGAAATCTGGAATCCTGCTCGACACTGATATTGCCATGACCTCGGGAGTTTGGGGCACTGTGATACTCCCGAGTGGCAACTTCGTTGTGGCCTGCGGAACTTGACTCCCCGCTGCGTTTTGCGGTGAATCCATTTAGCTTTAACACTTTTTACGAGTATATTTGCCTTGACCCTGAGCCGCCGAAAGTCTTATTATTTTCACTCAAGTCGGTGGTCACCACTTTAAGGTATATGTATTAGTTGCGTACCTAAGGCTCAGGGTCAGGGTTGGAGAAGTAAACGTCCTTGTAGCTTGTCGGCGCGGGGTTCAGTGGGTGACTGCCTGGCGGGACCTCGCCCCGGGGAGGAGCGGGGGCTAAGTTGTGCAGCGTCGGCTCATATACCAGTGCACATGCACCTGGATATGAGCTGACTTTGCTAAGTGCAAATAAATACACGTGTCCCTATAAGGCTAAGAGTTTGTTTTTTAGGGTTTTGTAGTAAACTCTAAAAAAGGCTTACCGGAACCGCATTGACGCGTTTGAGATGTGCTTTCCGTACGAATGTGTCTATCTTGCGCGAACTGAACATCAAGACCAGACTGTCAACCATCTGTTTACGCAGAATTTTTGAGTTTTTCGGCCACATAGCCAGAAAAGAAGGCAACAAGGTTGATGGCAAGCGACTAAGAGGTCACAGTCCAACAAGATGGGCAGATCAGATCCGTACCACCCAAGACACCCAACTGCACGTCGCACTACACGATGCCAAGAACCGGAAAAGATGGCGAGATACCGTCAGAACAAAGTTGATTCCACTGGGACTTCAGGATCTTTTGCAATGAGGAAACCGAAGCGAGGAGGACGAGCTGTCACAGCTAATTAGAAATTGCTACTTAACGAGTAACAGCCGAACTTTAGATTTATATACCTGAAAAAGCAATCTTTCGTACATTTTTCATTGGTTACTTAATCATTGTTAGTTAAGTTAGTTGTGTCAATCAAAAAGTGTAAATACAAGTTTGTGAGCTATTGAGTCCTCATAATGTAACGTGTGGTCAACTACGGAACCCTATATCACGTGTGGCGCGATACACACTAAGCTGGTTTTCATTCATTTTCATTCACGCCTATATTCCAAAAAGTGGTAGGCAGATTGATCGCTAATTGCGATTTCGACTAAAAAATTAAGAAAATTGTCATACTGCAATAATGCTGCTTGCCTATAGCTCTTTAACATGCTTCATCATTACTCCCATAGTTATTTACATCATTTACATCACCTTCACGAGAAAAGGGGGTGGTGATACTTTAACCCAACACCAAACGGGGATTTATTTCCAACTACAGTTACCACCATCCATTTGGGTGAAAGTAGGCAACTCTGGTTGCCAGCAAGTGAGTTTGGCAAGTTTCTATGGGATGATAGCTACCACCGCCATATTTGACGTTGATCCATCTGTAATCGTATATCGGACCAATTCGTCCTAATTAAGTACTCAGGAAGATCCACATCTATTTTTCTATATGTTTTAAGACAAATAAATGACCAGGCTCAGTAGTATTCCGCACATTGTACGAAAAGCCTATAGAACGTGACGAACTATTCCCTTGTCGGCAAAAGAACGTAGTTAGAAAAAATACGTTAGTAAAATAGTAAGTGAGCGTATGTTTTCTTCAGAGAATATAACAGCGCAGGAATGAATTGGAATTATTTTCACATGCCTGTGATTTGTAACATACTGACATCTTACCCAATTATTGTCATCACCTTCAGCCTACATAGTTAACGCATGTTGTCTACCTCTACTTATATACTTGTTAACTGTTTTATTAAATTTGTGTGAGGTGTGCAATAAAGCCGCCGCAGGAATTACAGGAGATGCTGTACAGCTTAAATGAATCCTCCCAACGAGTCGGTCTTCGGATGAACCTCGACAAGACTAAGGTCATGTTCAATTATCTAGTCATACCAATGCCAGGCAACGTTAGTGGCACGCTTCTCGAAGCTGTCTCCGAGTACGTATAACTGGGGCAGCTCTTGCTATTAGGCAGGAATAAATTCGAGAAGGAAGCTGAGAGGAGGATCCAGTTAGGTTACAAACGCTGCCCGTTTGGAAAATTGCGTCACATATTTTCGTCTTTGACACCGCAAAGCTTAAAGACGAAAGTCTTCAACCAGTGCGTGCTCCCCGTTATGACCTACGGATTTTAGACGTGGACACTGACTGTGGGGCTAGTCCATAAACTGAAAGTACCTCGGCACGCTATGGAGAGAGCTATGCTTGGAGTCTCTCTCAGGGATAAAATACGAAACAAACTAATCCGTCAGAAAACCAAAGTAACCGACATAGCTTTTAAAATTAGCAAACTGAAGTGGCAGTAGGCTGGCCACATCTGTCGTAGAAATGACAACCGCTGGTGTAAGCGTGTCCTGGAGTGGAGACCGCGCCTCGGCAAGTGTAATGTGGGTCGCCCGAGTCGCGAGACGACGTAATGTCGGAGGGCGGGAAGCGACTGGATGCGTAAAGCAGAGGACCGCACTTTGTGGCGCACCTTAGGAGAAGCCTATGTTCAGCAGTGGACTGCAACGGGCTGATGATGATGATGATGATGTGCAATAAGGAGTATTTGTAGTGTATCTTAACTATGTACTATTATTTGATAGGGGCCTATGCATCAATAAATAAAATAATTAATATTTCTGGTTTATACAATAAATGACCTGCCGTGTATAGTAAATAATCTTTGTGATATAGTATTATTTGCGGATGATACATCATTAATCTTTAAGGTTGACCGAAAATCAACAGACTACAGTAGAGTTAATTGCACATTGGTCAAAGTACTTAATTGGTTTACCGTTAACAATCTGCTACATTATGCTAAGAAAACTAAATGTGTTCGTTTTTCTTTACCAAATGTTAGACCGATAGAAACTTGTATACTTTTAAATAACGAGTGTTTAGATTTAGTCGATAAAGCAATACTCTTAGGTATAACATTAGACAAAAATCTACAATGGAGTCCCCATATAGCCGTTTTGGCGCGTAAACTAAGTTCAGCCGCATATGCTATTTGAAAAATTAGACGATTGACCAATGTTGAAACAGCTCGCTTAGTTCATCATAGTTATTTTCATAGTGTTATGTCGTACTGTATTCTGGTTTGGGGTAAAGAAGCTGACATACAGACAATCTTTGTGTTACAAAAAAGCTCCTCCATATACAACCTGGGCTCACGTGAATCTCTAAAATAACTTTTTAAAGAAATTAACATTTTAATTGTAGCGTCCCGATACATTTATGACAATATTATTTATGTCATTAAGAACCTAGACTCGTTCTGTAAAAATTCTGATATCCATCATTTTAATACTAGAAATAAAAATAAAATTGCCACTAAAAAGTTTCGTGTTCGCAAAGTATACAAGTCTTTTTTCCGTCAATGTATCCGTTTCTATAATAAGTTACCTGATGAAATTTCTAATTTACCCTTTCCAGCCCTTAAAAATTACTTGAAAAAATCGTTGATCTCAAAGGCTTATTACAGGGTCGTGGACTATCTAACTGACAGAAATGCATGGCCCAAACCAGAGACCTAAATAGCATTAATATTCGTATTATGTATATTTTCATTGTACATTCCAGTAAATTAGTAAACACATAAAACATAAATATTCTTTCCTCTTTTGTTTCTATACTCAGATTTATTTATATTAAGTAGGTTAAGGCTGGGTTGCACCAAACCGTCTGTAATCGTAAGCTGTGTTCGTTAAAATTTGAATGTATGGAAAGTTTGACAGGTTTATATGAGATGACAGCTGATCGTAAGTCGGTGCAACCGAGCCTAAGTATTATCATTGTAATAAGCATATTTTTTTGGAAAAATGACTGACTGTCGAGTTTCTTTCGGCGTTTCTTCTCGGCAGTGGTCTTCTTTTGCAGAAACGCTAGTAGATTTTGACTTGTAAAAGTGCCATTGCGGCCTATTTGCAGTATAAAGTTCATTAATTTCATTTATTTAATTAATATTGGGGGACAATCTTACACAAATCGACCTATTCCCAAACTAAGCAAAGCTTGTACTATGGATACTAGACGACGATATACATACTTCAAAAGATAAATACATACTTAAATATATAGAAAACACCCAAGACCCAAGAACAAATATCCGTGCTAAATGCACAAACAATGCCCTGGCCGGGATTCGAACCTGGGACCTCTAGCTTCGGAGGCAGTGTCACTACCAACCAGGCTAAACAGGACGTCATGGATGGGAATGAGTGATAGTGCTAACGCTGGCCAGTGCGATTTGAAGATACATACAATTTTACATAATATGATTTATTATTATCTCACGATAATTTACACCACTGACAACCAACTGATGATTAAATTCTGGTGCGGGGTCTTTTAGGTGATAATATCAACTGGGCATATTTCATTCCAGTGTTTCATAAAAACCACCCCCTTTCTACTTTCTAAAAATAAGTGACCCACCTTAATTTACCTTCACTAAAAGTGACCTACTCAATTTATTTAACTATGATGATATCGTATTACAGCAAACGAAGCGTGACAAGCAACTTTTCTCATTCTTCTTCGGTGTCCATTGGGATATAAGGCCTATTTTGCTATCCAATTTGAAAAGATCATAAAACTTTACGAAGCTCATACCCACTTAATGCGTGTTGCTATTAAACGCATGTGGTGGTGTTTTTAAGCCGAAAGGCATCCGAATGAAACCAATTGGACCGTGTTAAAGCTGTTTTGGATCCAAAGGCGGTTTTGTGTCATAACAATAAGTGATTACATTCACTGAGGCAGCTTCAGTGGGTACCTGTACATAAATAACGTATTCGTGTATGATTTACGCATTATCCGTGAACACTTTTTGAAATAAACTTGGGTAGGAAAACCATTTTTGTTTGTAAAATACAGGTTGTTTTTATCAATATTATAAAATCTAAAACTTAAAGGATACACGTCTGAACGATACACTCATAATTGGGACCGTTAAGATGCCAGGATGTTTTTTTAATGCTCTTTCAAAGAAGTAAAAGGATTTCAATAAAAAAATTGGTAATTCTAGCATAACATTTTTTTATACAAACATAAGTTTTAGCCTTACTGGGTAACTCTGTTAGTATAATTGTTTATTTTAACACCAGGTTTGCTGTCTTTGGACCGGACTGTGATAAGACCCAAAAATCCCGTTATTTTTGGGACTTTATATACAAGCTGGTTTCAGTAATACAAACCATATTTTAATACTATTTTTCTCCACTACAGTTGCTCGTATTTGTGCCCTTGATTCAGATTTCCATTCACGATTGTTTCGCATAATTGAGAGTGACAGATTTGCGGACCGGTAGGATTGAATCTAAAAATGTGTAAACCATTTTCAAACTTAGTCCAACGGTATAAGTATAAAAATAAAAACATCACGAAAGGCGTGCCGGTACAATGACTGAGGAGGGTCCGACAGAACATTTTCCCATTTTATATAGATTTGGATTAGAAACCTGGTTTTCCAGGCCGCTTTAGTGAATTATAGCGTGAAGCTTGGTCTAATAATTCATTAGTAGTTACATAGTCACTTATACAAATACGTACACAACTATTGAGAAAAGCCTTTTAGACAAGCAAGTTGTAATTTAATCATAAATCAATGTTATAAAAATATTAGAGGGTACATTCCACTCTATTATACTATAATTTATTTATTTAGTTATTAGACACACCAACAAGATACGAAGCTTATACATTTATAATAATAGGATAACAGATGGAACAAGTCTTGCCTGCATCTCAATAATACGCGTGCAAAAGCGAATAATTACGATACCAGAACAGTATTACAGTTATTTCGAATTTTACATTTTATTTAAGACAAAATGACAATTAAATATTTAATTTACTACTTATCTGTCATTTTGTTTTTGAAAGACATGCGTAAAAGTGGTACGTTCACGTCTGTCAAATTACGACAGTCAAATACATATTTATTGAATCGGAATACGACTAGACCCGAAAAATTAAATTTTGATAGGTTTTTTTTTCAGCTTTACAAAAAAAATACAAAATATTTTATTTCATAAAATGTACAGTTGTTATGATCTCTAAGGGATAGTGCCTCCCGGTAAGCAAATATATGCCTGTGTTGGGAGACACCGCTCTTCCTTTAGCTATTTAAAGTATTAAATACAATTTACATCAAATTTGAAATTACTTATAAAATATTCAAAAAGAAAAAGAAAATTTAGTACAAATAAGAAAAACACTTATAATACTTATTTTAATTATAGTTAGTTTTAGTTTTCTGTTCTAAGTTATTTATTAATACTATGTATTTTCTATTTAATAAATTCGGAAGTGTATCACCCGTATATGGGAGAAAAATAAAACAAGACCCGAAGAAGTGTCAATCAACTTAAATACCATATTATTTAAAATCTGTCATGCCAAATTGCAAAATACTACCAGTTTTCAATCTGACATTTGACACTGACTAATAAAGTTCAACATTAACAGATATCAGCTCGTCAATTATTTAATACGAAAATTGATAGTCGATTGGGGTCTAGTCATCCGAGTTATTCGGAGCGTTTGTGGCCCAGCGGCGCCCGCGTACCGCGTTCGGTATGCAAGGTTAAGCAATGTGGGCGCAGGTCAGTTCTTGGATGGGTGACCGCTTTGAGTGGTTACTGACTGAGCGCTCCCGTAATTTGGAAGGCACGCTAAGCCGTTGACCCCGGCTGCTGTCTACGACAGCAGTCGTTAAGCCAAGTTAGAGGCCTTCGGGCGGCTTGAAAACTTCTAACAGTCAAGTTGCCCATTCACTTGACAAAGGGGGGTCGAAGTTGCACCACGTCCGTAGGGAGTACCCACCGTTACCCTACACGTGACCCCTGGGTGGTGCTAAAAGTGCAACAAAAACTGGCAACCGTAGGTAGTTGTCTTCTCGAAGATCTCACGGTTCGTAAATAAATGCCATACGATTAAATTAAATTAATCCGAGTTGAACTGCCGACGGGAAAGCATTATTCGCTACTACATCTGTGCCTAGAAGTCCTGAAATACCTTGGATAAACTTAGGCTGGGTTGCACCGACTTACTATCACAGACCCATCAACGTTAAATATGGCACCCGACAGCTGTCTACGGGTGTGAAGTTAGCAGCCTAAAGTTAGCAGCCCAATATAACCCGACTAAATTACGAAGTCCTTTATACATACTTTTAAATAAATCGTAATGTAGGCATTTTCAAGGTCATGTCCATTGTCTTTCGACAAAAAATCCGTTTTTTTTCACAAAGCAATCCAAATAAAACCTAACATGGTCAACACTTCAGAAAAAAACATTGTGCAGCTAACTTCACAATCCGGCAGCCCAAAAGTTTTTTTGGTTTTTTCGAGTTTTCGATAAGACGCGGTGTACATCACACTTTGTGTCTAGTATCATTAGAAGCGGCTTAAAAAACTCTTTCAAATGAGGTCAATTCTTGAACATTGAAAGACCGTGGCTATCTCAAAATCCAGAATTTCACCTAGCAGCCTAAAACTTTTTCGATTTTTTCAAATTTTCCATGAGACGCTGCCTACATTACACATTGTGTCTAGTATCATTAGAAGCGGCTTAAAAAACTCTTTCAAATGAGGTAAATTCGTGAACATTGAAAGACCGTGGCTATCTAAAAATCCAGAATTTCACCTAGCAGCCTAAAACTTTTTTCGATTTTTTCAAATTTTCCATGAGACGCTGCCTACATTACACTTTCTGTCTAGTATCATTAAAAGCGGCTTAAAAAATTCTTTCAAATGAGGTAAATTCGTGAACATTGAAAGACCGTGGCTATCTCAAAATCTAGAATTTCACCTAGCAGCCTAAAATATTTTCGAATTTATTAAGTTTTCCATGAGACGCTGCCTACATTACACTTTGTGTCTAGTATCATTACAAGCGGCTTAAAAAACTCTATCAAATGAGGTAAATTCGTGAACATTGAAAGACCGTGGCTATCTCAAAATCCAGAATTTCACCTAGCAGCCTAAAACTTTTTTAGATTTTTTCAAATTTTCCATGAGACGCTGCCTACATTACACTTTGTGTCTAGTATCATTACAAGCCGCTTAAAAAACTCTTTCAAGTGAGGTAAATTCGTGAACATTGAAAGACCGTAGCTATCTCAAAATCCAGAATTTCACCTAGCAGCCTAAAACTTTTTTCGAATTTATTAAGTTTTCCATGAGACGCTGCCTACATTACACTTTGTGTCTAGTATCATTACAAGCGGCTTAAAAAACTCTATCAAATGAGGTAAATTCGTGAACATTGAAAGACCGTGGCTATCTCAAAATCCAGAATTTCACCTAGCAGCCTAAAACTTTTTTCGCTTTTTCAAGTTTTTCATGAGACGCTGCCTACATTACACTTTGTGTCTAGTATCATTAGAAGCGGCTTAAAAAACTCTTTCAAGTGAGGTAAATTCCTGAACATTTAATGACCGTGGCTATCTCAATATCCAGAATTTCACCTAGCAGCCTAAAACTTTTTTCGATTTTTTCAAATTTTCCATGAGACGCTGCCTACATTACACTTTGTGTCTAGTATCATTACAAGCGGCTTAAAAAACTCTTTCAAGTGAGGTAAATTCGTGAACATTGAAAGACCGTAGCTATCTCAAAATCCAGAATTTCACCTAGCAGCCTAAAACTTTTTTCGAATTTATTAAGTTTTCCATGAGACGCTGCCTACATTACACTTTGTGTCTAGTATCATTAGAAGCGGCTTAAAAAACTCTATCAAATGAGGTAAATTCGTGAACATTGAAAGACCGTGGCTATCTCAAAATCCAAAATTTCACCTAGCAGCCTAAAACTTTTTTCGCTTTTTCAAGTTTTTCATGAGACGCTGCCTACATTACACTTTGTGTCTAGTATCATTAGAAGCGGATTAAAAAACTCTTTCAAATGAGGTAAATTCGTGAACATTGAAAAACCGTAGCTATCTCAAAATCTAGAATTTCACCTGGCAGCCTAAAATATTTTCGAATTTATTAAGTTTTCCATGAGACGCTGCCTACATTACACTTTGTGTCTAGTATCATTAGAAGCGGCTTAAAAAAATCTTTCAAATGAGGTAAATTCGTGAACATTGAAAGACCGTAGCTATCTCAAAATCTAGAATTTCACCTGGCAGCTTAAAATATTTTCGAATTTATTAAGTTTTCCATGAGACGCTGCCTACATTACACTTTGTGTCTAGTATCATTAGAAGCGGCTTAAAACACTCTTTCAAATGAAGTAAATTCGTGAACATTGAAAGACCGTGGCTATCTCAAAATCCAGAATTTCACCTAGCAGCCTAAAACTTTTTTCGCTTTTTCAAGTTTTTCATGAGACGCTGCCTACATTACACTTTGTGTCTAGTATCATTACAAGCGGCTTAAAAAAACTCTATCAAATGAGGTAAATTCGTGAACATTGAAATACCCTGGCTATCTCAAAATCCAGAATTTCACCTAGCAGCTTAAAACTTTTTTCGCTCTTTCAAGTTTTTCATGAGACGCTGCCTACATTACACCTTGTGTCTAGTATCATTAGAAACGGCTTAAAAAATTCTTTCAAATGAGGTAAATTCGTGAACATTGAAAGACCGTAGCTATCTCAAAATGTAGAATTTCACCTGGCAGCCTAAAATATTTTCGAATTTATTAAGTTTTCCATGAGACGCTGCCTACATTACACTTTGTGTCTAGTATCATTAGAAGCGGCTTAAAAAACTCTTTTTAATGAGGTAAATTCGTGAACATTCAAAGACCGTAGCTATCTCAAAATCTAGAATTTCACCTAGCAGCCTATAATATTTTCGAATTTATTAAGTTTTCCATGAGACGCTGCCTACATTACACTTTGTGTCTAGTATCATTAGAAGCGGCTTAAAAAACTCTTTCAAATGAGGTTAATTCGTGAACATTCAAAGACCGTAGCTATCTCAAAATCTAGAATTTCACCTAGCAGCCTAAAACATTTTCGAATTTATTAAGTTTTCCATGAGACGCTGCCTACATTACACTTTGTGTCTAGTATCATTACAAGCGGCTTAAAAAATTATTTCAAGTGAAGTAAATTCGTGAACATTGAAAGACCGTAGCTATCTCAAAATCCAGAATTTCACCTAGCAGCCTAAAACTTTTTTCGAATTTATTAAGTTTTCCATGAGACGCTGCCTATATTACACTTTGTGTCTAGTATCATTAGAAGCGGCTTAAAAAACTCTTTCAAATGAGGTAAATTCGTGAACATTGAAAGACCGTGGCTATCTCAAAATCCAGAATTTCACCTAGCAGCCTAAAACATTTTCGAATTTATTAAGTTTTCCATAAGACGCTGCCTACATTACACTTTGTGTCTAGTATCATTAGAAGCGGCTTAAAAAACTCTTTCAAATGAGGTCAATTCGTGAACATTGAAAGACCGTGGCTATCTCAAAATCCAGAATTTCACCTAGCAGCCTAAAACTTTTTTCGATTTTTTCAAATTTTCCATGAGACGCTGCCTACATTACACTTTGTGTCTAGTATCATTAGAAGCGGCTTAAAAAACTCTATCAAATGAGGTAAATTCGTGAACATTGAAAGACCGTGGCTATCTCACAATCCAGAATTTCACGTAGCAGCCTAAAACTTTTTTCGAATTTATTAAGTTTTCCATGAGACGCTGCCTACATTACACTTTGTGTCTAGTATCATTAGAAGCGGCTTAAAAAACTCTTTTTAATGAGGTAAATTCGTGAACATTCAAAGACCGTAGCTATCTCAAAATCTAGAATTTCACCTAGCAGCCTATAATATTTTCGAATTTATTAAGTTTTCCATGAGACGCTGCCTACATTACACTTTGTGTCTAGTATCATTAGAAGCGGCTTAAAAAACTCTTTCAAATGAGGTTAATTCGTGAACATTCAAAGACCGTGGCTATCTCAAAATCCAGAATTTCACCTAGCAGCCTAAAACTTTTTTCGCTTTTTCAAGTTTTTCATGAGACGCTGCCTACATTACACTTTGTGTCTAGTATCATTACAAGCGGCTTAAAAAAACTCTATCAAATGAGGTAAATTCGTGAACATTGAAATACCCTGGCTATCTCAAAATCCAGAATTTCACCTAGCAGCTTAAAACTTTTTTCGCTCTTTCAAGTTTTTCATGAGACGCTGCCTACATTACACCTTGTGTCTAGTATCATTAGAAACGGCTTAAAAAATTCTTTCAAATGAGGTAAATTCGTGAACATTGAAAGACCGTAGCTATCTCAAAATGTAGAATTTCACCTGGCAGCCTAAAATATTTTCGAATTTATTAAGTTTTCCATGAGACGCTGCCTACATTACACTTTGTGTCTAGTATCATTAGAAGCGGCTTAAAAAACTCTTTTTAATGAGGTAAATTCGTGAACATTCAAAGACCGTAGCTATCTCAAAATCTAGAATTTCACCTAGCAGCCTATAATATTTTCGAATTTATTAAGTTTTCCATGAGACGCTGCCTACATTACACTTTGTGTCTAGTATCATTAGAAGCGGCTTAAAAAACTCTTTCAAATGAGGTTAATTCGTGAACATTCAAAGACCGTAGCTATCTCAAAATCTAGAATTTCACCTAGCAGCCTAAAACATTTTCGAATTTATTAAGTTTTCCATGAGACGCTGCCTACATTACACTTTGTGTCTAGTATCATTACAAGCGGCTTAAAAAATTATTTCAAGTGAAGTAAATTCGTGAACATTGAAAGACCGTAGCTATCTCAAAATCCAGAATTTCACCTAGCAGCCTAAAACTTTTTTCGAATTTATTAAGTTTTCCATGAGACGCTGCCTATATTACACTTTGTGTCTAGTATCATTAGAAGCGGCTTAAAAAACTCTTTCAAATGAGGTAAATTCGTGAACATTGAAAGACCGTGGCTATCTCAAAATCCAGAATTTCACCTAGCAGCCTAAAACATTTTCGAATTTATTAAGTTTTCCATAAGACGCTGCCTACATTACACTTTGTGTCTAGTATCATTAGAAGCGGCTTAAAAAACTCTTTCAAATGAGGTCAATTCGTGAACATTGAAAGACCGTGGCTATCTCAAAATCCAGAATTTCACCTAGCAGCCTAAAACTTTTTTCGATTTTTTCAAATTTTCCATGAGACGCTGCCTACATTACACTTTGTGTCTAGTATCATTAGAAGCGGCTTAAAAAACTCTATCAAATGAGGTAAATTCGTGAACATTGAAAGACCGTGGCTATCTCACAATCCAGAATTTCACGTAGCAGCCTAAAACTTTTTTCGAATTTATTAAGTTTTCCATGAGACGCTGCCTACATTACACTTTGTGTCTAGTATCATTAAAAGCGGATTAAAAAACTCTTTCAAATGAGGTAAATTCGTGAACATTGAAAAACCATAGCTATCTCAAAATCTAGAATTTCACCTGGCAGCCTAAAATATTTTCGAATTTATTAAGTTTTCCATGAGACGCTGCCTACATTACACTTTGTGTCTAGTATCATTAGAAGCGGCTTAAAAAAATCTTTCAAATGAGGTAAATTCGTGAACATTGAAAGACCGTAGCTATCTCAAAATCTAGAATTTCACCTGGCAGCCTAAAATATTTTCGAATTTATTAAGTTTTCCATGAGACGCTGCCTACATTACACTTTGTGTCTAGTATCATTACAAGCGGCTTAAAAAACTCTATCAAATGAGGTAAATTCGTGAACATTGAAATACCCTGGCTATCTCAAAATCCAGAATTTCACCTAGCAGCCTAAAACTTTTTTCGCTTTTTCAAGTTTTTCATGAGACGCTGCCTACATTACACCTTGTGTCTAGTATCATTAGAAACGGCTTAAAAAATTCTTTCAAATGAGGTAAATTCGTGAACATTGAAAGACCGTAGCTATCTCAAAATGTAGAATTTCACCTGGCAGCCTAAAATATTTTCGAATTTATTAAGTTTTCCATGAGACGCTGCCTACATTACACTTTGTGTCTAGTATCATTAGAAGCGGCTTAAAAAACTCTTTTTAATGAGGTAAATTCGTGAACATTTAAAGACCGTAGCTATCTCAAAATCTAGAATTTCACCTAGCAGCCTATAATATTTTAGAATTTATTAAGTTTTCCATGAGACGCTGCCTACATTACACTTTGTGTCTAAATTCATTACAAGCGGCTTAAAAAACTCTTTCAAGTGAGGTAAATTCGTGAACATTGAAAGACCGTAGCTATCTCAAAATCCAGAATTTCACCTAGCAGCCTAAAACTTTTTTCGAATTTATTAAGTTTTCCATGAGACGCTGCCTATATTACACTTTGTGTCTAGTATCATTAGAAGCGGCTTAAAAAACTCTATCAAATTAGGTAAATTCGTGAACATTGAAAGACCGTGGCTATCTCAAAATCCAGAATTTCACCTAGCAGCCTAAAACATTTTCGAATTAATTAAGTTTTCCATGAGACGCTGCCTACATTACACTTTGTGTCTAGTGTCATTAGAAGCGGCTTAAAAAACTCTTTCAAATGAGGTCAATTCGTGAACATTGAAAGACCGTGGCTATCTCAAAATCCAGAATTTCAGGTAGCAGCCTAAAACTTTTTTCGATTTTTTCAAATTTTCCTTGAGACGTTGCCTACATTACACTTTGCGTCTAATATCATTAGAAGCGGCTTAAAAAACTCTTTCAAATGAGGTAAATTTGTGAACATTGAAAGACCGTGGCTATCTCAAAATCCAGAATTTCACCTAGCAGCCTAAAACATTTTCGAATTTATTAAGTTTTCCATGAGACGCTGCATACATTACACTTTGTGTCTAGTATCATTAGAAGCGGCTTAAAAAACTCTTTTAAATGAGGTCAATTCGTGAACATTGAAAGACCGTAGCTATCTCAAAATCTAGAATTTCACCTAGCAGCCTAAAACATTTTCGAATTTATTAAGTTTTCCATGAGACGCTGCCTACATTACACTTTGTGTCTAGTACCATTAGAAGCGGCTTAAAAACTTTTTCAAATGCGGTAAATTCGTGAACATTGAAAGACCGTGGCTATCTCAAAATCCAGAATTTCACCTAGCAGCCTAAAACTTTTTTCGAATTTTTCAAATTTTCCATGAGACGCTGCCTACATTACACTTTGTGTCTAGTATCATTAGAAGCGGCTTAAAAAATTCTTTCAAATGAGGTAAAGTTGTGAACATTGAAAGACCGTGGCTATCTCACAATCCAGAATTTCACGTAGCAGCCTAAAACTTTTTTCGAATTTATTAAGTTTTCCATGAGACGCTGCCTACATTACACTTTGTGTCTAGTATCATTAGAAGCGGCTTAAAAAACTCTTTCAAATGAGGTAAATTCGTGAACATTGAAAGACCGTGGCTATCTCAAAATCCAGAATTTCACCTAGCAGCCTAAAACTTTTTTCGATTTTTTCAAGTTTTTCATGAGACGCTGCCTACATTACACTTTGTGTCTAGTATCATTAGAAGCGGCTTAAAAACTCTATCAAATGAGGTTAATTCGTGAACATTGAAAGACCGTGGCTATCTCAAAATCCAGAATTTCACCTAGCAGCCTAAAACTTTTTTCGATTTTTTCAAGTTTTTCATGAGACGCTGCCTACATTACACCTTGTGTCTAGTATCATTAGAAGCGGCTTAAAAAACTCTTTCAAATGAGGTAAATTCGTGAACATTGAAAGACCGTGGCTATCTCAAAATCCAGAATTTCACCTAGCAGCCTAAAACATTTTCGAATTAATTAAGTTTTCCATGAGACGCTGCCTACATTACACTTTGTGTCTAGTGTCATTAGAAGCGGCTTAAAAAACTCTTTCAAATGAGGTCAATTCGTGAACATTGAAAGACCGTGGCTATCTCAAAATCCAGAATTTCAGGTAGCAGCCTAAAACTTTTTTCGATTTTTTCAAATTTTCCATGAGACGTTGCCTACATTACACTTTGTGTCTAATATCATTAGAAGCGGCTTAAAAAACTCTTTCAAATGAGGTAAATTTGTGAACATTGAAAGACCGTGGCTATCTCAAAATCCAGAATTTCACCTAGAAGCCTAAAACATTTTCGAATTTATTAAGTTTTCCATGTGACGCTGCATACATTACACTTTGTGTCTAGTATCATTAGAAGCGGCTTAAAAAACTCTTTCAAATGAGGTCAATTCGTGAACATTGAAAGACCGTAGCTATCTCAAAATCTAGAATTTCACCTAGCAGCCTAAAACATTTTCGAATTTATTAAGTTTTCCATGAGACGCTGCCTACATTACACTTTGTGTCTAGTATCATTACAGGCGGCTTAAAAAACTCTATCAAATGAGGTAAATTCGTGAACATTGATAAACCGTGGCTATCTCAAAATCCAGAATTTCACCTAGCAGCCTAAAACTTTTTTCGCTTTTTCAAGTTTTTCATGAGACGCTGCCTACATTACACTTTGTGTCTAGTATCATTAGAAGCGGCTTAAAAAACTCTTTCAAATGAGGTAAATTCGTGAACATTGAAAGACCGTGGCTATCTCAAAATCCAGAATTTCACCTAGCAGCCTAAAACTTTTTTCGATTTTTTTCAAGTTTTTCATGAGACGCTGCCTACATTACACTTTGTGTCTAGTATCATTAGAAGCGGCTTAAAAAACTCTTTCAAATGAGGTAAATTCGTGAACATTGAAAGACCGTGGCTATCTCAAAAACCAGAATTTCACCTAGCAGCCTAAATCATTTTCGAATTTATTAAGTTTTCCATGAGACGCTGCCTACATTACACTTTGTGTCTAGTGTCATTAGAAGCGGCTTCAAAAACTCTTTCAAATGAGGTCAATTCGTGAACATTGAAAGACCGTGGCTATCTCAAAATCCAGAATTTCACCTAGCAGCCTAAAACTTTTTTCGATTTTTTCAAATTTTCCATGAGACGCTGCCTACATTACACTTTGTGTCTAATATCATTAGAAGCGGCTTAAAAAACTCTTTCAAATGAGGTTGATTCGTGAACATTGAAAGACCGTGGCTATCTCAAAATCCAGAATTTCACCTAGCAGCCTAAACCTATTATCGATTTTTTCAAATTTTCGATGAGACGCTGCCTACATTACACCTTGTGTCTAGTATCATTAGAAGCGGCTTAAAAAACTCTTTCAAATGAGGTAAATTAGTGAACATTGAAAGACCGTGGCTATCTCAAAATCCAGAATTTCACCTAGCAGCCTAAAACTTTTTTCGATTTTTTCAAGTTTTTCATGAGATGCTGCCTACATTACACTTTGTGTCTAGTATCATTAGAAGCGGCTTAAAAAACTCTATCAAATGAGGTAAATTCGTGAACATTGAAAGACCGTGGCTATCTCAAAATCCAGAATTTCACCTAGCAGCCTAAAACTTTTTTCGCTTTTTCAAGTTTTTCATGAGACGCTGTCTACATTACACTTTGTGTCTAGTATCATTAGAAGCGGCTTAAAAAACTCTTTCAAATGAGGTAAATTCGTGAACATTGAAAGACCGTAGCTATCTCAAAATCTAGAATTTCACCTGGCAGCCTAAAATATTTTCGAATTTATTAAGTTTTCCATGAGACGCTGCCTACATTACACTTTGTGTCTAGTATCATTAGAAGCGGATTAAAAAATTCTTTCAAATGAGGCAAATTCGTGAACATTGAAAGACCGTGGCTATCTCAAAATCTAGAATTTCACCTAGCAGCCTAAAACTTTAATCGATTTTTTCAAATTTTCCATGAGACGCTGCCTACATTACACTTTGTGTCTAGTATCATTAGAAGCGGCTTAAAAAACTCTTTCAAATGAGGTCAATTCGTGAACATTGAAAGACCGTGACTATCTCAAAATCCAGAATTTCACCTAGCAGCCTAAAATTTTTTTCGAATTTATTAAGTTTTCCATGAGACGCTGCCTACATTACACTTTGTGTCTAGTATCATTAGAAGCGGCTTAAAAAACTCTTTCAAATGAGGTAAATTAGTGAACATTGAAAGACCGTGGCTATCTCAAAATCCAGTCAGTGTGCTATATTATGTTTGAATGTGTAAAAAATATATTAAACAGTTCTGCTATTATTACTTGTGTAGTTTTACTTGTACTGGTACCACACGGACATCAAGATAATCATTCATTCAATCACATTTGATTTACCCCTTCATTGGCCCTAGTGACTTTTAAATTCAGACAAATGCTAAAATAAAAGTCAGTGAAGGATGCTTACAGCAGACTTTGTTATTTTCCTGTCATTTCATAAGCATGTAGGTATGGTACACAAGGACATCAAAGTGGACTTACAATATTGAACAAGTCCACAAATGTTTCAATCATTCTCATTTTGAATAATTTTTAAGAAAAAAAATCCGACTTCAATGGGGGAGTCCGGTGAAAGATTATTAATCTTAGATGGTGCACTCTTAGATTCCATACAATAAAATACAAAAATGGCTATAAGTATGTTTATAATGGTAGAAGACTAAGTACCCTCAATTCCTCATGAAATCATGGAAAAACCTTGCTTGCTTGACAAACAAAACGAACAGAACAAATCGCCAAACGTGAACTACGCGTCGTTGAAGAGTTCCGTTCTGATCATCATCAGCAGTTCCACTTCATCAAATATCACTTTAATGAATGAAAATGCTTGATTAGTTCATAAAAATACTAAAATCAGTATTTGTGTGCCTTTCATATTTGAGGAGTTTCCTCGATTCCTAATGGATCCCATCATCAGAACTCGTGCATGACAAAGATCAATCGTGAATATAGAACTTGCTTAACAAACACAGCTAGAAGGACAAATCGCCAAACGTGAACTTTTCGTCGTTGAAGAGTTCTGTTCTGATCATCATCAGCAGTTCCACTTCATCAAATGTCACATTTTTGTATGATAATGCTTAATTTTTTGATAAAAACACAAAAATCACTATATGTTTGCCTTTAAGATTTGAGGAGTTCCCTCAATTCCTCATGGATCCCATCATCAGAACTCGAGCATGTCAAAAATTAATCGTGAAAATAGAACTTGCTTAACAAACACAGCTAGGAGGACAAAACGCCAAACTGTTCTGATCATCATCAGCAGTTCCACTTCATCCAATGTCACATTTTTGTTTGTTGATAAAAACATAAAAATCACTATATGTTTGCCTTAAAGATTTGAGGAGTTCCCTCAATTCCTTATGGATCCCATCATCAGAACTGCCTTTTGACAAAAACGGGACCAATTTGGATATATATACATACAATCAAAAAAAGAATTTTTCAAATCGGTTAAGAAGTGACGGAGTTATGGAGTAACAAACATTAAAAAAAAAAAAAACATACAACCGAATTGATAACCTCCTCTTTTCCTCCATTTTGAGATAGCCACGGTCTTTTAATGTTCACGAATTTACCTCATTTTAAATAGTTCTTTAAGCCGCTTCTATAGATACTAGACACAAGGTGTAATGTAGGCAGCGTCTCATGGAAAACTTAATAAATTCGAAAATGTTTTAGGCTGCTAGGTGAAATTCTGGATTTTGAGATAGCTACGGTCTTTCAATGTTCACGAATTTACCTCACTTGAAAGAGTTTTTTAAGCCGCTTCTAATGATACTAGACACAAAGTGTAATGTAGGCAGCGTCTCATGGAAAATTTGAAAAAATCGAAAAAAGTTTTAGACTGCTATGTGAAATTCTGGATTTTGAGATAGCCACGGTCTTTCAATGTTGACGAATTTACCTCATTTGAAAGAGTTTTTTAAGCCGCTTCTAATGATACTAGACACAAGGTGTAATGTAGGCAGCGTCTCATGGAAAATTTGAAAAAATCGAAAAAAGTTTTAGTCTGCTAGGTGAAATCCTGGATTTTGAGATAGCCACGGTCTTTCAATGTTCACGAATTTACCTCATTTGAAAGAGTTTTATAAGCCGCTTCTAATGATACTAGACATAAGGTGTAATGTAGGCAGCGTCTCATGAAAAACTTGAAAAAATCGAAAAAAGTTTTAGGCTGCTAGGTGAAATTCTGTATTTTGAGATAGCCACGGTCTTTCAATGTTCACGAATTTACCTTATTTGAAAGAGTTTTTTAACCCGCTTCTAATGATACTAGACACAAGGTGTAATGTAGGCAGCGTCTCATGAAAAACTTGAAAAAATCGAAAAAAGTCTTAGGCTGCTAGGTGAAATTCTGGATTTTGAGATAGCCACGGTCTTTCAATGTTCACGAATTTACCTCATTTGAAAGAGTTTTTTAAGCCGCTTCTAACGATACTAGACACAAAGTGTAATGTAAGCAGCGTCTCATGGAAAACTTAATAAATTCGAAAAAAGTTTTAGGCTGCTAGGTGAAATTCTGGATTTTGAGATAGCCACGGTCTTTCAATGTTGACGAATTTACTTCATTTGAAAGAGTTTTTTAAGCCGCTTCTAATGATACTAGACACAAGGTGTAATGTAGGCAGCGTCTCATGGAAAACTTAATAAATTCGAAAAAAGTTTTAGGCTGCTATGTGAAATTCTGGATTTTGAGATAGCCACGGTCTTTCAATGTTCACGAATTTACCTCATTTGAAAGAGTTTTTTAAGCCGCTTCTAATGATACTAGACACAAAGTGTAATGTAGGCAGCGTCTCATGGAAAACTTAATAAATTCGAAAAAAGTTTTAGGCTGCTATGTGAAATTCTGGATTTTGAGATAGCCACGGTCTTTCAATGTTCACGAATTTACCTCATTTGAAAGAGTTTTTTAAGCCGCTTCTAATGATACTAGACACAAGGTGTAATGTAGGCAGCGTCTCATGAAAAACTTGAAAAAATCGAAAAAAGTTTTAGGCTGCTAGGTGAAATTCTGGATTTTGAGATAGCCACGGTCTTTCAATGTTCACGAATTTACCTCATTTGAAAGAGTTTTTTAAGCCGCTTCTAATGATACTAGACACAAGGTGTAATGTAGGCAGCGTCTCATGAAAAACTTGAAAAAATCGAAAAAAGTCTTAGGCTGCTAGGTGAAATTCTGGATTTTGAGATAGCCACGGTCTTTCAATGTTCACGAATTTACCTCATTTGAAAGAGTTTTTTAAGCCGCTTCTAACGATACTAGACACAAAGTGTAATGTAGGCAGCGTCTCATGGAAAACTTAATAAATTCGAAAAAAGTTTTAGGCTGCTATGTGAAATTCTGGATTTTGAGATAGCCACGGTCTTTCAATGTTGACGAATTTACCTCATTTGAAAGAGTTTTTTAAGCCGCTTCTAATGATACTAGACACAAAGTGTAATGTAGGCAGCGTCTCATGAAAAGTCGAAAAAAACGAAAATTTTTGGGTTGCAGGATTGTGAAGTTAGCTGCCCTATCTTTTTTTTTGTGAAAATTTTGCCATTTTTTGTTTTAGCCCTGGCAGTTGTGACAAAAAAGTCAAATTCCTTTAAGAAAATTGCTTTATATGTTCTTGAACATGCTTAAAATATGATTTTAGTGGAGGTATATAAAATGACATCTTAATTTGGTGGGATTATCTTGGGCTGCTAACTTTAGGCTGCTAACTTCACGCCGGTCAGCTGTCTTGCCATAGAAACTTGTCAAACTTTCCATACATTCAAATTTTAACGAACACCGCTTACAATTACAGACGGTTTGCTGCAACCTAGCCTTAACCATTATACATTGATTGTGTGTGATTGGATTTCATACATTGTGATTTCATTCCTATGTCTTGTTGTATATCTGATATATTTAATGAGATTTAATAGCGATATACAACCTTGTCATAACGCGGCTTTCATGTTAATTTGACACTTAAATAAAATTAATCGAGGTGATAATGATACGCCTTCCAAAGTACTCCAAAATACGACAAAAGTAAAAGTAATTTATTCTTCAAATTAGGCATAATTACATGCACCTATGAACGTCAATAAACTACCACCGGTTCGGAAAACTAAACCTCTGCCACGAGAAGAACCGGCGTAAGAAACTCGACAAATCGCCAGTTGCACATGTTGAAATCAGCAAATATTATTTTGGAGTATAATTGTGTATCAAATTCTGCGACCGATGAGTGATTTCATTAGGAAGTTGGGAATTCGTTTATTTGTTGGTATAAAATTGTAGATGTATATGCTGATGAGTTTTGTTATTTAGGTATGATAAATGTGGGTGTATGTATGCCTGTCAAATGCTAACGAAGATAATTCCCACAATATGTATATGTAACGTTTGCATGCACGTAAGAAGAACTTTAAACAACTGATTACTGACGCATAATTATGATGGATGATACCATAAAGTTGGCTCGTGGTATTTTTAACGCAGTGAAATTTTAGACTAATCCATTCAAAAGGAACAAGATATATGAGATACACAAAGTCGATTTACCCCCGGGACAATGTCACGTAAAAATAATGTCATCATTTCTCAAGGAAAATTACATTTGTCACAATAATGCCCGCTTCCAGGCTGCTTTAACTTGAATGAAATATTACTTTGAGACAAAAAGTTAGACCCTAAATCTCAATTTGAATTACACTGTAAAAGCTTATAGAAACAGAAGGGATAGGGATCTGTTACCCACTCGTTTTATTGTTTTACATAACAACGCCTAGTTTTGCTCGTAACTCCGTCCAATGGACTTCTATACCAAACAACTAGCTAGGAATTGAAATTAGGAGAATACAATAGTTATCACCCAATTTCAGTCACTGCAGGGACGATTTCATGAATCAGATTTGGGTTATTAACTATTTGCCTATTTTTAATAAAATGTTGCATGGGACCAATTGAACAGATATCATCATCATCATCTGCCCATATCCCGCTTATGGAGGATCGGCGCAACATGTTTTTTTCTTTTATTCCTCTCTATCATTCGTCACTTCAGTGCTTACTCCTTTCTTTCTCATATCCTCTCTCACATAATCCATCCATCGCTTTCTGGGCCTTCCAATCGCTCTTCGTCCTTCAATCCTAACGTTCTTTTATCAATATGACATTCATCCCTCCTCATTACATGCCCATACCATGCTAACCTACCGCTCCTCATTTTCTCCGTCACGGGTGCCACTTTCAAACTTCCCCTTATATCATCATCATCTTCATGTCAGCCGAAAGACGTCCGCTGCTGGACATAGGCCTCCCCCAAAAACTTCCACAATGACCGGTCCTGCGCCACCCGCATCCAGCGGACACCCGCGACCTTCACCAGGTCATCAGTCCACCGTGTGGGGGGCCTGTCCACGCTACGCCTTCCGGTACGTGGTCGCCACTCGAGAACCTTTCCCCCAACGGCCATCGGTTCTACGTGATATGTGCCCCGCCCACTGCCACTTAAGTTTAGCGATTCGGAGGGCTATATCGGTCACTTTGGTTCTGCTGTTCCCCTTATATACTCATTTCTAATCCGATCTTTCCTCGTCTTGCAACATGAATTGAAGACAGTTATAAGATGACTAAACTAACGAGACAGATTCAGTGCGCGAACATCATAGCGAGATCCTATTGGAAATATCAAACTAAGTCGATCTTTTGAGCCAGAATTCATTTCATTTCTTTCATGTCTCAGTCTCTTTTCAATACAAAATGTTTCGGTTATGTGACATTTTAATAAATCACGTAACCGAAATGTATTGTTATGAGTGTTGTGGCTATACTGATTGGAAAGAGACGAATTCAAATTCAAATGTTTATTGCATCTCATGTATTCTTAAACTTTTGACCCCCACAGTCATTAAAACAGTCATAACAACAGATACAGGTTTAAAGTTTGTCGGCCTGTTTAGCCTAGTTGGTAGAGACACTGCCTCCGAAGCCAGAGGTCCTTCGAATCCCGGTAAGGGCATTTGTTTCTGTGGTGAGCAGAAACATTTGTTACTGAAACTTGGGTATTTTCTATGTATTTAAGTTTATTTATTTATTTATTTGAATCAACAAGAATGTAACATCACAGTAATACACCAAAGCATTACATGATTCGAAACTAAGCTAATTATATTATCTATACTCAACTTAAAATTCTAACTTGTGGCTAGAGAGAACCTGTCTAGCTTCCTCTCGAGCACTCCCTTCCATTCCGTCATCAGCTTTGCTGTCCTAGTCGTAAACAAGTCACATTCAGGAACTGCTGCGAGTAGGAAGTTGATGAGCGCAGTGCGCGCGTGCCCGGTGACTAGCAGGGGCGGCCGCCTCCGCCTGCTGAGGTACTCGTCAGGTACCGACAGTTTTACAATTTTTTCTAGAAGTCCAATGCTATCCACCTTTCCTCTCAAAGTATGAACTATGATTTTCACTAGGCCTAGATTTCTACGTAACTCCAGAGAGTCATAGCCTAAATGTCCCTGAAGAATTTTATTATTTATATACATACATATATATTTATTAAATATATCGTCGTTTAGTACCCATAACACAAGCCTTAATGAGCTTACTATGGGCAGGGGTGGTTTACTACCGTAACGTCATCGCGCCGCGCAAAGTACATGCGGCCGCCGGCTCATACGTCGTGTGACTATTCAATGGTTGCGGCGCAGCGTTACGGATCGCACGCGTACGCGCTGCTGTACCGATGTACGATCATAAAATAATCCGTTTCGTGTTAAATAATAAAGTCAAAACCACAGCATTATTGTATACAAAATATCTTTATATAGTTACCCAAATTCCGTGTCTTTATCTTAAAATGTTGAAAAAACTGACAGTAAGTTATCACTCAAAAAAGTTGGGTATTCACCAACGGTTGACATAAAAGAAAACTAAAATGAAAACGTTGGTTCTAAGAATCATCTTTTTATTTTTTAAAGTGATGCCTTAAAAAATTATCTGAAACTTTGTATCCCCTGGTTATATGTATGGAGTGCCCCCCTCCCCCTACTTTAATATTTTTTCGTCATTTCACATCACTTTTACGCAGCGGTTAAAACGAGTAGAACACACCTTCCGGCTAAATGTTTTAATTGTACCTATTTGTTGTGCTTATAGTCTCCGAGTAGGTACATCGGCTGTCACATACAGACGAAAGACGGACAGACGGGTTCCGTTTTCACCATTTTGGCTATGGAACCTTAAAAGTACTATTCGTAATTGTATTGTAAACAACACTACTAATAATAAAGTAGATATATTAAAATAGGTTCTCGCTGCTGGTAACCCTAGCGCTGAGGGCGGGGTCTCGAAAGAGCGCGTTGGGTGCGATAGAAAGAGATGGCCACGTTTAGGCACGTTCGGCATACCTAAACGTGGGATTTGTTAATAGAGAAACTTCTGTACTTGTACTATTACTTATTCTGTGCTATGGGACTAGTTCCATTTGTGTAAAAAATGTCCCCAATAATTATTAAATTTATTTGTTACTTATTTAAAAAAAAAAAAAAAAAAAAAACAAATAAGATTTGGTAGTCAAAAGGTTTAAGAGGGCGCAGTACGTTTGGTTCTCCATACAAACGTATTTATGCTCTCATTTTAAAACGCCATGCTAGAATAACATGAAACTTTGTATACACAATGGGATCCAGCTTGTCTAGGGCGGAAATTAGTTTCGGTTGCTTGAAATTATAATGGCGAAAAAATACAGCGATTATTAAGGTTTTCATACAAGCTGTAAAAAACTCAAAAAACCGCTGTATTTTTTTTCTTTTTCAATTTCTAGCAACGAAAACTAATTTCCGACCTAGATATGCCGGATCCCATTGTGTATACAAAGTTTCATGTTATTCTAGCATGGCGTTATAAAATGAGAGCCTAAATACGTTTGTATGGAGAACCGATCCAGACAGATCGTACTGCGCCGTCTTAAGAACCATAACATGCAGTCTCATAATAAACTCTGTGAATTAAATATTTAACACACTTCAAAATACTTAGCACAACTTAACTCAAAAGGTTTATGTTCGGAGGGCGGCGTGAAAACCGATATAATTATCTAAGAATTTTCACACAATTTTCATTACATTGCAGGGTTTGATCGTACTCGTCTCTCCTCATTAGCCCGTAACCAAATTATATACGGGCTGGAAAAAAATATGGACCCTGGAGGGAAACTACCTTAAAACTGTGGAATGAACTGTCGCCTGCGGCGCACTTACAACCCCTCTGGTATTGCGAGTGTCCATGGGCGACGCTAATCACTTACCATCAGGCGATTCGTCTGCTCGTTTGCCACCTATGTCATAAAAAAAACGTTGAGGTAGCTCAATTTTCTGGAAGGAAACATTTTTTTTTTCTAAGCAATAAAACTACATTCACAGATTGTACAAAATTAATCTACTATACAGGATAGTAGATTAATTTTCTACAGTTTAATCAAATTCATTCATTCATTATTACCATCAGGCGGGCCGTACGCTTTTTTGCCACCAAAGTGGTATAAAAAAAACAAGAATAACTGATTAAATGAATTTCACAGGCAGGTACAATCGATGGAAACCTCAGACGAATTGGCATTTCTTGTTCAAGTTTTCTAATTTAAAGTTCCTCAGTCGAATTCCATGCGTTATTGGTATAGTTGCTCTGATTGGACTTAGTAAGTAGAACCCAAGTAGTTTCATTACCTATTGTTATTTTACCCAGGATGTTATCCAAGCGAAACGTGGAAGTTAAATTAGTTGCCGTAACACACTGAATTTCAAACAAATATGAGAATCGCAATAGCAAATGTGGAACACTATCGAAATAAGCTGACACAATGTTTGATATTGTTTGTTTTACAGTTGGGTTTCCATGTGACTAAAAGTAAAACCTTATAAACATTATTTCATATCTTTATTTTTTCTAGCTTTTATTCAATTTGCAATGTTTAAGGTATGTTTGTCTCAACCGATTTAGTTGAAATTTGGCATACATACTCGTATATAAGTTACCTAGGCCTCGACGAAAGTCTTTGACCAGTGTGTGTTGCCAGTAGATGACATATGGCACTGAAACGTGGTCGCTTACTATGGTCACCCAAAGAGCAATAAAGAGGGCTACGCTAGGAGTACCTCAGCGTGATTGCATCAGAAATGAGGCCATTCGCACTAGAACCAAAGCAACCGACATAGCCCTCCGAATCGCTAAACTTAAGTGGCAGTGAATATATGGTCGTTGGGGCGAAAAGGTTCTCGAGTGGCGACCACGTACTGGAAGGCGCAGCGTGGGTAGGCCCCCTACAATGTGGACTAATGACCTGGTAAATGTCGCAGGAGTCCACTGGATGTGGGTGGCGCAGGATCGGTCATTATGTCACTCTTTGGGGGCGGCCTATGCCCAGCAGTGGACGTCTTTCGGCTGATATGATGATAATAAATAATAAATAAATAATAAATAAATATTAGGGGACATTTTTTTTTTTTACACAAATCGAACTAGTCCCACAGTAAGCTCAATAAGGCTTGTGTTATGGGTACTAGACGATGATATATTTAATAGATATATACTTAAATAAATAGAGAACATCCAAGTCTCAGGAACAAATGTCTCTGCTCACCACAGAAACAAATGCCCTTACCGGGAATCGAACCCGGGACCTCTAGCTTTGGAGGCAATGACACTACCAACTAGGCTAAATAGGCCGACAAAATGATGATGATATAAGTTCGGTGACAATGCAATATTATGGTATAACCGAGCTGATGGAACGATGGAGGCAGAAGGTAGCTATAGCCACTCCTAAACTACACTTGTCGGCCTGTTTAGCCTAGTTGGTAGTGCCATTGCCTCCGAAGCTAGAGGTCCCGGGTTCGATTCCCGGTAAGGGCATTTGTTTCTGTGGTGAGCAGAGACATTTGTTCCTGAGACTTGGATGTTTTCTATGTATTTAAGTATATATCTATTAAATATATCGTCGTCTAGTACCCATAACACAAGCCTTGTTGAGCTTACTGTGGGACTAGTGCGATTTGTGTAAAAATGTCCCCTAATATTATTATTATATATTATTATTATTATTATTATTATTATTATTACACAAGATAAACCTGTTTATGTCAATTGAACCCTCTCAATGAGTAAAAAAAAGGTACAGTCGGCAATAAAAGTTTATATTATATAAATAAAAATTTTGACAGGCAATATTTTTTCTCTAACGATCGTTCTGGAGTTGCAAGCATCCGTAGGCTACGGTATCTGCCTACTATTAAGCGGACTGCTTGTTTTCTACCGTGGTAGTTTGAAAAAATGAAAATAGAACACTAAAACACTCTACTAACTCGGGCTCTTTAAGCTCGATGTAATGACTTTAACCTTTTTGCCTGAAGACATCATTAGGCTCTTGCTACGCTAATGAGTGAGAAGCGACGCTGTTTCGAACAAGTATAATACTGGAGACTCTGGAGAGCAGTGTTTATAGGGCAACAGTTAAGGGGGCGCAGAACGTTTGATTCTCCATACAAACGTATTTATGCTCTCATTTTAAAACTCACCTTGACAAGGTAATCAGTAGAGTCAGAAAGCTGATATGGATCTTCAAGTCGCTTAGGCACATTGTACCAAGTAAAACGAACACAAATTCTCGCAACATTTTAAACGAAATATATATATCTCTGGTGCAATCTGTCTTGGTGTACTGCATACCAGTTTGGGGAGGTGCATCAAAGAGCCGTTTCATTTATTTTGAAAGGGCGAAGCGCGCACTTATAAAGGTCATGTATTTCAAAAAGATCAGATATCCCACTGAATTGTTATATAAAACTAGTGACCTTCTTTCGGTAAGGAAACTATATGTCCTGCAAATAATACTAAAAAAACACAGATTAATATCTTACAATCCTAATAATAAAAAGAAAAGAAAAATGGCTAACGTGGCGGAGACTTTACCGACAAGAACACAATTTGCAAGATCACAGTTTAATGCAAAGTCTTCCTACCTCTATAACAAAATAAACAGAGAACTAGACATTCACTCGAAACTATACTACGACTGTAAATCACATCTTTCTAAGTGGCTAAAAACTAAATCGTATGAGGATACCGAGAAGCTGCTAAGATCGGCGTACTAGGGATACGCACTTACAAACATATCACGCACACACACACACACATATACACACACACACACACAAACACACACACACACACACACACACACACACACACGCCACACACACACGCACACACACCCACGCACGCACACACTCACACACACCCACACACCCACACACACACGTAAGCAAATAAGTAAAGTTATAGAATATATTAAATATTTAAATAGTATTATATAAAGTATGTTTTAGAATTAAGTAAACAATTCTGTCTATCTACTCATAAACCTATGGAAGAGCGGTGCCTCCCAATACAGGCAATTATTGCTTACCGGGCGGTTCCATCCTCTACATCATATGCTACGTGTTTCTTATGAAAATAAAGAATTTATTATTATTTATTATTAAAACGCCATGCTAGAATAACATGAAACTTTGTATACACAATGGGATCCAGCTTGTCTAGGGCAGAAATTAGTTTCTGTCGCTTGAAATTATGATGGCGAAAAAATACAGCGATTATTAAGGTTTTCATACAAGCCGTAAAAAACTCAAAAAACCGCTGTAGTTTTTTTCTTTTTCAATTTCTAGCAACATAAACTAATTTCCGACCTAGGTATGCCGGATCCCATTGTGTATACAAAGTTTCATGTTATTCTAGCATGGCGTTTTAAAATGAGAGCCTAAATACGTTTGTATGGAGAACCGATCCACACCGATCGTACTGCGCCCTCTTAAAGAAACTTGTTTTTACCGACTTCAATAGAAGGAAGGAGGTTCTCAGTTCGTCTGCATGTTTGCTTGTTTTTTTTTTATGTATGTATGTTCCCCGATAACTGTTGACCACGTTTGCCGATTTTGATAAATATTTTCTTGTTTCAAAGCACGTACCCCAACATTGGTTTCGTTTAAATTTGGTGAAGGTCTGATAATGGGATCTAGGAGGAATCGAGGGAACTCCTCGAATTTGATAGGCACGCATATGCCGATTTCGATATTTTTTGTAGATAACCAAGAAAGTAGAAAGTAAAAATAGTTCGTAGAAAATCATGGAAACCACAAATTGTGGCATAGCAAGTACAAAATTGGAGTCGGCTTTTTTTTGGTATAGATTATTGGAATAAACAATTACAGGCCTAACGCATAACTGAGTCTGTTCCTGAAGTATGAGAACGTCAAACGACGCGTAACTTCAGTGAGGCGTCGGTCTTGTCAGCTCTCCCGTACCGCTCGCATACCTCAGGAACAGACTCGATTAAGCGTTAGACCTGTAACCCTGCGTCAGTCAGGTAGGGTCATAATGACCCGTGATGTTTTCAATTGCAAGTACTTTTGTGGCTAAAAAACAGTAGCTGCAGCTAAAATTTCAATTCACTTGTTTAGTAATTTCCAAGTGTTCATGTATATTTAGCTGGGGTCAAATGAACCCTGAATTCGACATGATCATTTAGTGCCAATTATGTCAATATAATTATTTGGTTGTTTCTTCTACATTGGTATGTAATGCGAATACATGTGCATTTGAGGTGGAGACTATTTGTTTTGCTGTATTTGACATTGTTTTGAACAAGAATTCTCTGTAAAATTTATGAGGCAATAGTTAAGAAACTGGTTATTAGAATGAATAATTAAATTCAGTAAAAATTTGCATTCAAAACACACTAATCCTTTTAAAGAAAAGTATTTGATAGGAGAAAATTATATCCTTATTAAAGTTTTTGTATTATTTTATTTGGACCTTCAACAATAAGTACACTGATAGATAACTAACTACGTGTTGAGTCTAACTTCTAGAATAAAGAAATATTTTAGATCTCAATACCACTAGATTTTTATATCTCAAGACATACTGGTCGTGACATGACCGTATTATATAGAAAAGAACCATGTATTACTGGAGTAGTACCATTGAATTGTACTATTAATGGAAGTAGTTTTAGTTTAATTTAGACGCTTAGAGACCATGTACATCTCTAAGGACTTAGGAATAATGGACGCTCAGAGACCATATACATCTCTGAGATATTAAATTTATTGTACATACTTTTGTGTATTCGGACAGAGACCGTATATATAGGTCACTAATTTTTTTTTTTTTATATAATGTATTATAAGTTAATTTTAATTGAATATTGTGAGTTTGTTAATCACTATAGTTTTAAAATCATTATTATTATTGTCTACTTTTTTTTAGTTCTGCAATTCTGTTTTGAAAACATTATAATTATCATTGTCAATTTATTTAATTGTACTTATATAATTCATGTGTTGACTTGTAAAAGTGCCCTTGTGGCCTATTTGCAGAATAATTTTTTTGATTTTGATTTTGATTGAGTGACACATTTATGTATCCTTATTCCCAATTCAAATGTTCAGGGCATACTTGCTAAACAGATGACAATGGCACTATTAATAAATTAAAAATACCCAAGCTACAGTAGTACTATTAATAATAGATTGTATGTATAACAAGTTAATAAAAGAAGTCATTTTATCCCAGACAATTTATCGATCCGAACCTCAGGCGAGGGTTTATCCACTAATACACTCTGTTTTTAAGTGGATACTTCTTTGTAAGCAGCTTGTATGAGTTAGCCGTCCTACACTCAACGTTTTCAATTTTAGTTTCGTTACTAATGCTAGATGGCGCTAAAAATGAAAACTGTGGTACTAGGCTCTCATGAAATGCGAGGAGGTAACGATTTTTCCAAATCGAAAGTTGACAGTGCGAGGGAACACCATCAGTCGATTAAGCTACATTAGACAAAATATGGACGAGGTGTATACAATACATACTTTTTTTTATTAGTAATGGGATTGCTCTTGGCCAGCATCTAGCCAGGGGGCAAAGATGAGGCCGACGATGAAGCGAGCTCACCCAGAAGATGCCTATTTACTCATGCCTTAAAAAGGTCTAGGTTATATGAACTCGGAAATACAAACGCCAATACATATCTCAACACGGCTCTACAGTCGGGCGTTACAGCGCATTCAGATATTTTTGAGATCTTTGCTTGCTGCGATTGTATTTGATATCAATTAATTGCACACGGTTCAACATGGACCAACTACATACCAGGTTCACACAACATGAAAGACATTAGAGTAACCGTGAGAGTCATAGAACTGAACTACATAAATTTTGTCAAAATAATAGCTTACAATCAAGTAAAAGCGAAATCACTCAATGTAAAACATCGATAATGAAAATAAAAATTCAATGATGATCGGAACTACAGTATTTTCTCGAATGGTACTTGAAACTAACAGCACACTCACTAGTACCATTAACATTATCGATTTATACAGGTCGACAAACGTATAAGGAGCAATAAATTTAAAGGACGCTTCCTTAGAACATCTACAGTAACCTCTTGTGTCCAAAAAAAATTATCTTTTTTCAATTGGGAGAAATTTTGATCCAAAGTTATGACCTCCAAGTAATGGATCTTGGCACCCCGAGATTATAGCGGGGCAGTCAATGCTGATTTTGAGGTTGCTTCAAGTTATGACTCATAATCGTTGTCGCATTTTTGGTTTAAGAGGATATTTTTGGGATTTTTAAAACTTTTGTGTAATTTTTTTGTGTTTTTTATATAAATAGTTATTAATATAGCTCCAGTAGAGTAAAAAGTACACATAAGCTACTTTTACGAAAAAAGAATTCCAATTTTTTTTTTTAATTAAATCCATTTGGAAATAATTGCTGGAGAGCTCAATAGTGTACCGTTAATTTTTTTGCTCCTATTACAGGCCACACCTTGTATACAGTATACATTAACTACAATTACAGACGCATTTAAAACAGACAACGGAACGGAACAAAACGGAATATTAAGCGTGCAATTATTCATCTTCACAGAATGCGCCGACCTACAAACTGAGAGCTCATTTAAAGTTGCAAGCGCTGAGTTCTTGGTAGATGCCACTAACAAGGCGAATTTATAGCCTTTGTTACGAAATACTACTGCCAAACTGACTTTCATATTATTTTCTATGAAGGTATTCAAATATATGTACCTATCAAATATATAGTCGTCTCTAACGTACGGTACGTTTTCAGAGGAATTTCCTCCCTCGAACGCTCCGGTTGTGGAATGAACTCCCTGCCAAGGCTTTCCCGAGGAACTACAGTATGGGGTTCTGCAAGAAAGGAGTGTTTACATTTTTAAAGGGTCTGCGACGCGCATGTGACACCCCGGGATTTGCAGGCGTCCATAGGCTGCAGTGACCGTTTGTTTGCCACCGACGTGGTTTTTAAAAAAAGCGTATTGACTTTACTATGGGGCTAGTTTGATTTGTGTAAGATTGTCTCCCAATGATTTATTATTAGCCTAAAACACGGTCAACTGGCTTAAATAAAAGCACTCTGGAATGTAATAAGAAATGAAACTGACCAAATGACTCTCTGTGATGGCCATTACCTATAACTTTATGTTTCTGTCAAAAAAATTCGTTTTTGGTACAAATTTAGATTTTCGACTGTACTTTTGTTTCAACAGTCACCACCTACTTGTTGAGTCGGTTCGAATAAGACCAAACACGAAGAGTTTTTCATGTGTAGTTTAAGAGATGCACCTTTCTGCACCTTTTGTCTCCATCATCAGATCAGCTCCGTGGTACGATAATATTGTATTGTCACGGAACTTATAAGTATGCCAAATTTTAGCTCAATCGTGTACCGGCCAGTGGCTTAAAAAAAAGATTGCAAATTTTGATGATAACTTACTTACATACTTACTTGCCTACTTACTTACATACTTACTTGCCTACTTACTTACATATTTACTGGCCTACTTACTTACATACGAACAAGGCAAGTTTAATAAAAGCTTGTACAGAAAAACAATTATATTCTGACCGCAGACCGGTTGCTGGCGCCTGTCAGGACATCTTTGTAAGTATAGTTTTAAATACTACGCTATTTGTTGCACGCTTTTATTTAACTTGCAATGTTTACGTAATGTATGTTTGTTAGGGTGAAATTTAATCATGCGTCTGAATTTTAAGGCAGTTATGCTTAACCGATTGAGCTAATTGTATACTTATTTAAATTGGGGCACAATGCAATATTATGGTACCAGCAGCGAGCTGTTCTGATCTGATGATGGAGACAGAACGTGGCCATAGCGGGTGCTGTCTCTGTGTACGTCCCATGACATGGGCAGGGACAGTATCCGCTTGGTGTACCCCTTGCATTAAATTGTCAAAAGGGCCTCTACGTGTTGGAGATGTGGTACTCGTTTGATACTTCGGTACCTCGGTACTTCGGCTCCGCGCACGTCTTCCAAAGGTCCGGGACACGGGACACCATTGTCCCGTGAGCGGAAAAGACATACAATAACAATAATAATAAACTAATAAATATATAAATATTACGGGAATATTTGTTACATAAATCGAACTACATAGTCCCATAGTAAGCTCAATAAGGCTTGTGTCATGGGTACTAGTAGAAGACGATATATTTAATATACTTAAATACATAGAAAGCATCCAAGTCTCAGGAACAATTTTTTCTGCTCACCGGGATTCGAACCCGGGACCTCTAGCTTCGGAGGCAGTGTCACTACTAACTAGGCTAAACAGGCCGACATGATTTACCTATCATACATTAGCAAAGTAACTTGATTACCCTGCTGGTCTAGTAGGATTTTTGGCTGTCATAACGGTACTCGTATGGTACTTGGTAACTGCCTATTTACGGTCCAGTGTGAAATTAATAATCCAACAAGCAGGGCACTGCGTCAGTAGGCTCTGTAAATACTAACTCATCCTGCTTGTCTAATCTTGAGGCCCTTCCAATTCCCTAAGCAATTATGCACAGACCCAAAGTGACTCTAGTCTACTTTAATCTTCACGCAATTCTGGCACCTAACGCCAAGTAATGAGTGATTTAATCGCGCGTAGTACTAAATGGTAGTGCTTCATTTTCGTTCTCAAGTAAATTACGAAGACACACTAACATCTGCGATAGAATCTGCATGACTGTAATTTGCTGAAACGACTTTAGAACTCACGAAATTTGATAATCGTATTATGTAAGTTGGAGTTTCGTTTGGGCGTATAGCGTGGATTAAACTCGGTTGATTATATTTGAACTAACTTAGTTCAAGTTAAAGGAAGATATTAGGTTATTTGTAAATTAAATAAGCATTATGCTTTTGGCGTTTTCCCGATTGTATTCAAAAGTATCTCTGGTTGCGCATTGGCACCTAACCCCAACCTAGTACCGTTAATAGAAGCCTAAATCTTCTACGGTAGATGTCGCTGTACGCCTCCCTAAGGCGTTGTCAGAGGGAACTAGTGAAGGATTTCGTGACCGAGCTTGGTTATCCCGATATAGCTTAGAGGCTAGAGCGATTGGCCGCGTATGCCGGATATCGCAGGTTCGAATCCTGCTCGAAGCATTAAAGTTTCCAATTTTTCCCTTTAATTTGAAATAAGGTAAAAAAATTAACCTATAGAATATAAATATAACGCAGAAAATGTTTGTATGGCAAGCCCGTATATCCTCTTAAGGCGAAGGGGTAGGCAAGCTCTTTTCATACAAACCTTATGTACGTTTTTCTTCGTTTGTGTTTGTGATACAGTTATTATTTTTTTATAAGATGCTTATTTTCTCTTAGCTATTTCTTCTAGTTGTTTTTTTAATTTAATTTTTTTTATGTATTTTTTTTATTATTTATTGTTGAAATAAAGTAAAATTTCAACTTCAAGTTCCGCGTTTATCCAATATGTACAAGCAAAAATTAAAATTAAATACTGAAGTGTCAAAACTAACGAATAAAACTTGCAAAACCTTTGTATGGAGAATGCCTTGCCGTACCCAATACACAATACATACAATACATGACGCAAACACATGGTTTTCAATAAACACGTCGAAATGACAGGCAATCCCGCGCCTTCAATTAAGTATAAGTGGCTTATCCCGCCAAAATACGGGTATATAGAATCAACAAGCATCACAAAGCCATATCTCACTCACGTCTGAAATCTGGAAAAGGTACCTAATCTACAACTACTTAGGTATGTTTTTCCGTGACGCAAAAGCGAAAGTTATGCAATTTTATGGTAACAGAGCGTATGAAAGTCAGGGGTATATGTTATGGTGCGCAAAAGCAAAAAGTAATAATAATGTGGGTTTCATACATTTGTGATGTTCTTTTTTTTATGGTGGAACTTTGTATTGTGAAATGAATAGTGATGATATTGCTTTCAAAATATTTTTTCTTCCTCATTTTACCGTTCTAACGGTTAAGTGTCTGCTTGCTATTTGGTTCTAATTGGCGTAGTGTACAGTAATGGCAATATTTTGTCTTCTATATTCTTATTGAAATATGTCATTTAATGGATGGTTACGAATAGTGAGAAAACTGATCGTCAAGCGGATATGTTCCATAATAGAACAGACCAGATAAACGTGACTAAAATATCATTTCATTTGATAAGCCACATTAAATTAAAGTCCCATTATTATTTTTTGCATATATTACAGTAAAATGGCAAATACTCATACTTATTTTGTTGATTAAACATGTATTATTATATTTTAAATGTCAAATATTTTAAATGAATACCGTTAGATTATTATAATCTATCTAGCGAGATAGTAAACTGTCGAAAGATGGTGAACCGATAGTTGTTCATGATTTCCGCCAGCGAGTCGGCGAAGTCCCGCCGTGCGGTTCTATTTCCGCTTTGACATACGCAAAGGTAACAAACGAACCTACCTAAGTTGCAAGTTTCACATTAAGAGTGTGTAACATACTGCTTACAATGTAACGTATTATTTTTCGATAGATTACAATCTTTCGAAAGTTTACAATTTTGCTTGATAGATTACAATCTAACGGTATTTACAATTTTACAGTGACATATACAATGCTGTCTTGCTTGGTCTACAGCCACACGGTATCTGGAAGCTCCAGCTCCTTATCAAACAGAGACGACTACTTCCAGTGGCTGATTTTGGAGGGAGAGCGAGGTAAGAATACAGCAGTTTTGAGCGTGCGTAAGGAATATCTATTTTTTTATTCATTTATTTATTCATTTATATGGAGAACCAACAGCTTTTATAGCACAATAATATTTTGACATATGTCAACAGATAGCCAATTATACGATTTCACTGGTACTAGATTTAATTTTCCATAGAAAAATGGCAGATCTACCCTGCTGTTAAGACGTTTACTCAACTTTCAAAATAATATCAGGTGTCGGCCTGTTTAGCCTAGTTGGTAGTGGCACTGCCTGCGAAGCTAGAGGTCCCAGGTTGGAACTCACCATAGAAACAATATCGGTAAGGGCATTCGTTTCCGTGATGACTAAAAACATTTGTTCCTGAGACTTGGATGTTTTCTATGTATTCAATCAAGTACGAGCACGTATGTACCTATCTATTAAATATATCGTCGTCTAGTACCCATAACATGAGCTTTATTGAGCTTGCTATGGGACTAGTTCGTTTTGTGTAAAAAAAAGGTCCTCAAATACTTATTATTAAGATTTTTCGCGAATGCGTGACTAAAGGGGACATTTCTAAGTACATGTTTATAATATGAGATAGCTATTTTTTGTTACATATTTATTATTTATAGTATTATCATATCGTTTAGTATTATTTTATTAGCGATTCACGCATAAACAATAAACTGAGAAATCTTTGTCCTAAATTTACACATTGAAACTAAAACATCACCATTTTCCCTTTGTCTCCCCTCTAATTTATTCCTGATTTCCTCTTGTTGCAGCCAATTTAAATTGCAATCTATACTACATTGAAATAAGGCACAATTTAGCTTGAAAATTAAGTCCGAATGGAAATGCAAATTGACAATTGGTCTTATTTGATTTCTAGTTGGTTTTTTAACTTTTTAGAGTAGATTAAGCTCAGCCTTTGTCGATGTTGAATTGAAAGTTCTGGGACTATTCTAGCAATGTTAAGGGATTTTTACGGTTCCGTGCTAAAAGGGTACAAGACAAACACGACATGAGCCCTTATGGTATGTCTGACTGTCCATCTGTCACAACTTTGTACCTATCTCAAGAACTGATAAAACGTTTATTCAATGTATGTGTTTACAAATTAATTTTGAAAGGGAATAACACCCCGCTACAAACTTTCTTAACCTATCACGATGAAAATCCTCAACTCTGCGACGTCCGTCAGCAAGGAATGTGTTGTTGTAAGTTTAATGTGCTGATTATGTGAATGTTTTGCTTGTCTTCAATCTTCAGGCCCAGCCGTTTCGAGTACGCGCCAAGATTACTTTACGTTCGGTTCTTAACAAAGACGGAACCGTGATTGAAAAGGAAGTGGAATTCCTTTCAAGTTTTAAGTTATTTAATAAACTGTTAACATTTCTTTGAATATTTGCGGCGCGTTGTTGAGAAATAACTGTGTTTTTTTATGACATAGGAGGCAAACGAGCAGACGAATCGCCTGATGGTAAGCGATTAGCGCCGCCCATGGACACTCGCAACACCAGAGGGGTTGTAAGTGCGTTGCCGGCCTTTAAGATGGGAGTACGCTCTTTTCTCTGCATTCTTGAAGGTTTGAAGGTCGAATCGGTCCGGAAATATCGCAGGCGACAGTTCATTCCACAGTTTAGCTTAAATAATATAAATAAGTTTGCTGACTGTACAATCAGCAGCATTAATATTGGTACAAAATTGTTGGACTGGCCAACAGAATATGTTTTATATGACATGAGTTTGAAATCTGTGATTGACTGACGTAAATAAATATTGATTGTAGGAATATTTGTTTCATTAGGTTACGGGAAATTTATTACAAATAATCCATTAATAACTAGTATTTCTTCTATATAGGGATCAGTTTTACAATTTAATTTGTATTTCGTAAATATAAACGCCAGAATTATCTGTACAGAACTCTATTAAAACTGTCATACGAATGCACAGTAATTTTTCCTGGTTTGTCGGTACGGTAAAGATCGACTATAGGAATAGGGTTTAAGTATGATGTGGACAAGGGGCTAGCAACATATCACTGCAATTTCACATTTTCTCCACTTTTAATCCTAAAATTGCTAGCTGTAGTGATGCTGAAATGAAATGTCATGTGCTTTGCCTACCCCGTTTGGGAACAAAGGAATAAGTTAATGTATGTATGTGTATCCAGCAGAAATCTTACGTACTACCTATTCAATAAATATAATAGCAGGCTTGTTATTGCATATTTACTTATTCGTCCACGGTTTGTACGAAATTTACATTTAAATCAGGCACGTCGTCATGTCACAATTTCGTGAAACGAGTGAAATTACGTTAGATATGATAAAAAGATTTGTTTCTGTCTCATGTCATGTCTCACGTGAGATGTTTTTGTAAAGTCATGTATAAATGAATGAAACATTTCGTTTATGTATTGGATACATAATTGGAAAAGGACCAAAAATATTGTTTTTCATCTAATCATTATTGTGCTTGAGGCTATGTTCAGCAGTGTACGTTCTTCGGCTGATACGATGGTGATAATTGTGTTTACTAACAGTGACTTCTTCTTCTTCCTGGTCGTAACATCATGCCTGAGGGATGTGACTGTGTGTGATGAGTGATGACGCTTTCAACCACTGCTCTCCATTGACCTCTTAAGTTCCATGAAAAAAAAACACTATATTCCACACCTCTAAAGAGATATGGCACATTGGCATGTCTTGTCATCTCGTTCATATTTATATTAATAAGTGGTGAATGGTGTTGCTCACACATATTGTAAACCTATATTTTAAGAAATCTACCTAAACCTAGTGACTGGTTGTTTCCCTAAATAAATTAAAAAATATTAATAATATTTAGAGCAGGCCAATTGGAGAAGACCGTGTTACAGAATACGCTGTGAAATGTTGAGGATCTTAATATGCTACCAGCTGTCATTACAACGACCCCTTCTTCTTCTCGTGTCGATGGTTTCAGACTGTGCGGGACCAGAAAGTGGCGACGCTTATCGCCCTGTTTGTCGCGTCTCGAAGGTCTTGCTCGGAGCAGGCGTGCGGGCACGCTGGGCAGGACAACATGTGCTTCATTGTTTGGGGAGCCGTCCCGCACGGGCATTGATCATCTGAGCCGCTTAGGACGCCCCACTTCAGTAGGTACTCCTTACTGCGGCCGACCTGAGAACGCAATCTATTTAGGGATTTCCAGATCGGCCATGGCTGTTTATGCCCAGCGGGAAGTGTTTCAGCGAGGCGAAGATAATCAATGACCCCTCAAGTCAATAAAGGGTCGGCAACGCGCTTCTTCTGATATGGCAAAAGGCGAGTGGGAATTCGTTTGCCATCATTATCGCTGTATGAATAAAAAACCGGCCAAGTGCGAGTCGGCTATATTATCTATAAAAACAGCAAAAAATCATGTCAGTTGTATTGGAGCCCACATAAATATATTTATTTTATTCTGCTTCTTAGTATTTGTTGTTATATAGGCAATAGAAATACATCATCTGTGAAAATTTTAACTGTTTAACTATCACGGTTCATGACATACAGCCTGGTGACAGACGGACAGATAGCGGAGTCTTAGTAATAGGGTCCCGTTTTTCGCTTTAAATACGGAACGGTAAAAAGATATGTATATACTCGGCGGCAGAAAGTTTTTATACATTTTGCTACGATTTTGGGCCCATTTTTTTATGGGTGAGGACCAAATTTTTGGACCATCGTTAAAGCATTGAATTTGCCTACAATTTAATTGTAGGATTTATTTATTATCCGTTGTGACACAAAAGTTACCCATATAAATTGTATGACAAATTTTCGTGTCACAACGGAAAGAATTAAATTGGGACAAAGTAGAACCATATATATATTGTCTGTACTGCTTGTAACTCATTTATATCCGTCCTTTATAAGTCTAAAGGCATTTCCCTGGTTGATCACAAGTATTTTAGCCTCCGGTCTTAAACCTTAGACACTCAGATTTAGAGTTCAAATTATTTTAACGATTTTCTGAGGATGCCCATTAGTAGTTGTCATTCATGACAAAGGCATTTTGCGTAACAATAAGAAACTAATCGATGTCAATGACCTTTGGCCGAGGGGGATCGAAAATAGCATCATCAGTTGAGATCAATATTTCCACCTTCTGGGCATTAGACTAATATTTAGGCAACTTTTCAACTTAGTGGGTGACATGACTGTATTTGGTATTTTCTACTTTCCTAGCAGCATACTGTCGTCTAGATTTATCTAACTGTGAGTGTACTATATCAGGCTGGTCCTATTGGGTTAGAAATTAAATTCAAAATCCAAGACTTATATATTATATCAGCCGAAAGACTTCTACTGCTGGACATAAGCCTCCCCCCAGAGTGTCACAATGACCGATCCTGCACCCAAACTATATATATTCTTCTTTAATTTAAGAGTTGACTACTCTTGTCAGTAGAGAAATCAGCAGTTTCTTTGTCCTCTGCTGTCTCCTTCCCTTCCTGATAAGACACGACCTTAACGTTCTCTGTTGTTTGTTAAAAGTTGTTTCTTCTTCTACCCCTCTTTCCTTCAATCCTCCTTTCAATAATATCTTATTTCCCCATTATGGAATGTAGAAGAATAGGTAAAGACGAGTATAGTTTTGTATAAAACGGACCCGTGATTAACGGTCGAGAAAATAGGGTCGTGTCTAAGTTGATAGGTTGGCTGAAGTCGAGTGTGGTTGACACACCCCTTGGGGTTTGCGTCTGGGTGGCTGGCTACAGGCTGCGTGAGGGGCAGCGCTGGACATGAACATCAGATTTGAGTGCTGGCAAGCTGTGCGAGCAACTGAGGGCTTTTACTACCCTTCGTCTCAGCGAATACGTACACTTTGTATGGCCCTTTTTAATACCTCTTGAGTATATTACTCCTAATCCATCCCCCTTCGTATCTGCACATGATTCTGCTGCCAACTATACTAAATGAATACAATATCAATACCGTTCCACATAATAATAAAGGCATCACAATAGGCACCCGTTCAGAACGGGCTTGTAACAAATGTGCAATATCGCCATTTCTTAAAACCTAAGGGCTATGATACATGGACGATTTAGTACTGAATTGTTTTATAGCCTTTAATTTTTTGCGTTAAGAAAAGTAATCTGGAAATATCCAGTAAAGACTCCGCGGTGACCGCCATCTTGCGCTCTAGTGCGAAAGACTCCAGGCATCTCAATACTGAACGCACTAGAGCCCCATCGCATTTTACTACTATTGACTCGACATGGCCTGCTGGTGATGCAAATATTTGCAAGAGGAGAACGGATATTTATTTTCCGAGTTTTGGGTGTTTTTTATGTAAAATTCAGTCTAAATTACCATCGTCTAATACCCAGTACCCGTAAATACAAACCGTATTAAACTTACTATGAAGCTAGTTCAATTTATAAAAGATTGTGCTCTATTATTTAGATGAAATCAGTATAGCTCACCAACATTTTACGGGTTTATTTTAGGAACGTTTTGAAACTGATTTCGTTCGCTCGCGTGGGACCGCCTCAGAGCACGCGCTTACATATATATGACGTTAGACCTAGGAGTGTTCATAAAGGTGTAACTTTCCATATTAGTTTGACAGCACGGGTACTGAAGTGCCGTTGCGAATAGCTGAATATGTCCCACAAACGTGATGCTCGGGGGTCTGCAGTTGCGGAACATTCACTGGATTCGGGCCCATCACATTATATTCGGTTCGATAAGGTAACCGTATTAGCGAGGGAAAAGTTTTTTATACCACGCAAAGTGCGGGAGGCTATCGAAATTGGTCGTTTTCCAAATTTTAATCGTGATTGTGGATGGGTTGTACCACCCAGCTGGAAAACAGTGTTGAATACTGCGTCTGTGAAGAGTGTAGACGAGACTTTAGCATGTGACGTTGTGAGTGTTGTGTGTAGTTCAGCATTGAACAATTGTGAAGAAAACGAGGGTAGATTCTCGCCGCCGCCGCCCCCACCCGCGCCGAGCAACCGAGCGGACGGGGCACGGGCACGCAGTGCTAAGAAAACCGCCGCCGCGATAGGTGCTCATGATTAAGGACCGCGAACCGGTCTGAAACATGTCGAGCGATATTCGACCTTTAAGACGTGAGTGACCCGTTTCATTATACTTAAAATGTTTTTTCAGGATCCTTTACTTTCGCATGCGTCGTTGGTAGATGTGATGCGAACATAACACAACATTTATCAAAAAATCACTTAACACGAGTTTTTTGCCACCGAAGCCCTTGCTAGTCAATGAACATGGCCTAACATGCGCTACCACCCAAAATCTAACTCAATACCTAACTTTTAATAAAGAACGGTCCTTACTCAAAAAAGCGCATAGAATATAATTTATACCAAAAAAACGACTCCTATTTTGTACTTGCTTTGCCACAGTTTGTGGTTTCCGTAAGCCAATGCCTGGTTACCTACAGAAAACACCGAAATCGGTATATGCGAGCCTATATCATCAGACCTTCACTAAATGTATATGGGACCAATGTTGGGGTACCTGCTTTGAAACAAAAAAAGAATTATCAAAATCGGGCAACGTGTTCAAGAGTTATCGGGGAACATACATACATAAAAAAAGAACAAGAAAACATGCAGACGAACCTGAGAACCTCCTTCCTTCTATTAAAGTCGGTAGTAAATAGGCTCTGAACTCTTTATGAAATATTGTTTATTCAGAAAAACGTGTGAAATAACAAAAAAGAAATTACTCTAACTTAAGTATAATTAAAACTAACCTATAAAAAATCTAAATTTGACCCCTTAGGCAGGGTGCCCATCATGCAGGCAGCATTCCCGCGCTGAATTGCAATAGCGATTCTTTGTGCGAGAAAGCTGCCCGCACGAGGATCGCCTGTTGCCTCCCGCAAACGTTTGCTGAGCATCCTGTGAAGTCCACGCGCGCCTTTGCCCCACGAGCCGAATGTAGCGAACTCGTATTGGGTGCCGAGACACTCGTATTTGCTGGCCTTAAGCCGTTCCCGAGCGTCTGCCGCGGCCCCGGCACGCCTGCTGGTCGATGGGAGGTAGGACGCAGACAAAGTGTCGGCACATGTGGCATCCCACACTAGAGCGCGACCCATCCTCCATGGAATTAAAGAAATCCCGTCAGGGCGCTTGCCGTCGCCCCGCACGATCTGGGGCTCCAGAGTTGTTGACGTTGGCGCTGATGAGCGCCCTTCTCAGAATGTCGTTGAGTGCGGCGTGGCGGGACAGGCGGCCGGCGCCGAATGAACAGGCAAGCCCATGATGGCCCAGACGATCGACAGGGGCCCCACAGGATGTACAGTTGTGGTCCACACAAACATCAACCCCGAGACGGAGACCAACGGCTAGGCTAGTGTATCGTCTGTTATTTGCCTCTAGTTATTGTAATAATTCTATACTTTTCTTTTATTGAGGTGTGCAATGGAGAGTAATTGCACAGTATTGTTTTGTGACAGATTTCATGGCAACAATAGTAGTCAACTTAGGAAGCGGAACCCAGGCATCCTTCAGAATGTAACTGTACTGTCATAAAGCTATCATGATGATTGATTGAATAGTCGTCAACTTACTGAACTTATAAGCTGGGGTCGAAAATTCCGATGCCAATATACCACGTGTCTCAATATGGATTCGGATTATTATAAATATTATTTCTATGAAAATCCTTTGTTTAAACCGCTCGTGTAACATACGCCTTACAGTTTCACCGTCACGACTGTATTGCTAAGTACCTTCATTTGGGATAAATTGTTCCTCTTTTTGTACGTTCCTATTTCGAGACGGAACACTATTTCTCTTTGTGTCTACTTGAATTAAATCACTATTTGCCATAAAAGCTCTAAGGCTCCCTATTTGGCGGCGTGCAACCAGTATATGGTTTTTTGTACTTTCCCGATAGCATACTGACTTTGCCTGAAATTCCTTTCTAATCAGGATCAAGTGGTCGTGGTATTAATATGGCTACGGTCTTTTGTATCGTAGAGGTACTTCGATAATTACGATCAATATAACGTTTCGCTCGACTGTTGTACACCACTCTTCAAATTGCTATTTATTTCTTTACACAATTTCTTAATTATTTAAAATAAAGTCATTATCTTCATCAGCATATATATGTCCCATTGCTGGGAACAGTCCTCTCATGGATGAGAGAAAATTGGCATCAGTCCCCAAGCTGGCGCAGAGCGTTTGAAAGGCTCCATTCACCTTTGAATTTCTTCGCAGATATATGCAGGTTTCCTGATGATGTTTTCCTTCACCGAAAACGATTTAAAATATGTCCAAAGGACGCTGCTGCTGGGCATAGGCCTCACCTAAAGAGTGCCACAATTACCGTTCCTGTGCCACCCGCAATCAACGGACTCCCGCAACCTTTACCAGGTCCACCTTGTAGCCATGCTGCGCCTTCCAGTACGTGATCGCCACTCGAGAACCTTTCCTCCCTAACGGCCATCGGTTCTACGTGCAATGTGCCCCGCACACTACTACTTAAGCTTAAAATATGTATCTTATTAATATTGTATTGTTTTTTTTTTCAAGCAATGATACTCTTATACGAAGAAAAGTGCAATTGTTCCTGACAAACATTCGAAAACCTTTGGCCATCGAAATAAATCCTAACCTATAAAGATAGGTATTTCGAACCGAAACCAAGCGAGATCACAACAATGGATCCGACGAATGGATTCTAAAAAGTATGCTTACGCTGCGACCTAAACTTGTCCGGTAGGTTGTTTTTAGGGTTGCGCAGTAAACAAGGAACCCTTGTAGTTTCGTCATGTCCGTCTATAAGTCCATCTGTCCATCTGTCTGCGGCTTAGCTCAGTAACTTAATACTAGAAAGCTGTAATTTGGTATGCTTATACATAATATCAATCACGGCGAAAAAACTGCCACCGGACTAGTCTCATTTGAAAAACACCATACCCCACTCAATATTGAAATATCAATTCCTACCATATTCAGTAGCCGTCCCACTAAGCCTGTCCCCAATGATACCGATACTCGGACCTGTGAGAGAAACTACCGTAAGGCAAATTATCCCCTACTATACCAGAAAATAGCAGATACGGACTGGACGTCAATACAGACCACACGTGATGTAAATGATTGCACTCATTGTTTTTATAATATTCTTAATAATAATCTTACTGAATGCGTCCCTTTAAAGAAACCTATGAAACATAATTCCAGCCAGCAGTACCCCGAGTGGTTTACCCCTGAACTAGTTCATTTAAATAAACTAAAAAATTCCTATCACAAACTATATAAGCAAACAGGGGATCAGTTATATTATGCCTTCTTCTCGTATTATCGTAGAATGGTTAATGTGAAATCCGAAATATGTATGCAATCGTACATTCATAGGTTACAAAATCAGCAATTTCCCGCCTGCGGCCCAAGCATACTCAGGGCCCTGACGGAATACCTCAATTCTTAATCAAGGACTGTCGCGAAGCATTTATCAAACCGCTAAAATATATATTCAACCTGGCATTAACAAACAAAACGTACCCATCTGTCTGGAAAACTACTAAGGTCCTCCCTATACACAAGTCTGGCTCCAAATCCGATGTCCGCAATTACAGACCGATTGCGGTACTATCAATCTTCGGGAAGGTCTTTGAATCAATAATATACGCCAAAATATTTAAACAACTTAATGGCTGGTTCTGTGATGAACAGCACGGGTTCCTACCAAAGCGCTCAACAGCCTCTAACTTGGTTAATGTCGTGTCTTTGATATCTAGTCATCTGGACCAGCGCATACAAGTAGATATTGCCTATTTTGACTTTCAAAAGGCATTCGATAAAGTCGATAATGATTTACTGCTTAAGAAGCTGTCGATTGCAGGTATCAACAATCACTTACTTGAGTTACTAGCCAATTACTTATCGGAGAGGTACCAATTTGTCCAATACGAAGGCGCGCGATCTACTCCGTTCTTGGTCACTTCGGGTATTGGGCAGGGGAGTAGCCTCGGCCCCCTCCTATTTCTGATCCTCGTCAATGACCTACCAACGGCTCTCAGTCATTCAACGTGTCTTTTATTTGCCGATGACCTGAAATTATCACTACCTATTAAGAGTATTGTAGATTCTTCCCTATTGCAACAAGATATCGACAGAGTTTCCGATTGGGCTCGTAATAACAGTTTGACCCTGAACAAAGACAAATGCTCAGTCATTACCTACACGCGTAAAAAACTCCCCATAAACCATCCCTACACAATAGATGGTCAAACCCTGAGACGCGTCACAGAAATTAAGGACCTCGGTACCTGGTTCGACGCGCAGCTCACGTTCAATCAGCATATCGCGAAGATATCTAACGAAGCCCGAAGATGTTTAGGGTTTGTCATACGCCAGGCCAAGCTATTCACCAACAGACATGCTATGACTATCCTCTACAATGCATTCGTACGGACAAAGTTAGAAACTAATGCAATAATTTGGAACCCGCATGAAAAGCAATACACGATATTAGTTGAAAGAGTACAAAAATCCTTCGTAAGGTTCCTGTACAAGAAGCTATACGGCTATTATCCGATATTATATCCAACACTATTCGTACTAGGTATGGTAAGCTACACGTCCCTCGAAACTCGTAGAAGTATATACCTAGTTAAATATGCCTTACATTTAATACGAGGGGCAGTAACTAACCCTCAATTACTGTCACAAATAGCGTTCCGTGTCCCCCGTCTCACAGCCAAAGTGCTCCGTCCTCGGCGCTGCGGTCTCTTCGCAACCCCACCTGCCCGCACCCGCACGCTTGCTAACTCTCCTCTCCACCAAATGCAGATGCTACTTAACGACATCTTGGCAAGCGATGACCAGCTCGATATTTTTGTGACGGCTGAGACAAAGTTCCTAGCTGTATCTTGTCGCTATATTGAACCACTCGTTACTACTAGCTCCATCACATAGCATTCGGTATAATATTGTATAGTATAATTTTTAGAATTTTAAATGACTCCGTTTTATAATTATTATAGCTTTATTTGGAATGACTTTTACATATTTAATATTACTATTTAATTTAAAAAAAATATAGTTGACATTTGTTATTATATTTTAATTTGTTATTATTCATTATTAATTCGATTTGACATTAACATAATTATTTAAAACAGATTCATTTAAAATGTATTAACATAGACTGCCTAATATATTTGAAAAAACTGAATTTGACATTTGTTATTTTTTATTATTTGTTTCGACCATGATTTAATTTTATTATGTTATTTTACTTATATTATGAACTACCTTTTTAATGTTAAATGTAAATTTTAATTTGAAATAAATAAGTTTATTTCTAAGTCTAGATAAAGGTCAAAACAAAAGGCATCATGTCAGCATTTACAAGCCACTCCTTTAATTAATAATTAATGTTTGCCTATTTTTATTATAGAAATTAATGCATGTTAGACACTAAGTATCTTAATGCCAATTAGCACGTAAGGTTTAACTGTTAGTGCTAATTGAATAGTAAATAAATAAATAAATAAATAAAAAATAAAAAAAGTATAATAAAATTTTGAAAACAACCTTTTAGGTTTCCTCCCCTACCTGTAAAGTGGGGATGATTTTTTTATTGCAAAAGTCTATCGTGTTATGTGTCGTTAGACAGCTCGTTAAAAAATAATATGAGCATTCTTAAACTATTTTTTGACTAAGCTATTATTTTGCGTGATATTAATTTTTAAAGTGGTAATTTTTGTTACGAGTCAAGTGTACCCCTCAACCGGCTAAACAGTTTCTACTGGGTATATGAAAAAAAACATGGTAGTAGTTTATAAAATGAATTTAAAAGAAGCCCTTCGGCCGCCGACGAAACCATGCCACGTAACCGGTTACGTGAGAAGAATTGTTTTTCTTGCTACGAAACCAGTTACGTACAAAGAGGTTTTTTTCTTCCTACGAAACTAGTTCGAATTGAATTAAATTTCATAAAGTTCAAAGTATAATATTTTTTCGTCATATAGGTTTACAAAAGTTTTAAAAACAAGTTTTTTAAAACTTTTGTAAACCGAATTACCGTAGATCACCTACTTACATATGTTGTTAGTTATGTCAAATATAGAGTAAATATAAGTTATCGACATTTTAAATTCGCATAATGTCACGAGGGAACAGCTACGGAACCCTATATACATTCAGCGTGGCCCTACACGTACAAAAATGAATATAATATATTTTCTTATTTTTCATCGCACTTGCTTGTAAAGGGAAGATTTACCTCCTACGGGAATTACGGATTTTCGAGGGAGTTATGAGTTTGTGTAAAAAATGACCTTTACTGAATTTACAAATTGTTTTTAGACCACAACAATTACAAATCTCACGGCTCGCTTCACGGCAACCCACGGACTGCTTGCAATCTGACATAACAGCTAACACAAAATCGGATAATGTTAAAAAAAATATTTTTATTGAAATATTAGCAATTATTAAAACGAATGTCATTAAATCGATAATATACTAGGTACTCTACGGTCTACGGTCGTATTTTCATAAAATTCGTATGTTCGTATTTTGGCGACTTTCGAGTTTCGAACTTGCTTCAGTAAAAACACGCCGTCACTAAAATAATCTCATCTTCAAACGTCGGATATGATCTGATTCGTTTAAAAAATCTAGTTGGCCACGCTCATCAGGAATACTGCCCTGTGATTAGTTGAAATATTGGTTAAAATATTGAATCTGCGATCATTCACATATACTGGAGGTGAAGTTGTGGATTTTGTAAATTTGGATTAGTGATGGAGTTATGTATTTCCTCGCAAATGTGATGAAAAACATTGTGATTAACTCGGGCGTAACAATATTGCAAACTTAAGCCATCAAAAGCCCTCCGCCTTCGGCGTCGTTCTTGTGATAGACTCTCGGTTGCAATTTTCTGCTTATGCCCTCGTTAAACGACGTACTATAACAGTCGCGCTAGATCAGTGAACAATAATCAAAACATTTGTACAAAGCGCGAGAGTTATTCGGAGTGTTACAGTTATGATATAAGTATCCCACCAAGAACACAATAACACATACCTACATATAGGTAAATCAGTAGCAGTCTTATTATATTATGTATACGGTCTTGGAAGGAGGCATTTTTCCTGCTCTCCATTTGGAGAAAATAAAATATATAATCTACGCGAAGCGACAGCGTGAAGTTGGTTTGGCTAGAGTTTTAAGCATGCGGCTGTCAACCGGCAGTCGTCGGTTCGAATTACAGCTTGTACCAATGAGATTTTCGGAAAGGAATATCATTTTATACTTATTTACTTTTAGCTTTTCGGTGAACTCGTGAGGAAACCTACATAAAACTGTGGAGAAGTTCAAAGTCCTCAATCCACTCTGAGCCAGCGTGGGTACTAGGTACTGTTAAATCTCTCTCATCAATGAGGGGAGGCGTGAAAGTTAATAATAATAATAATTAATACCCAAAACACCGTCTCTAACTACAGAAAATACCGACGTCGGCATATAGGTGCCTATCAAATTAGAGGAGTTCCCTCGATTCCTCCTAGATCTCATCATCAGACTTACACAAAATAAAATGTGACCACCTTGAGGGCCAACGTGGTCAAGAGTTATCGGGGAAAATACATACATATATAAAAAAGTAATAAAAAAAAAACAAAGTTGCAAACGAACTGAGACCCTCTGTCCTTCTATTGAAGTCGGTTAAAAACAGGAAGCATTGTAAGTCCTCGTTAAGGTGCAGTCACATCGGATTGGGAACTTCGACAAATCGTAATCCACCCCGACTTCCCAACTCTCTCATATAACCAGTGAAAATTTGAGCTCCGACTTCACATGCTTATTACGTATCTCGGGATCAGCTTACACTGGGAGTTTACTAAACAACTCACAATACGACGTCAGACCAACTAGTATCTGACCTCAGTTTACTAATATTTGTTACGGATTTTGGGGTCAAGATATGATAGTTTTCAGTCGAGTAGTTGTGGACGGCTGAATCAACTGGCTCACTGCGCAGATAACATATTTACTTACATAGCAGGAAATAATCATATACTTTGTATTATGTTCACTATTGTGTCGCTCTTTCGTCTTTTTGATGTCACGGGTTTTGTGTTTTCATGACGTTTGACGATGAGATTATTTTAGTGACGGCGTGTTTTTACTGAAGCAAGTTCGAAACTCGAAAGTCGCCAAAATACGAACATACGAATTTTATGAAAATACGACCGTAGACCGTGGAGTACCTAGTATATTATCGATTTAATGACATTCGTTTTAATAATTGCTAATATTTCAATAAAAATATATTTTTTAACATTATCCGATTTTGTGTTAGCTGTTATGTCAGATTGCAAGCAGTCCGTGGGTTGCCGTGAAGCGAGCCGTGAGATTTGTAATTGTTGTGGTCTAAAAACAACTTGTAAATTCAGTAAAGGTCATTTTTTACACAAATCGAACTAGTCCCATAATAAGCTCATTAAGGCTTGTGTTATGGGTACTAGACGACGATATATTTAATATTTTTTTATTTATTTATTTATTCCAAAAACATTGACTTAAAACGTAAGTACTTAACATTAATTTTCGCCAAACTGCATAGCAGTTTGTTGGCGAATAGTATACTTAAGAATAAGAATGAGAAAGATTTATTGCATAACTGTGTACATAATAAGGGTGGTACATAACTAAAACACACAGGAAATATCCAAGTCTCAGGAACATTACAAATGCTTATGCCAACCATATAGAAAAATGCCCTTTACCGGGATTCGAGCCCGGGACCTCCAGCTTCGTAGGCAGCGTCACTACCAACTATAGGCTAAACAGACCGACAAAATTATAATTCTTTTATTTGTTGCACGCTACCCTCAGGTTATTTTTAATAGATATCCCTTTAGCGTTAATACCGCTACTTGTAATAATTATGTATTCTATGGCGTTATTAAATTGAAGTGTGGAGTAAAATAGCTATTTACGATACAAGGGTTGTAAAACAAAGAAAGGCCGATATCGCAGATGTTTGAGGCTCGAGCCGCAGGAGAGGGCTTTCTGTTTTACGACCCGTGTTTTGTACACAATTTTGGCAAGGTGTGGTGTAAAGTATTTGACATACCCACATTATATTATACAAAACCCACTTTTTGGCCAAGTGGTGACGTAAAATTGTGTACAAAACACGGGTCGTAAAACAGAAAGCCCTCTCTCGCATATTTATGACCCTCGCCTGCGGCTTGGGCCTCAAACATCTGCGATATCGGCCTTTCTTTTTTCACAACCCTTGTATCGTAAATAGCTATTATATTGTATTGTATAAATGAAACTGTGTTTCGTTTTATACTTCTTAAATTTATTCTATCGTGATTGGCTATGAGTTAGGTTAAAGTAGTTTATCCCAGTACAACTTCCCGCTCTGACATTGCATGCTGAAAATCAATATGGCCGCCGGTTATTGACCTTCCTGGATGCAGTAATGCCAAGGGCGGGTAACGGGGCCAGGGGTTGATTGGGCCTTGGGAGTTATAGGGGTTGGAAGGTTATGCTTGTTTTGATAACACGTTGATAGTAATAGAAGAAAAAGTAATTTATTTAACACGCAAAGAAAACACACAAATAGAAAAACAACTATCAACAATTATTTGAAGTCTGTAACTTACTGTCAGTTACCCTTTACAAATTTTTTATAATATTGAACAACAACTAAATAGCAGTCAGGACCATAATTCACTTCTGAGCCACGAACATAGCACTAGAGCAATATCCACAGGAAAGTTTGAGGTACCAAGAGTTAAACTCAAACTCAAATATATTTATTCAAATAGGCCTTCAGACAGCACTTTTGCAAGTCAAAACTGATTCTACTGTTATATAATATTTAGTCTAGTTACAGTTGGTGGTGGTACCAGGTGGTGGCCATGCAGAAGCTTCCAGGCATCTTTGTCTTCTATGTATTGGCTAATTATATAATAAGCTTTATATAATAAAGTAGATTTTTCATGGATCTTGAATTTGCTTTCTGTGAGACCATCAGTGATTTCGTTAGGAAGTTTATTATAAAACCGTACAGAGTTTCCTAGGAAACATTTTTATTGGTTTTAGATAAAATAGGTACAGCTATTTTATATTTGTTCCTAGTATTAAAAATATCACTATTTAATTTAAATTTATTTAAGTTTTTACGCATGTACATAATGTTTTCATAGATGTACAAAGAAGGTAGGGTCAGTATGTTTATCTCTTTCAAGAGTTCTCTTAAGGAGTCGCGAGGACGCATCTTATAAATGGTACGAATCGCACGCTTTTGCAATACAAATATAGTTTCGATGTCTGCAGCTGCACCCCACAACAAGATTCCATATGACAATTGACATTAGATTATGAAAATATGCGAAGTAGACTAATCTCGCTGTAGCTACATCAGTCAGTTGTCTAATTCTATAAACCGCATAAGCTGCAGAGCTTAGTTTCCCTGACAGAACATTAATGTGAGAACCCCTTTGTAACTTCATTGTAACCAAAGTCTATATTGTTACCAATGACTACGATGACAGATGCCTTAAAAAGCGTCTGCCATACATGCTATATGCCTTCCTGTGCATATAAGATCAGAAAAGAAAAAACCTAGGTTAGCTACGTGGCTGAATAAGCACTTATTGAGTGCCTCTACTTAGATGTTCAGTAGGCGTTTTGTGGTAACGTCTCAATCATTACATTATAGGCACATGCCTACATCTTAAAAAAAACTATATTTTAGTAGTTACACTTCTACTGTATCTACAAAAATTTAACAATACTCGTATATTTTAGATGCAGCTACTTAACTTTGCTTTGCTTTGCTTATTTTAGCTTTGCAGTTATAAGTATTTGAGAAAAAGTAGTACTTCTTAAAGTGGAATTCTTTTCCGGCAAACCTTTTCTCAGATACTTATAACTTGGATCTTTTCATGACAAGAGTGTATAGGCACTATTTAGGTACGCATAAAGCACCCTCGACCTCTTCATCACTTAAATACCATCAGGTAATAATAATAATCGCATGGCATTTATTTTTCGAATCGTGAGATCTTCCCCTAGAGGTCACGTGTAGGGTAATGGTGGGTACTCCCTATGGACGTGGTGCAACTTCGACCCCCTTGTCAAGTGAGTGGGCAACATGACAGTTGGAGGTGAGATAGTGGTCAAATGCTTGCCTACCTTGTAGATATAACAAAGGAGCTATTCTTAATTGAGACCGAAATATTTAACTCATAAATAGTTTACAAAACATTATTATTACTATAACTGCTTATTTGCCTTGGTACAATCCAGCATCATAAATAAAATATATATAATTTTTTACCTTATCTGTAAGCAACAAAGTCCTAGAATGTAAACATGTTATGCCAATTGTACGCTCATGAATGTCTGATGAGTTGACCTCGATTTTAAAATGTCAATGGAATGAACCATCCAATTACAGCAATGAGTACTGGCTTTAGTCAAGGTTCTATTTATCGATTTAGACGTCCAATGAAAACCAAAGACTAAGAGAATCGGTAAGGCCGGCTTCAACTAAACAGGAATGAAAAGTTTAAGTCAAAGATTTAGAGAGTAAACGGGGAATAATATTACATTACTATAGAGGCCGGGAAACGAACGGTTGCAGGCCAAGTAGATATAAACGTATAGGGATACGCGGCCTACAGCCCAACGGTTCTCATCGAGATTTGTATAGCGCTTTTCTCAAACATATGCAATGCAATAAAAAATACACCACTCAAAAAACAAATTTAACAGACGCCATGTTTGAAATTAAAATTAAAAAAAAATTACTTCCCGGCCTAGGCCTTCCATTTTGTATGAAATTCCTTTCCAGTCCTCCCGAGTTGTTTCCCCTGCAACGTGATACTTTGAAGCCTGTTATAACGCACGTCATCATCATCATCATGTCAACCGAATGACGTCCACTGCTGGACATAGGCCTCCCCCAAAGACTTCCACAATGACCGGTTCTGCGTCACCCGCATCCAGCGGACACCCGCGACCCTTACCAGGTCATCAGTCGCCGTGTGGGGGGGCTGCCCATGCTACGCCTTCCGGTACGCTGTCGCCACTCGAGAACCTTTCCGCCCCAACGGCCATCGGTTCTACGTGCTATGTGCCCCGCCCACTGCCACTTAAGTGTAGCGATTCGTATAACACACGTAATGACGAAATTTCATTGCATGTTTGAGAAAAAGTGCATTTGTCTGTAGCTGTCACCACAAAATTTGCGGAAGAGTATCGATATGTGGTATTTTGTTTTTAACGTGAGCTTTGCTTCGTCGACCTGTTTAGCGTAGTTGGTAGTGACACTGCCTATGAAGCTAGAGGCCCTGCGTTCTAATCCCGGTAAGGGCATTTGTTTCTGTGGTGAGCAGAAACATTTGTCCCTGAGACTTGGATGTTTTCTATGTATTTAAGTATTAATCTATTAAATACATCGTCATCTAGTACTAATAACACAAGCCTTATTGAGCTTAAAGAGACTGCTTCGATTTGTGTAAAAAAATATTCCCTTTTTTTATTTCTTATTTAACTTACTGATGACATGTTAGGCAAGCACTCCCTTTAGTTGCCTTTTAGAAAAGGTGGGAAAGACCGGTAGTAGGCCTATTCTGTTCCGAGTCTATATGGGTCAAACTACTAACCTAGCACTTTTTCTTCAGTAAGTATGTAGTAAGTTAAGTATGCTGATTTACTCACTATAGCAAATAAGTTAGTATAAAACATGTTCACTCGCCTATCTAGTTACTAAAGACTCCGAAAGATTGAGTGATAAATGATATACTATGTCTTTCAATATGATAGTTTGATTTCGAGTCGCGTTTAAGGTCTTCGCACACTATAACAACTCAACAGCCACTCGATTCAAAGCTAAATATTGAAATTTAAGCCTTATGTCCTATTTCCTAAAGTATAAGTTCCAAAATTGATGTTAAGGGAGTGTACGACGTGTGGTCTATGCGTCGCCCACATGTCGTACACTCGTGTCGTACATATTTGAGTTGAGTTGGTGTCGCAGTGGTGTGGAGTTGCTGTAGTGTGCGAAGACCTTCACGCGTCGCCTCATTTTAAACCTTATTCAATATTATGAAATGGCAACGGTTTAGTATTTCCCTCTCATTTCCACGTGCGCCAAGCGTAACATGTCAAAAAGAGTGACCAAACCGATTCAAGTGCGATACGAGGTCGAACAGATCTCCTGATATATAGTCGTCTATCAAGCTTTCCAGTCCCTATTTATCTCCGTTCACAAAGCCAAGCATAAAATAAAACTATTTGTGAAGTCCATTTTTAACAGCTGTTACTAACAATATGAACCATGTAACTTTCACAATAAAGTCGCTATTCGATCGGATTTTGTAGCAGGTCTCCAAAACTCTAGTGCTTACCATTATTTATCCCGCACTTGGCCTATATTTGGAGTCACCTCGACTCATGGTTCGCTGCCAACTGGCATCAAGTTTTTGGCAATTGCAAAAATATCAGACGATTTGATGAAAGTCGGGGCTTCCAAATTTGTCAAACGAGCGAGACGAAGTTTGTTTACAAGGTCTTTTATTATGCTTAGCTTAGTGGGTACTAATTAAACATACGAAGATTGGTGGAAACCGGGAGTATAGTGGGGATCGTTGGGGAAGCCCTTCGTCCAGAAATGTCTTTCGGCAACGATAATGATGAAATAAAGACATCTAAAGATTATTTATATATATGTTATTTGAAAATAGCAGACTGGCTTTATGATTGAATTCCATCGTTTTCTTTTTATAAAAAAAAAACTTGACTGTTAGAAGTACTGTGACAATAATTTGAGTGGAATAGTTTTTTCTCAAACATGCAATGAAATATTGATGTTATGTTCCTTATGCTGCGAAGTATGACGTTTCAGGTGCGGCTAGGACAAGAGGTCGTTAATGGAATTTCATACAAATCTTGCAGGCCTAGGCCGGCAAAGTCCTCTTTATTAATTCCATTCCACATAAATTTGTAGCACAGGCATCATGACATTCTGCCACTATGCGTATTAAAAATAAAATTTTGTTTTTTTTTGTTGTTTATTTCATTGCATGTTTGAGAAAAGCACTATACATACCTCGGCGGGAAATTTGGGGTTGCCCGCCTTAGGCCTATCCTACGACCTATGTATATACATATATACATAGGTCGTATATATATATATATATATATATATATATATATATATGTCTTCGGCCGGCAACCCCTTTCGTCCCGGCCTCTGTAGTAATGTACTATTCCATGTCTTGTGTCTTGTGTAGACCACCGGGGAATGGGCAGCAGCATTCCTAGAGTGGCGGTGGAGATACTGCGATCGCCAAACCGCATGCCAAGCGTGGCGATTATGGCATTTACCCCCCATGAAATTGGGGGAGGCCTATGTCCAGCAGTGGACGTCCTAGGGCTGATATGGATGGATGTCTTGTGTTTCTTGAGCCCCGTACTACCCAGGCTCTTACAAGAGAGCTTTAGTTTTCTTTCTCCACACATGTCTGCAAGGTAATAATGCGGGTGTTATTAAAAACTTTGCGTGAAGTTATGGAGGACATAAAATGTACTTTTTTATTCTTTTTCATGAGCACAGTTTATTAACAGTGTTTTCACGAAATACTACATTTTCTTTAACGGCATTGGCCTTATTTATGTACTAGCGATATTAAGTACAATATATTCGGCTGGCTGTTGTCTGAGTTATCACGTGTACAGTCGACTACAAAGAAATTGATCCGCCCCAATTTACAAAAATATTTTTCTGTGTATTTATTGACTGGATACATATTTTTGTAACTTTAAGCAGATTGATCTATTTGTAGTCGACTGTACTTAAACTCTGTCTGGTCAGTCGACAGTAGCAAGCAAGGTGTCCGACAAAACCAATATCAAAATACTTCGAAACCTCGTGGAATCATATTTTGGGCTTATTCTCTTCTTGTTTATTTTAGGATGAAAGAGGATTAGCTAATGTATAATGTGGTAATGTCCAAAAGTCCATCTCTTACTTTACATCTCTAAAAACGAATGTCAATCATTTCTAAAAGGCTTACAAAAGAGATTTTTGACTCCACGCGCCAATAATCCAAAATTTTAGAAATTGACTTATGATCATTTGAATTCAGTAATCAGAATCACCTTATATGAAGTTTTATGTCAAAAATTGCTTGGTACTTAATAACAGATGTACATACTAAGCTCATCCATTATAAAGAGTTTTTGTGTTCAATCAATCAATCAACCAATTAATATTTATTTTACATAAAAACATGCTGTACATCAAAAAGTATAAAAATGATATGATCTCACATGTTTAGCTGATAGTGCAACACGTAAAATATAAGGAAGTAAGTAGATAGATAACACACAAAACTAACATAACTTTCTTTCTTGTTAAGACTGTAACCTAATTTACAAACCTACCTGTAACAAGCACTACATAATCTAAGAAATGACTACAACATTATATAATAATAAAAATAAAATTAATAAATTAAGCGTTTATTCACAAAAAACAGTACTCTTTAACAATTTCTTTAACTTCCGCCAAACTGTATAACAGTTTGTTGGCAGAAATAAGCTCCCTTTCCTTACATTACTGTTTTAAGCAAGCTATGTTTAGTTAAGTATATAAACTATTCTGACTATGTTAACTAATTAAGTATATTTTATTTTCTAATTCTTTTAACATAAACTTTTTTATTTTCGATTTAAAGACATTTTTGCTGGTGCTTTTCCTAATATCTAATGGTATATTGTTATAAGTTTTAGGAACGAGATAGGATCTGGTTCTCTTACCATAATAATTGACTACTCTAGGTACAATTAACACTTCTTTGGCCAACTTTCTACGCAGCAGTGTATTAGTCACAGGAACCTTAAACTCACACAGATCATATTGTTCTAATGCATTTCGGAATGACACCCTCTCAAAGACTGGCAACAGATTACATTTAAGAAACAATTGATTGTAATCATTTCTACAAACTTGTTTTGTCTTTTTATCTACTAGAGCTTTCATAAACCTAATTTGTAGTTTGTATTTATATATAGTTGTATATAGTTGAGTATATTAGAGTTGTCTAAAAGGCTGGCTGATACCACCGGAGACCGTAGAGCTGGCAGTTTCCTCGCTCAACGCATCAGTATTGCAATTCAGCGAGGAAATGCTGCCAGCATCTTCGGAACCATGCCTCGGGGCGACCCCTTATTATAGCTTTAATTTATTTTGATTAGTTTTAGTTCTTAGTTACGTTTTTTGTTTTATCCATATGTAGTTATAAAGTTTTGTAATCAGATGATGAAATCAAATAAATAAGTTATATATACTTAAAAAAAAACCTATCGTTATCTATATCGATTTCAGATATGAGTAATGTACTATGCAACATTTCTTTTCGATAACAGTTGGAGCGGCGGTGCTGTAGATTTCATTAATGTAGAATAGACTGATTAAAATAAAGTAGTTTTTAATTATAAATACAAATTATATATTAATGTTTCAATGCAAGCACTGTCCCTCATACGCTGCTAAGTCAGCACCGAGCGGTGTTATTGCTCCATAGTTCCTGCAAACTTGGCTCAAACTTTACGTGCTCGCAAGAATATCAAATGAAAAGAAACTGTTTCCTCGTGTAGAACTTTATAAAGCGCGCATTCAGGAGATTGGAGAAAAGAATAATTAAGTAGGACTCGCAGTATCTGTGTGTTTTTTTATTAACCTTGCGTTCACTATGAAACTGTTGAATGTTATTTCTGTTTCGGTTTTTTAGGAATACAATTTCATTATTATCTATGAAATATAAAAAAAATACAGATGATGAATAAGAAACGGAAGTTCACGAATGACGCAGTGTAGAGCTGGTTAGTGAAGACGATATCCATGTAAATAAAGAAATCAATTTTACTAAGATTACTTTTTATTTCAACGTGCTTTACTGCGTACATATTTTTTTTATAGAAATATAAAACTTACACTAAAGACATTTTATATATCTATACATACATTATATAAAACAAAGTCGTGATAGTTATTTTTTTATTTACAACTCATGAATTGTGGGCCGCTTTTTTGATCTATTCGCTTTTTTCCGTCCGTCAGTTCGCGGCTTAAAGCCGCATTATATTACGGGTTGACAGCTACGGAACCCTGAATTGCGCGTGGTCCGACACGCAAATGACCGCTTTTTGGATTTGTCTTTTCTCCGAATAGCGAAATATCTGCAACCGTATTTTGAAGATCATCTCGGAAAACCTATGTATCCCCAGTTACGGTTCGGTTCTGGTCTTTCGTCCATCCCAATAGTAATAAAAATGACACTCATTTTTTTAAAAGAGGTATCTACATATGTATTTAAATACTAGTCATTTTATGATGTAAAAATTTTAATTGTATTTTCCTATTTTATTTAAGTTAATATAATGTCTATACTATAGACAATTTATTGTCTGCAATAAACTATTTTGTTTTCAATTTAAGTTTATGCAAGTTAAGCGAAACCAAACTCCAGGCTAATTCTTAACCAAATTCCAACTGCCCATTATATACACACACAGTGCCAAAATTCCTAGTCAACAGACATCCCCGTGTAACCTCCCGGGTCAGACTGGCGCCATCGGCGGCTGCCAAGTGCCAGGGTTAAGGTGATCTATGATTTATGGTATAGTGACTTTGGCATTTCAAGGGCAATCCATGTGCGGTTTCGTTGTTTGGTATGGTATTAAGTTATGGTCTTACTGGGTTTTCGGAGTTTTTATAGGTACAGGCCTTGAAATAGCGCTATTTTCGCATATCGTTATGATTCATAACGCTACTTTGTCAATAAAACGCTTTACCTAAAACGATATTTGGCGCGCATTTATAGCGGTATCCATTATATCGTTATAAATAAATAAATAATAAATAAATAAATATTGGGGGACAATCTTACACAAATCGACCTAGTCCCAAACTAAGCAAAGCTTGTACTATGGGTACTAGACGACGATATACATACTTATATAGATAAATACATACTTAAATACATAGAAAACATCCAAGACCCAAGAACAAATATCCGTGAAAAATGCACAAATAAATGCCCTGGCCGGGATTCGAACCCGGGACCTCTAGCTTCGGAGGCAGACTCACTACCAACTAGGCTAAACAGGTCGCCAAAAAGTCGTTCAGAAATAAAAAGCAATATATAGATAGCGATATTTTGTGAAGCGCTATAATAACGTTATAGGGTATCTCTGTCTCGCACACAGTCTCGCTCTTACGTGCGCTGTGACATTTACGTCAAACTCGACCACGTCATTGTCGCCACCGCCACCATCTTAAACGATATTATAACGTTATAGTAATATAATCTATAAGGTTATGATTTTCATTTTGTTATGATATGAAATATCGTTACGAGGAATATCGATTATGATTATAACGAAATTTTAAACACTAACGAAATTTATCGTTATAATATCGCTTATTTTTATAACGTTCTAATGGTCTGTATAGGTACATGTCTCGGCAATTTTGTGCGTTGTATTAATTTGTTTTTACGAGTATGTTCAGACTTCCATTTGGGTTCCATTATTTGTATCTTGACCACCTCTCCACCACCGGGGGATGCACAGCAGCATCCCTGGAGTGCGGTGGAGATACTCGTACTGCGATCGCCAATCCGCCTGCCGAGCGTGGCGATTATAACATTTACTCCCCATCAAATTGGGGTAGGCCTATGTCCAGCAGTGGACGTCCTTCGGCTGATATGGTGGTGGATTTGTGTCTTGCCTTTCTTTTGCAGCTCTGATTACCCCTCGGCAAAGCTCAAGGCAAGCTCCTCCAGCCTTTTCCACTCATGTCTGTCGCGTGCGACTCTGTACCACGTCTTTCTTGCTACCTGGCATATATCAGCGTTCCACCTCTTGTGTGGTCTGGGTCTCTTTATGTGTCCTTCTGTTGGATACCACTCTGTGATTATCTTGCACCATGGAAGGGAAAACCTAGGTGAAGAGAAAAAAGTTTACTATTGTAATTATTTATTATGTTTGTAAGCTTTTTATACTAAATAGTCGTAAGAAGGGTGCGCCCGACGTAATAAAACAGCGAAGGTTAAGGTCAGCTTCAGTCTAGTTCGGTGATTATACCTCCGTGGTATGTCTGATTTTCGATTTTTAACAGACTTCAAAAAAGAAGGGGGTTCTCAATTCGTCGAAATATTTTTTTTGTATGTTCACCGATTACTCGGAGACTAGTGGACCGACTTCAAAAATTATTTTTTTGTTTGAAAGGGTGTGTTTTCTAGTTGGTCCCATTGTCACTAAGTCTGGATCTGATGACGGGATCTTGGAAAAATCGAGGGAACTCCTCAAATTATATACCGAGAGGATGGGGTAAGAAAGGCTACATCGAAGGAACTCAAATTATATAGCAGGAGGATGGGGTCTGGCAAAGTTTGGAGTCGGTGTTTTTTTGTTAAAAATTTACTTTTACTTTTTAAAACCTACGTGGCGTGAGTGTCTATCACAGTGGTAAAATTGGTTATTCTATATTATTATGGATTAGGACGAGTAAAGTCACAACGAAATATAATTGGGGGCTGTGGAGCTTCGCTCAATAAGCACTTGTAGCTACTTCTAGAATACACATTGAAACATTAGAATTTGAATCGACGACGACGAAAAGAATCATTATAATCTCTGTAGTCTTACGCATGTCCACAAGTACATATTCAAAACGATTTTCGAAATTCAAACGCTCAAGGAGCTTACAAAGGTTCCAATTTCAAAAAAATAGATATCAGTCCACGACTTAAGAGGATAAATTATTGATCGTGTACCAGTCTGTTTTGAAGAAATCTGAGAAACGGCGAACTTTACCATTAAAAGTGAGACTTACTTAGTTCACAGTGTTTTATGAATTATTATTTACAGAGCGCTCGTGGCCCAGCGGCACCCGCCTACCGCGTGCGGTATGCGAGGTTAAGCAATGTGGGCGCAGGTCAGGGTGACCGCTTTGAGTGGTTACTAACTGAGCGCTCTCGTGCTTTGAAGGCACGTTAAGCCGTTGATCCCGTCTGCTGTCCACGACAGCAGTCGTTAAGCCAAGTTAGAGGCCTTCAGGAGGCTTGAGAACTTCTAACAGTCAAGTTGCCCACTCACTTGACAAAGGGGGGTCGAAGTTGCAGCACGTCCGTAGGGAGTACCCACCGTTACCCTACACGTGCCCCTGGGTGGTGCCAAAAGTGCAACAGAAACTGGCAACCGTACTTGTCTTCTCGAAGATCTCACGGTTCGTAAATAAATGCCATACGATAAAAAAATGAATTATTAAACTCACGATCCACGTGAACAAAAATTACCGACAGATTGAAAGCAGGCATGAGTTTTTAGATAATAAATTCTTCTTCTGATGATGGCAAGATTATATGTAACTTATTTGCTTCCCCTTTTTCTAGCGTTTTTAATATAAATCAGCAAGCAAATACAGTAAATTGCAACGTGAATTGTGAGAGCAATATTAATGGCAACATCAGTTACCTTGTAGTCTCGGAAAGCCAAGTTCAGGCTGTACTTAAGCGCTTAAATGTCAACAAAGGCGCAGGAGCAGATAGTGTACCTCCTGTTTTTTGGGTAAAAACAGCAGATGCACTATTGGCCCCCATTACCTACATCTTTAACAGATCCTTACAGCATGGCATATTCCCAACAGCATGGAAGGAAACAAAAAATGTTCCAGTATTCAAAAGTGGGGATCGGTCATTAATACAAAACTATAGGCCTATTGCAATCCTACCCACCTTGGCGAAAGCTTTTGAAAAGTTAATTTGTCCTATTATCTCGTGGCATATGTCCCAGGCGCTATTAACCAGCCAGCATGGCTTTATTAAAAATAGATCAACTGCGACCAATCTTGTCACATACATGGAAGATCTTGCAGAATCGGTTGATAAGCGAATACAAATGGATGCGGTTTACACCGACTTCAGTAAGGCATTCGACACAGTCAACCATGATATCCTAATTAGTAAGCTACAGATGCACGGCGTGTCGAAGCCTTTGCTGGGTTGGTTTGGATCGTATCTTTGTAATCGAAAACTCAAAGTGGTGATGAATGGCTGCAACTCTGACGTTTATGTGGCAACGTCTGGAATTCCTCAGGGGTCTCACCTCGGCCCATACCTCTTTATAATTTTCATTAACGATATTTATAAATGCTTTCTAAATTCTAAAATATATCTTTTCGCTGATGACCTTAAAGCCACGGCAGAGATTAAAAATATATCGGATTCTATAAATTTTCAAAGTGATTTAAACAGATTGTCCAACTGGTGTGAAGTAAACAAGATGTCTCTGAATATCAAAAAATGCAAGCATGTTAAATTTACAAAAAACTTTAACTTAATACCCACTAAGTATGTACTAAACGGGGAGCTCCTTGAGGAAGTTACCAGCATCAGAGATCTAGGCGTCAATTTTGATTGCAAACTAAAGTTTATAGAACATGTTGACCAGATAGTTCTAAAAGCCTCGAGGTTACTAGGTTTCGTAATAAGAGAGTGTAAGAATTTCAAGAAACCTGCCACCAAGATAATTATGTACAATGCACTCGTAAGAAGCAATTTGGAATACTGTAGTGTCGTTTGGTCACCATGTTATGATTTCCATATCAACAGGATAGAAAGAATACAAAAGAAATTCCTTTCCCACCTGACATTTAGTACTTACAATTCTAAAAGACTCCGGTCATACCGTGCACGCTTACAGTATTTCAAAATAGCTACATTGTCCGACAGAAGATTTATGAGTGATATTGTTTTTCTAAAAAGAATTGTCACGGGGGGTTTAAATTGTCCTGATTTGTTGCGAAAAATAAACTTTTACATCCCACCAAAAATTCCAAGAACATGTAACACTAGATTATTTTCTGTACCGAAAAGTCGCACTAACCTCAGGCGTCATTGTCCTCTAACGCGTATGTATAGTATTTACAAACAACATCAGGACGAGATTGACCTCAATTCAACCTCATTCATAGCCATTAAGAAACATATGCTTAATATTAGACAGTTTTATTATGTGTGCAAACTAAGTCCATAATTATTATGTAATGCAATGTAGGTATTTTTGTTTAACGCATGTGGTGATCTTCTGTAAGTAATAAGGCGCATAGTTTTTAGGTGTGCATGTTAGTACTAATATGAAACAGTGTACTTATTGTTGAAGGTCCAAATAAATAAATAAATAAATAGTTTATATAATCATTCGCTTTTCCTTATTCAATTAAATTTGGTAAGGGGAAGCATGATTTTTTTTTTCTATAACCCATTATATGACCCATCATCACTCACATCCTTACTGTTCAAATAGCCTCTCACGCAATCCACCGAAGTTGTGGACCTGTTTACCCTAATTGGTAGTGATACTGCCTACGAAGCTGGATGTCCCGGGTTTGAATCCCGGTAAGGGCATTTTTTTATGTGATTAATGAGCAACAAAATTTGTGCCTGAGACTTGGATGTTTTTTATGTATTTAGATATTACCATCGTCATTATCTTGCACTTTTTGCATTTATTTGGGGTCGTCGCAGCATGTCTTTCTGTTCCATACATTTCTGTCACGCGTGATCTCTTCATTCCCATATTTTTTATTCATATCATCTCTCACACAATCCGTCCACGGTTACTTTGGCCTACCTCGTATCTTGCATCCATCCACATTGATATCTAATACTTTTCTTGTTACATGCCTTTCATCCCACCTCATCTATACATATAATAAAGCTGAAGAGGGTCGAAAGTCTGTACATGGAAGATATTCGAAAAAAAAAATTGGCTGGGGACGTTACAACAGTTTTTAGAATTTTTGTCTGTCTGTTTATCTGTTTGTCTGTTTACTTGACCGCACATCACGTGAAAACGGCTGAACGGATTTTAATGCAAACTGTACTAATCTGTCGAAAAAATCCCCGGTCAGGTTTTAGGCTATGAAAATTGTGCAGATTAGCTTAAAAGGGGGTAAAAAGAGGGGTTGAATTTTGTATGGGAACTCCTATAATCCATGAGTTACAGGTTTGAAAATTGGTAAGCACATACTAGACTACAAAGATAAAACATTCACATTCAAAATTTGTGACCGGGAAGCTGTATAGAGTGCGCACCAGCCGCCACGGTCTCTTCAAAATTTGAAAGCTATAGATATTAGCGCTTAGCCCTTTAAGTACCTAAATGTGACCCTAAACCCAAATTTCGGTCCCGTTTCCTAGATATAAAATCTACATGTGTAACTTTGTAACGCTCTCTATTACTTTTGCCGATTACTTAATATTCAGTCACTCATACCACATAAATGGAAAGATAAAGAAAGAAAGATAGAAAGATGTCGTCCGAAATAACCTATACAAAGTGTGTATGACTACGCTCTGGCGTAAGCCTCGCGTGCCTTGCCGCCCTCCACCACGCCTTCATTATCGCGTACATAACAGTTTTGGCTTGATTTGGCACACCCATCGGGTCTTTGGCCCTCAGCCTTATATGAAAATTCCGCTCTGTTGGGCCTTTCATATAATGTCCGTCCGTCCGTCTGACTGTCTGTCAAGACCCGTTTTCTCAGGAACACGTGGAGGTAATAAGCTGGAATTCATATCAAATACTCAGGTCTACGGTCCCTTGGAGTTGTGAAAAAATCAAACTTCTAAGCCAATTTCCTCAAATTTTCGACACTCGCAAGGGACTCAAAACCTACAGGGTACTTCCCGTGAACTCAGAATCTTGAAATTTGGTACGAAGCAATTTCTTATAGCACAGATAAAGGAAAAATTGCGAGTATAAAAATATTATTACGGAACCCGCGATTGGTGCGCGAGTCCGACTCGCACTTGGCCGGTTTTTTTCCAAACGGAATCGTTCGCTTAGCGAAATTATAATTTCCAACCTGATTGAATAATTGAACTTTGCGGTAGATGTCGCTACGAGTCTTCTGTAAGATTAATTAGCAGAGTAAATCGATTGAAAGATTCGTAGCCAAGAGAGATACCCGTGGTAGCTCAGTTGGAAATGGAAAGAGAGATGGACGGATTCCAGAAGTTTAAAACCTGCCCGGGGTGATCAATTTTTAAACTTTTCACTCCGGTGGTAAATAAAAAAAATCCGCTTAAACACACAATACAACTCAGAAATGGATCCTTTACCTCTTATAATATATAAAACTTTAAAAAAATCATCCTCATCCTTCAATGTATTGATGAGAAATCTCTCTGTTATTGTAACTATTGTAAGCATACTTTGAGTTTCAAACATTTTACTTTTATAAGCCTTAATAACCAGGGTAAACATTATTTACACTCAGCATATAACACTTTTTACGTCTGTCATTCTTCCCTCTATCCCGTCTTGCTTACACTTGACCTTTCTGTGACCTCCCAGGATAGCTTTGGCGCCAGCTACGAGTGCCAACTGGAGCGAGGGTTAAGGTTATGATTATTTCATGGGAACTATCGTAAATTTTTAGCAAACAAATTCAAGGGCTGGCAGGCTTCGCGAGACAGGAAATCGTTTGAGCCGGTCGAGTTTCATTTTGAGTGTTTATATCTCTTATTGTACCAAAATTGGTACTAGAGAATATTTTTGAGATCTCTTGGTAACTGTCCGTCTGTCACAGGCCGTGTTTTCAAACCCAACTTGACATATAAAGCTTCAAGTGTTGCTTACAAATTATTATTAATTGTTTTATGTTGGTTTATAATTATGTCAAAATACATGTCATCATATGGAGCACTAATAAAAAACGTGTCATTGACCGAGCGAGCAAAGCGTCTTCGTTTCAGCTTTCAACAAAAATTCTTTCATGTTCTTTTTTTGTCGCGTCAGTTTTTTGAAATTTTGAAATTTGATTTTTTTTTTGCAATGTCTACAGCTCAGCGAGCCACTACTTTTAAAACTATTGACAAATATTATGTTGTTTTTTCGTGGAATAGAATACCACATTTCACATATAACTTTGTTTCACAATCTTAAAAAAAAACACAATTAAATAAAATACAAATCCTGTTTTTCTACTCGTCAACTGTAATGTTTCAATTAAGACTTCTTAGACCTAACTATAATCACGTACTTTTTTTCTATGGAACTCATAAGACATCACTTTAGTCAACTATAATCAAAATTGACCAATCACAGTGTAGCCGTTAGTGAACTATAATGAAATTGACGAATCACGAGTTACCGTGCACGTCCGCAACGCGTTTCTGCAGGACTAGCTTATTTAATTAATTTCGGTTGACTCGTAAAAAAAGTATTGTATACAATAGTTTTATAATCAGCTCGTACCATACTTAGACCACTCGGCAAGCCTCGTGGTCTTAACGCGGTACTCGATTAAAAAGCATACTTTATATAACGAGTGCATGAAACACTACTATTGCACGCCTCACCCAAAGGAAACAGTTACAAACAGAAACAAAAAGTGTTTTAAAATAGTACTTTCCGACCGAGCTTTGCTCGTGTATTCCCGAAGAATACGAGTTTTCTCGGAAAAACGACCAAACTTAATCGATTTTTCGCCCTCGTAAACCCCTATATTGCAAAGGATGGGCATTATGGGCAACTGTATGAAAGGTGAATCAAAAACCAACAGCTAAGAGTTGTCATTAAAAAGGTATTCACGTTCACGTGTACTTCATTTCATTCTATAGGCACCAAGTTCAGTTCCATTGCTGAACTGAGATATTCATAGTTTAGTCAAAGTGAATACGATGCTAATAGTAGATTTAAAGATCTATTTAGTGTCCTAAATCTCAGCTTTGTTATTTTTTGGTCCATTTTGACGCATGGTCCTTTCATGAACATCGTTAAAGCGGTTCTTAGAGATTTTAATTACGAATAATAAAATATACAACTGTTGCTCGTTTACTAGTATAGGAATAGAATAGAATAACAACGTAGGAATAAGATACCTATGTGGTATTACAATATGTTAATCAAAGTCAACGAAGGCTTATGACTAGAGAAATTGATCAAAGCACGCTAGTCGTGCAACGCTTTCATAATGCCGTTTTAAATATATTCTGCGTGTACCCTCATTAATGCCAAGTGGCTGCTTGGCGCGAATGGAAATGAGACCGCACAAATTGGAATGGAACGAGTGTTCCACTTATTCCAGTATTTTATGACTGATAGAGTTTATTAAGCGAACATTTTTGTGCTTGTCATTGTCCTCTATATCATAGTCAGTACAATTTAACGCTTTTGCACAGATTTATTATCGCGTCTTATCTGTGAATATAGCTTATAATCTGTCTAGCGAAATAGTCAACTGTCGAAAGATTGTGTACCGAAAATTATTTTGTGCTTTCTTCCAGCGAATCGACGAAGCCCCGCTGCACGGACCTACTGTTTCCGCTCATAGGCACACAAGATAACGATCGAAATAACCTGGATTTCAATTATCTAGAACTTTCCCCCAACTGGAGATACTGTGATCGCCAACCCGCATACCATTTTAAATACCTACGTTCTCTTATTTAATCTGTGTATTAACCAGTCAGACGGCGAATAATTTAACAGTCCTTTATAGCTTAACAGCTCTGGATCTTTTCAGCAAACGGAATATGTTGTTGAGGGGGGTCGATCGCTTCTAGCGTTCATTCAGCCCACAGCAACGGACTAACAAAATACCCATAATTGCTCAGTGTTTCCCATCTTTATCCATTTTTTTTGCAATGATATTTACTTATATGACTTGAATGTTTATTTAAAAGTATAATATTTATTAAACTCAATAACACGTCAATATACAATATAAGACGCTTAACTAGCTTAGGTACCTAAAAGAGAGGAAAAAGTATAAATTAAACAGCACCCCGCTAACTATGTGGTATGAATAATGATATGAACACACCTATTTCTTTAAATCGCCTTGCAGGTGGAACTTTGATGTATGAGATAACAGGATATCTCTCAGTTTTAACAATATCGTCACTTTTAAGGCCACCAGGTCACTCACTCACCAACACCATCAGACAACCACCAGAAACACATTATCAAAGTAGGTAGTCGTGTAATGATGACTGTGGACTTCTGAGGTACTTGCACAGTTGAGCTGCTCCAAATATAAGCAAGATGATTTCCGTTGTATTATACCGCTCTTAAACTTCTACTGGATGAACATAACCATAAACTTTCATACGACTTCTATCATAACTTCTAAAAATACACCTACCTTCATATATTTGTTTCTTGTGCCCCAAAGTTATAAATAAGCTCACAGACAACAAACAACAGAAATGACAAAACACGCAACTCCTGTTTTCCAAGTCTAAAACTTAACAATTTCGAAGTTAGGAAGCGTTTGTGGCTTTGGCGGCTCGTGAGGAAAAGTTAGATTTCTGTACGAATAAACAAAAGCTAAATGTGTGTGTGTGTCAAATGGTGTTCGGGAAAGGCTAAAAGCTGTAAACAAACCATAAATGTACAATTACACTGTAAATACAGTGAGTAAATCAAACAAGCAAATATTCAAATGTTGGTATAGCATAGGTCTTAGTAGAATATTAAGACGAATTATGCATAAAATTTCAATGAAAAAATTAACCACACGATATAACTTTACACCGGATTCCTCTTTCTTCACCGAAAATGGACTGTTAAATGATATCTCAATCGTTCTGGGTTTTCCAAAAACTGGACTTAAGCAAAGTAAAACAGTATCATAAATATTGTATGTACTTTATGACTAAATCTCTAAACAGTAAAGCGCTAGAATTTATTGTCTACACATCTTGGTACGATGTTAACTTGACTTAATGAAAGAATGAAAAAAAAAAATCAGACCCAGATCCATACCGGTTTATAACGCTTCTCTTAACCTGGTATTAGTAAATTCATCATTAATGCCTACAACGGCTTCAACTTGTTTTTTCCACTCATTCAACCTACCAACCAAAATAACTTTTTCACCTCAGCGACTCGAAAATGTCGGTTTTATTGCTTAAAACCAGTGAGCAAAATGTTATTTTGCTGCGAGCGTGAAAACGACTTTTCCAGCTTGAAACCAGTGAGTATAATGCAATTTTGCTGCGAGCGTGAAAAATCTTACTTTTTAATTTTTTATATCGTAGGTTAGTTTAAGTAACTTCATTCTCTCTATCACTATTCCTTTGCGTTATAAGTTCTCGCCGCTGAGGTGAAAAGTTGTATGTATCACACGAGAGCAAAGATATTTGCATCTCGTGTCTTTGAGTCCCTCGCTACTCTCAAGATTCTTAGTTTGATAACGCTCATGATTCAATTATAGAATCTTTCGCTTGCTCAGGACTCAACATCAACACTCGTAGCAAAAAATTACTTTGCTCTCTTGTTGAACAAATACATAACTATTGCATCTCGTGTCTTTGAGTCGCTCGCTACGCTTAAGATTCTAAAGACTCGCTACGCTCGTGATTAAATTATAGCATCTTTCACTTGCTCGGGACTCAACACTAACATTCGCAGCAAAAATCTACTTTGCTCTCTCGTTGAACAAATAACTATTAATGACAATTACGAGTATTACAACCAATACATTATTTCTATAACCATATCGATTACTCCACAAACAACCAAGGAATTTTTGCAGAAATCGTCAAGACGTAATTTATTTTTCTTGGATTTTTCCGAAACTTTCCCCGACCATATCAAACAGGGTAAAGCCATTAGGGCAGGCTGTGTCCTGAATAGCAATTTCGCGGAGAGCGGATAACATCTTTTGTGACTGGAAAGTTATGCGACTAATTCTTTCTTTTAATGAATACAGCCTTATCTTCCTGCTAGTGTTTTCCAGGTAGTTTTCTAGAGAACCAAGATTTGGCGTAGGCATTTGTTTCCAGAAAGCCACTGCCATGTGATCTTCCAACCCAGAGCGGAAACTAGACCTTGTTGGGATCCTCACGGAAAGTTACTGTTAAACATCAATTGATATTACGTGGTGGAGCGTTCGTGGCCCAGCGGCGCCCGCGTACCGCGACTGGTATGCGAGGTTAACACTTTCACTGGCAACGATGCCGATAACATGAAAAACCGTATGAAAAACAAGCACCCGCCTAGCGGGTTCCTGGCACTGGCCTGGCCCTGGTTAAATCTTGGATGGGCGACGGCTTTAAGTGGTTACTATGACACAGAAAAATCTGAAAAAGAAAATCTGAAACTTTCGTTTTTCGTTAACAATCATTGTTTGGAATATTTTGAAGTTAAGAAATGAGGCTGTTTTCTGCATGTATGTATAAGTAGTTCTTAAATACTTTTAAACTATACGTAATATAACGATTCTTAAAAAAAAATTGTTCACTTTTGTGAAATAATGTTGTGAATGATGATGAGATGAAATAGTTATGGCAAAGAATTAATTTTTCACAAGTATCGTTTCTTAGCTGGCAACACAAAGAGAGTCTGCAACGCGCCTGTGAGGAATTCTTCCCGAACAACATGAAATCTCCATAGACTAAGACGTCAGTCTGATTGCGGTCGGGCAGGCTGTATATTTGTACAAAGGAACCGAAATACAAATAAGGTAAACAGTTTCCCGTGTTTCAGCTCGAAACTTTAATAGTACATTACTACAGAGGCCGGGACGAAAGGGGTTGCCGGCCGAAGACATATAGACGGCCGAGCGAAGCGAGGTCGGATAGGTCTAAGGCGGGCAACCCCATATTTCCCGCCGAGGTATGTATAGTGCTTTTCTCAAACATGCAATGAAATGAACAACAAAAATATCAAAGTTTTATTTTTAATACGCATAGTGGCAGAATGTCATGATGCCTGTGCCACAAATTTATGTGAAATGTAAATTAAAAAAGAGGACTTTGCCGGCCTAGGCCTGCAAGATTTGTATGAAATTCCATTAACGACCACTTGTCCTAGCCGCACCTGAAACGTCATACTTCGCAGCCTATTGTAAGGAACATAACATCAATATTTCATTGCATGTTTGAGAAAAAATTATTTTATTATAATCACTTTCTTGCCTCTAAATTAGAATTAAGCGCTCAAAATCTGTCCATTTGCTCCAAAGTTCAATTAATTTTAATTGATGAAGGAAAAAAGTCTAGTCTCTAATTAATTGCCCAAGGGTCTGTCATGATTTGGACACTTGATTATCATAATCCTTATTTAGAGATAAGAATATTTTGTAATATTTGGTCTAGAATTTGTATCAGTTGACGCACTTAGTTTATAAACCCATCTTTTTAAAGTTTTAATTTTGTCGTGGTATAGGCTCGTTTGTGGTGCGGCTGCTCCAGTAGGCGTATGATACATACACACATAATCATCACGCCTGTTTCCCAGAGGGGTAGGCAGAGATCACGGAGGCGTATGAGGTTGCCATTTTGTCACTTATCGTCGTGGATAAGACGCGCGTCATTCTCGCACTCGCATATTTATCAGAACGTGACAAATGAATTATCCACGACGATAAGTTTAGTGATAAAATGGCAACCATCATACATTCGCAGGGGACCATCGCGTGTGCTAATGTCTGGCCAAAAGGTGTTTCGGTGGTTTCGGGGTAACCTACCGAATCCTACACCGGAATAGACAACGCAATGGAGTCAGGCTTTTACTTCGCCTAAATAATGTGTTTTAGTTTTAAATAATATTTTGTCATCATCCTCCTAGCGTTATTCCCAGTACAGTTGCATCCTGAAGGATGCCTGGGGTCCGCTACCTACTCCCAAGAATTGACGTAGGCACTAGTTTTTACGGAAGCGACTGCCATCTGACCTTCTAACCCGAGGGGGAAACTAAACCTTATTGGGATTAGGCTTGTCAAGTGAGTGGGCAACTTGGCTGTTAGAAGTTCTTAAGCCGCCCGGAGGCCTCTAACTTGGCTTAACGACTGCTATAATAGACAGCAACCGGGATCAACGGCTTAACGTGCCTTCCAAAGCATGGGAGCGTCAGTTAGTAACCATTCAAAGCAGTCACAAATCCAAAAAAAAATAAATATTGGGGGACAATCTTACACAAATCGACCTAGTCCCAAACTAAGCAAAGCTTGTACTATGGGTACTAGACGACGATTTAAATACTTATATAGATAAATACATACTTGAATACATAGAAAACATCCAAGACCCAAGAACAAATATTCGTGAAAAATGCACAAATAAATGCCCTGGCCGGGATTCGAACCCGCGACCTCTAGCTTCGGAGGCAGAGACCAACTAGGCTAAACAGGTCGACAAAATACCAATGACCGACCTCGCCCGACATTGCTTAACATCGCATAAATAATATTTTGTATTGATATATAATAATATGTCTTATCGGTACGCAAGCATTTACTAAAATTAATAATAAAATGTCCCGTTAGCAGTTATTTGCATGTATTAGCAAACTGTAATTATCTAAATTAACCGCACAACAAATTTTCTAAATCAGCACCTTTAATGTACATACTAGGTCCCTGCTTAAGATGACGTCATAAGTACTGTCATTTGAAATGTCTTTTGAATTTACATTGCTTTACATTGCTGGAAGGATATATATTATTTAAAAGGAGATGCCCCAAAAACATTTTTCTTCAAGATTGTGTTCTACTTTGTCGGTGTATTTAATATATATATATATATATATCCATCCATGGCAATTTCTGCTGAAGCTGTAACGGTTACGGAGCCACGCCACGGACGGACAGATCGACGTACGTACGAAACTATAGCGGTTCCTTTTTTACTATATTATGCCTAAAAATTACTCTAATATAATAAATTCCATTTCCATTCACACCACTTAAATGATTGGCAGTCCTCAACTGTGCGTATCTCTAGAAATTTACTGCCTTGCATAGCTATGCTGTGGAATGAACTGTCGCCTGCGGTATTTCAGGACCGATACGACCTTCAAACCTTCAGGAAAAGAGCGTACTCCCATCTTAAAGGCCGGCAACGCACATACAACCCATCTGGTGTTGCGAGTGTCCATGGGCGGCGCTAAGCGCTTATCATCAGGCGATTCCTCTCCTCGTTTGCCTCCTATGGCATAAAAAAAAAGTTGAGAATAATGTTGCATCTCTATAGGTATGTCACATGCGTGGAAGACAATAAACGTCTCTCTCACATGGGGGCGTGGTTCATATGAATCGAAAAATCGCCATTCCGTAGTCTGATTTAAACCGACGCGTTTTACAATTCTACGTGAAACTCGTTAAAAACAAAACCAATCTCATTAGGTATCATTATTAATAAAATCACGATAACGACGGTGGCCTCATTAAAATGAAATTGAGATTTTTAGCACAACAAAATACAGAATGCGATGTAAAATACGTAATAGCCATCCGCAATTAAGGGTAACGATCAATCGTGAACTCTCATTTCAGTTTATTAACGAAATTCGTTTATTGGGTATTTTCCGCATCTTAAAATTCTTAATTATAGACAGTATAATATTTATAATAGATACATCTTTATTCTGATAACGATAACACATAAAATATATGTCTAACATTAAAAATAACACAAATGTAAAATTAAACGTTATCACTAAAATTAAATTAACACTAAACTAAATCAAATAAATAAAAATTAAGCTAATTAAAATCTAGGAAGGGCCCTTGCGGCTTGCGGCATTAATTGTGCCCGAAATGCTGGCAGCCTCTTCACGCTGGATGGCTAAGCCAATGCTTTGGGCAAGGAAGCTGCCAGCTCTACATAGATTAACATTTTAAATACAAAAGTTCATCAAAATCATAAAAATATTCCGACGAATTACGAACCTCCTTTTTTGAAGTTGGTTAAAAAGATATTGAGACTTTAATTCGTTTTTTTTTATTCTTCAATAGTCACTTAAAACTGTTAATTTGTTACTCGTACGAATCAAAGTTTGAATCTCATATTATTTGTTTATTTTTAATATCACTCTCGAAAGCGAGGATCTACGTCTCATTAATAACAACAAATCTTTTCTATTCGGTGAATAAGATAGAAATCAGTACACCCCCATATCACGCAGGGCAGAAGTCGAATAACCGTAATAAAAAAAGTTAGGGCAGTAAAACGGTAGTGAAAGAAATCAAAATTCAATATTTGTGGAGTAACGAGTGCCCCGCTCGTTTCGATGGCTGCTTTACGAGTTTTGTATGCTGGATCAGTCTAGTAAACTGTTTGGGGAACGAAAAGGGTAGGGTATTTTATATTTATTACAGTCTAAATGTGAAATCTCAGAGAAGTTTAATTCTAAGAAATAAATATTATTGTATTCACACTGCGGGATATCGTGTGATTAGGGTGAGCTTCCACAAGAGATGCACAAGATGTGGTTCTATACACTACTTTTTCACGCCATTCTCCTCGGTCCCGCGCCAATCTGATCCAATTCTTACTCGCAATCCGGCAGGTTTATCGTCTAACTATTAAGCTTGTGGTCTGCCAGCTGATCGATTCGATGTCTTTGGCCACCGTTCAGTAACCCGTTTCGTTCATCTCCCGTCAATACTATCCTACCTTCACCACCTTCTGCTTCCATGATCAGATCGGCTCAGTGGTACCACAATATTGAATTGTCATCAAAATTACATTAGTATTCCAAGTTTGTAACGAATACCTGAAAGCGGTGTTCGGAACATTCTTCTAAGTGCGAAACGTATCGCATTGAGTATAGTTTGTGTATAGATACGCCTGTCTACACCATGATTAAGATAAACTACACTCCGGATCAAATAAAACGGATCACTCCGTAAGAAAATTTGATACAAAGTGTAGGTACCCTTTATTTGATTTTGACCATAAATAGTACGCAATGAGAAGGAGTGAAATGTGAAATGATTTCTCTACGTTCATGACAAAAACTTATGGTTGTTTCAAATATCATTCTTCATACTAAATTTAGATAAAGCGGTTTGTCACACTACATCATTAACTAGCGGGCTATGTGCTATACTCGTACACCGCGCGAGCGTTCAGGAAGCAATGGCCAACAGACGACGGAGATATGTAGCGCAGAATGTACAGTCAGTCCTGAAATTAGCCTAACACTTTTCGACTCTATTATTAGTGAGTTAAGATTCAAAATGGGTAAACCAGTAAGTGTAAGTGAATGTGTCCTAAAAGTAAAATAAGCCACTAACAAGTCGCGTCAAGGCCCGAATGAACATTGGGCTATTACTAGCGTTATTTCGGACGTAAATCTGTCGTGACGACCTCAAAGGTCGCGACCCTGATGTCGTGCGTGTCCCCGGTTGAGTGCCTTATTATTTTTAACATTGGGTCAATGGGTTCAGAAATATGAAAAAAGGATGCGGCATATTTGTGAAAGAAGTTTTAAGTCAAGTCTTGAGTGATATTCGCAAGGTTTATGGGTGACCTATAGGCAATTTAACCGTGACGGTGGCATTAAGGCAGCGTTTATTACGGTAGCCGGTAGTTCGCAGATTACCACAAACAGCCGTTCTTTTTAAAATATTTACACTCCAAATTATAAATGTGCCGTAACAAAAATACCTATTCTTAGTAAATATTGGTCTTGTTGCTGGTACAAGAAAATAATAGTAAATATGTTCTTGATATCAATCGCAAAATAATGTAAAGAAACGTCTGTGCGTTTGCGTCCACCTATCTTGGACCTCACCCCTTGTGAAACATAACAGACTCGCTGATAAAAATATTTACAGTCTTTAATAAAACATGCGCCGTCAGCCTGCTGCTCTTGTTTTAAATTCAATGTTGCTGGCAATCCCAAACTCACGAGCGATATTGAACCGTTCAGTTAAAGGAGAAACTTTGCCTTCTTTTGCGTGTTCTATTGCTTGATATTGCATTGATTGTGTGTCAATGGAATAAATATTTATTGTATTGTATTGTATTGTATTGTGCTCCGTAGAACTGTTCGACATGATACCCACGGCCGCTTTTCACCATCGCAACGCTCGCCGTCGGCAGGGCATTTATATATCCTCACACCTTAGGACTTAAATGTTCGCGTACTGTACAGTTTCAGAGAAATTTCCTCCCTCGGACGCTCCGAATGTGGAATGAGATCCCAGCTGAGGAATTCCCGAGGGACAACAGTATGAGGTTCTTCAAGAAAGGAATTTTTCGCGCATCTTGGACGTCACATGGGACTACTTTTCCCCCAACACAAACACCTGGCAATATTAGTTTCGATTTAAATACTTAATTAGCTATGACACCTAATCAGAGCTCTCTGAATTTGCCTTCGATTACCACTGAAAAGCTACTAGGCTCCGGATCAATTAATAATAATATTGCAAACTCGGATCGATCTCTTTGGATCTCGGATTTCGTTTCTCTATAAATTGTAAACGTATTTCCGTAGACCAGATGCAAAAAAAATTCAAAGGTGTTCACAACTGCCCGTTCCCTCTTATCTGTGAGAGGAGGCTTGTGCCCAGCTGTGGGACATAATATGTGTGTAGGCTGATATTGATTAAATCAACCGTTACGCTCAAGCCCAGGGTAAACGCTTGCAGCCTTTTAAGTGATGATTTCCACAAATTTCTGAGTTATATATGTACCCGTATAGTAAAGGACTTTGTTCCAATGCCATATCCATAGTTTCTACTATTTCGGACAAACTTCAAATGGAACGCAGTAAACCAGGCGGCCAGTACGCAAGTGTAGATCGAATCTCCCGCCCTCTTAACACTTCCTGGGTCAGTTTTATGTCCTGATAAACTTATTATCGCCAATGTCCCCATCTGATAAGTATATAATTCTAAATATACGAAAATGTGGAGCGTACGAAGTGCTGAAGCAAGTGGCAAGACTGAAATAGCAGTGGGCAGGACACATAGCCCATAGCGGTCTTAGTATGAAAGCCTTTAAAAATAAACCAGTACTTCCAGATGAGCAAGCCCAATTTGTAGTTTACGAAGATTCGTCGTTCGATAGTCCCGGGTTCGACTCCTGGTCAATCAGAATAATTGCTTATATTTATATACGGGACACCAACAGAGTACATGTCATGTTAAAAGTTTCTCATTTAAAAATAATTATATATTTATTTGAGCATACATGCACCCTTATTACAGGTGAACCATCTATAAATCATGCATAAAGTTACCATCAAAACAAAATTTTAAATTTAAATCATCAATTGACTAGATTAATACTTAAACAGATAAAAAATTAAAATAATTTGACAACGGATCATCAGGGAACTTAATGTATAACTTAATTTATATAGAATGTAACAATTTGATCAAACATTAAGAGTTAAAATTTAATTTGATAAATAAGAATATAATTCCTCAATACAGCGATAAAATTTGAAATATAGGTACATTTTTTTTTATGGGGGACAATCTTACACAAATCGACCTAGTCCCAAACTAAGCAAAGCTTGTACTATGGGTACTAGACGACGATATACATACTTATATAGATAAATACATACTTAAATACATAGAAAACACCCAAGACCCAAGAACAAATATCCGTGAAAAATGCACAAATAAATGCACTGGCCGGGATTCGAACCCGGGACCTCTAGCTTCGGAGGCAGAGTCACTACCAACTAGGCTAAACAGGCCGTCAATTTAATTTACAAAAGGGTGTATATTATTTGGCATGGGTATTGGTAAACTACATAAATAAATAAAATAAATATTGGGGGACCATCTTTACACATATAAAGTATTTACTTATTTTTGTGAGTTCGTAAGCTGTCGTGGTAGATGTCACAGTATACATGTAGATGTCCAATTGATTGATTGAATTGGTTGATTGTTCCTCAGTCTTGGATGTTTTTTTTTCGTATTTATCTATCAATATAGTTTGAGACTATAGGTAGGTGGATTAATGTAAGATTGTCTACAAGTATTTAGTTATTTATTCATTCTAACCTCCAAGTCTTATTAGTTACTTAGTTTCCTCCTTCATTCTTAAAGAACCCTGAAAATTGCTCCAGCTTTCGTATCGTTACTAAATACTTCAGTCTACGGGCTCAATTGTAGAGCCTCGCCGAAACTGAAATGTCTAAAAATAGACTTTTATTGGACTTTGGAATGAGAAGGTAAGACAGCGAACAATGAACTAACATTGCTCGACTGAATATGATCAACATTATCCTAGCGTTATCCCAGGTAGTTGTATTCTGAGGATGCCCAGGGTCTGCTAGGCGATCTCATGATTGTTGTAGGCACTAATTTGCCATCTGAGTTTACAACCCAAGGGGGAACTAGACCTTATTGGGATTAGGTTTGTCAAGTGAGTGGGCAATTTGACTGTTTGAAGTTCTCAAGCCGCCCGAATGCCTCTAACTTGGCTTAACGACTGCGGTAGACATCAACCGGGATCAACTCGTTCGGGCAAATTAAGGCCGTTGCACAGTTTGTATAAAAAAAAAACACTTTAAAAAAAGGAGTGTATGAAGGATATGTGGATAGAAAAGTTGAAAGGCGAAGACCTTGGCAAACGTACTCAGATCAAATCGGAGACATTCTGCAGAAAGACCAGGTCAAGAGTCTGCATCGGCGCGCATGCATGAAGAATGTTATGAGAGTTCATGAAGTGGAAGTTGTATATCAGGATCTTAGCAAATGGAAATACTACCATGCTTGCTCCCGACTATATCGGCCCTCTGCCGAACACCACCGTTTGTCTGCCACGACCATGACCCCGGCGCAACCTGTGTCCAAACGTCAGTAATTTCGCGTTAGACCCGTATACGATTTTTTTTAGAATGTGTATAAAGTGCGAGAGTTTAAAGTGTCAGGGTTACGGGTCCGTAATTCTTTAAACAGGCATACGGCATGGCCAGTCCTTCTCGCCGCACCTGAGGTGTATTGCGACTCCTTGATACGGAACTGTTGATCGCATCTGCAGTGCCCTCCGCTAAATCAAAGGAACACCCAGAGCGACGCCGTCTCCGGGTTATTGGTAGCACCGGTAAGCGATCCCTCCGAAGATAAATCACTTACCGTTGCTTCCAGGGCGCACCGGCCGGAATCCTTCCCCTTCCCACAAACCCGCCAGGGTCAAGAGGAACTGGAAGAGACCAGACACTCGTTGAAGTTATCCGACTAACGCCCCGTAATTAACATATCTAGGTTAAGCAAAAACAATTATGGATGTACAAATATCCAAAATAAAGATTGTATTTTATTAATCCTATTTATTTTTCCTTCTATAATGTTTTGGTAAAACAATAGGAATATGATAAATGTCAACACCGAATCTCAGCCATTACAAGCTTGCTATTACAAACCTAATTAAAACACCATAATTAAGCAGAAAGAAAAATATTCCCAAGTTAACACCAACAATTTATTTTATAACTCAACGACTCGACAAATTATATTTTTCACGGGCAAGGCGAGAAGGAAAAGCAATTATATCCTGCTCATTTAATTAAGTGTGGTGGCAAGGAATATGAAATATGGACACGCTATTATCATATATCATAAACAAAACCAAAACAGCGGGATATCTTCATTTAGCGAATTTTTTTAAGCTTCCTCGTCAACTCATTAGCGTTGCAATACAACGAGAAAATGCTGCCAGCATCCTCGGCACCATGCCTAATAATCCACTTTTTAACATGTTTTAGTTTTTTTTTTTTTTGTGTTAATTTTACAGTTAATTTAGTTGAAGTTTACTTTTTACATTTGTGTCTGAAATAAATTATTTCCCGAAAACGAAAAGATAGATCAACTTACTTTTCAATACGTTTGTCAGAAGATAATTCATACGTAAATATAGATATCAGCCGATCATCATCATATCAGCCGAAGGACGTCCACTGCCTGAACATAGGCCTCCCTGAGAGAGTTTCACAATGAACGGTCCTGCGCCACACGCATCTAGCGGGCTCCCGAAATATAGATACTCGTATATGAGATTTTAGTTTGGCGAAAATATTAACACCCACGCACAAATCTACAAACACCCACGTATTACCACGTGGGTGTTTGTAGGTTTGCTAATGTTTGACACAATATTTAGAGCAAAATAATCTTTTCGCCACTCTAATATGTACATGGTAAGAAAATAAACAATATCGTTAAGTATACAAGTCCCTTTTTAACCCCCAACGCGCAACGCAAATAAGGGGCATTATTTATTTATTTATAAATTTAACTTGGACTGCGAAACACACCAGTGCATCAATACTGACCCAGCTTCGAATTAAAATCCCGCTTATCCATTATACGTCAGCAACGCATTCTTGCATATTTTGGCCTCACAATGCGGAGACCCGGCGAAAATTTAGAAAAACTTATAGTGGTTGGGAACACCGTAGGCAAAAGATCACGCGGTCGTTTACCAACAAAATGGACCGATCAAGTGAAACACTCGTCGTCCTCCAAATTCTACACAATTGTAAGAGACGCGCTGGACAGAAACCGGTGGAGGCAGGTCATCCGCTCCAGATACAACCCTGATGCTGTCCACGATACTCAGACGTGAGGGACCGACCCAGAGAGAGAGAGAGAGAGAGAGAGAGGGAGATAAATTTAACATGACATGTGTATGTATATCTGTGTCTGTCTGTAGCATCGTAGCTTTTAATCGGTTAAATCGATTAGAACGTGCAATTTTTTATTTGAAAGCAGGATTTCTAGCGATGGTTCTTACACATATTTTTATCAAAATATTCTAATTCTAATATGGGTTACTCAAATATTCTAAGTTGACAGTTATTGTAATTTAGCAGCATGATTAACCATTGGTACTCGTACCAGAAATAATAATGTTAATGCCATATCTTTATATTACTGCAAATAACTGTTAAGTGCATTTATCATTTCGAGAAAATTAATTTTAAAGTGTGAATGATTGTTCTTACGTGAAATCGAAAGGTAAGGCGTGTTGTATTCATAGCATAATATAAAAAAAAAGAAAACAATTGTTTAATATTACATAGCGCAAAGAATGCTGTGCCCTTAAGATTGAAGATTAAACACAATGTAAATAAAAGAGTCGAGCATTTCACGAGGTTTAATAGGTATCGCCTGCTTGTTTTTAAAAGTATCTGTCATCGCCGCTGGTTTCGGAAGTTATTATTTTCATAGACTAGACTACTAGAAAAAAAACCGGCCAAGTGCGAATCGGACCAGCGCACGAAGGGTGCCGTACCGCCTGGTCTATAAAAAGAGTCCGACTCGCACTTGGCAGGTTTTTAATATTTTTTGTTATAGCGGCAACAGAAATACATAATCTGTGCAAATTTCAACTGTCTAGCTATTACGGTTCTTGAGATCTAGCTCGGCGAGTGGTAGCCATGAAAAAGGGCTAAAATATCACGTTTTTTGTATGGGAGCCCCCCCTTAATTATTATTATTATTTAGTTTTTTGTATTTGTTGTTATAGCGGCAACAGAAATACACAAGGACAGGCCCCGGTCTTTTTGGGCAGTTACTGCACACTGTGTCTTTAAACGCATGTTCAAATTATAATTTAGCAGTAATTAGAAATAGTGAAATGTTTGGTGTACATATTTAATGAGTTTATAAATAAATAAAACAATTTGTAAAAATTTCAACTGTCTAGCTATTACGGTTCTTGAGATACAGCCTGGTGACAGACGGACGGACGGACGGACAGCGAAGTCTTAATAATAGGGTTCCGTTTTTACCCTTTGGGAAAACGCGCTCGCCAGTCGAGAACCTTTTCGCCCCAACGGTCGTCTACCCCCCGTGGCAGTATGATTTACCACAACTGTGAGTGTCGATGGCTCTTTGCAAAAAAACTATTATATACCCCTTAGAGTGTTTTATTTGCAGATCAATAAATAAAATCATGTGTAGTACACTTTGCCGATTCTTCCCAAACATTATTCAATTACAAATCATACTTTAATCAATGACATTTTTGTAATGGTACGTCGTATCGAAACATGGGCCTTAACAGGTTTCAGAGTTCGAATACTAAACTTCGATATTAGAATCTCATTTTTGACATAAGTAGGAGTAATAGGACGATATTATCTTCTTCGTACATCACTGCGAAACGGGAGGCGTTAAAGCAGAGACGGTACTTATTCGCGCCGACTGTACCAAAGTAATGGCTGTGTAAGTTAATTAGTAATCTCGCCTTCATTAAACATAATTAAGATAACCTCGTGAGCGACACTTCAAATGGATGTAAGGTTACAGAGAGGTGGCACAGCTAGGGTTGCCATGCTTTTTACGGTCCTGTCTGGTAAAATTTTTACGTGTCCGGCCTGTTCGGATTTGCAAAGTAACCATCGACTTATAACAACAGTACAAAGAACAAAACGATACCATAAATAACGTCAAGTTCGGATTTTGAAGTTAAGGGCCTGGTAAAAATGGGTATGGCCTTCTTTTTGGTCAAAATGTACGGCTTTTTTAACGCCATGTCTGACTTTTGAAGGTTAGGGCCTGGCAGCCCTAGGTACAGCTGGATGTCAACTCGTTGATGCTTGGAGTACTATTGTAAAGTAAAAGAGTAGGTTTCCCTTTGGAATAGGGGGTCAATGGCAGCTGAGTTTGTGATATTAGGACTAATAAACGTATATTCATTGGATGGGTGACTGCTTTCAGTGGTTACTTACTGTGCGCTCCCGTACTTTGGAAGGCACACTAAGCCGTTCATCCCGGCTGCTGTCTACGACAGCAGTCGTTAAGTCAAGTTAGAACTTCTAACAGTCAAGTTGCCCCCTCACTTGACAAGGGGGTTCGAATCGAAGTTGCACCACGTCCGTAGGGAGTACCCACCGTTACCCTGCACATGACCCCTGGGTGCTAAATGTGAAACAAACTGGCAACTGTGCTTGTTTTCTCGAAGATCTCACGGTTCGAAGTAAATGCCGTACGATTATTAGTTCTATCGGCCTGTTGAGCCTAGTGGTAGTGACCCTGCCTCCGAAGCTAGAGGTCCCGGGTTCGAATCCCGGTCAGGGCATTATTTGTGCATTTAGCTCGGATATTTGTTCCTGGGTCTTAGATGTTTTCTATGTATTTAAGTATGTATTTATCTATGTATATAAGTATGTATATGGTCGTCTAGTACCTATAGAACAAGCTTTGCTGAGTTTGGGACTAGGTCGATTTGTGTAACATTGTCCCACAGTAAAATAAAATAAAATTATAACAATTAAATTCACGTATACATTAATTATATTTCAATATCATTCCTTTCCACTCACGCGTCACGCAAACACACCGATTCACCGATTTGCGGTTACTGGATTTTTTTCCGCATTGAACAAATACCAAAGCTGCCGACTAAGGCGAGTGACACGACTGTCAGTATCAATAAGAACAGCTCAAGCGGGATTTGCAAGAGACGCTAAAGTGGCAAAGGAAATGAGTGGAGTAGAAAAACAAACGGAGAAGAAAAACCAGCGGAAATTACAATATTTACAATGCCATGTAAGGCGATATCTATATTATATACCAAGAGGATAGGGTCTGGCAAAGTTTGGAGTCGGTGTTTTTTTTTGTTAATTTTTTTTTATAGACAACGACGGTGGCAAACAAGTTAACGGCCTGCCTGATGGTACACAGACACTGCTGTGTCTAGCCTGTAGACATCTGTAAGGTGACTTCCTGATTTGGCGGGGCGGAAGCGATATGTCATAGGTATTTTGCTCTTTGACGTGAATTTACCGATGTGAGATTTCCTCACTTGACGAAATACTGTCAGTAATACGTTTGCGCAGTAGTAATACCATGCGCAGAAGTGGGGCAGTACTGCATTAGTACCGGTTGACACTGACAGCTGCCAGTTTTCTCATATCGTACCGCCCCCGCATCGACAAGTCAGGAAGGCGCCTAACTCTAGAAGTCACAAACGCGTTGCGCACTCTTAGCTGACTTGAACTGGCTACCATTGTTGACATTTAGAGACATACAAATTTCCCTCAACACAGCGCATCCTCGGAAGCTTTGGCGACCTTACTCACCACCAATAACACACAACCACGTACCTAAAGAGCAAGTAGTGTTGTTATTATGGCTGCGGTCTTCTGTACGGTGGAGGTACTTCCCCAGTTGGGCTGATCCAAATATGAGCGAGATGACATTTTGCTGTGCCCTTCCTCTCTCTGATAACCCTAAACCTCGGGCCCGCTATAACATTACCCCAAGTTGAACAATAGGCACTATATTTAAGGATTCTATGTCCCCTAGATGGAGAAGACGGTACCCATGGTTACTCTCGAAGTTAAGGACAAGTTTCAAGTAAAATTTGAGGTTTCTCCGCTGTTTTCAGCAGCACAATCAATTTCGGTGTTAAGTTACATTGGTGGGTCAGTGACCTCAAAAGCTTATTCGGGCGTTTCTTCACCCCTTTTGAGTATTCAAATATCTATCACTTTAAAAGAGAGAACTTTATATCGCATTTTAAATTGAAAATGATAAAATATATACTTACATTTTTACAGTCAGAGTATCAATTCGACACCTAATTTACATATGCATTCAACTTGATATATCACTCCCCCGAGTGGTGTCGGATTGAAATAGCGCCCCCTTTTATCCCATGGGTGTCGTGAGGGATGATCATGGGTGGGAATAGAGTTGAAGTGTGTTATATGCACTTATCATTCGGCATTCACAATTCGCTTTGGATTTGACATATCAATATTTCGCGAGCTGGCTTCGACACGCTACGACCTAAAAGCGAATGGAATGCATGACTAACCTAAAACAGCCGCGCTAAAAATAAGCTCCACATGGGATCTGATAGCTTTTTGACAGTGCGAGCCACATAGGTCTCTGGTAACATTTATGTGGGATTGGTACTTTTTGATAGCTCTGTAAGGTGCTGGCTGGTAGATGATGAATAAAGGACGTTCGAATGTAGTTTGAATTGCTTTGGAATGGCGAATGAGTTGACGGATGACGGAGTGTGTAAGACGAACGGAAAGAAGCAAGACGTGGCAATTTTTATTTACGAATTAAAGCAGACGTATTCAAAAGAGAATTTCATTTATTTCTACGTGGACCCAGTCCAGGGTCCTACATTTATTTATAAATGAAAATATTTTTGGTGGGATCTAATATACACCATTTTTGTTTGCGATCCCTCGGTGTATGTCCGTCTGTCACAGGCAGTTTTAAAAATCTGATATCAAGCAAGCCACTGAGTCAACAAAAATTTGTCGGCCTGTTTAGCCTAGTTGGTAGTGACACTGCCTACGAAGCTAGAGGTCCCGGGCTCGAATTTTATATGTATTTATGTATATAAGTATGTATATCGTCGTCTAGTACCCATAGTGCAAGGTGTGCTTAGTTTGCGACTAGGTCGATTTGGGTAAGATCGTCCCCCAATATTTATTTATTATTTATAATTATGCAAGTAATTCAGTAAAATAAACTCGTCTGAACTTATAAAAGGGATATATTATACTCAGCACGTTCAGCCACAACCCACTGGAAGGTCATTTGTGATCCTTGCACGATTTATATGGGTTAGTACAGTAATCCGTATCTCATGTTTGTGTCGCACCGCATACATGGGATTACCGTGAAATATTACTTGGAAAGTATTTCCTCGTGCAAAAATAGTCGAAACCAGAGAGGTAGACACTGAGGAATTCTCGCTCATATTAAGAACCGCCTAATTTGGGGAATAATATGAGACTTATCCAACAAAATAAATTAATGGAGAATATAAAACTTACAATAAGGAAATACCAATTAAAACTAAAACTAAAGGTAAAAAATTTGCTCAGATCGCTGCCAGTCGGTATGCCCAGAAGGCTGGCAGCATTACCACGTTGTATGGCAATTCTGATCCTCTGGGCGAGGTAAAAGCGAGCCTTCTGGTCACGCGAAGCCTCGACCAAGCGCTTGCATAATGCAATGTAGATTCGTTGCGCGCCCGGTACCCACAGTCCGAGGGTCTTTACGCCGAATGGCTCAAATATGAAGTCACAAGCCTCTTCCATTTTGGGAAGTAATGTAATACTTCTACAAAAGATTCATCATCATCATCTAGATCCACCAGACATCCACAGACCATCAAAACAGAGACCTAAATGGCATTAATATTCATACATGTATATTTTCATTGTATCACGTCTAGAAAATTAGTAAAAACATGGTGCCGTGTTGAACTACACATTGTAAATATTCTTAATTTATTGTTTCTATACTCAGATTTACTTATAATAAGTAGATTAAGTATTATCACTGCAATAAGCATACTTTGGGGAAAAAATGACCGACTGTCGAGTTTCTTTCGGCGTTTCTTCTCGGCAGTGGTCTTCTTTTGCAGAAACGCTAGTAGATTTTGACTTGTAAAAGTGCCTTTCGGCCTACTTGCAGGATAAAGTTCATTTATTTATTTCATCCTAGCGTTATTTTCAGTACAGTTGCATCCTGAAGGATGTCTGAGTCCGCTACCTAATCCCAGGAATTGGCGTAGACACTAGTTTTTACGGAAGCGACTGTCATCTGACCTTCCAACCCAAGGGGGAAACTAGTCCATTCATTCGCATTACAGAAGATTATTCTATGTTAATCTTAAATGAAAGTCATCATCATTATCCTAGCGTTATCTCAGTACATATGCATCCTGAAGGATACCCGCGTTCTACTTTGCTCGTGTTTTCACGGAGAATACGAAGTTTCCCGAAGATGAGACCAGGCTAGGTCGATATTTCACCCTCGTAAACCTCTATATTGTAAATTTAATTAAAATCGTTCTAGCGGTTTTCGATATTTCAATTACCAACAAATAAATATAAAAAAAATATATCATTACTACTTTACATTTTAAGAAATTAGAGTCAACAAAGAACATGCAATTAAACCAAAATTTCATTGTTAGACTAATCACTAAAAACGAGAACACTACAGAGTGTCCCACTCAAAGTTACAAGTTCACTAACAACATTATTTGGAAACAAGTTCAAATGAGTAATACTTGGATATATTTGCAAATCAACCTGAAACGGTGTCCATTGTGTGTGACGGTCAGAGACAAGAAATAATAATTCACGACATTAGAATTATTAAAATTTCAGAAAACTGTATTTTAAAAACAATAACTACTAGTTTAGCCGCAAAAAGGACAGTCGTAAAAAATGTGTTAGCATCATTTAGTAAAAAAACTGAGTTTAAGGTAGACAATAGGTCCTTAGTTACTTACCATAAAGATATTTCGAAAGAGCAGGTAGTTGACAGTTCTAGTGACTTATTTCAACATTTAATTAATAAACAAAAAACTTTGCAAACAACCCTAGACAACACAGTTTGGAGTAGTATAACTACAACAACATATGTAGCTAGTTTTTCGACAATAATAACATGTATTATTATAGGGATACTTATATATTACTTCGGTCCACAGGTGGTGCAGAAACTACGAGCGCTGGTGGCAGCGAGACAAACATGGAAGCCAGAACCAGGAAGCAGCAGCACCCCTGACCTCCCACGCAACCGGACATTATTATAAACACCTTAACTTATCATCTGTGGATTCTTCGGTCCAAGAAAATACATATGATGAATGGAATTCCTTTGTAGATAACATCGAAATAAGAAATAGCAACCACCTTTGTGTACTACATGTTAATATACGCTCATTATTAAAAAACTTTTCCCAACTTGAGTATTTAATATCTACCTGCCAGCACACAATACATGTTATTGTTACAACGGAGGTTAACATAAAGGATGAATGCAAAAACCTATTCCAACTGGATAACTATGATATGTATACGGAACTTCGACAACACAGACGAGGAGGCGGCGTGATAGTCTACGTACATAACACCCTGTGCTTCACGAGACATACGGTACCTACCTACTATTCCGAGTGCATTATAGGTGAAATTCAAACAACGTATAAAACTAAAATCGGTTTATGTGCGGTATATAGACCCCCGAACCTAAACAAACCGGCGTTTGTCGAAGAAATTACGCGTATTATTGGACAGTATCCAAGTGAGTACTCTTATGTTTTACTAGGAGATATGAATATTAATCTGTGTGAACGATCTCTTATACGGACGCAGTATTTAAACTCTTTAAGTGAAATGGGATTAGTCTGTGGTATCTCGCAATATACGCGTGTCGAAACAAAAGGCGATATGTTAACGAAATCGTGCATAGACCATATTTTCTTGCGCGCGGTCAACTATCGAGAGGTACATACGGCAGTTATAAACAATGCATTCGCTGACCACTACATAACCGGTTGCGCTGTTGTGCATACCTCCAGTAAAAATACTTCAAAGCCTATATATAAAAACATGTTAGACACTAAGAAATTAGAATATGAATTACGTAAAATAGAATGGGACTCTGCCTTGGATCTTGTTTACCCAAATGATATTTTCAAATATATTACGGACAAGTTTAGTGACGTATATAATAAATGTATGAAAAGTTGTAAAATAAAAACAGGGAAACGACAGGAATGTAAATGGGTTAACAATCGTGTTATTAGTATGAGCAAGAAAAAACATGAATTGTTGCAAATATATAAGCAAGACGAAAATAATAAATCAAATAGGTTATTATATAATAGGTACCGGAATCTAACAAATAAATATATCGAGAAAACTAGAAATAATTATATTAAGGAAGATATACTTAATAACTTTAAAAATCCAAAGAAAGTTTGGGAAATAATAAACAATATCTGTGGCAGAGTCTGTAAATCTGTTGATGATGTAATATTAAAACACTTTAAAGGTGAAACCAAACTAATATGTAACACTTTTGCCTATGGCTTTAATAATAATGTCCAAAACATCTGTTCTACTTGCGATGTAAAGCTATTACCTAATAACAAATACCTAACAGAGTCAAATGTATCAATGAGGCTAAAAAAAGCAACTAACGATGTTATAAAAAACTAATTATACAGATGAATAAAAAGAAAAACCCTGGTATAGATAAAATACGTGTAAGGGACCTTTTATGTATTAGTGATGAGATTACACCAGTAATTACACATCTGATAAATGCATGTATCTCCACGTCCTTATACCCCGATGCGTTGAAAGTAGGTATTATTAGGCCCATTCATAAAAAAGGTTCTTATAGTGAGGTGAACAACTATAGACCCATCACTATTTTACCAAGCATTGATAAGATAGTTGAGAGGTACTTCGAATCTGAGATAACGAATTTCCTAACGACAAATAGCCTTATTAATGAAAGACAATATGGATTTCAAAAGGGTAGGAATACCACTCAACTACTTTCTACTTTCATCAATGAGGTCAACCAGCACTTGAATGATAGGAATCAGGTGCTGGTTGTCTTCATTGACATCAGCAAGGCGTTTGATACGCTAAATTATTCAACGCTTTTTTCAAAATTAAAACAGATTGGTATACAGGGCCCCACGCTAGACTGGTTCCGTGACTATCACACAAATCGTAACACCGTGGTACGCGTAAATGGACAAGATAGTGACGCTATTCCTACGCTTCAAGGAACAGCCCAAGGATCAATTTTAAGCCCAACCGAATACCTAATTTACGTGAATGATATGTGTAACCTTTTCACTGAGGGCTCTGTATATCAATTTGCAGACGATACTTTTTATTTTTTTAATTTATTTAGGTAAACAAACAGTCGCTACAAAAAAGCTTAGATAGATTTCTTAAAATAAAGGTTTACAATATGTGTGACCAACACCGTTCACCACTTATTAATTAAAATTGATTGTATCACTCGGAGCTATATGTGCGAGTCACAGTAGCCCCTAGCGCCTCAACGACATTAATCAGTAGGTATGAAGGAAAGGAAATTTCTATGATATTGTCACAATTTGAAATCAAAACATTTATGAAATCGTAAGGCCTATTGAGTATGACACTTATATTACTTGTACAAAGTGTAAGTAATAATATATATCTAATTTTACAACAGCTAAGAGAGTTTTTAAATTACTGTGTATCTTCAAGTATATCTTTTATAAGCTTTTTGTATACACCAACTCTGCAACCAAAAATGTCTACCTGATTGAAGCGTGTGTTGTAAGCATAGACCAGTCGGCGCAGAGGAGCGCGCTCACCGGCGTTAGTGCGGCAGCGGCCGGTCACGAACAGTCGGTGAGGGCGCGCCTCTCGTTGTCTACTAGAGTTAGGTACTTTAAAACTAAGCTTGTTATTGAGGGCAATGCAGTCATATTGATTGTTGCACAGGCCGTATAATACCATTGCCTCAAGCAGCATACGTCTGGATTTTAGCTCTAATAAACTATATTTGTTTAGCAATTGCGAATAGGATAATCTCTTGTGATAACATCGAAAGTGCATTGTTCTTAGAAACTTTTTTTGAACAGATTCAAGGGCATCCGAGTATTTATTATAGTAGGGGTTCCATACTACAACTGCGTGCTCTAATTGAGACCGAATTAAGGATTTAAATAACTGTATATAGGTGCTTGGACGTCGAAACTCCGTACTAGATCGCATGACAAAGCCATACATTTTGAATGCTTTATTGATTATGGAATCTACATGTAAATCGAGGTGCAACTTAGAGTCAAGTGTGATACCAAGGTCCCTTATGGATTGGACTTCTGCTAATCTTGTGTTACATAAGGTGTAAGATTTATTAATTATTAATCGTTTTTTAGTGAACTTGATGAGTTTGCATTTATCTAAGTTAAGTGCAAGTTTGTTTACAGAACAATAGTCAGAAAAAACGTTTAAATCCTGTTGAAATTGATTAGAATCATTTTCATTACGGATTGTGTGGTAAATTTTTAAGTCGTCTGCGTATAGTAGTATATTACAAAATGTAAAACATTTACTTATATCATTGATAAATAGTGTAAATAACAGTGGGCCCAAAATGGACCCCTGTGGCACCCCAGAACTTACTGTCAAAGCGTACGATTCGGAACCATTTATTGTTACTTTCTGTGTACGATTCGTAATATAGGACTTAAACCATCGCCACAGGTTACCCCTTATACCATTATAGGCAATTTTTTCTAATAATAGTCTGTGATCCACCCTGTCAAAGGCCTTCCGGAAATCGGTGTATACGCTGTTTACTTGCGTGTTGCTGTCTAAGCTTTCGAAAAGATATGATGTGTAAACAAGAAGATTGGTTGTTGTTGATCGATGTTGTACAAAACCGTGTTGATATGGAATTATCTGATTATGTAATTTAGGGTAAATCAGCTTGTGTACTATTTTCTCAAATACTTTTGACAGTGTGGATAAAATTGATATAGGTCTATAATTTTCTACCATGTTTTTGGAACCATCTTTGTGTACTGGAACTATATTTGCAGTTTTCCATATGGAAGGAAAGACACCCTCATTCAGACATTTGTTAAATAAAATAACGAGGGGTGGTGTTATAGACTTTACTGTGTTTTTTAGAAATACGGGGGGAATGTTGTCAGGCCCCTGGCCTTTCGATAAATCAAGATGTGTTAACTCGTACGAAATCTGACTACTAGTGATGTGTAGGTTGTGTATATTAACATTGGATGTAGGGTTATTTTCGGGAACATCAAGGCTATCAGTTACTGTGGAAGGTTGATAAACAGACTGAAAAAATGCTGAAAACCTGTTACAAATTTGAATGGAGTCATCTGAGCTTATGTTTTGATAAGTCATTGTATTGGGTATATCAGAAGAGTGGTTCCGATTTGAAATATATGTCCAAAAGTATTTTATGTTATCGTGTATACTATTTTCAACTCTTTCCAGATATTTACTGTAGCACTTACACGTCTCGGCTTTAAATCTACTTCTTAATTTTGAGAATTCTTCATAATCAATTAAATTGTGGTAAATTTTCCATTTTGTCCATGCCCGATTTTTGTTTTTATATATATGTATTAATGCAGGGGAGAACCAGCACGGAAAATGGTTAGAATGTATTTTTTTGTAGGGGACGTGTTGTTTTTTAATCTTGTAAATGTGTTCGTAAAACAATGATACAGCACGTTCAGCCGGTAATTGATCTAAGAGGGCTTGCCAAGGAATCGTATCAATATCTTCATTAATTTTAGTATAATCAGCTTTATTAAAACAGTACCTATATGACGATTTTGGGGAGCAGTTTTTATTATGATTACTAGGAAAGGACACAACAACGTAGAATGGTGGATGATGGGCGTCCGGGGGAACTAAGGCGACTGGGGCAGGCTTGCAAGTGCAATCGCCGTTATCAGTGAGAAATAAATCGAGAATTTTACCTCGCGCGTTTAAGTACACGTTACGTTGGGTCAGGTTGAATAAAGACATCAGTTCAATAAGACACTTGTAGCGGGGGGACTCGCGTTCAATCGAACATAATGTTGAGTAATTTCCACAGTCTCGCCATACCAAAGATATATACTTGCTTGGTCACACACGGTAAGAATGTAAGCGAGGCTCAGGCGATGATGCAATGTAATTTCGATATTCTATGTAAATGGGCGCATGATGTGGGTCTGGTTATCAACGCCAATAAAACCAAACTGTTACATATATACTCCCCCTACGTTAAAGCTGATAGCCCTGTAACTATAGCACATACACACACCTGCTTGCACAACCGGCCAGCGACGTGCGCGTGCGCACCACTCGAGCTGGTGGACCACCACACCTACCTGGGCCTCGTCATCGACAAGAGCTTCAACTGGAAGCCTCATGTTGATTATATATGTAACAAGTTGAGATCATTTTGAGCCAAAATAAACATACTTAGGTATAAAATACCGTATAGTGTATTAAGGTTGCTATATTTGTCGCTAGCCGATTCAATAATAAGCTACGGCATGAGTAGCTATGGACGTACATACAAAACCAACGTAAGCTGCATATACAACCTACAATTGAGCATACTTAAAACTATTGTACCTAAATACATGAAAAATAAACTTAAGGACGAGTCCAGCGTATTTAAATACTGCAAAGTAATGTCAATATTTAAAAAAATTAATATGTCTATAGTTCTCGAAAACTATGATAAAATAAAATCATTAAAAACTCGAATTAGACTAAAACAATTACGTAACTTAGATTATCAGCCTAGATATATTCTAGCTAACTATGTAAATATATATGGCAGGAGGACGTGGGAGTACATGCTGCCTAACTTTCTAAATAGTATACCAGAAGATACACACAAGTGTCCTTAAAGACAAAAAATCATGCAAGAACGCATTAAAAAGATATTTTCTAACTGACAGCGAGGTGTAGTTTCTGGAGTGTATCTTCAATAACTACATATAGTTGTATCGTAATTGCTTGGGTATATAAGGATTGTGATATTATTGTTGTGAGCGGTGCGATGCATTCGCGTCACGCATAAACCTTAAATAGGTTTCTGTGCGCGTCTATAAGTTTGTATTGAAATGTGTAATTTTTTTGTTATATAAATAAATAAAAAAAAAAAAACCGCCCATATATGCGCGGCCTAGACGTCCAGCCCGCATTACAACTTTATGATCTGAGGACTACTCCCAGTCCCAGCCCTCTTGAGATGCGCCAGAATGTTCACGTGCGTTGAACATGCCTACATAGAATCAGCATCAAGATTTGGGACAAGAAACTGCACAGATGCTGACAGAGCGGGCAAAGTACGAACTACGTTTTGTTAAATTGACAATATACATGTTAAATTAAGATAATCATTATTACCACCCACATATGTAAAAATCTGTATAAATAGCTTGTAAATTTGTAAATAAAGTCTCTTTGAGTTTGGACGTTGCTGTTGTCATTCCTCTCACTGTGGTCAAGACACCTTTAACCGTAACAGTCACATGAGTCTGTGTGATTGGCAGTGAGATTATCCCACTTTACGCTTTCCGTCTGTTGCCTTAGGTCTCTTGGTGCAGACATCCCGCATTTATTATACTTATATATATGTATATTTTAACCTATGGTTAGGGCTAGGCATTGTAGGGCTTTAGGGTTGTCTAGGGTTGTTAGGACGATAGGACAGTTAGCTTGGTAGGCTACAGCTCTTCCCATAGTTTGTTGGTAAAATCACCTACTTGATTTTACACTATAGGATACTATCGAATAACTGCAAAGTTGTACACAGCAGGGATATTGCGTGAATTTTAAATAGTACGGCCGTTTTATTCGGTATTTGATCCGAACCATATCAATACGTATATAACCCAAATTTAAATTAAGAGAACCCCGATAAACAAGATAAAATATTAGTGAGAAAACATTGTGATGGAACGTTTCTGTCTCAAAATACACTCGTTACTAGTCATCGTCTTTTAGCCGTATAAATAAATGGTCCTTCAGACGGGATTTTGTAATTGAAGTTTACATTTTGTATATTAAGAAACAAAACCCCTACATATATTGAAAAAGCTGAGAGCATCCACCGAGTTGCTGTCAAGAGAATTAAACTCGACACGTATATATTATTTGCAAAACCATAGTATAGGAAAAAAACAGTAAGGCAAGGTTATGCAAAAAATATTATAGCGAATATTTATAGTTTTTTATTTTATTTAGAATAATGGTAATTGTATCATCATCATAATTATCAGCTTATATTATTATATCCTACTGCTGGATACAGGCCGCCTTCGTAGATGAGAGGCAATGAGCAGTATGGTCCCCACACTAGCCTAGATCTTTATCTATAGAATACAGGAAAAACTATAGAAAGTATATAGGTCCAATAGCTATTAAATTATCGTTAAACAACTGTCATGCACCAACAAAAGGATGTAAGTTTTGTGAGTTTCCTAAGAAGATACGACTTTTTTAAATCAAAGTATAGGATAGTGCTTTTAAATGTGGAGCAGTAGTGTAGTAGGTACGGAACTCTTCATTGTGCGACTCGCACTTGGCCGGTTTTTAATATTAATCTTCTAAGAAATATTCCAAAAAAATATGTGAGATTACTTTTTATCCAAGTGCGCAACGCAAAGTAGGGTAATGCAGTAATGTGTTTATCAATCCAATATACCTATGTATGTAATGTTTATCCTTTGTGGCAGGGGCCGAACGCAAAATCGGTACTTTGATGATTCTTACGATTCTATATTTGATGAAGTATAACGTTTCAGCTTCGGCAAAATTGCTTGTTTATATCCGTCCGGCGGTTTCAGATTTCCCGCTGTTCTCCTCTACAGGTCGCATTTCTTAACAGATTCTCGTGAAATTTTATGAACAGGTTAGATTATTTTATAAAAATATTATGAGACAATTTTTGGAAATTTTGGAATGTGTTAAAAAAATAACATTTTTTCCGCGAGGTCTACAGATCACCAATAGTTTTTAACTGTCATATAATTTGTTATTAATTAAATATACACGCACATAATGTAAACAGCTATTAATATAACAAGACCACATTAGACGATAATAGTTAATTTGTCGTTGTATGATAACTGTATCAACACTGTCTACTATGCTAACTTGGAGAGGAAAAATTCCTAATATCAAAGGATCTGGCGTCTTTCAAAGATACAAACAAAGGCGAAACCCGAGCGCGAAATTGTCAAACGTCTGAGAGGTGAGAAATATCTCCCGTATTTGTGAGGGTTTTATTAAAATTGGAACCTTTGACGAGAATGACATAAAGTAAAGAAAAAACACAATTTTTTCGATTGGTATTCTATTTGATTACTGGGGCTGGTACTAATCTGTGAATATATACCAAACATGAATATATATGGCGCCAGCAGCAGTCATCCCATATAAAGTTCTCCAATTTGCCATACAATCATATCTTAATAATAAAAAAAACTTTAACAGAAAATTTTGGTACAATACGTCAAATACGTGCTAAAATAGTCACGCTCACGTGTTATGCACTAACAAGAGTTTTGTATATCAAAAGAATATGTTATGTTGGAAACAAACAGTGCAGTGGTACTTCCTGATTTGTCGATGCGGGGGCGGTAAGATATGAAAAAACTGTCAGCTGTCAGTGTGAAATAATAGGAACGCAGGACTACCCCACTTCTGCACATAATATTACTACTGGCAGTATTTCGTCAAGTGAGGAAATCTCACATCAATAAGCTCACGTCAAACAAAATCATTGGCCTTGTTCATCTATGAAAATATTATTTAAGCACTGTCCAGATTTGAGGTGCGGCACTTAAGGATGATTCACAGTAGGCCGTTCCATGTCCGGGCCGGCCCGTATTCTTCTAGAGAAATACGCCGACCGTTGCGTTTGCTGTCATAGAAAACGGGCCGGCCCGGACGCGGAACGGTCTACTGTGAATCATCCCTTACAGAAATGACCGATACTCCCGAGAGTTACCACCGTATAACTGACACGTAAATATCTCGCCCGAAGTTGAAAGAAGAAGAGCTGCCCGCTGGTGTCTTAATTCTCGCCTGTGGGATAAGAGAAAAGAAAATAAATACCTATGATAAATCAATCCCATCCCGCCTAGTCAGGAAGTCGCCGTACACGCAAAGATATACTTTTATATACAACGATGGTTGTGAATAAGCATAGGGTCTGCCTGATGGTAAGTAGACACCCTATTCCATGAACGCTTGCGATTCCAAAGCAATCGCATACGTGCTGCCAACCGTTTTTGTTCTGATCCGTTATATTGCTAGTTAGAGAGACAAATGCAAAACCCTCACTCTTACTCAACACAGGACCCTGGCAACCATATTCATGACCACCAGGTACACAATACGACATAACTAAAGAGCAAGAGTGGCAAGTGGGGACAAGTACTTTTAGTAAGACCATATTGTCTGGATAGAGCATGAGAAGTTTTGAAAAGTATTGAAACACAATCATACAACAACATTTTTAACTTTACAGAAGCTAGTTATTACTTCTGTACTGAAATTACCTCAATTCGTATTGGAAAATTTTCATTCTGTTATGAAAACTTTCAGAAACATCTGGCTTGTAATTTTGTGTAAAGTTTCTGATGTTGCGGTTCAAGCGGGTCTTTTTGACTCGACGTATTGATTTGTTAAGAAATTCACTTTACGTTGTCTCAAAAGTTAGGGCAGAGCAAATGTTCCCTAAATTATATTTATTCTCTCGGAAAGGTATCGAGTGTTAAGGTACTCACAAGCTGAATAGCCTATTTACGTCCCACTGGTGGGAACATGCCTCCTCTCAAATATTAAAGAAGTTAACAAGGTCCTCGTACCTTGACATAAAGTTAACACTTTCAACGTCGGATACCTTAGCTGTAATAGCAGGTAGGTTTACAAAATGCACTAAAAGCGTCAAACTGGCTCGTTTCAAAGCCTTCTGCCAGTCATTCTACACATGCAGCCAATGGGTCAACCATACCAAAAAGCATACAGTGCAGTGCAGTACGAGTCCAGTATAACAATGAATATAGGGCACTGATGGGACTGCCGCGGCATTGCAGCGCATCAGGAATGCTTGTCGAGGCAAACATAGACTTACATGGTATAAATAATTTATACCCAAAAAAAAACCGACTCAATTTTGTCCTGGCTATGCCACAATTTGTGGTTTCCGTGAGCCTATGCCTTTATTTTGCATTACTTACAGAAAATACCGAAATCGGCATATGCGTGCCTATCAAATTCGAAGAGTTCCCTCGATTCCTCCTAGATCCCATCATCAGACCTTCACCAAATTTATATGGGACCAATGTCGGGGTCATCATCATCATCATCATGTCAGCAGAAAGACGTCCAATGCTGGACATAGGCCTCCCCTAAAGACTTCCACAATGACCGGTCCTGCGCCACCCGCATACAGCGGACACCCGCGACCCTTACCAGGTCATCAGTCCACCGTGTGGGGGGCCTGCCCACACTACGCCTTTCGGTACGTGGTCGCCACTCGAGAACCTTTCCGCCCCAACGGCCATCGGTTTCTACGTGCTGCCCACTGCCACTTAAGTTTAGCGATTCGAAGGGCTGTATCGGTTACCTTGGTACTGCTGCGGATAACTTCATTCCTGATGCGATCACGCAGAGATGTCGGGGTACCTGCTTTGAAACAAAAATTAGAACTATCAAAATCGGCCAACGTGGTCAAGAGTTATCGGGGAACATACATACATAAAAAAAGAACAAGCAAACATGGAGACGAACTGAGTACCTCCTTCCTTCTATTGAAGTCGGTAAAAAAAGAGATCAGTGTATCAAAAAGAGGAAAAGTGTGTGAGGTTGTAATTCCGAACATACTTCAAAAACTTATCCTTCAGTGCATATAATGGCCCTTTAGAATATATATAGCTTATATTTTACCCAGCCGCTTTGTCTGGAACTCTGTTATTATGGGTACAAGAAATGCAAAAATGATATAAAATCATACATTAAGTAAGATAAAACTCAAGTTGTTCGTTAGCAAACTTTATGTTGCTCACTTGTTAGTTTTACATTTGGCAAAATAAATTTACAAGGAATAAAGGAGATACAAGCAGGTACTTTTAAAATTTTGTTATAAGAGCTCTGTTAGACACGGACGCTTAATAATTAGGTGGTAGAGCTTTTCTATCGTTTCCTTCAATTAAATAACGAGTTCATAGCAACCTTGTAAAACTTGTCATATAAAGATATATTTTGAATGGCATATTTTTGCTTTCGATCTATAAGAGACGAATCAGTCCATCATCAATATCGTCACCATCAGGCCACCACTATAAGGCCCACCACTGGGCACTGGCCTCGTTTCATAAATGAAAGGCAGCAGGCAGTTAAGTAATCCCCACGCTGGTCTAGAGTGAGATGAGGACTTCACATAAAGTTTTGAGTTTATTTGCAAATGTATACAGTGTTAAATACAATGATTTCCTTCACCGAAAAGGTAACGGTAAATATCAAGTGATATTTCATATATAAGTATTTGTCGGCCTGTTTAGCCTTGCTGGTAGTGACACTGCCTCCGAAGCTAGAAGTCCCGGGTTCGGATTCCGGCAAGGGCATTTGTTTCTGTGGTGAGCAGAAAGAAACATTTGTTCTTAAGACTTTGTTGTATTTAAGAGTTTGGAGACACAGAAGTGTAGAATCAGTGGTTTTTCCGTTAAATCTGAGTTAATTAATTTTCTTTTGTGTTGATATTAATATCTAAAGTTTACTAGTAGAAAATGCTTATTGCAGTATATATTTGTACTATATTTTAATGCTCAATAATAAGTGAGAAAAAATTGCATAAAGAACGAAAATTGTATTACTCGTACCTGCAACAACTTCCATTGGTCTATTTTTTTTTCTGATTTCCCCCGGGTCCTACGGTACATTGATTGCTCTGAGGTTTTCCAATTTGCATATCAAAAAGATACCAATATGAAATAAAACTTGCAAATCACGAAATTATTTCCTCACACCTTGGAACCTAAATGGTCGCGTACGGTACGGTTTCAGAGGAATTTCCTCCCTCGGACGTTCCGATTGTGGAATGAGCTCCCTGCCGAGGTTTTCCCAACGTACTACAGTATGGGGTTCTTCAAGAAAGGAGTGTATAAATTCTTAAAGAGTCAGGCAACGCGCATGTGACATCCCTAGGAGTTGCAGGCGTCCATAGGCTGCGGTGACCGCTTACCGTCAGGTGGGCCGTACGCTGGATTGCCACCGACGTGGTATAAAAACAATCTAAAATATTTTTCTAAAAACGTGACGACACCATATGTATACGACCACTGTAACCGAGCGGGAAGACACGCGAATTTTAATCTGGATTTTAATCATCATCATATCAGCCGAAGGACGTCCACTGCTGGACATAGGCCTCTCCTAAAGAGAGCCGCAATGATCGGACTTGCGCCACCCGCATCTAGCGGACACCCGCGTCCTTTACCAGATCATCAGTCCACCTTGTAGGCCTACCAACGCTGGAGGTTCTGGGTTTGAAGCTCGGCCCGTAGCACTTTTCCATAAGCTTCGACTATGTAACTGAGCTTTTCGATGAAGTAAAATAACGTCAGAAACGACAAATTCATTGTGAAGTCCGTAACCTGCACCGGGCCGGCGTGGGGACTTGTGCCCGTTCCCTGTCTTCAATGAAAGGAGGCCTGTGCCCAGCAGTGGGACGTATTTAGGTTGACGATGCTTTTGGATATCCGTCTAAAGCCAACAACACAACAACAACAACTTCGTATGGTGCCGTCCGTTTCACTCATATAGTGTATGACAGGGGTGTGAAAGGGATGGCACCATACGAACTTCGTATTTCGAATTTCGGAGTAGACCCCCTGATGAGGAGTGTATTTTCAAATGGGCTTTTTTTTACGTAGCGGCACTTCTAAAGAGAACCTCGCTTTAGCCCGGCTAGCACAACTTGGCGCGCGAGCTATCTCACGCGCGAGATAGACAATCCGTCTCTTTCTGTGTGTACCAATTAGAAAGAGGCGGATAGTCTATCTCGCGCGTGAGATAGCTCGCGCGCCAAGTTATGCTAGCCGTCCAGAAAACTTTAGGTCCAATATAGAAGTAGAGTTACATAAAAAATAAACCTTTATGAAAAGAAACAGCTCAAATGGCTGTCGCTTCCTGAAAAAAAGTGGATCTGTGCAACAGATACAACTGGAAAAAACACTAGGAAAATGACGTGATGAAACTACAAGTTATTACTTTGTTTTGAAGCGAAATAAACTGACATCATTTTGGCTTATTTGGTAGTCCCTGTCTACGAGGCCGGAGGGCCTGGGTTCGAATCCCGGTCAGGGATATTTGTTCCTGACTCTTCAACGTTTTCTATGTATTTGAGTATTTATTTATCTTCATACGTATTTGTATCGTCGTCTAGTCCCCACAGTATAACCTTTGCTTAGTTTGGGACGAGGTCGATTTGTGTAAGATTATGCCCCAATTTATTTATTTATTATGTCAAAACAGTAGGAAGCGACCAAGGATTCCTACTGAATATAAAAACCTTTTCCAGATGTAATTATTTATTTACGTATTGGTGATTTATTTATTCTTTTACGCCTCGCTCGGTTCACCAGCAATCAAAGTCTGTTTATTGGGACTTTTTCCTGTTAAGGAAATACTTATCTTGTACACTTGAGTAAATTAAAACAAGAGTGCTTTCTAAGCTTCCAAATTTAATTCTGTCTAATATTTGAAATAATTAAACGATCAAAAACAATTCCCTTACTTATGAAAAAAACATTTGGTTATTATTTTAGAAATTGGAGACTTTAATGTACGTACTACATACTTTATTTTTATATTATTGACGACATGTTTAGCCTAGTTGGTAGTGACACTGCCTTCGAAGCTAGAGGTCCCGGGTTCGAATCCCGGCCAGGGCATTATTTGTGCATTTAGTACGGATTTTGTTCATTGTGTCTTGGATGTTCTCTATGTATTTAAGTATGTATTTACCTATATAAGTATGTATATCGTCGTCTAGTACCCATAGTACAAGCTTTGCTTAGTTTGGGACTAGGTCGATTTGTGTAAGATTGTCCCCCAATCCACCACCACCATATCAGCCAAAGGACGTCCACTGCTGGACATAGGCCTCCCCCAAATTCACGGGGGGCATATGCCATAATCGCCACGCTTGGCATGCGGGTTGGCGATCGCAGTATCTCCACCGCACTCCAAGGATGCTGCTGCCCATCCCCCGGTGGTCTTGGTCGTAGTTTTAGGACATACCCGGGTCCTGTCCCCCAATATTTATTTATTAATTTTAACAGAATGAAAAATGTTAACTTAAGTAAATAGTATGTTATTTATTGCTAAGCTTTGGACATTTTCCATTTATTATATTAATGTATTTCGGGACTAAATCCAGTTGTGCTTGAATCCACATACAATACAATACTTTTTACACATCTCAACAAAGAAAACATGCTACGATACATATTCAATAAGAGTAGGGGCAGAACAGGCGGTACTGTCGCTAAAGAGCAATATCTTCTAGTCAATTTTAGTGTTACCTGAGGGTAGTATTAATATTTCCATTAAAACCACTTGTCTTGTCCATAGCTGGTGTATACGTTCAGCGGGTCTATGATGCTTGCCATTTTATCACTTAGTTTCGTTTAGTTTTATTAATCACATTATACAATTCTCAAATAACAATTTATTTGCTTCTACTACATATTGTATATTGATCGTTAGACGCAACCATTTGCGTTACAATAATGGAAAATAAGAATAATTTTCAATAATTAACAATATACAATAGTACATATCCTTAGAAAATACATAATTAATTAATTTAAAAAATCCAAAATGTCAAGTCGAGTATAAATCAATAAAACAACATTAATACGTCCAGGAAGTACCTTACAATACATTGTCACAAATTAATCAAAATGATAACGTAATACATTCCAATAAGTCATATAATAAACAAAAACAGGCAACCGTTCTTGTCTTCTCGAAGATCTCACGGTTCGTAAATAAATGCCATACGATTAAATAAATAAAGAAAATTAGTAATTGGCTCGTAATGACGGTAAGAGACCCGACGGCATGACTTTAGTGCCTTGGGAGGGTGGTCGACCCTTAGTCTGGGACGCCACGTGCGTGGATACTCTGGCGCCATCCCACCTCTGCACTACATCGCTCAGGGCTGGCGGGGCGGCTGCTACTGCCGAGATCGCTAAGCACCGAAAGTACGAATGTCTCGGCGACAATTTTCTATTCGTGGCTTTTGCGGTAGAAACGCTAGGTCCGTGGCGCCCACACACTTTACGAGGCTTTAAAAAAAAATTGATCAACACCACTGACCTGAGGGCTGGCTCGTTCCTCGGCCAAAGAATAGGCATTGCGGTGCAACGAGGTAACGCAGCCAGCCTTTGGGAACCATACCCAGCAGCGGCGTCGTGGATACGACATTCGTCACGTTCTGACAAGTATACGTGTGCGAGAGTGACGGGCGTCTTATCCACGACGATAAGTGATAAAATGGCAACCATCATGGGGCCAATTCTCGGGTTCGATCGAGATGATCTCTATTCGAGATTCCATACAAGTGACTCTACCATTCTATACAATGTTACGATAGACATGCATCTCGATCGGACCGAGAATTGGCCCCCATAGGCCCGCAGATGACATCTCACCTCTCTAGCGCTCATAATCTTCTTTTTCCTTCTGTGCACACTTGCTTTAGAGTTGAAGTCCAGATCTGAACTTCACGATCATGTTATTGTCTATAACTTGTTGTATAGGACAAATAAATAAATAAATAAAATGTTTTGGGTTTTGTACTCATATTTGGACATTTATTTTCGGACTCAACTCGACTGTATTCCCAGTGACATAGGGCTACGAGGCTTGCACTGAAAGTGGCGGGAATCGAATACTTATTAATTTATTTTTAACATGTATTATACCTTTTTATAATCTCTGAAGTTTCCTTATCTCAACACACTGGCCACTTAGAAAAAAAAAAGTATGGTTCGGTTTCAATTGTTTATTGAAGTCGTCGAGTCACTGCTTAAAATGGAATTGTGCCGTGAAAATTTCAGAGCTATGATTTATTATGACTTTAAAAGTGGACTAACACAAAAACAATGTGAAGAGCGGATGGTTGCTGCTTTTAATATTGAAGCTCCTTCAAAGACTACAATATACAGGTGGTATTCAGAATTTCAACGTGGCCGTGTATCCCTCACCGACGAAGTGCGTGAAGGTCGACCAAAATCGGCAGTCACGCAAGAAAACGTCGATGTTGTGCGTCGTCTGATAAATGAAGACCGACATGTGACATATCGGGAAATTCAAGAGGACCTGGGTATTGGAATGAGTCAAATACAAATTATTTTAAAAGAAGAATTAGGCGTGAAAAAGTTATTTTCCCGTTGGATACCTCACCTATTGTCTGACGAGCAGAAAATAGTCCGTGTCAATTGGTGCCGCAAAACTTTGAAAAGATTTAACAAGGGACGCTCAAATGCTGTTTTTAGCATAGTATCAGGTGACGAGTCGTGGATATACGCTTATGAGCCTGAAACTAAAAACCAATCCCGAGTATGGGTCTTCGAAGACGAGCTCAAACCCACAAAAGTTGTTCGTTCTCGCAGTACGGCTAAGAAGATGGTGGCTACGTTTATCTCTAAATCTGGTCACGTAGCTACTGTGGCTCTTGAGGATCGTAGAACAGTCAATGCTGATTGGTACACCACTATTTGTTTGCCGAACGTCTTTGCTGAACTCCGAAAAACAAACCCTAGTCGTCGCATCATCCTTCACCACGACAACGCCAGCCCACACACCGCTCGGACAACAACTGAGTACCTGGACGGTGAAAAAGTCGAAATATTGGACCACCCTCCATATAGCCCTGACTTAAGTCCCAACGAATTTTTTACATTCCCCAGAATCAAGGACAAACTGCGTGGTCAGCGGTTTCAGACGCCAGAAGAAGCAGTGGAGGCCTATAAAATAGCCATTTTGTCGACCCCTACTTCAGAGTTCAAAAAGTGCTTTATGGACTGGTTTGAACGCATGCATAAGTGCATGAAATACAAAGGAGAATATTTTGAAAAACAATAAAAATAAATAAACTCACTTATACTGCATATTTTCTTCTATTCCCGAAACTTTCAGTTTTGCCCTCGTATGCTTGTTTATTTCTACTTTCACCCTCAACGTCCATCACTTCGGTAAGTCAATTAGTACCTAATGAGCTGTCCGCAGCAGAGCTGATTTAGAGAGTCTTTTGTTTGAGTTCTTAGGTGTGTGTGAAAGAAAGAAAAATCGTAATAGTGAGGGTATTATGGGTGCTACTGAAGCAGTGATAAATAATTACAGAGGTTAAAAAGATCTGAAAATGAAATATAATATATTTAATAATTAATTTAGATTAGTAATAGCACCCTATAATACAAAAAGCCTTCACAGGGCTTCGTCGGAAAAGTTATGGAAATAAAAACGCACTTCAAAAAGGATTCAGAAATAATGAGCTGATCCATCTAGTTGTATTATTTTGGTTGGCTAAAAATATCCTCCGAAAATATTCTACGTTATTGAGATGAAAGATTATCTTTGACAGTACTTAAATATTCCACAAAGCAAGAAATGTTTTCCGTGCCAAAGTCAGGGAAGACAAAATATATCGATTTGTCTGCCCTTGGGAAATCAAATGGAATCTTTGGCAAAGCTAATAATTTAGGCAAAGTCGTATATCACCAAATGATACAGACTCAATTTGGAAATCTATTCCGTTACAATAGAATCGAAATTTCTATAGAGGTTTTTGTTAAAGATGTGTCAAATGTTAACAAAAATTGACAAAATACTCTTTATTGCAAACCTCAAAGCATACGAAAACGACACAACGAAAACGATAATGATACGTTAACGATAGATAGCTGAAGCTAGAATAGTTTTCTTCTATAAATAATTTAATATTATAAAAGTCATCTTATTTTAGGAGTGTCTAAAACTATCATTAGAACGTCCACCTGATGATCACGGGATCCTGTCACTTGACATATACTATTTTTCGCCCTAATGTTTCAGTAGACCTATTTAATGCATTATTGATCGAAACAGTAAACATCTTCTGTTTTCTTTGAATATCATCATTCATCAAATAGGAGTCATTAAGTTAGGGCACTGGTTCAACCGCCGGCGAGTAAGCGATAAGCTCACACAAAAACACTTGCTTCTCGCCGCTGGCCCACTCGTTTCTAGTATTAAATTCTACTCGTTCATCGCTCGTCGCCGGTAGTGGGACCAGTGCCTAGGTTAGGTTCATTTTGCAATGACCCTACAAAGGTTACTATTAAAGAATAAAAATCGGCCAAGAGCGTATCGGGCCATGCTCAGTGTGGGGTTCCGTGGTTGCCCATTGAACTTACATTAAAAAACAATAACAAGCAAAAGGGAATAATTTCGCAGCGTTTTATACGTCTTTTACTAAGAAGGAAAGACTATTTACGATAACTCAAAAACGGCTTAACTGATAATTTCCGCTGTAGTATTTTGTTGAAAGTCTTTATTTAGCTTTACTTTCATGATTTTTTCAATTTTTTTGGACCCATAGTTCAAAAGTTAGACGCCCGGACATTTTTTTTCTTTTGGAGTAAATATTCCAAAAAATATTCACTTTATCAAAAAATGCTTGATGAAAACTTGTATTCATTTTAAGACCTATCCAAAAATACCCCATACCATAAGGATTAAGAATTTTTTTTATAGGATTTTATTTAACGACTTTGTCAGTTTTATTGATTTATATATCCATACCAAATTTCAACTTTCTAACACTAACATTCAAAGAGCAAAGCCTCGGACAGACAGACAGACGGACATGACGAAATTATAAGGGGAACCCTTAGCTGGAATAGTTGACTACGGAACCCTAAAAAAGTGCATAATGGTCAAAAATAGGGATGTTTGGCAGTGATAGCGTCCTGCACGGGTAATCTATCGCGAAAATATGTTTTCTACTGTAGCATTGTTATTTAACTTATTTTGTAGTAGCTTACACTGTAATTTTATATTTAATTATAAATGTATATTGTTTTGAAAAAATTACACCTCGCCGAGTTTCTTACGCCGGTTCTTCTCGTGGCAGAGGTATATTTTTCTGAACCGGTGGTAGTTTATTGACATTCATAGGTGCATGTAATATGCGCAATTTGAAGAATAAACTAACTACATTTAATTTTTACTTTTACTTTACTTTTAATGAAGCATTAAGTCAAATAAAGCATTAGGTCTAAAGTAGTTAAGTCTAACAAGGGAGAATCGATACCTTGAGAAGTCTGGGATACCTTGAGGTGAAACAATCTGTTGAAACAATTTATAGATGGAATCGTCCATCGCGAAAACTCGGACGGACTAGACGCGAAGTGGCTATCAAAAACCGTATTAAATTGACACGTTCGTCTGTTACTATGAAACTTTATTAGTCATTGTCAAATGTCAGTATGAAAACTGGTTGTATTGTCATGACAGAATATCTTAAATAATACGGTACTTGATTGACACTTCTTCGGTTCTAGTAGTATTCAGAGTTATCACGATAGGAACGGATTTTTTTTATACCATGTCGGTCGCAAACAGGGTATTATCAGCTTTATACAATGCGTTTTGTATGGGAGAAAAAGAGCGTTGACATATATCCCATCCTACTTCAGTAGATGGCATCACGTTGTTATATATTTACCAAACTGAAAGCCACTTTGGCTTAGTTGGTAGTAACTCTGCCTTTGAAGCCGGAGGTCCCGGGTTCGAATCCCGGTCAGGGCATTATTTTTGTATGTTTAGCACGAATATCCTGAGTCTTGGGAAGGGTATTTTCAGTTTTATGCAAGGCGTTACGAGTATCCCATCGACCCGCAGTTGATGGCATTGCGATGTTATAATATTTACCAATTATATTATTTAAACTTTGGACTTGGATTATTTAAGTGTTCATTTTTTACTGTTATTAGGTATTGTATAATAAATTATAAATATTGTGTTTTTAAAATCATAAATAAATAAATATTAGGGGTCATTTTTTACACAAATGAAACAACTTTCATAGTAAGCTCAATATAGCTTGTATTATGGGTACTAGACAACGATATATTTAATAGATACATACTAAAATACACAGAAAACATCCAAGTCGCAGAATAAATGTTTCGGCTAATAGAAAAACAAATGCCCTTGCCGGGATTTAAACCCGGGTCCTCTAACTTCGGAGGCAGTGTCACTATCAACTAGGCTAAACAAGCTGACAAATTTTGACACCACTGACTAATATCTCCATTTCACGCTGAATATCTTAAACACTTATTGAAACCAAATTATTGAAATATGTGTAAACTAAATTGTCATTACGTAGAAAATAAACATAATATAAAAAAAACAAGAATGATTGTATGTTTATTCAATAATCAATATCTTACTGTGATTTGGACGTACATCACTTGATAGAATGGAACGTACATTACCTATTTTGCTAGAGTAGTAAGACGTCAAATATTAATACCGTTAACGAGCGAGACGGTCAAAGATCAAATTGTATAAAAGCGACAGAGAGAGATAATATAATTTATTGTCCTTGTCATAGTTCCGCTTTCTTTATTTGCCTCAATGGCATGTATACGTCATGTCAAATAGTTTGAGGCAAATAGACGATTACCCAACCAAATTAAAGAGTTTGTTTATGGTAAGCCACCAAACATTTAAGACCAAAAGTCTTAATTTAGCTGTGTAAGTGCTTTCCTGTCCCTATTGGTGGAGATCGTATAGGATCTCTATATAAATCCTTACTCTGAGAGGTGACAATTTGATTTCGCATTTGTTTAAACTCACTGTATGACCGTTCTGACTTCTTTTCTAGTCTTGAGGCATTGCGTATTCCTTTCCCTACCTCCATAACAAGTTTATTATATACTACATCTTACGATATCTATAAAATTCTAGCAGTATTCCTGACAAAGTATGATATTAAGCTATAAGTATATATTTTTTAACAATTTATATAGTAGTTTGTATTTTTGCCAACCCAATCCTTTTATCCTCTTCCAAATTTTCCGTTTATTATTATAATTTCCTATTCCTGTTTCCCTAACTTTTATCTCTATAACGTGTCATTGGCTAATCAATGCAAAGCCAGAAGGATAAAAAAAAAAAAAAAAAAACATCAAGACGCCATTTATGAAGACGCCATCAATAACGAGAGAAAAAAAACCAGTTTATGTTCATAATTGCCTTATTTTTGTGTGCTTTCCTTGGATGATTGAATTTTCACCAGACTTACGCTTATGTCTAAGTAAAAGTGTTGTGTCCGAGATGCGATGGAACCCGTAAGTAGAAAAATAATTTTATGACAGATCTATCTAAATCGTATATTTCTGTATCAAAATTATATATATTTATGCCCTCTAACTTAAAAAATAAGAGGTTAACGTCCTTTGTACTTACCGGCCACGATAGATATAATGTTAGCATGTTAGTATGTTTACTAAAATTAATAACATGCTCATAGAAATACTATAAGTTTTATTTCTTCAATTCAAGACCGTTCGATTCCTGAAATGTGTAGTACCAAGTTCTTTTTAGAGTTCCGTACCCAAAGGGTAAAACGGGACCTTATTACTAAGACTCCGTTGTCCGTCCGTCCGTCAGTCTGTCCGTCTATTGTAACAGTTGAAATTTTCACAGATGACGTATTTCTGTTGCCGCTATAACAACAAACACTAAAAACATAATAAAATAAATATTTATGGGAGCTCGGATACAAAAACTCCTTTAAAAAGTTGCTCGTTGCCTTCATGTCTCAAAATGTATGGGAAAACTAAAACCCAACTCGCACTTGACCAAAATGATACTTGATATTATTTAACATTAAAATTATTACTGTTAAAAAATATTATTATTTAAATTAAATTAAATAAGGTTATAATAAAGTGACTAATGTTGTATAGATAATAGTACGGAACCCTTCGTGCGCGAGTCTGGTTTGCACTTGGCCGGTATTATTTTAAACCTATGAATGCAGATTTTCATGTCACTAGAATCTTCGCCATGGTCTCTAAGAACAGATTTTGCTATCTCTCATAGTTTCTGATTTCTTGTGTTGTTTATGGCTTGTGTATTTATATTGAATGAAGGTTTATTTTTTAATTTTATTGTTATTTCCAGATCTTGATGGGATTAAATTGCACTGTCTTCCTAATCCTAAAAAGGATAGGGATACAATCTGAACTTGGCTGTATGCTATAGGGGAAAAACCAAGAACTATGAAAATCAAGAAGATTGTACCACAAACACTTTGAATTGAGTATATGACATCAACCATCCAGGTAAGTCTATCTTGTATGTGTAATTCTGTACCAGTGAATAATACAGAATGAAATAAATAAATAGCTTGTGTCAAAAAACCATTTTTGAAAAAAAAAATATTTGCCAAGTTTGAATGTTTTCATTGTTTTTGACTTTGTTTACATAGTAATAGAGTTGGAAGGCAAATATGTAAATGAACAAAACATCATTTTAACTCCATAATTTTCTTCAATAAAAATTGGAACTGGGGGAATGAACTTTGTGATATTTAAATTAATTGCAATGGTATTATTTATAGGTATATAGCAGACCCATACTGCAGAGCCTATATTCCCCTCTGACCCTCTACATCTAATAAAAGGTACATACTAAATATTTTAACAATGAAGGATCTCAAGTGCACGGAATGAGATAGCCAAATGGTAACATCTAATGAACCTCTATTAAGAAAATCCTGGATATAGAGAAATATAATACTAAAAGCAGTGGACGTTCTTCTGCTGATATGATGATGATGATGATGATGATGATACTTACAAATACAGGTACAATATAGCGAAAAAGTAACTTTTTAATTTCCTTCACTAAATATCGTATCTGCTACTACTACCTTAAAGGCGCTTTTAGATGAGGCCAGGGCAGGAAGGATACAAACATGTATGCAGGGGGTAGTCTGCAGAGTGTACCTATGCTTATTTTTATATTTCAGACAAAGGAATACTGCCTAAGGAGTGCGAAGACACCGCTGACTTTTTCTGATCATTTATTTAATTTCCGAAAATGGAAGCTACATTTGAAGATAAAAGCGGAATACCAATAAAAAACGATTTTTCCTTAAGAAATTCTTTAATTCACTTTACCCGTATACACATTATATGTGAAAAACTTAAGTAAGGCCTGTAGGTAGCTGTGGTCTGTTCGAATAGACATTTGTTGTTGTTAAAAACATATTATTAATGTAAATTCTATTTCTACAGGTCACGTCTACTTACAAATGAGGCTTTTACTTAAGTTTTTCTCTTATACCATCCATTCGTGGGGTCGTAGGGGCGGGGTGAGGAGCGGGGTGGGGGGGGCACCCTGGCAGTACTTAAAAAAATCACTAGATGTCGTGAGCGTGCGTGTGTGGGGGCACCCTAGTAGTACTTAAAAAAATCACTAGATGTCGCGAGCGTGCGCGTGTGGACTAACTCATAACATGCTATCGTAGACCACTAGATATCGTTAGTCAGTACTGACGACTGATTACTCTATTCTCAGTATATATAATGTACTCTTTGGTCGCAAATAAGCGTACGGCTCGCCTGATGGTAAGCTGTTATCGCAGCCTATGGACGCCTGCAACTCCAGGGGTGTGTACGCGCGGTCAATGGGCGACAGAAGGAGCGGGGCGTGGGAGGAGAGCGAATCGGGCAGCGGCGCTCGCGCCTCCGGCCTCGGCAGTCGGTGAGCCACACTAGCGTCAAGCGCATGTCGCGCGGAGCTATTTTTCTATGTTCATTTGAATCTCGTATTCTGTTTCGATAAATAAATAATTTCGAAGACATCTCATTGTCCGCTTGGACAGGTGTCACATGCGCGATGCCGACCCTTTAAAAATTACTAATCATGTACGTCGATTTGACAGAGATTTGAGAGGGTCCGATGCTCGCGCGGGTTCTTATCTGGTGCAAAGGTTGTCTATCGCCATTCAACGTGGTAACGCGGCAAGTGTGATGGGTACCTTTGCGCCAAGTACAACTCGCGGGGGCTTATTTGACTAGGCTTAAATTGCATTAAGTCTAATTTTTCAATTCGTGTTTGTTAGTTTTAAACTGTAATAATAATTGTATTGTAATTTGACAGTAATGTATAAAAACTTCAAATTGAAGCCCTAAAACAACTCCAAATTTAAATAGCAAACTTGTCGATCCAAATATGAGACAAATGGGATAACGTCATGAATACTGAGTGCAACCACGCCCCAGGGTGTGGTATGAACAAATACTCTGCTCTTTGAATTTTACGTGCCTAAGTTGTTTCTAAGCGACACTGTAGCCAAACGATACGCCACGAGACTTTAAATATGGAGGTCGTGGTTGCGAACAAGAAGAAAATATTTTTATTCAGGACGTATTCAACTTAGATTACTTAGATCATAAAATAGTACTCCACTCAGCTTTTTGTCAAGATAGCTTAACGCTGGTCTTCCGTGGACACCATTTCAGGAGAGCACGCCTATAATACGCGGCAAACGTAAATTAAGGAATTCTAAATACACATTTTAATTTTTGAATTACGAACCTAGTTTGCGATCATAAAACCAATTAACCTAACTCTGGTACATACCACCGGTTTTTTTTTTTAAACTTGAGTTCGAATTATTTGTTACATTAATAAACTAAGTTAACAATAAAAATCTAACTTAAAATACAACTAAACTAGCCACTAAAAACTAATCTACCTACTACTACTACTAACCCACCGCGAGCCATTCCCGGCGCAAAGGTGTCCATTACGCTGGCAGCATTTGAAGAGCGGCCTCAAACCTCTGCACCAGGAATAAGTGCACGTGCTGCACGGGGGTCCAGACCCCTCTTCCTCAAACGGCGCCCCACCTCTGCATAAAAGGTTTGGTCTCCAAGCACCAACACCTCGAAGTCTCGACTGCAAGTGGCACAAGCAAGAAGAAATATTAATCGGTATTAAATAAAAAACTTTTGGGTAAAGTAGAACATCGTGAAGCCGGTCTAATGTCAATAAGGTCTAGTTTTCCATCAGGGTTGGCAGTCGTTTTTGTAAATCTAGCGCCAATGTTATATCTTGAGAATAGGTGCCAAAGCGGACCCCAGGATCCTTTAGGTTATGATTCAACCAAAACCCCTAGAAGGATGAGGATTTATGCGTGAAATGGTATTCGACAGAGACCAAAACTGATTACGGTTTAAAAAACGATACGATTTAAATGTGAAAAGAAATTTGAACGAAGGAAATTGCGTAATTTCTCCCCATTTTTTGATTACTAGTTGTTGTAAAATTTCAGTAATTGAAATAAAACCGTAAATAAAATAGCCTAATAAAATGTATAACAAAATAATCATCTAATTGGATCCGTATTTATTTAATTTCATACAAAATTGTAAATGTCAAAATATTTCTGATCACTACTGTAGTTAACTTTGGACACTTTGGTTATTATCTAAATTAACAATAGTGAATGAGACGACAGTGACGAAATAAAAGATCCAGTTAAAAAGCTGAATATTCGCCCTTCGCCCCGAGCTGAATCCATTGAGCGCCATCTAGTGGTGTTCAGAGAAACAATTTTTCAACATATTACAACCTCTCTCTCTAGGCTATCCGTGACCTGTAAGGCTCATATTCGAATTAAAAAAAAACCCTATGTCTCATGAACAAATAAAATAAAACCTAGCAAATTTCACGTCGTTCTAATCAACGATACTTGCACGCTTCGCTCACGTGTTCAATGAAAATAATTAGTTTTGAGCAACAAAAAAGCCTCATGCATCCCTTAGACACAATTAATAACATCTCCAGCCTTCACAAGAAAACTTTCTATTTGCTATTGTTTCGTTTTACTCGAATTCGCATATCTAAACTAACCTTTGTCACATCCACGTCTGTAAAGTTTCCATTTTAAATTGAAACGCAAACTGAAAAGTCAATCGCAATCCCCAGACAATCGCCGTAAATAAAAACCAATTGTATTGAACTGTAATAAATTGGTGTTTATCTATCGAACAAATCACCTAAAAGAGGTCGATTTGACCTGATACATCTCATATTTTGATTTATACAAGGTGGGCCCTGTAACTGGAGCAAATATTTAAAAGGACGCTTCCTTAGAGCATCTACAGTAACACCTGGTGTACAATTTTTTTTTTTTCAAAAATTTTCTATTCTGAGAAATTTTGATCTAAATTTATGACCTTCGAGTAATGGATGTTGACACCACGAGATTATATGCAGTGTTTGAGGTAGTAACAAGTTATGAGTCATAATTGTTTTTGCATTTTTTGTTTTAAAGGATATATTTGGTATTTTTTTTAAATTTTATTGACTCTTTAAAATAAATTGGCATTAATATCACTTTAAAAAAGTAATAAAAACACAAGTAAGCGATCTTGGAAGAAAAAAATTAAGTTTTTTTTTCAACTGAGACAGTTTGGACCTAAATTGCTGGCCCGCTAAATAGTCCACCGTTTAATTTTTTGCTCCTGTTACAGGGCCCACCTTGTATATTGTGACTTATGTACCTAAGATTAACTTCTTAACTTTCATAATGTCGTCTACCATTGACGACCTGTTTAGCCTAGTTAGCTAGAGGTCCCGGGTCCGATTCCCGGCCAGGGCATTATTTGTGCATTTATCACGGATATTTGTTCTTGGGTCTTGGATGTTTTCTATGTATTAAAGTATGTATTTATCTATACAGGGTGTGGCCTGTAATAGGAGCAAAAAATTAAACGGTACATTATTGAGCTCTCCAACAATTATTTCCAAATGGTTATAATTGATTAAAAAAAAGTTTTTTTTTTTAATTTTCGCACAAGTAGCTTATGTTAACTTTTTTATTCTACTGGAGTGATATTAAATTCAAAAAACTAAAATTTATAAAATAAATAAATAAAAAAATCTCGAAAATAGCCTTTTAAGCCTTCTCAAAAATGCGACAACGATTATGAGTCATAACTTGAAGCAACCTCAAAATCAGCATTGACTGCCGCGCTATAATCTCTGGGTGCCAAGATCCATTACTTGGAGGTCATAACTTTAGATCAAAATTTTCTCCCAATTGAAATAAGATAATTTTTTTTGGATACAAGAGGTTACTGCAGATGCTCTAAGGAAGCGTCATTTTAATTTATTGCTCCTATTACAGGCCACATCCTGTATAATTATGTATATCGTCGTCTAGTACTAATAGTACAAGCTTTGCTTAGTTTGGGACTAAGTCGATTTGATTTGTGTAAGATTGTCCCCAATATTGTTAACTGCACTCGCAGAAGGCCCAGATACAGGCTCAGCTAAAGTTGGTCTCTGATAGAATCTTTAATAATGATGACCGCTTTTTACCAGATCCTATAGATAGTCCATGTACCCGCTCTGAATCTTGCCAAAAACAATAACCTTATTAAGGACAGGCCCAACGGGCGCGACATTGGGGCAAAAACTTTGGCTTACAGTTGTCAATGTACTGTTTTTGGATGTAAGAAATGTTGGGTGAAATGTTCTGACAGGCCTACCCTTGCTTATGAAAGCACTGGATGAAAAAGTATTATTTATTTGTATTGAAAAGTTAGACCCTGATATGTCCTAAAACTAAGATCTAGACCACCGTGGGATGGGCAGCAGATCTGCAAAAATCTCCTTATAAAATAATGGTCCATAAATATTCAAAATGACATATAAATCTTCTTTATGCAAAACAATATTTTTATGTATGTATGTATTTATTTATTTCATACTCACAACCATCTTTACAGGTAACCCCAATGCGACAGTCCCAATCTTATTTCTATACAATAATTTAAAATAACAATATAACACAAAATTATTTAGCAACATTACATACTACCCTGTACCATAGCACAAAATATGTAGTGTGACTTTTGTGAATTCGTTCGTAGAACAATTAAACCAATCTACCTTGCTCGCTACCCGATTAAGCACGCGCAGCGCTCTCGTGAACGGTGCGCACGTATTTATGTATTACTTTATTGTACATAAAACACGACAAAACAACACAATATTTACACACACACTTACTTTGACAATATTTTTTATACTAGACCGCCTTTTATGCCTTCAAACTTGACAATCTTCGATATACGCAGGGCAACACCGAAAGTCATGCCGGATTGCAATCTCTACCCGCACCTACATGCTAGTGGGACTCGTACCGTACAAACTTACTTCCCACATTTAACCACCGTAGGAGATGTTTCAAGGCTAACACCCTTCATCTTCATAAATGTCCTACCTCAAGATACAAAATATCTCCATACTAAATTTCATCTTTATCGGTTGAATAGTTTAACTGTCCTCTCTGCATGTTACCTTATTAGCCAGAATATTGCATTTTATCATCATCATCAGCTGAAAAATATCCACTGCTAGGCACAGACTTTCCCCAATTAGTGATGTCCGGTTCACCTACCCGCATTTGGCGGAATTTTGCAATCACATACATTACCTACACGCTTGGCTCCCTTATCGCGGTTGATATTTACCAAGTTTAGGTTAAGTGGTCTGTGACCAAGTTACTTCTGCATTTATTATATTAGCATGGATGTTTGAACGCGAAGTTTCAGGTCAAATTGACCTTCAGAACTCGCTGGAGATAAACAAAGGAAAAACGCCTGAAGCACGGCGCTACAACTTTCCATGTATAAGTTGTTTGTGCCTGACGCCTCTGAAAAATGGAGGAATATAAATCGCAATAGATAGTACAAGATTGAAGGTTAAAGTCGGATAAAGTGCCGCGAAAAGTTATTTTTGTAATTCAAAATTGTTCGGCTTCATCAGTTGCTTAGTTTAAAAAAATATTGTTTGAAATATCATTTAATATTTCTCTCTTCGCTTCCTTGTAATTTTGAGAAGCCTTGGTGGTCACGTTGGACACTAGCTCTCCGCACGATCTCCGGATACGTGCTTTCCTACAACAGATTTCACTAGGTCAGTCCAGCGCAGCGCAGGAGTGGGAGCGCTCATGGCCCAGCGGTGCCTGCGTACCGCGTGTGGTATGCGAGGTTAAGCAGCCCCAGGTGAGTTCTTGGATGGGTGACCGCTTTCAGTGGTAGCTACCTGAGCGCTCCCGTGCTTTGGGAGGCACGTTAAACCGTTGATCCCACCTACGAGGCGGCCTTCGGGCGGCTTGAAAACTTCTAACGGTAAAGTTGCCCACTCACTTGACAAGGGAGTCGAACTACTAAAGAAGTACGTCCGTAGGAGGAACCGTTAGCCTACACGTAACTACAGGGTCGTGCTAAAAGTGCAACAAACTGGAAACCATACTTGCCTTCTCGAAGAACTTAGTGTTCGAAAATAAATGGCATACGATTATTATTATCAGTCCAGCGCATAGGTGACCTACGGCGCGATGATTCCCTCCTACTTTTCAGAAATCAGAAATCAGAAATTATTTATTTGCATAGACACAGTATAGCTAAGGATGTTACAGTACATTATGTTTCTTGTATCTAGCTCGCATGCAAGCGTGCAAATATACAGTAGTAAATTAAAATGTCAAAAGAGTAAAAAATAAGTTAAAATCAATATAAAATGTTAAATTTAAATACTAGAAAAAGTTTACATAATAGGCATATCAAAGTCAAAGAGGCCCAATAAATTCAATAAATCTAATACAATTACAATTATATAAATAAATACTACTAATTGTAATAATCTCAGTGTTCGAGATACGCCTTTACGCTGTAAAAACAACGATCCAAAAGCCAGTTTATTAGACTGCGTTTAAAGGCGTTTCCCTCTAGCAGTTTTCCCTGTAGGATCATGTGATATTAAACCGTATTTTCTCTGTAGTAGTTCACACTAGCTATTCACAGTAGCTTACAGCACAGTATTCACAGTAGCAGTACTTCACAGTAGCTATTCGACAGAGGAAAAGGATCGTGATGAAACCAGTCTAATCCCAAAGGGTCTAATTTTTCCTTTGTGTTGGTTAGTGGGTCCAGAACTCTTCAGATCTTTTAGGGTAGGTACAATCGGGAAAAACGCTAGGAGGATGATTATGACACACATATAATAATAATAATAATAATATTGGGGGACAATCTTACACAAATCGACCTAGTCCCAAACTAAGCAAAGCTTGTACTATGGGTACTAGACGACGATATACATACTTATATAGATAAATACATACTTAAATACATAGAAAACATCCAAGACCCAAGATCAAATATCCGTGAAAAATGCACAAATAAATGCCCTGGCCGGGATTCGAACCCGGGACCTCTAGCTTCGGAGGCAGAGTCACTACCAACTAGGCTAAACAGGTCGTCAAATTATAATTAGCTTACATAGCTGACTGTACAATAGAGTTTCGTTTAACTTTTGAATCTAAACCTAATAAACAATACCATCTACGCAACGAGCTGCACAACGTACAAAATTTTGATTAAACTCATAAACTTTTGAACTCCTAACTAAAACGCTCATAACCCACTAAAAGTTAACTGGCAAAATAAAGAACATGCCCTTACCATACTGAAAACAAAACTTCTCTCAATCGACAACAAAAAACCTACTTTAAATCCTAATTGAAAAATAAATGAAATCAAATTGACGTTGAGCTGTGTCAATTGAAATTGACTTCTATGAAGTACAAGACAAAGTCGATTTTAGAATGGTTTGTTGAGACGCCAGCTGCTTCAGAACGCTTTTCTGAAAATGTAGGTCGCAAAAGGGGCACAGAGTATTGCCGTAGTTAAAAGGGCACTGAGGGTGTGCACGTTAGAATAAGAAATAGTATTGTTTAAATTGGTAGTATTATACGAAGTGTAGGAATGTATCTTGAGTGCGTTTTTCTGGTTATTATTTTTTAACATTTTTTAACCGACTTCAAGATTTCAAAAGAGGAGGCCATCAATTCGGATGTTTTTTTTTTAATGTTTGTTATTCCAGAACTCTGTCATTTCTGAACCGATTTCGATTTTTTTTAATTGTAAGTATACAATATCCAAGTTGGTCCCGTTTTTTTCAAAACGCAGTTCTGATGATGGGATCCATGAGGAATTGTGGGAACTCCTCAAATCTTATAGGCAAACATATATTATAGTGAGTTTTGTGTTATAATCAACAAATCGAGCATTATCATACTAAAATGTGACATTTGATGAAGTGGAACTGCTGATGTTGATCAGAACAGAACTCTTCAACGACGAAAAGGTCACTTATGGCGATTTGTCCTTCTAACTGCGTTTGTTAAGCAAGTTCTATGTTTACGATTAATTTTTGTCATGCTCGAGTTCTGATGATGGGATCCATTAGGAATCGAGGGAACTCCTCAAATGTGAAAGGCACACAAATAGTGATTTTAGTATTTTCATGAACTAAACAAGCATTTTCATTAAAAAAAGTGACATTTGATGAAGTGGAATTGCTGATGATGATCAGAACGGAACTTTTCAACGACGCGTAGTTCACGTTTGGCGATTTGTTCTCTTCGTTTTGTTAAAGACACATTTTTGTCAAGCTTGAGTTCTGATGGAGGATTCCATGTGGAATTGAGGTTACTTGGTCTTCTACCATTATAAACATACTTATAGCCATTTTTAGTTTATTGCATGGAATCTAAGAGTGCACTATCTAAGTATAATAATCTTTCACCGGCCTCCACCATTGAAGTCGTTTTTTTTTTTTTTTTTTAATTATATACAAGATGACTTGCTTACCACGTGCGGTATGTGAGGTTAAGCAAAATCCGCCGGCGTTAACTCGTGGATGGGTGACCGCTTTGAGCGCTCCCGTTCTTTTAAAGGCACGCTAAACCGTTGATCCCAATCCCGCTGTGACAGAGGCCTTCGGACGGCTTGATAACTTTTAACTGTCAAGTTACCCACTTACTTGATAAGCCTAATCCCAATAATGTCTAGTTCCCCCTTAGGTTGGTAGTTCAGATGGCAGTCGCTCCTATCAGAACTACTGCCTGCGTCACTTCTTGGGGTTAGGTAGCGGACCCCGGGTATCCTTCAGGATACAACTATACTGGAGTAACTCAGTTGGTTTGCTATATAGACTTACTCTACCTGTGCAAGCAAGAAAATCAGGCCTACACCGGCCTTTGCAAGTCGTCTATCCTTTGTTGACCAACCGAATCATTGTTTATTTGTAATCATTTGTACCTAAATAGTGCCGACTGTACTTTTTTCCGGTATTCAATTACTCGTTGAGACGGTTTGAATGAGCCCAAACACGATGGGTTTATCTTGTGTAGTTTAGGAATTGCTATGGCCACCTTCTGTCCCCATCATAAGATCAGCCCGGGGTTACCATAATATTATATTTTGACTGAACTTACATAAAAATGCCTCAGCTCAATCGGATAAGGGTTAGTGGCTGATAAAAGGATTGCAAATTGTGATGATAACTTTTATATTTGCATACAAACAGTGCAAATTATATAAAAGCTTGTAAAAATGTTTCAGAATTGTTTTTTGGTCGAGCAGACACCGAACACGAAACATAATCCTCCTTCATTCGAGAGTTTCACTACAAAATATCCTTTGTCTGATTGCTTTAACGTGCAACTCCAACCCCAATATCTATAATCACAACTTCTAGAACGGCGTAAACATCCACGGCTGTTTAATATATTTTGGTTTACAAATACAGTTTATTGATGTTCTGCACCCATTTTTCCATTTACACCTTTCACGGCTCAGATCCAAACCAAACGAGTATAATCCGTACATTGTGATTTCCGATTGGAGATAATCCCTATACGGGGAGATTAAAAACACATTTAAATCGAAATTGGCATGCGGACGCTACCATGGGACTTGTTATCGAATAAACGACTGTCGATTTTGTCATATGAGAATTGCATTTATAAATGTGGATAATTTGTTTTAATCTATGTACGATAAACAAGGCCATTCATTTTTAAATGTTTATTTAGCAAACATATACTCGTATGATGTATGTCAATGAGTACTATTAAATTAAATTAACTTCGGGGTAATGAAACTTTTACTATGTATTATAGGTACTTGGTTCATATCATACTTGCCACCCACTTTTGCTATTATACAGGGTGATTTCGGGGTCGTGATCCGGAATGATTGTACATGGTCAAGAATTCAAAGTAGACAACATCACAGTTGGTATGACGGTTTATAACACAAATAATTCTCTTTTTCTTCAAATTGGAAATAATACTTTTTCATACAACTTGGTCACCCTACCCCACTGTCAACTCCCCATACTATCCGTCAAAGAGAGAAGGGTAACCATGTTTTTTTGAGATTTTGTATTTTTGTCATCAAAATAAATTAAAAAAGAAATACGTTTGTTTCGTGTTACTACAACTTTTTTGAAAAGGCTAACCGATACCAAGTCGTAAAACTTATTCTTGATCCACGACCCCGAAATCAACCTGTATATATTATTATATTTTCTATAACATGCTATTTATTTTTTATGATATTCCACTTGCTTCATTTCTGCTCCGCCCAATACAACACAAATGAAACCAATATACCCGTAAGTAGCTTATTGATGTTATTATTAGCTCGAGTAATTGTCTAACATTACTAGCGGCTGAGCGCAACTGCGCTCCTTACAGGTGTTCACGGAAGACCAGCGTTGGGTACTCTAGTAGCACCCGGCATTATGCTGAGTGTTCACCTTTTCAGTATCGGTGTACAACTTAGTAAGTAAGTTCTACCATTGTTTTCTTTCTTTGTTTGTGTATATCTACTGTGTACCTACTTATACTGAAATAAATAATATTCTATTCTATTCTATTCTATTCTATACTCATATTATTATATCTACTTTGGCCAAATCATTCGAAAACAGGCAGTCCAAAGATATTACGCATCGAAAATGCCTGGAAGAGCTTCTGGTTCATGAAGGCGCTGATGAAGGGTAACCTTCATTTGGCACTAAAACGCAAACCAGCCGACATGTGCATTATGCCTTTCCTTATATATGTCGCCCAATCATTAATTAATTAACCGAAGCCCAAATGTCTCTACTCAATATTTGCCAGCGGGCAATGGACCGCAACATACTTGGAGTCCGTAGAATCAATAGGATCAGGAACACGGTGCTGCGTTCCAAAACTGTCTTTGAAGATGTGGGTGCTGATGTCGCAAAGCTGAAGTGAAACTGGGCTAGATATGTCTGCCGAATGCACTCGGCTGGGCGAAAATAGCCATCGAATAGATCCCTCAGGATGAAGAGGGGTGAGATGACATTGATTCATTTTATACGGATTGGCGAAAACTAACACAAAACCGAGACAAGTGGCGGAAAGGAGGGGAGGCCTTTGTCCAGCAGTGGGACACTTTATAAGCTATTAAAAAACTATGTTAAGTAATCTTTTGCACCAAAGACACTAGTAAAATACATGCGCATTATATTTATATTGCTACTAAAGCGAAGGGTCTCAACGAGCTAACTTTTGAGATGCTTTCTTGCAGACTGAAAGATCTGTACTCATGTGAAGCAAGCTCCCAAACGGTAACTGAATCGTTCGTATTCAAATGCGATACAAAATAAGTTTATGTTGCCCTTTCCTATGTATATTTGTAATAGTACATTGTGATACAATAGTGATGTGTGAGACGTTGACCATACACCATGGGCGAAGTTACTCGCGAGTGTTATATTTCCGAGCGAGCCGCAAGGCGAGTGCGATAAGGGATCCAAGAGTGTAGGTGTCAGCTGCTTTATGCTTCTTAGTACAATACAATACAAAACAATACAATACAATACTCTTTATTGCACACCTCAATTAAAGGACACAGTACAGTACGTAATAACAATAAGTAGAGGCAAACAAAAGGCGGTCTTATCGCTAAAGAGCGATCTCTACCAGACAAGACCTTTTATTTATGTTCCCGGAACAAGGGTAATAATGAGAGATACTTTTAGTTCCTCGGCTAATACTCGTAACATTTTCATCATCATGCTAATGATGCTGAAATATTATAGAATTGAATAGGATCAAATGAACAAATGGACGGTAGTCAAAACCGTATACTCACTCTAGATAATTTTGAGTTAAATGATTGTTAATTAGTTATGCTCCATTCTAACCCATAGTACGTGAATAGCACTGAAATAACAGATACATTTATGGGAATGATGTTAATATATTCCTCATTTGCATAGGTACGAGATATTTCCAATGTAAATTACGAAGATAAGTTTGCCTTCACATGTGCATCAAACCAAGAATGTGGTAGACTGTTAATAGCTCTTATATACAGAAAGATGTGGCCCATTATCGTTTGGTAGTACTATGTTTTTATCGTGGGTTCTGATATACGGTGAAATATATCAACTTTGAATGTAGAAGCATCCGAATCAAGACAATAATTACCAAACGCGTAAGTTAGTGACGACAAGCTGGAAGACAAGAATATTTGTAATGGCCACAGAGCATACAGAATGGAGATTTAACAAATTAAAAAATAAAAAACATTTATGTAATGTAATATTACATACCAATGAGTCTTTGAAGCCTACACTTAAAGAATCAACATGTAAATTTCTCATCTGAAGAGGAATTAGAAGTGAGCCGGAAATTGAATCACCCAACAAGCGTTTTACTTACACTATGAACAAAATCACAAACTAGTATTAAGTGAGGAGGAGTATTAGTACTTTACTCAAGTTATACTTCTAGGAAATGGTTTGGTTTCAGCAGGGTGTAAACAAAATGGAATCTGTTAGGTCGGAAGGAAAAAAACAATTGTTTGTTTCATCAAACGACCTTTCCGGATCAAAATAATGTTGATGATGACAAAGCCACGCATTTGTCAGTGACGGAGACCCATTTTCAGCCTTTATAAAAGCACTGGCACGACTGGCCACTTATCCTTTGCGTAATGTCTTTCATTTTTACTAATATAAAAAGGAAGAAGTGCATTTCATAAATACTACTACGGTGGCAAACAAGTGTAAGGAATGCCTGATGGTAAGAGACACCGAAGTCTAAGGACGCTTGCGAACCCAGAACAATTGCAAGCGCGTTGCCTACATTATTTTTGGGGATTCGGTATATAGACAGCTATGTAGAGGCAAATGCTTCGCCAACACAGCGTGCCCTAGATAGCTCGGGTGACCTTACTTACCATCATCACCACCAGGAACACAGGAGTAAGTTAGTGGTGTTATTATGGCAGCAGTTTTAATGTGGCAGCGTTTTTCTGTTAGTCCCCTGTAATATGATCCAGATGACTAACTAGCATATTCCGTTGGCTGAGCGGCCCAAAATTAATCTTGGCCTCCGACACGAGAATGCGACAGTCCACAACAATGACCGGATGGAAGCCGGAGACTCCTGAAAAATATAGTAAATAAAAAAAAATGAATAAATAGAAGACCTGGTGGCTCAACCTAATCCCTTTCTTCCCCTTCTGAGCCCCTGCTTCTGAGGCCTTCTGTTGCCTGAAGCAAATAAATAAATAAAATAAATAAATAATCTCATCAGGGAAACTAAGGCTCACGTATGAAAGGATGGGTGAAGATCGAAAAGTGAAGAGCCAGATGACATGGGTTGAATTTGTATTTATCGCAGGAAAGTATCTCAATGGATTCAAAGACATGTCTAGTTGAAAACATCTAGAAAACCTACACAACTCGAAAGCATTCATGGCCACGTTTTTTGTTCGAGTCAGTTGTTTGGGACTGAGAATAGCGTCACATTAATCATGTCATTGGCAGTTGCAGTATTTCTATCGTATCTTAAACAAGTCGTTTTTAAAAGAAATGTGTATTTGTAGAAATTTTCCGTAAGTCTCAGACATATTCAAATATAATCAAGCGTGTTTTATATCGGTACGCGGTAAATATGAGCACTCAAGACCAGTTTCATTTGGAAAATGCTCAAAATCTCCTGTTCATCATCATTATCATCATCATGTCAGCCGAAGGACGTCCACTGCTGTACTTAGGGATCCACCAAGGAGTTCAATAATGACCGGTCCTGCGTCACCCGCATCGAGCGGATACCCGTGACCTTTACCAGGTCATCAATCTACCTTGTGGGGGGCTTGCCCACGCTGCGCCTTCCGGTACGTGGTTTCACTCGAGAACCTTTCCACCCCAATGCCATTGGTTCTGAAATGTTACAGTTACAGTACCCCTTTCCTTGGGTATTTTTTTAATTGGAACAATTTAAAGAAAATATTTTCTTAAACAATAAAGAATCATCAGTGACTATTAGCTGATTTCTAAACATGTCTTTTTTAAACCACGTCGGTGGTCAACAAGCGTAATGGCCAGCCTGATGGTCAACTTCAGGGGTGTCAAATGCGCATTTTCAACCCTTTAAAAATCTATACACTCTTCTTGAAGAACCCAATACTGTAGTCCCTCGGGAAAACCTCGGCTCATTCCACAACTGGAGCGAATGTCTACCCCAATATGTCGAATCTCTTAAAATCACGTCAGTGTTCTGGAGAATCGTCATTAGGCTACGGCGTCTGCTTACTGTCAGGCATGCCGTATGCTTATTTGCCACCGACTTAGTAAATACTATAAACTAGCGTACTTCAAGATCGACCACCCAATTGTAAATCTACTGATACCCGAGCAACCAAGCACTTTATATTGTAAATACATTGTCCCCATGCCACTAGGCGTTTTACGTGCGAAGCTTTTATGCATTCAATGCATTTATGCAGCAGCGGCAGTCTCCTGGGACACGGGAAAATATACTTCGTTGAGTATACGGTTATTTACGGTAGGTAGTAGATAGTTTTTAATAATATGGGATTGTATCCCTTGTGAATAAGGCAAGTTCCTGATTTGGCTTTGGGCGTTGTCGGTCGGTTTCTTATTTAATTAGATTCGTACTAGGTCAGATTCTTATTTTGTAGAGTTTTGACTTGGCTTGTTTCTTATTATTTCGAATTCTAAGTTGATCAATCTCTTATGTTGCTGGATTCGTAGTAGGTCTGATTCATTTTTTTCGAGAAGTAACAGACCTGCCTAGTCAGATTCCGAGTGGTCAGTGGTGAGCAGAAACATTTGTTTCTTAGACTAGGATGTTTTCTATCTATCTTCTATCTTCTTCTAAATATATAAAAGAAGAAACTGACTGACTGACTGACATATCAACGCACAGCCCAAACCGCTGGTCCTAGAGATTCCAAATTTGGCACGTAGATTCCTTATAACGTCTAGGGGTGCAAGAAAGAATTATTCAAAATTCAACTCCTAAGGGGGTGAAATGGGGGTCCGAAACTTGTATGGGGAAACAAGATTGGTTGAACTATTTTATTCGAAACTTCACAGGAGTATTTCTAACGATAAATGAGTAAATACGTGTTTCAGGTTTTTCGAGAAATCTACCCCTAAAAGGGGGAAATGTGGTGACAAATTATAAAAATCGACATGGGTATTGTTTTTATGATATACCGGGTCGTTGATAACGAAAACAACAATGATTTTATAATCTCACGTGGACGACGTGAAATACCATCCCCCCTGTTGGGGTGCGAGGGGGATGATATGTCTAAATATTAATATGGGTGTCGTTATCAAGGTTTCTTGGGACGTTAATTATGAAAATAGCATCAATTTTGAAATTTAATATTGTGGACATGAAAACTTTTGAAAGTTTGTGCTAAATTTCAAGAAATAACTGACTGACAGCGTGAGTGACATATCAACGCACAGCCTAAACTGCTGGTTCTAGAGATTCCAAATTTAGTATGCAGGTTCCGTATAAGATCTTGAGGTGCATTAAGAAAGGATTTTTTCAAAATTCAACCCCTAAGGGGGTGAAATGGGGGTCCAAGGTTTGTATGGGGAATCAAGATTAGTTGGAATATTTTATTCGAAACTTCACAGGAGTATTTCTAACGATAAATGAGTAAACATGTGTTTCAGGTTTTTTGAGAAATCAACCCCTACAAGGGGGAAATGAGGTGACAAATTATGAATGGTTTATCGGGTCGCTGATTACGAAAACAACAATTATTTTAAAATCCCACGTGGAGGACGTGAAATACCATCCCCTCTGTTGGGGTCCGAGGGGGTTGGAATGTCTAAATATTAATATGGGCATCATTTTTATGGTTTTTTAGGCCGTTAATTTCAAAAATAGCATTGATTTTGAAATTTAATATTGCGGACAGGAAAACTTTTAAAAGTTGGTGCCAAATTGCAAGAAGAAACTGACTGACTGAGTGAGTGACATATCGACGCACAGCCCAAACTGCTGGTTCGAGAGATACTAAATTTGGCATGTAGGTTCCTGATAAGGTCTAAAGGTGCATGAAGTGCCGTGAGTTTCCTATGAAGATACCACCTTATGAAGATACGACCTTTTTGAATTCAATGTATTGTAAGTGGTTTTATTAATCAGTACCGTCCGATACGACTTCAACATAAATCGATATTTGAGGTCACGTGTAGGGTAACGGTGGGTACTCCCTACGGACGTGGTGCAACTTCGACCCCCCTTTGTCAAGTGAGTGGGCAACTTGACTGTTAGAAGTTCTCAAGCCGCCCGAAGGCCTGCAACTTGGCTAAACGACTGCTGTCGTAGTGTCGTAGACAGCAGTCGGGATCAACGGCTTAACGTGCCTTCCAAAGCATGAGAGCGCTCAGTTAGTAACCACTCAAAGCGGTCACCCATCCAAGAACTGACCTGCACCCACATCGCTTAACCTCGCATACCGCACGCGGTAGGTGGGTGCCGCTGGGCCACGAGCGCTCTAAATGCTTGATAGTTTGTGCCAAATTGCAATTCAATCGGTCCAGTAAAAGCAACTCGGTTGTAAGTGTTGTAACAGGCGGACTAACAGGGAGGAGTGCGAATGGAAGTGAAGCCAAATTTTCTTTTTGGATGCTCCTGTTAATGAATCACAATCACCAAACTTCGTATACCGAAACACCCAGAATGTAACAACTACTTTTCTGGAAACCGCATCTAAATCGGTTCAGCCAAACGCGAGATAATCGTGGAAAAACATACATACATACCTACATATATATACGGATCAAACAGAGAAACTCTTTTTTGTAGACGGTTTCAAAATTACGCTTAGTACGCGGGCGAAGCCGCGGGCAAATGCTAGTTTAAGTATATACGAGTATATCAAATATATCGTCGACTGTTACCCATAACACAAGCATTATGGGACTAGTTCTATTTGTGTAAAAAAAAATATTTACCTTATTAAACAGTGGGTACCGGCTGTAGTAATAATAACATTGTGCAAAAAGCGATACCCCGTTTTAAAATGAATCAATTATTGCCGTCGACTCTAAAATCTTAACCTCGATTAAGGGTGAGTTCCACTAGTACAGCTACGGCTGGTCCATTTAATTTACAGCGCCGTTATCGGGTTAGCGAATCTAGCGCTAATCGAACAGCACATCTTTTTCACTGTGCAAGTTGCATTAAAGTTTATATGAAAGTTGGGATATCTGGTTTGATATTATTAAAATATTAAACACTATTTCTGAGCCACAGTGACATAGGCAACTTCCTGACTTGGCGGGGTGGGATCGGTATATGGTATTTTGTTCTTTATCGTGAGCTTACTTATGTCACAGAGATTACCTCTCTTGTCGGGATAGTGTCAGTATTGTATTGCCGCAGGAGTAATATCATGAGCGGAAGGAGTACAGTACTGCATTCGTATCGCCGTGCTTCCGCGCAACTCTTGCAGTAACGATGCAGTACTGACTCGAGTGACAGTTGACACTGAGAGCTTTCTGATATCTAACCGCCTCTGCACCGACAAGCCAGGAAGTCGCCTGACTGTCAGCTGAATTGGTAAAGATTATATGCTGTGTGATTTTTTTTTATTTTTTTTTTATGATTGATTGACCAGCGTCAATGCGGAACGGTAGGTACCGCCGCTCTTCTGCGCAATATATTTACTTGTATTACTACTTCGCAAAATTAATACTAGAATACAGTATGCTGTCGGTACAAAGTACCGCGTACAGGATTCCGCACTGCCAAGGCAGAAAATAGCCATCCATTCAGTATGTCAATATTTGTTAGAGTTTATTTGGCTCTTTAAGATTTATAACATAGTGTCAGATTGAAAGTATGAAACTCGTTATTGCTTATTTCGTTTTTTTATATTTTCTAAGAAATGAGGATGATTTCGTTTAATAGACGAATCTAAACTAGAGAACAATGTCTGAATCAAATTTATTACAGATACAGATATATTATTTTTGAATATACAATTCATTTAAACGACATTTTTTTTATTATTATACAAGGCTAATTGTTTATTAGTATCTAAGGTTTAAACTGCGAAATAACCAACACCATGGTAAAGATGCCAACATTTATTTTATCTTATGTCTATTATATCTTTCTTGAAATTGAATGGTTCAACTTTGATCATATACAGTTGAAAGAAAAGTCACCCTTATGTGGTCACTCGGTTATTCTTATTCTGAGCAATATGACAGTTGTCTGTCATTAGGTCTGGGGGACTAGCACTCAAATTAGTGTACTCCTGTTACTACAAAAGAAGAGCTTGAGGGTTATTGAAGGTTACTTTCCAGCGACTCACAGAAATCTTTTTGTAAAACATAAAATTCTTACAGTGGTATCACTTTATATATATCACATTAGCATCTATGTATACAAAAACAAAGATTCTTTTAAATCTGCTAGTACAGGAATAAATTACCCATTAAGACGTACTCGTAAACAACAGCTAGCACTACCGACGTCCCATTATTTTTATTTTAATAAAAGTATTACCTGGGTATCACTAAAATTTTTTAACCAATTAGAAGAAGACATTAAAAATGCTGAAAATGTACAATTGTTTAGTAAACTTCTTAAAGAATACTTACTAACTAGGCCCTTCTACAGCCTAAAGGAGTTATATGCCAGAATCTTTAATTGACCTACTCCTATTTATGTATACTTAACAATTTTATTCTCTTATTTTATCTTTTACTGACCTTGAACATTGTTTAGTTTTTAGCCAATTGACATATATTGAATATACTCATTATTTTGACAAGATATTGATTTATATTTATATGGGTAGGGTAATTCTTTTTCTTTTAAAATTGTATATTTGATCGTTCTTTAATTATTCGTGATTTATTATGTACCGCGTAATTCTTGATTGCTTTGTTAAACAACTTAATTTGAAATTAATAATAATAGCGTTGTCGAATTTTCTAAAAATGTATTTTTGTTAAATCTGTGTGTAAACTGTATTTGCATGACTAATTGTCTAATTATGAGCAAATAAAGAACTGAACTGAACTGAACTTATTTATAACTGACATATTGCTCAGAATAAGAGAGAACATTGGAGCGTTCGTGGCCCAGCGGCGCCCGCGTACCGCGTGCGGTATGCGAGGTTAAGCAATGACGGGCGAGGTCGGTCCTTGGATGGGTGACCGCTTTGACTGGTTACTAACTGAGCGCTCCCGTGCTTTGGAAGGCACGATAAGTAGTTGATCCCGGTTGATGTCTATGATAGCAGTCGTTAAGCCAAGTTACAGGCCTCCGGGCGGCTTGAGAACCTCTAACAGTCAAGTTGCCCACTCACTTGACAAGCCTAATCCCAATAAGGTCTAGTTTCCCCCTCGGGTTGGAGGGTCAGATGGCAGTCGCTTCCGTAAAAGCTAGTGCCTACGCCAATTCTTGGGATTAGGTAGCGGACCCCAGGCATCCTTCAGGATGCAACTGTGCTGGGAATAACGCTCGGAGGATGATGTCAGTTATAAATAAATAAATATTAGGTGTCAATTTTTACAAAATTCGTACAAGTCCCATATTAAGCTCCATAAGACTTGTATTATGGAGCTAGGCGACGATATATTTAATAGATATATACTTAAATACATGGAAAACATCCACGTCTCAGCAACAAATGTTACAAATGCCCTTACTTCGAAGGCAGTGTCACTACCAACTAGGCTAAACAGGCCGACATAGAGTTGTGTTTTTTAAAATATAGAAACGGAGATAATAATGACGGTGACGACGCTTATGCCCATTATGCAGTCGAAACAAAAACTTGGGTATATAGATCTTAACTTTGGCAATGTCCACAGAAAATACGAGAGCTTAAATCTGTGTGTTACTATTTTGGATGGTCAACAGGCAATTTTGCAATAAACTGAGCACCAAACCACGTTTAAAACGACATCTTCTGTAGATCGCATCAAACAATGTATTTACAAGAGTAGTACCTATTCACTTCACGAATAAGGACGTCATCTATGAAAGCGAACTTGAACTACGACATTTCAGTGGCACAGTGGGGTGGATTAGAAATACAAAGGCTGAAAGGAAAAAGGTTTCGTGCGAAAAGGTGCTGGTTAGTTGAGGAACTAAATAACAGAGGGCGTTAGGAGTAACCATACCCATTTTAGAAATGTTGTTGTGTTTTGACTTGTAAAAGTGTATGCACGCTACTAATTTGGTTCTCCTAAAGTAAAAACTCTAGACCGTAGTAGTACCTAAAATCAGGCTTATATAAGTACAACTTTTTATTTATTTATTCATGGTACTCCGTGTGGTGCCGGTTTAGAATAGTACCACGCCTATCTTCCCTTGGGCATTGTAAGAGTCGATTATGGGAACCAGGTCGAAGTGTGTTGTAGAAGATGGGCAGAAAAATAATTTTGGTGTACTCTGGCTACCCTTGTTGGGAATATTGGTGTGAGTTTATGTATGTATGTGATGAACCTCTTTTCTTTTTCGTGAATTTCAAAAATAGACTGTTTTAAGTAATTAATTAATTATTTAGTAATTAATTACTGTCATTATATTTATTTGTTGCTCTTGCGTGCAACAAGGTAGGGTAGAACACACAGAATTCTTCATATTTCTACACCTTAATTCCCCTCACATTTTATTTTGAAGCAAAATATTATCCCAAGAAATATCTCCTAAATAACACTGTTATAAGAAGCGAAGCTAAATTGCCCGGTAACTCTTTCGATTAGTCCAAAATCTGGCGTAAGCTCGAATTTTTATTTGAGCCTTTACCTAATGTAGTGGAATAAGATAGAACCAGCCGGGACATAACGAGAACAGAGATACAGATTAGATAATGGTACAGATATACCACGTAAAAATAACCACCGCAGAGACAAATACAACAACATCTTACAAGACAAGTAAGAGTGATGTTTCTATGGAAGATGTTTATTCAAGAAAAAGATAATGAAACTCACATTAATAACAATAGATAAACAACTTAAACTAGACCTAAAATAAAACTAAAAAAAAATTAAATTAAAACTAATAAAATACTAAATAAAATTAAAATTAATCTTAAAATGTTTGCCCATTTGGCATGGTGCCAAGGATGCTGGCAGCATTTCCCCTCTGTATTGCGATGCTAATACGTTGAGCGAGAAAGCTGCCAGCTCTTCGGTCACTAGTGATTGATTAGTTATCAATATTACAATTATTGATTTACATTTCCACTATTTGATACAAATGCCTTTAACTGATTTCGTTTTGGATTTTGCATGATTTTATTATTTTGTTATTTCTATCGGAGCCACAGATATGTTATTAATTAGTACTTACTAGAAACTGTCCCGGCTTATGAAATTGGGGCATGATTAGTTATATGTGTTATTTAATCCTTTGGGAAACAAAGTGACACACTTGTTTTAGTTTATTGATTGGATGAAAGATGCCGTTAGTTGTGTAATATTTGTTGATTTCGATATTTTTAACGAAAGGCACACGTATCCCAATGGGCACTTCTTGTCCTGAGAGGTATATCATGTAATTTGAGCTTTTTTTTTTATTTGTTCCATACACTTTTTATAAAATTGACACTTATCTTTCGGGGTTTTTTCTGAAGAAAATTTTACGAACGATAATTTGTCCTCATTTAAGAACCGCTTTCTACAAATACAATAATTTTATTCAATGCCAAAATTATTGTCCAAGTTTTTACCACTATTACGGCTTTGGAAGGTATTGGCTGTTACTTAAGGGTAATGAAGACGTTCACTAGTATACGAGCAAAGGTGGCAACCAATTGTATTGTCGGAAAAGACGTCCGATAATAACAATCTTGTATCAGGATCTATGAAAAAACAAATACAATAATTTTTAAGAAAAAAAAAACCGACTTTAATTGGGTAGGCCAGTGAAAGATTATTATACTTAGATGGTGCAAGGTGCATTCTTACATTCCATACAATGTAATAAAAATGGCTATAAGTATGTTTGAAAGAAAGAAAGAAAGAAAAAGCATTTATTTATGACAAACAGAAGTACATATAAATAGTAGATAAAAATAAGACTAACATTGTTTGCCAGAAAAGGGCCACAGCTCAGCATGAAGCTGGCAAAGCCAGCGCTGTTCTTCCGTTGTGGCCCAGGTGCAAGTCACAGCTCGTTGATGAGGCGGCTGTACTAGTAACTTAACTTTAATTTCTAATAGTTACCTAACAATATCATGCAATGAAGAACAAAAAGTAAATGTACATACGCGCATACCACACATAAACATGCTTAAACTATTCTTAAATCCATGGTACAAACTTCCAAAAACGAAACACAAACTACCAAGAAACTAAACGAAACTTCACTGTCACGCCGCGCTGAGAGAAGAGAATATTATCACTTGACTCTTTTACGTCACAGATGTCACAGACCACATTAAACTTAAATTCTAATTTTTATAATGGTAGAAGACTAAGTACCCTCAATTCCTCATGGAATCCTCCATCAGAACTCAAGCTTGACAAAAACGTGTCTTGAAAACCGAGCTTGCTTGACAAACATAACGAAGAGAACAAATTGCCAAACGTGAACTATGCGTCATTGAAGAGTTCCATTCTGATCATCATCAGCAGTTCCATTTCTTTTTTTTTTTTTTTGTTTGTTCAAGGTCTACCAACAATTGTTGACATCGATACATACAAAACTTAAAAACTATTACAATTCTGGATTGGTGTCACAATCATTTACAGGTAAACACCACATGCATAAAAATGATGAAAGTAAACAATGTTAAAAAAAGATTAAAAAACAACTTCTACTAATATTACAGAAGCTAATCTATCTGTTTACAGCCAACTTAATAACAGAGGCTGCAACTTTAGCAGGTGTGTCATGGTGAATGTCCATGGCGTCACTACAATTGTTGACAATTCGACATAACCTGCATATTGGGGAATTACTGCCTAAAACCGATCTTCTGAGTGGTGGACACAAAGGGGTAATGGGATTGCGGGGAAATCGAGAAGGAGCGCGGAAGTGCAAGAGTGATAACAGTTGTGGACAATCTATTTTGTTGTTAGTTAATTTGTACAAGAAAGCTGCATCTAAGGTAGTTCTTCGGGTTTCCAAAGAGTACATCTTGAAATAATGTAACCTTCGTTGATAGGATACAGATCTTTTAGCCATAACGCGTGCTTGAAAGGCTAAGTGGCGAGTGAACCGTTTTTGTATACGTTCGAGTCGTAACGAATGGGTAGCATAGTGTGGACGCCAGACAACGCTGCAGTATTCTAATATACTCCTCACTAGGCTATTTAATAGTAATATTTTGGTTTCACTGCGCTTAAAGGATCTACCATTTCGAATGACAAACCCCAAAGTTTTCGATGCTCTCTTGGCAATATTTTCTATGTGGGGTATGAACGTTAACTTCTTGTCGAAAAGCACTCCAAGGTCACGAATGCTTTCAACTTCATCTAGCTTATGACTATCAATTTGATAATTAGACAGAATCATATTGTGCTTACGAGTAAATTTCACGTGGACACATTTTTTAATGTTTAGGTGCATAAGATTAAGCTTACACCAGTTACTGAGTCTATCAATATCACTTTGAAATAAGGAGGTATCTTCAGATGTTTTAAGGGTGCGTGCGAACTTTAAGTCGTCTGCATACATAAATTTACCTTAGAGTAGTGAAAGCATTCAGTGATGTCGTTTATAAACAGATTAAAGAGGACTGGCCCTAAATGCGAGCCCTGTGGTACACCAGAAGATATGTTACGATAAGTTGATTGTTAGCCATTTACAACCACATAAAATTGCCTCCCCGTTAGATAAGAACCCAGCCACTTTATCATAGACCCAGAAATTCCGTATGCCGACAGCTTGTGCACCAAAATTGAATGAGATACCATGTCAAAAGCTTTACTGAAATCGGTGTATATCACGTCTGTCTGTTTCCCAGAGTCAATAGCATTCGTTAGTAGTTCAGTAAAGGTTATTAAATTCGTTGTTGTTGATCTAGAACTTACAAATCCGTGCTGATGATCGCTCATATAAAGTTTGAAATGCCTTTGAATGTACGGGCAGACTAACGATTCGAATATTTTGGCAAAACAAGACAAAATCGATATCGGTCTATAATTCAAAACCAGGCTATCGTTACCTGATTTAGGGATGGGTACTACCTTAGCGATTTTCCAATCAGTGGAAAAGACTCCCGTGACAAGCGATTTGTTATAAATTATCCACAGAGGGTCAACTAGCTCAGATGCGCATGAAGCAATGAAAAAGGGTGGAATACTGTCAGGACCAGCTCCTTTACTGCAATCTAAGCCTTGTAGTTTTTTTAAACAATGCGTCTTTATCTATAGAAACAGATGCTAAGCATTGGCTGTTGTTAGCAAGGGATTGTAACAATGGTGAATTATACTCTTCGCTGACAAACTGAGAATCGGGGATGTAAACTGTGGAGAAGTAGGATGCGAACATGTCACAGATTTCAGTATTGTCAGTAGTGGAAGTTGATCCATCAGACATTGACGCAGGGTAAACACTTGACCCACCTCGTTTTGCTTTTAGATGAGACCAAAATAACTTAGGATTTGTGGTGAGATCATCTTCCAATTTTTTAAGTAAGCATTATAGCGAGAAGTAGCCAATAGGGCACATCGCTGGCTAAGTAATTTCAGTTCAATCGCGTCCATTGGATTATTATATTTTTTATAACGAATTCTTATCTTGTTTTTTTCTTTGAGAATACGTTTAAGTTTTTGATCAAACCAAGGTGGGAATCGGTTATTCTTAGGCTTAGCAAACGGCACATGTTTTCGAATTACCCGTTGGATGACCTGTGAAAATACCCTAGACATTTCATTTACGTCAGCGAGAGCGAGAAACAATTCATCCCAGCGACATTCGTTTAACTCTTGGCGTAAAAGATCATATCTGGCTTTGTAAAAATTAGGCCTGGTGTTAACATTGTTATATGATAATTGAACTTCGCTGACAAATGAAACAACAATATCTAGAGGAGGATGGAAAGGGTCGATATTGCTCAGAGGATTTGAATTTTGAGACACACTACATGATGACACTGTAGTCATTACCAAGTCCAGTATACGACCCATATTATTAGGAACAAGGTTAAATTGCTTAAGCATATTAAGGTACATGAAATCAGTTCAGATGCTACTGAATCCTGGTACTTCATCAAATATCACTTATTTAAATGTAAATGCTTGATTTGTTTATAAAAATACTAAAATCACTTTATGTATGCCCTTTGCATTTGAGGAGTTCTCTCGATTCCTCATGGATCTCATCATCAGAACTCGAGTTTTACAAATGATTGTCTTGAAAATCTTACTTGCTTAACAAACACAGCAAAGAGGACAATTCGCCAAACGTGAACTATGCGTAGTTAAAGAGTTCCGTTCAGATCATCATCAGTAGTTCCACGTCATCAAAATGTCACTTTTGTTGAATGAAAATGCTTGATTGGTTCATGAAAATACTAAAATCTGTATATGTGTGCCTTTCACATTTTAGGAGTTCCCTCGATTCCTCATAGATCCCATCATCAGAACTCGAGCATGAAAAAAATTAACTTGCTTAACAAACACAGCTAGGAGGACAAATCGCCAAACGTAAACTTTTAGACGTTAAAGAGTTCTGTTTTGATCATCATCAGCAGTTATACTTCATCAAATGTCACATTTTTGTATGAAAATGCTCGATTTGTTGATAAAAACACAAATATCACTATATGTTTGCCTTTAAAATTTGAGGAGTTCCCTCGATTCCTCATGGATCCCATCATCAGGACTGCGTTTTGACAATAACGAGACCAACTTTAATGTATATATACTAACAATCAGAAAAAGAATTTTCTAAATCGGTTCAGAAATGACGGAGTTCTGGAGTAACAAACATTAAAAGCAAAAACATACAACCGAATTGATCACCTCCTCTTTTGAAATCTTGAAGTCGGTTAAAAAGAAGACCACTGAAGTAACACAAAAGATTTAAAATAGTCGATAACCAAACGCAGAGTCAATTGAAAATAATTTATATTCTACAGGTGAAGATATTATTGAATTCAATTATGCCAGCATTGACTTATTTTGACTACAAACTACTTAATGAAATTTATCTTCCGCGTCCGCCGTTATTACCACTGTTCGAATCTACCCGAGTATATCGACCAATCTTGCACTTTATCCATGGTTAAACAACGTGTTGGACCCGAAGGATACTATTTACTATGATTAAGGTTTACACACGCAGTGTACGACCCTTCATTACCAGTATTTATTCGGGGGTTAGGAGCTGGAAACAAAACCAACACACTCTTTTAGACAAGTCCTGTCCTGTAATCCACTGATTAAAACGCAGCCGAGCGCAGTCAATGGTAATTTCTAAGCGTACATACTTATAGCTAGATAAGACGTTATATTACAACGTGTAAATCAATATTTTTATGCATACAAATTTCGACGAAACTTCAATATCAGCCTCACTTTATGATTATCGATGCGTTTTTCACAACGAATGCTCTCTCTGTAAACTACGCTATGACGTTGCGATACCCGAAGTCATAACGACTCCCACTGGCCTCCTGTAATAGGTATATGGCTTCGCTGCGAGCGCAACAGAAAACAGCCGTGCCTATAAAATTTTATACTTATTATTTTGGAACTTATCTCCGAGGCGTAGAGTTCAAACTAGTTTACTTTTCTAAAGTTGTCGTTCAGGGAATCCATTTCATTAAAATGATGCTTCGATGTTTTCTGATGTAAGTATTATTAAACCTACTTGATTTAGTTAAGTAATATGCACGGCTGTAAAAATTATCTGAACTTGAATTAAGTTTGATAATAAGTTTATATTTTTGTAGGCATCACTGATGATTGAATTTAGAAACCATAAATCTTGCATAATGATCGATAGTGCTAGTGGTCCGGGTTTCAGTGTAATCATCATTATCATCGTCAGGAAATCACTATTCGATACGTCAGGAAACCGGTCTAAATTCCAAATAGATGGCAGTCGCTTAGTGGGGGAGGCCTATGTCCAGCAGTGGACGTCCTTTGGCTGATATGGTGGGCAGTCGCTTTCGTAACACTAGTGCCTACGCCATTGCTTGGGATTAGATATAACTCCGTAGGACTCCGAGCTCCTTTAGGATATTTATATTCATTTATTTATAAAAAAAATGACAGGTCTGAAGATTACAAACAAACACACAACAAAAAGGAATACACTAGAAGGATGATGATGGAGTCGAAATTGTTTTAAAGCATTATGACATCATCGCGCAAACGCGAATATATAAAACAATTAGTTTGTTTCTTGTTCTGAAATTGTGCCCAATCTGTGGTTCATCTGTAAACGTAAGCTGTGGCTTAATCGAGAAATAATGTCCCGGATAAGCTAAATGAAGTTTTTGGTTCCGTGGCCCACTAATTCGATATAAATCGTACTGATTATGGACGCAACGATATTATTTTGCTATAACCCGTCAGCTACTAATAGAGAGTGTAAGTAACATCATATCAAAATGTTATACCTTGTTGTGAGACTGTTTTTCTGGTCTAAAATACATTTTCCGTTAAAAAAATCTCTTAGCGTGTTCGGGAAAAAAGCCATGATGTGCGAACGACGAAGTTTATCTCGAGTTTTTGAGAAGAGTTATTGTTTATTTATGAACCAAAGAAAATTTATACAGAAGAATAGTAAATAAATGATAAAAAAATAATATCATAGCTAAATTAATAGTATAAAAAGAATACCCTCTCCAGCAGCTGCGTCTGCAGCATGGTTCCCATTATGCTGGCGGCATCACCTCTCTGTATTACAAGGGCAACTCTTTGAGAGAAGTGCCTACTAGCTCTGGGGTCTCCCGAATTGCGGATCAGACGTGATAACAGGGCCCTCATAAATGTCTTCATGTCAGCTGACCAGGGTCCCAAAGATTCTACCGCAAGCACCGCAAATTCGTAGTCTTTTACTAGCGACGAGTATTTTCGGCGCTTAAGGATTTGGGCCTGATCAGCTGCAGCGGAGAATAGGGGGATGAGGGGGAGGAAGCAGGAAGAGAAGGTCGAATAATTATATATTCTTGAAAACGAATATGTTGCGAGTTCATATTGTGGGTGGGAACCACTAAATATACCTATAGGAATCTTATAATTGACTAGTCTGTGCTAGATCTGAATATCTGCTCTGCGTTTCAAACTGCAAGTTATAAGCTTCCATACGACTTAAAGTTGGACACGGATCCAGCCTCTGGTTCGGCTAAGCTTTTGCCAATACGTGCAGAACTTTGCATCTAGTTTTGAAAACTATGTGATATCATTTTACTATAGAATAGGTACAGTAAACGTCATATATTTATTGACTTGCAATGCGAAACGTTTTAAATATTATAATGGTTTACAAGTTATAAAGACAACATGTAGCAGCTAATATTAACATTAGCAGTTACCCTTAATTCATTTGTGTATGAACGTTTACAGTCTACAAAAATATGCTTTTAATCGCAGCTTAAAAAACTACTAGCCAGGTCAACATCCCACAAAAAACACGAAAGCGCGTTTTTTTTAAATTGATGTGGCCGATATAGCGCCATCTAGCTTGTAATTCGATAAACCTATATAATAGAACAACGCTTAAAAATAATGCGAGGGTATAGAAAATTTACAATCATAAGCCTCATTTATATTAAAATGTTTAACTTACTGAAACTTGATATAACTATATTTTTCACTTATGTATACAGAAAAGACATTACGAATATATCAGTCTGATATTATCTTAATGGGCGTTCTTTATACCTAACGATATACAAGAAATAAATTGTCAAAGTGAACCGTTTCATAGAAACCTTTTGATCCTTTCCAATAGTTGTTACACATGAAAAAGGTCAACTTTTTATCGGAGCATTATTTTATTCCATAAAGCTAATGGTAAATGTAAACAGTAGTGATGGGGCTCTGTGGGCTATCCTGGATAGCGGCCAGCTATGGACTATCCAACGTGATAAACATGACCAATCTATCGTCGTCTAGTACTCATAACACAAGGTTTATCTAGGTCTGTGCACAAGCCTAATTGAGCTTACAATCGGACTAGTTAGATTTGTGTAAAAAAAAATATTTATTAAAACTTAATTGCGCAATACAAGAAATGTGTATAAATTGCGGACTTAATGTCATAAGGCATTTTCTACCAGTCAACCATTATGCTAAACAGAATTGACATATAATATTTATTTATTTATAAACCACTAAAACGTGAACATCGCGAAAGTTAAAACTGATAAACCATATCAAGCAATTTTGTAGGGTGTGGTCTGTTTTAAGGGTGGTAGGTACAACAAAAAGTAAGAAAAAAAATTTTTACTCACAAATAAATATATCTACTACTACTCCACTACTACTACTGTTCTCGTAGGCGCTTTTAGCTACATTCGGTTTTTCGCTACGATGGTAGTGCTACGAAATCGTTGTCAGTGAAAGTGTTAAGATGGGAGTGTGCTCTATTCTTGAAGGTCGTACCTTCAAGGTCGTATTGGTCCAAAAATACCGCAGGCGACAGTTCATTCCACAGTTTAGCTGTGCGACGCTTGAAATTTCTGGAGAAACGCACCGTTGGGGACTGCCAAGTGCCAACCACGAGTGAATAGGCATCTTCTGGGTGAGCTCGCTTCATCGTCGGCCTCATCTTTGCCCCCTGGCTAGATGCTGGCCAAGAGCAATCCCATTTTTAATAAAAAAAAACATCTTTGTGGTGAGGATAGAAATGTTGTCGTGTTGGGCGATGGCGGAAAGAAGCGGATGTGATTAATTTAAACATTTCCTCGGAGCACTCCCTGCAATACATGCATGTAAAGGGAAGTTTGAAAGTGGCACCCGTGGCAGAGAAAATGAGGAGCAGTAGGTTAGCATGGTATGGGCATGTAATCAGGAGGGATGAATGTCATATTGATAAAAGAATATTAGGGTTAAATGTCGAAGGATGAAGAGCGATTGGAAGGCCCAAAAAGCGATGGATGGATTGTGTGAGAGAGGATATGAGAAAGATAGGAGTAAGAGCTGAAGTGAAGAATAATAGAGAGGAATGGAAGAAGAAAACATGTTGCACTGACCCTGCATAAGCGGGATAAGGGCAGGGAGATGATGACTCCCTGTAATACATGCAATAGAAAATTCAGAGTGAGGCTACATCATTACGCAGCGCCAAAGACTCAAGCCGATCCGAAACACGCTGGCAGTCGACAATTCGAGTCGCTCTCCGTTGGATGCGGTATAGAGGGAGAAGCTGGTACTGTGGTGCCCGTTTCATATGTGGGCGGATATTGTATCATATTCTATATGTGGGCGGACCTGTGCCTTATAAAGCTGTAGGCGATAGGCCGGCGTGAAATACTGTCTCGATCTGTTGAGCACACCGAGCTTTTTCAAGGCTAATTTGGCCTTACCCTCTAAATGGCTGCGGAACTGGACTTGACTGGAGATTTCGACGCCAAGGATCTCGATATTGGCTGTGGCAGTTAGGGGAGGGCACTCAAAACGAGGTGATGCGACAAACGCAAGCCCTTTTTGCGGTGAACACGCAAACCTGTGTCTTTGTAGGGTTAAAACGGTCGACCTCATTCTGAGACTTTTTCCAGGGAAGACGCAAAAAATAGTCAAATACCGTGTAAGTAACCAAGCTCTCCCCTCCCTACTGCACACGCTAACGCACACTGATTGTATTTAGCGAGGCCTAACTAAGCGCGAGTTCTTTTGTCGCGCCGCGCATACAGATACAAAGGGCTGTTGTCTAATGACGAACATGTCACAGATTGTCGTAGCTACATCAGTTTATTACCTTTTTTGTAGAGGTCCCGGGTTCGAATCCTGGTAAGGGCATTTTGTTTCTGTGGTGAGCAGAAACATTTGTTCCTGAGACTTGGATGCTTTCTATGTATTTAAGTATATTTCTATTAAATATATCGTCATCTAGTACCTATTGCAAAAATGTTTATTGAGCTTACTATGGGACTAGTTGGATTTGTGTAAAAAATTGTCCCCTGATATTTATTTTTTTATTTACTAACCGACTTATTTAGAAGGAAGGAGCTTCTCAGTTCGTGTGCATGTTTTTTGTGTATGTATGTTCCCCTATAACTCACGTTGGCCAAATTTTGATAATTCTATTTTTGTTTGAAAGCAGGTACCCCAAGTTGGTCTCATATAAATTTGATGTAGGCCTGATAATGAGATCCAGGAGCAATCGAGGGAACTCCTCAAAGATAGGCACGTGTGTGGCGATTTCGGTATTTTCTCTAGTTAATTGGAGTCGTTTTATTTGGGTTAATTATTTTATACAACGACTTACGGCTGACCTGGTAGTAGACACTGTAGTCTAAGAACGGTTGCGGCTCCAAAAGAATCAAAACCAAAAGAATCAAAAGTGCATTGCCAACTCTTTTTACACGATTGCCAAAAGAAAGAAGTCAAATGTTTAGACTTGATGATTAGTTGTGTTGAGAGCTGGATAGGCATGGTGATCTTACTTACCACCAGGTGGTACCTAAAGAGCAAGTGGTATGTGTGTGTGTAAAGTGTATATGTCACACCACTCGCCATCGGCAGGGCATTCATCCTCACACCTTAGAACCTAAATGGTCGCGTACGGTACGGTTTCAGAGAAATTTCCTCCCTCGGACGCTACCGTTGTGGAATGAGCTCCCTGCTGAGGTTTTTCCGAGAGACTACAGTATGGAGTTCTTCAAGAAAGGAGTGTATAAATTTTTAAAGGATCGGCAACGCGCATGTGACACCCCTGAAGTTGCAGGCTGTGGTGACTGCTTACCATCAGACAGGCCGTACGCTTGTTTGCCACCGACGTGGTTTAAAAAAACCTACAAAAAATTAAAACATACCGACTGCAATACTACCTGTGCGAATACTCCATGCGCCAATAATTCGGAGATTAATTCTTCAAGAAAAATACCCTTGGAGTTGCAGGCGTCCATAGGGCTTGACCATCAGGCGGGCCGTACGCTTGTTTGCCAGCAACGTTGTATTAAAAAGTGATAATATTAAGGCTGCGGTCTTCTGTAAGGTAGATACTTCCCCAGTTGAGTTGCTCCAAATATTTACAAGATGACGTGCCTTAACTCTTTATTTCACAAGTGCGAATTTTGTAACTAGAATACTTTAGTGTATCTGTGATTTATCAACATTTTTGTTCTAGTTCGTTATACGAGCTTTCATACGTGCAAAGGTCTTGATACGCGTACCTACTAACTCAATATAGTTGGTCTCGCCACCTCAAATACTCGTGCCTGGAATACCGATGTTACCACAATATATATGCAGGTGACAAAAATATAGCACCTTGAACAATGTGCGGGAAAGCGACATGTCTAGATGTATTGGGAATTTTGTCATAGTTTTGATATGGAATTATGATCATACACATGATATGTTGTGTCCAGGATGGTATTACTACCCTGTATCGTTTTGTTAGCTAATTATATTATTTTTCCTTTTTTTGGCTTTCGTTCCAAAAATAGACAAAAGTGACGCTTAAGACCTCGGCACACCAAATATGCTTATGGATAGACGTGCACGTTCCACTGCGTTGTTAAGTATGAATTCTCATAGGACATGTCACACCGCTTGCGTGAGGTGCCTACGGCTGTGCGTGCACACGTCCACGCAAGCAGTATGGCATGTCTTATCTCTATTCATACTTTACAAAGCAGAGGAACGCGCATGTCGTATACACATCTACAATTACATATAATATATGGTGCGCATTGGTGTGACTCTGTCCATCTTGCCGTCTGTCACATCTCTAAGTCATCTCTCAGTGGCTTTGTGAGATGTACACCTCGCGAATTTTAATCGCATTTTAATTTTCAAATTCAAACTTTTCCATAAACTGAATCGACGAAAAATATTTATAATCATTATATCTGCCTTCATAATTTCACGAATATAATTATGTAGGTTGATAAATGCGACTTGCAAAAAAAATCGCAGGACAGACGAAGGACCGAAGCATTTTTGCCCAAGCTGAAGCGTAAGGTAAAGATAATAGCTATTTTTGTCCTGGGCCTCGATGTAAAAGAAGTAAACAACAAATTCTAAAATATAATAATGAAAGCATATTTTTTGTTTAATTTCATACCATTATATTGTATAATTTTTAATAAATTGTAACATATTTTAATACTAGTGTTGTAATAATGTACTATAATCAATAAATGGCTATCCTATTCTATTCTGTTCTATTCTATATTGCATGTACAAGTATTCACGCAAACATGGATAACCATTTTCAAGTATCTAATTAACAAGACAAGTTAATAAACTTGACATTATTAAATTGCAGCTTATCCCGAGGATTTATTTCACGAAGCGTATTGTATACAAATCAGTTTAATATTGATCTCGTCACGCCAAGACTCGAAAAAAAACGCTCGCTCTTGTGTAAATGAATTTCATACGGCCCAGACACTATCCGTAATGATGACACGAGTAACCCTTGAATTTAATTAAATGGTCGAAAGAGCCTCTACATGTCAGCTATGTGGTATGTACGTGTTCCGTACTTCGGCGGATCTACGCCCGTGTCCCAAAAGTCCGAGAACTACAGTCCTGTGAGAGGAAAAGTCATAAATAATACCTAACTACTGTTATTCCTTCACGTCTTACCCTCAATACTGGTATATCATAATTTAATAAATATATACCTGGTGATTTCGGGGTCATGATCAGGAATGAAAAAAAGTGGAGAAGATAGTCATAGTCAACAACTTTTCACTTGGCACCAACCACGAAATAGCGAGAAAGAAGTGCCATTTAGGTATTAATCCTATTAATTTTGTATTAATCGGAAAAATTGAAAAATTTAATGCTCCGAGCAGGATTCGAACCTGCGACATCTGGCATACGCGGCCAATCGCTCTACCCTCTGAACTATCGGAACAACCAAGCTCGTGCACGAAATCATTCACCAGTTCCCTGCTACAACGCTTTACGTACAGCGACATCTACCGTAGAAGACTTTGGCTTCTATTAACGTTTTCGTGCACGAGCTTGTTTGTTCTGAGCAACCTACCGTCTTTTATCATATTTTTTACCACGTCGTAGGCAAACAAGTACGGGCCACCTGATGGTAAGCGGTCACAATAACCCATGTATAAACGCTTGCAACTCCAGCAAAAATACGCGTCACGAAACTTACGTAAATGAGCCAAATTCAAATATTAAGTTGCTAAACATGAATTGGTTTTTAACTATCCACACAACAAATCCTCTAATAAATTATCATATTAGCCGAAGGACGTCCACTGCTGAAAAAATGTCTTCATCAAAGAGAACCACAGTGACCGGCCCTGTGCCACCAGCGTCTAGCGGACTCCCGTCACCTTTACCTGGTCATCGTTCCACACACGTCGTAGTCTATTTACAGCGTCTTTTTGCAATCTGGCATCTGATCTGTATAGGTTATTGTAATGATACAAAAGAAAATGCAAAATTTTATCAGTACTTGATGATTTTATGCAGTATTTTTGCACATTATTATTATAATCGTAGTAAACGAGACTAAATCCCTTAAAATTAAAACTTTCCTTATCGTACAAAATTTTTAGTCACGAGATAACTGGTGGAAGCGGGTATCAAATCGGCATCTAGCCGCACAAGTTTTTCAAACTACCTGCAGTTGTGCTTAATTAAATTTAAAAGTATGCAGTTAGGTTCCTACATTTGTAAAAATAAACAAAAGCAGACCTTTTCTTCACTAACTCGAGATAATTTTGCTTATCCTGCACATTCCGCACCGTGAGAAAATTGTTACGGTTTTTGATACCTACACCCACTACACCCACACAATACACGTGGCACCAAATAAAGCCTCGTGTACTGAGCTAATTTTGAGGGTTCTGTACTGTGAAGAAGGGCTTAAAGGAATCATAAAAGCGTAAGGCTTTTTGAGACTCCTTATTTATCAGCTAAAAAATCTATTTAGGCTATTTTATGTATATCTTATTTGAATGTGGGCAAATGGAGTTTGTTTGCCACACTCATAATCTAAAGTAAAGTCAGCATCAAAAGGAGATACGCATATGAAGGGGTCAAAAGTCTTATTCCATTATAATAAGGACTTTTGAAGTTTTCAAATGCGTACCTACCTTTGATGCTGACAGTACCTGAGCGATCAAACCTCCTCAGCATCTTTCGTGTTATTCCGGAGAAGATTAATTTTCTCGAAGATAAGTGAAACTTACCTGGATCGATTTTTACCCCCGTCAATTCCTATTTTATACATTGAAGTCGTTAGAGCCATTTCCGAGCACCACGAAATAAATCTATCTACAAGAGTTGCTCCTTTAAAGTTTAATTTGCAAGAATTTTATTAATTATCTCTTATACCTATGCCTATATGTATAGTCTTCATGTATTTATTAAATATATCATTGTCTACTACCATTTATATAAAGCCAAGCTTCATTGAGCTTTATGATGGTGCTAGTTTAATTTATCCTCTAATATTTATTAATTAAATTAGATAGATTGATTAACATTATAATTTATCGGCCTGTTTAGCCTAGTTGGTAGTGTCATTGCCTCCGAAGCTAGAGGTCCCGGGTTCTATTCCCGGTAAGGGCATTTTGTTTCTGTGGTGAACAGAGACATTTGTTCCTGAGACTTGGACGTTTTCTATTAAATTTATCGTCGTCTAGTACCCATAACACAAGCCTTATTGAGCTTACTGTGGGACTAGTTCGATTTGTGTAAAAAATGTCCCCTAACATTTATTTATTTATTTATTATCGTTCATAATTCATACCTTAAGGCTCCAATCGAATCATTTACGATAGCCATTGCTTTTCACTCTATGTCAAACATTTACTCGTATACTTATACAAAGAGCCTAATTGCCATTCAATCGTACTGCCACTGGTTCGTTTCATTTAGCATTGCAATATCAGAAATTGATATTGAACATAAATAATATAATACACCAAACCTAGGAGTTTGTTTAGTTAGCAATCCAACTAGGAATTAAGTTAATTGAAAGTCTTGGTAAAATGTTTGAAAATAAAATACCGTGGTTTCATGTTAGACCGGGAGCGGAGTTTAGAAAAGTTTTTTCGAAACCCTGTATTAAAAACCAGGCAAGTAAGAGTCTGACTCGCGCATCGCGAGTTCCGTGTATCATTACGTTCATAAAGGTTATTTGGTGAATAAAAAAACTAATCTTCACACATTAGGTTTATAACGATATTTTTACTGTCTAATTTATGTTGATCTTAATCATATATTATGTGATTATTTCAAATTTTGTGCATGGTAACTTCGGAGATAAGGGGGAACGGTATTGTTTTCAATATTTTTCTTCATAAATCAAAATTTAAGCATCGTAGAAAAAAAACTGTTTTACATGTCATTACTCATTTGAATAGCAAACGAGTTGACTGATGAATAAGTGTGTAAGGCAACTTGGAAGTGGAAAAATATAGATTTATACTGCAAATAAAAATATGAGTTTTTGGAACAGTGATTATTTCTTGGCACCTGAGTCTTGCAAATTGCTCAGCTATGTCGACGACTCATTGTCTCCTACTGTTCTTCTAATTTATGATTTTACCTCGAAGGGGAACTCCGAGCATAGCTCAACACAAAGCCCTTTGAGGGACCTAGAACTTTCTTACTAGGCCCATATTGGGCGACGTAGAAATTCGGTGGTTTTGATAGCAAGACTCGAGGAAGAACAAATTGGCAATGCCACAGATTTGATATATGGAGAGTGCATTAAACGCGTTTGCTGGTGGAACTTATAGTGATGGCCGTACTACTAAATACATTGTTAAGTTCAAACTTTGAATGACAACTACAGCTATTAGCCGGTACCGTAAATTCCACAACCAAGACCAACGGGGGATGGGCAGCAGCATCCCTGGAGTGCAGTGGAGATACTGCGATCGGCAACCCGCATGCCATGCGTGGCGATTATGGCATTTACGCCAATGAATGGTCTCCTGTACAGTAGTGGACGTCCTTCGGCTGATATGAAGGTGGTTAATTCCACGAAATTTATTACTTTACCAGCTCCCGGTCTAACTGCAACTCTTTAGCCAGGAGTGTTGGCTCCGCTCTCGCGATTGTAGGAAACATTTCTCCGCTTACATTGTGGCGCTGTTTGTCGATTTTCCTTTATTGCACTATTTTTGAAAGCAGTTCGGGTGCTAGTTTATGAGAAATGCAAAAGCGTTCGGGTGAAGCGTCGAATACCGTCTCGAATGCTCTGCCGTGAATTGAACAAAATATTGATTTATGCAGTAAGGTAATTACTTTCAAATACGGTTTTGGACTAGAGTCTAAATAATTGATGCCCTGACCGGGATTCGAACCCGGGACCTCTAGCTTCGGAGGCAGTGTCACTACCAACTAGGCTAAACAGGTCGTCATAAACAGTCTGGAAGAAATGTTTATTAATTCTCTTCAATACCTCCTCCACTATGGTTACTCGTGGTCAAAGCTGGCTGACTTACGCTTGGTGTTAGTGATTCGGTTCCATTGGCTTCAGTCCTTCGCAACTTTCACAATCGAGTAAAACTTAAAAGAAGATGATTTCTTTAGTTATTTAGTTGATTTATTCATGTGATAGGAGATCAGCCACGGGCATGTTTCCCACCTATGTGGGGTGTGTGTGTGTGTGGGGTGTACCCCTACCCATTCATTTTTCATCAGGTTTAGTCTTCTATACGCACGATGCGGCTGAAGTATGCTTAAATTCACTAATGGCATACTCTGGACCAATCAATCAAGCTTAGCCTGTTTTGAGTAAAGATCCGCACTGTTGAGTAAAGACCTTCTTATGTCAAAAAATCTGTATCTTATGCTCAAAGATTAAAACTCTTCAAACTTGATTCATTATCGCTGCGCAGTAACGTTGCGGATGCAATGTTCTTGTATAAATTATTGAAAAATGACATCGACTGTCCACAACTTCTCGCCCTTCTGCACTTTCGTGCTCCAATTAGAGTACCCCGCAAACCGATAACGCCCCTTTGCCCTCCGCTTCGAAGGAATGTCCACGGCAGCAACTCACCTGTTCTAAGGCTATGCAAATAGTAAATAGCTGTAGCCACGAAATTGATATACACTTTGAGACAGCGAATCAATTTAAAAAATCTGTCCGCTCCTGCTTAGCTAAAAATGTAGAACTAAAGTTAGTGATACCTACCCATAGTAATATTTTAATGTCTGCGATTATATTGTTAACGGTATACGTAAATGTATTTTTTATTTGATGCATGTAGTGTTTACCTCTAAGTAACTGTTGCGCTTAGCAATAATACCTAATCATAGCGTTTGTGTTGATACTAAGGATAGTGTAAAAAATTGTTGGTGAACCCATAAAAATAAATAAAGCTAGCTAGCTACCGAATATCATCGCACCAACTAACTGGTAGTCGGCAAACAGGTTTGTGTTTGAACCTTGGCGGCCACTCAGTGACCATTTACCGTTGTCTTGTCTTGCCAAAGTATCATCTCCACTTTAAATAGGATAAACTTCAACGACAAACGAGTTTTACTTACGAGATAGTAATATCTGTAAGAGGATTGATTAACTTGATAGAAAGCCCATCTCAGAGCCCTATGTCCCAGGTCCCTAATGAGGAATAGTTTAGTTCAGTTCATTTTATTGATAAAAATAATGATTTTTACAAGTCAGCAATTACAATAAACATAATTTTACTAAATTACAATTATTTTCTCAAACATGCAATGAAATATTGATGTTATGTTCCTTATAATAGGCTGCGAAGTATGACGTTTCAGGTGCGGTTAGTACAAGAGGTCGTTAATGGAATTTCATACAAATGTTGCAGGCATAGGCCGGCAAAGTCCTCTTTTTTAATTTCCATTCCACATAAATTTGTAGCACATTCTGCCACTTTGCGTATTAAAAAAAAACAATAAACGATTTGGTATGTACTTAGTGCAGTTTTAGTTACATAATAAATCCAAATGATCATAACAAATAACACATTATTATATTTATTTTCTTAACTATACATAAATACATTGAAATATTAATATTTCATCCAAATATTAGGTAGCGGTAAAAATGTCTACTCAAACGTGACTAACCGTATAGAAAAAAAGGTTTGGCGGGAAACTTGATAATTTTTCGCTGTAATTCTGTTTTATCGGATTTAACTTTGTTGTTTGTAATCTTGTTTTGTTATAAATAATTCAATATGAGTTCGGACGAAACTACCGACGAAGAAATGATTCTTATAAGCACCCCACCTGAATTAAGAGCCGAAGCAGAATTGGCTAGACAGAACTTACTGCCGCCAAAGTCAAAGGCGAAATATATGGTTACTTATGACAATTTTATAAATTGGAAAACCAAAAAAAATGCCCACAGTTTCTCCGAACAAGTGTTTTTGGCATATTTTAAAGAACTGGCAGAAACTAAAAAGTCGTCAACATTGTGGGCATTGTACTCTATGCTTAAGGCAACAATGCAGGTGAAGCAAAATATTAACATAAAAAGCTATGTAAATTTAACTATGTGGCTAAAACGACAGGCAGATGGATACAAGGCAAAGAAATCAAAGATATTTAGTTCAGAAGATGTACAAGAATTTCTAAATCAGGCACCCGATGAGATATATTTGGCCACAAAGGTAACTAAGCCTACTTATAGAAATGACCATAATAATACAAATAAAAAAATAATTCAATGAGCTGAAAATTTTATTTTAATGAAACAACTGACTAGACTTACTAATGACAAATAAAATCTTATATCTATTTGTATGTACACTTTATAACAATAGTAACATAACATTTACAGGTTGCTTTGATCTTGGGCATCAGTGGTGCATGTAGAGGTGTAGAGTTAGCAAATATAACCACGAGCGATATTGAATTCCAAGGGGAAATAGCGATATTTAAGCTTCGAGACACCAAGACTAAGATAGACCGTTCCTTTGTGATCCGGGATGAGTTTTTGGACATTTTCAAAAAATATTATGCTCTACGGCCTCAAAGCACACAATCTAACAGGCTTTTTCTGAACTACATAAAGGGAAAATGTACCAGGCAAGTGATTGGACGGCATAAAATGTTATCCCTGCCAAGACAAATAGCCCAGTTTTTGAATTTGGAATACCCCGAGCTCTATACTGGACATTGCTTCCGTCGCACATCTGCAACATTTCTGGCAGACTCGGGAGCTAGTCTACGGGTCCTCAAGATGCATGGTGGGTGGAAATCTGACAAAGTTGTTGAAGGCTATATAGAAGATTCTGTTGAAAATAAGGAGAAAATTACAAAGAGTATCACAAAAAATATTGTCCTAGAATACAAAAATAGCACAGCTCACTCTAATGCACAACCACCATCACTTTACACAAATCCACAACCAGGCACATCCCTTGACCCTTCTGTTTTCATTGAGCTACCATCTGCCCCTTGTCAACCGCCATTGCATTCCCACCAGCCTCAAGATTTTCATTTGTCTGCACCACAATCTTCACTCGGAGAATCACATCCTCAGCCACAAGTGCCTCCTCAAGTAACAGCAAGTGAACAATCCTCCACTCGCATTGTATCATCACAACCTGGCTCATCAGCAGAAATTCAGCAAACCACCATAACTGTTCCTGGCAAAACAATTACAATATCAATAACTAATTGCCCTAATATGGCTAATGTCTCATTTAATATTTCCTAAATTTGTTAAATAATCTGTTTTGTGGTTAGCTTTAGAAGTCATGCTTACCTTTAATGTTTTTTTTTTACTCAGCATGTTTTAACCCGAAATGCATTGTGTTTTAGTATTTTAAACTGTAACTCGACAGTGTAGACTATCTATCGACAAGTACCTATTGTTATTGTGTTCTGACTGATTAGATTATTGAGAAGAGGTTATATATAATTTAATTTTGGTTGCAACAAATTGACAGCAATGACAAGATTGACAAGTGTCAATTCTAAAGGTTCGTTCAGAAACGTGTTTTCGTACTTTTTTTGAAGTAACATGATAATCAAATATAAATGTATGAAGTATCTGTTTTCTATGAAAACCGAGTTAAAAATAGCAATATAGTAATATACACACATTAATTTTAGTTTTTGTCTTGCTTACTTATTAAAAATTAAAAATCTTTTTTGTTGTTTATTTCATTGCATGTTGGAGACAAGCACTATACATACCTCGGCGGGAAATATGGGGTAGCCCGCCTCAGACCTATCCTATCCTAGTCTTAGACCTATCCTACTCTCTATATGTCTTCGGCCGGCAACCCCTTTCTTCCCGGCCTCTGTAGTAATGTACTATAGGTATAAGTACGTTGTAAAACAGGTAACAATTAATAGGGTTAAAAAAATAACAAGACCCCATCATTATCATCAGGAGGATTCATTCTAATTCGATTATTATCATTTGATAGTTTGCCGGTCAACTCGTGTCACAATAGTACCTTAGTATGGTTTGCAGTCGTTAAACACGAAGAAGCACTAACTAAACAATTCATCGAATATTAAGAAACTACACAAAAAATCTGTTCAATACCCCCGCCATAAGCCACTAATTGCAAACGTATCTTCATTCTGTTAGAAACAGTCAATGCAAAGAATTCCTACCTTTCACGACATATTTCACAGTCATTTCAACGCAACGTACGTCATTTTCTGTTTAACACATTTCTTTAAACACAGAAGGCCTTATCTATCTAAAAATTGTAAAGAAGATACGCTCTTTTGGAAACAAGAAAGTCATTTCACTGGCATTTTGGAGAATTTGAGACGTGGGCTGCGGAATGATGTTTCATTCCGGCGTTGTATCGTCAAATTTCGTCCGTGCTTAGTGTATTTCGTGCATTGGAGGATATATGGGTCCTATACTAAATCTCGATCATGCAAGGGAGACAACTGGCACGGATGAAATGATATAAATTCCGTTTGCAGAGTTGGCTTGGTTGAATGGTTTGTTACATTACATCTCGCTATATTCTGAACTGTTTTGTATATGCTTCACTGACTGTGACCGTGTAGTCTTCAAGCAACGCTGAATTGTGTTTTGGTTGTTAACTTGATTACTTATGTCAATTATTTTACGTATCATTTGGTAGTGGCAGTTTTGCTGGTCGATACCTATTGTTGTTTATAATTTTAAGTATTTTTTGTACCGTTGTTTGCCCAAATTAACATAATAGATATTTAGTAAGGTGTGCAATTAAGAGTATCTTTATTGTATAGTTTTGTTTGTTACTACATTAACGTTTCATAACTATAGTTATAATGTTTAATTCAACTACCATTTGGTGTCTCCCTTATTTGCGCCAAGGGCCTTGGTTGTTTATCACTAACCTTATAGGTATTAAGATTTATAAATGTTCTACTATAACATGGGTGCAAGCCAGAAATCAATAATTTGAATTGCATGAATTGAATTTAAATACAGAAGATGCCGCTGTCTTGAGAAATAAGTACAACATTTATGAGTAATATTTTAAAATGTAGGTATTTTTACAACAACACTTTGGCATGAAAGTATTGAAAAGACACAACTGAAAACTGATAATTCAACGTAAACAAAAACCAAATGGAAAAGTCTTATCCAAATACTCTTCCAATTTTAATGCAATATCCAGCGCTTCTTAAAGCACCCCTTTTCTTTTAAAGAATAAAAGGATTACTTGAATTCAAAATGAATAGTAAACACGCGCAAAGAAACAAACTTGGTACTATGTCGCTCCAACACGCGGCATATTTACGTTTGTACTACACAATTTTTATAAAACCGACAAGGCTCTCACATACTGCTCATAACTGTACACTGTAGCTTTTATTTTGATAGAAATACGGTCTAAGTTCAACTGCACGTTGATTTAAATGTTTTCCCTTATATTCATGCGTGATATGACAATGAAGAAAGATCTCTATATCGTTGTAATTTGAGTGATTTTAGTGGAGCATAGCTCATCTTGGGCTCAGTAACCGAGTCTTCAATTCCACTTGAAACATGTTTCAGATGTTTCGAGGACGTTATCGTTTTCATACGTATTACGTACAAATGAGTAACGTACATATGATACGTGTTCCGTTATATTTAATGAGAGGTAGGTGCAATCTTAATTAAATAAGTGCCACGATTTTATTTATACATCAGACTAATGGTTGTACACGGTTAATATTCAACTTTAGGCAACTTTCTGCCTTGGCGAGTGGTAGCGATATGTGGTAGGTATTTTGTTCTTTGACGTGAGTTTACTGACGTGAGATTTCCTCACGTGACCAAATACTGTCAGTAGTGAGTAGAGTGCCTCCTGACTAAGGTGGATTGAGCAGAAGCCGGGTGATACGAATTCAGTATTGCCCCGCTTCTGCGCATGCTATTACTATTGCGCAAACTTAATATACTAACAGTAGTTCTTCAAGCGAGGAGGTAATCTCTGCGATATTAGTAGTCGCCTTAGACTCGATTCAGCAATTTGTAATAGCAACCGATTCAACCGAACGCAACCTGTATGTCACTTGCAACACACCTCGTAGCGTGAACTGGAACTGGCTGCCACCTGAGCTGTCACTTAACATTACCTACAGTTTTTGCTTAAAGTAGGATTTTAGTTTCCACCAAGAGGGACGGAAATGCTTTTCTATACTTCTATATAGGTACTAATATTATAAAGAGGAAAGATTTGATTGTTTGTTTGCATTGAATAGGTTCCGAAACTACTGAACCGATTTAAAAATTCTTTCACTGTTAGAAAGCTACACTATCCGCGAGTGACATAGGCTATAATATATATCCAAACAAATTAGGGATCCTTATTAAAATTCCAATAATGTAACCTAAGGTGTAAAAAAAATCGTGTGCATTGAATAGGCTCCGAAACTACTGAATTAATTTAAAAAAATCTTTCACTATTGGAAAGCTAAAACTATCCCCGGGTAACATATGTTATATTTCCAAAAAAATAGGGGTCCTTACTAAGATTCCAATAATGTAACCCAAGGTGTAAAAAAAATTGTTTACATTGAATAGGTTCCGAAACAGGTTGGTATTTGAATCGCGCATTATAGGGAGGGGGGTTCATTTTATAGTTCGTGGTTGTTTGCATTGTTAAAATTGTTTGCTTTAAATAGGCTCCGAAACTACTGGACCGATTTAAAAAACTATTTCACTATTGGAAAGCAACACTAGTCCCGGGTGAAATCGGCTATATTATATTTCTTGAAAAATTTGCGATGCTTACTAAAATGTGTGTGTATTATAATTTTAAATTTTGAACTTTTTGTTAAATACCCGTGCGAAGCCGGGGCGGGCCGCTAGTATTAAGCTAAATTGAGGATCTCTAAATATAATAGCAAATAAACTATATTGTCCTATGATATAGAATCTGAGTCAGAGGACCAAATCTCTATTTTCAATTGAACACTAACATAGGCAGGATCGGTCGTTGTGGAAGTGGTCGGTGTGTGTGTGTGATAATATACGAGATTGGTTTTGGACTAGAAGTATTGAATAGGAGACCAATCCGATTGGTCCGTGCTGAATTTTTGAGCGAGCCAAAAATCGCTCGCATGTGCCTGGCAAGGATCTACCGAAGAGTTATCAGCACGGTTAGCACACGACAGCGCGCGAGCCATATCGCGCGCGAGATAGACTATCCGCCTCTATCTAATCGGTACACACAGAAAGAGACGGATAGTCTATCTCGCGCGCGATATAGCTCGCGCGCTGGCTTGTGTTAACCGTGCAGGTAGGAGCCAATTCCTTCATTGCAGAGTCGAGATAGCAGGGCCCAGAGAGGTTTGACCCTACCAAGTGACTTAAGCTTTATTTCCTTACTGACGATTGAGACTGGTATGTGAGTTTCACTAAATTGCGCGGTTTGACAGATCGATTGAACTCATTACACCACGGTAACCCGCATTGTAATGAAACTCGCATGCTAGTCTCATAATTATTATGTATATACAAAGGCCTTAAAATCTGCATACCATTCAAGATCATACCCAGAGTAAAATTTGGTGCGTGAATTAAACACAAGTATTTTTAAGGAAACTGTTCAGAACATTAATAAGCTCTTTACCAAACTCTTGATCGGTTTGGTTAAAGTTAACATTGTTAAGTAGCAAAGGAAATACTTGCACAAAAGGCTGATTATTTTGCATTAATAATGCTCATATCTTAACCTTTTTGCAAAGGGGTAGGAACAATATTTCATTTCATTTAAGTAGCATGTTGAAAAGAATGGAAACGATGGAGTTATAAACGGTGTCAGATTTTTTTTGACTTTTAACGATGCCTATAAGGATTAAATAAATTGTTATTGAGCCAAGTGCAAAATATAGGTAGCGAAATCGACAGGATTATCATTATATTATGCAACGTAAGGTTACCTTCATTCGCTGACATTAGAACCACGTTACTATTTTTGCAACTGACTATAATTTTTTTCATTAACCTGTACTACAATTGATAAAAATGTAAACAATATCGTTGATGTCCACGGTATGTTAATGGTGGATGCATGCATAAGTAAAAAGCACGCTTTAGCTCCTATTTTGTTGACCCAGTGAAACGAATGTTTAGGTTTTATCTCTGGTAAAAATGCTATCGTACATAACAAACCCATATTTTTTCGCCATCTTTCAACCTAATTTGACTTATCGCATGTTTAAATTTGAAGAGGATAACTTAAATTATCACGTTGAAGCTACAATAGGACCCCATTAGGCTTCGGGAAGTCTTCAAGGACCCCCTTAAGTACCGGGACTGTCACTAAGTATTTTGAGCGCTTTAATTCTGCCTTACAAGTGTCCGTGATCTAAGCTATATGGATAAATTGCAAAAAAAATTACATAGTTAAGGACTTTATGTTGAGTAACAGTATATTTTATTATTTAATATTTCACAAAAGCAAAACTTAATAATAAACTCCCCAAGTCGCTATCGTGAGTTGGGACCCAGAAGACTGGCAGCGTTACCGCTTTGGATGGCCAGGCTTAATCTCTGGCCAAAGTAGCTGCCACGACTTATATTCCTTTGTGTTGCGAAAATTAGTCAGACCATTTATACGGGTAACTTTCGTAATACAATGGAATCAGTTAAAATGTATATATTTTTTGCAATTCACCCATATGCCTTACCATCAGATATTTCAGGTATGCCAGCTTGTTTACCATCATCGTTGTATAAAAAAGTGATAGTAAACACATGCACCCCAATTTTTCTTGTATTTCCGAAATTAGGGACATCTAAACAAAAATAATAATAGAGATAGTAACTATAGGTACATAGGAACGTAGCAGGGCGATTTCACTCAAAAGTGCATTCTTTTAGGTACCTACTTTCTTTCTCAGTATATTGGTAATTTTTGAAATTTCCTGCCCAAAATCACGTGTAAAATTGATTTTGATCAAAAGGAAATTTAACACGTAGCAAAATACAAAAATAGCAACACGTTTAAGAAACTTTCAAGAAAAGAGCATACTCCCATTAAAAGACCGGCAACGCACTTACAACCCCCCTGGTGTCGCGAGTGTCCATGGGCGGCGCTAATCGCTTACCATCAGGCGATTCATCTGCTCATTTGCCTCCTATTTCATAAAAAAACCACATCTAAATAAATCTGTCATTTTTACATATTGAAAATTACATTCGTGACCGTGTTGGCTGGCGATCTTTTAAGCTCGACTCGGCTCGAACGGAATATTTGTATGGCAGTCTTCTTTGTCCAAGCCTTTCAAATGGAGTGCTTCCTCGTTTCGCCGTAACTGCTCGATTAGTCTCAAACTCTCAATATATCCTGCTGACAATAGAGCTTAACTTTATAAGCAATTCAACACTGTAAAGTCATTATGGTTCTGAAAATCAGTCGTTTCTTTAGAGTAATAATAGTAAAAAGAGCCTATAATTATACATAGATAGTCGTGTTTATGGCATTTTGGTCTTAAGCGCTGTAGTGACTGTCGTAATTAGCTGGATCTATTTAATTTCTTTATAACTAGGAACTGTTCCAAGCTTTTTCCTTTGAGTCCCATTTGTCGTCGTTTAAAGTTTAATAGTATAATGGCTGGAGAGTACAAGCTGTTATAAAAGTGATGAAGTACCTATGCTAGAATCAAAATGTTGAAATGATCTGAAATAAAGACGTGAATAGATAGATGCATGTATCCATGCGTGACTTTCATACAAACTTATATTTTAACTGAACTAAGTTTTGTACCATTTCTCTTTACTTTTTCGTATGTAATATTAATATTCTTCTATATGGTAGTGCATAAACAATGTCAATTTTATGTCTTGGTGAGAGCTGTTGAGGATTTAGATGCACGTACAACATAAACCTAAAATAAGTTAATTTAATGTATACATTTAACTCAGTTTGTTTCTCCACAAATGATCATCATCACCATGTCAGCCGAAAGACGTCCACTGCTGGACATAGGCCTCCCCAAAGACTTCCACAATGACCGATCCTGCGCCACCTGCATACAGCGGACACCCGCGACCTTTACCAGGTCATCGGTCCAAACTAATGATACCTAGTTTTAATTGGTAGGTATTGACAGTTTACTCGAAAAAGATATAACAACTACTCTAGTAACGACACGGAATAGTTTTTAAAATTTTCTCGAGCAACAATGTAACAAGACAGATAGGTACCATAAGCAGGGGTCGGACAAAAAGTGCGGATGACGTAAAAATGACGTAATCTTGCACACAGGATGTTTATATTTAAACTTCCGTGTGACTTGTGGTAACGAAGTAGTATTAATGAAGTAACAAACTAATCGTAAATAAATCAATGGCATTTACTGAATAAAATAAATTTCACGAAACTTGTTACCATAAGGTACGATTATTTGAAATTAATTATGACAACTCTGTGGGAACCTTAGATAAATAGGTTTAAAACTCAAAGGTGGGAACGGTAGGTAAGATTAGTAAAAAAAGAAGATAATTTGATTTTATTATACTTATTATTTAATGAAATTATGCATAGGTTAATGACTATTTTTCTAACAAGTCTATTATTTAAAACGGAAAATTACCACAATATTCGAGTAAAAATTACATTTTACAGCCTTTTTTTAAACATTAGTAAATATTAATTTTGGCTAAATAATCGTGAAGATACAATAGCTAAACAATAACGAAGTCAATTTATTGTTCATCTGATTGACAATCAAATGTGTCTGTCAAACACGTACTTACTCATTTCAAGTGACGATATCGTTCAATAAAGAGGTTGTTAAATGATAAGTGATAATTGTTTATGAAAATTAAAAATACTATTTGAAATCATCCTATAAGTGGTATGACGTCATCCACACTTTTTGTCCGACCCCTGACCATAAGTATGTTTGACAACCGCCTGTCTGTGTGTATCGCTTTAACCCTTTATAAAGCAGAGGGAATATTTTTACCACCATCCACGAGACAAAAGACAATCTATATAGAAATACATATTTAGAGTCCAAAATTAAACATATGTGGAGATATAAAATAAAATAACTGTGTCTGAAAACGAACTCTTTCAATACGTGTTCTTAACTACATTGAGAATGTATTTTCTTGCTTCACTAGTGATGGGTCATTCGCTCGTCTTTTCCTGAAGAAAACTGGGTATTCAACGAACTTAGTTTCCAATATCTGACAATGTTGCATTTACGGCGAAGCGGAACGACTTCTTTGCATATTCCTTCGAACTTAAAAAAACGGTTATAATCAATTTTTAGTCTCAACCCGTGGCAGTATTTTTCAAAACCTTTTATTGCAGTGAAGGTTTATTATTGTAGGTTAATCAGAAAACACAATAAAATTACAAATTAAACCAGCCAAAGGCAACAAAACAGTTGCTTAAAAAAGGATGCTTCTTGCATTGCCACGCTGGATGGAAAATCTTATTCTCTGGAAGAAATGTGGACGTCTTTCGGCTGATATGATGATGATGATGATATGTCGAAGCCTCCCCAAGGCGTTAATAAAAGAGTCATGAAGTGAATGAAAGATTTGTCACCGCGAGAGATATCCATGATAACTCAGCTGTTTTTTTATACAACGACGGTGGCAAACAAGCTTACGGCCTGACTAATGGTAAGCAGATACCGTAGCCTATGGACACTTGTGACTCCAGAATAATCACAAGCGCGTTGCCACCCCTTTATTGACTTGTGGATTCGTTGTGTCGACAGCTAGGGACATATGCAGGTTTAGAACAATGCACGGACTGCAGAGGTTGTAGGATCCCACTCGTATTAAAAAAAAACATAGAAATTATTTCGTGTAGTTTCTTGTGAAGTATTTAGTTCTTTTTTTGTTTACTTAGGAAGATCGTAAGCTTAAATAAAACATAATAACTTAAAGCAGCAGTGACAGTGAGCTAATAACATATCCTCACTGAGAGCATAGTTAATTATACAAAAAATTTGTGAGCTAAAAGCCAAGCAAAAAACACAACGCCATGCGTCTTGACAGTACTGCTACATTATCAAGTACTTAATTCTAAATAAACTAAAAACAAACAAAAACATTTCTTAATCTATATCCTACTTTTGCAGAAAAATTGCCGTGACAAGAGTCGTTTTAATGACGGAACACTCGCACTGAATAGGTCCAGATCGCCAAACCTCTGAAACACATCATTGATGCCGCTACTCGCTCTAATGAGAAAACTGTTTTGCCTATAGTTAGTAGACGATAGTGGTGGCTTACGCCGCGCTCTACTGGGTGTACGGATATTCAATTTACTACTATTGAACACAATATTTAATTATTGACGACATAACACAAATGCAAAATGGCTCAATGGCTTGCTGGTAATTTGACTCTTTCGACGGAGCCCCGCTGCTACGGGCTCTTTTTACTGAGAGATTTTGCCGTTCAGGAACCGGAAGTAACCTAACAAACTTAATCTAAGTCTTACCTTTAATCAGTTTTAGCTTAGCTGCTGACAACACCCGCTTGCACTGAAAAAAAAGTGATCCAATCAAGCTGACTTTTTGCTTGATTAGAAAAAATATAATTGTTTTAATTATTTAATTAATACAATTCATAAATTATACTTTGTAAGTACAAACAATTTCAAATGATCGAAAGGTTTAATGAAGTTACATATTATATTTGATCAGCTTCTTAATTGACTTTTCATTTCATCATTCACGTGACACATGGAATTATGAAATTGTTTGAACCTATTAAGTATATTTTACTAATACTATCATTAAACTTAACCACACGAATCATGTTAAATCATTAATTAATTTAAAAGCAACTGATTACATCAAACATAAAAAGGATTTAATTAAACAATCGACTTATTTCTATTAGGTTTGTACGTAATAAAATTGAACAATGTACTTGACTAAAGATATCAAGTAAACTTATTGCCGGTAAACATTACAACAATCCACAAATTTAATATTGCGTGTGCAAAAGGCGCCACTGTCGATATACCGGTACAGACGAACTATTAATCTATATAGTTCTTTTTTTTGCCACATACAATAATAACTTTGTCGGATCGCCTCACAAAATAGTAAACTGATATACTGGTTTCTTTTCAAGTTGCACACTGACCATGTTTGACGTTTTGCTACAGCAGTGAAAGTGAAAATCAACATAAATACGTTTTGTGTTGTATCTTGTAAGTGATGCCTGGCACAGTGTATACATAATTGTGTATTTGCTAATGCTCGTGTATTTGTAATTGTGTATTTCTCAGGATGTTATTGTGAAACAATTGGAAAAACTACTTTAATTTTCGTAAAACCTAAGAACACCTAATATAACCCGTTAAATGCGGTCCTTCAGCCCTTACACTTTTAAAATTGATTTTCTAAATACAGTATTTTACGTATAAATTTGGAATTATTCACTTTTTTTGTATTCCCACTGTGGAGGCAGGGCAGAAAAGGATTATGGTAAATTTATTAAGAATGTGACAAATACTGTCGTTTTGTAAAGTTAGACTAAGTTAAGTACAGAGTAAGGTTTAAATAGATTATCATCAGACATAAAAGTTTTCATATTAGGAATAACATCATGCTGCGACCAATAGGAGCGAAGACGCGGGCGAAGTCGCGAGCAACAGCTAGTTTTTCGATAACTGCTTAGGACGAATGATGTCTTAAGCAGTTATTGACAGATTAATTAATATGTGATCACTGGTCATCAGATTATCTCAATATTCACTATGAAATTTCAGATGTATACAGCAGTTATCAATAAATTAATGTCATTCGCGTTAGTCAAACTTCTGTCTTATCATCATATTATTTCAAAAAATGTGTAGAAATAGGTTCATGTTATTTTTTTTTCATAGCAATTCCCACTAGCTGAGAAGAATATCCCAGGGTGGGAACTACAGTTAAATACCTCATAAGTAACGTTTTAAATTTTGAACTTAATGTACCTAGGCGTAAAATGTCTATAATAAAACAAATATGGTTTAAAAGTGACTTCATTCATTTATGCCACACATGTTATGGGATATCCAAGCTGCCTAAATTTTGCATTCCAAAATTAAATAATGTTATTTAAATCTATTGTATTATTGTGTTTTGTATGTTTGTATAGCCACTTGCTATTATTTCCAGAGTCAGTGCAGTATGGCAAGCTTAGATGCATTTTCTATCATCGAAACGTTTGCTTCTTTTGATAACTTACGAAACAATGAAAATTATCGAAAGAAGAAACAAGCTTCTCGCTATTAGACAATGCATCGTGGTTATCAATACTAGAGCTAGTTAAACATACTAACAGTAATATTGAAATAAATAAGGCCAGTGCTTGGATTGAACATTACCCTTCTACCATTCAATTAGGTTTAATAATCATAGCAATAAAGTGATATATTAATTTAATCGTGAACTATATATATTTCACAAAGGAGACTTGATAATATCAAACAGACAACATGAATACATTAAACGAATTATTTACAAATCTGATCAAAGTTCGTTTATTAAACCAAACTATTAATTTATTGACACGATAAACCTACTTGATTATAACGCTAAGAAACTTAATACTGGGTATGAAGTCCATACATTCAATCAATTATATTAGTTTTTTGCATCAAGCATTCAACTTGATTGAATCAATGCGGTTGTTTATTGCGTCAATTATTGGGCCTTAATAACACTATTTAAGTAGCTTAATACAGGGTATAACATACATTAATCAATTTGTTTATTTTACTTGATTACATCAAACACTTCCAATAATTGTGTCTGTAAAGACGTTGATGGCATCAATTGTTTATTCCTTGATTATATTAGTCAATAAACATATTTCGTACATTCAAACCATGGCTGGAATTATTAAGTTACTTTGTTACCTATTCCAATAATTTCAACTTGATTGCTGCAATTAGCCGACTTAATCTGCTCGCTATACATCAATTTACTTTGTTATCACTATCAAAATTTTGATTTAATTATTCAACTTTTTTTCTCAGTGTGTCATCACACCGCAGCCTTACTCCAAATGAACATGTTTAAAGTGAATACTGAGAGCTTTTCAGCAAAGCGGAGGAATAGTACATTACTACAGAGGCCGGGACGAAAGGGGTTGCCGGCCGAAGACATATATAGACGGCTGAGCGAAACGAGGTCGGATAGGTCTGAGGCGGGCAACCCCATATTTCCCGCCGAGGTATGTATAGTGCTTTTCTCAAACATGCAATGAAATAAACAACAAAAAAATCTAAGTTTTATTTTTTAGTGGCAGAATGTCAAGGTGCCTGTGCCACAATTCATGTGGAATCGAAATTAAAAAAGAGGACTTTGCTGGCCTAGGCCTGCAAGATTTGTATGAAATTCCATTAACGACCTTTTGTCCTAGCCGCACCTGAAACGTCATACTTCGCAGTATATAAGGAACATAACATCAATATTTCATTGCATGTTTGAGAAAAGAGTATTTAAACTAGTCTTTAGGAGACGCTTGTACTATTCAAATAGTTACATAAATAAACAGAAGACGCAGAATGTAAATAACTTGGTGATTATTTACAAACATTAAAATAACGTGTTTAATCATCATCATCATCATCATGTCAGCCGAATGACGTCCACTGCTGGACATAGGCCTCCCCTAAAGACTTCCACATTGACCGGTCCTGCGCCACCCGCACCCAGCGGACACCTGCGACCCTTACCAGGTCATCAGTCCACCGTGTGGGGGGCCTGCCCACGTTACGCCTTCCGGTACGTGGTCGCCACTCGAGAACCTTTCCGCCCCAACGGCCATCGGTTCTACGTGCTATGTGCCCCGCCCACTGCCACGTGTTTAATAAACTTATATACTATATTAAAATATGTTTCAGATAATAAGGCGCATGGATTATGCAACAAAAAAAAAAAAATCTAAAAAATCTTTATCTATCTATCTATCTATCTAACAATAGCCTAGCAGTCGACTGCTTAACAGCTTTGAAGTGCGTCATATTAACTGTCTTTGCCCAAAATTGCAGGCTGTGTGATTGCAGGTTGTTTCTCGGTCGGAAATTAGTTTCTGTTACTTGAAATTATAATGGAGAAAAAATACAACGACTATTAAGGTTTTCATACAAGCCGTAAAAAACTCAAAAAACCGCTGTATTTTTTTCTTTTACAATTTCTAGCAACAGAAACTAATTTCCGACCTAGATATGCCGGATCCCATTGTGTATACAAAATTTCATGTTATTCTAGCATGGCGTTTTAAAATGAGAGCATAAATACGTTTGTATGGAGAACCGAGCGTACTGCCACGTACTGCGCCCTCTTAACTCTGACTTGCCTAAATAGCATAAGCTGTCTACCTATTCAGACTTAATTATTATCCGAATTATCCTCGAGAGCTGGGAAAAACATTCGTAAAGTCATAGTCATAGAGTATTTATTTCTTCAACAAACATGATTGTGTTAGAAAATACATTTTCATTACCTAATATTAAAAAATAAAGGAAGAAAACATTAATAGCTATTAAGATTGGAAAACAGAATCTGTTGAGTAACTGGCATTTTAATACACAGTGGAAATAATAGTGAAATTTTACTATACCGACTACTCAAAAATCAAATATACCACAAATAAATAAAATAAATTTCGTTTATTTCAGACATCAGCAGTCCATAAAATTTGTTAGTTACATTTTACAAAGCTATCAGTTAAGCATATTTAAAGAATTCATCAACGCTTTAGAAACATTCTCTTAATACAAATAATTTTAATGTTATTATAGAATCCATACTACATTGCCGTAATATTATTAATACAGTCTATTCCACAATTCAGTTTTCCGCAATTCTGTTTTAACCACTTTGGACTGAGAACGCCAAATTAAACATTAACTCTACCTCGATTCGGTTCTTGTCATTCACGTCTCAATTACATTTCAATATTTTTCTCATGCTGCTGCTTTTTGAGTTTTTTTTTATACCACGTCGGTGGCCTACAAATGTAAGGGTGCCTTTCCACCACAGATGTGCTATTCTACGTTGCTATGGATGCGTTTGAATCCACCCATCATATTCATTGGGCCACATAGTCTATTACTGGTGGGAACAGGTTTTCATAGCGTAGCTTACACGTCCTCGTAGCATAGCTGCATAGCACATCTCTGGTGGAAAGGCGCCCTCAGGCCCCCACCTGATGAATAGAATAGAATAGACTTTATTGTTTCACCGTGTTACATTAGTTGTTAAATTATTACAGGTTCCAACGGTAACCCACAACGGGTATACAATATTAACTTAAGGCTAGACACATAATAATTATAATTATTTAGGTATTCTTATAGGGATGCATAATCAAAGAATTCTTTCATGGAATAAAATCCTTTCATAATCAACAATTTTTTATGTGACGTCAAAAGCTATACCATCTAACATTTTTAAGTCAACAGGAAGGTGATTGAACATTCGTATAGCACAAATATACGTACTTCTATCGTACATTTTATTTTTGACTGATGGTTATTTTAGATGATATCTATATTGAGAGCGTAGATTATCACGTAGTGAAGCTAGGTTTGTGAAGTATTGACATTGAAAATGTGTTTTCGTTCGCTCCAGTATAGGGTCCCATTTCACGAAATAGTGCGATCCCCTTATATTTCAGAGAGTTGTGAAGGTATGATATCCAAACTAGGCTCAAAAGACGCGTATTTACGAGATGTGTAAGATGCAAAGAGAATTATTTGAGAAAGTCCAGAACGAAAAAAGTTTTGGCCGAAATAGTGAAAAAAAAATTCACAGATTTCCTCCGATTTTTTCATTTTGGCACTCGATATTTTGGAAACGAAGAATGATATCAAATTTTTACTCGTAATCAAACCTCCTCTGGACAATTTAGTCGGCTACAATTTGAGCCTAAAACAAAGACGATCGGGTCAAGGGTTTGCGCTGTAGCCTAACCTTTTTGAAAGAAGTCAAAAAGTCAGAACGACTATTAGTAGGTAATATATGTTTTTTAAATCAACACAATTGTACAATTGTAGTTAGTTTTAGTTTTATATTTCAAATTGTTTAAATTAAACATGTATTGTTTCTATAATAAATAATTATTAATTATAGTTCGAGACAACAATAGCACATTATTGCAGTGCCCGGGAAATAGCAATTTGTGGATAAGTCAATGATGTTTTGGAAGACCAATATCTTCCAAAACCTTGGCAAATAAAATAATTGGTTGAGATTGCATAAAACAAGCACAATAAAGTAGAGGATAAAATGAGTTTTATACATGAGTTATACATCTGCTTTTCACTTCGATTGCGAGAAAATTAAACAAATAATCAAGGTTATGATATCATATAATTTATCCTTCTCCTGGGGCCTAGGGTGTCATGTTGAATTCGACTTTGAAAATTCTTGTTATAGTTATAGTCGGAGTTTGGAGGTCGAGTTAATTTGAAGTCGCCGTTATCTTGCGTGAATATTAGTAAAGTGGCAAATGCCTTTTTATGTGGTTACCGTAACTTGGCTGCGCTTTAAAAAATTGCCAATTTAATAGGAATTTTGTATGTGAGCTATGTTTATATATTATATATCAACCAAATTGGCATAACGTTAGCAAATGTAATGGATTTTTTTATTTTGTTGAGCTCATTTTCAATGTACCTTGATGGTCGTGTAGTGCACGAGATCTGTGTTTATATTATTTTTGACAAAATTACATAATTCAAAGATATTAATGCAAAGTTTTTTTTTTGATTCAGGAATTAGTTTGCGTGGTATTGATTTTTTTTTTGTTGGAGGCACGTGCCCAGCCCCTCTGCCAGCTAAACGGTGGCTACCGGGTATGTAAAAAAAAACATGGTAGTAGTAAACGAGTACATAATAAAAGGAATTTTAAGAATAAGAATAAGAATAAATTTATTTCAAAACATAAATGGTTTTCCATTTACCTTACAATATCTGTCACTGCTAAGTAAACATTACACTAGTTAACTACCGAGTAATAGCCAAACTTAAGAAAAGTACCTGGAAAAGCAAACTTTTGTAAATAAAATAACAATAAAATAAATAACTCATCATCATCATCATCAGAATGTCTGCCGAAAGACGTCTACTGCTGGACATAGGCCTAAATAAATAATAAAATATAATTTCCATTGATTACTTAGATAACGTTGTTAGTTGTGTCAAACAAAAAGTAAATATAAGTTTGTGTGCTTTTAAGGCCTCATAATATAACGTATGGGCACCTACGGAACCGTACATTGCGCGCGGCCTGACACGCAATTGACCGTTTTTTTGTTCAAATTTGACAAATCATACGTTATCATTATCAATCTTGAAACTGAAAAATATGCGGTGTACTTTTAGAAACGTAATAAGTTACCGAAATAACTAGGATTCGTACAATGTTATCCATATTATAGGGAAATGAAGAAACATAGGCGAAAAGGACCATTAAAATTACAATAAGTAATAGAAACAGTGGGCCACGTGCATATAAACGCCATTGCGCCTTTTATCTCATCAAATTATAGGTATATGAAATGTATTTGCAGATTTACCAAGAGGGTGATATAGGCGGTAAAATTTATATAGCTTATAGACAGCAAATGTGTATAGACACTCATAAAATGTGATGAGGATACGAAGCGGCGGAGGAAAATATACTTTCTGCTAATTGTCGAATTTCAATGTGATTCAAAACGTTGTGTAATCGAATTCCACTCCAATTTCGCCTTTAGCCATTTTGCAGATGAATGCTTCGTTGTTATAATGAGTTCATTGTTTTTGCCTTTCATTCAACAAAAGGTGTGTACTCGAGTTATTGTTTTAAAAAGGATTAATTATTTGGGTGTTTTTCGTTTGTGTTAAGCTAACTCCTACATTTGGCGGTGAGGGATTTGTGCGATACTAACACCTATGCTGTTAGTCCGTACAGTTTCTACGCGCCTACATTTAAATGACTGGATTCGAATCTGTCCAATATAAAAAGTACTACTGTAAAAAGTAATACTGAAAGAATACCGACTAGTAAGAAAATCTAGACAACGTCAGTATGCTGTCAGGGAAGTAGAAAATACCGCACACATGTTGCACCTTCCTAGGAAGTAAGCTTAGTCAGTTCGATCAGGGTTCAATTTTATAAGGAAAAAATCGGCCAAGAGCATGTCGGGCCCTGCTCAGTGTCCCTACACTGAGGAGGGTAATTCTTCCATTCCATGTTGCCCAATGAACCTAATTAAAAAGAATCAATAACAAGTAAAAGGAATACCTTGGCAGCATTTCATACGTCTTTTAATAAAAAGGGAAGACATTTTACGATAGCTAAAACAGCTTAGCTGATCATGCCCGTTAAAGATTTTCTTTAATTCTTTATTAAGTTTTACTTTCATTTTTTTTTTCAGTTCAAAAGTTAGAGGGCGGACGGACACATTTTTTTTGTCTTTTGGGGTGATTATTTATACATATTGAAAGACCTATTCTATCCAACACAACCCCACACCATAGGATTAAAAAAAATCCCCACTTTACGTGTAGGGGAGGCACCCTTAAAAAAATATATATGTATTTTTTTTTAATTACTGCCAGTTTTACTGCCTTATATATACATGTCAAATTGCAGCTTTTTACAACTAACAATCACAGAGCAAAACCGACAGACGATAGACGGACATGGTGGAACAATAATATATTGGTTCAAACATAAGTGGACATAATTATATACCTAAACTTATTTAAAAAAAACTCTCATTAGAAAAGTACTTTAAACTGCTTGTACTTAAGCTTAATCTTTGCAAACTTTGAAACTTAAATAAAAACACGCTTGTACCGTTTGAGGGTGAAAAACAAGTAGAAAACAACTGTTTTAGCCCGAAACTTGAAAAAGTTATTCAACTCGTGTAAAAACAAGGTACGGAGTAATCCTGTAAGGGACTTATTACAATTTACAAAGTTTCGCTCGGATTTCTACGAAAATGTTAAGAATTTAGTCTTAAATATGTAGAGTCGTCAGGAAAATCTGAGAACGAAATATTTGTCAGTCTCGAGCAAGCAAATTGGTGGCAATTTCCATAACGAAAGATAGAAGGCGACGAGTCAGGTGACAGTGGAACCTCATCTCGCTCATATTTGGAGATTTTGGAGCAGCCCAACTAGGAAAGTACCTTACAGAAGACCGAAGCTATAAAAACACCACTACTGTTCCTGTTTAGGTATGTAGTGTTGTTTTCCTGCTGGTGAGTAAGGCCGCCAGAGCGGAGGATGCGTTTTGTTAAGAGGGCGCAGTACGCTCGGTCTGGCTCGGTTCTCCATACAAACGTATTTACCCTCTCATTTTAAAACGCCATGCTAGAATAACATGAAAATTTGTATACACAATATGTTATACACTAACAAACAAACACACAACCGGTCACCTTCCATGCATATGTTACTTCTCCTTGTTAGCGTGGGTAAAAATGTTACGAGTACACATCAGGCAGAGTACGTAAAACGCCCCAACGTCAACTAAATCTCAAAACAATTTTAGACCTGGAGGCTTATTTTAAATACATCAGCAAAACCTAAATCAATATTAACCCGGGCCTATGTTTAGCTACTTAAAAATATGGCTGACGCTTCATTTGTTAAAGGGACGAGAATAAATTCTATTCTTTTTAGTCACGATAGGTAGATTTAGCTATCATTTTACGTGTAGTATAGAAATAGTTATTTTCCCCTCACTAGCTCGGAAAGCCGTCTTTTATCCTTTAAAACAAGCGGGTAAAAACGCATTTTATCCACAAGTGGGGAAAGTAATTTGACCTTGGAGCGTGTTTGAGTAGCTTTTGACAGATAACAAAACGTAAAACGCTCATATTAATGGTTCGTTTGATATCAATTATCATTAAATAAATGGTTTGAGAATTTATTAAAAAATACCAAATTAAGCTTTATTTAATGATTTAAGTTGTAAACCTTAAAATTCTATAAGTAACATTTTTTTTATAATGACTTTGAGTATAATTGTAAACGCACAAATTGAATCGATGCAATTTCAAAACGCATCGTCAGAAATGTCATCTTGTCTATGTCAACTAAAATATACACAACTTGTCACCGACTCCGACTCGCGTAAATATTATACACAACTTTCAGAGTTTTCTGTTATAATATCGTAAAAAAATCAGTGATTCCAGTGATGTAAATCATGCCTGTTTTTTTGCATGTTGCACTTTCCTCGCTATAGTGAGGAGAAAAGTTTTGTGTTACACACGGGTGCAAAGTTGTATTTTACTTCTCGTGTGTTGAAACACTCGCTACGCTCAGGATTCTATTTTAGAACCACTCGCTTCGCTCGTGGTTCAACTATAGAATCCTATCGCTGGCTCGTGTTTCAATTCCACACTCGCGGGTAAAATACAACTTTGCACCCTTGTATAACAAATAACTATTGTTCAACAAGAGAGCAAAGTAGATTTTTGCTGCGAGTATTGATGTTGAGTCCCGAGCAAGCAAAAGATTCTATATTTGAATCACGAGCGTAGCGAGTTATTCAAAATTAGAATCTTGAGCGTAGCGAGGGACTCAAAGACATGAGATGCAAATATCTTTGCTCTCGTGTGATACATACAACTTTTACCTCAGCGGCGAGAACATATAACGCAAAGGAATGGCGATAGAGAGAATGAAGTTACTTAAACTAACCTACGAAATGAAAAATTAAAAGTACGTATTTTTTCACTCTCGCAGCAAAATTGCATTTTGTTCACTGGTTTCAAGCAGGAAAAGTCGTTTTCACGCTCGCAGTAAAATTGCATTTTGCTCACTGGTTTCAAGCAGCAAAACCGCCATTTTCGAGCCGCTGAGGTGAAAATGACTTTTGTATGGGTAATTATTCATGCTCGGAAACGTTACGTCGTAATAAATAACCCCCCTGTGTACTCTAAAACCGATGACGTAACAACCTTGTGAACATTATTGGGACTCTCTTATCCCGAAAATCGGGGGATCCCAAAGGACTGAAATTGGAGGTGAGGCACTAACAACTTCATTAGGCATTTATAAGCCCCCAATTTTATATTAGACAACAGGCGAACAGAACTGTACACTATAATAATAATATAATAATAATATTGGGGGACAATCTTACACAAATCGACCTAGTCCCAAACTAAGCAAAGCTTGTACTATGGGTACTAGACGACGATATACTTACTTATATAGATAAATACATACTTAAATATATAGAAAACATCCAAGACCCAAGAACAAATATCCGTGAAAAATGCACAAATAAATGCCCTGGCCGGGATTCGAACCCGGGACCTCTAGCTTCGAAGGCAGAGTCACTACCAACTAGGCTAAACAGGCCGTCAACTATGTTTTTTCTTTCTTATTATCTTTGTATCCATATTCAAGTTAATATAGTTTCGATTGACTTTGTTTCGATGTGGTCTTTTTACAAGCTTCTATTTAACTTTGTGTTCACATGTAAGTAACCCTCTGGGAGCGCCCTCCTCGGGCCAGCGTGCAGCCCAAACAGGCCAATCCTGGGTGCCTCTGAGCTTCACCGTGGATGACCCAGTCTATGGTTACTAATCATTTATCAAGTGCCTTTTCATGTATACAAATTGCATTTATTAATATATTTTCTCTTTGCCTGAGATACAGGATCATCCCAGTTCAGGCAACTGTAATAATGTATGAACTGTGTAATACCTACGCACGCACATTGTTAACACAAGCAATATGGTTTTCAATAAATTAATTTATTATTATACTAAACCCCCTCGCTCCGGCAAGGCGGTCAGCCTCGGCGGGAACCAACAGGGATCGACGTTGCTCAACTTCGGGCCACGAGCGCTTCCCTGCTATCATCATAAGGAAATACATACTTGGTTTGTAATACTTTCTCACAATTAGCTTTGAAGTTAGATCGTCAAGCATTAGCCCTGTGCAAATTCCTGACGTTAATGCATTTTCTGCGCAAGGATTGCGGAATATGGAGTGGACGTTCGTTTGGCTTGAGCAAATAAAGGAGACCCTACCATTGCATCGTGCAGCGATTTAGTATCGTTTAGTAGAGTATTAATGTTTCATTTTAAATGTATACATAATTCTATAACAATAGAACAAGTTTTCTATATTACCCATATCAAAACACAAATGGAAGAATGTTACAACAAGTGGAAGAGCGGTGTTCTCTTAGCACAAGTATCAAAAATACTTAAAAAGAGGCACCTGCATTGTTATCCCAAACCTGTTACTGAATAAATCATTTTTGATTTTCAAAAAAATTTCGAGCTTTAGTTTAAAAACCTTTTTTTGGCAGTGTTGATATGGTGTTAGCTCCGTGACTTTCTTTGTTGCCTGTGACAAAGATAATCATAATGCTATGTTTTTTTTTATTTTGTATGAACTACGAAATTTGCATGAGTTTAGATTATTATCATAACCGAATATCTATAGAACATGGCGCCTATTTAGATCTCAATTGTTTTGTAGCATATTCATATTATCTTTGTTTTTTCAAAATATAAACACATGATTTGTTTCGACAAAAACTCATTTTACAATTAATTCCAAATATTATCTACGTAAGTCTAAATCTAGTACAAGAATATATCGTCGCTCCCATGCTAAAGTAACGAAACTGCTTTTTTGTCAAAATTGAGTTATTGATGTAGAAGTGTACCAATTATGACAACGCACAATGTCACAAATTTTCAGGCTTCTATCTTTTAAGCTTCCCAAGTTACCTTTGTACCAATCTGCATTTATACATTTTTTGTCCCATGGTAAACTTGCGATGTGTAGATAAGGTGATTTGTCTTGGCAGATAAAGTTATGATGCCGGTGGATAGTTAACGAATCTGCCATTTGCGTAAATTTTCTTTGGTGGGAATTATTATTAACAGGTACGATTAGCCTATAGCTAATTTGCGAATCTGACAGATAAGGCAGTTTACTGTGGTCGCGTATATTCCTCATACATATTAGTCAACTATAGCATATTTGCGAATCTGCACATTCGTTAATTTACCGTGGTGGCAACTATTTACTCAACTACATAAGTAGACTACAGCAAATTTGCGAATCTGGCAGATACGGTAGTTTACTGTGGTGGCATTTATTCCTCATCTATATTAGTAAACTATATCATATTTGCTAATCTACACATACGTCAGTTTATTGTAGTGGCATTTAATGCTTATTTACATTCATAACCCTTTACATAATTACGAACCCACCGAGTCGTTATTTTACTATGGTGGCAAATAAAACCTAGCTACCAAGCTAGCCATAGCAAGTTTGTGAATCTGGCATATCTGTTAATTTATTATGGCGACTATTCTTACCACATCACATAAATAAGTCTATTAAACTTTGCGAATTTTGATAATCAACATTACGAATTGGTAATTCAAAAACAAATAATAAAGTGTTTTGTTGTTTGGCTGAAATGTTAATTTCCTTTGCCTATTTGTGTTTTATAAACTTTCATCCTGACACTACAAAAGTAGTTTATCGTTGTAATGTTCAAGTTGTTGTTGAGCTTCTTTTTTGCATTTTGTGGAAACAGGTTTGTTTTAAATATGAAAAGAAACAAGAAAATGATCCTTAAAGTTTTTGAAGATGGAGAATGTGATGAATCATCGAAGAGTAAGTATCTTAGTCCACTTTTTTATAGCTAAACTACCTAATTATAAACAAATACAAGAACTTGATAAGACCTTTGTATTTAGGTGTTCACTTAAGCTAATAAATATTAAATTCCAGGGAGCAAACAATGAAAGTCGAATAATCAATAATGGGACATTTCTATTCTTTAATGCTGTAATGTAATAATTTTTAGTTTTATCCCGTACGGACTGTATGAATATGAAATAAACCAGTTGAAGAGCATTTAAATTAGCCAAAATTTATCTAAACAGAACTATAACTTATAAACTACTTAACACGAAAAAAAAAATGAATCTAATCGTTTGCCTTTGGGAATTTTAATCTCTTTTGTTTTGGTAATTACGGTAGTAGTCATTTGATTTTCGTACATAAAATTAATAACTCTTTTATCAGTGCAAAAACAAATGACAGTAACCATTTTTTATAATGGGTCTTAATCTACATTGCACTTTAAAAACCTACAGCAATAGAAATCGCAACCATGGCAAATTTGCGAATATGCAATTTTGGTGAACTTGAAATATGATCCTAAATGTTAATACTTTAAAGCATGTTTTAAAATGTGTAGAGTATGCATATTCGCAAGTTTGCTTTGGTTGCTAAACAGATAAAGCTTATGTCAGTCATAATCATTCATTATATCTGTTTATTATGCGTGTGGGCATTTTTATTAATTAGTGTATTAGGTAATTAGTGTGTGTGTGTGTGTGTGTGTGTGTGTGTGTGTGTTAAATAAAAATTAAGTGTTAGTTCTGTGACGACAATTAAGCATAGAATTTATGTAATAATTTACTTGAATACATTTAAATAACGTTTTTATGCGTGTCTTTTCGATTAAGAAATGCTAAATTGAAAAGAAAAAGTCACCTTTTATACTAATTAAATCCGTAAATGTCGTCACAAAATTGACACTAAGTTTATTTTTATATAACAATTCACGCTAGTTGGGTAAACGAATTATTGAAATTTCCCGTATAATTAATTTTATTTCCCTCAATAATTAACTCGCTTTCAATAAACATAATAATATGACCAATTAGATTTTTACAATTTCTTTTTTTGAAAGCAAGGAGAAATATTGTATGAAATAAAGTTGATTAGTATGCAAATAGTCAACTTTAAATTGTATTTATTTTGTTTTTTTTTTCAGCTTCATCAAAATCATCACCAACTCAGCAGTTCCTATCAATGGATGCTTTAAACGACTTTCAAAATAAAGTTTCACAGAGGAAAACAACATGTAAAAATTATGTGCAAATGGGATTCCACATGACAGTCCAGGATTAGATAATGAAAGTGTTCCAACTCCGACATCAACAATAAAAGATTGTGATCTCGCCCTAGCAACCCCTGAAGCACCGATATACTCACCAATAACCTCAATAGACAAATATACCTTTTTGTCTGGAAATAAAACAGCAAGTTCTATAGGCAAAAACACTTTTCAGTCCATAAATTATGAAAATGCAAGCCCTGACTCAATTCAGGACTCCGAAATATCTACGGCAACATCTGACGGACCGATGAACTTTCCGGTGATTTCAGAGGATGAAAATATAATTATTGGCGATAGTAGTGAAAATAATTCACCAGTACGATCGATATCAATATCACCTGATCACCTAAACGTGTTTGAATCGCTATCGAAATCTAATTAATGCTTTTGAGTTCGGAGACTTAAGTGATGACATTGTTAAAGATCCCAATTTTGCTCCGGAAGATGGTTCAGATGACAGTTCCTCTGATGATTCTACTCGTGTTTCTTCTAGTGTTTTTACTGTAGCCGATGTTCATATCGAAAAACCCACATCCTTCTTTCATTTTGTTCCATTAAAACAAAAAGGACAATTACAAATTAATAAAAATGATGCTTCGTCACATGTACCAATGCACGGTGACTGCATTGAGGTTTTTACAGAAATTGGATCCGAAAGTCGAGAAATATTAGGCCATTCCCATCCGGAGTTGCATGCGTTTGTCCCGAATGCACGCAAAAGAAGAGCTTCAGAAAATGATTTGTTACAAATTGAAAAATCTGTAAATAAAGTAAGAAGGAGTGCTTCGCTGTCAGGTCTTATTCTGCCACTCGAACAAAATGAACCCATTTCTCCAAAAAAAAGGATTCGTTCTGATCCCTCAAAGTGGAAACGTTATGTACAAAGAGAGAAACGTGCCAGAGGTGAAGCATATAAGACCGTTAGTGGTAAAGACGTTGCAGCAAGACTGATAAAAGAACCTAGGTGTGTGACGAAACCAAAACATAAATGTAATGAAAACGTGCCAAAATCGTTAAGAGAAACTATTTACAAATCTTTCAGGTCTCTGAAATCATTAGATGATCAACGCCACTTTATAGCTCTACACGTACAAAGAGGCCAAAAAAAACGATCAACCACGGATGGTCCTTCGCGTAAAGAATGTACTAACCATTATTCATTCACAATAGGCGAAAATACGAAGGTCCACGTATGCAGAGAGTTTTTTTGGATACTCTGAACATAACAGAAGGCATGGTTAGAGGAACATTAAAAAAGATTTCCTCAGAAGGCGTTCTCGAACAAGACAACAGAGGCCGAAAATCCCCACCTAACAAACTCTCCGCTGACAGGTTGAAAGATATAAAGTCACATATATTTTCATTTCCCACCATGGACTCACATTATTGCAGAAGTACCACAGAATACAAATATTTAGAGGCTTCGCTCAATATACAAACAATGCATATACTTTATAAAAAGCAATGTGTAGAGAAAGAACTTATTCCAGCATGTTTAGAAACGTACAGAAAAATTTTCAGATCTTATAAATTGAAGTTTCATGTGCCAAAAAAAGATCTATGCAAAACATGCATAGCTTTTAAAAATGGCGAAACCAGTTCTAACGATCATGCCAAGCACCTGAAACGAAGAGACGACTCTTATCGGCGTCGGGACGCCGATAAAAACGCTGCAAATAATGATGTGAAAACTTTGGCATTTAACTTTGACTTAGAAGCTGTTCTTCATACACCTAAAGGACCAGCAGGTCCTTTCTTTTATGTTCGAAAGCTAGCAGTCTATAACTTGACTTTTTATAAGTTTGGTAACCAAGAGGTAGATTGTTATACTTGGGATAAAACTGAAGGTAATCGTGGCAGTATCGAGATTGCGACCTGCGTATACAAATACATTGTCAATAACGAAGGTATCACACATGTTAGAATGATGTCGGATAACTGTGGTGGACAACAGAAAAATTACGCCTTCTGTTGCATGCTCTTACACCTTGTCTCGACGCACCAAACGATTGAAGTAGTAGATCATGTTTTTTATGAATCTGGACATAGCCACATGGAGTGCGACTCCGTTCACTCCAAAATTGAACAAAAGGCAAAAAATATACCATAATAATACACCTGATGGATGGACTCAAGTAATGAGATCGGCTAGAATGAATCCCCGTCCATTTAAAGTAAATATCTTGGGCCATGACGAGTTTCTGAACTTCAACTCTAACGAAGTAAAATTTGCAGTAGAGGCTACGAAACGGCTTCGAAAAAAGAAAAAAAACAAAAGTAATGAAACAGAAGAGAACGGGTCTCAAGATGAGACAGAAGAAAAAGTAAAAACTAATTTCAGTAAGGCAGTGTGGATTCAGTATAGAAAAGAGAGCCCCAAGTCAATCTTTATAAAGACTGACTATAATGACACACAATTCACAGAACTCACATTTAAACCTAAAAGAGGAAAAAGTGCTGCAATATTACCAGCTCGTGCTTATGCAACAAAAATACCCATTTCAAAGGCAAAAAAACGGGACCTCATGAAACTTTGTCATGATAATCAGATACCTAGGTACTATCACTCTTATTATGAGAGTCTTCCAGATTCTGAAAAAGTAATAGATCGCTTACCGGAACCCGATATCGAAGAATGTTAGTTTTTATAGATATAACTTTGATAAATGTATCTTATATTGTTTTTTGTTTTGTTCATTATTTAAGTTCATTTTTTTCAGCTGAGAATTTGTAAAGCTGTTGATGATAAATAAAAAATACACAAGTTTCTCTTTGTTTTTTTATTAAAGGGCACTGTAAATTTCATTTTAGGTTCACACTAAAAGGATCCTGTGGTACCTATCTTAGCAGTTTAAATCGTCTACACTTCCACTTGTGTGTGTAAAAAATATTAGTAATCCATTTAATAGTTGATTGGCCTAACACATTGGAAGTAATCAAATATAGATGATTTAAACTGCTTAATTAGGAACAACAATGATATTTTACCCATATACATAAGCTCTCGTAGTGGTTATAAGTATTTCGCATTAAATTGGCATGATATACAAAAATATTTTTGTTGAAACCAAAAATTTATACAGATTCGCAAATCTATTACTTAATACAAAATGGATAAGAAGGCATTCTAATTCAAATACACCATAGTAAACACACGAAACTGTCATTTTCGTAACTTTACCTCAGTTTAAATAGATTAAAACGATTTTTAATTTGCGAAACTGGTACTTTCGTGAGTTTTCTATGGTGGAAATTCTTACCTTTTTTTTGCTATGTATGGAGGTGCAAAATTGCGAATGTGCCGTAACTTCTAATTCCAATAAAATAAAGTATATCTGGCAAATTAATCATGTACTATATGCATTTTGAATACACTACGTGTATACTATATCAATACAACTTCAACGACCACTTAAAAAAAACCAAATTAATTTTTTTTGCAAGTTCAAATCACTCCCCAGAAAAATGTGTTTTTTGCGGTTTTGTTACTTTAGCATGGGAGCGACGATATTTAAAAATTCGGCCCCCTCATTGTATTTCCTAAAATGCTGGTAGCAATTCCTCGCTGAATCGCAACTCTAATAAAAACTTATCCTTATTAAACATGATTCCCCTTTTTTTTTGTTGGGATAAACATTAGCGATTATTAGAGTACGAGACATCAGATCTCTAATCTTAAAATATGCTACTGCATTTTTTTTGTTTTCTCCTACCCAAAGATTGTCTGCAAGAAATCGATCTTTAGATGTTGCTGGTTTGTTTTCTCTTTGTAACTGATTCATTTGTGTGAGGTCTGTAATAAAGAGTAGTTATTGTCTTGCATTGTATGTCGTATTCTATTATCGAAGTTCAGTCAATAACTTTAATTTTGGTACCCCTCAAGTTGTATCTAAATTCAAAGTAAAAATTGCGAAATGGGTACCAAATTAACGAGCGCGACCGTACCTCATTCACTGTTGTAAATACTTTCACGTAAAAAGCTCTCATGGTTAGGGAACTCTGATTGGCTCTCCAGAGGCTGCGGAGAAGCTAGGTTATTCAATTCGTAGTTGCTGCTAACTTTGTTTTATTATTACTGGCTTCTTTCCTCCAAGTATTAAGTAAGCGGAAACTTCGGGACGTGGGACGTAACGGTTATAGATAACAGTGATTGATTATTTGGAGTAATATTACAGATATAATGAAAACAGTTTTTTCCAGCCAGTCTTTATACGATTGACATAAGATTTAATTTCGCCTGGCCAGTAGAAAATATATTTCTAAGTATAAAAAGTAAAGCGAGCTATTGTAGACGAGCGGCAAGGCACTTTCAGTCTGAAAGGTCGTAGCTTCGAACCCTGGATTTTACCACAGAGATTTTCCAAAAGCTTATTTTTATATTATTTTACTGTGATATTAAACAAAAATGTTATCGATAGACACTTTTCAATGATTTCTTTAAATTATAAGCATTCTTTTGTTTAATATATACATTTTGTAAACTCTCCAGATCCGCTTCCAGCGTCCTATGATGGTTGCCATTTTATCACTTGTCGTCGTGGATATTCGTCACGTTCTGACAAGTATGCGAGTGCGATAGTGACGGGCGTCTTATCTACGGCGATAAGTAATAAAATGGCAACCATCATACGGCCGCTGAAAATGGTCGATACACAAATAATACAATACCATATACCATATAGATCTGTACAATACCATGGATGCAATAAAAACTGTGATTACTATAGTATTGTCCTCTGCCAGCAGTCCCCATCTAAATGATCCATACACAACCGATTTTAAAATAGATTCGATAGGATTTAAGTAATTCAAAAAATGTTTTGCATTTTTGGATTGTTTTTGTTCGATCGTACTCGAAATGAAAATTACGTTCGAGCGCCAAAATATCTCGTCTTTAATGGTGGCTTTCAACCCTTGGTTAACAATCTACCAGTTCACTACCTCAAGCACGTATCGTGCACTAACGAAGGATGTTAAAATGTATAAAAACCGTAAATCCCTAGTGTGACAAGGGTATATAGTAAACAGAACAACAAAAAATGATACTGGTGGTTTATTTGACACTCACGTTGGGCATTCCAATATTTCGCAACTCGCTAATCTTATTACTATCAGCTCTCCCGTGCTTTGGAAAGCACGGTAAGCTATTGATCCCGGCTGCTGTCGTGCTATCTATGGCTGCAGCCGTTAAGCCAAGTTAGAGGCCTTCGGGTGGCTTGAGAACTTCTAACAGTTCCTAATAAGGTATAGTCCCCCCTTGGCTTTGAAGGTCAGATGGCAGTCGCTTACGTAAAAACTAGTGCCTACACCAACTCTTGGGATTAGGTTGCGGACCCCAGGCATTCTTCAGGATGCAAGTGTACTGGGAATAACGCTGGGATGATGATGATGACTTAGTATTTATTGACCGATTGTAACTAAGGCCTCCGTTTCAGCTACGACGAAGATGCTTACGTATGTCCGGCCGGCGGATGGTCGATTTCCGTATTTCCTGCTGTTCTCTATATACAGGTCGCATTTTATCAACCGTTCCTCTTTAAATTTTGTGAGCGTATTTGATAATTGTACAGTTTTTATTTCGAGTCGGTTCTTGGAAATTTTGATGTTTGTAACATATAATTATCGAGGTCTAGTTTAGATTAGTTGTAATAAAAATCTGATATAGTTTTCTATGAGAGATAAGTGACCAAGCAAAACAAAATCAAATTAGCTTGCTCAAAGCGTGTCTCGGAATGACCTCTGCCTATAAAAAGTATTCTAATACCCAAAGAGCGTAAAAACCTTACAACCATAAGCTTATTAACTTGACAACATACGTAATATACGTTGACAAAAAAGTATATTCTCGTCACTGATTGATAAGGGCTGACGCAGCCCTTTGCCCTTGTCCAGTATAAATCCTTCATTTCCACCATTTCGCATTTTTACCCTTGTTTTGGGGTAAATTATGTCAGATGACATATTTGTTTGCGCAAAAACCGGCGATATAAAATTGCTACAAATGTATAGGTACTGAAATAGGTGTATTATGATTTCTCGTGTCCATCTTAAAGGAGTCCGGGGTCTTTCTAATCTAAAGTCGAGTCCAGAATTAGACGAACTAACTTGACAGCCGAAAATGTTGCCAGACATAGGAAAAAATAAATAGTGATAGGTTTAAGTCGACACAAATATAAGTATGTCGATATAACCTTGTGTTTTCTATAAATCTGTTTTTTTTTTTTATATTTCATCAAGTAATTGTCGTGTAAGTATTGTCGAAAGCCGAATGACTTGCTTTGTTTAGCCAATGTTTCGAACTGTCAACAAAACAAAATGGCGGACAGCGTCCTTAACGATGTCCAAAATGATGTTCGATGTATTTTTAATTCCACCACCACCACCACCACCATATCAGCCAAAGAACGTCCACTGCTGGACATAGGCCTCCCCCATATGCCATAATCGCCACGCTTGGCATGCGGGTTGGCGATCGCAGTATCTCCACCGCTCTCCAGGGATGCTGCTACCCATCCCCCGGTGGTCTTAGTCGTAGTTTTAGGACATACCCGGGTCCGGGTTTTTAATTCCAATCAATTTTTATTATTATTATTTCGCTTAGTAAAATTATTAGTTTGATTCCAAACACAAAAATAATGACTAATTAGACTTTTTGTAGATCGATATTAACAGCACTAGCCAAACCGTGGCAACATTAGTGTACAATGAACTGTTAAGTTAGTTCGCCTAATTCTGGACTCGACTTTAAGTTTTACACGTGTCATCGTCAAATTAACGGTGCTATTACCACTGGTGACCAAAGGGGTCGCAGCTTCCTTGCTGTACAGCGAGGAAGCGCTGCCAGTGGCTTTGGCACGGGGGGGGGGGGGGGGGGGGGGGTCTTATTTTTAAGTGTTTGGTAAGCATAGGTTATTTAATTATTTTTAGTCATTCCATTATGTTTTTTTATGTACCTTATAAATACTTACTATAATTTTAAGGTTCTATGACATCATTTGTGGTATGGAACAATAACTAGGAGATCGGTAATCTCCCGGAAAAATCTACATGCACGCAGCTTTAGCACGAAGATCGGATAGGGGCGAGAAAATATTGCTAGTCTGCCCCGTTACCCCCCATATATTGTGGACATAGACGCAAGCCCTACATGATACACTGCCGATGTACGAATAGAGGAGGAGGCACATTTTTAAATGGAAAACTCCTGTGATTTTCAAATGTATATTTAAAAAATTACAGTAGTAGGACTGAACATTATTCTGTATACAAAAAAAACTCTAATGCCGCCTGAACACTCTCGGCGAGACTCAGCGAGACCCACGTGACGGCCCTTTCTTACTTACATCGTTTGAAGAGTACAGCATACGAGTCTCGCCGTGTCTCACCCAGAGTGTATAGGCGACATAATATGCCTTAATGAAATGCTAGTGAGTCTGTAAGCCTCCTGCCTCCTCAAATATTTTTTTTATTCAAATTTCGAAATTTTATCAAAACTGCTCACAAAAATTCACGAGAATCGGTTCGGACGGACGAAAGTGTTTTTGCCGAAGATGAAACGGAGACCTTCGTTTTACTCGGTAAATAATGAACCAAGTTACACCATTTTTAAGGAAGAATATAGCATGACATGTTTGAAATCGATCCGCGATTTTTAATCATGAGCGTTCGCGATGCCAGTGCGTCTTACACACCGTGATCGATTAGTATGACGAGAGATAATCGACCTAAAAGCAAATAACACATTTTTTTATATATCTTACTGAGTGAGTGAGTTACCACATGCGATGTTCGTTTCTGTCAAATGCTGTCGTAAAACCAAAATCAATATCCGAAACAAGTTACGAACGAGTTACCAACTAGAAACAAATCCAGCCACGAAACTTTGTTACGTAGAGCGGATAAAATATGTTTTTTTTTTATAGTTCACCCTTACATTTTAGGTTTTTCCCATAACATCGTTTAATCCAATATGTAGAATTTTAGTCTCTCATACACTACCGTCAGAAAGTATAAGACCAAACACAAAATATGCAAATAATCAACATTGATTGATTATCCATTCAATTTTGACTCATCTGTCCGTAGTACTATCAACCAGTTTGCAAAAGTTCAATCCTTGTGAGAAATAGTCCATTTCAATCTTTTTGCTTTGTTTGGTTTGTGTAATAATTTATGAAAATTAAACTAAAAATTGTGTTTGGTCCTAAACTTTCTGACGGTAGTGTAATAATATGACCCTTGTATTAGACAAACTGGCAACCGTTCCTGTCTTCTTGATGATCTCACAGTACGAAAATTTATGAGAGAAATCGATACATATTTTTGTACGATACACATTTTTAATACCACGCACCTTTAAATTTACCTACAGCCACGGCACTCTGTCCTCTGGGATCCCGTATTTTCACTTAGCCCAAACCTCGGCCCTCCATCCGACAACTTTATGATCTCTGATAAAACCCGCCATAGCTTACACAAACACTGCCAAGCAAATATTCAACGTAAATATTGAAGAGTTTTGGAGGAAAGAACTGTTGAATGTGGATATTTTGATGTTTGCTGAATGCAGACATCCTAGGGTAGCTAGATAGCATTTTGTACAAGTAATGTGTACATGTACTATTTAATAAGAGCATCATCATCATCATCATGTCAGCCGAAAGACGTCCACTGCTGGACATAGGCCTCCCCCAAAGACTTCCACAATGACCGGTCCTGCGCCACCCGCATCCAGCGGACACCCGCGACCTTCACCAGGTCATCAGTCCACCGTGTGGGGGGCCTGCCCACGCTACGCCTTCCGGTACGTGGTCGCCACTCGAGAACCTGTCCGCCCTAACGGCCATCGGTTCTACGTGCTATGTGCCCCGCCCACTGCCACTTAAGTTTAGCGATTCGGAGCATAATCATATGTAATATAAACTGGATACGAGTCTTTATGGCTTTCAAATATACAATTACGAGTGAGTATTGCAAGGACTCGATCTAAGATATCTATTTCGCATTTCGATTTGATTTCTGTGTCTTTTCCGCTCGCTCGGATAACTTAGCTCAGCGTGGAAGCGAGCGTGCGGTACATGTTGAAACTGATTTGGAATGCATAATGGCCCGGATTGATCTCCAGGTGGATCAGTCTGTTAATTAAGTCTACAGTTAATGTATGGAAATTAAAACGTTCCCGAATTCGAGCGTCAAATGGCATTAACAAAATTACTGTACCCGTTTCAATGAAGGCATTTTATAGTATTGATTATAAGAAAATAAAAACGTAAATTTCGTTATTTTCATACGCTACAGTCATATTTACTGCCTTTAAGTTATAGGGATAAATACTCGTGCTAATAACCCGTATCGGTCTCTGGGTACTACACCTTAAATAAAACTGCAGCTATAATAATAATAATTGTTTATGAATAAATGTTGAATTGAATTGAATTGAAAAATCGTATGGCATTTATTTTTCGAACAGTAAGATAATTCGAGAACAGTACGGTTGCCAGCTTTGTTGCACTTTACACTAGCCAGGGGTCACGTGTAGGTGGGTAATCCCTACGGACGTGATGTAACTCCGACCCCCCTTGTCAGGTGAGTGGGCAACTTGACCGTTAGAAGTTCTCTAGCCGCCCGAAGGCCTCTAACTTGGCTTAGCGACTGCTGTCATAGACAACAGCCGAGATCAACGGCTTAACGTGCCTTCCAAAGCGCTACTCAAAGCGGTCACCCATCCGAGAACTGACCTGGGCCCACGTTGCTTAACCTCACATACCGCACGCGGTACGCGGCCCCTGGGCCACGAGTGCTTCAGCGCTATAATAACATCATCATCTTGCTCTGTAGGTATGTGGATGTGTGTTCCTGGTTGTGAGTAAGGTCGCCAGAGCTCTCAATGATGCAGTCTTGAAAGTGGGGATCTCGCATTTGTATTTAGCTGTTAGTACAACGGATCCTCATATCAAATGGTCGGCAGCTCGCTTGTAATTGAGAAATAAAAAATGGCAAATTTTTCTTTTTTTCCTTTCTTTTCTCATAATATGGACTTTTTGGTTCATTCGACTCTGATCAGTAACGCTATCGATTCTAGAAGAAGGAAATAGTGTCGCCAGAAAAGTTTTGTAACTTTCCGTACATTTATGTAAGTACAGCGGTAACAAATTGAAATTTTGTATGTAGATCTGGGGACAATTTTTATCTTATACTAGGATCGATAGCATCTGAGATTCTGAGTCGAATAAGCCTAAAAAAGTCCATATTTTGAGAAAATTGCCCAGTATTCTATAGTCGCAGGCATCCATAATCTACGGTGTCTGCTTATCATCAGGTAGGCCGTATGCTTATTTGCCACCGTCGTGGCATAAAAAAACTAGGCTGAAGGGGTCTTAAAAACCAAGCGGCTCTGTACCAATACGCTGTGTCGTATACTCGAACGACGCTGTACAATTTGCACGTACACCGAGCTAAGCCTCGGCTGTGTTTTAGTACTACTTACTACAACGCCATTCAGTAGCTGTCTCAACTCATCTCACTCACAACTAGTATAAAATGATCTTGAGATCGAAACAATAGTAGCGCTTTCAGTCCTGGGACAGGCTTGCAAGCAGTGGCGGCTGTACCTTGAGCGCGCTCGTGCGTTGCACTACCAAAAATTTTGCACCATCAATACCATCGTCATCAATAACACAATCTCAATTATCTGTAATATACATACATATATTACATTAAAAAAATGCAAAATAACCAACCACTACGCTATGTCGTAGTCTTTAAAACTCTTTTTCGCTCAGTCTCAACCCAAAAACCTCTCCGTGCGCTTCGTGGAGCGCACGCACTTGTCAGTACATTTTCTATGAGAAACGCGTTAGAACGCTAGGCGCGTGAGACGGAAGATACTCCGTACAAACTCTATGAAGAAATAGGTGAATTCGGTGCGCCGCACGAAGCTCGCGTTTGCCCGCGTACTGCCGCTTAGCCGAAGATATCCGAGAATTTGCCGACTCAGACACGAGGCGGCCGGCCGAGTGGATGACTCATGTATTACCCGACCAAGCGAAGTTAACGCTCAAAATATAAAGCTGTTCTTGCGCACCAATTGTCAAGTTCGCTTAGTTGGTTAATCTGTGCACTTTTCTTCGACCTTGTCCGTGCAGCGCGCTATTATTCGTTTCGTGTTTATTGTTTTTTTTGTATGTAAAGTAAGTGTGCCTGTCTTTTGTGAAGTGAGGAACTGTTTACTGGAAAAACTGACTTGTTTAATGGAAAAAATAAGTGTGAACAATAAAATCGAGAATATTAAAAACATAATAAAACTTTTAGTGATTGATAAATTAGAAATAAAATAGCTGGACCGCCAAGGTCATGTCTTATTTGCCAGGGACCAAAATCGACGGATTGAGGTAATACATAAAAAATAAAATTACTAGTAGGAAAACGTGGTTGTATTGCAATTTTTGAGTTATATAATATAATATTCCATATACTCGTATCCATAAATTAGCGCACCACCGGTTCTCGTAGTCAGCAGCCGCCACTGCTTGCAAGTAATGTTTTTTACATTGGAGACAAACGAGCTGACGAATGGCAATCTTCAGGGTGCAACTATACTCGGCTGTAAATACCAAAGTTGCCTAAATGTAAAGAATTTGACGAGGAAAATCTTTTCTCTCTTTATACATTATGTTTAACCTGAAGCCAGATTTACAATGGTTACACTCAATCAAGTCGGCAGTACACGTGAATTAGCTCTGTAACTCTGATTACTTCTTGCTGTTAACTTTATTGTACAAACAGGCTGGATAAGTCTTTTTGAAATTGCCTCTTACAAGGCAGCCATTTTGAATGTTTTTCTTAAGTCTGCGCAGTACGTTCGGTTCTCCATACAAACGTATTTATGCTCTCATTTTAAAACGCCAGGCTAGAATAACATGAAACTTTGTATACACAATGGGATCCGGCATATCTAGGTCGGACCATAGTTTCTGTTGCTTGAAATTATAATGGAGAAAAAATACAGCGAATATTAAGGTTTTCATACAAGCCGTAAAAAACTCAAAAAGCCGCTGTATTTTTTTTCTTTTACAATTTCTAGCAACAGAAACTATGGTCCGACCTAGATATGCCGGATCTCATTGTGTATACTTTTCATGTTATTCTAGCATGGCGTTTTTTAAAATGAGAGGGTAATTACGTTTGTATGGAGAACCGAGCCAGACCGAGCGTACTGCGCCCTACTCTTAATATTACAATGCGTAGTCATCGGCCTACAGTTACTAACTAACGTTATATCTTTTTCTTTTCATTTTTGTTCATTATATCTTTGTCCTATTTTAAACAATTGCAGATAGGAACAAACATATATATATATATAAAGGCCGGTAATCATAGTTTAAATAAAATATAAAGCCCTTTATTTTCCATTTCAAATGTTTACATTATACCTTTTGGCTTTTTTTTGTCGGCCTGTTTAGCCTAGTTGGTAGTGGCACTGCCTCCGAAGCTAGAGGCCCCGGGTACGAATCCCGGCCAGGGCATTATTGTGCATTTAGCCCGGATTTTGTTCTTGGGGTTTGGATGTTCTCTAAGTATTTAAGTATGTATATCGTCGTCTAGTACCCATAGTACAAGCTTTGCTTAGTTTGGGACTAGGTCGATTTGTGTAAGATTGTCCACCAATATTTATTTATTTATTATTAATCTATTTTAATTTTTATCTTATTTAATTTAATAAGAGAACCATTTATGAAAGAAAGATATAAAAGTCGCATAATAAACTTACAGTGCGGGCACCAAGTGGTTTACATGCTATTTTTATGTTGCTGACAATTAAAATAATTAAGAAAATAATTAAGAAAATAAAGTAACATGTCAGAGTCAAGAATTTAAATTTACTGGTGAAGGCCTCCTCCATCTGTCGCCAAAGTACCCAATCATAGTTATACCTATGTTTTAATAAATTCCTCTTGTCAGTGGTTCATCGTACTTTTAACCAGTTAGGTATATATTTTGTTACAATATCTCTTTATACTAAATTCAAATCGTCATCTTCACACCATAATGCGCAATATTCAAAGAAATATTCCATACATTGCCTGAGCCGTTGAGCTATCAAGAAACTAAATTTCACCTTCCAGTTAGTACAAAGTAAATACAAAGGGGCATTTTCATTTTTAGGGTTCCGTAGTCAACTAGGAACCCTTATAGTTTCACCATGTCTGTCCGTCCGTCTGTCCGTCCGTCCGTCCGCGGATAATCTTAGTGACTAGAAAGCTGAAATTTGGTACTAATATGTATATCAATTACGCCGACAAAGTGGTAAAATAAAAAGTGGAAAAAAATATTTTATTAGGGTACCTCCCCTATACGTAAAGTGGAGAGTGATTTTTTTTTTCATTTTAACCCTAACGTGTGATATATTGTTAGATAGGTATTTTAAAATTAATAGGGGTTTACTACAATCATTTTTTGATAATGTTAATATTTTCGGAAATAATCGCTCCAGAAGTAAAAAAAATGTGTCCCCCCCCCTCTAACTTTTGATCCATAAGTTTTAAAAATATGAAAAAAATCTCAAAAGTAGAACTTTATAAAAACTTTGTAGGAAAATTATTTTGAACTTGATAGGTTGAATAGTTTTTGAAAAAATTACAAAAACTACGGAACCCTACACTGAGCGTGGCCCGACACGCTCTTGGCCGGTTTTTTATTTTATTTTTTAAATGGGATTGCTCTTGGCCAGCATCTATCCAACCATCTCTTGTATTCAACATGTCCCTTTAACATTTGTTTTTTTTTGTTATTTTATTTTGTGTCAGTATTTAGTTTAGCTTGTATATTACGATTTTTTGCGTTAATAAACTATTTTCTTCTTCTTCTTCTTACAGATGGTCATGATTGGTTACAAAACTGACCGTCAATTTCCAACCTTTTGTAATAAAACAGACAAGTTAAACGTGACTTTTTAGGGTTCCGTAATAAACAAGAAACCCCTTAGCTTAGATCAGAAATCCGTTTGCGTTATGTTAATTTTGTAAGTGTTAATCTTTGTTGGACTCAAGTAAACTGCCAGCGGTTGCTACTGGGTAATGGGTAGGTGATAAAAATCATCGTTAAGTATGAATAATGAATTTAAAAGGAAAACTATAACAGATAAGTAGATATTTTTAGAAACGATTACTAGCCGAACTTAAGAAATATACCTGGAAAAGCAAATGTTCGTACAATTTCCATTTATTACTTAGATGAAATTGTCATTTGTCACAAACACATAGTAAATATAGCTATGTGAACTTTTAAGTCCTCGTAATGTTACGGTGTGAAACTAAGTAATCCTATATTGCGCGCGACCGGACACACACTTGTTTCTACAAAGGACAAAGGAGAGTAATGTGTTTAACAGTCTATGTATGTTTGTTCCTTTGTGGCACTCTAGAGACCAAACGCGTCGGCCGATTTTGATGATTCTTACGTCAATGGATTCGTCTTAACTGTCCAAATGTCACTAAAGACATTTTTACGCAGTCGGGTTTTTTTTTTAATTTTGCTTGTTTAAACATCACTATTCGTCTTAACTGTCCAAATGTCACTAAAGACATTTTTACGCATTCGGTTTTTTTTTTAATTTTGCTTGTTTAAACATCACTTCAGTAAATCTTAACCGGCTGTCGTTACTCCCCCGAAGCATTTTAAAACATATTGTTTTCGCACAAGGCCAGGATCTAACATTCCAAATTTCGCACACTGCATCGTTAAGGTAAATGAACTATTTATTTTTAGTGGCGTTCGTTTAACACGGCCACATTTACATTTAGAAGCCATGCCATGACCATTTCGGCCATTACCGTTACCAAGCGGACTAGATGGAATACTACAATAGATATGGTATGGTCGCGGAATGGAAAGATTCGTCGCTTTTCGACTTTAACGGCAATAAAATACCGGCCTGGTTTTGTCGGCCTGTTTAGCCTGACATAGTTGTCAGTGACACTGCCTACAAAGCTGAAGGTCTCGGTTCGAAACCCAGTAATAGCATTTGTTTAAATAGTGAGCAAAAAATTTGTTCCTTAGACTTGGATGTTTATTATGCATTGTATTTAAGTTATATACTTAAATACTCTCTATTAAATATTATGTCGTCTAGTACCCATAGATTTTGTATCTCTTTCTTTTATGTTGTTTGTCAGACAAAAGTCTCGGTCACAGTCTGTGTCGTCATTCGATTGATTTAAGGCAGGATCCCACTGAAAACCAGCGTTGCGTTTTACCGTGGCATTATGCTGAGTGGAGCCTTTTTAGCGTCGTGTGTTGTACCGTGTGTTCATAAATATTTTGTATCCACCACCACCACCACCATATCAGCCCTAGGACGTCCACTGCTGGACATAGGCCTACCCTAATTTCATGGGGGGTAAATGCCATAATCGCGATCGCAGTATCTCCACCGCACTCTAGGAATGCTGCTGCCCATTTCCGGTGATGGTCCGGTGGTTTTTGTATATTGTTGTATGACGACGTTAATAAATATATTTTTAATACAGTTGCTCAAAAAGTGCTACTTTACGTAGCTGTTTAGCGTGCGGAAAGTTGGTTTTCGCGCACTAGTGCTTTTCACTTTTCTAATTTTTTTAAATTTATGCTTGTTCCAATGCATGACTCCTTATTGCTGGGTGTTAAATATTAGTTTCCTTTAAACGTCGTAAACAACATAAAAACCTACTGTTAATATCAGAATACGAAAAATATACACATTTCATATTTTGTTACTTACCTCTTCATCATTATAACACGTTTATTTTTTAATATTGAATATTGAAAAACCGTTCTTAATAAGTTGTCTGAGTGGAACGGAATTAGCTGCCGAAACGCCTGTCAAAGAAGAGGCGTTTTTACTTACTGCAAGCATGTTTTAAGTTTCTAAAGGCAACATTCGATATTGTTTTTATAAATATTACTTGTTGTTTTTCTTATTTTTTCGCAACTGTATTAAAAAACGTCGTTCAATACACGTGCGGAAATGTCATTCTTCACTCGTCCCGAGTCTTGCCACTCGCCTGCGGCTCGTGGCATCCCTCGGTACTCGTGAAGAAATGACATACTTTCCGCACTAGCATCGAAATGTACTATTTTCATTCTTTCTTTCTAGTACCCACAACACACACTTTATTAAGCTTATTATGGGGCCAGTTTGATTTGTGTTGACATTGTCCCCCAATATTTATACATTTATTTATAAAATATAGTTGAATAGTCACGAACCTTTTCATTCAGGGACAAAATGAGAAACGGACAAAAAGTAGACGTACAAAGGCGACTACCTTAAAATATTAAAAGAATTTTGAAAAAATCTTTTTTCTATGCCAATTGTACTATTCTTTTTTTATTTGCGGCCTCTTGTATCCTAGATTAGATCGGTCTCTGATAAGTAGTTGTTGTTCCTTGATAAAAATAGGGTCGATTGGAATTAATTGGCATCAAACATTATTTTGACAGTAATGACAAAAAATGGTTTTGTTTTGCTGTCTGTTGTGTGAACGTTTCCTCCAAAATCTGTAAACGCAGTTTTATTGCTTAGGAGAATTAAAACAATTATTCTTTTCAGGAAATTCAGCTATCTCAACGTTTTAAGGTACCTAGTTCCTCTCCATGGAACATGACTTTTTACCACCCTCTATATTATTGACATTTGTGTCAATATGTAACATATTAATACAACAAAAATATACAAACAAAATATATATATATACACAGACAAATACAAAAAAAATGCGACAAAGCAATCAATTCAATCAATATAGCTGGTGATATAATTCATTTCAAAAATCCTTTTTACCTACTTCAATAGAAGGAAGGAGGTTCTCAGTTCGTCTGCATATTTGCTTATTCTTTTGTTTGTTATGTATGTATGTTCTCCGATAACTCTTGACCACGTTGGCCGATTTTGATAATTCGTTTTTTGTTTCAAAGCAGGTACCCCGACATTGGTCCCATATAATTTTGGCGCAGGTCTGATGATGGGATCTAGGAGGAATCGAGGGAACTCCTCGAATTTGATAGGCACGCATATGCCGATTTCGGTGTTTTCTGTAGGTAACCAAGCATTGGCTCGCGGAAACCACAAAGTGTGGCATACCAAGTACAAAATTAAAGTCGGTTTTTTTGGTATAAATTATTAAACATATTATTCTCCGTCAAATGTCCCCTATCTACCTAATACATACATCTTAAAGCTTTTCGGTGGCACTCGAGTTAAAAGCCCTAACCCAGGTGCTTTAAGTTCAAATAAGCCCACCGTTGGCCTCAAACGGTTAAGAAAGCTTCTTAGAAGGCTCAAGGAGCCTCTCAACGAAATTGGACGCCCTTAATCAGTTTTTAAGACGTAAATTGGGGTTTGGTGACGCGAAAGGTATTAAGAATCTTCGTAAAACTAAGAAACTTAGGTCATTTTGGAGTTAGTGATAGAACTCGGCCGTTCTATGATCCAGTCAAAGGGATGACATGGGTAGATGAGTTCGAGGATTCGTCAATTGATTAGTTGGGCTTGACCAGCCTTGACGAGTTATCTGGAAATAAATTATGTTTTTTCTTGAAAAATATTTTGATGAATTTTGTTGTGTTGAGCCGCTGACAGATATTTAGGAATGTGAAATGTGTTCTCAAGTATTTACGCTTTAAAGAATAAGCGTGTAAACAATTGACAAGACTGACTGTCAAGATTGTCAAATCGAAGGCAATTTTAACCAAAAAGTCAAACCTATTAAGCAAACCAGATTCATAAAAGATGTACATATGTCTATTCGATATTTAAAGTATGTACCATTTTAGTTTTATAGTTATTCTAAGTATTGTACTCGTATACTTTCAAATATAACAGTAAAAAATTGAAAAAAATAGTAAAAATAAAATATGACAGTTTCATACACTTTCGTATACAATCTATATATGACATCTAAACTTATTATCGATTATCTTCAATATAAAGTTAATAGGGCTAACCTACCAGAAGTGTCTTTGAGAAATCTTAATTTAACCTGAGGGTTGCTCCTTGAATTTATCCGAAATGAAAAAATCCTTAAGTCAAAAAAGTGTTAGTAACGCGCTCGTGATTCATCTGGTGTCTGTTTACCATCCACACACACAACAAAACAAACAAGCCTACGGCTTGCCTTACACCGTCGATGTATAAAAAATACAAGATATAGGTACGAACGAGTTTAAACATAATTTTCGGACCACCTTTACTGAAAGTACCTTTCATTGTGGTGTGTGGTTGTGGTGTTAGAGAAAGATCCCATCCAGCGAAACGTAAAACGTTTTACTATCATCGTTTTTTTCCGTTAGTACTAAAGTTGGCTTGCTACCAAATTGCTGTTTGCTTGTTGGTTAACTAGCAAAGTAACCGATATTAGCTATGTGCACGTCTGAAACGTCAAACGTCAAAGGTCCCGAGGCAATGTCAAAACTCAGAGATGTCAAATAATGACACATGAATATTTTTTTTACTTTAGTAAACGAGAAAGACCCCGTATTGGAAATTTTACTGAAATAAATAAGAGAATAAATAAATAAATACAAACGAAACGAATCGTAGGAAACCGTTAAGTAACCAATAGAAAACGTAAAAGTAAATTTGACAGTGGTCCCCGGTAAGTACACATTTCTGCCATGGTGTGCGCTACGATCGCCTAACTTACCCCCACCACCTACTTCGCACATAGCCGATAGCCAGTGCACCACCACATTTCTTTGGCTATTCTTTTCCCCCGTTTGGTTCTCCCCAGCACTTTGTTTGCCGCTTTGAGAATTTCACTTTGCAGTTCATCCCAGATGTACTCACTATCTCTCTTCAAGTCGATGTCTAGGTCTTCTAACTCTTTTCTGAACTCCTCCGATTTCTCTGTTTATTTTTTATTTGTATTTTTCTTACGACGCAAATATTATAAGTAATTGGCGGTCAACACAGCAGTAATGTCTGATTAAATATGTAATAGAGATTTGTCGAAAAAGTATTTAACTGCATTTTTTATAATTTATTGAAATGCTAGGGCGGTGTAATTTGTTTTAGAGTGAAATTACCGATTCGCGTAGACACAAAGTCGCACTCAAAAGTAAAGCAATTTGTTAACCGAATCAAAACGATCTCAACCAAAGGTCAAAAAGGCGTTTAACAGTTAATATTAAGTTACTCGAATAAAGGCCAATTTCAAAGGGTACAAAGTTTATCGACTTAAGATTAATTTACAAGGAATGCAATAAAACTTTGATGGAGTAACGCTAAACTCTGTTTGACTTAGCCTATTGAATTTGAATGTGTTTTATATTTGTCGCATTTTTTAGGTGTTGTGGTTGTGGGTTCGATAATTATGGAACAGGGTTCATACCAATGGAAAGTGTGTTGCGTCCCAATGTCGCATTGTGTGAACACCATGCCGTGGTGAGAACGCGCCCCGCTATTCAGAGGACATTGCATCTGTCAACTGTCAACTTTGACGTATTCTTCGCCGGATGAAGAAGAAGCCACCCATCCACGTGCGTGAATTTCTTAGGTTAAGTTAGTTATTTATAAGTTTTATCACCCACGCATTCGTTAGGCAAAGCTCGATTCCTCACATAAGGGGGGAAATATTATAAATTAAAAAAAATATATTTTGAAAACACAAAATAGGTGTGACATATTAAATGAAAGGGGACCTTGTGAGAATATTAAATATATTTTTTATCTACGAGCGAGATAACGTTCTGCTGTAACCTAGTTATTTTTTTTACGGTGAATAAATTTCGATATATGAAAGAAAATGTAAAAATCTACCCCCAATACCCACGCCTCTTATCTCCGGCAACGCGCATGTGACACCCCTGAGTTGCAGGCGTCCATAGACTGCGGTGACCGCTTACCATCAGGCTGGCTATACGCTTGTTTGCAACCGACGTCGTATACAAAAAAGGGGTAGGTCGATTTTTGTAAGATTGTCCCTCAATTTTTTTTTTCATAATTATAGAAATAGCAAAACAGAAATAGAAATATTTATTGACCAAGCATTTACAACAAAGAAACAGAGCTTTTGGGTCCTGAGCTAGGATTACCGGTGTTACAGGACCCAGTAGAATAACAAGCATTAAAATCGAGACATGCAATCGTACAGAGCTAATAAAAAATGTTTCTCAAGGACAATGTGTATACGAGTATGTGTTTACTAGGTACTCTTAATTACTCCACTACATTAAAAGCGATATTAGTTTTACGTCTATTACCAGCAAAGGCGAATCCACAAACTTAAATATATACCATGGTCATGTTGCTTTAAATATTCGTTATGGCTTACTTTTCTGTGGAAACTGCAGACTTAAAATATACCGTGGTATTTCGTGATTAGAAAAATTATACAAAATCTCACGTTCTATGGTCACATTTTGCTATGCCTTACCTCTCGAAACGTTTTCAATCGGCATCAAAGGATAAATATAAGGTCGCAATCAGTTGAATTCGATGTTAGATGTCATCTAATTGAAGCTGCGATAGCCGACCGAGCCGCAGTTGCGGTTTTGCCCGGTAAAACCGCTCGTTACAGCTGACTTACCGTAAATTTGTACAGTGTATAGGTGTTTTGAACGAAAGTTTCTAAACAGTTAAGGATGATTCACAGTAGGCCATTCCGTGTCCGGGCCGGCCCGTTTTCTTCTAGAGAAATGCGCCGGCCGTTGCGTTTGCTGTCATAGAAAATGGGCCGGCCCAGACACGGAACGGTCTACTGTGAATCATCCTTCACAAGTTATTAGCTATTGGTATCATTTAAATAATGTTGCATTAATAACGATTAAATTGATAAGATAAGTATATGTATTTTAATTTCCAATTATAGATTGATGGATGAACCGATTTGAGTGCGGTTTGATTTAATTGAATGGTTTTTGATCTTTAGACATGATTTTTGCTACTTTTGGTCGAAATAAAACAGTTGCATGCAAGATATTAAAAAAAAAAATACTCAGCTGAAATTGAATCTAATCATTTTATGGCTGTGTTTTGTTTAAGTACCATAATTTTATTATACTCTTATAGATGATCTTATGATCGCTAGCTACCAGTTATCATCATCAGCATCATTCACAATGACCGGTCTTGGGCCGCCATCATCCAACGGCTTCCCGCGATCTTGACCAAAATGTCCGTCCACCTTGTTGAGGGCCTTCCCACGCTGCGTCTTCCGGTGATTGGTTGAAACTCAAGAACCTTTCTGCCCCAGCTACCTGTCCTGGCGGTTAATTAAAATCTTTTTATTTATTCTAATACTTGTTGTTATTGAAATAAAGATAATATTTTGATTTTATTTGTGACACACAAAATGACAGCTAGAAAGAATTGTCAGAAAAAAACTAAAAGGAGCAGTGTTAGCTGGCATAGTAATCAAGACTGATATCCCAAATATTGATGTATCTAATTCCCTTCGCCCGTTCCTAAAGGATGCATCTAAGACAACGCTTAGACATGTCACTCTCAGCATACTTTCCAGCCCCTTTCGTGCAGCAGGACGGTTCAGGGGTTCATTTTAGAAAATAAACTTCTTCGTTTGTCGCTTCCACATAAATATTTGGTGTAAGTATCACGTTTTTAGATTGGGGGACAATGGGGGGGAACAATAGGGGATAATCATACACAAATCGACCTAGTCCCAAACTAAGCCAAGCTTGTACTATGGGTACTAGACGACGATATACATACTTAAATAGATAAATATATACTTAAATACATAGAACCCAAGAACAAATATCCGTGCTAAATGCACAAATAATGCCCTGGCCGGGATTCGAACCCGGGACCTCTAGCTTCGGAGGCAGTGTCACTACCAACTAGGCTAAACAGGCCGCCAAAGAAGATTATTGGCCCAATCAACTAATCTTGGATATTACTGAAGGTAAAAGGTTATTAATCTAGTAGTAATACGGTTAGCTCTGTAAATTCATGCAGAATGTTTCCTAAGTCTTAGCACTAAGGGTGATTCGATGAAAATCATCAACGCAATGAGGCTACACGTCTCTATAGTTTTGCACTCCCCCCAACCTAGCCCCACCACAACCTGCAGGTCAGCGGGCCTATGATGGTTGCCATTTTATCACTTACCGTCGTGGATAAGATATCCGTCACGTTCTGACAAGTATGCGAGTGCGAGAGTGACGGGCGTCTTATCCACCACGATAAGTGATAAAACGACAACCACGCAGATGTGTTGGTGTGACCGAAAGTGACGTCACACTCGTTTATTGTAATGTACGCTGACCAAATTCTGAATAAATTAAAATACATTCTTTAAGATTAGTACCAGATTCGGAAAACGCGCTCTCATAAAAAAAATGTGGACGATCTGGTTATTGCGATAAGTGGAGTTTGAAAGAAACCCTTGAAAACCACAGAACCCTCGTACTAACGTGAGCTATATTACGATCAATCCACCGAGCATTAGCCGGGCAGCACGCGATAGGGAGATTTCCACCCGTCACGGGAAAATAACAAATGACTATGGGGAAAAAAATTGGCCAGTTTTTGCTGAGTCGGACGCTGGAAGTGACTGAGCGTGGTTGAAATAGAAGGTATGACAAAGATTCAAATTATAAATGTATAAGTTTTAAGTCTATGTCATCCTGTCATACGTTTTCAGTCGCTATTTATCCGATTGAGCTATCAGAACAATCCGTTCAGTAAACAAATTTTCCAATCAGTTACCTCGGCGCCTTACAGGAGTGTAATATAATGTCAGTCAACATGCAAACCTCAATTACAAACGCATTGCCTAACCTTTTTTGTTAGAGTATTCATTGTATTGACACTAAACAGACACAGCTTCCTAAAAAGCATCCTCATCAAAACATATGCTCGGTAGCTCTGGCGAGCATACCACTACCATCACCAGAAACACAACACCACATGCCTACAAGAGATCAAGTATCAGTGTTATCATTGTTGAAGTTTTAGCTGTAAGGTTACGGAACTTCTCCATTTGGGCTGCCATCTTCCCTTGAAGTAAATTTCTTTGACTGTAGTACCCTATTGTAATGGCTATGTAACATAAGATAGTTAAGAGTAACGTTTTCAGTAACCCTACGCAAGCGTGAGGCAATATTTAAGCTTAATAGTCATAGCGTACACCTTTAAAAATAAAAGTGGTAACTGTTAGATTGACCCAATGACGAGCCAGGCTTAGCCTAGTGTAATCATAAGTAAAAATATCTGTAAACTACTTTACTTTCAATGTAATTTATCGTTCCTTCCAGTACCGACGTATCTCCGTCATATTTTTTGCAACCGTCGGCAAGAAAGAATTTTAGTATTACATATTGTGAGGCATTATATCGCACAACAAAGCCTGAAGATTAGTGAGATTTTGTTTAAGAGAAAGGAGGAAAAAACTAAGTAAATAAGCACTTTACTTCTGACCCGGCCTACGCATTTGCAGCACATTTATTATTAGGGAGAAAAACCTTTCTGGCATCATAGCATCCAAAAAAAATGCCCAAGTTATTTACCGCCATAAAATTGTTATACTCCGCAGAAACCTGTATCAACATAAAAGTATGGGAGCCTAAGCATAATTCCCTTCGGCCACTTACGAAACCAAAATTCTTATAGTAATCTTAAAATTAAATAAGAATTATTTTTCTTTTTTAGGGATTTATTCGAGCATGGAAGATTAACTTACGAAGGGATATCTTGCACTCTGTTGAGTATCTCAACTATTTATAAGGCCTCTATATATATAATCGCGTCTCTAGGTATTAAAATAAGACAGCCACGAGCTCGCATCACCCCCTAATTGTAAGGTTCCTTTCAGGTTTACTTAAAGTCCACTGTGAATATCTGAGAAGTTCCATTTTTCCTCCCAACACTACTAGTTTGAGCCTTTCCGTACGCTCACCCACGTCATCCAAACTATAGTAGTCGGCGGTTAAGAATTCAATCCTGACACCTGTCATTTCCATACAGTTTATAACCTAAAAGTCACTTTGAGTTTATAAACTGTATGGATATGTCAGGTGTCAGGATTGACTTCTTAACCGCTGACCACTATAGCAGATTTACATACTTTCATTGCCTGAGAATTTCTCGTATACGCTATCAATATCTGATGCGCTCGAGTGATATTTTTAATTGCTTTTTGTATGTACATGCACCCTCACCGGCGGGATACACATCATGTAACTTTCTTTCTTACTATCATCTAATCTTCAAAATCCAAGAGGTCCCAACGACGCTTTAATAAATCCACATTTAATAGCATCATGGGCTCCTCTACTATAAAAATACATGTAAACGTATTTGTTTCTCCATGTGGTGTGGGATTAGAATAGCACCAATCCCTTTCTTCCTTTGGGTTAAATGGGATATAGCTATAGAGTTCTTGAAGCGTATGTATAGTACTTTGTCGCTGGATGCGGAATGCGCAGGATCGGTCATTGTGGACACTCTTTGGGGGAGGCCTATGTCCAGGCCTATAATAAAGATGATAGTAATAAGTAATTCTAGTTGAAAAACTAAATGTAACATATACACTGGTTTAAAAGCAAGATTGTCTGCTTATATTTATTTTAATCCATTTATTTATAGTCCCTGTGTAAATCCCACAGCAAAATATTTACGTAAGAAAAAACATGTTTTTTATGACTTCAATTTTTTTTATTATATTTTAAAGAACACATTAATTATTTGGCCAAAAATAACTCATTTACCATATTAAACATACGGCTAATTATACCGAAGCCTCTAAACAGACTTCAAAGGCACTTAACCTTAATACTCGATATTAAACCTTAAAACATAACGTTACAGTTGTAATTCGAAAGTCGTAAAATTAGAGTTAGCGAAAGCTACATTTGCAGAGCGTCCACGACTAAGTTAGCTGGCCAGTATATCGCAGAGCTCCAAACGCAAATGGTTGTTACGCTTCTAGAAGTCTACTTATAATAGTCGGGAGTTGTTAGACGAAAACTCGTTTAAGAAAGAGTTTGGTTGAAGCAAATTGTAACGAGCTGATGGCAAGTTGTTTAATCCCGATAAGTACGCCCGAGGACAAGTTGAAGTTTAATGACGACTGTTTTGTCTGGCTAGATGAATCCATGATGTTTGAAACACTTTGGAGTCGTCTTAACTCTTAATAACTGTCATAAAATAATAATAATAATAATAATAAATATTAGGGGACATTTTTTTACACAAATCGAACTAGTCCCACAGTAAGCTCAATAAGGCTTGTGTTATGGGTACTAGACGATATATTTAATAGATATATACTTAAATACATAGAAAACATCCAAGTCTCAGGAACAAATGTCTCTGCTCACCACAGAAACAAATGCCCTTACCGGGAATCGAACCCGGGACCTCTAGCTTCGGAGGCAATGACACTACCAACTAGGCTAAAGAGGCCGACAAAACAACTTTAACAAAAATAACTTTAATGTTTATTAACGTCTTCACGCAACATATAAAAAAAAAAACCCTTAGTCTGGCACGCCATATGCGTAGATACTCTGGCCCACCCACCTCTGCACTACATCGCTTAGGGCTGGCGGGGCCGCTGCTACTGCCGAGTGCCAAGACCGCTAAGCGCCGTAAGTACGAATGTGTCTGCGACAATTTCTTATTTGTGGCTGTTGCGATATGAACGCTAGGTTTGTGGGGTTCAGGCGCCCACAAACTTTACCTAAAATAAAAAAAACAAGTAACATAAGTACATTATTATTTTAAATAGGTACAGGGGCGGCAGGGTAATAATAACTATTTCCTTGAGAATCTCTTAATGACTCACGCGACCCCAAGCTATAAGTTGCTCGGATAGCCCTTTTTTCCGCAGAAATTGAAGGTTCTAGCTACCAAAAGGTTGGATAGGGGCTTCAAATTGCGAGTGACCGAGTATCTTCTAGTCTAGGGCGTACTGTATTCCCGAAGATCTCACGGTTTGAAAAATTAATGCCATACGATTATCTATCTTCTAGGCAAGCGTGATAAATCTTAAATCGCAACGTCACTTGCCATCAGACGGCGGATGGCGGTGGCAGTCAAACGCTTACCTATTTTCAACAAATAAATAATTTATACCAAAAAAAAATGACTCTAATTTTGTATTTGCTATGCCACAATTTGTGGTTTCCGTGAGTCAATGCTTGGTTACCTACAGAAAATATCAATCGGCATATACGTGCCTATCAAATTCGAGGACTTCCCTCGATTCCTCCTAGATCCCATAATCAGACCTTCACCAAATTTATATGGGACCAATGTTGGGGTACCTGCTTTGAAACAAAAAAAGAAATATCAAAATCGGCCATCGTGGTCAAGAGTTGTCGGAGAACATACATACATAAAAAAAAGAACAAGCAAACATGGAGACGAACTGAGTACCTCCTTCCTTCTATTCAAGTCGGTAAAAAAGGTCCTCCATATTTTTATTACGTCACGTTTTCTTATCGCCACTCATGTTTGTCACACCAAAAGTTTGCGACGTAATTACGCGAAATCTAACTCATAGTTAATTTGCTAACGGCTTGGAGATACAAGAACGAGTATTAAGTACCTATGTTCTGACTTTTAAGTGCTTTAACAGCAAAAGTTTGCAAATAATTTTACATTATCATTGTTTGAGTTCGTGTCTGAGTATGTTTCAACTCATGACAGACATAATAGATATAGATAAAAACGTATAGATAAATCCAGAAAGGAATAATGACTTCATGTTAATTGACGTACTATTGGGACGTTCGTGGCCCAGCGGCGCCCGCGTATACCGCGTGCGGTATGCGATGTTAGGCAATGTCGGGCGGGGTCGGTCCTTGGATGGGTGACCGCTTCGAGTGGTTACTAACAGAGCGCTCCCGTGCTTTGGAAGGCACGTTAATACGTTGATCCCGGCTGCCATCTATGATAGCTAGCAGTCGTTAAACCAAGTTAGAGGCCTTCCGGCAGCCACCAGAACTTCTAACTGTCAAGTTTCCCACTCAATTCACTAGGCTAATCCAAATAAGTTCTAGTTTTAAGAAGGTCAGATGGCAATCGCTTCCATAAAAACTAGTGCCTACGCCAAATCTTGGAATTAGGTAGTGGACCCCAGGCATCCTTCAGGATGCAAAAGCTGTACTGGGAATAACGCTATGGTGATGATGACCTACTATTGTAATTGTAACCTAATCTTATATATTATGAAATAAGTGGATGTATTTATCTTCCTATCATTACACATACGAGGGTCGTCTGAATAATTCCTGTCCTCACAATGAATAATAACATTTTTTTTAAAACGTCCTTGGTACTACGCCTTTACTCATTTCTGAAGTTGCCGCCATTAATCGGTTAGTTTTTCTATAATTACCGATTTCGTGGAACATTGATCTTCGAAGTTTCTAAAATGGAAAAAATTGAGTGCCGAGCTGTGATTAAGTATTTGTATTTGAAAAACAATACGCCAACCCAAATTAAAAATGAGATGGATTCTGTTTACGGCGAGTCTGCGCCATCATTTTCCACGGTTCCAAATTTTGGGTGGCTGAATTTCAATGCGGTCGTACCAGCTTGAACGACGAAGAACGCCCAGGACGGCCAAAAATTGCAACCAATGACGATATAGTCGAAAAAGTGCACCGATTGGTGCTCAACGATCGCAGAATCAAGGTTAGAGAGTTAGCAGAAACCGTAGGCATTTCAAAAGAACGAGTTTGCTACATATTGACTGAAAAAATTAAATATGAGAAAGCTATCCGCACGTTGGGTGCCGCGTCTGTTAAACTCGGCCCAAAAACTAGTTCGAAAGAAAATTTCTGAAGATCTCTTGAAACGATTTAAGCAAAATAAGGCCGATTTTTTGCGTCAATTGGTAACTGTCGATGAAACGTGGATTCATCACTTTACGCCTGAGACAAAATCACAGTCCAAACAGTGGATTGCAAAGAATGAACCTGCTCCGAAGAAGGCGAAGACCGTTTCATCGGCCGGAAAAGTGATGGCCACCGTGTATTGGGATAGCCGCGGTGCAATATTCGTTGACTATTTACAAAAAGGAAAAACAATAACGGGAGCTTATTATTCATCGTAACTTGACAGGCTGAAGTAAGATATAGCGAAAAAACGGCCACATATGAAAAAAAAAGTACTGTTCCACCAAGACAACGCACCATCTCACAAGTCACGAGTCGCCATGGCCAAAATTGAGGAGCTTCGATACGAAATCATTGACCATCCACCATATTCTCCAGATTTGGCTCCCAGCGACTTTTTCCTATTTCCCAGACTCAAAACTTGGCTCGGTGGACAGAGATTTTCAAGTAATGCAGAGGTCATTGCTAGCGTAAACGCCTATTTTGAAGAGCAAGACGGCAATTACTACATGGACGGGTTAAAATCATGGGAGCATCGTTTGGACAAGTGTATAGCTTTAGAAGGAGACTATGTTGAAAAGTAAAAAAATATAGGTATTTAAAAAACAACTTGTTTCTATGTCAGGCCAGAATCTTTTCAGACGATCCTGGTAAACTAACACATTGAAACTGTGTCTAGGAGTAGAGGGGCTTTCAATTTACTCAAAGTTGGCTACCTCTGCAATTGATAATCCTGTGGTTACTATAGATTTAACCAATGATTCTAACACATCAGGGTTAGAACATTGCAGCGGTAATAAACTAAAGAAATATCTTAGACTGAACAGATTCATAAAAAAAACACAAAAGTTGTCAAAACGGAATAAATTGTTTTTCAAGAACTTGAGATTTAGCAAAATTAATGTGAATTTAGTGGATAAGTTGGATATATACTCTGCTCAGTTGAAAAATAGTAGATCAAAATATGAAACTGACACACAGATATTGAAATTAAAAATTCATAAGTAAAAACTCAATAAAATCTTTAGATAGGATGAATGAAAATTCAAAAAAAGTTATTAATGAATATTCATTAGCCATGGATGATTTAATAACACAAATTAATTATAACTCGGAACGGTTTGAGTCACTGACCAATGGCCAGTCATGTATATGTAAACAAATGAGTGGTCATTTATCAGATGGTCCATCGAACCCACACCTTTGTGCCAGTGTACCTCCACAAGAACAAAATAATAATAGCTCCTTCCACACTTCAGAAACGAACACACCTAATGTAATTATGTACTGTGATGAGTTTGGAAGTAATATGGGCACATATCTAAGCGATCACTTAACAGGGCTTAGCGCAATAAGCAATTGTCTGCCTTATAGTAGCCTTGATAATATGTCACATCAAATTATGAGTGATAATAGTATTCATTCTAAAACAACACTGCTTATTCTTATGGGTAACAGAGGAAATGTGAACAAACATAATTTAATTAATTTTTTTGAAAAATTGGACACATTAACTGTAAAAGAAATTATTATGTTCACATTCCCCTATTGTCATCAGATTTCAAAGGCAGAAAATGACACTAGATATAATTTGAATATAGCTCTGCATAATCTCTGTACATATAGTAGTAAGTTTAGCATAATTGACACTAACAAATATGTTGGTAAACACAATTTATTGACTAAAGGTAAGTTTTACCTTTGTAATTATTATAAAAGACAAATAGCTTTGTCACTATCCTATTTATTTGACATTTCTGCCAAGAATTTGGCACATAACTCTGCTCCTATTGAGCAGTTCAATATACAGTTGGAATTGGTTCCAGTTTTAACCAATCATTTAAATTAGATTTTAAGACAAAGGAGTACTCAAACTCTGGCAATTTAGTTATTAATAAATTTAATGAAAGATACTGCCATCATGGAAAATATATGCACCTGGTTCACCAAAATATTCAGTCTATTAGAGGAAAAGACTTACAGATTGAACTCTTTTTGAATGATTATAATATTGAAATATTGTGTGTAACTGAACATTGGTTAAAAAATAATGAATTAATGCCTCAATTTAATAACCACCAGGTGGGAAGTTCGTTCACCAGACTTAGTTCCATACATGGTGGGTCATTAATAATATTACATAATAAATTAAAATTTAAGGAACGTAAGGACATTGTATCCTTGTCTGTTGAACGGACCATAGAAATAAGTGCAGTAGAATTAGAGCAATTTATTGTTGTCTGTGTGTATAGGCCGCCATTAAGTAATTTTGACCTTTTTGAAAGCATAATGGAATCCGTGCTACTTAAAATATCACTCTCTAGTAAGAAATTACTTATATGCGGAGACTTCAATGTAAACATTTTAGAAAATTCAACAACAAGTATCAGATTGTTGAATCTTTTCAAATCTTGTAATTTGAGTCATATATTTACGGAGCCTACTAGAGTCACTGCTACAAGCGCCACCTGTATAGATAACATTTTCACTAATATTATTCCAATCACTAAAAGTGTAATCAGTAAATTAGAATCAGATCACTTAGGTCAATAAATGGTATTTGAGACGTTAAGAAGAAATACCCTGAGGAAACAAATAACTATTGTACCAGTAACCACGGGCCGTATGGAACGAATGAAGCAAAGTCTAGTCCAGGCGCTACCCTTTCTGTCTTCCGATATGAGTCCAAACGAAATGTACAATTCATTTTTTCACACTTTTATGAAACATTATAATGCGATTTTTACATCCAAATCGGTCGTGGTTGGTGGGACATCAGTTTTTAGTGAGTGGGCTACTGAGGACTTACATAAACGTAGACAAGCACTGTATGTTTTATATGAGGAACGCCGGTTTAATATGAGTGATGAATTTAAGGAACATGTCAAACAATATTCTAAGAAATTTAAAATAGATTGTCATATAGCTAAACGTAATTTTATAAGCCAGAAAATTACAAATAGTTCGGACATTATCAAAACAACATGGAAATTAATTAATGTGGAAACTGGTAGATCAAAGCACAAAATGAATGATCTTAAACTAAAAATTGATGGCATAATTATAGATTCAAGTTTAGAAGTAGCAACAGAATTTGAAAAATTTTTCACTGAGATACCAGTATCCACAACAAAGACATTAAATTCTTCACCTTCGTCTGCCGTTACATTGTTAAAAGATAACGCCTCAGAATGTAGTGGAAATCTTCATTTTGAATATGTTAGTACCCCAGATGTAATAAAGGCGTTTAAATCAATTAATGTCAAAAAAACTGGTGATCTCTGGGGAGTCTCTGTCCATGCTGTCAAATCTCTAATAGAAGTCATAGCGCCTGACTTGGTAGTTGTATTTAATAACAGTATTGACTGCGGTGAGTTTCCTGATCTAATGAAACATAGTAAAATAACTCCTTTATTTAAATCAGGTAGCACTTCTGACCCCACTAATTTTAGACCAATATCTGTGCTGCCAACATTTAGTAAAATTTTTGAAAAATTAGTTTTGTCCCAATTAATAAGACATTTTAATGCAAACAATTTAATGCATAATAAGCAATTTGGTTTTACGCGGGGTCGCTCGACAACCGACGCGGCTGTTGAGCTAACTAAACATATATTCGATGCCTGGGAAGAGTCACAGGATGCCTTAGGTATTTTTTGCGATTTGTCCAAGGCCTTCGACTGCGTATGTCATGAAACATTAATCAGGAAACTGCACTACTATGGAGTTAGAGGATCGGCACTGAATTTGCTAAAATCTTATCTATATGGTAGAATACAAAGGGTCGATGTGAATGGACAGCGATCTCCAGGATCAGTGGTCTCGATGGGTGTACCGCAGGGATCAATATTGGGACCTTTCCTATTCCTTATCTACATAAATGACTTGCCATACCTCGTAAAGACCCACCATGATATAGTATTGTTTGCAGACGATACCTCTCTTATATTCAAAGTCAAACGACAGCAACAAGCTAATATAGATATAAACAATGCTATTTCTAAAGTAGTTAATTGGTTCAATGTCAACAATTTATTGTTAAATGAGAAAAAGACCAAATGTATCAAGTTTGTCACGACTAACGTTAAGCACAATCAAACAAGTGTCATTGTGAAAGATGAGGAATTGGAACTAGTGGATAGTACAGTTTTTCTTGGATTAACATTAGATTCCAAACTCCAATGGGGTCCCCATATTGCTAATCTCTCGAATAGACTGAGTTCTGCAGCTTTTGCCGTGAGCAAGATCCGCCAACTGACAGACGTGAAGACAGCTCGATTAGTATATTTTAGTTACTTCCACAGTATTATGTCGTATGGTATTTTACTATGGGGCAGTGCTTCAGATATTAATACCATTTTTGTTCTGCAGAAGAGGGCTATTCGAGCAATATATAAAATGAACCATAGAGACTCACTTAGAGATAAGTTCAAGAACATTAATGTAATGACATTGCATTGTCAATACATCTATGATAATATTGTGTATGTACATAAAAACATTGTAAATTTCAGGAAGAACTGTGACATACATAATATTAATACTCGAAATAAACACAAACTCGCGGTGCCCACCACTCGCCTACAGAAAATTAGAAAATCATTCATGGGTAACGGTGTGAAGTTTTATAATAAGCTTCCAAGAAATGTAACTGAATTATCTATTAATAAATTTAAAAATTATGTAAAGCGTCAACTCATATCGAAAGCATATTATAGCACACATGACTACATGAATGATAAAACACCGTGGGATTAATTGTGACTGAAGATATTAATATGATCTTTTTTTTTTGATATTTTGATTTTATTCTAGAAACTGTCTAGATTTCTATTTTTTATATATTTTTCTATTATTATTATTATTTATTTTTTGACGATCCTATTGTGAATTTTACTACAAAATAATTTCTTACTTTGACATGTCTACAACAACAATATTTATTTTGAAGAATAATAATAGCATCAATAAATTGCTCTAAATAATTAATTAATATATATGTTAATACATGTTATAACTGACGATTCGAAAGTGCTTGTTGCTAGGCCTATTTGAATAAAGAATATTTTGACTTTGACTTTGACTTTAACAAAAGTCTAATGAATAAAATAGACGGACGGTATACGTACACGTTTTGTTAATTATTTCTTAATTAACTTATTTTTCAAAAGCCAAATCCTAATCTACACCTTAATTATAACTTCGACAGTTACAAAAGTAATTAGAATAAAAAGTGATTTGACCGATAGAACCGATGGCCGTTGGGGTGGAAAGGTTTTCAAGTGGCGACACTCTTAAGGCGCAGCGTGCGTAGACCTGCAACAAAAATGACTGATGAGCTGGTAAAGGTCACGGGAGACCGCTGGATGCGGGTGGCGCAGGACCAGCCATTGTGGCACTATTTTTGGGGGAGGCCTATGTCTAGCAGTGGACGGCCCCCAGCTGATATGATGATGATGATTTGGTATGGGTGCTTTTTTGGTGTCGCTCCTTCCTTTCTTTTACAATGAAAGTTATGTCGTCTTGACAACTTTATTTTTGTTAATTTATGTTGAAGCTTTCGTCATGACGATGTCAGTTAGCTCCAGTAAATCTCTAAACTACTTCTATTATACCTAAATATATATCCACCATATCAGCCGGAGGACGTCCACTGCTGGACATAGGCCTCCCCCAATTTAAAGGGGGGTAAATGCCATAATCGCCACGCTTGGCATGCGGGTTGGCGATCGCAGTATCTCCACCGCACTACAAGGATGCTGCTACCCATCCTCCGGTGGTCTTGGTCGTAGTTTTAGGACATACCCGCGTACATACATATATTAATTATAATGTTTTGAATTTTGAATGACCATTTTAAAAATGGCAATTTAGCTGTATTCAGCGCCTTAAATATATATATATATATATATATATATACATATATATATCTATCGTCGAATGTTTTAAATACGTACGTATAAAACATTATTACCCTGATAACCAAAAGAAACAGAAACTACAAAATCTGTTAGAATCATTCATAAAAAAACCGTATACAAACTTTGCAGACTCTAATAATGGTTTCCCTAAAATTGTAGTCCAACGTCCAAAATCGAGAAGGCCCCAAATTGTTTTTCCTCGCTTTCGTACATACATGAGTGTGTACGAAAACAACACTCACAACACAGGGGCCACGTGCTGGGCCACTGCTGACTATCAGCGCGTTTACGTTACGAACCATGTATCATGTTCTTGTCCTTGCAATTTATAACTTTACAATGTTTATCGTTTTTCAAAGGTTCTCTCAATCCTAGTTGCGTTTAGAATGGGATCGGAAGTGGCAAGGTTAGCATATTATCATCATCGTATCAGCCGAAAAATGTCCACTGCCCAAAGGCCTTCGCCTATCTCCACAATGACCGGTCTTGCACCGTCCTCATCCAACGGCTTCTCGCGATCTTGACCAGATCGTAGGTCTACATTTTTTGGCCCTTACCACACTACGTCTTCCGATGCTTATTTGCCACACAAGAAACTTTCTGCCCAAACGTTCATAGGTTCTACGGACAATGTGCTCCGCCTACTGCCACTTGAGACTTGCAAATCGCTGAGCTCTGTCGATGAACCTGGTTTTTCACATACATACCTCAAAGTTTATATAAATTTACAGGTATTCCATTACCAAACGAGTCACGGTCTTTATTTATACAGACACCACTTTCTTGTTTTGTAGCTCCGAAGATTTTTTGTATATAAGTGGCCAATACAAACTTGAAAATTTCATAATAAAGCAATTTGTTTACATAGATTCAAAAGTTTCATCAATCTCTATTGTCTTATTAACACGACCACGAAGATTTTAAAGTGATGATAGACCATATCTACAAATATAGTGTGTAAATTCAATGCAGTATTACGGGGTGCAGTATTAGTATTCAATGCAGTATTAGTGCATGTATTATGGGGAGTGCTCCGAGGAATTGTTCGGATTAATCCCTGCCGCTTCCTTCCGCCATCGCCCAACGCGACAAAATTTCCATCCTCACCACTTAGATGGTTGGCAGTCCTCAACTGTGCGTTTCTCCAGAAATTTATTGCCTCGCACAGCTAAACTGTGGAATGAACTGTCGCCTGCGGTATTTCCGGACCGATTCGACCTTCAAACCTTCAAGAAAAGAGCGTACTCCCATCTTAAAGGCCGGCAACGCACTTACAACCCCTCTGGTGTTGCGAGTGTCCATGGGCGACGCTAATCGCTTACCATCAGGCGATTCGACTGCTCGTTTGCCACCTATGTGATAAAAAAAAAATACCAGCAAAAAAATAACCGGACGTAGAGATTAGTAAAATTGTATGATCAATTAAGATGGTGTTTGAAGTTACCTTTGTGCCATCCTTCATTTAATTTTTTTATCAATGTAATCTGAATAATGTTATTAAGACAGCAGAATTGAACGTATTTTTCTAAAACGGAATTAAACAAGAGAAATGCGACTTAACATGCCTATTTAAAGTATACAAATATGCATACGAGTACGAGTATAAGTATGCAGGCGGCAAGTATATGCATTTTACAAATCATTCCGCATGTCTCGTATTAATCTCTGCATCACCTACTGCATATATTATTTTTCTTTTCCGCTACCCAAAGTTTGTTTGGAAGAGATCGCTCTTTAGCGATAAGACCGCCTGTTGCCTACCTCTACCTACTTACTTGTTGCTGTTTTCTTTCTGTTTGTAACTAATTTATTTGTGTGACGTGTGCTTTAAGGAGGATTTGTATTGTATTGTATGTTAGTAAAGGTCTAAATTCCTTTAAGATGAGTGTACTCTCTGTTGCAGAGTGAGCGACACAGTGTTACATTTGATTTTGACCCTGCAATTAATTTTGGAAAAGCAACTAACACATAAAAAAAATTTACATGTCAGAGAGCCATAGAAAGAAACGCATTAAACATACAATTGTACGAAAAAACAAGACACGAAACTATACGACAAAAAACAAAATGCATAGACGCACTAGAATATGCTTTAAAATTCAAATGGAATTGGGCCGGGCATATATGCATGCAGAAAAATTTGCAAAAATTTACACATTATGGACCGGACCAAAAGGTAAGAGAAGACCTGGCAGACCCAACGCTCGCTGGGCGGACGACATACGAGAGGTAGCAGATGACTGGCCAAATACAGCTCAGAACAGGCAACAATAGCACAAATTGGAGGAGGCCTTTACCCGAGAGGGGTTCATGCCAAACCCACCGACCACATCATAAGCACTTAAGATTAATAAATTGAACAAAAAAAATAACTGGTTATGGAATACATGGCCTTTTTATTTTTATTTATTTATTTTTACTACCACTAGGCTAGGAGGTCGCACAGGACCGTGAAAAGTGGCGCTGCCTTGTGTCGGAGGTCAAGTCTTATTTTGGGTTGCTGAGCCAACTGAGTAAGGAAGTAAGTACTACCACTATTTTAATATTTTTTTATATCATTTCGGCCTCCAGAAGTGGAAACCTCCAAGGTTTCAGAGTAAGATGCAATTACAGGCAAAACAAACATTTCATTTAAGTCTCTGGTAATTATGAACTCACTGTAATTAGCAAAACATTCTTAATTGAACGCAATTCAAGCTCTCAACTTTAATATAATATTTTGTCTAACTTGGTAAATTAAGACATTTGTTGTGTCTCACAGAAATCGGCTTAATTTGTCGAGTTTGTGAGACAGGTAGGGTTGTGGGAGCAGGACAGTAACGAGCGGAGATGACACTACTATATAATATATTTTTTTCCATGTTACTCCAGGCGGGCTTTAAACAAATAGAGTAAAATTACAGCTTGGTAAAACAGTATTATTATCATAGCCAGTTTATTGTTTATTTCAATATAAAGGGATATTCTGAAATCTTACAACTCCATCGAGTAGGAAAAATATAAATAAAAAACAAAGTGAATGCGCACCATCCATAGTCTATTTTTCTTTAATTTATATTCATTATTATAAAGAGCACGAAAAATAACTAAAAAAGTATTGAAAATTATTCCCATTTTTTAGACTTTGGGAAAATTTAATAAGTTGCGGTTTTTAATGACTGATATTTAGTTGGATACTACCCTTACAGAATCACTGAAATGGTGTTATATTTGTTACATCGAAAAAAAAACTAATTTTCCTTGTTTATTTAATTTGTCAACAAAGAAGAACTTTCTATAAGTTTTTGAAAAATATTTTATTGTACTACAACGGTTACCTAACACCTCTAAGGAAATGTTAGAACACTTTTTTATCTATTTCTTTTATTTGGTTTAGGCAATGAAAGGCCCATATTAAAATTATTTCTCCTCCATCCTCTTTTCTGCTCTGTGGCTGTGCCTATTACAGATAATTCTCCGAGACGTCAAAAGTTTCCGTTTGCGACGATATTTCTCGCAGGTGTCTGCTTCCTCAAGATTTATGTCTCAGACACTTCACTCTTAGCGTAGGGTGGATAATAAGAACAGAAGTTTTCCTTTTCATGTGGATTAAAAATACGTTTTTTGTACGACTAATACCTACGTACATTTAATAGTACATTACTACAGAGGCCGGGACGAGAGGGGTTGCCGGCTGAAGACATATACCGGATAGGTCTGAGGCGGGCAACCCCATAATTCCCGCCGAGGTATGTATAGTGCTTTTCTCAAACATGCAATGAAATAAACAACAAAAGAAATCAAAGTTTTATTTTTAATACGCCTAGTGGCAGAATGTCATGACGCCTGTGCCACAAATTTATGTGGAATGGAAATTAAAAAAGAGGCCTTTGCCGGCCTAGGCCTGCAATATTTGTATGAAATTCCATTAACGACCTCTTGTCCTAGCCGCACCTGAAACGTCATACTTCGCAGCCTATTATAAGGAACATAACATCAATATTTCATTGCATGTTTGAGAAAAGTATGTTAAAACCGTAATACGTACGACTTTTAACTGTAGGTAGATGTAGGTACGTTGTTGCTTTCAGCCGTTTGAAATTTAGTGAAGTTTGGGAAGGAGCGTTCACGGCCCAGCGGCGCCCGCGCACCGCATGCGACGAGGTTTAGTAACGTGGGTCAACTCTTAGAAGGAACCGCTATATTGGGATTAGGCTTGTCAAGTGGGCAACTTGACTGTTAGAATTAGAAGTTCTCAAGCCGCCCAAACAAAACTACAATTGGTATTAAAAACATTAAAAAGTAGTGGCTCTGTGAGCTGTAGAGCTCGCAATTTTTTTTTATTCATAATTTCCAAAAAACTGACGTGACAAAAAAAAACTATAAAGTTATCAAACCTGCTCACAAAATTTCACGAGAATCGATTTAGAAATGCGACCTGTAGAGGAGAACAACTTTCTAATATTATTCAACTTTTCATGTATTCTTTTCGTTACACTCACTGCACCCACTTTTACAAGTTTCTGTTTGGCGCTATGGTTTATTGCTATGATTGCAAACAAGCTAGCTGTATGTTCGTTAGTGTATTTATAAACAAATTTAAATCACACCTGGAATCTCAATTAGTTAAAATTCTATCAGCTCGTCTCGAACTAATTATTGGATGCTACAATCGAAACCGCAACCAATTCACAGTTTACAAATCGATACGCCTGGATGAGACAGGCTGAGAGTAGTTCGAGGCGGTAGACGCTTTAAATATAATGTACTTTAATTTAATTTGTCACGTTGTTACATGTACATACAATGTGACTTTTTCGTAATGTAATGTACTGTAAACTGAGGTTATTTAGCCTCTGGACGGATTGGTATACATGGTATTTTCTGAAATGAGTCCATCCGCTCATATGCATTTACAACTTTATCCTAGGACAAAAGCAGACAATCCTATTAAAGTATCTTTGTTCTCATAAATAAGACTATAATTATCACTGGGGATATAAACATAAACCTGATTCCGCATACAGTGGAACAGAATTATGAATATAACAATAGACACAATTTTTTGAACATGCTGAGTGTCCATGGCAATCTCCCTGGTTTCTTAAACCAACCAGATTGGGCAACTGTTTGGATCATATTATGTTAAGAATAAACAAAACATTAACAACCGCCTATACAGTCGCCCTAAACACTTCAATCACGGATCACAACACCACACTCTTGATTTTATCTTTTAATTCGAATAAAAAGACACCTCCTTAAACTATTGAAGTAATTAATTATGTTAATGCAGCCAATAATTTATTAGAAAATAATTTGAATTATCTCCTTTTAAGTAACGATCCTAATCTCGTAACACAACAACTTAGTACTCCTTAAATGAAAGTAGAAAAATCAGTAAAATACCCAGAAACCGAAGAAATATTAAGCCATGGATCACCCCAGGTATTCTGCGATGTATCAGGAACAGGGACAAAATGCAGTTAAAACTAAGGGCGGACCCAAATAATGATGTACTGAAGAAGACATTTAAGAGGTACCGCAATTATTTATGTAATTTAATCAAAAAAACTTAAACGTAACCATGACCGTCAATTACTAGAGACCACAAAGAAAAACTCTAAGGCCCTTTAGACATCAATAAAATCCTTGACAAATTATAAAGCTAGCAAAACTTCGCATACTGAATTACTCAAACACAAACCTGATCCCAATGAAGCTGTCAATTGCGTCCATGGTTTTTTCTCTAACATTGGGAAAACTCTAGCTGCAGATATTCCAGTTAGTGATAATACTACAACTGACAGCGGTGTTATACTCGTACAACGTAACAGTGTTACACTCTCATCTTTCGTGCTATTGCAAACAGACCCCCGAGAGGTAGAAAACATTTTAATGACCCTAAAATCGGATAGTGCCCCGGGAATTGATGGTATACCTACCAAATTCTTAAAGCTATGCAAAACCGCTATAGTGTCCGTGATTAGTAATTTAGCGAATCTATGCTTCGTCCAAGGTGTATTTCCGAAACTGCTAAAACAATCACTTATTACGCCAGTTTATAAGAGTGGAGAGAGAACAGACCCGAATAACTACAGACCGATCTCAGTGCTCACGTCGATTTCAAAAATAATAGAAAAACTTATCAACACTCGATTATCCAATTACTTAAACAAATATAACCTTCTATCAAAACTACAATTTGGATTTATGCAAGGGAAATCGACTGAAGACGCAATTTTGAAACTTACATCGATGGTGAGCAAAGAGATTGACAATGGGAATAAGAGTCTAGCTGTTTTTCTTGACTTAAAAAGAGGTTTCGACACTGTCTCTCTCCCCACTCTTATAAAAAAAAAACTAGAATACTATGGCATCAGAGGAAAACCACTGGATCTGTTGATAGACTATCTTCGGGATCGTAGTCAAAGGGGAGGGGAGGTTAAGATTGGTAACCTCATAAGTACAGATGCTGAGGTGACCTGTGGTATCCCGTAAGGCAGCGTGCTAGGCCCGACTCTTTTTCTTGTCTATATCAACGATCTTACTAACATGTCCATCCAAGATGGGCAAGTTATTTCATACGCAGATGACACGGTTGTGGTTTTCACGGCCAGGAAATGGGAAAAGGTCTTTGGTGCTGCTGAAACTGACCTGCACAGGATCGACTCATGGTTGAAATCAAACTTGCTTACACTTAATACAGATAAAACCAAATACATCTGCTTCACAAAGACCATCAGCACTCAACCACAAAATATCTTAATCTAAAAATCCACACCTGTAATCGTCAAAATAACACAATATGTCAATGCATCCCACTCGAAAAGGTCACATCGATTAAATACTTGGGGATAATCATCGATCAACGACTATCTTGGCACCAACACCTAGAATATTTAAATGGTAGAATAAGGAAGCTAGTGTGGATATTTAAAATTCTACGACACATCAGTGACACCACCTTATTACAGCAAATATATACAGCGTTAGCACAATCAATAATGACCTACTGTATTCCAGTCTGGGGTAGCGCTGACAAAACTAAGTATCTGGAAGTCGAAAGAGGGCAGAGGTGTTTGTTAAAAACTATGTACTTTAAATCCTACAGATACCCCACTATAGAACTCTATAAACACTGTAAAGTACATAGCATACGCAAATTATATGTAATGTCTGCCATCTTAAAACTTCATAGATCATTAGTTTTTAAACCGGAGCTGTTAACTCAGAGAAGATCTTATAAAGTCGTAGCTTTGCATGTGTACAAATCAGCTTTTGCAAAAAGACAGTTTGACGTGCAATCTGCATTGTTATATAATAGGATAAACGAGGAACTGAATATGTATAGATTAAATAGCTAGGATTGTAAACTAACTTTATCAACATGGTTAAGTGGACTAAACTATCATGAGATAGAAAAAATACTTTCCCGTTAATATTGTATTCAATAGTAAGTGAATATTGTTAATTATATAAGAGATAATAAATAATTAAATAATAAATAAGTTTTACACAAAGACATACACACACACACACACACGCACGAACGCACGCACGCACGCACGCACGCACGCACACACAAGTAAGCTAGCTGAAGCTTAAGTATTAAATTTGATAAGATTTAAGAAACCATTTTAACGTTAGTATTCAAATGTTTTTAATTTGGAAGAGCGAGGCCTCCTGACACAGGTACATAATACCCAATAGGAGGACTCGACCATATTGTATTTACCACCTAAGGTTAAATGGAAACAAAGTTATTATTATTTAAAAAAAATGCCAACTAATCACTTATAAACAAGAGCATGTCGGGTCATGCTCAGTGTAGGGTTCCGTAGTTTCCCAATTAACTTACTTTAAAAAAATCAATGACAAGCGAAGGAAAATACCTTCGCAGCATTTCATACGTCTTTTACAGACAGACAGACAGACGGACATGACGAAACTATAGGGGTTCCTAGTTGACTACAGAACCCTAAAAAGGTTAGATGGACATTGGATATATATTAAATTATCAACATTATTTCTTGTTGAGATCATTCTATTTAATTTCATCGGAAAAAGCCTGCGTACAAAAATGAAATGTTATCAATTAAACTACTAGGCTTTTATTAGGAAAGAAAGGGTACTTTGATCATTTAGAACCTATCATAAGAATCAAAATTGGCATGTAAAAAGATTGAATGAAATACACAGCAATATGTTGTACTCGTAGTAATATTTTTACTGCCACAGGTAAAACAATAATTTTGGAGAAAGAGAGATTTGATTAAATTCGCCTTTGGATAAAAGTAATACCCCAGCTTACCATAATGTTGCTCTTTGTGTTTTTCATTTTGATTAGAAAATTAAATCTCGTAAGCGGACGTTAGACAAAATAGGGGTGGTTTGGTAAATTTTACAGCATGGAGTGGTGCATTGTCCTACTAATCTTACTCCTACTAATATTATAAACGCGAAAGTTTGTAAGTGTGGATGGATGTTTGTTACCTCTTTCAAGTAAAAACTACTAAATGGATTTTAATGAAACTTTTCTATAATACAGCTTATACATCAGAATAACACATAGGCCACAATTTATAAAGATATTGTGTGAATTGTCCAAATACTAATCCTGCGCAGACGAAGTCGCGGGCACCAGCTAGTTTCTTATAATACTCAGTGTAATTGGGGACGTTGATGTTGATTATGAAGTTGTAATAACTTCGCGGCAGATGTCGCTACGACGCTTCACAAAATTAGAAGAGTCTACAGTACGATCGGTGTTGATCGGTTCTCCATACAAACGTATTTAGGCTCTCCTTTTTAAACGCCATGCTAGAATAACATGAAACTTTGTATACACAATGGGATCCGGTATACCTAGGTCGAAAATTAGTTTCTGTTGCTAGAAATTGAAAAAGAAAATATACAGCGGTTTTTTGAGTTTTTTACGGCTTGTATGAAAACCTTAATAATCGCTGTATTTTTTCGCCATTATAATTTCAAGCAACAGAAACTAATTTCCGCCCTAGACAAGCTGGATCCCATTGTGTATACAAAGTTTCATGTTATTCTAGCATGGCGTTTTAAAATGAGAGCATAAATACGTTTGTATGGAGAACCAAAGGTGCTGCGCCCTCTTAATCGAATGATTTGTCACCAGTTCACTGTCATCATAACTGATAAAATGACAAGCATCATACGCCTGCAGGTTTGATTTGTGTGTACTGGGGGGCGTCGTGGTAAAATGCTCGCGGTCCCATTGCGCCCCCTTTAACGGCAGAGTGGGTGACGCCGGTGTGTTTTTAGTAGGTATGCTCCTCCTGTCACCATCACTAGGCGGAGGGAGAGAGTCCCATATAACCCCCAAATGGCATACCCCGTTCACACCGTCAAAAAAAAAGTTTGATTTGTAGTGTGTGTGTGTGTTATTGAACTAAAAGCATCTGTTGCGTACTTAATGCAAAATGGCATTCTTTACAATTACCAGTCTACCAGAGGGCCAAACAGAGGCACAATCACTTAACAAAACGTAAAAAAAAGGGAAAAAGGTTTGAGTGTTTCACTTAAGTACGATGGTGAACGCTCTATTAACACTTACCGTATATAGAGTTGGTCGTCCCTCACGCCTCCCGAACCATCCTGTCCTCGTATAAGGAATTAACTCGTCCGTGTTTTAAAATGCCGATTTTAATGTATTCGAGCTCCGGTCAAACGTCCAGTCCTTCTAATTGGCTCTACTAGACGACTGTTACGTACGCTCTAAGCTATTTCAACTGTGTAGAGGATTGAAAGGACTCTAGTGGATTTCCAGATTGAAAAAAAAATTATAAACAGGTCAGGTAAATTAGTTTATCCCTGTCATAAAACTACAAAAAAGTATTCAATTCTACATTGGTTTAAATTTTATTTATTAATAATGAATGAATATTAAGAGAATGTTTTTACACAAATCGTACTAGTCCCATATAGTAAGCAATAAGGCTTTGTAGCACTGCCACTTAGTAACCACTATGGCAGACGTGTGACCACATCCTTATCTACACGTCTGTACAAACCTTTACTTTTAAGCCTCAATTGCATACATTCTCCTTTCATTACATTCACCTACTCACTCACTCACATACTGCGTGCGCCATGTTGAAACAGTGCGATTCCTTCTACCGCTCAACTCTGATGACGCGTCGCCTGGATTTTTACGAAGTGAGTGTTTTTCCCTTCTTTTGCCCGATTTGGTGTAAATCAGAGTACCCCAAAGCCTTCAAGAGTTATAGATTGTGTTTTGTGGGTACTAGACGACGATATATTTAATAGATATATACTTAAATACATAGAAAACATCCAAGTCTCAGGAACACAGGTTTCTGCTTACCACAGAAACAAATGTCCTTACCTGGATTCGAACCCGGGACCTCTTGCTTCGGAGGCAGTGTCACTACCAACTAGGCTAAACAGGCCGACTAATTATTTACCGACTATTTTCCTGTTAACTCATACGCCTGGCCCAAATAACAATAATTTATAGTAAAAATTTCATATAAGATACAAGATTTTATTACCGACTGTACTTTTTTTACATGGTCATCAACTACTCGTTGAGCCGGTTCCAATGAGCCCAAACACGACGGGTTTATTATTATTTATTATTAGGTATTATTACGGCCAACTTTTGTCTTAATACGGCCGCCTTTTGTCTTCACATCAAACTATTATTTATTTTATTATTTATTTAAACTTTATTGCACAAATAAATCAGTACAAATGGCGGACTTAATGCCATTCTCTACGAGTCAATCATAAGGTCGAACAGGAAATAGCGAAGGTACTTTGTTACTTCAATTTTGGATTATAATAAATAATAATAATAATAATATTGGGGAAATTTACATATTTCTGAGACAATGGCTCTCAGATCTCTCTCCGAAGTAGAAACCTATAAGTATCTTGGTATGTCACAGTATTTGGGTATCGAGGGTGGAGACATCAAGCGGGCGGTGAAGGAGCGCTTCTTCTGTCGCCTGACAAAAGTACTCAATAGTTTTTTGTCGGGTGGCAATAAGGTTCACGCCTTCAACGCCTGGGTGATGCCCTTGCTCACATACTCCTTTGGCATATTAAGGTGGACTCAGACTGAGCTCGATTTCCTGGATCGAAGGGTGCGTGTACTGCTCACTGCGCACCGTATGCTACACCCACGATCTTCTGTTATGAGACTGTACATCCAGCGGAAGCTTGGAGGTCGCGGCTTCTTAAATGCTAAAGACCTTCACAACCGCGAGGTGTGCAGTCTCAGGGATTACTTTCTAAACAGTGAGTGTGGGATGCATCGTGACGTAGTGGCAGTAGACGCATCTTTCACCCCGCTCTCCATGGCAAACGAGAACTGGCGCAGATTTAAAGTACTAAGCACCGAGGACCGCAGGACGGTGTGGAAGAGTAAGGAGCTACATTGGCGGTTCTACAAGGCCCTTGCGGGGCCCGATGTAGACCTGCTCGCATGGCTACGTTTTTGGGGATCTTTTTGGGGAAACTGAAGGTTTTGTCTGTGCAATTGCGGACGAGGTTATCATGACGAACAACTACCGGAAATATATCCTGAAGGACGGTACGGTCGACATTTGTCGGGCATGCCGCCGTCCTGGAGAGTCACTCAGGCATATTATTTCTGGTTGTAGCCATCTTGCTAACGGCGAGTACTTGCACAGACATAACTTGGTGGCCAGGATTATTCACCAGCAGCTTGCTCTTTTACACGGTCTTGTGGACTTCTAAGTGCCGTATTATAAGTACACACCTGCGCCAGTTCTCGAAAATGGTCGTGCAACGCTCTATTGGGATCGATCTGTCATCACGGACAGGACTATTGTAGCCAACAAGCCTGATATCGTGCTGACAGATCGATTGAAGCGCCAGGCAGTACTCGTTGATATCACCATCCCCCAGGACGAGAACCTCGTGAAAACTGAGAGAGACAAAATCAGCAAGTACCTAGACTGTCACATGAGGTAACCGCCATGTGGCATGTTGATTCAACGATTATTGTCCCGATAGTCGTCTCTGCGAACGGTCTAATTGCGAAGAGTCTCGACCAACATCTCAAGAGACTCTCGCTAGATGGTTGGGTCAAGGGTCAGATACAGAAGGCGGTACTCCTGGACACGGCGCGGATAGTCCGGAGGTTCCTCTCTCTGTCGCCTTAACCACCGGTAGCTTAGGCCCCGCCTCGCTGCCGGCGGCACTCTAGGTTAGGTTTTTTATAATGCTTTTATATTTTGTAAGTGTATTATTATATTTCACTTTTATAAATGTTTTGTAAAAAACCTAACTTAAGTTATAAGAAAAATAAAGAGAATAATATTGGGGGACAATCTTACACAAATCGACCTAGTCCCAAACTAAGCAAAGCTTGTACTATGGGTACTAGACGACGATATACATACTTATATAGATAAATACATACTTAATACATAGAAAACATCCAAGACCCAAGAACAAATATCCGTGAAAAATGCACAAATAAATGCCCTGGCCGGGATTCGAACCCGGGACCTCTAGCTTCGGAGGCAGAGTCACTACCAACTAGGCTAAACAAGTCGTCGAAATACCAACTAGGCTAAATAGGATTGCGCTAATGATGTGTTTATAGTTTCAAATTTAGCAGTATACCAATTTTAGACTATTTACCTATTTTTTTATTATAAAAAAGAGAAATGTACAAATGGTGGGCTTAATGCCAAATGGCCTTCTTTAACAGCTATATTTCCGTCGCATTAACAAAAAATATATTACTGTCAACGAATTACAAAATTTATTTCTTTTATATAATCCCCTACTTTATAGCCAGCTGATGATTATTTTCCTTAGGACATTATTATTATTATTTTTTATTATTATTAGCATTTATTTCAAGTAAATTACACTCATATGTTTTTAGTAAGACTTACGTTTAGGTGTTAGTATAATCTAATCTATAATTCTATATATAAATGTAGTTATACGTAAGTTTCACTGGGACCGTGCAACCTACTACAATTTAATAAATAGGGGGAGTCGATCCTATCCCCTATCATTTGCAGGATATTGTTGGGACTGTCACGCACCCAGCGCACCAGGGATGCGGCCCTTTTGCGCATAGTGGCGTAAAAGCAGTCCACTCTTGCTTCGGCAAACATCCCTGATGCGCTACAGAAACGCGGCAGCCCCAACAACACCCGGAACGCGTTATTAAATTGAACCCGGAGGGCCCCGTAAGCCCGTTGCGTGTATCGCATCCACAAGCCACATGTATAGAGGGAGGTGCAGTAAGCTCTAAACAAGGTTATCTTCACCTCCCTCGAACAGCCCCCGAACCTGCGGGCGATCATGTTAGCTCTTACCGACAGAGCCCTCCGTTCTCGTTCTATGTCAGTATCGTCTTTGAGATCCCACGTAACTAAATGGCCCAGATATTTAAAAGCATCGACCCTGTCTAGGCGTATCCCGTCAAGATCGATGCGTGGCACCTCTACTGTTCGATTCCGTCCGACCTCAAAGACCATGTATTGGCTTTTCGCCACATTATATTTAAGCCCATGACTCCTACAATATGTCTCACATACACGCAATAATTTCCTAATACCACACACCGACGCACTCAGCAGAACCATGTCATCAGCATAGCTTATATTGTTGATGCATACATCGTCAATGTGACAGCCAACATGCATTCTGCTGAGCGCCTCGAGTAGGCCATTAATGTACAAGTTAAATAAAGTGGGAGAGCTTAACCCTCCCTGCCTTACCCCACACTCCAGTTTGTATGGGTCAGACAGAGCATCTGCCCATCTAACGCTGTTGACCTGGTTTCCATACCAGTACCTGAAAATACGTATTGTTTCAGGAGGGAGATTGATAGCTTTCAGTTTACTCCACATTATCTCATAGAAAACCAGGTCAAAAGCCTTAGATAGGTCGAGGAAGCAGGCATACACAGGCGACTTCCTGTCTACGTAGTATTTGACAGTGTGCTTAAGACACAGGATTGCACTTTCCGTAGACAGCCCCTGGCGGAAACCAAACTGATTTTGACTTAGTTGCACGTACTCCTGAAGCTGCGTGTTAAGCAAACTGTCAAACACTTTCGCAATAATGGTTGCGAGAGATATTGGCCTATAGTTATTTGCATCCGATAAATTACCCGTTTTATTTTTGACTATAGGCACAACTGTAGTTCGCATTAATTCATCAGGCAGATACGAATGCCTTACACACAATGTGTAGAACATTGCCAGCACTCTGTAAACATGCGGCCCAGCATGTAGAAGGTGCTCAATGCTGAGGCCATCATGTCCAGGGGATTTACCTCTAGAGATAGAATGAATGGCCTTAGTCACGTCCTTGGCGGTAAAACCAGGTCCAACTACTTCGATGTTGGTCTCAGCATTGGTCACCTCCTCCCGCACCGGTGTTAAGGAAGACTTAACAAAGAACTGATTTTTAAAGAGGTTAGCAATGTCTTTATTGCTATTTTCTCCGTTTACGCTTACTGGGAGGCCAGACTGAAATTTCATTTTATTCGAATCCTTCCAAAACGCGCGAAAGTCTTTTTTTGCATGGTGTGATGCAATTATGTCCATTTTGATCTGATGCTGATGATTCTGACACCATTTCAGGCGCGATTTAAATTTCTTGCGGCTTTCAGTCATCTCATTATAAAGAAATCCGGTCTTAGGCTTTCCATGTAAAATCCATGTCTGAAATTTCTGTCTAGCCGCCCCGTACGCTTCTCTTACATATTTATTCATATAACATTGGGTTATCTTATCTATCATTAAATTTGATAAAATGTTGAATCGAGAGGAATTGACTTTTTTTGCGCACTTGGGAGGCTGCTGCTTCTCATCCCAATTGCGTGGCGGAGTGGCATCTTACGTCCACAGAACTTAATAATACATCTCTCTTAAGCATCATACAAGTTATCGCCCGAAAAGAAATGACTGGCAATATTTGCTTCCGGCCCGGGTACTATTATATTCTAATCCGATAACTAGTTTTACGAGGGAGTTGCGGGCAAAATCTAGTGCTTACATATTTCTAATCAAATTATTTTTATTATTTTTTATGTATATTTATGTACTTTATCAGGACAACTGAGATCCAATCGGTGCTAGTTATTCTTAGCCTAAGTTAGTATACAACTGAAAATAGAGATTATTTCCTCTGACTGAGATTTCACATCAGGGAACAATCTAGTTTATTTGCTGTCACATTAAGAATTCTGTTATTACTGCCACGCACCCTGACTAATAGTGAGGCAGTTTTCTTGCGCCAGTCGGCGTCAAAACCGTCTGTGCGCGCCGAGAACATGTCTGACGCGCTGCATGAAATGTGGCAGTCTCAACAGCACCTTAAACGCACTGTTTTACTGAATGCAAAGGGTATTATAAGCTCGAGTATAACTGACCCACAGACTAGATGTGTACATTGATGTATTCCTATTCTCTTAATTCATCCGACTAACTTCATTCACAAAAAAAAAACAATTAGACGAGCTATTAGCCAAGACATTGTTAGGAAACACTTAAGTAACTACCTAACTAAACTTGACACTAACTCTATAAAAACTCTTAATCATCGTGATACAAACGACTTTGCCTCTTAGTTAACTTCGTTGGGGAAAGAGATAATTGTTCTCAATACTACCAGCACAGAATATTGCTAATGTATATTACGGAACTACTATCAATTATTCTGTAGGTACGAGTAGCAACATATGACTGAGGATCACATTTTTGAATCATAGTTAAAGTTTTTTTTAATTTGTATACATTGTAATTTATTAAGTTGTTGCTTTGTTACACAAAAAATTATCCTCTCGAAACGCACAAAGCGGGCGCGATGCGATGAGGGCGGAGCTCGGAGGCAGTTTTGCTTTTTTGATAGTCCCGAAACTGTCAATTGTCGATTATTGCTTTATATACAGTGATAGGAATAGGCAGAGTATAAATACCTAAACTTGGCAGAACAGGGTCATAAACTGGAGACTTCCTTACGGCTACATTTTTTTTGCATGACTAAAGTCCTGGGAAGTTAATAAATAATTAATTGTTATAAATACGATATAAAACAATGTATTCTGTCCCAATAAAATAAAACAACCAATAACATAAACGAATTACTACATATTTATTTTTTGTAACTTTGTTTACGGACATATATATTTCTTAAATCTATGTACAAATAATATCGGGACTTAGGGCCGGTTGCACCAACCTACGATTACAGGCCGGTAAACGTCAAATATGGCGCTGACGTACGTTAACTCCATTTTTGCGTTGCACCATCCATTCGTAGCCTTGACGTACGTTAAATTTTGACGATTACATTAACCAGTGGTCCGACCCCCTGTTAACGTCAAATCTATTCGTCAAATATGGCGGCATAGTACCATATTTATTATGAAAAATAGTTTTTCTTGACCATTTAAGTAATAAATTACAGAAATTTAATTATTAAATGGCAGCGTATTTTGTAGCAGTTTGGGGAAAGTATCGGAACGCGATTCTATAACCTGTTTTATGCGTAATGCACTTCACTTCTGTCAACCCAACCAACATTTTCGCTTGGCAACAAAGGAAACTTTTACAAACTTTTGTGATGTGAATTAAATATAGTTTATAGTTTGAAAGACGATATGGTTTTAGTGCAGATATCCTAGACAAAGAACAGACTGATTCATGTCTCACGCCTTACAATATAGGATGAAATATATACCGAAACAACGGAAAATATCGGACAACATATAAAAGTGGTTTAAAACGGATATTCAAGGGCTATGCTATGAATATGAAGAGAAGACCGTTTTTGCATAGGAAAACTAACATTATTGTGTTACCTCAGTGATCTTAGTGTATCAAACTTTACAGAAGTATAAAATAGTGTCACAACAAACAAGTGTAACTTGCAATGATGAAAAGTTTTCAGCAAGCCTAAATTGTATTAAACATTTGAATGTGTTGAAAAATATTAAACAGTTCAATGTGTTGTTTTATTTGTACTGGTACCACAAGGACATCAAGATAATCATTCATTCAATCACATTTGATTTACCCCTTCATTGGACCTAGTGACTTTCACATTCAGACAAATTCTAAAATAAAGGTCGGTGAAGGATGCTTACAGCAGACTTTGTTATTTTCCTGTCATTTTATATGCATGTACATGAGGGCTCAAAGTCAACTTGCTATATTGAACAAGTCCACAAATGTTTCTATCATTCTCATTTTGAAAAATAAAGAGTTGTAGAGCTACAGCTCTTTATGTCTCTAGCATGTATTAGAAATAACCCCATGGATAGGTATTTATTTCTAATACATGCTAGGGACATGTAACCTTAGACCTTATGTATTTTAATATGCACCTCAGCTCAGGTAAATGTACATGTTACCAGGAATCTGTATTCAGTACAGTACCTAGCTACTATATTGATATACCTAAAATGTTGGGGTACTTAGTGTTCTATACAGTATCAAAATGCAGCCAGTCATGTGTGTAAAAGATGAGTTAATTTTCACACTGCAGGTGGACCAGTAGAAGAGCAAAGCAACCCACACCCCAAGTATTCTACACATTACCTCAGTATTGTTTACAGATAACATAACATTTAATTGCATGACCGATTCGATAAATTAATTTGTAAAACATATATCATAGAGGGCTCCCAAACTTTGTTTCATCATCATCATATCAGTCAAAGTACCTCCACTGCTATGACATAGGCCTACCCCAGAGTGCCAAAAATTGTTTGTTTTGCAATAATTCGTTCATAAATTATGCTTTTTTAAATAATATAAATACATAAAACAATAGTAAAGGTTTATCCTATTATATTCAAATAATATGAGTAATATAGCAAAATTTTGACAATTTATTTAGAAATGTTGTTTTATTTATCAGTACTGGAATTAAAGATGTCGGTATGGTGTGGCAGAATGTCATCTTGCTCATATTTGGAGCAGAACAAGAAGCCTTTTTGACACTTTAATGAAAGAAAAGTGTAGACTGAGTAGATGCTGTTCCCTGCCGTATCATGGGAGTGATGTGTCCCACACAGACGTAGGGAGCACAGGGGTTATTGCGGGTTGATGAAATCTAAATGAACCAAGGTATTGGGTAAAAATGATGGGTTTTATCTATTTAATGCCTGACATCACTATTTTTATAAGGAAGATAGGTCTAGCAAAAGCTGATGAAATTGCAATTTTTAATATAATACCTACCAACCTAATATGTAAGTGTAACCTAAGTAAGTAAAGTAAGTAAGTAAGTGTAACCTAATAAGTAAATCAAAAAAGAATAAAAAACTAAACATTGTAGGCAGTAAATATCTGTAAAGGCCAATAATAAACAAAACTGAACAATTTAAATCATCATTTTTATTACAATTGAAAATAAGCTTATGTAAAATTATTAAGTTCTTCTAGGTTACTATTAATCCCGGTATTAATAATTCCATTTCAATTGGTTTGAATGTGCCACACATTTTTGTTTCTTTCACTTCGGTCTAAAGTTTGTTAAATTGCTCATGCATCTTAATTCTGCACCTGAAAGAAATTCCCATATTAATAAAATACATGACATATATGATATGTACCCCATACAAGTATTTGTATATATCAACATCTACTTGTTGGGATTTTTACTACTAAAATCAAGTTGTTTTAGTTATGTCCTAAAGGAGCCCGGGGTCTGCTTTGGTATCCAAATTCAAGGATTAGGCATAGGCACTAGTTTTATAAAAGCGACTGCCATCTCTGGCCTTCCACGCCAGATGGAAAACTAGACCTGTTGGAACTAAACCAGTCGATGTTCGCCGTCACCCAAAAGCTAATGTTATAAGTTATAATCGATGTCATATGATATTTCACACTCTGACCAAGTAAAAGCCGGGTTTCGAACCCACAACCTCCAGATTGAAAGTCGCGTGCTTTAACGCTCGGCTACTGAAACTAGTTTGTAAACAGCTTTAGAGGTTAGGTTTTGTGAGTAGGTAGGTAGCGGTAGTATGTAATAGACGTAAAATATTATAACTCACCGTAGGTATTGAAGAAGGAGAATATCATCAATCCAACATACAAAGCTCAGAATGCTTGTGAAACACAAGATGTTCTGACGGGTCATCGTTTTGAGAAATCTCACTCGGTAGATTGTATTCTGCCCATGAATATTAGAGGCAAGTTTCTTGAATACACTTTTTTTGTTATTTGATCGATTAAGTAACATATATTCGCCTAAAATTTATCCAATTTATCAGTATTTTAATGAGTAGCTGCTTTTAGCGCGTTTTTATCGCTTGTCAAAAGTGACATGAGCACAGACAAAATTGAATTTTCATGCTCGGTTGCTATATGTAAAAATAATTACCCGAGAATTATTTTGGTGGGAGTGCGTTTCTTAAGTGGCAACCCGATTAACAATTACAATCCGTGATTTTGAAGATGGTGCAACCCAACGGATTTAACGGTCGTTAAAATCCGCATGTGATCGTCAGATTTTGACGAAGACCGCTTACAATTACAGACGGTTTGGTGCAACCGACCCTTAATCTACAAATACAAAATTATGTATCGTCGGTATCTGGATCATATTCATGATCATGAGCGTATTGAAAACTTAAGTAATTTATACAGTTTCAAAGGGCTGTACTTTGTCTAGCATAGCTGCAAATGCTCGTCTAAATCAACACGTACAAACTTGCAAAGGGATACAAAACACCATTTTTAAGGCACAAAGTTCTACCCCAAGTATATTCTTACAACAGTTTTCCCAAATTCAGTAGTAATTAACAACTGCAGCAAGTATAACAGGTTAAATTTTCGCATAAGTACGATTTAACCCTTTGCAAGTTATCACGTGTTGATTTACGTACAGTACAGTAAGTATTAATGTAGGTTTAATACATTACACGGCCAAGTTATGAACATAGACAAGTGACCCAATAATTAAGGTTCGCGACCATTGATTGGAGCCTTTCATTTTCTTACATTTTATTATACAAACAAAAGCCTAAAAAACGTATAATAAAATATTACCTTGAAACTTCGTAGTCTTGTAGTATCTGTGGTGTTTCAAGTATCCAGTAATCGTGAAATCCAATCAAAGCAAAATCAGTGTCCGAATTCAGGCCAGGTAATCAGGTAGGTATAGCAGGTGAAATTCCAGTAAACAAGCCAACGCCAAACATTATAAAGACACAGTATTGACACCTCCGTACGTACACGACAAAGGATTGTATGAAACTGTACTGTCAACTTATTATTTAACCCATAAAAACAAAGGCCGGCAACGCACTTACAACCCCTCTGGTGTTGCGAGTGTCTATGGGCGGCGCTAATCGCTTACCATCAGGCAATTCGTCTGCTCGTTTGCCACCTATGTCATAAAAAAAAAAAACAAAAAAAAAATAGACTGCGTAATAAAATGTCTTTAGTGACATTTGGACAATTAAGACGAATCAATTGACATAAGAATCATCAAAATCGCGCGACGCGTTTGGTTTCTAGAGTGCCACAGAGGAAAAAAATATACAAACATAGACTGTTAAACACATTACCCTCCTTTGCGTCGCGCAGTAAAAAGCGTAGCAGCGACAAGTGATTACGACGTCTGCTTTCTCTTTTACACGATAACAATAGAAAACACAAGCAATACAATAGATAAGACTACTATTATGTCTATCTTTTTCACGTAAACACAATACGTGAACTGGCGTAATATATAAAAAAATAATGTTATATTTTTACTAAATTAGTAAACCTTGTATTGTTGTTGTTACTACTGACTTTTGAATACCTTTGGGACAGTATAATGTTTTTATTTTTATTTTACTGACTTTTAAATCCGGAAAAAATGTTATCGCTAGGAAGTCTCCACTTCATGACTTTGTACCGCTAAGTTTAGGTATTTATACTCTGCCTATTCCTATCACTGTTTATATATCACGCCGTTTCCCCTCTACCGGGCTACCGTAAACCGCGCGGTTTTTTGGTTCGTCCCTCGGACCGCGTTCGCTTTACCACAAAATCACCTCCGCCTCGCAATGACGCAGCACCGCACTCTGCGTGTTTCAAGCTTTATAAATGTAATTTTATATTAAACTAAACGATGTATATTGTTTTGTAAAAATGACACCTCGCCGAGTTTATTACGCTGGTTCTTCTCGTGGCAGAGGTTTATTTTTCCTAACCGGTGGTTAAAGTTATTGACATTCATAGGTGCATATAATATGCCTAAATTGAAGAATAAAGAATTCTTACTTTTATAATAAAAAATAAAATAATAATAAATATTGGGGGACAATCTTATACAAATCGACCTAGTCCCAAACTAAGCAAAGCTCGTACTATGGGTACCAGACGACGATATACATACTTATATAGATAAATACATACCTAAATACATTGAGAACATCCAAGACCCAAGAACAAAATCCGTGCTAAATGCACAAATAATGCCCTGGCCGGGATTCGATCCCGGGACCTCTAGCTTCAGAAGCAGTGTCACTACCAACTAGGCTAAACAGGTCGTCAATAATAATAGGTGGTAATGGGTAGCTCTCTTGTCACAACGCACACAATTAAATTGTAGAGGGATTCTAACTTCTATTTTAGGGATACGGAACCCTAAAGTAGTAAAAAAGTTCGTGCGCATGTTTGGTTTTTGTATGTTTTCCGACAACTCTTGACCGCGTTGGCTGATTTTGAAAATTCTTTATTAGGGTTCCGTACCCAAAGGGTATACCGGGACCCTATTTACTAAGACTCCGCTGTCCGTCCGTCTGTCACCAGGCTGTATCTTATGAACCGTGATAGTTAGACAGTTGATATTTTCACAGATGATGTAATTCTGTGGCCGCTTTAACAACAAATACTAAAGATAGAATAAAATAAATATTCGAGGGGGCTCTCAAACAACTAACGTATTTTTTTTGCCGTTTTTTATAGATAATGGTATGGAACCCTTCGTGGGCGAGTCCGACTCGCACTTGGCCGGTTTTATTTTCTTTTATTGCGCGGGGTGAGGCTGTACGGATGCAGGACTGCATTCGCAACCGTCGCTTGCGCGCAACCCGTCAATGAGAAAGCACTTATTTAACATATATCCAGCACCCACATCCAGCGGACACCCGCGACCTTCACCAGGTCATCAGTCCACCGTGTGGGGGGCCTGCCCACGCTACGCACGCTAACGTTTTTTAAATAATAATAACTAAATACCATTATATAATGTAAACGAATATATGGACGTAACAAAATGATAATTTATTTAATTGTTTGACATTTATAAAAAATTTACACAATTTTTATTTGTGTTTTTTCATTATTCGATTATTTTAATTTGACGATCTATTGAGATATCTAGTTTGGTTTTTTTATTTGCTTAACATTTATAAAGATCTAGATAATTGTTATTTGTGTTTTTTCATATTTCGATTAAGTTTATTAGTTTTTAAATTGACGATCTTTTGAGATATCTTGTAAAATAATTTTAAATAACATAATTAATTGTGACTTTACATTATTACTTAATTATACCTAATGATTAGTTTTGACATTTTGATTAAATTAATAATATAAGATTCTATTAAGTAATCAAATTTTGACGGTCATAATATATATTCGTATAGATTAAGCTAGCGTTAATTTATATTGTAATCATATATTATGAAAAAAAAAATATAAATCTAAATAATATCTAGTAGAATTTTGGTAAAGTACGACTCGGATTTTAGTTTTCCCATACATTTTGAGACCCAACGCCTGATGAAGGCAACGAGCAACTTGTTAAAAGTTTGTTTTTTTATGGGAGTTCTCTTAAATATTTATTTTATTTTGTTTTTAGTATTTTTTGTTATAGCGGCAACAGATATAAATCATCTGTGACAATTTCAACTGTCTAGCTATCACGGTTCATGAGATAAAGCCTGGTGACAGACGGACAGCGGAGTTATAGTAATAGGGTCCCGTTTTATACCCTTTGAGTACGGAACCGTAAAAAACGTCCTCCTTAAGTGTCCAGCATTTAATGGTAGGTATAATATTTTCTTTGACATAATGGATGAAAATCGCTACTTTTTTATTTTACATGCATATTATGGTGGAATTGCCTTTTCGTGCTACGAAGCGCTTCAGTAAGTTAATTTTATCATAAAAACATCCCACATAGTCGTCTCATGCATGATAATGTGTTACTTCGATAACAGTGTGATGGAAGTCAAACAGAATGTAATAATGCAATTTATTTGAGTTCAATTAGTAGAAGGTGTACGCAAAAAAATCGCAGATCGATGTACAGTTTCGCCGTTTAGCCCACGCATACTAGAGGTCAAAACAAATTTTTATATTACAAAGTGACACAGTTCTACTTCAGTGCCTATTGTAAAATATTTCTGTTTTTTTCCCATACTAAAAAAACAAGGACTCGGCACTCCCCTCCTAAGGGATTTTTTTAAGAACTGCGGGTCAAACATTGCCCTCTAGTATGCGTGTGCCAAATGGCTAAGCTGTACATCGATTTGCGGTTTTTTTATGGAATTGGGCTCTTACGCTGTCCACTAAATGTCGTGTTTCTTTTTATCCCGTACAGTCATTATCAGAAATAGCTACGCTTATGAAAATACCAAAAGTTCTTATTCCCTTGTAATAAAAAGTACCAGTATTTAATTCTGATGGTGACTGTATGCATAAGTATAGACATATTATTTGCTGTTCCTGAAAGTTAAGGAAAGAATGCTTATTGGCTTAGCAGGATCAAGCCGTGCTAATAACAGCGTGTTACAAAATACCCAAATATCTAATATAATTACCTTCCCGAGTACTATTGGTAAATACTACATAAAAATCAATTGATTTTTAACTATAAAGTCAATTCTTATTTATTTCGGGCTCTCGGAAACAGCTGTAACCATTTTCGATGATTTTTTTTTCAATTCACGTGTCCTAAAAAAATTCTTCTCGTTTCAAAAGTATTATAAAAAATTTACTTACTTTTATATAGATAGTATCTTAATAATGTACAATGGTTTTTGATGTATGTAAGTGTTCAAATACCTAATATGTTGACTAGTAATTTATATTATTAGCAATAAAGTATGACTATAAGGTATAGTTTCCCTTCTTTCTCAAATCATCTGGTCATCATCATCAACATGTCAGCCGAAGGACATCCACTGGTAGACATAGGCCTCACCGAAAGACTTCCACAATGACCGGTCGTGCGCCAACCACCTCTCCCGCGGACACCCGCGACCCGAACCATCTGGTGATTTCATGACATATGCAGCCATGCTAACATGAAATATTTGGAATATATGCAAACTTATATTGTATATTATTATTATTAAATAAATGAATCTGAATCAAGCTGATCATGAGCCTTTTCGTAATGTATTAGTAGGCGAAGGAGAAGATTAGGCTCCAAACGTCTATACTTTATGGAACCTTTGGGTTGCACCAAATCGCCTGTAATCGTAAGCCGTGTTCGTTAAAATCTAAAAGTATGGAAAGTTTGACAAGTTTCTATGGGATGACAGCTGTCGGCGCCATATTTAACGGTGACCGGTCTGTGATCGTAAGTTGGTGCAACTCAGCCTTATTCTGGAATATCAATTTTGCTGGGGATTAGAATACACATCGACAGACATCAGACTGGTAAGCAGTTGGACAATTTCACCGCTCCCCAAATAATTAACGGGCTGTACAGTTTGCCAAACTTCACCATAGCGAATATTACCTGCAGTGACATATAAAGTTAAGTTTGGTTTACGAGCCACTTGACAGTACTAATGACTAAAATACACGCCTCATGCCTTCAAAGAAACTTAAGGGTTGATAATGTAACGTTTTAGAATGAGCATTAGGTTAGTTGAAAAGTCATTTTAAATACTTGCATGCAGCTTCGCACCGATGGTTGGGGGGAGCTCCATCGATGGGTTCCGTATTGTAACCTCAGAAGGAAAGCAGGAAAGCACCATAAGAATCACCTCACGCTAAAGATCTTGTGATTTTTGTTCAGTGGGTTCCGGAATAAAAAGATGAAAACTTTTAAGAACAACTTTAACTGGGTCGGGAAACTTTTGTTTGTAAAATGATACCTTATTATAATGTGGAAGAGTTCTTGCGTGAAAATAAAATAGCTTTTAAGAAATTTTGAACTAAACTTCTAGGCTCAATATTTTGAGACACCACCACCATATCAGCCAAAGGACGTCCACTGCTGGACATGGGCCTCCCCCAAATTCACGGGGGGTATATGTCATAATCGCCACGCCATTTTGAGACACATAAGATGCTTTTCCCGATTTAATTTCCTATAATAAATCAAATATGTGTACTTGTATTCGTAGCAAACTCGTACGTAAGGAATTTTTTTTTTATTTCTACGACCTTTACCCCCTTATTCATAAAACTTAACAAACCTCTGTTAACTAAAAGTTGTTTTGTCCTTTTCTCACATAAATGTCAACGTGACAGATAAGGACAAACCAACTTTAGCGGCTTGTCAACTAATACAGGCTTGATGGACGTTTATGAATAAGGGGGTTAATCGATTAGCCGATTAAAAATATCATTTTGTGAAAAGACTACGTGGAGGGCTAGCACCTAGTGACAGTTTTTTTTTATTATTACTATAATGGTTACTGTTTATTAGCTATTTTTACTTTTAATCTTATTCTTAAAAAAAAGTATGTTGATATATTTTTTCCGTATTCAAGAACTGAAGATTGTTAATTTGTAACAAAAATGTCACATACAACAAGTGCAAACACCAATTTTACTTTCGTAATTTGTATGAAATGTGCGACCGTCGTGTTAGGCAGTTTTTTGTTTGAGACCATTCGGAAAATCAATGCTTGTCGTTTCTGACAACCTCATGCTGAGATTAGGACCTGTGTTGGTTTATGATTGTAATGTGTTATAAGTACCGATGTGCGATCAAAGATATGACAGTACAGTTTGATTTTTCTATTTTTTTCTTTAAATGACATATTTCCATCATAAAGGAAATATCTTAGAGAAATTATCTTATTATACAAGCCGATGCTCTCATTTTAAAACGCCATGCTTGAATAACATGAAACTTTGTATACACAATGAGATCCGGCATATCTAGGTCGGAAATTAGTTTCTGTTGCTTGAAATTATAATGGAGAAAAAATACAACGATTATTAAGGTTTTCATACAAGCTGTAAAAAACTCAAAAATCCGCTGTATTTTTTTTCTTTCACAATTTCTAACAACAGAAACTAATTTCCGACCTAGGTATGCCGGATCCCATTGTGTATACAAAGTTTCATGTTATTTTAGCATGGCGTTTTAAAATGAGAGCATAAATCCGTTTGTATGGAGAACCGAGCGTACTGCGCCCTCTTAACGCATCCAAAGTACATGTACTCGTAATTGACTCCCGAAATATTAAGATTTAACAAAGTACTCCACAACCCAGCAGCTATCCATCAACTGAACCCTTCGAGATTCCGCGCTTACATCAAAATTACAGCTCTCACAAATTACTATGGGAGTAAATTTTGATTATTCGGATTCTGGAGGATTTTACGAGCTGGCAAATTGGACTTGAGGCGGTCCGTAGCTCAAACACGTCGGTACAGTCTTGCAAAAAAGAGGTGTAACACTTTTGGACTGTATTATTAGTACATCAAGAGAGGTAGATCACTTTTTGGCTGACGTATCGTATCGTGGTAGCGTATCGTTTTCGTGCTTGTTTGGGTACACTTCAAATATTAGCGATTAAATAAATAAAAAATGTTAAGTGTGTGAATCGAACAGACCAGTTAGATAGCAGTGGCTTTCGTAAAACTTGTGAATGCCGACGTCAAGACAATAGTTTTACAAAATTGACTGCCATCGGACTTTCCTACCTTCTTTAGCATATAGGTAACCTAGAAAAAGGTATTTTATAGTTGCACCGCCTACAATCTTTTGCCTGAAGGTTGACTGGTAGAGAATGCCTCATGCCTTTTGTACGTTTATATTTCTTATTGTGCAATAAAGATTAAATAAATAAATAAAAAGCTAGTAGGATGATGGATTTGTTGAGTACCATCATTTTGGAAGAAGACCCGAAAATTTTAATAACAGTCTTCTCCTGCATGAAAAACCGAGTAGTCAGGTCACTAGTCAAAACTCTTTCCACCTCAGAAAACAGAGCCTCCTCCCCACCTCAGCCACGATAGAACCACTGTTTATCCAATGGTTATTAAGTTTCCTGTTATTAGTTGTGGTGAGTTAGGTCAGTTGGACCCGGGTGTGTCCTAAAACTACGACCGAGACCACCGTGGGATGGGCAGCAGCATCCCTGGAGTTCGGTGGAGATACTGCGATCGCCAACCCGCATGCCAAGCGTGGCGATTATGGCGTTTACCCCCTTTGAAATTGGGGGAGACTTATATCCAGGAGTGGAGGTTCTTGGGCTGATATAGTGGTGGTGGAGTAAGGTTGTCAGAGCTTCCTTCCCCACTGGCAACTATCGCTGGCTACGCATGCATAAATTCCCGCTTCTTGATTTTCTTCACTAACATTTAGTAGTAGTAGTAACACCGATGGTAATTAAGGAACATTCGATTTTATATTTAGCGCCTTTTTCTTGGTCTCGAAATCTTTGTTTTAGGGGTGCTGCCTATTCATTATTTTTTTTTAGCATCCGTATTTGCAACCTCGGAACACATGGACCAATACATGCGCACACGCATCTGGAAAAATATACACGGAGCTTTTCCCGGATCCATATACAGGTGATTCAGGAGACGTGAGCAGGACCAACACTACATACATAGTAAATGGCAATGAATCGTTCATCATTGTATTTAAGTGAAACACCCATACCTTTTTTCTGTATTTTAAATTTTGTCAAGTTAAAGTTTAATTCTCTAAAATCATGGTCAACCTACAACAACTGGTCTTTAAAGATTAAACCCCTTATTCATAAAACTTAACAAACCTCTGTTAACTAAAAGTTGTTTTGTCCCTTTCTCACAAACATAAATGTCAAAGTGATATAAATGATTTAAAGATACTCGAAATGATAGATAAGGAGAAACCAACTTTAGCGGCTTGTTAACTAATAGAGGCTTGATGGACGTTTATGAATAAGGGGGTACACCTCTAACTGTAATGATAGCACTTTGATTGCGAAGAAAGTAAATTGTCACATTGAGCGAGATACGATATTTCAAAAGTAATCGGACTCAGATGACATTCAATTTGACACGTATCACTTGACTGAAGTATTCTGATTGTAGAGTGACCATGAATTTCGTAAATAATTTAAAACATTTTGTTTTCAACACTAAAGATAAATGAACTTTAATTTTACTAATAGTGGCACGAAGCAGTAGCTTATGATCTAGTGAATCCGTAGTGTTGATCTTGCTCACGTCTCCCGAACCACCCTGTATTGCAAAACGCGACACTAGAAAGGCATAGCGCGGCCCATGCCATAAAGTGTGAGCTACTCGCGACATTAGCCCCTAATAAATCTGCATCCATTCGCGTATGTTTCTAGAAAATAGCACCCGCACATTACTGCTGTACTTTATTTCGTGTTCCCTGGTTAAGCCACGGATTGCATTAGAGTTAAGGAGCGTAGAAGGAAACTAAAAAAAAATATTAAAAATTATATTGTAACTTTCGAGACACATTTACAGCACGTGAACACTGGACACTGCGACAATGGTCTGATATACTCTGGAGCGATGAGAGGAAGTTTCTTTTATTTGGAAGCGATGGTATAAAGTGGGTACGTCGCCCTACTGGTACCCGATATAAGCCCGAGTACCAACTTCCCACGGTAAAACACGGAGGAGGCTCTGTAATGGTGTGGGGTGCCTTTTCCGCTAAAGGCATGGGCCCGCTTCATAAAATTGAAGGCATTATGGACCAGAATGTGTACTTAGATATACTGGACAATGTGATGTTACCATATGCACGACGATTTCTGGGCCGCGGGTTTGTGTTTCAGCAGGACAACGATCCAAATAATCGTGCAAAACGTTTCACAGAATGGTTCAACCGGCGACACGATACTCTAATGGACTGGCCAAGTCAATCCCCTGACTTAAATATAACAGAGCCGCTATAGGATGAACTAGAAAGACATTTTAAAGGTAAAAGAGCCACTAATGCGAGCCAAAAGTTCTCTCATCTACAGGAGGAATGGCATAAAATCCCTCAATCAACTATTGACGCTCTTGTGGACTCTATGCCTAGATGCTGTAAAGCAATTATTGAATCAAAAGGCTTTGCTACAAAGTTTTAATGTTGATACACTTTAATAAATATATAAAATGTTAATCTATAACTTCTTTTGATTTATAATAGGTTCATAAAGACCGACTGCACATTGTTATGTTGTGCAGGTTTTAAGTATATTATATAAGTAATGATATTAATTGCGCTTTCACATTATTTTATTGAATTACGCATTCAATTTTTGGTAAAGCTCTGGGTAATATTTACACTTTATAATCTTAGCAATATATATTACTATATACATGTTTACTTAATAAAACACAAAGGTGATATATTATTGGCCGGTACTGTAACTAACAGTTCCCCTAAATGTATCCACCGCTGAAATCACTGAATGTATTAATCTGTGACATCATTGAGACAGCTTGCATCGTAAACTAGGAACGATTGAAGGGCCCTCTTCGTATTAGCATCTTTAGAGGACGAACAAGATTGTTCTTTAGGGAATGAGAAAAGAAGTAAATTTAAACTATCCAAATAAAGACGGCAAATTGCGTTTTTGTTTCGATGAAGATTCCATTCTTCAAAAAGGTTAATTTATTAAAGATGAAAATAAACTCTACTTATAGATTGTCAGCATCCTCCCAGTATTTTCCATGTTTTTTATTCAATTACCACTTCGTCACCTAATCCAAGATTCGGTGTACTGCCATCTGACTAAAGAGAGACCTCATATAAACTCTATTTGGATTCTTCACGTCTTTTTCCTTTGCCAAACTGCCATTGTTAAATATCAAATGATACTTAGTATATACGTTTGTTTGAAAAACCGTACGTAGGGTTTTTCAATAAATAGAATAAGAACATTATAAAACCAGTGGCTCTGTGAGCGATAGAACTCACGAGAACCCATGACTTCGCCATTTTAAAAATTTCCAAAAACTGAATTGGCAATTATTTCCTTATAATTATCGATCTGCTTACAAAATTTCACAAGAACCGGTCAAGAAATGCGGCGCGTAAAGGAAAACTGTTGGATATCAGCCGGACATCTGAACGCATTTTTGCTCGAGCTTGGCACTCACTCGGTCAAAAACCAAATACGCATATTTTTCTCAAACTAATATTGACATTCGATATGCTTGCTTATATAAACAAACATATTACTATTCCCCTCCTAAATAAACAGAATCTCTCGTAGCTATTGCTATCTCAATAACAAAATATTGCGCATCCTTCACAATACCTATATCCCATATATTCATCAAATGGCTATCATTTAAGCCTTTATGTGTATACAAATAAAGTTCCAAATGGTATGCATCAGCCTTTTATACCATTTTAGGTCTTATTTGTATATTACTAAGGTTTTTAGTGGCGTGTCCGGTTGTAAAACACTTGCCGTGCCTATGTTGTTCAATAAAATGTAGGAGCATTTATTGAATTTTTTACGACGTGAAACGTTTTTTCACAGCGTTTTTGCTACCGGGCGTGTAAATTTAAAAAATAAGACTCTTTATTTCATGAAAAAATTTAACCTTTAATGACTACAATTCGCAGGATCATTCATAGACTTCGTGGCACTGTAATGAAGGATAACACCGTGAAGAATGCCGTCTAATCCTAAGAAGGTCGACTTATTCCTCTGGTTTGGAAGGTCGAATGGAAGCCGCTTTCATTAAACTAGTGCTTACGAGTCACATCGGTGACTTAAATATCCACATATATTTTATGTTAACCTTATAGGCCTAAGTAAATGAGAATGCCCTCAAATAATTTCTGCACATAAGGTGCAGAAAAAACGTGCTCCATACTGATCCAATACATGGCACTTTCAATCTTATATCATAACGTCAGAGGTGATCAATAGGGTGTAATCTATAGGACACTAAGGTGTCAAGTATTGGGTCGTTTATCTTAGCTATTACATGAGTCCAGGGGTCGTACTTTTCGTGCCAGTGACGTCACGCTCCATATAGGACGATTTTAATTAGTGTTATTGTAATCAATCAATCATCATTCATTAATCAATAGTCATGTACACTTTTCACAATTATGTCCCTATTACAAATGCAATTTGTCTGTCACATCGCAACTTATAAAGTACAACATTAGGTAATACAGCAAGTTTTTGTGACTGGTTCATGTGTAATACCAATGAATACCAAAAATGAAACAAACCTCGTCGTCTTAGAGAGTTTAAGTTCATATTTAGATTCAGCATTTCTATAATTTGTTATAAAACTTGAAAGACTATGAGATCCTCACCTACTTATAAATTAAAATTCTAAATATAAAAAGAAATCCTTAATAATCTTCGGATGCAATAGGTCGTATATGAAAAAATACCATTATAAATGCATGATTAAATATTAATAATTACCATAACACCAATTGGAATCACCTACTCGTATTTGCAGTGTGACGTCAATTTTACGTCACTGGCACGAAAGGTACGACCTCTGTACATGACTAAACTTGTGCACATTTTGAGCACGTTCCCCACGAAGCTTATTCCTCTACTGTACAAAAACATCTGCAAATCATCGACAAACTTGAAAGTACTTAACTGTTCGCAGTTCCGTTCCGTACCCTGATTTATACGTCTTATCTCCGCTGGCACGAGCGACTTAATTACATGGACCTTTTACGTTTTAGATCTACGTGGAACGAAGTGGAATTGCAAATAATGGACAAATAAATCAGACTTAGGTTTCCACGCTAAACGCTCTGCTATGCCGTTTGGTTAAACCGGTGTAATAAAGGCGATTTGTCACGCAGATAACCTTCCAAGTCTAGGCTAAGTAACCAGTAGCTATAAAGAGGAGTTTTAAAGAAAGACAAATTGATATAAATCTCATTCAAATTCACCGTTTAGCAGTGTCGTGCTTTGCTGAAGCTGAAGTTTAGCAGTGTCGTGCTTTGCTGAAGCTGAAGTTTAGCAGTGTCGTGCTTTGCTGAAGCTGAAGTTTAGCAGTGTCGTGCTTTGCTGAAGCTGAAGTTTAGCAGTGTCGTGCTTTGCTGAAGCTGAAGTTTAGCAGTGTCCTGCTTTGCTGAAGCTGAAGTTTAGCAGTGTCGTGCTTTGCTGAAGCTGAAGTTTAGCAGTGTCGTGCTTTGCTGAAGCTGAAGTTTAGCAGTGTCGTGCTTTGCTGAAGCTGAAGTTTAGCAGTGTCGTGCTTTGCTGAAGCTGAAGTTTAGCAGTGTCGTGCTTTGCTGAAGCTGAAGTTTAGCAGTGTCGTGCTTTGCTGAAGCTGAAGTATAGCAGTGTCGTGCTTTGCTGAAGCTGAAGTTTAGCAGTGTCGTGCTTTGCTGAAGCTGAAGTTTAGCAGTGTCGTGCTTTGCTGAAGCTGAAGTATAGCAGTGTCGTGCTTTGCTGAAGCTGAAGTTTAGCAGTGTCGTGCTTTGCTGAAGCTGAAGTTTAGCAGTGTCGTGCTTTGCTGAAGCTGAAGTTTAGCAGTGTCGTGCTTTGCTGAAGCTGAAGTTTAGCAGTGTCGTGCTTTGCTGAAGCTGAAGTTTAGCAGTGTCGTGCTTTGCTGAAGCTGAAGGAAGTTGATATCTATAACAATAACTGCAATCTAAACTTATGAAGTATGTATTATAATTGACATTGTATGTAGATTGACGAGAGACATGATCCTGTTCTGGATTAGTTTTATTATTATTGACGCTTAGAGACCTTATACAGCTCTAACAATATTAAGTTTACTTATTTTAATTTTAGCGCTTAGAGATCATTTACATCTCTAAGCACTTTGAAATCATTGTTATTAATCATATTTGGACGCTCAGAGACCATATACATCTCTGAGATATTAAATTAATTTTATATTCCTTTTGTTTATTCGGACACAGATCGTATTCAATACGTCCTTAATATTTGTAAATTTATTTTCATTGAATTGTCAATCAGTATATTTTTTTTGTATCATTATTATTAAGTAAGATTGTCAGTTTTTTAAATTGTATAAATTCATGCTTTGACATGTAAAAGTGCCCTTGTGGCCTATTTGCAGAATAAATATTTGATTTGATTTGATTTGATTTGACAACATTTCATTTTTGTAAGCAGGCTTTTTTCCGATGACATCAAATAGAGGACAATAAGATAAGTAAAACCACATTTTTAAATTCTAGAAAATATTTAAATTTCATATAAATAAATCAATTTCAAAAGTACCTCATTCTAAAAGAGAGTAAGTGACAAGTAAGGCATCACAGCGTAACAAATCATTCAGAAACACTGTTACTAAGACAAATTTACTAAAGAAAATGAACTGCTGTTCTTTTTGTGCGCTGTTTTCATAGTAGTGACGCCATTACTACGATATGGGCTTTCTTCATAGTAGCGACGCACAATTTCATAGTAGTGACGTCATTACTACGATATGGGCTTTCTTCACATTTTCGTGAATATTTAGAAAACTAATAGGTATAAAAATACAAAAATAAATATTTTGGGGTTTCTTGTTACCAAATTAACGAAATGAGTTAAGATTTCATACTACTTAAAATTTTGAAATGTTATAAATTTTTACACAGTATTTATAAATGGAAGTGTTTGAGTGTTTCAATTCGCCAACAAACTGTCATGCAGTTTGGCGAAAAAAATGTGTTTTTGTATACACTGTGTAATTATAATTAAAAAATAAATAAAAATAAAAATGTTAGAAGTAGTTCTGTATTGAGACACAGTTCAAGATCTTTTAGTATTTAATTAAATTTCATTGCATGGATACAAAACAGTTGTATTGGCCTCTGACCAGTCAACCATAGGGCCAAACAGAAACTTGATGGAAGATGATGCGGTGCAGTATCATTAACGCTGAGAAGCACAAGGAAACACAAGTAATTTGATTTATCCTACTTATTAATAACTAGTTATTCTCTTCGAGAGTCCAAATCCAATTTATTTAATACTCAGTACAAAATTTTAACATGCAATTTTTATCCGCAATGCAGGCTTCGTCAGGTGGGTACAACTATAAATCAGCAACAGGCGTCGTCACACACAACAATAAAGCAATCCGCACCAGGCTTCGTCAACTAACCTGAACTTATCAACTAAATAGGACCACTCCGAACCGTAGCTGGCTCAAAAGTACCCATTATGCTAGCAGCATTACCGCGCTGTATAGCCAACGAAATCTGTTGAACCAGATACGATCCGGAGCGCGGAGAGTTGACTTCCATCATTGAAAGAAATTGAGACTGTTTTCTTTATCGGTTGATCGGCACGTTCTGTAGAGGTGTCAGGTTTAAATATTATCCTTACTGGTGATAATTGTGTAGCGTCGACTACGCAGAAATGCATCGCCGTTTTAACATTACGAACGAGTGGAAGAAATCCCTTGTAGGGATAAGCTCGCCTTTGTACATATGTCAATTGTTCTTGTAATTACTGTTTTATTGTTATGTTTCACTCATGTACAATAATAGTACATTACGATACAAGTGCAGAAAGTATGAAATACGCAACGAGTGGTGATAAATTAATACACAACCGAAGGGAGCGTTTTAAATCGACATGAGTTGCGAATTACCTATTCGCACGTGTATCGTACAACGTTTTACAGTACATATGGCTCTTTAAAGTTTCGACAGATGCACGTAATCTGCTGATTACCGCACTCGTGCGGTAATGTAGCACCATATGTACTGTAAGGAATTTTACATACATATATACGAGTATCGAGTACGAGTGGAACCCGATCATGAGAAAAAAAAATGCATCGTAGATGGACCGTGACAGAAAGAGTCAAAACAATATTTTAAAAGGTGTTAGCCGCGTATAGGTACAACTGTCCCATTTTTGGCCACCAGGTGGTACAGATCAGGACTTTAGTAAGATACATTAAATAGCCGTGATCTGTGTCACACCGGTTTTTTTTTTGTTTTATTCTATTATTATTTTATTGGTTATCTTTTATTTTCCTTTAAATTAGAGTTATTAACATAGATATAAGTATTGTTTAGCTAAACCGATATGGATATTTATCCGAAACAAAGCATTTTTGATTTCCTTTTTTTTTTAACCGACTTCACGAGAGGTGGAGGTTCTCAATTCGTCGGAATATTTTTTTTGTATGTTCACCCATTACTCGGAGACTAGTGGACTGATTTCAAAAAATCTTTTTTTGTTTGAAAGGGTGTATTTTCTAGTTGGTCCTATTGTCACCAAGTCTGGATCTGATGACGGGATCTTGGAAAATCGAGAGAACTCCTCAAATTATACACCAAAAGGATGGGGTAAGTAAGGCTACATCGAAGGAACTCCTCGAATTATATAGCAGGAGGAAGTGTGGAGTCGTGTGCTCTGCCTACCCCTTTTGGGAATATAGGCGTGAGTTTATGTGTGTGTATGTATGTATTAAATTGGAATGCAAAATATTTTCCTCAAACTGACCCCCACAGCAAAAGTAGCCCAGTTTTGATTGCTTTTCCCATTAAATAAAGGACTCGGGAATAAACACAGCTCTAAGTTAGTAATGATACCGGTAAGGAAACTTTGATTGGGTTCTGAACTTGCCAAGTTCTCATCATTCCTGTGATCAAGTTTAAAAATACGTATACTAATTTGAATCTTGCAACATGGACATAAGTATCAAAATGTAATCACACATGAATAGAACTTACTGACATTATTGCAGGTAAACAATTTTGATTGCAAATAATCGTTATTCATAAGGAGTGGGATCGATGGGAAACCTTTTCAGTTTTTAAACTTTAGGTGTGCAATATTCTTTTTGAGTGCTTTTAATGTCTTGATATTATCATAATCATGATAGTTAATGACGTAACTTCTCCGCTCCTCGGATTGATGACCGCATTATTATAATAATACATACAATGAATACTACGCTACGGCACATATTTTCACCCAATATTCCGCAGTGTCTCAAGACCAGAGTCTTTGACCAGTGTGTATTGCCAGTGATGATACATGGCACTGAAATGTGGTCGCTTACTATGGGCCTATTGAGAAGGCTCAAAGTCACCCAAAGAGCAATGGAGAAGGCTATTCGGGGAGTATCTCTGCGCAATCGCATCAGAAATGGGGTTATCTGCAGTAGAACTAAAGTAACCGATATAGCCCTCAGAATCGCTAAAAAGTAAGGGGTGGGGCTCATTTTACAACCGATAGCCGTTGGGGCGGAAAGGTTCTTGAGTGGCGATCTCGTACTGGAAGGCGCAGTGTGGGTAGGCCCCCCACAAGGTGGACTGATGACCTGGTAAAGGTCGCGGGAGTCCGCTGGATGCGGGTGGCGCAGGACCGGTCATTGTGGCACTCTTTAGGGGAGGCCTATGTCCAGCAGTGGTCGTCTTTCGGCTGATATGATGATGATGATACAATTAATGAAATGACGACCTGTTTAGCCTAGTTGGTAGTGATAGTGACTCTGCCTCCGAAGCTAGAGGTCCCGGGTTCGAATCCCGGCCAGGGCATTTATTTGAGCATTTTTCACGGATATTTGTTATTGGGTCTTGGATGTTTTCTATGTATTTAAGTATGTATTTATCTATATAAGTATGTATATCGTCGTCTAGTACCCATAGTACAAGCTTTGCTTAGTTTGGGACTAGGTAGATTTGTGTAAGATTGTTCCCCAAAAAAAAAAATTACTTCATACAAATGAACTACATATTTTATATACCTGTCTAGAATGACGGTAGCGGTTAGTTTTGTCGACAAATAGTGACAAATGCAGTTCTCTCACTCTCAAAACAGCATTCTTGGGAACTCTGGCTACTTCTCGCCAGTAAATCTCCACATACCGACATAGTAGGTTATTTTGGCTACTGTCTTTGTTATTAAATTGTCGTTGTTATTTAACGTGACTCGCGGATTTATAATTAAATTTATTCACCTCTTTGAGATCACACGACGTTTTACGAGTATATACGCTGATTTCAGGGTCTTGATCATGAATCAGTTTTTCCGACTTCGTATCTGTTAGCCTAAAAAAATAGTGACACGAAACAAACGCATTTAATTTTTTATTCATTTTAATGACAAAATCTCAAAAAACATGGTTACCCTACTACCTTTGACGGATACTTTGGAGAGTTGACAGTGGGGTAGGGTTACCAAATTGTTTAAAAAGTATTATATCCCATTAAAATTTAAAGATAATTATTTGAGCTATAAACCTTCATACCAGCTGTGATTTTTTCTACTTTGAATTCTTGACGACGTAAAATCATTCCGGATCACGCGGCCCCAAAATCAACCTTACAGCATAATGTTATATGTAAAATAAAAAATAAAATAACATAAAAAAATGTTAGTACACTAGTCTAAATGTACACATATATAATTTGCCTATGCGACTGAAAAAAAATATCATTGGTAGCGAGATGACTATTGTAAACCCGCTTACGTAAAATAATAATTAATTTGCAAGAACTTATTTCTAGTTACAGGATGTTATTGTGAAATTTAGTACAGTACTCTAACGTAATTAAACGACATGCAAATAATACATTAACTATTTGAATTTATAATATTTATGCTATAAAATATTTTAATTGAAATTTCCATGCTGCTTATTATATTCTATAAATTCCTTAACGCTATAAAAACAATTTTCTAATAAATAGTTATTTAAATTCCTCCTAACATCGGTACACTTCATATTTTGTATATTATTCGGTAAGCTATTATACAAAACTATACACATATTGTAAGATTTTTTTTTATAAATAGCTAATCGACATCGAGGCTGATGAAGTAGATTTTGATATTGTGCTCTATGGTTCATTGTGTAGACTTCCGATCTCATTTTGAATAAATAAGGGCGACCTTTTACAAGTATGCACACTTTTCGTATGTACATGCATAGTAACGGCAAAATGTATGATTTTATAAAAAGTGGTCGACAACTATCTGTTACCCATACCTTGGTTATAGCACGGATACATTTTTTTTGTAATAAAAATACTCTTTCTATATCAGTAGAATTTCCCCAAAGTAACAATCCATAACTAAGAACTGATGACACATAGCCATGATAAGCCGTGATTGCTGCCTCTGTGTTAATAGTGTTTCTAAGTCTCCTCAAGGCAAAAACAAATCTATCTAGCCGACAACAAACGTACTCCAACATCTTCCAGCTGCACGGGTTTTGTAATCAATCGGTTGTACTCTGTTGTATCTCTCACTGCCAAGCACTTTGCAATAGCCACAAAAGTTCACTCGAGTGCTACTGGCTGAAGTATTGGAAACATTCAACAACTTTCAAGGGAGAATTGTTCGAACAACATTTTCATAAAGTTTTGACGCTGGAATCGTGAAAGTATTGGAAATTGTTTCTTTTGTGTAGTTATTTTTCTGGAGGTGAAATGCGTGTTAGCTTCGGATACATCCAATGTTTTAGCATTTGGAATGTATAGCGTTAACGTTGACACTTATAGATGACCTCTATTATCTTACTTAATCGTATGGCATTTATTTTCGAACAGTGAGATCTTAGAGAAGACAAGTACGGTTGCCAGTTTTTGTTTCACTTTTAGCACCACCCAGGGGTCACGTGTAGGGTAACGGTGGGTACTCCCTACGGACGTGGTGCAACTTCGACCCCCCTTTGTCAAGTGAGTGGGCAACTTGACTGTTAGAAGTTCTCAAGCCGCCCGAAGGCCTCTAACTTGGCTTAACGACTGCTGTCGTAGACAACAGCCGGGATCAACGGCTTAGCGTGCCTTCCAAAGCACGGGAGCGCTCAGTTAGTAATCTGATTTCAGGGTCTTGATCATGAATCAGTTTTTCCGACTTCGTATCTGTTAGCCTAAAAAAATAGTGACACGAAACAAACGCATTTAATTTTTTATTCATTTTAATGACAAAATCTCAAAAAACATGGTTACCCTACTACCTTTGACGGATACTTTGGAGAGTTGACAGTGGGGTAGGGTTACCAAATTGTTTAAAAAGTATTATATCCCATTAAAATTTAAAGATAATTATTTGAGCTATAAACCTTCATACCAGCTGTGATTTTTTCTACTTTGAATTCTTGACGACGTAAAATCATTCCGGATCACGCGGCCCCAAAATCAACCTTACAGCATAATGTTATATGTAAAATAAAAAATAAAATAACATAAAAAAATGTTAGTACACTAGTCTAAATGTACACATATATAATTTGCCTATGCGACTGAAAAAAAATATCATTGGTAGCGAGATGACTATTGTAAACCCGCTTACGTAAAATAATAATTAATTTGCAGGAACTTATTTCTAGTTACAGGATGTTATTGTGAAATTTAGTACAGTACTCTAACGTAATTAAACGACATGCAAATAATACATTAACTATTAGAATTTATAATATTTATGCTATAAAATATTTTAATTGAAATTTCCATGCTGCTTATTATATTCTATAAATTCCTTAACGCTATAAAAACAATTTTCTAATAAATAGTTATTTAAATTCCTCCTAACATCGGTACACTTCATATTTTGTATATTATTCGGTAAGCTATTATACAAAACTATACACATATTGTAAGATTTTTTTTTATAAATAGCTAATCGACATCGAGGCTGATGAAGTAGATTTTGATATTGTGCTCTATGGTTCATTGTGTAGACTTCCGATCTCATTTTGAATAAATAAGGGCGACCTTTTACAAGTATGCACACTTTTCGTATGTACATGCATAGTAACGGCAAAATGTATGATTTTATAAAAAGTGGTCGACAACTATCTGTTACCCATACCTTGGTTATAGCACGGATACATTTTTTTTGTAATAAAAATACTCTTTCTATATCAGTAGAATTTCCCCAAAGTAACAATCCATAACTAAGAACTGATGACACATAGCCATGATAAGCCGTGATTGCTGCCTCTGTGTTAATAGTGTTTCTAAGTCTCCTCAAGGCAAAAACAAATCTATCTAGCCGACAACAAACGTACTCCAACATCTTCCAGCTGCACGGGTTTTGTAATCAATCGGTTGTACTCTGTTGTATCTCTCACTGCCAAGCACTTTGCAATAGCCACAAAAGTTCACTCGAGTGCTACTGGCTGAAGTATTGGAAACATTCAACAACTTTCAAGGGAGAATTGTTCGAACAACATTTTCATAAAGTTTTGACGCTGGAATCGTGAAAGTATTGGAAATTGTTTCTTTTGTGTAGTTATTTTTCTGGAGATGAAATGCGTGTTAGCTTCGGATACATCCAATGTTTTAGCATTTGGAATGTATAGCGTTAACGTTGACACTTATAGATGACCTCTATTATCTTACTTAATCGTATGGCATTTATTTTCGAACCGTGAGATCTTAGAGAAGACAAGTACGGTTGCCAGTTTTTGTTTCACTTTTAGCACCACCCAGGGGTCACGTGTAGGGTAACGGTGGGTACTCCCTACGGACGTGGTGCAACTTCGACCCCCCTTTGTCAAGTGAGTGGGCAACTTGACTGTTAGAAGTTCTCAAGCCGCCCGAAGGCCTCTAACTTGGCTTAACGACTGCTGTCGTAGACAACAGCCGGGATCAACGGCTTAGCGTGCCTTCCAAAGCACGGGAGCGCTCAGTTAGTAATCACTCAAAGCGGTCACCCATCCAAGAACTGACCTGCGCCCACATTGTTTAACCTTGCATACCGCACGCGGTTCGCGGGCGCCGCAGAGTCCCATAGTAAGCTCAATGAGGCTTGTGTTATGGGCTAGACGAAGATATATTTAATAGATATAATATACTTAAATATTTACATAGAAAACAGCCAAGTCTCAGAAACAAATGTTTCTGCAACTACAGAAACAAATTTAATGCCCTTACCGGGATTCGAACCCGGGACCTGTAGCTTCGGAGGCAGCGTCACTGCCAACTTAGCTCAAATGATATGGTGTCCATATAATTTTAAAGTATACACATTACATTTTAATGTTGCAAAAAAATCTCACTAGACTATTTAGCAATTAGAATTTCAGGTATTCCCTGAGGTACTTGACTTTGTGTGAGTACTATTTGACCTTATGTAAAGATTCGGCATTATAGAGCTTTGAGTGTGTAATCTCTTCAAATATGATCACTCAACCGAACCAATATATGGTGAAGGATTAGGGTAAAACCGCACATGGCAGCGTATAGTCCGGGAGACCCTTCTGGAAGAAGAACTTCATTGAATACGTATACTTAACAGCTGTGATAATATTTTTTTTTACTACGACATTCTAAACTACAGTACTAAAATTCGTTCGTGTAATGATGATAAGATATTCGTATTTGGGTAATTGCTACACACGACAAGTATTCGCTGGAAATAGAATTCCGTTAAAAACATGATTCTATGGTCATTTTCATTGAAATATGCACTATTAACGGATGGTTACAAGGTTGTTACATGACTCAAAGTAAATCTCAAACGCGTACTTTTTATCACCCAACTGACAGATTAGACCTAGCGCGGAGGCTATCCCGGACTTGCACCGATTAAAATCCCCCCAACGGTGAACCTCGAACAATATCCAACAGCACACCTGTGCTGCCCTAGCGTCACGCTTTTGTGTTCCCCCATATTTTTGTCTATGGACTATTGCAGCCTCCAACTGCGACTGTCTACGATTTAGGGATTAGTTGCCTTGTATGACACGTAGGCGATACCACCGCTGTATTCTAATGCCAGGGCGCTAGACAGTATATTACTTCACTTGATATTCTTTGACACGCGCTCTTGGCCTATACAGAGATTATCTAAAGGTTACCGAAGGTAACGTAAGAGAATATATTTGATCTCTAATTATACCCAAATAAATATAACTAGATATAGTATTTGCTTTCGCAGAAGCGCTTTGCTTGCTAACTATTTACTTGACTACAAGTGTAAAAAGAATATGGTTATCTATTTTGATGGATAGTAAAGTAAGTAAATCATTTCACTGAGATTATTTATTTATACTACGGGGATAACCGTAGCCTAAGGACGTGTGACGACTCCTTAAGGATGATTCACAATAGACCGTTCCGTGTCCGGGCCGGCCCGTTTTCTATGACAGCAAAAGCAATGGCCAGCGTATTTCTCAAGAAGAAAACGAGCCAAGGAACGGCTTACTGTGAATCATTCTTTATTCAATAAAGGTTGTAGGTTTAAGGATTGATTCTGTCGATAACTAGAAGCAATGATAGACGACTTCCCAATTTGTCATTGCGGAGGCAGTATGATATGAGAAAACTGTCAGTTGTCAGTGGCAACCGATACGAATGCAGTACTGGTCCACCAGTACGCATCGTATTACTTCTGCGTAAACGTAGTACTGTCAGTATTTCGTTAAGTGAGGGAATCTCACATCAGTAAGCTCACGTCAAACAACAAATACCTACCACATATCGATCCCGCGCTGCCAAGTCAGGAAGTCACCTAACTCTCAACACAGCGCATCTTAGTGCTTTCGCATATCCAACGCAGAACGCGACACTTCAAAATAACCATAAGCTTGTTAGTTGCAAACTGACTGAACATTGAATAGCTTCATAGAATCTATAGTCTATTACTAGAATTTCGTAGCTCTATTCCATAGACGGGTAACTTAAATCAAATCTCTAGCCGCAACGGCCTCGTTACCGAATCTCGCTCGGACTCGATTTTACACCGTAAGCTGCTTTATGCTGGCCAGTGACACGAGGCAGAGAAAGTGTTGGAAAAGAACATGATATTGTCAACATTATCAATATCAGAAAGCTGCAAACCATACTTTATAAAATATAGGATAGGTACTAACACTAACGTCAATATACATTTTTGAAGTATGCAAATTTGTGAGGAAAAATACCCACACTTTTTTACAAAGCTAAGCGACCAAACGCGGCGCTTCGCGGCAAGGTATAAAAATAACCTCTCACAAAACACCAACTCCAAATTAAAACTACATAGGACCAGTCCCAACGCAATGTCTATCAAGGTCTTTAACAAACTTCCACACGAGATCAAAAATGAGGGATGTGACAGAAAATTTATTAGACTTTTAAGAGACATTTTAGTCAACAAATGTTACTACACGTTTTGAGAATATTTCGACTACACCTAATACAATACTTATAAAAAAAAACTTCCGTCTGCCCTCTATTCAACTAAACTTGCAATGCCCTCTGGGGGTTTTTCATGTAATGTAACCTTACGAATTCCGTGTAAAGCAAGTGTAAAGTGGAATATGGGATCATTTGAAAGCACTAAATAAATAAATAATAAGTAATTATATCTAGTTAAGAGTAGGTAATAATTAGGGGTAACAATTATGGAGTCATTATCCGAATTTTCCAGATGCATCTCGGAAAATCTACTCACTAACAATATTTAATATGCCTCTATTTCTAGGGTCGTTCGAAGTGTCAGATATTTATGTGCGGAAATAGGGTATGTAAAACATTTTAAACCCGGTTTTGTCATTTAGACTAAATGTCCGACAACATTTAAGAAACTCAGTGCATTTTTTGATATAACCTACCGACATTAGTTCTAACATATCTATATATTTATGTATTAAATCAATTGAGAACTTAAAAATAAATACAACGACCCGCAAAACCGTTTGCATAGTTTGACTGTGGGATCCATGAGTCTATATAATTAGTGGTTAAGTCTTAATGTGTATAGAAATAAAATAAAAGCTTTAAATGTTGTCACACAAAGTGGATAGGTACCTACGGTATATTGTGTTTAAATACTGTCGAGGTAGTATTTAAGCAATGCTCTTTTGAATTTATTTTTTCACCCCAGCGGCTCCAAAATGGCGGTTTTGCTGCTTGAAACCAGTGAGCAAAATGCAATTTTGCTGCGAGCGTGGAAAAAACTTACTTTTTAATTTTTCTTATCGTAGGTTAGTTTAAGTAACTGCATTCTCTCCTTCTCCATAACTATTCCTTTGGGTTATATGTTCTCGCCGCTGAGGTGAAAAGTTGTATGTATCACACGAGAGCAAAGATATTTGCATCTCGTGGCTTTGAGTCCCTGGCTACGCTCAAGAGTCTAATTTTGAATCACTCGCTATGCTCGTGATTCAATTATAGAATCTTTCGCTTGCTCGGGACTCAACATCAACACTCGCAGTAAAAATCTATTTTGCTCTCTCGTTGAATAAATAACTATTGTTTCCCTCCTTTCTAATAGCCGCAGGTAAGGCGTTAAGTAAATATGGTAAGCGCTTTTCGATGAGCCTATCCACATACGAGTACCTAGTAATTGCTTACTCCCTCAGAGTAATATAATGCTTACCGGCAGCTACAGACCTGGTGCCATATTTTTGGCTCATTTGAGATAAGTGAAATTCTTGTGCTTTTGGATTTCAATGGCTTCCTTCACCATCCTCGGTATCCAGTCGTCCTCGGTAGCGGTCTGGCGTCCAGTGATCCAAAATTTCACGAATCGGAAAGAGACTGTAACTAGCATGAACACGCGAGTTGATACTGTAAGTGTTGTGTGTCGTGATCCTGTTCGAGTTTCGAGTGAGAGTGCGGACGGTGGTAGTAGCTATGATAAGCAAATTGAAAAGCTTTTTGTTAGCCCGATGTTATTATAGTGTTCAAGAGATATTTTTTATAATTTAAATTAATTCTTTTTATTATGTAGTAATACTAGTAGTAGTAAACACTTTATTGCACAAATTAAGTACATAAAAGATGATGTATTCATGTTGACATTTTAAATTGTTTAATTAACAGAGAGGACTTTTGTGTTGTAGTAGTTTGTAATTTTTATTATTCATATGTTAATGTTAAGGTAATGCTAGATTACTTATAATGAAAATAATTTGCCTCAAAGTATGACAATATTTATAAAATATTTCAAACACAATTTATATTGTACATGAATAAAGAATTGAATTGATACTGTGGGAAAAGAGCGAACTAAGAAGAGGGTAAATCGCTATGGAGTGTGAGTAGACCACAAATAAAATTCGCAGCACGTCAGTTATGCCTTGAAAATGGTGCTTGCAATAGCGCCGAAATATCGGAAACTCAACAATAATAACATAAATGGTAAATATGCCGTTCCTAACAGTAATTCCAATATATTTTTTGTGCATACATCCTCCTTTCATCAATTACAGAATGCTTGTGTCCAGCAGTGGGACGTATACAAGCTAAAGATGATGATGAATGCATACAATGGTTACAAAACAACTCATTTTTACTACAGTTTACGACAGACGAGGCTTAATAATAAAACCGCTTCTCCGTTGACTTCTCGTTGCAAGAAACTAAGTTGCGAGGAATCAAGGAGCGCCGTATAAAAACTAAAACTTCAAGCTCGAAGTTAAGTTTGATTAGTTTTAGCGTAGAAAAGGGTAATGAACAAAAAGGTAAAACAAATTTGTTTTTTTTACCCGATCACGGGGAGAAGTTGAGCTACAGACTTTGTTTAAATATTTCTGATTTGATGTAAACATTAAATTGATCTTTACTGCTTGCATACATTTAAATGCGTGCTTTATGACGCGCGGGATGCACGGAATGGTACGAAATAGTACGAATGCAGTTCTCTTTGTGTACCTTTCCGCTTCCACGCAATGTATTGCATGAAGCGTCAATATAATACGAGGGATATTTTTATCATCAATGTTTTCTTTGGATACTGCACGTAAGTAATGTGAGTTCGTACCGCGTATACAGATAAATTATTTTAAGTATGACACTGACATTATGCTCTTATTCCATTAGATATTCTACTTTAACACTGATGTAATAGTTTCTATTACATAGACACTGTCTTAAAATTGTAAAAGAAACTCTATTACATAAGCGTTAAAGTAGACTATCCAGTCGAATAAGACCGTATGTCAGCGTCAAACTCAAAGTAATCGTACTGTAATTTGCATACAGTTGCGAATGCAGCGACACTAATTTTAGTGACGTTAGATATTACTTCGAAAACGGACTCCATAGACACAATCTTAGGCAGTTTAAAAATATATAACATGTTAAAAACATACAAACTAATTTTGATTTTCTAACACAAAAAATATAATATATGATTTAAGTACATGATATCGAACGTACAATTCACTTGAAGACCTAATGTAAACAAGCCGTTGGAAGATCCACAAGGTTAGAGTAACAGTAGGATATAAGTGTCACATCGATTTGTTCCAATGCCCCTGCACGCCTGCTCTTAAAGCTAACAAATGGCGCGATCGGTCACATGTCCTGAAGGTCAACTTTACACTCCAATTTCGCATTTAATTTTGGTATCAATGGGTTTACGTGCTTGATTCGACGCGCGTCGAAGACCAAGCGCGTGAAATATTTTGAAGTGTAAACGTGGTGCGGTAATGTTGAACTGAATTGTCTCCCTAGACTGGTTTTCATAGAGCTTACAGTCAATCAATACTACGTAATCCAGTGTAATTCTGACCTCCCGTCACGCATAGCTATTACGAACTGGAGGCTCTAAGTATATAAAGAATGCGCAATGAGATTAGTCCAGATTGGATGTGAATCTTCTCGATAGTTTGGGGTGATATGTCAGTGTCTACTGCAAATATCATTGGAAATATGTGCGCTTAGCTGGAGTACGAGTATATAACTGATTTCAGAACAGGTTTTTGGTTTGTAATCTTTACATTGGCACGGGAATTCATTTACTGTGAACATTTACTACGCTGTGTGCTAAGTCTGAGGCAATTGATCTGCAAGATAAAAGTGACTGAATGACTAACTTGAGGTTTTGCACCACCCGCATCCGGAGGACTCCTGCGACCTTTACCAGGTCATCAGTTCGCCTTGTGAGGGATCCCACGCTGCGCCTTGTGGTATTAGGTCGCGACTCGAGAACCTTTCGGACCCAACGGCCATCGGTTCTACTTGGAAAGGTGTATCAACCACTACGTTTCAGAGAGCTTATATCAGTGACTTCGGTTCTGCTGCGGATGACCTTATAGCTGATGCGATAACGCAGAGAAACTGCCCTTTCATTGCTCTTTGGGAGACTTTGAGCCTTATTATGAGGCCCATAGCAACCGACCACGTGTCAGTGCCATTATATCATCACTGGCAACACATATTGGTCAAAGACTCTGTTATAGAGGAATAACGCATTAGTAGTCAGTAGTGGTCTGCGGCGACTTTAATATCGATATTTTATCACAATCAGCTGAAAAAGATAAGTACATTACTCTTTTGAAATCTTTCAATTTTGACTACTTGTTTGAAGTACCTACCAGAGTTACTCCGACCTCGGCCACTTGTATAGATAATATTTGGTTAAACAGTTCTCATATAGACAGTAGCATAGTGAATGGAGTTCGTTCGGATCATAAAGCTCAGATGGTCAGGCTACCTTGCGAAGTAAAACATCCAGATCGCGTTATAGAAATAAGACCGCTGAGTAGAAGTAGACTAGAATTACTAAAGTCTAATCTACTAGTCGCCATGCCGAACACCCAGGTAGAATCAAATGATCCGAATGATCAATTCAAAATGCTTCTGAATACAGTGTGCAACGAATTTAATAAGACTTGTAGTAAAAAGCGTATTAAGATAAATAATAAAATGAGATTTAATGAGTGGGCAACTACCGGAATTCGGAAAAGTAGAGATAACTTATACCAACTTTATGAAAGGAGATCTTGCACCACTGACGAATGTTTCCATCAGTATGTTAGGGATTATTCCAAATTGTTTAAAACAGTGTGCACAAAAGCAAAAGCAATGCACTTGAATAATAAAATTAAGTCCTCAGATAATAAAGCCAAGACAGTCTGGAAAATAATAAACACAGAGACTGGGAAGAGAAATAATAGAGAGTTCACAATTTCTTTGAAAGTAAAGGATAATTTAATAACTGATGCAGTAAAAGTAGCTGATGAATTTAATAATTTCTTTTCTAAAATTCCTATAGTCACTACTCAAAGTTTAGCATCATCTACCACAAAAGCTGAATCCCTTCTGAATGACAACGTAAAATTAGAATCACTAACTAATTTCAAATTTCAGCATGTTTCTCCTCTAGATGTACTGAAATCCTTTGAAATGTTAAAAATAAAGAGCACTGAGGACTTATGGGGCGTGTCAGTCAAGGTACTGGAATCTATTCTGGAGGTCGTTGCACCAACTCTAGCTCTCATTTTTAATAACTGTATAGACTATGGCATTTTTCCAGACTTAATGAAATGTAGTAAAGTAATTCCAATTTTCAAATCAGGTCATAGAGATAATCCTTCTGATTATCGTCCAGTTTCTATCCTACCTGCGTTTAGCAAAATATTCGAAAAAATAATGCTTACGCAATTGGTTTCTCACTTTAATTCTCACAATATTTTGCACGCACAGCAGTTCGGCTTCACGAAGGGTAGGTCAACTACTGATGCAGGTGCAAGTTTATTAAAATTTATTTTGCAGGCTTGGGAAGAGTCGCACGACGCCATCGGAGTGTTCTGTGACCTTTCCAAGGCTTTTGATTGTGTAGATCATGGTACTTTAATTTGTAAACTTAAGTTTTATGGCATCAGAGGGCACGCATTAGATCTCATGAAGTCATACTTAACACAGAGAAATCAAAAGGTAGCGATAAATAAAGCCATTTCGTCAGAGACAGTGGTAGAGATGGGAGTACCTCAGGGGTCTATTCTAGGTCCGTTCCTGTTCCTTGTTTATGTAAATGATCTGCCATATATGGTAAGCCGAAGATCAGTCATTGTAATGTTCGCAGACGACACCTCATTACTGTTCAAGGTAAATAGGAGAGATACTGAACTCATTGAACCAAATAATACCCTCTCCATGATATCTGACTGGTTTGCTGCCAATAACTTAGTATTGAACCCGAAAAAAACAAAATGTATTAAATTCTCTCTTGCGAACTCATCAAACAGAAACTTATATACAAATATTAGACTTAATGGTCAAACATTAGAATTTGTTACTTCTACTGTATTCTTAGGTATTACATTGGACTCAAAATTGCAGTGGGGTTCCCATATAACAGCGATAGGAAGTAGGTTGAGCTCTGCTGCACTGGGTGCTTCCTCTGTCGCACTTACGTATTGGAGTGACAGAGATGCAGCGGTCGTACGGTTAGTTCTTACTTTATACCACAGTAGCGCTCGATCTATGTGGAGATTGTGGAGTATTTCACTGACATCTCTATGACTGTTTCTTATCTCTGTAATCTCTGTATATATATTTTACTTAGTGCTATTTTCTTCGAACATAATAAAATTAATAACACATACACAAGAATTTCACAGTTTTTAGGGCAAGAAGAATATAATCAGTATAATCACTACGTTTTAGGGACAGGCACAGGTAAGTAACACTTATAAAACAGATACATGATAAAATATTGCGTCACTTATCTATCGCCAACCTCTAACTTTAAACTTCTGAATTATTTAGGTTCCCCGCAAGGCAACAAATGTAATTAGATGAAGAATACAATTAAGAAATCAGGACATAAACAAGACACAAAGCGAGACAATCATAAGACAGAAGCGACAATTTAATACATGCAAATAAAAACTAATACATGTAATCGTGATGGTTACCAATGAATGATGTTTAGGACACGGTTACAGCTGCGAATGGCTTGAAGGCAGGTATGTTAAATGGCACCGAAAAAGGCAGGTATTTATGTACTTTATTAAAAAAAACTTTATATAATACTTAGAAAAAATACAATATAATTTAAAGGAAGTGGAAAATTCTGGATTTGACTTTATCTCATAAATAGCTCGTATCCAATCGGAGCGTCTCCTGCTGCTGCTGATGTTCATATATTTTTGTTCTCAAATTTGCTCTAAAACTTGATATACATTCCAGGCTACGGATGGGGGGCTTTGTCGCCGCGTATCTGAAGCTCCCACGGAATGCCGCGGAAGCATGCCGGGGTGTCATCAGCTGCATACTACATAGGCGTGTTCCATGTGACCTCCGGGCAGACATCCACGACAACTTCTCATAAAGATAGGAAGGAGCTTTGTGATGAATTACTCCAAAAAGCAGGCATGCTAAATGAAGTTTGCGACGGTGTTGCATTTTTAGAATATTGTGTTTATTTAAATATGGAGTAACATGAGCCCTTGGTGGAATGCTGAAGCAAAAGCGAGCACAGGCATTTTGTACCCTTTGTATTAGCCGCTTAGTTTTTGCTAAAAGACGCGGACCATAGACTGCATCCATGTAATTTAATTTGGATAAAATTAGAGTATCAACCAACTGTATGCGCAAGGTTTCACTAATAAATGGCCTTATGTTGTAGAGTACTTTCAGCCTGTAAAAGCAGTTACTAACAGAGCCCACTATCCACTCACGTGCTCTCCGCAACTAGGGTTGCGACTTGGGAAAACGTACAGTGCTCTCGCAACACTAGTTGCGAGTTGGAGTTCCAACGGTTTTTAAATTGTTGCTATGCGGAACATGCAAAGAACGCTTTTTAATTTAGTTATATAGGTAGAGTATGAATGTGGCAACATAAAAAAAAATTAAAACCGCAGTCTACGGAACAATTTTTATAAAATATAAAAGTTGTTTTCATGACCATCGAAGTTCGGTACCTCAGCGAGAGAGCTCGCGATTAAAAAATGCTGTGAGCAATCAATTGTGCATTTTTTAATTGGTATTATATACCAAATTAATCCTGGTTTACTGCTTCATAAGACGAAGCATATATTTCGATACTAATTAAAATGGAATGTAATAAATTCTTCCAACAAAGTACGTTGAGTGATGAAAATTTTGCGAGGTTAATTTTAAATCGTACATAATTATGTGATTATGCCATATTTCTGTACTAGGCTATTAAAATCAATAAATGCGTCTATTAAAATCAACATAAATCCACTTTTAATGAACAATTAGGTATGTTCTATGCAGGATTAGGTGAATGAACTTGTGACGTCTATAAATACTATTGTACGCAACTGTGGTTGCACAAGGCACTTCCGCCGATTCGCGTCGGATCCACGTATTATGTCATAAGGCGTGGTGCACACTGGGCTATTGTCGCAGAATGGTTTAATTTAGTTTATTCATTTTTGATAGGTTCTTTTACGCATACTAAGTGGCGGCCCATTACCAATGTAACTGCTTACCTTTTATTTATGAATGTATGAAGTAGAGGTAGGGTTCACTTTTACTTGTTCAACTGATCATATAAATTTATAAAATTCACATATTCCATGTAATGGTTCAAATAAGAATGTATGGTTTTCTTTTTTCAAAAAACCAGTTCTGAGGGCCTACTCCGAACTTCGAAAATCGAACTTCGTATCGTGCCGTCCCTTTCCGTCATATAGTGTATAACACAAGAGTGAAAGGGACGGCACGACACGAAGTTCGATTTTCGAAGTTCGGAGTAGGCCCTCTGATTTTGACTCGTATTGACCGTTATCTCAGTTATTTGTAGCTCGCATATAAACTATTGTATAGTCGTCTTAACTTAACACCCAAAAATTTGCAGTGAAAACCACGTACCAATAAAAAATACTTACCTCACAAAATAAGTGTATGAATTTTGTTGTTACTTGTGATGTATTTTTTTCAAATATTAATTTAATTTAATTTCTTAAATTTTCATTGTAATTTTACTCGTTAGTGGTTATGGGATGTGTCAGGCAAGGATTCAATAATTATTTGTGCAATAAGAGAGCAGTCGTTTTTTTTACGACGAGTAATAATTTCGAATCCCGAGGTAGCGAAGTATGCCTTAGTCGAATCACTATTAGGGAGCGGGGCAAGTGATTCTATGATAGATTTTATAGCGTATCAAGGGATTCGAATACACGATATGCATATAGGTAACTTTGCTCTCGTTTACCACACACATACCACATCACATAAAACTTACCACCTCAGCAATGAGAACCTGTTAGAGTAAAAAAAAAAATTGGTTGTTTGTAAAGTAGGTTTACGATCGAGATGTTTACGTGATAACGTCTTACTTCACTTGCACTTCACTTATACCTGCGATCGCGCTCGTGAGGTTTTGGTGTGACACAAGTTTCTGAACATGTCACCCGACTAAAACGATTTTAAAGACGTTATCACGTCAAAAACTTGTTGGGGTGCCAAATAAATATATGTCCTATGTCCAGCAGTGGATGTCCTTCGGCTGACATGATGAAATTACAATATAGTCAGTTCTGGTACCGTACCTACTACTACTATACTACGCAACGCAAAAGAGGGGGGTTATAAGTTTAATGTGTATATCTGTCTGTGGCATCGTAGCTTTTATTTAAACTGGTGAACCTATTTGGTTGTCTTTTTTTCAGAGCAGGATTTCCAAGAGAAATTTAGTAGTATCTTATAGCCGTGGATCAATATGACTGAAGCAACTATAAATGCCTAGACACGTAAACACGAGGTCATTGAGATATGATATGTCGAGCCAAAAAGTTGCAACTATTATGGTGTGTATGTAAAAAATACTGCATTTTTAACTCCTCGAATTTATAATAAGTTAATAACATAACTTTTGTCTCGGGAAACGATAATATTAGTAAAACATGTTTTATCAAAATCGGTTCAGCCATTGTTGAGATATATAACTTTGAAATGAAAATATCGGCGGGTTACCCAACTTTTCTACTTTGTCAGTTATTCTATATCACGACAGCCAATGATATTTAAAATAAAATGCCAAACGTTATTATTACTTCAAGAATATATAATTAAAGTCACCATGAGTGTACCGCTGTTAATTTCGTATTAGCATTGTTTAAGTCATAAGTTAAGGATCTGTAACTATTCGTAATTGATTTAATAAGAAATGTAAATTTCGTAATTTCAATATTGACGATCACTGCGTGAACTGTGGTTTCGTTGCGCACCAGTGTATCCCGTCCTATATCGCCGCCATGATTAAATTTTGACAGCGCAGGTCCGCCGGAGTATGTCCGTTAGTTTGAGACGGGACCTTTGCGTGGGTTTTTGTATACTTTTGAAATGAGAACAAAAATATAAATCGAGTTGTAATCGGTCGAATATCTATTAAGTTGTGAAGTGTAACATATGTAGTATATGTGTTAAGAGTTTTATGTGGTTTGAAGTGTATGGAATTATTTTTAATCGGGCGTCAAATGCGGCACTCATTACGTTAGGTATGTAAGGCTATTTTTTGTTATTGATAATTTGTGACAGAAATTGTTGCGATTTTGACAAAATTGGCACTTGTTATTTGAAGATTAATAGTGTCTCTATCTACGTCTGACAATATTTTTGTACTCGTTTGCCTAAATTATTCATACAAAAATCATAAACAAACTACACTGTTTTGCGGCGAATTGAAAAACTGACAATGTAAACATTGCAAATGAAAAAGGTTTTATGCAAAATATTTCCCCGGGATTATATACTTCATTTGGTATCAATCGAAGCGTAAACTATTACAGTTTTAAATAAAAATAAGATTTACATATGTTATCGATTTAGATTATAAAATAAAAATATATTTATTGCAAAAGATCTCATTTGAAACGGTATGTAAAGATTGTGACTTTTTAAAAAAATATTTTACTATGGTGACCTATGTAATTAATTATATAAACAAATTGCCTGTTCCTTTAGCTTTATAACATAAAAAGAATCATAGCATAAAGTTAAGACGAAGCCAGGCAACCGATTTATTAACAACACAAGACAATGCGCTGCTAATGCTCGGTGAATCTTGAGCACTTTAGACCACCTTTTTTTTTAACGCGAGCACTTGAGTGGATAAATGCTTCTCGTATCTGAGTTCACTATCCATAATAAGGCCTAAATTTCTTGTCTCATAAACGCGCTCAATGGGTTCTCCCAGTAACAAAACATCTCTAGTAGTTTGTATACTATTTGTTTGGTTTTTTGTGCCAAAAATAAGATATTTCGTTTTTGTGGGATTAAGCACCAAACTATTACTCTCAGCCCAAGATGCTATATTAGCAAGGTCAATATTAAGGTTTTCTATGGCATTGTCAATTTCATGAGGTTTAAAAGATATATAAATTTGTATGTCATCTGCATATATATGATACTTGCAGTGTGCAATGCGGGTTCCGATGTCTGCAGTGTATAAAATGAATAAGATTGGCCCGAGAATTGAGCCCTGTGGTACACCTCTAGTGAGGCCCATCCTATCTGAAATCTTGGTTTTCCCATCACTTAGACTCAGCTTTACATACTGGTGACGCTTATAGAGGTAACTATGAAACCAATGCCGCGCACCAGCATCCAAACCATAGTAACTTAGCTTTGCAAGCAGTAGATTAATATCTATACAGTCAAATGCCCTGGAAAAGTCGAGTAGTACGAGCAGTGTGCACATGCCCTTATCCTGAGAGCACAATATACTGTCAGTTACGTCAAGCAGAGCTGTCACTGTGCTCCGCCCTTTCCTGAATCCCGATTGTACATCCGGCAGTATATTGTTGCTCTCAAGATAGTCAGTTAGCTGCGCGCATACAGCCCTTTCCAGTATCTTAGACATACACGGCAGTATACTAATGGGTCGTAGGTCCTTTAACTCGATGGGGCTAGAATTTTTCGGTATTGGACGTACTACTGCCGTCTTCCAGAGGTCAGGGAAAGTAGAGGTTTGAATAGATGTATTAATAATATCAGTAATTATATCTATTGTATATGGAAAGGTCATTATGACCATATTCAAATTAATTAAATCGTTTCCTTCAGCATTTGATTTAAGACTTGATATGATTTTTAAAATCTTATCTGAGCTGACTGGTTCTATATGGAACACAGAATCATTAAATTTGTGAAATTCATAATAAGTCAACTGAGAAATAGATGTCGGTGAAGCAGCTGGCAAGTTTAAAAAGTGTGTGTTTATGACGTCCGGGTCGCTGAAAATATCAGGCAATTCAACGTTATTTTTAGGCAAAATGGTAGATTTAAGGTTTTTCCATAATACTTTCGGTTCTTTTATTTTATTATTTATGTTATGATTAAAATAGGCTGACTTCTCATGGTGTAATGCTTTAATTACAGTTGATTTTAAGTCCTTATAGTACAATCGTTTGCTCTCAGAGCCTGTCCTATGGTAGTCGGCAGCAGCTTGGTCACGGGTGCGCATCATTAGCTTCACCGTGTCCGTTATCCAGGGGTATGAAGGGCCTTTTATGATAGAGGTTTTCACAGGAGCATGTACGTCAAATAGATAGACTATTTGCCGGCTTAATGAGTCAACCTTTTCATTAACATTAGACAGTGCAGACATCGAATCCCACCCTAAACTCCGCAGATCTCTATCAAAATCATCAATATTAATATGATTAACAGGCCTGTGTGTTACAGTATAAGGTTTAGGTTTAATTCGCCTTATATTAAAATCGCATACTATCAGACAGTGACCAAAAAGAGTTCCCACATGCTCATTACTTATTCTTTTACATAACAGGTCAGTGCAAACCACATCAATAAGTGTCTGGCTAGTGTTAGTGAAGTGGGTAGGCTCTGTTACTAATTGAGCTAAATTGAAAGTGGTTAAGAAATTATTGAGTTTAATAGTTTTAGGGTCAGAGATGGACAGTAAATTAATATTCCAATCTCCCAGAAGAATTATGTGGTCGTATTTACGTATCGAACTAATGGTGTCAGATAAGGCATCAAAGAAAAGGTCCACGTCCTGCCAGGGCGGGCGATATGCTGTGCCTATTACTATTTTTTTCCCTTGTAGGGTCATATATACCCACATTTGTTCTACTGATTTGTGCTGGGGGTCGAGGGAGTGCAACAAGTTGTGAGCGCAGATATTTTTTTTAATATACAATCCAACCCCTCCTCCTCGCGAACGTAGTCCCTGTGGTCGCGGCTTATGGCGAAGCCTGCACCCGGGCAGCACAGGAGCACGAATTTCATCCCCATCTTTTAACCAAGTTTCGTTGATAGCCAACACATCCATATCTAGACGAGTAGAAGTCGCTATAAAGTTGTCATGATTTGTGCCCAGTGATCCCGCGTTGAACAATCCAACGCGCAGTTGTTTTCGTGTCATTGTGCATACGAATAGCAATATATAGATAAGCGGACGACAAAGCAGAACCGGTCTGACATTCTACTAGCCGTAGTGGTCAGTGTCGGTGTCGATTTGAGGTTATTTGTTATAGCGTAGGATTGTTTACAAAGTGTTAAAAGTGTGTGTTTGGGATTTACTGAAATTAGTGGTTTCAAATTAACATGCCAAGTGTTCGGGTCAAATGTATTAAAGTATAGTGTGTGTATACATACAGTGAAAGTGTAGTTTTCATTTGTATAAATATAACCATGCAGCAGCAGTGACAATAACAAAAGTACTCGTTGATGATGAGCAAGAGAGACAATTATTACTAGTGCGAGGTTAGCAAGGTTAGCAAGCTGATCCAACATTACGTGAGCCAAAAACACGACTTAAATCTGACTCCGTGCGTATGCGGTGCCGAGGTGTGTCCGCGCCTGCCTGCTGACGGGCGAAGATCTTACCGTCCCTGGTCCAGACGTATCGCCACCCTAATTGCTGCTTTAGTTCCCGAGCCCTGTACAGCAGACGTCGGTTATGGGGGGTCAACCGCTCGTTGACGTAGAATCTGGTCGTTCGGCCGGGGATGCCGGTGCCCTCCGTGGTGGCCCCGCGACGTACGCGCGCGGCCTGCAGCAGACGGTCGCGGACGGCGCGACGCGCGAGGCGCACCACCAGCGGCCGCGGCCGCGGCGCCGGCCCCAACCCGCCGTCCTCCAGCAGAGGCGCACGCCCCACACGAGTAGCGTTGACGACATCCTGCTCAGTGAGTGTAACCCCTAACTTTTGACCAAGTGTTGCCACCAAATGCATCACATTTTCGCCACTACTTTCGGGCACACTAGATATCTCGATGTCATTTAGTAGCAACTCTTGGTCGCGGTCGTTGAGCTCCATCCTAAGCTGCGACACGGTCTCGACCAGAGTGGCCTCTGCAGCAACGTCATTAGGCCTGCTTTCCAGGGACTCGACCCGGGCACAGAGCGCGTTAATGCGCCCATCGCAGCCATCGATCCTGTCCGCGAGGTTCGACATGGCCGCGCGGAGAGCAACAATTTCGTTGCTCATCGCCCTCATGTCCTCTCGGAAAAGCCGTAGCTCGGCAATCAGCAGCTGCAAGTCGGTGGCGCGAGTCGTGTCGAGCCCATTGTCGACCGGGGTGGTGTTGTGTAGGAGTTGACTGTCCGTGTAGGATACCTCCATGACGGAGCTGTCTCCCTCGGGCTCCTCGGGGCTCAAAACTGCACGGGGACGTCCAACGCCTCGGCACAAATTGACATTGGAATGACCGCCCCGTACCGGCGTCTCCGTATTATCCGTCCTAGGCACGGCACTTCGGCACTGCACACAATTCCAGCTTTTCCACTCTCTTGCTTCTTTGCTTTGGAACACCTCCTCGGGCACGTTCGCGCAGAGGAGATCGTATTTTTCGTTGCAATTAGCGCAATTCAAGAATACGCCATCAACGATTTTATTGCGACAGCCTGCACAAATTGCCATTGTGAAATCTGCTTTGTGATCTTTGTAATAAGGTCAGTAATCGATCAACCTGTTTAGCCACTTGTCAAACGTGCACGCGCGAACGCTAACAGCTGATTCGCTGAAATCCGGTCAGCTGACCCTCACAAACACTAATTGTTAAATAGCCACAAGTCGATTTTCAAACACTGATATTATGCACAATTGTTAATTGTAAACTTATTAAATGTTTTTTTTTACATAAAACAATGTAGGTTATTATTTATTGGACCCTCGCAGCCGTTCACTTAAACTTTTTACCGTGATTTTAAATAAATACAACGGAGCTAGGTAAATGTAGGTGTTGACAGTTCAGACGTCAAACCGTGACCTTAGCGATGTAAGTAGCTAATAGTATGTAGCTTTTATGGAAGCCTTGATTCTGTTAACCACGCTCCCTGTGTAAGAGACACGCTTATTTCTCACGCGCACTGGAAAAAGAGATGCAACCATATTCGGAAATGGTGTTTGGGAGTAATTTCGATAATTTTAAAGGTTCGGCAACATATTGAGCCTGTCACTACTTGTTTGCCACCTACGCGGTGTAGTGAAAAATATAATTTGTCATTTATTCTGCTCACTCTATATTTTAATATTTCTGTAATTGTAATATAAAATATACTAGCTTTTGCCCGTGACTCCGTCCGCGTGCAACGCATCGTCGGCTAATGGTGTAAAGCTGATAACGTAATATTATAAAAGTTTACAGGAGACTCAAAAAAAATTGAAATAATAATAATAATAAATCACTTATTTCAGGCAGTGCCCATAAAATGTTAGTATGTACATGTGTCAATCTCTTACACAGTTAATGTTAGTAAATTAAAATATTTATACCCGAAAGACGGGAAAAATATGTTTGGGTTATTTTTCCCCCCAATAATATATAAATATATATTGGGTGTTGTGCGAAAATATTCATCATCATCAATTCAGCTGAAGGACGTCCAGTACTGGACGTTGGCCCAGCTCACCCGCATCCAGCGGACTACAGCGACTTTCACCAGGTCATCAGTCCATCTTGTGTGGAGCCTACCTACGCTGCGGATTCCGGTAAGTGGTCGCCACTCGAAGACCTTTCCGCCCTAACGGCCATCGGTTCTACGTGGAATGTGCCCCGCCAACTGCCACTTAAGTTTAGCGATTCGGAGGGCTTTGTCAGATAATTGGGTTCTACTGCGGATGGCTTCATTTCTGATACGATCACGCTAAGATACTCCCAGCATAGCCCTCTCCATTGCTCTTTTGGTGACATTAATGAGGCCCATAGTAAGTGACCACGTTTCAGTGCACATATGTCATTACTGGCAACACAGCGGTCAAAGACTCTAGTTTTGAGGCACTATAACAAAATTCTTTTGAGAATATGAAAAATACCCGTTAAGTACGTATATCGCAATAGTAAGAATAAAAACTCCTTAATCTAACCCTAAAACAGTGATTATATTGGATTTACAGCTCAAAAGCCACGAAATAATAAAAAAAACAATAATAGTAGGTAACATACCTTTACGATGTTATACTTCTTCGTTAACACCAAAAACACTAAACAAAGTCATCTTTTGCGAGAACACACATCTAGGCGATCAAAATTCTTACGAAAATGGCGGTTGTATTGGAGTTATCCCATAAGTTTTAAACTCGTGGAGTTGACTGTTATTTTACTCATCATGTGATTTAAGCAATTCTGGCGGTAGCTGGTTTTCTCAGGCGATGCATCTTTTTTTGCGACATAATGGTGGGTAAAACGAAAAAAAATGTTAACGATTTTCGGAATAAAAACTATCCTATGTTCTTTCCCGAGCCTCGAACTATTTCTACACCAAATTTCATCTAAATCGGTTTCGCTGTTTAAGCGTGAAGACCTCTTCTGACAGACAGACTGGTGACTTTCGCATTTATAATATTATAGTATGGATTTAACTTTAAAATATCAGAAATGACGTACCTAATTTGTATTGGCCTAACAGCTGATACCGCAACCATGCTACGTTAAAAGCATTATATAATACATACACGACATTGTATTTCAAAAACCTTTTTACCACATAGGTACCTTTCTCTCGAATTGGCAATCCATCAAACAAAATATAACTGGAATATACATAAACGTTCGCTTTTGAACCAATCCAATAAAATTACCTTTGATTTGCTTTATACGTTTCACGGTAAAATAGTGGCATCAGCTTCGGCCCCGGTATTTTAATTAAAATGTTTCAATAGCCTGTTAACTGAAAAGTAAATTAGTTTGTACATTTTCCTGCAACATTAATTTTTTTGACAGTTTTTAGAGGTGCGAGTTCGGTACGATATTAAGTCCAGGCGAAATCGTCAAACCTCGAAATTTTGGGGCTTATCATATTTATATTTAGTTACTAGCTTTTGCCCGCGACTTCGTCCGCGTAGAACTCGTTCTCGCCTTACAATTATTTGTTTTCCCATACAATTTTTCTCAAGCTGAGATGGTTGGACGGCTGTCCTGAGATGGTTGGACGGCGTCGAAAAGGACACCAGGACCTTAGGGGTGTATTCTATAGAAATCCTATAGTCATAACGAATCATTAAGTGCTTATTTTGAAAAATCAAATGTACCGATTTTAGACGAATGAATCACGTCAAAAAAATAACAATTAAAATGATAGAAGTCTCGCTACGCAGTTCTGCCGTAAAACGTAGCTCCAACAGAGCGAGTTCTTCATGTAAGTATTATGGCCAAAGGCCCTAAGCAGACCGGAAAGAGATGCGGGCCTATAATATTTTTTTTTTATTAAAAATGGGATTGCTCTTTGCCAGCATCTAGCCGGGGGGCAAAGATGAGGCCGACGATGAAGCGAGCTTACCCAGAAGATGCCTATTCACTCTAGCCTTAAAAATACCAACAGAGCAGGATCCTTAGGCAAGGCCTTATGAAGGCCCAAAGCAGATCGGCAAGGCACGAGATACCGGAGGCCGAACGTCCAAACAGAGCGGGTTCTTTACGTAATGATAATGGCCGAAAATGCGAAGAAGAATGGCAACAAATGCGAGACCGAAAGCCGATCATTCACACACTGCGGCCTCACTATGTATGGCTTAAGGCCGAAGAGTGTTATACGCGATAATGAAGGCGTGGTGGAGGGCGGCAAGGCACGCGAGGCTAACGCAAGGCGAGCGTTGTTATACACATTATGTATAGGTTATTTAGGACGACATTATGTGTCTTATAAGCGACCATAAGGGCCGAAGGTCCCAAGAAGAGCGGCAAGGCACGCGAGGCCGAAGGCTGAGCGTACCAACAGAACGGGCTCCTTACGTAACTCTGAGGGCCGAAGGCCCTAAACCGAGTAGTAAGTCACGCAAGGCCTTGTTTAGGGCCTTACTATGGCCGTAGTTTGAGCATCCCAACAAAGTGGGCTGTTCTGTGTGAGTTTAATTAGGCTGAGAGCCGAACGCCCGAAGCTGAGTGTTAAGACACGCGAGGCGGAAGATCGAGCATCCCGGCAGCGGACTCTATGAAGCTGAGGGCCGAAGGCCCGCACCTGAGAGGTAAGGCACGTGAGGCCGACGGTCGAGCATCCCAACAGAGCGAGAGCGTCCCAAATATAAAAATCTGCAAAAAATTAAAATGTGATTATTTATAGACGTAAAAATGATGATTTTAATAGAATTATAAACATTTTTTCTCGAAAATCTGTTACAATGAATTTTTAACGGCAGCTTCGACTCCGGCTTCTTCACCAGAAGAATCACTTCGGTAAGACGAAATGTAACCGTTTTTATCTGCCGAAGAATCATCTGAGCCACGATTCTCTGGCCTGATCTGCATTTTATTCAATTATTTCAACTTTTTGTCTTTTTTGTGAGGTGTTCATACTCGCGCCGTTGATTTTATCGACTAAACTTTAATTGTTAATCGTGTTAAAAAAGTTACACTAACACTGACCATATGAAGCACATACGTCAAGAACATAAATTTAACTATAAAGAAAAATCGTACACGCTCGTTCTTATCTTTTTGCTCGCGTCACTGCATGCTAGGAAAATCCTAAAACGGGCATTAAAGACTACCCACCAGAAAAAAATATATGAGCGAATAACAGTTTACGCGACGTACCTCATTCGTATGTCAGTGGTTAAGAGTTAAAGGGCTAAACGCTAATAGTTTTCATATTTTGCAGAGACCTTGGCGGCTGGCGCGCACACTACACAGCGTCCTGGCGCAGCGCTTGCGTTTACTTTTTTTTCAGTTTCTATCTTAAAATTTCACAAATTTTGAATGAGGATGTTTTACCTTTGTCGTCAAGTATATGCTTACCAATTTTCATACCTGTAACTCATGTATAATAGGAGTTCCCATACAAAATTCAACCCCTCTTTTTACCCCCTTTTAACCCAAATCTCCACAATTTTTATAGCCTATAACCTGACCAGGCATTTAGACACAGACTCGACAGATTAGTAAAGTTTTCATCAAAATCCGTTCAGTCGTTTTCACGTGATGCGCGTTCATATAAACAGACAAACAGATAAACAGATAAACAGATAAACAGACAAACAGACAAAAAATCTAAAAACTGTTGGAACGTGTTCTGTTATCTATTCTAAGTATCCCCAGCCAACTTTTTTTCGAATATCTTTCGACCCTCTTCAGCTTTATTATATGTATATAATATATTGCCATCACGTCCATTACATTGACTATGTTAACTAAAAAGTACTACAATGAAATGTTGCAATGCCCTAACATTATTATGTATGATACCCTGTTATGGCATTGCAATTTTCTTACTGGCTAGACAGGGGTGTAGTATATTCATTTCAAGGAGGTTTGTGGAAATCTTACAGCTTTCATTAATTCTTTGATGAAGTTTGGTAGGAATGTTCATTGAACCTGGCCCTGTTTTCATCTCCCAAAAATTCCTAAACCAAAACCTTGTATAACCATCGCCATCTAAGAAAATTTCCTGCATTCGTTATTCGCATTTTGTGGGAAATCCCAATCAAAATATGGTCCCAATCAAAACATTGCAAGTTCAATAAAAGCTTAATTTTGTATAAGCATTAACGCTGCTAATGAAAGTTCCAAATATCAAGTAAAAGAGAAAAATTGAAAAATTTAATGCTCAGAGCAGGATTCGAACCTGCGACATCTGGCATACGCGGCCAATCGCACTGGCCTCTAAGCTAACAGAACAACCAAGCTCGGGCACGAAATCCTTCACTAGTTCCCTCTCACAACGCCTTAGGGAGGCGTACGGCGACATCTACCGTAGAAGACTTAAGCTTCTATTAACGGCACCAAGGTCTCAAATTACATTGAGAAATCGTCAGCAACGATGCGCCATCCCATAATAAATTAAATAAATGAAATTTAAATAAACTTTATTTTGCAAGTAGGCCGCAATGGCACTTTCACAAGTCAAAATCTACTAGCGTTTCTGCAAAAGAAGACCACTGCCGAGAAGAAACGCCGAAAGAAACTCGACAGTCTGTAATTTTTTCCCCTTAAATATGCTTATTAGAATGATAATACTTAACCAATGAATATAAAAAAAATCTGAGTATGGAAACTAAAGAGGAAAAATATTTACAATGTATAATATATAGTTCAAGAAGACAAAATGTGTTTACTAATTTCCTACACGTGATACAATTAAAAAAAAAAAATATATATATATATATATATATATATATATATATATATGATAATAATGCTATTTAGGTCTCTGGTTTGGGCCATGCATTTCTGTCAGTTAGATATTTTTTCAAGTATTTTTATAGGGCTGGAAAGGGTAAATTAGCAATTTCATCAGGTAACTTTATTATAAAAACGGATATATTGACCGAAAAAAGACTGGTATAGCGAACATGAAACTTTTTAGTGGCAATTTTATTTTTATTTCTAGTATTACTCTATCTATTATTTACAGACCGAGTCTGAGTTCTTAATGACATAAATAATATTCTCATAAATGTATTGGGACGCTACAGTTAAAAAGTTAATTTCTTTAAAAAGTTCTCTTAGTGTTGTATATGGTTGCATACTAAAATAAGGCGTTGTGAGAGGGAACTAGTGAAAGATTTCGTACCCGAGCTTGGTTGTTCCGATAGCCGTATGCCAGATATCGCAGGTTCGAAGCCTGCTCGGAGCATTTCATTTTTCAATTATTTGCCTTTAATTTCAATAAAAGCTTATAAAAAAGAAATGCCGGTCTTAAATAATAGTACATTTCGATACAAGTGCAGATAACAGGAAATTCGCAACGAGTGGTGATAAATTGAAACACGACCGAAGAGAGTGTTTTAAATCGACACGAGTTGCGAATTACCTGTTCGCACGTGTATTGTAGAACGTTTTACAGTACATATGGCTCTTTAAAGTTTCGACATATGCACGTAATCTGCTGATTACCGCACTCGTGCGGTAATATAGCACCATATGTACTGTAAAAATATAAAAAAGTCCGTTGCTACCTAATCTATACTAATATTATAAAGCTGAAGAGTTTGTTTGCTTGTTTGTTTGAACGCGCTAGTCTCAGGAACTACTGGTTCGAATTGAAAAATTCTTTTTGTGTTGGATAGTCCATTTATCGAGAAAGGCTTTAAGGGCGTCCCCTATCTGAATGACCTCGCACCTTTCAACTCCCTCGATCTCCCCTTCCTCATTCTTCACTTTTACAACTTTACGTAATTACGCGTGTGCACCGCCATCTAGTAAATTACAGGTAAACTACGAAGTACGTTTCAGACTACTAGCGACATCTAGCGAATTTGTTACGTATTATTACAACGCGTAATCACCACCCGATTTTATAGGCCAAGAGATGACAACCCAAACAAAGAGTTTAATATAAATATATTTTATTTAATATCAACTTTTGAGTTACATTAGAATACCGATTCTCCTGTCTAAACTAGAAGGTTTAAATAGTAATATCGGTTCGTTGAATTTGTATGTCAGCTCATACAGAGTGATAATTTGCAATTGTGCCACATTTTTTTATGATTGCTTTGACCATCAATCTAGTTAGTTCATTGTCGGTCTGAAAAGAAGCTTAACATTTTAGGTATCTTATCTTATTTTATTAACCGACTTCAATAGAAGGAAGTTCTCAGTTCGTCTGCATGTTTGTTTTTTTTTTACGTATGTATGTTACCCGATAACTCTTGACCACGTCGGCCGACTTTGACAATTCTTTTTTTGTTTTAAAGCAAGTTGGGGGAAGTTGGTCCTATATAAATTTGGTGAAGGTCTGATGATGGGATCTAGGAGGAATCGAGGGAACTCCTCGAATTTGATAGGCACGCATATGCCGATTTCGGAGTTTTCTGTAGGTAACCAAGCATTGGCCCACGGAAACCACAAATTGTTGCATAGCGAAGTATAAAATTGGAGTCGGTTTTTTTTTTTTGTATAAATCAACAAACGTCGGATTTTTATTTTATTTGAATCACCGATATTGATGATTATTACTTGAAAAGAAATTCGTGCCGATACATCATGTTTTAGAATCATTCATTTAAAATTTGCGTAAAAGTGGTATGTCACGGGTTTGTATTATTATTATATTGAAATATTATTATTCTCTGTTTTGTTGTATGTATCTGTTTTGTTTGTCACTACAGCGATTTATGTATGTAAATCACTTTATAGTGGAAAACAGACGATATCCAGATAATTTTCTTAAATGATTAGTTATTTATTCCTCACAAAACAGGCATAATGCCGAAGAAAAATTGCACCGGTTTTTTAAATAATGTTATACAAAAACATAAAAAAAATCTTCTATTTCACAATTAGGACATCGATAAAAAATAAGTGACACTATTTAGATTGCGACAGTCCATCTCAGTTGATTGTCGGTTTATTTTATGGAGTACACATGATTAAATACACTTGGTGATTTATGAATAATGATTTTTATTTCATAAATTGGTTACATTTTTTGTTTGTGTATGTTTGATGATATCTGCGAAACTAGGATGTGCTTTAAGGGCTCTTCTGTTATGATAAGAACTCATTTATTCAAATAGGATTCATTGAATCACTTTGGCATTGTCATCAGCTACAACAATCTGAAATAGGTACATTAAGGTCTGTAAAATGTAAACCTATCAAAAATGACATTAAATATACTAATATGAATGTACAAGCATGTTTACATGTGATTATATTTTAAAATTAAAGCTTTGTATAAGTCAAATGGTAAATTATTCAGCTACGATGAAGTGCATCGTCAAAAGAACAATAAATATCACACACGTCATATCATCAATTGCATCAGTAAATATCATTAACAATTAAATAATCAAAGCTAATACAATGTCAAATTCTGTGCATTCTAAGTATCTCTCAAAATGTATGTAACGCCACATACATTTTGAGAGATACTCGTGAACAAGTTATGAAGTCGCCTTTTTCTGTTTATAATTTTTCTTCGATTCCCTTTTCTTGATTGCTTCTTCTATATAAGCTGGATTTCTGATGGGCATGTTCCGAGGCTGTCGAGGATCAACCAGTTCTGGAAGTATGCAGTCGATATAAAATTTCGACAACTTTACTTCCATCTTCTCTTGCCAAAATTTATCGTCTCTGTTAATAATTTCAAACTTCAGTGATTCATTTTCACTGCCCCATACAGCAAATATACATTTGGAGCGTTGTGTTACACGTAATTGCCCTTGAATTTGGTAATACCAATTATGGTTTTTGTTGATCTCGTACTGGCCATTCTTATTTATTTTCCAGAAGGTTATTTTTTTCTTTGCAATAGCTTCTTCTATGCCAATTCCGTGCGCTGTTATGGGACATTTCACCTCGATTACAGTATCATCACCACTTAATCCGTCAGGTGTGGCGCCAAGATATGGCAATTCTCTGTCTATAAACAGTCCACACCGTTTAATCTCTATACGGAGCTGTGTTGCCAGTTGTGTAAGTGCTGTTTTCTCATTTTCGCGGCCGTGTTTTATCGACGAAACATTACATAAGTTTGCTGCTTTGTATAACAAGTCCTTTACTGTGTTGGCACAACTGGTATCGTCTCGTATTTTTATTATTCTTCCAAAGTTAGAAGCCGTCAGCAGTGAACGCCGTAACTCCATCCAATCTCCACTTTCACTCTGAAGTATAGTGCTTTTTTTAATTCTTTTTCTCTCCTCGTCTGGTTTTCGCAATTTGGACAGAAAATGTTCCTTACATTTGTTGTAAGTGTCTTCGTCAAGATCCGGCTTCAGACATCCTTCCCCGCAATTTTTATTTTGTGCCGAAGGATGATTGAACAATCGCCGCTTTGGTTTTGCAATTCCTCTATTATAGATAGCTTTTTTCAATCGTCTTGCCTCCAACCACTTTATTTTTCCCGTAGGACTTAGACCTCCATTCATTGATTTATACAATAATGAAATTGATCTTTTTTTATTAAAGCCAACGGCGGCAGCATGTAACCTGACTTGGTAAGAATCTTTCTTCGAAAAATTTATGCGTTTTCCGCCGACAAGTTTCGCTACTACGCTGTGGAAATTTTCAACTCGATTGCTATCCACATCATGTATTAGACTTCTCGAGTGAGCAGCAACTCCTTGAACAAGAAAATCAATTCTTTGCCATAAAGCACTAGTGAAAAAGTCAATGGACACTTTTTCTTTGTTCACAGTCCCAACTTGGGTGCAAAAATAGTTTTTGCACCGACTGTGTTCTCCGAACGCGTGCAGGTGAGAACGTAGTATGTCTTCAAACAAAAGCTCCACATCAGAGTTATCTTTGTGTTTTTTAATAGCTTTAATTATTGTACAACGAAGAGCCATTATTGTTTTTCGTGTTACACTCTTTCTGTGTCTTAATAAATATTTTGTCTCCGTCGTAAGAGCTTGTAATTTATTACATAAGTTCCTCATGATATGGTTGCGGCATTCCACTTTTTCCACCGTCGTATTATCATAAGGTCTCGCTTCCAAAATTTTGCTGTGTGTGCTCGAGTCTCCGTCCGATATAAGTCTTTTATAGACCAAACCATGCTGTTTTAAAGATTTTTTAAACCCTTCAACGAGAATGCAATTTTCCATTGCCGTTGAAGGGCCACTATAATTTTTAAAACACACATGTTCCTTCGGTTCAGTATCTGCGTTTTGTGCCACTGCGCAGACTTGGCAATATTTGTTCTTAATCCCTAGATACAGAATTTCGCCTGTATTTTTTCCTAATATTGCGGCTGCGCCAGAAAGAGCCGAGTAATTTTTTTTATAGCTTCTTTTGCTCCAGCAACCGTCAGCTATGACATCAATCTCTCCGTATCCCTCTTTGGTTACTTTGCCTTGGGCTATAGCAAGTTCTTTTTCCCGTTTTCCAGCTTCCTGCATATGCACTACGGCAACTTTCTCCCAATGTTTGCCAATAACCTTGTGATTGTGGTCGTACGTATTTTCAGTGAGACTGGGCAAATTTATAGCTGACAATACTTCTTCAAGTTGTGATCGACCACATCCTATTGCGATGGTGCCAGCTACTGCACAGGCATTTAAATTTAAATAATTATCCTCGCAGTTATCATTTTCGATTGTAAAACTTATGTTACACATTTTACATTGAAAAGTAAATGTCGATATGAGACCATTTTGATTTTCTCCTGTTAGTATTATATCATTTGATGAACATCCTAAAGGCCCGTGGTTACAGAAGCTGAGTAATTTTTTGGTGAACTGGGATATGCCCACAATCCTCCTTCCAATTTGTTTTTCGAGAATGATTTGTTCGGGTTCCGTTGTAATAGTATACTGAAATTAAAAATAACAGAATTTAGTATAGGAAGTTGAACACATGTTTGATTTGTTTATCAGAAAGAATATGTGAGAGAAAAGATAAAGTACAAGAAACAAGGATGGAAATACCTCTTCTTCTTGTTTATCTGATCCCTGACTATGGCTTGGATTAAACTCATTAGTTGGCTCTGCGATTTTTGTCGTATGTACCATCTGCGTAAGTATATGTGACGTCACGGACGGTGACGAGTACGGTCGCGCTTACATTTTGCAAGTGTAAATAAATAAATAAACTATCGTAAAGTAAGATTTAATAAAAGTTTTAAGTTGTTGCCATTGCAACTATTGCCGGACAGTGTTTTTGTTGTGAAATTTAAATAAATAATACATATTTTTGGCAAAATAAGATCAGTGAACTAGTGTTCTTGCGATATATACCCTCCGTAAACACGATAAAACAGTGTCGGACATTATCCGTGAGTGTGAAGTTCTCAGTGCAAGAGTGAAACTGTGCCATAATCTGCAGTTAAGTTGGGCCGGTACGCTTCGCGCCGGGAAGTTCAGATTAAGGAAAATATTTGATTAAATCGTTTTCCACATAGCGTGAGGCGCCACCTAGCCCATCAGTGCCGAAATTCTGAATAGTGCGCCATCTAGCGTAGCCGTGACGAACTAATAAACCATACGACTTAGTTGAGTGATCGATATGGCGGCTTGCGCGGCAGCTTGTGGAATGCGGCTTGCGCCGACAGGTGTCACCAGATGCTCTGAGTGCCCATCAATGTATCACAAGAACTGTGTAAATATTCCCAGTAGCACCCGCGTCCCCGCTGCTTGGACATGCCCTGCTTGCAGGTCTAAGCCTAAGCGGGATAATGCGGATAACACCCCCATTAAAACAGCTGAGGCTGGGGATGCGGGTGCTGATGCGTTGTTGCTGTCGCCTGGGGAACGTGCGGATGTCGCGGAGCAGTTACGCCTGCTCCGAACGGAGTTTAGGGCGACAAGAGATGACATAGTGGGCCTCAGGCAAGAAGTGGCTGAGATCAACGACTTCGTTCGGGGTTTCCATGCTCGCTTTCAGGCAGTTGAAGAGAGGGTGCAGCGTTTAGAGGAGCAGATGGTGCAGATAGAGCAGCGATCGTCGGCTGGTACTGCTGACAGCGAGTTGGCGGCAACGGTTGCCGCACTGAAATTAGAGCTTTCCGACCGCGACCAGGACCTGCTCCTCAATGATGTAGAGGTTACCGGAATCCCCGAGCAACCGAATGAGAGCCCCGTCCACCTCATTTGCTTGGTCGCGCAGAAGCTCGGTGTCAGCCTGGAGGAGCGGGACATTGTCTTCGCCGAGAGAGTAGGGCCGAGAAGACTAACGCCAGCGGCGCAGGGAGCAGGTGCTGTGGCGCCGTCTGGCGCCGAGAGTCCTGCCGCTGCGCCGGTGTCCACTGTCGGGCGCCCTCGCCCACTAGTCATACGGCTCGCGCGCCGCAGGACCCGCAATGAGCTGCTGCGTGCTGCGCGCGTGCGCCGCGGCGCCGACACGTCCGGCCTTGATGTGCCCGGAGGGGCCGTTCGTTTTTATCTGAACGAGCGGCTGACCAGGTTGAACCGGTCTCTGCTCTTTAGTGCCCGCCAAGAGTGCAAAAAGCTCGAATTTAATCGTGTTAAAAAAGTTACACTAACACTGACCATATGAAGCACATACGTGAAGAACATAAATTTAACTATAAAGAAAAATCGTACACGCTCGTTCTTATCTTTTTGCTCGCGTCACTGCATGCTAGGAAAATCCTAAAACGGGCATTAAAGACTACCCACCAGAAAAAAATATATGAGCGAATAACAGTTTACGCGACGTACCTCATTTTACGACGTACCAAATTTAAAAACTTAAAACATATAACAAATAAGTCCGTTTTGTTAACTTTATATCACGCCTTAGCCGACTCTGTACTCGGTTATGGGCTGGTTGCGTACGGCCGCACTTTTCAAACTCAATTAGATAAAAATTTTAATCTACAACTTAGATTATTGAAGGTGTTAGTAGATAAACAGACCAAAGAAAAATGTAATAAGCACTACAATCAGCTCTTCAATAAATGTAATATATTACCTATTTATGAGAAATTAAAATACCAACTAGCTGTTGATCAATACCATTCCGTTAAGTTCAAGACTTTCAAAATCTATAACCGGAGTCTGAGACACTCAGTACGTAAGAAATATGCCGAGCCCAGAGCGTGTAATTACTATGGCCAAAGAACGAGACATTACTTAATACCGCGAATATTTAATAACTTACCCTCAGAAGAGAACTTTTTGTCAAAACAAATATTCAAAGTAAAAATAAAGACTTTTCTAATCAACACTTTCTGTAACAAAAACTGTCAAGAGTAGACAATCTATTTAGAAATGTTAAATGGTAGTTAGTTCAGTTGTAATGTCAACTATCATTTCTTTAGTACTTTGTATGTAAAATAAGCACGGTAGAATAAGCAAAAAATGAGTGTACTAAAGCCATTCGCCAACAAACTGCTCCGCAGTTTGGCGAAATCTTGTAGTAGTTTTTAAGTTTATCTTTCGTGAACAATAAATTAAAAAAAAAAAAAAAAATTCGTATGTCAGTGGTTAAGAGTTAAAGGGCTAAACGCTAATAGTTTTCATATTTTGCAGAGACCTTGGCGGCTGGCGCGCACACTACACAGCGTCCTGGCGCAGCGCTTGCGTTTACTTTTTTTTCAGTTTCTATCATAAAATTTCACAAATTTTGAATGAGGATGTTTTACCTTTGTCGTCAAGTATATGCTTACCAATTTTCATACCTGTAACTCATGTATAATAGGAGTTCCCATACAAAATTCAACCCCTCTTTTTACCCCCTTTTAACCCAAATCTCCACAATTTTTATAGCCTATAACCTGACCAGGCATTTAGACACAGACTCGACAGATTAGTAAAGTTTTCATCAAAATCCGTTCAGTCGTTTTCACGTGATGCGCGTTCATATAAACAGACAAACAGATAAACAGACAAACAGACAAACAGACAAAAAATCTAAAAACTGTTGGAACGTGTTCTGTTATCTATTCTAAGTATCCCCAGCCAACTTTTTTTCGAATATCTTTCGACCCTCTTCAGCTTTATTATATGTATATAATATATTGCCATCACGTCCATTACATTGACTATGTTAACTAAAAAGTACTACAATGAAATGTTGCAATGCCCTAACATTATCATGTAGATACCCTGTTATGGCATTGCAATTTTCTTACTGGCTAGACAGGGGTGTAGTATATTCATTTCAAGGAGGTTTGTGGAAATCTTACAGCTTTCATTAATTCTTTGATGAAGTTTGGTAGGAATGTTCATTGAACCTGGCCCTGTTTTCATCTCCCAAAAATTCCTAAACCAAAACCTTGTATAACCATCGCCATCTAAGAAAATTTCCTGCATTCGTTATTCGCATTTTGTGGGAAATCCCAATCAAAATATGGTCCCAATCAAAACATTGCAAGTTCAATAAAAGCTTAATTTTGTATAAGCATTAACGCTGCTAATGAAAGTTCCAAATATCAAGTAAAAGAGAAAAATTGAAAAATTTAATGCTCAGAGCAGGATTCGAACCTGCGACATCTGGCATACGCGGCCAATCGCACTGGCCTCTAAGCTAACAGAACAACCAAGCTCGGGCACGAAATCCTTCACTAGTTCCCTCTCAGAACGCCTTATAGGGAGGCGTACGGCGACATCTACCGTAGAAGACTTAAGCTTCTATTAACGGCACCAAGGTCTCACATTACATTGAGAAATCGTCAGCAACGATGCGCCATCCCATAATAAATTAAATAAATGAAATTTAAATAAACTTTATTTTGCAAATAGGCCGCAATGGCACTTTTACAAGTCAAAATCTACTAGCGTTTCTGCAAAAGAAGACCACTGCCGAGAAGAAACGCCGAAAGAAACTCGACAGTCTGCCATTTTTTCCCCTTAAATATGCTTAATAGAATGATAATACTTAACCAATTAATATAAAAAAAATCTGAGTATGGAAACAAAAGAGGAAAAATATTTACAATGTATAATATACTAGCTTTTGCCCGCGACTTCGTTCGCGTGGACTTCAGGTTCGTCCCGTCTAGTCTAGTAATAAGTAAGAAATACGGTAACTAAGCACTGCAGAGCCCTAATCATAGGTCTATAGGTAGCTACTGCAGTATGCTCCTATAAACTACATTTAACGATCTTTTTCCTTCAGCATAAACATGCAGATTCTTCGCTTTGGAAACACGTGAGCAAGCCACATAGAGCTGACCGTGAGAAAAACATGGCGTGCCCAAATGTAGGCCTGCTACCTTCAAGGTTTGACCCTGCGATTTGTTGATCGTCATTGAAAATGCGACTTTTAATGGGAACTGCAGGCGTTTAAAATTGAATGGCAAGTTGTTGGGTCAAAATGAAGTATCTTTTTGTACGTGTAACTCCTAACCAAAAAGAAACCTGGCAATAACTAACCTTAGGCCTATATTACTTAAAGTAGGCGACCATACGTTTTTATCAAATCGCTAGTACCTTGAAAATTCCCAAAACGGACACAACCGTCAACGACGTCTGCCCTCATGCGTCTGCCCGCGTTCGGGTCGCGCACTCAGCGATGAGCCACTTCTTCCCCACCGCACCTACCCCGCTCCCCCCACGCCCCGTTCGCCTGGCACCGCTGCCGGTATTTATCACCGAAACGGTATTTATCGCCGAAATTGCTATGACTCTGCATTTTAAATCTGTGATATCTTCGAAAATATTTATTTAATTTACATGCTGTAAAAAGCCATATTGATCTTTATTAAATGCACAATTTATTTAAGATACTTAATTGGATAAGGATTAATACTGTATTGCTTAAAATCGCTTCGTAAAAAGCCATTATTTCTCGTACAAAGTAAAGGATAAAAAATGGTTATTGTGGGTTATTCCTAAGAGATAAACATATACCATCACGGACTTTTTTGGAGACCTTTTTAAGTTGTACAATACTGTAGTACATTGTTTTGATCTATCTTGTAGGATCTTGTAGGATTCAGTCAGCGTTTGCAATGTAAGCGCAAAAAATGTGTTTTTTTACGACTTCACATTAGAAACCTCAAAAATTGTAGCCTATGTGTTATTCTGATGTATAAGCTATAGCCTATATGTTATTCTGATGTATAAGCTATATAGTGGTAAAGTTTCATTCAAATCCATTCAGTAGTTTTTACGTGAAAGAGTAACAAACATCCATACATCCATACATCCATACTTACAAACTTTCGCCTTTATAATAGTAGTAGGATAGTTCAAGAAGACAAAATGTGTTTACTAATTTCCTACACGTGATACAATTAAAATATGATAATAATGCTATTTAGGTCTCTGGTTTGGGCCATGCATTTCTGTCAGTTAGATATTTTTTCAAGTATTTTTATAGGGCTGGAAAGGGTAAATTAGCAATTTCATCAGGTAACTTTATTATAAAAACGGATATATTGACCGAAAAAATACCGGTATACTTTGCGAACATGAAACTTTTTAGTGGCAATTTTATTTTTATTTCTAGTATTACTCTATCTATTATTTACAGACCGAGTCTGAGTTCTTAATGACATAAATGTATTGGGACGCTACAGTTAAAATGTTAATTTCTTTAAAAAGTTCTCTTAGAGTTGTATATGGTTGCATACTAAATTAAGGCGTTGTGAGAGGGAACTAGTGAAAGATTTCGTACCCGAGCTTGGTTGTTCCGATAGCTCAGAGGTTAGAGCAATTGGTCGCGTATGCCAGATGTCGCAGGTTCGAAGCCTGCTCGGAGCATTTCATTTTTCAATTATTTGCCTTTAATTTCAATAAAAGCTTATAAAAAAGGAATACCGGTCGTAAATAATAATACATTACGATACAAGTGCAGATAACAGGAAATTCGCAACGAGTGGTGATAAATTGAAACACGACCGAAGCGAGTGTTTTAAATCGACACGAGTTGCGAATTACCTGTTCGCACGTGTATTGTACAACGTTTTACAGTACATATGGCTCTTTAAAGTTTCGACATATGCACGTAATCTGCTGATTACCGCACTCGTGCGGTAATATAGCACCATATGTACTGTAAAAACATAAAAAAGTCCGTTGCTACCTAATCTATACTAATATTATAAAGCTGAAGAGTTTGTTTGCTTGTTTGTTTGAACGCGCTAGTCTCAGGAACTACTGGTTCGAATTGAAAAATTCTTTTTGTGTTGGATAGTCCATTTATCGAGAAAGGCTTTAAGCTATATAACATCACGCTGCGAACAATAGGAGGGAAGGCGCGGACGAAGTCGCGCGCAACAGCTAGTATTATATACTATCTTTATTTGTTGGTTGATGCTGCTTTGTATTCATATCACTAAATGATATTATTGTATATATTTTGTAATCCTTGACATGTATAAGCGTTAGAGGCCCTTAAAGCCTACTGGCAGTATAAATGTTTAAATCTTTGAATCAAACATTCAAGGATCTAAATATTGGACGCTCAACTTTAGTAAGAAGAGGTTAAATATATGATTTATATGAATCAACATGTGACAAATCCTACTACTATTATAAAGGCGAAAGTTTGTAAGTATGGATGTATGGATGTATGGATGTTTGTTACTCTTTCACGTAAAAACTACTGAATGGATTTGAATGAAACTTTACCACTATATAGCTTATACATCAGAATAACATATAGGCTATAGCTTATACATCAGAATAACACATAGGCTACAATTTTTGAGGTTTCTAATGTGAAGTCGTAAAAAAACACATTTTTTGCGCTTACATTGCAAACGCTGACTGAATCCTACAAGATCCTACAAGATAGATCAAAACAATGTACTACAGTATTGTACAACTTAAAAAGGTCTCCAAAAAAGTCCGTGATGGTATATGTTTATCTCTTAGGAATAACCCACAATAACCATTTTTTATCCTTTACTTTGTACGAGAAATAATGGCTTTTTACGAAGCGATTTTAAGCAATACAGTATTCTCTTTCACGTAAAAACTACTGAATGGATTTGAATGAAACTTTACCACTATATAGCTTATACATCAGAATAACATATAGGCTATAGCTTATACATCAGAATAACACATAGGCTACAATTTTTGAGGTTTCTAATGTGAAGTCGTAAAAAAACACATTTTTTGCGCTTACATTGCAAACGCTGACTGAATCCTACAAGATCCTACAAGATAGATCAAAACAATGTACTACAGTATTGTACAACTTAAAAAGGTCTCCAAAAAAGTCCGTGATGGTATATGTTTATCTCTTAGGAATAACCCACAATAACCATTTTTTATCCTTTACTTTGTACGAGAAATAATGGCTTTTTACGAAGCGATTTTAAGCAATACAGTATTAATTTAATAAAGATCAATATGGCTTTTTACAGCATGTAAATTAAATAAATATTTTCGAAGATATCACAGATTTAAAATGCAGAGTCATAGCAATTTCGGCGATAAATACCGTTTCGGTGATAAATACCGGCAGCGGTGCCAGGCGAACGGGGCGTGGGGGGAGCGGGGTAGGTGCGGTGGGGAAGAAGTGGCTCATCGCTGAGTGCGCGACCCGAACGCGGGCAGACGCATGAGGGCAGACGTCGTTGACGGTTGTGTCCGTTTTGGGAATTTTCAAGGTACTAGCGATTTGATAAAAACGTATGGTCGCCTACTTTAAGTAATATAGGCCTAAGGTTAGTTATTGCCAGGTTTCTTTTTGGTTAGGAGTTACACGTACAAAAAGATACTTCATTTTGACCCAACAACTTGCCATTCAATTTTAAACGCCTGCAGTTCCCATTAAAAGTCGCATTTTCAATGACGATCAACAAATCGCAGGGTCAAACCTTGAAGGTAGCAGGCCTACATTTGGGCACGCCATGTTTTTCTCACGGTCAGCTCTATGTGGCTTGCTCACGTGTTTCCAAAGCGAAGAATCTGCATGTTTATGCTGAAGGAAAAAGATCGTTAAATGTAGTTTATAGGAGCATACTGCAGTAGCTACCTATAGACCTATGATTAGGGCTCTGCAGTGCTTAGTTACCGTATTTCTTACTTATTACTAGACTAGACGGGACGAACCTGAAGTCCACGCGAACGAAGTCGCGGGCAAAAGCTAGTTGTTTTTATAAGACTTTCTTTCACGGACTAAGTGCATAAACAGGAGTCCATAACCATACCATAATCTTAGGATTTTCTAAGATAATATCTTTTTACTTATTCCACAAATAATAGCTAAGTAACGGACCAAAGCTCCCTCTTCACCCTCAGAGGATTGATATCCGGGAAAAAAGTATTTCAATCTGTTTTTGTCGTTCAACTGGATTGGAAATATCGCTATATATAACTTTCCTATACCAATCGGATAAACGTTTATAACGTGCAGGAAAAATATATTTGAAACTAGAATTTTGATGTCATGCCATACCGGCGAAGTAGGTGAAACAAAACAACCACTATTACGTAGACCGATATCTATAGTTTGAATGTAACTGGGTTCCCTTGGTCAGGTACCTCTTACTTACCACAATATTAAGTTACAAATAAACCAGGTACCATACAAAGTTGGAACAAAACTACTTCAAGCAACTGAAGAACCAAATACCCAATTAATAACGCCTATTTTTCGTTGCAACCCGTTTAAACATAAGACTTTCTTCAATTGGCTCATATCATTAAATTCGACGGGCAAGTTTTGGTGTCGTCCATATTAGGTTGAGCCCCAATTTGTAAGAAATGACGTTGAAGAGAAGTTCTTATTATATTGGATGCCTGGATGGTCAGAGTGTGTAATTTACAGTATTTAGTTGAGTAGGATACTATAAGTAGGTACCTACGTACGATGGTCGATCTCTAGTTTGGTATAATCGGTGTTGGTTTCAATGCTTTTAGTTTTAACGTAACTATATTTAGAAAAGATTCATGTCCGCCTAGTGCTACGGGCTAGGCTCGTAGGCCGTAGCCACGTATTCGCCGTATGTAGCGCTTAGTAGCTACGAACAGAGTATCCGATGATAGGGTTCTCGGCGCTGATTTTTTTAAAGAGATTCCAGCCTTACTTTATTTGACCTTTTTGATTACCAAAAAAACTTTTTTTTTTAATTTTTATTTATCCTCTTATAGCCCTTAAAGCCGTTAACAATAAAATTGCGTTCACATATTTGTGGTCATTTTGTCCGTGTACACTATATTTTCTAACTCGACTATATGAAACAAAACATGGGCCATAAAAGATCAATAGTAAAAAGACTTCTTCGTTAAACCCTCTTAAAATAACCAAGCCAAAAATTGATTCCTATGTGCGTATTAAATTTAAGTAAATAATACTTTTAATTTGATTACTTCCGTACCATCGCTACTCATATTAATGTATAAGAAAATCAACCGTGTACTGTCCACAATGAAACACTTTTATGATAAGTGTCATAATACAGAAAGAATGTTCCAGACGATACAAAGGAAGTCTGTACTACAAAGTATTATTTTTGACAGTACCTATCTTATGGTAAAACAACGACATCCGAAAATTTATAATTATAACCCCTATAATGCACAACTTTATTTATTTGCGAAAATGAACTGTGATATACAGGGTGATTTCGGGGTCGTGGATCAAGAATCAGTTTTCAGACTTGGTATCTGTTAGCCATTTCAAAAAAAATGTAGTGACGCGAATTAAACGCATTTCACTTTTAATTTATTTTGATGACAAAAATACAAAATCATCAAAAAACATGGCTACCCTTACTCTCTTTGACGGATAGTATGGAGAGTTAGTCGGGTAGGGTGACCAAATTGTATAAAAACATTATTTCCTATTAGAATTTGAACAAAAAAGATAATTATTTGAGTTATAAACCGTCATACCGACTGTGACGTGGTCTACTTTGAATTCTTGACCATGTGCAATCATTCCGGATCACGACCCCAAAATCACCCTGTATATCGGGGTTTATTCTAGAGAGAAATAATTTAAAAAAAACAAGCAATAGTTTTCAAGATTTATTTGTTATCTATTTTCAACATGTGGATTTGTGGAACTCCATGCACACTAACATAGTTACTTTGATATTCTCAGAAAACAGAAATATACTTTACTAGCATAAATAAGAAAACATATTTTAATACCACGACGATAGCAAACAAGCACGACAGACGCTTGTGACGCCATAGGAACAACGAGGAGCTAATCGACCCTATATTCATCACTCCAACAGCGCGTTGATTGATCTACCCGTTATTTAATATAGTTACAGGCAAATTGAAGAGTACTGAAAATAATCGAAAATTCCTTTGTCGGGTAAGTTGAAAGACTGGTTTATATTTTAATGTTCGGAATATTTTAATAACGACGACTACTGAAACATTCCTGTGCTCCGTTCGTTAAAAATCTCGTAGTACTTGTCTATAGTAGCGAATACAGGTACAGTAGAGTTCCTAAATATATATATTTATGCACGGAAAAAGTGCCGAAAAATATATAAACGCGACTAATTATAAAGACACAGTCCGCAAAGAACATAGAAAGTGGGGCTATGCTGGGAGTTTCTCTACGTGAGGAATGAGGCCACCTGCAGCAGAACCAAAGTAACCGATATAGCTCTTGACTTATGTGGCAGTGGGCGAGCACATAGCACGTAGAACCGATGGTCGTTGGGGAGAAAAAAATCTTGAGTGGTGACCATGTACCGGAAGGCGCAGCGTGGGCAGACCCCCCAAAAGGTGAACTGATGACGCACAAGATAGTCTATCCGTCTCTTTTCGTGTGTACCCATTAGATAGAGACGGATAGTCTATCTCACGTGCGATATAGCTCGCGCGCCGTCTTTTGCTAGCCGTGCTGGTAGAAGTTCGTGGGAGTCCGCTAGATGCTGGTGGCGCAGGATCGGGCATTATGGCACTCTTTGGGGGAGGTGTATGTCCAGCAGTGGACGTCCTTCAGCTGGTATGACAATGATGATGATTAATTAATTATCAAAGACATAATAAGGTTGAAACTCCCACCATAGCCAGAGGGCAATGGAGAGCCATTGCTCTTTGGGTGACTTTGAGCCTGCTCATGAGGCCCATAGTTAAGCGAACACGTTTCAGTGCCATATGCCATCATCGGCAACACGCACTGGTCAAAGACTCGTCTTGGGACACTGTGGAATATTGAACGAGATGATGTGCCGTAGATTCCCGAACACTGCCTAGCCGAGTCGTGTGCAAATAATACATACAAATAGTTAAATAACAACTAAAATTAATACAATACTGTTATTCTAAAATGTATGCATATATGGCTTTACAATGTTACAGCTTCGTTGTATGTTTAACTTTAACATGAATCCCGAAAGCTCCGAAGCTAGAGGTCCCGGGTTCGAATCCCGGCCAGGGCATTTATTTGTGCATTTTTCACGGATATTTGTTCTTGGGTCTTGGATGTTTAGTATGTATTTAAGTATGTATTTATCTATATAAGTATGTGTAGTATAGAATGACTCATACCTTAGACCACCTAGCTAAGACCACCCACGTCGATTTAATAAATAAATTGTTCATTTTCTCAATGTAATATGATACACTTGACGAAGCCGACAATAACAACCTATTTTCTTTAACCTTGTACTATGAACTGATGCATGCAAACAAAGGAATGATTTTCCTATAAAACCCGCCGCTTTCTAAGACAATAAACATTATTACTCCGACCGTCTTAAGAGTTTCATTTCTCTATGTAACTCCCTATCACTCCATCACGACTCCTGATACTTCATGGCGACCCTGCCAGTCGGGCTGCCGTCCGGCAGCCCTAGAAACGAACTATAAGCACGCCAGATGATCCTGCCCGCAGACCAACCAGCTCCACTGCGCCAGCCAGCCAGCTCTACTGCGCCAGCCAAAGTCAGAAATAGCCAGCTAACAAATATGCGTCATTTTTATGAACGCAATTTGGATAAAAAACTAGAAGACAACGACACAGCTGTAATGAAGATGCAGAACTACAAACCAGCTGATCCTGCCCCATGCACCAATCCAAGGAACAAGCCGCAACAACGACTGTACCCACCACCGCCGCTCTCACCCGTCGCTAGAATGGTTGAAGCAATTTTATCAGGCGCCGCACATAAGCAATTCTACTTGAAGAATGGCCAGTCCAAATACGAAGACCCAGCAGCCAACAGCAGCAGCAACCCCCACAACCCAGCTGACCTGAAGCAATGGCCACCGCTCCGACAACCGCGCAGCAGCCCTCGCACGAGCACAACTACCAAGCGCCGCACGCAAGATTACAAGAAAAATCAAGGAAAGAAGGTACAAAATTAAGACATTTCTGTATCTATAATTTTTTGTTTACTTAAGCTAATAATAATAATGTAGTAACTTAGCATATTAAACGTAGATTTTAATTTCAATAATAAGCTAAAAATAGAGGCTTATTTTAATATAAACAAATTAAACAAAAAAAATAACATATTATAAAAATAATAATACAGTAAAGTTTGTAAACAAATAAATAAAACGAATAATATAATAAACTATGGGAAAAAAAAAAAAAATCAAATAAGTTAATAGTAAAAATGATATAGGGAAACAAAATAATAAGAATTAACATTTAATGCCGCTTGATGACAAACCAAAACAGAAAAACATGCATGTTTAAATCAAAATATACCAAAATAATATATAAAAACTCAAAACAAAATAAAACGCCAAATAGGATTAAAATGATCCACGCGGAACTAATAATATAAATATATATTTATATTTAATCAAGCATTTCAGAAAATAAAAAAATCAAAACAAAAATAAAAATACGAAAGTTATAGCTTTACAAAAATGAAGAAAAATAATTATAAAATTTAAAGTAAATATTCTGAACAAAAATATAGACAAAGCAAAAATAAATACGCGTTTTAAAATCAAAATAACTATAAAATGAAAAATAAAATCAAAAATCCTTCAAATAATTTAATAACTGTTCAAAAAAATAAATATATAAAAAAAGAATTAACCAAAATGAAAAACTAACCAAAATGTAGAAAACTGAAATTATTTCAAAATGGTGCACATAAGATTTTCACTAGATAATCAGCCTGATCAACTGAGAGTCGTTGTAAATCTTATATGTATCAGAAAACAAAACATAAACAAATAAAAATAAATCTATCGAAAAATTAGCCAAAACATGGTAAATGAAAAACATGACCGTCAGTAAATCCTTAGCGCAGGTATTTTTTTTTTAATACAAAAAGTACCATTGCAAAGCGCCTTGGACACCAAGAATGTCAGGTGTTAAAACAACTGTCTGAAAGGTACCACCTACCTATAAATGAATACGTACTACATACAAGTACAAAATAAAAATAAGTAATACCATAATTTCCGGTAACCCGAAAGTTGCCGTTGAGTGAATAAAATGACTATGTCCTATACAAATATGTGCAAAAAAAAAAAAAAAAAAACGCTATCAACGGAAAACCCGAGTGGAACCATTGAGCGTAAAATAGCAAGGTACTACGGGAATAAGGCAGACAGATCTCCTTAGCGTAGGTATTTTTTTTTAAATAAAAAGTACCATTCAAAAACGTTTTGGATACCCAGTCTTATGCTAGGGTTTAAAGCTACTGTCTGGAGGTATATACCCACCCAAGGTAGATACTGAAGCCATGGCACCCAATCAGGATTCGATCGAGCATCAATCATGAGGACAATTGGTCATAATAATATATGTAAGCTATCTACCAAGGTCAAACGCCTAATAAGAGGTATATTTGCGCGCCTATTTTATTAAATCCTTATATCCCAGTAATAAAAAGGGTCGGCCGGCCAAAAAGTTATTGCATGCCAAGTACCAATTTTCTTCAAATAATACTGAATAAAATGCACATTACAATGTCACAAGTAAAATGTTAAGTGACAAGCACAAAAATATGTTAACGGACGTCAAAATGGCTAATCAGAAAAAATAAATACGTAGACTTAACAGTCACAAGAGATATGAGCTCATAAAAAGAAAACCAAATAAACATAAAACGAATATAAAGTACGTACGAAACCCGCGGAAGGAAAAAATAAACATTTAATAATATTTCACCATAATTATTAATGACGTAAAATCAAAATGGCCTAAACCACGAAAATAAAATATACTTACTTAATAATAAAACTTCAATCTAATACAAAAAAAAAAATATAATTATATATAAATATACGCAAATATAATAAATTCAGAACCTTAAAAATAAAAAGCGTCGTCATCAAAGCGAGCATACAAGTTTAATAAGTTAATAAATAGTTAAAAAAAAAAAAAACAGTTCATATAAAACAATGCAAACGAATAAAATAAAAACCTAAATTAAAATACAAAAGGAAATCTCAAAATCAATCAAAATCAAAGCACTTATAAGACCATACCAGTGTCAAATTTTAAGTTAAAATAAACAAATAATAATAATAAATACACCACGTTGATCCAAAACCGTAATCATCGAAAAAATTAAACTATAAAATGAAAAAAGTATAATCAAAAATTAAAACTTCACCGTAACAAAAACATATGCTTACACGAACTTTTAAAAAATCATATAAAAAAAAACATATGGGATTCATATAAAATTTTCCTAAAATAAAAAGGGGTACTTTAATAAAACAAACGCGGAAAACAAAATCATTAAAAAACATTTTTTATGCACCTACGAATCTAAAATAATCAAATTAAAACACCATACACTGAGTATAAAATCAAAACTTAAAAACAAGCCCAGAAACGTCTCCACTAAAAAGTACACAAGCAACCTTTTTTTTTTAATTATTAAATTCCCGGTAAAGAAACGTATAAAGTACCGAACAAAACAACGCAATGAAAAATACTTATAAAAAAAAAATGAAACAATCAAAAATAAAAAATATACAATTCAAAATGAAAAACAAATGGGAAACTATAACTAATTTATTAAAAAACTCACCGAACAGCGTCGATACCACGCGTACAACACATTTACTAACACTTCTCACTTTTTTTTTTGAAACATATATTTATCACGTCACATTGTATATAATTTTATATCACAAAAAGTCAAATTAAATCAGCAAATAATAATAATACGTGTATACAGTCCCAAAACTTCACAACCGGAGCGTCAAATCGCTCATTGCAACTAAATGAATAAATAAAATCCAAGCCATCACTGCGACCTACTTAATTGTAACATAACACCGGGATGCAGTTCAGAGAAATACTATATTCCAGACCCAAAAGGCGTAAGAGTACACATTAAGACAAACACAATATGACTTATATACAATACATACATTACATTCCAACCGCAAATAGAATACGAAAGAAAAACATCACTACTAAAAAAAGGACCCCACGCAGTATAAAAAAAATTATAATTTAAATATCAACGAATCCCATATCAAAAATCAAAAACTACTTAACTTAAAACATAAAACCCCAAAAAAAAAACCTAATATAAATAAGCAGTTTACAGTAACCGGTAATAAGTAAGATCACATATGTATAGACACATATGTATTATTAGTATTAATGTTTAATAGTTAAGAATATTATTTATATCTCATAAGTAAAAGTGCCATCACCAACACAGTTGACTAAGCAGTTCATGAGCCTTAATGCAACTAGATAAGGACAGTTTTTCAATGCGCTACCAGGAAACATCATGCACTTTGAGAGAACCAGTGTAAGTCTGACCTATGATGAAACGTAGACACAGCGCAAGCCAGTATCAAGTTGCAGTAAATGAATTGAACAGGCGAACCAAGATATACTGTGAATAACATACCATATGTATGGTGTGACGACAATAGTACGCAGTAGTTATTTTTAGCATTACATAAGTTTATATTATAGTAAATAAATAGATGTCTGTTTTAAACATTCAAATAAGACAGAGCACATTACTTTAGCGAAATAAATGTATATCTACTTATACATTTTAAAGTTATATATAGAGAAAATTTTAATAAATAAAAGAAAAATAAATTATAAAAAAATGACCGTTTTACGACCAAATTGAATCAATTACATTAAAAACTAAGCTAATGCCTAAAATATGGCCCAAAAATATGTATATGTATTTTGATCACAATCCTTTAATGTATTATGCTATAACGCCAAAATTCAGCAAATTTAGACTAATCAAATATGCATATTAAAAATTAATAATTATAATAATTTCATAGCTAGTAAATGAAAAAAAAATAAGAACCAAAAACCAATGTTCATAAATTTAAGAAATCTAACTTCATATAATTATCACATAAATTTTACTAATATAATAATATGTAAAATGGACCCTAAGCCCAACTTTTTAATAAAAATTGTAACCAACACATACTGTACGCAATAATAACATAGAATCAACATTAACCGAATATTGCACTTAGATACTTAGTATCTCATTCAGTAAAAAAAAAAAAAGCATGTATTCAATAACTAAGCATATAAAATTGTAAAAAAAAACTGTAATTAAAGTATTAAAATTAATGTATTCCAAAATCAACATTCAAGATATTATAAGCATAATTTCGAAAAACAAATGCAAATGTATAAGACATAACTTTAGTACTAAGTATAATTAATTGTTTCAATGTATAACCTATAGATATAAGCAAGCAACAGATATATTTTTTCCTTATGTAAACTTAGAAATTAAGAATAGCAAATAATGTTCAGTTTTTTTTTAATTATATATTACACATTTGTATAAACATTCATCAAAAAAAAAAAAAAGGATAAATTTAAGTAAACTAATAGTAATATTATAACGACAAAAACAGTCTCCATCTATTTTTGTCTCAAAAAAAAAAAGGAAGGTCGTGTAGTATAGAATGACTCATACCTTAGACCACCTAGCTAAGACCACCCACGTCGATTTAATAAATAAATTGTTCATTTTCTCAATGTAATATGATACACTTGACGAAGCCGACAATAACAACCTATTTTCTTTAACCTTGTACTATGAACTGATGCATGCAAACAAAGGAATGATTTTCCTATAAAACCCGCCGCTTTCTAAGACAATAAACATTATTACTCCGACCGTCTTAAGAGTTTCATTTCTCTATGTAACTCCCTATCACTCCATCACGACTCCTGATACTTCATATGTATATCGTCGTCTAGTACCCATAGTACAAGCTTTGCTTAGTTTGGGACTAGGTCGATTTGTGTAAGATTGTCCCCCAATATTTATTATTTATTTTTATTTATTTCATATCATAATAAAACTGCAATTTCAGCAAACAACATTTGTTGAAATATTAATGTTTATTCAGAAAAAACATGTGAAATAACAAAATAGAAATTACTCTAAATTAAAAATAATTAAAAATAATTAAAACTAACCTATAAAAAATCTAAATGTGGCCCCTTAGGCAGGGTGCCCATCATGCAGGCAGCATTCCCGCGCTGAATTGCAATAGCGATTCTTTGTGCAAGAAAGCTGCCCGCACGAGGATCGCCTGTTGCCTCCCGCAAACGTTTGCTGAGCATCCTGTGAAGTCCACGCGCGCCTTTGCCCCACGAGCCGAGAGTCTCGACACCGAATGCAGCGAACTCGTATTGGGTGCCGAGACACTCGTATTTGGTGGCCTTAAGCCGTTCTCGAGCGTCTGCCGCTGCCCCGGCACGTCTGCTGGTCGATGTGAGGTAGGACGCAGACAAAGTGTCGGCACATGTGGCGTCCCACACTAGAGCGCGACCCATCCTCCATGGAATTAAAGACATCCCGTCAGGGCGCTTGCCATCGCCCCGCACGATCTGGGGCTCCAGAGCAGCGGGAACGTTGGCGCTGATGAGCGCCCTTCTCAGGATGTCGTTGAGTGCGGCGTGGCGGGACAGGCGGCCGGCGCCGAATGAACAGGCAAGCCTATGATGGCCCAGACGATCGACAGGGGCCCCACAGGATGCACAGTTGTGGTCCACACAAACATCAACCCCGAGACGGAGACCAACGGCTAGGCGAAGTGTATCCGGGTCGATGAAAGTACCGGTGTTAGCTGATGGATAGGCATGGAGCCAGTGACCCGACTCTGGGCTTGAAACAGCTAAGAGCCTGGCCCGGTCCCTGCCTATCGCGCTTTCGATTAGGGAGCTTACTCGTAGAGTTGAGGTGGAGGCTAAGTTTTCCCAGGCCTTTTGTATTTTGGGACGCGAAGGAAAATTTGGACTCGGTCCAGCTAGCCAGGCATTCGAGGCTTCAACCAAGCACGCAATCTCGCAGTTTGTAACCGGTGAGTTCTTAAGTATTTTACCTGCAAGATTAGATGTGCTGTGGATTGAAGCCAAGAATGCCGGCAGGGCTATATCAGAAATTTTACGGGTTCCCAAACCTCCATACCTAATCGGTAAAGAGGCTTGGGTCCAAGCCTGCTCGCTAAAACGGATATTGAGGATGGATTCAATTTGGGATTTTAGAAGCAGATCGATAGGTCGAACCAAATGAGGGAATTTCCAAATGGGACAGCAGCGCAGCAGGTAAGTAAATTTAGGAATAAGGAGGCAGAACTTTAAAACAAACAGGGCAGAATGACTACTAATTTTTGTAAGACGTTCCGAATGATCATTAAATTTAGAAATTGATTTGTTTAAGAGGGGAGGGATGACTTCATCAAAGATGGGTGACCCTAGGAGATGTAGACTGACTTTATTCATGATTTTAATATTTATTTATTTATTTGATATCATAATAAAACTGCAATTTCAGCAAACAACATTTGTTTGTTATTTCAATGATTAATGTGCTAACAAAGAAAAAGAAATCCCCTGCAGGTCGAAAAAAAACTTGTGATTATTAATGTGCTTACGAAGAAATAACTGAAATTTTCCTTAGTACGCAAAAAACGCAACTCAAAGCAAAACTTCGTAACAAAACTAAAGTACAGTCGACAAGAAAAGTTTTACTCCGAGTTTTGTTGTTAGGCACTTTAGTGCATTATAGATATTGGAGACTTCATTCGCTACGTGGAATAGTGATATGGATTAGGTTGTTAGAGTTCCGTTCCAAAAATGTACAAGAGAACACCTACGTACGACTCTGTCCGTCTGTCTGTCCTATTGTTAAATATCTCAGGAACGACTTATGCTGTTAATTTGAAATTTGATATAGTTTTAAACAAGGCCTATTTATGAGCGTTTTTTTAAAAAAAACTTATTTTTTACAAAAAATACCTACCTATATGAGAAAGAGTAAAAATTGTAAGTCTGGTTAGTAACTTAATTTGAACCTTCTGAAACTATACGTTTTTCTTTTAATAAGATTCAAATATGATTTAGGAATGAAAAGTAAGTCTAGTTCTATCCCTAAAAACTCCACGGTGACCTCCATTTGCGCTCTAATGCATGCAGCACTTGCAACTCCATGACCCATTTAGTCACCTTTTACGATAGGCGAGAGAAACCGTATACCTATTCTATCAAAGGTTACTAAGAGAAAATTTTGAAATGATTGTACATATTATTATGATTAGTATTCTAGGTTTTTTTTTTGTAATCATCAAAATACCTTATAACAAAATCAAAGCCGCACTTAACCGGAATTTTTTGTTCTCTAATTTTGACCTATTTTCCCAATCGAGAATGCAAACAAAATAAATTGACTTTTCGATAGTATAAACAAAACGGCAAGAAACGGTCTGTTGTAAGTATCAAATGGTAAAATACTTGTTTGAAAACAATATTATCGCAAGATATATTGAGAGCCTTGAACAACACTCCTGGAAATTAACAAAACTCAAATAATCCAATTGAAAAGTAATATCTAAAGAAGAACAAAGTGTCAACTCCACACTTCCTATGACAAATTAATACCGGGTCGGATTTAGGCATGTTCAGTATCATGTTTCTAATTCATTGCGAGGGATTGTTTTCTACCTAGAGATTTATAATAACAAGAATTTGTGTCTTTAGGCGCCGTCTCGCTACCGACGATGCCCTAGGTTCTCAGTTAGATTTTATATACCTATTTTTATTTTAACTTGTATTTTTAGGTTAGATGTTATGGCCATGTTATGCGACGAGACGAAAACTATTCAGTGAGGAGGAAAGCTCTGAGTATCCCAAGCCACCCCAGAGGAAAAGGAAGACCAACTGCAACGTGGTGGTCTAATGTCGAAAAGGAGATGAGGACACTAAACTTAACCTGATCACTCGGACAACCCAGGATAGAATATCCTGGCGCCAACCCCTAGTAGGCTCGACCCCATCTAAAATGGGAAATGGGCTGGACAGAGAAGAAAGATTTTATATCATTGGCAACAGCCTCTTGGCAGAAGATTGTTGCAGTGACCGTTTATTAAGAATCCAAAACACATTACTGAACTTAGCCATTCTAAATTAAAATCTGTAGTAAAACAAACACTTATTTCAAAAGCATATTATAAGGTAAACGATTACATCATGGATAGGGATGTTTGGCAGTGATAGTGTCCTGCATAGTTAATCTATCGCAAAAATAGGTTCTCTACTGTAGCATTGTTATTTTGTAGTAGCTGAGACTGTAATTTTATATTTAACTATACAATTATATTGTTTTGAAAAAATTACACCTCGCCGAGTTTCTTACACCGGTTCTTCTCGTGGCAGAGGTTTATTTTTCTGAACCGGTGGTAGTTTATTGACGTTCATAGTTGCATGTCATATGCCTAATTTGAAGAATAAACTACTTTTACTTTTTACTTTTAATCTCTCGTCCACCGCCGTTCTATGCGCCGTCGGAGCTGTGGCCAAAGTGTATCACAGCACGACACTTTCTGCTAAAGAGATTGCAGGTGAACGGCGAATTTGTTGATGGCTCCTGTGCAGTGTGAAGTCTTCTGTTTTACATTATCGAGGCAGGTTTTGTCATGCTTCGCTACGCCATCATCTAAAAGTTCACGCCTTCACGCCACTCCAGTCTTATAAGGGCGTCGGTTTCCCAGGTGTTTGGCTCGATGCCAAAAGACAACATGTCTCGCTTGCAGGAATCCGAAGTATCGGGCATCGTCTACAATTTTACTTAGCATCATTCCATGTGTAACACATGACTTAGCCACCGCAACCTTCGCTGTTTAAGGGTGGCAGTAATACTGCTACAGTTGAAAAGCAGTTGCACTTTTATATAAATACTAACTGTCCCGGCGAACTTCGTACCGCCTCCGACACGTTGCGTACAAAATGTATGAGAATTTTTTTTTTCGTTAATTTTTCTGATATTTTATTAGTTATTCTGCGGAGCAAACACGAATCCAAAATATCATAAAAATTGGCCCAGCCGTTCCCAAGTTATAAATAAAGTAAAGTAAAAGTAAAAAAGCGTTCGAACAAACCCAACTTTGTTTTATAAATTAAACTAACTATTCAAAAACTTAGGCTCAGTTTAAAGAGAAATAAAGTGAAAATAAGGCTACTATGCTTATACGCTACTGACGTGCCATTGTTACTTTTGCGTTAACAGTGGTAGACTTATTAGCGCATTTGGAGTACGGGCAGTAGCCTTTGTAATATCCTTGCATAGTCGAACTTACTTGAACACTCAAGGGGCTTATCATCTTTGTACCTTGTCGCATACGTCATGTTTAAACTGTAATACTAAAATTACAACGGTTCTCCAGTCACAAATGTTATGTCCAGCTACTTATGAATTCGACTGTACATGCACACGATGCCATTTCAATGTTGGAACTGAGCTCGAAAGCTTTAAACTTAATTAAATGGAACACTCAAAAGGACTTGTCCACAAACATTAGGACTTGTGTACACGACTGTATTTTCACAGATCTCCCTTTCTGCAATACCGGGGGTCGATATGAGAATTTCTCCTATTATAATTTAAAAAAAAAGTAGTATATGGTCGCCGTAGAGGTCTCTTAATACGAATCCGAGGTAAAATTTGGAAAAAGTCGCAGCCATATTGATTTTCTTCATTTCCTTCCCTATTTCGTATGGCACGGTGTACAGTGAATCATACTTAAATAATTCATTGACTAATTTATAAATTAAATTGATATCAACTAGAAACGTTACTTTTATATTCAAATTTTAACTAATATTGGTTGGGATTGAATTGACGTTTAAATTTTTTCCATTAATTTGAAGTTAAAAATATTCATTAACAACGTTTTTGCTTAATAACACCACTATGCCGGCCCAAGGACGTCCACTGCTGGACATAGGCCTTCCCCAATTTCATGGGAAGTAAATGCCATAATCGCCACGCTTGGCATGCGGGTTGGCGATCGCAGTATCTCCACCGCACTCCAGGGATGCTGCTGCCCATCCCACGGTGGTCTTGGTAATATATTTTTAGGACATACCTGGGTCCATTTTTTAATAGAAAATTAGTTTATAAATTAGTTTATACACTATACTTAAATATCGCATTTCACAACTAAAAGACAAGATCCAAAATATATGAAAAAGCAATAACTAACAACTTTGACGTTTCGATCAAATAGGATCACGTACCCTTTGTACCAAGGGGCGAATCTGAACTTTTCCTTTGATACTTAATCCTTGTCTGAAGCAAAAGAAAGAAGTTTGGAAGTTTTATTGATCACTCAAGTGTTGGGTTTACTCAGAGTGTGATAGCGTTGAAGACATATATGTACCATATTATTAATGAAATGTGTGTGGAACGAAGCGTTTAGAAGTCAACTTAAGATCTGATATCATGCATTACCGTAAAACGGGGTGAGTAGGATTCGCGGGGAGAGGTGGGTTATGAATGGGGAGAGAAGGTTTGAGAGGGGGGTGAGAAGGGATTTTAAGGCTTCTGCTACAAAAATAATGTATGGAGCTATAGTAATACGCATAATAAAAAAAAAACGATCCAACATCTTCCAAAATCACCTTTGTATGAAAACCCCTCTCAACCCAACTACGAGGCACTACGGGGTGAGGTGAATTTTCCTCTTTATCGTCAAAGTTATGAAATGGAACTACCCAAAATAATATGAAAACTAAAATACAAACGTCCGGAACACTTATTATATACACCATTCAGTTTTCATATGTAAAAATAAACTGTTATCGAGGTTTGAATTTCAGTTCTGACCCTACTCACCCCATTTTTCGGTACTTTCTAAGATGTTGACGGCTGCAATTTCCCATTATCGGACAAAGTCAGAGCACTATATAATCTTGTTACAAGACCAATTAATTAAGAAACTAAAAAACCTGACTGCGTATCTGTGTAATTTGGAATTTTGAATCCTTCCTTTTTTAATTAGATACTAGCGTTTGCCCGCGGCTTCGCCCGCGTACTAAGCGTAATTTTTAACCATCTACAAAAAAGAGGTACTCTGTTTGACCCGTATGTATGTACTACAGGTCACTACGTGCCGGTATGTGGTGTTGTGTACCTGGTGGTTTTACCTCTGATTCGTATTAAGAGACCTCTCGGACACGGATCCTTGAAGGATCCTTGATTATGGTGAAACATAATTTGAAATGTAAAGAGCGTAAAGATATTGTTGACATGTCTGTCGAGCGTCACATAGAACTCTCTTGTGTGGAGTTAGACCAATTTATAATTATATGCGTATACAGGCCCCCATCGGCGGATTACAGTCTATTTGAGACAGTGATGGAAGAAGTGCTCAGCAGTATTTTTAAGAGTACAAAATGCGTTATTGTTTGCGGTGATTTTAACGTTAACTTACTTGAGAAATCGCCCATGAGTGTGAGTCTAGTGAATACTTTTAAATCTTTTAACCTGGTGAACTTGTTTTGTGAGCCAACTCGCATTACAGCAACCAGAGCTACATGTATAGATAACATTTTCAGTAACAAGGATGCGATTAGTAAATTTATTATAAACAACTTAAGTTCTGACCACTGTGGACAACAAGTCGCCTTCAGCGGGAAAACTGATAAAGTTCCACGACACACTATGTGCAGACCTATTTCTGAAAAGAGCTTAGATTTATTCAATCGTAATATAATGAAACGATTATGTTATCTTCCACTCACTCAGGAAAGCCCTGACCGTTTGTGTACTCGATTGTTTAATTGTATCAAAACGGAATTCGATGTCTGTTTTAATTTGAAGAAGATTCAAAGCAAGTTCAAGACTAAATTTAGCGACTGGGCTACGCCAGACATTCACGAGAAGAGGCGCCGACTCTATGACTTGTATGATTCAAGAACTACTGATAAAAGGCCGGAATTTCTAGAGTATGTTAAGAACTACTCAAAATCTTTTAAGTTAATGTGTGTCGCTGCTAAAGCCGATTACTTGTCAAAAAAGATCCAGAACTCTAGTGATAAGATTAAAACTGTATGGCAAGTTATCAACAATGAAACTGGGAAAAGTAAGTTAAAAGATGCGCACTTCAGCCTGCGAGTCGATGATACTCTAGTGAGTTCTGACCACGAAGTAGCAGATCATTTTGAGCGGTTCTTTACTAATGTACCCGTCGAGACCACGAAATCTTTGAATTCATCACCAGATGTCGCTGAATCGTTATTGAAAGAAAATGTAACAGAATGTACAGAAATCTTTAGCTTCACTGACGTGACCCCCACATTATAATTAAAGCATTTAAATCATTAAACTTAAAAAAGACTGAAGATCTTTGGGGCCTTTCTGTAAAAGTATTACATTCCATTGTAGAATCAATCGCACCTTTCTTAGCTGATATTTTCAATAAATGTATTGAAACTGGAGTTTTTCCTAACCTGATGAAACACAGTAAAATCATCCCGTTGTTTAAATCAGGATCAAAAACTGACCCTACCAACTTCAGACCAATCTCAATACTACCGGCATTAAGCAAAGTTTTTGAGAAACTTATTCTTAATCAGCTGATGTCCCATTTTAATCGCAATAAACTACTCAATAGCAATCAGTTCGGGTTCACTAGAGGTCGCTCCACCACTGATGCCGGTGTGGTACTAATTAAACATATTTTTGATGCCTGGGAAGAGGCTCAAGATGCTATTGGAGTGTTCTGTGATCTATCAAAGGCATTCGATTGCGTTAATCACGAGAATTTAATTAGAAAGTTAAGCCATTATGGGATAAGAAACGGTTCCCTTGACCTTGTTACATCGTATCTGTCGGAGAGAACTCAACGGGTAGTCATCAACGGGACTCAATCTGCAGGGACAACGGTTGCTCTTGGAGTTCCTCAAGGATCAATTCTGGGCCCATTTCTGTTTCTAGTTTATATTAATGATTTACCAAACCTTGTAAAAGATAAACATGATATAGTGCTATTCGCAGATGATACGTCGCTTATCTTCAAGGTAGACCGCAAAGACAAAAACTTTGACGGTATTAATGAGGCACTAGGTACTGTTGTGAACTGGTTTACAGCAAATAATTTGCTTTTAAATTCCAAGAAAACAAAGTGTATCAAATTCACTATGCCTAATGTCAAGCAGGCAAACAATTCTAAGATCAAATTAAAGTCTGATGAAATTGAATTTGTAGATAGAACAGTGTTTTTAGGTGTCACCTTAGATTCAAAACTGCAATGGCATGCGCATATTGCCACTCTGGCCGGCAAACTTAGTTCTGCGGCCTATGCAGTAAGACGTATTAGACAGTTAACTGACGTTGAGACGGCTAGGCTGGTATATTACAGTTACTTTCATAGTGTTATGTCCTATGGAATCCTGTTGTGGGGAAAAGCGGCTGACATACAGACCGTCTTCGTGCTACAGAAACGAGCTGTACGCTCCATCTATAAACTTAAGGCCAGAGAATCTCTCAGGGAAAAATTTAAGGAGGCAAATATTCTTACTGTGGCATGTCAATACATTCTTGAAAATATTATGTATGTTCGAAAAAATATTCAAGAATTCAAACTCAACAGTGATATCCACGACTACAACACTAGAAGTAAACACAAGATTGCAGTGAAGGCCAGTCGTCTCCGGAAGATTAGCACGTCGTTTGTGGGGAACTGTATACGATTTTATAATAAAATACCCATCGATATAGTTAATTTTCCATTCAGTAAATTTAAGTCTCATATTAAACGTTATTTGTTAAGCCAGGCCTATTATACTGTCAACGATTTCTTAAATGACAAAAATGCTTTTAAGCCAGTGATAGTTAAATCCTGTTAGTTTTAATATACATATGCTTCACTTAGCATATTTCCTTGTATAAATAGCTCTGTCGTTTTATTTTATGAAACATGATGCTGTTTCTCGCCGAAGAGTCATTTTAATCTTTCACATTATTAATGTCCGGCAGCCTGAATATGTCATGCTCGCTTAAAGGGCTTTGCTTACGGCGGCGTCGTTGATCGGGTCGCCACCTTCCCTAACAGATGGTCGAGGGAGGCGATGGCTGAGATATGCGTCATACTCGTGATCGGGTGCTGTTTGTGGAGTCCGGTCTGTTCATGCTTGCAAGGGCAAAGTAAATACCTTAATACTAGTGTTATTTTATTGTATGTAGATTGACGAGAGACATAATCCTGTTCTGGATTAGTTTTATTGTTATTGACGCTTAGAGACCTTATACATCTCTAACAATATTAAGTTTACTTATTTTAATTTTACCGCTTAGAGATCATTTACATCTCTAAGGACTTTGAAATAATTGTATTTAATCGTATTTGGACGCTCAGAGACCATATACATCTCTGAGATATTATATTAAATTAATTTTATGTTGTTTATTCGGACAGATCGTATTCAATACGTCCTTAATATTTGTAAATTTATTTTTATTTAATTGTGAATCAGTATATTTTTTAAATCATTATTATTAAGTAAGATTGTCAGTTTTTTTTAATTGTATAAATTCACGCTTTGACTTGTAAAAGTGCCCTTGTGGCCTATTTGCAGAATAAATATTTGATTTTGATTTTGATTTTGATTTTGACTCAGATATCGATTTTGAACGAAACCGGGACGGAAATTAAGAAAATCAATATGGCCGCCTCTTTTTCGAATTTTTACCTCGAATTCATATTAGGGGACCTCTCGGACGCTCAGATATCGATTTTGAAATCGGGTTGGAAATGAAGAAAATCAATATGGCTGCCACTTTTTCCAAATTTTACCTCGGATTCGTATTAAGAATTCTCTTAACGCTCAGATATCGATTTTGAACGAAATCGGGACGGAAATGATAAAAATGAATATGGCCGCCACTTTTTCAAAATTTTACTTCGGCTTCGCATTACGAGACCTCTCGGACGCTCAGTTATCGATTTTGAACGAAATCGGGACGGAAATGAAGAAAATCAATATGGCTGCGACTTTTTCAAAATTTTACCTCGGATTCGTATTAGGGGACCTCTCGGACGCTCAGATATCGATTTTGAACGAAATCGGGACGGATATGAAGAAAATCAATATGGCCGTTATTTTATTCAAAGTTTAGGTACTTCGGATTCCTATTAAGAGTCCTCTCGGACGCTCAAATATCGATTTATGTCGAAATCGTATCAGACGGCACTGATTAATAAAACCACTTACAATACATTGAATCAAAAAAAGTTGTATCTTCATAGGGAACTCACGGCACTTGCCTTGCACCTTTAGACCTTATAAGGAACCTACATGCCAAATTTGGTATCTCTCGAACCAGCAGTTTGGGCTGTGCGTTGATATGTCACTCACTCAGTCAGCTTCTTCTTGCAATTTGGCACAAACTTTTAAAAGTTTTTATGTCCGCAATATTCAATTTCAAAATGAATGCCATTTTCGTAATTAACGACCCAAAAAACCATAAAAACGACACCCATATTAATATTTAGATATTGCAACCCCCTCCTACCCCAACAGAGGGGATGGTATTCCACGTCCTCCACGTGGGATTTCAAATCATTGTTATTTTCGTAATCAGCGACCCGATAAACCATAAAAACAATACCCATATCATTTTTCAGAATTTGTCTACACATTTCCCCCTTTTAGGGGTTGATTTCTCAAAAAACCTGAAACACTTATTTACTCATTTATCGTTAGAAATACTCCTGTGAAGTTTCGAATAAAATAATCCAACTAATCTTGATTCCCCATACAAACTTCGTACCCCGATTTCACCACCTTAGGGGTTGAATTTTAAAAAATCCTTTCTTAATGCACCTCACGACCTTATATGGAACCTACATACTAAATTTGGAATCTCTAGAACCAGCAGTTTGGGCTGTGCGTTGATATGTCAGTCACTCAGTCAGTCAGTTATTTCTTGAAATTAGGCACAAACTTTCAAAAGTTTTCATGTCTACAATATTAAATTTCAATATCGATGACATTTTTGTAATTAACGTCCTAAAAAATCATAAAAACGACACCCATATTAATATTTAGACATTTCATCCCCCTCGCACCCCAACAGAGGGATAGTATTTCACGCCCTTCACGTGTGATTTTAAAATCATTGTTATTTTCGTAATTAGCGACCCGATAAACCATAGAAACGATACCCATGTCGATTTTCAGAATTTTTCACCACATTTCTTCTTTTAGGGGTTGATTTCTCAAAAAATCTCAAACAGGTATTTACTAATTTATCGTTAGAAATACTAATGTGAAGTTTCGATTAAATAGTCCAACTAATCTTGTTACCCCATATAAACTTCGGATCCCCAATTTACCTTCTTAGGGGTTGAATTTTGAAAAATCCTTTCTTAATGCACCTTAAGACCTTATATGGAACCTACGTGCTAAATTTGGAATCCTTTGAACCAGCAGTTTGGGCTGTGCGTTGATATGTCACTCACGCAGTCAGTCAGTTTCTTCTTGCAATTTGGCACAATCTTTCAAAAGTTTTCATGTCCACAATATTAAATTTCAAAATCGATGCCATTTTCGTAATTAACGTCCCAAAAAACCATAAAAACGACATCCATATTAATATTTAGACATTTCATCCCCTTCGCACCCCAACAGGGGTGATGGTATTTCACATCCTCCACGTGAGATTTTAAAATCAGTGTTGTTTTCGTTATCATTGACCCGGTATATCATGAAAATATCATCATCACATATCATCTTTTTGCACATCCATACACATACAACCAAATCTGTAAGAAATTGGATATCAAATCTCTTTCAGTTTTTAGCGCCAAGAAAGCTGTAATGGAGTGGCTTTATATTTTATCGTATGAAGAGACGGAGTGCCTGGTGAAAGGTGTTGCATAAGGGCTTCTTCACTCTAAATAGAACATTCAACTCATATTCTATCCATGCAGGAACCACAAGAACACATACGCACACACCCTAACACGCACACACTCTCCATCTCACAGACACACACACACACCCCCACACACACGCGCACACACATACACACACACACACACACCACACACCCAACACACACGAAAACCAAATGCGAACACGGACTGCTCGCTAGATGTAAAGTTATAAGTTATTTTATTTTATTCTTTCTACTCGACTTTCATATCTCAATATCTTTAGTTTTGTTTAGAAATTAAGTAACATCATCCATAAACTAGTTTTCTCTTCTTCTTTTTCCAATGTGACTGTCCGGTAATCATAACTAGTAAGTAAGATTAAAAATATTGTTAATCCCTCTCGCAGACATCCAAAATACAGGCTCAGCCTAGTTTGGAGTCTGATAGATATACTGTGTAAAAACTTGTTTCTGTCAATAAACGATTTTGTTTTTTTTTGATAACATAACCCATGTCGATTTTTTAGAATTTGTCACCACCTTTCCCCCTTTTAGGGGTTGATTTCTCAAAAAACCTGAAACACGTATTTACTCATTTATCGTTAGAAATACTCCTGTGAAGTTTCGAATAAAATAGTACAACTAATTTTGTTACCCCATACAAACTTCGGACCCCCATTTCACCCCCCAATTTTGAAAAATCCTTTCTTAGTGCACCCCTAGACCTTATAAGGAACCTACGTGCCAAATTTGGAATCTCTAGGACCAGCGGTTTGGGCTATGCGTTGATATGTCAGTCAGTCAGTCAGTCAGTCAGTCAGTTTCTCCTTTTATATATTTAGATATTTAGATTGTACCCAGTGTCCTCTCACAGTAAATACGAATCTAACCACATGCACCTCTCAAGCTAAAATCCATCCAGCCGTTCAGACTGTAGAGCGCGTCAAACAAATATACATACATGCATACATACACACATACATACTCTCGAAAAACATAACCCTCCGTCTGGCGCAGTCGGGTAAAAATAGGTCTCACTTACCTTAGTTGTAAGGTACTATATATCTTACGACTAGGTGGTATAGGAAGGTAGGTTATAGGTCGTGCGCCTGATCAGAATTGTTGGTGATACAGTGTAGTGCCATAATTGCTTAGCGATCCAGCTCTAAAAAAGTGTTAGATAAAGCAGGCCACATACTTGTACACTTGTAAAGGCAGGTACTTACTAGGAACAGGCCTGCTTCTCTTGTCAATTCAGCTAAATTTGGCCAAGCACAACTCCGAGATATCCATATAGATATCGTGCTAGAAACGAAAGAGGGCGAGCTATGAGGTGAGAGGGATGCCACGTTTTGAATTTTCCAGTAGTTACTCATCATTTTGACTATACAGAGAATCTTCTGTACGGATGTTTGCATGTATGGCACTTTGTTGCACATAAGAAAACATTTACAAAAAAAGCCCCATCACAAAATATAAAACTACAAAGCCGAACTTATCTATATAACGCTGTTCTTGAGGCAAGCGCGCCCGATTCTTCGTCATCGGATGAAGTGCCTAACTGCTGACCATTATTTTTATCAGGATTTTAATTTTTTTATATGTAATTTTAGTAATTCCTTGTAGTACATTAAGATGATATACTTGTAGATCATGTAAACCATTAAAATTAATGTTTATTCCTGGGTTTTGGATGTTCCCTATGTATTTAAGTATGTATTTATCTATAAGTATATCGTCATTTAGTACCCATAAGATTTGGTTAGTTTGGGACTAGGTCGATTTGTGTAAGACTGTCCCCCAATATTTAAATATTATATTTATCACCAATTCTGTAGGCCGCGGTGGATAGTTCCAATAGGATCAAATACTAATATTAATATTCATATTCATTTATTCATAATTATCGATATTACATGTCAGTGTTTTCTACTACAACATTAATAAATTAGTAATTCACAAAAAGAAATCTACATTTAGCTAATAATTATTATTATGTCAGCACAATATCCAAATATCAATAGTCACACCATTTACCCAATTCAAATCAACTCAATCAGAAAAATAGACCTCCGATATATTTGCCGCTAAAACACCTACCCACATTCACGGAGCTATATATAATAACAACTAGATGAAAGCCCGGCTTCGCTCGGGTGAAATAAATAAGAAAGAAATAAACAAAACATTTATTCGTGACAGTTATGCAAACGACGAAAGAAATAGTGTACAAAAATGTATAAAATAAAAACATTACAACAATGGATTATGATGAAACTTCGAATCGTATAGAAATATAGTCTGTAGTCTGGATTGGGAATAAAAGTATGGAATGGAATTATATGGAATTGGGAGTAAAAGATTAATTACGCAAACGACGTCACGGGCAATGGCTAGTATCTTTGCAAGTTAATCCTAAGCATTTTTATAAGGTTAGTATTTAAAGGCACATAAAAAATTTGACACCGTAATCAGTACTGATTTGTATTGGCTATGTGCGAAGTAGGTGGTGGGGGTAAACTAAGCGATCGCAGCGCACACCATGGCAGAAATGTGCAATTTCCGGGGACTTATATGTCAAATTTACTTCGACGTTTCCTATTGGTTTCCTACGATTCGTTTCGTTTGTATTTATTTTCTTATTTATTTCAGTCAAATTTCCAGTAAGGGGTCTTACTCGCTTACTAAAATAAATTAAATATTCATGTGTCATTATTTGACATCTCTGAGTTTGACATTGCCCTGGGACCCGTGACGTTTGACGTTTCTGACGTGCACATAGCCAATAGCTAAAATACTAATCGTTCATTAAAATTCAATTCAGATGTGCATTGTTAAATATTGATGTGCCAGTCAGTATTTTTGGTGCGAAGTCAGAGCTGCTAACGCGAAAAACAAATGAAGTTCGTGTATCTCCCTCTCTGTCGCACTTGCAAATTCGCGACACAGAGGGAAATACACGATGTTCGTTCGTTTTCGTTTCGCGATAGCAGCTCTTTATTCTCCGCCAAATTCTATTCAGTGGGGCCCTTTACACTCAATATTATCGCGATTTTTAAAATTGCATGGGGTCTGTTAAACGCTTAATACTATCACAATACTGGTGTGTCAATATTATCGTGGTTTTCAAAATCGTATGGATTTTTCTTCAATATTCATTGCACGTGATACGGATCGTGATATGAGTATATCGCGTGATAATAATAACCATGTAACAGGCCCCTATGGATGTTGCTTCAATATTCAGTGTTTCACGTGATAATAATAACAGTTGGTAATATTTTCTCCAATTAATGGAAGCTATTTAACAACTTGTTCTGTTTTGCCAAAGGTATTTCACATTCCGATACGCGCACCATCCAGGAATAGGAGCCGTCAGACCAGAGGGCCTACCACGATCTGAAAACGAAGCGCTCGAATATGCAAGTGCGACAGAGAGGCATTTATATTTAGTTTTCGGTTGGTAGCACCTTAGTCCGAGCGTGGCGGACGGTCGAAGAAAGTCAAAGAACATTCCGTGTGTTGTCTGTCACACATATAATTTTTTAGCTTCCCATCGACCTATGAACTTGAAATTAAGTGATAATGTTTATTATGAAGTATATTTTACCAAAAATATCAATATATTGATAAATCACATTTGTTTTTTAGTTGTACGGAACCCTCAGTGTGCGACTCCGACGCACTTGGCTGGTTTTTATTACATTTTGTATTTTATTTCTCTTATAGTAAAATACCCTATTCGTTTTAAAGTTGACGCCTGAGGGCCTACCGCGAACCAAAAACGAACTATCTTCCTCTCTGTCGTTCGAATATACATGTGCGAGAGAGGCAGACACTTCGTTTTCGGTTCGCAGTAGCGCCTCTAACGTCCGAGCGCGGCGGGACATGAGCTGGGGGTCTACTCCGAAATTCAAAATCCTAACTTCGTATGGTGCCGTCCCTTTCACTCTCCTGTCATAGACTATATGAGTGAAAGGGACGGCACCATACGATGTTCGGATTTCGAATTTCGCAGTAGACCCCCAGTACCACTAAGTTATAAGATAGAGCGAGATAGGGATAAAATTTTGCTAGACGTTTAAAAGCCATAAGTCACCTAGTAGTTTGTCACAAACAAAATAGAGACGCAGCTTTAAGATGGCGGACAGACTCAGCAAACATTCAACCTGGCCAACATACCGGACGCAAAAATAGTTCACGATTTTCGAACGTAGCCGACACTGTCAACCAACAAATTTAATATAGCAATATAGTCTGTGGGCAATATGGCCGACGTTTTGTCATCAAATTAACACTTTTAAATGCAAAATACGCGACAATCCGAATTTTGCGGATACATATGTTCAAATCAAAAATCGTTATTTTTATACGTTCTTCAATTTGAGACAGGTCTCGTTCGGGTCTACCGTACCCCTGCACGAAATTATTAATATAGATATTCTACTTCAAAAGAGAATACTTATCATAAGCGGGACCGCACCCACAAAAGACACGGAGGAAATTTACATTTTTATTCCCTACGAATACATCTCCGTAACGCGGGATACTTTTCGACTGTGAATACTCACTTTGCTGTTAAAACGTTGCTATTATTATAACGTTCTTGATCTGATGGTTTATTCAAGGCCATATTTGAAGGCCAAGATTTAAAAAAAAAGCCAAAAAACGTCTAATCAAAGTCTTCATCTGGAACATTGCATTATACGCGTGTAAGACGTGGACAATAATACAAAAAGACAGGGAACGCCCAGCATTGAGACGTAAGAAATAAATAAAAAAAAACCGGCCAAGAGCGTGTCGGGCCACGCTCAGTGTAGGGTTCCGTAGTTTTCCGTCCGTCACATTTTTTTTTTGAAAAAATTACAAAAACTATTCAACCTATCAAGTTCAAAATAATTTCCCTTCAAAGTTTTTATAAAGATTTTTTTCATATTTTTAAAACTTATGGTTCAAAAGTTAGAGGGGGGGGACACATTTTTTTTTACTTCTGGAGCGATTATTTCCGAAAATATTAACATTATCAAAAAATCATTTTAGTAAACCCCTATTTATTTTTAAATACCTATCTAACAATATATCACACGTTAGGGTTAAAATGAAAAAAAAAACACTCCCCACTTTACGTATAGGGGAGGTACCCTAATAAAATATTTTTTTCCACTTTTTATTTTACCACTTTGTCGGCGTAATTAATATACATATTAGTACCAAATTTCAGCTTTCTAGTGCTAACGGTCACTGAGATTATCCGCGGACGGACGGACAGACGGACGGACAGACGGACGGACAGACGGACGGACAGACGGACGGACAGACATGGCGAAACTATAAGGGTTCCTAGTTGACTACGGAACCCTAAAAACGACGTGGATAATGACACAAAAACATAGGGAACGGCAGGAAGCGCTTGAGATGTAAGAAATATAAATAAAAAAAGACGTGGACAATGACACAAAGTGATATGGAACGCCTGGAAGCGCTTGAGATTTGTTGCTGGAGGAGGATGGAGAGTATGAGCTGGACGGATAAAAAAAAAGAAAACAAATGTAAAGTAGAAGTCTTGCAAATTGTAGAAGAAGGAAGAACACTGTTGAAGACTATAGAAAATAGACGAGGCAAAATGATGGATCACGTGTTTCGACACGACATCTTCTTTAAATCTATTCTGGAACGCAAGGTTGAAGGAGTTAGGAAGACCGAGGAGAAGTTTAATACAACAACTTAAGGAAACAGCAAATGTCGTGCCGTGCAGGAATTTAAAAGTCTTAGCCAAGGACCGAGCGAAATGGCGCCTACTCCACCGACAAGAGCTAAGCTCTTAAATCATGATGATGACGATGGTTTATTCAATCATTATTAAAAAAAAAAACATAATGCAGCATTTTCAACTGTAAACCTTTGAACGATGCAGAATTTAATAATAAAATTCTCAATGCTAGTTCCAGGTCACTTTCCTACCCAACCGTACTTGTAACATGACCTAACTTAGTTTCGTGCATCGGATCGATTTGTCGGTCGCAGCCCTAACCGAGTTATACCGCGTCTTGTGCAATATCGGTACAGTCAGCTGCAGAATATGTAAAGACATTAAATTGGTTGAAGATGGCCTGTTTAGCCCAGTTGGTAGTGACACTGCCTCCGAAGCTAGAGGTCCCGGCTTTGAATCCCGGCCAAGGCGTTTTTTGTGCATTTAGCACGGTTAGGTATTTGTTCCTGGGTCTTGAATGTCTTCTATGCATTTATCTATATAAGTATGTATAATTGTATATCGTCGTCTAGTACCCATAATAGGTACAAGCATTGCTTAGTTTGGGACTAAGTCGATTTGTGTTAGAGTGTCCCCGAATATTTATTTAAATATTATTTATTTCAAAGAAAACCTTAATAACATTTAACAATATCCTGCGGCCCCACACTAGGCTATGCCTGTTTCGTGGCGGCCTGATTCGGTTTAAAAAGAGGTACTAACAAAAAATATAATCAATATTCTCCGGTTACATACAGCCATGGGTAAGGTTAAAAAACAATGGAACTCATTTATTGGGAAAAAGAAGAGGAACTAATATAAAAGTAGTATGTACGTGTTAGTGGGACGTGTGAGTACGTGTGTTGTGTATTAAGAGTGTTTGTGTGTGTGTGAGAGTGAGAGTGAGATCTGTGTGTACTAAGCATGCAAACAATTAGGTTGTGACCTTCAATAGTATCTCGGTTTGATTGTAACTGAGTCCTTTTAACCAGTTCTGAATGTTAGATTTTGCTTCGCGAGTAGAGTTTTCAGAAATATTGCAGGCTTTCACTACAGCATTGTAAATATACAGATGCAGGGAATTTGGAAAGCGCCTTGCAAATACGATTTTAGTGCCGGGAGTAGGTATTTTGAAGATTCGTTTACGGATTAGGGCAGGATATTCCCTCGATTGGATAGTCCTTTGGTGCACATGAATTGCAACTCGCAAGATCATTAATTGCCTAACACTAAGAACGTCAGCGGCTTTGTAAAGGGCGACAGTCGGGAAGAACCGGGGCTTCCTAAGCATAACTTTTAGCACAAACCGTTGGGCCCTTTCGAGAGGCAGAAGTGCAGAGCTAGTGGAGCCACCCCAGACGCCAATGCAGTAAGTCAGAATCGATTCACACATCGAGATGTATACAAGCTTTAGCAACTCCCTTGCAGCCGAATTTCTTAAAAGCTTCATAATGAACACAACCTTTCTGACTCTGGCCGACACTACCTCAATGTGTTTTTTATTTATTTATTTATTCGTAGGAGAACCAACCGCAATAAAACTAATTAACAACATTATTAGTTACAACAGAGCCAATTACAGGATCTCACATATACCGTTTGAGTAATATACTTAAACAAAGTACTATTTAAAACAAAATGCGTACTCGGAACACAGTAACACATCCAACAGCATTATTTCAAATATTGGGAAAATTATTACACAATGAAAAAACCATTACTTGTGAATACAGTGCCACTTACAGCGACACAATGACATAACGCAATGAATACAGCCTAAGCTCACTGTGTACTCACAACTCAACTTATTAAAAGGAAAAGTATAAGAAGTTTATAAGTGACATACCTTATTGTTAAAAAATAAATAAAATAAAATAGTTTGTCAGCGAAAATACGCTTTCTCCATGCCTCGCCTCACAGAGGAGAAATTGCAATTGAATATATCAATATCTAACTCCTTGGATATCCGATTCAAACCATGACTTGCGCGTCTCAAAAAACAGTTTTTCCTGTAATTTTATGATGTAGTTTTAATTGATATAGGCGGAAAGTGTCTTTTGGAACGAAAGGGGGTATTAAATGAAGGCTTACTAAGCAATTCGGAACAGTCAGCAGCGCCGCTGGTGATTTTTAAAATATAAAGAATATCTGCTATTTCTCTACGTTTAGTTAATGGAATAAGGTGGTGCTTTTTGCATATACTAATATAATGATGAGATTTTTGAATATTTTTGAAGTTGATATTTTCATCCAGTGTAATGCCTAGGTACTTTACGGTGGCACAATTGCTGACTACATCGTAGGCTCTATTTAAGTGATTAGATGAATTGTCCGCTGAACTATTACAAAAAAGCTTGAAATCCGGCCGTGAGCTGGGGGCAGAAGAAGCAGTTTTATGAAAACATATGTATTTTGTTTTTGATGTATTTAATGAGAGCAAATTGTCGGCGAGCCATTCTGCAATCAGTGACAGACCACTTTCTGCCACCCCGAATCATCACTCCCAGGAAACATCGTGAAGTAACAAAGCAGTGTCGTCTGCGTAACAGATAATCTCAGCCTTTCTGACTGGCAAGGTAATCAAGTCATTGTCAGAAACAGGGTGGGCCTAGGATGCTTCCCTGTGGTATGCCGAATGATATCGGTACTGGATCACTGACTAAGGCGCTAAATTTTACACACAGCTTGCGGTTTGAAAGGTAACTTTTGAACCAGTTCCATGCAATGCCACGAATGCCTAAAAGTTCAAGCTTCCTTAGCAATATCGGTATTGAAACAGTGTCAAACGCCTTAGCCAGATCTAAGAAGATTCCCACGCATGATTCTCTTCTGTCAAGATAGGAAGACACAAGGTTAACTAGTAGGGTGGCAGCTTGCTCTGTAGACCTGCCCTTCCGGAAACCAAATTGCCTTGGGGAAAGCAGATGTTCAGATTCAAGGTAATTGATCAATTGGTTATTTATAATATTTTCAAGAATTTTAGACAGACAGCTAAGTAAAGAAATAGGACGATAATTCCCGGGGCAGCTCTTATCGCCTCCTTTATGAATGGGAACAACAGCTGCCACCTTCCAGCCTTCCGGGAAAGAGCCCGTTGAAATACTGAGATTAAAAATATGTACGAGTGGATTGACAATATAGTCTGTAAGGTTTTTTAGAATGCGAGTGTTTTTTCGTCGATGCCGGAAGCGCTATCAAGTTTTAAGGACATAATCAATTTCTCTACTTCATTTTCGTCGGTTGGATTCAAGAACATAGACATTAGAGGGGCATTCGTTAGCGTAATCTTGGACGCCAGTGTGGCCTCAGATGTATTATTTTGAGTGAGGATATTATTTGCTAGGTTCTTGCCTACTGATGAGAGAAACTCGTTGGTGTAATTAAGGGAGTCCGGCACGTTGGCTAGTTTATGGGTGAATACCGGTCCTGACTGAGGAGAGTTATGTCTCTAATTGTTTTCCAAAGTTTCCTTGGATTAACTTTGTTCTCCATTAGTTGCTTTCGGTCGTATTCGTCCTTTGTTTTACGTAAGACACTTATATAAAAATTTCTGTACCTAGTATAAGTTAATTTAGTAACTTTGTTTTGGGGGTTTTTCCGGTAATTAAGGTGTAGTTTATCCTTGACTCTAGAACATTTAATCAAACCTGGAGTCATCCAGGGCTTTAAAATTAATTTTGAACTACTCACTGATCTGCGTGAAGTATGTTTTGATATCAGGTTGTTAAACATAGAGGTGAAGGCGTCTGCGGCTTCAGTAACAGATGTTTTACTAGTATTCGCCCGCCAGTCTTCGTGTTCTAGTTCCGCTCGGATAGCCTCAAAATCCTGCCTGATTACGGTTTTGGATGGCTTGGCGGGGTTATCTTTATTTGAGGCCTTAACACCGACCATAGCTAGGTCATGGTCGGTAATATCAGAGACACAGACTACCGAAACTATATCCTTCCCTGACCTCACAAAAAAGTGGTCAAGGCATGAGTTTTTTCTTGTAGGCTTATCAACTGCAGGCATAAACCCGAGACTAGCCAACACACATAAGTACTCAGATGCATGAGGATCAGAACAGGGGAGAGTTGATGTTGATGTTAATATCACCCGTAACTATGAAGCAGTTAGGACTTAGTGTGTCATTTTTAACGAACGATTCTAGTGAATATATGAATGGGATAGGATCTACAAAAGAAGGTGAACGGTATAAACCCAGCACAGAAAAACGATCTGGCACACGTATGAGAAGGCTATCTGTGTCCTGAATAATTGGTTCGGTGATTGAGGCGTTTAGGTTTGTATTTACGTAGGCAACTACTCCGCTAGCCTGGTTGTGAGATTTTAATGTGCGGTAAGAGGTATATTCCTCGAGCCGCCCAATAATAGAGCCCTCCCTCAGCCAACATTCAGTCAGAATAACAACGTCAAAGTCTATCTTTAGCCGGTTAAAAGTTACCATAAACTGGTCAAAATTATGTTGAAGGCTTCTGGTTCTGATATTAAAAGTGAGAACTTTGATAGAATATTCAGGTTTTATGATATTAATACAGTGCTCCGCCGAATCAACAACAAGACAATTTACCGGAAAAGAGTTGTCAAGTTCAGTCCCCATGTTTAGTCCGGCAATGGCTTAATAAAGCGGCGTCTAAGTGCGTGCCAGGGGTAGTCGTGCTGCGGCGGAAACACTTGATAATGGTAATTGTAGACTATGTTATCCAGCTTGTGCGTGAAAGTTGGTGTGCTTGTAAAGGTGTGGGTGTGGAAGTCAGTGTGTACAATATGTCAGAATAAGTAACATGCAAGTGACAATTGAGTATAGCAGATTTCGCAAACTTATTGGGATAATCGTTTCTGAAACAGCAAAGTACTGGTGGATTTGAGACAATTTGGGGCGAGCGCAAATTATACTCTCTTGGTTATTCCGTATCCCCTGCCGCCGCCGCTGCCCCCAGTGGTCCCGTGGAGTCCACTGCATTTCCGTTACCGAAGGCTGCACGGTTTCTCTCACATTCTTTGGTAGGGTCCCCGGCAATGCGGTCCAAGTCCTGGGGGTTACGGATATGAATAGCAGCCGCACCGTCGTACTTCCTGACATACACTGAACCTGATGACGTCCAGCAGTGTTTGAATTTAGCGCCCGCCGCCCGTTGTCTTGCAGCACGAAAAAGCTGCCGGTTTTCTCGGGTTAACCGCTCGTTTACAAATATCCTTTGGGGGCTCTTGCCGTTCTTTACAAGATCCTCCGAAGTTACGTTGCGTCTAGTTTTTGCAGCCTTAATGAACTCGTCACGTGTCGCACGTCGGACGAAGCGGACGGCTATCGGACGAGGGTAGACCCGATGGTCTATTTTCCATTCTCCGAATGATAGATGTACCTACCTTATATAAGTTTGAATCATTTCGTATTCAATTGGCAGCTTTTATTGTGTATAATATAATATAACGAAAAATTGCAAAAACCGTAAATTTTTAGTCACATCATATAATTAAAATATTTTTTACAGAACAGTCGGCCGGTTTTTTTTTCTTAAATTATTACTGTTTAAATGGTTTGGGCATGTAGAGAGGATGGATGAAAGAAGATTGACAAAACGAGTGTATGAAGGAAGAGTGGATGGAAAAGTTAGAAGGGGAAGACCTCGGCGAACGCACTCCAACCAAATCGGAGACATTCTGCAGAAAGGCCAGGTCAGGAGTACCCTAAATCGGCGCGCATGCATGAAGAATGTTATGAAAGTTCATGAAGCGAAAATTGTATGTCAGGATCGTAGCAAGTGGAAATCCGTGATCTCTGCCTACCCCTCTGGGAAATAGGCGTGATTATATGTATTTATGTATGTGTGTATGTAAAATATTTCTTAAAATTACAGTCTCATTAGCTTACATTAAGGTAAACGTCGCAATGGTAGACACCTTATTGCCAAACAGATGGCACCTAGTGATCACTTCTGTCGTAATGAAATAAAGTGTCATGCGTTGTATATCACTGTCGAGCACTTGTACATTTACCTTATTTTATACCATTCAATTAAAAATCTTTAATTGTTTAATTTTTCATCGTAATTCATGTCATTTTTCGTTAATTGATTCAGATTTAATTATTTTATACTATTATTAAAGAGGCCATTAATCAAGTAAAGAATTTCGTTTAAAAATGAGTCCATGATTTTATATTTAAATTGGATTCTACTAGAAGATCGGACTTTGACAATTAATAGACTTCTTAGAGGTTGTTCGTCTACTGACATTTGTCGGTGACTTTACCGTAAACTTGAAATGGTTGCCATCCATAGCAATATCATATAAAACTGGGCAAGTGTGTTGGACCACACACAATGAAGGGTTTCATTGCTAATGAACCACAGCTAGCTCCACATGTAAAACCACTATCCTATACGGTGAATTTAAAAACCCGTAGTACATAGGAACCTCACGGGACTTACATATTTTTGTTTGTGCAAGGCAGTTTGTAATATTGTGATTTTATATAGTAGAATAAAAATAAAAGTGCTGTGACAATAATTTAGTTTCAAATACTTGTAAGTTCCAGTTATAGACACTACACTATCTTGCAATAATAAAATCTAAAGATTTTTCGTAAAAAGTATTCCATAAGCACGCGGACATTGCGTGATATTTTTCTTAATTTTTAATTCAATGGTTTGAAAATTACAGGGCAATCATTATTTTTGTAATATAATTTATTAGGAAAGCAAACAAAAATTAGACAGAAAAATGAATGTGTGAATTATTTCGGAGATCTCTCAATACAAAATACAAATACAAAATATTTATTTCATAAAATAACACTTAGTACTACATATACCCTTAATCATCAATAGATATAACCTTTGTATATATTTTAAAAAGAACTTTATATTCATAGAATAGTACATTACGATACAAGTGCAGAGAACAGTAAATCCGCAACGAGTGGTGATAAATTAAAACACGACCGAAGGGAGTGTTTTAAATCGACACGAGTTGCGAATTACCTATTCGCACGTGTATCGTACAACGTTTTACAGTACATATTATGGCTCTTTAAAGTTTCGACATATGCACGTAATCTGCTGATTATCGCACTCGTCCGGTAAAGTAGCAGTAAAAGAACTTATCGAATGATGTGTTACATGTCGACTTAAGAACAAAAACGATATGCTTGGAGTGCCTAACATTTTTTTTTTAATTTGACTACCCCTGTAGCTGCTTTTGTTTCTAATTTTATTCTAATACATATTATATAGTCTTGAATAAAAGGCCTGTGATATATGGACAAGATAGATATCGGACGGACATGACGAAACAAGGATTCCATTGTTGCAATTTCACGAAACCCTTAAAAATCATAAATCTAAGCTGTATGTATGTCAGTTGTTTCTCGATATTTCACGCTTAAACTATTGAACGTGTCGTGTAGTACAGGGGTATATTACCACCCTTTTTCATTACGTCTTGGGATTCATTGCGTCTTTAGATTCGGCTATGGGAACTGGGTGAAAAAAATTGTGGCCAGCTACTTGTCACTGTATATTTTATCCATTTTTTAAATATCTTTTATATCAGGTAAACGTATGTAATAAATAAATAAATTGCGTATTTTTCATCATCTCATTTTTTTTTGTTTTATTACCTCAGAAAACCAAAAGAATTTGTAAACGGATTTGGATTTAATATAGAAAACTCCCGTGAGTTTAAGACATATTAAAATATAATCAAACTGGTCACTCACGTCTTTAAGGTCGAATATCGACCGAGTATTGGGTCGAGATTATATAGGATTTGGATTTTTTAAAGAGAAAATACCTCTCATTAGTTGCCATATTATTTTGGGGAAGATCTGAGGACGATTTAAAAAATATATTTATTAGCCAACTTGTTCATAATCATATCGGCCAAAAGCCGCCCACTGCTGGACATAGGCCTCCTCCGAGGATCTCCGCAATTATCGGTCCGGTGCTACCCAAAGCCAGCCGACTACCGCGGCGACCTTTACCAGGTCACCCTTCTATCTTGTAAGGTATTTCTAAATTTGCAATTGCTGCACTGTCAAGTTATTTCATGTGCTATGCCTGTATACATTTTTAAGCAATACAGGCGTGAAATCGTAACCGGTATCTGTTTACCATCAGAGAGGCCGTATGCTCGTGTACCACCGACTTTTATAAAATAATTGAGGTAAGGTTAATAAAGCATTGGACATACCCGGGTCCTGAAACTGCTACCAAGACCACCGGGGGATGGGCAGCAGTATCCCTGGAGTGCGGTGGAGATACTGTGATCGCTAATCCGCATGCCAAGCGTGGCGATTAGGGCATTTACTCGCCATGAAATTGAAGGGGGCATATGTCGAGCAGGACATCCCTCGACTGAGATGGTGGTGGTTGAGATAAAACATAAAATACATCCAAATAGGCATAGTAACAAATTATTCGATGAAAATCCTATAATACTCGTACGTATACCTAACTTAACTCACAAATTCCATTACAAACTACTAAAAATAAAGTTCCGAAAACTAAAGTTTCAAACTACAACTCTGCAACTAACAAACGAGCTTAACAAACCGCAGCTTTTTTCGCAGAATGCGTAAACGAGGCTTAAAACAAAATAAAGCTCAGCCTACGGAGCTTTGCCAACTTCATCAGATGAAATGAATTTTTAAACGCCCGAATTGAGTACAACTTCGTAGTGGCTTAGCAGTTTCTTTTTTTACCTACTCGTTTGTGGTTAATGCTAAGCGTTAATAGTCTTAGGCGCCTTCTTGATATGTCCATGCGGAGGCGGTACGATATGAGAAAATTGTCAGCTGTCAGTGTCAACCGATACTAATGCAGTACGTACCGCCCACTTCTGCGCATGACATTAGGTACTACTGCGCAAATGAAATACTGACAGTATTTTGTCAATTGAGGATATCTTACATCGTTCAGTAAGCCCACGTCAAAGATAATGATATGACACATCGCTCCCGCCCCGCCAAATCAGGAAGTCACAGACAGAGACACAGACACACACAGTGACAGAGGATCGGTGACGATGCCGAGGTTAAGCCACTTCGCCTGTGGTTATAGTTTGTGGACATCATTACTTACAGTCAGACGGGTGATTACGTAACGCTTTTATGCGTTCGTGAGTTAGAAGTTTTTATTTTCATTTTTAAAAGTTTCTACGAATTTTTTTTGTACAAGATTTTGTTACTGACTGTCCCTTTTTTCCACCGTCAGCTGGTTGTACAATGACAACGAGTTTTATCCTTCTACCAGACCACGCATTGTAGTGAAACTCGCATCTTATACTGTTTTTCACGTAAGAAGAGTCCGGTGACAGCTGTCAACCCAGTACAAATTATGTCATTTTTGACGTATAAGAAGCTTTCATTTTAAAATATAATCACATGTAAACATGCTTGTATATTTATATTAGTATTATCCTTAATGTCATTTTGATAGATTTAAATTTAACAGACCTTAATGTACCTATTTGAGATTGTTGTGGTTGATGACTGTTCAGAGAACAGAAACACGCGCCTCCCAAGGCGCCCTCGATGGCGACATCGACCTAGTATTAAGTAAATCTTAAGATTCCGCATAATTAGCATAACAAGTCTAAAGAGCAATATATAGTTAACTCTTCATTTTTCCTAATGTCACATCTTGCACTTTACACCTACAGCATACAAAGAAATTTGCGTAGCAGTGTGCTGTAGGTAAACATTGTATAAATAGAATAAGAAATATGTATTAAAGTTCAGTTACCAATTGTCCGTTGGTGTTTTATTACCTAAACCCTACGCTCTCTCCGGGAGTGTAGGGTCTTCCTTCCTTCTACGTGTAATCCTCTCACAGTGGCGAAGACACCTTCAAGCCCTCAATCGATCAAAAGAGCCTGCTTGATCGGCTGTGAGAAAATCACCCTCCGCTACCCAATTTCCTCCCCGTAGGAATCCACCTGTTGCCTTAGGTCTCATGGTAACAGCTATCCCTGTGTACTTCAAGGTCGTAAGTTGAGGATAGTTTAGGGACTTAGGGATTTAGGGCGTTAGGCTCCCTTGCTGAAACCCACCCCTCAATTCTACGCAGTCTGTGCAGCCGCACGCTGGATAAGTTAAATCCCGAACCTAGGGATACTTCTAATTACTTCCATTCTCCCCATCCTGGGGTAATTTACCAACCCGTCCTGGGTACCTTATACCACTTACTTGCCACCCCGCCCAGGGGTGCGTTATCCAGCTTGTGACTGTACATATGGTCCTTCGAGCCGGATGAATGGGCGTGCAGGCTTGCTTCATAGATTTCACTCCGGCTTCCCATATCCCGCCAAAATGTGGTGCTAGGGGAGGTACAAAATGCCATTGTGTCCCCAAATTTGCTACTGTGTTCTGGAATTGCGGTGACTGTGTTATCTGTAGCAGTTCGGTGTGTAGGAACTTGGCTGCTCCAACAAAGGTTTTCGCATTGTCACTGAACACATGTTCTACATGACCTCTTCTTGATCTGAATCTGGTAAAGGCAGCTATAAAGCTTTCAGTTGTCAAATCTCCCACTAACTCGAGATGTATGGCTTTTGTAGCGAGACATACGAATACCGCTATGTATCCTTTGGTAGATTTGTTCCCCCTTCCTTTCGTTGTCCGTACTTGAACTGGTCCTGCATAATCAATGCCTGTGTGGCTAAACGTTGGCGATGGGTTCACTCTCGGTGCTGGTAATTGACCCATTTTCTGAATGGGCGTGCAGGCTTTATATCGTATACACCGGACGCATTTGTTCACGCAAGCTTTTACCATTCTTTTAGCACCTATTATCCAGTATTTCTGTCGTATGTAGGCTAACGTTAATTTATTTCCGCCATGTAACGTTCTTTCATGTGCATCCCTGATAATTAGCACGGATACATGATGGTTGTACGGTAATAGTACTGGATGCTTTTGGTTATATGGTAAATGTGAGAGTTGTAGCCGCCCACCTACGCGCATAAGTCCATCTTCGGAAATGAATGGATCTAAGCTTGACAGTTTGCTACCTCTTTTAACGCGTTGTTTTTTCTCTAATGATTCATATTCTTCTGGCATGCTCTCAATTTGCACCATCTTGATAATTTTGCGCATGGTTTGTACCATTTCAATGCACGTCAGGTATTTGCTTCGTGTGTTCCTTTGGATTATTCTGTAACAATATGACAATACCCTTATCATTCTTTGCAGCTCTGAAAATCGATCCCATATATTGTTTTTTACTGGTTCGCCGTTTATGAGAATGTGGTGACTCATTTCTATCTCTTTGCACATTTCCGGTATCGTTTTTGTAATTGGTAGCCGTTCATCTTTTAGCCAACTTGGTCCTTGCCACCATAAGTGGTGCTTCTCTAACTTGGTTGGCTCGATTCCTCGTGATAAAACATCTGCAGGGTTTTCTGAGCTTTTTACGTGATTCCAATGTTCACTTGGTACTAATTTCTGTTTTTCTGACACTCTATTTGCGACAAAAATTTGCCATCTCCCGGCTTCTCCTTTTATCCATCCTAATGTAATCATCGAGTCAGTCCAACAATAACTGGTTATATCTTTACAGTTTTTTGGCTCAGCCCGGTCTATTTTAGGTAAATCTAAAATCTTGTCTATAAACTTCGTAATAATTAATCGTTCATTCTCGTATCTTTTCGTCAGCAATTCCCACGCTGCATTATAGTTTTGCTCACTAATGCATAAATGCTGAATCATACGCGCTGGCTCACCGCGCTTAGAATTAGCGTCAGCACATCTGTTAGCAAAGCTGGTGGAGAAAATCAAGGCAGGATTAGACTGTAAAGATATAACCAGTTATTGTTGGACTGACTCGATGATTACATTAGGATGGATAAAAGGAGAAGCCGGGAGATGGCAAATTTTTGTCGCAAATAGAGTGTCAGAAAAACAGAAATTAGTACCAAGTGAACATTGGAATCACGTAAAAAGCTCAGAAAACCCTGCAGATGTTTTATCACGAGGAATCGAGCCAACCAAGTTAGAGAAGCACCACTTATGGTGGCAAGGACCAAGTTGGCTAAAAGATGAACGGCTACCAATTACAAAAACGATACCGGAAATGTGCAAAGAGATAGAAATGAGTCACCACATTCTCATAAACGGCGAACCAGTAAAAAACAATATATGGGATCGATTTTCAGAGCTGCAAAGAATGATAAGGGTATTGTCATATTGTTACAGAATAATCCAAAGGAACACACGAAGCAAATACCTGACGTGCATTGAAATGGTACAAACCATGCGCAAAATTATCAAGATGGTGCAAATTGAGAGCATGCCAGAAGAATATGAATCATTAGAGAAAAAACAACGCGTTAAAAGAGGTAGCAAACTGTCAAGCTTAGATCCATTCATTTCCGAAGATGGACTTATGCGCGTAGGTGGGCGGCTACAACACTCACATTTACCATATAACCAAAAGCATCCAGTACTATTACCGTACAACCATCATGTATCCGTGCTAATTATCAGGGATGCACATGAAAGAACGTTACATGGCGGAAATAAATTAACGTTAGCCTACATACGACAGAAATACTGGATAATAGGTGCTAAAAGAATGGTAAAAGCTTGCGTGAACAAATGCGTCCGGTGTATACGATATAAAGCCTGCACGCCCATTCAGAAAATGGGTCAATTACCAGCACCGAGAGTGAACCCATCGCCAACGTTTAGCCACACAGGCATTGATTATGCAGGACCAGTTCAAGTACAGACAACGAAAGGAAGGGGGAACAAATCTACCAAAGGATACATAGTGGTATTCGTATGTCTCGCTACAAAAGCCATACATCTCGAGTTAGTGGGAGATTTGACAACTGAAAGCTTTATAGCCGCCTTTACCAGATTCAGATCAAGAAGAGGTCATGTAGAACATGTGTTCAGTGACAATGCGAAAACCTTTGTTGGAGCAGCCAAGTTCCTACACACCGAACTGCTACAGATAACACAGTCACCGCAATTCCAGAACACAGTAGCAAATTTGGGGACACAATGGCATTTTGTACCTCCCCTAGCACCACATTTTGGCGGGATATGGGAAGCCGGAGTGAAATCTATGAAGCATCATCTAAAAAGAGTGATAGGAGACTCAACACTAACATACGAAGAGTTATCAACGCTTCTAAGCCAGATAGAAGCATGTTTGAATTCCAGACCATTATGCGCACAGAGTGATAATGTGAACGACAGCGTCATTCTAACCCCTAGCCATTTTCTGATAGCACGTGAATCAGCGGGCATTCCTGACCCAGTAGCTTACACTAATATGGACCTCCAGAGTAGGTGGAAGTTGATTCAAAAGATGAAAAAAGACTTTTGGAAAAGTTGGACACAAGAATATTTGCACCAGTTGCAACATAGGTATAAATGGAAATTGGACCAAGAAAACTTAAAAATCGGAACTGTGGTATTAATAAAAGACGAAAATATATCGCCAAGTAAATGGCCGCTGGCAAAAATAAAAGAAACACACGTAGGTAGCGATGGTATAAATAGAGTGCTGACATTACAAAGACCGTCAGGCACCTGTTTAAAGAGGGCGATACACTCGGTAATTCCCTTACCAATAGAGAAACATGATACAATGAACAGGTGCGAGCCGGCGCCAAGAAATGCTGAACGTTCAAATATTCCAACTACGCCAGACAGTACGTCTGGAGTAACGTGTAACTTGAACCGCACGGCACGAGCTAACAATAATGTAAACAAACGTAAGCGAAATGTATTATCAAGTGGACTTATTAATTGCATACTCATGTTTAGTGTTCTAATTAGCCTAGTTACGACCACTTATGCAAATTATACCATAAAAAATATAGAAGAAGGAATATACGTGGAACACATAGGAACTGCAACCATAGATCGAGGGGTATTTCGAATACAGGCAAACTATGAGAAAGAAACTCTAGCACATGATGTACGAAATGTAAAAGGCATAGTGACCCAATTTCAACAATTTTGTGAAAAAACCAAAAGAGATAACGAGGACATCCACTGCATGCAGTTATATCAGCATTTATATGAAGAACAAATAAAGTTAGAAAAAGCCCAAGAAGTTATAATGGAAATAGGATATGTTAGAAAGAAAAGAGGATTATTTGGGCAAGTACTTACATCAATATTCGGTGTAAATGATGAAGTTTACAAAGACATCGACACATTGAGAAAAAACCAGGATAATCTCATTGAGGCGGCAAATCATCAAACCAAATTTATGATATCCACAATTGCCGCAGTCAACCAAACGGAAGAAAGAATTGCAAAGAAGCTCGAAAGATTTCAAACTAATTTAAACCAAGCCATTGACTACATAAACAAAGTGAACGTGTGGTACAAAAAAATAGATCACAACTGGCTACACATACATATATTGCAAATGTACCAATTAGTAGTAAACTACATAACCGAAATACTGGATCATTATTCAGGGCTACTAGAAGTCTCCCTGCACCAAGGAACAATCTATAATGTCTTGAAAGTTAAAGAGATAAAGCAAATTATAACAACTGCAAACACAAAACTGCCCACCAAATTGAAAGTAGTTCAAAATCAACTAATTAGCACAAAAAGCACAGAAAACTCAACTCATATTCAAGTTTATGGCTATTTTGCGATTCAAGATATCGCAAAATATTCCTTGATTCATGTAACGCCGGTTCCGAAAAAGGATAAAAAAGGAAAACTGTATAGCATAGAAATATACCATAGTATAATTGGAATTGATTACAACAACGAAAACTACTTTGAACTTGATAAAGACGAATTCCAGTCATGCCTAAAGAGAAACAATGATTATATATGTTACCCAACCTCCGTAAAAAACATGCAATCAAATAAAAATTGTATCAATGACCTACTATTCAAGAAAACTGAAGCAATCGAATGCAACACCCGACTTCTCAACGTAACATCAACAATTTGGAAGCAATTATACATGCCAAATACATGGCTTATTATTACAAATAAGCAAATCAAAACGTCAATCATCTGCGACGGCGAAAGAGAAGAGATAACGATACAAACGACTGGAGTCATTCACATTTCGGAAAATTGTATAATAAAAACCAGAAATAACATATTAGCCGCCAGACGAATGAACACAGTCCGAGTACTAGCCACATACACAAAGAAAGCCAATTTTTCGATGAACACAAATATAACCACAAGATTAATTCAGAACATGGCCAGAGATGAGGAAGTACTTGACAGTTCCAGAGACCTATTTAAACATTTAGCTAATAACGAAATCTCTCTTCAAGCAGAATTAGACAACACGATTTGGAAACAAATACAGACTCATTCGCTAACTGTCAGTTTCGTTTCGTCAGCAATTACATTTATTTTTATAATACTAATATTTTGTTATGGTCCACAGGTCATCAAGTCGGTACGAGCCAGAGCAAACGCCCGCCAGGCCCCTTTGGTCGACGCACCGCCTCACACCACCGGCCGGGCCCCCGCCAGACGGGCTCCGCCGAAACCCGAGCGTCAGCGACCCAGTCAAGAACATCCAGTACAGAACGGAGGCAGCTATGAGATGGCTGAGCTACGACAAATACAGCCTCTGTAACACGCCCACGCCTGGCCGAGAGACGCCAGTATGTTCAGAGAACAGAAACACGCGCCTCCCAAGGCGCCCTCGATGGCGACATCGACCTAGTATTAAGTAAATCTTAAGATTCCGCATAATTAGCATAACAAGTCTAAAGAGCAATATATAGTTAACTCTTCATTTTTCCTAATGTCACATCTTGCACTTTACACCTAAAGCATACAAAGAAATTTGCGTAGCAGTGTGCTGTAGGTAAACATTGTATAAATAGAATAAGAAATATGTATTAAAGTTCAGTTACCAATTGTCCGTTGGTGTTTTATTACCTAAACCCTACGCTCTCTCCGGGAGTGTAGGGTCTTCCTTCCTTCTACGTGTAATCCTCTCACAGTGGCGAAGACACCTTCAAGCCCTCAATCGATCAAAAGAGCCTGCTTGATCGGCTGTGAGAAAATCACCCTCCGCTACCCAATTTCCTCCCCGTAGGAATCCACCTGTTGCCTTAGGTCTCATGGTAACAGGTATCCCTGTGTACTTCAAGGTCGTAAGTTGAGGATAGGTTAGGGACTTAGGGATTTAGGGCGTTAGGCTCCCTTGCTGAAACCCACCCCTCAATTCTACGCAGTCTGTGCAGCCGCACGCTGGATAAGTTAAATCCCGAACCTAGGGATACTTCTAATTACTTCCATTCTCCCCATCCTGGGGTAATTTACCAACCCGTCCTGGGTACCTTATACCACTTACTTGCCACCCCGCCCAGGGGTGCGTTATCCAGCTTGTGACTGTACAATGACGATGCAAAAGTGGTTCAATGAATCCTATTTGAATAAATGAATTCTTATCTTATCTTATCTTACAATATAAATAATACTGTTTTTCACGTAAGAAGAGTCCGGTGACAGCTGTCAACCCAGTACAAATTATGTCATTTTTGACGTATAATGATCCGGTGACAGCTGTCAACCCAGTACAAATTATGTCATTTTTGACGTATAATGACATAATTTGTACTGGGTTGACAGCTGTCACCGGACTCTTCTAACGTGAAAAACAGTATAGTAGTTAATAGAAATTGAGCAATTAATAACATTAAATATATATTTTTAATATGAAAAAAAAATTACATTTATTTCTTGAAAAATTATTGTAAGATAAGATAAGATAAGAATTCATTTATTCAAATAGGATTCATTGAACCACTTTTGCATCGTCATCAACCACAACAATCTCAAATAGGTACATTAAGGTCTGTAAAATTTAAACCTATCAAAATGACATTAAGTATAATACTAATATAAATATACAAGCATGTTTACATGTGATTATATTTTAAAATTAAAGCTTCTTATAAGTAAAATGGTAAATTATTCAGCTACGATGAAGTGCATCGTCAAAAGAGCAGTAAATATCACACACATCGTATCATTAATTGCATTAGTAAATATCATTAACAAATATTAGTAAATAGATTAAATAATCAAAGCTCGATTAAATCATCACAGTTAAATAAATGTATAAACTAACAATTATCGAAATGATTTAGTATACTTTTCAACTAACTTGTAAGTTGGGACCCCCTATAGTGGTCGGTGGTTACGAAGTCAATCCTGACACCTGTCGACCACTATAGTAATTATATCTGTGACAAAAAATATATATCTGAACTAAGGTGATTCATTCATAATTTTATCGTGAGATTTTTTTAGATTAACAAATACTTGGCAAATATATTGTATTCAAATGAGGTTGTTATTTTACACAATTAGTTTTTTTTTTTCAATGTATACGTAACATATTTACATTTCTCTAAACAGATCTGTGAACATTTTTTTTTTCAATATTAGATAAAAGAAAGTATCGAATTTCAACTTATCTTCAACTTATTTTCATTGAACAATATGCTAAAAGGTAATCTGCATAGAAAGTGCGATTCATGAAGCATACACAGACATGTAGATTAGTTGACTTTCAGTTTAAGTCACATACAGACAAATAAACAGTGGGTGTAAATTAGTTAATGCATAGTTAACTAGGTTGTGAGCAAAACGTCAGCTTAGTTACAAACGCACAAGTCAGCATCATTAATATGTATACATTTCTGAACTAATGTCTGGGGAACAAGGTTCAAAATTGTATACATATTTATGATGCTGACTGTACACCGTGGGAGTAGGTAACCAGATGAACTATAACAGTGTATGTACCTGATGATTTTTGGAGACTAAAGTGTCATACAATAGTACATTGTTTAACGAGGGGCGTAAGTGGAAAATTGCGAACGACAGTCTATCAGAAGCCCGACGCCGAAGGCGGAGGGCTTTTGATCACTCGAGTTTGCTGTTTTCTTACGTCCGAGGTAATCACAATGTTTTTATCACATTTTCGAGGAAGTTAATAACTCAAGCACTAATCAAAATTTGATAAATCAAAATCTTCACCTCCAGTACCAAATGCATGGTCTCCGAGGGGAGCGCGCAGCTTCAATATCGTAACCAATCACAAATTGTTGTCAGCTTCATAATTTCAACCAATCACAGAGCTTCTTGTGGAGCGCGGCCATCTAAATTTCTTCAAACCAATCAGATCACAGAGAAACTCCATAACTTAAAATCCATAACTCCCGCGGGAGGTAAATCGGCTATAACTCCTCTATACGCATGCGTACAATAAGACCCTTTACAAGCAAGTGTGATGATTTTTTTATACTACAAAAACAAAACTTTATATCTTTAACAACGAGTACCCACCACCACCACCATATCAGCCGAAAGACGTCCACTGCTGGACATAGGCCTCCCCCAATTTCATGGGGGGTAAATTCCATAATCGCCACGCTTGGCATGCGGGTTGGCGATCGCAGTATCTCCACCGCGCTTCAGGGATGCTGCTGCCCACCCCCCGCTGGCAAATGTGGTATTAGTTTTTGGTAGCTGCATTACTCCTTCGTTTCGTCAAAATATTACTATGAAATATTATTAATACGTCAATTTACTACGACGCAAACAAGCTTACAGCCCGCCTAATGGCAAGTGGACACCGTCGTCTACGGACACTTGCAACTCCAGGGGGGCAATTCTCGGTCCGATCGAGATGCATGTCTATCGTGACATTGTATAGAATGGTAGTCACTTGTATGGAATCTCTAATAGAGATCATCTCGATCGAACCCGAGAATTGGCCCCCAGAAGAAGCGCGTTGCCGGCTTTTATTAACTTCAGGAGTTTGCTCGACTCAGTTAAATTTTTGAGATATTATTGATCTTTGTCAGTTAAAGAAGGAGAAGGTTCTCAAGTCGGTTTTTTTATAATATGTAGGTCATAGCGGAAAGTCATCTTGCTTATATTTAGTCACAGCCCAACTGAGGATAAACCCCCCACCACCACCACCACCATATCAGCCCTAGGACGTCCACTGCTGGACATAGGCCTACCCCAATTTCATGGGGGGTAAATGCCATAATCGCCACGCCTGGCATGCGGGTTGGCGAACGCAGTATCTCCACCGCACTCTAGGAATGCTGCTGCCCATTCCCCGGTGGTCTTGGTCGTAGTTTTAGGACATACCCGGGTCCAACCCGGGACAAACCCCCACTTTACAGAAAACCGTAGCCATACCACCACTATCATACCGCATATGCTATTAGAAAAAATTGACAACTGAACAATGTTGAAACAGCTCGCTTAATTTATCATAGTTATTTGCATAGTTTAATGTCGTACCGTATTCTAGTTTGTGGTAAAGCAGCTGATATACAGACAATGTTTGTGTTACAATACTCGTATAGATCAATTCGCTCCATATAAAACATTCGCTTACAGATTCACCTGACCGCAGGTCCTGGGCTCATGGGAATCTGTAACAGAACTTCATAATTCATACAGACATTTTAACTGTAGCGTCCCAATACATTTATGAAAATATGGTTTATAATGCATATGCTCAGAAAGTCAATTTTATTTGTGTAACATGGGCATAGAAACCGAACCACTTTCTATTAACGCACGCGTGCCGAAATGATTTTTTTAATTATAAAGTTACTTTGGCCCTTGTATAACAAATACAGTTGCAGAGATAGACTTTTCTTTAACTTCAGTTATATAGAAATGTTAAACGTTGAAGGTTTTATTCTAATTTGCATGAGAACAAAAACTTGAAACTATTTAACAGTAATTTTCTACATACTGCAGCAGTAAGCGCGAACCTCTCTGTTACATTGTAGGAACAAAGAGGTTCGATAGGTAAGTAAGATATATTAAATTCAATGAAATATCGCTTCAAATAACTTTGTTTTTATTTAGAGAACAAGTTTACAATAAAAATAATATTATCATATCCAATTACATCAATCGTTTTAAAAAGTAATGTCGATACATTTTGGCTGTTTGAGTTAAATCTTTGCCTTTTAAACGTGATTTTATGCAGCCCAATTCCCACGGCCGCACAAAAAATCCGCCATGTTTATTTTCATCCAAAATAATTATTTTTGGTTTCCTCGCATAGTGCATTATAAAACTTAATGTTTTACGATCCAAGTTCGGAAAGTACCTAATTCCCATCGAGTAAACAAAAACACGTGTATTCAGCGAGTAAGTAATTAACTATCATTTTCTTCTTCTATATCTTTGAACTAGTTTCTGCATGTTTTTTGTTTAGCTACGCATAGTAAATAATTTTCTTATTTTTTTAAAAAACTATTTTTGGGAGAAAATGATTGACCATCGAGTTTGTATTGGCGTTTTACCTCGGCAGTGGTCTTCTTTTTCAGAAACGCTAGTAGATTTTAACTGGTAAAAGTGCCATAGTGGACTACCAGTAGAATAAAACTCATTTACTAACGGACTTCAATAGAAGGAAGGAGGTTCTCAGTTCGTCTGCATGTTTGCTTGTTTTTCTTTATGTATGTATGTTCCCCGATAACTCTTGACCACGTCGGCCGATTTTGATTAGTATTTTTTTTTGTTTCAAAGCTGTTCCTCCATGTTGGTCCCATATAAATTTGGTAAAGGTCTGATAATGGGAGGAGGAATCGAGGTAACTCCTCGTATTTGATACACACGCATATGCCGATTTCGGTATTTTCTGTAGGTATTGCATTAAACTAAAATATGTAAATAGATTCCATCAAAGCTACCACTTTGTTGCCATTAGAATAAAACGTTCAATAAATAGAAAAAAAAAAATTTAGCGAAATAATGGACGTATATACAACATTTATTGGTAATTTTAATTATTGTGTTTAAATACTCAGTTTAAATAACCAGACTTCATAAAAAAGCTGTCGCACAAATTAATATCTAATAAAAACTATTTTGTGGTACAAATGTTTGTTTAGGAATGGTAAAACTCAGGTGTAAACCACCTTTGGTAATCAATTTTAATATAATTACCATTATTGTCTTAACATTGAGTGCATATCTTTTCACCTCAAAAAGGAAATTCATATATGGGGTTGTTTATGTGTTGTGTAGTACGCCCTTTATGGGGAACGTATGGCGGCCATGACACTTGTCACTTCATTCGGCATCTGACGTCTGTCTTGAGCGCTCGAATGTTTTCTTTCCTCGTTGTGGTATTTTTCATTGTTGAGTTTTTGTTTACTGTTAAGTTTGTTTTGTGTATTTACGTTGACTCTTTGTTAAGTTTGTACCGTGAACGTGAGTTTTCGTTTTACGTAAGTAAAATGGAACCCGTGGCAGGTCCCTCCCAGGACATGAAAGAGAATATTTCTCTTTCCCCACCAAGGAAAAGACCGGCATCTCATATGAGTGTTTCCGAAAAATGTATGGTGATGAACTGCTACAAATATACGTACAATACGTGGCCCCAGGACAAGTATTGGACACAAGTTGAATGTGCTAAAAAAGTGGCGGAAATATTGGGAATATCCGAAAGAACCGTCAGAAATATACTAAAAGAACATAATACGACCAACGAATTCGCTTCGCCCAAGAAACCTGGCCCGAAATTGGCAGTAATTGACAAGTTGGACGAGTTTACGTTTGCAGCCATTAGACGGATAGTGCATCAATTTTTCCATCGCAATGAGCCGCCTACTATTCAAAAGGTATTTTTTTAATTGTAATCATGACCATTTATTACTGTTATAATGTAATGCTGTATGATGGCAATATTACCATCTTTTAAAAAGCAGAAAATGTTCTAATTAATGATAACAACCTCCGTAGCCTAGTTGGTAGTGACCCTGCCTACGAAGCCAGAGGCCCCGGGTTTGCACAGGGATTTATTTGTGTTTATCACGAATATTTGTTTCTCAGTCTTGGATGTTTTCTATGTATACAAGCATGTATTTAAAAAAAAAAACACAAAGCATGAATACTTACTTGACAATGTACTAAAATTTGTATTATGTTCTTAGGTGTTGCAGGTTGTTAATGATGACCCGGACCTACCAAATTTGTCTGCATTTACCTTGCGACTGGTACTTAAGCACCTAAATTTCAAATATGCAAGTCGGAAACGCCATAGCTGCCTCATTGACCGGGCTGATATAATATTGTGGAGAAAACGATATTTGGTAAAAATAAAACAATATCGCAGAGAGGGAAGACCAATATATTACCAAGATGATACTTGGGTTAATGAAGGTATATATATTATAATTTACATAATTTGTTTGGGCTCATTAGAATTGTCTTAATAAGTAATTGAAAAAAATTCTGGAAAAATAGTTGCAATAAAACATTGTACAATTGACATTAAAAATATGTTTACACTTTTGATCCTTACTCCTGTAAAAATTTGTAAAAGTGTAACAACTAAATATCTTTGATGTTGCCTGTACCAAAAGTATTCATTAAGTGATTGTAAACATTTATTCATCACTATGTTACGAGATTTACGAGTAATTGTAGTAATTTTTATTTTAATCTGATTCTTTCTTGTTAAAGGGCACACGGTAAACAAAGTGTGGCAAGACCCAAAAGTTTTGTCATCTCGACAAGCATTTTTAGAGGGTCTTACAACCGGACTGAAGGCTCCATCAGGAAAAGGAAGGCGGCTCATTATAAGCCACATTGGCAGCGATGAAGGATTTTTAGAAAATGGACTACTATTATTTGAATCGAAGAAAAATACTGATGACTACCATAAAGAAATGAATGCTCAGCATTTCGAAGAGTGGCTGACTGGTATATTGCCAAGGCTTAAGCCCAATTCTGTACTAGTCATAGACAATGCTCCATACCATTCTAGAAAAATGGAAAGTGGCCCTGTAAAGAGGTGGAACAAGGGCCAAATTATTCAATGGCTGCATGAAAGGAATATACCCTGTGACATGTCCATGATAAAAACGGAGTTATGGGCTCTGGTAGAAAGCCAACCCAAGATCAGCAAAATGGCAGTTGATGAATTAGCGGCTGCTCACAATGTAACCATTTTAAGACTCCCCCCATACCATTGTGAACTAAACCCTATTGAATTAGTGTGGGCACAGGTAAAAGGACATGTCGCCAAAAATAATAAAAGTTTTAAAATGGCCGAGGTCAAAACATTATTCCAGGAAGGTTTGGAGCTTGTTACACCAGAACGCTGGAGATCGTGCATAGATCATGTTATTAAAGTAGAGGATGAAATGTGTCAATTAGATCATTTAATTGATGATGTTGTAGAGCCGTTTATTATAAACACAGGTGAAGATGAATTGAGTGGATCGGAACTTGAAGAATAAATAAACTTATTAAAAATATTGTTGTTTTCATTTGACACAATACACTGTTAGGCCACCCTTTTTAGGCCAGCTGTTAAAAAATAGGGATAATTTTCTACCATGGCAAGTCTTTAATTTTATTACAGATTTGGACTTTCATAGACACATAAAAATTACATAAATTATATGATTTGACAGTCTTTAACAGACAGATCAACCTCACTTAATGCCAAGCTGAGCAAGTTATGTACGTAGTGCCTAGTGACGATATCTTTAATAGTAAGTATACTACACCACTAGGGAGATAAAACAGAAAGCCCGAGATCGCAGATGTTTGCGGCCCCAGCTGCAAGCGAGGGCCTCAAATATGCGATCAAGGGCTTTTTCTTTATCTCCCGTGTTGTGTACATCATTTCATGCCTACACGTTTTCGTACGCGTAGCGAGCGTAAAAAGCTACTTTATGGCCAGGTGTGACATAAAATATTTTTCTTTGTATCTTCTACACATAGTATAGAGAAGTCCAGAAAGTTTGTTTGGGCCGCTACTAAAAACATATTTGTTTCATAATGTGTAGGTAGTAGGAGTAGGTATCGCATTATGTAGGCAATTGCAGCATTTCATTAAAGGTATGTATAATAAATTACGTATTTTGATGCAGCAAGTAACTTCCGTATTCCATACATAGACAGGAATTTCAATATATTATTCACCTAGTTAGATAATTGTATTTTTTTTTATTAAGAAAGGGTTGGCGACATCTGGTCCCACATATTGAAGTTGACAGATGTCATTGTGACAATGACATTTCTTGGTAGATTTGATGGAATCTAATTACATATTAGAGTTTAGCATGGGGCGCTAGTCGGGTAACCTCCACGAGTGTCTGGGCTCTTCCAGTTCCCCTGGACCCTCGCGGGTCGGGGGGAAGGGGAAGGGTTCTGGCCGGTGCGCCCTGGAGGCAACGGTAAGTGATTCATCTTCGGAGGGATCGCTTACCGGTGCTACCAATAACCCGTAGACGGGGTCGCTCTGGGTGTTCCTCTGTTTAGCGGAGGACACTCCAGATGCGACCAATGGGGGGATGGGGGGGTTCCGCATCAGGGAGTCGCATGACTCCCCAGGTGTGGCGAGAGGGACAGGCCATGCCGTATGCCTGTATAAAGAATTACGGACCCGTAACCCTGACTTCAGCAGAGGGCCGCTATAGTCGGGAGCGGGGGCGTCAGGCCGGGGCCGGGTGGTGGCTGCGAGGGAGAAAACCTCTATAAAAAGTTACAAGGGGACCTGAGGGAATGAATCCGGGGTTTTTCACTCTCTCCTGGCGTGGAGGTCCTTTGGTCGGCAAGTGTGTGGTGTCGCCCTGCACGTCGGGTGGGGGGCGCAAGCCTCTACTGAGAGGGGACAGCTTCGGCTGTCGCAGCAGGTGGTGTTCGCGGTTGTGTGCCTTGGCGATCCCGTGTCACCGCCACTAATGCTGTGTGATGGGCATACCCTGGTGGTTTTAGACGTTAGTCCGGGCGTTTCCCGGGAGTCCGTCATACCTGTCCTAGTTCCCCGGCTAGGCGGGATGCGTAAAGGCAATTCCCCAGGTACAAAAAAAAAGTTATTCCATTAGCATTGGCTCACGGAAACCACTAATTGTGGCATAGCGAAGTACAACTTTGGAGTCGTTTTTTTTGGTTTAAATTATTTCATTTACTACTTGATTTCTGAGTAATTTTGCTAGACCTCCCTGCATTTGCATCTAGCTATCGTTACAACGACTCCTCATGTCAAAAAAAGTTCGGAAAAGACCTTGACATCGTTTTTTAATCACAAGAATGCCGTGAAAATAGTCATACATAGACACTGTTAATAGAACCAGCGACAAGCGGGCCATTTGGGTAAAATCACCATTATCGGACCATTGCAGCTCCGTGTAGTTTGGATCGGTCGCTTCCGAATTGGGTATTGGAATACATTATTGATTATATGCTTAGCGAAGTTCTTAACTTGATTGAGTTGTTTAGAAGATTGGATTAGATAAGTGATATGTGCATTTGTGTGCATTTGTTCGCACGAAGCGATTTATTTGCCTCCTTTCTTAATGCAAACTGCTAAGCAATGGAATTCATTCGTGTGTTCTCCCGGAGAATTGTCAATATTTCATTTTTTAAGTAGGCTTTTTACTTAAACAATTAAATAAACCCACATTTTTAAATTCTCAAAACTAGAATTACTGTTCAAATCTGTGTATTTACCATGCATGTTATGTTTAGGTATATCAAAATTATCCCAAATTCATTAAAAAAAGTTCCTCATTCTAAAAGAGAGTAAGTGACAAGTAAGGTGACATAGCGTAAAAATCATACACCGATATAAAACCATTATTGTTAAGGTAGATTTACTAAAGACAGAGTAGGACCTCCTACTTTTCGTGCTACTTTGTGGTAGAATGTCCGCGATCCCATGGCGCCCCTGTTCACGGCAAAGAAGGGAAAAAGCCGGTGTGGTTTTATTGGGTAGGCTCCTCTCCTCCGTTTCGATCAGAAATGGTGCGGGAGAAGAGAGTCCCACATAACCCCCAAACAGGTTTCCCAGACCGGGGGTATGCGTAAAGCATTTCCACATCGTTATATAACAAAATAAAAGGACCCCCTACTCGGTCTAAGCTACGCATGTAGAAGAGTAGCCTACGATATCTCGGACGTATGCGAGATGTTGGTGACAAGCGAGTATAGGACGAGGCACAGTCATTGGCGCGCCTTTTTTTGCTTGGCGTGATAACTTAAAAAAGCAACCAAACAATCCGAAAAAAAAACTATGGTAGCTCTTTAACAATTTTTTGGGATCAGACTGCATCAAAACATCAATACAATTGCATCAAAATATTTTTTCCCGTTTTCCAAGCATATCTTGAAAACTACTTTTTCCTTCAAAAAGTCAAATAATCCCTGAAATCTAAGCTTTGTGGATATAGTAAACAAACCGGTCGCCAGATCTCTTTTCGGAAGAGTGCAGGTTATGCTTTCATGGCTCCAACAGGATGGGAAGGTGAACGTATAGAACGTATAGTGCGTCATGTACAATATGCTGCTTCTTCGAATTTCCGAAAGAGTTGCCTATGGCGGCTGTTCGGTGATGTTTTAGGGCGGCGTTTCCAACAACGATCGAACTGGGCTGATTTTAGTGCCTGGTGGTTATCGTGGCGGAAGTTTGTCCCCCGCGAGATTCTGTCACTGACATCCTGGAAGCCCACATCATCAGTTACGCAGCCCCCCTACCCCTTCATTTACGTGTAGGGAAGATACTCTAAATTAAATATATATATATATGTGTATATATTCTAGCGTTTTGTCGGCGTGATTGATATGTAATCTATGCCAAATTACAGCTATCTAGTATAAACTGTTACTTAGCTAAGCCGGAGACGAACAGACCGATGGACAAACATAGCGAAACTAGAAGGGTTGTTTTATTACGAAACTCTAAAAAGTTGTTCCGAACAGGCTGTTTTCTACTTACAAATCGCTACTACTTCTAAGCCACAAGGGATATTTTGACCTTTCTTTTGGGAATATAATCAAAATACATTCAATCTAAAAGTTTGTTTTTCACTAATTTAAAGTAAAGATCTGTTTTCACATAAAACCTATATTAATGCCATTTTTCTCAAGTTTGAGCTCAGCATGGAAGATATATTCGCCTTAACTCGGTGCACGTGGAAGCATAGGGTTTGCAGTTTCAAGACCATCTTGTATGAAAAGTCCCGGAAGGCCCAGTATTATGGAAACCCTAGTGGAAGCAAACTGAATGGGACTTACTAGAAAGCAACAGAATGGGACTTACTAGGAACCATATCCTGTCAAATGAAAGTAGAATTTTCAAAATCTGTCTAACAGTCTCCAAATAATCGGTGGGTGGTAAAAAGGATTCCTACGAATTGAGAATAGCTTCCTTTTAAAGTCTGCTGAAAAGATATTAAAATTTATTAACATTTAGTATTTTATCATCATCATCATCATTATCATTTCAGCCGAATGACGTCCACTGCTGGACATAGGCCTCCCCCAAAGACTTCCACAATGACCGGTCCTGCGCCACCCGCATCCATCGGACACCCGCGACCCTTACCAGGTCATCAGTCCACCGTGTGGGGGGCCTGGCCCACGCTACGCCTTCCAGTACGTGGTCGCCACTCGAGAACCTTCCCGCCCCAACGGCCATCGGTTCTGCGTGCTATGTGCCCCGCCCACTGCCACTTAGTATTTTATGCAACAGTTAAATAATAGGTTTTTAAAATTCGAGAGTGGCTGTAACAAAACAAACGTAGCGAGTTTTCTGATTAAAGACTCGAGTATTTTAAGAGGTAATTATGTAACGTTGCATACAATAAATTATCTACGACAGCAAAATAATTTTATTTACATTAAAAATCGATATGGTTGCAGAATACAGGCATTGACGTGTGCCTCATTTAGAAATAAAAAGAAATAACAATGTATAATAATGTATGAAAATCCATTAAGATTCTCCCAACAGTCCAGTTTGTCAATGGTATAGACTCGCATTTGTATAAAATGTTTATTGTTTTATTACTACTGTCAGTTATTTAACTGACAGATGCTGGAGTAGAAAATAGTTATTTGTTATACAAGGGTGCAAAGTTGTATTTTACCCGCGAGTGTGGAATTGAAACATGAGCCAGCGAAAGGATTCTATAGTTGAACCACGAGCGAAGCGAGTGGTTCTAAAATAGAATCCTGAGCGTAGCGAGTGTTTCAACAGACGAGAAGTAAAATACAACTTTGCACCCCTGTGTAACACAAAACTTTTCTCCTCACTATAGCGAGGAAAGTGCAACCTGCAAAAAAACACAGTTCCACAGCAGGCATGATTTTCATCACAGGAATCACCGATTTTTTTACGATAATATAACAGAAAACTCTGGAAGTTGTGTATAATATTTACGTGAGTCGGAGTCCGTGACAAGTTGTGTATATTTTAGTTGACATTGACAATGATGACATTTCTTACGATGCGTTTTGAAATTGCATCGACTCAACTTGTGCGTTTACAATTATACTCAATATCATTATAAAACAAATGTTACTTATAGAGTTTGACTTAAATCATTAAATAAAGCTAAATTGGTATTGTTTGTTATATTCTCAAACCATTTATTTAATGATAATTGATATCAAACGAACTATTATTATGAGCGTTTTACGTTTTGTTATCTGTCAAAAGCTAATCAAACACGCTCCAAGGTCAAATTACTTTTCCCACTTGTGGATAAAATGCGATTTTACCCGCTTGTTTCAAAGGACAAAATACGGCTTTCCGAGCTAGTGAGGGGAAAAATAATTGGTCTACGACATCAAAATAATTCTATTTACATTAAAAATCGATATGGTTGCAGAATAAAGGCATTGAGGTGTGCTTCTATAAGATATGAAAAAAAAACAGTTGTAAAATAATTTATGGAAATCCATTTTGATTCTCCCACTAGTCATATAATGACTTGTCTATGGTATAGACATGCATTTGTATAAAAAGTTTAGTTTTGATACTGCTTTCAGTAATTTAATTGACAAATTATAATCCTGGAGTAGAAAATAGTTATTTGTTCAACAAGAGAGCAAAGTAATTTTTTGCTGCAAGTGTTGATGTTGAGTCCCGAGCAAACGAAAGATTCTATAATTGAATAACGAGCGTAGCGAGTGATTCAAAATTAGAATCTTGAGCGTAGCGAGCGACTCAAAGACACGAGATGCAAATATCTTTGCTCTCGTGTGATACATACAACTTTTCACCTCAGCGGCGAGAACATATAACGCAAAGGAATAGTGATCGAGGGAATGAAGTTACTTAAACTAACCTACAATATGAAAAATTGCATTTTGCTCACTGGTTTCAAGCCGGAAAAGTCGTTTTCACGCTCGCAGCAAAATTGCATTTTGCTCACTGGTTTCACGCAACAAAACCGCCATTTTCGAGCCACTGAGGTGAGAAAGAAATTACAGTTAATTACAAAATATTACTAAGCGTTACGTTGCTGCATTTTTACAAGCTTTTATTTACTTTCACCTGTCCCGTAATGTCTGTCGGTCTGTAATCAAATCTTGCAACTTAAATTTGATCCACTTCCCGGTTTCCGATTGAGCTGAAATTTTGCATGCATGAATGAATCGTATGAAAATGCAATATGATTGTAGAAAAAAGTACAGTCGGCAGTAAAAGCTTGTACCGAAAATGAAATTTTTGACTAATAACTTGTTACAACTCTGTTCTACAACCAACTCCTATCTATACTAGAGGAGATACAACAAATTGCAGCCCAAAGAGTCTGGAAATACTTAGAAGCAGTGGGTATAAGCAACGAACTATATGGGCTGCCACAATAGATCAACTACTGGTCGAAACGGCATAAAATGGCCCACAACCAACCGATAATATTAATAATATAACTCCTATCTATCCTACCTACATTAGCTAGTGTATAATAAATCTAGTTTAAACCGGCCATTAGGGCGGATTTACCATTATCGGACCGCTGCAGGCTAATCGATACTGGAATATATTGTATCGAGGTACCACACCAGTGAATGCCCACCAGATTCTGATTCTCAAGTGTAACAGAATTCCAAGGAGTAAATTACGAATTTAAACAAAGCCGCGAAATTAAATAAAGCCTACAAAATTCTCAAAGGAACAAAAAACATTGTTATGATTTATTATGATTTTGTTATGATTTTATTGTTATGATTTCATTGTTATATTTAACAAGCTTATATTATACGTTTTAAATCATGTAAATTTATAATGATACAGGTAATATACGCCAATTGATATAGCAGACTATAACAAGAAAGCATTTTTTCCCAAAATGTCCTCGCGCCCCTAATAAGCTCTCGCAGAGTTTAAATAATTCATAAGGGACCATTTGCAACTCCGTACATTTGGTAGGTATTTACATTTTTATTCCGCAAGTGGATAGGCTGGGCTGTATAATGTTATGTCAGCTATGACTGTGCACGTCTACTGGGATATCTATTTTAAATTCTTGGTCTAAAAGAATTGGCGGAGCGATCGTTTACTCTACGAGGATGCTCACACTATTTATTATACCAAGACAAACAACAAAGATCGAGAGTGTTCTACATTCTAATTAGGACAATATAAAAATTTCTTTATTTTGAGAAAAAATGTTTGTGACTCCAGAGGAGTCTCATGCGCGTCGCCGACCCATTTGTTGATTGGAAGTTTCATTATTATTCCTAGCTAGAGATATGCATGTCCCTCACTCTCCATACAGCGAATTATATAGGGAGGCAGCAGTGGAGGAGATAAATTATATTCAGATGGCGAATAAATGAAGTTTTAATTAATATAAAAGTTACAATAATTAACTTAATCTAACACGAACGATTTCGTGTGTCCTAAGACCCGATGTTAGGTATCTAAAAGGCGCGCGGCGAACGTGTGCTTCCGTTTTTTATTAAGGCGATCAGAGTGATTTCCCAATATTAATGACGCGCTGCGGTGCGGACAACGTAATGGAGTGACGTAGGGCATACTTAGACAAGACGACGTGGTGCTGATGACGTTGCGCGGTGACGTATGCTGACGGTATACCGATGACGTAGCCGTGTGGTGGTGCTGTGTGTGAGGTGCATAGCTAACAAGAGCATCCTCTAAAGTTCTGGTAACTTTACTGACTGCTGGGAACACAACACCACATACGATAGACAGTAAATACATAATATTTGGGAAAAATCTTACACAACCCAACCTAGTCTCAAACTGGGCTGATGATGAGATAGATAAATACTTAAATGCATAGAAAGCTTCGAATACCGAGGAACAATTATTCGTGCTCATCACACAAATTATGCCCCGAACAGGATTCGAACCCGAGATCACCACATTCGTAGCCAGGGTCACTGCTAACTAGATTAAAGTGGTTTTCACAATATCACAGTATGTCATCGTCAATGAAGTTATTATGCATCAGTGGAGGGGAGGTAATTTAATTTTGTATGAAGCATAACGCTGCTAACGAAAATTCCAAATTTCAAAATAAAGGAAAAAAAAAAAAAATTGAGTGCTCCGAGCAGGATTCGAACATGCGACATCTGGCACTAAATTTTTCAATTTTTCCCTTTAATTTGAAATTTGGAGGTAATTTGCTCCTAATACAAGTGAGATCGCTGGATCCAAGTGGCGCAGGACCGGTCATTATGGTGCTACTTGGGGGAGGCCTTTGTCCAGCAGTGGACGTCTTTCGGCTGATATGATAGATAGATAGATATGATGATGATAAGTGATATAACGCTTTCAAACTTGCTCAAAATATCTTATTTTCCTTTTTTACATCACTTTCATTATTGCTACGCTACGTTCGTAGCCATGTATTCTCCCTATGTAGCCCGTAGCAGCTATGAACAGAGTACCGAACAATCGGGTTTGCGGCATTGAATGTCTTCATAATGGTTTCTTTGAAACTTATCCACATATTGTTTCAAATTGTTCCGTCTGTGTAAGAAATTTAAAACTTTATCTCGAAATAGGCCACCCGGCGCTTTAGCAAGTGTGTCGTTGCTTCTGAAATAGGACAGCTGAACAAAACAGACGCCGCAAGAAACGCTGAGGTCCCTTTTCTAGAAAACATTTTAAACTTAAATACAGGGTTCGGCCGGTATTCTATCCGCATTATTTGACCAAATGACACTAGACTTAATGGGGCCTATATTTATTTCTGTGTGATACAGTCATGTTATATTTGTATAACATATCAATTGAAAATATCGTCGATTAACAAACAGTTTATAGTGTATAACAAAACATAAAATAAAAATCGTATTAAATACAAATTAATATGAATTTGCTAGTAGTGGAAGTAAAAAATGAATGGATTGTGCTCTGTCTTCATTTTTGGAAATATACACGTATTTTTTGAATATGTAATTTTCAAGTATGTAAAAATTAATACATCCTTGATTTGAAAAGTGACAAAAACGGCAGCAATCCGTTTAGGCATCGCTTTCAGACTAGAAATAAGTTTTTTCGTTCTTATTTCTAGTCAAAATGCCGTACGCGTATTAAAAGAACCATCATCATTATTGTTAAGAACAGTTTGTAACTTTCCATCTATCATCGGCCTACGAGTATACGCCCCTAATGCTGCTGGGCACAGGGTTTTCTCATTGATGAAAGGAATAAATCCCGTACTAAACTTGTACAGTCGAGGGCGTATATGAGACTGTAATTTTATATCTATACTATTATTTTAAAGCTGAAAAGTTTGTTTGTTTGTTTGTTTGAACGCGCTAATCTCAGGAACTACTGGTGCGAATTGAAAAATTATTTTTGCTATGGATAGTCCATTTATCGAGGAAGGCTCTAGGCTATATAACATCACGCTGCGACCAATAAGAGCGAAGACGCTGACGAAGTCGCAGGGAACAGCCAGTTTTACTATAAAATTATATTGTTTTGAAAAAATGATACCTCGCCGAGTTTCTCACGCCGGTTCTTCTCGTGGCAGAGGTTTATTTTTCCGAACCTGTGGTAGTTTATTGACGTTCATAGGTGCATGTAATATGCCAAATTTAAAGAATTAACTACTTTTACTTTTTTAACTTTTATGTATTATTTTTTGGTACTTATCTCAATCTCAATGGAACAAAGTGAAACAATGTATAAATATTGGTACTCTTGACTTTACTGTATAATTTTTCGTGCATCAAATAATTATATAGCCCGATTTACACACTAGACTTGCACTCAAACCTTGATAAAGGCTTCAAATAACGGTTTAAAGCAACAAAACGCCGTAATTTAGAATTCTGTCTAAAATTTCCGGTAAAAGGGAATAGTTTATAAGTAGGCTGTTACAGGCAAGTATTACCCGTGCATATTGGATACTGCACTTTACATTCTGTTTCACTCATCTAAAGGTAAATCTGTCACAACGCAACGTAACAGAACAAAAAGAACTTACGTACAGTTATTTAGTTTTTCCGAACTTGTGTACGGAATATAAGGATATTAGGTTTGGGGGAACAGCGTTCAAGTGAAGCCTGTTCTTATTTTACAAAAAAGGCTGTTCATTATGTTGACAAGGCAAAGCCTCTCGAACATTGTCGTCACATTTTTGTGAGGCATGGAATAACGAACGTGATATCGCTTTACATATAAATACTTTCATAAAAATAAGTCCAGATTTGAATGTTAAGCTAACAATACATGCAGGCCACTCAGATTAAGGCCTAACTCTGACATTTAGTTACCTAATTCCTAAGAAGTCTTGAACATCATGGAATTAAAATTTACTATTTCTTGAATGGTGACATTAAACAATTTACTAATCATCATCACCATGTCAGCCGAAAGACGTCTACTGCTGGACATAGGCCTCCCCTTAAGACTTCCACAATGATTGGTCTTGCGCCACCCGTATCCAGCGGACACCCGCGACCCTTACCAGGTCATCAGTCCACCGTGTGGGGGGCCTGCCCAGGCTACGCCTTTTGGTACGTTGTCGCCACTCGAGAACCTTTCCACTCCAACGGGCATCGGTTCTACGTGCTATGTGTCCCGCCCACTGCCACTTAAGTTTAGCGACTCGAAGGGCTATATAAGGTGACCTTGGTTCTGCTGGGGATAACTTCATTCCTGATGCGATCATGCGATCACACAGAGACACTCCCAACATAGCCCTCTCCATTGCTCTTTGGGTGACTTTGAGCCTTCTTATGAGGCCCGCAGTAAGATACCACGTTTCAGTACCATATGTCATCACTGGCAACACACACTAGTCAAAGACTAAAACTCTGTGAAAAGTTCAACTGTCTAGCTATCACGGTTCATGAGATAAAGCCTCTTAGAAGACGGAAAGACGTACACCACCGTCAGAACGTTTAAGACCAAACACAATTTTAGTTTCATTTTCATAAATTATTACGCAAATCAAACAAGGGAAAAGGATTGCAATGGGCTGTTTCTCACAAGAATTGGTATTTTTCAAACTGGTCGAGAGTACTACGGACAGATGAATCAAGGTTGAATGAATAATAATCAATCATTGTTGATCATTTTCATATTTTGTATTTGGTCTTAAACTTTCTGACGGTAGTGTATGGACAAAGGACAGCGGAGTCTAAGTAATAGTCCCGTTTTTACCCTTGGGAACGAAACCCTAGAAAGGCGTTCTAGGAACAAAGATGTTAGAGCGGCGAAAATGATTACCTCAACTCTTCGTTTGAAAGAGACTGCATTAGATTCCACATACCAACGACCAAATGTAGTAATGTATCTTCGACAAAACAGTACGGTTGCCAGTTTTTGTTGCACTTTTAGCACCACCCGGGGGTCACGTGTAGGGTAACGGTGGGTACTCCCTACGGACGTTGTGCAACTTCGACCCCCCTTTGTCAAGTGAGTGGGCAACTTGACTGTTAGAAGTTTTCAAGCCGCCCGAAGGCCTGTAACTTGGCTTAACGACTTCTGTCGTAGACAGCAGCCGGGATCAACGGCTTAACGTGTCTTCAAAAGCATGGGAGCGCTCAGTTATTAACCACTCAAAGCGGTCACCCATCCAAGAACTGACCTGCGCCCACATTGCTAAACCTCGCATACCGCACGCGGTACGCGGGTGCCGCTGGGCCACGAACGCTCCAAATGTACACTGACATATTTTAATACCTGCCTACATATTGCATTCGTATGCGGCTGCATAGGTATAGACTTTTCACTCTGACCCGAGGTGCGGCTGAATATATTCATCGCCGGATTTGAGCCGAGGTAAGTGGTTGGTCTGAATGAGAATGTACTCTTGTCTAAGTTGGCTTTTTAAAATTAATGACTATGGCTATGACTATGGCGACTCATTCAACGATTAAAAACAACTGGCCGAGTGTAACTCTGACTCACGCGGGGTTATTATTATTATTATCAGGAGCTCCATGAGCTCATACCGCCTTCCCCCTTCTTCCATCGGACATCCAGACGTACGGTTGGCTACCATCCTTACCTGGTCGAAATTCCTTTAATTCGAACCAAGCGATTTGATTCATCTTTCATAATGCGCAATTCTAAAGTTTGGAATTCTCTGCACGCGTTTGTATTTCCGAGTTCATATAACCTAGACATTTTTAAAGCACGAGTGAATAGGCATTTTCTGGGTGAGCTCGCTTCAGCGTCGGCCTCATCTTTGCCCCCTGAAAATATATAATAATGATGAAGATATAAAAAGGGAGCGGAGGGCCTTGGCAACCAGAGCGAACATGCTGGCACATAGTAGGTGTTGTACATTGCCAGTCAAGTTAACTTTATTTAGAGCTTTTTGTACAACATTTTACACATGTGCCCTATGGACCAGCTATACGCAAAGGACGCTGAGTGCTCTCCGCATCCAATATAACAACGCGTTCAGGGCGTTGTTGCGGCTGCCCCGCTGGTGTAGTGCGTCAGGGATGTTCGCGCACGCGCGTGTGGATGGCTTCACGGCCATCATGCGCGCGCGGTGCGCAACCGCACTACGGCGCCTGCGAGACAGCCGCAACAGCCTCCTGGCCGTTATAGCGGACAGGCTAGACAGTCAGCTCCTCACTCACTGGAATAGAGTACACTCAATAATGACTTCATACACGTACTAAGCGAGTGTGTCTGGCTTCTCTTCTGACCCCTACTTACCTTAAGACTGTGCTTTAATATTAAATTTAAGTTTTTACAAAATGTAACTAACAAATTTTATGGACTGCTGTTGACTAAAATAAACGAATTTTATTTTATTTTTATTTATTATTTATATAAGATATTAGTTTCTATTAGTTGTGATTTGGATGACACAGTTAATCAATACACAACTGAGTTTCTCTGTAAGAAAAGATTTATTACATTAGTTTACATGTACCTAAGATTAACATGAATAAACAGTATGAATTAAACAAGTAACAAAACAAACTTTACCTGTAAGAAAAGAAACGACATTTAATGTTATTAATCTCAATGTCGATTCCTAAATCACAATTAGCTTTCTATTAACAAAATAAAATATTTGATAAATTGCTTTCTCATGACAGCACATATAGGTTATCAAAAAAAAATATCACCATAGATTCTAAAACCAATATCGGGTGCGTTCCGTCACACGATCAAGAGACATCCGTGGAAATATGTAAAATAAAGAAAATAATGTTTTTCTTTACATCTCCCCCTCCCAGAGAAGATATAACAATAAGGTTTCTCACACATAGTCATAATGGTCTTCAAGTGCAGGGGCTGGAGTAAGTTTCGAGATGTGGAAAAAGTTTGACTCTGTTTTCTTATGGTTAGTGTTTATCTTGTAAATTGAGTTTGATATTTTTTCTATGATTTTATAGGGTCCGATTCTCATTTCGTCGAGCTTTTTCCTATTCAGTTTGTTTCCATTATCTATGAAAACAGTATCACCAACTTTGAAGTCTATATGTCTTCGATTTTTATCATAAATCGTCTTGTTGTAATTATGTGATTTGATCGTATTTTCCAAAGCTTTTTCCCTGTCTTGGATCAAACCATACTTGGTTTTCTTAAGTTTCAGCTCATTTGGCAAAATTGTAACATCTTTGCCGTTAAGAAGATACTTTGGAGCATATCCAGTGATAGTGTGCTCCGTTTCGTTATAGCTTTTTACACAATGTTGTGCTATAGTTGTCCATGCTATTTTAGCATCATTTTCGTTTATCTTGCATCTGATTTTATTGACTAACGTTTGATTTAGTCTTTCGTTTAATCCATTTGAGAAAGGCGAGTCCACAGCAGTAAAAATAATTGGAATATTCTTTTCATCCAGAAATTTTTTGAAGTCTCTAGAATTGATACCTGGGTATTGGTCCGAGAGAATCATGCCAATGTCGTTAGTTTCCGCACATTTTCTTACTAGTTTTATAAAATCATTTGCATTTTGTGTACTTGATGTCAAAATGTATGCGTACCGTGTGAAATGATCTGATAACAGGTGCAAGTACCTCTTTGTTGACCTTGAACCCCCAAATCCTCCAATCGTATCAATGGAACATATCTCAAAAGGTTTTGTGGCAGGACCCAAGTGGGACATCAATCCATATTTGTATTGTCCTCTTGATTTGTTCTTTATACATACTATACAACTTTCACAGATTCTTTTTATGTTTTTTGTCATGTTTTCTGCTGTGTACCATGAGCTGATCATTCTTTGCAATTGTTTGATTCCTATGTGACCCAGGTCTGCATGTACATTTTTGATGAATTGTATACTTAATTTCTCTGATAGGATTATTTTATCCTTTTTCTTAACTTTCTTGTAATAAATATTGTTTTTTGTTATTAAATTTTCTTTTCTGCACTGTATCTTTTCATTTGTAATTTGGTCTTTTAAGATATCTTCTAGTGTTATCATGTTGACTATTTTTAACTGTTCATCTTGGTTTTCATTTGCTTCTAGTACTGGGTTCCTGCTTAGGCAATCAGCTTCTATGTTGTATCTTCCTGGAGAGTACTTAACTATGAATTCATATTGTGAAAGGTAGTAGGTTAGATCTCCTAATTCTTCATCTGTTCTTGACTTTATATTCATATTCTCCAAGGGCTTGTGGTCTGTAAATACGGTAAATTTCCTACCTATTAATAGATGCTGCCAGTACTTTACACATTCTTTAATTGCTAGGCATTCTAGATATACAGCTTTCTTCCTTTTTTGAGCTTCGTTCAATTTTTTTGAGAAGTATGACACCGGTTTTTCTTCATTGTTTTCTTGTGGCTGTTTTAGGATTGCTCCTATTCCTTGAATGCTAGCATCTGTGTATATGTGGATAGGCAAATTTGGATCAAAAATTGCCAAAACTGGATGAGAACATAATATCTGTTTCATTTCATCAAATGACTCTTGGCATGCCTTAGTCCAGTTAAAAGTTTGTCCTTTTCTTAAAAGGTTATGCAACGGTTCCAATTTTATCGCTATATTTGGCACATACTTATGATAAAAGTTTATTTTCCCTAAAAATTGTCTCACATTTTTCCTCGTCGTTGGAGTTGGGAAGTTTTTTATTGATATTAAGTTGTCTTTCAGAGGTCTAACCGAGTTATTCTGTATTATGTGACCCAAGTACTTAACTGAGTCGGCAGCGAACATACATTTAGAAAATTTAAGTCTTAAACCTTCACTTGTAATTGCTTTAAATAGCTGTTCCAGATGTCCGACATGATCAGAAAATGTTTTTGAGAATAATAAGATGTCATCGATGTAACATACTGTGAAATCTCCAAGCTTGTGTTTTCGTATTATATTACACATTATTCTCTGAAATATAGCCGGTGAGGTCTTTAATCCGAAAGGTAAGCAAGTCCATTGAAAATGGCCCTCTTGGGTGACGAATGCAGTTTTGTGTCTGTCTGTGACGCGCAGAGGTATTGACCAAAATGCTGAATTCAGGTCTAGTGTCGAGAAAAACTTGCAGTCTCTAGTTTTCACTATTAGGTCCTCGATAAGTGGAAACGGCTGCGATTGAGGGACAACGATTTTATTTAGGTCTCGAAAATCTATGCACAATCTTGACATTTTATTTTCATCTCTTTTATAAGCCAATGTAACAGGAGCTGCAAACGGGCTATATGATTCTTCTATTATCTTTTTTTCCAATAATTTTCCAATTTGATTCTCAATCTCCTTTTTGTCTTCAATTGAGCAACGATATGGCCTTTTACTGCAATATTTTTCTATCGAAAGATCAATATGTGCTTCATAATCTGTTACCATTCCTATATCATATTTGTCTTTTGCAAATACTGATTTATTGTTCGATATTAAGTCATCAATCACTGCCTGTTGTTGAGAGGTTAGATGATTTATCCAAATTTTGAAGTTTTCTTCACTGAAGTTCTCATTGAAGTTTATTAAATTATCAGTTTTAATTTCCTTGGAAATGTCAATATCCGACTTTTTTGTTCCTGTAGAAACTAGTTCGCTTCTTTGTATAGGAACTTTCTGAGTGATTTCTAAGTTTTCATTTTGAATCAAGAAAAATTCTTTTATACAATCTAATCCGATTAAAAAATCGTAATTAAAATCTTCTTTGTCGATTACAAAAACGTTCATTTTCTTCTCCACATTGAAAATGTTTATATCGAGTGTTATCATGCCATTTGCCTTTTTAACGCCATTAATTGTTTTTAAACTAGTATTGCTTGAGTAACTCGATTCTTTATTATTTATCTTTAATAACCTTGAATTTATCAATGAGACATTAGAGCCAGAGTCATAGATTCCAAATACTTCAGTATTTTTATTCAATACTAATTTTATTTTAATTAATGGCGGCACAATCAGTTTTTTGGATCTTCACACTGAAGTTCACATTCCAACTCTGAATTGTTAATGTGCTTTATTTGTTTATTATTTCTTTCTTTTCCACTATCCATTTTTGTTTTAAACCAACAGGAATCTTCTGGATGATAGCGCACACCTTTTTGTAAACTTTCACAAATACCACACTTTTGTTTCAGTTGCTTGGTGTCATCTTTCTTTTTAATAAATTTCTTCTTTCCAACCAAATGTTCTCACTTGCCAAGTTCATTAAATAAGTCTTTTGTTTGTACAATTTCCTCTCTATTGATTCTATCTGTTATGAAATCTGGCAAGCCGGCGGCAATAATATCAACCAGGGTTCCTTGATCTATTGTTTTTCTTAATTCTAATAGAAGTTTTTCTTTCTTGATAGCATAATCTAATAAAGATCCTGATTGATACTTGAAAAATAAAGCATACTTGCTTGTAGTCCAACCTTTATTAGCATAGGTTTGCAAAAAGTTTGATTTCCACTCGGACCACTCCGATTGTAAACTATGCTTGATCATCATGGAAGAGTACCAATCTACGCAGGATTTTTCAAGAAATAATCTGAAAATTTCAATTTTTTCTTCATCTGCTACTATGTCAAACCTCACACACTCCTTTTCAAATATTTCCATCCAGTTACATGCACTTACACATTTTCCATCAAATTTTTCAATTACAAATCTCTCAGCTAACTTCTTTATACTTTGTTTCTCCTTGTTTTGTTGACTTTCAATTAATTTTTGCAATATCTTCACTAAAGGCTCTTCTGATTTCTGTTTGCTGACAATAGCTGACTGTTCTTGGGTAATTTCCTCAAGAAATTGGTTCTGGAAAATCAAGTTTTCATCCTCATCACAATATGTTTGTAATAAACTATCTGTCATTTTTATCCATACACTTCTGCTTTGATGTCTTTTCTTTAATGTATTTTTCACTGTAGCAAATGCTTTAGAGGTTTGGATATGGTTGTGATATTGTGATACTGCTTGATATTCCTCCGGAATAAGAAATACTTTGTCATTTTGTGTGGCAATTGAGGTTATGGCAATATAGTTTGACTTTCCGTCTGTTGTTGCTTTAACTTGAAACGTAAACTTCAACTTTTCCATTTTATGACAATAAATGTCGTTTTATAAGATATTAGTTTCTATTAGTTGTGATTTGGATGACACAGTTAATCAATACACAACTGAGTTTCTCTGTAAGAAAAGATTTATTACATTAGTTTACATGTACCTAAGATTAACATGAATAAACAGTATGAATTAAACAAGTAACAAAACAAACTTTACCTGTAAGAAAAGAAACGACATTTAATGTTATTAATCTCAATGTCGATTCCTAAATCACAATTAGCTTTCTATTAACAAAATAAAATATTTGATAAATTGCTTTCTCATGACAGCACATATAGGTTATCAAAAAAAAATATCACCATAGATTCTAAAACCAATATCGGGTGCGTTCCGTCACACGATCAAGAGACATCCGTGGAAATATGTAAAATAAAGAAAATAATGTTTTTCTTTACATTTATAAATTTTCCAGTAGTAAGGCTCGACGATCTTCGTCCGCTCGTACGAAAATAATGGTATTTCACATGTAGAGCAACATTTCCGACATACGGTGTGAAAGCTATCACCTGAACCGAAGGCTAGATAGAGTAGAGACGAGCGCTGTATGTATATAATATATATGGTATAACATAACAAAGTTACCGGAGGTATAATATTAGGTTAGTCTAGTGTTCAATTCCCCTTATGCGAGGGAATGAGCTTTGGTTCGTAAATTCGCGGGTCATAAACTTATGAACTAACTTAACCTAAAAAGTTTATTTACGTGGATGGGTGTACCAATAAGTTATTCAAAGCAAGATCAATTGTTCATTATCACGCAAAGCTTCCACCCAGCCCACCGTTCCGCGCACTCGCTGGATAACTACATGGGGCCTTTCAGCTCGAAGTACGAATTTTTCTATGGAAATGTTAGTTTAACATGTTTGTACTAGATGTCACTGGGTGCTATCTCTATCCCACTTGCATATTGAGGTGACAGAGATGCAGCGTTCGTTCGGTTAGTTCTTAATAAATACACAACGGCGCTACGATCTATGTGGAGTATTTCACTGGTATATCTATCTCAGTATATATATTGTACTTTGTGCTACAATCAAGACTACGTCAATGCTGACACTTGACAGATGCAATGTCATCTGAATCGCGGGGCGCTTACACACCATGGCAGGATGTTAACACAATGCGATATTAAGACGGTTTAGGTTGCCAATTTTACATACGTATATGAGTGGGTCATAGTCTTTTCACCCGACTGCGCCAGAAGGTTATGTTTTTCGAGAGTATGTATGTATGTTTGTATAATTGTTTGGCACACTCTGCAGCCTGCACGGCTCGATAGATTTTAGCTTGAGAGGTGTCGTTGGATTCGTATTTACTGTGAGAGTGAACAAAATGACGGATTTTTAGTACCAAAATCCAAATTACACAGAAACGAAATCGAGGTTTTAGTTTTTTAATTATTTTTCTTGTTTTTTTTGTATTTGAAATAACGTATGAAAAAATGAAAAAAAAATGAAAATTATTTATTGTTCACATGAAGTAAGTAATTACAAGATATATCACGACTCTGAGCCCTGAGCTAGGAAACCCTGTGTTACAGGACCCAGTTTCTCATCAATGTTAGTTTCACTTAATTATAAACACAAGTTATACGAGTACAGAATATTACTAATCGTATCATTACTAACGAGATCTAAATGAAGATAGTTAAACGCGGTAATGCCATTTAAAAACCTGAGTTTCGTTGTAGCGCTTGCTGCAAGCCTCCCTAAGGAATAATACGAAGGAAAGAATTTTTCAATTTTACATTTTCAGATTGGACTTAAGTGGCAGTGGGCGGGGCACATAGCACGTAGAACCGATGGCCGTTAGGGCGGAAAGGTTCTCGAGTGGCGACCACGTACCGGAAGGCGTAGCGTGGGCAGGTGACACGGTGGACTGATGACCTGGTAAAGGTCGCGGGTGTCCGCTGGATGCGGGTGGCGCAGGACCGGTCATTGTGGAAGTCTTTGGGGGAGGCCTATGTCCAGCAGTGGACGTCTTTCAGCTGCCATGATGATGATGATGATGATGAGATTGGAAATTATAATTCCGCTAAGCGGACGTTTTCGCTTGTAAAAATGTTTACATTAAGAATGGGGTAGCACATTGTTAATAATGATTCTAAGTAACTTGAGACGTTGGTGCCGTTTCTAAAAGTTGTAGCTACTTTGACGGTAGATGTCGCTACTAGTCTCCCTAAGGCTTAATTAAAAAGAGTGAACTGATTGAAAGATTCGTCGCCTCGGGATAACCAGCGGTAGCTCAGTTGGAAAGAGCGATGGACGGATTCCAGAGGTCGCAGTTTCAAATCCCGCCCGGGATGATCAATTTTTCAATTTTTTTATTTTCGTTTGAATAAATACGAAGGAATTATTGACAAAACAAGACGAGCAACGGCATCAATAGCTTAGTTGTTAATAGCCGAAAATATGTTGGTGCAATTCAGGCTAGAAACATTGAATTTTACAATTCCTCTCTGTAATTTAATTTAGGAGCGTTCGTGGCCCAGCGGCGCCCGCGTACCGCGTGCGGTATGCGAGGTTAAGCAATGTGGGGGCAGGTCAGTTCTTGGATGGGTGACCGCTTTGAGTGGTTACTAACTAAGCGCTCCCGTGCTTTGGAAGGCACGTTAAGCCGTTGATCCCGGCCGCTGTCTACGACAGCAGTCGTTAAGCCTAGTTAGAGGCCTTCGGGCGGCTTGAAAACTTCTAACAGTCAAGGTTCCCACTCACTTGACAAAGGAGGGTCGAAGTTGCACCACGCCCGTAGGGAGTACCCACCGTTACCCTACACGTGACCCCTGGGTGGCGCTAAAAGTGCAACAAAAACTGGCAACCGTAACCGCTTCTCTCATTTTAACCTTTACTCGTATTTATAAATATATAAAAAAATATAATAATTACATTATAAGACACGTTACAAAAAACTGTTTTAGGTTTATACGTGCCACGAAGGCATCCGAGTCCAATAATGATTTGAACCTGTACGTGAGTTTTTCATTAAAAAAGTCGAGGAACTTCCAAGAAGCCTACAAGTAACAAGACACTAAACGTCAGTTTACGACGATATAAATAAAGTTGACGCACTGTTAATACAAAGTGCTCTTAGCTCGAGTCACCTGTGCGCCGCTCATCTACCTATAGAACAGTCACAGTATTCATAGGAGAACAGCGGTTTCATTCCACTTCTTCGTTGTGTCGGGTGGCTCCATAGCATCCACCCACAGACAGCCAAGATAACCAGCTAAATTGGAAAAGCTGCTGGACTAACCGCTCAAAAAATCCATTCTGCTTGGATTTTACTTGAAATCTTGGCGATTCCACTTCTCAGTATTGAATTCTTGTTAGACTGGTCGTGTTGTTATGGGGTAGGTCTTACTTGGTAGCGTTTGGGGAGCTTGACCCCGCTGTGGTTAGATTTTTAGGCCCTCAGCCATACTGCTGACATAGCTAGCAGCCGGGATCAACGGCTTAGCGTGCAATTCCAAAGCACGTGAGCACTCAGTTGTTAACCACTCAAAGCGGTCACCCATCCAAGAACTGACCTGGGCCGACACTGCTTAACCTCGCATACTGCACGCGGCACGCACGCGGAAGCGAGCGCTCCTGGTTATGAGGTGGATTAGCGTTAAGCGTTTCGTGATGTCCATGCTTCATGAACTGCTACTTGTAAGCTGTTGATATCTAGAGCAAACGTATTAAGGGACGGAGAGAGGCAGGTGTTTAGCAAGAGAGATAAAATGTAAGACATTCTACGAAAAGTTTGCCAAAAGAAATTATCGTTCTAAAGAGATCCTTCAGCAAACAGTTTGGCAATTGTTTGCTTTGGTTTGCTTAAGTTAGTAAAGAAAACCTTGGATTTTTCTCCACTTCAAACGTAAATACTAAGCTAAAAGAGCGAACTTTATAAAATATATAGAAGACACTCTAGGACGTTCCTGACATGGGGTTCGGTTTTTGTATTTTTTGTTATTTGCCGTAAGCTTACTGATCTCGTACTGATTTCGTCATATAATAGGATATTGTCAGAATTACATTTACGCAGTACCTAGTAATATCTCCCGCTTTCGCGCATCCCGTACCAGTCAGGAAGCACTCGTTTAAGGCTTCCTGACTTGGCGATATACTTAGGCCCTTTTGTCAAAATCCGTTAAACATATCTTGTTCAAACCAAAACTCGTTGAATATTTATTCATTTCCATCATCTTGATTTTATTCAGAATTTGTAACTTCATAGGACACACTTTTTACCACTTTGACACCTGACCCCCCCCCCCCCCCCCCCCCAACCCCAAGTTTAATATATTTTTCAAAATTTCACATATCGGTTTATAGCATACACCTTCCTACTAAATTTCATAATTGTAGTGCTCATAGTCTCCGAGTAAATCAGCTGTGACATACGGACGGACGGACAGACAGACATGACGAATCCATATGGCTTCCGTTTTTTGCCATTTGGCTACGGAACCCTAAAAAGTCAGGGAGTAGCCAAAAACGTCACATCAAGATGTGAGACCTATGTAAGCCGGCGTTGATATTAAATTTTAAAAGCCAACCGGCGCACGTGTCGGGTTTTATTTGACATCTCTAGCGTATTCAGGGGTTTCGTCGGCACACGTCGGGGAACGTGAGAAAATGTTGCGATTCTGGAGGTCCACAAATCGAAATGCGGCTGTATTGGAAAAAGAGATTAAGAACCGTAGACTGGGACAACTTTATGTAAAAAGGGCGAAATGCATACATCCCTTTTCTACGCATTTACTTTTCTCATACTACCTCATTCATGCATTTGCCGACGTCGAATGACGTCATTATTTATCTTTTATTTTTGGGTTTACTGTTTATTTACTTCCTCCAAGTTTAATAAAAAAAAGTGTGTGTATTACGCGCGGTTAGAGTCGTTTTACAAGCTCGAGTCATTGAAGCTAACTAATAATAGACTCTCGTTCGTAATTTCTCTCTTACCGCCTTTAAAGCACATGCAAAATGTACTATTACTAAGACAATCTCGGAACTCTAGTAATCCTTACATGTAAGTAAAACTCATTACTATTTGCCTACAGCTTAACCAACACGTTTCATGCGCGGTGGGCGGCGCAATAGGGGCGACGTCAAAGGATAGAGAACAGGGAACGGGCAGGAGTGACCGAATCCATACTACCCTACGGGTAAAGACATCTGTGGCGTCGGATATAAATAAATATACATAATATATTTATATATTAATAATTTAATTCTGTATAAATTTCAAATAATAATTATTATTTCTACTCGCGGACAGAGCGACCGAGTTTGTTATTAGATATTTAACGCGTCGCGGAACCGGTTTGACGGCCGGCCGCCGAGGCACCGATGCATTTGCCCGGCGCCTGCGCCCGCAGTCACCAGTCAGTCTCAACTCCTATATAAAAAACTCAATGTATGGCGCTCGAACGCATGTCATACCAACCTACAGGATAATGGGTTGTCATGTCAATCTGACAAACTTGACAAAGTCAAATACGTACGTTAAAAATATTTTTCTCACTTGAAATGCCGACGTCCATTAATGATTATTATTTTATTCGCTGGACTTTTGAAACTTTAGTGGCGTTGAGTTGAGCAAATTTGCTCCTCCGCTTATTTCGCGTGTGCTCGTGGTTTTCGGAGACAGGGACTCGTATTGTTTTGTGTGTGTGTTATTTTATTTTAGAGACGTGGACACGTGATATTTCTGAGATAGAGACTCGAAATAGTGATAAGTGACTCATAATGGGCGGTAATAGACGTAAAGATAGACGCTGTGAAGTATGTGGCGTCAGGGAAAGCCTCAGGGGAGGATTCTTTGCAAATTTTCCCAAAGATGAGCTCCGGTAAGTCAACAACGTAACCTAATCACAGATACACATCTACCAGTAGTTTTCAAAACAAAAAGAAATATTTCAGTTGCATTGCATTAAATTCATATATGTCAAGAGAGAAGCATGCAACACATCTGTTAAAAGTGCATGCACTAATTGCAGATAAAAGAGAGAATAGAAAAAAATATCAAAAAGCAACAAGAGCATTAAAGGTTATGCGACTGGATAACATAAACTAGCAATAGACTAAGTGGTGTTTGACGCTCTTAACCCCCGGCCTCCCATAAACCTCCAAACTGGGGAGCATAGCTCGGTATAAACTTAAATATATTATTTAATAAAAACAAAAGTACAGTCAGCAAGAACAGTTTGTGCCAAAAATGAAAATTTGCACAGAAACTAAAATTTCTTTATGTCACAAACTCACCATGAAAATGAAGTATCTTTTTTGATTTGTTGCAGTCATTGGCAGTGTGTATCGTGTCAACACTAAAGAACCAGTGCCAGGAGTACCGCTGTTGGCTAGCTCCGACAGCCATAATATAAAAGGTGATGAAGTCATCATCATATCAGCCGAAGAACGTCCACTGCTGGGCAGTGTGGATGGTGTCAACACTGAAGAACCAGTGCCAAGAGTACCGCTGTTGTCTAGCTCCAACAGCCATAATATAAAAGGTGATGAAGTCATCATCATATCAGCCCAAGAATGTCCATTGCTGGACATAGGCCTCTCCCAAAGAGTGCTACAATGACCAATCCTTTATATGGATCTCTCTTTCGCTCTACAAATAGTAAAATAGCTGTATCATTAGATATAATTTGACCAGAGTGCAGCAGAAGGCGGTTTATGATTTTTCGAGTACATGTTGCTTTTAGGGTTCCATACTCAAAAGGTAAAATGGGACCCTATTACTAAGACTTCGATATCTATCTGTCTCTCTGTCCGTCTGTCACACAGCTGTATCTCATGAACCATTATAGATAGAAATTTTCGCAGATAATGTTTTATGTATTTAATGATTTTAGATTATAACCCTTATAGATTTGTCATGTCTGTCCGTCCATCCGTCTGTATGTCACAGCCAATTTACTCAAAGGCTATGCGCACTACAATTATGAAATTTGGTAGGAAGGTGTATGCTATGACCTGCTATAGAAATAAGATGAGAATATAAAAGGCGATGAAGTCATCATCATATCAGCCGAAGAATGTGCACTGCTGGGCAGTGTGGATGGTGTCAACACTGAAGAACCAGTGCCAGGAGTACCGCTGTTGGCTAGCTCCGATGGCCATAATATAAAAGGTGATGAAGTCATCATCATATCAGCCGAAGAACGTCCACTGCTGGACATAGGCCTCCCTCAAAGAGTGCTTTAATGACCGATCCTTTATATGGATCTCTCTTTCGCTCTACAAATAGTAAAATAGCTGTATCATTAGATATAATTTGACCAGAGTGCAGCAGAAGGCGGTTTATGATTTTTCTAGTACATGGTGCTTTTAGGGTTCCATACTCAAAGGGTAAAACGGGACCCTATTACTAAGACTTCGCTATCTATCTGTCTCTCTGTCCGTCTGTCACACAGCTGTATCTCATGAACCATGATAGTTAGAAATTTTCGGAGATGATGTGTTTTATGTATTTAATATATAATGTATAACCTGCCCCTCTGTTTAGCGTTCATGGACCACGAGAAAGCTTTCGATTCGATTGAAACCTGGGCTGTACTGCAATCTCTCCAACCGGTGTCAAGTGGACTACCGCTATATCGAAGTGCTGAAGTGTTTGTACGAGAACGCCACTATGTCAGTCCGACTCCAGGACTGGAACTTGAAACCTATTCCGTTGCAGTAGGGAGTCAGGCAAGGAGATGTTATTTCTCCTAAACTGTTCTCTTAAAATTGCTGGACCTAACTGGCAACGCATTGCTCTAGACCGAGAAAAATAGCAAGCTTTGGAAGCGGCCTACACCTGAAAGGGGTTCCTGTTATGTATAATTTATAACAAGATAATGTAAATAAGATTTAATGGAAGTAAAAGGGTTTTTTTTATAACTCCTTGTGTGTAAATAAATAATATTGTATAAGCTTACGTATTTTATTTACTATTTACAACAACAGTTGAAAACAAGTCGATGTTTTCCTTTAACTTGAAATCTATTGTTTTCGCATTAAGTATTACTGGTTACTTCTTAATTCATAAAAAGGCAAAATGTAAATCGCAATACCTACGTAAGTAATTTTTATCGAATATCGATATGACATGCACATCACTAGTGCATTTACTATTCAATACTATCGATAACTCCACAGCACTAACAGTCATCGTGACAGTTGGTGACAGTGACAGTTAGTTTTATAGTGTTGAACATCAAAGGTATCGAGAAACATACAAATTACTTTGGATGACAGTATATAGGCAGTTACGTCTCTTCTCCGTAAGGAGTATTATATTCTCTTTGGCAGTCACTCTCTGAATCCGACGCGAAACGCATGCGCCTCTTATGCTTACCCGCTCGCTATTCCGTATTTTACGTAGTGCTAAATTGACTGTCTTTCCGCTGTCGCTTACACTCCTTCTTTTCTAAATTGACTGCTTGTGTATTGTGCTAATTGTTTCTTCTGTGCGCCGTTATAAACAATAAATACTAAGTAGTGTGTGCTATTGGACATTGGGATTGCTTATTAAGGCCCTGGTCTCCTATTTTATGCTATACGCGACGTCTGACTTCAGCGTCACAATGCTTACTATAGAAATGTACTGAAGTGGTCTCTTTCAAACGTTGACGTCAGCGTCTTGCGTCCATATAAATGTTGACGCTGAAGTCAGACGTCGCGTATAGCATAAAATAGGAGACCAGGGCCTTACGCCTGCATCTACTCCCGACTACTGGCCCGCTACAAACATCATAAGGCAAGCATAAACACAGCACCATACCTACACATCCAAGACTAAAGTAATGCTACCCTCGATTCCAGTGGGCTGGCTCGTAGCGACGGTGAGAAACCCAACGGCATGACTTTAGTGCCCTGGGAGGCCATTAAATCTTGAAATGCACAGAGCGCACGGAGCGTCGTTGTGGGACGGAGGACGGATGTGTGTTCCATTGCTTATGTAAACCACCTTTTCTATACCATGTTTTATGCAAAATAAATTACTTATGACTTAGGCGGTTTTTAAAGTGTGTATGTATATGTCTTAGATATGAGCGCCGCGCCGGCGCGCCGCCGTCGCCGCCAATTCAAGTCGGCGCGCCGCCGCCGAGTGATATACGCGGCGCGCTGGCGCAACAAGTTGCGATTTGCTTTCTCGCTCGCACTCGTTACGTATCACACCCGCGTTCGTTCGCACGATTCAAGTATTTTGCCATGAAGTAAGGATAAATAGTTATCCTCTTTCTACGTATTTTACCGAGTGAACACGTGTTCCCATGTAATTTTTTTTAAATTTAAGATTCCGCAGTAAGATCGGTTCTCCATACAAACATAGTTTCGCTCTCATTTTAAAACGCTATGCTAGAGTAACATGAAACTGTGTATACACAATGGGATCCGGCATATCCAGGTCGGAAATTTGTTTCTCTTGCTTGAAATTATAATGGAGAAAAAATACAGCGATTATTAAGGTTTTCATAAGAGACGTAAAAAACTCAAAAAATTGCCTTTTTTTCTATTACAATGTCTAGCAACAGAAACTAATTTGCGACCTAGATATGGCGGCTCCCATTGTATATACAAAGTTTCATGTTATTTCAGCAACGCGTTTTAAATGAGAACGAAACTACGTTTGTGTGGAAGATCGAGTCGGCCGAGCGTACTGGGGACTCTTAAGTTAGTGTGAAATTAATAAATATGATGGTTTACATACTCGGTTACTTTATTAAAATAAATAAAACTTTCCTTATAGCAACAAAAACGAGGTTTTTTTTCACAAATTACTCCCTAATAAAAATCAAAAACTCAAGGTCACGCCGCCGTGACGCCGCCGCCGCCGCGGAATTGGCCATCGGCGCTCATATCTAATATGTCTATATGCGGGAGTATGTGTGATAAGTCGAGAAGACATTCTCGACTTATCATATACGCGTATGTGTAGTATAGATATATGTTTTCTTTTCTCTGATATGGCCCACGGAACTGTTATTTTATTTTATAAGATGAGTTTAATCGGTTAAATGTTAAAAATGTAGCGCATCTCGCCATCAAACATAACAGTTTGGAAAGAAAGCAAATGCATAGTATGTAAGTTGTAATTTTGATTATATAAATAAAAACCCGCAACCGACGAGCATGTATGACAAGATGTATGGATGTGATTGAAGCGAAAGAAGTATGTAAGGACCGTAGCATTTGGCGTTCTTTGGTCTCTGCCTACCCCATTGGATAACGGCGTGAGTTTATGTATGTATGTATGTATAAATAAAAAAAAACAAAAAAGCGAACGCGGTCCGAGGGACGTCGCACCTAAAATCGTGCGGGATTAATTCATATACTTTGTTAGTGGCAAAAAAGTTTTTTTTTAAATACCTCTAGTGCAGAAATACGACCTACTCAACACTATGACTACTACTCTTTTGTTGGTAAAATAAGGTTCGGTAGGTATCGATGAGAGTTGTATCTCGATACACATTTTTCACTTGACCTTACCGGGATTCAAACGCATTTTGATCATGTTAAGAGGGGGCATAACGCCAGGAAAAAAGTAGAATTCACCCGCGCGTCCCGCGCCTGGCCCCGCTGTGCGTAAAAGCGATGCGTCTGTTGCTGCCTCGCTCACTCCGCATAGTATATGCCCATCCAGACAGATGAAACATGATTATTTAATAAGCGACAGTTATGTTTATTTGTTAGGTACAATTGGAAATTAAGAACGTCCATAGACTACGGTGTTAATTAGAAATTAAAAACGTCCATGGACTACGGCGTCAATTGGGCATTAAGATAAGTCTCCCTGACAGCCGCGCGACCGCGTTAGGTATTTGATTGGGATATTGAAGTCTTTATCGATCGTGACGTAAGCGCTGGCAGCCTTTTGCATGTCCTTCCGCAATCCGAACGCCCATATTCTGACGTGTAGCAGCCATATTCTAGGTGAAACGATTGCAACCTCTTTTAAATATGTTATAGTTTTGAAGTCATCAAAAAAGTTATTACTTACGAGTAGGTAAGTAAATTTATAAATGCTTTTAGGAAATGGTACGTACAGACTAACAATCGTTTTTAACTAGCAACCCACCCCGGAATCTAGCGGATTATGCTTATATATATATATATACAAAGGTAAATGAAGTATAAGTTAATTGACAAAAGCTAACGCAAAATGACTGTGAAAAATATGACAGTTTGATACAAAATCCGCGCCAGCTTTTATGAATCGACCTATTATATGGCTAAAATAAAATCGGCCAAGAGCATATCGGGCCATGCTCAGTGTAGGGTTCCGTTCGGTATATTCCCAATGAACTTGCTTTAAAAAGATCAATAACAAGCAAAAGAGAATACCTTCACAGCGTTTCATACGTCTTTTACTAAGAAGGGAAGACTTTTTACGATAGCTGAAAAACAGCTCAACTGATCATGTCCGCTATAGTTTTCATTCAGTCTTTATTAAATTTCACTTTCATGATTTTTTTCATATTTTTTGGACCCATAGTTCAAAAGTTACAGGAGGATTCATTTTTTTTTCTCTTGAAAGGAATAGTTCAAAAAATATTCACTTATCAAAAAGTGTTTGATGAAGACCTCTATTTATTTTGAAAGACCTATCCAACAATCCCCCCCACCATAGGGTTGAAGCAAAAAAAAGCGCCCACTTAGTAAAGGCATGAACAGTAGGGTAGACCGGGGACAATAGAAACACGTCATGATTGAATACGTACGCGTCTGACGCAACATTCAGAACATGCGGTCGGTCATAATTGAATCCTTGGCCAGAGTGCTCGAGCGCCGGTACGAGACGGGAGTATCTACGAGCCAAGCCAGTTTTTCGCGGTAAAAAGTAAGTATTTGTGCTCTCGTATATTCTCTCATAACTTCGTTTACTCTTGTATTTTGGCTAATCAAATTATTTTGGTGTTATAGTTAGGAATAAACGAATGTTTTTAATGGCCGTTGATCAGCGTTCGAGTTTTTTTATATATAATATTTGTCATTGAAGTGAAAAACGTGGTGTGGGGACGATAGAAACAACTTGCCTGTGGACGATTGAAACGTTTCAATCGTCCTCGTGTTTTAGTCGTCCCCAAAAGTAAGCGACTTCTAAATATAAGGTTCTGTATTCGATGCACATGTTTGTTATATTAATCTTCACATTTATTTGTGTAGTTTTTGGCCTAGTTGATAAATAATGGATGTAAGTTTTTTTTGTTTTCAAACACTGTAGTTTTTTTTTCAAATACTGCAGTTTTTTATTCGGCATTATGTGAACATTTGTTTTTAACCGACTTCATAAAAAAGGATGTTCTCAGTTTGACCCGTATGTTTGTATTTACGTTTGTTTGTCCACAATTAACTCGCGTTCGGTTAAACCGATCTTAATGCGGTTTTTAGAAAAGTATTTGTCACATTTTTGAGAAAGTTTTTGTGCATGATATTAACAAATGGTTATTAATAGCTTTCAAAAACAAGGAGGATTTCAAGCTAACATGGTCACTAAGGTTGCTTGTAGGTATACAACACAACAAATGGTTTGTAACTTTTAATGCGACAAAGACACAAGTTTTTAAATCGATTTTTAAAGACTTAGAACAGCCCTGAAAGTTTAGTGAAAAGGGGACTTTACTGTCAGTGCCCCTCTTGTATTCTTTCTGTGCGCTCGGTATCGGTTTGAAAGACGTGTCGGTACTTGTCGGGGCGTATCAAAGGATTTGTTCTCTCATTGACTCGTGGCGTCGGCTCTGTGCGCTCCCTCACTCGCTGCGCACCCGCTTGAATTCAATCGTGTCGGTCGTCAGTTGGTCATCGAACTTGTGTTTTGTTTGTACGTGCGGAAGGTGCTGATACTGTAATGATCAACCTCATGATGATGAAAGAGAAAAGCCTATTGCAAATACAGACACAGAAAAAGAGACCTCTGTTCCTACGACTAAAAGAAAAATTCCTGCATGCTCTTATTGCGGTTAGACAGGCCACAGAAATCAAGTCAGAAATGGAAAATACTTTTGTAAAAAACGTCATTCTGAATTATCATAAAATGTGTGTTATTAGAGTAAGGTAAATCATCAATAATTGATCACCATTAGGAGTAAGCTAGTAATAGACAATTTATACCAATTCGTGTCCTTAGAGATTTATAGTAACTTAATAATAATAACATGTTTGATTTCTAATAATGATAATAACAAATTTGTATTTTGTAGTAAGTCTTATTCTTAACAATGTCACTAAACATTTTACGTCCGACACTAAGGTCCCTTTTCAAATACGTTAATCATTTAGTGTTTGCCGACCCAAAATTATAGGTTTTTGGTAAGAGTTTAATACTAAAGTGTTCTAAAATTAAAACTATTAAAATCGTTGTTATCAGATGATATCACTAAATATTTTACCACTAACAATAAGGTCCCTTTCAGAAAATATAAAGTGGTTGTACCAACTTTTTACTAAACTTATCTTGAATTTTGAGACTTAAAAAACTACTTTTTTAATATTTCTTGTATTAATTTGATCTCATTTGGCTATGTTTTAGCGTAGTAGATATATATGTTTGTTGATTTTGACTGTTTAATTAGATTTATAACCACAAAGCTATTTTTGTTAAAATAAATATATTTTTATAATAGACAACGTTGATTCAAATCGAAGTAGTTCTTATTGAGTGTTTAATTACTTATAATATTTACTCCTTCTATAATATGTAATGGAAATACACTATAAATAGGAATCTAAGTAAAAAATTCAGCATTTTTTTTTACTTTATGCACTTTGCCAAGGTAAACTATACGAAAACAGATATACAATTACAAAATTGTACTTGAAACCTGAAAGCCCATACAATCTACTCTCAAATAGCATATTATCTATGTAACTTGCAAGAATAACATACTTCAATTGGGTTTATAAGTTTGAATTCAATTTTCTCATAATCACCTTTTCTGACTTTTGAGTTTCAATTATAAAAAAATATATCTATTAAACCTACATGCATGTTTGATATGGTTCGATAGCTCAGTGTATGTAGATTATGGTGATATACATAACTCAATACCGACAGTAAGGTCCCTTCCCGCTGATAAGGCCACTTATTGGTTTATCGCGTCAGTTTTTGGAAAAAAGTATTTTTCTGCGTGCGGATGTCGATTTCTCCCCCTCTACAGGTCGCATTTATCAACCGATTCTAGTTAAATTTTGTAAGTAGGTACGATAATTAAATAGAATTGTTTTTGTCGCCTCAGTTTATGACAATTATCAAGAACAATTTATATTCTCAATGATTTCGTGTGTTTCTGCTGGCGGATTTCGGTTTCCGCTCCTCATCAAGGCGCATTTTTCCACTGATTCTCGTAAAATATTCTTTCTTTGTTTGTCATGTAAAATTTTGAAAAGTAAAATAAACACACTCACGAGGTCTACACAGCTCACATAGCTACTAGATTAGTGGTTTTAAATGTGGACTGGTATATGGTAGGTGTCGCTACGGAACCCTTCTTTGTATTGTTGATCCGACACGCACTTGGCCGGTTTTTTCTTTTGGAGTGTTTCCGAAAAATTTCACTTTATCAAAAAATGTTTGATGAAGACCTCTATTCATTTTGAAAGACCTATCCAACGACAACCCACACCATAATGTTGAAAAAAAAAATGTCATCCCCACTTTACGTGTAGGAGAGGTACACTTAAATTTTTTTTTTTAGGTTTTGTTTTACCATTTTGTCAGATTTATTGCTTTATAAATCCATGCCAAATTGCAGTTTTCTAGCACTAACAATCACAGAGCAAAGCCTCGGACAGACAGACGGACAGACAGACAGACAGACGGACATGGCGAAACTACTAGGGTTCCTAGTTGACTACGGAAACCTTACATTTAGTGTAATAATTTGACTTGGAGTAAGACTCATACGTAAGAGAAATTCATCGTCTATTTTTGCATATACTACACACAATCGTTTAACCGAGGTTGACTGCCGTGCAATGATAACGTTGTAATTTGAACTGTAAAGTTTGTAACATAAGGTAGATATTAGATTTTTTGTTGAGAAGTTTACATCAAACTTTTATTTGCCATTCATAAACTATAGTGTTGGGTTTTATAAACTCAACGTTTTATTTGGGACACACTCTTCTTGATACTATTATATTAACTTCGCAGTCTTGAGCGCTCCCAACACAGTCCTCTCGTCTCAGTGGAGCGATCGGGACTGGCTCCGCCCGTGAACAGCAACAGCAGATATACTGCGCCGCGCGGAACGTGCGACGGAAGAGACGGTATCGCGCAGAAGAAAAAGGGCTTATGCGCCAAATATGTTTTACCTCAATAACTCAGAAAAATTACAACATTTTGATAAATCGCTAATAACAAAAATTTATTATGTCGAAAGGTATTTTATGTATTTTTTTTACTTCGATAGTATGCAAGGTAACGTCACACAATTGAAATTAGGTGAAAATTAGACATGTTTTGACGATTCTTTTCTATCGAGCCAACTTTAGTTTTTAATGGTTTTGTTCAAACTCAAAAATAGCAAATATGATCTAGTTTTCGTGTAACTGGTTTTTTTGGCATTTAGACTTGATTATGATAGGTAAATATTCAATCTGCGAACTGCAATTTGGCGTGGTACCCCCTCTTAACATGCGAGATTAATAAATTAAAAAATATTAGGGGACAATTTTTTACACAAATCCAACTAGTCCCATAGTTATCTCAATAAGGCTTGTGTTATGGGTACTACACGACGATATATTTAATAGATATATATATACTTAAATATATAGAAATAATCCATCTCACGAAAAAAATGTCTCTGCTCACCACAGAAGCGCATTTCGGAGGCAGCGACACTACCAACTAGGCTAAATAGGCCGATAATGTGGTTATAATGGTGGCTTTAATGTTACAGGTGTTTTCTTCAAAGCTTGCTATTAGCTGCCTCTAACTGACTGCCAAGATTTTCCAAAATATTCGCAGCATTTGAAACTAGTTGAAATGCCACAAGTTTTAAGAGGTAAATGTTACATCTCTTTGTAGGAATGTCGCTTCACAATCCTCCTTTTGACTGGAAGCTCAAATTCCCAGTACTGAGACAAAATACACTAGTACTGCATGCTGTTGCCTCCATTCCATTCGTAGCGTGTTTCACAGAATTCCGTTTGAAATTCGTACTTTTGTCTATTTTCTATAAAGCGGGTTTTGACCGCAGAAATAAAATAAGTAATATGAGATCATGTTAGAACAGAAGAGTCTTTTTGCTGCTATTTTTTGTTTAGTACATCTGATCTCCCGTACAGTAGATGGATAATCATTTATTTATGTACAACGAAAATATATACAAGAATACTTAACCAAAATAATATAAAGAAAATTAAAACTAACTTAAATCTAAAACGGGCCCTTGAGGCATTGTACCGAGGATGCTGGCGGCATTTCCTCGCTGTATCGCAATGCTGATACGTTGAGCGAGGAAACCGCCAGCTCTTCGGTCACCAGTTACGTCAACCAGACGCTTCGCAATTTCTGCAAAAGATAGATAGTAGATAGTAGATAGTAGACCACGTCAAAGTTGGGGAATGAGGGATTTTGACGTCACGCTGTATAATAAGTAGCTGGCATGTGGGCGATATCTTCAAATCTTTTATTGAATCGAAGTAAGAAGAAGTACAAGTGTATAGGTGAAAAACTTAAGAGGGCGCAGTACGCTCGGTTCTCCATACAAACATATTTACCCTCTCATTTTAAAACGCAATGCTAGAATAACATGAAACTGTGTATACACAATGGGATCCGGTATATCTAGGTCGGAAATTAGTTTCTGTTGCTAGAAATTGTAAAGGAAAAAAAATACAGCGGTTTTTTGAGTTTTTACGGCTTGTATGAAAACTTCAATATATCGCTGTATTTTTTCTCCATTATAATTTCAAGCAACAGAAACTAATTTCCGACCCAGATATGCCATTGTGTATACAAAGTTTCATGTTATTCTAGCATGTCGTTTTAAAATGAGAGCGTAAATACGTTTGTATGGAGAACCGAGCGTACTGCGCCCTCTTAAGAAGATGACCTGTTGTATGCACTTGTAGCGTGTTCGAATAGACATTACATATTTAAAATGTGCAACACAAACAAAACAAACGCCTATAGACTTGTATTTTTTAACACGTCACAACTACATACAATGTCTTATGTTTTTCACCTACAGTTTTTTTATGTTTTTTTTAAGGTCATTTTCTTATGTTTTTCACCTACAGTTTTTGACTGTGTAACTGGCAGACAAATTTTATTCTTTTACGACAAGAGTCTTTGCAAGAAACTTGTGTCGCAGCTGTGCTACCGCGAACTTTGAAAATCGAACTTCGTATCGTACCGTCCCTTTCCGTCATATTGAGTATAACACGAGAGTGAAAGGGACGGCACGACACGAAGTTCGATTTTCGAAGTTCGCGGTACACAAGTAGACAGCAGGCCACAAGAGCAAGCATGTCTGAATCGAAATAATGCACAAAGCTACCAATTGTTGGCGTAACGTTAGGGTAAATGTAAAAATTATTTATAAATACCGCTGAGTAAAGATGGCAAAGAAACTACATGCCGTAAAATGGGGTGAGTAAGGTTCGCGGGGAGAGTTGGGTTATGAATGGGGAGAGAAGGGGTGAAAGTGAAACACTATAAAGTATAGTGTTTTACTTTATTTGTTTGTATATTTTTTGTGTAGTGCATAGTTAAGTATAACACTGTTATTGTACTAGTTTTTTTAGCTGTTGTGGAATGGTGCAGCAAGATAAACCAAACTTTGGATTAAGGGTGCATTTTTAACTAACTTTAAATGTGTTTTTTAACCACTTTATTAATAAATAAATAAATAATAAATAAAGGGGGTGAGATGATACTTTAAGGCTACTGCTATAAAATTAATGAATTTCAATTTAAAATGGAGCTATAGTAATACTCATAACAAAAAAACGAAACAACAATTTTCCAAAATCACCGTTGTATGAAATCGCATCTCACCCCAATTACGAGGGACTACTGGGTGAGGTCGGATTTCCTGTTTATCGTCCAAGTTATGAAATGGAACTACCTAAAATAAAATAAAAACTGAAATGCAAACGTCCGGAACATTTATTATACACACCATTCAGTTTGCAATGTTAGTTTTGTCCCTACTCACCCCATTTTACGGTATAAAAAATAAGCAAATAATTTTCATTCGTGAGTAAAAGGCGAGTGAATGATGATAAAACTCGTTACTCCACATTTAACCATTGAAAAAAAAAACGCTTATTTCACAGATTCCTGTCCAACGTCAACCATTATTTCTATGTATTCCCGTACAAAACAACGCCATTCATTGCAGACAAGAAATGTGTGCCAACAAAAATGTCCGGACATTTTCTCTCGCATAAATCAAGCCGTTCACCTTCTTGGCCCAAAGTAATGTGCGACCTTCTTTAGTTTTCCTCTTGGGGGTTTCAATAGAGCGACTGTTATTTTCGTACGTATTTTACCTACGGATTATTTATTTCATATAAGTAAATATACTGATAAAAAAGACATTATTAATCCTTCTAAAGCCTAACTACCAAAAATTTATTGAAAATGAGCACAACCCTAAATTAATATACAGTGTGAAATTTTAGTCGTAAATCGTAAAAATAAAGTGTGAATCTCCATCCATCCATGATTGTGAACAATTTTGTTATGGGACCAACTCTGCCCATGCGAAAGCAATAACTGCTGTTTCATAGGTCTGTGTTTAAATCGTATGACTAAAATGTAATGAAATGAAAAAAATAATTGTATTAACATGGTTGTTACATTCGGTAATTGTCATAAAATGTCATAATATATTAATTGAGTGTCACATGCTTAGCTAATAGTTATGGCATGCAAAAATAAAGTCAAATCCATAGGCGTAGCATAGCATAGGCATAGATAACATCCATAGGCTGCGGTAACCGCTTACCATCAGGCAGGCCGTACGCTTGTTTGTCACCAACGTGGTTAAAAAAACTTAACTTTAACTAATAACTATATCTAAAAATGTTTTAATTTTCGTTCCTTATGGTTTAAAAATTCCGTGAGAGTATAAAAAAGCATTTGCCTTTTAAATATTTTTTCAATCTTGTTGCAAAAATGTTGTCAGAAAATAATTTTATTTCGTTTGGTATCTTATTGCTTACGTAAAAAAATCATATATTTTTTTAAACTGCTGATCTACATTGTGGTATTAGCAGCTTGGAATTGTCCCTTTATCTTAGTTTAGTGTTATGTCGTGGAGTCTAAAAATATTATTTTTAGACGCATTGGCGTATTAATCCTAATTAAAATTCATTACGGCTATGCTCTCATTTTAAAACGCCATGCTAGAATAACATGAAACTTTGTATAAACAAAGAGATCCGGCATATCTAGGTCGGAAATTAGTTTCTGTTGCTTGAAATTATAATGGAGAAAAAATATAAGTACAACGACTATTAAGGTTTTCATACAAGCTGTAAAAAACTCAAAGAACCGCTGTATTTTTTTTTCTTTTACAATTTCTAACAACAGAAACTAATTTGCGACCTAGGTATGCCGGATCCCATTGTGTATACAAAGTTTCATGTTATTCTAGCATGGCGTTTTAAAATGAGAGCATAAATACGTTTGTATGGAGAACCAAACGTACTGCGCCCTCTTAAGACTTCTTTGATTATCGTATGAAACTTCTTTGCTGTTACTTAAAAACTGGCCACTTCAACTAGCATACAATGTGTTGCCCACTAAGCTCACTTGACAGAAAGTGATAACCACCTTGTCAGGTAAATAAACAGGTGATTGTTTGGGCACAATTTCAATTTAATTATTTTGTTTCGAAAATAAAAACAAAATATTTTGATGTAAGTTAACATCTCCTAAAGTATTGGCATCTAATTTGGAAGCACCTATTTAATATACAATATATTATACTTATAATACCCAATAATTTACGACTTTTTTAATCATATTGAAACGGGGAATAGCTAGGAAAGTCTTGCCAGTGAAACTTTCACGTAAGCCGGTTTACACAGTCCCATAATCCTCGCGCGCCCATTGTGTTAGTAGCGGCCCGCGGATTAGCAAACTGGGAATAATATATTGCTTTTCTTATAATCCACTGTTTGTATACTTTATAGAGCGCTCGTGGCCCAGCGGCACCCGCCTACCGCGTGCGGTATGCGAGGTTAAGCAATGTGGGCGCAGATCAGTTCTTGGATGGGTGACCGCTTTTGAGTGGTTACTAACTGACCGCTCTCGTGCTTTGGAAGGCACGTTAAGCCGTTGATCCCGGCTGCTGTCTACGACAGCAGTCGTTAAGCCAAGTTAGAGGCCTTCGGGCGGCTTGAGAACTTCTAACAGTGAAGTTGCCCACTCACTTGATAAAGGGGGGTCGAAGATGCACGACGTCCGTAGGGAGTACCCACTGTTACCCTACACGTGACCCCTGGGTGGTGCTAAAAGTGCAACAAACACTGGCAACCGTACTTGTCTTCTCGAAGATCTCACGGTTCGTAAATAAATGCCATACTATTAAATAAATAAAAAATTATACTTTATCATATTAGGAATATTTTCAGGATGCATTCTGTTCTAGGTATTCAAGATAAGTGATATAATTAAGCCGGATAAAAGTCAAAGCCGGGAAAAATAAAATAAAATTAATAAAGTCAAAGTCATAGTCGAAATATTATTTATTCAAATAGGCCAAGCAACAAGCGCTTTCGAATCGTCAGTTATAACATTTTATTAGGTTAAATATTTAGAGCAATTTATTAATGCTATTATTATTCTTTTGCTATTATTAGAGAAAGAATATTGGGGGATACAAATCGACATAGTCCCAAACCAGGCAAAGCTTGTTCTATGGGTATTAGATGACTATGTACATACTTATCTAGATAAATATGTAGGAAACATCCAAAACTCAGAAACAATATTCGTGATAAATGCAAAAATAATGCCCTGACCGGGATTCGAACCCGGGACCTCCGGCTTCGTAGGCAGGGTACTACCAACTTAGCCAAAGTGATGGTTGTGATCAAAATTGTGGGGGGTCATGATCATCAGACTACAGGTATGTACGTACCATTACTAGTTACATACTCGGAACAGTCAGTAGGCCACACGTTGGCCCAGTGCTAATCTACAACACTGATCGTAATAAATAAATTTGATAATCGTCTATTACACCGACATCTATTGCGCAGAACCGATGGCCGTTGGAGTGGAAAGGTTCTCGAACGGTGACTACGTACCGGAAGGCGCAACGTGGGTAGATCCCGCACAAGGTGAACTGATTTATTTTATTTATTTATTTATTTGACAAAAACGTTTACATGATATTACAGAGTATAACCAATGCGTCACGAAACTTAGACTAACAAATTATCTTTTACAATACATAATAGGTAACAGAAACAAATACATTACATAGGAACAGTTGAGCACCTAGCATCCATCACCTAACAGAATCTCAAGCATTCACTACACACTGCCGTCCATCGCCACGCAAACAAGTCGCATTCAGGTGTTGATGCCAGGAGTGCATTGAGCTGTTGCAGGGCGCGGGGCAGCGGCGAGTTCCTGCACGACACGGTGCGCGCCGGCGGCACGGCCAGCAGGTCGCGTCGTCGTGGCCTGAGGGGTATCCTAAGGAAATTCGGGACAAACAGTCGCACGAGACGCTCCACAAGTTCGGGACAATCTGACTCACCACGTAAGACTCGACAAGCTGTGATCACAAGTTGATAATTCCGTCTGACCTCTAAGGAGTTGTATCCAAGGGAACCGAGAAGATACTTTGTTGGGTACAGATATGGGTGGTACCCAAATACTTTTTTATATAAGAACCTCAAAAACGCCTACTGAACCTTCTCAAGCATTCGTAGGGGTTCCATATGATGGACGAAGTCTCCAGCTTACACCTCACTAAGGCATTATAAACCATTTTTATGGCCACCGGGTCACGAAAATTACGGAGGTTTCGGATTACGAAACCCAGTCTCCGAAAGCAGCTCGTAGCGAGGGAAGAAATATGCTCGTGAAAAGTGAGCCGCGTATCGAAAACTGCGCCCAGATCCATGACGGAGAAGACACGATTTATCGGCTCTGACCCCAGCATGTATTGGGCATATATGGGGGTACGAGAGCGGCTAAATGAACACACACAACACTGGGCTGGGTTGAAATGAAGTTTGTTCTCCATACTCCACCGAAGCACCAAGTCGATGTCCTTTTGTAACGTATCGCAATCGGCTCTTTGCTCTATCCCGTATACTAATTTCAGATCATCAGCATACAAGAGACACTGAGCCACTCGAAGAACCGATTTGAGATCGTTGATCATTATACCGAATAACAAGGGCCCTAAAATGGAGCCCTGACTGACGCCAGACCGGGTATGGTAAGGCGCCGAGACAAAACATCCATGTCGGACGAACTGCTGCCGATCGCGCAGATAGTTGGCAAAAAAAGTTAGTAACTTGGGAGAGAAACCAATTTCATCAAGTTTCCTAAGCGGCAGATCGTTATCTACGCGATCTATCTGATGACCTGGCACTGACCGGGTGTCCGCTGGATGCTAGTGGCGCAGGACCTGTCATTGCGACACCCTTCGGGGAGGCCTATTTCCAGTAGTGGACTTCTTTCGGCCGATAAGATGATGAAGATTGTCTGTTGAGATTTACTCTAAAAGGCCGCATTAGATCAATCTGTAATAAGGACTTAATATTTAGCGTGATTTAATGGACTAGGTAATCCTTTTTTTTCCTAGAAACAACAAACTGTTCTTACTTTGCCGAATCAAGAGTACGTACGAATGAAAAGCAATAAGATTTTTCTTTCTTCTGGGTTTTCTTTTTTTCTTTTTTAGGGTCTACACTATTACTAAGACTTCGCTGTCTGTCTGTCACCAGACTGTATCTCAAGAACCGCGATAGTTAGACGGTTGAAATTTTCACAGATGATGTATTCCTGTTGCCGCTATAACAAAAAATAATAAACACCGGCCAAGTGCGAGTCTTTCCCATTTTGATAGATAACGATACGGAACCCTTCGTGCGCGACTCCGACTCGCACTTGGCCAGGTTTTTTTAGGTTAAAAATGTTTATCTACATACCGACGTAGCATCCTGCATGATAATGATAAATTTTCAATGATCCGAAGTCCTTGACTATTGGTTATAAACAATTAGGACTTAAATCTCCGTTTGACCCAAATATTCAAGTCCATTATGTGCCAATTAAACTGACGCCTGTTCTGTAGTGTCAGCTAACATTATTAAGCACTTTAGTTTTCATAGTATACTACAAAGTAGACAATTTAGTATTCTTCGAAGTAAAGCTGTTAATTGAAACTGGCAGTCTTAAGGCAACATCTGCCCTTTTTAGGGTTCCGTAGCTAAAATGGTAAAAACGGAACCCTTATAGATTCAACATGTCTGTCCGTCCGTCCGTCCGTCCATCTGTCACAGCAGATTTACTCGGAGACTATGACCACTACTATTATGTAGGTATTATTATATGAAGGTGTATGTTTATGAACCGCTATAGAAATATGATATGACATTTCGTAAAAAATATTTATTAAGACGACGAATTGAAAATATTTGCGGCAGGGATTCCAATTTTTCTCCGCAACAAAGAAACATACGAACACGATTATTTTTTATATGATCCATAGTATCTTTGGCTTTACTTTTGTAATTGCTTTACATGGCATTTGAATAACTTTCATAACACAAAAATATTTTTCTTTTGGACCTCTTTAAAAACAGAGATTTGCATTTTGCAGATAAACGGCACTTGTTAAAGTCTCTTAATTTTCCATTTAAATTCGTCTAAACAAACACTTCAATATTTTAATTGGATTTTATGAAATGACTAATGATTTTTATTTAAACTGAAAAAGACTGTTTTGTCGCTGACGGCCTTACGGTATAATACTGTCAGCGTTGGGCCTGTGCTAGGCGAGCTCCCGCGCGTTATGGATACTGTTTGATTTAAAGTGGTATTTTATTCATTTGAAAATAAGGAAATAATTGGTGAAGGACTCTAAAAAAAAGGAAGGCTTGTTCAATTGAGTAATGTAAAAAATGTAAGTAATTGTCCCAATATAACTTTATTTACCAAACTAGATAATGTTCCAATTATAGAATAAATCGTTTTTTTAAACTCGTGTATACTAAACCGAGATGTTTCTACTGACAAAATATACTTTTAAATTTATAAGTAAAGCGAAAATAAATTTAATTTACCTATTTTAGAAAACAATAATTAGAACAAGGCAAAGCCATGGAGTCGTTTCCGGATTTAGCGAAATCGAAACTATGTCAGATAAGTCCTTAGAAAGGTTAGTATTTGGGAGATAGGTAGGTACTTATAAACTAATTTAAGGGTATTATAATACCTATTTATATTACAATCTTTTATTTAACTTGCAATGTATGTATGTTGGTCGGTCGGTGTTATTGGACCCGGGTATGTCCTAAACCTACAACCAAGACCACCGGAAGATGGGCAGCAGCATCCCTGGAGTGCGGTGGAAATACTGCGATCACAAACCTGCATGCCAAGCGTGGAGATTATTGCATATATCTCCCGTGAATTTGGGGGAGGCCTATGTGCAGCAGTGGACAACCTTCGGATGATATGGTGGTAGGTATGTTTGTTCGGGTGGAATCTTGCAACTCGATTTTGAAGCAGATATCTTCAACCAATTGTGCTGAAATTTGGCGTACTTATGTAATCACCACCACTAGGTATATCAGCCCAAGGACGTCCACTGCTGGACAGGCCTCCCCCAATTACATGGGGGGGTAAAAGTCATAATCACCACGATTGGCATGCGGGTTGGCGATCGCAGTATTTTCACCGCACTCCAGGGATGCTACAGCTCATCCCACGGTGGTCATGCATATGTACGGTGACAATACAAATACATACAATATTATGATACTATCGAGCTGATCTGATGATGGAAACAGAAGGTCGCCATAGTAACTCCTAAACTATAGAAGATAAACCCGTATTTGGGCTCATTCGTCAAACCGTCTCAACAAGTAGTTGATGATTATGGAAAAACTGGCCAAGGGCTTGTCAGACCACGCACAAAGAAGGGTTTCGTACCGACACCTCCTAATCTACGTTTAAAACCACTATACAAATAAAGTAAAAAGGTTAAAGGTGTACGTAAAGGTTAACTGGAAGAGATCCCTTACAGGGATAAGTTCGCCTTTGTACCGATATAACCGAATTTGTCTGTATACCTGTGTTTTGTGTACAATAAAGTATTTACATACATACAAATACAATACATTCAACCAAAAAAGATCGTATCTTCATAGGAAACTCACGGCACTTGCGCCCTTTTGTTTGGGAAAGACAGTTTTTCGGAAAACACAAACAGTAGTCAACCGTAGGTGAGATTTTAGCTGTCAAAGTCGTAAAAAGTGTGTCCCCCCACCTGTAATTTCTAAACTATGAAGTTTTAAATTATAAAAAAATATCACGATGATGTACATTAACAAATCCTTTCAATGATTTTTGGTTTGAACAAGATAGGTTTAACGGTTTTTGATAATACATACAAATAATAATAATAATGTAGGTATCTCCTTAAGTATGTTCGATGCTTTCATTTTGCTAAAATCATTTATAGGTGAAAATAAAAATAAAGTGAGCATATAATTTTTTTCGTGCAGTATATTGATTTTTTGGACTTGTCTTACTCAGAATCGTTAATACGTTCAAACCTCGTACAAGAAAAAAAGGATGTCTAAAATTTTGTTTGTAAAAATATTTGTCAGTTTCGTTACGTTCATAGAAATTTAAAATCATTTATTGAAAGTGAGGTAGAGATTTTGGATATTTCTTTTTCTTGTATGAGTTTCGAATGTATGAACAATTGAACATGGCTGAGTAAGATAAGCCCGAAAAAAAATATACTAATGAAAAAAATTAATTTCACCCTTATCATGCATAATGGGATTAAACAAATTATGGATTATGAAATGAAATTCTAAGCATCCAGTTATAAATTCCGCACTGCCTGGATCCCCTTTTTTATTTAAAAACGGCCGAGCCCGCGCCGCAGTCGCACCCCGAAAACAAAAGACGGCCTCCTTGCCGGCCTAGGCCTTCAATTTTGTATACTTCACACCCAAAACGTGATACTTCGCGGCCTATTATAATGAACATAACGCCAGAAATAGTACATTACTACAGAGGCCGGGACGAAAGGGGTTGCCGGCCGAAGACATATATACGGCCGAGCGAAGTGAGGCCGGATAGGTCTAAGGCGGGCAACCCCAAATTTCCCGCCGAGGTATGTATAGTGTTTTTCTCAAACATGCAATGAAATAAACAATAAAAAAAAATATTTCTTTAATACGCATAGTGGCAGAATGTCATGACGCCTGTGCCACAAATTTTTGTGGAATGGAATTAAAAAAGAGGACTTTGCCGGCCTAGGCCTGCAAGATTTGTATGAAATTCCATTAACGACCTCTTGTCCTAGCGGCACCTGAAACGTCATACTTCGCAGCCTATTATAAGGAACATAACATCAATATTTCACTGCATGTTTGAGAAAATGTACTTTTCACGCCTGCTATTTAGAAATGAGTCATTGTTGCCTACGTATGAGGAACCAAAGTCGTAGTTTTCTGTCCTCATTTGAGCGCAACGCAACAATTACTCTTGTCCTCATTTAAGGCGTGAAAAGTTCAATTTGTTGCAATTAGGTGTTAAAATATTACTAGAAGCGTAGTAGTGAAGATGTTTTTGCAGCCGAATGTACTTGAAAATAACTATAGAAACTTGATAAAAGTATGCAGATGCTCTGCCAACATTGCTAAATTTAAAGTTTACCCGAGTTTATAATTCTTCCTCAAATATCATATGTAGTTAAACTTGAGTCGGATATAAACTTTTTATTTGAATATAAATACGAGTACATGAGCCGTATAAAGCTTATTCAGAAAATCCATTTATACTTATATGATTTTTATGGTAAGTCTTTAGTTCTGTACCTACTTCAAAGCGGGTTAAATTTTTAATGGATTTAGGATATTCCTTATTCAAGTCCTCTGAAGATTAGAATGCAAAGGTACAAGTAGGCTTGTTCCTCTCACCTTTTCGGCTAAACTAGGCTCTTGTATATCTCTGAGCGAGGTGTGATTCGCAACGGTTGACAGTGACGTCACAGTCACACGTTTCGTACGGTACCGCGGCCAGCGTTGTACCACAATCATTAAAGTCATACTTAATATTACAAATTCAAAAATAACTCGTCTTTCTGTCTATATGTTACTCTGTGACGCTTAAACAGTTTTTAAAGGAGTAAAAAGGAGGATGGAAGTTTAAGAAGAGCCGTAATTACGCCTTTTTTATTAATACTGGGATTGGTTTTGGCCAGCACCTAGCCGGGGGGCAAAGATGAGGCCGGCGATGAAGCGAGCTCACCCAGAAGATGCCTATTCACTCGTGCCTTAAAAAGGTCTAGGTTATACGAACTGCGCCTTAAAAATTTCACTATCAATAATTCCTTCTCTTCCCACAGAGACCGCCACAACGGCCGGTTATGGGCTGTCCGCATCCAGCGGACTACCGCGACCTTAACCAGGTCATCAGCCCACTCGTGGGGGGGGGGGCTTCCAACTCTGCTTCATCCTGTAACCGATAGCCCACTGGCCATCGGTTCTCCGGCGGTCCAGATTGTCATCTTAGAAATTCTCAACTTATTACTCAATGGAATAGTCTTCTCTACCTCCCGTTTGATATTATGCGAATTGTTAAAATAAAGTACAACCTTTTTAAGGCCGCGCTCTCACCTCGAGCAAAAAGATAAGCCGTACTGCAAAATAGGCCCTTAATTAGTACCTACATTCCCATTACATTGTGTGGGGTCAATTTGGCTCAACTTATTAGGTTCAAATCGGTTTTTTCTCTGGCGAGTGCTCCCTTACTCATAGCTTGGGCCATATTTACTTATGATGGAACGTGTTGTCTTCAATGACTAGCTTTTGCCCGTTACTTGATGTACCTCTTTAAAAAGGTACGTAAGGATAATCGCTGTCAGATTATTTCAGGCGTATTATTAAGTTAACCGAAAAGTTAACGATCAATATGAAATGATATTCCGTAACACAAAGTGGAACGTTCGTTGCCCCGCGGCGCCCGCGTACCACGTGCGGTATGCGAGGTTAAGCAATGTCGGGCGAGGTCAGTCCTTGGATGGGTGACCGCTTTGAGTGGTTACTAACTGAGCGCTCCCGTGCTTTGGAAGGCACGTTAAGCCGTTGATCCGAGCTTTTGTCTATGATAGCAGTCGTTAAGCCAAGTTAGAGGCCTTTGGGCGGCTTCAGAACTTCTAACAGTCAAGTTGCCCACTCATTTGACAAGCCTAATCCCAATAAGGTCTAGTTTCTTCCCCCTTGGGTTGGAAGGTCAGATGGCAGTCGCTTTCGTAAACTAGTGCCTACGCCAATTCTTGGAATTAGGTAGCGGACGCCAGTCATCCTTCAGGATGCAACTGTACTGGTAATAACGCTAGGATGATGATTCCGTAACACAAAACTCCTTGGCACGATCTGGAGTGCGAACCCACGACCGTCGCTTGACAGCCGCATGCTTGAACTTGAAAAGACGCAGTTCACTGTTGAATTTATTTAAGTGATTCGATAAACAAACAAACTGGACAAGTGCAGTAAATACCAAACATATTTATATTCGAATGAGTGAAGCCAAATATACCCCCTTGATTATACTGACATGGCTCTGAAAATCCTGTAATTGGACCATGAAAGCGAACTATTCCAATTAATACGTGCGAATATTTATAATTATATTACACAATACATATTGGCAGTTACTGCCAATTATAAACTTGAAGATTGATATTTTTGGGGTAGTTAAGGTGAATATCCACAGATATTTTGTTTATGCTTATTAGACACCTATGTGCTCTTGTGTGGAAACACAAGATAGGACATCTCTAGTGGATATCCACCTTAAATTTAATCATCATCATCATATCAGCCGAAGAGCGTCCACCGCCAATCATAGGCCTCCCCCAAAGAGTGCCACAATAACCGATCCTGCGCCACTCGCATCCAGTGGACTCCGGCGACTACCCTAAATAGTGATGCATATACAGGGTGATTCAGCAGACGTGAGATGGACCAACACTACATACATAGTAAATGGCAATGAATCGTTCACCATTGTATTTAAGTGAAACACCCATACCTTTTTCCTGTATTTTAATTTTTGTTAAGTTAAGTTAGTTGTTGTAGGGTGACCATGATTGTAGAGAATTAATCTCTACAATCATGGGACCCTACAACAACTGGATTATAAAGATTAAACCTCTAACTGTTATGACAGCACTTTGATTACGAAGAAAGTAAATTGTCACATTGAGTGAGATGCGATATTTCAATAGTAATCGGACTCAGATGACATTCAATTTGACACGTATCACTTGACTGAAGTATTCTGATTGTAGTGACCATGAATTTCGTAAATAATTTAAAACATTTTGCTTTTAATACCGAAATGAACGTTAATTTCACTAATAGTGGCACGAAGCAGTAGTTTATGATCTACTGAATCCATGATGTTGATCTTGTTCACGTCTCCCGAATCACCCTGTATAACTTATCACGAGGTTTCACATCAATTGGACACATTAATAGTCCCCAGGCCAGGTGCAAATATCGCCTGTCGTTTCTTTCGGGTGAAATCTTACCTATGCGATGCTTAAGAGAGAACTTCGTGACGCGGCAGACAGGGCTTTAGCTATCGCCAGCTTCTGGTTCCATTCGACCTAAATTAGAAGTAGAAATCATCGACACGAGAAGAAGAGAGTTGAATCATGAAGTCCCGTGGACGTCAACTGTCGCTGTGTTGGAGGATTCTCCTTTATGAACCACTAAAACACGTAATTGAATAATATATAGTTCTTTGTCTTTTCCTCTCGATTGATAATATTATAAAATGATAGCTCACCCAATATTTTGAGGAAAAAAAACGTCAGCTGACTCGAAAGTGGTGCAAAATAGTTGATAGTCAGCTGTCGTTTTTTTCCGTACAGATATTGGATAGTCTATCATTTGACAACAATTATTATTAATTGCACGCTAAGCCGTTGATCCCGGCTGCTATCTACGATAACAGTCGTTAAGCCAAGTTAGAGGCCTTCGGGCGGCTTGAAAACTTCTAACAGTCAAGTTGCCCACTCACTTGACAAAGGAGGGTCGAAGTTGCACCACGTCCGTAGGGAGTACCCACCGTTACACTACACGTGACCCCTGGGTGGTGCTAAAAGTGCAACAAAAACTGGCCATCGTACTTGTCTTCTCGAAGATTGAGATCTTTGAGAAGACAAGTACGGTTCGTAAATAAAAGCCATACGATTAAATTAATTAATTAATTAATTAAGAGGAAACGACAAAAAAGTTTTTTTTACTTCTCGGGCGTATCAAAACCTCAAAAGTGCGCAAGAGTTTAGATAATAACGCTTAGAGAAATTACCTAAGATTAGAGCTGTTTCTTATTGTTCCACCCTATAAGGCGCCTTCCTGATTTATCGATGCGGAGGCGGTACGATATGAGAAAACTGTCAGCTGTCAGTGTCAACCGATACTAATGCAGTACTGTCCCAGTTCTGCGCATGGTACTACTACTGCGCAAACGTTTTACTGACAGTATTTCGTCAAGTAAGGAAATCTCACATCGGTAAACTCACGTCAAAGAGCAAAATATCTACGAGTATGACATATTGCTCCCGCCCCGCCAAGTCAGGAAGTCGCCTTAGTCGAATGTACCTACTCTATAATAGTTATTTATTTATTTATTTATTTAAACTTTATTGCACTAAATATAATTGTACAAATGGCGGGCTTAATGCCAAATGGCATTCTCTACCAGCCAACCATTGGGCTAAACAGAGATTTATGAAAGGTGCAAAGTAAAAAGTATGTAGTGTTTATTATGGAAGGCTGCAAAGTTGTTGACGAGTAGTCAAGCTAGCGGAGGATTGTATGATTAAGCTAGAATTTGAATTCGCTCATTGTACCTTATACTTAAAAAAAGTTAGTATTCATGATTGTGCGTCACGTTAAAATTTCAAAATCACTTTATCCGCTATCAGATACAGTGGACAGATTTTGATCGATTAGTTAAGACTTTCCGAGCTGGTGCGGTGAAAATTTAATATTATGATATTTAATATTTGCGTAAACAGTACATTTGGACATTTATTTTTCATAGGGACTTTTCCTTAACGCACTCATAAATAATGTCATGTTTACAAAAAAGTTCAGACGTCTTTTACATCATCAAACATTTACCAACATAATATTCTAATTTTCCTGTAAAGTGAAACAAACATCACATTTTCACAGCGTCATACTAAGATTTCTCAGCTAACCGAAAATAGAACTTAGTACCTCAGTCACACAGTTGATATTAAACCAATGATTTTGAGTAAGATAAGAGAAAGTCATATTTTCACTGAAGACTGTAAACAGCGAACGTTGCATGGTATCCTTAACTCCAGGCTTAGTCCGCATAAACTCCACGGCATTTCAAGTCTTCAAATCCTTAAAATAAGGGCAAAATTTTAAGTGAAATACAATAGACTTGAGTCATTCCGGTTTCCAGCAATTAAACTTTGATGTTGGGTCGTCCTTTCTCGTGTTTTAGCCGTAAGTGACGGATACAAGTGGCCATTTTGTCTTTACTATGTGCTGAGGAACTGCACAGTATAATACCCCCCGCCCCCTTCTACCATCGGACGACCAGGGACACGGCAAGGCGACATCATTTTACGGTGGCAGTTTCAAAAACTCGCACGAAGCGTTTCGTTTCCTCTTTTATTGTAAGAACAGCCAAGCTGTGGAACCCCTTGCCGGAATCCTTGTTCCCTGAAAACTACAGCCTTACGGTCTTCAAGACGAGAGTGAACCGGTTTTTACTAGGTAAGCGCGCTCCATCCTAGACCGCAATATCGCTTACCATCAGGTGATTTGTGGTCAAGCGCAAACCAATCCAAAGTAAAAAAAAAAATAGAAACGGTATCTAGCTAGAGAAGTTTTGATGCATTTAAGCTCTTTTTGAAATAAGTAAGTAATAGTTTAACATGACATTTAGTTAGAACTAGGTACCTTACTGGCAGGTCAGGCGCACTTGCTATTTAGACGTGAAATTACCTAGGTACTAAAATTTCTGCAATCTCTGCAGTTAAACCTAAATAAAGTGTACCTATTCGTACTTAAACCCTCCTATTTTTTAACCGGAAGCTCTTACATATTATTACGATAAATAGCTTCTAAAGCCCACGCTAAACACTCCGAGATAGTATCATCTCATCATTAATTATTAATTAAAATCTGATAAATAACTAAAGCCCTACCAGTCTTTTTGAACCGGGCCATGTTGCGGATCTATTGAATACTAGCATTTGCCCGCGGCTTCGCCCGCGTACTAAGCGAAATTTTTGACCGTCTACAAAAAACAGGTTCGTATGTTTGTCCACGATTATCTCGCGTTTGGCTGAACCGATTTAGATGCGGTCTCCAGAAAAGTAGTTGTTACATTCTGGGGGTTTCGGTATACGAAGTTTGGTGATTGTGATTCATTAACAGATGAACAGATGAAAAGTCAGTATACATTCTGAGAACCGGCAAACTGTTGAATTTCATTTGATTTTGCCAAAAATAAGGATCGAAAACTATTATCATACATTTCCGAGAGGCCGAAGGGGAAAGGGCCGATGAAATAAAAGCATGTCTTAAATGGCCCTTAGTAAAAGTATCTGTGTACTACAGTAACACCGATAGGTCTGTAAACGACCAAACAGCGCGCAGCGGTCATAATCTCTGGTCCTTTGAAGTACAGAAATACGGCTAATTCAATATCACGTGTGACATTTATTTTTCCTAAAATTAAATTTATTAGGTAGGTTTTGCCAGTTCCCATTGGAGCATCCAAAAAGAAAAATTTTCCTCACTTCCATTTGCACTCCTTACTTCAGTCCGTCTGTTACAACCAAGTTGCTTTTACTGGACCGATTGAATTGCAAATTGGCACAAACTATCAACAATTTAGAGCGCTCGTGGCCCAGCGGCACCCGCCTACCGCGTGCGGTGTGCGAGGTTAAACAATGTGGGCGCAGGTCAGTTCTTGGATGGGTGATCGCTTTGAGTGGTTACTAAATGACTCTCGTGCTTTGGAAGGCACGCTAAGCCGTTGATCCCGGCTGCAATCGTTAAGCCAAGTTAGAGGCCTTCGAGCGGCTTGCGAACTTCTAACAGTCAAGTTGCCCACTCACTTGACAAAGGGGGGTCGAAGTTGCACCACGTCCGTAGAGAGTACCCACCGTTACCCTACACGTGACCCCTGGGTGGTGCTAAAAGTGCAACAAAAACTGGCAACCGTACTTGTTGATTTAAATGGAAAAAAATATCGAAACCTCTATGTCGTATTTAAAAGCAAGTCCATAGATACCCCACACGCCTATATAGTAACATTAAACTTTTTTTGCATACAGGCATGTATGGAGTGCCAAATTTTACCTCAGATTCGTATTCAGAGACCTCTCAGACGCTCAGATATCGATTTTGAATGAAATTGGGACGAAAAAAAAGATAATTAATATGGCCGCCACTTTCACAAATTTTACCTCTGATTCGTATTAAGAGACCTCTCGGACACACATATATCGATTTTGAACGAAATCGGGACGAAAATGAAGAAAATCAATATGGCCGCCACTTTTTCCAAATTTTACCTCGGATTCGTATTAGGGGACCTCTCAGACGCTCGGATGTCGATTTTGAACGAAATCGGGTTGAAATGAAGAATATCAATATGGCTGCCACTTTTTCCAAATTTTACCTCGGATTTGTATTCGGGGACCTCTCGGACGCTCAGATATCGATTTTGAACGAAATCGGGACGAAAAAAAAGATAATCAATATGGCCGCCACTTTCACAAATTTTACCTCGGATTCGTATTAAGAGACCTCTCGGACACACAGATATCGATTTTGAACGAAATCGGGACGAAAATGAAGGAAATCAATATGGCCACCACTTTTTCCAAATTTTACCTCGGATTCGTATTAGGCGACCTCTCGGACACACAGATATCGATTTTGAACGAAATCGGGACGAAAATGAAGGAAATCAATATGGCCACCACTATTCCCAAATTTTACCTCGGATTCGTATTAGGGGACCTCTCGGAAGCTCAGATTTCTATTTTGAATGAAATCGGGACGGAAATGAAGAAAATCAATATTGCCGCCACTTTTTTCAAATTTTACCTCGGTGTCGTATTTGGGGACCTCTCGGACGCTCAGATATCGATTTTGAACGAAATCGGGATGAAAATGAAGAAAAGCAATATGGCCGCCACTTTTGCCAAATTTTACCTAGGAGTCGTATTAAGTGTCCTCTCGGACGCTCAAATATCGATTTTTGTCGAAATCGTATCGGGCGGCACTAATTAATAAAACCACTTACAATACATTGACTCAAGAAAGGTCGTATCTTCATAGGGAATTCACGGCACATCATGCGCCTTTAGACCTAATAAGGAACCTACATGCCAAATTTGGTATCTCTCGAGTCTCGAACCAGCAGTTTGGGCTGTGCGTTGATATGTCACTCACTCAGTCAGTCAGTTTCTTCTTGCAATTTGGCACCTACTTTTAAGTTTTCATGCCCGCAATATTAAATTTCAAAATCAACGCCATTTTCGAAATAAACGACCCAATAAATTATAAAAATCACACCCATATTAATATTTAGACATTCCAACCCCCTCGGACCTCAACAAAGGGGATGGTATTTCACGTCCTCCACGTGGGATTTAAAAAATTATTGTTGTTTTCGTAATCAGCGACCCGATAAATCATAGAAACCACACCCATATCGATTTTCAGAATTGGTCACCACAATTCCCCCTTTTAGGGGTTGATTTCTCAAAAAGCCTGAAACACATGTTTACTGATTTATCGTTAGAAATACTCCTGTGAAGTTTCGAATAAAATAATCTAACTAATCTTGATTTCCTATACAAACTTCGGACCCCCATTTCACCCCCTTAGAGGTTGAATTTTGAAAAATCCTTTCTTAATGCACCTCAAGACCTTATATGGAACCTACATACTAAATTTGGAATCTCTAGAACCAGCAGTTTGCGCTGTGCGTTGTTGGTCACTCAGTCAGTCAGTTATTTCTTGCAATTTGGCACAAACTTTCAAAAGTTTTCATGTCCACAATATTTAATTTCAAAACCGATGCCATTTTCGTAATTAACGTCCCAAAAAACCATAAAAACGACACCCTTATTAATATTTAGACATTTCATCCCCCTCGCACCCCAACAGGAGGGGATGGTATTTCACGTCCTCCACGTGGGATTTTAAAATCCTTGTTATTTTCGTTATCAGCGACCTAATAAACCATAAAAACAATACCCATGTTGATTATCAGAATTTGTCACCACATTTCCCCCTTTTAGGGGTTGATTTTTCAAAAAACCTGAAACACGTGTTTACTCATTTATCGTTAGAAATACTCCTGTGAAGTTTCGAATAAAATAGTCCAGCTAATCTTGTTTCCCCATACAAACTTCGGACCCCCATTTCACCCCCTTAGGGGTTGAATTTTGAAAAATCCTTTCTTAGTGCACCCCTAGACCTTATAAGGAACCTACGTGCCAAATTTGGAATCTCTAGGACCAGCGGTTTGGGCTGTGCGTTGATATGTCAGTCAGTCAGTCAGTCAGTCAGTCAGTCAGTCAGTCAGTCAGTCAGTTTCTTCTTTTATCCGTCTACAAAAAAGGTGGTTCGTATGTTTGTCCACGATTATCTCGCGTTTGGCTGAACCGATTTAGATGCGGTCTCCAGAAAAGTAGTTGTTACATTCTGGGGTTTCGCTATACGAAGTTTGGTGATTGTGATTCATTACCAGATGAACAGATAAAAAGTCAGTATACATTCTGAGAACCGGCAAACTGTTGAATTTCATTTGATTTTGGCAAAAATAAGGATCGAAAACTATTGACATACATTTCCGAGAGGCCGAAGGGGAAAGGGCCGATGAAATAAAAGCATGTCTTAAATGGCTCTTAGTAAAAGTATCTGTGTACTACAGTAACACCAATAGGTCTGTAAACGACCTAACAGCGCGCAGCGGCCATAAACTCTGGTCCTTTGAAGTACAGAAATACGGCTAATTCAATATCATGTGTAACATTTATTTTTTCTACAATTAAATTTATTAGGTAGGTTTTGCCAGTTACCATTGGAGCATCCAAAAAGAAAATTTGGCCTCACTTCCATTCGCACTCCTTACTGTCAGTCCGTCTGTTACAACCAAGTTACTTTTACTGGACCTATTGAATTGCAATTTGGCACAAACTATCAAGAATTTAGAGCGCTCGTGGCCCAACGGCACCCGGCTACAGCGTGCGGTGTGCGAGGTTAAGCAATGTGGGCGCAGGTCAGTTCTTGGATGGGTGACCGCTTTGAGTGGTTACTAACTAACTCTCGTGCTTTGAAAGGCACGCTAAGCCGTTGATCCCGGCTGCAATCGTTAAGCCAAGTTAGAGGCCTTCGAGCGGCTTGCGAACTTCTAACAGTCAAGTTGCCCACTCACTTGACAAAGGGGGGTCGAAGTTGCACCGCGTCCGTAGGGAGTACCCACCGTTACCATACACAGAACCCCTGGGAGGTGCTAAAAGTGCAACAAAAGAAAAAATATCGAAACCTCTATGTCGTTTTTAAAAGCATATCCATAGATACCCCACACGCCTATATAGTAACATTAAACTTTTTTGCATATAGGTATGAATGAAGTGCCAAATTTTACCCCAGATTCGCATTAAGAGACCTCTCGGATGCTCAGATATCGATTTTGAACGAAATCGGGACGAAAATGAAGAAAATCAATATGGCCGCCACTTTTTTCAAATTTTACCCCAAATTCGTATTAGGGGACCTCTAGGACGCTCAGATATCGATTTTGAACGAAATCGGGTTGGAAATGAAGAAAATCAATATGGCTGCCACTTTTTCCAAATTTTACCTCGGATTCATATTAAGAGACCTCTCGGACGCTCAGATATCGATTTTGAACGAAATCGGGACGGAAATGAAGAAAATCAATATGCCGCCACTTTTTCCAAATTTTACCTCGGATTCGTATTAAGAATTCTCTCGGACGCTCAGATATCGATTTTGAACGAAATCTGGACGGAAATGATAAAAATGAATATGGCCGCCACTTTTTCTATTTTATACCTCGGATTCGTATTACGAGACCTCTCGGATGCTCAGATATCGATTTTGTACACAATCGGAACGAAAAAAAAGAAAATCAATATGGCCGCCACTTTTTTCAAATTTTACCTAAATTCGTATTAGGGGACCTCTAGGACGCTCAGATATCGATTTTGAATGAAATCAGGTTGGAAATGAAGAAAATCAATATGGCTGCCACTTTTTCCAAATTTTACCTCGGATTCATATTAAGAGACCTCTCGGACGCTCAGATATCGATTTTGAACGAAATCGGGACGGAAATGAAGAAAATCAATATGCCGCCACTTTTTCCCAATTTTACCTCGGATTCGTATTAAGAATTCTCTCGGACGCTCAGATATCGATTTTGAACGAAATCTGGACGGAAATGATAAAAATGAATATGGCTGCCACTTTTTCTAAACTATACCTCGGATTCGTATGACGAGACCTCTCGGACGCTCAGATATCGATTTTGAACGAAATTGGGGACGAAAAAAACGAAAATCAATATGGCCGCCACTTTCATAAATTTTACCTCGGATTCGTATTAAGACACCTGTCGGACACTCAGATATCGATTTTGATCGAAATCGGGACGAAAAAAAAAGATAATCAATGACTGCGACTTTTTCCACATTTTACCTCGGAGTCGTATTAGGGACCTCTCGGACGCTCAGGTATCGATTTTGAACGAAATCGGGACGAAAAAAAAGAAAATCAATATGGCCGCCACTTTCACAAATTTTACCTCGGATTCGTATTAAGAAACCTCTCGGACACTCAGATATCGATTTTGAACGAAATCGGGACGAAAATGAAGAAAATCAATATGGCCGCCACTTTCACAAATTTTACCTCGGATTCGTATTAAGAGACCTCTCGGACACTCAGATATCGATTTTGAACGAAATCGGGACGAAAATGAAGAAAATCAATATGGCCGCCACTTTTTTCAAATTTTACCTCAAATTCGTATTAGGGGACGTCTAGGACGCTCAGATATCGATTTTGAACGAAATCGGGTTGGAAATGAAGAAAACCAATATGGCTGCCACTTTTTCCAAATTCTACCTCAGATTCGTATTAAGAGACCTCTCGGACACTCAGATATCGATTTTGAACGAAATCGGGACGAAAATTAAGAAAATCAATATGGCCGCCACTTTTTTCAAATTTTACCTCAAATTCGTATTAGGGGACCTCTAGGACGCTCAGATATCGATTTTGAACGAAATCGGGTTGGAAATGAAGAAAATCAATATGGCTGCCACTTTTTCCAAATTTTACCTCGGATTCATATTAAGAGACCTTTCGGACGCTCAGATATCGATTTTGAACGAAATCGGGTCGGAAATGAAGAAAATCAATATGCCGCCACTTTTTCCAAATTTTACCTCGGATTCGTATTAAGAATTCTCTCGGACGCTCAGATATCGATTTTGAACGAAATCTGGACAGAAATGATAAAAATGAATATGGCCGCCACTTTTTCTATTTTATACCTCGGATTCGTATTACGAGACCTCTCGGATGCTCAGATATCGATTTTGTACACAATCGGAACGAAAAAAAAGATAATCAATATGGCCGCCACTTTTTTCAAATTTTACCTAAATTCGTATTAGGGGACCTCTAGGACGCTCAGATATCGATTTTGAATGAAATCGGGTTGGAAATGAAGAAAATCAATATGGCCGCCACTTTCACAAATTTTACCTCGGATTCGTATTAAGAGACCTCTCGGTCGCTCAGATATCGATTTCGATCAAAATCGGGACGAAAAAAAAAAGAAAATCAATGACTGCGACTTTTTTCACATTTTACCTCGGAGTCGTATTAGGGACCTCTCGGACGCTCAGATATCGATTTTGAACGAAATCGGGACGGAAATGAATAAAATCAATATGGCCGTTACTTTATTCAAAGTTTAGGTACCTCGGATTCCTATTAAGAGTCCTCTCGGACGCTCAAATATCGATTTATGTCAAAATCGTATCGGACGGCACTGATTAATAAAACCATCTACAATACATTGAATCAAAAAAGGTCGTATCTTCATAGGGAACTCACGGCACTTCATGCACCTTTAGACCTTATAAGGAGCTTACATGCCAAATTTGGTATCTCTCGAACCACCAGTTTGCGCTGTGCGGTGATATGTCAGTTTCTCAGTCAGTCAGTTATTTCTTGATATTTGGCACAATTTTTCAAAAGTTTTCATGACCACAATATTAAATTTCAAAACCGATGCCATTTTCGTAATTAACGTACCCAAAACCATAAAAACGACACCCATATTAATATTTTGACATTTCATCCCCCTCGGACCCCAACATAGGGGATGGTATTGCACGTCCTCCACGTGGGATTTTAAAATCATAGTCGTTTTCGTAATCAGCGACCCAATAAACCATGGAAACAACACCCATATCGATTTTCAGAATTTGTCACCAGATTTCCCCCTTTTAGGGGTTGATTTCTCAAAAAACCTGAAACACATGTTTACTCATTTATCGTTAGAAATACTCCTGTGAAGTTTCGAATAAAATAATCCAGCTAATCTTGATTCCCCATACAATCTTCGGACCCCCATTTCACCCCCTTAGGCGGTGAATTTTGAAAAATCCTTTCTTAGTGCACCCCTAGACCTTATAAGGAACCTACGTGCCAAATTTGGAATCTCTAGGACCAGCGGTTTGGGCTGTGCGTTGATATGTCAGTCAGTCAGTCAGTCAGTCAGTCAGTCAGTCAGTCAGTCAGTCAGTTTCTTCTTTTATATACTAGCATTTGCCCGCGGCTTCGCCCGCGTACTAAGCGAAATTTTTAACCGTCTACAAAAAACAGGTTCGTATGTTTGTCCACGATTATCTCGCGTTTGGCTGAACTGATTTAGATGCGGTCTCCAGAAAAGTATTTGTTACATTCTGGGGTTTCGCTATACGAAGTTTGGTGATTGTGATTCATTAACAGATGAACAGATAAAAAGTTAGTATACATTCTGAGAACCGCCAAACTGTTGAATTTCATTTGATTTTGGCAAAAATAAGGATCTAAAACTATTATCATACATTTCCGAGAGGCCGAAGGGGAAAGGGCCGATGAAATAAAAGCATGTCTGAAATGGCTCTTAGTAAAAGTATCTGTGTACTACAGTAACACCAATAGGTCTGTAAACGACCTAACAGCGCGCAGCGGCCATAAACTCTGGTCCTTTGAAGTACAGAAATACGGCTAATTCAATATCATGTGTAACATTTATTTTTCCTACAATTAAATTTATTAGGTAGGTTCTGCCAGTTACCATTGGAGCATCCAAAAAGAAAATTTGGCCTCACTTCCATTCGCACTCCTTACTGTCAGTCCGTCTGTTACAACCAAGTTGCTTTTACTGGACCTATTGAATTGCAATTTGGCACAAACTATCAAGAATTTAGAGCGCTCGTGGCCCAACGGCACCCGCCTACCGCGTGCGGTGTGCGAGGTTAAGCAATGTGGGCGCAGGTCAGTTCTTGGATGGGTGACCGCTTTGAGTGGTTACTAACTGACTCTCGTGCTTTAAAAGGCACGCTAAGCCGTTGATCCCGGCTGCAATCGTTAAGCCAAGTTAGAGGCCTTCGAGCGGCTTGCGAACTTCTAACAGTCAAGTTGCCCACTCACTTGACAAAGTGGGGTCGAAGTTGCACCGCGTCCGTAGGGAGTACCCACCGTTACCATACACAGAACCCCTGGGTGGTGCTAAAAGTGCAACAAAAACTGGCAACCGTACTAGTCTTCTCGAAAATCTCACGGTTCGTAAATAAATGCCATACGATTAAAAAATAATTGAAGGTTGATTTAAATGGAAAAAATATCGAAACCTCTATGTCGTTTTTAAAAGCAAATCCATAGATACTTCACACGCCTATATAGTAACATTAAACTTTTTTGCATATAGGTATGAATGGAGTGCCAAATTTTACCTCAGATTCGCATTAAGAGACCTCTCGGATGCTCAGATATCGATTTTGAACGAAATCGGGACAAAAAAAAAGAAAATCAATATGGCCGCCACTTTCCCAAATTTTACCCCGGATTCGTATTAAGAGACTTCTCGGACACTCAGATATCGATTTTGAACGAAATCGGGACAAAAATGAAGAAAATCAATATGGCCGCCACTTTTTTCTAATTTTACCTCAAATTCGTATTAGGTGACCTCTAGGACGCTCAGATATCGATTTTGAACGAAATCGGGTTGGAAATGAAGAAAATCAATATGGCTGCCACTTTTTCCAAATTTTACCTCGGATTCATATTAAGACACCTCTCGGACGCTCAGATATCGATTTTGAACGAAATCGGGACGGAAATGAAGAAAATCAATATGCCGCCACTTTTTCCAATTTTTACCTCGGATTCGTATTAAGAATTCTCTCGGACGCTCAGATATCGATTTTGAACGAAATCTGGACGGAAATAATAAAAATGAATATGGTCGCCACTTTTTCTATTTTATACCTCGGATTCGTATTACGAGACCTCTCGGACGCTCAGATATCGATTTTGAACACAATCGGGACGAAAATGAAGAAAATCAATATGGCCGCCACTTTTTTCAAATTTTACCTCAAATTCGTATTAGGGGACCTCTAGGACGCTCAGATATCGATTTTGAACGAAATCGGTTTGGTAATGAAGAAAATGAATATGGCCGCCACTTTTTCTAAATTATACCTCGGATTCGTATTACGAGACCTCTCGGACGCTCAGATATCGATTTTGAACGAAATCGGGACGAAAAAAAAGAAAATCAATATGGCCGCCACTTTCACAAATTTTACCTCGGATTCGTATTAAGAGACCTCTCGGACGCTCAGATATCGATTTTGATCGAAATCGGGACGAAAAAAAAAGAATTCAATGACTGCGACTTTTTCCACATTTTACCTCGGAGTCGTATTAGGGACCTCTCGGACGCTCAGATATCGATTTTGAACGAAATTGGGAAGAAAAAAAAGAAAATCAATATGGCCGCCACTTTCACAAATTTTACCTCAGTTTCGTATTAAGAGACCTCTCGGACGCTCAGATATCGATTTTGAATGAAATCGGGACGAAAATGAAGAAAATCAATATGGCCGCCACTTTCACAAATTTTACCTCGGATTCGTATTAAGAGACCTCTCGGACACTCAGATATCGATTTTGATCGAAATCGGGACGAAAAAAAAGAAAATCAATGACTGCGACTTTTTCCACATTTTACCTCGGAGTCGTATTAGGGACCTCTCGGACGCTCAGATATCGATTTTGAACGAAATCGGGACGGAAATGAAGAAAATTAATATGGCCGTTACTTTATTCAAAGTTTAGGTACCTCGGATTCCTATTAAGAGTCCTCTCGGACGCTTAAATATCGATTTATGTCGAAATCGTATCGGACGGCACTAATTAATAAAACCATCTACAATACATAGAATCAAAAAAGGTCGTTTCTTCACAGGGAACTCACGGCACTTCTTGCACCTTTAGACCTTATAAGGAACTTACATGCCAAATTTGGTATCTCTCGAACCACCAGTTTGCGCTGTGCGGTGATATGTCAGTCTCTCAGTCAGTCAGTTATTTCTTGATATTTGGCACAATTTATCAAAAGTTTTCATGAGCACAATATTAAATTTCAAAACCGATGCCATTTTCGTAATTAACGTCCCAAAAAACCATAAAAACGACACCCATATTAATATTTAGACATTTCATCCCCCTCGGACCCCAACAGAGGGGATGGTATTTCACGTCCTCCACGTGGGATTTTAAAATCATTGTTGTTTTCGTAATCAGCGACCCAATAAACCATGGAAACAACACCCATATCGATTTTCAGAATTTGTCACCAGATTTCCCCCTTTTAGGGGTTGATTTCTCAAAAATCTTGAAACACATGTTTACTCAATTATCGTTAGAAATACTCCTGTGAAGTTTCGAATAAAATAATCCAGCTAATCTTGATTCCCCATACAATCTTCGGACCCCCATTTCACCCCCTTAGGCGTTGAATTTTGAAATATCCTTTCTTAATGCACCTCAAGACCTTATATGGAACCTACATACTCAATTTGGAATCTCTAGAACCACCAGTTTGCGCTGTGCGGTGATATGTCAGTCACTCAGTCAGTCAGTTATTTCTTGAAATTTGGCACAATTTTTCAAAATTTTTCATGTCCACAATATTAAATTACAAAACCGATGCCATTTTCGTAATTAACGTCCCAAAAAACCATAAAAACGACACCCATATTAATATTTAGACATTTCATCCCCCTCGCACCCCAACAGAGGGGATGGTATTTCACGTCCTCCACGTGAGATTTTAAAATCATTGTTGTTTTCGTTATCAGCGACCCGGTATATCATAAAAACAATACCCATGTCGATTTTCAGAATTTGTCACCAGATTTCCCCCTTTTAGGGGTTGATTTCTCAAAAAACCTGAAACACGTATTTACTCATTTATCGTTAGAAATACTCCTGTGAAGTTTCGAATAAAATAGTCCAACTAATCTTGTTTCCCCATACAAACTTCGGACCCCCATTTCACCCACTTAGGGGTTGAATTTTGAAAAATCCTTTCTTAGTGCACCCCTAGACCTTATAAGGAACCTACGTGCCAAATTTGGAATCTCTAGGACCAGCGGTTTGGTCTGTGCGTTGATATGTCAGTCAGTCAGTCAGTCAGTCAGTTTCTTCTTTTATATATTTAGATTTAGATATCGTCGTCTTGTACCCGTAGGCCTCAATGGCACTTTTAAAAGTCAATAAACTACTATAGTTACTGAAGAAGTAGACAACCGCCGAGAAAGAAACGCCGGTACAAACTCAACAGTCAGTCAGTATTGATCATGATAAAAAGGTGGTTTCAATATTTAATTCCATGTATGCCACTATTTGTTACAATCAGCAATGTGTCAGCTATTATAGCATCAGTGAAATTTATTTAAAAGAAATTTATTACTCGTACTTTCTATCATACCGCAATACATGCTCTGAGAGTGTATTTTACTCATATATTTTCACTGAGTAACGACAAATGCATATTTCTCTGGAACTTAGGCCAATGAAATAAAAACAACCTGAGGTTTAATCTCTAAAAGTTAAATAAAGGCTACCAATAGAATTTACATGATTCAATAAAAAGAAATTGTTCAACACCTAACGCAGTATTTCACAATTAAAATAGCAATTTTCTCTTTTTTCCATACAACGTTAGTACCTCGTGTGTTAATTTTCTATCAATTAGTAGCGTTTTTGATGTCCGGGAACAATTAAATATCCACCGTTGACCCTCATTTGCGGCTTTTGTTGTGCTTTTATCGTAGTTGTCGGGTGTCCGCTGGATGCGGATGGCGCAGGACCGGTCATTGTGGAATTCTTTGGGGAGGCCTTTGTTCAGCAGTGGACGTCTTATGATGTCCTAATCCCATATAAACATTTATTCTCCTTTAAAAACTGGTTAGAATGGCACCGTTTATATTTTTTTGGAAACTAGCCTTTACGTACTATCACAAAAGGTTGACTAGAATGTATTTTGACCTCCATATTGTGAGTGTGATATTATAACACATGTATTTTTTTGCTGGTATTATATAAATAAATAATATATGAATAAACAAACAAGAATTGGTCGTTTAAAGGTCTTATATAGAGGGTGGAAATTATTTATGGGCCCTAGTGTAGAACCTGAAAAGGTTGAAATACCTTAATTTGCTGTAAGGTTATTTTTTATTTCTCTTAGGCAATAAATTGCATTCACAGATTTTTCAAAAAAAGTACAGACAGCAAAACAAAAACAATTTTTTGTCATTTTTGTCAATTAAATGTTTGATGCTAATCAATCGTATTTCTATCAAAGAACAAAATCTTCTTAAAGAATCGGTCTCTAAGAAGACTAGAATAGATCTTCTAGGATACAAGAGAGGCCACAAATTAAAAAGTTGTACAATTAGAAAGTACGAAAAATAATCTGTTAATACAGTTTTATTGTTTAGGAGAAAGTAAATAATGTTTCCTTTCAGAAAACTCAGCTATCGTAACGTTTTAAGGTAGTTTCTGGCCAGGGCCCATAAATTATTTCCATCCTGTATATAAAGCATTCATACAATATTTATCTCTAAGTATTACATATGGTAGCCAAATCGCGTATCTATTTTAATGAGAGGGTATATCTATGGACATGACGTAGAATAGGGCCCTTTTTTTAACTTAGTTCTTAGTTATTTATTCAATAAACAATATACATTGCATTTGAAATAATTGTGTCATAAATATTAAAAGAATAAAAATCAAAATTGCAAATAATTAATAATAAACAAGTCATGAGTGAAAATATCTGTAAAAAAGTCTACAAAGTAAGTGCATAAATTATAACAAAGAAAAAATCAATAATAAGAAATTATAAACAATGTCAACCGTTGGGGAAATGCGTTTACGCATCCCGTCCTGTCGGAGAGCACGGATATGACGGACTAACCGCGGCTAGATAGCCTTGGACTACCGTCTAAAACCACCAGCGAAGTCCAGCTCCGCCTTGTATTGGGGCGCCGCAGGATCGCTATAGAATAGGGCCCTACAATGTACCATGTATTTTAATTACATGCACGTAAACTGATGACGTAACATGTAACTGAAACCACGAGTGGAGCGAGCAAAGCGCGCAATTAAGGTAGGCGGCGACACAGAAAATTAATGCTGAAGACGTTTTCTAGCTGGGGCTGTAGACACAGAGGCAACACGATGAAATACTCACTCCAGTAGCATTAACATGAATTTACAGAGGCCGTGCTCGGTAGCGATGGCGTAAAAATTGTATGTACACATTTGTATGAATATTACCTACCGGTCACTTAAATAATAAATTTCGTTAGAGTTCAACAGTAAAACCGATTGCTAGCGACTAACGTTAGCTATCTGTTTTTTTATTTTTTATTATTAAAAATGGGATTGCTCTTGGCCAGCATTTAGCCGGGGGGCAAAGATGAGGCCGACGATGAAGCGAGCTCACCCAGAAGATGCCTATTCACTCCTGCCTTAAAAAGGTCTAGGTTATATGAACTCGGAAATACAGACGCCGGCAGAGAATTCCAAACCTTAGAAGTGCGTATTATAAAAGAAGATGCAAAGCGCTGTCATAGAACATGAGTATGAGTACCATGAGTCACAAATTTGACAGACGATTTTGAAAACCGCATTGTCTGAAGTGTATTCGCTATTCGCTAGCTACTATTGTGAACGTAATACGAGTTTCCTATCCACTCAAGTGCTCGCGTTAAAAAAAAAGGTGGTCTAAAGTGCTCAAGATTCACCGGGTATTAGCAGCGCATTGTCTTGTGTTGTTAATAAATCGATTGCCTGGCTTTGTCTAAACTTTTTGCTATGATTCTTTTTATGTTATAAAGCTAAAGAAACAGGCAATTTGTTTATATAATTAATTACATAGGTCACCATAGTAAAATAATAAAAAAAAAAAAACACAAACTTAACATACCGTTTCGAATGAGATCTTTTGCAATAAATATATTTTTATTGATATGTAATAACCCTGGGTTATTCCAATCATTGAATGTAACAATGGGCCCTTGGCCGTGTTATAGTTATATTTGTAAAAGTCACTCTGGATCACCACAATGTCGACAATACAACCTGCCGCGCTGGTCGCCGAGTCCGGGAGCTCCCCTGGTGCAGACGGTGTGGCTTCTATGGCCACAAGGCTGTGACGAACCGCGTTGGTCACGCCTGGTCCTAGATAGGTTCCCTATTCCAAATGAAACCGCCAAAATATCGACACTGAATGTAATCACTAAATGCACACTTTTACATTGACTGTTTACATGGAAGGCCGCGCTTCGGATGGAAACTATATCACTAGATTATAATTTATCGAGACGAAGTGTCCTTGACACAGCGCCCTTGAAAATCTCTTACAAGTGACAGGAAGCCGTCTGTTGAATAGACAACCTCTAAAAACAGCGTTGCCAGCCGTCGTATGCACCATACCCGTGCGTTATTAAGCCGCGCTTGCGTATAAGGGCGAGTTCAGATGTACGGACATCTGCACTCGCAGTGACACTAATGAAATCTAATGAAATGGATTTCAATTAAATAATACATGTTGATTTGCGTCAACATTAACTGGGCCGGGCCAGGGAGAAAGGTGAGTAAATTCACGGTTGGTATCTACGAGAGCGGCATATAACAACATACATGTTATACAATGGAGTCCTAGACTATAAAAATAACAACCTACAACACAACATATTTATACCATGGTCTCCTAGACTATAAAAATTAGACAATACACAATAGCATGCTACATGATATGGTAAATAGTCTTAATTACTACTTACAGCTGGAGAGTGATCTAAGTCACGCTCTATTGGTAGTTTACAAAGCTTGACAACAGGTCTGATAATTTCACCGCCGTGAATTTTCAATTTAACAGAGCGTACAATATTATCAGTGCCTTTAAACACTTCTAGCACTCTACCTCGCCTCCAGTGCAATGGGGGCGTGTTTTCATCCTTGATAAAAATCAAATCATTAACTTGAATATTATCTACGTGATTGTACCATTGATTACGCGATTGCAAGGTATTTAAATATTCAATATGCCATCGTGACCAAATTGACTGATACATTTTTTGAATGACTTGAAAGCGTGACAGCCGCGACACCTTAATATCCTTCCAGTTTGGTTCTGGTACGGCAATCATAGGCTGACCAATCAAAAAGTGACCCGGAGAGAGACATTCCAAATCACACGGGTTCTCTGACATGGGAACAAGAGGGCGCGAATTTAAAATAGCTTCTATTTTAGTTAATAAGGTTGTAAGTTCCTCGAACGTTAAAATAAGATCACCAAGTTCTCGCTTGAGGAGATTCTTTGTACTTTTGACTGCGGCCTCAACTAATCCCGACATGTGAGGCGCGCCTGGAGGATTGAATTCCCATCTAATATTTTGCCTACGAAACTCGTCCTTGAGAGTTGTCTCATTCTCAGTCAAGAATTTAGTGATCTCCTTGAGATATGAATTGGCAGCAATAAAATTGGTACCTCGATCCGATCTGATGAGAGAGGGCAGACCGCGCCTGCTAACAAACCTCGTGAAGGCTGCCACGAACGCCTCAGCGCTCAGCGATGACACCAGTTCGAGATGCACCGCCTTTGTTCCTAGACAAATAAAAACACATAGGTAAGCTTTGACTGATTTAGCGTTCCTTAATAAACTTGCTTTAACCAAATATGGCCCCGCAAAATCGGTAGCCACTCCCGAGAATGGCCTAGCCGCTGTGACTCGATCAGCTGGCAGGTCTGCCATAAATGGTGGATGCGATGAGGCATCAAATCTGAAGCAGGTTAAACAATTATTGATTACCTTAGACACCTGGCGTCTAATTGATGGTACCCAATATTCGCGGCGCAAGATGCCGATAAGAGCGTTTGTCGGCGAGTGACAATACGCCTTATGATAATATTCGATGAGCATCTGAGTCCATTTATTGTCCTTAGGCAATAAGTATTGATGCTTTGCCTCATACGGCAACGCTGATTTTCTTAGTCGACCGCCGACTCGTATAAACTGGTCCTTATCTATAAAAACGCTCAGTTTCTGTAATGACTTGCAAACCAGTTTACCTTTATTCATCATTATGACCTCGTCATGATATGCGTCCATTTGGATCTTCTTAATCCATAGCCTTCGTGCTTCACGATTCTCTTCTAGAGACAGCGTAGGCTGAAGATTCCTGTCTTCCTTGGGCAGTCGTATATTCTTACAGAATCTGATGACATATGATGTAATATTGATGAGTTTGCTGAATGAGCTTATCCTTGCAAGCAATGTGTCTTCCCACGCCTCCACAGGCGTGACGATATTCACCTGCTTCTTAAAGCCTGGTAAATCATGTGGCATAGTTACCTTCAAACTGGGCCATTGTGACTCATCCAGCAGCAACCAGCTGGGTGACCACCACAATTCGAAATTGGTCAGGTCACGTGCGGTCATTCCGCGCGATGCGACATCTGCCGGATTCAATTCTGATCTTACATGCCTCCATATCATAGGTCGTGTGGAGCTCCTAATGTCCTGGACTCGGTTGCTCTCGAAGGTCTGAAGTAGGTGTGGCTCAGTATTCAGCCACGAGAGAACTATGGTGCTGTCTGACCACGCATTGATGCTCGAGATCTGAATCGAGTCTTCGTAAGACTTTGCTACATGATTGAGCAATTTAAATAACAGGTGCGCCGCACTCAATTCCAGCTTCGGAATGGTCTGCTTCGTTTTCTTGGAAGCAACTCGAGTTTTAGCAATAATTAAACGTACCATGACGTTACCTTCAGCGTCCTCAGTTCTGAGGTAGACACACGAACCGAATCCAAGCTCTGATGCGTCTCCAAATCCGTGCAAGGAGTACGACACAGCGGCCGGAAGTGCAACACATCTAGGAAGGTGTAAGTATGACAAATGATGCAAATCCCGGATAAGCTCGTTCCATTCGTTGTTTTGACTCTCGCTGATTGGCTCGTCCCATTGCAGGCCATCGACGAATAATTACTGAAGAAATACCTTGAATCTGATGATTATGGGCGCGCAGTAACCACAGGGGTCGTACAGCCTCGCGATAGTGCTGAGTATGCTGCGCTTGGACACCGGCTTTCCTAGAGGCACATTTACTTGATAAGACATCGTGTCCGACACTGGACACCATTGTATTCCTAATACTTTGATGAAACTTGGATCATCCATATCAAAAAGGTGGGGGTGCTCGCAGTGTTCGTCGGGCAAATTTGACAATAATTCCCTAGAATTAGACGACCACTTTCTAAGGTCATACTGAGCACTCTTCATGAGTGCCATTAGCTCCTCCTTGAGCAGCTGAGCGTCGGATAGTGAATCCGCGCCCGTAAGTATGTCGTCAACATAGACGTCTCGACGTACAACCTTTGCGGCCTGAGAATCTGGGTGCGTAGCTTCCCAATCCGTAGCCAATTGTAGCAGTGTCCTAACTGCTACGAATGGAGCACAGGTCAAACCGTAGGTATTTGTATTTAATTCGTATACCTTTATATCCTCGGCGGGGTTCTCCCGCCACAGGATCAGCTGGTACCTCCTGTCATCTGGGTGTACCCACGTTTGCCGGAACATCATCTTAATGTCCGTGGTGAAGACAATCTGATGTCGCCTGAAATTAAGTATTATCTTTGTAATATCATTCTGAAGAGGAGGGCCTGAGTGCAGGCATTGATTGAGAGACGTTCCCGTGGATGATCTCGCGCTCCCATCATAAACGCATCTTATTTTATCACTCCCCGATTTAAAAATGCCATGATGTGGTATCACAAAGTGTTCTGCATCGAACTTAAACTTAGATAATGACATGTGACCAAGTGATTCATACTCATGCATGAATGCTTTATATTTCGCTGCAAATACTGGATTCCTCTCCATTTTACGCTCCAGAGCGTGTAGTCTCTGCGTCGCTAGGGTCCTTGACTCGCCTAGCGGCGGCCTACTCGAACGCAGTGATAATCTGACCATATATTTACCATCAGGCATTTTTTTTTGTGGTGGTTGCATACAACCTCTCTTCCTCCACGTGGTCTGGGTGTGCAGCAGGCTCGGTGGGTGGTGCCTCGACTTCCCAAAACTTCTCCAAGACCTGCTCCAGCCTGGTCGCGAGCAAGCCGTAGTCCTCGACTAGCGTGCCCGCCGGCTGGTCCAGTGACTGCTCAGGCAGCGCTGGCGTCCTTGAAGGTGCTACGCCCATGATGACGTGCCCGAAGCATGACCCATACGCTGATATTCCTGGAATGTTTGTTTCAATCTTTGAGCCATCAAATACATAATTTAATATATCAACTCCGAGAATGATATCTACATCACTAGCTACATCAAAGTCTTGATCCGCTAATAATATATTTGAAGATTTAATATGTTCCTTCAAATAAGCATGAGCTACTGGGAGACAGCTCGTTAATGAGTACATGACCATTGCAATAGTACTAATAATTGGGACCGGTTTGTCAATCGGTTTGACTACTAACTTGACAACAGTTCCTGGACTGCGGACATACTGGTGACCTACTCCATAGATTTTATTACCATTAGACTGTTGGTGCAAGTTTAGTCGTTTAACTAATGATTGTTTGACTATAGTGAGACTCGCTCCAGAGTCCGCCAATGCTCTTGCCTTAACATAACTGCCGTCACCTGCCTTGACCATAACCATCGCTGTGGGACATATGGTGATGGGCAGTGACACCTGTGCACCAACAGTGGTACTACCTCACAACTCATGCGGTGGGCTCCGCTGCGAGCGAAAGCGCAATGAGTTGAACATCTCCTGTGCTTGATGTGCGCGCTGCCCCACTCTTGGCCTCGGGTAGTGCTGACCATGAGGGATCACCTGCCGCAGCTGCTGCGGGGGCGGCGTCACAGCCGTGGGGGGCGTGGGCGTGCGTGAGAAGGAGCGGTTTCCCTGAACCGGGCTCTTTCTCTGATGTACCATCTGAACAGGTACATGTTGCGTGTCCTGGCGCAGACTGCCTGACTGTGCCGGACCATGCTCATGTCGACCTCGGTCTGGTATTGCTACATCCTGACCTTGATGATGATGAGGCCTCCTTGAGGTGTGTGAAACCAGACCTCCTCGGTGCCATGTGGAGCGGGCCGGTTCCTTCTGAGTTTGGGGCTCGGTTTCCAAGTTACACAACAGCGTGTTGTGCTGGGCAGACTCACAATGAGCACACCAACTAGGATGAGTGCACTCCCGAGCGAAGTGCTCTCTCAAGCACCTGTAACAGAGTCCATTCCTCCTTGCCCAGGTCCTACGGACTGATGGAGCTAGCTGCAGGAACCTGTTGCACTGGTATAAGGAATGATCATGTCCCTGACAATAATTACAGGTAGTCAGATTCACCTGATCCCTTGATGATGCTTGTGCGGTCATCACGCGCACCGCAGGCGGTGTCCGCGAAGCCGCTGGAGCCCGACGTCCTCGCATCGGCGCTGCCTGAGTGGGTGTCCGGCTTGTGCTTGCCCCAGCGTCCGGATCCACACTCTGTGCACACGGCACTGTTCATCCAGCAGCTGCAGCAACTGCTGGACCGTGGGCAGAACCTCTGGAGCCTTGCCATACCGCTCCTCGAAGAGGGCACGGATCCGCATTGGCAGCTTCTGCAACACTGAAAATAGCAACACGTATGACCAGTCCTTGACTGGCTGGCCGAGTTTCTCCAGCGCTTGTAGAGACTCAGTCAGCGGGTCATAAAATTCTGACCTCAATCCTACAGCTCCCTGACCTGTAGGCAGGTCCATAATACGCCCCAGATATGTATCTACCAACAATCGTTTATTTTGGTACCTATTTCTAAGTAGTTGAACAGCTACCGAGTAGCTTGACCCATCTATGGGCAGTTGTCTCACCAAGGCTATAGCTTCACCCGCAAGAGAGGCTCTTAGATAATAGTGTTTCTCTGCATCCGAGATGTCGCGGGAGTTAACCAGGGAGTCGAACAGATCCCAGAAGGACATCCATTCCGCTGGCTGTCCTGTGAAGATAGGTATTTGAATGGCAGGCAATTTCGCCGTTACCTGCGAACTCGGCTGCCTGGAAGGACCTGCTGCGGCCTCCGACTCGTCCAGACCCACCATAAACCGGTTGACCTCTGAGAACTGTGTCCGAAACACTCCCAGTTCTTCCTCGGTGAGGTCGTCCGTTTCGGCCCCTAGGATCGCCTCGTACGCCTCCACAAACTGGGGATAAAAGACATTAAAGTGCCGCCTAGCCACGGAGGCAGCTATGCTCAGCCTCGTGTCTGATACCGTCGCATACAAGTCACTCAGAATCTGATATTTTGAGGTGAATAGGATTTTAGCCTTACGCAACTGGGCTGCCATGATCACGCAATAAATGGCACAACTAACTATAGAATTATCCTACTAGCAATAACAATTAATGTGTAACTGTGGTTATATTTCACTTATGACTATATATTGCAACGTTAATCCTTGATTACACGCACAGGTATATGTTAAAACTATTCTGGTTACACTATGAATAAATGTTATGCACACAATAAATGAAATATTACATATAAACAATATCAATTGTTTGTCTTCACTGCGACAATGAAGCGTCTTTTTATTAATGTAACTAAAGTAATTCCTTGAATTCTTAGTGTGAAAGTTTATCTAACAAAATTGACAACCGATTCTAACCTTAAAGGTTGTCAAGCGATGTGACGTTCAGTGACGCAATGACAGTTCTACCAAATTGCAGAATAAACGTACTCAAGTGTCTATTTGTCACACGTCCGGATGACGCAATCGTATTTTCTACTCACGTTGGAATTGTCCGATGCAATATGGCGGATAGTTTATGAGGAATAGACCGTATCACTTTATCACATTCACTTTAAACATCTACGGAAATTGCCCTTGAATACCGCACTGATTTTACACAAAATAATGATTAATAACGAAGCCGCTTCGCCGGGCCGGTATTTCTCGCCGCTCACTTCGTTGCGCAGTACTTATACTCGTAAATAATGTCGTGCGCCGCCGACGCGACGTCGTGGGCGCAATGGTTTTTTGTAATCGTGCTGATGTAGCGATCTCGCTATATGGGTTCTTTCCCGTCAATGGGACCACCAAAATGATATATAATAACCCTGGGTTATTACAATCATTGAATGTAACAATGGGCCCTTGGCCGTGTTATAGTTATATTTGTAAAAGTCACTCTGGATCACCACAATGTCGACAATACAACCTGCCGCGCTGGTCGCCGAGTCCGGGAGCTCCCCTGGTGCAGACGGTGTGGCTTCTATGGCCACAAGGCTGTGACGAACCGCGTTGGTCACGCCTGGTCCTAGATAGGTTCCCTATTCCAAATGAAACCGCCAAAATATCGACACTGAATGTAATCACTAAATGCACACTTTTACATTGACTGTTTACATGGAAGGCCGCGCTTCGGATGGAAACTATATCACTAGATTATAATTTATCGAGACGAAGTGTCCTTGACACAGCGCCCTTGAAAATCTCTTACAAGTGACAGGAAGCCGTCTGTTGAATAGACAACCTCTAAAAACAGCGTTGCCAGCCGTCGTATGCACCATACCCGTGCGTTATTAAGCCGCGCTTACGTATAAGGGCGAGTTCAGATGTACGGACATCTGCACTCGCAGTGACACTAATGAAATCTAATGAAATGGATTTCAATTAAATAATACATGTTGATTTGCGTCAACATTTATTTTATAATCTAAATCGATAACATACGTAAATTTTAGATTTATTTAAAACTGTAATAGTTTACGCTTCGATTGATACCAAATAAAGTATATCATCCCGGGGAAATATTTTGCATAAAACCTTTTTCATTTGCAATGTTTACATTGTCAGTTTTGCAATTCGCCGCAAAACAGTGTAGTTTGTTTATGATTTTTTTATGAATAATTTAGGCAAACGAGTACAAAAATAACGTCAGACGTAGATAGAGAGACTATTAATCTTTAAATAACAAGTGCCAGTTTTGTCAAAATCGCAGCAATTTCTGTCACAAATTATCAATAACAAAAAATAGCCTTACATACCTAACGTAATGAGTGCCGCTTTTGACGCCCGATTAAAAATAATTCCATACACTTCAAACCACATAAAAAACTTAACACAGATACTACACATGTTACACTTCACAACTTAACAGATATTCGACCGATTACAACTCGATTTATATTTTTGTTCTCATTTCAAAGGTATACAAAAACCCACGTAAAGGTCCCGACTCAAACTAACGGACATACTCTGGCGGGCCTGCGCTGTCAAAATTTAATCATGGCGGCGATATAAGGTCGGGATACACTGGTGCGCAACGAAACCACAGTTCATGCAGTGATCGTCAATATTGAAATTACGAAATTTACATTTCTTATTAAATCAATTACGAATAGTTACAGATCCTTAACTGATTACTTATACAATGCTAATACGAAATTAACAGCGGTACACTCATGGTGACTTTAATTATATATTCTTGAAATAATAATAACGTTTGGCATTTTATTTTAAATATCAGTGGCTGTCGTGATATAGAATAACTGACAAGGTAGAAAAGTTGGAAAACCGCAGATATTTTCATTTCAAAGTGATATATCTCAACAACGGCTGAACCGATTTTGATAAAACATGTTTTACTAATATTATCGTTTCCAGAGAGAAAAGTTATGTTATTATCTTTTTATAAATTCGAGGAGTTAAAAAATGCAGTGTTTTTTCAGCATAATAGTTACAACTTTTTGGCTCGACATATCAGATCTCAATGACCTCGTGTTTACGTGTCTAGGCATTTATATTTGCTTCAGTCATATTGATCCACGGCTATAAGATACTACTAAATTTCTCTGGGAAATCCTGCTCTGAAAAAAAGACATCCAAATCGGTTCACCAGTTTAAATAAAAGCTACGATGCCACAGACAGATATACACATTAAACTTATAACCCCCCTCTTTTACGTTGCGTAGTATAGTAGTAGTAGGTACGGTACCAGAACTGACTATATTGTAATTTCATCATGTCAGCCGAAGGACGTTCACTGCTGGACATAGGACATATATTTATTTGGCACCCCAACAAGTTTTTTTTTTAACTTTAACAAGTTCTCATTGCTGAGGTGATAAGTTTTATGTAATGTGGTATGTGTGTGGTACACGAGAGCAAAGTTACCTATATGCATATCGTGTATTTGAATCCCTTGATACGCTATAAAATCTATCATAGAATCACTTGCCACGCTCGCTAGTGATTCGATTAAGGCATCCTTCGCTACCTCGGGATTCGAAATTATCACTCGTCGCAAAAAAACGACTGCACACACTGTTATTGCACAAATAATTATTGAATCCTTGCCTGACACATCACATAACCACTAACGAGTAAAATTGTAATGAAAATTTCAGAAATTAAATTAATATTTGAAAAAAATACATCACAAATAACAACAACATTCATACACTTATTTTGTGAGGTAAGTATTTTTTTATCGGTACGTGGTTTTCACTGCCGCAATGAAGAAGTTTTGGGGTGTTAAGTTAAAACGACTATGACAATAGTTTATATGCGAGCTACAAATAACTGAGATAACGGTCAATACGGGTCATAATCAGAACTGGTTTTTTGAAAAAAAAAACCATACATTCTTATTTGAACCATTACATGGAATATGTGAATTTTATAAATTTATATCATCAGTTGAACAAGTAAAAGTGAACCCTACCTCTACTTCATAGATTCATAAATAAAAGGTAAGCAGTTACATTGGTAATGGGCCGCCACTTAGTAGGCGTAAAAGAACCTACCAAAAATGAATAAACTAAATTAAACCATTCTGCGACAATAGCCCAGTGTGCACCACTCTTTATGACATAATACGTGGATCCGACGCGAATCGGCGGAAGTGCCTCGTGCAACCACAGTTGCGTACAATAGTATTTATAGACGTCACAAGTTCATTCACCTAATCCTGCATAGAACATACCTAATTGTTCATTTAAAATGGATTTATGTTGATTTTAATAGATGCATTTATTGATTTTAATAGCCTAGTACAGAATTATGGCATAATCACATAATAATGTACGATTTAAAATTAACCTCGCAAAATTTTCATCACTCAACGTAATTTGTTGGAAGAATTTATCACATTCCATTTTAAAGTATCAAAATATAATATATTTTGATACTAATTAAAATATGCTTCGTCTTATGAAGCAGTAAACCAGGATTAATTTGGTATATAATACCAATTAAAAAATGCGAAATTGATTGCTTACAGCATTTTTTAATCGCGAGCTCTCTGGCTGACGTACCGAACTTCGATGGTCATCAAAACAACTTTTATATTTTATATAAATTGTTCCGTAGACTGTGGTTTTAATTTTTTTTAATGTTGCCACTTTCATACTCTACCTATATAACTCAATTAAAAAGCGTTCTTTGCATGTTCCGCATAGCAACAATTTAAAAACCGTTGGAACTCCAACTCGCAACTAGTGTTGCGAGAGCACTGTACGTTTTCCCAAGTCGCAACCCTAGTTGCGGAGAGCACGTGAGTGGCTATGACTATTATGAGTATATTTATTTTAACTTTATTGCACAATACAAGAAATATGTAAAAATGGCAGACTTAATGCCATAAAGGATTCTCTACCAGTCAATTTATAAAATACATACGGACATATACATTATATAGTTTTTAAATCATTATTATTATTGTCTACTTTTTTTAGTTCTGCAATTCTGTTTTGAAAACATAATACCTAATTATTATTGTCAATTTATTTAATTGTATAATTCATGTGTTGACTTGTAAAAGTGCCCTTGTGGCCTATTTGCAGAATAAAAAATGATTATATATATATATATATATATATATAATATTATATAATTACATATAATATTATATAATTACATATACATAACCTACTTTATGTACCTAATGAAAACTACTATGGTAACAATTATTCTGCGAGCTTATCACAGAGATACTTGCGGCCTATATATATATATATATATATAATATTATATAATTACATATAATATTATATAATTACATATACATAACCTACTTTATGTACCTAATGAAAACTACTATGGTAACAATTATTCTGCGAGCTTATCACAGAGATACTTGCGGCGTAACATGCGTATATATTCTCTCTGAGGGGCTAGTAAAGAATATATTATTATTATTATTATTATAAAGAATATATTATTATTATTATTATTATCACAGAGATACTTGCGGCGTAACATGCGTATATATTCTCTCTGAGGGGCTAGTAAACTTGCTAACATATCACGTTGGTAGATTTTTCTAGTCTCGCGTCGCGTTGGTAGATTCTTCTAGACCCGCGTCGCGTCGCGACTAAAGTTGTTCTAGCCGCGCATTATAACAGCATTATAACTGTCGTCAAATCACTGGTACAATTTCTCGTTCTTCATTTCATTTTAATTCTTATCTCATTTCAGACGTGACGATGTAGCGTGAGAAATATTTATTTTATACAACGACTGTGCTTAACAAGATTTTGGCCTGCCTGATGCTAAGCAGACACCGTAGCCTATGGAGGCTTGCTACTTCCGCAGAATCACAAGCGCGTTATAAAACAAAGCTCTTTAGAGTGTTATAAAGTATCTGAACGAAAATTGTATAGTTTTATAATGAACTTCATTTGTACGTATGACGTGCAAGCATCTAAGTCTGATACGCTAAAAAAAACATTCCAGGACAAATGGTTTTATACATATTTTTCGTATGCCAGATTTTACTACTTAATATTTGTAGTGTTAAATAGTAGGGTTGTCTCAATAAGGTATTAGCGTGATGTATGATTGCCTGGCATATGATTAAACGTACGTAAAAACTTTTTTTTAAATGATCATAATAATATCTCAAAATATATATTATCTGGTTAGCCCAATGGTTGGCCTGTAGAGAATGCCCATTTGTACATTTCTGTTTTGTGCAATAAATATATAAAAAAATATCTTGAAGCACCCAAAATTAACGTACCTAAGGCAACAATCCTCATGGCTGCGCGACTGCCCCCGCCCCAGGCACTTCTAAACAGCCGTTTACGAAATAATTTATGGGATATTTTAATTTTAATTAACACGATATCTTTCAGAAAACCCCCACAACAGGCCCAAAAATAGCCGAGAATCTCGCGGAGAGATCGCGTCGAATATTGTCTCAAGATTTGGCGAGATTTATTGCGCGATAAGCCGGGTTTTGAGTCTTGAACCGCATTTATATTTTTAATGAACCATTTATTAGGGCTGGCTGGAGATTGCTTTGCTTAAGCGTGGTTCTGTTATGTTTAAGACTGCGCAGTACGTTCGGTTCTCCATACAAACGTATTTACGCTCTCATTTTAAAACGCCATGCTAGAATAACATGAAACTTTGTATACACAATGGGATCCGGCATATCTAGGTCGAAAATTAGTTTCGGTTGCTTAAAATTATAATGGAGAAAAAGTTAAACAACCAACCAACGATTATTAAGGTTTTCATACAAGCCGTAAAAAACTCGATCAAAAAACGGCCGTATTTTTTTTCTTTTACAATTTCTAGCAAGAGAAACTAATTTTCGACCTAGAATTGCCGGATCCCAATGTGTCTACAAAGTTTCATGTTATTCTAGCATGGCGAGCATAAATACGTTTGTATGGAGAACCGAGCGTACTGCCACGTACTGCGCCCTCTTAAGGCTACTTCCTTATTTGGCTGGGCGTAACTTGAATGCGGTATTTCTTACTTTCCCGACGGCATATTGACGTCGCCTAGATTAATTTACTTATCAGTATACTCGAAGGGAAACCTATGCTCAGCTGTGCGCAAATGATGATGATGATGATCGATAAACTATCAGTATTTCATTAGCAAAGTTGTGGGGTAGTACAAGATGCAGCACTGCTGGAAATACGAGCTGGCGGTAGTTACTTTTTTCTCCGCCACATTCAAAACTATATACATTTTTTAATATAATTTAATGAAGATGTGCTCTTATGTTTTTTAATTTCTTCATTTTGTATTCTAAATATCCGGCAGGTGATGTTACAGATAAGGTATATTAGCGTTGGACCCGGGTATGTCCTAAAACTACGACCAAGACCACCGGGGGATGGGCAGCAGCATCCCTGGAGTGCGGTGGAGATACTGCGATCGCCAACCCGCATGCCAAGCGTGGCGATTATGGCAAATACCCCCCGTGAATATGGGGGAGGCCTATGTCCAGTAGTGGACGTTCTTTGGCTGATATGGTGGTGGTGGTGGATGCGTCTCTAGTTCATTAAAAAAATAGTAATGGATTAAAACAAAATATAAAGATATGGCATCACTTTTCATTAATCTATGTTAGAAAATTGATTTACATAGATTTAAATTTATTTACATGTATTTAATTTTTGGTTCGAGCATGACGCAGAGCGGGGCGTAGTTTTAATTTATACTTTTTCCTTTCTTTTAGTTACCTAGTTAGTTTAGCGTTTTATAATTTTTAAGAAAAAAAAACCGACTTCAATGGGGGAGTCCGGTGAAAGATTATTAATCTTAGATGGTGCACTCTTAGATTCCATACAATAAAATACAAAAAAGGCTATAAGTATGTTTATAATGGTAGAAGACTAAGTACCCTCAATTCCTCATGAAATCATGGAAAAACCTTGCTTGCTTGACAAACAAAACGAAGAGAGCAAATCGCCAAACGTGAACTACGCGTCGTTGAAGAATTCCGTTCTGATCATCATCAGCAGTTCCACTTCATCAAATGTCACTTTTATGAATGAAAATGCTTGATTAGTTCATGAAAATACTAAAATCACTACTTGTGTGCCTTTCACATTTGAGGAGTTTCCTCAATTCCTAATGGATCCCATCATCAGAACTCGAGCATGACAAAAATCAATCGTGAAAATAGAACTTGCTTAACAAACACCGCTAGAAGGACAAATCGCCAAACGTGAACTTTTCGTCGTTGAAGAGTTCTGTTCTGATCATCATCAGCAGTTCCACTTCATCAAATGTCACATTTTTGTATGATAATGCTCGATTTGTTGATAAAAACACAAAAATCACTATATGTTTGCCTTTAAGATTTGAGGAGTTCCCTCAACACCTCATGGATCCCATCATCAGAACTCGAGCATGACAAAAATTAATCGTGAAAATAGAACTTGCTTAACAAACACAGCTAGGAGGACAAATCGCCAAACGTGAACTTTTCGTCGTTGAAGAGTTCTGTTCTGATCATCATCAGCAGTTTCACTTCATCAAATGTCACATTTTTGTATGATAATGCTCGTTTTGTTGATAAAAACACAAAAATCACTATATGTTTGCCTTTAAGATTTGAGGAGTTCCCTCAACTCCTCATGGATCCCATCATCAGAACTCGAGCATGACAAAAATTAATCGTGAAAATAGAACTTGCTTAACAAACAGAGCTAGGAGGACAAATCGCCAAACGTGAACTATTCGTCGTTGAAGAGTTCTGTTCTGATCATCATCAGCAGTTCCACTTCATCCAATGTCACATTTTTGGATGCAAATGCTTGACTTGTTGATAAAAACACAAAAATCACTATATGTTTGCCTTAAAGATTTGAGGAGTTCCTTCAATTCCTCATGGATCCCATCATCAGAACTGCCTTTTGATAAAAACGGGACCAACTTGGATATATATATACATACAATCAAAAAAAGAATTTTTCAAATCGGTTAAGAAATGACGGAGTTATGGAGTAACAAACATAAAAAAAAAAACATACAACCGAATTGATAACCTCCTCTTTTGAAATCTTGAAGTCGGTTAATAATGTATATTGACCTGTTTGTGTGCTTAAGAGGGCGCAGTACGCTCGGTTCTTGATACAAACGTATTTATGCTCTCATTTTAAAACGTCATGCTAGAATAACATGAAACTTTGTATACACAATGGGATCCGGCATACCCAGGTCGAAAATTAGTTTCTGTTGTTAGAAATTGTAAAAGAAAAAAAATACAGCGGTTTTTTGAGTTTTTTACGGCTTGTATGAGAACCTTAATAATCGTTGTATTTTTTCTCCATTATAATTTCAAGCAACAGAAACTAATTTAAGACCTAGATATGCCGAATCTCATTGTGTATACAAAGTTTCATGTTATTCTAGCATGGCGTTTTAAAATGAGAGCATAAATACGTTTGTATGGAGAACCGAAAGTACTGCGCAGTCTTAATAAATATATATCGTTTATTTTATTTTCATATATTTAAGTTTATTTACATAGATTTAAATTTCTTGAACTTAATAAGGGACTACCGCGGCTACAAAAATCAAGTCTTTGTATGAACCATGGGCCCACCAGCGTTTCCTCTTCACACAAAAAAAAATTCTTACTTTATCTGTACGTGTGTACCTAAGTGAATTCCAACATCATCTAAATCGACCGCCGTCTGGGATCGATTTAGCAATTACACTGCGGTGTTAATAAAGTTTCTTGTATAATGTCCCTTAACTTCGACTTGTTAACGCGTTCACAATTAAACGGCATTGGCACTTAATCAACTAATAACATAGACCCAACCTCTATTCTGAAACACGTAACTAAAATATTGAAATTAGATTGGAATCGTATTTCGTTCCCTCATTTCAACCAACGGTGATCCACTTATGAGAAAACGAGATGGGGCACAATGGAATGATAACAGCTTATCAAGGTAAGTTCCTCCATATTACAGAAGACAGCAGCCATCAGGCATTGGTCAGGGTATTATTTTGTGTATTTATCACGAATATTGTTCCTGAGTTTTGGATGTTACCTATGTATTTAAATATGTATTTATCTATATTTAAGTATGTATATCGTCGTCTAGTACCCCTTTGTTACTGAAAACGTTATCTATACATGTCGCGCCGGTTGCTGTAATTAGAGTAGGCTCACTAAACAAGTTTACTAGGTTAAAAAATTTAAAAGTATTTACTAGACACACTCTTGGACGATTTCTGAAGTAAGTTTACGTTAAAAACACCGCCGCTTTGCTTAGTTTGCGACTAGGTCGATTTCTTGTAAGATTGTCCCCCAGTATATAATATATTTATAATATATATTTTGTAAAGCCTCCGAGCGAGTTGGTCTAAGGATGAACATGGACAAGACGAAGATCATGTCAAACGCCCATGTAGCACCAACTCCCGTAACAATCGGACACTTTACCCTCGAAGTTGTAGACGATTACATATACCTAGGACAGACTGTCCAGTTAGGTAGGTCCAACTTCGAGAAAGAGGTTAATCGTCGAATCTGACTCGGCTGGGCAGCGTTCGGGAAGCTACGGCACATCTTTTCGTCCAATATTCCGCAGTGTCTCAAGAAGAAAGTCTTTGACCAGTGTATGTTGCCAGTGATGACATATGGTACTGAAACGTGGTCGCTTACTATGGGCCTCATAAAAAGGCTCAAAGTCACCCAAAGAGCAATGGAGAGAGCTATGTTAGGAGTTTCTCTGCGTGACCGCATCAGGAATGAGGCCATCCACAGCAGAACCAAAGTGACCGATATAGCCCTCCGAATCGCTAAAATTAAGTGGCAGTGGGCGGGGAACATAGCACGTAGAACCGATGGCCGTTGGGGCGGAAAGGTTCTCGAGTGGCGACCACGTACCGGAAGGCGTAGCGTGGGCAGGCCCCCCACACGGTGGACCGATGACCTGGTGAAGGTCCCGGGTGTCAGCTGGATGCGGGTGGCGCAGGACCGGTCGATGTGGAAGTATTTGGGGGAGGCCTATGTCCAGCAGTGGACGTCTTTCGGCTGACATGATGTTGATGATGATGATATATTTTATTTAAGCTGAAAGGTATGAGAGTTAATGTGTGTAAAACTAAAGTGATGGTGTTTGAATAAGATGAATGTCCGACTGCGTGCTATAATTGTGATTGACGGTGAGAAAGTGGACCAAGTGCATGAATTTGTGTACTTGGGTTCTTTATTTACAAGAGATGGAAAATGTGATGGTGACATTGAAAGGAGAGTGAAAGCGGGAAATCAGGTGAATGGAGCATTGCACTCGTTTGTCAGCAGCCAAAATATAACACAAAAGGCTCTACTAGCGGTTCACAAAGGAGTGCTTGTTCCTACACTCATGTATGGAAGCGAGACTTGGGTATGGCAGAAAAAACATGAGAGTAGACTGAATGCGGTTAAAATGAGAGCGTTATGAAGTATGTGTGGGGTACGTTTGTGTGATCGGATAAAAAATAGTGTGATAAGAGAAAGATGTGGAACAGAAGATGATGTAGTGACTAGGGTTGAGAAGGGTATGCTTCGATGGTTTGGGCATGTAGAGAGAATGAGTGAAAGTAGAATGACTAAGAGGATTTACGTTCAAGAGATGAGTGGTAGGATCGGAAGGGGACGACCAAGGCGAGGTTATCTAGATCAAATTTTGGCGATACTGAAAAAGGGCCAGGTCAGAAGTACCCGCAACCGACGAGCATGTATGAGAAGATGTATGGATGTGATTGAAGCGAAAGAAGTATGTAAGGACCGTAGTATTTGGCGTTATTTGGTCTCTGCCTACCCCATGGGATAACGGCGTGAGTTTATGTATGTATGTATGTATATTTTATTTACAACGACACCAGTAGTTACTTGATCTGTACTTCTGTAGCTATGTGGTTTATATTGTGAATAAGGTCGCTAGAGCTGCCGAGAATGCGTTCTGCTACGTCACAGGACCAGCAGGGTAAACACATACCTTTTAGAACGTACGACGGGTAAATCTGTCATTTTTTACTGGGGAAAATGACATTTAGATCTACCTTCGGCGCGCCAAAAAAACGTTAGGCAATCACCCCACTGTACTCGTACTTTTGTCTACCTGTCAACGCAACAAATTCTTGAATCAATAATGGGCCTTCAACGCGCTTTTTACTCATCACAGCGTACGCACCAGCCAATACAATTGAAATCCAATTTGAATACGTCAGTAACGTGATGCTGAATGGATCTCCGGTAACTTGGTGGAACTTAGTCTGTTTGCACGGACTTCCTGCATACATTTGCGCCAGTTTCTATTTGTTAGACGTTAGCCAATTGAAAATTATTGTGTGTGCTTTTTGTAGTGAAACTTAGGTGCGTTTTCATATTTATTTTGAAAGCATTTATGATGCAGTCTATTAGGCACATGCTCTATTAAGCAAAAAACGAAATGTAATACCAAGGAAAGTAGGAAATATATGTATGTGCGACATAAATAAGCTCACATCACCATCCTTAGCGTTATCATAATACAGTTGCATCCCGGGGTCCGCTACTTAATCTCAAGAATTGGCATAGGCACTAGTTTTTACGGAAGTGACTGCCATTGACTAATTTGGATTAGGCTTGTCAAGACAGACAGCAGCCGGGATCGACGCCTTAACGTGCCCTCCAAAGCACGGGAGCGCTCAGTCAGTAACCACTCAAAGCGGTCACCCTTCCCAGAGCTGACCTGGGCCGACTGTAAAAAAATCTGAAATCGCTGAAACCTTAATAAGCTCACCTCTAAAGAATAAAACCATATACCGATCCTGGCTCGCCAAGCCACCTTATTTGCTATTTTTACTGGCAGGGAGACCATAGGAGACGAATTTTTGTCCAAACCTACATACTCAAAATAAACCTACAGCTCAAACGAAAAGTAACCAAGACGAAAACCGAAGTCGCCAAAATGCAAAGATTACGGATTAATCTCTGCTAAGTCACCTTTTTCCGCACCGCGGGGTGGAAAGTAATGAAACAGCAGAATTTGTAATCTCCCGCCACATATATTCGCAGAATATAACGGAAATAAAGGCCGGAGTAAGATATAGGGTTGCCGGTGAAACTATTCATGTGACTTTTCATGAAATGACCAAGATATTATAACCCATTTTTGGCTTAGCCTTTGGCGTAAAGTCGATTTAAGGACGAGTTCATATTTGACGGCCTGTGTAGCCTAGTTGGTAGTGACTCTGCCTCCGAAGCTAGAGGTTCCGGGTTCGAATCCCAGCCAGGGCATTATTTTTGCATTTATCGCGGATATTTGTTCTTGGGTCTTGGATGTTAAGCTAAGCATAGTACAAGCTTTGCTTAGTTTGGGACCAGGCCGATTTGTGTAAGATATTGTCCCCCAATATTTATTTTATTTTTATTTATATATCTATACAGACTATAGTGTCTAGTAGTTCTATGTACAGTCACCTGCAAAGAAACGTGACCCCCTCTGCATAAAAAATTGTATGTATCAGGTTTTCTGCAGCTGAATGTACTTTTCCAAAGCCTCAAAAGAACTAGACAGCCTTTTTCTCCTAACAATAAGGTCGATCCACACTTATTTGATCACTTTTTTCATGTCCATGCAGATATTTTTGAACTCTGCTGTATCTCGGTTCGATGCCAGTGATCAGCATGTTCTCTTTAACAACAACAAAACTAAAGGCGTTATGTCGTTTCCTTTCAAAAGGTAATAACATGTTTTTAGCAAAAATTGCATATCTACAATTTAAAACATATCCTTGTTGATAACTAATATAGTATTTTATGCAACAGGTAAATAATAAGTGTTCATAAGGGTTTTAATGTAAAATAAATATTGATTGGTTGATTAAAATTCGAGCGTCGTTACAGTCGAGGGAGTAACAGAATTGCAATCGCAATGCAGCGTGGGAACGCTGCCTGCGTGATGGGCACCCCACTAAGGGCACTAAAATAAGATAGGTATTTTTAATTTTTAGCTTTTTATTTTAATTGTAGTTAGTTTTTGTTTTATATTCTAAGTTATTCATGTTAAACATGTATCTTTATTTTGTATTTAATCTATACTAATATTATAAAGCTGAAGAGTATGTTTGTTTGTTTGTTTGAACGCGCTAATCTCAGGAACTACTGGTTCGAATTAGAAAAATATGTTTGTTTTGGATAGCCCATTTATCGAGGAAGGCTTTAGGCTATATAAGATCACGCTGCGTCCAATAGGAGCGAAGACGCGGACGAAGTCGCGGGCAACAGCTAGTGATAAATATTTCTAAATAAAAACCGGCCATGTGCGTATCGAGTCAAGCACCGAGAAGGGTACCTCCTAATCTACTTTTCAAACCGCTATACAATACAGTAAATCAAAAAAGGTCGTATCTTTCATAGGGAAGTCACGGAACTTACGCCGTTTTGTTTGGGCAAGACAGTTTTTCAGTAATAACTCAAAAACCGTTAATTCTATCATGTTCAAACCAAAACTAATTGAAAGTATTTATAATTGAACATCATCTTGTTTTTTTTTTAATTTTAGACTTCATAGTTTGGAAATTAGAGGGGGGGGGTGCACTTTTTACGTCTTTGATAGCTAATATCTCACTAACGGTGGACTTAAATGGATTTTTTTTAATCTGTCATTTTTGAAGTCCTATCCATTGATACCCAACACGCCTATGCGCATTAAAAAAAAATTTTTTACCCCCCTGTTACATGTATGGGGTGCCCCCCAGTTTTATATTTTTTTCGTAATTTCACATAATATTTCTGTAGGGGTTCATAGCATACACCTTCCTACCAAATTTCATAATTGTAGTGCTCATAGGCTCCGAGTAAATCGGCTGTGACATAGGGACTGAGGGACGGACGGACGGACGGACGGACAGACACGACGAATCTATAAGGGTTCCGTTTTAGCCATTTTGGCTGCAGAACCCTAAAAACGAGCGTAGCAAGACTCGAGAATTTTAAGACCTAATAATGTAACATTGCATTAAATTTTTTTTCTACAACAGCAAAATATTTTTTTTTAAATAAAAAAAATTAATGGTGGCTGATTCAAATACGGGCATTGAAGTGTGCGTCTTTAAAAAAAACCGTTATAAATAATGTATGGACATCCATAATGATTCTCCCATCAGTCATATAGTGATTTCTCTGTGGTATATAAAATTGGTATATCAAGTTTATTGATTTAACACTACCGTCAGTCATTTAATTGACAGATTACAATGCTAGAGCAAAAAAATAATAATTTGGTACTTCTTTTAGCAGTTATCATTAACGACCACAAATTAAGTACTATTACCAAACGATACGGACCTGGGTCTAAAATAACTGTTATCATTCATTCAAAACTCAATAAGAATAGTCACTACGAAAAAACCCACTTTCCATCTTTAACAGCAACATTTTCTGCTAGTTATACGCCTCCATAGTATTCACGCTATTCACAAACTTACTACTACCGTCACTAACAACATTAGCGTCTTGTCAATAAAGTTCATTTTTCCTCAAATTGCCTGTCTTCTAAAGTTGATATTGGCTTATAGATTCGTTGGAAAAACGCCAATGTATGTCAATCATTCATCATTTTTGGATGGTATTCGTTAATATAAAGGGCGGTGCCATTTATATAGACGGGGTGATTTGATTTTTTAGCTTTAATCTTTGGATATTTACTTTCATTTTGGCATGAGGAAATCGTTTGGCAGTAATGAGACCTTTAGAATTTAATGACTTCCAGTTATGGTAGCAGCATTTATTGGCATATTATAAAACCCATTTACAACCACTGACTCAGTCACACGAGTGCCCTTTACGAACGATTTCCGCGACCCAGCAGAAAAAAGGATTGTATGTATGTAAGCATTGTACACAATAACAGTTTAATAACAGGTACATACAAAAATGAGTAACTTTGGGGGTCTCTTTCTATCGAGCGAAGTTCATTAGATCGTGTATCTGAGTGCAACTTTGACTAGACTAGATCCTTAAGTAAAACATATAATTTTTTCAAATTTTTAATACCCTTTTTCTACGTTTAGAAAACTCGAAAACGCTAACTCGCTTGACGACCTAGCCTTAAAAAGGATTGCCTTCGCTTGCTCGCTTGCCTGGCCTGAAAAGGGTCAATTGATGAAATTGGTTAAAAACATCGATAATCATGTATAATCCCACCACCACCACGTCAGCCAAAGGACGTCCACTGCTAGACATAGGCCTCCCCCAAATTCTCGCGGGGTATATATGATATAATCGCCACGCGTAGCATGCGGGTTGGCGATCGCAGTATCTCCACCGCACTCCAGGGATGCTGCTGCCCATCCCCCGGTGGTCTTGGTCGCAGTTTTAGGACATGCCCGGGTCCATTTATAATCATTGTGTGTGGAATATTTTACTTTATTTGCGCATTCAAACGATGCTGGTGTTTTTCCGCGATATTTGGCTAAAAGAGACAATGTCTCTTCATTATCAAAACGATATTTGGCTAAAAGAGACAATGTCTCTTCATTATCAAAATCAGAGTGACAAAGAGATCTAAATGGGAATATCTTTACTGTATTATGTGGCGGCTGGAATACTGTCCCGGCTTGTGACAAAGAGACCATTTAGTGAAAAGAAAAGATATTTTAGTAATCCAATTAGTGTCATTGTCAAAGATTTCGTAGCGCAACGCTCGTGGCCTATAACACGCGAAAACCCATATGTAGAGAAAAGCACCTACGAGACGAGCGACTAGACTCGACGAAGTGTCAATCAATTACCATATTGTTATCGGTTTTTTTGACAGCTCAACTGATAGTAAGTTGTCACCATCGCCCATGGACGCTTGCAACGCCAGAGGCGACACTCGCGCGTTGCAGACCCGTAGGAAATATATTTATGCCTTTTTTAAAGAGTCCCAATTCCCAATCCATGCTTTAGCCCATTGGGAATATATATTTTGCTACACGTCGAGCCTTTTTTATGATAGACTAGGCAGTAATTGGCCTTAGTCTCACGTGATAGAAAGCGATGACAAGGCCTAAGATGTTACTCACTGATTCAGTAACTTCCTATTCATTCTTGTCTTCGAGACACATTGGCAAAATACTACAAATTTTCATTGTGACATTTGACTAGGTAATGAATTCACATTAACAGACGTCAATCATTTAATACGATAATTAGTAGCCACCTCGGCTCTTGTCGTATTCCTAGTTTGCTTGATGAAAAAACATTGTTCACTACATTTGTGAGGTTCTTTCCCAGTTGGGCTACTCTAAATCGGCCTGTTTAGCCTAGTTAGAAGTGACACTGCCTTCTAAGCTAGCTAAATAATGCCCTGGCCGGGATTCGAAACCGGGACCTCTCTCTAGCTTTGAGGCAGTGTCACTACCAACTAGGCTAAAAAGGTCGTCAATTTCGCATTAATATATATGTTAGTCTTTAAGGTATATGTTAATATAGGCCTTTTGTTGCCTGAAGCAAATAAATAAAACACGCCCCCGATTAAATGTATTATTAAATATAAAATAAAAATACATATTTAATATTAACAGCTTAGAATATAAAACTGAAGCTAACCACGATTAAAATAACTAAGCTAAAAACATTATTAAAATATGTAGCATAATATAATATCCATAAACATATAATTCCCTATAAACCAAAAACAGCAGCCAAGCAGGAGAACTCCTGAGGATGCCTGTGTTGAGAAGGATCTGCATTGTATCTATAGTTGTCAACATAAAAAATAAAAACATAACAAATCCTTAATTCAATATAGGATCTATAAAGCGCTTGAGATTCTTCTGGAGTCCCAAGTAACCACAGGCGATGCCGTCTGTTTACTTAGCGGGCCGTAAGCTTGTTTGCCGCCGTCGTTGTATAAAAAAAATAGAAGCAACATGGAGGCATCCACACAGCTTAACTAGCAAAACTGACGACGTAACGCGACGCGAGACCATAAAATCTACTCGTCCTCTTCTAATTTGCATAATGCGAGTGAGAAAGGACTAAGGAGTCGCAGAGTAGTGTTTGCTATCAAAACAAGTCCACACAATACATTTTTATCATACTAGTTTGAGATGTATTAAACCAGATTGCCCTCTTGTGGTTTGAAACGGTACTTAAGATAAAGAGACAAGACAGCGCAATCAGACATGCAAATGGGTATTTTTTAGCATAATTGCTGACAGTTTCTCTAAAAAATTACGTCAATATTCATTTTCACGTTTTGCTAGAACTTAAAAGGGAATGGTTAGATGAATAGTGTGATTATTTAAACAAAAAATGCTTTTTGTATTTTTTTTTAAACATTTCATCTAAGGTTTCTATACTTCCTATAACCAAGCAGCACTATGTGTCAAAACAAACCAAAAATATAAGAAACACATTTCACATTTAACTATTTTGAAAAGAAGAATTAATTTTTTCATATAAGAATACACTGGCTGTTATATACGTATGGTAACAAGTGGAAAAATAATAGCATTAATATTCACATATTATGTATATTTTCATTGTACCACGTCTAGTCAATTAGTAAACACATGCTGTTTTCTTGAACTATACGAGTATATCAATCAATCAATCAATTTATTTATTGCATGGTCATGTGTTTACATCATAGGTGTAAGTTATTGTTTAATTTAACCAGTACATGTGTCGTGCCGAGAGGTGTACAATATTTTCAATGTCGTTATGATATAATCTATACAAAATTAAATGCCAAATGTTTCCTTACATCTAATTTTCAGAATTTTTTAAATAAATTGATAATAATAGAGGTTAATTTTAGTACCTTATGGAATAATGTAAACATTATTTTATAGACCCAATTTTACTTACATATCTAGGTATTCACTTATGCTAGAAATACATTTGTTGACTAACCAATTAAAAAGATTTCTTTTAAAACCTAGCGTAGTCATTTGTTTTAGGTCAATGGATAACTTATTATAAATTTTTATATTGTAAATATTCTGCCTCTTTTGTTTCCATACTCAGATTTGTTTATATTAAGTAGATTAAGTATTATCATTGTACCTTTCTGCGTTTCTTCTCGGCAGTGGTCTTCTTTTGCAGAAACGCTAGTAGATTTTAACTTGTAAAAGTGCCATTGCGGCCTATTTGCAGAATAAAGTTCATTTATTTCTTTATTTAACCCTAATTGAATATCACCCTTATTAATTTTGTCTACCACCACCACCAAATTAGCCCAAGATCATCCGATGCTAGACATAGGAAATACTATTATATCCCAAAATTTCATTGGGCAGTAAATGTCACAATCACCCCGCGTAGCATGCGGATTGGCGATCGTAGTATCTCCGTCGCACTCCAAGAATACTGCTGCTAATTTATTATTATTTGATACCCATATGGATTTTGAGAAAAATTACTTTACTGTTTTTGTTCTGCAGATACATCTTCTGTTATCAAAATTGTAATACCTAGTTAATACCTGAAATAGACAGAAACCTACTTAATTTTACAAAAAATTACCGAAGATCAGCCTTAACATAATTTTATTCTGCCTATTCCTTCTAAAGCTATTTTAGTTACATCAAAGCGTAACTTAGAGCAAATACAGTTACAGGTAAATAAAGTTACCTTCAACGACATTACGGGCCTTAACTAAGTTTGGGAACAAACAATCGCGAGTTAAGGATTAAGGCAAAACGAAAATGGACGACTGAAAAGTCGGCCATTGATTTTCGGTCTTGCTTGCTTGTAAAGTCAAGATACCTAATGTTACTGTACACACATGCTCTACAATAGCATGCTTCTTAGCGTGCTTATAATTAGGTATGCTTAATATGAGCATGCTGTTGAAATGTTCCATTTGCTAGCAATAGGCATAATACTTTTAAGTATGCTCCGGAGTAAGCATACTCAAAGCAAACACTCCAAATATACATTATGAAAAACCAAGTAGCTATCCGCATGGAACGGAATAAAATAATCCTTTTGCTGGCGATGCAATGCATCCTAAAACTCCTATCCGCTAGAAAGAAGAAAAAAAGGAATATACTAATAAAAAAGAATAGAGGACATATGCCAATGCTTTGGGTAGACACGGTAATCTGAGACGAGAGCCACGTTACAGGCTAGCATGCACCAAGCTCAGAACCGCGCAATTTAGAGAGTGACGATGAGGAGTGCCCTCAGCCGTCATGTACCTCAGCCATGAGGATACGACAAAGAAAAAGAAGAATCTACACATAGATGAGTTACTTGGAACCTAAATGGTCGCCATGGTACGGTTCCAGACGAGCTCGTACCTGCGGCGTTCACCATAAGGTAGTTGCAACGGTAGTTCACCAGCTAACTGGAGTGGCAAGCGTCTTTGGGCTGCGGTGACTGCTTCCCATCAGGCGGTCCGTTCGCTTGTTTGCTAGCGACGTGGTATAAAAAAACCTATAAATAAAGTGTTCCAATTATAATGTGAACCCTTTGTAGCCAAGTGGTAAGGCATGCACCTCTTAATCTGGAGGTCGTAGGTTTGAACCCCGGCTAGTACCACACTGGCGCTTTCGTAAAATAAGTGCTTATGCTTAATCTTATGACTAGATGCCAAAACGGACCTTGGGCTCCTAAGAGGATGTATAATTACAAGGATTTGGAATTGTAAAAGTGCCATTGTGGCCTATTTGCTGAATAAGGTTCATTTAAGTACAAACTCGTATAAGCATTTCAGTAATAAAAGTAAATTTGAGTATTTAGTTAATTTGTTTAGTTATTTAACCTAGTGAAAAGTCCCTAAATAAAATCCAGTGTGTACAACGCACTGCTAGGTCTCGAGATACAGGCTCAGAGTAGCTCGGGGACTGACGGATATTGTAATGTGAATGGAAAACCATGTATGTTTTAAAATGAATGTATTCTTATTCTTATTTATTTAAGGGACGTGTACGGATCACACACGGTATTGTGCTAGTCGTGATGAAGACGAAACGAAGTTCTGCGTTAGGCCTAAGCGAAGTTGCTAAGCAAGCTCATTAAGTTAACTCGATCAAATAAGTTCGTTACGTTTACACTGCTTGATTGCAATTTGTTGAGAAGATTAAAGACTTGTTTTCACTGCGTTGGCATCAATGAAAATACCAATTAAATGAGTTGTTGTAGGCATTGATATTACAAAGTACAGTAAGGATCAGACATACGTGATTGCCTTAGTTTTAAAACTATAACTTGCAACGACTTTCAGCATACGATCAACCAACTCTTTGGGGCCTTTTACATTATTTGGATGTCAATATTATCGTGAATTTCAGAATTGTTTGGACTTTGCTTCAATATTCACATGATACTTGTTGTGATATGATTGTAACGTCAACTATTACTTATTCTGTGGTACCGTGTAATATCATCATTCGCGTGCCCTTTTCCCATTTATTTGGGATCAGTGCAGCATCTTTTTTTCTTCCATACCTTTCTATCGCCCTCATCTCATCATTTACATCCTTCGTCTTCATATCGTCTCTCACGCAATCCATCCAACTTTTCCTTGGCCTACCCCTCCTCTTACATTCCTCCATATTTCTTGTCACATGACTTTCATCCCTCCGCATAACGTGCCTATACCACCGTAGACGATTAGCTCTCAACTTATCTGTCGCATAATGCTTCCCGAGACCTCTCGCCATTTCATCCATCCTACGCTGATTAGGTTTTTAATGTCACGATCAATATAGCCATTACACTGTATGAGTGACCTGAGGTATCGGAAATCAGAGCAGACCGGTAGTGTTCTGTGGTACCGTGTAACACGCCCCTTTAAAAAATATGCTTTCTTCTATTTATTACTGGTTTAAAAGGTTTATTCGGTACTGGCCGCATTGAGACATTACTTAGGACTTGCAAATATGGCGACTCGGGCCAAGAAGTGCGGAGTGGAGCGCGCTCGAGAATATATCTGCATTAATCAGTGTCTAGGACAAAACGTGCAATTATAAGGTGTTTGAGAGTGTAACAAACAAGTGTGAAGATTCGAAGCGGATTTCATTCCATTTCCAAGTAGTTTGGCTAACCCCACGCCGGCAACCTCACGCTTCAAGTAAGAATTTACGATACATGAACCGGCGTGTCATAGCAGCTCGATGGTGCTGTACACGGAGGAAGGCATAATTATCTGTGGGTGAGAACTTCATAGTGTCTTTCGCTGCCTACGGAGGTCGGTGATTAGAATTATAACCTGCGGACGGGAACTAGAAGCCCAGGGCATATTTGTCAACATTTATTGTGATCTATTGACGGGACAGACCTGTACAAGGTACAAGTCCAGAGCCTAGGTCTAATTGCTAACAAATGGTTATAAAACTTTTTTGTAGATCAATGAAAGAGAGATAAATCCACTATACATTGTGTTGTTATAATTCAAACGGATTAGGCAGCGTTTTCGATTATTTATTTAATCGAATGGCATTTACTTACGAACCGTGAGATCTTCGAGAAGACAAGTACGGTTGCCAGTTTTTGTTGCACTTTTAGCACCACCCAGGGGTCACGTGTAGGGTAACGGTGGGTACTCCCTACGGACGTGGAGCAACTTCGACCCTCCTTTGTCAAGTGAGTGGGCAACTTGACTGTTAGAAGTTCTCAAGCCGCCCGAGGGCCTCTAACTTGGCTTAACGATTGCTGTCGTAGACAGCAGCCGGGATCAACGGCTTAACGAGCCTTCCAAAGCACGAGAGCGCTCAGTTAGTAACCACTCAAAGCGGTCACCCATCCAAGAACTGACCTGCGCCCACATTGCTTAACCTCGCATACCGCACGTGGTAGGCGTGGTAGCGTTTTCGATTAAAGCTCCTAGACAACGTAATTTTTTTTCCGACATCATTAATAAACATCGTCATATGGGTAGGCTGGTCATAGGGTCAGGCTGCCTATGAGTAATGATTGCAAGAATTACGATATATAAACCAATTTAATTTACACAAAACCTTTACAAGTTATACATCTAAACTTTCCTCAAGAATTATTCTATTGATAAGTGAAAACTGCATGAAAATCGGTTCAGAAGTTTTTGAGTTTATTGCGGACTTTGTTTTATAAGGGAAAGTGATATTTTTCTTATTATTATTGGTAAACGGGATTTAATCATGTACATCTGAAATATATTTTACCTTTTTTGCGGTTAGCCAGATGTTTCGATGTTTTCGTACTCAAAATATATCTCTTATTAAAATCATCGTCTTCATCATCATTTTCAGCCCATAATCTTCCACTACTAAGTAAAAATAGGGTTTTTTTTAAATACCACGTCGGTGGCAAACAAGCCTGATGGTAAGCGGTCATCGCCGCCTATGGACGCCTGCAACTCCTAGGGTGTCGCATGCGCGTTGTCGACCCTTTAAAAATGTATACACTCCTTTCTTTAAGAATCCCATACTGTAGTTCCTCGGGAAAACCTCGGCAGGGAGCTCATTCCACAACCGGAGCGTCCGAGGGAGGAAGTTCATCTGAAACCGTACCGTACGCGACCATTCGACCATATATGAGGTTTTTTAGTTGGTGCAAGTCCGACATGACCTCCGCACTGTCCTCGCGGTGCGTTGGTATTCATAACGGATTTTCCTCGCAGGGAAAAACAAGAACGGAAAAAAGGGAGTGATCCGCGTTTTTCATAATATCATGAACCCATCGAGCAAGCGGACGTCCGACAATCTCTTTACCCAGAAGTAGTCACAAATAAATTCACAATGACTTGATTTTAAGAATTATGGATTTTTTATACCCTTGCGATATAAACTACTACTTTGACTATTCAGCCTTCCTATGGTTCACACCAAATATGCCCAAAATTCACCAATTACCCGTATTTTGCGTCAGTATAACCAGCAATTTAGTAATGTCGACTTATTTGATTGCACCAAAGCAACGCTGAAAAACCGTGTTATGTCGTTATTGACCAATAGCAGTATCGATGCAAAGTGAATATAATATTGTTGATTAAAAAAATTATGCACCGCATACTGTCTTTTACTGTCATACACACACACCTCATGAACCACAAACAGACACTGTACTATAATCCACGCATTGCCACTCACACACACTTGTGCATTATTATTATTCTTTTTTTTTCTGTGTTACCACTAAGGTTGGATTTGTGTTTTGCATTTTTTGTGGACATCTGTCATTGGCTATTGTTATTGTAGTTTAAGTTTTGTATTTTATATAGTTTCATATTGTATTGCTGTTGATGCCCCAAATAAAGTAAATAAATAAATAAATAAACTAGGTGTGCAAAACTATCACCATAGAGTTTAAGAGGTTGGCTCTTGTCGGTGGAGTAATTTCCAGCTTATTCTGCATTCAGCTTTGTCCTTCACTTCTCTGTATGATGAAGCGTTTATTTTTACTTTAATTTGCTCTATATACGTTATACTAAGTCTTCCCGTTTTTCTTCTTCCCTCTATCTTTCCCTCTATTATTCTTTAAATCCAGTCGTCATGGCGTATGAAATGGCCTAACATTTTTCCTCTCATATTTGTATTCAAAACTAAATTGCAAAATTTGTACCATGTCATTTATAGCCATTTTTTATTTCTTATCGTGTTTTTTTTCTACTGTGTATCATGACTTAGTTATATATTTCCCGAAAATGAGTCCGTTTTAACTTGTATTATACCATACGTAGGTATCTAACTTAAAGTTTGAAACGACTTTTTATCTTTTCAATTACGCCACCTGGTGTCGCCACTGTGATCATGGCGCCTTCGAGTTTATTTCAAATTTAGTAACTTTTCCCGTTACTAAGCAGTGACGGTGGCTTGTGGCTAGGAGAATAGCGGATAGGTAAAATAAGGAGAAATGTCAATTAAGATTTAATTAATAGGTACCGTGAAATGATGTTGTTATAATCAGATTTCACTCAACTCACATCATAAACTTTTACCCAAACATCACGTCGATTCGATCTTTGGGGGCTCAAAGTACAATAACGGAATAAAAGACAAACAACAAAAATGGACGTCATTTGTGCTTCAACAAAAAAAAAGTGTTTATGTGATTATGTGATACTAAAATACTGGCAGTTATTCCAAATAATTCATGTGGCAACAGTCCGCTGTCAGTCTTAAAGTTGTCGCGGCAGAAAAACTTTGACGATCAATTTTGTAATTTGAATTTCCCGATAGCAATATTACATGAACAAAAGATAAGACATGAAAATAAGAAGCATGATTTTTACTCTCAAAACTTAGACCATATTTTATCAGAAATTTACAGTTTACTGACAAAATTTAATTGTATGACTCTAAAAAGAAAATTATAAATTTTAAAATTATTTTAATTTTATTATAATAAGAACAGTGAAGTTAATGAAAGATTCTTCACTACGAGGGATCCAAATTCTACAGTAATATTCCTAAACACTTTACTGAACTTAGCAATTCTAAATTCGTAGTAAACCAAACACTTATTTCAAAAGTATATTATTACATTATGGATAGGGATGTTTGGCAGCGTCCTGCACGGCTAATCTATCGCAAAAATAGGTTTACTCCTGTGGCATTGTAATTTTGTAGTAGCTGACACTGTAATTTTATACTTAACTATACAATGTATATTGTCTTGAAACGGACTTTTTTTCAAGACAATATACATTGTATAATTAAGTCTCTCGCCGAGTTTCTTACGTCGGTTCTTCTCGTGTCAGAGGTTTATTTTTCCAAACCGGTGGTAGTTTGACGTTCATAGGTGCATGTAATATGCCTAATTTGAAGAATAAATAACTTTTACTTTTATAGCTCAATTTGTCAAAAGTGATTCACGGAATACAAATGTCTTGGGTACAATTACCACTGGTGGCAAATATATATTTTTATTTCACTTTGGTAATACACGAGGAGTGGCCTATACTCAGCAGTGGGCGATTCCTGGCTGAGAATGATGATGGTAGGTGATGAACTGGAAATAATAACGAAATCCATACTAATATTACCACTGGTGGCAAATATATATTTTTTTTTTTCACTTTGGTAATACACGAGGAGTGGCCTATACTCAGCAGTGGGCGATTCCTGGCTGAGAATGATGATGGTAGGTGATGAACTGGAAACAATAACGAAATCCATACTAATATTACCACTGGTGGCAAATATATATTTTTTTTCACTTTGGTAATACACGAGGAGTGGCCTATACTCAGCAGTGGGCGATTCCTGGCTGAGAATGATGATGGTAGGTGATGAACTGGAAACAATAACGAAATCCATACTAATATTACCACTGGTGGCAAATATATATTTTTTTTTCACTTTGGTAATACACGAGGAGTGGCCTATACTCAGCAGTGGGCGATTCCTGGCTGAGAATGATGATGGTAGGTGATGAACTGGAAACAATAACGAAATCCATACTAATATTATAAATGCGAATGTGTGTCGGTCTGTCTATCTTCATGCTTAAACCGCTTAACCGATTTGGATAAAATTTTGTGTCGAGATAGTTCGAGTCCCAGTAAAGGACATAGGATAGTTTTTATGCCGGAAATAATCCCTTAAAAAGGCGAGAAGGGGGGGTGAAAGATTTTAAGGAGATACGATATAAACGAATTCCAAGCAGATGAAGTCGCGGGAAAAAACTAGTACAATAAAAATGTATGTAGAGACCAATCAACCATAATGATTTTGATACGGCAGAATGAAAGTATGATGTTTTGATAAGTGCATGAAGCCTCAAGAATCTCTTTCCGCTTACGCCCCTGCGTGTTTCGTGGCCCCAAGTTTTCAATAGGCTTGTCTCCGTTCCATCTCTTCGCAGGTTCTATCTCAAGATTTACATTTTTATGAGTTCAGTATTCCTTGAGGACGATACTTGTCACCGATACGAATATCAAGTATAATGCTGTAGGTGGATTTTGCACCTGATTTCAATGTAAATTTAAATAGATTTTGCACTTCTTAAGGTTCTTTTTCCAACGGAAATGAGTTAGAAATAGATAATTCAGCGAATAACTTTATAAATATTTCAGCTACTTTTCTAACCTAGCCGTTTAAATCTCCGAAGCGTAACATAAAAAGTGGTGTCATAAATATAACATGTGTATCTCTGTGTCTGTCTGTGGCATCGTAGATCTTATACTGGTGAACTGATTTGAATGCGATGTATTTATATTTGAAAGCAGTTTTTCCAACGATAGTATTTTATCAAAATCTGTTTAGCCGTTTTTGAGATATTGAACTTTGAAATGAAAATGTCGGGGATTTTTCAACTTTTTTTTATGATAGACTGACCAGCGACTGGCCTTAGTCTCACCTGATGGAAAACGATGACAAGGCCTAAGATGTTGCTCACTGGTTCAGTACAAGCCTATTCACTCTTGACTTGAAATGACCCAGATTGTATGGGTCAGGAAATACAGACGTCAGCGGAAAATACGAACCTTAGCTGTTCGCATTAGGAAAGAAGAAGTAAATATCTTCGTGCGAATAAAAAGTGACTGACAACGTAAGGATGTAACCGGTCACCACGTCTGGACGTCCGGTAATGGAACGGGCAAGGCGAAACTAAGTCATGTAATTCCTGTAACTTTTCTAAGTTATATCACTAAAACGGTTAAAACTCACGTTTTACTCCGGGCGACATGTTTCGAACTCTTCGGAAGTTTTTTCTCAGGATGAGGTAAAACTGGTTATGGTTTTCTAAGTTGTCAGTTGTGTTTGTACTGTAAGCTTAAAAAAAAACGAAAAATATTTAATTCAGACCAACGATCCATATGTGGTTGGTTACAAAAAGAAAACTTAAAAACTAATGTTAGTAGTAATGTAATATCATCAAAACTATTTGTGGTCCTACTTGACATATGTCAACGTAGTCGTAGTGTCGCTTAGCACCTACGCCGTATGAAAGACAATCCACCACCACCATATCAGCTCAAGGACGTCCACTGCTGGACATAGGCCTCCCCCAATTTGATGGCAGGTAAAAGCCATTATTACCACGCGCGGCATGCGGGTTGGCGATCGCATTATCTCGCACTACAGGGATGCGGGAGGGAAAGGCAATTACCTTTATGCAATAAAGAGGCAAGGTGAACCAAGTTTAAGTTTTCATCTCACTGTAACCTGAGGTTTAACGAAGGTAAGTGTACATTTAGTTCCCTTTCTTCTTAATTTACATCCCCTGAGCGACTCTCGAGTCGTGAAACATGAGATTTAAACACTCCTTAAGGTATTCTTAGAGGAATGATCGTTACCTGAGAATATTAAGTCTTTGTTAACTAACGAGGATTGCTCATCGGGTAGATACGAGTATTTTGTTTTTTATTAAAAATGGGTTTACTCTTGGCCAGGAAGAGAGAAGCGAGCTCACCTAGAAGATGCCTATTCACTCGTGCCTTAAAAAGGTCTAGGTTATATGAACTCGGAAATACAGACGCAGGCAGAGAATTCCAAGCCTTAGAAGTGCGCATTATAAAAGAAGATGCAAAGCGCTTGGTTCGAATTAGAGGAATTTAGATCAGGTAAGGATGGTAGCCAGCTGTACGTCTGGATGTCCGATGGAAGAAAGGGGAAGGCGGTATGAGCTTATGGAGCTCCTGAGCACACTCATCGAAGTAGGTACCGTAGCGGTAAATTTTATCACGAATTATAGTAGGAAACTCGATTTCTAAAATTTTAAAATTTTTTAAAATTTCCAAAAACTGACTCGAACATAAAAATCTATATAATTATCGAACCTGCTCACAAGATTTCACGAGAATCGGTTGAGAAATTCGACCTGTAGAGGAGAAGATCCAGACAGACAGAGAATTTTTGTCGAAAGCGGAGACTTTTAATTTTTTTCACTTTAAATTGAAAAATGTAATAAAGTTACTATTGCAGTGCCCTTGCCCTTGCAGGGTTGTGTTGATATACAAGATAATAGTGATATGATCCCTTTGTATACACAAATCAATGATTTAATGATGATGATGAACTATGTTCTGATAAAGAAATTTAATTTTAATTTAATTATTTATTTCAGACTCAGGTCCGTATAAAAGTTAGTACACTATTCTTTTTTTTACACAAATCGAGCTAGTCCCATAGTAAGCTCAATAAGGCTTGTGTTATGGGTACTAGACGAAAATATATTTAATAGATATTTACTAAAATACATTGAAAACATCCAAGTCTCCGAAACAAATGCTTATCCCAACCACATAGACGAATGCTCTTACCGGGATTCGAATCCGGGACCTTCACCTTCGTAGACTGAGTCACTACCAACGAGGCTAAATAGGCCGAGAAAGATTTAATTTTCAGGATTAGAAGATTACAACTAAACTGTACACTACTATTTCCTTGTTACAGCTAAATACCTACCGCAGGGGCCATCGATTATGGTGCCTTAGTCCCAAAGCTGGTTTGGTGATTTATGTAATTACTGTACGACAATTCCGGGTCGGTAGAATTAAGGGTAATACTGTAGCAACTATTCGCTGTGACAAACACTACACTCTTATTATTAATAAAATATGACGACCTCTTTGGCTTAGTTGGTAGAGTGACCCTGCCTACGAAGCCGGAGGTCCTGGGTTCGAATTCTGGTCAGAGCATTTTTTGGGCATTTCTCACGAATATTGTTTCTGAGCGTTGGATGTTTCCTTTGTATTTAAGTATGTATTTATCTATGTAAAAAGTATGTTTATCGTCGTTTTTCGTGGCTGCGGCTGGGGTGTCTTGAGGGAGAAATGTACAAACTTTGCTTAGATTAGGACTAGGTCGATTCGTGTAGGGTTGTCTCCCATTACTTATATTTATTTATTTATTTTAAATATAATAATATACATCATAATTATATCAGTCGAAGGACATCCATTGCTGGACATAGGCCCCTCCCAAAGAGTGCCACAATGACCCGGTTCTGCACCAACTTGTGGAGGGTCTACCCACGCTGGGTCGCACGGTACACGTATGTATACGTATGTGTGATATAAAATCTTAAATTACATCACAAATGGTGTAAATTAAAGACAAAAATAATTATCATTAAATTAAAAAAAGTCTTCATGTGGTGGGTGATGAAGGACAGGCATAACTTTGAATATTTGTCTATAAAAAAATATTTTTTTTTTAGAATTTGGATCGTCTTGAATGTTATAAAGGAAAAAAAAACAATCTACTCGTTTATTTAGATCTGCTGCTACAAACTGGCTAGCTAATTTTCGGGAAAACTTGAATCAACACTTTAAAAAAATCTTTGGGAAAACAATAAAGTTGCTGAGCAAAGCTCGTTCACCCAGGTACTCCATTCTTACTCCTTCTAACCTCCTTAATTGAATTACTTCTAGTTCAGTGATTTATGTAATTATTTTGTGCCAGTTTACCTCCATAAGCTTAGCACGATTAGCAATTGTCTCCACAAGAACAAAATAAGCTATCACTTAACAGGGCTTAGCAATATTTGCAATTGTCTCCACAAAAACAAAATAAGCTATCACTTAACAGGGCTTAGTACAGTTAACAATTGTCTCCACTAGAACAAAATAAGCTATCACTTAAGAGGGCTTAGCAAAATTAGCAATTGTCTCCAAAAGATCAAAATAAGCTATCACTTAACAGGGCACAATTAGCAATTGTCTGCCTTATATTATATTACCCTTGATAATATTTCAAATCAAATTTTAAGTGATAATAGTATTAATTAAATTAATAAAAAACACTGCTTATTCTTATGTTTAATTGTGGAAATATAAACAAACATGTTTATAAATTGTTTTAAAAAATTGCACACACTCACTGTGAAATAAATTATTATGTTCATATTTCCCTATTTTCATGAGATTTCAAAGGCAGAAAATGACACAAGATATAATTTGAATAATTATAGCTCTGTATAATCTTTGTACGTACAGTAGTAAGTTTAACATAAATGAAACAAACAAATACGTTGGTACGTAATCACAATTTATTAACTAAATTTAAGTTTTACATTTCTAATTATTATAAAAGACAAATAGCTTTGTCGCTATCCTATTTATTTGAAATTTCTGCCAAGAATTTGGCTCATCTCTCTGCCCCTAAGAAGATGAGCAAGGTTTCTAAAACTCCCAAGGATATGCTGCGTTCAAAATACGGCACCTTTTGTAATCAATAAAGCGTCATCACCGTATTTTGGCGATTCCACTGGAGTGTTGGGTCAATAGGCTACGGTGTCTGCTTACCATAAAATGATATTAAAACGATCCATTTTTTCTTAAAGCACACTGTAAGAAAAAATGTGTAATCTCTCTTTGTAACATAAAGCAGAACATTTTTGAGTTTCATGCTAATATTTCCTGTACTTCATTATGTAACGGTTGTTACCGCGATACCTGAACTTATGTCAAAAAGAGTTTTCCTTATAACATTTTCCACCATTTATTAAGCATCCAAATAAACATTGTAACGAATAACCGAAACTGACAACTAAATTATACATTTTAACATTTAATAACTGTAAGTAACGTTTTCATAAATCGGAGCAAAAACATTCCATCTATTCTTATAAACGTCAAATAAAATGTCAGCGTTCAAAGAATTTCGGATGAGATTAGTGCAAACATATTTATGTAACATCGTATGCTATTTACAAACTCTCTGGACTTTCTAAATATGCCACCGGAACTAACGAAAGAAAAGTGTTATGGTAGTTGAGTTTGTGTGAGCATTCAGGTTCGCTTGAAACAAATCGGTAAGATTTATGAATCAGCTACTGACTCAGAGCAAAATGTAGAAATGTACGAATAGTTTGTTAAATCGCTGAATTCTATGCCAATTATATATTCAGGGTAATGTACACTGACGAGCAAAAACAGAGGGTTGGTTACAAAAACGACGATAACTACAAAGCCCGCTCTAATAGCTTCTTTGGGTAAAATAAGTTAAGTAAAGAGTTTTATACTTAACAAGAAAAAGTTTAATTGATTGACCTTCTAAAGAGACATTACTAACAACACTAAAAAGAAAAACAAGATATTTGCGGTTTTCTTCGTTCACATTTTGAATTGTTTTGATTTACGTTTTGTATTTCATGATTACTCATAAAAAACAGAACAAATTTTGATATCTTCCCGTATTCCTCTAAAAGCCAGGACGTCACTATGCCTCTGTCGCCGGCAGAATGTTCCAAAATCATGGTATTTCTGAAATTTTTGCTCGTCAGTGTATTAATATGTGCATGACGGACATATACAACATTCTGATCTTTGTCGAATTTAGTGGTCTTTCATAATTGTGTTCATGTTCCCTAATCTTATTCAGTGAAATTGGGCTATCCGGTTTTATCTTGAAAATGAGATGAAACTCTTCGAGAAAAGAGATAATGCCCCACCTTCTTCTATGTTCGTATTGGTCGGGGAACTGCCATGCTTGCTGATTCTCGCACTCTGGTGACCATATAGACGCTCACGCTAGGAACAAAAAAGACGCTGCTATGCCGCGAGAGCGCGCGAGCGTAATGCTATGTTATATCATGAATATCCTAGCTGACAGAATAGGTATCGGTTATGATAGAGAGAGAAACATCTGTAAGTATGTCTTCTCTCTTTATTTGTCTAACCCTCTTTCCAGCTCATCCGGGATTGGTCCTTGTACATCTGCACCAGAGAGCTCTGTTCTGGGTTGTCTGTAAAGTTAGGTCATCCTGGTCGATCTCTTTAAGCACCTTAGTCCACCAGGTGGCAACATCTGTAATTATGTAATATCAATTATTTCTGCTGCTTCACGTACCAAACGGCGTAGCGTGGGTAGGCCCCCACAAGGTGGACTGATGATCTGGTAAAGGTCACGGGAGTCTAGTGGATGAGGGTGGCGCAGGACCGGTCATTGTGGAAGTCTTTAGGGGAGGCCTATGTCCAGCAGTGGACGTATTTCTGTTGATATGGTGATGATGATGACGAATTATGCTCGCTATTTACTATCACAGAGATTGTTTTTTTTATCGGTGGCAAACAAGCTGACAGACCACCTGATGGTAAGTGATCAGTGGTCACCGTCGCCGATGGACGCTTGGATCACCATCAGAAGCGTCACTCGCGCGTTGCAGACCCGTAAGAAATCTTTTCACACGTCATGATGTGAATCACACCAGGAAGCGTGATTGACTTCTTACGTCAGTATACTAGTAACTATTTTAGCTCTTTAAAAATTGTTAGTATAAAATGTTACCAATGCGGGCGTAATAAAGATTTTTAGCTATCTTTGAAAACTAAGCTATTTTATGACTATAGTTTTTCGGTGGACATACTAAGAGTGTCCCCTTAAATGCTCACCCAGAGAGCGTCAAGGGTCAAATTAAGTAACAAGCTTGCTCGTGTTGGATCATTTAAAACTTGTCTGAATTTTAAAGGTTAAAATATAACGCGGGCTGGGCTATTGTGGCTACTGGATAAATGTGGTCAGAGTTGACCGGATTATGTAGATGAATTTATGCTAGGGTAATTTGTAGCTGGACTCAATGGACTCAATACGGTCGTTGAAAGCAGTAAAAATAAATTGTTCCTAAATCACCAATAATAAAACTCACAAACTACTCGGAAAATACTAACTTTAATTATTATTGTTAATTTAAAGATTTTTAAAAACATTTAATTCAAAGAATGTACGTTGTTAATCATGAAAAAGGTCGACGTGACTGTAATTAAAAAAAAAAATTTTTCTTGACAATTTAATACAAATCTACCTCGTCCCAAACTAAGCAAAGCTTGTACTATAGGTACTAGGCGACGATAGACGTACTTATATAGATAGATAAATAAAGATACATATGTAGAAAACATCTCAGAATCGGGAACAAATACTTCCACGAGTCACTATTCATTGGACAGGGTCATTATCAGATACATTCAGACTTTAATTAACGTCTCTGTTATTACGAATATATTATTACTTATCAATTATTCATCCATGTTAATATTTATGTTAATATCTGGAGACGTTTTTAGGTAAAATGAAATGCCTTAATTTTGCCTATGCAAAATAATAAAATCACCATTCCCTTTACAAGAGATGAGACAAGAGATTCCATTTAACCATCCATTTTACCGAATGCTACACCGGAGACGACGATGCAACGGGGCCACGCCGTTTCGTCGCCTAAATAGATATATTTTTTTTTAAAACTTAAGTTTCATGGCGCATTGGGTTAACTGGAATGTCATGTAAACATTTGTAATAATAAATAAATTAAGTTTAGTTTAAATTAATTTTCTTGGGATCAAGGGCAAAGTTTAGAGCGTCTGAACAGTGCCCTATATGGCGAAAATTATAAAATTATTGTTAAATTACTGAGGTTTGACCAAAGAATGATTAATAATTTTACGACCACTTTGGCTTAGTTGGTGGTGACCCTGCCTACGAAGCCGGAGGTCCCGGGTTCAAGGGTCAGGGCATTATTTGTGTATGTTTAGCACGAATATTTGTTCCCGAGTCTTGGATGTTTTCTATGTATTCAAGTATGTATTTAACTGGCCCAGTGGCGCCCGCGTGCCGCGTCGCGTGCGGTAAGCGAGGTTAAGCAATGTCGGGCGAGGTCAGTCCTTGGATGGGTGACCGCTTTGATTGGTTACTAACTGAGCGCTCCCGTGCTTTGGTAGGCACTTTAAGCCGTTGATTTCGGTTGCTGTCTATAATATCAGTCGTTAAGTCAAGTTAGAGGCCTCCGGGCGGCTTGAGAACTTCTAACAGTCAAGTTGCCCACTCACTTGACAAGCCTAATCCCAATAAGGTCTAGTTTCCCTCTCAGGTTGGAAGGTCAGATGGCAGTCGCTTCCGTAAAAACTAGTGCCTACTTCAACTCTTGGGATTAGGTAGCGGACCCCAGGCATCCTTCAGGATGCAATTGTACTGGGAATAACGCTAGGAAGATGATGAAGTATGTATGAATATCATCGTCTAGTACCCATAGTACAAGCTTTGCTCAGTTTGGGACTAGGTCGATGTGTGTAAGATTGTCCCCCAATATTTATGAATATCATTGTGGAACATCATCATCAGCGGTCATTGTGGAAGTCTTTGGGGAAGGCCTATGTCCAGCAGTGGACGTCTTTCGGCTGATATGATAATGATGATGATGATTTATGAATAGTAGTCATCTGCAGAAGATGCCTGTCTAATAAGCAAGATGTTTGTCAGCATACTGCGATCGCCAACCCGCATGCCTGCCAAGCGTGGCGATTATGGCATTTACCCCCCATAAAATTAGGGGCGGCTCATGTCCAGCAGTGGACGTCCTTTGGCTGATGTGGTGGTGGTGGGACGTGGGACATGAACGGCCAATACAGCATACATTATATACTTAACCACAATTGGAAATTATTTTAAATTAATTTTATTAGACGTCGAGCGGATATTTCGAATTTTCCTAGAGATAGAATATTTTCAAAGTTCCTATTTAAAGCGATTTTAATGAAGTAACGTAATAATAACATTCATACAATTATCGAGATTAAAAAAGTTTTTACAAATACATTTTCAGCGTTATTCCCAGTACAGTTGCATCCTGCAGGATGCCTGGGGTCCGCTACCTAATCCCAAGAATTGGCGTAGGCACTAGTTTTTACGGAAGCGACTGCCATCTGACCTTCCAACCCAAGGGGGAAACTAGACCTTATTGGGATTAGGCTTGTCAAGTGAGTGGGCAACTTGACTGTCAGAAGTTCTCAAGCCACCCGCCAGGCCCCTCTCTTTTTACAAATAAATAATAATAATAATAATAAATAATAATATTAGGGGACAATCTTACACAAATCGACCTAGTCCCAAACTAAGCAAAGCTTGTACTATGGGTACTAGACAACGATATACATACTTATATAGATAAATACATACTTAAATACATAGAAAACATCCAAGACCCAAGAACAAATATCCGTGAAAAATGCACAAATAAATGCCCTGGCCGGGATTCGAACCCGGGACCTCTAGCTTCGGAGGCAGAGTCACTACCAACTAGGCTAAACAGGTCGTCAAATACATTTTAATAACACATAATGAACATTATTAAAATCAAATAAAAAAATATCACAAATCTGCAAAGACTCACCTCAAGCTGCCCACACCGCCCTTACCAAAGCAGTTCAATTTCAATGGTATTTTCACTACGCGTTTTGAAATAATGAATACTTTGGTCCGCTAACCCATGCATTACGCACTATCTTCTTACCAACACTGTTCGGATGCGACTTATTGTCCATAGAAGCCGACCTATTTTCTTTACCTGTGCATAAATGTGGACTGGCAATTTCTAATCCATCAACCTCCAATTTATAAAAAAGGCTGCACAGCTCTTTCTAACTATCGCTCTAACAGAGAAAACAGAAATTGACCTATCTCAACACAATACACATCTAAAAGACGCACGGTAAGAAGGTCGCAAAGAGAAAGAAGCCCTTGATGAGAAACTTTTAGAAACCAGTGTCAAAATTCACCCCCAACAAGAGAAGAACAATTGAAAGATCCATCGCATTGAAAATGGAAACAAAGTCCTCCAACTGGCTGTCCGTAATTCCTACTAGGAAAGATCACTACTTTGACCTATCCCCATTAGAATTCCGAGATGCGCTAGCGATACTCATGCGACGGCTCTGAGAATGTCAATTTCAAAATCGATCATGCACTTTATTGTAAAACAGGCGGCCTAGTCACGAGACGTCACAATGAAATTAGAGACCTCTTTTGCGAACTTTGTCAACAATCTTGTGGCAATGTCAAAAAAGAACCAATCATTTCTGAAAATGACTGCGGACTACGGGCAGACTTATCCTGCCGCTGTGAGGCTCAGAGGGAGGCGTTATTCGATATCCGTGTAGTTGACACCGACGCTCTTTCTTACATCTCGCGACCCGTAACATCTGTCTTAAAATCTGCCGAAGATGAAAAGCACAGAAAATATGCAAATGCCTGTGAAATTCGACACGCTACCTTCACCCCAATAGTAACGTCAGTGGATGGCGTATTTGCACCCCAAATGTCACCTTTCATCAAACACATGGGAGAAGCCATAGCAGACCGTTGGAATCGATCCTTGAGTACCGTACTGGGATGGCTCAGAACTCGAATAAGCGTTGCCATCATACCTGCCACCAGCATGTGCATACGTGGAACTCGCCACAAATTTAAACCCGTGGCAAAATGGCTGGGTTTCGATGACGGTGTTGCCCTGCCACACATCGATTGAATTTATTTTTTATTATTGTTCACACTTCACAGCGTGTATATATGTATTTTGTACCCACTTATTTAAATAAACGTGTCCCTTAGGACCTTTATTTAAATCAAATTATTTAATACAGATAACTAAATACAAAGATAAGTTTTTAGTCAAAATTAAATTTATGGTACAAACTTTTAGGTATTATTATGTTAGGTACCTTTTTCCACAATCATAAACTACTTGTTGAGTCGGTTCGAACGAGCCCACACACGATGGGTTTATCTTATGTAGTTTAGGAATTGCTATGACCACCTTCTGTCGCCATCATCAGATCAGCTCTATGTCATAATAATATTGCATTGTCATCCGATTTATACATGCATGCAAAATTTCAGCTCAATCGGAAACTGGGAAGTGGATCAAATTTAACTTGCAAGATTTGAGTGCAGACCGACAGACAGAAAACGGGACAGGTGAAACTAAATAAAAGCTTACATGTAAAAAATCTCTTTTCACATTCTCAATAATTTTCTCATTTTAAGGCACGAGTGAATAGGCATCTTCTGGGTGAGCTCGCTTCATCGTCGGCCTCATCTTTGCCCCCTGGCTAGATGCTGGCCAAAAGCAATCCCATTTTTAATAAAAAAAAAAAGAAAAATTTACATGACGAGTACGAGGGCTATTTTTAACATTATAATCTGACCTTCATGGTAAAATTTTAACTCTTTTTCTTATAATGGCCGCTGTTATTTTGTTTCTTACATACGTTAGTCTTTTGTTTTTGGCGGTTTTAAATTGTCAACTCGCAGCAAGAATGGAACTCACTCGTGAAAGTATTCGTGCTATGATTTATTACGATTTTCGACGTGGTTTAACGCAACAGCAGTGCTTCGCTCAGTTAACTTCGACTTTTAGTGATGAAGCTCCATCAAAATCCACTGTGTATCACTGGTTTAGTGAGTTCAGTCGTGGACGCAGTATGCTCACAGACGAAGTTAAGGAAGGTCGTCCGAAATCGGTCGTTGTACTGCAAAATCCGCTGTCCGAAAACTTATAATGCTTGACCATCATGTTACATATCGTGAGATAGAGGCAATTCTAAGCATTAGTATGAGGAGCATTGACAAGATATTACATGAACACATACTTGTAAAAAAAATTGTTCGCGATGGATCCCAAATCAAAAAGGGGCTCGCGTCGAATGGTGTAAGAAAATGTTAGACAAATACAACGGTGGTGACTCAAAAGCTGTTTATAACATCTACATATGCATGTCTATGCATATGATCCCGAAACTAAACAACAGTCAACGGTATGGGTATTTCAAAATGAGCCGAACCATAATAAAGTAACTCGTGCAAAAAGCACCTTAAAGCAAATGGTGGCCTGCTTTTTTGGTATTAATGGTCCCGTGGCTATATTACCACTAGAGAATTGCAAAACAGTTGATTCGGAGTGGAACACGACCATTTGTTTGCCGGAAGTATTTGAAGAAATACGTAAAAACAATAAGCGACGCAGAATCATTCTTCACCATGATAATGCCAGCTGTCATACATCCCTCAAAACAACTTGATATAAAAAGAAATAAATATAGAATTAACGGGTCATCCACCGTACAGCCCCGATTTGGCCCCCAATGACTTTTATTTATTTCTAAATGTAAAGAATAAATTAAGTGGTCAACGATTTTTGATCCGTGAAGGTGCCGTCGACGCGTTCGAACGGCACGCTTTCGAGATACCTCAATCAGAGTGGAAAATGTGCTTTAAAAATTGGTTCAAACGTACGCATTGATCATCACGGAGAATATATTGAAAAACAATTAAACCAAATTTACTCATATACGTCTGTTTATTTTTTCTATTCCGGATACATAATTAGCAGCCCTTGTACACTTAATTATATTTCACACTTTCACTTTAGGCTTAAGAATTTTCACTTTCATTTTAAATTAAATAAAATTATCCCTACTCAACATTGAGGTTAACGGCTTCCCCCTTAAATTCCCGAGCATCGAGGGTCAAATTAAGGCGGCGCGTGCCCTATGTGTTTAATTAATAATTATTAAAAACTGCCTCTTACGTTATAACTTTACTGAATTAATTACGAAGGGGTTACAGTGGATATACTCGTGCATCGTGACGAGATTTTGCACGTTAATTATGAAAATGTGGTATCTTTCCCGCTAGGTGAATCTCAATTCATCATAGGGATTTTTATTTATTGGGTTTTTATAAATTACTAAGTATACGTTACTCCTTACATCATTTTTAAAGGGCGAGGTACAATTTATGGTCAGCTATAAATAAACAAAAATAAATCTTTGCTGGCTCGCTACACTCACCTAGTACATAAATAAATTCCACTGTTTGAAGGTACCATAATTTTCAAAAAGATAAAACTGTTACATATGAAGATATCACAAGTCGTAAACAGCCATTTCAAATGGCCAAAATCTGGTAATAGACAGTATATGAATTGACAGATAAGTATATTTTTATAAACTAATCGCTTTTTATAATTAGTTATTTCTTATACAGGATGTAACAAAAATCTGTGGGTCCTTTTAAGGCGTTAATTGGTATCGCATTCTGATAATAAATAAGTAATCAAAATTTGGACTCAATTCTTTTTTTGTTAATGGGGACCTTCGTCATAATTTGCCAATTCCCCATACAAAACAAAAAAAACATTTTTACCTACCTGCTTATTTCTAGTCAGAATGCGATACCAAGTAACGCCGGAAACGAATAAACGGCATTTTTTTTACACTCTGTATTGTTTGGTAAAGCCGAAGTACTAAGGTACTAATTAATTACTCTTTCAATCTCATTCAATCTACTTAAACAGTCATCAAAACCTTCAAAGTTTTTACAGCTCCAATAGACGTCTTCAACGTATATTCTAAAGACGTGACACCTAATTAACGTTAATTAAGTAAATTACCTTTTAACAAGACAAGAACAAAATTTCTGGAAGTTTGTTTTGAATTTTCTAAGTACCAAAATTTTGTGTTAGACAACGGCCGACCTTTCTGAGATTTACCGAAGTCTAGAACTTTGCTCGTTTAGGAGTTGAAATGTAAATCTCTGGAGATAGGCGTTGTCTAAAAACCTAAGGTTTTATGACAAATTACTCTTCAGAAACAGATTAATTTAAAAATTATAGCTTCAAACCAATTTTGTTTGAAACTGATTAATAACTGGCTATTTTTCATGTGAGTCTCATTTTAAGTCTTAATTCAAAGGTTTATGTGAAGTCCACAACCCGCACAAGACCAGCGTGGGGACTCTACCCTATGCCTCTAATTAGGGTTAGCAGTCCCGGTACCGGTTTGTATGTAAATTTGTCGGCCTGTTTAGCCTAGTTGGTAGTAACACTACCTCCAAACCTAAAGGTCCCAGGTTCGAATCCCGTTAAGGGCATTTGTTTCTGTGGTGAAGAGAAACATTTGTTCCTGAGACTTGGATGTTTTCTATGTATCTAAGTATATATCTATTAAGTATATCGTCGTATGTATTATTTGCATGCCCTACCTCTGGTCTGTATTTATTAGTATCTCCATACAATTGTATACAAAAAATACCTTCAGTCTTAAAGGTTTTATTGCAGTTTGCATTTTATATTTAGCTACTTATCAAGCTTCAAAATGGTGTGCTGGATATCCTTGTAAAGTCTACTTACAGCAGATAAGTGTTTTAAAATCCATAACCTTATTTCTAGTAAAAAAGTGCGAGCCGGACTCACGCACGAATGGTTCCGTACCATTATCTATAAAAACGGCAAATAGTCCGACTCGCACTTGGCCAGTTTTTAATATTTGTAGTTATAGCGCCAACAGAAATACATCATCTGTGAAAAATTCAAGTGTCTAACTATCGCGGTTCTTGAGATACAGCCTGGTGACAGACAGACGGTCGCGTACGAACCTAAATGGTCGCGTACGGTACGGTTTCAGAGGAATTTCCTCCCTTGGACGCTCCGATTGTGGAATGAGCTTCCCTGCCGAGGTTTTCCCGACGGACTACAGTATGGGGTTCTTCAAGAAATGAGTGTATAAATTCTTAAAGGGTCGGCAACGAGCATGTGAATGTGACACCCCTAGGAGTTGCAGGCGTCCATAGGCTGCGGTGACCGCTTACCATCAGGCGGGCCGTACGCTTGTTTGCCACCGACGTGGTATTAAAAAAAAGACGGACGGACAGACAGCGAAGTCTTAGCAATAGGGTCCCGTTTTTACCCTTTGGGTACGGAACCCTAAAAAATGTTTCATTTTGTATGAAACAGTAAATAATGCTTTTTTAATCACTGTGAAAAGAAAACTTTATATTTAAAAGAAAGTATCCGATGTCAGTATCAAGCTCAGTAAATTAAATAAATTTATTTAATCGTATGGCATTTATTTACGAACCGTGAGATCTTCGAGAAGACAAGTACGGTTGCCAGTTTTTCTTGCACTTTTAGCACCACCCAGGGGTCACGTGTAGGGTAACGGCGGGTACTCCCTACGGACGTGGTGCAACTTCGACCCCCCTTTGTCAAGTGGGTGGGCTACTTGACTGTTAGAAGTTCTCAAGCCATCCGAAGGCCTCTAACTTGGCTTAACGACTGCTGTCGTAGACAGCAGCCGGGATCAACGGCTTAACGTGCCTTCCAAAGCACGAGAGCGCTCAGTTCGTAACCTCTCAAAGCGGTCACCCATCCAAGAACTGACCTGCGCCCACATTGCTTAACCTCGCATACCGCACGCGGTAGGCGGGTGCCGCTGGGCCACGAGCGCGATTAAATAAATAAAAAATGTCGTCATCTAAACAAGTCAATGGGCTCCGATTAGACAGTATTAATCTGAAACTCATTTTTGGGATTATTACAGATGTGCGACAACGAATGTGGGATGTACGCTAGTGCGACATTTCTATTAATCGACAAGGCAATTCTGCGATGTTGAATTGTGCGATGTATTTGTGTCCGACAATACAAATTTCCGACAGTATGCATCAGCGAAGTGCTGGTATGCGATGTACTTCTATTCGACTATACAAATGTACGACACTATGGGTGAGCGAAGTACTAGTATGCGATGTACTTCTATTCGACTACACAAATGTACGACAGTATGGATAAGCGAAGTGCTAAATAGTATGCGATTTACTTTTATTCGACTAACAAATAAACGACAATATGGATGAGCGAAGTCCTAGTATGCGATTTTCTTCTACCATACAAATGTACGTACTATTACATTAAACCTTTTAAGCAAACTTTCTACGGACTAACTAGATGTCTTCATATAAAAAAAACTTGTTATCCCTTCTTACGCACTAGACTGAGTCTTTGTCTTCCTTGCTTAGAAAGCTTAAATGTGATAGGCCCATCATTAAGTTTTTTAGGGTCTTATGAGCGAAGACTTAGAATGCGATAAATTTTTATCTTACTCATACTCGTATATTCATGAAATGATGCCAAAAATAAAAATGTTTTAATACTTAACCTTTAAGCCTTGAAAAAGATGTGAATTTCGTGTTGGCTACAGCAAGTTTCAACCAGTCTGTCTGACATTTAATCAGCAAGCTGTAAATAATGACTACACTATTATTGTTCATACTCCTACATATTTTAGAAGTATGATTTTTTACGAGAAATTCTACAAAAAAAATCGTAAATGCACATACGACAAGTCGCATATTTATTCACCGATTAAGCCGGCGCAGTACGATCGGTGTGGATCGGTTCTCCATACAAACGTATTTAGGCTCTCATTTTAAAACGCCATGCTAGAATAACATGAAACTTTGTATTCACAATGGGTTCCGGCATACCTAGGTCTGAAATTAGTTTATTTTGCTAAAAATTGAAAAAGAAAAAAAATACAGCGGTTTTTTGAGTTTTTACGGCTTGTATGAAAACCTTAATAATCGCTGTATTTTTTCGCCATTATAATTTCAAGCAACAGAAACTAATTTCCGCCCTAGACAAGCTGGATCCCATTGTGTATACAAAGTTTCATGTTATTCTAGCATGGCCTTTTAAAATGAGAGCATAAATACGTTTGTATGGAGAACCAAACGTACTGCGCCCTCTTAACCATTCTCCGCACGAACAATGTTCGCAGTATTCGCACAAATCAGTAGTCGCAAATTTGTGTGACGGTTAATCATACTTCGCACAAATTATTTGTCGCTGAAATGGCCTGTCGCTAATCTGAGTATCGCTTATTCATACTTCGCACAAACGACGTGCCGCACAAATGCCCTGTCGCTAATCTGAGTGTCGCCGAGTCATACTTATCACAAACGACATGTCGCACAAATGACATATCGCAATACCGTGCATCGCTTACTCATACGTCGCACAAACGATGTGTCGCACACTCGGTGTCGCACATCTGTAATAATCCCCTCTTTTGTATAAAATTGTATAGAAAAAATGATGTGCGCCTAAATACTACCCTTACACCCCTCAATGATTTAGATTTAGATTTAGATTTATTTATTTCATGATAAAATTACAGTATAATTTTGCTTAGTGTCAAAGTTATAGGAATTTACATCATGATCGTCAATTAAATAATAGTAATAATAAGAATAATAAGAAAAAACATGTCAACAAGGAATATCGTATTGTATCTCCCAATAAGGATCGTCAGTTCACATTAAAATTAAACAAAACAAGAAAATCAATAGAGAGTATCGATCGATGTCATTTGAATTTTCAACACGCAAAAATAATAAGATGTAAAAGTGAATAATATCTCCCAATAAGGATCGTCATTAAATAAAAATGAAATGTCAATAAGCAATAAGAATAAAATAAAATATCAGTTAGCAATAATAATAATAATTAAAATTTGATTTCCATGTACTCGTTTACGGAATACAGAGGATTTTTCAACAAAAGATTTTTCAGTTTGCGCCTAAATGTTTCGTCACATTGTTCGTGTCTTAAGTCGGCAGGCAAATGCTCATAGTAAGTGGGACCTATGACACGAGGATTTTTTCTTGAAAGCGCCATGCGACGAGGGACTGTTCGTAGGCGTCCAGTGGATCGTAGCTGTTTGCCAGGTATATCCACGGTCGAAAACTGTGAGATGTTCTTTTTAACAAATAATATTAGGTCAAAGAGATGTTGTGAGTAGTGTGTCATTATACGTTGCGCTGCGAACAATTCCCTACATGGGTGTCTTGACTTTACTCCGGCTAGTACACGGATGGCACGTTTTTGTACAATTAGTACCCTCTGTGCATCTGTGGAGTTTCCCCATATGAGACTACCGTATGACATATATAGACTGATGAATGGTTCGTATATAGACTGATGATGATATTTTTTTATTTATATAACATATTTTTATAGGAGCGTTCGTGGCCCAGCGGCGCCCGCGTACAGCATGCGCTATGCGAGGTTAAGCAATGTCGGGCGAGGTCAGTCCTTGGATGGGTGACCGCTTTGAGTGGTTACTAACTGAACGCTCCCGTGCTTTGGGAGGCACGTTAAGCCGTTGATCTCGGTTGCTGTCTATGATAGCAGTCGTTAAGCCAAGTTAGAGGCCTCCGGGCGGCTTGAGAACTTCTAACAGTCAAGTTGCCCACTCACTTGACAAGCCTAATCCCAATAAGGTCTAGTTTCCCCCTCGGGTTGGTTGGAGGGTCAGATGGCAGTCGCTTCTGTAAAAATTAGTGCCTACGGCAACTCTTGGGATTAGTAGGTAGCGGACCCCAGGCATGCTTCAGGATGCAACTATACTGGGAATAACGCTAGGAGGATGATGATAACATATTTTTTTAATTGTTATTTGAGGATTTTGAGGAAATAATAAATACAGGCGAAAAATTCGTTTAAAAAGTAATTTTTTAACAAAACAACACCGACTCAAAACTTTGCCAGACTCCAATACCTGCTATATAATTTGAGGAGTTTCTTCGAATTTGCCTGACTTACCCCGTCCTCTTGTTATATAATTTGAGGAGTTCCTTCGATTTAGCCTTACCCCCTCCTCTTGCTATATAATTTGAGGAGTTCCCTCGATTTGTCCAAGATCCCGTCATCAGATCCAGACTTGGTGACAATGGGACCAACTAGAAAACATACCCTTTCAAACAAAAATAATTTTTGAAATCGGTCCACTAGTCTCCGACTAATCGGTGAACATACATTAAAAAAATATTCCGACGAATTGAGAACCTCCTCCTTTTTTGTAGTCGGTTAAAAAGTAAAGCTCACCAATTTTGTTAGTATAATTATTGTATGTTTTCAAACATCCATTTGCCTCTTGTTCTGTCAAACTATAGATAAAGATACGAGTAAATGAGACAGTGATAAATGAAATGATTGGAATATTAATCACACATTTAATCTGAAGTTTGCTTCTTCGCACAATTAAACAGATTGCCTGACTAGATTTATCGAGCTTGGCATAAAGCAATTAGGACGAGATATTAATTACTATCGTGGTTTGCTAGATACAACCAGCCGAAACGGTTAGTGTAACGTTTTGTGAAGTCAACAACAAAAATAAGTTAACACTTCACCTTATCACAATGGCATGAATAAATAAATAAATAAATATTAGTGACAACTTTTACACAAATCGAACTAGTCCCATAGTAAGCTCAATAAGGCTTGTGTTATGGGTACTAGACGACGATATATTTAATAGATATATACTTAAATACATAGAAAACATCCAAGTCTCAGGAACAAATGTCTCTGCTCACCACAGAAACAAATGCCCTTACCGGGATTTGAACCCGGGACCTCTAGCTTCGGAGGCAGTGGCACTACCAACTAGGCTAAACAGGCCGACCATGGCTTCACCTTTAGTTGGTAGCAACTCTGCCTACGAAGCCGGAGGTCCCGGGTTCCAAACCCGGTCAGGGCATTATTTGTGTTATTAACACGAATATTTTGTTCCTGAGTCTTGGATGTTTTCTATGTATTAAATTGTGTATGTATTAATCTACATATATAAATATGTATATCGTCGTCTAGTACCCATAGTATATGCTTTGCTCAGTTTGGGACTAGATCGATTTGTGTAAGATTGTCCTGCAGTATAAAAAGATGCAAATGTTACTTTTGCTTTTGCCACGTAGCCCACAATGACCGGTCCTACTCCACCCGCATCAAAAGTAGACTCCCACCTAATTTGTGAATTGCTAATATTTTCCTCAGTTTTGGAAATATTTTTATCTTGTTTATATTATAAATAGGCCATAGGATAGCCAATAAGGATCCACCCTATCAGCCAAAGGACGTCCACTGCTGGACATAGGCCTCCCCCAAATTCACGGGGGGTATATGCCATAATCGCCACGCTTGGCATGCGGATTGGCGATCGCAGTATCTCCGCCGCACTCCAGGGATGCTGCTGCCCATCCTCCGGTGGTCTTGGTCGTAGTTTTAGGACATAGCCGGGTCCCAATAAGGATCACTATCACAAAAATAACGCGAAAGGTTACTGAATAATAACTTATTTCGCTCTCTGTGACAGAATACGTGCTCTTATAAGCTTAAGTATGTACTAAGGTTATTATGTGACGCAAAACTTCTCCAAATGTCTATCGTGGGCGCAGTTTGCCTCTGAAAGTAGTGCCAATTTCTTTTTCCTTAAGAAAACGTTATAATTAGGTGAATTGGTTTGTCAGATCTTTTTACGCTAAGTTTGGTTTTATATACAGGGTGGCCCATTCAAATCGGTCAGTATGGGAAAGTCTAAAACTATAAGACATACGAAGATTTGTTCTTACGAACCATGTCACCGATTTTACAAGTAGAGAGGTACAAACAACCATAGAGACAATTTTACATGCCTGAACTTGTTGAATATTGTAACAGTGGTCACTTTGAATACCTACTATGATAAATTAAAGTATGTGAAAAAAATGCATTTTATTCATTTTAGACATTATGTTTCTTAGAGAGATTTACTGCTTAAGACCTACACAAACGATATCTGAATAGAAATAGTGTAAGTTTATTTTTTCAAAACAACCGGGTTCGATTCCCTAGCTGGATACAGTGTTTTTTTCAAATGTATGAATGCAGTTTTTCTTTTTATCAAAATCGGTGACATGGTTCCTAAGAACAAATCTTCGTATGTCTTATAGTTTCAGACTTTCCCATACTGACCGATTTGAATGGGCCACCTAGTATATCTTCATAGCACTGGGTTGACCGGGTGCAATATTTTATGTTGCTTGTAAGACATGTAACAAGCTGTAGGGCAAGATCAAGAAGAGTGTAACAATAATCGCGACGACCACTAATGGCCGTTGCGATTATTGTTACACTCTTCTTGGCTTAGGGTGAAGTCACACGAGTGTGATTTTGTGTGTTATGAGCTGCGTAATTTATGCTGTCGCCATACTTGTGTGATTACTACCAAGAGTTTGGGATATAGTCACAAGTATGAAGATGGCAGAAATTACGCAGCTCATAACTCACAAAATTACGCTCGTGTGTGGCTTCGCCTTTAGTTGGTAGCAACTCTGCCTACGAAGCCGGAGGTCCCGGGTTCCAAACCCGGTCAGGGCATTATTTATGTTATTAACACGAATAGTTGTTCCTGAGTCTTGGATGTTTTCAATGTATTTAATTGTGTATGTATTAATCTACATATATAAATATGTATATCGTCGTCTAGTACCCATAGTACCTATATGCTTGGCTCAGTTTGGGACTAGATCGATTTCTGTAAGATTGTCCTTCAGTATGAAAAGAAATTATCTTGTTGTATATTTTGACACCAACCCGCCATATTTTAACGCTTCTTGTAAAATATATGACATGGCATAGTTTGACGTGAGCAGGTCTAAAGCTTAACTGTCTCTGTTCCTCAGTCTGGGGTGTATGGGAGTGGTACGGGAAGGGTGACAAAATTGACGCCCGACTGAAGTTATGCATCTTTTGACGTTCCGTAAACAAATCCCTCCCCGTACATCTCCCATACCTCAGGAATAGACTCAGTTATGCGTTAGGCCTGTAACATAACACAGAGTTCCTCACTTAACGGTATTCTGCATGTCATGACATTTGCGCAGTAGTAATATTTTCATATCGGCCCCGCTTCTGATCAACCCGCAGGGGAATCGAGTAGCTTTTCGAATGTACAGTCAGCATAGTATAGATTTATTTATTTATTTATTATTTATTTATTTATTTAATAACTTAAGTCTATCATTACAGGGTACCTAATGCGACAGACAAGAACGTAATTGGTATTATAATAGGAAAAAAAAAGCCATAACACATAAAACTTCTAAATAACTAAAGTTCCATCATAAAAAATAATATTAACTAACAAACTAAGTAAAACACAATACAGATATAGTGGCCTTTGTGAAATCATTGAGGGAGCATGTAAACACGTCCAACTTTAGCGCAACCAGATTGATAGTGCGTATACTTCTCGTCAGCGGTGCCTCTTGCAACAACTTTGTGCGAGCGGCGGGCACGGCCAGCAGCGGCGGCCGGCGGCGGCGCTGCATAAAGCCGTTGGGTACGTTCAGCGCCAAGGAGCACTGAACCCCTGGGTTGCACAACTCGCCTCTCAGTACCTTAATAACGTATAAGGCGAGGGCCACTTCCCGCCTCACCTCCAGCTTATTGTACCCTAACATTCCGAGCAGGAAGAGTGTGGGATACAACAAGGGATATCCAGGATAGACACCGTAAAGCTTTAAGTAAAGAAACCTGATGTACTTATTTTGAATACGTTCCAACATGAGTTTATACTTGGCCTCTCGTGGACTCCAAATTACTGCGTTGCATTCGAGGTGGCTCCTTACGAGAGCATCGTACAACGCTCGTATCGCCGAGATGTTAGTGAAGCTCTTTGCTACTCGCATCAGAAAGCCGAGGTTACGAAATGCTTTCTTGCACACACCAATGATGTGATCACGGAATGACAAATCGGTAGTTAGACGGACTCCGAGATCACGTACCTCCGTCACACGCTGCATTGGCTTTCCCCCGACCCCGTACTGGTGGAGCACAGGGCAGCGTGTACGGCTAATCGAGATGATCGTGCACTTGCTATCGTTGAAGTACAGTTTATTAAGTTCACTCCAGTGCACAACCCTATCGATGTCCTCCTGCAACCCATGACAATCCGAGATGTCCTTGATCACGCGGACTAGTTTTAAATCGTCGGCAAATAAAAGGCACGTAGAACCCATCACAACATCAGGAAGGTCGTTGATCATGAGGATAAATCCCAACGGCCCCAAATTACTTCCTTGGCTTACCCCTGATCTAACGTAATATGGCTGAGATTTACTACCCCCACAATCCACATACTGTTGCCTATCTCGCATATAGCTTGCAAAAAAATCTAGGGTATGTGGCGTACACCCAGCCCTCGCAAACTTCGTCAGCAGGATATCGTTGTCCACAGTGTCAAATGCCTTACGAAAGTCGAAGTATGCAATGTCAACCTGATGACCGGCGTCCAGGGCTGGGATTATAATCGTCATAAGTTGCAGGAGGTTCCCAGTTGTACTGCGCGCTGCTCGGAACCCGTATTGCGCCTCAGATAATTGAGCACTGACCTGCAGGTGCAGGGTCCTATGCAAGGATGCCTCGAAGACCTTAGCTGGTGCATTCAACACAGCTACCGGCCTATTTCTATTTCCACCTGTCAGGAAAGCTCTTAGACCTGAGAAAAACATTAAATACGTGGCACAAGGGTTCGGCCAGTGTCGAACGACAGTCTTTCAAAAGAAAAGGAGGTATTCCATCTGGTCCCGTTGAGCACTTCGGCGGTAGGCGTTCTAATGCCTTTTGAACGTCCCCTATGTCCAGATGGTCTATGTGTACCCTTGTACTGCTCGCTCCTGCCGCGGCATCCGCCGCAGTACAGTCTAATTTCGCCGGCTCGTGGTTGAAGACGGAATAAAAAAAGTTTGCGAACTCGTCGGCGCATTCCTGCTTCGATAGAGTCCGACCCTCCCTAACTAATTTCTGGGTGCAACCATTCGATCTCTTAGATTTCATAAATCGCCAAAACGACTTTGGATCTAACGCCAATTGCTTTTGTACTCGGTCCTGATATTGGTCATGAGCATTGACAATATCTATTTTCACTTTGGCTCGGCACCGAGAGAACACTTCATAATCCGCATTGGCCATACTCGACTTATACTTCTTATGAAGTCTATACTTTAAATTTATGTCGCGAATTATTTGAGGCGTGTACCACTCTGGGTAACAATACCGAGAGCTAACAAACTTTCGCTTTTTAATGGGAACGCAGCCATCTATTATCTGAGTAATTTTGTCATAAAAGAACAAAAGAACCGAATCCGACTCATCAATACTATAAATATCGCTCCAATCAATAGAGCCTAAATTATTATAAAGCGTGTAAAAATCGCCTTTGCAAAAATTCCACTCTCGCATGTCAAGTGAGTATTGGACTCCGTTTATACTCTCGCGCGGTGCACGGTTGCTACCTTCACTGGCGGCGGTAGGTAAGCTAGGTACAGTCACCGACATCGATACGGTCACCGCTAACGGAGGATGGTACACGTCTATAGGCTGAAGGCAATCGTCATCACACACCGCTCGTACCGATAATTTATCATGTACGGGCTCCCCGCACAACGCAAGATCCAGTTGTCTCCCGTCACAATTAGGTACTGCATTGCCCTGAATGAAATCACAATAGGCCATGAAATATTCATAATAATTGTTTATGTTAGTATTACTTGAATACAGATTAAAATCACCTAATACAACAAAATTGCCTTTGTACTTCGCACAAAAAGTTTCCAATAAATTAAACATAATTAAGTATTCATTCTCATCTGAACGCGGTGGGATATATACTACACAAAGGGCGAATAAAAATTTGTTATTTAAGTTAACCGTTGCGCACACCAGTTCAAATGAACGATAGATGATCATTTTAGTACCTTGTTACTTTCACTACATTGACGCAACTCAACTAGTGTTGTTAAATACTCAAGTTTTTGGAGTCTCGAATTCAAGAACTCAACTCAAACTTACGGGACTCCAAGTTCAAAAACTTTCGAGTCATAAGTCGAGTCCTTTTTAGAGTCTTATCGAGTCCTGTGGTCACAACTCGAGCCTTAGAAAAGACTCGAACGATTGCATCTTTTATAGTTTTTTATTCTTTAGGCGTGCCTCTCTCTTTCTACTACTTTTGAAGTTTCTATCCAAAGAACTGATTACAAACAATACCTACTTCACTGAGTAGGCACCTTACGTGTTTCTACAAGTGCAGTTGAGTTCTAATCATAATGATTTAAAAGTTTTTTTAACTCATTATGATTAGAGTTTTGTTTATACTTAGTCAACAAAACTCTCAAGTCTCTATAGGAGACTCGAGTCTTTATAGAGGACTCGAGTCTCTACAGAACACTCAAGCTTGGATTAGTCTAAAAAACTAAGTCGAGTCTTCGGAATGAAGACTCCAAAGACTCAAGTCTTTACCAACACTAATCTCAACTGTCGCAGTATTGTTACGTTAGTGTGACAAAGTACTAAGAGAGCATTCGTGGCCCAGCGGCGCCCGCGTACCGCGTGCGGTATGCGAGGTTAAGCAATGTCGGGTGAGGTCAGTCCTTGGATGGGTGACCGCTTTGAGTGGTTACTAACTGAGCGCTCCCGTGCTTTGGAAGGCACGTTAAGCCGTTGATCCCGGTTTCTGTCTATGATAGCAGTCGTTAAGCCAAGTTAGAGACCCCCGGGCGGCTTGAGAACGTCTAACAGTCAAGTTGCCCGCTCACTTGACAAGCCTAATCCCAATAAGATCTAGTTTTCCCCTCGGGTTGGAAGGTCAGATGGCAGTCGCTTCCGTAAAAATTAGTGCCAACGCCAACTCTTGGGATTAGGTAGCGGACCCCAGGCATCCTTCAGGATGCAACTGTACTGGGAATAACGCTAGGAGGATGAGTGTGACAAAGTACTGAAATTATCATCTACATTTGCTGTTTACTGTACGATAGGTGGATCTAAATGATTTAAAAAAAGTTAGATCTAATTTACGCATGCTCTAAACCATTGTGCTATAGTGGTTGGCGGTTAAGAAGTCAATCCTGACACCTGTCATTTCCATACAGTTTATTACCCCAAGGTGACTTTTAGGTTATAAACTCTATGGAAATGACAGGTGTCAGGATTGACTTCTTAACCACCCACCACTATAGTAACAACCACAAAGAGCAATATAATACAGGGTGACATCGGAGACGTGATCAGAAATTATTTGACTCGATGAAGTATTGATAGACAAACTCAATAAAGATGATATCACAGTTACTACTTGCAATATGGGACTATTATTTCTCAAATTATTAACAGAAAAAATAAGTTTTCATGCAACTTGGTCACCCTACACCACACGACGTCTTGTCATCCCTCATACAACGTGTGTCAAAAGTGATAGGGTGACCATGATTTAAGTATGGCGTTATTATTTTTCTATTCAAAATTTGAAAAAATAAACGTGTTTTATTCGATGTAACAACTATTGCATTGAAAAGGCGATCATGTGTAGAGTCTGAAAAATTAGCTTCTGATTACGTCTCCGATGTCACCCTGTATACTGAAATAGAGATAGATACCAGTGATATACACCGCATAGATCGTAGCGCCGTTGTGTATTTATTAAGAACTAACCGCACGACCGCTGCATCTCTGTCACTTCAATATAAAAAGGAAAAGAAAAAAAAAAAAGATCATCATCGTCACTACCCCGTAATTTTACTGCTACCTGAAATGAATGCTACCTTTCTAGGTAGCATTCATTTAAATGCACCTATATTTAGATTTATAGTGACGAGTTTGTACTGACTTTTGTTATACCACGTCTGTGGCAAACAAGCGTACGGCCCGCCTGGTAGTTATCGATCACCGTAGCCTATGGACGCCTGCGACTCCAGGGGTGTAAAAAGCGCATTACCGACCTTTTAAAAATGTATCCACTCCTTTCTTGAAGAACCTCCCTCCCTCGGACGCTCCGATTGTGGAATGAGCTCCCTGCCGAGGTTTTCCCGTCGGACTACAGTATAGGGTTCTTCAAGAAAGGAGTGTATAAATTCTTAAAGGGTCGGCAATGCGCATGTGACACCCCTAGGAGTTGCAGGCGTCCATAGGCTGCGGTGACCGCTTACCATCAGGCGGGCCGTATGCTTGTTTGCCACCGACGTAGTATTAAAAAAAAACCCCATACCGTAGTCCCTCGGGAAAACCCTTGTACTGACTCGACTGACATTTGACACTGATGGCAGCCGAAGCTTTATGATATTGCACCGACTTTGCACCACCAAACAGCAGGCGTATGATGGTTGCCATTTTGTCACTTATCGTCGTGGATAAGACGCCCGTCACTCTCGCACTTGTATACTTGTCAGAACGTGACGAATGTCTTATCCACGACGGTAAGTAATATAATTTTTAAGAAAAAAAAACCGACTTCAATGGGGGAGTCCGGTGAAAGATTATTAATCTTAGATGGTGCACTCTTAGATTCCATACAATAAAATACAAAAATATATAAGTATGTTTATAATGGTAAAAGACTAAGTAGCCTCAATTCCTCTTGAAATCATGGAAAAACCTTGCTTGCTTGACAAACAAAACGAAGAGAACAAATCGCCAAACGTTAACTACGCGTCGTTGAAGAGTTCCGTTCTGATCATCATCAGCAGTTCCACTTCATAAAATGTCACTTTTATGAATGGAAATGCTTGATTAGTTCATGAAAATACTAAAATCACTATTTGTGTGCCTTTCACATTTGAGGAGTTTCCTCGATTCCTAATGGATCCCATCATCAGAACTCGAGCATGACAAAAATCAATCGTGAAAATAGAACTTGCTTAACAAACACCGCTAGAAGAACAAATCGCCAAACGTGAACTTTTCGTCGTTGAAGAGTTCTGTTCTGATCATCATCAGCAGTTCCACTTCATCAAATGTCATATTTTTGTATGATAATGCTCGATTTGAGGATAAAAACACAAAAATCACTATATTTTGCCTTTAAGATTTGAGGAGTTCCCTCAACTCCTCATGGATCCCATCATCAGAACTCGAGCATGACAAAAATTAATCGTGAAAATAGAACTTGCTTAACAAACACAGCGAGGAGGACAAATCGCCAAACGTGAACTTTTCGTCGTTGAAGAGTTCTGTTCTGATCATCATCAGCAGTTCCACTTCATCCTATGCCACATTTTTGGATGCAAATGCTTGACTTGTTGATAAAAAGGCCATCCCATCTTAAAGGCCGGCAACGCACTTACAACCCCTCTGGTGTTGCGAGTGTCCATGGGCGGCGCTAATCGCTTACCATCAGGCGATTCGTCTGCTCGTTTGCCACCTATGTCATAAAAAAAAAAACTTAAAAATCACTATATGTTTGCCTTAAAGATTTGAGGAGTTCCCTCAATTTCTCATGGATCCCATCATCAGAACTGCCTTTTGACAAAAATGGGACCAACTTGGATATATATACATACAATAAAAAAAAAATTCAAATCGGTTAAGAAATGACGGACTTATGGAGTAACAAACATTAAAAAAAAAAAAAAAAACATACAACCGAATTGATAACCTCCTCTTTTGAAATTTTGAAGTCGGTTAAAAATGGCAACCATCATAGGCCCGCTGATATCGTACCGCTCCCGTACTGACATGTCAAGAAGAAGTCGCCTCGGGCAAGCAAAACGAAGCAATATTAACGAAGGAGTCAAATTACTTCATTTCCCGAGGTGAGAAATTGCCAATTGGGCCATGTCACGCGGGTTAATTTTCTCTTAAAACGACCTACCCGCAGCGAATCCCGTTTTCACCTGAAATAGAAATGATGACCGAGCGCCCGAAATATGAGATTGTATTATAGGGGAGAGATTTTCGGAGCCGCCGGCGCTTGGGGCGTGGTTGGGAAAATAAAAATAGGTCGAGTATCGGCGGGGCATCCATTAAATCATATTGAAGCTGGGGTGGTGATATCAGTGTGCATCGTAAATATGTATACTATTTTGGACCTTATGTCTGAGCGATAAAGTCCTAGTGTGTATTCATGTTTATGATACTAAAGTGTTTGTACATTTGATTGATTAAGCACATAAAAAAGTTGCTTAGAAGTGTAAATTCACAGTAGGTATCTTAGCAAGTTGTCTGTTGATTTGCCAAGTTTATATACGAGTATTGATGGATGGTAAGATCTGGGTTGATGCCAACACCGATATTTAGGAGGATTTCAGAAAAATATGAACATTTTAATATTTTCTCAGAATATTATGGACTTTTTGGGCGCATTTAACTCCGAATCAATAACGCTATAGATCTTGAAAAAAGAAGTCCCCAGAAATACATACAAAATTTCGATGTTGGTTTCGTTATCGCTATACCTACACAAATGTATGGAAAGATTAGAAAGTAACAGAAATGTTTTTGGAAGACTTTTTCTTCTTCTAGAATAATTTTGAGTCCAATGACCCCGAAAAAAACATAATTCTGGGAAAAATGTTACATTTGCTTTTTTTTTTAATTTCGCATTTTATTTAGTCCATATGCATATTTTTATAGTAGCGTTACAGAGACTTAGTTATAATTTGTCTTTTATTCGCACAAACACAGAAGTTAAATATGTGTCGGTCGATGCACGGCGCCAGTCGCTTACCATCAGGGCGATTCGTCTGCTCGTTTGCCTCCTATGTCATAAAAAAAAAACGAGGTAATAAAGTCCCTACTAAGTTTGGCGCTAACCTCATCGCACTTACAAAGAAAGACGGTGGAGTCAGGCCTATAGCTCTCGGTACAACTTTCCGACGCCTTGCTTCTAAAATAGCCGTCCGGCACATTATATCAAAATTAAAGTCTAAATTCGAACCAGTACAGTTAGGGTTTGGTACCAAAGGAGGATGCGAAGCAGCGGTACACTCCCTCCGCACCTTCCTCTCTTATTCACCTTCTGATGTTTTGGTTAAAATTGATGTGAAAATGCTTTTAATTCGATTAATAGGGAAACCCTGTTGTCAGAAACTAAACAAAACATTCCTGAAATTTATAATTATCTTCTACTTTCTTATGCAGACCCTACTAAATTATTATACCGTGAAAACGTCCTATCATCCGAAGTAGGCTGTCAACAGGGTGATCCTCTCGGGCCAGCAATTTTCAGTTTAGCGATAAACCCTATTATACAAAAATTGAAATCTAAATTTAATGTGTGGTATTTGGATGACGGGACTCTAGGAGGTGATGTAGACTCTGTTATTTCTGATCTAGTTACCATCAAGACCGAATTCCATAACATTGGTTTAGATTTAAATTACAATAAATGTGAGCTTTATATTCCGGATTTACAATTAAATTCTTCTGAAATTCAACAAAAGTTTAGCAATTTGTTACCTAACATAACATTAGTCAATAACAACTCTCTGTACCTCCTAGGGTCCCCAATTTTCGAAAATTCCTTTCCTATTTATGTACAAAATTCAATATCTTAATTCCAAAACTATGCAAACCGTCTCCTCGAAATAAGCCCCCATTACGCAATGTCTATAATAAAATTTTGTCTATTCGTACCTAAATTAACATATGTCCTCCGCTGCAGCCATTTTTGGAAATTCCAAAATATTTTATTACCTTTAGACGACCTTATCAAATCAACTTTAGAGTCTATTTTGAATATACAGCTCAGCGACCAGTCCTGGACCCAAGCATCACTCCCCATTCGGCACGGTGGTCTAGGGACCAGAAAAATTTCAAATGTTTCGCTACCAGCCTTTTTGTCCTCCCTCTACAGTTCAGCTTTTCTCATTGGTAAAATCTTACGGGGTCTCCCGTCAAACTTTGAGTTGGCTGGCCTGGAGGAGGCCAAGAATGCCTGGTCAATTGCTTGCCCGGGAAAAGATGTGCCGGACCATCCAAATTGCCAAAGGAGCTGGGACGGCCAATTGTGCCAAATTACTTATAATTCATTACTAAGCATTAGCACCGGACTGGAGCGGGCTAGGTTGCTCGCGTCAGGTGCTAAAGAGTCCGGTGAATGGCTACATGCATATCCTTCGCCAAACACCGGGACCTTCTTGGAGCCTGACACCATCCGCCTGGCAACCTCCCTCCGGCTAGGCGTCAGAGTCTGCACTCCACCAGGTGCCCCTGCGGCAGTGAAGTCGATGAACTGGGACACCATGGGCTTTCTTGTCCAAAAAGCGCAGGCCGCTTTTCTCGCCACGCCGCACTGAATGATATCATCCGCCGGTCTCTTGCTTCAATCAACGTGCCAGCCCTTCTCGAGCCAACCGGCTTAGCAAGAGATGATGGAAAGAGACCGGATGGGATGTCATTGGTTCCGTGGAAGTTGGGAAAGGTTCTGGTGTGGGACGCAACTTGCGTGGACACACTTGCTCCTTCCCACCTCAGCGGTACCAGCATTCGGTGTGGTGCGGCGGCTAAGGCGGCTGAAAACCTAAAGAGCCACAAATACAGGGATCTCGGACCAGAATATATTTTTATGCCTTTTGGCGTCGAGACCCTTGGCCCATGGGGTCCCAGTGCTCACCTCCTTTTCAAAGAGGTGAGCAAGAGATTAATCGACACAACTGGTGACAGAAGAGCTGGCAGCTTCCTCGCCCAACGCATTAGTATTGCAATACAGCGAGGAAACGCTGCCAGCATCCTCGGCACCTTGCCACGGGGGCCCAATTTTCTAGATATATTTTAGTTTAGTTTAGTTTTAATTTAGATATATTTTCTTTAATTTTTAGGTCCATTTTAAGATGATTATTATACGATAATCAAAAAAAAAAAATAAAAAAAAAATAAAGGAACCTACTTATAAAAGTCTAACGATGTATGCGGAATAATATTGTTTAATTAAGTATAATATATAATAATATATAATATATATTATAATAGACTGACCAGCGATTGGCCTTAATCTCACCTGATGGAAAGCGATGACAAGGTCTAAGATGTTGCTCGCTGGTTTACTAATAGCCTATTCACTCTTGTCTTGAACAGGCCCAGATTGTATTTATCAGGAAATAAAATAAAATTTTGCCTACATAGACATCGAAACAACTAATCCATAAGTCAACAAAAGGTCGGCAACATGCCATTGTGATTTTCTGGAGTGTCAAACTTCCACAGGCTATAGTAAACAATGTAGCCTATGGACGATTAAGACTCTATGACCCAGGCCATGTGCTCATTAAATTTGTCATCGGCATATAATATAATGATATTTCCACTACAATTATTTTTTGCGAATAAAATAATATTTTTTTAACCATAAAAAATATGATTACCTTAGATTAGATTAGATTATTTTATTTCATGATAAGGAATTACAATATAAATTTGCATACATGTCAAAATTATACGAATTGCTATCATGATCGTCATAACAAGGAAAATAATGATAATAATAGCACAATGTCAACATAGGTAAAATAATATAAACGATAAAAATTAAAAAGAAAAACAAATGCATCTTCCATTTGGAATCGTAAAGCCAGTTAAAAAATAATTAATGTCCATATAATTACATTTAAAATTAAATTGATTCAATACGAACATCAGTAATAATTATTTACATGTCCATATATATGTCATTATCAATTTGAGTTTGAACATAATTATTTATAACTATTTTATACAACGGTTTCAAACAATTTTACAGCCTGATGGTAAGCAGATACCGTACCCCATGGATGCGTGCGACTTCAAGAATCGCAACGCAAGCGCACTGACGACATTTCATTGATTTGAAGAATCGTTGCGTTGACAGCTAGAGACGAATGCAGGTCCCTCACTCCCAACACAGCACACGAATTAATACTCTCTGGTGATGACGTTACCACCAGTGCAGAAACACAACCCACATATCTAAAGAGGAGTAGCGGTACTAAAATGGGATTGCTCTTGACCAGCATCTAGCCAGGGGGCAACGATGAAGCGAGCTCACCCAGAAGATGCCTATTCACTCGTGCCCTAAAAAAGTCTAGATTATACATCTCTAACAATATTAAATTAGTTAGTGCTATTTTCATTCACAACTTATTTTAATTTAGAAGCTTAGAGATTATGTACATCTCTAAGGACTTAGGAATAATGGACGCTGAGAGACCATATACATCTCTGAGATATTAAATTTATATTGTATATACTTTTGTGTATTCGGACAGAGACCGTATATATACGTCACAATTTTTTTATATAATGTATTGTAAGTTTATTTTAATTGAATATTGTAAGTTTGTTAATCAGTATAGTTTTGAAATCATTATTATTATTGTCTACTTTTTTTAGTAGTGCAGTTCTGTTTTGAAAACATAAATATTATTATTGTCAATTAATTTAATTGTATAAGTCATGTGCTGACTTGTAAAAGTGCCAGTGTGGCCTATTTGCAGAAAAAAAAATGATTTTGATTGATTTTGATTAATATGAACTCGGAAATACAAACGCCGGCAGAGAATTCCAAAACTTAGATGTGGGTGGTATTATTATGACCCCGGTCTTGTATTAGGTAGAGGTACTTTTACAGTTTCCGTTCTAGGAAGCTATTAGAGGAATACAGTTGGGCTGGGCAGCATATGGGAAGCTTCGTCACGTGCTTGAATCGCCACTAACGGGGGACTGGGGGTCCCTTAAGTCTAAAGTCTTCGACCAGTGCGTCCTTACGGTCCTTACCTACCGGGCCGAGATGTGGACGCTTACAAAAGGCCTTGTCCATAAATTCCAAATCCTCGGAGTTTCTCTGAAGGACAGAATCCGGAATCAGGATATCCGATGAAGAACCAAGCTCACCGCGTAGCGCTCAGGATAAGTAACCTGAAGTGGCAATGGATAGGGCATATTTATAGAAGAGCCGATGGCCGTTGAGGCAGACGAGTTTTGGAGTGGAGACCGCGACTGACGCGCTCTGTGGAACGACCTCCCGCCAGTTGGACCGACGACCTGAAGAGAGCAATGGGAAGCGGTAGGATGCAGAGAGTTGAGGACCGGGTGTGGTGTTGCGAATTGGGGAAGGTCTATGTCTAGCAGTGGACGACTGCGAGCTGATGATGATGACTTTTTCAGTTGGGCTGCTCCAAATATGAGCGAGATAATGTCATTAAATCAAAATGATCAATGTAATACTCATATCCGACTTCTGCAAGACGCTGGGACATTGACGGAGAAATGTCAGGATCGCTGCAGCTCTACAGACCTCCCTAACCGGCATCTCGTGTCCGACCCTACTGCCCGCGTGCCTGGCTTTCATCTGCCTCGTAGGTACTGGGCTCAAATTAATAGGTTCCGAACTTCTCAGGGTAGGTGTGCCGAACTCATGCACAAGTGGGGCTGCAGGTCGGACACTAATTATACCTGCGGCCAGATCCAGTCAATGTCCCATATTACCGAGGACTGCCCGCCGCTTGCCATCCGGGGTGGTATCGCCAAGATCCACCAAGCTGACACAGAGGTTTCGAAGTGATTGGATCGACTGCCTTTTACTTTGTAGCACAACTGTGCACTTGCCATACGCAAAATAAAATAAAATAAATATTTCACCTCCTTGTGACTGTCGTCTAAATAAAGGCCCTAATAAAAACTTCATCAGTGAAAAATTATTTATACATGTCTTACTCATCAATGTTTTCATATCATTTTAGTGCGGCTAATCTGTACAGAATTGGAGTATGTCCAACTCCATTATAATCCATTAGACACTGTTATATTAAGAGGGTTATGTGTTTGAGTACATATAAACGCTCATCACAATGTCACGCTCCTTGACCAGGCGAGATTATTGCTGAAATAAAACAGTCTTCGTGAAGTCCAACATCCATACATACATACATAAACTCACGCCTATATTCCCCAAAGGGTTAGCAACACATGTCATTACTTATATATCTTCTTCATCTATAAACTTACAATAACTTAAAGTGGAAATATTATGTTTTTAATCTATTAGGTTTTATGCAATTTAAAGCTACCTGTTTCCTAAACTGAATTCCTTGCGTAATAATAAATCACGGTCAATGTTACTTGGATTTTAAAATTCTTCTTCTTCTTTGTCGTTCCCTCATGGCATGACTGAGGATCGTGACCAATCATGAAGCCCCTCCATACGACGCGGTCAAGGGCCATGTGAGTAGTAGTATTTTTAATTCCTGAATAACTGAAAATTGCTATTGAAATTCAGAGTTTATGCTGCGCAGAGCAATTACTTAGCTTTTAATCAGGAGATGGATTGCTAATGATCTGTCGAATCAACGAATCACCTATTAATAATTTGAAAATTTGAGGTTTTACTTATCTGAAATGTTTTTATTAATTTACAAACTAATAGAGTATGACGAGGTAAATATATAACTACAATTTGGAAATCAGTATCAACAAGTCTTTTGAACGTGTTTTTGTATTTTTTGACCAGATATTAAAGTCTAGTTTTTACCAAATAATACCTATTTAATAAAATTAACAAAATTTAAAATTATTTTACGTGTAATGGCCGTCACACGAAAACAGATAATGAGGTAAATATGGCAGACGGTTGGCAGTGCCTCCTATTGGCTGAAGGAATAGGTAGTCAAATTAGCCACTTTTAATCAATTTTTTTACAGATTAGCATATATTCTTTAAATAATTCGTGATAATGGCCGTGAATTGGAAAGCAGTACTACATGTAATCATTAATCGCTTCGAATTGAGCAGCTCGCATAATTATGATAAAACTTCACGTACAGGTAAGTTCGTTTTATCATTAACTAGCTTTTGCCCGCGACTTCGTCCGCGTATAATTCGTTCTCGCCTTAGAATGATTTGTTTTCCCATACAATCTTTCTCAAAGCTCTGGTGGACACCAGGAACTTAGGGGTGACATGTTGGAGAAGGAAAGCCACGAATAGATCGGACTGGAGATATTTTCTTGACCAGGCTAGCCTAGGGCCCACCCGCGGCTATAACGCTTCAGATGATGATGATGATACAATCTTTCACCCTTCTTTACACCCCCCTTAAAAATGATTACAGTCAATATGACATTCCCTAGAAATCCTATTGTCAAAACGAATGATTAAGTGCTTATTTCGGAATATCAAATGTACCGATTCTAGACGAATGAATCTCGTCAAAAACATTACATGTACATTGTACAATGGTAAAAGTCTCGCTACGCAGTTCTGCCGTAAAACGTTATCCCAACAGAGCGAGTTCTTCATATAAGTATGATGACCGTAAGCCGGAAGCAGAGCGGCAAGGCATGCGAGAAAATCACACAGAGCGGGCTTCTCATGTCAGGCTGAGGGCCGAAGGCCTGAAGCAGAGAGGCGAGACACGCGAGGCTGAAGGCCAAGCCTCCCAACAGAGTAGATTCTTCATGTAAGGTTGATGACTGAAAAGCCGAAGGAGAGTGGCAAGGCATGCGTGGCCGAAGGCCGAGCTATGTCGTCGCCGAAGATCCAGTTGCCATATTAATGAGGGTAAATTATACTCCATTCGTTCGTGAAACGTGATGCCTAGACATATATACAGACAGACAAACAGACACAAATTCTTAAAACTGTTGAAACAATTCCTGTTATCGATTCTAAGTATCCCCAGCCAACTTTTTTTTGAATATCTTCCATGTACAGACTTTCGACCCTCTTCTAAGTGTACATCTAAGATGCTCATATTGTCTTTGCTGACGATTGGGCTTCCCAGCGTAAGTGATCTCTTATATCAAACAGTTTTTATGGTGTGAAGGGTCAACAATTACGTAAAAAATAACGCAATACAAAATTAAATGGTACACCGACGATACAAAGTGTGCATTGATATGCATTGATTAAGTGTGCATATGAACAAAAACAATGCCAAAGTATCGCAAATGCATTTTGATGTCCACGCAAAGTAAAACTAATTGCGAAAAGGTTGTGCCCTAAAATAGCATCAACAATCAGAAGGAATTATGATACTTCGGTTTTGACACAATGAATCGTCAATTTGTTAACAATTCTGCTATGCTTTAAGTTAAATTTCTTGACACGCTGTTATACTCCCAATGAAATTGTAGAATGGCGTATGAGCATTAAACCACCCCGTTTTATGGACCTTACTTGCATCCCCGATTTAACATCCCTTTGATGGAAGATCATCGGGACAAAAAGTACACTTATAATATATATAAGTGAATCCAGATTAAATACCATTAGCATACAAATCATCTTAATCTGTTCAGCCGTTTTTGCGTGATTCAGTAACAAACATCTAAACTTTCGCATTTATAATATTAAGTAGTGGGATTATGGTATACTCGTAAAGTGAGTGCACATGAAGTGAACGGCAAAAGTAACATTATAATTGCATGTTTTGAACAGACCGTGGTGGCTGGCTCGCACACTGGGCAGCGCCAGCGCCGCGGCGCAGCGCATGCGTTTTTTTTTTTAGCTTTTATCTTAAGATTTCACCAATTTTGAATTAGGATGTTTTTCCTTTGTCGTCAAGTATATGCTTACTAATTTTCATACCTGTAACTCATGGATTATAGGAGTTCCCATACAAAATTCAACCCCTCTTTTTACCCCCTTTTAACCCAAATCTTCACAATTTTTATAGCCTAAACCTGACCGGGTATTTACTCGACAGATTAGTAAAGTTTTCATCAAAATCCGTTCAGTCGTTTTCACGTGATGCGCGTTCATATAAACAGACAAACAGATAAACAGACAAACAGACAAATGTTCTAAAAACTGCTGGAACGTGTTCTGTTATCGATTGTAAGTATCCCCAGTCAACTTTTTTTCGAATATCTTCCATGTACAGACTTTCTACCCTCTTCAGCTTTATTATATGTATATATAGATATACATATTGAAAGTAAAGTATTTATTGAAGGAAAAAATACTACTTTACTGCATAAAGAACGCTACGCATAGCAGCGTAGCATTGTATTAATTTCCTGACATTAATCAGAAATATATGTACGGGTATGTCCTGGACCCGGGTATGTCCTAAAACTACGACCAAGACCACCGGGGAATGGGCAGCAGCATTCCTAGAGTGCGGTGGAGCTACTGCGATCGCCAACCCGCATGCCAAGCGTGGCGATTATGGCATTTACCCCCCATGAAATTGGGGGAGGCCTATGTCCAGCAGTGGACGTCCTAGGGCTGATATGGTGGTGGTGGTGGATATGTACGGGTACAAACCCGAACATTATGGATTTTACTAGCTAAAAGGTGCAGTAACTATATTTTGAGACCATGTTATTTCTATCATTATTTATTTTTTACTTATGGTTTTTACAACATGCATATGAAATTTTTTTTACGTACGCATTATAAATTATTAATGAGTTAAAAATAAACAATTATTAATTGAACTTCTAGGTATAATTAGTATGTACAATTTTTTTCTAATTTCAAATTTAATCAGGTTACTTTACTGATGACAATTCAGTGTTCGCTTTTTTCGTTAAAAGGACAAACCTTAATTTGCCAGGACGTAAATTGAAAAAAAAAAAAACGTTTCAAATACCAACATAGCGAAACATTGTAAACCCCGCAATATCCATCGCACCGTCATATATTTCGGAAAAACATAAATCTGTCAAACTTACCAATAATGCCTACACTAACTACTCACATTTTTATTACTATTGAAATAGGATTCAAAATTGAATGACCGCTTCATTAGGGGGTGTATTATTAAATGTGTGCCAGTAGCTTGGTCTTTAGGTCGTTTATCACTTGTCAGTCCGGATAGGTTCTTTATATGTAACAGACGAGGGTTATAAATCAGGAGATTTGCATGTGAACTCTAGAATACCTTTAATCTTTGCAGTGAAGGCTTGAGTTGAAAGGGCTTTCGGTGAACTTTAAGGGTCTTTTATAGGAGAATTGATAATGGTGAAAGGAAAGGTTAATGGTCTAGAGATCACGAGGTCAATATGAAGTCATTTGTTATGGACAGGACTAGTAAATGCCTTTTTTTTTCTTCGCTAGAGGCTCTAAGTTACTGTGATATAAATAGGGAATTTTAGAGGCATAAGGTTATTTAAATTACAATGATGCTTAAGAGTTCGCAGTAATCTCGGTTCTCCATCCAAACGTAGTCTCTCTCTCATTTAAAAATCATGCTGGAATATTATGAAACTTTGTATACAGAGTGGGATCCGGCATATCTAGGCTGGAAAATAGTTTCTGTTGCTTGAAAATTTAATGGAGAAAAAATACAGCGGTTACTAAGGTTTTCATACAAGACATAAAAATCTCAAAAACTCGCTGTAGTTTTTCCATAATAATAATAAAATAAATATAATAAATTCTTGTAACTAAAATATAATAAATTCTTGTAGTTGATGAATTCTCATTACAACATGAAAAATAAAATAAACTCTTGAATATTTCATATATTTAATACATTTAAACAATATAGTTTCAACAATACTTATTAATTTCTAATTTATTATTTACAGTAAATAAGCATTTGAGCATAAATACAAGACTATAACTAGATACCTACATTCTGAGAATAGAAAATACTTCATTTGAAATAATTTTTAATTGTGATCTAAATAAATGTTATCATAATGACTTTCTACATACAGAGTGTGGCCTGTAATAGGAGCAAAATATTAAACGGTACGCTATTGAGCTCTGCAGTAATTATTTCCAAATAGTTTAAATTGGAAAAAAAGTTTTTTTTTTTTACGCAAATGTAGCTTTCATGTACCTACTTTTATAATTTACTGGAGTGATATTAATAACTGTTTATTTGAAAACACTTAAAATTGATAAAAAAAAATAACAAAAATGCAACAACGATTATGAGTCATAACTAGACGCTACCTCAAAATTAGCATTGACTGCCGCGCTATAATGTCGTGGTGCTAAGATCCATTACTTGGAGGTCACAACTTTAGATTGAAATTTCTCCCAATTGAAAAAAGGTACCTATATAATTTGCTCTAAGGATCCTTTACATTTTTTGGTCCTATTACAGGCCATACCCTGTATATCCAAATATACTCCCGCTCATAATTATTCAGGTTAAGCTCACATTAATTTTTCCATACAATTGTAAACAAAAGTGGTCCAATCAGAACCCTTTGACTCTTTTACATACTGGATGCATTTATTTATTTATTATATTGATCCTGAATTTGGCTTCGGAGACATCCTTTTTAAATTCAATTTCATATTTTTACAACTATTAAAAAATATATTATTTGCTGTTTCTACTTGAAATAGGTTTATGAATTTTTAAGCGCTTGTCTGCTAGCAAGTAGAATATTTACAAGAATATCCTGCTTACCATTTTGAAGCCCAGAAGAATCAAAAAGTTCTAAATCATCCATACCATTCTAGAGTTATCCCGTCCCAGTACAGTTGCATACTGAAGGATGCCCTTTTGAAGCTTGATAATTCAGCTAAATAAAAAATGCAAACTACACTGAAAACTGATTCCGACTACCAAGTCATAATTAGACTACCAAGTCTAATTATGAAAGTATTTATTGTATACAATTGGGTAGATAATTGTATCAATACCATAAAAAGAGACTAGGCTTCAAATATTCGAAACTCTACGATTTTTACTATCCGCCAAAAGTAAATAATAAATCAAAAGATACCAAAAGAAAATGAAAAAAAAAAGTTATGACGCTACATATGTACCTAAACGCAGTATTTCACGACCATAACAGGATGTTATTTATTTCCCATATACCCGTGGGTTCTAATATTACAATTTGACGTCACAATATAATATTCATTTGTAGGGTTTGCAAGGTCGCTGGTGGTGAACTAAGTTTGTCCCAATTTTGAGGCATATGTTGTGCTCTAATTGACAACATTTACTTTTTTTAAGCAGGCCTTTTTCCGATGAAATGCAAATAGAGGATAAAAAGTTAAGTAAAACCACATTTTTAAATTCTCGTAAATATCCCAACTCCATATAAATCAATCAATTTCAACAGTTCCTCATTCGAAAAGAGAGTAAGGCTGGGTTGCATCAACTTACGATCACAGACCGATCAATGTTAAATATGGCGCCGGCAGCTGTCATCCCATATAGACTTGTCAAACTTTCCATACATAAAAATTTTAACGAACACAGCTTACGATTACAGACGTTTTGGTGCAACCCAGCCTAAGTGACAAGTAAGGCGTCACAGTGTAACAAATCATACAGAAGCACTGTTACCAAGATTTTACTAAAGAAAGTGAACTGCTGTTCTTTTTGTGCGCTGTGACTGTCACAATTTCATAGTAATGACGTCATTACTACGATATGGGCTGTCTTCATATTTTGGTGAATATTTAGAAAACTAATAGCTACAAAATATAAAAAAATGGGGTTTCTTGTTACCAAATTAACGAAATGAGTTAAGATTTCATACTAACTTAAAATTTTGAAATGTTACCTAGCAATTGTAATTGGTCCCATATATACTTTTTATCCTCACTAAAAACTGATTCGAATGGTATTATTAAAAATCGGCCAAGAGCAAGTCGGGGCATGCTCAGTGTGGGGTTCCGTAGTATTCAGTATTTTATTGCTTTCAAAGGTACATTACATAAGGGGGTATATCGAAACAAGATCAGCTATAAGCCCTGCAAGGGCACTGCAATTTACATTCTTAATTAGCTTAATAACTAACTAAACTAATATAATAATAAAAAAAAAACAAATTCTCAATAATAATAATAAAAAATAGATGTACATTTACTGAGTTACATGAGATTTAATTTTAATATGTCATTATTATGTCCTGCGTGAGCTCGGAGCCGGTGCAAGCTGGCGAGAAATAGCGCAGGACCGAGAAAAGTGGCGTGCTCTTGTCTCGGAGGCCAGGACTCATTTTGGGTCGTCGTGCCAGCCTAGTTAGTTAGTTAGTTATGTCATTATTGGTTATTAAATTATGAAACCATCCCCTGCTTGGACTATACTTCAGTTGCTAAGTCGTTATTGTCTTGTAGGTATTCCTCAACGGTGTAGTAAATATTGTTTACAAGAAATTGTTTTAATTTTTTTATGAACTTGGTTCAGTTGGGCTCGTTTTTTATGTGGTTGGTAGTAAAGTTGCTCAATGAACTTACTTTAAAAAAGAAAACAATAACAAGCAACAGGGAATACCTTCGCAGCGTTTCATACGTCTTTTACTAAGAAGGGAAGACTTTTTACGATACGATAACTCAAACAGCTCAACTGATCATGTCCGCTATAGTTTTCGTTGATATATTTTTTGGACCCATAGTTCAAAAGTTAGAGTGGGGGGCGGGGGCGTGCACATTTTTTTCTTTTGGACTGAATATTTCCGAAAATATACACTTTATCAAAAAATGATTGATGAATACCTGTATTCATTTTGAAAGAACTATCCAATAATATCCCACACCATAGGGTTGAAGCAAAAAAAATTGCATCCCCACTTTCCGTGTAGGGGAGGTATCATTATTGTTTTTAGGGTTCCGTAGTCAACTAGGAACCCTTATAGTTTCGCCATGTCTGTCCGTCCGTCTGTCCGTCCGTCTGTCCGTCCGTCCGCGGATAATCTCAGTGACCGTTAGCACTAGAAAGCTGAAATTTGGTACTAATATGTATATCAATTACGCCGACAAAGTGGTAAAATAAAAAGTGGAAAAAAATATTTTATTAGGGTACCTCCCCTATACGTAAAGTGGGGAGTGATTGTTTTTTTTCATTTTAACCCTAACGTGTGATATATTGTTAGATAGGTATTTAAAAATAAATAGGGGTTTACTAAAATCATTTTTGATAATGTTAATATTTTCGGAAATAATCGCTCCAGAAGTAAAAAAAAAATCTCAAAAGTAGAACTTTATAAAAACTTTGTAGGAAAATAATTTTTAACTTGATAGGTTGAATAGTTTTTGTAATTTTTTCAAAAAAAAAAAGAAAAATGTGACGGACGGAAAACTACGGAACCCTACACTGAGCGTGGCCCGACACGCTCTTGGCCGGTTTTTTTAGATTTTATTTGACTTCTCAAATTTATTGTTTTTTATATCCATACCAAATTGCAGCTTTCTAGCACTAACAATCACAGAGCAAAGCGGATAGACAGACAGATCTGTAAGAGAAGACCTGTGCCCAGCCCTGGGATGTATATACAAGGAGGGTCATATAACTGGAGCAAATGTTTGAAAGAACGCTTCCTTAGAGGTGCCCAAATTTTGTTTTTTCAATTTTTATATTCGGAGAAATTTTGATCTAAAGTTATGACCTCTGAGTAACGGATCTAGACACCATGAGATTTTAGCACATCAGTCAATGCAGTGTTTGTGGTAGTATCAAGTTACGACTCATAATTGTTTTTACATTGGTTGTTTTCAAAGATAAATATGTTTGGTATTTATTAATGTTGTATTTTTAAAATAAAATTGACATTAATATCACTTCAAAAAAGTAATAAATATACGTAAAAAAAACTTTATTTCAACTGAGACCACTTGGAAATAATTGCTGGCCCGCTAAATAGTCCACCGTTTAATTTTTTGCTCCTGTTACAGGGCCCATCCTGTATATGTATAATGGTGATGATGAAGTGTATAATAAACTTTATGTACAATAAAAAATACTGATTAACTGATTGATTCCTGCAATTTTTTGGACTAACATTACTAACTTAGGTATTTCTTAAATATAACAAATTAATATTATATCATTGATATTTTAAAAATGAAATAAAAATCATACGTTTCGAAACAAATAAAAAGAAATATTAGGTTAATAAACACAACGTAAAAATAAGCTGTAAAGAAAATAACTACCAAAATTAAGTATTTGAAACTAGAATAAGTTTACTCTTACTTTAACAAATATTTAACACGTCGTTTATCAGAAGCAATAATTTCGATAAAAATATTTTTTTATACACTAAAGCGTCATTTGTCCCCATTTATAAACTAAAAGTTTATTATAATACTTTAAACTCTCGCTCTTTGTACACATTCTTAAAATATTCGTATACGGGTCTAACACGAGTTTAATTTACCTTAATGCAGATCTACCCTTCACATTTTTATAAACAATTGTGAGGTAGTTAAATGTTGTGGCCAACTCGCATCTTTTAGTGTTGAGGTGGATAAATTACCTTCAGACATTATATACCGTCCAATTACAGAAAGGAGGTTAAAAACTTTTAACAATAATATTAAATGTAAACTTGATTTTTTAAGTGTGGCTCATTCTGATCCCAATGTTTTTTATTCAAAATTGTTTTTTTTTAGTATTGAAAATGAGTTTAATGAATGTTTTAAAGTCAGAACAGTTGAGCGAAAGGACAGGGTGAGTTTAAGTGAGTGGGCTACGCCTGGAATACACAAATCAAGAAATAAATTGTACGAGTTATACGCATTAAGAACATTAAACAGAGACTCAGATTTTTGCGAGTATGTTAAATCCTATAGTAAACTATTTAAGCAAATATGTACCTATCCTAGCTAAATCCAAGTACTTTGCACGGAAAATTAGAGACTCGAACGATAAAATCAAGACCGTTTGGAAAATCATCAGCACTGAAACTGGTAAAATAAAGTCACGTGACCCTAAATTTAGTTTGCAAATAAATAATAAAAAGATAGAATCAGACATAGAAGTTGCTAATGAATCCGAACGTTTCTTCAGAAATATTCCCCTTGAAACAACCAGCTCGTTGGATTCATCCTCTTCTATGGCTGAGTCTCTTTTAAAAACAAATGTACCCAAATGTTTAAATGTTTTTTGTTTTAAATATGTTACCCCTCAGACGGTTATAAAAGCGTTCAGGACTTTGCATTTGAAAAATACTGAAGATCTTTGGGGATTATCAGTAAAGGTTCTATAATCTATTTTGGATCCCATTGCACCCCACTTAGCTTCGATATTTAATAGATGTGTAGATGAAGGAGTCTTCCCTGATTTAATGAAGGACAGTCGCGTTATTCCTTTGTTTAAGTCCGGATCAAAATCAGACCCCACAAATTTTCGACCCGTATCTATTTTACCTGCGATAAGCAAAATTTTCGAAAAAATTATGCACGATCAAATATTATCACATTTTAATTTGAATAAGATACTTCATAAAGATCAATTTGGGTTTACGCGGGGCAGGTCCACGATTGATGCAGGCACAACCTTAATTAAACATATTTTTTAAGCATGGGAGCAATTTTTAGACGCAGTAGGTGTGTTCTGTGATCTTTCGAAGGCCTTCGACTGTGTGGAATATGACACTCTAATTCGAAAGCTAAACCATTATGGTATAAAGGATAAAGCACTTGATCTCCTCCGGTCCTACTTGAACGACAGAACTCAAAGAATAGATATTAATAAAACGAAATCAGCGGGGTCAATTATTACAATGGGAGTTCCTCAAAGCTCTATTCTGGGTCCATTCTTATTTATTGTTTATATTAACGATTTGCCTTATTTAGTTAATGAAAAATATAAATTAGTTCTTTTTGTAGACGATACATCAGTTATATTTAAAGTTAAAAGAAACCAAGATGATTTTAGTGAAATAGATAATGTACTGTCGTCTATTGTTAGCTGGTTTACTATAAATAATTTGCTTCTTAATGCTAAGAAAACGAAGTGCATTCGATTCTCATTGCCGAATGTCCAGCATTCAAGCAGCGCACAGATTACTCTAAAAGACGAACTTCTTGGGTTTGAAGATAAAGCTGTTTTTCTTGGCGTGACTTTAGTTTCTAAATTACAGAGGAGTGCACATATTTCCACTCTAGCAGGTAGACTTAGTTCAGCTGCTTATGCAGTTAAAAGGATTCGTCAGCTTGCAGACGTTGAGACGGCAAGGATGGTATATTTTGCCTATTTTCATAGCGTCATGTCTTACGGTATTCTATTGTGGGGCAAAGCCGCTGACATCAATTCAGTTTTTGTTTTACAAAAACGTGCTATACGTAGTATTTATAATTTAGGATCACGCATTTCTCTTAAAGATAAGTTTAATAAAATCAATATTCTCACCGTTGCCTCACAGTATATTTATGAAAATATTATGTATACTCGCAAGAATCTTGACATGTTTAAATTAAATAGTGATATTCATAATTATAATACTAGAAATAAAAATAAATTAACTATTCCAGGATACCGCCTCCGTAAAGTGAATATGTCATATATGGGCAATTGTGTACGGTTTTAGAATAAGTTACCTTCTGAAATGCTGAAATTGTCAATGAATAAATTTAAGTCTAGCGTAAAACGACATCTTTTACAAAAATCCTATTACACTATAAATGAATTTATATGTGATAAAATATAAGTAGCTATAGTTAAGTAAAATAAATGTATTTAAATGACTTGTAAAAGAGCTAGTTTAAGCCTATTTACAAAATAAATATTTTGATTTTGATTTTGTGTATCCATATCTCCGTTGACAACTTGCTGGGACGTCAGTCTGCCGCGACCATGGACCAGTGCAACCCGTGTCGAAACGTCGGTAATAAATGTAAATAAACAAAATTTCGTGTTAGACCCGTATACGAACATTTTAAAAGTTTATTAATGCTATTAACTTTTACATATAAAATATACAAATTATACATACCACGTGATTAACCACTTAGAAAACTTCAGGTGTATTCGTCAACTTTCGTAATTTTCGTCCAAAGTTTGAACCAATTAAGTACACGTTATTCTCGCATCAATGAATACTTTATTATAATTAAAAGCTTCTTCTAAAACATTTTTGATTGCATACAAAATTCTTAAACAAAACAAATGAAATGTATAGATTTCCTAGGAAATGAGTCTAATATAATTTATTTCACACATTTCTGGGCGACTTAAGGAACTACATACATTTCCTAGGAATTGTATACAATGACGGATTACATACATAATATTATTATCCGTTAAATATACAGTGGTTTGACAGTTAAGTGTCGTTAAACCCTATCGGGTTTGTATCGACACAACAATCGTGGACAATAAAGTTAATAGACTTACTTAAATCAGCTAATTCATCGGAAAAAAACTGTGTCTGACACTTCTGACTGACTGACTGACTTCACAGACACACACACACACTCCTTGACACACTTCTTGACAGGGTGACAGGATTGACTGTCCGTATATTATGACGACCTGTTTAGCCTAGTTGGTAGTGACTCTGCCTCCGAAGCTAGAGGTCCCGGGTTCGAATCCAGGCCAGTGCATTTATTTGTGCATTTTTCACGGATATTTGTTCTTGGGTCTTGGATGTTTTCTATGTATTTAAGTATGTATTTATCTATATAAGTATGTATATCGTCGTCTAGTACCCATAGTACAAGCTTTGCTTAGTTTGGGACTTGGTCGATTTGTGTAAGATTGTCCCCCAATATTTATTAATATATTTTTATTATTTATTATACACTTTGTTGTGGACTTCACAGGCCTAGTAGTAGTGACCCATAACTGTTATAATATTATTACTAACATAATTTTTAAGCTTTATTGTAACTAACACTTTATGAGCCACGAGCTCCAAATAAACGTTAATTTTTTTTTTCAATACGTATCATCTATTAGGCATTAAAGTATCGATTTTTTTAGCAGGCTTTTTCCCGGTTAAATTATAATAGAGGATAAAAAATAATGTATAACCATATTTTTAAACTCTCGATAATGTCCCAATTTCATATAAAAATAGATTTTAAAGGTTCCTCATTCTATAAGATGAAGTGACAAGTAAAGCATCAGAGCGTAAACAATCATGCAGAAAAACTATTAGTAAGGATTTACTAAAGTAAGTGTGCTGCTGTTCTTTTTATGGGCTGTGACTGACACAATTTAGCCTTGTGAGGTCATATATACTCGTAGACCGTGGTATACTTTCTTTACATTTTCATGAATATCTTGAAAACGATAGCTATAAAAATATTGAAAAAATATTTTTGGGTTTTATGTTAACAAATTAACGAAATGAGTTAAGATTTCATTGGAATTTGGATTGGATTGGTGGAAATTTGAAATTTTGTAAATTGAAGTAAGGGACATAAGGACAATAATTATTCATGTACAGTTTTTTAAGAACCTTCTCTCTTTTGATTAGTGTAATAGCCCATTTAAGAAACAATATACATGTGCTTTTGTGAAATAAGACCCAAGAGACCGTTCTTACAAGAGTTAACGATGTAGTAAGTAAGAAAAAAATGTCCGTCTCTTTAAAAATTATATGTAAGTATAACATACTTTTGTTAGCGTGTCCTATAACTTTATTTACAACAAAAAACCAAAAAAGAATAGTACAAATTAATCTTAGCATAAATTTAAGTAACCTAGTCGCGTCATCTCTGGAATAAATAAAAGTAAAAATAAACACTTCCAAAAATATAATATAATTACAGCTACTCGTATTGACAGCTACTATATTAAACTAATAATAAATACTCACATGGCCAAACAGACTTACGCGACACTTACGCACTCGCCATCAGTCGCGTTTTGGTCTTCATGTTGGAATTAAAATAGTATCATATTGCTATAGGCTAACTATCCTCCATATTTCTGTTAAGAGAAAAAGTATGTTCTCTTTTTCACAAACACATATCAATAGTTAATGGAATCAGGCGTTACGTTCCGAAATTCCATGATAAATCTCTGGAAAAATATTCATTTGCTATTCCGGACCGTCCTAAGATCCGTACAAGGTAATCTACAAGACTGTAATACGCCCAATTTTAACATACGGATGTGAGGCACTGACACTTAAGAAGGAGAAGAAGCTCCTACTAACTGAAAGGAAAATCCTCCGTAAATTCCTTGGTTCAGTTCAGAGACCTGATGGCAGTTGGAGAATTCCAAAAATGCCGAAATTGAAGATCTTGTCGCGGAACCGAATGTCATCGGGGTAATGAAAGCATATCGAATTCGTTGGCTTGGTCATCTAAAGTAAATGCGTGCCGTCAAAATAGCTTACCTCGGCAAACCGAATGGGAAACGCCCGGTCGGCCGCCCCAGATACCGTTGGTCGATCTATGCGAGCTTCAAGTTGCATCGTGGTAGGAAATGACGCAGGATCGGGATCAGTGGCGTGCACTCTTATTGAAGGCCAGACACACTTTAAGTCAATTTTGTACTAAAGCAGTAACGCTGCTAACAAAAATTTCAATTTTTCCCTTTAATTTAACACTTTAAGACTGCGCAGTACGTTCGGTTCTCCATACAAACGTATTTATGCTCTCATTTTAAAACGCCAGACTAGAATAACATGAAACTTTGTATACACAATGGGATCCAGCGTATCTAGGTCGGATCATAGTTTTTGTTGCTTGAAATTATAATGGAGAAAAAATACAGCGATTATTAAGGTTTTTATACAATCCGTAAAAAATTCAAAAAGCCGCTGTATTTTTTTCTTTTACAATTTCTAGCAACAGAAACTATGATCCGACCTAGATATGCCGGATCCCATTGTGTATACAAATTTTCATGTTATTCTAGCATGGCGTTTTAAAATGAGAGCATAAATACGTTTGTATGGAGAACCGATCCACACCGATCGTACTGCGCCCTCTTAAGTCGCTGTGCAAAAGAAGTAAGAGAGTATTCCGGACCGCAGTGGTCGTGGTGCAAGCAACATCCCTGCCAGCGTCTGCACGTGTTGAGGTTTTGTCATTCTTGGTGATGGTATATTGTATTTATTGATATGCTCGCGCGTGCGGAAGGATCGTGGGAACTGGTCATTCTACGAGTGTCCTAATGGCCTCATTACCGTACTCCATTAGTATCGGAGTTTTTGTTGATTTCATTGGCATTTTTGATTATATCATGCGAGAACCTGGACCTATTAAATTAACTTAAAACGTCATCAAACTGAACACTAGGTTCAATCACGGTAATGAGGGCCGTGAAACACTCGTAGAGTGACTAATTGCATGCAAAAATACGAAGATGAATATATTGTATTATCACAATTAGACCTACATGTTCTTTAGCGGAATAGCAAAGGGATATTACTTATTCTAGAGATTTAATAGCATATCTGCTGAAATAGAAATGGTGAGAGTTCATGATTAAGACCGTACTATTTTGAACTGAACTAGTAATACTGATTTAGTACAATGTCTTCTATAGTTCGACCACTTAAATGAGACAGCGCGGCGAGTAGCGGGAGGCAGGATCCCGCTGCCCGCTATCCCTTGACGCCGCTCCCCTTACCTCTGTCCTCTGTCCCCTCGTGGGCGTAGTTTCTGTTAACCGGTAGGCCGATACATCACCGGTCCTGCGCCTTCTGCATTCAGTGAACACCCGCGACCTTTACCAGGACGTAAGTTCACCTTGTGGGGGAACAAACCACGCTGCGCCGCAAGGTGCGTGGTCGCCACTCGGGAATCTTTCTGCCCCAACGTGCAACGGCCATCGGTTCTACGTGTAATGTTCCCCATCCATTGCCACTTACGTTTAGCGATCTTTATACAATAAATAAATTACACTAGGACACTAAACGGGTAATTTTTTTTTACCAAAAACATAACTAACTTTAAGTTACTATTAAGTTAAAAAATAATAGTCAGATCTCAAAAGCTTTACAGAAATATTTTTAACACAAAAGGCTTAAACGTCTGAATCCCGCCTCCTAAATGTACTTGACAGTCTCGTTTGAGCCGATCCTTGTCTATCCAACCGATCTTGCACATCAAGATCCATCGCATCTTTCTTACAATAACTGCAAAACGCACATGCTAACGTATTCTTAAAGGCGTTTCTAAACTCCTTATTAAAGTACGCATAAATGAGAGGATTAAGTACTGAATTAAAGTAACCAGTCCAGAACATAATGGTGGTGACCACGTCTGGCACCGTACAAGTGTCGCACAGAGACGTGGTCACGTAAAATAGGAAAAACGGGAGCCAACATATGATGAATGCTCCCATGATGATCCCTAAAGTCCTAGCTGCTTTATACTCCCTCTTCATATTCAGGATATTCTTATCCTTTATGTCTCTGGAATGTCTCTGCATTAATCTGGTGTGACCAGCAATGGCCTTTTCTTGCCTATTAGCCTCTCTAAATATAGCAAAGTACGTGAATATCATGATTGTACAAGGTATCCAGAAAGACACGGAGCTCGATATCACAGCATAAGGCTTGTTGACAACCCATTCACAGGTTTTTGTGTTGTTCTCTCGATACTTTGCGTGCTCGGCCGTCGTGTAGTAGCCAGTGAATATCGGCGCGTAGGATATCGTCACTGGACTGAGCCACGTTGCTGCTAACATGATGAATGCCATCTGGAAGAATTTTTTTTGCCAAATAAAATCATAAATCGTAAACAAACAGTGCTACTAACAGTTATAGTGCAGTTATAACTTATAATTAATAAAGGCTATAGTCGGGTTTCCATAGTAAGTCGGCCCTTGGATCAATTTGACTCGGGGTGTTTTTTTGTGAGTACCTCTTATGGTGAAGAATATTTATGCTAAGTATCAACATCCTACTAGTGACGGTATTTGAAGTTTTTTTCTACAATGTATCTTTTTTCGGGATGTATTAAAGCGATTTGTTTCAAATTTTGAAATGATGTTCTTTATTTAGATATGCATCGAGACCCAAAAAAACTAATACTAATTGTCTTATATAAAAAAAAAAATTGGTTGTTTATAAAGTAGGTTTACGATCGAGATGTTTACGTGATAACGTCTTACTTCACTTGCACTTCACTTATACCTGCGATCGCGCTCGTGAGGTTTTGGTGTGACACAAGTTTCTGAACATGTCACCCGACTAAAACGATTTTAAAGACGTTATCACGTCAAAAAGAAAATTTGTGCATGATGTTATACTTAGATGGTTTTTTCGTATATCGTGAGAGTACAAACCTAAAAATATCAGTTTCTTAGAGTAATTAACTTGATTTAATGATAGAGTAATTAAGGATGTAAATTCATTGATATCAATTATATCATTCATTTGTAAACCTAATTAGGTGGTTGTATTGAAGATATTTTAATCTTTGTTGGCGACTTTTGGAAATTAAGTCTAAGTTACGTTTTTGGATTCAAATTCAAGCACCAGTCCTAGTTTTTTTAATTCATTCTGCAAAAATTCACAGTATGGACGCAAATAATTTTCCTCGCGCACAAATTCTTTATATCGCCATCTTTTCTATTTTGGTTCAAGATTGACAAGAGTGAATCTCTTTATAACCACCTCATAAAATGTATTTTTTTTCCATTCAATATGACATTATTTTACGATAATTAATTAAAGAGGAGCAAATCAAACAACATCATATTGTATTATATACGAAACAAATCGTCGTTTATTTTGCAAAAAGCATTTGATTACACGCACATTATTAGGTAAAATACCTAACGGCTAATCACTCCATGCATTCAGTTTATTTAAACAACTGAAATTACTATTTTTATTTTCATCAGCAATGACAATACAATGTTTCAAACAATAGTTTTACATTTGCAACTAAATTATTATTTACAACGAATAAATATCTAAATTCACCTTTGGATGATAAATATTACGAATATTAATTAAAGAGTCAATATACTTCAAACATATAATAATAGTTACTTTGTGATGTAACATTGCTTCTAAGTAATACTAAATATTATAAAACTGATAAACATTTTACCAAAATTTTAACATTCTAAGCTATCACAGTCCAAAATAGGATGTAACAGAAATACTTAAAACAAATTAATTTGTTATAAAACTAATCAAATAAAGCATAACACTGCAGACATACATAATATAAACACACAATTTTGATGATATTGAAAATAGTGATAGCTCTAATAAAAATATAACATTTAGTTGCCGCTTATTTACTACTACTTGATTGTAATTAGTAATTATGTAACTGACGTCAAAGAAGATATATCCTTTCACATGAACTATCAATGTGAAACATTTCAATACTATATTCCACGGTTGTTACCATTATGCTATTATTGTATTTAAAGTTACATAATATTGCTGTGACGTTAACATTCATCTATATCGTTAACCAGGCTAAAGGATTTAGCTATTTGTACGAGAACTGATAAGTACTTAATGGTACATACGTAATGAGATTTGACAGATATTTACACATTAGTTTCACATTTATGCATTGACTACAAAATACTTCAAGCTAACACATATTATATGTATATTGTTTGAGTACACCAAGCTATGTTAGAATTTAGTTCAAGATGATTGAAATTAATAACAAATTTTATAATGGACGGATATCAACCAAATATTTATTGATTAAGTAAACAAGGTAAGGTGATATAATTAAATAAAAAGTATATTAAAAAATATATATACAGACATTTTAAGTAAGTAAAATAGCTGTATTTATACAGAATCATTTTAAGCTTACATCAATTTCTGAGAATGTTAAAATTTGTTAATCATTATGTAGAAAATAAATAAGTAACAAAATACGCTTTTTCAGAGATATGATTGTTTGTTAGATCATAGTACATCTAAAGAAGTCACAACCATTTATTATTACTTTTTTTTACATTTACAGCCAATACGCGACCTTTTTAATATATTATTGGCGAGAACCTTTTACGCTTGGAAATATTCTTAAAATGACATACCAAAAGTTACAAGGATACTGCTAAGTTTACTTCTTAATTCTAGGAAATACAATTTCCTTAAATATTCTCAATGATAATTCACTTTCTAGAATACACATTTAATTTGGGCGCAGCTCTACAATTGATGCTAAAATTTTGGCTATTAATATTTTATTAAAAATTCGTTATGTATCTAAATTTAACTTCGAAATCCTATTGTTTAATAATATAATTTTTGAGCCTTAATTACTTATTCAAAAGGAAGACACATTGAATTTACATTAGCGATTGTTCAAAGAGGGCAAATCAATGCGTAAATTTCAATCTAAATCAATCACTAGGCTGATACAGCGCATATATATGTATTTTTTGAACGCATTTAGTAATAAAATAAAATAGTTTGATCAATATATTTCACAAGCCGAATACCTACAATTTTAGGTTTTTACGTAGCTTGGTAATTTTTAAGCTATGTTTATTTAACGAAAGCTTAACAAAAAGTTGTTACCTTTATGAAGACTTTTTTTAGATTTAAATATAAAAGTAAAGTTTCAATAAAACCTTCAAAGAAAAAATGGAAAATAAAATGTAAAGAACAAAGGAAATTAATGGTAAAACGTATTTATCCACTATGGTATAGGGAGTTTTCGTATTGAAAATACGTTGAAGGAAAGCCAAGATACAGAATATTTGCTATTAGTTAGTCATTTTATTATTTAAAAACCTACTAAGTTTAAAACAGATTTATATCGACACAACACTGACACACCAAATCTAACGGATTTGTTAAAAAGTTAATTGTAGCACATCGATAATTATTTTAAAAATCGTTTTTTTTTTCTATTGAAGCGTTATTTGTCCCCATATCTTTACCGTATCTTCCTATTAAAATTAAAGTAAAGTAAGTCTATAACTAACGACTGTGTATTACGTACTAATATCTACATCATGTTATACCCTACAAACTTATTTATATTATTTACATTTTACAACTAGATATAAATGAATGTTTTTAACTTCTTCGTAGTGTACATAAATAAAACCGGATATTTAGAATTTCAGACATTGGTATTATCATAATATATGTCATAAGTACTTAAACGAAACTTAATAATTTATTTAAATATTACTTCATTGAAAGTACTATGCAGTCTATCTAATATCTAACTAACACAAAACAAAATTGACTAGTTTGGTTTTATTAACAAAACTCGGTAACTCTTTAGAAATAGTTAAATTCTTAATCTGATATTTTTCTACAATCAACAGAATCCATGCCCATCAGGTATTTTAATTAAATTTTATACTTAATATCATAAAATAAAATAAATGTTGTCTCGAAGACTTAATTTAGATTATTAATTACTAAAATATTTACATTTTGTATATTTATTAATCTATTTATAATATCCTAAATTTTTCCTTAGTATCATTTATATCGAACTTTATAATGCTATCATTACCCTCTAACCCTAAAATTTAAGTAAAATACTTGTATTGATTATACCTCAATTAATATTTACATTTTTTTGCTTTGGCTTGTATTAATGTTCAACTCCTTATTAGGCCTCAATTTTTTATTTGCCTATTTGACATTCATGAAATATAATTAATTTCTTCAAGCAAATATTATGCAAAATTGTTTACAGATACTATTTACTAGGTTAATAAAAGTAATTCAAAATGAATATGTACGTTGATGTCAGATCAAGTCTCACAAAGTCAGTATTTTTTGTGCATGATACAATTTGATCCTACACTTTTGCATTATGAAACTGAACTAAGTAATCATCCTAGAGTTTTCCCGCGGATGTATACTAAAGGAGTCTGATGAAAACAATTGCCATCTGGCCCATAGGGAAAAGTAGACCTTGTAAAGCAAGAGTGAATAACTGCTACTGAACCAGTGAGCAACATCTTCGACCTTGTCATTTCTTTCCATCAGATGAGACTAGGGCCAATCGCTGGTCAGCGAATTATAAAAAAAAACAGTTTCCTCATAATATTTCACAGAAAAGCTTTTGTCAAAATATTAAATAATATTTCGTATTTAAGTCTTTTTGGAAAACTCCGTACTATCTACGCTTCAAACGTACAACGTGCAGATTTAAAGTGGAGTGCATACTCGACTACAACTTATTAAATTTAATTTAATAATATTTTTCGATCTGATACTACATGATCAAGACTTTGATTAGGTCCTAATTATTATATAAACTGTTTTTTGTTATTAACAAATAAAAGCAAATATAATGTAATGAACTATGGGCAAAATTATTTCAAACGTAAGAACTGTATATAATATTATACTCTACATTACAATATCTTTCTTGGGTTTAATTCCCTACTTATCCTAACTAGTAAAATACACTGACTTTAAAGTCATTTAGTTACTAAAACACAGAATTAACTCTCAGTCACGGCTAAACTAAGTACACTGGCCATTCGTTGACAACTAGGTTACACACTCGTAGCATTACAGTTCTTGGTTCAAAGTGATGCCAAATCAGAGGCACGTCTTGAAGCAGCAGGCACCCTAAGGTTCGCTGAACCTCGTCTGTCTAACCTCTCCATGGCATCCAGATCCGAAGCGTTTCGTTTACAAAAACTACAGAACGCACACGCTAAAGTATTCTTAAAGGCATTTCTAAAGTCTCTGTTGAAATACGCGTAAATAATTGGATTCAACGCTGAATTGAAATAACCGGTCCAGAACATGATAACTGTTAACACTTCTGGATACGTGCAACTCGTGCACAATGCTGTCGTGATGTAAAATAAGAAAAAAGGAAGCCAGCAGAGGATGAAAGCTCCCATGATGATCCCTAAGGTCCTCGCGGCTTTATGTTCCCTCTTCATTTTCAGTATATTCCTATCTTTGGTTGGCGTATTAGCATTTAAATGCAAAGCACCATTCTTATCACCGACTTCTCTTGAATGTCGATGCATGAGCATAGCGTTACCAGCTCTAGCATGTAACGCTTTCTCCTGTCTGTTCGCCTCTTTGAATATAGCAAGGTACGTAAAAATCATGATCGTGCAAGGTATCCAGAAGGATATTGAGCTGGATATTACGGCGTATGGTTTATTGACTACCCAGTCACATTTGTATAGGTTCTCGGGGAGGTTCCGCTCATCTAAATGCTTTTTCGTTGTGTACCAGCCCATGAAGATTGGTGCGTAGGATATCGTGACTGGGCTTAACCAAGTTGCTGCTAACATGACGAATGCCATCTGAAAGCAAAAAGTGTTTATAATTTCTTGTCCCATTTTTCTTAACCCGTAACAGCATCCCGCGTCCTTTCTTCCTCTGTCCGCATGCATTACTTGATGATCACAGGATAAGGTTTCATGCACTAGTTTTACGACGAAGCAAATGGGTTGAATTTCTTACGAAATGTTCTTTTTTATAAAGCACCTTTAAAATCATTCCGCATGCCCGCAAAAACCAAACAAACAAACAAAAATCATAAGGCATCAAATACAATCCTATTCAAATGTAACACAATTTTATTATTAAGTTAAAATTCCAAAAAGAAATCAACTCAAGTAACTACGCTAAAAATAAAAATTAAACTACTATAATCCATTTTTAATTCCATTTTTAAATTGTCAAGGATAGCGTGTAACGTTGAGAATTACTATTCAAGCCCACAAATTTCTAGACTCCGTAAAGCATAAGTTAGATACCATTTGTGGCCAGAAAGCAGCGGAGCCAAGCACAAATCATTACTGCCGTCGAGGTAATGACCGTGGAAATTAGAACAGTGAATTTTGCACAAATTGGGTCAATGGTGTACTCCTACTTGTCCTTTTGCCAAGTGCATTCGCTTTCAAATTACTTGGTAAAAGATAGTTCCGCAACTATAAAGTAATATCTATGACTATTTTACTACCGCAACTACATAAACATTATTCTAAATCTAGGCATTTTAACCAGCCAGTATGTTAAATGAAAAAACAAATGAATGTGAATGTTACGGCAAAGCAAAACAACACCACATTAGTATATGATAACGATCAACACAATTACCTTTTTAGTCATCTTGATGGGGTATTTGAGAGGCTTCACAATAGCGTAGTATCTGTCGACCGATATGCAACAGAGATGCAATATCGAGGTGGAAGTGAAGTAGACATCGGAAGAGTTCCACAGGTCACAAATGACGGCACCGAAACGCCATTCATCGTAGAATTGGACGCTGAAGTTGAATGGCATGACCACCATGGCCACTAAGATGTCGGCAAAAGCCAGTGATACTACGAAGTAGTTTGTGATGACGCGGAGTTTTCTGTAAAAGAAGGAATATCAAAAACGTTAAATATTGGTACTCTATGCTGACAGTAGGATAAAGTTGATACTTAATTAAACTTAAGTCCGGCGCCAGTTTAAGAAAGTAGCTATTCTATTATGTTGTAATATAAATTGAAAATCATAAAACTCGTGATATTAACAATAAAATGATAATCAAAACTTTCTCCTAACGGATCGAAACTTTATTGATCTACCCTTACAAACAAAAATTATAATTGAGAAACCGTAAAGATACACTAACAGGGTGCGATAGTTACTTATGCTTTGAGCGCTGATCTAATTGAAGCAAAAGTGAGTTGAGATAAAGACAAAATTATGGTGGCCAAGTGGTCTGATAGCAAGCAGTTTCTATCAGACCTATGATCTATGGATGTAGGAGATATATGGATGCTTGCGATTACACCAAGACTACAGGAGCATAGCACAAAAGAAAGTAGTGGCGTTATTATGCCATGCTCTGTACGGCCACTTTACTTTGCTCGGTTTGACTGCTCCGAATATAAGAGTGGTGATCTTCCGCTGAGCACTGGTGCTTGTGTTGCCTTTGATTTTATTGATGACAAACTTGACGATAGTAATGAAGAGAATAATTCACCTGTGTCTCATGACAGACACGATGACGAGCATATTGCCGAGCACCGCCATGATGACGATAAGCAGCAACACGCCGACACGGAGTTTGAAAAACACGGCCCATTCCTCGCCGCCGCCGGTAGCATTGCCGCTAGCGTTGCCGCCAGCGTTTGCGCTAGCGTTGAGGAAGATTTCATTTGCCATCAGTCGTCTGAAATTTTTATTAATCGTAAATAAACCCATTTACAAATGACATGTACATTATTAACTTAAACTTATAATGATATTACGGTTTTTATTAATGTAGTCAGTGACATCTGTACTTCTAAAGAGAAGTACACACAACAAACAAACGTATAAGACACACAAACAAACAACAAATGTATAAGACCATGAAAACTAATCTTATCTTGGTTTTTTTGGAAAATATTGTTGTTTTACAGGTTTCTCGCGTACTTGTACAAGTAAAAATTAACAATAGGTAGTCATCATCATCATATCAGCCGAAGGACATCCACTGCTGGGGGAGGGGGAGTGTCACAGTGACCGGTTCAGCACTACCCGTATCCAGCGGACCTACTGTGTGGGGGTCTACCTACCTACGCTGCGCCTTCTGGTACGTGGTACAATAAAACCTCAAATCAAACCAAACTACTTTACCAAGAAATTTAGGATAAGATTAATGGAATAGATACATTAGATAAAAACTATACCAAAAAGTTATACAAAATCGAAAAAGGCAACGTCTAGGTCTGAAGCACTTCTCTTAGTTTTACTTGGTGTAGAGAGTGAGGACTGGACAGTACTGTTGAAAAAACAAAGGAGTTTCAAGGTTGGACTCCGTCGTCTGACCATTTAAATGAATTGTTATTATATATACGAGTATATTGTATTTACTCAATTGTCTTTAATTTGACTTAAACAGTTACGTATGACATAATAATTGACATATTTTACTACTTTGATAAAAAAAGACATTAAATACCACTAAGATCAATAAAATCTTAAAACAAAGCTAATTTTTGCATTCATAAGAAGAGTAATATAATTTTTCCTTTATAAAATTTCTCGGGAAACAATCATAAATAAAAACCCCTTTTTCGTACATTTTTTATATTTAGCGTTGATTGATTTGTAATCGTAAATTGGTGCAATCCGCCATGAATCTGGTTAATACACACTCTTAAAACTATAATGTATACACAGTTTTTTACTTTCTGTTTCCAAATCTCACATAAATTGACATCGTTCACGGGACAATGGTGACCCGGGCCTTTGGGTGGTGTGCGCGGTACCGAAGTATCAAATGATCACCACAAAGCCAAGACGTAGAGGCCCTTTCGAAAATTTAATGAAATGCAAGGGATACACCGAGTGGATGCTGTCCCTGCCTGTGTCATGGGCATGTTCAACTTATTATTATTGACACTATACTTGGATAAACAATATGCAACATCTAGGATACAGATGCTTCCAACTCCAGAGATGTCTCTAAACATCCCCATCCTGCTGAATACTGCAGCTAAGTTATCATACAAATACTAAAATTTGCCTTTAGTGAGAATCGATCCTGGGACAGCTCAATTTACAGGCAGTCATCAACTGAGCTAACCTAAAGCTATACATACTTATCACTTATAAAAATAACGCAAAGAGAACAAAAGAAACCCTCTGCGTAATTCACCTTTATTACCTTTTATTTTTCACGTTTTATTTTCGCTCCTGAACTTTCTTCCAAAACTGCGTTGGAACTTCTTTGCATCATTACGTGCTCTTAAACAATCCTTTTCAATTCTCGCACCATCTTTGGATTCCGTTTTTTCTTCACTGTCTCAGTTCTAATGTTCTCATAAAACTTCTTAACATACATGTTTACTTATGCCACTTTCATTTTTCCGTTTAATGTTCACATTGAGACGTAGCGCGTTGGAAACCCGAAGCCCCATCCTCACGGCATTTCTGTAACAAGGAAAAATGTGCGAAATAAGGACAAAGTGTCGTGATAAACATTCGTGTGCAAATATATTTCAAAAGTAATATCGCACGCGACTGTGGCAATATTGCTTTACTGCCAAAAGGGAAAACAGAATTACACCCCAGAGTCTTCGTTACTCTGATGAATGTATTGTCAGAGATCTACTATGTTAAATCAAGCTTAGCGTTTTCTGCTTAGTTTTGTTGAAAGTTTTAGAACAGGAACATGGTCCGTCAGTCTTTTCCCTTTTATAGGTCTACTGTCGAACTTGAATAGTACCTGCCTGGCGCGCGGTGCAAGAAATGAATCATCAAAGAGGTAGTGGAGTTGGGAGCGGGATAAGTCCCGCCCTCTTAGCCATCCGCTACCCTCCTAGTAGGCACGGGAAAAATATTGATGTAGGTACTGAATATGACAAAAAAAATCCTTGATATCTCGTTCGTTTGTATTAAATTGTAAAGTATCACACTGATTCGAGCGTGAGCGAGTTGTTTTCATTTCAGCTTGGACAAAAATGATTTCATAAATATTATTTCCAGATGTCCGGCTGTTCTCCTGGTCGTATTTCTCAACGGATTCCCTGAAATTTTGTGACCGCGTTTGACAATTACCTACGTATTATGGATTCATTTTGTAGATTCAGTTATTGGAACATATTAAATGATTCATAATTTTCAAAACGGTGAAATCGGGGGGCTTGTAACACAATATCGTCTACAGCAACACAATATTAATTCTATAAGAATAATTACAAAACACATTATCAAAATCACTTTAGCCAGCGTACGCTCAATCTCATAAAAATATTATAAATGTAATGTTTCATATTAAAGAAATCTTTTTTCATTTAAGAAAATATATGTCCACATTTTCAGATATTAACTTGTATTGTTAATACCTAATGAACATTAGTTCTCTCTTTTTCCATTGAAAGAGTTGGGATGAAAAATTCCTGCATTTATTAAACATCTAGACGAATAAACTCCATAATAAACTGTAGCTTATGCTGAAATATTCCAATTAATATTCCTTCAAATGTCAACCATTTCAATTACCAACGTTAGAGAGAAATAACGACTTAATAAAAATGTTGAATGTTCGTTCCAATTTTTCGTTTGACATCTAGATTATTACTCTGAAATTCTTGATTTTTTTTTCGTTGAAGCTTTCTCTTATTTAAGTCTGTAGGTACAATTATTGCCCGTGAGTATTTTATTAAATAAAAGTTCTTTCTCTTCTATTCATTTTTAATTTTAATTTGAAATGCAAATTTAATGCCGAATAGGTCGTACAATTCAAATGTAAATATGAACATAAATTTTATTTCTCCGGAAATTTAAAAAGAAAAATGTTCTTTAAAACTTTGTTTATTGAGCTTTTAACGTATTTTAATTCGGCCGCAATATTAAATGATTGACCTTGTTTGCGTCAAGTTGATTTTGAGATTGTTAACGACAAACAGTAGGTCTGTCCATGGGAATTTTTTTTTTGTTTGTTTTTAGCACCCTCATTACACGTCACTATTAAAAAACTTTATTACTAGCATTACGTGTTAATTTCCATCATTCTGTATTATATCAAACATAACACTGAATGGATACACTGAAAAACTTAAATACATGGTATTTTTAAACTGAGCTCAATTGTAATAAAATTACAAAATTTTCAAAAACTGACGGGACAAAAAAAATGTCTGGAATTATAAAACCTGTACACAAAATTTTACGAGAATCGGTTGAGAAATGCGCCCTATAGATGAGAACATCCGGACAGACAGACAGACATACGAAATATTTTTTGTCGAAAGCTGAAAAGCAGACCCTTCGCTCGTTTCGCTCGCTCGGTCAAAAATACAATCAGTTTATCCTATAAATCTAAAATGAAATAAAGTAATCGAATATATATATATATATATATATATATATATATATATATATATATATATATATATCAACACAAATAAGGTATGGGAAAGAATATAATAGTGTTAATTGATTTTATTCTAATTTATGTAGTTCCACCAGAAAATAATATTCATGAATTTAATTATGATTCATATTCAATTAGATAAAACATCTGGACAAGTGGAGCTTAATTATATTATATTAATCACTTATCTTGCCCCTTAACCGGAACCAGCACTTAATTTAGCATGGCTAATTAATTTAATTATTCATAGTATTATACCTAAATTAATAACGTATTATCTTGTCGGTAAACTTCTATACAGCTAATAAATACAAAAAAAACACCAAACAGAAAAATCAACGACAATATCAACGTTTCCACGCATTGCATTTCCCTGCCTCCGCAATAATGTACTATAATGTTACCTTTGAGACACATCCTTTTTATGTCACTTTATTATTGTTTTTTTTATATTTAAATAAAAAAAATGTAATACCTGTATGACATGAATATCTTATTGAAGCGCTAGTAGCGCAGAGGCATCCGCGTACCGCTTGAGGTATACGAGGTTAAGGAGTCAGTTCTTGGATGAGTGACCGCTTAGAGTGGTTGTACTGACTGAGAGCTCCCGTATAAGTATATCCCGTATAAGTTAAAAATGAAATGTTACAAAATACACGCGTATTAAAAACCACACGAAAAACCCTTTATTCCCGCCTTGCGTGTCGAAATGAAATTTGCTCGACGCCTGTTTTCACACGAGTGAAAGAACGAGATTTATTTCCACTGAATTTTTTTCATTGAATTGTCAATCAGTATATTTTTTTTGTATCATTTTTATTAAGTAAGATTGTCAGTTTTTTAAATTGTATAAATTCATGCTTTGACATGTAAAAGTGCCCTTGTGGCCTATTTGCAGAATAAATATTTGATTTTGAAAAAAAAAAAAAAAACTGTAAAAGGGTCAGATTTAAATTTGTAATCTTTCGGTGTGTTTTTACAGGCAGCACGTTCATGGTACAAGTAAATTCACGTCAAAGGGTATGATTATTCTTTCATCATATTTACTTTTATTTTAGCAATGCAATGAATGCATTTACAAATATTAGGATTTGCCTAAAATTTTACCGGCACTTGGTAATTAATGGACATATTCTCGGTAAAACACATGGACACACAACGAATTGAAATTGATGTGAACAGATTAGAGAAAATACATTTTTTTATTTTTAACGGGCACCAGTTAACATCGAAAATAGCGATGCGGATTTCATGTCAAATATATGCCACGTGGATTGGACAAAAGCGTAATTCAGTGTACAGATATCTTTTCACTTTGTTAACGTACATAATTACATATTTAACTTGAATACGGCAACACCGAAAAGGGGTTAGGTGTTTGACCTGTTTGTATATCCGTTCCTATGGCCGTTCGTAACTATTCAACGGCTCAACCGATTCTATTATTTATTTTTATTTTATTTATTAGGAAGGTACACTTTACAGACATCATACAACACATGGTTCAGTTAGCTCGCGCGTGTTCAGTAGCTTATAAACTAGCATGATATCCAAAACTAAGTGCACACAGCTTGATCAGTAAATTAGCGCATATTTGCCTATGTGTACAACATAGTGTCAAGTCGACCAACACAGATCAGGGTTTTAGATTAAGATCATACATGTTCAACATTCTATAACAGCTTTGTCCTAATCTATTTTGGCCAAGTCGACCCAATGATGCATCTACAATCTACGTTTCGATTTAACACAAGTGACATAAGCATGATCAGAGGATATGCAAATTTTTATCTACTAATAAACTGTGAATTTGAGAATTATAGGCCTTTAGGAACGAACTTAAATATACCTACAGAGGGTTCAGGTTTAGGCGTTAAGCGTAAATCACGCGTTACTTACGAGGGAGGACGGGGGGGGGGGAGGACGATGGGGGAGCAGAAAGGAGGATGACCGCCAAGATCCTCCTGAATTTAGTAATGCGTGGATCAAATATGTCGATACGAACATTGACCACAGCCAAGTCATTATATTGTCTGCACATTCTGGTGATTGGGTTATAGAAGGAAGTATTGTTTTTGTACACCTTCAGAGAAAAAACTTTACATGTACGACCTCTAAAACGAGGCGTGTTAAAAGTTAGAGTTGACAACAGAGCAGCTGAATCTATTTTGGAATGTAAAATTTTATGTAAGTATAGAAGGTCGCACATTTTGCGACGGGCTTCCAGTGTGGGAATTCCAAATTTTTTAAGTCTACTAAGGTATGACTTATACGTGCGACCAAGGTTGAACCTGTAAGCAAGAACCTTTAAAAAATATTTCTGTACACCCTCTATATTATTGGTGTGTACAGAATAGTGTGGAGTCCAGATCGGGGAACCATACTCAAGGACACTTCTGACTAAACTAAAGAATAGTGTTAGTAAACTATTAGGTTTTTTAAAACCCTTGGTAGTTCGAAAGATAAAGCCCAGTAATTGTCTGCCTCTGCCAACCAAGTATTCGTAGTGAGGTCGAAAGCTAAGCTGATCATCAAAGAGGATCCCAAGGTCCCTAACAACAGATTTCCTATCAAGAGCCTGACCCTTTAAATCATAATTATATACGAGTTTATTCTTTTTATTTGAGAAAGATATAACGTGGCATTTGGCAACGTTAAGATACATATGGTTGAGGGAACACCATTCAGATATATGTCTCAGATCATTCTGCAACAATAAGCAATCATTAATATTGGTTACAGTGTTAAAAACCTTAAGATCATCAGCATATAGCAAGCAGGGACAAGATAAACGGTCAACTAGATCGTTAATAAACAGCACAAACAACAGTGGGCCGAGGTGGGATCCCTGAGGAACGCCTGACGTTATAATAAGTTCCGGAGAAGTGTATCCATTGATGGCCACTAGCTGACTTCTATTAAGAAGGTAGGATTGAACCCAGCGAAAGAGGTTACCGTGTATTCCATATTGGACTTTAATTTTGTGACAAAGGATAAAATGGTCAACCTTATCGAACGCCTTAGAGAAATCAGTGTACACGGCATCAACTTGACCCTGTGAGGCGAAGACATTGCATAGATAGTGCTTGTATTCGAGTAGATTGGAAACAGTGGACCTATTGCTAACAAAGCCATGCTGCTTATCAGACAAATATGGTTTCACATGATTATAAAGAAAAGTATGCACTGTGGATTCGAACAGCTTGGCAATACAGGAAAAAATGCTTATAGGTCTGTAGTTTTCAACGCACGATTTATTGCCTGATTTGTATATCGGAACAATATATGCAACTTTCCACAACGCTGGAAATACCCCGGTGCCAAGAGACTTGTTGAAGAGCAGGCATAGAGGAAAGCTAAGTTCTTCACAGCATTCCCTGACGAAAGAGGCAGGAATACCGTCTGGACCTGCCCCCTTATTAATGTCTAGAGATTTAATTTTCTCCACTAGATCCAAACGACTAACCTCCACACTAGAAATGGAGGCCCTGTTACTGCATTCCGCAGCGTGGTTAGAAACATCAGGCAGACCATGGTGTCCAAAGACTGATCCAAAATACTCAGAAAAGAGATTACATACACCTTGACTATCCGAGGACGAGCGCTGGCCGTATGTCATGGTTTGAGGAATGGAAGCAGATATTTTTTTGGACTTTATGTAACTGTCTATTAAATGATACGTCATTAGATTCGTCTTGATGGCGCTCGGTGACATAAAATAGTACGTAATTTATTTAATAATTATTATTTTGTCACGGGTAGGGACAACATCCGCTCGGCGTACCCCTTACATTTCATTAAACAGTCAATAGGGCCTCTACTTGTTGCCTATGTGGTACTCGATGGTACTTTGTTGCCTCCGTACTTCGGCTCCGCGCACGCCTCCCAAAGTTCCAGGACATTATTGTCCCGTGAGCGAAAAATACGTACAATTTATAATAAAATAAATAATGTTGAAATTATTTAAGCAAATAGGCAAAAAATTAATAAATAATAATATTCTTTATTGCAACACAAATACAAGAAGTACTTTGTTAAAATATTTGGCAATATTAATAATGGTACAGGTGATCCTATCGATTCAAAGCTTAAATAATGCTTAATGTATGTCCAAAACCACTACCTCGTTGACATTCTAGAGAATCATCATCATCACCATGTCACCTGGAATAAACCGTAGCGCATACTATAATTTCAATCATCATCTTTACGAAAAATCTAAAAGTCAAATATTTGAAAATAACTCAGTATGAATATTGAAGTCTTTTACTATAGCAAAACAGATTTAAGCATGGCAATGGACACAACTAAAACGCCGGGCGCGGTTAATTTTATCATTTTGGCGGGTAGATTCTATTGACTATATCGCATATACTTAGGTATGTTATAATATGTGGAAAAAGTGTCCCGATATTGAGCATTAAAATAATGAAATCGAGAAATGTCACAAAAAAGGTGGGATTCCGGGATTTTAGTATCTTCGTATACGGGATTCCATTCCAAGGCACTATTTCGGACATAATTTTTTTTAAATACCCAATGGTTTGGAACAACCCGGGGTTCGGCGATGCTTTAAATATTTTTTGAATGTCGTTTGAAAATAAAATAAAAATACGAGTACTAAATTTGCGTGTAAAAACTCGTTACACAAGCGCGTGTTATTCGTGTTTAAATTAATTAGCCGTGTTAAAAATGTGCATGAAATTACACAGTTAGAGGCTAACTCGTATCAACAACATAATTAAATGTTGTACAACATTTTCCGGTGGACGTCAGTAAGTATGAAATTCCTGTTCAGTATTTTAAAGCTGACAGTCCATTTACCATTTCTAACTAACGGACAGAATAGATAGACAAAGATACTCTCGCATTTATAGTGTCCTCTTACGGCGTCGGTATTTCCGGAAACATTCAACCTCAATGTCTTCAAGGTAGGGCGGCGCCTTCGAATTCAGTACTGCCCCACTTCTGCACATGGTATTACTTAGTGTTGGTAAATACCCAAGTTTAAGAGTCTCGAATTCAAGAACTCGACTCATACTTACGGAACTCCTAGCTTAAAAGACTGCCGAGTCTATTGAGTCATGAGTCGAGTCCTTTTTCGAGTCTTATCGAGTCCTGTAGTCACAACTCAAGTCTTAGAAAAGATTCGAATGATCGTATCTTTTATAGTATTTTTTTTACTAAAGTAAAAAGGTGTGCCTCAAAATACTTGAATCTAATAGCAAAGACTCACTTTTGAAGTTTCTATCCAAAGAACTGATTTCTACAGTACTTACTTCACTTAGTAGGCCGCGTAACCTTACGTGTTTCTAAAAGTACAGTTGAGTTCTAATTATAATGAGTTTAAAAGCCTTTTTTTTTACACTTAGTAAACAAAACTCTCAAGTCTCTATAGAAAACTCGAGTCTTTTTAGAGGACTCGAGTCTCTACAGAACACTCAAGCTTCGATTAGTCTAAAAAACTAAATCGAGTCTTCGGAATGAAGACTCCAAAGACTCAAGTCTTTACCAACACTAGTATTACCACTGCGCAAAAGTAATAATGACAGTATTTCGTCAAGTGAGGCAATCTCACATCAGTAAACTAATAATAATAATAAACGTATGGCATTTATTTTCGAATCGTGAGGTCTTCGAGAAGACAAATACGGTTGCCAGTTTTTGTTGCACTTTTAGCACCACTCACGGGTCACGTGTAGGGTAACAATGGGTACTCCCTACGGACAGTGCGGACGTAGTGCAACTTCGACCCCCCTTGTCAAGTGAGTGGTCATCTTGACAGTAAACTCGCGTCCAATAACAAAATGCATATCACATATCGCTCCCGCCCCGCCAAGTCAGAAAGTCGCCTAACAGTGAACGGGCAACTTCTGGGTGAGCGTGTCCCATCTTAGAGCTTGTCATAACTTTCCATCTGATTAGACTAGCGTCAAACGCAAACCCATTTTTTCATAAAATGAAACAAGTGAAGATGGATTCGCAAACAACAGTGTAACGTTAGAATCAGAAGGAAAAAAATAGGTATCATAGAAATTTCACATTTATGAATACTGTCAAGTGTGCGATATTAAATAATGCGGCAACCACATATTCATAATCGAAAGGGCAGATAAGCTGGGTTTTTATTAAAAAAATCGCAACTTAAAGGCAATGACTTAAGGTTGATTTTCTTTTAGCTTATACAAATGGGATTTCACTCGATAGTTGTAAACCCTAATCCATTAGGGTAATGTAAGCAGCTGGAGTTTTTTGTATAAACAAATATATCTTCTATGATGTAAATTGCCTTAATATTATGAAATATTGAATGATTACAGCCAGTTTTGAAGTAATGTAAAAGAAAATTTATGAATTAGAGTTTTACATTTTTTAACTCGTAAGATGATTGGTTTTTCTTTTGTTTCACTACAGCGTAATGATAGTGAAGATCATTTCTGCAAGGTGTAATAATATTTTATCTATAAGTATATAGTGCATCTTTTGTCATTTGATAAATTCATACTTACATGTTGAGAATTCGATCCCCATGCAACGATGTCCCAACTATTTAAATTGTTGTTACAATGAAATAGGCAATAATTAATCATTTTGAATTTATTACCGGAAGGCACAGCGTGGGCAGGCCCCCCACAAAGTGGACTGGTGATCTGGTAAAGGTGGCGCAGGACTAATTGTTGTGGAACACTTTGGGGGAGGCCTATGTCCAGCAATGGACGTCTTTCGGCTTATATGATGATTTTTATTACTGGACTGACTAGTTCTATGAGACTATTGCGATTTGTGTAAATTATCCGCTAATAAATGTAGGAGTGGCGCAGGAAAATAATGAATAACGTAGAAAAATCTTCAATTTATTTACAACTTTATTAAAACATCGTTCACCGTTCAAGGTTTCTTTCATACCGAATCATACGTCAAATCATTCGCCATTCCGAAACAATTCAAACTACATTCGAACGTCCTTTATTCATCATCTAGCAGCCAGCAGCTTACACAGCTATCAAAAAGTACCAATCCCATATATTTATTTATTTATTTATTATTATAACCACCTGTTGTTTTATTCTTCATATTGTAATTATGTACTTGGATTATATTATGGATTCTATTTTGGTAATTTTATCTTGACGAGAAATTTATAATAGCATACTGCTGATACTTTGCAAACGTCTGCGAAGAAATTCAAAACTGTAGGTAACGTCCCCAACCCGCACTAGGCCCGCGTGGAGACAACTGTCCGTTCCCTCTCCCTGTACCCAGCAGTGGGACTTATATTGGCTGATGAAGATCTCACGGTTCGTAAATAAATGCCATACGATTAAATAAATAAATGAAGAATGATGATGATGAATGCTTGAAAAGGTGATAAAATATACATACCTAGCCTTAAAAAACCAGTACAACATTTGCATAATATAGTAAAGTGAATAACAACATTGTAGTAATAATAAGTATTGTATAACAAAAGCAATGCAGGAACACGCTATTTAAACTTATTTAGGCCAATTGAGTCCGCTTGGATACAAATAATCTAGATATGAAACTAAATTAATTGGGTGCTGCAATAACAAAAAGCTTTCTGAAAGAACGCCGTCACTAGTCAAGCACAGCGCCATCTATTTTTCCATACTGGAACCACTAGATCTCTTAATTAGTTATCATCATCATCATCATGTCAGCCGAAAGACGTCCACTGCTGGACATAGGCCTCCCCCAAAGACTTTCACAATGACCGGTCCTGCGCCACTCGCATCCAGCGGACACCCGCGACCTTCACCAGGTCATCAGTCCATCGTGTGGGGGGCCTGCCCACGCTACGCCTTCCGGTACATTAATTAGTTATAATATAACATTTTAACGGTTAGTTTACTTTGCTTATTTTAATAGTATAATTACTTATGGTCTTATCTTGTGGGGATCAGCTGCAGATATTGAAACTGTTTTTATTTTGCAAAAAAGGGCTATCCGAGCAATTTATAAATTGGGGTCGCGTGATTCATTAAGAGAATTTTTCAAAGAAATAGATATTCTAACCCTGCCGTCCCTATACATATTTGAAATAATAATGTATGTTAGGAAGAATTTGGGTAATTTTCCAACAAACGCTGATAAACCAATAGCCACGAGAAATACTGGGAAGTAAAGGCGAAAAAGTCGTTCTTGGGAAATTGCATCAAATTCTACAATAAAATTCCTAAACACATTACTGAACTTAGCAATTCTAAATTCAAATCTGTAGTAAAACAAACACTTATTTCAAGAGCATATTATAAGATAAACGATTACATCATGGATAGGGATGTTTGGCAGTGATAGCGTCCTGCACGGGTAATTTATCGCGAAAATATATTTTCTACTGTAGCATTGTTATTTAAGTAATTTTGTAGTAGCTGACACTGTAATTTTATATTTAACTATACAATGTATATTGTTTTGAAAAAATGACACCTCGCCGAGTTTCTTACGCCGGTTCTTCTCGTGGCAGAGGTATATTTTTCCGAACCGGTGGTAGTTTATTGACGTTCATAGGTGCATGTAATATGCCTAATTTGAAGAATAAACTACTTTTACTTTTTTTTACTTTAACAAAAATAAAAACGATTTCAACCAAGTTAAATAAGTCCATTTGTCACGCACAAAATTGCATTTAATGCAAATTTAAGACTTACCTATATGGTTTTCTCATGGATGCCATTGTCAGAACTGGATCAGATTAATATGGGATCGCACGGGTAGCACCAATTTTCAAATAAAAATTATAATCATTAAAATCGATATTAAAAAAGTTATATTAAAAACATACAATCGAATTGAGAACCTTCTCCTTTTGAAGTAGTTTACGATTAATCAATAGAGGTCGCTATAATTAAAAACTGCCTTGTTACAAACGATCCGAATTTCCAGCGGACACCCGCGACCCTTACCAGGTCATCAGTCCACCGTGTGGGGGGCCTGCCCACGCTGCGCCTTCCGGTACTTGGTCACCACTTTATTTATTTATTTAATGTCAAACACATGCAAGTTTACAGTTACACACCAAAACACTTACCCCCTTATTCATAAAACTTAACAAACCTCTGATAACTAAAAGTTGTTTTGTCCCTTTCTCACAAACATAAATGTCAAAGTGACAGATAAGGAGAAACCAACTTTAGCGGCTTGTTAACTAATAAAGGCTTGATGGACGTTTATGAATAAGGGGGTTTCACTTTGCGGACTTCGTCATTTCTGATTCGATCTCGCAGAGTAACTCCGAGCATAGCCCTCTCCATCGCTCTTTGAGTTACTTTGAACCTCCTTTGAGGCCCATAATGAGCGACCACGTTTCAGAACCGTAGGTCATCACTGGCAACACACATTTGTCGAAGACTTTCGTCTTGAGGCACTTAGGAATATTGAACGAGAAGATATTCGCGTCGTCTCCCAAACACTGCCCAGCCATTATTATATCTCCTTACTGTAATGTTCTTTTTAAAGTCAATGCTTTCTGTATTGCATGCTGGGTTCACCTGTAATCGGTGGTGCAATTAAATTTAAGCTATGTGTCGTTGTGACACTAGTGATAATGATTGTTGTTGCCACTTTTGGTGATCCCAGATTTTTTCAAATTTCAATATTACAAAAAACCGATTAAAAAAATTAATCTACAAAATTAACGAACCTGCTCACAAAATTACACGATAATCGGTTGAGAAATTCGAACCTTAGAGGAGAACAACCGGAAATCCTATATCCGGACAACTGGACATACGAAATGATTTTTGTCAAAGCTGAAACGAGGATCTTCGTTTATCTCGGTCTATAAAATAATAGTCCATACCGGTATCATAGTGCTTATTGAAATGACTGTAATGAGAGACATGCTTAAGTTTTCTGCGTACCTACTAAGTCGCTTCCAGTGGCTATATTCAGCTACATATTGCTCCATGAGCGCCGGACGGACTCTAATGCGCAATTTCCTATTTATTTCGTCCAATCAGAACTTTTGAATGAAACTGGGGATAAATAGGGCGTTATACCCATAAGTGCAGTGAGCTCACTGTTAGTTTTTAAAACTGGTTTTTGTAGCTTAAAAGAGCACAAGTTTTTTTGATGGTGGCAAATACCGTAGCCTATTTAATAGGGAGTATGCATTTTGTTATTTTTTAAACGATTATATAAGTTAATACAAATGAGCAAACAAAAACAAAAATAAAAACTATTATCATTTTCGGACTACCGAAACGTTGCCATTTTGGTGCGCTTATTCTGTGACATCACCGTGCACACTGAGCGCAATATTAACTGTATACATATTATGTATATGATGTGTCACAAAACAAACGCAGCTAAATGGCAGCTTTTCGGTCGTCCGAAAATAATAGTTCTTTATATGACTTAAAAATATATAGGTAGTTTTTAAGGTTATTTGAAAATGAAAGTGAAATGAAAATAGTTTATTTAGGTCATTGACATATTTTTACAATAGGCAAGGTTGGAGCCTCCTATTAGGCATTTTTTTTAAAACAAACAAAAGACATTTTTGTTACTGACATAATTTTGAAAACAGATATTAAAATAAATCATATGTATTTATTTAGCAAAGTTAACCAATTAAGAGTACTATAGCTAATACTAAAAATTGTGTGTGTGTGTGCGTGCGTGCGTGCGTGCGTGCGTGCGTGCGTGCGTGTGTGTGTGTGTGTGTGTGTTTGTGTGTGTGTGTGTGTGTGTGTGTCTGTGTGTGTGTGTGTGTGTGTGTGTGTGTGTGTGTTTGAGTAGTGTACGAGTATTTATGTTGCGACGTTAATAATAGATACTTGTTTATTTTTATTATTAATATTTTTAGTGAATTATCTCCACAAACTTGTTTTACTTACAAACCTGCCCGAAAACAGAACAAAGTGAGCTAAAGTTTGTAAAGACATTCTCAACAATACTCTCGACTTTCAGCCATTGAATTAGTCCTTCTTAACATTAATTCAATATTTTTAATATTAATTATAGAGAACACTAAATTATGTTTCAAAAACAACCGCGACACAATGCAAATAACCACCAGCACCCACATGTTATATTATGTAGGTACAAATGAGTTGTTGACAGTAGACGCCGAGTGCTCGGTGACATCATGTTTGATTCTCCCATATAGGCACGGAGCGTTGCGTTTTTGATACTCATATGTGAAAAAATTAAAATAATTTATTCATGACAAACAATTGAAAATATTCAACAAAAGAAACAGAAAGACATACTAACATATATATGTACATATAGTTGCGCGGGGCACATAGCACGCAGAACCGATGGCCGTTGGGGCGGAAAGGTTCTCGAGTGGCGAACACGTACCGGAAGGCGTAGCGTGGGCAGGCCCCCCACACGGTGGACTGATGACCTGGTAAGGGTCGCGGGTGTCCGCTGGATGCGGGTGGCGCAGGAACGGTCATTGTGGAAGTCTTTGGGGGAGGCCTATGTCGAGCAGTGGACGTCATTCGGCTGTTCATATAGTTTGCCATAAAATGGTCCCGCCTCAGCATAATGCTGGGTCAGGAGCCAGCGCTGGTCTTCCGGCGAGACCATGTGCGAGGAAGTTTGCAAGCAACTTTTTAATGACTTCTCAATTAAAATACAATAAAAAACAAATATTAGTATATAGGAATATGTCTATACCAATCATTCATCACATTAGCCGAAGGACGTCCACTGCTGGACATAGGCCTCCCCCCAAAGAGTGCCACAATGACCAGCCCTTTTTTTTAGGGGGGCAAAATGCGTTACGCATACAACCCGGGCGCAGGGGGTGACCCGAGTGGTTATGTGGGACTCCCGTATAGGCTGATGAGACCCACGGTGTACCCACTAAAAACCCCCCCGTCTGCCGCCTCGCCGCCTTGTGGCGAGGTCACGGGAACGCTTGCGCACACATCCGCGAACCCGCCAGCAACAGCCGCTCCCAAGCGGCTCCATCGCGGATGCCCGGAGGCCCTCCACGTCAGGCACGCCAGATGTTTTGGCGTGCCTTCCTGCTCGACCTCCATCTTGTACAGTAGCAGACCCCCCTGAGTCCGCTACAACGAGGTTATGGGTGCAGAAAAAAAAACTTCCGGCACCCGGTGGCGAAGCAGGTCGGTGGTTCCGCCACGAACCACACCTCGGCCGCAGAGGATAGGGAAAGCATTCACCTTCCTCTGCGGCCCCACCGATGCCGTTTTCGCGGAACGGCTCCGCCAAGTTCGCAGGGGGTAGGGAGAGTGGCGCACCGAATTACCAACACTCCTCTCTCCCTGCGATCCCGCCTCGGCCACAGAAGATAGGGAGAACGGCTCACCACAATACCGACACTCCTCTTCTTCTGCGGCCCCTCCTCAACGCATCCTCAGTGGGCTAGCCAAGCCCGCTGGGAGCGCCCTCCTCGGGCCAGCCGGCAGCCCAAACAGGCCGGCCTTGGGTGCCTCTTAGCTTCACCGTGGGTGACCAGTCCACGGTTACTAAGCACCCCCGCCCCGACAAGGCAAGCACCCTCGAGGGGGACAATTACCAGCCCTGCGCAACCCGCAACAACCTTCTGTAACAATTAAGATTTAAGCGTTATACTCCCCAGAGTCAGGCCTTCCATCCCGTCAAATAGGTGTGGTTCTGGATACTCAGTAAGGATTGGAATATGCTTGAGACTTAGATCTAGAATCTGCGAATCATATGTATGCCTGCGGCAAGGATGTAGACCAGCTGGGACGATATGGCTTCTGTTGACGTAGAAGCGCCAGCCGTTAATATCGTCACTATCAACGATTTCGAAATTAGGCGACGCGCAGAATTTGACGCTAAGCGTGACGAGCTTAAGGCCAGACCACCTCCGGCCATGCCATACAACTATGTCGGAGGGGTGCTGACTTGCAGCGAATGAAGACGCACATTCGCTGCAATCATTGGTTATATCAGTCACCTGAGAACGCACCAGCGACGCTCTCAGCAGTGAAAAGCAGTCGCTGTGGCCGACTACGGCTAGGAGATGATGATGATGATCAATGACTTGGTCCGCCGCTTGCTTGCCACGGTCTACATGCCCACGACCCAGGACGACCCGCGACCTTGTGTAGGCTAGGTAGGGCCCTTGTGTGGGACGCTGCTCCCAGGCCGGTGCTGCAACCAACCAGTCCCAAGATCTCAAGCGCCGCGAATATTAATCTTTATTAAGAAACTATGAGTTTACGGCGCTCGCAGTGGAGACACTGGGTCCCTGGTCAGCGGATATAAAGACCTTTATGAGAGCCCTGTCGTCGCGGCTGGTTGACTCTTCCGGGGACCCAGGGCTGGTACCTCTCGCTGAAAATGTATCATTTGATACAGAGAGGTAACGCCGCCAGCGTACTGGGTACCATGCCGCAGGGAGACCTCCAGATGGCTTATTATTTTTGTATTTGGGCACTCTTCGCGCATTATATCTGGCAAAATGACAAAGTGGAGTCCTTTTCTTTTCCTTCAGTGCATAAATCTGGAATCTGACTGACCACGGAGAAATAATCACCGAAAACAAATTGGACGCTCCGCTCAACATTTGCAACCAGCAGAATGCATTGTATACCTACTTAGTAGTTGTGCTAGTAGTCTTTGAGTAAATCGGCTGTGACACACGAATCATCAAGTTAATAAAGGGTCGGCAACGTGCTTGTAATTCTTCTGGAGTCGTAAGCGTCCATAGGCGACGGTGTCTGTTTACCACCAGGCAGGCGTAAGCATGTGTACCACCGTCGTTGTATAAAAAAGGCAAAAAGCACGGACGGACAATATGATGAAACTACACAAGGGTTACGTTTTTGCCATTTGGCTAACGGAACCCTAAAAAATCGGCCAATTTCTTGCCTGACTGTACATTCTCTCATCTGAATTCACTCATAATTGGATTCACTGAATCGAGATTAAGATATTAATAATCTGTCCAATTTCTACGGTCAATGACCCCAATCGATTAACCGCTTGATACCGAAAGGTCAGAAGAGCAGGGATATAATAATTATGTTACTACATCTACAGGATTAAGCCTGAGCTTATTAGTTAAGCAGTTTATGTCGTATTCAATAGGTTATATAGTTAATTAGTACTCCGAAACATTTTTCTAAAATTTTTCTAAAAAAAGAAGTTTCAATCAATTACCGTATTATTTTAACATCTGTCATGTCAAAGTCAATGTCAAATGGCAAAATACTACCAGTTTTCATTCTGACGTTTAAATCCAAATTCATATTGATTTATTAGGAATAAATAAATATACAACAAATATTACAAATAAAACTAAAAAGTAATACTAAATAAAATTAAAATAAATCTAAGAAATTAAGAAAAAAAGTTAAAATCCAATTTTTTTTATTAAAAATGGGATTGCTCTTGGCCAACATCTAGCCGGCAAAGATGAGCCCGATGTCTAGGCATCACGTGAAAACGTAAAAACCAGAGAATGTCCTTCTCATGCTGCGTCCGGTGTGGTAATAATTATTAAAGGGGTGAAAAGAGGGGAGAAAGCGTGTACTGCGGAGCGATAGTAAAGTCTACGCCTAATTAAAAATTAATTTCTTGGGTTGCTGAATGTTGGCCAAGGTGATGGAAAACAGCGGGCATACCACTAAGACAATAGTCAGACGATATCTGCGAGTAAGCAGTGGATAAGATTGGCTCAGGATTGAGTAGAGTGGCGTAACAAAGGCTATACTCACCAGTTGGTAGATAGGGGCGGAATGTATAGATATAATTATTTCTCTTGGGCGATAACAATTTCTACGTGGTCCAAGTCGCGGGCAAAAGATGAAATCTCTCTTCTCTCTCCATACAGCAAACCACCATATATCATAGATTTCATATAGCTGTATGACATCATGTATACGATGCTGTTATGTAATAGACTACACATGTATCTAAAGTTATGTAAAGTTCAACAAAGTTCTTCATAACTAATATCTCTTGATCGAAATACTTCGGAGTTTGCTCAATCATCCTCGAGTTTCGTAATTAATATAGTCTTCATTGAAAACGATTATGCGGATGACTTGACCAATGTAGTAGATATTAAGGTCGAGTCAAATCGGTAGGCTTGTCCCTCTTGTTACTTCAGCAAAACTTTGCCCCCGCACACCCTCGGTATATATATGATTCCACTGGTTTTGTACAGTCAACAACAAATGTTGACGATTTATTTTTTACTTTGTCGCACTACCGTAACAATACTGCGACAGTTGCGATGCGTTAAAGTAGTGAAAGTGACAAGGTACTAAAATGATCATCTTTTGCTGTTGACTGTACCTAAAAAATCCTAAGAAAATCCAAAACATGGCCGGCTCACTCGCTCTAATACCACATATTGATCCCGCCCCGCCAAGTCAGTAAGTTGCCTTAGACCTTACGCACGCACCTAATTACTAATCACTCCACAGGAAACTAATTACCCATAATATATTGCATAGACGATAGTACTATAAGAAAAGCATAACGCTCTCGACTCTCGAATTCTCCAAACGACCAAGTAAAATCAAATCATCAATAGTGCTATAACAAAAACATACCACTCTCGACTCTCGAATTCTCCTGACGACCAAGTACAAACAAATCATCGATAGTGCTATAACAAAAGCATACCGCTCTGGACTCTCGAATTGTCCAAACGACCAAGTAAAAACAAATCATCGATAGTGCTAAGTATAACAAAAGCATACCGCTCTCGACTTTCGAATTCTCCTGACGACCAAGTACAAACAAATCATCGATAGCGCTATAACAAAAGCATAACGCTCTCGACTCTCGAATTCTCCAAACGACCAAGTAAAAACAAATCATCGATAGAGCTACAAAAGCATACCGCTCTCGACTCTCGAATTCTCCTACCGACCAACTACAAACAAATCATCACACAAAAGCATACGCACTCTTCTCGAGATTAGATTCGTTACCGTAAGGCCATCAATGTTACCCATGCAAAAAGCTCCACACGAAGCTTTCAGGATAAAAGCTTCTAGTCCATTGAGCTTTACCTTTGACAGCCGCTAATGCAGGAAGCCGCAAGTAATGAGCAGAAGTTCGCTTGTTAGTGAGATCATACTTTGGAATTGGGTTAACGAATAGTGCGAAGACGGAGGCCCTATTTTGTAAGTTCACAAGTTACCATATGGTAGTTTCCATAATCCTCATGTTACAATTATAACTTAGTATACTTATACAGTCAACAGCAAAATTAGATGATAATTTCAGTACTTTTTCGCACTAACACAACCATACTGCGAAACGTACTGGGATACGTCAAAGTAGTGAAAGTGACAAGGTATTCAAATTGTCGTCTACTTTTGCTGTTGAATGCACTAATTTAATGGTTTCCTTGGTCCAATAATAATAGCGATCACGCAAAATACAATGATATATTATTAAAACGTCATCTTTCGCGCGGTCCGGTAAAGAAATGACTTTTAAGGCTTTTTTCGAAGGCTTTGACCAAAGATTCTGAGAAAAAAAACTGATTCATTGGCATCATTAAAGATTTCATTGTTCGAAATAATGTTTGAGGTATTCAAGGTGAGAGTGAACAGCGGGGTAATTAAGTAATATTCTCAAGCATGCGTAAGATAAATCTAAGTAATTTTACTATGGCTATACCAAGTTTTTCGCGACTGAAAACCTTTTCCTATCAAACAGATTTTTTCGCTCGGATTTTTTTTTGTCCCATAGTAAAAGTGGTCCAAAATCAATCAATAACTATATAACAATAACCATATAATAATAGTAATAGAATCATATAATTTGTATAAAATGCCAAGTTAGAAGTACTCGCAACCGACGAGCATGTATGAGATGTATGGTGTGCTTGAAGCGAAAGAATAAAGTATGTAAGTACCTTAGTTTTTTGCATTATCTGGTCTCTGCCTACCCCAATGAGATGCGGGAGTGAGTATATGAAATGAAATGAAATTATTTATTCATAACAATTGTTACAAGTCTTTTTGTTGCTTATTAATTAAATATGAATAAGCTATGAAATTACGTATTTATAAATAATAAAAAATATGGGAATTAATTGTCCAATAAATTTTGTCAGAACATAAGAATTAATAATATAATGATTTAAATAATTTAAACATTGTCGCCACAGACGGTTACAGTGTGTGTGGTCGGTTATAAAATTCACAGTAGTCGTAAAACATTTGTTCGTGGAGCCATTTTTTCAGTCTTCCATTGAACATCGGGGTGGAAACTGCATCTATTATGTATTTGGGCAATCTGTTAAACACGTCCGGGTCCCGAGTAGTACACACAACGTTCCGTCTTAGCAAGTTTGTGCTTGTTCACGACTAGGCGGTCTGCGTGTTCATTATATGTATGTTTGTATGTATTACAACATATTTGTCACCGAGTATATTGTGTCCTCATATGTCCGCCATAATAAATCAAATAGGAAGTAAATATGTCGGCAGTTAAAATATTTTTCCATTTGTATCTTCCAGCCTTCTCAATGATTTTGTTTTCGTAAACATGCAATGAATTTGTACCTTGTCCATTCTGCGTTAGTAAGGACGCAATGTGTAATGGTTTAACTGGCGCATACGATTCTCTTAGCTAACAAGTAAGTATTAAATTACCGTTCATGAAACGGTAATAAGTCACAATTTAGCCAATTAACGATACAAATTGGTTGGGTATTACGTTTCTGTGTTCTCATTTGTAATGTCGTCTCATTTTAATGGAAGTCTGTTGTTAACAAATTGTCATAGCAATGTAGGTACTGACAAGGGCACAAATATAGGCTGTAAAAAAAGGGTTAAAGGGATAATTGGTATCGCATTTGGACTAGAAATTCGTAGGTAAAATAAAACGACTCAAATATTTTTATGGTTTTACCTTCGACAAAATTCGCCAATTCCCCATACAAAACCAAAAAAAAATGTCAGTACAAGTTGGCTGCTGCAGCACGCATTTTTATAACTGAATCCTTAGAATATCATTTACATATTTTTATAACTGTAAAATTTATATAGTATATTAAGTTATTACGGCTAGCCCATTATTATTAATAATAAAAATCGTATTGCATTTATTGTTCGAACCGTGAAATCTCGAGCCGTTATTGAGCTCTATTTATACGATTTTTTTGAAGTTCTGGAGAGCGACTGTTTTATCGTTTGGGAAATGCAACTTCTAGGAAACTAACTTTCGCCCGCGACTTCTTCCGCATTAGGCCATATCGCTCTGCCATACAAACTTCCGCCCCAATTTTACACTCGTAAAAAAATATTTCTAGAACAGAATCTATTTTTTGACCTAACAGAGGTCCTACCTAGCCCTACCTACCTATATTCGTGCCAAATTTTGTCGAAATCCATTCACTGGCTTAAGCATGAGAGGATAACATACAGACAGAGATACTTTCGCATTGAATATTATTAGCATTATATATTAATATGGGTGAAAATTATACATCAAAAATTACTGTTTAGTACACTACATGTACACATATGTATAGTTTGCCAAGCGACTGTTTGTGTTCTGAATAAAAAAAAAAAAAAATAGTTCACCCGGTGATCCCTCGAGATTAATATATTATGTATACTATATATACCATGTCAAACACTCGTAATTGTTGAAGCAGTGGACAACAATTCACCTTAATAAGACCCAACATAAATATAGCCCCTGTGGTTCCATAACTACCTCTTTACGTCACACCCGGGACCATCTGTTAAGCTTCCGCAAAACAGATACCGTCACGGCATGGGGTAGGCGAAATCGATGAAAGCCATTCACTAAAAACGAAAGTAACTGTATTTTTGTTACTTTTACATGTTTTCAAGATTAAGAGGGCGCAGTACGCTCGGTTCTTTATACAAACGTATTTATGCTCTCATTTTAAAACGCCATGCTAGAATAATATGAAACTTTGTATACACAATGGGATCCGGCATATCTAGGCCGGCAATCAGTTTCTGTTGCTAGAAATTGTAAAAGAAAGAAAATACAAGGGTTTTTTGAGTTTATTACGGCTTGTGTGAAAACCTTAATAATCGTTGTATTTTTTATTCATTATAATTTCAAGCAACAGAAACTCTTTTCCGACCTAGATATGCCGGATCCCATTGTGCATACAAAGTTTCATGTTATTGTAGCATGGCGTTTTAAAATGAGAGCATAAATACGTTTGTATGGAGAACCGAACGTACTGCGCACTCTTAACATAATATAGATAGTTTGAGTTCTCGGGTACCAGAATCAGAACTTTATTTGAAAAAACTCTCATTTTCTAGATCAAGACAATACAATTATCTATGCAGTATGTTATAATACCATAAAAGCTGTTGGATATTTCAGAAAACTGACAAGTTAAAGCTCATAACGCATTAAGCCGCAGTAAATCAACTTTACTTTAAACAATGTCGTGCCGGACTAGGCACGATTTCAGAGAATCTACGGAACTTGGCACCCAATCAGATGTCAATTCTTTTGTCGGTGAAGACGACAACTAAGCATCGCATATTCTTAATATTGAACTTTGCTCCCTTTTTAACTTTATACTATAATAAAGTAGCAGTTCATAAAATATCTATTTGTTACCTTCTTAATAAACTGTTGGACATAGGATGGATTTTATCCAGTATATCATTCCTTGAAGGCGTCAAGCCATACCCTTCAACTTCCACCCCCTAGAAGTTTGTATGGGACCGATAATTAGGCCTGCGCTTGATAATGTAATAGCAATAAATTTTCTAGGCGATAGCGAGTCATGGGCAAAAGTAATGTTAAGCACAAATAATATTGTGTTATTGGAAATAAAAAAGAAAGGCATACGTACATACATCCATCCATTTCTAACCTACTCAGTAAGACAATGACTGAGTACGGAAGATAGACTACACACAGAGAAAACTAATCAGGTATTCGAATAGTTTCCTCACGATCATGAACAACACTGCCGTATTATGAATAAATAAATAAACAAATACTAGGTAACAATTATTTACAGTACACATGGTGCTACTTTACCGCACGAGTGCGGTAATCAGCAGATTACGTGCATATGTCGAAACTTTAAAGAGCCATATGTACTGTAAAACGTTGTACGATACACGTGCGAATAGGTAATTCGCAACTCGTGTCGATTTAAAACACTCCCTTCGGTTGAGTTTTAATTTATCACCACTCGTTGCGAATTTCCTATTCTCTGCACTTGTATCGTAATGTACTATTATTCGAACTAGTCCTATAATAAGCTCAATACAGCTTGTGTTATGAGTATATGACGACGATATAATAATTAAATAAATACTTAAATACATAGACAATGACCCGGGACCCGGGTATGTCCTTAAACTACGACCAAGACCACCGGGGAATGGGCAGCAGCATTCCTAAAGTGCGGTGGAGATACTGCGATCGCCAACCCGCATGCCAAGCGTGGCGATTATGGCATTTACCCCCGATGAAATTGGGGGAGGCCTATGTCCAGCAGTGGACGTCCTAGGGCTGATATGGTGGTGGTATAGACAATGGAACAAATGTGTCTTCTTCACCATAGATATGCCCTTAACCGCGCATCGAACCACGAGCTTCGGAGGCATTCATTACCAACGAGTCTAAACAGGCCGACGATTGAATGAATGAATGAATTTAATTTCAGTCAATAAATTCTCATTATCTACTCGTAGACGAAAAAGAAAAACCTTCAGGTTCATGACAGGCATACATTTTACTTTGATTTCGGCACTCATTATTTACATGTGTTTCTCTTAAAATACGCATAATTTTACAATTCGCAAAAGGTTAACTCAGCATACAAAAAGATTCACAAAAAAAAGTTCTCTTCATTTTCGCAACAGTCTGATAATAAAATACATTCTGACAATAATCTGCAAAATAAAATGTCACAACGCCTGACTGGAACAAATTAATAACGCTATAAGACTACGAAAAATTATCTGATAAAAAAAAATCTTGGCACCGATTCGTATTGCTATTACATAAATAAAGATGTCTAAGAATCTTTCAAACCATTTTCCGTTTTAAGGTAAAGAAATAAGGTATCCTTTCAATTGAGACAGGCAGCGGTGGCTATATTAAAAATGACAGTTACATATTTCTTACTATTTTTAGAGCGTTTTGCTAATAATAATTAACTGTAATTACATTCGACTGAAAAATGTGACGTGTTTCCTATTAGGTCCTCATTTTGAAAGACAGGGACGTGATGCGGTACATCCCTATGTCTCGAGGTGGCTTTGTAAGATACGTAAAGCCGTTGATCCTGGCTGCTGTTTTTAAAGATGAGCAGTCGTTAAGCCAAGTTTGCCTTCAGGTGGCTTGAGAACTTTTAACGGTTAAGTTGCCCACTCACTTGACAAGCCTAATCGCAATAAGGTCTAGTTTCCCCCTTGGGTAGGAAGGTCAGATAACAGTCGCTTCCATAAATACTGGAGACTACGCCAATTTTTGGGATTAGGTAGCGGACCCCTGGCATCCTTAAGGATGCAACTGTACTGTGATAACGCTAGGATGATGATGAATAAGCGGTTAGTGATTGGTTTCACCTGGTAACGTGTCAAACATAAGGTAGACGTAAGTGTCAAATTTAAGATGGAAAAATGACATTTACATTAACCTTACGCAAGCTCAACCGTAACGTAATCAACAAGAGTGACCACTTTTGTTTTTCCACTCCGTCATAACCCATTAGCACACATCCAAACCACGCTATTTCAAAACAATATCAAATACTTCACCTCTCCAATCCCAACCAAATAAATTATGTAATAAAATGTTATCCTCTCCAAACTAACCAAATCCGAGCCGTATAACAAACCCCTATCAAAAGCAAGTGCGACCTTAATAAAAATATTATATTCTATCCACGGTCCATTTTACCCGGCCTTCCTCTCAAGGCTGGAATCTCTATGTGGGGAAGCGGGGAAAGTAGGCAAACAATTTATGGGTTGATGCCAGCGCGTTGGGAGAATGGTGACGAAATGACGGGAGGCATTGTAATATGGCCGTCTGTCACACCGATAAGTTTTTATTGATGCTTGCGATGTTATTAGTTTGCTGTGTGGAGTTTTCTTTGACAGAAGCGAAACGCGCTGTTAAGGGATAAAATATTTATGTAGTTTATGTTCGTTTTTCCACAAGATAGTTCATATATTCGTTTTTCTACTCGGAAGTACGTATGTTCGTTTTTAGGGTTCCGTACCCAAAGGGTAAAAACGGGATGCTATTACTAAGACTTCGCTGTCCGTCCGTCCGTCTGTCACCAGGCTGTATCTCAAGAACTGTAATAGCTGGATAGTTGAAATTTTCACAGATTTTGTATTTCTGTTGCCGCTATTACAACAAATACTAAAAACAAAATAATAATAATAATTAAGGGGGGCTCCCATACAAAAAACGTGAGTTTTTAGCCCTTTTTCATGGCTACCACTCGCCGAGCTAGATCTCAAGAACCGTAATAGCTAGACAGTTGAAATTTGCACAGATTATGTATTTAATTGTGGCTACAACAAATACTAAAATAATAATAATTATAATAATTAAGGGGGGCTCCCATACAACAGAGAAGTTGCCGCTAAAACAACAAATACAAAAAAAAAACTCAATAAAACAAGTGTTTAATGGCACCAGCTTTTAGCCTTTTTTTTTAATATTTACAATGCTCTGCACAATAAAAGAAAATAGGACAGGCCAAGTCTGTGTTAGCCCTTACCAATATAGGGTTCCGTAGTTGCCCATCCGTTACATTATGAGACTCAAAAGTTCACAAACTTTTAAGAAACAACTAACATCGTTATAATAGTACATTACTACAGAGGCCGGGACGAAAGGGGTTGCCGGCCGAAGACATATAGACGGCCGAGCGAAGCGAGGTCGGATAGGTCTCAGGCGGGCAACCCCATATTTCCCGCCGAGGTATGTATAGTGCTTTTCTCAATCATGCAATTGTAAGGTTTTATTGTTTTAGTGGAAAATAATATTTTAAAAGTCGCTCAACTGACCATTCAGGTGACGTCATGACAACCACCATCATCGTGATGGAGGGGATTTGGCGCGATGGTCATTCTCGGTTGGGCAGTGCTATCGAACAGACGCTCTCGATATTGATGATTGTAATATGTAACTTTAGTGTTGGTACTGTACAACTATAGCAATAGTTCTAATTCAATTATTAATTGAAATATACATTTATAAAAAAATACATCGTGTTGGTTATTTTCGTGGGTGCTAACATTTCAGCCAGTGGGATAACGAAACTCCGTAAGTAATCGCCTACATTTATTTTGCTATATATTATAGTACATGATTTAAAGTGAACATGCACAGCGACTAGGCGAAAAATTAATTGCTTTTACCTAAAAAATTAAACTACCCTACATTATCTTTGCTACTCTCTATGGTTACTACGAAATGCTCACCACGCGGTTGAATAATAACAGTTTTCCTTTAGACCACGTGTTTCTTGTAGGATTGTCACGTGGCCACTTATTATAAGCTGACCTGTACCCGTCAAAGACATTTTTCACTAAGGTGTACCCCAGGGTCCTTTGGGTAAATACACGAAACAAAAAAAATGACATATAGATCGATGCGACTAGGAACGTCTTGGGGTATTAAAGGGGGGCGAAAATTTCATCCATTTTGCCGTAGCACGTGCCGTTTACGAGATATTGTATAATTTAATGTTTTGCTCGGGTAGATTTTGATTGATATAGCTGTACTTTAACTAGGTTGTTAACGTATTTTTGGGGCGAGTTTTCAGACAATGGGTCGAGAAGGAGAATAATGTCGTAGCCCGGAAGACCTGCAAATGGGACGAGACACCGGGCATTGTTAACGGAGAACTGAATGCCTCAGCTCGCCACGAACGGGCCGCGAGCGTCGCAGCACTCGCAGCCGAAGCCGATTGCCGTGAGAGCGTCGCAGCACTCGCAGCCGAAGCCGATTGCCGTGAGAGCGTCGCAGCACTCCCAGCCGAAGCCGATTGCCGTGATCCGGCCGAGAGTCACGCAGTCGCGGCCGGGAGCCGGGCGCAAGAACGAGGCATGCAGCAGAGAAGCAGCAAGGGACGGAGCGGCGAGCAGGGAGGGACTCCGTGAGCATCGATCGTCGTCCTAAAAGGTCATGTAGCCTTCTTTTTCTTTTAAAGATATCAATCAAGACAAATAATTAAGTCTATTAAAGATCTTACCGTCACAACCTACAAGCCAAAACCAAATATTGATAAATCGAAGTTTTAATTATGAAAAGATTAATGAATGCGCTAAAGTTTACGATTAGGACGAGAAGGTGATACATTTTGCTATGCAGAAACTGGCAGGGTTAGCTAAGACACGGTTCGTAGGCCTAAATACGATCATTTTTACATGGATTGAATAGCAGACTAATAAAAAAAAAAAAAAAACATTCATTCGTGGCATAAAGACATTACATAACAAAGACAAATTACAAAATACAACACAGCCATGAAAAGGCTTCAAATAAGCATGGTGCAAATCTAGTTAACGGTTTTTTTTTGTCGGAGTAGAATATCAAACATAGTAGCTGTCAAAAGATAGGACATACGTCAGAAATTAGCAGACGACAGTCAGGCGCGCGGCCGACAAAGGCTAACACTGTGGCAAAGGCCATGCGTATAGCAGATCCTGAACGTTTTAGCCCATGTGACAAACTCATGATATCAGTAAACGTAAATGGTGTTACCATAGAAGCCTTGTACACCTGGGTAGTGAAGTTAAGCTAATACGAGAGTTCAATTACTTGAATCTTGGCCTAAATCATGATCACATACCCTCCGCCATGAACTGATTCAGAAACAGTTTGGATCAATCCTTGGGGTCTGCATGATTAACATTGTCTATTGATGGCGTAGCTGCAAACGAGTGTAGGGTCGTTAGAGACTGTTTTCTCGAAAAGTCTATACTTATGGGCCGGACTTACTCTGAACAACCAAATGTCGGTTAGGAATACGTACGAGCTGCCACAAGGACAGGTTTTAGCGGCAGCGTGGTATTAGATACATAAGTGGTGGATACTTGGGTAGGCCAGCGGACCAGTATATAGTATGCGGTGGGGTTAATGAGGTGAATCAGGACAAGTTCATTTTAATCCCGTGTGATAGGGCTTGTTGGCTTAATGAAAATCTTGTGTTTACTGATTAGTACAAACCATACAGATTATCCTACCAGGAACGTCATACGCAACGCATAATGAACTATGTCCTGGGTGCGGCTAGATTCGATAAGGAATATAATAGAAAACATTTAATCGTGACAATACAACAAAAAAAGAGAAATAGAAAGAAATAGTCACAATGGGTATTGCACGAAATGGTTCCATCTCAGCGTGGTGCTGACACGATGACCAGCGCTGATCTTCCGATGGAACCATCAAGTGATTTCCCAGCAGATAACACATAAAAATAAAAGAAAAACCAACGGGGCCGCAGTATTTATCAAAATTTTGTTCATCCTCGGTAAGACTCCTGCATAATGCATAAATAGATTGAAGGAAGTTTTCCTGTCACTAAAGATGGCCAATTTAAAGCTAAACTTGTCGAAATGTAATTCTCTTAAAAAAAAAACTATAAAATAAACAACGGGGTTGCGAAATTGGTTCGGTGGACAAGTGGCCTAGGGAGGGTAAAGGTTCAAAGAGTGAGTGATTTTACTCAACCTGAAAATGTGCACAGTCTCCGACAAGTAAAAGTAAAAGTAAAGTAAAAGTAAAATTTATTTTCAAAGTAAGTTCATTCACATATTATGCCATGATAGATCAGCGGCTCACACTAGGCTAAGCCTGTCCTGTGACACCACCTTATGAAGTTGCGAGTTATTTTAGGGAGTTTATCCAGGGTTTCGCGTGACTAGCTCAACTAATTACAAAATTACTGAAAAAGGGAATGGGGTAAGGATCTATGAAGAATCTTTCGAGACGTTGAAGGGAAAGTTAGTAAATAGACCTGTGCTGGTGATTTATGATCCTATAGCAGACGCCGAAATCCACACAGGCGCCAGTAAGTTACGAGTAGGTTTCGGTGGAATTATTCTGCAGTATCCCGACGGGAGTAGGAGTTCGTTCTACCCAGTGGCGTTTTTTTAGTCGCCAGACTACACCGAAGGAAGGGAACTTCCACTCCTACGAATTTGAAACTTTAGCAGTGATATGTGTGTTTAGTAATATGTGCACTAAATAAGCTTAGGTTGTACAGTTTCTGATTACAGTACACTCCGCTATACTTTTGCCAAATGCGATTTCATACCCCGGTGATGGCTAGCACTACAATAATTCATTTAATATTCGGCGGGAAGTAAAATGGGACACGTTGACGCATTGTTTAGGAACCTCACTGTCGACATGTTCCGAGTGGTGATGCGTTTCTGTTATGACAATTTGTGACGATCATTCGTCTCTGGCGTTGCTACTGCATGGGCGATTCGGAATTGTGCTGTATTGCCTGTATTCGTGATAATATCAATAGCGATCTCTACCTCAAGGGCCTATAAATTACATTAAATGTAATTAATTTATTTTATAATGTAACTACGTTTTGCGAGACAACAAGTTCTTTAGGTGCATTTAGGTGCGGTTTCGAGAAAATGGTTGAAAGAACGAAAAGAAATTACGGGTTTGCTATAATGAAATGGTTTGTACAGAAAATTTATATATGTAGGTGCCTGCATCCATTGTGCGCATGCGCAAAGTACATAATGCGCCTGTGGATTCATAAGGCCTCGTTATGAATTCATGATGACAGTAACAATGATGTTTTTTTTTATTATTCAAATGACGGTTGACAGTGTCCATTCTGTAAGCTAATTACTGCAAATGTATTTATTGTTTGGTTTCAGGTCAAGCGACGGAAGGCGCGTAAATGGTTGGCGCTCTTAGCTTGGCCTAGAACGAGTGGATTGGATGAGTTACTGATAATGGGAAACCGATTCCTGAGAGGGGGATACGGTTTCCATTATCGTAACTTTTGGTTTAACGATACAAGGATATGTGGTTACTGATAGTGGGAAACCGATTCCACTATCGTAACTTTTGGTTTAAGGATACAAGGATATATGATTACTGATGATGGGAAACCGATTCCTGAGAGGGGAATACGGTTTCCATTATCGTAACTTTTGGTTTAAGGATACAAGGATATATGGTTACTGATAGTGGGAAACCGATTCCTGCGAGAGGGATACGGTTTCCACTATCGTAACTTTTGGTTTAAGGATGCAAGGATATATGGTTACTGATAATGGGAAACCGATTCCTGAGAGGGGGATACGGTTTCCATTATCGTGCCTTTGGCTTATGGATACATGGATATATGGTTTATGGTTACTGATAATGGGGAACCGATTCCTGGGAGGGGAATACGGCTTCCATTATCGTAACTTTTGATTTATGGTTACTGGTAGTGGGAAACCGATTCCTGGGAGGGGAATACGGTTTCCACTACCGTAACTTTTGGTTTATTGCAACATGGTTATATGATTGTGGTTTGAAGGATACATGGCTTATGTTTTTAAGGATATATGGCTTATAGTTACATCGATGTAAGGTTTGTGGCTACAAAGATAAATAGTTACACGGATGATTAGATACGTGTATATTCACAAATTGGACTAATTAGATAACTAGACTTAATGTTAGTTGAATATATGTGTAATGGGATAAAAGGTTAAATGGCATGGATAGTTAATTGAATACGTTGATTATTAATATTATTATTAATTGGGTTAGTCGAGCCTAGGAGTGACATGGGTAATTGTAAAATAACAAAAAAAGAAGCTTCCTCTTTTCGCACGAACACACGAACGCAGTGTTTCCTGGTCCTAAAGGCTTTTTACTCAGTTACCGATTTTTTTAACAGGGATAAACGATCTCTTAGTAATATACTTGGTTTGCCTTTCATCTTGGAAAATTGAAAATGTTAACATATGATTTTAATTAGTAGCAATAATAATTTCATTGACAATTTATATAGCCCATAGTCAATACATGTGTCATATTTATTGTGTATGACGATGTACGATCAATGCAAATAAATGGTAGGTTATTATACAATATAGAGTGTAGGTGTGTAGGTGTGTGTAGTGGTATAGGTGTAGGTATATACACAGTATAGGGATGATACAGGACATTATGTTTCATGAATCTAGCTCGCATGCAAACGTGCAAATATGCAGTGGTAGATTAAAATGTAAAAAGAGTAAAAATAAGTTAAAATCAATGTAAAATGTCATTTTTTTAAATACTTGTTTACATAATAGTTTACTACAAAAGTTTACATAATAGGCATATCAAGGTCAAAGATGCACAGCAAAATCGTTAAATCTAACACAATTACAATTATATAAATAAATACTACTCGTTATAATACTGTCAGTGTTCGAGATACGTCTATATGCTGTATTAACGACGCTCCAAAAGCCAGTTTGTTAGCTATTGGACAATATAATCTTATTATGCTACTCACTGCTTTTAAGGTCATAAGCGGGTCGCTTTTGTAACTTTTAGATAAATTTTAGTTATAAAACTGATGTCTGTTTAATTTTTTAGTTTTGGGGCACTCATTTAAAATCAGCGTCACAGATCCCGTGACAACCTGAGTGAGTGTCCTATTTAGCACTAATTTTTTAAAATTTGAATTATTCTCTTTTTTGTAAAGGTTTGTATGCTAAATAAATAACTTGTTTTTCGTCATCATATGGTATATTATGTTGGTCACGATGTAAATACTTTTTTTTTTCCACTGTAACCTCTGTATACTCTTATATAATATTACTATGGAAATATTGTATTTGACCTCTTACCTACTGAGAATGTCCTTCATAGCCGAGTGTAAGGTTTGGTTTCACAAGATACGTGCCTGGGGACATGCACGTCATCAGGATGGTCGAGTGTAAGGTTTTATTGTTTTAGTGGAAAATAATATTTTAAAAGTCGCTCAACTGACCATTCAGGTGACGTCATGACAACCACCATCATCGTGATGGAGGGGATTTGGCGCGATGGTCATTCTCGGTTGGGCAGTGCTATCGAACAGACGCTCTCGATATTGATGATTGTAATATGTAACTTTAGTGTTGGTACTGTACAACTATAGCAATAGTTCTAATTCAATTATTAATTGAAATATACATTTATAAAAAAATACATCGTGTTGGTTATTTTCGTGGGTGCTAACATTATGAAATAAATAACAAAAAAATCAAAGTTTTATTTTTAATACGCATAGTGGCAGAATGTCATGATGCCTGTGCCACAAATTTATGTGGAATGGAAATTAAAAAAGAGGACTTTGCCGGCCTAGGCCTGCAACATTTGTATGAAATTGCATTAGCGACCTCTTGTCCTTGCCGCACCTGAAACGCCATACTTCGCAGCCTATTATAAGGAACATAACATCAATATTTCATTGCATGTTTGAGAAAAATAAATTAATGGATACTCCTATTGTACAAAAGCTTGTTCATCCAGGTACAGGTCTCCTAAAAAATATATATTTTAATATCATACCGTTTTTGTCGACACGATTGAAATGTATGAGTATGTATACTCATACCAAATCACAGCTTTTTAGTAGTAGTGGTTACAGATAGACAAACTATAAGGGTACCTTGTTTACTACGGAACCCCTTGTTTATTATATGAAACTTACTACATTTTATACCGGAAACTGGAAACCGTACCTGAAAACAATAAATATTTATTTAATATGCATATAAACAAGGCTCGTGGCTCATATTATTATTATATCTATGAGAGATTAATTGCCGAGGTAATTTATCCATTGAATACAATATGCAAATCGTCAATAAGCGTATTATATTAACAAACTTCCATCAAATGTACTTTAATTAAAATGGCATTAAAATTCGTTTACAGTTTATATGATGCTATTTTACCGCACGAGTGCGGTAATCAGCAGATTACGTGCATATATCGAAACTTTAAAGAGCCATATGTACTGTAAAACGTTGTACGATACACGTGCGAACAGGGAATTCGCAACGAGTGGTGATAAATTAAAACACGACCGAAGGGAGTGTTTTAAATCGACACGGGTTGCGAATTGCAGTACATGTACATGTACATGTACTATTACAGTACATATGGTGCTACTTTACCGCACGAGTGCGGTAATCAGCAGATTACGTGCATATGTCGAAACTTTAAAGAGCCATATGTACTGTAAAACATTGTACGATATACGTGCGAACAGGTAATTCGCAACTCGTGTCGATTTAAAACACTCCCTTCGGTCGTGTTTCAATTTATCACCACTCGCTGCGAATTTCCTGTTCTCTGCACTTGTATCGTAATGTAATATTGTATCTGTGATTGGTTTGAGAATTAGATTAAAATATATTTAGTCAGCAAATGCTCGTTAATATAAGATGTTTGTGAATGAGAAGCTTTCATTAAGAGTCACTAGGTGTCCTACAACTGGGCAAAGACCTCCCGCCTTTTCTTCCACGTATCGCTATCCTGGGTATTCTCCCATGAGAAGCTTAGCACGCTAGCTTAGCCTTCACTAACTATATCACTATAAAGATTAACTCACGTATAAATTGCCACTTTGGGCGACACGTTACGCACACAGGAAACGCCACGGGTGAAAGTATTCAGTGCACCGTTTCCGCTGATGCACTCATCCTAAGGAAAAACTACCGTAGAGTTCGAAACATGTCACCCGGAGTATCAATTTATACACGAGTTTTGACATATAATCAAACGAATCACTCACGTCTACGTCTAAGGTCAGATATCGATTGATATGTTTCAGACCGGTTCGCGTTCCTTTATCATGGTTAGAGCATGCTAAAAGAATCGCCGCCGTGAAGTTCTCATAATTAAGGACCGTGAACCGGTCTCAAACATGTCGAGCAATTGTGTTTCATTTTATTTTAATATGTCTGAAACTCACGGGAGTTTTCTATATAAAAATGACTCAAGTAAGTTTATTCAAGCATCCACGTTCCTGAATTTATTGTTGTGGTTTAGAGTTCAGCCGAACCTTCAAGACACGAGCAATCCTTTATTAGACCAGCTAGCCTACAATATTGAAAACACTTGCCCGCTTACAACTCGAGCCTTTCCAAATTCTACAAACACATGCATAATGTAACCGAAGATTCCACAGCAACGCCTTGTGGTAACCACTCGATAAAGAATGATATGAGTAGAATCGAAGCATGGTTCTGCAAAATGAGCGTTGAGCGTTATATTACTTTCCCATTTCTTTTATGCTTCCGAGATTAAATCTAGCATTTTACTCACTATTTTATACTCTGCGGAATTTTGCTAGCGTTAAAGGAAAAGTTTTATTTACGTGTGCCAGAATGTACGGAAAATGTAATGTATTCTACATTTTACCGGTTATTTTAAGCATTTGAAGTTTATTTTGTAGCGTAAGCGTATCAAATAATAGTGTATTTTGAAAGTTTTAGGAGCAAATCTCGGAACTTATTAATTTATGTAGGGTTACTCACATGGATATAAGTGAAAGGATGTTATATTTGCGAAACTACGTGTGGTTAATGGGTGTTTAATTACTTCACTCTTAAAATATAAATAAATAAATAAATAAATATATTGGGACAATTTTTTACACAAATCGAACTAGTCCCACAGTAAGCTCAATAAGGCTTGTGTTATAGGTACCAGACGACGACATATTTAATAGATATATACATAAATACATAGAAAAACATCCAAGTCTCAGGAACAAATGTCTCTGCTCACCACAGAAACAAATGCCCTTACCGGGAATCGAACCCAGGACCTCTAGCTTCGGAGGCAGTGGCACTACCAACTAGGCTAAACAGGTCGACTCTTATATAATAAAAATAGTATACTCTATTAAGCACACACATATACATTAGCAAATTATAAATCTACAGAACAGCAGTGATACTTTCGAAGGCACGTTAAGCCGTTGATCCCGGCTGCTGTCTATGATAGCAGTCGTTAAGCCAACTTAGAGGCCTTCGGGCGGCTTGAAAATTTCTAACAGTCAAGTTGCAAACTCACTTGACAAAGCCTAATCCCAATAAGGTCTAGTTTCCCCCTTGGGTTGGGATGTCAAAGGGCAGTCGCTTCCGTAAAAACTAGTGCCTACGCTAGACAGTAACACTAGAGACAGATGTGTGCGTACAGCGACTCTTAACTAACAAAGAGTATGAAAATCATACAAATTAATTCAGCACACGTATACTCGTATCGGTAATACCTTAATAAGTTGACAAGTCATATCACTGATATTTTATTCTTTCTAAGAAGCGAAGCGTCAAACAAAATGGATATGTTTTGTATTATTTTACTGATTGAGTTAACTTTAGAAATTAATTAACCACTGTTTATAGCAGGTAAAAAACAATACAATGGATACAAATATTTTTTATTGCTTACCAACCAGGGTACACTAAAAACATAAGGTCTAATCGATAAAAAGAACACCAGACAACCTCGAAGGTATTTATAATTTTTGATAAAACTCACAACCTCATAACTTTTGTTAGTTTAAACGCTAGTTCGTAATATGTACGAGTAGAAGATATACACTGTATAAAGCTAGTGGCACTGTGTTTTTTTTATTTCAAATTTCAAAATTATCAAAAACTGACATCATCCTCCTAGAGTTATTTCCAGTACAGTTGCATCCTGAAGAATGCAACTGTATAATACCTAATCCCAAGAATTGGCGTAGGCACTAGTTTTTACGGAAGCGACTGCCATCTGACCTTCCAACCCGAGGGGGAAACCGACCTTATTGGGAATAGGCTTGTCAAGTGAGTGGGCAACTTGACTGTTAGAAGTTCTCAAGCCACCCTGAGGCCTCTAACTTGGCTTTACGATTGCTATCATAGATAGCAACCGGGATCGACGGCTTAACGTGCCTTCCAAAGCACGGGAGCGCTCAGTTAGTAACCACTCAAAGCGGTCACCCATCCAAGGACTGACCTCGCCCGACATTGCTTAACCTCGCATACCGCACGCAGTACGCGGGTGCCACTGGGTCACGAGCGCTTATCAAAAAATGACGCGACAAGAAAACCCTATGTATAAGTATTAAACCTGCTCACAAAATTTCACGGGAATCGGTTGAAAAATGGGACCCGTATAAGAAAACAGTTGGAAATCCGGACCGCTACTAAACAAGCTTTTTTTGCTAAAATAGAGACCTTTGTCACTTGGTCAATGAGTGTTTATCAATACTACCAAAATTTTAATGTTGAATGTTTGCTATTTACACTTATCTTTATTTGTCTTTAAATATTGATAGTGTTCCAGTAATAAAATCGTCCTCACGACGGTCCCGCCCAAGTGTAAGTGATAAGAATGATTACTCTGACTAATAATGTACATAATTAGCAACTTTTAAACAATAAAGTTATCCTGCATTGCAAGTATACAAGTATATTTGCACTGATAACAATAACGAATGTTAGCGGCGGAATGTTTTTATCTACTATTGCAGGAAAAATGATTTAGCGATATGATTATTACGTTCATTTTTTTTAAATTGATTTCAACCATCTCCAATAAGAGTTGCTTGATGGTCGAAATTTATCAAACGGTATTTGTTTCTTATTGTATCGTAACTAGCTTTTATCCGCGACTCCGTTCGCGTGCAATCGTTATATTGTAGAAATAATTGGTATTAAATTATTGAAGGTTTAATTATTGCTCTCCCGTACAGATTTTCATCCCCCTTTTCACCCCCTTAGGAATGGTTTCCGCAATAAAAACTCAAAATAGCTCTATACCAAATTTCACCTAAATTGGTTCAGCGGCTTAATCGTGAAGAGATAATAGCTATAACACGCTTTCGCCTTTATAATATTATTAGTATGGATTATATATTTAGTTAGCGTTTGCATAAAAACCGATAACAACGTTATATCTCATTGAGTACAAAGTCAAAACATTTAATGCAATACAAAAAGGGCACAAGTCATTAAAAAGTAATAAAATAAAGCGATATTTAAACAAATCCGCCAAATATTAATTAATATTAACATTAAAATAACACATCACCACAAGGCAGCATGTTAAAATGGTAAATTGGTGCAGTACTGGTCATTGTGACCCTATTTCAGGTAGGCGGACGTCCACCAGTGGACGTTTTTCGGCTGATAATGTTGATTATGATGAACTGGCTGTCAGGTGCATGCAAAATATAAGGTAAAAATTAAGATTATTGTAAAGGACCATGGGTCGAAATGGTCCTTGAACCAAAAAAGCTGAGAGTGTCATTCGATAGGTCTTTGAAATCTACTGCTATGCTCGTATTCACTCTGACTAAAATATGTATATCTTAGTTCTGCAACGGAATTCAACTTGGCGCCCATAGAACGAAATGAAGTAGATTTAAAGACCTATCGAATAATAATAATAATAATAAGATTTTATTTCAGACATGAGTCCATACATATTGTTAGTTAACATTACTGCGCCTATAATCTAATGTTAGTGCCTAAGCTAAACGAAATAGAATTTAATTGAAATTGAAATTATTTATAACATTACAAATTTATATAATTTTATTTTTAACTACGTGCATTGCCGTCCACCGGGCTAGCATAGGGCTGTCCCAGCGGTTCATAAACACGCTTAGGATACGGTTGGGACTGCCGCGAAGCCGAGACATGATCCCAGCACTTCTCTTTCTCATGACTGAAGGAAAGTCATCAGTCCGGGCCTCGGCAAACATGCCGGACGCGCTGCAAAATCGCGGCAGTCCCATCAGCACCCGGAACGCGTTATTATATTGAACGCGAAGGTCGTTGTACGCTCTCTGCGTATAGTTGACCCACAGGCTGCATGTGTAGAAAGATACACAAAAGGCTTTAAAGAGAGTGATTTTTACTCCTTCAGTGCATCGCGCAAACCTGCGGGCCAACATATTGCATCGAACGGCCAACGATCTTCGCTCCCGTTCAATGTCAACGTTGTCTTTTAAGTCATCGGTGACCCAGTGACCCAAATATTTAAATTGGCTTACTTGTTTTAAGGGGACACCTGACAACGTAATAGTTGGTAGTGTGTAGGTTTTGGTGCCTGCCTTAAAAACCATAAGCTCACTTTTGTTAGCATTATATTTGAGTCCATGGGCCACCGCGTAACTTTCACAAATTGCTAAAAGTCGCTTGAGGGCTCCAATCGAAGGGCTCAGCAGCACCATGTCGTCCGCGTAACTGATGTTATTTACGCACACGCCGTCAACATGGCATCCAACTCTGGTACTGCTGAGCTCCTCGATCAACCCATTCACATACAGGTTAAAGAGCCGAGGTGAGGTTAACCCCCCTTGCCTCACCCCGCACTCCAACCCGTACTCCTCGGACAAGTACCCTGCCCACCTGACATAATTTTTTTGGTGGTTATACCAATACCTCATCAGAGATGTAAATTCACAGGGCAAAGTCGTCTGAGTACTTATCTTGTCCCAAAGGACATCATAGGATACCAGGTCGAAAGCTTTTGACAAATCAAGGTAACAGGCAAAAACTGGTGTTTTTCCTTGTGTATAGTATTGGACAGTCTGTTTGAGGCACAGAATCGCACTTTCCGTTGACAGACCCGGCCTGAAGCCAAACTGCGCATCGTTAAGACGGAGGTGCTGATCCAGGTGACCATCTAACAGACTGTCCAACACTTTAGGTACAATAGTTGCCAGAGATATTGGCCTGTAATTTGAAATGTCAGTAGCGTCACCAGTTTTATTTTTCACTACTGGAACAACAATAGTGCGCATGAGGTCCTCAGGTAAATACGAATGTTTTATACATAGGGTATAAAACGCTGCAAGGATCCTAGGTAAATGTGCACCAGCATGCTGCAAATGTTCAACGCTGAGGCCATCATGCCCCGGTGACTTACCTCTAACCATATTTTTGATGACGGCAGCAACTTGCCTTGCGGTAATGATAACGGTTTCGACCGGTGCACTGGTATCAGCATTGAACATCTGAGATGAAGGCCCCAACGGTGATTCCACCCTGAAATGACGCTGAAAAAGATTTGCAATGTCTTTAGGGTCATGCGCACCGGCGACGCTCACAGGAAGGCCAGTCCTGTGGTTTTGTTTGTTCACAGCTTTCCAAAACTGTCCAATCTAATGACCTGACTCTCAGCTTTGTTGGTTTTAGGACCAGACTCCATACAAAGTTGTCAAAGGTCCTTTCATCAAAACACTTAAGAACTATACTTTTGTCGGTGCAACTCAAAGTGGGCTCTCCATTTGCTGCGGTCCCAGGCCTCTTCCTTGCTCTTTTGGTACGACATGACACTAACATTATTTTTAAATTCTTGCCATGGTCCTTGAAAACATAAAAATAAATATTACATTAGTTGATTCGGTGTGACAGGCGCCTCATAATGAGCAGCCATGATTGTCAGAGATAAATACAGCGTAAATGGGCAATGTCTGGTGGCCTATTGTTTTGAGAAAAACTCGCTCAGCCGCTACGTAGTCCTATTCTGTGGCAATCGTTTTGTTTTCGCGTCTTTTGGATTTACGGTAATAAATGTGTTTGGATCGCTTGACAGATAAAGTTGGATATTATGCCCAAATACAGCTAAAGATGTTAATTCATAAAAGAATTATAAAATGTTATATTACGCTGCCCTCTCGTTATTCCTAAGTCTGGGATGTTATCTATGTATTTAAGTATTTATACAGGGTATGGCCTGTAATAGAAGCAAAAAAATTGAAGGACGCTTCTTTAGAGCATGTACAGTAACCTCTTGTGTCCAAAAAATATAGAGCTCAATTAGTGTATCGTTTAATTTTTTGCTAATATTACAGACCACACCCTGTATTTCGTTATATCGTATGTATATAGTCGCTAAGTACCCATAATTATAACAAGCTTCTAAGTCTAACTAGGTCGATTTGTGTAAGATTGTGACCCCCAATGGCCCCAATATTTATTGTTGTTATTATGCGAACAGCTAAGGACTGGAATTTGCTGCCGCCGTCTGTATTTCCTGAGACACACAATCTGGGTCTCTTCAAGACAAGAGTGAATAGGCTATTACTGAACCAGCGAGCAACATCTTAGGCCTTGTCATCGCTTTCCATCAGGTGAGACTAAGGCCAATCGGTGGCCAGTATATCATTAAAAAAAAATAGGCACACTAAACAAGTATTAATAATTAATACACCATACATTAATAATAAAATTTAATTAAATTATAAGTAGTATATTCTATTCTTATCTCAAAAAGTCTTAACTATGCTCCTCTCATTATATAGCACCACCATATTGCAGTTATATGTGTAAAGTTAATTGAAGATATTAATTGTTAATAAGTATTAAATCCCTACCCTTACTAGGCACTTGAATTTAGTAACCACAGTTACCTACTTTACAAACGATGCGTAACGCCGCTGACCGCGTTTGGGCACAGCACGGTATATAGGTACTGTAGAGGTTGATACATTATGAGACTGGCCATGTGGAACTAGTACCATAATGTATACAATTCTACATATTTTTAATATGTTCTAGAATGCCTGTCAAGCAGCATTCCTTAGAAAACAGTTGGTTTTCCAGTTGATTCCTCATCTGGACTCGATTGGAGTCACACGTGTTATTTAACTGTATTATTGTAATTGTATTTCTGCACAGTAAGGAATACAATAGTGTGATATAAAGTCGTAAAGTATCTCATTACAGCTACAACCCCTAAGATCCCCTAACAGTACCTCAGCAGTACAAGCGAGGCTTTACAGTACATTGTGAATCACATTTAAATGATTAAAACAACCAGTCGCCTCGTTACACAAAGTAGCCCATTCAAATTAATCTATCCCATTTACAAAAGTAATTTTTGCCGAATTCAAAAAGTTTCAATATAGCAATTAATAAACTTTCACCCCCTTTTCAACGCTTAGTTAATGGATTAAAAAGTTAAGAAAGGCCCAATTTCGGGGGCCGGTCCGTGAGATTTCACGCAAATTGTCCTTGGGGTCCTTTGCTTAACTTTTGACTTGAGTTTTTTGTTGTACAAATTAGTTTTTTATATTCTTCCCTGAATTATGATGTCTTTGGAATTAAATGAGTGAGGAAAAATTGTAAAGAAGCGATTTATACGAAAAATTACGTATTTCAGTGAGGAAATAAAATACGTTAAGACTTTTTATAAGTAAGCGTCTTATTCTAAGTATTTCGTAAGAAAAGAAACGGTTTCTCGCTGTGGGATAAATTATTCTTCGCTTTGCCTCTATTTATAGAGACTTGTCTAGACATTGCCTGGGTCAGAAAAATAATCCTGAAAATTTTTTTTAGTACATATAGCGAACTCGTGTTTTGCTTCTTTGATTGTACGAGTCAGTTGCATAGTAAAATGTCTGGAGAGCCCTTTTTCTATGTCGCTTATTGCAATCATCAAAATTAGCAAAACCTGGACATAATTCGATAACTGTAATTTTCTTTTTCTAAGTATTGTTAGTTATAGTTAAAATTAAAAATGTTAAAACGAGATAAAAAATAATTTTTAACACATTTCAATTTCGTACTAAGTAAGCCATAATAAATAACTTTGTAAAAGTACCTGTATTTTGATATGAAAAAATATAATTCAATCAATTATCGTTAATATTTTTGTTTAATATGTTTCTTACAGTACTAATAAAATGTTGACGGCATCAATTAAATAATTTAGACCTAAGTAGTTATGTATTTGGTTTTCCAAAAATTACCCATATTTGTGACTTTAGAGATATGCAAATATTTTATAATTATGATAAATTATTAAAAATTAAACTTCTTCTCTATGCACATAACTATGTCAAAAGTTGATGCCGTTAACATTTTATAAGTACTTTAAGAAACACATTCAACATAAAATATTCACGATAATTCATTAAGTGATATTTTTTCATATCGTAATACAGGTTCTTTTACAAAGTTATTTATTATGGCTTACTTACGAAATCAAAATGTGTTAAAAATTTAGTTTTTTTGTTTTTTAACATTGACGCGGAGCCTTAAAATGTTTAATTATTTTTATTTTAAGTATAATTAACAATACTTTAAGTCATAGAAAAAGAGAATTACAGTTATCGAATTATGTCCAGGTTTTGCTAATTTTATGCGCCTACATCAGCTTATTACATAAGTACCGACGTCCCACTGCTGGGCACATGCCTCCTCTTATGGTTAAGAGGGGACGGACATTAGTCTTGACCAGTGCGGGTTTGGGACTTCACTTGCCTTTGAATTTCTCCGCTTAAGAAGCTTTCTTTCACTGAACTGTGAATATCAATTGATATTCCGTCCATAAGTTAGAAAAACTCATCGATAATAATAATAATAATCGTGAAAGCTGAGAAGGACAAAGTCAGCAAGTACCTAGACTTGGCACATGAGGTAACCGCCATGTGGGATGTTGATTCAACGATTATTGTCCCGATAGTCGTATCTGTGAACGGTCTAATAGCGAAGAGTCTCGACCAACATCTCAAGAGACTCTCGCTAGATGGCTGGGTCAAGGGTCAGATACAGAAGGCGGTACTCCTGGACACGGTGCGAATAGTCAGGAGGTTCCTCTCTCTGTCGCCCTAACCACCGGTAGCTTAGGCCCTGCCTCGCTGCCGGTGACATTGTTTTATATTTTACTTTTTATAAAAATATTTTAAAAACCTAATCTAAGAGAAGAAAAAATGAATAAAGAGGAATAATAATCGTATGGCATTTATTTTTCGAAAGGTTCAAGATCTTCGAGAAGACAGTACAGTTGCCAGTTTAACTCATTACTTCAGCCCGATATTCGGACCCACGGTGCTTGACAGCCACATACTTGAACCACCAGGCTACCTGTGGTGTATTAACATCACAAATATATATGTGAGGGAAGCATTGTGGTGGGGTGACCTGGGGACACGTGTCACTTGACATCTAAGTAGCTGCTGGCGAGCGCGGTCACGACTGCACGTCAGTACTATTGACTACAATAATCACAAATTAGGGCTGAAAGGCCAAAAGTCAACTTTAGCGAGTGGATTTCAAACCATTCAGTATTCCCGCCGACGCCAGTCGAATTCAATATCGATAATCAGATTCAAGACGATCCCATTATCATGCTGATTGGTTAGGCGAGTACCTATTCAGATACAGAAACCAAATAATTTTCAAAAGTAAATCGTGATTATTCCAGCGAAATATTTTAAGTATAAGAAATGGGCCAATATTTTTCAGTGGTCAATTGGTTTAGTTATTTAAGCGGATTATGGCAAAGTTAACGAAGTATAAGATTTCAAGCTAACATGGTCATTAACATTAGAATAACTATTAAAAACGGAGTATATTTAGCATATTTCGACGGCCTGTTTATCTTAGTTGGTAGTGACTCTGCCTCCGAAGCTAGAGGTCCCGGGTTCGAATCCCGGCCAGGGCATTTATTTGTGCTTAATCACGGATATTTGTTCTTGGGTCTTGGATGTTTTCTATGTATTTAAGTATGTATTTCTCTATATAAGTATGTATATCGTCGTCTAGTACCCATAGTACAAGCTTTGTTTAGTTTGGGACTAGGTCGATTTGTGTAAGATTGTCCCCCAATATTTATATTATTTTATTTTATTTATTATATACACAGATAACTTACGAGCGATATTGAACCGTTAATTTTAAGGAGAAACTTTGCCTCCTTGTGCGTGTCTATCGCTTGTATAATGGTTTGTACTCCGAAGAACTGTTTGACATGATGCTCACGGCTGCTATCTATCATCGCACTCAACTGCTCGCCGTCGGCAGGGCATTCATCCTCACACCTTAGAACCTAAATGGTCGCGTACGGTTCGGTTTCAGAGGAACTTCCTCCCTCGGACGCTCCGGTTGTGGAATGAGCTCCCTGCCGAGGTTTTCCTTAGGAACTACAGTATGGGATTCTTCCAGAAAGGAGTGTATAATTTTTTTAAAGGGTCGGCGATGCGCATGTGACACCCCTGGAGTTGCAGGCGTCCATAGGCTGCGGTGACCGCTTACCATCAGGCGGGCCGTACGCTTGTTTGCCACTGACATGGTAAATATATATACAGGGTGGGAAGGTGTATACCGACAAACTTTAACCATAGTTTCCTGGTGGACGAGTAAATAATGTTATATCAACATGAGTCCAAAACTGCCTCATCAACTTACTTCATTTCCGGAACAAAAGAAATTAATTTTAATAACTTTGTTTGCCCATCCCAAATCCCATCTTAAACCCCTCTCCAAAGAAGCTACGGATGAAGGGGATGTTATGTTGGCGGTCTCCCTTGATGTTAAAAATGCTTTTAACAGTCTCCCATTCGAAACACTCAAGGAAGCACTTCGATATTTTGAAGTGCCTGACTATCTGAGGAGACTGTTGGAAAACTACTTGGAGGATTGCTACGTCGCATGGGAAGACAGAAGTGGATCTATGCTCCGGCGACAGGTCGAACTTGGTGTGCCACAGGGATCTGTTTTAGGTCCCAAACTGTGGAACATCGGATTCGACTGGCTCTTGCGTAGCCCGTTTCTACCGGGCATGAGTGTGCTCGCTTACGCCGACGACACTCTTATTGCATGCCGAGGTCATTCCTATAAGGAGGCCACCAGAAGAGCCACGGTTGGGACATCACTTTTGATCGACCGAATCAGTCAGCTGGGTCTCAAAGTGTCCCTTCCAAAGACCGAAGCCCTTTTATTTTATGGTGCTAGGAGAGGTCCTCCCCGCAATGCTGGAATAAGGGTAAACGGGGAGATAGTGGCGGTAAAAACACACATGAAATATCTGGGTCTTATCCTAGATGGACGGTGGCACTTCGGAGTACATTTTACCAATCTTGCTCCGAAGTTAATGTCTACAGCTGCTGCACTTAGCCGACTGCTTCCTAACATTGGTGAGCCCAATGCCACGTGTAGGCTCCTGTACTCAAGGGTCATACGGAGCATGGCCTTGTACGGGGCTCCCGTATGGAGTGGCGCCCTCTCAGCATCTAATAAGACCCTACTCCGCAGACCTCAGAGGGCTATTTCGATAAGAGCCATCCGAGGATATCGCACGATATCCTTTTCAGCGGCGGCAATCCTGGCTGCGGATCCTACTTGGGCCTTCAAGCACAAGTGCTTGCTAAGGTCCATCAATACAGGGCTGAAAAAAGAGTAGCAGGGGAGTTTCCTGACCGGCAGGAGTTGGAACGCGTTCGGAGATTGGCCCGGAACGAATTGCTTCGCCAGTGGAAGGAGGAGTTGGGGTCTGCGGACTACGGCTTGCTGACTGTGGGGGCGATACTGCCTCATTTGGAGGGCTGGGTGGACCGGCGGCACGGAACCCTGATGTTCCAGATGGTGCAGATACTTACTAACCATGGCTGCTTTGGTGGGTATCTGCATCGCATAGGGAGGGAGTCCCTTCCTTGCTGCCATGAGTGTGGTGCACCCGTGGATATGGCGCGTCATACTTTGGAGGAGTGTACTGCATGGCAACCCCAACGGGCTGCCTTAGAAGCAGTGATCGGGCCGAATCTCTCGTTGTCGAGTGTTGTTGGCGCCATGCTAGACAGCGAAAGGGCATGGAAAGCGATGGCCTCCTTCAGTGATCAGGTTATGTCGCAGAAGGAGACCGCGGAGCGAGAACGCGAGAATAATCCTCTCGCAGATCCGCCCCGCCGGCGACGGGCTGGGGGCAGAGCCAGGCGCTATGCGCATTTGATGCCTCCACCGTAGTGGGACCGTGCGGGGTCGGGGGATACCCTGCAAAATGGCCCCACGGAATCCAACGTGCCCGTCCTACACTGGTGCGTAATGTCTGCGGCCCTCTAACCTGTGGGCTGCCCGCTGCGACGCTCGCGGTAGAATGCTGATAGCGATCCCGCGGCGTCCTCGACAAGGCGGAGCCGGCACTCGTTGGGGTTTTAGACGGTAGTCCAAGGCGTTCAGCTGCGGTTAGTCCGTCATACCCGTCCTGGTCCCCCCAACCGGGTGGGATGCATAAAAGCATTTCCCCAACGTTTAAAAAAAAAAGCCAGGTAGTGCACAGTATGACCAAACTTTTAAACCAAAATCAGCTTTTTTAAACTTCTAACCCATAACAAAGTTTACTTTATACCTATCAGTAACACTAGAATAGTTACAGTTATCTAAAAACACAGACAAAATTCCTTCAAAATATTTCTTATTTTAAAAAATTACAAAGACATTGAAATTCCTTGTCAATTTGGGATTAACACAAATTTATGAATTAAGAATTCCTCAAATAAATCACAACGAAACTCTAAAACAGTTCAAATCGATCTGAAACCAACAGACAAAAGCAACACCAGCGAAAACATTTGCATCGCCCACACGTGACGACAAAATGGCGTGATAGCGTAAGGGACTTCCGTTTCCGCAGCGAGACAGATACTGTATACAGTCAGATTTAAGCCGTTTATATGTATTTAGGCATTTTAAGACACAGACCTATCGCATTTTGGAAGGTTTAGAAAGACATTCTAAGACTTTAACGTAGCGAATTTTATTTTCATGTGTAAAACGAATAATTTATTACAATTTATATACATTAAATAAATGTTAAATTAAAAATTAATAAAAAACTAAAACTAACCTAAAACTAAACTAAACTATGTCTAAAACGCTCAATAAGCCAGTAGTGAGGATCTAAGAGAGAATAATGTTCTCTTCTATCAAATATCACCTATGGAATGGAATCAATTCATGTATTCGTAAAATGGTACTGGAATCAAATAAAAATATACATAATAGGCTTGATTTGGAGCGCCAAACAAATATTTAAGCCTACCGTGTCAGATATTACCAATGACTGTACATATTCTACTGAATTCGGTCGCGTGCTGTGATTCCCAATCTGACATTGTGCCGAGGCTTTATGTAATCAGCGTAGCTTTATTTGCGAACCGTGGAGCGTCAAAACGGCGGGATGGCGTGACGAACCTCGGAAGTAGGCTGCTGTTTCACCGATACGAACGGGAATTATAAAAAAGAGCCGGGTACATGCGATAATGGACTTTATTATGTTTCAAGAGGACATGTACCATACATTAACTGCTTCCAGAACTGTGTAGGGTATCCAAGCTAGGTACACTAAGGCAGCAATGGATAATACTTAGTGGCGAGACGCTTAAGAGATTCAACTAGCTGCTGCTAGTGCTCAAAGCGTCCAAGACACTAAGACCCTACTGCCTAAGTTCGATGAGTCGAATTGAATCGATGCACTGCTCTGGGCGTTATGATTCTACGGGAAACAAAGTTAGAATGCGCTATCGTTTGTTTAACAAACGATAGCGCGTTCTAACTCGATGAGGGCGCCATCTATTGGGGATCAGCGTAACCGGAGCATCTATATATATTGAGTTTTAGTAAGGGCGCGGGAGATAGTCTAGCGCCATCTATTGGATTCGTGCTATAATACTTAAATTCGATAACTATTTTCGATAGTCATTGTCATTTTGGTTATTGTGAACTACGCTGTCTAAAACGATCATTGTGTTAATTTGCTATCTATTTCGGTATTAAACTACTTCGAAAAGGTAAAATCATATTTTCATTCATTGCAGGATTACAGCCTACGCCCCAACCTCGCTTTTAATAAAGAAGTCTTAATGAAGTTCCAATTATTATTTAGTCAGTAAATGACGAAATAATTGGCTTGCCTTCTTAAAGAGACTTCATTATTAACCTAAAAAATGATTAAAAATTAAACTGTACTTGATTAAGAGCCAAACGGGGCTTTTAATCAAGTAGAATAAGTATGAAAATTGAGCAGATTCTATTTCTACACGTCGGTGGCAAAAAATCTTACGGCCTGCCCGATGTTAAACAGAGATCGTAGCCTATGGACGGTTGGGAATACAATGCCGACCCTTTGTTGACTTGGGATTCGTTGTTTTAACAGAGTACGTGGAATAATTAACAATGACAAAATATCGTTACAAATGGCAACCCAAATTCGTTACTTGAAAGGTTCTTTAAAACTTAACGGTGTGAATGAGGCCATCCATTGTCATGGCATTTCGAACTAATTGTTGTATCTGTTCCCTGTATACAGTTTGCGCGCCATTCAATTCGTACTTGGTCTAACTTTGACTAACGTTTATTGTTAGAGCTGTCTGGTTTACTGATGGGCAATTTCTGAAACATATTATACTCGTATTATGGGACGATATTAGTATGAATATTTTTTTATACAAATCGAACTAGTCCCATAGTAAGCTCAGTAAGGCTTCACACGCAACATAATATCATTAATTCCCTATGGCGCCTTCCTGATTTGTCGATAGGGAAGCGGTACGATACGAGAAAACTGTCAGCTGTCAGTGTCAACCGATAGGAATGCAGTACTGCCTCGCTTCTGCGCATGGTATTACTACTGCGCAAACGTAATACTGGCAGTCTCACGTCAAAGAGCAAAATATCTATGGAATATCGCTGCCGCTCCGCCAAGTCAGGAAGTCGCCTAAATCTGAAACATATCAGCTAAAGATATGTTTGTTCTTTTTAATATTACCGAAAGAAACGTTACATGTAAATTTTCCTTGAGTTTCTGATGTGTTTCCGTCGTAATTAACTAGGTTAATGACACGTAATGAGCTGTCTAAATTCAGAAGTTTACCTTTTAGCTAATTACAAAAAAGTATGAATAAGCAGGGCTCGGAAACCGGTATTCAATCTACAGAGATTTTTTCTTTGTAATTTTATTAAGTTTGTAATTAATTAGATTGCTAGATTAACTTTAATTTAATTAAAGTTAATCTAGCAATCTAATAATCAACGTAATAACCTAAATACATTATTGAGTCCTACATAAAGAGCATAAACTAATTGAAAATGTTTGGCTATTTCGGGATTTTGAGAATAACCGGTTCCGAGCCTTTTTAATAACAATGACGTTATTGATGATGGTCGATGAATTAAATAAATAAAGTATAGTTACCGAAGGCTTGATACATAACCAGAAATGTAGAGCAATTTCTAAAACTAAAGTGAAATTTATGGGAAACTTTTACTTCGGAAGGTTAAAAGCCACTCAGCGATCTGTTTAATCATTGTCATTTTTACTTGTAGTTAGTTTGTTGAAATTACGTTATTGATGCAATATGTTTGTTAAAACGTAATTTTTGCAAGAATTATCACCAACTCTTGTAATGTTTTCGTTAGAGTCTGGTCAGATCATGAAATTAGTACGATTCCATGATACCGTTAGGCTGAAAGAGTAAAATCTGATAAAATAAGCTTATGTTCAATTAAAGATTCCACAACCAGCAAGAAGGAACTAAAAAAGAAAAAAACGCATAAACGAAAACAAAACTCCCAATAAATAATATACCCCAAACTTGTGATCCGAATATCCTACACCAAATTAATACCAGGCTAATAAACTTGGGGAATAGGGAAACTTACTCCAACAACATATTCGGGAAAATATAAATAATAACACAAACAAATAAGAATCGGAAACTGACTTAAGCCAATGAACCAATCGACCTATAAAATACGGGAGATGTATTTCAGGAAGTTTTGATACTTTTGTTGAGTAAATGTTACATCTTTATTCACAAAAAAACCGTAGCGGGCTTTATATCGTGCTGTTAGTTCTCTTGTTTTCTCCATAATGAGTGATTTGTTTATACAAATGCCACTATCTTTAGTCTGCATAAAATGTGGTACATTAGATGGCAACATTATTTAAATATAAAACCGCACATTTTACCAGCAACTAGCATGCAAAAAAGAGAAATGGAATTCAAATATTAAACAAAAACAATGTCAAGTCATATTTACTTCCACAGACCACTATTTTTTACCTACTTATATCTAATTATAAACGATGTCACATATATAGAATAATTACAAAGTGGATAATAAGAAATAACAAATATAAAATTGCAAGGTCAAGTGCATCCATATCTAATCACAAAGAGTCGTCACATATATTTAAAATAATCAAAATATTCGTCAATGGAGTAAAAACATTTCTGTATTCGCCAGTTTTTCAACTTACGTCTAAATAATCTAAGCGGCAAATCCTCAATCTTGTAGAAGATTGTAAATGCTAATAGACATGCAAAATGCATTTTTACCGTAATTTCGTCTTTTTTGGAGGACACAAGAGACGATTTGGGTATCTAGTATTAAATTTACACGTATCTTTGACCGTTTTAAATAGTTTTGAGTATGGTAAGCGTCACAATGTGATCCTCCTAATAGCTTTTTATCCTAGTACAGTTGCATCCTGCAAGCATGCCTGGGGTCAGCGACCTAGTCCCAAGAATTGGCGTAGACAATAGTTTTTACGGAAGCGATTGCCATGTGACCTTCCAACCCAAGCGGGAAGGCTTGTCAAGTGAGTGGGCAAACTTGACTGTTAGAAGTTTTCAACCCGCCCGAAGGCCTCTAACTAGGCTTAACGACTGCTGTCTTTGACAGCAGCCGGGATCAACGGCTTAACGTGCTTTGCAAAGCACGAAAGCGCTCACTTGGTAACCACTCAAAGCGGTCACCAATCCAATAGTCATCTTCTAAGCATGTAAGTCCATATTGTAACACTATTTCTAAGAAACTCTAAACTAGTCAACAACAAAAAAGTATTTGACTGACCCATATACAGCAGATAACCTACATTCTCTATGAATTGAGAGTTGTTGGCGCCCGGTATTAAGGTAGGGTATATTTGTGTCATTGATGGAAATGGCAAAGGAACGCGTGTATAAGGAAAACTTCCGTGAGATTTAGATATCTATATGCATTTTTGGTTTGCAAGGATATTTTTTTTTTTTTTTAATTAATTTTTAGTGTTTTTCAAATAAACGGTTATTAATATGACTCCAGTGGAATAAAAAATACATTTGCGTAAAAAATAAATTTAAAAAACACTTTTATTTCCAATTTAAACTATGTGGAAATAATTACAGGAGAGCTCAATAGCGTACTGTTTAATTTTTTGCTCCTATTACAGGCCACACCCTGTATACAATATATAAAAAAAACAAGTGCATGTTAGGTACTTACACCATTTATAACTCAAGAACGGCTGGGACGATTATTATGATCTTTTTTTTTTTTTGGATTCGTCTTTGCTTCTAATACCTTTTGTACAGAACAGATCGAAGGCGGAATGAAGTTCGCTAGGATAGCAAGTATTAAAATAGAATCAAACGGGTCACTTACCGGTCTGAAACATGTCAAGCGATATGCCCACTCAATTGGCCCAAATCTAGTAAAACTTGATCGTAAAACCAATCATCTGATTCAGGAATTTTCACTTGCATAATGCAAAATCTAAATTAAAACACGTTGGTAGAAATTATTATGTTGTGCAAATCTGATAACTAATGATTCCTAATTAACTTCCTCATTTTGCAGCCTTCATGTGTAATTGAAAGACTCGATAGAGTACGAAATAAAAAAAGTACATTATTTGCAAAATAAGAAACGTGGATGAATGTAAGAGGTTAATTGACACGAAATATCTACTTAAAATCTAAAATGGTGCCATAATGTGTTTTTGTATAGCACGGTTGATTGTCTAAAGTGCATAATAGCTCAAAGTAACGAAACCTTTCATTCATTATTATTGCCTGCAACACTTCAGATTATTTTTAATGACTGACCAGCGATTGGCCTTTTTTAATGATGACAAGGCATAAGATATTGCTCACTGCTTCAGTAATAGCCAATTCATTCTTGTCTTGAAGAGACCGAGATGTGAAATAACGTGCGATTTTGTTATATAACCATTTTGTTTAATCAAATCATCGTGTTGGTCCTAAAAAGAGTCTAATTTCTGATGTAATAATATAAAAATCTTCCAGGAAGCATTTAAAAAGCTTAGTCAAAAACTAAATGAAGGTATATATATGCATTGAGCCGGTACAAATGTGTGGCTATCACCAAGCCAAGCGCTTTGCATCATCCTTCATAATGCACACTTCTAAGGTTTGGAATACTCTGCCGGCATCTGTATTTCCGACTTCATATAACCTGGACCTTTTTAAGGCACGAGTGAATAGGTTCTTTCTTCTTCTGGGTAAGCTCGCTTCATCATCGGCCTCATCTTTGCCCCCTGGCTAGATGCTGGCCAAGCACAATCCTATTTTTAATATAAAAAAAAAACAATTATCTTATGACATGATTGAAACATTCACGTCTGTTAATGTGAAACTTTATTACTCAATGTCAAATGTAAGAATGAAAACTGGTATTATGCCATTTGACATGTTTTAAATAATACGGTAATTGATTGACACTTCTTCGGATTTACTCGTATTCCGAGTTGGGGACAGATTATCCACTATTTCTGTACCTGGGTCTAAGGAAACAAGTTCAGGAAGAACTGTGACATACATAATATTAATACTCGAAATAAACACAAACTCGCGGTGCCCACCACTCGCCTCCAGAAAATTAAAAAATCTTTCATGGGTAATGGTGTGAAGTTTTATAATAAGCTTCCAAGAAACGTAACTGAATTATCTATTAATAAATTTAAAAATTATGTAAAGCGTCAACTCATATCGAAAGCATATTATAGCACACATAAGTACATGAATGATAAAACACCGTGGGATTAATTGTGACTGAAATATTAATGAATTAATCATTATGGCATTAGATATTAATATGATTTTTTTTGATATTTTGATTTTATTCTAGAAACTGTCTAGATTTCTATTTTTTTATATATTTTTTATTATTATTATTATTTATGTTTTGACGATCCTGTTGTGAATTTTACTACAAAATAATTTCTTACTTTGACATGTCTACAACAATACAATATTTATTTTAAAGAATAATAATGGCATCAATAAATTGCTCTAAATAATTAATTAATATATATGTTAATACATGTGCTTGTTGCTAGGCCTATTTGAATAATAGTACATTACTACAGAGGCCGGGAAGAAAGGGGTTGCCGGCCGAAGACATATAGACGGCCGAGCGCAGCGAGGCCGGATAGGTCTGAGGCGGGCAACCCCATATTTCCCGCCGAGGTATGTATAGTGCTTTTCATTTATATTTGATTATCATGTTACTTCAAAAAAAGTACGAAAACACGTTTCTGAACGAACCTTTAGAATTGACACTTGTCAATCTTGTCATTGCTGTCAATTTGTTGCAACCAAAATTAAATTATAACCTCTTCTCAATAATCTAATCAGTCAGAACACAATAACAATAGGTACTTGTCGATAGATAGTCTACACTGTCGAGTTACAGTTTAAAATACTAAAACACAATGCATTTCGGGTTAAAACATGCTTAGTAAAAAAAAACATTAAAGGTAAGCATGACTTCTAAAGCTAACCACAAAACAGATTATTTAACAAATTTAGGAAATATTAAATGAGACATTAGCCATATTAGGGCAATTAGTTATTGATATTGTAATTGTTTTGCCAGGAACAGTTATGGTGGTTTGCTGAATTTCTGCTGATGAGCCAGGTTGTGATGATACAATGCGAGTGGAGGATTGTTCACTTGCTGTTACTTGAGGAGGCACTTGTGGCTGAGGATGTGATTCTCCGAGTGAAGATTGTGTAAAATTTTCAGCTTATTGAATTATTTTTTTATTTGTATTATTATGGTAATTTCTATAAGTAGGCTTAGTTACCTTTGTGGCCAAATATATCTCATCAGGTGCCTGATTTTGAAATTCTTGTACATCTTCTGAACTAAATATCTTTGATTTCTTTGCCTTGTATCCATCTGCCTGTCGTTTTAGCCACATAGTTAAATTTACATAGCTTTTTATGTTAATATTTTGCTTCACCTGCATTGTTGCCTTAAGCATAGAGTACAATGCCCACAATGTTGACGACTTTTTAGTTTCTGCCAGTTCTTTAAAATATGCCGAAAACACGTGTTCGGAGAAACTGTGGGCTTTTTTTTTGGTTTTCCAATTTATAAAATTGTCATAAGTAACCATATATTTCGCCTTTGACTTTGGCGGCAGTAAGTTCTGTATAGCCAATTCTGCTTCGGCTCTTAATTCAGGTGGGGTGCTTATAATAATCATTTCTTCGTCGGTAGTTTCGTCCGAACTCATATTGAATTATTTATAACAAAACAAGATTACAAACAACAAAGTTAAATCCGATAAAACAGAATTACAGCGAAAAATTATCAAGCTTCCCGCTAAACCTTTTTTTCTATACGGTTAGTCACGTTTGAGTAGTCATTTTTACCGCTACCTAAATAAACTAAATTTTGATGAAATATTAATATTACAATGTATTTATCTATAGTTAAGAAAAAAAAAATTATAATAATGTGTTATTTGTTATGATCATTTGGTTTTATTATGTAACTAAAACTGCACTAAGTACATACCAAATCGTTTATTGTTTTTTTTTTAATACGCAAAGTGGCAGAATGTCATGATGCCTGTGCTACAAATTTATGTGGAATGGAAATTAAAAAAGAGGACTTTGCCGGCCTAGGCCTGCAACATTTGTATGAAATTTCATTAACGACCTCTTGCACTAACCGCACCTGAAACGTCATACTTCGCAGCCTATTATAAGGAACATAACATCAATATTTCATTGCATGTTTGAGAAAAGAATATTTTGACTTGACTTGACTTGACAAGGGCTCCCGATCGCGACACAAGTCTACGTCACTGTACAGCCTGTACACACACGAACTCACACTACGACCGCCGACCACCGATGGCACCGATAGGCTCGATAGCAGATGATGACGTAGGCATGTGTCACTCGCACAACGAATTTTCCCCGGAGTGTCATGTCTTGTGTTATCGTATCATGATCTTTATTCTATATACTGTGAGGGTTCAGGTTCCCTCAGGATGGGTTCGGATGGTTGCCGAATGTGTTGGTAGAAAGGAAAACAGGACACCAGAGCAGTAGGGTATTTATTAAGAAAAATATAAGGCACCTGTAACAACGCAAATTCGCGTTTAGCCTGCAGTCCTAATGGGGTAAGCGTATGAATATAAGAGACATAAAAATATACAGGAACTTACAATAAATGTGCCTTTCCAGAATATGTAAAAATGTGCACTGAAAACAATAACTGCGAAAAAAACTTCACTGCACAAAAATCACAATGTAGTAAACTGGAATAGGATTAGGTACTTAGTTATGCTTTTTTTAATTGTCAAACTGCTTGTGCTTTAGATAAGTGTTCTTGGTACGAAATCCAAGATCGAACTGAGCTGCTGGAAAATGGCTGCGCCGTGTCACTTTTTGGATTGATGGTCAAAATTTAAAAATTTAGAATTGTTATCAGCGAGAAAGTTTGTGTGTAACGTTCCGATACACGCATCATTACATATACCTACATCCCGTGGCTGGGCACAGGCCTTCTTCGGTAGTGTCCACTGGCAATCCAGTTAGGATTGAAGCTTACACGTCAATTAAAAATAATAGGATAGGAATCCGTACTCACAAAGCACAAGAGAAGTTTTCTCGTATGAAGAATCTACTCGAAAACCTCAACTTTACTTGAACTAATGGGCCTGATACTCGAGACCTTTTGCTCCAGTCAACACTCGAACAGTTATAAGTCCACTTTTATACAATTTACCGGTACAATGGAAATAGAGAAACTTGGCCGAAGATTTAGTTGGCGTCGCATTTTATTGCTGTGGGACTATATTTTGCGATACTGGTAAAAGATCAATTGAGAGAGTTCTAATATTTTTACGACTTTTATTTTCATTCGATTTTCGCATAGTTTGTTTTATTTAAGATGACAAAAAGGACTTTTCAACTCAGCGGCTCGAAAACGGCGGCTTTGCTGCTTGAAACTAGTGAGCAAAATGCAATTTTGCTGTGAGCGTAAAAACGACTTTTCCTGATTGAAACCAGTGAGCAAAATGCAATTTTGCTGCGAGCGTGAAAAAAACTTACTTTTTAATTTTTCCTGTCGTAGATTAGTTTAAGTAACTTCTCTCTATCACTATTCCTTTGCGTTATATGTTCTCGCCGCTGAGGTGAAAAGTTGTATGCATCACACGAGAGCAAAGATATTTGCATGTCGTGTCTTTGAGTCCCTCGCTACGCTCAAGATTCTAATTTTTTAAATTCTAAATTATAGAATCTTTCGCTTGCTCGGGGCTCAACATCAACACTCGCAGCAAAAATCTTGTTGAACAAATAACTATTAAACCAATCATTACCACTATCTATTGTGTAACTAATATCTTCAAGTAGTGTTGTAAAACAACTACAGATGTGTATTGTTTAAATATTAGACCTTTCGTTACTTAGTGTACGCTCTCACCTCATCTCTTCTTTAAACCCAGTGACTTTCTCTAGGATAAGTGTTAAAGTTAGATTTTCTTTTTTGTTTGCGTCGTAAAATATTTGCTGCGAAGTTTTATCTTTCCGATATAGAAAGTGCGAGTTATTCGCTGAGTAAACAATATTCGCGTAATCTTTTCTGTGACTTTTTGTTGCTGATATGGATGGATGTGACCTTCGATGGAGATATACAGGGTGATGCCTGTAAAAAAAAATTAAACGGTAGACAATTCAGCTCTCCAGCAATGATTGGTTTCAATTGAAAAAAAAGTTTATTTTATGCAAAAAAGGTTACGTGTACTTTTTTACTCCACTGGAGCGATATTAATAAATATTTATTTTAAAAACCAAAGAAATTAAATAAATAAAAAGTCCCAAAAATATCCTTTTAACCAAAAATACAACAACTATTATACTACGACGTTACATCCTCAAGATTTATTGTCACTCTGTAGTTCACTCTCAATGTATCAGGCATTGCACATTAGTTTAAAGCTAGAATATAGAATAAAAAGTATTAAAATGACTACTTTCCCCCACTCCTGCCCCACCGTCGCCCGGCTTCTGCACCCGAGTTCGTGTCATTCTCTTTCTTTGTGCGGGCATTGCAACATCGTATTACGTAACTTAGTAATTCCAAAAAATCGTATCCTTTTTGTATTGCACAAATCAGACATAATGGGAAAACGTAAACGTAAAGATAAAAGTCGTCATTTAAAAGAAAAGATTAGGCGATTAGAAGATCGACTCAACCGTTATTCATCATCAGGTTCGGCAACAGACGAAGGTTAGTGTCTTTCCTTTTTTAAATATAACATTATTAAATACCTCCTTAATCCGAACTATCATACATTAATTATCACTATTAGAAAAGACTGTGGAATGCGTGATAAATAGAATCTACCCCCTACTTTGAAAAAAAAAAAAAAATGTTTCGATTCAAACTCAAACAGACCTTTTAAAACAAATATTCTTGTTTGTGACCTTTGTACTGTTACCGGATTGGTAATGTGTTTTCTTTACTTCATTAAAATTAACATTTTACTTAAATCGTAATCGATTTGTAAACAAAAGATTCTCATTGAATGACATGGGTGTTAGATAGTTTAGTGATATAACATAAATTTGTTAAAAGTATTGAAGGGTTACTCGAGCGATTTTAAGCCTAGGTATGCCAACTAACAGTCCCGCGTCATAGCGTGCCTATGCCCAGTGACTCAAAACGTTTAGTCCAGCGATATAGCGAGCCTATACCCAGTGACTCAAAAACACTAGTCCAGCGGCATAGCGAGCCTATGTTCAGAGACTTAAAAAATATTTTTTATCGTCTTTACAGAATACAATGATTACGATCGGTACTATCCAGAATCGTACGATTACTCTCACAATCCGGCTAGCGAAGACGAAGTACCCTTAATACCGTGGTCTGATTCTGAACACTCAATTCCCGTGTCGACGCCGAAATCGGTAATCACGCAACCTGCACCAATACCGGACCCAGGTCTTAATTCTGGCACACCCAATGTCAATGAACCGGTATCCGCAGATCCGGGTACCAGCACTAAGACTGATGTATCATCAACGTTACCGTCCGATATATTGGAGGCACTCGGAGACCCGAAGGGAAAAGAGGAAATATATGGGCAAAAAATACCCGACGAAATCTCTAAACGTTGGGGCCGGGTACTCGTTGATGGCCTAGAAAAAGATGTTAAGCAAAAACTACCTGAAAAATACCTGATACCAGACAACTTTCGTTTGGCAAAAGCCCCTATTTTAAATCCTGAGATTATACCAGTGCTTAACGAATCAGTCAGATATCGTGACAAATTATTAGAAAAAGAGCAAAACCAACTGGGCCTAGGTATTTCTGAACTCACAAATCTAGCTTCAGCTGTAATTAAAGAAAACTTAGATAAAGTAGAAATACTAAAGAAACTTTCCGAAGCTAGTCAGATTTTCCTAGACCTTCATCACGATCAGACCACTAGGAGAAGAAAACTCATAACCACAACTCTTGACAAAAAGTTTGTTAACATAATATCCGACGTAAAAAGGGATACCTACCTGTTTGGCGAAAACCTAGGGGAAAAAATAAAAGCCACGAAAACAGCGGAAACATCAGGCCTGCAAGTGAAGCGTAAAGATGTCAACGCTATCGCATCTACGTCTAGGAAATATCCCAACCAGGGAAACTGGAGGGGCCCACCCCGAACATATTACCAATATCATCATGTTCAACGAGCACCGAGACAGGGTGGGCCGAGACCGCGCTACCCCTACCAGCAAAACCGGTATCGTCCGCCAGCTCCCGATCGTCAAGCCCAATCGACGCGCAGGCCGCCCAACAAGACCCCAAGAGCCTAACAGAGGTAAATCTACCCCATGCGGGTAGACTAAAATACTTTTATAAAGAATGGTGTAATATTACTGACGATCAGATAGTCTTAAGCTATGTGAACGGACTAGGCATACCTTTTAATAGTCCGGTCATGCAAAATATGTTTCCAGAAAATAACAATTTTAGTTTTTTAGAAATTGAGCAAATAAATTGTGAGATTAAAAAATTGAAGGACTTAGGCGCCTTAATAGAGTGTAAAGATATGCCTGGACAGTTTTTATCTAGTATCTTTCTTACCCCAAAACCAGATGGCTCTAATCGTTTCATACTTAATCTTAAAAACCTAAATAAACATATTACACATCAACATTTTAAAATGGAAGATGTGCGAACGGTTACAAAACTTATGACTAAAAACTGTTTTATGTCTACTATAGATCTAAAAGACGCATACTTTTTGATCCCAATCAATAATAAGAGCAAAAAATTTCTGAGGTTCAAATTTCAGGGAAATACCTTTGAATTTCAGTGTTTACCTTTCGGCCTCTCCTTGGCGCCATATATATTTAACAAATTACTCAAACCAGTGATGACGGTTCTAAGAAGCAAGGGCTACGTACTAGCTATTTACCTAGATGATATAATATGTTTAGGTGGTACGTATAATGAATGCCTTACTTGCTCTACAGAAACCGTTAATAAACTAAAAAATCTAGGTTTTGTAATAAACCACGCCAAGAGTAAATTAATACCTAGTCAAGTTCAGACTTACCTTGGCTATGAGTTGGACTCCGTTAATATGCGTCTAGGCTTACCAAATAAGAAACGACAAAAAATACTAGATTGCCTTAAACATACTCAAAATAAAAAGTCAATCACTATACGTGATTTCGCTAAGCTTTTAGGTCAATTATGCTCAGCCTGTCCAGCGATTGCTTACGGGTGGGTTTACACCAAACCCTTAGAGCGTGACAAATTTCTTGCCTTACAAAAATCGGGAGAAAACTATGATAGCCTTATTAATATTGGTGCTCACCTTAATCCTGATTTTAAATGGTGGAAAAATAAAATTTTAACATCATATAACCAAATCCGAGAAGGCAAATTTATGTTAGAAATTTTCTCAGACGCATCCTTGACAGGCTGGGGAGCATATTGTAACGGTGAAAGAACCGGAGGGTTTTGGAGCCCACAGGAGGTTAAAAGCCACATAAATTTCCTCGAGCTGCTTGCAGCCTTTAACGGGTTGAAATGCTTTGCCCGAAATCTTAGCAACGTAGAAATATTACTACGCATTGACAATACCACTGCCATATCGTACATAAACAAATTTGGCGGAGTACAGTATATTCACCTAAATAATATCACACGAAAGATATGGCAGTGGTGTGAGTCACGCCAGTTATACATATACGCGTCATACATTAAATCCAAAGACAATGTTGAGGCAGACGAAGAATCTCGTCACCGCAATGTTGATACCGAATGGAGTTTATCTCCCTTGGCATTTCATAAAATTACTCATTCCTTTGGATTTCCTGAAATTGACCTGTTTGCATCCAGATTAAATAATAAATGCCTTAAGTACATTTCGTGGAAACGCGACCCTGAGGCATTTGATATTGACGCATTTACGCAAAACTGGGCTAACTTTTTCTTTTATGCTTTTCCGCCTTTTTCACTTATTCTCAAAAGTCTGAGGAAAATCATAAATGAAAAAGCTTCAGGTATTATGGTCGTTCCGGACTGGCCCAGTCAACCCTGGTACCCAATTTTCATGAAGCTCTCAAAACATAAACCGATGTATCTCAGTCCCGAGCCTGAGTTGCTTCTTTCTCCTTTCAGGAAGAAACACCCCCTCTGGACTCGCCTTTCCCTGGTGGTATCACTATTATCCGGGAAGCATTTAGAAGACAAAATTTAAATCCAGACACAATTGATATTTTAATATCATCTTTATCCAAAAACTCTTTAAATCAGTATAATAGTGGTTACAAAAAGTGGTGGGCGTTTTGTTCAAAAAATAACATGAATATTTACTCCACCAATATTCCTGATATTCTTGCGTTTTTTACGGCTGAATATAACTCCGGAGCAAGTTACTCCACTTTAAATACACTCCGTTCTGCACTTTCCTTGATATTGGGCAAAAAGTTCGGTGAAGATGAAAGGGTCGCTAGGTTCTTAAAAGGTGTATTTAAAACAAAACCTGCGTTACCAAAATACCAGTCAACCTGGGACCCTAATCTAGTTTTAGACCATGTCAATAATTGGCATCCTAATGAAGATCTACCTATAGATAAAATTACAAAAAAGTTGGTAGCTCTTCTTGCGTTGTCTACAGGACAACGTATGCAGACGCTATCCCTTATTAGCTTATCCAATATCAAGGTAAATGAAAAGAACATTGAAATTATAATAAGTGATCTTATTAAAACTTCAGCTCCGGGTAGATCTATGCCCCGGTTAATTATTCCTTTTTTTCCTCATAAAGTCGAGATATGTCCCGCTAAATGCCTAATTGCATATATGGAAAAGACCACTCAATTCAGACATTTAACGAAAACGGATAAGTTGATTTTAACAACAAAAAATCCAGTCCACAACGCGAGCCCTTCAACCATTAGCCGTTGGATAAAGTCAGTATTGGCAGCAAGCGGAATAGATACTTCAGTTTTTTCGGCCTACAGCTGTCGTCATGCTTCTACCTCAGCAGCCAGTCGAAAAGGGGTATCTGTAGACCTTATCAAAAAATCAGCTGGCTGGTCAAAGAATTCTCTGGTATTCGCAAAGTTCTATAATAGGCCGGTTATTGAAGAACAGAGCAACGTTTTTGCAGAGGCCGTATGTAATCAGGACAGTGATTAAAATAATATTTTTTGAATACTATACTATAAGTTGTTGATTAGTAGATACCTATCATTAATTTCCTACAGTAGGTACTGTATGTTATTTAACAAATTAATGCCAGATTCGAAAATACAAATTTGATTACACACATATAGTTATTTTATTCGGTCTTACTGCTTCCTACTAAGTGCCATTTTGCTCGGCGCTAAACATCTACAGAGTGACAATAAATCTTGAGGATGTAACGTCGTAGTATAATTTAAGGTTAAACAAACTTACCTGAAGTGAAGTTTGACCATAATTATACGAGACGTTACATCCGAAAAGATTTATCACCCGCCCTGCCCTGACATTTTTTTTTTTCTCTCTCAGTTTCAAAAAAAAAAAAAAAAAAAAGAATGTTACCCAAAGTTGTCGCAAAATAGCACTTAGGTATCTCTAAAACAATGACACGAACTCGGGTGCAGAAGCCGGGCGACGGTGGGGCAGGAGTGGGGGAAAGTAGTCATTTTAATACTTTTTATTCTATATTCTAGCTTTAAACTAATGTGCAATGCCTGATACATTGAGAGTGAACTACAGAGTGACAATAAATCTTTTCGGATGTAACGTCTCGTATAATTATGGTCAAACTTCACTTCAGGTAAGTTTGTTTAACCTTAAATTATGAATCATAACTAGATGCTACCTCTACATCAGCAGTGACTGCCGCGCTGTCGTGGTGCCAAGATCCATTACTTGGAGGTTATAACTTTAGATCAAAATTGCTCATGTGAAAAAGATTATTGTTTTTGGACACAATAGGTTACTGCAAGTGCTCTAAGGAAGCGTCCTTTAAATTGTTTGCTCCTATTAAGGCCACACCCGTATAATATACAGGATGATTTCGGGGTCATGATCATGAGTCAGTTTTTTTTGTTAGTAATGTCACGAAACAAACGCATTCCATTTTTTAGGGCTCCATAGTAAACAAGGAAGCTTTATAGTTTCGCCACGTCCGTCCGTCCGTCAGTCTGGCCGCGACTCAGCTCAGTAACCGTTAATCGCGGTAGCTTAGGCCCTGCCTAGCAGATTAGGTTCGGTTAAATATGTTTATATTTTTTAAATATATTTTTGTTCTTATTACTACCTTTTTAAATATATTTGTGTATACTTATGGACACATTGTGAAAAACGTAGCTTCAGACTAGCTAGCAGCTATCATAATTTATTTTTTGGTGCGCTGTAGATATGTACCGCCCCCCTCCCCCCACCTTACAGAAGACCGCAGCCATAATCACCACTACGATACTTTCCGCAACTGTAATTGAGCAAAGTCACCCTGACGTCAAAGAAAATAAAAAAACTGGCCAAGGCGAGTCGGAATAGCGCACGAAGGGTTCCGTACCAGAAAAAAAAACGCCAACATTTACTCTGTTATATAGGAGCCCCCCTTAATTATTATTATTATTTTGATTTTAGTATTTGTTGTTGTGGCCACCATAAAAATACATAATCTGTGCAAATTTCAACTCTCTATTACGGTTCCTGAGATCTAGCTCGGCGAGTGGTAGCCATGAAAAAGGGCTAAAATATCTCGTTTTTTGTATGGGAGCCCCCCTTAATTATTTTTATTATTTTGTTTTTAGTAGTTTAGCAGTTTGTTGTTATAGCGGCAACAGAAATAGTCCAGCTATAACGGTTCTTGAGATACAGCCTGGTGACAGACGGACGGACAGCGAACCCTTAAAAGAGTAAGGTCGTCAGTTCCTACACTACAGAATGCGGCTGTACTAAGAGTTACCGTGGGGGGGGGGGGGGGGGGGGGGGTTATCTTTGCTCCCTGGCTAAATGCAGGTCAAGAGCAATCCCATTAAATAAAACAGTATTTAGCTTTCAATAACGAATCCTCAAATAAATAAAAGGTAAACGAGCTAACAGTATCTCCTTACCTTCATTCGGGCCGTATGCTTGTTTGCCGCTGTCTTAGTAAAAACAGCAAGTTTCAAGATTCATGTTTGTTTATTTGGCCAAGTAACAAAATAACGTTACATCTAGCAAGTCCAAAAATATATTTCATTGTCAAGCTAAGTACATAAATTGAGTTTTATCTTGAATAAGATGAAACGTTGTGTTCTCACGACAATCCAATGAGTTCAACTTCATATCTTATTTCATAGTCAATGGTTCGTGGCTTATCATCAAATCAAAGGAAAAAACACTCGGCGTAAACAGCCGATTCAAACAAAATTTTGCATTAAACGAAATAAAAACGACATTTGATAAGCTTGAAACCGATGCTTTTTGAAATCATTCAATTCATTCATTCATTTTTTGGATTGAATGATCGAATGAAGCATTTATTCGAAACACAGACACAACAACATTAACTTACACTACAAAATATGGAAACAAAGGCTGCATGTGTTTCAGAATAGGATAACACTCAGCATGTGTCGCAGCACAAAGTATAACGATGCTGAATTTCAGTGTACCCATTTGACACGAAAATACAAAGACAAAGCGAGATACAATATAATGTGCAGTGTGCGTTGAATTATTGCGAAAATCATGTTAAAAATTTAAGTTTATTTTTAAACATTGATAGCGAACTGGCATTTCTGATAGGCGGAGGAAGATTGTTCCAGCACAGCGTGGCTGCGTACCGGAAGCTGCCGCGGAAACTAGCTGACCTGTGTCGTGGACAGATGAGGCGGGGCGGCTCGCCTTACATGTCTACGGGAAATCGTTAGTTCTTTGAAAAGGTAAGATGGTTGTTTGGTCCGCACGGTTGTTTTTCTCGAACTTGCAATGAAATATCGGTGTTGGGGTTGTTATAAGAGGCTGCAAAGGATCACGTTTGGGGTGCTGAAACGAGCAGCCCATAACGGGATTTCGTACAAAATTGGAGACCTAAGCTGGCGAAGGTGACCGTGTTTTGTTTTGTGCGCGCCGGCACGCCGAGTGGGTCTACTGCGCTGCGATCTCTGGCTGCTGCAGCGCGTGTTTTTATTACTCAATCCTAATTCATTCATACCGATAGCCGTGGAGACTGGTGGGCCTTGTGCGCCGAGGCCAAGATTTTGCCGCGGCTCTGGTTTAACGCCTGAGAGGTCGGGGAGCCCAAATAACATCCCTGGCCATACAATGCGGTAACTCTGCCAGTATACTAGCGACCTTAACCCGGGCACTCACAGGAACTAGGAATGGCTTTTTTATATAATTAAAATCTTAAAATAATTTAGTGCCTAAAGTAGTTACTTAATTATTGCATTTCCAAATCAAACACAATAAGATATTAAATGAATTTACAGTACATATGGTGCTACGTTACCGCAAAAGTGCGTAATCAGCAGATTACGTGCATATGTCGAAACTTTAAAGAGCCATATGTACTGTAAAACGCTGTACGATACATGTGCGAACAGGTAATTTGCAACTCGTGTCGATTTAAAACAGTCCCTCCGGTCGTGTTTCAATTTATCACCACTCGTTGCGAATTTCCTGTTCTCTGCACTTGTATCGTAATGTACTATTACAGTACATATATGGTGCTACTTTACCGCACGAGTGCGGTAATCAGCACATTACGTGCATATGTCGAAACTTTAAAGAGCCATATGTACTGTAAAACGCTGTACGATACACGTGCGAACAGGTAATTTGCAACTCGTGTCGATTTAAAACACTCCCTTCGGTCGTGTTTCAATTTATCACAACTCCTTGCCAATTTCCTGTTCTCTGCACTTGTATCGTAATGTACTAATACAATACAGGAGCGCTCGTGGCCCAGTGGCACCCGTGTACTGCGTGCGGTATGCGAGGTTAAGCAATGTCGGGCGAGGTCAGTCCTTGGATGGGTGACCGCTTTAAGTGGTTACTAACTGAGCGCTCCCGTGCTTTGGAAGGCACGTTACGCCGTTGATCCCGGTTGCTGTCTTTGATAGCAGTCGTTAAGCCAAGTTAGCGGCCTGCGGGCGGCTTGAGAACTTCTAACAGTCAAGTTGCCCACTCACTTGACAAGCCTATTCCCAATAAGGTCGGTTTCCCCCTCGGGTTGGAAGGTCAGATGGCAGTCGCTTCCGTAAAAACTAGTGCCTACGCCAATTCTTGGGATTAGGTAGCGGACCCCAGGCATTCTTCAGGATGCAAAGTTGTACTGGGAATAACGCTAGGAGGATGATGATGATATATTTGATTCAGGTTTACTAACATCCATGGAGTCTTGTGCTTCGAAATAAATAATTTATTATTATTACTTAGGCGATGGGGGATTTGGGATTAAAATACAGTCGCCATCAGAAATCGCAGCAAACGATCTGCGCAAATATGGCGTTTGTACCAAGGCGACCTCTCTTTAGTCAAACGCATTTTTCTTGCAAAACGCCCTTTATAATTCCTCCACCCTAATTATCCCAACAAAAATGGCAAACCCCAAAATAACCCCGAATACCTGGTCCAGTTAATAGCGGCCGAAACTTTTTTAATTTGGATCCCAGCCAGTGGCCATCGATTGGAGTGACCTTGAGGCTTTTCAGGTTACATTGTTCATGAATTTCACATTTATATTGTTCGTCTTTTGGGCAATAGGGATAGAATAGATACTTGATAGTAAGTAGTTACGTACAGAATGTCCTCTGACCTATCATTTGTGTCTGGTCCTCTCTGTGTTAGCTTATATCTCACTATGATATAGGTATTTAAACCATTTGTATTTTTATTGCGGTGTACAATAAAGAGTATTTGTATTGTATTATCCTGTGTCTTAAAATGCAACCGGTTATGGTTATGTGGTTATCGACTCCTTTTTCCGCACTTAGTCCGTGAAACGACTTTCACGGACCATTGTGCGTGACGTGAGCGATGGCTAGGGATCTAGCCAGCCTGACTCCGACCAGAAGCGCAGGATCCCCGGCCGCCTAGTGTCACTAGGCTTCGCGGACCTCGGTGCGTTGAGGATTTGAGTCCAAGTGTGGCTACACCTTCATATTCCAGGATGATTGAGGACATAAACGTTAATTATTAAGGTGGCAACCGTTAATTAGTGTTCGCAAACTATTATAGCTGGTACAAAATATACTCAATGTAGAGTTGTTAAATGAATTTTGTAGGTACTAAAGCAGTAACGCTGATAAGGAAAATTTCAAATTAAAGGAAAAAATTGAAAAAAAATAAAAAAAATTGTACAAAATAATTTAGTATGGGATGGCGCATCGTTACTGACGATTTAATAGAAGCCTAAGTCTTCTACGGTAGATGTCGCTGTACGCCTCCCTAAGGCGTTGTAAGAGGGAACTAGTGAAGGATTTCGTGGACGAGCTTGGTTGTTTCGATAGCTCAGCTCAGCTAGTGCGATTGGCCGCGTATGCCAGATGTCGCAAGTTGTTAAATGGTTCATATTGAAAGAGACGTAATGTTAAGGAATATTTTATTTACGATATTTTTCATACTAAGGCGACTTCCTGACTTGGGAGCGCGGGAGCGATATGTGATATGTATTTTGATCTTTGGCGTGAGTTTACTGATGTGAGCTTTCCTCACTTGACGAAATACTATCAGTATTATGTTTGCGCAGCCGTAATACCGCGCGCAGACACGGGGCAGTACTGCATTCGAATCAGTTGACACTGACAGCTGACAGTTTTCTCATATCGTACCGCCTCCGCATCGACAAATCAGGAAGGCGCCTAAAGTATTAAATAAGTAAACAGGAAGACATATTATCAATCAAGCGAATTGTGTTATTAATTTAATTTAGTAAGTAAACGCTGCCGCTGGTTATTTAGCTCAAGTTAACATAAACATCAAATGTTTATTTATTTTAAAAATAAACATAGGCCCTTTTATTAATTTACTTATCAATGTATTAATATTGCCAAAGTTAACAAACAAAGAATCATTTTTCCTTTGGGTATAAATGCAGTCAGAAATACTTTCACTCAAGATTACTTTATTACAAAAATAAATTATACTCGCATTAAGTTTCCCAAACCTACCAAAGTAGTTAGCAAAACTAAACACAAACATCCGTGATGCCTTTTCCTAATTGCCTAGAAGCCAAAAGTTATCAAAAAGCCATTATTTGGTAGTTTTGGCACGAGTCAAAAGGAGATAAACGGATGAAAGTTACGGGAAACTCTTTTGTATCTTCCATTTCCTAGTGTACACTTACGGCCACTGAAATAATGATAGGTGCCATACATAGACACACACATTGCTTTTAAAATCTATTTAACTTTTCAGAAGCAAGAGCATTACCTACTTATCCATTTTATAAGGAAATTGTGTACTTTTTAGTTTGATGCTCAAGAACGCAAAAACGGCTGAACAGATTTGAAAAGTCAACTTTCTTTTCAAGATTTCTAAGAATATCAATAGCGCGAAATATTAATGTTGATTTTTAATTTGTATACAACAACAAAGTGTTGTGACAGAACAATAACTATAGGTAAACAAGTAGATGTGCATAGCAATTACAAACTTAAGTTTGTGTACAAAATATTAAGCCTATTAATAATAACTAAAAGATACTTTGGCTTATACCGTTGCTTGGTAGTGATCTTGCCTACGAAGATGGTGTTCCCGCTTTCGAATTCTGATCAGGATATTCATTTTGTGTGATAAACGTGAATACAATATTTCTGAGTCTTGGATATTTTCTATGTATTTAATCCCATTTTACCCTTTGGGTACGGAATCCTAAAAATCATGGCAGTGGTATATAGGTATAATAAATTAAAAAAACACGAGTTATAGCCAAACTTACGAAATGTACCTGGAAAAGCACTCTTTAGTACAATTTCCATTGATTAGTAAGAAAGTGATGTTAATGGTATTGAACACATTAAGTTTGTAAACAAATAAGTCCTCATAAGCTCCTCATAACGTAACGGTCATGGTCGGGCAACTACGGAACCCTACATTGTGTGTGGCCCGACGCGCACTTGGCCGGTTTTTTAGGATGTTAGGATAGAATTTTGAGATGTATAAAACCTAGGTAGGTTTTAAACATTTTAAAATTCTACCTGGTCCTCATTTCAGTAAAATTCTCCGTTTGTTTTCTTGCCACCAAGTGTACACACATTAACTAGGCTTTTATGAAAGCCACGAGGTTTTCAGTCGCATGATTGCGTATGATTGCAGGTTTTCATATTTTTAACGACTTTAGTGAATAAAAACACAATTTGGTTGTGTATCTTTTTTGTATTATTTATTTTTTATAATAAAATACCACTTAATTTAAGTATGTAGGTACACTTTTTTTTAGTTAGGTTATACTCACGCTAGTTTTTGATTCAGTACTAAATATTTAATGAAAATCGTCGTACCATGTATTATTAAACACATACATACATATAATCACGCCTATTTCCCAGAGGAGGGGTAGGCAGAGATCACGGATTTCCACTTGCTACAATCCTGACATACAACTTTCGCTTCATGAATTTTCATAACATTCTTCGTGCATGCGCGCCGATTTAGGGTACTCCTGACCTGGTCTTTCTGCAGAATGTCTCCGATTTGGTCGGAGTGTATTCGCATACACTCGTTTTGTCAATCTTCTTTCATCCATCCTCTCTACATGTCCAAACCATCTTAGCATACCTTTCTCAATTTTCGTCACTATATCTTCATTCACCCCACACCTCCGTCTTAAAATGGTGTTTCTCACTCTATCTCTCAAAGTAACGCCACACATACTTCTCAGCGCTCTCATTTTCACTGTATTCACTCGACTCTGTTGTTTCTTCTGCCACACCCAACTTTCGCTACCATACATCAGTGTCGGCACCAACACTCCTCTATGCACGGCCAGCCGAGCCTTTCTGACACTTTCTGGCTGCTCATAAAGGCGTGAAGTACCCCATTCACTAGATTCCCAGCTATCACGCTCCTTTCAATATCTCCTTCATGCTTACCGTCTCTCGTGAACAAAGTCCCCAAATACACAAACTCATCCACTTGCTCCAACCTCTCTCCATCTACCGCAATTTCACAAACTGTAATACACTCATCTCTTTCAAATAACATCACTTTCATCTTGCTTACATTCATTTTCATTCCTTTTCATGCAAACAATCCGTGCATGTTAGTTACCATCTTCTGTAGCTTCTCAGCCGATGACGCTAATAAAACCTGGTCATCGGCGTAGAGTAGACATTTGATTAGCAATCAATTATTAAACACATGCCAAAGTTATTCATTTAGCCAATGTGCCCAACTTTAAAAATATTTATAATAAAATCGAAAAAATCTGCAATACCACAGATACATCTTAATATTTTTACAAGGAGTAACTTAAATCGTGATACTCGTGATAAAAAAATGTGATTTTAAACACTTTCTTGTGGGTCCAACAAAAGAAATCAGGTGTTGATCCCATTGGTCAAAAACTTGCTTAAACATCTGAGTAAATAAGTAGTTAACACCATTCCAGAACAGTATTTTCCACAATTTTTCCTTTACATTGTCTGAGTTGGAAAACTTTACATTCCTTTTTTTATGCCTTGTGTCAATCGAAGTCGTTATCTGTGACATAAATCCATCGCTCGTACCTACTGACCTCAAACGATCCATCACCCCGTACAGTATTATAACTCATACAAATTCATCTTACTTTCGTTCCTATGCGTTTATGTCTCAGCGGCGAATTAGCGTAGGCACTAGTTTTTAGTAACTGCCATCTGACCTTCCATCCATAACGTAGATAACGATGTGCTGCTTAGGAAACTTGATGAAATTGGTTTCTCTCCCAAGTTACTAACTTTTTTTGCCAACTATCTGCGCGATCGGCAGCAGTTCGTCCGACATGGATGTTTTGTCTCGACGCCTTACCATACCCGGTCTGGCGTCAGTCAGGGCTCCATTTTAGGGCCCTTGTTATTCGGTATAATGATCAACGATCTCAAATCGGTTCTTCGCGCGGCTCAGTGTCTCTTGTATGCTGATGATCTGAAGTTGGTATACGGGATAGAGCAAAGAGCCGATTGCGATACGTTACAAAAGGACATCGACTTGGTGCTTCGGTGGAATATGGAGAACAAACTTCATTTCAACCCAGCCAAGTGTTGTGTGTGTTCGTTTAGCCGCTCTCGTACCCCCATATATGCCCAATACATGCTGGGGTCAGAGCCGATAAATCGTGTCTTCTCCGTCAAGGATCTGGGCGTAGTTTTCGATACGCGGCTCACTTTTCACGAGCATATTTCTTCCCTCGCTACAAGCTGCTTTCGGAGACTGGGTTTCGTAATCCGAAACCTCCGTCATTTTCGTGACCCGGTGGCCATAAAAATGGTTTATAATGCCTTAGTAAGGTGTAAGCTGGAGACTTCGTCCATCATATGGAACCCCTACGAATCGACGTATGCCTTACTGCTTGAGAAGGTTCAGAAGGCGTTCTTGAGGTTCCTGTATAAAAAAGTATTTGGATACTACCCGTTTCTGTACCCAACAAAGTATCTTCTCGGTTCCCTTGGATACAACTCCTTAGAGGTCAGACGGAATTATCAACTTGTGATCACAGCATGTCGAGTCTTACGTGGTGAGTCGGATTGTCCCGAACTTGTGGAGCGTCTCGTGCGACTGTTTGTCCCGGATGTCCCTAGGATACCCCTCAGGCCACGACGACGCGACCTGCTGGCCGTGCCGCCGGCGCGCACCGTGTCGTGCAGGAACTCGCCGCTGCCCCGCGCCCTGCAACTGCTCAATGCGCTCCTGGCATCAACACCTGAATGCGACTTGTTTGCGTGGCGATGGGCGGCAGTGTGTAGGGAATGCTTGAGATTCTGTGAGGTGATGGATGCTAGGTGCTCAACTGTTCCAATGTAATGTATATGTTTCTGTTACCTATTATGTATTGTAAAAGATAATTTGCTTGTCTAAGTTTCGTGACGCATTGGTCATGTACTGTAATGTCATGTAAACGTATTTATCAAATAAATAAATAAATAAATAAATAACATACGGGGACAACAAGATCTTATTAGGCTTAGGCTTTATCATGTAAGTGGGCAACTTGACTGTTAGAATTTCTCAAGCCGCCCGAAGGCCTCGTACCTTCCAAAGCATGGGAGCGCGCAGTTAGTAACTACTTAATTCACTCATTCAAGAGTTGACCCCGGCCAACGTTGCTTAACCTCGCATACCGCACGCGCAAATTTAACAGATCCCTCATCTCACACTTTGTACAGTCACCAGCACCAATATCTGCCACAACAAAGCGCGCATAAATATCTGACACGACTCTATTTGTAGGGTCGTTAGGACATGTCAGATATTTTTGCCGCCTTTTGTTAGGCAGATATTAATGCTGGTGACTGTACTTATCGTGGGCACGTTAGATAGGGCTATTTACCATAGTACATTTCTCCCCCCCCCCACCAGTTACCTGCTTCTAATATGAGTAAGATGCCAGCACGACTTGTCTTAAAATATTGACACTTTCAGTTTGGTATTTGGCAAGATTTCCATATAAAACAGGTAAGTTATTAGAGGAATGTCACTAAATCACCCCCACCGTTATTAAGGCCGTGACTGTACTAAAGTCGCGTTTACTTCACCATTTACAAAATGTCAGCTCAAACAATACGATCCATTTCAATGGTATTTTTTAAAAATGTTTTCCTTTGCTAAATATCTCACAATGCCCCAGATAACTTTTGTTTACACGCGATTGTAACACTTATTTCTAGAAGCGTTTGTCTTAAAACAGTGTGAACAATCACATGGAGTTAAGTCGCTCTGTTTCTAAGTTATAGTATCAGGTCTGATATAAATTGCAACACCTCACGATACAATTGGCGCAGAAAACGTAATATTACAGAAAAGAGACAAACATTAATGATTTAACTCTCTAAGTATTGTATTGATTTATATGACGAATATGTACTTTTTTAAATTATTTCATTTTGAATTGAACGGCCACATTGAATCTAGATAGCTAATTGGTGGTGCAACATAATTTTTCGCTCCAACATTAATCATCATCATCATCATTATCAGCCGATGGACGTCCACTGCTGGACATAGGCCTCCTCTAAAGAGTGCCAAAACATTACCTATCGTAAAATCGTCATAAAAGTCGCTCCCTACTGTAACGATCCCCCCCTCTCTCTTAACATAAATAAACCCCTAATACCTCCCTTAATATGAATTAATTAATAAATTAAAATATTTAAACTAATGGCTGTTAAAACCCAGGATAAAATTACGTATTGGCCAAAGTGAATCGTCTAGGTAGGACCCCGAAGAGTTGTGAACCGTAAGAAACCCTGAATCTTTAATGCGAATATTTGTCAGGTATTGAACTCCTCTTCCCTTTGCTGAAACCCTACTATCTTTACCTAGTACCTTACTCAGCCTATACCTCAATGAAATTACGTTAATACTTACGTAGAAAATATAAATTTAGAGGAATTACTAATAATAATAAAAGTAACCAATTATATAAGATCCTATCCAATGAAATTGACCTAGAATACGGAGATTTGCCATCCCTACGAACTCTATGTACCTAGCTTCCGAATTGTTATGTATTGCTTCGGTTCGTACAAAAATAATCAGTTTTATTGATTGGTGTAAGGTAGGGCTCCTCCAGCCGCCCTAGGGATTGCTATCCCCCTCCGGTACTAACCAGAGACCCGTGGCTCTCGACCTTAGACATGGACAAGCCCCCGCCAATCTTTTATTTCACTATGCGGAGTGTAAGACAATTTCGTCCAAATGACCTAAGTTACTTTAACAGGAGTACAGAATCTGGCCCTGACCCTGAATAACCTACTCTCCCTACTCCTCGTTCCCTAATACCTATGAACTACTCTGCCAGACCTTTAAATTAACTAAAAGAAGTGAACAGCTCGGCTCGTCACTTAAGATGCCTGATTCAATGAACTGCTCAGCTTGTCACCGAATAGTCTATCATGTGAACTGCTCTGCTCTTCACTTGGAGAGCTTAATTTAACGAACGGCTCAGCTAGTCATTAAATTAGCTTATTCTGAGTAAATTTTAATCATTTAACTAGAAATCGTAACTTTAAAGAAACTATCTTTTTATACCAAAAATGACTAGTTTTATCACAACTATTCCCAATACTCCAAATTAACGACCAACCTAAAACAAATGATTAAACCCTACTTCCCTAATAAATGTGTGTGAAGCTACCCTACTGTTCCCCAGGAAACTTGCTAAACTGAAAGAGCATAAATCCCTTACCAGAACCAGCTCTTTTGACCGCGAATCCCTAACCTATGCAGCGAAAGTTCAGTCGGCTAAACTGAGAATTGCAATGCTAAAGGCCTGTGTTGGTTGTCTCCCCCCACTGCGCCCGCAGGCTAGGATACAGTGAGTAAGACGCCCTATTGTGTATATAAGTTTTATATATAAATATATTTAACAAGACCGTTCCTCAAATACTGAACAATTTCGACAAGCGAGGTATACACCTCTATGCTGAGACCCCATATTGGCAGCCATGTCTACGTTGTCAGCTGGGCATTGAAGGAACGTAAGGGATTTGATTCGTCTCCATGTAGGTAAAAGGTAGACGCCAGACCACCCTTAGATCTGGTAACTAAAGACTCTGAACCCTGCTCGTTGGCACCGTTAGGCGAGCAAGACCCCTCAGGCAAACTGGAGCCTGGACAAGATTCTGGTCATTTAAAACAAATTAAATTAACTCTTAAACCCCGAGGAAATATTCAATATTTTACTTAAAAACTGATTCCTCAACATGAAGGGAGTCCCCTCACGAAGAAGAACCACTTTTAAATCAATAGAATAACCCACCAAGTATTTATTATTGCGAAGACCAGGGACCTTGTCAGTCTGAGTGTCGAATTCTAAGTGAAACCAATAAAACTTCGCGCCCCTTTATATACTCTAATATCTCAGACAAATGCACGACACATGTCCGACAAATATCGGACAAATCCCCGACACATCTACGACAAATCCACGACATATGTCGGACAAATCCCCGGCAAATGCACGACAAATCCACGACATATGTCGGACAAATACACGACAAATCCACGACATATGAGGCCGAAGTTAGTAAGGTAAACGTTACTATGCTCTTCCAGCTTATTTAAACTACTTTTCCTTCATATAGTAGGTATTTTAATAACACGTGTTTTTGTAGCCTAATTGTGTTCCGTTACACTACTCCCGTCTACGGTGAACACAACACAAACTACATAGGATGCAATGAAGAGAATCTATTGTAGGTACAACCTACGGCGCATCCTTTTTTATTTAGCTTAAATCTGCACTATTTATCTCTCTGGCTGGCCCGAAACCCAGCAACTTTCACTTCATCGTTAGTTGCGTTGTAGTGAAAATCCTGTAATACTATGCCAAGAAAAAATCGACATTATCATCACATAATTTTAACTAAATAAATATTTTAAATTCATTTGTTTACATCTAATCAGTCAATCAAAATCTTGCCTTGTGATGTTGAATAAATTATTGCTTTTATTTTTGTATACAATAATGGTGACAAACACGCTTACGACCTGCCTGACAAGTTGTCAGTGACAACGTAGCTTTTGTTATTATGGCTTCAAATACGAGCAAAATTTCGCTTCGCTGTGCCCTTCCTGTCTTAGATTACTGATTAAATGCGAGAAAGGATCGAAACCCCACATTTTTTTACAATAAACTTTTCCTTGGACCCTAAAGCGAAGACTCGTCGATATATGTGTTCTGCCTGTTCTAAACTAACCTACGGTGCCCAAACATGGTCACTTACGGAGGCACAAAAGACCTAATTGAAGGTTTGCCAACGACCCATGGAGCGTAGCATCCTAGGAGTGAAACGGATCGACTGGGTCCGAAACTCTACGCTGCGCTCAAAAACCGGAATTGCTCACATTGGAGGCAAGACCGCCATGCTGAAATGGGAATCGGTGGGCCACGTCTGCCGCATGCAACCGCAAAGGTGGGCCAAACTAGCCACGGAGTGGGTGCCGACCGATGGGTGGCGACGACGTGGCAGGCCTCGACGGAGATATCGGGATGACCTGGACACATTTTCATACCGTGACGATTGGCCAGAGATTGGTCAGAACGTGGACGAGTGGAAATCAAGAGTGGAATCAGCAGTGGTAGTCTCTATGGGCTTTTAAAAATAATGACTATTCTTTCTAAATTCTAACAAAAGGTCAATAGCTTTGTTATTTGTGTTTGCTGCATGCGTTTGTACTCAGACGAAAACTTGAATCAACCCTCGGTGGAAACAGTTTTGGCCTATGTGTAAACTATATTGTTTTCTAAACATTTGTGTAATACACGCTGTTTGTTTCCCATTACAATGCCTGTGCCTTTCAGGACACAAACATAAAGACAAGAACAAACTACTGTATCCTACGTTTTCTGTGACAGGATACTGGCTATAATTTAAAATGTGTCGCAATGTCCAGTGCGGACAATGCGGGCTTCGTTTTTGAGCACAATGCGACGATAGGTAACTAGAGATGCGCTGGCAATAATTTCATCAGCGGACTACCGTCGGCAATATTGTTGACATTTTAACATGCGTGTGACCCAGTATCCGTTAATTTACAGACTTAACTTTGTGTAATTACCAATCTCTGCTATATCGGAGTTTGACAAATAGTACATTTTATTTAGACAGATGTTTTTAATAGCTAATGTCCACTCTATTTTCCCAATACCTAGGGTGCAATTTTACTTAACGTATTGAGAAAAAAACTCAACGTAACCAGATTATAATATTGATAATAGGAACATTATATTAAACAAAAAATGTCCCTGGTATGTTGTGGGGTGTATAACTATCGCCCAATGCAATTCTTATTCCTCTAATGTAAGCCAATTCAAACATTCTTTAAAAGAAACCGTTTTAAATACAAAAGTAACTCTGTCTGTCTCTTACGTTTTCTGGTTTTAAACTGCTGAATAGATTTAGATGACATTGATCATGGTGCTTGGAGCATCAGCTAAGTAGTACAACTAATAGTTTTTATTCCAGACCTTAAAATTTAGCAATTACTTCTCTACGACGATATTGAGTTCTACGCGGACAATGTCGCAGCCAGTTGCAGGTAAAAGCTACTTAGGCAATATTTCCTCTTAGGCAATATTCTCTAAAACGTGTACATCACTAAGGCCGGAAAGAACGTTGTCACTGGCTTTTGTTATTTATGGCGAGGCACACGTCTTCTTCCGTACACTGTTTACTCGGCTACAGAAACACGAAAAGTGCTTTTTCTGTTAATATTGTGTAATAGTGGAACCACACTTAGGCATGCGCTATTTGTTATTCAGCTTATACGCTTGCATTCGCACCCGGGTATGTCCTAAAACTACGACCAAGACCACCGGGGGATGGGCAGCAGCATCACTGGAGTGCGATGGAGATACTGCAATCGCTAACCCGTATGCCAAGCGTGGCTATTATGGCATTTACTCCATAAAATTGAAAGAAACCCTTATCGAGCAGTGATAGTCCTTGGGCTGATATGGTTGGTTGGTTGGGCTTGCATTCGATGAAGTGTGGAGGATGTATTCATCTATGTTTGCTTTATTCGCACACATAGCGCATAAGCGCGAATAGAGAATTCGCGTATCCGTCGACTTGTCGGGTTTTGGCACTCATCAAAGGAAACGCATCTACATATGTACTATTACTAATTCTGTGACGCATCGCATAAGTCGAATGAGCATACCGGCACGCAGTGTGGATGGATATGTTTCTTGTTCGCGCACATAACATATATTTTCGTAAATATGGCGCAGTTACATAACGATGTGTGGTTCCTCCATAAGAAGCTTACTGGTTTTGTTACTAAGTGGACATAGGAGTTAGTCTAGGCAAGTGCACCACAATATAAATCAAATATTTATTATGGAAATAGGCTACAAGGATGTTTTACTTTTACTGATAAGCAATGTCATGTCAATCAAAGCGCAGTATGCAGGTTCTGCCTAGAATCGGACGAAAAAGCCCTAAAACCAAATCCTATGCTCCTATAAAATCCTATGCTCGTGATGACCACTTATGCGCAAAAGAAGCTAGCAGGCACATTATGCAACCTGATAAGATACAGCCCACGTCCTTAGAAATGTAGGTATACGGTCTCTAAGAGACGACATTAACTAAAATACACTAATATAACACAATAGTACGTTACGATACAAGTGTAGAGAACAGGAAATTCGCAACAAGTAGTGATAAATTGAAACACGACCGAAGGGAGTGTTTTAAATCGACGCGAGTTGCGAATTACCTGTTCGCACGTGTATCGTACAACGTTTTACAGTACATTTGGCTCTTTAAAGTTTCCACATATGCACGTAATCTGGTGATTACCGCACTCTAGCACCATATGTATAAGTACTGTAAATTAATTATTGTTAGCTGTATGGGCATAAAATATGCCATGGCCTTACGTAAAAATTCGTTTACCTCTATCTATTACATTGAAATTTGTGTCAGTAAGAAACTGAAAAAACACGTTTATATTTCACGTACATATTCCGTTTAATGAAAAACCGGCCAAGTGCGAGTCGGACTCGCGCACGAAGGGTTCCGTACCAGAAAAAAAAACGCCAACAACTACTCTGTTGCATGGGAGCCCCCTTTAATTATTATTATTATTTTGATTTTAGTATTTGCTGTTGTAGCCACAATAATATTACGGTATAACTATTACGGTTCTTGAGATCTAGCTCGGCGAGTGGTAGCCATGAAAAAGGGCTAAAATATCACGTTTTTTGTATGGGAGCCCCTCTTAATTATTATTATTATTTTGTTTTCAGTATTTGTTGTTATAGCGGCAACAGCAATACACAATCTGTGAAAATTTCAACTGTCTAGCTATTACGGTTCTTGAGATACAGCCTGGTGACAGACGGATGGACGGACGCACAGCGAAGTCTTAGTAATAGGGTCCCGTTTTCACCCTTTGGAGAATATTCTGACAGTAAAAGCATAATAATTTATAGCACATCAATTCCCTGGACAGTCGGAATTCCGCCAAACTTCAAATTTGCCGTCCGAATACCCAAATGGCATTATAAATAATAACTAAACTCCCGCCTAAACAATTAATAATCCTTGTTGACAGCGAAACGTCCCCTTAGGGAAAACGGAATTTTCGAACCATCCTGTATAATTTAACAATGTCGTATAACCTAATTATGTTAACGCAAAATCGACCTACGTCTCTATGAGCTAAAGTTCAAATTTAAAAGATTTAAGTGAATATAAGAGCATGCGAGTTTAAATAATGGGAATTACGTCTGTAATTTCATTTTAGGATATTATTAAATTTATTGTTGATATAAAATTATATTTCAAAAACAATAAAGCACCAGGCATTGACGAGTTGCCACCCGAGGCTTGGAAGTATGGTGGCGGAGCCGCTCAGTCCAAGTTGTACGAACTTATACTTAAAATCTGGGAACTGGAACGACAGCCTCAGGAGTGGAATATAGGCATCATCTGTCCTGTGCATAAAAAAGGCTGTAAGAAAAACTGCTCCAATTACCGAGGGATCGCCCTGTTTCCTACGGCGTACAAGGTTTTGTCATACGTACTACTAAACAGGCTGGAGCCGTACACGGAAAAAATACTTAGTGATTATCAGTGTGGCTTCCGCAAAAATCGTACTACCATTGACCAGATCTTCCTGCTCAAACAGCTGATGGAGAAAAGAGAATCCATTCGTTATTTGTAGACGTTACAAAAGCTTACGACAGCATTAACCGGGGCGCCCTGAACTCCATATTAAAAAAAAATTAACATCCCTAAGAAACTCGACGACATGATCCAAGTAGCCACCAATGAAAGCCGCATGCAGGTCAAAGCGGGCAATGAGCTGACGTCGGACGTCACGGTGAGCACCGGACTAAAGCAAGGCGATGCTCTGCCGCCAATGCTCTTCAATTTGGTCTTGGAATTCGTCGTTCAGAAACTACTTTCACATGAGTCCGGAATAGAACTAAACGGAAACGGAAGGCATAGGCTGATAGGGTACGCAGACGACTTAGCTTTGCTAAGCGAAAACCGAGAAGGGGTGGAAATGTCGGCGAGAACATTGGAATGAGAAGCCGCAAAAATGGGGCTCAGGATTAATTATGAAAAGACGGAATACCTCCATATGAAACGTTTCAGAACGTTCGTGCTAATCAAGAAGTGCTACTTGTAGGAGAAACCTCTTACAAGGGAGTGTCCAAATTTAAATACCTCGGATGCACTGCTACTGATACGCATGCTAGAGAGGAGGAAATTAACACCCGTATCCAGAACACCTTGCGTTGCAGTGCTGCCCTGCAAAGAGTATTGGCGTCGAAGCTCCTCAGTAAACGTTCTAAACTTCGGATATATAAGACCGTAATCACCCCATCTTAATGTATGGGTGTGAGGCCTGGACACTAACACTTAAGGAGGAGCGCAACCTGTTAGTAGCAGAACGTAAGGTGTTCCGAAAAATCCTGGGACCAGTGAAAAGAGACGATGGGAGTTGGAGGATCCGTAAAAATACAGAAATAGACGAGCTAGTGGCCGAACCAAATATTATTGGTGAAACCAAAGCGCATCGTCTTCGCTGGCTTCGCCACATCGAGAGAATGGGAGAAGATCGACAGGTGAAGAGAGCATACTTGGGCCGACCGACCGGACGGCGTCCTGTGGGTCACCTCAAGTATCGCTGGAAGGATATGGTGGCGCGGACCTGCGTGAGCTTGGAGCCGGGCGGTGCAAGCTGGCGAGAAATAGCGCAGGACCGAGAAAAGTGGCGTGCTCTTGTCTCGGAGGACAGGACTCATTTTGGGTCGTCGTGCCAGCCTAGTTAGTTAGTTAAAAATATATTTCAGTGGTTTACATTTCAGTATTTAGTGAGTTACTACTTCTAGTATACTAGTGAGTTATTCTAGTAGTGAGGTAAGAGAGTTATCGTAAAATGAACGCTCCTCCATTCCGGGAGCAATACATGCGTCTTGCTTTGGTCTCAATTTGTATGGCAACAAATAGTTAGTTTTTGCAATATTTCCTTTATCTGTGCTATAAGACGTTGCTTCGTACCAATTTTCAAGATTCTGAGTTCACGGGAAGTACCCTGTAGGAAGGTTTTGATTCCCATGCGAGTGTCGAAAATTTTCGGAAAGCGGCATAAACGGCTGTATCTTTTGATTGCATAGGCTTAGAAGTTTAATTTTTTTTCACAGTTCCAAGAGACAGTAGATCTGAGCATTTGATATAAATTCCAGCTTGATACCTACACGCGTTCCTGAGAAAAAGGGTCTTGACAGACAGACAGATGCAGGGACGGACGGACGAACAACAAAGTGATCCTATACGTATAACGGTTCCGTTTTTCCTTTCGATGTACGGAACCCTAAAAAATAATAATAGAGGTACTGATATTGTACCACCTCCGCAGCGATAAATCAGGAAGTTGCCTAAAATGCTACGAATACAAAGTGTATAAATATAGCTACTGAATTCACAAAATAATTCAAAATACCACCAATACTTTCCATTCCAATTTCCATTTTCGTTTCATCATGGCATAATTAATGCATAATTGGGTTGGAAATAACATAACATCGGTCATGTAAATGTCAATGACAGAATGAAAAAGCTGTGGAATGAATATAACTTTATTTATTGTGTTACCCAGGGCCTCGTGAGGATGGACGTATATGACAATTATTGGAAAAAAAACGAATTATCTCATATTTTTTATTTAATACTAGCTTTTGCCCGCGACTTCGTCCGCGTATAATTCGTTCTCGCCTTAGAATGATTTGTTTTCCCATACAATCTTTCTCAAGCTCAGGTGGAGACCAGGAACTTAGGGGTGACATGTTGGAGATTGAAAGCCACGAATAGATCGGACTGGAGATATTTGCTTGACCAGGCTAGCCTAGGGCCCACCCGCGGCTATAACGCCTCAGATGATGATGATGATACAGTCTTTCACCCTTCTTTACACCCACTTAAGAAATGATTACAGTCAATATGACATTCCCTGGAAACCCTCTTGTCAAAACGAATGAGTAAGTGCTTATTTCGGAATATCACATGTACCGATTCTAGACGAATGAATCTCGCCAAAAACATTACATGTACATTGTACAATGATAAAAGTCTCGCTACGCAGTTCTGCCGTAACACGTTATCCCAACAGAGCGAGTTCTGCATGTAAGTATGATGACCGAAGGCCGGAAGTAGAGCGGCAAGGCATGCGAGAATAATCACACAGAGTGGGCTTCTCATGTAAGGATGAGGGCCGAAGGCCTGAAGCAGAGAGGCGAGACACGCGAGGCTGAAGGCCGAGCCTCCCAACAGAGTAGATTCTTCATGTAAGGTCGATGACTGACAAGCCGAAGGAGAGTGGCAAGGCATGCGAGGCCGAAGGCCGAGCTAAGTCGTCGCCGAAGATCCAGTTGTCATATTAATGAGGGTAAGTTATACTTACTCCATTCGTTCGTTTTCACGTGATGCCTAGACATATAAACAGACAGACAAACAGACACAAATTCTTAAAACTGTTGAAACGATTTCTGTTATCGATTCTAAGTATCCCCAGACAACTTTTTTCGAATATCTTCCATGTACAGACTTTCGACCCTCTTCTAAGTGTACATCTAAGATGCTCCAACTGTCTATGCTGACGATTGGGTTCGCCACTCTGCCCAGCTCAAGTTATCTCTTATATTAAACAGTTCTTATGGTGTGAAGGTCAACAATTACGTAAAAAATAACGCACGACAAAATTAAATGGTACACCGACGATACAAAGTGTGCATTGAAACAGCTGTTTTTGTATTTAAGCATTTGAATAAAAACAATGGCAAAGTATCGCAAATGCATTTTGATGTACACGCAAAGTAGAACTAATTGCGAAAAGGTTGTGCTCAAAAATAGCGTCAACAATCAGAAGGAATTATGATACATCGGTTTTGACATAATGAATCGTCAACTTGTTTACAATTCTGCTATGCTTTAAGTTAAATTTCTTAACACACTGTTATACTCCCAATTGGCTGAAAATTAAATCGTAGAATGGCTTATGAGGATTAAACCACCCCGTTTCATGGACCTTACTTGCATCCCCGATTTAATATCCCTTTGATGGAAGATCATCGGGACGAAAAGTACACTTATAATATATATAAGTGAATCCAGATTATATACTATTACTACTATTAGCATACAAATCATTTTAATCTGTTCAGCTGTTTTGGCGTCGTTCAGTGACAAACATCTAAACTTTCGCATTTATAATATTAAGTAGTGGGATTATGGTATAAAGTGAGTGCACATGAAGTGAACGGCAAAAGTAACATTGTAATTGCATGTTTTGAAGAGACCGTGGTGGCCGGCGCGCACACTGGGCAGCGCCGCGGAGCGCCGCGCTCGCGTTTACTTTTTTTTCAGTTTCTATCCTAAGATTTTACAAATTTTGAATGAGGATGTTATTCTTTTGTCATCAAGTATATGTTTACCAATTTTCATACCTGTAACTTATGGATTATAGGAATTCCCATACAAAATTCAACCCCTCTTTTTACCCTCTTTTAACCCAAATCTGCACAATTTTTATAGCTTTAAAACTGACCGGGTATTTACTCGACAGATTAGTAAAGTTTTCATCAAAATCCGTTAAGCCGTTTTCACGTGATGCGCGTTCATATAAACAGACAAACAGATAAACAGACAAACAGACAAAAATTCTAAAAAACTGTTGGAACGTGTTCTGTTATCGATTCTAAGTATCCCCAGTCAACTTTTTTTCGAATATCTTCCATGTACAGAGTTTCGAACCTCTTCAGCTTTATTATATGTATAAGTATAGATTAGGGGTGGATTTTTGCGTGCTAGTTTTGAAACTACGTAGGGAGAGAGTACCGCTTTATATCGATGTTATAAATATTATGAGTATTTGACTCTATACAGCATTCCAATAAAATAACAAATGTAAGTCCGTTGCCTAACCCTTAAAAGGCACCACCAATTTAGGCTTTACAATAAACGAAATATATGTAGAAGATAGTTACGTTTTGGTGATTAATTTCAAGACAACTCAGTTTTTAGGGAAATACAATCTAAATTGAACCTTAAATCGCAGAGTTAAAGTTGAAATTCTATTGACACGTATGTGGTCGCTAAATCGGCTCTGCCTTATTAAGAGCAAAGCCTAAACTGAAGTGTAAAATATGATAACTATTCTAGTAATTGTACCAGAAGAAATAAGAGGTCTGAGAGAGGTTACAAAACATAGTGAAATTTATAGAGGTGTGTTACGATTGAGACGTCATTAGGTAACAAAGTATTCTGCCTTCCTGACGAAACCTGCGTTGCAGATAATGATTAACTTATGTTTTTTTGTGGTGTGGTTACGCTCTTTTTTCTGATATAAACTCATTCTACATCTACTTAAAAAGAAAAAAGCGAGAAATTTTAAATGATTACTTCCTAAAATCAAGAGGAGCCAGACAGGGCATATTGCCAGGTCAAGTATTGGTAAGAAGACTCAGGCTGGGTTGCACCGACTTACGATCACAGACTGATCAACGTTAAATATGACGCCGGCAGCTGTCATCCCATAGAATCTTGTCAAACTTTCTATACATTCAAATTTTAACGTAAACAGCTTACGATTACAGACGGTTTGGTGCAACCCAGCCTAAAACGTTAATTAGTTAGAGGCCACTTAAAGGCAAAAAACAAGCGCCAATTGTCCAAAACTTCACGTTTCTCAAAAGATCACGAATTCTGGATGAAACTGTGACCGAGATGAGTGTCATTCTCGAAGAGAGACTTATGCTCAACAGTGGACCAGCAGGCTAAGACAGCTGAAATTAAAAGAAAAAATCACATGCGCTGTTTTTAACAACGGCAGTACGTTATGCTCCATTTCTTGCGCTAAATATGGCATATCGATTGACACACATGTTGATTCCCACGAATTAGTACATAAGTCATTCAGTGAAATTTAATTCTTGTTTATATTTTTATTTGAAATTTACTTTTCTATGGATGCGACAAAATCACATTGAGGTGTGGTATGTATTAGAAATAGTTGGCTCCGTATCGGTGGCCATGAAGTGATACCGTGAGGTATAGCAAATGATGAGAGAGACGCGCGTTAGTTATAAAGGTCCGCTTGATATTTATAGTTATACTTATATATAATAGAAGTAATTAATTGGGTGCTTACCTTACGTTAAAATGGTAAGGCAACTTAAATAAATAAATAAATCAATATTTCGAGACAATCTTACACAAAACGACCTAGTCCCAAACTAATCAAAGCTTTTACTATGGGTACTAGACGACGATATACATACTTATATAGATAAATACATAGAAAACATCCAAGACCCATGAATAATATCGGTGCTAAATGCACAAATAATGCCCTAGCCGGGATTCAAACCCGGGACCTCTAGCTTCGGAGACAGTGTCACTACCAAGTAGGCGAAACAGGCCGACTTTGTGACTAAGTTGGGCTGAATCAGTTCGCGGTATTTTCTACTATACCGAGATAATGTCGTTCAGATTTCCACACTTGACAGTACCATCTTTTATGCAGTAGTAAATATTTTGTGCGGAGGCGGGACTGCATTCAGTACTGCATTATAACCACTCTTTTTTGATTTGTCAGTGCGGAAGCGGTATGTTATGAGAAAACTGGCAGCTGTCAGTTTCAACTGTCAGTCGAGTCAGTACCGGTTTTTACTGCGCCACTACCTTTAAATGAGTGCTTCCTGACTGACGCGGGTAGAGCGAGAGCGGAACATACAAATGCAGTGCTGCTCCACTTCTGCGCATGATATTACTAGTGCGCAAACGCAATACTGACAGAATTTCGTCAAATTTCTGGAACACCAGTAAGCTCACGTCAAATAACAATTTAGCACATAATATCAATCACGCCCCGCCAAGTCAGGCAGTCGTCTAAGGCGACTCCCTGACTAAGCGGGGCGATATCGATATGTCATATCATAGGTATTTTGTTTTTTGATGTAATCTTACTGATGTGAGATTTCCTCACTTGACGAATTAATATCAGTATTACGTTTGCGCAGAAGTAATACCATGCGCAGAAGCTACAGTATTGCATTGATATCGGTTGACACTGACAGCTGACAGTTTTCTCATAGCGTACCGCCTCCACATCGACAAATTAGGAAGGCACCTAAATGTATAGACGCAATAAAGAACGTACTGATCCAACTAACACAGCTTACTGGCACCGCACCGACTTATGCGGAAGTTCGCTACTTCCGCAAACAGAACATCAATACGTATTATAAAATGAAGTCCCCTGCCTTGTTTGTCTGTATGTATGTATGTCTGTATGTTGGCGATAAACTCGAAAACGGCTTAATGGTTTTAGATGCAGGTTTCACCGACGTGGAGATTGATTCTTCTGGATGGTTTTGGTGTACAATTTATGTATATTTTCAAGTGCGTTATATTGATCTCGTTCAGATTTCCACACTTACTTGATATGTAATCCGTGCGAAGCGCAGGGCGGGTCGCTAAGTAAGCAATAAACATGAAAGTAGTAACCACATAACGGAGTTACAAAGTTACTCGTTCAAACCGATGCCATTCCCCAAACGCTTCATATATTTTTTCAACTGACATCGACCTATTTCGCAATTCCCAACTTCCAGAAAAACATCCCCGGCGCACATTGATTCTTTTTACTCAAATTTATTCAGATTTTATACCGTTCTAACCTACCGGGTAAAAAACTTTGATAATCTGCGCTGCAAAAGTTAACATTTCTTTTATGAAATTGTAGGTAAAAAATTTAATGAAACTCCCGCTAGAAAGTGTAATATTTGTGATAAATTAATTGGTGCCTTCAAAGTCTCGCGCAGTCTTTTAGAGGACGGACATTATAAAAGAAGTCAGTTTTTAGAGCGAAACTCTTCGTCAGCATCGAAAAGTGTTTTATTTGAAAAATCTTTTTAGAAGTCTGAATAAATTAGAGTATTTTTATTGGACTAGACTGCAAGATTTTCCAGCAGAGGAGGTTTATTAATATTAGGGATATTTCGCTTATGATTCATTTTGCCCAAGTTTTTCTTTTTTCCGTATTTCATTGTTTTCTTCATGCATCATCAGCTTACATAGTCCCATAGCTGGGCACAGGCTTCCTCTTTGCGATGAAAGGGACTAAAATAAACCTAGTTCCATAGGATGATTTTTTTAAATTTAAATTCTGAACCTGCATAGTTAACGGTTTCTTCGTTTGAGAAAAAAAACTTATGTGAAATGGAAAACTTGCGATTCTTTGCCCATGTGAAGTGACACCAGCAGAAGAGTTTAAATTTTGACACTCTTGATAAAGGATATGTATATGTCATAAACAAGATAGAGATTTTGAGTAGAGTGTGGGGTATTTGGTTGTTAAGGTGCACACTAAAATGCTTGTATAAAAAAAATTGCATACATGAAGTATACAACGGTAGCAGATAATATTAGTATTTTGTTTTTGCTATTTTTGTGAACATGTATAATGTTTGTAATAATATATTATTTGATGACTTAGTCTGGGCTGCACCAAACCGTCTGTAATCGTAAGCTGTGTTCGTTAAAAATTCAATGTATGGAAAGTTTGACAAGTTTCTATGGGATGACAGCTGCCGGCGCCATATTTAACGTTGAGTCTGTGATCGTAAGTCGGTGCAACCCAGCCTTAGTGTTGCGATAATATTACATCGATGTTTTTACATAACAATGTTTTTACGATAGCAGCTATTTTACACATAAACTCGCTGTGACTTTAAATATCATTTCATAAATAATTTCTTTACAACCAATTCCAAATAATTAATTTTTGTATTATGTTTAATACTTAACTCAAAAACGGCTGACTGACCGCCAAATTACCAGGAGCTTATGAAACCACAGGAGTTTCAAACGCAAACTAAATATTTCCTGCACTGGCGATATTTTGTGGACATGAATTTATGCTTTGACGGTATAAAAGACATATTTTCATACAAACTAACTAGCTACATAAGCCCTTTTTACACGTATATGTTATAAATCAGATTACTCTCAAGCGTCCAGGCTCAAACATATTTTAATTACGTGAAATAATTTCGGATTACCATTAATTAAGTGTTTTAAAGGATACCACAGCTCGGTTGTTGTTCGTAAAATCATTAATTATGGCTGTTTGTTGCACCGTAACGTATTAAAACTAGCTGTTTGGTACAAACAACATCAGAAGCAACTACATACGCAAATGACGACCATAAGTCTTTAGGACAAGGAAATAATAATATTAATAACCTTTTCTGATGTTATGTTCCTTATAATAGGCTGCGAAGTTTGACGTTTCAGGTGCGGCTAGGACAAGTGGTCGTTAATGGAATTTCATACAAATCTTGCAGGCCTAGGCCGGCAAAGTCCTCTTTTTTAATTTCCTTTCCACATAAATTTGTGGCACAGGCATCATGACCTTCTGCCACTATGCGTATTAAAAGTAAAACTTTGATATTTTTTGTTGTTTATTTCATTGCATGTTTTAGAAAAGCACTATACATACCTCGGCGGGAAATATGGGGTTGCCCGCCTTAGACCTATCCGGCCTCGCTTGCTCGGCCGTCTATATGTCTTCGGCCGACAACCCCTTACGTCCTGGCCTCTGTAGTAAAGTACTATTATTTGTACCCTACCCTGTCCGTGTTAGAACCATTCCTAACTCGGACAGGGTAGGGTAAGAGACCATTCTCTTGCCAGTAAGGCGTGCAATATTGGATGAAATGTTCAATTCCGGAATTGATTTCGAGATTTACCAGAGCCTCGAGGTGCGTAGACAACTAGCTGTGGTAAAATATATATTTAGAGTGATACGCAGCAATATAAGTAATCCCTCCTTACTACAATTTGTAACTCTAAAAGTACCGCTACATATAAGAGGTACACTTCTTCAACGACAGCGGCCATTATTTGTGGTTCCTAATACTTCAGTAAGTCTGAGCACCAGTCCTTTGTATAACGCATTGAACCACGTCAGTTATATTCTCCTTTTTGACTCTAACTTGGATAAATTCTCGCAATTGGAGCCGAAATTCCTTGCAACAGCCACTCGGTATCTGAAGTCAATCAACACTCCTACCTCAATACAAAACTAAGTGTGTCGACTCAAATGTATTCAAACTTGCTTTATAACTAAAATGTATAAAAATCTTATAAGGTGATAATGTTCATTTTAATTTGAATATTGTTAACCTCCATAACCACAACCATTGTTAACCTATAATTTTCATGTTTGGCAATATGATGTAATTGTAAGTTGGTTGAAAATAAATAATGAAATAAAAATCGAATAGCATTTATTTTTCGAACCGTGAGATCTTCGAGAAAACTGTTTCACTTTTAGCACCAAGGGGCCTCGTGTAGGGTGGGTACTCCTTACGGACGTGGTGCAACTTCGACCCCCCTTGTCAAGTAAGTGGGCAAGTTGACTTTCTCCAGTCGCCCGAAGGCGTCTAACTTGGCTTCACGACTGCTGTCGTAAACAGCAGCTGGGATCAACGTGCCATCCTAAGCACGGGATCTCTCAGTTAGTTACCACTTAAAGCGGTCACCCATCTAAGAGTTAACCTCGGCTGACGTTGCTTAACCTCGCATACCGCACGCGATACGCGGGTGCCGCAGGGCCACGAGCGCTCTGTTGGGTCAGGTTTTGCATAAATTGCCCCCCGAGGGTGCCCGCCTTGCCGGGCGGGGGGGCTTAGTAATCGTGGACTGGGTCTTCCACGGTGAAGCTAAGAGGCACCCAGGGCCGGCCTGTTTGGGCTGCCGACTGGCCAGAGGAGGGCGCTGCTAGTCAAAATCAAATATTTATTCTGCAAATAGGCCACAAGGGCACTTTTACAAGTCAAAGCGTGAATTAATACAATTAAAAAAACTGACAATCTTGCTTAATAATAATGATTAAAAAAAATATACTGATTAACAATTAAATAAAAATAAATTTACAAATATAGTGGGCTTACCTAGCCCGCTGAGGATGCGATAAGGTGGGGCCGCAAAAGAAGAGGAGTGCCGGTATTTCGGTGCGCCGTTCTCCCTATCTTCTGTGGCCGAGGCGGGATCACAGGGGGAGAGGCGTGTTAGTGTTTCGGTGCAACACTCTCCCTACCACCTGCGAACTTGGCGGTGCCGTTCCGCGGAAACGGCGTTGGTGGGGCCGAAGAGGAAGAGAAATGCTTTCATTATCCTCTGCGGCCGAGGTGTGGTTCGTGGCGGAACCATCGACCTGCAACGCAACCGGGTGCGAGAAGTTTTTTGGCACCCTTGACCTCCTTGTAGAAGACTCAGGGGGTCCGCTACTGTACAAGAAGGAGGTTGAGGAGGAAGGCACGCCAAAATATCTGGCGTGCCTGGCGTGGAGGGCCTCCGGGCATCCGCGGTGGAGCCGCTTTAGAGCGGCTGTCGCCGGCGTGGTCGCGGATGTGTGCGCAAGCGTTCCCGTGACCTCGCCCCAAGGCGACGAGGCGGCAGATGGGGGGGTTTTAGTGGGTCTCATCAGCCTATACGGGAGTCCCACATACCCACTCAAGCCACCCCCTGCGCCCGGGTGGTATTATTATTTATTATAATTATTAAATACAGAGAATCACAAACATTATTACTTAGTCATCAGATCCGCAAAACTGCACTGCAGTTTGTCAGCGGATCTCAGTCTCTAGCATTTATTAAACACAACTGGTAAATATACATATAGATAATAATTACTAAAAAGATACGCAGAAAGGTACGCGGCAGGTACCTACAACCTATAATGTAATGGTATTCGTAATGCATTTTCCCGCCGAAACAAAAAAAAAGGTTTTGCATGACTTGCGTTTATTTTTTAAAGTAAGGCATCTTAAATATATTATGGATCGAATTTATCTCGCAATTTGTGCCTTTAGTTTACATTTCTGATTTGCCCACTGGTTTTTACGCTCACGCCCTTTCACGTCCCATTAAATTCGTGTGCACCCTTTTCTCAGCACATTTCTTTTCCGGCCAACCTTTATGCTGACACTTTATTTTTTCTAATTGAATTAAGGCGTATCTTCCGCACGGTTTGGCAAATCGTTAATGCTTGAGGACTATGGCTCTGAAACTGGGGGATCAAAAATCCTGAAGAAACAACTATGGTATCTCATTAATGATTTTGTTTTTTTCTAGAATAACAAATACTACGAGTATGTCAAAGCCGATATTTCAATGGGACTATTTTATACCTTAAATTTTAGTACTGATTCTAAAATACCAGTAAGTGGTATTTTAAGGTTTTTTCCGAAATAATCAACATGTCATGTGTATACAGAAATCTAAAATTTCAGTGTATAGTTTAGATCGTTATTTGCGTTGTTCTGATTAAGTTTATGATTGAATATTTCATCAAAATTATATTATATCAATAGAGGCTTCAGGTGACCAGAGGGCTGGCCTCTATTTCGCTCAGTGAATTAGTATTGCCGTGCAGCGAGGTAATACAGCCAGCCTTCTGGGCACCCTTCCCATTGAGAGCGATCTGGGCCAAATTTTTTATTTGTAATTTTAACTAGGTTATTTTATTTATTAGTTTACTAACTACAATGTAGTTGAACTTATTAAATTGGCCTCCTATTATATCAAAAATAAAATATTCACGATAACAGACAAATGTTTTTTTTTATTAATTGCTCATAATATTAAAAGACTTCAACCTATTACAAAGCATCGCCGTTTACATCGAGTATTTGCTATAAATAGGGTAACATGGAACAACTAATTTATTTTACAGTACATAATTATGGTGATATATTACCGCACGAGTGCGGTCATCAGCAGATTACGTGAATATGTCGAAACTTTAAAGAGCCATGTGTACTGTAAAACGTTGTACGATACACGTACGAACAGGTAATTCGCAATTCGCAACTCGTGTCGATTTAAAACACTCCCTTCGGTCGTGTTTCAATTTATCACCACTCGTTGCGAATTTCCTGTTCTCTGCACTTGTATCGTAATGTACTATTATTATTATTAACTTCTCTGCAAGACAAAATAATGTCCCCACTAGTTTTCATACTGTGTCACATACACGCAATACGCGCCATAACTCTAATAACCCCCACATAAACGCAACGATAAAATGGTTACTTTTACGCCCTGGTTACAAGCGCGTTAAATCTATTTTACTTACGACCCGAGAGCGTAAAATTACACATTTACTGCGTGCTTTGTTACCAAGCTTAATGTGATTGAGCAAATTTGCATGGGAGATGAACTCATTGCTTTTGTTCGTTGGTATATATGATTTTAATTTGAGCGCGTGAATCTTGGCGCAAAGTAATTATGACAATAAATTTTTTAAACAATAATAATTACGCAATGGACTACGCCTAGGCTTTACACAAAAATCTTTCTATTCGTAGGGTTCTACGGTCAACAGCAAATGTCGATGATCATTTCAGTACTTTGTCGCACTAACGTAACAATACTATGACAGTTGCGATGCCTCAAAGTAGTGAAAGTGACAAGGTACTAAAACTATCATCTAATTTTGCTGTTGACCTGACTTCTTTCGCAGACAAGTTTTATCGCATGTATGTTTTATATAATGTTCATTTCATAGAGAGCATTTTATTCACAAAGGGTCGTAGTTCCAATCTAAACTAAATCCACTTTTCTGGTAGACCTAAATAAGTTCTACTAAATGACCTAAACGGCCTACCTAAAAAGTCACGGATTCTGAAAAAAGAAAATCGTCTATGAAATGAATATTCTACGAATCAATACATTCTGTAAAACTCTTGCCTGCGAAAGAATGTGCTACGTATTTGCATTGCTGATATGGTTTTTTAAAGAACAACTGCTGTTGTGAAATATTGAGTATTGTGAAGAAATGCCTCAGTTGTAAAGTCTAATCCAAATAAATCGTTCTCAAATTCAGCCGCATTTAAACCTACCTACATACTTTGGCCAGGATATTTTTTTCAATGTTCTAGATCTTTTAACAACTTTGTTTTAAATTGCTTGAATACAGTGACCCGTGTCATTTTCGCTGTCATCTTGGTATAGTTTTATAATCTCAGAAATAGAGGCATGTCTGAGGTTACACCAAAAGTTAATGGCGGCCAAGTGCTAGTCGGGCCATGCGCAGTGTAGGGTTCTGTCCATCCGTGACATTATGCGGATTTAAAATGTCGATAATTTATATTTATTCTATATTTACGCAATGGATATTGTACGAAAATTTCTTTTTCTAAGTAGACGATAGATAGCTAGTTTAAAAATAATATGAGGTATCTTATGCCAATTTTATATAGCAATATTTTTGCGTGTCATTAATATTTGGGGTGCCTATTTTTTTTGTTTTTGAGTCAAGTTACTGGGGGACTGAGGGACAATAATCTTACACAAATCGACCTAGTCCAAAACTAAGCAGAGCTTGTACTTTGGGTAATTGACGACGATAGACATAGGTACTTATATAGATTAGTACATACTTAAATACATAGAGAACAGCCATAAGACTCATGAGCAAAATCCGTACTAAATGCACAAATGAGACGGCCTGTTTAGCCTAGTTGGTAGTGACTCTGCCTCCGAAGCTAGAGGTCTCGGGTTCGAATCCCGGCCAGGGCATTTATTTGTTATTGTTATCACGGATATTTGTTCTTGGGTCTTGGATGTTTTCTATGTATTTACGTATGTATTTATCTATATATAAGTAAGTATGTATATCGTCGTCTAGTACCCATAGTACAAGCTTTGCTTGGTTTGGGACTAGGTCGATTATTCCTCCGTGGTATGTCCGATTTTCATTTTTTTTTATCTAATTCATCATTATTTTACCTATCGACATGCAAAATGTAAGAGTGATCGGTTGAAGCGTCTAGGAGAAGTACGAACTCAAACGAAATACATCTGTCGCCTAAGAATGAGTTTCGCTTCGCTCAGCTCAATTAACCGTCCTTATCTTATAATAGCATTATGTTTTTATTTGACCCAAACGATGAATAGTACATTACTACAGAGGCCGGGACGCAAGGGGTTGCCGGCCGAAGACATATAGACGGCCGAGCGAAGCGAGGTCGGATAGGTCTCAGGCGGGCAACCCCATATTTCCCACCGAGGTATGTATAGTGCTTTTCTCAAACATGCAATGAAATAAACAACAAAAAAAACAAAGATTTTATTTTTAATACGCATAGTGGCAGAATGTCATGATGCCTGTGCCACAAATTAATGTGGAATGGAAATTAAAAAAGAGGCCTTTGCCGGCCTAGGCCTGCAACATTTGTATGAAATTGCATTAACGACCTCTTGTCCTAGTCGCACCTGAAACGTCATACATCGCGGCCTATTATAAGGAACATAACATCAATATTTCATTGCATGTTTGAGAAAAGTAATTTATTCTTCAATTGAACGTCGATAAACCACCACCTCTTCTATTTGATATGATATGACTGAGGCAAACAAACTATTACCTGTCCAAGTTAAGGAGGTCGACTATAGTTAGGTAGTGGTCGGCCGTTGTAAACAAATTTTCAATTTAGCTGCACATGAGCTTTTCCGTTCCTCTTGGTGCACGCGTATAGGATTCGTATATAGAAATCCTTACTCCGAAAGCCCTTTGCAATCAAAAAACTCACTCGAACATGCAAAACAGAATCAACTAGATTGCATCACGCTTCAATTCCGAAACGGCATTCGTCCTTTTAGAATTTCACATCACTCAACTCTTTCAATATTACTATATCGTTCGACACATATTCTAAAACCGAAATGACGTTACCGCCATACAACTGTTCATGATATAATTCTTTCTTTATAGCTTTGCGATTCACCGAAACTGTTGGTTTGAGAAGGATTTATGTTCCATAGTCACAGTTTTGTGCTTTTTGTAAATGTAGTCGAGTTGGAAAGGTATAGTGTCGTGACGGAATGCAGTGTTCTATGCCTAGCGAAATGCATGCCAAATCTATTTGATTCAGGAATAAATATTAGTCTATTTTCTTAAATAACTTCAAAACCATTTATCTTATAATATAGATAAAAATAATTATGTTTTGCTCACAAAAAGCACTTTTATTAGGTATAATTACACGATAATTTTCTGATTAAAATATAAAATAACACAACATTCTTTTTTCGTCGCTGGTGGAAGTAATTATACTTCTAAAATATGAATGAGATATGGCTTTGGAAAAATAACACCAATCATTATGAATTGTTTTTAAAATAAATCATTCCAAAACGAACTAGTCTCGTAGTAAGCTCAAAAAGGCTTAAGTCATGGATACCTAGACGACTATAATTATATATTTTTTAATATCACGTCGGTGGAAAACAAGCGGACGGCCCGCCTGATGCAACATTTACGACCAACATTTATTACCTTTTTTTCAAAAGTGCCGGCAACCTGTAACAAAAACAGATAAATTAAACACTACTAAAAACAACTTTATGTATACACCCTTTAGGTTCAAATTACAGTTAAAAACAACTTAATCTGAGATTGCCAAAGTTAAAAACAACTTTATAACTATACAATTAAGGTCAACGTTGCAAGCAAACTTGCTAATATCGCTGAAGTTAGGTTTAACTGCGCCTTCTTTACATGAAATCCACGTAAAAGCTATTTGCAGTGAATCTCAAATGGATGCCGCGTTGTAAATGCTCTAATCTTACCCTTCCGATAGTAAGTACAGTCAGACGCAGACATAAATTAGAATAAGTAAAACCTATACAAGATTTTTACAAGGTTTTATTAAACTTGCACTGTTCAATATATAGGTAAGTATAACACCTCGTTAGGCAATTCCTTTCTTACCGAGCCTCGGCAATGAACTATATAGTATGGGATGGCGCATCGGTAAGTATGTCATTTCATTTATTCCTGCCTTTGTGTGTACAATCAGAGGTCTTAAAAATAGCAACATGTTCCAACACAACTCTGTGAGGGCATTGCAATATTACAATAAAGGAAATGGTAGAATAATTATGTAATTACCTTAATAACTAAATTTATCAAAATAATAATAATAATTCACTGTAAAAAGCTAAAATACTGTAAAAAAACATTAATCAAAATAATAAATAACAATTATTAGGAAATAATAATTCATTCATGATAAAAATAATCCATATACTTTATACTTAGTCGGCTCATAAGTTCTGTCACTGGCCTTTAAAATTTAAATTTGGAACTCCTAAAACAAAAACCGTTGTGCATTTGAATTTCGAATCTTTTTTAAATATTTGAGTAGTATAATTTTGCAATTTTCTGTTTTCTTTAACATGGAGTGGACGCTTCAAGATAGCCGTACCGCAATAATTGCACTATATCGTTGTGGACACTCGCCGACTAAAATTTTTAAGCTACTTGAAAATTTAAAATTCTCTCTAAGATTTGTGTATCGTACCATAGAAAGATACAGTGAGGTCTCTAGTTTAAATGACAAGAAAAGAAGCGGTCGTCCGCGTACAGCTAGGACTCCAGCGGTTGTACAAGCAATTAGGGCACGCATTGCCAGAAATCCCGCTAGGAAACAAAAAGTTATGGCCCTCCAGATGGGTTTGAGCAGAAACACGGTGAAAAGAGTGCTTAATCAAGACCTGAGACTTCGTGCTTGTAAACGAAAAACTGGCCATCTTCACAATGGTCGGCTTAAGGCTTTAAGGCTTAAAAGATCTAAAGCTTTATTGAAGAAGTACGCTAAAAATAAGCATCGTTGTATACTGTTTTCGGACGAGAAAATTTTTGACATAGAAGAAAACTGTAATAAACAAAATGATAGAGTGTACGCTCGCAATAGTAAAGAAGCGTCTAATAGCATTCTCCGTATTCAAAGAGGTCATCACCCTTCATCTGTGATGGTTTGGCTGGGAGTTTCTTATGCGGGCGTCACTAGTATGCATTTTTGTGAGAAAGGAGTAAAAACTAGTGCCAAAGTGTACCAAGACACGGTGTTGACTAATATTGTGAAACCACTATCCCATACGATGTTTCTAAACCAGCATTGGGTTTTCCAGCAGGACTCTGCTCCAGCCCATAAGGCAAAGTCTACACAAGCCTGGCTCGCCTCCAATAAAATCGACTTTATACGGCATGAAGATTGGCCCTCCTCTAGCCCAGATCTTAATCCGTTAGACTATAAAATATGGCAGTATTTAGAGGAAAAGGTGTGCTCAAAACCTCATGCAAATCTAGGCTCGCTGAAAAAATCCCTTGCTACGGCAGTGGCCAATATCGACATGAAAGTGGTGCGTGAATCCATTGACGACTGGCCACGCAGACTTCAAGCCTGTGCAGATAATTATGGCGGTCATTTTGAATAAATGTTATACATTTAGATTCTCTAGTTTATAAGCTTTCAAACGCTGTACAAATTATACGGAATAAACTTAAACTTTTGTTTTTATTTGATACTATGTATATGACAGAACTTATGAGCCGACTAAGTATACTTATACTTAATATTATAAATGCGAAAGTCACCTGTCTGTCTGTCTGTTACCTCTTCACGTTTAAACCGCTAAACCGATTTAGATGAAATTTGGTATAGAGATAGTTTGAGTTCCAGGAAAGGACATAGGATAGTTTTTATTCCGGAAATCGTTCCTTAGGGGGTGAAAAGGGGGGTAAAAGTTTGTATGGGTGCCTACTAGAAATTGAATAGCAATTATTTCTATAATATCGTTTGCTAAGAGTGTACTCCCGCTAAATCCATTTCTTAACATTTATTTCGTTTTACCCACCATTATGTAGCTAAAAAAGATGCATCGCCTGAGAAAAACAGTTACTGCCAGTTATTTTAACAAATATTGCTTAAATCACATGATGAGTAAAACTCCACGATTTTAAAAGTTATCGGCTATCTCCAATATACCCGCCATTTTCTTAAAAAAATTGATCGCTTAGATGTGTGTTCTCTCAAAAGAAAACTGTGTTTCGTGTTATTGGAATAAACTAAGTAGTACATCGCAAAGGTATGTATTATTATTGTTTTTTTTATTAATACTTCGTGGCTTTGAGCTGTAAATCCAAAACAATCACTGTTTTGGCGTTAGGTTAGCCTCTTATCAAAATTAATGGGAGTTTTTATTCTTACTATCGCGATAAACGTACTTAGTAGGTATTTTTCATATTCTCAAAAGAATTTTGTTATAGTGTCTCTAGACGAGAGTCTTTGAACAGTGTGTATTGCCAGTGATGACATAATGGGAACTGAAACGTAGTCGCTTACTATGGGCCTCATAAGAGGGCTAAAAGTCACCAAAAGAGCAATGTAAAGGGCTATTATGGGAGTATCTCAGCGTGATCGCATCAGAAATCCGGAGTAGAACCCAATTGTCTGACATAGCCCTCCGAATCGCTAAACTTAAATGGCAGTGGGCGGGGCACATTATACGTAGAACCGATGGCCGTTAGGGCGGAAAGTTTCTCGAGTGGCGACCACTTACCGGAAGGCGCAGCGTGGGTAAGCCCCAGACAAGATGGACTGATGACCTGGTGAAATTCGCTGTAGTCTGCTGGATGCGGGTGGCACAGGACCGGGCATTGTGGCACTCTGTGGAGGGGGCCTACGTCCAGCAGTAGATGTCCTTTTGCTGATATGATGATGATGAATATTTTCGCACAACACCCAATATATATATAAATATATTTATTTACTTATTTCAAAAGATTTCATTTAGTTTTAAGTAAATACCGTTTGATTTACATGAAGTTTTATTTACTGTCTTTTCTCGACACACTGCTAAATCCATAATTTAAAACGTTATTTGATTGCAGAATGCAATTGAGTTAGTCATCGTAAAAAATAGATAACGAAAACGCTTTACCTCTCTTTTATTTAGGAATTAGGGAAAAAACTAACCCAATGATATTTTTTCCGGTTTTCGGGGTTTAATATTTTAATTTCAATTGTTTTTTGCCTCTCCTGTAAACTTCCATAATATGACGGTAGCAAGTTTACACTATTAGCCGACGAATATAACGAGTTGCAAGCGGACGGAGTCGCGGGAAAAGCTAGTTCATTAATAAAATAAGTAGTATGTAGGTATGTAAGTTATCATCAAAATTAGCTAATCCTATTTTTAAATACTGACCGGTATCCTTTTGAGCTGAAATTTGGCATAGGTACTTGTGTAAGTTCGGTGACAATACAATATTATGGTACCATCGAGCTGAACTGACGATGGAGAACTTCCAATAACTCAGGCACTAAAGCAATTCTCCGCTCGGAGCACAATTTTTTTCTTTTATATAGATGTAATACTGTTTAGATGTAATAAAATACATTCAAAAAATCTACCGAACACTTACGATGAAATAAAACACATAGCTTGTCACAACATAATTATACTATGGTTCCCACGATAAACAAAATGCACAGTTAAATAATTATACAGTTTCTACCCTTTAACGTTTCTTCGATCTTTTTTCTATACCATTTTTTATTCTGTACGTGCGTAGGTATATCAGATATCACTGAACTTTTCCTTAACCACGAACCGATTTTGAGTGTTTTTGTGGATTCCTAGATGGTTTAAATTCACAATTAGACCCGGTAGGTAGCGCTGCTAAGACCGTTTCACAATCAACTGGATTTTTGTAATTAAAACACACATAGCGTGATGATTAGTTTTTTTTATGACATAGGGGGCAAACGAGTAGACTAATCGCCTGATGGTAAGCGATTAGCGCCGCCCACGGATACCCGCAACACCAGAGGGGTTGAAAGTGCGTTGCCGGCCTTTAAGATGGGAGTACGCTCTTTTCTTGAAGGTTTGTAGGTTTGAAGGTCGTATCGGTCCGGAAATACCGCAGCCGACAGTTCATTACACAGTTTTGCTGTGCGAGGCAGGAAATTTCTGGAGAATCGCACAGTTGAGGACTGCCAACCATCACATACCGAAAGAGCAAGTAGTATAGTGTTGTCATAGCTGCTGTCTTCTCCAAGGTGAAGGTACTTTCCCCAGTTGGGCTGCTATAAATATGAGAGAGATGACTTTCCGCTGTGGCTTAGCTCTCGTGTAGAGATGTGCCGCAGATGGTCGGTTATTGTACTGCCAATGAGACATATGCTGTAAAGAAAATCTGGTTTAGGTGGCACCACCAGTGGCGAAGCTAGCGTGATGGCAGGGATATTTAGGGCAATTATACTAGATTATACATATATTTATATAGACACCGTAAACATCAACCCATCCTAAAAGCAAGCATGACTCGGAATATGTAAACGATTATGCGCCTTATTTTAACTTTTCCTTAACCACGAACCGATTCTGAGTGTTTTTGTGGGTTCTTAGATGGTTTAAATTCACAATTAGACCCGGTAGGTGGCGCTGCTAAGACCGTTTCACAATCAACTGGATCTTTGTTATTAAAACACACATAGCGTGATGATTAGTTTTTTTTATGACATAGGGGGCAAACGAGCAGACTAATCGCCTGATGGTAAGCGATTAGCGCCGCCCATGGACACCCGCAACACCAGAGGGGTTGTAAGTGCGTTGCCGGCCTTAAAGATGGGAGTACGCTCTTTTCTTGAAGGTTTGTAGGTTTGAAGGTCGTATCGGTCCGGAAATACCGCAGCCGACAGTTCATTCCACAGTTTTGCTGTGCGAGGCAGGAAATTTCTGGAGAATCGCACAGTTGAGGACTGCCAACCATCACATACCGAAAGAGCAAGTAGTATAGTGTTGTCATAGCTGCTGTCTTCTCCAAGGTGAAGGTACTTTCCCCAGTTGGGCTGCTATAAATATGAGAGAGATGACTTTCCGCTGTGGCTTAGCTCTCGTGTAGAGATGTGCCGCAGATGGTCGGTTATTGTACTGCCAATGAGACATATGCTGTAAAGAAAATCTGGTTTAGGTGGCACCACCAGTGGCGAAGCTAGCGTGATGGCAGGGATATTTAGGGCAATTATACTAGATTATACATATATTTATATAGACACCGTAAACATCAACCCATCCTAAAAGCAAGCATGACTCGGAATATGTAAACGATTATGCGCCTTATGTCGTTGAAATAAGAAACATGGATATTTTTTATGACAACGTTTTGTTGCATCTGCCAGTATGGAGATAAGATTTTTTGGTTTTAGAAACTAGGAAAACAAGTTTGGGAAATGTAATAATATTTATGATTTGGAGCCGGATATTGTGACAGATAATTTATTTGTAAACAAAAGCACTTATGTGACTATTAGTAGACCTAATAGCTTGGTGATAAGGTTTATAATTGGTTGTTTTTGTATATTTCGTAAATGTACGAGTCATGTTGTTTCATTATCTAAGTGATTTTTATTATTGTGGCAATTCGTCTCTCTTTTTATAGATACTACGACGGTCGTTATAGCATCCACCACCACATCAGCCGAAGGACGTCCACTGCTAGATATAGGACTCCCCCAATTTCATGGGGGGTAAATGCCATAATTGCCACGCTTGGCATGCGAGTTGGCGATCGCAGTATCTCCACCGCACTCTAAGGATGCTGCTGCCCGTCCCCCGGTGGTCTTGGTCGTGGTTTTAGGTTTTACCCGGCTCCAATACGCCCACACAATACCACACCAAATTGTATTGGGTCGTAATAGCATACGCCTAGGGTAACCTGTACGCTTTCATAGGCTACAGCTTTCCTGGTGGTGAATAAGGTCACCAAAGCTCCCGAGGATGTGCTGTGTTAAGGGGGAGAACCTGCATATGACTTAACTGTCAACATAACGGATCCTCAAGTCAATACAGGGTTGGGAATACGCTTGTGATTCTTTTAAAGTCGTTAGCGTCCATAAGCTACGACATCTGCTTACCATCAGGCAGTCCATAAGCTAGCTTGCCACCGTCATTATATAAAGAAATAATAAATATGAAAATACATACGGCTCTATTGCAAAATACAAACCATATATAATTATGTAATTACTACTTTTTGAACATACCACTAATTGAACATCAAATTAAATGTATCTATTAAAACCTGAAACATATTGCAAAATATCATTTCCACACAACATTTTTATAGAACATTTTTCGCCGTTGAAACGCTCGGCTCAGTTATTTAGCCAACTGGCCAAAAAAAATGGCAAGAGTATCCGGAGACCATAGGGCTGGCTTATTTCTTGGCCAGAGGATAGGCATAGCCATCCAAAGCGGCAACGCAGCCAGTCTTTTGGGAACCCTCCCATCATCTTGGTCGGGTCCCTCGACCTAGGAGGCCTTTTTTGATCATTATTATTATTTAGTTTAGGTAGTGCAGTTAAGTTAGTGTAGGTAGTCTTATTTAAGTTAATTCTTAATTGTTCCTGTATGTATATTTTTGTTTGTGATTGAAATTAAATGATGTGAACAGAAAAAGTATCACGATGTAAAAATATTTTACACCTCACCTTGCCAAAAAGCGCATTTTTCCGCACGCTGCGCGTCCGGAAAAACCTACTTTTTGGCCAAAAGGTGACCCTATCTCGCATATTTATGACCCTCGCCTGCGGCTCGGGCCTCAAACATCTGCGATATCGGCCTTTCTTTGTTTTAAAACTCTTGGATCGTAAATAGCTATTACAATCATTATTACAAACACTGAATGCGAAATAGAATACAATAGATTTGCAGTCGCTTTCGTAGAATTCTTTGCAACTATTTGCATTCATTTTCTTATATTTTCAGTACTAAATTCAAAGAGAGGCTTTGTAAAGTATGAGACACTTTGACTTCCTTCAGAGTTTGTTAGATACCTATGTTTTAAAGGCAAGTATCTATAACTTCGTCGACTTTAAACTGCAAAGCGAACAAACCAGTCCATCCTGGAGGAACTAGGCATAAGTCGCCAACTGTCAACAGTTATGAGAGGACCGCATCCTCACATCTCGGAAACCTCTCACGCCATTCTTTGGATAGCCCGGAGGGAATAATAATGACTGGAATAGTTTGAGGGCCAGAGGTCCCGGGGAAGACCATCCGCTAGATGGTTCACCCAAATCACTGCACCCCTCAACTACGAGTAGATTTATAAGTACACGAAGCCATGCATAAGGCGCGTGATAGAAGCCTATGGAGGAGTCTGGTCAGCTGGAATAGGACACGATGTCACGATCCTCAGCATTGAGGGAAGGACTAATGATGATGATCTTTAACTTGAATGTTCTCTGAACGATATACAGATACAATTGAATAGTAATATTATTTATTTAAACTTTATTGCACAAATAAATAAATCAGTACAAATGGCGGACTTAATGCCTTAAGGCAAACAGGAAATTGTCAAGGTAGGTGCAAGAGACAAACTTGTTAGAAAAACAATATTATAAATAATATTATAAATGTGATAGTAACTCTGTCTGTCAGTTTACCTCTTCACGCTTAGTCCGCTAAACAGATTGAGTTGGTTTAGAGATAGTTTGAGATCTTACTAAGGCCATAGAATACTTTTTATCCTTGAAATCATTGCCTAAGGGGGTAAAAAGGGGGGTGTAATTTTACAGAGAGGTACGACATAAATTAATTCCACGCAGGTGAAGTCGCAGCCAAGAGCTAGTACCTACGTATTATATTGCCAGCTGCTAACATAAGTCACAATAATTATCATTAATGGCTTTTGGTTGGTGAACTGCGTTTAGAATCCGTATCTATGTTTAAAAAAATACACGAAAAATTTAGATATGTCACATTATATACATTCTATCTAAAGCTAGTTTTTTACGCGAATAAAAATACAGGGTGCTCCATTGTTTGTCTCCTATCGAATTCCGGCTTATCCGGACCTCGCTAAAACGCATAGTAATTGAATGAAACTCCAAAGCCTAGGGCTTAAAATGACACTTTGCTATTAGTACTTTAGTATAGCCAGCCGAGGAGGTAGTCTACCAATTTAAAACCTTAAGGTTGTAATTAATAGAGTCTAAAATTGGCAAACCACTTTCCGGGCTTAGGGTGAGGCCATACGAGGGTGAGATATTAGTGGCGTATTTTTGGTCGTCGCCATACTTGTGAGCATCACCGAAGTTTTGGGTACATGTCACAAGTACGATGACGACCGAAATTATGGCGCTCATAACTCACGAAATAATGCTCATGTGGCCTCACCCTTTACCGCTTGAAACAGTATGCACTGATACTGAGTAAATGTAGAGGATAGTATGGCATATCTTTTCTTTATGCCACGATATTAACGGCCTGCGAGTGCAAAATCGTTAATTAACCATGACACCTGTAGTTTTTTCTTTCTTAAAATTACTTTTTATTTTATTATATCGGGCTCTGAGGTGTTGTCTCGGCCAATTGTCTCTAACGCAAATGGCACCTTCATTTATGCAGTAGCGGACCCCCCTGATTCCGCTACCAGGAGGTCATCGGTGCCGAAAAATCCGGCAGCCGGTGGCGGAGCAGGTCGGTGGTTCCGCCATGAACCACACCTCGGCCGCAGAGGATAGGGAAAGCATTTCTCTTCCTATGCGGCCCCACCAACGCCGTTTTTGCGGAACGGCCCGCCAAGTTCGCAAGGGGTAGGGAGAGTGGCGCACCGAAATACCAACACGCCTCTCCCCCTGCGATCCCGCCTCGTCCACAGAAGATAGGGAGAACGGCTCACCGCAATACCGGCACTCCTCTTCTTCTGCGGCCCCTCCTCAACGCATCCTCAGCGGGCTACCCAAGCCCGCTGGGAGCGCCCTCCTCGGGCCAGCCGGCAGCCCAAACAGTCCACGGTTACTAAGCCCCCCCGCCCCGACAAGGCGGGCACCCTCGAGGGGGTCCATATTATACCCGCCGCGGCCAGAAATGAGTCCTATGACACTGACAGTGATATTTCTGATAGTGTTGTGCAAGTTTTATACTTCTATTTTTTTAGATTTCATTACTTATGCACACATGTCGGTTGACATGTTTGTTAATTTTATTGTATATAATACACACATAAATAAGGTAGAGTATATATATTATTATAATATCTCAACTCAAGAGTAAGGATTTTTATCGAGATTCCTATAAGTGACCGAAATTGTCTTAACCGGCTGAAGATGTCTACCATAGAATTCAACGTTGTCTTCTTTTTTACACAATCTTGAAAGAATAAAATTAAATAAAAAGCGCATTGTATTACAGTCACTAAAATTATCAACCTCTGTTTATCGAAACACCCATTCCTTAGTCCAGGGGCTTAACCAAAGAGCCAAATTCAGTAAAAATATCACCTTTTGAGAAACTCAGAGAGCCAAAAATACCCGTTTCAGATTTTCACTATATTTTTGATGAGACCTCGAAGAGCGAGCCTGCCTTAGTCGATAAAGACTAACGATATAACTTTTGCAGTACGTCACCAAATATATTCTGGAAATTAGGGTCAAAACTATTTTCTTTTATATTATTATTAAGTAAATGTTACATTTCTACATAAACTAATTAGCTACATTACCAAAAGACGCTTATTTGACGGCCTGTTTAGCCTAGTTGGTAGTGACACTGCCTCCGAAGCTAGAGGTCCCGGAATCGAATCCCAGCCAGGGCATTTATTTGTGCATTTATCACGGATTTTTGTTCTTGGGTCTTGGATGTTTTCTATGTATTTAAGTATGTATTTATCTATATAAGTATGTATATCGTCGTCTAGTACCCATAGTACAAGCTTTGCTTAGTTTGGGACTAGGTCGATTTGTGTAAGATTGTCCCCTAATATTAATTTTTTATTTATTTATTTACATTTCGAGGTAGGTCAGTGTCATAGGACTCATGTCTGGCCGCGGCAGTAACCGTCAACAGTGTGAACAGTCAGCAAGGTCAGTACAGAATGTTTACTGCGCGCCCATAACTGACAGTATACCGGTAGTATAGTGGCAAACCGTCTGCATGTTCTCCTTGAACATTACATACGAGTATAAGTATATAAATTGACATTGACTTAAGGATGATTCACAGTAGGCCGTTCTGTGTCCGGGCCGGCCCGTTTTCTTCTAGAGAAATACGCCGGCCGTTGCGTTTGCTGCCATAGAAAACGGGCCAGCCCGGACACGGAACGGTCTACTGTGAATCATCCTTAATTCTCAGGTTTCAAAGAAGACACACTTGAATAAACATACATACCTATGACTACTATATGACTAACGTATGTCGGTTATTTACAATAATAATACGTTGGTTTAATAATTTTACATTTTATAACACAGTTAAATTGTTAAACGTAAATTGAGTACCAAGGATATGTGCTAGTAATTAAGAACCTATACGAACGAAATTTAATTTCCTACAAATTGACTAGCAGAAGAACAACTTTCAAACTTATTAAGGTTAATAGCCAGTAAAAAAAATCGCCGTCGGAGTTAACTAAGTTTTCGCTTACTTAAGAGTTTAAAAAATAACCATTTTCAAAGTAAATGCTTGCTAACAACGGCCCGCAATTCGTGGGTGGTAAAACGAGGGAGCTGATTGATTAGCCAATGAGTGCATGTTTGGAACGAAATTAAAATCCCCACAAATTGACTAGCAGAAGCACAATTCCGCTCCAAACATGCACTCATTGGCTAATCAATCAGCTCCCTCATTTTACCACCCACGAATTGCGGGCCGTTGTTAGCAAGTATTTACTTTAAAAATGGTTATTTTTTAAACTCTTAAGTAAGCGAAACTTAGTAAACTCCGACGGCGAGTTTTTTTACTGGCTATTAACCTTAAGAAGTTTGAAAGTTGTTACAAGTTTTACAAGTAATTTAAGATGAAATGTTTAAGACTTTGTTATTGAACACCGGCTTTTGATTAAGGTTGATAATATAAAGGATTACAAACATTATGTGTTTATTTAATTTTTGTATGTTATCACATGTTATACATACATACATACATAAACTCACGCCTACACCTATTCCCAAAAGGGGTAGCCAGAGCACATGAAAATCAATTTTCAGTGCCACTTTGCAGTTTTAAAGATGGAAAAAAGTTATATCGCAGTGACAGGTTGCTAGCCCGTCGCCCACAACATACTTCAACCTGGTTCCCATAGTCGACTCTTACGACACCCAAAGGAAGAAAATGGGTGGTGATATTCTAACCATGCACCATAGGGTCAGGCTGCCTCGTGGAAAACCAGTTCTGTCAAGCTGGTTTAATTTGACAGACGATCAGATGTACTCTTTGAGTAATGATTACGAGAAGTTATACAACCATGCACCACACGGAAAACGATTACATGCTATATTATTAATAGATTTTAGATAATATAAATAGTAGATACATAAAGGAAGTATAAAAACAAGCTATTTCATCACAAACAATTTATCAATCTGAGGGAGGATTATATAGTCATAATAATACTCGTAAGAAGAATCGAGTGTACAACAAGAACACAAAACAAGCCCTTTTTATTTGAAACAATTTGTAATTATAGCCGCATGCGGGAAATTATATTACAAAGTTTAAGATAAAATGGTTTTTATACACAAATTCTGTATAATACTCTACTTTTGACTTCGGTAAATAAGACATATAATCAACGGGATATTATAATATTTACCGAGCTCTTATTCATAAAGTTTGCTGAAATTCTCTTTAAATTCGTCTTTATCTATAATTTTAATTATAGGGTTTTTAGGACAAAACTCATTTCAGTTAACAGTTATATATATTTTTTACAAATAAAGCGGCAATTCATACATTACATAAATGAACTATACTCGTATTCTACAAGTAGGCTGCAATTTGTAATTTGGGGTTAATCAACTTTTTAGTGTCGACATGTTTACTACAATTTCCAGTTTGAAAGAAACTTCCAAGAAAACACGATCTCAGCTGTTGTTGATTGTTGGTGCATATTAGCTAATACATTATAGCATGAAACTACACGACAACGGTAATAAATAATATTCATTTACCTTCATTTTCACCAGCGGACGTAAGTTTCCCCCGAATTTGTATGAAAATAGTGGTTTTTCACCTGGACAACTATGTTTTCTTCAATATTTCGTGTTTTGCCGAGACGCTACAGATATGTTCAAATGGACTGTTTATCTGCCTATAGGAATATATAGACTTTATCAAATACAACGTGCTCCTGAGGAACGCACATAACTTTACCAGCGTATTCTTGATCATATTTAGAGACTAAAAACGTCATGCGAACTTCACGGAATTCAGGCTAGTTTCAGAGATATTACCATTTTTTCAGAAAACATTTGTTTATTCGTAACTCAGCGAAGAGTGCGTTTTTGAGCACGATGTTGTTATTATCTGGTTGAGTCTAGACATACTGATTGACAGACTTTAAAGTGACATTCTCATGTCTTCGCAAACCGGGTTCTAACAAAAAAAAAACGTTCCCAATCGAATTTAAGTCATGGTTTCACCAAATAAAATTTCCTACTTTAAATGTTTAATAGCATTCAAAAAACCTAAAATCGTTATAATAAAAAAAAACGTTATTGACCTAAAGTCATATTATATTTTTTGCTACTTTTACACCTCGGCAATGCGTGGTTAAAATTTTTTGGGTTCCTCGCGAGCAGCCGTATACATGTCTCGGTGTAAAAAATAATGAAGAAAATGCTGAAGGGCAAGAAAAAAATGATTCACCCTTTGTGTTCTAATGTACTGCAATAGCACTTTAACAAGTCTAAATCTACTAAGTATTTAAACTTGTGTGTAATTTTGTACTTATAAGAAATTTCACAAAGTTACACCAACATCAAAATTCTCTAATGACCCAAACTTATCACTAAAATAACATGATGAAAATAAATGACAAGAAAAACCGACCTTCCCAAAACATATTTGGGTGTTTACAGAAGTTTTTTTACCTTCCGGCCTTGGAGATTGTATCCGACATCGCGACGAAAGTCGGTTAGACCACCTTGTTATTAGAACGATGACACATTTTGACGAGTTAACACCTTGTCTTTTTGACATTGCTACCGAGAAAACAGAAATCTCTTTTTGTGAGCAGAAATTGTGATGATGTGATTTTTCATGACATTTCATGACATTCAAAAAAGGCAAAATAAAAATATCTTCATTTTAACCGACTTCAAGATTTCAAAAGAGGAGGTTATCAATTCGGTTGTATGTTTTTTTTTTGTTTTTTTTATGTTTGTTAGTCCATAACTCCGTCATTTCTTAACCGATTTGGAAAATTCTTTTTTTGATTGTAAGTATATATATCCAAGTTGGTCCCGTTTTTGTCAAAACGCAGTTCTAATGATGGGAGCCACGAGGAATTGAGGGAACTTCTCAAATGTTTAAGGCAAACATATAGTGATTTTTGTGTTTTTATCAACTACTCAAGCATTTGCATCCAAAAATGTGGCATTGGATGAAGTGGAACTGCTGATGATGATCAGAACAGAACTCTTCAACGACGAAAAGTTCACGTTTGGTGATTTGTCCTCCTAGCTGTGTTTGTTAAGCAAGTTCTATTTTCACGATTAATTTTTGTCATGCTTGATTTCTGATGATGGGATCCATGAGGAATTGAGGGAACTCCTCAAATCTTTAAGGCAAACATATAGTGATTTTTGTGTTTTTATCAACAAGTCAAGCATTTGCATCCAAAAATGTGACATTGGATGAAGCGGAACTGCTGATGATGATCAGAACAGAACTCTTCAACGACGAAAAGTTCACGTTTGGCGATTTGTCCTTCTAGCTGTGTTTGTTAAGCCAGTTCTATTTTCACGATTTATTTTTGTCATGCTCGAGTTCTGATGATGGGATCCATTAGGAATCGAGGGAACTCCTCAAATGTGAAAGACACAAATAGTGATTTTAGTATTTTCATGAACTAATCAAGCATTTTCATTCATAAAAGTGACATTTGATGAAGTGGAACTGCTGATGATGATCAGAACGGAACTCTTCAACGACGCGTAGGTAGTTCACGTTTGACGATTTGTTCTCTTCGTTTTGTTTGTCAAGCAAGCAAGGTTTTTCCATGATTCCATGAGGAATTGAGGGTACTTAGTCTTCTACCATTATAAACATACTTATAGCCATTTTTATTTTATTGTATAGAATCTAAGAGTGCACCATCTAAGGTTAATAATCTTTTACCGGCCTCCCCCATTGAAGTCGGTTTTTTTTTCTTAAAAATTATTTTAGGGTTCCGTAGTCAACTAGGAACCCTTATTGTTCCGCCATGTCCGTCCGTCTGTCTGTCCAACTGTCTGTCCGCGGCTTCGCTCCGTGATTGTTAGTGCTAGAAAGCTGCAATTTGGTATGTATATATAAATCAATTAAGCTGACTAAGTCGTAGAAAAAATCAATAAAAAGTAAGGGTACCTCCCCTACACGTAAAGTGGGGATGTTTTTTTTTGCTTCAACCTTTTGTTGTAGGTTGTTGTTGGATTGCTCTTTCAAAATGAATGCAGGTCATGATTAAACATTTTTTGTTAAAGTGAATATATTCGAAAATATTCACTCCAAAAGAAAAAAAATGTGTCCCCCCTCTAACTTTTGAACTGTGGGTCCAAAAAATATGAAGAAAAATCATGAAATTAAAGCTTAATAAAGACTTTCAACCAAAACTGTAGCGGACATCAGTTAAGGCGTGTTTGAGTTATCGTAAAAAGTCTTCTCTTAAAAACGCTGCGAAAGTATAATTTGCTTGTTAATGATTTTTTTAAATCAACTTCATTGGACAACTACGGAACCCTACACTGAGCACAGACCGACAAGCAAGGCCGCTTTTTATCTATACGTATCATCATCCTAGTTTTAATTTAATCCCAGTACAGTTCCATAAGGCCCCGGCCAAGTAAGGTTCCGGAAGGCGTAGCGTGGGCAGGCCCCCCACACGGTGGACTGATGACCTGGTGAAGGTCGCGGGTGTCCGCTGGATGCGGGTGGCGCAGGACCGGTCATTGTGGAAGTCTTTGGGGGAGGCCTATGTCCAGCAGTGGACGTCTTTCGGCTGACATGATGATGATGACAGTTCCAGTTCCATCCTGCCCAGTGTCTGCTGATACGTGATGCCGAGAATTAACGTGCTTAGTTTCTCAACCTTTTCTAATATATTATTATTATTTAACTGCATAGTAGAAACTGAGGAAATAGCTAATTGATTGATATTTGATTCATGTCAGATTCGTAAATGTATATTCATTACGCCGTTGGCTTTATACTATGATTCTCTTCTAAAAGTTCGTTTAATAAACATGCCAATCATAATTCTATAAATGGGTATCAAACGTTATTGTTTTGACAGCTGGACTGTCAAAAGGGCTTATGAAATGACCCAAATGGCTTTGATGAGTGACAAATGATGGGAAACCGGAAAATGTGGAGCACAGGCTTAACCTATTGTTTCTATTGTGGATTTAATTCTTCAATCCTTCTTATTATGTTTTCGAAAGAGCAGTTGTTTATTTAAAAATATTATTTTTGCTCCTCGTCAAAACTTCAGGACTGTTTGTGACTGTAAAATGTTGCACTGGTCTTTAAAATGGCCGAACTTCTGTCTATATTTAATCTTTTTATTATTCTTCATACTTCATACTTGTGAGCTTCTGAATTAAATGCACCAAACCAATAAATGGGTATTCTACCTCTGACTCTTTTGCCTCACATGAGAAAACCGGGATCAACGGCCTAATTTGATTTCCAAGTCATGGGAGTGCTAGTTTGTTAACTACTCAAAGCGGCGATCCTTAGGCGCCTTCCTGACTTGTCGATGCGGGGGCGGTACGATATGAGAAAACTGTCAGTTGTCAGTGTCAACCGATACTAAAGCAGTAGTGTCCCACTTCTGCGCATGGTATTACTACTGCGCAAACGTAATACTGTCAGTATTTCGTCAAGTGAGGAAATCTCACATCGGTAAATTCACGTCAAAGAGCAAAATACAATATAATAATATGTTTATATGTAATATGTATATGTATATATAATAATATGTATTTTTTTAGAAAATATTAAGCAAATCGTACCCATATAGTTTTGTAAGGGAGTCCCTCTGCCAACAAACTGTTCTGCAGTTTGGCAGATGTATAAATTTAATGCTTAGGGTTTTTGTGTGAATAAATTACATTATTATTATTCTCTTTATTTTTCTTATAACTTAAGTTAGGTTTTTACAAAACATTTATAAAAGTAAAATGTAATAATACACTTACAAAATATAAAAGCATTATAAAAAACCTAACCTAGGGTGCCGCCGGCAGCGAGGCAGGGCCTAAGCCACCGGTGGTTAGGGCGACAGAGAGAGGAACCTCCTGACTATTCGCGCCGTGTCCAGGAGTACCGCCTCCTGTATCTGACCCTTAACCCAGCCATCTAACGAGAGTCTCTTGAGATGTTGGTCGAGACTCTTCGCTATTAGACCGTTCACAGAGACGACTATCGGGACAATAATCGTTGAATCAAGATCCCACATGACGGTTACCTCATGTGCCAAGTCTAGGTACTTGCTGACTTTGTCCCTCTCAGCTTTCACGAGGTTCTCGTCATGGGGGATGGTGATATCAACGAGTACTGCCTGGCGCTTCAATCGATCTGTCAGCACGATATCAGGCTTGTTGGCTACAATAGTCCTGTCCGTGATGACAGATCGATCCCAATAGAGCGTTGCACGACCATTTTCGAGAACTGGCGCAGGTGTGTACTTATAATACGGCACTTCGAAGTCCACAAGACCGTGTAAAAGAGCAAGCTGCTGGTGAATAATCCTGGCCACCAAGTTGTGTCTGTGCAAGTACTTGCCGTTAGCAAGATGACTACAACCAGAAATAATATGCCTGAGTGACTCTCCGGGACGGCGGCATGCCCGACAAATGTCGACCGTACCGTCCTTCAGGATATATTTCCGGTAGTTGTTCGTCATGATAACCTCGTCCGCAATTGCACAGACAAAACCTTCAGTTTCCCCAAAAAGATCCCAAAAACGTAGCCAGTTCACCGATGCGAGCAGGTCTACGTCGGGCCCCGCAAGGGCCTTGTAGAACCGCCCATGTAGCTCCTTACTCTTCCACACCGTCCTGCGGTCCTCGGTGCTTAGTACTTTAAATCTGCGCCAGTTCTCGTTTGCCATGGAGAGCGGGGTGAAAGATGCGTCCACTGCCACTACGTCACGATGCATCCCACACTCACTGTTTAGAAAGTAATCCCTGATACTGCACACCTCGCGGTTGTGAAGGTCTTTAGAATTTAAGAAGCCGCGACCTCCAAGCTTCCGCGGGATGTACAGTCTCATAACAGAAGATCGTGGGTGTAGCATACGGTGCGCAGTGAGCAGTACACGCACCCTCCGATCCAGGAAATCGAGCTCAGTCTGATTCCACCTTAATATGCCAAAGGAGTATGTGAGCAAGGGCATCACCCAGGCGTTGAAGGCGCGAACCTTATTGCCACCCGACAAAAAACTATTGAGTACTTTTGTCAGCCGACAGAAGAAGCGCTCCTTCACCGCCCGCTTGATCTCTTCACCCTCGATACCCAAAGACTGTGACATACCAAGATACTTATAGGTTTCTGCTTCGGAGAGAGATCTGAGAGCCATTGTCTCAGAAATATGTAAATTTGTGGAATTTACAACTTTCCCCCGCTGTACATGCATGACCGCAAACTTATCGACACCAAATTCCATTTTGATGGCACTACTGAAGACCTCTGTGGTTTTCAGTAGCTCCAACAGGTCATGTTTATTTGGTGCAAATAGTTTAAGATCGTCCATGTAGAACAGATGAGAAATGACCTCACCCTCTCTCCGTAGCTATTATTATTATTATTACCTATGGCATATCGCTCCCGCCCCAAATCAGGAAGTTGCCTTACTTAACCCGTACGTAAAGTGCCGCAATCGTGGACTTACCCTTGCCATGAGCGCGACAAACCCGATACGGGACCCGGGTATGTCCTGAAACTACGACCAAGACCACCGGGGAATGGGCAGCAGCATTCCTAGAGTGCGGTGGAGATATTGTGATCGCCCCGCATGCCAAGCGTGGCGATTATGGCATTTAACCCCCATGAAATTGGGGGAGGCCTATGTCCAGCAGTGGACGTCCTAGGGCTGATGTGGTGGTGTGGTGGTGGATACGACAAAACATTTAAAAAAAACCAGCCAAGTGCGAGTCGGACTCGCGCACGAAGGGTTCCGTACCAGAAAAAACGCCAACAACTACTCTGTTGTATGGGAGCCCCCTTAATAATTATTATTATTTTGATTTTAGTATTTGTTGTTGTAGGCACAATAAAAATACATAATCTGTGCAAATTTCAACTGTCTAGCTATTACGGTTCTTGAGATATAGCTCGGCGAGTGGTAGCCATGAAAAAGGGCTATAATATCACGTGTTTTGAATGGGAGCCCCCTTAATAATTATTATTATTTTGTTTTTAGTATTTGTTGTTATAGCGGCAACAGAAATACACAATCTGTGAAAATTTCAACTATCTAGCTATTACGGTTCTTGAGATACAGCCTGGTGACAGACGGACGGACGGACGGACAGCGAAGTCTTAGTAATAGGGTCCCGTTTTTACCCTTTGGGTACAGAATCCTAAAAATTAGCTCGGCGCCTCGCGGTGCACAACAATCCACATGCATATTTACAAAGGAAGCAAGGAAAGCCACGTCAATTAATAAAGCCTTTGTCCGTCCTGACGGTAATATTATGTTTTATGTAATCGGATGAGTAGTATCTCTGATATTACCACTTTGTACAAAACAACAAACTCACACTAACGTAAAGTACACAGTATAGATTAACTTACTATAACTCGTAAATGCATCCTAGGAAACCTCTTGTAGAATAACCTGACTCATATTATTAAAGTAAATTTGCTTAATCAATTTCCTGATATTATGATGTAGTCTACACTGAAATGGAGGGAAAAGTGCACGTATAACGAAAATCGATCAACTAACACGCAATGCATAATTATTTACCAAGCTATTCTTAACTCTATCTTGTTTACATAAAGTATAGTTTACTAAGTCTTGTTACAATGCAAGCTGTATTTCAATGTCAAGCAACGGCTGAAATTATTCACTCAAGAAAATGATCTGTTACTATTACTAAGATTATGTTTATGATAATAAGCTCTCGTAGCCTCGCGTTATCTGCACAATCTTTGTTTTGCCTTTATTCCACAAATCACAGTAAAAAAGCCGGATTTAATGCTATGAAGCATTCTCTACCAGTCATTCATCAACCTTATTGATTGTGGTTGTAAAAGCGCGGGCCGGTCCTCGGATGGGTGACTGGTTTCTGTGATTAATAACAAAGCACATCTGTATTATGGATGGAACGTCAAGGCATTTATCTTGGATTTTACACATCACAGTTGTCATCAAATCAAGTTGAAAGAGGCCCTCAGGGTGACTGAAAACTCCTAACAGTCATGTTTTCCACTCTTTTGAATCCTCTTTTGGACGGGATGGTTGGACGGCAACCGTTACCGCAAAAATTGGTGTCAACGCCAATTCTGGAATCAGATAGTTGCACTCAACTACTTTTAACCAGGATACAGGCCCCGTGATACTTTTAACCAGGATATTGCTGAGATGAGGACCACAAAAATATGACAACTAGGAGTCCATGTATACGAATATAGAACAAATTTAATGAAGTCCTGAACATTTCTTAAAAGGTTTGAAGATTTCTACCTATAACATTAATATTCTGGAGAAAGTACGTTTAGTTTCTATTAGCGAGAACGCTGTAGAAATTTTTTTACATTTCCAAGGTTCTTTAAATGAGTTTTGCAATAAAATTTACTGAAGTTATATTTATTTTCCTACTACACCATACATATTTTGTATTTTTGGTACTTGATAGAAAATAAAAGGATTTCCGGCTGGAGAACTACATAATTGTGACGACATATCTCGCTTTAGTTCACGGGATATGGTGTCCGCTTACCATCCGGCAGTCCATACAAAAAAGATCTTAAGCTACTCATAATATTGTTTCCTAATAGATTTCAAATATTCAGGAGCGTTCGTGGCCCAGCGGCGCCCGCCAACACGTGCGGTATGCGAGGTTAAGCAATGAGGCGAGGTCAGGCCTTGGATGGGTGACCGCTTTGAGTGGTTATTAACTGAGCGCTCCCGTGCTTTGGAAGGCACGTTAAGCTGTTGATCCCGGTTGCTGTGTATGATAGCAGTCGTTAAGCCAAGTTAGAGGCCTCCGGGCGGCTTGAGAACTTCTAACAGTCAAGTTGCCCACTCACTTGACAAGCCTAATCCCAATAAGGTCTAGTTTCCCCCTCGGGTTGGAAGGTCAGATGGCAGTCACTTCCGTAAAAACTAGTGCCTACGCCAATTCTTGGGATTAGGTAGCGGACCCCAGCATCCTTCAGGATGCAACTGTACTGGGAATAACGCTAGGAGGATGATGATAAATAGATTTCAAATATTCAATAGTTTATGATTAAATTATTTTAAATGACTACAAAGGAAAGATAAAGTTGCGTTTGAATGAAAATTCATCAATAAGAGAGCTTTTCAATGCTCTGAATTGCTCTCAATAAGTTTGTATACTTTATATTTGCTTAATAGTTAGGTGCATTTTCTAGTCCAAAGGGAACTTTCAGAACTTTAAGTAACCTCGTAGTTGTAGGAAGCAAGTTGGAATGTTGTACCTAGTTTTCCTTTAATTAACTGATTTCCGTCCTTATCCTTAGCCATATGTGTGGCAGAGACGAACGTTATCGACTCGAGTAAAGAGCTCTCGAACGAGAGCTCTTCTGCAGAAATTGGTTTGAGATGAAGAGAGCTTCGGAAAAGGGTTTCCCTTACTTAGGATGAGTATAACTCACATGTCTAGGTCGTATATTGCAGAATATCGTTTTTACATATTATATTCTCGTTTGATTTTGATTTCAATGTTTTACACATACTCACTTTTACCTGCGTCGAAAAATGTAAATGTGACAGGAAAGAGAATCAAATGGAAGTTTTGGTTAAGTTACTAAAAAACTGAAAAATCACCGTGTGGTGTTGGAATAAAATAATTCAACACGGGACTGTGAGTTTTGTAAGAGTACACTTTGATATAAAAGTAAAGGTTGAATTATATTGTAGATTATGAACTATCATCCTATCAATTTACTATAATACGTTATCTCCGTTTTACAAACTACATAATAAAAAATCCTGTGCTCTCTTTACCCCCTTTGAGATTGCAGGCGTGTGTGGACGGGTGTGAAAAATAAAACCAAATCAAGTATGAAGTAGTCAACCACAAGACGAATATGATAATTTGATATTTGATAAGTACACTTTGATCTCAGCCTGTGGTATTTTGTTTCGCGACTTTGTTCTTTCGGCGTTAAAATGGTGAGATATCACTTTACGATATATTTATTGATATCAAGTTGAGAACTGAAGCGTGTTTACTAAATAATCACGCAATGATGTCATTTTCTATTGATTCAAAAAATTACAGCACAATAATTCGCCACAAATCGCTCATACACGTACGAAAAAGGTAGCAGTAAACCAGAGAAGATCGATGATTTACTTTACTCTTAGCACTCTTTTTCGTCAGTTTATCATGTTTTTTGAAGCGGCAACAGACCCAGATATGTAAAGCCATTGAGACCTTTTTGCGCGAACAGGATACAATTAATGGCTGGTTTTGTGTTACATCTATTGAAAACACCACGACGACCGCTATCTAGCGTGCATTCTTACACGGAAAACTCCTCAATCTCATACAGAACGCACCTGGAGCCCTTTTACAGTGAAGTTCAAAAGTGTATGGATATATTTTAAACCCTAATACTACAGCAATACGGTCAAAATCCTGTCCATGCAGTAATGAACTTGACTCTACCTACTATATCATATCGTGGTTCTGCCACATTCCTTGCCTTTGATATCTACATGCAGATTCTTCTTCTTCTTCTACTTCCTGGCTTTTATCCTATTTTATTTGGAGTCAGCCCTCCTAGTATGTTTGCGCCACCTCACACGGTTGTGGGTTGTCTCTGGTGCTGCGTTGACAGTTTTCAGGTCATTTTTGATGGTCTATGTCCAAGTCCAGGTGGTCGTCCAGGGCCTCTTTTTCCCTTCTCCATAGAAAGGACATGTTTGGTCATGTGATCATCTTCGCGTCTCATGACATGTCCATACCAGTTCAAACGGGCTTCTCTCGTCTAGATTAAATATTTGAATTCAGAGATGAGTTCAAAAAACTGTGTATTTCCTTCTCACATCAAAACCCGTGCCTGCGACTTAATCAACTCTTGACCCGAATTTCCCTCTACCATGCGCCCTTCAATTTCATCGTCAAAACTCATTACATGTACACACCGTGCTTAGCATTCCTTATGTGACGTTCAAACCTTCAAATAACAAAAGAGCCTAACTCGCATAGCTTTTCTTATGACTTGTACCCTCTTGCTTACAGTATACAAAACGTCGTATTTGCCAGGGTTTCTGTATAGAGTTAAGGCCCTCTAGTCCTGCGAGAGTAGGTATTTAGCGCTGTCCTGGCGGTGCGTGAACAAGCCCGCGCGGACGAAGCGACTGTGAACTCGGATGACCCCGCTAGCTTCATACTGGTCACAGTATAGAAATATAACTGTATTTTGACTTAAGAAATGCATTAATTATGATTAAACTTTAGTATGTCATTGATATCATTTTTTAATAAATAGGTAGTAAATAAATAATTGAAAGTCGAACTTATGGTAGGATCCATTATAATGAAAAAAAAAACAGAATTCATAGTACAACCCTGAAATTCGTTATTTAATCTATGAAACCTAAGAACCTAAGAAATATGTCTTATACCTCTCTACTCGATTTGTTTCATGCAATTTTTTATCTATTTGTGTTATATTTATACAGGGTGTTATATTTATTTGTCGTGTGCGTGTCATCGTCATCATCATCATATCAGCTGATGGACGACCACTGCTGGACACAGGCCTCCCCTAAAGAGTGCCACATAAAATACAGACAGAATATTTTTTGGTGGTTTAATTTATTCATCAAAAGTTATTAGCTCTCAAAGCATAAAAAACATTGCGAAGTTTTTACTTTTTTACTATTTATGCGAAAGGTTACCGTATTTTTAAAAAATAAATACCAGAAATGATTTTTACATAAAGATGACAAAAGAATCAATATGGTATATAAAATGATACCAAACTTGCCACGGTAGCTACCTGGAAATGGGTAGATCTTATAAAAGAAGATTAGCTAGAAAGATAGAAAGTGTATAAATTTTAAAAGGGTCGGCAACGCGCATGTGACACCTCTGGAGTTGCAGGCGTCCATAGGCTGCGGTGACCGCTTACCATCAGGCGGGCCGTACGCTTGTTTGCCACTGACGTGGTATTAAAAAAAAGACGGCCGGAATTAATGTGTTGAAGCTCACAGCTTAAAACAATATTCAAGTGCAAAGCAGTACTCGTAGATCTCTTACTATATCTACAATTTCTGGTAATAAACATTTCATTTATAATTTTACCAACTTTGGTTACATTTCTGGAGGGGTTCAGTTCAGTTGTTATACTGTCATTTTTATACTGTGGCACTATGACCATAATTTATTTGTTAATAATTACGCCTTTTTTCATTCGGGTTTTTATTGCCCTTCTTAAATAATTTGCAACCATTATATAAATTCGTCAAAAACTGCTTGTTTGGTGCACGAAACTGTCGCGGATAAAACTGACACAGGTCCGTTGTCTGTGAGCGCCAGCGCGCGACTGATCGGGCCTGCCGAGCCTCCGCGCTCGCGCATTTCGTAGGTATTTAAACATATTAATTCATACAATCATTTTATCTTTTTAAATTCTGCAAAAATGTCTAGAAATACTGAATGGCTTTAGTTTAGTTCAAAAACTTTATTTAAAACATCAATAGTTTAGTCGTCAGATTGTAAATGCTTTACAAAAAGGAGTAACTTTGGGGTCTCTTTCTATCGAGCGAAGTTCATTAGATCGTGTATCTGAGTGCAACTTTGACTAGACTAGATCCTTAAGTAAAACATAGAATTTTTTCAAATTTTTAAAACCCTTTTTCTACGTTTCGGGTTGTTTTTAGAAAACTCGAAAACGCTAACTCGCTTGACGACCTCCCCTTAAGTCGTTCCGCTGAAGGGGTAAAATGTGGCTGCCGTGACAAATTGCTCCCCGGACACCATTTTATAAATTTGATGCTTTTAATGTTGAGCTTTTAGTATTGGTAAATTATGCAAACTTTCGTGCTTATAATCACAAGGGATGCCGAACTGATTTTAATGGGGTTTTACATTATTGACTTCGTTTCCGGATTAATTTGTTTGGCTCTTGGAACGGGAGGGATTTTACTTATTATTTTCAACGATATGAGTAGAGATTTGGGTCAACGTAGACGTTTTTTTCTTTTGTTCCTAAACCATGAGAACAGTCAAAAAATATGTAAAGTAATATAATCCAAAATGAAGATTCTGTTTCGATCCGGAAAATATTCAAATTAGATTCGAAATGTATTTACTCTTTTAATATTGAATTCACTCAAAGTAAACTAGATGCTTCTTAAATAGATACTAACTATCATGGAGAAACGATATAGAGTATGATAGTATATTGGCAGCCATTCTTTAGTTTCATTTTGACTCGAGCAAGATGACTTCGTAACCTTGCGAACGAGCCTTTGAGCAAAAATTTTAATATTATGTCCTTTTATTTTGTTATGTCCTAGCGGGCATTCGAAGTTTTACGCGATTACCCATCGGTCAAGTATTTTAAAAGTAGGCATCTTAAGTCAAGAATTCTTATTACATTTCTTCGGTAAAATTAAAATGGAGATTGTAATGCGATATTTGAAACTGAGGCGTGAGAATTATTTACTAAATAAATATTAACATTTTTTCGTTGTTATAATCATATCTAAAATGAAACTGACAAATAATGCCCAGTAGAATTAAAGTAAATATAAATCCCTAATAAAGAAATGATATAGATATTTATATATGTTGGACAAGACCTATGTTAATGTTTGTATATACGAGTATGGGATGGAATCGTGTCGTTACGCGTTGATAGCTAAAAGTCAATTCAGTTGAGAAGTCTTGCAGAGTGAGTATTAGATTTAAATTGAAATGTGTTTACTTGAATGTCTTCAGATTGATTGCTTGGAAAAACGAGATACATATAACTAGTTAAGTTTAATAAGAACATTATGACTACAGTAATAAAGTAAATACTGGCAATATAGTAAATAGGTACTCGCACAGAAGACGAAGATAAAATTGTTGACACAGATTAATATTTCGGTAGTCGATTACGGGTCTTTATGACCCAGCTGGGTTCATATACATACACAACTAGTTAATGCGCGATGTGGTCTCTCTTAGTACTAACCTCAACTCAAATTAATGTCTTTCGCATCGAATCTATCGCCAGTTTTTCGTTGCGCGAAGCTTGCAAACAACTTACGCATAAAGAACGTATGTGTTAGTTTTTACCGCTAGTGACTATTTACATGCGAAAAAATTACCCTAATTTGACCCATATGTTCACGAATGCGAATTTTGCTATGTATAAGTACAGTCAGCTGCAGAGAAACGTGACCCCCCCGGCATACAAAACTTCTATGCAGGGGGGTCACGTTTCTCTGCAGCATACTGTACCTAGTATAATTTTGTATTAAAGCAGTAACGCTGCTAACAAAAATTAGAAATTTCAAATTAAATGAAAAAATTAAAAAAGTTTGTGCTCCGAGCAGGATTTGAACCTGCGACATCTGGCATACGCGGCCAATCGCTCTAGCCATTGAGCTATCGGAACCAATCAAGCTCCGGCACGAAATACCTACTTCACTAGTTCCCTCTTACAACGCCTAATGCCCTTTTTTTAATTATTCCCTTTAATTTGAAACTTATGTACCTAGGTAATTCATAATCGGTGATCTGGAACCAGAACAGCTGAGTAGATAATCGATCGCAATCACATTTTGTCCTGGATCCGGGTATGTCCTTAAACTACGACCAAGACCACCGGGGAATGGGCGGCAGCATTCCTATAATGCGGTGGAGATACTGCGATCGCCAACCCGCATGCCAAGCGTGGCGATTATGGCATTTACCTCCCATGAAATTGGTGGAGGCCTATGTCCAGCAGTGGACGTCCTAGGGCTAATATGGTGGTGGTACCGAAAAATAAACAATATTTTTTCTTTAGCAAAAAACAAACGGATATTTAATTAAAGATAATTTATTTAAAGATCTTTGTCACCCTACTCGTAATTTATACTAATTATAAACTATGAGCATAAGACTTACAAAGGTTCGTTTTTTAAACCAAGCTAAAAACTCTTTTGTCTAATAATTAATTTATGGGGGATAAATTGTCAAATATCACATGAAATTTATGGCAAATAGATGGATGAGTTTGTTGACGTAAGACCTATCAAATCTCTCGCAAAAGCAGAAAAAATTTACGTATACACGCATACACTTGAAGAAATGTAGGTTGCCCACACATTTAGTGGATATTAATGTTGACATTATTATTAAATTTAAATTAAACGGCGATGTAATTTCATGAAACGTCGCCCATTGGAATCTGTTTAGGTTGGCTATTAATATTTTTCGACTCCTAATCAACGGATAAAAATCACCGTGTGTAGTTGAAATTATTTTAAAATGTACTAATGGATTATGAATCTTCTAGCTTGGCCTATAAAGTCACTTTTTGACCTAAAATAATTTTAACTATAAATAGCTAAGCACGACAACTGACCGTCCAGAACCACTACAGACGACTTAAAAGACATATAGCATCTTGGAGCTACAAAACAGAGAATAACACCAGACTCCAAAAATGACGAGATGCTCTCGCTGAAGAGCGCACTCGACTTGCCTGACTCTTCGACTTTCTAGTCTTTGAACTGATCACTGATTAAAAAGATAAATGAAAAAAAAAAGTAGCTAGGTATCATCATCATCATCATCATTTCAGCCGAATGACGTCCACTGCTGGACATAGGCCTCCCCCAAAGACTTCCACAATGACCGGTCGTGCGCCACCCGCATCCAGCGGACACCCGCGACCCTTACCAGGTCATCAGTCCACCGTGTGGGGGGCCTGCCCACGCTACGCCTAGGTATATGTTTATTTATTACAAGTATGTATGTATACTATAGATTCTGCTCAACTGAGTAAATAAACAATAGTAATGGGATAGAATTGTATTAAACTTATATTTCCTATTTCCCACAGACATTATTAAAATGAGTTTAGAATTCTAAACAATGCATTATTAGTTATGCTTCGTTACCTGCTTCTAGATAAAGTTGACCGAAGCCACTTTAAACGTGCAAACAAAATTAAGCTATAATCTTCTGGCAACTAGAAGTAAAATCGTGTACCGTAAAACGGGGTCCTAAGGGACGACGGGTGCAGTTGGGATGCGTATCCAGAGTATATGTTTCCAGTTTCTACTTTATATACATATCATCATGTCAGCCGAAAGACGTCCACTGCTGCACATAGGCCTCCCCCAAAGACCTGTCCTGCGTCACCCGCATCCAGCGGACACCCGGAACATTTACCAGGTCATCAATTCACCGTGTGGGGCCTGGCTCGCGTTTCACGAAAAAGAGTTCATCATAGTAGAGTCCCTCCTTCTACAAGAAATCAGCAATAGTTACATAATTTATAATTAATTTTCCCTACTTACCTCATTGCTATCCCTACTGGGGTTAGTAGGGATAGCAATGAGGTAAGTACGGGGTGAGGTGGGATTCCATGCCTATTTTGTGTTTATCGTTAAAATTATGATGTGAAAGTCAGATATTCAAAAAATACTAAAATTCAAACGACCGGAATATATTTAGGCATAAAAATCAACATATAACAAGTAAATTTTTATCAAAAAAACACCGACTCCAAACTTTGCTAGACCGCATCCTCTTGGTATATAACCTAAGGAGTTCCTTATTTTACCTTACCCCATCCTCTTGGTATATAATTTCAGGAGTTCCTTCGATTTTTCCAAGATGCCGTCATCAGATCCAGACTTGGTGACAATGGGACCAACTAGAAAACACACCCTTTCAAACAAAAAAATAATTTTTGAAATCGGTCCACTAGTCTCCGTGTAATCGGTGAACATACATAAAAAAAATATCACGACGAATTGAGAACCTCCTCCTTTTTTTGAAGTCGGTTAAAAATTTACTTTAATCATTGTCTGTTTTGTCCCTTAACACCTCGTTTTACTGTACCTATACTCGTACAATGAAGTTCGTACTCTGTTTCCTACTATTTTAGTCCCATAAACAATGATCCAAGCCATTTTGAAAGTTTAAAGTATTTTAATACCCAATAGGCAAAATTTTCTACATGATTTACACCTATATTGATGAAGGTGCACGGGTGGAAAAAAATATGAATTTTGGCCACTTTCTCTTAGGTACAACCTTGGACATCCATTTACGCTTTACGCATTGAATTGGAATTGTGTTGATATTTATCGCGCACTGCTGATACGTATGATTGACGCGCGTGAAAGACGAATGCATGTAACAAGTACAGTTTACAATTTAAAAACAAGACGTACTATTAAATGATAAAATCATTCAAGTTTTTTTTTTATAACTAGTACAATTAGATCATCATTTATAAGTCTTGTAAGTTTATTTTCATTGAACGACATAAGTTTGTTACACAGTATAGTTTTGATATCATTATTTTTATTGTCAGATTATTAAAATTGTGTAATGCATATTTTGACTTGTAAAAGTGCCCTTGTGGCCTATTTGCATAATATTTTTTTACTTTGATTTAATTTTTAGATTTTCATAATCAGCCAGTAATACCACAGTATAGGCCTCTCGTCGAGTACTCCATTTAAATAGATAAATGAATAATGGGGGGACAATCTTACACAAATCGACCTAGTCCCAAACTAAGCAAAGCTTGTACTATGGGTACTAGACGACGATATACATACTTATATATATAAATACATACTTAAATACATAGAAAACATCCAAGACCCAAGAACAAATATCCGTGAAAAATGCACAAATAAATGCCCTGGCCGTGATTCGAACCCGGGACATCTATATTTAAAAATGTTTCGCATGGTCGGTCCCATACGTGACGATCTAGTGTCTGTGTAAATGTGTGTAGTGTAAGTGCATGCGAAATTGAATTTAAAACTTCGTGAAACTCTTTTAATACCTTAATACATTGTACGTTTAGAGCGATACATCCACGACAACACTCATTCTGAAGAAGAACTCCCGAAGAGTTCGAAACATAAGGTCACCCATATGAAATGAAATGAAATCATATGTATTTGCTTTAAGTGTGGTGAGGTTACATAAAGCTCACATATAAGATGGCAAAAAGTAATATTGACCGACACACTTAGCTTATCCAAGCATGCAAAAATTACAGCATTACTAAATTATTTCACCTAAATTAATTTGTGACATACTGTCAGTTTTTTATTAATTCGTGATAATAAACAAAAAATTTTAAGCGTGAGAAATATATTAAAATTTGATTCACATGTGAAAGAGAACTGAAATTAAACCCTATTTTAGTTGAGCCAGTATTACTAATTATACCTACAATATCTACATAGTCACAAATAGCTTGAATTATGACTGCAGTGTAAAATAAACTTTATGTCCGATGTGTAAAGTTCAAAATTGAATGTACTTAATTAAGGCCAAGCTGTGACCACGTTCACAATAGTAGGTACTAATTAATGTGCTATTGTTGTATGAATTTAGAATACGCCGGTATACTGCAGAAAATGGACAAAGAACTCCCAAGCAACTGTATATGCAATAAGGATAATGTTAAGATGGTCTCATACCACAGAAATAGACTAAAGTAACGGATATCTCAAGTTCTGAAGTCCGCAAAATGAAGAATATTTGACATGAAAAATACAAAGCTTTATTGAAAATCCCTGACGTGACATAGAGCTATCCTACTTTACATTTCTCTTTCTTTGAAGATCAGAATGACAGACATGTCAAAAGCAACATCCTAGGGCTAATTATTTCTTTTACAACACAAATGGAATCGCATCCCAGTAAGTGAAGTAAATAAGTATCACAGTGTCAAGGATAACACAATACACGACACGAAAACTTATGATTATGACTGTCCTGCTCTGTGACATGACACGTGCTCTGTCGCGGTTGCTAGGGTTGTCAACTAGTCATTTGAGTGACACACAATTTATGATAAAGTCACAGCAGGAATGCTAAACTTCTTGACAGTAAAGGTTAGAAAATAAACAAATTCGTAAGAATTACGAACAATTAAGAAGTATTTGTTTGCACCATCAAAGCGTTTGAAATTATATGGCTACGTGACAAAAAAATTGCAGCCGTTTTTTAGAAAGGATCAAATATTTACGATTATATAAAAACATAAATATTGGGAGACAATTTTTACACAAATCGAACTAGTCGATAAGCTCAATAAGGATTGTGTTATGTGTACTAGGCCACGATATATTTAATAGATAATATATACTAAAGTACATATTAAATATCCAAGTTTCAGGAACAACTGTTTCTGCTCACCACAGAAACAAATGCCCTTACCGGGATTCGAACCCGGGACCTCCAGCTTTGTAGGCAGTGTCACTACCAACTAGGCTAAACAGGCCGATAGGGCGTACCTAATATGGAACTTACTACAATTAGAACACTACAAAAAGAAAAACTAAGGGCAAACTCAGCTCGTCACTAGCGACTTCAGAAACGGATCGTACTTGTTAACACTACAATGACGCCACCAAATATATTCGAATATATTGTAAAAAAGTAACTTGCTGTTATAATAATGAAATACTGGGCTTAGTCACAAAAGGTCTATCAAATTTATTCTCGTCGAGTTATTCTTCGTGTCTGTTTGTGACACTGTAAATTTGATACGAATCACACCCATATTTAGCTAGAGATTAGAACAAATACGGTACGGAACTATTACAATGACCCGATTGTGTAATTATAATGTGTTTATGATTACTTAAAGTCAAAGATGTGAAACAGGGTCCTTTCTATATCGAATGATCGACGGTCTTGTTATGATTACAGAAGGTCTCATCTTGAATCTTTCTGGCCAGCTGCATGTAACTTATCCAGCCCTTGGCGTTTTTCATCGCTGTCTGGCTGGGATTTGGAAAGCCTGTCATAAAGCTCATCAGCTAATACCAGCCACGCGATCGCTTGCCATCCATATTCCCAATCATAACCAACTTCTTAAAGCTGTTCAGTTCTCTGCGGTTTGCCGTGGTATAGCTATATTGAAATGTGATGAAGCATCTGCTCTTCAGGTGTGAGTCTACAATTATCGCATTTGTGTCGTGACTACATCAAGATACCTGCACTTGGTTGAAAACAAAATATGCAGAGGCTGGGACGAAAGGGGTTGCCGGCTGGTATATAGACGGCCGAGCGAGCGAGGCCGGATAGGTCTAAGGCGGGCAACCCCATATTTCCCGCCGAGGTATGTGTAGTACTTTTCTCAAACATGCAATGAAATAAGCAACAAAAAAATCTAAGTTTTATTTTTATACGCATAGTAGCAGAATGACATGATGCCTGTGCCACAAATTTATGTGGAATGGAAATTAAAAAAGAAGACTTTGGCGGCCTACGCCTGCAAGATTTGTATGAAATTCCATTAACGACTTCTTGTCCTAGCCGCACCTGAAACGTCATACTTTGCAGCCTATTATAAGGAACATAACATCAATATTTCATTGCGTGTTTGAGAAAATATGCTTTATTTCCACCTTTATCAAGAGATCAACCTGTCTATAAAATGTGTTTAAATTACATTATTTAATTATTTATTTATTGCAAACAAAACATTATACAGCATTACAGTCAAAACCAAGGTACTGTACAATTGAGGTTATAAAACACTTAAATCACAAAGAGTAGGAAATACATATAACAATCAACTCTTGTGCATCACAGTACCGCCGACATGTTCGATACACAACCATCCATCGACTCCCAAACATATCACTTTCTGGTGCCCATGACAGGAGCGAGCTCAGCAGTCCTAGCGCGCGTACAGCCGACGATCATAATTTGGCTATACTATGTCTCATTACTGAAGAAAGCCTTAAAGGATTTCTGCAATCTTCTTAAACTACGTTTATCCAGATTATTTTGTCTTTAGCCGGTACGTTATGAAAATTAATATTAAATATTTTAGGCACATTTATGGCGGTTTCGATATTTTGTTTACTTTCAGTTTTTTAACCGACTTCAAAATTTCAAAAGAGGAGGTTATCAATTCGGTTGTATGTTTTTTTTTTGTTTTTTTTTAATGTTTGTTAGTCCATAACTCCGTCATTTCTTAAACGATTTGGAAAATCCTTTTTTTGGTTGTAAGTATATATATCCAAGTTGGTCCCGTTTTTGTCAAAACGCAGTTCTGATGATGATATCTATGAGGAATTGAGGGAACTCCTCAAATCTTTAAGGCAAACATATAGTGATTTTTGTGTTTTTATCAACAAGTCAAGCATTTTCCTCCAAAAATGTGACATTGGATGAAGTGGAACTGCTCATGATGATCAGAACAGAACTCTTCAACGACGAAAAGTTCACGTTTGGCGATTTGTCCTCCTAGCTGTGTTTGTTAAGCAATTTCTATTTTCACGATAAATTTTTGTCATGCTTGATTTCTGATGATGGGATCCATGAGGAATTGAGGGAACTCCTCAAATCTTAAAGGCAAACATATAGTGATTTTTGTGTTTTTATCAACAAATCGAGCATTATCATACAAAAATGTGACATTTGATGAAGTGGAACTGCTGATGATGATCAGAACAGAACTCTTCAACGACGAAAAGTTCACGTTTGGCGATTTGTCCTTCTAGCTGTGTTTGTTAAGCAAGTTCTATTTTCACGATTGATTTTGGTCATGCTCGAGTTCTGATGACGGGATCCATTAGGAATCGAGGGAACTCCTCGAATATGAAAGGCACACAAATAGTGATTTTAGTATTTTCATGAACTAATCAAGCATTTTCATTCATAAAAGTGACATTTGATGAAGTGGAACTGCTAGTGATGATCAGAACGGAACTCTTCAACGACGCGTAGTTCACGATTGGCGATTTGTTCTCTTCGTTTTGTTTGTCAAGCAAGCAAGGTTTTTTCATGATTGCATGAGGAATTGAGGGTACTTAGTCTTCTACCATTATAAACATATATTATAGCCATTTTTATTTTATTGTATATCTATCTAAGAGTGCACCATCTAAGTATAATAATCTTTTACCGGCCTCCCCCATTGAAGTCGGTTTTTTTTTCTTAAAAAATATTTCTTTTGTTTTGTTTGTAGTAGGAGCCTCCAATGGACGTGTGGAGTCGCGTTTTTTCTTTAAGTGTTTGTTTTTGAACTGAATTAATGCTGTAGCTGTTCTACACTTATTTTATTAACAGCATTGACAGAAATGAAAAGCACTTGAGACGTTCTACTATCCACTGGTTCCATCTTCATTTCGTTTGCCTCGGAATCCTGGGATGCCATTGCGCGGATTATTAAATGTACGGCGACGGGGCTTGAATAAAAATGGAACAGAATGGTACAGGAATGTATTTATATGAAGATATGTCTTGCAAGTTGAATTTTAGTCCCTTTGTGTCATAATAGACTGAAATTTTATAAGGAAAATTTTGTAGGTAATAGAAATCGTGGATTTATAGCAGCGTGCATTAAAGGCGGTAATGCCACTCTCACCGCGCGTGATTCACACAATATTTTTCATCACACTTGGCGGAAATAAGTAAACAGTAAAGCCAAAAATAGCAGATAAATAATGGCACCATTCAACGTCGACAACTTCACTTCAATCTTAACCACGGTAACTATCATACACATCATCCATCATCCTCCTAGCGTTATTCCCAGTACAGTTGCATCCTGAAGGACGCCTGGGGTCCGCTACCTAATCCCAAGAGTTGGCGTAGGCACTAATTTTTACGGAAGTGACTGCTATCTGACCTTCCAACCCGAGGGGGAAACTAGACCGTATTGGGATTAGGCTTATCAAGTGTGTGGGCAACTTGACTGTTAGAAGTTCTCAAGCCGCCCGGAGGCCTCTAACTTGACTTAACGACTGCTATCATACACAGCAACCGGGATCAACAGCTTAACGTGCCTTCCAAAGCACGGGAGCGCTCAGTTAGTAACCACTCAAAGCGGTCACCCATCCAAGGACTGACCTCGCCCGACATTGCTTAACCTCGCATAACTATCATACACATCAAATATTACGTAAATCTGAACGTAGTTAAATGAATGGGACAGTATGAGAAAAGTAAATGCGAAAGAAAAGGATGTATGCTTTACGCCTTTAAGCGATTATATGCTATTGTAGTTCAGTTGGCCTGCTTATCATGGCACCGTTTATTTTATTTATTTATTAATTTAAATATGAAACGGTCACAAAAAAAGTATTGTAACAGTTTCTTCACTTAATTCTAGAACTGACGTGCTGTGAGTTTTATTTGTGGTCTACCCACACTCCATAGCGATATACCCTCTTCTTGGTTCGCTTTTTCCGTACAGTGCTACTACCACCGTCCGCACTTTCCAAGAAGAAGAAGTCCGCAAGAAGAGGGTAGGTCGCTATGGAGTGTGGGTATACCACAAATAAAACTCAAAACTCCCAGTACGTCAGTTAATCCTTGGAAATGGTGCTTGCAACAGCGCCGAAATATCGGAAATTCAACAATATTAACATACATGGTAAATACCCCGGTTTTAACAGTAATTCTAGTGGTAGTGACCATGACCACCACCTTAGACATAGACTTTGAACGTTTGACCCCCCCCCCCCCCCCCCCAATTCCAAATAAAACGTTAGCATTAAATCATTCTTTAAATATTTAGCAACGTGTCCTGGGCCTGAGCGCGTAGCAGAATGTTTTATTTACAAAATAAAACTCCTTATAATGAGTGTTTGTGTAAAAATAAAGCAAACAAAATGTGTCGTCATCAGCAGTAAGTAGGTTAAAGTACTTATTTACTTAGGCAGTACTTTTCTCACCCAAATCTCAATTTTTTCGAAGCGCTAGAGACAGGACTTGCGAAAAAACCTTCAGGGCATTGATAAATCAATATTTGATAAGAATAAAGCTACTAAACTTTGCTACAGCGTATTGACATAAAATTTCAAATCAAAGCCTTGAAAGCCGAATACTTTATTAGTTATTCATCTAGTTCTGAGAGCCTTTTACAATGTTCCGCTTAAACAAGACTGAAGACAAACAGCTGAAAGGGCAACACTTATACTAGAATATTCTAAAGATTTACCTCATACATTTAACCTAATCCGAATGATGTATTTAACCTTTAACTTGTATGTGAAAACTTGATGTGTTGCGTGCATTACCTGAAAAATAAGAAGGGGATTTTAGTAGGGACACGATTTTATACGTAAGTAAATAAGAATAAAAGGTTATACGATTTTTTTTTTTTATTAAAAATGGGATTGCTCTTGGCCAGCATCTAGCCAGGGGGCAAAGATGAGGCCGACGATGAAGCGAGCTCACCCAGAAGATGCCTATTCACTCGTGCCTTAAAAAGGTCCAGGTTATATGAACTCGGAAATACAGACGCCGGCAGAGAATTCCAAACCTTAGAAGAAGAAACCTTAGAATGTTGAATAAGATCCCAGCAGTACTTAAAACAGTACAAACGACTGAATTTAAATATTAAATACTTATACACGGTGATTTTAAATCGGGTCAAGGGTCGACAATTATAAATTACTAATCAAAATATGTAGATTGTAGATGCCAATAGGCGAGGTCTCATGCTATGAGATAAACGATTACATCATGGATAGGGATGTTTGGCAGTGATAGTGTCCTGCACGGCTAATCTATTGCGAAAATAGGTTTTCTTCTGTAGCATTGTTATTTTGCAGTAGCTGACATTGTAATATTATATTTAACTATACAATGTATATTGTTTTTAAAAAATGACACCTCGCCGAGTTTCTTACGCCGGTTCTTCTCGTGGCAGAGGTTTATTTTTCCAAACCGGTGCACGGTGATAGCTTATTGACGTTCATAGGTGCATGTAATACGCCTAATTTGAAGAATAAACTACTATTACTTTTTTTTTACTTTTTTATGAGTAAGACTACAATATTAAAATAGATAAAATTAATATTAAAATTTCATGATAATGTAAACACTAATATCAACTAAACGTATGGCCGTTCTACATCTGTTTAAGTATATTATGCACGCATATTTTTGTATTTATATATTAACAGAAAAAAGACTTAATATTTAAATGGTCGATGTACATTTGGGTTCGAATTTTGGAAATCACGATCGCAGCGACGTGACGCCGCGACGTACGAGTATCTCCGTCTTTAATAGTAGATACAACTCAATTGTGATGTTTATAATAATATAATATTTCAATAATTGTGCTCTCCTTGTTGACAAGACGCCAGACTATACCTGCAAAACATAACCTTATAAAAATCCAAGTCGAAGACAATTAACAAAATATGCCACGCGGAATAAAGAAATTGAAAAGGGAATTTTAAATCCAATAGACCCCTTTACAAAGTTCTGGCTGAATGGCCGCGTGCCTTTGCCCGAAACAAAAGGACCCAAAATGGCGACCTTCCATTTGACAGATCGTTTTCCGTCGCAATTAAAATGTGTGAACTTTGGTAGGCTGTGTCCAATAGTCTTTTGTTTTCTGTAAAATTCGATTGTTATGGATTTTTTTAGTAAAAATGGGATTGCTCTTGGCCAGCATCTAGCCAGGTCGCAAAGATGAGGCCGACGATGAAGCGAGCTCACCCAGAAGATGCCTATTTACTCGTGCCTTGAAAAGGTCTAGGTTATAATATGAAGGGTCCACGGAAAAACATTTCTAGTCCATTTAAATTTCAAAACAAACAGCAACATAACTTATAAAGACATAAGGTGCATACTGGCTTTGAAATTTTAGAGGATAGGACATGTTCTTTCAGTGGACCCTTCATATGAACTTGGAAATACAGACGCCGGCAGAGAATTCCAAACCTTAGTAGTCCATTGATTTTAAGTTTTGTGGTTTATTAACACCGCCGATTCAAAGAAAAGCAAGAATGCACTTGACATTCAGAAGGAAGTTTTGGGGATAATATGGGGCCAAGTTTTTTTTTTTAATGCTTCTATAATTGTTTTTTTTTGGTAAGCATTTAAGAGTAATTATATTGTAGTTATAATGGCTTTACTAGGCTGGTAGTAATGCTCCGCCACTTTTTTTCTTGGTCTGAAATCGTCAATGGATTCTTATATATAAGCACATATTATAAGTAGCATACATTTGCGACATCGCACCCGCTTGGCTACCGCCCAAGCCCCAAATAGACGCGAAAAAACTCACGGTAAATGTCATGTTTTTTATTTAACACAGCTTTTATTATAATGGATATGATTAAGAGTATAAAGCCACGCCAATTTCAGTCTGGAGGTCGCCGGTTCGAATTTTGTTCATACAACCGAACCCGTTCGTAAAAAAAATATATGTGAAAACAGTCATTCCAGCCATAATGGTGCTCCACACTGGCAGTTATAATAGTACATTGTTACCGAAAGCGGAGGGCTTGTGATGACTCAAGTTTGCCATTTTCTTACGCCCGAGTTAATCACAATGTTTTCACTACATTTGCGTGGAAATAAATAGCTCCACACTAATAAAAAAAATAAAAAATGGACAACTTCCTAAGTCTAATTCTTCTACGGTAGATGTAGCTGTACGCCTCCCTCGGGCGTTGTGAGAGGGAACTAGTGAAGTATTTAGTGACCGAGCTTGGTTGTTCCGATAGGTCAGAGACTAGTGCGATTCGCCGCATATGCCAGATGTCGCAGGTTCGAATCCTGCTCGGACCTTAAATTTTTCAATTTTTCCTTTTGATTTGAAATTTGGAGTGTAATAAAAATTTGCAACACCAAAACTTTGTTAGTAGTTGGACACATTTAGATCGTTTTAGCAATTGAAATGTATTCTAAGGTAAAGATTCAAGCATTTATTTGTCTAAAATAGGTGTAGTACATACGACGTGTTACATTTTGGTTCAGAATTATTATGTAAATCATCATCATCATCATGTCAGCCGAAAGACGTCCACTGCTGGACATAGGCCTCCCCCAAAGACTTCCAAAATGACCGGTCCTGCGCTACCCGCATCCAGCGGACACCCGCGACCTTCACCAGGTCATCGGTCCACCGTGTGGGGGGCCTGCCCACGCTTCGCCTTCCGGTATGTGGTCGCCACTCGAGAACCTTTCTATATCTATATCGGTCACTTTGGTTCTGCTGCGGATGGCCTCATTCCTGATGCGATCACGCAGAGACACTCCTAACATAGCTCTCTCCATTGCTCTTTGGGTAACTTTGAGCCTTCTTATGAGGCCCATAGTAAGCGACCACGTTTCAGTACCATATGTCATCACTTTCAACACACACTGGTCAAAGACTTTCGTCTTGAGACACTGTGGAATATTGGATGAAAAGATGTGCCGTAGCTTCCCGAACGCTGCCCAGCCGAGTCGGATTCGACGATTAACCTCTTTCTCGAAGAATATGTAATCGTCTACAACTTCGAGCGATTATGTAAATAAAATTATATAAAAAAAATATTAAATAATTAAGTCGAATATATTTGTGACATGCTTTAGCATGCAGTATGCTATATAAACCATAGGTAAAAAACTTAAGTACAACTCCTTTTGTAATGTAGTTGTGGCGTTTTCGACTAGACAAGCCACAACTACATTTGATAGAGGCTTCACTTTAGTTTCTTTAACAATATCCTTGTGTCTTCTTTATATAAGTATTTGTCGTCGTATACTACCCATAACACGACCCTTATTGAGCTTACTATGGGACTAGTTCAATTTGTGCAAAAAAAAATCGAGTAATATTTATTTATTTATTTATTTGCAACTTAAAATCTAAGTAGGTATAATACTGAAAATTAAGTAAATAACTAATATATATTTAGTGGAGCCGTTAAATAATCTTGTATTTAATAACAAGCTTCACCTATCATACTTATTTTAGTCCTAATTGAATAATTCACAACAATTTGTCCATGTGTCACGTCCAATATCTACTATCGCGGGCAATCCGGAAGTACCAATTAGTATGCCGTGCCTCGTAAAGTCATGGGCGTTAGTAACAAATTACTAGTTTATATTTAGAGTTAAATATTCGCTCGTCAGCCGCGGTTTGTTGATAAATTCGTTCGATAAATTGCAGATAAATTAAATTGGAAGGTTCGTTTTTAATGTCGACTTACTAAAAAAACACCGTTAAGCAAAAAATCAATTAATTTTTATTATTTAATAAACAGTGTATAAAAACATGACAATTATCTGTTTTGTATGTTAAAAGTACAGTAATTTGTTTTTTTTTTTTATAAAAACTTAAAATTATTCATTATAGGCATATTATTATTTGCATTCATGGAAGTATACTTTCGATAAATGCAATTCATTTTTAAAAATTAAGAATATTGCACTACACTGTAGTTGTTCACAAAAATTGACATAGTAAAACGTGAATTGAAACCTCGGTTGCTTTCAATGGAGCCAAAAATCGTACTTCAAAAAATGAAAACGCATATTGATATCGAAGCATTGTGTGGATTTAGGGTTAGGGCCTGTTCACATATTGATTAGTATTAAATGCGAGTTCATGCGAGTACATTTACTGAAATTGCGAGTAAGAAATGTATGAACTCGCACTCATCACTAATTGGCACGACAAACTAAACAGCCCATTACGAGAACTTACCAGGGACCGACAATCGAATTACTTCATTAATCTTAGCTTCATACGAGAACACAAAACCTCATGTTTTGTTTTAATATAAGATAAGAGATAATTAAAATAGAGGCCCGGCCCGCGTTAGTTTCACAGGCGAAAACTCTTAAAACAAAAAAAATATTTACGTTATATATTTTTTATACATAAGAAGTAACTTTTCTTTCGTTTATTGCTCAAGAAGCGGAATGGATGCTGTTGTAGATACTCTCTAATATCTGTTGTGCAGACTCTTCAGAAGTAACTTTTATTTTTATAGGCATATTCTATTTTACATATCCTTTTATTAAATATTGAAGTGTTTATTATTTATTTACTTGCTTAAATATAAATACTATTTACTACAATTTCTTTGCATTTACGAACCCTTTGACCAAATACTCCAACGACTACCAAAAATCATTATCTATCTTCAATCATAAAGACAAAACAAATTTAATAGGCAAAAAATTCAAATCGACTCACACTAAATATATATTGACATATTTGTTGTATCGACTCTCGTAGAAATCCATTAACTTGGATATATTCATTTTCCACATATGTTAACACGCGTATATAATAATGTCATACTTTATAAAGGGTGGGTATACACAAGCTTATTACGGGTGATTCGAGTCTGACCAAAGACGTGAATTGATACAACAAAAAACCGGCAGGTATGAAAAACCTGCTGACAGAGACCGGGACCTTTGTCAAACTCTACAATTAAATTCCTAACCACATAACTGAACTTACCAATTCTAAATTTAAATCTGTATAGTAAAACAAACATTTATTTAAGCATATTGTAAGGTTAACAATTATATCATGGATAGGGATGACGTTTGGCAGTGATAGCGTCCTGCACGGGTAATTTATCGCGAAAATATATTTTCTACTGTAGCATTGTTATTTTAAAGTACCTGATACTGTAATTATATCAAGCTATACAATGTATATTGATTTGGAAAAATGACATCTCGCCGAGTTTCTTACGTCGGTTTTTCTAGTCCCATATAGCCCACATAAAGCATTTTCCGTGCAAAAAAGGTTTTAAAATAATCCAAACGCGAAAAGCACACAAAATGCATCGAGACGTGACAATTCATTACTAAGCATTTATTTTATTGGAGATTTTCACAATCATTAAAAGATTTGAAGGTTTCGCAGCACGCCGATTGTAAAATATGCGGTGAAGAGCGTCCGTATTAAGAGCAGCCCCAAAGTTAAGCAATGTCGGCCGAGGTCAACTCTTGGATGGGTAATTGCTTTGAGTGGTTACTAAGTGAGCGTTCCCGTGCTTTGGAAGGCATGTTAAGCCGTTGACCCCGGCTGCTGTCTACAACAGCAGTCGTTTAAGCCAAGATAGATACCTTCGAACGGCTTGAGAACTTCTAACTAAAGTTGCCCACTTACTTGACAAGCCTAATCCTAATTAGGTCTAGTTTCGCACTAGAGTTGAAAGGTCAGATTGCTGTCGCTTCCATAAAAACTAGTGCCTACGCCAATTTTTGGAATGAACTTTAAGACTTGTGGCAATTTTGAAAAATGGAGAAGCAAAAAATCCATATAATTATCGAACCTGCTCACAAAATTTCATGAGAATCGGTTGAGACTTGCTTATTTTATTTTAAGTAATCTTCCCCCTTTTTCCCCCCTTTCGAAAACTTTATATTCACAACAACCTGTAGGGTATCAGGTATTTGATGTTTCCTCCGAAAATAATTGAAATCCGTTCAAAAACAATTCTGACGCATACTACCCACATTTTGGTCCCCATTTCCCCAAATGGAAGAACGCTTTTGATAAAAAAAAATATTAAATCAAGAAATACGTATGCCACGTTTCGTGAGGATCAATCCAAAAATACGGCCTCTAGAACGAAACAAACGTCTGGACAAAATCAAAATCGGCCAGTCCTGAAATGGAGACTTGAATCGCTCCGCTCGCTTGGTCGAAAACTTACAGTGAAACTGAGTACATACTAAGCCCATGTAAACCCTCCTTTACTAATAAATAAGTAATCATATACATGCTATGATGATACATCATTGATATTCATTAAGCCTAGTCCATCGTGTACATCTTAATGGTTATATCATGTTAATCTTATCGTATAATGAGTAGTTAGTAGAATTAATAGCGGCGCGCATTTTATTTATTGCGATGCATATCCGATTGCGATTATGTCTCTCTGTTAACTTTTCACATTTAAACGACCGGTGAATAGATTTGAATGGATTTTTCATACAAGGTAACGGACTCAACTGATGGTAAACACAGCCTTATAGTATAGGCTAGGGTGTAGGGTAGTGTATTTGGCCATCAGGGGTGAAAAGGAAGGTGTTTTTTTTTTATGCCAATTATGATAGAACTTCACGTACATGTAAGTTCGTTTTATCATTAATTATTTTATACCTCTTATTTTATTTTATGCATCGGTGGCAAACAAGAGTACGGCCCGCCTGATGGTAAGCTGTCACCGTAGCATATGGACGCCTGGAACTCCAGGGGTATCACATGCTCGTTGCTGACCATAGTTATCATTTCTCTAATGCGATAACGAGTTGTACGCTGGCAATGCGACTAAATGCTACTAAATAAAGAAATAAACAATTTTTTATCGTATTTGTCTAGTCGAATTGGCCTGCCGTGGTTATTTTATATAGCACAACTCGTACACTTCCTGACCGCAAAGGTCACGGTAATTTCCGACGCGGGCGCCCTTCGCGTGTTAGCTTTCTTACTAATGATGCATACAGCTGAATTAGGGGGCAGTATAATATTCCTAGCGCTTAAACCCAGTTGTATCTGGCCCAGCCCCCAAATATAAAATATGTGTCTTGGTCTTCAAATCAAATTAATCAAATCGGTCAAATCAATGAAACATATGCCACCGCCTCGCTTTAATCGCGCTGTCGCCCAACCGTAAGTGCGATGTCACCTAGCCGCAGCCGCGCGGACACCTCGGGGGTGCTGACCCGTTTTCCGGGGTTTAAAGTACTCCGCGAATCATTCTATTGATAGGACAACCATTAAGTTGCTTGTTTTAAGCGTAAAGTGACCGAATAAGATACTTGATTTCAAATTAAAGGAAAAAAATTGAAAAATTTAATGCTTCGAGCAGGATTTGAACTTGCGACATCTGGCATACGTGGCCAATTGCTCTAGCCTCTAAGCCTCGGTGAGTGTGCTCAGGAGCTCCATGAGCTCATACCGCCTTCCCCCTTCTTCCATCGGACATCCAGACGTACGGCTGGCTACCATCCTTACCTGGTCGAAATTCCTCTAATTCGAACCAAGCGCTTTGCATCTTCTTTTATAATGCGCACTTCTAAGGTTCGGAATTCTCTGCCGGCGTCTGTATTTCCGAGTTCATATAACCTGGACCTTTTTAAGGCACGAGTGAATAGGCATCTTCTGGGTGAGCTCGCTTCATCATCGGCCTCATCTTTGCCCCCTGGCTAGATGCTGGCCAAGAGCAATCCCATTTTTAATAAAAAAAAAAAAGCTATCGGAACAACCAAGCTCGTGCACGAAATCCTTCACTAGTTCCCTTTTAGAACGCCTTAGATGTCGCAGGTTCCAATTCTGCTCGGAGCATTATTTTTTCCAATTATTTCCTTTAATATGAAATTTGGAATTTTCGTTAGCAGCGTTACTGCTTGGTACAAAATTAATTTAAGATACTTGAATCTTTATACGAGTATAATAAATAACTTGGAAAATAGAAGCCTTAGAAGAAGAAGAAAAAGGAATGTAGATGCATATTCAGGCCCCTTTCCAAATATGTTAAACAGTCGCCGGCATCCGTAGGCGACGGTGTCTGCTTACTATCAGACAGGCCATAAGCTTGTTTGCCACCGTCGTTGTCTAGTGAAATTACTTGTTTTCTAGAAGTAATTTTTCTTTGCCCCTGGCTAGATGCTGGCCAAGAGCAATCCTATTTTTAATAAAAAAAAGCGGCAGCTGATATCTGACCGGGAAAGGAGTGCGCAAAACAAAAAGAAACCACATTGAAGAAGAAGGAAAACATTTTATTCGTGACAATTATAAAAAGACAATGCAATGCAAAATATCAAACCAAATTGAACTCCAGTTCTGCTAGTGTTAACGTAAAACAATTCAGTCTGTGTTTATTTTAAAAATCGTGTTTACAACTAGAGGTGAATAGTTCATTGTTTTACCACGTACATATAGCGTGATCTTTTTAGGGTTCCGTGTGAACTAACGTAAAACTTAAGCAAAACATAAAGAGAAACGTTGTTTTCTTCAAAGTCCATATTTAATAGAATAAATTAATTCACCAAAAGTCTCCCCTATTTTTCCACTTGTAATCATTTTTACTACTATAGTTGGTATTTATAAAATACGTTTTTTTTTTATCTTCATTTCAGAATAATTTTCAATGACTAAATGGTCGCGTACGGTACGGTTTCAGAGGAACTTCCTTCCTCGGACGCTCCGTTTGTGGAATGAGCTCCCTGCCGAGGTTTTCCAGAGGACTTATGGTATGGGATTCTTCAAGAAAGGAGTGTATACATTTTTAAAGGGTCGGCAACGCGCATGGAACACCCCTGTAGTTGCAGGCATCCATATGCTGCGGTGACCACTTACCGTCAGGCGGGCCGTACGCTTGTTTGCCACCGACGTGGTATTAAAAAAATGACTATGGTTTTCTTACTTTCTCGAAATAATGGTCCGTTTTGACACAGAACTTGTTATCATCACACTTGCTCGTAAACGGTGCCATGATAAGTAATACTGAGCTAAAATTGCCTATATTTGCACCCCGCATTTATATTTCTCACACTGTCTCATTCATTCATTTGAATAACACGACGTTTCGATTTACTTAATATGTGATAATACGATAGTTACCATTGAAGGTAAGCTACCGACGTCGAATGGCGCCATTATTATTTGACAATTTTTGGCTTACTGTTTATTTATTTCTTCCAAGTGTGATGAAAAACATTTAGTGTATTGCGTGCGGCAAGAGTGGTATTACAAATTCGAGCCGTAAAAACCTCCGCTTTTGGTATTGGGCCTCCAAAAGACTTTCTTTCGTGATACTGATATTTCTCTTCCCGCCCTAATGCGCAAAGACTTACCAATGCCGATTTTCGCGATCAATGCGACTTAAAAAAAAAACTGCCACTAGTATTAAAAACTAATTGGATTGGAAATTGCTTGGATAGTAAGTCACTTTTTGAATGGACTAATTTGATACAAATCAGAAATTAATTATAATTTAAACTTTACTTATACAAGCTAACAACAACTTTGGTGGCGGTCAAGCCTCATCAAACCACCAACAAAATCAAATACATTCAGGTACGGTGATTTATTTCGTATTTAACTCCTTGCGCGAATCGGAAACCTGGCCGATCAGAAGACGAAGATACATTTATGTACTCTCAATGTCCCAGAAATAAAAATCAATATAATTAAACCACTCCAAACAAATATTACAGTTATAAGATTCAGCTGTTATAAAAGAGTTAGCAAAGCCCAAGATGGAACGATGAAGGATGGCTCAAAAAACTAGGTAGCATTTAATTTATTTCCCAACATTACAAGCAACGGAACCATCACTCGGAAATATACTGTGCGCTGTTGATTATTTACTTTGGTATTCGTTTACTCAGGTATTCGTAATGTAAGGTCGCGGGTTCAATCCGGCTTTGTACTACGGCGCTCGTTTCAAAAGTCATTGTCATCTCACCATTATCTACTCATAGGTAGGGTTAGCCAAGGATTTTAACCACCAATGATTTATGCTTGCAACGCACAGAGCGCAGCACAGCGTCATTGCGGTGCCGAGGCGGTATTGCGGTAAAGCGAACGCGGGCACGTCGCCCCAAAAAACCGCGCGGCATTCAGTAGCGTGCCAGAGCTAAGGCGATGTGTGTGACATATATTTATTTATTTAATCGTATGGCATTTATTTACGAACCGTGTGATCTTCGAGAAGACAAGTACGGTTGCCAGTTTTGTTACACTTTTAGCACCACCCGGGGGTCACGTGTAGGGTAACGGTGGGTACTCCCTACGGACGTGGTGCAACTTCGACCCCCCTTTGTCAAGTGAGTGGGCAACTTGACTGTTAGAAGTTCTCAAGCCGCCCGAAGGCCTCTAACTTGGCTTAACGACTGCTGTCGTAGACAGCAGCCGGGATCACCGGCTTAACGTGCCTTCCAAAGCACGAGAGCGCTCAGTTAGTAACCACTCAAAGCGGTCACCCATCCAAGAACTGACCTGCACCCACATTGCTTAACCTCGCATACCGCACGCGGTAGGTGGGTGCCGCTGGGCTACGAGCGCTCTCACCTATATATGAAGCAGGAATCGACAGTTGACAGTTTCGGACCGGAGATCAAAAAAGCTAAACCGTTTCCGGCCCGCACCGCGCCGCGTACGTTCTGTGCATTTCGAAATTATAAACCAGTAAGACATTCATCCCAGTGCTCGACAGTGGTAGAGTCGGCGAGCAACACTAGCGTCAAGCGCATCTCGCGTGGAGCCATTTTCAATAGTATTTTTTTCAACAAGAGAGCAAAGTAAATTTTTGCTGCGAGTGTTGATGTTGAGTCCCAAGCAAGCGAAAGAATCTATAATCTCTCTACGCTCGTGATTCAAAATTAGAATCTTGAGCGTAGCGAGAGACTCAAAGACACGAGATGCAAATATCTTTGCTCTCGTGTGATACATAGAACTTTTCACCTCAGCAGCGAGAACATATAACGCAAAGGAATAGTAATAGAGAGAATGAAGTTACTTAAACTAACCTACGATATGAAAAATTAAAAAGTTAGTTTTTTTCACGCTCGCAGCAAAATTGCATTTTGCTCACTGGTTTCAAGCCGGAAAAGTCGTTTTCACTCTCGCAGCAAAACTGCATTTTGCTCACTGGTTTCACGCAACAAAACCGCTATTTTCGAGCCGCTGAGGTGAAAAAGTAATTTGAACCTCGTATTCTGATCGATAAATAAATCGTTTCGAAAGAAACTGAATTTCTCATTGTCCGCTTAGGTCCGATTGGCTAAAGTGGCTAGTGAGTAGGTATAACTGACACTTTCAATATCATGTTTCATGCATTTGTAGGCCTGTTTAGCCTAGTTGGTAGTGTCATTGCCTGCGAAGCTAGAGGTCCCGGGTTCGATTCCCGGTAAGGGCATTTGTTTTTGTGGTGAGCAGAGACATTTGTTCCTGAGACTGGGATGTTTTCTATTTATTTAAGTATATATCTATTAAATATATCGTCGTCTAGTACCCACAATACAAGCCTTATTGAGCTTACTGTGGGACTAGTTCGATTTGTGTAAAAAAAAAGGTCCCCTGATATTATTTATGTTATAATAATAAGGGTGAACAATTGGAGCGATCGTGGCCCAGCGGCGCCAGCGTACAGTATGCAGTAACATCGGCCGTGGTCAACTCTTTGATAGTGACCGCTTTTAGCGGTTACTAACTTGAGCGCTTTCTCGAGTGGCATCCACGTACCGGACGAGGCAGCGTTGTAAGGCCTTACGAGGCAGCCTGATGACCTGGTTAATGTCTGAGAAGTACGCTGGATGCGACCAGCTCATGACGGATCGTTGTGGCAGTCACTGGCTTGGGGGAGGGCCAGTCACGTCACTAAAATAATGGGTTCTCAAGTACACATTTTAAAGATACGTTGAGGTCATAAAAATGGTGTGATTATTAATATTGAAATATTGTGTTAACTCAATAATTATTATTAACTTATTGTAAACAATTTTTTTGAGAATAACTGATTAATATGTTGTTATTAAAACCCTGACATGTAATGTCGCTAATTATAAATATGAGATAAAATAAAAAATAAAAATTTCAGACTCAAAGAGTCATCATCATCATCATCATGTCAGCCGAAAGACGTCCACTGCTGGACATAGGCCTCCCTCAAAGACTTCCACAGTGACCAGTCCTGCGCCACCCGCATCCATCGGACACCGGCGACGTTTACCAGGTCATCGGTCCAGGTTCCGGTACGTGGTCGCCAGTCGAGAACCTTTCCGCCCCAACGGCCATCGGTTCTACGTGCAATGTGCCCGCCCACTGCCACTTAAGTTTAGCGATTCGGAGGGCTATATCGGTCACTTTGATTCTGCTACGGATGAGACTCAAAGAGTACGTGTTTAGTAATTGTGTGTGTTGAAATATGAGGCCTAAGTCCTTCGGCTGACTATACTAATAAATATTCTACTTTATAGATAATAGACTACGATTTCTAACCTTAGTATACGTTTGATGTTGATACGCGTTATTATATGTAATTCGCATTCCCTCAAAGAGTGAATACACTCAATGAATTAATTAGCGAAATGAAAGCTTATTTGTATACAATCTGAATTAATTCGGTGTTCGTTGGATTTCGTGTACAGTCGCCAACAACGTGGTCCACTTTTGAATTTGAACCTTAATGCACAAATAATAGATAGACCACTTTCTTGGCTTTGCAATGACATTAAAGATCAAAATCTATAATTTTCCCTTTATTTCAAAGCCTTAAGATGCAAACATTTGAACATAACCTATGTCGCCGACCGTCCATACTGATTAGTAAATGTGTCTGCTGTGCGGTAGGCGTCACGTTATTTGTTTACAGTTGTGCACCTTACGTATATAATAATAAGGTGGAAAATGTATTGTTGAATTCTGATTGATAATTAGGGAAACTGAAACGCATACAAATTAAAATACAATGCTACAAGTAAATGAAGCTTGCGTCCGATTATTTGGCTTATGATTTTGCATTTCTGGTTTTATGTGAGTAATTATGAGGCATATGTAAAATTATATAAAGCCAAACTACTAACAGCTATAACAAGACCTGAGGAATAGAATAAGGGTGGGAGGATTGGGGACGCGGAAGTGACACCCCTGGAGTTGCAAACCTCGATAGGCTGTGACCGCTTATCATCAGGCAGGTCGTACACTTTATTATACCACGTAGGTCGCAAGCAATCGTACGGCCCGCCTGATGGTGAGCGGTCACCGAAGCCAATGGACGCCTGCAACTCCAAAGGTGTCACATGCTTTTTTGCCACCGACGTGGTATTTATTTAACTATTATTCTAACAACATAAAAAAATTAACTAAAAGTAGTTTTTTTTTACCTGGGGAAATGCATTTACGCATCCCGCCTAGCCGGGGAACTAGGACAGGTATGACGAACTCCCGGGAACCGCCCGGAGTACCGCCTGAAACCACCAGGGTATGCCCGTCACACAGCATTAGTGGCGGTGACACGGGACCGCCAAGGCACACAGCCGCGAACACCGCCTGCTGCGACAGCCGAAACTGTCCCCTCTCGGTAGAGGCTTGCGCCCCCCACCCGACGGCAAGCGTGCAGAGCGACAACACACACTTGCCGACCAAAGGACCGGAAAGGAGAGTAAAAAACCCCGGATTCACTCCCTCAGGTCCCCTTGTAACTTTTTTATAGAGGTTTTCTCCCTCGCAGCCACCACCCGGCCCCGGCCTGACGGTGACAGCCCCCGTTCCCGACTATAGCGGCCCTCTGCCGCAGTCAGGGTTAAAGAGCAAGTAAGTAATGATAATGATATATATTATCTTCTTTGGCTGTGGTGTATGGTATTATGGCTGCGGTCTCGTTCAAAGCGAAGGTAGTTCTTCCGTTGGGCTGTTCCAAAAATGAGTGGAGATGACGTTTCACTGTGACCTACCTCTCTCAAATTCCTGAATATTCCCCACACTAATTTCTAGAGTACTCGGGAATTTCAGGCATATTCTTAGAAACGACATGGGGCAATGGTAGTTGTAAATATCGAGATCGGACACTAGCGTAAACCGCTTAAATAAATCAATTAAAAATACCGCCTCTGCCCTGACAAAATCCGGAAGACGGTTTAAATGAGTGCTTTCTAATTGGCGCGAAACGCGCAGAAGCGGTACGAATGCACTATACTGCATCAATACCGCCCGCGCAATATTATAATCACTGCACAAATGTAACACTGAAAATAAACTAATAAATGAGTTAGTCAGGTAACTAAGCCTCTCGTGTACTGTCTTTACTATTTTTAAACACTCTAATCATCATTAACTGAACTGTAACAATTAACACAGTCACGGCTGCACCAAATTGACCATTAAACAGTTTTGAAACTATGTTTATTTAAACAATTTTATGAGAGAACTGATAATACTATTACTTTGGCACGGTTCCACGTCGCCACATATTATGAGGGGACATACTATTTTTGGAGCATCGGAGTCGTGAAGAGATATATTGTGCAAGGCCAAATAGTCAAGGTTGCTTTTAGTTGTCTTACAGTTCAATATTCTTTAAGAAAAACATGTAATTGTATTTATTTAGAGTATGTGTATAGTGTGAAATTGCCGTTTAGTACGGAGCATTATCAGATAATCGATTTCTTCACAGTAACGTTTTTAGGAATATTTTTGGAATGGTTTATCTAAATTAAATATAATTTTATGGGTATGATCGGATAACATTTGAGTATAGTTAAGGTTAGTAATTTTACGTTACGGTTATTACGAGTAATATTATAAATTTTACTAATATGATTGGTCATTGTTGGAGTAACTTTCTTACATCAATCTAATAATCCAAACTTATACATTTACAATATTAGTAGGATTTACTCGCCGAGCAGGACCTTCAACAGAAGTGCATTGGATTCAGTCCTCATTTATTGTTGTTAAATTTATAAACTGGGGGTCTACTAGACAATGTATTTCGAATTTCAATTTGATATAACGTGTTTCTGGTGCTCTGTTTTCACATTTGCCAAACGAACGTTAAAACGAGCGGTCAAGACATTTTGAATCAAAATTGTATTACAAACAAAATTCTCGAGTTTACCTTTAATCTAACCACATTTCTGTTTCAAATGGTACCATAAATCAATATGTTTGGTAATAATGAGTCTAAAATGTAGAAGTTTCTAGTATTACCAGTTAAATGTGAATATTACTCACGTTATTGAGTAAATACTTGGAAATACGTTTACGTCTAATATTTTAGCATTTATTGTATTTATTACGGTACAAGATGAACAGCTATAACATGCCATTCATAGCTGTGCTCAAAATAGTACACTTGCCTGCTGTTTGATTTTTAATTTTTTTATCTCGTGCGTGTGGGACCAAGTGCGTGCGAGTCCGTGCGTGGGGGTATAAACCAAGTGAATTTTGGATTAATGAAAAAAATTAATTTAATTTTATTTCATATTAAATGGATGATGTAATAATAATGTTTTTTTTTATAGAAAACGAATTTTTCTGCTGTAAAAAAGTATACCTACTAGGTAGGTATTACCTACTAGGCTCTTAAAATAGCATACAAAATCCATCACAAAAGCATCTTTATTTCGAAGGTCATTTTCTACAAAACAAAAAATTGATGCAGATTATTATACATAATATTTAATTGGGTTAAGTTGTTATTGTATTATGAATTTCGATAAATATTTATTCGGTCAAACGACTCCTCGGAGTTATGTAGTGTACCCTAAATAATGATTCATTGTTTTAAATGCACAGCATTTCTTTTGTTCTTAATCTTCATACCACATTGGTAATGTGGAGTTTTTATTTGTTTGAAAAGCGTGTCCTACTTACTATATATCATATGGATATCATTATAGGATCGCTACCAAATTCAGCCGCTCCTTCGCATTACTTCCATATGAATGGCAAATACTATAATACAATTATGCTAATATACCTTACGGAAATGATTGAGGTATATTGAGGTAATAAAAGACTTAGTATCGAAAGGATTGATGATCAAACTGGGTCCATGATTCACTTGTAATGACCTAAGTTTAGTTGTGAGGCTTAAGTATTATTTATTAGTTATAGCTTCTTGGTATGTAAACAACACAGTGGGTAAGTAGTTAGTCACAGTAAAAAAAAGCTTTAATAAATACAGAATCAAGCTTCCATGATTTAAAACTTGGATATATAATAACCAATTACTTTCGGTGTCTGCAGACAATACTGGAAGCATGGCCGCTAAATAAGTCAATAGAAGACAAAATAGAGGCACTAAGAGTTTTTTGGACGGAAATAATGACATACATTGATGTCCTAAAAATAATGAAGTAGAAAAAGGAAGTACTAGCCATGGTTAAATATAGTAAAATTGCATATTTTGGACACTTACATAGAAACGACAAATAAAATATATTGAGAGTATAATAGAAGGAAAAAAGAGGGCTAAAGGGGAAGGGGAAGAAGGAGGATGAACTGGCTCAACAATATCAAGAAATGTACAGCCAATAAGGACGCTGCCACGCTCGCAAGACTGACCAAAAATAGGAAGGACTTTGCAAGGCTAACCACCGACGCCCGCTAGGGCATAGCAGTTGAAGAAGAAGACAATACTGAGGGAAAAGGAGTTAAAATAAAACCAATAGTAAAATTAATACGCCAATTTGTATTCACGAATTGTAAAACAGAGTAAGTTACCGTTAATATATATGTACGGGGGTAACCGTTTACGAATACTTATCTTATTAATATAATGCAAAAACAATTATTATTTCACATTATACCGTGTCATATTCAAATTGAAATCAATCACCACGGGTGCAACGCACTAACAACCCAAAGGACATCACAAATACACACATTACGTACCTACAAGTCAACCGTAATGTTCGAGCGCGATCGTAATGGGCCTATTAAAATTCGCCTAGTGTGTGTAATGAGTTATGTGTTAGTAAATAATGAGGTTTATACACTGTAATAACGAAATGGCGTATAATACTGAATGTTATGATTTCGTAAAAAAATAGGGTAATTTTTGTATAATGTCTTCAAATTGAGGGTAAGCGATAATATTGTAATACCATATCGAAAGTATTGATATTGATTCCATACCTTTTTGGGTGGGGGTACACGATCAAAACCCGATGGCGGGACGCAATGAGGTCATTCGTTAACGAGCGCTAGCATTGAGTGGAGGTTCAATCGAAGTATTAAGTTGTAGTTGTATAATTCTGATGCATTTTTATTATCAATCGTGATTGTATCATCGGGTATGAACCCGGTAACTCCTGTAAGTGCATAAAGTGAGACACAGTACAGTTGTAAGTTTGAAGAATCATCTTATTTCAGTGACTGTGATACTTGTGGAATAGATACCACAGTAGATGAATTGAGGGGAAAGGCACGCGATTTTCAACCTCGAGGTCATGGGTTCAATCCCGATTTGTATGTACATACCACTGTGTTAAAAAAAAGTTTTGTACGAAATGTCATTTGATAGTTAAAAGTAAATTTTCGTAGAAGAAAAATATCGATCTAATCCTAACAGGATCTAGGTTTTCCTCTGGGTTTGAAGGGCAAATGGCATACGCTTTCGTAAAACTATTGCATTCCCTAAGTTTTGGAAGAAGTTGCCAAAGTAAACCCTGTGCTGCATTAGGATATAACTGAAAAACGCCATGAGCATGTACATATATGTGTGTAGAATATAAGTATGTTTGTGAATAGGAAGCCATGTATAGTTTTCATTCATACAACAGCAGGGGCGATATAATTGTAGGGTTCTAAAATGGTATGAAACGTACCATTTGGAAAATAGGCTTATTCTGCACACCAACTGGAATTTACCTGCAAAGAAAAAGAAATTCCTCATTAGGTAATATTAAAATTAAGTGTCTCAGAAACGAAAAAAAACACTTTACGTCCAAAATAATGTTATTTTCAAACACCATAATTATATTTGTTAATAAACTTTTATCGAAGAAGCAGAGGAAATTACCTTCCTCAATCATCCAGTCTACTACCACCACCATATCAGCCCAAGGACGTCCACTGCTGGACACATGCCTCCCCCAATTTAATGGGGGGTAAATGCCATAATCGCCACGCTTGGCATGCGGGTTGGCGATTTGTCTGTCTGTCCGGATGTTCTCCTCTACAGGTCGCATTTGTCAACCGATTCTCGTGAAATTGTGTGAGCAGGTTCGATAATTATATAGAATTTTATGTCGAGTCAGTTTTTGGAAATTTGAAGAATAATTTTTTTTTTGCGATGTCTACAGTTTACAGAGCCACTAGTTTAATACTTCATGAAAGACTTTCATAGTATCATTACTAAGTGCGAATAATTTGTAAGATCGTTAAGTTGTTTCGGTGAATTGTCATGATTTTTCTGACAAATAATGCCCGGGATACACGAGGCGAGGTATTCAAGCCAGGATAGAAAGATAGTGCTTGTAATCTAGCAAGCGCGGCGCCTCTATATTTGTGTATGCAAAACTAGCTTATTTCCAGGCTAGTAAGCTAGCGCTAAAGCCAGGATAGTTTTAATAGCTATCCGTTCTATTTTAAGAGGTACTAGGGCCTCCCAACACTGATTTCGCTTTCCTGGCTTCAATATTTTAGCTTAGTGTGACCGGCGAAAGTAGTATCCGTTCCGGTAGATCCGTTGGGCGTTGGGCGTGATCATGATCACGCGGTTTTGTTTTTCTGATTGCAACTATACTTATAAAGTTTCTGCTACGAGATACCTACTCGTAAACTAGGTAACGAGATAAAATTAAAGTTTCCTACAGTATGCCGTGAGGAAGGCCTATGGAACGCTACCATTCCATCTTCTAGAGATCCACGTTCATTTCTTCTCAAAATCCGCGATCAGGTCAGAATCAGAATCAGAATTTTTATTTGTGAAACATAGGTAGGTACAATTAAGATGGTATGTGTAACGAACTGAGATGGATGTGAGGAGTGACGAGTAAAGATCGAATTAGAAATGAGTATATAAGTGGAAGTTTGAAAGTGGCACCCGTGACAGAGAAAATGAGGAGCAGTAGGTTAGCATGGTATGGGCATGTAATGAGGAAGGATGAATGTCATATTGATAAAAGAATATTAGGGTTGAATGTCGAAGGACGAAGAGCGATTGGAAGGCCCAAAAAGCGATGGATGGATTGTGTGAGAGAGGATATGAGAAAGAAAGGAGTAAGCGCTGAAGTGACGAATAACAGAGAGGAATGGAAGAAGAAAACATGTTGCGCCGACCCCGCATTAGCGGGATAAGGGCAGGGAGATGATGATGTGTAACGAGTTAGTTCTCTATGTTTTACCCACTAGCGTAGGTGTACAAATGTATCAATGAGTGCTTGGCATGCAGCATGCATATGCAGTATGGTCCAAACATGTTTTCCTAATACTTCTTCTAATAATTCCGAAGTATATGTTACAGTCTATTTGTGTTTTTTTTACCGAATGCAGTTCATTTCACTTCATGGACGTGTTGTTAACGTCACTGCAATGGTGCAATCCACTGCAATGGTGCAATCATGCAAACAGCATTAGCATTAGCGTTGCCATGAAAAACTAGTCTCGTATAACGCCCGGGATACACGAGGCTAGTTTTTCAAACTAGGATAGCAACTAGTTTTTTACTAAACTGTCCTGGCCTGCTGACCTAGCTTGGAGCATGCTAGTTCTGTTTACCTGAGGCATCAATTTTTTAAGCTAGTATATACTGGAGCGATGAAGTGACCATACGTCTAACTGTTTACTAGCCAAATCAACTGCAAACTAGCTTCGCCGGTCACATGAAGCTAGTAAATAAGCCAGGGTAGTAAAATCAGCGGTGGGGGGATGCTACTAGCCTGAAAATAGAACTCCATTGTATTAAAAACTGTTCTGGATTGTAACTAGCTTAGAAATGAAGATAGTTTTGTCTACACGAAGCCAGAAGTACTAGCTTACTAACACTAGCTTGCTATCCTAGTTTGAACAAACCTCGTCTAGCCCGGGCACAAAGGGGATATATTAATGTCCGGTATTTTATGCAATAGTAGCGGGGTCAAGGGTGAACTATTTTTGCATATTTTTCATTTCCCTGTCCCTAATAAAGAAACCTTTAACTTCCTGGATTTTTAATAATACATATTAGGTTAGGATAAGATTAAATAAATAAATAAAATAAAAAAATATTAGGAGACAATTTTTTTTTACACAAATCGAACTAGTCCCTTAGTAAGCTCAATAAGGCTTGTGTTATGGGTACTAGACGACGATATATTTAATAGGTATACACTTAAACACATAGAAAACATCCAAGTCTCAGGAACAAATGTCTCTGCTCACCACAGAAACAAATGCCCTTACCGGGAATCGAACCCGGGACCTCTAGCTTCGGAGGCAGTGATACTACCAACTAGGCTAAACAGGCCGACTAATTGATCCGATTGTATTATAACAGTTTTGAAATATTTATGGATTGAAAAAAGAGATATGGAAATAAATCACAGGCGGAATATTTGTCTTTAAGCAAGTGCATGTATCAGTAACAGTTGTTTTACCCCATAATTATCACTTCTATTATCGGAATGGTTTCCACTGACACGCTTTTAACAAAAACCCTCCATATATCTTCTTCTATGGGCCATTAATATTATTTATGTGGGAGAACTATCAGTTGGAAACATTTTCATTCGGCTACTTTTTATTTTAATAGCTATACTGTTAAATGGGGTTTTCAGATACTGAGTATCAATATTGTGTTTCCTAATAGCTTTTGAAATCAAACTGTTATTTTATCAGTAATATAACAGATTAAAGCAGCAAAAAAGAAAGTGGGTAAATACATAGGTCCCAGTATTATAAATCGCCGATAAATCTTGACTACCTGATTTGTTATATTTCATGTTTTACCACTGATTTAATTTTAACAGGTAATTGTTATCGTTATTATCATTATCATTCGATTGGTCTCATAAACGAGATGCGCATAATTTAATTATTTTTCATAGGTATCTCTCCATTGCCTTGTCACTTGGATCCTTCTGGATCATAATACTATCGTCTCCCACGTAGCTCATTCACCAAATTTTTGACCTACCTCTTCTTTCGATATTCTTTCACCAGAAATCCAATACATGACATAAAGGTTAAAATGCCATATGCCTATGGTACAAATAGCGTTTTGTATAGCTGCGGCCTTCGAACTTCTCCTTCGAACTTCGAAGTTCATCCTCATCACATCATATCTGCCGAAAGACGTCCATTGCTGGACATAGACCTCCCGCATATAGTACCGCGATGACCGGTCCTGCACCACCTGTATCCAGGACTCCCGTGACCTTTACCCGGTCATCTGTCCAGTGTGCACTGTGGGGGTCCAACCACGACTTTCAATACGTGACCGCTACTCGCCTTCCACCTCCACGGCTATCGTTTCTACGAGGAATATGCCCCGCCAACAGCCAATTCAGTAGTCAGGAGGTTGTAGTAGTAGTATGGAGTGATTTGAATATGAAGACTCCTATGTGATGTACCCATTTTAGCTCACAAAATAACGAGTTGTTTACTCAAAACAGTACAGAATAAATAACAAAGCGCATAGTAATCAACATTAACAGTTTTACGTATGCAAGATAAACTGGAGTAGTTTCTCTGATGTACAAAAGAGGTCTGTTCTGGAATTTAATGTTATCAGCGGAGCGGACGAAACATTGTAGATGCGAAAATAGTTTGCGCTGGGAAAATTTACAGTTGTGGCACTCTAGGTACAGAGTTGCCGCCCGGGCTTTATCCTTACTTCACCTATATACACGTAGCATGTAAATATAATTGATCCAGATCGTATTTGGTGCATCAGTATTCCTAGCGGGCGTATGATGGTTGCCGTTTTATCACTTATCGTCGGGGATAAGACGCCCGTCACTCTCGCACTCTCGTACTTGTCAGAACGTGACGGATGTCTTATCCATGACGATAAGTGATAAAATGGCAACCATCATAGGGCAGCTGGCCATTTAGTGTGACAAAGCTGTCAGTCTCAAATTAAAGGGAAAAAACTACTGTAAGAGGGAACTATTGAAGAATTTCGTGGACGACCTTGGTTGTTCCGATAGCTCAGAGGCTAGAGCGATTGGCCGCGTATGCCAGATGTCGCAGGTTCGAATCCTGCTCGGAGCAATAAATTTTTCAATTTTTCCCTTTAATTTGAAATTTTCATTAGCAGCGTTACTGCTTTAGTACAAAATTAAAGCTGTCAGTGACATTTATTATTATAATGGAGACATTTGAGCTGGATACAATATAGGGCGGTCCTTTATCTATTAGGTATATCAGAGATTAAGGTTGCTGAAGCCTGTTGCGAATATCATGACTGTTTTGTATGTTGCTAAACGAGTTCTAAATCTGCATTTTTGTGCCGACTTGTGATTTCGTGCTTGCGTCGTGATTTTTTTTATAAATTATTAGGGTATACTCTTTTTGTTGATGAGAGGAGATATGAGAGGTCTCGTACAAATTCAAACATTTGTAATTAGATTTAATGTGGTATCATTATGAAAGGAGTTTATTTACACATTCTAAAACTAATTTCCTTTATTCCTTGCTTTTTTGAAGTGGAGAATTTTCTATTTATAAAGGAAAAATATAAAAAATACTTTTATTTATGAAATTTACAAGCAAAAATATTGATATTATTACATCATCATCATCATCCTCGTCATCATCATCGTTATCCTAGTACAGTTGCATCCTGAAGGATCCTTTCTATTGAGTTTAATATTGATATTGATGTTAATAACACAGCAAAACTTATCATACTTCCAGCAAGTTTATTTCATGATCAACAATCTCTTATAAACTAAATGTACGAAACTTTCGGCGCACGAGTCTAGATCACACACACACACACATCACATGACCGGCCTTGTTTCTCTTTTTAAGTAATAAAATGTCATCAATTTCATCAGTATTTATTTAAGCTTTGGTCTCATGATTAACATAACCAGACCCTCTTTAATATTGCAAACGATTAAGCCCAGTATCATCAACCGCACTCCGATTCTCTAAAAATTCTCGGCTATTTATAAAAGAGCGCAGGGCGTCACAGAAATAGCTCTTGTTATTTTAGGTCTGCGAGTTTTCCAGCTGTCAATCCCAATTCCCACTTAATGACTTGTTTGACAGAAAACAAGCGTGCGACAGGGAAGATCGACAGGGACTTTCAAACCTGAATGGGTAATGTCATGTCATGTTGTATTTTCTTAGCTATTTGTGCACAGGTCTGTAATAGGAGCAAAAAGTTTAAAGGACGCTTCCTTAGAGCATCTGCTAAAATACGTATATCTTTTTTTCTATTCGGAGAAATTTTGATCTAAAGTTATGATCTCCAAGTATTGGATTATTATTTTAATAAGTAATGGATAACAACACGAGATTATAGCGGGGCAGTCAATGCTGATTTTGAGGAAGCATCAAGTTATGACGCATAATCGTTGTTGCTTTTTTTTGTAAGTCTAAAATTATATTTTTGGGTTCTTTTTAACCGACTTCAAGATTTCAAAAGAGGAGGTTATCAATTCGGTTGTATGTTTTTTTTTTTTTTTTTTTTTATTTTTTTTTAATGTTTGTTACTCCATAACTCCGTCATTTCTTAAGCGATTTGAAAAATTCTTTTTTTGATTGTATGTATATATATCCAAGTTGGTCCCGTTTTTGTCAAAAGGCAGTTCTGATGATGGGATCCATGAGGAATTGAAGGAACTCCTCAAATCTTTAAGGCAAACATATAGTGATTTTTGTGTTTTTATCAACAAGTCAAGCATTTGCATTCAAAAATGTGACATTGGATGAAGTGGAACTTCTGATGATGATCAGAACAGAACTCTTCAATGACGAAAAGCTCACGTTTGGCGATTTGTCCTCCTAGCTGTGTTTGTTAAGCAAGTTCTATTTTCACGATTAATTTTTGTCATGCTCGAGTTCTGATGATGGGATCCATGAGGAATTGAGGGAACTCCTCAAATCTTAAAGGCAAACAAATAGTGATATTTGTGTTTTTATCAACAAATCGAGCATTATCATACAAAAATGTGACATTTGATGAAGTGGAACTGCTGATGATGATCAGAACAGAACTCTTCAACGACGAAAAGTTCACGTTTGGCGATTTGTCCTTCTAGCTGTGTTTGTTAAGCAAGTTCTATTTTCACGATTGATTTTTGTCATGCTCGAGTTCTGATGATGGGATCCATTAGGAATCGAGGAAACTCCTCAAATGTGAAAGGCACACAAATAGTGATTTTAGTATTTTCATGAACTAATCAAGCATTTTCATTCATAAAAGTGACATTTGATGAAGTGGAACTGCTGATGATGATCAGAACGGAACTCTTCAACGACGCGTAGTTCACGTTTGGCGATTTGTTCTCTTCGTTTTGTTTGTCAAGCAAGTAAGGTTTTTCCATGATTTCATGAGGAATTGAGGGTACTTAGTCTTCTACCATTATAAACATACTTATAGCCATTTTTGTATTTTATTGTATGGAATCTAAGAGTGCACCATCTAAGATCTTTCACCGGACTCCCCCATTGAAGTCGGTTGTTTTTTTCTTAAAAATTATTTCAATTTTCTTATCAAGTGTAAGTGTTTTTGAAATAAATAAAAATAGTTACCTAATATCACTCCAGTAGAGTAAAAAAGTACACGTAAGCTATATTTGCATAAAAAAAACTATCTCATTTCGATATATAATTTCTGGAGAGCACAATTAAATAGTGTATCGTTTAATTTGTGTTCCTATTGGCCACGGTCTGTATGTCAGCACAAGAAGTTAAGAAAATCGAGCACCAATTTAGATTATACGCCTAGTTCTTTATACCACGTCGGCAGCAAACAAGCGACGTCCTTAACATGGTGGTGTTGGTGGCGGATCCTTTAACAAATTATACTCTCCTTTCTTGAAGAACCCCATACTGTAGTCTCTCGGGAAAACCTCGGCGGGGAGCTCATTCCACAACCGGAGCGTCCGAGAGATTGTCCAGTGAGTGGGCAACTTCACTGTTAGAAGTTCTCAAGCCACACGGAGGCTTTTAACTTGGCTTAACTACTGCTGTGATTGACAGCAGCCAGAATCAGCGGCTTAACGTGCCTTCCAAAGCACGGGAGCGCTCAGTTAGTAACTCAAAGCGGTCACCCATCCAAGAGTTGACCTGGGCCGAAGTTGCGCCTCGCAGGCGCTGTTGTTGGACCACGAGCGCTCCTATTATTCCATACTCATCATCATCATCATCATTTCAGCCGAATGAGGTCCACTGCTGGACGCAGGCCTCCCATAAAGACTTCCACAATGACCGGTCCTGCGCCACCCGCATCCAGCGGACACCCGCGACCCTTACCAGGTCATCAGTCCACCGTTTGGGGGGCCTGCCCACGCCATTCCATACTATTACATACCATTTAACTACCCCATCAAAGTCTACAAAAATGTAAATAAATAAATACCGCGTTACACGCATGTATACAATTTTTCTCTTGTGCTAAACATAGCCAAGTGGGTGTGTCCGATGGATAGGAACAAAATGGAGGATACGACCGACTTTATGAAAATATTTCATTCTTACGACAATACTGTTAAAGCGACTACAAGTGTTTCTAACGAGTTAAAATTTTCAATGGAAATTATCTGCACCAAAACATAATTACCATTTATTAAGAAAACTGAGCAGCCTCGTTAAAATAATACAATTAGAGACGCTCCATATACAGCAGTAATGCAAAGAAAACGGAGAACAGAACCCAGATATATATCTAGGTAGATCACACAACTAAACTAAATAACAAAAATAAATAATAATTAATATTGGGGGACAATCTTACACAAATCGAACTAGTCCCAAACTAAGCAAAGCTTGTACTATGGGCTTATACATAAAAAACACTTAAGTTTGTGTATAGTATATAGAACGCATATTATTAAATTACATTGATGTTCACAATTGTCATTTAATCAAGAGGAGTTTCTTGTCGGTGGAGCGATGTATACAGGGTGGCCCATTCAAATCGGTCAGTATGGGAAAGTCTAAAACTATAAGACATACGAAGATTTGTTCTTAGGAACCATGTCACCGATTTTACAAGTAGAGAGGTACAAACAACCATAGAGACAATTTTACATGCCTGAACTTGTTGAATATTGTAACGGTGGTCACTTTGAACACCTACTATGATAAATTAAAGTATGTGAAAAAAAATGCATTTTATTCATTTTAGACATTATGTTTCTTAGAGACATTTACTGCTTAAGACCTACACAAACGATATCTGAATAGAAATAGTGTAAGTTTATTTTTTCAAAACAACCGGGTTCGATTCCCTAGCTGGGTACAGTGTTTTTTTTCAAATGTATGAATGCAGTTTTTCTTTTTATCAAAATCGGTGACATGGTTCCTAAGAATAAATCTTCGTATGTCTTATAGTTTCAGACTTTCCCATACTGACCGATTTGAATGGGCCACCTAGTATATATTTCTTTATTGAGCCTTTCCGTTGCTAGCCTAGTACGACATGACGTTTATTTTTTTCTACATATGTGTTCTTCTTGGTTATATTTAGGCATGTCTGTAAAATTATAAGTGGGCAGGACTAACTCTGTTTGGATAGGTATTTGACTATATGTAAACAAACAAAACCACGTGACTTGCTCAAGCGGCCAATGCCATAATAGTATGGTATTAAGGCATCGGCTGCGTGATACGAAAGACTAAACTAATTTGTATCAAGCAGTAATGGCTGCTAATCAAAATTCTTAATTATAATTAAAGGAAAAAAATTTTTTTTTACTAGTTCTACTATGAAAGACTACTACGTACTAAATACATATATGCCATTTCCACCGCACATCGTGTACAAGGCCAATGATTCAAATTTTACATGGCTTCTTTTGAGTATCTGATTGATTAAATTAGTTGCCGGTACGTAACATTTATTATTGTCATATTTTTAAATGTTAGCTGGAAGAGATCCCTAACACGTTAGAGGAACAAGTTGAGAAACAATGATTACTTATGTGCAAAAAAGAGTGAATTGACAAATCACGGTACATGCATCGTCTACTAAAATATAAGTCTGTAACCTAGGTATGCAAGAGAATAAGCGCTTAAATATTATAAGACCTGCGAGTTATAGCCGGCCGCCTCTCACACCGTACTGTGAATATTTTTACATCTTATACACTTTAAGCGTCCACTTTCAAGCAAGTCACGTGCTTGTATTACACCCACGACCTATATTTTAGTCTTAACGGCTTACGTTTGTAGCAAACACTCTTAATGATGAGGCTGGGATCTTTAGTAATTCCATGTTAATAGGCCATAAGGAGATTAAGTTAAGAATGAAACGCTCATTAATTCTGTGCTTTGTTTGGAAATCCATCAGCATCAAAAGACGCCAAAATTAATTCGTTTCTCAGTTGTGTCAATTAGTTTTTTATAATTAGTTAGTTTCAAGATAGTAATATATTGAATATTGTAGTTAAATAGATCATACAGACGATACAGAAATGATTTGACATTTGCTCTAAAAACCTCACTTGCGAGAAATCTGTATAACGCGTTATATAAATAAATAAACTGCGTGGACTTAATCACCATTACAACCCGTTTTGTGCAAACTTTACACGCATCGAAACGCTAATCTCCATGAGAACAATCTTGCTGCACACATCGCAAACCAAAATGATATCAATTTGTAGCGAGCACTCCTTCAATGGTATTTGCACAATACATAATGATTGTAGTATATAGTTTATTTTATATATAAAAGGGCTCGTCGCTAAGCAAACATACCGCCCCGTAAGGCCAACAAAATTAATACATAAAAGAAAGACAAACCCTAGATTCTAAAGCTACCTCTGTTAATTTGTACAAAATCTCGGCTTCGTCCGATAAAGGAACAGACAGAATACTATTTAGGAATCCCGTGACTTATTGATTCCTCTCGAACCAGGCAGGTCTCACAGCCGCAATCCGAACACTCCTACTACTACTCCATCAGTATATGTATTACGTCTTCAACCGACCTAAACTCAGTGCAATATGGGGAGGGGACTCATTCTTTCTTTGATGGAATGTGGGCGGAACGTAACCTAAGTGCAGTTTTTAATATAATTATGGTGGTGCCTGGTAGATCCAAGGATAATAATATACTTCGTTCGCGGTAGCAGCTCTATTGTCCAGTTATGGTAGTCTCGTTTTCGCGTCAACATTGTCGGCTGAATAATGGTTTGGGAAACTTGGAATACGGCATGAACCCGAAGACGCTAACAATTATCGTAATAAATGATTGACAAGTTCTTGTCTGTCAATGTGAAACTTTATTAGGTAATGTCAAAATTCACAATTAAAACTGGTTGCTCCCTTCTTCTACACTTTTGTCTTCTTCCCTTAGCCCTAACCCTTCGTTTAATGTTTTCCTTTTCCCTGTTTGATTGGGCTTTTTTATTTTCATCTTGATTACCCTGGCACAAATCATCAGTTTCCTCGTCTGATATAGACGTATCATTTGATTCCTGAAGAACTTGTCTCCTTGCTCCCTTCTTCTGCACTTTCGTCTTTTTCACTTGGCCCTTCGTTTTATGTTTATCTTTTTTTTTCCCTTGTATGATTGAGCTTTTTTGTTCTCTTTTCCTATAAGGTTTTCTTTTATTGGGATCGATGTTAAAACTGTTGTATGCTGCAAAAAAAACTAAGTAAGTAACCATTTGACATGACAGATTTTAATTGATTGACACTTCTTGGGTCTAGTCGTATTATGAGTTTTATCGATGGAAAAGCATTATTCATTCACTAACATCTGTACTACTACCTCTCTCTCTCTCTCTCTGTATCTATGTCCTTGTGCGCGTCTGTATCAATATGTGTTACTATAGGACTAGTTCGATTTGTTACAACAATACCCGAATATTTATTTCTTTTTTATTGATAAGGTGTTTACACAATCTAGTTGGATGATTCTATCACTGTCACTGAGTCAGCCGTGTCCGTGTGAATTAACACGCCGAGGAGTGTGACAGCAGAGTTTAGCCAAATTAGCAAGTGGAACAGGCCTGGCATTAGCACAGGACATCGTGCATCATACTTGTACGTAACAAGTCAAGCTGCATTGACATCCAGTTAGCTGATAGAGGCGCGGCCATCAAACCAATTCAATTACTCTCCAGTAGATCATAATAGAACCGATACCAATTTCCGAGTGAAGCCACTATGGCTAATACGGTGGCGTCGACAAATATTTACCGTTCCGTTTGCCTAACTCGCTATTGCAAACCAAATATTGTGACATACGGTGCTGTAATGAAATGGGATTAACTTTTTTTGTAAGATTACCTCGACTATCAGCGCTACTTGGGGCGACCCACAGGACGCCGTCCGGTCGGTCGGCCCAAGTATGCTCTCTTCACTTGTCATGTCGCTGGAAGGATACGGTGGACGCGGACCTGCGTGAGCCTGGAGCCGGTGCAAGCTGGCGAGAAATAGCGCAGGACCGAGAAAAGTGGTGTGCTCTTGTCTCTGAGGCCAAGACTCATTTTGGGGTCGTCGTGTCAGCCTAGTCAGTTAGATGATACATTGACTCTCAACTGATAAGTGCTACACAGAATCTTATATTATAATATGACAAAATGTAACTATAGTCTATCCGGTACTGTAATAGTGAAGAGCCATAGAACTTGTAGCAATGCAATTCACTTTTTGTTTCTAAAGGTCACAAATCATAATACGGACATGTGAATAGCTACCTAAGCGTGATTTCTTTAAAGTTTAAATTACCTTGTGTGTTTCTTGGACCCGGGTATGTCCTTAAACTACGACCAAGACCACCGGGGAACGGGCAGCAGCATTCCTAGAGTGCGGTGGAGATACTGCGATCGCCAACCCGCATGCCAAGCGGGGCGATTATGGCATTTACCCCCCATGAAATTGGGGGAGGCCTATGTCCAGCAGTGGACGTCCTAGGGCTGATATGGTGGTGGTAGTGGTGGTGTATTTCTCAAACAAAGATATTTCAAAGACTACCGTCGAATATTTTATATAATCTTACTATCTTTATTGCCGTCATTTGACATTGAACTTTAGTGTATACTCTAACGTTAGCTTTTTCTATACCTATGTAAGAAACTATTTCCGATTATTACCATAGATTTAAAAATTACATGTCAGAAGATTGTAGTTATTAGGAGTTAAACAACGTTGAATAAATATTAACATTAATATTATCTTTATGGTTCTTCACAACATCTTACAGACAACAGCAAATGTAGATGAACATTTTAGTATTTGTCGCACTAACGTAACAATACTGCAATAGTTGGGAATCGTCAAAGTAATGAAAGTGACAAGGTACTAAAATGATCATCTACTTTTGCTGTTCACTATACAAAAAACTTATATGCTAGTTTCAGACCATTTTACTGAACTGAAATACATTGTATTTTATTTAAATCTCTTGCATGTTACAGGGAAATAGCAATGTTGTATGAAACTATGAGGCTAGTCTTGTCGAGTTTCCGAAAAAAATATTATATGATTTCAATTCAGGATATTGGTCCTAAACTAAGGTGCACATTTTCGTCACAACTTACTACGACTACTGCGATTATCTGCCAGTACTGTTCATACAAAGCATCGTGTCCCCTTTATGAATTAAACCAACCACAGGAGTCTATTTACCCTTCAGTTTTGTTTCAGTCTATTTCCATGCAATAGAGAAAACGAAATATTGCAAAATATGTGAAGCTCGTATTCAGCAAATGATGACATCTAATGGACTCTCCAGAGGCATACAGTATTTACTTTGTTGGTAAAATGTAGTAGGAACTCGTAAACTGTTCTGAATGCGTATAAATTGTAGATGTATGTGTACACACGAGTTTGTATTTCAGTGGCGTTCTGTACAATAAATAAGTTGTCATGTGTGGACGAAACTGGAATACGCAAGGGAAGTTTTATTTTTCTGATGTGTGTGGGTGTTGTAACTGAAGGCGTATAGCTAAATTCTGTTTATTTTTTTTGGAATATAACAGGAGATTTCGTAATACGTAAGCCACTGTGGTCCAACTATAGAGGCACGTGCCTTTCAAACGGGAGATCGTGTGTCACCAACTAGGACAAAGTGGTCGTAGTGGTACTCTAATACTTTTTAAATTTGATAATTCTTTGTATCGACAGTAAGAGACGTATGCAAGTCCCTACCTCTCAACACAGCGCATCTTCGGGAGCTCTGACGACCTTACTTACCACCACGAACAACTACACGAACACAATACTATAACTACAGAGTAATCAGTAGTGTTATATGTTTAAGAAAACAAATGAAATGTAGGTTTAGTGATGCTTTAGGCTAATGTACGAATAATTTGTTTATGTAGAAAAGGCCCCTGTGTTCCGGAAATCGTGCCTTAAGAATGATTGCTTGGCTTCTGAGGACGGATTTGAGGAAAACTTATCTGCCTTTTGTGGGAAATTTGCGAGTATTTTTCTTGGTTTCCGCTCTAATGCGTTCAGCCACAAGGATTTTCAGACTCAATATTAATGTATTTTTTTTCTATATTATAAGGTTATATGTCCCAGTGGTTGTCATTGATCTAATACTTGACATTTTAGATATTAACTATTAGGGATTCGATTCCTTTGGCCAAAATGGATCACAAAAAAGGAACTATGGAGAATTTCACCCGTTCAAAAAAGAAATATCTACTTGGTTTCACAATTAAGTTGCTTCCATATTTGTTGGTAAGGTAACGATACGATATGAGTAAGCTGTCAGCTGTCAACTGTCATTCGAGACAGTACCGATTATTTACTTGCACGTGCGCGCCAACATTGAAATGACTACTTTCTGACTTCTGACTGACGCGGCTTGTGCGCAAGCGGGGTGGTACTAATGTAATACCGATATTACCGACATGTGAAGAAATCTATCAATAAACTCACGTAGAGCTACATAATACTGCAAACCCATCCCGCGCCGCCGAATCAGAAGCCTTAAAGTACCTACGGCCACTGTGGTCAAAGACCTGTGATTATAAATATCATAGCAGTTAGCCAAATCCCACACAACTTCAAGAAATCTCTATATTGCCAAGATATTTTACGATAGTTTTATCCTATAAATTAGACTATTTTAACACCGGATACCAAAGTGTGTCGCGCTGTCGCGCAATATTTGTGGCTCTCTAGTCTATATCCACGTTATATCAATGAGCTAAAAGCTATTTTTGCCCGGCAAGACATTTTATTTTGGATAGTATAGTCATCCAGTCATCCCTACAATTTGGTTTATTAATAGGTATGTTTACGTTTTTCTCTTTAAATAACGGATATTCTTATTAAGCGTCCAGAATTTATTACGTTTTTGCATTTGATCAGATGTCGTCCAGAATTATTTTGAGAAATCCCCCCGGCTTATGGACGATTCACACCCAACGGCAGGAGTCGGCGCGCACCCCACTAGAGTCAAAAGAATTCGAACCCTCGATACAGAAGTTAGATTTCATATTTGAATGGGTTGCGGGCTCGGCTGCCGCCGGCTCTGCCGCTGCCGTTTGGATACCAAGTCTAGCTTCTGTATGGAGGGTTCGAATTCCTTTGACTCTGGTGGCGTTCGCGCCGACTCCGGCCATTTGGCGTGAATCGTGTATTCCTGACTTGTCATTGTGTGTATCGACTTCCTCATTTGTCAGTACGGAGACTACGGAGGCGGTACGATATGAGAAAACTGTCAGCTGTCAGTGTCAACTGTCAGTCGAGTCAGTACCGCTTTTTACTTCGCCGTTACATTTAAAGACGTGCTTCCGGACTGGAGAGGAATGCGCGGAAGCGGGGATACGAATGCAGGATAACCCCGCTTCTGCAAATACCTAATATTTATTATCATCATTATCATCATCATGTTAGCCGAATGACGTACACTGCTGGACATAGGCCTCCCCCAAAGACTTCCACAATGACCGGTCCTGCGCCACCCGCATCCTGCAGACACCCACGACCCTTACCAGGTCATCAGTCCACCGTGTGGGGGCCTGCCCACGCTACGCCTTCCGGTACGTGGTCGCCACTCGAGAACCTTTCCGCCCCAACGGCCATCGGTTCTACGTTTAGCGATTCGAAGGGCTATATCGGTCACTATGGTTCTACTGCGGATGCCCTCATTCCTGATGATAGCGCATGGTATTACTGCTGCGCAAACGTAATGCTGACAGTATCTCGTCAAATGAGGAAATCTATGACTGACATCAGTAAGCTCACATTAAAGAACAAACTACCATTTCTCCGTTTCGCCATGTCAGGAAGTTGCCTTAAGATCGTAATATTACACTTTCCAGAAATGTCCTCTCCAGTGGTTTCCACATCTGATGCAAAGTATCCGCAATACATAAATAAAAACATTTTTTTTTTATATCGGATCACATAAAACATATTACTAGTAGGTTAGTACGCATGTTATAACTATGTTAGATAATAGAAGTCTAAGTCTTCTACGGTAGATGTCGCTGTACGCCTCCCTAAGGCGTTGTAAGAGGGAACTAGTAAGGGATTTCGTGCACGAGCTTGGTTGTTCCGATAGCTCAGGGGCTAGAGCGATTGGCCGCGTATGCCAGATGTCACAGGTTCGAATCCTGCTCGGAGCATTTAATTTTTCAATTTTTCCCTTTAATTTGAAATTTTGAATTTTCGTTAGCAGCGTTACTTGCTTAATACAAAATTAATTTATGTTAGATAATAATAATCCTATGGCATTTATTTTTTAAACCGTGAGCTCTTCGAGAAGACAGTAAATTTTCCAGTTTTATTGCACTTTTAGCACGATGGTCATGTGTAGGGTAGTGGTGGGTACTCCCTACGGACGTGTTCAAGTGAATGGGCAACTTGACTGTTAGAAACTCTCAAGCCGCCTGAATTCCTCTAACTTGGCTTAACGACTGCCGTCAATAGACAACAGCTTAAATCAACGGCTTAACGTGCCTTATAAAGCACGGGTGTTCAGTTACTACTAAAGAGGCTTGCATTTAAAACAATATTTTACTCTTTCTCTTTTTCGAAACTCGCACTTAACGTGACGAGGTACTCAGTTCCCCTTTTTCACGGCTTTAACGCTCCACTCGACTCGCCTTCTTATTCACATTTCTCTTTAAACTTTATTCGCGCTCGGCCTTGGTTTTAAACACGATATTTACACGCGAGAAATATCTTAGTGGCGTTCGCAAACTGAGCCCCAAGGGACCCTTCAGTGGCGGCGGTACTACGGCAACTCGACCCAGCTTCTTGTAATTAAGGTAATAAAATGAGTCGCATCGTATTTTAAAGGTACTCTAGTCGAGCGGTTCTTGGTCTTTTAAAATACGAGTCTCAATTTGGAGGGTATGAGTTTGAATCTCGGCTAAATAACGGTAGGTTTTCACTGAAGGAAAGCATCGTACGGATACCGGTTTAATCCCAACACGGTCTAGTTACCTCTTGATTGGAAGTTCAGAAGGCTTCCGTAAAACTAGTAGTTACGCCAAATCTTTAAATTAGGTTCCCAAGTGACCCCCGTCTCCTTTAGGGTACAAAACAACTAAGAACAAGACTATTTAATTAAAAAAAACTAATAAACCCGACTGCGTTTCTGTGTTAATTGGAATTTGGCGCCAAAAACTCGACATTATGTTTTCTTTTAAATATATTTTGGTATAGTGTCACTCTCACAGTAAATACGAATCTAACGACACATTTTAAGCTAAAAACCATCGAGCCGTTCAGGCTGCAGAGCGTGCCAAACAATTATACATCTACACATACTCGTACATACATACTCTCGAAAAACATAACCCTCCTTCTGGCGCAGTCGGGTAAAAACGCATCGAATTTATGATATTTATTGACAGTTGTGACATGGAATGCCGACCCTCATTTATTTGAGGTTTTGTTGTGTGCACAGCTAGAGACAAAAGCATGTCTCTCACTTTCAACACAACTCATCTTTGGGAACTCTGGCGACCTTACTCACCACCAGGAACACAACACCACATAACTACAGAACAAGTAGTGGTACCTGTTATTATGGCTGCATTATTCTCTAAGGTGGAGGTACTCCAGTAGGAGAAACTTCATTTCATTTCATTCCATTTCATTTATTGCACAGTCATGAACATAATAATTACATAGTAAGATGTTACAGTAGGGTTAGTCGATTCATGATACCCTGTTAGGGCACACAATAATTCTTACATCTAACTAACTAACTTAACATCTAATATTTATTAAAACATTTGTCGTAATTAATTATTGTGTAGGATAAAAAATAAAAAACCGAACAGTAATAATAACATTGTAGAATAAATAAGATAAACAATAAAAGAATATAACGTTCTATTATTACATTAAAATTTATCATTTATGGATAGAAGATTTTTCATGAAATAATTTAAAATTAAATTTAAATTTAAATGTCACAGTCAATTACGAGTATTGCAAATTTTTACTTTTTATTATTTGTGTTACTGTACTCCGCCAGCTTTTCATCATTTTCGCATCTTTCCGCCAACTTTGTCTCCTTGTGCGTGTTCTATCGCTTATATGGGTTGTGCTCCGAAGAACTGTTCAATATGATGCCCACGGCCGCCTTCTACTATCGCACCGCTCGCCACCGGCAGGGCATTCATCATAAATGGTTGCGTACGGTACCGTTTCAGAGGAATTTTCTGCCTCGGACGCTCCGGTTATGGAATGAGCTTGCCAGGGTTTTTCCGAGGGACTAAAGTCCTTCAAGAAAGGAGTGTATACATTTTTATAGGGTCGGCAATGTGCATGTGACACCCCTGGAGATGCAGGTGTCCATAGGCTGCGGTGACTGCTTATCATCAGGCGGGCTGTACGCTTGTTTGCCACCGACATGGTATATAAAAAAATAGGGCTGCTCTAAAATGAGTGAGTTGATATTTCGGTACCGCTGTGTATCTATCAAACAACCTTCAGTGATTATGATAATTTGTCCCCAAATTGCGTTAAGTCATAAACTAGAATCGTTCTATTTTTAACAGTCTAGAAATAACGTTCTAAAGCCCATAGTAGCCCTTGCTATAGAGCTAGGTGAATCGTGTTGCATGACCTGGTTTCCCGACGAGGTAGAAAGAAAACGCTGAAGTGTTGCCCTCCCAGCCGCAGATGAAACTACTTTTAAGGAAAAAATGTTGTAACGTATGAAGAGCTCGGAACGCCTTTCCAGTTTCTTTGTGGATCTAAGAGCTGCGTTGTAAACTAATGAAATATACGACAACAGAACGAAATATCTGGTGGAGATGTTGGGATTGAATATAGCAGTAATATTATTTTGCGACAGGAATAAGTAAAAACGTTGTGATGTTTTCGTGTGAAACTAGGGTCATAAAAATACACAAATAATATGGGACAAAGAGATGCTATAATACAATTTGATGGCATCATAGTATGTCTCTCTTTGCGGCAGGGATAAGTAAATAGGACTGCCTTACATTGGTAAAAACTATTCTGGTATAAGTACCTAAATAATGTAGAGTGTACCCAGTACGATAAAGGGCTTTCTTTGATGGGATAAAATTTGATGGAATAATAGAATGTCTCTTTTGCGGTAGAGATAAGTAACATATCTTTTGCCTAGGGTTATTGTAGAAACTCCCTGTACAAAAAACAAAATATATAAATATGTATATATGTGTAGGAGTAACCTTGCAAGCAACTTTCTTTGATGGGATAAAAATTCACGGAATAATAAATGGTTTCTTTTGCAGTAGAGATAAGCACAATATCTTTTGCCTAGGGTGATTGTAGAAGCTACCTTAATAAAAAACAAAAAATTGTTCTGCTACCAAGTTTTGACTTTTGAAAAATCACAACATGTTCTCAAAATATTTGTATACGGGTCTAACGAGTTTTTTTTTATTTACCTTAATTACCGACGTCCGGACTCGAGAAAAGAGGGAGAGGTCAAAAATAATTTCGGGCTTCTACTTTTTGGATGTTGGAGTTTTCCATATAATTTTAGCGGATGTTTGTATACGGTTTTTTTTGTAAATAATTGTAAGTATACAAACTTATTTACATAAACTTATTAAAATTGTGGTAGTTAAGAGACTCCAGTAAGCCATCGTCATCTTGACAAGTTAGAAAATAAATAAAGGTTATTAAAAAAGATACCACCGGCTAATAAACGCACCGAAAATGAAAATCTGTAATTTTGCCGATAGAAATTCCAAGAATAATGATGAACTTAAATAGATTGATCGTAAAACTAAAGTGATTTCACAGTTGACCTATAAAGCCAACTATGTGTTTTCGTCACCTAATTGTCTGTGAAAGAAATACGGGATACTTGAACCATTAGATTTATTTTTCTTCAAAATAAACCTATACCGTGAATCTTTGAAGATTGGATCGAATATGGATACTTTGTTATGCTGTCTACTTCAAATATAAATTAATATTTTTAAACGAGCTATTCTTTTATATACAGGATGTCCAAAAACCAACGCCAAGCCGCCGAGGGCTGAAAGAGTAGGTAAAAGGCTATCGATTTAACCCCCATGTCTATGTTCAGCAGCAGATATAATTTTAATCGGGAATTTGTAGTTTTTCCATAGGTCCATTATTGACAAAGGTAGTGACCAGTAATGAGTAAGAAAACCAGTACTTCATCATATTCAGTAATCTCTATGCTTGTGTTTACCGTTCGCACAGTACAGACCAAGAGACATCAAGACTGTTCAGCTACCTCAGTGGGGCAGCCGATGAAGCTCGACAAAGGTATCCTACGGCTGAACTGGTAATCTTGGGGGACTTTAATGCGCACCACCAGGAATGGCTGTTCCCGCACCAAGTAACTGATAACGCTGGGAGAGAGGCACGCAACTTAGCGCTAACGCTTGATCTCACCCAGCTTGTCAGCCGTGCTACCAGGGTACCTGATATTGACTCTCATACGGCCAACTGCTTAGACCTTCTGCTAACTTCTGATCCTGACTAGTACTCGGTGGCGGTAACAGCCCCTTTAGGGACCTCCGATCACTGTCTGGTGAAGGCTGTATCCATATATTCCTCTCTGGATCAGAGCCCTAGCGGTGAAAGACGGGTGTGGCGATACGGGTTGGCAGACTGGGACGAGATGCGACATTTCTTCGCATCTTATCCTTGGCGTGCGGCGTGCTTCTCTTCAGATGATCCGACGATATATTATATGCCTCCGCAGTAGCTGATGTCATACGGCAAGGTATGGAATATTTTATGTCATTTGCCGATGTTCCAACAGGCTACAAAGCACGCCCGTGGTAAAATGCTGACTGCGAACGTGCCGACGCACATAAGCAGTCAGGCTTAGGCAGATGCTCGCAAGCGTAAAGCCTCGAACATGCGTCATCTGAACTCGCGTTTAGACTCCACAGGTAAACTTCCTCCTGCGCTTCCGCAAGTAAATTGCTCTTTGAGGGATATTCGCATTCGGCAGAAGGAAGTTCTGAATAACCTACGATCTCTGGACGTGAATAAAGCAAGTGGTCCTGATGGTATTTCTGCCATTGTCCCGCGAATCTGTGCTGCTGAACTTTCTCCGATTCTGACTCGCCTGTACCGCTTGTCACTTAATACTGCTGTGGTTCCCTTGTCTTGGAAATTGGCTAATGTTCAACCCGTGCCAAAAAAAGGCAGCCGGCGAGACCCTGCCAACTATCGGCCGATTTATGTCACCTCCATACTCTGCAAGACTATGGAGCGTGTACTGAATAGGCGTCTCCTTACATATTTACCTAGAAGACAATGATCTTCTCAGTGACTGCCAGTATGGTTTTCGCCGGGGGCGATCTTCTAGTGCATGTTACTCATATTTGGAGTGAAGCTATCGAGAGGTACAGGGAAGCTCTTGCCGTGTCTCTCGATACCTCTAAAGCTTTCGACAGGGTCTGGCATGCTAGTCTAGTGAACAAGCTTCCTGCTTATGGGATACCTGTTGGCCTTAACAACTGGATAACTGATTTCCTAAAAGGGCGATCGATCCGTGTGGTCTTAGAGGGCTACACATCTAATCAATGGGCTTTAGATGCCGGTGTCCCTCAGGGATCTGTTCTGTCTGCAACCTTATTTTTATTGCATATCAACGGCATGTTAATGCCCGGCACCTTTGGGTATGCCGATGATAGCACAGTTGTAGTCAGATATCTTTCCAATGCTAAGGCCAGTTAAGGGGAAATCCAGTCTTGCCGACAGGTTATCGTAAATCACTTGGATTTGACTCTTCAAGCGGTTTCGGATTGGGGCGATGCTAATTTAGTCAAATTCAACGCAACCAAAACACAGGCGTACCTCATTTCCACTAAACGGAGTCCGTTCAACTTGACTCCAACTTTCCGGGGTGTACCTGTACCGATTTCTGACCATCTTGCTTGGCATGAAGGTTACTTAGCGCAAGCTGCAGCAAAAAAAATTAGGCATCCTCTCTAGGGTGAAGCGGTACTTCACACCTAGGCAGATTCTGTAACTCTATCAAGCACAGGTCCGGTCAAGTATGGAGTACTGCTGCCACCTCTGGGATGGATCTGCTAAGTATCAGCTGGCCACCTTGGAATCGATTGATAAGCGCGCCAGGAAGCTCATTGGTGACTTTGACTTGATTAAAGCTAAGATGCAAAGCCTTGATCATCGTAGGAAAGTCGCCTGCTTGTCGGTGTTCTACAGGATACCTTTCGGAGAGTGTGCACTAGGATTACACGAATTAATCCCTCCCTCACCATTTCGCCATCGTGGGACAAGGCGCGGACATGGGTTCCATCCTTATAATTATTGTTGACATGCTACTGATTTGCGCGCTTCGCTTCTAGTTTTCTTACGAGGACTGCAAAGGAGAATTCCGGATAATCTTTTCCCACATACTTATAACTTGGACCTTTTCACGACGAGAGTGAATAGGCACTATCTATGTACGCATGTAACACCCTCGACCTCATCATCACTTACCATTAGGTGAGATAGTGGTCAAATGCTTACCTATCTTATATATAAAAAAAAACACTGATAAGTTCATGTGTTGGTCGTCTTGACACTAGTGTTGTACACATGGGCAATTATGCGCTAATTTACTGATCAAGCTGTGTGCACTTAGCTTTGGATATCATATCATGCTAGTTTACCTTTATAAGCTACTGAATACGTGCAAACTAACTGTATCATGTATTGTATGATGTCTGTAAAGTGTACCTTCTTAATAAATAAAATAAAATAAAAACATTATAGTAGAAATAATTCGACAACCTGTCTACTAAATACGGTAAGATAAATAAACCAAGTAAACATTTACAATCATACGAACAAAATATTACCCTCCTTAGTAACACTGCTCGAGAAACAAAATAAACTTACCTTTATTCTCATTCCCGGAAAAGAATTAAGAGGGAATTAATAATACATTAAATACGGAAAACGCGTAACTTTACACGAAATACATTTTTATTTAACTCCATTTTACTCAGAAATATTCCATAAAATCATCTGCATGAATTAAGAATTACGTAAATTTCAACTTCATTATTATAGCTATCGAGCCTCTATTCGGTTCATCACAAACTATACAATCCCCAACACATACATAATACATACAGAAATGCACAACACTTACAAAAAACTAATTTAGCGGTATCACTTTAAAATAGTAGGCTGGTACTCATAATTGCGGGCTGAGTATGAGTTTTAAGCGGTATGAAGCCTTCAATTGACATTCCTGCCAAGGCCATTATAGTGTTGTTTCTCTTAAATGGCTATAAAAGACTGAACTCGAATTAAGTACTGATAAACATAACCCTTTAAACTTCAAAATGTTAAACTCACCCGTCGTTTCATTTTTGTTATAAACCGAATCGCAAGTGATTTTTTTCACCGAATACCGATAATTACTACAGACATACAAAATCGTCAGTTTCTAACAGAAATATCCGATATAAATTGGCTACATACAATTTTAATAGGCTTTTGTATTATTTCCTAAGTCACTATAACATTTTTGTACGTGTTGGTACTCTTCAAACTAAATAAATAAAAATACCTACCTATTTATACGCCAGTTTTGGCAAAACAAGGAACGATCTTTGATAAGTCGTACCCCTTTCATACACTCTTATTTTTATGCAAAAAATAATATTCCGTCATTTATAAAAAATAAAACCAAGAAAGTTGATAAGTTTTTTAGCTGGTTCCTACATGCAGATATTCTGGCAAGTTATTTCAGCGCGCCTAGAAAGGTGCACGCGAAATATATTGAGATGCTATTGGAATCGGAAGTCACGAACAAAAATACACCTCTGCTCATTCAGTGCGTCAAGTTCTGTTTGAGCTAATGAACGAAAATTCACGTATTCAAGAAATAGGTCTTTTGGTGACGAAAAAAATAAGTGCTCAATATTTTAATATTAGGTAATCGCATAAGTTTAATTTTCTAAGATGGGAGATTCAGAAATATTTTGTGTCATTACAATTTTATTGAATATTTTCCTGATATAGGAAAATATGTTCAAGAATTCCGGATGAGGATCCCACTTTAATTTAGAAGAGAGAAATGATATTAAATTGACAGCAATATTGTCAGCTAAGCTAACATAAATTAATAAATAATTGAGTTCTGCCCTGAGGTGCTTCGGTCACTCGAAATTGCTCCCAAAATTCTAGAGTGCGATTTGAGTATATAATTACTTAGGAATAAGCCAATTTTATGAGGAAGCTTGAAGGTTATGCTACGTGAATTTGTTTTTTTTTATTTGCTCAATCCTAAATAACTAAACGTATTTACTGGTTATGCCGCATGCCCCATAGGCACCGTCTGGGAAGTGGTAGGCCTATAATACAACTGTTACGCCACGGTGATCCAAACAATAAACTAGGTTAAACCAATATAATAGTACATTACTACAGAGGCCGGGACGAAAGGGGTTGCCGGCCGAACGCCGCGAGGCCGGATAGGTCTGAGGCGGGCAACCCCATATTTCCCGCCGAGGTATGTATAATGCTTTTCTTAAAGATACAATGAAATAAACAACAAAAAAATCAAAGTTTTCTTTTTAATACGCATAGTGGCAGAATGTTATGATGCATGTGCCACTAATTTATGTGGAATGGAAATTAAAAAAGAGAACTTTGCCGCCCTAGCCCTGCAAGATTTGGATGAAATTCCATTAACGACCTCTTGTCCTATTCGCACCTGGAACGTCATACTTCGCAGCCTATTATAAGGAACATAACATCAATATTTCATTGCATGTTTGAGAAAAGGTAGTTTCGCGACACCAAAGGAAACCATGAACCCTTTAGATTAAAGCGCTGGTTGAACGATTTTCTGTAGCAAATTAATAGCTTGTTATGTCTTGTCTCCGTCTTAAATAATAATAGGATCATACTTAAGGGGAAGCCTCCATGTTTCGTATTTGCACATGGTGGGCAAACAAGATTTTTTTATTTTATTTCTCAATTTTTAGTGTTAAAATAAATAGTTATTAATATCACTCCAGTATGGTAAAAAGTTCACGTTAGCTATATTTGCATATTTTTTTTATTATTTGATACCATTTGGAATTAATTGCTGGAGAACTTAATGCTTAAGGCGAAGGGGTGGGCAAGCTCTTTCCATACAAACTTTGTGCAAGTTTTTCTTTGTTTGTGCTTGCACACCAGTTACTAGTTTTGGTCCATATGCTTATTTTTTTGTTCGCTATGTCCTGATGTTTTTCTTTTTTAATTTTAATTATTTTTTGTATTTTTTTATTTTTATTATTTTTTAAATAATGCAAAATTTCAACATCAAGTTTTGCGTATATCCAATATGTACCAATAAAAAATTAAATTAAATGCTGAAGTGCTAAAACTAACGCAAAAAACTGGCACAACCTTTGTATGGAGAATGGCTTGCCCTACCCTGCGCCTTAATAAAAAAAATTTGCTCCAATTACAGGCCACACCCTGTATAAAGTTTTTGGATAAAATCACGAAATATTTGAATGACGTATTACCTTCACCTTAACTAATTACTGGCAAACAACCTCTCGCCAGAAATAATAGAACTATGAATACTAAAAGGGCTGTCAAACAAGGAAGGAAATTGGATCGGTGAAGGCGCATTTGATTCAATTAAATATGTGTCTTTGCTGTAATATGTACGCCAAATAGGCTTTGGTTCATTAACTTGAGTTGAAACGTTTGTCGTGGTGGAAAGGAGAATTTATGTAAAGTGACAATCGATGTGTGAGGTGCCAAAACGGATCCGGCCTAATTTAGAATACAATAGTTTCAAATCGGTTTTAATATAATTAAAATGCTGTATAAAGTAAAATTTTATAATAAAATCGTTGCAAGTCAGTCACATCGTAAGTCACACTTATACTTGTTACATCTAAATAAGTTAATTAATTCATCAAAAACCATTAACGATAAAAAAATAACGAAAAAATGTAAAGCTTTGTTAAAGACTTGAACCAGATCTCTGCTAGGAGTGCTAGACAGCAGTGTGCCCAGAAGACTGGCCGCAGCCGCATTGTCACGTTGTATGGCAATGCTGATCTACTGGGCGAGGTAAAAGCCAGCTTTCTAGTCACTTATACTTATTATATTAAACTTTGAAACAAAACAAAATGATTAAAATTCTCGCGCTAAATCGTGATCTAGTGGTTGTGACGCGATGTCACACAGCTATTTATTAAATAACCTCTTCGCGTGCATTTTCGGAGAATTTTATCTCAATTAGTAGTACGACGTTACTAGTAACACACCGCTTCCATCATTTGGCTCACGGATAAAAAAATTGAAACATTGAATTAAATCATCAGTTGAAAGACTTCCATGCAGGACAAAGGCCTCCCCCAAGGATCTTCCCAATGTATATGTTGAGCCGTTTACATCGAATAATTTTTTAACTATTTTTTATTTAGCTATTCGTTTCCGAAGTCTTCCCTTGTTGGACCTTCCCGCGCTGCATCCTCCGCTACGTGGTCGCCATTAAAAACCTTTCTGCCCCAACGGCCATCGGTTCTACGACCAATGTGCCCAGCGCTCTGCCATTTGAGTCCAGCATCTCTCTGAGCTATGTCGTCGACCGTTCTCCTATAGACCACCTAATGCCTAATTCGATCCAGGAGTTAAGCTCCGAGCGTCGCTTGCTACACTAAAAGGCATTTTCAATCAATGCATAAAATTCTCTAATTATCACCTCTTGAATGTTATTGAACTAATAGGACTTTATTGTTGTTTCCTGCTTAACTCAGTTAGGGGACTACAATTATCTGTTTCCTGTACGCAATGGCGAATTTAAAGCTGGTAAGAATTCAAATGGTAAAGTATGTGCATTTTCTAGCAAAAGGTCCCTTTTCTCGATATCAATAAAGACAATAATATATCTAGTAGGTCAGATGACTTTATTTCACGATGCCAATCTTACCAGTTTTAAAGAAGATTAAATGTTTGAATGGGACAAACTACAACAAGTGGCTCTGTGAGCTGTAGTGTATATCAGCTAGAAAATCACACAAACTTTACCTGTAGGCCTCACGAGTTAATTCTTCAAACTTTTAAATAACCTCAATCTGAATCAAGATTTTTTATATAAAGTAATCAAACATGCTCTCAAAATTTCACGAGAATCGGTTTAGAAATGCCACCTGTAGAGGAGAACTGCGGGAAATCCGCCGGCAGGACATACGAAAGCATTTTTGCCGAAACTGAAACCGAGACCTCGTTTTACTGGGTCGGTTAATCAAAGCAATATACAATGTGAAACTAAGATTCAAAGTATAACATAGCTGCTGCTGAGCACTGGAAACGCTCCATACTAATTGACACGTCACAGCTGGGTAGCTCTGCACCTAATACCGTCGTATTATTATTATTTATTTTATTTATTATTAATATCACATCGGTAGAAACTTATACATATTATATTGCCACACAAAACTGTAGCAACAGTTTGACTGTGGGGTCGGCAGTCTCTTAATATGTCATTATTATTATTTTTTAATTAATTACAGTACGTAGGTACACAATCACAGGTGTAGGTATTTCAAGTTCAAGAGCCTACTAACGAATCATTACCCAGAGTCTAGGTAATGCTTCCTTAGCAGTCTCCTGAACTTATTCTTGTTTATTTCACACCTGATATTTTCAGGTAAAATGTTAAGAAGGTATGGGATACGTTTTCTTAGGGTTCTGTCCCCATGGTAGTTATTTATTCTGGGAACAAATAGTTTTCCAGTCACAACAGCTTTTGTACTATGGGAACGATCAATGGGTTTTAATAATGAATAAACTTAATTTCATGTTTAGATCGGTTTGGACTTTTTCCAGCAGTGGACGTCTTTCGGCTGATACGTACTTGATGATTTACAAATCTTAACGAGCTTTTGCTAATTATGTGTATGTATAGTGGTGTGGGTGTGTATGGTATTTTCTTACAAACAGAAATATCAAAGAAACTATATCGTTAGTATGAATAGACCTGTCAGTTGGTTAGCCGACACGCTTGCGACTTTCAAGGAGTAACTAATGCATTTCAGGCGCTTTACTGATTTAAGGATTCTATGTATCGACAGCTTTTTAAATGCAGGTGCCTCACTCTCAACCATTGCTCATATTCGGGAGCTCTAGCCACTTTACCTCCACCGTACCTACAGAGCGAGTGTGGTTGCGATTATTTGCCCTTTGAGCCACGTAATCAAGTTCAACTGTTTAAAATATCAACGAGATAAGATTACAATTAATAAAGCCCCAAAAGATTTGGATTGATATGATGATGATAGTTCAGTAATTCAGTAGTGACCTTTGACCAAGCACTGCAGTGGGTTATTAGGAAGGAATCCATTCGCCGCCCACTCGCCTATTCATGGCTTAATGGGCAGTCAAGTCACCTACTTAGCTGCCGGCGGACCGTGAGCGTAATAGGTCATTAATTAACAACTAGGCATTTCAAATCCAGTTAGGTATGTCACAGAACAGATAATGGTATTAAAGTGATCATCGTTCAACCGAGGAAACTGGTCATATCCAAACAAGGTGTAGTGTTTCCTTTTGATGGAAAGTCTAGTGTCTACTCTAAATATAGGGATTAGATACCAAAACGGACCCCAGGCTACTTCAGGAAATATTTTTTTGTGCATATTCAAACGTGTTAAAATACAAAATAGTTCAAAAAAGGTTCACGAAGCTTTTGAAAATTTCATCATAGATCAACCGAATGACATCCATTGGTCATCCATTAGTGGCCTGTTAAGCCTAGTTGGTAGGGACACTGACTACGGAGCTGGGTTCGAATCCCGGTAAGGGTATTTGTTTCTTTGTTTTGCTAAAACGTTTGTTCCTGAGACACTATTACTTATTATCTACCACAGGAAAATGATCAAATCAGAATTTTACCATAAGAAAATAATGCTACCTTTGCAATAGTACATTACGATGCAGAGACAAGTGCAGAGAACAGGAAATTCGCAACGAGTGGTGATAAATTGAAACACGACCGAAGGGAGTGTTTAAATCGACACGAGTTGCGAATTACCTGTTCGCACGTGTATCGTACAACGTTTTACAGTACATATGGCTCATTAAAGTTTCGACATATGCACGTAATCTGCTGATTACCGCACTCGTGCGGCAAAGTAGCACCATATGTACATACTGTAATAGTACATTAAGATACAAGTGCAGAGAACAGAGGGCCTACTCCGAACTTCGAAAATCGAACTTCGTATCGTGCCGTTCCTTTCACTCTCGTGTCATTCACTATATGACGGAAAGGGACGGCACGATACGAAGTTCGATTTTCGAAGTTCGAAGTAGGCCCTCAGGAAATTCGCAACGAGTGGTGATAAATTGAAACACGACCGAAGGGATTGTTTTAAATCGACACGAGTTGCGAATTACCTGTTCGCACGTGTATCGTACAACGTTTTACAGTACATATGGCTCTTTAAAGTTTCGACATATGCATGTAATCTGCTGATTACCGCACTTGTGCTGTAAAGTAGCACCATATGTACTGTAAAGTAATTTTACGAAACGCTTAAGCATATAAACAGTTTTTCTCCTAAAAGTCATATAGGATTACCTAAATCACCTGCTATTGTAGTCTATTACTTCTAATAAATAAAACAGCTGCAGAACATTTGCAGTAAATTGTGAGAATTCTACGAAGCAAACAACTTGTTCAATAAGGTATTAAATCCTTTTCACGGTTATTCTATTTCCCACTCTAACTGATTCATATAAGGTTAGTTTTGGATGAATTCCGATGTTCTAATCTTTTATGCTAGAGTGAGGAGTTTGAAATACTCGTATTTTCTTTTATTGGGCTATGGGCGAAAGGTTGTTTCAATGTAGGGTTAGAGTAATCACGCAAACCGCTTATCATTATCATAAGTTCATCCTATGAGTACGTTGAAATTCGACATGTTGTTTTCACTTGTTGCTATATGTTGTATAATTAAATTCGTTTTCTTTTTAATTTTAACATTTAAAGAGATCCAAGAGTCATAGAAAAATAACCAGAGAGATTTTTTACGATACAATACAATACAAATATTCTTTATTGATCACTTACAATACATTAAACTTAATCTAAATACAAGTGGCTCTGTGAGCTGAGCTTGACCTAGCTTGCTAGAACGTGGATAAAACTTTTTTCAATTTTCAAAATTTCCTCAAATCTACTCACAAAATTTCACGAGAATCGGTTGAGAAATGCGACCTGTAGAGGAGGACATCCGGACAGACAGACAGACATACGAAAGAACTTTTGTCAAAAGCTGAAACGGAGACGCTTCGCTCGCTTCACTCAATAAACTGTGGTCAACAAAAGGCTGTTTTATCGCTGAAGAGCGATATCTTCCAGACAACCTTTTGGATAGCAAAGACAAACTGAGTTTGATTGTAGATTAAATTGCATTGACTTCAATTAAGTACCTCTTACGCTTTTATAGTGTCAAGTACGTTGTGACTGAAATGAAAGCAAATCTATAAATCGATGCCAATACGAGAAACTTGCTGCAAGCGCAGAATCGACGCAAGCTTTCACCCAAAAACAACCTTAAAAACAGCAGCATAGAGATTTCTTTCAATCGTTGCATTTCAATTACTGTGAGTCTATTCATTTTAAAGCCCTCGTTCACATGAAAGGAACTTGATTTTAAATTGATAGAAAATGGTAGTAAGTACCGTATGTCTCTTTCAGGTCGTTAATGCACTTTAGCATAGGGGTAAGGCAAGGGTAAATTTGATAAAGTCTGGGTGCAGTATTTCTCGATAATTTGTTGAAATCTTAAAACGACTGGAAATACAACTGCAAGGTCTATATATTTGAGCAGTTTTGTAAAGGAGTGAAATATTTGAATGCAAGTCTTATAATTAGTTATTTTTGTTGAGTTATGATTTATGTAAAGGCAAAGTGGGACGAAATGGGGTTTAAAGTCCCCATTGTAATGGTAATATCGCAAAATTCCAACATACCTTAAGTTTCGGTCTTTTCCTAGTGTTATTTTTAAGCTATCTCACTTTTAATTTGTTCATTAGAAGCGTTATAGAGATATCAAATATGTCACTTTACAACATAGACGCAGCAAGATAGAAAAATCATTCAATTTATTTACTTTCAAGGTTTTTGACAAACTGAAAGGTACGTAAAATGGTTTACTTTCTGCGTACATCAACAAGCATGGCATAGTAAGAGAGACAATAGAAGAGCAATCCCATTTTTAATAAAAAAAAATAGTTAAAAATAAAAGTTTTTTTTTAATTACATTCCGTAACAGTTTTTTCCTTACTTAGATTGATTAAGTATAAGGCGACTTCTTTTTTTTCTATGACATAGGTGGCAAACGAGCAGACGAATCGCCTGATGGTAAGCGATTAGCGCCGCCCATGGACACTCGCAACACCAGATGGGTTGTAAGTGCGTTGCCGGCCTTTAAGATGGGGATTGGATGGGGATGGGATGGGGATTTTTCTTGATTTGTCGGTACGATATGAGAAAACTGTCAGTGTCAACTCTCAGTCGAGTCAGTACTGCGTTTTACTGTTTCTTGACTGGTGCGGAATACGCGGCAGCGGGTCGATATGAATGCATTGCCCCGCTTCTGCGCAGGGTATTACTACTGCGCAAACGTAATACTGACAGTATTACGTCAAGTCAGGAAATCTTTGCGACATCAGTAAGCTTAGGTTAAAGAATAAAGCACCACATATCGATCCCGCCCCGCTAAGTCAGGAAATCGCACTAACAATCCCAATTACGTAATAATATAAAGAGAAATGCAACGAGTTAGGCACAAAGAGTGCATACAGCTATTCACAATGCACAATTTAAAAGCGCTGCTTATGCTATGCATACGCCAATTTACTAACAAGCACCAATAACGAGAGACGGGACGTGTCTATCTACAAACTGTACTTCGGTGAGTGTGCACAGGAGCTCCATGAGCTCATACCGCCTTCCCCCTTCTTCCATCGGACATCCAGACGTACGGCTGGCTACCATCCTTACCTGGTCGAAATTCCTCTAGTTCGAACCAAGCGCTTTGCATCTTCTTTTATAATGCGCACTTCTAAGGTTTGGAATTCTCTGCTGGCGTCTGTATTTCCGAGTTCATATAACCTGGACCTTTTTAAGGCACGAGTGAATAGGCATCTTCTGGGTGAGCTCGCTTCATCGTCGGCCTCATCTTTGCCCCCTGGCTAGATGCTGGCCAAGAGCAATCCCATTTTTAATAAAAAATAAAAAATAAAAAAAAGACGGGACGTGAAATACGATCAGCATCACACACAATGTCCATTAAATAAATAATAGTACATTACTACAGAGGCCGGGACAACAGGGGTTGCCGGCCGAAGACATATAGACGGCTGAGCGAAGCGAGGCCGGATAGGTCTAAGGCCGGCAACCCCATATTTCCCGCCGAGGTATGTATCGTGCTTTTCTCAAACATGCAATGAAATAAACAACAAAAAATCAAAGTTTTATTTTTAATACGCATAGTGGCAGAATGTCATGATGCCTGTGCCACAAATTTATGTGGAATGAAAATTAAAAAAGAGGACTTTGCAGGCCTAGGCCTGCAAGATTTGTATGAAATTCCATTAACTACCTCTTGTCCTAGCCGCACCTGAAACGTCATACTTCGCAGCCTATTATAAGGAACATAACATCAATATTTCATTGCATGTTTGAGAAAATAAATATTAAGTGACATTTTTTACACAAATGAAACTAGTCCCCTAGGTACTAAGTTTAATCAGGCTTGTGTTATAGTTAATAGACGACGATACAATTAATAGATTTATACTTAAATACATAGAAAACATCCAAGTCTCAGGAAAAAATGTTTCTGCTCACCACAGACACAAATGCCCTTCCGGGATTTGAACCCGGGACCTCCAGATTCGGAGACAGTGTCACCAACTAGGCTAAACAGACCAACAATGTGTAACACGTAGATCGGCGTTTACACTCAGTGTACCTTTTACTTTTTTTATTTTATTAGTATGATATTGATTTCGATACTTAAAGAAAAAAAATTGGCGCAAATTCTACATAACATAATTTTTTTGGTGGCCATGTGACTGTCCATAAAAAAATAATATAAATTTGTATAAATTTAAATATGGGCGATAACGAGCATGTACAGTGACAACTTACCACCAGGGAAGCTATACAGGGTGAAATTTTATTGACTGTTCAAATTTTCACAGTGGATTCCTTAGCGAAAAATAAAAGGTACATGTTTTTTCTTTAAGTATCTTTCAGTACTAAAATATTGAGATAGAGCAGCTGAAAGATATCCTAAAAAACCAAGCGTTTGTGTTCGTGGATACTGCGGTAGCGCGCGTTGTGCAGGAGGTGGGAATAACGCTCGCCCCGCCCCTACGTTGAGACGCCGAAACAAACTTAAGCGTCGAAAAACTGTTTTTACAGTACATATGGTGCTACATTACCGCACGAGTGCGGTAATCAGCAGATTACGTGCATATGTCGAAACTTTAAAGAGCCATATGTACTGTAAAACGTTGTACGATACACGTGCGAACAGGTAATTCGCAACTCATGTCGATTTAAAACACTCCCTTCGGTCATGTTTCAATTTATCACCACTCGTTGCGAATTTCCTGTTCCCTGCACTTGTATCGTAATGTACTATTTAATGAAAGTTACAATAATATTAAAATATTATTGGAAACTAGTAAAAACACGTCTTTTTTTATAAAGAAATGTCATCATTTATTGATACCTAATGCCTGGGAAAATTTTGAACAATCAATTAAATTTCACCCTGTATGCTGTTTTGCCACCATTCTGGTACAAAAATCAGGTAAACACTTTGATTATGTAGACACAACAGATAGAACTGAACATTCAAATTCTAACCACTAGATCGATGATGCTTAGAGACCATTTATTTATTTAGACACACATTTACATCTCTACTTAAAGACTTTACATCTTAAGGACTAAATTATTATTATTTGTATTTAAACGCTCAGGGACCATATACTTATACATCTCTGAGATATTAAATTATTTTTTCTTGAACATGCGCCTAAATGTATGCATTAATGTCACGAAAAGAGGACATGAAGTTACCTGTTTATGGCTCCCTACATATGGAGAATGTATGAAACTAACATTATTGTCCGCTGCTCTAACTTTTTAAATTTGCTTACTAAAATCAACTGATGAAGGAAATATTACATAGAGCCGCTTGGCGGTTTTGTAAATATATTTTTACTTTTTTTTGTACTTTTCGACATTTATTTAGTTTTTCTTGTTTTTTGGTTTTTTTAGTTTTTACGTGTTTTTGGTATTTTTTAGTTCTTTCGGGCTTTTTTAAATGGTGCTTGTATTTTGTAGCATTTTTCGTGTTTTTATTTAATTTCCGTTATTTAGTCGTGATGCTTTGCTACTTTTGGACGTTTTGTATTTTTTTTAATTGTAGTTTTTTTTTTCTAACATGTTTGAGAAAAGTACTATACAATCCTCGGCCGGAACAGGGATTGCAGGACTCGTTTTATCCGAAGTCGTCTACGACTCGGCCGTTTATCCCGAACTCGTCCAGAAATCCCTTACTTCACGGCCTCTGCAGTAATGTACTATTACATATTTTTGCTTATTCGGAAGCAGATCGTATTCGATATGCGTCCGTAATATTACCTTGTAAGTTGTAAATTTATTTTCATTGAATGACATAAGTTTGTTAATCAGTATAGTTTTGAAATCATTATTATTAAGTATTATCAGTTTTTTAAATTGTATACATCATGTTTGTTTCTTTTTTTTTTTAATTAAAAATAGGATTGCTCTTGGCCAGCATCTAGCCAGGGCGCAAAGACGAGGCCGACGATGAAGCGAGCTCACCAAGAAAAGTTGTAAAAGTTTTAAAATGTAAAAGTGCCCTTGTGGCCTATTTGCCGTATAAATATTTGATTTTGATTTGATTTTTTTGATTAGATCTTCAAGTGAGAAGGTAAGGTGACTTCCTAACTTGGCGGGGCGGAATCGATATGTAGGTAGGAATTTTTTCTTTGACGTGAACTTACTGATGCGAGATTTTCTCACTTGACGAAATACTGTCAGTACTACGTTTGCGCAGTAGTGGGGCAGTTCTGCATTCGTATCGGCTAACACTGACAGCTGACAATTTTGTCATATCGTACCGCCTCCGCATCGACAAAATCAGCAAGTCGTCTAACTTGAATAATAAATGTATTCTCTCATCAACTCATCTATCTTCAAAAACATAGAAATGTACTTAAAAGCAAGTAACGTATAAAAAATCTTATTAATTTCCCTCTAGTGTATTTCCGCTTATATCTCATCTGTTTCCTATCTATATTATTGCCTATCTTCTTCTTCTTCGGTAATACAGCTTCCACATGTTAACTACGCATTATACATTATTTTTGTATTCATATTCAGAATTAATTATAGAAATAGAAATAGAAAAGCTTTATTCATGGCAAACAGACAAAATGTTAAAAAGTTTTACAATTTTTAAAGTTTACCATGAAATGGTCCCGCCTCAGCATGGTGCTGACTCAGGTGTCAGCGCTGGTCTTCCGGCAGGAGCATTGATGGGTCACGATCTGTGCGGCACAGCCAAGTTCACACACACGTACACATTTCATAAACAATAAATAATAATAATGATTATCATTGTAATAAGCATATTTTGGGAGAAAATGACTGACTGTCGAGTTTAATTCGGCGTTTTTTCTCGGTTGCTGTCTTATTTTTCAGAAACGCTAGTAGATTTTTGACTTGTAAAAGTGCCATTGCGACCTACTTGCAGAATGAAGTTCATTAATGTTATTTAATTAGGCAATACACAAAAAACTCGCTGATTGAAGCAATATCTAGTTCGAGAGAGGTGTTCATTTGAAAAAAAAAGCTAACCCATCCAAAAACTAGCTGTGATTGACGTTGCTTTACCTCAACATCGAGCTTCACATGCCATGGTCGCATCTTATACATGCGTGTTAAAGTTAATCATGTAGTTCTAGCTGAACGAAATGGTGTGGTCTACAATCAATTACAATCGTAGAACAGACATAATTGCTTTGAGGTCACATGGAAATGGATTTCTACGTTATAATTGCCAATGCATAGTTTTGCCTGTGACGTATAGGCATGCATGTGAGTTTATTTGCATGTGTAATTGTGGTCTGCGGATAAAAGCAAGCACTGAGTATATTTTTTAAAGGGTCAGTAATGCGCATAGCAGTGGTGGAGCTCCCATACAACACGATTCCCACCGGCTTACCTAAAATTTCTTGCTGCGTGTACCATACTTATAATGTCATAATAAATCAATAATATAAATACAAACTACCCTGAATTTGACAATACGATTTACTAAATCGCGTCACGTCAAATTTTTCCAACAAATCACTATCAGTATGAATTCACACGCCGCCGCCGAGCGCGCAAAGCAGGTGAAGATCGACTTGCCTTCGCGCGTGTAGTACAGCGCGCACACATCGAAATTACACGCACACATTGATATCGCGCTTCCAAGACTCGAAGCGAAAATACCACCTTCTACGCGTCTTTGCAAGCCGCTTTGTAGCGGCTTATTTCGGTATTATCTCACTGGAATTTAAACCTTAAATGTATTCGAATAAAGTTTATATTAAAATAACATGTTTCGCCAAATATTAAAATTATACTAAAACGTGTCTTGAGCGAATGGGCAAAATATTATCAAATATCGATTTTATAATTATCTAATATTGTATGTACCTTTAAAACAGAAAAAATTTATTACAAATATGAATGTTTAGTGTAGTTTCCAACTTTTTACTCTTATTTTAATTATAAATGAAGGATTGCGCAACACGGTACTTTGTTATTTGGTGAATGGTAAAATATGACGGCAACACATATATTTACAAATGCTTATTGTTATTGTAATCTTTAATGAGAAAACAACTTAATATACCTCTACTAGTGAAATTTTGATTTACGATATAGGCACCAGTGTTTTGTGTATGATTATATCAATTATGGGTCGTGTTTAGTTGCGTTCGAGGCGTATTTCAAGGTCATTTGATTTTGCGAATAGGTACATTCTTTAAGTAAAAATTACAGTCGGTAATAAACTTATGTACTTACAAGAAAACGACCTTATTGATAGGTAGGTCCTTATTTTTGCTCCGGGTTGCCCAGCATAAAATCTCAGTGGCCGCCACTGGCGCATAGTTACCGCTTACTATCAGACGGCCCGTACGCTTGTTTGCCCCCGACGTAGTATAAAAAAAAATACAAAACTGACTCGTCAGTAAAAATATATAATTTAGTTATCGAACTTTCTCACAAAATTTCACGAGAATCGGTTGAGAAATGTGACCTTAGAGGACAGCAATCAAAATTTGGACATCCGGACATGTGGGGGTATTTAATAGAGGTGCTGCTGAGTCCATCTATCGGGGCACTTAGGCAGTTAGTGACCAAGTGCGAAGAATACGCCACCGCGCATGGGCTCCTGTACAACGCCATCAAGAGTGATTATGATGTTTATAGCGGGTAAAGTTAGGCCGTATTTTGTCCCTCCAGCGTCTCTTGGTGGGGTTGTACTTAAAGTGGTTGTTTTCAGGTACCTGGGCCACATTATAACAGACGACTTGTGTGATGACTTTGACCGAAATTGAGAGAGCGTAGGGCGTTGTCGGTGAGGAGTAATATGATGGCCCGTAGATTCGCTAGATGCTCCGTGGAAGTAAAAATAACCTTATTTAAGGCATATTGTCAATCTTTTTACTCTAGCGGTCTATGGATCTGGTATACCAAACGAGCCTACAGCGCCCTTCGCGTACAATACAACAACGCCTTCAGAATGCTGTTAAGACTCCCGAAATGGTGCAGTGCATCGGAAAATATGTTCGCCAAAAGTCACACAAATGGCTTTCCGAAATAAAATCACGTCACTGATGGGTCGCGTTAGGGAAAGCCAGCATTTTGAAGGTGATTTCTGTGTGATTTGAATGCCCCATATTGTGGCACTGGGTACATGAGGTCAGGACTACTATGAAATACGTTAAGTTCTTACAATAAATTAACTATAAGTACTGAGATAGATTTTAAGTAAAATTGTAACTAACAAATATATATGGATCACAAGATCTGACATATTTGAATTTGAATAGTGGCTTCGATGAAGGAAACCATCGTAAGGAAACTGATCTAATCCCAATCAGGTCTTATTTTCCTTCTGATATTCAAGGACTATGATATTCGTATTTGTATATCTAGGGCCTACGCCTAATCTTTCAATTAGATGTCAATATAAAGGGTTCTATAGATTACAATTTGGAAAATGACGATACATTTGAATAAAATACATTATGAGTGATCCTTCTGTACGGACAATAGGAGGTAGAATTATACGAGTATATTCTGAAGGTATTTAGGGTGGGTGACTGCTGTGCATGCAGCATCCTTGGAACGCCGCTATGCCGACATCAGAATGCATATCATGGTTGCGTTTATTACGTAATAAAAAGGAGAACTCCGATTTGTCTTTTACTATGAACTGGTATTGAAAAGAAACGTGCAGGACCATTTACATGACTTGCCCCAACAAATAAATATTAATTGGACAATTACACTAATCGAACTATAAATGATGTTTTTGCTGATATTTAGAAGAATTTGATTTAATTGTGTTATAGGTATGAAGCCTATTTTTTTTCTTTTTTGACCCCTATAGATATATACATTCTTGATGTCATGATTATTTAATTTGTAGGTCTGTGTAGGTTTCATAATTGTATTTTTATTTCTTGGTTGTTTATAATTTAATTGTCCATTAATATTTAATTAGGTAGTGTTAAGATTGTTAAGGTAATTTTTAATTGTGTACGCCAATAGGCAAACCACAGAGTTATATTATTATAATTATTAAGGCATTCTTGTATCACCTGTGTTATACAATTATTTTTTTATACCACGTCGGTGGCAAACAAGCGTACGGCCCGCCTGATAGTAAGCGGTCACCGCAGCCTATGGACGCCTACAACTCCAGGGGTGTCACATGGGCGTTGACGACCCTTTAAAAATGTATACACTCTTTTCTTGAAGAATCCCATACTGTAGTTCATCGGGAAAACCTCGGCAGGGAGCTCATTCCACAACCGGAGCGTCCGAGAGAGGAAGTTCCTCTGAAGCCGTACCGTACGCGACCATTTAGGTTCTAAGGTGAGGATGAATGCCCTGCCGACGGCGAGCAGTGCGATGATAGAAAGCGGCCGTGGGCATCATATCGAACAGTTCTTCGGAACACAACCCATTATACAAGCGATTATAAATAGTATTCTGTTGTATTATATTCTAGCTCCATAGTAAACAATAAGGCTTGTGTTAATGATACTAGCTATAGATATAGCTGTTCCTCAGGGTTCCGTGATCGGGAATAACCTTTTTTCAATATTAATGAATGATTTCACAACCGCCACCGCTGACGCGGAGATAGTGATGTTCGCCGATGACGGTTGTGTTATTGTTGCAGCCGAAAACCACGTTCAACTAAAAACCAAGTTGACCAAAGTAATGGAACAAGTTGCAGCATGGTTTTCGGTCAACGGAATGATCCTGAACGTTGACAAAACTTACATAGTCCGCTTCTGCTTACGAGGTAAAAGGGAGCATGACTTAAATGTCACCTGCAACGGCCAACCTGTGCCTCAAGTTGACTACGTGAAGTGCCTAGGGCTAATAATAGACTCCGGGCTCACATGGAGTCCCCATAAAGAACAGCTGTGTGACCGCCTGTCGTCCGCTTGCTTCGCACTAAGTAGACTTCGTCCCAGTCTTAATCCCAATAATAACACAAAAGCTTACTACGGCTACTTTCATTCAATTCTTACATACGGGATTGACCTATGGGGCGACGCTGCGGATCGACCAAGGCCGTTCAGACTCCAAAAACGGGCGATCCGCTGCATATCTGCGGTCCCATGGGATCACCCAGCTCAGGAATTGTTCAGGAAAACCGGTATTCTTACCCTGCCGTGTTTATACATCTTCAAAGTGGCAAAATACGTGAGGCGTAATTTAAAACAATTTCCGACACGAAATGCACGAGGCGCGAGTTCCAGAAGGCACGGTGAGCTTTACCCACCAAAGACACGACTTGCCAAATCAGGAAAGTGTATGCACACGGTAGGACCTAAAGTATATAATAAAATCCCGCTGGAGATAAAACAAGCTACTAGTGAAGGTTCATTCAACAAAAAACTTAAAGTGATGTTGCTATGCGGCGCCTGTTGATGCCTTTCTCGGGGGCTAACAACTGTATCGATTGCAGAATCAAAATATGGTTTCGCTGACTCAGCCTTGCCTCTCAAAGTACTTATAAGTGTAAATAAACATTTGTAATCATACCTAACATACCTAATATGTAAGTTGAAATGACATGTTCAGATGTGAATAATGTGTAATTGAATTCTTGACGTATAAAATTTTGTTTTTACCAATAAATGATTGAAATTGAAATACTAAACAACGGCTCTATTAAAAGATAAATACTTAAATACATAGAAAACGTCCAAGATTGGGATGCGAACCCAAGACCGATCACCGTCACCAGCAGGTCTACTCCGAAGTTCCAAATCCGAATTTCGTACGGTGCCGTCCCTTTCACTCTCCTGTCATACACTATATGAGTGAAAGGGATGGCACCATACGAAGTTCGGGTTTCGAATTTCGGAGTAGACCCCCAGGGCATGACTGGAGTCACAGCCGGTTAAACCCTTGTGGTCGCTGTCACTAACACAAATCGAATTTAAATCCTAGTTCATTGACAAGAGTAAGTGAATGAGGAATTGAGGCCTTAAGGGGGCTTGCCAAAATCACCATAGACAATTTCACTAAGATAGGCTGTTAACGCAGCACTAACTACGAGTTCGAGAACAGCGGTGCACTATATGTTGGAAAGAGATATCGCACTCTGAATTATCCCTCACACGTATGTACGAATATAGCGTACCGCGCTGGTCAAAGTCGTAGCCTAACTAGTGTTTTTACGTGGATATAACGATTTATAATTTATCATCAAATTAAGTAGTTATAATTTGTAGCAAAATAAAAACGTAAGTGGTCATGAAAAATGTGATAATAGGAATTTAATTCGGGATGTGGGTGGCGCAGGACCACTGTACAAAATTTCATCAAATCAGTTTAGCCGTTTAAACTCGAAAATGTAAAAGTGACACAGAAAGTAAGTTTCACTTATATTGCTATAGAGACATAGTAAACTGCCATGCTCCAATCAAAATTCAATGGCTAAATCACAGAACACACAGTTTGTGTTCTACTATCCTATTCATACTGTTTGATGTCATCTAACTAAGTACACATACTATCCTAACCGCATGCAATTCTGCAATTGCCGTTCAGTCATTCTGACTGACATCGCCCGAAGTAGGTACAACCAATCTTCGTCCAATCCATTTCAAAGCTGCCAACCGATTTCCAATCTTATGCAGTTTGATTTTAGGTTCAATTCCGAATATGTCAATCTATAGCCCCGTACCATGTTATCCTGATTCATTTGCGATAGATTATTATCGGTTAGTTCGCTACGCTAACAACCTACTTTGAACTCTAAAACTTTACATTAAAGTCCAATTTTGATCGTTATTCCAGTCCTGTACTACGACATCATAATTCGTAAATGGTGATATTGGCTATACTACTTTACTGCAAAGGCAGTAAGTGATGAAAATTGACTGCTAAGTTACGACGTTTTGTGTGTGAGCATGGCAGAATAGGTCGAAAGCGGGTGCAGTGGGATGAATGCACAATTCTATCTAGGGCGGGTGACAAAAGACGACAATGTCCTAGTTGCATGACGCGTCGAAATTAGAATGTGGGCCTAGAAGTGGGCCTTGCCCTGAGAGACTACTTTAATAATTGCATTTGGTGGTCGAAACACGAGATTTTGAGCTAAAACTTCGCATGATTATATAACTAATCGGTTACGCAAATCACACTGATTTCTTATATAATAAAATATCCTATCCTATGTTGGATTCCCACTAGAAACTGATTATTAAACGTTTTCCAATTATTATTTACCATTTTAGTAGTTTAAGCAAAACAACGTCAACAGACAGATAGAAAAGACGTGTACTTTATACTCATGGTATATCTTAACACGAATATTATACGCGCCAACTTAATTATAATCGTGATTAAAACGCTACATAATAAACGACGACCGTGAATTCAAACAATGTTCAATTACATCCAAGTAAATGTTCTCCTTAATCTAATTTAGTTCGTAGTACAAGAAAGACGCGTGCAATGTATTTAGTTACAGTTTTATTCTGGATTCTGATACAAAGTAAGTTATAATTGTAGCCCCTTTTTTCAATTTAGTTTAATTTAGTTTGTAGTTTTGGGACACTGAAAATCAGCGTCACGGATTCCTTGACGACATGCTGGGCGAGTATTCTATTCGATACTTTTGATTTAAAATTTGTTTCAATGTATTCTGGTTAAATAATTTTGCATGCTAAATAAATAACTTCCTCTTCTTTAATTTGGGTAAACTCGGCGTGGGTGTCATCAGAGTTGGCTATGAGAATAGGGCTAATGCTGTGGTTGATAATACTAAGGTTAGCAACAAATCGTATTTTGTACGGATCGAACCTACAGTTGCAAAAAGTTTTAAGAAAAAGTCTAATCATTTGCTCTGTTTATATCTTTTTGGAATTCCAGCATGAATAACTATTAATATCACTGCACCATCTAATAAGCACGTTTAAATGTTCAAGAGTTGTTTTAAATTCCAAACCAAAATATTGATAAGCAGTTGAAATAATTTATTTATAATAATTCATTATTAAATAATTATTAATGTGTTAACTGCATGCCAATATTTTGTTTGCTATTTGGCGTTTTACATGTTCAAGAATTGAATTCTTGTTGCATGATGATATTTTTGGAGTTATCTTGGTAATGACAATACTTTTTTATACACCATAACAATTTAAAGAGGTAGACTCTTGTCGGTATAGCTCTCTCCATCTCACTATATCCAGGGCCACCTCCTTGATTTCCTTATCCCTTAATTGGGCATGGCGAAAATATTGAATTTAGGGTATTACAAAGATATGTATATTTTTTTATGCAGGAAAAAGATAAAAACAACAGACTTAGTTTTTATATTTTTTTTATTTTTATAAAAAAAAATGATGTGGGAGTTATACACCTTCAGGTCTCTAAAAGCCTCTGGTTTCTACCTATTAGATTTCAGGATTTTCTAGGAGATAACAGGATTTCTATAGAATGGGCCTGTGCTCCAATACAATTGGGTATCCGAAACAGGGTTGATTGACATCAAAATTATCATACCCAAATATGGACTAATTTCTTCCTTACTTACATCAGTCCAACCAAGAGATCCTTTTTATATTTATTGCCATCATTTGCAGAATAGAGTCAGGGAATATATCCATAAAATAATCCCTTGGAATGTGCCTATTGTTGTAAACTTTCTTTACCTGCAGTGGCTGATCAAATGACCCCGGCATGCCAGTTGTCTAGCATTGTAGTCCATACACGCTGCCTATTTTGTACAGAAGCATAATTTGGTCTAGGCACTCTAGGTTATTATTATATGTGGATGGCTGGTCTATTAGTGTTGTTGTAGGGCTAGGTACTTCCATTATTTCATCTATCTCCATATCATCATCATAGGGTTCCAATGGAGGTGGAGCTTCTGAGACACCTTGGCTCGGACTCGGCACCGGGGACTCTGAGATAGGCTTAGGAGGAATACCCCGCCAGTTATATTTATTTACAGCAATTAAAATATCATATGCTCAGGCATATTATATTTTAAATGCTATAAATGTAGGTTGGTATTACTTCACATGATTAAATAAATACCATGATTTATATAATCAAGTTAGTAATACTAACACTAGTTAAGAACACTGGCATTTCCTTGGACTCTTTGTCTTGTAATGCTTCCTGGTCACATAAATTAATGGATGGCTCACCTGAAATAAGATTTCATTGTAAAAAAAAGGAATAATACTTTAAAAATATATTAAAAAATAAATTTGAAAAAATGAAAATATATACTCACGAAAAAAATAATCCTCTTCTGTATCTGCATGCTGAATTTGATTTAATTTTGCGTTGACCCAATCTTCGTCTTTCCATTCATTGTTGTCTAGCATAAAGCTGTCGGCGGATTGCTCGCTCTCTGAGGAGCTCGTGAGTCGTGAGCATATTGAGAGCTGTGTCTACGTGATATCTTCTAAAGAAGTCGAGAGTTTTTTTGATCTGCACGAATAAAATAACAACATGAACGAAAAAATGTGATTTATTAACGGTCTGAAGTATAATATTTCCCACACGGTGTTTATTAGCATCCTTATGCGGTCACAAGTACAATATTTCCCACAACTTTCAAAGTTCCAAAAATCACAAAAATACTGCCGTGATCACAAATATATCATTACGTGTATGTAATGCAACTCAAAGTCTATCGAAAACAACTATTCAATAACACTTACCGTATTTTTTCGCCACATAGTGAATTTTTTTAAAATATTTCGCACGTATTCAACATATTTTGATGAAACCAACTGACGTTTCTGACTTTGACATGTGTCAAACATGACATGTCTGCGTTTCGTTTCACGATTTTTTTTTTGGGCATAGATAAATCAATATAGTTTTTATATTTGACACTAAGAGGGATATAGCTACCTTCAGAGCGATAAGAGCATCGCAAAATATGGGTGGGAAATATACTCCATATGCCCAATTACGACATGACTTATACGACAGTTTTCCTTTTGTTTATCGTAACTTATCCTTGATCTTTCGCTTCCTCGCTTGCCTTCAATCTTGCCTTCTATGGAAGCATTACATGGAACCATCAAATTATGGCACTTTGATATTTTGTAATGGAAATAAATTCTTGTTTTAGCTAATTCAGCTGTCGGCAAAGGTATTCTGTTTGATAGACGGAATATGGATTCTGCCAAACAGATCAGTTCCGAAGAAAATGATAGCACAGTACAGATAAATACCTCAGCAGTAACGAAATACGAAACAGAAAACTCTAAATCTCTAATGAACTCCATAACCCAGGATAATTCGGCAACTGCAAGGGTTATTGATCAGACTGATTTAAAAGAATCAAAAGAATCTGTTAGGAGGTTGCATCCATCAGATCAATTGCATCGACATAAAGTACCTAGCAGTGATACAGTAGAGAAGGAAGCAATGAAATATTTTGCAACTCACAGGAATATTGATCTAACTGATTTTCCAGAATCAAAAGAATCTGTTAGGAGGTTGCATCCATCAGATCAATTGCATCAACATAAAGTACCCGGCAGTGATACAGTAGAGAAGGAAGCATTGAGACAAAGCTTTTCAGTAATGAATTTTGATGGCACAACACAATGTACAACAAGTGAGGTAAAGAGATTTTGAAAAGTAGCAGTTGCTCTGTAATACAATAACTAGCCAAGTACATGTTAAGGCACGCGCAATGTAGGGTTCCGTAACCTGTGATATAATGCGTATACAAAATGTCACAAAATTATATTTATTATATCTATATTTGACATAACTATTATATCTAAGTAATCAAAGGAAATTGTACGAAAGTTTACTTTTCCAATTGGATGTCTTAAGTTCGGCTATTACTCGTTTACTAATAATGTCTAGATCTAGATACTTTGCTGTGATAGTTCACTTTTAATTTCATTATATATACTACTGCCATGTATTTTTTTCTATACCCAGTAGCAATTGTTGAGCTGGCAGATGGGGAGGAGGTTTGCTACCTGTGTTTATTTTTGTTATTTTTTGCTGCCCTGTATATATAGACAAATAGTATTTTTCTTCCTGGAAAATAACGGGAAGCAAAATACAGTTTTACTCGCTCTACACGGGCCAGAGAAGACTTTCTTATATTTGTACAACGACGCGACGGTGGCAAATAAGCACCTGATGGTAAGCATACACCGTGCCTATGGACACTTGCGACTCCAGAGAAATTACAAGAGTGATGCCGAGTCTTTATTGATTTGAGGATTCGTTGTGTTGCCAGCTAGAGACATATGCACGTCCTTCACACTCAACACAACGTATCCTCGGGAGCTCTGGCGACCTTACTTGCCACCAAGAACACAACCCCAAAAAAGAAAGAGACACAATTTACTACGACAAATTGTGTCCCTTTCCGGTATGTGTGATAGCTATATCTATATATATATATAAAACATATGTATAATTTTTTAATTTGGAATTGTGTTGTCTTTTGTTTACTTATTGATTGAATAGTTTTTTCTGTAGGAGAATTTATTTATTTATTATTTATTTATTTATTTAGGATCACCAACAGACAATACATCATACAAAATCCAGAAGTATCTTAAGTAACATTTTAGTTTGATTTTCATCTAATTATAGGTAACCACAGCTTAAATTAGTATCTTGGAACATTCTACAACAAAGTTAAAAACTATAAGTTATACAATATCAAGAGAAGTATTCGTATAAAGGGAAACTAACATTTTGGATAACAACAAAAAAAACAATGAAACACACAAACAGACAGAAAGGTTTCGGAGACAGAAAAAAATGTAAAATATAAATATATAAAAGGGATAAAATACGTACAACAATTATTATTAGGGAACAGAAGTAAAAATAATACGGTGTTGCACGGTAGCAAAATTATTTCTTACTCGGGCGTGGCGCTTTGAATCCCTCACTACGCTTAGGATTCTATGCTCGGGATTCTATTCTAGACTATTGCTTTTCGTTTGGGATTCAACGCGCTAACCCTCGCTGAAATATTGTATTTTGCTTCCTTGTAATACAATCTACTATTTTTCATGATTTTATTATAGCGTTTTGTTGTATGTATATACCCAAACCAAGCTACAGCTTTATATTAGTAACGGTTACTAAGCTAAGCTGTGGACAGACGGACGGACATAGCGAAACTATAAAGGTTTATCGTTTACTACGCCACCTCAACTCAGCAATTTATAATTGAATATTTTTTTCAGTCTCATTTCATTGACACTATTAAATTTGTCAGTTCTTAATATTATATCAAAACATTCTATTTATTTATATTTTTAGCTGCTGGCAAAAGAAACCAGCCGGCTGGTCAGTCTATCACAAAAAAATATAACATGTTCAGACGGATAGACTGACCGATTGACTGGTCAATCTACCAGCAAAGCTTAACCACGAGCAGTAGAAAGGGCCCAAATCGTGAGGATATATTTTATATCACATTACTACAACTACATCTTATAAAACAAAGTCCCCCACCGCGTCTGCCTGTCTAAGATGTTACTCACTGATTCAGTAATACACGCGATGAAATCATTCACAACGATTTATTTAATTTAATGAGTAATAAAATTATTAAATCTGCCTTTTAGGACACATTACAATGGCTTTTATTAAAACAAGTCCCCTTTCGGGATCCCGCTCCGTACCAAGTTGGCCAAAGGGAGAAAGGACTCATGTACCCAGTGACTGAGCCTCTGTGGCGATTTGAAGGCTACGACGATTCAAAGTCAGTCGATATTCGATATGTTAGAAATGAATACAAGGATTGTGAAGGTCAGAAAATTCAGTGCATCGATGACACGTAAGTATCTCGAATTTACATTTTGGCATTATACTGAACTAGCTATTGCCCGCGACGTCGTCCGCGTCTTCGCTCCTATTGGTCGCAGCGTGATGTTTTATAGCCTAAAGCCTTCCTCGCTAAATGGACTATCTAACACAAAAACGCCGGCCCATCGCCTACAGCTTTATAAGGCACAGGTCCGCCCACATATGGAATACTGTTCTCATCTTTGGGCAGGGGCACCACAGTACCAGCTTCTCCCTCTGGACCGCATCCAACGGAGAGCGACTCGAATTGTCGGCTGCCAGCGGGTTTCGGAACGGCTTGACTCCTTGGCGCTGCGTAGAAATGTAGCCTCGCTCTGCATTTTCTACCGCATGTATTACGGGGAGTGCTCCGAGGAATTGTTCGGATTAATCCCTGCCGCTTCCTTCCGCCATCGCCCAACGCGACAAAATTTCCATCCTCACCACTTAGATGGTTGGCAGTCCTCAACTGTGCGTTTCTCCAGAAATTTCTTGCCTCGCACAGCTAAACTGTGGAATGAACTGTCGCCTGCGGTATTTCCGGACCGATTCGACCTTCAAACCTTCAAGAAAAGAGCGTACTCCCATCTTAAAGGCCGGCAACGCACTTACAACGCTTCTGGTGTTGCGAGTGTCCATGGGCGGCGCTAATCGCTTACCATCCGGCGATTCGTATGCTCGTTTGCCACCTATGTCATAAAAAAAAAAAAAAAAAATTCGAACCAGTAGTTCCTGAGATTAGAGAGTTCAAACAAATACACAAACTCATCAGCTTTATAATATTGCCTATTAATATTGCCTACCTATTAATATAATATTGCCTAGCGGCGCCTGTGCACCACGTGTTAAGCTCGGTTCTCCATACAAACGTAGTTTCGCTCTCATTTTAAAACGCCATGCTAGAATAACATTAAACTTACCAGCTACGGCATCAGCACAGCATAGCGATGACGCGATTTAGAGGATGCGACGGGGGGGAGGCCCGGCGCGGAGGGGGCACGCGGGCAGTGGAACGGCATGCGCAGTGTCAGCAACATGCAAACTGACCGAGTCGACATAAAACGTTGTATAGACAATAGAATCCGGCATATCTAGGTCGGAAATTAGTTTCTGTGGCTTGAAATTTCATACAAGACGTAAAAAACTCGCTGTATTTTTTTTCTATTACAATTTCTAGCAACAGAAACTAATTTCCGACCTATATATGGCGGCTCCCATTGTGTATATAAAGTTTTATGTTATTTCAGAAAGGCGTTTTAAAATGAGAACGAAACTACGTTTGTATGGAGAATCGAGTTCAGCCGAGCGTACTGGGGACTCTTAAGCAACGTTAGCCGTGGCCAACTTCTTGATGGGTGACCGCTTTGAGTGGTTACTAACTGAGCGCTCCTGTGCTCCCAAGCATCCACGTTAAGCCGTTGGTTCTGACTGCTGTCCATGACAGTAGTTTTTAAGCCAAATTAGAGGCCTTCGGGTGACTAATGGAGCCGGGTATGTCCTAAAACTATGGCCAAGACCACCGGAGGATGGGCAACAGCATCATCATCATACACTGTGATCGCCAACCCACAAACAACGCTTGTATCCGAAGAACTGTTCGATTATGATGCCCACGGCCGCTTTCTATCATCGCACTGCTCGCCGTCGGCAGGGCATTCATCCTTACACTGTAGAACCTAAATGGTCGCGTACGGTACGGTTTCAGAGGAACTTCCTCCCTTGGATGCTCCGGTTGTGGAATGAGCTCCCTGCCGACCTTTTCCCGAGGAACTACAGTATGGGATTCTTCAAGAAAAGAAAGAAAGAAAGAAATAAATTTATTCATGGCAATACAGAACAAAACACAAAAACATAATAACACATAAAACAGCCACGAAATGGCCCCAAATCAGCATGTGCTAGCCACAGGCTAGCGCTGGTCTTCCTCTGAGTGTATAATTTTTTAAAGGGTCGGCACGGACGCCTGCAATACCCCTGGAGTTGCAGGCGTCCATAGGCTGCGGTGACCGTTTACCATAAGGCGGGCCATACGCCTGTTTGCCACCGACGTGGTATTAAAAAAAAACATGCCAAGCATGGCGATTATGGCATTTACCCCCCATGAAATTGGGGCAGGCTTATGTCCAGCAGTGGACGTTCATCGGCTGGTGGAGTGACTAATAGCACTTCTAACATAGGTACAAGCTGCCCATTCACTTGACGACACTAATTCCAATAATGTCATAAGTTTTCCTCGTAGATGGTGAGTCAGATGGCAGTTGCTTTCGAAAATTCTAGTCCCGACGCCATTGAGATTAGGTTGCTTTTTCACCAGAGATTTGCTATGCTCCGTTGCTGTGGATGCGTTTAGATTCACCAATCATATTTATTGGTCCTTACTATGGGCCTCATAAGAAGGCTCAAAGTCACCCAAAGAGCAATGGAGAGAGCTATGTTAGGAGTTTCTCTGCGTGATCGCATCAGGAATGAGGCCATCCACAGCAGAACCAAAGTGACCGATATAGCCCTCCGAATCGCTAAAATGGCAGTGGCGGGGCACATTACACGTAGAACCCATGGCCGTTGGGGCAGAAAGGCTCTCGAGTGGCGACCACGTACCGGAAGGCGTAGCGTGGGCAGGCCCCCCACACGGTGGACCAATGACCTGGTAAAGGTCGCCGGTGTCCGCTGGATGCGGGTGGCGCAGAACCGGTCATTGTGGAAGTCTTTGGGGGAGGCCAATGATCAGCAGTGGACGTCTTTCGGCTGACATGATGATGATGTGTGTGTTTTAAGTAGCGTAGCTTACACATTCTCGCAGCATAGCTGCATAGCACATATCTTGTGGAAAGGCACCCTTAGGTAGCGGGCTTTGGGCATCCTGCGGGATGCAATGTAACTGTTGGATAACGCTAGGATGATGTTGATGTTGACTTAATAAAATGTGTGTTGGAATTTAAGCAAGAGGGGAGACATAGGGCATAGGGGACGGGCTGGTGGCAGGGACCTGCCTCTATTCCGTTCGTTTCTGATAGAGTTAATAGTAACTTAATTGTTACCCGATGTATTAAGTTTTATTATTACAGGGATTATAACCAACCTGTTTGCGTAACAGACCGTACATTGCCGTTATTTCTCGACATACATGCGCGCATGAAAGGTTTTGGGAGTTTCTGCGAAGTCGAGTACAGGAACTGTTTGAAGCGATATGAATTAACGGGAAAAGATTATGCTGATAGTTATGCTGAAGGTAAATATTGGCCAGGTACCTACCTAATAATTTGGAATTTCGAAGGTATCACTCAATACTGTAAACATATGTTAACTTTCATATTATAACTAATAACATTTGTGGGTATATCCGTTGATTACAATAAGGTTCCGTAATTGCAGAATGATCTAAGTAATTTACATTAAATGTTGAAGGTATTTACTTTTTACCCTTTTCTAATTTGCCCTCTACAATACGACTTTCCTCTGAAGGAAAGTATAAAATACTTTGAATCACGTGAATTTGGGTCATTCTACGATTGGGTTCACTAGGCGTAAGACGTCTGTTATTGTGGTTTTAAATTTAATAGGTGGTACCTACGTGTAAAGTGATATCTAATAAATTATTGTCATTGAAACGTCTCCAGCTATTATTCCAACTTCCATCACCGAGTGTTATCACATAAATGTCGCCGATACTGTCTTCTTTTGTGTATCGAATTGGAATAAAAGATTTTCCTGTCTGTTTTAAGCTACAGCGCCTTCTTGGGTTAGCTGGGGTAAAGCGGTTCGATCTAGTAAGCTGTCAGAATCAACAACTGTTATTCGATTCACTATCGCTTCTTTGCTGCGCGCCTACATTTAAATGAGTACAGTATTTTTTTGTATGATTAGATTTTAGATTAGAGTTATTTATTTCACAATATACAATGTCACTTAAAATTACACATAGTCAATTGAAATGAATTTATATTGTGATCGTCAGTTTTTTAAACATTGTCAAATTATACATTTATCATAATAATATGGTATGGGAACTTCGTCAAAGTTTGCCAATTTCCGATACAAGAGAAGAGAATACGAGTAGTCATGTCAAAAAATTTACCTACTTATTTAATTTTCTGGTCGGAATGCGACACCAATTAACGGCTTAAAAAGATTCACTCCTTTTTTGTCACAATTTGTATAGTTAAGTTGAGGTTTCTGGGGTATCTGAAAGGAGATGATGGCAGTGACAGTATATAACCACATACCTTTAGAGCTTAAGAGGGCGCAGTACGCTCGGTCTGGCTCGGTTCTCCATACAAACGTATTTACCCTCTCATTTTAAAACGACATGCTAGAATAACATGAAAATTTGTATACACAATGGGATCCGGTATATCTAGGTCGGACCATAGTTTCTGTTGCTAGAAATTGTAAAAGAAAAAAAATACAGCGGCTTTTTGAGTTTTTTACGGCTTGTATGAAAACCTTAATAATCGCTGTATTTTTTCTCCATTATAATTTCAAGCAACAGAAACTATGGTCCGACCTAGATATGCCGGATCCCATTGTGTATACAAAGTTTCATGTTATTCTAGCCTGGCGTTTTAAAATGAGAGCATAAATACGTTTATATGGAGAACCGAACGTACTGCGCAGTGTTAAGAATATAAAGAAAGAATCGTTTTTCTATAACAAACTAAAGAAGTTCCTGGTTGACAACTCGTTTTACAATATGAAGGAGTATCTTAGTCATAAGGTTTAATTTTGTTAGTGTGTAATTTAAGTCCTAGATAAGTACTTTAAAATATTGCTGTGCCCTGACGGGGTTTATGCTGGAACATTTAACTAATTATAAGATCTTGTAAAACCCATGAAATACAATAAATAAATGAATATGAACTCTGAATTTAAATTTAGATAGTAGTGTTGGGCAATCTATATCTCCAACGTAAAGTTTTAGCTAAAAATATTAAATCAAGTGCGTTTCGTCTGTTTTCTAGGGTTTTTTTTATATATTACTACGATAGTGGCAAAAAAGCTTACGGCCTGCCTGATGGTAAGCAGACACCGTAGCCTATGGACACTTGCGACTCCAGAGAAATCACAAGTGGTATTCATTTTAAACAATTTTAGACGTGCATGGTCACCTTTAATCCTTCTAGTAACATTCTGTCTAGGATTCTTTCTATTCTAGACACAATCACGTACGGTAAGCTCCATAGTCGATATAGCCCCATAACTGACAAAACTGACGGGTTTTTTTTTTCAGATTACTTGGAATTCTTACATTACGGATGGTGTATACAGTGCGATTCAGATCAGCGTTGTAATGCATAATGTTTGACAGATTACTTATTCAGGAGCAGTCAACATGAATATTCAAATTAGTAATGTGGTTTCAAATATATGTATATTTTGCAACTAATATAACACTTAGTTTTCAATTGAAATGTGGATTGGGTTCCGCATAATAAAATAGGAACACATAACAACACACAGTACAACTATCCTTCACCTTAATTCCTATGAATTTCTACTACGTACAATAAATACTCATGAATTATAATAAAAAGATATGATTTTTTTTCTTGTAGTTTGATTTTTAACTATTAATGTTATCTCGCTCTTTTTTGGTACTAGGATTTTATTACCGACTGTACGTTTTTCCATAGTCATCATCTCATCATCTTCTCGTTGAGAAAGTTCCAATGAGTTAAATCACGACGGGCTTACCTTACGTACCTAGCTTCGGAGTTGATATTTCCATCTCCTGCCTTCATCATCTGATCTGCTCGGTGCATAATATTGCAGTGTCGCCAAACTTGGCAAATGGAATAATATTCTAAGGAAATAGTACAGAAGCACCTTGTATTTTAACAGCTCAAAAAAAACTAATTAGAATATTAGTTAACATCAAGGCAACAGATAGTTGTAAACCACATTTTTCTAAACACAAAATACTAACTGTTCCAAGTATATACATTCTGGAAATCTGGAAATTTGACAGAAAAATTCCTGAATTCTACGCCAAACGAGAGAATGTATGTGAAAGGTTACGCTTTAGAAATAAGTTAATGCTACCTTCCTGTAGACTCAAATTGTATTTATCTGGTCCCCTTGTCATGTCAATCAAAATCTATAATAAGCTGCCTGAAGTGATTAAACAACAAACTAAAGACTCAACATTCGTAAACAAACTAAAGCAGTTTTTAAGCACAAAGTCTTACTACACAGTGCAGGAGTATTTAAATGATAATCAGAGATAAATTAAAAAAGTAGTGATGTAATTGTAATGTTTAGATTAATCCTTTAGATTGTATACTTATAGAATAGCAAATGTCCTAACACTATAATTGTTGTGCCCAACAGGGTACATAATGTGAAAGTAATTATAACCTTATACCAGCTGTAAAACCATTATGTGCATTAAAGTATTGAGTATTGAACTTCATAAGTATGTCAAATTTCAGCTCAATCGGTTGACGATAACTTGTTGCAAGTTTTACATACAAATATTTTTTTGAAATATTGATTGAATCCCGCCATTCGGATAATTAAAAGTGCCTACAAATTTTACTACACAGTCAAAATAATGCCAATTGTTTTTTTGGACTGTCTTATATAAATATACATCCTGCAACAGATCAGTAGGTAGCGAAATCTTCGGCCCGAATATATATATATTTTTTTTATTTAGGAAATGAAAAATATATTTCACTATCATTAAAAAGTCGGCAAACTATGACGTTTAGTGGCGAGAAACCAATCTAATCCAACCTCTTTAAACCTTTGAACGCCAAGAGCCTATAAAGTGGGCAATTGTCGTCGTGCCCACCACGCCAAAAACCACTAAAAAGGTCGGAGTGAAGGTGTACTTTGATCATGAAAAAAATCAATTATGAATTGTATTTATTAGTTTTAATTGGTTTAAACGTTGCATCAATTTTTGATACCTTGGCGTCTGAGTGATCACTTCATTCAAACATGATGGCGTTCAAAGGGTTAATCTTGACCAAGAGAAATAATCTTAGTAACTTCCTTTGGAAAGTTATTACAAAATGGCGGCGATTAATAGTAGTACTCATATGTCACACAAGGATAATCAAGCAGTAACAACCACAAAGCTCTTACGAATATATTCCCTTTAATATAGAATGATAAAACCCGGAAAGTACCCCATCTGTTGTACTTAATTGGCAACATTAATCACTGAGACGACTTTTTAGTATGTGAAAAGGCGTAAGAGATTATAAAACCTAATGTTGGTACGTCGTATTTTAACAGTCTTTTGGAATTTAAAATTGCAATTGGTGCAAAAGCAGGCCCTTCCCACTTTGGCTAAACACGGTTCTCACTCGTTACACCTCCGGGGTGTAGATTCACGCGAACGCGGCTGACACCGCCATCAGTGACACTGCTGTTCGCACACAGTCGCGTCCTTAATAATACCAACAGATCCGTAGTGTTAAGCAAGATGATTTTTCATATAGTGGTCTCATTGAATCCTTATGGTTAACCAGGATGAGTTAGAAAGGGACAGGTAGTAAGATCATTTTCAAAAGGTCAAATCCCATATAATCCAAAACGTCACGTTCATTACAATTTGCAGTTATTTATGAAAGCGGAGACACTGACAGGTGAAGACCCGTCAGATATCACTTCTCTGTCTCTCTCAAACTTACTGATTTGTGCATTAGTCAGAATAGATCAGATGTACAGAAATCGTTCAACTTAAATGAGCGGATCTGATTTACTCTAATATCTGTTGTCGCGTCGCTTAGCCGGTGTTATCACTGTCAGTGTCGCAAAAAACGCGACAACTTCTGGCCGACTGAATACGTATTAAAATAAAATACAAATACTCTTTTTTGCACACCTTAACAAATGAAACAGTTATAAATAGAAACATACAGCGAAATGATACAAGGTGCTGCAATACCTACCTACAGTTAAGTGGGATGGCATGATTTTTTTTGATGAGTGGTAGGTATAGATAGCAAAGAAACAGTTCTACTAGAACTTAAACATGAGTCATGTTTCTTCTTCTTCTCGTGTCGACGGTTTCTACTTCTGGCTTAGATCGAATGGGACCAGAAGCTGTTGATAGCTGAAGCCCTGTCTGTCGCGTCACGAAGGTCTTGCTCGGAGCAGGAATACGGGTAAGATAACATACGCCTCATAGTTTTTGAAGCCGTCCCGCACACGCACCGAGCGTTCGACCCGCTTATAAAACGGGGCATTAGGATGCCCCGTTTTATAAGGTTCTCCTTACAGCGGTTGACCTGGGAGCGCATCTATTTAAGGATCTGCAGGCAGGCCGCGGTTGTTTGTGCCCAGCGGCAAGCTCTTCAGCAGTACGTAAAAACTACACACACAGTGCGTACGGTGCGTCGTTGGCGCTGATGCACTCGACCTGAGGAAGAATTCCTTGAGAGTTCGAAACATGTCGCCCCGAGTGACAGTTCATACGTGAGTTTTAAAATTTTAGTGATATGATATTAGTCTACTTTATCATAGAATTATGCAAAATAACACCTGATTCAATCAATATAAATTGTCTGTCTATAAAAATGTTCTTATAAAACTGCCGTTCAATCAAAACTCCACAGGCACCATTTGTTGCGGAACTGTCATAAATCTTCAGGTGCCACAGACTACTGAGGCAGCCATTTCACTCGTGATATTCTCGTTAAATTATTTAATATTAGCCTGCTAGCATTATAGTAAATGTGCATATCTGCTTTTAATAGAAAATGCCATCTGGAATTACGCCCACCATTTGTACAATTACATTTTATGCAATAAAGTTTACTTACATAAATAAATAGGTACTCAGTTTTTGTCAAAAACGGCATTCTTGCTGCAAGCTTTTATTGCTGACTGTGCCTATAATTTTAACCGACTTCAAAAAAGGAGGAGGTTCTCATTTTTTTATGTTTGTTATGTAGTTTCGATTGGGTGAACCGATTTTGATGATTCTTTTTTTATTTGCATCACATTTCAATTTGGTGCAGTTCTAACAATGACATCCGTGATAAAACCATAGTTCATCATCATCCTCCTACCGTTATTCCCAGTACAGTTGTATCCTGAAGGATGCCTGGGGTCCGCTACCTAATCCCAAGAATTGGCGTAGGCACTAGTTTTTACGGAAGCGACAGCCATCTGACCTTCAAACCCGAGGGGGAAACTAGACCTTATTGGGATTAGGCTTGTCAAGTGAGTGGGCAACTTGACTGTTAGAAATTCTCAAGCCGCCCGGAGGCTTCTAACTTGGCTTAACGACTGCTATCATAGACAGCAACCGGGATCAATATCTTAACGTGCCTTCCAAAGCACGGGAGCGCTCAGTTAGTAAAGCGGTCACCCATCCAAGAACTGACCTCGTCCGATATTGCTTAACCTCGCAATACCGCACGCGGTACGCGGGCGCCGCTGGGCCACGAACGCTCCTTATAAAACCATAGTTTTAGTTCTTAAATTTACATTAAGTATGTGCACGACAAATGAACAACAAACTCGGTTCAAGTCGGTTTTTTTTTGTAAAAAAAAATCGTTTATTTACAGGCATCTTGTCATCAATTACTCGTTTTAAGACGGTTCCAATGAGCCCGAATACGACTAGTTTATTTTGTGTACCTAGTTTAGTACATTCAGCACCGGGAACCCGATTGTCGGGTACTCTGTTCGTAGCTGCTACGGGCTACATACGGAGAATACATGGCTACGCATACGAGCGTAGCGCATATATTTACAGTATTTACAATCGATTGCATGATGACATTAAATAATTGCCAGTTAATTTATTTAAAACTAGATTAAAAAAATGGCTGATACAGGAAAGTTTTTACAGCGTCAATGATTATTTTAAATATTATAGATATTGAAATATTTTATATAGGCTTAAGTAATTACATTTTATCTTATAGCTTGTTGATATAGTAATTTTCAAATGTGTTGTGAATATTAATTTATGCTCTTTGACTTGTGTTCTTTTTGCATGCCAGCTACTGGTGAAATGTGTGTTCCATTGCTTATGTAAACCACCTTTTCTATACCATGTTTTATGCAAAATAAATTCCTTATGACTTACTTATGACTTATAAAGTCAGTCATCGGATCGGCTTGATGGTATCACAATATTGCATTGTCACCGAATTTACGTAAGTATGCCAAACTTTTGCTCAATCGGTTCAAGATCTGGTCTCAAATTCAGTTTTAAGATTTGACCGACACAGACAGCACACCTGGTCGGTTACCTGACACCACGAAGCTGCGTAACTCACCGCAGTTGTAGTGTTTATTAGTAGTGCTAGTTTTTAATTTATATTTTTTGTATGTACCTATGTTAGTTATAAGGTATTTATCTATGGGCCTTTGTTGCCTGAAAATAAATAATTGTATCATTATTATTATTATAGCAGTAGTAACAGGGAAAGTTAAATAAAAGCTTGTAAAATAGTACATTATTTAACGAGGGGCGTAAGCGGAAAATCGCAAACGAGTCTATCAGAAGCCCGACGCCAAAGTCGGAGGGCTTTTGATGACTCGAGTATGCAATATTCATACGCCTGAGTTAATCACAATGTTATTCATCGCATTTGCGAGGAAATAAATAACTCCAGCACCAATCCAAATTCACGAAATCGATAACTTCCCCGACTAATTCGTATGAGTGCATAATCGCTGGGGCGTCCTTGTGAGAGAAAAGCGCAGCTTCAATTTTTTTTTAATGCCACGTCGGTGTCTTACAAGCTTACGGCCTGCCTGATGGTAAGTGGTCACCGCAGCCTATGGACGCCTGCAACTCCAGGGATGTCACATGCGCGTTGCCGACACTTTAAAAATTTATACACTCTTTCAACAGTTTCAACCAATCACAAAGCAGTATTCTTGCTGCGCACGACCAACTAGATTTTTCACCTTTAGTATTTTAACATATCACAAAGCAGTATTCTTGTGGAGCGCGGCCAACTAGATTTTTTAAACCAATCAGATGACACAAACTCATAACTCCCTAGGGAGTTATGAAAATCCATAACTCCCACGGGAGAAAAATCGGCTTTAACTGTTCTATACGCTTACGTGCAAAAAGAACCTTTACTTTTTTGTATTTCATCATTATAACCCCGACCAACCTTTATCACGGCGACTGGAGAAAGGAAAAACCGGCTAGTGAGAGCCTGGGTCGTAAGATCTCAAGTGGCAGTGGCGGTACGGCCTTAAAAGCCCAAAAGCCTGGCTTGCGTTACTAAATTAGCAAAAACCAAATATATGTACGACTAATTCTTTTATCCACTTCAAACTAAATTAAAATCCGCGCGGTCGGGGTAGTAGTACAAAATTCAACCGTAGCAAGTGGCGCTACTGCCGCGCGAACCGAGCGGTCTTAACACGATAGAGTTGAGACACGGGCTAGTCATCTCGCTCGCACGCGCGGGCTTGCAAGCGGGCTTTAATGCTGATATCTTTTTTCTCTTTCTTATCTATGAAAACTGCTACAAAACGAGAGATACGTATCTATAGCTAGATCTAGCAAATAGTTTGTGACTAGAAGCCCGGCTTTCGACGTGAAGTTATCAACAGATGTTAGTCAAATGCGATTTTCGCGCGTGCGCGTTCATGACTGGATGGATTGTGATGCTAACTTCATTGATTACAATTATGTACATTACTTGAAACGGAACAATTTGTTTGATTGGATAGTGTTTTGTATTAAAAAGTTTATTAAAGTGGAAAGTGACGATGGATGAAGTTGTTCCGTGCACTAAAGAAGCAACTTATTTTTTCACCGAAACCTATGCCTGACTTGAGTATTTCTCAGATAAGCAAGTCACATAAACGACAATTTCAAAGATCGGTGCGATTGCTGAGATGTCTGTACAATTTTATCTAGTAATAGCATGCCTTCAGTGTGTTTTGTTGGTCTGTCCTGTCTACGCCACACCAGTTAGTGATAAAGTGATAATGAAGATTTACTAGTATGGTAATCTGGCAAGGTGTCAAGGTAGTAGATAGATTTAATGATATTGTGTGTGAAAAAAAATACAAAAATGTATCCCTCGGCTTGCCCTTCTTTGCAACCCTAGGCACGCCACTGTCAAGTGGCTGACATAAATAGTCAATCTTTAGAGCGAATAGGCAAGATCTTAAACAAATTCAAACATTGTATTAATCTTGTGTAAATATTGTAGATAGGTATTTCATACGATAAAACAGTACCTTTAAATTGCTGTAACTCTGTTGCTTTAGCTGCTCTTTCTCCAACTGTTGCGGCGTAAGAACTGCAAATAAAAAAAAAACATTATTTTCCAGGGAACGATATCGACGTGTAATAAAACTTTGGTTACTTATATCTGAAGAAAACAGCTGGGTAGTTTATTGAAAATCCCTTTTGCAATAACCGTACCCACGGCTATGCTACATGGAGGAATCATGCCGATCGAAAGGCTTCATAAGGATTATTTTTTGCTAAATAACATAGTGTCAGAAATATAATTAAAACATGATAAAGCTACAGCGTAATTTTTTTCTCGTGTAGCCGGCTCGATTCCCGGTGCAACCATGTAATTATTAAAAAATCTATCAATGCAGTTTAAATAGTTATTTTAAATTTAAATAATGTCTTTATTCATTAAAATGTTCCATCTACAATAATTCAAGGTACTTTCCCTCTATGTGGCATAGCCGTGGGACGCCCTATATATTGGGAATTCTAGATCACATTAATTGTTGAATGATTTTCATAATGCCACAGCAATAAATTAATACAATCCATAATAAACTCAAGTTTTCTTTGGACTAGATTGTATATTTTAGTTTATTTCTTACTCAAATTTTATTTTAAAGTGTTCTATATGTATCTACATAAGTTGTGAAAAAAATCAGAATCAGCGGTAGAGTCGATAGGTATCCTATATTCGGATATCTATCGATTTCTTCTAAAAGTCAAAAGCGAGACTTTCATTTTAGAAGACCTTCTTCAAAATATATCGTAAACACATTATGTTGCAATTGTTTCACATCAACACACTCATGGCGTCCAAAAAATAAAACAATACGGACGAAAGACATGTGCAGTCGAGGAATGAAAAGTTTCGTCACTTTTCGACTCTATTTTAATGGAGTTAAGGTCGATAGGTGACGAACCTCCTCGACTATTCGCAAATAACTTGTTCAGAGAAACGATATCTCAAGGTTGTGATAGCCAAATATTTCCAATATGTACCTGAAGATTCACATTTAACGTGACTTATGTGCATTGTTCTTTTGACAGCTGTAATTCTCGTGCAACAAACATCAAATATGCTATAATATGACAGCTTTCAAAAGAACAGCTCGTTGTAAGTTAATGCATTTTTCTAGATAATCTTCTTTATTTCCATATTTAGTATTTTTTTTCATTTAGATAATAATTTACAACTCGCCCACAACACACAACTAACAATTTTAATTCAATTTTACTAATAAGGCAAATTACAAAGAGAATTTTGAACAAAACTTATCCTGTATTCCAACAAAGACTGTCGCTGTTAGTTCAGGATTTACGAATGGAACGACTTCGCTAGAAAATTGTTGAAGTCTTTCGTTTGATACTCCTTTACGTTGAGTGTCACAGCTTAAAGCATCGATAAACAACAACAAACAATGTCAGGTTCCGACACATTAAAAGTATTAAAATATAGTGCAACGGGTCACTCACGTCTTTAAGGTTGAATATAGGTAAACTAAGACTTCGAAACATGTCAGCCGATTAAACTACCACCTCTGTATCTATCGCAAATTACTTAGTGCAACCCACCCCTTAATTGGTAGTAATACTTCATTATTATCATATCAGCCGAAGGTCGTCCACTGCTGTACATACGCCCCTCAAGAGTACTACAATGACCGGTCCTGTGCCACCTGCATTCAGTGAACTCCGGCGATCTTTACCAGAAGTACTTAGTATGAATAAAAAGCATTTTTGTACCGTGTGCTTACGCTGATTTAATCTGCGACTGAACTCCACTCGCGAATCGCTTTTACCCAGCTCCGTATTCCGATAGTACTTCGTCCTGGCTATTCAGATAGATAGATGCCTAATTGAATACAGTCATCGCACACATGGAGTTTGGAGTGGAGATCACGGCTGTGCAAGTGTACGGCTCGTTAGACTGATGACATTAAATGAGAATTGCAGGCTATTCAGGCTTGCGAGGGCTTAGTAACGAGGTACCTAAATACTAGTGTTATTTTATTGAGGGTTGACGTAAGACACCACACTGTAACACGATTAAAGACTTTCTACGTCTCTAACAATTAACACTAGTGACACTGTGAGTGTAGACTTCGCATTTTATTTCTAATTTCAAAATTTCCAAAAACTGACACGACAAGATAATGCTATATAATTTTCGAAACCGATCACAAAATTTCACTAGAATCAGATGAGAAAGGCCCGTAGAGGAGAACAACCGGAAATCCGGACACGGACATCTAGACATCCAGACGTACGAAATCATTTTTGTCGAAGCTGAAGCGGAGACCGTTTCACTTGGTCGAATATTGAATTCGTGTTCTTGCTGTCACCTATTAGAGTTATTATGAGGTAAGATTGAAAGTGCCATGTATTGGAGTAGGGTCGTGGGTTGAGATATTTACCTTATTCGTTCCTCTGTGGACCTCAAAAACTCACGTATAGATTTCAAAAGGGGGTACGATACATACTCGTAACATTAAAGATTATCAGTGTTGTTGCAAAGTTAGATGATGAAAATTTGGTAATACACACCTTTAGGTAAAAGAGAGCGTAAATGCGCATTGAAGCACGCGACGAAGCCCGCGTCCGTCAAAATGTACGTACGGAAATCCAATGAATTTGGCTACTTTGGATACGCGGCATGCCTAATATAATCTTAACAATGTTGTTAGGCCTCCCTGGAAAACCGAGTGGGAAACGCCCAGTCGGCCGCCCCAGATACCGTTGGGCCAATGCTGTGGAGGTCGATCTATACGAGCTTCAAGTTGACTCGTGGAAGGAAATGACGCACGATCGGGATCAGTGGCGTGCACTCGTATTGGAGGCCAAGACACACTCTGGGTCGCTGCGCCAGAGGAGTAAGTAAGTAAGAAGAGGAGACAACAATAAACAATTGGTAAAATATAAACGAGACACAAAATCTGTGAAAATCATGCAATCAGAAAAAAAGCTGAAATGACACAAAGTACCCACCACCCCATTAATACCCAGCGCAAAAGAGCTTTTCGTGTTTCAAAGTAAAAAATGTCAAAGACTTTTGCGGCCCCGATACGGGATTTTATTCAAAGCCCAGAGCCAAATTTCGGGCTTTTTTAAAATAAAAATGCATTTTTTTCAATGAAATTGTAATGAAGTGACATATAATATTTTAATTAATTTGTTAAATTTTACATGTCTAGTATAAGCAGCTGCACATTTTGAGGCTTCCGTAGCCAAAATGACGAAAACGGAACCCTTATTTATAGCTTCGGCATGTCTGTCCGTGCGTAGGTCACAGCTGATTCACTCGTAGACTATATGCTCTACAATTATGAAATTTAATAGGAAATTGTATTCTATGCACCGCTATAAAAACTGATGTGAACATACAAAAAATATGTTAACTTAGCGGGAGCACCCAATACATGTAACTGAGTACGAAAATAAAAACAGAGATGATGAAAAAATAAATCGATAACCGACGAGAATTATAAATAGTACTTCGATATAACTCGGGACCTTCGCCTTCATAGGCAGAGGTGCTACCAATAAGCCGAAGTAGTCGGCAGAACGTAATAATATGTTAATTTTAGATAAATCTTTAATCCAACTATATTAATATTGTAATGCGAAAGTTTAGATGTTTGAGTGTTAGGATGTTTGTTGCTCAATCACGCAAAAACGGCTAAACAGATAATGATGAAACTTCATATACATGTAGTCTGTAGCTTGGATTAACATTATAGAATAGGGAGCAGGATTATGTGGACGAAGTCGCGGGCAAAAGCTGTAAGAAAGTAATGTGTTATTACTAATAAATAATATCTATGTCTAATTGTCTATGGCTGTGTCTATAAGACAGTATGTATCTCATTGCGTAGTAAGCTTAGTACAAACCTTGTTTATTGTGGGACTAGGTAGATTTGTGTAAGACTGTCCACAAATATTGATTTATGTAAATCTCCGCCTAGTACCCCTAGAGCAAGCTTTTCTTTGTTTGTGACTTGGTCCATTTTGTGTAAGTGTTCGCAAATATTATTAATTTAATCCCCTTGGCATCACAACACGCTCGTTTGGGAACAAATGATTGAATGATCAAATGAATGAATGAATCTTATATACTCTATGTGAGTCGGCTTTGATTAGCTCACACAAACGACCGTTAGTCCCGTGGGATACCATTGGGATTAATTAAGTCCGACTGTACTGTCTAATTCTAAAATGACGTAGCTTCTGCGCCTAGCCGTCTAATATCCATTATTTTGTACCTTATGAAGTGGAGATAGGGTTGAATGCGTGTGTATCAGAGACGTCGTCTGCGGCCCTAAGATGTTTTCGTGAAACTAGTCGGATTATTACATGGTATATTGAAGGTATTGTGTCGCCGGCAAGGTCTATAAATCCGCAGCTTAATTGCGAAAAGGCGCCGACTGCCGACAGTTTTATTTAATGTAGATTAGTGTTTAGATGGCGGTCAAGTTACATGGCATTTGAAACGGGGACCGTTTTCATTAACTCATTCAAGGCTTATGACAACGTCATGTCATGCTTCTACGTGCGGTTTTTGCTGCAAAGCGAAAAAATGCTACTACGCGACAAAGCGAAGCACATCTAGCTTTCGCTAACTCGAAATGGTTGAATAATAGTTGAAATTAACTGATCTCGGAATGTAAGCATCGTAAGGCAATTGATCTAATCGCAAAAGGTCTAGTTTCCTCGTTTCGTAGTTCAGATGGCAGTCGCTTTTTGTAAAGTAGCGCTTACGCCAAGTCTCGTTATTAGGCGCCACAAAACGAATCCCGCGCTCCTTAATAAGATTCAACCAGCTGGAAAGCGCTACGATGATACTTTTTATTACAGTCAACTACAATGAAAAATTCCAACCACAGCATCTATTAATCTAAAAACAAGACTCAATAAACGTTATGAGTTACCATACCACCACTGCAAAAGCCTAAGTATCAAGCATAAAAAAACTACTTACGTCCTTTTAAACTAGGCGTACTAACGCTTACATCCAAAAGAGCTTCTGTTTGTATGAAGTTCAATAGCTGATACGACTTTACTCAATTGAAATGGTGAGCACTTGGATCCAAAAGGGCGTAAGTGTGTACATGGTTGATGAGTTTATGAAACGTTGTGGATACGTGATACGTAGTATGTGGAGCATCCAACGCATGACAATGCAGGGACTATTCCGAGGTATTTATATTGTGTGACTAGGTTCGGTTTGTGGCTTTGCCTGTTTTCTCGTAGACAAAGATATAAGGAATCTGACAAATGAAACGCTTAATAATAGAACGAATGAATCTCATGTTTTTTGTGGGTTACAGTCATGTTTAGAACTCTTTGGGAGTTATAACGACTGCTCATCTGCTTGTGATGAGTACAGAAGTATCGTTGTCTTCACTATATAGAGTACAAATGTAGCTACACTCGGAATAGAACTGGACCCGAAGTCGCTATCACTTTAGTGTTAAATGATTGACAAGTATAGTTTATGTTTTTATTAGTCATTGTCGAAGGTCAGAATGAAAACGGGAAGTACCGTAAAATGGGGTGAGTAGGGACAAAACTGACATTCAAACCTCGATAACATTTTATTTTTACATATGCAAACTGAATGGTGTATGTAGTAAGTGTTCCGGACGTTTGTATTGTAGTTTTTAATTTGGGTAGTTCCATTTCATAACTTTGACGATAATCAGGAAATCCCACTTCACCCCGTAGTCCCTCGTAATTAGGGAGAGATGGGATTTCATACAAGTGATTTTTGAAGATTATTGGATCGTTTTTTTTTATATTGAGTATTACTATAGCTCCATTTTAAAATTGTAATATATTATTTTTGTAGCAGTAGCCTTAAAATCCTATCTCACCCCCTTTTCATCCCTTCTCTCCCTATTCACCCCATTTTACGGTATTTTACCATTTGACATGACAGATTTTAAATAATACGCCAAATAAGAAAAATAATCATCATAATTTTTACAATATATTTTTTTAATGATTCACGTTTCGTTGGGTCTAGACGTATTTCGAGTCTATTCGATGTGAAATAATTGTGCACTACATCTGTAATTACTATTAAGTCATCCACGTTAATCAAATTATGATCAACTGACAGTCAACATGTCAAAATTGAAACTGAAAGGTTTGAAACACGAGTGTAACCATGTTTAAATGAGTATAATTATACAGCAATGTAATTCAATTTAATTTGAGAAGTTGGTGCCGTTAAAAGAAGCCTACGTCTTCTAAGGTAGATGTCGCTGTACGCCTCCCTAAGGCGTTATAAGAGGAAACTAGTGAAGGATTTCGTGCCTGCTCTTGTACGGTTCCGATAGCTCAGTGGCTAGAGAGATTCGCGGCGTATGCCAGATGTCGCAGGTTCATTTTCTGCTCGGAGCACGAAATTTTTCAATTTATCCCTTTAATTTGAAATTTATAATTTTACTGCTCAAAACGCACAAAGCGGGCGCGGCGCGGTGCGGGGCGGAGGCGGTTTTGAAATTTTGATCTTTCCGAAACTGTCGACTGTCGATAGTGTGAATTACTGCTTCATATGTCACACACGGCGCCTTCGCTCCGCTATCCCGCGCGGTTTTTTGGTGCGACGCACCGCATTCGCTCTACCGCAAAACCACCTAAGCCCTGCAACGACGCTGCGCCGCGTCTGTACGTTTCAAACTAACATGTAATTTAACTGAAATAATCCTTTACTTAATTGTGAACACTGGAAAATTTTAGTTTATAAATATACTTCTTTGAGAGCGTCGACGGGTTCGTTAATTTTGTATTCATTACTTAATGCCCCATCGGATCCTTATAATTTGTTCAGTATTATTTTCTCAGTGATAAATACTGCCTATTAATTTAGAGACAAAAGCGCTTTGATTTACTTCGAGACTCCTTACAATTTGAGTGTCTGGTTAAGAATGAGTCGTTATTTACTCGATCGATTTTAATCTGACTTAATTTGCATTTTGTTTGTGTACAGATGTTGTAATCAGAGAGTTCTGGACTGCCTATCTACAATATGCAAACAATACTCCTTACAATTTGAGTGTCTGGTTAAGAATGAGTCATTATTAACTCGATCGATTTTAATCTGACTTTATTTGCACTTTGTGTACAGCGGGCCTGTGATTGTTGCCATTTTACTTATCGTCGTGGATAAGACATTCGTCACGTTCCACGGCTAGCACAAGACGGCGCGCGAGCTATATAGCGCGCGAGATAGACTATCCGTCTCTTTCCGTGTGTACCGATTAAATAGAGGCGGATAGTCTATCTCGCGCGCGATATAGCTCGCGCGCTGTCTTGTGCTAACTGTGCTGACAAATACGCGAGTGCAAGAGTGACGGGCATCTTATCCACGACGAAAATAGCGACCATCATACGCCCGCTAATGTTGTAATCAGAGAGTTAAGTTCATCAACATCATCATCATCATCAGCTGAAGGACATACACTGCTAGACATATGCCTGCTCCAAAGAGTTCCTAAATGACCGGTCCTGCGCCGCCCGCATCCAGTGGACACGCGAACCTGCCATGGCTGGAGAATTAAGTTATATCAACGTAATATGGCTAAAATCTATAAGGACTTTCTATGGACAATATCGATTGTGCTCAAATTAATACCTGCTTACAATATAATAACAAACAAATCCTCTTTATTGTTCTTCAAAGCCGGCGCAAGACTGGTCATTGTGGATACCCTTAGGCCTTTGTGCAGCAGTGGACGCCGCCCAGCTGACATAATGATAAATTTAGATAAAATTTGGTACCAAGTTAGCTAATATGGGTATTGGAGAAGGATAACGAATACCTACTTTTATCCGATATGTTTCCTATTTAGGGTGAAATGGGGATGAAAACGAAGTTCCCGAGTGGCATCATAACGAATTTCAAATAAAAGAGAAAAATAGAAAAATATCATGCTCCGAGCAGGATTCCAACCTGCGACATCTGGCATACGCGGCCAATCGTTCTAGCCTCTGAGCTATCGGTACAACCAAGCTCGTGCACGAAATCCTGCACTAGTTCCCTCTTTCAACGCCACGCCGACGGCCGCGTATGATGTCACAGGTTCGAATCCTGCTCGGAGCATTAATTTTTTCAAATTTTCCCTTTAATTTGAAATTTTGAATTTTCGTTAGCAGCGTTACTGCTTTAAATGGTAATGTTAAAACAGTAGGGTTGTTACTAATAAAAAAGGCATTATTTCAATAATATATTTCTTTCTAACACAGGTTTCTAATGATTACAAGTCGATTGTACTCATACATCATTAAATGAGAACATACTTTCAGAAAATTCCGTGGTCTTGTTCCTTCCTGTATAAATGTGACACTTAGAGTTTATTTCCATGCCTTCTATATTTAATGCAGATTACGAAATATACTAGTCTCAAATAACTTCGTTATAATAGTACCACAGTCCTAACTGAAAACGTGCCATAATTACCAAGGCCTCAGTATTAGGTCGTCTCTACCGAATTTCAAGAGCTTAAAATTCAGAGCCTTGGGCTACTGCTGGGATTAGTAGGGTTACGAACTTAATTAAGTTCGGTTTGTCCTTGCGAAACTTGCATAATGTACGAGGGAAATAGGAATCTCAGTCCAGGGATTTTAGTTAGTACCCGGACATCCCAGCCGTAGTACCGGAGAATACCAGCTTTCCCGAGGAAACCTAGCTATTAAGATAGATTTTTCGCAATTACAAACAAATACACAAATATTTACTATTGCCGCAATTAGTTTATGTTTAGGGATTTTTATACCACGTCGGTGGCGAACAAGCTGACGGCCTTGCACCGTGCACCGTGGTCTATGGATGCTAGTAACACTAGAGGCGTCACTCGATGCGTAAGCATGATTTACCTAAAGTAGCAGTTTTTGTGGCAGTAATACTTTAGAAGTCAAGCTATTTTTTTATGCTCCATGGATTGTATAGTGTGTCATTTGAAAGCTTGCAAAATCTTAGGTCGAAATGCAAGTATCAAGTTCTTTTTGACCGACTTTAAAAGATCAGGAGGTTCTCAATTCGTTGGAATAATCTTTACGTCAAATTTTTCCAATGACAGGTGAAGAGAGGCGTCCTGTGGGTCGCCCCAAGTATCGCTGGAAGGATATGGTGGACGCGGACCTGCGTGAGCTTGGAGCCGGTGCAAGCTGGCGAGAAATAGCGCAGGACCGAGAAAAGTGGCGTGCTCTTGTCTCGGAGGCCAGGACTCATTTTGGGTCGTCGTGCCAGCCTAGTTAGTTAGTTTCCAATGTAAAACACGACCAAAGTTGCACGTTTCAAGGAGTGTTTTTTCTATGTATTTTTGAAGCACCCTGTAGCTGGGGCATAGAATACGGCTACGGTATACTCTGCCTGTCGTACAAGGCGAGTAAAAGGGGTCCTTAGGGTCGAAGACGGTCGCAGTTGGGGGCTGCGATCGTCTATGAAAATAGATGGTGCGTTCCGAAGGAGATCCCAGAGCCATCCGAAATGAGTTCCAGTCAGGTAATGGATTTTCCCCCAGGGAAAAAAACTCACTAGTGTTAGCTCGATATGCTGTTCACGTTGCCCGCTCGCGGAAACAAAAGTAAAACAGCATTTTTTTGTCACAATCGCTCTTTTTTTTAAGGCCCTCTAGTCCTGCGAGAGTAGGTATTTAGCGCTGTCCTGGCGGTGCGTGAACAAGCCCGCGCGGACGAAGCGACTGTGAACTCGGATGACCCCGCTAGCTTCATACTGGTCACAGTATAGAAATATAACTGTATTTTGACTTAAGAAATGCATTAATTATGATTAAACTTTAGTATGTCATTGATATCATTTTTTAATAAATAGGTAGTAAATAAATAATTGAAAGTCGAACTTACGGTAGGATCCATTATAATGAAAAAAAACAGAATTCATAGTACAACCCTGAAATTCGTTATTTAATCTATGAAACCTAAGAACCTAAGAAATATGTCTTATACCTCTCTACTCGATTTGTTTAATAGGTCATGCAATTTTTTATCTATTTGTTTTATATTTATACAGAGTGTTATATTTATTTGTCGTGTGCGTGTCATCGTCATCATCATCATATCAGCTGATGGACGACCACTGCTGGACATAGGCCTCCCCTAAAGAGTGCCACATAAAATACAGACAGAATATTTTTTGGTGGTTTAATTTATTCATCAAAAGTTATTAGCTCTCAAAGCATAAAAAACATTGCGAAGTTTTTACTTTTTTACTATTTATGCGAAAGGTTACCGTATTTTTAAAAAATAAATACCAGAAATGATTTTTACATAAAGATGACAAAAGAATCAATATGGTATATAAAATGATACCAAACTTGCCACGGTAGCTACCTGGAAATGGGTAGATCTTATAAAAGAAGATTAGCTAGAAAGATAGAAAGTGTATAAATTTTAAAAGGGTCGGCAACGCGCATGTGACACCTCTGGAGTTGCAGGCGTCCATAGGCTGCGGTGACCGCTTACCATCAGGCGGGCCGTACGCTTGTTTGCCACTGACGTGGTATTAAAAAAAAGACGGCCGGAATTAATGTGTTGAAGCTCACAGCTTAAAAAAATATTCAAGTGCAAAGCAGTACTCGTAGATCTCTTACTATATCTACAATTTCTGGTAATAAACATTTCATTTATAATTTTACCAACTTTGCTTACATTTCTGGAGGGGTTCAGTTCAGTTGTTATACTGTCATTTTTATACTGTGGCACTATGACCATAATTTATTTGTTAATAATTACGCCTTTTTTCATTCGGGTTTTTATTGCCCTTCTTAAATAATTTGCAACCATTATATAAATTCGTCAAAAACTGCTTGTTTGGTGCACGAAACTGTCGCGGATAAAACTGACACAGGTCCGTTGTCTGTAAGCGCCAGCGCGCGACTGATCGGGCCTGCCGAGCCTCCGCGCTCGCGCATTTCGTAGGTATTTAAACATATTAATTCATACAATCATTTTATCTTTTTAAATTCTGCAAAAATGTCTAGAAATACTGAATGGCTTTAGTTTAGTTCAAAAACTTTATTTAAAACATCAATAGTTTAGTCGTCAGATTGTAAATGCTTTACAAAAAGGAGTAACTTTGGGGTCTCTTTCTATCGAGCGAAGTTCATTAGATCGTGTATCTGAGTGCAACTTTGACTAGACTAGATCCTTAAGTAAAACATAGAATTTTTTCAAATTTTTAAAACCCTTTTTCTACGTTTCGGGTTGTTTTTAGAAAACTCGAAAACGCTAACTCGCTTGACGACCTCCCCTTAAGTAAGAAAACCGCGTTACTGAATGTTATGTTTAATCGAAGATGACACATTTTCATATTATCCGATAAAATGGACCAGTACAAGTAAATTTTTGACAAAAAAACACCGACTCCAAACTTTGCCAGACCCCATCCTCTTGGTAATTTGAGATCCTTATTTTTTGCCATAACTCATCCTCTTGGTTTATATTTTGAGGAGTTCCTTCGATTTTTCCAAGATCCCGTCATCAGATCCAGACTTGGTAACAATGGGACCGACTAGAAAACACACCCTTTCAAACAAAAAAAGAATTTTGAAATCGAGTCACTAGTCTCCGAGTGATCGGTGACCATAAATTAAAAAAAATATTCTGACGAATTGAGAACCTCCTCCTTTTTTTTAAGTCGGTTAAAAATAATTGCAGATGGACAACAAAGAAAACTACAGAGCCTTCAATAAAACAAACTTTTTTAAACCAGCCCTACCCAGAATAATGCCACGTTCACACGCACGCTCCGACAAAGTTGAACGTTTTTAGGCCGCGCAGATTGCTTTGAATGGCTTTTGTCGACGCCCGAAACACAAGTGGGGATGCGGCTTTATTCAACGGGCTCGGTTTTGTGAATTCATAAAAAAGTTTACTGAAATGTGAATTTTCATGCATTTTAATAAGTACAGTCAAATATAAACTGATGTAAAGCTACTACTATTTCACTTATACACTTTCACGTAGTCAAACCAGCAACTTTTTACGAAACGTCAAAAAGGCTCAGTTAACATGAGGTTTGTATGGAAATGTGCCTAATGACGTCACAATTTTCTATAATCAAACTGGTTCCTTTGTCATGTTTATGGTATTTAAAATCTTTAAAATTGCATAAATAAGCTGAAGTCTGATTTTTGCCGAGTACTTTCGTGTGATTTATTTATTGGTAACGTAAAAAAAATATTGTTTTGTGTTGTGAAATACCCTATAATGTAACGTGTCAAACTTAAGTTAGGTAAATCTAACTGTCAGTTTAGGGTTCCGTACCCAAAGGGTAAAAACGGGACCCCATTACTAAGACTTCGCTGTCCGTCCGTCCGTCCGTCTGTCACCAGGCTGTATCTCTAGAACCGTAATAGTGCCGCTATAACAACAAATACTAAAAACAAAATAATAATATTAATTAAGGGGGGCTCCCATACAAAAAACGTGATATTTTAGCCCTTTTTCATGGCTACCACTCGCCGAGCTAAATCTCAAGAACCGTAATAGGTAAACAGTTGAAATTTGCACAGATTATGTATTTTTATACTGCGATCGCCAACCCGCATGCCAAGCGTGGCGATTATGGCATTTACCCCCCATGAAATTGGGGGAGGCCTATGTACAGCAGTGGACGTCCTAGGGCTGATGTGGTGGTGGTGGTGATGTATTTTTATTGTAGCTACAACAACAAATACTAAAATCTAAATAATAATAATAATTAAGGGGGACTCCCATACAATAGATTAGGTGTTGGCGTTTTTTTTCTGGTACGGAACCCATCGTGCGCGAGTCCGACTCGCACTTGGCCGGTTTTTAGTACGAAAAAAGACATTTAATTTTATATCAACGTTATACAAGCTCCAAAATATTACGATATCACACCTGTGATTTCAAAAATTCCAAGTATGTTTTATAAAAGGTAGCGCGATTAGAACGAACAAAATGAAGAATATCAGAAAGCGGTAGGTACTACCAGCATCAAGGTGACCATTCGTGAATGAAAATAGGTAATTCAATATATGCATGTTGACTGTCCATTGTAAACTTCATCTCCTAGTTTTAGCTTTGATATTAAGATATACTTGCCGTGGCCTAATAGGGTCGTAGGGGTAGGCTCGGCTGGGCAGCGTTCGGGAAGCTACTTTACTAACTTTTCGTCCAATATTCCGCAGTGTCTCAAGACGAAAGTCTTTGACCAGTGTGTGTTGCCAGTGATGACATATGGTTCTGAAACGTGGTCGCTTACTATGGGCCTCATAAAAAGGCTCAAAGTCACCCAAAGAGCGATGGAGAGGGCTATGCTGGGAGTTTCTTTGCGTGATCGGGGCAGTGGGCGGGGCACATACTTGTAGCACGCAGAACCGATGGCCGTTGGGGAGGAAAGGTTCTCGAGTGGCAACCACATACCGGAAGGCGTAGCGTGGGTAGGCCCCCCACACGGTGGACTGATGACCTGGGAAGGGTCGCGGGTGTCCGCTGAATGCGGGTGGCGTAGGACCGGTCATTGTGATAGTCTTTGGGGGAGGCTTATGTCCAGCAGTGGACCTCATTCGACTGAAATGATGATGATGAATAGGGTTACTGTGTGATCCAACCCTAATTTGAAACCTATTTTGTACCACATGATTAAGATGCAATAAATGAATTATGAATAAAAAGAATTCTCTGAATTATGAATTATGAACCTTATTGCAATAAAGATAAGGTCTACCAATGGTACTATTACTTTAAACTACTAATTAGGTTTAGTATTATATCTGGGTTGTAATGCGGCAGTCGTTTTGTAAAACTTCGCCAAGTCTACACCCCGGCTTGGCTTAGTTAGAATACAACCATGAAAACGTTAATAAGATGATGATATTCACCTTTTTTTTACGGTGTGAAAATGCTTTATGCATACCCCCGGCCCGGGGAAGGCCATTTGGGGGTTATGTGGGACTCTCTCCCCCCGCCGAGTGATGGTGACAGGAGGAGCATACCCACTAAAAACACACCGGCGTCACCCGCTCTGCCGTTAACGGGGGCGCAATGGGATCGCGAGCATTTCACCACGACGCCCCCGATGATGATATCCACCTGCCGGAACGCACAGCGTGGGTGTACCTACCAAAGTGTGATGACCTGGTAAAAGACGCAGGAGTCCGCTGGATGCGGGTAGCGCAGAAGCAATCCTTGTAGCACTCATTGGGGAGGCATATCTCCAGCAGCAGTATAATGATGATGTAGGATTTTTTTCCAATAGAACTACGAAATCAACTAAAACAAACTACGTTATCAACAGTATGACCAGCGTTTTGACCTGCAACCACAAACAATGTTTACTTAGGCACAGGGGGGTCAATTTATATTTGCCAATATAGTCGACTATGACTGATTAAATAACAGCAAACTATTGTCCACATTTTATCATCGTTCACATGTTTTGTTAAACTCGTGTGTATAAACAAGTACACATTTTAGGATTTATGTCTGGGAAATAGAATTCAGAGTAGTGTATATATTTTTGGAGCGGCCAGGCATTGTTAGAATTGATGACTTTGGCCCTGAACGGCAGACTGCGTGGTTCGACAAATAGGCCGGCAACTTGGTAGCATTTGTGCAAATATGATATGGTGTTATTTTTCTGTAATACGAAACGAAATGCAACAATAATATTGAACAGATGCACTAGGAAGGACTTTAGCGTACTAGCGTACGTCTGTCTAATGAGTCCAATCTTAGGTACAAATGAACCAAGCGGTCAAACAAAATAACAAAGTCATTAAGAATCACAACATCATCCTAGACTTATCCCAGTACAGTACTCGGACACCGCTGGGCCACGAGCGCTCCTTTAGAATCCGAAGTCATTAAAAATTGTAATATGAATATTGATGATCTTTGGGGTCAACGTTTCAGATATTTCATAACATCCTTGGTCGCAAGCAGATCCACTTATGTATTTACTTGAATTTTATACAACATTTAACCTTTTTCTTGAAAAAAACACGAGATCAAGCTTTATTTTTGCCTTGTTGAGTACATAAAAACTGTCTAGAATTTTTTTGCAAAAAGATTCCCAAAAAATGTTTATCTTTTAAAATACCATGATAAGAAAAGAGTTAGCGCATTAAAACAATTCAAGCAGTTTCTGCATCGTTTTCAGCGTAATAGTTATTATCCATTCCAGCGTCTAGGAGTATCTTCGAGTACCTACACCACTCATCTCGATCCAATACTAAATTTACCCAGGATTGACCAGGAACTATAACTTTTTAATTAAGATAAAATTAATTCAATAATCATTAATGTATATATTTTTACACGCGGAAACGTCCACTTAGCGGAATTATATAATTTCCAATCGAAAATGAACAATTGAAAAAAAAAACTTTTAAAAATATTTACATTTAGAATGGGGTAGCACATTGTTAATAATGATTCTCAATGTAACTTGAGACGTTGGTGCCGTTTCAAAAAGTTGTAGCAACTTTGACGGTAGATGTCGCTACAAGTCTCCCTAAGGCTTAATTAAAAAAGAGTGAACTGTTTGAAAAGATTCGTCGCCTCGGGATAACCCGCGTGGTAGCTCAGTTGGAAAGAGCGATGGACGGATTCCAGAGGTCGCGGGTTCAAATCCCGCCCGGGTGATCAAGTTTTCATTTTCGATTGGAAATTTCAATAATCATTTCGATTCATTTCTGACTAACCAAACTGGTGACCGAAGAGCTGGCGAGTTCCTCGTTCAACGTATCAACATTGCGATGCAGCGAGGAAATCCCGCCAGCATCCTCGGTACAATGCCTCAAGTGCCTGTTTTAGATTTAAGTTGGTTTTAATTTTATTTATATTATTTTGGTTTTGGTTAAGTATTCTTGTATATATTTTCTTTGTACATAAATCAATGGATTGCATTGAGATAATGTAATAGTGTTTATATTATAATAATATTTATATCAATATATTATATGTTACGATGAGTCAACGAAGATACGATTGTAATTAAAAATGAAACTACTTTATTAAATAAAAATAATTTTACTCCACCGATTTATATAAAATTTCTGATTTGCACTTTATTGTCATTGAAACAAAGTTCAACGTAGCTTGTTATTCGATCCTGCACACGAATCGTCCAATATAGCGATTGAGTCGCAACATGTGCCGTTGACTGCCCGTACCGCCATCAAACACTCGTGAACACTAACATTTGCTTAATAGTGTAAGGTAGAGTAGAGGCGCTTTTAGACGAGCCAAGTTGCTGGCGGCAACAGGCCGGGTACTATCACCATTATTGCAAAGGCCGGGAGCTAAACTGTGGAATGAACTTTACTGTCGCCTGCGGTATTTCCGGACCGATTCGACCTTCAAACCTTCAAGAAAAGAGCGTACTCCCATCTTAAAGGCCGGCAACGCACCTATGGTGTTGCGAGTGTCCATGGGCGGCGCTAATCGCTTACCATCAGGCGATTCGTCTGCTCGTTTGCCTCCTATGTCATAAAAAAAGAAGCAATTCGTGCTCTAGTTGATTTTAACGGACGACGCGAAGCGAATTTGTTTTTTTTTCATGATTGACTAACCAGCGATTAGGACTATAATAGTGTAACCTGATGAAAAGCGATAACAAGGCGTAAGATGTTGCTCACTGGTGCAGTAATAGCCTATTCACTATTGTCTTGAAGAGACCCAGATTGTATGTATCAGGAAATCCAGACGACGGCAGCAAATTCCAGTGGTTAGTCGTTCGCATTAGGAAAGAAGAAGCAAATCGCTTCGAGCGAATAATTGGTAGACTGGCAACGTTAGGATGTAACCGCTCACTACGTCTGGACGTCCGGTGATGGAACGGGGAAGGCGCATTTAAGTCATGTGATTCCTTTATTTTTTATGAAATTTGCGGCAAACGAGCAGACAAATCGCCTGATGGTAAGTAATTAGCGCCATCCATGGACAGCCGCAACACCAGAGGGGTTGTAGTTGTTCCTGTGCAAACTCTCCAAAATGTATTCGATAGAACACAGACAGACAATCGACTCGACGGCGGTGTTTCAAGCTCTGTAACTTAGATCTAACCACCGGATCATCATCAAAAATCCTACGAACGAGCGTTCTTTGTCCTTCCACAGAGTTTTACAAACACAGCACTTGAAGCACATTTTGAAAAATGAGAACTGACATATCTATTTGGCACAAACTATAGTCACTACGACTTCACTTTATTATATTTTTGTTCAAACAGAGGGTTGTACGCGTTGTCAGAAAAAAAACGATTATCTGTTTTTTGTTAGTTCACTGCATGACATACTATCAATACTATGAACAAATTAAATATCTTATCTTAACTTCTCAAATCGACAAATTAAATATCAAAATGAGAAATTTAAAAAAATGCACAGAGACGAGGCGCCGAGAAGACATCAACTTTTCACTATATTTTCACAGAACACAGAACGTAATAAACAAATATGGCAGTCAAAGCAATAGCCAATCAGAGCAGGACAAATCTGTCAACCAAGATCCGCTGTACGGTCATAGTTGCGTTGTACGTAATAGATAAATAGCCGTGGTCCAGCGCAAGCCCTTAATACGTTATGAATAATTGCAATATATGCCGCTTTTAGAGGAAGTTTCAAATACACAGCAACCAAGTGCTGGAATAATATACCTCCACCACTTAGGAAATGTACCCTAAATAGTTTTAAATTACAGTTCAAACGCCAACTTCTAAAGATACAAGAGGCACTTCCTCCCGGCAGTCGAGCTGTGCCGTCCTATATGTGACGATAATGTTATTTATATTTATGTTTAATAGTACTTACTTTCATTTATTTATTGTTTTTTAATCAGGCCGAATCTTACAAACTAACTTCTATACTTCAAGATATACACACAAACATTTACACTATACAGTCTATATATATTCATAACATGAGACACTTCGTTCCCGACCAACAGCAAGCAATGGACTTATGATGTTGTAAGGGTCTGCCTGAAAACCAGCGTTGTAGAAGTTGCTGCAACATTATGCTGAGGCAAGCCCCTTTTTAACATCACAAGCATAACAACATGTTCATTTTAAATTGATATGTTAAGTCTAACCTTAAGATATACATTGTTAAGACTATTGTTAAGACATGCCTTGTGATGTTGAATAAAATATTTCTATGTCTATGTCTATGTCTATGTCAATATTATAACGTTATATGTAATTCCAATGATAAAAATATAGATATAAATTTATGATCCGCATAGCGATATCAAAATATCGTTTTTATTTGCCATCATAAAAATTAAGCTTGATAAAGTTGTCAATAATTAAAAAGTTACTCGAACATTGGCAGAAGCCCATTATTATATGAAGATTAGAAATACATAAGAAAGTAACACATAGTACCTGTTAGCAGTCATTCGAAATAAATTCACTCGCCATGTCACGAGCTGTCATAAAAACGTCCGTAATATGGTATCGCATATTACGAAAGTATAGGGATAGTTTCCGCAACTTATGCCAATGACGTTTGGTGATACGGGTCGAATTCCTTATTATATTATATTCTATTCGGCTGTTCATTCGTAAGTACCTAGTTTGCGTCGAACTTAATGGAGCGAAGGTATTCGTATTGTCTATACCTATATTATATTATTTTAATTATTCTTAATTATACTATTTTATTTTGAATGTTGTATTTTTTAATTTTATTTTGTTCCTTATACTATAACCTATAACTTTCATGTTTGGCAATATGCTGTAAATGTAAGTTGGTTGAAAATAAATAAATAAACATATTTAACCCAGAACTTAAATATAGCTTTTTGTGAACAACTAAAAAAAGTGATAGTCAATAAATGTTACTTAGGTTCAGAAGACCTTTTTTTTGAGAAAGAAGTATAAAAAAATGAAACTTCATGGATTTGTACTGTAATAACAAAACGATTTATAGATTTGTAACACAACTAATAACGTAGTGTTTTTAAGTTTTATCTGTTGTGCCCTAACTAACCATAGACCTTGGTTTAGAAGCTATGGCATGGTGGTTTCATGTCATAACATTGAAGACCTGTGACGTAATTTCCTTTTGTATGACATAGGAGGCAAACGAGCAGACGAATCCCTTGATTACCATCAAAATAAAGGAATTACATGACTTAATTCCGCCTTCCCCGTTCCATCACCGGACGTCCAGACGTGGTAAGCGGTTACATCCTTACGTTGTCTGTCTACCAATTATTCGCTCGAAGCGATTTACTACTTCTTTCCTAATGTGAACAACTAAGGACTGAAATTTGCTGCCGTCGTTGGTATTTCCTGATACACACAATCACAATCAAGACAAGAGTGAATAGGCTATTACTGCACCAGTGAGCAACATCTTAGGCCTTGTCATCGCTTTCCATCAGGTGACACTATTATAGGCCTAATCGCTGGTTAGTCAATCATGAAAAAAAAAAACAAATTCGCTTCGCGTCGTCCGTCAAAATCAACTAGAGCACGAATTGCTTCTTTTTTTTATGACATAGGAGGCAAACGAGCAGACGAATCGCCTGATCCACCTCCTATCCAGGGGGCGCCTAGCAGGTATACCTTTAAGCGTAAGCTTAAAGGCTACTTGTTGACGCTTCAAAAATCCTAATTCTAATCCAGCACTAAGTACTAAAAACATACCGTCCTTTTCTTATTTATTTTTTACCTAATTTGTTTTTATACGTAATCCAGATGCTGTAAGTAGTAAGTAGTTTCTTTGTCCTATTTATGTATTATATTCACCTGCTTCTTTTTCTATTATAGTCACTTATTTATTTTTTGTGTGATCTCTTTTATTATCATGTTGAAGGTTTTTTTTATGTTATATATCTGTATGGCGTTCCGTGAGTCACCGACGGTACTGGCTGAAAATCAGCGCTGTAGGTGTCCTACACCTCAGCATAATGCTGAGCCAGTGTCCGTTTCACTGCCGCGGGGACACACATTATATGTGATTTGTGTGTACCTACGTTTTTACTTTGTGTTCTAATTTTTGTCATGTATGTGTGTCTTCTGTGTGTCTGTGAATAAATGTTTCTTTCTTTCTTTCTTCTTTCTTTCTGATGGTAAGCGATTAGAGCCGCCCATGGGCACTTCGCAACACCAGAGGGGTTGTAAGTGCTATGCCGGCCTTTAAGATGGGAGTACGTTCTGTTCCTGAAGGTTACCGGAAATAAGTCCATCGGACCCTCTGGCCGATACGGTATTCTTCTTCTCAATTGTTCACTCTTGTCAGAGTGGTCGTGGCTGCTAGGATGCCGCACATAGTTGGTCTTCGCTTCCGGCTTTGTTGTTGTTAATGGAATACGGTAGTGCAGTACGGTAGTGGGAAATAAGCTACAGAGCTTAGCACATCGACGCAAAGTACCATGTCTGTGCGTCTTCTACAAACTGTATTTCGCTGAGTGTGCCTAGGAGCTCCATGAGCTCATACCGCCTTCCCCCTTCTTCCATCGGACATCCAGACGTACGGCTGGCTACCATCCTTACCTGGTCGAAATTCCTCTAATTCGAACCAAGCGCTTTGCATCTTCTTTTATAATGCGCACTTCTAAGGTTTGGAATTCTCTGCCGGCGTCTGTATTTCCGAGTTCATATAACCTGGACCTTTTTAAGGCACGAGTGAATAAGCATCTTCTGGGTGAGCTCGCTTCATCGTCGGCCTCATCTTTGCTCCCCGGCTAGATGTTGGCCAAGAGCAATCCCATTTTTAATAAAAAAAGAATGGAATTCAAACTTTCCCTTGCGATGTCTTTCCGTTTCTGACGGTTGGTTGGTAGATAGATATGGTATTCATCATCATCATCATCATGTCAGCCGAAAGACGTCCACTGCTGGACATAGGCCTCCCCCAAAGACTTCCACAATGACCGGTCCTGCGCCACCCGCATCCAGCGGACACCCGTGACCTTCACCAGGTCATCAGCACTTGGAACCGATGGCCGTTGGGGCGGAAACGTTCTCGAGTGGCGACCACGTACCGAAAGGCATAGCGTGGGCAGGCCCACACGGTGGACTGATATGGTATTAGTCGTTTAAAATTCAAATGGTATATAAAACGAGATGTGCAACGTATAAACTTCCTTTTTAAGTAAAAATTAAAAAAACAATACTTATAGAGAAGCCTCTAAAGATTACCTTACCTAGGAAACTAGTTTCGCGTACCAACTATTCCCGCTTTTAATCTCAGTTTAATCCCTCCAGGAAGACTCGCTGTTTCTTTAAGAATAAAACTTGCAGCATTGTTGTCTTTCAAGTTAATGATTCAGGTTTTTATGTGGCAGAAATGGTTAGTTAAAGAAAACATAATTTATATCATTCTAAAAGTCTTGTGTACATTTTAATAACGTCTATCGGATCCATGTATGTTTGTTGTCGAAGTGTAGAGTTTAATAGAACGGTCGTGGCCCAGCGGCGCCCGCATAACGCGTGCCGTATGCAAGCTTAAGCAACGTAGGCCCAGGTCAGTTCTTGGATTGTCACCCATCCTCCGCTTCGAGTGGTTACTAAATGAGCGCTTTCGTGATTTCGAATGCACGCTAAGCCGTCGATCCCGGCTGTTAACTATGACAGCAGTCGTTAAGCCAAGTTAGAAGCCTTCGGGCGGCTTGAGAACTTCTAACAGTCAAGTTGCCCACTCAGCACTTGACACAGGGGGGTCGAAGTTGCACCACGTCCGTAGAGAGTACCCGTTACCCTACACGTGACCCCTGGGTGGTGCTAAAAGTGCAACAAAAACTGGCAAACGGACTGTCTTCTCGAAGATCTCACGGTTGAAAATGATTACCATAAGATAAATAAATAAATACTAAGCGATCTGTTTAAGTATCTTTAGTCAGTTAAAAATGCTCATACATTCAAGTCTTTGGAAATACAATAGAATACAAATACTCTTTACTGCACATCTCAATAAAAAAACACAGAACATTACATAATTACAATAAGTAGAGGCGAACAACAGGAGGTGTTATCGCTAAACGGTTTTCCAGACAACCTTTGTGTCTGATTGTTTTCATGTGTCGTGTATCTGTGTGAAGTCCCTAATCCACTATGGTCCAGCGTGAGGGCATTTACCCTATCCTTTTGATCCATGAGAGGAATTCTGTGCCCAGGAGTTCGCTAAACGGTCTTCCAGACAATCTTTGTGTGTGTGTTTTTTTTATGACATAGGAGGCAAACGAGCAGACGAATCGCCTGATGGTAAGCGATTAGCGCCGCCCATGGACACTCGCAGCACCAGAGGGGTTGTAAGTGCGTTGCCGGCCTTTAAGATGGGAGTACGCTCTTTTCTTGAAGGTTTGAAGTGGTTGTTTTAATGTGTCGTGTATGTACCTATGTGAAGTCCCAATCCACAATGGCCCAGCGTGGGACATTTGCCCTACCCCTTTCATCCATGAGAGGAGGTCTGTGCCCAGGAGTGGAACGTTTATAGGCTGATGATGATGTTGAAGACCCATAAAACATTCTGATATTAACCAGCCCAAGAACTACATCGAAACATAAATGTAATAATTTAAATCCCATTGGCTGTCAAATACTCCTCGGCAGTATTTAAATACCTAATATTCAACTATTGCTACAACATTTAAAGCTGTTCTTTATTCATTAAAACTACCACTAATTACTCACCACGACTCATAACTCAGGGATCCCACATTGAAACTGTTGTTGAATTTATTTTTCAGTCCCCGTCTATTTCTTAAAAAAAAACGAATGTCAATCGTTCATCAATTGCCTTTACAAATGACATGATATGTTTTATTAACAACTCTACTAGTGACATTTCTTCAAATATGTCGATTTAACGTCACTTCAATATACGCAATTCCGCAGCTCGTTTTCACATAAAAATCATACTCGACTCGTTACAGTTCATACGCTCCCTTTTTCTACAGTGCATGACTACATATGAGTGAATGGAGCGCAGTGATACTGACATCCAACAATATATTATATTGATAGTTACAAAACGGGGACCTAGACAAATCAATAGACGTGCCATCAACCCGTTTCAAGGAGATATTAATCGAGAGATGTTTGAGCACCCTATACAAACATGACAACCATTCAAAGTACTTGTAAGGGCCAATGAATGTTTCATGCTTATAGTTATTTATTCATAAATGAGACATCATAGACAGACAACAGCTAGGAGCACTCGAGGCCCAGCGGCGCCCGCGTACCGCGTGCGGTATGCGAGGTTAAGCAACGTGGGCCCAGGTCAGTTCCTGGTCAGTACCTGGAACGGTATACATCAATACGTACGACTTAAGTATATATATATATCGTTTTTTATAAACCAATAAACTGTTTTTTTAGCGTATGGCATACAGGGCCAAACAGTCACCGTTTTAAAAAAATATTGAGACCGGAAGAACAAATTGCTTGTTTGTCTTGCACACATTTTTCCACTCTGGGTCCACGGAAGATCAGCGTCGCGGCGCTCAATCGGCGGTGTGACATATGCTGAGTGAATGCCATTTTACCTACCATTTTTACTTTAGTCTCTAAGTTTAGTTTAAGTTTACCAGTGTAATGGCTTGCAAAATAAATTTTCTTCTTCTTCTTCTAAATAAAATTAGAGGACAATCTTATACTAAATCGACCTAGCTCCAGTACTGTGAATAAAGCATATTACGTAGTACGATGATATATTTAATAAATATATAAACTTACATAAATATTTTTTTAATCAGGTAGAATTGTAATGCATCACACAAATACACATATACCTAGTTGATTATTTACTTATGTACGTGACTAAAATACGGGTGAATTTAGTATTTGATATATTTCTTCCTGATAGTTAAATATCATTATACATACTTACTCGTAAGTATTGAACTTAAAATATATGTATTACCTTTCATCATCACAAATATCAACTAATATCCTTGTGTTAAATATATCAAAATCATTGTAGATGGAAAAGTAGAAGGAATGGGAAAGAGAGGGCGAACAAGAAGAACATTATACGGTTTAAGATTATTTATTTCTCATTAAGAATTTACATTCACTTACATGAGAACTTAAAACTAAATAAAACATTATTGTGTGAAATGAGCGAGTTAAAAAGAAAACAAACAGTAAACAAATCTACCGGTACTCTAACAACAAAACAAGGTGATTAGCGCGGTAAGTCTGGTTTGCCAAATTTAATACACTCGCGAACAAAGAACACGGGTCGGTAAAATACCGTCATATATTTCAAAATAATACAACGTTGTACAGTGTTTTAATCCCGTCATAATCTTTATTTAATTTAACATCTAAACTGCTAAAATAACAGTTAAAAAAATATCGTTACCAGGTTTAAATCGGACTCGTAAAAACCCATGAAAAAAACAACGTTAACGGAGCGAGATATCGCAAAAACGTCATTTTTGGATATTGATATTTTTATGATAGGATCCCGGAAATTACTTTTATAGTTGGGTATAGTTGGGTTGGGTGGTAGCTGGTACTAGTATATTATGTAACTACAAAAAAACCTTATAAATTGCGGTTATTAATGATATAATAATAAATAAATTCAGGATGACCCTAAAATTTTGACTGCTAGTGTATATTGACCAAATTAAAGAAAAAGTGAACGTTGTGTTGCATCAGGCTGTTAAAAGAAAGGTTGAGGAAAGAAATACTTGGACATTGCTCCACCGGCAAGAACCTAGCTCTTAAATACATAATCATCATCATCATCATGTCAGCCGAAAGACGTCCACTGCTGGACATAGGCCTCCCCCAAAGACTTCCACAATGACCGGTCCTGCGCCACCCGTGCGTCCGCCGCCAAATACATAATGATGATAGTTAAATCCGATTTTAAATCGTCCTATATATTCAAATTGAATACACAGTTTTATATAAATAAATTTGAAATCGTGCCAAAAGTTACGTAGAAGACAAAAAGTGTCAACTAAATGTTGATCTCAAATGTAAATAATCAACCTCCCACGCTAGTTTAGATAGAGTTCGAATTTAGTTCACAAATTTTTGTAAGTGTATTTATAAATGCAGATTTTTCTCTCTGGGAAAAGAGACGCTTGCACCAATGATATAATACAATAATGAAGAACTTTTTCTACACTCAAACCGTAAACTCTTTTCAGAAACTATGAATAAAGATCCTTTAAGCTTTAAGTTAGTTAAGTAATACCACACAAGTGTTTCATTAATAAAATTCGATTTTGGGGCAACGACCTGTTTAGCCTAGTTGGTAGTGACACTGCCTCCGAAGCTAGAGATCCCGGGTTCGAATTCCAGCCAGGGCATTATTTTTCATTTAGTACGGATTTTGTTCATGGGTCTCTATATAAGTATGTATATCGTCGTCTAGTACCCATTGTACAATCTTTGCTTAGTTTGGGACAAGGTCGATTTGTGTAATATTTTCGAAAAAAAAAACTTTCATTAAATTATAAATTATCTGCCTTGCATTTGACGATTATATTCGTGGAACAAAATGGATTTTTTTGTCCGTTTTGTCCTACGATGTGAACAAAATCGTAGGACAAAAATGGACTACATCTACATTTCACATGTTTGTTGAGGCTAAGCATATTAAGGATCCGTGGACCCAGGTATGTCCTTAACTACGACAAAGACCACCGTGGGATGGCCAGAATTCCTGGAGTGCGGTGGAGATACTGCGATCGCCAACCCGCATGCCAAGCGTGGCGATTATGTTATTTACCCCCCATTAAATTGCCTATGTCCAGCAGTGGACGTCCTTGAGCTGATATGGTGGTATAATAAGGAAATGATCTTTATTGTAACACACCTGTCCCATTTGTTTAGTGAATAAGTGACATTCATTCGAAGGTGGCGATAACTGACAGTTTACCTCCTTATTCGTAAAACTCAACAAACCTCTGTTAACTAAAATATGTTTGTCTCTTTCCCACTAATACAAATGTCAAAGTGACAGATAAAGACAAACGAACGTTAGCGGTATTTTATATAACTACGAGTAAAATAGGTTTGGTGGAGGTTTATGAATAATGCCTCTCACAGACTGGCGCTGCCTGGCCGCGGCGGTCAATAGTAGACCTGTCATTAGTTGTCAAATTTACTATTGACCGCGACCGGAGGCCGTGCCAGTGTGATTCAGGCCTAAGGCGGTTAGTGTGCAGTCAAACGCTTTGTGATGCTGCTGCCAGTGCGTGTGAAAAGTGCGGTTTCATGCATATTTTTGATTGCGGTCAGCCGTGCAGATAGCCGTAACGCTGATCAATGCGCACCTACCATAAAAAATGGTCCAAAAAGTTCGATCCCATCCTTACTAAAGGTGGATTCCTTATCTGCTGTGACGTGTCGTCACACGAAAAAATCGCCGGGTAAGAAACCAAGCCACTATTAAATTTTTTGTTGCTCTTCAAAACCTCGTATCTCTCACTATAAAATCTGTCATTTCTCTTAGAAACCTCGTATTTTAGTACTGCAACGATGGTGACATACGAACTTTACCAATTTACTATCAGTACCACATTTTCGCAGTAGTAATATCATGCGTGGAAGCCGGACAGTACTGCATTCGTATAGACCAGTTTCAATGTAGTCTGTTTCTCTCATTACAATGTAGGCGCGTAGTAAAGGTGCGATACCACAGACCATGGTACTGACTCGACTGACAATTGATACTCTCTTCACATTGACAAGTCAGGAAGTCGCCTTAAGCGTGTCACTCACAGGTGCGGCCTACGGTTGCGGCCGCGGTGGCGGCCAGTTGTAAACTATGACAATCAAAACCGCGTGTGTCTGGATGATTGTTAGGATTGTCTTAGTTTACAACTGGCCGCCACCGTGGCCGCCACCGCAGGCGGATTGTGTGACACGCTTAAGACTTACACTAAAACCTTCTGTACACACACTGCGAGTTCTATTACCTTGCGGGTTACCGTGGTGTAATGAGTTCAAACGATCTCTCAAACCACGCAATGTACTACGACACGTATACTAGTCTCGTGTAAATAAGGCTTAAACTTGACAATTTACCACGCTTGCCGGTTATATCACTGGCATTGAAATGGTACGTCATTTACTCGAAAACTGCTCAAAAATCATAAACACACTCACTAATTCATTTACTTGACTCTTTTAAACACGAATAACATAAGGGTCTGGACCAAGTTACAATATGAAGCGATTTTTACCAGAATAAAAAAAAACGTATGCCTCTTTTCAAATTCGGAACTAATTTAAAAATAACTTATATTTTGTTTTTTGAAGTTGAAATTAATATAACCACTTAGTTGCAATAATGCGCTGTCTACTTAAAAATTAAATTCTGTTGCACGCTTGTTATTCAGATACAGAAAGGACCAGCGTCAAAGTCAAGGTACTCACAAGGTATCTTGACATAAAGCTGAGTGAAGACCCTTCAGTGGCAGATTAATACTTAGTTACAATTATTAATTAAGTACTCTTAGTTTATGCTATATTCTCAGTTTGAAATATCCTGAAATAAATATATTGGTGGTTACAAATATTTGTTCTTGGTGGTGTTTCAAATATGTTAATGTAAATGAACAAATAAAAATTTCTGTTCATTAATTTATCACGCCTTAACCGTTCAGTGTCAGTTTTATATCAAAAACTTTTTGAATTACATATATACTGGAATTAGGCATCAGCCATACGTTTCTTTTTCACAACCGAAACCAAAATAGAATTAAAATTGCATGCTTTCTCCAACTCATATTTCTCGCCGGTGAAAAACCTATGAAGGTTTTTTTTTTTCAATATATCAATAAATATAAATAAATATCCACCACCATATCAGCCCTAGGACGTCCACTGCTGGACATAGGCCTCCCCCAATTTCATGGGGGGTAAATGCCATAATCGCCACGCTTGGCATGCGGGTAAATAAATATATATAAATATTATTATGAGACTTTTTTTTTCACAAATCGAACTAGTCCCATAGTAAGCTCAATAAGGCTTGTGTTATGGGTACTAGACGACGATATATTTAATAGATAAATATGTAATATATACTTAAATAAATAGAAAACATCCAAGTCTCAGGAACAAATGTCTGTGTGATCAATAAGCAGTCAGCTCTCAGTATCGACTGTTAATCGAACCAGTACAGATTCAGTATTGCGTCCCTACATTATAAAATAATGCTTTATAATCGGATCAGGCTACGCAGAGGCGAGCAGAATAAATGCAGTTGCCATGCCATTCCGCCTTCTCGCAATATACTAACTGCGCTAATTTAATACTAAGAGTTAAATTAACTAGCGAGGAAATCTAGACCAACTTAAAAATATATATATATTCCATGTACATACACCATTTAATTAGTCTATAGGTCAGTTACTATCACCGAGCTTTCAATGCTATTCGCGTCCATTACAATAACGCGTTTAGGGTGCTGTTGAGACTGCCACGTTTCTGCAGAGCGTGAAAACTGCCTCACTAGTACTTAGCCAGGGTACGTGGCTGTAGCAACAGCATCTTTAGTACGACCAGAGCCCGATCCATGTTTTCAAATGTATACTAACATTTTCTAAGAACAACTAACACTGCTTGGACCATCTCAGTTGTCTTTGTCAAATAAATCGTCATCATCATATCAACCAAAGGACGTCCACTGGCTGGACATACGTAGGCTTCCCCTAAACAAAGCCATAACGACCAACGACGATAAATAAACATAACTACAACTTAGAAAAGTTGAAAAGCCCCCGACATTTCCATTTCAAAGCTCAATATCTCAAAAACGGCTAAACAGATTTTCATGAAACATGGCTAAGAACACTCGGGATAAAATTATCTATGACACAAAAAAAATAAACGAAAATTGGTTTATCCGTTTGGGAGCTACGATACTACAGACAGATACACAAATACACAGGCAGACACGTTAAACTTATAACACCTAATTGAACACTGTTCTTGCAATAAAATATCTTTATCTTTTATCTTTCACGCCTCTCTTTTTTCATCGGGGGTTAAAAATAAATTCATAATCATACTCATACTCATTTATTTGCAAAGATTTTTGACATTACACGTCAAAATAATTCAAAATAATACATTACATCATACACAACACGCCACGCGGAAACATACTTATAAGTGAGCTTTGGTGGAAAGTCAGCCTACGTATAAATCCACAGCGCCATCGTCTCTCGCTTGGACCAAACACCACCAAATTATTTATCATCATGGTTGTCATCGTCAGACGGTGACTCGTTATTGTAAAGTGGACTTTTGTCTAAAATCAATGTGGAGGGGCCACTGTCAACTTGTCGCTTGGAGGAAAAATGGTGTGACCATGATTTTTGGAAAATTTAAGACAAGCTATAATTTATTACACGGGATGTAACGGGATGTGTAGTAGTCTTGGCTGAGACCATGAAGGATTTAAGTACAATGCTCAATGACCTCAGTAAAGCCTCCGAGCGAGTTGGTCTAAGGATGAACATGGACAAGACGAAGATCATGTCAAATGTCCATGTCGCACCAACTTCCTTAACAATCGGACACTTTACGCTCGAAGTTGTAGACGATTACGTATACCTAGGACAGACTGTCCAGTTAGGTAGGTCCAACTTCGAGAAAGAGGTTAATCGTCGAATCCGACTCGGCTGGGCAGCGTTCGGGAAGCTACGCCACATCTTTTCGTCCAATATTCCGCAGTGTCTCAAGACGAAAGTCTTTGACCAGTGTGTGTTGCCAGTGATGACATATGTGTAAATGAAGGATCCAATATATTTTTAGGTTACATTTTGTATGGAGAAGGCATAGTCAAAAAGTTCTAAGTCCCATATATCCATCTTCAGTTATTACATCCAAAAATTACTAATAAATAAATACAATACATTATATAAAACAATATGTATCTCCGATCTACTTCATAATGAGAAACGTATAATAACATCAGTCTCTTATTTAACTTTAAATTGACACAGAGACGAAGATCTTAAATTCGACTTTAAACATAATTACGACACAAAATTTAATAACAAATAATGCTTTATTAATTTCTACATAGCGCCCGCTTTGTCTCATTTTCTTAGAACGGTTTGGTCGCACTAATTAATTCTTAGTAATTAAAAATAAATAATACACAAGAGGTCTGTAGTGAGAAAAGATATTCTTTTTTTTACTGAGGCTATAAAGCTAAGTTTCTTTTTTCTTTTGTTTATGCTTGGATTTGGATTAGTGGAAGTAAGGTATTTCTTCCACTTGGCATTTAGGTTTTATTTTTTAAAGATGCAATGTACTTTTTTATTGAAAATAGGACTGTAATGTTATCTTCTTAAAATATATTTTTTTACTTATCAATTATACATTAAAACAAACATGGAGACAAAGTCAATTGAACAATGTCACCAAAAATATGTAGTGGGGTCAGGATAGATGATCTGATCTGATTATTTTCCATCTTTAAATATTATCTAATTTATAAAAAAAAATTATCATAATGACGGTAATTAAAATAATAATAATAAAAAATATACATATAATATATATAAATGTAATTGTATAAAACTGTATTGAAAAACTTGTTATCATCTTCGGGAAATCAACATATGGTTTCTTCATTAGCCAACAAGACGAAATTTGTATCTATTTCCTTAAAAAAAACCTTGTATTCACTTAATCTTCTTATTGGGACGAAACGGGCGCCCATTTGTTACAGTCCTTGAAAAAAAGTCGTATAACAAAAATAAAAGGATTTTTATGTTAAATTAATGTGATATTATTGTTCAGAAACAATAAATGTAGGTTGACTGTATAGGTGTACATAAAACGACATTATCGCATACAAAAAAAATATTAGTAGGTAATTTCACGCATCTAAAAACTAAATTATACCAAAAGCCTATCACCTCGTCGGAATATTTACATTCAAATACCTACATTATGCCGTATATTCGTACACTCCTCTGACATAGGTACATCCATCAATCTCCCTATATTTAAAATGTATCCCTTCAACCGTAAACCCAGACTAAATGAATACTTACATCCACCCGACCCTGATAAATTCCACCTTTCGCCGTAAAAACCTATTTTGATATGCATTAGGTTGCCACTGTTATAAAAGATTTACGATCCTATAAAAAATTAGGCAGATATTCGTGCAATGATAAAATTTAATTGTCCATTGCGGTTAAGGGAAAATGGGGACGTTGGTCCCCTATAAAATGTCGAGAGGCAGATTATCTGATGGTTAAAGACAAGCTAAGAAAAGTTTTGTCGTATGAGAAATGCTTTAGCGTGACTTACCCAATAACTGAAGCATTCAATGGTTACGCAATTGGTTAACTACGGTGTCACCGTGGTAGTTTAAGAGATAAGGAGGAGAAGGTAAGAGATGGTGGAAGTGGGGTAAGGTACAGCAGAATTTATTTATTTAGACATACGTAATATACAACCTGTTATATACAACCAGGTCACTTACATATTAAACATAAAGTCATAGGTTCAGTTCCATAAATTAATAACAATTCATTAAAGATAATATGCGGCAAAAATAGCACAAATAAAAACACAAATGATAACAATAACAATATGCTGCAATATTTGAGCAGTTTAACTGGGAAATAGGTTGTCTAGTGGAAACCTCCACTTCACTGAAAGACAAATCATAACACCACTATTTGCTCTTTAGGTATCTAGTGTAGTGTTTCGGGTGGTGAGTAAGGTCGACAAAACTCCCGAGGATATCAAGAGCGCGGGACCTGCATATCTCTAGCTGTCAGCACAACGAGTCCTCGAGTCAGAAAACCAAGAAAGTCGAAAAGGGAACGGCAACGCGCGTGTGATTCATCTGGAGTCGCAAGCGTCCATAGGCTACGGTGTCTGCTTACCATCAGGCTGGCCGTTACGTTACATGTATGCCATCGTCGTTGTATAAAAATATTTCAAAAAAGATTATGTAATTTAGTCGTATTAGTTATATTTTTCATTAATTGAAATGTAGGACTAAAAAGTATAAAATTTTTACTAGTTTTTGACATTGAAAAATAGAAAAAAAATATCGATGCACTGTCACGATTATTTCTTTGACTGTTTGTAAATTAATCTAGTTGAAGGTAAACTGAAATCCGCTTTAAATTAGCCTACTTTGTGTAAATTAACAGTACTCCCATTACGTAGGAGTTTGCATGAATAATCAAATGTCAAAATACACTGTTTAATTTAATTTACTTAAAAGATCAAAGTTGCCCAACATTCATAAAATTATGCGTAGGACTTTTCTTTATAATATAAACAGAATGCCTACGCATATTCTACGTTATTTAACTTTAATTTGATATAATAATATTATATTAAATTTAAGGGTACATTAGGTAAGGTGAATTACAAAATTTATTAGTCAGAATTTGTTATTAATTCAAGTTACTGAAGAAGTTCAAGAAGTTACTGGATATCGCTTACCTACCCACGCTTTGTGAGACTTTCCTAACTCATTAGTAACGCATGGTCACCCGCGTTACCATCGATATGTAAATGTGGATATGCGAGTCGAAAGAGGCAGGCAACGGATTTCGGCCTCGAGACGAGACAATACTTCGTTCGAATGCTAATTATGTGTGCTGCTGTAGTTTGTATAGCAAATTGGTTAAAATTGACGTTGAAATTTTGGGAAATCCTGTGTTTTTATTACATTTCACTTTACACGCCCCAAATCGATTGTGTTTACTGTAGTTACCAAGCTTATACTCCAAGCGGTTATTAATGTCTTTTTAAGAGGGCTTTAACGTGTCCACTAGCACTCGTAAATAATTGTGATTATTTATATTTAACGATGGATATTGAAAGGAGGCCACTATGTACTTAAGAGGGCGCAGTACGCTCGGTTCTCCATACAAACGTATTTATGCTCTCATTTTAAAATGCCATGCTAGAATAACATGAAACTTTGTATACACAATGGGATCCGGCATATCTAGGTCTGAAATTAGTTTCTGTTGCTAGAAATTGTAAAAGAAAAAAACATACAACGATTTTTTGAGTTTTTTACGGCTTGTATGAAAACCTTAATAATCGTTGTATTTTTTCTCCATTATAATTTCAAGCAACAGAAACTAATTTCCGACCTAGATATGCCGGATCCCATTGTGTATACAAAGTTTCATGTTATTCTAGCATGGCGTTTTAAAATGAGAACATAAATACGTTTGTATGGAGAACCGAACGTACTGCGCCCTCTTAATGTATTTTCTATTTAAGTACATATTGAATTCATCAAACTAGTTTTTACAATGCTGGATTCGTCAATCTATGCGTTCAAGCATAATACGGCCGTTTTCACTTGCGGCTACTATTTTTAGGGTTCCGTACCTCACAAGGAAAAAAACAGAGCCCTTGTAGGATCACCTCGTTGTCCGTCTGTTAAGACCCTTCTTTATCTCGAGAACTTGCGTAGGTACGGAGTTGAAATTAAAAGGTCAACAGTCCCTTAAGGCTGTAAAAAAGATGAAACTCTAAGTTTATATACAAAAATATGGTCGTTTGTGGCGCAAAAACCCTATATTTTAACTGTCAAGGGAATTAAAATTTAATATTATAAGTAGGGTACTTTCTGTTGACCTACAACTATGAAATTTGGCAAGTAATATCCTTATTCTATTGTAGATATGTATTTCTTAAAATATTTTATCTTCCTGTAAGTTACCTTTTAAAACAAGTTTCAATTCCAACTCAGAGTAACTTTTTGCAGAAATTGCGAAGCGTCTGGTTGACGTAACTGGTGACCGAAGAGCTGGCGGTTTCCTCGCTCAACGTATCAGCATTGCGATACAGCGAGGAAATGCCGCCAGCATCCTCGGTACAATGACTCAAGGGCCCGTTTTAGATTTAAGTTAGTTTTAATTTTCTTTATATTATTTTGGTTAAGTATTCTTGTATATATTTTCGTTGTACATAAATAAATGTATTATTACTCAGAGTTAATTTTGTATGATTTCAAGGGAGTTCTATCATTGGCTATACTAATAGTACACATATAAACATGCCTGTATATATTTTCTGTAAACGCTGTTGAACTTAATTCTTAAATAAATAAAATAAAAAAATAAAATTATTCTACTACAAGTACAGGAAAAAATCTAAATACTATATATTTCTAAATAAGTCATAGAAAATAGTCTTTGTTTAAAGTAAGTAGTACGGAACCCTCGGTGGGCGAGTCCGACTCGCACTTTACGGTTTTAATCCAAAATTAAATCAGTGGAAACTTGTTTACTTACGCACCGACTAATTGACGATATGAGTGAAAGAAAACTCGTTTGCCTAAATCACTTGAATATGATGAGCCGCGGGACTGGGAAGTTCAACATTCATGACGTTAGTGTTTTATGCGTAGACGCATGTATTAGTTTTGTTTTTAACCGACGTCAATAAAACAGGAAAAAAAATACAGGAGGTTTTCAATTCGACTGTATTTTTTATGTTTGTTACCTCAGAACTTTCGATTGGGTGAGTCGATTTTGATGATATTTTTTATTTGAAAGCTAGTGTTTCCCGTGTGATCCCATTTTAATAGCCTCCATGAGAAAACTATATAAGTCTTAGATTTGCATTAAGTATTTGCACGATTTATTGACATATTTATTTAAAATAAATATGTAAATATCACATAATGAGATATTTTACCTAACATACTTTACACCATCAAATTCTACATTCTATTCATTTGGCTATTCATCAAATAAATATGTAACTAAACTTAGTTTTATACGAACTAACATCTAACATAGTTTAATAATTATTATAAAACTGTACTTACTTATAACAGTTATAACAAATATAATGTGAACATAATAATTATAATATAAAAATAACAAGTTATAAATGCTATGCCAATTAAAATATTAATCAATCAATGTGTATATTCCCGGACCCGGACCCGGACCCGGGACCCGGGTATGTCCTAAAACTACGACCAAGACCACCGGGGAATGGGCAGCAGCTTTCCTTGAGTGCGGTGGAGATACTGCGATCGCCAACCCGCATGCCAAGCGTGGCGATTATGGCATTTATCCCCCATGAAATTGGGGGAGGCCTATGTCCAGCAGTGGACGTCCTAGGGCTGATATGGTGGTGGTAGTGGGCCGGCGGCCAAGAAGTAATGTATGGAGAATGTATGGAACTAACATTATTGTCCGCTGCTCTAACCTTTTAAAATTGCTAACTAAAATCAACTGATAAAGGAAATATTACATAGAGCCAACCGCCACGATTTTGTATTTATATTTTTAATTTGCTATGTAAATTGGTATTTTTTAGCTTTTTCCGGGTTTTTTTATCGTTCTTGTATTTTTGTATTTTGTTTTTTTTTCAAAATTTTCGAGTATTAATGTATTTTTTTAGTTTTGGTGTTTTTTGATATTTTGTAGCGTTTTTTGTATTTTTTGATATTTTTGGACTTTTTAAAAAGAAAAAGTATTTTTTTTACTTATCGGTTTTTTTTTGTTTTTCAATTTTTTGTTTGGTATTTTTTTAGTTTTTGCATGTATTACCATACAATCCTCGGCCGGAACAGGGATTGCAGGACTCGTTTTATCCGGCCTCGTCTACGACTCCGCCGTTTATCCCAAACTCGTCCAGCAATCCCTTACTTCACGGCCTCTGCAGTAATGTACTATTAATGTCATTGTATAATTTTTAATAAATTGTAACATATTTGAATACTAGTGTTGTAATAAATGGCTATTCTATTCTATTCTATTCTATGTGCACGATAAATGGAAGAATAACTCGGTTGAAGTCGTTTTTTTTTTGTTAAAATTATTATACAACGACTGTGACAAACAAGCTTATTGTCTGAGGGCGTACTCCGAATTTCGAAAATCGAATTTTGTATCTTGCCGTCCCTTTCCGTCATATGGTGTATAAAACGAGAGTGAAAGGGACGGCACGACACGAAGTTCGTTTTCGAAGTTCGGAGTAGGCCCTCTGACCGTAAGCGGTTACCGCAGCCTATAAACGCCTGTAACTCAAAGGGTGACACGAGCTCTCTCTTTAAAAAGTATATGCCTCTGAATTTAAAAATCCCGTACGTAGTCCCTAATGTTAACAGTTTTCAAAAAATCATCCAAGTGCATGTCGGGCCACGCGCAATGTAGGGTTCCTTAGCTGTCCACCCGTGATATTATTATTATTATTTTACACTAAATCGATTCATCCGTTTGGGAGCTACGATACCACGGACAGATACACAGACAGACACGTTAAACTTATAACACCTCTTTTTGCGTCGAAGGTTAAAAAGTGGTTATCTTCGGAATAGTACATTACGATATAAGTGCAGAGAACAGGAAATTCGCAACGAGTGGTGGTGGCGGTTTTTTATAAATTGAAACACGACCGAATGGAGTGTTTTAAATCGACACGAGTTGCGAGTTACCTGTTCGCACGTGTATCGTACAACGTTCTACAGGACATATGGCTCTTAAAAGTTTCGACATGGTAATCTGCTGATTACCGCACTCGTGCGGTAAAGTAGCACCATATGTACTGTAAAATTAATTTATTATTCATGTTGTACTAGACTGTCGGGACCCGGGTATGTCCTAAAACTACGACCAAGACCACCGGGGGATGGGCAGCAGCATCCCTGGAGTGCGGTGGAGTTACTGCGATCGCCAACCCGCATGCCAAGCGTGGCGATTATGGCATATACCCCCCGTGAATTTGGGGGAGGCCTATATCCAGCAGTGGACGTCCTTTAGCTGATATGGTGGTGGTGGTGGTTGTACTAGAAAAGTAATACTGCCCTCATAATTTACCTCATTCTATTCAGATAAAATGGAAAAGATTTTCCAATTTAAAGTAATAACGAGCAGCTGCAAACCGCATTTCGCCGCAGAATTTTATTCTTGAATGCGATTTATCACCAAGTATTTACGGTAAGGAATTCTTTTAAAATTGTGGATTTCCCACATGAGGTAAAATGTGGCTGGGAGTGATTTTTTCGAAAAGGGGTTTTTTCGGTTGAAAATAATGACTTTTAATTGGATCTTTATGGGAGGCCCCTCTTTTGAATTCCACTCGATGGTAGTAAATACGTAAGTATACACGACTCATAAAGTATTTGTGTACGGGTCTAACGCAAAATTTATTTAATTACCTTAATTACCGATATTTCGACATGGGTCGCACCAGTCATGTTTGCGGCAGAAACTGACGTCCCAGCACGTCAAACGTTTATAAAAATGTGAAGGGTGGAACCGAAAAAAGTTTTCTACCCGCTCATTAGTTGTTGTTGTTGGGCACGACACACAAAACTCACAGTATCCGCGGACAGATCCAAAGGTTTATCCCGAGATTTTAGATTCAATATACCTAGTGAAAACTCGGAACTAGTCGGAACTAATTAATAACAGACAGTAATTTAATGAACTAAAATGTTGTACCCTAAAGTAAAGTGTAATGTAAAGCCAAGTAAAGTGTTGTAACCTAGAATGATGAGCTCGCTTCATCGTCGGCCTCATCTTGGCTAGATGCTAGCTAAGAGCAATCACATTTTTATTTTAGAAAAAATTTTGTATCGCAATAAACTACAATTTTCGAAAAGGCAAAGGCAATAAAATCTCCCCAATCGCTTAATGGCCACTTAGGGAAAGACTGATGGTTAGGTTGGGCGGCCTAGTTCGGTCAAGTGACGGATAGGTCTATTGACACATAGGTCAGATAGGCAATTATAAGACAAGCGTCCTTTTATTTTATAAGCAATATTCATCATCATCACAGGACACAGAAATTAGACGTATATAGGCGGATTCGGAACTAAAGCAATGTTAGACATGGAAGCTTTGCCATTTAGATGCCAAATTTAAAACGTCCAGTTTCATACAGTGTGTGTCTTGAATGAGTACAAACTTATATTTTAAAAGCTAAAAGTAAAAGCGCTTATAAACGTTATTTTCTCAAACATGCAATGAAATATTGATGTTATGTTCCTTATAATAGGCTGCGAAGTATGACGTTTCAGGTGCGGCTAGGACAAGAGGTTGTTAATGGAATTTCATACAAATCTTGCAGGCCTAGGCCGGCAAAGTCTTCTTTTTTAATTTCCATTCCACATAAATTTGTGGCACAGGCATCATGACATTCTGCCACTATACGTATTAAAAATAAAACTTTGATTTTTTTGTTGTTTATTTCATTGCATGTTTGAGAAAAGCACTATACATACCTCGGCGGGAAATATGGGGTTGCCCGCCTTAGACAGTCTATATGTCTTCGGCCGGCAACCCCTTTCTTCCCGGCCTCTGTAGTAATGTACTATTAAAGTATTTAATTAAACACCAAACTATTCTGTAGGTAAATAGAAATTAATTCAGCAATCAGTGCAGTGCTATAACACACACTCGCCTTTTTTTTATACTTTCAAATATCAGTGATATGAATTGGTAACTTGAGTCAAGTTACCAATTCATATCACTGATATTTGAAAGTATCAAAAAAGGCGAGTGTGTGTTATCTCACATTTTTAACAATTAATTACGTATCAATGTTAATTATATTTTACTTTTTATAAACATTCTAACAATACATAAATTTGTAGTGATGGATGTGAGTTGATTGTTACCTGTATTTCCTATGTTTTTGTAACCTGAATTGTACAGTGCCGTGGTTTCGACTGTAATGCTGCATATATTCTGTTTGCAGTAATTAAATAAATAAATAAATAAAAGAGAAATAATAAACCAGTACACAGAAAAACTGAACGTGACACTAAAATACTAACTCTCCGAATTATTCGCTCAGTTAGTATTTCAGTCAGTACGTTTTAGTTTTTTTAAGCTTTAAAACTATCTAAAACTATCGTTTGTTGAAATGTAAGTTCTTTTAAGATACAAACTGTTTTACATTCTTTATTTGCTTAATTGCGGGATTGCCTCCACATTACGTCACGTAAACATACTGTTGCTACTCTAAAACAATACAATACAAATACTACTTATTGCACACCTTTAATTAAAGGACACAGTACATTACATAATACCTGACACACCTGACAGATAATTACAACACACGAACAGATAATTATCAGTCTAGAGACAAGTCCAAGTTCCTCACTCTTAAGATTCTCTTAGGTTTCTTTTGAGAAGCTCGGTTCTCCATAATCTCCATACAAACGTGATTTCGCTCTCATTTTAAAACGGCATGCTGGAATAACATGAAACTTTGTGTAAACTTTGTGTATCCGGCCGGAAATTAGTTTTTGTTACTTGAAATTATAATGGAGAAAAAATACAGTGATTATAAAGGTTTTCATACAAGACCTAAAAAACTACTACTCGCTGTATTTTTATTCTTTTACAATTTCTAGCAACAGAAAATGATTTCCGGCCTAGATATGGCGAATCCCATTGTATATACAAAATTTCATGCTATTTCAGCACGGCGTTTTAAAATTGAAACGAAACTACGTTTTTATAGAGAATCGAGTTCAGTAGAGCGTGCAGGGGGCACAGTGCATCGTCGGGAGCTCTGGCATCTTTTCTCATTACCAGGAACTAGGATGCGGGGGTCGAAGTTGCACCACGTCCGTAGTAGCCACAGGGAGTACCCACCGTTACCCTACACGTGACCCCTGGGTGGTGCTAAAAGTGCAACAAACTGGCAACCGTACTTGTCTTCTCGAAGATCTCACGGTTCGAAAAAAAATGCCATACATTTTTTTTATTAGGAACTCAGCACCACCAGCCTACGGAGCAAGCAGTGGTTTCATTGTCGCTGCTGTCGTCTGTAAGATGCAGGTACCTCCCCAGTTGGGCTGCTCTTAATATGAGCGAGATGATCCGCTGCGCACTACTTAGTCCTATAATTTTCAGATGCCAAAACCGCAAAAACGAAGACATTTCCAAATCCTACGACTAATAAAAACGTGCTTTCTGAATGGAATCAATGAGTCTAGATTCTACGCAGTAAAATGCTGGGTCGTAAAACGTTGACTCAGGTTTTAGTACCTGTAAACAACTTTATTCGGTCACTAGTTATCTTTATAGGTATTCACATTTTGTTATGTTATTTCAGACGGTGGTTAAAACATGTTATTATTATCTGAACATTCCGAGGTTTCAAGGTCTTGTTTTTCCTCTGGGTTATATGGTGCAAATGGCAGTCGCTTTTTACCGACTCCAATAGAAAGAAGGAAGTACTCAGTTCGTCTGCATGTTTGCTTGATCTTTTTTTTATGAATGTATTTTCCCAGATAACTCTTGACCACGTTGGCCGATTTTGATATAAATATTTGTTTTGTTTAAAAGCAGGTACCCCGACATTGGTCCCATATAAATTTGGTGAAGGTCTGATGATGAAATCTAAGAGGAATCGAGGGAACTCCTCGAATTTGATTGGCATGCATATGCTGATTTCGGTATTTTCTGTAGACAACCAAGCATTGGCTCACGGAAACCACAAACTGTGGCATAGCAAGTACAAAATTGGAGTCGGTTTTTTTTGGTATCCATATCAGCCCTAGGACGTCCACTGCTGGACATAGGCCTCCCCCAATTTCATGGGGGGTAAATGCCATAATCGCCACGCTTGGCATGCGGGTTGGCGATCGCAGTATCTCCACCGCACTCTAGGAATGCTGCTGCCCATTCCCCGGTGGTCTTGGTCGTAGTTTAAGGACATACCCGGGTCCAGGACATACCCGGGTCCAGGTCCGGGTTTTTTGGTATAAATTATTTAAAATAAAGTCAAAATATTGGTCTAATTTTTTGAGGATACTCGAGAACAAAATAGAGGCAGGGCGAACCGCAACGTCATTTCACTTTGGGGATGTACCTCCACATTACAGAAGACCGAAACCATAATAAAATCACTGCCCACTATTTACTCTTTCGTTAGGTAGGTGGTGTTGTGTTCCTGGTGATGAGGAAGGTCTCCAGAGCTTCAAAGGGAACGCTGTGTCTCCTTAGTCTCGACTAAGGGACCTGGATCTGTTTCCAGCTCTCAACACAACGAATATCCTCAAGTCAATAAAAGGTTGAAAATGCACTTGTGATTCTCCTGGAGTCGCAAGCATCAAAAGGTGTCTTACCATCAGTACCGTAAGCTTGTTTGCCACCGTTGTCGTATAAAACAACTGTAAGAGCCATAAATGTAAATATTTTACAAGTGGAAACGTCCACTTAACGGAATTATAATTTCCAACCGAAAATGAAAAATTGATCACCCCGGGCGGGATTTGAACCCGCGACCTCTGGAATCCGTCCATCGCTCTTACCAACTGAGCTACCGCGGGTTATCCCGAGGCGACGAATCTTTCAATCAGTTCACTCTTTAATTAAGCCTTAGCCTTTGTAAGAGCCATTTTATCACAAAACAAAACCCTCCTTTTTGAGCACATCCGAGGATGACACGCGTCACCAACGAGCGTCATGTCATGATGACACGGGTGTTTAATCTCAGCCACAGCTTAAAACAGACAAACAAAACAGTCGCTACTAAACTCAAAGTAACTTTTACAGGCTTTGTAAAGGACAGTTGACATTCAATGTACCTACTAACACATTATGGATTGTAATATCTGAAATAAATAATATTCATTCATTCAAAGGCCAAAACGTGGTGGGAGCGCTCCAGGCCCAGCGGTGCCCGCGTACCGCGTGCGGTATACGAGGTTAAACAACGTCGGCCGTGGTCAAGTCTTGGATGGGTGACTACTTGTAGTGGTTACTAACTGAGCGCTCCCGTGCTTTGGAAGACTGCTGTCTATAATAGTGCCCCAGACGGGCACGCATATACACAATACAACATGTTGAACTTATACGTATATACCTCTTTTGCGTTTGGCGTCGAGGGTTTTGCGGGACGTTGTACCTATTTATTTTTAGTTTTTGTCCATTTTTTAAGAATAAATAAATTATAAGTAATTATATATAGGTACCTCGCCTAACTACAGCCTTCATATAAGATTAATTTTCTCTTTGTAAGGTCTATTACACCCTCGTTCTCGCTTTAGGTACGGGTATTAATGTAACAACCTGCATATTGTATAATATCTGTACCCTTACCTCCTTATTCATAAAACTTAACAAACCTTTGTTAACTAAAAGTTATTTTATCACTTTCTCACAAACATACATGTCAAAGTGACAGATAAGGACAAACCAACTTCAGCGGCTTGTTAACTAATAGAGGCTTGATGGATGTTTATGAATAAGGGGGTAAGAGTGTATCTGTTCACATTTCTTCTACGTCACATGTGCTGATATAGGTTTCACGTTGACTGCTGTAATTACCATTACAGCTACCTACAAGGGAGTTTGTTTATAGATGTGTGTAATTGCTCAGTTTTAAGGGCTATTTTCGATTGTTTTTTTTTATTCCACGTCAGTGGCAAACAAGCCCACGGCCTGCCCGATGGCAAGCGGTCGCCGCAGCCTATGGACGCCTGCGAATCCAGGGGTGTCACATGCTCGTTTCCCTTTAAAAAATTAAACACTCCTTTCTTAAAGAATCCCATACTGTAGTTCCTCGGGAAAACCTCGGCAGGGAGCTCATTCCACAACCGGAGCGTCCGAGGGAGGAAGTTCCTCTGAAACCGTACCGTACGCGTCCATTTAGGTTCTAAGGTGTGAGGATGAATGCCCTGCCGATGGCGAGCAGTGCGATGATAGAAAGCAGCCGTGGGCATCATATCGAACAGTTCTTCGGAGCACAACCCATTATACAAGCGATAGAACACCCACAAGGAGGCAAAGTTTCACCTTAAACTTAACGGTTCAATATCGGTCGTGAGTTTGGGATCATCCACGATTCGAACAGCACGTCTGCTTGCTTAAATACCTTATATTCCATACATAAGCTGAATCTGAAGGTAAGCAGATACCGTTGCCTATGGAAGCCTCCAGAAGAATTACAAGCGTATTGCCGACCATTTTATTGACTTAAAAGGACCACACGCCAAAATGGTCCTTAAACCAACTAAGCTGGGATTTACAATAAATAGGTTTTACATAGAAAACTCCCGTGAGTTTGAGACATATTAAAATAAAATGACACGGGTCACTCACGTCTTTAAGGTCAAATATCATTCGACATGTTTCAGTTCCGGTACGCGGTCCTTAATCATGACTTCTTATCGCGGCGGCGATTCTTTTAGCACTGACTGAGGACCGCGAACCGTTCTGAAACACGTCGAACGATATTCGACCTTAAAGATGTGGGTGACCTGTTTCATTATATTTTAATACGTGATTAAATAGGTATTTAAATTTACATTAGATCTCTGACTAAAAAATGAATTGCGTCAAAATGGTCCTAAAACCAAGAAAGCTCATTAAATCTTCTATTAGCTCGTATTGACTGACTAATATATGAATATCTCAATTCTGCAATGGAACTCAATTTGGTGTCCATGGAAGGAAATGAATTATGTGTTAATATATCTATTATATCTCTCAGTTTTATTGGTTTCAGGACCAGTCTCCATCCAAATGTCCTTTGTTGATGACAGCTATATGCATATTATGTGTATGCTATAGGTATGTCCTGGACCCGGGTATGTCCTAAAACTACGACCAAGACCACCGGGGAATGGGCAGCAGCATTCCTTGAATGCGGTGGAGATACTGCGATCGCCAACCCGCATGCCAAGCGTGGCGATTATGGCGTTTACCCCCCATGAAATTGGGGGAGGCCTATGTCCAGCAGTGGGCGTCCTAGGGCTGATATGGTGGTGGTGGTGGATAGGCATATTTAGGTCCCTCACTTTCAACACAGCGCATCTTCGGGAGCTCTTGCGACCTTAACTCACCACCAGAAACACAACACCACATTTATCTACAGACATATGTGTATGTTAGATTTTTTTTATGATAGACTGACCAGCGGCAGCGAATGGGCTTAGTCTCACCTGATGGAAAGCGATGACAAGGCCTAAGATGTTGCTCACTGATTCAGTAATAGCCTATTCACTCTTGAAGAGACCCAGATTGTATGTATCAGGAAATACAGACGGCGGCAGTAAATTCCAGTCCTTAGCTGTTCGCATTAAGAAAGAAGAAGCAAATCGCTTCGTGCGAATAAATGGTAGGCTGACAACGTAAGGATGTAACCGCTCACCACGTCTGGACGTCCGGTGATGGAATGGGGAGGGCGGAACTAAGTCATGTAATTCCTGTGCACACTCTCCAAAATGTAGTGGTGGTGTTATTACCTTAAGGAAACTTTAGAAGAAAGGGAGTTGCGCAAGGGTACAAGAAGGAAACACCTAATTTGCAAATTGCAACCAAAACTGAAGATAGTAAGTCACTGTGCACATTACCAAAGTGTACAACTTTACAACAAACTTCCTGGTGAGTGGAGAATTATTACTAGCCTTAACATTATTAAAAATAAATTGAAATCACTGTTGCTGCAAGAGTGCTTCTATTCTATTGACGAATTCACAAATTATTTAGCTAGACATTGATATTGAGATTATTAATATTTACTTGAATTGTAGCTTATAGATAGTGCCTTGATTCCTTAATTTTGTTTGTTTAACCTACTTACTTGAACTTGATATGATATTGTTTGAAATGTTAGATATAAGTAATTTATTTCAGACACAATTTTAAAATTGTTATTGAATAAATAAATAAGGGATGACTTGCATAATTATATATTCGTATTTATATTTTTTTCTAGGTACTCCAACATTATAATCTGTCAATAAAATGACTGACAGCAGTATTAAAACAATAGACTTTGTATACAAATGCAAATCTATACCATAGACAATAGTCATTATATGACTGGTGGGAGAATCAAAATGGCGTACATTATTACAATTGTTTTTTTTTTATATTTTAAAAGAAGCACACGTCAATGCCCGTATTCTGCCACCATATTTTTTATTTTATACAGGGTGTGGCCTGTAATAGGAGCAATAAATTTAAAGGACGCTTCCTTAGAGCATCTACAGTAACCCCTTGTGTCCAAAAAAAACTCTTTTTTTTTTAATTGGGTGAAATATTGATCTAAAGTTATGACCTCCAAGTAATGGATCTTGGCACCCAGAGATTATAGCGCAGCAGTCAATGCTGATTTTAAGGTTGCTTCAAGTTATAACTCATAATCGTTGTCGCATTTGTCGTCTGAAAGGATCGTTTTGGGACTTTTTTAGTTTTTTATATATTTTTTTGTGTTTTTCAAATTAAATAGTTATTAATATAGCTCCAGTAGAGTAAAAAAGTACAAATAAGCTACTTTTACGAAAAAAAAATGTTTTTTTTTTTTCAATTAAATCCATTTGGAAATATTTACTGGAGAGCTCAATAGTGTGCCGTTTAATTTTTTGCTCCTATTACAGGCCCCACCCGTATAATGTTTTGATATGGTGGCTGAACTCATTTGACAATTGTTATTTTATTTAATTTCTTACCTTATAACAGTGGCATTTATTTTACTGGCTTTTTACCTACGTGTTTTTAAATTTAAATATTTGAAACAGCTAATTAAGGCAATAGGAGCCCTTATATCACACTCACAGGCGTTACGTGAAATTTATATATGACAGTAGATTTATTTTTTCTTTTATTTTATGTTGTTTGCGTCTGTGTCGTCATTCGATAGTTTTAAGGCAGGACCCCACTGAAAACCAACGTCGCGGCGCGGTTTGCCGTGGCATTATGCTGAATGGGGCCCTTTCAGCGTCGTCTTTAGCGTTATGTATTCAAAAAAATATGTAATTTGTATGAAGACGTTAATAAATGTATTTTCTTTCTTTCTTTCTTATTTATATATCGATTTATTAGTAAAAGTAAAAAAAGTAAAAGTAGTTTATTCTTCAAATTAGGCATATTGCATGCACCTATGAACGTCAATAAACTACCACCGGTTCGGAAAAATAAACCTATGCCACGAGAACAACCGGCGTAAGAAACTCGGCGAGGTGTCATTTTTTCAAAACAATATACATTATATAGTTTATATGTCAGGCATTATGTGTCTCTTGCATAAAATACTATTATTATATCCTTATCACGTACTCATACCAATCATCATCTTAATCGACAAAAGATAACAAACAACTAAGCCAGACTTAAATGCGCATTTATAATATTAGTTCAGATGGTCAACAGTTTCAAGTTCAAAGTACGCACTAGCTTTCCTAAACGCGCAGTATAGCTCATATTGACTTCACTCGTAACGAATATTAGCACTACACTCCAATAGCTGTGCTATTCATAACCTCTTCACCATACATCCATCCACCTTGGTCCTAAGCGTCGTAACAGCCACTTGTAGCTGGAGGTCAGACCATCTGGTTAACATCAAGCGTGTTTATAAGCGTTGGATATATCAGCCCAATATGGAATATTCCTACCTATTTTTTACAACACAAGCCCTATTTAATTACTTTTAATCATTGACAGAGTGAAACAAATGTCTCCGCTTCAGCTTCGACAAAAATGATTTCGTACGTCCTGATGTCCAGATGAGATTTCAACTGTTTCTCGTGAAATTTTGTGAGCGGGTTCCATATTAATATATAAGTATATAAATGTTTTTTTCGAGTTATTAACACAAATAATTAAATTAAAAAGAAATCTAATTTTTACAATACTAGGCGTGTTGCCTACGTTCAGATATTTATATAAGGAGCACCTACAGCTGCAAAAACATCGTATAACCTTATGTAGTGATACAAAGTCAATAGCAGATAATATGTTGTGAATAAACGCGAGCAGTGAGCACTCATACGTTTGGCTACCGGCGATCATTACGTAGCGGCGTTCAAGTGGGGACGACCTTTCTAGCGCCAACTGCACATAAATTATTTTGTTATGAATATAGCTGAATACGATAATAAATTATTAATGTGTCTAAGGTAAAAGTCGACGGCAACCGCGCGTTAGGCGCCTTCCTGACTTGTCGATGCGGGGGCGGTACGATATGAGAAAACTGTCAGTTGTCAGTGTCAACCGATACTAATGCAGTACTGCCCCACTTCTGCGCATGGTATTACTACTGCGCAAACGTATTACTGACAGTATTTCGTCAAGTGAGGAAATCTCACATCGGTAAATTCACGTCAAAGAGCAAAATACTGACATATCGCTCAAGTCAGGAAGTCGCCTTAGACTGTTGACATGACATCGAGTATCTAATGACGGGACTGAGGCACATGTTCGGGAAATGTGGAAAACGTTGCAGGAGGCCTAAACCCAGGAGGGCTCCTGACACTTAAGTAAGTGTTCCTTTAGAAATTAGTGACTACTTTCGCTCTCATTTTAAAACGGCAGGCTGGAATAACATGAAACTTTGTAAACACAATGTGATCCGGCATATCTAGGCCGGAAATTAGTTACTGTTCCTTGAAATTATAAGAGAGGAAAAATACAGTGATTATTACGGTTTTCGTATAACACCTAAACATCTCAAAACTTGCTGTATTTTTTTCTATTACAATTACTAGCAACATGAACTACATTCCGACCTAGATATGGCGGATCCCATTTTGTATACACGGCGTTTTAAAATGAGAACGAAATTTTTAGAAAATTTTGACGGACGCATTGTATTTTAAATGAATTTTCCGTTGGTACTTGAATATCACTAGTTACAATATTTGTAAAATGCGGCTCAGGTTATCCGAAATGAAACAAGTTCCCAATCAATAGGAATCAATTTGCACAGGTGTCCTGTAACGTCTGGTAATGTTATTCCATTTCTTGTTTACAGCCAGTTAACATAATAGTATTCTATAATGCAGTGTTTAACAATTTAAATTTTATTCACCGAAAGTAGTGAACATCGAGGTCTGTGGTGAGTGGAAAGTGATACTTCAATACATTTTGTATACCTCATCATGTCAGCCGGAAGACGTCCACTGCTGGACATAAGCCTTCCCCCAAAGACTTCCACAATGACCGGTCCTGCGCCACCCGCATCCAGCGGACACCTGCGACCCTTGCCAGGTCGTCAGTAAACCGTGTGGGGGGCGTGCCCACTCTACGCCTTCCGGTGCGTGGTGTGTGGTGGGTGGTGGTGGTGGTTGTATAGGTACCTAAATTATTTGATTAACAACAATCATGGTAATTACACCTCCATAATTGTAACCAAGCGCTAAAACTCTCGATTTTCAGTTAAGCTCGTGGGTTTGAAGGCAGCTCTTAACAAAAGCGACAGGCATCTCACCTTAAAAAAACCCAAGGGTATTCTAGACTTTTTGGTATTAGACCGGTTTGTTCATGATATATGATGACTGACATTCCATCTGACTTCCCAACTCAAAGTGGAAAAACCGGCGCACGAAGGGTTCCGTACCAGAAATAATATATAACCTTAATAATTTGTAATTATTTCTTGCGTCTGCGTGTAGCCATTATTAATATCGAGCAAAAAACGGTAAAAAATACTTTTGTTGTATTGAAGCCACCCTTAAATATTATTTTTATTTTATTTTTAGTATTTGGTATTGTTGTGGCAATAAAAATACAACATCTGTGAAAATTTTAACCTCCTTGCTATTACGGTTCATGAGATACAGCAAATAACGCCAACAACTACTCTGTTGTATGGGAGCCCCCCTTAATTATTATTATTATTTTTATTTTAGTATTTGTTGTTGTAGCCACAATATATAATAATCTGTGCAAACTTCAATTGTCTAGCTATTACGGTTCTTGAGATCTAGTTCGGCGAGTGGTAGCCATGAAAAGGGCTAAATTATCACGTTTTTTGTATGGGAGTCCCCCTTAATTATGATTATTATTTTGTTTTTAGTATTTGTTGTTATAGCGGCAAAAGATATACACAATCTGTGAAAATTTCAACCGTCTAGCTATTACGGTTCTTGAGATACAGCCTGGTGACAGACGGACGGACGGACAGCAAAGTCTTAGTAATAGGGTCCCGTTTTTACCCTTTGGGTACGGAACCCTAAAAACTAGACATATTAGACTAGACCTTATTAGGATTAGGCTTGTTAACTGATAGGGTGTGGGTAATTTGATTGTTAAAAGTTCTCAAGTCGCCCGAAGACCTTTAACTTGGCTTAACGACTGCCATAGACTGCGGTCGCAGCCGTCTATGGCAGTCGTGCCTTCCAAAGCACGGGAAAGCTCAGTTAGTCCCCACTAAGAGTCTGCCGAAGTTGCTTAACCCAGCATACCGCACGCGGTACGCGAATGCCGCTGGGCCAAGAACGCTCCATGACTGACACATAATAATAATATTTTAATGATATCATACTGGAGATTTCCAAGTGACTTATTTTTATGATGATTGATGTATTTAAGAGTCATTTGGATTTGAAACTCAATACGTCGCGGTTAATGAGGTCGAAATAATTCGTTGGCTCGGTTAAGTTGACATTGGAAGGTCGATGGGTTCTCGCCTAAAGTACACCTATTAGATAAATAAAAGTTTCTTCTGTTTTAGACTTTATTTTCATGGTAATAAGGTTTAAAGGTGAACTTCTTCATTCTGCCAACTGTAGCGAAAAACTAACTCTGATGAAAGCCCTTCTCCTAGTTATTATTGTAAGGCATGTTTATAACAATGTTATCGTACACAGATTTTAATGATTATTATTAATCTAGTATAATCTATACTCTTCCTAGTACTTAGACATTGTGGTAGAGTGTGAGTTTATGGACGACCTGTTTAGCCTAGTTGGTAGTGACTCTGCCTCCGAAACTACAGGTCTCGGGTTCGAATCCCGGCCAAGGCATTATTTGTGCATTTATCACTATCACGGATATTTGTTCTTGGGTCTTTAAGTATGTCTTTATCTATATAAGTATGTATATCGTCGTTTAGTACCCATACTACAAGCGTTGCTTAGTTTGGGACTAGGTCGATTTGTGTAAGATTGGCCCCCAATATATATGTGTATTTCGCATACGCAGTTAAGTCATTTGGGTGTGGAAGTATATCCAGGGGAAGGGTTCAGTTTCCTTTCGTTTTACTTGACTCTTCCGGTGTTGCAAGCGCCCATAGGCTACGCTGTCTACTTAGTATCAGACAGGTCATAAATTAAGCATTATTGCCACCGTCGTTATTCTAAAAAAATACTCATAAGTGGCTCTGTAAGCTGTAGACCACACAACATTTTTTTTTCCATTTTCATTTTTTCAAATTTTTAAATGTTCACAAACTGAATCAATAATCATATTCTAGAATAATTATCGAACCTGCTCACAAAATTTCACGAGAATCGGTTGATAAATGCGACCTGTGGAGGAGAACAACCGAAAATCCGGACATCTGGACATCTGGACGAAATCATTTTTGTTGAAGCTGAAGCGGAGACCTTTTCGGTCAAATATTCCAGAGGTATAAATATGATTAAAATATATTTATTCAATTACAAAACCTGCTGGTTCTCCGGAAGTCTCTTAAAACTCCCATGGGACCCAATATAAATATTCAAATTTTAAAATACGAAAAAAAAATATGGTCTATAAAAAAGCCCATTCAACTTAAAACATATTTTATATTATTGGATTTCTAAAAGCCTTCAGAAAATGACTTCATTCAACCAAATGAAGGAAAACCATCAATTCCTCGTCTTTTTATATTACGATCCTTTTTCTATTCGAACAAAGAATTAAAAGAAGTATTTGAAGAGAATTCCTTTTTTTTGTGATGTGACTTAAAGATAAAGTTCTAAATAGATTGAGGACAATTTTGTATTTGGCAAGATAATTTATCTTAAGCAACGAAGTTAGTATTTGCCTGTCTTAGGTGATTTTTGTATACGGCTTACTCCACAAAATTATAAATAATAATATACATACATACACAATTACTGTATAATTACGTCTAGACAGATAATGTTTCCCCTACTGACCAATAGATGGCGGTGTTACATTGGGAAACTGGTCTCTTTTCAAAAATTCATAAAGGTACAGTCAGGCAAAAAGTTATTTACCACATTAATGGAACCTAATTAATACAAATAATAAAGTCGAAAAATAAGTCAATAAAAAATGGCTTTCGCAGACAGAAGTTTCATAGAATATACTTGTCATAATTGTCATTTCATAGAAAGCCTTTTTTTGACAAAGGGTCGCAGTTCTAAGCTAACCTAACCTACTTTTAATTTCTGGTACACCTATATGAATTCTACAGAATGACCTATAAAGCCTTCCTAAAAAGTTAATGGTCTCGGAAAAAAACTTTCTATGAATATATAATTCTGCGAATCTTCTATGAAACTTAAGTCTGCGAAATAAGAGGACTTCATAAAAAATATTTTTAGAATTACGAGCGTAAATATTCCATTCCATTTGTATGGCGTACAACTTTCAAACGTAAATTCCGGCCAGAATTATCTTCGACAATCTTAATTTGGAAATAAGTTTAAAAGTTGGATATATTTTAGGCTGAAAAACGATTTAAATAATCTTGATAAGTTGATTACGTTACTTACGGTTTGAGGCAGACTTCGATGAAACTTGAGAAACCGTTTCAACCGTTAAATTCGGTCAGTTTGGAGATTAATTAAACGAAGGTCATCAGATCTAACTCGATATATTTAATTTCAATAAGTTATCCATGTTACGCGCATTCCTTTTAACATATTTAGGCGACTTCCTGATGTGGTACTTTTTCTTTGACATGAGCTTACTGATGTCAACAGATTTTCTCACTCTCACACTGTCAGTTAACATTTTTCCGAGGCTCGCCTCGCAACCCACGCCCCTCGCGTTTTCGCTCGAAACGCACAGAGCGGGCGGCGCGGTGCGGGGAGGAGGCGATTTTACATTTTTGATCTTTCCGAAACTGTCGACTTTCGATTACTGCTTCATATGTCACACACTCCGCCTCCGCTCTACCGCGCTACCGAATACCGCGCGGTTTTTTGTTGCGTCGTGCCCCGGACCGCTTTCGATTTGCCGCAAAACCGCCTCCGCCGCGAAACGACCCTGCGCCGCGCTCTTTGTATTTCAAGCTTTTAAGGACCTACCGTGTACAATAAACTCTGGGGTAGTTTATTCTATCACGGAGGCGCCGAGCCTATCCAGTTTTAAGTATCGTCTGAAACGCTGGCTTGTTGAGCGCCCGTTCTATACGTATAATGAATTTTTGAGAACTCGTAACGGTAGTATTTCACTGTATTAGAAATTGTATTAGTATTTATGATTATTCTATTGTGTTATGATTTTTTCTTTTTATTATTTTTCACTGACTTTTACTTATTTCTTTATTATTATTTTTTTAAATGATGTAATTTTTTAAAATTTTATTAATTAATAATTAATCAAATTAAATTTAATATTGACATGTAAATTGGCTTTACGAATAAACGAGTATGAGTATGAGTATGAGTATAAGACCCTTCTTATACAATAGTAGTATATAATACTATTGTGGCTTCGGCACTGAAATCATGTGAGAATGCTAAACGTTGATGTCAAGGGAGCCTTGGTAGAAGAGCGATAAAGCAAGTGGCTTTTAATAGGAAGTCTTGGGCTCAACTACAGTTTTAGGAAAAACTTATGTACGAATTATGATCTTATATTTAGCAGTAGCTTTTCAGTGAAGGTAAACATCGTGAGGGAACTAGTCTAATCCCAACAAGGTCTAGTTTTTCTCTGGCAAGGTCTCATGGCAATCATCATCATCATCATGTCAGCCGAATGACGTCCACTGCTGATCATAGACCTCCCTCAAAGACTTCTACAATGACCGGTCCTGCGCCACCCGTATCCAGCGCACACCCGCGAACCTTACGAGAACATCAGTCCACCGTGCGGGTGGCCTGCCTACGCTACGCCTTCCGGTGCGTGGTCGCCACTCGAGACTTTCCGCCCCAACGGCCATCGGTTCTATGTGCTAGGTCAGTGCTGAGGTCGAGGGTGTTAAATGCGTACCTAGACAGTGACTATTCACTCTCGTCTTGAAAAGATCCAAGTTGTAAATCTCTGGGAATAAGTTTGCGGAAAAGAATACCACTCTAGCTCTCCTCGTAAGAATACTAGAATCAAAACGCTTCGTGCTACAACTGACCCCTGGCTCCCTGTCCACTCACTTGCTTAGATTTTTGAGTTGAACTCTTTTCCCTTGTAATAAGGGTGATGCCTGGTAATCAGGGTTACTAAAAGATACATCCGGACCAACGCTATAAGGATAATGTATGTATGTATGTAAGCACTTTATTGTACACAATAACAGGTATAATGATATTGCTTTATTGAAACTAAAGCAAACATAAACCGACGGGTGCAAGTTTTAATAGAATCAGCAGTCTATCTAGCATGAAAATTATTTTGTCATCAAAAAATGCGATGAAATCGGTCGTTCACTCAATATTCATTGAGCAGTTATTTCACGGTTCATTAACCAGAATAGGGGATATCCTATCCTCTATCCTAGCTAGTTTTATATATCGGGAAGTAGTATAGCTTCCCTAGAAGCACGCATCTTCGTGTTTCACTTAAACCACTTTATAAAGTTGACAATGCCTCTTCTAAAATTCAAACAAAGGGTAAAATTATAAAATTGGTATTACGATACTCTGCGTGGGATACGGGGCCAATCGCTCTAGCCACTGAGGTATCGGAAATAATCAAGCTCATCAGAGCCCAAATTATTATAATAATAATAATATTGGGGGACAATCTTACACAAATCGACTAGTCCCAAACTAAGCAAAGCTTGTACTATGGGTACTAAACGACGATATACGTACTTATATAGATAAATACATACTTAAATACATAGAAAACATCCAAGACCCAAGCACAAATATCCGTGAAAAATGCACAAATAAATGCCCTGGCCGGGATTCGAACCCGGGACCTCTAGCTTCGGAGGCAGAGTCACTACCAACTAGGCTAAACAGGTCGTCAAAATTAAACTAAAATTAATATTTTTTTGTTAGCAGCGTTACTGCTTGATACAAAATTGATGCAGCTCTTCCTTATTTTTCTTTCCCTCATCCCATCTACTTGGCTTCTAAATATTTTAAGAGCGTACTCCTATCTTAAATACCGGCAACGGACTTACAACCCCTCTGGTGTTGCGGGTGTCCATGGGCGGCGCTAATCGCTTACCATCAGGCGATTCGTCTGCTCGTTTGACTCCTGTCATAAAAAAAAATTGACAATGCGCTTGTTTATATTCTAGATTCATAGGCTAAGGTGTCTGCTTACCACTAGACAGTTTGTACGCGTGTTTATCGACAGCGGTGAAAAAAAAAAGTTTTGTTCAAAGTACTCCATTTGTCATCTTTCGTCGGGTACAATCAGCATCAAAAGGACGCATATGAAGGGGTCAAAATCTCTTATTCCCTTGTAATAAAGACTTTTGAACTTTTCAAATGCGTAGCCACTTTTAATGCTGACTGATAACAACCCTACGTACGTTCAAACCATTACGTAAGTACACGACAGGAGCGTTGTCGGAGGAAATTTCTCTGGATCCGTACGGTGCGCTCCCAATTACACAACATAGTAGCTTATGGAGTGACATACAATACTATGTCGTGCATATATTGAGGGAGAGTACAGTGTACTCTCTTATATATGACAATATTCAGACACGTAATGCAGCAACACAATATGTTTTACGGTTAAACAACATAGTAACAAGCTATTTACAGCAGTAATGTATATCGCGTGGACAGCGGTTTGATGGCATGCTCTTGAGTGGTTATCTTAATGTCATGGGTTTAGCAATCACCCTTTGTTTGTACGAATGTAATGTTTGTTACATACAAGCAGGTTCATGGCTGCATAATTGAACGTCGCGATTTCATCATTCATGAATAGGACCCGGGTATGTCCTAAAACTACGACCAAGACCACCGGGGGATGGGCAGCAGCATCCCTGGAGTGCGGTGGAGATACTGCGATCGCCAACCCGCATGCCAAGCGTGGCGATTATGGCATATACCCCCCGTGAATATGGGGGAGGCCTATGTCCAGCAGTGGACGTTCTTTGGCTGATATGGTTGGTTGGTTGGAATATGATTTTAGTCAGAACGAAAACGAGCAAAGACCTTTGTCAGTTTTAGGACCATTTTGACGCATGGTCCTCTGGCGATTTGATCAATCAATTCTATTAGATTCCATCTGCCACGAGCTCGTCTACCCTCTACCTTTCCCGTTAACATGATGTTTGTAGGCTATTAAGACGATGTGCCATATGACTAAAAATTTTAGTATACTCTGGTGGACAACTGTCGAGATTTATAACTCAGCTATACAAATTTTGTCTCGTTTAATTTGGTATTTAAGTATGGCTGTATTCATCGCATCATTGGTATATTCTTTATATCACTTTTACTAATATGACGTCGCTTCTCTAACTGCCACGACATAACCAGTAACTTTAGACACTACAACAATATTATTATTGGCCTTGTGCTTTCAAGGTGTTTCTAATTATTTCGTATGATGATTAGAAACCGGACACGTTGTGTTCTTGACATTGACGTGGCTAGACGAATATTTGAGACGAAAAATACATAAACATGATGGGAATTTAATAGTTACATAGTTGAGACTTAGAAATGCAATTAACGTCTTTAGACGCTTTATTTGTAATAGCTGGGTTTTCTAGCCATGTTACAAATCCTATTTTATGGCATTATCCGCATACAGTCTGCCCTCTTATTCACATTACTTATCGTCGTCGCGAGTCCGACTCGCACTTGGCCGGTTTTTTGTTTTTGTTTTTAACGAGTGTCAATTGTAGTGATGGCGGTCGGGGCGAATATGTGTCAGCATACTGTACTCGAAATGCGAATACTGTAGAATATCCATGCGCAAATGTGTTAATATATATTACAGCACACCTTGCCAAAAAGCGCGTTTATCCGCACGCTGCGCGTCCGGAAAACCCCACTTTTTTTTTGAAAACTTTGGCCAAGTGGTGGCGTAAAATTGTGTACAAAACACTCGCCTGCGGCTCGGGCCACAAACATCTGCGATATCGGCCTTTCTTTGTTTTACAACCCTTGAATCGTAATGTACTATTATAAGAAAAAAACCTTAGTATTGAAGATATTAAATTATATTTATAATTATACTTTCAGCTCAAAAAATATAAGTTCGTTTATTATACAGTGAATAACAGAAATTGTATTAACTGATGCAAAAAATGACTAAAACACGTGCGATTTAAAAAGCACTTCATGTAAAAACCCAGTCGTCCCGTACTAGTCGAATTCACTGTCTAATTATTTACCTCAGCGAGCGCGAAGCGCAAACGAAGCCTCTCCGTTTTCGTTGGCAAAAATGCTTTCGATGTCTGAATGAAATTTTGAACGTGAAATTTTGTAAGCAGGTTCAATAATTATGCGTTTTTTTGTCGATTCAGCACGGCTAGCACAAATTGGCGCGCGAGGTATCTCACGCGTCACATAGACAATCCGTCTCTTTCTGTGTGTACCAATTAGAAAGAGGCGGATAGTCTATCTCGCGCGCCAAGTTATGCTAGCCGTCCTGTTTAAGGACTTTTTTCAAAACGGTGGTGCCATGGGCGTTGAAAACGTAATAAATATCACTTGCGAAGTCTACATGGTTACAGAGTTACTAGTTAATGCTCTTTCGCATTTATTTCTTATTAAGTACTTAGTTTTTTTTTTCATAATGCTGTATTTTGGTTTTTTCAATAAATGATTTTCTATTATTTTTATTATATATAAATGATTTACCGAATTATCTATCTCATGAGTGCATTTTATTCGCAGACGATACGTCAATTATAATTAAATGTAATGAATTATCAAATTATAATTATGACATAAATAGAACATTATCCCGTACCATTGATTGGCTTCATAAAAATAATTTAAAAGTTAATATAAGTAAGACTAGTTTCATGCAATTCCATACTGACCGAAGTGACGCACAAAATCTTAATATTTGTTATAATAACAAGCCTATTGTAGAAGTACAACACAATAAATTTCTTGGTATAATCATTGATAGTCACTGCAACTGGCAGAAACACGTGGAAAGCGTCTGTTGCAAAGTAAATAGCTTCACATATGCACTAAAGAAAATTGCTCAAACTGTCTCGATAGACGCCGCTTTAGTTGCATATCATGGACATGTAAACTCTACTTTTCGCTATGGAATCATTTTATGGGGAAATTGCAGTGATAAAGAAAAAGTGTTACTAACGCAAAAACGTTGCATAAGAGCAATTTTTGGAATAGGCCGTAGGGAATCATGTCGACCATATTTCGTGGATAAAGGCATCCTCACCGTCCCTTGTCTCTATATTTTGGAAGTTTTGGTATTTGTACATAAGTACAAAACCCAATTTTTAGAGGTACAGCAGCTGCGCACCCGTAAAGTACGAGCGCAATACAATTATAAATTATATAAGCCGGCTGCTAAATTAGCACTTACTTCAAAAAATTCTTTTAACATGTGCATCAAAATTTATAACAAATTACCTGATAGATTTAAGAGTTACAACTTAAAAACCTTTAAGAATATAATTAAGAATTGTCTCATAGAGAAATGCTATTACAAAATCAGTGATTTTTTAAATGATTCCTTTTAACCTTAAATATAAGCCCAAATGTATGTACACCTGAAAAGGTAGGATTTGGTGAAACGACTAAATGAAATGCAATTATAACCGCAAAATGTAACCCAATTGCCACATACTTAAATAAATCATTTCATTTCATTTCATTTCATTTCATCATTTCTATTCTACGAGTATTATCTAGTTATGGGTAACTGGTGAAACAATCAAAGCATTTCTTTGAATACAGCTTTCATAGAGCGGCATAACGATCCAACGCTGTATCTAGGTCGGTGTCTCCCAGCCACCTTATTAAAGCCATCAGTTACGTTTCATAGGCTTTTACTCCGCAAGGTTCTACTGAAACATTAGGTATATTCAGGAATTCTTAGAAACTATGCCTAGACCTTAAAAACAATTTAAAACGTTTGAAACTCAAATTATAACCAAACTATTGACAGTTCAAATAAACTTAGTAATTAACCACCACTGCTGGACATAGGTCTCCCCCAAAGACTTCCACAATGCCCGGTCCTGCGCATCCAGCGAACACCCGCGTTCTTAACCAGGTCATCAGCCCACGTTTGGGGGGCCTGTCCACGCTTACGCGATAAGGATGTTTGGCAGTGATAGCGTCCTGCACAGATAATCTATCACGAAAATAGGTTTTCTACTGTAGCATTGTAGTTTTGTGGTAGCTGACACTGTAATTTTATATTTTATATTTAACTATACAATGTATATTGTTTTGAAAAAATGACACCTCGCAGAGTTTCTTACGCCGGTTCTTCTGGTGGCAGAGGTTTAGTTTTCCGAACCGGTGGTAGTTTATTGACCTATGAACAGGTGCATGTAATTATGCCTAGTTTGAAGAATAAATTACTTTTACTTTACTTTTTTACTTTTACGCCTATAAAAAACTAAAAAATAGGAAAACTATTAATATAGTAACCTTTTGTGTCCTACATCGTCGCTGCTGGGAAGGGTTCCCAAGAAGGCTGGCTGCGTTGCCTTGATGCACCGCAATGTCTATGCGTTGGCCGAGGAACGAGCCAGCCCTCAGGTCATCAGTGGTGTTGATTTTTGTCTGATAAACTGCTTGAAAGATACGATATTTTAGCAATAGACCGCCTGTCGTTTACCTCTGCTTGAATCTCACTATGCTGTTTTTGAACTCTTTGCTACTTTATACCCGACTGTGCTACGCAAAGGAGGGTAATGTGTTTGACAGTCTATGTATGTATGTTCGTTCCTTAGTGGCACTCTAGAAACCAAACGCGTCGGCCTATTTTGATGATTCTTACATCAATCGAAAAACATATTTTGCTTGTTGAGGATGTGCAATAAAGAGTATTTACAGTACATATGGTGCTACTTTACCGCACGAGTGCGGTAATCAGCAGATTACGTGCATTATGTCGAAACTTTAAAGAGCCATATGTACTGTAAAACGTTGTACGATACACGTGCGAACAGGTAATTCGCAACTCGTGTCGATTTATCACCACTCGTTGCGAATTTCCTGTTCTCTGCACTTGTATCGTAAAAAAAAAGGATACAATACAATAGTACTGTATTGTATCCTTTCATTACAGTTTTAGGTGCTCGCTTAAGCGGAAAAAACTCATTATTAGCTTGAAATTTTCGATTCACAGTGATGTTTGAAACAAAATTTCCTAATAATGAAAAATTCTATCAATACATGTAAAATCTATGATATTAGACAGTAATAGTACTAGATAGTAATGAAGACATAATGGCAATATAAATAAATAAAATATTAGAGGACAATATACACGGAAAAATAGCCTGAATAGCGTAAACTGATAACCCTTAACACACGAGGTGTGAATGAAACAAATGATTCACTAACATGAGTATGAGCACCTGTGAGTATGAGAGATTGTGATAATAGACGATCGTCAATATTCAGCGCCACTGTTCCAAACCCACTGTTATACAAATAAAGTTGACACAAAAAACACACACTTAAAATACTTCTCATTTAAATTTTTTAGGGTTCCGTACCCAAAGGGTAAAAACGGGACCCTATTACTAAGACTTCGCTGTCCGTCCGTCTGTCATCAGGCTGTATCTCAAGAACCGTAATAGCTAGACAGTTGAAATTTTCACAGATTGTGTATTTCTGTTGCCGCTATAACAAAAAATACTAAAAACAAAATAATAATAATAATTAAGGGGGGCTCCCATACAAAAAACCTGATATTTTAGCCTTTTTTCATGGCTACCACTCGGCGAGCTATATCTCAAGAACCGTAATAGCTAGACAGTTGAAATTTGTTGCCGCTATAACAACAAATATTAAAAACCTGCCAAGTGCAATTCGGACTCTTTTTAAAGATCATGCGGTTCGTAACCCTTCGTGCGCGAGTCCGACTCGCACTTGGCCGGTTTTTTTACTTATAAATACTTTTTAAATATAGATGTTTATCTGGTTGAAGTAGAAATCATAGTAGTGTGGGACGATTAGATGAAGATGCCCGTATAGACGGGCATCTTCATCTAATCCCACACTAACACGTGTCACATAGGTGACACGTGTTAGTGTCCGCAAACCAAACTGACAAGCTTGATGGTAATCCCGGAACTTTTCGAACGTACGATCATCATCATTTTCAACCAAAAGACGTCCACTGGACATAGGGCCTTCTCCAGAGACCACCACAACGACCGGTCATGGGCTGCTCGCATAGCCACTCCTCTCGCTAACCAATTCCATATAAAATTAGTTTTTCACTCAAGTATTATTATTATTATTCTCTTTATTTATCTTATAACTTGTTATAATTATTATATTCATTAAACAATACAAGATCGTGTTTCAAATTATAAATCATACTTAGGATTAAGACCAACAATAAATGTCCTAAATACACAACAAGGACATTCAAATAAATTAAAATTCACTAAAAATAGGATACATTGACGGTCTAAATGTCATTAAAATTTAAATTACTATTAAGTATTTAAAATACAGGTTAAATTAAAAATTATATATTATCTAAATACTCTACTAGCATATCGCAGGCCCATTAACAGTTAAGAAGGCGCAGTACGATCGGTGTGGATCGGTTCTCCATACAAACGTATTTAGGCTCTTATTTTAAAACGCCATGGTAGAATAACATGAAACTTTGTATGCACAATGGGATCCGGCATACCTAGGTCGGAAATTAGTTTCTGTTGCTAGAAATTGAAAAAGAAAAAAAATACAGCGGTTTATTGAGATTTTTACGGCTTGTATGGAAACCTTAATAATCGCTGTATTTATTCGCAATGATAATTTCAAGCAACAGAAACCAATTTCCGCCCTAGACAAGCTGGATCCCATTGTGTATGCAAAGTTTCATGTTATTCTAGCATGGCGTTTTAAAATGAGAGCATAAATACGTTTGTATGGAGAACCAAACGTACTGGTTCTCGAGATACGGTATATGGAAATTCGCTATTTCCGTATACCGTATCTTGAGAACGTCTTAAAACCTGCAAAGTGTCATAAAAATATACTTTTAATATTAAGAGGTGTCACGAAATCGAATAGCGATGTTAAAAACTTGTTTTACTGTACGATCATAATGAATATCGAAGAAATTTCTCAAGGTTGTAGAATTTTAACAAAGTTTTGTTCGAAACAGGTATTTAACCGTCCATCATTAACAATTTAATAATAAATTAAGTCAGTTAATACAGAAGTTAATAAAGCATTTTATATGTATGTAATTAATTGTAAACGACTATATTTTAAGCCTTTTGGATACTTAGGTCTATCAGGAAAAATGACTAGGTATAAAAATGTCTAAATATTTACGCTTTATAAAAATGACGATGGAAAAATTACAAAGTATTATAAGGGTCGAGGAATGAAAATATCGAAATAGAATTAAGTCGAAGTATTGACTTTTTTACTTTTACTTTTTTACCATCGGGCATCAGAACATACTTAACGAACCTAACCTATCTAGACCTGGGGCCGTTGTAGATTACTTATATTTTTACTTTTGGACCATTGTCAGTTCGTCTTTTCTGCTTCTCGACATTTATATACTTCGTCAATTTTTAATTTTCACTTTTTTATTTCTTGACAACAAACATAATTTCGACATTGTTTATACCTCGTAATTTTTCCTTAATGACAATAGTTGCCAAATCAATTTTAAGTAGGTTTTCTCCAATGCATACTAGTAAAATTACATTACGACCAAAAGTGAATATTTTATAATCTTTTATTTTTTTATGAATATCTAGAGTGACAAGGGAATAAACAGTAGACAGAAAAAAAGTACCCTCAAGGAATTATCACAGTTAGAGGTCGTTTTTACGTATGCTCAGTCTCGTCTCAAGTCGTATCAGAAACAAGCCATAGTATCATTTAGTATTATCACAGAGGACAAGTGAAGATAGCATATAATATTAATCCAAAATGATCGACTTAGATTAGAGCTCTTATTGTTATTTACAAAGACAACAAAATCAGTATTAAAGATCAAAATTGCAAGTCAAAATGCGATTTTCTTTCCCCTCCCCCTTTAACTTTATTTAGTGAACAATACTTTATCTAAATAATTCATAGTTTCGTGGAAAGCTTAGACAAGAATACAGAGTACCTTTCATCTTAACTAACTATCAAATCTCTAAGATTTTCTTTAAAAATATAAAACAAAAAGGGACTTTTTGTCTCTCCATCAATCATTTCTATTAAATGTTTTTCCGAGCTTAAGAAAGAAAAATGATCAAGGTTTCTTTGGATCACATTATTTTGATTAAATTGAAGTGTTCTGATCCTTAGCTTAAAAACATACTATATTAATCTTAATCTTAATTGTAGTTTCGAGTGGATTTATTCCCCTTAATGTAGTTTTCTTTGGATTCTTAGATTTGATTGGATTATAATAGGCTGAATGCAAAGTAACAAACATACCTATATACCCACTTAACTACACTAAATGTAAGAAACAACTCCGGGATGCACTACTCAACATGTCATACGAAGATGCAGAGGAGTTATTGTCTATTGTGAAATGAAATATCATATTTTTTTGTCTTTTATATGTTAGTATATACTAGTTTATTTAGTCTTAATTAGTTGTACTTACATAATAAGAATCTAACCATGTTTTTTTTCTGTTATAAGTAATTGTACTAAATAATTAGAATTAACGCGTTTTTAATTTTTGTAGATGAATGCAATAACTCTGCCCATTTGCCTGAAACACAGGAAACATCCTAGTTCAGGCACGTGATATTTGTTCTCTATAGATAAGTTTAGGCTCTAATAACATAATTGTAAAATGAGTTTTTAATAAATTATTCTTATTCTTCTTATTCTATCTATCTTTTGACAAGTAATTTTTCTATAAGTACTGATTGATTTGAGGGATCTCGGAATCGGCTTTATCGATTAGCTAGGACGAGATAAATCTTATCTTCAGGATAACTCATATTATTCACGGAGAAACCACGGAAGATGCCGAACGAAGCTCGGTCACCCAAATACTATGTTTAATATAGTTTAAAATACTCAATTCTACTTCACTTGACAGTTGTCATCCGACCATGACAACTTGACATTCATTTTTGCGTCTACAAAAGTAAAAGATGTAAAACGAATTACCTATAATTTTATGAACCGTCGCGAAATATATAAAACTGGATCTGCAATAGTAAAGATCACTGATGTCCTTCGTAATTTTACTTTTATAACTTCTTGTAAATGATGATGACTTCATTTTAGTTTAAGAAAAAGGTCATTTTATTTCAGTTTTTTATAAATATAAATCTTTTAGCTCACGGATTCAAACAGTTCTCCTTTAATGCAGAAAGAGGCCTTGCAACCGGTGTAAATTCCGAAAAACACGAATACGGCATTTACAAATGACTTGTATATTTTAAAGCTAATGCCATAATAGTCGTGAAACTATTTGTTAAATGTTCTTTACTATAAGTTCATTGCATAGCACACCATTATTAAGAATGATTGTACTGCAAAGCGCAATTTATCAATTGAAATCAATCAGTCATAATTAGGATTTGAGTTGAATCTGCAGTTACGTATTGTAAAGTCTAGTCTTAAAGATGAAATGAAAATATTTATAACTAATGGTGACGTCACTGAGTTAAGTTTCATTCTACATAGTAGCTATCGGGGCTATATAAAAGAAGTAATATCTTTAATGGGACTACTAGTCACCTTTTTTTATTAAAAAATGTGTTCGGAAAATTGCGACTCGGGCTTATCCATCTAAGTATTAAGGTAAGATAAGATAAAATGCCTTCAAATTGGAATTTTATATTTTTGATAGTTTACGGGTTTTTATCGAGATTAAGAAAAATGTAGCTATTTTAAGTAATTCATACAAAAATTATGGTGTGTCATTTTTACGAAGAATTTTATCACTTGCCGTCGGATTTTGTAAAATATTTTTTTATAAAATAAAATCACGCAGCGTGTCTCTGAAAGCCCAAATCAGAGCCCTGGTCCACAATTTTGCGGGTAAAATTAAATCACTTCATTAGAGGAGTGAACGTAAAAAAATACCTTTTTACATAAACCCAAAGTTTTTGAAGGTGTTGTGAAAAAGATAATTGTTTTAAGCATTTATTGAGCGTAATTAATTAATTTTATAAATGTACTTTTTTAACACGGCAATACTAGATATCTATCTAAAAATATATTATCATTGGACTAGATATTTACTTCCCAAATCCAAAACGACGCACTTATTCATTATTATTTTCTATCTAATAGCGTCATGTTGTATTTTTTTTTGTCGCTAAACTAATATTTTAAGTATGAATTTAACACCCTGAGAAACTAGAAACATGTTTTTTTTTTATTTGTTATCTTACCTCAAAAACAGCTCCTCAAATAAATCCCACCAAAATCGTCACACACACAATCACAGCACAACACAACACAGGGACACAGCACAGTACAGAAATAGTGCGAACGCAGACGACAATGTCTCGATTTTTTTACGTTACAATATACGACGGGCACGACCGACGTGCGCTCCGCCCGACGTCCAATTGGCAACTGGCTGGGCAGAGGCGAAAAACGCGGGAAACCCAGTTAAGGGGAGGTCGTCAAGCGAGTTAGCGTTTTCGAGTTTTCTAAAAACAACCCGAAACGTAGAAAAAGGGTTTTAAAAATTTGAAAAAATTCTATGTTTTACTTAAGGATCTAGTCTAGTCAAAGTTGCACTCAGATACACGATCTAATGAACTTCGCTCGATAGAAAGAGACCCCAAAGTTACTCCTTTTTGTAAAGCATTTACAATCTGACGACTAAACTATTGATGTTTTAAATAAAGTTTTTGAACTAAACTAAAGCCATTTAGTATTTCTAGACATTTTTGCAGAATTTAAAAAGATAAAATGATTGTATGAATTAATATGTTTAAATACCTACGAAATGCGCGAGCGCGGAGGCTCGGCAGGCCCGATCAGTCGCGCGCTGGCGCTTACAGACAACGGACCTGTGTCAGTTTTATCCGCGACAGTTTCGTGCACCAAACAAGCAGTTTTTGACGAATTTATATAATGGTTGCAAATTATTTAAGAAGGGCAATAAAAACCCGAATGAAAAAAGGCGTAATTATTAACAAATAAATTATGGTCATAGTGCCACAGTATAAAAATGACAGTATAACAACTGAACTGAACCCCTCGAAATGTAACCAAAGTTGGTAAAATTATAAATGAAATGTTTATTACCAGAAATTGTAGATATAGTAAGAGATCTACGAGTACTGCTTTACACTTGAATATTTTTTTAAGCTGTGAGCTTCAACACATTAATTCCGGCCGTCTTTTTTTTAATACCACGTCAGTGGCAAACAAGCGTACGGCCCGCCTGATGGTAAGCGGTCACCGCAGCCTATGGACGCCTGCAACTCCAGAGGTGTCACATGCGCGTTGCCGACCCTTTATAATTTATACACTTTCTATCTAACTACCTCACTGACCTTACAGGGTCTCACTTTCTATCTTTCTAGCTAACCTTCTTTTATAAGATCTACCCATTTCCAGGTAGCTACCGTGGCAAGTTTGGTATCATTTTATATACCATATTGATTCTTTTGTCATCTTTATGTAAAAATCATTTCTGGTATTTATTTTTTAAAAATACGGTAACCTTTCGCATAAATAGTAAAAAAGTAAAAACTTCGCAATGTTTTTTATGCTTTGAGAGCTAATAACTTTTGATGAATAAATTAAACCACCAAAAAATATTCTGTCTGTATTTTATGTGGCACTCTTTAGGGGAGGCCTATGTCCAGCAGTGGTCGTCCATCAGCTGATATGATGATGATGACGATGACACGCACACGACAAATAAATATAACACCCTGTATAAATATGACACAAATAGATAAAAAATTGCATGACCTATTAAACAAATCGAGTAGAGAGGTATAAGACCTATTTCTTAGGACCTCTTATCTAAGAAAGGTTTCATAGATTAAATAACGAATTTCAGGGCTGTACTATGAATTCTGTTTTTTTTTCATTATAATGGATCCTACCGTAAGTTCGACTTTCAATTATTTATTTACTACCTATTTATTAAAAAATGAAATCAATGACATACTAAAGTTTAATCATAATTAATGCATTTCTTAAGTCAAAATACAGTTATATTTCTATACTGTGACCAGTATGAAGGTAGCGGGGTCATCCGAGTTCACAGTCGCTTCGTCCGCGCGGGCTTGTTCACGCACCGCCAGGACAGCGCTAAATACCTACTCTCGCAGGACTAGAGGGCCTTAAGAAAACGCGCCAAATCGCGCGCTGTAATTTTTTTAATTGTGGCTGAGGCAAGGATAATGAGCGCTATTGTGCTTGTTTTTGGCAGGCTGTTATTTTGATGATTGTCTATATAGCACGCTTTACAGACATTTGTCTCTTTCGGAATTCTATTGAAACGAAAATGATGCTGTAAGATGTAGCCTCTTTTCAGTAAATGTCGAACCTTAACTAGAGTTTTGCAGAGGAATTCAAAGGCGTTTGTCCCAATCAGCGCTTTGGTTATTGAAGTTGTTGATTTAGTACATGTTACCTGATAAGAGAAAACCTGCGCATGACCACATTAAATTCAATTAGTTACATAGTAAGAAATGTAAACATTGTATGTAAGCTGCATATTTTAGACGATTTTTAACCCCAGACCAAAAAAGAGGAATGTTCTTATAACACACACAGATACACAGACAGACACGTTAAACTTATTTTGTATCTGTCTGTCTGTGTATCTGTCTCTGGTATCGTAGCTCCCTAACGGATGAACCGATTTTTTTTTTTGTGTCATAGATAATTTTATCCCGAGTGTTCTTAGCCATGTTTCATGAAAATCTTTTCAGCCGTTTTTGAGATAATGAGCTTTGAAATGTAACTGTCGGGGGTTATTCAAGTTTTCTAACTTGTATTTAATCAATATGTTCAAGGTAAGAGTGAATAGGCATCTTCTGGGTGAGCGTGTTCCATCTTAGACTTTGTCTTAACTTTCCATCAGGTTAGACTAAGGTCAAACGTAATCCCATTAACAATAAAAAAAAAATCATTTTGGTCACTAAATATTTGAATTAAAAGTATGAGTCGCTGATGCTTCCTATTTGTTTCTATTATATTAATCACAATATTAGAATACGTGATTAACTTTTTTCAAAGTAAACCACTAAGGAGTACCTCAGAACTCGAAAAAGAGAGGCGACAAACCTCGTCGGCGATGATGGTGGGACAAACTCTACTCGCTAGAACAAGCTAAAAACTGAGTGCTAGAAGAGACGGGAGGCCTTTGTCCAGCACTGGGACACATAAAGCTCTATACAATACTAATATTACTGGATACATCCATAATACATGACATTGACAAACGTCAATCACAAATCTAAATTTGATATACACCCGAATGAAATTCTTATTTCTGAACGTAAACCATATTTGAGTGCGTAAATACTTTTTCTCAAACATGCAATGAAATATTGATGTTATGTTCCTTATGGCTGCGAAGTATGACGTTTCAGGTGCGGCTAGGACAAGAGGTCGTTAATGGAATTTCATACAAATCTTGCAGGCCTAGGCCGGCAAAGTCCTCTTTTTTAATTTCCATTCCACATAAATTGTGGCACAGGCACCATGACATTCTGCCACTAAAAATAAAACTTTGACTTTTTTGTTGTTTATTTCATTGCATGTTTGAGAAAAGCACTATACATAACTCGGCGGGAAATATGGGGTTGCCCGCCTCAGACCTATCCGACCTCGCTTCGCTCGGCCGTCTATATATGTCTTCGGCCGGCAACCCCTTACGTCCCGGCCTCTGTAGTAATGTACTAATGTAAACTTGAGTGGCTTTGGTTATTGAGATACAGAAATTTTGTTTTATAGCGAAAAGCGACCTATATTACTATAATGCTTAAGCAATATAAGTCTTTCTTTAACTAATATTACAAAATAGGTATGTACAGCCAGCGGCAAATGTAAATGATCATTTTAGTACTTTGTCGCACTAACGTAACAATACTGCGACAGTTTGGGATGCGTCAAAGTAGTGAAAGTGACAAGGTACTAAAATGGTCATTTACTTTTGCTGTTGACTATAAAGAAACACATCATGTTGTTGTGAAATTGTTAGTTATACTCTTTATAAAGAGTAATAGTACATTACTACAGAGGCCGGGACAAAAGGGATTGCCGCCGAAGGACATATAGACGCTGAGCGAAGCGAGGCCGGATAGGTCTAAGGCCGGCAACTCCATATTTCCCGCCGAGGTATGTATAGTGCTTTTCTCAAACATGCAATGAAATAAACAACAAAAAATCAAAGTTTATTTTTAATACGCATAGTGTCATGATGCCTGTGCCACAAATTTATATGGAATGTAAATTAAAAAAGAGGACTTTGCAGGCCTAGGCCTGCAAGATTTGTATGAAATTCCATTAACTACCTAGTCCTAGCCGCACCTGAAACGTCATTCTTCGCAGCCTATCATAAGGAACATAACATCAATATTTCATTGCATGTTTGAGAAAAGGTCTGTTGTGTTCCGTTCTTATGGTTTCATAAAAATGCGTTAATATTGTTGATAAGGACAAATGCATTTTGAGCTTTAACTTGGCAGTTTTCTTAAATATCCGACAGCTTTCATTGTATTATAACATACTGCGTACAAAACTGCCAAGTTATAGCTCAAAATGCATTAAGCCGCAATAATAGTACATTACGATACAAGCGCAGAAAACAGGAAATTCGCAACGAGTGGTGATAAATTCAAACACGACCGAAGGGAGTGTTTTAAATCGACACGAGTTGCGAATTACCTGTTCGCACGTGTATCGTACAACGTTTTACAGTACATATGGCTTTTTAAAGTTTCACGTAATCTGCTGATTACCGCACTCGTGCGGTAAATGAGCACCATATGTACTGTAAATTAGTTTTACTGTAAACAACCTAGTGCCAGGACTTGTCACCTTTTCAGATAATCTACAGAACTTGGCACCCATTTAGATCTTAATACTTTTGTCGGTGAAGACGACAACCACGCATCCCATATTATTAATATTGAACTTGGCTCCCTTTTTAAACATTTATGTTTTTGATGGGTAATCATTTCGTACCCCAACATGTACTATAGTATAAGGTGTTAATTTTTTAGTTGCAGATATTTTTACAGCTGATAGTACTTGGTCCCTGGAGTATATTTAAGTATGAAACATTATAGCTTTTACGATGTTTTTTTTTGGAGAAAACTGAATAACAAATTTGTTACGTAAAACCCCCTGTTAATGTGATTATTAAATGAGAACTCATTGAACAGATTCTAGTACCTCTTTTACGTACCTCTTAACTGTAACTGGCCACTTCACGTCGATAAATCAAATACTTGATTGTTAATGTCATGTTATTTTCTGTCTAATTGTGTCATTTGCAAATCAATTTTACTTATTTTGAAATACCTTCTTTTCTTCATGCTTGCTTTTAAAATTACTTTAACTCACTTATCAAAGGCTAGTATTAGTTAACTATCCTATTGGGTGGATTTTCTTGACTAGTTTTAACATGACAGCCCCAATTTCCATCCTACATTTGTAGTTTTTCCGTCGAACCATAATGACATTTAAGATAAACAACTGTTGACATGAGTGACATGACAGATAGTGTTAAACGTCTTATCAGGCACATGGTGATTATTTTTAGACACAAAAAAATTAACTTTTTGTTCGGTAAATGAAAACAAAATAAAATATATGAAAAGGTTTCTTAATTTCTATTTAAAGTGAATTATTTTAAAGTAAAGTATCATCTGTTAAAATATCTGTAACTAATAAATTAACACTTATATAAAGATTACGCAAATAATGCACTTTAAACAACTATGTACTTTTTAATCCTGGCTTCTAAACCATAAAAAAAACAAAAACATACACAAATCACATTTAAAACAACAAGTAAATTTTTAACAAAAAAACACCGACTCCTAACTTTGCCAGACCCCATCCTCTTGCTATATAATTTGAGGAGTTCCTTCGATTTTGCCTTACTCACCCCATCCTCTTGGTATATAATTTGAGGATTTCCCTCGATTTTTCCAAGATATCGTCATTAGATCCATACTTGGTGACAATGGGACCAACTAGAAAACATACCCTTTAAAACAAAAAAGAATTTTTGAAATCGGTCCAATAGTCTCCGAGTAATCGGTGAACAAACATAATTTTTTTTTTTTTAAATCCGACGAATTGTGGACCTCCTCCTTTTTTGAAGTCGGTTAAAAATAAACAAATACAGCAAGAGAAAAAATATCTCCAACATTTGAATATATAGAGGGTCTACCGCGAACCGAATCGAATATGCAATTGCGACAGAGAGGTACATCGTTTTCGTTTGGCGGTAGCACCCTAGATCTCAGAGTTCAACGACAAGAGAACGTTAACGCATGGAGGAGTAAAACTTTATAATATTTTGACATTAGATTTAATCACTCTAAATTCCATGAAATAAATTTTTATTTTTGTAGGTTTTTCCGTTTTTTTTTATCTTTCTTGTATTTTTGTTTTTTTTTTAGTTACTTTGTGTTTTTTGATATTTTTGGCCTTTTTAAAAGTTTTTTCGTTTTTTTTTTTGTACTTTTTGTCATTTTTTTGTTTTGTCCATGTGTTTTGGTATTTTTTTTTCGTACCCCGGAAACATATAATACATTATTGTCGAGGCCTGGAAGAAGGCAATTGTAGGCTTCGTATTAAAAAATACTCAGCCTGCAATTGACATTCCAGCCGAAGCTAATGTAGTGGTTTTCTGAAAAATTGGGGGGGGGGGGGGGGGGCAGAAGACTACATTGGAATTAAATTTTGATAAACATAACCTTAAAACGTTAAAATATTATGCTCTCCCGGCGTTTATTTTTTTTAAACAGAATCGGATGTGTATTTTTGCACCGAAAACCGCAAATTATTTTAGACACGGATAATAAAACTTGAGTTGGCTGTATATGACCTGTGCTATCTTTTGTATGGCTGTTAGTTCTTTTTAAAAAGTTTGGAACTCTTCAAATAAATCAATTTATATGTAACATTGTAGTCGCGCGGGGCGAGCCTGCAATTTTTTTATTTTTATAACTGACCATAAACATTTTCTTATTCAATATGCAGAGAGTAACGTCCAATTTTACGGACATTTTTGAGAAAAGATAGTAACAGCCTAGGCCTCCAATTTTTTATGAGAATCCATTACGGGCCACTTGTTTCGCCACACCGCGATGCTTCGCAGCCTATTATAACGAACGTAACTTCAATGTTTCATTGCATGTTCGAGAAAAGGGATTTTACTCACCATGTTTTACCAACATTTTCCGCCCTCATGCCAAGATTATTCGATTATTCAGCGAGGAAAATCACGTCGAACTGGTTAATGCGTTTACAGTTACGGTATGTTTTATTCATTGAGTTCCACGTATATAAATTCGATTACAATCAGTCCCTAGTGCATGGTGCACTGTAGGATTCAGATTCATTTTATAATCTACTAGCTTTCATGTATCAGCACAAAGTAGGTACACTAGCGCATGGCCGTGCCTTTGAAATGAAATGAAAAATAATTAATTCCAGAAAAAGTTCCTATTTGCCATTACTAATATTATTATAAAATTTTAATAATAAAATAAATACAAATTAATAATTAAATTACGTTACACACGTTGAATTTCAGAAACCCGACAGATCTCAACCATGAATTTCTGATGATATTACGATTAAATAATGTTATATCAACATAGGTCAAATCATACCATAATTATTAACTAAATTAATTTCTTAAAAAAAACAAATACTTAACGATACTAACTTTCTTGTGAATCCTTAGTCAAAGGAGTGAAAGAGAAAACTTCACACTTGTCACAAATGTCAGGTAGGTCTAGCCACGCCACGTCCTTAGGGTGTGATATACTTGAGATTTTTTAACTAGTATATTTCTTAAAATAATTAATATTAGAAATTAAATTAACAATATTCAAATTAAAATTAACATCGTCATCACCCTATAAGATTTTTTATACATTTTACAGCAAGTTTGGATACATTGGACACTTACTTTTAGTCGACACAGTTAAATTTGTATTGAGGTAGGAGTGTTGATTGACTCCAGATACAGAGTGGCTGTTGCAAGGAACTTCGGCTCCGATTGCGAGAATATGTCCAAGGTACAGTCGTAAAGGAGAATATTATTGATGTGGTTCAATGCCTTATACAAAGGACTGGTGCTCAGACTAACTGTAGTATTAGGAACCACAAATAATGGCCGCTGTCGTGGACGAAGTGTACCTCTTGTATGTAGAGGTACTTTTAGAGTTACAAATTGTAGTAAGGAGGGATTACTTATATTGCTGCGTATCAGTCTAAAGATATATTTTACCACAGCTAGTTGTCTACGCACCTCGAGGCTCTGGTAAGAGACCATTCCCAACACGAACAGAGTAGGGTACAAGTAAGGGTAATAGCCATGGACTTTAAAGTAAAGGTGACGCACGAATGATTTCTGCACTTGTTCAACTAGGGTAATGTATTTTTGATGATGGGGATTCCATATGATACTGTTACTTTCTAGCTGACTGCGGACATAGGCGTTATAGAGTAAGGAAATGACGTGGTGTTTATTGAACAATTTGGACTGTCGTAAAACGATGACCAGGTACTTGCGCGCTTTGTTACAGATTTGCAAAATGTTCTGAGTAAAGTTGAGTTGGTTATTTTAGGGTTTCGTACCTCGAAAGGAACAAACGGAAACCTTATAGGATCACTTTGTTGTCCGTCCGGCTGTCAGTCAGTCTCTCTGTCAAGACCCTTTTTATCAGGAACGCGAGGAGGTATATATAGGCAAGTCTACTGTCCCTTGGAGCTGTGAAAAAATTAAACTTCTAAGCTAACACAATCAAAAGATACAGCCGTTTATGCCGCAAATTTTCGACACTCGCAAGGGAATCAAAACCTACAGCGTACTTCCCGTGAACTCAGAAATTTGGTACGAAGCAAAGTCTTATAGCACAGATAAAGGAAAAATTAAAAATCGTAAATTTTTAGTAACAATATATAATAAAAAAAATTTTACGGAACCCTCGGTTTTTTTTACTCCATTTAGGCTTTAGAAGCGATGGTTAAAATCTATCGGGTTACTAAAATTCACCGAGTATAATACGAATGTCATAGATCGGTCCACATCGCGGGTTACCCCGATCCCACGATACTCCCTCCAACGCTCATGTAGCGGGCTGGCGTCCTACTCTCTCACCGCCGAGAGCATCATGTTGGACGAAGCGTAAATTGCCTTCCTGGCAGTGGCGGTCCTTGCGCGCAGCAGCCTTTGTCCGAGGTCGATTGTCAGAGATTCGGGTGAGTTAATTGAGAATGAATTGCCACAGGAGTTAGACCGGGAGCTTTGTAAGAAATCAATCAATTGTTTCAGAATGTGTAACGTTTACCCAATGTGTAACGGTAACGCGGATAGTGTATTTAGCACCATGCCGCGGGCAGACCTCCTAGATGTTTTTTTTTTCCAATGTCAATATTCAAGTGGTTTATTTGTAAAGTCCAGGATATCATCAGAAGTCAAATTAAAATATAAACAAAAACAGGTGGTCGAGGGAGGCAATGGCTACGTCCGGTGTGTTCATGCTTGCACGGGCATAATAAAATACCTTAGTACTGGTGCTTTTTATTTAGGATCGATGAGAGACGTTATCCTGTTCTGGATTCGTTTTATAGTTATTGACGCTTAGATACCTTATATATATATATCTCTAACAATATTATATTGGTGCTATGTTCATTACTTATTTAAATTTTGACGCATGGAGTAATTATTATTTATCGTATTTACACTCAGAGACCACATACATCTCAAAGATATAAAAAAAAATATACACTTTTTGTTTATTCGGACAGAGACCGTGTGTAATATTAGCTTAGATACTTTCCTAATATTACGTTAAAATTTTGATAATACAATACAATACTCTTTATTGCACCACCACCACCATATCAGCCAATGGAAGTCCACTGCTGGACATAGGCCTCCCCCCAATTCACGGGGGTATATACCATAATCGCCCCGCTGCACATGCGGGTTGACGATCGCAGTATCTCCACCGCATTCCAGGGATGCTGCTGCCCATCCCCCGGTGGTCTTGGTCGTACTTTTAGGACATACCCGGGTCTCTTTATTGCACATCTCACCCAAATGAAACGTTACAAACAGAAACAAAACAGTAATATGTAGGTAGAGGTAGACAACAGGCGGTCTTATTGCTAAAAAGCGAACTCTTCCAGTCAACCTTCTTCTTCTTTCTTCTTCTTTTTCATTCTTAATAAGTCTCTTGTAAGTTTATTTTTATTTAAATACTTATTAAGTTTGTTTAATTACTATAGATTTGATATCATTACTATTTATAAATTTCAGTTTTATCAATTGTATATAATTCACGTTTTATTATGTAACAGTGCTTTTGTGGCCTATTTGCAGAATAAATTTTTGGTTTTGATTTGACCACGGCAAAATATGATCAAAAACCAATACAATATCAAAATATTCCAATTGTTCGATGTCCCGAATAAAAGGCAGCTCCCGTGCTAACATAGCGCATGATTACAAGGTACGGAGTGACTGCGCTGCTCTGCTCTTGATTGTTCTTAACTCATTACCTAAGCCAGTGAGCCCGCTATTTCTTTGTTCTGTGACGATTGTGTAGCAGTTTGCCGCCTATGCCTATATTGGTCACATTACAGTGCTAGATAGAGAAGTGACCAGCTGAAATAATATAAGGTTTCAAGCTAACATGGTTATTAACATTAGAATTACTGCTTGGAACGGGGTATTTACCATGTACATATAATATCTTTTGAGTTCCTATTAATAAATTGACGTGCTGCGAGTTTTTTTTTATTTTTATTTTTTTAATTAATATACATATCACTTACAGACTAATCCAACACGTGATTCATATTACAACGCTAAGAAGAAAATATAAAAATCAATAGGAAATAATTATATAAACCACTCAATTACACATATAGTAATTTTTTTCTCATTTTTTTTTTCTATTTGTCTTAACTACAAAAGCATAGTATTCTATATATGACATCTGTGAATTCAGCCAGCGAACAATGGAATAAATCAATTTTAGTTGAAGTCGCGTTCAGCATTTTTATGGCTCTGACAAGTGGCGCGTTAGCGAGCAAGTTGGTACGTGCGGTCGGGCGCGCGAGCGGGCGGCCCGCGCGGCACCGCCAGCCCAAGCGACTCTAGCACGGTAGGGTTATGTAATTTACCCCGTAACACTTTAAATACATAAAAGCCCAACGCTACGTTCCTTCTTACCTCTAATTTTGTGTAATGTTGTGTGTGTGTTTTATTTGTGGTCTACCCACACTCCATAGCGATCTACCTTCTTCTTGGTTCACTTTTTTCGCACAGTGTCACAACGACTACCAGCACACCGACCGACAACACTCTCACTCAAAACTCGAACACGATCATGACACATAACACATACAGTATCAAATCGCGCGTTCATGCCGGTTACAGTTTCCGATTCTTGAACTTTTCGATCACTGGACGCCAGACGATCGACAGTTGAAACCCATATTCCCGGTTGAAGTTCTTGTGCTTTTATGTAGTGGCGTTCTGTCGAGAGAATTCGAGGGTTGTGCAACTCAATCCAATGATTTGTCCTTGCGTCCAGAAGGTGTTCAGCGATGGCCGATTTTCGAGGTTTCTTGTTTCAGCTGGAACAAGTTTTTTAAAGGCAAGGTAGATGGAAAACTATCCCAAGACAGAAGCCCAATACGTTGTTTAGACATTCAGACAGAAGTAGCATGACATAGGTTGGGTTGCACCAAATCATTTGTAATCGTAAGCGGTGTTCGTAAAAATCTGTATTTATTGAAAGCTGCCGGCGCCATATTTAACGTTGATCGGTCTGTGATTGTAAGTTGGTGTAACTCCGCCATAGTCCGCATAAAGATTGTTCAGCGAGTAATCCGACCAAAGGATATAATTATGTAATGTATTCAATCAGTTAGGATGTGGAATGCCTTGCTCATTGATATAAAGGGTCAATCACACCCTATTTAAAAAAACGTCTAAAAGAACAGTATTTGGAGCGTCAACAAATTACCTTTAAGTTGCTTGGAGAGGTGGGAGGTCATTCCAGCACTTAGACGCCGCAAACTTGAATCTGCATCGCAAACCCGCGGTCCTGTACATAGACAGGATAGCCAAAGCCTTGAACTTGCAAACTCTTTGACAATAGCAGCTTTTTAAAAAGGTACGATGGGGTCTCGTTTTGTAGCAACCCGAAATCATAGCATCACATATATCATCATCAATTCCTTAGTGTTTTCCTAGGGTCTGCTTTGGCATCTAATTCCTATATTTGGCATAGGAGCATAGGAAGGGCGTTTAGGTAGGGGTATTACGAATGCGACTGACATCTGACCTTCTAAACCGCAGGGAAAACTAGATCTTCTTGGCATTACACCAATTTCCTTACAATATTTTCCTTCAGTGCAAAACCATTCTTATCTAATAACTAGCTGTTGCCCGCGACTTCGTCCGCGTCTTTGCTCCTATTGGTCGCAGCGTGATGTTATATAGCCTAAAGCCTTCCTCGATAAATGGACTATCCAACACAAAAAGAATTTTTCAATTCGAACCATTCGTTCCTGAGATTAGCGCGTTCAAACAAACAAACAAACTCTTCAGCTTTATAATATTAGTATAGATAAGGATATTTGAATACAGTAACAGATGTTACTGTTACGTATGTATGTCTGTTGACTACGATTGTATATTGCAACTAGTCTCATAAGTAGCTGAACACTTTGGGACTTTGTCGCTTTTAATTTTATTTGTTTACTTTATTTTGTGTATATTTTCCTCATAAGCATAGAAAGTGAAAACTTTGCTGGCTTATGATTATTAGGGTGATTCATCGGAAAGGAAAAAATAATTTTTGTTTTCTTTTGCTCTCTGGCGTTTGTTTTCCTTAAAAGAAAATAAAAAAAGAGTCAAGCTAGTGTAAGTCTCACAAGTAAAATATAATCGATATCAACGGCCAACAGAATTAAGAACGAAAACCAGCTCTTTAGACATAATTATAAGGCTCATTTTACAACTAACTAAGAATGTTAGTTGATCTTAACTGATAGAAATGACAAACGCAGTCCCAATACTGCGTCGATACGAAACTTCCGATAACTACGTGCTCGATAAAACTGTTCGTAGAGTTTGGGAATAATCTGATTTCGAATATTTTTTTCATTTTAAATGTACGTACCTGTAGAGTAGATCTGACATTTTTTGTACAGGAAATTTATAGTTTGATATACAAAAAGGTTCACTGTCGCCAAGATGTTGATTTATATCCTCGCTAATGTTAGTTTGATCGCGATTCGCGTCGAAAAATATCATAAAACATTGTTTTCATCAAAACGGGACATTATTTCAAAATAGTAAGAAATATAAGCTAATGTAAATAATATTGAAATGAATATTACAACATGTTATATTTTTTTGACAAAAAATACAGGAGTAATATTTTTACAAGTGGACAAAATAGGGGTGACTTAAATGTTAATTTTCCTGATTTATTTTTATTAATACAGGATTCATTATTAAGGTTCACAGAAAAACTACGCTAAAGAGTTTTATGCTCACTCTCTGCAAAATATTGTTCATCAAATTTAATATTTTTACGATGACTTAGCAACAATGAGCCTTAACGTACTAGATACGTTTGAGATGTTACATCATTTTCTACTACCAGCAGTTTTTAGAAATGACCGGAAATGGGTACGAATAGGTAAAACATTTAAGAAAAGGACCTGTTGTATGTAGTTATAGCATGTTCGAATATACATTACATATTGGTAAGCATTGAAGCAGTAATTGCCGCATATCATGGTTATGTTGGGTCAACCCTCCGCTATGGTCTTATATATTGGGGGAATTCGACCAACAGGGAGATCGTTTTCAAAGCACAAAAACGGTGCATAAGATCAATGTGTGGTCTGCATCAATTGGATAGCTGTATTCCATAAAAATTAATCTGTTGTCTCTACCTTGTCTCTTCATATTAGAAAATGCTGTATTTGTAAAAACAAACCTGAATTTATTTAAACAAGTGTCACAAATATTTAACAGAGTTACCTACCGTGCCGACAACCTTTGTACAGTATTTTCTCGTACTGCACTTATGCGGAAAAGTGTGTTCTGTCTGGCTAGCAAGATTTTTAACAAAATTCCAATAGCTCTAAGAAAAAAGCCATTGCCCTTGTTTAAAAATGATTTGAATAAATTATTAATTTCTAAATGTTATTATTCGTTGCCAGAGTTTCTTGGCGACACTTTATATTATGTTGTAAGTAATTGTATTATATATATGCATGACTTATTGACATAAAAATATGAATAGATTTTTAAAATAATTATGAGTTTATAATACGCGCAATTTAATTTCGAATTTAACATGACTTTACTATATTTGACTGCTAAATTTACTGTATAATTTACTGATATAATATATTTATATTTTTTCCTTAGTTAAGTACATTTGCATGCAATAATGTGTTTTAATTGGTATGTGTACACCTAATTTCAAATTGGTATGCCTATGGGCGAAACATAGCGTTCACACACACTTTTTGTAACAACTATTCTACCTATGTTTACAAATGTTTACAAATAAATGCCCACCCCATACATGTGACAGGCGGGTCAATTTTCTTTTCAATGTACATAAGCGTGTGGCGTATTTATGGATAGGCCTTCAAAAATGACACGGAGGTTTATAAAAAACTTTTCATTTAAGTCAACCGTTGGTGAGATATTAGCTATTAAAGTCGTAAAAAGTGTGTACCCCCTTTAATTTCCAAACTATAAAATTTAAAATTCTGAAAAAGAATCATGATTTAATACATTAATAAGTTCTTTCAGCGATTTTTAGTTTGAACAAGATAGGTTTAACGGTTTTTGAGTTATTGCTGAAAAACTGTCTTGCCAAAACAAAAGGGTGTAAGTGTCGTAAGTTTCCTTTGAAGATACGACCTTTCGTGATTAAATGTATTGTATAGTGGTTTTAAATGTAGATTAGGAGGTGTCGCTACGGAACCTTTATTGTGCGTGGTTCGACACGCACTTGGCCGGTTTTTTTATTGTAAGACAATGTATAACTTGGTAAAACGAAGAAGCTGCCAAGAATGTGCTGTGTGTTTAGCTGTCATAAGCCGTTTGTATTTAGCTGTCGACACAATCAATAAGACAAATTTTCCTTGAATTACGCAATCATAAAGTAAGCACTTTGTGTTTCTTATGTCATTTCATATGTTATACATTGTGAGGAAACCCTAATAAAAACTGGTTTTCATTATTACTTGCAAAAAAAATTAAGTAATGATTGTTCTAAGGACTCAATTAGTGACCACAATGACGATGATGAAAAATCAAAGGAGTCATCAGAAATTTAGTCTTCTAATTATTAAGTAGGCCAGTTCATGATTGAGTTTCCTGTTAATTGAATAGAACCCTGGTTTTTATTCCATGCAACAGGTTATTTCTGACGTCGGTCAGTTTTTTTAGACAATAGTGGCACATAACTAATTGTTATGCTAGTGCAGTCTATGTCATATTATGACGTTTATCGTACCGGGATGACAGCTTTCAAAAGAACGATGACAAATCTCGCTGACTATAGTTTAGGGGTTTTCGAGTGCAATGTAACGTAAGAGATTATTATACAATACAATGCAATACGAATATTCTTCATTGTTAACCAAAAATAAAATAACAGTACTTTTTAAGTCATTCAATCTGGTTAATCTGTTCTCACAGCCAACTAGAATCACTGCCACTAGTGCCACCTGTATTGACAACATTTTTAATAGCGAAGACCCTGTTCACAGATGTATTTTAAATAAGTTTAGCTCTGATCACTGTGGTCAACAAGAGCCCTTCTATGGGAAAGTCGTTAATAAAGAAAAAAAATAGTTTGTAGACCAATCACTGCAGACCGCCTAGCTCATTTCAATAACGGACTAAGCAGTTGTCTTAATTCATTAGCTTTCTCGCAGGATGAACCAAATAAAATGTATTCTTCTCTCTTTAATTGTATAGAGAAAGAGTTTGCTTCCAATTTTAAAATAAAAGTAATCAGGGGAAAAGAAAGGACAATTTTTTGCGATTGGGCCACACCCGGTATTTATAAAAGTAGGAACCATATGTACGAACTATATGGTATGAGAAGTGTAAATAAGGATCCTCAATTCTTAGATTATGTTTGCAACTACTCAAAAACATTTAAACAAGTTTGTAAAGTTGCAAAGTCTTTATTTATTTCTATTTTTTTCTCCATTATAATTTCAAGCAACAGAAACTATTTTCCGACCTAGATATGCCGGATCTAATTGTGTATACAAAGTTTCATGTTATTCTAGCATGGCGTTTTAAAATGAGAGTGTAAATACGTTTGTATGGAGAACTGAACGTACTGCGCCCTCTTAAGGTTGAATACATATTATGAGGTTGTACCGAAACACCTTATTACGATATAGTAATTTTTGCATTACAAATTCAATAATCCAACAATAAAATAATAAAATAACGGTAGACAATTATCGATCTTATCGCGAAAGAGCTGACTTCCAGCCAACCTTTGGGTAGTGGAAATGATGAAAACATATAAAAATATTGAGTAGGTAAACAAAAAGAAGACATTCATTATAAATATAAGTATTTAAAGTAAAATAAGTATAATAATTGTAGTTGTAGTGTGTTAAAATAAAAAGTTAAAAAGTCATAAGTATTTTAATAAATATGTATGTTTACTAAAATTTAATGTAACTATTTTTTACTACTTACCAGTTGCAATATTGCAACATGATATTTTTTTAAGTAATCTAGAAATTGAATACAAAGTTGATTACAATAGTAATTTGAATGCAAAGCTATTTACAGTTCGTAAATCTTTGTATATTACACAAAATAAAATGAGAATTTTCTTCAGATAATAAAGTTTAAATGTGATAGGTAATAAGAATGGTTTACTGAGCCAAGAAATTGTTTTATTAAAAATAATGAGGGATTTCACCGACGCTTTTATTTTCAGTACGAGTAGGTATTTAAGTGTAAGTCGTACTTTAATGAGGTTTTAGTACCAACGTTCGTCAAAGTTAGTTTGAGATTACACCATTTTTATTTTGTTTATTTTGTGGCTGCGTCAATTTTTAGTAAATGGAGAAGAGTTCCAAACCGAAAGTTAAAAAAAACACATTTACCTTCAGACTAATAATAAATATTATAAAATGAAATCCCGACACCGGTAATTAAAGGACATTATTGGCGTTAAGTCCGCCGGCTGGACGATAAAACGGTTCCTTTTGTGTAATAAAGACTAAGAGTACATAAATAAATGAATGTCTTAAATACTTTGACAGGGATTTTTTTTTTTCACTTTTTAGGGCTGAAAAAAGAACGAAACCCTTATAGGATCACTGTAAATGTCTGTTTTTCTGTCCGTCCGTCTAACACGGCCAATTTGCTCCGAAACCACTGAACCGATTGAGCGTAATTTGGTACACATATATTTTGTGAATCAGTACCCAAAGACGGACGTGTAACATGTATAAATGAATTTAAAACATTTGAATCGAAAATCTCATATTTTTCGGAAAACTACGAAAGATGTCAACAAAGCTCCGTCACTCAAGTAAAAAATAATATATTATATTATAAGAAGAATAAATCAATAATAATACCACTTTTTGACACGTTGTCTTGTTACTACGCAATGTAAATATTTTTCATCATTTTGGTATTCAGGTTTACCATTGCACAGGCCACGGCAGGTGCAATTTCGTAAAGTACAAGTGGGGATGGAACGAAAGCCCGTTATGCGACTGTAGCGTTGAAGACCAAACGGCGCAGCATATTTTGGAGCGCTGCCCGAAACGGCGCTACCAGGGCGACCCGGAGGACCTCTATATGAATGTGACACCTGACGCTGTTGACTGGCTGTGCAACCTGGATGTTGACTTATAATTTAATTTATAGATTTAATCTCCTACATTTATATGCCATACGATTAAATAAATTGTAACAAGCATATTTTGGGAGAAAATAACTGAGTACTTTGTTTTGGCGTTTCATCTCAGCAGTGGTCTTCATTTAACCGTCTTCAAAAAAGGAGGAGGTTCTCAACTCGACTGTTTTTTAGGATTCCGTACCCAAAGGGTAAAAACGGGACCCTATTACTAAGACTTCGCTGTCCGTCCGTCCGTCCGTCTGTCACCAGGCTGTATCTCAAGAACCATAATAGCTAGACATTTGAAATTTTCACAGATTGTGTATTTCTGTTGCCGCTATAATAACAAATATTAAAAACAAAATAATAATAATAATTAAGGGGGGCTCCCATACAAAAAACCTGATGTTTTAGCCCTTTTTCATGGCTACCACTCGCCGAGGTAGATCTCAAGAACCGTAATAGCTAGACAGTTAAAATTTGCACAGATTATGTATTTCTGTTGCCGCTATAACAACAAATATTAAAAACCTGCCAACTGCGAGTCGGACTCTTTTTATAGATCATGCGGAATGGAACCCTTCGTGCGCGAGTCCGACTCGCACTTCACCGGTTTTTTTTCTTTTTTTATGTTTGCTACCCCAAAACTTTTGACTGTGTGAACCGATTTTGATGATTCTTTTTTATTTGAAAGCTGGTACTTTCCGTGTGATCCAATTTTAACTTCGTCTAGTTCTGACAATGGAATCCATGAGAAAATTATATAAGTCTTAAATTTGCATTAAGTATGTGCGCGACAAATGGACGAATAGCTAGAATTATGTTTCGAAAATTTCGATTAATGTTTTCAGATATGCTAGTTTTCTGACTTGTAAAAATGCCATTGTGGCCTAATAGCTATTTACGATACAAGGGTTGTAAAACAAAGAAAGGCCGATATCGCACATGTTTGAGGCCCGAGCCGCAGGCGAGGGTCATAAATATGCGAGAGAGGGCTTTCTGTTTTACGACCCGTGTTTTGTACACAAGTTTACGTCACCACTTGGCCAAAAAGTGGGTTTGCCCGGACGCGCAGCATGCGGAGAAACGCGCTTCTTGGTTAGGTGTGGTGTAAAGTTCATTTATTTAACTGTTACTCATTACGTATCTCGCGTTGTTGTTTCCTTTTACTTATTTATCGTTTGACATTAGTTACATATAATATAAATAAACTGGATTTAACATTTCTAGTTTCCTATGGTCAGTAAAATCGCTAGAGCTCCCGAGGAAACGCTGTTGAGAATGAGGGAACTACATACTCGTACGTCTCTAGCTGTCATCACGATGAATCTTCAAGTTAATAAAGGGTCAGCGATGCGCTTTTTTTTATTATATATAAGATAGGTAAGCATTTGACCACTATCTCACCTGATGGTAAGTGATGATGAGGTCGAGGGTGTTACATGCGTACCTACATAGTACCTATTCACTCTCGTCTTGAAAAGATCCAAGTTATAGGTATGTGGGAAAAGATTATCCGGAAGAGAATTCCACTCCTTTGCAGTCCTCGCAAGAAAACTAGAAGCAAATCGCTTCGTGTGAATCAGTGGCATATCAACAATAATATAAGGGTGGAACCCATGTCCGCGCCTTGTCCCACGATGGCGAAATGGTGAGGGAGGGATTAATTCGTGTAATCCTAGCGCACACTCTCCGAAATGTATCCTGTAGAACACCGACAAGCAGGCGACTTTCCTACGATGTTCAAGGCTTTGCATCTTAGCTTTAATCAAGTCAAAGTCACCAATGAGCTTCCTGGCACGCCTATCAATCGATTCCAAGGCGCCCAGCTGATACTTAGCAGATCCATCTCAGAGGTGGCAGCAGTACTCCATACATGATCGGACCTGTGCTTGATAGAGTTGGAGAAGCTGCCTAGATGTGAAGTACCGCTTCACCCTAGAGAGGATGCCTAATTTTTTTGCTGCAGTTTGCGCCAAGGATTCTATGTAGGAACCAAAATTCATATTGGAGGTGACCTTCATGCTTGTGAATCTTTTGGGGTCGCGAGCGTCCATATGCTACGGTTTTTTCTTACCATCAGGCAAGCCGTAAGCTTGTATACCAGCGATATTGTCTGAATAATCATTCCACACATCCACACCCTCCTGTCCCTTGACCCAAATTATCACAACGCTGTACACAATTTCAAAACTTCTCAGATGTTAAAGTGCCATAGTTGGCGAGGAGCTTTTGAGCGTTCATTAAAGTTGGAGGAGCTTTCAGTGTTTGTGATATAAGCTCAAGTTTCCTTGTGTACGTAAGGTCATAAGGATGATGGCAACGGCATCTTTAGTAAATTTTTCTCTTGTTGGTATGATATTGGAGTGATATTTTTACTCTCATTCGTTTCGATGGGTTTATCTTGCCATCCTGAGTCTTGTACCTAAGACTTGCATGTTTTCTATGTATTTAAGTATATATCTCTATTAAATATATCGTCGTCTAGTACCTATAACACAAGCCTTATTGAGCTTACTATGGTACTAGTTCGATTTGTGTAAAAAATGTCCCCGAATATTTATTTATTTATTCTGGGATTTTATCTTAACGGCGTTGGCAAACAAGCACAATGCCTGTCCGATGATGAACAGACACCGAAGCCTATCGATGCTGGTCACTATAGAAGACTCACAAGCGACGGCGACCCTTTTCACCTTACTGCGGCGAAGCCAAGACCAAAAGGAGGGATATGTGTATGACTGTTGGTTTGTCCCCTCGTAACTACTCAACGCCTCAATGATAATAACATAGATTTAAAAAACTACATATCATATGCGCTTTAACGAACCAAACGGCCTAAAAAACAAAGTATTTTTTAAGCTATACGAAAACTGTTTTAACAAATCTATTAATTTCACTTATTTGATTTGTTGTGTAGACAGCCATTGAGAAATGTAGGTCTTTTGCACTTACCACTGTGCACTTACAGGATCCAACACAGATCAATGTCATATCAATATGATATCAAAATGTCGAGTCAGATAGACCAGATTTATAATACTGCTGTTCTGCTAAGTGACGGGACAAGAAAAAGGAAGGTAAGAAAAGGTAAAGTGGGGATAAATAAGGACTACATTTCCTGTAGCGTTGAAAAGAATATGCCCTGTTTTGGTAACATCTGTTCCGCTTTGACATAAACTACACGCGTGAGTGTTATACAGAACTAATTAAAAACACACTTTCAGAGAATTTGTTATATCAAGTAGCTCAAATTTTGGGTACCTACTTTTTGTAGATGTAGAATACCGCCATTATTATGGCAGTTACTACTTAGACCTACTGACTCGGCGGGAGGTGTCGATATGTGGCAGGTATTTAGTTCTTTGTTGTGAGCTTGTTGATGTGAGATTTCCTCACTTAACGAAATACAAGTATTACGTTTGCGCAGCAGTAATACCATACGTACGCTGAAGAGGGGCAGTATTTTATTCTTATCGGTTGACACCGATAGCTGATAGTTTTCTCATATCGTATCGCCTCCGCTTCGACAAACCAGAAAGTCACCTTAGGCTAGTTCCTGATTTAACGGGACGCAAAATACAGTTTTTCTACTTTCCCGGTAATATACGTCGGCCTCTTTAGCCTAGTTGGTAGTGTCATTGCCTCCGAAGCTAGAGGTCCCGGGTTCGATTCCCGGTAAGGGCATTTGTTTCTGTGGTGAGCAGAGACATTTGTTCCTGAGACCTGGATGTTTTCTATGTATTTAAGTATATATCTATTAAATATATCGTCGTCTAGTACCCATAACATAAGCCTTATTGAGCTTACTGTGGGACTAGTTCGATTTGTGTAAAAAATGTCCCCTAATATTTATTATATTATATTATTATTATTATATACAGACATCACCTTGATTTCCTTACTAATCGGTATTTTATTTCTTTAATCTTTATTGCACTAAAGAAACCTTAACGTACAAAAGGCGGACTTAATGCCATATGGCATTCTCTACCAGTCAACCTTAAGGCAAAGCAGAAAAATTTATTGTAGGCAGACGCATCTAACAGCTAAAAGGAAAATCAAGATAAATTACGTTGCTTTATAACAAATCAACATAAATACTCAAATAAATATTTGTATTCTGTAAGTATAATATTTATGCAGAAGGTTTTGTTATATTAAGCTGAAGCACTACTGCATTGGTACTGCCCCCTATCGTCGCATCTTCTTTTTTTTCGCAATCCGGAAGCAGCACAGTGTCGCGCCCTAGCGAGATTCGGACTGGTAATAATCGGGTAAGCGGGTCGGCAGTTGGAGAATTCGCAAAAATGCCGAAATTGAATATCTTGTCGCGGAACCGAATGTATCGACTTCGTTGGCTTAGTCATCTAGAGCGAATAGGTGACGACCGTGCCATCAAAAGAGCCTACCTGGGCAAACCGAGTGGGAAACGCCCGGTCGGCCGCCCTAGATACCGTTGGGCCGAAGTTGCGGAGGTCGATCTATGCGAGCTTCAAATTGACTCGTGGAAGGAAATGATGTAGGATCGGGATCAGTGGCGTGCACTCATATTGGAGGCCAAGTCACACTGGGTCGCTGCGCCAGAGAAGTAAGTAAAAATCGGGTAAACTGTCTGTACTCGTCTTGTCATCTGGCAACACTGACATCTCGGCTACCCTTAACTTAATTCAGGTATCTCAGTTTTGGCGAATTTTACACATAAGCTAAATAACCTTAAAATATTTTCATCGCCTAATAAACCCAAAAAGCGTTAAAAGTTAGTGTCATAGCATTTTATTTGATAAAGTTTATTTCGTACTTATTTTATTTTTTATCTTTTGTTTAAAAAAATGCACAACTATATATGTATATGATATGGTCTTATCTTATCTTACTTATATGAGGGCCCTTGCGGATGCACTTCGACCCAATGGGATCTTTTGTGCAATTGCCCCCTCCTTTATAGTTACTCCAAGCTGCTCTCCAACATTTCCACAAACCGGATGATGGAGCTCAGCGGGAGTACTCTGAATTCCTTTGGTTCTGGATAGCCATTACCAAAGTCATTCATTCTTTGTCTGGCAAGGGCGTGACATTCACACAATAAGTGTTCCATTGTCTCGTCATCCTCGCCACACATTCTACAGTCTATGTTGTCTGATAGTCCCATCTTGGTCAAGAGATCCTTGACCCCGAAGTGACCTGTAAACACCCCAGTTATAATTCTAAGTTGCTTTCTGCTGAATTTCCAAAGCTTCTTGGTCCAGCTCGGGTCCACTCCTTCGATGCAGAGCTTTGAGTGCCTTAAGCCCGCCTCAATCTTCCACTCCTGTTGGTGTTTGGCTTTGGCGTAATCCTTTAAGGCCGATGTTATGGTTCTCTGCGAGAGTCCCACAAACAGTTCTGGACCTACAAAATGGCCTGTAGATCCCATTCTTGCCAGTTCATCTGCTTTTTCGTTGCCGATATATGATATGGTGGTATATCAGCCGAAGAACGTCCACCGCTGGACATAGGCCTCCCCCAATTGAATGAGGGGTAAATACCATAATCGCCACGCTTGGCATGCGGATTAGCGATCGCAGTATATCTACCGCACTACAGGAATGCTGCTGCCAATCCCCCGATGGTCTTGGTCGTAGGTTTAGGTCATAACTGGGTCCAAAAAGCAGGTAAAGATAAAAAGTGTTTAACTGCTCGACTTGTCGTTCGCTTTCATGTCGGTCGTTTGTATGGAAATGCTAACATTTCGTCCATTTGAGTAACGGACAAGCTAAGCTATGCCGCATTTTTAAATATAAGGCTAACCATATACTTAAAAATTCCAGAGAATTCCCCTAATCTCGCGTTCCTAAATGTTTTCCTAACACCAATCTCGCATGCCTAAATAAGGGAACGTCCATCGTTGGAGCGTTAAGGGGCCCCTAGACGAGTAACTAATGACCAAGCTATTAGTTAAATTGTAGGCTCGAGATGCGAGGCGGGATGGATTCGTAACTGTATTATGTGGGTCATGTCACACCGTGTCGAGCCCGATATCATCAAGTCAAAGTTGCATACGAGAAGTATCATTTCTGAAGGGTTTATTTTTTCTGTAAATACTACTAAATCAGATCTTAAGTTTTCTTGGTTTTATTTAGAAATAACACTCGGACAAAAATACTTTAGCCCTTTTCAAAAGACACTCGGACACTTGCCTTGGAGCGCTTGTGGCCCAGTGGCACCCGCGTACTGCGTGCGGTATGCGAGGTTAAGCAATGTCGGGCGAGGTCAGTCCTTGGATGGGTGACCGCTTTGAGTGGTTACTAACTGAGCGCTCCCGTGCTTTGGAAGGCACGTTAAGCCGTTGATCCCGGTTGCTGTCTTTGATAGCAGTCGTTAAGCCAAGTTAGAGGCCTCCGGGCGGCTTGAGAACTTCTAACAGTCAAGTTGCCCACTCACTTGACAAGCCTATTCCCAATAAGGTCGGTTTCCCCCTCGGGTTGGAAGGTCAGATGGGAGTCGCTTCCGTAAAAACTAGTGCCTACGCCAATTCTTGGGATTAGGTAGCGGACCCCAGGCATTCTTCAGGATGCAACTGTACTGGGAATAACGCTCGGGTAATGACTCGGACACTTGCCTTAGATTCCGTACGGTGTAACCACAGACCACCACCACCACCACCATATCAGCCCTAGGACGTCCACTGCTGGACATAGGCCTCCCCCAATTTCATGGGGGGTAAATGCCATATTCGCCACGCTTGGCATGCGGGTTGGCGATCGCAGTATCTCCACCGCACTCTAGGAATGCTGCTACCCATTCCCCGGTGGTCTTGGTCGTAGTTTAAGGACATACCCGGGTCCACAGACAGACTCGCAGTATTAATCCAGATGATTTTTCATATAGTTGTCTCATTAATCCTCATGGTGCACCAAAATAAGTTAGAATGCGTCAAATAGTACAATCATTTTCGGCTGTTAAAGAGTTGTTTTCATTTGAAAGCATACCATGATGTTAAATCTACACTAATATTATACAGATGAAGAGTTTGTTTGTTCGTTTGTTTGAACGCGCTAATCTCAGGAACTACTGGTCCGATTTGAAAAATTCTTTTTGCGTTGGATAGTCTATTTATCGAGGAAGGCTTTAGGCTATATAACATCACGCTGCGACAAATAGGAGCGAAGACGCGGACGAAGTCGCGGGCAACAGCTAGTCCCATATAAACTTAACACACCACAACGTCAGTTCACTACAATTTTCAGTTATGAAGACTGAGACACTGCCAGGTGAAGACATGTGGGTATACCCACAAGGCTTTATTATCTCTGTAACTTTTCTTCTTCTAAGTTCTTTAGAAATACCGCTAAGACAAAAATAATCCCTTATCATAATAAGACACTCATACACTTGCCTTAGATTCCGTACGGTGCAACGCAAGGCATTCTTCAATATTAATTTTGTGACATTGCTTAAATCATCAAGTCAAACTTACATACGAGGACTGTCTTTATAAAAGGGTTTTTTATATATAACTATAACTACTTCTAAAATGGACCTCAAGTTTCCTTGAGTAGTTCTCTTTAGGTGTACCGCTAAGACAAAAATGCGCCATTTTGAAAAGACACTCATACACTCGCCTTAGATTCCGTACGGTGTAACGCAAGGCATTCTTCAATATTAATTTTATGACATTGCTTAAGGCGTTAAAAGTTCTAATTACGTAAAAGAAAATGGAAAAAAATTAAATGACACATTAAACACCCATTTAACAATATATTTCAATTAATTGTTATTCGGGCCCGCGGTGTATGTGCAATGGCCTAACTCCCAGCGTTGTGGTTTTTAGGACCATTTAAACGCGCGGACCATTGGTGGTGCCTGATTTAGGTGTAATATATGGTTTAACGTGCCTTTTAAAGCACGGAAGTGCTCAGTTCTGTTAGTAATCACTCAAAGGGAAAGTCCATCGCTGGGGCCACCGTCAAAGCGGTCACCCATCCAAGGGTTGACTCCCGCCGACGACGCTTGACCTCACATACCGTACGCGGCACGCGGGCGCCGGTGGGCCACTAGCACTTTAAATAGAAGGGAACACTGTAGGCAATAAAATAAAAACAATTTTGAATTACTAATGAGAGGAAGAATGCTTCCTTATAACTAGTGCCTACACCGAATAAAGTAATAGCTATTTGTTCAACAAGAGAGCAAAGTAGATTTTTGCTACGAGTGTTGATGTTGAGTCCCGAGCAAGCGAAAGATTCTATAATTTTTAAAATTAGAATCTAGAGCGTAGCGAGTGACTCAAAGACACGAGATGAAAATATCTTTGCTCTCGTGTGATACATACAACTTTTCACCTCAGCGGCGAGAACATATAACGCAAAGGAATAGTGATATAGATAATGAAGTTACTTAAACTAACCTACGATATGAAAAATTAAAAAGTAAGTTTTTTCACGATGGCAGAAAAATTGCATTTCGCTCACTGGTTTCAAGCAGGAAAAGTCGTTTTCACGCTCGCAGCAAAATTGCATTTTGCTCACTGGTTTCAAGCAGAAAAACCGCCATTTTCGAGCCGCTGAGGTGAGCAAGTAATTTATTCTACAATTTAGGCATTTAATGCTGCTTGTTTCGTCGGCCTGTTTAGCCTTGTTGGTAGTGCCATTGCCTCCGAACCTAGAGGTACCGGGTTCGACTCCCAGTAAGGGCATTTGTTTCTGTGCTGAGCAGAGACATTTGTTCCTGAGACTTGGATGTTTTCTATGTATTTAAGTATATATTTATTAAATATATCGTCGTCTAGTACCCATAACATAAGCCTTGTTGAGCTTACTGTGGGACTAGTTCGATTTGTGTACCCAATGTCCCCTAATATTTATTTATTTATTTATTTAAAAAAAGCCACATATGAAAGTCAATAAACTACCACCGGTTCGGAAAAATAAACCTCTGCCTCGAGAAGAACTGGCGTAAAAACTCGGCGAGACTATACCTATGATTAGGTTGTAGGATACTACTGAGAGAACGCGAGGGTAATGAAACACGATCGGCAATACATTGTGATACTGTTTAGTATAATAATGGGATAAATAGAAATTGTATACGATACGGTAACGTGATTGACGCACGATTATTTCTGGTTGGTGCTGTGTAATACTGTAGTTGAGATTGGAAAGCGCACTGTAAGATAACTTGTACGTAAAAACTAGCCAAATCAAATTTTGAGCTCAATTTTATCCTTAGTTAACTGCTTTGTGTAAATAATTCAAGTGTTTAAATCTAAGAAGTTTTACATTTTAATAGCAAACATTGTTGATTGACAACCGCTTAGCTCAAATTTTTTGTCGGAGAAAACGACAATCACGGATCGCATATTCTGAATAGTGAACTTGACTCCCATTGTCACATTAATATTTTTGATGGGATTATTAAAAAAAAAACCTGTTTATTTCAGTAAAAAAAAAATATATATATGATAATCACTAACCCACACCACCTTTATGTCTAAAAAATCACGAGAATTCTCCAAAATAAACTGATTTGTGTGACCACATTTTCTAGGCGGTCTTACAAGGAGTATTTTCTTCTCGCCAAGTAATGTACAAACAATTAGTGAAAGATATTGGCCGGTACTGTACTTGTTTTAGCTTAAGATCTGTGACGCTTTGGTGGTTATCTGTAAGTTGGAGATGTACTTTTTAGTACAGTTAAACAATAAAAACAATATCTAGGTCCCTTACTCTGAAGTCTCAGCACAGTGCATCCTCGGTATCTGGTGACCTTACCACCAGGAACACAACTACACCACTTACCTAAAAGACGTCCATGTTCGGATTCCTGTTGACGTTTCTTCCCAGCACTGTGTCACGACATGTCGCGCATGTTACCTATACCACGTCAGCAAGCTCGTGTTTATTTGACAGCAAATTAGGCTAATTTGACAGTTTACGTAAATTAACTCCACAGGGGAGTATAAATTAGAACCTGAGGGAGTTATCCGCTTTAGGCTATTATTCTCTTGGGTGTGATAATGGTTTTCTTTTTCATCGTTTTGCTTTTATATGGGGATTGAATTAAATATGATATTGTTGAAAAATAAATAAGTTAGTGAGAGTTTAAAAGACGATAGCTAAAAGTTAGTTTTAAATGCAATTTTTTTACGAATATGAATACCTATTTGGTAAATAAATACAGGGAGTCTAAAAATCATTTTACATTTCAAGTAAGATGATTAAAAGCGTTGCAGGTGGCGCAGGGCCGCTCATTGTGGAAGTCTTATGGGGAGGCCTATCTCCAGCAGTGGACGTCCTTCGGCTGATATGATGATGATGATTAAAAGCAGTACAGAAGCGGTCTAGGGTAGGACACAGATCCGTAGGAATACCACCAGCCGTTGGTGCGATGACATTTGGCAGTCGGTGGGGAAGTCGTGGATGAGTCTAGCTACTCAACAGTGGGTGAATACAGGCTGAAATGATGGTGAAGTGATGATTTTTGCATAAGGTTGGTAACATCGGGACGTCATCTTGCTCATATTTCGGAGCCCTCTAATTAGGTAAGTACAGAAAATCGCAAACATAATTTTATTTAATCGTATGGCATTTATTTACGAACCGTGAGATCTTCGAGAAGACAAGTACGGTTGCCAGTTTTTGTTGCACTTTTAGCACCACCCAGGAGTCACGTGTAGGGTAACGGTGGGTACTCCCTACGGACGTGGTGCAACTTCGACCCCCCTTTGTCAAGTGAGTGGGCAACTTGACTGTTAGAAGTTTTCAAGCCGCCCGAAGGCCTCTTACTTGGCTTAACGACTGCTGCCGTAGACAGCAGCCGGGATCAACGACTTAGCGTGCCTTCCAAAGCACGGGTTGCGCTCAGTTAGTAACCACTCAAAGCGGTCACCCATCCAAGAACTGACCTGCGCCCGCATTGCTTAACCTCGCATACCGAACGCGGTATGCTGGCGCCGCTGGGCCACGAACGCTCCTGGCACACATACATAATAACGCCACTACTTGCTTGTTTGAGAGGTTCACTGCATTGAGAGTGAGCTTCCAATATTATGAATCCTCAATCAAAGGTCATCAATTAAAGGTCGGCAACGCGGTGGCGATTCCACTGAAGTTGCACGCGTCCATAGGTTACGATGTTTAAAAACCGTTTTAGACAGGTCGTAAGCTTATTTGCCATCGTTGTTGTGTAAAACAAAAGAGAATATTGTTAAGAATGAAAATTTATGTTCACTTGCAAACCACTTTCACCATACAAATAAATTTGGCCAATCAGAACCCCCAAAAACCTCTGAAATATACAGAACAAGCGAACCATAACTCAGCAACATCGTAAAATTAGTACGTAATCCAGTTAGTCAGAAGCAAACACGATAAATCACTGCACACGAACATACACTTTGAATAAAACGTCATAAGCGCCAAGCAAATCTTAGTCACATATATCATTCTCACGAACGTGAGAATCAATAGCATTATTCCTAGCCGTCGTATCTCGGTATTAACATCTGTAATTTGAGTTATAATCTCAATACATTCGGTTGATTTTGGCATTGTATGTTTGAAATAGGAGGTTTTGAAAAGTCATGTAACAACTGAATCGAACCCCAGGTATCCTTCGGGACACAACTCTTCTAATAGAGAATTCACTGGTTAATTGGTAAGTGGAAACTAATTAATCTAATTTTATTTATCTTCATTCATATATCTTCATTCATATAAGATTGCAATAAAAGCAGCACATGAAGCATACATGGACCGGGCTCAGAAAAATTTAGCAAGGGAACCGAAAGCATTTTGGGATTTTATAAGAAGAAAGAGAGGGAACGGTACTAAAAGAAAACTAGTAGTGGACGGACGCCAACTATCGGACCAGGAATGTGCTAGGGAATTTGCCACTTTCTTTGAATCGGTTTACAATTCAAACCCAGCTCGGCTGGAAGTTAAAGCGGCGGACGCCTCCTCGACGGCGAGCAGCGCGAGGGTGCACGTTGCGAGCCTGGAGCTGGCGGAGGTGCAGCGGGCCCTGGCAGCGCTCCAACCCAAGCGGTCCGCGGGTCCAGATGGTATCCCACCATACATTTTTAAGGACTGTCGTAGTGTTCTGGCTGAACCACTGCATTATATTTTTAATACTTGCCTTAAAGCCAAAGTGTTTCCTGACCGGTGGAAGTTAACCAGGGTGGTGCCTGTACCGAAAGGTCGCGGCGGGTCGAATGCCAGTGATTATCGTCCGGTGGCAGTATTGTGCACGGTCGCTAAGGTATTCGAGTCTGCGATTTACCAATCCGTTCAGGCCCAAGCTAGCGGCCAAATGACCGACGCACAATATGGCTTCCGGAAGGCGCGCAGCACCACAGGTAACCTACTGCGTCTCATGGTGAATATAGTGCCGGCAGTGGATGCAGGAGACCAGGTGGATGTGGCGTATTTCGACTTCCGGAAGGCATTCGATACCGTCGACCTTGATGTCTTACTTGTCAAATTGGCAAACGCGGGTTTCACTCCACATACTCTTACTTTCTTTGCCAGCTATATGAGTAACAGGCGCCAGTATGTGGACTGTGCTGGTCACGTGTCAGAACCATATTTCACGAGGTCTGGCGTAAGTCAGGGAAGCAATTTGGGTCCCTTAGAGTTCATTTTAATGATAAATGACCTTCCTGACGTTGTTAGAGATTCCATTTGTCTACTCTTTGCTGATGACCTCAAGCTTGTCTGCAGAATTAATGACAGCTCTGACTGTATAAAATTACAAGAGGACATACATCGGGTGGTTAAATGGAGTCAAACGTACAAGCTACATTTCAACGCGGAAAAGTGCGCTGTACTCTCATTCACCAGATCTCGGAATCCTCTTTGCTACCAATATGTGTTAGAAGAGACACCGATGCAGCGAGTTGAAGAAGTGAAGGACTTAGGAGTGCTGCTGAAGTCCGACCTCACCTTTCGAGACCATATTGTTTCAGTATGTAAAAGGGCTTTCCGAAATCTGGGGTTTGTGATGAGACAGGCTCATGCGTTTACTAACATCAATGCGATACGTGTATTGTACGAGGCAATTGTCAGGAGTCATCTAGAGGGTAATGCGGCCATCTGGAGTCCACAAGAGTCAAAATATAGGTTGATGTTGGAACGCATTCAAAATAAATTTATTAGGTTTATATATTTAAAATTATACGGAGTATACCCTTTTTATCCCTTGATGTATCCTACATTGTTCGTGTTAGGAATGGTAGGATACAATCAACTTGAAGTTAGAAGGGAACTTGGGGTAGCTTCATATATATTTAAGTTGTTACGAGGCAAGTTGTGCAATCCTGAAGTCCTGGCGGAGGTGCGTTTGAGCGTACCGGATCGGTATGTGTGGCGGCGGCGGCGGCCGAGCCTGCTGGCCGAGCCGCGCGCTCGAACGCAACTCCTCCGCCAGGCTCCCTTTACGCGCGCAATTCGGACCCTTAATCGAGTAGCGATCGAGTTAGACTTGTTTTTTTGTCCTTTGAACGAATTCACAAAGGTCACGTTATATGTATTGTGTTACTGTAATTTGTAATGTACCTATGTTATTGTTTTCTTTTTGTGTCAAATTCCATACTGTCGAATTAGGATTGCCTGTAACGATGGTTGTGTGTATGTTAATAAATAAATAAATAAAAAAATGCATTTTGAGGAATGATACGTTACTCTTTACGGCCTGCAGATTATGATTAATGTTTTTTTATGGTACTTATTAAAATTTTAATACAGGGTTGGGCACATTAAGTGTCCTAGCCTTAGATCGTTTTTTTTTCGAACATAATCCAACTTTTATTACCGGATACATATGTTTTTAAATAGAAAAAAATTATTCGTCTTCATGATCTCTAGACTTCATCTTGACATTTTTTGTCTTTCTTTTGTTTTCATCAATGGACGCGAAACGTGAGCTCTGTCGCCACGCCCTCTACATATGGTAATGAATGTTAGACATTCTAAGATATAGTAATTGTTACTCATGTATAAACATATTTAGACTGCGACAAGACGGCGTAACGACAAATCGAGTAGGAGAATTTGAATCCTACCTTCAATTATCCAGCGCAGTCTCCGAACTATTCTATCTGCTTCGCACCCATCTCAAGACTCTCGTATTCACCACCTGTGGGTTTAAATACCCTATGACTTCAACTGTCACATGTGCATAGCTCTTAGCACATAAAGGTTCTATCAGGCCAATATATCTAAGCTACTTTACAGGGCTATGTGTAAGTCCTAGCCAACATGAACGTCCATTAAGTCCACAAGGGAGTACACTTAGATCAGTATGTCAATGCCTCAAGTATGTCAATGCTTCGTCTGGGAATATGTTTGTCATGTCTTACTACCACAGTCAGGTACGCTAGATAGCCTTAAGTTCAACCATGTAGTCTTACGTCGGCACAATCTAGATATGACAATAAATAAAGGTAATTATGAGACACAATATACAAGTTGTCTGGGAACACTAAAGATAATCTATAGAACGATTACGCTGCTAAGATCTAAATACACTTAGCTCTCAATGCGGCGTAGCTCCAACTCGTCGGGCAGCAAGACGTTACTAGTTGTACCCTTGCCAGTAGTCGACCATCGAATGAGGCCTTTCCAACGGAAATAATCGCTTAAATACGCGAGACTACAGTTCTCCCTCTACCCTCAAGTAATATACTTGCCAGAGTAAATAATCTCTTAAGGTGCCAGTACACGCCCCGATCATGGGTTACAAACTTTGCGATACAGTTCGCGACAAGCTCGTTCTCAATTTGCACATGAAAATTTTTCGCCCGTGCGAGATATTAAGGAAGCTGAAACATTTAAATATCAATGTTAGGTTCATATCGCGGACCATCAAGCGATTCAATGAAACAGGGTCTTCACGAATCAGTCCAAAACCTGGACGTAAACCATCTGGTCGTGTCAAAAAAGTGATCTAAAATGTTCGTGAGCGTATTAGGCGAAATCCAGCCCAAAGCGCAAGTTAACTCGAGAAATATATGAAAATATCCCGACGATCAATGAGTCGTATATTGCGACATGATCTTGGATTGGAAGCCTACAAGAATCCAAAAAATCACGGATTAACGGACTCCCAGAAAAAAGCTAAAGTGACAAAATCCAAGGAGCAACTAGCATGGCACGAGGGCGATGACATTAGTTTTTCGGTTGAGACAATGTTTCAATTACAAGAGAGCCACAATCAACAAAATGATCGCGTGTATGGCGTTTCGTTGACGGACATACCAGTGGACAAATTAGCTGTACAGCGATTTCAAAGTGCGTCGGCTGTCATGGTGTGGGGTGCAATATTACCTAGAGGCAAGTTACTACTGTTGTTCATTGATCAACGAGTCAAAATCAACCAAGATTACTATATTCAGAACGTATTGCAGGATCATTTACTGGAAAATTCCCGAAAGTTATATGGGAGTGATTATTTTTGTTTCCAGCAAGACAGCGCCCCATCTCACAAAGCGAAACGCACTCAAGACTGGTGTCGAACGAATTTGACAGACTTTATACCTTGGCAAGAATGGCCTGCATCTTCAGCAGACTTGAATCCGTTGGATTGTTTTAATATGGGGATTTATGCTGAGTATTGAGAGCACAGACGGCATGAATTTAAATTCCTTCAAGCATCGGTTGGTGAAGATATGGAACGATATTCCAGATGAGGTAGTGCGTGCCGCTTGTGATTCCTTCTATGGGAGAATGCGCAGGGTAATTAAAGCAAATGGAGAGAGAGATATGAACTTATGAATTAATTTATATTCTCTCTCTGTAGTCGTTCCTTCATGACTGAAGATCGTGATCATCCGACGTCTTTTTGGACAGTACGATTTGCTTCCATCGGCTTCTATTAGTGGCCATCCGTACCACATCGTAGAACTTGCTGTTCTTCCCCTTGACTTGATCGGTCCATCGCGTTGGAGATCGGCCACGGGCACGTTTACCTTCCACGTTTCCAACTATGACCAGTTTTTCGAGGCTGTTGTCTCCGCGCCTTGCAACGTGGCCAAAGTACGAAAGAATACGGCGGTGGCATATAGTGGATAGGCGGTCTTTTATCTGGAGTTGCGTGAGGATCGACACATTAGTGCGTTTGGCAGTCCACGGTATTCGCAACATTCTTCGCCAGCACCACATTTCGAATGCATCGATCCTTTTCCTTTCCCTTGCCAAAATAGTCCACGACTCTACACCATACAAGAAAATGGGGAACACAAGTGCTCGAACCAGCCGCATCTTCGTTCTGGTAGTGATTCCCCGTTTTCTCCATATTACTGATAAACGTGCCATTGCATCTCTGCCCATGGCTATCCGACGTTTGATTTCAGGAACACAGCTTCCATTGTTGCAGATGTAGGAGCCAAGATATACGAAGTTGTCTACCGTCTCAATGCCCATGCAGGTGTTTGGTCCTATTAGACTCCCCGCACGGTCGACTATCATCATTTTGGTCTTACTCCTGTTGATAGACAACCCCACTGTCTCACTTTCTGTAGTCAGCCTCTGTAACAGGATGTTCATATCTACCATTGACGTGGCTAGTAAAGTGGTGTCGTCAGCGTATCGCAAGTTCGATATTCTTTGACCGGCAATCGAAAAACCTCCGTCCCAATCTTCTGTTACTCTCCGAATAACATATTCTCCGTATATATTAAACAGAAGCGGCGACAGGATGCAACCCTGGCGTACACCTTTCTTTGTCTGCAACTGCTTGGAGCAGTCGGAGTCGATTCTGACATACGAGTGATTGTTAGCGTATAGACTGCTCATAAGTCCAACAAGGTGGTCCGGTACTCCCATTTCACACAAAACTTCCCAGAGCTTGTCCCATCTCACACAGTCGAAAGCTTTGGTATAATCAATGAAACACATCACCACGGGTGTGTTAAACTCTCGGCTCTTTTCAATGATCTGGCGGATGTTAAGGATCTGTTCCCGCGTGCCTCTTCCTCTCACAAACCCTGCCTGTTCTCGAGGAATTTGGTGATCGAGGTAACTTTTAAGTCGATGGTTCAGGATGTGCAGCATGATCTTGCTGGCGTGCGAAATGAGGGCTATAGTTCTGTAATTACCACATGCTGTAGTCGATCCCTTCTTATGTAGTGGTACGAATACTGATTCTGCCCAATCCTGGGGCCATTGTCCTGTTCTCCATATAGAGTTGCACAACCTAGTGATGATCTCGATACCTGTTGAGCCAAGATTCTTTATAAGTTCGACCGGAATTCCGTCCCGGCCGGGTGATTTACCATTTTTTAAAGCTCTAATAGCATCTTCTATTTCCACTCTAAGGATATCCGGTTCCTGGTTCGTCTGTATCCAAGCAGCCGGCGAATGCATACTCTCCCCAGTGTCATACAACTCGCCACAGTATTCTCCCCAACGTTCCAGTACTAGCTGTAAATCCGTAAGAAGGTTTCCATTTTTACTTTCAATGGCGTATTGACTTGAATTACTGGTCCTTGTTAGCTGTCTCAGTTTTAAGTAAAGATCTTTCGTCTCGTTCTTCATCGCATGCCGTTCCAAGTCCGCGCAAATGTTATTAATATAGACATCCATGTCTTGCCGGCAGCATCTTTGAACCTCTTCAAAATCAAAATCAAAATCAAAAATTTTTATTCTGCAAATAGGCCACAAGGGCACTTTTACAAGTCAACACATGAATTATACAATTAAATAAATTGACAATGATAATTATAATGTTTTCAAAACAGAATTGCAGAACTAAAAAAAAGTAGACAATAATAATAATGATTTTAAAACTATAGTGATAAACAAACTCACAATATTCAATTAAAATTAACTTATAAGACATTATATAAAAAAAAAAATTTTAGTGACCTATATATACGGTCTCTGTCCGAATACACAAAAGTATATACAATAAATTTAATATCTCAGAGATGTATATGGTCTCTGAGCGTCCATTATTCCTAAGTCCTTAGAGATGTACATGGTCTCTAAGCGTCTAAATTAAAATAAGTAGTAAATGAAAATAGCACTTAAGTAATTTAATATTCTCAGAGATGTATAAGGTCTCTAAGCGTCAATAACAATAAAATTAATCCAAAACAGGATGATGTCTCTCGTCAATCTCCAATAAAATAACACTAGTATTAAGGTATTAATCATGCCCTTGCAAGCATGAACAGACCGGACTCCACAAACAGCACCCGATCACGAGTATGACGCGTATCTCAGCCATCGCCTCCCTCGACCATTTGTTAGGGAAGGTGGCGACCCGATCAACGACGCCACCGTAAGCAAAGCCTTTTAAGCGAGCATGACATATTCAGGCTGCCGGACATTAATAAATAATATAAAAGATTAAAACAACTGTTCGGCAAGAAACAGCATCATGTTTCATAAAACGCAACGAAAGAGCTGTACAAGGAAATAGGCTAAGTAAAGCATAGGTATATATATATATATATTTTAACTAACAAGATTATACTATCACTGGCTTAAAAGCATTTTTATCATTTAAGAAATCGTTGACAGCATAATAGGCCTGGCTTAGCAAATAACGTTTAATATGAGACTTAAATTTACTCAGTGGCAGATTAACTATTTCGGTGGGTATTTTATTATAAAATCGTATACAGTTCCCCACGAACGACGTGCTAACCTTCCGGAGACGACTGGCTTTCACTGCAATCTTGTGTTTACTTCTAGTGTTGTAGTCGTGGATATCACTGTTAAGTTTGAACTCATGAAGATTTTTCCGAACATACATAATATTTTCAAGAATATATTGAGATGCTACAGTAAGAATATTTGCCTCCTTAAATTTTTCTCTGAGGGATTCCCTGGCCTTTAGTTCGTAAATGGAGCGTACAGCTCGTTTCTGTAGCACGAAGATGGTCTGGATGTCTGCCGCTTTTCCCCACAAAAGGATTCCATAGGACATAACACTATGAAAGTAACTATAATACACCAGCCTGGCCGTCTCAACGTTAGTCAACTGTCTAATACGTCTTACTGCATAGGCCGCAGAACTAAGTTTGCCAGCCAGAGTGGCAATATGCGCTTGCCATTGCAGTTTTGAATCTAAGGTGACTCCTAAAAACACTGTTCTCTCTTCAAATTCCAGTTCATCAGACTTCAATTTGATCTTGGAATTGTTTGCCTCCTTGACATTAGGCAGAGTGAATTTGATGCACTTTGTTTTCTTGGAATTTAAGAGTAGATTATTTGCTGTAAACCAGTTCACAACAGTACTTAGTGTCTCATTAATACCGTCAAAGTTTTTCTCTTTGCGGCCTACTTTGAAGATAAGCGACGTATCATCTGCGAATAGCACTATATCATGTTTATCTTTCACAAGGTTTGGTAAATCATTGATATAAACAAGAAACAGAAATGGTCCCAGAATAGATCCTTGAGGAACTCCAAGAGCAACCGTTGTCCCTGCTGATTGAGTCCCGTTGATCACTACCCGTTGTGTTCTCTCCGACAGATACGATGTAACAAGGTCAAGAGCACCATTTTTGATCCCATAGTGACTTAACTTTCTAATTAAATTCTCGTGATTAACGCAATCAAATGCCTTTGACAGATCACAAAACACCCCAATAGCATCTTGAGCCTCTTCCCAGGCATCAAAAATATGTTTAATTAGTACCACACCGGCATCAGTGGTAGAACGACCTCTAGTGAATCCGAACTGATTGCTATTGAGCAGGTTATTGCGATTAAAGTGGGACACAAGCTGATTAAGAATAAGTTTCTCAAAAACTTTGCTTAATGCCGGTAGTATTGAGATTGGTCTGAAGTTGGTAGAGTCAGTTTTGGTTCCTGATTTAAACAACGGGATAATTTTACTGTGCTTCATTAGGTTAGGAAAAACTCCAGTATCAATACATTTATTGAAAATATCAGCTAAGAAAGGTGCGATTGATTCTACAACGGAATGTAATACTTTCACTGAAAGGCCCCAGAGATCTTCAGTCTTCTTTAAGTTTAATGATCTAAATGCTTTAATTAGAATATGGGGGGTTACGTAAGTGAAGCTAAAGATTTCTGTACATTCCGTAACATTTTCTTTCAATAAGGATTCAGCGACATTTGGTGATGACTTCAAAGACTTCGTGGTCTCGATGGGTACGTTAGAAAAGAACCGCTCAAAATGATTTGCTACTTCGTGGTCAGAACTTACTAGAGTATCATCGACTCGTAGGCTGAAGTGCGGATCTTTTATCTTACGTTTCCCAGTTTCGTTGTTGATAACTTGCCATACAGTTTTAATCTTGTCACTGGAGTTCTGGATCTTTTTTGACAAGTAATTGGCTTTAGCAGCGACACACATTATCTTAAAAGATTTTGAATAGTTTTTGACGTACTCTAGAAATTCCGGCCTTTTATCAGTAGTTCGCGAATCATACAAGTCATAGAGTCGGCGTCTCTTCTCGTGAATGTCTGGCGTAGCCCAGTCGCTAAATTTAGCTTTGACCTTGCTTTGAATCTTCTTCAAATTAAAACAGACATCAAATTCCGTTTTGATACAATTAAACAATCGAGTACACAAACGGTCAGGGCTTTCCTCAGTAAGTGGAAGATAATGTAATCTTTTCGTAATATTACGATTAAATAAATCTAAGCTCTTTTCAGAAATAGGTCTGCACATAGTGTCTCGTGGAGCGTTGTCGGTTTTCCCGCTAAAGGAGACCTGTTGTCCACAGTGGTCAGAACTTAAGGTATTTATAATAAATTTACTAATCGCATCCTTATTACTGAAAACGTTATCTATACATGTCGCGCTGGTGGCTGTAATTCGAGTAGGCTCACAAAACAAGTTCACTAAGTTAAAAGATTTAAAGGTATTCACTAGACTCACACTCGTGGGCGATTTCTCAAGTAGGTTAACGTTAAAATCACCGCAAACAATAACGCATTTTGTACTCTTAAAAATACTACTTAGCACTTCTTCCATCACTGACTCAAATAGACTGTAATCCGCCGATGGGGGCCTGTATACGCATATAATTATAAATTGGTCTAACTCTACACAAGAGAGTTCTATGTGACGCTCGACGGACATGTCAACAATATCTTGACGTTCTTTACATTTCAAATTATGTTTTACCATAATAAAGGACCCTCCACGCCTACATGACTTTCTAGAATATGAACTTACTATGCTATGATTGCTAAAGTTAAACATAAATTCATGATCTTTAAGCCAGTGCTCCGTTATACAGAGAATATGAATATTTGAACATTGTATGAATAAATCAATTTCAAGTTCCTTACTAGAAAATCCCTGTATATTTTGATGAACCATATTAATACTAGTGTTACATCTATCAACGGGTTCGGGGCCGGTGGTAGCACGCGTTGTCTTATCGGTCAGTTTAAATTGCTCGCCGGCACCGACGCCGTTTCGGAGCCCGCGCTACTAAAACGTAACACAGGAACCGCCTTAACATTATCAAACGTCGTGATAGCCACGAAGGGGTCTACAATATTATATGCTAACAATTTAGCACACTCACGTAAGTACCTCCTCGGTAGATATGGACGCTTTTGAGTCAAAACGAAATTCTTAACAAATTTGTTAGTGTCGAAATATGTAATCCTACAGCTGTATAGAGTCAATCTATACAAAATTGAATTTAAATAATATAACTTTTTGTTTTCCTTTGCTAACAAAGTATCCGAAAAAGGCAACGCACAGATTATGATTTTACCTACTCCTCGCTGGTCTATTTCAGTAAGGGTCTCCGATAGCCTAATAATGTCCCGCTCGGTACAGCCTAAACTATCACCGATGAACACTATCAGCGTTGAGTCGCAGTCGAAGTGGTCAGCGCCGATGCACGAGGCCAAACGATCGACGGAGGACAGAGATCCGGGAGACAGTTGTTGGTCACCTTCTGCATCAAGCGGCCCGCCAGCAGCGCCCCGAGGCCGACGCCCACCCGGTCTGTGTACACGACGGTGCGGCGCAGCCGGGCGGGCGCGGCGGCCGCGGGCGGGCGGGCGGAGAAAGGCACCGGCGGCGATGCTGGCTCCGCTTGGCTCAGCGACAGCGGCGACTCGACTATGCTCAGGAACGGCGATTCTTCTCGGCTCGGCGGCGGGTCTACACTGACCGACAGCGGCGGCGCCGGCTCGGCTCGGCACGGCGGCGGCGGGGCGGGCGCCCCCCGGCGCGGGGTGGCGGCGCTGGCGGTGGCGCGTCTGAGCGCGGGGGAGGCGGGCGCGGGGGCGGCGGGCGCGCGGCCGGCGGGCGAGTGTTCGCGGCTCGGGCCAGGGCAGCGCCCCGGCACCCGGGGCGACTCGAAGTGTAGTGGGATGCCGCTGCCCGGTTCTAGAACATTATTCATAAACGCTATGTATTCATGCAAAGTTTTGCTTGACAGGTCATGCTTGCTAGTGATATCCTTTAATTTTGATTGCAGCATCTTAACCTCTTCGGAGCGATTTTTCAACTCTATTACTGCCCGGTCTAATTGTTGCTGACAGTTATGAAGCTGGTCGCTCAGTGACACATGACTGTGTCTTTGTTAAGCGCTGAATATAGTGCAGTCCTCACCTGTTAGTAAACCCCTCTCTTTTACTTGACGTCTTTCTAGAATGAGCCGCGCTGTATTTGGCGTAATGAAGTCTTTCATGGGTGAGCGCGGAGCTAAGTTTTTGTTTGCAGCCTGGATTATAGCACTTTTGAGTCCCTTCCATATTTCTTCACTGCTCACTTCATGATTGTTTGTTGGTGCACCTGAGAGTTCATCTTCAACTGCAGCACGGTACTGAGACATGTTTACTCTAGATAATGGTTTTGCCATTCTTGTCCTTCGTATTCTTTTTAGCTTGAGCCTTAGGATCGCCATAAGGAGCTGGTGGTCGCTGCCACAGTCTGCGCCTGGCTGCGTCACAGTATTAGAGATCGACGATCGCCACCGCGTCTGAATTAAAACGTAGTCGATTTGGTTTCGGTAACGACCGCCCGGAGAAATCCACGTATACAATCGCCGAATGTGGTGTTGGAAGCAGGTATTCATTATGGTAAAGTTTTCCTCATTACAAAATTGTAACAGGCGCTCTCCTCTTTCATTTCTCTCTCCGATCCCGTATTTCCCTACCATTTTCCTGAGGTGATCGTCGTTCTTGGTGTTTCCTACCTTCGCGTTAAAATCTCCCACGATCATCGTAACTTCCCGTTTAGGTATCTCTCGTATAGTCTGCGATAACAGGCCATAGAATAACTCAATCTCCTCTTCTGTTGAGTTGCTTGTACTCGTAGGGGCGTAGACTTGAATTATGTTGAGTTTGCACGGTGTTGTATTAAATTTTATGGTTATGATCCTTCCATTAACCGGCTTATATCCAAGAACATAGCTGTCAATACATAGAGGGAGAACAAAAGCCACACCTTCGCTGCTCACTGTGTCAGGCCCCGAGTAGTAAATTTTGCTTCCAGAGTCGGTCATAAAATGGCCGGACCCTCTCCAATGAGTTTCACTTAGTCCCAGGATCTGGATGTTTTTTCTCCTCATCTCATTCTCCACTATGCCAAGTTTACCCTCCTTGAGTAGACCTCGGACATTCCAGGTAGCGATGCGGTGCGATTTCCACATTGAAGTATATTCGCCAGTAGCATTGTTTCCACTACACGCCTGGCGAGCATCACGTGCATGGCCGGTAGCACATTTCACACCATCTACCCCGGATAGATGGCGCCGGGCGTTAGCCGGATCGCAAGACACTCTTCCATTCTTATAAGACCTTTGCATAAAAGATGATTCTCACGGGAAGATAGTGCAGTGCTTTCCCATTGCCTTCTGCACCAGACATTTTAGGAGCGATTTAAACCCCAAGGTCGCTGAAGCCTCTTCTGACCAGTTGTCTGGTCAGGCGTGTGGTTATACCGCCACTGCTCGGTCGCCATTGCCTCGTCAGTTATCTAGCAGGGAGCACCACGGAAACCATTTGGTCTCCGCTGCCATCCGGCACGTGCAGGTGAGGTTGACAATTGGGTCGGTTGTGATGTTGTATTCCGTTCCCCCTTACTCCCCAATTTATATTATACGTGTAATATATTTAAAAATATATTTGAAATCTGTCGAGTTGTTTTAATTTTATGGATATTTTCAAGCAGGACACTTAATGCGCCCAACCCTGAAATTAATTAACCGAGTAAAGCGAAGGTCTCCGTTTCAGCTCCGTCAAAAATGCTTTCGTAAGTCCGGATTTTCGGCTTTTCTTCTCTATAGGTCGCATTTTTTAACCGGTTCTCGTGAAACTTCGTTAGCAGGTTTGATAAATTATACAGATTTTTTGTCAAGTCAGCTTTTAGAAATTATCATCATCATCATCATAAATTTAAGGGCATTGCTCTTGTCGGTGGAGTTACCGCCATTCCGTTCTTCTCTGTGCTACATCTTTGAGTTCCTGATACGACACAACATTAACCTTCTCCTTAGCCTGATCCATAAACGCACGTATCGGTCTTCCCCTGCCTCTTCTTCCTCCTATTTTGCCCTCTATTATAGTTTTAATGTAATTGTCATGTCGTATCAAGTGCCCCAGCATATTCCCTCTGCTATTTTCTATCATCTTTAGCAAGAATCTTTTCTCTCCTATCAAGTCTAAAACTTCTTCGTTTGTTTTTCTTTCCGTCCAACTTATACCTTCCATTCTCCTCCGACACCAGAAATTAAAAAATATGAAAAAAAAAATGTTTGTACAAACTGCTAGTTTTTAGGATGTTTTGCAAATATCAAATTAAAAAAAGCCTTAATAAAGTCTTATTTTGAGTGGCATTGCAATTGTCATGACATGTATCCAGAAACCGCACTTTCGTACGCCATGAGACACAACACAGCTGTACTGGCTACATGGCTGAGATGGCTGAGATACGCGTCATAGTCGTGATGGAGTGCTGTTTGTGGAGTCCGGTCTGTTCATGCTTGCAAGGGCATAGTAAATACCTTAATACTAGTGTTATTTTATTGTATTTAGATTGACGAGAGACATAATCCTGTTCTGGATTAGTTTTATTGTTATTGACGCTTAGAGACCTTATACATCTCTAACAATATTAAGTTTACTTATTTTAATTTTAGCGCTTAGAGATCATTTACATCTCTAAGGACTTTGAATTGATTTTTATTAATCGTATTTGGACGCTCAGAGACTATATACATCTCTGAGATATTAAAATAAATTTTATTTACTTTTTGTTTATTCGGACACAGATCGTATTCAATACGTCCTTAATATTTGTAAATTTATTTTCATTGAATTGTTAATCAGTATAATTTTTTAATCATTATTATTAAGTAAGATTGTAAGTTTTTTTTTTAAATTGTACAAATTCACGCGTTGACATGTAAAAGTGCCCTTGTGGCCTATTTCCAGAGTAAAATATTTGATTTTGATTTTGATTTTGACTGCATCTACCTACAATCTTCGGACATCTCCTACAAATACGTAAGGTGACGTAAAATAAATTTCATTTTAATTAGTACTAAACATATATCTCACACAAGTTCAATTCAATTATTACATGCCCTAATTTTATGGCTATGTCCTCTGAGCCGAAACCCCAACCAAAGTACCGCAATTTTGCAATACCCAGTATAAATCAAAGATCGTTGATACGTTCCGCCTCGATGCAGGGGTCTGTGGGAGATCAATTAGAGGAAAGGTCGGGTTTGTATGTATGTATGTCAGTACGATTGGGCTGTTAAAAGGGTTTGATGGATTGGGCGATAAATCAGAATACTAAGGTAAATAGATGTACGGTAAGCAAAATCTTATTTTGAAATTATGTAAATGTTTTTATTTTCACATTTATTTATTTACTAGCTGTTGCCCGCGACTTCGTCCGCGTCTTCGCTTCTATTAATCGCAGCGTGATGTTATATAGCCTAAAGCCTTCCTATCCAACTAAAAAATAATTTTTGATTTCGAACTTGTAGTTCCTGAGATTAGCGCGTTGAAACAAACACTTTTAGATTTATTAATACCCAAAGTATAAAATTATAATAAGCATACACTTTTTGTTCGCCAAACTGTATATACAGTTTGTTGGTGAGTATTGCGCTCTCTCACATGTTTGAAACTTAGGTATACCTACTTATTTCAGTTATTTTCTAAACCTAAACTAAATGCACTGCTATAAACAAAAGCTAAGAAAGTAGTGTGTGTGCCAACGACGTTACGCCATACCTTTCAGAGGCCAGACTTACACTTCGAAGAACTGTTATTTTATTTAAGGTTCGCGAGCGGCCAGTTGATCGTATCGCCAGTGGCAGCGGCATTATTATTGTTTGTTGTTGTTGAGGGGACGCCCGGCCAGGCGGGCTGTCGATCGCTCCTGGCGTTCAACAGCCCAATTCCCCTTCATTGGAGCTGAAGGTTACTGTTCCGGCAGCGCTCCAGCACTGCATTCTTCTTCAAACCTTCCTATGCTCATACAAAACAGAAGGACATTTTTAAGGTTGACATCCCTCAGTTCTTTCTCCTCTACAGAGCTCGGAAACCGGTATTCTGTCCATACAAAAATACCGGTATTTTTTTAGTTCTTATCGTTCTTTCGTCTACTATTTCATGTTTAATCAGGCAATCTAACAATATGAAGTAATAACCCAAATACATTATTGAGTCCTACATAAAGAGCATAAACTAATTAAAAATATTTGGCTGAAATAGCCAAGATTTTGAGATTAACCGGTTCCGAGCCCTGCTCCTCTATGAGTAACTCTTCTCTGCCGAATGTGTTATATCACGCTGCCGCGTACATTACACTTGTATTAATATTACATATGTGGTTAAATAAAAGAAAATGCCTTATCGCCATAATATCTGCTTCAAAATTGACAGGGCGTTTTTAAATTAAACGATTACCCTGCAGCGAAACAATTTTTAACGCATCCTGAAGAAATTGAATCTTGTTTAATATTACTTATATATATAAGGTGTTAATTTATTAGTTGCAGATATTTTTACAACTGATAGTACTCGGTCCCTGGAGTATATTTAAGTATGAAACATTATAGCTTTTACTATGTTTTTTGGAGATAACTGAAAAACAAATTCGTTACGTAAAAACACCCTATTAATGTGATTATTAAATGAGAACTCATTGAACAGATTCTAGTACCTCTTTTACGTCGTACCACTTAACTGTAACTGGCCACTTCACTTCAAGTTATTATCTGTCTTATTGTGTCGTTTGCAAATCAATTTTACTTATTATGAAATGCCTTCTTTTTTTTAAATTACTTTAACTCACTTATCAAAGGCTAGTATTAGTTAACTATCCTAATGGGTGAATTTTCTTGACTAGTTTTAACACGACAGCCCCAATTTCCACCCTACAATACATCCTACATTTGTAGTTTTTCCACCGAACCATAATGACATTTAAGACAAACAATTGTTGACATGAGTGACATGACAGATAGTGTTAAACGTCTTATCAGGCACATGGTGATTATTATTAGACGAAATTACAAATTATTTTTTTGTTCGTTAAATGAAAACAAAAAAAATATATGAAAAGGTTTCTTAATTTCTATTTAAAGTGAATTGTTTTAAAGTAAAGTATCATCTGTTAAAATATCTGCAACTAATAAATTAACACCTTATATAATCATCATCCTTGTTATTCCAGTACAGTTGCATCTTGCATGGCTTGACGACTGCTATCATAGACAACAGCCAGGATCAACGGCTTAGCAAGCGTTTCAAAGCACGGGCGCGCTCAGTTAGTAACCACTTAAAGCGGTCATCCATCCAAGAGCTGACCCCGGCCGACGTCGCTCAACCTCGCATACCGCACGCGGTACAGTCACCAGCATTAATATCTGCCTAACCAAAGGCGGCAAAAATATCTGACATGTCCTAACGGCCCTACAAATAGAGTCGTGCCAGATATTTATGCGCGCTTTGTTGTGGCAGATATTGGTGCTGGTGACTGTACGTGGGCGCCGCCAGGCTACCTGGGCTATATTTATATAATCATCAATTGGTTCTTGAATACACTTAGTGTGTCAGACTAGACATAAGGAAATTCAATTATAGATGGGTCAAAATGAAGGCCTACATTTGCATTTGCCTTAAGAGTGCGGAGTACGCTCGGTTCTCCATATGAAATTATTAAGGAGAAAAAATACAGCGATTATTAAGCTTTTCATACAAGCCGTAAAAAACTCAAAAAACGGCTGTATATTTTTCTTTTACAATTTCTAGCAACAGAGTCTAATTCCCGACCTAGATATGCCGGATCCCATTGTGTATACAAAGTTTGATGTTATACTAGCATGGCGTTTTAAAATGAGAGCGTAAATACGTTTGTATGGAGAACCGAGCGTACTGCGCACTCTTAACATGCACCAAAATGCATTAAAATCCGATTTTCTAGCAGCGAAAAGCATACCTAGATATGTAGGAGAACCTACTTTAACACATTTAGCGCCGAGAACCTGATTGACCGGTGCCCTGTTCCTTGCTGCTACGGGCTACATACGGCCTACCAGCGTAGCGCGTAGCACTAGCAATGTGTTAAATTTCAATCTAATTTACGCCAGGGTCTAATCCCGGCTGCAAGGGCAGTACCCAATCGCTTTCTCATTTCAACGTGATTCGCGCTGGCTCTGACACGTAAGCTCACTCGTAGACCATAATGTGATTTGGTAAAAATAGATCTCCAGGTTGAATCGAAATAATGAATTGAAGCGGGCGTTTGGGCTGGTCTACGTACACTGGTGCAATTCCGGGGCGCAGTTTTTGCTTGTTTCCCACGCTAGGGATTCCATTACGTGTTAGAATGTCATCGCTATTGATATCGATCTGCTGAACAGAAGCCCGAAGACTCATGCAAAAGCAAAGCCAGGTTTATATAACCATTATCACTATCCTCTAGTTTCTAGTACAATATTTGTTTTCTATTCCGCTAAATCACGTCTTTAGCGCGTGTATCGCGTAAGTCTTTAGCTGAATAGCAAAGTAAAAATGTTCTACAAACTTGTCATGGATTTTCGCAAAGTAATGCTTGATTCTATCATCATTCCTCATCATATCTTTTTGTTTTTTTTTGTTGTGCATGTGCTATTTGATAATTTATTACCAAGTTTGACATATTGTTTTGTCCGTTCGCTCGTTGTGAACGGACGCGTTTATTGCGAATACTTAAACTTGGTTGAAATTTTTGTTTGCTAAATTGTGATTGGTGAACTTTCATAATTCCAGTTTCTTGTTGCTCTTAAGCGTTTATAGCTATCGACTCCTCCCAGTGGGCGGTCCTAGAGCGGGATAGATAATTTGTCATTGTTTCGCCGGTGGAGGTGTCATTAAAGAAAGGAAAAATTGCGCGCGTCTTGGGGATCGAACCCGCGTCAACGGAATTGTAGACTGCCGACGGAACAACTGGGCCACGGAAGCGAGTTCTCGGCGCGGCGAAATAGGTAACGACCCCGCAGCCAGTCGTTGAGTGACGTCATCCTGCGCTGCATCGGCTACGCTCTACCCGCTACGCGTTGCTACGAACTACAAGCTACGCCGTTCCAGTCTAATTGTATAATTTTGAGTGCGCGAGTAATTGAGTTATTTGAGATGAGTATGGATTCAGATCTAGATAATAGCATGACCTGCGCCGCGTGCCGCTCGGAGCTGTTGGTGGGTGAACAATACTTGCAGTGCATGGTTGAGACGTGTGCGCGGTCGTACCACTATCCGTGTACTACTAATAAAATCCTCTCTGAGATCGAGAAGGCTACCTGGGTATGTCCTGAGTGCATTTGTGAAGCGAGGAAAGGCGGTTCAAACCGAGAAACCTCGGTACGTACTCCGGCATGCATAAAGAATGTTACACAGCGGAAGCTCTCATCAATTCCGCGTTCACCGCCGCCTCTACGGTCACAAGAGGGAAATACTGTTCCTTCTTCGCCAGCATTACACTCTCCAGTAAAAGCATGTTGTACTCCGCCTGGATGCCCGTTGGATAAAGATGTTGCACATGCAAGCCCGCGCCATGATCCACTGCACACCCCACATGCAATGCACTCCATGGAAGGAGATGTGACCATGCCGATGTGCTCTGTAGTAGAAGTACAATTACTACGTGAGCAAGTAACCTACTTGACTGAACGACTTGCTGATGCGGTTGCAGCTATCGATCGATATCACTTGGTTCTGACCGCATGTACAAGTAAAGTAGAAGTAGTCAGCGAAAAACTGCGTGAACTGGAACAATCCATCGGGTCCCGAAGATCTGAAGTTGCATTGCCTTCGCCAAAAATACCTTACAACGAAATCGTGAAGTCTGCTAAGAATGTCAGTGCGGTTGGCCCAACAGCTCCAACACTTGGCTGCATCGAGAGAGGTGAACGGGAAAAGCATCTGGGCATAACTAACAAGGACACCCCTATTAGTGCACTTTCCAAGGACGTGCCAGTTACAGTTGTGATGCCCAAAAGTAGCGACCATGTCAAGGCCGGCCATATTGATCATTCCAAGGACATGCCAGTTCCAGTTGTGATGCCCAAAAATGGCGACCATGTCAAGGCCGGCCATATTGATCTTTCCAAGGACGTGCCAGTTCCAGTTGCGATGCCCAAAAGCAGCGACCATGTCAAGGCCGGCCATTTTGATACTTCCAAGGACGTGTCAGTTCCAGTTGTGATGTCCAAAAGTAGCGACCATGTCAAGGCCGGCCATATTGATCAAGATGTTGGAAGGCCGCGCACGTCGGAGCTTGAGCATGATCATGATCTATCCAGCAAGGAGGACTCTGAAGATTCCCGAGTCAAGAAGCAAAGACGCCAGACCTCAGTACGCTGCACAGCAGGCCCCAACGTTACTTCCCTCAAGGCGGTTGAATACCGAAAGTATATTCATCTATGGAATATGGTGTCGGGTCCTGTCGAAGTTCACGAATATCTGCAGACTTTGTGCGAAAATGCAACTTGCACAGTAGAGGAGCTCAAGTCAAAGGGCAGTTACAGGTCTTATAAGATAGGAGTCCCAGCCACTTTCTATGAAAAGTGTATTTCTGCAAGTATCTGGCCGGAAAATGCTAGGGTCAAAATGTGGTTATTTCGAAAGCGAGGTGCTAAAAACCAAGCAACACAAGACTGATGTATCACGTAGGTGTTCCTCAGAATCAGCTCTTGCTATCCTGTATCAGAATGTGCGGGGTCTTAATACAAAATTGAAGGCCTTTAGACATATGACCCTTTCTCATGACAGCGATGTCATAGGTGTTGCCGAATCATGGCTCTCTGATTCAGTAGAAGACTCCGAACTGATATCAGGTGAATGGAGCGTACTGCGCCGTGATCGTGCCACAGGGCGACAAGGAGGCGGCGTGCTATTGGTGGCACGGCCAGGTATTGTTATGCGGCGCAGACCTGAGTTTGAAACGCCGGATGGTGAAGATCTGTGGGCTTCATTCCAGCTGGAGAAAACTATGTGCTATATGTGTGTCATTTATATTCCACCCAAGGCTGCAGATGACGTTTACATGAGGTTCTTTCAAAAAATTGAATCTTTTATCGACTCGTTAAACGGTGTAGTGTTAATTGTGGGTGATTTGAATCTTAATCCAAAGTATTCTTCTGTTAACATTTTAAGTTACTTTTGTTATTTTACTGCAGTTTGTAACCTGAAAGAGATGAATGTTGTGACGAATGCATATGGAGGAGTGTTGGATGTTGTGCTGGTGCGAGGAGAAACCTGCGGCGTACAGGTCAGTGAGGTGGAAGACGGGGGCCTAGTTCCTTTTCGTGACGCATATCACCCTCCGCTCGAAATCGTCGTACCACTTACGGAGTCTAGTCACCGCCCCCTATTTGTCGCGCCCAGTAATGTAGACCCAAGACGTGACTGGAATTTCGCCAAGGGAAATTATGAACTACTTTATTTATTATTTTCCAAGGTGTCTTGGAGTGAGGTTCTTGAGTCTTGTGACGTCAACACTGCTGTTGAATGCTTTTATAAGTTGATATATAATGTATTTGATAAATCTATACCTGGAAAGATTAGACCCAATAAAACATGCAGGCGTTATCCGGTTTGGTTTACGCCCGACATAATAAAAGACATTAGGTGGAAGGCTTCTCTGCATCGAGACTGGAAGCGTTCTGGAGACAGCTTTGTGTATGGCATATTTTCTAATCTTAGGGCGAACATTAAAACCCGTATATCGCTTGCTTATGATAACTATATCAGCCGGATGCAGTCCAATCTTACGTCCAATCCTCGAACATTTTGGCAACATATTGCAAACCTGAAAGCCAAAGGAGGCTTCGAACCTCAAGTTACCTACAGAGGAAATGAATTTGAAGGTAGTGAGGCAGCTCAAGCTTTTGCTGATTTTTTCTCATCTGTTTTTTTGCCGAATGAACCTCACCTTGACTCTGGTAAAATACTCCGTGAAGACTTAACTCGTAATGCTAACTATGTCCACATTTACCAGATATCTCGGCCGGATGTCGAAAACTCTATAAACCGTCTGAAGGCTCGAAGCTCTCCGGGTCCTGACAATCTTCCGGCATATATTTTAAAAGGCTGTAAAGAGTGGCTTATATCTCCTTTACTGCACATTTTTAACTTAGCGTTACATACTGGGCAATATCCACAGCGTTGGAAAGTCACTAGGGTGAGGCCTATTCCCAAATCGAATAATTTGACCCAGGTTGAAGACTATCGACCCATAGCAATCCTGTCATCAACAGCTAAGCTATTTGAGTCGACTATTAATAGACTAGTAGCTCCCCAAATTCAGCCGTTTCTATGTGATTCCCAACATGGATTCAGGCTAGGGAGATCGGTTGATACCAACCTACTAACCCTGGTAGATTCCATTTCGGACCATTTAGATAAGGGCATACAGGTAGACGTCCTGTACTTTGACTTTCAGAAAGCATTCGACCGTGTAGATAATGATGTGCTACTGAGCAAGTTGTGTAATATCGGTTTTTCCCCGCAACTACTACGGTTTTTTGCTAGTTATTTACGCGGTAGGAAACAGTACGTGCAGCATGGGTGCTTTCTCTCTAAGACTTACCAGACTCGTTCAGGAGTCAGTCAGGGCTCCTTACTGGGTCCTCTGCTTTTTGGTATTATGATCGACGATCTGGCTTCAGTTCTTAGATCTGCAAGATGTTTGCTTTATGCCGATGATCTGAAGCTTATTTATGGTGTGCAGGAGGTCTCAGACTGTGCATCACTCCAAGAAGACATCGACAGAGTGCAAACCTGGAGCAGTAAAAATGGACTAGCGTTCAACGTCTCAAAATTTGCAGTCATATCTTTCACTAGGTCGCAAAATCCGCTTTTCTACAAGTATCTTCTCGGTCCTGATACTATTGCACGTGTGGGCTCCATTCGGGATTTAGGCGTCATCCTTGACACCCACCTCAACTTCCACGAGCATCTGATTACTCTAACCCGAAGTTGCTACAAGAGGTTGGGTTTCGTTATAAGGAATGCCAGGGATTTCAATGACCCCAGAACAATAAAGTTGCTTTATAATGCATTAGTGCGAAGTAAGCTGGAGGCAGCCTGTGTTGTTTGGAATCCTTACGAAACAACTTACGTTTTACTTCTGGAGAAGGTACAAAAAGCTTTCTTGCGTTTTATGTACAAAAAAATGTATGGATACTACCCATTCCTGTACCCAACCAAATTTTTGCTTGGTAGCTTGGGCTTTAACTCCCTGGAAGTAAGACGTAATTTTTCGCTTCTTACGACTACGTGCATTATCTTGCGCGGCGAGTCGGACTGTATAGAATTAGTGGAGCCATTGGTCCGAATGTTTGTACCATCACTGACAAAATTCGAGTTCCGGCCCCGTGATCGATATCTGCTTGTGGCACCGACGTCACGAACTGTGTCACGCAAACAATCCCCGTTGGTCCGCGCTTTGCACCTCCTGAACCTTCTCCTTGCATCAGCACCTGAGTGTGATGTGTTTGCTAGCAGATGGGCAGTAGTGCGTGATGAATGTCAGAGGTTCTGTGAGAGGATGGATGTGCGTGTCTCGTCAGTCTGATTTATAAGATAGGAGTTTTTATTGTTCTTTTTTGCTTATTGTTTTTACATCTTTAAATATTGTAATTTCACAGTGCTTTAGTTTTTCTGTAATGCTGTGTAATTAAATGTAATAATAAATAAATAAAATAAATATTATTTTTAATATTTTGTACCCTTTCTTTTTATACATTTTGAAACAGTGATAATTTTAATTTTTATTATTTTGTATTAGGACATTTTAAATTTAATTTTTAAAAATTGCTATGCTCAACAGAGCTCATGTTTGAACTGTACCTAACTTTAAGATCTTATTGTATTACTTAACATGAAACGCAATAAATCATTGAATTGATATCAGCCAAAAGATGTCCACTGTTGGACATAACCATCCCCATAGAATGCCGCAATAAACGGTCCTACGCCACCCGCACCTAGCAGACTCCTGAGACCTTACCGGGTCATCAGTCCATTTAGTGGGGGGTCTACCCATGCTGCACCTTCCAGTACGTGGTCAACACACCAAAACCTTTCCGCCCGAACGATCATTGGTTCTACGTGCAATAAGGCTCGCTCACTGCCAATTGATTCGGAGGGCATATAGCCAATTATATTGTTTCTGCTGAGGATGGCCTTATTTCTGATGCGATCATGCGATCTTTCTTTTACACCATGATGATACGCAGTTACAGTAAACCAATTTTGAAATGAACGCTACTATCCTAGAAGCCTTTGCACCAGGAAACCTACTTTGATTTAGCGTATAAGTAGTTTTACGGAAGCTACGGCCACCTGACCTTCCAACCCGGAAGGAAAACTCATGTTGGGATGACAACGGGCTTACGATGGTTGGCATTTTTATTACCATCGTGGTGGATAAACCGCCCGTCACTCTCGCACTCGCATACGTGTTAGAACGTGACCGATATCTCATCCACGACGATAAGTGATAAAATGGCAACCATCATACGCATGCTGGTTTCCTCACGAAGTTTCCCTTCACCGAGAAGCTATTTTTGAATATCAAATGATACTTCGTACATAACATTCGTTGAAAAACTCTGCCGATCAGGGATTCCGCGACTTCTAGATAGTCGCTTGTCTTTACTGCTCGGCTACAGAAGCTCTTCAATTGGATGCATCTACCCTGGCTTTAATATATTACTTTCACAAAAGAGTTGCATCTTGAGATGTGCCCTTCTAAAAAAGATTCTGGCTACGCCCATGACAACAAAAGGTTGCTATTTCCAATCCATCCTATGTTTTGGATTATCTAAGTTCTTATTTCTGGTTAGCCTAGGCTGGCCGCCAAAACTTACATCATAATTTACTTGTAAAAGCGATAGAAACTGCGAGTCATGTAATGGCAACTCCACCAAAATGGCGGGAATTTTAGACGAAATTCTACAACATGCAATACCTTTCTGCGAATGTTTTTTTTTTTCAGCTATCGCGGATTGAAAGAGCGTTATCTTTTTTATTTATTTTCATTTCTCGCTTAACGTGTGGCTATATTTCACGTAAAGGCAAAATTAAAAATCTACCAATGTTTGACAGTTTTTTATTGGTAAGTCGGGTAAAATCTATCTTGATGCCTCCTGATAGTCCTGATCCCAAAATGCCACACTTTATTAATTATGCAACTAAATTACCTAACATACCCTTACTTTTATCAAATTTCCAATATGCACACCTAAGTATCGTAATTATTCTGGGAACCTGACTTGACTTGCATAAAAGAATTCGCAAATCTCTAATGCCTGTGATATACAATACAAGGTGTGGCCTGTAATAGGAGCAAAAAATTATACGATACACTATTAAGCTCTCAAGCAATTAATTATATATTTCCAAATAGCAATAATTAAAAAGAAAGGTTTTTTTTAATGAAAATATAGCTGGAGTGATATCATTTTAAAAACACTAAAAATTTATAAAAAAATCCCAAAATTATACCTTTTAAACAAAAATGCAACAACGACTTATCATGAGTCATAACTAGATGCTTCCTCAAAATCAGGAGTGACCGCCGTGCGTGCTGTAATCACGTGATGCCAAGATTGTTTAAGTGGACATGTACTCGAACTTAGAGATCTTAACTTTAGATCAAAATTTCTCTTAATTGGATAAAGCTAGGTGGAGATACTGCGATCGCTAACCCGCATGCCAAGCGTGGCGATTATCGCATTTACCCCCTCTGAAATTGGGGGATGCCTATGTCCAACAGTGGACGTCCTTGGGCTGATATGGCGGTGGTGGATAAAGATGTATTTTTTGGACCAATGAAGTAACCCCTTGCGGGTAACTGCAGTAGCTCTAAAACGTCCTTTAATTTTTTTGCTCCTATTATAGGCCACACCCTGATGTATTTTCTAGGAGTATCAAGTATAAGGTATCTACAATTATTTCAAATATTGGGTATTCTACTTGGTCTTATTAATAGCACTGACAATCGAAATAAATACGATATTAAAGAAATTTGTAATAATTCCCTTTAATTTCTTTGGAATTTTACCCAAGTTTGGCTTTGCAAGTCACTCTCGCGTATAGGTGAAAAACTTAAGTAAGTCACCTGTTGTATGTAGTTGTGACGTGTTCGAATTAGACATTACATATTTAAAATGTGCAACACAAACAAAACAAACGCCTATTCGAACAACGCATTTACGTCACAATTACATACAACAGGTGACTTACTTAAGAGGGCGCAGTACGCTCGGTTCTCCATACAAACGTATTTACGCTCTCATTTTAAAACGCCATGCTAGAATAACATGAAACTTTGTATATACAATGGGATATCTAGATCGGAAATTAGTTTTTATAGCTAGAAATTGTAAAAGAAAAAAAAATACAGCGATTTTTAGAGCTTTTTACGGCTTGTATGAAAACCTTAATAATCGCTGTATTTTTTCTCCATTACAATTTCAAGCAACAGAAACTAATTTCCGATCTAGATATGCCAGATCCCATTGTGTATACAAAGTTTCATGTTATTTTAGCATGGCGTTTTAAAATGAGAGCATAAATACGTTTGTATGGAGAACCGAGCGTACTGCGCACTCTTAAGTTTTTCACCTATGGGAAATATCCATGCATGTGCACGGATGCACGTAACATCCCATACTCGTAATAGTACATTACTACAGAGGCCGGGACGAAAGGGGTTGCCGGCCGAAGATATATAGACGGATAGGTCTGAGGCGGGCAACCCCATATTCCCCGCCGAGGTATGTATAGTGCTTTTCTCAAACATGCAATGAAATGAACAGCAAAAAAAACTAAGATTTATTTTTTAATATGCATAGTGGCAGAATGTCATGATGCCTGTGCCACAAATTTATGTGGAATGGAAATTAAAAAAGAGGACTTTGCCGGCTTAGGCCTGCAAGATTTGTATGAAATTCCATTAAGGACCTCTTGTCCTAGCCGCACCTGAAACGTCATACTTTGCAGCCTATTATAAGGAACATAACATCAATATTTCATTGCATGTTTGAGAAAAATAAATTAGTCAGGATCGCCGTCGATGGATACATCTGTGTGGACATTTTCATCTTATACTTAAAATATTTGTTTTTTTGCGTCTAACATAACATCTTATACTTAAAATATTTGTTTTTTTGCGTCTAACATAACATCTTATACTTGAAATATTTGTTTTTTTGCGTCTAACATAACATCTTATACTTAAAATATTTGTTTTGTTGCGTCTAACATAACATCTTATACTTAAAATAATTGTTTTTTTTTGCGTCTAACATAACATCTGATACTTAAAATATTTGTTTTTTTTGCGTCTAACATAACATCTTATACTTAAAATATTTGTTTTTTTGCGTCTAACATAACATCTTATACTTGAAATATTTGTTTTTTTGCGTCTAACATAACATCTTATACTTAAAATATTTGTTTTTTTTGCGTCTAACATAACATCTTATACTTAAAATATTTGTTTTTTTTTGCGTCTAAAATAACATCTTATACTTAAAATATTTGTTTTTTTTGCGTCTAACATAACATCTTATACTTCAAATATTTGTTTTTTTGCGTCTAACATAACATCGTATACTTAAAATATTTGTTTTTTTGCGTCTAACATAACATCTTATACTTAAAATATTTGTGTTTTTTTGCGTCTAACATAACATCTGATACTTAAAATATTTGATTTTTTGCGTCTAACATAACATCTTATACTTAAAATATTTGTTTTTTTGCGTCTAACATGACATCTTATACTTAAAATATATATTTACCTTTATTATTTTAAAAGCGTGATCATCATCATACCAATGACGTCCTTGAATTATAAAAAAGTCATTACTCGGAAGAGTTTAAAAAATAAATCTACTCAATAATTTGAGGTTTCCTTTGTCAAATACATCTTGTACATGGCGTTCAAAAAACATTTGAATATGCGATCTTATGCCTTAATATTAGAGTCGTATTCCGATATTTCTGAGCACCTTATTCGTATCGATGTAATTGATGAGGACTGTGTACAAAGAAAAGTCGATTTATTACAGAGGTGTAGATTTATCGGTTACTTGTGTTTCCTTAGTTCTATACGTACCATTACTAACACAATTTGTGACTCTTTAGTTACTTAAGAGGGCGCAGTACGATCGGTGTGGATCGGTTCTCCATACAAAGGTATTTAGGCTCTCATTTTAAATCGCCATGCTAGAATAACATGAAACTTTGTATACACAATGGGATCCGGCATACCTAGGTCGGAAATTAGTTTATGTTGCTAGAAATCGAAAAAGAAAAAATATACAGCGGTTTTTTGAGTTTTTTACGGCTTGTATGAAAACCTTAATAATCGCTGTATTTTTTCGCCATTATAATTTCAAGCAACAGAAACTAATTTCCGCCCTAGACAAGCTGGATCCCATTGTGTATACAAAGTTTCATGTTATTCTAGCATGGGGTTTTAAAATGAGAGCATAAATACGTTTGTGTGGAGAATCAAACGTACTGCGCCCTCTTAAGTATAATTTTTGCATGTATCTAGAGTTATGTTCATTTTAATATTATTTTCAAACACAATTTAATATTGTCAATGAAATAAATAAATAAATAAAAAATAAAATTAACTGACCATGCGTGTACTTTATGACTATTGTAATAAGGGTCACGAACGGTCATTTAAATGTGTTGGAGTTTGTACCACAAAACTAAGGAATAGCTTTGTGACTGAAATAAATCCATTCATTAAAGGATCGATAGTTTGAGTTAATTATTCATAGCCATAGTCAAAGAAAGACGAGTTAATTATGGAGACGCAGTTTTATAGGATACCAATTATACCCAACCATTGAATAGTTCCAACTTCCTGGCCTCCTCAACAGTTCTTTTTACAAGCTTTTATTTAGTTTCACCTGTCCCGTTGTCTGTCAGTCTGTAATCAAATCTTGCAACTTAAATTTGATCCACTTCCCGGTTTCCGATTGAGCTGAAATTTGGCATGAATGTATAAATCGGATGACAATGCAATATGATTGTGGAAATAAGTACAGTCGGCAATAGAAGCTTGTACCTACCAAAAATTAAATTTTTGATCAAAAACTTGTTATTGAAATCAAATTGTGATATACCTTCTAATATATACTTTCTAGTGTATGTATAATAGTCTAGTCTAGTCTATGAATATCTCTATCAATATGACTAATAGATGTGCAAGATATGAATAAATTGCTACAATAATAGTAGATTGTGTCTCAAGGGAGCCAAATAATATATTTATGGCGTGGGCTGATCCTGATGGAAGCGAAAGATTTTGCAATAGAATCCTGAGCGTAGCGAGGGACTCTCAAGTAGAATCTCGTAGCCAGGGATTCAAGTGTTTACAGCCAATACGAACTTTGCTACCGTGTCACACATACTGCTTTTTACACTGCCTATGAGGTCCGCTGCTAAAAACGTGAAATATCATAGTAATAATTTTTCTACCAAAATGAGGGAAGAAAAGTACGACTTTCATCCCTCATTCAAGGGCAACAATGAGTCTTTTCCGAATATCAGGTGTGAACACATACTTAATTACTAGTGAAGTTGTTAACACTCGTTTAAGGTTTAGTACAGTCAACAGCAAAAGTAGATGATCATTTTAGTACCTTGTCAGTATTTACAATCGATTGCATGATGACATTAAAGAATTGCCACTTACTTTATTTAAATCTAGATAAAAAAAATGGCTGATACAGGAAAGTTTTTACAGCGTCAATGATTATTTTGAATATTATAGATCTTGAAATATTTTATATAGGCTTAAGTAATGACATTTTACCTTATAGATTGTTGATATAGTAATTTTCAAATGTGTTGTGAATATTAATTTATGCTCTTTGACTTGTGTTCTTTTTGCATGCCAGCTAGTGGTGAAATGTGTGTTCCATTGCTTATGTAAACCACCTTTTCTATGCCATGTTTTATGCAAAATAAATTACTTATGACTTATGTCACTTTCACTATTTTGACGCATCCCCACAGTCGCAATATTGTGACGTCAGTGCGACAAACTACTGAAATGATCATCTACATTTGCTATTAACTGTACCTGGACAACCGAGCTTTGCTCGTCATCTTTTGTGTTTTCCCGGAGAATACGAGTTTTTCCGGATTTGAGCTACATCGATTTTCCGCCCCCATAAATTGCTGGATTCTTAAATATCATCGGAATCGTTAGAGCTGTTTCCGAGAATCCCGAAATCGATACATATAATAAAGCTGAAGATGATCAAAAGTCTGTACAAGGAAATAATACGAAAAAAAAATTGACTGGGGATACTTAGAATCGACAACAGAACACGTTACTACAGTTTTTAGAATTTTTGTCTGTTTAGCTTTTTGTCTGTTTACTTGGCCGCGCATTCCTCCATAGACATATTTAAATGCAGCTTGCCTTCATTTAAAACTATAAGTGTTCGCGCCAATAAGCGCGACGATTCACACTTCATTCATTCGCTCACTCTTTCCGCTCTCAGCGGCGCACACGCCGCGCCACCAGTGTCACATTCAGCCGCCGTCAAGCGCAGACGTCACTAGCTCTCTCTCTAATTTTCTGCATTCGCGTGAGAACGAACATTCGAATAGCCGGCCGGCAGTTAACAGTGAAGTTGTGAAGTGACTATCAGCTCAGGACATTAACCACGCGTGTGACTTTCCCGCAGTGTTCAGTGTGTGTGTGTGCGTGAAAGACTCATCAGCTCGACTATACCCAGAAGCCATCAATCAGTTCAGCAGCAGCAGCGTCCTTCAGCTCATCACCCATCAGGGCCAGCCACGGCATCCGCTCCAAATACAGTCCACTAAACCACCAGCTCATCACAAGTAAGCCCATTCATACCTCTCAGCTCGCCCATCGTCATATGTTTACGCAACGTACACATATTTTTGATCCTTCGAGCCGTTAGAATTTACGGTCTATCGAACCGTCAGAATCCTTTTAGTCCATCGTCCTGTGGATATACAGTTTCTAAAAAATCCCACCCACATTTCAAAAAAAAAACTCTCGTCCATAAAACCCAGCCCATTTTAACGTACGTACCTATTCACATTACATTGCAAACTCAGCCCATTTTAATAAAGGTACCAAATTTACAAGTAGCAAACCTCACTTTGTTTACCTCAAAATCGGCCCAGAACATTTCGACCGCTCGTAGGTACCTAGGTACAAAGGTTACGCTTAGCGACCTTCATCCCGTTATAGCAATAACTCATATTCAAATCAGATCATCTTCTCAACAACAATAACCAGAAAGTGTGGAGAATTACTCATAAATTAATCCTAGACTTGTTTGTGATTGCATCATTACAAAGTTGCAAGCGCCGCAGGCGTTATAATATAAGTAATAAGACACTCACAGTATACTATAGCATACCTACATAAGTTGTGGACACTATTCAGCTCAATACATCTAATTACATAACTAGATAAGTACCGTTACTGCCCGCAACCTAGAAGTTAGATTAATATTTATAAAGAATTAGGGTACGATCTATTGGGGATTAACAATAACAAGATTGAAATCATAGGGTTCAGCACACATAATTAAAAACCCTCGACTAAAAATAAAAAATACTTTTATATATACTCAAATAAACACAAATACGGTTTTCTCATTTCTCAATTACCGATATCATATTAATACGAAGTAGTATACAGGTTGACTTCAATTCAGCCCCATACAGGGTGACCATAAGGTACCTTTTTAATAACTTGCTCATCGATTTTGTTTCCATTTAAATTTCAAAAATAAAAACGCTCAAGCGTCCCATACAGTCTGCTCAGCACATTTTATATATACAGGGTGACATAAAACACATACATAATTAAACTTTGCTCCAGAAATTATTTTTAAGTACAAAAAAAAAAACAATATTTATTCACTCCTCTCACAATATACAGGCTGCTGAAACAATTAGAATATACAGGGTGTTACAAATTTCTTACAGTTTTTTTTTATTTTATTTAATTTTTAGTTTTTTAATGTAAATTGCTCACTCACACAATCTCTTACAAGCATCCATCCAGCACATCCAGCAATCACCGCTCATTATATACACTCGGATTCATACATTTTATAAAGAAAACACAATGCCGACCAAATCTCAAGCAGCTATTTTCAGAGAGGCAGCAAAGGCAATTGCCCAGCTCAAGGAAATCGCTTTGGCCGTACTAGACAAAGATACAAAAAAATATTCGGTGTCGGACTTTACTGCTCGGTACACAAAATTGGAGGTGCACAAAACAAAATTAGAGGACGTCTACCATGAAATACTGGATGACGAAACTCTCTCAGACGAGACCGAAAACATGTATACAGACAATTACGACAGCGCGATTGCGGATTATAACGACATCCTAGTCGCGTTCGAAAAGTTAAGTGTGACCTCAGCCCTTCCGGAGACTTCTCACCCCTCCACTTCAGCCACGCCTGCAACCGTACTGCCCAAAATTGCACTCCCAAAGTTCAGCTCAAAAATTGAAGACTGGCCTTCCTTCATTGCCATCTTCAAGAGTCTCACCGATGACATGACCACCATTTCGGATGCAGTAAAGCTCCACTACCTGCTCTCATGCCTGACAGGCGAGGCACGCAGTATGGTATCCCACCTTCAGCTCACCAGCGAAAATTTCACCGTAGCCATGGACATTCTGACCCGGCGTTATGAAAATCGTCGCGTCCTGATCGACCGGTTTGTCGACATCATCCTAGGCCTACCCAACATTCACGTGCGCTCAGATATCCGCACGCTCTTTTTAACACCGCTCATTTCAGCGCAATGCGCCCTTAATAATCTCGACCTTCCCATGAAAGATAGTGACTATGTTTTCGTATCCATAGTTGTACGGAAACTTAAGGGTGAACTCCGCACCCTCTTTGAACGTAAATACGGTTCACGCCAGACTCTGCCCACCCTCAAGAATTTGATCGCCTTTTTGGAAGAACACGCGCGTTGTGTAGAGACCGAGTGGTCTAGCCCAGGTCCCTCCCAAGTCACTCAGCACTCGCCACAGCCGGGCCAGTACCGCAGGCAGTCTCCGGTCAATACCCCTCGTGGCCCGCCCAGGCAACCCGCGTATCAAGAACCGCGCCCTATGACCCCGGTCAGGAGTCGATCAGACTACCCAGCTCAACACAGGCCGGTTTACTCAGCTCAACCTTCAGCTCAAGGCGCTAACGCCCCCAACAATATGCCCTGCCCATACTGCAGAGATACCGGGCACAAGCTCATCGCCTGCCCACGGTACAACGACCAACCTATTCAAGGCCGCTGGGACTTTATTCAGGCCCGCAACCGCTGCCGACGCTGCCTTGGCCCTCATTATGAAAATGAGTGCAAGTCCACACGGGCGTGCAAAGAGTGTGGCAACGACAGGCACCACACATCTCTTCATCGCCCCGGTGCCTCGTCGCCTACCCATACGTCCGCTCATCTGTTACCAGCACATTTGAGGGAACAACCCAGACAGCGTCCAGCCCATGAGCACCAACACTCCTCAGCACACGCCTCACAGGCGAACCCCACGTCCCAGAACAACTCACCCCATCACTCTCGCTCGCCCAGTAGGTGTCGTATAGGTAGTCAACTATGACTATCCACAATAACAGAACACGATGAAGAGGATACCGATCAGCTCACACACTCATACCCAAAGCCCACACACTCAGCCCATACACAGACACCACAAGCCCACTCTGCGAGATCAGCTCCAACATCAGAACATGCTTCTTATAATTCCCCACAACGAGAAGAGCACGTCAACACTCAACCCATTTTATTGCCTACCGTCTCGCTAAAAATAGCAGACGTAAATGGCCAGTTTCACACAGCGAGAGCCCTCCTAGATTGTGGTAGTATGTTAACACTTATAACTCAGCGCATGGCTCGAATATTAAATTTACCGCTAAACTCAGCATCACTAAAAATCACAGGAGTGGGAGACCATCATATGCAGGAATCAAAGGCATCAATCACAATAGTATGTCGACCTACACATCATGACACACCCACGATTACAGCTACAGCGCATATTTTGAAGAATGTCACAGGTTATTTACCATTGCAAAAGGTCCCACACATTGCACGAATGAAAGGCCAAGCTCCGATTCCCTTGGCAGATCAGGAATATAACACACCAGCTCCAATCGATCTCTTATTAGGTTCCGACGTCCTTGGCCAAGTTCTGGACGGGACTAAGGTCTCGTTAGGCCGCGGGAAGCCCATAGCCTTCGGCACGATTTTTGACTTTGCATTGATAGGACCCATTGAGGACTTATATGCAACACCGACGAACCAGTCTAATTCAGCACACATGATCAGCTCACAAACGGAATCTGGCGCATCTACTCATGATATCTGCAAGAGCCTTGAGAGGTTCTGGGAGACAGAAGAACCCCAATCTCACACACAGATCAGCCCATTACACGAGCAGTGCGAGGACATTTTCCGCACTACAACCACTCGAGAACCATCAGGTCGTTATATGGTAACATTACCGTTTCTACCAGAAGCGCCGACCTTAGGCAACACTCATGCTATTGCTCTACGCAGGTTTCTTAACCTCGAAAAGAAGCTACAAGCGAATCCGCCCCTCCGCTCTAAATATGTTGACTTCATGAACGACTATATCAAACTAGGACACATGTCACCTTGTCACCCTAGTACCTTTGCGAATAAGCCTCACTTCTATATTCCCCATCTTGGAATCCTCAAATCGGGATCCGATAAACTACGCACCGTATTCGATGGTAGTAGTAGAAGCTCAAATGGCGTCAGTCTCAATGATTGCCTGCACACAGGTCCAGCTCTCCAACAAGATATTGTTGACATTATCATGTCATTCAGGACACACCCCGTAGTTTTCAGCACTGACATCAGAATGATGTTCAGAAACATACTCATCCGCCCAGACCAACGACAGTATCAACTCATTCTCTGGCGGTCGTCACCTGACCAGCCTCTGCTCACTTATGCCCTCAATACGGTCACGTATGGCTTGAGATCAAGCCCGTACCACGCCCTCCGCACTCTGCTCCAATTGGCTGATGACGAAGGTCATCGCCACCCACAAGCTGCTCAGGTCCTACGCCATTCAGTCTTCGTTGACGATATTCTCTGTGGTCATGACTCTGTGGAGTCTGCTCAGGCACTCCAAACAGAGTTGATTGAGTTACTCGCCCTAGGTGGCTTTCAGCTCAGTAAATGGACCTCTAACTCCCCTCAGCTCCTTGAACAGTTCCCAGATGACCAATGTGACATGCCTAAAGACTTTGACATCAGCCCAGAAGCGAATTCAATTAAAGTTTTAGGTATACAGTGGATTCCTCAATCGGATGAGTTCACTTATCGCATCTCTCTCCCCTCATTGACTCAAATCACTAAGCGCTCTATTCTCAGCACAGTAGCTTCTCTTTATGACCCCAACGGATGGGTTACACCGGTCATCTTCCGCGCAAAGCTCCTTCTACAGAAGTTATGGCTTCTGAAATTGGAATGGGACGAACCCACCCCCGATGACGTCCACACAGAGTGGCAGCACATTTCACAGGATCTTCCTCAGCTCTCTAATCTCCGCTTACCTCGGCACTTCTGCAAACACAAGCCCACGTCCACTTACTCGCTTGTCGGGTTCGCAGACGCATCAGAGGCCGGTTTTGGCGCTGTCATTTATCTGCGCGAGCTCGACGCCAACGGACATGTCAATGTACATCTGGTCATTGCCAAGTCAAAGGTCGCGCCTATCAAGAATCGCCTCTCAATTCCTAAGCTGGAACTCTCAGCTGCAGCCCTTTTATCACAGCTCATGACACGAGTGTCAGCTCAACTGTCAGCTCATATTGTTATAGATCAACATACGTGCTGGTCAGACAGCACCATAGTTTTAGCATGGCTCAACACGCCCCCTCACCGACTTCAGACGTTCGAAGCCAACCGAGTGGCTAAAATAATGTCTAGCCCAATCAGCTCAACGTGGAGACATGTTCCCACGAACCTCAACCCTGCAGACTGTGCGAGCAGGGGAATGTCAGCCCAATCTCTTTCAATTCATGACCTCTGGTGGTCTCCCAGCTGGCTCAAAGAACCTCCTCACACCTGGCCCCAGATGCCAACCGCTTTGGGTCATCACGCCTTGCCAGGCCTCAAGCCAAAAAAGGTGGCGGCTCATATAGCAATTCCTGATTTTGATCATGATCTGCTTACTCGCTTCAGCTCTCTTAACAAGCTCGTCGGAGTGACGGCTTGCATAAAGCGCTTCATTTCTAATTGTAAGCGCGGCCCGGATGAACGGTGCTCTGGACCATTAACAGTTAGCGAACGTAGGGATGCTCTGTCGTTCTGGATCCGCTCTGTTCAGCAGAATGAATTTGCGGAGGATATTCATCGTCTCCAAACGAACAAACTTTGCACCAACCGACTCCAGCGTCTCTCGCCATTTATGAAAGACGGTCTCTTGAGGGTCGGTGGTCGTCTCTCTCAGGCGTCGATTAGGTACGACGCTCAGCACCCATTCATTCTGCCCCGCGCTAGTCCACTCGTTGACCTCATTATTGACTATTACCACAAAGTACACTGTCATCCTGGCGCTGACACTCTGCACGCCATTCTGCGCCAGCAATACTGGATATTATCCGCTCGCCGTGCGGTCCGACACCGGGTATTCAAATGCATTAGATGTTTCCGATGCCGCGCTCAACCTGCAGCCCCGCTCATGGCTGACCTGCCCGCAGACAGGGTTAACCCTCAGCCCGTATTTAGCCAAGTCACGACTGATTTTGCCGGCCCATTTCTCGTTAAGTCTAGCACGTTACGGAACGCTAAACTCTTGAAGGCGTACTTTTGCATATTTGTGTGCCTCACAACGAAGGCAGTTCATTTGGAGGCCGTCTCTGCCCTTACCACGGAAGCCTTTCTTGCGGCGTTACAAAGATTTACCTCGCGTCGCGGTACACCGGTCCTAATCAGATCGGATTGCGGCACAAATTATGTAGGCGCTAGAAATCAGCTCAAAGAAGTTCAGAACTTCCTCTCTGCAAATAATGATGCAATCACACACAAGCTTGCCAACCAGCACATAACCTGGCTGCTGAACCCCCCAAAGGGACCCTGGTTCGGTGCTTTACATGAAATTAACGTCAAATCCACGAAACAGTTGCTTTATCGTGTGGTTGGTGAACAGCACCTTACCTTTGAGGAATTTTCCACACTCCTGGCACGAATTGAGGCGGTACTCAACTCTAGGCCTCTCTGTCCACTTTCGTCCGATCCCTCGGATATTGAACCATTAACCGCGGGCCATTTTATCATCGGCCGGCCGCTTACTGCTCTGCCCGAGCCATCCTTTGACGATAGGCCATTATCCGCCCTAAAACGTTTTCAGCTCGTACAAGCTCTTTCTCAGCGCTTTTGGACTCTATGGACCAGATCCTACCTCCATACTCTTCAGACTCGCTCTAAGTGGCTCTCCCCTTCTTCACCCCCTCAAATTGGCGAACTGGTACTCATCAAGGAAGACGACTTACCACCGCTACAGTGGAGACTGGGTCGAATTACCCGCACAATACCCGGACGGGATGGAGTGATTCGAGTTGTGGATCTGGACACTGCCCATGGACATCTCCGCAGACCTGTACTCAAGATAGCCAGGCTACCATTGGATTCAGCTCAAGAAGAGGCTCTACTCCGGGCCCCCCCAGGATGTTCGCGCCAATAAGCGCGACGATTCACACTTCATTCATTCGCTCACTCTTTCCGCTCTCAGCGGCGCACACGCCGCGCCACCAGTGTCACATTCAGCCGCCGTCAAGCGCAGACGTCACTAGCTCTCTCTCTAATTTTCTGCATTCGCGTGAGAACGAACATTCGAATAGCCGGCCGGCAGTTAACAGTGAAGTTGTGAAGTGACTATCAGCTCAGGACATTAACCACGCGTGTGACTTTCCCGCAGTGTTCAGTGTGTGTGTGTGCGTGAAAGACTCATCAGCTCGACTATACCCAGAAGCCATCAATCAGTTCAGCAGCAGCAGCGTCCTTCAGCTCATCACCCATCAGGGCCAGCCACGGCATCCGCTCCAAATACAGTCCACTAAACCACCAGCTCATCACAAGTAAGCCCATTCATACCTCTCAGCTCGCCCATCGTCATATGTTTACGCAACGTACACAATAAGTATAATCAAAAAGGTCTTCCGTAAGTAAGCTGTTTTCACACTTACCTTTGTCTTGTACCCTAATCGCCTGCGTTTAGTATAGTTTATTGGTTTAGTCTAGTTATAATATTTTAGTTTAGTTATAGATTTAGATTCAGTAAATACCAGCAAACGCAACTTTTGTATGAACCTTTCCATTAAAACCACTTGTCCATATGTGGTGTGTACGTTCAGATGACATCTCACCTCTCTAGCGCTCATGTTCTGATTTAATAATTTTCTTTTTCCTTCTGTGCACACATGCTTAGAGTTATAGACCAGATCTGAACCATTATGTTATACTTGTACCTCATATCATGTAATTGTCCATAACTTGTTTTGTGAGCCAAATAAATAAATAAAATAAATAAATCACGTGAAAACGGCTAAACGGATTTTGATGAAAACTTTACTAATCTGTCGAGAAAATCCCCGGTCAGGTTTAAGGCTATAAAAATTGTGCAGATTTGGGTTAAAAGAGGGTAAAAAGAGGGGTTTAATTGTGTATAAGAACTCCTATTGTCCATGAGTTACAGGTTTGAAAATTGGTAAGCACATACTAGACGACAAAGAAAAAACATTCACATTCAAATTTTGTGAAATATTAAAATAAAAACTGAAAAGAAAAAGTGAACGCTAGTGCTGCGCCGAGACGCTGTGTAGTGTGAGCGCCAACCACCACGGTCTTCAGCCCCTCAGCCTTATATGAAAAGCTCGCTCTGTTGGGATGCTCGACCTTCGGCCTCGCGTGCCTTACCTGTCAGCTTCGGGCCTTCGGCCCTCAGCCTTATAGAGCCCGCTGTTGAGATACTCGATCTTCCGCCTCGCGTGCCTTGACACTCAGCTTCGGGCCTTCGGCCCTCAGCCTTATTAAAGAGCCCGCTCTGTTGGGATGCTCAAACTACGGCCTTGCCTTACTACTCGGTTTAGGGCCTTCGGCCCTCAGAGTTACGTAAAGAGCCTGTTCTGTTGGTACGGTCAGCCTTCGGCCTCGCGTGCCTTGCCGCTCTCCTTGGGGCCTTCGGCCCTCAGCCTTGCATAAGGAGCCTGCTCTGTTGGAATGATAGGCCCGCATGTCTTGCCGGTCTGCTACATATTGCCATAATACTACATGAAGAACTCGCTCTGTGGGGACTTCGTTTTACGGCAGAGCTGCGTAGTGAGACTTCTATCATTATAATTGTTATTTTTTTGACGGGATTCATTCGCCTGGAATCGGTACATTTGATTTTCCGAAATAAGCACTTAATCATTCGTTTTGACAATAGATTTCTAGAGATTACACTCCTAAGGTCCTGGTGTACTTTTCGACGCCGTCAAACCATCTCAGCTTAAGAAAAATTGTATGGGAAAATAAATAATTCTAAGACGAGAACGAGTTCTACGCGGACGAAGTCACGGGCAAAAGCTAGTAAATTAATAAATACACACATATAAAAATTTACTCGTTTCAAGGTAGACCTAAGGTTTATAAAAAACACAGATTTTATATAGAAAGCTCCCGTGAGTTTGAGACAGTATATCAAAATATAATGAAACGGGTAACTCACGTCTAAAAGCTAAAAGAACCACCGCCGCGATAGGTTAGAGTACCTAAAAACCGTGACCCGGTCTGAAACATGTCGAGCGATATTCGACCTTAAAGACGTGAGTGACTCGTTTTGTCATATTTTAATATAACACAGATTTTCTTTGTAACTGAAAGGAATCCATCCATCAGTAGCAAGTAGGCGTTTACCGGCATCCGAATTAATTTTCCCCTACAAATTACTACGACAATGATCGATGCTGGGCCCTTTGAGACATCTGGGATGAAATATTGGGATTGCAGGCACAACACAATCGGAGTTCACGAAATACTGCGCATTTTCCAAGGCGCCGTCCTGATTACACAAAATGAGGCGATTCCGTTTTTGGGCTAGTAAAAGTCACGCATTAAGTAAAGTAAAAAAGTAATAGTAACAAGTGCATAAAACGAGCCATTTTATCTGAGACAATTCGATAATAAAGTAGAGAATAAAATGGGTTTTAAACACGAGTTATACAATCTGCTTTTCACTACGATTGCGAGAAAATTAAACAGATATAAATATTTTTACAAGCGGAAACGTCCACTTAGCGGAATTATAATTTCCAATTGAAAATGAAAAATTGAAAAGTTTATCACCCCGGGCGGTATTTGAACCCGCGACCTCTAGAATCCGCTAAGTGGACGTTTCCGCTTGTAAAAATATTTACATTAAGAATGTGGTAGCACATTGTTACTAATGATTCTCAATGTTACTTGAGACGTTGGTGCCGTTTCAAAAAGTTGTAGCAACTTTGACGGTAGATGTCGCTACAGGTCTACCTAAGGCTTAATTAGAAAGAGTGAAATGATTGAAAGATTCGTCACCTTGGGATAACCCGCGGTAGCTCAGTTGGAAAGAGCGATGGACGGATTCCAGCGGTCACGGGTTCAAATCCCGCCCGGGGTGATCAACTTTTCAATTTTTCATTTTCGCATGGAAATTAAACAGATAATGAATATAATAATGTGGCTGTAGAAGTTGTAGTAATGTTGGAGTAATTAGGCCTTGAGAGAAATCGCTTTAAGGAACAGTAGAATGTCATCCGTGATTGCGAACGACACGCTCTGTGGGACGACCTTCCGCCAGGTGGACCGACGACCTGAAGAGAGTAGCGGGAAGTGGTTGGATGCGGGGAGCTGAGGGCCGGGTGTGGTGGCGCGAATTGGAGAAGGCCTATTTTCAGCAGTGGACGACTGCGGGCTGATGATGACGATGATGAGAATGTCATCTCGTTAATATTTAGAGCTTTCCAATTGGAGAAGTACCTTACAGAAGACCGTAGCCATTATTACACCTCTACTTGCTCTGTAGGTTTCTGTTATTGTGTCCTGGTGGAGAGAAATGTATCCAGCAACATCGAGAATGTTCTGGCTACTATGGCCATCAACCTTGCTGGTAAATAAAGGCAATATCGCCTGCGACTTTGACACTGACTGCCGTCTGTAGCTGCATATTTGATTAGGATACCGCTAATATTCTAGTCCCTGAGCCGGAGGAAATAGGGGGAACGTACAAACGTTTCTGTTTAGGATTCCGTACCTCAAAAGGAAACTGAAAATTGACCATCTTTTCATAGGGGTATCACCGAAACGAATGGATCTTAAATTTGTGAAAAAATACATATCATAGTTAATTACCTGTAGATTAAATAAACCTATAAGAAGTTTATTGGTCTAACAGTTTTTGAGTTATCGCTGAAAAACTGCCATGTTTAAACAAAAGGAACTGCGTGCCGTGAGTTTCTTATGAAAATACGACCTTTTTGAATTCAAAATATATACCTATTAGGTTAGTTAGGGTAGTGTTTTTAAATGAAGAGTGTGCCCTTCGTTGTGCGTAGTCCGACACGAACTTGGCCAGTTTATTTGTATTTTGGAATAACAATCAAGAAAAATTACATTCCTTGTACCATTAATTTTGCCGGCAACTGGGTATAAAACAACGTTCAGCATGCAGGTTCACTCAGGAGTCGGAAGAAACGGTCACTCACATCCTCCGCTCCTCTGGATAATCAGAAGTGTCTGCCTAGGGTGGCACATTAATAACTAATCATTCGTACTAAGAAATTTTCGTCTCAACTCTTATACAATGGACGTCGATATTTTTGACCTTGATTGTAGGTCATTTACCTAAGTAAGGTCACTCACATTTCCCTGTGCATTAAGATAGTCACGAGTAGATTGCTTTACTTGGGTAAGTAGATTAGACGAATAAAGCGAGATTTCTGGTGCACGGTTCTTGACACAAAGTTACGAGTCGTTTTGGATGCGTCGCTTAAAACATCTCTCAATATTTTATTTCTACCATGACGATGGCGAGGCTGTTTAGCACACACCATCCACCACTACCACCATATCAGCCGTAGGAAGTCCACTGCTGGACATAGGCCTCCTCCAATTTCATGGGAGGTAAATGCCACAATCGCCATGTGGATTGGCGATCGCAGTATCTCCACAACACTCCAGGCATGCTGCTGCCTATCCCCCTTGTGGTCTTAGTAGTAGTTTTAGGATATACCCGAGTCCAGCACCACATAAACAAACACCCTACCGGGATACGAATCTGGGACCTCCAGCTTCGTAGGCAGTGTCACTACCAACTAGGCTAAACAGGCCGATAAAGGAGTACGTAGCGTATTAAGTAATCAAGAAGAGTACCAATGCCTCCCTGCAATTTGCTGCTGGAGACATGCGGACAGGCAGTAATAATAATATATGGCATTTATTTTGCATCCCTGGAGTGCGGTGGAGATACTGCGATCGCCAACCCGCATGCCAAGCGTGACGATTATGGCATGTACCCCCCGTGAAATTGGGGGAGGTCTATGTCCAGCAGTGGACGTCCTTGGGCTGATATGGTGGTGATGGCGGTGGCATTTATTTTTTGAACTTTGAGATCTTGATCTTTCAGGCAGTGTATGAGAGACACGATATCGGGTTGATATGAAAACAGTCACGCTCGTATACAAACACTTCTTCAAGGCACTTCTATACAGTAATTATGATGTCCAGTCAGATATTTTTTATTTATCGTATGACAATCATTTCGAACCGTGAGATCTTCGAGAAGCTTCTTTTAGCACCACCCAAGGGTCACGTGTAGGGTAACGGTGGGTGCTCCCTATGCACGTGGTGCAACTTCGACTCCTCTTTGTCAAGTGAGTAGGCAAGTTGACTGTTAGAAGTTCTCAAGCCGCCCAAAGGCCTCTAACTTGACTTATTGACTGGTGTCATAGCCAGCAGCCGCGATCATCGGCTTAGCGTGCCTTCGAAAGCAACTGTAAAAGTTAAAGAAACGAAAATTTGTGTGCTTAATAAGATTGCTAAGTTCAGCTTAATCCTGACATCTTTAGTGTCATCCAGAGCACAGAGGACATTTGTATATGATCCAGCAGGGCTACTTACATCTCGCACATCTTACTCTCGCACTTACATACTTGACAGTACGGGACGAATGCTATATGTCCGACATATAAGCGATCATACTAGCCCCACAGGGTGACGTTCTGAAGGTTTGAAAATACGTCGATACTCTTTAAAAAAAGGTAGGTCAATAGTGCTATTTGCTTTGGCAGAGACACAAATAAAAATAAACAGCGGGTTGTATGCGGGATACAACCGTAAATGAAACTAATTGGATACTTATAACGTTACCTTCCTGCATGTTTATTACTTATCGTCGTGGATAAGACGCGCATTACTCTCGCACTCGCATACTTTATCCATCACGATAAGTGTTAAAATGGCAAGTATCATACGCCCACTAGTTATTTTCGTCACTATATAGAATTACCATACGTAAAAATATTTTAGCGCCATCTAGTATTAGTAACGGAATTAAAATTGAAAACGTATAGTGTAGTGCAGTTACCTCATACAAGCTGCCAACAATGAAGTATCCAAAAAAATTTAAGGACGCTTCTTTAGAGCATCTCCAGTAACCTCTTGTGTCCTAAAAATATATCTTTATTGTATTGGGAGTAATTTTGATCTAAAGTTATGACCTCCAAGTAATGAATCTTGGCACCACGAGATTATAGCGCGGCAGTCACAGCTGATTTTGAGATAGGATCTAGTTATGAGTCATAATCGTTGTTGCATTTTTGGTTAAAAAGGATATTTTGGGAATTTTTAAAACAAATTTAACAATGTTTAACATTTTGAAATAAATAGTTATTAATATCACTCCACCACCACCACCACCACCATATCAGCCCTAGGACGTCCACTGCTGGACATAGGCCTCCCCCAATTTCATGGGGGGTAAATGCCATAATCGCCACGCTTGGCATGCGGGTTGGCGATCGCAGTATCTCCACCGCACTCTAGGAATGCTGCTGCCCATTCCCCGATGGTCTTGGTCGTAGTTTTAGGACATACCCGGGTCCAATCACTCCAGTAGAGTAAAAAAGTACACGTACCTTAGCTATAATTGCATTAAAAAAACATTTTTTTTAACTGAAATTATTTCAGTTAAAAAAAAATGTTTTCTTAACCGTTACGCGGTCCTTAATCATGAGCACATATCGCAGCGGCGGTTTTCTTAGCACAGCGCGATAGGTGCTCATGATTAAGGACGGCGTACCGGTCTGAAACATGTCGAGCGATATTCAACCTTAAAGACGTGAGTGACCCGTTTCATTATATTTAATTGCTGGAGAGCTCAATAGTGTTCGTTTATTTTTTTGCTATTACAGGCCGCACGCTGTATACGCGTATATATATGTTCATATCGATGCCTTATTCACAATCGTACTAATTACGAGAAAAAAAGGGTAGCGAAATTAAGACTTCATGATTAGTGCACCATAGTTCTAATTACAGCAAATTTTTCCTCGTAATTAGTACGGTTGCGAACTAAGGCATCGATATTTAGAGCTGCCCAATAAAATTGGAGAAGTACCTTACAGAACACCGCAGCCACGCTTTCTCTTATTGTGCCCTGGTGGAGAGAATTGTTTACAGCTACATAGAGAATGTTATACTTATCACCTCACGCCTTTATCACCTTTCTCGCCTTTATCACCTTTATCATCTCCAGTGCCACTTTGTGGCAATTGAAGAAGCAATACATTTCAACCAGGTTCCTTGTAGTTGACTATTACGACGCCCATGGTAAGATGCTATTAAAACCAAGCACTACATAGGGAAATAAAATACAGTTGTAAAATATACCGTATCTATAATTTCTACTCTCACAACGATCAATCCCGAGGATTTGAAGGGACACCCTTGTTATCTCCGCCTCGGGATGGTTTCCCTCCGTCTACAGAAATAGGTAACGTTTGATATGTCCCCATTTTTCGACAAGGCTTTCCGCTTGTTTTCATAAGGTTCTACATCGTCAGTTTATATGGTTTTGTATTTTTACAAGTTTTTGAAGACACTTTCAATTTTAAGTCATTCTAACAGAAGCGTTCGTTGCTCAGCGACTCCCGCGTACAGTGTGTGGTATACGTCGGATAGGGTCAACTCTTGGATGGGTGACCGCTTTGATTGGTTATTAACTTGAGCGCTCACGTTCTTTGGACGGCACGCTAAGCCGTCGCTCCCGGTTGACGTCCATGACAAACCTTAAGCCAAGTAAGAAGCTGTCGCCTTAAGCCAAGTAAGAGGATTGTCAGCCTGTTTAGCCTAGTTGGTAGTGTCACTGCCTCCGAAGTTAATGTTCCCGGGTTCGAATCCGGTAAGAGCATTTTGTTTCTGTGGTGAGCAGAGACATTTGTTACTGAGACTTGGATGTTTTATATGTATTTAAGTATATATCTATTAAATATAGCATCTTCTAGTACCCATAACACAAGCCTTATTGAGCTTACAGTGGGACTAGTTCGATGTGTGTAAATAATTGTCCCCTAATATTTATAAAACAAGAGGCCTTCGGGCGGCTTGTGAACTCCTAACAGTCAAGTTGTCAGTTGATGCTGCTTTGTGTTTTTTTTGCGTTGGGATAATACATTTATTAATCCCACCCGGTAAAGATCTGGGTGAGTATGACGGACTATCCGGTTAGATCGTACTACCGTCTAAAAACCCAACAATTACCCGCTACGCCTTTAGTAGGGCGCCGCAGCTTGTTCTTTATCTTTGTTGAGTTGGGTTTTTTGTGGTTTTTGATTTCTGTTTTAAGTTGTCGCTTCCATAAAAACTAGTGCCTACGATTATTCTTATGGATTAGGCAGCAGAGCCCGGGCAGTGCAACTGTACCTACTGGGATTAAGAAAAAGCCTGGTGGGTCGCTAGTAATATTATAAAAAATAAGATTAGTAGTAGATACGGCTGGCTACCATCCTTACCTGGTCGAAATTCCTCTAATTCGAACCAAGCGCTTTGCATCTTCTTTTATAATGCGCACTTCTAAGGTTTGGAATTCTCTGCCGGCGTCTGTATTTCCGAGTTCATATAACCTGGACCTTTTTAAGGCACGAGTGAATAGGCATCTTCTGGGTGAGCTCGCTTCATCGTCGGCCTCATCTTTGCCCCCTGGCTAGATGCTGGCCAAGAGCAACCCCATTTTTAATTTAAAAAAAAATAGTAAAATTAATAATCGACATAATTGAGATGTAGTTTGAATTGGGATGGCCTCCATTTTTCCAAGGGCTAAGAACTAAGTCGATTCTAATCCACCTGGTTAAGTCGAATAGTGTCCAGTGGGAAATCTGATAAACAATGTCTAACCACCACCAACTCTAAACTCTCACCTACTGCATATATTATTTTCTTTGTTTCCACTACCCAAAGATTGTCTGGAAGAAATCGCTCTTTAGCGATAAGACCGCTCTAGTCGATAACATGTAAAAACCCGTGAAGATGAAAACGCCTACGAAACGAACGCCCGCTGAGCGTTTCAAAAAGCTACTGCAAAGTATGCTGTGTCGTAGTCGTATTAAGTTTTCGCGGAGCCTTTTTCGAGCCCACAATTTCCAGATCAGTCGCATGCCTTACCGCTCGGCTTAGTTTCAAAACAATAAAAATAATAGGTAATTATCATATTTCCCAAAGAAAAACTTTTCCTCAATGCCGCCCAGCATTGGCCACGGTTTCCGGCAGCTCATTTCCGCCGGACGCGGAAACCAGACAGGATCCGGTTGCAAGATCTGGTTTAGAGAAATCTTCTTTAGAGATTTTCTTATTCAGTTCAGCTTTTTTGCAGGTAACGATGCTTTTTCAGGTTTACCTTTACTTAATAATATTTTTTGGGTCTTTGATTTATATTTTTTCGGTAAAGGAAAACATAAGCTGAATTAACAGCCTGGAAAACCTCTCAAAATGTAAAAGTTATATTAAGGTGCTTAACGCGATATTAATGGTTTTTGACGAGTTTTGAGTCTGATATTGACGGCCTGTTTAGCCCAGTTGGTAGTGACACTGCCTCCGAAGCTAGAGGTCCCGGGTTCGAATCCCGTCCAAAGCATTATTTGTGCATTTAGCACGTATTTTGTTCTTGGGTTTTGGATGTTCTCTATGTATTTAAGTATGTATTTATCTATATAAGTATGTATATCGTCGTCTAGTACACGTAGTACAAGCTTTGCTTAGTTTGGGATTAGGTCGATTTGTGCAAGATTGTCCCCCCAATATTTATTTATTTATTTTATATTCCTCCGTCTCAATTAAGGATGTACATACTAGTGGCTCTGTAAGCTCTGCTGTAGACATTACAATTTTTTTAAAATAATTCTACATAATTGTCGAAACTGCTCACAAAATTTAACGAGAATCTATTGAGAAATGCGACCTATAGAGGAGAACATCCGGACATAGGAAAGAATTTTTGTCGAAATCTGATACGCAGTCGCTTCGCTCGCTCTGTCAATCACAAACGGTTATTGTTTCTTCAATCCTTTATCTATATTCGCAATAGCCGAATTTGGAATAAAATAATATTTAAACACTAGATGAAAGCCCGGCTTCGCTCGGGTGAAATAAATAATAAAGAAATAAAGTAAACATTTATTCGTGACAGTTAACCAAACGACGAAAGAAATAGTGTACAAAAATGTATAAAATAAAAACATTACAACAACGGATTATGATGAAACTTCGTATAGAAATATAGGTAGTCAGGATAAACATATGGAATAGGGGGTAAAAGATTACGCTGACGACGTCACGGGCAAAGGCTAGTATCTTTGCAAGTTAATAATAATAACAGTTGGTAATATTTTCTCCAATTAATGGAAGCTATTTAACAACTTGTTCCGTTTTGCCAAAGGTATTTCACATTCCGATACGCGCACCATCCAGGAATAGGAGCCGTCAGATCAGAGGGCCTACCGCGATCTGAAAACGAAGTATTTCCCTCTCCGCGCTCGAATATGCAAGTGCGACAGAGAGGCATGTATATTTAGTTTTCGGTTGGTAGCACTTTAGTCCGAGCGCGGCGGACGGTCGAAGAAAGTCAAAGAACATTCCGTGTGTTGTCTGTCACACATATATCTTTTTAACTTCCCATCGACCTATGAACTTGAAATTAGGTGATAATGTTTATTATGAAGCATATTTTACCAAAAATATCAATATATTGATAAATCACATTTGTTTTTTAGTTGTACGGAACCCTCAGTGTGCGACTCCGACGCACTTGGCTGGTTTTTATTACATTTTGAATTTTATTTCTCTTATAGTAAAATACCCTATTCGTTTTAAAGTTGACGCCTGCGGGCCTACCGCGAACCAAAAAGGAACTATCTTCCTCTCTGTCGTTCGAATATACATGTGCGAGAGAGAGGCAGATACTTCGTTTTCGGTTCGCGGTAGCGCCTCTAACGTCCGAGCGCGGCGAACGGCATGAGCTGGGGGTCTTCTCCGAAATTCAAAATCCTAACTTCGTATGGTGCCGTCCCTTTCACTCTTCTGTCATAGACTATATGAGTGAAAGGGACGGCACCATACGAAGTTCGAATTTCGGAGTAGACCCCCAGTACCACTAAGTTATAAGATAGAGCGAGAGAGGGATAGAATTTTGCAAGACGTTTAAAAGCCATAAGTCACCTAGTAGTTTGTCACAACAAAATAGAGACGCAGCTTTAAGATGGCGGACAGACTCAGCAAACATTCAAGTGGTGTCCTTTATACGATTAATATTATCACAATATTCAATCAATCAATATTTTCGCAGTTTTCAAATTTGTATGGATTCTGCTTCAATATTCACGTGATACTTATCGTGATATGAATGTATCATGTGATAATAATAACCATGTAACAGGCCCCATACATTCGCTTTGAAGGCGGTTGTTGTGACAATCAGCCTAGCTAGCACGATAGATTATACCGTTACGTTTTATGTGACGTTTTAATACATTTCGCCCATATAACATGACGGTATAAGTTATCGTGCTAGCTAGGCTTATAGGTGTATAGAACGCTTGAAAACTACAAAAACAAAACGCTGCAGACGCGGCTAGCCGAATCCACACAATGGGCGATGATAGCCCATCACCCAGAACGCAGCCCAGCAACCTGGCCAACACACCGGACGCAAACATAGTTTACAATTTCCGAACGTACCCAACCCGACGCTGTCAACCAACAAATTTAATATGGCCGACCTTTCGTCATAAAATTAACACTTTTAAATGCAAAATACGCGACAATCCGAATTTTGCGGATACATATGTTCAACTCAAAAATCGTTATTTTTATACGTTCTTCAATTTGAGACAGGTCTCGTTCGGGTCTACCGTACCCCTGCACGAAATTATTAATATAGATGGTTCAAGAAACCTCTTTTTTCGATATAAGTATGTATACAGGAACAATCTAGCGTGTTTATGTATGTATGTGTTAGCCGTTTGATATAAAAGCACGATGAAGAGATGAATGGATGACCAATTCACCTAGGGCCGCTGTTTCTAATGATGACCCCACACAAAAACCGTTTTGCTTCTCAGCCTCTAGACGGGATTGGTGCCGGTTGAATAGGCCCATAACCAAGCATGGCAGGGGGTTTACATTTTTAAATTTGGCTGGATTATATAGCTTATTCGTTACGTATGTGGTGTTGTGTTCCTGTTGGCAAGTAAGGTCGCTAGAGCTCCGAGAATGCGCTCGGTTGAGAGTAAGAAAACAATGAATACTCATGTTAATAAAGGGTTGGCACGGCGTTTGTGACTCTTCTGGACCTGCAAGCGTCCATGGGCCACGGTGTCTGCTTAACATCAAACAAGCCCTCAGCATGTTTGCCACCGTGTATTAAAAAAAACACCGGCGTGTGATTGCGGGTCGTTTATGCAGTTCATAGACCACATAACATACAACTACTGTCTAAAGAGAAAATATTCTGGAAATTCTCTGGATATGCTCCTCCCGGATGTGATGTGAAGAAGCTAGATCTTAAATTATAGTACTTAATAATTATATGTAGTTCCATATTATGTTAAATTAGTAATTCGAGAGTCGTTGATGAGAACGTGTAAGACACGGAATAATGAGACTAATTGAATATACCTCGAAATCAACAGCCAAACTAAACAATACACAATTATAAAGTGAACTTAATCCATTCGCTTCACAACTATTATTCAAGCTTTCAAATTAAATCCAATTTGCCTACGGAATATGCATGGGCCGAAATCTTAATAGATAGGTTCACGTGACTTGACGTACTGCTATCATATAAGAATTATATTTTCACCTAAGCGGCTCGAAAATGGCGGTTTTATTGCGTGAAACCAGTGAGCAAAATGCAAGTTTGCTGCGAGCGTGAAAACGACTTTTCCGGCTTGAAACCAGTGAGCAAAATGCAATTTTGCTACGAGCGTGAAAAAAACTTACTTTTAAATTTTTCATATCGTAGGTTAGTTTAAGTAACTTTATTTTCTCTATCACTATTCCTTTGCGTTTTATGTTCTCGCCGCTGAGGTGAAAAGTTGTATGTATCACACGAGAGCAAAGATATTTGCATCTCGTCTCTTTGACTCCCTTGCTACGCTGAAGATCAAAATTAGAATCTTCAGTCTCGCTACGCTCGTGATTCAATTATAAAATCTTTCGCTTACTCGGGACTCAACATCAACACACAAATTTACTTTGCTCTCTTGTTGAACAAATAACTATTATTGCCAATGACTTTTAAGGGTACATTTCCACCAGTGATGCGTTATGTAGCTAATATGGCGCGAGAATATGAAAGCTACGCTACTAAACCCCGTTTACAGCAGTGCTGCTATGTGGACCAATGGATATGATAGAAGGATTCAAACGCAACCATAGCAACATACATCTCTGGACCGGGGAAAAGGCACCCTAACACGTAAAGCCTGCCTGCTGCTTGCCTTTTGTACAGCCGTGTGGGCATTAGCATGTGACCTACGTTAAAAAAGAGAATACAACCGAGTCTTCACGCCAAAACAGGGTTAACAGAGCGATTGAGGTTATGCGCAAACGTCCATAGGTCCGTAGGTGGACCCGGGTATGTCCTTAAACTACGACCAAGACCACCGGGGGATGGGCAGCAGCATCCCTAGAGTGCGGTGAAGATACTGCGATCGCCAACCCGCATGCCAAGCGTGGCGATTATGGCATATACCCCCCGTGAATTTGGGCGAGGCCTATGTCCAGCAGTGGACGTCCTTGGGCTGATATGGTGGTGGTGGATGTAAGTGCGTGTCCACAACACTGCGTTGCGACGCCGCACCGCCAAAATCGGCAGTGTCCGCCCGTACTAACTCCGTAGAACTACAATGGCTCACCGACCTAGAGTGAGTCTTGGCCTCCAACATAAGTCATCACCACCTAACCCAATCCTGCGCCATTTCCCGCCAGTTGGCAGTTTGGAGACTGCACAAGTCCGACTCAACGGCATCGTTCCACCGATACCTGGGACGGCTGACCGATCTCTTCCCTGCTGGATGGCTCAGATAGGCCGTTTTGGCGCCCCGGTCTTCTCCCATCCTTTCCACATGGCCGGGCCAGCGGAGACGGTGCGATTTCGTCTCTCCGACGATATGAATGAGATGATGATGATGAGATGATGGAAGCGTCCGAGTACAAAAGAACGTCGAAATTGAGGATCTTGTGGCCGCACCCGTAGAAATTAACTGAAAGTTGTTTTGTCCCTTTCTCACAAACATTTATGTCATAGTGACAGATAAGGACAAACCATCTTTAGCGGATTATTAACTAATAGAGGCTTGATGAACGTTTATGAATAAGGGGGTTAGTGTTGTGGCCACGCTCCAAGGCCATTTCGATGACACACAAACCCGTCAATTCAGATAGACCTAAACAAGATTATGTTAATAGCGCCCTCTCAAGGGTTATGATACATTGTAAAATGGTAGATTATACATAGGCAAGACGTGACAATCCACCTCTAAAGACCCATGGGTTAAAACCCTTTTGGTAATTTAGATGTGACAGGGTCATTGATATGTATGGCATTATGTAGGGTAATTTAAGGGCTTCTCATGCGTTTGAACCCCATCGACTAGTGGTTTGCCCCAAACAAGAACTCGAAACAAAAAAATATACCTGAACTGACCTGGTTTAAGGAAGTGAGCCAAGTTTCGTGTTTAGTATTCTGTGTTGTAATTTTTTCATAGCTTTATATCTTATCACTACCCATATCAGTCCACTGTTGAACATATGCAATCTAAAACCCTGATCTGTGTTGGTCGACTTGACACTAGTGTTGTACACATGGGCAAATATGCGCTAATTTACTGATCAAGCTGTGTGCACTTAGTTTTGGATATCATGCTAGTTTATAAGCTACTGAACACGCGCGAGCTAACTGAACCATGTGTTGTATGATGTCTGTAAAGTGTACCTTCCTAATAAATAAATAAAATAAAATAAATAAAATATGCCTCCCCCAATTCTACAAGGGGGTAAAAGCCATAATCGTCACGCTTGGCATGTGAATTAGCGATCGCAGTAACTCCTGGTTTGGTCGTAGTTATAGGATATATTTACTCGGGCCCCATAGCTTTATACATATAACCTGTCGAAACACGACTGAAATAGGGATTTTGAAACTGCCTAGTTTAGTTACTACTCGAAGGTTATTACCTGTGAAATTTGAAAGCATTGTGACATCTACCCTTAAATTAAACTTCATATTTGTGGTAGGGCGCGACCCGAACTACTCAGAGTTCTCGGTTAATATTCACAAACTTTTCCATAATCACCGATATGAAGTTTCCAACTGATGTGACGGTTGGTGACAGTTTTATTATTGTTAGTAACAAAGTTTGGTAATTAGGCTAAAATTGTTTATTGTTGTTAAAGTGATTGTAATGATAGTTTGAAATACACTGTATGAATATAAATTTCTAATGTGTTTCAGGGACATAAACAAATATCTGTTCTAAAATTTTATATGCGGGTGCCGCAGGACCGGTCATTGTGACACTCTTCGAGGGAGGCGTACGTCCAGTAGTGGACTTCCTTTGGCTGATATTGATGATTTATTTATTTGATTCAGGCAAGAAATATCCATATTTACATATACCTCACAGACTAACATACACATCAAATGTAAACTTAATAAATACCCTATAACTGCGACGTGGTACCTACGTACTTTTTTGTTGTCATGTAACCGACGGCACAAACGTCGTCGTAACTTGACTCCTTTCATCCAAAGTTCTTCCTTGGTGAAGATCGATAAATGCCCTGTTTTAACTCTCATCATCATCATTAGCCCGCAGTCCTCCACTGCTGGACATAGGCCTTTTCAGATTTGCGCCACCACACACAATCCTCAGCTATCCGCATCCATTTTTTCGTCATTTCATTTTCCGTCTTAAAACTGAGAGTTAGACCGACTTAACATAGGAATATCACACGTTGGGGCGCTAGTCGGGTAACCTCCACGAGTGTCTGGGCTCTTCCAGTTCCTCCGGACCCTCGCGGGTCCGGGGGAAGGGGAAGGGTTCTGGCCGGTGCACCCTGGAGGCAACGGTAAGTGATTCATCTTCGGAGGGATCGCTTACCGGTGCTACCAATAACCCGGAGACGGGGTCGCTCTGGGTGTTCCTCTGTTTAGCGGAGGACACTCCAGATGCGACCAACGGGTGGAATAGGGGGTTCCGCATCAGGGAGTCGCAAGACTCCCCAGGTGCGGTGAGACGGACAGGCCATGCCGTATGCCTGTTTAAAGAATTACGGACCCGTAACCCTGACTTCGGCAAAGGGCCGCTATAGTTGGGAGCGGGGGCTGTCACCGTCAGGCCGGGGCCGGGTGGTGGCTCTTCTTCTTAGTCGTTGCACTCTTTGCAGAGCGGTCGTGATCAACAGTGATCCGTACTGTCAGGTGTCGATGTTGCTCGCCGTACAATGTCCCGCCATCTTTCCCGATTTGCCCTGGACGACAAGTCGCTCTATGGAGTCATTGTTTCGCCTTGAGACATGGCCGAAAAACTTGAGTATCCGCGCTTGCACTAAAGCAGATAGACGCTGCTTGATGCGAAGTTCTTTAAGGATGGAGACATTCGTCCTGAACTCTGTCCATGATATCCCCAACATTTTTCTCCAGCACCACATTTCTAAAGCATCAACTTTTTTCCTCTCAGTTTCTCGAAGCGTCCATGTCACTACAGCGTATAAAAATATGGGGAAAATGAGGGTTCGTACGAGCCGGGTTTTGGTAGCCTTGGTTATGTTTCTATTCTTCCATATTTTCTTCAATTTGTCCATTGCAGTTCTAGTCATTCCCATACGTCGTTTCACCTCATCCACGCATCCGCCATTATTCGATATTGAAGCTCCAAGGTAAATGTAGGATTGCACCACGTCGCAGTTCGCAATCTTTGTCACCTCGGGCGAGTTGTTATTTATGCGGTCTACAATCATTATTTTGGTCTTGTTGCGATTTATCTTTAATCCAAACTCAAGGCTCACACGCTCCATCCTGGAAAGTAATTCTTCCATATAACGAGGACTAGTTGCGAATAAGGTTGTGTCATCTGCATAACGCAGGTTTGCGATCTTGTAGCCACCGATTGTGACACCATCCGTCCAGTCCTCCAGTATTGTTCGCATGATAAGCTCGGTATACACGTTAAACAGAAGCGGTGATACTATGCATCCTTGACGGACACCTGCGCTCGGATGGAAATCGCTTGACAACATATCATCCGTACGCACCGAAGCTGTACCTTTTTCATATAATTGTCGAAGTAGATGGACAAGGTGTTTCGAAGTACCCATTTTTTAACAGCGTATTCCATAAGACGGGCCATTTTACCGAGTCGAATGCTTTCGAAAAATCAACATAGCAAATGTACGTCGGCTTGTTAAATTCTCTAGCTTTCTCGATTATCTGGCGAACTATTAAAATCTGCTCCCGAGTGCCCTTCCCCTTCATGAATCCGGCTTGCTCTGGCGCAATCTCCTTAGACAGATACGATTTCAATCTCTCATTGAGAATATGTAACAATATTTTACTTGCATGTGATATAAGAGCAATCAGTCGGTAGTTGCTACAGTTCTTTGTGGAACCTTTTTTGTGCAGGGGAGTGAAAACTGTATGTGCCCATTCCGCGGGCCACACTCCTGTTCGCCAAATCCGATTGCAAAGGACGTGAAAAATATGCGTGCCATACTCTCCCAAAGCTCTTATTGTTTCAATTGGGATTGTGTCTCTACCTGTAGCTTTCCCATTCTTGAGATGTTTGATGGCTGCTTCAATTTCAGATTTGAGAATGTCCTGCTCTAAATCCTCCTTGTCGGGTTCCGTCTCCGGAAAGTTTTGTGATTGTGGGTCCTGGAACAAAGACTGACAATATTTCTTCCATACTTCGGAGATTTTATCCAGGTCCGTTACCACTTCGCCCTTGCCATCCTCAATAGCCCAAGTCTTGGAAGACAGCGTTTTGGTAATAAAACGAATTTTCTGGTACAGATCCCTGGATTCGAGTTTATTTGCGTGAACTTCTACTTCTTTACAAATTCCACAAAGGTATGCGTTGTAATCTCGCCTACATTCTGTTTGGATTTTAGCAGAAAGTCTGTTTTGGTCTTTTAACTCTACTCCTTTGGTCTTCATGGCACGTCTCTCTTCAATCAGAGCAAGAGTGCCGTCTGTCATCCAGTGCTGACGTTTACGTGTTTTATTGAGTGGCTCGAATTCGGAAATAGCATGTTCAATAAGGTTTTTGGCTCGGTCCCATATTGCGTCTGATGTTTGTTCCATAAGACTATCTTCGGACCATTTTGCCCATTCTTGGTGAATAGCTGCCCGAAACTTAGAACCGTCCTTTACTAGTAGTCTACTTAGTTTGTTAGGTGTTCGTGCAGCCATGAGTTTAAGTTTTAACTTTGAAATCAGCAGTTGGTGGTCTGATCCGCAGTCTGCTCCGGGTAGTGTATGGGCATTTCTTACAGTAGTCTTCCATCGATCTCTGATTAAGATGTAATCAATCTGATAACGATGCTTTCCGTCTGGTGATGTCCATGTATACAACCTTCGGGGATGGTGTTTAAATGTAGTATTTGTAATCACCAGGCCATTTTCGATGTCCATGTATACAACCTTCGGGGATGGTGTTTAAATGTAGTATTTGTAATCACCAGGCCATTTTCAGTCGCAAATTGTATGAGTCTTTCCCCTCTATCATTGCGCACTCCCAACCCAAATCTACCAATGCAACTGCTAAGATGATTGGAATTTTCTCCAATTTTGGCATTAAAATCACCCATGACCACAAGCAACTCTCTATTGGGGATCCTAGCAATAGTCGTATCCAGTTCAGAGTAGAAACTCTCGATAACGTCGTCATTTGCACCACTTGTGGGGGCATAGACTTGGATGATGTTCAGATTCACTGGAGATGCTTTAAGTATGATTCGAATTATACGGTCATTGACTGCTTCATATCCCAAAACGCTGTTGTTTTGTTTCTTAGGAACAAGAATTGCAACCCCGTTTTTGCTGTCACTATCATTGCCAGAGAAGTAAATAACATGGTCGTCGGCGAGGAAATGACCATTACTTCTCCAATGAGTTTCACTTAGTCCACAAATGCTCAACCCACATCTGGTTATCTCTTTCTCCACGATGGCAAGTTTTCCGGGACAAAGCAAGCCGCGTACATTCCTTGCCCCTATCGTCTGCATTTGCCGCAGCTTGAAGGAGATTCCAGTAGTAGAATTTCCATGAGGAGCCTGGTCTCCTACTCCATCATGGCCGGTAGCTGATTTCCCACCACGTGCCCCGGACGCAGCGCGGCGCCGGTTGCTAAGCGGGTCGCATGGCGGTCCAAATATCTTTGACTGTACCTTCATGTTGATTCTCTTGGGATAATAGCTGCAGTAGTTTCCCGTTGCCTTCTGCGCCAGTCTTTTTTAGGGTTATTTAGACCCCAAGGCTACTGAAACCTCTTCTAGCCGGTTGCCCGGTTAGGTGTGTGGTTATACCGCCACGGCTCGGTTGCCAGAGCCTCGTTTGTTATCCAGCAGGGGGCACCGCGGTGGTAAACACCACCGCCACCGACAGAAGCGCCAGCGCGGGCAGGTGAGGTTGACATTTGGGGCCAGCAAGATGTTAGAGCTGTTCTCCCCCTTACCCTCCTGTTAGAGCTGTTCTCAGGGTGGTGGCTGCGAGGGAGAAAAGCTCTATAAAAATCTACAAGGGGACCTGAGAGAGTGAATCCGGGGTTTTTCATTCTCTCCTGGCGTGGAGGTCCTTTGGTCGGCCAGTGTGTGGTGTCGCCCTGCACGCTTGTCGTCGGGTGGGGGCGCAAGCCTCTTCCGAGAGGGGACAGCTTCGGCTGTCGCAGCAGGAGATGTTCGCGGTTGTGTAACTTGGCGATCCCGTATCACCGCCACTAATGCTGCGTGATGGGCATACCCTGGTGGTTTTAGACGGTAGTCCGTGCGGTTCCAGGGAGTCCGTCATTCCTGTCATAGTTCCCCGGCAAGGCGGGATGCGTAAATGCATTTCCCCAGGTAAAAAAAAGGAATATCACACGTAACACTTATGTGTATGTGTAATGTTTTCATTGAAGTGTAACTGATAGTAAGTTTACGACGATCTGAATGCCCGCTTGAAGGGAATCTTGTTGCAGGGCGGCAGCGGTAGTTGCATGTATGTAATACACGCCGAGCGCCCCTTGTGCTGCTCGCTCAACACGAGCGGGCACTCAAGCCGCCAAAGCTCCTAAAAATGCGCTAGATTGCGGGTCAGGGACTTACATTTCATCTCTAGCTATCAATGCAATAAAACCTAAAGTCAGTAATAATAGACCTGCAACGTATGTCAAGTTCGACGAAATTCTTTGAACAAAATCACCTAGCCGAAATTTCGTAATTTAATCATTTCGAACACCATATTGTTGATATAAACAAATGAAATTCGTCATTAGAACGAAACTTATCTTTATTAATTCAGACGACATAATAAAGATTCAGTAAAACAAGTCGCCTTTGATTCAAAACGTTAAGGTCCCAAAAGGTCTATTCGACTCGGTGCAATGGTTTCATTTCGATATCCTGACGTGTAATATATTTCTCGTTTACTTCCAAAGTTGATGTTTGGATACCTAAAACTTAATTCCTTGACCACAAAGACATTTATATCGCTCCATTTTTGGTAAGCTTTCGCCGCCGCGATAAGTACCCATGATTAAGGACCACGAACCGGTCTGAAACATGTCGAGTGATATTCGAACTTAAAGACGTGAGTGACCCGTTTCATTATATTCTAATACCTTATGTAATGTAATACTCTCAGCTTTGTTGGTTTTAGGACCATTTTAATGCATAGTCCTTAGGCATTCTAATGTAATATAGTCCTCCTCGCCATATCCGACGAAAGCGACTCCTTCAACTGTCCCTACTTGGGAATATGGAACGCCCTGACGTGGCTCGCAAATTGAAGATGCAGTCAGACGGTACACAATGCAGCTGGCAATGTAACATTGTCAGTTGTAATTTTTTTGCGACTATCTAGGTCTCTTAAAGGCAAGAGTAAATATGTTATAACTGAATCAGTGAGCAACATCTTAGGCCTTGTCATCGCTTTCCAGGTGAGACTAAGACCAATGGCTGGTCAGTTCATCATAAAAAAAATAAGATTATGGCACCATCGAGCTAAGCCTATGCAGGCAACAGAAGACCATGGCAACTACTAAACTACATAAGATAAACTCATTGGAATCCTCTCAGCGAGTAGGTGATGTCTATGCAAAAACAATCAGCAGCAAAAACTTTTACCAAAACTATTTTTTTTACAGAAACTAATACATATTTTATTTTATTCTGATCATAGTATCTTTTACTAAATAGAGCCATTGCCATCTGACCTTCCAACCCAGAAGAAAAATGACCAAGTAAAATGAACGGGAATTCTAGCAATTCTCCTCAAGAGGTCGCATTTCTCAACCGTGATATTTTCTGAGCGGGTTTGATAATAAAATAGATTTTTTTTAGTTGTTTTTGGGAATTTTGAAATTTGAAAATCAAAAATTCGCGAGGTCTTTACCTCACAAAGCCACTAGTGATACATTATGATACCATACCAAAACGTCGAATGAGATAGAACTCCAAGACGTGACTGAATTTGAAATGGTAATTCGTCCCTTTGATTCAGATCATTCAGATAAATGGATGACAAGAATTCTCTTGTTTCATAAGATTAGATAACTTTGGTTGACAGATCAAAGCTGATGTTTTACAAATCAAAGTCACGTAAGTAATTAGGTCTCGTACTCATATTACGAGTAGGTACCTATGTCTGAGATAATTTCTAAAATAAAATTTTGTTTCTGTATTTACACGTTTTTATTTAACTGGCACTTTAGGGTAATCTCGTTACTTTTCGAACGTACCATAGGTAAATCTAACTGGACAGCCTGTTTAGCCAAGTTGGTAGTGACACTGCTTCCAAAGCTAGGGACCTCTAGCTTTTCTAGCTCTAGGTTCGAATCTCGGCCAGGGCATTATTTGTGCATTTAGCACGGTTACCTATTCCTGGGTCATAGATGTTTTCTATGTATTTAAGTATGTATTTATCTATGTAAGTGTGTATATCGTCATCTAGTACCCATAGTAGAAAGCTTTGCTTAGTTTGGGACTAGTTCGATTTGTGTAAGATTGTCCCCCAATATTTTTTTATTTTTATTTATTACTATTATCTAAATGACATTTAAATCTAACTTACGCTGGAAAACGTTGCGTTACTACCCCCAGTTCGTATGTAAGTTGTCTTCAATAATTTCAATCCATTTTTCAGCCATTTTCCGGTATCTGATTGGGCTGAAATTTGTCATACTTATGGAAGATGAGTTACAATGCAATATTATGGTATCACCGAGCAAATCTTTTGACGGCCTGTTTAGCCTAGTTGGTAGTGACACTGCCTCCGAAGCTAGAGGCCCCGGGTTCGAATCCCGGCCAGGGCATTATTTGTGCATTTAGCACGGTTAGTTGTTCCTGGGTCTTAGATGTTTTCTATGTATTTAAATATGTATTTATCTATATAAGTGTGTATATCGTCATCTAGTACCCATAGTACAAAGCTTTGCTCAGTTTGGGACTTACGCTGAAAAACGTTGCGTTGCTACCCCGCAGTTCGTATAAAAGTTGTCTTTAAAAATGTCAATCCATTTTTCAGCCATTTTCCGGTACCTGATTGGGCTGAAATTTGGCATACTTATGGAAGATCTCACGATGGAGACAAAAAGTGGCCATAACAACACCGAAACTACACAAGATTGTGATGTAGGTAGATGAAGAAGAGCTGTCTACCCCCATTGCATTCGAACCATTTAAAGCGCTGACTCCATAGACCTTAATTGGCTTCATTATTTCAACTAATACTATTTGACTTGGTAAAGCGACAAAATGTATGTTAATATTCTTAATACAGTGAAAAAAAATTCACTGACTCCAAAACACGATTTGAAAAGTTCGGACCGATAACAAAAATGTGAAGTTACGTCTGAAAATCCTCTTTATACAGTTCTATATATTTAGTTATTTAACTTAGGTGATCATAATTAATAACATAATTAGATCACGATCATACTCAGAAGTTTGATGATTATTTATATTATGCGTGTAGTGTTTTATACATTTTTATAAATAAAACATCTCGCCCAGTTTTTACGCCGCTAGTTTTCATGACAAAGACTTATTTTCCAAACCAATGGTAGCTTATTGATATTTAGAGGTGCATAAAATATGCTTAAATTCAAGAATAAAAAACTTCGACTTTGGAGGCACTTGCGTCTTGTTGAACTTAGAACGGATGTGTTTGCTTAGTAAGTTTACTATTATCTATGTTATTTTTAATATACCAAATGATTTATTATTCGTAAGCAGTATTCAAAAACAGCAACATGCTGTATTTTCACATTTTAGTAAAATACAAGTTTTAGTTGTAATACTTGTAATGAATTATAGCAAAATACAAACAGGTTTAAGATTCTAGTATGCCCAAATGGCTTAGTTAGGGTTTAGCGTTCACCGAAGATATCAAAGCTTAGACAGATAAAGGGACAACTCCACAATTTGATAGTCCTATAAGATTGGGTCTAATATAGTTGTCCTTCAGCTGAAATTGTTTTTAGATAAGACTTTAAATACCTAGGCATAAACCTCTATCTATTATAAGGTAAACGTGCTAATGCTCGACACCTTAATGACTAACAGTTGAAACCTATTATTTAATCATATTATGACATACGGCGACTTCTCGACTTGGCGGGGTGGAATTGATTTGTGGTAATTTGTTCTTTGACGTGACCACACTTGATGACACTGTCAGTACGAGTATTAAGTTGGCCCAGTCGTAATCTTATGCGCAGAAGTGAGGCAGTGCTCCATTCGTATCGCCCCGCTCCCCCGCATCTCGCGCCGGTCAGAAAGTACTCATTTAAATGTAGGCGCGCAATAAAAAGCGTTTCATATTTTTAGACCAGTCAAAAGGATTCACTGTTTCACTCGATGATGAAGGAACCCTAGAAGTTGTAGACTTTTTTAATCTTACCTTAAATATGGCTGTGCTGTGCTCATTAGAACTGTACTTTGTTGCACTGGTCTAAGAGATCTAGAACTACAGTAGGTTATCCAACTCTTCTTATCACATCTCCATACTTTCTATGTCTATTGTATATATATTGTATACTATATATACTTAATACTATTACTATACTATACTTAATATTATAAATGCGAAAGTCATCCGTCTGTCTGTCTGTCTGTCTGTTACTTCTTCACGCTTAAACCGCTTAACCGATTTGGATGAAATTTGGTATAGAGATATTTTGAGTCCCGGGAAAGGACATAGGATAAAAGGGGGGGGGGGGGGGGGGGGTACAAGTTTGTATGGGCGAGCAATATTTAAGGCTGCGCCTACAATATTTTTTATAGCAGTTATTTATATAATATAACAAGTTGCACGCGGCTGGGGTCGCAGGCAATAGCTAGTCTTAATTAAAAGTAGGAACGATGGCATCTTATTGAGTAATCATATGCTTTACCTTTTTTATACGAACAATGACGTTGCCAAACTAGTCTACAGACTGCCTGATGCTAAACAGACACTAAACGAGTTAAAAAATGAGCCCCGAAGGGAAACTACCTTAAACCGTTAAGATAGCACAATTTGTTATTTTTTTTTTATTTCTCCTAAACAATAAAACTATGTACATTAACAGATTAATGAAAAAAGTAAGATTTTTTTTATACCAATTATACAAACATTTTTCTTTTATTTATAAAAAATTAAAAATATTGGGGGACAATCTTCCACAAATCGACCTAGTCCCAAACTAAGCAAAGCTTGTACTATGGGTACTAGACGACGAAATACATACTTATATAGATAAATACATACTTAAATACATAGAAAACATCCAAGACCCAAGAACAAATTTAATATCCGTGATAAATGCACAAATAAATGCCCTGGCCGGGATTCGAGCCCGGGACCTCTAGCTTCGGAGACAGAGTCACTACGAACTAGGCTAAACAGGCCGTCAAGTCATCTTGATTCCTTCTCATATTTTACTTACTTTTACTCATTTAATGAAAATCGTATACAAGTTCCTACACCATGGTATCGACCTTAACAGCAGAATTTTCTCTGTAGATATTTGGTGTTGTATTCCTGGTAGTGAATTTGCTGTAGCTCTCAAATAATGTGCTGTATTGAAAATGAGGGATCGGCATCCGTATATCTTGTTTTCTAGCTGCCAACAAAAATAATCATCAAATCAATACCAATAAACTAATCGGCAACTTTGTTCGACTGGTGCTCTTCTGGTGAGGCAACTTTTTTTAATACCACGTCGGTGGCAAACAAGCGTACGGCCCGCCTGATGGTAAACGGTCAACGCAGCCTATAGACGCCTGCAACTCCAGGGGTGTCACATGCGCGTAGCCGACCCTTTAAAAATGTATGAAATCCTTTCTTGAAGAACCCCATACTGTAGTCCGTCGGGAAAACCTCGACACAGAGCTCATTCCACAACCGGAGCGTCCGAGGGAGGAAATTCCTCTGAAACCGTACCGTACGCGACCATTTAGGTTCTAAGTGAGTGTGAGGATGAATGCCCCGCCGACGGCGAGCAGTGCGATGGTAGAAAGCGGCCGTGGGCATCATGTCGAACAGTTCTTCGGAGCACAACCCATCATACATACCCCCGCTTACCATCAGGCGGGCCGTGTGCTTGTTTGCCACCGACGTGGTTTAAAAAATACAAGTGGCAGTGTTTATAGGTTGCAGTGTCTGCTTATTCGGGATAAAAACTTCAATGAATGAGTTCTACTGAAGCTTATACTACTAATGCTAGCTTCGTTGTCACAAACGGCTGTGACTAACGAAGGAAATGATTGCTCGCAGCCATAACAGCCGTCTTTGATACAAACTTGTGGCAGAGTAAAATCGACTAGTATATCTGTGTTTTTGAGACAGAATTATTAGCGGCTGAACTGTAAACTTGTGACGTTCGTTACAAATATTTAAATTATTCTTCCTTTGTTTTTCTTTCTATATCTCAACAAACTGATATGCCTTATACTCGAGCAGCTCAAGCTTAAAAAACTTTGTATCTCATTAATTATTTTTTAAAAGCGACTCTAGCGTCCAAGCATGAAGATTTAAATCTAATTTACGACCTGTTTAGCCTAGTTGGTAGTGACACTGCCTTCAAAGCTCGAATCCCGGCCAGGGCATTATTTATTTTGTGCATCTAGCACGGATATTTGTTCTTAGGTCTTGGATGATTTCTATGCATTTAAGTATATATTTATCTATATTAGTATGTATAATGTCGTCTAGTACGCATAGTACAAGCTTTGCTTAGTTTAGGACTAGGTCGATTTGTGTAAGATTGTTCCCCAATATTTTAAAAAATAATGTCAGTCTTTTTTAAACTAGAAACAATCAAAATTTAAATTAAAATTATAAAAACTTATAACTGAACAAAATAATAATAAAACTAAAAAAAGTCCTTTATATCGGATCCCTGCGGAAGGGTTCCCAATAAGACTGGCTGCATTTCCCAATTGGATGGCTATGTCTATCCGTAGGATAAGAAACGAGCCAGCCTTATTGTCACCAGATATCTTGACCAACTTTTTAGCTAGTGGGCAAAATAATTCACGATCGCTTGATTTGTGCTCCACGGTACAACCGTTTCAACAGCGAAAGCCAAGAAAACGTGCTGATCTTTGATGCCAAACATTTTGCTGCCTCAGCAGAGTTAACGTCGAAGAACATACAGAAATAAATAAATAAATATTAGGCGGTCAATTTTTTACACAAATCGAACTAATTAGTAAGCGCAATAAGGCTTGTGTTATGGGTACCTGACGACGATATATTTAATAGATAAATACTTAAATATATAGAAAACATCCAAAGTCAAGAATAAATGTTTCTGCTTACCACAGAAAGGAGTGTCCTTACCGGGATTCAAACCCGGGACCACTAGCTTCGGAGGCAGTGTCACTACCAACTAGGCTAAACAGGCCGACAACCGTGGCTAACAGTATTTGTTTTGTACATAATCGTACAAACGCCAGATAGATTACAAAAGACTCTGAGAACTTCACTCTTTTAATAAATTATGCCTGAATAGAACAAGAGATGCAGGGACATCTCATCAATTGGTTTGATGTAATCGAGGATCAAAAATCGTATCAAAATAATGCCAATTTTGATACGAAACTTTAAATGGGTTCCATTACCTTTGAAGCTCGGAGATAAACTACTATTTTCTTAATAAGTATTATGCGAGCAGCTTTGAGAACGGTTACAATCTGCTCATTATAAAAATACGCAAACCTATTGCAAGTCTAAAGAGTGTACCAGAAATCTAACTTTTGATTTCAAAATAAAATAATTTAATATAAAAATAAATAGTTTTAAATTATTGTATTTACATCATCATCTAGCAAGTACATAAATTATAACAGTCATCTAGCAAAGTGATCACGTACCGTTTTTAGGGTTCCGTACCCAAAGGGTAAAAAAATAGGGTCCCATTACTAAGACTTCGCTGTCTGTCCGTTCGTCTGTCAGCAGGCTGTATCTCAAGAACCGTGACAGTTAGACAGTTGAAATTTTCACAGATGATGTATTTCTGTTGCCGCTATGACAACAAATACTAAAAACCGTGTAAGGGCGAGTCGGACTCTTTCCCGTTTTTATTTATTTGTACGGAACCCTCGGTGGGCGAGTCCGACTCGCACTTGGCCGGGTTTTTTAGGGTTCCGTATCTCGAAAGGAAAAAGCGGAACCCTTATAGGATCACTTTGTTGTCCATCCGTCAGTCTGTCTGTCAAGACCCTTTTTCTCAGGAACGCGTAGAGGTACGAGTATCAAGCTGGAATTTATATCAAATCTACTGTACATTGTAGCTGTGAAAAAATCAAACTTCCAAGCCAACGCAAAAAAAGATACAGCCGTTTATGCCGCAAATTTCCTCAAATTTTCGACACTCGCCTGGGAATCAAAACCTACAGGGTACTTGCCGTGAACTCAGAATCTTGAAATTTGGTGCGAAGCAACGTCTACAGTGACAGATAAAGGAAAAATTTTGAACAGCGTAATTTTTAGTTACATCATATAATAAAAATAATTTTACGGAACCCTCAGTGCGCGAGTCCGACTCGCACTTACTAACTCTAATTGTCATTTTTGGTACGGAAAATGACATTTAGATAAGGCCCAGGCGGGCGTACTACGATGGTTGCCATTTTATCACTTATCGTCGTGGATGAGACGCCCGTCTCTCTCGCACTCGCATACTTGTCAGAACGTGACGAATATTCTGTCCACAACGATAAGTGATAAAATGGAAACCATCATACGCCTCTAGGTCGTTCTGACCCGCCACCCGCGGCGGGCAACGGGCCATCACCCGCGGCGGGCAACGGACCGTCACCCGCGGCGTCTATACCCTGTGTCCGTAAATGTTCGGGACGGGCCAGAACGACCTGGGGCGATATTCACAAACCTCACCTGTTATCTCACCCGTTTTTATATGGAAACTGTCGAATGTTATTTGTCAAATTTTGACAGTTTAAATATAAAAACGGGTGAGGTGTGAGGTAAGAGGTGAGGACGAGTCGGTCTGTAATAACACCCCTGGGCCTATTATGCACGCTCGAAAACGTTGCACGTCACCTTGCAGCTAGTCGATTGAGTCCACAGACTTTGATAGTTCGGCCACCTACAAAGAATGGGAGAGGATCGCGCCGTCAAGAGAGCATATCTGAATCGACCGACTGGTCGCCGCCCAGTCGGGCGACGCAGGTATCGCCGGGAAGACACAGTGGAGGCGGATCCGCGTCATCTGCAGGTCAAAGATTGGCAAGCAGTGGTGCAGGATCGGGATAAGTGGCGTGCTCTCGTTTCGGAGGCAAAGACCCGTTTTGGGTTTTTCTCTCCGAAACTAGACCGTGTTTTACAATTCTGTTCAAAAACTAAGTACATTAAACGCCCATTTCTGAAGTACGCTGGTTCGCACGATTTTTGCAAGCGCGACAAAACTTTTACGGGCTGTCGGGGATTTCTTTTATTTCATATGGTTATTGATTTTTTTTTTAGTTTTTGTCCCCGGTTATAAGTACAGTCAGCAGAAAATTCGGCTAGATACAACTCTGGCACTAGGAGCTATCACTTTGAAGCTATTGATATATGGTTAAACAGAAAAAATCTAAAAATATTATTATCATGGACGGATAGAGTAAAAAAGATAAGAGTTCTGCAAATCGGGACTTCGGAGTAGCCCGAATTAGAGCCATTAAAAAAGTAATGCACCTAGTATACCACCACCACCATATCAGCCCTAGGACGTCCACTGCTGGACATAGGCCTCCCCCAATTTCATGGGGGGGTAAATGCCATAATCGCCACGCTTGGCATGCGGGTTGGCGATCGCAGTATCTCCACCGCACTCAAGGAATGCTGCTGCCCATTCCCCGGTGGTCTTGGTCGTAGTTTTAGGACATTCCCGGGTCCAACCTGGGTACCTAGTATATTTGAGCCATATTCAATGAGTAATGAGAAAGATGAACTCAAAATCACTACGTTTCATTTTCGCCTTGTTACAATGGTAAATGGTGAGAAAGTGTAAACATATTGATAAGTCCTGACCCAGGAATACTTGAGAATGGCTCCGCAATAGGAAAACACATGTTCATACAACCATATTTATTGAAAGACTGGGAATGTCACAATCGGCGAGCATAGGCTGCGCGGAGAGGTTTTATACAATAATACCAAGAAGGTTACATACATATCACATATATTATGTGTTTGTCGTTGACTGCACTGTACACAGTGGTAGAAATTATGTGAGCTGACTTTAAGTGCACGTCAACGTATAATTAACTTATTTCCTTAGGCACCTTATACAGGGTGATTTTGCGGTCGTGGATCAAGAACCAGTTTTTAGACTTGGTATCTGTTAGCCATTTCAAAAAAATTGTATTGACACGAAACAAACGCATTTAATTTTTAATTTATTTTGATAAAAAAATACAAATTCACAAAAAACCATGGTTACCCTACTTTCTTTGACGGATGGTATGGAGAGTTGACAGTGGGGTAGGGTGACCAAGTTGTATGAAAAAGTATTATTTTCCATTAAAATTTGTAAAAAAAGATATATATTTGATTTTTAAACCTTCATACCGACTGTGATGTTGTCTACTTTGAATTTTTGACTACGTACAATAATTTCGGATCACGACCCCAAAATCACCCTGTAGTGCTTATTAAGGAATCGTATCGTACAAGGTGACAAAACATTTTCCCTCTTCTATTTTCTATTGTTATATGGTCATAATTGTTATATGGTTGTCTGGAAGAGATCAATCTTCATTGATAATACCGCCTATTGTTTATTACTAGTACTTATTGTAATAATTTAAAATATCACAATAATTAATTAGTTATAGAGACTAAAAATACAATTTGAATAAAAAGACTTATAGTAAAACTAAACCTAAATATAAAACTAAACTATAACAAAGTAAAGTTTTTTATATATGTATATTATTATAAATATAGTATAAAACTGTTGTAATTATTAGTAGGTTTCATAAATTGTTTCTGCACCACCTACTGCGAATTGTAATTATTTGCTTTGATTTCCGCTGCCCAAAGGTTGTCTGGTAGAGATCGCTCTTTAGCGATAAGACCGCCTTTTGTTTGCCTCTACTTATTGTTATTACGTACTGTACTGTGTCCTTTAATTGAGGTGTGCAATAAAGAGTATTGTATTGTATTGTATTGTAAAGTTAAACTAAATCTAAAAATGGCCCCTGCGGCACTGTGCCGAAGATGTTGGCGACGTTTCCTCGCTGAATCGCCGAACTGATTCTTTCAGCGAGGAAATCGCCTGCTCTCCGGTCGCCAGTAACATCAGTAAGCCTCCTTCTCTTGTAATTATGTACTGAACTTTAATTTAGATGGTATTTGTATTGTATTTATATCCAATTCCTGAAATATTATTGACGCAACCCACGTAACGAAGTTAGGCTTGTTCCTGTCAGTTCGGATGAGCGCCCTCGGCATCTAACTTAACGCAACTTGATTATAGAAATAACTCGTCAAAGTCGCTTTGATACGGCTAAAGCCGGTTATTCTTTTGTTCAAAGAAAATTATTGTTGTTAACAATTTTAGGTGTTCACAGCCTACAGGGCAGTCAGGTTGTAACGCTGTTTATACAATTGTGTTCTTTTAAATCTCGCACTATTAAGACTCCACATAAAGTAATTTGTCTCTTTTCCCTGTAAGTAAAATTAAATTTAGAATTTTATTTAGCGGGTGGCTGCTTAGCGAATTGGTTTAGTATGGAATGCGCATAGTTACTGACGATTTCTCATTGTAATTTCAAATTTAGGCTATTACTAGTTGACTAGTAATGTTTACTTAACTGTAATACACACACACACACAATACATGTTGCAATGATTTATTTCACATATCCAGTATCAACTGTTAGCTGGCACCGGTGGGGGGGACTTGCCATCAAAAATTATCATTAATCCGTTTGCGTGATATTAAAGTTCAAAGTCACGCAAACGTATTCCTGAATCAAAAACAGGTAAAAGAAAACCCATATTTCTTTTAAGCCAACTATCCAACATTACGGCACACGATAAGTTTTGTAAGAAAAAAAACACTTTATATAATTATGTAGGGTAATTACACTGATTTTTTTTCATTTCATTATACTTTTTTGTCGATGTGACTGATATGATGGCAAATTACAGTTTTCTAGTACCTAGTTACGGTTATTGATAATTAATTTCTCATTTAGTTCAAGTGAAAATGCCGCACCAACTCCGGGATCAAAAAATTAAGCGTTATATGATGAAAAATAATTCAAAATTTGAAGACTAGGCGATTGAAGTGGAAAATTATTCGGAATCAGCTTATTGCAGTATCCTCTACGAATATTCCTTTAAATTAGACGCCGAAGAAGATAAATCGTATAGGTATAGGTCGTTCTAAAAAAGTAAAAAACCAAATTCACGCCAAAAATGCTCCCAATGCCTCAGAGCCAAAGACCGCAAATCAGCGCTTTGTAATGTGTTTGGAACATAGTCTGTATGTTTGGGAAAATTGCGCAATTGTGCTTAAAAATGTTTAAATTAGCTTTGCTATGCTATTTTAATATTTTATGTTTTTATTCAATGTGACATTAATGTCAAGAACTCACTAAAACATGTTGATTACTAAGATAAGATTATTTTATTCAGTCAGATGAGGACTAGTTTTGGTTAAACATTAAACAATAAATATTATTTTCATACAATAAAAACATATTTTATTCATAGAAAGATATCCCCAAAAATAAGAAAATGATGTTATAAATTCAAAATTATTACACATTGTGTCACAATAAAAGAATATGAGCATTTTTGATCCCACCTTGTGGGACTCTCGCAGAGAACCATACCATCGGCCTTAAAGGATTACGCCAAAGCCATACACCAACAGGAGTGGAGGAATGAGGCGGGCTTAAGGCACTCAAAGCTCTTCATCGAAGGAGTGGACCCAAACTGGACCAAGAAACTTTGGAAATTCAGCAGAAAACAGCTCAGAATTATAACTGGGGTGTTTACAGGTCACTTCGGGGTCAAGGATCTCTTGGCCAAGATGGGACTATCAGACAACATAGATTGTAGGATGTGTGGCGAGGATGACGAGACAATGGAACACTTACTGTGTGAATGTCACGCCCTTGCCAGACAAAGAATGAATGACTTTGGTAATGGGTACCCAGAACCAAAGGAATTCAAAGTACTCCCGCTGAGCTCCATCATCCAGTTTGTGGAAATATTGGAGAACAGCTTAGAGTAGGCATAAAGGAGGGGGCAATTGCACAAAAGATCTCATTGGGTCGAAGTGCATCCGTAAGGACCCGGAGGTATGGACCCGGGTATGTCCTGAAACTACGACCAAGACCACCGGGGAATGGGCAGCAGCATTCCTTGAGTGCGGTGGAGATACTGCGATCGCCAAACCGCATGCCAAGCGTGGCGATTATGGCATTTACCCCCCATGAAATTGGGGGAGGCCTATGTCCAGCAGTGGACGTCCTAGGGCTGATATGGTGGTGGTGGCATCCGTAAGGGCCCTCGTATAAACAAGATAAGATAAGATAAGATCCCACCTTGTATGGCACGTCTATATTTTTCACCTGGTATGCGGAGGGTTAATAGCACACCTACAACAAAACTAAAAATGGACGTTAAACTTACTTTTCATTAAAAAAAAGTTTATCGTAACCCATCCTTCATTTCCACGCTTTTCTCATTTCGCGAACCAGTGAGCGAAGCCAAACGGCCGTCTTGTACACCGAATTAAGTACAGTCAAAAACAAAGTAACATCAATCCTTATGCGGCTAGCTCCTAGCTCCGCCCGCTAGCTAATTGTGATTCTTCTGGAGTCCCAGGAATCTTAGAAAGAAGAAGCATCAGACCGTTACCATCAGGCAGGCCGTAAGCTTGTTTAGAGTCTTGGCCGGTGCGTCCTGGAGGCACGGCAAGTGATCATTTAGTGGACCCTAAGTGATCACTTGTCGGGCTACCAATAACCTGTCAGGGGGGAGGAGGGTATCGGACCAAGGACTTCTCCACGGAGAAATCCCCAGGTCCGACGAAGGTGGGCCGCTTCGGCGGCGTAGTGCGGTTCGAGGCACCGACCGTTTGCCTCGTCAAATAAAACGGCCCCGTAATCCCGACTAGGCAGAGGGCCGATGATGTCCGGACCGGGGACTGTGAAGACCCCGCTTGCGGTAGGCTTGCAGTCGCGAGGAAGAAAACCTCTATAAAAAATTACACGGCCCACTGGGGGGCCGGCGGCTTCGGCTGCGGGGTAGGGGCGTTTGTCCTCCCGCTGGGCGCCGGGGTAGGGGCGTTTGTCCTCCTGGTGCCGTGGCGCGGGTGGGACCAGATCACCGTGTGTCGGTGCTGGTCCCTAACCTTCCCGGGGTGTAGGGAGGTCGGTGCGGGAAGGCACACTGGTCATGCTACAGTGTGCCTTTTTGGTGAGGGTTCGCCTTAGGGCGATGGTGCCGGTGATGTCGTGGTGAAATGTTCGCGATCCCATGGCATCACCACTCGGGCACGGTGGAGGCAGCATCCCAGAGTTTTAGTGGGTAGGCTGGTCCTCGTTTGGACCGGAGAGTCCCACATAACTAATGCGTAATATCTGGCTTGTCCCCGCAGGTCTCATATTACGTATTGGTATGCGTAACGCATTTCTCTGGGTCAAAACAAAAAAAAAAAAAGGCCGTAAGCTTGTTTACCACCGCCGTAAGTAACCTATCGAAGTTTCGAAAAACACTTGTCCGATTTTCACTTGTCGTTTGCCAAATTTTTCAAAAAACCTTTTCATAAAGGGCTTCTTCGACTTTATGGCGGAACCTATTTTGCCATTGAATAAGAATTGGTTATATATTTAAAAAGTAAAAAGTATCAAATAAAAGTAGCAAGCACTTATTCTAGTAAGCAGGCTCTGCCAACGGTGTGCAAAACATAGCAAACATACATTGTGAACATAGCAATCATTACAGAAAGCATCGACTTTAAAAAGAACATAACTGTTAGAGGACATAATAATAATAATATAATAATAATAATAATGTTGGGGGACAATCTTACACAAATCGACCTAGTCCCAAACTAAGCAAAGCTTGTACTATGGGTACTAGACGACGATATATATACTTATATAGATACATACATACTTAATACATAGAAAACATCCAAGACCCAAGAACAAATATCCGTGAAAAATGCACAAATAAATGCCCTGGCCGGGATTCGAACCCGGGACCTCTAGCTTCGGAGGCAGAGTCACTACCAACTAGGCTAAACAGGTCGTCAATACGACATATGAATGACTGACAAAATATGACATATGAATACATAGTTAATTTAAGAGGGTCCAAAATCCACTGACGGAGATAATACTTATGACATTATTCTATAATCATTTTTAAATTTAACTTGTACGTATTACCGATTTCATTATTCTATTAAATTTAATTTACAATTTGTTGACATAATATGTATCTGTTTAGTTTTGACGATCATAATAATGATTTCATGTAAATTGACATACAATAAAATTGTAATTTATAATATAATCTTATTATAAAATAAATGTATCTATCTATCTAATGGTTATGGTTACTGAGTTCAATCGATAATTGACCGCAAATCTAGGAATTAAATATCAAAATAATTTGTAATTCTGTGTAATATCTCCAGCCGATTCAGCTAAGAAATTCATGAATATTCGAAGTCAAAACGGAGTCAAGATTAAACTACGGCGGATCCATTTTAACCTTTCAATTTGACGGTTTGGTTAAAATTTGACTCTCTAATTTTGTCCCAATTACTGTTTTATGGAACAGCGGATTTACAAATCGCAATAACTTGCCAGAGATGGCATCGTAATTTGATGAGATAAGTGTACCAATAGTTTTCACTTTCCTTGCTATGACTTGATTGAAGGCCAAATATAGGGGAGTCGAGTAGAACAGGAACCATCTTAATCTATGTAGGACTGGACTACAGTCCTGTAGAGAAGTTCTCGTATGGAGATATTTTTTTTCGGGACAGTTTAAAAGGACTCTTAGTAAGTATTTTAGACTTGAGTTGACATAAATAAAATAAATAAATATTGGGGGACAATGGTACACAAATCGACCAAGTCTCAAACTATGCAAAGCTTTACTATGGGTACTAGACGACGATATACATACTTATATAGATAAATACATACTTAAATACACAGAGAACATCCATGACCCAAGAACAAAATCCGTACTAAATGCACAAATAATGCCCTGGCCGAGATTTGAACCCGGGACCTCTAGCTTCGGAGACAGTGTCACTACCAACTAGGCTAATAAACAGGCCTTCATCTGGTATATTTTGGAGCTACGTTGTCATCAATGTAGTATTTTTTATCAAATTTTTAAATCACGTCGCCGAGACTTTTTTCAAGGGCTGTAATTATAACATACTTAGATGATTTAGGTATGTTTTTTTATTATGAAGTTATTTATATATGTGAAAAAAATATATAAATAATTTCTTAATAAAAAATAATTACATTAATATGTCATTTAAAATAATATTAATATATATATAATATGGGTTATCTATATAGTACAGTGCTTACCATCAGGCGGGTCGTACGCTTGTTTGCCACCGACGCTTAAAATTACCTTATTAAGTATAAGTCCAAAATGCTTCATATTATGTATACTTTCTTTTCATAATTCCATTCAGTTTAATCATTTTAAAGTAACCGCGTCTCTGTGGAGAGACCGCATCAAAATAATATGACTTTTCGATTATTTTGATCATAAACTCCGATTTTAATTACAAAAAACATCGTAAAATGTGTATAAAACACGTAGCCTAAAATAACGACATTTTTGTTTCTTATTTTTTTGAAGTAATAAATCAGTAACAAAAAAAAAGTAATATGCTGTTACAATTAACACAATGATTATCGAGAACTATATTTAAATTAGTTTTCTTCTTCTACTAAGTATTGAAAGGAATAACCACAAACCTATAGGGATTCTACTGATAAGTTTGATAAATGAAGAAAATACTTTTAGTATTTATCAGTGTTCAGTGTACGTAATTATCATTTATTCGTTAAAAGTGAAAGTAATAATGATGAAGTAATGGAAAATAATATTAAAGATTTATCAAACGGCTGTTTATAAAACTCGACAATAGTCAATTTCAATCATTTATTGGTAAAAACAAAATTTTATACGCCAAGAATTCAATTACAGTCAGTGTGTTAGTGTGTGTTAGTCTGTTTTTATTGTAGTATGGAGGGCACTGGTGAACAGCAAATCCACGTCGAAACCGGGTGGGTTAGGCGCCCAGCCACTGAAGAAACCAGAAGAGAATACTCAGTCAAACGTATGTATTCCTCCCCACCCGCATTTTATTCGTAATTATACATCATTTTTCTATAGCAGTTCACAGAATACACCTCCCTACCAAATTTAATAATTGTAGTGCTTATAGTCTGCGTGTAAATCGGCTGGACGGACGACTGGCATACGGACGGACGTTAGCACAATATTTTTTCACAATTACATTTTTACAAACTTCAATAGAATGAAGGAGGTACTCAGTTCGTCTGCATGGTAGCTTGTTCTTTTTTTCCGTGTGCATGTTCCCCGATAACTCTTGACCACGTTGACCGATTTTGATAATTCTTTTTTTGTTTCAAAGCCACAGCTTTTGTTTGTTTCAGGACATTGGTTTCATATAAATTTGGTAAAGGTCTGATGATGGAATCTAAGAGGAATCGAGGGAAATCCTCGAATTTGATAGGCATGCATAATCGCATGTGCCAATTTCGGTAGTTTCTGTAGGTAACCAAGCATTGGCTCACGGAAACCACAAATTGTGGCATAAGGACCGTATCGGAAAGAAAGTAGACAACTTTTACATCTCCAAAAACTGGCACATAATATATAAAACAGACATAAACTGTTTTTAGAATACTGACCTACATGCTTGTCTATCATTTCCCATAAAAAAGCAATTGCTTTTTAGTCAAACTGTCAAAATGAGGTGAATTAGCTTACAAGTCCGTAAAAATATTTTGGACGACGGGTGCAAAATAAAAGGTATAACTGTAAGAAAACTGGCTAAAAAGTACGAGTTGAGCCCAGCGGCCGTGCACAAGATATTGAAGAAATTTGGTGACTTCTGTAATCTCGAAGATCTGCCTAAATTTGGAAGAAAACCTGGAACAACAGACTCAGCACTACAACGAAAAGTTGTACGAATGTTTCAACAAAATCCATCGCTTTCCATTCGAGATGCCGCCAAAAAAGCCAAAACTTCTTCAGCTATGATACAACGAATCAAACTGAGGTGCAACTTAAAGACCTATAAAAAACAAAAACAACCTAAAAGAGACGAAAAGCAAACAATAGCTGTTAGAAAGAGGACAAGGAAGTTGTATTACTGCATACTGACTAAGAAAAAGCAGGGTATAATTATAGACTACGAGACGTACTGCAAACTTGATTTTAAAGCCTTACCCGGACCTCAATTTATTACAGTACCGGCTAATAAGAATGTTACTCTACAAGATAAGTCCATTAGCATCGAGAAATTTGGCAAAAAAGTATTAGTTTGGCAAGCGATTCGTCAATGCGGTATGCGATCGCAGTCATATTTCACCACAGGGAATTTGAACTCCACAGTATACCGCAACGAGTGCTTACAGAAAAGATTACTACCGCTCATACAAAAGCACAAGACTAGTACATTGTTTTGGCCGGACTTGGCTTCCTGTCATTACTCGAAAGAAACGAAGGCGTGGTACAAAGCCAATAAGGTAGATGTATAGGTAGTAGTCAAGGAAATGAATTCTCCAAATTGTCCAGAAGTTCGTCCGATTGAGCGATATTGGGCTATTGTGAAACGGTACCTCCAAAAAATTTTTAAACCTGCCATCTCAGTCGATGACTTTAAAAAAAAGTGGAACAGGGCATCTAAAAGGTGTCAAAAGATGTCATCCAGAACTTGATGAGGAACATTAAAAAAAAAGTAAGATTGCAAGCATAGTAGATGTAGTACGAAGAATTAAAAAATATAGTTATTTGAATAAAACCGCAAGTTTGAATTTCTTTATTTTTTCTTTCAGTTTTGACATAGGATAAATATTATACGACTTTGAAGTTGTCTACTTTCTTTCCGATACGGTCCTTGGCAAGTACAAAATTGGAGTCTGTTTTTTTGGTATAAATTATTTAAGAAACCGTTTCTGTTCTTGACGTTATCCAACAATATTGAACAAAATGTTATTTAAATATCTTAGACCACATTATTCTACAGTATGTAAAAAAATATCTCAATTATTTGGATTATTTGTCCCTACAATAACCAAATATAGCTCGAAGGGGGGTTATTTTTAGTTATAAAAATAAAAAACCCAATATCTCGAAATCGGTGACAGTTTTACAGAGGTTTCTGTTTGGTAGGTGACCCGTTTTCTCCCTCTCATCTCATCTCCGCCTTGAGGCGGTTGTCACACTGCTACAATTTCTGGACGATTTCCGTAGCGCGAGCAGGACAGCGCTATGCGTGTCTAGAGCGATATCCCGCTCTCACTGTGGAAACCGTTCGGGAACCGCAGCAGTGACAACGGCATACTTTTTAAATATAGTTTGTTTTTAATGGGATTTTTCTTGGCCTCGTATAATAACTTACCCTTACTTTTCTTATTTATGAGAAGAGGCTTGTGCTCAGCAGTGGGACGTTAAGCAGATGATGATGATGATACTTACTTACTGATTATTTTTGTCTCCTCAGAATTTTCGAACCAAAATGCCTGGGCGAAGATATTATTCATTGAAGTAAGTTTTAATTATATAACAAGTACGTTCGTCCAAAACTTCAAAACGGCTGCTTCTATTTGCCTTATTCTTTTCTTATTGTATTAGTAATTGACAAGCCGAGGTCTTTATGAATTGTTTGAATTGTACGGACGAGTAAAATTTTTGAATATGAGTCAGACAAAAGACATTATGGTGAGGAGGGGGGGAGGGGGGAGTTCCCTACTTCACAGTATTCTTCTGGTGGCCATACCAATATACATTCTGGTGGCCATACCATTATACATTCAAATTTTAACGATCACCGCTTACGATTACTGGTGGTTTGGTGCAATGCAACCCAGCCTAAGACTGAAATTTTTTGTGTTACTGTTTTTCGTTCCTATTAAATAAAAAAAAATTTTTTTGAGAGACTTATTTATGAATTTAGGTTCAGTCCAACGGGCCCGCTTCTCTACGGCTACGCTTTTCGAGGGGATGATAATAAGGTGGCTGCCGCCACCACCACCACGAAGATTTACTTGTATAACGACTGCGATTACGTAAACTACTATTGTATGCGAGGCTTCTAGTAAGTGTTTTTTTTTTATTGTCTCTTTTTAGGGTTCCGTAGTAAACGAGGAACCCTTATAGTATCGCCATGACTGTCCGTCCGTCTGTCAGTAACTGTTACTACTAGATAGTTGTAAGCTGTATGAGTATATACATACCAATCACGGCAACAAAACGGTATAATTCATTTTTGGAAAATCTATTTAGGGTTCTGTACCTCGAAAGGAAAAGACGGAACTCTTATAGGATCACTTTGTTGTCCGTCCGTCCGTCCATCCGTCCGTCTGTCTGTCTGTCAAGTCAAATAAAAATATTTTTACGGAACCCTCGGTGCGCGAGGCCGACTCGCACTTGGCCGGTTTTTTTTTATGGTACCTCCCCTACATGTAAAGTAAGGATCCATTTTTTGCTCTTAGAACCCACCGGGTTGGCTATCGTTAGATAGCATGTTTATGAAGAATACTAGACGAAAGCCCGGCTTCGCTCGGGTGAAATAAATAAGAAAGAAATAAAGTAAACATTTATTCGTGACAGTTATCTTATGCAAACGACGAAAGAAATAGTGTACAAAAATGTATAAAATAAAAACATTACAACAACGGATTATGATGAAACTTCGTATAGAAATATAGTCTGTAGTCTGGATTAACATATGGAATTGGGAGTAAATGATTACGCTGACGACGTCACGGGCAAAGGCTAGTAGTATATTTGCAAGTTAATCCTAAGCATTTTTATAAGGGTAGTATTTAAAGGCACACAATAAATTTGACACCGTAATCAGTACTGATTTGTATAGCTAAAATACTAATCGTTCGTTAAAATTCAGTTCAGATGTGCAATTGTTAAATATAGATGTGCCAGTCAGTATTTTTGGTGCGAAGTCAGAGCTGCTAACGTGATCGAAAACCAATGAAGTTCGTGTATCTCCCTCTCTGTCCCACTTGCAAATTCGAGCGACACAGAGGGAAATACACGATATTCGTTCGTTTTCGTTTCGCGGTAGCAGCTCTCTATTCTCCGCCAAATTCTATTCAGTGGGGCCCTTTACACTCAATGTTATGTGTCAATATTATCGCGATTTTCAAAATTGTATGGGGTCTGTTACACGCTTAATATTGTCAAAATACTGGTGTGTCAATATTATCGTGGTTTTAAAAATCGTATGGATTTTTCTTCAATATTCATTAAACAGCACGTGATACGGATCGTGATATGAGTATATCACGTGATAATAATAACCATGTAACAGGCCCCTATGGATGTTGCTTCAATATTCAGTGTTTCGCGTGGTATAATAACAGTTGGTAATATTTTCTCCATTTAATGGAAGCTATTTAACAACTTGTTCCGTTTTGCCAAAGGTATTTCACATTCCGATACGCGCACTATCCAGGAATAGGAGCCGTCAGATCAAGGGCCTACCGCGATCTGAAAACGAAGTATTTCCCTCTCCACGCTCGAATATGCAAGTGCGACAGAGAGGCATATATATTTAGTTTTCGCACTGTGCACTGTGGTAGCACTTTAGTCCGAGCGCGGCGGACGGTTGAAGAAAGTCAAAGAACATTCCGTGTGTTGTCTGTCACACATATATTTTTTTAACTTCCCTTCGACCTATGAACTTGAAATTAGGTGATAATGTTTATTATGAAGTATATTTTACCAAAAATATCAATATATTGATAAATCACATTTATTTTTTAGTTGTACGGAACCCTCCGTGCGCGAGTCCGACGCACTTGGCCGGTTTTTCTTACATTTTTAATTTTATTTCTCATATAGTAAAATACCCTATTCGTTTTAAAGTTGACGCCTGACGGCCTACCGCGAACCAAAAACGAACTATCTTCCTCTCTGTCGTTCGAATATACATGTGCGAGAGAGAGGCAGATACTTCGTTTTCGGTTCGCGGTAGTGCCTCTAACGTCCGAGCGCGGCGAACGGCATGATCTGGAGGTCTACTCCGAAATTCAAAATCCTAACTTCGTATGGTGCCGTCCCTTTCACTCTCCAGTTATAGACAATATGATTGAAAGGGACGGCACCATACGAAGTTCGAATTTCGGAGTAGACCCCCAGTACCACTATTTTATAAGATAGAGCGAGATAGGGATAGAATTTTGCTGGACGTTTAAAAGCCATAAGTCACCTAGTAGTTTGTCACAACAAAATAGAGACGCAGCTTTAAGATGGCGGCCAGACTCAGCAAACATTCAAGTGGTGTCCTTTACACGATTAATATTATAACAATACTGAGGTGTCAATACTATCTTTTTTTTTTTTATTTGTATGGATTCTGCTTCAATATTCACGTGATACTTATCGTGATATGAATGTATCACATGATAATAATACCCATGTAACAGGCCCCATACATTCGCTTTGAAGGCAGTTGTGACAATCAGCCTAGCTAGCACGATAACTTATACCGTTACGTTTTATGTGACGTTTTAATACATTTCGCCCATATAACGTGACGGTATAAGTTAGCGTGCTAGCTAGGCTGATAGGTGTATAGAACGCTTGAAAACTACAAAAACAAAACGCTGCATACGCGGCTTGCCGAATCCACACAATGGGCGATGATGGCCCATCACCCAGAACGCAGCCCAGCGACCTGGCCAACACACCGGACGCAAACATAGTTTACAATTTCTGAACGTACCCGACCCGACGCTGTCAACCAACGAATTTAATATGGCCAACCTTTTGCCATAAAATTAACACTTTTTAATGCAAAATACGCGACAATCCGAATTTTGCGGAAACATATGTTCAACTCGAAATCGTTATTTTTATACGTTCTTCAATTTGAGACAGGTCTCGTTCGGGTCTACCGTACCCCTGCACGGAATTATTAATATAGATGAGCTATTTGCCATTTTTGGATTTTGCTATAAATTTGCGTGATATAAATACATATATAAACTATATTAATTTTTAAAGTGCTAATTTTTGTTGAAGTCCAGTTCCCCCGCCCTCTCCTCTCCAACCCGGGACCTCTAGCTTTGGAGGCAGTGTCACTACCAACTAGGTTAAACAGACCGACAACTATATCTTCAATATCGCGAAATTCGTGGGAAACAACATTCAATCCTTTCCCCAAAGGGCGGAACTTACGAAACTTGCGGAGTAATCGTAGAGGTAAACTTATCACAACTAGGTGCAAACTGCAAGCAATCCCATTTAAAAAGTCTACCAAAACTGCCTACCTCTCCTCCTTATTCTTATTTTTTCTTCCGGGTGGAAATTCCATTGTGGATACCACGGCACCACGGGGACAGTGCGGTGGTTATGTCGGACTTGCGCCGACTAATAACCCCCCGATCGTCCTCCTCAACTCACTCCGGGGGGCTCTGGGATCTCCTTCGGAACGCACCAGCGCCGCCCTAGAGTTTGTGAGTCCCACCATATGCTTTCATAGGCGATCACAGCCCCCAACTGTGACCGTCTTCGACCCCAAGGGCCCCCTTTTAGTCGCCTTCTACGACAGGCAGAGGATACCGTAGCCGTATTCTATGCCCCGGCTACAAGGCGACGTAATCAATCCTAAAATTTAAACCGTGATATCAGATCGCATGAAAGTGCTGAACGGAAAGTCCTTTTATAACAAGTTAAAACCGTGGCTGGTTGAAAATGCTCATTACAATATATCCGAATTTTGTGACATTTAACCAATCCATTATTTTAATTATTTTTTTATTTTATTTTAATTTGTAATTTAACTTTAACTGTAAGGGACTCTGATAAAATATAATGAAATTGGTAAAAATTTTAGACTTTTAAGTTTATTTATGAAAGTGGTATTATTTAATGTATTATTTGGAATTTATTATTGATGTATAAAATCATTATTAATAAATAAGTTGCTCAAGATCTCTTTATAGAGAATAAAATATTAACCCGTTCATGCACATACATTCACGATGCAGCAAAGTACGTCCGGACGTAGTCCGTTCTAGCCATTCTGGTTACGGAACCCTAAAAAAGAAACTGTCACACCTATCACTCGTTAGTAAGTAAAAAAGTAATGTAATGACATTATTACTTTCACTTTCAGCACCTCCAGCATTTGTGCGAAAACAATTTACAACACTTATGAGACCTTCCGCAGTTACTGCGAGTTAGATTACGTCAACTGCATGGAGAATTATGATCGTAAAGTACCTACAATTTTATAATCAGTTTCCGTCTAAAATCACTGACTGAACTTCTAATTCTGTAGAATGAACTGTCGCCTGCGGTGTTTCCGGAACGATACGACCTTCAAACCATCAAGAAAAGAGCGTACTCCCATCTTAAAGGCCGGCAACGCACTTAAAACCCCTCTGGTGTTGCGGGTGTCCATGGGCAACGCTAATCGCTTACCATCAGGCGATTCGTCTGCTCATAAGCCTCCTGTTTAAAAAAACCACAGTCGTCAACTACTCGTTAAAGGGAATTTCTATTCGTCTATGTTATCTGGCTAAATATGTTTTGTTTCTGGCTAGTTTTTTCCTCATTATTGTAGTAAATATAAGTATATTTGTGATTTTACTTTACTAGAAACTAAAAAGTTCCATTATAATTTATTCGGAAATAATTTTACAACTTTATTTAGCATCGTAAGGATAGTGTTTCAAGGTTCGTTTGGTTTGGTGCGTACGTGGTGTCTCGTACTACACATGAAATTTTTAACCATCATTTGATAAATATTCTATAAGAAACGTGATTTTGCCGTGTCCATTTGGTGAGATTTGCATATACGGCTATATGTTACACGGTAAAATGTAACCAAACCGACATAATGTGTTCGTATTAAAATTATTGTTGTTCAACTTGCTTATACAAAAATGGACTCCATTAAATATAGTTTTATTTATTTCACTCCGAAGTTCTATTAATTAGCGTACAGTCTACAGAAATGGTTGAGCAAAATAGACACAAGTTCCTTGATTGCACATAGAACCGATGGCCGTTGAAGTGGTGTGGTTTTATAGTGGCGGCCACGTACGTAGAACCAGGCACAAGATGGACTCCTTTCAAGCTGCTGAGTAAATAACTCTGGCCCTCGGTTTCACTCGGGTCGTGTGTTGGAGTTCCGAAGACCCGTGCCTGCCAGCTTTGTAATGCATTTATTTAGCTCTGCCTTCTCCGGCGAAGTAACCTTGGTGGCTCCACGTATTATTGCCATGAGCCGTAGAGTTTCATCGGATAGTTTGGACTTCGTGCCGCTGCGTTTCGTTTGACAATATTTTTATTTCCTCGCCCTTTAGCGCACCGGTTGTTGAGATTCCGTAGAGCCTCATCCAAGTCTTCAGTGGGTTCCAATGCTGTGAATCTTCATCTGAGCATCATTTGGAACTTTTCAGTTCCCGCACTGACTTGGAGTGGATTAGGTTAGAGAGTTGATTTCATCAGACGACATATTTTCAAGCCTGATATCGATATTCAACGAGTCTCGTAAAAGTTGACGGATATTATCTTGTATTTTGAAGATGGGCTGCATGAAACTATCTTTAATCGTATGCTGTGGTAGTTAAAATTTGAATGTATGGTCAGTTTGACATGTTTCTATGGGATGACAGCTGCGCGGCGCGGCGCCATATTTAACGTTGATCATCTGTCATCGTAGATTGGTGCAACCCAGCCTAAGTGAGAGTTTAGAAGCGTAATTTCTAGTCCCTTATTTCTAAAACTATTTTTTTTCTATACAAACATTGAACTGGTCGGTGGCAAGAAATCGTTCAGCCCGTCATGTATGATGGTAAACGGTGGCAGTCACCAATGAGACGCTTGTAATGCCAGGGGTGTCACATGCGCGTTGACGTCCCTTCAATAACTTATAAAATCGGGATAAACCTCGGCCGGGAAGACCGGGAACCGTACCGTACTCTACCTTTCCTGTTACTGATTAAAAAAAATATTTCACTAGTATAAAAAGCGACTACCTATTGGGCCCGATTTGACATTCAAAGAGTCACTTCTTCGGCATGTCACAGCGGAACCCACAATTTTATCACTATTTTCAAAATCAGAATGACAGAGTAAAAATAAGCAATATTTTAGTAAATGGAAGGCTGACTAGAATATCGCAGGAGAAGACTCTCCGTCATTGAGTCATCTGGAATGGAAGCTCTTGTTAATTTTCGTCTTTCTTGCAGTGTGGACGATTGCTCATATGGGGCCATGTCATAACGTATCGAGTTACCAAGCCTTCTCATGTAAGTAAATGACATACTCGTACATGATATTGGACTCGTGGTACTGAGCTGTCAAATGTAAAGAAACACAAACACTTTAAACTTTCGCGCTTTATACACATTCTTAAAGTATTTGGTTACAGGTCCAAAGGGAATCATCATCATCATCATCATGTCAGCCGAATGACATCCACTGCTTGACATAGGCCCCCCAAAGACTTCCACAATGACCGGTCCAAAGCGAATATTACTTATTTACCTAAATTACCGATTTTTATAAATGTTTATGGAGTAGAAAGAAGAAGAAAGAAGAAAAACCATTTATTCCATAAAGCACACAGAACAGGACTTAAAGATAAATAAAAATAAATGAAAAACGATAACATGAAGACGCACAGAGGTGTGCACAATGGGTCCAGCAATGTGTGCGATAAAGAAAAGGCTGCGACTCAGCATGTGTTGCTATTCGCAGGTCGTGCGAACTGCAACGCTGTTATTCTGCCACAGCCTATGAGTCTAAATCGAAGTCGAGTCAGTTGTCATAGCGCCATGCAATTAATGTTGTTGACTTTTTTGAAAATACCAGAGTATACCTGTTTCTAAACTTTTCCGAAAGGATTGAATAGAATTTAAAAAACAAAATAAAAGTCAGTCGGAGAATAATGAAATATAAATGTATATGTAAATAAATAAATGAATGTAAAGCCCAATAATAATAAATTAGTTAAATGGTGTGTATAATATATCTCCGTTGACAACTTGCTGGGTTGTAATTAAGTTATACTGTACGTATACAAATATTTTAAGAATGAAAAAATATCTTTATAATTCTCAAACCTGCTCACCATATTTCGCGAGAATCGGTTGAGAAATGCGGCCTGTAGAGAGAACAGCCGGAGATCTTGAATCCGGAGAGCTGCCAGACATCATAATCAGCATCATCATATCAACAAAAGGACGTCCACTGCTGCTCACACGACTCCCCCAAAGAGTAAATAATATATAATATTTTATACCTTGTCGGTGGCAAACAAGCATACGGCCCGCCTGATGGTAAGCAGTCATCGCAGCCTATTGAAAACCGCGTTGCCGCTCCCTTAAAAAATTATACACTCCTTTCTTGAAGAACCTTCTGCTGTAGTCTCTCGGGAAAACATCGGCTGGAAATTCACCTGAAACCTTACCGTACGCGACCATTTAGGTTCTAAGGTGTGAGGATGAATGCCCTGCTGACGGTGAGCGGGGCGGGAGAAAGTAGTCATCGGCATCATGGCAAATAGTTGATATCATTTGTAAATTTCAGTTATTTTGTTTCAGACTATGCATATTCGATTTGGGACGACCAGCAATTGGAGGAGCTTTATGTTCTGCCTTCAATTTAAGCAAAACACACAGTTTGTAATGCTACCAATAAATTATAGTATATTATTGCCACTTAAATATTATTGTTTTGTGTCCAAACTCTACTGTACTGCCATGCTTTCTGTTCCATTTAGTCTAAAAATATGGGTACAACAAGTTTTTAGCACGAGCTTGGGAAATAATATAAAAAAAAGTATTCGCATATGGGTGAGGACCAAATTTTTAGACCATCGTTAAAGCATTTAATTCGCCTACAATTAAATTGATTCCGTTGTGACACGAAAGCTACCCATATAAATGGTATGACAAATTTTCGTGTCACAACGGAAACAATTAAATTATAGGCAAATTAAATGCCTTATGATGATCCAAAAACTTTGTCCTCAACCATATTGACTTGTTCTAGCTCGGTCAGGAAAAACTTGTCTCCACAATCAAAAAGCCTTAATTTAACGTTTGTTTATTTGTTAGTTCATTAGTTTGTTGCTTTGTTCCTTGTATTATTATTGTATTTCTTCCTTCTCGTAAAAAAATGTTTGTGTTAATGTAATTCATATTTAGCCTTTGTATTCCGTTTACATTCATAATCGTATTTTTTATACATATTTCAGCCATGTTTTACAGAGTAAACAATTTGTAAAATTATCTTTTATTCAGATGTTTATATTTTTCTGTACTATTATGTGCTGTATGTATCCCAATATATGGTACGACTCTTCCCTGGTGAATTTTTCGCTTCGAGCCTAAGGCTGGGTTGCACCGACTTACGATCACAGACTGATCAACGTTAAATATGGCGCCGGCAGCTGTCATCCCATAGAAACTTGTCAAACTTTCCATAGACTGAAATTTTAACGAACACAGCTTACGATTACAGACGGTTCGGTGCAACCCAGCCTTAATCTTTCAAACAAAGGCCATTGTCTCTATTATCGCAAAGTCGCTAGCTACCTAGTTAGCACGTGCCAGTACAGCATTCATATTAAAAAACAACCGGTGTCGTCATAGTATTAAGGTTCAAATTTAATGTCACTGATATTCTAGATATTACGTTTTGGTAGTGTAGGACGATAGACCGCCCCGAAGCGATACGGCACTCATATTATTTTGATACTTGGTGTGGTGTAATAATGAAACACGGTTATTTATGATCAAGCGTTGTATATATGTTATATAAAAAAATCTAACGTAACAATGTAAATTTAAGATTAAAAAGTTTAACATAGGTACAATCAACATTTTTCCGTGTAGGTATTGTTGTGTACTCTGTTCTGTAGTATAAGATACTCTGTTGACAACGTTGGCATATAGGGTCTCTTGTCTGTGGCTTATGCGAAACTGGAAGACGTATTGTGATATGTGATTGTATTGTGGAAAATAAAAGTAATTCTAAAGTAAAACATACGTTTAATTAATAAACTCAAAACTGGCGACGAGATCGAAGCATCATGGCGTTAATTGGAAATATCGAGCATTTCGACCCGGATACACAGGAGTTTAAGGACTATAGTGAACGCATGGAGCAGTTCATGATTGTCAATCAAGTGGATGCTAACATGAAAGTGGCAATGCTTATAACCTTAATTGGACCAGATACGTATAACGTTTTAAAGAACCTTGTATCGCCTGCAAAACCTTCAACAATGACTTATGAGCAGTTAATTGAAGCGCTTACGCAGCATTATGTAGTAAAGAAGTCTGCAGTTGCCGGCCGATACGAGTTCTACGCGTGTAAACAAAAGGAAGGACAAAGTGTGAACGATTTTGTCGTTCAGATTAAGAGAAAAGCAGCTTTCTGTAACTTCGGAACCTTTTTAAATGAAGCGTTAAGAGATAGGTTAGTTTGCGGATTAATGAAGGAACAATTAATTCAAAAATTATTGACGATCGGCGACAGTCTCTCTTTTGATCAGGCTGTAAAAGTCGCCACAGCTTACGAAAGTGCCGAGAAAGAAATGAGGAAAATCCAACCAGAAATGGGATTGCAAATGGTACAGAAGCTGCCAGGTAGACGGCCTCCATTGCGAGTGCAGGAACAGGCTCGTGGTTCACGTTCACAGAACACGGCAAGTAAAATTGAGTGCACCAGATGTGGAGGAACCCATTCCTCAGACAAGTGTTTTAAAAAGGGGTGGACATGCTATAATTGCAATCGTCAGGGTCATCTAGCAACTAAATGCTATTTCCGGCTTAAGCAGCTAACTGAACAAGAGAATACTGAAGAACAACAAGATTCAGAAGAAATTATCTTGGGCAGTATTCAACAAATAACTGATGGAGGAGACGCGGCTGCCTGGATGCCCTTGTGACTACAAAATGGGAAATCTCTTAAAATGCAAGTGGACACGGGAGCATGCAAATCCGTTATGCATATAAGAGATTATAAAAAATACTTTTCCAAAAGTGATTTAAGAAAGTGTGATTATAAATTAAAATCAGTGTCTGGTGAAATTTTGAAAGTTGTAGGAGCTATTAAGGTATGGGTGAGTAATCAGAAAAAGGAGTTGTATTTGGTAGTGATTGACTGTGAAAAGTACTTTGAACCCTTAATAGGCAGAAATTGGCTAAAAGTGTTATTTCCTAAGTGGCAAAAGTGTTTTGACATAAGGCATGTTAAAGATAGATCAGAAGAAGATGGTCTAAAAAAGAAGTTAATATTAGAGGTAAAGGAAAACTATAAAAAAGTTTTTGAGAAAGACCGGTCATCTCATATTGTCAATATGAAAGCTAGTTTGAAACTTAAATCAGGAGCTGAACCAGTCTTTCACAAAGCTTACACTATTCCATATTCAAAAAAGGAGGAAGTAGAAAAAGAACTGATAAATCTTGAAAAGGCAGGAATTATAGAAAAAGTCAGACATAGTAAATGGGCCAGTCCTATAGTATTGGCTCAGAGAGGTGACAAGAAGTTGCGGGTCTGTGTTGACTATAAGGTCACACTTAACCGAGTTTTGGACACTGAACACTATCCTTTGCCAATACCAGAGGACATTTTCACTGCGCTAAGTGGGGGTACAGTTTTTTGTGTTTTAGACTTAACTGGAGCATATCAACAATTGTTATTGGAAGAGTCAGCCCGGGAATATATGACAATAAATACCCATTTAGGATTGTTCAGGCCAAATAGGTTGCAATTTGGTATATCTAGTGGACCTTCAGTATTTCAGTGTGCCATGGATCAAATTTTACAAGGACTAAATAATGTCAAATGTTTCATAGATGATGTAGGTAGTAATAAAAGGAAGTAATATTTTAGACTGCTACGAGCATTTGATACAAGTATTAGACAGGTTGAAAAATTATAATGTAAGAGTAAATTTAGATAAATGTCAATTTTTTTGTACTGAAATTAAATTTCTAGATCATACAATTTGTAAAGATGGAATAAAACCTCTACCAGAAAAAGTGGACGCTATTATAAAAGCTCCAGCTCCTAAAACAATTACATAGTTACAAGCTTATCTTGGACTTCTGAATTATTATTGTAAATTTTTACCAAGATTGTCAGAATTATTATCACCACTTCATAAATCATTAAAAAATAATAGCACATTTATGTGGTCAAAAGAGTGTGAGAGGGCATTTGAAGGTAGCAAACAATTGTTGATAAATAATCAGTTATTAGTTCATTATGATTGCAGTAAAGAATTATATTTGACCACAGATGCTAGTGAATATGGGGTTGGGTGTGTACTTAGTCATAAAATAGACGGGGAACCCATCAGTTTTGCATCAGGAACTTTAAGTAAGGCTCAAAAGAACTATTCACAAGTTGAAAAAGAAGCTTTGGCTATAGTTTTTGCAATTCAAAAATATCATAAATTCCTGTATGGTCGTAAGTTTATAGTGGTCACAGACCATCAGCCTTTAAAATTCATTCTAGACCCTCTCAAACGGATACCTGTAACTGCAAATGCTAGATTACAAAGGTGGGCTCTCCTTCTATCTGGATACACATATGATATTGTTTATCGAAAAGGCACCTTATTAGGTAATGCAGATGCTTTGTCTCGGCTACCATTGCCGGAGTTAGCTGATGTAACAGACACTGTAAATTTTCTTAGTTTTACAGAAGACCCCCCTTTAGACTTTAAAGATATTGCTTTCTATACCCGAACAGATCCAATTTTATGCAAAGTTTATGAGTTTGTAAGTTCTGGTTGGCCAAATAATGTGAGTCAAGATATAAAACCATATTTTTTAAAGCGGGCTGAGTTATGTATAGAGCAAAAATGTTTATCGTGGGGCAGTCGAGTAATTATACCAGCTAAGCTAAGGTCAAAAGTATTAAGTATGTTTCATGAATCTCATCAAGGTATGGTGCAGTCTAAAGTGTTAATGAGGGAATATTGTTGGTGGCCGAATTTAGGATTGGATATAGAAAAAGTTATACAAGCTTGTGATATTTGTCAGGCTACTAGGAATTTTACAAAGGGATGCCCACTTATTAAATGGAATAATAGTGAATATAATTTCGAAAGAGTACATGTGGATTTTTTCCATATAGGATCTATTACATACTTTTTAATTGTGGATGCAAGGTCTAAATGGTTAGATGTACATATTATGCAGAGTACTACTGCATCTCAAGTCATTGAAAAATTATGTAAAACTTTTGCATTCATTGGTATTCCAGCTACTTTGGCTAGTGATAATGGCCCTCCATTTAATTCCACAGAGTTCGTTAATTTTCTGAAAGTTAATGGGTGTGAAGCAGTGAAAACTCCACCCTATCATCCTGAGTCTAATGGATTGGCGGAGAGGACAGTGCAAACTGTTAAAAATTGTCTAAGTAGATTAAAAAAAGAGAATTCAACATTGAGCCCAGAGGTACTTTTACAAAACTTTCTTTTTACTTACAGAAATTCACCAAACTCGATGGGCATGTCACCTAATGAAATATTGTTTAAACAAAAACCTCGAACTAGATTGGATTTGACGAAACCATATAATGTAATCTCAAAAAGAATTTGTAAAGGAACGGGAGAAAAGATAAGATTGTTTAATGAGGGTGACCTGGTATGGTGTAAAAATCTTAGAAGTGGGAAAGGATGGATAAAGGGAAAAATTATTGAGAAGTTAAGCGAGGTCAGATATATGGTAATGGTGGAGGGAATAAATAAGCATTATCATGCTTCTTCCCTCAGACCTTGTATAAATAAGTGTAATCTGGATTATGAAACTGAGTTTCATAATGGATCTGAGCTGGTGAAAGAAACCTTGAGAGATGAATCCGTACCAGTAGACAAGGAAATGTCTCCAATAACTGTAGGTTTAGACAGTTCAAACATAGAGAATAGTAACTTGAGTGAAGATTTAAATGATAGGGAAGAAAGAGAGTGTCTTGGTAATAGGAATGGAACTGGTAGTGGTCTACTGGAGGATTCAAATGGTAGGTCTCCCTCACCAGGTCTAAGGAGATCCACTAGAATAAGAAAATGCCCTGAACGATTAGATTTATAAAAAATAGTACATAAGTTACATCTTAGTTCATCTGGATACAGTATTTCCTACGTTTGTAATTTAGTTTAAATTGAGCTTTTTAAAGGGGACGAATGTTGTGTACTCTGTTCTGTAGTATAAGATACTCTGTTGACAACGTTGGCATATAGGGTCTCTTGTCTGTGGCTTATGCGAAACTGGAAGACGTATTGTGATATGTGATTGTATTGTGGAAAATAAAAGTAATTCTAAAGTAAAACATACGTTTAATTAATAAACTCAAAAGGTATATAAACAGTTATACGTACTACTAGATAAAATCGTGACATAATAAATCAGATATTATCAATTTCTTTCTTAAAACTATAAACCTTCAACAATCAAAAAAAAATACATCAAGTGAAAATGTTTTTTGCTGCAAATAAAGTTGGGATAGCAATAAACAGACAGCAAAATTAAATAAAAACACTAAATAAAATTAAATAAATAATTCTCTTAAAATTACCTAAAAAAATACTTTTAACAATTATAAATGATATGTCATGGTCACTATGCGTCGGCGTCAAATTCACAGTATCGTTATTTTAAAGACAAGAAGAAATAACAATGCTTGCAGCTGCATCTTTGTAAATTATTACATTTACCACCGCAAGGTAATAATTTAAATAAAACAATATAATAAATAACCACGTGTCATTTTTAACACCACACTAAGCATCAAAATAATATGAGTACCGTATCCCTTCGGGGCGGTCTATCGTCTTACACTACCAAAACGTAATATCTAGAATATCAGTGACATTAAATTTGAACCTTAATACTATGACGATACCGGTTTGTTTTTCAATATGAATGTTTTACTGGCACGTGCTAACTAGGTAGCTAGCGGCTTTGCGATAATAGAGACAATGGCCTTTGTTTGAAAAATTAAGGCTCGAAGCGAAAAATTCACCTGGGAAGAGACGTACTATAAACAAAGCTGCATCAGTATGACCACAAAAGTAGCAACAATCATCTGACAGGGATGCAGTGGCCATTGATGGTGGTGGATACCCTCGTCGGTGGCAAATAAGCTTAAGCAAACTATAGCTTAATAACTTCATTAGCTCTTGTCGGTGGAGCAATCTCCATGTATTTCTTACCTCGGTCTTTCTTTTAAAAGCCTGATACGACACAATGTTAACTTCTTCTTTAATTAGGTAAATATTTTACTTCTTGGTCTCTCTCTGTTCCGCATTTCTTCTACTTTCCCTGCCACAATAATTTTGACATATTCATCGTGTCGTAAAAGGTGTCCAAGCATCTTTCCTCTTCTGTTTCAATGGTCTTTGAACAAGGATGTTTTAGATGCCGCAAAACTCAAATAATTTCATGGAAAACCTAAGCCAAGTCCAAGTAAAACTTAAGTAAAGAAAACGATAAAACTTTGTGGCCAATCCGCGTCTTGACATAGTAAGAAAACATAAAAATATGAATCTACCCTCACCAGGGACAGACGAGGATTTTCTGTCTCGAAGTGTTACTATAAAAACTCACATTTTAAATTGTCTCCCAGACTTACCTATCAGGGTGAATGTTTTTTTTTTTGGTTTCAGTTATGGCGAATTTACTTATATGAAATGAAAATATATTTTAAGCAGAAGTACTGCCGCAGGCTTTCTTTATAATAAATATAACTATTGTGTGGTTCAAAACGTTACGTTTTTAAATTTTCGCTGCGCGGCAGTAATTTTTTTTTTTCTATAGCGATTATGGCCAGTGACCAATTTTTCAACCGACTTCAAAAAAGGGACTCAGAGCTGTGTCATTTATAAACCAATTTGGAAATTATTATTTTTGAGAGGATGTACCTCCTAATTGGTCACATGTCTTGTAATCTTCGAGATTACAATATATGTTACCAATTAGAATAAAAATCTACGAGAAATCGAAGGAATATACTGGCACATCTATGAAGATTTCGGTGTTTTTTAATGGTAGTTGGAGGAGGAGTTTTCAATCTGCATTTTTATTTTATTTTACTTGTTAATAACCTACTTGTTTGTCGACCTATTTAGCCTAAAAGTAATTGGTGGTGACACTGATTATGAAGCTGGAGGTCCCGGGTTCGGATCCCAGTAAGGACATTTCTTTCTATGGTGATCAAAAACAAATTGAACTAGTCCCATAGTAAGCTCAACAAGGCTTGTGTTATGGGTACTAGGCGACGATATATTTAATAGATATATACTTAAATTTAAAGAAAACGTCGAAGTCTTAGGAACTAATACTTTTGCCCAGCATATAAACAAGCGCCCTTACCAGGATTCGAACCCAGGACCTTCAGCTTCGTAGGCACTATCAGTACCAACTAGGCTAAACTATTTATTTAATGATCCGCGTCGTACGGCCCGCCATCGATAAATTTCCCACGAACTAGTGAGATGTATCCATGGTAACACCGCAGTGGAGATGAAACCGTGACGCTAGGGGCTACTTCGTGTCCCAAACTCCGGCTTTGGAAGCGGGCGGGGTCCAAAATAGATATTTCACCGAACAACTAAAAGGAATCAGATATTTCTGCAGTTTCAGGGTTTTAAGTATAGATAATCGTCAAAATGCTATCTAAATCTTGAGGTCTAATCACTATGGCTATCGAAATCAGTCGTCAACTGATTAGTAATATTGATTATCATAGGTGGTATCTACCAGCCAGTTGCAAAATAGTTTTGAATACTTACTAGGTACGTTTGTGACAGATGTGGCCGATTCTTTAGCGTATGACGTTTGAAATTGTGTGTAGCCACACAATATTCAAAACTTCATGCGCTGCGTTGAGCAATAGTGACGAAAATGATCAGCAAGCAACCTTGCGGGTAGGGCACGGGCCCACAGTGATGTACGTGCCGCTGCCGGAACAAGTGCTCATGATTAAGAACCATGTGTTTACACACACACATGGTTCTTCTTGGACAAATAAACTTTGTATAGGGCCTTGTATTTTAGGTTATATTAGGTTTGTTTTATCATTATCCTGAAGAGTTAACATAAGAGTTTCTGAGAAAAATTACTTAGGGAATTATGATTATGACATTACAATTATGGGAAAATAGAATATATGGATTTTATTAGTAACCCCTAAATAACAGTGTCCACATACCTATTTAAGCTATGTTAAAAGCCTCTACACAGCGATCGCCATCACGCGCCATTCATCATTCGCATGTCCTTTTCCCATTTCCTTGGGATCGACCTAGCAATTATTTTTCTTCTATACCTCTCTATCGCCCGTCATCTCGATAGTCACATCCTTCCCCTTCATATCGCCTCTCGCGCAATTAATCCTCCTTTTCCTATGCCTACTCCTCTTACATCCCTCCACATTCATGCCTAATACCATTCTTGTCACATGACTTTCATCCCTCCGCATAACATGCCCATACCACCGCCACCGTAGACGATTAGCTCTCAACTTATCATTTATGGGTGCGTCTTTTAGGCTTCCTCTTATATACTCGTTCCTTATCTGATCCATTCTTGTTATGTCACTCATCCATCTCAACATTGTCATCTCTGTAACATGCAATCTCTTTTCATCCGTCACCTTTGCGGCCCAACATTCCGATCCATACATCACGACAGGTCTTACAATGGTCCCCCAATATTATATATATCTCTACCAGTCGAATACGGTAAGTTCAATAGAGATGGATTTATTCAAAAGATGTTAAACATTTCAGTTTTTTTAAATCGCTATTCGCACCTTCTTTACGCCGCCGCGTGTTCTGAATTCAACAAAGGCCTTATTCTAGGCTTCTCGGCAATCTTTTACACTTTAGCTCAACCCCCGGGAACTAAGATTTTTCTTTAATATCCGCGCGGACTGAATAGGTGTTCAGGGTTGAAATCAGGTGTTTTCACGCTGTCAGGGAAAGTCTCATAGAACTAAGTTGTTTCTTATTATTTTCTTTGTTAGGAAGGCTTTTAGGGTTTCGCGTTAAACAAGGAATCCTTATAAGTTTACCATGTCCGCCCGTCCGTCCGTCTGTCCATGGCTTAGTTAAGTAACCGTTACTACTAGAAAGCTGTAATTTATTATTATTATTATTATTCTATCATTTTAGACTGGCAGCTCGCGCTGGTAAGTCTAAATCATAGTTCACTAAGCACTAATATAATTCACTGCTTTAGATAGTTTGTCAAGTCTATTTTTAAACTGATCAACACTGTTGGAGTTCACAACTTGGGAGGGTAATTTATTCCAAGTATTAACAATTCGGTTCGCAATAAAGTTTTTGCCGTTACTCGTATTTGTATTATGTCTTGTTTGTGTTAGTTTATAATTGTGTCCTCTTGTGCGCGTGTTTAGATGTCGAGTGAACAAGTCGGTCAGTTCTGGACAGTCGTAATAGCCGTTTAGAATTTTAAAAGTCTCAATCATGTCCCCACGTTGGCGCCTCGTTTGCAGTGTTGTTAGGCCTAGCTTTTTTAGTCTATCCTCATATGATAGCGTCTTTAGCTGTGCGGCAATTTTGGTGAATTTGCGCTGTACTCGTTCAATCATTTTTATGTCTTTTTTGAAGTATGGATTCCATATTGGAAAGCCATATTCAAGCTTTTACTACATTTCATATGAAATGAAATGTAGTAAAGTAGTTCCAATTTTCAAATCAGGTCATAGAGATAATCCTTCTGATTATCGTCCAGTTTCTATCCTACCTGCGTTTAGCAAAATATTCGAAAAAATAATGCTTACGCAATTGGTTTCTCACTTTAACTCTCACAATATTTTGCACGCACAGCAGTTCGGCTTCACGAAGGGTAGGTCAACTACTGATGCAGGTGCAAGTTTATTAAAATTTATTTTGCAGTCTTGGGAAGAGTCGCACGACGCCATCGGAGTGTTCTGTGACCTTTCCAAGGCTTTTGATTGTGTAGATCATGGTACTTTAATTTGTAAACTTAAGTTTTATGGCATCAGAGGGCATGCATTAGATCTCATGAAGTCATATTTAACACAGAGAAATCAAAAGGTAGCGATAAATAAAGCCATTTCGTCAGAGACAGTGGTAGAGATGGGAGTACCTCAGGGGTCTATTCTAGGTCCGTTCCTGTTCCTTGTTTATGTAAATGATCTGCCATATATGGTAAGCCGACGATCAGGCATTGTAATGTTCGCAGACGACACCTCATTACTGTTCAAGGTAAATAGGAGAGATACTGAACTCATTGAACCAAATAATACCCTCTCCATGATATCTGACTGGTTTGCTGCCAATAACTTAGTATTGAACCCGAAAAAAAAACCAAATGTATGAAATTCTCTCTAGCGAACTCATCAAACAGAAACTTAGATACAAATATTAAACTTAATGGTCAAACATTAGAATTTGTTACTTCTACTGTATTCTTAGGTATTACATTGGACTCAAAATTGCAGTGGGGTTCCCATATAACAGCGATAGGAAGTAGGTTGAGCTCTGCTGCATTTGCAGTCAGGAGAATAAGGCAGCTTACCAATGTGGCAACGGCACGGTTAGTTTACTTTGCTTATTTTAATAGTATAATTACTTATGGCCTTATCTTATGGGGATCAGTTGCAGATATTGAAACTGTTTTTATTTTGCAAAAAAGGGCTATCCGAGCAATTTATAACTTGGGGTCGCGTGATTCATTAAGAGAATTTTTCAAAGAAATAGATATTCTAACCCTGCCGTCCCTATACATATTTGAAATAATAATGTATGTTAGGAAGAATTTGGGCAATTTTCCAACGAACGCTGATAAACCAATAGCCACGAGAAATACTGGGAAACTGAAAATAACCTTCTATAGACTAGTAAAGGCGAAAAAGTCGTTCTTGGGAAATTGTATCAAATTCTACAATAAAATTCCTAAACACATTACTGAACTTAGCAATTCTAAATTCAAATCTGTAGTAAAACAAACACTTATTTCAAGAGCATATTATAAGATAAACGATTACATCATGGATAGGGATGTGTGGCAGTGATAGCGTCCTGCACGGGTAATCTATCGCGAAAATATATTTTCTACTATAGCATTGTTTTTTAAGTTATTTTGTAGTAATGTAATTTTATATTTAACTATATAATGTATATTGTTTTGAAAAAATGACACCTCGCCGAGTTTCTTACGCCGGCTCTTCTCGTGGCAGAGGTATATTTTTCCGAACCGGTGGTAGTTTATTGACGTTCATAGGTGCATGTAATATGCCTAATTTCAAGAATTAAAAAAAAAAAAAAGCATAGGTCGTATATACGTTTTGTAGATCTTTAGCATTGTTTCAGGAGTAATTATGCGAATGGCTCGTCTAATTATGTAGATGATAGAGTTTGCTTTTTTTACCATTTGCGTAATGTGGGGTTCCCACTTAAGGTCATCGGATATAAGGACTCCCAGATCTTGTTGAGTGGTAACTCCTGCCAACTGTGTGTTATTTAAAACGTATGACAACTTTAGGTTCTTTTTATGCATGTGAAGGACTGTGCATTTTGCTATTTTTTTCATTGAGGTTTATAAGCCACTCCAGGCACCAGTCTCTAATCCTATTCAGGTCTGACTGTAGTTTGCTGTGTTCTTTAAGGGGGTTCACAAAGAAATTGGAGTCATCTGCGAAGAAGATAAAGTTGACTCAATGGTGGTTTGGAGGTCAGTGACAAAAATGCTGAACATGGTGGTTGAGATACACCGCTCCATACATCAAATTCTTTTGAAACACTGTCAGCGATTCGTACTCTAAATTTTCTGTCCTTTAGAAATGATTCTATCCATTGCAGAAGGTTTCCTCTTATGCCAAAGTGCTCGAGTTTGGTGAGAAGTCTACGATGTGGCACTCGGTCGAAGGCTTTTTCATAGTCTAGATATACAACGTCGACCGGTTCAGCGTTATCCAGATGATTTGACCAGACCTTGACACAGGCCAGTAAATTTGTGACAGTTGATCTTTTTCGCATAAAGCCATGCTGTTGGTCGACAATGATGTGATTACTATCTAGGAATTGCCTGATTTCGTCATTGATAATAGCCTCCATTAGTTTAACGGCAAGGCAGGTTAGACTGATTGGCCTGTAATTATTGGGGTTAAGTTTATCTCCCTTTTTGTAGATGGGTGTTACCAAGGCATTTTTCCACTTCTGGGGCACGGTTGACGAGTGAAATGACTCTTTCATTATATAAGTAAGTGGTGAAAGGATGGCTTTATATTTCTTGAGCACGACCGCCGGGATTCCGTCGGGGCCCATGGACGTATCTTCACGTAGCTTCTTTAGTTTGTTCCAAACTTTTTCTTCCGTGATAGTGACGTCACATAAGGAGTCTTGGATTCGAGGAGGTTTAATAAGAGGAATCGTGTCGTCAGGCTCTTTAACGTAGTTGGCTTCAAATCGTTTGGCAAGGGCGTTCGCGATGTCAACCTCATTTATTACAGTGTCGTCTCCATCATGCATGACACGTGGAACTGAAACTTTCGAGCATAATTGTTTTCTAATATAGGCGTAAAAGGATTTGGCGAGGTTTATAATGCGGCTTTCATATTCAGCTCTAGAGCGTCTAGTTAATTTTAAAACTGTGTTGTTGAGTTTCCTGTAATGCTTATAATCTTCTCTGCATCCCGTAAGTAGGTATTTGTCCCATGACTTTTGTTTATCTTCTATTTTTTGCAGGATGTTTTTGTTGATCCATGGTTTGAGTGAAGGCTTGCGTGGTGGTCTCGTGTTTGGTGTATTCTTGTTTGTGACTTCAAGGACGGTGGATTCAAAAGCTTCCCATTTGCCGTTCGTTGTGTTGTGCGTACGTACTAAATTTAAAAGGTTGCATTCATACAAATTTAAATCTATATTATCGGTATCCGATTTAAAGTAATTTTTTCTACTTGCTTTGGTAACTTTGTTAGAAATAATGATGTTTTCCAACTGCATTGTTAGCAGCAAAAAATCATGATCTGATTTATCCACGGGTGGTTGGTGGTCAATTGCAGTAATAAGGTTTTCGTCGTTCGTCATTACCAGGTCGATAAGTGAAGATTGGTTTCCCTGCCGGTGTCGGGTGGGTTTGGCTACGATTTGATATAGATTGCTTTGTACAAACATCTCTTCAAACTCATACTCTCTTCTATTTTCACTATGTTGAATATTTGTTAATGGCCAGGTTATCTCGCGATAGTTGAAATCTCCAATGATGATGACGTTCTGCGATGTGGAGGCAGTGGTAATGGCCGTTAGCAATAGTTTCTCTTCATTGATACAATAATCCTCTGGTCTGTAGATGCATGCGAATAAGAAAGGATACTGGTTTAAAGTTATGTCCAACCATAGTGTATCTATAGACCGGAGGCAAGAGTAGCTGGTATTTAACTTTGCTAGTATATTTAATCCACATACCTCTTGGGCCACGTATACAGCTACACCTCCGCCTCTTCGGTCACAACGGTCCTTTCTGTACAGATCATAACCTGGGATACTCACCAGGTTGTTAGGAATATTCACATTAAACCAAGTTTCAGTCACAGCTATGATAATCGGTTTGGGTTTGCACATTAGAACACGAGCATGGAATAAGTCGAATTTGGGTAACGATGATCCTAAGTTAGTATATATAATAAGATTGTTTATGATAGGTAAGTTTGAACTGCTTTGTTTGTATGTTGTTATAGTCCCGTGGGTTGGTTGGCTTGGTTTTTTGGTAAGGTGATTATTTTAGGACAGCCATTTATAAATTTAATAGTTCGAGTTTGTTCTCCTTCTTTAACACATTCTTTCAATTCTGAACGCAGCATTTTTAAATATTCTTGTTGTGCAGGTGTTTGGTCTGATTTGATGTTCTTGCCATTGCAGAACTTGCCCTTGTTTTTGAGAATCTTAATTGCGTCGTATTTGTTGTTACATTATTTTAGTGGGTCTGGGTTTGGATGAAACGTTTCCTGGACGTCCGAGACGCACGACCTTGACCCCGGCCATCTTGATCTCGCCAGCAATAGTAGCTACAATTTTCTGACATTCATTCACATCATGCCGGTTCCTCTCTTCCGGTTGGTCTGAGGTGCTTTACGGTACATTGCAGATTATAACATTTTTAGCCAGTTTTTTTCGCTCAATCAACTCTTGAAGGACCTCTTCCCGGCTTGCAATATCATTGCGCCTTTTTAGGTCTTTCACCAGTTTCTGGAGCTGTTGTATTGACTGCAGGATGCGTGGTAGCTCACGCATAGCTTTTTAGCAATCCGTGCACAAGAATTGAACCACTCTTTGAATTGTTTTAAGTTCGAACACGCGCACTTCCGTTGGCGAGAGACCTGCGCATTCCTGGCATAATTTAGTCGAACAAGAGTCGCAACTAATGACGATATATTTAGCACCACTTGATTTACCGCAGTTTGTACACTTCATGATTGTTTTGGAGAATATTTAAATGAGATTAATTCACTACAGGCGATTTCTTCGTTATAAATGGAAGTTGGGGGTAGGAAGATACACTTTTCTAAGGTTTATACGTAAATTATCGCTGTTTTGGTATTATTTTGCTGGGATAACACTGTTGTCCACGGATTTTACGGTATTTTGTAGGAATAAGCCAGTATTTTGCATAAACAGTCACTTTTACTAATATTAAAACACAGAGCACAAAAAGAGCTTGCGATCACGTTCGCGCCGAACTACCCTACCCTCATTTGGTATGGGTATACATATCAATCACGCGAACAAAACGGTATAATATTTTTTTTTTCTTATACCTCCCCTACACGTAAAGTGGAGATGCATTTTTTTATAGCAAAGCCGATAATTTTGGGTATCATTAGAGAGCTCGTTAAAAATAATATTGTAAGCTTTGTATAAAAAAATTTTGATTAGGCTATTCTTTTGCGTGATATTAATTTTTAAAGTTAAACGCTTTAAAAATCCCTATTCTAATCCAGAACTAAGTAGCAAAACATACAAATTTTTATTTATTTTATATTTCACCCAGATGCTGTATGTAAGTAGTTTCTTTGTCATATTTATATTCACCCTATTTTTCTATTATTGTCATTTACTATTTTTATGTGAAATCTCGTTTATTATGTTGAAGGTATTTTATGTAATATATTTGTATGGCGTTCCATGAGTCACCGACGTTACTGGCTGAAAATCAGCGCTGTTGGTGTCCGGCACCTCAGCATAATGCTGAGCCAGTGTCCATTTCACTGCCGCGGAGACACACGTTATATGTATTTTATGTGTACCTACGTTTTGATTTTCTGTTCTATTTTTTTTGTCATGTATGTGAGTCTTCTGTGTGTCTGTGAATAAATGTTTCTTTAATAATAAATGAAATAAATGAACTTTATTCTTCAAATAGGCCGCAATGACACTTTTACAAGTCAAAATCTACTAGCGTTTCTGCAAAAGAAGACCACTGCCGAGAAGAAACGCCGAATGTAACTCGACAGTCAGTCATTTTTTCCAAAAAATATGCTTATTTCAATGATAATACTTAACCTATTTAATATAAATAAATCTGAGTATGGAAACAAAAGAGGAAAAAATATTTACAAGAAGACAATATGTGTTTACTAATTTACTAGACGTGGTACAATGAAAATATACATAATGTCTCTGGTTTGGCGCATTTCTGTCAGTTAGGTAGTCCTCGACCCTGTAATAAGCTTTTCTTTCTATTAGTTAATTATTATGTCACAAAAGTAATTTACTCATAATGAAATCTCTTCTCCACTCGAAAGCAGATTACATAAAACAAGGGTCCTAAATTGTGCCCGTTTGCTGTCTAGTGACCCGAGAGCCTTGTAATGTTGACAAAACAACAAAAATATATAATCAGCGAATTAAATTATCCACGGTTTGCGGACAAATGGTCCGGATGGGAAGGACTGTGGCCCAATTTTAAGTAAAAAATACTATGAACAATTTATGATTCAATATACTTAATATTATAAATGAGAAAACTTAATATAATAAATTAAAAATTATAGAAAAACCTATTATATTCTATTGCAATTAATACATAACCTACTTGGTATGTCTACTGTGTATTAAGATGAGTAGGTATGGAGATTCTTTGACACGCAGGAAACAATAAGATACGAACGATTATATTGAGGCATTAAGTCCGCCATTTGTACCGATTTATTTGTGTAATAAAGTTTAAATAAATAATAAATAAATAAACGATATCCTTGAAATAATTTCTAAAGGATTTGAAAAGGGAGTTGAAAGTTTATATGTGGGGACCATAAATTAAGCCTGCGAAAAATATAATTTAATAACATTTTTTTCTCTAAGGTTTACGGACAAAATCTAGTGTATAAGTAAATAAGTTTAAAAAGGTTTGTTCTCAATAATAATAATAATCGTATGGCATTTATTTTCAAACCGTGAGGTCTTCGAGAAGACAAGTACGGTTGCCAGTTTGTTGCACTTTTAGTACCACCCAGGGGTCACGTTTAGGATAACGGTGGGTACCCGCTATGGACGTGGTGCAACTTCTACCCCCTTGTCAAGTGAGTGGGCAACTTGACTGTTAGAAGTTCTCAAACCGCCCGAAGGCCTCTAACCTGGCTTAACGACTGCTTTCGTAGTCAGCAACGGGGATCAACGGCTTAACGTGCCTTCCAAAGCACGGGGGCGCTTAGTTAGTAACCACTCAAAGCGGTCACCCATCCAAGAACTACGCTTTGTTCTCAATGTCTGTATGTCTCACCAGAACAAAAGTAATTTAGCTGAAATGTATTCTCATCTCCACACGAAAGCAGATTACACTAAACGAGGTTCTTGGTTTCTAGTGAACCGCGGACCCAGTGTAGTGTTGACAAAACAAGAAAAAGATACAATCAGCAAATTATATTATCCACGGTTTGCGGACAAATGGTCCGGATGGGAAGGACTGTGGCCCAATTTCAAGTAAAAAATACTTGGAACAAATTATGACATATATTTAAAATATTATTATAAATGCGAAAGTATTACATTGTGCGTTTATAAGTATATCTGTATGTATTTCTGTCAGTTACCTTCTCACGATTAAATGGCTGAATGAATTAAGATATACTATACACTATAAGGAGACAATTTTTTAACACAAATCGAACTAGTCCCATAATAAGCTCAATAATAAGGCTTGTGTTATGGGACGACGATATATTTAAGAAGAATAAGAATTGTTTATTGCCACATATCCAGAATTACATGAGAAAATAAAATAACATTATAAATAAGAAAAAGAAAAATAAAACAATTATTAATTTATAAGAACATTAAAACAAACATTTAAAAAAAAATGAATATATTGGGCAAAGGGTTTCCAGTCTCAGCGTGTGCCGGGACGAGGTACCCGGCGCTGGTTGTCAGACTAAGGGTGGGTTGCACCAAACCGTCTGTGATCGTAAGCGGTGTTCGTTAAAATCTGATTGTATGGAAAGTTTGACAAGTTTCTATGGGATGACAGCTGACGGCGCCATATTTAACGTTGATCGGTCAATGATCGTAAGCTGGTGCAACTCACCCTAAGGCTGGGTTGCACCGACTTACGATCACAGACTGATCAACGTTAAATATATATATGGCGCCGGCAGCTGTCATCCCATAGAAACTTGTCAAACTTTCCATACATTAAAATTTTAACGAACACAGCTTACGATTACAGACGGTTTGGTGCAACCCAGCCTAAGATGGTCGGAAGGAAGCATAATACACGAATCATAGATATACAGGGTGGGCCCTGTAACAGGAGCAAAAAATGAAACGGTGGACTTTTTAGCGGGCCAATAATTATTTACAAGTGGAAAAACCAAAAAAAAATTGAAATTTTTAAAAATGTTTTTCTTCAAAGATGGCTTACGTGTATTTTTATTACATTTCTGAAATGACATTAATGTCAATTTATTTGAAAAAGTTAAATAATTGCAAAAAAAATAATATTAAATATATCCTTGAAAACACAAAATGCAAAAACAATTATGACTCATAACTTGATACTACTTCAAACACTGCATTGACTGATGTGCTATAATCTCGTGGTGTCAAGATCCATTACTCGGAGATCATAACTTTAGATCAAAATTTCTCCGAAACGAAAATTTTTGAACAAAATTTGTATACCTAGTGTTACTGTAAATGCTCTAAGGAAGCATCCTTTTAAATATTTGCTCCAGTTACAGGGCCCACCTTGTATACTTATTTATATTCATAGTAAATATCCAAGTCCTAGGAAAAAATGTTTCTGCGTACCACAAAAACAAATGCCCTTCTCGGGTTTCGAACCCGGGACCTCTAGCTTCGGAGGCAGTGTTACTACCAACTAGGCTAAACAGGTCGACAAGAATGAATTTTGCATGATGGCAGTGAGAGACCGTGGGGAGGAAGTAGGATAGTTTTAATATCGGAAATGTTGTCTTAAAAAGTTTTAAAGGTGGGTAAAAGTTTCATAACAATTAGTTCTCTAAGATAATTACGAGTTCTACGCGGACAAAGTTTAGTGCAGGCAAAATCTAGTGTATAAATAAGCTTTAAAAGATTTGTTCTCTGTATGTCTCATCAGTACGAAAGTAATTTACTTATAATGAATCCTCTTCTCTACGTGAAAGTAAATTAGATAAAACGAGGTTCTTTGTTTCAAGTGAACCGCGAACCCAGCGTAGAGTCGACGAAACTAGAAGAATATTATAATTCACGGTTTGTGGACAAATGGTCCGGGTGGAAAGATTGTGGCCCAATTTGTGGTAAAATACAAGGTACTTAGTCTGATTATATATAAATAAAATGCTCTGATTTATGTTCACTTGAATGTTTGTGTGATTCGAAGTTAAATCTTGCATCCAAATTCAATAAAATTTATAATGGTGACTAGAAATGAGTAGGTAAAATTTTTGACTCCTTTTTTTTGTTTTGTGGGGACCTTCGTCTAAATTTGCCCATTTCCCATACAAAACCAAAAAAAAATAATGTACTGTGTTTGGCACTCCATAGTCCACTCATTGGTATTAAAAGTAAGTGATGAACCAAATTGATATTTATGGTTAGTTATTCGGTGAACAATAAATCGTCGTGAGAAAACCTGCATACATCTTGCGAAGAAAAGTTCACTGATAGTAAGCCGGGTCCTCTCATGTAATGAGAGATGGGAAGTGCCCAGCAGTACGCTCGGATGCTGATTTCCTGTGGGTTTTTATACCCGCTGCACTTTGAGTCTTTAGCTGTGTGTTACCATACTCAATTTATAAAAATCAATTTCTAACCTTTGTGGATTATTTATTAGCATTTTGGGTTTACTTATTCTTGTTTAACCTGTATTCCCTACCTTATTTTCAGTATAGCTGCAGCAAATTTTTTTCGTATACTACATGTCTATACCGCTTTTATTATTTTTAACTTTAATGTACCTGTGTTCCTTCCCTAGTAGGATGATGATGATGATAAACCAAATCAGAGGTCTCTTTTGCCTTGTACCAGCCATGGTCCCAGCAACGTCATTATCTGTCCAACACAACCCGAGATTACCGCGCTTCATTATATTCTTCCGAGGGATTTCATTGATGCGTACTGTGCTCCAAGCGATAACGCTCTTTTATAAGGGTCATGCTGGAATCCTGACGGACAGTTTCGATGGCGGTTATTTATTTATTTACCGTAACAATATAATGTACAAATGGCGGAGTTAATGCTTAGTAATAATAATATCCGGACAACACACGATCAAACAAAGAAGAATAAAAGACCTGTTCCTTACGGGGATGGTGTGTAATCTTGATTCTGCAAATATGAGCCGCGGCTGAGTATAAAATTGACAGTTAATAATGCGTTCATCCCTCTGTCCGCGGCTAAGCTCAGTAGTTGTTACTACTAGAAAGCTGTATCCACCACCACCACCACCATATCAGCCCTAGGACGTCCACTGCTGGACATAGGCCTCACCCAATTTCATGGGGGGTAAATGCCATAATCGCCACGCTTGGCATGCGGGTTGGCGATCGCAGTATCTCCACCGCACAAAGCTGTATCATAATATTGATAATAATCACACCTAAAAAGCCCTAGAACACAAGTTTGAGAAAAAAATATCTGTAGGTTGGTTTTTTTTTTTGCGAAACCCCCGTGTGAAAATAATGTGTAAACAGTTGTTAGGGTATGTGAAATAATCATGGTAGTCATCCAGTGTCCTTTGTCTAATCTCTCTCTTTGCATTGATCGGGAACTTGCTGTAAGCCAGGGCCCTCTTGTTTATCAGGGCTGCTCTCTTTGCTAGCTCGTCTGCCCTCTCATTGCCCACCAAGCCAGCGTGGGAGCCAGTAGAATAGCCTATTTTCGCAATAGATTAGCCGTGCAGGACACTATCACTGCCAAACATCCCTATTTCATATTCGAACTTAAAGTCAAAAATATTATTTATTCAAATAGGCCTAGCACCAAGCATTTTTGAATCGAACATTTACAATTCACATAGGTACAACTTTGAATTTCTTCGCCGATGTATGGAGATTTCCTCACCTCAAATGCATTTCCTCAAAAAAGAAAAGGCAAATATCAATATGATATATAACGCCATTAAAAATGCCAGCCATTAAGTAGTGCACTAATTGCATTGTTCGTAACCGCAAGCCGTGACGTTGCTACATTATGTACTAATCTGCACACGAGTGCAACTAAATGCGCTATCCATTACACACGAAGCAGGTTGCTTCCCGAATCGCTCACCATAAATCTCTTATGACGGGACTACTATCAGATCTCGAACTAACTGTTTCGACCCAGTAATAATAATAATCGTATGGCATTTAGTTTTAGAACCGTGAGATCTTCGAGAAGACAGTACCAGTGCACCACCCAAGTCACGTGTAGGGTAACAGTGGGTACTCCCTACGAACGTGATGCAACTTCGACCCCCATTGTCAAGTGAGTGGGCAACTTGACTGTTAAAAGTTCTTAAGTCGCCCAATGCCCACTGCACTTGCCCACTGGATGGCCACTTCGGATCTAGTCGTATTCGGCGTTTATCCGATAGCAAAGCAATATTCACTACATCTGAACGTCGTTTAGAAAATGTATGTATTTCTCTCTGTGTATTTATAGTAATATTGGTGGAGATCGGTTCAAGATAGAGTTCAATGGGAAAGGTTGGGGGAGGCCTTTTGCGCTGAACGCGCCTTGCGTAATTAAATAAATAACAATATCATCATCATCATCATTTCAGCCGAATGACGTCCACTGCTGGACATAGGCCTCCCCCAAAGACTTCCACAATGACCGGTCCTGCGCCACCCGCATCCAGCGGACACCCGCGACCCTTACAAGGTCATCAGTCCACCGTGTGGGGGGCCTGCCCACGCTACGCCTTCCAGTACGTGGTCGCCACTCGAGAACCTTCCCGCCCCAACGGCCATCGGTTCTGCGTGCTATGTGCCCCGCCCCACGCTAAACTTAAGTGGCAGTCCCACTGCCACTTAAGTTTAGCGATTCGAAGGGCTATATCGGTCACTTTGGTTCTGCTGCGGATGGCCTCATTTCTGATGCGATCACGCAGAGAAACTCCCAGCATAGCCCTCTCCATTAAATAACAATATATACATATTTATATAATGTAAACTATTAATAAATTTAAATACTAACAAAGCTGAAACAATGGAAATATAATACAATTAATAGATTAATTTGTATACCTAATTGAATTTATAAATATATTTTGAAAACAAATATTACTTGATTAATATGTTTTAAAATATAAATTTTTTTTTTATTTTAATATAAAAACAAAATGTACCTAATTAACCATGAATAAAGGCTATTTCTATTTCTAATTATAGTACATTACTACAGAGGCCGGGACGAAAGGGGTTGCCGGCCGAAGACATATAGACTAAGGCGGGCAACTCCATATTTCCCGCCGAGGTATGTATAGTGCTTTTCTCAAACATGCAATGAAATAAACAATAAAAAAATCAAAGTTTTATTTTTAATACGCATAGTGGCAGAATGTCATGATGCCTGTGCCACAAATTTATGTGGAATGGAAATTAAAAAAGAGGACTTTGCCGGCCTAGGCCTGCATGATTTGTATGAAATCCCATTAACGACCTCTTGTCCTAGCCGCACCTGAAACGTCATACTTCGCAGCCTATTATAAGGAACATAACATCAATATTTCATTGCATGTTTGAGAAAATGTATTAACAGTACCTATGGTGCTACTTTACCGCACGAGTGCGGTAATCAGCAGATTACGTGCATATGTCGAAACTTGAAAGAGCCATATGTACTGTAAAACGTTGTACGATACACGTGCGAATAGGTAATTCGCAACTCGTGTCGATTTAAAACACTCCCTTAGGTCGTGTTTTAATCACCACTCGTTGCGATTTTCCTATTCTCTGCACTTGTATCGTAATGTACTATTACGTATCTCTTCGTAATTTAGTTTTCCTGTGATAATAAAGTGAGAGAACGTAGTAGGACAATGGAATAGTGAAACGGAAGACATTCAGGATTAAGTACTATCCATGCACGTCCTAGGTGGCCTAGTTTCTGTGACATATTACATTAATGTCTACATTAATTTATATTAAATGGTGTTTCTCGTATACCGTTTATTAAGAGCATTACTAAGACCAGAAAACACACTACCTCTCATTTGAAAGTAATTATCTTTATAGTACATATGGTACTACTTTACCGCACGAGTGCGGTAATCAGTAGATTACGTGCATATGTCGAAACTTTAGAGAGCCATATGTACCGTCAAACGTTGTACGATACACGTGCGAATAGGTACTCGTAATTCCCGTTCTCTGCACTTGTATCGTAATGTACTATTACAGTACATATGGTGCTAGATTACCGCACGAGGGCTGTAATCAGCAGATTACATGCATATGTCGAAACTTTAAAGAGCCATATGTACTGTAAAACGTTGTACGATACACGTGCGAACAGGTAATTCGCAACTCGTGTCGATTTAAAACACTCCCTTCGGTCGTTTTTTAATTTATCACCACTCGTTGCGAATTTCCTGTTCTCTGCACTTGTATCGTATTGTACTATTACCGCTCCGCTGCACTAGTTACTATATAAATGTAAAGGAGAATAAAACATGATTTATATGAAAATGAAGACGGGAAACACGACCATGGTTGACGTTTTAATAAACAGCTTCTAAACGCTTACGATAACATAGACGTCTCCTTAATACTTTTAATCTTACCCATAAAAATTTAATTGAAATGAAATGACCCGGAGAATTATGTCTATGAAAACAAGGAAATCGCTTTCAGTCATTACTGTCTTGGCAATTGAGGGGAAGACGAGAGAAAATTCAAGCTCAAAGTACATTTTCAACCATATATTGAGAGACATAAAGTTTAAATTTGGTCGGGGAATTACAATCTTGATGAGATGAAAACCCATTGTTTTTAAAGGGCACTCGGGTATTTAATGAAAGATTAAGGGTTTCGAGTAGATATTGCTAGTAAGTGCAAACGTTATAAGGATTTATTTTAATTTCGATACTGGAGGAATTTAATTAGCGAGTTTGCGAGAATTAAGTAAATTGTGGCGTTAAGTGTCTTTAGTAAAATTTGTTTACAACAGTTGTAGTAGATTTGTTTAATTTTTTTTATACCACGTCGGTGGCAAACAAGCGTACGGCCCGCCTGATGGTAAGCGGTCACCGCAGCCTATGGACGCATGCAACTCTAGGGGTGTCACATGCGCGTTGCCAACCCTTTAAAAAATTATACACTCTTTTCTTGAAGAATGCTATACTGTAGTTCCTCGTTAAAACCTACCCACGAGGGACGAAGTTCCTCTGAAACCGTACCGTACGCGACCATTTAGGTTCGAAGGTGTGAGGATGAATGCCCTGCCGACGCCGAGCAGTGCGATGATAGAAATTTGTTAATTAAATATATATCTTCAGGTAGTAATAAAAGCACAGAACTTAAACTAACCTAACCTAACCTACAAAAAACTAAAACGTACTGACTGAAATACTAACTGAGCGAATACTTATGAGCGAATAATTCAGAGAGTATTTTAGTCGCGCGTTCAGTTTTTCTGTGTACTGGTTTATTATTTCTCTATATCTTCTATTTCGTGTCTTCCTTTGTCGAATTATTCTACCTACAAAAAAAGTACCGCAACAGCAACCGCATCCGTTCATCTCGCGCCAATCAGATAAATATACTGATTTATAGCACTTACCCCACACGAGCGACTGGCCGCATATGCCAGATGTCGCAGGTTTGAATCCTGCCCGGAGCATTAAATTCTTCAATTTTTTACCAGCGTTACTGCTTAATACAAAATTAATTTATAAATAACTGTTTCCCTGAACATTTACATGCTATTACGCCTGAATACTGTGACTACAACTTACAACCCCTCTGGTGTTGCGAGTGTCCATGGACGGCGCTAATCACTTACCATCAGGCGATTCCTCTCCTCGTTTGCCTCCTATGTCATAAAAAAAAGACTATCCTTATAATATGTAACACCTTGTACCTATGTTTTCTTGCAAACAAATATTTCTATTTTATTCTAAACAGTGAAACCAAATTGTAATGCAAACCTTACTTCTCAAATTGGCTCCTCGGGACAGGGAATAGCTGGCAGTCTTAAAGACACGATTTATTCCCCGCCAAAATATATCGCCGGTTGCATTCATGATACGGAGTTTCCGAAATACTTTGTAAATAAATTCTAAAGTCTCGCGGACAGGCTACACCTAAAGCTTAAACAAAGGTTAGACCAATTTTCGAACGATATGAAATGGTAACGTAATCGGTTGTGGAAACCGAAATCAAAACGCAATTAAAATGGAAATGAGCCGGACACATAGCAATAATAATAATAAGCCTTATTCACTCTAGATGTTACAATACAAATAAATATATGTCGAAGAGGAATAATTGCGTTCTGCGACCTCTATTAAATCCGTCGTGAATACGTTCATCTTGAACTTCGCTGATATTTTACATCATCATCAACTCCCTGCCCTTATCCCGCTTATACAGGGTCGGCGCAAAATGTTTTCGTCTTCCATTCCTCTCTATCAGCGCTTACTCCTTTCTTTTTCATATCTTCTCTCAACACAATCCATCCATCGCTTTCTGGGCCTTCCAATCGCTCTTCGTCCTTCGACATTCAACCCTAACATTTTTTTTATCAATATGACATTCGTCCCTCCTCATTACATGCCCATACCATGCTAACCTACTGCTCCTCATTTTCTCCGTCACGGGTGCACATTCAAACTTCCCCTTATATACTCACTTCTAGTCCGATTTTTCCTCGTCACTTCACACATCCTTCAGCTGCGTGCACTTTTCTTTCATCCGTCACTTTCGTTGCCCAACATTCTGATCCATACATTCTACAAATGCCACTAATTGAAATACAAACGAACAAGGGTGTTTAAACACACCTAAGTAAAGTCAATTGCTCGATAATTCCGTCACTCTCCAGCAGAGGGCTGTTGAAAGGAAAGATGATTACAGAAAAAAAGACAGAAGAGTTCTCTGTCATCGATGAGAAAAGTCTTGGAGAGATGACGAAGGCGAATTGGAGTTGGTGTGAGGGTATCTGAGAACCGAAATGACTAGTTCGCTGTATTTTGCATGAAATTTGTAACAATGTTGCCCACTCACTTGACAAGCCTATTCCCAATAAGGTCTAGTTTCCCCCTTGGGTTGGAAGGTCAGACGGCAGTCGCTTTCGTAAAAATTAGTGCCTACGCTAATTCTTGGGATTAGATAGCGGACCCTAGGCATCCTTCAGGATGCAACTGTACTGGGAATAATGCTAGGACGATGATGTTGTAGTGGAAGTAAAAGGAAACTTTGTAAAATAAGTATCGTCTTTCATAAATGCCCGAGGAACCCCTGATCATGAAACTTCCCTGGTGGAATACGCCCACGATCCGATATAAATTTAGTTTAAAATACAATAAAATTTAAATTATGGGATTGCCCATTTTCAAGCGTAAGCCTCCTCCATTGAATGCCAACGAGTTCTGTCACTATCTAGTCTTGACGAAGTTGCTCCTGCAAACTGTTTGAAGTCATCACTCCATCCGCAGGCATCGTCGAGGGCATTTGTATTTGCGTGAATAGCAAGAATGCATGAAGAACAAGGGATAATAAAATTTTTTTTTTTTCAATTCCGACTGCTGCCACGCAAATTAATACGAATTTAATGACACCTTTCAAGCTAAAATCCATCGAGCCGATCAGGCTACAGAGCGTTCCAGAGACGCTGTTTGCGTTGCCATACAAATTAACACTGAACGCAAATGCATTCGTTTGTGTTTACCTTTAAAAAAAATACTAGAGGTACAGGACGACCGGCTCGTGATTATTTCCGCACACTTTGTTCTACAACGCCACCGGCTCAATGGCATGATTACCCTGAATATACAACTAAACATACATTATCAAGAGTGCGCCAAAAGTTTGAACCTTCATTTCCCTCCTAGGGTTTTCCTGGTTGTGCCTATAGAAGCCCGAAGTCCGCTTTAGCATCTGATCCCAAGATTTGACGTCGGCACTAGTTTCATGAAAGCGGCTGTCATCTGACCTTCCAGAAATGAAACTAGTCCTTGTTTCGATTAAACCGGTTTTCTCGCGATGTTTTCTTTCACCGGAAAGCTACTGCTAAATATCAAATGATATTTCGTACATAATTAAAAAAAACCTGTGGCTCGAGCCGAGTTTCGAACCCACGACCTATAAGCAAGTCGCGTGCCTACCGCTTGGTTACAGTGGCCTCACCAAAACTTTCCACCTTAATTACACATTTATGTAGTACAAAGCGTTCGGTGCCACTGGCTGCAGGGAGGGGGAGATAAAGTTGGCACATAAATCCGACCCGTCAACTGGCGCGATAAGCCTGTTTGCTCAACCCTACCTGCGGGCGACTGTCACACCGATCAAAATATTCAACAAAAATTTGACCAAGTTTTTTAAAATTTTTTGGCACATAACACACTACTTGTAACAAGTCCCAATCCCACACTATGTCTTCCACAGGTTATCTTTCGCTGAAGGATTGTTCAGCATACATAAAGCGTGCCTTCTACAATACATAACATATTACAGTTCAGTGTTACATATTATAGTTTGATTTGTGTAAAAAATGTCCACTAATATTTATTTATTTATTTATAACATCAGGAAAATCCGTATTTACACATTTACAATTTCAATACGAAAAACCTCTTTCAATAAAAAAACTTGAAAATCGAAAGTTGTCAGTCGAATATGTGAATAAATTATGTTTCGATACCAGGTCATTACATTGACGACACATTCTTCTAATGGGATTGTAAAATCAAGTATTGTTTGATAGATGTTTTCCTTCTTCTACATATTCACATGTTATCAGCTACGAACGTAGCGCTACGAAATTGTTTGCAGCAAATTAATAAGTCCTCATCTCAAACTATTCCCTGCCTACGATCGCTACGAGTATGACGTCACAGCGCGTAGCAGCATTTTTCTACCTTGTGGCTCTTGTCATTGTCATTCTTTATACATTGGGTTCAAGTTTAAGAGCATATAAAATGGGTACTTTGTATTGAATTTCGCTTAGAAACTAACTAACTAACTAGGCTGGCACGACGACCCAAAATGAGTCCTGGCCTCCGAGACAAGAGCACGCCACTTTTCTCGGTCCTGCGCTATTTCTCGCCAGCTTGCACCGGCTCCGAGCTCACGCAGGTCCGCGTCCACCATATCCTTCCAGCGATACTTGGGGCGACCCACAGGACGCCCTCCGGTCGGTCGGCCCAAGTATGCTCTCTTCACCTGTCGATCTTCTCCCATTCTCTCGAGGTGGCCAAGCCAGCGAAGACGATGCGCTTTGGTTTCACCAATAATAATAAACTTACTTTTTTTGACTTAGAAACTGATCCGTTTAAATTGCTCCTGAGTATAGTTTAAAAGGTCGCGGCAGTCCGCTGGAAGGTAGTGAGAGTCCACTGGAAGATCGCGAGAACAAGTGAACACTGGATGCGGGCGGTGTAGGACCTCATTAGGGAAGGCCTAACTCTTTCGGCTAATAAGATGATGATAATTGTTCGCGTAAAGAACAAACCTTCGAATAGCTCCGAGCTTCACCGATCCCGGAATTCTAGCAGCTAAGCAGTACAGGCATTGCATTCAAACAATATTCAATAGACCACTAACCTCTGAGATCCTTTTTGTCAGCAGCAGCTTCTCCGGGCTGGCCAGCACCGACTTCACACGCTCCGTACAGAGTCTATAATTAATTAAGTTGTCCACACACATAAAACTATGAATTCACACCGATTTAACCAACTGTTATGAAATATTAGGCAAGACATATAAGCCGCGCGTCCGTGCGTGATGCTCCGATAGCAAAGTCTGATCGACGAGAGTCTAGCCGTCAAATCCGCCGAAAAACCGAGGCCTCGCAATCTACCTACATATTGAAAGATTACAATGCCTGAACAATAATGATAGTTTAAAATATTTTAGTTGGAAAAAAAATTCACACAATAATATTCGTCACGGTGTGATCTCGTAAACTGAATTTGTACCGCGACAAGCGATGGTACGTAATGGAATTAAGGGTGTTTAGTGATCGCTCATAACGGCTTACTACCTATGGCATTACCCTAATACCTACGCGTGTGCCGTTCATGGGGTGTCTGAATTAAGGCTAAATAAACGCATGTAATCCTGCCAAGGGATGCTTACGTTATTATGGCAGTTAGTAACTTTACAAGGTTTAGGCTTGGTTTTATAAAGATCCATTAGACTTTATACAGGATGGAATCAAAATATGGGCCCTGGAGAGGAAGTACCTTAAAACTTTGAGATAGCTCAATTTGCTGAGAGGAAACATTATTTTGTTTCCCCTAAACAATAAAACTGCATTCACAGATTTTGTCAAAAAAATTTTTGATGCCAATTGATGCCAGTCGATTATATTCTATCAAGAAATAAAAACTTCTTAGAGATCGACCTAGACTAAGATACAAGAGAGGCCACAGCCAATAACTTAAAAAAAGAAATGTTTGTATTATACGGTATAAAAAAAATATTTTTTTTTTTTAATCTCTTGATGAAATTTTATTATTTAAGAAAAATAAACCAATGTTTCTTTTCAGCAGATTCACCTATCTCAACGTTTTAAGGTAGTTCCCCGTCAGGGGCCCATATTTTTTCCACCTTGTATATAAAAAATTGCCTAGAGATATTAATTTGTCGGCCTGTTTAGCCTATTTGGTAGTGGCGCTGCCTCCGAAGCTAGAGGTCCCGAGTTCGAATCCCGGCCAGGGCATTATTTGTGCATTTAGCACGGATATTGGTTCCTGGGTCTTGGATGTTTTCTATGTATTTATCTATATAAGTATGTATATCTTCGTCTAGTACCCATAGTACAAGCTTTGCTTAGTTTGGGGCTAGGTCGATTTTCGTAAGATTGTCCCTCAATATTTATTTATGTTATATATTTAATAAGCTGCAAGAAGATATACAAGCAAAATCAAAAATTAAAAATAAACCAACTACGTAAAAAATGTATTTAGTTTCATTTGGACAATTAAGACGAATCGATTGACGTAAGAATCAGTGTGATAATCCACAGACATCAGAGAAAAGCAGACTCGCAGTATTAAGCCAGATGATTTTCCATGTAGTTGTCTCTTGAATCCTTATGGTGCACCAAAATGAGTTAGAATGCGACAGATAATACAATCATTTTCGGCTGTTAACAAGTTGTCTCGATTTGTGAGCACACCAGGATGTTAAATCCCATATAAACTTAACACACCATAACGTCAGTTCAGTACAATATTCAGTTATGAAGACGGAGACACTGACAGGTGAAGACGTGTCAGATGTCACTTGTCTGTCTCTCTCAAACTTTCTGATTCGTACATTAGTGAGAATAGATCAGACGTACAAAAATCGTTCAACTTAAATGAGCGGATCTGCTTTACTCTGATATCTGTGTGATAATCAGACGTGTAGTTGTGACCTCTGTAGCCAGCCTCACCCACACGTTGACGTGTGTCTGTATACGTCAACGTGTACGTGTGTCCCTGTAAATATACAAAATATACTACTCATCATCATCATCATCATCATTTATTTAAGAGCTAGGCTCTTGTCGGTGGAGCAATCTCCATGTGTTTCTTTCAGCCTTCCTTTTAACAGCCTGATACGACACGACGTTTACTTTTTCCTTAATTTGGTCAATATATGTTCTTCTTGGTCTCCCTCTCTTCTGCACTCCTTCCACTTTCCCTTCCACTACAGTTTTAAAATATTCAACGTTTCCTCTTCTGTTCTCAATACTTTCTAGCATGGACCTCTTTTCCTCGACAATGTTAAGGACTTCCTCGTTAGATTTTTTCTCGGTCCAACTTATCCTCTCCATCCGCCGCCAGCACCACATTTCGAAGGCTTCTAGCCGTTCCCTGTCCATTTGTGTCATAGTCCACGTTACACACACACACACAAATACTACTACAGATGCAAAAACGTCTCAAAAGTAATTTACCTGCAGTTGTGTGCATGTAATGTGGATTATTATTATTTTTTTTGCTCTCGTCTTATTAATCTTAAAGCAATTATAATTTTGAATTTTATCTTATTTATGAACATTGAATTTTGTAATTGATATGCCTTTATTTAATTTTATATAATTTCTACTACAAATTTGTATGCCTAACGGCGAAACATAGCGTTCACACATTTTTTGTACCACCTTGTATACCTATGTTTACAAATAAATAACTTTGAACTTTGTGTTTTGCGAGAGAGGTGACAGCGCAGCGCCACGAAAAGGGTACTAGGTTGAACACGAATATTTCTCAAAGTTACTGTGGTATCACAAATGGCACTAGTTTATCAAAAGCGACTGCCAACAGATCTACCAAACCACAGGGAGTCGGGTAGTAATAAACGTTCGAATATATACTAACCCAACATACCAAAAACTAAAACGTACTGACTGAAACACTAAGGCGTCTTCCTACCTTGTCGATGCGGAGGCGGTACGATATGAGACTCCTGTCAGCTGTCAGTGTCAACCGATATCAATGCAGTACTGCCCCAATTCTGCGCATGGTATTACTATTGCGCAAACGTAATACTGACAGTATTTCGTCAAGTGAGGAAAAAAAACAAAATGCCTATCAAATGTCGCACCCGCCCCGCCAAGTCAAGAAGTCGCCTAACTGTGCGAAACCTCCACGAGCGAATAATTCGGAGAATTAGTATTTTAGTCGCACTTTCAGTTTTTCTGTATACTGGTTTATTATTTCGCAGGGAAAAATAGACGTTTGTTCGGATTCTACCGGTTTCGGTCAGATGTTTCCCTATACTTACTCAAAAATTCCTCTTAAATATAGGTTTAAAGAACTTTATTTCCCATAATAATAATATCCTACATGAGAAAGTTAAACATTTAAAATACATCTAAGCATACAGAGTTAAAAAATCCATATTCAATATCAATATATGGGTAGGGTAATTCTTATTGTTTTAAAATTTTATATTTGATAGTTCTTTAATTATTCGTGATTTATTATGATCGCGTAATTCTTGATTGCTTTGTTATGAACAACAGCTAAAATTGAAATTAATAATAATAGCTTTGTCGACTTTTTTTTTAAATGTATGTTTGTTAAATCTGTGTGTAAACTGTATTTGCATGACTAATTGTCTAATTATGAGCAAATAAAGAACTGAACTTTTTTTTTTTTTTTACAAGTAGTCATTTTATTTATTAAAAGTGTTAACAACTGAACTGAACTGAAGTGAATATTATAAAGTAAAAAAAGTAAAAGTAAAAGTAAAAGTAGTTTATTCTTCAAATTAGGCATATTACATGCACCTATGAACGTCAATAAACTACCACCGGTTCGGAAAAATAAACCTCTGCCACGAGAAGAACCGGCGTAAGAAACTCGGCGAGGTGTCATTTTTTCAAAACAATATACATTGTATAGTTAAATATAAAATTACAGTCTCAGTTACTACAAAAATAACAAGCTACAGTAGAAAACCTATTTTCGCGATAGATTAGCCTTGCAGGACACTATCACTGCCAAACATCCCTGTCCATGATGTAATCGTTTACCTTATAATATGCTTTTGAAATAAGTGTTTGTTTTACTACAGATTTGAATTTAGAATTGCTAAGTTCAGTAATGTGTTTTGGAATTTTATTGTAGAATTTAATACAATTTCCCAAGAACGACTTTTTCGCCTTTACTAGTCTATAGAAGGTTATTTTCAGTTTCCCAGTGTTTCTGGTGGCTATTGGTTTATCAGCGTTCGTTGGGAAATTGCACAAATTCTTCCTAACATACATTATTATTTCAAATACGTATAGGGACGGCAGGGTTAGAATATCTATTTCTTTGAAAAATTCTCTTAATGAGTCACGCGACCCCAAGTTATAAATTGCCCGGATAGCCCTTTTTTGCAAAATAAAAACAGTTTCAATATCTGCAGCTGATCCCCACAAGATTAGACCATAAGTAATTATACTATTAAAATAAGCAAAGTAAACTAACCGTGCCGTTGCCACATTGGTAAGCTGCCTTATTCTCCTGACTGCAAATGCAGCAGAGCTCAACCTACTTCCTATCGCTGTTATATGGGAACCCCACTGCAATTTTGAGTCCAATGTAATACCTATAAATGCGAAAGTAACTTTATCTGTCTGTCTGTCTGTTACCTCGTCACGCTTATATCGCTAAACATTTTAGATGAAATTTGGTATAGAGATAGTTTGAGTCCCAGGAAAGGACAAAGGATAGTTTTTATTCCAGAAATCATTCATTAAGGAATGAAAAGGGGGTAGAAGTTTGTATAGGCAACAATCTAATATCAATTATTTCTATAATATAACGAGTTGCACGCGTACGGAGTCGTAGCCAAAAGCTAGTAAGATATACATATTATAACACAAAATAGGTAATAATGTATTTTTTTTTTTTATTCAAGAAAAATACATAAAATTTTACATACAATAAAACTCGCCAAACTGTGAAGTTTGATGGCGAGGACCGCTCATTTTTTATGCTTAGCTTAAAATTAAGTATAACTTAACCTATTTACTTCACTCTAACAACTGAGCATGCTGGTTAGTAAGAGATTTTATTTTGACGGTGACGTGTTATTAACCCTTTAACTTTGACTTTAATACAGTTTTACCTACTTTTGGATTTTGCCTTAGTATATTAATTTTGTTGAATATTTTTGGTACTACATATTTCGACGTTCTTTCGCCATAAAATCTTTCTTTATTTATTTAAAGTAAACATGTTTAACGATGATGTGGAGGCCTCCTAGTAGGTGTTTATTCACCTGTGTCAGGAGGTCTCGCTCTTCCCGATTTGGTACATATCTTGTTTACCCTATATACATATTTCTCATGATAAGTTATTACATTTATTTCTTATATACTAACATACGTTTGTGTGGTTTTGTGTGTGTGTGTGTGTGTGTGTGTGTGTTTGTGTGTGTATGTGTATTTCTGAGTGTTTTACAAACCATTTATATACATGATTTTATAGTTCTCATTTCAGTTAAATACTATGTTTACATGTTAGTAGTTAGTTAGCACCCTAGAACAGTAGCTCTTCAGTTTCATTGTAATCTAAACCAGTTAACCATTCTATCAACACTTTTTTACAGTCATACAGATTTAACCTGTCGTTACCCAGTTTGTCGCGAAATTTAACCCGCCGCATGAACCGGATCGCGAATTCCTGGCAAAAATTATGCGCATGATTCGCTCCCGATCCCCGCCATGCGCGCGCGCCCCGGTACTCCCGTCACCCGCTGTAATTTGAGCTGACGCGAGCAGACCACTTGACCCGATGTTATCGCTCGTATTACTCAAGTGTTTATACTTAGTAATATGAATGCGTATACTGTTTTAAAGAGCATAAAACACACTTCACGTTTTTTACATTAGTAATACTATACTCAGCATATTACACTACACAAAACGTGTCTCTTTTACATCAAGGAAAAAATGCGACATTGTCGGAAGAATCGCAAAAAAATAAAGTTTCTCAATTATAATTACAAGATCTTTTATTTATTCTGAGTCTCTGAGCTATAGGCTACCAATATTTGTAAATAAAATGTGTATCAACCTGTAAAAATTTTTTTTTTTTCGTGTGCGAAAACTGTGACGTACAGAGCGCTGATCATTTTTTGCACAAGTATAGACCATAATTTCAAAATTTTGTCGTGAAGTTATTATGAGATATATCTGGTTTGTTTCTTATTCCTAACGCAAATAAACTAATCGAAATCAAGAATCAAATACCAAAATTGCATATAAATAGTAAAAACAATATTTAAATACAAAAAATCACTCGATGAAAATTTTGTAACGGATATTCAAATTTAAACTCCAATTTTTTGTTTGGCAAATTTACTAACGAAACTAATCTAAAATAGTACTCAACATTGTATATTTGTCATAAAAATAGTATTAGTTACATTAAAAACAATCATTACGTACGTTTTTATGACGAAAACACACTTTTTAGATCACTTGGAAATTATCCGCGACGTCACAAGAACTTTGTTCGGCAACGGTTTTTCAACTGAGCAAAACTTCTCGTATCTGTGAAGTGTAGCGTTGAGGTTTACACCAATTTGTTGCTAATTTCGTTGTGTTCGAATAAGCAAACGCCCAAGATAATATTGTACGTATTTATTTTACAATAAAGTCTTCTTTCACTTGTCGCCGCGATTCCACGAATTCGTGGACCGTCAAACTTAGGGATACAAAATAATTACCACGAATTCGTGATCCGGGAGAGAACAGAGTATTCTAGAATGCGGGGAATGGGAGACGCAGGGGGCACCATTTTGCACCTCGAATTCAAGATCAGGGTAATGACAGGTTAAGGAGTAGATCTGTATGTGTTTATTTATTTTATTATAGATATGTGCAGATTGTACAACAAATTGTCTTCTCGCATAGATCGATTTGCTCGAGGGCACCGATGCGACCGCAGTTGCTCTTCTTCTGCTATGGGCTACAGGTTTGTAGGCTAAACTTTTGTGAAGCCTTAGCACTACTGAGGCGATGTACAGTTTTCTTATGCTAAGTTGCTTACAATCCTTATAAAGTTCAGTGGTAGGGTAGCGATATGATTTAAAGAGCATTGTTTTCAGTAGGCATCTTTGCCCTCGTTCAACTTCGAGAAACTTAGTTTTAGTTGCTCCACCCCATACTGTAATGCAGTATGTCATAATTGATTGCGCTAATGCAGTATAAATTTGGTTTAATAGGGTTGTTGTCGTTATGTGCCTTAGTATTTTAAATATCCATATAAGTTTTCGTATCCTGTTATTGATGTGTTCTATGTGTGGGTGCCAAGACAGACGCTGGTCCATAATTACCCCCAGATATTTAGCTGAGACAACCTTTTTAAGATGCGTACAATCGCAGTGAGTGTTTAACATGGGGTTGCAATTATGGATTTTAACAGTTAAGTTACTAGGGGGTTGTGTACTGTTGGTTTTGGTAAAGCAGATATAATTTGTCTTTTCAGCATTAAGTGTCAGTAAATTTGACATTAGCCAAGAGTTAATCCTACGTAAACCTATTTCTGCAGATTTGTGTACTGAGGTCCAACATTTACCAGTGAAAACTGCTACAGTGTCATCTGCATATGAGATGACATGTCCGTCTCTCAGCTTGATGGCTGTGAGGTCGTTTATGTACACGAGAAATAAAGTCGGACCCAGTACACTCCCCTGTGGCACTTCAAAAGTAACTCTAGAATCAAGACTGACATACTTGCCAATCTTGACCCTCTGGCTACGGTTGCCCAGGTAGTCACTTAGCAAGTCCAGCGGTGTTCCCCGAATTCCAATTAGTTCCAGCTTGCTTACAAGGGTGGGCAGAGAGACTGTATCGAAGGCTTTTTTCAGATCAAGAAAGACAGCTAAACATTTGTTACCATCATCTACAGTTTTACAAATTAGAGATGTTAGGTTTAATACTGCATCCTCAGTCGATTTACCTTGTCTGAATCCAAATTGCGACTCAGACAGCAGATTATATTTATTGAGGTAGTTAATTAATCTGGTATTAATTAGTTTTTCTATTATTTTAGAAATTACGGTAATAACAGATATAGGTCTATAGTTATTTGGGTTAGTTCTCTCCCCACCCTTGTAAACTGGCGTTACTAGAGATTTTTTAAGCAAAGAGGGAAAGAGTCCAAGTTCAAAGCATAGATTTGCAAGGTGACTAATTACCGGTGCAATTACGATTTTGCAGAGTTTTAGAAAACTAGTGGGTATATTATCATAACCCGGCGCACTGTCTGATTTTAAAGACATTATGACACCGGCTACTTCCAGTGGGTCGGTTTTGAGAAGCACAAATGATGTGCAGGGTGAGTTAATATGTTGAGTGGAGTGAGTGTCAGGTGTATCGGGTATTTGTTTAGAGGTAATGTCCTCAGCAAGATTCTTACCGATATTGGTGAAGAATTCATTGGCGCTGTTAATAGATTCATGGGGAGTTGCTTTATATTTAAGTAATTCTATGTTATTAGTTTTTGTTCCCTTGTAGTTAGTTATAGATTTTATAGTGGTCCACAAGGCCTTAGAATTTTTTGTAGTTTTTATCAATAGTTCCCGGTCATGCTTGCGTTTCAATTTCTTGATCAAGTTGTTTGTGAAGTTTCGGTATCTCTTATATGTGGTCCTCAGAATCTCATTATCGGGGTCGGATTTAAGTTTAAGTTGCATTTTATTGCGGTTTTTAATACATATAATAATTTGTTGTTTTTTTATGTACTAATTTATTTTCTCTTACACTTCTTGTGTTATACTTATTGCAAATTCTTGTTTGGTGATCGTCACTATAATAATGCTCTAATCCTATTAAATATTCAACTTTTTTATCTACTGGTAAGATGTTACATAAGGGAAACAACTTGTCATATTCTTTGTTGCAGTTTCTACAGTAATTACAGTAATTATTGCACTTAAAATATCAAATAATACCGAAAGGACCACTTCTGTTAAACGATATGACTACATTTGTGTTAAAAACACGACAAATTATTTCTACACTCATTCCTAACTGCACATCGTAGTTCATACATTAGCTATAAATCTATTTTGTTAAAGCACTACGCCTTAGGCATAACTTTCCTTCCCGGCCCATGTTTCTTGGACGTAATCCTAAATTTCCTGGCCGGCGTTTTTACGAGCCTTTGGGCCGGGCAATAGTAACGCCTATGTGGGCTTACACTGCAATATATTCCGAGTAGATCACAGACATCAGAAAAAAGCAGACTCACAGTAGGTAATTAAGCCAGGTGATTTTTCATATAGTTGCCTCGTTAAATCCTTATGGAGCACCAAAAATGAGTCAGAATGCGACGGAGAGTACGATCATTTTCGGCTGTTAACGAATTGTCTCCATTTGAGAGCACACCTGGATGTTAAATCCCATGTAATTTCAACACACCACAACGTCAGTTCAGTAAAATTTTCAGTTATGAAGACGGAGACACTGACAGATGAAGACCTGTCAGATGTCACTTGTCCGTCTCTCTCAAACTTATTGACTTGTACATTAGTGAGAATTAGATCAGATGCAGGGGCCTTTCAGCTCGAAGTACGAATTTTTCAATGGATATGTTAGTTTAACTTGTTTGTACCAGATGTCACTGGGTGCTATCTCTATCGCACTTGCATATTGAAGTGACAGGGATGCAGCGATCGTGCGGTTAGTCCTTACTAAATACACAACGGCGCTACGATCTATGTGGAGTATTTCACTGGTATCTCTATCTCAGTATATATATTGTACTTTGTGATCAGACGTACAAAAATCGTTGAACTTAAATGAGCGGATCTGCTTTACTCTGATATCTGTGGAGTGGATACTCTTTTCCAGAATGTAAGTAAAACGATCGAATGGGTATCCCGGTACTGCGATCCAAAATATAAGTTCTAGATGTCAGTGCCAAGACCGCTAAACTGAAGAGGGACTGGGCTGGACATGTTTGCCGCATGCATCCGGAAAGATAGACCAAAATAAGTTTTTTTTATATTAAAAATGGGATTGCTCTTGGCTAGCATCTAGCCAGGGGGCAAAGATGAGGACATGTATGAAGTGGACCGCTCAAGACGGCTACTGGACCAGAGGCACACCAAAAAGGTGGACGACTTGGACGCATTCTGCTCTGATTGACAGTAACAATATATAGGGCCGAGTGGAGGAAAACAGGGGAGGCCTTCGCCCAGCAGTGGGACACTTAAATAGATAAGCTATTAAAATGAAATAACTACAAAAAGCAGAAAAAAAACGACTAACTAGATTTTGCAGATTAAAAAATTAAACCACTCACAGAGAAGTCTTCATGTGGAGCGTGGTCAACTAGATTTTTTTAAAGCAAACAGATGACACACAAACTCATAACTCCTGCAGGAGTGGATTTATTTATTGATTTATTTTATTTCAACTAATTACACAGCATTACAGTATTACACTAAGACACTGCGAAATTTAGGAAACACTATAAATATAAAAGTTAAACATAAAAATTATAATAACAATAACTATATTAACGAACATATGGACAAATTTTGACATGAAACATAAACAAAAGAGGGTCATCAATCGTTTCACAGTACGTCAGACATTCACCACATACATCCATCCACTTACTCACAAAAACATCACAGTCTGGTGTTGATGCGAGAAGGGCATTAAGGTAGTTCAGAGCGCGCACAAGCGGTGAGTTGGCGCGAGACACAGTGCGCGTCTCTGGTACTGCCAGCAAGACGTGCTTTCGCGGTCGAAGGTTTAATTTCGATTTCAACAGAGAGGGAATGCGTAGGCGCACCAGTTGCTCAACCAATTCAGGACAGTCTGAATCTCCTCGCGGGACGCTACATGCAATAGTCAAAAGCCCATAGTTACGCCTCACCTCCATGAGATATTGTTAGTGTTTCATTCCTCCTTGATGAGATATTGTGAGTGTTGTGTGTCAAACCCTAGACAATTTGTAGCAATGGACGGGTACCAGGTCATCAGTCCGTGTGGGGGGGCCTGCCCACGCTACGCCTTCCGGTGCGTGGTCGCCACTCGAGAACCTTTCCGCCCCAACGGCCATCGGTTCTATGTGCTATGTGCCCCGCCCACTGTCACTTTGGTTCTGCTGCGGATTACCTCATTCCTGATGCGATCACGCAGAGACACTCCCAGCATAGCCGTCTCCATTGCTATTTGGGTGACTTTGAGTTTTCTTATGAGGCCTATAGTAAGCGACCACGTTTCAGTGCCAATTGTCGTTACTGGCAACACACTCAGTGGCCAACGACTTTCGTCTTGAGACACAATCCACGATAGTTAACGCTAAATATAAAGTCAAGGACCGTATGCAGTGTAATCACACTTCAAGGAGCTGCCCACCGTCCAAGAGTTTTATTGCTAAAGAAAAATGATCTTTATGGTTACTGCGGACTATGAATTATTGACGTAACGAAAGTCCCGGTCGGCACAGATGAATAAGTACTTAAAGCAGACATGTGTGATCATACTACATTTTTTGTCACGATTTTGGCAAGAAATCGTAGTTTGCTGGTAAATGATGCATTCTTGCAACTCCAGACGAGTCACATGCGCGATTCCAATCAATTGACTTGAGGTAATGATGGACACGGGTATGTCCTAAAACTACGACCAAGACCACCGGGGAACGGGCAGCAGCATTCCTAGAGTGCGGTGGAGATACTGCGATCGCCAACCCGCATGCCAAGCGTGGCGATTATGGCATTTACCCCCCATGAACTTGGGGGAGGCCTATGTCCAGCAGTGGACGTCCTAGGGCTGATAATATGGTGGACTTGAGGTAGGCCTGATCATAAATTATGCAATAAAGTATGAAGTTCGTCTTTCAATCCCTCCTATTTACAATTATCGATTTTAGTGATGTGCTACACCAATGTGTCTCAAAAACTACTGGACATGTTGGATCGGCTCTTAAACAACTGTATTAGATTCATTTTTGGACTTCGCAAATACGATCATGTGTCTGCATATCGGAGGCAACTACCAGTGGCTTCGTATTCGCGAGCGTCGATCGCTAAAATTTCTTCAAGCAACATCTTGGGCCTTGTTATCGCTTTCCATCAGATGAGACTGGTCAGTCAATCATAAAAAAAAGGTTTTTTAATTCAAAATCTGTTTGCGTGATATCAAGCTTTAAAGTGCAAATTTTTGTTGGCACGCTAGCAAGAGATTAATGATAAATCATTGCACGTATTTTTTTATTAGATCTTCGTATTGTGATAAAGTAAAGAACGTATTTCTTATCTAAAAAGTAAATAACAAAATGGGTAGATTAACATGTCCGATGTTTTTTGGGTTGAGCCGGGACAAGGGTCATGTAGATATAACTTGTCACCGTCACTTGACGTCACTTCGTGTATTTGCGTAAGACAAGGGACTTTTTACACCCCCAAACGTTTATTTTTAGTACAGTCAAGAGCAAATGTAGATGATCATTTTAGTACCTTGTCGCACCAACGTAATAATACTGCGACAGTTGGGATGCGTCAAAGTAGTGAAAGTGACAAGGTACTAAAATGATCAGCTACTTTTGCTGTTGACTGTACGAGTAAGCAATCTAGATTCCATCGTATTTCCAGTGGTTTATGCCCAACGGTGGTTGTGGGTGTGGGTCCCTAGCTCTCCCCCAAATGCCGTGTCCCTATTGATTGTGATGATTTTGATTAAGAAGCAAATGTTTTACTTTTTTCATATAGCTTTTAAACTTTTATGGTAGAGCAAAATTTCCTGCCACAGGTGTCTTTTCACTTACTAGGAAATTCCAATGAAGTATGGTCATTAGTTACCTTTAGAGTTTACTGCAGCATAAACGCATAGTGCTTGTATATGCGATAACCGAGCGTGTATAAAATAGGGTATTAATTTAAATAAAAGTTCACGATACGTATATTTGGATCTTGAGTTTCCATCATCTCCGACTCAACCCTTGCAACCCTGCAACCCCAAACTACTACACATATCTCACCAACCTTGACGAGGATTGTTACTTCTTTTTGTTTAAGAAAATTCCACACTGTAAGAAAATAACTTCTTAAAACTATTTAGCTCTCTTTCCGAACTTTTTTTTCCTAACCAAAGTGGATTTTGAATAAGAACATCGCAAAACTTTAGGTACTAGTAACTTTGAGATAAGAATGCCCTGTGTGATGGCTACCATTAGATATTTAAGAAAAGCTTTTCGACGCAGGAGAACATTGTGTTTAATCCAGTCCAATCTCAACAAGATTTTTTCCCTCTGAGTTGGAATCCCCTACCCTACCTACTCTACTTAGCTAGTAGGTAACTAGTATTCTAATATTTCCAATTCTCGCTACCGTGTCTCGATTGTTTGGAGTTCAAATACCACCAGACGTCACGTCAAATGAAGAAGTTAATCTATCAAACCAACCGTGATGAACATGAAGCTAAAATCATGTTGAATATACCGTCAAAACCTAGACCAGGAACTTTGACATGCTTTTTAGTGTTCCATAGCAAAATGGGTCCGACAGAACACTTATGCTGTCACTGGGTATCTGTCCAACTGTCACAGACAGTTTTCTTGAAGACCGCTTGACATACATAGAAAGCTGAGATTTAGTATAGATATGGCAATTGAAAGCCTAATTACATAAAAATAAGTGGCTTGGTGGAAAAAATGGCCTTTGCCCCATTTAAGTAGTAGATCATCGCGAAGAAGGAATGAGCGCGTACTTATGTGGAGATTGCGACGAAGAGATTTACATGTTTCCCTGGATTTTAAAAAACATACCGGCCTTTCATTAAGTTATCAAAAGGGCCTCTACGTGTTGGCTATGTGGTACTCGTTTGGTACTTCGGTACCTCGGTACTTCGGCTCCGCGCACGCCTCCCAAAGGTCTGGAACGCCATTGTTCCGTGAGCGGAAAAGACATAATAATAGAAATGCCAGGTTTTAAATTTTTTAGCTGTCAAACAGAAAACCTATGTGCCAAGGGTGCGTTTATAAAGGGTTGGCAATGCGCCTGTGATTTTACTGGAGTCGCAAGTATCCATAAGCTACGCTACGATATCCAACAGCGAGGCCGTAAGCTTGTATGCCAACGCCGCGGCATTAAAATTGTGAAAATCGTATCCTTCCGCCATTCTATTTAGAAAACTCCCGTGAGTTTGAGACATATTAAAATAAAATGAAACTTGTCACTCACGTTTTTAAGGACGAATATTGCTTGACATATTTCAGACCGGTTCGCGCTCCTAAATTATGAGTACTTATTGTGGCGGCAGTTCTTTTAGCACTGCGTGCCCGTGCCCTGCTCGCTCGGCTGCCCGGTGCGGGCGGTGGCGGCGGAGGCGAGAATCTACCTTCGTTTTCTTCACAATTGTTCAACATGTCGAGCGATATTCGACCTTAAAGACGTGAATGACCCGTTTCATTAAGCCATTCACTAAACGTCACAATAAAAATGCTTATGCAAACAACCCGCGAGTTGTATAAAACATCCAAATTAACCCCCACCCTCTTCGCAACTCAGCAAAAACTGAGCAATCCAAGAAACCCAACTGAAAGGGATCTCGAATTTAAATCCCATGGGAAATGAAACAGGGCGGGAAACTGGTGATTCCCTGGACCTTTTCGGATTGATTTTGCTATAATCCGGACTAAGTTTCTTATCGGAGCGCATGTCTCGCTTTGTTGTTTCTGATTCAAAGAGCGAATAGAGTGCTGTGATGATGTAAGCATTTGTTTGTATATATGTCGAGCTACAGTGTGGAATTAATACGTTATGTTCCATATAGTTTCTATATTAACTTGCACATTACAATTCAATCGATTTTTATCTAGAATGGTTTCACATAGTCTGAAGCATTCAACTAAATTCCATTAGACAGAGACAGTTAACAATGTTAACATTCTAAATTAAATTTGATCTTACTGCAAGTCCTCGTCTCGGGAGTACCTTCAGTTGAGTTCATAAACATATGTACCTACGTTTCTAAATATCTGTGCAGCCTTATGCCTTAGGGGGCTCCGTAACACGCGCTTTTATTTATTTTGACGAGTTTTGAGTTGGTACGAGTATATATAGGTGATTTCAGGGCTTTGGATCAAGAAACAGTTTTGCAACTTGGTATCTGTTGGCCATTCCAAAAAATTGTATTGACACAAAACAAACGCATTTTATTTTTAATATATTTTGTAGACAATAATACAAAATCTCAATAGAACATGGTTACCCTACCTCTTTGGAGAATGGAGAGGTGGCAGTGGGGTAGGGTGACCAAGTTTCCAACCGAAATGAAAAACTGAAAAATTTATCACCCCTGGCGGGAACCTGCGACCTCTGGAATCCGTCCATCGCTCTTTCCAACTGAGCTACCGCGGGTTTTGCTCGAGGTGACGAATCTTTCAATCAGTTCACTCTTTTTAATTAAGCCTTAGAGACACTAGTAGCGACATTTACCGTCAAGTTGCTACAACTTCTGAAAGGGCACCAACGTCTCAAGTTACATTGAGAATCGTTAGCAACGATGATCGTGAGTGAACTGATTGAAAGATTCGTCGCCTCGAGCAAAACCCGCGGTAGCTCAGTTGGAAAGAGCAATGGACGATTTTCGCTTGTAAAAATATTTTTATATATTTTATATTTTATGAAAAAAAAATGTTTTGAAGACTCGTATTGACAATTGCACCCTCACTATCAAGCGCCCGTTTTGCGAGTAAGACGGCGCAGTACGATCGGTTCTCCATACAAACGTATTGAGGCTCTCATTTTAAAACGCCATGCTAGAATAACATGAAACTTTGTATACACAATGGGATTCTGTTGGTTCTACCTAGGTCGAAAATTAGATTCTGTTGCTAGAAATTGAAAAAGAAAAAAAATACAGCGGTTTTTGAGTTTTTTACGGCTTGTATGAAAACCTTAATAATCGCTGTATCTTTTCGCCATTATAATTTCAAGCAACAGAAACTAATTTCCGCCCTAGACAAGCTGGATCCCATTGTGTATACAAAGTTTCATGTTATTCTAGCATTGCGTTTTAAAATGAGAGCATAAATACGTTTGTATGGAGAACCAAGCGCCCTCTTAAATTATTATTATTATTATTATAGACACGATTTTGGCCATTGAGGCCTTATTACCCGCAGATATAGGTACCGTAGGTTGTAAAGTTAATTGACAAATCATATATATTTTAAATACGAACATCGCGAGTGTTTAATACTGGCTAAACCACTGGGTAATAACGATGATGGATTTTTCAGAAACAATAACAAAATTAAACAAAAGTTATCCAATAAAATACCCATTAAACACTACTTAATTCTAAAACGACGTTAATTCTGCAATTTTCTCTTCACTTACCTCATTCTTCGCTGGCTTAAGTCGAACAGCTGCACGAAGTAAACTTCAAAGAAATAGCTTCTTAAGTTGAATCTGCACTTCAAAACTAAACGGGGTAACCGTTTAACGATTCTATGGCGCTTACATCCTTTTTCAACAGTAGAGTTAGAACGTTTATTACACACTGACGTTGATTAAATTATAACAGTTTCAAAGTAATAGGGAGCCCTATTACTTTTCTCTCTGGAACTAGTATTATATAGAATAAGGAACTTAAAAGATAGTGAAAGCTTGATATACGAAAGATGTGTTTAGACGACAAAAAAACTAATTGGAGATATGGACACTATTGACATGTAATGCGAAAGTATGAAAGCCGATTGACATGAAGAGTATTACGAATGAAAGTGCGTTTAATTTTAGATTATGGAGCCCTCCGTTTGGAAGCGAATATGGTGACTGCCGTGGGGTTTTAAGTGGGTAGATATAACACCGACGACTGGGTACCTGGCTCGTAGGTTTTCTTCAATAAAATAGAAAAGGGGAGTTAACGGGGAGCAATCTTTGACAAAGTTTAGGCCAAGGAAAGGGTAGGTAAACTGCGTGAGACACGTTAATAACAGGATGGATGTAAGTGACAGGATGGCTGGCGATAGAGACTTATGGAGGAAAATAACATGATTCGCCGAACCCAAGTTAATGAGCAATATGTTGGAGTGTCACAAAATAGGTAAAAGTAACATCCTGTAGAATTATGTTAATTATGTTAAGAATGGTCACAACTCATACTAAATGTTTTTGACCAAGAATCACAGCTAGTGGTGTCCGATACGAAATAAACTGGATAATGTTTTTTTTCTTTTTCGCCGAAGAATTATTTTAGTACGAAATATAAAAGACATTGCCTTTATTCTTTCATCAGGCCTGCCGATCCCTATTAACAAACTGAGCTTCCGAAGCCGTACATAGTCGACTGAATTTTTTCAATCACTTTTCTTTCATTATACTCTTGGGAAGTTTTTGCCCTTAAATTACAAAAATACTAGCTTTTTCCAGCGACTTTGTCCGCGTAATCTTCTACTCTCTATCCACATAAGTTAATCCAGGCGACAGACTATTTGTATACGAAGTTTTATCACGGAATAAGCCGTTTTTGCGAGATTGAGCAACAAAGATCCAAACATCTGAACTTCTAATATTAGTAGGATTATTAACTTTAAAGTCTCTAAGTGACAGTCATCATATTCCAAAGTAAAACATGAAATCTTGACATTTATTTCTATCAACATTATTCGCAAATCTTTTAACAGGCTAAACCAATTGCCTCTTTTGTTTTTTAACTGCTGAAAAGCATGCACCAAGCTTTATTTCTCAACAACAACTTATAGATTATACCTTATTCTTTGGGCTACTAGGTTTAAATTGCAGTGGAGTAATGTCAGTCCTATTGGAGATGATGCATCGAATAAGGAAGTCATTGTAGATATCCACGTCGAAATACCCCTTTGCTTCCATGGCAATTCTATTGAAGAATTTAATGGATGCCATATCTATATTAATAATTTCGTGCAGGGGTACGGTAGACCCGAACGAGACCTGTCTCAAATTGAAGAACGTATAAAAATAACGATTTTTGAGTTGAACATATGTATCCGCAAAATTCGGATTGTCGCGTATTTTGCATTAAAAAGTGTTAATTTTACGACAAAAGGTCCGCCATATTAAATTTGTTGGTTGACAGCACAGACTACTAAGAAGATACTGTTGACAGCGTGGGGTTGGGTACGTTCGGAAATTGTAAACTATGTTTGCGTCCGGTGTGTTGGCCAGGTTGCTGGGCGTAGATTCGGCTAGCCGCGTCTGCAGCGTTTTGTTTTTGTAGTTTTCAAGCGTTCTATACACCTATCAGCCTAGCTAGCACGATAACTTATACCGTCACGTTATATGGGCGAAATGTATTAAAACGTCACATAAAACGTAACGGTATCATACCGTGCTAGCTAGGCTGATTGTCACAACAACCGCCTTCAAGCGAATGTATGGGGCCTGTTACATGGTTATTAACTTATTAGTATCACGTGATACATTCATATCACGATAAGTATCACGTGAATATTGAAGTAGAATCCATACAAATTTGAAAACTGCTATAATATTGACACCCCAGTATTGTGATAATATTAATCGTGTAAAGGACACCACTTGAATGTTTGCTGAGTTTGTCCGCCATCTTAAAGCTGCGTCTCTATTTTGTTGTGACAAACTACTAGGTGGCTTATGGCTTTTAAACGTCTAGCAAAATTCTATCCATATCTCGCTCTATCTTATAACTTAGTGGTACTGGGGTCTACTCCGAAATTCAAAATCCGAACTTCGTATGGTGCCGTCCCTTTCACTCATATAGTCTATGACAGGAGAATGAAAGGGACGGCACCATACGAAGTTAGGATTTTGAATTTCGGAGTAGACCCCCAACTCATGCCGTTCGCCGCGCTCGGACGTTAGAGGCGCCACCGCGAACCGAAAACGAAGTATCTGCCTCTCTCTCGCACATGTATATTCGAACGACAGAGAGGAAGATAGTTCGTTTTTGGTTCGCGGTAGGCCCTCAGGCGTCAACTTTAAAACGAATAGGGTATTTTACTATAAGAGAAATAAAAAATGTAATAAAAACCAGCCAAGTGCGTCGGAGTCGCACACTGAGGGTTCCGTATAACTAAAAAACAAATGTGATTTATCAATATATTGATATTTTTGGTAAAATATACTTCATAATAAACATTATCTTATCACCTAATTTCAAGTTCATAGGTCGATGGGAAGTTAAAAAATTATATGTGTGACAGACAACACACGGAATGTTCTTTGACTTTCTTCGACCGTCCGCCGCGCTCGGACTAAAGTGCTACCAACCGAAAACTAAATATATATGCCTCTCTGTCGCACTTGCATATTCGAGCGCGGAGAAGGAAATACTTCGTTTTCAGATCGCGGTAGGCCCTCTGGTCTGACGGCTCCTATTCCTGGATGGTGCGCGTATCGGAATGTGAAATACCTTTGGCAAAACGGAACAAGTTGTTAAATAGCTTCCATTAATTGGAGAAAATATTACCAACTGTTATTATTATCACGCGAAACACTGAATATTGAAGCAACATCCATAGGGGCCTGTTACATGGTTATTATTATCACGCGATATACTCATATCACGATCCGTATCACGTGCAATGAATATTGAAGAAAAATCCATACGATTTTGAAAACCACGATAATATTGACACACCAGTATTGTGATAATATTAAGCGTTTAACAGACCCCATACAATTTTAAAAATCGCGATTATATTGACACATAATATTCAGTGTAAAGGACCTTACTTAATAGAATTTGGCGGAGAATAGAGAGCTGCTACCGCGAAACGAAAACGAACGAACATCGTGTATCCCTCTGTGTCGCTCGATTTTGCAAGTTCGACAGAGAGGGAGATACACGAACTTCATTTGTTTTCGTTCGTGTTAGCAGCTCTGACTTCTCACCAAAAATACTGACTGGCACATCAATATTTAACAACTGCACATCTGAACTGAATTTTAATGAACGATTAGTATTTTAGCTATACAAATCAGTACTGATTACGGTGTCAAATTTTTTATGTGCCTTTAAATACTACCCTTATAAAAATGCTTAGGATTAACTTGCAAAGATACTAGCCTTTGCCCGTGACGTCGTCAGCGTAATCTTTTACTCCCTATTCCATATGTTAATCCAGACTACAGACTATATTTCTATACGAAATTTCATCATAATCCGTTGTTGTAATGTTTTTATTTTATACATTTTTGTACACTATTTCTTTCTTCGTTTGCATAACTGTCACGAATAAATGTTTACTTTATTTCTTACTTATTTATTTCACCCGAGCGAAGCCGGGCTTTCATCTAGTTTTATTTTAAAGGGCTCGGCGAGACGGTAAACTATAGTTCAAGTAACTTATGTGAAACAGAATGTTATATTAGATTTATTTTTTTAGTTAAATATGGGAAAGGACCAAAAAGTGGCGAAGTTATGTAATCAGCCAGCCGCTATCGCAGAACAAAAGCTTACAGGATAAAAGAATTTGAATACCACGATGAAAAGTTTCGCATTAAGGATAAGCGCCATCTAGGTGGATATTTTTACACTATTTTAAAACAGACTATAACTTTATAGACACATAGCTTTTGCCCGCGACTCCGTCCGCGTACAACTCGTTAGCGTGAGCGTGAAGAGGTAACAGACAGACAGACGGGTGACTTTCGCATACATAAAATTAGTATGGATGGATAGTACTGATTTATGGTAAACCGGCACTGAACATTTCATGATTCAAGACCATGAAAAACCGGAAAGGCTAGCAAAAAAGAAAATAAGTATTCTGGTGATGATAGCAGGAAAGGCGCAAGCGGAAACGAGCACAGCATCTAATTGTTTTGCAATATATTATGATGAATTTATCACCATCAAATCAAAAAAGGATGAAGAGAAAACTATAGTTATTCGATATGTTAAAAGCCTAGTTACTCTTACACATCGTTTATACGTTAATACTAATAATTCTAGCTTTTCTACGGCAAACTAATAAACAACATGTTTTTCATCGATTTCATAAAAAAAGAAAATAATAAAAAAGTGTTTAAAAGCCAATTTCAACATGTAATAGCTTCCTTTAAACATCGTTAATACGTTTAATAACCCCGGCTTTACTGTAGCAAAATATTTCTATTTTGTCTCAGCGCTTCCATAGCTGTCTTATAAATTTCAACTTTCTACTCTGTACAGACCAGTGTACAATTTTAACTTGCTTGAGCTGTGTGAAAATGCTAGAGCGAGCTAAAACTCCATCCCGACTGGCTGTAGGTGAATAAATAAAATTCTTGGTCGGTTGTTAGTTGACACATGAGCACTATGTTCAGCCAATAATGATAATAATCATTTTATTTTTAATCACAACATCCATGATTGTTAGTTACATTTGTTTCTTCAAACATGCAACGAAATTTCGTCATTACATGCGTTATATATAACATGCTTCAAAGTATCACTTTGCAGGCGGAACAACTCGGGAGAATTGTAAAGGAATTTCATACAATATTGAAGTCTAATTTTTTTATGTCAAACATGGCGTCTGTTCATAGTTTTCCTTAAAATAACAAACCCTAAATTTCCTTAAAATACAACGAAAATATATACACGAAATTAAATTTGTTTTTACCCCTGGCTTAATAAGATGCATGAGACACCGTGATCACCTTCACTTACAAGTGCGAATGCGGCCTTACGACCAAATTTTAAAAACCAGTTACACACGCTATAGAAACTTCTATCGGCAAATATCAAGACGTGTCACACGTGTCGATGTGCATATTGTCCGAATGATTTACCATTTTCTTCAATATAACTGCTCAGGAGGGTGTTAGCACTGTCCCTCACAGATTTCGTTTGTTTCGCTTGTATGTAGTTTGTTTGTTTGTTTTTTTTTGCGCTAATAATCTTTTTTCTTCTCCGTCTTCTATTATTATGTTACGTTAAACAGCGATTATCAATAGGAGGATGTGTTTTCATAGGTTTGATCTTTGGCAAGCATGACAGCTAGGTATCAAAATTTAAAAGCACACCCTCGTACTTCTTTGATAGTTAATCGTCATCCTTAAGAGATGAAAAATAACTTAAGAGATAGGCCCTTTCGGTGGACTAATCTCCATGTATCACCATCTCCCTGCCCTTATCCCGCTTATGCAGGGTCGGCGCAACATGTTTTCTTCTTCCATTCCTCTCTGTTATTCGTCACTTCAGCGCTTACCCCTTTCTTTCTCATATCCTCTCTCACAAAATCCATCCATCGCTTTTTGGGCCTTCCAATCGCTCTTCGTCCTTCGACATTCAACCCTAATATTCTTTTATCAATATGACATTCATCCCTCATGCCCATACCATGCTAACCTACTGCTCCTCATTTTCTCTGTCACGGGTGCCACTTTTAAACTTCCCCTTATATAGTAGTATAGTAATTTCCATGTATCTCTTTCCTAAACCTTTTCTTGGACAGCCTGATACAACACGATTTTTACCTTTTCCTTAATTTGTTCCATACATGTTCTTCTTAGGCCTATGTCCAGCAATTGACGTCGTTTGGCTGATATGTTGATGATGATGTTCTTCTTAGCCTTCTTCTATTCTTTTACTTTTCCTTCCATAATTATTTTGATGTATGTATGAATTGTTTTGATATATCTCTGGTGGCTACTCGTAATTGGCCGTTACAGCTCTGAAACCTACAACATTTGGTCACATTGAACGCCGATCGCCATAAATATCTAAGTCATGGTTCTAACATGGTGTAACAAGCATAAGGCTATGTAACACTATGATGTTGAAGAAAGATAGTTGCTATTATTTAACATTTATAGTTGCTGTTACTAAAAAAAAATATAACAGCTAGTGAAGCACCACTAGAGACAGACTGGCAGAACTGCTAAGTCATTTTTACCTGTAATTTTTACACAAGTTTTATAATACTGGATAGGTTTGCGCTTGACCACAAAATCACCTGATGGTAAGGAATGTTGTGCGGTAGTATGGAGTGCGCTTTTACTAGGAAGTAAAAACCGGTTCACTCTCGTCTTGAAGACCGTGAGGTTGTAGTTCACAGGGAACAAGGATTCCAGCAATGAGTTTCACAGCTTGGCTGTTCTCATAGTAAAAGTGAAGTCGAAGGGAAGCGCTTCGTACGAGTTTTCGGGATTGCCACCGTAAAATGGTGTCGCCTTGCCGTATCCCTGCTCGTCCGATGGTAGAAGGGGGCGGGGGTACAACTTATTAGGTCAAGTTTAATGACAAGTTTGTTGGCTATCCGCAAAGACCGTATGTGGAAAACCTTCTTTCCGATTTTATAGCCCACGCCGCTGGTCTTACTTTGTACTTCAAGCCGTTAAGTTTCCCATCTCAAAGAAAACACATACTTACAGCTACATATAGCTACGTAGGGCTAGTAAACCGTATTTTTCTCAACACTGGCTACATAAACTGGTCAGAGTAAAGCTGAATTTAAGCTTAGTGATGCTCTTTGACGTTTTCACGCCTGACATAGTATCAGTCATCAACACAGAGCGCATTAAATATGTATGATACTGATATCGTTTCATACGCCAGGAGCGTTCGTGGCCCAGCGGCGCTCGCGTACCGCGTGCGGTATGCGAGGTTAAGCAATGACGGGCGAGGTCGGTCCTTGGATGGGTGACCGCTTTGAGTGGTTACTAACTGAGCGCTCCCGTGCTTTGGAAGGCACGTTACGAGGGGTGTTCAATAAATTCGCGGTATTGACATCTTTTAAACCTCTTTGGTAAACTTTTTAATACTGGCCGCTGAAAGTCATTCATTAATATTAAAAAAAAAGTAAAATACAAACGGCGATGTTCTTTTGTTTTTTTGCAAGTACCGAACAAACGTGATCATTATGAGCGATTTTTTAATGTTGGTTAAATTAGAGCACTGAGCGGTAATAAAATTCTTGACCAAGCCGGTAAAATAACAATAAGCTATAAAAAAGAAATGGATTATGTTTACCGTGAGTCTCCTCATTCTTTATCAATAATTCAGAAGTGGTCAAGTCAATTTAAGCATGGGGGAGAGAGTATCAAAGACGACCATTATAGAGCTGGTCGGCCCGTCGAAGCTTCTTCATCAGAAAATTTAAAAAGTTGAGAAAATTATGTCTGAGGATGGTTGAGTAAAGGTGAAATCAATAGCTCAAAGAACCAACCTTTCTATTGGTACTAGACACGATATAATTAATGACCATCTTAATATGCCAAAAGTCAGTGCGAGATGGGTACCGCGAATGCTGACACCGCCACAGAAGAATACGCGTGTTGCTTGTTGTTCCGAATTTCTTGAGGTGTGCGGTGAAATTCCTGTTAAAATACTGCAAAATTTTGTTAGTAGAGATGAAACGTGGGTTCATCATTATGACCCTGAGAGTAAACAAGAGTCCATGCAGTGGCAAATTAAAGGAACTCCTCATCCCAAGAAGTTCAAGGTCGTGCCTTCAGCTGGCAAGGTCATCGTCACAATATTCTGGGATTGTGATGGAATATTGCTGATCGATTATAAGTATAAAGAAAAGGGTGTAAGTATTAAAGGAGAGCACTACACTAATATTCTATGCTAAATAAGGGAAGCAATCAAACATAAAAGAAGGGGAAAATTGTCCAAAGGTGTTCTGCTTCTTCACGACAACGCCCCTGTGCATAGTGCTCATATTGCCAAGGCTGCTGTTCTTGAATCTGCACTCGAAACTATTATATACCCACCGTATAGTCGAGACTTGACCCCGAGAGACTTATATTTGTTTCCCAATCTTAAAAAGGATCTATGTGGAAATTAATTTTCTAACGATGAAGCATTGAAGACAGTAGTGTAGGAGCATTTTGACACCAAAGACAAAAAATATTTTTATGAGGAGTTAAAAAAAACTTTAACCGGTCTTATAAGTGCACAAGCATAGGAGAGGAGTATATTGATAAATAAAAAAAAACCAGCTCGTATTCTTTTGTTTTCATTCTAATATCGAGAACTTATTGAACGCCCCTCGTAAGTCATTGATCCCGGTTGCTGTCTATGATAGCAGTCGTAAAGCCAAGTTAGAGGCCACCGGGCGGCTTAAGAACCCCTAACAGTCAAGTTGCCCACTCACTTGACAAGCCTAATCCCAATAAGGTCTGGTTTCCCCCTCGGATTGGAAGGTCAGATGGCAGTCGCTTCCGTAAAAACTAGTGCCTACGCCAATTCTTGGGATTAGGTAGCGGACCCCAGACATCCTTCAGGATGCAACTGTACTGGGAATAACGCTAGGAGGATGATGATCCAGATGTCCTGATTTTCGGTTGTTCTCCTCAACAGGTCGCATTTCTCAACCGATTCTCGAGAAATTTTGTGAGCAGGTTCGATAATTATATAGAATTTTTTGTCGAGTCAGTTTTTGGATATTCGTAATTAGAATAACAATAATTTGATGGTCCTATAGCTCACAGAGCCACTAGTTTAGATCGTCATAACGACACTTCACTTCTGATAAAATATGGAACTCCCTTCAGAATACTTCCACATTTAAGGGCGCAGGGTCGATACGATAACAGTAAGCTAAATGTTACCGTGTCAACTGCCAGCTGAGTCAATACAGTTTCTTAACTACAAGTCTAGATTTCAATGCGTGCTTCCTGATTGGCGCTGGATGCCCAAATGGGCGCCGGTACCGATACGATTCTTTTTTATACGACGTCGCTGGCAAAGAGATACTGACAGTATACCGAAAAATAAGGAAATCTAGGTGAAGTCAGTTTGCTGTCGGGAAAGTAGACAATACCGGATTCAGGTCAAACAAGATACAAGTTAGATGAAGCCTAAATTGCACTTTGTAGAATGGGTCGTGGGATTACCAGCTACACGGTTGCAACTGGGTGTGAGAAAAAAATCTGTTAGTCGTATATATAATGAATACTATAAAAGGAAAATTATCACAGCTAAGTAGAATCTACTATTTCACGAGTAATAGCCGAACTTTTCCATCATCACTACTTAGATGGTTGGCAGTCCTCAACTGTGCGTTTCTCCAGAAATTTCATGCCTCGCACAGCTAAACTGTAGAATGAACGGACCGATACGACCTTCAAGAAAAGAGCGTACTCCCATCTTAACCGTTAATAGGGCATTGGGAGAATAGTTACCACCTGATTTTGAACCTTATTGCTGTAAGATAAGATGGAAAACCAATGAAAAATCCGATTACCCTCTGCCTTATTAAGGGTTAAAGGCCGGCAACGCACTTACAACCCCTCTGGTGTTGCGAGTGTCCATGGGTGGCGCTAATTGCTTACCATCAGGCGATTCGTCTGCTCGTTTGCCTCCTATGTCATAAAAAAAACTTAAGAAATGTACTTGGAAAAGCAAATTTTTCTACAATTTCCATTGAATACTTACATAAATATGTTGTTAAGTTATGTGAAATATAGAATAAATATAAGTTTTCGAAATTTTATACCCATGAAATGTCACGGGTGGCAGCTTTTTGTAGTTTGTGTTTGAAAATATAAAACTACCTTAACTAGGTTTGGTCAAGTTTAGTCATAAGAAAGGTCAAGTAGTCCGAGAGACGGGTATCAGATAACACACTTGCCGATCCTTAAAATAATTCTATACCCCCTTATTCACTTAACTTGAACTATGTAACAGTCAGATAATGAAAGGCATTAAAATACCAGTGTGGGTTTATGAAACGACCCAAAGGTGAGTTTTATAATAAGGTCTCTCGAGTGTTTTAATGCCTAGTTATGTACAGTCGCATACATAATTTTATCTACATGCACATTTTAAGTTTTCTACCATATGTATAGACATGGCCTGCATTTCGAAGTTAGTGATACTTTTAATTTATTTGTATATATATAGGCATCGGATAAGGTGCCTCCTTAAAAATACAACCGGGAAAGGCTACAAATATGAATGACGTAATTAAAGTATCGGTTATATCAAAATCAAATAATCAAAATAAAAACTTTATTCTGCAAATAGGCCACAAGGGCACTTATACAAGTCAAAACATGAATTATACAATTAAAAAAACTGACAATAACAATAATGTTTTCTAAACTATACGGATTAACAACCTTAGTATTCAATGAAAATAAACTTACAAGACATTATGAAAATTTGAAGGTAATATTAGGGACGTATTTATATGGTCACTGTTCGAATAAATAAAAGTATATAAAATTAATTTAATATCTCAGAGATGTATTTGGTCTCTGAGCGTCCAAATACGATTAATAACAATCATTTCAAAGTCCTTAGAGATATAAATGGTCACTAAGCGTTAAAATTAAAATATTTAACGAAAACAGCACTAATTAAATATTGTTAGAGATGTATGTATACGGTCTCTAAGTGTCAATAACAATAAAACTAATCCAGAACAGATGATGTCTCGTCAATCCCCAACAAAATAACAATGCCCTTGCAAGCATAAACAGACCGGTGTCCATAGACAGCACCAGATCACGAGTATGACGTGTATCGAAATCAAATCTAATTCTTACGATTCATAGTAGTCGGTGCAGAGTTAATGTATGGAAACTATAGACCCCATATTATGCACCTCTATAGGTAAACGCCTGCATAAAGTCCTCACTTTTCAACAATATTGTGGACATTGGAAATAATAAGTTCAGCTCTCGGACTATATCCTCGCATTGGGTAGATCGGATTATAGTGCAAACTTCTAACTCGGTTACAAGTTAAACGAGGAGGAAAAATATAATGTTTACAAACTTCCGGATTTAAGAGCTTTTAAGTTATCTCTATTTGATCGTAGCACGTACAGGATAAGTAGTAATGTTTTTCTTCAAAACTGTTTATCTCATAAATACTCAAATATATATTTGAGATGCTCGCAATAAGCCCTTTCATTCATATAGCTATAGTTTATCACAAAATAGAGTTTGGAAACTTTTTTTGTTTCAAATTCATTTCTATATGTTACACGTCCGTATTTGGGTTACCGACTTACATATTTCAACTCAATCGGTCCAATGGTTTCTAAGAAAATTGGTTGTGACATACGGACGGACGGACAAACAGACACACGAGTGATCCTATAAGGGTTTCGTTTTTTTCTTTTTGAGGTACGGAACCCTAAAATAGTTAAAGAAAGCACACATTTTTAACGAGCTATCTAACAAAACCCCACACAATGGGTTTTGCGAGGAAAAGTGCGTCCCCACTTTACATGTATGGGAGTTAGTTACCCTTAAACATGTGTATGTGTTTATTCAAGTTATTATTATAGCGGTTTGTCGACGTGATTGATATAAATATACCTATGCCAAATAACAGCTTTCTACTAGTAACGGTTACTGAACTAAGCCGCGGACAGACGGACGGACATGGCGAAACTAGAAGTGTCTTTACTACGGAAAAAGTAATACCAAAAGTTTAATTCATTAAAATAATCAATGAAAAAAAGAAATTCCGACAAATTGGCTCCTTCTTTTTTGGAAGTCGGTTAAAACCAGAAGGAATATTCAATTCCGTCGCACTTAAATATTAGCCATGATTGAGTAAGCCATTCACAAAGGCCTGAATATCTTAACGAAATTTTAATTAGAAAAGTTTTAGAATTGTTTTCACTTAAGGATCATTTCGTTCGCCGCTTCCGATCCTAAACAATATACAAGTTGTTACGCGCGCTGACTTTTTATAAACTACGACAGTGGCAAACAAGCGTACGGCCAGCTTGATGGTAAGCAGACACCGTAGCCTATGGACGCTTGCTTGAGGCAAATAAAAAAAGTGGGACTCTGAAAAGGACAACAAATGAAATATCTCTCTCGACCCTCTTTTGAGACCCTGGTGTGTCCTAAAACTACGACCAAGACCAACTCTGGGACGGGCAGCAGCATCCCTGGAGTGCCGTGGAGATATTGCGATCGCCAACCCGCATACCTAACGTGGCAATTATGGTATTTACCCCCCATAAAATGAAGGGAGGCCTGTGTCCAGCAATGGACGTCCTCGGGCTGCTATGGTGGTGGTGGGGGTACTCTGATTAACGTATAGGGAACAAATTGAAATGCAATTGCGATGTAAAATAAATAAACCAAATGTCGGTTAAGATGGAAATTCCGTTTTCGTAAACGAAATTGGGTAAATAGTCGCATTGCTCGTTTATTGAACGAGTGAGCAAAGTTTTCCGAAACTAGTGAAAGAATTCAGCGTTGCCATATTTTTTTTTCATACATCGTCGTTGTCAAACAAGCGTACGTCCCGCCTGATAGTAAGCGATCACCGCAGCCTATGGACGCTTGCAACTCCTAGGGGTGTCACATGCGCGTTGCCGACCCTGTTAGAATTTATACACTCCTTTTTTGAAGAACCCCACACTGTAGTCCGTCGGGAAAACCTCGGCAGGGCTCATTCCACAACCGGAGCGTCCGAGGGAGGAAGTTCCTCTGAAACCGTACCGTGCGCGACCATTTAGGTTCTAAGGTGTGAGGATGAATGCCCTGCCGATGGCAGCGGTGCGATGGTGGGTGTACCTAAATAATAATAATGAATTATTATTTCTGGCATTAAAAGTAAAAAGTAAAAGTAGTTTATTCTTCAAATTAGGCATATTACATGCACCTATGAACGTCAATAAACTACCACCGGTTCGGAAAAATATACCTCTGCCACGAGAAGAACCGGCGTAAGAAACTCGGCGAGGTGTCATTGTTTCAAAACAATATACATTGTATAGTTAAATATAAAATTACAGTGTCAGCTACTACAAAATTACTTAAATAACAATGCTACAGTAGAAAATATATTTTCGCGATAGATTACCCGTGCAGGACGCTATCACTGCCAAACATCCCTATCCATGATGTAATCGTTTATCTTATAATATGCTCTTGAAATAAGTGTTTGTTTTACTACTGGTAAGCCGAAGATCAGGCATTGTAATGTTCGCAGACGACACCTCATTACTGTTCAAGGTAAATAGGAGAGATACTGAACTCATTGAACCAAATAATACCCTCTCCATGATATCTGACTGGTTTGCTGCCAATAACTTAGTATTGAACCCAAAAAAAACGAAATGTATGAAATTTATTATACATACAGTCAGTTATCATTAGTATACATACAGTCAGTGACCCCCTGCATAGAAGTTTGTACGCAGGGGGGTCACGTTTATCTGCGGCGTATATCCATAGTTAGTAAAGTTGGACTCTTGTCTGAAATACATAAATTCATTCATTCATTGTTCGTGCGACGATAGTATCGCTGATTAGTATGTCGTGGTCAGCCAAATCGGTGTCGTGAAAAAATCGAACGCACTCTAATTTTCCCTTTGGATTGGAAGCACAGGTGGCTGTCCCTTTCTAAAAACTAGTGCCTACAAACAAACGTACGGCCTATCTGATGGTAAGCGGTGGCCAACTCCAGGGATGTCATATGCGCGTTGCCGACCCTTTAAATATGCATACGCCAAATCTTCAGATTAGGCGCTTATACGAATCCCGGGCTTCTTTACTGGGCAACCGGGAAAACGGTACGAGACTAATGCGCATGCGCTGCTTAGTAAAATTTATTCACCTATATGCCACTGTATAGTGTAAGTAATGTTTAAAAATGTAATACTCATGCAACTGAATGTATTTCTCATGTAAGTGCGTTTGTATTCTGTTTTTAGAAATAAATTTCTTGAACCATAATTTACAAGGACTCAATTTAATAGGAAGGATTCGTCGATGAGAATCCTTTGATAATATTACATTAATGATTAATAACTATGAATTGATTCAATTAGGCACTGCATTGTTACTATAATTGCTAACACTACAGAAATCAATCAACCTTAACCAAATGAGATTTCACTAGGTAATTCAAATTACTAGTAATGCTATGGAATTCGTAGTAATTTCCAGAGAAATTTCAATCAATTTTAATTAGTGGCTCTAATTGTGTTGTCAACTGAACTATTGAGATTGGTTACTGTAATAATAAAGTGTTATTAAATCAAATCAGGCAACAATGTAATTCATATTATAATGTAGTTGATATGACGAACAAATGTAAAGGTGGCTGAAAAGTGTTCTGAATCTAATGGAACTATTCTGAATTTAATGAAACTTTAATTATTCATGATGGATGCTGAATGCACTAGCCTAGGACGACTATCCCAAGTTTGTGACCTCAAGGATCGTTTCTTTATCGCTTATTTCTCTGATACGAAGGACATGTAGACGATAAAAGAGAGATCTCTCTACGACCGAAGTCTATACACTTACACTTATATAGAGTTGGTTGGAAGTTATATTTATGCAAATGTTTTTTGAAATTCCGATAGCGTGTCATATTTGACAGATGATAGGAGTGACTTTGTGAAAAAAAAATCACAGATCTCGTGCACTACACGACCATCAAGGTACATTGAAAATGAACTCAACAAAATAAAAAAACACATTACATTTGCTAACGTTATGCCAATTTGGTTGATATATAATATATAAACATAGCTCACATACAAAATTCCTATTAAATTGGCAATTTTTTAAAGCGCAGCCAAGTTACGGTAACCACATAAAAAGGCATTTGCCACTTTACTAATATTCACGCAAGATAACGGCGACTTCAAATTAACTCGACCTCCAAACTCCAACTATAACAAGAATTTTCAAAGTCGAATTCAACATGACACCCTAGGCCCCAGGAGAAGGATAAATTATATGATATCATAACCTTGATTATTTGTTTAATTTTCTCGCAATCGAAGTGAAAAGCAGATGTATAACTCATGTATAAAACTCATTTTATCCTCTACTTTATATCGACCCTTGCCTGCGGCTCGGGTCGATAAAGTGTCTCGGATAAAATGGCTTGTTTTATGCAATCTCAATCAACTATTTTATTTGCCAAGGTTTTGGAAGATATTGGTCTTCCAAAACATCATTGACTTATCCACGAATTGCTATTTCCCGGGCACTGTAATAATGTGCTATTGTTGTCTCGAACTATAATTAATAATAATTTATTATAGAAACAATACATGTTTAATTCAAACAATTTGAAATATAAAACTAAAACCAACTACAATTGTACAATTGTGTTGATTTAAAAAAATATATATTACCTACTAATAGTCGTTCTGACTTTTTGACTTCTTTCAAAAAGGTTAGGCTACAGCGCAAACCCTTGACCCGATCGTCTTTGTTTTAGGCTCAAATTGTAGCCGACTAAATTGTCCAGAGAAGTTTTGATCAAAATTTTGATATCATTCTTCGTTTGCAAAATATCGAGTGCCAAAATGAAAAAATCGGAGGAAATTGAATTTTTTTTTCACTATTTCGGCCAAAACTTTTTTCGTTCTGGACTTTCTCAAATAATTCTCTTTGCATCTTACACATCTCGTAAATACACGCGTATTTTGAGCCTAGTTTGAATACCTTCACAACTCTCTGAAATATAAGGGGATCGCACTATTTCGTGAAATGGGACCCTATACTGGAGCGAACGAAAAGACATTTTCAATGTCAAAATACTTTTTATGTAATGAAAATTATGGGAAACATACATTCTATGACACTTCTATCTGCGAAACAAAGTACAACTACAATATCATCATCATCATATCAGCCGAAGGACATCAAATGCTGGACATAGGCAGCCTGTGGGTCAACTATTCGAAGACAGCTTATAGCGCCCTGCGCGTCCTCTATAACAACGCATTTAGGAGGCTGATGGGGTTGCTGCGCGACTGTAGTGCGTCGGGGATGTTCCGGAGGCTCGCACGGACGACTTTCATGCTAATATGCGTAAGCGAGTCGCGTCCCTGATGCGACGTGTTCGCGGCAGCACCAACGGCCTCCTGAGCGCAGTTGCGGAAGCTTATGACAGTCCAATATTCTGTCACTGGATGCAGTACCATAGGCCACAAATAAGCTGCGAAAAGTGATAGTTTTGCTTGTATGTATATTAGATTACCAACATTAACATAGCCTTTAAGTGAATTATGCTACTAACAGATATGGATGTGCACTTACTCCGAAATAATTGTATGTATAGGCCTCCACCGAAGAGTTTTACAATGATCCGGTCCTACGCCACCCGCGTCCAGCGAACTCCCGCGACCTTAAGAGGGCGCGGTACGCTCGGTCTGGCTCGGTTCTCCTTACAAACGTATTTACCCTCTAATTTTAAAACGCCATGCTAGAACAACATGAAAATTTGTATACACAATGGGATTCGGCATATCTAGGGCGGACCATAGTTTCAGTTGCTAGAAATTGTAAAAGAAAAAAAAGACAGCGGCTTTTTGAGTTTTTACGGCTTGTATGAAAACCTTAATAATCGCTGTATTTTTTCTCCATTATCAGTTCAAGAAATAGAAACTATGGTCCGACCTAAATATGCCGGATCCTATTGTGTATACAAAGTTTCATGTTATTCTAGACTGGCGTTTTAAAATGAGAGCATAAATACGTTTGTATGGAGAACCGAACGTACTGCGCAGTCTTAATCTATACTAATATTATAAAGCTGAAGAGTTTGTTTCTTTGTTTGAACGCGCTAATCTCAGGAACTACTGGTTCGTATTGAAAAAATCTTTTTGTGTTGGATAGTCCATTTATCGACGAAGACTTTAAGCTATATAACATCACGCTGCGACCAATATGAGCGAAGACGCGGACGAAGTCGCGCGCAACATCTAGTCTACAATATGCCGATGCCAATGCCATCATAATCGTAACACACGTCGGCCTGTTTAGCCTAGTTGGTAGTGACACTGCCTCCGAAGCTAGAGGTCCCGGGTTCGAATCCCGGCCAGGGCATTATTTCTGCATTTAGCACGGATTTTGTTCTTGGGTCTTGGATGTTCTCTATGTATTTAAGTATGTATTTATCTATATAAGTATATATATCGTCGTCTAGTACCCATAGTACAAGCTTTGCTTAGTTTAGGACCAGGTCGATTTGTGTAAGATTGTCCCCCAATATTTACTTTACTTACTTACTTTTACTAACATGCTATGTAACTGGCACGGGTGACGGCTCCACGTAATCCTGTCGCGTTTACTATCCTCGATTCTCTAACCATTAACATAGAATAGGCTTAGCAGAACCAACACCAAGTAGGACCACCTATTCACAACCTAGACTGTACTATTATGTTCGTAATCAATGATATTCGTCTTCTTTGTCGATATACTCTTAATAGAGTAGTCGTGGCCATTATGTGGGTTCTTAAGTGACCCGATTTTCGGCACGCCGCCAATCTTCTCGTAGCTCCGTTTTCCGAGAGAATTCGTTTAATTTACTCGACGTATGTATGTATGTATAACACTTTATTGCACAAAAAAACAATAACAATCTAAACAAAATAACAAAACGTAAAAGTACAAAGGCGAACTTATCCCTATAAGGGATCTCTTCCAGCTGACCTTCGAGAAAATGAGAAAAATAAATGTAGTACACAAAGGCGACAAACTAATTTTGCACAAACACGGACATTTAAGAAAGCAATGACAGATTATGAATACACGTAAAACGACGTATAGGCTTTTATCTGGTGGGTTTATTAATGGAATAGCTATTGTAAAAGATAAGTTCTCCTTGCCCTCCCTCTGCTCTACAAACCACCAGGCAAGGCTTGTCTTCTACCGCGTGATATAATACCCCCTACATTTTCATTTCAAAGTTCAATATCTTAAAAACCGCTAAACCGATATTAATAAAACATGTCTCAGAACCACCCCTAGAAAACTTGCTTTAAAATAAAAGAAAACTGCTTTTTTCTAATAAAAAAATATCCAATAAAAAAGTACGGTGCCACAGACAGACATACATACACAGATACACAATGTTAAACTTATCACCCCTTTCCTTTCGTCGGGGGTTAAAAATTTAATATACAATAAGGGTTGGGATTTGTCTTTTCTAGAATTGAAAGCTGAAAGCTAAACAGTATTAAGAGAGGTAGGGTACACAGCGAACGTCATCTCCAGCGTCAGCGAGCGTCGACGCCGCCTGTCTTAAAAGGCGATTAAAGGGGGTCACCGGGGTTGCGGCACCATGTGGCGGGGACCACCCGACTATCAACCGCAGGGAAGGTCACGTCAATTGATAGGACCCAAAAAGGAGTTAGGCCTGAATCACACTGGCGCGGCCTGCGGTGGCGGTCAATAGTAAATTTGACAGCTAATAATAATCCCTTTGCTTTTAGATTAAATTGTCTAAAAAGGCCTCTGCGCTGTTGGCTTCGGCCCCACGCACGCCTTCCAAAGGTCCGGGGCCCCATGGTCCCGAGATAAGGAAAAGACATACAAATAGTAATAATAATGAAGCATTTATTCACGAAAATACAATACTCTTTTACAGCTTGCCACAACTTCCGCTAAACTGAATAACAGTTTGTTGGCAGAAATAAGCTCCCTTTATTTACATTACCGTTTTAGCTAATGACAAGTTTACTATTGACCGCCGTGGCCGGGCCGCGCCAGTCTGTGAGAGGCTTAAAGCGCAAGGGGGGAGGGGGGGGGCTCAATCCTGGAGTCCTCCGCATTAGAGTGCAGATGGCGGTCACCGTGGAGTTTTTAGTGGATAGAAATACCACATAACTCAGCCATTCCCCGATGACTCGGTTTATGGAACGCAGATTTACTCTACGAAAAAAAAGGTAAGTGCCTCCATCTTAGAATACCGCTGCCATAATAACACCACTCTTTGTTCTTTAGTTAATATGTGATGTTGTCTATGACATTATGCTGTGTTGAGAATAAGGGTCGGAGACTTGCTGGTAATTCTTTTGGAGTCACAAGCATCCATAGGCTACTATATAAACATGTACGAAATTGATTCGCAATTTTATATAGAAAACTCCCGTGAGTGGGCAGGGCACGGGCACGCAGTGCTAAAAAAACCGCCGCCGCGATAGGTACTCATGATTAAGGACCGCAAACCGGTCTCAAACATGTCGAGCGATATTCGACCTTAAAGTCGTTGTTGCGCGAGCGCGATCGAGTGCGAGCGCATGTAATGAGTCATCCTCTTACTGCGAGAATGGCGGTATCTAAAATCGTGAAGTGTTCGACGTGTAATGTCGTTATAAACGAAGTGTTGGCGTTTATACAAAACAAGTTAGAGGTGATGGACAACGAAAGCCTAATAAGAGTGTGTAAAACTGGTTTCTCGGAGGATGACATTAGTGCGGCAAAAAAGTTATTGTTTGATGCGGTGTCGAAAAACGGGAAAATGATAGTGAGAAGGAAAGACAAGCTTCAACGGGATTTGGAAGATATTTTGGACATTTTTGATAATATAGATCCTGAAAATATTCCATTATTTGTGGCTAAAGATTTACACAAATTGCCACCGGTTCACTTCGACCACGTCGATGTTACCAGATTACTTAAGGATCTAGTGATATTGCAATCCCAGGTGAAGGACATTAAAGAGACATACGCTACATGTGAACAACTTAACCTACTTAGAAACGAGTGGCAGAGCCAATTTGGTGCAAAAAATCAAGTGCATACACCGTCAACTTTTGTAAATAATAGACGAGGTGCATACATATACGACAGTGGTCCGTATGGGTTAACTTTTAATAGCGAGCCGTTGACCGCGCTAGAAGTCAGTGACCCCGTGCATATGTGCGGGCCTCCTCACACACATAGGGTTGACAGTATATCACCCGTCGCACTTCCTCCTGTAAGCGATGTCACACGGGCGGCGCAGGAGCAGCCGACTGACAAGTGCGCGCCTGCTCACACTAGCGAGACTGCGAGTACAACACCCGTTGTTTCGCTCCCACCTAGGCGTGAAGTGCAACGTACGGTGCAAGAGGCGACGGTACAGCTGACTGATAAGGAAGCGGAAAGTCGGGTTAGCAACGGGGCGAGCGGCCTTGACAATGAATCGGTAGTAGTTACTAACAGTCAAGACTTAGAATATAGATCTCTTGTGATAAACAATGAAGAGAATGAAATTTCGTATGCGGGAATGTTGAAAAAAGTTAATGTAATAAAGGAGAACGGCAATAAAGGGAACTGGATAAAACAGACTTCAAAAAAAAGGCGTAAAAGAAATGAGCGTTTTGTCGGAAATATTGGCAAAGCGAGCCAGACGGCCGACGCAAAGTTTAGAGCGGCGGAAAGCAAGGTACCCGTGTTCATCTCGAACGTGCATCCGGATGTCAGGGAGGCTGACATTACAGATTACATCTATGAAAAGACGCAAGAAAAGCCCGCGTTATGGAAGCTCACGATGAATGAAGATAAAGATTACTGTTCGTACAAAATCTATGTGAAGCAGTCGAAGTTAAATGTGTACCTAAACGATAGTTTATGGCCTAGAGGAATCAAATTCAGGCGCTTTATCACGTTCAAAAGGGATGATAAAGTGAACGAGGCATCGGGAAATCTAAACTATAAAAATGGAGGGCAACTGTAAGATGGTCTGCTTTAACTGCCGGTCTCTCAAACGGGCCATCGACGGTGTGAGGATGCTGTGTCAAGAGGCTGATATAGTGGCGTTATCAGAAACTTGGCTTTTTCCTTTTGACCTTCCGCTGCTGGGATCGATAGATGCTGATTTCGGATGGACAGGTAAATCTGCAATGGATACGGCGGAGGGGATAGTCAAAGGCAGGCCATACGGCGGCGTGGGAATACTATGGCGTAAGAGTGCGTTCCAGTCAGTGTCAGTGATTGAGTGTAGTAGTGACCGAGTAGCGGCTATAAGAGTTAGGTGTAATAACAATGTATTTATTGTGTTGTGTATTTATATGCCTACAAACTCGCAAGAGAATCTGCCCTTGTTCACGGAGTGCTTAAGTGTTATTTCCACCACAATAGTTGAGCACAGTGACGTGCAAGCAGTTTATGCGTTAGGGGATTTCAACGCTCACATAAATGAGTTATTTTACAACGAAATGTTGAATTTTTGTACGGAAAATCAATGTTCTTGTGCTGATGTAGATATGTTAGGCCTAAACTCTCAAACATACACATATATCAGCGATGTACACGGATGTAGGAGATGGTTAGACCATTGTTTGGTCACTAAAAGTGCGTGGGATACAATAAGTAACATTTCAATTGATTATGACGTATATTGGTCTGACCATTTTCCCATGCTAATTGAGTGTAGCCTGGATGTATTAACACCTATGTATGTGCCATCTATAACGGTAGAAAATAAGGTCCTTTGGGGTGTGCGTACAGAAGAGCAAACAGAAGAGTATAGTAGACATTGCAATAGTTTGTTGAGAAATATAGACTTTCCGTTAAGTTTAAGTAACTGTTGCAAAAATAGCGAGACGTGTAACAATCGTGAGCACTTTATAATCTTAGATAACATGTATAAAGATATAATAAGGGCCTTGACGCGGGCAGCTGTGTTGTCACATAAATGTAGAAAACGCCGGAAGGGCGGGTATGTGGCAGGATGGAACAAGTATGTAGCAGACGCTCATAGGGAGGCCAGGCTTCATTTTCAGCAATGGGTACTCATGGGTAAGCCATCATGTGGAAGATGGTACAACTTAATGTACGAAAGCAAAAAACTGTTTAAATCAAAACTAAAATGGTGCCAAGATAGGCAAGATCAATTGAAAATGGATAGACTAGCCGTGGCCCATAAAGATTGTGACTTTAAACAGTTTTGGAAAGGTACTAGGAAAATGAATGTGAAGTCTGGGCTTCCTGTGAGCGTGGGAGATAAGTGTGAACCGGGTGAGATTGCAGAGGCGTTCAGGGACCACTTTCAGGTCAAGTCGCTAATTACTGGAAGCCGTGGGGGGGAAGTGCATGATGAGGGGACCGTTAGGACTGGGACTACCTTTACAGCTAAGGCGGTTGCTGCAGCAATACATAAAATGAAAAGAGGGAAGTCGCCTTGTCATGACGGTCTCAGCATCGAACATTTCAAACTAGCCGGTGCTCACTTGCCCCGTATCTTGGCCATGTTCTTTAGCTTGTGCATAAGTCACTCTTATCTGCCTGAAGATGTGATGAGGACTATAGTAGTACCTGTACCTAAAAATAAAACGGGTGACCTGTCAAACAGGGACAACTATCGACCTATCTCACTTGCTACAACAGCTGCGAAAATACTTGACCGTATGCTGGACGCAATACTGGAAGGGCACCTAAAAATTCAGGATACACAGTTCGGCTTCAGAGCTGGTTTGTCTACAGAAAGTGCCATCCTATGTCTCAAGCATACGGTTAAGTATTATACGCAAAGGAACTCGTCGGTCTATGCCTGTTTCCTTGATTTGTCAAAAGCTTTTGACCGAGTGGAATATGATATTCTGTGGAAAAAGCTAGAGGAGACAGGCACTCCGGCTGAGGTGGTGAGACTACTGAAACACTGGTATCGGAATCAGTCGAACCAGGTGAGATGGGCCGATAGGCTGTCCTCTGAGTATAGACTGGAGTGTGGGGTTAGGCAGGGTGGGCTCTCGTCTCCCAGGCTGTTTAACCTCTATGTGAATGAGCTGTTAGCAGGACTCAGCAGCATGCATACAGGCTGCTTCATAGATGGTGTTTGTGTAAACAATATAAGTTATGCCGATGATATGGTGCTGCTGAGTCCGTCTATCAGTGCTCTGAGGAAACTGTTAACGGTGTGTGAGACATATGCTAGGGATCATGGACTGCAGTATAATCCTAAGAAGAGCGAGGTTATGGTGTTTAGGCCAAAAAAGAGGAAGCATATCTGTGTGCCTCAGGTTGTACTGCAGGGGACTCCCCTGTCGGTTGTTAGCAGGTTTAAATATCTGGGTCACATTATAACACACGACCTAAATGATGACCTAGATATTGAACGGGAGCGCAGGGCATTGGCAGTAAGGTCAAATATGCTCGCCCGCAGGTTTTCTCGATGCTCCACTGATGTGAAGATCACTTTATTTAAGGCCTTTAGCCAGTCTTTTTATTCGAGTAGCCTGTGGGTGAAGTATACCAAAAGAGCCTATAATGCCCTGCGTGTACAATACAATGATGCATTCAGAATGTTGTTGGGACTACCCCGCTGGTGTAGCGCCTCGCGTATTTTCGCTGAGGCCCGAACGGACGATTTTCATGCGATTATACGCAAGAAAATCGTCTCGATGTTGAGGCGGCTAAGGGATAGTTCCAATTGCATTTTGAGTATCATTGCAGATAGGTACGACTCCCCAATTTTTTGTCACTGGGTCGGACAAATAAAGGCAGTCGCTAAATTTAGATTTAAATAAATTAAGAATATTTTATACTAATATACCTAGATTAAGTCTTACTAACAATATATGGATGTACAAAAAAAAAAGTGTCCGAAATAAAAGTATTATTATTATTATTATTATAAAGACGTGAGTGACCCGCTTGTATATGTACGAAAGTGAGTAATAATGCTGAAATATCTGGGTCTAGTCTAATACGTGCGATATTGACATTTAACTAACGCGCCTAGTTGGGTGGTGCCGAGGTTAAGCTTACCTAAATTGGGCGTAATGGATATGAACACCGGCTAATTATCTAAACTAACAGCCTATTAAGTATATACATACATATGAGGGAGAGGAGGTAGGACTATTTTAGATAACAACAATTAATAAGCCCACAAAAGACTAAAAAATGTGAACAGTAGACCCGCAATAAGTATCATAGTAAAAGTATATAAATATCGAGTTAGATCTGTATTTTAAACACAAACATCGGATACATTTTGTGGACTCTGCACAGAAATTACATGACTTAGTTCCACCTTCCCCGTTCCATCACCGGACGTCCAGACGTGGTGGGCGGCTACATCCTTACATTGTCAGTTTACCATTTATTCGCACGAAGCCATTTGCTTCTTCTTTCCTAATGCGAACATCGAACTATTTACGCTATTTGTCCGTTCAAATAAATCAGGATTGCTGCGAACAAATACTGCTGCTTCAAAAATGTAAATAGAAGGGAATGTCAATATTTTATGAATTATGCTTACTGCTATCTAATGGTTTCAGGCAAAACATAGCCCGTATGCATCGTTTTTGGCCTATTAAAACATTTTCCCGATCTGTGTTTGTTCCCCAAAATATTACCCCGTATCTTAATATAGACGCTACTAGTGCATGATATGCTGACAAAACTACCTCTACATTTACAATTTGCCTCAGTTTATGCAGTGCTTATGATGAGGCTAATCTTGAATAGGTTACCTCAACGTGTTTTTTCCAATTAAGAGACTTATCAATATAAGCCCCTAGGAACTTTATACTCTCAATTTCTTCCAGTATATTATATGATAGGGTGTGGTATAGTGGACATGCGTTGACCAAAATGCATAAGCTTAGTTTTCGAGAGGTTTGCTCTAAGATTGTTATTTTTTAGCCAGGAAATAATATTATTTATCGAATTATTTATGTCATTCTATCCTTACATTCTACAATTACAGTGTTGTCATCGGCAAACAAAGTCATTGGGTTATTTACTACTTGTGGTAAATCATTAATATAAATAATGAAGAAAAATGGGCCGAGCACAGATCCTTGCGGTACGAAAAATGATTATACCCTGTTAGTTATCGTATTTATTTATTTTAAAAGGCAAGACAATCTATAAACTTAAACATTAGGATATAATTCAATGTTGTGACATATATTAGTCCATAGCTCAATTACAACTATGCACAACATCAGAGAGTATCTGTAAAGTACAAGGCAACCACTTATGAAGTAACATGCGTGAAATAAACGAAATGCAAAATGTAGGTAACTTGTATAACATCAGATTTACAACATTAGAGAGAAGAGAGTGATGCTACATTAATTTAAGACTTAAGATTACTAGCAATTAATTATGTATACAAGTAGTACTGTCAAGTGTGAAATGTCTTGTTGGCGGTGCCAAGTAGATCTCCCAACTTATCAGTAAAAATGACCAAATTAGGGTTGCTTCTGAGCAGTTCATCATACGTTTTAAACAAATATGGTTAGTGTATTCATCATTTTGGATAGTGATGGCTTTAATTGTCTACTAATGCGAAGCTACGAGTAATTGAAGCCGTTTTGTCAATACCGCAGTAGATACGTGCCAAAGAAGCGATTATGCCAATTACGAGATCAATATGACACGCCCTTAACGCTACACGGTCGGTGCGATTGTCTGATCGACAGAGCTCGTACTTTTCGTGCCGTGTGACGTCACGCTCCTCGGTGATTTTAATTAGTCTGATTGTTTATCGTCAATCATTCATTATGCTCAATTTTTTTTGCACATTTCCACTTCCCAAAGGTTGTCTGGAAGAGTTCGCTATTTAGCAATAAGACCAACAATTGTCTACCATTATTTAATTACTGTTTAATTGTTTTGTTTATTTATTTATTTAAACTTTATTGCACAATACAAGAAATATGTACAAATGGCGGACTTAATGCCATAAGGCATTCTCTACCAGTCAACAATTGGGTTAAAGAGAAACATCAGGTTTCTGGTGAACAATAAAGAATAACTAGTTACCCGCGCGGCTCCGCCGCGTCGACGTACTACGAAGAATGCAAGAGAAGCCGCGGGATAGAATATAGCCTATCTATATTCTATCCCGTGGCTTCGCTCTCGATTACAAAGTTGATTTAAAAACATTTGTGTCACAGTCAATCATAAAAAAACATATTTGCACCCCGATCCACCGCATAACTGGGCCTTGTACGTGGGCCATGATGGGCTAATGAGATATCAACCTACATGCATTTCTGTAGGGTTCAACTTTGTAGGGTTTGACATCCTCAGACAAACATTGAAAAAAAAAATAGCAAATTAACCTTTTGAACGCCTTACTTTATGAACCACAGTGACACTTACACGCCAACTCATTTTTCATAAGAGATAGAATATAAACCATAGTATCACAGAATAAGTAATAGTACATAGTCTAAAGTACGAAGGTAATTTTCATATATCATAACACCTAGGTTCTCGGCAATTAAAGGTTATAATTATATTTTTAACCTTTTAAGCGCATTATCTATAAAAATGCATGTAGGTTAATATCGCATTGGATGCCGTCGCCATGACGGATATATTTGTCGTTGTATTGAATCGATGGTGCGCAAATACTTCAAATGCGTTGTTGGCGTCGTAAAGGTTAATTAGTGCAACATTGTTTTCTCGTTCGTTTGATCTAAATCCACCAATAAGTAACGTCTACTCCAATGAGAACTTCTTTGCTTATGATCTCTTGATCACCCTACTGGTATGGCAATAGGTGGAAGAGAGACACACTTAGACACAGCGAATCTCTTCTCTTTCAAAATGTTTTGCAGCTTATCTATGATTAACTCAGAAACAGTTCTGTAACTCACAACGTAAAGTTTAATTTGGTTTGTTATTGTTTTGGCAGGTATCAATATCAGTCAAGATATACGGAACGTATTTTGAAGCGTCATTGGTTTGTATACCAACTTCTTTGTTTAAACCATGACAATATAATATTGACATAATAGAGCACAATAAAAAAAAGTGACACAATACGTATGTCATTTATGTAAACATTACATTTATTTTCTGCTTTATTCGACAGAACTGAACAGGCCCTGTTCACATTATCCGATCCGATATCGGCGTTGGAGCCGACACGGTTATGTATGTATGTATGTATGTATGGCTTTATTGTAGATAAAACACGGCAAAATGACAAACAGATAAAAAGTGGAAGTAAAATGGCTAGCTTATCATATGTATAGAAAACTGCCACAGATATCAAATCCGCTCATTTAAGTTGAACAATTTCTGAACATCTGATCTCTTCTCTCTAATGCACAAATCAGTAAGTTTGAGAAAGACAGATAAGTGATATCTGACAGGTGTTCACCTGTCAGTGCATCTGCTTTCAAATATATTTGTTTATATGCAAATTGTACTGAACTGACGTTTGTGACGTTTTGCATTATATGGGATTTGAAATTATGGTTTGCTTTTAAGTGGAGACAATTCGTCAGCAGCCGAAAATGATCGTTCTATCTGTCCCGGTCTAATTCATCTTGCTTAACCATAAGGATCCAAAGAGACAACTATAAGAAAAATCGTCTTGCTTAACACTGCGGATCTGTTAGTATTATTAATTACGAAAACTGGTCACTGTTCACATTGCACGACACGATATTGGTCACATTTCCATACATTTGTCGGAGCCGAAACCTTCATCAAATCGGATAATGTGAACAGGGTCTTAAGTTGGGAAATGAATGGGGCCCTTTACACGATTAATATAATGACAAAACTCACAAAACTGAGATGTCAATATTATCGCGTTTTTCCAAATAGTTCGTGATTTGGTTCAATATGCATCAATATTCACGTAAATCGTATGGTGATATGAGTGTGTCACGGGATAATAATCACCGTGTAAAAGGCCCCATGAAATTAACGGATCACTAAAATTTGTATTGTTTTTATAGACCGCAATAATAATGACACCTCAGTATTGTGAAAATAAAAATCGTGTAAAGGGCCACAATAAAAAATAAGTTAAATGTTGACACAAAACGTCTGGCATTCATGTAAACTGTAAATACTTAGACCGAATACACCGAATATTATGTATTGTCTTGTAAACAAATTAGTAATTTTACTTTCGTTTATAGTTAATAATATTGAGTATTTCTCGAGTCAAAAGATTTTATTTTGTAATGCTGTACCAGATATTTCTTACAGGAACATTTTAATTCATATTTGATTTTATGTCATCCGGAATCATACAATAGCCAGTTCCCAAGTCACGTGTTAACCAAGCTAAATTTTGACACCTCGTACAATTCTACCAAGGTAAGCTGACCCGTCGCTTGTATGCGGCGTCATCGAACACGATTTTGAGGCTTATATTTGTCGGGGCATCCAGGATTTTTCGTAAATATCAATTTAAAAAAAAATCCAGGATAAAAATCAAAAAACTAAGACCTTATTGCAAATCTGCAGCATGGGACGAATCCTATGGTATATAAATTATCAAAATCGGTCCATAACTGTAGATCTGATGGGCGTTGTAAGGATCGGCTTCGCGTAATATATATATAGATAGATAGATAGATAGATAGATAGATTGTATTGTATTGTATTGTATTGTGTGCAAACATTTTTTTACTGTTTATGTCCTTAATTGCTGTTACCCAATATGAAACTGGAGGATGAAAATAAATTATGTAATGAATGTAAAACTAGCTGATCCATTGGCTTCACAGGATGACTGTATGTCTCACCCCTTATGCTCGCTCAGCATTTATTACTAACGAGTCTTGTTTTCGATATTTTGAACTATACCTTTGAAGTAAAGTCGAGGAATTTGAAAGTTTGTCTCTTTTGGACTCCATTCCATTCAAATTCATTGACCGTACTATTTTATGAGATAGGTTAGGATTTTAAACTGTTCATAAATTTATCAAAGCGTCTATATATTGAGCTAACATTTATAGTATGATTAAGATTTTACATTACGTACTTAACATTGAATAGTAAAACAGAACTAGCAACAATGGAATGAATGAAAAAAAAAATATAAAGACTAATAAAAAAAAGCTACTTAAATAGTAAAACAGTACTAGAAACTAGTACAAACATTACAACATCAGTATTTAAAGCTAAACAAACACAAACACATAAAATGAATTGGCTTATTTTGCAAGAACCAACATAGGTGTTAAAATATTTCGTGTTGTGTTGTGTTCGTCATTACACAATATTATACAGATCCGCCGCATTATGGCATGCAAAATCTTATTCTTACTCAAAATATCAATTATGTCAAGTTATCAAAATATTCACTTAAACTATAAATTGGTCTTGTAAGCAAAAATGTAAATAAGAAGTTAAATTAAATTGCTATAAAGATAAAACTCTGCTTGTCATCATCATTCTCCTAGTGTTATCCCAGAACAATGGAATCCTCAAGTATACTCGGGGTCCGCTACCTAATCCCAAGACATGACGTAGATACTAAATTACTTTTGTATTAAACAGTAACGCTGCTAACGAAAATTCCAAATTTCAAATTCAAGGGAAAAATTGAAAAAAATAATTCTCCGAGCAGGATTCGAACCTGCGACATCTGGCATTCGCGGCCATGCGTGCATGCATGGCGGCATATGGTTTATTACAATAATATGCTGAGGCATGTCCTCACAAGAGCGATAGACAGATAATGTTCGATTTGATTCTTAAGTAAAGAAAGAAAAGTATTATATAAGCTACACAAATCTTCATCCAAAAATTATTATGAGAATCACGTTTTGATCTAAAAGATGTTCCAAAGATTGAAATACAGATTAGCAAGAGGCTATTCATAAGTGAAATAATAATCGCGCGGCAGCTCTGTGTACAATTTATAATGATCCGCAGATTCATAACCACCATGTAAAATAAAAGAGCAGTAGAGCACAGCGGAAAATTATCTCGCTTAAATTTGAAGCTGCCGAACTGCTGAAGCACCTTTTTAGGGTTCCGTACCAAAATGTTAAAAAGGAACCCTACCGCTCTGTCTGTCATATTGCCAAATATCTCAAGAACTACCTTATGCTATCGATTTTAAATTTGGAATAGTTATAAAGAAGGCGAACTTAAGTGGCAAGTACTTAAGTAACTTGTGATCGTAAAGTCGCAAGAGGCTACAGTGTACTTATATGTATACAACCAGGCTGGCCGTATGCTTTTTTGCCACCGTCATAGTAAGGAAGGGTAGTAGAATAATAGGCCTGAGTTAAAATGGTTTGCTCATAACGGCTTTCAGTGGGTATGTGAATAGCTTTGCTGTAGGCGAAGAGTCTGGAACATCAAATATTTGACGTTTGATTGCTGACTGAGTATTACAATGTTGATTCTGCTTTTGTTGGGTATGAATAAAGAAAAAGTACAGATAAATGCGTTACTATAACAGGAGAATAACGTTGTATCAAATAATTGAATATTATATTTCAATTTCACAATGACCGGATGGATGCGCTACTCGCATCCAGCGGACACCCGCGACCCTTACCAGGTCATCAGTCTACCGTGTGGGGGGCCTGCCCACGCTACGCCTTCCGGTACGTGGTCGCCACTCGAGAACCTTTCCGCCCCAACGGCCATCGGATCCCACTGCCACACAAGTCTAGCGATTTGGAGGGCTATATCGGACAGACAGACGGACAGACGGACATGGCGAAACTATAAGGGTTCCTAGTTGACTACGGAATCCTAAAAACACTACACGCACAATATTTAATATTTATTTATTATACACAAATATGCATTCAGGACCCGGGTATGTCCTAAAAATACGATCAAGACCACCTGGGGATGGGCAGCAGCATCCCTGGAGTGCGGTGGAGATGTATGGCACTTCAACTTCACATTTTTGATCGAATTTAATTTCATATTTATTGCTCAAATTGTGTTTTAAAGACAACAGACTTTTTCATTACATAATAAATATCTTTATTTTTTCGCTTTCCCAAATAAAACAGTTTTTGTAAAAACACTGTTATTAAAGTATAATCTACTTATTTCTTAGCAGCGCCTTAAATAAAACTGTTAATTGAAACTTATAAGCTCAAAACTTAATCATGACAGTCATTTGAATAAAAAATGTGAAATTTCGAATCAAAATAGATAAATGCTTTATAAGTACTTAAATATTACAAAGCTTAAATATTAAGTCACTTCTCAAGTTAGGCCTATCATACACAGTTCTAAATAAAATAAATAATATCATCATCATCACCAGGTATCGGTGGAACGATGTCGTTGAGTCGGACCGGCGCTGTCTCCAAACCGCGAACTGGCGGGAAGTGGCGCAGGATCGGGTTAGCCCTTAATTTGAAAAGAAATAGAGAATGTCTCTAATTCAAACCTTGGTGACGCTGAATAGTCTCATACTCATACTGGTCAGGAAAAAAATACAAAGAGATGGTCAAAGAGTGTGGGACACCCAGGGAACGTTGCCAAATTAAGGGTTACCTATAGGTGGCGAAGACTCGTGTCGGATGCCAAGACTCACTTTGTGTAGATGAGCCATTGTAGTTAGTTCATTTTTTTAAATATTTATTGCACAATAAGAAATCTTAATGTACAAAAGGCGGAATTAATGCCATGAGGCCAACCACCAGTCAACCTTCCGGCAAAATAGAAACATTGTAGGCGGTGCAACTATAAAATTCCAGAGAACAAATTTGGTAAGCTTGCATACAAAATATTGATTCAAATATATACATCAATCATATAGTTACATAAATAATTATTTATACTCATTACGTAGATATACACGAATACATAATTATAAATAAATAAATATAGGTACTTATATAATGACGAATACCTACTAAACAGATACCCTAAGAATTCCGTAGACTACCAGCAATAAAAACGCGTATAGCTTTTTTGAAGGCTGCTAGAAATATTTTTAATTTTAGTTGGAAAACCGTTCCATGGACGAGACATCATCATCAAGTTCCTCTTGTCGATTTAGTATTTTCCATTCCCCTCCGTCATACGCCAGCATTCTGACTTCCTGATACGAGTACCACGTAATGCCAACCGTTTCTTTTATTTGGTAAACATTGCTGTGCCTTGGTCTTCCCATGCCTCGCCTTCCCTCTATCTTGCCTTCCATAGTGGTTTTGAAGAAGTTGTAGTTCCTTATAAAATACAGTGTAAAAACTATCGTACCTTAAAATTCTGCTCTGGTTTCAGATCATTATCGTGAACTGCAATCAAACCGTTTTTTTTTTCACAAACTGTTGAGAAATAGCTTCGCATTTTGCTCTATTTTCCTGCTCTACATTACAGATTACTTTAATTTCTAAAATTTATCGAGGTCTTTAAATCAGGTACTTACAATCTGTATACTTGTGTCTCTGCGGTTCTACCTGCATTTTCCAAAGTATCTTTCCAGATAACTGATTATCACCCTGGAGATCCATTCTAAATAGTTACATAATGTATCAAATCAACAACATCACAGGCTCAAGCTCGATTATAACATTGAAAATTGTATCGTTTACGTTTTCATATCGTGTGTACACGACTTAACTAATGTAACTGTTCCAATATCACCTCCAGACGAATCTTTCATGTTCCAGACACTAAAGGAGGCTTAAATTTCTAAATTCAGACTATTTAGAGGGTTATCCTAACTAATATACTCGTAATTAATGCCAAACATGTTTGTTGTTGTTGGTCGGTGTCTCTTTTGAGGTTAACAGAAGCTAAGTCATTTTACCTACACTATTATACAGAGGTAAAGTTTGTGAGGTTGTTGTATTGTAAGCCTGTATTATCTTTATAATTTCGACGCGACCTGTTTAGCCTAGTTGGTAGTGAGTCTGCCTCCGAAGCTAGAGGTCCCGGGTTCGAATCCCGGCCAGGGCATTTATTTGTGCATTTTTCACGGATATTTGTTCTTGGGTCTTGGATGTTTTCTATGTATTTATCTATATAAGTATGTATATCGTGGTCTAGTATCCATAGTACAAGCTTTGCTTAGTTTGGAACTAGGTCGATTTGTGTAAGATTGTCCCCAATATTATAAAAAAATTAAAAAAAAATGGTCAAGTGTCGCCAAATAATCTAATACATTGTAGTGAATAATGTTTTCGCGTCGGCTAAAGTCGGAATACGACCGGACCCGAAGAAGTGTCAATCGGTTACTGTATTATTTAACATCTGTTTCGTTAAAGGGACAGAGGAGTGGGAGGGAGGTACCTTATACTACTAGTTTTCATTCTGACATTTGACATTGACTAACAAAGTTTCACATTAACAGACATGAACTTGTCAAGAACTCTTTAATACGATAATTGATAGCCACTTGGGGTCTAGCGTATGAGTTTAGGTGATGGTAAAATATTTTTCACGTGAATTACTTATAAGAAATTTTTCATTAATAATTTATACCAAAAACAAATCGACTCCAATTTTGTACTTGCTATGCCACAAATCCACAATTTGTGGTTTCCGTGAGCCAATCCTTGGTTACCTGCAGAAAATACCAAATTCGGCATATACGTGCCTATCAAATTCGAGGAGTTCCCTCAATTCCTCTTAGATCCCATCATCAGACCTTCACTAAATTTATATGGGACCAAGTTTGGGGTACCGGCTTTGAAACAAAAAAGGAATTATCAAAATCAATGCACTGACGTCACGGTAGTAGCCAAAATTGAAATAAATGGATGATCTACTTTGACTGTTTTTTTTAGCAAGGAGGGTACTTTATACTACGTAGTTTTAGAAAACATAAAAGAGTTGGCATGTGTCGGAACAAAAATGTTTGGTATAAACTGTTAAAGTTATCATACCGCATGACACTCGAACGCGTTATCTAAAAGTGCAATGTTTACTCGTCGCTTTAAACTTGATTATGTACATGCCTTGTTTAGTGATGGCCATAATTACTTAAATGGAGGTATGTTGTATCATATCAACACACAAGGCTATGTTCTATCATTTTAAGAACATTTTATTCTTTTCTATGCCGTTTTTATATTGTAATATTTATTTTACGCGAGCCATTAAAATAACCAACGACGATTTCGACTTGAAAGATATTTCGAAGCTTTTAGTTTAGAAACCCTTCGAGTCCCGTAATGATACATATATCGTTTAGTAGTGTTCACGCACCTACTCGCGACATCTAGCGCCCAGTGTCGATACTACACCAACCGGCCCTTCCGGACAGAAAATCTTCGCTCTCACTCGACACGATATACGGCACGACAAGCGCACGTTAATTTTTAAACGATATATATTTTTTTGTACAATTTCATTTTGCGCAATAAACGCACTTCGGAACTTTAATAATAAATTGCTTCATTGAATGGACCCTGGAAACCACCGAATCCTGCACATAATTGGTCTTCGAGCACGGATTCAGCGAGAAAGTCAGCTCGTCAGGACGACGAATTCCTTTACGAGAAGACACCAGCACCTCGCCGACGTCTGCAGCAGTGAACGGTCAGGTCTACCTATCCCGTCTATTCCTCTCCTAATCGAATTGTGTTAAAATCGTGTCGTTTTGTGCATTCCAGTGCGCTCGTTATCGCAAGTCACGCAGCGGCAGCTTTGTCATCTACCGCACCCGTTCGCGTTAATACACGTAAGTTATTTCAATTTCACTTAATCTTGCAAAATGGGTGAAGGGGATGAGGCTGGTGCAAAGTTGATTATTCCTGGTGGGTCAGGAACACCTAGGAAAAACCAGGACTCCGCAATTTCAGACCTTCGAAAACAAAGAGGTCACATGAAAGGTAGATTAACTCAATTTAAAAAATATGTTGACTCCTTTCTAGCGGTGTCTCCTTCTAAAGTACAAATTGCCGAGTTAAAATTACGTATGCAAGCGGCTACAGAGATTTTTCAAAGTTTTAATGAAGTCGAAACACAAATTGAACTTTGTACTCCAGACTCGGAAATGTGTGCAAATTACGAATATGTAGAAACACTCGAAATTTTGTATTTTCGTACTATGGCTAGCGCTAATTGCCTAATCGAAAGTGTAGAAACAAATAACGGTCCTATTGCAAGTTGTAGTCATACCGCGCACAAACCGTTATCAAATCTGAAACTACCTGAAATAAAATTGCCTTCTTTCGATGGTTCGTATGATCGTTGGCTCGAATTTAAGAATTCATATGAAACTATGATTCACAAACATTCCGATCTCGATGTGATTCAAAAGTTTCATTATTTGCGATCGTCACTAAGCGGTAGTGCATTACAAGTAATTAGTGCATTAGAATTTACGGCATCTAACTACATTCAAGCATGGGAATTACTTGAAATTAGATTTCACAACCCTAGGCTTTTAGTACACAACCATGTAAAATCGTTGTTTAATATTTCAGCCTTGAAACAAGAATCTTCGACTCAGATACGTAAATTGATAGACACTATTTTACGTAATTTACGTGCTTTAAAAACGTTGAATGAACCTACTGATTCGTGGGATACGCTATTAATCCACTTAATTGTGTCAAAACTCGATGCTACCACGGAACGTAAATGGGAATCCCACATAGGGTCTATCACAGATAAGCCAAGCAATAATGAGTCTAAGAAACTTAAGCTGGAAGATCTCTTATCGTTTCTCAGAAACCGGGCTGATACGCTAGAAATGATAAACTCGAGTCATTCTAAATCAACGATTGTGACTAATAATAATAAGCATAATTACGCGTCTAACAAACCCGCGCAAGTAGTTAGTTGTGTCTCTGCCAGTACAAATGCGACCAAATCTAAGTCGTTCAATAATAAACCTTTTCGATCCTGTGCGTTGTGTAACGAGAATCATGCGCTGTATACGTGTGTTAAGTTTTTGAATCTACCTATCCAGGATAGATTAAATTTAGTTCGTAACAAAAACTTGTGCATCAATTGTTTGCGTGAGGGACATTCCTTAAATGAATGTTTATTCGGCCCATGCAAACAGTGTCAACAAAAACATAATAGCTTATTGCACGTCGAGAGTAGCCGCAGTGAGAATGTGTGCGTGAGGCCGTCGAATGCGCCTGCACACAGCGCTCACTCATCGGTAGCGAGTACGTCTAGCTATTGTGCGTCAGCTGACCGCGCGCCAGTGGCTCAGTGCAGCGAAGGCGCCGTGGAAGGAACAGGGTTCATTCCCCAGCAAGTTTTACTTTCAACTGCATTAATTGAAGTAGCCGACGCGAACAATAAATTTCATACGTGTCGAGCTCTTCTGGACAATGGGAGTGAACATTGTTTTATTACGGAAGAATTAAGGAAACGATTAAATGCGAATAATATACAGTCCACTATTCAGATCTCGGGTGTAGGACAATCTGTCACGCAGTCGAGTCATTCATGCGATATAAATATTCGTTCGAAAATAAACGATTATCATACGTCAATAAAATGTATTGTCTTGCCGCGCATAACTTCTAGTTTGCCCTCGACTTACATTGATCTTGATCTTATACGTATTCCTGATAACATTCAGTTAGCAGACCCCACATTTAACGTACCAACCAAAATCGATATACTTATCGGTGCGGATAAATTTTGGGACTTATTAGACGAAAATAGGATTCGATTATCAACTGGACCATACTTACAAAATTCGAAGTTAGGCTGGTTGTTATCTGGTCCGATAAATACACGACACTTGCGCATTAATAATCAAGTCCAGTGTAATTTTACTCAAACGATTGACGCTCAACTCAGAAAATTCTGGGAAATTGAGGACATTCCGCAAGTAAATTGTGTTCTTACAGCTGACGAACAGATATGTGAGGATCTTTTTACAAATACGACGAAACGCGAAAGTAACGGTAGATTTTCCGTACGCATGCCGCTAAGAGAATCAGCTGACTCGTTAGGCGATTCTTACACGTTAGCGAAAAATCGATTTTTATCCTTAGAACGTAAACTTGAACGTTCGCCGGAATATAAACGTTTATATTGTGACTTCATGCGCGAATATGAAGAAATGGGTCACATGACTCGTATAAGCGAATATGGTGTGCCGAATTATTTTCTCAGTCACTTTGGAGTATTTCGGGCGAGCAGTAGCACGACCAAACTGCGTGTAGTTTTTCATGGTAGTGCTCCTACCACCACGAATAAATCCCTAAACGATATTCAATTACCGGGACCAGCACTCCAAAATGATATTTTGTCCATTTTACTTCGTTTCCGTCAGTACAAATACGTAGCTTGTGCTGATGTGGAGAAAATGTTCCGGCAGGTTTTGATTCAACCAGATCAGAGATGCTTACAAATGATTCTCTGGCGTGAGAAACCCACTGATCCGTTATACATCTACGAACTCAATACGGTGACATATGGAACTGCAAATGCACCATATTTGAGTATGCGATGTATACGACAGTTAGCTTCAGAATGTGGTGATGACGTCATCGCGCGCGTTATCAACCAAGATATATTTGTAGACGACTTAATTACGGGGGATGACGACTTCCGAACACTACTCGATATTTGTCAAAAAACGTATGACGTTCTGCAATCAGGGTGTTTTCCTTTGCGTAAATGGACCTTTAACCGTGACGTAACGCACGATGAATCTAAGGAACATTTTGTTGGTGAACATACACAGAATAAAACTCTCGGGCTAGGCTGGGATAATACACGCGATGAATTGTATTTTACCACAAAGATCGATCCGCTGCCTAACTCGTCACACTTAAATAAACGTATGATGCTGTCAATTATTTCACAGATTTACGACCCACTAGGTTTGCTCTCTCCCGCGGTGATAGTTTCCAAAATTTTACTACAAAGACTTTGGTTAAGTAAAATCGATTGGGACACTCCCGTGCCTAGAGACATCGCGTTAACATGGCATAGTTTTATGGACACTCTGCACTGCTTAAACGATTTACGAATTCCGCGTCATGTAAGGGGTGAACACACAGGAGGTTCAGAACTTCACATTTTTTCTGATGCATCATTACATGCTTACGGTGCATGTGCATATGTTCGGTCATACGAGAATGGGTCAGATGTCACTGTGAAATTATTGTGTAGTAAAAGTAAAGTAGCACCACTAAAATCACTAACTATTCCGAAACTTGAACTTTCTGGCGCGCTGGTCGCTGCCCGCCTTTATAAGAAAATATTAGATTCCTTAAGGTTAGTATTCACTAACGTTTACTTTTGGACCGACTCGACAATAGTCATGGGGTGGATTCGTATGTCTCCACATTTATTAAAACCATTCGTTCAAAATCGAGTAACCGAAATAAACGAACTGACTGGTAATTCGACATGGTTACACGTAAATAGCGGAGATAACCCGGCTGACTTATTGTCGAGAGGAGAAGGTCTAGATAGTTTAATTAACTGTAGTTTATGGTGGAACGGACCTTCATTTTTACACGAACCGAAATCGGAATTTAGTAATGACGAATTCAATCAAAATACAGTAATTGATGATTTACCCGAGTTACGATCGAAAACTGTAAGTTTGGTTTGCAATCCATGCGATGCAACATTTAATTTCGATAGATGTTCATCATACATAAAATTAATTCGTATCGGCGCGTATGTACTCCGCTTTATTGATAACTCACGCATTAACTCTGAGCGTAAACAACTTCGCCAAACCGGTTCATTATCAGCGGATGAGCTGGGTGCATCACGTCGCATGCTAGTTAGATTCGCACAGATGCAATCATTTCCGGACGTTTACGATAATTTACTTAAAAATAAATTCATTAAGACGAACGCTAAACAATATAGTCGTATTTCTAGTCTTAACGTGTTTTTAGACGATCATAAGTTGATCAGAGTCGGTGGTAGACTGTGCAATTCAGCTAGTTTCGACTACAACAAGAAACATCCAATGTTATTGTGCAGTAAACATAGTTTCACGGTGTTATTGTTCAAGTACGAGCACAAGCGGCTGCTTCATGCAGGCCCACAGCTTCTCCTATCCACTATGCGTGAATGTTGGTGGCCATTAGGTGCAAGGAACCTAGCGAGGAAAATAGTTCAGCAATGCGTTACCTGTACTCGATTTAAAGGTAAGGTTCTTAGTCCTATTATGGGTAATGTTGTTTTAGACCGGTTAGAACCTAGTTTTCCCTTTGTTCGTACCGCGACGGATTATGCGGGCCAATGTTCATCCTAAATCGAAAGGGAAGGGAGCTCAACTTATAAAATCATATGTTTGTTTGTTTATATGTATGGTTACACGAGCCGTCCATTTAGAACTTGTTACGAGTCTCTCCACTAATGATTACATATTAGCGCTTAAACGATTTATTAGTAGAAGAGGTAAACCTCATGTAATATTTTCCGACAATGGAAAAAACTTTGTAGGCGCTGAAAAGAGTTTTCATTATTTCTTAAAAATAATTCGAAGGCCAATAGTCGACTTTGCAGCTAATGATAGCATTAAATTCAGCTTCATTCCTCCTTATTCTCCACATTTTGCTGGATTTTGGGAAGCTGGAATAAAGGCGTGCAAATTCCATTTAAAACGGGTTGTAGGAAATGCTAGACTAACGTACGAAGAGTTTAGCACGGTTTTAACACAAATCGAAGCCGTCCTAAACTCCCGTCCCATGTCACCTATGTCCGCAGACCCTAATGATTTGGATCCAATTACTCCAAGCCATTTCCTGATATTTCGACCACTGACCAGCCCTGCAAGCGAGGACCTGACAGCTGAGCAGCCATCCCACCTGTCACGCTACGCCAGAATCGAACAGCTACGCCAACACTTCTGGCAGCGCTGGGCCAAGGAGTACATTGCAGAGCTCCAGCTTAGAACGAAGTGGAAGACGAAGAAAGACGACATAACCCTAAACAGCCTCGTCCTAATCAAAGACGATAACCTGCCACCACTCAAATGGCGGTTAGGCCGAGTCACGCGTCTGTATCCCGGAAACGACGGTGTGTCCCGCGTCGCCGACATCCGCACAGCGACGGGTACCATTAGACGAGCTTTTTCAAAGATCTGCCCGCTACTACCAGAGCCGGCAGTCCTCGACGGGTGAAGACTCCTGTTGGGAGCTGGTGCTCCCAAGGCCGGGGGCATGTTCACGCACCTACTCGCGACATCTAGCGCCCAGTGTCGATACTACACCAACCGGCCCTTCCGGACAGAAAATCTTCGCTCTCACTCGACACGATATACGGCACGACAAGCGCACGTTAATTTTTAAACGATATATATTTTTTTGTACAATTTCATTTTGCGCAATAAACGCACTTCGGAACTTTAATAATAAATTGCTTCATTGAATGGACCCTGGAAACCACCGAATCCTGCACAAGTAGCCTAAAATGTGCTTTATCGTGTGCAAGTGATAATTCTACCGAGTATTGCCGAAGGACTTGGCGGTAGCCTTTTTACATCATTCAAATTTAATACTCAGATGCTCTGTCATTTTAAAAACCTTAGCTTCAGGCTACAACATTCACATAAAAAAGTATGAAGAATACGCTTTAGAAACACTGATTTTCTCAATAGACTTTTAATGACATCCGATCCATACATAACTGGTTTACGAAATTTACCTCAAAAAAAGAAGGGTTCTTTATCCAAAGACTGTATTTCACTTATTACAGATCAAATACAATCTTAATAAAACATTACGTACTGTTTGTTAGACTTTCATTGCGACTTTTGAATTTTAAGCGCTGTTCTATGAACGCGTGACCACTGTGCAATGTGGTCAAGAGTTATCGGGGAACATACATAAAAAATAACAAGCAACCATGCAGACGAACTGAGTACCTCCTTCCTTCTATTGAAGTCGGTAAAAAGCCCTTTTGCATGTCAGAAGTTCATCCTTTTCTATTAATGAGAGTGTGAGAGGAATGGTAACGATCTAGTCAGAAGCGAATCTTCAGCGAAACCTTAATTACAAATGGCGGGCGCTCGTTCAATCTTACCAGAGTAATCAACTGCTTGTTCTAAATGTACGAAACACTTTACAATCCTCCTATATCACTTGTGACTGTTACTCAAAATTCAATCTTATCGGAAAAGTATAAAGTCTAAATTCTAAAAACAGATGAACATGTCGAAAGAGTTTGAGTTGTAACTCGATTTAGCGAAATGCAGAGTATGGACAAATGTGTAGAAGGACGCAAAAGACGTAATTTTTGTAGGACATAAGTCTTTTTGGAACTGAGCTGAGTATTACCGTATATTTCACTAAAACTTATCTTACATGGACTTGTTGTTGAAAAATGAAATTTAAGTGTTAGAGGATAAAGTTGAATTTCTAGTGAAGTGGTTAATATTATAGGATTTAGTTGAAATAAGAAATGAGAAATACAGAGTGATCCATCAACGTTGAAGGCTTATTTCTTATGTTTGTAACAAATTACAAGTATGATATGATTTTCTCGGTATATTACTCTTTTTCTACTCCAGCATTGTAATCTGTCAATTAAATAACTGACAGCAGTATTAAAACAATAAACTTTATTTACACAACTTATATGAGTGGTAGACATAACTATTCATTATATGACTGGTGGGAGAGTCATAATGGATCCCATGGATTATTATACAGGGTGATTCGGGAGATGTGAGCAAGATCAACACTACAGATTCAGTAGATCATAAGCTACTGCTTCGTGCCACTATTAGTGAAATTAACGTTCATTTATCTTTGGTGTTGAAAACAAATTGTTTTAAATTATTTACGAAATTCATGGTCACTCTACAATCAGAATACTTCAGTCAAGTGATACGTGTCAAATTGAATGTCATCTGAGTCCGATTACTTTTGAAATATCGTATCTCACTCAATGTGACAATTTACTTTCTTCGTAATCAAAGTGCTGTCAGAACAGTTAGAGGTTTTATCTGTATAAACCAGTTGTTGTAGGGTGACCATGATTGTAGAGAATTACCCCCTTATTCATAAAACTTACCAAACCTCTGTTAACTAAAATTTGTTTCGTCCCTTTCTCACAAATATAAATGTCGATGTGACAGATAAGTACAAACTTACTTTAGCGGCTTGTTAACTAATAAAGGCTTGATGGACGTTTATGAATAAGGGGGTATAACTTTAAACTAATAAAAATTAAAATACAGGGAAAAGATATCGGTGTTTCACTTAAATACAATGGTGAACGATTCATTGCCATTTACTATGTATGTAGTGTTGGTTGGACCCGGGTATGTCCTTAAACTACGACCAAGACCACCGGGGAATGGGCAGCAGCATTCCTATAGTACAGTGGAGATACTGCGATCGCCAACCCGCATGCCAAGCGTGGCGATTATGGCATTTACCCCCTATGAAATTGGGGAGGCCTATGTCCAGTAGTGGACGTCCTAGGGCTGATGTGGTGGTGGTGGTGGTGTTGGTCCTGCTTACGTCTCCTGAATCACATGTAGAATAGTATATTTTATTTTATTTTTAAACGAGGCACGCGCTAATGTCCGTCTTCTGCCACCATTTCGATATCTAATTTAAATCAAATTAATTTGATTTCAACCTTGTTCCCATAGTTGGCTCTTACTACGACACCCAAGGGAAGAAAGGGGGTGGTGCTATTCTAACCTGCCACCATACTTGGCATGGCGGTTTCATAGATTTATTGAAAGAAAGAAAGAAAATAGTTTTATTTAGCATTTTTAAGAACAATTATTCGACCTGTTTAGCCTTGTTGGTAGTGCCACTGCCTCCGAAGCTAGAGGTCCCGGGTTCGATTCCCGGTAAGGGCATTTGTTTCTGTGGTGAGCAGAGACATTTGTTCCTGAGACTTGGATGTTTTTCTATGTATTTATGTATATATCTATTAAATATATCGTCGTCTAGTACCCATAACACAAGCCTTATTGAGCTTACTGTGGGACTAGTTCGATTTGTGTAAAAAATTGTCCCAATATATTTATTATTTATTTATTTAATTATAAAGTATTGCATGTCATACCATTGACAACTTAGGCTGGGTTGCACCGACTTACGATCACAGACTGATCAACGTTAAATATGGCGCCGGCAGCTGTCATCCCATAGAAACTGGTCAAACTTTTCATACATTCAATGTTTAACGAACACAGCTTACGATTACAGACGGTTTGGTGCAACCCAGCCTTAGGTGACTAAGGCGCCTTCCTGACTTGTCGATGCGTGGGCGGTACGATATGAGAAAACTGTCAGCTGTCAGTGTCAACCGATACTAATGCAGTACCGCCCCACTTCTGCGCATGGTATTACTACTGCGCAAACGTACGTATTACTGACAGTAATTCGTCAAGTGAGGAAATCTCACATCGGTAAATTAACGTCAAAGGGCAAAATACCGATGACATATCGCTCCGACCACGCCAAGTCCGGAAGTCGCCTTAATTTCCTACCGTAAGTAAATAAGTTCATTAGACCGTATGGCGAACGAAAGTAAAGGCCACAATTTTTTGAACGCGTAATTAATTGATCGGGTGAGCGGTAAGGTAACATATCGAAGTATGTAAACTGCATAGTGTACGCCGCTCTAACGCATACCGGTATCGGCGTGGAAGGGTATTCTTCAAAATATTCGCGCGAATTTGCGACATGAGAATGCCACAGTAAACATAAAATATACAGTAGCAGCATGTAAACAAATTACCCGGGGGTATGTCCTAAAACTACGACCAAGAACACTTTGGGATGGGCAGCAGCATCCCTGGAGTGCGGTGGAGATACTGCGATAGCCAACCCGCATGCCAAGCGTGGCGATTATGGCATTTACCCCCATTAAATTGAGGGAGGCCTATTACGTCCAGCAGTGGACGTCCTTAGGCTGATATGGTGGTGGTGGATGTAAAAAATATATAAAAAAGTAATGTTGTCATTAGTAAAGTTTGGACAAAATTAAAAAAAAAACACAGCAGCTGCATTAACAGCAAGATGAAAATTTTAGTACCTTGTCACTTTCATTACGTCACGACTTTGACGCATCCCAACTGTCGCAGTATTGTTACGTTAGTGCGATAAAGTACTAAAATGATCATCTACATTTGCTGTTGACTGCACATACTGTCAATACAATACAATGAATCCAAATATTTAAAAAAGTCGTGCTCTTGTCTTTGTTGCTTGTTTTGCTTATTTTCTGCCGTCTCTTTTTTGATATGAGATGAAAAAGAGAAAGCAACTCTGTCGGTTTGTATGTTACCATTTCACGCATATACTCCTGAATCGATTCAAATTAATTTTTATGGAGGTAGTTTGACCCCGGAAAGATCATAGGAGAGCTTTTTCCCAGGAATCATCACTTAAAGAAATTTGCAAAAACTGACTCGACAAAAACATTTATTTATAATTATCGAACCTGCTAACAAAATTTCATGAGAATCGGTTGAGAAATGGGAACATCCGGACAGACAGACATACGAAAGAATTTTAGTTGAAAGATGAAACGGAGACGCTTCGCTCGCTTCGCTTGCTCGGTTAATAAAGCATTTATTCACGAAAAATCAGTACTATTTTACAAATTGTTTAACTTCCGCCAAACTGTATTACATTTTATAGGCAGAAATAAGCTCCCTTTCTTAACATTTAATTTAGCTATTTAGTTAGGTATTGATATACTTAGTGTAAGTTATAAATGTAAATTCGTTATAAGTTTTAATTAGGTCTGCGCCTAAAATTTAAGGCTCGCGACCCGTGAAACGGGAATTCCTATTTACCCATGCACCCCTGCATTTAGACAGGACTCAAATTTATAAAATATGTCGATAGATGAGTAAATTGTAATTATTTCTCTACGGCTATAATGAGTTCTACATGGAGGAAATCGCGGACAAAAGCTAATTAGCATACTAATTGGTTAGGGTACTGCATGGGACACCCCTGTGACACGGAATGCCAGACAAGTGCCAGTATTGACGTATTGATCCGCCAGCAAGCGGGGCCAGAGATATACAACGTTTAGATACGGGACGTGACTAGGAACCTAGTATAGTCAACAGCAAAAGTAGATGATCATGTTAGTACCATGTCACTTTCACTACTTTGATGCATCCCAACTGTCGCAGTATTGTTACGTTAGTGCGACAAAGTACTAAAATGATCATCTACATTGGCATAGACTAGCTCCCTTGACCTCGTCAGTGCCTAACATCCTAACAAGCATAAGGCACGAAGGTAGCAGTGATAGAAAGGTGTAATAGATAAATATTTTAAAAAAAGGAAACGTTATAACTAAATTCAAATAATTTTCATACCTTATTCGACTTTCAGGTGATAAAAAAATTACTTTTTTGTTTTTTAATTATATACACGTAAAATGTCTAAACTCATTTATTGTAATGTTATGCTTTTTTGTTGCATATTGATAGTTTTGACTATTTACTGACTTAATCATAGAGTTTAGTGACAATTATATGGTGGATTTTCAATGGTTACTGTTTCCCTTTATTGGGAGAAAAGAATAAATGTGATTATGTTAAAAGGATTCTTAAGAAACCTACGGATTTGTACAAGATATAATAAGTTTCTCGTATGAAGTACAGATCTTTAAAGTGTTTGTTAACTCCTATGTCATAAAAAAAATTGGTAGTTTTATTGATAAAGGGGGATCTCTCCCCGATAACCGTTGGGTAGTGGAAATGATGCAAATACATTAAAAATTGACTCATACGTAACACATAATATACATATTCAACTTGGTCATTCAAGTTAATATTATTAATTTATATTTTCTACATCTGTTAGTAGCTTTTTTACCATGCTACCGCTGCGCCGTAGTATAAAGAAACCGGCCTAGTGCAGTACATACCGAATAAATCAGCTGTTTGCAATCCTCACATCAATTTCTAAATTTATTTAATTTTTTTTATTTTTGTTCCGTGACATTTTCTGAAATAATTCATGAGACGGACCAACAGCGGAAATTTAGTGATAGGGTTTCGTTGACACCTTTTGGGTAGGCAGGGACCCTAAAAATAATACCAGTATAAAATTCGTCTGTTTGTTTAGTCTATTATCAATAAGTCTCTGGCGAATCCCAAATTACACAGTTACAGAAAGCTGCCGCTCGGATAACTACTGTGAGCCTGTTTATCGTCCGGTGTAAATCGTGCTTAACTGTTGCAGGGAATTAATTTACATCAGGGGCGACTTTCATTTGGTTTGTGCAAGCTCAGTCAATGCCTGACGCCATGTCTCTAAGTAAGTCGGAAACCTGCATACGCAGCGTTCGTGGGCCTTGAATTGGTAACCCATGCAATGTCCAAGACGACACAAACGCGTCGTGTCTCTACGTGCGCTTTCCGCTATAAGGCGGAAAACTGCACACACAGCGTTCGTGGGCCTTGAATGGGTAACCCATTCAATACCAGTAACGAGGCTCATGCGTCATGTCTCTAAGTGCAATTCCCGGTACAAGGCGTTGTTATTGACCGAGCGAGCGAAGCGTCTTCGTTTCAGCTTCCGACAAAAAATATTTTGTACGACTGTCTGTCTGTCTGTCCGGATGTTCTCCTCTACAGGTCGCATTTTTCAACCGATTGTCGTGAAATTTTGTGAGCACGTTCGATAATTTTTTTTTTTTGAAAATTTTAGAATTTGAAAGCGAGGTCTACAGCTCACAGAACCACTAGTTTGTATTTTACTGCAAACTATTCCGATAACTCGGTACGGAACTTTAAATGTGGAAACTATAGGAATTCAGACGAGCAATTGCCCGGTGTTTTAATATGACTTAAACTAACGAGTTTTCTATACTTTCAACAAACTTACAAGAAACCTTTTTAAACGTTCGGAAGGCGCTCTTTGTCTCCCCTATCCATTGAGATTGAATTACGTCGGTCCTCGGCACGGTCCTCGATTGGTTCCATTACTTTTCATTCTCCCGATTGCCTGTTCCATTTCACAGTGTAGATATAGGAATCTGGTCATTTTTATTTATACCTACTGTTAGGATACACATTTAAACCATGGCCACGATCCAATCTGTCTTCGTTATCTCTGGGATCGGACCTCAGAATCGTCACCAGCTTTTGAAATGCATCTGCAGCAGATGATTTCCCTATACCACAGAATAAGTAATAGTACTACGTACAGAAAGCCCACCGTTAACAAATCCCCCGTTTAGGTATGCCAAACGTGCCTAAGCGTGGCCATCTCTTTCTATCGCACGCAACGCGCTCTTTCGGGGGCGATACCTTAGCGCTAGGCTAGGCTATAAGGCTATAAGGCCGAAATGTACTTGCAGCGGCGCAATGAAGTCACGGAGTTCTCTGCCGCTTTCGTAAAACTAGTGGCTGGGTGAATATTTCAGTTGGCCAAAATACATGTCTCCCTATCCACCATATCAGCCGAAGGACGTCCACAACTGGACATAGGCCTCCCCCAATATCATGGGGGGTAAATGCCGTAATCGGTGGCAAGCGTGGGCTTGGCATGCGAATTGGCGATCGCAGTATCTCCACCGCACTCCAGGGATGCTGCTGCCCATCCCCCAGTGGTCTTGGTCGTAGTTTCAGGAAATACCCGGGTCCATGTCTCCCTATAATGGTCACAAATACTGAAGAATGTCAAAACTAAACATTTTTATTTCATTGCCTAACTAAATAACGAGGATGCAATCGAAGCCATTTTGTGCTCTTATTGCGCATGATTAAGTTATTGAAAAAAATCTGGAAAAATTGACCATTATAAGCGTGTCCCTATGACATATTTCCAACATAAAGTGAAATAAAAAAAACACCATAACGAATGTGCTAAATTGTGTAGATAGATATAGAACATAAGTAAATAAACAACATTTTAAAGATGTAGTCCGATTTGTCCTACGATTTTGTTCACATCGTAGGACAAACCGGACAAAAAAATCCGTTTTGTCCTACGATATTATATGTCAATTTTCGTAGGACAAAACGGATGTTTTTGTCCGGTTTGTCCTACGATGTAAAATAATTAAATAAAAGCAATAGGAAGGGAGGAATTTCCTCTCCGGTTGTGGAATGAGCTCCCTGCCGAGGTTTTCCCAAAGGGTCGACAACCCCATGGAGTTGCAGGTGTCCATAGGCTGCGGTGTCTGCTTACCATCAGGCGGCCGTATGCTTGTTTGCCACGGACGTGGAATATTTTTGTTGTTAAAACGTCCTAGTCGAATTAATTAAATTGTGAAAGTAAGATTAAATTATATATTTTCTCAATCTATTTCATTCTAAAACGCATTCCCGTATACAGGCGTGCTCGGGAGGATAAAGTAATCATACCTACTCATAGTATAAATGTGAAAGTTTGTATGTTTAGATTCTTGGGAATTTAAAATTTAATCAAACAGAAACGGTTAAACGGAAGTTAGTGCACATAGATGGTTTATTGCCTGAATTAATCGACTCGATACGACTTTAACCCGAAGATTTTTTAAACGGTACAAATTTTGTGGTGAGGAGGAGAAACACAGTACCGCATAAGTGCGAATAATGACTAATAAAACATATAATGTATTTAACAGTGGGCCGAATGAGAAAGCTCAATGTCAGTCAGGGAGCAATGGAACTCGGAGTTTCCCTACGAGATCGAATCAGAAATTGAAGATCCGTAGGAGAGCTATGGGCCGTTGACATAGTTCAGAGTGATGCAGGACCCAAGTGGCAGTGGGCGGCCATGAGATACTTGGGAGAAGGTCTGGTCCAGCAGTGGACGTCTTTTGGCTGATGTGATGATTTCATCTGCAGCTGTCGAGTGCCTCGTAGTTTGCATTAAGCCGCAATGTAATTTATGTTCCCAACATAAAATATACCTAAAATGCGTTGATTGTATCTAATAATTACCGAAGCGTAATAACTATAATTATAAGACTTTAAAAAAAAAGTCAAATTATTGTTAAAGTGACATCTTGTGTGTAGTAGAATAAGTTATTAGACACTCTAGGAAGCAAGTAGCTAAATAGTTCGGCTATTTGCCACTTGGAGTAATCGTATTATATTTTAGTAATAATGCCGACTCCACATAATCGTTTTAGACGCTTAAATTTTATAAAAGGTAAATATTTAAAAAAAAAACTTGCCTATCCTATTTTACATAAAATAGCGTCAAAATATTAAGTTCCAGTATTAGTATTAAATTAAATTCCAGTATTAGTAATTAAATCCAGTACCTATCAATGGTTTGGAGTGTCAAGGCAAAGAGAGCGCTTAAGGTGCGTTTACACTGGCAACATTTTGAGCAATAGTTGGCCTTGAACAATTGAGTTTTCTTACATTCAGTTACAGATTAAATTGAGAAGAATTATTGTTCAAAAAATTGTCTGTACAGCGCACTTTCTACTCCATTTTGCCGTTAGATGTCCTAGTCTATGCACATTGGGCTCTCCTTCGCGGGTTTGATAATTTTTGCGCTTTTGAACGGTAAACTTAACCTTTTCGCCACCATTGAATTTCAAGTCGGTAAAAGCGACCCACACGCCATGACCTCATATCATTCGATGTTAAATATTGTAAAGGCAACCTACATACTCTCAAGTAAGGTTCATTTTCTGTCTTTTGCTATAAAGTGTTTGGCGTGTGAGACACTACTTACGGAATCTACTGTGGTGGTTTAAGGATGTACTGTAGTAACCCTTTGAATACCATTCTTCATGAACGGCAGTGTCACGTAACGCATTCGCTGACAGTTCTTTTTTCTGGACCTCTGGTTATATTTTTACATTTAGTGCGGCATATACGCACTTTTCTATGTTCTTCAAATGCACATGAGAGTTTAATCAAATATATACCCAGTGCCTCAAACACACATATGAGTTCAGGATAAGATAAGACATGTGTAACATTGCAAAATGAATACAACTTGCATATGCGTTGAAGGCACTGGGCGAATCAAGCTAAATTATATGAACTCACAGACGCGTTCAGAGCACTAGATGAAAGTAGTTGCTGGCAGTGAATGCGTTAAACGCCCACTAACTGTCCATAAGATTTAATTTGAACCCTAGTGTAAAGGACGGCGACTGGTAGCGTAGCCGAAGGCACGGCAACATGCAACATCTTCGTTCTTTAGTTGCTCTTGGCGTTCAAAGGGTTCAATATTTTTATTTAGACCTAGTAGTTTCCTAAACCTATAATGCGGGGTTTATATGTTGGCCTAACATCGGCAAGCATGAGGAAGCTAAATATAATCCAGGGAAATCACATGTCAGCGGTTTTATCGCAAAAATTGCAATTTGATGGATTCATCCCTGTCGCTCGAGTTAAAGTAAGTGCGGTAGGGATGATGGAGTTTGGAATTTCATGATTCTATTTCACAAAGGTGATTTCCACTTATTATTTTGCCCGTGCCACAGAGGTTGTTATACGCATTTATTCTCATTAGTCCAATCGAAGTAGTTACGTGGCGGAACTAGTGAGACTTTTTCCCGCTAGTTCCATTCCAATGTTCGGTTGTGGCGCTTCGCGGGCCGCTACAGCGGCACGGTCGCTTCGCTCGCTCGGCTCGTTTATTCCCAGTAGTCCCGTGGAAGTATTTCCGTGGCGGAACTAGTGAGACTTTTTTTCCCAATAGTTCCGTTCCCAATGTTCAGTTGTGGCGCTTCGCCGGCCGCTGCCGCGGCACGCTCGCTTCGCTCGCTCGGCTCGCGCGTTGTAGGGTCACAGTTCTACTAACACTCCTCCTCGCTTCGCTCGTCGTCGTACCTAACTACCACTCTGTACCGTTGACGGAACTATTGGGAAAAAAAGTCTCACTAGTTCCACCACGGAACTACTTCCACGGGACTACTGGGAATGAACTGCTCGGCTCACGCGTTGTAGGTTCGCAGTTCTACTAACACTCCGCTTCGCTCGTCGTCGTACAGAATACCTAACTACCCCTTTCTACCGTTTACAGAACTATTGGGAAAAAATCTCTATTAGTTCCACCACGGAACTTCTTCGACGGGAATACGCGAAATGTAGACATTTTACCATTATGTAATGTATTAACAGAAAAGCATTTTCTCGCCCGTGAATACCAGGTGGTATCCTAGTTACAAGGATAGTAACATAGGTATACCCGTATATAACAACGTTCCGTGGTAGACAAAACGTATCTTGTACGTTTAAACGGGCAATTCTTTATATCGGGATTTTGGAAACTGCTCAAACGATTTCAATTAAATTTGGTTTTCGGGGCCAACAATCGATCTAGCTTTGTCGTATCTCTGGAAAATGCAGTCAGAGTGAAGACCGGTCACCCAGTTATTTACTATCTGTAATAACAAAGGGAATGATAATCGCGTTATCGCCACCATATAAACTCCACATAACAGAAAGTATAGAAACAAGCCTTTACTACAATAAAACGTTTATAATATAGAATAATCTCCCAGAAAACTTTATTAAACAAATTATAATGCGTACCATTATTAAACAATTCAGTGATATAAAAAAGTTACGGGTTATAATCATAATCTTTATTTGTACTAAGAATATGTTAAAAGTATCATTAATACATTACTAGTCGATTATTAACTAATGGCAGGACCAATTATTGATAGGACAAAGCTACAATACGATGGCAAACAGTAGGTTCTAGAAATAAGGTGCCATCTTGAAGAGTCTTGATTTTAACGGAAGAAGGACGGGACAACGGAACTCTATCGTTCAGTTCAGACGTGGAACGCGGCAGGTCCCTGGCGGCCTAAACGGAATTAATCGGTAGACCTAAAACAAACTGACGTACATCTCTGTTGGCGTTGGGTTGGCATACTTTGAAGTCTATCCGTCTCGCATTAGTGCGACAGACATTGCTCCATAAAATCAAACTCCAAGACGTGTATGATTTTGACAATTATATTTGTATGCCGACAGGCACCACATAGTGATACGAAAAATTGTTAACACCTTGTTATTACCTATGATGGACAAATAAACTCTTTGAATCTTGAAAAAAAAAGACGTGATCGCCGAAACCTATGGAGGGATGGATACTTGTGACTCCAAAATAATCACAAGTTTGGTAATAATCACATGCTTGGTTACCTACAGAAAATACCGAAATCGGCATATGCGTGCCTATCAAATTCGAGGATTTCCCACGATTCCTCCTAGATCCCATCATTAGACCTTCACCAAATTTATATGGGTTCAATGCTCAGAACATAAAAAAGAGAGAAGTGCCCTACTGCTTCCTTTCAACGAAAACCAATGTCCCCAGTTTTCTCCCACCAAGTCCACACACACATACATTGAACCGTGTAAAAACAAAACCTCGGGCGGTGCCGCCGAGTTTACGACACCATGCAAACAAGCGCTGCGCTTGGCTTTACGCACCCCTCAAAAAAGGCAATGAACACTAGAGGGAGACAAACGTTAAATGATGTTTTATCGACATCGATCTCTAAATTATTATGTTAAGATATTGATGACTATTTAAATTTTATGGTGTTCATATAATCACCAAAGTTGTATAACATAGTAAAGCATTATAGCGGTACATACATTAAAAAAATCATTAAAACAAGTTTAGATGGTGTTCATATAATCACCAAAGTTGTATTAAATAGCAAAGCATTATAGCGGTACATACATAAAAAAAACATTAATACGAACTGAGAACAGTGAGAACCTTCTTTCTTCTATCAAAGTTGGGTAATAAGATCAATTTGGAAGTTGGTCTGCAGTCTTTTGGAACAAAGTTATGTTTATTAAATATTGATTTGTGAATTTACCGTTGATATTAAATGACTAGTTCGACATTCTATTCCTATTTTATCGATGACGCATAAATTGCAATTTTGACCGGCACCACTCTAGTCGGGCGGAGCCTAACAGTGGGCCGGCGACTGCGCACCACTAAATAATTTACGCAGCGACCAAAGCTACAGCGGCATGATACATTGCGCCGTGGTTTAGCGCGGTACGGGGTGATTATTGGACAAATCTTTCAATGTACAGCTCGCAGAAAATATCACGCTTTTTCATATTTTATCACTTAAACTTCTTCTTGACCATGTCACGGCGACATGCGCCTCGCCCCCATTTCACATCTATTTCTTTCTATGATCTGAGGTTCAATGCCAGGGTACCTGTTATGAAAGAAAAAAAGAATTATCAAAATCGGCCAACGTGGTCAAGAGTAATCGGGGAACATACATACATACATAAAAAACAAGTAAACATGCATACGAAATGAGTACCTCCTCCTTCCTTCTATTGAAGTCGGTAAAAAACAAAATACATCTACACGCAAGCCTAGGCACCGAATTCTAACTTATTTATAGGTAGGGAGTTTTAATTTGTTTTTTTTTTGCATGTAGTGTCAAAAATCGTACTTAACGCATCATCTAACTCCTGTTTTAGAGTTACCTTCCATCATCAGCTAACCTGAATGACTTGAACGAATACGGCTAATGGCCTATTATTATGTGCATAATTATGATATTTAAAGAATCATCCTCTTACTCCTAACCGTTAAGGAGTTTTACCGTCCATCATCAGCTCACCTGAATGACATGAGGAGCGCTCGTCGCCCGCAGCAGCGGCCGCGTACCGCGTGCGGTATGCCGGAGGTTAAGGTTGGCTGGGGTCAGTTCTTGGATAGGTGCCCACTTTGAGTGGTTACTAACTGAGCGCTCCCTTCTTTGTAAACCAAGTTAGATGCCAACTTCCAACAGTCAAGTTGCCAACTCACTTGACAAGCCTCATCCCAATAAGGTCTAGTCTCCCCCTTGGGTTGAAAGGTCCGATGGCAGTCACTTTCGTAAAACCTAGTGCCTAGACTAATTCTTGGGATTAGGTGGCGGACAGCGGGCATCGTTCAGGATGCAACTGTACTGGGATAACGCTAGGATGATGATGATCATAATGATCAGCTCTCCTGAATAACCTGAAAGAATAAAGGTATCGATTTATACGTAATACCGTTAATATTTAACTCGAGAATTATCCTCCAACTCCTAACTGTAAAGGAGTTGTATCTTCACCAGTTCATGAACATCAGATGGCGATTACCAGATGCAAATACTTGAATAGCTTTAGAAAACAAATAAAACAGATAGTAAATGCCCATTAACATATGAAACAGATAGTAAAACATATGAAACAGATAGTAAATGCCTATAAAGTTTGAGAGTTGCCCTCGATTTTCCTATGATCTAATCATCAGATGCAAAGAAACCGGCGAACATTATACATAAAAAACATACAGCGAAAATTAAAACCTCTTTTTAGTTGGTTAAAAACAAGGAGTTATAACATTATGGCTGCGGTCTACTGTTAGGTGGAGCTGCTTCCCTAGCTGAGGTGCTCCAAATATGAGCGAGATGGCAGTCCACTGTTCTTTACTTCTCATAAAATCCCAATATCCGCTTCGTGCTTATTATGAATGCAAAACTAAATGTACCTACCCTTCGTAATCTAGTGGGATATAAGTCACATGGATAACTGACTGATAAGCTAAAAATTAAATCAAGTTTGGGCGGGTAACTAAAGCAACTTTTCTTTAAATAAGTTCATAGCCATTGTAACTCAAAAACTCTTAATTGCTTAAGCTTATGCTTATGCTCGCCTTTGTACATATGTCAACTATCCTTGTAATTATTGTTTTATTGTTATGTTTCACTCATTAACAATAAATAATTTTTACATCCGTAATCCGTACATACATACATAACTAGTCCTTCAGCTGAAATTTTATAAATTCTTAGCACATCGTAGCAGTATCGTACTATACTATTCAGTCGTATCGTTTCCACTGTATGAAATGCTTCGAATGGTTCACACAACAGTTTGGAAGTGTTTTGATTCGGTGGCCGGCACTTTGAGTTATGAACCCAAAATAACTGATGCAACTTTCATTTTGCCCGCTCCAATGACTTAAGTCTGAAAAGTTAACAGAAATACAGTGTTAAATTTATCGCCTGCATACCGCGTGCAGTATGCGAGGTTACGTCGGCACAGGTCAACTCTTGGATAAACGACCGCTTTGAGTGTTTAACTAAGCTTGCTTTAGAAGGCACGTTAAGCCATTGATCTAATGACAGCAGTCGTTAAGCTAAGTTAGAGGCCTTCGGGTGGCTTGAGAACTTCTAACAGTCAAGTTGCCGACTCTCTTTAGAAGCCTAATCCCAATAATGTATAGTTTCCCTCTTGTGTTGGGAATTCAGATGGCAGTCGTTTCCGTAAAAGCTAGCAAAAAAAGAATCCCAACACTACCTTCACAAAAATCCCTATGATGCTGTTCTGCTCTTTAGGCCTTCAGCAGTTCATATGAAGAGGCTTCTTAATAAATACTAACAAAAGTTTTTTTTTTTTATATTGGGGAATTTTTATACACAAATCGTACTAGTCCTAAAGTTTAAACATGGTTCACTAAGTAATTACCCCTTAACAAGATTCCCTTTAATATTATTCTGATCCATCATCAGAACTTCAGCAGACCATTGTACAGAAGCTACTCAGCAAACACAATGTAAAGAGCCCAAAAGCGGTTAAGTAGCTATGTTTCTTCGAACGGTATTTTGTGAAGTTGTTCTACTTCATCATCAGACTCTCAGAAGTTCATTAAGAACGGTTCCTAACCAAAACAAAAACAAACAAAACACAACAACAACACACACAACAAACAAAACAAAACAACAACAACACAAAAACAAAAGGGCCCAAAAACAGCCAAAAATATACCTTACATCTGTACATTCTCAACTATGTTTTTGTGCTCTATCATCAGATCTTGTAATCTTCACTAAGCCCTATCAAAATTGTCCACACTGGTCAGGCAGTTCCAGAGAAAATGCGCTCAAACGAACTTTCAAGCGAAAATTTAACTTCAGAGCCCCTGGTGAGTTATCTTTGTAACATTTATTTGTTATCGTTGTAACATTTATTTATTTGAAGTTCGTCCCGAATGAACCAGTAATTCATTGCATAAAACTGTATCCAAAGCGGTCAAGCCGTTTTGGAGATATTGCACAAACAAACAAACATACAACCTCTGACCCTGAACGCATATATATCTTAGCCGTTCCGTCGTGGTTAAAAATACATACAGTGAGTGAAACATAGGGCTTCCTCCTTTTTTGAAGTCGGTTATAAACCGAACAATATAGCAAAGAATCATCGCTGAACATATTCACTTTTTTTCTAAGGTTGTCAGTCAGGCAGCCCTACTGCTGGGCCAAGTCAAGGGGGAGCTTGTACATAATTTATAATAAATAAAATAAAATGATTTAAAGACAAAGACGAAATGAAATTTTAGTCGGTTAAACACAGCTAAACTAATGGCTAGGTCTGGTGTTAAACTGCACGAAGCTTACTAGCAAATAGAGATTACAATATACTAGAAGTATTTTAAAATTGCTTACCTTAGGCACATGCGTGAATATTTTTAGTATCACGATAATATTGAGAAAAGCTATTGCAACTACATATATCACAAAATTACACGTTACAACAAATAAAACGAAATAATTATGTATTTATCTGTCGTAAAGCGCATGCGCACTTCTAAGGTTTGGAATTCTCTGCCGGCGTCTGTATTTCCGAGTTCATATAACCAGGACCTTTTTAAGGCACGAGTGAATAGGCATCTTCTGGGTGAGCTCGCTTCATCGTCGGCCTCATATTTGCCCCCTGGCTAGATGCTGGCCAAGAGCAATCCCATTTTTAATAAAAAAAAGTAAACCAACATGTTCCCAATTTTATGCCATTAAATGATTGACATTTGTATATTTATTTGTTTGATTGTACATAATTCCAGAATTTTTCCTAAAACACGAAACTTACGACAAAAACACGAACATATGACCCCGGTTTAAAAAAAATGCCGGTTTTCGAGCCCTGGACGTTTGTCCAAGCAGCAGCAGCAGAAAGAAGCCTAATGGTATATAAAATTATTTATTATTTATAGACTAGTTTCTGTCCGGCTCATCAACTAACCAGTATCGGTATTTATCTCAGGTTACAGCCCTATCTGGGTGCAAATTCGTTTAGCCGTTTTTGTTTGATTGAGTAACAAAAATATTAGTTAAACTTTCATATATTATGACGGAGTGGAAATCCGTGACGGAATTTACGGGACGGAAAAGATTCCGACGACAGCTACTCTATATAAAAAATAACCAAGTCACTGTTTCTATGGGGGCCTGTAAAAATATTAATATCTGTGGACGACAGCCCAAGAACCTAGTTTTAAGCATATGTAAATATTTTATAACATAGATATAACGAACCTGTATTCTGAATAAAGACTTATAGCTAGGTAGGGAATAACGAACCTTGTTGGAATATTTAAGTTGAACCTTGTTGAAATATTTAAGAACTTATAATATGTAAATTAATTAAGAACCTTTAATTCGATCCATGTATGTACGTATAGGTAGGTAGCTAGGTATCATTCTAGAACCCCAGAGAACAGTACAAAGTACACATGAGACAACAACACTTTCCGATAAATTTAATCTGGATTGTGATTGGTCGAATAAAAAACACGACGAGCTTGGAACGTGTTCGATTTTACCTACTAAATCGAATGCGGTTCAAGACAACTTTTTAATTTATAAAGATAGAGATATGAAATTATGCATTGTTGCAGAGCATGACGTAACTGACCTAATTACACTAAGAAATTCCGAGTAAAGATAACAATAGAGCCCATTGTTACGTCATAACGCGGGAACAATGCATGAGTTCAGCGCCTCGTCCATTGTTCTCGGCACGTGGCGCCGTATTGCATAACAATAGAACAGGTGTAGGAATGTTATTATGTAACTAGGTTGTTGCGCAACTAAATGAACCCGGAAATGCGGACGCGTGTTGATCGTGGCACGCGCGATCGTTAATTAATGCCGCGAATCAAAGCGCAGCCGGTTTTGTTCAGGCGCGCGGCTCGCGACCGACCAATCACAGAGCCGCTTTAAATCGAGTTTTTAGAGCCGGTCAACTGAGCGTAATAAAAGCGGGCCAGGTTTTGTATGAAACATGATTCGAAGATCCGATCCAGCCAAGTGAACCTGAAATAAGAACCTCGCCTCGCTCTGAACCTCGCTCTTAGGAAGTATATTTAGGGAAAGTGATAGGGAAGTTGTAAAATCGTGAAAATTGTGCTAAGTGTTGTTTCGACTTAGAATAATTCGAGTGAATTCGGACTTAGAGAATTTTGTGTAAAATTCGACTTAGAATAATTCGTGAATATAAGGACTTAGAAAATTTCGTGTACATTAGTTAGTGACTTGTAAATATTATAAGTGAACCTAGAATCAGTGTGTTTCTTTTGATCCGAGCTGCGTAGTGATAAAATCGACACATGAGCCTTATTAAGATCGAACCTGCGAACCAGCCGAACTTGTAATACAGTCCACTGAACGATCGAATCGAAGAAGTGATCCGGATTAGATTAGTATTTCGGTACTGATTTAATTCGACTTCTTTATCAATTACATTGTGGGCCTTGGGTGGCTCACAATATCTTTGATAAAACCACGTCTTCCAGGTGGTCGCAAGCCGCCTCTGGGGTCGCATAACCGGCCTTGCGACTCTACCGCATGTCATTTCACTGGCCAATTTAAATAATTATATAGATTGAAAGTGTCGAATTCACCATTATGAGCTGCTGTTCAGAGCCGCCATCCCGAATAAATAAATAAATAAAGTAATTGGCCTTAGTACATATCGTCAAGCACGATAATCTCACCCGAATCAGTAATATAATTGCTTATATTCTACTCACAGTAGTCCAGGTCAGCTCCATGTGTTGCGTGTGGCAATGTTCAAGTAAAAGTTCCTATTTGCATGATCAGGGCATGCTGTTGGGCAGTCATGGCGTGGTACAGTCAGCGTGATATAATACGTAGCAGCCAAAGGGGCCAAATACTTCGGAACACCATACAAAATATATGGTGTATCGAACTATTTGGCCACTTTGGCTGACATGTACTATATGACGCTAACTATACGTATACTACTTTTTAATCATTTACTTATATTCTTAGTGCCAATACTTACTTTGGCATTTGTACTTTGAAACCTACAAAAGTCAGCGAAGAAATTCAAAGGTGTATGTAAAGTCCCATCCCAAGCAACCCGAGTCAGCGTAGGGACTACTGCTCATTCCTGCTCAACTGTGAAAGCAGGCATTTGTCCAACCACCATCCCCACCACCATATCAGCCCAAGGACGTCCACTGCTGGACATAGGCCTTCCCCAATTTCATGGGGGGTAAATGCCATAATCACCACGTTTGGCATGCGGGTTGGCGATCGCAGTGTCTCCACCGCACTCCAGGGATGCTGCTGCCCGTCCCACGGTCCCATTTGTCCAACAGTGGGACATAATAGGGTGATGATGATAACAACTTTGTTCAAACAAATATCATAATATTTATCTTCGTGTTGTTGGTAGCTTCTAAAAGCAGATTACCCAAACGTGCTTTCGAGACACTTACCTCTTTTATGGGTATCGCTTTCAGCTCAAAGCGGTTTGGTAACTGGCTATCGGGGGGTCAAAAATAACTTAACAGTTCATATAAAATTAACCAACAACAAACCACACCATAGGATTGAAGCAAAAAAATCTTCTCTACTGCATGTGTAGGTGAGTTATATATACCCTTAAAACATTTTATTTTAGATTTAATGTTACCACTTTGTCAGTTTTATTGATTTATATATCTGTGCCAAATTGCAGCATCCTAGCACTAACAATCACAGAGCAAAGCCTCGGACAGACAGACGGACAGACAGACAGACAGACGGACATGGCGAAATTATAAGTTGACTACGGAACCCTAAAAAAACGCCTTCAATTTAGTTTTACGCCAAGGCTCTCCGAGAGCTGAGTATTTATTGACTGCAGAAAACACCGAAATTGCCATCGACTTGCCTATAATATCTGAGAGTTCCTTAGATTCCTTATGTATTTATTCCCTATAATAATTATCGAACTATATGAAAACAGTAGATATAGTAGAGAACTGTGATAGTTCATCGCCTGTGCTACGAGTACATCTTCATATATTAGCCTACTACTCTTACACACTTATTGCTCTGTAAATGGGTATGTGGTGTTGTGTTCCTGTTGGTAAGCAAGGCGGCCAGAGCTCTCGAGGACGCGATGTGCTGAGAGTAAGAGTCCTATGTCAAAACCCAGCAGTCAACACAACGAATCCTAAAATCTATAAAGGGAAAGCAACGTAAACTTTGAAGTCGCAAGCGTCCTTCAGTCTGCTTACCATTAGGCAGGCCCGAGGATGCGCTTTGTTGATCGTGAGGGGTGTATGCATTTGTTTCTTGGTGTCAAAAAGTGAACCCTATCACTGGCGGAGAGTTCAAACACGAAGGGTTTATCTTCTGAATTTTAGATGTCAATATAGCCAACTTGTAATCGTCTACAGTTAGGTAAGTCCAACTTCGAGAAAGAGGTTAATCGTCGAATCCGACTCGGCTGGGCAGCGTTCGGGAAGCTACGGCACATCTTTTCGTCCAATATTCCGCAGTGTCTCAAGACAAAAGTCTTTGATCAGTGTGTGTTGCCAGTGATGACATATGGCACTGAAACGTGGTCGCTTACTATGGGCCTCATAAGAAGGCTCAAAGTCACCCAAAGAGCAAAGGAGAGGGCTATGTTAGGAGTTTCTCTGCGTGATCGCATCAGGAATGAGGCCATCCGCAGCAGAACCAAAGTGACCGATATAGCCCTCCGAATCGCTAAACTTAAGTGGCAGTGGGTGGGGCACATAGCACGTAGAACCGATGGCCGTTGGGGCGGAAAGGTTCTTGAGTGGCGACCACGTACCGGAAGGCGTAGCGTGGACAGGCCCCCCACACGGTGGACCGATGACCTGGTAAAGGTTGCCGGTGTCCGCTGGATGCGGGTGGCGCAGGACCGGTCATTGTGGAAGTCTTTGGGGGAGGCCTATGTCCAGCAGTGGACGTCTTTCGGCTGACATGATGATGATAGCCAACTTCTGTCTTCATGCTTCCTTGAGTTTGCCAAATTTCAGCTGAATCTATTGAAGATAACTCTAGCTCTAGAATTCAGATGCAAGATTTGTCCCACACACACATACATACTGTTTTACTAGCCCTGCCCATTTTATACGGTCGTAACGTACCTATACAGACTGGTAATAATTATACAGTAATGAAGTTGCCCGTAACATATACCTACCTAATATATTTGTGATCAATTCTTCTAAAATTATCTGAGCCTAATTTCGTTACTTGCAAATAGACTACCTTACCTTAGTAATGATGTCAGCTCATGAAAAAAATCTTCTACAATTAGTGATCATGTACTCTTAACAGCGGGGAAAGACGAGTTTTTGAGCGGAGGCCGCATTTGTATTATGGCACTTAGCACCTGGTCAATCTTAATCATTTATATTTACAGAGTTCCTGAAAGAATAAATTAACATTTAAAGTTCCTGTTCAAATAGTTTCTTTATTCTTAGTTCGTAGCTACTACCAATGGTATCAGTTTACTATAGCAAATGTATTTTTATTTTGAAGAAAGTATATCCTTAACGTTATTAACAAGCAAATCTGCTATTGAACACCTCCTAAGGACCCTATTGCATTCATTTCACCAAACTGGAATTGAGTAACTTAACAATTTTCTTTCTTCTTACATAAGCTAATTGGATGTGTTATTATTAGTTCTTTTAGTCTAGTATTCGTATATAAGTTCGTAAAACTCCAATTGGCACGAGGCGGGATTCGAACATTTCTTACCACGAGCGCCGCTTGACAGCTGCATGCTCAAACACCTGGGCTACCGTTGCTTATATCACATTTGATATTCACCGTTATTTGAGTTTATGATACTTATGTGGAAGAACACCGTGAGTGAAATCCCGAACCTGTTCGCCCGAACACTGCAGTGGGGCCGTGTGGGAACTACTAACCATTCCTTCTCGTCTATGAGAGGAGGCCTGTCCCCAGCAGTGGGACGTATGAGGGCTGATACGTCAATTCCAAATTGTAATAGTTGTAATTGTTTCTTTGTTCTCTCAAAGAACTATTTCTACCAAAATCTTTTTAAACAAACTTAACTTGTAATTCAGTACTTACCTTTTGGAAATAAATCTAGTCTACATCGAGATTATGTACCTTCATCGGCATCAGCGTCAACGCTATTTATTTGTGATTCTTGTAAAACCTTACATTACTTTTTACTTATTACATATTTTCGACGCAAGCTTTCATCGCCGATTTTACCTGAAAAAGAATGTCATTAGCTGCCGTCAAGTTTTTGTTTTTAGAACATTCAAAAAGTCCGACTGCTGCCTCCTTAATGGTTGACAGTCTTTGGCTGTTAAATTATGTAACAAAAAAGAGCACATGATATTCTGTTCAAAGATTTCTGTAGATTTAATATTTAAGTTGTATCTAGTTACGTGACGAATAAACAACATATAACTCTTCAGGCGCGTTTTACATGCTGCGACATCAACCGGCACCCTCGCCACCAAAATGATGACCACCGACTCCGTTCGATTTGGAGTCAATCCGATCATTCTGCGTGAATGGCTGTTGCACGTCAAACAGCAAAAACAAACAAAAAAATATATACAAAATTGTCATTAGTGTAAGTTTAACACTAACCTTCTTGCAAAGACGTTTTGAAAGTGCTATTTTAGGTTCAAACTCAGAGTACCCCAGAGAAGACGTCAAATAATAATACCGCTACCGAGCGAGATGGTCATATACTAAATGAAATAAGGAGAGAGCGGGATATAGAGTTGTTGTCCTTGTCATATATTTGCGACAGAGCGGGATATAGAGTTGTTGTCCTTGTCATATATTTGCTTCATTATTTGCTTCAATGTCATATTTACGTCATGTCAAATAGTAGATAAACGACTACCCGCCCAAATTAAAGAGATTGTTTATGGTTAGCCGCCAGGCGTATAAGGCCTGGGGTGCTACCGCGAACTTCGAAAATCGAACTTCGCATCGTACCGTCCCTTTCCGCCATATAGAGTATAGCACGAGAGTGAAAGGAACGGCACGACACGAAGTTCGATTTTCGAAGTTCGCGGTAGCACAGAATGAGACTGGCGCGACCTGCGGTAGCGGTCAATAGTAAACTTGACAGCTAATGACAAGTAAGCAAAGCTAAGCAAAGCTTGTACTATGGGTACTAGACGATGATATACTTACTTATATAGGTAAATACATACTTAAATACATGGCGCTTATGGCACTTACCCCCCATGAAATTGGGGGAGGCCTATGTTCAGCAGAGGACGTCCTTTGGCTGATATGATGATGATGATACTTAAATACATAGAAAACATCCCAAGAACCAAGTACAGAATCCATGCTAAATGCACAAATAATGCCCTGGCCGGGATTCGAACCCGGGACCTCTAGCTTCGGAGTTGGTAGTGACACTGGTCACTACCAACTATGCTAAACAGGCCATCAAGCCATGCATGCTATTAATACTTCATGCACAATAAAGGGTTCCGTACCTACTAGTCCTAATTTAAAACCACTATTATATACTGTGAATTAAAAGTACGCGTAATGTAAGGGTTCTGTAGTTGTCCAGCCGTGACATTATGCGGCTTTAAAATATCGTCTTATATTTACAATAACGCCTAAGACCTATCGCTAGAAAACCTGTTTTCAAATATAAATAAAAACTGGCCAAGTGCGTGTCAGGCCACACGCAATGAAGGGTTCCATAGCTAGTACTACTGCTCTATATTTTAAAACCACTATCCTGCACTTCGTATTAAAAAAGGTCATATCTTCATTAGAAATTTACGGCAGTTAAGGCCTTTTGTTGGGGCAAGGCAGTTTTTCAGCGATAATTCAAAAACCGTTAGACTTATAGAGTTCTTACAAGTTTTCCTGTAATCTATATGTATACATAGAACGATTTCATGTGTTTTTTCAATGGGAGAAGGGTCTATTTTCTTAAATAACTTCAAAACCATTTTTTAGCCCACCGTGCCGCGTACGACTACGACAGCGACACGTGATTAGACAATTTTATTGAAGTTGACTAACGGCGTCACGTGATTGGTCAATTTTCATTATAGGTCACTAAAGTGTTTTCTTGCGAGTAGTTTTGAGTTCCATAGAAAAAATTGTGTGATTTAGATTATACGTTGGTCTAGAAACATTTACTTGAAACATTAAATTCGACCACAACCATTGTCACCAACAAGATATCGTACCAAATTCAACACAATCGGTCTAGTTGTTTCGGAGCAAATTGGCTGTGACAGACGAATGGACAGACAGAGAGACAGACGCACAAGTGATCTTATAAAGGTTCCGTTTTTTTCCTTTTGATGTACCGTATGGAACCCTAAAAACCGCACTCGAATCGGATCATCTGTTAAAGAGCTATGGTGCCACAGACAGACACATATACACAAATAGTACAGATACACATGTTAAACTTATAACACCCCTCTTTTGCGTTGCATTGGCGGTTCAAGATTTTTTTTTAGTAATTTCAATATATAACAATGTAGTGGCCGATATAATATATAATACACCTACATTACAAATTGTATTTAAATACACCTTATAAAGACAGACAGAACAGATAGACAGATAGACGGGCTTGACGAAAGTATAAGGATTCAGCTTTTGTCATTTTGGCGTTGGAACCCTAAAAATCCTGTTGTTGTTAATAAGGTTTCCGTAAATAAGAGCTATTTACAAATTTTATTCGATACAATAAAGCATACTAATAATTGAGGCCGCAGGATGTAATACTATTATGTGCCGCAGGTCACAAAAAGAAAACAGACTAAGTACTTCAAGTTTGCAAAGCCAGACAGGGTAGCCGTTAGTGTGACCACATCACACGGACCATATCGGGCCACTTTTTGACCTCTATATAATTTAAAATGCTATTTGACCTACAAACAACTTCCCACGACTTATAAGACCTTCTTCCTATTACCAAATCCTGAATTTCAGTAAAAACTCTTACCGTCCAGGAGCTTATGACTTCCAAAAATTACTATATTTATACTGAATGGCTGATTGACTGACTCACTCTGTCACATTGAAATGTTTGACTACTTCCCCCACACGATGGACTGATGACCTGGTAAGGGTCGCGGAAGTCCGCTGGATGAGAGTGGCGCAGGACCGGTCATTGTGCAAGTCTTTGGGGGGGGGGGGGGGGAGGCCTATGTCCAGAAGTGGACGTCCTTCGGCTGACATGATGGTGACTTCCGGGTGACCTAGAATGGTGAAATCTGGCATCCAACTAGGTCGTTGTGTGTATACAAAGGGATAAATCTAAAAACTGAATTTTTACATTTGGATTTTTATTAATTTGCAACGTTGTTTACGGGCAAATCTAGCAACTGAATTTTAAAGCGTTTATCTTCAAATAATACAGAAATATGAATAAAACTCCACGAAATATGTCCAAAAAAGACAAATTCAAATTCAAACGGCCCCCCAACCCAAGGTGTAATGATGACCTGATAAACGTCATGGGAGTCCACCGGTCACTGGCACTCTTTTCGATAGGCCTTTGTCCAGCAGTGGACGTCCTTCGGCTGATAAAATGATGATGATGAAACTGGTTGGTCTCATGTTTGTTGAACAGTGACGAATTTACATATTTGCTATCCAAAGTAGTTTACTCGTACTTCCTCTACCGACTTCTAATTCGAAACCACTAATTTCTCCTCCAGCCGTATAAGCTTACTGTCTTGGTCGTGCTACCTTACTTATTGGGTACTTTTCATGGACAACTACTCACATTGAGCTCTTAGCTGTAGTCATCACTGCATCTAGTTGATAACTTACATCTTTGCAATTAGTGGAATTCCTGAAATAAAACGTACACAACACCGACACAACAAATATTTTTTCATGAATTTGTAATTATGACAGCTTGTCAATAGTTTACGACGTAAGTATTTTTTTCTTTAAAAATCAGTGCACCGACGTCTTTGTCGGACAATGATGAAGGACTCGTTCATGCAAGAGTAACACCGTCGTTTCAAACTGCAATGAGAATATTACCACAGCGACATCTAGTGTGGAGTAGCAAACCGATTGTGCACGTAATTCAACTTAAATATTTTATGTTTCATAACGTTAACTTAACAACTCTTATTGTCAACGTAGCGAAATCTAGTGTCGAATAGAAAAACGTTGAGCTATGAATACAAAAGTACATGGGAGACCGCGCTTTGCTCGGCGTATCATCTAGTTAGGTTAGGTCATATTCCAAGGAGTGGATGCTTTGCTATGGTGGGATCAATCTTTCAAAGCCCCCACATAGCATTCATTAAAATCGTTAGAGTAGCCGTTTCCAAGACCCCTAAAATGTATTTATAATAATTACTCGTTTAAAGATAACATTAGATTATAGACACGGCTGATAACAACCTATACCGCCCTCACCCACCTATACTCAGGGCCATCGACAGAGGTGCTGCACCTCATATGCAACTCAGCTACATAGTTTGCACAGCCTAAATGTTAGCATCTGATTTTGAGAAACTACATGCATTGATGTAACAATTTACTCGGAATGGAATTATTCCCTTCGGGGCCAAAGTTCATTTCTACAATTACATATCACAATTTAATAGCAGTTCTTTCTTTTTCGTCAAGTTCTATTTTCTTTTTTTTACTACCACGTTGGTGGCAAACAAGCGTATGGCCCGCCTAATGGTAAGCGGTCACCACAGCCTATGGACACATGGAGTTCCAGGTGTATCACATGCGCGTTGCCGACCCAAAAAAAATATATCAATCCTATCTAGAAGAACCCCATAATCTAGCCCCTCGGGAAAACTTCGGCAAGGAGCTCATTCCATAACCAGAATACCTATTAGCAGTTCGTTTTGTTCTACTCGTTGAACAAATCGTAGGACAAAACGAACTTCTTATTATTTCCGTCCGTTTTGTTCACATCGTAGGACAAAACGGATTTTCATGTCCGATTTGTTCACATCGTAGAACAAAACGGATTTTTTTGTCCGGTTTGTCCTACGATGTGAACAAAATCGTAGGACAAATCGGACTACATCATTTTAAACGACTTCAAAAAAGGAGGAGGAACTTTCGATTGGGTGAACCGATTTAGATGATTCTTTTTTTATTTGAAAGCTGGTGCTTCCCATGTGGTCCCATTTCAATTTGGTCAAATTCTGACAATGGCATCCGTGAGAAAATCATATTTAAGTCTAAAATTTGCATTAAGTAGGTATATGCACGACAAATGAGCCAATAACTCGCTTGAAGTCGGTTTTTGTTTTGTTAAAATGTTCGATTATTCATAATAAGTCATTTGAAAATGCACTGAAATAATGTTAAACAAATTGTCATCATTAGCCCTACGTCAAACCTTGGGATATGGAACTAAAGCGGGCTTCAGGCTCCTTTTGGATATAACTGAATAGAAAAACGCTAAGAGGATGATAAGGAGAGGACGTCACATTTAGAAGCTCAAATCAGGTAACTTTGTTTTTTTTTTTAGACAAATACCCGGACCTTTTAATTAAGGCTCCGCTATCTTGATGGCGATGATAATCCGTGATGAAATCCAACTAATCTCTCGGAAACAATCGCCGTTAAAAATAATGGCGCCATCACAGCGCTGAGCGAACGCAGAGAGGTCACTTTACAATTAAAAAGAAATATTCCGACGAATTGGGAAACCTCCTCTTTTTTTTGACGTCGGTTAAAATAGTAATTTATTCTGCAAACTAGGCACATTATATGCACCTACGAATGCCAATAAACTACCGGAAAAATAAACCTTTGCTACGAGAAGAACTGGCGTAAAATCTTGGCGAGGTATTTAAAAAAAAACAATATACATTGTATATAATTTAATATTAAAATTACAGTATCACAGTTCTACAATGCTACAATAGGAAACCTATGTTAGCGATAGAATACCTGTAATAAACGACTCAATATCAATATCACAAGTGTCCATGAGTGACGTCGTCTGCCCAGCATCAAGGAGGTTGTATGCTTGTTTGTTACCGTTGTTACTACCTATATAAAAAACCGTAAATCAGAGGTAAGAATGAAGGCGCTGACAAAACCTAAATTGGCATCACTTTAACAGTATTCTTACAAAAACTATTTGATTTAGCAAAACGAAAAAAGTACATGTTAATATTATTTATTGTAGTTTTTGAAAAAGTTTGGTGTCTCTAAAACGATTTGAAAAATTTGGCTTGATACAAAAAAAGTGGAATTACGTCTGAAAATCCTCTTTAAACAGTTCCATTTCTTTATTTTTTTTAACACAATTACATGACGATCATAATAAGAAGTTGGCTGATTTATATTATACGCGTAGTGTGTTTTCTTATTTCAATTCTTCTATTCTATTCAAATTCTTATTTCATCAGTTTTCTGGTTTATGATTTGTAGAACGTACGCGTGCGAAGAGCACGACATATCGAGCTACCACTAGTGCGAACAAGACAAACATAGAGGTCTTGTCAGCGTTTTAGAAAGAAAGAGAAACATAAAAAAAACCATGACATAAAAAAAAAATAAGACGACATCAAATCTTACACGAAAAGATCCCGAGTCAAGAGAGATCTTCCCTCAGTCGCTAAGCAACGTTTCCTTTCAAACTGACTTCTTTGTTATAATCTACACTCAGCAGGTGAGCGGTAACACTAATGGCAGAAATAAAAGTTAATGCCGTGCCCGACTAATACAGGCAATTCGTTTAATGTAGCGCCGGCAATCTAGCGAATACATAGCAACTTGTTAATAGCTTACATTTGTTTCTAGCTACATGATATTTCAGGCATAGCTGTATATTGTTGGCCTGTTAAGCCTAGATGGTAGTGACACTGCCTCCGAAGCTAAAGGTCCCGGGTTCGAATTCTGGTCAGGGCATTATTTGTGCATTGTGCAAGGATATTTCTTTCTTGGTCCAGCTTTGGTTAGTTTGGGACTAGTAGGCGCATAAAATTAGCAAAACCTGGACATAATTCGATAACTGTAATTTTCTTTTTCTTTGATTTAAAGTATTTAACAATACTTTAAATCAAAGAAAATTTTACTTAAAATAAAAAGAATTAAAAATTTTAAGGTTCCGCGTCAATGTTAAAAAACGAAAAACTAAATCCTTAACAAATTTTGATTTCGTTAGAACACATTAACACATCGTAAATAACTTTGTAAAAGTACCTGTATTATGATATGAAAAAATATCATTTAATCAATTATCGTGAATATTTTTTGTTTAATATGTTTCTTATAGTACTAATAAAATGTTAACGGCATCAATTAAACACTTTTGACGTAGTTATGTGCATAGAGAGGCCGTTTAATTTTTAATAATTTATCACCATATTTGCAGATCTCTAAAGTCACAAATTTTTGGAAAACCAATAAATAACTACGTCAAAAGTATTTAATTGATGGCGTCAACATTTTATTAGTAACTTAAAATTAAACAAAAAATATTTTTTCAACATTGACCCGTAGCCTTAAAATGTTTAATTCTTTTTATTTTAACTATAACTAACAATAATTTTTATCATAAAAAATAAAAATTACAGTTATCGAATTATGTTCAGGTTTTGCTAATTTTATGCATCTACAGGTCGATTTGTGTAAGATTGTCCCCCATTCTTTTTCATAGCTGTACGAGACAAGGGTGCTTGAGGCGCCTTACTCCTTTGTTGATGCGGAGGCAGTACGGTATAAGAAAACTGTCAGCTGTCAATGTCAACCGATACGAATGCAGTACTGCCCCGCATGGTATTACTACTACGCAAACGTAATACTGACAGTATTTCGTGAAGTGAGGAAATCTCACGTCAGTAAACTCACATCAAAGAACAAAATACTTATCGCATATCGCTCCCGCTCCGCCAAGTCAGGAAGTTGCTTGAAGGAGTTTGCCTCTCGCGTATTGACTCTTATCTAGTTGGCTGCCGATGGTTTTAGCAAAATATACAGGGTGGCCCATTCAAATCGGTCAGTATGGGAAAGTCTAAAACTATAAGACATACGAAGATTTGTTCTTAGGAACCATGTCACCGATTTTACAAGTAGAGAGGTACAAACAACCATAGAGACAATTTTACATGCCTGAACTTGTTGAATATTGTAACGGTGGTCACTTTGAACACCTACTATGATAAATTAAAGTATGTGAAAAAAATGCATTTTATTCATTTTAGACATTATGTTTCTTAGAGACATTTACTGCTTAAGACCTACACAAACGATATCTGAATAGAAATAGTGTAAGTTTATTTTTTCAAAACAACCGGGTTCGATTCCCTAGCTGGGTACAGTGTTTTTTTCAAATGTATGAATGCAGTTTTTCTTTTTATCAAAATCGGTGACATGGTTCCTAAGAACAAATCTTCGTATGTCTTATAGTTTCAGACTTTCCCATACTGACCGATTTGAATGGGCCACCTAGTATATATAAAGGGACATTTTTTTACACAAATCGAACTAGTCCCATAGTAAGCTCAATAAGGCTTGTGTTATGGGTACTAGACGACGATATATTTAATAGATATATACTTAAATACATAGAAAACATCCAAGTCTCAGGAACAAATGTTTCTGCTCACCACAGAAACAAATGCCCTTACCGGGATTCGAACCCGGGACCTCAAGCTTCGGAGGCAGTGACACTACCAACTAGGCTAAACAGGCCGACAATGCAAATTAACATATTTATATGTTAACAAATAAAGTTATAACTCGTTTTATAGTTTGTATTCTGATTTGTAAGACTTGCTGTATTTGCCTTAATTATTTTTTATTTGTTTTCTATTTGTTTGTATTTTGTTCCATGTCCTGGCGTTTGGTACCCACTGTAAGTCGGAAATTTGTGTGTATTACGTAAATAAATATGTAAATGTGATTGGTTTCGGAAGCGTCGAACAAAAATAGACCGCATGCACTCGCTGAAGTCAACGTCACCCGGAAATGACGTCACGTGCCGTACGTTAAATGGCGGAGTTTCCGGAGCCCACTGATAAATGATGTCACGTACTCTATTTAAACGGGGACGGCAAGCAGATGGTAAGATAGGTAAAGAATATTATTATAGCTAACCAGCTTCTAGTTAGCTAGCCCAGTGTTTTAAGTATACGGCCTGTCGTGGTCTAAGGAAACAAGGTATGTTACTTCGGGTTGTGACACAGTCTTGTTGCCGCTTTATAATGACAAACCACCAACGAAAGAAAATGTTGTACTGTAATCATGAAAAATATATTATTTACGCATTACAATTGTCATTTGTTTGTCCAAGGTCACGTTAAAGATGTATTAATGCAATAATTTAATAAAACACTGACAGGTATACATGGGCGTTTAGGAGTATCTTATTACAATACAGCAACTCACACATACGCCGGCAGAGCCATCGAGACAAGTGATGACGTAGGCTTGTGTCACCCACACTACTGAATTTCCCCGGAGTGTCATACATTGTATGATTTTATCATGCGGCCTGTCAAGAGGCGATCATGGGTTAGAATCCAGGCTCGTACCAATTTTTCGATGATTTAATGTCTAGCGTTAGTTTTTCGGTGAAGGTATACAATGTATACATCGTGAGGAAACCTGCATAGATCTACAATGAAATTCAAAGGTGCATGTGAAGTCCCAAATCAGCGACTAGTACCACTGCCCGTTCTCTTTCATATATAAATGGAGGCCTGTGCCCAGCTGTGGGACATATAAGTATATAGGCGGATATTGATGACGGTGATTGCTATCTACTGCGGAACAACTTTATATGTCGAATTTTGGAACACTTAATCGCTTATAAAATGGTTTTTTTTACACCACGACGGTGGCGAACACGCATACAACCTGCCGGATGATAATCAGACACCATATTCTATGGACACTTATGACACCAAAGGACGTAACGGAGCGTTTGTTTATCAAGGGCTTTGAGTCAATAAACGATCGGCAACGTCCTCTGGTGGTTCGTTGTGTTACCGCTACAGAAAAATTCCATCCCCAGGTCCCTCATCCTAAAAACAGCGCATCCTCGGAATCACTGGCGACCTTACTTATCGCCAAAAACACAATACCATATACATACACAAGTTGTGATGTCATTATGATGGCTGACAAAGACCGTAGCAATAATAACCATCACTCACGGAAGATTGTCAGGGGTACTTCCTAATCCCTGCTCGTTATGACCCTGCCTCTTTCAATAACTTTACATTTCACATTGTCTACCTATATATTCCCTTGTTTTGCAAAGAACAAAGCCTAAATTAATCCAAACAGCGGCATAAAATGGTGTTTTAGCTAAATTACTGCCGCTATTGATCCCCGTTGGTTTTATTGGGCATTAAATCATCAGCGCGGCGGGAGCCGATCAGTCGAACGGGAATAATTGGGCACTCCCAGCTTTGACTCAGTGCCCCTACTGATGTATAACCTTCATTCGTTGTTTTACAACCTCATTGTCTGGCTTTGTTGTTGCCATTTCTATATTGACTTCTATAAGAAATAAATCTTGATTCTATTTGTAATGCTGCTAGCATAATGGGTACTTTTGAGCCGGCTACGGTTCGGAGTGGTCCTATTTAGTTGATAAGTTCAGGTTAGTTGACGAAGCCTGTTGCGGATTGCTTTATTGTTGTGTGTGACGACGCCTGTTGCTGATTTATAGTTGTACCCACCTGACGAAGCCTGCATTGCGGATTAAAATTGTTATTTGAAATAAAGACAACTGTCCTACGTAGGTAATCAGCATTTGAAAGTCCGATTGTTGTCCGTTTTTTGGGTTATGTCGTGCAAAAAATTGGAATGAAAGTGTTTAATCACGGTCAGAAAAAGTTTAGTCAACCTGGCCACACAATAGTACGTAGGGTCCAGTTGGTTCTAGGTTAGAGCACTTACGAATCCAGATTTTTTCGCGCTTTGGTATACCCAAAGAATGGATAATTGAGTTAAGTTAATTGTGTTCTCGAAAAAACTGAATTTTGTTGTGAGTTTACATTTAACTAGTATAATTTATTTAAGAACAAACAAAGAAAAAGAAAATATACACAAAGAGAACTAAATAACTAACTTAACCTATCTTAAATTATACAGGCTGACATCGGAGACGTGATCAGAAATTATTTGACTCGATGAAGTATTGAAAAACAAACTCAATAAAATGATATCACAGTTAGTACTTGCAATATTGACTATTATTTCTCATAGTATTAACAGAAAAAAAAATGTTTCATACAACTTGGTCACCCTACACCACACGACGTCTCATACAACGTGTGTCAAAAGTGATAGGGTGACCATGATTTAAGTATGGCGTTATTATTTTTCTAGTAAATTTTTGAAAAAATAAACTTGTTTTATTCGATGTAACAACTATTGCAATGAAAAGGCGATCATGTGTAGAGTCTAAAAAATTAGCTTCTGATTACGTCTCCGATGTCACCCTGTATGTCCAAATCACTGAATCTGGACAAATTGACAGGGTTCTCATGAAGTCCGCATTGCCGTTTTGACTTTTGCATGTTTTCTATGTATAGTCTAATCAAATGATTATTCTGATTATCCTTGAACGTTTATGTTTATAAAACTTTGCACAGTTGGTAGGATCAAGCTGCAAACATTTAGATGAAGTTCATAGTAGGGGCGCCTTTCGACTAATTTTATTACAGTATATCGCAGCTGTGTTCATTAAAACAATAATTCTGTTTATTGAATAAACATGCGCCTGGGGCCTACATTCCATCGTTCTGAGTTTTTATATTGTATTTACTCATTACCAATACACCAATGTTACATTTAATACAAAAACGTGTCTATGATTCAGCTTTAAAAAGTGGTATAATAAAGAGAAGATTAATGTTCCAAGCATTCATGAAGAGAATTAGGATTAGGACACAGAGGATTGTCATATCACTTGTATGTATATAGAGTAGCCCAACTGGCGAAGTCTTTGCAGCTGCCCATAATTTAAGATTACATAAAATCCCTCTGGGTCTACGTTATTGAAGATCTAGCTCACGTCAAAAGACAGAGTAGATTCCCTGACACGCGCACGGGGATCAGCAAGGTTAGAACAACATCGCCTGCGAGACATCTCGTGCGAGATATGTATTTTGCAGGTATTTTTTGTTTTGACACATAAGCTCAACGCGCATAAAACAAAGAAGAACACTGTGGAACGTCATCTCGCGCAAACGTCAAATAACAGAGTAGCCACGCTTTGGGGGGCTCAGCAAGGCTAGCACAACATCGCCTGCGAGAGATATCTGTTTCGTGGATTTATTTTGACATGTTACTGAGGTGCACTGATGTGCTCATGGAATAAATAGAGAGGTCAAGCATGGCACAACGGAACGTCGTCTCACTCTTCGCCCAAAGAAAAAGTAATTTATTCTTAAATTTAGGCATATGTTTGCCACCGTCGTGATATAAACAGTAAAAAACATTTTTATTCTGAAACATAATAAAATTACGTTCACTCAGAGTTAGAACACAAATAAGTGTTCTATAAAAGTACTATCGAAAACAATAAATAAATGGAATATTTTTCATTGTTGGAAAAACACGCAAAAATCATAAATAACCCTAAAACTACAGACTGTGCTTACCTAAAGTAACTAAGCGCTCTGAATTATTGTTAGATTGTCGTGTCTCAATAAAAGCAGGAAATTAATTAATCCTATTTATTGAAGAGCCCAATTACACGCTTATTTTACACAGATGCCATATTGAGAGAGAGAGCATCACTAGTGATGGGGTTAGCGACTGCGAACAATATTATAGTTACTTTACTCATTTCCATTAAAAGCCTGTTTTTAATTTGCCACTGTCCCCATGTAGTAGAAGTACAGTCCGCATCAGCGATTCCGTATCAGAGTTAAAATTAAACTTGCAAGTGGATTCGTATGAACACGCAAAATGAGTTTGGTCACAGCACGTAGAGAACCAACAGTACACCGTTATTTACTTTTTTACTAGTCGAGTTTATTTTTGTATTACGACTTTTCATGGTAAAGGTCGCGGGAATCCGCTGGATGAGGGTGGCGCAGGATCGGTCATTGTGGCACTCTTTAGGGGAGGCCTATGTCCAGCAGTGGACGTCTTTCGGCTGATATGATGATGATGATGATTAAGAGTTCGTTGACGAAACTTAATCGCATATTTTTTGTCTATGGAACTCATAAGATAACACCCCATTCCAACCACAGCCTTGATTCTGCCGGTGGTCATAACAAATTGCGCACATGTTTAATCAACTTTACTGTTCGTTTCCATTGCCCCAACGATAATAAAAAAAATCATTTTTTTTTAAACTGTGAAAAAAAATATTATGTCACTAGATGAAAGCCCGGCTTCGCTCGGGTGAAATAAATAAGAAAGAAATAAACAAAACATTTATTCGTGACAGTTATGCAAACGACGAAAGAAATAGTGTACAAAAATGTATAAAATAAAAATATTACAACAACGGATTATGATGAAACTTCGAATCGTATAGAAATATAGTCTGTAGTCTGGATTGTGAATAAAAGTATGGAATGGAATTATATGGAATTGGGAGTAAAAGATTACGCAAACGACGTCACGGGCAAAGGCTAGTATCTTTGCAAGTTAATCCTAAGCATTTTTATAAGGGTAGTATTTAAAGGAACATAAAAAATTTGACACCGTAATCAGTACTGATTTGTATAGCTAAAATACTAATCGTTCATTAAAATTCAATTCAGATGTGCATTGTTAAATATTGATGTGCCAGTCAGTATTTTTGGTGCAAAGTCAGAGCTGCTAAAGCGAAAAACAAATGAAGTTCGTGTATCTCCCTCTCTGTCGCACTTGCAAATTCGAGCGACACAGAGGGAAATACACGATGTTCGTTCGTTTTCGTTTCGCGATAGAAGCTCTCTATTCTCCGCCAAATTCTATTCAGTGGGGCCCTTTACACTCAATATTATCGCGATTTTTAAAATTGTATGGGGTCTGTTAAACGCTTAATACTATCACAATACTGGTGTGTCAATATTATCGTGGTTTTCAAAATCGTATGGATTTTTCTTCAATATTCATTGCACGTAATACGGATCGTGATATGAGTATATCGCGTGATAATAATAACCATGTAACAGGCCCCTATGAATGTTGCTTAAATATTCAGTGTTTCACGTGATAATAATAACAGTTGGTAATATTTTCTCCAATTAATGGAAGCTATTTAACAACTTGTTCCGTTTTGCCAAAGGTATTTCACATTCCGATACGCGCACCATCCAGGAATAGGAGCCGTCAGACCAGAGGGCCTACCACGATCTGAAAACGAAGTATTTCCCTCTCCGCGCTCGAATATGCAAGTGCGACAGAGAGGCATATATATTTAGTTTTAGGTTGGTAGCACCTTAGTCCGAGCGTGGCGGACGGTCGAAGAAAGTCAAAGAACATTCCGTGTGTTGTCTGTCACACATATAATTTTTTAGCTTCCCATCGACCTATGAACTTGAAATTAAGTGATAATGTTGATTATGAAGTATATTTTACCAAAAATATCAATATATTGATAAATCACATTTGTTTTTTAATTGTACGGAACCCTCAGTATGCGACTCCGACGCACTTGGCTGGTTTTTATTACATTTTGAATTTTATTTCTCTTATAGTAAAATACCCTATTCGTTTTAAAGTTGACGCCTGCAGTGCTACCGCGAACTTCGAAAATCGTACTTCGTGTCGTGCCGTCCCTTTCACTCTCGTGTGATACTCTATATGACGGAAAGGGACGGTACGATACGAAGTTCGATTTTCGAAGTTCGCGGTAGCACAGCTGAGGGCCTACCGCGAACCAAAAACGAACTATCTTCCTCTCTGTCGTTCGAATATACATGTGCGAGAGAGGCAGATACTTCGTTTTCGGTTCGCAGTAGCGCCTCTAACGTCCGAGCGCGGCGAACGGCATGAGCTGAGGGTCTACTCCGAAATTCAAAATCCTAACTTCGTATGGTGCCGTCCCTTTCACTCTCCTGTCATAGACTATATGAGTGAAAGGGACGGCACCATACGAAGTTCGGATTTCGAATTTCGGAGTAGTCCCCCAGTACCACTAAGTTATAAGATAGAGCGAGATAGGGATAGAATTTTGCTAGACGTTTAAAAAGCCATAAGTCACCTAGTAGTTTGTCACAAACAAAATAGAGACGCAGCTTTAAGATGGCGGACAGAATCAGCAAACATTCAAGTGGTGTCCTTGGGGTGTCAATATTATAGCAGTTTTCAAATTTGTATGGATTCTGCTTTAATATTAACGTGATACTTATCGTGATATGAATCCATGTAACAGGCCCCATACATTCGCTTTGAAGGCAGTTGTTGTGACAATCAGTCTAGCTAGCACGATAGATTATACCGTTACGTTTTATGTGACGTTTTAATACATTTCGCCCATATAACGTGACGGTATAAGTTATCGTGCTCGCTAGGCTGATAGGTGTATAGAGCGCTTGAAAACTACAAAAACAAAACGCTGCAGACGCGGCTAGCCGAATCCACACAATGGGCGATGATGGCCCATCACCCAGAACGCAGCCCAGCAACCTGGCCAACATACCGGACGCAAAAATAGTTCACGATTTTCGAACGTAGCCGACACTGTCAACCTACAAATTTAATATAGCAATATAGTCTGTGGGCAATATGGCCGACGTTTTGTCATCAAATTAACACTTTTAAATGCAAAATACGCGACAATCCGAATTTTGCGGATACATATGTTTAACTCAAAAATCGTTATTTTTATACGTTCTTCAATTTGAGACAGGTCTCGTTCGGGTCTACCGTACCCCTGCACGAAATTATTAATATAGATATCAGTATGTGAGTGACTGAGCTTTGCCATCGCCTCTGGTATTTTTCCTGTACATACCGAGTTTTTCCGTAAATGGGACTGCTAGGTTTCATTTACGGGTTCTTGGGAATATTACGCTACTGTGAATCCCTGTATATAGGTGTTTTTAGGGTTCCGTACCCAAAGGGTAAAAACGGGACACATCCGTCTGTCACCAGGCTGTATCTCAAGAACCGTAATAACTAGCTATTACGGTTCTTGAGATACAGTTGAAATTTTCACAGATTGTATATTTCTGTTGCCGCTTTAACAAAAAGTACTAAAAATAAAATAATAATAATTAACGGGGGCTCCCATACAAAAAACGTGATATTTTAGCCCATTTTCATGGCTACCACTCGCCGAGCTAGATCTCAAGAATCATAATAGCTAGACAGTTGAAATTTGCACAAATTATGTATTTTTATTGTGGCTACAACAACAAATACTAAAATCAAAATAATAATAATAATTAAGGGGGCTCCCATACAACACAGTAGTTGTTGGCGTTTTTTGCTGTATCTCACGAACCGTAATAGCGAGGAGGTTAAAATTGACAGATGTTGAATTTTTATTGCCACAATAATAACAAATACTAAAAATAATGGCATCAGCTTTTAGTCTTTTTTATCAGCCGAAGGACGTCCACTGCTGGATATAGGTTCCCATCAATTTAATGAGGGGGGGGGGGGGGGGAAGAAAAGCCATAATGGCCACGATTGGCATGCGGGAAAGCAATAAATAAATATTGGGGAACAATCTTACACAAATGGACCTAGTCCCAAACTAAGCAAAGAACATTGTACTATGGGTACTAGACGACGATATACACACTTACATAGAGAAATACATACTTAAATACATAAAAAACATCCAAGACCCAAGAGCAAATATCCGTGCAAAATGCACAAATAATGCCCTGGCCAGGATTTGAACCCAAGAGCAAGAAAAGCAAGAGCAAGTGGCAAGAGGTTTACTTATACTCGTACTGCATGCACATTGATACTGTGGCCCACAGTCATGTAAAATGGAATGCGTTGCTGTGCTGATGACACATTTTGCCGGCCCGCGGCCATTCAAGTCCCTCCAATGAACGTGCGCCTGAAGAGGTCCATTTATAATCACAAATTACATTTTTGTGAATAAGTAAGGAAACGCGGGGAAGAAAAGTTAAAAAAGCCTTGGTCAAATGAAAATTCTCATTTTAAATTTGAAGTGATTTTCAACGCGTCAACATAATTAATACTAATAATTACCAACAATACGGAGTACATACAAGTACTTACTATTTACTCTTCATGAATTATTGAAACAGCAAAATATACCTACACATACCCAAACATGAAACAAAATAATATAATAAAATTAATAAACAATAAATATTAGAAGACAATAAAAAGGCATGGGTTCTAGTCGACGATAAATGTATCTAATAAAAAAAACATTGATATTATCAAAATGGAAATTTGATCAAATCACGCATGATGTTAAAAAGGGCAAATCCATTTCATCATTTCCCTTGAAAAATACAGTGATCCGGTTAAATACCTAACTGGCTAAAAGCAATGATATATTAGCCTAAAACGGTCAACTCGATTAGTCATTTCACTAGACTAGTCGAGTGATTTGACAAATCACAAAACACAATTCGAAATTCAAAAATTTATTCTGCAACTAGGCCTCAAGGGCTCTTTTACATTTCAAGGATTACAATATCATTTAGTGACATGAATACTGGACCCGGGTATGTCCTAAAACTACGACCAAGACCACCGGGGAATGGGCAGCAGCATTCCTTAAATGCGGTGGAGATACTGCGATCGCCAACCCGCATGCCAAGCGTGGCGATTATGGCATTTACCCCCCATGAAATTGGGGGAGGCCTATGTCCAGCAGTGGACGTCCTAGGGCTGATATGGAGGTGGTGGTGGATATGAATACAAAGCAGTATAAACCAACAAATAAATACCTGGCACACTTTCGACGAACTTATCCTATAATACAGAGATGTAAAGAGTCTCTATGGTCAAAAATATTATAGATAAAAGCGAAGATGTAAAGAGTCCCCCATAGTCAAAACATTAGGTTTTTGAGATGTAAAAGGTCTCTAAAGGTCAAAATAAAAAGGTAGATATCCGAAATAACAATTTCGTATCAGGAGACTGTTAATGGTCGTGAAAAACACACACTATGTCAACCTCATAACCTGGACATTACAGCTATTTCAAAGTACGTACTTTATTTACAAAGATATAAAAGTGTTTGGGTACTTTGGCCCTTGTGTCTCCGAACATTATATTTATGACTAGGGCTATATTTTGTTAATCCATCCCCTCAACCCGGGTTTAAAGTCATGCCCGAATTGGCCGGGGTCCAGCCCAAATCCCTTTTCAGCATACAAAAAAACTCGACGGGGTGTCATTTAAAAAAGTGGCAACCCTTTGGAAAGGTAGAAAAAAGTGAAAGACATTCGTAGTTAATTATTTAATGTCATTTTTTTAATACTACAACGGTGGCTAACAAGCATACAACCTGCGTAATGGCAAGAAGATTAGTCGTAGTCTGTGGACGCTGGCAACTCCAGTACAATAACAATAACGCTACTGAGAGACTAGCATGTGACGTAGGTGTTGTGTGTAAACCGACGTTGAACGATAGTGAAGAAAACAAGGGTAGATCCTCAGACCAAGTTTTTTTTTTTCTTAGACTGAGGGTAGATCCTTGCCTCCGCCGCCTCTGGGCGCGCCGGGCATACAAACGGGCAGAGCACAGGCGCAGTGCTAGACGCGCCGGCATCCCGAGCGCTAATGATGACGAACTGTAGGTATATCGGTTTGAAACATGTCGAGCGATATTATACCTTAAGGACGTGAGTAACCCGTTTCTTTGTTTTTTATTAACAAACAAGATTGTCACTGACTCATTCATAACAACATTATAATAAATCATCAGCATCATCATCATCATCCTAGCATTATCCCAGTACAGTTGCATCCTAAAATGTGCGTAGGCACTAGTTTTTAAGGCAGCGACTGCCATCTGACCTACCAACGCAAGGGGGAAACTAGATGAAGCCTGGCTGTTAGAAGTTCTCAAGCCGCCAGGAGACCTTTTACTTTTTTTTTACTTTCACGGGAGCGCGCAGTTCGTAAGCACTCAAAGTGGTCACCCATATCCAAGAGTTGACCTCGGCCGACATTGCTTAACTTTACATACCGTACGCGGTAGTCGGACGACGCTGGGTTACGAGAGAGCGAGAAATATAATGTTAATATTTCTGTACCTGCAAATAAAAAAAAGAAAATATTCAAGTATCTGCAATCTACCTAAAATTGGCGGCCCAAAAAATAAATGAAAATCCATCGTTAACCGCATCGTATTCCAACTAATTTCATAGCTGGAAACTCGACTTTACTCCAACTGTGTAAAGCAGCTATTCGCTCAACAAATTATCCCAGATAATACTTGTCGAAAGTTATCGCACTCGCTTGTTTCTAGGGCTGGCCCAACCCCAAATGAAGGCAATTATCAGGCACATTCATTGTACAAGGAGATTTATATTAGGGTTTTTGTACCTGAACCTTTTTACCTTTTCTCCGTATTCGCACATTGTTTAGGCTCAGAATTATATCTCGTTTAACCGCATCTTTGTATGCCTTGGAAAATGATATCGTTTGTGTTTTCAAAAGGAAATAATTCGTCACGGATATGGTCTGAGTTTCGTCGTATAAATGTGGGTTTTTTTTGTGAAGGCATGATTAAATGTAAGGTTTTCTTGTGAATGGAAGTTATTGGCAAAAAACTTAAATAAAGGACCTGTTGTATACCTAACCACGATTAGAATACGATAGGAGGTGACAGATTTTCCATATAGAGGTACTTACGTGAAAGTGTATATCCTCGTAAGCTCTGTGTTTTTTTTAATAGAGGTAGTGATATCTGCCGGATGTACTATACTAAGTACAAACTAAGAGTAGTGCTTCCGACTCAGGCATGATTATTTCGATTTTGTTTGTCTTGCCATTTGTTTTAATCAGGTTTTTAACGCATCCTTAATTTGTACTTGGAGAAGTACATTAGGCAGTTATTTATGCTATGCAGTTAAAATGTCAGGTCTGAAGTTCTATTGTTAATTTGTACTTGTAAAAAAACGTGGGAGCTAACGAGGATATAATATATTGACGGCTATTCCAATCGTAAACTAATCGTGGTTTTATAATATGTAGTTGTGACGTGTTAGACATTACATATTGTGCCTATCAGAACAGTCTATAGCATGCATGAGGGACTTTCCTTAAATTTTTAACATTGTGTTATTTTGTTAAACAATATACAATACCTATTAAGTATTGATCAGCATGCTTAAATGGAGCGCTCATGGCCCTGGCGCCCAAGTACTGTGGTATGCGAGGTTAAGCAACGTAGGCCCAGGTCAATTCTTGAATGGGTGACCGCTTTGCGTGGTTACAAGCTGAACGCTCCCGTGCTTTGAAAGGCACGTTAAGCCTCAGATCCCAGCTGTTGGCTATGAAAGCAGTCGCTAAGCCAAGTTAGAGGCCTTCGGGCGGCTTGAGAACTTCTAACAGTCAAGTCGCCCACTCACTTGACAAAGGGGGGTCGAAGTTGCACCACGTCCGTAGGGAGTACCCACCGTGACTCCTGGGTGGTGCTAAAAGTGCAACAAACTGGAAACGATATTGTCTTCTCGAAGATCTCACGGTTCGAAATAATTGCCATACGATAAATAAAGTATGTTTAAATGCCAGTATATCGCGGTATTAAGTAAAAAATAAAAACAAATTGAGTAGGTGCGTGCTCGGGGTACAGATTGAAATGTCATTTACAATCAGAAGCGACGGACAAATATAGACCACGAAATACGTTTTGTTTTATTTTGAGCTTGACACTTAATTGTGAAGCCATAAATACGACTAAAAACTTGTTAATTCGAGTTAACAATGCCATCGTTAACTTAACGACCATTTGCGTTAATTGTCGCATTAACATTCCACTTTCAATAAAGACCTATTTTCATAAGGACTATCATTTAAAAATGAATCTAATCGTCAACGACATAAGGTGGAAATTTCTAGTGCGTTCACTGCAGAAACAAGACCCTACGGAAAGTGACTGTCCCTAAGGAGTCTGTATAATTGCTTACATAGATGCATGTCCCCTGGGTTTACTACGTCCAAAGACGTGAGCTCCTTAGTAGCTTCAAAAGGCTATTACGAGTACATACGTGCACGAGCAGACTTTTCCTTCGCTGTACAAACGTAAAAAACGTTGTTCAGTTAAGCAGCAATTCTTAGCGTCATTGTACTAATCGCTCCTCGTATTAATCGCTAGATGACGCTGTGTCGTCCGTGTCGATTTCTAAATCATAAGTTTTTATTTGTTATGCAATTTGATAAACAAATACATACATGTTTTTTCAAGTAATCAAGTTTTTATTCTCATTTTTTAAGGAATCCCTCCGAACGATTTTTCTATTTTTATTATTCGAGTACTTATTATTGATGTTCCGATTTATACTAATATAATACACGAAAACAATTTGGAAGGGGTACTTAAAGTATTTTCTTGATCAAATTTGTTTTACGTGTTTAATGCACGGTATCGCTACTTTCATCTCTTTCTGAAGCACTTGCAAACTTGCATCAGGAACTGAATCTCTCCGCGATATGAGGAAACTAACTTAAACTTAACTTGTAGTTATAACTTAGTCTGGGTTTTCTACTTGCGTCGTACGGCCCTTAGGTCCTTCTGTTGGGCCAACCTCGGGACCCTGGTGAAAAATGATTTTATCCTATTCGAAGACACCTGAGCACAGCAGCTGGTCAGCTTAGCTTGGTAACTTACAATTGTGCACACCTGTTACCGGGCTACGCTGTAAGCTGTATTTGTGGTAACTATACCACAAAAGCCACACCACCATAACAGCCCTAGGTCGTCCACTGCTGGACATAGGCCTCCCTCAATTTCATGGGGGGTAAATGCCATAATCGCCACGCTTGACATGCGGGTTTGTGATCGCAGTATCTCCACCGCATTCTAGGAATGCTGCTGCCCATTCCCCGGTGGTCTTGGTCGTAGTTTAAGGACATACCCGGGTCCCACAAAAGCCACACGCCACACGCGCGAGCGATATTCGGGATCGTATTTCAAAACGCAGCGTAGATACCGACGAATTGATCTACAATTCGAAATTTACATTTCAAAACCCAGCTCATGTTTCTAAAAACAAAAATACCTTGGTACAAAATTAACCTCTAGTTCGTTAGTTACTTAATGAAGACGTAGCAGTCGGAGGCCTTTTCCAAGCACAGTTTTGTTTGCCGTCTAGGTAGGCAGAGACAATTATTTGACGTTTTCTACCGTAGCCATTGTACCCAACAAAATAGCTCAGCAATTTGAACAGTAGCAGGTTAGAAATACCGAGCGAAACATCTCCACCCAAAAAACATAATTGTAGTTTAAGCGACACAAATGTAAAAAGTGCGTCTAAATCAATCGTCCAATACGACTATGAATATATTACAGAAATACTACAATGTGCATTCCAAATGACATACAAATTGTGAACCGATTGGCATTACAAATTGCTGATGAACGATTAAGTTTAACTCAAGTGGAAGTTATCGGCATAAGCAAGGGTTTCTAAATGTAAATAATATGTAACATTTAAAAGCCCCTTGCATAAACTTTGTATTGAACCATACCTGCAGTATACTACAGCTAAATCCGTAGATGGCCGTAGTACGCCTCCATTCCCAAGCACTGCAGTTACAATCAAACACCATGTTTACCAAGCTCTGCTAGTTAAACGTCCACAAGCAACTTAGCGCTGCCGTTTGTAGTGCGCCGCTTGAACAGAAAGGTCGTAAGCACCAAGCGTTTTCAAGCAGCTTACGTCGTTTTACAGGAGATGTGACAGTGTTTGCGTCAAGGCGGTGGTCCGTTTGGCACCAACTTGTACGTGTTTGATGGCGAACAAACAGGACACACGAACTAAGTGCATGATTTAATTTGTGATGAATGCAGTTGCATGTAATGGAGTAACATGATTTCATTTTTGATTAAATCGTCATCATCCTTCTAGCATTTTCTCGGTTATATCCTGATAACTGGCCAAGTGCAAGTCGGGCTCGCGCACGAAGGGTTCCGTACCATTATCTATAAAAATTGCAAAGAGTCTGACTCGCACTTGGCCGGTTTTTAATATTTTTTTGTTATAGCGGCAACAGAAATACATCATCTGTGAAAATGTCAACTGCCGCGGTTCTTGAGATACAGTCTGGTGCCAGACAGACGTAAGGACAGACAGCGAAGTCTTAGTAATAGATTCCCGTTTTTACCCTTTTGGTACGGAACCCTAAAAAGGAGCCGGAGGAGTTTTACGAAAGTCATTACCATATGAACTTTCCCCCGAGGGAAAACCGTCTTGTTGGGATTTAACCGGCTTTCTCGCCGGTTACCTGCACCGTAACTCGGTTTCTAGATTTTTTTAAACCCCGTGGTACGAGCCGTGTCAAAGACTTCAAAATCCATTACTTCCACATTAAATTGCCGCAAGCGTTACCACTCGTCTACATTGGCTTCATAGTTTTCTCAGTCAATTAAATTAATAGACGTGGAAAGCTCTGATTGCCATCCAAACAACTCAGACGCCGTCGCGCTTGAGACAACGTTGCCGATTTTAATCTCTGTGAATAATGGACCCAATAAATCTATTCCATTATCATAAGAGGGTCGAAAGAAAACTTCGTACTATGAGTTCGCACCATTTTTTCACGGGGCTTCCTTCAATTTTTTTATACAACGGCTGTGGAAAACAAGCTTGCTGGCGAATGCCTGATGGTGGAAAAACCCCTTAGCCTTGCGCTTGCGACTCCATATTAAGTGTGTTTCCTACCCTTTGACTTGAGAATTAGTTGTGTTGGCAGCTAGAGACAGATAGTGTAAGGATAGTTGTAGGTACTTAAGGGTGCGCAGTACGTTCGGTTCTCCATACAAACGTATTTATGCTCTCATTTTAAAACGCCATGCTAGAATAACATGAAACTTTGTATACACAATGGGATCCGGCATATCTAGGCCGGAAATTAGTTTCTGTTGCTTGAAATTATAATGGAGAAAAATACAACGATTATTAGGTTTTCATACAAGCCGTAAAAAACACGAATAACCGTTGTATTTTTTTTCTTTTACAATTTCTAGCAACAGAAACTAATTTTCGACCTAGATATGCCGGATCCCATTGTGTATACAAAGTTTCATGTTATTCTAGCATGGGGTTTTAAAATGAGAGCATAAATACGTTTGTATGGAGAACCGAGCGTACTGCGCCCTCTTAAGTGAGGGCACTATCAACACACAGCGCATCCTCAGGAGCCCTGGTGACCTTACTTACCTTACTTAAAGAGCAAGTTGGGCTGCTCTTAATATGATCGAGATGTTGACACACATGTTTTAGAATTTCGTCCGCTACTATTTTACTTATTTGTATTACACTACACAGGGTGTGGCCTGTAATAGGAGCAAAAAATTTAAAGGCTTCTTAGAGCAACTACAACCTCTTGTGTCCAAAATTTTTTTATCTTTTTGCACTTTGGAGAAATTTTGATCTAAAGTTATGACCACTAAGTAATGGATCTTGGCACCACGAGATTATAGCGCGGCAGTCACTGCTGATATTGAGGTAGCATCTAGTTATGACTCATAATCTTTGTTGCATTTTTGGTTTAAAAGGATATTTTTGGGATTTTTCCATTTTATTATTATTTTTTGTATTTTTTAGATAAATTGGTATTAATATAGCTCCTCTACAGTAAAAACGCAGTTATAAGTTATATTAGCGAAAAAAAATCCAAAATAAACTTTTTTTTTTTCAATTAAAACCATTTGGAAATAATTGCTGGAGAGCTCAATAGTGTACCGTTTAATTTTTTGCTCCTATACAGGCCACACCCTGTATAGTCCATATCTGAACCTTAGCTAATATTGTATGTGATGTATCTTGTTTATCTATATCTGTAAATTGTTTTGTGTACCAAATGAACTAGTGGCCCTGTGTGCAGTAGACCTGGCAGTTTTTTTCTTTTTTCATATTTAAAAATTTCCAAAAACTTGCTCGACGAAAAATTCTATATAATTATCAAACCTGCTCACAAAATTCACAAGAATCGGTTGAGAAATGCGACCTGTAGAAAATAACATCCGGACAGACGGTCAGATATACGAAAGGATTTTTATCGAAAGCTGAAACGGAGACGCTTCGCTCGCTCGGTCAGTAAATAAAATAAACTACAAAAAATACATGACATTTCGCTACACCCCACCTCTCTCAATCTATTTCCCTTAAAGACACGGACACGTTGACTAAAGATTTCAAAAATATGTATCAATGAGTAATTTGCAAGGACACTAATGTTACGAGAAGACCTATTCCTTGGAGTTGTTGTTGGCGACATGAACAAGAGGGATTAGCAGCCTCTTACTTTGTCTTAATACGTTTGTGCCAACACGGCACGGTCTAATTCACAAGGGGCTTAAGAGGGCGCAGTACGTGGCAGTACGCTCGGTTCTCCATACAAACGTATTTATGCTCTCATTTTAAAACGCCATGCTAGAATAACATGAAACTTTGTATACACAATGAGATCCGGCATGTCTAGGTCGGAAATTAGTTTAATTTGCTAGAAAATGTAAAAGAAAAAAAATACAGCGGTTTATTCAGTTTTTTACGGCTTGTATGAAACCTTCTCCATTATAATTTCAAGCAACAGAAACTAATTTCCGACCTAGATATGCCGGATCCCATTGTGTATACAAAGTTTCATATTATTCTAGCACGGCGTTTTGAAATGAGAGCGTAAATACGTTTGTATGGAGAACCGAGCGTACTGCGCACTCTTAAGACATTTGTGCCTCGTCGCTTTAACTTCATATTTTAACGGTCATACTAATTCCTAACGGGTGAAAACGACAAAATACCAAAATTTTAAGCTCCTTATGAGTTCCACTGTATGTTATACAAATTATTCGATAAGATATTTTACTAAACGTGTAAGATAAGTCATATAGAGACCCGAAAGAGAAATGAATGAATGAATTAATTAATATTATTTATTTCAGATATTTCAATCCATAATGTGTTAGTAGGTACATTGAATGTCATTACTCATTAGCATTTGTTAGTAAACATTAATTATAAATAAAATAAAACTAATAAAAACAATTACAACATAATTTCGGAGTGAAGCAGCCAGATGTCGTGTGAATTTTCACCCAGAAAACCAAAATAGGATTGTCCCACCGTTCGGCAATCATTTTCAGGAAGCTGTTGGTGCTGTCCCACACCCTGCGCATCAGGGACGCGACTTGTTTACGGATTATTGAATAAAAGCAATCCGTTCGAGTCTCCGCAAACATTTCTGATGCTGAGCAACACTTCCTCAGTCCCAACAGCACCCTGAAAGCATTGTTGTATTGGACCCGGAGAGCCCCGTACTACCTCTACGTGTATCTGGTCCACAGGCCACACGTGTACATGGTCTGGCAGTAAGCTCTGAACAACGTCACTTTCGACCTCTCTGGTACTCTGCGCGAACCTGCGAGCCAGCATATTGCTGCGGACGGCCAGGGCTCTCCGCTCCCTCTCCATGTCTAATCCAGACTGAGGCTGTGGTAATCAAAAATGATTTCTTAAATCGCGAAGTACAATAAGGGAATTTAACAACAGAAAATCCAAGATCATGAAGCTTCGTAAGTCCGTTACACTCTCCATACAGCCTATAAAAGATTTGAAAGACACTCGATCTTCCGCTGATGCCGAATAATGGACACAAAAGGTCAAATTACGCTGATACGCATTTTATGCAGACATTTTACAAAGTTGCAAAGCTTTCTACAAGTAAAATCCACGCTCGCCTAAACCTAAAACTCGTAGTAAGCGCGTGAAAGCTTTTCCTTGTCAACGAGAGGCGTCGGAGATTTTCGATCGCCTTCCTATCTAACAGGAACAAAGATAAACAAATGACTTTTACACTGCAATGGTGGCTAACAAGCATACGGCCTGGGCAAGCAGACACTATAGCTTTTGGACGCTTAATTAAAATCATAGCGCACTGCCCATCCTATATTTATTTGACGATTCGCTATGTTGATATCTAGGGACACATTATAGGTCCCTCATTCTCAACTCAGTGCATCCAGTCTTCAGAACAATTTTTCTGAGTATCCATATTTCACCTTAGTCAATTATAAATACATACATACATAAACTCACGCCTATATTCCCAAACGGGGTAGGCAGAGCACACAAAAATTAATTTCAGTGCCACTTTTAGCAATTGTAGGTATATAGATGGAGAAAATGTGATATTGCAGTGACAGGTTGCTAGCCCATCGCCCACAACACACTTCAACGTGGTTCCCATAGTCGACTGTTATCACACCCAAGGTAAGGAAGGGGGCGGTGCCATTCTAACCTGGCACCACACGGGACTTAAAAATAGACAATTATAAAATTTTTTTTGTTTGTTTTTTTTTTGTTATAAGACATAGATAATTAAGATAAAACAACGGTATTTTTTACCCCCTACGCGGAACGCAAATTGAGGGCTGTTATAAGTTCAACATGTGTATCTGTGTATGTGTATCACCATAGGCAAAAAATGCTTTCAGATTTGCTGTCCGGTGGACATCCGGCTGTTTTCCATTACAGGCCGCATATCTCAATCATTTTTCATAAAAAAATTGTGAGCAGTTCGATAATCATGTGGAATGTTCGATAAACATATCGATTCATGTATTGGATTATTTTTAATGGCGGAGCCATGAGGGTTGGAAACGTAATAAATATCACTCGCGATGTATACATCTCACAAATCGACAGATATTCTAAAGCACTACACGATTTCATAATCGTGAGACCATTAGTATTTACCAATACAAGCTCGAATTAACAATTCTCCTAGACAAGGTAAACAACAGCTAACTAATGTAGTTCAATTAGGGTCTAATCTAGCCTAGGTCAGAGCTAGACAAATAGCGTTAGACGTACTTGAGCGGGCAAAGTCTACAGCTGGTGTTTCCAGGGAGATCGTGTAAGCACACAAGCTTAGTGACGACACAGCATAATTAGTAGTACTTACGTATGTACGAAGGGAGCGCTCGTGGCACAGCGGCGACCGCGTACCGCGTGCGGTATGCAAAGTTAAGCAATATTGGTCTGGGATACCCAGACCGCTTTGAGTTGTTACCAACTGAGCGCTCCGGTGTCCCGTGTATGTTGCCAGTGGTGACATATGGCACTGACTCGTGGACGCTTACTATGAGCCTCATAAGAAGGCTCAGTCACGCAAAGAGTAATGGAGAGGGCTATGCTGGGAGTGTCTCTGCGTGATCGCATCAGGAATGAGGCCATCCGCAGCAGAATCAAAGTAACCGATATAACCCTCCGAATCGCTATACTTAAGTGGCAGTTGGCGAGGTATATAGGACGTAGAACCGATGGGTGTTGGGGCGGAAAGATACGAGTGGCAACCACGTACGGGAAGGCGTAGCGTGGGCAGGTCCCCCACAATAAGGTGGTTAAAAAAGTTTCGATTTCCGATTTAAACACTCATCCAATCTGTTGAATATGTCTACTGATTTAACGTCCTAAAATATTGTCTCACTAATCGTAGTACATGGTGATAATAGGTTGTTAAATAAAAGAACTGTATGATTTGGTTAGGTGTCTCTGTTACCCACATACAATTACTCTTTTAGTGATAATTGTATTGTAGAAGTGAAATTGGTGAGGGGTCTTTTCAGACGCATTTATGGAAAGTCGTTGAGTTGGCGAAAAAATGCCCTATTAGTCTTTTAAAAAAGGGGTCTTTGAGGCGGAAAAGTCCAGCTATCTTCCTGCTGGATTTCAGAATCTGGAGCTTTTTAAGTAATCAACTATCATTGTACTAGAAAAAACCTACATCATTATCATCAGCTCCTAAAAGTAGCATAAAAGGCGTTCAATTAATGTCCCACTTTAAGACGCAGAGTAAAAAATCGAAAAAATCGTGTTTTAGAAGCCATTGAGTATATGAGTATCCCCTTCCTACAGAGCTAGGTCAACCAAAATTTGTACAAGTAATGGCATATAGGTAAATAATAAATATTAGGGGCAATTTTGTATACAAATCGGACTAGTCCCATATTAAGCTCAATAAGCTTGTGTTATGGCTACTAGACGACGATATATTTCATAGATATATACTTAAATATGTTCATAGAAAGCATCCAAGTCTCAGGAACAAATGACTCTGCTCACCACAGAAACAAATGCCACAGCCACAGAAACTTCTAGCTTCGGAGATAGTGTCACTACCAACTAGGCTAAACAGGCCGACAAAATCACAGACCATATAGACGCAGCAAACGCTCTCAATACTATGGAAACCAAGCGTGTCAATTTTTACGTGCCTACTATGACGTCACGTAAGCAATTTAGTGATGTCCAATACTACCGCCGCGTTAAACCGATTCAAAGGCACTGCCGTCGGTTTAGTACTCAGTAGGCCTTTGCGGTGAGAGGACGTACGCAGCCCGCCTGCTTTAGTTTACGTTCTGCATTTTACTAATGTTTGCCCAAAAGAAGGATTGCAATATTTTTATAACAACAACCTTTCATCGATGCAAAATTATAGTTCATTTCAGAGAAGAATAGACATAATGAAAATAGATATTTTATAGTGCATTTTTGGGATAGCATTCAATACGTGAAATAGTGTAATAAATATGCTTGGTGGTTATAAGATAAATGCAATTAAATGATTGCATATTCTTCTTCGCTTAATGCCCTGACACCTACATATAGTCAACAATCAAATAAATATTCTACTAAGTACTTTATGAAAGAAGATCCCTGCTTCTGTGACGCTTAAGAATCTATTGCTAAAAATATTATTAAATTATAATTATTAAATATTTTATGTAACAGAATAACATTATTAACCAGCCTTAATTATCAATTATCATTGTTCGTCACAAAAATCGATTATAAATCGAATTGCACAGTGATATTGCATGAAACATCGCAGTGTACAGCACTATTCACTTTAAATCGACGGACAATGAGAAAATCCCTACTACCCTACAACGTGAAGCTTTACGAAAAAAACATTTGCTTCACTGTCCATTGCGGCCTATAAATAACAGTCCTTAAGTATAGTTTAAAGTAGAAGCCGCAATGGATGGCTTACTTCGAAAATATACTATGTGTGTAAATATTTTGGTAGAAACGACACGACATCAATCCAAGTTGAAAATAATTAAATTTAAATGAAATTTATTAGAAAAAATACTTACTTATCAAAGGAAACACTCTTGTTGAATTTGAACAGTCAATTACGGCGCAGTGTGGCATTTTCTAGTGCAGCAACAAACGTCTTACAGTTACAACGACAGGAGCGCGACTGAGCGACAAGTGGTGCACCGCACCATTTAGATACACGCGAAGTACATACATGGGACATCTAGGTTTATCTAGGTCTGTGGACACTTTAATGAGAGATGAAACAAAATGGCGGCCTGACAGAAATGCCAAGAAAAATGTAGTAGTGGGTCAGTCTATACTTAGTAATATTAGTCAAGTCAATGTATGAAAACATTGTTTTTACGTTTTCAGTTACCGCATTACATTTCTTCTTGGGCACCTATAAGTCCACAAGAGAACAATTATAAATAAATAAATAAATAATTTTCTAGAGATCTCCTAAAAATATATTACCACGAAGCTAGGTTATTCAGCACATGGTGATAGAATACGGAGCCTCATGTGCCGCTGAGCGAATGATTCCGCGAGCCGCTTATGTTCTTTGCGTCTGCTCCAGAAGATTTACTTCAAAGTACGGTTTAAGGAGAAGCCATACACTAGAACTTAAATTCAACAAAAAGGCCTCATTCATGGTCTCAATCGCATTCTATTGGGGCCTTTTACACTTAGAGTACCTAAACAGAGGAAAAAAACTCTCCCATGTTAAAAATACTACTTTATTAATATATTTACCACCCGTCTTTAATCGTTCTTGGTGTGTAATGAGCACCGCTGAAATGTGTGGTATAAAAAGAGGTTTACCTTGCTATATAAAATTGACATAAAAGCAGCCAAGTACATCTCAGACCATGCACAATGAAGGGTTCCGTAGCTACTACTACTAATCTTAATTTAAAACCACTATTCTATACTTTGAAATTAAAAAAGGATATATCTACATAGAAAACTCACGGCACTTACGTATTTTTGCTTGAGCGAGGCACCACGTGCTTCAATTATAACTTAAAAACTGTTCGAAATATTTTGTTGAAACTAATAACATTTGAAAGTGTTTATTAATGTAAACTCCCTCAATCTAAACTTCAATAATTTTAAACTCCATAGTTTGGAAATTAGAAGGGGTGGGAGACACTTTTTACGACTTTCATAGCTCTCCAACAGTTTACTTAAATGGAAAAGGTTTGATAAGAAACCTCCATAAATATCATGTTTAAAGGCCTATCTATAGTATAGATACCCCACACGCGTATTTGCATTGTTTTTTTTTTCATCCCCCGGATACATGACATATATACAGAATGCCCCCCTAAAAAACTTTTTTTAGTGATTTGAATATGTATCGTCCTACAAATAACACCTACATTTGAATTTTTATTTTAATACACACAATAGTTTTTGAGTATATACAGACAGACAAATACACAGCCAGACAAAAAGACAGAAGTCAGAAAGGCGGACACGACGAAACTGTAAGGGTTCCATTTTTGCCACTTTGTTTACAGAACCCTAAAAACATATTACTATAGAAAATTCCGTAGTCAGTTTTAGTTTGGATTGTAGAAAATCTTGAAACAAAAGACTTCAATTATTTCAACTACATGATGTATTAAAAAGTAGGTAGTCTTCCCCTTAACCGGCCTCAATCGATCTAGTCGGAATACGTTTCATCTCATTGCCACGCAAATTGGATCGCTGGCTGTGTGTATGGCACCCGTTACGAGTACGGGTTATCCATACAACATACGATATACCTAGTTAACTTGTTCGGTTCTGGTCGTGTCCCATTGTGCGGTTTTTGTACCTCATAAAAGATAATTTTTGTTCGTCATAAAAGATAAGCATTATTCGTAGATAAAGACTGCATCCACCGGATCATCAACTCTAGGGCCTTTGCCAAAAGTTTAAATTGCTTTAATTTAAATGGGACGTTAGACGCATACTGCATTTTATAGCTGCCAATTTTACATAAATCATAAAAACGCAAAAAATACAAATATCTTTATTCTGCATAAAATGTGGTACATTAAGAAGGCAACATTATTTAAATATAAAACCGCACATTTTACCAGCAACTGGCATGCAAAGATGAAAAAAAGAGAAATAGAATTCAAATAATCAAAAAAAGAATAATAAGAAAAAAATTGAAAAAATAGGAGGTATGATTATTAAAATAACAATGTCAAGTCTACCACAGACCATTAATTAGTACCTACTTACATATATCTAAATATAAACGATGTTACAGGTATGGAAGTCGCCACAGAATTAAATTACTATAATTAATACATTTTTTTTATTTATGTGCATGCAATGTATAGTATTTATCTTTAAATAATTCGTGTATTCTATAATATGCCCTATTAATAAGTTCCTCCTTAATTTTTATTTTAAACTTGTCTATATTATTGCAACTCTTTCAATCCGCCTGGTAAATAATTATAGAATTTAGAGGCCATACCGAGTAGGTATGATGTTTCATAGCAAGGCTGTTTTGCCAGCTCCAGTGTTAATTTTAAATTTATAACGAGTCTTAGAGCTAATCGCTTTCAATAGATATATATTATGGATGGATATATATATAAAGATTTGGATGTTGATTTGTTATCCATATATTGATTTTATTCTGTTTCTTTTTCTTATTGTACAAGCACGTGTACCTCAAATACAGTTCCTATATGTATTAGATTAGTTACCACGTAAGTGTTTTGGTGTCAAACTGTTAACTTACGTGTGAATAAATGATTATTATTATCTCTGTATTTATTTAAGTTCGAAAATAAATACAGAGATAATAATAATCATTTATTCACACGTAAGTTAACAGTTTGACACCAAAACACTTACGTGGTAACTAATCTAATACATATAGGAACTGTATTTGAGGTACACGTACTTATACAATAAGAAAAAGAAACAGAATAAAATCAAGCTAGGTTTTTTTACAATAACTTTATAAAAGTAAAATATACCTATATAAACATACATACAAAATATAAAAGCATAAAAAAAACCTAACCTAGGGTGCCGCCGGCAACGAGGCAGGGCCTAAGCTACTATTATTATTACTAGCTTTTGCCCGCGACTTCGTCCGCGTATAATTCGTTCTCGTCTTAGAATGATTTCTTTTCCCATACAATCTTTCTCAAGCTCTGGTGGACACCAGGAACTTAGGGGTGACATGTTGGAGAAGGAAAGCCACGAATAGATCGGACTGGAGATATTTGCTTGACCAGGCTAGCCTAGGGCCCACCCGCGACTATAACGCCTCAGATGATGATGATGATACAATCTTTCAGCCTTCTTTACACCCCCTTAAGAAATGATTACAGTCAATATGACATTCCCTAGAAATCCTATTGTGAAAACGAATGATTAAGTGCTTATTTCGGAATAACTAATGTACCGATTGTAGACGAATGAATCTCGTCAAAAACATTACATGTACATTGTACAATGGTAAATGTCTCGCTACGTAGTTCTGCCGTAAAACGTGATCCCGACAGAGCGAGTTCTTCATGTAAGTACGATGACCGAAGGCCGGAAGCAGAGCGGCAAGGCATGCGAGAATAATCACACAGAGCGAGCTTCTCATGTAAGGCTGAGGGCCGAAGGCCTGAAGCAGAGAGGCGAGACCCGCGAGGCTGAAAGCCGAGCCTCCCAACAGAGTAGATTCTTCCTGTAAGGTTGATGACTGAAAAGCCGAAGGAGAGTGGCAAGGCATGCGAGGCCGAAGGCCGAGCTATGTCGTCGCCGAAGATCCAGTTGCCATATTAATGAGGGTAAATTATACTCCATTCGCTCGTTTTCACGTGGTGCCTAGACATATAAACAGACAGACAAACAGACACAAATTCTTAAAACTGTTGAAACGATTTCTGTTATCGATTCTAAGTATCCCCAGCCAATTTTTATTTTCGATTATCTTCCATGTACAAACTTTCGACCCTCTTCTAAGTGTACATCTAAGATGCTCCAACTGTCTATGCTGACGATTGGGCTGCCCAGCTCAAGTGATCTCTTATATCAAACAGTTTTTATAGTGTGAAGGGTCAACAATTACGTAAAAAATACATCACGACAAAATTAAATGGTACACCGACGATACAAAGTGTGCATTGAAACAGCTGTTTTTGTATTTAAGCATATGAATAAAAACAATGCCAAAGTATCGCAAATGCATTTTGATGTACACGCAAAGTAGAACTAATTGCGAAAAGGTTGTGCTCAAAAATAGCGTCAAGAACCAGAAGGAATTATGATACTTCGGTTTTGACATAATGAATCGTCAACTTGTTTACAATTCTGCTATGCTTTAAGTTAAATTTCTTTACTGTTATACTCACAATTGGCTGAAACTTTAATCGTAGAATGGCGTATGAGGATTAAACCACCCCGTTTCATGGACCTTACCTGCATCCCCGATTTAATATCCCTTTGATGGAAGATCATCGGGACAAAAAGTACACTTATAATATATATAAGTGAATCCAGATAATATACTATTAGCATACAAATCATTTTAATCTGTTCAGCCGTTTTTGCGTGATTCAGTGACAAACATCCAAACATCTAAACTTTCGCATTTATAATATTTAGTAGTGGGATTATGGTATAAAGTGAGTGCACATGAAGTGAACGGCAAAAGTAACATGTAATTGCATGTTTTGAAGAGACCGTGGTGGCTAGCGCGCACAATGGGCAGCGCTGCGGCGCAGCGCTTGCGTTTAATTTTTTCAGTTTCTATCTTATGATATCACAAATTTTGAAAGAGGATGTTTTTTTGTCATCAAGTATATGCTTACCAATTTTCATACCTGTAACTCATGGATTATAGGAGTTCCTATACCAAATTCAACCCCTCTTTTTACCCCCTCTTAACCCAAATCTGCACAATTTTTATAATCTAAAACCTGACCGGGTATTTATTCGACAGATTGGTAAAGTTTTCATCAAAATCCGTTCAGCCGTTTTCACGTGATGCGCGTTCATATAAACAGACAACCAGATAAACAGACAAACAGACAAAAATTCTAAAAACTGTTGGAACGTGTTCTGTTATCGATTGTAAGTATCCCCAGCCAACTTTTTTTCGAATATCATCCATGTACAGACTTTCGACCGTCTTCAGCTTTATTATATGTACTTATATAGATATATAGTAGGGTTTGACTTAACAAAAACTGCTACTTCACAAATATATACGCCAGCCAGTGTAAACATTTTTAGTTCTCTGAAATAAGGCTTACAACTATGTATCAGTGTTTTTTCATGCTACAGATTGCTCGGATATACTTTTTTGTGCTACAAACACAATTTTTTTGGTTGTGGAGTTGCCCCAAAAGATAATTTCATGGCGAAGTATTGATCCTATAAATGTCCATGATATGCTAATAAAGCTGTTTTACGATCCGATAGTTTTTTACATTATTTTAAGTGCAAATAAAAAACTATTCATTTGCTTAATGTTTCGGTATGTGTTTTCCAGTTTAATTTGTTATCAATATCGATCCCTAATAATTTAGATCCGTAGAAATATAATATTACAATGTCAAGTCCATGCATATCTAATTACAAAGAGTCGTCAAAATATTCGTCAATGGAGTAATAGTACATTACGATACAAGTGCAGAGAACAGGAAATTTGCAACGAGTGGTGATAAATCGACACGAGTTCCTGTTCGCACGTGTATCGTACAACGTTTTACAGTACATATGGCTCTTTAAAGTTTCGACATATGCACGTAATCTGCTGATTACCGCACTCGTGCGGTAAAGTAGCACCATATGTACTGTAATAGTACATGACGATACAAGGAAAGGCCGATGTCGCAGAAGTTTGAGGCCCGAGCCGCAGGCGAGGGTCATAAATATGCGAGAGAGGGCTTTCTGTCTTACGACCCGTGTTTTGTACACAATTTCACGTCACCACTTGGCCAAAAAATGGGTTTTTCTGGACGCGCAGCGTGCGGAAAAACGCGCTTTTTGGCAATGTGTGGTGTAAAAACATTTACTGTATTAGCCAGTTTTTAGGGTTCTGTAGTCAACTAGGAACCCTTATAGTTTCGCCATGTCCGTCTGTCTGTCTGTCCGAGGCCTTGCTCTGTGATTGTTAGTGCTAGAAAGTCTTGAAATAAAATCTTACGCGTAAATTGGGGATGTTTTTTTTTATTTAAGCCTTTAGTGTGGGGTGTTATTGGATAGGTCTTTCAAAATGAATAGAAGTCTTCATCAAACAGATTTTGATAAAGTAAATATTTTTGGAAATATTCACTCCTAAAGAAAAAAAAACTTGTGTCACCCCCTCTAATTTTTGAACTATAGGTCCAAAAAATATGAAAAATATCAAAAAGTAAAGCTTAATAAAGACTTTCAACGAAAAATAGCGGACATGATCAGTTAAGTCGTTATTGAGTTATTGTAAAAAGTCTTCCCTTCTAAGTAAAAGACGTATAAAACGATGCGATAGTATTCTCTTTTGGTCGTTATTGGTATTTTTAAAGTAAGTTCATTGGGAAATTATGGAACCCTACACTGGGCAGTGCTTGACACGCTCTTGGCTGATTTTATTTAATTTACGTCTAAATAATCTAAGCGGTAAATCCAAAAGCAAAAGTTTAAATCAATGTATTATTGGAATTACGCTTTGTTAACTTAGCTGTCGGAGATTCTCAAGGGTCTCCCATCTACTACAACACCAACTGATGCTTAAGCGACTGAAACAACCAGTGTTACCATCAGTGGTTACCGCTCAAAAACGCCCCGTTTCGAAACCTAGTGGATCCGATTACGAAGCCATGGTAATATTTCTAATTAATCGCCTTGAATATTCTAGAAATAATACCATATATTTATTATTCATGAAGAAATGAAAGAGAATTTCTTACATTCCACCAGGAGGGCAACAGGAAAGTGTGTCAGGAAAATATAACTTTAAGAAATATATTCTTACACGTGTTTTGAAAGCAAAAGCAATTCGAAATCCATTCAGTGACTGAATTTATTGAAGAAAACTTTTCAGTCAATTATAAGATATAATGATGTTTGAGGATTCCTCAAAAGCTGTAAAGACGCCACCCTCGGCAGTGGTTACATATAATTCTAATTATGATTTGAGAGGTAGTTTTACATTTTTTTTTAAATTTATTACAAAATCAGTCATTTAAAACGTAAGTAGTTACGTTAATTTTCGCCAAACAGCTTAGCAGTTTGTTGACATAAAATACTGTAGCATGTTTTGTTTTACATTAATACCAAAAATAAGTATCCTGTTGTACGACTATCCTAAAACAATCCAAGATCCGCCACACCTAATTGCCATCTGACCTTCCAACCCCAAAGGAAGACTAAATCTTGTAAAGGGCCATATTGATCTGTATTAAATGCACAATGTATTTAAGGTACCTACTTAATATATATATTTATCCAAAACTTGTAAATAAAACCGAAAATATTAATTAAAAAATATTTATTGCACTTTATAATCACATCATCAATAATTACAAAAATATTGGCACTCTATCAATCATTCACGAAATGAGTTCTTATAATTAATAGTTAACTTATGCACGCATTATTATACTAACTAATACTGAGATAGATCACATAAATATAGGCCACAGGCCAGGCATAATTATGTCTTTTATATTCTAACCTCGTAAGTCCCCAAGTACTAGTACAAGTACAAATTAACTTAGTACTAACATAGTACTCAGACTGACATTTTAACCGCATAGCGTAAAAGCTTGACCGCACAGAGCTTGGCACAGCGTCGTTGCGAGGCGGGGGCGGTTAAAGCAAACGCGGTCCGGTGCACGTCGCACCTAAACACCGCGCTGTATTCGGTAGCGCGGTAGAGCGTGTGCGATATATGAAACAGTAATCGACAGTCGACAATTTCGGAAGGATCATAAATTCAAAACCACCTCCGCCCCGCACCGCGTCGCGCCCGCTTTGTGCTTGTCGAGCTAAATAAATGCCCCGTGTACTTCACGAAGCACAAATTAAGCATACGTTAGAGAATACACTGAATAAAGCAAATTGCATGAATTAAAAAAAAACCTAATGAGTAACGTCTGGGTCTGAAGCACTACTTTTAGTTTGTACTTCGTGTAGTACACTGGGTAGTTAGGACTACTATGCAGTTGAAAACACAGAGGACTTACATGGATAAGTTAAGTAAGCATAAACCGCCCAGGACGGCTAGCATAACTTGGCGCGCGAGCTATCTCACGCGCGAGATAGACTATCCGCCTCTTTCTAATTGGTACACACAGACAGAGACGGATTGTCTATCTCGTGCGTGAGATAGCTCGCACGCCAAGTTGTGCTAGCCGTGCTGGGGTGTTATTCACATACCGACTCGTCCTCACCTCTCACCTCACCCGTTTTTATATGCAAACTGTCAAAATTTGACAAATGACATCTGAAATTGGCTGTGATTAATGGACGGATATACAAACAGACACACGAGTGATCCTATAAGGCTTCCGTTTTTTTTCTTTCTGAGCTACGGAACCCTAAAAATGGGGACGTTAGTATGCTGTCAGGAGACCAGAAAATATCGCATACAGCTTGTGCCGCACCAAGTAGCTTAACGTTTAATTTCTGAATCAGGCAGAGCATTTTACTCTAGCTCAGTTTCATGGGGGGTAGGTAAAACTAAAATGTACTGTACACATTAAAGCCCTGACTTAAGGGTCCCCCCGCACCAAACGCTCGGCTGAACTCGATTCTCCATACAAACGTAGTTTCGTTCTCACTTTAAAACGCCGTGCTGAAATAACATGAAACTTTGTATACACAATGAGAGCCACCATATCTAGGTCGAAAATTAGTTTCAGTTACTAGAAATTGTAATAGAAAAAAAATCCCAGACTTTTTCAGTTTTTTACGTCTTGTATGAAAACCTTAATAATTGCTGTATTTTTTCTCCATTATAATTTCAAGCAACAAAAACTAATTTCCGACCTAGATATGCCGGATTCCATTGTGTATACAAAGTTTCATGCTATTCCAGCATGGCGTTTTAAAATGAGAGCAAAACCACGTTTGTATGGAGAACTGAGCGTCCTGCGGACTCTTAAAAAAAACTAGGGACCGTCCGTGGAGCTTTCAGGTTCCTCGCTCAACGCATCAGTATTGATACAGCGAGGACATGCTGCCAGCATCTTCGGAAATGGCCCGAGGCATCCCCCGGCGCAACCCCCTTATTTTAATGTTATTGAATTATATTTATTATAGTAATAAGTTATGTTTTTGTTTTAGTCGTTAATAACGTACCTACCACTTGACTGATAACTGCGAAGACATTCACAAAAAAAACTCTATGTTAAAAAGTAACGAATTACTTATAAATATACATTTTCATAATTTCACCCAATTCATAATGACTTCCTATAACTTATTATAATCATTACTCTCCAGACCTCTGTCATTCTTATTAAGTAATAAAAATAAATATCAATTCGATAAATGTATGAGGCACTTTACTAATAGTACCACAGATCAACATCATTTGTAAACTAATAAAAATGATTAATTTAATCATTCAAAACAACTACTTAAGCTTAGATAGAGTTATATACAAAACATATTCAAATATCTGCGGACTACTATCTACACCACATGCGAGGTTCTCAAACTTAAAATGCTTTACGTTTAAGGCAAGTCATTTATGTCTATACATGTCAATACAAATTGAATCACAGTAATCATTAGGCAGCATCATCAGCCTACTTATGTTGCAATGCTAGTTGCAGACCCTGTCTTATAAAGCGAACGTCAATCTTAAATCTTTACATCCTGATTAAGCGGAAAAATCATTGTTGTAGTTCAATTTGCCTTATTTACCTATCACAAATTTCAGTCAACTGTTTCATTCATTAAAGTCGCATTTCTTAACTACACATCTAATCTAATTTATCTACCACATACTTTGCATCCACCTCATAAATTCATACTATCGTGACACATATTAACATTTAAAGAAGAAATAACGGTTGAGAAAAAGAGGACAAAGAAAGGACGTGACGTCACGAGCCTCAGCATTGAGGGAACGACTGATGATGATGATGAACGGTTGAAACTCACTTGGCTGTCGCCAAGTTACGGACTCCAATTGAAGTCCTTCATCAGATTGAGTGTTGCCACGGTTGCGCAGCACTGCCCGCCGCTGCGCCCGCAGCTCGCGGGCGGGGGACGGTCGGCGGAGTCTTGCGTAAGAGTCGATGTTGACTGTTGCATCAAAATTTCCAAGTTGACCAACAGGCTCGCCGAACTCACCGTGTTCTCACTGTTATCGTTACACATAAACTTAAACCTACTCAACCTCCGTTTAAATTGATATTTCCTTGTCTGCTTTCTTATGCCGATGAACGCTGTTGAAAAATTGTGCAAGACCGAGCAAAGGAACGTGGGTTTTGTGTCGGAGGCCAAAACTTATATTGGGATATCGTGCAAGCCCAGTTAGTTAGAGTTCATGCAATAGCAGCACTTATTCCCTGCGTTATAAGCTATATCACTATTCGTATCGTATGTTTAACGCATCACAACCGTGTCCTTACAGGCAATGGTGACCCATTCGGTTTACCCAGGTCATAGGCATCAAAATGTCTGCTACTCGTTGTTGCAAAAACTCCAGGGCTCGGTGTTTCTCTTACAGCAGTAGTCTTAGCAGGAATTAATCTAACATCTCCTGGTAACGTAATTACAGTTTCTTGTTTTTCAGCAATGGCAGCAGTGTTGGCAGGACCTTTCCTGGCATCTTCTGCTTTCATTTCGTTGTTTTGTTTAGCGGTTGTACTAACAATATTGGTAAGAATATTTTTGATTCCTACTAATGGTGTCACAGGCTTCTGCTGTTTTACTATTACACCAGGAATCTTAGCAGGAGTATCTTTGATGTCTTCTGCTAACGTTACTTCAGTTTTTTCACTAGAGTCCTTTTCTGGAGTCTTCGCTTTCTCGTTGCTGAAGGTGCGTTTTTTACCTACAAGTAAAAATAGCTGCTTTAGTAATGGGTTTAGAAATTATAACAAATTATTTCCCTATATTCTTTGGAATTTGTATTCAGGTAAAAGGTAGGTACACAACACAAGTAGGACATTTCACGTTTGTTGAGTCGTCGTTTTGCAGGCTCTGATATATTTTTTTTTATTCAAAATGGGTTTGCTTTTGGCCAGCATCTAGCCAGGGGGCAAAGATGAAGCCGACGATGAAGCGAGTTCACCCAGAAGTTGCTATTCACTCGTGCCTCAGAGAACTGCCTGCCTATTGTTGAGATTAAAACCATTTTAACATACGATACGTCAACAGAAACTCCGAAATTAGCTTTAGGTACTACTGACGAAGTTAATAGGAGCACGCGACCTTTGACATATTTTGATAAACTGATACCTGACCGAGTTTAGCTTCGGAAAAAATGCTTTCGCAATAGCTATTCGTCCGGCTGGCGGATTTTTGATTTCTCGCTGTTTTCCTCTACAGGTCGTGGCCGATTCTCGTGAAATTTTGTGAGCAGGTTTGATTAATTTACAGTTTTTTTTGTAGTCAGGTTTTGGAAATTTTTAAAATACGAGTAGAAAAAAAAATTCGCGGGGTCATAGCCACAAGTCTATAGGTATATATTACCGATAAAATGTTTACATACCTGGCATTTTGTTGTAAATCTTGACGACTAGAGGATGCAAGAGGCGCTCGTCGAAAACATCCGCGTCATTGCTGGTGATGGCGCCGATGATGCAGCCAATGACGACGCACGTGAAGGTCCCGATGACGGCGTACCACATGTAGGAGACGGAATACATGCGCAGGAGAGCTGTCGTGCTGAGTAGAGAATAGGTAGATGGATAAATAAGTTCGATAAAATCGCAATGACAGAAAAAAACAAGGTAGAGAAATCAATAGTTTACGCCGGCTTCAAGACTTTTTAGGGTTCCGTACCCAAAGGGTAAAAACGGGACCCTATTACTAAGACTTCGTTGTCTGTCCGTCCGTCCGTCTGTCACCAGGATGTATCTCAAGAACCGTAATAGCTAGACAGTTGAAATTTTCGCAGATTGTGTATTTCTGTTGCCGCTATAACAACAAATACTAATAACAAAATAATAATAATAATAATGAAGGGGGGCTCCCATATAAAAAAAGTGATATTTTAGCCCTTTTTCATGGCTACCACTCTCTGAGCCAGTTGAAATTTGCACAGATTATGTATTTTTATTGTGGCTACAACAACAAATACTGAAATCAAAATAATAATAAAAATTAAGGGGGGCTCCAATACAATAGAGTAGTTGTTGGCGTTTTTTTCTGGTACGGAACCCTTCGTGCGCGAGTCCGACTCGCACTTAGCCGGTTTTTTTCAACTTTCTCGAGCAACTAAGCTAGCAGGCCACAAATACGATAAATAGTAAATTATAAGTGGTAAAAAGGGTTTGATTTTAACAAGGTCGTTGATGACAGCAGTTGGTATGTAAGTTGAGTTTGAGGTTTCAAGGCGATTTGAGAATTTATATGGCCAATTTGCTGAAGGAAACCTTTCTGGATTGAACGATCAGTATTATCGTACTCGCATAACCTCGGAATTAAGAAAAATTCCCTGAAAACCAGAATAGTGATGGATGGATGATTACTACTCGGCTCAAGTTAAGTGGTTTTTTTATGGTAATCCATTTAGCTACATTGGTGCTTTTCTGTCACTCTTAGACGCTCGAGTATAACAGCTATATGTTCTTCGATCTTTAAGTTAGGCTAACTTACATCACGGACTGCGGTGGAACATGAACGCGGCTGGTATTGATGTTCTGCAGGAGAGGCGCCAGCTGCATAAGAGTTTGATTCAGTCCAACTGGCAGCGGCTTTGAGTGGAACACGTTCTGTGTTCCATTAGGACATTCCTGAAATATCAATTTATTTTAATACAACGACCTTGGCTAACAAGCTTACGACATGTCTGGTGGTTAGCAGACACCGTTACCTATCGATGCTTGTGATTCAAGGAGAAATGCATGCGCATTCATCATCATATCAGCCGAAGGACGTCCACAGCTGGACATACCCTCATCCAGCGGACACCCGCGCTCCTTACCAGGTTTATTGACTTGAGGATACGTTATGTTCACTATTAGATACATATGCTTGTCCCTTTTTCTCTTCACCCGATCGTCAGGAGCGCTGACGACCTTAACCTCTTGAGTAACTTAGGCACACACGTGTGCGCGAATAATAACGAATTTTGAATTTGGAACCTAGATTTTTTACAGGAGTCTTTGAAATTACAATACATTTTTGATTGACATATCGTTCCTCGGGTTAATGCATTGATGGACAGTAGACGCCTATATGCGTAATTCTATTGTTATTTCTATTGTGTCTGGAATAGTGTCCATCAAAGTATTAATCTCCACCAGGAACACAACAACACATACCTAAAGAGTAAGTAGTGGTGCTTATTATGGCTGTATCCTTATGTGAGGTGGTGGATATCGTGGAGTTATTTGAATCCTGGATAATGAAAGTTGCTAACACAGCTTCGCATAAGAGGCAACAGTGGATAAGTATAGGTGGTCTAAACTGGTGTGAATTATAATAACCAGAATATTATATAATTCCTATTCAAATGCAACAAACTTGATTGATTATTGTGGGTAACATTTTCTAGTTTGATGCTTTTTGGTCTATATTTGTCTATCTCCACTGCAATGCATTTCAAACTAGCCTTAATCCACGCAAATTGTCATTGAAATGTGAGATATGTCAGATTGTCATACCCATAAAATAGTATATGTACAGAAAAAGTGATGCAATTTCATATGCTCAATAAAATGTAATGATGGTAGTTACTAAAAAGTTTAAATTTAAATAAAAAAATAAATAATTTCCGGAGGAAAATAAATTGTATTAATTCAGCTCCTTTTGTTATATTGAAAATTCATAACATAAATAAATAAGTCAAAGGTAAGAAAAATACGCATGAAACACCTGACAGGTGTACGAGTAATGTTTTGCATGCAGTTAGCAAACATTCATTCGACGCAAACTAATTTCCAACTTAAAAAAGGTAATATGGTATCCACCATCTCTATTATATGAAGGATGGCTCACAGTGGTGTACTGAGTCCGGCTTGGACGTCAGCTGATACTCGGTCTCCAGCCATGAGTCATTTTCAACTGGCATAAAGGTAATCAAATAATGATGACTCACATCAACAGACAACGGCAGCATTGCAACACTAGCGTCCACATACAGCAGCCTCCCAGCGGCCATCCACGTGGTTAGAAAGTGCGCTGCGATCATCCCCCACAAGGCTCCCTTCCCGTTAGCCATGGGACAGAGCGTAGCGAGTACGAAGACTCCGAGAAGGGCTCCCGAAGTTGCTGAGGTGACCAGCATAGAGCCCTCAATAACACCGCCGACCATACCCACGCAGAGGGATAGGCACATGATCACGATGGCTGAAAATAAAAAGATGTTTTAATGTGTATAATGGATATCTTCCAAGATAAAAGACACGTCTTCTTTTTGATGTTATAATTGACGGCAGAATCTTTCACCAACACAAAAGTACAAAGGGGGTACGCAGTACCTTATAGTCTAACGTTCATGTAACGACGAATGTCTGAGTCAGCGTTCAAGATCATGAACTGACCAAAGGCATATGATATTTAGCAATTTTACTACTACTAACTACACAACGTTCGTCTAATGTAAGGCGTCTTCGGGAATCCCGAATGCCAGGTAATAGCAAAAAGAAATGTCAAAATATTAGCCTGTTTGGTAAAATTTAATAATTTTCGTAATTTTCCGACATCCCGGATTAGCCGATTACGACAATGTAATCTTGAAATTGTCTTGTTGCGAACTCGATTATTTGTGTGTCAGTGTAAATTTACGCTCATCATCATAAATTTAAGAGCCTTGCTCTTGTCGGTGGAGTAACCGCCATTCCATTCTTCTCTGTGCTACATATTGGAGTTCCTGATACGACACAACATTAACTTTCTCCTTAGCCTGATCCATAAACGCACGTCTCGGTCTTCTCCTGCTTCTTCTTCCCCCTATTTTTCCCCCTATTTTTTTCTAGGATAATTTATTTCACACATATTCCCTAGCATTTATGCAAACTGTACGAGGCCGTTGACAGCACGAGAATTCAAAACTTACCATAAATGATTCCAATAATCTTGATAACCGTGAGTTGCTGTTTATCAGAGATATCCTTGAATGCCGGTGCAGCCGACACGAAATCCTCCCACGTCACCGTCGCTAGAGAGTTCACGTTGGACACCAGGAAGCTGGAAACAATTACAATACAATACAATACTATACTGCAACGTAGAACCGACGACTGTTGGGACGGAAAGGTTCTCGAGTGGCGACCACTGCCCGAAGGCGTAGCGTGGGCAGGCCGTGTGGGGGGACTGATGACCTGGTAAGGGTCGTGGGTGTCCGCTGGATGCGAGTGGCGCAGGACCGGTCATTAAATAAATAAATATAAGGGGACAATCTTACACAAATCGACCTAGTCCCAAACTAAGCCAAGCTGGTACTATGGGTACTAGACGACGATATACATACTTAGATAGACAAATACATACTTAAATAGATATAAAACATCCGGGTCTTGGATGTTTTCTATCTATTTAAGTATGTACAAGGAACAAATATCCGAGCTAAATGCACAAATAATGCCCTGGCCGGGATTCGAACCCGGGACCTCTAGCTTCGGAGGCAGTGTCACTACGAACTAGGCTAAACAGGCAGTCAAATGGGACACAGGTCATTGTGGAAGTCTTTGGGAGAGGCCTATGTCCAGCAGCGGATGTCCTTCGGCTGACATGATGATGAAGATGATGACAATACAAATACGCTCCAAAGAACAATTAGATAGACAGATTCATTTATTTCACAATATATAATGTCGCTTAAAATTACATATATGTAGTAAATTTAAAGGAATTTATATTGTGATTAGTATTGTGTTTCGTATTGTGTTGTGGGTTTTTAAACAGATTATTTTGTAAATCTTCAGATTCAGCCATGTATTTATACAATTAAGGTGGCAAACTTACGGCCCACCTAATGGAAAGGAAACACCGTAGCCTAATGGACGCTTTCAACTCCAAAAGAATCACAAGCCGATCCTTTATTGACTTGAGGATGCGTTGTGTAAAAAGCTAGAGACACATGGAGATCCCAGATTCTCAACGCAGGGCATCTTCGGGAGCTCTGGCAACTTTACTCCTAGTTATGTTATAGACTGCGGTCTTCTGTTAGTTGGAGGTGCTTCCCCACTCGAGCCGCTCCAAATATAAGCGAGTTGGCATTCCGTTGCGCCCTTCCTCTACAAATTCAAGGCAGTTATTGGGTAACATACTAACCTCAAAGCTCCATTAAAAAGGCTTCCCAAGAACAGCCCAAGCATCCCCGGCAAGAATCCAAACTGGTCCTGCACATAGAATGGCAGAACCTCATCCGGTGCAGCGATTCTTCCCGACATCAGCGGGTCACAGTATCTGTACACTGCATATAGCGCCATGCCGACCACCCAGGATAGACTGAAGAGGATGCCCACTGCTGGGACGTTGGCGAGAAGGGTTCTCCGGACGCGGGCCTCGCTGCTCATGGAGCAGTAACGCTGAACGAAGGTTTGTTGACAGCCGTAGATGGATAATGACATGAAGAGCTGGCCAATGATTGCTGAGAGAGTGTCGACGCGGATTGTTGGGTCCCAGTGGAATCTGAAATGGAAAGTAATTTGTATTAAAACCAGGAATATATCCATGAGATAAATTAACTTTGTTACCAATTTATTGACTTATCACAAAATTTCACGAGAATTGGTTGAGAAACGCGACCTCTAGAAGAGAACAGCCTGAAAGACGCCGGACATACGAAAGTATTTTTGCCCAAGCTAAAACGGAGACCTTCAAGAAAATGTCCTAGAAATAAAGAAATATAAAAATATATTGTTTACCTGATGTTAGTTAGTAATTAGGATAATTATGACCAGTTCAGTACACAGACCAGCATTTCACAACTGTTTCTTTATGATGGTTTTCAATTGTAAATACTAGTTATGCCAAACAATATAAGGGTTGGAATTTGCTCCCGCCGTCTGTATTTCCTGATACATACAATCTGGGTCTCTGCAAGACAAGAGTGAATAGGCTATTACTGAACCAGTCAGCAACGTCTTAGGCCTTGTCATCGCCTTCCATCAGGTAAGACTAAGGCCAAACGCTGGTTAGTCAAACATAAAAAAACTACAATATTAATTCTGAGGTATAGTCGCGGTATGAATAGGTTCGTTACTTATCAACACTATTTCAATGCCGTTAAGGTCGAAAAGTGACGAACCTTTTCTTTTCTCGCCTATACATACCTACCGGTTGCACACAATTACGAAAAGTATGTAGTAGCAGAAAATTATGAAGCTACTCACTTGAAAAATTGCAGTCTTTCCCCATCCAAGTTATCTTCTAGAACCTTCTGCGGGCCGCCGGCGCGGACGGTCGCTTGAATTATGAAGGCACCACTCACTAATATCATTGTCATCGTTTGAATCACATCTGCTCTGGAAACAAACAAAAATACTGTTTAGGGCCTGCGTAAGAATGATAAATCTCTAAGTAAACAATGTTGAAGCAAAGTTCGAAAATATGTACGTACACGGACTAAATGATTTAAAACATGTGAACACGATTCATAAATTTGTTTAGAGCAATAAGGTTGCACAGATTTAAACCTTTGGGAAACTTCCAGTCGTATGCAGGGGGGTCACGTTTCTCTGCAACTGGCTACATATATTAATGAACTCGAGGGTAAGTGTAAATGGCCTTTTTTTCACCTGGCAAAACGTATCAGCATCAGAAAACACGATGCTATCCAAAGGGAATATCATGCAACGAATTTTAGTGGCGAAGAAGTACAACATCTTCAAAGGGTCTGTAATGAGCATAAGTTATTAAGCATACCCTAAGGCAGTGCTGAACAGTGTCCAATTCGTGACTCATACTCGTACAATCTTCATTACCATCAGGCGGGCCGTAAGCTGATTGCCATTGTAATTGTATAGAAAAAAAATACAGATAGTTACAGCGTGGCACGCCACGGTCGGCATGTACACCATCACCAGGCTCAGCAGCTGGTGGACGGTGGCTAACAAACATACGGCCCAATGCTACGCAGACTCCGTAGCCTGTGGACGCTGAAGAATCCAGAAGAAGACTGACTCAAAAGGATACGTTGGACGCTTGAGACTCCAGAAGTAGATTTACTAGAAGTCGCTGTGTTTAAAGACCTACGTTCGTCTCCAGCAGTGCACGCAATAAATCTTCAAACCGAACAAGGACGGCAGCACGGTCGTGATTCTTCTGGAGTCGCAAATGTCTAGGTCCAGGTGTCTGCTTACCATCAAGCAGGCTTTATGATTCTTTGCCACCTTAGTAAAAAGAACTCACTTGATAGCAGCACTGAGCCCGCCCAGCAGATTAAACACGATGCCCACCACCGTGAGGGCCGCCGCCGACGCCCAATGCGGCAACGCTAGTACGGCGTGCAGCGCTACTGTCGGCGTGTACACCGTCACCGCCAGGTTCAAGAGCTGACGGACCAGAAACGTGGCTGCGGCCATGCGGCGGACCCAGGCGCAGTGGAATCGCATCTGGAATTTGAAAGTACTTTAGTAAGTACTTTACACTTTAATGAGAAATATGAACTCCTGCAACTCATACCGGGTGACCTTTTCCCTTGAAAGATGCAAGGAAAGAGACCTCCCAGAGAAAGGCTCCATTCGTGGCTGAAGAAACTTGGCACTTAATTTAATCTGAGCACAAGACCTTTACACCATGCGGCCGTGTCTAAAGTCCGTATATTAGACTAGGATCATTTTTGAAAGAGTAGAATGCAAGAAGCAAATCATGTAACAATTGAGGTGACAACGTTTTCAAAGTGTTTTAACCCAGCTGATTACGGATCTGCCTGTCCCCATTGCGAAATTTGAACCGGAAGTACGGTATACCGGAAATTAAAAGCTGCCGCCCATAGAAAAAAAATCGTCATATATTTAGTAAATCGTTGTTCCAGTACCCTAAAAGAGGTTTATTGATTGATTGATTTATTTATTGGTGAAATTATTTTACAAGTCAATATTATATTAAATATTGACTTGTAAAATTATTTCAATATCCCTATATGACAGCCGACCTCCGGTAGATGGCACTTGATGAAGAAGAAGAAGTACTTTAAGTACAAGAACTAGAGCCTGGCTTGCTTTAGGCCCTTCTACTGCGTACGTTACCACAGGTTCTTAGGCAGTAGGATATATACACAATAAATCCTCAAATAAATAAAATTTCAGCGGCTCGCCTCTGTCACAATTATCCGTAAGCTACATAATCGGCTCAAGCCGATTCCGTGTCGATACGTATGGTGCCAACGCGCAAGACACATTGCACGTAGAACCGATGGCCGTTAAGGCGGTAAGGTTCTCGAGTGGCGACCACGTACCGGAAAGCGCAGCGTAGCAGACCCCCCACAAGGTGGAATTTTTTTTTATTTTTTATTGGTAAGAAACAAACAGTCATACATAAACATGGGACAGATATTATGGAACGGAAAATAGACCTATAGTTTCATAAATATGTAGTAAAACAATACGTATAGCTAATGCACATCTACAAAATTTCACTAATTATGGAAACAGAAAATTAAAATAAGTATCGATTGACTTTAGTTATCATGCCTTTGATTACTTTTATTTTTAAATGCCTCTTTTAATAATGCACTAGTACAGTTAAAGATATCCATGTCTATGAGATTAAAATTATTATTGAATAATTTACAAGCCCGCTTTATGAAAGCATGCCCGGCGTAACAAGTCCTACTGAAAGGAATAGAGAAAAGGTCTTTTTTACGACATTGACGCTCTCGTCTGCGCGGAACCCTAAAACCTATCTTCTGCAATAACGCAGGGGCATCTAACTCTGAGTGAATAATTTTGAAAAGTAACACAGAATCCACTGAATCACGGCGGTCACTTAGTTTTTGTATATTAAGACGGTTACAAGTGTCTGTATAATCTGTGTAAGTTTGTCCAGTCCTAAACGCAAGAGACTTAATAAATATTTTTTGTATTTTTTCAATTCTATTAATATGTAGAGCGTGAGAGGGTTTCCAGACTGAACATGCAAATTCTAGATGACTGCGGACAAAACTGTTGTAAAGAATTTTATAAGTTAGAAGGTTTTTAAAAGGTTTACCTACCCGTAAAATAAAGCCTAGTTGTTTATAAGATTTTTTAAAATATTGTCAATATGAGGGACAAATGTAAGTTTACTATCCATGAGAATACCAAGGTCGCGTATTTCTGTAACTCTTTTTAAAATCTTAACTGAAAGGCTATAGGTAAATTTAACTACATTTTTCTTTTTTGTGAAAGTTATAACATTACATTTGTCAAAATTTAGAAATAAATTAGGAATAATGAACTAGTAAATATCGCGGTAGTCCGCTAGATGAGGTTGGCGTAAGACCGGTCATTGTGGCACTCTTTCGGGGTTGTTTGACCAGCAGTGGTGAGTCCCTCGGCTGATATGGTGATGATGATGTGTGGTGAGACCATGTCACCTAAGTCAAAGAAATTACCTGTAAGTACTCATATACGGAATTGGTTTGCAACCGGTAGTAGACCGGCACGAAGACCCAACACACAAGAGGGAAGGCCAGGATCATGCCGTACAGTGTCTCCCACATGGCTGACCCTCGGTACACCAGCTCGGACGGGAAACCTGAAACAAGTGAAGGTGGAGTCAGGTTTTGTGGCAACAAGGTCATACAGAGAAGATTCATGCATTTTCTATGGACATTACAAAAGTTAAGGGCTAGATAGCCACATTTTTGGTTGATTTCCGCATAATAAATTAGAGAAGGCTGATGAAATTAAGTATGCGTCAAGTCCAAGAAATATGAACGATGCTGTATAACCAGCATTGTAGAGGATGAAAATACAATCTCTACAGTACCTAATTCTAAAATTCTTTACACCACACTTTGCCAAAAAGCGCGTTTTTCCGCACGCCACGCGTCCGGAAAAACCCACTTTTTGGCCAAGTGGTGACGTAAAATTGTGTACAAAAAACGGGTCGTAAAACAGAAAACCCTCTCTCGCATGTTTATGACCCTCGCCTGCGGCTCGGACCGCAAACATCTGCGATATCGGTCTTTCTATGTTTTACAACCCTTGTATCGTAATGTACTATTATGACTAAATAAATAATGAATGTCCACTGTAGACCGTGACCGAGAGAAAGGGGAGAGGATAAATCCAATAATAACACTGCCTTATTCCATCCTAAACACGTACTCGTAAACCAACACCTAATCGTCAGTCAATCGAAGTCATTGATTGTTACAACAAGTATATAAGTGAAATTTTCTTTTGAAACGTCTCAAAAGGCCTTCAAACTGAAACGAGTATCGTTTTCATGCTGACATGACAGACTGACTTGGCCTTGAGGCACATGAGTACGCGTATCGGTTTCATGGGTAAACTACTTAGGTTTTAAGACGCTCACACGTGATCGTATTTAAATGAATTGAAAATTGGAAGGGCTCTGAAGCCCCTGAAACGCCACGCTTGCAGCCACGTGCTCTGCAAATCGTTTTGTTTACAAGTCACACTTCCTTATTTTCTCGCTCATCACAGTACAGTACCTAAAAGTACAAATCTTTATTAAAATACTACGCCGCTTAAGACCTTTTTTGCGATGTGCAAAATAGTCGCATAACTGCTTTTTAATGGCCGAATCAAGTGCTTAGAATTGAATTTTAATTCGAACGAAATTAATTTTCTGCTGCTGATTTAATCTTTCGTTGTTGAGTATTAAAAGATGATAACTGTAAAGGTATTAGAGGGAATATTAACTATATCGCTGTCATTCAAAGATACATTTTTAATTCTTTTGATAATTATATATAGAACCTTCTAGGTTCTAATGCTGAGCTAGAATAGGTAAATTTACTTGTCTAATTGTTAACTCTTTCACTTAAAACTTCGTATAATTTATAAGAACTCTCTATCAGTTTTAATTAACTTCCTTATTATTAGGCTCTGTAGGTATGTGGAGTGTGGCCTATATTTTCCGAAGATCAGTTTTGTTTGGTAGCAATTATTTTATTCCCATATTTTTCTAGTGTTTTTAGCATTCCGTACCTCAAAAGGAAAAAACGAAACTTTTTCTCAGGAACGCGTGGAGGTATCCTGCTGTAATTTACATCAAATACTCAGGCCTACTACTGTTCCTTGGAGCAGTGAAAAAATCACACTCATTCAGTCTGCGTTCTCTAACATTCAAGGCAGGCGCGTACATGTTTTTGAGTTGAGTGATTGTGATTTTATTATTAAACCCCAACAACAATATTAAATAAAGATTTCATAGATTTCCCCTTGATGAGAGGTAAGTTTGTATACTTAATTTCGTTAATTACATAGGTACCTAACTAAGCGGTAAGCGATGGAATAGCGTTGAAATGCCGTGGAAACTATATATTTTAATAGTTTGGATGCGCTCCGGCGCTATTTGCTTTTTTTATGTTATACCTACTGGCCTATAGAGTTATTAATATTATAGCGAGCTACGTATCTGTTCACAAAAATTGATTTATTAATCAGTGGCTATTGAATTTTCATATGAAACAGCATCTTAAGCGCGATCTCGGAACTTTAGTGTTGTTTGTTCATACGGTACCTAAGTTCTAACCCACTTGTTGCTATCGTTATTTTTAAAAGACGTCAACAATTCAAAATTCTCTCAAACAATTGGGGTATGGTCGCGGAGTGAAAAGGTTCGTCACTTTTCGACCTTAACGACATTGAAATAGAGTTGAAAAGTGATTAACCTTTTCATTCCGCGACTGTAAATATAATTTTTGTGTTTATACTTCGTAACGTTTCAAGATAGCTGTGTAACGTCACAGCCCTTAAATGTAAACAGAAGTGCCGTGCGAGATGAATAAAGCAGTTTGTAGTTTTAAGTTTAAGTGTTACCTAACTAACGCCGCGTGAGCTTGTAGGTAGGCATTAAACCTACCGCTTCCCACAAACATTTATGCTCAAATTGTTCATACGCATGCGAATAAATTACATAGTAAAAATTAATAATAGAAAACTTAAAACATCTAAAAACAAAGTCTCACGTAAATATCTGGCTGTGCAACACATGTAAATAATTCATTGCATAATAATAACGTTTGTTTTATTTTCCATTTTGTGACAACCCTGGCACATCCGCGCGTGACAGCGTAAGTACTTACACGAGCGGCGGCGTCGCCCGACATCAAAGGCGGTTCACTACTGTAGGGAATATATTGTAATACTGTGGTAGAACTATGTGTGTGGGTGGTGCTAAAAGTGCTACAAACTGGCAACCTAACTTTAAGATTACATGAAACGCAATAAATCATTGAATTGAATTGAATCGTACTTGTCTTCTCGAAGATCTCACGGTTCGAAATTAAATGCCATACGATTATTATTATAAGTACAAGCTACACTGGATGAAGATTGGCCGGCATAATTATATAAGGCACGGAAGTTATAGGTATGTACTTGTTCCATCATTCTTTCGAGCAAGGAGTGTGGACCGCCTTTTGCCTGGTCTGCTGAAGCTGATGCCGCTTTCAACTTAAGGAGTGTTCAGATACCGTTCCTGTTCTTTCCTGCCCTGACTACGAAAAGCCATTCGAAGTGCACACCGATGCTAGCAATTACGCTGTGGGTGCGATGTTGGTGAAGAATATAGACGGTAAGGAGCACCCCATCGCTTATATGATCAAGTTGTTGTGTATGAGGAGGAGGCGGCGACGATTATATGTCGCTGCTGCGCCTTGTAGCCCGGGTATAGAATACGATTATGGTATCCCCTGCCTGTCCTGCCTGCCTGCCTGTAAAAGGCGACTTGAAGTGTATACTTGGGGTCGAAGATAGTTGAGGTTGGGGGCTGCAATCGTCCATGAAAACAGATGGTGTAAGTGACTCTAGCGTGGCACTGGTGCGTTGAATGAGTTGATGAGGTCCATCGGGAGGTTTTTAGTCGGTGCAAGTCCAACATAATCTCCGCACTGTCCCCGCGGGGTTTTGCCCTCAAATACAAGAAAAGCAGGACTGACGTGTTACAACCGTCATCCTTAAGAAAATATTTATCATTTTTATCATATTAACACCTTAGCATGATTTTTATTATTTAAGTCTAGACTAAACAGAGACGCATTTGTTTCTTCAGTCTGATAACACGGTGGCCTATTTAGTATGCCGTCGTCAAGTAAAGTCGGGACGATGTACATAATTAACTATGTTATCACTCTTTATTTTTTTCTTATCACTTCCGTATGTATGGTAACGATAAAAATACGCGTTTAGTAAATACAGGTGACTAATTAACACAATCATCAACGTATACCTAAAGCCGTGTTTATGTACGGAGCGGACCCTCGTTTGAAATCACCCGAACAAAAACATATGTTTTAAAATGTAGGACATATGTTCACCTTATTATATATTTGGCAATGGCGTAACCTTGTTTTGTCCTCGTTATGTAGTCGATGGATCAATACAATACACCTTATCGACAAATTCCTTGTTTGTCATTATTTTCAGAAACGTTCTCGTTGTTCATCAGTCGTCAATGTAAAGTAACGTAAGTATCATCATTATTCGCTTGCCTTTTTACCATTTATTTGGGGTCGGCGCAGCATGTTTTTTTCTTCCACATGCATCTCTGTCAAGTGTCATCTCTTCATTCACATCTTTCCTATTTATATCGGAAGTTAGTAACCACTGACAGTGCTCACCCATAAGTTCCCGTGCTCCCGGGCTTTGGAATGCATTTTAAGCTGTTGTGTTGGTTAAACCAAGTTAGAGGCCTTCGGGTGGCTTGAGAATTTCTAACAGTCAGGGTTGTCACTCACTTGACAAGCCTGATCCCAATAAGTTCTAGTTTCCCCTTGGTTTGGAAGGTCAGATAGCAGCCGCTTGCGTAAAACCTAGTGCCAGTTCTTGGGACCCCGGGCATCGTTCAGGATGCAAATGTACTGGGATAACGGCTAAGATGATGATGGATATTTCTTACGTTGCCTACCCGTGTCCAGGTAGGCGACGCTAGGTCGGTCCGCTATCATCGCGATCACTAAGGAACGCCAGCTGTCAACCCACTACAGGGTTATTAGGTAATTATTAGGTCGGCCTGTTTAGCCTAGTTGGTAGTGTCATTGCCTCCGAAGCTAGAGGTCCCGGGTTCGATTCCCGGTAAGGGCATTTGTTTCTGTGGTGTGCAGAGACATTTGTTCCTGAGACTTGGACGTTTTCTATGTATCTAAGTATATATCTATTAAATATATCGTCGTCTAGTACCCATAACACAAGCCTTATTGAGCTTACTATGGGACTAGTTCGATTTGTGTAAAAATTGTCCCCTAATATTTATTATTATTTATTATCATTTTATCATTAAATCAACCACAAACTTTCAATAAAGATAATGGTCCTGTGAGATTTTAGTTAGATTTAAATACCGCCATTAATTTCAACTTGATTGTGTCTTTTGACAGTGTATTATATTTGAGTTGGCTGAAATGAAGCTGCAACTTCTGATCTTTATCGTACTGCTGGGCACAGGGTATTGCGTCTCAACGCGTAAATCGGGACGTACCTGCCTATCACGTCATACGGATAGATAGCTGATACTTAGAGTAGCTAAGCTAAGCTGTGGAATGAACTGTCGCCAGCAGTATTTCCGGACCAACACCAACTTCAAAACCTTAAGAAAAGAGCGTACTCCCGCCTTAAAGGCCGGCAACGCAGTTACAACCCCTCTAGTGTTGCGAGTGTCCGTGGGCGGCGTTAATCACTTACCATTATTTTTAGACGATTTGTCTGCTCGTTTGCCTCCCGTGTCATAAAAAAACTTAGAGTAGTCTTGAAAAAGATTTTTAGTGAGCACGCAGCGAACTGGCTAAAAGACGCCCCGCGTGATAATGAATAGTTGACCTCGTTTCGAATAACTTCATTTAAAAGAAGCAATTTTATACTAACCGGTTGGCTAAAATTGTTACAAAAGCATAATACAAAGAAGTCTTTTAAAGTCAGATCACCAGATTTAATGCATAAAGTTACCTCTGTAGGTTTAGATTTAATTTTATCATAAATGAACCGATTCCATTAAAAATTTGTTTTTGAAAGAGATGTAGTCGTATTGGGTTTATTGAATGCTTTCATTTAAATAAACTAGATCCTATATAATTGAAACTTGACAATGAGTTTTGGCTTACCTACCTACCTAATTAGTAGTATTGCTACCATGTACGACGCTAATTAGTAACCTGTTTTCTGACACAATAAAAGTACCTAATTGGAAATTTTAGACTACAATTCAGTCAATTCTGGCTTTTGTAGTGCTGTGTGTGTGTGTGTGTGTTGTGTTTTGTCTGGTGTTTGTGTGTGGCTTTTGTGTTTGTGTGTTGTTGTGGGTATATATTTCTACTCCAGCCTTATGATGTGTCAATTAAACGACTAACAGCAGTATCAAAACAATAAACTTTTTATACAAAATGCAAGTATATTACTATAGAAAAGTCATTATATGACTGGTGGGAGAGTCAAAATAAGTACATCTATTTTGACTCTCCCAGCAGTATTTTATTACACAACTATTTTTTTTTTAATTTTTAAAGAGGTACTTGTGTACGTCTGTATTCTGCCACCGTACCGATTTTTTATTTCAATCAAATTATTTTACCCTAACCTAAATGGTCGCGGACGGTACGGTTTCGGAGGAATTTCCTCCCTCGGACGCTCCGATTGTGGAATTAGCTCCCTGCCGAGGTTTTCCCGACGGACTACAGTATGGGATTCTTCAAGAAAGGAGTGTATAAATTCTTAAAGGGTCGGTAACGGGCATGTGACACCCCTAGGAGTTGCAGGCGTCCATAGGCCATAGGTCCATAGGTGCGGTGACCGCTTACCATCAGGCGGGCCGTAAGCTTGTTTGCCGCCGACGTGGTATAAAAAAAATTGCTGCCGTAGAAAAAATATTGTATGCAACGTTACATAATTGGGTCTTAAAATACTCGATTCTTTAATAACAACACTCGCTACGCTCGTTTATTGTTACAGCGACTCTCGAATTTTCAGACCCTTATCATGTAGCTGTTAGTACATTAACTACTATTATTAATATTTTTTTGTTTTTTGAACTAATTTAGATTTTGTGTGTCAATTTGGATTTATTATTATTATTAACTTGAAGGGAGAACTATAAGGACGAATTTAAGTTGATAATTCGTATTGAAACAGTTTTTGTTTAATTATTTGTTTTAGTCTTTTATATTCACAATTATATATAGAAAACATGTCAAGCAATATTCGATCCTAAGGATATGAATGACCCGTTTTCTAATAATGTGCTTACCTAAAAAGCTCCTCACGCCGAGCGTCCCCCTCGCTACAGACAGCACCATAGCGAGCGTGGAGACCCCGCCCCCCGCGTATATGTACTCGTATGCACGCTTGGCGCTGCCGCCGGCGCGTGCACCGCGCGCGCGCTGCACAGCGGCACGCACGACGTCGCTCACATAAACACCGCGAACACGACGCATGTGAAAGTGTCCGTCAGTTTCTATAAGGTTTGGTTCTACCACGCTATTAGCAGTCTTTTGTATGACAGAATAAAAGTTATTTGTGTACCTACCCACATGTAAATAAAAATTATATGGTGCGTATTTTTTTGATTTAGTTTGATTAATAAATTTGGGTTAGAATTATTAAAGAACTTTGAACTAATTTAGGTTTTGTGTGTGAATTTGGATTTATTATTAACTTGAAGGGAGAATTATAAGGACCAATAGAAATAGTTTTTTTTATTAAAAAATCTCCTCACGCCGAGACTCCCTCTCGCCACAGAAAACACCCCCCGCGTAAAGTGTCGATTAGTTTGTATAAGGTTTGGTTCTACAAAGCTATTTAGCAGTATTTTGTCTTTCTTATCTTAGATTCCTAATTGTAAATAGAAGACATATCAAGCAATTTTTTTTTAAATACTGTGCTTACCTAAAAAGCTCCTCACGCCGAGCGTCCCCCTCGCCACAGACAGCACCATAGCGAGCGTGGAGACCCCGCCCCCCGCGAATATGTACGCGCGCTTGGCGCTGCCGCCGGCGCGTGCGCCGCGCGCGCGCCACAGCGGCACGCACGACGTCGCACACACAAACACCGCGAACACGACGCACTCCCACGCTAGCCATCCGGTCGCCATTCTGGAACGAACAATTAAGAAATAAATACCCCAAATAAACCTTAAGTTTGTATGTTTGACGACTTTGACGCTCAATCATGTAAAAACAATTCAGGATGGATTTAAATTACAATTCATCATCGTTTGCTAGCTCTGATGCCATTTATGTACGTGGGGTCGGCGCAACATGTTCTTCTTCCTTTCAGCTCTATTGCCGGTCTTCTCATCACTTCCTGTAATTATCTATATTAAATTTTCCTGAGCTTACGTCTTCGCTTACAAATTTCCACGTTCATAATTAGTACACTTTTTGTACCTGACTTACATGCTCTTATTACCTAACTTCGATTATAATTTCCATCAAAGTAAAAAAAAAAATATTCGCCACGAGTGGGACTGGAGCCCACGACCGTTGCATTCCGTATATCTCTCTTAAATAACTGTGTTAATAATAATAATCCCTCGTGGTGACGTTTCCTTCAATCACTTTGGCCTTCTAATTATGCCTTAGGGAGGTTGATAGCGACATCTACCGAGAAGTTATTAGAACTTCTTAAGAGTGCGCAGTACGTTCGGTTCTCCATACAAACGTATTTACGCTCTCATTTCAAAACGCCGTGCTAGAATAATATGAAACTTTGTATACACAATGGGATCCGGCATATCTAGGTCGGAAATTAGTTTCTGTTGCTTGAAATTATAATGGAGAAAATTATAATACAAGCCGTATAACAACTAAAAATCGCTGTATTTTTTTTCTTTTACATTTTCTAGCAACAGCAACTAATTTCCGACCTAGATATGCCGGATCTCATTGTGTATACAAAGTTTCATGTTATTCTAGCATGGCATTTTAAAATGAGAGCATAAATACGTTTGTATGGAGAACCGAGCGTACTGCCACGTACTGCGCCCTCTTAAGCGACACCAACATATCAAATTATTTAGTAACAAAGCCCTACCCTTATAGGCACTAACAGTAATTTTTTGACGATGAATGTCCACGGTAGCTCTGTTATTTAGGACGACGCAAGGAAAGAGGTAATGGGGCCAAATATATTCCATTTTTGGAAGGTATACATTCTATATTTTGTAACCCAACTTAAAATCCCAAAAGGTTTCAAATCGGAGATGTTTACCCGGTCGATAGCTTATAATAAATATTAACTATAGTACAATTTGTCATTATCGACTCTTCTTGTACCGGAATGTCAGCTGTCAAAAGAACGGTGATAAATTCCGCTCCTTCCCCCCAAATCCCAATGTTCTTTAGTTTACCCTCCATAATCCGAAAACAAGTACAGTTACGACAATTTTCCTTCAGCCTGTAACCAAGATAAAACTATGAACTAAACGTTGATATTTTTGACTGCATAGTAATAACCAATTTTTAAGTGGAATATACACGTGCGCCAAATAATAATAAAAAAATGGAGCTCTATATTTTTCTAATAAGATTCAAATTTGCGCAATTTTTCTAACTGGCCCATACCTCTGCATCACACCCACACTAATAGGCGTCTTTGAAACAAGTGGGTAAAGATCGTATAAACGTCTACTTGGTATGTAAAATGATGTTTCCGTAAGTGACAATTGATTGTGACGTCAGACGTGGAGGTACGAACGGATAACCTATATTAAAACGGTTATCTTTAGAGAAGTCATGAGCTTATTCCTAATCCCTCATTATCGACAGTTAGAGTTAAATACAGTGCCTCCCTTTTTTTTTATTCTCTTAACACATTGCATCCTCGGGAGCTGTGGTGAATTTACTCACCACCATGAACAAAAGACCACATAACTACAGATTAACCCCCTTATTCATAAAACTTAACAAACCTCTGTTAACTAAAAGTTGTTATGTCCCTTTCTCACAAACATAAATGTCAAAGTGACAGATAAGGACAAACCAACTTTAGCGGCTTGTTAACTAATAGAGGCTTGATGGACGTTTATGAATAAGGGCGTATGGCTGCAGCCTTTGGCAGGTGGTGGTGATTCCTCGGTGGTGAAATTAAGTCATTACAGATGTACCTCTCTCTGTCTTTAGATGGCCTGGGCTTGATAGGATTGACTTTCACGATTAACTGGCTACAGGCGTAGCAGAATTGGGAATCGATTAAAAAAACGATCATACACATCTGTCAGTTTTTCAAGTGAAGCCAAATTGCAATTCGATCCCCATGCCATGACCTCCCATCCCAAGGGGGAAACTAGACCTTATTGGAATTAGGCTTGTCAAGGAGGTAACTTGACTGTTAAAAAGTTCTCAAGCCACCTGAAGGCCTCTAAATTGGCTTAACGACTAAAAATCTAACGACTAATGGGGATAAATTGCAATTCGATCCCCATGCCGATTCATTGGCCAACTCAGCCCATAGCTTACTCAGCCCGCGGGCCGAAATGCCCACTATGAAATTTGTTTATATTTTTTGTGGTCACCTTGCGCGGGCTGAAACGACCCCTTTGAAAATCTTAACTCAGCCCCACCTAACTCAGCCCCGGGGCTTAATGACCACTTTGAAATGTGTTTATGATTTTTTATATTCAACTCAGCCCGCGTGCCTTAATAATGTTGACCTAAACTATTAACATTTCAAGTATTACCAGCAGCTTGGCAGTACGCCTTACAGGAATGTCCAATGACTTCATTCAGAACAAATTTAAAGGCTTTTAACGAATACTTTTTTATAGATGGATGAGCCCTACCTCTGTGTTTTTTAATATTTGGTCATGTTACAAACAAATGAATCGCACAATCAATGTGGTCGAGAAATTTAATTCAAAAATTAACAAGATTCTGAAACCAAAGTCCAACATTGTACAATTTTAGTGACAATAGAAAAACTAATGAAATACGACTTGAAAAGACGGTTACAGACCGGCCTTGATGTTAAAAGAAAAAATGAAATAATTGAAATTAATGACAGAATTATTAATATAGTGACCACATATGAAAAGAATTCTATAACTTTAGACTTATGTGTTAAAAAATTGAGGTAATAGAAGGTTGATGTTTAATTCATAGAGATGAAGGCTTGTGTTTTATTTAAGTTGTAACGGGTTTCTGTTTAATTACATATTTTTGTTTTTTAATGCAGACTTTTATTTATTCACGTAAAACATCTACAAGCTACGCTGAGGGACAATGAATTGGGGTCATTTTCTATAAACAGTTATGACCCGAATTCATTGTCTGTGAGTGTAAATAATTAGGTCCGCATACTTACTTACTTAGGTACATAAACTTGAAGAAATAAACCTAAACATGAACCTATTAATCATAGTGGTCGTTTCAGCCCGCGGGCTAATCTTCATCATCGTCATCTGACCACAAAAAATATAAATAAATTTCATAGCGGGCATTTCGGCCCGCGGGCTGAGTAAGGTGTGGGCTGAGTTGACCAATGAATCCCCATGCCATCTGACCTCCTATCCCAAGGGGGGAACTAGACCTTATTGGGAAGAGGCTTGTCAAGTGAGTGGGCAACTTGACTGTTAGAAGTTCTCAAGCAACCCGAAGGCCTCTAAATTGGTTGAAAGACTGCTGTCATAGACAGCAGCCGGGATCAACGGCTTAACGTGCGTCCCACAGCACGGCACGGAACGCCAATGTTTTTCTTCAAAGAAAAGTTAAATGTGAAATGATAATTCGTACGTAAGTTTTCATTTAACCCAGTGGTACAGTCAGAATCAAATGTAGCTAACCAACTAACTAACGCGAGATAAGGTGCTGATAAGCTCTAATTGACAACATTTCAAATTTTTAAGTGGTGTGAAATCTTAACTCATTTCGTTAATTTGTTAACAAGAAACCCAATTAAAAAAAAATATTTTTATAGCTATTAGTTTTCTAAATATTCACGAAAAAAGAAAGCCTACATCGTAGTAATGACGTCACTAGTATGAAATTGTGACAGTCACAGCGCACAAAAAGAATAGCAGTTCACTTTCTTTAGTAAATTTGTCTTAGTAAGGCCACTTCCTGATTTGGTGAGGCGGGAGCGATATGTCATAGGTATTTTGCTCTTTGACGTGAATTTACCGATGTGAGATTTCGTCACTTGGCGAATACTGTCAGTAATACGTTTGCGCAGTAGTAATACCATGCGCAGAAGTGGGGCAGTACTGCATTAGTATCGGTTGACACTGACAGCTGACAGTTTTCTCATATCGTACCGCCCCCGCATCGACAAGTCAGGAAGGCGCCTAACAGTGCTTCTGTGTGATTTGTTACGCTGTGACGCTTTACTTGTAACTTACTCTCTTTTAGAATGAGGAACTTTTGAAATTGATTTATGTATATTATATGAAATTGGGATAGTATCGAAAATTTAAAAATGTGGTTTTACTTAACTTTTTATCCTCTATTTGATTTCATCAGAAAAAAGCAAAATTCAGTTGAAACATTGTTGAAACACAACCTCTTCACACGCGTAGCTACTTTATGCCGACTGCACGAGCCAGGATTCGAACCCACGACCACCACATTGAAAGTCGTGTGCCTTACCACTCGGCTACAGCGGCTCAATTAAAACAAACCCCTTTATTTATTGACCGAGCGAGCGAAGCGCTTCCATTTTAGCTTGGTCAAAAATGCTTTCGCACGCTCGGTGGATTTTCGAATATTATCATCTCTAGGTACGAGTACGGGCGCGATTTTTAGCTTTGAACATTGTTCCGATTTTTTTATTTAAAAATGGGATTGCTCTTGGCCAGTATCTAGGACAGGAGGCAATGATGAGGCCGACGATGAAGCGTGCTCACCCAGAAGATGCCTATTCACTCGTGCCTTAAAAAGGCCTAGGTTATATGAACTCGGAAATTCAAACGCCGGCAGAGAATTCCAAACCTTACCTGAATTTTGCGCAATCAGTAATACCGAACTTCAATAAAATTGCCTTTTGCGCACTCGAAAATATGTAAAAATACGTAAATGAAATAATTCGTTTGTTATGGTTGATTGTTATTGTTATACCCAGCTGTTGAATGTATGATGTTCCTTTGGTTTGTTCGTATTGTTGATTCATGATTGTTTCGTATTTTATTAAAGTGAGTAAAAAACGTTAACTATAAGACAATAAAACAATGATTAATGTCTTGTCCCGACTTTTAAATTTACACGCAGAGGGCGTACAATGAACTTCGCGTCCAATACAACAATGCGTTCCGGGTGCTGATGGGGCTGCCGAGATGGTGTAGCGCGTCCGGTATGTTTGCCGAAGCACGGACGGATAACTTCGCGGCCGTGATGAGGAAGAGATGCGCCTCACTTCTGTCTCGTTTGCGCCGCAGCCCAATAACATCTTAAGCGTGTTTGCTTATCGCTGGGACAGTCCTATGTATGCCCGTTGGACGTCCATGCATGTTTTAATAAAAAAGCAAATTTAATTTAAGTTAATGAGGTACAAACACTATAATTTTATTCATTCACTATCAAATTCGTATGGACATGGTCTGAATTAAATTATTATTATTATTGTATGTCTTTACCCTGATCTCGGGACCATGGGGTCCCGGACTTTTGGAAGGCGTGCGTGGGGCCGAAGCCAACAGCGCAGAGGCCCTTTTAGACAATTTAATCTAAAAGCAAAGGGATACAATGTCACGTTACTTCGCCTTCCAAGTGAATTGAAAGGCGAGGTAAGCAGACTTGGTTGTGCCCTGTTTATTATTTATATAAATGACCTTCCAATGTCAATCAATGAATCGTGTGTTATGTTTGCGGATGACTTTTCCATATTGCTGCCTTATAAAAATAATACTAACCTCAATGAAAAACTGTATACCATTGTAAAGAATATAGTGAACTGGATGAATGATCATAGTTTAGAAATAAATTTTTCCAAAACGAAAATCATGAAATTTAGGCCTCATCGAAAACCGGATATAGACGTAAATTTCTCTTTCGATGGCACTAAGCTAGAATGTGTTCCTACGTTTCCACTTCTTGGCATAACAATCGACTCCCACATTAACTGGAAAGAACATGTACATAAAATTAAAACAAAACTTAGTCAGCGCATTTATGCGCTAAAGCAATTAAAAAAGACTACAAACTTACAGGCCGCTTTGTCAGCGTACTACGCCTTCGCTCACGCTTGGCTTTCCTATGGGATATTTTTATGGGGAAATAGTACTGATGCACCAGATTTACTTATCTTGCAGAAAAAATGCATCCGTGTATTAAAAAACATAAAAAATACTGTAAGCTGTAAACCTCACTTTAAGGACCTTGGGATTATAACTGTACCTTGCATTTATATACTGGAAGCGTGTAAATTTATAAAAAATAACCCGGAATTCTATTCTAAGATCGGAGATGCTCAACGTCGTTATGAATCTCGGTTCAAAAACAATTTAATACAAACCACATCAAGAATAGCGATGCACCAAAAGGGACCCTATTCCATGTCAATAAGGATCTTTAATAAATTACCTACAGATATAAAATATGAGCTTAAACAAAATAAATTTATTAAAAAATTAAAACAATTTCTTATAGATAAAGCATACTACACGATAAACGAATATTTACAAGATAAAAATAAATAGCTTTAAACAAAGAAGCATAATGAAAATATCTCTCTCTCTCTCTTCCACACCTTTTGAAATGTATACGAGTACTTACGTAAAACTATATTAGTATTGCTCAGAATATGGATATAACACGTAATTGTATAGGAAAAGCTTGTGTTGAGTTAATTAGTTGGTTAAATAATATTTATTTAAAATGTCGATGCATGGTAGATGAATATAATAATGTAAGTATTTAATTGTAATAGGTAAGCTACTATTGCAGTGCCCTAGCAGGGTTGTGTTGATACATTAAATTAGTGATAAGACCCCCTTTGTACACACAAAGCAATACTTGAATGATTAAATGATTAAATGTTTTTTTTTAAAAGAAGTTGAAAGTAAAATAAGTATAAAAAGGTAAAAGAAAATGCTCAAGGTCGGGGTAAGCTTTTATTTGGACAATTATTGTTATTAGGGCACTCACAGATTTCAGATTTAAAAAAAATAACTATGGAAGATTAAAAGGTCAAACACTGTAAATTTTAAGTAGGTAGCTCAAAAATTTGGAGCCTCGAGACAGAAGACTCGGCGCCTCGAGCAGATTGGTACGGCGACTCGAGTAAGTTGGCGCGTCGGCTTGAGTAAGTTGGCGCGTCGGCTTGAGTAAGTTGATACGACGGCTCGGGTTAGTTGGCACGACGGCTCGAGTTAGTTAGCACGACGGCTCGAGTTTGTTGGCACGACGGCTCAAGTAAGTAGGCACGACGGCTCGAGTAAGTAGGCACGGAGACTCGAGTAAGTAGGTACGGAAATTCGAGTAAGTAGGTACGGAGACTCGAGCACGGTGGCTCGGGAAGAATGGCTCGGCGTGTCGAGAAAGATGTCACGTTGTCTTTAGTAGGAGAAAGAGGGTTTACGTCGAAGTAAGTACGTGAGCACGAGGTCTTCTTGAAGTGCAGGGCCTGGCTGGGCCCTGCACTGTCCAAGTGCGACTTGACTGATGAAAAGTCGGCGAGAAACTGAATTGTCCTAGGCAATGTTCGGCTTTTATACTATTTCTTGCCGTTATTCGAGAATCCATAGTTCTAAATTTACAATTTCAAAATTTACAGGATACCAGTATACAATTTAGACGTAAAATGATTACAACCTTAGCTATAAATGAGTTTTGACAATGTCCGTTGTTATGTCGGTCGATAAGTAAACATATTGTGTTGAATGTTGGATGGGCTGGATAATGGGAGGAGACTAGCGGACACCTGCCGTGACAATCAGTCTCAATATTGTAAAAGGCAGGCGGTGACTCGCCAGCTCCCTGAGTGGGCCCCATATACAGTCGTACGCACAGTGCGACAGTGGGGCAATATCCCGTTGAGCGGCTGTAAGGTTGTCGAGAGGTGAGTCTGCGGTAGCCAGATCCCGGTAATCCGATCAGCAGGCCGCCGGCGTTATGACATTTTACACTTCTAACCTGGAGCATAGGTCTCGCTCTTCCGACTTCACTCTGGCCGGCCAATTAAGGCAAGCACAGAGGCTAGGGCCAGATGGAAAGGGCCCTCTGGAGATTAGGGGTCCGCGGTGTCGCCGCTCACCGTCAGCTTGCCACAAGCTGCCCCCGCGGGCTTATTATTATTATTATTTGTATGTCTTTACCTTATCTCGGGACCATAGGGTCCCGGACCTTTGGAAGGCGTACCTGGGGCCGAAGCCAACAGCGCAGAGGCCCTTTTAGACAATTTAATCTAAAAGCAAAGGGATACACATGGCGGATGCTATCCCCGCACGCACAATATGATACATCCAGAAATGGTCCCCGCCAGGTGCAAAGACTATTGCAGTGCATCACTGTGCTGCAATGGAAACTAAGGTCATGGGCTATTGTGTTGAATGTTGGATAGGCTGGATAATGGGCTATTGGACGAGACTATAGCGGACACCTGCCGTGACAATCAGTCTCAATATTGTAAAAGGCAGGCGGTGACTCGCCAGCTCGCTGAGTGGGCCCCATATACAGTCGTACGCACAGTGCGACAGTGGGGCAATATCCCGTTGAGCGGCTGTAAGGTTGTCGAGAGGTGAGTCTGCGGTAGCCAGATCCCGGTAATCCGATCAGCAGGCCGCCGGCGTTATGACATTTTACACTTCTAACCTGGAGCATAGGTCTCGCTCTTGCGACTCCACTCTGGCCGGCCAATTAAGGCAAGCACAGAGGCGAGGGCCAGATGGAAAGGGCCCTCTGGAGATTAGGGGGCCGCCGTGTCGCCACTCACCGTCAGCTCGCCACAAGCTGCCCCCGCGGGCAATTATTATTAAGGTTATATTCCGAATGTTAATGCTGATTTCCCTTAACTTAAGGAATTAGATCTGGTACTCGTATCTACAGGTCACATTTCTCAACCGATTGTCATAAAATGTATTTATTGCAGACAAAACATATACATCATTACAGTCGAAACCAAGGTACTGTAAAATTCAGGTTATAAAACACATAATTCACAAGGAGAAATACAGGTTACAATCAACTCTTGTCTATCACGTCACAGTACCGCAGACACGTTCCATACACAACCAACCATCGACTTGCAAACATAATATATCACATTCTGGTGCCCATGAAAGAGGAGAGTTCAACAGTAAAGTAAAACTCAACAAACCTCTGTTAACTACAACCTGTCAAAGTGACAGATAACGACAAACCAACTTTAACGGCTTGTTAACTAATAGAGGCTTGATGGACGTTTATGAATAAGGGGGTTAGAGCGCGTACAGCCGCCGACCAGCTTCTATGCGCCACAGTGCGTGTTATTGGGACTGCCAAAAGGTTGTGACTTCACGGTGTTAACGCTTTTACTGCCATCGACGCATGTGCGTTCACTTCTGCAAGTTCCTGCGGGGCGTGGCTGGCAGTGAATGTCTTAAGAGATTTTTTGGCAGAAATGGGATAGCATATTAAAATGTTAGAAAGAGCAATGGAGAGGGCTATGCTGGGAGTTTCTCTGCGTGATCTCATCAGAAATGAGGCCATCGTCGCGGATGTCCGCTGGATGCGGGTGGCGCAGGACCGGTCATTGTGGAAGTCTTTGCGGAAGGCCTATTGTCAGCAGTGGGCCGTCTTTCGGCTGACATGATGATTAAAATGTTATGAACAGGTTCAATCATTATAATGTTTTCTTTTGTCCATTGAGATTTTGCAAATTTGTTTTTTTTATACAGTAACAAAGAATTACGTAACGTGATAAACTTACGCTCCATAAATATGTCATTTTTTATTTGAAAAATAACATTTAGATCCACAATGAAAACGTTACGTAAACCCTCGGGAAAACTCTTCACGTTATCGTATATATAAGATAAAATCTATTCTGTCACTGTTATTACTATTAGTAATCTGTCACAGTTTACGTAGCAAATTGCACAAAATTACTTCATGATTTTGCCGTGTTAAATGCTACACGCCATTAAAGTAATTGCAAAAATATCTGGTTTAGAATCGCGGGAAGTCTCATAGTTATTATGTATAGCTTTGTTACGTTAATGTATGTTTTATAAACTATTCAATGTGGGCGGAAGTGACAAAATATTTAATGTGACAAGGGACTAAAATGTTTGCTTAATGGAATTAGGAGCGGTAATAAAAATATTGATGTTCCTCAATTTAGTGGAACGTTGCTCACACATAGAATCACTATGTTTAAAGTGTGTTGTGAGGAATAAGCTAGCAATATGTCAAAATCAAAAATCAATAGTACATTACTACAGAGGCTGGGACGAAAGGGGTTGCCGGCCGAAGACATATAGATATAGGATAGGGATAGGTCTGAGGCGGGCAACCCCATATTTCCCGCCGATGTATGTATAGTGCTTTTCTCAAACATGCAATGAAATACACAACAAAAAATCAAAGTTTTATTTTTAATACGCATAGTGGCAGAATGTTATGATGCCTGTGCCACAAATTTATGTGGAATGGAAATTAAAAAAGAGGACTTTGCCGGCCTAGGCCTGCAAGATTTGTATGAAATTCCATTAAGACCTCTTGTCCTAGCCGCACCTGAAACGTCACCCTTCGCAGCCTATTACGTATAAGGAACATAACATCAATATTTCATTGCATGTTTGAGAAAAATATATTTATTTACCATAAAAGTACACAAACAAGAAACACATTGCAGTGATCCCCACACTAGGTATAGCCTGTCTCGTGGTGGGTGTGTCTGCCTGGGTCGATCACTTGATGGTTCCATCGGAAGATCAGCGCTGGTAATCGCGCCAGCAACACGCTGAGATGGAACCATTTCGTGCAATACCCATTGTCACTGTTTTTATTTTCTATTTTTCTTTTGTTGTATTGTATTGTCACGAATAAATGTTTTCTATTCTATTCTATTCTATCTAGATCTTTGGAATTACCAGAATGTTGCAGCTCTTAATTTAATAGATAACAAAGAAGAAGAAGAGATAAGTTTAAATGTTTTACAAATAAACATATATGTAACTATAATTATTTATAACTTTAACTATTTTCATACGGCAGGATTTCGGGGAAAATCGGACATTAACATTGGAGATAAGGGCTAACCCCCTTATTCATAAAACTCAACAAACCTCTGTTAACTAAAAATTGTTTTGTCCCTTTCTCACAAACATAAATGTCAAATAAGGACGAACCAACTTTAGCGGCTTGTTAACTAATAGAGGCTTGATGGACGTTTATGAATAAGGGGGTAAGAGTGTAGTATGTGTATGTATGGGTGTGTAGGCATGAGTGTGGAAGTGAAGGTTTTATTTTGTGTATAAGCAACTGCAGAGATAAAAATAAAAATAACTGACACTGCAATTATAACACATTCCCCGTCTTTAAACATTATTAGTTATTGTTAAATTATAAAATTAGTTATATTTGGTAAATGTAATGTTATTTGATATCAATGGAATTATTTGTATTGTACAGATACAATTGTAATTGTCATCATCATCCTAGCGTTATCGTACAGTTGCATCCTGAAGGATGCCCAGGTTCCGCTACCTAATCTCAAGAATTGGCATAGTTCTTGGGATTAGGTAGCGGAATCCTTCAAGCACTAGTTTTTACACGAAAGCTATGGCCATCTCACCTTCCTACCCAAGACGGAAACTAGACCTTATTGGGATTAGGCTTGACAAGGGGAGCGGGCATCTTGACTGTTAGAAATTGTCAAACCGCCCTAAGGCCCTCTAACTTGGCTTATATACAGCCATATGGTCATAGAGAGCAGCTGGGATTGATTTACTTGGAGGTCATAACTTTATCAAAATTACTCCCAATCGAAAAAATATATTTTTTTTTGGACACAAGAGGAAGCGTCCTTTAAAATTTTTGCTCCTATTACAGATCTGTATAAATTGTCGTTTAGTATCCCTAACACAAGCCTTATTGAGTTTACTATGGGACTAGTTCGATTTGTGTAAAGTTGTCCCCTAATATTTATTTATTTTACAGTACATATGGTGCTACTTTACCGCACGAGTGCGGTAATCAGCAGATTATGTGCATATGTCGAAACTTTAAAGAGCCATATGTACTGTAAAACGTTGTACGATACACGTGCGAATAACGCACGTGGTAATTCGCAACTCGTGCCGATGTAAAACACTCCCTTTGGTCGTGTTTTAATTTATCACCACTCGTTGCGAATGTCCTGTTCTCTGCACTTGTATCGTAATGTACTATTATTCTACTATGTTGGCGAATTTTTGAATAAAAATTTCTTTTGGTGGTATTTTTATTGACGATTTTTGAATAGAATTAATAGTTTTTTTTTTCTACTTATGTATAGGGTGTAGCTAGTAACAGGAGCAAACATTTTAAAGGACGCTTCTGCCGTAACCACATAGGCCTCCTCCATATTCACGGGGGGTATATGCCATAATCGCCACGCTTGGCATGCGGGTTGGTCTGCCGTAACAAAATATTGTAATTATATATTTCATTTCGGAGGAATATTGATCTAAAGTTATGTTATCTTGGCACCACGAGATTATAGCGCGGCATGGAATGCACAGTTTCAGGTAGCGTCAATTTGTGAGCTATAATCGTTTTTGAATTTTTGGTTTTAAATGATGGGTATTTTAGTGATTTTGATATTTTGTTTCGAATTATTAGTGTTTTTAAAATGAAGAGTTATAAAATCACACCGTTTATTTTTCGCTTCTGTTACAAGCCACACAAGTTTTTTAGTTGTGACTTTTTGTCTACATATTTTTTCTTAGGCTGGGTTCACAGACCACTTAAAGTGGTCAGTGGCTGGGTTGCACCAAACTGTCTGTAATCGTAAGCTGAGTTCGTTAAAATTTAAATGAATGGAAAGTTTGACAAGTTTCTATGGGAACAGACAGAGATCGTAAGTCGGTGCAACCCGGCCTTAGACTTCGATTTATAAGCAGACAGGTTCCTCTTGAAAATTTAACTTCATAATATGCGCTATCTAGTCCCTTCGGATATACATGCGTTTATTTATTATGATCGGAACTGATATTATTTGGCAACGGAAATCTTAGAGAATGATATGGAACGCTCCAGATCGATAAAAGTTACGTAATATCTGACATTCACAACATCACAATATGACCAAAGGTCAACCACCGGCACATTTTGCTCTTACTACTGAACCTTGCTCTTGAATTTCTATCAACTACAACATCACATTCTAATTCAAACTTTATACCGTTAGAACAAAGTCGCAATTCTAACAAACTGATAGTTAATGAGCATGCTAGATTGCTTTGACGGCAGTTTAAACCTAATATAGATTATGAATAGAGATGAGAATGCTATTGATAAGATTATAAGTCTATTTGCGTACTAGACTCAGTCTAAGACGAGTTTGGCACTGAATTCAACCGTGTTGTCCAAGTTGTGTACGGAAGAGTACGAATTAATGTATGTTGTAATCAATCGGGTTGACGACAAATTTTAAAATGTAGTGCATAATTTTGGGATTTTTTTGTTTACACAAGCTTTTCTTTAACTTCCATTGCACTGTTAGTATGTAAGTTGTCATCATAATTTGCAATCCTTTTTCAGCCACTTGCCGGTATCCCACTGAGCTGAAATTCGGCATACTTATGTAAGTTGGGTGACAATACAATATTATGGTACCACCGAACTGATCTGGTGATGGAGACAGAAGGTGGCAAATGAAACTCAACCTATTGTTTTTGGGCTCATTCGAACCGTCTCAGCGATTTGGTGATTGTAGAAAAAAGTACAGTCGGCAATTAAAACTAGTACCTACCAAAAAGGTTTTCATTTGACAGAAACTTATTATGCCCAGTCATGTTTAAGATTTATTTTGATATATAAAATAATTTTCTCCAACTTATTAATTTTTTTAGGTTTCTAGTTTATGACGGTTCATTAAAAAAACGCAAGAATGGCATGAAAGTATAAACATTGCGGGTCACCTAGGTATGAGTTAAATCGATCTATAACTAAACCCCGCAATGTAATAAAGTATACAAGTCATAATTCATAATAAATGACAATGAAAATTCAGTAATTGGCGATGTCACGAAATGGACCCAGCTCGGAATGAGGATAATAATAAAGTATAGATAGATGTGGAACAATACAAGGATTTTGAGCTCTATGCCCTATACATAAGGTCCTAATTGTACTTACTTATATGAAATGTACCGAGTACATAGCTCATGCCTGGTACCTGCCGCTCCAACTTCCAAGACTGCTTCAGAACACTAACTGAATTTCATAATTGATTATGAAAGTTATTACGAATCTGCTCGTGAATGTGGGTTCGTACCCGTATATATATATAATATGATTTGATATTTAAAAGTAGCTTTTCAGTGAAAAAAAAACATCGTGAGGAAAACGGTCTAAACCCAAAAATATAATAATACAATAATAAAATTCATTGAAAACCTTATTGCTAGTATTAACATTAATACATAGTTCACACATTATTTCTGTTGCCTGAACTAAATTGATCCTGTATCTCAGGCAAAGAGAAAATATAGTAATGAATGCAATTTGAGTACATGAAAGGCACCTGATATATATTAAAAACCGGCCAAGCCACGAAGGGTTCCTACCGCACGATCTATAAAAAAGTCCGACTCGCACTTGGCAGGTTTTTAATATTTGTTGTTATAGCAGCAAATAAAAATCTGTGCAAATTTCAACTGTCTAGCTGTTACGGTTCTTGAGATCTAGCTCGGTGAGTGGTAGCCATGAAAAAGGGCTAAAATATCACGTTTTTTGTATGGGAGCCCCCCTTAATAATTATTATCGGCCACAGAAATACACAATCTGTGAAAATTTCAACTGTCTAGCTATTACGGTTCTTGAGATACAGCCTGGTGACAGACGGATGGACGGACGGACAGCGAAGTCTTAGTAATAGGGTCCCGTTTTTACACTTTGGGTACGGAACCCTAAAAAAGGTCTTGTTGGTTGGGCGATGTGCTAGCAACTAATATCAGTAATATCACATTTTTTTCATCGTCAACCTGTTGCGATTAAAACAAGTACATTTTGTTCAAAATCTGTTTTTGGTTCATTAGAATCCCTTTGTAAAAACACACAAAAGTAGATACATTGCTTTTCGGTTTTACAGTTATTTCTTAAAAACTCAAAATAACTAGTAACCCAATATAAATTAAAGTATCTCGTTTGTCACTGACATACTTATCTCAATGACAAACAAGCAAAAAAACAAGCCACTTAAATTAGTTGCTGGTAATACCGACGTCCAATAAAATCTAAAACTCGATCGATACTTGTTTCTACCGTAGTAACAGTCCATTTTTCATTAAATAAGTATATTATTATGAAAGAAAAGGGAAATTTAAGCTCAAAAATGTTACTTAAATAGTTATTTTGTGATTGAGATTAACTCTCTGTTTATTATGTTAAGGAAATGTATAAATAATTTAAGGTAAAATGTATATTAATAGTTACAAAATTGTGTTAGAAGTCATATATAGAGTGTAATTTATCATAACATCCAAAATGATTTATTTAATTACTTGTAAACTAATTTATGCACTTATTAATGAAACGAATGTTGCAGTGCCCTGCAGGATTTCATGGCAGATCATTTATACTTTTTACCAACTACTGTACCCATGAAAAGCAATAAATATTACTGATTACTAACACTGTTCGACAGAGACAACAACAAAAAGTATATAGTTTTCCAAATTGCTAAACTAAAAACAATTTTCAACTGTATAGATAAATATTAGGGGATTTTTTTTACACAAATCGAACTAGTCCCATAGTAAACTCAATAAGGCTTGTGTTTTGGGTACTAGACGACGATATATTTAATAGATATATACTTATATACATAGAAGACATCCAAGTCTCAAGAACAAATGTTACTGCTCACCACAGAAACAAATGCCCTTACCGGGATTTGAACCCGGGACCTCTAGCTTCGGAGGCAGTGTCACTACCAACTAGGCTAAACAGGCCGACAACGTGACGTAAAAACCTACTTTTTTGCCAAGTGGTGACGTAAAATTGTGTACAAAACACGGGTCGTAAAACAGAATGCCCTCTCTCGCATATTTATGACCCTCGCCTGCGGCTCGGGCCTCAAACATCTGCGATATCGGCCTTTCTTTGTTTTACAACCCTTCTAGTTCTTAGTTATTTATTCAATAAACAATATACATTGCATTTGAAATAATTGTGTCATAAATATTAAAAGAATAAAAATTGCTAATAATTAATAATAAACAAGTCATGAGTGAAAATATCTCTAAAAAAGTCTACAAAGTAAGTGCATAAGTTATAACAAAGAAAAAATCAATAATAAGAAATTATAAACAATGTCAACCATGTTATTTAAGTATATATATTAATGAATTTAGTTACTAGATATCAATCTGATATTTCTTTTACGTATATAGTAATGATGATATTACAGTTTTCACAATTATACCCAATTACCTGTTAAAAATCTTCAACTGTATAAAAACACTTCCGCAGCAAAAATGCTTTTAGCTTATTTTTGAACAAATTTTTACTTAAAATTGACTTCAACTCTACCGGCAACTTATTATAGAGGTTTACTGCTCGGTAGCCGGCCGAGTGTTATCTATCGTAAATAGCTATTCTTATACAAGGGTGCAATGTTGTATTATACCCGGGAGTGTGGAATTGAAACACGAGCCAGCGTTCGCTCGTGGTTCTAAAATAGAATCCTGAGCGTAGCGAGTGTTTCAACACACGAGAAGTAACATACAACTTTGCACCCGTGTGTAACACAAAACTTTTCACCTCACTATAGCGAGGAAAGTGCGACATGCAAAAAAACACAGTTCCACAGGCATGATGTTCATCACTGGAATCACTGTTTTTTTTACGATATTATAACAGAAAACTCTGGAACTTGTGTATATTTACGTGAGTCGGAGTCGGTGAGTGTATGTGTTTTCGACTTAAGGCGCAGGGTAGGGCAAGCTATTTTCCATACAAAGTTTGTGCAAGTTTTTTGCGTTAGTTTTGGCACTACAACATTAAATTTTATTTTTTGTTGGTACATATTGGATATACGCAGAACTTGATGTTGAAATTTAGCATTATTTCAAAAAAAATAGAAATTAAAAAATACAAAAAATAATTAAAATTAAAAAAGAAAAGCATCAAGACATAGTTAACAAAAAAATAAGCATATGGACCAAAATTAGTAACTGGAGTGCAAACACAAACGAAGAAAAACTTGCACAAAGTTTGTATGGAAAGAGCTTGCCCACCCCTTCGCCTTAAAATCATTAAATAAAGCTGAATTTGATAGCTTTTTATTAAATTCTCAAACCCTTTATTTAATGATAATTGATATCTCGAAATTGAGGGAGGCCTATGTCCAGCAATGGACGTCTTAGGGCTGATATGGTGGTGGTGGTGGTGGATATCAAACGAACCATTATTATGAGCGTTTTACGTTTTGTTATCTGTCAAAAGCTACTCAAACACGCTCCAAGTTACTTTTAAGTTATATTAATTACTTTCCCCACTAGTGGATAAAATGCGTTTTACCCGCTTGTTTCAAAGGATATAAGACGGTTTTTCGAGCTAGTGAGGGGAAAATCTTTAAATATTCAGCATCCTGTATACTTTAAAAAACTTTTTATTTCGTCGCGGGGAAAATCCGCTTTGGATACCACCACACCGCGGGGACAGTGCGGGGATTATGTCGGACTTGCACCGACTACAAACTCCCGATGGTCCTCCTTAACTATTTTCGGACGCCACTAGTCTTCAATTTGTTAAAACCTCCTTGTGTTTTTAATTTTGAGCAGCTCTTTTTGGAACTACAGGAGTAATTTCATATGTTAACAAAGAAAATTGTCGGAACACTTCAACTTATTTTATCTTAAGAGGGCGCAGTACGCTCGGTTCTCCATACAAACGTATTTACGGTCTCATTTTAAAACGCCATGCTAGAATAACATGAAACTTTCTATACACAATGGGTTTCGGCATATCCAGGTCGAAAATTAGTTTCTGTTGCTAGAAATTGTAAAGGAAAAAACATACAGCGGTTTTTTGAGTTTTTTGCGGCTTGTATGAAAACCATAATTAATCGCTGTATTTTTTCTCCATTATAATTTCAAGCGATATAAACTAATTTCCGACCTAGATATGCCGAATCCCATTGTGTATACAAAGTTTCACGTTATTCTAGCATGGCGTTTTAAAATGAGAGCGTAAATACGTTTGTATGGAGAACCAAACGTACTGCGCACTCTTAAAATGGACGCTATTTGACCATAGAAAAGTCACAACGTCACTATTACTAGTTGAAATTTTCCTACCAACGTGGCTGTATTGGTAATTACTAACGAAATAATTATAGCATACTTTATGTTTGGGTTTTATTTTATATTGATAGTTATTGACCAGGCGAGCGAAGCGTCTCCGTTTCAGCTTTCGACAAAAATTCTTTCGTATGTCCGGATGTACAGGTCGCATTTCTCAACCGATTCTCGTGAAATTTTGTAAGCAGGTTCGATAACATAGAATTTTATGTCGAATCTGAGTCAGGAAATTTTTAAATTTGAAAAAAAAAATGTGAGGTCTACAGCTCGGAGAGCTACTAGTTCTATTTAGTGACGAAAATGAATAGGTATGCATCGTAAGAAGTATCCATCCATACTATACTATATATTCTTATTCTTCCATCTACTTCTTGACTTATCATTTCTTCACAAACTACTCCCTTCCAAAATCGACTCGCCTGAAATCCTGTCTCTAGTTACGTTTAACACACCCCGGTTTAGGTCCCGTGCTCCTAAAACTTTTGCGCTTCAAGTGTATAGGAACAATACTTCTTTTTACAATCCCATTGTAAGAATGTGTCGTCAATATAATGACCTGGTATTGAAACATAATGATATTGACATATTTGACTCGCGACTTGCGATTTTCAGGAGGCAGATAGTCACAGTTCTTGGTCAAAGTACTCAGCCGCTTAAATCAGCTTAAATCAGCTTAAATTGGTTTATTGATTGATTTGTATTTCTTTTTTAGTCATGTGTCTACTCAATTATCTGTTAGTAGCTTGCTCAAATATATATTATATTATATTTATGTACTTATATGTATCTAGTTTAGTGTAGTTTTAGTTTTACGCTCGCTGTTACTTTTAATCATGCTGTGCATACATATTTTGGATAGCATTCAAATCAATACCTGCGAACTATGTTATTTTTCTGTCAATGAATGTTGTCTGTTTTGTGTGCCTATTAAATAAATAAATAAATATATACTATATTATACTATATCCATACTATCCAAACTAATATTATAAATGCGAAAGTAAATCTTTCAGTCTGTCTGTCTGTTACCTCTTCACGCTTAAGGTGCCTTTCCCCCAGAGATGTGCTATGCAACTATGCTGCGAGGATGTACAACCTACGCTACTAAACCCGTTTCCACCAGTGCTATGCTATGTGGACCAATGAATATGATTAGCCTATGTCCAGCAGTGGACGTCCTAGGGCTGATATGGTGGTGGTGGTGGAATATGATTGGTGGATTCCAACGCATCCATTGCAACGTAGCATAACACATCTCTGGTGGAAAGACACCCTCAGCGCAGGCGCAGGCGGTTTACCGCTAAACCGATTTAGATGGAATTTGATATAGAGATAGTTTGAGTCCCGGGAAATGACATAGGATAGTCTTTATTTCTTTATTTATTCGGGAAACTAAGAGGCATTAAACAATACATTGAGTTAATCATAATAAACATGCATAAGCCAAACAGTTTCCACTACTGGTTAAATAACAATTCTGTTGCTCAGACCAAAATAACAAAACTCTAAATGAAGTACATTAACACTAGATCATGCTAAGAATTTAAAACTAAAATGTGATACGAGAAAATTATACCTACATAATAATTAATGATATAAGAAGTTTAAGAACCTACAGTTCACTTATAAAGGCAAACACCTATATTGTTTTTTTTTTAATTTTTCTTTCTTTTTCGGAAATCATTCCTTAGGGGGTGAAAAGGGGGTTATAGGTTTATTTCCAGAAAAGGCATTTAAGAGTACAAGAATTGCAGAAAAAAACAAAAACATATTAGCCACCACATGTTGCCGACTTGCGAAATCGTCAAAAACTACGTCAATTGTAGGGCCAGAAGTATACAATAAAGTACCCGATGACATAAAAAATATTAATAGTGATCCATCCTTTTATAACAAATTGAAAATATGGCTTACCGCCCAGGCGTTTTATAATATGTCAGAATTTTATAAGTCCAATGACAATTTAATGTAAAACATTCTATTTCTATTTTATTCATAATGATTTTCGTAATGTAAGCTGTGACAGACTTTAATTATTTAATAATATTGACATGTAAAATTTTATATTTTATCAATAAATTGAGTATGAGTATGAGTATATGGGCGAGCGATATTTAAGCCTGCGCCTACAACAATCTAATAGCAACTATTTTTAAATTATAACGAGTTGCACGCGGACACGGAGTCGCGGACAAACGCTAGTTTAATATAATTTACAGTACATATAGTGCTACTTTACCGCACGAGTGCGGTAATCAGCAGATTACGTGCATATGTCGAAACTTTAAAGAGCCATATGCACTGTAAAACGTTGTACGATACACGTGCGAATAGGTAATTCGCAACTCGTGTCGATTTAAAACATTCCCTTCGGTCGTGTTTTAATTTATCACCACTCGTTGCGAATTCCCTATTTTCTGCACTTGTATCGTAAAGTACTATTACGGTTGTATGTCCGAAACATGATACAACCCGCTTTTTTCGTATATTTAAATAGTTATTCTGCTATGGTGAGCGAATGCGAATCCAAAAACTCAAAGATCATAAAAATCGGTCTTACTGTTTTTGGGCTATAAATAGTGTAACTAACACAACTCTATTATGTTGCCATCTAAAATATACTGGTGGTAAGTTGTCAGTTGGGAGGGGGTTAGTGAGGGTGGTAGAAATCGATCGTGACCTTGCTTTTGGGCCGGTGCTTCAATTTTAACTCACGGCGTAGATCTAAGTGTAGAGGTCGGCTGCTTTTTGAAAATATTAGTCGTGTACGTCGAGCTGTGCAGTGTGTAAAATATACATGTAAATAAGAAACAAACTAACATTGCGATAATAAAACCCATTTTAAAACAAACGAACATTGCGACAATAAAACCCATTTTCATCTTAAAAAGTTGAAAAACTTCTGACATCTCCTTTTCAAAGTTCAATATCTCAAGAACGTCAGAACCGATTGTTAACCGACTTCAAAAAAGGAGGAGATTCTCAATTCGTCGGAATATTTTTTTTTATGTATCTTCACCGATTACTCGGAGACTAGTGGACCGATTTGAAAAAATATTTTTTAGTTTGAAAGGGTGTGTTTTCTAGTTGGTCCCATTGTCACCAAGTCTGGATCCGATGACGGGATCTTGGAAAAATCGAAGGAACTCCTCAAATTATGAACCAAGAGGATGGGGTAAGGCAAAAAATAAGGTATTCAAATTACCAGCAGGAGGGGGTCTGGCAAAGTTTGGAGTCGGTGTTTATTGTTAAAAAATTACTTGTTATGAAACATACCTAAGAACCATTGCTGGATGACCTGCTTTCAAATAAAGAAAACCGTATTCAAATCGGTTCACCCTTTTAAGAGCTACGATGCCACAGACTGACACATACACAGATACACGTTAAACTTACGTCGCGGGTTGGATTTTTAGCTTCATCATCCAAGTCATCATCCTCCTAGCGTTATTCCCAGTACAGTTGCATCCTGAAGGATGCCTGGGGTCCGCTACCTAATCCCAAGAATTAGCGTAGATACTAGTTTTTACGGAAGCGACTGCCATTCTGATCTTCCGACCCAAGGGGAAAACTATAGACTTTATTGGGATTAGGCTTGTCAAGTGACCTGGGATAACGCTAGGATAATGATAACTGGCAATGTATTTTTAGAAAAGTCAACAATCGCTTACTGCATCATACACCACACGAGCTGCCCGTAGCATGCTTTTTTTCTATACTGCGTAATCATCACCCGGTAGGTTCCGTTTGGTTCCAGTGGTATAACCGGAGAAAAAGCTAGGAGATGATACCGCGTCTTCATCCTCCTAGCTTTTTCTCCGTATACACCCTAAAGAACCCCGAGGCGGTTTAACACCTAATCTCAAGATTTGGCGTGCATACACACATAAACTTATGCCTATATTTCCAAAAGGGGTAGGCAGTGCACACGAACATTAATTTCAGTGCCACTTTTAGCGTAGCTTTATAGATGGAGAAAATGTGATATTGCAGGGACAGGTTGCTAGCCCATCGCCCACAACACACTTCAACCTGGTTCCCATAGTCGACTCTTACGATACCCAAGGGAAGAAACTACCCCCTTTCTTGCTATTCTAATCCGGCACCACTCGGGGCAGGGACATGAGCGTGGGTACTATGAAAGTGACTTTTGGGGCCTGGGGAAATGTATTAACGCATCCCGCCTAGCCGCGGAACTAGGACAGGTATAACGGACTCCTGAGAACTGGGTTACCACAAGGGTAGGCCCGTCACGCAGCATAAGTGGCGGCGACACGGGATCACCAAGGCACAAACCACCTTTGCCGTAAATATATCATAATTGATCCCTTGAAACACAATCTACTATTTCTACTTTTCATTTGTTTACAGGAAAGTAGCGAACCTATTTTATAAGACCCTTACCGCTCTTTTACTGCTACATACAACTGTATCATCACAAGAAATAATAATATTACAGTTCATTTATTCATTCCATCACAAAGTATCACGTTTACAGTTAAAGACAAAGGTATAGATAGATACAAAACTTGTGCGGTGGAGATTGGTGCCTGAACTAGAGGAACCTGTAATTCAGGTCACCAGGTCTCCAAACCCCAGATGTCTATAGATACAGCTATGATGACAATTAAACGAATGAGTAAAATAGTAGCAAAAGCAAAGTAAAACGAAAAATTATAACGAAAAAAAATCACTCAATCTTAATAGGTTAGATGTAGGTGCATATGCTACCGAGACCTATCTCAGAAAAGGCTACATTGATATACTTCTTTTTACTAGAATACCTTACTCAATATTACGGTTTCTCATTTCTCAAGCCATTTAGATTCTCGAGTTTCGAGAAATCTCGAGCCCAAAGTCTCGAGTCCCTATATATAAATATCGATTGAGATATTTTTTATGATCGAATTCAACTGATTAAATGGGACCAGAATCAGAACTAAGACGTTTCAAAGGGTCAGACAGATCGCTTTGTCTCGCTCCAATCTATGCCGCTTCTATGGCCGCTGCTCGCCGCCGCCGCCGCCGCGTGGTATCGCCGGTATCGTGTCCAAGCCGTAGGTGAAGAGGCGCGATTGACTTCAGTCCGCACTTTATGTTCGGAATTCGAGAATTCTTGAGTTCCATGCATTTTTTTCTCGTCTCGAATGAAGCCAAAATTCTCGAGTTGTCTCGAGTTCGAGACAACTCGAGAAGAAACCCTACTCAATATACTTAGTACTCGTACCGTACACAGCTAAAATGTTAGTGATTTAGGTTAAGGATGCCTTTCCACCAGAGCTATGCTATGCGAACCAATGAATATTATTGGTGGATTCAAACGAATGGCTGAGATACGCGTCATACTCGTGATCGGGTGCTGTTTGTGGAGTCCGGTCTGTTCATGCTTGCAAGGGCATAATAAATACCTTAATACTAGTGTTATTTTATTGGGGATTGACGAGAGACATCATCCTGTTCTGGATTAGTTTTATTGTTATTGACGCTTAGAGACCTTATACATCTCTAACAATATTAAATTACTTAGTGCTATTTTCATTCACTACTTATTTTAATTTAGACTATTAGAGACGATGTACATCTCTAAGGACTTAGGAATAATGGACGCTCAGAGACCATATACATCTCTGAGATATTAAATTTGTATTATATACTTGTGTGTATTCGGACAGAGACCGTATATATACGTCCCTAATATTACCTTTTCTTATATAATGTATTGTAAGTTTATTTTAATTGAATATTGTAAGTAACTAAATCAGTAATGTTTAAAATCATTTAAAAAGTTTAAAAAGGGCCAGGTCAGAAGTACCCGCAACCGACGAGCATGTATGAGAAGATGTATGGATTTGATTGAAGCGAAAGAAGTATGTAAGGACCGTAGTTTGGTCTCTGCCTACCTTATTATTATTGTCTATTTTTTTAGTTGTACAATTCATGTTTTGAAATCATAACTATTATTAATGTCAATTTATTTAATTGTATGATTCATGTGTTGACTTGTAACAGTGCCCTTGTGGCCCATTTGCAGAATAAATTTTTGATTTTGATTTTGCATCCATAGCAACTTAGCATTGAAATTGAAATTTGAAATCATTTATTGCATATCACATAGCAGGTACAGATGTTCTTAAATATTAAGTAGCTGTTCATGTGATGCCCTGTTACGAGCCCTCATATACTTATAGTTACACATAGGGCAACATACTTATCTAATCCAAAATTGTACAAATTGTTTAATTTATTAATTAAAATTTTGCACAATACCAACCAAGCATGCACAATACCAATTTATAGCATAGCACATCTCTGGTGGAAAGTCACCCTAAGGTACAATGGAACCTACGTGAGTGATTAAATGTTCCTTAAACAATAAAGAGAAAACAAACTATATTTTATCATCATCATCATATCAGACATAAAGTCTGAGATGGAATTAGAGATCAAAAATGTAAACAAGCAACTGTGAATCTGACATGACTTTCCTTTTTAAAACCTCTTGTCATTACCAGTAGCATAAATCATATCTCCATATATTTTATTAATAGAACACCAATACGTTATTAAAAACGCTATTTAATTCCGAATAATTATTACGTATTAAATCATATTTATTTCGCTTAAATTTTGAACGCGGTAATTTTTTTCAAGTATTCCTTATGATTTTCAATTACCCACTGCATACGTTAATTTTTTTATGGTAGCAACTCACTTGTTTACATTTTTGATCTCTAAATCTATCACCGATTTTAGGTACGTATCCCCTAAAAAGTGCCACAATGACTTGTCCTACGCCATCCGCATCCAGCGGACTCCCGCGAACATCAGCAGATCATCAGTCTCAGTGGGAATTGTTTTTAGGATATAGACTATACCTACTTTAAGATAAAATTTGGCGTAAGTTTTTTATTTATTAATTATAAAAGTTTCTTTCGTTTGTCTACGTCTGTTTTTTCCAATAAATAAAATAAAATCAGTCCAAAACGATTGTTTATCCTGTGGGCAATTGCATACTTTATTTGCATACCTTGTTTTCAGTGATATATCATGTATAGACACTATGTAGATGACAGCTGTATGAATGGCGACACAACTGGCACAGAACAGAATAATAAACATTATTTGTTTACACCTTGGGTATTCATTTCTTTAATGCATATAACTGCGTGTAAAATATTCATTACTATAACATATTCATTAAACCAGTATCAGTCAGTATATAAATCATGTAAACAAATCACATCTGAAAAGGTTCTTTAATGGGACAACTTCACGTTCGAGACTTCGGAAGTTGATCTCGTTACAAAATACTTCAGACTATTTAGGTCTTTTATATGTAAAATCTGTAGAAACATTCTTATGATAAAATATTGGGGTCTCTGTCCAGAATATATTTTTATATATATTTAACTATATATTTTATTTATTTATTAATTAGTACTAACAGTTTTACCTTACGTACTAACTTATAACTAATAATAGATTAAAATAATGTGAATTAAACAATTTTATCAAAATATAAATAATAGGAACTAAAATAAATATATAAATCATTAATAAAAAGATTGGTCATCATTTTAAAAAATAGTACTGGTGGTTACTATTGACTGCAAATAGTGACTCGATGCGGCTTAAAAACGATTCTCAGACGTGAAAAAGATATCAAGTTGGCTGTCGCTGGTTAATATGCTGTTAAGCAAGTTTAGCGCCCGGTGTAGGGGGGAAAGAGGCGAGTGCGCGTGTGCGGGCCCGCGGGATTTATGCCTTTTGTCGTCGAGACCCTTGGCCCTTGGGTTCCCAGAGCTTATTTTGTTTTCAAAGAGGTGACCAAGAGATTGTTCCCTGATACTCCCCGCTAGCGAGAGGAATTTCCTCCCATGGACGCTTTGGTTGTGGGATATGGAATGCCGAGGTTTTCCCGAGAGACTACAGTGTAGGGGGTTTTTCAACGAAGAGACGTAAAAAAATTAAAAGGGTGCCAACGGGCATGTGATCCCACTGGAGTTGCAGGTGTCTACAGGCTGCGGTTACCGCTTACCAGGTGGACCTTACGCTATTTGCCACACCTACTCAATATATAAAAAAAAATACATTTTTCACGTATCAAATCATTTTGTTAAGTCTTTTTTATTGCTGCGAGTTTTGAAGGAAATACAGAGAGGTCGCTATTAGTAGCCGCTCAGAATACAAGGCAAAGATTTGCTGTGGTCACGAGTAGTCTGGATGGCCTAGTGGTAACGCTGGTCCGGAAAACCAGAGGTACGGGATAATTTCCCGTCTAAGGCTGCGTGCGAGATCAAGGCCAATAACCTTCTATAGACTAGTAAAGGCGAAAAAGTCTTTCTTGGGAAATTGTATTAAATTCTACAATAAAATTCCAAAACACGTTACTGAACTTCTAAATTCTAAATTCAAATCTGTAGTAAAACAAACACTTATTTCAAAAGCATATTATAAGGTAAACGATTACATCATGGACAGGGATGTTTGGCAGTGAGTGTCATGCACGGCCAATCTATCGCGAAAATAGGTTTTCTACTGTAGCTTGTTATTTTTGTAGTAACTGAGACTGTAATTTTATATTTAACTATACAATGTATATTGTTTTCAAAAAATGACACCTCGCCGAGTTTCTTACGCCGGTTCTTCTCGTGGCAGAGGTTTATTTTTCCGAACCGGTGGTAGTTTATTGACGTTCACAGGTGCATGTAATATGCCTAATTTGAAGAATAAACTACTTTTACTTTTTTTTTACTTTTAAGGTTAATTTTTATCTGTATTTGTTCTCTGTTTCAAATAACTAAACTACTCCTACCTACATTATTTAGTACAGTCAACAGCAAAAGTAGATGATAATTTTAGTACGTTGTCACTTTCACTACTACGACGCATCCCACCTGTCACAGTATTGTTACGTTAGTGCGAAAAATGACTAAAACGATCATCAACATTTGCTGTTGATTGTACTTGGGTAAGATAGTAAAATCGACATGTAACAATGACCAGTGTTATTATTATTATTATGTTCTCGTACAGCCAGTGAGCATGAAATCAATTTAGATTTCAGTGATACCGTGAATCCCGGCTTGCTGCTGTTCTGAAAACGTGATACTGCCTTTTATGTGGCTAACAACCGTTTGGACCACCTAAGGGTAAACAACCGTGGCAGATGTTAGTTGTGTAGTAGTAATCTCTTTATTGTACTATCCTAAAATCTCAACAGAATACGATTTACAAAGGGCGTTTTTTTAGGGTTAAGTTGTAAACAAGGGCAGAGATACCAAAGCATTTTTGCCGAAGCTGAAACGGAGATGCTTCGCGCTCTTTCGGACAAATAAGTTTTATACAGGGTGTGGCCTGTAATAGGAGCAAAAAATTAAACGGTACACTATTGAGCTCTCCAGCAATTATTACCAATTGGTTTTAACAGAAAAAAAATTTTTTTTTCGCAATTATAGCTTCGCAAACTATACCTTAAAATTATCCATTTACCAGATAGACTATTGGAATCACTTTTTAAAGTTTATTTTGATACGTTTATTTGTCAAAATAATTGGTTATTTGACAATGTTTTGGAGAACACCGTAAATAAATTAAATTTCATACGAAAACTGCTGCTGCTGCTGCTGTATGCCTTTTATCAGTCAATAGAAGTAACTTTCTTCGAGCCCGGCTCTAAATACTCCTGATTAGTCTTTATGGGCAAAATTACCTTTTATGAACACACAATTAAGAGCTAAAAACCCGCCATAAATACTAATCAAAAATAGTTACTCACTAATGAGCCACTGGAAGAGAAGCAAGAGAATCTCTGATGAAATTTTTCGTGTCTCGCGGGGTCATTATCTAGGTGTAGCCGACGCAATAAATGGCATCTATCATAAAATATTGGAATGCAGTTTAAATAATACCTATGTATGTTTATTAATGAAACTATTTTCAAGTAAAATTAACAAAATATTTATAGTTATATATTAAAAAAAACGAGTATTTAGCCGTCTCTAAACTTATGATCACACGAGGTATACTTTCAAACCAAAAATTTAACAACGATTATGAGTCATAACTAGATTCCTCAATATCAGCAGTGACTGTCGCGCTATAATCTCGTGGTGCCAAGATACATTACTTGGAGGTCATAAATTTAGATCAAAATTTCTCCCAAGTGAAAATAAAAATATTTTGGACACAAGAGGTTACTGCAGATGCTCTAAGGAAGCAGCCTTTAAATTGTTTGCTCCTATTACAGGCTACACCAGTTTTTTAACTAACTTCGTATGAATCAACACGTCGAAGAGGCGGCGCTAACGACGATATTTGGGATGAATTGTCATTATAAACCAATTATCTTTCGCAATCGGTAAAACTTGACCTGTAAACAAACTGAGTATGTTAATTATATTAAGAGTGCGCAGTACGTTCGGTTCTCCATACAAACGTATTTACGCTCTCATTTTAAAACGCCATGCTAGAATAATGTGAAATATTGTATACACAATGGGATTCGGCATATCTAGGTCGGAAATTAGTTTCTGTTGCTTGAAATTATAATGGAGAAAAAATACAGCGATTATTTAGGTTTTCATACAAGCCGTAAAAAACTCAAAAAACCGCTGTATTTTTTTTCTTTTACAATTTCTAGCAACAGAAACTAATTTTCGACCTAGATATGCCGGATCCCATTGTGTATACAAAGTTTCATGTTATTCTAGCATGGCGTTGTAAAATGAGAGCGTAAATACGTTTGTATGGAGAAACGGGCGTACTACTTATTGGTCTGTATTTTGCGCCAACTCGTCTAGAGAAACATTGATTGAACTTATTCAAGAGCAATTTTAGAAGCAAATGCTGTTCGGAAAATAGAAACACATACTTCAATATCTTCGATTGTATGACAAATAGGGGGCAAATATTAATATGTTTGGGAATACAAGTTCAACTTCCGCAGTTACCACCGAAGTGACGTTACCAATTTTCCATTACCAGCAAATACTGTTTTCCATATTTTCAGGAGCATTGCCTGAGTCGCTGGAAGTTTCCGGTAAAAATATGAATGTGACATTTTACTGATTTTACTTGCAAAACATTGTAAAGAAACCGTCGAGTGATGTTACCTACCTAGAACATTTTCTGAGAACCAAAAGCTTAATTTTTTTGTACGCGTTGTGGACATTAATTTAATCCAATATCTTGAGTGCCAGAATTATGATATGCATTATGTATGTTTCGCGCACCGGTTATGACGCGTTAAGCAACAATCCCCTAAGGAACAAGGTCCGCAGCTTACCTCTAGTACCTACATAATGCGTTATTGATCGAGTGAAACGATGAGCCCCATTTCAGCTTCGTCAAAAATTCTTTCGTAAGTCCAGATTACCCGCAGTACTCCTCTACATGTCGCATTTCTCACCGATTCTCGTGATTTTTTGTGAGCAGGTTTGATAAAAATATAGAATATTTTGTCGAGTCTGTCTTTGGAATTCCATAAATATAAATTTGTAATTCGTAAAAAAAATCTCGTGAACAGCTTACAGAGCCATACTATAGATGTATTTCCATATATTTATTTAAGGAAGCTTTGTTTCTTTATTCCTAGTTTTAGAATGCTTTTTCTAAAACGTTATAAGTGGTACCCACCCCGAAGTTTCTTTTTGGAAGGTTTATTTGATTGGCGTGAATATTTCATACGTTTCGTTAGTGTAAACTATACTTTTTCCCACCGACGAGTGTAATCCTGACATAACAGCCAAGTAAACACAATTGTTCTCTCTCAAAACACAGAATCTCACAATGGTGATCAACTTATCAAGAAACCATTTAGACTCACGTGTTGTAAGTAGTTCCAAAATTAGCTTGATATTGGCTTTAGTCCCACACAAAGCAATGCACTACCGGCACGCGAAATAAACATATGCGTGGTACGCGGTACACGTCCGGTTCGCGCGGCGTAGCGGTGTAGACTGTTTTCAAGCTGACGGACTGATGGTACGCTATAGGACGGGTCTTTTATATACGATAGCGTGTTTGTAAAGCAAATAGATACTGAAGAGATTTGATCTTTCAGACACAGATTTAAAATTTCATCTTTCTTGTGGAAGAAACTTAAGTATACTAGACGTACCTAACATAAATCTTGAACCTTGATCTTGTAATCTTAATTGTGAATAAATAAATCACAATCTGATACAAAATAAAAAATATGAATCAATTTTTTTCTATTAACGTATGTGTAACCTATATAATAATGAAAATTCTAAATGCCAGATCTCAGATGCTTGATTTTTCCGATAGCTCAGTTGGCTAGCTAGAGCGATTGGCAGCGTAATCGCGTAAGCCGGGATGTCGCACATTTTTTTTTCTCATAATGTGGAATTTATAATTTATAGTGAATTACTATAGAGGCCGGGAAACGAAGGGTTGCAGGCCAAGTAGATATAGACCGGGATCCGGATAGGGATACGCGGCCTGCAGCCCAACGTTTCTCGCCGAGATTTGTATAGTGCTTTTCTCAAACATATGCAATGAAATAAAAAATACACCTCTCAAAAAACAAATTAAACAGACGCCAAGTTACAATACAATACAATACAATACTCTTTATTGCACACCTCAATTAAAGGACACAGTACAGTACGTAATAACAATAAGTAAAGGCAAACAAAAGGCGGTCTTATCGCTAAAGAGCGATCTCTACCAGACAACCTTTGGGCCAAGTTTGACATTAAAATTAAAAAAAAAAACTATTACTTCTCGGCCTAGACCTTCAATTTTGAATGAAATTCGTTTAGAGTTCTCCTCCGCCTGAAACGTGATACTTTAAAGCCTGTTCTCTATCTTTACACCTTTGGGAAAATATCTGGCTTGACCATTTCGTTGCTACAAGAAATAATGTATGACTAAAAAGTAATGAAGATTAATACATTTTCCACCTTAAGGCCATATGACAGTAGTAGTTTACATAGTACTAGTATTTTCCATTAATACTGTTTTGGTGGGATTGAGTGGTACTGATATTTTTGGCGTGAAAAGAGTTGCTTCTGCAGTAAAAGTTGTTTAAAACCATGGATAGATATTAATTTACTTTTTTTATACCACGTCGGTGGCAAACAAACTGACAGCGCACCTGTGGTCACCGTCGCCTATGGAAGCATCCATGTTTGACACCAATGGCGTCACTCGCGCGTTGCCGACCCGTAAGAAGCCTTTTCACGCCTTTTTTGAAGAGTCCTATGCTGTAGCCCTTGGGGAATAATAGATTTTTCTTTTCAGACTTGTAATGAAATTTCGTCATTACGTGCGTTATAACAGGCCTCAAAGTATCACGTTGCAGGCGGAACAACTCGAAAGAACTGTTAAGGAATTTCATACAATATTGAATGCCTAGGCCAGGAAGTATTTTTATTTTATTTTAATGTTAATCATGGCGTCTGGTAAATTTGGTTTTTGGGTGGTGTATTTTTTTTTTTTCATTGCATATGTTTAAGAAAAACATTACACAAATCTCGGCGAGAAACGTTGGGCTGCAGGTCGCGTATCCCTATACGGCCTCACTTCGCTCGGCTGTTTATATCTACTTGGCCTACAACCCTTCGTTTCCCGGCCTCTATAGTAGTGTTCTATTGAAAGCATTTGTCTGGTAATAATGATAATAATAATAATAAGCCCGCGGGGCAGCTAGTGGCGAGCTGACGGTGAGTGGCGACACCGCGGACCCCTAATCTCCAGAGGGCCCTTTCCATCTGGCCCTCGCATTTGTGCTTGCCTTAATTGGCCGGCCAGAGTAGAGTGGATTCGCAAGAGCGAGACCTATAAAAGTAAGTTGGAAGTATAAAATGTCATAACGCCGGCGGCCTGCTGATCGGATTACCGGGATCTGGCTACCGCAGACTCACCTCTCAACAACCTTACAGCCGCTCAACGGAATGTTGTCCCACTGTCGCACTGTGCTTGCGACTGTTATGTGGGGCCCACTCAGCGAGCTGGCGAGTCACCGCCTGCCTTTTACAATATTGAGACTGATTGTCACGGCAGGTGTCCGTTAGTCTCCTCCAATAGCCCATTATCCAGCCCATCCAACATTCAACACAATAGCCCATCACCTTAGTTTCCATCGCAGCACAGTGATGCACTGCAATAGTCTTTGCACCTGGCGGGGACCATCTCTGGATGTATCATTATTGTGCGTTCGGCGATGGTATCCGCCATGTGTATCCCTTTGCTTTCTGATTAAATTGTCTAAAAGGGCCTCTGCGCTGTTGGCTTCGGCCCCACGCACGCCTTCCAAAAGTCCGGGACCCCGTGGTCCCGACATGAGGTAAGGACATACAATAATAATAATTAAATACTTTATTGTGCACTACACGGTAGACACAATACACAAATCAGTGAACATATTCTGGCAGCGGATGAACTTCTGGAGCTGTGCCACCACAACGAGGAATGTTTGGAAGCACTGCTTACCAAGCAGTCTTCGTATGAATGTGAGTGTGGGCTCCGGCAGGCTCATCCTATGCCCGGACATGCAGTATACTCATCAGTGCCGACAGCAGCTTGTCGGTGTCACCGGAAACTATAACTCCAGCCTCTAATAATGTGAGTAGAACCCTTGTTTTCTCAGATAGGATAGGGCGAGGATTGGGCAAAATTCTATGTAATAATATTCTCAACAGCTGTGTTATAAATCATTGTATGCCTGATGCCTCATTTCTAAAAATTATAGATAACATCAAACATACCTATATAGATGAACAAACAACAATTGTATTAATGTTGGGTGATGGTTCAAATATTAGGTACTCTGAGATGAAGGCTGAGTTTGACTGCCTGTCTAAGCTAGGTGCTAAAAATGTTATTATAGGTGCATTACCCTATTCTGCTTCTCCATGCAGTGCTAACAGTCATGCGTGTAATCTTAATAAGCTTATATATAAGCTGACGTGCCGTCATAGTGACGTTATATTTTTTGACACTAATAATGCTATTAGTGATTACCGTATTACAACTGACAGACTTGCTAAATCTTTAGCATCTTTTATTAATTCCGTTTTCGGAAATCAAAGCTCCCTCTCCACCTTGGATAGGACGACATCTCCAACTGCGGATTTGTCTTTAAACTGACTGTTAGGACAACAGAGAGGCACAATAGTGTAACTTTATTACACCAAAATATTAATCGCTTCACTGGCAAAATACTAGATTTAGAATTATTTACGGAAGAGTTTAATGTAGATGTAGTCTGCTTAACAGAAACTTGGTTAAAGAATCACATGATGAAATTCAATGTAAATAATTACGTATTGGCCAGCGCGTTCAACAGAACTACAGCAGAGGGTGGTGGATCTATTATTTTAGTGAAAAATGGTTTGACTTTTAAGGAACGTAGAGACGTCTCAGGCTGTTCTGTTGATCGTGTTTGCGAGATTGCTTGTGCAGAGATGGATCAGTATCTGATAATTTGCATTTATAAACCACCATCAGGTGATTTAACATCTTTTATGGAAATTATGGAGGATGTACTCAGGAAAGCAACAAGTGGTAAAAAGTCAGTAGTGGTCTGTGGCGACTTTAATATCGATATTTTATCACAATCAGCTGAAAAAGATAAGTACATTACTCTTTTGAAATCTTTCAATTTTGACTACTTGTTTGAAGTACCTACCAGAGTTACTCCGACCTCGGCCACTTGTATAGATAATATTTGGTTAAACAGTTCTCATATAGACAGTAGCATAGTGAATGGAGTTCGTTCGGATCATAAAGCTCAGATGGTCAGGCTACCTTGCGAAGTAAAACATCCAGATCGCGTTATAGAAATAAGACCGCTGAGTAGAAGTAGACTAGAATTACTAAAGTCTAATCTACTAGTCGCCATGCCGAACACCCAGGTAGAATCAAATGATCCGAATGATCAATTCAAAATGCTTCTGAATACAGTGTGCAACGAATTTAATAAGACTTGTAGTAAAAAGCGTATTAAGATAAATAATAAAATGAGATTTAATGAGTGGGCAACTACCGGAATTCGGAAAAGTAGAGATAACTTATACCAACTTTATGAAAGGAGATCTTGCACCACTGACGAATGTTTCCATCAGTATGTTAGGGATTATTCCAAATTGTTTAAAACAGTGTGCACAAAAGCAAAAGCAATGCACTTGAATAATAAAATTAAGTCCTCAGATAATAAAGCCAAGACAGTCTGGAAAATAATTAACACAGAGACTGGGAAGAGAAATAATAGAGAGTTCACAATTTCTTTGAAAGTAAAGGATAATTTAATAACTGATGCAGTAAAAGTAGCTGATGAATTTAATAATTTCTTTTCTAAAATTCCTATAGTCACTACTCAAAGTTTAGCATCATCTACCACAAAAGCTGAATCCCTTCTGAATGACAACGTAAAATTAGAATCACTAACTAATTTCAAATTTCATCATGTTTCTCCTCTAGATGTACTGAAGTCCTTTGAAATGTTAAAAATAAAGAGCACTGAGGACTTATGGGGCGTGTCAGTCAAGGTACTGGAATCTATTCTGGAGGTCGTTGCACCAACTCTAGCTCTCATTTTTAATAACTGTATAGACTATGGCATTTTTCCAGACTTAATGAAATGTAGTAAAGTAGTTCCAATTTTCAAATCAGGTCATAGAGATAATCCTTCTGATTATCGTCCAGTTTCTATCCTACCTGCGTTTAGCAAAATATTCGAAAAAATAATGCTTACGCAATTGGTTTCTCACTTTAATTCTCACAATATTTTGCACGCACAGCAGTTCGGCTTCACGAAGGGTAGGTCAACTACTGATGCAGGTGCAAGTTTATTAAAATTTATTTTGCAGTCTTGGGAAGAGTCGCACGACGCCATCGGAGTGTTCTGTGACCTTTCCAAGGCTTTTGATTGTGTAGATCATGGTACTTTAATTTGTAAACTTAAGTTTTATGGCATCAGAGGGCACGCATTAGATCTCATGAAGTCATACTTAACACAGAGAAATCAAAAGGTAGCGATAAATAAAGCCATTTCGTCAGAGACAGTGGTAGAGATGGGAGTACCTCAGGGGTCTATTCTAGGTCCGTTCCTGTTCCTTGTTTATGTAAATGATCTGCCATATATGGTAAGCCGAAGATCAGGCATTGTAATGTTCGCAGACGACACCTCATTACTGTTCAAGGTAAATAGGAGAGATACTGAACTCATTGAACCAAATAATACCCTCTCCATGATATCTGACTGGTTTGCTGCCAATAACTTAGTATTGAACCCGAAAAAAACGAAATGTATTAAATTCTCTCTTGCGAACTCATCAAACAGAAACTTATATACAAATATTAGACTTAATGGTCAAACATTAGAATTTGTTACTTCTACTGTATTCTTAGGTATTACATTGGACTCAAAATTGCAGTGGGGTTCCCATATAACAGCGATAGGAAGTAGGTTGAGCTCTGCTGCATTTGCAGTCAGGAGAATAAGGCAGCTTACCAATGTGGCAACGGCACGGTTAGTTTACTTTGCTTATTTTAATAGTATAATTACTTATGGTCTTATCTTATGGGGATCAGCTGCAGATATTGAAACTGTTTTTATTTTGCAAAAAAGGGCTATCCGAGCAATTTATAACTTGGGGTCACGTGAGTCATTAAGAGAATTTTTCAAAGAAATAGATATTCTAACCCTGCCGTCCCTATATATATTTGAAATAATAATGTATGTTAGGAAGAATTTGGGCAATTTTCCAACGAACGCTGATAAACCAATAGCCACGAGAAATACTGGGAAACTGAAAGTAACCTTCTATAGACTAGTAAAGGCGAAAAAGTCGTTCTTGGGAAATTGTATCAAATTCTACAATAAAATTCCTAAACACATTACTGAACTTAGTAATTCTAAATTCAAATCTGTAGTAAAACAAACACTTATTTCAAAAGCATATTATAAGATAAACGATTACATCATGGATAGGGATGTTTGGCAGTGATAGCGTCCTGCACGGGTAATCTATCGCGAAAATATGTTTTCTACTGTAGCATTGTTATTTCAGTTATTTTGTAGTAGCTGACACTGTAATTTATATTTAACTATACAATGTATATTGTTTTGAAAAAATGACACCTCGCCGAGTTTCTTACGCCGGTTCTTCTCGTGGCAGAGGTTTATTTTTCCGAACCGGTGGTAGTTTATTGACGTTCATAGGTGCATGTAATATGCCTAATTTGAAGAATAAACTACTTTTACTTTTTACTTTTACTTTTTTTACGGAAAAATAGCAAAGGTAAAACATGAATGGGACTTAGGTACGTAGGTACGGTGGTACAATACAATACAATACAATTATTCTTTATTGTTCACCAAAAACAAAAACAGTTAAACAGTAATTAAATAATTAAATAACGGTAGACAATTGGCGGTCTTATTGCTAAAGAGCAATCTCTTCCAGACAACCTTTGGGAAGTGGAATTGACGCAAAAAATATTGAGTAGGCAAACAAATAATAATAATCATCGTAATATGTTATAAGTCTTTAGGTATAAATAAAGATAAAAGAGTCATACACATACATATATACATAGATATGTAAACATACATAAAAATACGCAAAAATAAATAGAAATTTATGCTAACAACACAGTCAAACTAGATAGAAGCTCTAAAATTGTTCAAACAACACACACTAAGAGGGAGAAATGCGAAACTACCGCAGTGACAAGTAGTATAGTTTTAAATTATTTTTGAAGATTAAAAGGGATTTAGCACATCTTATATCTACAGGCAGAGAATTCCACAGACGAGCCGCCTGAAATGTAAAGGAATTATTGTAAAATTTGGAGCTGGAGGATGGAACAGATAGAAGAAAATTTTTAGCGCACCTTATAGAAGAAAGATAGTTGAAACGCTCCTTTAGATAGCGGGGAGTTGCAGGATTAAAAAGTATTCCATAAAGAAGACATAGTATATGAAAGTTACGTTTTAGTCGAATTGGAAGCCACTTGAGTTCAGAACGAAAATGAGATATGTGGTCATATTTACGTAACCCGAATATGAACCTGATGCAAACGTTTTGGATTCTCTCAAGCTTGTTCAGTTGCTCCTGTGAAAGATCGATATAGGACACGTCAGCGTAGTCTAAGATTGGGAGCAGTAACGTTTGAGCGAGCGCAGTTTTTGTGGCGATGGGTAGAAAATTACGAAGCCTTCTTAAAGAGCCTACGGCAGCAAACATGCAAAGGTGGTAATGCAAATTGTGATTGTACATTTTTAGGTTTTATGTTATTCTTGTCATATTTCAGTAATAAAATACAATTAAGGTAAAACGTTCCAGTTATCGGCACTGACCCAGTAATACCTTAGTCTCGGAGGCCAAGATCTACTTTGGGTCACTGAGCCAGCGCTAGTAATATTTATTTATTTTTTAGTATATATCGTCGTCTAGTACCCATAACACAAGCCTTATTGAGCTTACTATGGGACTAGTTCGATTTGTGTAAAAATTGTCCCCTAATATTTATTTATTTATTTTTTAAGAATATAACTAACGGACTATTTTTTAAGACACAAGCCTATCGAGTCAAGCACTGGGACATTTACCCTACGCCCATATGATTGTGATGCGAAAACACTTCGTAAGGCCAGGAATAAAACTGGCTAAAATGTACTACGGAATTTAGCGTAATTTCGCACCATCGTAGCAAATAGAAATGCTCCTGGAACGCCATATCTAAGTAAACAAAACGTCCTCCGCGCGTGTTTATAATAAGCAATACTTTTCTGCCAAACTAAGTAGCTTTATCTACGTCATAGTGATAATTATATCTCAAATATACTAATCAACTGGTGCGATCCCATTTTGAGACATCAACATACTCCATATTAGGCGCCGCTATATCGTTAGAGCTTTGTAATATTTGTAGGTGTATAACACACCGTAATATTTGTACAGTGACTAAATGTACATGATAGTTTATTTGTCAATTAGCACTAGTTAGATTACAGATATTATACTTATATATTATTTACAAGTTTAAGAGCGCTTCGACATATTATAGGCGTTTTTGTCGCGCGACTGTAGCGCTTCTAAGTCACGCTGCAGCTGCACTACTTAAATATGTATGGTTACGAGGCGCGCTACAGTCGCGTGACAAAAACGCCTATATGTAAAAGCGCTCTAAGGCGACTGTAGCTCCCAAATTGTTGTCCTGCTCACTCGCTACTGGTAACAATTTAAATAACTTTACAGTACATATGGTGCTATATTACCGCACGAGTGCGGTAATCAGCAGATTACGTGCATATGTCGAAACTTTAAAGAGCCATATTTACTGTAAAACTCTGTACGATGCGAACAGGTAATTCGCAACTCGTGTCGATTTAAAACACTCCCTTCGGTCGTGTTTCAATTTATCACCACTCGTTGCGAATTTCCTGTTCTCTGCACTTGTATCGTAATGTACAAATTTCATTTAATTTCATTTCATTTCTAATATATGTCGCAGGCAATGTAAATAACTATAATCGATCAGCCTAAGATATTATTTCGCCACGTTTAGGAACGTTATTTTCTTAAGTCCATTCTATTGTAAAAATCAACATGTATATACGGTGTTTCCAAATTAGATGCCAATACTTTCAGAGCTGATAGTACTCGTCCTTAGAAGTAGACTTAAGTATATAATAGTACATTTCGATGCTAGTGCGGAAAGTATGTCATTTCTTCACGAGTACCGAGGGATGCCACGAGCCGCAGGCGAGTGGCAAGACTCGGGACGAGTGAAGAATGACATTTCCGCACGTGTATTGAACGATGTTTTTTAATACCGTTGCGAAAAAATAAGAAAAACAACAAGTAATATTTATAAAAACAATATCGAATGTTGCCTTTAGAAACTTAAAACATGCTTGCAGTAAGTAAAAACGCCTCTTCTTTGACAGGCGTTTCGGCAGCTATTCCGTTCCACTCAGTCAACTTATTAAGAACGGTTTTTCAATATTCAATATTAAAAAATAAACGTGTTATAATGATGAAGAGGTAAGTAATAAAATATGAAATGTGTATATTTTTCGTATTCTGATATTAACAGTAGGTTTTTATGTTGATTACGACGTTTAAAGGAAACTAATATTTAACACCCAGCAATAAGGAGTCATGCATTGGAACAAGCATAAATTTAAAAAAATTGGAAAAGTGTAAAGCACTAGTCCGCGAAAACCAACTTTCCGCACGCTAAACAGCTACGTAAAGTAGCGCTTTTTGAGCAACTGTATTAAAAAACTAATTTAAAGTTTATCTTACTTTTTGGAGAAAATTAAGGAAAACAAAGGTGCCACGTAATAACAGCCTGTTAATGAGAAAATCAGTATTCAATGATTAAGGCTGAGTTGCACCAACTTACGATCACAGACCGATCAACGTTAAATATGGCGTCCGCAGCTGTCACCTCATAGAAACTTGTCAAACTTTCCATACAATCAGATTTTAACGAACACCGCTTACGATTACAGGCGGTTTGGTGCAACTCAGCCTAAGACTTCTTTGATTATTGTATGAAACCTTTTTACTGTCACTTAATTGGCCACTTCAACTAGCATCCAATGTGTAGAAGACTTGACAGAAAGCGATAACCACCTTGTCAGGTAAACGCACAGGATGATTATGTTTGGATAAAATTTTAAATTAATTATTTTGTTCGGAAAATTAAAACAAAAATTTCATATAATTTTTTTTATTAATTCCTATTTAAACTAAATTATTTTGATGTTATTGAACATCTCTTAAAGTATTGGCATCTAATTTGGAAACACTACTGTCAAATATTATGTGATCGCACTTTTTTAATTCGTTGGTACGAGCCGGGATTCAAACCCACGACTTCCAGATTTAAATTCGCGTGCTTTACTGCTCGGCTACAGTGGCTACTTTAAAGTTTTAAACCTCATCATATCAGCCGAAGGACGTCCACTGCTGGACATAGGCCTCCCCAAAAGAGTGCCACAAGGCCCGGCCCTGCGCCATTTCATTCAGTGGACTTCCTCGGCCTTAACCAGGTCATCAGTCCACTTTAAACCTATACCACCACCACCATATCAGCCCTAGGACGTCCACTGCTGGACATAGGCCTCCCCCAATTTCATGGGGGGTAAATAGGCTTTAAACCTATAATTACACTATATTACAAAATACAATCTGAGTGAGAAGCCCTACTTGTTTACTTCCGTTTAATGGAGTTTGTTTAAAATTTTCCGTTAACTAAATCTCGCCTTGACCTATAGAGAACTACTCCAGTTTCCTCAAAACATTCCAAAACCCTATTGATGACAGACGTAGTAACACTAATACTAAAATCCTCGATCAAACAATCTTAATAAGTTATTTGTTCTCAGTCTAGAGAATTCAAGCATTGCGAAAGAAAATATATTAGCATTAGTTTGCAGTATTTCAACTCTGTTCTGCGGATGTCCTTTAAGAGGGCGCAGTACGTTTGGTTCTCAATACAAAAATATTTATGCTCTCATTTTAAAACGCCATGCTAGAATAACATGAAACTTTGTATACACAATGGGATCCAGCTTGTCTAGGGCGGAAATTAGTTTCTGTTGCTTGAAATCATAATGGCGAAAAAATACAGCTTTATTAAGGTTTTCATACAAGCCGTAAAAAACTCAAAAAACCGCTGTATTTTTTTTCTTTTTCAATTTCTTTTTCAAGCAACAGAAACTAATTTCCGACCTAGGTATGCCGGATCCCATTGTGTATACAAAGTTTCATGTTATTCTAGCATGGCGTTTTAAAATGAGAGCCTAAATACTTTTGTATGGAGAACCGATCCACACCGATCGTACTGCGCCCTCTTAACATGTACGTAAGAATGAGTTGTATGTATGTTCATTTAGTTAGTCGGGACAAGTTCGCCCAACGATAAGTGCCTCTTTCGTAAAGTATATCGCAATCTACTGAGCGGGAAACACCAAGCTGACTAAAATTCATGTATCTTTGATATAAATGTGCACAATATCAATAAATTAACAAAATTAGTTTAACAATCACAATACTGCCATTACCAAATATATTTTTATGAATTGTTTTTCAAGACGAGAGTCTTTGCCCAGTGTGTGTTGCCAGTGATGACATATGGCACTGAAACGTGGTCGCTTACTATGGGTCTCATAAGAAGGCTCAAAATCACCCAAAGAGCAATGACGAGGGCTATGCTGAGAGTATCTCTGCGCGATGGCATCAGAAATTAGGCCATCCACAGTAGAACCAAAGTAATTAGAACCGATATAGCCCTCCGAATCGCTAAACTTAAGTGGCAGTAGGCGGGGCACATTGCACGTATGTAGAACCAACGCACGTGGAAAGGGTCTGGAGTGGTAGCCACGTAATGGAAAGCGCAGCGTGGGTAGGCCCCCCCAAGGTAGACTGACGACCTAGTAAAGGTCGCGGGAGTCCGCTGGATGCGGGTGGACCAGGACCGATCATTGTGGTACTCTATACGCCATGTCCAGAAGTTGACGTCCATCGTCTGATCTAATGATGATGATGAGTGGTTTTTTCTCCGATATTCCGGCACACGTACCCTTACTATTCCCACCATCTTACAGCCTACCTACTCTGAATTCTCTATTTGGGGGTTATTCAGCCAATCAGAGGAAGCAGCCAATAAGATGAAAGTCAATATTGCCAGTTATATTTGGAACTTGACGATAGGAAATGCTGAATTTCATAGATATAAATCATAATCATTTAAAGAATGCTAACACTACAAATATCACGACATTTAACAGCAGTAAAACAAATCAGACATGCCAGTAGACGGCCTGTTTAGCCTAGTTGGTAGTGACTCTGCCTCCGAAGCTACAGGTCCCGGGTTCGAATCCCGGCCAGGGCATTTATTTGTGCATTTATCACGGATATTTGTTCTTGGGTCTTGTAGTATGTATATCGTCGTCTAGTACCCATAGTACAAGCTTTGCTTAGTTTGGGACTAGGTCGATTTGTGTCAGATTGTCCCCAATATTTATTTACATAAGCTTATTTGCCATCGTCGTATTATAAAAAAACATAAGTGAACAAAAACGACACCCGAATTAAAGTACTGTATATAATTATACCGTGCTATTGCAGTTTAAAAATGTCCCTCTCACGCAGTGACCACGCCGCCACCATGCGTTACTGTGTCCCTCAAATAAAACATCCTATTTGCATTCGTATATAACTTGCAAATAAATTATTTCTTTTTATGACAACGAACGATATTAACGCACGTATTTATAAATATCTTAATATGTCTGAAACTCAAGGATGTTTTGTATACAAAAAAACAGCCAATTGCGTGTCGGGGAACGCGCAATGTAGGCCTCCGTAGTAATCCAACCGTTACATTATGAGGACTTAAAAGTTCACAAACTTATACTTATTATTTCCTGCTGGCCAGAACGCCCTAAAAAAAGAAGAAGAGGAAGAAGTATATTTACTATTTGTTTCATTGCAACGATACCCCACACGATGGTGTTTTGGAGAAAAAAGTTTTCATTTCCACTTTCCGTGTAGAGACACAAAAAATATTTGAGTGTTTTTCAGTTTCTTTTTTCAAGTATTGGATTCTTTTTTTTTACACGAATGGAACTAGTCCCATCGTAAGCTCTATAAGGCTTGTGTTATGGGTACTAGACGACGGTATATTTAATTGATATATATATACTTAAATACATAGAAAGCAAGAAAACACCCTAGTCTCAGGAACAAATGATTCTGCTCACCACAGAAACAAATATCCTTACCAGGATTCGAACCCGGGACCTCTAGCTTCGGAGGCAGTGTCACTACCAACTAATAGGCTAAACAGGCCAACTTTGCGTGAATGTGAACGACCCCTATTTACAAACTGTAATTGATAAAGTGAAACGTCGGTCTCCGTTTCAGCTTCGGCATAAATGCTTTCGTATTTGCTTTCCTCTACAGGTCGCATTTCTCAACCGATTCTCTTGAAATTTTGTGGGCAGGTTTGATAATTATAAGGACTTTATTGTCGAGTCAATTATTGGAAATTTTTCGCCCTATCAGGTTCCATGTGTTAAGTTTCACACATAACTACGAAATGTACATGACTGCAATAGCTAAACTAGGTAAGCAATGCATTCTGCCGGTTGCTAAATGTTGTGCGGAGCCTAATTTGTTTTCAGTTATTATTCCTCCGTAGTCAGCCCAATTTTTATCAACTAACTAACTAGGCTGGCACGACGACCCAAAATGAGTCTTGGTCGATTTTTATCAACTAACTAACTAGGCTGGCACGACGACCCAAAATGAGTCTTGGCCGATTTTTATCAACTAACTAACTAGGCTGGCACGACGACCCAAAATGAGTCTTGGTCGATTTTTATCAACTAACTAACTAGGCTGGCACGACGACCCAAAATTAATCTTGGTCGATTTTTATCAACTAACTAACTAGGCTGGCACGACGACCCAAAATGAGTCTTGGTCGATTTTTATCAACGAACTAACTAACTAGGCTGGCAGGACGACCCAAAATGAGTCTTGGTCGATTTTTATCAACGAACTAACTAACTAGGCTGACACGACGACCCAAAATGAGTCTTGGTCGATTTTTATCAACGAACTAACTAACTAGGCTGGCACGACGACCCAAAATGAGTCTTGGTCGATTTTTATCAACTAACTAACTAACTAGGCTGGCACGACGACCCAAAACGATTCTTGGTCGATTTTTATCAACTAACTAACTAGGCTGGCACGACGACCCAAAATGAGTCTTGGCCGATTTTTATCAACTAACTAGGCTAGCACAACGACCCAAAATGAGTCTTAGCGGATTTTTATGATTTCAGATTTATACACTCAAGGCTAACCACTTTGTTATTTTGCCAAATTTGAAGCAGATTTCATAAGTTTTAAGTATATTATTATGGTTACATTAGTATGACTTATTTGTGAGCGTTCGTGACCCAGCGGCGCCCACGTACCGCATGCGGTATGCGAGGTTCAGCAATGTCGGGCGAGGTCAGTCCTTGGATGGGTGACCGCTTTGAGTGGTTACTAACTGAGCGCTCCCGTGGAAAGCACGTTAAGCCGTTGATCCCGGTTGCTGTCTACGATAGCAGTCGTTAAGCCAAGTTAGAGGCCTCCGGGCGGCTTGCGAACTTCTTACAGTCAAGTTGCCCACTCACTTGACAAGCCTAATCCCAATAAGGTCTAGTTTCCCCCTCGGGTTGACAGGTCAGATGGCAGTCGCTTCCTTAAAAACTAGTGCCTACGCCAGTTCTTGGGATTAGGTAGCGGACCCCAGGCATCCTTCGGGATGCAACTGTACTGGGAATAACGCTAGGAGGATGATGATGATTAGTATAACTTATTTCTTATGTGTTGCGTTCCGTGGGTCACGTATGGTACTGCCTCGAAAACGCACGTTATTTGTGTTTCCACCACCACCATTACAAGGCCCCATTTCGTGGGGAGAGGACTATATCCAGCAGTGGACGTAAATGCCATAATCGCCACGTTGGGCATGCGGATTGGTGATTGCAGTATCTCCACCGCACTTCAAGGATGCTGCTGTCCATCCCCCGGGTATTTGTATTTAATGTGCGTTTACTTCTTTTGTATGTGCAGTGAATAAAAGTTTTCTTTCCTTGTTTCTAAGCGATTTACATTTGTGGCTTAAGATTGAGCTCCGCTGCGCTTCGCTCAATAGGTATTGGAGTGAACCAAACTATATTTTTATCAGTCAGGTTATTTTTGACTACTCAGACCAATTTATATCCCATTAGGAGATAAGATGATTTGTAAGTTATTTTCCTGTTATTGATGTTGCTTAATTAGAATATTTCCGGTGACAAATTGGTTTGATCATCTATCTTAGGATGAGATAAACAACATGTGTAAAAACATTAAATAAAGCGTTGTCTAGAACTTTGTTATGTTCAGGTACAAAGTTAGATGAGCAGATCGAGCGATTCTAATTACGAAGTATTGGGCACAACGGAATGTTATTTCCTTAAAGCCATAATAGCACCCTTATGTGGTGGTTTATCCCTGGTGGGGGTGTACGTAAGCTCGCCAGAGCTCCCGAAGATGCAATTTTTTGAGAGTAAGAACCAAAAAACATATACTTATACATATATGCAGGGGTCGGAATTCTCGTAGCACTTTTGAGCTGTCATAGGGACTTCTCATTTATCGACTTCCGATATACAAATATATGTCGATAAATACAGAATTTTAAAAGTGTAAAGTAAACAATAGACATACCCAAACAAACAAACACAGACACTGAACTGAACTAATTAAATGTGAAATTGTTACTCGTTACTAACTTTTCACTGTTTTCATTGCATATCTCTATTTCACATTTTCAACTACTCAAGTTATCTCAAAGAGATTGCTCTTTAGCGATAAGACCGCCTGTCGTTTACCTCTACTGTTAATCTTCATCAACATGTTGTGTTCTATAATGTATCGATATAATATGTAGATCGTAAGTCGATAAACGAGAAGTCCCTATGACAGCTCAAAAGTGCTACGAGAATGCCGACCCCTGCATACATTATGTTAATCATAATATCTACCCAACGGGACAGGCAATGTCTAGTGTAGTGTCACCATGAATGTACCAGAAAAATACGTTTTTCCCGGTGAAATAAACTATTTGAATTTGTATTTTGTATTTATGGGAGCTGTATTTGTCTCTAGCAGTCACAACGAACATCAAATTAAGAGTGCGCAGTACGTTCGGTTCTCCATACAAACGTATTTATGCTCTCATTTTAAAACTCCAGGCTAGAATAACACTTTGTATACACAATGGGATCCGGCATATCTAGGTCGGACCATAGTTTCTGTTGCTTGAAATTGTAATGGAGAAAAAATACAGCGATTATTAAGGTTTTCATACAAGCCGTAAAAAACTCGCTGTATTTTTTTTTCTTTTACAAATTCTAGCAACAGAAACTATGGTCCGACCTAGATATGCCGGATCCCATTGTGTATACAAATTTTCATGTTATTCTAGCATGTCGTTTTAAAATGAGAGGGTAAATACGTTTGTATGGAGAACCGAGCCAGACCGAGCGTACTGCGCCCTCTTAATAAAGGGTCGTCAGCGCGCTTTTGATTCCTCGGCAGCCGTAAGCGTCTATACGCTACAGGGTCCTCTCTTAGGCCCTGGTCTCCTATTTTATGCTATACGCGACGTCTGACTTCAGCGTCAACATTTATATGGACGCAAGACGCTGACGTCAACGTTTGAAAGAGACCACTTCAGTACATTTCTATAGTAAGCATTGTGACGCTGAAGTCAGTCGTCGCGTATAGCATAAAATAAGAGACCAGGGCCTTACGCTCTTTTGCTACCGACATGGCTAAAAAGAGGTAAGGCACAGCGGAACGTCATCGCGCTCATGTTTGGAGCAGCCTAATTGGGGAAGTACCTCCACCTTACAGAAGACCGCAGCCATTATGTATGTATGTATGTATGTAAATTATGTATGTAGGTTTGGAATTCTCTGCCGGCGTCTGTATTTCCGAGTTCATATAACCTGGACCTTTTTAAGGCACGAGTGAATAGGCATCTTCTGGGTGAGCTCGCTTCATCGTCGGCCTCATCTTTGCCCCCTGGCTAGATGCTGGCCAAGAGCAATCCCATTTTTAATAAAAAAAAAATACTTTATTGTACACAAAACACAGGTAGAAATACAGACAAATTCGGTTATATCGGTACAAAGGTCAACTTTTTTATTTATTTATTTACCATGAAATTTGTACCTTACAGCTATAGCCAACACGGCACAAATTATAGGGTAAACTAAAGAAACACGTATAATACAACATAAAAAACATAATTAAAAACTGTATGGGGACAGTCTTATTCTAGAGGTATGCTACTTTCAGGCATCTCACTTTCAATTACCTTCTTGCACTCAACCAACAATTGTCTTAACGCGTTCTCAAACAAATCACACGCTGGCGCCACCACGAGTACGGAGTTGAGCAGAGCAAGAGCGCGCGCGACCGGCGTCTGCGCATGCGCGCGCGTGCGCGCTGTGCCCACCGCCAGGAGCGGGTGCCGACGCGCACGAGTGTACTGACTTGGCACAAACAGGCGGAAAAAAGCCTCGACTAGGTCCGGACTATCGACGGTGCTCCTGATAACACCTATGGCGAATTTTGCCAAGAAGAGCAACCTGCGAAGTTGGAGTGAATCGTACCCAAGTTGGCCCTGTAGAAATAACGTGGGATACATATACGGGTAATAAGAATGTATCCTTTTACTTATCCCTTTAAGGGATCTCTTCCAGTTAACCTTTATAACACCACTACTTGCTCCTTAGGTATGTGGTGTTGTGTTCCTGGTGGTGAGTAAGGTCGCCAGAGCTCCCGAGGATACGCTGTGTGTGTAGTGAGGGACCTGCATGTCTCTAGCTGTCAACACAACGAATCCTCAAGTTAGTAAAGGATCGGCAACGCGCTTGCGATTCTTCTGGAGTCATAAGCGTCCATAGGCGATGTTGTCTGCTTACCATCAGGCAGGCTGTAAGCTTGATTGCCACCGTCGTTGTCTAAAAAGAAATACATACATACATAAACTCACGCCCATATTCCCAAGAGGGGTAGGCAGAGCACACCAAAATTAATTTCAGTGCCACTTTAAGCAAGTGTAGGTTTATACATAGATGGAGAAAATGTGATATTGCAGTGACAGGTTGCTAGCCCATCGCCCACAACACACTTCAACCTGGTTCATATAATCGACTCTTACGACACCCAAGGGAAGAAAGGGCGAGGTGCTTTTCTAACCCGGCACCACACAGGGGAAATATTTTTTTTTCACGTAAACGGAAACACGGCAAAAAAACGATAAGGTAAGTTGATAAGAACTGCGTTGACTCAGTTTCGTTACTCATGTGTTTGTACAAGCATTAATATGTCAGCAGGTCCCGTGACTTTGCGTATTGTATGGCGATTAGTAAAGCAAATATATTTGCAGCTATAACTTTCCTTAGTAATTAAGAAGACATTCTTCTTGGATTCGAATCAATTCTATTAAGGAAAATGATAAACATCGAGAGAAAACCTGAATGCGAAAGGGGTACCTAATAGCTATTGTAAATAAAACAATTTAATGACTATTGCAAAAAAGACTCCAATTTTGTACTTCGCTATGCCACAATTTGTGGTTTCCGTGAGCCAATGCTTGGTTCCCTCCAGAAAATACCGAAATCGGCATATGCGTGGCTATCAAATTCGAGGAGTTCCCTCGATTCCTCCTAGATTCCATCATCAGACCTTCACCAAATTTATATAGGACCAACTTCGGGGTACATCGCTTTGAAACAAAAAAAAGAATTATCAAATTTCGGCCGACGTGGTCAAGAGTTATCAGGGAATAAAAAAAAACAAGCAAACATGCAGAAGAACTGAGAACCTCTTTCCTTCTATTGAAGTGAGTTAATAAATAAATATAAATAAATATTATAACACAAATCGTACTAGTCCCATAGTTTCAATGAGGCTTGTGTTGAGTTTGAAACGCAGAAAGTGCGGCGCAGCGTCGTTGCGGTAAAGCGGATGCGGTCTGAGGCACATCGCACCAAAAAAACGCACAGAGTTCGGTAGCGTGATACGAGTAGAGCGGAGACGACGTGTATGACATATGAAGCAGTAATCGACAAACGACAGTTTCGGAAAGATCAGAAACGCAAAACAGCCTCCGCCCCGCACCGCGCCGCGCCCGCTCTGTGTGTTTCGAGCTTTATGGGTACTAGACGACGATATATTTAATAGGTACGTTCTGTAACAGGAGCAAAAAAGGAAACGGTCCACTACTGAGCAAGCCAGCAATTATTATAAAAAAAAAAACAAATAACACATATACCTACTGCTGGTTGACTAATGTATTTGTACTAACTAATCATAATTTTAATTAACTATTTGACACTATGCAATGAATGTAATAATATCGCTAATATTCATTATTATTATTATTAGTAATAATTTAATTTAATATAATTTCAGTCCGCTTATAAATTGACATAACCAATTGATCTAATTTTAATTTTATTATTTATATCTAAAAGCTTTTGTAAAACTAAATTTTGTGTTGACATGTTAGTATGTAAGAAATTGCAATGCCCCAGCAGGGTAACATGTACCTACTGTAAAACCTATTTTAAGACCTACTGTATGGACAATGAACATGATCGCAATAAACGAATATGAATATGAATATTTTCAAGTAGTTTCACTTGTCAAAATTTTTTTTTTCTAAAAGATAGCTTACATGTATTTTTTCAATCTTCTTGAGTGATATTATTAACTGTATAGTTTATAAACACTAAACGTTGCAAGAAAATTATTAAAAGACACAAAAAATATCCTTGAAAACAAAAAAATGCATCATCATCATCATCATCATGTCAGCCGAAAGACGTCCACTGCTGGACATAGGCCTCCCCCAAAGACTTCCACAATGACCGGTCCTGCGCCACCCGCATCCAGCGGACACCCGCGACCTTCACCAGGTCATCAGTCCACCGAGTGGGGGGCCTGCCCACGCTACGCCTTCCGGCCCGGCCCGGTCACCCAAAGGGCAATGGAGAGAGCTATGTTGGGAGTTTCTCTGCGTGATCGCATCAGGAATGAGGCCATCCGCAGCAGAACCAAAGTGACCGATATAGCCCTCCGAATCGCTAAACTTAAGTGGCAGTGGGCGGGGCACATAGCACGTAGAACCGATGGCCGTTGGGGCGGAAAGGTTCTCGAGTGGCGACCACGTACCGGAAGGCGTACCGGAAAAAAATGCATGCTACCTCACAAATTGCATTGATTGGCGCGTCTCGTGGTGTCAAGATCCATTACTTGTGTCATACGTTCAGACCAAAATTTCTCTGGATTAAATAAAAAAAATCGGCCAAATGCGAGTCGGACTCGCGCACCGAGGGTTCCGTAAAAATATTTTTATTTTATGATGTAAGTAAAATTTAACGGTTTTCGCAATTTTTCCTTTATCTGTGCTATATAAGACGTTGCTTCGTACCACATTTCAGCATTCTGAGTTCACAGGAACTACCCTGTAAGTTTTGATTCCCTTGCGTGTTGAAAATTTGCGGCATAAACGGCTGTATCTTTTAATTGCGTTGGCTTAGAAGTTTGATTTTTTCACATCTCCAACGGAAAGTATACCTGAGTATTTGATATAAATTTCAGCTTGATACCTCCACACGTTCCTGAGAAAAAGGGTCTTGACAAGGACAGATAGACGGTCGGACTACAAAGTGATCTTCTAAGGGTTCTGTTTTTTTCCTTTCGAGGTACGGTACCCTAAAAAATAGACATAAGGAGTTACTGCGGATTCTCTTAGGAAGCATCTTTTTAAATATTTTCTCCTATTACAAGGACCTTCCTGTATACATATAAAACATCCAAGTCGCAGGAACAAATGTTTTTGCTCATCACATAAACAAATGCCGTTACCGGAATTCGAACCCGGGACCTACAGCTTCGTAGGTAGTGTCACTACCAACTAGGCTAAACAGGCCGACAAAACATCGTGAGGAAACAAAATTGTGATATCTCCACACCGCACTGTGCCAACTAGTACTCATTCCCTCTCAGCGATAAGGGGACACTTGTGCCCAACTGTGGGACCAGGGAACAATAAGAGTACCTACAGGTTGATAACACGACCATTAGGATGGTATAACAGACACACCATTTTCGAGTACAGAATCGGCTAACTATTTATTTTATTTATTTATTCGGGGACTAACAAACAAACACAGATGTACGAAGGAAAAAACATACAGATTAATTATTACTAAACATTCAAATTCCTAAACAGTTCCCACCAAGAGGTTAGTCAATTTTGTTTTTTTACAGTGGTGAAAGTGCCGACGCCAAAATCTTGGGATAAGGTGCCGAAGAAACCGGGCTACCTACAAATTTAGGATATAAACCTACGCGGAATAACTTTAGGAGGGTGATGATAATGATCTTAGTTCTTAGTTATTTATTCAATAAAAATATACATTGCATTTGAAATAATTGCGCCATAAATATTAAAAGAATAAAAATCAAAATTGCAAATAATTATAATAAACAAGTCATGAGTAAAACTATCTGTAAAAAGTCTACAAGTGAATAAATTATAACAAAGAAAAAATCAATAACAAAATATAAAGAATGTCAAACATGTTATTTATATATTAATGAATTTACTTGCTAAACATCAATCTGATATCTCTTTTATATATAGTAATGATATTAATGATAATATTACAGTTTTTACAATTACACCCAATTACCTGTTAAAAATTCTTCAACTGTATAGAAACACTTCCGCAGCAAAAATGCTGTTAGCTTATTTTTGAACAAATTTGTACTTAAAATTGACTTCAACTCTACCGGCAACTTATTGTAGAGGTTTACTGCTTGGTAGCCGGCCGAGTGCCTGACCACTTTTAGTTTAGCCTGGGTAGCCTGAGGCAGGTCCTTCCTTCTAGTAGCCAGACGCTTTTGTCTTTCACCAGGTGTTTCTATATCCGTGAGGTGCTTAATTAAATCAATTAAGACTACGAGAATGTACAAGCAGGGAACAGTAAGTATCTCAAACTCTAAGAAATAGTTCCTACAAGATACAATTTGTGAAATCGAGCCATAATTCTAATAGCCCTTCTTTGGGCAACAAAAGCAAAATGTATGTTGTATTTATAACTATTCCCCCAGAACTTAACACTGTAACGGATCCGTGATTCTACCAACGCATAATACACCATTTTTAGTCGCACTAATTTTGCTTCGTCTCTAAGACTTCTAAGAGCATAGCAGGCCGAACTAACCGAGTTAACGATAGCCTTAAGTTCGTTTTTCCAGTTTAGCGAAAAATCTATATGGACGCCAAGAAATTTCAGAGAATCCACTTGAAAAATTCTGGCTTCGTTAGTAGAAACATGTAGCACATCTTTGTTACTAGCAGTAGTTCTAAAAAGTAAGGCGTATGTTTTGTCACAATTTAACTCTAGATTATTTTCACTGAACCATGTTTGAAAGGCAAAGAACGCATCATTTACTGTATTGTTCAGTTGTAGAATGTTTTCTGCAGATATGATGGTATTTGTATCGTCAGCAAAAAATACGAGTTGAGTATCCGACAGGGACGCATACATGTAACTTATAAGGTCATTTGTGAAAATGATGAAAAATATAGGACCCAATATAGATCCCTGATGATGAAGGCCAAACAGATGTTTGTTTGTTATTCGGTAAGGAGTCTTTATTTATAATTCATACGTTAGCAAATAAATATAATATCGCCACGCTTGGCTTGCGGGTTGGCGATCGCAGTATCTCCACCGGACTCCAGGGATGCTGCTGCCCATCCCCCGGTGGTCTTGGTCGTAGTTTTAGGACATACCCGGGTCCCAGGTCACCAGACACACTGACTAATTTTTTTAGACCGATCTTTCACTATGCCTTTAGTTTCAGACGACCATGGCCCGAACATTATTGTTATTGGGTTGGTTTCAAACGGATGTTTATGTTTATCATACTGAATCACAGATCATAGTCTATTCAGCATTGAATTCAGACCAGGCCTTTATAAATAAAAATTGCTTTGGTATAACAATATCAATCAAAATAAACGTTTTACTCAAAACTACAGCGATATCTATTACATCGTTAAAATAAAATAAACTCCATTAACGATACTGGGTTAAGCGATAATATAATAATGTTGTTATTCCAATAAATAAATAAATAAATAAATAAATAAATAAATATTAGGGGACATTTTTTACACAAATCGAACTAGTCCCACAGTAAGCTCAATAAGGCTTGTGTTATGGGTACCAGACGACGATATATTTAATAGATATATACATAAATACATAGAAAACATCCAAGTCTCAGGAACAAATGTCTCTGCTCACCACAGAAACAAATCCAATAGATGAATAGATATATAATAAATAATAGGGGACAATTTTTTACACTAGTCGAACTAGTCACATATTAAGCTCAATAAGGCTTGTGTTATGGGTACTAGACGACGATATATTTATTTATAATAAATAAATAAGGAGATCCAACAGCCGCTTAAACTACATTAGTTCTAAACTACTATTTAATAGATATATACTTAAATACATATCTCGCGTCTGTTTGAAACTAATACTCAGCCTATATATGACTCCTATGCCTCTACATTAATATTGTACTAAAGGTCTGAGTCAGACGATAATCGTGCCACAAACCACGTTCCCACCAAATGACATTGATAACAGATCACCGACCTCTCCAAAAATACTCAACTAATTACCATAATAAAACTATAATTACACCTGTTTAAAATAACCACTTACCTTCACCCAGTGAGATAGCAGTGTTGACAAGTTAAACTATACAAGTAAATCAATTAATCGCCAATGCGATTTACAACGCTATGCTAGACGATTAAGGTTTAAATTGGAATGGATCTTCATTGAGACTTAAAACTATTTGGTTTTAGGATAGTCGATGATGAGTCAAGTTAAAATATAAGTAACTAAGGCGATTTTAGTTATTATGTAGAAGTAAATAAAGTTTAAATTAGCGTATCAGAATCGGAATTGTTTATTTATCGTACATTTTTTTGTACAACGTCGGTGGCAAACAAGCTTACGGCCTGCCTGATGGTAAGCAAGTACTGTTATGGACACTCGCGAGTCCAAAAGAATCACTGGCGCGTTGCCAATCCTTTATTGACTTGAGGAATCGCTGTTGTACAGTCACAAGCTGGATAACGCACCTCTGGGCGGGGTGGCAAGTAATTGGTATAAGGTACCCAGGACGGGTCGGTAAATTACCCCAGGATGGGGAGAATGGAAGTAGTTAGAAGTATCCCTAGGTTCGGGATTTAACTTATCCAGCAGTTGACAGGATTTACATCCTCATAAGTTTGCAGGTCTCTTACTTTAAACACAGCGCATCCTCGGGAGCTTTCACAGCTTTATGAACATTTTACAGTAGTTAGATATTAATAAAATCATCGAAAGAGATATACTAATTAAACCTCTTTCTTAATCACCTTACAGAAATGAAATAATAAATACTAGGGGACATTTTTACACAGATCGAACTAGTTCCATAGTAAGCTCAATAAGGCTCGTCCAATCCAAGTCTCAGGAATAAATGCCCTTGCCGGGATTCGAACCCGGGAGCTTCGTAGGCAGTGTCGATACCAACTAGGCTAAACAGGGCGACAAGGGTGAAGTATTAAAAATGTGCATATCAACGACTTTAAATACAAATACAAAATAATTTATTTACCAAAAAATCAATACAGTTGTTACATTATCAGTGGCCCTTACACTAGGTCGAGCCTGTATCGTGAGGGCCGAACTTTAAGACACGGATACATATTTTTGTAACTTTCGGTTGTTCGATCTTTTTGTAGTCGACAGTACATGAAAAATAATAAAAATAATGCCCCAACTAATAACGTATTGAGATAGGCTGGTGATGTTGTGACGACTTGGACGTCCTTAGTGTAATTAGTTACTTATACTAATTAACTAATTTTAAGGTTAAGAAACTAGTTATCTATGTCAGGTTCTAATTTAGGACAATTATCATCAGCTCGGTTTTATCCAATTAACTGGTACATCCCTATGAAAAACTGTGAAGGGCATTTAAAAACAAATTCCCGCGAATATGGAAATTTTGTCCTTTTCCAAAATCTTGACTAGATAGAGAATTTCTGGAATCTTGGGTTTTAGTTTTGTTGATAATGTAAACGTGTCCCCAAAATAAATTGTTAATTTATGTGACTTTTTTCACACAATTTCATGGCTAGATGGAAACATGAAAGCCTGAGCTTATACAGAGTTATTCGAAAAATTATTATGGTAAGAGAACAAATAAGTTTTTAGTCCCGAAGATCTGTAATAGTATTGAGTGGTTGAGAGGGGAAAATACTTAAATATACAAAATTAGTAGTGAATAATTTTTAAGAAAAAGAAACCGACTTCAATGGGGGAGGCCGGTGAAAGATTATTATACTTAGATGGTGCACTCTTAGATTCCATACAATAAAATAAAAATGGCTATAAGTATGTTTATAATGGTAGAAGACTAAGTACCCTCAATTCCTCATGGAATCATGGAAAAACCTTGCTTGCTTGACAAACAAGACGAAGAGAACAAATCGCCAAACTTGAACTACGCGTCGTTGAAGAGTTTCGTTCTGATCATCATCAGCAGTTCCACTTCATCAAATGTCACATTTATGAATGAAAATGCTTGATTAGTTCATTAAAATACTAGAATTACTATATTTGTGTGCCTTTCACATTTGAGGAGTCCCCTCGATTCCTAATGGATCCCATCATCAGAATCGTGAAGATAGAACTTGCTTAACAAACACAGCTAGGAGGACAAATGGCCAAACGTGAACTTTTCGTCATTCAAGAGTTCTGTTCTGATCATCATCAGCAGTTCCACTTCATCAAATGTCACATTTTTGGATGAAAATGCTCGATTTGTTGATAAAAACACAGAAATCACTATATGTTTGCCTTTAATATTTGAGGAGTTCCCTCAATTTCTCATGGATCCCATCATCAGAACTGCGTTTTGACAAAAATGGGACCAACTTGGATATATATACTTACAATCAAAAAAATAATTTTCCAAATCGGTTAAGAAATTACGGAGTTATGGAGTAACAAACATTAAAAAAAAAGCGTACAACCGAATTGATAACCTCCTCTTTTGAAATCTTGAAGTCGGTTAAAAATAATCTAAAAAGGATATTTTTGGAAAAGTTGCCCTAGGGCAAGATTTGCAAAGATATTCTTTTCTTTCCCTCTTTTCCCCCTTTGCGTCTTTATGAGTTTTATTTTTAAATGTTTATTGTATAACTTGCTACACAACAGTTAATTTAATCTAATTCATTAGTAGGTGCATATAGCTAAACCATACTATTGTATGAGCGCGATCTCGCTATCAAACTGGTCTCCCAGTTTGGCGAGTTAAATTTGAAAATGTAACTATTGTACACCTATTATTGAGAATAAAAAAAAGCATAAAATCCGGGAAACATTCAGTAGTGTGAGTGACACAAAGCTACGTCATCACTGCAATCGAGCCTATCAATGGTTGGTGTTCATAGTGCGAGTTGTGTGTACAGTAACGTAAGCTCGGGTCACAATTCGGAGTATCAGACATTGTTTCCTTAGACCATGGCCTGGAGAATTTAGGAGTTTTACATCAAATTCAATAATTACCTAGGTCATTTATGGTTCGGTTTCCAATCATTTTGCTACGAATTTGGGGCAATTTTTTTCTCCTCTCTCAATTCTGCTCCTCCATAACAGGTTAGGTACAATTATTTATACTATTAACCCAATTAACTATGTATTCCTACATTTATTTATTTATTTACTTAAAACATACATTTATAGGCTTACAGTAAGTACCAAAGCGCCTACAATGCTAGGATTTACAACATTAGTGGTAACCGTACAAAATTAATATATAAATTATCTAAGTACTAATAATACATATTGCACAATTCATAAATTTTAGTGAGCAGGGTGCGCCAGTTATCGGCGAACACGTCGGCATCCTGCCTCTGCACGAGTTGATTGAGTAGCGCCGGCGCACGGGCGCCGGGCGCGTTAGCAGCGCGCCGCGTGCGCGGGCCCGCCGCCGCCGCCGGCGCCGCGAACAGCGGACGGTGGCGGCGACCCGCGCGCGCGTATTGCTCAGGGACGAAAAGTCGAATACCTTCCAACGCTACCGGATTGTCAATTTGACCTCTAATCAGAAGACTGTAATGGACGGCAAGATGCAACTTCCTCCTAAAATGAAGAGTTTCGAGTCCGACCATACCTGCTACAAAGAGTGATGGGTACAGAAAAGGATAGTATCCATACTGCTTTTTGTACATGTATCGAGCAAATTTCCGTTGTACTCTTTCAAGTAACAGCGTGTAATTCTCTTCGGCTGGATCCCATATGATAGAATTATATTCTAACTTGCTACGTACGTACGCATAATATAATATGATCGGTACTGTCGTGCTAGCAAACTGAGGCGCGGTACGCATTACGAATCCTAATGTTTTGTTGGCATTCTTTACTATGCCTTGTATATGGGTATGAAAGTCTAATTTAGTGTCCAACACTAGACCTAGGTCGCGGATAACCTCAACGCGACTGATCGCTCCATCACCAAGCTGATATGTATAGTTAAGAGTATTTTTGCTCCTACTAAAAGTCATTATTTTGCACTTCTCACCATTGAAGGACAAGCGATTCGTATGGCTCCAATTTATGACTGCATCTATATCACACTGCAACACGTTACAATCGGTAGATACGTTAATAGCATAGAATAACTTCAAATCATCAGCAAATAATAAGCATTTGACATTACTAACAACCGAAGGCAAGTCATTGATCATCACCAGAAATAGGGTGGGGCCGAGCGTACTGCCCTGACTCACCCCAGATCTAGTGAAGTATTCTTCAGATTGATAGCCTGAAAGCTGCACATATTGTCTTCGATCCTTCAAATAACTCGCAAATAACTTTAGAAGTTGCGGTGAAAATCCGAACGCCGATAGTTTACTTAAAAGTATATCGTTGTCGACCAGGTCAAATGCCTTCCTGAAATCGAAGTAGGCAGCGTCCACTTGTCGAGATTGATCCATATGGAGAAGAGCATAATCAACAAAGTTGGCAATGTTGGTTGTAGTGGACTTGCCTCCTCGAAAACCGTGTTGCGCATCTGCTAGTCGATTCGATATAAGCGGCGCAATACACCTATTAACAACGCCTTCAAAAATCTTGCCAAAAACCGACAGAACCGCTATAGGTCGGAAGGTGGTTATATCTGAGGCGGTAGTTTCCTTCGGCACAGGTGTAACTCTCGATACTTTCCATACATCGGGATACACTCCGCTACGAAGGGACAAATTAAATATGAAAAGTAGAGGCTGCTCCAGTACCGAAATACAATCTTTGATTAGGAACGCAGGAATGCCGTCCGGGCCTGGTGCAGCAGAAGTTTTCAGTTTCCTGACAACGCGACTCAACTCATTACTAGATACATTATGTATACTTATACAGGTAGAGTCTTTTTCGCCGACTACATTTCTAGTAGCTATATCAACGTCCAGCAGTGGGGTACCCGCGAGAAATATCGAGCTAAAGTGTGCAGCGAACGCCTGCGCTGCATCTTGCTCTGCCAACCTAATACCACCAGACGTATAGCAGTTAGGGCGTCGATGACTTCGCCTATCTTTGACATATTTCCAAAAGTTAGCAGGGTCACGACTAATTGACTGCTCAGTTCTCAGCAAGTACTGTTTATGCGCTGAAGCTATTAAATCTTTAACTAGAGTTCGATAATACCTAAACATTTCCTTATTGAAATCCAGCCCTTTGCTCTTGTACTTGATGAGGTGAAAATGCTTGAACCTTATGTACTTAATAATTTCAGCCGTGAACCAGACTGGATAGTCATAGCGCTGCTGCGACTTGTCCCCCGGGAACTTACGGCTAGGAATATTTCTATTAAGTACATTGTGCAAGTTATGGTAAAACACATCAACTGCCTGGTTGATATCAACCTGGTCGAATAGCTGTGACCAGTCTATATCCGCGAGGTCTAAGTAGACTGATGACAGGTCTGCCTTGTTAAAGTTCCAACGGGGCCTTTGCTGGGTACACTCGTGTGTTGTCGGACTCGGATCTACACTTACAGTAAGGTCGGCACCATTGAACGATATACTAACACTAAGTGGTGGATGGAAGGCATCCACGGGAACTAATAGGTCAGCACAGTACTGTACACAGATGTCCTCAGCGTTTATATTTGATAGGACGAGGTCCAAGATGCCTCCGTACTTATTTAATACATTATTAAATTGTTTTAGGTTACAAAAGCCGGTAAAACAGTCAAATTGTTTTTGTACATTTAAATTAAACGACTTGAGATTAAAATCTCCTATGACAACACATTTTAAGGAATTAAACTTACACATAGCACTTTCAATGCAATCTAAAACGCTTAGGTATTGCTCTGTATTATAATTCGGCGGCAGATAAACAACACACAAAACTAACTTCAACTTTTTTTTTGAAATACTAACAAATAAAACCTCTTTGTCATCTGTTAGTCCATCAATATCGTCCATACGTTGCACTTTATAAACGTCCTTTACAGCTAGTAAAACACCTCCCCATCCGACGTCGCCAACTCTGTCCTTTCGTATCACAACGTAACCGGGAGGAAAAAGCTCTCCACTGCTAACAGAATTATTCAGAAACGTTTCAGTGAGAGCTACTATATCAGGGGAATATGTTTCTACGTTTTTCCGAAATATCCCCGTTTTAGACCGCAACCCTCTGACATTCTGATAGTAGAGGTTGAGTGGTCGCGCACGTTTACTTTTTCGCTTGGGAGCGAAATGACTGCCGCCATGGCCTGATACAAATATCCTTTGCCCAATTGGCAGGATCCATAATCCGCTCCGCTAAGTTTGACGGAACGCTAATTTTGAACGACGCGTAGTCGCCTCGGGCCTTTAGCGTTTCAGCAGTACAGACATCCTCGCCCAAGATTGATTTTAGGTGGGACAAGATTTGTTCGACTGTAGTTCCCACTTTAAGATGATAGACATGGACGTGTAGACGCCGCGCGGAGGCCTCCAATTGTGTCGCACCTGGAGCAGCGGTCCCACGCAACACACCCGGTGCAGTCCGACGACGTTTTTGGTCTACTAGCTGGTCTTTCTCTCCTGGCTCCGACTTGGAGTTTGACGAGTTCCTTTGATAAGCAGCCGGCGTTCCCTCTGGCTGGGCTGGCTGCACGGGCATTGACGGTGTCAGCTGCTGCTCATTATTATTTATATTTCCGTTCATTACCACTATCTCTGTGCTCCTCACAGTTTGCAGATCAATATTGGTGGTAGTCGTCGGCGCAGTCCCACGTAACACACCTGCTGCTGTCCGAATAAGTATTTGATCTACTGGCCGGTCTTTCTCACCTGACTCTGACTTAGATGATGATGACGAATTCCGCTGTCCAGCATCTGGCGTTCCCTCTGACTTGGCAGGCTGCGCAGGCATTGACGGTGTCGGCTGCTGCACATTACTTCCATTTCCGGGCATTGCCACTATCTTTGTGGTCCTCAAATTTTGTAGTTCATTGGTGGCAGTCGACAGGGCTGGAACATTAGTGGCCGACGGATCCCGTATTTGGGTTAACTTCTTTTCCAGCTCAGTAACTCGAACACTTAAATCAGTGACGGTAATTATTAACGACCCAAGTTGATCTTTGATCGCACTGCTAATCAGAAAGCCCATGCGCTCAGTTATCACCTGGTTCAACTCATCTCTTATTACTCCGCGTATGTTCTCCAAATACACTGTGTCGTCGATGACATTACTTAAACATTCGGACTGATTCAAGGCGTTCGGCTGGCGACGAATTGTTACTCTGTCCACGCTATCCGCAATGGACTGATTTAGGAACGTAGAGTTAATTGTGTCATTGCAGGACAATAAAGAACAGCCATTTCCTTGCGCTACACCCCGGACGGGAGTATTACTGTTGTCACCTTTTTTTTGTTTACATATGCACAACTGGCACCTCCAAGTGCCCTTTTGTTCGCTAGACATAGCATAAAACATCCTTTCATCGGGTATATTTGCACATTGCAAATCATAAATTTGATTGCAAAAACTACACAGCAAAAATTGGCGGCTCTCAATATCTCCAAAACATCCAGCACAAGCGATTGATTCCGACTTTGACGACATCCCGTCTGCAAACAATTCCTCTCAGAGGCAAATAAAAGTTTAAGAATCAAGCGTCGCGTCTGGAATTCTGTAATCTAAGCGCACTGCGCCGTTATCTCTAAGAGCTAATGAGGCTCGGGTCGCGCACTGCGAAATGAGTCTTGCGCCCTAGGCACAACCGTGAGAGTCGCGTGCGTGTCGCGGTGCCTTTGCAATGGTAAACTTGCGGGTCGGCAAATAAACACAACACTTTTAAGTTAAAAACGGCTAATGTTCGTATTTGTTTTAACTAATATAAGTTAGTAACACCTTTTACAATCACTGTTCACTGTTCATGTATTTTTTTTTTATGTATTTCCCACTATTTCTAATTAATACGAATTTTTAGAAGGACACTGTTTAAAACTGATGTATCACCGACAATGGTCAAAGACTAACTACATAACATTTTTTATACATCATTTTGTGTGTGTGTGTGTGTGTGTGTGTCTCTGTGTGTGTTGTGTGTGTGTGTGTGTGTGTGTGTGTGGGTGTATCTGTAAATATTGGATATCAACTGAAACTATACATGAAGTAGTGCTCCCGTTTGCTCATAACACGACGGCCTACCCACGACACGACGGCATAACGCGACGGGGTTTGACGGCCTGTTTAGCCTAGTTGGTAGTGACTCTGCCTCCGAAGCTAGAGGTCCCGGGTTCGAATCCCGGCCAGGGCATTTATTTGTGCATTTTTCACGGATATTTGTTCTTGGGTCTTGGATGTTTTCTATGTATTTATCTATATAAGTATGAATGTCGTCGTCTAGTACCCATAGTACAAGCTTTGCTTAGCTTGGGACTAGGTCGATTTGTGTAAGATTGTCCCCCAATATTTATTATTATTATTATTAACCCAATTAACTATCTATTCTTACATAATATTTTTACACATCATTTTGTGTGTGTGTGTGTCTGTGTGTGTTTGTGTGTGTCGCTGTGTGTGTGTGTGTGTGGGTCTCTGTAAATATTGGATATCAACTGAAACTATACATGAAGTAGTGCTTCCGTTTGTTCATAATTAAGTTTTTTTAACATGGCAGTTAAGATTTTTTTGTCATGATATTTCATCGAGTATATTTCGGTATCCCGGTTGATATTGTTGTACAAATAGGCGGATTGGTACACGAATTGTCTTCTTGCGAAGGCTGACTCAATTGGACCCGGGTATGCCCTAAAACTACGACCAAGACCACCGGGGGATGGGCAGCAGCATCCCTGGAGTGCGGTGGAGATACTGCGATCGCCAACCGTGGCGATTATGGCATATACCCTCCGTGAATTTGGGGGAGGCCCATATCCAGCAGTGGACGTCTTTTGGCTGATATGGTGGTGGTGGTGGAAGGCTCACTTGTGGGTGGGTAGACAGAGATTTTTCTCCTACGTTTATTGTTGTGAGCTTTATATGGCAATGTTTTGTGAAGCTTCAGAACCGCATGTAGAATATATAGTTTTCTCATGGTCAACATATCACATATCTAAACGGTTTAAAGTATATTACTTTTAATAAGCAGGGTTGACCTCTCTCTATTTCCAGGAATTTCTTTTTTGTAGCACCGCCCTACACGGGTATGCAGTACGACATGATTGATTGGGCTAGAGTGATGGACACTTGATTTAGTAGTGTCTTCGAAGTTAAATGTCGTAGAGTATTATAATTTTATGTATAAAAAATAAAACGAAAAACGTAATAGAAAAACTATTTATTGATCGTGTGGTTTATTGTCCTTAACATACAACTAGTCATAATATTTGTATATCTATCTATACATATACACAATAACATTTATTTGGTGCTTTATGGCCGCTATCTTACAGTGAAAAGAAAAAAAAAAACTTTTATAATGAATTTCAACTGTCCAACCTCTTGATAGGCTTTTTAACCCTTTGAACGCCCCGAATCATATATTTTCGTGCCTACGGCGCTAATGGCCACTATGGGTGTTATGACGCTCGTCACCTTCATGTTAAGTTTCATATTTTATCTCTTATAGAATGAGTTGGTGTGTGTCACTGCCGTTCGTGAAATCAAGAAGAATGGCGTTCAAAGGGTTAATACTTCTTATATTCTTTGCTTATAGAACAATTAATTGATAATAATAATTTATTTTCTTTGCGACATATACATACTATGTATGGAAGAACTAATATTACAATTATTTACGATAACTACACATTATGCTGTTTTCTCTGTTAAGACACTTACAAATACGTATTTGGCATCTTAACAACCGTTATTGTGACGACATGGTTATTGTCAATTCATTTAAACTTAAGACTTAATGATAGATTTGATTTTAAATATTTGTTCATACCGCCTTTTTTCGAAATAAGACTTAATATCTATTGAATACTGTAAACAATAATTTACTTATGAAATAAATAGAGTTAAAAAACAAATATATTTGCGGATATTTGTTCTTGGGTCTTGGATGTTCTCTATGTATTTAAGTATGTATTTATCTATATAAGTATGTATATCGTCGTCTAGTACCCATAGTACAAGCTTTGCTTAGTTTGGGACTAGGTCGATTTGTGTAAGATTGTCCCCCAATATTATTTATTTATTTTAAATACTATACTATTTGTGTGACTTTCAATCAAAAGATGTATTTTCTACGAATGAACAAGTAAGAACGATTCGAATGAATTACGATTTATAATTGCCTATTAGACTATTTTTATGGTGCCATTCGTACAAATCTTCGGGGAGATAAAAAGTCTATCTGGGACCAACTACACAGAGCACAACAGCCAAAAAATTGGGGCAAAAACACCTCTCAAACCGGCTCCTGCAAATTAACATTATATTATGAGTTATGATTATGACACCAAATAATATATTCAGACCAACTGTTGTATGGGAAAATAACCAAGTGGCAGTTTTGGTGAATACTATACATAGTTGTCATACAATTTCAATTTTTACATAATGGTTCTGTTTATTTAATCTTGGAAGTATTTTATGTCATGAAGCGAAAGTTCAGTTGTCAGGATCCGTGATCTCTGCCTACACCTCTAGGAAACAGGCGTGATTATATGAAAAAGAAATAAAAATAAATAAATATGTATCTATGTAGTATTTTATCGATTTTTTGCAGTCTCGTACATTTTTATTTATTGTTATATTATTGATGATTTACTATCCATATAGTGACACCATAAATGTTAATATACTATAATGGAAAATACACAATTTCCTCGTCCCAGTCGTTATATTGACGTCGCTTTTGTTTGAAAACAACACATTTCAAGATAATCTAACTAATAATCTAAAGCTACAGTTAATCTCTTTCACATCTCGCACTTTTAGGTTTCACGCTGTTTTTAACACATAAGCTAAGGCGCGTGTAAGCGAGCTCGTAAACACATTGAACTCGTAGGATTTGAAGTGATGAACAAAAATATTCTCATAACAACTCATACGTAATAGGAAATAGAGTTGAGTTTCTTTTGTTTTGAAATCGAACGAAACAAAACAAATGCAATTCGGTTCCAATTTTGAAATATATTCATTCCATTGCTATATCATATAAATTGGGTACTCTAAATGGTCAACTTCAAGTTTGTGACTACGGAAATTGGTCATGTTATATCCACTCACTTCCTTTTGGTAACAATGGTTACTGGACGTCACCCGTATTACAAGGGAATAGAGTTCATCGAAGCAAGTGAGTGGATAAAACGGTCCATTTGTTACTGTTTCAGACTACTGTTTTAGGTTTCTTATAGATACAATATATGAAAATAATTTTATTATTAAGAGGGCTTTAACGTGTCCACTAGCGCCGTTATAAATATTAAAAAAGGGAATGTTTAAGTAGCTTTTGAATACATCAGATTAGTTATTATGTTGCTGGATTTGTCTATTACCTCAAAAATAACTTTGTAATAAGTAGTTTGATGTATTAAAGAGGTACTTCGGACTATGGAAAAAGGGGGGCCACTACGTAATGTACTTAACACATTAGGTGCCGGTGACACGAAACCGTGTCATTTTTTTTTAATTTTTTTTTTATATAATAAATATTAGGGGTCATTTTTCACACAAATCGAACTAGTCCCACGGTAAGCTCAATAAAGCTTGTGTTATGGGTACTAGACGACGATATATTTAATAGATATATACTTAAATACATAGAAAACATCCAAGTCTCAGGAACAAATGTCTCTTGCTCACCACAGAAACAAATGCCCTTACCGGGAATCGAACCCGGGACCTCTAGCTTCGGAGGCAATGACACTACCAACTAGGCTAAACAGGCCGACAACAGACCGACCGATTTTTGTATGTATCCTTGTCGGCGCCGGATGTAGTGGCAGTAAATAGTGGCCCCCCTTTTTCCAATATATATCGTTAAATTTACATAATCACATTTATTTACGAGTAGCACTAGTGGACACGATAAAGCCCTCTTTAAGTTTTTTCGATTACGTCTTTATCGGTGTATACATGCGGATATTTACTCTTAAATTCATATTATGATAATTTTTACTAATTCAAAACATTAGGTTAATTATATTTGTTTTTTTTATTAACTTGAAGATGTCTCTTTAAAGTACTCAAATTGATTTGTTTACATGAATGGTACTAAAATAATGTATATTATAGATAATATACCTTTTCTTGTGCAGTGCAATGTATCAAATCAAGATCTAGCCTCTAATTTTCAAAAACGTTATCTGTGATAGCAAAACACACATTTTGATAATATCTGTGCTGTTAAAAACATTGTCATCTAATCTTATTTAATAACAAGCCGCTATTTATTAAATAAGTTCTGTCTCAACAAATGCCTAGTGACAGACAGATGAATGTACTTAACGCAATTTTTATAGCTACCTATTTAATTAATAAAATAGGTGTGGCGGATTGTGCATCTTACTTACGCTAGTAACAATATTTCTCTAACATTTCACCTACAAATGTCTTTATTTCACAAAACTTACAATTAAATAACTCTATAATATAATTTACATGTTCATATAATCAAACATTATATGTATAATATATCTCACATTTTCTGAATATCATTTATAACCCTTTGGAAAAATGGCATCGAAGGTATTGGCTATCACGAAATATAAATTGAAAATTACGTATAAAATAATCAGCGGCAAAGGGCTCGTGACATGGTACCAAATGGCTATTCAATTCATTGTCAAAATTTGCTATTTGAAATACTTACATTTAACGCATAACATCTTATTATAATTTTCTTTTCATTTACTAACATTTAACTTTATTAACCTGTAGTTTTGAAATTATTACGGGACAATGGTGTCTGAAGCCGGAAGTGTACATAGGCTACGGTGTCTACTTAACATCAGCCGAGCAGTATGTTTGTTGCTACCACTCTTGTAATTTCAAATTAAAAGGGAAACATTTAAAAATTGTATGTTCCGAGCAGGATTCGAACCTGCTACATCGGGTATCTGGCGTCTCAATGTAATTTGAGACGTTGGTGCCGTTAACAGAAGCCTAAGTCTTCTACGGTAGATGTCGCTGTACGCCTCCCTAAGGCGTTGTAAGAGGGAACTAGTGAAAGATTTCGAGCACGAGCTTGGTTGTTCCGATAGCTCAGCCTTTTTTTTTTTATTGTTAATGGGATTACGTTTGGCCTTAGTCTAACCTGATGGAAAGTTAAGACAAAGTCTAAGATTGAACACGCTCACCCAGAAGATGCCTATTCACTCTTACCTTGAACACATCGAGGTCATATGCTTCTGGAAATACAGACGCCGGAAGAGAATTCCAGACTGAAGCAGTGCGAATCAGAAATGATTTGTTAAACCGCGAGGGGCGGCATGGAGGGAATTCGACTACATGTGGGTGAAATCCCATACGGCGCCTAGTACTCCGATAAAGTAAAGTCGAAGGGGGGATAAGGTCATGGAGCTCAGCAGCACACTCTCCAAAATACAACCTATAGAAAATTGGTTCCAACGAGCGCAACGTCGCCTATCAGTCTCCTGGCTCTCCGGTCCACCGAGTCCAAAGCACCCAGCTGATATTTGGCTGCACCATCCCAAAGATGACAACAGTACTCCAGAGGCTAGAGCGATTGGCCGCGTATGCCAGATGTCGCAGGTTCGAATCCTGCTCGGAGCATTAAATTTGTCAATTTTTCCCTTTCAATTTGAATTTTTCGGTAGCAACGTTACCGCTTAATACAAAATTAACTCTTGTAATTAGAAAACATATATAAAATGTCATCAAAAATGTCTTGAAAGTTGACGTAAAGAGCCCCGTGTGTACGTATAGCTTATAGCACAACTGTCATACGACAATCACGTGTCTATTATTATCTTAATGAGAGGACCAGGATGCCCATTAAAGGAATAGCGGCTATTAACTCAAGCCATTGAAATAAAACATGAAACTATCTTCTTTCATACAAATTAGCATTTCGTGGCCTAGCTCAGTGAGAGCTACTGGTAACTTCAATAAGTACTACATTAAAATAATGGTGGGCAAAGTGACCACTTACCGCCTTTACCGATAATCACTTATTGTTGTATTATCAACCGTATTTTATAACCATTAAGGTCGAAACTATTATTAATGTATGGTGTTTTTCCTATGAAGAACAAATTGACAGAATTTTAATCCTTATTACTAGACCAATACGGACGAAAATTCATTTATTATGCGCAGTAGTCTACTTTACCTGTAATATAGAATAGTATTCTCCATATTTCATGTATTGTAGTTATTATTAACTCGGTAAAGGCTCAAGAAATCAACAAACTTATTTACAAAACACATTATGTACACAATAATTAAACTAATGTGGACCTTATCTCTTAAACGAAAAGCTAAAAAAATGTTTACACTGAGTATTACTAATTGGAGTAATTTTGAAATTTTCTATCGTCGATAAAAAAACAACTTCAAATAAATCTAATCTTTATTAACAATACGGTACGAGTATTTCACTGACAGCCAAATCAGAGGGCCTGCTCCGAACTTCGAAAATCGAATTCCGTGTCGTGTCGTCCCTTTCCGTCATATAGTGTATAACACGAGAGTGAAAGGGACGGCACGGCACGAAGTTCGATTTTCAAAGTTGGCCCTCAGCAACTTTTTACGAAACGTTTTGACGCTCGACTTTATAGATTAATTCCCCAAATTTTTTTTCTCCGGTATTTTTAGTTCCATTCGCGTTTTTCCCCATTCATGAATTTACCCACACATATTATTTTTTTCTCTTTTTATTTCCTTTCGCAGATTTCCCCATTAGCGAATTTTCCTAGATACAAGGTCGCAGTTAGGTACGACGATGAGCGATATTAGATTATTAATCCAATATCTTTTTAACCAAAAGGAATTAGGACTAGTAGCCCTTTTTTTTCTAATATTCGGTTCTGGCGCTTCGCCGGCCGCTGCCGCGGCACGCTCGCTTCGCTCGCCCGGCTCGCGCGCTTTAGGGTCGCAGTTCCACTAACACTCCTCCTCGCTTCGCTCGTCGTCGTACCTAACAGACTTTGTATCTAGGACAATTCCCTAATGGGGAAATCTGCGAAAGGAAATAAAAAGAGAAGAAATAATATGTGTGGGTAAATTCATGAATGGGGAAAACGCGAAAGGAACTAAAAATACCGGAGAAAAATTTTTTTGGGGAATTCACCTATACAGTCCTAATGACGTCACAATTTTCTATGGTCACACGGCGTACTTTTTTCATGTTTATGTATTTAAAAATCTTTATAATTGCATAAATAAGCTGAAGTTTGTTTTTTTTAGTGGTTTTGTGAGATTTGTTTATTAAAGTAAAAAAATATTAGTGTTGTGAAATACCCTATTGTTAACACATTAAAATATAATTAAACGTACACGAACACGTTCAGTGCAGCCACAAGTACTCATAATTAAGGATCGCGAATCCTCCTGCAACATGTCGAGCGATATTGGACCTTAACGTATGACCAGTTTCATTATATTGTATACAGGGTGAAATAATATTCACTGTTTAAATTCATTCACTGTCCTTAGCGACAAATAAAAAGCAGCTGAAAGATATCCTAAAAAACCAAGCGTTCGTGGATACCGCGGTGGCGCGCTATGTGCGGGAGGTGGCAATAACGCTCGCCCCGCCCCTACGTTGAGACGCCGAGACAAACTTACGCGTCGAAAAACTGTTTTTAATGAAAGCTACAATGATATTAAAATATTATTAAAAAAAACACAAGTTGCAAACTTTCATTCATTCACGGGGTACTCCCAGTTCGTAAACCTTGTTGTAAGTCACGTCGCAAACGCGCGTCTTTACGAGAGGTACAACACGGAAGTGCACGACCGGGCATGCGGAGATGCGCGTGCGACTAATTTGCAATTTTGGTCGAGGTAAGATAGGTGAGCGCGCCCGTCCCCCCGCACCGCTAACCTCGAGCGTCATTCAGCTCCCAATTACCCACACGTTACTAATTATTTATTCGGACAGCACATTTTATTGTGAAAATTTTACCTAAGTTTTTTTTTCAGAGATGGTATCTTTTATCAACCTAAAGCCTGAGAATTTTTTTAACAATCAATAAAATTTCATCCTGTATGTCTGCAACTCACAGGAGTTCTCTATATAAAATTGTTAACACGATTATCTTTCATTTTTTAACAAATTTCTGAAAAAAGGGTTAATTTTATAGTGTTAGGCAGCCGTTTAAGTCTACCTTTGTCGTCCGTTGTTGGTAAATGCGGTTGGGTCCGTGGTTGGGTATATCCTAAAACTACGACCAAAACCACAGCGGGGTGGGCAGCAGCATCCCTGGAGTGCGGTGGAGATACTGCGACCGCCAACCGACATGCCAAGCGTGGCGATTATGGCATTTACCCTCTACGGAATTGGGGGAGACCTATGTCCAGCAGTGGACGTCCTTCGACTGATATGGTGGTGGTTGGTAAATGCTAGAGCTAGGAATGTCGCTGCGCGTGTTTCTTCTTAGGCGGCGGTGTGGGCGGCGTCTGCCCAGCGATGGGCAGGCCGGCGCTCGTGCGCCGCATCATCGAGTTGTACAGGAACGAGCCGCGAGGGGACAGCACTGGAACAGTAATACTTGTTATGGTGCTTTAATTATACCTTATGTAAGATGCAAGAATCGGAAATTTTGATGCCTATTTACCTACACGTGGCAAAATATAGAGCCGGATTTAAAAAATATATCATTTTAAAAATTACTTTAAAAAATACACACTAATATAACTTATTCTCGAATTTGGTCTGAGTATTATCAATACTAATTTTAAAAGAAGATGGGCCACCTAATCACCTATAAAAGTGGAGGAAATTTTTCTCAGATTGACTTTATATTCGCCGATAACAGTGTGTAAAGATGCTTCAAAGTTGCTGCAGCTAGCTGTGAAGTAATCCACGGAGTAATTCACGGAGAAGTAATTCACAATAGCTTTCTCAAAATAATTGCCGGGTGTTTTGTGTGCCCAATAATATATTATTTGATAAAATATGTGAAATCAAACCTGGGATTTAAGTTTTAATAGTATTTTAATCACTTCTTACTAACTTTATTTGTAAACGACATAAATAAATAAATAAATAAATAAATAAATAAATATTAGGGGACATTTTTTTACACAAATCGAACTAGTCCCACAGTAAGCTCAATAAGGCTTGTGTTATGGGTACTAGACGACGATATATTTAATAGATATATACTTAAATACATAGAAAACATCCAAGTCTCAGGAACAAATGTCTCTGCTCACCACAGAAACAAATGCCCTTACCGGGAATCGAACCCGGGACCTCTAGCTTCGGAGGCAATGACACTACCAACTAGGCTAAAGAGGCCGACAAGGGCGAAGTATTACAAAATAAATAAGTATTACAAATAAGGGACGAAGAATTTAAGTTTTAATAGTATTTTAATCACTTCTTACTAACTTTATTTGTAAACGACATGTAGTAACAAAATTGAGGATTGTTATCTGTAATAAAAAAAAATGAAATTAACAGCCCGACATAGAATACTGGTGCCTGTATTTGACGACCTGTTTAGCCTAGTTGGTAGTGACACTGCCTCTGGAGCTAGAGGTCCCGGGTTCGAATCCCGGCCGGGGCATTATTTGTGCATTTAGCACGGATTTTGTTCTTGGGTCTTGGATGTTCTCTATGTATTTAAGTATGTATTTATCTATATAAGTATGTATATCGTCGCCTAGTACCCATAGTACAAGCTTTGCTTAGTTTGGGACTAAGTCGATTTGTGTAAGATTGTCCCCCAATATTTATTTATTTATTTATATTTACCGAAACCTGTTAATAACACCATAGACCGCACAGCTCGAATATTCACGTTACCGATCCGTATCGCGGATACACCTCTTGTTTAAAATCAATAATGACTCCACTGACAGCTGACAGTTTTCTCATATCCTTCCGCATTCGCACTGACAAATCAGCAAGTCGCCTTAGGGAGGTATTCCACTAATCCAATATCTTTGTCCAATATACATTTGATCAAAGAAATTGGATGATTTCATCAAACTTGGATGGGACCCCGACATTTGATCAAAGATTCCGATGACAGTTAAATCAATATGGCTACGCATGAAAAAGAATAAAACTTGGACAAAGATATTGGATGAGTGGAATGGGCCTCCGTCAAAGAACTTTGATCAAAGATTTGACAAAGAAATTGGACAAAGATATTGGATGAGTAGATTACCACTCCGTATTAAACTCATCCAATATCTTTGATCAAAGAAATTGGATGATTTCATCAAACTTGGATGGGACCCCGACATTTGATCAAAGATTCCGATGACAGTTTAATAAATATGGCTACGCATGAAAAAAATAACTTGGACAAAGATATTGGATGAGTGGAATGGGCCTACGTCAAAGAACTTTGAACAAAGATTTGACAAAGATATTGGACGAGTGGAATACCACCCTAAGACCGACAACCGAATACGCCATTCTGCTTCAGTCAGGAAGCACTCATTTAAATGTAGGGGTGACTGACAGTTGAAACGGACAGCTGAGTTTTTTGTCATATCCTACCGCCAGCTTAACAAGACACAAAAGAACAAAACAACAAGAGACAAAAGTCGTCTTAGACTGACAACCGAATACGCCATCCCGTTTCAGTCAGGAAGCACTCTTTTAAATGTAGGGGCGCAATAAAAAGCGGTCCTGACTTGACTGACATTTGACACTGACAGCTGACAGTTTTTCCATATCGCACCGCCTCTAGATCAACAAATCAGTAAGTCACCTTAGACTGACAACCGAATAGGCCATCCCGCTTCAGTCAGACAGCACTCATTTAAATGTAGGGGCATAGTATAAATCGGTACTAACTTGAGTGACAGTTGACACTGACAGTTTTCTTATATTCTTCCGCCTCCACACTGACAAATCAGGAAGTCACCTTATAAGATTGACAACCGAATACGCCATCTCGCTCCAATCAGGAAGCACTCCTTTAAATGTAGAGGCGCAGTAAAAAGCAGTACATACTTGACTGACAGTTGACACTGATTGCTTCTTTTTTTATTAAAAATGGGATTGCTCAGCTGACAATTTTCTCATATCCTACCCTCTTCGCGCTGACAAATCAGGAAGTCGCCTTAGCCTGACAACCGAATAGGCCATCCCGCTTCAGTCAGGAAGCACTCATTTAAATGTAGGGGCGCAGTAAAAAGCGATACTGACTTGAGTGACAGTTGACACTGACAGCTGACAGTTTACCTCATATCCTTCCGCCTCCGCACTGACAAATCAGGAAGTCACCTTAGACTGACAACCGATTACGAAATCCCGCTCCAGTCAGAAAGCACTCATTTAAATGTAGGGACGCAATATTAATCACTACTGAACTACTGACTTGAGTGACAGTTGACACTGACAGCTGACAGTTACCGCGTCCGCACTGACAAACCAGGAAGTCACCATAGACTGACCACCGATTACGAAACCCTGCTCCAGTCAGAAAGCACTCATTTAAATGTAGGGGCGCAATATAAATCGGTACTGACTTGAGTGACAGTTGATACTGACAGTTGCCGGTTTTGTCATATCTTTCCGCCTCCACACTGACAAAACAGGAAGTAGTCTTAGACTGACAACCGAATACGCCATCCTGCTCCAGTGAAGAAGCACTCATTTAAATGTAGGGCGCAGTAAAAATCGTTACTGACTCGATTGACACTTGACACTGACAGATGACTGTTCTATATCCTACCGGTTCCTCACCGACGAATCACGAAATCGCCTTAAGACTGAAAAACAGAATACGCCATATCGCACCAGTTAGAAAGCACTCATTTAAATGTAGGGGCACAGTATAAATCGGTACTAACTTGAGTGACAGTCGACACTGACAGCTGACAGTTTTTTTTATATCCTTCCGCCTCCACACTGACAAATCAGGAAGTCACCTTATAAGACTGACAACCGAATACGCTATCCCTCTGCAGTCAGAAAGCACTCATTTAAATGTAGGGGCATAGTATAAATCGGTACTAACTTGAGTGACAGTTGACACTGACAGTTTTCTTATATCCTTCCGCCTCCACACTGACAAATCAGGAAGTCACCTTATAAGATTGACAACCGAATACGCCATCTCGCTCCAATCAGGAAGCACACCTTTAAATGTAGAGGCTCAGTAAAAAGCAGTACAGACTTGACTGACAGTTGACACTGACTGCTTCTTATTTATTAAAAATGGGATTGCTCAGCTGACAATTTTCTCATATCCTACCCTCTTCGCGCTGACAAATCAGGAAGTCGCCTTAGCCTGACAACCGAATAGGCCATCCCGCTTCAGTCAGGAAGCACTCATTTAAATGTAGGGGCGCAGTAAAAAGCGATACTGACTTGAGTGACAGTTGACACTGACAGCTGACAGTTTACCTCATATCCTTCCGCCTCCGCACTGACAAATCAGGAAGTCACCTTAGACTGACAACCGAATAGGCCATCCCGCTTCAGTCAGGAAGCACTCATTTATATGTAGGGGCGCAATATAAATCGGTACTGACTTGAGTGACAGTTGATACCGACAGTTGCCAGTTTTGTCATATCTTTCCGCCTCCACACTGACAAAACAGGAAGTCGCCTTAGACTGACAACCGAATACGCCATCCTGCTCCAGTGAAGCAGCACTCATTTAAATGTGGGGCGCAGTAAAAATCGTTACTGACTCGACTGACACTTGACACTGACAGCTGACAGTTGTGTTATATCCTTCCGCCTCCACACTGACAAATCAGGAAGTCACCTTATAAGATTGACAACCGAATACGCCATCTCGCTCCAATCAGGAAGCACTCCTTTAAATGTAGATGCGCAGTAAAAAGGGATACTGACTTGAGTGACAGTTGACACTGACAGCTGACAGTTTTCTTATATCCTACCCCCTCCGCGCTAACAAACCAGGAAGTCGCCTTAGACTGACAACCGAATACGCCATCCCGCTTCAGTCAGGAAGCACTCATATAAATATAGGGGCGCGATAAAAAGCAGTACTGACTTGACTGACATTTGACACTGACAGCTGACACTTTTTCGATATCGCACCACCTCCATACCAACAAATCAGTAAGTCACCTTAGCCTGACAACTCTCCTCGCTCCAGTCAGGAAGTACTATTTAAATCTATGGGCGCAGTAAAAAGCAGTACTGACTCGACTGACACGTGACACTGACAGCTGACAGTTTTCTCATATCCTACCCCCTCCACGCCGACAAACCAGAAATTCGCCTGAGACTGACAACCGAATACGCCATCTCTCTCTAATCAGGAAGCACTCCTTTACATGTAGATGCGCAGTAAAAAGCGATACTGACTTGAGTGACAGTTGACACTGATAGCTGACAGTTTTCTCATATCGCATGTACCGACTCCGCTCTGAGCAATCAGAATATCGCCTCAAGCCGGTTTCAGACGGGTGTAACACGTAATGTTATCTATCGTGTGGAAGGCACTAGGAGCATTACCCACACATGTAACGCTTCCCACTGATCCGTCGGCTGTCGGTTATATTGTAAAATTAATATCTTCTGTTGCTCTTTTAATGAATTCACAAAAATTACTATGTTCGAATTATGTTATTGCACGGGAACTTAATTGAAATACTTCCATTACCTATTTAGTTTTTAAGGAAAATTCTCAATTATTGTATAACCTAATATGTATATTATATTGTGCTACACTATCGCATTGGTTACCTGTAATGATAGTTGTAATGTGGCTTAGAATAAATAAATAAATAAATAAATATTATGCCGTCCACACTGTTACACGCAATCTTACATTACACGTTACACTCGTCTGGCCCCGGCTTTAGACTGACAGCCGAATACGCACCTGTGTCGTAGTTGTGTCGCGGCGGGAGCGGCTCGGGGTTGTTGTTGTTGTCGCTATCGAGGGTGCTTCTGTTGCCGGATTTCTCTGGGAGCGGCGGTGGCTCTTCGTCTTCTTGGTTCGAGTCCGTTGTACCTGCAATAACGGGAAACATTACAGCGTCATCCATCCGTCCATATCAGCCGCAGGACGTCCACTGCTAGCCATAGGCCTTCCCCAATTTGATGGGGGGTAAATGCTATAATCGCCAACCTTGGCATGCGGATTGGCGATCGCAGTATCTCCAACGCACTGCAGGAATGCTGCTGCCCATCCCCCGGTGGTCTCGGTCGTAGTTTAAGGACATACCCGGCTCCGGGTCTGGTTATTTACAGCATCAGTCAGTATATATCATAATCAGAGAGCGAAACTTTGGTGCCGGTGACATCATAATGACGCAAATTCACATATAGAGTGATTTTATATAAACAACATTGCGACACTCCAATGATTATTAATAATGCAATAATGGTAATGTAATTTTTTTAATGACTATTTATATTAGAAAAAATAATGTATTAATATATAGGTATTTTACTAAGTAAGTAATTGTAAATAATATATTATACCGGATAAATGAAAAACAGCTAATTAAAATTTCGTGGGTTTTCGAAAAATAAGCAGAACGCTTAGAATTCAAACACAACATCACATGTTCTTATTTAAATACATACCTACATAGGTACATATACTGTACATCCTGAACAAAGTAAATCTCGCATCTCCCGCAGTTTATAAAAATTGTGCATAATGCCTTTAATCGCAACTAGAACAAATATTGTTGTAAGTTAACCTTAAATAGTCCAGATAAAAACACTCCGTATGTAACTTGACGTCATACGTCTGTAATCGGCACCATAATTTACACTCTTCTCTATGAATCTGCATACCCACTTATCTAAAAATACATCTCTGATATTCTAAAGTTGCCTGGTAAAGGTCGCGAGAGTCCGCTGGATGCGGGTGGCGCAGGACCGGTCATTGTGGCACTCTTTAGGGGAGGCCTTTGTCCAGCAGTGGACGTCAATTGGCTGATATGATGATGATGACTCGAATGTTGGTTTTCCACGCAATTGCATCGGCGATAAAACTAACAACAATTTTATCCCCAGTTGTGTAAAACATTATTCGCCTGTCTTCGTCGTTGGAATTTTTTTATTAGTCAAGACAACGACTATGAGTATGTGTGATACAGTTCATATAATGCTTATATTTCACTCACAGCAGTTCACTAACACAATATGAAGTTGAAAATGTAAAGATTTGCAAATTTTCTACCGTATTTCAAAAACGTTAACGTTTTGGTTCATACACTATCGATTTTAGAATGGATTCGATAGGATTTGACTGATTCAGAAAATGTTTTTAGATATTTGGCTTTTTTTCGTATCCTCGCATTCGAAATGAAAAGCAGTGTTTAACTCAGATGAAACCAGCCATTTCAGCCTCGAACTTTTGGTGCTCTCACTCCATTCGGGCGCAAAAATACCTCGTCAGAGGTTTGGGTAACTTATTTTTACGTTTATTGTTCTTCTAACGCGACACGATTATAAGCTTTAAAACCTTACCTATGGAGTCCCTATTGGAAGGCGGCGCAGACGACGTCAGCAAGCTCGCCCGCTGAGACAATCTCCTCTCTCGCTCCACCTCCGCGCGCAACGGACGCTCCGTCACGAGCTAGCCAGAGACAAGCGTATGTCAGTCGTGTTAGTGCTTTAGCGAGTCCAAACTTAGGAAAGGAATAGAAAGAGTATATGTAGACCGAATTATGGTTAGTTATTTGAAATGTACTATAGTGACTTTTAAAATGTGGACCTTATCGTATAGAACGTAAGGTCGATATTTCAACGAAATGTTTAGGCATTTTACACGAATTCATTTACAGATCACCAAAGTGAAAAGTCCATTTCCCAAGTTTTGAACGATAACATTTACATAGAGAACAGGTATACATAGACTGCCCGAATTTAAATCTAGTCCTGTAAGAGAAGTACAATCAAATGATTAGATAGTTATGGCAGAGATGATATATAACTTTATGCCAAAGCTAGAGAAAAAACTTCCATTTTTTCCAATCATCCACCACCACCACCACCATATCAGCCGATGGACGTCCACTGTTGGACATAGGCCTCCCCCAATTTTATGGGGGGTAAATGCCATAATCGCCACGCTTGGCATGCAGGTTGGCGATCGCAGTATCTCCACCGCACTCCAGGGATGCTGCTGCCCATCCCCCGGTGATCTTGGTCGTAGTTTTAGGACATACCCGGGTCCCCGGGTCAATCATCATAGACTTTCAACTGAGTTTATTCAATGTTTGTGTTGTGTTAGCCTCCGATGGAACGGAACGTGAATTATAAGAGATATTTACAACAGAATAGAATGTATTGGTGCAAAAGTTACAATAGAAAACTTGAAGCTGATATTAGGTATTTCACAACGGTTCGATTCACTAAGTATGCTGACGAAGCGGTGTGTCGTAGGCCGATGACACGAAGGGCTACCGTACGACGAGCCGTGAAACCATACACACACAACTTTACAACTGTTACAAGCATACAATTTGACATAATCGACAACTTTTTCTTTGGATAATTGTACAATTTGGGCGAATAGTAGACATGTGAAGCTATAAAGCTTTATAGTATGGGACCTGGTCCTTAGGTTTTCTCGGAAAAAGTAAAATAAAAAAGGCCTACTTTTGATACATTACTTTTAGGGAATAGGAAAATCAAAAATACTTTTCAGCAATGTTTCTCCACTTTAGCACTCGGATATTATACCTATACTCTCTGAGAATAGAATTGGCAAGTTTATTAAAGAACTGTTTACCAAGTGATACAAGGAATGATGTGTTTCCGTTGTTAAAAAAAATACTGTTGGAAGCATTTTTTTTGTTTTATTTTTTATTGTGTAATGTACATCGTACACCATAAAAGTAATTTGTAACATCTGTGTCTAAAGAAATAAAAACTGCACGTACATTTACACGTAATTTTGATTATTATGAGAAATGTTTTAACATGAAGCCAATGAGTAGACAACATTCAAGAGTCCGTAGTAAGCTCGGTTCTCCATACAAACGTAGTTTCGCTCTCATTTTAAAACGCCATGCTAGAATAACATGAAACTTTGTATACACATTCGGATCCGGCATATCGAAATTGGAAATTAGTTTCTGTTGCTTGGAATTATAATGGAGAAAAAATAAAGTGATTATAAAGGTTTTCATACAAGACGTAAAAAGCTCTAAAACTCGCTGTATTATTTTCCTATTACAATTTCTAGCAACAAAATCTAATTTCCGACCTAGATATGGCGGCTCCCATTGTGTATACAAAGTTTCATGTTATTTCAGAAAGGCGTATGAAAATGAGAACGAAACTACGTTTGTATGGAGAATCGAGTTCAGCCGAGCGTACTGGGGACTCTTAACAATATTGTGTTATTTACAATGCCAATGTGGTTAAATAGTAAAGCGAAATTTCAATTAATTAATTAACTTTATTGTGTTCGAGGTGACGCGTTTAACCGACTGTACCCGTGATGAGGGCATTGTAAGAGGAATCACTGCACCAAAATGTAGACATTTTTCATCTTTTCTCACTAGACGTTTGGTCTTTTAGTGAAAAAGTGGTAAATAACCAATTACTTCATCGACACTACATGTACCAATAAAGATATATTTCTGTACAGTCAACATCAAATAGACAATATTGCTCAAATATAGAACGTGCATACTAGGATACTTGAATTTCCTTAAATCGATTTAAATAAGATATGAATGTTGTGAATTAAACTTTTGAAACATTAAGCCTTTTTTGTGTACTTTACACACACACTTTTTTGTGTACACTTTTGTGTACACAAAAAAAGTACTTAATAAATCTTAATAAATTTTCTTAAATATTATCATAATTGTCGCGCTAAAACACGATCCAATGATTGAAAGAAAGAAAGAAAAGAAACTAGCAACAGCTTCATTTCGATCATCTGACTAACAGATAAAGAAAACTTAATGTTATTCAAATAATGCAAAATAACTAAAAATATTTTTCATTGAAATATAACTAGTTATTTAGATTCTAGGAATTGTAAGCTACATTTAACAAAAATATTTTTTTAAATAAGTATTTGTGGACACAAATCGATTTTGTCCCAAACTAAGCAAAGCTTGTACTAGGGGTACTAGGCGACGATATACATACTTATGTAGATAAATAAATACTTAAATACATAGAAAATATCCAAATATTCGTGTTCATCACACAAATAAATGCCGTAACCGGGAATCGAACCCAATCGTCATTAATTATATGTGCCCAGTACCCTATTCTTGTAATATTCCAATTATAGAATAACATTCATATATCTGTGAGCAATTTGTCCCCGATATATCAGTTAGCGACCGTGCCTTATCGTCGGTTAAAACGGTCATGTGTTTGTATACAAAAGTTGATTTGTGAATGCGTTAGTTAATCCACATACAGCGACTTTAATTCTAAATGTCACTTACTAGGTTTTGAATTCGGGCAGCCGCCTGGGACTGAAAGTTCTGTTCACAGAAATAATTGTTAGCTTCAAGCACACACTCCCCAAAATCACACACACAAAGCTGCAATCTAAGTAAGGACACTTCTTGACTTGGCGGGGTGGGATCAGTACGTTGTATACTTAAAATCATTTGAATTTACCGAATCGTATCATATTGCTCCGTTCGAAAAAGCGACTTAACTGCTCAAGCAAGAAGTGAAATGTTATTGCATGCAGTCTTTATCTAAGAAGTACGCTTATGTTTTATGACGGACGACAATGAGGTAGCAAAACCGCACAATAGGACAATGGATTGGACACAATCAAAAATAAATGTAGGCGCGCAGTAAAGAAGCGGTACTGACTCGACTGACAGTTGACACTGACAACTTTCTGATACCGTACCGCCTCCGCATCGACAAGTCAGGAAGTCGCCTTATGACAATAATAACAAAAAAAAAATTGGTTGTTTGTAAAGTAGGTTTACGATCGAGATGTTTACGTGATAACGTCTTACTTCACTTGCACTTCACTTATACCTGCGATCGCGCTCGTGAGGTTTTGGTGTGACACAAGTTTCTGAACATGTCACCCGACTAAAACGATTTTAAAGACGTTATCACGTCAAAAGTATGCGTTCGTTTTTGGGTCACTCAAATTATCGTTACTCCCCAAGACTGTAATTCACCATTTTGACGATGACAAAGCAATGGTGGCCTGGACATTATGTTTACTTGTCAACCCAGAAATGTACAGTCAAGGAAATTAAAACACGTACCTTTTTAATAATAATAATAAGTTAAGTTGTAAGATAAAACAAAGAGAATAATAATAAATATTGGGGGACAATCCTACACATATCGACCTTTTCCCAAACTAAGCAAAGCTTGTACTATGGGTACTAGACGACGATATACATATTTATATAGATAAATACATACTTAAATACATAGAAACCATCCAAGACCCACGAACAAATATCTGTGCTAAATGCACTAATAATGCCCTGGCCGGGATTCGAATCCGGAGCCTCCAGCTTCGGAGGCAGTGTCACTACCAACTAGGCTAAACAGGCCGTCACCGTCGGCCGTTTTCACTCACAATGACAATAAGGGATAAAGAGGTACGTTTACATTTCCTCTACTGTACAGAGAAATGTCACTGTCAGATGACAATTAAAAAGATAGTAAAATAGGGGTCTGGACGAAGAGAACGGGTCAGAGAACGTTTGAAACGCTCGGTTCTAGTCATTGTCGGCTCATGATTACCCAAAGGTAACAATAATATTAAATAAATAAATATTTTTGGACAATCTTACACAAATCAGCCTAGTCTCAAACTATGCAAAGCTATGGGTACTAGACGACGATATACATACTTATATACATACACAAATGGTACGCAGAGAACATTCAAATATCAAGAACAAAAATATATCTTCATCACACAAATATTTGCACGACCAGGATTCGATATGGGATTTTGACGGAACAATATTAAATGGTTAACAAAAGGGATAAAAAAGTCATGTCATGTAAAACGTGCGATATACATCAATTATAGGAATTCTGCCACAAACAAAAATACAAACAAAAACTATTTTAGGAACTACAACAAAATCTTAAAGAAATGTATAAGCATGTCTAGGAAAATTAATAATAATAAATACATAATCATGAATAAGAACAAATGTATGGCTACATGGAATGTTATATCATCGTCTACTTGTAATGAAGTACACAAAAATGACATCCGATCTATAAAATTTAATGACATGACTTACGAAAATCCACTAGACATCTCTAATATTTTGAATAATTTTTTCATTGACACCATAAATTACAATATTTCGCCTAAAACTAATTCCAATATTAAAATATGTAACCACCGTAATTCGATTTTCTTAAAACCAGTATCTGAAACTGAAGTATACAAATTGATTATGTCATTAAATAATAGTAAAACATGTGGTTATGATAATATATCGACAGATATCTTGAAGCTAAATGCCTTGAACTTAAGTCGACCCTTGAGTCATTTGATTAACCTGTCACTTAGTCAAGGTATTTTTCCGGAGCAACTGAAACTTTCAATCGTAAAGCCCTTGCACAAGAAAGGCGACCGTGATGATCCTAATTGCTATAGACCAATAACGATTGTACCTACTCTGTCAAAAGTTATCGAAAAGGCAATGTGTGTCCGATTAACCGACTACTTAACAAAAAATGATTTGTTAAATTCTGAACAGTACGGGTTCCGAAAGGGTCTTTCGACGGAACTGGCTTGCTTTAACTTCATCAAATTCATCACAGATGCAATTAACCACAAGCTGCCTGTTATGTCCATCTTCCTAGATATGAGTAAAGCTTTCGATTTTGTTGATCACACTATACTCCTTTCGAAACTTGAATCATATGGAATCCGCGGAAAAGCTTTGGAATGGTTTACAAGTTATTTAGGAAATAGGAAGCAATGCACTGAAATAACCAGAGTGGTCCCCGAAAAAAATCGTTTTGTTAAAAAATCATATAGATCTGAGTTCCGTTCAAATAACTCTGGAGTACCTCAGGGGAGCAATTTGGGGCCATTGCTGTTCCTACTCTATATAAACGATTTACCACAAGCAACAACTGAAAAGTGCATTCTGTTTGCTGATGATACGACGCTAATGGTCAAAGGAGATATCATCAATGAATATGAGACCAATATAAACAGAGCATTAGATGATATTTATACATGGACATGCAATAATAATCTTAACATCAATTTATCTAAAACTAAATACATGCAATTTCGTTCTTACAAATCTAACCCGAAACAGCTGAACATAAGGTACAGTAATAATTTAATAGAGGAAACCAGTAGCATACAATTTTTAGGTTTAACGGTTGACAGTCACCTAAATTGGAAAGATCATATTGATTTCGTTTGCTCCAATTTGTTTTTGCACTAAGAAAACTCAGTAGAACAGTATCTACTGAAGCTGCAATAACAGCATATTATGGATACGTTTCGTCTACTTTAGATTATGGTCTCTTATTGTGGGGCAATTCGGTTCAGGTTGAGAGGGCATTTAAAGTACAAAAAAAGTGCATACGTGCTATCACAAACTCATGGTTAATGGATAGTTGCAAACCTTTATTTAAAAAATACAATATACTGACTTTGGCATGTATGTATATTAGAAAGGCCTGTCTGTTTGTCAAAGATCATAGGGACTATTTTCAATTACGTTCCGATGTGTCTACCGGAACACAAAGGGCACAGTACAGAAATCTCTTGTATCAACCTCGATGTCGTGCTGATATATATAGACGCAATGCCTACTATTCTTGCATATTAGTGTACAATAAATTACCAGACGAAATTAAACTTTTGTGCAATATAGAATTTAGGACAAAATTGACGAAATGGCTCTATGAACATTGTTTTTACTCCGTAAAGGAATTTTTGGACATTGCACGCAACTAAATTAATTTATAACCTTAAATTGTTTTCCTAATATCATTAGTTAGTTAATCAATATTTTTATTTGTAATTATTAATAGAGTATTATGCTAATATTTGCATGCCGTTTAAGGCTGAATACTGCGACTCACAATATAATGTTAACATCTTATGTACATATTCTTGCAAATAAACTTTACTTACTTACTTACTTACTTACTTACTTAATGGCGAAAATGAAATAGGCTCAGAACCGACGTTTTTAAATAAACTTAACTCTGATTTCTAAAAAAAAATATTTTCATGTGGTCTGCCTACCCCTTTTGGGAATATAGGGGTGTGTTTATGTATTTATGTATGTATATTAACTCTGATCATGATGTGTTTTGAGAATATTTGATGAGTCGACAATGACGAAAAAACCGTGAAACTGGAATACCAAGTTTTTGAAACAGGGGACAAAAAACTTGAAAATTAATATCAAAAGGGTACAATGCACCAAAAACGGGGACACGTACAAAACAATCGACTAAAACATCGTATAAGCGTTTACGAGGCTCCCTCGGTGAGTGGCCTTCGGTCAATTCCAAAGGTTTCTAGAATGTAAATGAATAAATATAAATATATATTGGGCGATAATCTTACACAAATCGACCTAGTCCCATACTAAAACCTTGTACTATGGGCACTAGACGACGATATACATATTTATATAGATAAAATACTTAAATACATAGAAAACAACCAAGACTCATGAAGAAATATTTGTACTCATCTCATCGCACAAATAAATGCCTTGACCGGGATTCGAACCCGGGACCTCCGGCTTCGCAGGCAGGTTCACTACCTACTAAGCCAAAGTAGTCTAATAAATATTAGATTTGTAGCTGTACCTAATAAGCAGTGATCGGATCTAGGATGCAATTTTCCGGGGTTTAAGTCCGTTATTTTAAGATGGATATGACTTGCAATCCCGCGACTCTTTTTGTTACCTACCTTTACAAAAAGGTAAATAACTTTTAATTTTAAGTAGTTTACAGTACAAAATTAACAAAACATGTAACAACAACAGCTTCAGAATCAGTGGCGATTAGAAAATCTAAGCAATTGTTGCGGAAACCCAACCTTAAAAAAGATTTAGACTTCATAGACGAAAAATTTAAAATTATCGAGGTTAGTTTTAACCCGCTTACAAGAACGCAACACATCAATCGTTGATGCATTGGTAGAATTTGATCAAGTAAGGATAGTTTTTAATTGGTGTTCTAGTTTATCTATCATAAATAAATTAGAAGCAGTTATTAATCGAAACCCTGCCCTTGACACTGTACGATAATACGCAAATCAGATTTCAAATGAATCTACAAGCGACGAAGGCTCTATTTACATATTCACTCAACTTACATCAGTAGAAGTTGAAAGGTCTTATTACACTTACAAATGAATCTTAGATGTTAATAGAAATCGAAAATATTGAAAAAATAATAGTATGTTACTTTAATTGTATAAAGACGACTACAACATAGCAGCAGTTTTAATTTTATTTTTACCGACTTAAAAAAAGGAGGAGGTTCTCAACTCGACTGTATTTGTTTATGTTCATTACCTCAGAACTTTCGACAGGGTGAACCGATTTTGATGATTCTTTTTTTATTTGAAAGCTGGTGCTTGCCATGTGGTCTTATTTCAGTTCTGACAGTGGCATTAGATAAATAAGTTTTTATAAGATTTACTCGCCAAACTAAACTTAACTTAACTTTAGTTTATAAGAGTTATATTAATTTTGTTTATTTAGTTTAACCCTCGAAAAACTTATTATTAACAATAACCCATTTCCCAAAATCCCAGGAAATTCCCAGTCACATCCATGTTTTTAGCATAGTGTTTGAGGTCGTTCACCCCAAATTGCCTCCTAGATCCGGTCACTGCTAATAAGTCTTGTGACATCAATGATCATGAAAATTTTCGAAAAATATAACAACAATTTAACATCAATATTATTTAACCTTTTGACCGCCACTCTTAAATAACACGCATGAAGGTCCTATTTAAACTATATCTATTCTGACTTTGGCGGCCATAAGGTTACAATGCGATCTCTTACAGATATGGACAGACTTCTAATTTCTCTCTCCGAATGAAATTTCTACTCATCAACCAAAACCCGCTCTACTGGCAAGCATATCATACTGTTGTTATTATAAAACCACCACCGAAAGCCGTTTACGAAAGGTAAAAAATCTATACAATTTTAATTTGTAGATTATGCAACGATGCGATACAAAACCACGTTGGTTGTATCCTTTACAACTAGCTTACGATTGGTCAGTTCTGGGGCTGATTACACTTATGAAAGGTGTGTTCGTGACAGAACGAATTCTCATATCTTAACTGACAACTTAAAGTTGAAGCCCCGACATTTTCGTTTCAAAGTTCAGTATCACAAAAACGACTGGACCATCACTGGGAAACCTGCTTTCAAATAAATAAAAACCGCATTTAATTAGGTTCACCCGTTTAAGAGCGAGCGAACGATGCTACAGACAGACACACACAAACACAGATACACATGTTAAGCTTGTGAGACGTGTGTTATGTCTTTTGCGTTCCGCGACCCTTTTTAACCCCCGACGCGAAACGCGAAAGAGAGGTATTATGTTACAAGTACCTGTGTTTCTGTGTACCTGCGTTTCCGTGTATTTGTGTTTCTGTGTACCTGTCTTTCTGTGTACCTGTGTTTATGTGTATCTGTGTTTGTGTATCTGTGTACTTCTGTTTCTGTGTACTTGTGTTTCTGTGTAGGTATATGTGTTTCTGAGTATCTTAACACCCTCAAACGAGTGAACCGATTTAAATCCGTTTTTTTTATTTGAATGTCGGTTCTCCATCGATGGTTCTTCGACATGTTATATCAAAATCGCTTCAGTCATAATTGAGATATAGAACATTGAAATGAAAATATCGGGGGTTATTCAACTTATTTAAGTTGTCAGTTATGATGATTCGTTCTACTAGTCGCAAGGCCACTGGGAGCAGTTTTACCTCTTGTCTGAGTTCCCGGAGCGGTGAGTCTGACTGCGAGGCAAGGCTCGTGTTACTCGCGTGACTTGTATTCACATTGCCATTCGCTACGGGACTGGTGTACCACTGGCTACCGCTGGATTGCGTGCCGATTTCACTCTGCGAACAATATTCCTTGCAACAGTTACGTAATAAGGATTTTTTTTTGGGGGACAATCTTACACAAATCGACCTAGTTCCAAACTAAGCAAAGCTTGTACTATGGGTACTAGGCGACGATATACATACTTAAATACATAGAGAACATCCAAGAGCCAAGAACAAAATCCATGCTAAATGCATAAATAATGCCCTGGCCGGGATTCCAACCCGGAACCTCTAGCTTCGGAGGCAGTGTCACTACCAACTAGGCTAAACAGGTCGTCGCTAATTATAATTAGAGTATCGAAATTCGAAAAATAAATCTAAAATGCAATTGAGAAAGTGCAACGCTAGGCAACATGTGCAAGTTTACTCTATGACTTTATCATATCATATCATGATTTATTTATCATAGTTTAATAATAATGTATAATCTAGATGTAAGCTTGTATTGCTGTGCCCTTACGGGGTCCATTTTATTACTCCCATGTAATATCATGGTCACATTATGTGTGCGACAAAGATTTTTGAAAACTTTCGAATAGTTTATATTTAAACGGGTGTGTATGTGTGTGGGGAGGTGTTATATGAAAAACAATAACTTCATTATTATTCCGCGGTGCTCACATCATCCTGACATCGGAACAAAAGAAAGTGTGAAAGTGGGCAGAGTATCATTAAAATGGGGTTTTATCGTCGGCCTATTTAGCCTAGTTGGTAGTGACACTGCCTCAGAAGCGAAAGGTCCCGGGTTCGAATCCCGGTAAGGGCATTTATTTCTGTGGTGGACAGAGACATTTGTTCGTGAGACTAGGACGTTTTCTCGTCTAGTACCCACAACACAAGCCTTGTGGAGCTTTACTATGGGACTAGTTGGATTTGTGTAAAAAAAATCCCGTAATATTTATTATTTATTGTATTTCGTTTAAGTTCGTACCTACTCTTCCTAGACGCTGCAACCGATCACGCTCACATTTTGCATACGACAGGTGACATCATGGCCATCGGTTAGATAAAAAAAACGGACATACCACGGAGGAATAACCCATTGAACGCTTTCATATTTGTATGAAGTCGCCAAGCACTGTTGCGTTATCAAAACGTGATGTAACGCTAAAGCAATAAAAACAATTCATAACCGATTTTATTCATGATCAAAGTACACCCTCACTCCGACCTTTTTAGTGGTTGTTGGCGTGGTGGGCACGACGGTACACGACCACTTTATATTGGGACGGGACCCCGACATTTGATCAAAGATTCTGATGACAGTTGAATCAATATGGCTACGCATGAAAAAAAATCTTGGACAAAGATATTGGATGAGTGGAATGGGCCTCCGTCAAAGAACTTTGATCAAAGATTTGACAAAGAAATTGGACAAAGATATTGGACGAGTGGAATACCACCCTAAGCGAGTAACTGTCAGTCAGCCAGTTTGAGATCGGCTAGAAGCGCTCAGCTCAACATAAATTAAATAAACATAGATATACACGGAACATTGAAGGTTTTGGATAGCAGAGGGGCTACTTCATTTTTGGCGTATATCAGGATCTCGTTGTTCATTCCGTCTGGACCAGGGCCTTTATCTTTTTTCTGGTATTCTATGGCAGCTTCAATTTCGCTTAATATGAAGGGAGACACTATTGTATCGTGTTCCAGCTTTATATCTGGCTCGCATTGGTTGCTGTCATTTTTACAGTACAGTTCCTTGTAATAGTTCGTGGCTATATTTTTTATATCCTGCCTGTGCCAAGGGGCTGTAAGAGGAAAAGAGGAAGGCAGCACAAAAGGTGGGACGACGGCATAAGGCCTGTTGCGGGAGTCACACGGAGCAGGGTCGCCAGAGACAGGCACGAGTGGAGAAGGCTGGAGGAGGCATTTTCCGATTGGCAAGTGGACATCCAGGACAAATATCAATGAAAACTAACAAAAAGTGGAAAAACTGGGATGGACAACAAGAGGTTTATAATAATAATAATGCACGGAACAAATACCTTCCGTCCGGCGGCCCGTCTCCGCTCCCGTTTCTTGGGCGAAGCGTTGAGCGTGCCGAAGTAGTTGGTGACGCCGGCCGCGCTATTCCGCGCGAGCGGGTTGATGGCCGCGTTGAAGCTGAAGAACTTCGATTTGGACGCTGAACTGGAACAAATAAGTAAATTTTTAAGAAAAAAACACCGACTCCAAACTTTGCCAGATCCCATCCTCCTGCTATGTAATCTGAGGAGTTCCCGAGGGATTTTTCCATGATCCCGTCATCAGATCCAGACTTGGTGACAATGGGACCAACTAGAAAACATACCCTTTCAAACAAAAAAAGAATTTTTCAAATCGGTCCACTAGTCCCAGAGTAATCTGTAAACATAAATAAAAAAAATCGAAGTATTGAGAACCTCCTCCTTTTTTTGAAGTCGGTTAATATATAGTATATCACTACAAAGGCCGGGAATTGTGATGCCGTCTAAGTAATACAAGGCAGGACATCCCTGTACCGACCGAGGAAAATATACTGCTTTGCTCAAATTAAGTTAGCAGAGTTGTACCAAATTAGTCCGCCGCAAAAGCGACTTTACTGCCTAAGCCAGAAGATTCTGAATTTTCTGGCAGTTTATTCAAATACGAGGAACCTTTATAAGAAAAAAAAATGATCTGCAAATAGGTCACAAGGGCACGCTAATCACTAAAATACACATTGTTTATTTGACAAAAACAAGTTTAAACCATCTATCTATATATATATTACGCGAAGCCGATCCTTACAACGCCCATCAGATCTACAGTTATGGACCGATTTTGATAAATTATATACCATAGGATTCGTCCCATGCTGCAGATTTGCAATAAGGTCTTAGTTTTTTGATTTTTATCCTGGAAAATTTATTAAATTGATATTTACGAAAAATCCTGGATGCCCCGACAAATATAAGCCTCAAAATCGTGTTCGATGACGCCGCATACAAGCGACGGGTCAGCTTACCTTGGTAGAATTGTACGAGGTGTCAAAATTTAGCTTGGTTAACACGTGACTAGGGAACTGGCTATTGTATGATTCCGGATGACATAAAATCAAATATGAATTAAAATGTTCCTGTAAGAAATATCTGGTACAGCATTACAAAATAAAATCTTTTGAGTCGAGAAATACTCAATATTATTAACTATAAACGAAAGTAAAATTACTAATTTGTTTACAAGACAATACATAATATTCGGTGTATTCGGTCTAAGTATTTACAGTTTACATGAATGCCAGACGTTTTGTGTCAACATTTAACTTATTTTTTATTGTGGCCTTTTACACGATTTTTATTTTTACAATACTGAGGTGTCAATATTATTGCGGTCTATAAAGAAAATACAAATTTTAGTGATCCGTTAATTTGATGGGGCCTTTTATACAGTGATTATTATCCCGTGATACACTCATATCACCATACGATTTACGTGAATATCGATGCATATTGAACCAAAACACGAACTATTTGGAAAAACGCGATAATATTGACATCTCAGTTCCCAACTTAAGACCCTGTTCACATTATCCGATTTGATGAAGGTTTCGGCTCCGACAAATGTATGGAAATGTGACCGATATCGTGTCGTGCAATGTGAACAGTGACCAGTTTTCGTAATTAATAATACTAACAGATCCGCAGTGTTAAGCAAGACGATTTTTCTTATAGTTGTCTGTTTGGATCCTTATGGTTAAGCAAGTTGAATTAGACCGGGACAGATAGAACGATCATTTTCGGCTGCTAACGAATTGTCTCCACTTAAAAGCACACAAAAATTTCAAATCCCATATAATACAAAACGTCACAAACGTCAGTTCAGTACAATTTGCATATAAACAAATATATTTGAAAGCAGATGCACTGACGGGTGAACACCTGTCAGATATCACTTATCTGTCTCTCTCAAACTTACTGATTTGTGCATTAGAGAGAAGAGATCAGATGTTCAGAAATTGTTCATCTTAAATGAGCGGATTCGATATCTGTGGCAGTTTTCTATACATATAGGGATAAGCTAGCCTTTTTACTTCCAATTTTTGTCTGTTTGTCATTTTGCCGTGTTTTATGTACAATAAAGCCATACATACATACATACATAACCGTGTCGGCTCCAACGCCGATACCGGATCGGATAATGTGAACAGGGCCTGTTCAGTTCTGTCGAATAAAGCAGATAATAAATGAAATGTTTACATAAATGACATAAATACGTATTGTGTCACTTTTTTTTATTGTGCTCTATTATGTCAATATTATATTGTCATGGTTTAAACAAAGAAGTTGGTATACAAACCAATGACGCTTCAAATATACGTTCCGTATATCTTGACTGATATTGATACCTGCCAAAACAATGACAAACCAAATTAAACTTTACGTTGTGAGTTACAGAACTGTTTCTGAGTTAATCATAGATAAGCTGCAAAACATTTTGAAAGAGAAGAGATTCGCTGTGTCTAAGTGTGTCTCTCTTCCACCTATTGTCATACCAGTAGGGTGATCAAGAGATCATAAGCAAAGAAGTTCTCATTGGAGTAGACGTTACTTATTGGTGGATTTAGATCAAACGAACGAGAAAACAATGTTGCACTAATTAACCTTTACGACGCCAACAACGCATTTGAAGTATATGCGCACCATCGATTCAATACAACGACGAATATATCCGTCTCTTATGAAAAATGAGTTGGCGTGTAAGTGTCACTGTGGGTCATAAAGTATGGCGTTCAAAAGGTTAATTTGCTATTTTTTTTTCAATGTTTGTCTGAGGATGTCAAACCCTACAAAGTTGAACCCTACAGAAATGCATGTAGGTTGATATCTCATTAGCCCATCATGGCCCACGTACAAGGCCCAGTTATGCGGTGGATCGGGGTGCAAATATGTTTTTTTATGATTGACTGTGACGCAAATGTTTTTAAATCAACTTTGTAATCGAGAGCGAAGCCACGGGATAGAATATAGATAGGCTATATTCTATCCCGCGCCGCGGCTTCGCTTGCATTCTTCGTAGTACGTCGACGCGGCGGAGCCGCGCGGGTAACTAGTGATACAATAATACACAATATGACACTCCGAGAAAAATTCGTCGTGCGAGTGACCCAAGCCTACGTCATCACTGCTATCAAGCGTATCGGTGTTTTTTTTTTAAATTGTAAATGGGATTACGTTTGACCTTATTCTAACCTGATGGAAAGTTAAGACAAAGTCTAAGATGGAACACGCTGACCCAGAAGATGCCTATTCACTCTTACCTTGAAGAGATCGAGGTCATATGCTTCTGGAAATACAGACGCCGGAAGAGAATTCCAGACTGAAGCAGTGCGAAAAAGAAATGATTTGTGAAACCGCGAGGTGCGGCATGGAGGGAATTCGACTACATGTGGGTGAAATCCCATACGGCGCCTAGTACTCCGATAAAGAAAAGTCGAAGGGGGGATAAGGTCATGGAGCTCAGCAGCACACTCTCCAAAATACAACCTATAGAAAATTGCCAGACAGGCGACCCTCCGCCGATGCTCCAAACTTTGGTTGGCGGTCGTAGTATGGGTTTGTGTGTGTACATGCTGTACAGTGACGTAGGCTTGTGTCACGATCCGGAGTAGCAGGTCTTGTTTCCTTAGACCATGGTTTAATCAGTGTTACATGTTATATTGACCAGAACTACTAGGCATAGCCTATCTCGTGGAGGAAATAATAAGATTGACATATGTTTAATTAAACATTAGCATTAAATGTAGAAGAAGAAGAAGAAGAAAAATATTTATTCGTGATCAAAAATAATTAGTATACATTAAAAAAATTGAATAAAAATCGTAATTCGTCACGAAAGGGTCTCGCCTCAGCATAAATGCCGACTCAGGAAGCCGGCGCTGATCTTCCGGCGAGACCTAAGTAAGAGCGTGTTCACATTATATCGGTGTCGGATTCTACACCGACATCGATCGGATAATGTGAACACGGTCGGAAAGTGACGGTGTTTCTAGTATGCTCCGCCTAAAATTGAACGCAACCGAAAAAAAGAAAAGAAAAGCGACGGACCTGTTGTGACACTGACATGCGTCAAAGGGGCGTCCAATCAAACGACGGAGCATACTATAATCACTATAAACCAAATATTTAGGCGTAATTATACAATAAAATTTAAAATAGGACATTACAATTTACAATAACAATGCATGTACAAGAAAAAACACAGAAAGAGCAAATAGTTAACAGAAAAGAACAGAACATACAATATGCAGGAAGAACAATGAAGGATTGTTGTGCTATGGTAATGTTTGCGCAATATGTTTATAGGACGTACAACAATGGTGAGTAAATGAAAAAATCAACTACAAAATGGGAAATAAAAATGACCCAGACTCGCTTCACATCGAACACATCTAAATTTGTAAATAATACATTATATTATATTTTGTAGGCTCCTACACATTGAGAACACAAAAAGCAAGAAACATAAACACATGCACTAATGAAGGGGTACAATTCCACAACTCCAAACCGGACACAAAACGCAGGTACATACTTCTAAAATTGAGAAAGCGTTACTTATATTTAATATATTGTATAAAATTGGGTTAAATTAGACTCGTGTCATGACGCAGGCTCTCTTGGTGTTGCTGGTGTTCAAGTATGAATTTCTTTAGTGTTGTTTTAAAGCTTGTTATTCATTTCAGGGTCCTGATAGGCGGCGGGATTATATTCCAACACTTTGTTGCCACATATCAAAAACTCCCTCTGAAGGCAGCCGTAGCATGTGCAGGTGTTGCTAGCTGTATGCTACAGTTCCGTGCTCCCTGTGGTCTACGACTTGTTACCCATAACAACTTTTCGAAAAGATATGAAGGAGCTTTGTGTTGGATTACTCCAAAAAGCAAACATGCCAGATGGAGTTTGCGACGGTGCTGCATTTTGAGGATGTTATGTGCATTCAAAAACGGAGAGACATGGGCCCTTGGAGGAATACTAAAACAAAAACGAGCACAGGCATTCTGTACCCGTTGGACAAGCCTCCTCGTCTTTGCTAGAAGACGTGGTCCATATACTGAATCCATGTAATTTAGTTTAGATAGTACGAGTGACTCGACCAACTGTATCCGCAGTGTTTCATTTATAAATGGGCTTATGTTATACAGTATTTTTAGTTTGTAGAAGCAATTACTAACAGAGCCTGCAACATGTTTCTCAAATCTAAGATCACTATCCATGACGAGACCCAGATTTCGAGCCTCGTATACACGCTCAATGGGTTGACCTAACATTTCAACATGTGTGGTTGGCGAGATGCTGTTTAGTTGATATTTAGTCCTAAAGGCAATATATTTGGTTTTCGCAGGATTAAGCATTAAACTATTGCTTGCTGCCCAAGATGCTATATTTGAAAGGTCCGCATTAAGTTTTTGTATAGCAATGTAACATCAATTGTTAATAGTACTTTTCTCAAACATGCAATGAAATATTGATGTTATGTTCCTTATAATAGGCTGCGAAGTATGACGTTTCAGGTGCGGCTAGGACAAGTGGTCGTTAATGGAATTTCATACAAATCTTGCAGGCTTAGGCCGGCAAAGTCCTCTTTTTTAATTTCCATTTCACATAAATTTGTGGCACAGGCATCATGACATTCTGCCACTATGCGTATTAAAAATAAAACTTTGATTTATTTGTTGTTTATTTCATTGCATGTTTGAGAAAAGCACTATACATTCCTCGGCGGGAAATATGGGGTTGCCCGCCTGAGACCTATCCGACCTCGCTTCGCTCGGCCGTCTATATGTCTTCGGCCGGCAACCCCTTTCGTCCCGGCCTCTGTAGTAATGTACTATTACTATAGAGGCCGGGAAACGAAGGGTTGCAGGACAAGTAGATATAGACCGGGATCCGGATAGGGATACGCGGCCTGCAGCCCAACGTTTCTCGCCGAGATTTGTATAGTGCTTTTCTCAAACATATGCAATGAAATAAAAAAAAATACACCACTCAAAAAACATTTTTTTCTCAAACATGCAATGAAATATTGATGTTATGTTCCTTATAACAGGCTGCGAAGTATGACGTTTCAAGTGCGGCTAGGACAAGATGTCGTTAATGGAATTTCATACAAATCTTGCAGGCCTAGGCCGGCAAAGTCCTCTTTTTTAATTTCCATTCCACATAAATTGTGGCACAGGCACCATGACATTCTGCCACTAAAAATTAAACTTTGATTTTTTTGTTATTTCATTGCATGTTTGAGAAAAGCACTATACATACCTCGGCGGGAAATATGGCTTTCGTCCCGGCCTCTGTAGTAATGTACTATAACAGACGCCATGTTCGACATTAAAATTTAAAGAAAATTACTTGACGGCTTAGGCCTTAAATTTTGTATGACATTCCTTTAGAGTTTTGTCGAGTTGTTCCGCCTGCAACGTGATACTTTGAAGCCTGTTATAACGCACGTAATGGCGAAATTTCATTGCATTTTTGAGAAGAAAAACATGATTCCTACAAGGATATCGGCTATTAAGATTAATTGTACCTACACATCACGGTAAATGTGATAGACCTTATTATACAAACTGACACATACGTTGTCTCGTAGAAAAGATAATATAAGGTTCTTTCCATGATTCCGAACCACTTTTCCCCGGGGACCCGGGTATGTCCTAAAACTACGACCAACACCACCGGAGGATGGGCAGCAGCATCCCTGGAGTGCGGTGGAGATACTGCGATCGCCAACCCGAATGCCAAGCGTGGCGATTAGGGCATTTACCCCCCATGAAATTGAGGGAAGCCTATGTCCTGCAGTGGACGTCCTTCGGCTGAGGTGGGAACCACTTTTAGGAGCAAAACTTGTCCGCGCCAAAAAATGTATAAAGAAGCAGAGCTGCTACCGCGAAACGTAATGATCGAGGTTTGCAAGTGCGACAGAGAGAGAGAGAGATACACGAACTTCGATCGTATTCATTTCGCGGTAGCAGCTCTGATCAGTTATGGCACGGACAAACTTTGCCCGATATAATAAGTTGTTCAAAATCATTATTAGATTCACATTTTGTGTCTGGACTTGTCAGACCAATAAAAAAAGATACTGGATCTATTTCTCTTCGTTTGCGTTCGACTTATGTTTCACCTTGAAGAGGTGAATGAAATATCCCAATGCGGAATGAACTGAAGAAAAACTGATGCTTTGCAAAAGCGACACGACTAGCGACACGACTAGCGACACGACTAGCGACACGACTAGCGACACGACTAGCGACACGACTAGCGACAAGAAGCAGAAGCTACAAGCAACTTTTTTACACATTACGAGGTGACGAAGAGTCCTTGGGACCCGGGTATGTCCTAAAACTACGACCAAGACCACCGGGGAATGGGCAGCAGCATTCCTTGAGTGCGGTGGAGATACTGCGATCGCCAACCCGCATGCCAAGCGTGGCGATTATGGCATTTACCCCCCATGAAATTGGGGGAGGCCTATGTCCAGCAGTGGACGTCCTACGGCTGATATGGTGGTGATGGTGGTGGAAGAGTCCTTGTTGTTTACAGTAACGATAAGGTCCAATTAAAAATATAAATGTGAAAAGAAACAAGTTCTTAAACGATTTCCCTAATTGACCGAGCGAAGCGTCTCCGTTCCAGCTTTCGACAAAAATTCTTTCGTATATCTGTCTGTCAGGATGTTCTCCTCTCCAGGTCGCATTTCTCACACGATTCTCGTGAAATTTTGTGAGCAGGTTCGATAATTATATGGAATTTTTTTTCGAATCATTTTTTGGAAATTGTGAGATAATTGCGACGTCTACAGCTCACAGAGCCACTAATAAGTGAGATCTAATAACGTTCTACAATTGCTTAAAATTATTTGTAATGTTATTTACAACTCAATAGTGCGATTTAAGATTCGGTAGATAAAAGATGGTCATACAAACACCTGCGAAGTGTATATGGGGAACTTCAAAAAATTGGCATTTTTTTTTCATCTAGAATCGATAGCGTTCTTGATTCTGAGTCGAATAAGCCCGAAAGGTTCATATTTAGAGAGGAAACATTAAAATTCACCATTTCTTTAAATTCCCCATTTATAGACTTTTTATGACATAGGAGGCAAACGAGCAGACGAATCGCCTGATGGTAAGCGATGTGACTATATCAACTGTATTGGCGTTATTGACAGATAATGAATTAATTATAAACATGTTCTGAATGTTACTAAGCGGATATAATTATGAGAACTGAGACTATAGTCTTACGATCACAGAATGGCCCCAACATAGATCGAGAACAAATAAGTACGAACGTTGGTGTCTGACGGGGTTCGAACCTGCGACCACTAGGTTCACTGTCAATCTGGGACTGCGAAGAACACTGTCGCTCAATAGATTTCTCCTTTCTGAAAATAAATGCAGTCACTTTGTAAAAGTTTTTCTTCGGTGTTTTATTTGCGATACCACGGTTTTCCTCCACCCAAAACATAGTGTTTCACGGTTGAATCCTAGTGTAACGTAGAACGGTTTGAGGACGTGGTTGTAGTGAATGGATACTGCTGGGTTAAGAGCCGTATTAATCATATTTTTCTAAATATACGATTTCAAGCTAACATGGTCACTAACACTAGAATTACAGGCAAGAATCCACGTGTCATTGGGCCTACGTACTACGAGCGACTGCCCGCTGATCTTAGACTTGAACCATCTGACGAAGCATTTCGACGCCGCCTGAAACACCTTTTATTGGAAAATCCAATATACTCTGTTAAAGAGTATATGGATATGGACATGTAAATAATAATTACTGATGTTTGTATTGAATCAGTTTAATTTTAAATGTATTTATATGGACATTAATTATTTTTTAACTGGCTTGACGATTCCAAATGGAAGATGCATTTGTTTTTCTTTTTACTTTTTATCGTTTATATTATTTTACCAATGTTGACATTGTGCTATTATTATCATTATTTTCCTTGTTATGACGATCATGATAGCAATTCGGATAATTTTGACATGTATGCAAATTTATATTGTAATTCCTTATCATGAAATAAAATAATCTTAATCTTATCTAATCTACTGTTCAAAACGGGATATTTACCATGTATATGTTAATATTGTCGAGTTTTCTATATTTCGGCTGGCTGGCTGGGGCTGGTTCGGTGTTGTTGCGTCCAGTGATATAAAAGTTCACGAATCGGAAAAAGACTGTAACCAGCATGAACGCGCGAGTTGATACTGTAAGTGTTGTGTGTCGTGATCGTGTTCGAGTTTTGAGCGAGAGTGCGGACGATGATAGTAGCAAAAGATGATAGTCGGAAAAAGCGAACCAAGAAGAGGGTAGATCGCTATGGAGTGTGGGCAGAACACAAATAAAACTCGCAGCACGTCAGTCAATCCTTGAAAATGGTGCTTGCAACAGCGCCGAAATATAGGAAACTCGACAATATTAACATACATGGTAAATATCCCGTTTTGAACAGTAATGACCCGGGTATGTCCTAAAACTACGACCAGGACCACCGGGGGATGGGCAGCAGCATCCCTGGAGTGCGGTGGAAAAACTGCGATCGCCAACCCGCATGCCAAGCGTGGCGATTAAGGCATATACCCCCCGTAAATTTGGGGGAGGCCTATGTCCAGCAGTGGACGTCCTTTGGCTGATATGGTGGTGGTGGTGAACAGTAATTCTAGTTTTTCTAAATAATTTATACACATATGGTTATCGTTTATACAAGCAATATGCGTTTATGTCGCAGTAAACTATTGTTACTGCCAAACACTAAGGCTGGGTTGCACCAAACCGTCTGTAATCGTAAGCTGCGTTCGTTAAAATTTGAATGTATGGAAACTTTGACAACTTTCTATGGGATGACAGCTGCCGGCGCCATATTTAACGTTGATCAGTCTGTGATCGTAAGTCGGTGCAACCCAGCCTAAATGTGGCCAATCGCCACACTACACTAGAGTAGAGCTTTGGCATTTAGCCTCAAGACTTTGTCACACGTGAACAAGAGGAGCTCAACCCTTATTATATTGCAAACAGATTTTGAACTAAAAGTTTTTTTTTTTAAACCAGACTGATTTTGGAGTTCGTAGCAATAAACTACCATCACTTACACACACACAATTAAGAGGGCGCAGTACGCTCGGTCTGGCTCGGTTCTCCACACAAACGTATTTACCCTCTCATTTTAAAACGCCATGCTAGAATAACATGAAAATTTGTATACTCAATGGGATCCGGCATATCTAGGTCGGAAAATAGTTTCTGTTGCTAGAAATAGTAAAAGAAAAAAAATACAGCGGCTTTTTGAGTTTTTTACGGCTTGTATGAAAACCTTAATAATCGCTGTATTTTTTCTCCATTATAATTTCAAGCAAAAGAAACTATGGTCCGACCTAGATATGCCGGATCCCATTGTGTATACAAAGTTTCATGTTATTCTAGCCTGGCGTTTCAAAATGAGAGCATAAATACGTTTGTATGGAGAACCGAACGTACTGCGCAGTCTTAATACGAACTTAATACGAATCTAACGACACCTTTGAAGCTAAAATCCATCGAGATGTTCGGGCTGCAGAGCGTGCCAAACGTTTGGATTTGGCGCCATATTGTTTTTATTTTATTTTGATATACCTAGTGTCACTCACACAGTAAATACGAATCTAACTGCACCTCTCAAGCTAAAATCTATTAAGCCGTTCAGGCCACAGAGGGTGCCAAACTACATAAAAACAACCCTCCTTCTGGCGCAGTCGGATAAATACACACCTGCTTGAAGCTACTGGCAATTTAGATTCTAAATTTCAATTTAACCTTTTCACTGCCACAGTAGATTCCGTAAGTTGTGTCTAACACGTCAGAGTCATTGTAGCCCACCACCACCACCACCATATCAGCCAAAGGACGTCCACTGCTGGACATAGGCCTCCCCCAAATTCACGGGGGGTATATGCCATAATCGCCACGCTTGGCATGCGGGTTGGCGATCGCAGTATCTCCACCGCACTCCAGGGATGCTGCTGCCCATCCCCCGGTGGCCTTGGTCGTAGTTTTAGGACATACCCGGGTCCAAGTCATTGTAGCAAAAGACTGAAATTGAAACTTACTTGATATCACGTAGGTTACTTTTACAATCTTTACTGACTTTATATCAAGTGGCAGCGAAAAGGTTGAAGGGAAAAATTGAAAAATGTTGTGCTCCGATCAGGAACCTGCTAAATCCTGGCATACGCCTATCGCTCTAGCCGACTGAGAAATCGGAACAATCAAGCTCAGGTACGAGATCATTCATTAGTTCCCTTTTACAACGCCCTAGGGAGGCGTGATCTGATCTATCTAGAAGACTCAGGCTTATTTCAATGGCACCAACGTTTACAAATTACATTGAGAAATCGTCAGTAACGACGCGTCATCCCATACTAAACAATTCTGTATGAAGGATGATTCTCATTGGGCAGTTCAGTGTCCGAGCCGGCCCGTTTTCTGACACGGCAAGACGCCGGCCGTTGCGCGGCCGCGTCCGTGAGCGGGGACGCTGGAAAGCGGCCCGGCCCGGCCCGTGTTCGGTGACGCAAACGTTTAGCGGCCGCTCTAGCCACGGCCGAGGCTCGGATGCGGGCCGGCCCCAGCCCGGCCCGGACACGGAACGGTCTAATGGGAATCATCCTTTAACCCAAAAATGCATGTTTTTTTTATTTAGCCCGAAATTAATAAATACGTGGCATAATTGTTTACTGATACAGAAAAAAAAAACAAATTTTATTTCAAATTACACTGAAAATTCAGTGTTAGAAGTTACATAGGTCAAATCCTATTCATGTAAATATATAAGTATTCACTACATGTTTATGAAAAATATTATATAATCGGTAAGGTACACTATTTGTGATATACTTTAATAAATCACTTAAACATAAAATAATAACAAAGCTAAAAAAACTCGTTTAAATCACGCACTAAAAATCGTTAACTTACTACTTTTCGTTAAATTGCCGCCCTTTTTGCTTACAAACACGTGTAATTAGTTTTTAATATAAAACTGTCCAAATCTGAATGATAGATATAATAAATATATATATAAAGGGACATTTTTTTACACAAATCGAACTAGTCCCATAGTAAGCTGAATAAGGCTTGTGTTATGGGTACTAGACGACGATATATTTAATAGATATATACTTAAATACATAGAAAACATCCAAGTCTCAGGAACAAATGTTTCTGCTCACCACAGAAACAAATGCCCTTACCGGGATTCGAACCCGGGACCTCAAGCTTCGGAGGCAGTGTTACTACCAACTAGGCTAAACAGGCCGACAATATATAGATATAAAAATCATTAAGTTTTTCTGACGAAATAATATCTATTTAATTATGTAATTGTGTACAATAAAGTGCTTACATACATACATACATACATATTTGTAAGTACACTTAATTGTGTTTTAATTTGGGACAATATTTTATGATTTTGTTATGTAGGCTGTATCCTACACTATGGAAGGGTTTAAAAGTAACGTGTGCTCAAATGAGTACATTTGTATGTCTGTCAATCCAATTACTAAATGGAAGTGTAGGTACTTACTCGGTGGAAGTGCCGGTGGATATATCGGACACTCGGTTGCTGGGTGTGTCAGTGTAGGCCCGGTCCCGGATCGGCATTCGGAGTTGAACCTCCGCCGCTTCGCTTTCCAAGTCGCAATTCTGAAAAACACATGGTAGAATTACGTAATTGTAAAAATATAAAGAGTTGAAGATATAAGGGTATAAAGGTCTTTTCAGATCTAAAGGTGCCGGCCAATAATATAATATCATTATTGGCCGGTACTTTACTCACGGTGAATGTTGTCTAAGTGTGAGATTTGCGTGGCATTGAAGGTGCCTTCAGTGTGGGACTGCTCTTCGCTCCTGACAAAAACCTGGTTTCAAAATCCTAAACAACTTGTCTTAATATATATTTCAGCTAAATTTTGTACTAAAGCAGTAACGCTGCTAACGAAAATTTCAAATTAAAGGGAAAAATTGAAAAATTTAATGCTCCGAGCAGGATTCGAACCTGCGACATCTGGCATACGCAGCCAATCGCTCTTGCCTCTGAGCTACCGGAACAACCAAGCTCGTCCACGAAATCCTTCACTAGTTCCCTCTTACAGCCTTAGGGAGGCGTACAGCGACATCTACCGTAGAAGACTCAGGCTTCTATTAACGGCACCAACGTCTCAAATTACATTGAGAAATCAGCCATAAAGATTCAAAAGAAGAATAAGAGATTATGGCTGTGTTCCGAATCACGCTCACAGCGCTGTGAGCGCGCTCACGGTCGGACCGATTCACGCTCACAACGTTTACACGAGATGTCGTGACGTCATTGATGACGTCATGGACGGCGCTCACGGTGCTCACACTCCCAGCCGTAAGCACCTTGAGCGCAAACGTCAAGTTGACGTTTGACATTTCATTATAGGCGCGAAAAATAAACTTTACAGTTATAATAGTTTATTTATTAGTTTTTTTTGTACTTTGTCGGTAGCAAACAAGCGTACGGCCAGCCTGATGGTAAGTGGTCATCGCAGCCTATGGACGCCTGCAACTCCAGGGGTGTCACATGCGCATAACCAACTCTTTAAAATTGTATATACTCCTTTCTTGAAGAACCCGATACTGTAGTCCTTCGGGAAAACCTCGGCAGGGAGTTCATTCCACAGTCAGAGCGTCCAATGGAGAAAATTCCTCTGAAACTGTACCGTACGTGACCATTCAGGTTCTAAGGTGTGAAGATGAACTATTCCCTATGCTCTACAATTTGGTCCTGGAACATGTCGTCAGTTTTATATTAGTTCATTGCAGATTGCGATTAATTTCAATTTTCTACAGATCAAAAACCCAGCCCAGAATTTCGTACTATGATTAATTGACGAACTCAAAATTCAAATTCAGTTGACGTTTGACAGTAAACACGCTCATGACCGGTCCGAAACAAAACACCGCTCACGCGGCCTTGAGCGCGCTAACTGATTCGGACCGGCCGCCAGCACTGTAAGCGTTGTGAGCGCTGTGAGCGTGATTCGGAACACAGCCTATATTTCAGCTATAAAGATTCCGGTGACAGCTGTCAAACTAATACAATTATGCCGTCACATGTCAAAGATGACATAAATTGTAGTGGGTTGAAAGCTGTCAGCGGACTCTTTATAGCTGAAATAGATAGTAATAAAACTGGTGGCATGTTACCTTGCGTCCGTATCGTTGGTGCACGTGGTTCTGTATCCTCCGGAAGCACTGCAGCATGTGGGAATGTAGACCTTCCAAGGCAGCTGGCGCTCGCGCCCCGTGCACCTCCAACCCTGGACACAATCAAAATAAACACACCGTATACAGGGTATCCCATTGCTATGCCTATATTCATCCATATATATCGCGTATGTTTACAACGTATAAGAAATATCAAGATGTTGTTGACCTCAACTCGTCAGCTATCCCATTCGTTAAAGCTGCCTTTGCTGACGGGACATAGTTTGTGACCTGACTAGCCGCAGACTGTGTCTTGTCTAATTATAAATTTAATCTTTAATATTGTATTTATGAACAGAATAGGAGCAAACCAATTGTCCTCTATTTTTTTTTTCTTTCTACATTTCACTGTTAATATATGCATGTTGTGTCATTTTGTAATTAATAAGATACTTAGCATTCATTTTGTGTAGGCTAGATTATATAATTATGAAAATAAATGACTCCAGTACCAATCCAAATTGATGAAATCGTCAACGTCACAGTACATGATCATTGGGGCTGCCTTGGGCTGTGTTCCGAATCACGCTCACAGCACTTACACGAGGTATCGTGACGTCATTGATGACGTCATGGACGGCGCTCACGGTGCTCACACTCCCAGCTGTAAGCACCTTGAGCGCAAACGTCAGGTTGACGTTTGACACGTTATGACATCTCATTATAGGCGCGAAAAAACATAACTTCACAGGTTAAATCCGTTTATTTATTACTATAATAATAATAATCATTTATTTCACTATCTCCTATGCTCTTCAATTTGGTCCTGGAACATGTCGTTCGGAAACTGCTTTCACAGGATTCCGGAATTGAACTAAACGAAAAACATAGGCTGATAGTGTTAACCCTATCAGCCTATGCTTTCTACGCGTCTACGCAGACGACTGGTGTGCTAGGCGAAAACCGAGAAGGGGTGGAAATGTCGGCGAGAATGTTGGAACAAGAAGCAGCAAAAGTGGGGCTCATGATTAATCATGAAAGACGGAATACCTCCACATGAAGCGTTTCAGAAACAGTCGTGCCAAACGAGAAGTCCTACTTGTAGAAGAAGGAAACCTCTTACTTACAAGGGAAGTGTCCAAATTTAAATACCTCGGATGCATTGTCACTGATACGCATGCAAGAGAGAATGAAATTAACACCTGTATCCAGAACACGCTGCAGTGCTGCTCTGCACAGAGTGTTGGCGTCCAAGCTCCTCAGTAAACGATCTAAAGTTCGGATATTACCGCAATCCGCCCCATCTTAATGTATGGGTGTGAGGCCTGGAAGCTAAGTCTTAGGGAGAAGCACAGCCTGTTAGGAGCAGAACTTAAGGTGTTCCGAAAAATCCTGGGACCAGTGAAAAGAGACGATGGGAGTTGGATGATCCATAAAAATCCCGAAATAGAAAAGCTGGTGGCCGAACTAAATATTATGGGTGAAACCAAAGCGCATCGTCTTCGCTGGCTTGGTCAATGATCACCTCGAGAGGATGGGAGAAGATCGACAGGTGAAGAGAGCATAATTGGGCCGATCGACCGGACGGCGTCCTGTGGATCGCCCCGAGTATCGCAGCAAAAATTTGGTGGACGCGGTCCTGTGAGCTTGGAGCCGGTGCAAGCTGGCGAAAAATAGCGCAGGACCGAGAAAAGTGGCGTGCTCTTGTCTCGGAAGCCAATACTCATTTTCCGTCGTCGTGCCGTAACTAACTAGGCAGTTAGTTAGTTGCAAATTGCGATTATTAAGTAGAGAGTAGTTTCAATTTTGTACGGATCAAAAACGCAGCTTAGAATTTCCTACTACGTTTAATTGACGAACTCAAAATTCAAATTCAGTTGACGTTGACATGAACATGACAGTAAACACGCTCATGACTGGTCCGAAACAAAACACCACTCACGCGGCCTTGAGCGCGCTAACTGATTCGGACCGGCCGCCAGCACTGTAAGCGTTGTGAGCGTTGTTAGCGTGATTCGGAACACAGCCTTGGGGAGCGCGCAGCTTCAATATTTCAACCAATCACAAAGCAGTGTTCTTGTGGAGCGCTGCCAACTAGATTTTCTTAAACCAATCAGATCACACACAAACTCATAACTCTGTGTTATGAAAATCATAACTCCCGAGGGAGGTAAATCGGTTAAAACTGCTCTATACGCCTGCTTGCAATAAAGCCCTTTACGAGCAAGTGTGATTAAAAGACATTTAACTGGATGAAGATTTCTTTTTTTTTTTATAATTAGAGTTGCTTTCCCAAAGCACCAATGACATTCTTAAGTGCGCTAGCGAAACTAGTTGGATCATAAAGACGTCGTTTTAAGTCAACCAATAGACTTCCTCACACACACACTCGTTAACATTGTCGAAGATGGGAGGTCCTTGACAGAAACCATTGAAAACAGAAGAACAAAGACACTTGGACACCTTTTACGACACGATGAATATATCAAAAAAAAATTGTGGAAGGGAAAGTAGAAGGAATACGGAAGAGAGGGAGTCCAAGAAGAACATATATTGACGAAATTACAGAAAAAGTGACATCGTGTCCTACTTAGCCCTTTTTGGCCTTTCCCCCTTTTTGGCCTTTAGGCCAAAAAGTGCGGTTATCCTAAGATATATCCGTTACTGGTCGCCACACAGACCAAACGAAAAAAATAAATAAAACCGTGTCCTATCACTGTTAAAAGAAAGGCTGAGAGAAGAAAAACATGGAGGCTGCTCCAGCGACAAGAGCCTAGCTCTTACATGATAGAACTCCTGCAAGGCTTTTTGGTTCCTAAAAACTTACCGAATTGCAAGAGAGGAATCTGATCAGCAATCAGATCCCGGAGTTGTGCCAACAGTGACGCGTGGTCGGGATGGCGTTCCGCATACGCCGGGGTCAGAAACGCGCGTTCGTAGTTCACGATACCGCCTTGCACTGCCGGGTCCAATATACCACTGAGTCTCATAGTCAACGGTTGCAGTGGTGCGTCGCTGGCGCGCGCTTCTAGAACCAACGCCTTTAGGGCGCGGTTCGCGTCCCTCAAAGCTTCCACCGCCGCCTCTACTGGGGACACCCAGAACGTTCGCTGCTTCACTACTGGGAACCAGCGGAGGATGCCTGCGAAATAAAAAAGGTAATCAGTGTCAATTAGCCACAAAAATATGGGCATTATAAAATAAAAATTAAATTAAATATTGAGGGATAATCTTACACGAATCGACCTAGTCCCAAAGTAAGCTAAGCTTGTACTATGGGTACTAGTCGTCGATATACATACTTATATCGATAAATTCATTTGTCGGCCTGTTTAGCCAAGTTGGTAGTGACACTGCCTCTGAAGCTAGAGGTCCCGGGTTCGAATCCCGGTAAAGGCATTTGTTTCTGTGGTGAGCAGAAGCATTTGTTCCTGAGTCTTGGATGTTTTCTATGTATTTAAGTATATATCTATTAAATATATCGTCGTCTAGTACCCATAATACAAGCCTTAATGAGCTTACTATGGGACTAGTTCCATTTGTGTAAAAATTGTCCCCATAATATTTATTTATTTATTTATTTATTCATACTTAAATACATAGAAAACATCCAAGACCCACGAACAAATATCCGTGCTAAATGCACAAATAATGCCCTGGCCGGGATTCGAACCCGGGACGTCTAGCTTCGGAGGCAGTGTCACTACCAACTAGGCTAAACAGGCCGACGATTACAATTTTCATTTACGAATATATTTGCATTGGGATCATCAGAAGCAAATACGTATACAGTTATGGGAACAGAACAGCCAATCCTCACAATACATTCTTGCCTTCGAGTTATCCCCGCGACCCCAATCCTTCTTATACAGTCGACTACGGATCGACTGTATAAGATGTTAATTACCAGAAATTCGAATAGAGATGCCCGCGAACAGATCTCAGATCCAAAAAAAGAACATATTTTTGAAGTGAAGGTTTTTATTTTTTACACATAGCACTAGGAAACGATGGCCGTTGGGGCGAGCCGGTTCTCGAGTGGCGACCACGTAGGTATCGGAAGGCGCAGCGTGGGCAGGCCCCCACAAGGTGGACTGATGACCTGGTGTCGTGGGAGTCCTCATTAAGACACCTTCGGCAGATGTGATGATGATGGTACTTTTTGATAATTTGTGTGAAATGCTGGCAGATTCATATTGATATCCTTGAATTGTATTCGACTGACATATGAGCTGACTTATGATATGATTCAGTATGTAAGAAGAACAGCCAGAACAACGTTGCATTGTATAAATGAATGAAGAAATTTTAAGAGTTTACTGATTTCACCGTGAATCTTGTCCAGGGTCCATATTCAGAAATAAATAACTAAGTTGGAGTCAGTATTTTATTAATTGAGGGGTCACTACTTAGAATGACCTTAAGTTACGTAGCGAGATAATTATATTAAACTCATTTGATTTTGTCAGTGGGAAATATTCAGTTCATCATTATCATCATCGTCATCAATCATATCAGGCGAAGGACGTCCACCGCTGAACATAGGCTTCCCCTAAAGAGTGCCACAATGACCAGTCGGTCTTGCCCCACCCGCATCCAGCGGACTCCTGGGACCTTTACCAGGTCACCAGTCCACCTTGTGGGCGGCCTGCCCACGCTGCGCCTCCCGGTACGTGGTCGCCACTCGAGAACCACCCCACCCCAACGGCCATCGGTTCTACGTGCTATGTGGCCCGCCCACTGCCACTTAAGTTTAGCGATTCGGAGGGCAATTACGGTTAATTTCGTTGTACTGCGGATGGCCTAATTTGTGATGCGATCGCGCAGATATACTCCCAGCATAGCCCTCTCCTTTGCTCTTCGGGTGACTTCGAGCCTTCTTATGACGCCCATGGGAAGTGACCACGTCACACAATAAGTTAGTAAAGAACTATCAAAACATACCTGGCAACAACTCGCTGATCTCCAATTCAGTTCGCTCGAGCCATCTTGTCGCGAACTCGTTCACGTTTGTGAGATCATCTTTTGATCCATCCAGTGGTTCTTCTGTTGGTAAAGGTTTTTTTTTATTTAGTAGGTAGGTACACTTTACAGTCATCATACAATACATGGTTTAGTTAGCTCGCGTGTGTTCAGTAGCTTATAAACTAGCATGATATCTAAAGCTAAGTGCACACAGCTTGATCAGTAAATTAGCGCATAAATGCCCACGTGTACAACACTAGTGTCAAGTCGACCAACACAGATCAGGGTTTTAGATTACGTTCATACATGTTCAACATTCTATAACAGATTTTTTTTATGAGATAGGAGGCAAACGAGCAGACGAATCGCCTGATGGTAAGCGATTAGCACCGCCCATGGACACTCGCAACACCAGAGGCGTTGTAAAGTGCGTTGCCGGCCTTTAGGATGGGAGTACGCTCTTTTCTTGAAGGTTTGAAGGTCGAATCGGTCCGGAAATACCGCAGGCGACAGTTCATTCCACAGTTTAGTTGTGCGAGGCAAGAAATTTCTGGACAAACGCACACTGCCAACCATATAAGTGGTGAGGTAGATTTGCCCTAATCTATTTTGGCCAAGTCGACCCAATGATGCATCTACAATCTACGTTTCGATTTAACACAAGTGACATAAGTATGATTAGAGGATATACACATTTTTACCTACAAATAAACTGAGAATTTGAGAAACATAGACCTTTAGAAATACACATATATTTTTGGCTGTCCCTTTAAGAGGGCGCAGTACGCTCGGTTCTCCATACAAACGTATTTACGATCTCATTTTAAAACGCCATGCTAGAATAACAACAGAAACTAATTTCCGACCTAGATATGCCGGATCCCATTGTGTATACAAAGTTTCAGGTTATTCTAGCATGGCGTTTTAAAATGAGAGCGTAAATACGTTTGTATGGAGAACCGAGCTTACTGCGCACTCTTAATAACACATTATTGACAGACCTGTAAAATGGTGGGTAAAGGTATCACGGCAATAAATAAATCGATCGATAAAACATCGATTTGTTGCCTGCAAATAAATAAGCGATTTGCTTCTAGTTTTCTTGCGAGGACGCCAAAGGAGTGGAATTCTCTTCCGGATAATCTATTCCCACATACCTATAACTTGGATCTTTTCAAGACGAGAGTGAATAGGTACCATCTAGGTACGCATTTAACACCCTCGACCTCATCATAACTTACCATCAGGTGAGATAGTGGTCAAATGCTTACCTATCTTATATATAAAAATATATATATACATGATGATGACGGATAAACTAGCATAAAAATAACTCACCTGGTCTGTGAAAAGGCCTTGAGAATATGAACTTGTTGACATGGTTATGCTTGTAGTACTGCAGGATTTGGCCCGATATCGGCTTGCCGGATAAGCGCTTCAGTTTGTCTCCCATCACAGGCTCAACGGCGTTTATTTGCAAGTCTGTTTTGTGGATTAAGGAATGTAACCATAATGTAACACATATAAAAGGAGTCACAAAAGCCTTGTACCTTTCACCAATTCACCTTTATTTATTTAATCTTTATTGCAGAATAAGAAATCTTAACGTACAAAAGGCGGACTTAATGCCATGAGGCATTCTCTACCAGTCAACCTTTAGGCAAAACAGAAAGACTGTAGGCGGTGCAACTATAAAATACCAGAGAACAAATTTGGTAAGCTTGTATACAAAATATTGATTCAAATATATACATCTGTCATATAGTTACATAAATAATTATTTAAACTATTACATAGACATACACAAATACATAATTATAGATAAATAGATATAGGTACTTATATAATGACGAATACCTACTAAACAGATACCCTAAGAATTCCGTAGACTACCAGCAACAAAAACGCGTACAGCTTTCTTGAAGGCAAATTTGCTGGGAATATTTTTAATTTTAGGTGGAAGACCGTTCCATAGACGAGCCGCCTGGACGGAAAAAGAATTAGACATAAAACCAGAACGGTGAAGCGGTATGGCCAGAGAGATATTGCCCGACGAACGAAGATGGCGTTTATGAGTTTCCTCAAGAAATTTAAAGAGGGATTTGAGATATTCGGGACATTGTGGATCCTTGAGAATGGAGAAGACCATTGTTCATCTTTACAATTTTTTAAATACAAGATAATCCAGATATAACTGTTGCCCCACCTAATTATTTGTCACTTGTTTTCGAGTTAGAATAAGAGCCGTGATAATCACTAACAAAAGTATCCCACGTGATTCGATCTAGCAAGCTGGTAGTATATTTGGAATTTGATAACCTAAATATCAATTGGGAATAATTTTGAAGTATCTTCACTTTAACCTCGTAAGCCCCCGCGTACTTGTACAAATACAAATTGACGATAGTACTTCAGACCTGACATTTTAACTGCATAGCATAAATAACTGCCTAATTGTATGTAATTCACCAAGTACAAATTAAGGATGCGTTAAAAACCATAGACGTACTGATTAAAACCAATGGCAAGAAATTATATAAAAACGAAAAAAAATATGCCTGGGTCGGAAGCACTACACTCTTAGTTCGTACTTGGTATAGTACCACCACCACCACCACCATATCAGCCCATAGACGTCCACTGCAGGACATAGGCCTCCCCCACTTTCATGGGGGGTAAATGCCATAATCGCCACGCTTGGCATGCGGGTTGGCGATCGCAGTATCTCCACCGCATTCCAGGGATGCTGCTGCCCAACCCCCGGTGGCCTTGGTCGTAGTTTTAGGACATACCCGGGTCCCGGGGGGGGGATGGTATAGTACATCCGGCAGATATCACTACCGCTATTAAAAAAAGGGCTTACAAGTTTAAAAAATAGAAAATACGCTATTAATTTAATGTTTAAAAATTCATCTTTTTAGTGCCTTCGACCAACACAATATGATTCAAGATTCAAGATTCAAAAATTTATTCGTAACAAGCACAATATTAACATTAGATAACCCACAAACAAAGGCGTAGTTACGAAAGGGAACCTACTCAGCATATATGCAGGCTTTGCAGCCGGCGCTGATCTTCCGTAGGGCCCATAGGGGCCTGTTACACGGTGATTAATATCACGCGATACATTCGTATCACGATAACGTTTCACGTGGATATTGGTGAAGATTCAAGCAATATCGAAACGTTTTTAAATCTGCAAGTACATTCATACGAATTTGTTTATTAAGTCGGTAATAAAGGATACACTGCCCCTCGGCCTCCGTGATCTCCTCTCCCGGCGGGTCCAGCTTCGGCAGCACTTCGGCGTCCGGCCACTCGTCCAGCAGTCGCTCCTTGAAGTCGCCGAGCTGCTCGTATTCATTGCCGCGGTATACGAAGCCCTGGGAACCACAATCCCAACTTATATGCGACCCTGTACATACTGGGAACAGTGAACTATACCTCCCTTGAGACCAGAAGGAATATATTCCTAAGGGTGGTATTCCACTCGTCCAATATCTTTGTCAAATCTTTGATCAAAGTTCTTTGACGTAGGCCCATTCCACTCATCCAATATCTTTGTCCAAGTGTTATTTTTTTTCATGCTTAGCCATATTGATTTAACTGTCAAACAGAATCTTTGATCAAATGTCGGGAAACCATCCAAGTTGGATGAAATCATCCAATTTCTTTGATCAAAGATATTGGATGAGTATAATACCACCGGGTGGTATTATACTCATCCAATATCTTTGTCAAATCTTTGATCAAAGTTTTTTGACGTAGGCCCATTCCACTCATCCAATATCTTTGTCCAAGTTTTATTCTTTTTAATGCGTAGCCATATTGATTTAACTGTCAAACAGAATCTTTGATCAAATGTCGGGAACCCATCCAAGTTTGATGAAATCATCCAATTTATTTGATCAAATGTATATCGGACAAAGATATTGGATAAGTGGAACCACCCTAATAAAGAAAAGTGAGGCGGAGATTAGGTAATCGGTATTTTAGGTAAGCGTGTTTTAGTTGGTTTAGTTTTATATCTTGTTATTTTTAAGTGCTGTAAATTCTTTTTTTTAAATAAAGTAAAGACTGCTCTGTGCAATAACATTATGCATTAATTAAGTCTCTATGTAGCGGACCCCAAGCATTCTTCAGGATGCAACTGTACTGTACTGGGAATAACGCTAGGAGGATGATGAGGCTTAAGCCTCAATTTACTTTATTATATATAGTTATATTTTATTTTATATATAGTTATATTTTCTTTGTCGTTTGCATGGATGGTTGCGCAAGGGCGTAACACTAGCATTTAAGAAATAAAATAAATTAATAAGTTTACTTATATTTCATATGTATAATTGTTACTACTACTGTTTACATTTATGTCAAAATGTTATTGTGCTATAAAATTTGTGGGTTCTCCATATAAAGAAAGAAAGAAATAAAATCCCACCAAAAACATTTCATGTAAAATGTGTGCCAAGACGCCCACATAAGGTTTGCCCTGTGAAAAAGATATCAGATCTCATGTAGAGCCAAGCTTCTGAATCTACACGGCCTAACTCTACCGACTAACGCACAACAAATCATAACTTCAACAAATTCTACATATCAGTAAATATGTATGGCTTGGCTGTTTCGTTACTTACTTCAGATCAGAAACTAAATATTCGCATCACCTCCACGACGGTAGCGAAACGGCGAAGCCACTTTTGAATTTTAGGGGATAAGTTTATGAATTTTTTTGTTGGTTGTATATTAAACTTAGATTACATACCAAATTTCAGCTTTCTAGCACTTCAGGAAGTAGCCAAACATTTTGATGATCATCAGTGTGTCAGTGAGTGTGTCAGTGACGAAATCGGTGTATTTTAGATACCAATAAAATCTAAAGTATTAGAGCTATTCAATTGAGACTTTGTATGTTTAATTAGCCTATTATTGACATCATATCCTGAGAATATGAACTATCTGGTACATGCGGAAACCAACTTTATGAGGGTTCAAAAAAACGACGAAACACTTCAAGAAAAGGTAGGTAGTGCCCTTGCGCTTTGCTTGGCTTGTCTTGGCGGGGGCACTACCGTGCCCCCAGATACTTTTATAATTTTATTTATTATTTATTTAAACTTTATTGCACAAAATTCAATTGTACAAATGGCGGGCTTAATGCCAAATGGCATTCTCTACCAGCCAACCATTGGGCTAAACAGAGATTTATGAAAGGTGCAAAGAAAAAAGTTTGAAAATATCTACTAAGAAAATGCAAAGACAAAATCAATATAAACACTATAAATACAATACATAAATACAAGATATTTATATAAGTTACATAAATACAAGAATAGATATACTACTTCATATTAAATACATACTATAATTATAGGGATGGATTCTAGTCGAACTCTTGTTTAAGCATATGCTTACGCAGCATTCGCTTGAAAGCAAACTTGCTTGGGGCTTGTCTGATCTTGAGAGGGAGTGAATTCCAGAGACGGCTTGCCTGTATGGCGAAAGAATGAGTCATGAATCTAGTGCGATGGAAAGGTATTGATAATTTGAGAACACGGGAGGTACGCAGCTGACAGCCTGGGCGAGGGGTATCAAAAACAAATTTACTTTTGAGATATCCTGGAGCAGAAGGCTCAAACAGGATTGAAAAAAGGGTGCAAAGGATTCTAAGGGACCTACGGCGACGAATGGAGAGCCAGTTAAGCTGACGACGGTAGAAGGAAACGTGGTCATACTTACGGAGACTGAAAATGAAGCGTATGCAATTATTGAGGAGACGGTCCAGTTTATTAAGGGATTCCTGAGTAATATTGGTAGTGCACACATCACCATAATCAATAATTGGCAACACCAACGCCTGAACCAGCAACTTCTTTGTAGCAACTGGGAGGAAATTTTTAAATTTATAGAGACCTCTCAGCGTTCCGGTGACCTTACGACTTATTTCAGATAGCTGACCATTCCAGGAGACGTTCGGATCTAACACCAATCCAAGGTTCTTGACCTGTGTGCTGAGGGGAATGACAGCGTTCTCGAACCGGATCGGCGCAACAGAAACTGAAACAAGTTTGGAAAGTTGTTGCTGGCTATCAATAATAATAGCTTGGCACTTAGCTGGGTTGACACAAATGCCGAAACTATTTGACCATTCCGAGATGTGATCCAGGTCTGCGTTAATAAGGGAAATGGCACAGTTAATATTATTCACATCAGCTTGAGCGTACAGCTGCAGATCGTCCGCATACAAATGGTAAGAGCATTGAATCTTAGTAGTAATGAGATTAATAAAAACAGAGAATAAAAAAGGAGAAAGAATACCACCTTGCGGCACTCCGGTGCTCAGGTCACACCAGTCAGACAGTGAGCGATCAGCACGAACTGCTTGGGCACGATCGGAAAGATAGGATGCGAACCACTCCGTCGCCTTTGAAGAAACCCGCAAATGAGTAAGTGTCGCAAGAAGTAAATCATGGTCTACAACATTGAAAGCGTTTGAGAAGTCTATTAGCACCAACACCGTAACTTTAGTGGATTCCAGACCAAGTCTAACGTCCTCTGTTACATTCAGAAGCGCGGTGGTGGTGCTATGTCCAGATCGAAAGCCAGACTGGAATGGTGAAAGTAGATTGTTGCTGTGAACGAAATTTGAAATCTGTTTATGGGCCACAGCTTCGAGAATTTTCGAAAGAAATGGGAGAATCGATATGGGACGAAAATGATTGAGAGAACTGGGATTGCTAATTTTAGGAAGTGGGATGACAAAGGCCTTCCGCCAACACGAGGGAAATATCCCAGTAAGTAAGGAAGTATTCACGATATGAGTTATAACAGGCAGTACGCAATCAAGAATATTGAGAACCATAACTCGACTAACATTGTCATGGCCAACAGCCTTAGACTTAATAGATAGAATAATTTTGCGGATCTCTTCATTTGCGACAGGGGTAAAAGTGAAAGATGAGATATCGGGAGAAGGAAGAGATGCAATAAAGCATAAGGTTTTAAATTTAATCATGTCGTTTAGAGTAGTCGTTTTAGAGAAATGAGAGTTTAACTCATCTAAAGTGAATGAGGAGGAGCCTATGTCAAGTTTAGAACTTCCAATACCCAGAGATCTTAGGAACTTCCATCTGTCAGCAAGAGAGGAAGACAGGACGTTGTCATGAATGTAACGTCGCTTCGCTGCTCTTACCATTTGGTTGCAACGGTTTCTGGCAAGTTTAAATAAACGCCAGTTCTCTTCGCATCGATCTCGTTTGTAAATACGGAACGCCTTATCTCGCCTTGACATGGCTATACGAACGCCCCTAGTGATCCACGGGGCGGGTGGTCGCCTCAGTCTAACCGCACGAACCGGCGCATGAGCATCGAACAGTTTTAAGAGAACTGAGTTGAAATTGGCTACTTTTTCGTCTACCGTTGATGCATCAAATACGGCCACCCAGCCAGCCGAAGCAGCCTCCCGTGTCAATAGATCCAGATCAAGTCGGGCAAAGCTTCGCACATGTATCACCTCTGGCATGCGTTTGGGTGGTTTAATTTTGTACGTCAGAAAAATTAGATCATGATGCGAGAACCCCGGTGCTAACAGTTGACCAGAATGAACGACATTGTCCGGCGAGGACGTAAGAATCACGTCCAGCCAGGAGTCAGGAGAGTCGGCATTACGATGTGTAGCCTGCAACGGAACTATAGAAAAATCAGCATCTTCAACAGTCGTCCGGAGCTGTCTGGACCTAGAATTGTCTCTCAGCAAGTCTGTGTTAAGATCCCCCATAATTATGTGATGTGTGCACTCACAACCAATATCCATGAGGAGGTCTTCGAAAGACGGAAAATAATTTACTGTAGGAGGACAATATATAACACCTAAGATTATACAGACGCCACGCAACTTAACCTCTATAACTAGATACTCCATGGAACTGGAGTAGAGAGATGGGGACGACTTAACAATTTTGTATGGGATGTCAGAGCGGATATATATTGCTACACCCCCACCGCGTTTGCCTGTGCGGTCATTCCGCAAGAGGACAAACCCGGGGAGGCTGCAAGAAGTTGATGAGATATTAGGCTTTAACCAGGTTTCACTAATGAGAACAGCATGAACATCGCATGAAGAAAAGGTGTCTAATAAATCTGAAAAATGGTTGCAGATGCTCTGAGCATTAATGTGGCATACGTTGAAATAATTCGGATTGCTCTGAAATTCACAATTTAGCCGTGAACCAAGAGTACTCGGCTCAATCGACTCATCGGCCGAATGAAAAGAGGCAGACAAGTCACAAGCAGAAAAGAAAGATACGTCGGATCCATCAATAGACATATAAAAATATATAGATAAATACCTAAAATAAATAGAGATACAATATATAATACTCAAGCAAAATAGCTACCAAAAACTAAAATTACGGCTCTGTTTAGCCCGCCGGTCGACCAAACACAATACACACTACGCCATACCGACACCGAGATAACAGTTACAAAAATAACAAAAAAATAATTTACACCAATTAACATGCTAAAAAGCGTGTAAACAACATAAGAGAAAGAACGTGAGTTTCTGAACGCTACCAATGTCGCTTTGACATTTACTTTCTGTCAGGTTGTCAGGTTGAACTTGTTTGTCAAATGTCAAAGTCGCCGATCGCGACCGAAATAAAAAATTATAACAGTTTAGCATTTTGGTGTCGGTAGGCCTAAAAACACAAGAAGAAAAAAAAAACAGTCAAAAAAACGGGTACACAAATATCAGATCTACACTATGAATATAATTATCGAGATGCATATTGCATATAGTTACAGTTCGATAAAGAAATGGTATTCACTTCAGCCTCTTTGGGTAACGTGATGGCGCCTCCGCTGGTTTAGCGCCTATCGCAGAATTAACGCTGGGGACATCCGGGCAAGAGGCAGGTTTAACATTTGCTGCCCCTGAAGCCTGAGATGGGTGTGCGGTGAACAGTTTTTGAAGCTGCTCAGCCGTAGTCACGCGATGGGTCTTACCACTAGGCAGTTTAATAAATATGGTGCCATCTAAAGTCCAAGCACTCCGGATGCCAAAATGTCTGCGAGCTTCAAGGAAGACTGCTTGCCGCTGCCGGGTTAAGAACTCTGACATAACAAACGGGGATCCCTTCAGTGCAGTCTTCTTTCTCCAGAGTGTATCCTTGAAGACTGGATTGTTACAGCGCACCAGAATGGACCGTGTGCGACCCGCAGCTGCAGTTCCAAGCCTATGGCAGACTGAAAATGACGAAGGTGATGCATCCACCAACTGCAACTTATCTCGACAAATAGCAGCAACCACTTCGGCAACATTCTCATTGCTGGTTTCTGGCACGCCTGCTAGCAACAAATATTTTCGACGGTGCCGCATCTCTATGTTATCCACAGTGTTGCTGAGAGCCGCTATCTGCTGCCTGATGGCACTCACCACGGATAGAGTTTTTTCTTTGAACTCGTGCAACTCTGCCTTCAAGGTGGCAATTGTGTCATTGCCAGGGGCTGCACTTTGCAATGTTGCCTCGAATTCAGCAAACTTCAGCGCCATCAAAGCCTCCAGGGAGCTTTGAGCTTTAGTGATTTCCTCCAGTGTACTCATTTTCTTTGTTATTTGCAACTGTCAATCGGGTTCAAAGTTCAAGTGAGGTGTAGTGTGTGGTCACCGGCAGGTACTAGTGTTTAACTTGCTATATATACATCAAAGGAACTTTCCCACAATGTATGTAAATATTTACCAAAAATACTGTACTTTTACAAAAAAAAAATTTGAAATTTGCGCAATAATACTATTAAATGATTATTTACACTTTTAGTTGACTTGTCACTTTATCTAGCACCTACCCACTTTGATACGTGGTAATAATAATTTGATACGTGGTAAAATCTATAACCCCTCGTTGTTGGCCCTCATACCATTGCGAGTACCTCCTGTTACCGGCGTTCAACTGCGTCCTCACCGACGAATACTATTCGCTGTTTACATATTATACTCACATGTTCCACCCGGAGATGGTCCGGAAAACCTTTCCCGTAATACACGACTCGGAAGTACCCGGGGTGCGACCGCACCGTCCTCATCATGGCGGTGTAGAAACCGGCCAGGCGTGAGTGCAAGTCCGCTAGCGGCGCGTAACCTAATGCCTGAAATTTTACATATAACAATCGCTATCATATACAGTCAAACTCACAAGTAGCTGGACATTGGTACATTGTCACCCTTTGGCAATTCAGTACATTTTTAAAATAACAAAATTTTGGAATTACGACTTTATAGATAAGTATGCGAGGCAGAAATTACAATGATTCTATATATAAAAAAATATATATATTTAAAAGTTTCAAATACGCTATTTGGAATGAGTTCTATTAATTCTTAGTAGATTAAAATCAGATAAGGCAATAAAATAATTATAAGTATTATATTATAACCCATTTTGAAATTCTCGAAAATATCCCAATATCATATTAAAAAATATATTTCATAAGTTCCTCATTCTAAAAGACAAGTTAAACATCACAACTGTAAGACACACAATTCACCCTTGTGACGTCATATAGACGATGGCTTTCTTCAAAATTTCATGAATACCTATTTTGAAAACTAATAGCTATAAAAACATTTTTTTTTGCATTTCTTTTTTACAAATTAACAAAACAAGTTATGATTCCATACTACTAGGAAATTTGAAATGTTCGTTTGTCAGTTCTATGTAGGTATTATAGTATTTGTATGGAATAAGTTTAGTTGGCCACATACCTCGGTTTCGTACACGGAAACCAGTTCCTTGATGACTTCCACAGCGACCTCCCACTGGTGGCCGCGGTCCAAAAGGTCCGCAACTTCATGGTACAGCATTTCCTGAACCAGATATTATTTTCAGTATTTGTTGAAAATGATACTAACTTTATTTAATTCACCGAGCGAAGCGTCTATGTTTCAGCTTTCGACAGTAAATTTTTCGTATGTCTGTCTGTCTATATCCGGGTGTTCTCCTCTACAGGTCGCATTTCTCAATCGATTCCCGTGAAATTCTTTTTAGCAGGTTTGATAATAGATTTGCAGTGGTTACATATTTGAGGCATTTGGGGTGGAGACTCTAGGGCCGTGGGGACCGAGCGCGCGTCGCATTTATAAAGATTTAGCGGAGCGGTTTATCGAAGCTACAGGTGACCAGAGGGCTGGCCAATACTTTGCACAACGCATAAGTGTCGCGATACAGCGTGGCAATGCGGCCAGCCTTCTGGGCACTTTTGGAGGATATTTTTTATTTATAGATAGCGCCTAGTTTTTTTTTCTTGCAATGTTCTTTTTAATGTTTTCGTTATATGATTAAAAATATTTATTGACTGGTGCAATTAATAAATAAATATTAGGGGGACATTTTTTTTTACACAAATGAAACTAGTCCCATAGTAAGTTCAATAAGGCTTGTGTTATGGGTTAGTACCCATACGACGACGATATATTTAATAGATATATATGTAAATATACTTAAATACAAATGCCCTTACTGGGATTCGAACCCGGGACCTCTAGCTTCGGAGGCAGTGTCACTACCAACTAGGCTAAACAGGCCGACGATTAATGTCATTTTTGACGTATGATGACATTATCTGTACTGGGATGACAGCTGTCAAAAGACCAGTCTTATTTCTCGTAATCTATAGCACATCACGTCTCTAGTGGAAAGCGAGGCGTTTGGGGAGGTGTGGGAGGCACCAACCTTGAGGTCCCTCTCGCTGGTGGGCTGCGGCTGCGGCGGGTGGACGGCGGGCGGGCGCCACGACAGCAGGCGCGCGTGCAGGCGCAGCGCCAGCCCCGCCTCCGCCCACTGGCTGCACGAGCGGTGCATGTCGCACAGCTTGTGCACGTAACTGTACACATTCAAAACGTTAACAGAACATCCATACCAATATTCTCTCTTTCTATTTAAAAGTTTCACTCTTGTCGGTGCAGTTCTCTCCAGTCCGTTCTACTTAATGGCAGTTCCTCGACTTCTCGATACGACCCGACGTCTGCCTTTTTCTTGATGTGGTCCAAATAACTAATCCTCGGCCTTCCTCTTTATTTTTATTTATTTATTTATTTAAACATACGTAAGCATAACACTATACAACCAAGTCGCTTACATACTAAACAAAAAGTCATAGGTAGGTATATCATCCTGTCGGTTCTATAAATTAATTACAATTCATAAAATATAATATTCTGCAAAAATTATAACTAAAATTACTTAAATAATAAATAAACAGAGGAATTTAATATAATTAGTCATGGATTTAGTTGTCTATTAAAATAATCATTTAAATACATTAAGAGCTTTCTGCCAAACCCACCAACACTATCCGCAAAAACGTCGATTTGTGGGGCATCGATAGACATAGCATTGAGCATAGAGAGCGGCCGAGCAGTGGGTGCGGCGGGCGCGCGCGGGCCACGCGTCAGGCCCGGGGGACAGGGCCGCCACACTGGAATGTAGAGGCCCAGCCTCTCCAACACGGCGGGACTATTTACGGTGTTAGTGATGATACCATTGTAATGCATCACCAACAACAATTTCCGCCTCAGCTCCAGTGTATAGAACCCGACCACACCCAACACGTAAAGCGAGGGATACAATAAAGGGTAGGTAGTATCCGTATTGCGTTTTGAAAAGGTATCTTGCAAAACGACTTTTAGCTCGTATTAATTGTATTATTATAATTGTATTTTAGCTCGTTGGGATCCCACGCTACAGCCCCGAACTCCAACCTACTTCGGACGTCTCTTCCTCTCCTTCCCTCAATTTTCCCGTCCGTTTGTATTAGACGCATTTATAATATACCAATATTATAAATGCGTAACTGTGTCTGTCTGTCCCCGGGACCTGTGTGGACCCCGGGTATGTCCTAAAACTACGACCAAGACCATCGGGAGATAGGCAGCAACATCCTTGGAGTACAGAGAAGATACTGCGACCACCAATCCGCATGCCAAGCGTGACCATGAAATTGGGGGAGGCCTATGTCCAGCAGTGGACGTCCTTTAGCTGATATGGGTGGTGGTAGTAGAGGATCCAGCAAATTTATAAAGAATCTAAAAAAATTGAAAATACCTACAGCCATCTTAAGCTAAAAATCACAATAAATATTGTCTTACCGTATATACATATGAGGCCTCTCTATCTGTTCGTAAAAATGCAGCACTTTGGTTGTGAGAAGCATTCTATGCGATATCGCCGACTTCAGTGCCGCCGCCCTGTCAAGAAAATTAAAAAATAAATAATTTTAAAGAAAAACAACGGACTTCAATGGGGGATGCCGGTGAAAGATTATTATACTTAGATGGTGCACTCTTACATTCCATACAATGAAATAAAAATGGCTATAAATATGTTTATAATGGTAGAAGACTAAGTACCCTCAATTCCTCATGGAATCTTTCATCAGAACTCAAGCCTGACAAAAATGTGTCTTGAAAACCTAACAAACGTGACCTATGCGTCGTTGAAGAGTTCCGTTCTGATCATCATCAGCAGTTCCGTTTTATCAAATGTCACATTTTGAATGAAAATGCTTGATTAGTTCAGGAAAATACTAAACTCACCATATGTGTGCCTTTTCTCATTTGAGGAATTCCCTCGATTCCTCATGGATCCCATCATCAGAATTCGATCATGACAAAAAATTATCGTGAAAATAGAACTTGCTTAACAAACGCAGCTAGGACAAATCGCCAAAAGTGAACTTTTCGTCGTTGAAGAGTTCTGTTCTGATCATCATTAGCAGTTCCACTTCATCAATGTCACATTTTTGTATGAAAATGCTTGATTTGTTAATAAAACACAAAAATCACTATATGTTTGCCTTTAAGATTTGAGGGTATCTCTCGATTCCTCATGGATCCCATCATCAGAACTGCGTTTTGATAAAAACGAGACCAACTTGGATATATATACTTACAATCAAAAAAATAATTTTCAAAATCGGTTCAGAAATGACGGAGTTCTGGAGTAGCAAACATAAAAAAACGACCTACAAATTTGATCGTGGTAACTTCCACGTTAAATTAACACGAACCAAAAAAAGAAAGTAATTTCTAATTCGTGAAAAATAGTGTAAAACCAGGGCCATCTCTCTCTCCAACCAGAGGCTACCTTATGCGGTCCGCTTGGAATGTGGTTAGGCGCACATACTCTAATAAGAGTAGCGAAAGGCTGCGAGAGTTTGAATATATGTAATATACAGTGGGGTCGCTAGTAGTAGCTGCTCAGAATGCAAGGCAAATGATACGCACGTACCTGTACTGTAAAAGAGTGTCTAGTTGTCTGGCCGCGGCGGCCACAAGAGCGGCGGCGGCGGCCCGCAGTCCCCCCGTGGCCGCCTTACACAGCGCGCCGCACAGGGACACGAAGCGCGCCCGCCACGCCACGTCACCGCTCCCTCGCTCGACGAGCACGTCGATCTTGTCGATCAACTCGCTTTCCAAGTCTTTGAGAGGGCTCTCATCTGAAAAATACACTACCGTCAGAAAGTTTAAGAGCAAACACAAAATATGCAAATAGTCAACATTGGTTGATTATCCACTCAATTTTGATTCATCTGTCCGTAGTACTCTCAACCAGTTTGCAAAAGTCCAATCCTTGTGAGAAATAGCCCATTGCAATCTTTTTGCTTTGTTTGGTTTGCGTAATAATTTATGAAAATTAAACTAATAATTGTGTTTGGTCCTAAACTCTCTGACGGCAGTGTATGTTACATCATACATTACTGTAGAAACTCGCTATTATGCGACATGTTTCGGATTACAATTGTAGTCCTTCATCAGGATGAGTCTTGCCACGGTTGCCGACCGCGCCGTACTGCCCACAACAAACATTAAACATGTCGCAAGTAGTGACTTTACATGTGAAATTCATCATTTTTTATTAAATACCACGTCGGTGGCAAACAAGCGTAAGGCCCGCCTGATGGTAAGCGGCCACCGCAGCCTATGGACGCCTGCAAATTTCTTTCTTTAACTGTTAATAGGTCTCACGTTAGTATAAATCGGACGGCCTGTTTAGCATAGTTGGTGGTGACACTGCCTCCGAAGCTACAGGTCCCGGGTTCGAATCCCGGCCAGGGCATTTAGTATTTGTGCATTTATCGCGGATATTTGTTCTTGGATCTTGGATGTTTTCTATGTATGTAAGTATGTATTTATCTACATAAGTATGTATATCGTCGTCTAGTACCCATAGTACAAGCTTTGCTTAGTTTGGGACTAGGTCAATTTGTGTAAGATTGTCCCCCCCATATTTATTTATTATTTATTAAAGTTGTATGTTGATCACTGTTTAGGGGATCCTGATACTATCAATGTGGCGTTAGTAAAAATGTGAGTTTATTTTGATACGACTTGGTAAAGACATTTTTTTTAGTAATCTGCACTGGTATTCCGTTTCTAAAAAAAAAGCCACTTGCCAATAATTTATGACGTTTATATTTGTACTCAATACCGCCTTCTGCAACCAGAAACGGATCAACATGCATGCCGTTTGGTCTCACAAACGCACCGTAAATATCCCACTATTCTGGGACGTACTTCACAATTTTTCTTTAATTGTCTATACACTTTGACAGGAAGTTAACCTTAAGGGGCACCCAAATTAAGAGTCATTGACTGTATATCTATAGTACATTATTGACGACCTGTTTAGCCTAGTTGGTAGTGACTCTGCCTCCGAAGCTAGAGGTCCCGGGTTCGAATCCCGGCCAGGGCATTTATTTGTGCATTTATCACGGATATTTGTTCTTGGGTCTTGGATGTTTTCTATGTATTTAAGTATGTATTTATCTATATAAGTATGTATATCGTCGTCTAGTACCCATATAGCACAAGCTTTGCTTAGTTTGGGACTAGGTCGATTTGTGTAAGATTGTCCCCCCCATATTTATTTATTATTTATTAAATTTGTATGTTGATCACTGTTTAGGGGATCCTGATACTATCAATGTGGCGTTAGTAAAAATGTGAGTTTATTTTGATACGACTTGGTCTGTAAAGACATCTTTTTTTACGTAATCTGCACTGGTATTCCGTTTCTAAAAAAAAAGCCACTTGCCAATAATTTATGACGTTTATATTTGTACTCAATACCGCCTTCTGCAACCAGAAACGGATCAACATGCATGCCGTTTGGTCTCACAAACGCACCGTAAATATCCCACTATTCTGGGACGTACTTCACAATTTTTCTTTAATTGTCTATACACTTTGACAGGAAGTTAACCTTAAGGGGCACCCAAATTAAGAGTCATTGACTGTATATCTATAGTACATTATTACCGATGCTTGGAAGGAGGCAATTGCAAGCCGAGTATTATTTTTAAACAGACGACCTTGGAAGTCCATTTAATTAAACGAAGCCTGCATTTGACATTTTTGCCGAGGCTAATATACTGTTTTTCTCAAAAATGGGGGAAAAATACTGATTTGGAATTAAGTTTTGATAAACATAATTCTAAAACTTCGAAATGTTAATGCAATTCGCCCTTTTCTTTAAACAGAATCGCAAGTGTATTTTTCCACCGAAAATCGCAAATTATTTCAAACACATACAAAAACTGTCGCGTTTCCAACAGAAAAATACGACTTGAATTGGCTGTACACGACCTGTGCTATCTTTTGTATGGCTGTTATTTCTTTTTAAACAGTTGGGGTCTCGAAAAATAATGTAATCGCGAGGGGCGAACCTGTCATGTGTTTTTATTTATTTATGACTGACCATAAACTGTACACTTCGCCTTCCAATATGTAGCGACTAACATCCACTTTCCCGGTGGACCCGGGTATGTCCTCAAACTACGACCAAAACCACCGGGGGATGGGCAGAAGCATCACTGGAATGTGGTGGAAATACTGCGATCGCCAACCCGTATGCTGTGGCGATTACCCCCCATGGAGCATTATCCATTGAATAGAATAGAAATGTTTATTTGCAAGAATACGTAGGTACAAGGTGTTACATATTATAAGCAATATAAGCATGGTCACAGTATTCAGCCGAAACAGCATACAAATGTTTTTTTTTTTTTTTTGGCAACAAAACAGTCATTACTTAAAAAAAAAAAAAAAAAAAAAAAAAAAAAAAAAAAAAAAAAAAAAATTACATGAGTGTTACAATAATTCTTACTTATACTATTTAATAGACCTGACAGTGCCGAAACAGATGTGAAGTAATTCACTTAAAGAGAAATACAAAAATGTGAGCTTACATAGCGTGTTATTATTTATTTCTTATAATTTTATTTCCTTTACGGAATCAAAATCATGTTCTTGTAGCCATTTTGTTATTTGCTATCAGGAAGTTTGTTAAAAATTTCCATGCAAATGTTACAGGCGTTCCGTTGGTATATATCCGCACGGCAAGGAGGTTGATATAGAAGATTCCTATACTGTACGGAGAAGACCGGTCAATGTGGCATTCTTTGGGGGAGGCCTATGCCCAACAGTGAATGTCCTTCGGCTGGTATAATGATGAACGGCCATTTTAGAGAAAAATATTTTTCTCAAACATGCAATGAAATGTTGATGTCATGTCTAAATATATAAAAGAAGAAACTGACTGACTGACTGACTGACTGACTGACTGACTGACTGACTGACTGACTGACATATCAACGCACAGCCCAAACCGCTGGTCCTAGAGATTCCAAATTTGGCACGTAGGTTCCTTATAAGGTCTAGGGGTGCACTAAGAAAGGATTTTTCAAAATTCACCCCCTAAGGGGGTGAAATGGGGGTCCGAAGTTTGTATGGGGAAACAAGATTAGCTGGACTATTTTATTCGAAACTTCACAAGAGTATTTCTAACGATAAATGAGTAAACACGTATTTCAGGTTTTTTGAAAAATCAACCCCTAAAAGGGGGAAATGTGGTGACAAATTCTGATAATCGACATGGGTATTGTTTTTATGGTTTATTAGGTCGCTGATAACGAAAATAACAAGGATTTTAAAATCCCACGTGGAGAACGTGAAATACCATCCCCTCCTGTTGGGGTGCGAGGGGGATGAAATGTCTAAATATTAATATGGGTGTCGTTTTTATGGTTTTTTGGGACGTTAATTACGAAAATGGCATCGGTTTTGAAATTAAATATTGTGGACATGAAAACTTTTGAAAGTTTGTGCCAAATTGCAAGAAATAACTGACTGACTGAGTGACCAACATATCAACGCACAGCGCAAACTGCTGGTTCTAGAGATTCCAAATTTAGTATGTAGGTTCCATATAAGGTCTGAGGTGCATTAAGAAAGGATTTTTCAAAATTCAACCCCTAAGGGGGTGAAATGGGGGGTCCGAAGTTTGTATAGGAAATCAAGATTAGTTAGATTATTTTATTCGAAACTTCACAGGAGTAATTCTAACGATAAATCAGTAAACATGTGTGTCAGGTTTTTTGAGAAATCAACCCCTAAAAGGGGAAATTGTGGTGACAAATTCTGAAAATCGATATGGGTGTGGTTTCTATGGTTTATCGGGTCGCTGATTATGAAAACAAAAATAATTTTAAAATCCCACGTGGAGGACGTGAAATACCATCCCCTTTGTTGGGGTCCGAGGGGGTTGGAATGTCTAAATATTAATATGGGTGTGATTTTTATGATTTATTGGGTCGTTTATTTCGAAAATGGCGTTGATTTTGAAATTTAATATTGCGGGCATGAAAACTTAAAAGTAGGTGCCAAATTGCAAGAAGAAACTGACTGACTGAGTGAGTGACATATCAACGCACAGACCAAACTGCTGGTTCGAGACTCGAGAGATACCAAATTTGGCATGTAGGTTCCTTATAAGGTCTAAAGGCGCATGATGTGCCGTGAATTCCCTATGAAGATACGACCTTTCTTGAGTCAATGTATTGTAAGTGGTTTTATTAATTAGTGCCGCCCGATACGATTTCGACAAAAATCGATATTTGAGCGTCCGAGAGGACACTTAATACGACTCCTAGGTAAAATTTGGCAAAAGTGGCGGCCATATTGCTTTTCTTCATTTTCGTCCCGATTTTGTTCAAAATCGATATCTGAGCGTCCGAGAGGTCCCCAAATACGACACCGAGGTAAAATTTGAAAAAAGTGGCGGCAATATTGATTTTCTTCATTTCCGTCCCGATTTCATTCAAAATAGAAATCTGAGCGTCCGAGATGTGTCTTAATAAGAATCCGAGGTAAAATTTGGAGAAAAGTCGCAGGCTTATTGATTTTCTTCATTTTCTTCCCGATTTCGTTCAAAATCGATATCTGAGCGTCCGACAGGTCTCGTAATACGAATGCGAGGTAAAATTTGGAAAAAGTGGCGGCCATATTGATTTTTTCCCCTTCGATCCCCGATTTCGTTAAAAATCGATATCTGAGCGTCCGAGAGGTCTCTTAATACGAATCCGAGGTAAAATTTGGAAAAAGTCGCAGCCATATTGATTTTTTCATCTTCTTCCTCATTTCATTCAAAATCGATATCTGAGCGTCCGAGAGGTCCCCGAATACGAATCCGAGGTAAAATTTGGAAAAAGTGGCGGCCATATTGATTGTCTTTTTTTTTCGTCCAGATTTCGTTCAAAATCGATATCTGAGCGTCCGAGAGGTCCCCTATTACGAATCCGAGGTAAAATTTGGAAAAAGTGGCGGCCATATTGTTTTTTTTTTTCGTCCCGATTTCGTTCAAAATCGATATCTGAGCGTCCGAGAGGTCTCTTAATACGAATCTGAGGTAAATATTGGCACTCCATACATGCCTGTATGTAAAAAAAAATGTTACTTTATAGGCGTGTGGGGTATCTATGGATTTGCTTCTAAAAACGACATAGAGGTTTCGATATTTTTTTCCATTTAAATCAACAAGTACGGTTGCCAGTTTTTTTTTGCACTTTTAGCACCACCCAGGGGTCACATGTAGGGTAACCGTGGGTACTCCCTACGGATGTGGTGCAACTTCGACCCCCCTTTGTCAAGTGAGTGGGCAACTTGACTGTTAGAAGTTCGCAAGCCGCTCGAAGGCCTCTAACTTGGCTTAACGATTGCAGCCGGGATCAACGGCTTAGCGTGCCTTCCAAAGCACGAGAGTCAGTTAGTAACCACTCAAAGCGGTCACCCATCCAAGAACTGACCTGCGCCCACATGGCTTAACCTCGCACACCGCACGCGGTAGGCGGGTGCCGCTGGGCCACGAGCGCTCTAAATTCTTGATAGTTTGTGCCAAATTGCAATTCAATCGGTCCAGTAAAAGCAACTTGGTTGTAACAGACGGACTGAAGTAAGGAGTGCGAATGGAAGTGAGGCCAAATTTTCTTTTCGGATGCTCCAATGGGACCTGGCAAAACCTACCTAATAAATTTAATTTTAGGAAAAATAAATGTTACACGTGATATTGAATTAGCCGTATTTCTGTACTTCAAAGGATCAGAGTTTATGACCGCTGCGCGCTGCTTGGTCGTTTACAGACCTATTGGTGTTACTGTAGTACACAGATACTTTTACTAAGGGCCATTTAAGACATGCTTTTATTTCATCGGCCCTTTCCCCTTCGGCCTCTCGGAAATGTATGATAATAGCTTTCGATCCTTATTTTTGCCAAAATCAAATGAAATTCAACAGTTTGCCGGTTCTCAGAATGTATACTGACTTTTCATCTGTTAATGAATCACAATCACCAAACTTCGTATACCGAAACCCCCAGAATGTAACAACTACTTTTCTGGAGACGGCATCTAAATCGGTTCAGCCAAACGCGAGATAATCGTGGACAAACATACGAACCTGGTTTTTGTAGACGGTTAAAATTTCGCTTAGTACGCGGGCGAAGCCGCGGGCAAATGCTAGTTCTTTATAATAGGCTGCGAAGTATGACGTTTCAGGTGCGGCTAGAGCAAGAGGTCGTTAATGGAATTTCATACAAATCTTGCAGGCTAAGTCGGCTAAGTCCTCTTTTATTAATTTTCATTCCACAGAAATTTGTGGCACAGGCATCATGACATTCTGACATAAAAATAATTGCTGCGTATTAAAAATAAAACTTACGATTTCTTCGGCCGGCAATCCCTATCGTCCCGGCCTCTGTAGTAATGTACTATTGCATTACTATTGTTGTATTTATATTAGTACTTACTACTGTCGCTTGTGCTGACGCTGTGGTTGTATTCCGTCTGCATCATATCGAAGAACAGTGGGATGGTGGTGTTACGTACTTCCTCGTCACATAGGAAGCTCACCTCTAGGAATGGTCCTACGAGGCACGGGATGAAGGATCGCTTGTGGTCACCTGTGGAAATAACATGACTGTAATATACGATAAGATCTATAATTGACAACATTTATTTTTTTAAGCAGGCTTTTTTCCGATGAAATCAAATAGAGGATAAAAAGTTAAGTAAAACCACATTTTTAAATTCTCGAAAATATCCCCATTTCATGTAAAAAAATCAATTTCAAAAGTTGCTCATTCTAAAAGAGAGTAAGTGACAAGTAAGGCGTCACAGCGTAACAAATCGTACAGAAGCACTGTTACTAAGACTTTACTAGAGAAAGTGAGCTGCTGTTCTTTTTGTGCGCTGTGACTGTCACAATTTCATAGTAATGACGCCATTACTACGATATAGGCTTTCTTCACATTTTCGTGAATATTTAGAAAACCAATGGCTATAAAAATATAAAATAAAATATTTTGTGGTTTCCTGTTCCCAAATTAACGAAATGAGTTAAGATTTCATAATACTTAAAAATTTGAAATGTTGTCAATTAGGGATCATTCAGAAGGCTAGGACTTTTAGATTCTGTCCTGTCCTTGAATTGACTATTAGCGCGTTCAGTAATGTAATGCAACAAGGTGCCCCTTTATTTGAGCGAGTGTAGTGCGCTGCTTATGTCCGCCTGCAGCCTAAAATCTATATTATGTGAGTATCGTTTGCCTGCTACTTAAAAACAGCTGGGGGGATGCCATATAAATAACAGACTCAATACTTGCGAGTATTTCAGTCTAATAACTTACCTAACGCAAACCACAAGCTCAGCAAGCTCGCAGCGGCCCTCCTCACGTTCCCGCACACTGCCGCCGCCCTCGCCTTTCTCTCCACCCTCATTGTCTCCGACTGCAGCGGTTGCGAAGAAGCCGAAGAACAGAACCATTCCCAAGTTTATTTATTAATTATTTTAACATACCTAACGCAAACCACAAGTCCCTCAGCAAGCTCGCAGCGGCCCTCCTCACGTTCCCGCACACTGCCGCCGCCCCCGCCTTTCTCTCCACCCTCATAGTCTCCGACTGCAGCGGTTGCGAAGAAGCCGAAGAACAGAACCATTCCCAAGTTTATTTATTAATTATTTTAACATACCTAACGCAAACCACAAGTCCCTCAGCAAGCTCGCAGCGGCCCTCCTCACGTTCCCGCACACTGCCACCGCCCTCGCCTTTCTCTCCACCCTCATTGTCTCCGACTGCAGCGGTTGCGAAGAAGCCGAAGAACAGAACCATTCCCAAGTTTTTTATTAAATTATTTTAACATACCTAACGCAAACCACAAGCCCCTCAGCAAGCTCGCAGCGGCCCTCCTCACGTTCCCGCACACTGCCGCCGCCCTCGCCTTTCTCTCCACCCTCATTGTCTCCGACTGCAGCGGTTGCGAAGAAGCCGAAGAACAGAACCATTCCTAAGTTTATTTTTTAATTATTTTAACATACCTAACGCAAACCACAAGTCCCTCAGCAAGCTCGCAGCGGCCCTCCTCACGTTCCCGCACACTGCCACCGCCCTCGCCTTTCTCTCCACCCTCATTGTCTCCGACTGCAGCGGTTGCGAAGAAGCCGAAGAACAGAACCATTCCCAAGTTTTTTATTAAATTATTTTAACATACCTAACGCAAACCACAAGTCCCTCAGCAAGCTCGCAGCGGCCCTCCTCACGTTCCCGCACACTGCCACCGCCCTCGCCTTTCTCTCCACCCTCATTGTCTCCGACTGCAGCGGTTGCGAAGAAGCCGAAGAACAGAACCATTCCCAAGTTTTTTATTAAATTATTTTAACATACCTAACGCAAACCACAAGTCCCTCAGCAAGCTCGCAGCGGCCCTCCTCACGTCCCCGCACACTGCCGCCGCCCTCGCCCTTCTCGCCGCCCTTATCGTCTCTAGTTGTAGCGGTTGTGAGGACGCTAAAGAGGCGCAAGTTGTGAACCATTCTCGACACATGGCGTGGACGGGGGCTATGGCTTCCGTGTCGGTTTCGTCGATAGCTTGGAGGCGGTTGCAGAGGGTTATCGAGAGAAGCCTGGAAATATATTATTAGTGTAACAAACTTATTATTATTAGTGTAACATTTCATATCTCGCTTTTATTGGTGAGTTACTGCAATTGAAAATAAATAAATATTGTGGGACAATTTTACACAAATCGACCTAGTCCCAAACTAAGCAAAACTTGTACTATGGGTACTAGACGACGATTTACATACTTATATAGATAAATACTCCTGACCGGGATTCGAACCCGGGACCTCTAGCTTCGGAGGCAGTGTCACTACCAACTAGGCTAAACAGGCCGACATAAGCTATAAAAGGCACTGAAAATTAATTTCCGTGTGCACTACCGGGAATATAAGCGTAAGTTGATGTAGTATGGATGTATTGGGTCAGCAAAATCACTAGTTTTTGATTAACAGGTACTAATAGCTAGTAATTCGTTTCCTATTATTGGTCATACGACCTAGTCTATCATGTTCGCGGTGTCCGGCGCGCGTACAAGGCGCGGAGCGAACGCTCCCACTGCTCGAGCACGGACTGCTCTGAACCATATCTTACAGGACGATAATGATGTAGATGTATTTGCCGATAGTATTGGAATATTTTGCAGATTTTTTTTTTAAATTAATATCCTAGTTATGTTTAAAGTTGTGCCATAATATTGTTATATACTTATAATTGTTGTTATTTTGTTCATATTTTATTAGTCACTTTATTACCTAATAAGTAGAATATTTAATTTAACTACCGCATAAGACTTTGGTGTTAATACTGTAAACTTATGTGTGTGAAATAAAGCAAATTGAATTGAATTGAATCGAAAACACACAGTACAATATAGGATTATTATTATCATTGTAGCATTGTTAGGGCGTCCACCAATAGACCAGAAGAACAGAATAAATGCCAGTTTCCACTTCTATCGCCCAGACTACCGCTAGCTGTTCTCTTTCTATCAACCACCATCCAACCTAGCCATTAGACATACCTCAAAGCATGTAGCATAACGTAATGCTGAACATGTAACATATCAGCCCAATGCGCCCTCAACACGGGCCTTTGCAGCAACGCTTGTAGCAATGCTTGTGAACCACCTTTAGCGACAGATGGCCTACAAGGCTCTTATCGCAATGTATAAAAAACTGTCCGCATTCGGGGCGATGTGACACAGCCCGCCCACTATTCTGTGTAGCAGTTAATTGCTACCTGGGTGTCGTTCATAGCGTACGTTTCTTAATATATCCGAACTAAACCGTAAACGACAATCTTTTATTTACACCCTAGTAGTAAACTCTAAACACCCAATTCCTTTTCTAGCTCCCAGATGACTGCTAGTAATTCTTTTTCTATCGCATGTGTAATGTTTCAATATTATCGCAGATTGATTGAATGACTGGCCTTAATCTTGCGCCTAGACTGTTTGCAATTGACACTTTGCGGATAAAACTTACCTCAAAGCATGTAGCATAACGTAATGCTGAACATGTAACATATCAGCCCAATGCGCCCGGAACACGGGCCTTTGCAGCAGCGCTTGTAGCAATGCCAGTGCGTCCGCTACTAGACTAGCAGAACCGCCTGTCTCCGCTTCCAGCGCTCGAACAACTAGCGCGTATTGTTCTTCGGACATTTGACGGACGATGTCAAGGAGTACGCTGACTATCCGACGCTGTAAATAATATGGTTACCATTAAAGCTGTGGCGAAATTACCAACGAATGTCAAGATTGGCTCTTAGGGAGCATATCCAAACTACGTGACCAACTTTTTACAGTTTTCTACCCCCCTCCCCCTCCACGGTGACCAAGCGTACTATATGCCAAGACCCTTCCCTTCTAGTTTTCACGTAGTATAATTCATTAATCATTTTTCTGCGTAAAGTTAAAAGAATGTCTCTTGTTTGTATTTTCTCATATGGCCCCTAATGCATGACGTCGAAAGTGCATGCGTAGTTAAATTGTAATTGTATTTAAGTCGAAACTGGAGAAGTTTTAGTGGTGCGGTAAACCGTGGCGCGTGAGTCTGCTTTAATTAGAATGTTTCTCAAAAATATTCCACTAGCTACGTGACGAGAAGCTTATCTGTGGGAAAAGAGGCGAAGGAAAGTGCAGATAGGGCTTACATCATTCATCATCTCCCTGCCCTTATCCCGCTTATGCAGGGTCGGCGCAACATGTTTTCTTCTTCCATTCCTCTCTATTATTCGTCACTTCAGCGCTTACTCCTTTCTTTCTCATATCCTCTCTCACACAATCCATCCATCGCTTTTTGGGCCTTCCAATCGCTCTTCGTCCTTCTACATCCAGTTAGGGCTTACATCATTATTATCATCATATTATGCTCTAACTGTAAGTGCGAAACCCGGACCCGGGTATATCCTAAAACTACGGCTAAGACCACTGGGGGATGGGCAGGAGCATCCCTGGAGTGCAGTGGAGATACTGCGATCGCAAAACCGCATGGCAAGCATGGCGATTATGGCATTTAATTGGGGGAGGCCATGTCCAGCAGTGGACGTGCTTTGGCTGATATGGTGGATGCTGTAAGTGCGAAACACGTTAAATAAACCTTCCCTGATAACACATATGTTATGTTCTAGAAAATATCTTAGGATTGAGAGCTAGTGAAAAATTCAATGAAACTTTTCAAACTTCAAACACATCATTATAATGTCATTATGACTAGAAATCCAAAGGAACGGAATATATTTTTCACCTCAGCGGCTCGTAAATGGCGGTTTTGCTGCTTGAAACCAGTGAGCAAAATGCAATTTTGCAGCGAGCGTGAAAAAAACTTACTTTTTAAATTTTTCATATCATAGGTTAGTTTAAGTAGCTTCATTCTCTCTATCACTATTCCTTTGCGTTATATGTTCACGCCGCTGAGATGCAATGTTGTATGTATCACACGAAAGCAGATATTTGCGTCTCGTGACTTTGAGTCCCTCGCTACGCTCAAGATTCTAATTATAGAATCTTTCGCTTGCTCGGGACTCAACATCAACACTCGCAGCAAAAATCCATTTTGTTTCTTGCTGAACAAATGATAATTCAAATCAATAAGGGTCAATTTAATAAAGATTCGTTAGACGAGCACTTAAGTGACCCACTCACCAACAGCGGATCATCGTTGTTCCTCTCATCCTTCATCATGTTAGCGGCGATACGCAGTACAGTTGGCAACACGAGTTTCGCCAGCTCGCCTCTATCAGCCTCTACGGGACCGACGTCGTCCCTCGCCAGGAGTGTCACCAGTTCGCCTAGTGTTTCTATGCAGAGCTCCACCTGGTCAGTTTAATACAAGTCAGAACTGCGTTCAGTTAGTTCGGCCTCACAAGGAGCTGAACACCTTTGTACCTTGTCGCTTGAACCGTTATACTAAATGTCTAACGGGTGAGAGCGACAAAGTCTAGAAGTGTCCAGCTACTTATGAGGCCGACTGTACTATGTATTCGGTGGCAATAGAAATGACAAAGCTAACAAAGCTATTTTCATTATTTCTACACGTGACCTGGTGGTGCTAAAAGGGCAACAAACTGACAACCGCATTGTCTTCTCGAAGATCTCGCGGTTCAAAATGATTGCCAAAAGGTTTTCGTTTCTATTGACAGCGAAATATAAGTTAAAATACTTGTGCGACGTGCTATAAAACTCATGTGGCTTTTTTCAGAACACGATTTCGAAAAGCCACAATAGGGTGCAGGAAGTATTTTTAAATAAAAAAAGAGAATTACGATATGAAATCAGGTTGTACTAATACTAGAACTGACCTTTCGTACTTGCGAGCTGCATTCCATCAAATAATTTACTTATATTAATAAATAACTGTAAGTATTTTTACAAGACAAATCGTCCGCTTAGCGAAACTATAATTTAATTTCGAACCGGCGGAGTGAATAATTGAAAAAAAAAATCACGCCGGTCGGGATTCGAACCGACTATGGACGGATTCCACAAATCCCGCCCGGGGTGATGAAATTTCGCTCCGGTTGGTAACTATAAATAATATTGCCATACATACTTATAGTTAATTCTAAAAACAATAATTATCTCTGTGATCTATCTGGTAAATCTGAGCGTTCAACCTTTATGACCAGGGGTGCTACCGTGAATTTCGAAAATCGAACTTCGTATCGTACCGTCCCTTTCCGTCATATAGAGTATAACACGAGAGTGAAAGGGACGGCACGAGACGAAGTTCGATTTTCGAAGTTCACGGTAGCACTGCTGAATAGTTTGTTCGCGCTTTGTGTGAGCAGTGAGTGTCCCCCTGCAGGCAATAAGAGTGCTTGGCGCCTTACTAGTGCGCCGAGCGCGCAATGTGCGGTGGCCTGCGGTCGGTTACACCGCGGGGCGCCGCCGCCGCAAGCCAAAACGCTCACTGAACGTCGGCCTGCGACTGTCTAGACTGCGTCTTTATCAACTGATGTCGGTACCATGAGAGAGAAATAGTACATTACTACAGAGGCCGGGACGAAAGGGGTTGCCGGCCGAAGACATATATACGGCCGAGCGAAGAGAGGCCGGATAGGTCTAAGGCTGGCAACCCCAAATTTCCCGCCGAGGTATGTATAGTGCTTTTCTCAAACATGAAATGAAATAAACAACAAAAAAAAAAACAAAATTTTATTTTTAATACGCATAGTGGCAGAATGTCATGATGCCTGTGCCACAAATTTATGTGGAATGGAATTAAAAAAGAGGACTTTGCCGGCCTAGGCCTGCAAGATTTGTATGAAATTCCATTAACGACCTCTTGTCATAGCCGCGCCTGAAACGTCATACTTCGCAGCCTATTATAAGGAACATAACATCAATATTTCATTGCATGTTTGAGAAATAGTACATTATTGTCAGGGCATGAAAGGAGGAAATTGCATGCTGAGTATTAGTTTTAAACAGACGACATTGGGAGTCCGTTTAATTATTACGAAGCCTGCAATTGAAAATCCAGCCGTGCTTTTCTCAAAAATGGTGAAAGGGACTTGGGGAATTGAAATTAAGTTTTTATAAACACATGGAGATTGCTCCACCGAGAAGAGCCTATAGCTTTTAAGTAAATGATGGAACATATCTTTAAAACGTCAAAATATTTATGATCTCCCGCCGTTTATTTTTTTTTTAACAGAATCGTAAGTGTATTTTTCCACCGAAAATCGCAAATTATTTCAGACACGTAATAAACGTCGCATTTCCAGCAGAAAAATACTTAAATTGTCTGTATACGACCTGTGCCATCTTTTGTATGGCTATTTGTTCTTTTTAAAAAGTTTGGAGCATTTATAATTATGATTCATTGTAGTCGCGCGGGGCAAGCCCGCAATGTCTGATTTTAGTTAATTTATGACTGACCATAAAATGTACATTTCGCTTTTCAATATATGTAGCGAGTAACGTCCACTTTTACGGCCATTTTTTGAGAAAAAAGTATATGTGGTGCGGCTGATAAGATTGCGAAGTACACGTGTCCGCACGTAGCGCGCAGTGAATGTCGGTCTGCGGCCAACTAGAGTGGAGAGAATAACAGTCACATAAGATAAAAATAATGTATCATCATTAGAGTTGGGATGTTTGGTGGCACTGGAGTGAACAGAGAGCAATGGAGTCGTTATATATTTTTGATTGAACGAATGAATGAATAAACGATTGATTAAATCAATAATGTATAAAAAAAATATTGGTTTCATACAACTAAGATACTATGCAAGATTTTGAAACTTTAATTCCAGTTGCAAGTTGTTCAAGCTCTTGTATAATTGCACGTTTTAGCAAACAAGTAAAAATTTAAATGTTATATTTTAAAATCATCATTGTAATTTACAATATTGCATTGCAGTGGTCTTCAAAAAATTATGTAAAATATGTAACTAGTAAAATATGCGATGTATCAACAAACCTAAATTGTTTAATCTATAATATATCACTTTTGCGTTCATAAAATAAAACGCAAAGGTGATATATTATTGGCCGGTACTGCAATATAAATTTATCGTCCAGTTATTCATTTATTCAAATAAAAAAAGGTACAATGGCGACTCCACTGCATTACTTATGCTAAACTGCCATCAGAATCCTAACCCTAATAATCATATCTCGCATACGTACGATCTGCTGATGCTGCGTGGGGTCGTGCAGGCGGGAGCAGTCCGCGCCGAGCAGTCGCGCGGCCTTGTCCACCGAGCGCGACTTGTGTGCCGCCTCGCGGTCCAGCTGTCACACCCGATAGCTTGGTGCACCGACACTAGACACGATTCCTTTACGAAGTTCTAGGGAAATCAGGATGTCACCGGGATATGATGAGGACAAGGGAATAGGCTATTTTCCAAAAAAATATTAACGATGCCATTCGAACCGGTTTTTAAAGAGGATTAAATTTCATTTCGGGACCAACTACGATTAAAGAACAACAAAAACCGCAAATGTGTCAAAGGTGGATATTGTTCCCGGAGACCAAAAACGCTCCATAGTAATTGACAGATTATTATGACGTCTCAGTGCACGAGCCCCGAACTAACGATGTATGGAAAAACGAGATATTTGCTATTGAAACCGTGAAATACTGCGTTTAAGTACATAGTTGTCGCACAATTTATTTTTTATTGAATCATGTAATAAATTTCAACATTAGGAAACTACTATATCCCATCATGCTTAAAATGCCATATTAATTGTTCTAGAGCCCTACTTTTTTATGGAATAGGAGGCAAACGAGCAGACGAAGCGCCTGGTAAGCGATTAGCGTCGCCCATGGACACCCGCAACACCAGAGGGGTTGTAAGTGCGTTGCCGGCCTTTAAGATGGGAGTAAGCTCTTTTCTTGAAGGTTTGAAGGTCGTATCGGTCCGGAAATACCGCAGGCGATAGTTCATTCCAAAGTTTAGCTGTGCGAGGCAGGAAGTTTCTGGAGAAATGCACAGTTGAGGACTGCCAAAACCATGAAGTGGTAAAGACTTACAGAATAAACATTGTATTTTGATTATGTAAAGCTTAAAAAGATTACAAATAGGATAAGTAGATAGTGTGGTCCCCTGCGTTCAATATGAGATCGCAGAAACCAACGCAGATTGTGGCCGCAGAGGAGTTTTAATAATAATAATAATAAATAAGGTGAATAATAATAATAAATTGTTGTTTATTTAGGTATGAACCCATTTGTTACAGTTTAACAATATTTCAGACTAAACATTATACATATATTAAACAATTGAAAATATAATATTAATTAAAAACTCGATAGAGCACAAAATCCAACCACTTCTTTAACTGAGCACCTGGTTCGCAGATTTTCTCGCCAAAAGGGGGAAGAGTGAAGTGGTAAGACAGTAATTAACGATTGTGATCAGAAGAGTTTATTCATTCTCATAACCATGGTTAGATTACGGAATAAGGAGAGGGAGACACCGTCAGCTTTTTTCCGAAAGCTTAAGACCAGATCCTTTCAATTTAATAGTTAAATTATCAGTTCATTAACAAAGAGAACATTCTAATTATCTTATGTTTGACAAATGAATTTTATTAGAAGGGAAAAGAAAAACGAGGTCGAAGGGATGGGTAAAAAGGACAGGTTTATTATTTTTTATTTTTTCAAATCGTGTCAAGTATCCTTTGCAAGCACACCGAATACAATGCAGACTGGTCACTTTACATCCTGTCACTTTTGAAAGTTAATTATATTTTAGAAATTCGTGCCCTCTCGGCACTTTCAAACTCATAAAGTTATAATTTAAAATGACCAGTGACATTCACGCTATTTGACAGTTTGTCACCTGTCAAACCGTGAATGTTGCCATGCGATACATCAAGAATTTGCACACAATTTTAGTTTTGAGCGACATTAAAGGCTCATTGTTAAGTTTTATTTATTTTGGTAACACCAATATCAAAAATCATTGCAATGTTACGTTTCGTTGTTAATATTAAAATATATTAAATGTTTAAACATATATTATTAATTAGTAAATTCAACTTTTTTAGCTATGAGAACCAAGGATCATTACTGGGGTCTGGAATGTAAACGTAAACATCACTTGAGCATACATGTCACTGATTACGAAGCAAGTTTTAGAAGATACGAAGGTATTTTTACATTATAAAGTTTATAGCTATACTCTATTTAGACAGGTATTTAATTAAATGTAATCAACCATAGCACGTAACACGGCTAATTAAGCCAATCGCATAACAAAAAGAATGAATATTGGGTGGTCAACTTTTGACACAGTGACACAGATCGAACTCTGAACTAATAAATACTCACTGAACCAATAACTACTGTTATGTTGCGTCATTGGCTGCGTGATACGAAAGAAAATTGTCACGTGGTTTAATGGTTTGTTTACATTTAGTTAAATACCTATCCAAATAGAGCATATATGTGTTGACAAATGTATGCTATGCATCTATTTAATGAATTTATTGAAAATGAATTACTCAAAATTAAAAGTTTGTATTTGAGTTTTTACGAATTAAGTAAATCAATTGTGAAGAAATACGTGTTATTTAAATCCGCCTTAGAAAATAAATGCTCTAGTGAGGTTACACATTCGTATTCTTAAAATATTGTTAAAATTGTTGAATTTAGAAGAAACTTAAAATACTTATAATACGAGAAATATATAAATAATTTCCTTGTAATGTAATGAAATAATTAGATTTTATAGATAAGGTCGAAATAATAAGTGAAGTGATATCAGTAAGAAGATTGGAGGTGACGTGAAAGTGGAAATCGCTTGGTTATAATTAGTTACAGAAACATAGACCATGACACACACATCTCTAAACCTTTAGCACATCTGATAACCCAATGTCCCTGATGAACTAACCCTACCAACCACCTCTGTATTATGATCAGAGCTCGAACTTTTCATGCCGATGACGTAAAGTTGACGTCCCACTGCATACAGGATGATTCCAATTGGTGTTATAGTAATTATCAATCTTTAATCATCAATCATTTAATCATGCATTTATGATGGTATTTTTTCAAAAAGGCCGTATTTGAAAAAATACCATCATAAATGCAGAGAGTTTATGTTCATATTTAGATTCAACATTCCTATAACCTGTTATAAAACTTGAAATATGAGTTCCTCAACTGCTTATATATTATAATTTTAAATAGAAAGAGAAATTATAATCTTCGGGTGCAATAGGCCGTATTTGAAAAAGACCATTACAAATGCATGATTAAATGATTGGCGATTAAAGATTGATAATTACCATAACACCAATTGGAATCATCCTGTATGCAACTTTTACGTCATCGGCACGAAAAGTTCGAGCCCTGATTATGATGACATTAGTCTAACATTCAGTCCACCTTTTGGGGGGCCTGCCCACTGTGGTGGCCCCTCGAGAACCTCCCCGCCCGAACGGCCATCGGTTCTACGTGCTATGTGCCCCGCCCACTGCCACTGGTTTCCCCACAAGGTGGACTGATGACCTTGTAAAGGTCGTGGGAGTCCGCTGGACATACGCCTCCCATGTCCAGCAGTGGATGTCCTTCGGCTGATATGAAGATGAGTCTAACCTTTTCCTTTCAACATGACATTTGAGTAAATAATAAAATCGAGTGTCAACAATTATGTTTGTTTTACAGATCAACCTAAATTGTTAGCTTAAATTGTGATAGTGAATTTGACAGACTGTTCCAGTGAATGGTGAAGACTAAACTACGATGTCCAATGGCTATAATAAACTACTCACAAGCTATATTTTTCTAAAGTGAGTGGCAGAGATGACTAGACTAATAAACGCAATGACAACACTGCATGTACCATCGACAAAATTGAATCCTGACCCATGATAAGCATCATTTTACAAAGTCATATAAATACAAGTAGGCCGAAATTCGCCTGATGATATAGTTCCTTGGTAACGAACTTTGTTAACATTTTATTAGACACTCACATTTACTGACTAGACTTGTTAAACAGATATGACTATCAGCCTATCACGACTGTACTCGTTTGTGAAAAATGAGAAATGCTATTACCGCCTGTCAATATTACATTAATGATTACAAACAACTTTTCTTAGTTTCACATTGACTAACAAATTGACTAAGATACCTTTAAACCATTTGATTTAATGAAATAAATATCAATCAATTTAATTTGGTTATATCTAAAAAAATTAATCGTACAATAAAATCGCCAATCATCTCGTTTATTGGCGAGATAGCACTAATTTTCATGGCATTTTTATAATTATTATTTTTTGTAATGAAATAAAACTAATTCGAGATTATTATAATATATATATTACAATGATAACAAAGGAAATTGATTGTATATCTGACCCATATTGACGCACTTGTGTTAATATTTAAAACTTCTCAAGTCCGTCATACATGATAGACCTTACAATTTTGGCAGTTTTAAACGACTTATCAGCAAGGTGGGTCACGATTCAGTTGGTTCGATTGTACTGCAGAAGTTGGTTGCGTATATCGCATAATAAGAACAAGTAAGACATCTGTCACTTTCTGAAGTATAGCCATCAAGATTCGATGGAGTTATAAACATTAGGACGGACTTTTAACTCCTACTCGCACTTTTCAAACGAGAGGTCCGAAGTAATGATTTGACATTGTGTCTGGCCCTAATATGCCCCCTATTTGAAAGAAAGTATCAGACAAATCTGTCGTTTACCACTTGAGAACCGCAGCCAAAACTACTACTGGTCTACTAGAAACACGAAGATGAAAACACACACAGGTGGTCACACAACATGCACACACGTGGACACACATAAATATATTGTTAGTGTACATATAATATTAAGTATAATAGATTCGTGTGAAGGTAAATATGTTTTGGTGTATTTTATTTAGTTTTTGGTGATTCTTTAATTGTTAAGTAACTTTTTGTGTGCAAGTCTCATGATGCGGGTGCGACGCGGACATTTGAGTAGTTAATGACAAACACACAGACACACAACACACACACACAATTATTTTAGAAGGGCTAATTGCATTCAAGTAAGTCAACTTTTGAACCTATTGAATATTATCTCGCATATACGATTTGGTAATGGATATACTTGTCTGGCAATGCTCAAACTTACTACACTGAGTAGACACATTGAGTAATGTCTTTGTATGTGTAAGCTCAAGACCGCTCAATGCCAGACGAAAGTATGGTCGAACTGATTTTGTGTGATAAAAGATGTAGGTATATTACTAATTTGACCAGATATAAGAAGTAACGACGGTGATTCAAATGTTGATGAAATAAGATACTGGATATTATACATGAAATGCAATTAATCCAGCTGTGCTACCGCGAACTTCGCAAATCGAACTTCGTGTCATGCCGTCCCTTTCACTCTCATGTTATACTCTATATGACAGAAAGGGACGGTACGATACGAAGTTCGATTTTCGAAGTTCGCGGTAGGACCCCTGTACAAAAGGGATGTTGACTGATAGTCAAATAAGCAACTATTAATGAAACGTCAAAAACGCTCTGTTAGTATGAAGTTTGTAAGGAAATAGGAACAAGTGACGCCTTTTCAATGATCAAATAGCATCCTTTAATTGTTCTTTATGTATTTAAAAATCTTTAAAATAGTAAAAATAAGTAGAAGCGTGATATATTCTGAATATTTTCGTGAGATTTATTTATTGGTAATGTAAGAGTAATTTATTTTTGTCAACATCCCAATTGTTAGTTATGTATGAAAACCATGCCACACTGTCTTAAGTTTAGTTTATATCATACAACAGTTTGTGATTGCAAAAAAAGTGGTTAATAATTTCAAAGATACACAATGACAAGTTTTAAAATGACAGTAAAGTTTACATATTATGCTGCATGATGTGACTAATTTTAGTTGTTTTAGTGTAAACATTAGTTGTGACTTGATTTTAAATATGTATTTCATTTGACTTACGTATTCTATCTATTTTTAGCATAATACAAATATGACGAAAATTTCATCATTTATCTCGTATTAAATTCAGGGTCATTCCAAGAATAAATATATTTACAAAAACATATCTGTTGGTTTCTTTTAGAACTTGGCAATTTATAGGTACAGGGGACGTATTGGATTGCGAGTATGTGTACAGTCAAGTTCATTAATATATGTACGTTACCAAAATGATCAATAATATCCGAGTAACCTTAATGCCCTTTTAACATTGATGTACTATTATAGAACTAGATTCACAATCAGCCCACAAAAATGTCCCCCGTGAAAGTACCGCCCGCACGACTCGGGCGGTACTTTCCTGTTTAGTCGTGTTTGGACCGCGGACAGTGACAGTTGTCCAACAATGACGAAATCTGCTGTGAAAAACTGCTTTAATAGCTACAAAAAAACAAGGGAAAAGACGGAATATACTTCTTTAGGTTAGTTATTTTGATAACGTTACAAAATTTAAGTAAAATCCTGGTAAATTCATGGTTTTGAGTAAATAATTATGTTAGTTCAAATGAAAGATTATCAAGGAACAAAAATGTAAGGAGTCGCTATTAGGTCAATATTTTTTTTAATTAAATTTATAAGGAATAAATTTGTGTTTTTTTATGTTTTAATTTAAAATTTCCGCAACATCCTCAGCGACGTTCAGAATGGACCGCTATTTTAGCGTAAACAAAACGTGACACACTCTATAAACCAAGCCAAACACACAGTGTTGTGTGTTCGGCCTATTTCCTTATTTCCGACATATACAGGACCAATGAAGGCTTAAATCGAGTAACTGCAACTGCTAAACCTGTCTTGAACGTAAGTCCGTTCGTTCCCGACTCAAACTACATTATTCAAATTCTGTTTTAACATATAATTTTAGCGTGAAAAATCATGCAGAGGAAAACATTTACATATAGTTATATGAATTGATGTAATAAAAATCAATTTAACGTTAATATATTTAAATAATTTATTTTTCAAGTTCATAGTCGGTATCTTTGTTTTATAGATGTCAGAGATAGATGACGATGACTTGCAAAGCAAAAGTTGTAAAACTACAAATGCTGCTCCAATGGCAGAAGTCAGTACTTTTGAAATAACTACCTATAGTTTTGCTCAAGAGTTTCATGAAGGTAAATATCTTAATGTCTAACACAGAAAAAGAACAATCACAGAATGTGTGTGAATGTTGTAATGGAATGTTTCATTCATTTTTTTTTTGTTCAAAAAATTATTAATATAAAAATAATTTAAATAACCAAAGCGACTCCATTAGGTACTTTCACTGTTCACTTTTGACATTTATAAAGTAAACATTGGTAGCCAGTATACGACAGTGGCATTTTACTAAAAAGTTTTTACCATGTTGGTTCTTATGTTTGCAAATTTGACACTTGACGCTAATGTCTGTAAGTTCTTTTTTGTATGAAGTTTTTATTTCGACTCGGACTATAAAGAAGCGTTATTATCGGCTATTGGAATGTAACTGTCAGTGTCATCTTGCGCCACATTTTTAGTTATTTATGTTCGGCATTGTGTGTCTATTTCTATATCTTATGTCAATGCCTTTTAAGAATAAAGCCGTGTTCACATATTTTTTATCGCTTTGTGATCGGATGCATGTTTCGAATTCAACTGTACATTACAATACAATCAAGTAATCTCATCTCTTTATATTCACTAGCATTTGTTATCTTGTCATAGTACTTAAATTTATTCTTGCAACTCTCCGTTGTTAATTCACTCATCGTAGCCAGCCGAGAAATTAGTCCATAAATTTTTAACTGTATTATTTGTAGATTAAGTTTTAAAGTTGGTTGCCCATTTTTTTGGCTGACTGTATATAAAATGCAGATTTAACGGTTCAGGTGATGGCTTAACATCTCAACCGGTGCTGGTGAAAACTGTGAACTCGTAGACTATTGTAAAATCATCGCAATATTAACCTTTTGAATGCCAATGAAAGCTAAATTTGCTACAACAACATCATTAACTGTACATATAGTTGCTAGTTTTTGAAGTGAGCCTTTCCTCTTGTCGACGAACAAAGGCTTTGTATTCAAACAATGCCATTGTTTACCTTTTATTTATAAGACAATATAATTAATAATATAATAAGCATGTAATGTAGTGGTAATTTCTTTGTCAGTATTAGCTTTATGGTTTCAGCTTAAACACATAAAAAAATAAAAACAATTTTTTTATTCTGCAAATAGGCCACAAGGGCACTTTTACAAGTCAACACGTGAATTGACAATAATAATTATTATGTTTTCAAAACAGAATTGCAGAACTAAAAAAAAGTAGAAAATAATAATAATGATTTCAGAACTATACTGATTAACAAACTTACAATATTCAATTAAAATAAACTTACAATACATTATATAAAAAAAAATTAGTGACGTATATATACGGTCTCTGTCCGAATACACAAAAGTATATACAATAAATTTAATATCTCAGAGATGTATATGGTCTCTGAGCGTCCATTATTCCGAAGTCCTTAGAGATGTACATGGTCTCTAAGCATAAACAACGACCTTTTACGAATAAAAACCGCTTTGTTTAACTAACAGAGAAAAGGCTCACTTCAAAAACTAGCAACTATACCTGCTTAGAAACTATATCTTATCCATACGTAGGCTTTAATGTGTGACACATGGCTTATACGTAGCTTTCAAAGGATTAATATGTCCAGCAGACATGTTTTATAAACCTCACTAGTCACTAGACGTTTACCCCCTTATTCATAAAACTTAACAAACCTCTGTTAACTAAAAAGTTGTTTTGCCCCTTTCTCACAAACATAGATGTCAAAGTGACAGATAAGGACAAACTATCTTTAGCGGTTTGTTAACTAATAGAGGCTTGATGGACGTTTATGAATAAGGGGGTTAGTCTACAACAAATAACACACATACATAGTGCTAAACGGTCAACATGCATCGACATGCGTGCTTACCTCGGTACTGGAGCGGCCAACATACACGCCTGCTAGGCGACTTTCGGCCTTAGTACCAGCGAATTTCGAAATTAATTCCCTTGGAACTTTTGAATATATCTTAACATATTTACAAGTGTACGATATTATTTCGTAATGAAGTAATGATATAAGATTTCTAATCCGGTTAGTATTATCCCAATTGCATTCTAAAGGAGTGGGGTGATAGACACTTCGCGAAAGCTACTGCCATGTGACATTTCATTCCAGAAGAGACAATATGTAAACCTACACTTTCTTTAGGTTAACCAAGATGAGTTAGAACGGGACAGATAGTACGATCATTTTCGGCTGTTAACAAATTGTCTCCATTTCAAAGCACACCAAAACGTCATATCCCATATAATTCAAAACGTCACAAACGTCAGTTCTGTACAATTTGCAGTTATGAAAGCGGAGACACTGATAGGTGAAGGCCCGTCAGACGTCACTCATCTGTCTCTCTCAAACTTATTGATTTGTGCATTAGTGAGAATAGATCAGATGCACTGAAATCGTTCAACTCAACGGATCTGCTTTACTCTGATATCTGTGTTTATACTACAATAACAGACCGTACATAGATAAAAAGTATAATAACGAATAATATATTCAAAGATTGTTTATATCATTTTCGAAATTCGCTAGTATTTCGCCTGTCACCTATATTCTGTTGCTAGATTGCTACGAGCCAATCCACGTTGTGCTTAGTGCAAAAACATTACCACCGCAGCAATTTTCATTCAAAACTAGACTCAACTGTCTTATAGTTAAGGTTTATATACAAACATTGATGATAACTTTTTAATTAAGAGTGCTGGTCGAATTTGCTGCGATGCAATGCTGTTGTGTAAAAAATGTGTACATACCATTTCGCCGTTTAGACACGGACGGACAAGTGTTATTACATACGGAGACGCCACATTTATTAGACCCATAACAGGAATGGTTTCTGATTTGGCCGTTGTATCAATATAATAAACATATGTCAAAAATCGTGTGCAAATGCACTCGAACAGTAAAAATAATTATGTTATACATTAAGAGGGCGCAGTACGCTCGGTTTTCCATAAAAGTAAAAGTAAAAGTAAAAAAAAAATATACACAATGGGATCCGGCATATCATCATCCTCCTAGCGTTATTCCCAGTACAGTTGCATCCTGAAGAATGCCTGGGGTCCGCTACCTGATCCCAAGAATTGGCGTAGGCACTAGTTTTTACGGAAGCGACTGCCGTCTGACCTTCCAACCCGAGGGGGAAACCGACCTTATTGGGAATAGGTTTGTCAAGTGAGTGGGCAACTTGACTGTTAGAAGTTCTCAAGCCGCCCTGAGGCCTCTAACTTGGCTTAACGATTGCTATCATAGACAGCAACCGGAATCAACGGCTTAACGTGCCTTCCAAAACACGGGGTGAGTAGGATGGGATGGGATCCGGCATATCTAGGTCGAAAATTAGTTACTATTGCTAGAATATGTAAAAAAAAAAAAATACAGCGGTTTTTTGAGTTTTTTACGGCTTGTATGAAAACCTTAATAATAGCTGTATTTTTTTCTCCATTATAATTTCAAGCAACAGAAACTAATTTTCGACCTAGATATGCCGGATGCCATTGTGTATACAAAGTTTCATGTTATTCTAGCATGGCGTTTTAAAATGTGAGCCGAACGTACTGCGCACTCTTAAGAACTTTGACAATTTTTTGTTTGTTTTATAAGGCATCTAATAATTTATGACGTAGGCCCACACCCACCCACTATTGAATTTTCCCAGAGTGTCATACCTTGTATCATGTTCTACACTAGGACTTAACGATTAAGGCTGGGTTGCACCAAACCACGTGTAATCGTACAATCTGATTGTATGGAAGGTTTGACAAGTTTCTATGGGATGACAGCCGTCGGCGTCATATTTAACGTCGATCGGTCTGTGATCGTAAGTCGGTGCAACTCAGGCTCAAATTCGGAGTATGTTAGAGTTTATTCGGTGTATAAAATGGTCCACAAAATGGGGAAAACCGAAGTGGAAACATATACACCAAAAATGTCACTTAGCATATGCCACAACTAGTGTATCGTGACGCTGATTTGTAGGACAACCAGAAACATATCCCCTATCGGCCGCCATAGCAACCGTGGTTCACAACCAGTTGCAAAGGAAGAATATTCCTCTTAGTACACAACTAGGTGCGAAAAAGTAATCCATTTTCCATATATATTTTTTTTTAATAAATAAATAAATATTAGGCGACAATTTTTACACAAATCGAACTAGTCCCATAGGAAGCTGAATAAGGCTTGCGTTAGGGGTACTAGGCGGCGATATATTTAATAGATATATACTTAAATACATAGAAAACATCCAAGTCTCAGGAACAAATGTGACTGCTGACCACAGAAACAAATGCCCTTACCGGGATTCGAACCCGGGACCTCGAGCTTCGGAGGCAGCGTCACTACCAACTAGGTTAAACGGGCCGACATATATTGGGAAGTAAGTTTCGCGAGCAGTTGCCAAGCATATTTTAGTTTCCGTTGTGAACGCGGCCGCTACTCACCTCGACCTTCTCCAAGAGCAGCGCCCTGACGGTGTGGGCGACGTGCGGCAGCAGCGCGGCGCGCGCGGCGGGCGCGCGGCCGAGCGCGCCGCGCGCCAGCTCCAGCAGCGCCAGCACGCGCTGCTTGCCGAGCCGGCACAGCGGCAGCGCCTCCAGCGCGCGCACCACGTGCGCACTGACGAAACAATGCCGAGGTCAACTTTTGCTTAATGATATTAGGGACCAATAGTCCTGTACGGTCTGTCTATTTCACCAGTAAACCTCGGCTTTCAATCTCTGTCGCGCTCCCCCTTGAAGCTGTCTGTATATTTCTCGTCAAAGCCGAAGATTGCCGAAGTCTATTGGTAAAAAAGATAACCCGTCCAAGATAGTGACCGTCGAGAAAATGTCAAGATATACGTATGCCGATCATAAATTAAATAATTCAATTAAACATGTTTGATTAATGCTTTATAATCGACGTCACAATTTAAGACGAGACCGTTCCGGTCTATCGAAATAATATAGGCTGTAGTTCTGTATAAAAACCTTTCCGAGCAAGTGCGATGATAAACAAAAAAGCAAATTTAAATTTCAAACCCGGGGCCGCCAACTTCTTAGATTTGTCAGTTACTCCTTATCGGGCTAATTGGTCAACAAAAAAAATTACATTATTGAGCTAAGCGAAGCGACGCTCATTCATAGGCGACGGATGTATTACGTTTGAGTTTGTACTACTCCTAAACGCTTCAACCGACCACGCTCACATTTTGCATGTCGATAAATGACATCATGACAATGATTTAGATTTACAAAACATGAAAAACGGACGTACCACGAAGGAATTATCACCGAAAAACTGAATTTCCCTATATTTCAATGCTAAGCGAGCAACTGTCAGAGAGTTTGAAATCGGATAAACGCGCTCAGGTCAACATTTGCAACCAGCAAACTGCTCAAGAGATGACCCACAGCAAAATGGGTTTATAATCGTCGCTAAAACTCATGTTTGGTCAATTTAAACCCTATAAAATCTCGGTTTCAAAGGAGATCACAAGTGCACCGCCAAATGAATAGGGTCAATCAACTTATGTTAAAACATCTATATTTCAAAATCACCGTGTCGTGTTGGCAACCATTGCACCTAAGGATGGTATTCCACTCGTCTAATATCTTTATCCAATATACATTTGATCAAAGAAATTGGATGATTTTATCCAACTTGAATGGGACCCCAACATCTGATCAAAGATTCTGATGACATTTAAATCAATACGGCTACGCATGAAAAAAAAACTTAGACAAAGATATTGGATAAGTGGAATGGGCCTCCGTCAAAGAACTTTGATCAAAGATTGGACAAAGGTATTGGATGAGTACAATACCACCCTTGGTATTCCACTCATCCAATATCTTTGTTCAATATAAATTTGATCAAAGAAATTGGATGATTTCATCAAACTTGGATGGGACCCCGACATCTGATCAAAGATTCTGATGCCATTTAAATCCATATGGCTACGAATGAAAAAAAAACTTGGACAAAGATATTGGATAAGTGGAATGGGCCTCCGTCAAAGAACTTTGATCAAAGATTGGACAAAGATATTGGACGGACGGAGTGGAATACCGCCCTAACGCCCCTCCTTACCTTAGTTCAGTGTGTGGAAACACTTTGATGGCATGTGGCACAGCATGAGGTAGGTATTTGAGCGCGGAGCCTTGACAGGTGAGCGCATAATCACCGCATCGCATTAGCCATACTAAAGCCTCCATCAGACTCTGTAAACAGTTAACCATCATAATATTTAACGTATTTCTCGATTATAATGTTAATAAAAATACTTTTATGTCAGCTTTCCGCGCGCCTCAGGAAGGTCCGACGCGTGGCCCGCTCCTTTAGTTGTCTCCCGGTCGTGTGTGTTAGCTACGCACCTCACACACAGCACCACCGCACGGCTACGTCATCGGTATACCGTCAGCATACGTCACCGCGCAACGTCACCAGCACCACGTCGTGGCTCCGTATGCGCCTACGTCACTCCATTACGTTGTCCGCGCCGCAGCGCATCATCAATATTGGGCAATCACTCTGATCGCCTTAATAAAAGTGAAGCACACGTTCGCCGCGCGCCTTTTAGATACCTAACATCGGTTCTTAGGACAACACGAATTAGATTAAGTTAATTATTGTAACTTTTTTATATTAATTAAAACTTCATTTATTCGCCATTTGAATATAATTTATCTCCTCCACTGCTGCCTCCCTATATAATTTGTGCATAGTAATAATACGTGTTAATTAAGCTACTCCGCCTTGTCATTGATACTCCCAGATAGCAATACCCTATATGCCTGGTAAAAGCCAAAATATATGAGTAGTGAGGTTTTCAAATCGCTTACATATAAATATCACAAAAACAAATGTGATTTTTAAAGATAAGCCTGGCTATTTTAGCGTCATTTGCCTATTATTGGCTGCTATGACGGTCCCTAAGCCTTGCTTGTTTCATTAACCCTTTTCCAGGCCGCGCCAATCTAGAAGGCTTTACAAAAAACAAAATATATACTCAAAATTATGGTGATTCATTTCAAGACGAGTCACTTTTTACGCAAAATGCAAGGTAATTTGAGCCTTAAATCAAAGAACTAGGATTGAAATTCTATTGACACGTATGTGGTCGATGAAACGTACTACGCCTGGAAAAGGGTAAAAAAATGTCGACATAATCACGGACGCGAAATTAAAATTACTATAATTGTATTAATATAATACCACGTCTATCCCAAGTAATTTTTCACCGACGATCTACCGTTGGTGGACAAAACTGCATTCACAGACCCTGGGTGCGGTCTCTTCGAATTTTAAGCTGTTTCTCAGTCCAATCATTCCATCTGTACGGGCAAGCGTACATGCTTAACCAGCAGGACGGCATACGTGTGGCGCGTGACCGAATATGCATAATTGTTATAAGTTAGATTTAATAAACTATCTGTAGTACGTGATGCAGGAAGTCTCGTACTCACGTAAATCAGCTGTATATAATAGTGGAAATATATGGAATAAAGTTAGTTATCAACAGTCTTAAGTGGTGGTTTCATTGGGAACCCTACTTAGGGCCCATAACCCAATGTAGGGGTTCGCCCTTACATTTTTGGTCCTTCGAACCGGATCCGGGTCCGAGTTTGGGGCCGGGCCGGGTACATCAATATCGCTGCCGGATCAGCGCGCGGAACAGTGCGCGGTCGGATCGTCAGTTTCAGTACCACATGCAGTGGTTGTAATCGGTATCACATGCAGTGATCGCGAACGTCATTTTCAGGACCACACGCAGTGGTCGCAGTCAGGGTCACACGCAGTGATCACAGAGTATAGAGTCAGTGAACGGCAGCAGCAGCAGTTCATCGCGGTATCGTCGAGCGTCGAGAGCAGACGCGGGGTCAAGTGTCAAGCAGTATCAAGTAAGATCTAACCAGTATCTTATCTACGCTACGTGTATTATATATCAGTGTTAGCATGGAGGCTTTACTTACGCGTCAGAGGGATATCATCCAAAAATTGCAGCAAGTTAAGGTGAACTTTGGCAAGGATTCAGCGGGTAGGAAGACCCCAGAGTATATTAAGGCGAGATTAGACGCCGTAGGCCTTTTTTGGGACGAGTTCGTGAGCAATGATACTCGCCTCGCTGTGTATAGGAGTGAGGATCAGCCATATTTTACAGACAACGTGTTCGAACAAACGAGAATGAGTTATGAGGCGATTCGAAAGCTTTTGTCTACTTATGAGCAGCCGGGACAGGCTGTGCAGTCACTAGGGGAGTCGGGATCAGAAGGATTCGGTGGGGTGAAAGAGCTGCTGAAACAGCAAAGAACTAACTTTCGGGCTTTCCAAAGGTTACTTAAGGGCATTAAGGTTGACGCAATAGTGGAAAAATGGGAATTTGATGATGAACTGCAGAACGTTCAGGCGCGATGGGCTATCATCGATAAAATGCATCTTCAGATAGATAATATCTTACAGGGATCTGACAGTGTTTATGATGAGGAATTCGAGGAACATGAGAGAGCGTATAAAGAGGTTAAGAGGGGTTTACATGCCAGGTTAGGGTCGGTGGTACACAAGCAACAGGCAACGCCGCAGTTGGAGATCCCTATTTTTACGGGAAAATATACGCATTGGCCTACGTTCTATGATTTATTTAGTGAGGCTGTGCACAATAATAAGTCGATTCAGAAGGCTCAAAAGATGCAGCATCTCAAGGGCAAGCTTAGGGGAGAGGCAGAGCGCCTTATTCAGCATCTGCACATATCATCCGAAAATTATGATGTTGCGTGGGAGTTACTGACGCGCAGGTACAATAATCCACAGGTCTTGTTTTCGAATCAGATGGAAATTTTCTTGAATCAGCCGACGATACACAAACAGTCATCAGTTGACCTAAAAAGGCTGCACGACACGTCCAAGGAGTGTGTCAATTCCATACGGAACCTGGGCATGGACACAAGTGCTTGGGGTCCGCTTCTGGTGCATCTACTGTTGAAAAAAATAGACCAGGAGACGTGTAGTGATTTTAAGGAGGCTAGAAAATCGCCGCGTGAAGTACCAACGTTGGAGGAATTCATGGATTTTTTGGAAAATAAATTTACCGCTCTCGAGCCAGTTGGTCAAAAGCGGGAGAAAGAGTTGGTAGCACAATCAACGCCGAGAAGGGGGTTGCCGCAGCAAGGGTCGTATAACTATAGACCAGGTTATCAGGGGAGGCATTTGCCTAGAGTTTATCAGGCTGCGCCCGCCATGGCAAACAAATGTCCGTTGTGCAACATAGAGCACGAATTATACAATTGCAGGAGATTTCTTGCCCTGGCTCCAGAAGGGAGATTTAGAGTGGTTGTTCAGAATAAAGTGTGTCAGATTTGTCTTTGTAAGCACCAAGAGGGTCAGTGTGGTTCAAATAGACGTTGCAGGGAGTGCAACGGGGAACATAACACACTTTTACATAACACGCGCAGTCGCTCAGCTTGGCCGGCGGCGCATATGTCGCATGCGGCGGCTGGCAGCTCAAGGCCGACATCGAGGCCGCATAACGTGAGCCATGTTGCTAGCGATGATGAGGAGGTGCTTTTGACTACTATATTGCTTAAAGTGCAGGCGGAGTCAGGGGAGTTTGTAACTCTACGGGCACTGTTGGATCAAGGATCGCAAATATCGCTTATATCGGAGAATGCCGCGCAGCTATTGGGGTTGCGGCGTCACAGTTATCACGCGTCGATCGCGGGTATAGGCAACGGTGCGAGTCGGAGTAAGGGCATGGTGGTGTTGAAGTGCCAATCAATGCACGACGATTATCAATTTTCTACGGAGGCGTTAGTAATATCACGTGTGATTAACAGCTTGCCTAATGTGTCGTTTGCTAAGCAACCAATGCCGTCTATATCAAATATCAGGTTAGCGGATCCGCAGTATAATATATCACGTCCAGTGGACTTTTTATTAGACGCGAGCGTTTACTCAAGAATTATCATGAATGGGCTTATCAGGAATCCGGGGCAGAACATCATCGCGCAGCAGACAAGGCTGGGATGGATCCTTTCCGGGAACGTAAGAACATTTAATTGTCATGTTGTTTTGAATAATTTAGCGGATATTTCAAAGTATTGGGAGTTAGAGGACATCGCTACGGCATCTAATGTTATGACTCCGCAGGAGCAGTTTTGCGAGGATTTTTATCAAAGGACGACGAGTCGTTTGGAAAATGGGGCGTATGAGGTCGGAATACCTATGAAGCCGGGATTTGAGCAGAAACTCGGGTTAACGAAGCCTAAGGCCTTGGCTCAGTTCAAGCAAGTAGAGAATAAATTACAGAGAAACCAACAACTGGGCGAGCAGTATAAGCAATTCATCGGGGAGTATCAGGGTCTAGGTCACATGCGTAAAGCTGAGTTAGCAGTGGGGCCGACGTGCTATTTACCACACCATTGTGTTTTGAAATCTGACTCGACAACGACAAGGTTAAGGGTCGTTTTTAATGAAGAGATAATCACATCCAGGCTGGTTATGGCAAAGACAAAGCTTGCGCCGCTCAATAAGTCAGCATCATTACCGCGGCTTGAGTTATGCGGAGCAGTTTTATTATCGCAACTTATGAAAAAGGTTACTGGGTCAATTTCATGTTTAGCGAGGCAGAATATCAAAATATGTGCTTGGACGGACTCCATGGTCGTTTTGGGTTGGTTGAAAGGAGACGTGTCGAGATGGAAGCAGTTTGTAGCCAACCGGGTACAACAGGTCACGAGTGGGATAGAGCCGGCAAGTTGGTATCATGTACGGTCCGAGGATAACGCCGCGGATTGCGCGACGCGTGGGCTCACGTCAGCGCAGTTGTTAGAGCAAACGATTTGGTGGGAGGGGCCGAAATGGCTTTTGCAGTTTAAACACAATGATGTCAATCCTACGTGCTACGAAATTCCACAATTGGAGGTCAAGAAACATAACGCTCACGTAGCAGTGTGTCAGGAAGTCAATTTTATCACGAGTTTGCTAGACAGGCACGGTTCAGTTACACGAGTTGTGCGCACGATAGCATGGATATCGCGTTTCATAACACAGGCACGTAGTAAACAAAACGTAAAGCGTGCGAGTTACCTGACGTCAGCTGAATTGAATAATGCTTGGAATGCCATTATTAAATTGGTTCAGAGGTATTATTTTGCTGAGGAGCTAGCGAGTATCAAAAGGAGTGGTCGCGTAAGCAGTTCTAGCAAGGTGGTTAGTCTTAACCCTTTTGTGGATAAAGAAGGGTTGTTAAGAGTCGGAGGTCGGCTGGCTAATGCAAGTATTTCAGAGGCGGCCAAGCATGCCATAATTTTGCCGAGCCATGGGCGGCTGACGCAGCTTGTTATAGAACAAGGGCACAAGACTACGTTGCACGGTCGGGCCCGCCTTACGCTGTCATATTTACGTAACAAGTATTGGATCATTGGTGGCATGTGCACGGTAAAACGAGTGTTACGGAAGTGCGTCAGGTGCAAACGCTTTGAAGCAGTCACTCGGCCGCAGATCATGGCGGATTTGCCCGCGCCTCGGGTCACGCCATCAAGAACGTTTGAGCACACCGGGGTGGATTTCACGGGGTATTTCGAGTTGAAGGCTAACACGGGCCGGGGCGTCAGAACGACGAAAGGGTACGTCGCTATATTTGTATGTTTAGCGACAAAGGCCGTTCATTTAGAGTTGGTGTCGGATCTTAGTACTCCCGCCTTCCTAGCGGCATTCAGGAGGTTTTGCTCACGCAGGGGGGACCCCAGGCACATGTATAGCGACAATGGCACCAATTTTGTGGGTTGCAATCGGGTGTTGAAGAAGGAGTATCAAGAGATAGTGCGGTCCATCGATTCGCGTTTCTTCAATAGTATCAGTCACATGGATGTAGACTGGCATTTCAATGCTCCGGCGTGGAGCAGCGCAGGAGGGTTGTGGGAGGCCGCGGTTAGGAGTTTTAAGTATCACCTGCGACGGGTGATAGGGGGGCAGAGACTTACATATGAAGAGTTCAATACCCTAATACAACAGATAGAGGCATGCATGAATTCGAGGCCTTTAGGACCATTAACGGAGAACCCAGAGGATGAAATTCTTACGGCTGGGCATTTTTTGGTAGGGGGTCCAGTGCTTAATAGGCCGCAAACGGATTCTGCAGCGCTGAAGTTGACAGCACGATGGCAGTTAGTGCAGGCCCTAAACAAGCAACTGTGGAAGAGGTGGTCGACGGAGTATCTACAGCAGTTGCAGGCACGATCAAAGTGGAGAACGCCCTGCAGGAATCTGCAGCTAGATGATGTGGTGCTGGTAAAGGACGACAACGTACCTCCCGGCAAGTGGCCACTAGCTAGGGTTATGGACGTGCATCCGGGTAAGGATGGGTACGTCAGGGTAGCCACACTGAAGACCCAAAACAGTACTATGAAGCGGCCAGTCACAAAACTGGTAGTCCTGCCGGTGAAAGAGGACCCAGCGAGCGAGCAGGTCGGGGCAAGGCAGCAGGGCGTGCGAGAGATGTCGCCGGGGGCAGCTACAGCAACAGAGGAGCCGCCGCCACGGGGGGGCCATGGCGGACCGCTACTTAAAAGTCTATTTATGACGCTGCTTTTGTTTACAACACTGGTATCGCCGACGGTGTCAACGATTTTCACAACGATAGACAGTAACCAGGGACTGTATTTTGACAAGATAAGTAGTCTTCAGCATGTTCGAGATGAGTGGAAGCTAATTGTCTATTATAACATGACAACGTATTGGAAGGATTTGGCAGAAATCAGGGAGTACGTGTCGCATTTGGACGAGTTGATCGGTGCGAATAATCTTGGTGGTCAGTACAGGAATATAGCGCTGCAGTTACAACACGAGCTTAAGGAGATTGATCATTTGAACGCATTATTAAAATATAAGCCCAGAAGGAAGCGGGGGTTAGTGGACGGTGTCGGCTATATCGCTAACACGTTGTTTGGTGTTCTGGATGAGAGGTTTGCTGAGCAGTACGAGAAGGATATATGTCAGATAACGCAAAATGAAAACCATCTTCAGAGGTTGCTGAAGAATCAAACGAGTATCATAGAGGCGGAATACAATATCTTACGACGGCACGAAGGTATCATAAATCAACAGTTCGCGATAATCAGGGACGACCTAAAGTCTCTAACGGAAACTATGGAAAAAATGAGCAACGTTATTCGCAGAGAATTTTATATTACGTCGTCAGCATTTGCAGCGTACGCCACGCTTGCGAATATCAAGGGTATTCAGCAAACCCTGGTGAGCTCTTTAGTAGATCTCAACCAAGGAAGGATAGATCCGCACCTGTTGGGACCGGAGCAGCTACAGGAGCAGATTAATACCATATCCGGTCAACTACGTGGGGACCTCACGTTACCAGTTCGCGAGGACAACGTAAAGGATATCTATAGGTTGTCAAGTGTGACAGCAAAGGTTTACAACAATTACCTCATCATAGAGATTAGGGTACCAATAGTGAGCTCTGATGTATTTGAAATAGACAGGGTGATCAGCATCCCGCATCAGAATGGTAGCCAGATGTACGAGATGGTACCTATATTTCCCTATTTTGCGTTCAACCTACAAAAGGACGCCGTACTGTTTTTATCGGAACACGATTTAGCATCATGCACCCACGTGACTAGTGACAGCATAATATGCTCAATGAATAAGCCTGTATACAACTTTAATATAAAACAATCGTTTTGTGACGTAAGTGTCGTAGGAGTAAAGACTGCACTTTGTCAGTCGACGGTGTCAGCATGCGCCGACAAGTGGGTCAAGTTACGGCGCCGCAATGTCTGGTTGTATTCGTGTTGCGAAGAATGCAAGATTCGCATATTTTGCGCGACAGGTGCAGAGGCCAAGGTACTCAAGGGCAATGGCATTATTGAGCTAGGTCAGGGTTGCACTCTGAAAAGCGAGACCTTCACAATTCAAGGCCACAGCAATTTTGTCAACCGTTTAGAAGTAGAACCTTCGGTTGAGGTACCGACTGATACATCGATCCTGAACAATTTAATGAATAACACAGTACCCAGAGCAAGCTTGACGAGGTCTTACGCGGACAGCGAAGCATCATTGGATCAGCTGAAACAGCAGATAGAACAGCTGAAGGAGCAAGCAGAGACGCAAATGGTGGTACATAACGTACACCACTATACGGCACTGTACGTGATCGTAGCTGCGGCAGTGACGGTGGGTTGTGCCGTCGCATTCTGGCGGCGCAGCAATGGGCAGCGACAGAGGCGCGTGGAGTCAGCGGAGCGGCCTCGGACAGAGGCATCGACGGCCATCGCAAGTGACAGTGCAGTGAAAGTGAAAAAGGGCAATATAGTGACAAGTGATAAAAGAGGGACCGCTCCTTCGACACAGTCGCGGATCATTCAGTTTGATGGACATTACGCACTACCTACATAGGTTTATAAGTACAGGCTAAAATAATAGATGTTAGCAATTTACCTTTACGAGTAGCTTTGACTTTTGTCTTTACTTCATAAATGTTATGTTACTCTGTTTGCATCATATACTAGAATCATATTTTTGTAATCAATGCATGCAATATCAGCACGCCAGTCGGATTTGTCTTCTTTCTGGAGTGCCAGGATGTACGGGCAAGCGTACATGCTTAACCAGCAGGACGGCATACGTGTGGCGCGTGACCGAATATGCATAATTGTTATAAGTTAGATTTAATAAACTATCTGTAGTACGTGATGCAGGAAGTCTCGTACTCACGTAAATCAGCTGTATATAATAGTGGAAATATATGGAATAAAGTTAGTTATCAACAGTCTTAAGTGGTGGTTTCATTGGGAACCCTACTTAGGGCCCATAACCCAATGTAGGGGTTCGCCCTTATTTTTTGCCGTTATTTTTTTTCTATAAATAGTAGATATTTAGGTTGTACCTCGAATTGAAAGCGGAAGTCCTCGTGAGCCTGCGGATCTCCAAGCGAACTCCGTAGTTGTCGACTCCGTACAATAAAACGGACGAGACATTCGAGGCACTTCATGCACTGAAGTAGCCTTTTCAACGCCAGCTCTCCCTGTTCTGCTGACGTGATCACCCATACAATCACGGAGATTAGCTTTCTGGAAAGATAATAATAGTATTAAGGCGATTCTCGAACTCTCATAAACCACGCCCTGAGTAAGAGACACGTTTGTCTTCTGCAAACGTGAGAAAAAAATGCCCTACGTAACTGCAGCTTCCTAACCAATTGCAATCGAATATTTTTTCTGCTTCGTACGAAACCAATTGCCAGTCCAAAAAATCTCATCCTTATAGGAAACCCGTTGCGACCGCGAAACACTAGGTAGGTTAGGTTCAATCAGTAGCTTTTGATGCCCGAATAACAAACCGCCTAGAAATAGCGTTGCGGCGCATAGCGGTTGAATTATAAAAAAAAGGTTGCATCTGGTTTGGTAATAAGCACAAAAAAATATTCGTAACTGGTGGTGGTTTACGCACGTGGAAAAAGTGATACACTCTTTTTTTTATTTGATTCAGTTTGATTCCTAGCTCAAGCATTGCTTTTGTTAAATCTCATAATTTTCCAGTGCATTCCATTAATTCTGGGGGAAAAGCAGTTCGATTTAAAAACCTATGAATATGCCAGGCAGACGTTTTTAATATTTGATTTTTTTTTATTTATTCAGAACACAAACAGTCATATAAAAATTTCAAATTCACAGTACATAAAAATATGTACCAAAACAAAAGTAAACAACAGACCTGGAGGTTCATTATTTTAAATAGTGTTAACTATGTATATATTAATGAAATTTTTATTTTTATGAAAATATGCAATTTTGTACGGCTATATTTTTTTTTATTGCAAAATTAAAATATAAGTACAAATACATATGGATAAAACAAAAAAAGGTAACTAAGAACTAAAACTAATCAAAATAAATTAAAGCTATAATAAGGGGTCGCCCCGAGGCATGGTTCCGAAGATGCTGGCAGCATTTCCTCGCTATTAATATATTAATTGTGTAAACAGAGTGTTAATTAAGTAAAGTACAATGAAAAGGAAACATACTCATACTCGTTTGCCTCCTATGTCATAAAAAAAACAAGTTTGATATCTAGCTACAATAAGTCATTAACTGTTGTACTCAAATATCTTACGTTTTACAAGTAATTTAAGACTAGATATTGAATTATGAAAAGGATCAATATCAAATAGGTGCTTGTTATAGTAATTAGGAACTCGTCTGAAAAAGGTATGCCTAGAATAATTCTTGCGAGAAAAACTAATATGAAAGAGAGATCTAGGGCGTAATGAATGATGCGGACAGCTGAAGTTAACTAATTTTAATAGATCTGGACAGTGGACAACACCTTTAAGAATTTTAAACAAAAACATAACATCTAAGTAATTTCTACGATTAAGTAGGGAAGGGACACAACACCATTCTATAACATAATGACTTCAAGAATATATTTTGTATCCTCTAAACGTTCAATATGGACTTGGTACTGCGAAGTCCAAATTACAGAACCAAATTCAAGGATACTTCTAACTAGAGAATAAAATAACAATTTATAAGTATTGGGCCGCTTGAACGGCTGGCCAACACGACACGATTCATTGATTGATTTGTGGATTGTTTCATTTAGCATAGCTATTGGTTACTTGACTATTTTTATGATGCCATTCGAAGCAGTTTTTAGAGAGAATAAATTCTATATGGTACCAACTACAATTTGTATAATAATGTATGGAAATCCATTTTGATTCTCCCAACAGTTAAATAATAAGTTGTCTATGGTATAGACGTGCATTTGTATAAAAAGTTTAGTGTTTTAACACTGCTGTCAATTCACAGATTATAATCCTGGAGTAGAAGAAATACTATTATTTTTTACTTAGGACGAGGAAAAGGGCCAGGTCAGAAGTACCCGCAACCGACGAGCATGTATGAGAAGATGTATGGATGTGATTGAAGCTAAAGAAGTATGCAAGGACCGTAGTATTTGTCGTTCTTTGGTCTTTGTCTACCCCATGGGATAACGGTGTGAGTTTATGTCTGTATGTATGTTTTAATAGTATCTTTTTGTATTTTTCTTTTTTCACTCATATCATTTTATGATATTTATAAACTTTAATACTTTGCAATTTATAATGATATTTTGATGATTTACTATCCTTATAGTGCCACCATATCATAAATTTCAACATGTGGAAAATATTAAAATATAATTAAACGGGTCACTCACGTCACTAAGGTCGAATATCGCTCGGCACGTTTTAGACTGGTTCGCGGTCCTTAATCATGAGTACCTATTGCGGCGGCGGTTTTTTTAGCACTGCGTGCCCGTGCTCTGTCCACTTGGCTGCTCGGCGCGGGCGGAGACGGCGGCGGCGAGAATCTACCCTCGTTTTCTTCACAATTGTTCAATGTCGAGTTACACACAACACTCACAACGTCACATGCTAAAGTCTCGTCCACACTCTACACAGACATAGTATTCAACATCCACAATCACAATTAAAGTTCAACAAACACGATGATGTTGATTAAACATGTCGAGCAATATTCGACCTTAAGAGACATGAGTGACCCATTTCATTATACTTTAATATATCTTAAACTCGCCGCATTTTTCCATATACAATGTGGAAAATACCCAATTCTCAAGTCAAAGTGAAAGTCAAAATATTCTTTATTCAAATAGGCCTAGCAACAAGCACTTTCGAATCGAATCAAGTAAAATAGAAAGCTGCTAAAAATACTCACTCGTACGCAAGTGCATCGCAGAAGCTGTCATCAATATACGCGTACAACACTGGCTGGAAATGCTGGTATTTGTGGTCCGCCACTAAAGACACAACTCGCATCAGACTTTCTAGCACTAGCACGCCATAACTATTTTCTGTGTAGCTTTCTTGCTCTTCTGGTACCTGCAAAAAATAATCAGGTATATGAATGCCATGCAGAACATCTGCGTAAATAAATGCTAGTACTCATGAAGAGTTTTTATTTACTTGACCAATTAGCCCGGCTAGGAATGACCCAATCTTTCCTAAAGTCTGAGATGGAATTAGAGATCAAAAATGTAAAAAACAACTGCCAATCTGACATGACTTTCCTTTTTAAAACATCTTGTCATTACTAGTAGCATAAATCATGGGGCCAATTCTCGGTCCGAGCGAGATGCATGTCTATCGTGACATTGTATAGAATGGTAGAGTCACTTGCACAGACCTAGATAAACCTAGATGCCCCCAATGTATGTACTTCGCGTGTATCTAAATGGTGCGGTGCACCACTTGCCGCTCAGTCGCGCTCCTGTCGTTTTAACTGTAATACGTTTGTTGCTGCACTAGAAAATGCCACACTGCGCCATAATTAACCGTTCAAATTCAACAAGAGTGGTTAGTCGAGTAAACGGTGACGTTTCCATTCATAAGTAAATATTTTCAACTTAGAGTGATGTCGTGTCGTTTCTACCAAAATATTTACACACATAGTATATTTTCGAAGTACGCCATCCATTGCGGCTTCTACTTTAAACTATACTGAAGGACTGTAATTTGTAGGCCGCAATGGACAGTGAAGCAAACGAATTTTTCGTAAAGCTTCACGTTGTAGGGTAGTAGGGATTTTCTCATTGTCCGTAGATTTAAAGTGAGTAGTGCTGTACACTGCGATGTTTCATGCAATGTCACTGTGCAATTCGATTTATAATCGATTTTTGTGACGGACAATGATAATTGATAATTAAGGCTAGTTACTATACAATAATGTTATTCTTTTACATAAATAAATAATAAAATAAAATAAATATAGGGGGACAATTTTACACAAATCGACCTAGTCCCAAACTAAGCAAAGCTTGTATTATGGGTACTAGACGACGATATAAATACTTATATAGATAAATACATACTTATATACATAGAAAACATCCAAGACCCAAGAACAAATATCCGTGAAAAATGCACAAATAAATGCCCCGGCCGGGATTCGAACCCGGGACCTCTAGCTTCGGAGGCAGCGTCACTACCAACTAGGCTAAACAGGTCGTCATAAAATACACATAAATATATAATAATTATAATTTAATAATATTTTTAGCAATAGATTCTTAAGTGTCACAGAAGCAGGGATCTTCTTTTGTAAAGTACTTAGTAGAATTTGATTGTTGACTATACGTAGGCATTAAGCGAAGAATAATATGCAATCATTTAATTGCATTTATTTAATAACCACCAAGCATATTTATTACACTATTTCACGTATTCAATGTTATCCAAAAAATGCACTCATGTCTATTCCTCTCTGAAATGAACTATAGTTTTGCATCGATGAAAGGTTGTTGTTATAAAAACATTGCAATCCTTCTTTTGGGCAATCGTGTAAAAAAATCTCTAACTTGTTGACCGAGCGAGCGAAGCGTCGCCGTTTCAGCTTTTGACAAAAATTCTGTCGTATGTCTGTCTTTCTATCCGGATGTTCTCCTCTACAGTTCGCATTTCTCAATCGATTTTCGTGTTATTTTGTGAGCAAGTGTAGTCGTGTCAGTTTTTGGAAATTTTGAAATTTAAAAAAAAATAAAATGTCTACATCTCACAGAGCCACTAGTAATCATTGAATCACTTTCTCATTGTCTGTTTATAAACTCGAAGTATGATCGATAAAATAATCGATAGAAAATCAATCATAAAAATATCGATTTATTATTACGGAACATTTACAACACAAAAAAAAGGGTAGGCATACAATAAGCACAAGCAAATTTTGACAAGTCCTTATTTATTTTGTTTTAAAAATATAATTTGGTGTTTTATAGACTTTATTTTAACTTACATGAGATAAGTAACTTCTCACTGCTGCCCTCAGTTATTATTACCACTCCAATTTAAATAACACATTGAACTAACACCAAGGTCCAAAGGTCGTTTTTTTGCTGTTCACTTTCAAACATCATGGACCACTTACAACAGCTTCAGAAAAGGATGGAGGAGCTGAAGGAGATGTTCACAACACAGATGGCTTCCTTTGAAAATTCTATTTCTGCAGAGAAGGATAGTCAACAAACATCTCCGGTGGAGAGCGACTTCAAAAACTTCAAAGCGGTGATATGGAAGGCAGTGGACAGCCTACAGGCGCAGATGGGTTTCGTGCTGGCATCCTTGGAGGACCTGGAAACCCGGTCTCGTTCAGGCATGCTGCTTCTTCATGGAGTCAAAGAGACTGTGGATGAAAATGTGACTGAGATTGTTGTCGCTGCTTGTAGGAACACATTGCAAGTTGAAAGTGTCACAGCGCAATCTGTCTTCGCTTGTCACCGCCTGGGGAGGTCCCGTAAATCAAAGCCGAGGCCTATTTTAGTGAAGTTCCATTGCTTGCGGACCCGAGCTGCTGTGTGGTCGGCCAAGAAGAATTTCAAAGGTACGGGGATTACTGTTTCGGAATTTCTAACTGCGTCACGCCATGCAGTGTTCCTGGAGGCGCGAAGAATCTATGGTGTCCGGGACAGTTGGACGAGTGATGGCCGCGTTGTTGTGCAGCTTAGCGACGGTACGCGTCGAAGGATAACGACAATCGAGGAGCTGCGCTCGTTGCCTGCGCCGGCGGCCAATACTGCAGCCCCTGCTGAAGGCCCCTCTAATGCTGCCGCTGAAGCCCAAGGCGTAGTCTCGGGACCCGCTCACGCCGTGGGTACCAAGAAGCCTGCGCCCACGCAAGTGGCGCAGTCGGAACCATGGCGCCTACGCAGCCGTAACCCCAAAAAATAGTCTTGCCACCTTGGTGACCCGGTAGATGTTCGCATATTTCACTTGTTCTTGTTTTTGTTTAGTGTATTCTCTTACTTTTCAAATACCTTCATCTCAATAAATATAACTCCGTGTTTATGCTAAAGTCGGACGACGGTGTCACTTTGACATTTAACTGACGTTTGATGTTGCGTTTTGTTATGTCAACTTAGAGTCGTATTTTCCTGACTAGAAAGAACACTAAACTTATTCTAGTTTATTAGTATCTCTGTTGGTTTAATTGTTTATTTCATCTATTTATGTTAACTGTAGGCGAGCAAATGAGAAAGTTTTTTAGTTTTAATAGTTAAACTTGTAACAATTTGCATACACGTATATTAGTATATTTTATCTATCTATATATTTTCGTATAGTATATCGTATATTTATTTATATTACAGTATTCAATTTCATTGTCGATGTCCGACGTTTTTAATGAAAGTGTTGATAGTGAGTTTTTTTCTCTCTCATCTTCTAGTCACTATGACTCGTTGAGCGAGGCTTCAGACATGCCGGATTTGTGTGATCGGCTACACACTACGTTTGTCTCGTCTACCAAGCAATTTAATGTTGTTCATATAAATGCGCAAAGTGTGCCTGCTCACTACCCGGAGTTTCTCAATTCTTTTAGCTCTTGTAACATTGATGCCATACTCATTTCAGAGTCATGGCTCAAGCCCTCTCTACCCTCGACTCTTTATCCTCTCCCTGGGTACCGTCTGATTCGCAACGACAGAACATGTGCGGTTGTAGGCGGGTCAAGTATGATGCGTGGTGGTGGCGTTGCCATTTATATAAAAAGTGATTTAGCTTGTCAAGTGGTGTGTCAGTCTTCTAATACGAACTCGAACTCCGCAGAATATCTTTTTCTTGATGTGTCGTTGCATCATTCTAAGGTTCTTTTGGGTGTTTTTTACAGCCCAAATTCCCATGTAGACTTCTTTGACAAGCTCGAAAGAACCTTGGTAGATCTAAGCCCGCAGTTTGATCATCGAATAATAATGGGTGACTTTAACACGTGTCTTATAAAAAAAGATCATCGGTCCCTCAAACTCGAAACACTTGCGGCTTCTTTAAATTTTAGTATTCTGCCTCTTGGCCCAACTCATTATCCACACAACGGCCCTCCTTCACTTTTAGATCTCGTTTTAACTTCCTCCCCAGATTTAGTTTCTTTTCACGGACAGTTCAATGCCGCTGCCTTTTCATGTCATGATCTGATTTATTCCTCTTTTAAAATTCGCCCACCCAAACGAAGACACAAAATATTATTGCGGCGTAATTTAGGTGGTATTGATATACAGGCGCTTAAAGATGACCTCTACAATATTGACTGGTTGTGTGTCGAGAGTGCTGGTGATGTGGATCTCAAGGTGAGGGCCTTCAATGCCACATTGCTTGCGATTTTTGATAAACACGCCCCGCTGACACCAATGCGTGTAAAACATTATCCTGCGCCGTGGCTTACACCTGAAATAAAAGGTCTCATGGCAAAAAGAAACCGAGCTCGCATTAGACTCAGATCTGACCCTTCGGAGTATAACCATCTCGTTTACAGCTCACTGCGAAACCGCTGCAACAGAGTTTGCCGTGATGCTAGGCGTCGGTACATTCACAAGTCCATCGACGATTGCCCTCCCGCTAAGCTTTGGAAATTTTTGAAGTCGCTTGGGGTAGGCAAAGCCTCTCAGGATCCCTCTGGTGCTCTGGATTTAGACGCCATTAATGTGCATTTTAGTACCTCTCCCGTCACTCTAGACGCCTCCGTTAAACAGCTAACACTTTCTTCTCTTGCCAGTACCCCACTCTCTGTCTCATCTACTTTTGAACTAGGAAATATTTCACCGCAGGAAATCCTTGCCATCTTGAAAACTATTAAGACGAAAGCCGTTGGTGAGGATGGCCTTAGTTTGGGAATGGTTATGCTCGTGGCGGATAACATTGCTCCTATCCTTTCACACATTATCAATTATTCTTTTACCTCGGGTACTTTTCCGTCCATTTGGAAAAACGCCCACGTCATCCCGCTACCCAAAATCTCTAGTCCTGTATCTTTCTCTCATTACCGTCCCATCTCCATTCTTCCACTTTTGTCCAAGGTTGTTGAACACTTTGTCAATCGTCGCCTCCTATCACATCTGAATAGGCACAAAATGTTCAACCCTTTCCAATCTGGTTTCCGTCCCGGGCATAGCACTGTCACGGCTTTGGTTAAGGTCACTGATGACGTTCGCTTCAATATTGAAAACAAAAAACTCACACTTCTTGTTCTCTTAGACTTTAGTAGTGCATTCAATACTGTTGATTTTGATATTCTTTTAGGTATACTTGGTACACTTAACTTTTCTCAAACGACTTTATCCTGGTTTCATAGCTACCTCTTTGGGAGACGGCAGAAGGTCAGGATCGACGATCGGCTTTCCGAATGGTGCGATCTTTCCGCTGGTGTCCCTCAGGGAGGGGTGTTATCTCCTCTTCTTTTCTCCATTTTTATTGAAGGCATTACTAAATCTTTAAAATCGAATTATCACCTTTACGCCGACGATTTGCAAATTTACTCAGCAGCATGTGTTGACGACCTCCCTTCTATATTTAGAATTATAAACAGCGACTTAGAAACAATTCGTATTTGGGCCTCCAATTTTGGACTACAGGTTAATGCAAAGAAATCGCAAGCAATTGTCATTGGTAGCCATCATTTTGTCTCCAAATTGTCTGATATGGTGTTGCCTGATGTTATTTTTGATGAAACAACAATCCCTCTCTCCTCTACAGTCAAAAATTTGGGCATCATCATTGACCAGACACTGTCCTGGTCATCTCACAGAGACTAGTAGGAAGTTGTTTGCATCACTACACTCTTTGAGGCGATTGCAGAGTTTTCTTCCTCTCCCTACAAAAATTTCAATTGCTCGTTCCCTTTTACTTCCTCTCCTTGATTACGGCGATATTGCGTTTGTGGATCTTACAGAGGAGCTGCTTGACAAGCTTGAGCGCTTACAAAATGTTTGCATTCGTTATATTTTTGGCCTGCGAAAGTACGATCACGTGTCCCACTTCCGTTCGCAACTTGGTTGGTTACCAATTCGCCGTCGCAGAGATGTACATGTTCTGTCGTTGCTTTTCAACGTGTTATTCAATCCTGCATCACCACAGTACCTTTCCGAAAGATTTAGTTTTATGGCCGCCGCCAGCGGTCACCGCCTGCGGTCTAGTGCCAATCTCTCGCTTGCCGTTCCATCCAGAAAATCGCGAAGTTATTCTAAATCCTTCACTGCCTATTCTGTTACATTATGGAATGAGTTGCCGGTATCTATCAGGCAATCACAGTCTGTTGCCTCGCTTAAGGACAGACTAAAAAAGTTGTGGCTTTCGGAATCCTGACCATGGACATATTGAATACTAATGTTTATTTATTATTTGCTATTATCCTGCATTAATGTATAAAACGTATATATGTGTGTATTATATATATATATATATTTATATATTTAAGTATATATTTACATGAATAGTTATGTTATAGTGTAAACAAGCTTATTAGTTTTACGTGTATTCATAATCTGACATTGCTTTCTTAAATGTCCGTGTTTGTGCAAAATTAGTTTGTCGCCTTTGTGTACTACATTTATTTTTCTCATTTTCTCGAAGGTTAGCTGGAAGAGATCCCTTATAGGGATAAGTTCGCCTTTGTACTTTTACATTTTGTTTTTTTGTTTCGATTGTTATTGTTTTTTTGTGCAATAAGTTATACATACATACATACATTTTGTATGGTTAAATTAGACGTATTAACGTAAATTCAGAGGTTAATCACTTGAATTTTGAACTAAAATGCAGAACGTAAACTAAAGCGGGCGGGCTTCGTACGTCCTCTCACCGCAAAGGCCTACTGAGTACTAAACCGACGGCAGCGCCTTTGAATCGGTTTAACGCGGCGGTAGTAATGGAGATCACTAAATTGCTTACGTGACGTCATAAATAAAATTGACACGCTCGGTTTCCATACTATTGAGCGCGTTTGCGGCGTCTATATAGTCTGTGGTCACTTGTATGGAATCTCGAATACAGATCATCTCGATCAAACCCGAGAATTGGCCCCGATATCTCCACATCTATATTAATAATTTCGTGCAGGGGTACGGTAGACCCGGACGAGACCTGTCTCAAATTGAAGAACGTATAAAAATAACGATTTCGAGTTGAACATATGTATCCGCAAAATTCGGATTGTCGCGTATTTTACATTACAAAGTGTTAATTTTAAGACAAAAGGTCGGCCATATTAAATCCGTTGGTTGACAGCGTCGGGTTGGGTACGTTCGGAAATTGTAAACTATGTTTGCGTCCGGTGTGTTGGCCAGGTTGCTGGGCTGCGTTCTGGGTGATGGGCCATCATCACCCATTGTGTGGATTCGGCTAGCCGCGTCTGCAGCGTTTTGTTTTTGTAGTTTTCAAGCGTTCTATACACCTATCAGCCTAGCTAGCACGATAACTTATACCGTCACGTTATATGGGCGAAATGTATTAAAACGTCACATAAAACGTAACGGTATAATCTATCGTGCTAGCTAGGCTGATTGTCACAACAACCGCCTTCAAAGCGAATGTATGGGGCCTGTTACATGGTTATTATTATCACGTGATACATTCATATCACGATAAGTATCATGTGAATATTGAAGCAGAATCCATGCAAATTTGAAAACTGCGATAATATTGTCACCCCAGTATTGTGATAATATTAATCGTTTAAAGGACATCACTTGAATGTTTGCTGAGTCTGTCCGCCATCTTAAAGCTGCGTCTGTATTTTGTTGTGACAAACTACTAGGTGACTTATGGCTTTTAAACGTCTAGCAAAATTCTATCCCTATCTCGCTCTATCTTATAACTTAGTGGTACTGGGGGTCTACTCAAAAATTCGAAATCCGAACTTCGTATGGTTCCGTCCCTTTCACTCATATAGTCTATGACAGGAGAGTGAAAGGGACGGCACCATACGAAGTTAGGATTTTGAATTTCGGAGTAGCTGGGGAGCTCATGCCGTTCGCCGCGCTCGGACGTTAGAGGCGCTACCGCGAACCGAAAACGAAGTATCTGCCTCTCTCTCGCACATGTATATTCGAACGACAGAGAGGTAGTTCGTTTTTGGTTCGCGTGGTTTTAGGCCCTCAGGCGTCAACTTTAAAACGAATAGGGTATTTTACTATAAGAGAAATAAAATTCAAAATGTAATAAAAACCAGCCAAGTGCGTCGGAGTCGCACACTGAGGGTTCCGTACAACTAAAAACTAATGTGATTTATCAATATATTGATATTTTTGGTAAAATATACTTCATAATAAACATTATCACCTAATTTCAAGTTCATAGGTCGATGGGAAGTTAAAAAATTATATGTGTGACTGACAACACACGGAATGTTCTTTGACTTTCTTCGACTGTCCGCCGCGCTCGGACTAAGGTGCTACCAACCGAAAACTAAATATATATGCCTCTCTGTCGCACTTGCATTTTCGAGCGCGGAGAGGGAAATACTTCGTTTTCAGATCGCGGTAGGCCCTCTGGTCTGACGGCTCCTATTCCTGGATGGCGCGCGTATCGGAAAGTGAAATACCTTCCAAAACGGAACAAGTTGTTAAATAGCTTCCATTCATTGGAGAAAATATTACCAACTGTTAGGTATTATTATCACGCGAAACACTGAACATTGAAGCAACATCCATAGGGGCCTGTTATATGGTTATTATTATCACGCGATATACTCATATCACGATCCGTATCACGTGCAATGAATACTGAAGAAAAATCCATACAATTCTGAAATCCACGATAATATTGACACATCAGTTTTGTGATAATATTAAGCGTGTAACAGACACCATACAATTTTAAAAATCGCGATAATATTGACACATAATATTGAGTGTAAAGGGCCCCACTTAATATAATTTGGTGGAGAATAGAGAGCTGCTACCGCGAAACGAAAACGAACGAACATCGTGTATTTCCCTCTGTGTCGCTCGATTTTGCAAGTTCGACAGAGAGGGAAATACACGAACTTCATTTGTTTTCGTTCACGTTAGCAGCTCTGACTTCGCACCAAAAATACTGACTGGCACATCAATATTTAACAATTGCACATCTGAACTGAATTTTAATAAACGATTAGTATTTTAGCTATACAAATCAGTACTGATTACGGTGTCAAAAGTACCTTTAAATACTACCCTTATAAAAATGCTTAGGATTAACTTGCAAAGATACTAACCTTTGCCCGTGACGTCGTCAGCGTAATCTTTTACTCCCTATTCCATATGTTAATCCAGACTACAGACTATATTTCTATACGAAGTTTCATCATAATCCGTTGTTGTAAAGTTTTTATTTTATACATTTTTGTACACTATTTCTTTCGTCGTTTGCATAACTGTCACGAATAAATGTTTACTTTATTTCTTTCTTATTTATTTCACCCGAGCGAAGCCGGGCTTTCATCTAGTATTTTATTAAAACAACACCAATACGTTATTAATAATTTTTAAGAAAAAAAAACCGACTTCAATGGGGGAGTCCGGTGAAAGATTATTAATCTTAGATGGTGCACTCTTAGATTCCATACAATAAAATACAAAAATGGCTATAAGTATGTTTATAATGGTAGGAGACTAAGTACCCTCAATTCCTCATGAAATCATGGAAAAACCTTGCTTGCTTGACAAACAAAACGAAGAGAACAAATCGCCAAACGTGAACTACGCGTCGTTGAAGAGTTCCGTTCTGATCATCATCAGCAGTTCCACTTCATCAAATGTCACTTTTATGAATGAAAATGCTAGATTAGTTGATGAAAATACTAAAATCACTATTTGTGTGCCTTTCACATTTGAGGAGTTTCCTCGATTCCTAATGGATCCCATCATCAGAACTCGAGCATGACAAAAATCAATCGTGAAAATAGAACTTGCTTAACAAACACCGCTAGAAGGACAAATCGCCAAACGTGAACTTTTCGTCGTTGAAGAGTTCTGTTCTGATCATCATCAGCAGTTCCACTTCATCAAATGTCACATTTTTGTATGATAATGCTCGATTTGTTGATAAAAACACAAAAATCACTATATGTTTGCCTTTAAGATTTGAGGAGTTCCCTCAACTCCTCATGGATCCCATCATCAGAACTCTCTAAGGTCGCATAGAGAATCAGACTTCATGTCGAGTAGGACAGAAGTGGACTGATGATGACGTGAATGTGCATTTGGACAGATTCACTTATCCTGAATGTGTCATTCACTCTCAGTTCTCACTCTCTTCATGTTCTGGTGTAAATGGACGTTCACCTGAGTCAGTATACTGAAGAGTGCGTCCAGAATGTCCTGCAGGAACTTGACCAGCTCCTCGCTCGGGACGTGCATGAGTCTGGTCAACGCTTGTCGGAGCGTGCCCTCGGCGTGGTGAGTGCTCCATTTGAGGACCCCTAGGATCTCCTCTGTAAACAGATTAGATACCTATTTTAAATAAGTCTCTCTCAAAAATTTCGCTTTTCGTACGGTCAACTGCAAAAATACGTATCGATTTAATCCTCTAATAAATACGCAACGCAACCTTAAGTCTCCGGTACGCTCGGCTAAACTCGATTCTCTATACAAACGAAGTTTCGTTCTCATTTTAAAACGCCTTGCTGAAATTAGCATGAAACTTTGTATACACAATGGAAGCCGCCATATTAAATGATTATTATTATTGTTATTGTATCTAGGTCGGAAATTAGTTTCTGTTGCTAGAAATTGTAATAGAAAAAAATACAGCGAGTTATGGAGCTTTTTACGTCTTGTATGAAAACCTTATCGCTGTATTTTTTCTCCATTATAATTTCAAGCCACCACCACCATATTAGCCAAAGGACGTCCACTGCTGGACATAGGCCTCCCCCAAATTCACGGGGGGTATATGCCAAAATTTCAAGCAATACAAACTAATTTCCGACCTGGATATGCCGGATCCCATTGTGTATACAAAGTTTCATGTTATTCCAGCGCGGTGTTTTAAAATGAGAGCGTAACTACGTTTGTTTGGACAACCGATCTTACCTTTTCCACGCGTAGTACGTTTCATCGACCACATACGTGTCAATCGAATTTCAATCCTAGTTCTCTGATTTAAGGCTCAAATTACATTGCATTTTCGTAAAAAGTGACTCTTCTTGAAATTAATCACCATAACGTATCTATTTTGAGTATATATTCTATTTTTTATAAAGCCTTCTACATTGGCGCGGCCTGGAAAAGGGTTAAGGCCCTCTAGTTCTGCGAGAGTAGGTATTTAGCGCTGTCCTGGCGGTGCGTGAACAAGCCCGCGCGGACGAAGCGACTGTGAACTCGGATGACCCCGCTAGCTTCATACTGGTCACAGTATAGAAATATAACTGTATTTTAACTCAAGAAATGCATTAATTATGATTACACTTTAGTATGTAATTGACATTTTTTTTTTAATAAGGTAGTAAATAAATAATTGAAAGTCGAACTTACGGTAAGATCCATTATAATGAAAAAAAAAACAGAATTCGTAGTACATACCTACAACCCTGAAATTCGTTATTTTAATCTATGAAACCTAAGAACCTAAGAAATATGTCTTATACCCATCTACTCGATTTGTTTAATAGTTCATGCAATTTTTTATCTAATTGTGTTATATTTATTTGTCGTGTGCGTGTTATCATCATCATGTATATGTATAAGTATGTATGTATAACACTTTATTGCACAAAAAACAATAACAATCGAAACAAAATAATAAAATGTAAAAGTACAAAGGCGAACTTATCCCTATAAGGGATCTCTTCCAGCTAACCTTCGAGAAAATGAGAAAAATAAATATAGTATACACAAGGCAACAAACTAATTTTGCACAAACACGGATATTTAAGAAAGCAATGACAGATTATGAATACACGTAAAACTAATAAGCTTGTATACACTATAACAACTATTCATGTAAATATATCAACATCATCATCATATCAGCTGATGGACGTCCACTGCTGGTCATAAGCCTCCCCTAAAGAGTGCCACAATGACCGGTCCTGCGCCACCCGCATCCAGCGGACTCTCGCGACCTTTACCCGGTCATCAGTTCACTTTGTGGGGGCCTATCTACGCTGCACCTTCCTGTACGTGGTCACAACTCGAGAACCTTCGTTTTCGCCCCAATGGCCATCGGTTTTACGTGCAATGTGCCCCGCCCACTGCCATTTAAGCGATTCGGAGGGCTATATCGGTTACTTTGGTTTTTCTGCGGATGGCCTCATTTCTGATACGATCGCGCAGATATACTTCCAGCGTAGCCCTCTCCATTGCTCTTTCCTCTTGGTTACAGGTGTATAGTAGAGAAACACAGATAATTTAATAGGTTTCTATTGTGATGTCGTAAATAAACATATTTTATTGCGCTTACATTGCAAACGCTGGCTGAACCCTACGAGATAAATCAAAATAATGTACTACAGTATTGTACAACTTAAAAAGGTCTACAAAAAAGTCGATTATGGTATATGTGTATCTCTTAGGGATAACCCACAATAACCATTTTTTATCCTTTACTTTTTACGAAAAATAATGGCTTATTTACGAAGCGATTTTAAGCAATACAGCATTAATCCTTCTCCAATAAAATACCTTAAATACATTTTGCATTTTATATAGATCAATATGGCACTTGACAGCATGTAATTTAAATGAATATTTTTGAAGATATTACTGATTTAAAATGCAGGAACATAGCGGTTGCGGCGGTATCGGCCGGGTTGTATATAAATACATTCTGTAGTATATAATTATAATAAGTATCAGCATTGCACCCGTACGAAGCCGGGGCGGGTCGCTAGTATACCATAATCAACTTCAAGTTCGAGTATAAAGTGTCCGATAGTAACGACAGTGGGTGCTACATGGGAATTTGACATGACCTTCATCTTGTACATATTCAGCTTAAGACCAACTCTCACGGAGGTTTTACCAAGGTCATTGAGCATGGTACTTAAATCCTGTATGGTCTCAGCCAAGACTACTGTATCCTCAGCAAACCAAAGGTGAGTGATGTACTCGCCGTTTATGTTGATGCTTATTGCCTAGGCTTCTCCAGTCCAAAGTCTTGAAAACATCCTCCAGTGCAGCGGAGAACAGTTTGGGAGAAATAGCATCTCCCTGCCTGACTCGCGGCTACAACGGAATAGGTATCGAGTTCTGGTCCTGGAGTCGGACTCACATAGTGGCGTTGTCGTACAAATACTTCAGTACTTCGATAATAGCGGTAGTCTACTTGGCACCGCTGGAGAGATTGTAGTACAGCCCAGGTTTCAACCGAATCGAAGGCCTTCTCGTAATCCACAAACGGCAAACAGAGGGCACAGGCAACAGGGTATACTCCTCAGTCTACTGTAAAACCGGACGAAGCGCATGGATATAAGTTGATAATGTTCGACTCTTCATATACACAGGCCCAGTAGTAGTGAACCACGACTGTCATAAAATTATACTAACATAGTTTTTTGACCGAGAGGGCGAAGCGTCTCCGTTTCAGCTCTCGACGAAAACGCTTTCGGATGTCTGTCTGTTCGAATGTTCTCCTCTACAGGTCGCATTTCTCAACCGATTCTCGTGACATTTTGTGAGCAGGTTCGATAATTATATAGGTTTAAATATATTTTTGTCGACACGGTTTTTGTAAATTTTGATATTTGAAAAAATATTTTTTGTTGCGTGGTCTACATCACGTGGTCATCGTGGTCACAGAGCCACTAGTTTTAAGCTTTATTGTAACAGCTAACACTTTAGGTGCCACGAGCGTGGAAAAAACGTAAATTTAATTTAATAAAAAACAGATATTTTTTGGTGGTTTAATTTATTCGTCTAAAGTTATTAGCTCTCAAAGCATAAAAAACATTGCGAAGTTTTTACTGTTTTACTATTTATGCGAAAGATTACTGTATTCTTTTAAAATAAATACCAGAAATGATTTTTACATAAAGATGATAATAGAATCAATATGGTATATGAAATGATACCAAACTTGCCACGGTACGAGTAGCTATCTGGAAATGGGTAGATTTATTAAAAGAAGATTAGCTAGAAAAATAGATAGTGTATAAATTTTAAAAGGATCGCCAACGCGAATTTGACATATCTGGAGTTGCAGGCGTCCATAGGCTGCGGTGACCGCTTACCATCAGGCGGGCCGTTAGTTTGCCACTGACGTGGTATTAAAAAAAAAGACGGTCGGAATTAATGTGGTGAAGCTCATAGCTTAATAAAAATATTCATGTGCAAAGCAGTAGATCTCTTACTATATCTATAATTTCTGGTAATAAACATTTCATTTATAATTTTACCATGTTTGGTTCCATTTCTGAAGGGGTTCAGTTTAGTTGTTATACTGTCATTTCTATACTGTGGCACTATGACCATAATTTATTTGTTAATAAATACGACGTTTTTCGTTTAGGTTTTTATTGCCCTTCTTAAATAACTTGCAACAATTATATAAATTCGACAAAAACTGCTTGTTTGGTGCACGAAACTGTCGCGGATAAAACTGACACAGGTCCGTTGTCCGTAAGCGCCAGCGCGCGACTGATCGGGCTTGCCGAGCCTCCGCGCTCGGCATTTTGTAGGTATTTAAACATATTAATTAATACAATCATTTTATCTTTTTAAATTCTGCAAAAATGTCTAGAAATACTGAATGGCTTTAGTTTAGTTCAAAAACTTTATTTAAAACATCAATAGTTTAGTCGTCAGATTGTAAATGCTTTACAAAAGGGAGTAACTTTGGGGTCTCTTTCTATCGAGCGAAGTTCATTAGATCGTGTAACTGAGTGCAACTTTGACTAGACTAGATCCTTAAGTAAAACATATAATTTTTTCAAATTTTTAAAACCCTTATTCTACGTTTCAGGTTGTTTTTAGAAAACTCGAAAACGCTAACTCGCTTGACGACCTAGCCTTAATACGTCGACATGAGAGCTATAGGACATATATTTGAGCAAGTTGTATGCACCCACATTTTTGCAGTTGACATAAAGCTTGTCTATACCTTTTTTCTACGCTCATCAACTAATCGTTCAGAGGGTTGCACGTCGGGTTCATGTAGTGTGTATAGGAGTTGCTATGGCCACCTCCGGCCTCCAACGTCAGATCAGAGAACTGCCCACACGTGACCCTTATTATAATGCACATAAAGTGCACGAATGGTTAACTGTGTTGGCGATGGTACCATGCTATTCGTATTGCATTATCTGCAAACTTGTGTAAGTATGCCAAATTTTAGCTCAACCGGTTGAGGATAACTGGGCTTAAATTCAAATGCAAAATTTGCCCCACACACATACAGAATACATATGACGGCGGCGTCGCCGTGCTGCAAGCTAAAATTTGCAAGCAGTGTAAACAACACCTGCACCTGGCCTGACTTGTCAGGCCATTGTGACGTCACGCCACCACCTGGCGCCGTTACCTGAATCAAAGGTTATAAATAGACAGATTGTGCCTGGTGGGGGCATTATTGCATTGGAGTTGGCCGAGTGCACTTGTCGTGCTGCTAAAATGTTGTCTGATTGTTTATTGTGAAACTGTGTTTTAATCTATTGTCAAGTTGGTTCGATTATTGTGGATTGATATTAAAACAGTGATCTAAGTACTAAATCTAGTTGTTTCTATTAATTTGGAACCTGCACCTTTTATTATGGGAGACGACTCACCCATACATACTAAGGGTGGTATTCCACTCGTCCAATATCTTTGTCCAATCTTTGATTAAATTTCTTTGACAGGGCCCATTTCACTCATCCAATATCTTTGTCCAAGTTTTATTTTTTTCATGCGTAGCCATATTGATTTAACTGTCATCGGAATCTTTGATCAAATTGGAGTGCACGACGAGCGAGTCGCGGTGCACGAGCGACAGCGGGCCGCGCACGAGGCCGCGCTCGGACTGCGCCGGGAGCTTCCGACTCTATGTCTAACTAACCTCGCTGCGTGAGCTTGGTGGAGCACAGCTTGGAGTGCACGACGAGCGAGTCGCGGTGCACGAGCGACAGCGGGCCGCGCACGAGGCCGCGCTCGGACTGCGCCGGGAGCTTCCGACTCTATGTCTAACTAACCTCGCTGCGTGAGCTTGGTGGAGCACAGCTTGGAGTGCACGACGAGCGAGTCGCGGTGCACGAGCGACAGCGGGCCGCGCACGAGGCCGCGCTCGGACTGCGCCGGGAGCTTCCGACTCTATGTCTAACTAACCTCGCTGCGTGAGCTTGGTGGAGCACAGCTTGGAGTGCACGACGAGCGAGTCGCGGTGCACGAGCGACAGCGGGCCGCGCACGAGGCCGCGCTCGGACTGCGCCGGGAGCTCGTCGCGCCGGGACGGAAGCGCGAGGCAGGCGGCAGCCGCTTCCGATTCTATGTCTTCGGTGCTCGCTTTCTTGTTGTCGATCTGAAAGTGAAAATAATTTATACCAATAAAAAACCGACTCCAATTTTGTACTTGCTATGCCACAATTTGTGGTTTCCGTGAAGCCAATGCTTGGTTGTGGTGCCTATCAAATTCGAGAAGCTCCCTCGATTCCTCCTAGATCCCATCATCAGGCCTTCACCAGATTTATATGGGACCAATGTAGAAGTACCTGCTTTGAAACAAAAATAAATTATCAAAATCGGCCAACGTGGTCAGGAGTTATCGGGGAACATATATACGTAGAAAAAAAACAAGCTAGCAGACGAACGAGTACCTCCATCGTTCTATTGAAATCGGTAAATAAAATAGCCCCAATAAAGGCAGTATGACGATAAAAGCTTTCGAAATACTATTATTTGGCCTTGATAAATATTACTTAAAATACAGACGGTTTATTTATTCATAGGATTTATTTATTTATAGGAAAAGCAACAGCAGTCAAACTAAGTAAGAACGTTAAATATCTCTTTACTATGCATGTGCTCGAAAAGTCAGTTTTCTAAGCAGTCAAACTAAGTAAGAACGTTAAATATCTCTTTACTATGCATGTGCTCGAAAAGTCAGTTTTCTAAGCAGCCAAATTGTAAGTGCCACTTTTCCGCACTAGTGCTTTTTACTTTTCAATTTATTCTAATTTCTTACTCCTTCGTCAGCCCGACGCAAAGAATTTGAGCAAAGTTTTAAAAATTAGTCAATTATAGATTTACATTCTTAATAATGGTAAATGAATATTAGTACTTCGTTAAACATATTATTAATCATTTTACATTTATATTTTTACCTATAAAAACATTATAGATATTCATTAAACATCCCTGGCACAATGGAAACATAGGATGTGCCTTCCCGCTTTAAATTTTGCACATGCGCAGTAGTAGATATGTTGAGCAGTGTTGCCAACTCAGCTCTTTTCGAGCCAAAAAGTAAAAGACGTATGAAACGCTGCGAAGGTATTCCCTTTTGCTTGGTGGCTAAGGTCATTGGGCAACTACAGAACCCTACACTGAGCATGGCCTAACATGCTCTTGGCTGATTTCTTAATTTTTTATGTAGATAATTGACCGGGCGAGCGAAAGCGTCTCCGTTTCAGCTTTCGATAAAAATTATTTCGTTTGTCTGTCTCAACCGATTCTCGTGAAATTTTGTGAGCAGGATCGATAATTATACAATATTGTTATTTCGAGTCAGTTTTTTGAAATTTGAAATAAAATAAAGATGTTTTTTGTGAGGTCTACAGCTCACAGAGCCACCAGTAGTAGATTTAGGTATGTATGTATGTATGTAGTTAAATACTTTATTGTACACAAAACACAGGTAAAAATACAGACAAATTCAGTTATATCGGTACAAAGGCGGATTTATCCCTATAAGGGATCTCTTCCAGTTAACCTTTGAGCAATTGAGTGGAACACAGGAACCAAAAGATAGACAAACTAACACGTGTAAAAATAGGTACGTAATTATTACAGCTATTGCGTATGTACTACAAACTAATTAATACTATAAATACTAGTACATATACTGACTAATAAAAGAAATAATGAATATATACATATATTATACATAATATGAATGCCTACGCCTACGTATATACAGTATCCGATTAAATCTCAAGTCATTGGAGAGCCACAACTTTTTCAACTTATGCTTGAATGATGCCACAGACTGCGACTGTCTAATAATAATAATAATAATAAAACCAATTATTTCAGGCATTGCCCATAAAGTGTTAATAAAATTACAAATGACTTACAAAACTACTGTTAATTGATACAGAACACAAACACAATAACCTAAAAACCGGATGAGCATTCAAGTAAAATCAAAATATATAACATAGGTACAGGTTAAAAACTGGTAACTCATAATAATCATAAAATAAAAATCAATAATTTAAAAATTGTAATTGAAAGTAAACTTAAAATTAAGATGTCCATAATGAATATAATAAGAAATTCAAAAAGCGAAATACAATAATAATGTCAACAAAAGCAAAAAATTAAAATAAAAATTATAAACAGTAAACAGTGGTATAATTACTTAATAATAAATTCTCATAAAATTAATAAATGTCACCAATTGAAATTTACAAAAGTAGAGTGGAGCCCGATCCATCTTTTCAACATGAGCGAGTCCCATCTCTCAGCAAACACCCTCAGAATGCTGTTGGGGCTACTTCGCAACCTGTCCAGCAATGAGGCTAAACGACAACGGTAATCTGTTCCACAACTTGACAGCACGTACCGTAAAAGACCTCGAATAGGTGCGCGTCTTATTAAACGGTATTTTTGTGATTCGATTATACACCAAGAGCACAAATTTCATCCCAGCCTACTGCATTCCATGTGCGCTTCTTCATGATACCAATAACATACATAATGGACATTTTATATTAAAATGCTTTATTTCTTTTTTCTTTCTTTTTCTTGATAAAATAAGCCAAGTGCAAGTCGGACTCGCGCACGAAGGGTCTTGTACCATTATCTATAAAAACGGCAAAGAGTCCGACTCGCACTTGGCAGGTTTTTAATATGTGTTGTTATAGCGGCAACAGAAACACATCATCTGTGAAAACTTCAACTGTCTAACTATCGCGGTTCTTGAGATACAGCCTGATGAAAGACAAACGGACGGACAGACAGACAGCGGCACAGAATAAGGAATAGTACAAGTACAGAAATTTCACTCCCTAACAAAAACGGCGTTTAGGCATAAGAAACGTGCCTACTCTCTGCATCTCTGTCTATCGCATAACTTGTATTCATTCACGCGCGGTACGTGTAGCCCTAGGGTTGTCACGCCAAAAATACTTCAATGAGGCAAAAAATGTTGTACCTCACCAGATGTCGCTTAAGTACAGGGAACCGATATTAATTAAGTACATGTTACTTCACAAGAATAATAAATCTCATATTTTTTTAAGGAACCATCTAACGATACCCTACTCGGTGGGTTTTGCAAGAAGAAAAAATGCATCCTCATTTTACGTGTGGGGGAAGTACCTTCAAACTACATATATAGTGTTACATTTAAAATGAAAGAGCTCATTGTGTGCATCTCAAATATTTTTTTTGTAATTTTAAAATAATTATTTTAGAAAATAGCCAAAAAATTACCATTCCCCCCTTCATCTCCGAAACTACTGGGTCTAAAATAAATAAAAAATAAATTTCAAATCATCAACCAACAGGTTTTGTCGGACATACAAATCAACAACAAACACGTCACAACTGCATACAACAGCCCGGCTAGTATGATAGCTTATACCGTCACGTTATATGGTCAAAATGTACTGAAACGTCACATAAAACGTGACGGTATAAGCTATCATACTAGCCGGGCAGGACAGGTCATCTTCTTATGTTTTTCAGCTACTTATACCTACCTTTGTCCGTGTTTCAAATGCTATGGCCACAATAAAGGACAACTACCTAAATAGGACAACTATTATTTAGCTAATCAAGTAAAATAAATTTAATAACGCGTGTTTCATTTTGAATAAAATTACAGTTAGTTACTTAATAAGTAAAACGTCGGAAATGGTGAGTTTAAGCTATAAGTACCTAACAAGTAGCCAGGTGGTTCGTATCGAATTTATTTGTATTGTAACTTACAAGTTGATAATTAAACAACTGTACCGATATTCGAAACCTAATTATATTTGAGAGTGGCAACACTGTTCCGTCTGTCCGGTCGTTTATTATACCTATCCCTTTCTAGCAAGTACTACATCCGTCTCCCTCGCACGTTTCCCCTTCCACCCTTGGCAGTCGCCATTGGGTTTCGCGCGAATTCTATGATCATTGGCATTCTGTTTTTCGAACTGGACGGTCGTGCGAGCTAAACTGCTGGTGAGTCTTAAAGATTTTATTCCAGTTTAGCTACCTATCAGCGAAAAACAGTTTCTAACGGCTTTTGCCGTTCGAAATATAAGTTTATAAATTTACTGTCCTTTTGTTTTATCTAGCAAATGGAAGATAATTCAAATCCAGACCTGGCACAATATCTAGTGCTGGAATCCATGATGGATTCGGATGGCATGGCGTCCCAACAGTCACGCAAGCGAAATGCTTCGCCAACGTCTGGGCCCAGCGCTAAAAAGACTGCTATATCTCAAAATGATGAGATAATAGGTACTTTGGTACAACAGGTGTGTCAAATCCAAAATGTCTTGCAACAACTAACGAGTGCTAATAATACCCGTTACTTTGAACCCATGCCACAAGGTGAGATCCTTGATAGTGCTCATACAGACACTGATGAAGACGGGATCAGCTTAGATACAAGTGGCGAGTTATTTAAAGATGATACTGATCCTTCCACGCAGGAAGATTTTTCATTAAATGCTCATACAGTTTTGAAAGAACCAGCCATCTTAAAGTCAGACCCTTCCCGCTTAGATAAACTGAAATCAATTCAACATTTTGAAACCCAGGACTGGTCGGAAGTCCGTTATTCGGATACCCAAAAAAGATTTTGTTCTACCCCCGGATTTACCGATCTGGAGTGCAATGATGAAATTAAGCCATACGATAAATTCAATCACCTAAGTATTACTGAAAAGGGGTTTGCGGCTATTACGCAAGGGCTAATAAAACAACAAGAATCGGTAGAAAAAGGGATCAGGTCACTTTTGGGCTGGTTAAAAACGACCGAAATGGTTGATTTAGCTACAATAGAAAATAAGATAAAAGAAACTTTTTCTGAAGAATTTCAAACCATTTCTAATGACCTGTTACAAATGACGTGCGGTCACCGCGCTGATTTAATACAGCAGCGGCGGGACTCGATTTTACGCTCTGTCAAAGATAAATTCATTAAAGCTAGTCTTCGTAAAATACCCCCCACTTGCGAGTTCTTATTCAATCCACAAGCCTTTTCATCGATAATAGAAAAGGCCGGAGGTATAAACAAAATCTTTTGGCCCTTGAAACCCAGTACTAGTAAAGCGCCAACCAGTGCTTCGAATTATAACTCGGCCAAACAATCAAAAGCGCCAGCGCATGGCTATAAAGAGGGTAGTTTTCCTAATACGTCCCAGTACAATGGGAGACAAATGGCTCCAGCGCATGGATCGCCTTATTACCCATTCATGCTTCCTCCTGCGCAAGGAGTGCCAATATTTAACCAGGCAACCATGCCTATGCCCACACGACCCGCGCAGGGTCAGACATTTCGAGCTAAGAACCCTCGAAGTAACAATTTCAAACAAAATAGAGGAGGCCTCTCCACAAGGGGTCGCTCAAAAGGGAATTTCTGACTCGAAGTTCCGAGCAGGGTGCCTACAAAGTTACCTTGCTATATGGGAGTCCTTACAGGCTCCCCACCACATATTGACGGTTATAAAAGAAGGGTACCGTATACCATTCAACTCAAAACCCCCACTAATGATGCCACAATTAACGCAGGGCAAATTGATAACAGTGCCGTACTCCAAGGAAATGGAGACAGAAATACAGTCGTTAAAGGCTGCGGGAGTCCTGGAGAGTGCCCAACTTTCCCCAAGCTTCCTGTCAAGTCTATTTCTCAGAGAGAAAGACGATGGAACATTTCGACCAGTGTTCAATCTAAAACAGCTCAACAAATTCATTCATATAAGCAAATTCAGATTAATAAATCAACAAAAGGTTCCGACATTTCTCCAACCCAACGATTGGTTGACAAAAATAGATTTGTCCAACGCATATTTCCATATACCGGTCGCGCCAGGGCACCGGAGATTCTTAAGGCTAGTGTTCCAAAACGAACTATTGCAAATGACCTGCTTGCCTTTTGGTTTGGCAACAGCACCAAAACTGTTCGCAACATTCACCAACTGGGTAGCCCAGCTCATCCGGAGCAAAGGGATACGCGCCCTAGTGTATCTAGACGACTTTCTCCTGGCCAATCAAAGTCAGAATCTTCTGAGGAGGCAGACGGATCACGTAATACACCTGTTGGAATCCTTGGGATGGCAAGTCAATTACAAAAAGTCCGTGTTACAACCTCAATCCCAACTAGAGTACTTAGGCATAGTGTGGGACCCCCTGAACAATGTCAAATATTTACCAATCCGAAAAGTTCTGACGTTACGGGAAAAAGTCCATCATGCCCTCATGGCGAAGGCACTATCTCTAAAAGAATTACAGAGCCTAATAGGAGTACTGAACTTTGCAAGCATCGTAGTACAGTACGGACGCCTGCACTTCCGGAATTTATTAAAATTCTCCAACAAAATCCTGAAAGAGCATCCCTTGAAAACATTAACATTACCAACGGACACAATAACGGACCTGGTATGGTGGAACTGTCACTGTCAGTTTCACTCACCTCTACACTCCCAATGTGTCAAACATTACCTGTCAACCGATGCATCAGGGAAAGGATGGGGAGCGCAATTAGACAACATCCTGCTAAGCGGCTTGTGGGGACCGCAGGAACTAGCACTACACTCGAACAGGAAAGAGATGCTGGCTATACTGAAGGTGCTGAGGCAACAGTACCAGCTCTTAGCAGACACCACGGTCTCCATCCAATCCGACAACAGAACAGTTCTTGCCTATCTGCGGAACGAAGGGGGAACGAAATCGGAGGGGCTGATGGACTTAACATACCAAGTATTTCGTATCCTTCAGTGTTACAATATACAACTCAACCTACATCACATACCGGGCAAGTACAACACGGAAGCAGACCACCTGTCACGAGACTCGGCACACCCAGAGTGGCATCTCCTCCCGAACTTAACCAAGACAGTCTTCGAAAAGTGGGGAATCCCCCAAATAGACCTCTTTGCCTCGCAGAGAGCCCACGTTGTGAAACGATATGCGACACTGGATGCAATGGACGAGAAGGCGGAATTTGTAGATGCGTTCTCCCAACAATGGACTTACGATCTAGCTTGGATATTCCCACCTCCGTTTCTAATACCAAAAGTCCTGTCGCACCTAAACAATGCAAAAGGCATATACCTGTTTGTAGCCCCCTGCTGGGAGAAAGCATTTTGGAGGCCCGACTTGAAGAGCCGAGCAATAGCATCGCCCTTTACAGTGTACAACATATCTCAGGTGTTAATCGACACCAATACAAACAAACCTCCAGGGAAAGTACAAGACCTGCATCTCGAAATATGGAAATGTGGGGGTGGGGCGAAACACTAACCACATGGACACCCGAGCAACTGGAGCTACTGGGGTCAAGCTGGCGAGACTCTACAAAAAAGTCTTACAATGCAGCTTGGAAGAGGTGGTGCACATGGAGCCTTCAGAACAAGGTGAGTTGTCATAACCCATCTGGCTCTGACCTAGCTAAGTTTTTATCAGATCTCTATCTGAAATTCCAGCTATCCTATAATACCATTCTGTTCCATAGATCTGTGGTAGCAACATTATGTAACCCAAATAGCCATGATAAACTTAGTACACATCCCCTTGTTATTCGGATCTTGAAATCTGTAGCTAACAAAAATCCCAGAACCCCCAAACCTCCGATTTGGGATGTGGATATTCTCTCCAATTGGCTTAGACAAAATTTTAATAGAGATGCTAACCTGTTTGATTGTTCCCGAAGAACAGCATGTATTCTTCTACTCTGCTCTGGTCGGAGAGTACATGATCTAACTCTGCTTTCCATTGACCCAAGGTCTTTTACAATCTCAGATAATGAAATGATATTCTGGCCGCTTTTTGGGTCAAAAACAGACGGCCACAACTACAGGCAGTCAGGTTGGAAACTAAGATCTAACCCAGATGATCAGTCAATAGACCCAATTTTCTGGGTTAAATCCCTTATTGAATTGTCAAAGGACAGGAGAAACACTTGCAAAAGTAACAACCTGTTTCTAACAGTGTGTGGCCCTCCTAAAAATGCATCTAGAACAGTAATTGCAAATTGGATAAAAACTTTATTACAGGATGCTGGCATCACATCCTCCGCTGGGAGTATGAGGTCAGCTGTGGCTTCTAAAAATTGGATCAATAACTTCCCTCTGGATGACATACTAGCAAGGGGAAATTGGAGATCAGGACAAACTTTTGCAAGATTTTATAGAAAAGAAGTATTAAATGCAAATAATGCAGATTCTGTTCAAAACTTGTTCTTGCCAGTGCATTAATAAGCATAATATTACTTTTATACATATACCTTTCCTTTAATTTAGATCAATCAAGATTATTTATTATCTATTGGATGTTATTGACCTATAACAAACTTTGAATATCAAATACTCATGTAAGTGTAAGTACTCAACATACTATTAAATATCCACTATGTACCTATATGAGATGATACATGAGATTTTCAAATATATAAGATAATTATATGTAGAACTAACTTATGAGTTAATTAAAGCAAAATAAAGAATGTATAACAAACATAATCATAACTGCCTATAGGCTGTAGGAGTGTATATGATGTACATTGATTAATAACTATAATAATTACCTAACTGTAAGGTCATGCAGAAGAACAAATGAATAAATAAAAACACTGTTATTGAAAAAGCTTTTTATTGTTGACACCTAAACAACATTAAATTCGAAATTACTAATTTCTTCATTTGTAGCCTCCCACTTTCAGGGAGATGTGGAACTCTTCCTGTTGGAGTGACAGAAGGAAGTGGTCTACAATGAACTGACTGGCCTCTTTTCACCTTACTCTCACTTCTAATTCTCTCTTGTTCCATAACTGTACTTTTAGTAAAATAATTACTATTCATGAACATATGAAATTGGTAATGTTCACTCAACTAGCCTCCTACAAAGTTCATGACTGGCTCCCTCGACACATTTACACATAAAGGTTAGATAAATTTTTATAAGCATCACATTGGCATTCTACCCTTCCACCAGGCGATAACAAACACGTCTCAAATATAATTAGGTTTCGAATATCGGTACAGTTGTTTAATGACGGCGTTTTACACTAAAATAAAACGCTAATTAAATAACTTACCATATTCGAAACCTACAATTTTCATATCTGCCTGGTAGTACGAATAAATATTTGATATTATGAGACAATGATCATAGAATTCGCGCGAAACCCAATGGCGACTGCCAAGGGTGGAAGGGGAAACGTGCGAGGGAGACGGATGTAGTACTTGCTAGAAAGGGATAGGTATAATAAACGACCGGACAGACGGAACAGTGTTGCCACTCTCAAATATAATTAGGTTTCGAATATGGTAAGTTATTTAATTAGCGTTTTATTTTAGTGTAAAACGCCGTCATTTTAAACACCAACCAACACTAAATAAGTACTCATTATTACATATACCAAACTAAAATAAAAACTTACCGTTCAAAATTTGTAGGCAACTGAAAAAAAGATACACCAACGTTCCTTCGGGTATTCAAACCACCATATACACAGAACATGTGTGGCCAGTTATCGGTTTCATCGTGGGTTTTTTAAATCACACAAAAAATTACGTAGTAACGCGCGGTTCGTCGCGATCAAGTCGGCGGCGCGCGGCAGCGGATCAGAAAACGACGCGCACGTACATGCTCGGACGGCGACGGCCCGCGACTGACAGCTACTTTCAGGGTTTTCGAGCGTTAGGTTATTAACGCGGCGCACTCCACCCATTGCAAGCCCCTTGACAGCGGAGTCTTAGTATTAGTAATAGCGTCCCGTTTTTACCCTTTGGATACGGAACCCTAAAAATGCCTCGCCGAGTTTCTTACTCCGGTTCTTCTTGTGGCAGAGGTTTATTTTTCCGAACCGGTGATAGCTATTGACATTCATAGGTGCATGGTGCATTATTTTTCAATTTAGGCATATTATGCCTAAATTGGACCCGGGTATGTCCTAAAACTACGACCAAGACCACCGGGGGATGGGCAGCAGCATCCCTGGAGTGCGGTGGAGATAATGCGATCGCCAACCCGCATGCCAAGCGTGGCGATTATGGCATATACCCCCCCGTGAATATGGGGGAGGCCTATGTCCAGCAGTGGACGTTCTTTGGCTGATATGGTGGTGGATGCCTAAATTGAAAAATAAAGAACTTTTACTTTTCTTTCCACTTTTTTTTATGACATAGGAGGCACACGAGCAGACGAATCGCCTGATGGTAAGCGATTAGCGCCGCCCATGGACAATCGCAACACCAGAGGGGTTGTAAGTGCGTTGCCGGCCTTTAAGGCGAAGGGGTAGGCAAGCTCTTTCCATACAAACTTTGTGCACGTTTTTCTTCGTTTGTTATTATTTTTGGTCAAGGTTCTGTTAGCTATGACTTGATGTTTCTCTTTTTTAATTTTAATTATTATTTGTATTTTTTTATTTCTATTTTATTTGAAATAAAGCTAAATTTCAACGTCAAGTTCTGCGTATATCCAAAAGGTACCAACAAAAGATTAAAATTAAATGCTGTAGTGCCAAAACTAACGATAAAAACTTACACACCTTTGTATGGAGAATGCTTTGCCCTACCCTTCGCCTAAATATGGGAGTACGCCCTTTTCTTCTCTCTTACTTTATACTAACCTTGTACACGCAAAGCGTGTGATGTTTGTCCGGCGTGGTGGTCCCTTCCCTCTGCATGAGCTTGAGGAACGCGAGGGCGAAGTGCTTCTCCGCGCGGTCCTTCGCTTCGTTGGAGCTGCGGTGCCGGCAGAGGAACACGAGGTGGGCTTCTTTGAACTCCTCTATGCCGAGACAGACCTGGAACAATAATGTTGATATTTCATGTGTTTAAGAGAGCGCTCGTGGCCCAGTGGCACCCGCGTACTGCGTGCGGTATGCGAGGTTAAGCAATGTCGGGCGAAGTCAGTCCTTGGATGGGTGACCGCTTTGAGTGGTTACTAACTGAGCGCTCCCGTGCTTTGGAAGGCACGTTAAGCCGTTGATCCCGGTTGCTGTCTTTGATAGCAGTCGTTAAGCCAAGTTAGAGGCCACCGGGCGGCTTGAAAACTTCTAGGTAACAGTCAAGTTGCCCACTCACTTGACAAGCCTATTCCCAATAAGGTCGGTTTCCCCCTCGGGTTAGTAGGTCAGATGGCAGTCGCTTTCGTAAAAACTAGTGCCTACGCCAATTCTTGGGATTAGGTAGCGGATTCTTCAGGATGCAACTGTACTGGGAATAACGCTAGGAGGATGATTCATGTGTTGAAGTCTTTGGGTGGTATTCCACTCATACAATATCTTTGTCCAATCTTTGATCAAATTTCTTTGACGGAGGCCCATTCCACTTATCCAATATCTTTGTCCAAGTTTTATTTTTTTTACATGCGTAGCCATATTGATTTAAATGTCATCAGAATTTTTGATTAAATGTCGGGGTCCCGTACAAGTTTGATGAAATCATCCGATTTCTTTGATCAAATCTAGCTTGGACAAAGATATTGGATGAGTGGAATGCCACCCTTTCACACACGCACACAAACGCACGCACAGACACTCTTTTGCAACAGTATTTCTAATTGATAACGCTCAAGAGTCCGCAGGAAGCTCGGTTCTCCATACAAACGTAGTTTCGGGCTCATTTTAAAACGGCATGCTGGAACAACATGAATACACAATGGGATCCGCCATAACTAGGCCGGAAATGAATTTCTGTTACTTGAAATTACAATGGAGAAAAAATACAGCGATTATTAAGATTTTCATGGCGATGGGGCGAACCGATGGGGCGATAAAGTGCGGCGGGACCTGACTGAGCTCCAAGCCGTCGTCCAATGGAAGCAAACAGCCATGGACAGGGAAGCCTGGAGGTCTTTGGTGTCGGAGGCCAAGATCCACTTCGGGTCGTTGCGCCACAGCAGTAAGTATAAGTAAGTAGGTATTAAAATTTTCATACAAGACCTAAAAACCTCAAAAACGCGCTGTATTTTTTACCCGACTGCGCCAGAAGGAGGGTTATGTTTTTCGAAAGTATGTATGTATGTATAATTGTTTGGCACGCTCTGTAGCCTGAACGGCTCGATGGATTTTAGTTTGAGAGGTGTCGTCAGATTCGTATTTACTGTGACACTGGGTATATCAAAATAAAATAAAAAACAAAATAGCGGATTTTTGGCGCCAAATTCCAAATTACACAGAAACGCAGTCAAGTTTTTTAGTTTTTTTTTAATTAATTAGTCTTATTTATTACAATCTAGCAACAGAAACTTATTTCCGGCCTAGATTTGGCGGATCCCATTGTGTATACAACATTTCATGTTATTTCAGCACGGCGTTTTAAAATGAGAACGAAACTACGGTTGTATGGAGAATAGAGTTCAGTCGAGCGTGCGGGGGATGATTGCCATGTCAGAAACATGACTCGAGTTTAGCTTTATATTGGGAGCTACACAACAGGTGAAGTACTTCACCTCAATGAGAACACTAACCAGAATTACACCACAAATTGTTTAGTAGATATGTGGTCTTGTATCGTAAGGGACCTGGGTCGAAAGGTCGCATCAAATAATCAGACTATGAAGAAATGTGTACATACAGGGTGCTCGCGAGGAACCCTACAGATTTAACCACGCATTGCCGAGGCTAAAAGTAGCAAAAATATAATAAGAAATACGCAATTTTTCGCTTACGCTCCTCGTTAAACAATGTACTACATTTTTATACAGAAAACTCCCGTGAGTTTAAGACATACAAACAAAATTTTATTATATGAACCATATTAAACAACTTAAACTAGACCTAGAATAGAACTAAATTAAAACTAAAAACTAATACTAAATAAAATTAAAATAAATCTAAATAATTTGGCCCCTTTGGCATGGTGCCAAGGATGCTGGCAGCATTTCCCCTCTGTATTGCGATGCTAATACGTTGTGCGAGAAAGCTGCCAGCTCTTCGGTCACCAGTGAAGTCGACTAGTCTTTTAGAAAGTTCTTTAAAGAGTTTAAGAGCATTCGGATAATGTATTTTTTTTTTTTTTACTGATACGACTTAAATTCGAAGAATGTGAATTTGGAGTCTGTCAATCAATATGTCTAGACTCAGACACATAATAGCAACATCGTGCGCAATAACACATTGTTCGCTGAATTACGAATAAAAAATGATTTCTGAAAAAATGGGAATATCTCTGAAACTAGCCTGAATCCAGTGAACTTAACATGGTTCATGACCCGTCAAACAATGGTCCTGCCGAAAGACCAGCGCCGACTTCTGAGCCGGCATCATGCTGAGGCGGGACCATTTCGTGGTAAACTTATCAAGTCATTATGTGTAACATCTCGCTTACAACATTGTAATTGTCGATCACAGGCTTGTGATAACCTATAAAGAGTCCGCAATGCACTTGCCGCTCATCTGGAATCGCATTTTCAGATTGTAGCAAAAACATACCTTGAAGGTTTCCTGCCACCTCGGCCGATCTTCATGGTAATACACAAGTGATGTGTATTCGTTGACTAGGGGGACGCCAGCTCCTATTGATATCACACTCTGTGAACAAAAAACAGCTATTAAATGAGATTTAATATTTTTCCTTAGATACGGCGATAGACTGTAGGTTGAGTTCGACATTCTTACATAGCCTCATGGGCAACAGAATGCATACCCAATCACATTGTAAATATAACTTTTCGTAATACATTTAGTCGTATTTCTTCTGTTTCATTTAATCGTAGAACAAAATAAATTGAACACTATTTTCTAAACAACATGATTCTAATTTCTCTGTCAATTTTTGTATGGTAGGCGACACAGGAATAGTCACGTAAAGAAATGTTCTTTCTTGTCTCAGGCCAGATCAACTTGGATGATGCTGACTGCTAAGGACCTGTATGTAGTTGTGACGTGTTTGAATAAACATTTGTTTTGTTTGTGTTACACATTTTGAATATGAGAGTAGACTGAATGCGGTAGAAATGAGAGCGTTACGAAGTATGAGTATGTGTGGGGTACGTTTGTGTGATCGGATAAAAAATAGTGTGATAAGATAAAGATGTGGAATAGAAGATGATGTAGTACTAGTCGGGTTGAGAAGGGTATGCTTCGGTGGTTTGGGCATGTACAGAGAATGAGTCAATGTAGATTGACTAAGAGGATTTACGTTCAGGAGATGGATAATAGGGTCGGAAAGGGACGGCCAAGGCGATGTTATCTAGATCAAATTTCGGCGATACTGAAAAAGGGCCAGGTCAGAAGTACTCGCAACCGACGAGCATGTATGAGAATATGTATGGATGTGATTGAAGCGAAAGAAGTATGTAAGGAACGTAGTATTTGGCGTTATTTGGTCTCTGCCTACCCCATGGGATAACGGCGTGAGTTTATGTGTGGATGTATGTATTTTAAATATGTAAGGTCTATTCGAACACCTCACAACTACATTCAAGAGGTAATGTTCTTATGTTTTTTTACCTATAAGCTTGCTTGATATTATGTAACTATACTTAACGATATAATCCGCTCGTTTCTATCTACATCCACGCACATTATTCTATTATATTCTGTCCGAATTCTTGAATCCACCTCGTGAAAAACTACCGCTACATAGAGTAATGAACAAATCATTCTTTTCTCAAACATGCAATGAAATATTGATGTTATGTTCCTTATAATAGTTAATGGAATTTCATACAAACCTTGCAGGCCTAGGCCGGCAAAGTCCTCTTTTTTAATTTCCATTCCACATGAATTGTGGCACAGGCACCATGACATTCTGCCACTAAAAAATAAAACTTTGATTTTTTTTGTTGTTTATTTCATTGCATGTTTGAGAAAAGCACTATACATACCTCGGCGGGAAATATGGGGTTGCCTGCCTCAGACCTATCCGACCTCGCTTCGCTCGGCCGACTATATATGTCTTCGGCCGGCAACCCCTTTCGTCCCGGCCTCTGTAGTAATGTACTATTGTATCCCCTGGTCCATTACTGTGAATTGTAAGAGTACTATAAATTAGTTTTCCTCATCAGTTGTTATTCATTATATCAGCCGAAGGACGTCGGACACTGCCGGACATAGAGTGGCACAATGACCAGTCTTGCGCCGCTCGCATCCAGCGGGACTCCCGCGACTCTATCATCAGGGGTCTGCCCGAGCTGCGTACAAAACTCTATGCTTTACTCACCGGTATAATCTGCCCATTCTTATCCACGATCCGCGCACACAGTTCTATATTTCTCTCCGAATTCTTGACTCCACCTCTCGAAAAACTACCGCTACATAGCGTAACGTAGAGATCGTTCCTCGTATCACCCGGTCGAATGACTTCAGGAAAGCCCATCTTGCGCGCTATAGCTGTATTGCTGACTAAGATGTGTGGGTTCTCTTCCCGGACCTGGAAAAATAAAAACATATTTTCTTTTTTTTTAATAAATAAATAATATTATTAGGGGACAATTATTTACACACATCGAACTAGTTCCACAGTAAGCTCAATAAGGCTTGTGTTATGGGTACTAGACGACGATATATTTAATAGATATATACTTAAATACATAGAAAACATCCAAGTCTCAGGAACAAATGTTTCTGCTCACCACAGAGCCAAATGCCCTTACCGGGATTCGAACCCGGGACCTCTAGCTTCGGAGGCAGTGACACTACCAACTAGGCTAAACAGGCCGACAGATTGTCGCGAAGTTTTCCTATCAGTTTTCGTCCGGAACATATAAAATGAAAAGAATATATTGAGATGAAGTTGTCTAAAATGGTTATTTGTTCAACAAGAGAGCAAAATGGATTTTTGCTGCGAGTGTTTATGTCGAGTCCCGAGCAAGCGAAAGATTCTATAATTTAATCTATAGTAAAATTGGAATCTTGAGCGTAGCGAGGGACTCAAAGACACGAGATGCAAATATATTTGCTTTCGTGTGATACATACAACTGTATGTTTTATCTCAGCGCAGCAGCGAGAACGTATAACGCAAAGGAATAGTGACAGAGAGAATGAAGTTTAAATGCTCCAAGTTTGTATTACACCCCGCAGTATGAAAAGATGACTTGCGACTAACCTACAATATAAAAATAGCAAGTTTTTTTCACGCTCGCAGCAAAATTGCATTTTGTTCACTGGTTTCAAGCAGTAAAACCGCCATGTTCGAGCCGCTGAGGCTAAAAACACAGTTTCCATAGGGACTTTGTTCGGGTTTCATTTGAATATAGAATACCTGTTTCAAGTCTCCGTCTACAAGTTGTATGGAAACCCACAGTCCTTGTGCGTGTTTCGTCTCTTTCAGCTCTCGATTAGTTATCACTTTCTTCAGTAACGAGTCCATCGTCTCTTTTTCACAACTGAAACAAGTTTACATCATTACATAAACCATTGAAAGTAGTAATAAGAACATTACAGCATATAATAACCAATGGAATATTAAAATGGATAGTATTGTTTAAGTTGTAGTAAATGTGTAGATTAGAGGTAACAATTCATTGATCCGAAGTCATGATCTCTTCCCCGGGACTCACGGTCGCACTGTGGGGCGAATCGCCTAAAAATTTTAACTTCGTTTTGTGAAAAACTAAATTGGCATTGGACGGAAAATGGCTCTAGGCAACAAAAAGGTCATACATAAGAAACTCTACTTTTAGTTTCATTATTTCCACAGTGGGTCATCTTTGATTTATTTATTTATTTAAGCGAACAATGTTTACATGACTTTACAGACAATTCCAATGCGTCATGAAACTTAAATTTAGTACACTACATTTATGTAAAAATCATTAAACAATAATAACAATGTAAATTAAAATTACTTAAACACTAATTACATGCTTACAGTAGTAGGCCTAGCATCCATCATCTCGCAGAGCTTCAGGCATTCACTTCTCACAGCCGCCCATCGCCACGCAAACAGGTCACACTCTGGTGCTGACGCCAAGAGCGCATTCATCAGTGCGAGGGCACGAAGCAGCGGAGAGTTCATGTGCGACACAGTGCGCACCGCCGGCACCGCCAACAAGTCGCGTCGCCGCGGTCTGAGGGCGATCCTGGGGACGTCCGGAACATGCAGTCGCACAAGTCGACTCACCAGCTCCGGACAGTCCGAGTAACCGCGCAGGGTCCGACACCCAAATGAAAGTAAGGCAAGGTTACGTCTCACCTCCAGAGAGTTGTAACCTAAGCTCCCAAGGAGATATTTCGTTGGGTAGAGAAACGGGTAATACCCATACAATTTCTTAAATAAAAATCTTAGAAATGCCTTTTGTACCTTTTCAAGAAGCAAAGCGTAAGACGATTCGTGAGGATGCCAAAGGATCGACGATGTCTCCAGCTTGCTTCTCACTAAGGCATTATAGACAAGCTTGATGGCGACGGGATCGTTAAAGTGACGAAGGTTGCGGATAACGAAGCCCAGTCTTCGATAGCAGTCGGCAGCAAGAGATGAAATATGCTCATGAAAAGTGAGCCGCATATCAAATACCACACCCAGATCTTTAACCGAGAGCACGCAATTTACTGGATCTGACCCAAGCATACTATATTGAGCATGGACCGGCTTATGAGCACGGCTGAAGGTGCAGACACAACACTTAGCAGAGTTGAATAGCAACTTGTTTTCCACACTCCACCGAAAAACCGAGTCAATGTCCCTTTGTAACGACTCACAGTCAGTACTTTGCTCCACCCCATACACCAACTTCAGATCATCCGCGTACAGGAGACACTGAGCCGACCGAAGCACTGACTTGAGGTCGTTTATCATGATCACAAACAAGAAAGGCCCTAATATGGAGCCCTGACTGACGCCAGACCGGGTATGGTATGGGGCCGAGACAAAGCATCCATGTTGGACATACTGCTGTCGACCGCGCAGATAACTAGCGAAGAATGTCAACAATGCGGGAGAGAAGCCAATCCGATCCAGTTTCATCAGTAACATATCATTATCCACGCGGTCAAAAGCCTTTCCGAAATCAAAATAAAGGACATCGACTTGGATACCTCTATCCAGGTGCTCAGATATGCTATCAGCCAAGATTAATAAATTGGTGTTAACAGAGCGGCCATCTCTAAATCCATGTTGTGCGTCACATAAAAATGGTTTTACCTGTGAGCAAAGAGTTCGGTGGAGTATGGACTCAAAGAGCTTAGCCAGAGTGGAAAGGACGGCAATGGGCCTGTAGTTTTCCACAACTGAAGTGTCCTTTCCTTTTGGGATGGGTCTTACCCTCGAGACTTTCCAGCAGAGAGGGTATGATCCAGCGCTAAGCGCCAAATTAAAAATGTAGTGTAATGGGACTTTTAGAAATTCCGAACATCCCTTTACAACATACGCTGGCAAGTTGTCCGGCCCTACAGCGCTATTGGATTTGAGACGCTTTATCCCTGATATAACTTCTCCCATCGCTATTGCATCTATATGGATATAGTTGGCACTGCAATTTTGATCCTCCGTTCCTCTTACGTTAGGATCGAGAAGCGGTGTCAGGTAAAAATATCCCCGAGAAATAGCTCGCAAACGCCCCAGCCACCTCGGCTCCAGTAATAATAATAATAATAATAAATGGAATTTGGTGTCGATAAGTGTGCGGCCATGCATGTACAGCGGGGGAAAGTTGTAAATTCCACAAATTTACAAATTTCTGAGACAATGGATCTCAGATCACTCCCCGAAGCAGAAACCTATAAATATCTTGGTATGTCACAGTCTTTGGGTATCGAGGGTGGAGACATCAAGCGGGCGGTGAAGGAGCGCTTCTTCTGTCGCCTGACAAAAGTACTCAACAGTTTTTTGTCGGGCGGCAATAGGGTGCGTGCCTTCAACGCCTGGGTGATGCCCTTGCTCACATACTCCTTTGGCATATTAAGGTGGACTCAGACTGAACTCGATTTCCTGGATCGAAGAGTGCGTGTACTGCTCACTGCGCACCGTATGTTACACCCACGATCTTCTGTTATGAGACTGTACATCCCGCGGAAGTTTGGAGGTCGCGGCTTCTTAAATGCCAAAGACCTCCACAACCGCGAAGTGTGCAGTCTCAGGGATTACTTCCTAAACAGTGAGTGTGGGATGCATCGTGGCGTAGTGGCAGTAGACGCATCTTTCACCCCGCTCTCCATGGCAAACGAGAACTGGCGCAGACTTAAAGTACTAAGCACCGAGGACCGCAGGGCGGTATGGAAGAGAAAGGAGCTACATGGGCGGTTCTACAAGGCTCTTACGGGGCCCGACGTAGACCTGCTCGCGTCGGTGAATTGGTTACGTTTCGGGGATCTCTTTGCGGAAACCGAAGGTTTTGTCTGTGCAATTGCGGACGAAGTTATCATGACGAAAAACTAACGGAGGTATATCCTGAAGGACGGTACGGTCGACATTTGTCGGGCATGCCGCCGTCCCGGAGAGTCGCTCAGGCATATCATTTCCGGTTGTGGTCATCTTGCTAACGGCGAGTACTTGCACAGACATAACTTGGTAGCCAAGATTATTCACCAGCAGCTTGCTCTTCTGTACGGTCTTGTGGACTTCGAAGTGCCGTACTATAAGTACACACCTGCGCCAGTTCTCGAAAATGGTCGTGCCACGCTCTATTGGGATCGATCTGTGATCACGGACAGGACTATTATAGCCAACAAACCTGATATCGTGCTGACAGATCGATTGAAGCGCCAGGCAGTGCTCGTCGACATCACCATCCCCCATGATGAGAACCTCGTGAAGGCCGAGAAGGACAAGGTTAGTAAGTACCTAGACCTGGCACAAGAGGTAACCGCTATGTGGGATGTTGATTCGACGATCATTGTCCCGATAGTCGTCTCTGCGAACGGTCTAATTGCGAAGAGTCTCGACCAACATCTTAAGAGACTCTCGCTAGATGGCTGGGTCAAGGGTCAGATGCAGAAGGCGGTACTCTTGGACACGGCGCGGATAGTCAGGAGGTTCCTCTCTCTGTCGCCCTAACCACCGGTAGCTTAGGCCCCGCCTCGCTGCCGGCGGCACTCTAGGTTAGGTTTTTTATAATGCTTTTATATTTTGTATGTATATTTTTATATTTTACATTTGATAAATTTATTGTAAAAAACCTAACATGTGAAAAAGAATAAATAAGGAGAATAATAATAATATTGGGGGACCATCTTACACAAATCGACCTAACCCAAACTAAGCAAAGCTTGTACTATGGGTACTAGACGACGATATACATACTTATATAGATAAATACATACTTAAATACATAGAAAACATCCAAGACCCAAGAACAAATATCCGTGAAAAATGCACAAATAAATGCCCTGGCCGGGATTCGAACCCGGGACCTCTAGCTTCGGAGGCAGAGTCACTACCAACTAGGCTAAACAGGTCGTCAAACTTCTTTCCTTCAAGCTTTACACTATTGACGAATCCACCCTTTGACTTTAGGCTGTCTAAGTGCTGCCAAAAAGCCCTAGGATTGTCCTAAGTACCCTGTTCTGAATTAGGCCAATGTAGTCGTCGTAAGCAGAGGCTATTCGTCCTCTCACCTCAGACCTCAATTTCGCGAACTTCTTGTAAGAGTCTTTGTTATTTGTGCATTTCCAATCTCGATGCAGGTCTCTTTTTAGTCTCAAGTCACTAATGAGGTCCGCGGTGAACCAAACGGGATAGCGCCTACTTGGCTTCCTTGGACGACATCGTTTGGGTACGCATATGTCAAAAATCCCATACAATATTTGATACAATCTATTTACAGCACTGTCGACATCGCCAGCACTGAGAACTTCCTGCCAGCTTACCTCCGAAACTAATTTGTACATGAGCTCGTAATTACCTTTAGGGAAATTCCAGTCCCGCTCCATGTCTACATTGCTAGGAGCTAGACGCTCTGTCGGAGGATGGTGCGCCAGACAGTCAATAGGAATAGAAATGTCAAGAGGGGGGTGATATGCATCCGATCTTGGAACCAGGCCTCCTCCGGGCATCTCTGAAACTACGGTACCCGTAATGCGCTCCGACACCAGCACGACATCTAACTTGCCACCATGTGCATTCATCACCTCATTCGTCTCTTTTAAGTCGCATACAGCTAAAAAATAACAATAATAAGTTAAAACATTCTGGGATGTATATGCCGGGTTTAAGTTTAAGTCACCGACTACCAGCACTACACACTTTAATGTCTCAACCACTGACTCTACTTTCTGGAACCATCTCAGGTAAGTTTCGTCCGTAGCATTAGGAGGAATGTAGACCACACACAATAAACAGGTAACTTTGTCGATAACGCATGAAGCCCATAAGTCTTCACCAGTTGGAGTTTCAAAATCTCGGCAACGTTGGAGTAGAATTCCTGGTGAAAGAAGCACGCCGCCGCCGCGAGCGCCAGTGGCGCGATCCCGGCGCAGCACGCTCCGCCCGCCGCACGAGAGCTCAGCATCATTGACACCATCAGTAAGGAATGACTCAGTTACTGCAACGACATCGCAATCCACAGATAAAAGGTTTTGCCTAAAGTAACTAAGTTTCGTGTTGAGTCCCCTTACATTCTGGTACACGATGTCGATCGTCGACCTTGCTTTCCATGTGACGGTTGGATCTACCCGGGTCCGTGCGGTTGCTGTCACGCGATTTTCGATAAAACCAAGCCTTTACACGTGCATTCTCGGGCCAAACCTCCGCCGAAAGGCATCTGTCGTACAGTTCTCGCGGGACTCCTATTTTGTACGATTTGTAGGCACCTTTAGGCTTGAGCTCCTGAACCATGCACGTTTTATTGGGACACATTGATTTTAAATAATCACGTATTTATTTATTTATTCATACAATATATTGTCACTAACAGCATACACTAGACATGACATATAGATAACATACTAAGTGATAGAGAATTACATTATTATAATAAATGTGAACACTGAATAATAATAACAATACTTAAATAATGGTGCTTGAGGCCACAATAGTCTCCAGGTAGTGCCCGGCCGCGGCCAGAAATCTAGGCTCAGGGGTCGCGAACAAGTCAAGAGTTCCGTCTTGGTCTAATATAATGTTAACGAGACCCATGGCTCGGTAGAGAGGTGAGTTAGACAGAGACCTAGTGTTAGAGCTTGGAATTCTAATCAGGGACAGCTTACGACGGCGCAGATTATGCCGTGTGACTGGCGGAATATTAAAGGATACCTGCGCTAGTAGATAGCTGTTCCTCGAGTTGCCTCTTATTAATCGGATGAGGAATCGTACCAGGGTGAGATTTCTCCGCATTTCCAACGCCCGGTAGCCCACCATTCCCAGGACATACGGCGTTGGGTAGAGGTAGGGATAATAAAAGTATATTTTTTGAAATAGATACCTTGTAAACGATTTTTGAATTTTCTCCAGAATCAAAATATATTTGTCTTCATACGGGCCCCATACAATTGCATTGCTATCCAATTTACTTCTCACAAATGAGTGGTATAGCATGTCTAAAGTTCGCCTATTACTGAAGTGTTTGGTTTGCCGCATGATAAAACCCATGCGTTTTCGAGCAACTTTGCAAGTTTCGAAGACCTGGTGATGAAATGTTAATTGCGTGTCAAACCATGTGCCTAGGTCTTTCACCAACGTGGTTCGCTTAATTTTTTCACCCTCTATGAAATAATCTGTATGGATTGGATACTTCGACCGTGTATATGTAACTATCGAACATTTTGAGATGTGTAGCTCTAGACTATTGGTTGTCCCCCAGTCTTGTATCCTGTTTATGTCTGCTTGAAGCAAAGCGGTATCATGTAAACTGCTCACCGGATAAGCCAGTTTAACATCGTCAGCAAACATAAGACAAAAAGAATGTACAATCTGAGTCGGGAGGTCATTTATTAAGATTAGAAATAATAAGGGTCCGAGACTACTTCCCTGACCTATACCGGAAGTAACCTGGTAAGGTATAGATTTATATCCTTGGTATTGTACAAACTGCACTCTGTTAGACAAGTAGTCTGCCATGAAATTAAGAAGCTTTACCGAAAGACCAATTAGTGCCAGCTTGTACAATAACGTCTCATTATTCACACGATCGAATGCCTTTTGAAAGTCGAAATATGCTACGTCTACCTGTTTGTGGGTTTCCAGACTATTCGCTATAAAAGTAGTGACATTCATTAGGTTCGTCGTAGTCGACTTTTGTGGTAAAAACCCGTGCTGCTCGTCGCAGAACTCACCCTTCAATTGGTTGAACAATTTTGTATGTATCACGGACTCAAACACTTTCCCAAACACACACAAGACTGCCACTGGCCTGTAATTCTGTATTTCTGATTTTGAGCCACTTTTATGTATAGGTATTACCTTTGAGGTTTTCCAAACAGAAGGGTATTTACCTGTCTTAAGTGAAAGGTTAAAAACATAATGCAGAGGTGCTGTAAGGACGTCGTGGCAATCTTTTACTAAAAATTGAGGGATACGATCTGGACCCTGAGTGAATTTAGGAGCGAGTTTTTTCAGAACAGTGCAGACCTCACTCAGACCGATATGCTCAATGGTCACGTGAGTCATCCCCTGAGCAGGTCTGCTAGCAGCTGAACTCGCAGCCTCAGCGTCTAGCGTAGGCGCCCTGTCCAAGAACACACCTTCAAAGAACTCAGCGAAGGAGTCTGCTACTTGCTGCCTTGTTAGGTCGCCGAACACAGCCGGCTCGTTACATTCACGATTAAACTTTATGTAAGACCAAAAGGAGCTTGGATTACGTGCTATATTAGATTGTATAACATCTCGATGTTTCCTCATGGCTTCCTCAGACATGACCCTGACAAGTTTTCTATAGTAATAGAAGAAAGCGTAATATAACTCATTGCAAGTCAATTTGTACAACTTATGATAGTTGTTTTTTAACTGGTTTATATATATTAGGTCTGAAGAAAACCAGTTGGGGTATATAGCAGCCACTTTTCCCTTTTTCTTAAGTGGAACTGATATATCAAGTATGTCGTTAATCTTTTTGTAAATAAACTTTACAGCCTCCTCCAAATCCTCCAATAAGTAAATCATCGACCAGTCAATCTGCAAAAGCAAGGAATAGAGAAGGGGAAAGTCGGCTTTACGAAAATTCCTCTCGTCATTACTGTTTGAGGGCTCTGGAGCTTGGTTTTTATGAGCAGAGAAACGTGAACTTATTTCCACGCCTATATCCAACGGACTGTGATGCAACTCAGCGGACACCAAGCCATGTATACCCTCTGATACCGAGACTGAAGCCACCGCCGGGTTCACTAGTACAAGATCAAGAATACGCTGATTACCATTGACGATACAATTTTTCTGGGATACATTACATGCAGATAAAAACAATTCATAATCGTTGCGTACAGACGTAGTTGTCGAATATAGGTTAAAGTCGCCTAATATAATTATTGGTAGACAATACAAATTCACAATTCGTTCCAAGCACTGAAATATGGAGTGATATCTAGAGTCCGGTATTCGTGGTGGAAGATATACAACACAGCAGATAAAGCGCGTTGAGCCCGCAGTAACATGAGCACATACCATTTCATCATCGGTATATCGTCTGGGCCCGAAACCATATTCCAAAGGTGTATGTATTTCAGGAACTCTACCGCCTTAAGCGACGTAACTTCAGGTCCCACCGTGCACCGCAGAGAGGAGAAACGTTTGTTTTTAAGTGCGGCTTCCTTGCCTTTGCCCGCGATTGGGCTTTGGTTATCCGAGGGAGCGGTATCTGTCTCACCTTCTGTAGGCGTCCCACTCGTCCGCACCAAACTACTGCTACTACTATCTCTGGATGCAGCATCTCCTATTTCGTCACGCAGATCAATGGCTACATCCCCACTACTCACAACTTCAGAAGGTTTTTGAGTTTTACGCGTCTTGCGTCTCCGTTTAGGCTTAGGGACTGACACAGTGTCATCAGCAAGCACCGGACCTCTATACTTCTCGCAACGACACGCGCTTGTAAGCTCTAATTGTCTCAACCTTTCATTGACAACTTCTAAATGTTCCGAAAGCATGCTCATCTGGTCCCGAATCTGGTTTATTTCTATGACCAGAAGTGCCGCTTCACCTACCGGCTGAGGATGCTGAATAGGTCCATCACCTTCACGTTTGTTCCGTTCCGGCTCCCGCTGAGTTGGTGGTGTAGCTTCCTCACTCCTATTTAGAACAGCGATGTTTTTAACAGTGAGCGGCGTGCCCACTGGAGTCGCGCAGTTCCGTCCAGTCTTCTTTTTGTAAGTGACACAGCACTCAGGGCAAACCCATGTGTCTCTCTATGCTAACGTAAGCTTTTTATTTATACATGATAAGTGGTATAGCTTACCGCAACAATTCACCATACACTGAATGTACTCCTCACCGACTGCGAGTTCACACCGACAACCGTTACAGATTAACTCCACACTATCGTCTCTTCGCATTGCCATCATGATGTCGTCCTAATCTGCACCAAATTAACGTTCAAGTTAGCACACCATTAAATAATCGTCCGGTGTAGCACTTTGAGAAGCATGCAGCCGATGTTGACGGCAGCGATGACGTAAGCGCACGCTCGTCCTAATAGTCGTTCAATTTCGTCGCTAGCGCAGAGCGATTAGTAGTCCAGTGGTGAGGACAGCGGATATTCAATCCGGCGACGCGGGTTCGATCCCGGGGGACTTGCAAAAAACTGTCGTCTCTCTCTAAGTACGCCCACCAGGCGGAGTCACCCCGTAACAGCTCCACAAGTGAGACAAGGAATTAAAATTCACTCTTTCGACCAATCACAAATTAAGTTAAGGAATAAATATGCGCAGATTTACTGCAGGCAACAAACGTCCGTTCCGACCAACTCCGGCAGATAGATAGTATTCTCGCTGTATTTTGCATCATTTTTCAAGCACTATTGAATTCTCACGGATCCTTGGAGTTTCATGTCCACCGATTGCATCATGATAATGATAATGATAATCTTTATTGGTAGCATAATTTTTTCAAACCAACGGGTGGATAATATGCCCCTCTACTTCTCTATCCTTCACCTTCTCCTATACTTCTGTAGCCTTCAACTTGGTCGTCAAGCATCAGCTTTTCCAAATTATTAATAAATAGATTAGGCTATTTTCTTTTCACCACACTCGCTCGTAAAGGGTCTTATTGTAAACAGGCATAATAGAGCAGTAATAGTCGATTTACCTCCAACGGGAGTTATGGATTTTCATAATTCCCTCGGGGGTTATGAGTTTGTGTGAGATCTGATTAGTTCTAAAAATCTAGTTGGCCGTGCTCCACAAGAATACTACTGTGATTGGTTGCAATATTGAAGCTACGTGCTCCTCTCGCAAGGACGCACCAGCGATCATGCAGTGATATTGGAGGTCAAGTTGTCGTTTTGGTCAATTTGAATTGGTGCTGGAGTTATTTATTTCCTCGCAAATATGATGAACAACATTGTGATTAACTCGGGCGTAAGTATATTGCAATTTCCGCTTACGCCCCTCGTTAAACAATGTACTATAATTTAACCAATGTTCTTTTGTGGTATAGATCAGTGTAGTGTAGTGTACTCACGCGTAGAACGGCGCCTGTATGTGCTGGTCGGGCGAGTGCGAGTGGTCGGCCAGGGCGCGCGTGACGTCGGCCGCCGCGACGCCGAAGGGCCGCCGCAGCCCGCCGCCGCCGCCGGCCCCGCCCGCCGGCGGCTGCCCGGCCAATGATCTTCTGTAAAACCAACATCAATTAGCGAATATACTCAAACTAAACACTCCAAACATAAATGTATACTAGTAATTTTTAATAACAATATAATTTATCCAAAAAAGCGACTCGAATTTTATTTATTTATTGCATCATGTTGTTTACATAAAAATCTTATCAATACATTGAAATCCAAAACATGAACCCTATTACGGCACAACAATGTTATCTTACAGCTAACAACAACAGTTTAATAAATTACATATTTTCAATAATTAATTTATTCCGACATATACTAACACAAAATTTAAGTCTACTTGTTTTGTACTTGCTATGCCACAATTTCTGGTTTCCGTGACCCAATGCTTGGTTACCTACAGAAAATACCGAAATCAGCATATGCCATCATCATCATCATGTCAGCCGAAAGACGTCCACTGCTGGACATAGGCCTCCCCTAAAGACTTCCACAATGACTGGTCCTGCGCCACCCGCATCTAGCGGACACCCGCGACCCTTATCAGGTCATCAGTCCACCGTGTGGGGGGCCTGCCCACGCTACGCCTTCCGGTACGTGGTCGCCACTCGAGAACCCAGCATATGCGTGCCTATCAAATTCGAGGACTTCCCTAAAATCGGTAAAAAATCACAATAAAAGCCAGCGAGTGATTACAACTCACTATACAAATTCATATAGACAAGTGTAACATCACAAAATTGGATAATTTTACCTGTAATCAACGTTCTCGGGAGCCATGGAGCCTATCCGTACTACATGGCAGACTAGGAATGTTTTCTCTCGTTTGATCTCACTTCCAAGATCCTGAAAAGAAAATGAATTTGGTTATAACTGTTATGATATAACATGTAAAACTGTTATACAATACTTAAAAATGATGATCTTCGCTTTACTATCACAAATCTAAAGCATTTGACCACCACAAACAGATTTTTACCTCTATTAAACAATTCTACTCATATTTTTTGCCCAGTTTAGCTACGCAAGAGCCATCAACTATTTGAGGACTATTACTCCACTTCAACTGCGTTCTTAGGTCGATTAACTTTTTCTTGTTATCATTTTGTACCATTAATCCGCGGGTGCCAAATATTCTAAAATATATAATACAAAATGAACTCCTAGCATTCTTAGTAAAAGGATTAAATGGGTTCGTCATTTCATTGTACATAAATACCTGTTTGGTATTTTTAAATTGTATAAAATCATAGATTTAATAGTCGGCCTCTTTAGCCTAGTTGGTAGTGTCATTGCCTCCGAAACTAGAGGTCCTGGGTTCAATTCCCGGTAAGGGCATTTGTTTCTGTGGTGAGCAGAGACATTTGCCCCTGAGACTTGGATGTTTTCTATGTATTTAAGTATATATCTATTAAATATATCGTCGTCTAGTACCCTTAACACAAGCCTTATTGAGCTTACTGTGGGACTAGTTCGATTTGTGTAAAAAATGTCCCCTAATATTTATTTATTTATTATTATTATTTAAGTTTCTCAGGAGATGTAACAATGGCTATGGACAGTTGAATTGCCCTTTTGCTCGAAACGTGTCCAGTATCAGACTATCTGTCAACATTCGTTGGGCTACTAGTGTCGGCGGTTACAAAGTCAATCCTGACACCTGTCAATTCCATACAGTTTACTTTTAGGTTATAACATCTATGGAAATGACAGGTGTCAGGATTGACTTCGTAACCGCCGACCACTATGCATCATAAAGTAGTGCTACTCACAGTGAAGACGACCTGTCCCGTGGACATGTTGGGACTGGGCCACCGCAGCATGAGGTGCTCGGTGAGCTTGTTGCCGCTGGAGTCGTGCAGCGCCAGCAGTAGTTCCGCCGAGTCTGTCATGCGACACACGAAGTTGTGCACGCGCACGGCCACTGTGTAACTCCGCGCCGAGGGGTGTGTGGTGGGGGGAGGCGTGGCTGGTGTTGTTTCCTGGATTACAGAAAGGATCCTCTTGAGATAACAGTTCTCTGCCCCTTGATTTGGGAGCTTCAAAAATAATCGTTACCTAGACACTAAGCAATACGCGAAATATTTTTTGTTATATACTACATCAGAGACAAATAAGCGTACGGGCCGCCGCGGTCACCGCTGCCAATGGACGTTTGCGACTTCAAGGATGTCACATTTACGTTGCCGGCTGTTTAAAAATATATAAGTACACTCCATTCTTGTAGAACCCCAAACTGTAGTCCCTCGGCAAAACCTCGGCAGGGAGCCCATTCCACAACTCGCGACCATTTATGTTCTAGGGTACCTAAAGTTTATGACGTGCCTCAGGTGGCATGACTCATTGAGTTAAGAAATTTGAGAAAATCACGTTTTCATATTGAAAGGAGACAGATGTTACCATCAGACCTTCGTTACTTCCTTGTTGGCTCTATACTGAAAAATTCAGTTCTTATTCAATTATATTCAGGCTGGTTTTCTGTTATTATACCTACACTTTTCTCTATAAATATCTGTAAAATTGTCTTTTTTCAATAGGGATAATACAACATACTCAGAAAGACTCTTGAATAAGATCGTCCACCAGTTATCTTTCCAATTTGTAAAATCCGAGTCCGGAACATAAAAATCGAAGTACAAGTAATGAGAATAAAGAATCTCACCATGTTTTTGTCGATTTTAGCGTTGGTTTCGTCGTGCAATGCGTTTAGTTTGTAGGTGGACATCTGTAGGGGGTTGACTAGTTGCCCGTTCGCGTTTCTGACTGCTAGCTCCATATCTAACGCTCTGTGGACAAAATATAGTTATAATAAGACTATCAGCTCAACTCCAGTAATAAATTATCACCTTCATGCCTTGGATGGGACAAATCAAGAGATTGTCGTATAACCTAACGCGCTGTGGACAAAATATACTGTGATTAGTGTGGCTTATGAGGGTCATCCACCTACCCAAAGAAAGAGAGATCATGATAGTTACGGCAGTTCTGTAAGACATTACAATTACATAATAAACATGGCCAACACCGAACGCCTGACGCCAACAGCAGGTGACTTCAGAGATTTTGAAGCTAACAGCAGGATTTTTCTCACCTTGAATCTTCATTTCAAATCAGGCCGTGGCGAAGAAAATGACGCGAGTGTTTTTTTTTTGTTACTTTTCTGCCTTAGATGTTAGACTCTCCAAAGATTTTAAAATCAAGTTGATGGTATATACTCGTGGAACAATGGACCCTGTACCTAAATTGGGTAATTATGTGGAAATCAGTACCTGTTGTCCATGGTCATAGTGCTTAAAAGCAGTAGAAAAACTGCGTTGCACTATGAGCCCTTAAAACTCGACCTTAAAGACCATGAATCGAAAATCTTGCAGCAATATAATAATATATAATATAATAATATTGGGGGACAATCTTACACAAATCGACCTAGTCCCAAACTAAGCAAAGCTTGTACTATGGGTACTAGACGACGATATACATACTTATATAGATAAATACATACTTAAATACATAGAATACATCCAAGACCCAAGAACAAATATCCGTGAAAAATGCACAAATAAATGCCCTGGCCGGGATTCGAACCCGGGACCTCTAGCTTCGGAGGCAGAGTCACTACCAACTAGGCTAAATGGCCACTTCATAGCATGGTGAAAGAGACCACTGAAGGTTTTCAAAGTATTTTGTGTGTGTTGTGTGTATCATGTGGGTTTGATGCAGTTGTCCATAACCTGTCTAGGCAAGTCGTTACCTGATGACCTTGTCGATGGTCAAGAGGCACGTCCTGGTTACACAACTTGTATGCTGATTATCTCAATTATCTTGAAGTGAGAGCCTTCCCACCGTTGTCTCTTACAGATCTTGAAGATGTCATGGGATGATGTTGGCCAGGGCTTGGCTAGACAAGTCGATACCTATTGTCTGCTTCTTAACTCAATGATCTTGAAGCAAGATCTTCCAACAGTTGTCTTTTGATCTTGAAAATTTGTTGGTACGCAGTTGCCCAGTATCTGTCTAGACAAGTTGTTACCTGTTTCCCTTGTCTGCTGCCTTGATAATCTTGAAACGAGAGAAGCGGGAGTCTCTTTCACGCTTAATCTTCAAAAGCATAACACTCTTGAAGAGGCCCACGACCTGTCTAGACAACCTTAACTACCAGAGACCACTGTAAACTTTCAAGGTATATTTAAGGCTTGGGGACTTAATGCAGTTGCCAATGATACCTATTGCCCTTGTCGATGGTGAAGATGGCGCTCCGGGTGATACAACTTATATGCTGATTACCTCAATGATCTTGATGTGAGAGTCTTACAAAAGTTCTCTTATAGGATCTTGAAGATTTGTTGGTTCACAGTGTCCCAGGACTTGTTGTACACTTGACAAGTGGTTACCTGTTCCCCTTGTCGATGGTGAAGACGGCGGTCCGGGCGACGCGGCGCAGCTGGTCGAGCGGCAGCGCGCCCGACGCGGCCTGCGCGCGCAGCTCCAGCAGCGCGCGCATGCTCACCTCCATGAACTTGAAGCGGTCATCGCAAGTCTGAAACGATGGCTTCCGTCAGGAGTTTGTTCTGCAAGCCTCTATAGGCCGGGAAGATTGTCTGCCGTGGGTGTTAGAGACGGCTGAACGAAGCGAAGCCTTCTAGTCATACGAAAGACAATACGTCGTCTCATAGAAAATATATTTTTTTAATCTTAGTCCCTGTTGTTTCGGAGATAGGGGGTCAATTTTCGTATATTTTCTATAATAACTTCCAAACTATTTATCTCATATTTAAAACAAAATAGCTATTTACGATACAAGGGTTGTAAAACAAAGAAAGGTTGATATCGCAGATGTCTGAGGCCCGCGCCGCAGGCGAGGGTCATAAATATGCGAGAGAGGGCTTTCTGTTTTACGAACCGTGTTTTGTACACAATTTTACGTCACCACTTGGCCATAAAGTGGGTTTTTCCGGACGCGCAGCGTGCGCAAAAATGTGCTTTTTGGCAAGGTGTGGTGTAAAAATATTTGTGATGCTCACAACAAGCCCTTTTATTTGACATGTGACATGATATAGTTTGGAAACTTTTTTGAAATTTTCTCATTTAGCATGTCTCTCTTAATCTGAAACTTTATTAGTCAAATGTCAGAATGAAGACTGGTGGTGGCATTTTCTAAGGTCTATTCGTATTCAAAATTTAGCCGATAGGAAAGCATTAATCACTACATCTACTCGTATACCTTAAATCGTCATAGCAAAGGACAAGGAGTCAAGTCCTTTGGATGACGTGATCACTTCTAACGTACAAGTTGAACAGGCTCAATAGAAAAATACTTTAAAATCTTCTCGGATGAAAAGTTAATCCTTTATATGGAATCACACTTACTATGTACAGTTTCTTCCAATGCTGCAGCCAGTCTCTTAATGTGAGGGCTATGTCGTGAACAACGCCCGAGCCTCCAGCCGAAGCCACTACTGTATCCCCGAATCTAGAACAAAGATTAGTCATTTATTAAAACAAAACCACCACCAGCACCAGCAACAGCAGCAGCAGCGAGCAACATTTTAGGCCTTGTCATCGCTTTCCATCAGGTGATACTAAGGCCAATAGCTGGTCTATCATAAAAAAATAAATAAATAAAAGAAAAAAACAAATGAAGTAAAATAATAATAATAATGTCACATGAAAAAATACACGGCAGTACCACACAGCTTCTGGACATATTTATAAATAAATGGTTCTGTGACAACAGGCTCAGGTCACAGCATATGGTGCGACCTTGTAGGTCAATTTGCATAACCCACTGGAGCAGAATTCAATCGTGTATTTCTTGAAACTGCTTTTTTTTCAACAGTACGAGCTAGCACAAGCTGAATTGACTTGCCTTTTGATCTATACCACAATAGCATCGTAGATTAGGTAAAGTAAATATTACCGTTAGACAAGCATGAAAATCTATATTAATAATTTCGTGCAGGGGTACGGTAGACCCGAACGAGACCTGTCTCAAATTGAAGAACGTATAAAAATAACGATTTTTGAGTTGAACATATGTATCCGCAAAATTCGGATTGTCGCGTATTTTGCATTTAAAAGTGTTAATTTTATGACGAAAGATCGGCCATATTAAATTCGTTGGTTGACAGCGTCGGGTTGGGTACGTTCGGAAATTGTTAACTATGTTTGCGTCCGGTGTGTTGGCCAGGTTGCTGGGCTGCGTTCTGGGTGATGGGCCATCATCGCCCATTGTGTGGATTCAGCTAGCCGCGTCTGCAGCGTTTTGTTTTTGTAGTTTTCAAGCGTTCTATACACCTATCAGCCTAGATAGCACGATAACTTATACCGTCACGTTATATGGGTGAAATGTATTAAAACGTCACCTAAAATGTAACGGTATAATCTATCGTGCTAGCTAGGCTGATTATCACAACAACCGCCTTCAAAGCGAATGTATTGGGCCTGTTACATGGTTATTAGTATCACGTGATACATTCATATCACGATAAGTATCACGTGAATATTGAAGTAGAATCCATACAAATTTGAAAACTGCTATAATATTGACACCCCAGTATTGTGATAATATTAATCGTGTAAAGGACACCACTTGAATGTTTGCTGAGTTTGTCCGCCATCTTAAAGCTGCGCCTCTATTTTGTTGTGACAAACTACTAGGTGACTTATGGCTTTTAAACGTCTAGCAAAATTCTATCCCTATCTCGCTCTATCTTATAACTTAGTGGTACTGGGGGTCTACTCCGAAATTCGAAATCCGAACTTCGTATGGTGCCGTCCCTTTCACTCATATAGTCTATGACAGGAGAGTGAAAGGGACGGCACCATACAAAGTTAGGATTTTGAATTTCGGAGTAGACCCCCAGCTCATGCCGTTCGCCGCGCTCGGACGTTAGAGGCGCCACCGCGAACCGAAAACGAAGTATCTGCCTCTCTCTCGCACATGTATATTCGAACGACAGAGAGGATGATAGTTCGTTTTTGGTTCGCGGTAGGCCCTCAGGCGTCAACTTTAAAACGAATAGGGTATTTTACTATAAGAGAAATAAAATTCAAAATGTAATAAAAACCAGCCGAGTGCGTCGGAGTCGCACACTGAGGGTTCCTTACAACTAAAAAACAAATGTGATTTATCAATATATTGATATTTTTGGTAAAATATACTTCATAATAAACATTATCTTATCACCTAATTTCAAGTTCATAGGTCGATGGGAAGTTAAAAATTATATGTGTGACAGACAACACACGGAATGTTCTTTGACTTTCTTCGACCGTCCGCCGCGCTCGGACTAAAGTGCTACCAACCGAAAACTAAATATATATGCCTCTCTGTCGCACTTGCATATTCGAGCGCGGAGAGGGAAATACTTCGTTTTAAGATCGCGGTAGGCCCTCTGGTCTGACGGCTCCTATTCCTGGATGGTGCGCGTATCGGAATGTGAAATACCTTTGGCAAAACGGAACAAGTTGTTAAATAGCTTCCATTAATTGGAGAAAATATTACCAACTGTTATTATTATCACGCGAAACACTGAATATTGAAGCAACATCCATAGGGGCCTGTTACATGGTTATTATTATCACGCGATATACTCATATCACGATCCGTATCACGTGCAATGAATATTGAAGAAAAATCCATACGATTTTGAAAACCACGATAATATTGACACACCAGTATTGTGATAATATTAAGCGTTTAACAGACCCCATACAATTTTAAAAATCACGATTATATTGACACATAATATTGAGTGTAAAGAAGCTTAATAGAATTTGGCGGAGAATAGAGAGCTGCTACCGCGAAACGAAAACGAACGAACATCGTGTATCCCTCTGTGTCGCTCGATTTTGCAAGTTCGACAGAGAGGGAGATACACGAACTTCATTTGTTTTCGTTCGCGTTAGCAGCTCTGACTTCTCACCAAAAATACTGACTGGCACATCAATATTTAACAATTGCACATCTGAACTGAATTTTAATGAACGATTAGTATTTTGAAACGCTAGCTATACAAATCAGTACTGATAACGGTGTAATTTTTTTTATGTGCCTTTAAATACTACCCTTATAAAAATGCTTAGGATTAACTTGCAAAGATACTAGCCTTTGCCCGTGACGTCGTCAGCGTAATCTTTTACTCCCTATTCCATATGTTAATCCAGACTACAGACTATATTTCTATACAAAGTTTCATCATAATCCGTTGTTGTAATGTTTTTATTTTATAAATTTTTGTACACTATTTCTTTCTTCGTTTGCATAACTGTCACGAAAAAATGTTTACTTTATTTCTTACTTATTTATTTCACCCGAGCGAAGCCGGGCTTTCATCTAGTATTAATAAAAAAACTCACTGCTAATCTATTAGAATACTAATCGATTAGCAGTGAATTCTCAAAAAAAGTTAAACATAATTATATACATCTATGTTTGCAAGTAATAGGTAATACACATAATAACAACATTATCACATCTTAATGTTATCGCAAACAATTAAACTATTAACCCTAGAATCGTGATTAATTCCCGACCTAAAATTTGTCACTCAATTGCCGATAGCAAGAAGAGGGCACTGGGGCATCTATTTAAAAGGAGATAAGTCAAACAATTACTGAGACAACACGAGTATGCCTATTGTCTAGTATAAACTATGTGTATGTGTTGTCGAATAGTATACAATACAATACTCTTTAGCCCTTAAATCGATATCGGGTAAAATACTAGACATCCGAATTACAAAAATCTACACCAAAAATTAAAAAACTCTAACGATTTTTAAGCAGCTGATGTGAAGTGAATAATATTATTCTTCTACAAAAAAAATGCGGTGAACCCGCGGAAACGTTAGTTTGTGGGCAGTCACCGTCGAGATGCAGAGGGGGAAGGACGCGTCGCGCGGACTCTCGGTAAGTTATTTTTATTTCATAATTTCGTATAGTAAAGCTATGTGATACTTGCACGTGTATATGACTAATACTTGAAGTAAATATTTATTAGTACTGGACGTTTCAAATACGTTTTATCAACGAGTTAAATGTTTGCAAACTCGAACGTCTAGTATTTTTCCCATTGCCAACCACGCGGTGTTTCAACCTGTTGTTACTATGTCTAGTATTTTTCCCATTGCCAACTACGTGGTGTTTGAACTTGTTGTTACTATGTCCAGTATTTTACCCGTTGTCAATGTTGCCGTGTTTTAATAAACTACTGTAATGACGAGTAAAAATACACTTAAATGCACAGTAAATGGGTCACTCTCTATGTAACAACCAATTTAAAGTGACCTATTTTTATTTTTCTTGAGAGTATATTTTGCCAATAATCACTGTTCTAATAATAAAAGACTTTCTGCATTACAATGATAAATGAGGTACTTTTTAGGGTTCCGTACCCAAAAGTTAAAACGGGACCCTATTACTGCTGTCCGTCCGTCTGGCTGTCTGTTCGTCTATAACCAGGCTATATCTAATGAACCGTGATATTTAAACAGTTGAAATTATCATAAATGATGTATTATTGTTGCCGCTTTAACAATAAATACTAAAAACAGAATAAAATAAATATTTAAGGGGGCTCCCATACCCACTACCATTACCATTTTGCCTTTTTATAGATAAAGGTACCAAACGCTTCGTGCGGGAGTCCGACTCGCACTTAGCCGGTTTTATTATTCATTTAGAGCAGTCTTATATGTCAAAGAGTGGTAAGTTCTTTATAATATATAGTACTGATGCAACTGCGTGGTTTCAGGTCCTCCAAAAGTTTTCTAGAGGCCGAAAACTTGTTGGATTGGTTCCACGAGTCAATGCACAGTCGGATGCGGAAAGCTCTAGTTCAGATGAAGAAGATGTTGCTCAGCTTAGAAGAAATAGTACGTCTTCAGATGCTCCGAGTATTGATTCTTCGCTGGAGCGACTGAATTTACTTGGAGACGATTCTGACGAGGAGATAAACACAAGTCAATCTGAAGAAACTTTTGTTTCTCGTATAATGAAAGATGTCGCAGTTGATGGTGAAGTAAGTTATGAGAATATACCTAGTCTGACATCCATTCCGTCATTAGAATCAGCTAACGGTCATCAGTTTGAGCCTGATATAACTTCGTCTGCCGTGCCATCACCTTCACTGCTATCACCTTCCAAGTCTGCAGAGTTCTTGTTTACCGTGCCATCACCTGCTGAGTCTTTGCCTGCCGAGCCAACACCTGCAGAGCCTGCTGTACTTTCTGCTTTATCGATAGTCCCTAAAATAAGATATAAAGGAAAAGCGCATGAAACCAATATCGCCCTACTATCACCCGCAGAGCTTTTACCTGCCATGTCTTCATCTACTCTCCCTTCACCGGTCGTGAGAAAATCTCAAAGATATGCTGATTATTCTAACGCCAATAATAACTTGTCTTCACCTGCGGCACCGTCATATTCTACGCCTTCGCCTTCCGTGAGAAAATCTCAAAGAAACGCAAGTAGTAATAACTTGCCTTCACTTGCGGCACCATCATATTCTGTGCCTTCGCCTGCCGTGCCGTCGTCATATTCTGTGTCTTCACCTGCCATGCCGTCAAGTTCTATGCCTTCGCCGGCTGTACAAGATACGGAAAAATTGCCAAGAAAAACAAGGTCTAAACGAAAAGCGAATACTACTTTCACTAATGAAAGTACCAGAAAGAAGAGCAAAGTAGTCGAACCTATAAACTACCAGTGGAAAAAAGGGAAATTAAAATCAAAGGCTGATATAGCAGAAGACGAATTTCTGTTCCCTGTGGATAAGTGCTCACCGTTAGATTACTTTGATAAATATTTCTCCAACGAAGTATGCAGTATATTGTCATGAACACAAACCTTTACGCAGTACAGTGCACTGGAAAATCTATTAATTTTACAGAAGAAGACCTGAAAGATTTTCTTTCTATTATGTTGATAATGGGTATAGTAGTTATGCCTGCATATACGGACTATTGGGCTACCAAAACAAGATACCCAGAAGTTGCTGATATTATGCCCTTAAAACGATTTGAGCAAATACGAAGATATATTCATTTCGTCGATAATTCGTGCCAAGATTCGGACCGATATTTTAAAGTACGACCGTTTGTCGAAAAGATTAGGCAAAACTGTCTAAAGACTGAAGAAGAGATACGTTACAGCGTTGATGAGATGACTATACCATATAAGGGTAATAAAGCTGGTAATCGAAAGCAATATAATACGATGAAACCTGACAAGTGGGGCTTTAAATGTATCGTACGTGCGGGGATGTCGGGAATAGTGTATGATTTTCTATTATATGGAGGTGATGACACATTTAGGTTCGTAAATTTTTCCGAAGACGAAGAACGTTTAACACTTGGAGCTAAAATGGTTATCGCACTCTCTAAAACCATTCTGACACCTGCCTGTGTTGTGTATTTTGATAATTATTTTGCTACTTTAGATCTTGGGAGACACCTACGAGATACTTACGGGATATTCAGCTTGGGTACCATCAGGCAAAATCGATTGAAAGGTTGTGCATTGTTACTCATGAATGACAAAGACATGAAAAAGAAAGGTAGGGGCACATTTAGCCAAGTGGTGGATAATGAACACAATCTAGCTGTCGTAAAATGGTCGCTTGAACCAGCCATCTCCGTTTCTATAGCGAAGAGTCTAAAGTTCTAAACCAACAAATCAAGAGACTCGTTAGATGGCTGGGTCAAGGGTCAAATACAGAAGGCGGTATTCCTGGACACGGCGCGGATAGTCCGGAGGTTCCTCTCTCTGTCGCCCTAACCACCGGTAGCTTAGGCTCGCCTCGCTGCCGGCGGCAACCTAGGTTAGGTTTTTTATAATGCTTTTATATTTTGTATCTATATTTTTATATTTCACTTATATACATTTATTGTAAAAAATCTAACTTAAGATAAAGAAATAAATAAGGCGAATAATAATAATATTAATACTAATAATAGTCAGGAGGTTCCTCTCTCTGTCACCCTAACCACCGGTAGCTTAGGCCCCGCCTCGCTGCCGGCGGACTTTTATAAATGTTTTGTAAAAAACCTAACTTAAGACAAAAATAAATAAGGTGAATAATAAATATTTTGACTTGAAATGCGGTTGTTTCATTTAAATATATATAGAAATAAAATAAATGTAAGTTTACTATAAACTTGGCAATGTCATAAATACTAGACGTACGAACTATCTACCAAAACTCTGCATAATCGACAGCGTCCAACATATTTGACACTTAATTTCTCGGAAACTACCAACAATGGATTTTTTTTATTATTTTCCTGATTTTAAACATCACATAAATATTCATAAAATCAATAAATTGATGTATATTCACATTTTTTTTCTCCCTGTCGATTTAAGGGTTAGGACACTGTACAGTACGGAATAGCAATAAGTAGAGGCAAACAAAAGCCGGCAAAGGCGGTAGAATATATTTGTGTTCTATGAGTAAACCAATTATTTTATACGGCTTTTCTACAGTTGCGTACGGTCGGCCTCAAAAGGGGCTGAACACCTTTGTACCGTGTCGCTTTAACGTCGTGTTTAAACTGTCTTACTAAATGTCCAACGAGTCATAGCGACTAAGTCCCTAAGTGTCCAGCTACTTATTAGGCCGACTGTACTACGGATTTTATACGGAGACACATCTATTTGCGATAAAAAATATTAAAATAAATGTAAATAGGATTATATTTAAAGTATCATCATCATCATCATGTCAGCCGAAAGACGTCCACTGCTGGACATAGGCCTCCCCTAAAGACTTCCACGATGACCGGTCCTGCGCCACCCGCATCCAGCGGACACCCGCGACCCTTACCAGGTCATCAGTCCACCGTGTGGGGGGCCTGCCCAAGCTACGCCTTCCGGTACGTGGTCGCCACTCGAGAACCTTTCCGCCCCAACGGCCATCGGTTCTACGTGCTATGTGTCCCGCCCACTGCAACTTAAGTTTAGCGATTCGATGAGCTATATCGGTCACTTTGGTTCTGCTGCGGATAACTTCATTCCTGATGCGATCACGCAGAGATACTCCCAGCATAGCCCTCTCCATCGCTCTTTGGGTGACTTTGAGCTTCCTTATGAGGCCCATAGTAAGCGACCACGTTTCAGTACCATATGTCATCACTGGCAACACACACTGGTCAAAGACTTTCGTCTTGAGACACTGCGGAATATTGGACGAAAAGATGTGCCGTAGCTTCCCGAACGCTGCCCAGTATATTCTACATACTACTGTGTTTTCTTTTTTTCTGTTTGTAACGTTTCATTTGTGTGAGGTGTGCAATAAAGAGTATTCGTATCGTATCGTATATTCTAATTAAAAACCCAACGGGAAATTTAAACCATTATTAAGGGTACATTACAAAGGGTATTCAAAAAAGTCATTTTCCAATGTCCTCATACTGCGATCGATCGCCAACCCGCTTACCAAACGTGGCGATTATGGCATTTACCCTCCATGAAATTGGGGGAGGTCTATGACCAGCAGTGGACATCTTTGGGCTGATATGGTGGTGACGGTGGATATTCCCTGTCTTACTCGTATGTTCACCACCTTATTCTAATAAGATGATTTTAATTGTGTAACAAAAAACCGATTGATGATGACAAAATATAACTAACTTAAAACTAAATTAGTATAAAAAATGTATTAACCTTTTCGCCGCCAGACGTCAAAGTAATTCGCCGTGCCCCTGACGCCACAACGGTAAAAAAATGATGTGTAAAGAAATAATGCCAATATAAAATTGTGCAGCTTCTCAGTAGTTTTTCTTTTAAAAAAATGTCGGCCAGTGCCGTCGTTGGCGTCGGGGTGACGATTTTACGTTGACGGCTATGGCCGACCGTGGCGTTCAAAAGGTAAAAAAAAAACAAACTGTCGAATAGTGGCAAGGTACCAAGAATGCTGGCAGCGTATATAGCGTATAACAGTATATATAGGTACCCATAATTTTCTTTCTTTCAATAATTTTCTCCCAAACTTGGTAAATATTCGTAGTTTGGTGTGCGTGAATAAAAAAGTCCACACAAAGGATAGACTTTGACTTGCAAAACCAGTTATTTCTTCCCTCAGGACTTAGAGGTGCGGAATCGATGTATCATTGGAGTTAGTAGTTTTTATGATCCTCAACCTTTTGATCGGCAGTTGGTTATTCCGTGAAATCTTGCTCTAGCATTTTAACAAAAGCTGTGCTAGACAGCGTGATCACTGCAATAGAGTTCTAAACGCATTGGCATAGGGTTGAAATTCGTCTTTTTGCAATTGCCTGACGATCAAGTGACATCTTATTGGCCCTTATTAAAAAGTATGCATGTGACTTTCTATTTCTTTTTTTTAGTATTGTCTACAACCTAAACGGTTTACTTGTGGGATTTTGACATTTTATTTATTATTTTTTATTTATTGTTACAATTTTATTTACACGGCAGCAGGTATCGTTGGATTTATCTCAATTGAGAGTATGATAGAGCAATTGATAGAATCAGGCGTTACTTTGCGGAAATCCATGACAAGCTTCTTGAACAATATTTCTTTGCTATTCCGCTAAAAACGTGTAGGTCTATTAGTCTCAATGTATCCACTTGCGTATTTTTGCATGCGGTCAATGCTCCCACCCTCCCTCCGCTCGCACAAACATGCAAATAAATACAAAAAACCACCACACAGAAACACAAAACCTCGACACACACACGACACGTTTTTAGCGGAATAGCAAAGAAATATTGTTCAAGAAGCATGATAGAGCGTAAGAATGAAAAAAAAAAAATACGCGATACTTGAATACATTTTTTTACCCCCGACACGGAACGCAAAATGGGGGTTTAATAAGTTGAACATGTGTATCTGTGTATGTGTGTCCGTGGCATCGTACCTCTTTTAAAGAAGATGAAACGATTTGTATCCATTTTTTTATTTGAAAGCAGGTTTTCCAGCAATGGTTCTTAGACATGTTTTTATCAAAATCGGTTCAACCGTTTTTGAGATATTTAATTGTAAAAAAAAAAAATTGTGGGACTATCTTACACAAATTGACCTAGTCCCAAATCCCTAGTCTTTCAAATAAAAAAAAAATGTTGGAGGTTTTTCAACTTTTTCAAGTTGTCAGTTATTAACTCCACTTGGCCTAAAATGTTAACGGAAACCTTAAGCAACTCGTGCATTGTCCATGGCTAAGCAGCTTTCCAAATTCAAAATTGATTCTTTTTATTCATTTTTTTTTTATTAAAGATGGGATTGCTCTTGGCCAGCATCTAGCCAGGGGGCAAAGATGAGGCCGACGATGAAGCGAGCTCACCCAGAAGATGCCTATTCACTCGTGCCTTAAAAAGGTCCAGGTTATATGAACTCGGAAATACAGACGCCGGCAGAGAATTCCAAACCTTAGAAGTGCGCATTATAAAAGAAGATGCAAAGCGCTTGGTTCGAATTAGAGGAATTTCGACCAGGTAAGGATGGTAGCCAGCCGTACGTCTGTATGTCCGATGGAAGAAGGGGGAAGGCGGTATGAGTTCATGGAGCTCCTGAGCACACTCACCGAAGTACAGTTGGTAGAAGACGCACAGACATGCTACTCTGCGTCGATGTGCTAAGCTCTGCAGCTTATTTCCCACTACCGTACTGCCGCCAATGAGCCTCCTGGCTCTGCGGTCCACCGAGTCGAGTGCGGCAAGTTGGTACTTAGCCGAGCCATCCCAAAGGTGACTACAATACTCCATGCAAGACCGGACTTGGGCTAGGATCGGAAGTGCTAACATACTAAACGTATAAAACAGTTGTTAAAATATAAAAGCGATTACAGTTGAACGACCTTTGATAGCGCGCGCCGAATGAATCATCGGGAGCTTTCGTAGTATTCGCATATTTGACGTAGTAGATATAATATATGTAAATATTTACTATGAATCAGTGTGAACTTGTGGAGGCATTATCAACAAAGAAAAGCGATTCTTTTCACCACGATTTTATCGTAAGTTATTGCGCTGAAATGATGTAAGATGACCTGCATATGTGTTGTGTTGTGTCTTGGTGTCGACACAACGAATCCTCATGTGACTAAAAGGTCGGCAACGCGCTTGTGATTCTAAATGGAATCGAAAATAAACGCGGAAGGTGAACGACCAGCGGTAGAAGCCCGTAGGGAAGGACTTTAGAATATGCGACACCGCGTTTAGGAATGATGGGGAGGGGTGCAGGGGGGAGGGTGAGGGGAGTCCATCGCCACCCTCCCCCGCGCGGAATGCTTGTTTTCCAAGATATTGACGCCACTTTTATCAATTGTAGGTTTATAGATGGAGAAAATGTGATATTGCAGTGACAGGTTGCTAGCCCATCGCCCACAACACACTTCCACCTGGTTCCCATAGTCGACTCTTACGACACCCAAGGGAAGAAACCCCTTTCTTCCCTTGGGTGTAGGTCGTGGTGCTATTCTAACCCTGCACCACACTGGGAACCACATTATAAATGGGTATAAATAAAAGCTCCGGACAAACTAACCTTAACCTTTTTTTTTTGGAAATCCATTATGGATCCCACCCGGTCTGGGAGAAACCGAGTGGGTATGTCCGACTCGCACAGACTAAAACCCCTGGGGTGTTCCCCAAATCGCATTTGGCCAGGGTCCCGGGAAAGCTATAGCACACATCCGGAACCCCGTCAGAAACTAACCTAACCATAACTTGGAAAAGTTGGAAAACCTCCGACATTTTTATTTCAAAGCTCAATATCTCTAAAACGGCTGAACAGATTTTCATGAAACATCAAAAAATAAAAATAAAAATAAAAAAATCAAAATCGATTATTGACAGAAACAAGTTGTTACACAGTATATCTATCAGACTCCAAACTAGGCTGAGCCTGTACTTTGGATGTCTGCGAGAGGGATTAACAATATTTTTTATCTTACTTACTAGTTATGATTACCGGACAGTCACATTAGAAAAAGAAGAAGAGTAAACTAGTTTATGGATGATGTTACTTAATTTCTATACAAAACTAAAGATATTGAGATATGAACGTCGAGTAGAAAGATTAAAATAAAAAAATAACTTATAACTTAACATCTAGCGAGCAGTCCGTGTTCGCATTTGCATTTGGTTTTCCTGTGTGTGGGTGTGTGGTGTGTGTGTGTGTGTGTGTGTGTGTGTGTGTGTGTGTGTGTGTGTGTGTGTGTGTGTGTGCGTGTGTGCGTGCGTGCGTGCGTGCGTGTGTGTGTGTGGGGGGGATATGTGTGTGTGTGTGTGTGTGTGTGAGAGAGAGAGAGAGATAGAGAGTGTGTGCGTGTTAGGGTGTGTGCATGCGTATGTGTTCTTGTGGTTCCTGCAAACATGGCTAAGAACACTCGGGATAAAACTATCTATGACACAAACTAAACGAAACACGGTTCATCCGTTTCAGAGCTACGATACCACAGACAGATATACACAGACAGACACGTTAAACTTATAACACCCTCTCTCTTTTTGCGACGGGGGTTAAAAAAACTAAACGTACTGACTGAAATACTAACTGTGCGAATACTCCATGAGAGTAGACGTCAAATAACAATACCGCTAAGAGCGAGATCATATAGTAATCTGAGTAAGAGGGACAGAGAGGGATATATCATTTGTGGTCCTTGTCATAGTTCCGCTTTCTTTATTTGCCTCAATGTCATAGAAACGTCAAGTCAAATAGTTTGAGGCAATTAAACGATTACCCCGCCCAAATTAAAAGAGATTGTTCATTGTAAGCCGCCAGACGTTTAAGACTAGTTCTCAATTAAGACTGCGCAGTACGTTCGGTTCTCCATACAAACGTATTTACGCTCTCATTTTAAAACGCCAGGCTAGAATAACATGAAACTTTGTATACACAATGGGATCCGGCATATCTAGGTCGGACCATAGTTTCTGTTGCTTGAAATTATAATGGAGAAAAAATACAGCGATTATTAAGGTTTTCATACAAGCCGTAAAAAACTCAAAAACCGCTGTATTTTTTTTCTTTTACAATTTCTAGCAACAGAAACTATGGTCCGACCTAGATATGCCGGATCCCATTGTGTATACAAATTTTCATGTTATTCTAGCATGGCGTTTTAAAATGAGAGGGTGACGTTTGTATGGAGAACCGAGCCAGACCGAGCGTACTGCGCCCTCTTAAGCTGCATAAGAGCTTTTCTATCCTCTTGGTGAAACTCGTATAGGATCTCTATAGAAATCCTGACTCTGAGTTCTGCTGGTTTATTATTTCTCATTATAAATTAGATGACAGTAATAGACTGATACGACTCGATGGCATTGGCTTCATTAATTGATCTTACTGCGAATCGGACGGCGATTATAACACGCGAATGAATAGTCAACTATCTGTAATTAATTAACAAGAATTACTTTCAGTTCAGTGGTAGCCCTGGTAGGTACACTGAAACGACCATAATTATTCGCTCATATTTGGTGAGATGACGATTCGGTGAGCTGAGCACGTAGTAAGATGAGAATATGATTTGGGGGTCTACTCCGAAATTCGAAATACGAACTTCGTATGGGGCCGTCCCTTTCACTCTCCTGTAATACACAATATGAGTGAAAGGGGCCTCATCTTTGCCCCCCGGCTAGATGCTGACCAAGAGCAATCCCATTTTTAATTAAAAGAAGGGACGGCACCATACGAAGTTCGGATTTCGAATTTTGGAGTAGACCAACAGGGGCGAACATATCATCTCCCTGCCCTTATCCCGCTTATGCAGGGTCGGCGCAACATGTTTTCTTGTTCCATTCCTCTCTATTATTCATCACTTCCGCGCTTACTCCTTTCTTTCTCATATCCTCTCTCACACAAACCATCCATCACTTTTTGGACCTTCCAATCGCTCTTCGCCCTTCGACATGCAACCCTAACATTGTTTTATCAATATGACATTCATCCCTCCTTATTACATGCCCATACCATGCTAACCTACTGCTCCTCATTTTTTCCGTCACAGGGGCCACTTTCAAACTTCCCCTTATATCATCATCATCATCATGTCAGCCGAAGGACGTCCACGGCTGGACATAGGCCTCCCCCAAAGACTTCCGCAATGACCGATCCTTCGCCACCCGCATTTAGCGGTTACCGACGACCCTTACCAGTACATCATTCCATCGTGTGGGGGGTCTGCCCACGCTGCGCCTTCCGGTACGTGGCCGCCACTCGAGAACCTTTCCACCCCAATGGCCATCGGTTCTACGTGCTATGTGCCCCGCCCACTGCCACTTAGCGTTCCCCTTGTATATATAGGTACTCATTTCTAAACCGATCTTATCTCGTTACTCCTCACACATCAGGTGCGAACATAGTAAGGTGAGAATTCGGTGAGATGAGAATGAGGGCTGCCGCGTAGGAATACGCCGCTAGAGGCGCTAGTGTAGCGTGAGGTCACCATAACCCCACTCCTCACTCCATCCACCCATGCACTATGCTACCTAGTGTCACATAGTGCGAAAGTGTGCGCTCCTTTTGTTAAATACTTTTAACTTTTATTTAATTTCGATCTGTGACTTCCTTTAATTGGCTATGTGTTGCTATTCAAGACTTTATCATGTTTTTGCAGCTGTTGGTACTCGTTATGTATAAATAAATAAATAACGTCAAATGTCACTGTTTGTGGGTGGGATAGGCGGGCTTATTTCTAATTAGAATAATGTTGTGAAAATGTTGCGATACCTGAGATTTAATTATGACAAAAGCATATTTAACAACTTAAAATAACCTAATATTTTTTTCCGTTACAAATAATGAAATCAACGTAAATACCTACTCGGAAAAAATCAAACTTCAGCTTATTTATGGCATATTATTATTTTTTATTCATGAAAAAAAAAAACTCAGTTTGACCATAGAAAATTTTGGCGTCATTAGGCACATTTCCCCACAAACTACATACTAACCGAACATTATTGACGACGAGACGACCTGTTTAGCCTAGTTGGTAGTGACTCTGCCTCTGAAGCTAGAGGTCCCGGGTTCGAATCCCGGCCAGGGCATTTATTTGTGCATTTTTCACGGATATTTGTTCTTGGGTCTTGGATGTTTTCTATGTATTTAAGTATGTATTTATCTATATAAGTATGTATATCGTCGTCTAGTACCCATAGTACAAGCTTTGCTTAGTTTGGGACTAGGTCGATTTGTGTAAGATTGTCCCCCGATATTATATATTATTATTATTATTGACATTTTTCAAATGTTGCTGATTGTACTATCAGTGAAGTATCGTATTATGAGGGTCAATGAATGAATGAATGTGCTTCGAGACATTTTTATCTTTCGTAAATTTGTCCTCTTTTTTCAGAATAAAACGGGACTACACAATGCTCGATACTTTTACGGTACGGTTTTATCGTATTAAATATGATTTAAATGCAAACTTTGTTTATACGCCCGTGATATCTAACAACAGTCTGAAAGGCCGGACCTTATTCCACAGTGGCGCCAACTGGTCAGCAGAAAAAGACTGGTGAGCAAACCATGTGATGGTTAGTAGATAATATGGTGACTTCGTGGTCGCTTACTATGGGCCTCATAAGAAGGCTCAAAGTCACCCAAAGGGCAATGGAGAGAGCTATGTTGGGAGTTTCTCTGCGTGATCGCATCAGGAATGAGGCCATCCGCAGCAGAACCAAAGTGACCGATATAGCCCTCCGAATCGCTAAACTTAAGTGGCAGTGGGCGGGGCACATAGCACGTAGAAGCGATGGCCGTTGGGGCGGAAAGGTTCTCGAGTGGCGACCACGTACCGGAAGGCGAAGCATGGGCAGGCCCCCCACACGGTGGACTGATAACCTGGTGAAGGTCGCGGGTGTCCGCTGGATGCGGGTGGCGCAGGACCGGTCATTGTGGAAGTCTTTGGGGGAGGCATATGTCCAGCAGTGGACGTCTTTCGGCATGATAATGGTGACGTGAGAATGTGTGGTAGTTGAGTATGTGCAGGCGATATTGACATTATTGCCCCCGAACCTACCAATTTAAACCTATATTGTGCCGAAGCTCACCTTTGGATGTCACACCCTTTCGCTCACGACTCTTCGGGAAGGCGCGACAAGGTCCCTGCCAAAGCTACTCATAGCCCATCACTTCCTTGGCAGTGAAACTGTCATCATGAACTACATTGATTACAATCAGCACTGTTGCTCCCGAATCCAATGACCATGACTAAAAGAGTCGCTCCCCCTACACACGATTTTATTATCTTCTAATATGTTTAGAATCTCATCTCTTGACCTCACACTGTCTAATTGCGACGTACGTATCCCTTCGGGAAAGCTCTGAAGGCGTCCCTGTGGAGGCGCGGCCCCAGCATACCAGTCTAAGGGTTGGTTAAGTCCAGTTGCCCACTCACTTGACAAAGGGGAGTCGAAGCTCCCTATCAATCGTTTTATACTGTGCTTATGTGCTGCTCACCTCTCGACCTTACTCTCTAAGCGCGACGTAGCCCTTCGGGAAAGCTCCGATGGCGTCCCTGCGGATACTTTGCCCCAGAACCAGTGCTCGGTCTCCCGCTCGCAGTGGACCAGTTCACTAACTTCTAGTGACAAGTGAGACCGGATCGTTCAATGGAACTATCACTACCAGCTTCATTGATGATATAAACTGTTGCCTCCCTATCAATAATCAATAATTATATACTGTGCTGCTCACCTCTCGACCTCACACTTTCTAAGCGCAACGTATAGCCCTTCGGGAAGGCTCCGACGGCGTCCCTGCGGAGAATGCGGCCCCAGAACCAGTGCTCGGTCTCCCGCTCGCAGTGGACCAGTTCACCAACTTCCAGTGACAAGTGAGACCGGATCGTCCAATGGAATTGTCACTACCAGCTTCATTGATGATAGAAACTGTTGCCTCCCTATCAATCATTATATACTGTGCTGCTCACCTCTCGACCTCACACTCTCTAAGCGCTACGTAGCTCTTCGGGAAGGCTCCGACGGCGTCCCTGCGGAGGCTGCGCCCCCAGTACCAGTGCTCGGTCTCCCGCTCGCAGTGGACCAGTTCACCAACTTCCAGTGACAAGTGGGGCGAAGGCCCGTTGTAGTTGTATATAGCTGGAACAAAACATATATCATTTAAAAAAAGTTACAGTTACAGAGAAATTTCTCTTTGGAGACGAATTTGTGGCAAAATACGTGTTGAGTGGGCTAGCTTCTGTATGGCGCCAGCGATAGAGAAGGTCCTTTTTCATATTATGTATTATGAACTAGCCTTCTTTTTAAACGACTGGGCAGAGGAAACCAAAAACTGAAAGCAATGGAAGAAGAGGGAGGGAAATATTAGGCTATATATAATTATGTATGTGAATTTGCAGTACCAAACGATTCGTTATTATAAATATAGAAATAATGGTCCTTAGCATCAAATCCAAACAATGATAGTGTTGTTTTTGGGTTCTTTGCCAATGGCCACCTTCCAAATTATAAAACGAAATAAGTTTGTTTATTTATTTAGCCGTATGGCATAACTTGCATTGCTTATTACCGATTCAAAAGATCTAAGAAAATTAATGTCTGCGTTACCAGTTACTGATATTATATTGATTTTGAGCCCAGTCTAACCGGAAAAAAGTTTGTAATGGATGTTTTTACGATTTAAATACATTTCATAAGTAGTTACTACTATAGAACGAAATTTATTAAAAAATTGACATTTATAGAAGGCAAATTAAGGAAAAAGAGCATTATTTACATTATTTACAAAATCTTGCCGATTCGAGAGTCATTTCAGTGCCTATTAGTAGCGGAGCTCCCATACAACATACAACACGATTCCCACCGGTTTTTATTTTTATTTTATTAAAGTTTGTAATGGATGTTTTTACGATTTAAATACATTTCATTATAAGTAGTTTCTATTGTACTATTGATGAACGAAATTTAGTAAAAAATAGATATTTATATAAGGCAAATTGAGGAAAAAGAGCATTATAATACATTATTTACAAAATCTTGTCGATTCGAGAGTCATTTCAGAGCCTATACTGCCCATTGTAAGATAAATACTTATCATATTATGCATACATTACCTAACATTTCAAACGTATCCACATTTTAGGAGCCCTATCCAAAACAGGAATCATTTTAAGGAAACCCAACCGTTAGCCACTCGATGTGATCATTAATCATATGCGATGACTTCTTAATGAGACAATGTCTTAATATTTCCTGTCATAGCAATGGCAGTCAGATTTGGCAGACAATAGTATATTGGCAAATTGCGGCCATAAAGGATATCTGATTTCGCACGCCTTTAGAATCAGTGAACTTTGAACACTTATCTTGAATAACATATAGGTAATTTTGTTTTTGTATACTTAGAAATTTTTTAGCCACTGTGGCAGGCCCGTGGCAGATGGCAGACGCTTTCGTAATACTAGTACATCGATAATTTCATCACGTTTTATAATTGCAAGGTTCAATACAGTAATATATTATTATCAAAAAAATATTCTCTTATAGCATCGACAAATATCCTCATCCTACATTGTCTTACGGGGTCCAATAAGTTCATATTAAGCAGAAATCAATTATTACTCAATATCTATACACTTTCGAGTAAACCGCGTTATAATAATCTCATTATTTAAAATCAGAAGCAGATATCGCTAACAAATACATAATTAATCACACTAACCAGCATAAATATAGCTCCAACACTAATGAATGCTAGTTAATTAATAAACCAGACTTAATTAAATTGTGTCTCAGGCCTCTACGAGAAGAATAAAATACCTAAAAACATGAATTCATAAGGCACGCGAACTGAATTTTTTAGTAGTACACGTTCGAGGTGCGAGGCAGATGCTCAGAGAACAAAAAAATATTAAATTGGATTAAGAAGTAACAATCTAGACAGTAACGATTTGAAATGTAAAAAAGTAGGCTTTCTACAAAATACCTATATATATACCTATGAAAGCAATAAAAACTGAAATACTGAAATACCCTGGGAATAATACTAACTTGGTATTATTGTAAAACAGGAAAAAGAATAATTAAAGCATTTCACGTCCATTCCTAATCGAGAAGAATTTAACGGTACTCCATAATGACAACAGCCGATTTTTTGATGTGACATTATCTATGCTTATGATCTTATGAAATAAACGTACACACGCTTAACAACATAGGGTTACTCAACAGTATTAATGTTACCAAAACAGGCGAAAAAAATATCGAATCCTTAAAGCTTGTCAGTTATCTATGCACGTCTTATTTTGGCAGATATTGGTGCTGGTGTCTGTAATTCATGCTTTTTCAGAAGCCAAGTAAACATAGTTATAAAGGTGGTCGAACCGTAGAATATTGAAAGAGACCTATTACACCATATGGCTCAATTAACATTTTATAATGACAGAATGGGGAATGCCTGAAAATTTTAAAAGTCCTTGATTATTTTTCTAATGGTAGGAATAACCGTAGCCATTAACAGAAAAAAGTTTCAGATTTTTCGGTTGTGCCATATATTTTGTAAAAATACAAACATTTTATATCAGGTCGCGTCTGCCCCGTATCGGACTACTAAGACATTTTTAAGTCCGTCAAGTATTAAAAAAAAAACATCTGCTTGAATCTGTGGTACGCAATGACATTGACAGTTCATCATAGGTTGGTCGTATGACTTGAACTGTCAATGTCATTGCGTACCACAGATTCAAGCAGGTTTTTTTTTCATTTAATGGCGACGGTTATTCCTACCATTACAAAAATAATCAAGGACTTTTAAAACTTTCAGACATTCCCTATTGGAATGGACATCAAAATGACACTTCACAGTGACACTTCACCACCTTCAACCCAGCTCTTTAGACACGTTCGAACTGAACTCAAATGTTGCAATTTAGACATTTTTTACAGGCACTAAACCGATCCAACTAAAATGCATCATCATCCTATAGCATTATCCCAGTACAGTTCGGACAGTTCCATCATGAAGGATGCTCGGGGTCCGATGCGTAATCCCAACTTAAATGCGATACAAAATTTAATTCAGTTTATTAATACCTACGTTCAACTACGTTATGTTCAACTCAAATGATCACCTTGAAGTAAGCAACATTTATATCTACACAAAAATAAAAAAGACACCTGTATACGGTTTGATGTCAGTGATAATGGAGTCTATAAAGGATATTTTTGGAGTTTGGTCCAAATATTTTTCAATGTTACCAACACAACACGTGTTACGTCACTGCGCACGACACTCAATTAGTATGTGAAAGACTTACATGAAACGAATCCGTCACAATCACAATGGGAGGAATGTGGTAGCGCGCCTAAATCGCGAGGGCTTCTGCGCATACAGCGCCGATCGCAGGCGCAGAGTTAGGAAGACTAACGGTACAGACTTGGCTAAACTTGTGTGACTTTACGATTCTCTGTTTCTCATGTTTGCGAAAGAAAACGTGATGTCTGGGCACTAACCCAGATGGCAAACGAGCTTAACAACTCATCATCCGCTTGCCCTTAAATCCCTTTGATTGGGGTTAACGCCACAGTTTTTTCTTCCATATATCTTTATCGCTTTTCATCTCATCACTCACAGTCCATCCAACTTTTCCTTGGCTTCCCCTTCTCTTACATCCCTCCAAATTCGTACCTAGTACTCTTCTTGTCACATAACTTACATTCCTCCGCATGCCGTGCCCATACCACCGTAGGCGATTACTCAACTTATCAACTATAGTTGTTACTTTCCAGCTGCCTCTTAAATACCCATTCCTTATCCGATCCTGCCAACTCGATCATAAAGAACGCCATAGGCGAAGCAGGCAAAGTTAATCATACACTCCAAGTCTGAATCACGCACGATCCTCAGTCACGGCCTCTCGGGAAACTGACCTATACCATACCTCAAAAATAACAGTAACATTATTTATAAGAAACCATGAATAAGGGGTCTCTGTGTCAGAGGAGTTATATTTACATTCAGGTTGAAACGATAAAAAGTTTTGGTGGCCGCTTGTGAATCTCTGAGCTTAGAGATCTGAGGATTCACATAATACTAATTGTGTCTGTTGTCATGTAAATTGGCTTTACGAATAAATGATTATGAATTACATGTAGAATGTAACTTTCTTCCACGGCGTGACATGACTCAACTGCTACTTCACAAAATGTAGTTCGTAAAAAGTAACACAAACATTCATCGCACTACTGCCATGCTTGCACTCACACACTCAGGGTCTATTTTATTTATTTATTTTATTTTATTAAAAATGGGATTGCTCTTGGCCAGCATCTAGCCAGGGGGCAAAGATGAGGCCGACGATGAAGCGAGCTCACCCAGAAGATGCCTATTCACTCGTGCCTTAAAAAGGTCTGATGCAAGGAGGTGTAAAGTGCGGACCAAGCCAACGGGGATTTCTCGCGGGACACAGTTCGTGACGTCTACACCGCTAGCAGACATCAATCACGGGCCTAAACTCTAATTTCATCAGTGATGGGACTAACAGTAGTTAAAAATGTGTTAATCATTATCATTTATCTGCCTGTGTCAGAACCTACAACAAATCCGTTCATTAAACAAAACGACAGCAATGAAAACACGTTACGCAATTAGCCCAAAAGAGACCCATTTCAAAACAAAAGCAGCCAAATTATATTTGCTCTGAACTAAAACCATTGTTTATGAGACTATTTCGTCTTTTATCGGGATATAGTTGCGGATATCCGGGTCGTTATGGTGTAATGGTGCTTTTTACACCCTGACGCCGTTACATGTGAATTAGAGTAGTAATGTAGAATAATTAGCCTTGACCTTGCTAAGGTGCGTAAAAGCATGTATCTGATGGCGACTGATTCTTTACATGCTCGTGACTAGATATCACAGATCAAAAGGAAAAAAAGAATCACATGTCACCACAGTAAGCGTGTGTAAGGTGTCAGGGCGGTTATTCTCGGTCATTTGACGTACGTATAGATCGTGAACCTGGGGGCCTACTCCGAACTTCGAAAATCGAACTTCGTGACGTGCCGTCCCTTACACTCTCGTGTTATTATATGACGGAAAGGGAGCACGATCCGAAGTTCGATTTTCGAAGTTCGGTGTAGGCCCTGCGGACGATTCTGATTAGTCTGACGGAGCGGCGCGAAGCGGGGCAGATGTGTTGAGACTTGAAGACCTTAACTTGCTTACTGGGGAATTAAAAAAAACCGCAAATTTATTTTTCACAATATTGACTTTTTGGGCTTATTGGACTCAGAATTAATAACGCTATCGACTCTAGGGAAAGTGTGCTCGGCTTGAGAACTTCTAACAGTCAAGTTGCCCACTCACTTGACAAAGGGGGGTCGAAGTTGCACCACGTCCGTAGGGAGTACCTACCGTTACCCTACACGTGACCCCTGGGTGGTGCTAATAGTGCAACAAAAACTGGCAACCGTACTGTCTTCTCGAAGTTCTCAAGGTTCGAAATGATTTCCATACGATAAATAAAAATAAATAATAAATAGGAAAAGTTTCCCCATAACAGTTTAGTTACTTTGAGTTCATTTATGTACAGCGGTAACAAAACCAACACTAAATTCATTATGTATATTTTGGGACACTTTTTACCCGACTGCGCCAGAAGGAGGGTTATGTTTTTCTAGAGTATGTATGTATGTATAATTGTTTGGCACGCTCTGCAGCCTGAACGGCTTGATGCATTTTAGCTTGAGAGGTGTCGTTAGATTCGTATGTCGATTGTGAGAGTGACACTGGGTATATAAAAAAAAAACCATATAAAACAAAATAGCGAATTTTTGGCGCCAAATTCCAAATTACACAGAAGCGCAGTCAGGTTTTTTAGTTTTGTAATTAATTAGAATCAATAGCTTTTGGGATTCCGAGGCGAATACCCCAAAAGCACCCAAAAGTCCATATTCTGAAAAAGCATTGAAATGCGCCATTTTTTTTTTAAATTCCCCGCTTAAAATTATTTGAATGCGTTTGTTTTTAATTCCCCCACTACTGCCGTGTCTAAGCCATATGTAAGCCAAAGTAACCTTATCCCATAGCACACATGAAAAACATTGAAATGCGCAATTTTTTTTGATATTCCCCTCTTAAAAAATATCGTTTTTTTTTTTAACTCCCCCAACCTGCCGTGTCTAAAACATATGTAACCCAAAGTAACATTATCCCATAGCGCACCTGACACAGGATACAGTAACGCGACCCGCTGATAAGCTATAGCCGCGACGCCCGGCTTATCTCGTCATGTTAAATATAATGTTATCGCATTATCGGAGTCTGTTGGTTGCAGTGTGATATAGAAAGTTAATAATGTCAATAAGGTTACTCTTTTACATAAAAACTACCGAACTGATATTGATTTTTTTTATCACGATAGAGGCAAAGGTCGGGACGGACGTGGTCGCGTACTATAAAAATAAATAAATAAAATAAAATGCATCTATTTCGGACTTCGTGACCCATAGATTGTTAGTATTACAAGAACTTAAATAACTATGGGCCTCATAAGAAGGCTCAATTCACCCAAATGCAGAAATGATGAGATTGAGAGCATTGGAGAAGATCATAGCCCTCATGCCGGGAGTCTGTCTGCTTGATCGCGTCAGGAATGATGGGTAAAAAAATACTTGAAAAAATCGTTGATGTTAAAGGCTTATACTACATTGTTTACAGTAAAATTAATTTACTGCGGCTTAATGCATTTTGAGCTTTAACTTGGCAGTTTTAAATATCAAACAGCTTTTATGGTATTGTAACATACTGCATAGAAAACTGCCAAGTTAAAGCTCAAAATGCATTAAATTAATTTTACTGTAAACTATGTAGTGCCGGACTTGGCACCATTTCAGAGAATCTACAGAACTTGGCACCCAATAAGATCTCAATTCGTTTGTCGGTGAAGACGAAATCCAAGCAACGCATATTCTTCATATTGAACTTGGCTCCCATTTTCACATGTTTTTGATGGGATATCATTACTTTTTGTCAATTTTCACCAAATGGTGCTTTTTAAGAGCGAATGCACTACGAGTAGTACTTTACAAAATACCCAAATCGCTATAGGTGCATCTTAAATATTTGAAGAGTTCCCTCGATTTCTCCAGGACCCTATGATCAGATTCTTACCTGATAACTATGGGACTACCCCTAAAGTATACCGTTTCAAACAAAAAAAGATTTTTTCAAATCGGTTAATAAATTACGGAGTTCTGAGGTAACTAGCATAAATAATAATAATAATACAGTTTTCTGTTTTTTTTCTGGTGTACACACACAATTACCAAGCTGCATGCCAAATTTCAGCTTTCTAGGTTACCTGGAAGTGGGTTAGGTTTTTGATTACTAGTCAGTCAGTCAGTGGTAAAAATGCCTTTTTTTTGGAATTAAATATCTCAATAACTATTAAATCTTTTTTTATGAAATTTGGGGTTCCAGTTGTTCTAAAGGATCTTAATACATGTACAAAATTTCATGTTTTTATTTTAGATAGATTTGGAGTTATTGGGGGGTCTAAAGTGGCTCCAAACGTTCGTGTAATATAACACACGGCTGCTGTCCGCCAGTTCCTGGGGTGAACTTGGCTGAACACGCTGCCGCGTGTCTAGATATATGTGTTAGCTTAGGTATTATTATCATTAATTAATTAATTAGATTTGTAAATATTTTCTATCTTTTGTATTAAGTAGAACAACATTTTAATAACAAGCTAGTTGTTATACCCTAACAGGGTCCATGAGAAACATTTTATTATTATTAAAAACCTGTATTACACCCTGGTTGCAATTTAATTACAATTCAGCCATTTTTTTTTAAAAAACAAAAATAATTTTCAGCACATTCAAAGTTTGGGCTCCTCCAGATACGATATGGCAGATTTTTTATTGTGTACAATATAACACAAATGATTCGTGATATCCTCATATCTAACCGTAAGAAAGCTATTTCCTCCTACCTTCCTATTGAAGTCGGTAAAATGAATAACCAATGTTTTGACTGCGGCATCTACTTCTACTAATAGTTTCGTTAAGCCGTTGATCCCGGCTGTTGTCTATGACAGCAGTCGTTAAGCCAAGTTAGAGGCCTTCGGGCGGCTTAGAACTTCTAACAGTCAAGTTGCCGCTCACTTGACAAAGGGGGGTCGAAGTTGCACCACGTCCGTATGGAGTATCCACCGTTACCCTACACTTGACCCTTGGGTGGTGATAAAAGTGCAACAAACTGGCAACCGTACTTGTCTTCTCGAAGATCTCACGGTTCGAAAATAAATGCCATACGATTATTATTATTACTACTAGTTTCGACAGAGTTCATATTAGTATGTGAATCTATTAGCACCGACATCCTAAACGACTCTAATTATCTCCCGAAATGTCTTCTCAGTTGCGTAAAATGGGTAAATATCAAACGTGTGTCTAACATCCACGATTTTATGCAACAGTTACATAATAAGGGTATTAAAATTCGAGTCACTGTAACAAAACGAACGTTGTGAGTTTTGTTATTGAAGGCTCGAGAATTTTAAGACCTAATTAGTAATTATATAAAGTTGCATACAATATTTTTTCTACGACGGCAAAATAATACGATTTAAATTAAAAATCGATATGGTGGCAGAATACGGTCATGGTAGTGTACCTCTTTAAAAAAAAAAAAAAAACAGGTGTATAACAATGTATGGAAATCCATTTTGATTCTCACACCAGTTATATAATGACTTGTCTATGGTATATTTACATTTTTAGGTATAAAAAGTTTTAATACTGCTGTCAGTCATCAGTCATTTAATTGTCAGAATTAAAGGTGGAGCAGAACAAAGTATTAATCATGCATCACAGTGTCCCTGGGTAGTGCTTTTTGCACACGGAATGCCATATCACAAGGAATTTTAAATGCAAAATGCGTTTTTAATTTGACCCATTATACTTAGAGCACCTTTTAAATTCCAACATCGGATGGAGATCAGGTGGTAAACAGGCTAATGAGGCCTGATGCCTATGTAGAGTCGGCCTCATAAGTAGCTGGACACTTTAGGACTTTGTCGCTTTCACCCGTTAGACATTTATAATGACAGCTTAAACATGACATTAAAGCGACAAGGTACAAAGGTGTTCAGCCCATTGTGAGACAGTACTCGAATATTCACAAAAAAACGGTTCCAGGTTTATCGAATAAGATGCAAAACCGGTCATCACGACGATCAAGAATCCGTTTAAGAATCCCTAGCTACGCTCGTGATTTAAAACTCTCATCTTTGTAATCCGCCCCTATTTTAAATTGCAACTCTTGACTAAAATTGCGCAGTGAAGGTTTGGTTCGGTTGTTGTAAGAATTACTATAGATAAGCTGTGAATGAATGAAGGAATCTTTATTCACAAAGAATATATGGTTATCTATAAGTAAGAAGATTTTGCCGGCCTGTTTAGCCTAGTTGGTAGTGACTCTGCCTCCGAAGCTAGAGGTCCCGGGTTCGAATCCCGGCCAGGGCATTTATTTGTGCATTTATCACGGATATTTTTGTTCTTGGGTCTTGGATGTTTTCTATGTATTTAAGTATGTATTTATCTATATAAGTATGTATATCGTCGTCTAGTACCCATAGTACAAGCTTTGGTTGTTTGGGACTAGGTCGATTTGTGTAAGATTGTCCCCCAATATTTATTTATTTAAGATGTACGGTCAGCCTCATAAGTAGCTGGACACTTTGGGACTTTGTCGCTTTCACCCGTTGTCGATTTAGTATGACAGTTCAAACATGACGTTAGAGCGACACGGTACACAGGTGTTAAGCCCCTTGTGAGGCCGGACATACGAGTACATACATAAGAACTGCATAGATGTGCATAGATATGTTCGTGATTCAATACGCTAATCTTCAGTCTAATCTTTTTTTTAATCTGTCTCTATTTTAAATTGACTAAATTCAGACTAAAATTTACTAAACGGAAGTGACGGTTCTCAATACGCTCAACTCAATACGCTCAGGGATCCATCTAAGAATCCCTAGCTACGCTCGTAATTCAATACGCGAATGTTTTAAATCTGTCCATAATTAAATTGACTAAACTATGCGTCAATGGAAGTGAAGATTCGCCTGTTTTCTTTATACAACGACGGTGGCAAACAAGCTTACGGCGTGCCTGACGGTCAGCAGATACCATCGCCTATGGACGCTTGCGACTCCAGAAAAATCACAAGCGTTGCCGACCCTTTATTGACTTGAGGTTCGTTCTGTTGACAGTTAGAGACATATGCAGGTGCCTCACTCTCACACAAATAATGGAAAAACCGACCAAGTGCGAGTCGGACTCGCGCACGAAGGGATCCGTACCATTATCTATAAAAACGGCAATAAATTCAGGTTTCTTGTATGGGAGCCCACTTAAATATTTATTTTATTCTGTTTTCTTTTTGTATTTGTTGTTATAGCGGCAACAGAAATGCATCATCTGTGAAAATTTCAACTGTCTAACTATCACGGTTCATGAGATACAGCCTGGTGACAGACAGACAGACAGACGGACGGACAGCGGAGTCTTGGTAATAGGGTTCCGTTTTTATCCTTTGGGTACGGAACCCTAAAAACGTGTACAGAAAGTGAAATAATGTCTGTTTTACAGTCTCCCACGCTAAAAGCGAAACATAACGTCATAAAATGTTTTGTCGAGTAATAAAACAATTGACGATGGCGTTTACACCGAAGTTCTGCGGGGAATACGCGATGAGTCGTAAGGAAGGTAATGGTTGGTGTTTAAGTATACAGGGTGGAAAAAATTTATGGGCCCTGGAGAGAAAATACCTTAAAACGTTGAGATAGCTCAATTTGCTGAAAGGAAACATTATTTTATTTCACCTATAGAATAAAACTGCATTCACAGATTTACGATACTAATTGTACAATTTATTTTTAAATTTGTGACCTCTCTTGTCTCCTAGTAGTTATTGGTACTTGATAGAAATAGGGTCGTTAGGCATCAATTAGCATCAAACATTTTTTTTGTCAAAAATATCAAAAAATCGTTCCGTTTTACCCTGTTTATATCGCTATAATAACGTTATAGCTATCTCTGTCTCGCAAACAGTCTCGCTCTTACGTGCGCTGTGACATGTCCGTCAAACTCGAGCACGTCATTGTCGCCACCGCCGCCATCTTAAACGATATTATAACGTTATTATAACATTATCATATAAGGTTATGATTTTCATTTTGTTATGATATGAAATATCGTTATGAGGAATATCGATTATGATTATAACGAAATTATAAACACTAACGAAATATATCGTTATAATATCGCTTATTTTCATAACGTTATAAAGGCCTGCATATAGTACGTAGCAGCCAAAGTGATCAAATATTTCGCCACACCATACAAAATCTATGGTGCTACGTACTATATGACGCTGACTGTATATAAAACTGATTGAACACTTGACAATATTTCGCTATCCTATGAGTCATTAGTAAGCCTTCAATTGACTAAATTGGTGTCCAATTGGCTAAAGAACGTAAAATAAGGCGTTCCCACGGTCTAATTACATACCATAATAACGAAAACTACACTCACGCTGGCAAGGTCCGAGAGACCCTAGGATTTCATATCAAATCACTGTACTTTACAAAAATACTGCATAGTATCACAATTTTCATGGTGAATCATTTTATGCGTTGGTTAACCTAGATATAACTTCTTATCCCAAACTGTTTCTGGTTTTGGTTTATCTTAAACTTCAATTCAGGATTGTGTTCTGTATTACTATAAGCAACCGAAGAACTATCATCGCAATACCACATAATTATACTCGTATTTGATAAAGTTGGCACTGAATATGCCTCCTTTTCAACGCTCTGTCAAATACAAAAGCTGTTACTGACACGTCATGACATTGGAATGTCAAACGCGAAGTTGAACCTGAGCCTACTTCGAAAATCGAACTTCATATCGTGCCGTCCCTTTCCGTCATATATTGTATAACACGAGAGTGGAACTGGCGGCACGACACGAAGTTCGATTTTCGGAATAGGCCCTCTGAACCTGAAATGCATGTAGGTTGATATCGCACTGCACGCCGTGACGGATATATCTGTCGTCGGCGTCCAAAACGTTAATTTAACGCGATCTCCCTATCGCTTTTGGAAATACAAGAGAGAATTAAACTGGTTAAGATTACTAAAAGTCCAGAAAACTCAAACGATAATTTACACCACCAATTCGTGTATTACAGTACATACCTAAGAGTATAATTAGATCTCAAGCGGAGCAAAATTCCCGCTAAAAACTCCACAAACTATTATCTCCAAAACTGGCAGCAAACCAACATAGTGCACACAATCTGCATGCACATTTATCTGCATGCACATTATGTGCAAACGGCAGCTGGTGCTATGCACATACCTATGCTAATTCTCGGTTCTCGCCAATTTTATCAGAGCTTATACCGGTTTATCTCAAGATAGTTTGCTTGTAGTTTCATTAAGCTTTGTGCATTTGTGTTTTATCCTCGTGACAATCTTTCAAGAGGAATGAAAACGGGTTGAGACACAGATATGCTGCGGCGACAGTTAATCCGCAGCTCCGCCTGCGTTTTGCAAAAGTATAGTTAAGAGAAAAAGTAGATGATCATTTTAGTACCTTGTCACTTTCACTACTTTGACGCATCCCAACTGTTGCAGTATTCAATCAATGGATCAAGAATATCGTACAATTTTGGTTAGTAGGGTATTATTAGTCAGTTCTGCCAGCAACTACAGCGTAGGATTAATTAGGTAATATTAAATTCACAAATCATAATTATGTATTCATATTTAAATAATTTTTAAGAAAAAAACCAACTTCAATGGGGGGGCCAGTGAAAGATTATTATACTTAGATGGTGCACTCTTAGATTCCATACAATAAAATAAAAATGGCTATAAGTAAGTTCCTCATGGAATTATGGAAAAACCTTGCTTGCTTGACAAACAAAACGAAGAGAACAAATCGCCAAACGTGAACTACGCGTCGTTGAAGAGTTCCTTTCTGATCATCATCAGCAGTTCCACTTCATCAAATGTCACTTTTATTAATGAAAATGCTTGATTAGTTCATGAAAATACTAAAATCACTATTTGTGTGCCTTTCACATTTGAGGAGTTCCCTCGATTCCTAATGGATCCCATCATCAGAACTCGAGCATGACAAAAATCAATCGTGAAAATAGAACTTGCTTAACAAACACAGCTAGAAGGACAAATTGCCAAACGTGAACTTTTCGTCGTTGAAGAGTTCTGTTCTGATCATCATCAGCAGTTCCACTTCATCAAATGTCACATTTTTGTATGATAATGCTCGATTTGTTGATAAAAACACAAATATCACTATATGTTTGCCTTTAAAATTTGAGGAGTTCCCTCAATTCCTCGTGGATCCCATCATCAGAACTGCGTTTTGACATAAACGGGACCAACTTGGATATATATATATACTTACAATCAAAAATAGAATTTTCCAAATCGGTTAAGAAATGACGGAGTTATGGAGTAACAAACATTAAAAAAAAAAAACACACAACCGAATTGATAACCTCCTCTTTTAAAATTTTGAAGTCGGTTAAAAATCGACGGGAAACCCTTGTCTAGTAACCATTGAAACATTTTTCTCTCAAATTTGAAGGTTTTTAAACTTATCAAGGGCATGGTTAATATGGTTATATAATTTTATGGCCATAGAAAATACGTTTGGTCTAAAAACCTTCAACTTTTGTGCAGGATGGAACAATTTAAGTGGATTCCTACTAGGCCTACTCTTATTGATGACTTCGTCATGCAATGGGAAATGTTGTGTAGAGTTTTTACTGGTCTCTAAAATATACAGACACACGACTCCAACAAAAAATAGCACTTTAAAAATTAATATCAGGACGGGTATGACGAACTAAGCGCAGCAAACGCCTTGGACTAACGTCTAAAACCCCAACGAGTGCCAGCTCGCATCTTGTCGAAGGGACGCCGCTGGATCGCAAAAACTGTATTGTTTTAACTTGTTTATTACTCTCCCACGCAAAGCACCCCCATTACCCTTAGGAGATGATTTCCGGGACTCAAATAACAGATGTTCCTCTGGGACTCAAATATCATACAGAACTTCCATAATAAGAATCAGTGATCTTTAAAATTAAATAAATCAATGGTGTAAGTAATTGACTTAATAATTTTTCGTCATGTGAAAATACATGGTTTGCCATTAATCATTCTTATGGAAAATATATCTCACTTAAATGACGTCCGCTTTGTTTAATTGTGCTCTGTAAACGAATGGTCCAATTTTGCATTACTTTTGTACACATTTGAGGCTCTATCTCTCGAATAACTCGACTAATGTTTTCTTTAAGTGCACTAGTTGTGCGTAAACTAATGATTTAACTTAGCCCGACAAAAAATAATCCAATAGTGTTAATTCACACGATCTTAGCGGTTACTCGATGTCTCTCAGTCAGCTGATTACACGTCCATTGAAATGCTCCTTCAATAGATCCATGGTCAATCGAGCTGTATGACATGTGGCACACGCTTTGATAATACAGTTTTATTATTTCTAAACGTTGGTGATCTGTATACCGCTCCACCGTGCTAGGTACCTTCTAGAAACCCAACGATTATCGGCTACGCCTTCAGTGGGGTGGTGCAGGATCGCAAATAGTATTGTTTAGGCTACCGTGTCTCGAAAAAAATGCAACGATTCTTTAAAATTATACAAAACCATTATATATATGGCTCTAGTGAAAAGGGGTACAAGTCCTATATAATTGTACGGCACTTGTACCCTTTTTCAATAGGGCCACAGCATTGGAGAAAGCCATAAATGCCAACAAAGTTAAATAACGGTCCATCTAAAGTATCTAAACAATAAAAGCTAGCCATATACCTACCGAATCCTACACCGGAGACGACGATGCAACGGGGCCACGCCGTTTCGTCGCCTAAATAGATATTGTATAAGCTTAAGTTTCATGGCGCATTGGGTTAACTGTAACTTGTAAGGCCATGTAAACATTTGTAAGAAATAAATAAATAATAAATATACGTCTGTATCAAACAAGTTAAAAATTTAAATACTATCTAAAGATAATAATGGAGTTTCATTCGTTCTTTTTCTTCAATACTTCCGCTATCCAAAAGTTTTCTGGCAACATCTCTTTAGCTGTAAAATCGCTTTGTAAGCGATATGCTAAGGATTACGAGTTAGTTTTGCGCCTTATTCGACTTTTCTTATGTCGGGAATTCGACACGATGCCTGATGGTAAGCCAACACCGCAGCCTATGGTCGCTCGTGACTTCATAGATACTGCACTGGACGCAGCATAATATATATTGCTTGCTCTAACGCTCTCAAAGACCCGCGTTGCGTCATTGAACGTTGATTTAGCGCCTAGCGAATCGTTTTTAGATTTTCAGCAAGGGTACTAACTTCAGGCTTTCCCCTTATATACTTATTCCTAATCCGCTCCATTCTTGTCACTCCACGCATCTTAACATTCTCATCTCTGTAACATGCAATCTCGTTTCATCTGTCATTCTTGCAGCTCAACATTCCAATCCATAAATGACAACAGGCCTTTTTTATGGTCTTATTGGCTATGTGCGAAGTAGGTGGTGGGGGTAAGCTAGGCGATCGTAGCGCACACCATGGCAGAAATGTGTACTTACCGGGGACAACCGTCAAATTTAATTTCACGTTTTCTATTGGTTTCTTAACGGTTTCCAACAATTCGTTTCGTTTGTATGTATTTATTTATTCTCTTACTTATTTCAGTAAAATTTCCAATACGGGGTCTTTCTCGTTTACTAAAGTAAATAAAATATTCATGTGTCATTATTTGACATCTCTGAGTTTTGACATTGTCTCGGGACCTTTGACGTTTGACGTTTCAGACGTGCACATAGCCAATAGGTTTTACCCTTCAATAGAAGGGGCATTAAGTAGTTTAAGAATTAACATTGTAATAAGCATACTTCTGGAAGAAAATGACTGACTGTCGAGTTTGCTTCGGCGTTTCTTCTCGGCAGTGGTCTTCTTTTTCAGAAACGCTAGTAGATTAAGACTTGTAAAAGTGCCATTGCGGCCTACTTGCAAAATAAAGTTCATTTACCTATTTATTATTTCATTCACATATTGTTGCCGAGACCTGTCGCCATCTCATCCACCCAGTGCTAATTCGATTTTTCACGTCACGTTCTAAAGTCCCATCAAACCGCCCGACTTCGAAAACTCTCTGTAATATTATACGGCAAAAAGCAGGCATCTCTTCGACGCCGACTGTAAAAACCGGCCAAGTGCGAGTCGGACTCGCGCACGAAGAGTTCCGTACCAGAAAAAAAAACGCCAACAACTACTCTGTTGTATGGGAGCCCCCCTTAATTATTATTATTATTTTGATTTTAGGATTTGTTGTTATAGCGGCAACAGAAATACATAATCTGTGAAAATTTCAATTGACAAAGAAGACGGACAGCGAAGTCTTAGTAATAGGGTCCCGTTTTTACCCTTTGGGTACGGAACCCTAAAAAGCGAACCGTTATGTAGGAAATATTAGCAAAAACAAGGAAACTCACGAAACGAGTAAATAGCTTATGTAAAACGTGTTGGATATTGTAGCACGCAACGTTTTTGTTATTAGATTTACATGAGAGGCGATATTAAGTGAGTTACGACCAACAGCGACATGATATACGGTTGGTAAAATTTTCTCTGAATATACATTATTGAAAAGAGAAGCTTACTGACCACAATTAAAACCAGAAGACAAAAAATGTTCGGTCACCTGCTACGACACGACCACTTCATCAGGAACATTATAGAAGGGAAAATAAAGGCCGAGGAAAAGTTATATGAACCAGACAAAGGAGGATGTAGAGGTCGTGTCGTACCAGGACGTCAAGAAACTAGCCTGGGACCGACAGAAATGGCGAAAACTGCATCACGATGCACCGACAAGAGCCCAGCTCTTAAGTGAATGATGATGATAGTTTATTTATTGAACGAGCAAGCAAAGCGTCTCCGTTTCAGGTTTAGACAAAAATTCTTTCGTATGTCTGTCCGTCCGGATGTTCTCCTCTACAGGTCGCATTTCACAACCGATTCTCGTGAAATTTTGTGAGCAAGTTCGATAATTATATAGAATTTTTTTTTTTCGAGTCAGTTTTTGGAAATTTTGAAATCTGAAAAAAAAGTTTTTTTCCTATTTATGTCCTCCTCTTCAGGTCGCATTTCTCAACCGATTCTCGTGAAATTTTGTGAGCAGGTTCTACAATTATATACATTTTTTTTGTCGGAGCCAGTTTCTGCAAATTTTGAAATTTGGAAAAAAAAAATTTTTTCGTATTTCTGGCCGGATGTTCTCCTCTACAGGTCGCATTTTACAACCGATTCTCGTAAAATTTTGTGAGCAGGTTCGATAATTATACAGAATTCTTTACAAGTCATTTTTTGAAAATTTTGAAATTTGAAAAAGAAAAATTTGCGTGGTCTACAGCTCACGGAACCACTAGTTTATCTATCGTACGGCAATCATTTCGAACCGTGAGATCTTCGAGAAGACAGTACGGTTGCCAGTTTTGTTGCACTTTAGCACCACCCAGGGTCACGTGTAGGGTAACGGTGGGTACTCCCTACGGACGTGGTGCAACTTCGACCGACCCTAATCAAGTGAGTGGGCAACTTGACTGTTAGAAGTTCTCAAGCCGCCCGAAGGCCTCTAACTTGCTTAACGACTGCTATCATAGACAGCAGCCGGGATAGACGGCTTAATGTGGCTTCCAAAGCACGGAAACGCTCAGATAATCACCACTCAAAGCGGTCAGCCATCCAAGAGTTGACCACGGCCGACGTTACTTAACCTCGCATAACGCACGCGGTACGCGGGCGACGCTGTGGGCCACGAGCGCTCTTCTGCATATAGTCTATAATAGGGTCAATACCAACAAGATCTGGTTAAGGGGGATAGAAAGCTTGCATCCAAACCACCACCATATCAGCCAAAGGACGTCCACTGCTGGACCCAAATTCACGGGGGGTATATGCCATAATCACCACGCTTGGCATGCCGGTTGGCGATCGCAGTATCTCCACCGCACTCCAGGGATGCTGCTGCCCATCCCCCGGTGGTCTTGGTCGTAATTTTAGGAATTAGGACATACCCGGAAAGTTTGTATGGAGGTAATGAATGTACGATATAAAGATAAAAACATTACACTCCTTTTGGCAGTCGTGTAAATAGAAGTCGCGGGCAAAGGTAGTATATAGGCTAGGCTATTACTGAACCAGTGAGCAACATCTTAGGCCTTGTCATCGCTTTCCATCAGGTGAGACTAAGGCTGGGTTGCACCAAACCGTCTGTAATCGTAAGCTGTGTTCGTTAAAATTTGAATGTATGGAAAGTTTGACAAGTTTATATGGCTTGACAGCTATCGGCGCCATATTTAACGTTGATCAGTCTGTGATTAAGTCGGCGCAACCCTGCCTAAGCCCAATCGCTGGTCAGTCTATCATAAAAAAGTGTGTCTGTCTGTTACTTCTTCAGACTGCTGAATCGAGTGATATCAAATTTGATATGAAGATAGTTACAGACAGAGAACATAGAATAGTTTTTATGCCGGAGATCATCCCTTAAGGGGGTGAAACGGGGGCGGAAGTTGTATGGAGTACCATATACCAATTCCACGCTGACGAAGTCGCGGGCAAAAGGTAATTGTTAAATAAATATCAGCAAAACGCAAATTGTCTTTTATCTCTGAGATCATCTATTGAAACGACTGCAGCGACAACTAAGCATAAGTGTTGCAAAAAAATCAATTGAATGCGAACATTAATATTGACAGGCTGAATGTTTTGACTGTCAGTAATTGGACTTCCTCAGGTGGCGAGGGGGCAAACGGGGTCACGAGAATACGCGCAAATCAGATTTGTTAAGTTTTATTAGGACATGGAGTAGGCAAAAGACCAGACAGGCCACTTGATGGCAAGTGGGCTTCTGAGGTACACAATATCGCGAAACTAATTTTGTACTAATTCTCCATTTCAGCTTTCGACAAAAATTATTTCGTATGTCTGTCTGTCTGTTTGTCCGGATGTTCTCCTCTACAGGTCGCATTTCTTAACCGATTCTTGTGAAATTTTGTGAGCAGGTTCGATAATTATAGAACTTTTACGTTTATTCATTTATTAAGAAGGTACACTTAACAGACATCATACAACACATGGTTCAGTTAGCTCGCGCGTGTTCAGTAGCTTATAAACTAGCATGATATCCAAAACTAAGTGCACACAGCTTGATCAGTAAATTAGCGCATATTTGCCCATGTGTACAACATAGTGTCAAGTCGACCAACACAGATCAGGGTTTTAGATTAAGATCATACATGTTCAACATTCTATAACAGCTTTGTCCTAATCTATTTTGGCCAAGTCGACCCAATGATGCATCTACAATCTACGTTTCGATTTAACACAAGTGACATAAGCATGATCAAAGGATATACAAATTTTTTATCTACTGAATTTGAGAATTATAGACCTTTAGGAACGAACTTAAATATACCTACAGAGGGTTCAGTTTTAGGCGTTAAGCGTAAATCACGCGTTACTTACGGGGGGGGGGGGGGACGATGGGTGAGCAGAAAGGAGGATGACCGCCAAGATCCTCCTGAATTTAGTAATGCGTGTATCAAATATGTCGACACGAACATTGACCACAGCCAGGCCATTATATTGTCTGCACATTCTGGTGATTGGGTTATACATTATACACGGAAGTATTGTTTTTGTACACCTTCAGAGAAAAAACTTTACATGTACGACCTCTATAAAACGAGGCGTGTTAAAAGTTAGAGTTGACAACAGAGCAGCTGAATCTATTTTGGAATGTAAAATTTTATGTAAGTATAGAAGGTCGCACATTTTGCGACGGGCTTCCAGTGTGGGAAGGTATGACTTATACGTGCGACCAAGGTTGAACCTGTAAGCAAGAACCTTTAAAAAATATTTGTGTACACCCTCTATATTATTGGTGTGACTTTTATAGAACCTATAGCCTCCTGAGTCTAGGATATACTCTGTCAAATTGACAAAAACTCAAAAATTAATTGGGACCTACGAGTATGTACTATGTGTAGGACGCTGGGTGCCAGGAGGATAGAACTTTTTTGTCGAGTCAGTTTTTGGTAATTTTGGAATTTGAAAACATAAATATTTTTGCGAGGTTCACAGCTCACAGAGCCACTAGTTTTATTGTGCTCCGAGGATTCGACGTACATATCTCCGACGACCTGTTTAGCCTAGTTGGTAGTGACTCTGCCACCGAAGCTAGAGGTCCCGGGTTCGAATCCCGGCCAGGGCATTTATTTGTGCATTTTTCACGGATATTTGTTCTTGGGTCTTGGATGTTTTCTATGTATTTAAGTATGTATTTATCTATATATTATGTATGTATATCGTCGTCTAGTACCCATAGTACAATCTTTGCTTAGTTTGGGACTAGGTCGATTTGTGTAAGATTGTCCCCCAATATTATTCGAACCTGCGACATCTGTCTGGCATACCTGGCGAATGCCTAAGGCGTTGTAAGACGGAACTAGTGAGGGATTTCTAGCCTGAACTTGATTTATTCCAATAGCTCATTGACTAGTGCGATGGGCCCGTATGCCAAAGCTAGCAGGTTCGAATCCTGCCCGGAGCACTAAATTTTTCAATTTTATTTTTATATATATAAATTTAGAATATCTTGAAACCTATTGTTCGCCAACGACGGATATGTACGTCACAGATTTAACAGTGTTGAAAAATTTAAGAATGCAGAAACTAAGGAATGCATATAGAGCTCTACCCCCTTATTCATAAAACTTAACAAACCTCTGTTAACTAAAAGTTGTTTTGTCCCTTTCTCACAAACATAAATGTCAAAGTGACAGATAAGGACAAACCAACTTTAGCGACTTGTTAACTAATAGAGGCTTGATGGACGTTTATGAATAAGGGGGTTAGACTCTGGTCTAAGAGCTGGTTCCCACTTGTCGGATGTCGGGTCCGGATTTTAATCGGATGTTCCAGTGGCAGAACATTTTATATGAAGCTATTATATAAGCACACTAGCTGTTGCCCGCGACTTCGGTCCTATTGCTCTCAGCGTGATGTCATATAGCCTAAAGCCTTCCTCGATAAATGGACTATCCAACACAAAAATATTTTTTCATTTCGAACCAGTAGTTCCTGAGATTAGCGCGTTCAAACAAACAAACTCTTCAGCTTTATAATATTAGTATAGTATAGATTTGTCGGACACCAATTTGTATGAGCCACCGACACCTGATAAAAATCCGGACCCGACATTCGACAAGTGGGAACGAGCTCTAACTAGCCGACAACAACTTTATCCTAGTTGGTAGTGACCCTGCCTACGAAGCTGGTGGACTCGGGTTCGAATCCCGGTTAGGGCATTTATTAATGTGATGAACATGAATAATTGTTCTTGAGTCTTGGGTGTATTCAATGTATATAAGTATGTATATCTTCGCCTTGTACCCATCCGACCCAGCCTCAATCTAAGCACAAGCTTTGCTTAGGGTGGTATTCCACTCGTCCAATATCTTTGTCCAATTTCGTTGTCAAATCTTTGATCAAATTTCTTTGACAGACCCATTCCACTTATCCAATGCCTTTGTCCAAGGTTTTATTTTTTTCATAAGTACCCATATTGATTTAAATTTCATCAGAATATTTGATAAAATGTCGGGTTCCCATCCAAGTTGGATGAAATCATCCAATGTATATTGGACAAAGATATTGCATGAGTGGGATACCACCCTTAGTTTGAAACGATCGATTTGTGTAAGATTTTCCACAGAAGTTTTATTTTTTATGTTGTTTTTGCAAAAATCTAATTGAATTTTTATTCCGCTAATAGGCGACAATGGCACTTGTACATATAAAAAGGTAAAATGCAAATCGGAATATACTTTCCAACCGGAGTGAAAACTGAAAAATTCATCGCCCTGGTCAGGATTTATAATCTAGGGGCCTGCGCAGGGTTGGAAATTATAATTCTGCTAAGCAAACGATTCTGCTTGTACAAATATACTTATTTAATGTGTCGAAGAATAGTCACAAGAACTACTACTCTTCCCAATTGATTTAAACTTGCACGATTTTTACACATTACTATTGTTAAGGTATTGATCAAACCTGTCAAAGTGACTTTTAGAGGTGAATCCTTGCTCGCGAAAATAAACCAAATTTTGGTGCAAAACTGTGAAATACTGTGCTAGGACAATACATACGTCAAGTATATCAAATGTGAAATTCGTGGAAACGTTATCTACGCTGGACACTCTGGTTTAAAAGCAAAAAACCGTGCAACAGTTTGTGTGATTGACATTTCTGTTACGATAAATATACACTTACCCACAATAAAATTAAAAAGCATTCTTGACAACTGCAAAAGTGTTGCCACAATAAAAAAAAATACGAAGATTGCGTTCCGAAACTAATAAAGAATGGATTTGTCAGATTCTTCATTGGAAAAAATCTTCCTAAGACTGAGATACGAAATGGACCACCAAACGGAAAATATATATCAACGACTTATGGAGTCTTTAAATATAGAATTAATTGAAATGCATAAAAATCAAGAAGAGAGTGATGAAAAAAATCAAACAACTAGAAAATAAAATTTCAATTATGGAAAGAAGGGAGAGACAGCGTAATGTCGTCTTTCACGGCATAGTAGTGGAGCACTGGGAGAAAGAAGAGAGAGTAATTGATATTGTTACAAAAGATATGGGCATTGCTCTTCAAAGTACAGAAATACAGTTCAGTAGGAAATTAGGCCAATCTATAAGCAAACGATTATGCTTGTACAATAGTACATTACTACAGAGGCCGGGACGAAAGGGGTTGTCGGCGGAAGACATAGACGGCCGAGCGAAGCCAGGTCGGTTAGGTCTAAGGCCGGCAACCCCATATTTCCCGCCGAGGTATGTATAGTGATTTTCTCAAACATGCAATGAAATAAACAACAAAAAAATCAAAGTGCCCCAAATTTATGTGGAATGGAAATTAAAAAGAGGACTTTGCCGGCCTAGGCCTGCAAGATTTGTATGAAATCCCATTAACGACCTCTTGTCCTAGCCGCACCTGAAACGTCATACTTTGCAGCCTATTATAAGGAACATAACATCAATATCTCATTGCATGTTTGAGAAAATATACTTATTTACTGTGTCGAAGAATAGTGACAAGAACTACTACTTTTCTATCCAAGTTTCCTTGTTGTACAAAATAGTAGTCAAACTAGGAAATTACAATGTTTATCCTGTTTTCTATACTCAGGAATAATCCAAACTATAATAAAACATTAAATTCTTCTCGCAACATTATTATCATCATTGAATAATGCAGACAACATGAGGAGCGCTCGTGGCTCAGTGGCGCCTACGTACCGCGTGCGGTTTGCGAGGTGAAGCAACGTCGGCCGGGTCAACTCTTGGATGGGTGACCGCTTTGAGTGGAGGACATCTGTACTTTATAAGACACGTTAAGTCATTAATCCCCACCCCGGCTGCTATGTTGTTGTTGCTAAGCCAAGGCTTGCAACTTCTCAAGTTGCCCACTCACTTGACAAAGCCTAATCCCAATAAGGTCTAGTTTCCTCCTCGGGTTGGAAGTTCAGATGGCAGTTACTTCCTTAAAAACTAGTGTCTACGCCAATTCTTGGAGTTGGGTAGCGGACCCCGGGAATCCTTCAGGATGCAACAGTATTGGGATAACGTTAGGATGATGATGATGAGCAATGCACTTCTTGTCAGTCACAACATGGTTGTTACTTGCTGATCAGGTGTATTATAACCTACCAAAACCCTACATAGGAGAATGTGTAATATAACCTACAGGTAAATTACTTAGGAGACGTTTTTGCACTTGTAGTTGTGACCTCTGTAGCCAGCCTCACACATACACATATGTGTGTCTGTGTATGTGTGTTCCTGTAAATATACAAATACTACTACAAGTGCAGAAACGTCTCGAAAGTAATTTACCTGTACAACTGTATTGTACCTCTGTAAACAACTGTATAGTAAATTTCATTGAATTTTTTAGAGCCATTTAAACTCTCGCGCTTTGTACACATACTAAAATATTTGTTTATATGGGTCTAAGGTAAAAAACTAAATATTGCATTAGCCGTTTTTGTGATTTACTATATGAAAAAACAAATATACATAAATTGCTTCTTTTAATGATATCCAACATCATTGAACATCATCGGGAACACTCAAAAAGAGATATGCAGAGCAAAGCGCGCTCATTACTATTAGAGGTACTATTAGATTAGATAAGCATGTTACATGTCCATATTATAACATCAAGATTTGTTTTCAAATTATAATCTTACATGTCACACAATGACAATATCCTGTTTTACTTGCAACTATGAATTTGACATGGTTGGTGACTTATGAATGGATATTTAATTCAGAAAGATCAAACAAAACGTTAGACATGAGTTTCACTTATAATATCTCTCTAATAACTCTCATGTTCTAGGTATGGAGGGGTATTAATAGTGTATATTATTCATTTGAGGAAGTCCAATGACTATAAGGGCAGTAGGAAAATTGATAAATAAAACAGTATTTACAATTAATGAGCAATTATATACAACACAATAAATACAAGAGCTGCAGCATGCGTTTATTTTAATTCAAGCATTGAAATTTGTTTACATTCAATTGAACAAGAGTAAATATACATAACATTATGAAGTCATCATTATGAGCAAATAGTATTTTTTGTTTACAGTAAAGATTTTGACAACACAGTTTTTTGTTTTAAGTTTTTTTTTCTAATGCAAGATATATATAGCCATCATAATAAATTAAATCATGGTAGTTTCGTTATAAGGTCAAGGAAAACGGTGCCTTATGTCGCATTGAATTCAATTAAGTGCAGTGCATTAGTTATCAATCAAATTACTTAATCATCAGTTATAAAGGGAGTGGCCGTTGGTGCGCTAACCAAGCATGGTTCACTACTTTTCCATAAAAATAACAGTAAAAACCATAATGATATCACTGATAGTATTAGGGGCAGAGTGCTGATACAATGTTTATATTTATCTCTCGTTGCGGGGGGCATCTAGTTGCAACAAGTGGTTCTAACTTCCACTAACTGATTAGCACAATTTCACAGCTATAAGTCACTTTATGAATCAAAAAACTCACCGACAGCATAGCAGTTTTCATCTTCGAGAGTTCGCCACACAGTCATACTGATAAAACACTTTTATTTTGTTTAAATTTTAATAAATCGCACGGCTCGTCATTTTTATCTCGACTGAGACTTTGTCAAAACATGTTGACAGCATATTGTCTATGTAACTAGTGTCGTGATGCTCCGCTGCCCGTAGTGTTGCCTAACGTACCGGTTAACGTATGTTAACGAAATAATAGTCTATGGTTTGAAAAATAACGTTACGTTATTGGTTTTTACTTCTGGATTCTTTGATCTGTGCTTCTGGTTAGGTTGAAAAATGTATAAATATTGACGTAGTGTGTCTGTCTGAGACGTTCATTCAGGCAGGCCTTGAAACCAATCTACGGCTGTCAAACTTCAGACTAGCCGCTCACTTCTCACGATCTAAGATAAAAAGAGGCGGCGTCTGTATTTTGGTTCGGCCCTGGATTGATTCCATAGAATTAGACCTTAGCGCTATGTCTCATGAAAACGACTTTGAATGTTGTGGCTGCGAAATTAAGCCAATAAACTGTGTAGTAATATGTTTATACAGAGTTCCACAATGCAAAGATAATGTATTCTTGGGCTTACTAGACAATTTTCTCCATTACATTACTAGTAAATATAATAAGATAAATATTATAATATCCGGGGACCTAAATATAAATATTCTTAATGATACTCCAATCTCGAAAAGTTATAAACAGCTATTAACAAATTATAATCTAGTCAGTTATATAAATGTAGCCACTCGTATTACAAGCACAAGCCAGACATGTATTGACCATATTATTTCCAATATATCAAGAGTTAAGAGCTATACACACGACTTAGGACTGTCAGACCACAGTGCTCAGTCTCTACACCTGAAAATTAATAAAATACACAACTTTAAAAAACTTCATATCCTGAAAAGAGACTACAATAAGGAAAACATAGCTAAATTCATTCACTGCATGGATAATGTTTCCTACGATGATGAGACGATGCTTTTAATGAATTCCATAGTCTCATGACTATGTTTCATTCGTTGTGCTTTCCTGTAATTCCATAGTCTCATGACTATGTTTCATTCGTTGTGCTTTCCTGTAATTCCATAGTCTCATGACTATGTTTCATTCGTTGTGCTTTCCTGTAATTCCATAGTCTCATGACTATGTTTCACTCGTTGTGCTTTCCTGTAATTCCATAGTCTCATGACTATGTTTCATTCGTTGTGCTTTCCTGTAATTCCATAGTCTCATGACTATGTTTCACTCGTTGTGCTTTCCTGTAATTCCATAGTCTCATGACTATGTTTCACTCGTTGTGCTTTCCTGTAATTCCATAGTCTCATGACTATGTTTCACTCGTTGTGCTTTCCTGTAATTCCATAGTCTCATGACTATGTTTCACTCGTTGTGCTTTCCTGTAATTCCATAGTCTCATGACTATGTTTCACTCGTTGTGCTTTCCTGTAATTCCATAGTCTCATGACTATGTTTCACTCGTTGTGCTTTCCTGTAATTCCATAGTCTCATGACTATGTTTCACTCGTTGTGCTTTCCTGTAATTCCATAGTCTCATGACTATGTTTCACTCGTTGTGCTTTCCTGTAATTCCATAGTCTCATGACTATGTTTCACTCGTTGTGCTTTCCTGTAATTCCATAGTCTCATGACTATGTTTCACTCGTTGTGCTTTCCTGTAATTCCATAGTCTCATGACTATGTTTCACTCGTTGTGCTTTCCTGTAATTCCATAGTCTCATGACTATGTTTCACTCGTTGTGCTTTCCTGTAATTCCATAGTCTCATGACTATGTTTCACTCGTTGTGCTTTCCTGTAATTCCATAGTCTCATGACTATGTTTCACTCGTTGTGCTTTCCTGTAATTCCATAGTCTCATGACTATGTTTCACTCGTTGTGCTTTCCTGTAATTCCATAGTCTCATGACTATGTTTCACTCGTTGTGCTTTCCTGTAATTCCATAGTCTCATGACTATGTTTCACTCGTTGTGCTTTCCTGTAATTCCATAGTCTCATGACTATGTTTCACTCGTTGTGCTTTCCTGTAATTCCATAGTCTCATGACTATGTTTCACTCGTTGTGCTTTCCTGTAATTCCATAGTCTCATGACTATGTTTCACTCGTTGTGCTTTCCTGTAATAAAAGTAACTGTATCTACCAAGCCAAAGCGAGCAAAATGGATGTGCAAAAGCCTCAAAACGTGTACCATGCGCAAGCGCCTGTTATACTACAAAACACGTGTAAGTCCAACCATAGAAAATAAGGAAGAATACAAATCCTATGCAAAAACACTACGCAGGTGTATTAGAGCGGCCCAGAAATCAAGTAACCACCGCTATATTTATAAAGCAAAAAACATATGTAGAGCAACATGGGATGTAATAAATAAAAAAAGTTGGAAGTATCCGACCGACTAATCAAATTAAAAGTATCCTAAATAATGGTCAAATAATAAGTAACCCAAGCGATATTGCGAACCTATTTAACGACTACTATATCAATGTTTCCAATAAATTTAATCAAAACTACTGTCTGTCAACGCAAGATTGTATTCGCCACCCCGCTACAATGTTCTGTAATCCCACAACACCAGAGGAAATATACAATCTAATTATGAAGTTAAAAAATACAAAGTCATCCGGATACGATGAAATAAACTCAACAATTTTAAAGCTTTGTGCTAAATCAATATGCGTACCTCTATCTTATATTATAAATCTCTCGATAGAAGAAGGTGTTTTCCCCAATAGTCTAAAAAAGTCTACCATTAAACCCGTATATAAAAAGGGGAAGAGAAATGATGTAGGCAATTACAGACCAATAGCGCTAATCCCTGTTATTTCGAAAGTTTTTGAAAAAGTAGTATTTCAAAGACTAACAAATTTTGCCAATAAATACTCTCTTTTAAATGAAAATCAACATGGTTTCATTAAGCATAAATCAACAACAACTGCCGCATTTACACTGCTTAAAGATATTTTCCACTATATAGATATAGGGCAGTCAGTAAGCGTTCTCTTTCTAGACATGTCCAAAGCCTTTGATTTAGTTTGTCACAAAAGGCTTCTAGATAAACTAGAACTATACGGTGTGAGGGGAAACGTACATAGCTGGTTACATTCCTTTTTAAATCAGAGGTCTCAATGTACGGAAATTATAAGAGAAGGGACCGCTATAGCTAGTTACAAATCCGAGTATAAAATAAATAGATTTGGGGTTCCTCAAGGAAGTGTACTGTCACCTTTACTATTTTCCTTTTATATAAACGACCTTCCAAAAGTAACAACTTACTCCTCTGTATTGTTTGCGGACGATACATCAATTGTAATCCCATGCACAAATGACAAAACTTACGAGCAAGAAATAAACCATACTTTACGAAATACGATTCAGTGGCTAGAAAGGAATAACATTTCAATAAATATAAGTAAAACTATACTTGTACAATTCCTTACTCACAGAGGCAAACACAAAAACCTAGATATTACGTACAAAGGCGATCCTGTAGGGAAGGATACGCATTCTAAATTCCTAGGCATATATATTGATGAATTCTGTGATTTCAAAGCACAAGTGGAAAATGTATGCACTAAAATAAATAGATTTATTTACCCATTGCGACAACTACGTGAAACGGTATCACTGGAAGCTGCCCTCACAGCATACCACGGCCATGTAATGTCCGTCCTCCGCTACGGTCTCGTTATATGGGGGACCTCCACAGATATGCCAAAAGCTTTCGTAATGCAGAAAAGATGTATAAGGGCCATTTTCGCATTAGGGCCTCTTGATTCATGTAAACCCATTTTTAAACGCCATAAGCTAATGTCACTACCATCCTTATATATCTATGAAACAGCAGTTTATGTGCATGTTAACCAAAATATTTCAAAAAAAATTGTGACGTATTAATGTACAAGAACCGCATATTTAGACAGAGGGATTTATTATTTGTGCCTAAAACTCGACTTAAACACACCACTCGCATCCCCTACTTTATGTGTATCAAGCTATACAACAAACTTCCCAGAGACATAAAGGACCTTCCCATTAAAATGTTTAAAAAAAAACTTTTTTGGTGGCTTTGTGAACTGTGTGTATACCCCGTAAAAGAGTTTCTAAACTCGAAAACTAGAAATAGATAAGCTTTATGGAAATAGTCTAATTGTTTAGAATAAGTGATCACTTCATCTTGCTTCATAATTTTCATTTATGAACAAAATAAAGTTACCTATTTGTTGCATGCTTACCCAAGCCGAATTTGGCGCACTGTAAATAATATATTGTATACCACCTTGTTTGTACCCATTTTCTGCAATAAACATTATTATTATTATTATTATTATTAACACCCAGATATTCTGAACTAGATGTGAAATGTTTCAAAAACACAATTTACAGAAAATACGTCGATACTCGAAGCATCTTTAAATTCACAATGAGATACAATTTTAATAGCTTACGGATATTTACATGGTTTAAATTTTAAAGTAATTCAGGTACTTACCAAATATTTACAACATACAAATTTTCGGATTTAAGTTAGAATAAAAAAAATCCTAGGCAATCAAGAATAAAATATGAGTAAACTATCGAGTAACAATGTTAACGCTTCTATTTTTAACCGATTTCAAAAAAAGAAGGAGGTTCTCAATTCATCGGAATATTTTTATTTTTTTATGTATATTTACCGATTATTCGGAGACTAGTGGACCGATTTCAATTTTTTTTTTGTTTCAAAGTGTATGTTTTCTTTTTTGGCCCATTGTCACCAAGTCTGGATCTGATGACGGGATCTAGGAAAAATTGAGGGCACTCCTCAAATTATATAGCAGCAAGGGCCGAGTGTGAGCATGGAAAAGTTTGGAGTAGGTGTTTTTTTGTTAATAATTTTTACCTACTTACCTACTTGTTATTATGATACCTCTTAACAAATGAAAAAAAAATTAAGACATTTGTAGTAGTAATAATATATTATCACACTTTTGTCATTAAAAACCGAGAATTTATTAATTAGTATTTCCAAGAAACGTTTTTAGCCATGATACGGCAGCTGATTTGAAAAATGACTGTGTTCGCATTTCATTATAGCGAAAAACTTTATCGCGGTCGTTGGAGTCTTTCGAATAAACGTTACTGTTCAGTATCAACCAGTCCAATTACTTTGTAATATATATCAGAGGGGCTCCTAGTGTTTTGTTTTCAAAGCTGCACAGTGTGAACACTGGCCAACTTTGTGCAGCGCCTGAACAAACATTAATAGCAAGGTGTTGGTCTTGGCATGCAAATTGGCATTGGCGTCATTATGGCAGGCGCTTTAGCAGCTGCTATTAAGAGCAAGTTCAGGAAGCTTTGAAGGGTATTATGAAGGTAACTAATTTACATAAATCAATGATCATGAAAGCACTGTACAGGTAGAAATTAAAAGAACCATTTAGCGAAATTAGAGCATGACTGGTCTACAATTGCTACAGGCATAGTGATAAAACCTTTTTCTAATCGTGTATGATAATATAACTTCATAACATTGCATAATGGCATATTTTAAAAGGTTAACCGGCTATCTCAATGGTATAATTTACTTAAAAGATTTAATATACAGAATCAAAAACGAAACAGCAAACCAACCAAAATAGACTTAGACATAGACATCATTTATTGGTAATGAAGTGTACATTACAAGTCAAAATTTAAGTTTAGTTGTGGACTAGCCCCACAGTCAGTGACCACGTCTCGGCCCCGTAGGTCATAACGGGAGTACGCACTGGTTGAAGACTTTCGTCTTTAAGCTTTGCGGTATCACCGACGAAAATATGTGACGCAACTTTCCAAACGCTGCCCAACCTAACTGGATCCTCCTATCGGCTTCCTTCTCGAAGTTGTTCCTGCCTAATTGCAAGAGCTGCCCCAGGTATACATACTCCGAGACAGCTTCGAGAAGTGTGCCACCGACGTTAACCGGCATCGGCACGACTAGATCAATGAACATGACCTTAGTCTTGTCGAGGTTCATCCGAAGACCGACTCGTTGGGAGGATTCATTTAAGCTGTACAGCATCTCCTGTAATCCCTGAGGCGCTTCCGCCATGACAACGATATCATCGGCAAAGCGTAGGTGCGACATGTACACTCCGTTTATGTTAATGCCGTGTCCATGACGTCCATGTCCATTCCAGTTTATAGTATTGAACAGATCTTCTAAAGCATTTGTAAAACAAAATAAGTATTATAAGTTAATAAGTATTCTATTTCCGACACGATACAATCGATACTCATTACACACACCAACTCAGACTTGTTTTACGAAACCAGCATTGACGCCGTTGCCGAACTGAAAAATTCCACTGTAGGTATTTACTAAAAAATTAGGCTTAGGTTCGGTGACAATGCAATATTACGGTACTACCAAGCTGATCTGATGATGAAGACATATTCCTACCATTTGAAAAATAATCAAGGACTTTTAAAACTTTCATGCATTGCCTATTGTAGTCCGAATTATATCGCAAATTGTGATTTTACGAGTTTGAACAGTATTTCTTTCTTTAAGTGTTAATATGTCTCACGTTATATAAATGTATGCCCTCCATATGTCTTCATCATCAGATCAGCTTGGTAGTACCGTAATATTGCATTATCACCGAACTTAAGCCTAATTTTTCTAATATCTCTTCTCTAATATTAATTTCTAATTTTTCTAATATTTCTAATAGTTCATCATAGGTTGGTCGAATTGACTTCAACTGTCAATCTCATTGCGTACCACAGATTCAAGTAGGCGTTTTTTTTATATCTGATGGACTTAGAAACAGTTAGAAATGTCTTAGTAGTCTGATACGGGGCAGACGCGAGGTGATATAAAATGTTTGTATTCTTTAAAAATATATGGCGCAACCGAAAAATCTGAAACTTTTTTCTGTTAATGGCGACTGCTATTCCTACTATTAGAAAAATAATCGAGGACTTTAAAAAAATTCAGACATTCCCTATTGGAGTCCTTCATCAGGTTGAGTGTTGACACGGTTGCCGATCGCACCGTACAATACACTTAACCAGGGGCCTATTGCATAATGACTTGTGACTAATATTACACGCGGAAGTCTCTTTCTAATAGAATGGGTTGAAAATAAACTTTCCGCTTGTAATATAAGGTGATATAAGTTACAGGTCATTATGCAATAATAAATAATAGTGTGTTGCCAGTGATGACATATGGTACTGAAACGTGATCGCTTACTATGGGCCTCATAAAAAGGCTCAAAGTCACTCAAAGAGCAATGGAGAGGGCTATGCTGGGAGTTTCTCTCCGTGATCGCATCAAAAATGAGGCCATCCGCAGCAGAACCAAAGTGACTGATATAGCCCTTCGAACCGCTGAGCTTAATACTGGAATCTATTCTGGAGGTCGTTGCACCAACTCTAGCTCTCATTTTTAATAACTGTATAGACTATGGCATTTTTCCAGACTTAATGAAATGTAGTAAAGTAGTTCCAATTTTCAAATCAGGTCATAGAGATAATCCTTCTGATTATCGTCCAGTTTCTATCCTACCTGCGTTTAGCAAAATATTCGAAAAAATAATGCTTACGCAATTGGTTTCTCACTTTAATTCTCACAATATTTTGCACGCACAGCAGTTCGGCTTCACGAAGGGTAGGTCAACTACTGATGCAGGTGCAAGTTTATTAAAATTTATTTTGCAGTCTTGGGAAGAGTCGCACGACGCCATCGGAGTGTTCTGTGACCTTTCCAAGGCTTTTGATTGTGTAGATCATGGTACTTTTATTTGTAAACTTAAGTTTTATGGCATCAGAGGGCATGCATTAGATCTCATGAAGTCATATTTAACACAGAGAAATCAAAAGGTAGCGATAAATAAAGCCATTTCGTCAGAGACAGTGATAGAGATGGGAGTACCTCAGGGGTCTATTCTAGGTCCGTTCCTGTTCCTTGTTTATGTAAATGATCTGCCATATATGGTAAGCCGACGATCAGGCATTGTAATGTTCGCAGACGACACCTCATTACTGTTCAAGGTAAATAGGAGAGATACTGAACTCATTGAACCAAATAATACCCTCTCCATGATATCTGACTGGTTTGCTGCCAATAACTTAGTATTGAACCCGAAAAAAACGAAATGTATGAAATTCTCTCTAGCGAACTCATCAAACAGAAACTTAGATACAAATATTAAACTTAATGGTCAAACATTAGAATTTGTTACTTCTACTGTATTCTTAGGTATTACATTGGACTCAAAATTGCAGTGGGGTTCCCATATAACAGCGATAGGAAGTAGGTTGAGCTCTGCTGCATTTGCAGTCAGGAGAATAAGGCAGCTTACCAATGTGGCAACGGCACGGTTAGTTTACTTTGCTTATTTTAATAGTATAATTACTTATGGTCTTATCTTGTGGGGATCAGCTGCAGATATTGAAACTGTTTTTATTTTGCAAAAAAGGGCTATCCGAGCAATTTATAACTTGGGGTCGCGTGATTCATTAAGAGAATTTTTCAAAGAAATAGATATTCTAACGCTGCCGTCCCTATACATATTTGAAATAATAATGTATGTTAGGAAGAATTTGGGCAATTTTCCAACGAACGCTGATAAACCAATAGCCACGAGAAATACTGGGAAACTCAAAATAACCTTCTATAGACTAGTAAAGGCGAAAAAGTCGTTCTTGGGAAATTGTATCAAATTCTACAATAAAATTCCTAAACACATTACTGAACTTAGCAATTCTAAATTCAAATCTGTAGTAAAACAAACACTTATTTCAAGAGCATATTATAAGATAAACGATTACATCATGGATAGGGATGTGTGGCAGTGATAGCGTCCTGCACGGGTAATCTATCGCGAAAATATATTTTCTACTGTAGCATTGTTATTTAAGTTATTTTGTAGTAATGTAATTTTATATTTAACTATATAATGTATATTGTTTTGAAAAAATGACACCTCGCCGAGTTTCTTACGCCGGTTCTTCTCGTGGCAGAGGTATATTTTTCCGAACCGGTGGTAGTTTATTGACGTTCATAGGTGCATGTAATATGCCTAATTTGAAGAATAAACTACTTTTACTTTAAGTGGCAGTGGGCGGGGCACATAGCACGCAGAACCGATGGCCGTTGGGGCGGAAAGGTTCTCGAGCGGTGACCACGTACCGGAAGGCGTAGCGTGGGCAGGCCCCCCACACGGTGGACTGATGACCTGGTAAGGGTCGCGGGTGTCCGCTGGATGCGGGTGGCGCAGGACCGGTCATTGTGGAAGTCTTTGAGAGATGATGATGATGATGCAATAGGCCCCTGATGAAGGACTCCAATTGTAGTCCGAAACATGTCGCAAATAGTGACTTTACAAGTGAAATTCAACCGTATTTATTTTATTTAGACATAAGGAGAGCATAGCAAGTCCTAAACTACACAAGATTTGGAACGCTCTCAATACGTACAGTCGTCAAAGAATTTTTTTTTGGGGGACAATCTTACACAAATCGACCTAGTCTCAAACTAAGCAAAGCTTGCACTATGGGTACTAGACGACGATATACATACTTATAATACATTACACTCCATTACACTACACACACATCTCCATCATCTTACATTACATTATACTCTGTTAAAGAGTATATGGATATGGACATGTAAATAATAATTACTGATGTTTGTATTGAATCAATTTAAATGTATTTATATGGACATTAATTATTTTTTAACTGGCTTGACGATTCCAAATGGAAGATGCATTTGTTTTTCTTTTTACTTTTTATCATTTATATTATTTTACCTATGTTGACATTGTGCTATTATTATCATTATTTTCCTTGTTATGACGATCATGATAGCAATTCGTATAATTTTGACATGTATGCAAATTTATATTGTAATTCCTTATCATGAAATAAAATAATCTAATCTAATCTAATCTATATAGATAAATACATAGAAAACATCCAAGACCCAAGAACAAATATCCGTGCTAAATGCACAAATAATGCCCTGGCCGGGATTCGAACCCGGGTCCTCTAGCTTCGGAGGCAGTGTCACTACCAACGTACTTACTTCAATTTTTTTTAATCTGCCAAAACCCGTAAAATATTCACACGCGGCCGATTCGCCTCGTCTCCCACCCTCACCTTACAACAAGCAATGGCCGATGATTTAAATTCAGCGCACCTCACGTCTCGTTATCTATGGTAATCGCCATTCCGTTTGCACACTTTCAAATATTTATATTAAGGCGTATGGTGGTTATTGATATCATACCTTTTTGGATTTATTGAGATCATGAAATTTTTTCCAAGTTTTTATGTAACTTGCAATATTTATTATTGGTAAACGGGACTTAATCGCGTACAAAAATTATTCACCTGAGGTGTGCCCGACGTTTGGAATGTATCGCAACATCCATGGTCAAGAGCTGACTGGCTTCAGCGGGTATCAACATCTTCTAGCCGCACGGGTTTTCTTGCAATATTTGTTTGTATGTATGTATGTTCAGGTTCATCCTCAACCTAATAATACTTTTTTATCACACAAATTTATTCACCGTGAAAAAAATTCTGTTTCTGAATGTGCTCTTAATGAAGCCCTTTCATATGACACCCCACTTGACATTGAATTTGGACTCCTTAAAAAAATGCTATATAATTATCGAACGTGCTCACAAAATTTCACAAGAATCGATTGATAAATGCGACCTGTAGAGGAGAACATCCGGACAGACAATACGAAATATTTTTTGTCGAGAGCTGAAACGGAGACGCTTCGCTCGCTTTGCTCGCTAGGTCAAAAAAACATGGTCAATGCGTTAGGGTTAGCCTTCTTTATAACTATTGCAAATTTCAAATCGATAGCACGGGTAGGTAGCTCTGTCAGCTGTAGACATCGCCATTTTTTTACTTTTTAAATTTCAAAATTTCCAAAAAATTGTACTGCTCACAAAATTTCACGAGAATCGTTTGAGAAATGTGACCTGTAGAGGAGTACATCCGGTCAGACAGACAGACATACGAAAGATTTTTTGCAGAAAGCTGAAACGGAGACGCTTCGCTCGCTCGGTCAATAAGTAGCTCTTGAGATATTTAGGAAAATAACAGTCAGACAGATCAAGCGGCACCATAATGGTTTCTTCTACCTTTTGGTACGGAACCCTATAAATGACAGTTGTCTACCTATCGTAGGTACGTTTGATAAAAGTGATTATGATTACTCTGCAGTTTTAAAATTATGTTACAAGATTTCTTCTGCACACATACATTTTAGCAGGGTGCGTTAAGAGGGCGCAGTACGCTCGATCTGGCTCGGTTCTCCATACAAACGTATTTACCCTCTCATTTTAAAACGCCATGCTAGAATAACTATGTTCCGACCTAGATATGCCGGATCCCATTGTGTATACAAAGTTTCATGTTATTCTAGCATGACGTTTTAAAATGAGAGCATAAATACGTTTGTATGGAGAACCGAGCGTACTGCGCACTCTTAAATAAAAGCTTGTAAGAAGATAAGCCGAATTGAAGCCCTGTAAATTATACCGGAAACATGGGTTTTTACGACACCCATCAATCTTACTAAGCCGAGTTTCGAAGCGACTCCATTCTTTGTAATCCTCTACGTAATTATACATGCCTACCAACTTCCTTTGAGGAGATTCTAGCTAGGCGGAAAATGTTACGGAATTTAGAACAAGTTACAAAATACAACTTTAATTTCTTTTCTCAAACATGCATCCTAAATAAGGTCAAGCGATACTTCACCCCTGGGCAGCTTCTATCTTTATATAAAGCCCAAGTCCGGTCTTGCATGGAGTATTGTAGTCACCTTTGGGATGGCTCGGCTAAGTACCAACTTGCCGCACTCGACTCGGTGGACCGCAGAGCCAGGAGGCTCATTGGCGGCAGTACGGTAGTGGGAAATAAGCTGCAGAGCTTAGCACATCGACGCAGAATAGCATGTCTGTGCGTCTTCTACAAACTGTACTTCGGTGAGTGTGCTCAGGAGCTCCATGAGCTCATACCGCCTTCCCCCTTCTTCCATCGGACATCCAGACGTACGGCTGGCTACCATCCTTACCTGGTCGAAATTCCTCTAATTCGAACCAAGCGCTTTGCATCTTCTTTTATAATGCGCACTTCTAAGGTTTGGAATTCTCTGCCGGCGTCTGTATTTCCGAGTTCATATAACCTGGACCTTTTTAAGGCACGAGTGAATAGGCATCTTCTGGGTGAGCTCGCTTCATCGTCGGCCTCATCTTTGCCCCCTGGCTAGATGCTGGCCAAGAGCAATCCCATTTTTAATAAAAAAAAATGCAATGTAACGTAATTACGTGCGTTATAACAGGCTTCAAAGTATCACGTTGCAGGCAGAGAACTATAAAGGAATTTGATACAATATTGAAGGCCTAGGCCGGGAAGTCATTTTTTTATCTCTATAATCTGCTTGGCCTGCAACGCTTCGTTTCCCGGCGTCTATAGTCATGTACTATTATTCACTAAAGAAAATTCACGAAACAGATAATACAGTTTCTAAAGTAAAATATTATATAATTACAGTAGTTTCATTTGAAGACGCAGTAGTCCTCACACTAGATCAGGCCTGTGACGTGAGGAAGATGCGTAGTATACAAATGAGAGGTAGGTTTTAAGACTAAGGCCAATATTATTTATGTAACATTAATAACGAAACATCAAGAGGGATGCATTTATTATTCCTGAGACTTCGATTTTTTTTATGTATTTAAGTATATATCTATTAAATATATCGTCGTCTAGTACCCATAACACAAGCCTTATTGAGCTTGCTATGGGACTAGTTCGATTTGTGTAAAAACTGTCCCCTAATATTTATTTATTTATTATAAAGAGCAATATAAAACACTTAGGGCCTACGCTAGCTGATGCGGGTGCACTGCGCGGGCGCACGCCTATGCATGATACATGATACAAGAATACAAGGTATAGCACTCCGGGGAAATTCAGTAGTGTGGGTGACACAAGCCTACGTCATCACTTGTATCGATGGTTCTGACGGCGTATGTGTGAGTTGCTGTATTGCCAGTGTTGTATTATGACACTTAATTCATGTTTAACTTGACCTATTTTGTTTGCTTAGACAAACAAATGACAATTGTAATGCATAAATAATATATACCACCCACTTTTACAAGTTTCTGTTTGGCCCTATGGTTGACTGGTAGAGATTGTATTAATATGTGCAATAAAGTTTAAATAAATAAATAAATAAATATTTTTCTCAAACATGCAATGAAATATTGATGTTATGTTCCTTATAACAGGCTGCGAAGTATGACGTTTCAGGTGCGGCTAGGACAAGAGGTCGTTAATGGAATTTCATACAAATCTTGCAGGCCTAGGCCGGCAAAGTCCTCTTTTTTAATTCCCATTCCACATAAATTGTGGCACAGGCACCATGACATTCTGCCACTAAAAATAAAACTTTGATTTTTTAGGGTTCCGTAGTCAACTAGGAACCCTTATAGTTTCGCCATGTCTGTCCGTCCGTCTGTCCGTCCGTCCGCGGATAATCTCAGTGACCGTTAGCACTAGAAAGCTGAAATTTGGTACTAATATGTATATCAATTACGCCGACAAAGTGGTAAAATAAAAAGTGGAAAAAAATATTTTATTAGGGTACCTCCCCTATACGTAAAGTGGGGAGTGTTTTTTTTTTCATTTTAACCCTAACGTGTGATATATTGTTAGATAGGTATTTAAAAATAAATAGGGGTTTACTAAAATCATTTTTTGATAATGTTAATATTTTCGGAAATAATCGCTCCCGAAGTAAAAAAAAATGTGTCCCCCCCCTCTAACTTTTGAACCATAAGTTTTAAAAATATGAAAAAAATCTCAAATGTAGAACTTTATAAAAACTTTGTAGGAAAATTATTTTGAACTTGATAGGTTGAATAGTTTTTGAAAAAATTACAAAAATAATTTCTGAACTAAGTTTGTAATTTAACCGTATAATCCAAACTCTTTCTTTAGTTATCACCGTCCTCTGTGGGCCCGTTTTTAGGGTTTTGTGTTTCTGTACTTAATATGTCAACTTAATGTGACGGACGGAAAACTACGGAACCCTACACTGAGCGTGGCCCGACACGCTCTTGGCCGGTTTTTGTTGTTTATTTCATTGCATGTTTGAGAAAAGCACTATACATACCTCGGCGGGAAATATGGGGTTGCCCGCCTCAGACCTATCCGACCTCGCTACGCTCGGCCGTTTATATATGTCTTCGGCCGGCAACCACTTACGTCCCGGCCTCTGTAGTAATGTACTATTGCATGATTACGGCAGAAAAAATTCCTTCATGAGTCGTTTTGTTACTATAAAGTGGCAACACGACGGTGACGTAGGCTTGTGTCACAACCCGGATTGGCAGACCTTGTTTCCTTAGACCATGGCTCTATGTAACCCGCCGCGGGTCAGTTAGCACCGCTCATACTATTTTTACACGACCTTCAAAAGAATGAGTGTAATTTTTTTCGATTGGCGTGCGCCCGCTCCGTTTAATCCGCGCCAACTAGCGTAGGCTTTTAATCTATCCAAGGTGCTCCGAGAAGCGTGTGTGTGACGTGTGTTTCTGTGCGAGTTGGTATTGTGTTAGGTCTACCTGGTTTTCCCTTTGAGTTAGAAGGTCTTGCCATCTGGGCAGTCGCTTTAGCACCCGGGCACTTTTAGGATGCCATCGAGAAAATTATAGGAGAATAGCGATTTTAAGTTTTAGACTATTGCAGTTGTGTTTAAAATTATGGAGTAAATGCCTTAATGTAACGCTCCCCAGCAATAGAAATGTTTGAAATTTATGCGATTTTTATTTAAACTTGCAACCCAAAGTATACAAGTAAGAGAAAATCTTTATTTCCCAACAATAAAATAATAATATATGCACCTCAAAAATATGTAAGAGCTATCAAATTTCCTGCCAAAGAACTGAGAAATATATGACGGTATACTTGAAGCGTGACGTGCAGGCTTGAAAAAATGTAGGATGGCCATTCATTTAGTGGATATTAGAGTTAACCTTGCTCGTATTAACAAATTTAATTAATGAAACAGCGATGTAATTGCATAACACCACGCCCTTTGGAATCTGTTTCGGTTTGCGATTCATATTTTTCGTCCTAATCACCGATAAAAAAATCACCGTTTACATGCTATATTAGCGTCCACCATCCCACCACCATATCAGCCCTAGGACGTCCACTGCTGGACATAGGCCTCTCCCAATTTCATGGGGGGGTAAATGCCATAATCGCCACGCTTGACATGCGGGTTGACGATCGCAGTATCTCCACCGCACTCTAGGAATGCTGCTGCCCATTCCCCGGTGGTCTTGGTCGTAGTTTTAGGACATACCCGGGTCCCTATATTAGCGTCACGATGTATTAAATAATTTTTAAGAAAAAAAAACCGACTTCAATGGGGGAGGCCAGTGAAAGATTATTATACTTAGATGGTGCACTCTTAGATTCCATACAATAAAATAAAAATGGCTATAAGTATGTTTATAATGGTAGAAGACTAAGTACCCTCAATTCCTCATGGAATCATGGAAAAACCTTGCTTGCTTGACAATCAAAACGAAGAGAACAAATCGCCAAACGTGAACTACGCGTCGTTGAAGAGTTCCGTTCTGATCATCATCAGCAGTTCCACTTCATCAAATGTCACTTTTATGAATGAAAATGCTTGTTTAGTTCATGAAAATACTAAAATCACTATTTGTGCGCCTTTTACATTTGAGGAGTTCCCTCGATTCCTAATGGATCCCATCATCAGAACTCGAGCATGACAAAAATCAATCGTGAAAGTAGAACTTGCTTAACAAACACAGCTAGAAGGACAAATTGCCAAACGAGAACTTTTCGTCGTTGAAGAGTTCTGTTTTGATCATCATCAGCAGTTCCACTTCATCAAATGTCACATTTTTGTATGATAATGCTCGATTTGTAGATAAAAGCACAAACATCACTATATGTTTGCCTTTAAAATTTGAGGAGTTCCCTCAATTCCTCATGGATCCCATCATCAGAAATCAAGCATGACAAAAATTAATCGTGAAAATAGAACTTGCTTAACAAACACAGCTAGGAGGACAAATCGCCAAACGTGAACTTTTCGTCGTTGAAGAGTTCTGTTCTGATCATCATCACCAGTTCCACTTCATCCAATGTCACATTTTTGGATGCAAATGCTTGACTTGTTGATAAAAACACAAAAATCACTATATGTTTGCCTTAAAGATTTGAGGAGTTCCCTCAATTCCTCGTGGATCCTATCATCAGAACTGCGTTTTGACATAAACGGGACCAACTTGGATATATATACTTACAATCAAAAAAAGAATTTTCCAAATCGGTTAAGAAATGACGGAGTTATGGAGTAACAAACATTAAAAAAAAAAACATACAACCGAATTGATATGAACATACAATCTTTTGAAATTTTGAAGTCGGTTAACAAATGACAATGATGCCTTATACGGATAAGCTCGCCTTTGTACATATGTCAACAACTGTTCTTGCAATTACTGTTTTATTGTTGTGTTTCACTCATGTACAACAAAGGATTTTACATACATAGGTACAATGCAATATAATCCACGGATAAAATAGACGCCACAATTCATACAATTAATATTCCAGATAAATCTTCCCGTGATCCACTTTCTGTCCAAAATAGATTGAACGGATAAATTCTGAAATTGGATATTAAAATAAAACTTTCAACTGAAATGCTCAGGCGAATCGAATTTGAAATCGTTTTTTAAATAGGTATAAAACGATTCTCTAGTACAGAGTAGGGAATAATCCGTCCCCATTGTGAAATGTCGGAATACGACTAGAGCCGACGACGAAATCAATTACCGTATTATCTAACATCTGTCATGTCAAATGGCAAAAAACTATCAGTTTTCCTTCCGACATTTGACATTGTCTAATAAAGTTTCACTTTAACAGACATGAAGGTGTCAATACGATAATTGACGCCACTTCGGTTCTAATTGTATTCCGAGTTTTAAATCTAACTTTACAAGCGTACAAATTGACAAAATTGTCAACTTTTCCTATGGAAAATAGTACAATTTTGTCGAATTGTACACTTGTAACGTTTTGTGGTATAGATAGGCGCCGGTACTTGTACTTAACGGTAACGGTACTTAAACCACGGAGGGAGCGTTCGTGGCCCAGCGGCGCCAGCGTACCGCGTGCGGTATGCGAGGTTAAGCAATGTCGGGCGAGATCAGTCCTTGGATGGGTGACCGCTTTGAGTGGTTACTAACTGAGCGCTTTGGAAGGCACGTTTAGCCGTTGATCCCGGTTGCTGTCTATGATAGCAGTCGTTAAGCCAAGTTAGAGGCCTCCGGGCGGCTTGAGAACCTCTAAAAGTCAAGTTGCCCACTCACTTGACAAGCCTAATCCCAATATGGTCTAGTTTTCCCTCGGGTTGAAAGGTCAGATGGCAGTCGCTTCCGTAAAAATTAGTGCCTAAGTCAATTCTTGGGATTAGGTAGCGGACCCCAGGCATCCTTCAGGATGCAACTGTACTGGGAATAACGCTAGGAGGATGATGAATGAAACCACGGAACAAGTAAATACTGTTCAAATTTTATATATAATCCATATCTCGGTAAGTATAAAACTTGTCACCTTTTTTTACCGACTTCAATAGAAGGAAGGAGGCACTCAGTTCGTCTCCATGTTTGCTTTTTTTATGTAGGTATGTATACCCGATAACTCTTGACCACGATGGCCGATTTTGATAATTCTTTTTTGTTTTAAAGCAGGTACCCCGACATTGGTCCCATATAAATTTGGTGAAGGTCTGATAATGGGATCTAGGAGGAATCGAGGGAACTCCTCGAATTTGATAGGCACGCATATGCCGATTTCGGTAATTTCTGTAGGTAACCAATCATTGGATTACGGAAACCACCAATTGTGGCATAGCAAGTACAAAACTGGAATCTTTTTTTTTTGGTATAAATTATTTACCTATTAGATGTTAAAAATGTGTTTCCGGTGGTGCCCAAGAATAGCACCAACTCCTTTCTTCCCTTAGGTGTCGTAAGAGTTGACTATGGGAACCAGGTTGAAGTGTGTTGTGGGCCATGGGCTAGCAACATGTCACTACAATATCACATTTTCTCCATCTATAAACCTACAAATGCTAAAAGTGGCACTGAAATTAATTTCGTGTGCTCTGCCTACCCCTTTTGGGAGTATAGGCGTGAGTTTATGTTATGTTATGTTGTAGATGTTAAACCCAGTCCTAAGGAAAATGTATGTCATACTTTTATTTTATTTTACTTACTCCGTTGGCTCAGCGACCCAAAATGAGACTTGGCCTCTGTCTGACACAAGACAGCGTCACCTTTCACGGTCCTATGTAACCTCTCGCCAATTGTTGACACGAAGTTCGTGCAGATCCGCCTCCACCATGTCGCACCAGCGGTACCTGGGGCGTCCAACAGGACGTCTTCCTGTTGGGCGGCCCAAGTATGCTCTTTTCACGTTCCGATCTTCATCCATTCTCTCAAGATGGCCCAACCAACGGAGTCTGTGAGCTTTAGCCTCCCCCATGATGTTAGGTTCAGCTACTAGGTCTTCAATCTCACGGTTCCTAAGGACTGTCCAGCTTCCATCCGGTCTTTGTTTGGGGCCCAGTATCTTACGAAGGATCTTCCTCTCGGCCACTAGCAGCATATTTTCTTCCTTGAGTGTCAGTATCCACGCTTCGCAACCGTAGGTTAGAATTGAGCGAATCACGGTCTTGTAAATTTGGACTTTAGTGCGTCTACTTAGAAGCTTGGACACTTACACCTTATGAAGGGCTGCACTGCATCGCAAGGTATTCTGGATCCTGATCTTGATGTCCTCGTCACGATTGTTGGTGTCTGTGACGGTGCAGCCTAAGTATTTAAATTTTGACACTCCTTTGTACTCTGTGTCTCCTACATTTAGATTTTGTGGTGGGGCGCGGGTATGTTTGTAGCGTCGCATGTGGAGATACTCGGTCTTTTCGTGTGATATACTCAGGCCGACCTTTTTAGCTTCTGTCGCCAAAGCACTGACGCTTTGCTGCACTTTCTCTACAGAGGCTCCAAGCAGGGCTAGATCATCCGCGTAGCCTATCACCTTATGACTTCCATTTAGCTCTATTCCCCCTTCCAGTGACAAAACTTTCTCTAGAACGTACTCCAGAACCAAATTAAAAAGCCCCGTAATCACCGCGAAATCTTCCGTCAGTTCTCCGTCGACCTGAACCAACATTTTGCTCTCCTTTGTGGCGACTTCAATCATGCTTACCAGTTTTTGGGGAATTCTAAAGTATTTTAAGATGTTAAAAAGACTGTTCCGGTCAATACTGCCATACGCTTTGGAAAAATCCACGAACACCGAATGAATACTCTGGGCATACTCCCACTTTTTCTCCATCAACAGCTTTAGAAGAAAAATTTGGTCAACAGTGCTACGATTTCGTCGAAAGCCGCACCGGTAATCTCCTAAGAATTTTTCTGCGTACGGTTCCAATCTTCTGAGAAGCACGTATGACAAAACTTTGTATGCAGTCGGCAGCAAGGCAATTCCGCGGTAGTTCGTGCACTTCCTCTTAGATCCTTTTTTATGGACGGGGCATAAATCTCCTATTGTTCATTGCCTTGGTTGGTGTTCTTTGTCCCAGATTTCACGCAGGAGTACAAATAACTGGCTCTATACCGCACCTCCACCATATTTCCATACTTCTGATGGAAGGCCATCCACCCCTGGAGCCTTATTGTTTTTTAAAGACATCACTGCCGTACGAATCTCTTCAAATGTAAGGGGTTCTATTTCTTCCTCGTTACTGATGGCCGCGCATGCGAATGATTCGCCTAGAACAGGGAAATTAAGGAGCTGTTGAAAGTAGTCATGCCACATTGTCCGGATCTCTGCGCTATCAGTTACTAGCCTGCCAGTTTCATCCTCCAGCACTTGGGCAGTGGGCTGGTATCCTTTTTTAAAGGATCGTACCTCCTGATAGAAGCTTCTGGTGGAGTTATTATTTATGAGCGTGTCCATTTCTTGCACCAGTCTGTTCAGGTGTTGGCGCTTTGCATTCTTTATAGCTGTTCTGGCTCTGGTTTTAGTTTCCCTATATTTAGGATCCCAGTGAGAGTCTTGTTCTGCCAGTACTTTATATCTCCTTCTTTCATTGACTAAACGTTCACACTCTTCACCTCGACCACTTCTTCCTTCTCTTCTTTTTGTTCCGCCCAAGTACCTTAAATGCCACTTCCTTTACACTATCTCTGATGCTTTCCCCGTGCTGGTCTACATTGTCACATAGTGGTAGACCTTGAAATTTATTTCTTAATTATAATTTAAATTTTTCCGCATTTACTTTATCTTTAAGGCTGTCCGTGTTAGTCTGTTGTGTCTGTGTGTCATTTAGAGTGACCAACTGTGATAGCGACCATTATCTGCTGGTGGGCGTAAAGGTGAAGGCGAAAATTAAAGTTAGTGGTAAATCTAAACATTATAGCAAACCTCAAGTTAACACAGATAATAGTACATTACGATGCAAGGGTTGTAAAACAAAGAAAGGCCGATATCGCAGATGTTTGAGACCCGAGCCGCAGGCGAGGGTCATTAATATGCGAGAGAGGGCTTTCTGTTTTACGACCCCTGTTTTGTACACAATTTTACGTCACCACTTGGCCAAAAAGTGGGTTTTTCCGGACGCGCAGCGTGCGGAAAAACGCGCTTTTTGGCAAGGTGTGGTGTAAATTATTTTATTATAACTTAAAAATATTGTGCTAAGCGACTTATTGAATCAAATTGGAATCGACACGTTATTAGGCTGGGTTTCATCAAACCGTCTGTAATCGTAAGCTGTGTTCGTTAATATTTGAATATATAGAGAGTTTGACAAGTTTCCATGGGATGATAGCTACCGCGGCGCCATATTTAACGTTGATCGGTCTGTGATCGTAAGTCGGTGCAACCACCGAGCCTTAGGCTGGGTTGCACCAAACCGCCTGTAATCGTAAGCGGTGTTCGTTAAAATTTGAATGTATGGGAAGTTTGACAAGTTTCTATGGGATGACAGCTGCCGGCGCCATATTTAACGTTGATCAGTCTGTGATCGTAAGTCGGTGCAACCCAGCCTTAGGCTGGGTTGCACCAAACCGTCTGTAATCGTAAGCTCTGTTCGTTAAAATTTGAATGTATGGAAAGTTTGACAAGTTTCTATGGGATGACAGCTGCCGGCGCCATATTTAACGTTGATCGGTCTGTGATCGTAAGTCGGTGCAACCCAACCTTCGTCTTTCTTCGTTGCACAGGGTTGCATTTTCGTAGTTTTCTTTAATTTAACGAGTGGTAGGTACTTTATGACCTGTTTTTGTAAAAAATACGGTCTACGTGAATTTCAAATCATTTTTCAACTTTATTGGGCAGTGTAAAACCTCCCGCGTTGATTTTGTGCCTTCATTGATTTTCAGACAAAGAACAAAATTCTGTTACTGAGTGCAAATCGCTTACACGTAAATATGCAACTAATCTCTACAAACATAGAGCCTAGAATTGCGCTAACATTTACTTGGAGTTGAGTCATTTTGAGTTTTAGTTGCGAAAGCCTACAGAGTGGTTATTCACAAAGTTACGATTCAGGTCGGCACATAAGACCTACCTCTAAATAAGTTCTATTAAATCACAGAATAAGTAATAGTACTTGGTTAAATATAGTATTTATTAGTTAGGAATGCTCGTACAGTCAACAGCAAAAATTTAGATGATGGTTTTAGTACTTTGCCGCACTAACTGAATGATAAAACACCGTGGGATTAATTAATTGTGACTGAAATATTAATGAATTAATCATTATGGCATTAGATATTAATATTATCTTATTATTTTCTTTTGACATATTGATTTTGTTCTAGAAACTGCCTAGATTTCTATTTTTTATACATTATATATATATTTTATTATTATTATTTATGTTTTGACGATCCTATTGTGAATTTTACTATATAATTATTTCTTATTTTGACATGTCTACAACAATACAATATTTATTGTAAGAATATTTAGTGTAAGAATTTATAGCATCAATAGATTGCTCTAAATATTTAATTAATATATATGTTAATACATGTTATAACTGACGATTCGAAAGTGCTTGTTGCTAGGCCTATTTGAATAAAGAATATTTTGAATTTGAATTTAACGTAACAATACTGCGTCAGTTGGGATGCGTCAAGTCAAAGTAGAGAAAGGTACTAGAATGATCTACTTTTGCTGTTGAGTATACTTGTACCCACACTAGCAAGATGTTCCTGTCTAAGTAAATATTTATATAGAAAGAAACATTTTGATTTTGTTTTTGCATAGTAGGTACATTGTTTTCAGTCAGTTCGACGGCCTGTTTAGCATAGTTGGTAGTGACACTGCCTCCGGAGCTAGAAGTCCCGGGTTCGATTCCCGGCCAGGGCAATAATTTGTGCATTTCGCACGGATATTTGTTCGTGGGTATTGGATGTTTTCTATGTATTTCAGTATATAAGTATGTATATCGTCGTCTAGTACCCATAGTACAAGCTTCGCTTAGTTTGGGACTAGGCAATTTGTGGAAGATTGTCCCCCAATATTTATTATTATTATTATCTTATTAGTGACACGACTGGGACAAAATATTACGGCAAAACAAAGAATGCTCAGTTGTTATTATGGACAGTAATAGTACATTACTACAGAGGCCGGGACAAAAGGGGTTGCCGGCCGAAGACATATAGACGGCTGAGCGCAGCGAGGCCGGATAGGTCTAAGGCCGGCAACCCTATATTTCCCGCCGAGGTATGTATAGTGCTTTTCTCAAACATGCAATGAAATAAACAACAAAAAAATCAAAGTTTTATTTTTAATACGCATAGTGGCAGAATGTCATGATGCCTGTGCCACAAATTTACGTGGAATGGAAATTAAAAAAGAGGACTTTGCAGGCCTAGGCCTGCAAGATTTGTATGAAATTCCATTAACTACCTCTTGTCCTAGCCGCACCTGAAACGTCATACTTCGCAGCCTATTATAAGGAACATAACATCAATATTTCATTGCATGTTTGAGAAAAATTATATTACACAATACTTAATTTACTTAATTTCCATCCTCACCACTTAGATGGTTGGCAGTCCTCGACTGTGCGTTTCTCCAGAAATTTCTTGCCTCGCACAGCTAAACTGTGGAATGAACTGTCGCCTGCGGTATTTCCGGACCGATTCGACCTTCAAGAAAAGAGCGTACTCTCATCTTAAAGGCCGGCAACGCACTTACAACCCCTGTGGAGTTGCGAGTGTCCATGGGCGGCGCTAATCGCTTACCATCAGGCGATTCGTCTGCTCGTTTGCCACCTATGTCATAAAAAAAACTATTTTGCTGGCCAAAAAGGTATCACAATAATCTGGCGGTCACAATAAGGTAGACTGAACTCACAATCGAGTACAACACGTTTGCGAACAGCCTACAGAGTGAAATCCAGAATTTTCCACGCGTTTTCCCATGTTTTTCCTGGACGTGTCGCCATTGGTGAAAATTGAAAAGCCGAGTTTCAATAGACGCCGATTTTGTTCGGACTTCGCAGCTGTACGTACCTATATGTTTGGTTAAAAGCGTTTTTGTTTGATGGGGTTGAGACCTGCGGGTATGGCGGTTTTTAAAATATGAAGCGCAGGATAATGAACGCACAAACTGGTGCTTTATTTTTTTTTACAAAATCAAATATTTATTCTCCAAATAGGCCAGAGGGGCACTTTAACATGTCAAAGCGTGAATTTATACAATTGAAAATACTGATAATCTTACTTAATAATAATGATTAAAAAATATACTGATTAACAATTCAAAGAAAAGAAATTTACAAATATTAAGGACGTATATTGAATACGATCTGTGTCCGAATAAACAAAAAGTATGTATATATAAAATTAATTTAATATCTCAGAGATGTATATGGTCTCTGAGCGTCCAAATACGATTAATAACAATTATTTCAATGTTCTTAGAGATGTAAATGGTCTCTAAGCGTCGAAATTAAAATAAGTAAATTTAATATTGTTAGAGATGTATAAGGTCTCTAAGCGTCAATAACAATAAAACTAATCCAGAACAGGATTATGTCTCTCGTCAATCTACAATAAAATAACACTAGTATTAAGGTATTTACTATGCCCTTGCAAGCATAAACAGACCGGACTCCACCAACAGCACCCGATCACGAGTATGACGCGTGTCTCAGCCATACAAAATTTATAGATTTGTATAGATAGTAATGATAGTATCATCCTCGAAGCCGCACGCCATTATTTTTCGATTGAGTGCGTAATGCTCTTTCTTGATTGGTGGGCGTGTCGTCGTAGTGTGCGTATGCACTCCTATAGTAGTCGGCGGTTAAGAAGTCAAGCCTAGCACCTGTGATTTCCATACAGTTTATAACCTAAAAGTCACTTTGAGGTTATAAACTGTATGGATATGACAGGTGTCAGGATTGACTTCTTGACCACCGACCACTATAGCTAATTATTGTGCATATTTAGACGGATAAAAAATGTACAATTAACGACACATAAAAAAACCAATTCAGTGTTTGACACAACGAATCCCGCAAGTTAACAGGGTCGGCAACGCGCGTGTGATTCTTTTGGAGTCGCAAGCGTCCATAGGCGACGGTGTCTGCTTACCATCAGGCAGCCCGTAAGCTTGTTTGCCACCGACGTTTTATAAAAAGTAACAATCATTCCAAAAAGTAAACCCAGATATTACACCATTATTGCGAATTGAAATCAAAACTATTTTTATATATACCTAGCTCCAGCACTCGGGTATGTCCTAAAACGACCAAGACAACCGGGGGATGCGGAGCAGCATCCCTGGAGTGCGGTGGAGATACTGTGATCGTCAACCAGCATGCCAAGCGTGGGGATTATAGCACTTACTCCCCATGAAATTTGGGGAGGCCTATATCCACCGCCGTCGAGTCGCTTGTTTGTCTGTGTTCTATCGGATACATTTTGGAGAGTGTGCACAGGAATTACATGACTTAGTTCCGCCCTCCCCATTCGATCACCGGACGTCCAGATGTGGTGAGCGGTTGCATCCTTACGTTGTCAGCCTAACATTTATGCGCAAGAAGCGATTTGCTTCTTCTTTCTTAATGCGAACAGCTAAGGACTGGAATTTACTGCCGCCGTCTGTATTTCCTGATACATACAATCTGGGTCTCTTCAAGACAAGAGTGAATAGGCTATTACTGAATCAGTGACCAACATCTTAGGCTTTGTCATGGCTTTCCATCAGGTGAGACTAAGGCCAATCGCTGGTCAGTCTATCATAATAAAACAAAATCCAGCCAGTGGACGTCCTTTGGTGGATATAGGTGGAGAAAATAGAGCTTCAAAAATGTCGGTCTTCAAAAAATATGATTATTCTAAATTAGCAAATTTCGGCAGGCTACAGTGTCCTGATGCCAGCAGTCAGGCTTGTTTGCCATAGTCTTAATATTAAAAGAGCGCTCGTGGCCCAGCAGCGCCATCGTACCGGGTGCGGTATGCGAGGTTAAGCAACGTGGGGGCAGGTCAGTTCTTGGATGGCTGACCGCTTTGTGTGGTTACTAACTGAGCGCTCCCTTGTTTTGGAAGGCACGTTAAGCCGTTGATCCCGGTTGCTGTCTACGACAGCAGTCGTTAAGCCAGTTTAGAGGCCTTCGGGCGGCTTGAGAACTTCTAACTGTCAAGTTGCCCACTCACTTGACAAGGGGGGGCCGAGTTACACTACGTCCGTAGGGAGTACCCACCGTTACCCTACACGTGACCCCTAGGTGGTGCTAAAAGTGCAACAAAAACTGGCAACCGTACTAGTCTACTCGAAGACCTCACGGTTCGAAAATAAATGCCATGTGATTATTATTATTAGTATTAAAAAAACTGTTTTGCTTTGTACCGATACATGTGACGGCTAATTAGTAGGTACTTAATAAAATTTGGCTCACGTACCGCTGCCTAACGAACCGCGTGTCGCGAAACTCATGGCGAGGCATGTTAAAATGTGGGTTTCGCTGAAACACCCAATTATAGGGGCACTTACCCTGCTTACCTTATTTGAGAGCTGCTCATAAATAGCAGCTTAATAATTGTATTTCTACAAAACAGAGTTATAAAATTTGGATTACTGGCCGTTTTTTACATCGAAAAATAAAAAAAATATAATAAGTGGACAATTTAAGTGACTCATCAGTTTGGTTTCTCGGATCTCGTTCTAACTTACCATTATTGTGATATTAATTAAATAGGTTGACAATACTCTGGGAGCTGTCAAACACGCGAAAAAAAAAATTTAAAATTTCGAAATTATCTAAAACCGACTCGACAAAAAATTGTACAAAATTATCGAACCTGCTCACAAAATTTAACGAGAACCGGTTGAGAAATGCTACCTGTAGAGTAGAACAACCGGAAATCCGGACATCTGGACATCTAGTGAGTTCAAATATAACCGACCGACCGACCGACCGTTTTCACTTTGGACGCATAGATCGACGAATCCAGCAATGCAAAAACTAGTTTGATGTATTCAAAAGGTACTTAAATACGAAATACTTTACATAGTGGCCTCCTTTTTAGGGTTCCGTCGCCAAAATGGCGAAAGCGGAACCCTTATATATTCGTCATGTCTGTCCGTCCATCCGTCCATATGTACCAGTCGATTTACTCGTAGACTATAAGCACCACGATTATGAAATTTAGCAGAAAGGTTTTAAATGTGGATTAATATATGGTATGGTAGTTGGAAGGGGAAGACCTCGGCGAACGTACTCCGACCAAATCGGAGACTTTCTGCAGAAAGACCAGGTTAGGAGTACCCTAAATCGGGGCGCATGCATGAAGAATGTTATGAAAGTTCATGAAGCGAAAGTTGTATGTCAGGATCGTAGCAAGTGGAAATCCGTGATCTCTGCCTACCCCTCAGGGAAACAGGCGTGATTATATGTATATGTTGGATCCGGGTATGTCCTAAAACTACGACCAAGACCACCGGGGAATGGGCAGCAGCATTCCTAGAGTGCGGTGGAGATACTGCGATCGCCAACCCGCATGCCAAGCGTGGCGATTACGGCATTAACCCCCCATGAAATTGGGGGAGGCCTATGTCCAGCAGTGGACGTCCTAGTCTGTTTTCAATATCTATCGTTAAATTTAAATAATCAGAATTATTTACGAGTGGCGCTAGTGGCCCTGTTACATAACTGTGTGTGTGTGTGTGTGTGTGTGTGTGTGTGTGTGTGTGTGTGTGTGTGTGTGTGTGTGTGTGTGTGTGTGTGTGTGTGTGTGTGTGTGTGTGTGTGTGTGTGTGTGTGTGTGTGTGTGTGTGTGTGTGTGTGTCGTGTGTGTGTGTGTGTGTGTGTGTGTAAAGCGCTCTTAATTTGTACTTTGTGAAGTACGTTAGGCAGTTATTTATGCTATGCAGTTAAAATGTCAGGTCTGAAATTCTATTGTTCATTTGTACTTGCCCAAGTACGTGGGGGATTACAAGGCTATATTATAGTGAACAGAGTTAGATTTAGTAACATTCAATACAATCAGTCTAAACTAGAAACCAACCACGGATTCCGGTCAAACTTCAAATATCACCGCTGTTATTCACAAAACTCAGCACATCACTGCGTTTAAACTAGTATAATTATATCTCACCTCAGATTATAAAGTTTTTAACATCCCTTGAAAATGATGACACCTGTCATATAATTATATGCATCTGTAACAATATTAAATTAGTGCTGTTTTCATTACTTATTTTAATTTTGACGCTTAGAGACCATTTACATTTCTAAGGACTTTGAAATAATTGTTATTAATCGTATTTGGCAGCTCAGAGACCATATAGGTACTACTTACTTTTATATACTTTTTGTTTATTCGGACACAGATCGTATTCAATATACGTCCCTAATATTACCTTGTAAGTTTATTTTCATTGATTGACATTAAGTTTTAAATTAACATTTTAGTAATAAATATTTAATTTCGATTGATTTTTTGATTTTGATTATAGCTGTCATTACAGTAATTTTTTTTAGTAACTGAACATTATTCAGCAAGTAGGCCACAATGGCACTTTTACGAATAAAAATAACTACTAGCGTTTCTAAAAAGAAGACCACTGCCGAGAAGAAACGCCAAAACAAACTCGATTTTCTCCCAAAATAATTATGTTTGTTACAATGTTAATATTTAACCTTCTTAAAATTAGTAAATCTAAGTACCTATGAATACCAAAAAGATGAAAAACATTTTCTCAAAATGGCCGTAAAAGTGGACGTTACTTACTACATATTTGAAAGCGAAGTGTACAGTTTATGGTCAGTCATTCATATATTTTGAAAACTCAAACATTGCAGGCTCGGCCCGCGCGACAAAAATGTTACATATAAAATTGCTTTATATGTCGAGTTAAAACTTTTTAATAAGAACTAACAGCCATACAAAAGATGGCACAGGTCGTATACAGCCAATTCAAGTCGTTTTTTCTATTTGTATCGTGACGTTTTTTGTACGTGCCTGTGGAAAAATGCACTTTCGATTCTGTTTAAAAAATAAACGGCGGGAGAACATAAACCTTTTGACGTTTTAGGGTTATGTTTATCAAAACTTAATATCAATTTAGTTTTTTTTCCTCGCATTTTTGAGAAAAGCTGTAATATATATTAGCCTCGGCTGGAATGTCAATTGCAGGCTTCGTATTAACTAAACGGACTTCGACGGTCGTCCGTTAAAAAACTAATACTCAGCCTGCAATTGCCTCTTTCTATTCCTCGACACTTATGTACTTCTACTTCTTCTTCCTCCTCGTTTCCTCATGACTGAGGGCCGCGACAGCAATCGCCGGTAGCTTTCTTCACCTGAAGCTCTCCATGTAGTCCTATCCTCAGCAATTCGGATAGATGCCTGAAGGTTAGTTTGGCAGGCTTCCTTCACCGCGTCGGTCCATCGGGTGGGTGATCTTCCACGGCTCCTTTTTCCTTCCACATGTCCGACAACAATAAGTTTCTCCAGATTATCTGCCTCACGTCGGGCCACGTGTCCGAAGTACTGGAGGAGCCGCTGCATGCAGATAGTTGACAGACGGGTCTTGATGTTGAGTGCCTTTAAGATGGAAGCGTTGGTCCTATGCTCCGTCCAGGAGATGCCCAGCATTTTACGCCAACACCACATCTCAAAAGCGTCAATCCTGTTTCGACTTATGTACTAGCTACTGAGAAACCCAGTGGTATGAACTGGAGGCGTATCATCCTCCTAGCGTTATTCCCATTACAGTTGCATCCTGAAGGATGCCTGGGGTCCGCTACCTAATCCCAAGAATTGGCGAAGACACTAGTTTTTACGGAAGCGACTGCCATCTGACCTTCCAACCTGAGGGGGAAACTATAGACGTTATTGGGATTAGGCTTGTCAAGTGAGTGGGCAACTTGACTGTTAGAAGTTCTCAAACCGCCCGGAGGCCTCTAACTTGGCTTAATGACTGCTATCAGAAAGTAAAGTAATAATGCATGAACTGGAGGCGTATGATGGATGCCATTTCATCACTTATCGTCGTGGATAAGACGTCCGTCACTCTCGCACTTGCATTCTTCCTCGACGATAAGTGATAAAATGAACACCATCATACGCCCGCTGGGGTTCGAACCCACGATCTCCATGTTAAAAGGGTCTTTTTCATAATTGAAACGAATGTAGGGTTCAAGTAATACTAGGGACTATGTTATAGACGGACATGAAATGTTTTATGGATTGATAGGCAGTCACCGGGAAGTTGGGCGAACGCTTCAGAAGTTGAACAATGTGTCCATTACAGCTTGGGCCGATCCAAAATCGAGGCTTACTGTCCTCATTCCTGGGAATCAGAGATTAGCAAGTCGGTGACCACTGATAAGTTTGGGTATGAAATTGAATTTAAGCTTTCGCGAGACATGTTTAAAATAGGAAGGACGTCCACTGCTGGACATAGGCCTCCCCCAATTTCATGGGGGGTAAATGCCATAATCACCACGCTTGGCATGAGGGTTGGCGATCGCAGTATCTCCACCGAACTCCAGGGACACTGCTGCCCATCTCCCGGTGTTCTAGGTCGTAGTTTTAGGACATACCCGGGTCCATGAAACGGCTAAAATCACGTAGTTATACGTCACTTTGGGCAACATGACCCCACCCATGAACCCATCTGGAATTCTCCTTTACGATGATTGACGCCTTGATAAGTGTGTCTGTCGCCGGTGGCAATCAAAAGTGTACTTAACTATTACAATTTTTCTTAAAATTTAGAAACTGGGTTTGTCTTTCTCCAAATCATTATTTACTTACCTACTCCTGATTCTGATAAAGAAAAAAAATGCCCATTTTTATTTCAGTTCCTGACGCTTAATCAGTATTTTTTTTATACTTACAAAATGTATGAAAAAATGATTTTTTTTTCGTAGATTATACCTACTTACATAATTTCGAGCAGGAAAAGGCAAACTTTTCCGAAGGTAAAGGAGGCTATTGAGTGAAAACACCCCTTATAAGCCTCTTACATATATAATACTTCACATTATCATCATCATCATCATCATATCAGCAGATCGACGTCCACTGCTGGACATAGGCCTCCCCCAAAGAGTGCCACAATGACCGGTCCTGCGCCACCCGCATCCAGCGGACTCCCGCGACCTTTACCAGGTCATCAGTCCACCTTGTGAGGGTCTACCGCTGCACCTTTCAGTGCGTGGTCGCCACTCGAGAACGTTTCCGCCCCAACGGCCATCGGTTCTACGTGCAATGTGCTCCGCCCACTGCCACAAAAGCTTACTTCACTTACGTTTTCCAAAATATAAAATATTCCATCAAAACATCAATATATCAGCAAAGCGCCCATTACCACTCCTATTTGTTCACAAAGGAAGCTATCTTTCTTCAATATCCAATCATTATACCTCGATAAAACTAGAGGTAACATGAGAATAAATGGCTAAGCTCAGCTTTGCATCCATATTTAGTAATATAGGTAGTATACCTAAGTAAAAATTATGTAATAAATTATTTCTCTTAATATATTGTTATGCCCTTGCAGGGCGTCACATATACTCGTACACATTCTTAATTCCACCTTTTTAACTGTAATGAGACTTGAAATATAGTACATTACTACAGAGGCCGGGACGAAAGGGGTTGCCGGCCGAAGACATATACGGATAGGTCTAAGGCGGGCAACCCCATATTTCCCGCCGAGGTATGTATAGTGCTTTTCTCAAACATGCAATGAAATAGCATGGCGTTTTAAAATGAGAGGGTAAATACGTTTCTATGGAGAACCAAGCGTACTGCGCCCTCTTAAATGAAGCATTGGTCGCCCCACTGGCTAGCATGAGCTATTTCGCTCAGAAGAGTATTTTTTATACGATACGCTAAAATGATACAAATGTAGACTAAGCTTTTCTCTTAAGAGTCCCCAGTACGCTCGGCTGAACTTGATTCTCCATACAAACTTAGTTACGCTACTACTTTAAAATGAGAGCGTAACTACGTTTGTATGGAGAACCGAGCTTACTGCGGTCTCTTACACAGCGTATCCTCGGGAGCTCTGGCGACCTTACTCACCACCAGAAACACAGCACCATATACTTAAGGAGAAAGTAGTGGTGTTATTATGGCTCTGTAACATAGTACTATCCCAGTAGGGCTGCTCCAAATATGAGTTCTTCTATGCCCTATCTTTCACAAAAACATAATCTTTGTCTTTGACACTTTTGTTCTTACAGCCCAGGGGCCTATACCACAAAACTTTACAAGCGTACAATATGACAAAATTGACAACTTTTTCTATGGAAAATAGTACAATTTTGTCGAATTGTACACTTGTAAAGTTTTGTGGCTTCACGAGACCAGCGCTATGGCATGTTACAATACAAGTAAATGCGCCACTGGTTTTTGTGATCGTTCGCTTATTTAAGTAGGGTAATTTTTTTTTGCTGTCGCTCCTACTAACATTTTAATTGTAATGTGCTGTTTTCGTGGACATAGTACTATCCCAGACAGACAGATTGACAAAACGAGTGTATGAAGGAAGAGTGGATGGAAAAGTTGGAAGGAAAAGACCTCGGCGAACGTACTCCGACCAAATCGGAGACATTCTGCAGAAAGGCCAGGTCAGGAGTACCCTAAATCGGCGCGCATGCATGAAGAATGTTATGAATGTTCATGAAGCGAAAGTTGTATGTCAGCAAGTGGAAATCCGTGATCTCTGCCTACCCCTCTGGGAAACAGGCGTGATTATATGTATGTATGTATGTATGTTTTTGTGGTTTGCTATAAATTGGTTTCTGTTTCAATTAATTCGCCTACCGAATTTCATCAACGCGGTAATCGATTTATCGTCAAACTTTACCTACAACAAACGCAGGATTTTTCCACCGACTCTAAGATATCCGCTCGTTTCGCTCGGTCGTTTAACAAAATAGTGTGAAATAACAAAATCACGAATAAATAAAGCAGATAGTACGTTGTTTGTATTCTGGCCACATCGCCGCCTCGAGGCTCGTGGAATTGCCAAATAACTCGTTTAGACGAATAGCCGAAATGTTGGGACAAAAAAACTTGCTCTAGAAGTCTATACCGACGACAAACATGAAATAACAAATGTTTTTCTACTCCACCATAATCTGTCAGTTAAATGTCTGACAGTAGTATTAAAACAATAAACTTTTTATAACAATGCAAGTCTGTACCATAGACATTATATAAATGTTGGGAACTAGTATCAAAATGAATTTACAGTACATATAGGGCTACATTACCGCATGAGTGCGGTAATCAGCAGATTACGCGCATATGTCGAAACTTTAAAGAGCCATAATATATGTACTGTAAAACGTTGTACAATACACGTGCGAACAGGTAATTCGCAACTTGTGTCGATTTAAAACACTCCCTTCGGTCGTGTTTCCATTTATCACCACTCGTTGCGAACTTCCTGTTCTCTGCACCTGTATCGTAATGTACTATTTCATACATTACTTGTTTTTTTTTTTTAATTTTTAATAGAGGCACAGGTCATTGCACGTATTCTGCCACCATATCGATTTTAAATTTAAATCAAATTATTTTTCCGACGTAGAAAAAGTATTGTATGCAACGTTACATTGTTAGGTCTTAAAATTCTCGAGTCTTTAATAACAAAACTCACTACGTTCGTTTTGTTACAGTGACTCTCGAATTTTAAGAACCCGTATTATAATAATAATAATAATTATAATAATATTGGGGGACAATCTTACACAAATCGACCTAGTCCCAAACTAAGCAAAGCTTGTACTATGGGTACTAAACGACGATATACATACTTATATAGATAAATACATACTTAAATACATAGAAAACATCCAAGACCCAAGAACAAATATCCGTGAAAAATGCACAAATAAATGCCCTGGCCGGGATTCGAACCCGGGACCTCTAGCTTCGGAGGCAGAGTCACTACCAACTAGGCTAAACAGGTCGTCAAAATTATGTAATTGTTGCATTAAAATACTATTATAAGTAGGTACAACATGTTTTCCGTGATAACTAAATTAACTGACTAGAATTTTAATTTAAAACACATACCCTTGATCATTTCTTTAAAATATATAATTATATAAGCAATGTAATGCAAAATACAACATAGAAGGAGTGTTTTTTTATAACGGTTTATTTTTTCTGTACCCCACCACCGCCACCATATCAGCCGTAGGACGTCCACTGCTGGACATAGGCCTCCCCCAATTTCATGAGGGGTAAATGCCATAATCGCAACGCTTGGCATGCGGGTTGGCGATCGCAGTATCTCCACCGCTCTCTAGGAATGCTGCTGCCCATTCCCCGGTGGTCTGGTCCGGTGTTTTCTGTAACTCTGCTTCTAAATTAGACCTTAACTTTTTTTTAGCAAGGTTCAGTTTAGAAGTTCCACTAAGACAAAAATAAGCTTTTGAAAATACTTGCCTCATCATCATCATATCAGCCGAAAGACGTCCACTGCTGGACATAGGCCTCCCCCAATTTCATGAGGGGTAAACACGCTTGGCATGCGGGTTGGCGATCGCAGTATCTCCACCGCTCTCTAGGAATGCTGCTGCCCATTCCCCGGTGGTCTGGTCCGGTGTTTTCTGTAACTCTGCTTCTAAATTAGACCTTAACTTTTTTTTAGCAAGGTTCAGTTTAGAAGTTCCACTAAGACAAAAATAAGCTTTTGAAAATACTTGCCTCATCATCATCATATCAGCCGAAAGACGTCCACTGCTGGACATAGGCCTCCCCCAATTTCATGAGGGGTAAACACGCTTGGCATGCGGGTTGGCGATCGCAGTATCTCCACCGCTCTCTAGGAATGCTGCTGCCCATTCCCCGGTGGTCTGGTCCGGTGTTTTCTGTAACTCTGCTTCTAAATTAGACCTTAACTTTTTTTAGCAAGGTTCAGTTTAGAAGTTCCACTAAGACAAAAATAAGCTTTTGAAAATACTTGCCTCATCATCATCATATCAGCCGAAAGACGTCCACTGCTGGACATAGGCCTCCCCCAATTTCATGAGGGGTAAACACGCTTGGCATGCGGGTTGGCGATCGCAGTATCTCCACCGCTCTCTAGGAATGCTGCTGCCCATTCCCCGGTGGTCTGGTCCGGTGTTTTCTGTAACTCTGCTTCTAAATTAGACCTTAACTTTTTTTTAGCAAGGTTCAGTTTAGAAGTTCCACTAAGACAAAAATAAGCTTTTGAAAATACTTGCCTCATCATCATCATATCAGCCGAAAGACGTCCACTGCTGGACATAGGCCTCCCCCAATTTCATGAGGGGTAAACACGCTTGGCATGCGGGTTGGCGATCGCAGTATCTCCACCGCTCTCTAGGAATGCTGCTGCCCATTCCCCGGTGGTCTGGTCCGGTGTTTTCTGTAACTCTGCTTCTAAATTAGACCTTGACTTTTTTTTAGCAAGGTTCAGTTTAGAAGTTCCACTAAGACAAAAATAAGCTTTTGAAAATACTTGCCTCATCATCATCATATCAGCCGAAAGACGTCCACTGCTGGACATAGGCCTCCCCCAATTTCATGAGGGGTAAACACGCTTGGCATGCGGGTTGGCGATCGCAGTATCTCCACCGCTCTCTAGGAATGCTGCTGCCCATTCCCCGGTGGTCTGGTCCGGTGTTTTCTGTAACTCTGCTTCTAAATTAGACCTTAACTTTTTTTTAGCAAGGTTCAGTTTAGAAGTTCTACTAAGACAAAAATAAGCTTTTGAAAATACTTGCCTCATCATCATCATATCAGCCGAAAGACGTCCACTGCTGGACATAGGCCTCCCCCAATTTCATGAGGGGTAAACACGCTTGGCATGCGGGTTGGCGATCGCAGTATCTCCACCGCTCTCTAGGAATGCTGCTGCCCATTCCCCGGTGGTCTGGTCCGGTGTTTTCTGTAACTCTGCTTCTAAATTAGACCTTAACTTTTTTTTAGCAAGGTTCAGTTTAGAAGTTCCACTAAGACAAAAATAAGCTTTTGAAAATACTTGCCTCATCATCATCATATCAGCCGAAAGACGTCCACTGCTGGACATAGGCCTCCCCCAATTTCATGAGGGGTAAACACGCTTGGCATGCGGGTTGGCGATCGCAGTATCTCCACCGCTCTCTAGGAATGCTGCTGCCCATTCCCCGGTGGTCTGGTCCGGTGTTTTCTGTAACTCTGCTTCTAAATTAGACCTTAACTTTTTTTTAGCAAGGTTCAGTTTAGAAGTTCTACTAAGACAAAAATAAGCTTTTGAAAATACTTGCCTCATCATCATCATATCAGCCGAAAGACGTCCACTGCTGGACATAGGCCTCCCCCAATTTCATGAGGGGTAAACACGCTTGGCATGCGGGTTGGCGATCGCAGTATCTCCACCGCTCTCTAGGAATGCTGCTGCCCATTCCCCGGTGGTCTGGTCCGGTGTTTTCTGTAACTCTGCTTCTAAATTAGACCTTAACTTTTTTTTAGCAAGGTTCAGTTTAGAAGTTCCACTAAGACAAAAATAAGCTTTTGAAAATACTTGCCTCATCATCATCATATCAGCCGAAAGACGTCCACTGCTGGACATAGGCCTCCCCCAATTTCATGAGGGGTAAACACGCTTGGCATGCGGGTTGGCGATCGCAGTATCTCCACCGCTCTCTAGGAATGCTGCTGCCCATTCCCCGGTGGTCTGGTCCGGTGTTTTCTGTAACTCTGCTTCTAAATTAGACCTTAACTTTTTTTTAGCAAGGTTCAGTTTAGAAGTTCCACTAAGACAAAAATAAGCTTTTGTAAATACTTGCCTCATCATCATCATATCAGCCGAAAGACGTCCACTGCTGGACATAGGCCTCCCCCAATTTCATGAGGGGTAAACACGCTTGGCATGCGGGTTGGCGATCGCAGTATCTCCACCGCTCTCTAGGAATGCTGCTGCCCATTCCCCGGTGGTCTGGTCCGGTGTTTTCTGTAACTCTGCTTCTAAATTAGACCTTAACTTTTTTTTAGCAAGGTTCAGTTTAGAAGTTCCACTAAGACAAAAATAAGCTTTTGAAAATACTTGCCTCATCATCATCATATCAGCCGAAAGACGTCCACTGCTGGACTTAGGCCTCCCCTAGAGTGTCACAATGACCTAAAAAAAATGCAAACCTGCTCACAAAATTTCACAAGAATCGGTCGAGAAATGCGACCTGTAGAGAAGAACAGTGGGAGATCCGAAAATCCACAGACCGGACATACGAAAGCATTTTAAATAAATATCAAATAGATATAAAAATTGGACAACAATCTCTCAGCTAGAACAATATTTTCATTAATTCATATCAGAAATTTCAGCAACATTCAATCTTACTCAATACAGGTAATATCACAAAAGGTTTGATTTCACATGAAAAATACATCTCATATAATCCCGATAAGTTGCAAGTAAACCACAATATTTCATATCTATGAGCATATCCTTAATACAGTGGGAATTAGGTAGATTTTCGTTTGATTGGCGTATACTACGTTTGGTTTGTATTCGCAAAGGTATTATGACGATTCCTTTATGTATGAGTCTTGCGGCCAATCAAACGAAAATCTACCTAATTCCCACTGACAAAAGATTAATGCGGTATAACCTGTAATTCAAGATTGTGGCTTCAATCAAGATTATGAAGGAATTGGTTATGTTTATTTATTTTACCTGATGACCTGGTAAAGGTCGCAGGAGTCCACTGGACGCGGGTGGCGCAGGATTGGTCATTGTGGCACTCTTTGTGGGAGGCCTATGTCTAGCAGTCGATGTCTTTCGGCTGATATGATGATGATGAGGCAAGTCTTTTCAAAAGAGCTTATTTTTGTCTTAGTGGAACTTCTAAAATGAACCTTGCTAAAGAAAAGTTAAGGTCTAATTTAGAAGCAGAGTTACATAAAAAATAAACCGTTTTAAAAATACAATCCTCGTATGTTGTATTTTGCATTACATTGCTTATGATGATGATGATTTATTTTACGGAAATCTTCTTATGGTTTCGTCAAAAAGTAACTTTGGTGCGTCATTTACCATGGTTCATTTTGTTATTTTTTATTTTACTTAAGAGTATTGGAACCGAGTTGAATTGGTTATAATGAAGTAAGTAGGTAAGTCCTGACTATTTACTTAACTCCTGACTATTGACGAGTGAATAGGGATCTTCTGGGTGAGCTCGCTTCATCGTCGGCCTCATCTTTGTCCCCTGGCTAGAAGCTGGCCAAGAGCAATCCCATTTTTAATAAAAAAAAACTTTTGAGGTAGAAGCTAAGACCAGATTCTTTTTTGTTTTTAGGTGCCTAATGTCTTCCAGCCACAATTCCATGTTATCCCAATTGCAGGAAGAGGACATCACTAGAAAAAGCATATATTATGTACATAAATGGAGATATTTCTTGACATGCACATGTAGGTATCATTGTTTAAGTTAAAATATTACACCATTAAATTTTCTTATTTAAATTAATATAATAAATGCGAAAGTTACTCTGTCTCTCTATCTGTCTGTCTGTTACCTCTTCACGCTTAAGTAGCTAAACCGATTTAGATGAGATTTGGTATAGATAGAGTTTGAGTCCCGGGAAAGGACATAGGATAGTTTTTATTCCGGTAAACCTTTTTGGTAAATAAATATATTTTTGATGGTGTCCATAAGACACTGATACATGTGGTTATATATAAAGCTCTCTTATTTAATACCAGTTTACCACAGCAAATACGCAGTCAGATTCAGAATAACGCAAAACTTTCATTTGAAATCGGTATTCTTAGCTAAAAGGGTACCCGGTCTTAAATCGCAGTCCGTCCCGGATCTACACGTTTCACATCTGTTGGCAGAAAAGGTATTTTAGGCACTAAAATGGATTTAATTTTAAATAACGGTCTAATACACTCAGCGGACGATTAGGGAAAAAAGGGTTGACCTTTAGATTTTTTCTAAATACAGGAGTAAGTTGGAAAATGTATTTGTTTTACATTTGAATGTTTACAGATTGCACAAAATCGCTCATCGTTTGAGATCCCACGTGCGCCCAGCTTGCTATAAATAATACAACTGGCAACAATTAATCATTATGGCAATATAATTATATTAATAACTTATTATTTTATTAATAAATATAAATATGGGGGGACAATCTTACTCAAATCGACGTAGTCCCAAACTAAGCAAAGCTTGTACTATGAGTACTAGACGACGATATACATACATATATAGATAAATACATACTTAAATACATAGAAAACATCCATGACCCAAGAACAAATATCCGTGCTAAATGCACAAATAATGCCCTGACCGGGATTCGAAACCGGGACCTCTAGCTTCGGTAGCAGTGTCACTACCAACTAGGCTAAACAGGCCGTCAGCCGTCAGCATTTTCTTTTAACATTTTTATTTTATTCTAAAAACTGTCTAGATTTATATTTTTTATACATTTTTATAATTATTGTTGTTTATGTTTTGACGATCCTATTGTGAATTTTAATACATAATAAATTCTTATTTTGACATGTCTACAACAATTCAATATTTATTTTAAAGAATAATAATAGCATCAATAAATTGTTCTAAATAATTATTTAATATAGTATATATTAATACGTGTTATAACTGACGATTCGAAAGTGCTTATTGCTAGGCCTATTTGAATAAAGAATATTTTAACTTTGACTTGACTTTGACTTGACTTTGACTTGACTTTGACTTGACTTTGACGTGACTTTGACTTGACTTTGACTTGACTTTGACTTTGACATTGTCTATTTTTCCAACGAAAATCTAATTATGCTGGTTAAAAGGACTATTTTGGGTCGTAGCTGGTTAAATGTTCCTATGACATTGCCCGCGTTACCACGCTGTAGCCAGGAAAATGTGCCGCACTAGATTTGATCCAGAACGCGGATCACACTTCCTATACTTCAGTCGTCGACCAAAATCTTTAACGTACCCCTTTGCTTCTGAAGCCTAAGGAACATGATAGGTAAATATTTGTTGGCTTATCTTGGAAAAAATCTTCATTCTTGTTTAATCGACTAGGCATGATTGTTTATATTCCAACAATCTTTGAAATCGCAGCGCGAACCATGATTCAGATAAATAGCTACAGATAACACATTCTTCCGATTGACGGTAACCACCCCATTTCTTGGCAAACGGTTCAAATATTGCAATTTCGAGGGAAATGCTGACTTGGCAGGCAGCCACGCTACCCATAGTCTACAAAACGACCTATGTGCAGGGATTCTCCTGATATCATAGGACCGTTACTTCAAAACGGAACGCTGCGCCCGTGTACCGAATTACCACTTTTATCACCAAAGTTATAAGGCTTAAAATCACTTGAACAGATATCCTGTGAACTTAAGGCTTTGAGTGTAATTTGATTAAGGCGACACGTTGTCTTAAAGAGAAAAGTGGACACGTGTGCAAATAATTTTGGGAAAAATTTGGTGTTAGTAAATATATTGACCTATAACTGCCCCACTGCTGCTGCTGCTGCCTGCTCCTGTTATTAACTTTTGACCTGTAATGTGTTATTACCAATAAATAATGTCTATGTCTATGTCTATGTCTATTGGGGAAGCACGGGTAATTTTGTTCCAATTGCGAGAGAAACTCGTAAGTAGTTATTACTAGAGATAACTTAATAATAATAATATAAAAATATTAGTGGACAATCTTACACAAATCGACCTAGTCCCAAACTAAGCAAAGCTTGTACTATGGGTACTAGACGACGATATACATACTTATATAGATAAATACATACTTAAATACATAGAAAACATCCAAGACCCAAGAACAAATATCTGTGATAAATGCCCTGGCCGGGATTCGAACCCGGGACCTCTAGCTTTGGAGGCAGAGTCACTATCAACTAGGCTAAACAGGTTGTCTTCCGCAAGTAACTAAACTATTCCACAGTAAGATTCAATCGTAAGGCCTGCAATGTAAGTCAAAGTCAAAGTCAAAAGTTTATTTGTGCAAAAAGTAGGTAATGTTAGCAACAGGTGTTATGTGACAATTCAAAGGATCTCCACTTTTTGCCGATAAAACGGCATACAAATTTTAAATCAGGCGATTTCATCACCTTACATACCAACTTAGTTACAAATTATTTAATAAACATTATTACAATTTCGCCATTGAATACTGTAGTGGAGTACTTTAAATACTGTAGTGGAGTACTTTAAATACATGTCAGTACAGTCATCTGGACGTGCTATAACAAAATGCGCATAAATATCCAACATGCTCTACTTGTAGGGCCGTTAGGTCGTGTCATATGTTTTTGCCGTCTTAATTTTAGCAGATAGAGAGAAGAGAGTCGGGTAGAGTTAGAGTTGGTTTTAGTTTTCTTAAGTAAATAAATACATAGATAGATATAAATGCAGGCGACTGTAAAGTAAAAAAGTAAAAGTAAAAAGTAAAAGTAGTTTATTCTTCAAATTAGGCATATTACATGCACCTATGAACGTCAATAAACTACCACCGGTTCGGAAAAATATACCTCTGCCACGAGAAGAACCGGCGTAAGAAACTCGGCGAGGTGTCATTTTTTCAAAACAATATACATTGTATAGTTAAATATAAAATTACAGTGTCAGCTACTACAAAATTACTTAAATAACAATGCTACAGTAGAAAATATATTTTCGCGATAGATTACCCGTGCAGGACGCTATCACTGCCAAACATCCCTATCCATGATGTAATCGTTTATCTTATAATATGCTCTTGAAATAAGTGTTTGTTTTACTACAGATTTGAATTTAGAATTGCTAAGTTCAGTAATGTGTTTAGGTATTTTATTGTAGAATTTGATACAATTTCCCAAGAACGACTTTTTCGCCTTTACTAGTCTATAGAAGGTTATTTTGAGTTTCCCAGTATTTCTCGTGGCTATTGGTTTATCAGCGTTCGTTGGAAAATTGCCCAAATTCTTCCTAACATACATTATTATTTCAAATATGTATAGGGACGGCAGGGTTAGAATATCTATTTCTTTGAAAAATTCTCTTAATGAATCACGCGACCCCAAGTTATAAATTGCTCGGATAGCCCTTTTTTGCAAAATAAAAACAGTTTCAATATCTGCAGCTGATCCCCACAAGATAAGACCATAAGTAATTATACTATTAAAATAAGCAAAGTAAACTAACCGTGCCGTTGCCACATTGGTAAGCTGCCTTATTCTCCTGACTGCAAATGCAGCAGAGCTCAACCTACTTCCTATCGCTGTTATATGGGAACCCCACTGCAATTTTGAGTCCAATGTAATACCTAAGAATACAGTAGAAGTAACAAATTCTAATGTTTGACCATTAAGTTTAATATTTGTATCTAAGTTTCTGTTTGATGAGTTCGCTAGAGAGAATTTCATACATTTCGTTTTTTTTGGGTTCAATACTAAGTTATTGGCAGCAAACCAGTCAGATATCATGGAGAGGGTATTATTTGGTTCAATGAGTTCAGTATCTCTCCTATTTACCTTGAACAGTAATGAGGAGTCGGCTGCGAACATTACAATGCCTGATCTTCGGCTTACCATATAATATGGCAGATCATTTACATAAACAAGGAACAGGAACGGACCTAGAATAGACCACTGAGGTACTCCCATCTCTACCACTGTCTCTGACGAAATGGCTTTATTTATCGCTACCTTTTGATTTCTCTGTGTTAAATATGACTTCATGAGATCTAATGCATGCCCTCTGATGCCATAAAACTTAAGTTTACAAATTAAAGTACCATGATCTACACAATCAAAAGCCTTGGAAAGGTCACAGAACACTCCGATGGCGTCGTGCGACTCTTCCCAAGACTGCAAAATAAATTTTAATAAACTTGCACCTGCATCAGTAGTTGACCTACCCTTCGTGAAGCCGAACTGCTGTGAGTGCAAAATATTGTGAGAATTAAAGTGAGAAACCAATTGCGTAAGCATTAGTTTTTCGAATATTTTGCTAAACGCAGGTAGGATAGAAACTGGACGATAATCAGAAGGATTATCTCTATGACCTGATTTGAAAATTGGAACTACTTTACTACATTTCATTAAGTCTGGAAAAATGCCATAGTCTATACAGTTATTAAAAATGAGAGCTAGAGTTGGTGCAACGACCTCCAGAATAGATCCCAGTACCTTGACTGACACGCCCCATAAGTCCTCAGTGCTCTTTATTTTTAACATTTCAAAGGACTTTAGTACATCTAGAGGAGAAACATGATGAAATTTGAAATAAGTTAGTGATTCTAGTTTTACGTTGTCATTCAGAAGGGATTCAGCTTTTGTGGTACACGATGCTAAACTTTGAGTAGTGACTATAGGAATTATAGAAAAGAAATTATTAAATTCATCAGCTACTTTTACTGCACCAGTTATTAAATTATCCTTTACTTTCAAAGAAATTGTGGACTCTTTATTATTTCCCTTCCCAGTCTCTGTGTTAATTATTTTCCAGACTGTCTTGGCTTTATTATCTGAGGACTTAATTTTATTATTCAAGTGCATTGCTTTTGCTTTTGTGCACACTGTTTTAAACAATTTGGAATAATCCCTAACATACTGATGGAAACATTCGTCAGTGGTGCAAGATCTCCTTTCATAAAGTTGATATAAGTTATCTCTACTTATCCGAATTCCGGTAGTTGCCCACTCACTAAATCTCATTTTATTGTTTATCTTAATACGCTTTTTACTACAAGTCTTATTAAATTCGTTACACACTGTATTCAGAAGCATTTTGAATTGATCATTCGGATCATTTGATTGTACCTGGGTGTTCGGCATGGCGACTAGTAGATTAGACTTTAGTAATTCTAGTCTACTTCTACTCAGCGGTCTTATTTCTATAACGCGATCTGGATGTTTTACTTCGCAAGGTAGCTTGACCATCTGAGCTTTATGATCCGAACGAACTCCATTCACTATGCTACTGTCTATATGAGAACTGTTTAACCAAATATTATCTATACAAGTGGCCGAGGTCGGACTGTAAAAATGTCCATACATCAGATATCAACTGTCATACTTTTACATACAGCAAAATACCATATCTGAACACGTTGCACAGATTTTGAAACTTTGGGAACGTACATTAATTCATATTTTTATGAAATTGACTGTACTTACATCAAAGTGTAGATTTAGGAACAATACTGACACAATAGTCATAATAACTGCGAAAATACCATATTATAAGGGATGGAGAAACTACAGTAATCTTCAAGAAAGTAGTGTATATTTTTATAAAGGCTCGGCAACGGGCATGTGACTCCCCTGGAGTGGCAGGCGTCCATAGGCTGCGGCGACCGCTTTACCATCAGGCGGACCGTAAGCTTGTTAGCCACCGACGTGGTATAAAAAAACAACGCAATTTATTCTTGCTCGTACACTCAGGAGCAAATAGAACGGGTCTGATTGAACGGAAATTCCATACATGGTCGATTCGTTTCTTATTATGGCTGCGGTATTCTGCAAGCTGGCATTTCCCCCAAATTTCATTTCTCCATATATGATCAAGATAAGATCCGCTACGCATTAAGTATTCAAAGTTCTCCAGAGCTCTAAGACATTATTCAAACATCATCGTAAGGGGAAAATAACATCGTTTTATTTGCTCTTTCTTATTATGGATTTATAGCTTCAACTGGCGAAAGACAGTCAGCATCCTCTTTGGGAGCTCTGACGATCTTACTCACCATCAGGAACACGACACCGCATACCTAAAGAACAAGTAGCGGTGTTAGGAGTATTATGGCTGCGATCTTCTGTATAAAGGTGATTCATCCCCAGTTTGGCTGTTCCAAATATAGCAAGACGACATTCCGCTGCGCATAAGTATTCAAAATTCTCCAGAGCTGTAAGACATTATTCAAACATAGATATCATAATCTAGAAGAAAATATCATCGTTTCATTTCCACCACCACCATATCTGATCAGCCGAAGGACGTCCACTGCTGGATATAGGCCTCCCTCAATGTCATGGGGGGTAAATACCATAATCGCCACGCTTGGCATGCAGATTGGCGATCGCAGTATACTCCAAGGATACTGCTGCCCATTCCCCAGTGTGTCGTAGTTTTAGGACATACCTAGATCCGATCATTTTATTTGCACTTGACATTTGAAGCAGTCCAACTGGTGAAGGACATTCAGAATCAGAAAAAGCAATGCAGTATGCCAATTATGTTCGGGTGCTCTAGCGATCTTACTTAGCACCAAGAACACGACACCGCATACCTAAAGAACAAGTAGTGGTGTTATTCTAGCTGCGATCTTCTGTATAAAGTTGGTTCTTCCCCAGTTTGACTGTTCCAAATAAAGCAAAACAACATTCCACTGCGCATAATGATTCAAAATTCTCCAGAGCTGTAAGACATTCAAACCCAGACATCATTAGAAGAGAATAGAAACGGACTTAACGACTCCAATCACAAGTCAACAGCAAATCTTCGAAGCCCTACACCGAAGAAACAAAATTAATTACTAGTAATAAGAAACGAGGGTATATTCCCTCGTCAACAACATTATTTCCGTAAAACAGAGTAATAACGTGCGTTGAAGGGAGCTTATATTCGCCTAATAAACAGAACATTAAATCCCAGAAGAGTTAAAACGCCTGTAGCTGAGTGGTACGGCACGTAACTTTCACGTCCTTGTTATAAAAAAATAATATATTAAATAAATTAATATAAATGATTATAAAATGTACTTCTATTGTATATATGATTTATTTTTTACTTTTATTGTTCACTTGTATTATGGTAGTATCACGTAGAATGTTTTTGTATGCCGAAAGGCAAAACATAGTGGAACGATTTTGTTACTTTACACCTCTATTTGATGTACCTATGTTTACGAAATAAACACTATTGACTACTGGGTTCAAAGCCCGGCTCAGTCAAGAGCAAATAAAGGCAATAATTTTGCGCCTTGATCTATTATGATAAGGTGAATAGAAAAACCCAACATCTTCCTAGCGTTATTCCAGTGGTTTGCATCCATGAAGGGTGCCCGGGACCTCAACCTAATCCGAAGAATTGGCGTTGGCACTAGTTTTTAAGGGAGCGTCTGCTATCTGACCATCGAAGGGCGAAACCAGACCTTATTGGGATTAGGCTTGTCATGTGAGGGGCATCTTGACTGTCAGAAGTTCTCAAGTCGACCAAAGGCATCTAACTTGGCTTATCGGGATCACATCCTAACGTGGTTTCCAAAGTTCGGGTGCTCTCAGTTAGTAACCAAAGCAGTCACCAATCCTAGAGTTGACCGCGGCCGACGTTCCTTAATTTCGCGTACCGCACGCGGTACTCGATAAGCTCCAAAACTGTTAACTTATTTATACTATGTAAAAAAAAGTAATTTTTTAACACCGACTCCAAACTTTGCCAGACCCCATCCTCTTGGTAATTTGAGTACCTTATTTTTTGCCTTACTCCATCCTCTTGGTTCATAATTTAAGGAGTTCCTTCGATTTTTCCAAGATCCCGTCATCAGATCCAGACTTGGTAAAAATGGGACCAACTAGAAAACACACCCCTACAAACAAAAAAAAAATTGAAATCGGTCCACTAGTCTCAGAGTAATCGGTGAACATACATAAAAAAAATATTCCGACGAATTGAAAACCTCGTCCTATTTTGAAGTTGTTTAAAAATGGTGAAGAAAATCATCGCGAGGTGCCAATAAAAGTTTTGTACACTTTTAGGGCAAAATAGGTATAATGTTAGAAGAACGATGATTCAGAAGATTGTATAGAACTTGCCCCAAAATCGCGCCCGTTATGTCCTTAATATGTATGTCAATGATTAAGCCACTAATTTCATAATCAAAATTAGATTTTAGGACACAAAACAAGTAAATTTTTAACAAAAAAACACCGACTCCAAACTTTGCCAGACCCCATCCTCCTGCTATATAATTTGAGGAGTTCCTTCGATGTATGATGTACTTACCCCATCCTCTTGGTATATAATTTGAGGAGTTCCTTCGATGTAGCCTTAATTACCTCATCCTCTTGGTATATAAATTGAGGAGTGCCCTCGCTTTTTCCAAGATCCCGTCATCAGATCCAGACTTGGTGTCAATGGGACCAACTAGAAAACACACCCTTTCAAACAAAAAAAGAATTTTTGAAATCGGTCCACTAGTCTCCGAGTAATCGGTGAACATACATAAAAAAAAAATAAAAAAAATGTTCCGACGAATTGAGAACCTCCTCCTTTTTTTGAAGTCGGTTAATAAACAGGATGCATCAAGGAAATGCTTTAACTAATAAGTGACACTAAACTACTTACCGGCACTTCCTACAGTATACAAAGGAACGCGATCCTTCGCAAACCACTTCAAGCATCTATTACATTAACAAACTACACTAATATGAAACGCAAAAGGTCGTATATGGCGTAAAATCTGTATAGTATCTCGACATATTAAAGTCGGGTATAATATCGCTCCCTTGCTGCCAAACTCGCATAGGTAACGTTAAAACAAAAATGAAGTATGCGTTAGATAATGTTTCTAATACTGACGTATAGTCCTGCAGCATTTACATATGTAATTATTATCTGGAAAGTATTCCGAACTTAATGAAACCTTAACAGATTGTTTGGGGGAACTTTGACGGTGCTGGCTACAAAGCAATACGAGGGCTGTTCCGAAAGTTTTTAGCTGCTCTCACTCTATTCATGCGATATATGTTTTAATGATACCAAACAAAAACTGGCAACCGTACTTGTCTTCTCGAAGATCTCACGGTTCGTAAATAAATGCCATACGATTAAATAAATAAATGATACCATTATGCGGGTAATTTCGATACATATGTGTTGGGGTGAAACTGTTGATGAAAGTCGCTTGGGTTTTTTTTTATTGTGTTTTAAGTACGACGTCAACAGCCCTATCGAATATGCGATGACCAGGTCACAATACCAATTTTGTGTTGCGGGCCAATATTAATTAATACGTCACCACAACTAAACGGAATTTTATACACCGCAAACTATGAATCTTCCCTGTCTCTACCCACGTAATCTGATTCGATTGTCGAATATTAGTCTAGGTCGGGAGACTAGGGACTGGTCATCATCACAAAAAACTTAAATTAAATAAAATCATTTAGTGATTTTACATTAAAATCATCAAATCTAAGTTAGGAAGTCATCCCGGGCATTTTCCACCATAGTTATTAGGGATTTCGATGCCAAAACTATTTTTAAGTATCAAAAATAGTACTATTTTCGCAAATTCTTAAAAATCCATACAAAAGCCTTTTGGTAAAAAAAACGTTGTGAAAAAAATACTTGCTACTTACTAACGATTTTATCCCAGCTCATAACTATTGAAATTACCCACATAATGTTATAAATAAAAAATATATCGCATGATTCTGACCAGCGGCCCTTGTACAGTACTAGAAAGTATCACAAGTATCTGATCTATGGGGACCCTGTGCTAACTTGGGAGTTTACAGTTTTTTGCTTATAATATCTCTTAAACTGAGTACATATTGTGTACCAAAATCTATCTATACTATTATACTAATCTATATTAATAATTTCGTGCAGGGGTACGGTAGACCCGAACGAGACCTGTCTCAAATTGAAGAGCGTATAAAAATAAACGGTTTCGAGTTGAACATATGTATCCGCAAAATTCGGATTGTCGCGTATTTTGCATTTAAAAGTGTTAATTTTATGAAAAAAGGTCGGCCATATTAAATTCGTTGGTTGACACTGTTGACAGTGTCGGATACGTTCGGAAATCGTGAACTATTTTTGCGTCCTGTATGTTGGCCAGGTTGCTGGGCTGCGTTCTGGGTAATGGGCCATCAACGCCCATTGTGTGGTCCGGCAAGCCGCGTCTGCAGTGTTTTGTTTTTGTGGTTTTCAAGCGTTCAATACACCTATTAGATTGTCACAACAACCGCCTTCAAAGCGAATGTATAGGGTCTGTTACATACGGTTATTATTATCACATGATACGTTCATATCACGATACGTATAACGTGAATATTGGTGTTAAGGACACCACTATAGTGTTCGGCGGTTAAGAAGTCAATTCTGACACCTTTCATATCCATACAGTTTATAACCCCAAATTGACTTTTAGTTTATAAATTGTATGGGAATGGCAGGTATCAGGATTGACTTCTTAACCGTCGACTTCTATAGAATGTTTGCTGAGTCTGTCCGCCATCTTAAAGCTGTGTCTCTATTTTGTTGTGACAAACTACTAGGTGACTTATGGCCTTTAAATGTCTAGCAAAATTCTATCCCTATGTCGCTCTATCTCATAACTTAGTGGTAATGCTCATACCGTTCGCCGCGCTCGGACGTTAGAGGCGCTACCGCGAACAGAAAACGAAGTATCTTCCTCTCTGTCGCACTTGCATATTCGAACGCGGAGAGGGAAATACTTCGTTTTCAGATCGCGGTAGGCCCTCTGGTCTGACGGCTCCTATTCCTGGATGGTGCGCGTATCGGAATGCAAAATACCTTTGGCAAAGTTAACGGAACAAGTTGTTAAAGAGGTTCCATTAATTGGAGAAAATATTACCAATTTTTATTATTATCACGCGAAACACTCATATCACGATCCGGTTTACGTGAATATTGAAGCAACATCCGTTGGGGCCTGTTACACGGTTATTATTATCACGCGATACACTTATATCACGATCCGTATCACGTGCTGTTTAATGAATATTGACGCAAAATCCAAACAAAAAGTTGAGAGAATTTGGCGGAGAATTGAGAGCTGCTACCGCGAAACGTAATCGAACGAACATCGTGTATTTTCCTCTGTGTCGCTCGAATTTGCAAGTGAGACAGAGAGGGAGATACATGAACTTCATTTGTTTTCGTTCGCGGTAGCAGTTCTGACTTCGCACCAAAAATACTAACTAGCACATCAATATTTAACAATTATTTTATGAACCGAATTTTAATGAACGATTAGTATTTTAGCTATACAAATCAGTACTGATTACGGTGTCAATTTTTTTATGTGGCTTTATACTAGCCTTATAAAAATACTCAGGATTAACTTACAAAGATACTAAGCCTTTGCCCGTGACTTCGTCAGCGTAATCTTTTACTCCCTATTGGGGCCCTTTAGACGATTAATATCTATTATCACAATACTGGGGTGTCAATATTATCGTGGTTTTCAAAATTGTATGGATTTTGCTTCAATATTCATTTCAATAGACACGTGATACGGATCATGATATGAGTGAATCGCGTGATAATAATAACCGTGTGAACGGCCCTATTCCATAATGTTAATCCAGACTACAGACTATATTTGTAAAGGAGTTTGATCATAATCCGTTGTTGTAATGTTTTTATTTTATATATTTTTGTACACTATTTCTTTGGTCGTTTACATAACTGTCAGGAATAAATGTCTTCTTTATTTCTTTCTTATTTATTTCACCCGAGCGAAACCGGGCTTTCATCTAGTAATATTATAAAGCTGAAGAGTTTGTTTGTTTGAACGTGCTCAGGAACTACTGGTTCGAATTGAAAATTTATTTTTGTGTTGGATAGTCCATTTATCGAGGAAGGTTTTAGGCTATAAAACATCACGCTTCAACCGATAGGAAGACGCGGACTAAGTCACGGGCAACGTCTAGTACATGATAAAGTTGTAGATAAGTAAAAAAAAATAAAGTTTCTTGGGGAATAAGATTTACAGGCCCAATTTTAATCGCCCATCTGCACTCCTTTTGTCGACATTTTTTTTTAAATAATTTATTTAAGAAACGTGATGTACAGTAGGTATATGGTTAAAGTTTCGCCAAACTGCAAAACAGTTTGTTGGCGATGCGCTCAACTAAACTAGAACATGTCGACTGGATTAGTATTTGTACCTCCATTTGACGACTAAGGGCAGGTTGTAACAAACCTTTTTATATAACAGTGGCAAACAAGCTGACGGCCTGGCTGATGGCGCTGTCAATGCGAGAGCTCATGATAAAGAACTGACAAACAACTTACAGTTGCATGACCCAACATTATATGTATTTCTATATATTCCATTTGGATCCGGTAGGTAAGTTGTTTTTGTTTTATAAGGTTACGTGGCCCAGCGGCGCCGGCGTACCGCGTGCGTTATGCCAGGTTAAACAAAAGTGGGGCCAGGTCAGTTCTTGAATGGGTGACCGCTTCGAGTGGTTACTAACTGAACGCTCCCGTGGTTTGGAAGGCACGTTAAGCCGTTGATCCTGGCTGCTATCTACGATAGCAGTCGATAAGCCAAGTTAGAGGCCTTCGAGCGGCTTGAGAACTTCTAACAGTCAAGTTGCCCACTGACTTGACAAAGCCTAATCCCAATAAGGTCTAGTTTCCCCCTTGGGTTGGAAGGTCAGATGGCAGTCGCTTCCGTAATAACTAGTGCCTACGCCAATTCTTGCGATTAGGTAGTTGACCCCAGGCATCCTTCAGGATGCAACTGACCTGGGAATAATGCTAGGATGACGATGACGTAATTTAACCAAACGTGCAGCGTGGGTAGGCGCCCCGCAAGGTGGACTAACCTGGTAAGGGTATTGTGTCACTCTTTGGTGGAAATCTATGTCCAGCAGTGGACGTGCTGCTGCTGATCAATATGATGATGATGGTGACTGGAAATATTTTTACAAGCGGAATCGTACGCTTAGCGGAATTATAATTTACAACCGAAATGAAAAATAGCAACTGCATGTAACTGCCTTTTTTACCGACTTCAATAGAAGGAAGGAGGTACTCAGTTCGTCTGTAAGTTTGCTTGTTTTTTTTTTATGTATGTATGTTCCCCGATAACTCTTGACCACGTTGGCCGAATTTGATAATTATTTTTTGTTTTAAAGCAGATACCCCGACATTGGTCCCATATAAATTTGGTGAAAGTCTGATGATGGGATCTAGAAGGAATCGAGGGAACTCCTCGAATTTGATAGGCACTCATATGTCGATTTCGGCATTTTCTGTAGGTAACTATAAGCATTTGAACCCACGACCTCTGGACGGATGGACGGGTTCCAGAGGTCGTGGGTTCAAATCCCACCCGGGGTGATCAATTTTTCATTTCTGATGGAAATAATGATGATGATGATTTTTTTTTTAATTTTTTTTAATTTTTTTCTTAAATGTTTTATGGTACATTTGTTTATACAATAAGATCGCCAAACTTTACGTTTATTGGCGAGATAGCACTCATTTTCATGCCAATTTATATGTACCTTACTAGTTACATGCAGAGATAATCATCTTAAGTACTTATTAATATTAATAATAATAGACAACTACTAAAATGTGGGTACTAATGGTTTTACAATTATGATTTTTAAATAGTGGGTTACACAAGTTTACAGTATTGAATATATAATACAGTAGAAATGATTTGGTATGAAAGCCAAAGTGCAATCTTTATTGTTTGTGCCATACGGTCTATATTCCAATAATTTAGCGCTGCACAGACGTTTCAATATGTCTGACACTCACGGGACTATCGATATAAAATCTTTCCACGATTTTTTCAAAACTGAACTTACTCAGTTTTCCCACCAACGCGCGATATCGACAGCCGCGGTGCGGGCAAGTGCATTGTGCAACTTGCAACATGATATCGTTGCTATAAAAGAGAAATGCATTAAGGATGCGGTCTGCATAGCACACACGAATTTGAACATTGTCCCACAGAAATACGTTTCATTTTTTAATGAAAGCGAGACGTGTATGTGCTTTGCTCCATTCTCAAGGGAGTCGATAGAGTTGTGATGAATGGTCAAGTTTGGTTAACAGTGTTCCGTTTGGTTGTAATTTATATCTTGCACAATATTGTCCGCAATGCCCAGAAGATGAATAAGTAGGTTTTTACGACACCGCCTGCTGGTTTGAAAATGGTAATTGACCTAGTTCTATTCTAACAATAAGGATGTTTTTAACCGACTTCAAGATTTCAAAAGAGGAGGTTATCAATTCGGTTGTATGTTTTTTTTGAATGTTTGTTACTCCATAACTCCGTCATTTCTGAACCAATTTGGAAAATTCTTTTTTGATTGTAAGTATATCGAAGTTGGTCCCGTTTTTGTCAAAACGCAGTTCTGATGATGGGATCCATGAGAAATTGAGGGAACTCCTCAAATCTTAAAGGCAAAAATATAGTGATTTTTGTGTTTTTATTAACAGATCGAGCATTTTCATCCAAAAATGTGACATTTGATGAAGTGGAACTGCTGATGATGATCAGAATAGAACTCTTCAACGACGAAAAGTTCACGTTTGGCGATTTGTCCTCCTAGCTGTGTTTGTTAAGCAAGTTCTATCTTCACGATTAATTTTTGTCATGCTCGATTTCTGATCATAGGATCCATGAGGATTGAGGGAACTCCTCAAATCTTACAGGCAAACATATAGTGATTTTTGTGTTTTTATTAACAAATCGAGCATTATCATACAAAAATGTCACATTTGCTGAAGGGGAACTGCTGATGATGATCAGAACAGAACTCTTCAACGACGAAAATTTCACGTTTGGCGATTTGTCCTTCTAACTGTGTTTGTTAAGCAAGTTCTATTTTCACGATTGATTTTTGTCATGCTCGAGTTCTGATGATGGATCCCATTAGGAATCGAAAGAACTTCTCAAATATGAAAGGCACACAAATAGCAATTTTAGTATTTTCATGAACTAATCAAGAATTTTCATTAATAAAAGTGACATTTGATGAAGTGGAACTGCTGATGATGATCAGAACGGAACTCTTCAACGACGCGTAGTTCAAGTTTGGCGATTTATTCTCTTCGTTTTGTTTGTCAAGCAAGCAAGGTTTTTCCATGATTCCATGAGGAATTGAGGGTACTTAGTCTTCTACCATTGTAAACATACTTTTAGCCATTTTTATTTTATTGTATGGAATCTAAGAATGCACCATCTAAGTATAATAATCTTTCACCGGCCTCTCCCATTGAAGTCGGTTTTTTTTCTTAAAAATTATGTTTTGTAATTTCTCACATTGATTTGGCTATGTGTATTGAATACTATGTTAATCAGCATGCTTGTTTATATACTGTAAATGTTGATTGTGTAATGATGTAACGTATATTTTACCGACAAATATCAATATATAGATATTTCATATTTGTTTTTTAGTTGTACGGAACCCTCGGTGCGCGAATCCGACTCGCACTTGGCCGGTTTTTTATTATATATTTCTATACTATCTTTTTTTATACCACGTCAGTGGCAAACAAGCGTACGGCCTGATGGTAAGCGGTCACAACAGCCTATGGACTGCTGCAACTGTAAAGGAATATTGTGGTCTGATAGCACAGACTTTGTTTATTGACGTTCATAGGTGCATGTAATATGCCTAATTTGAAGAATAAACTACTTTTAATATTACTTTTACTTTTATTTAATCTTAATTGCAGAAAAGGAATCCTATCGTACAAAAGACAGGCTTGATGCCATATGGTATTAGGTATCTACCAGTCAACCTTAAGGCAAAGCAGAAAAATTGTTGGCGGTGCCTAAATGTAACAATATAATAAGAAATTAAAATAAAATTACAATACTTCTCTTAAAAAACGTCCATATTGTAATTAATTACTCAAATAAATTGTGTTGTAATGTTTATAAGTATTTTTTTTTATCCCCGTGTGGTGCTGGGGTAGAATAGCACCACCCCCTTTTTTCCCTTGCGTGTCGTAAGAGTCGACTACGGGAACCAGGTTGAAGTGTGTTGTGGGCGATGGGCTAGCAACCTGCCACTGCAATATCACATTTTCTCCATCTATAAACCTAAAATTGCTAAAAGTGGCGCTGAAGTTAATTTTCATGTGCTATACCTACCCCCTTTTGTTATTACTATATTCGTCAGTTTATGTGTTTTCTTTTGTATTTATATTAAGAAATATCGTTTCAAACATCGCTCCTATCGACAAATTGCAAATTATGGCAACGTTAATATGTGAAACCTTCATAATATCATCGTATTCTTCAATCAGTTTATTGTATAGAAATCGTGAATACTTTTTCATAATTTCAGTTTATACAGGATGTGGCCTGTAATAGGAGCAAAAAATAAAACGGTACATTTTAAAGTCTCCAGCAATTATTTCCAAATGGTTTAATTTAAAAAAGTCAAAACTTTTTTGGATTTTTTTCCTAAATATAGACTCTATGTACTATTTTACTCTACTGGAGCTATATTAATAACTATTTATTTAAAAAAAAACCCTAAAAAAATAATAGCATAATATAAAGAAATCCAAAAAATATCCTTTAAACCAATAATGCAACAACGATTATGAGTCATAATCTCGTGGTGCCAAGATCCATTACTTGAAGTTTATAACTTTAGATCAAAATTTCTCCCAAGTGAAAAAAAATATATTTTTGCTCCTATTATTGTCACGTTACGTCGCCTTCCGAGTGAATTGAAAGGCGAGGTAAGCAGACTTTTTTTTTAAAAGAAGTTGAAAGTAAAAGAAGTAAAAAAAAGGTAAAAGAAAATGCTCAAGGTCGGGGTAAGCTTTTATTTGGACAATTATTGTTATTAAGGCACTCACAGATTTTAGATATATAAAAAAAATAACTATGGAAGATTAAAAGGTCAAACACTGTAAATCTTAAGTAGGTAGCTCAAAAATTTGGAGCCTCGAGACAGAAGACTCGGCGCCTCGAGTAGATTGGCACGACGGCTCGAGTTAGTTGGCACGACGGCTCGAGTTTGTTGGCACGACGGCTCGAGTAAGTAGGCACGGAGACTTGAGTAAGTAGGTACGGAGACTCGAGTAAGTAGGTACGGAGACTCGAGCACGGTGGCTCGGGAAGAATGGCTCGGCGTGTCGAGAAAGATGTCACGTTGTCTTTAGTAGGAGAAAGAGAGTTTACGTCGAAGTAAGTACGTGAGCACGAGGTCTTCTTGAAGTGCAGGGCCTGGCTTGGCCCTGCACTGACCAATTGCGACTTGGCTGATGAAAAGTCGGCGAGAAACTGAATTGTCCTAGGCAATGTTCGGCTTTTATACTATTTCTTGCCGTTGTTCGAGAGTCCATAGTTCTAAATTTACAATTTCAAAATTTACAGGATACCAGTATACAATTTAGACGTAAAATGATTACAACCTTAGCTATAAATGAGTTTTGACAATGTCCGTTGCTATGAAGGTCGATAAGAAAACATGTCGAAAGTATTAAATTCTAGGATAATTATATTTGTTTTCGTATGAAAACAACAAAATAATTGAAAATATAAAGCTATATCAGACAAGGTAAGTTTCTGGCGTGTTTAGTGTGTCCCATAATATAGGCAGTGCCGGAAACATTGAAATTTTCGAAAGTAATCAAAGAAACAATATTTTCCTATCGTTACAGTGATTCAAGTGAAATGTTTAGCGAAAGAAACAAGGTAACGAACGAGAAAAAGCGCATTGCCGCAACTTGCAAGCGAGGGCGAGCAGAAGAATACAAGGTATGCTACATTATAGGCCACAACTTGTATAAAACATTTTAAAAGTAAGGTCTCATAAATCAGTTTAAAACAGTACAATATGTAACAACAAAACAATTAAAAAACAGAAGAAAAATCTGTTTAACTGACTTTCTCACAGCCAATATCCGTATTCTCCTTTAAAAGTAAACTTAACTGATCACTGCTAACGCGAACTCACCTATAGGCAATTTAGTACAGAATAGTGATAAATTACGCGAGGATTTTTGCTCCGGAATGCTATAAATGGCCTTCTCTGTGTAGAAAAACTCCGCTAAGTGCCTTCTGCCCAGATGGTGCTAATAGTTTCAAGAGGGTAGTGTGATATAGTGCAAGTTCTTCACGAAAGATAAGAGTATCTGTCCAAAAATATATATACGCTTTGGTCCATTAGAATGCTGTCTTTCTATTTTCTTGAACGTTGATTGGTAGAAAATGTCTCATGTTATTAAATTCGTCTTTTGTACGACAAGATATCTTTTTGTCCAGTAAAGATTAAGTAAATAAATAAATGATTAAAGTAAATAAAAACAAAAAATGTGCAAGTAGCACAGTTTTGGGCGTAATTAATTCTTTATGTAATTAAATTACAAATTAATTCAATTGAAATTACTGAGTAATTTGTAATTTATGTAATTAAATTACTCAATTATTTTATGTAAACCTTTTCGTCGCGGACAAAGGAGAGTCAATTTTAAGAAGCATGCAAGCAACAAATTAATTAATTAATTACACATTATAATTACAAAATGTAATTATTCATTCATTTACCTATGACATGTTGTAATTGCAATTATTAATTTAAGGTGCAACTACTATTTCGTTGTATTTATAATTGATAATTGCAATTACTTTTTGTAATTGTTAATTTGTAATTCAATTACTTTTTGCTCAACACTTGTACTTACTATGTAGATATAGGTAAGAACCGAAGAAAAGAACCTGTTTTATATAGTTGTGACGTGTTCGAATAGACATTACATACTTAAAATGTGTAACACAAACAAAACAAAATGTCTATTCAAATACGTCACAACTACATAATCGTACAACATGTCTTTTTCTTAAGATATTAACTATATACGTTTTGACTTTACTTTTATGAGGATGTTTGCTAAATATACTTAATTTCCCGACTGCGCCAGAAGAAGGGTTATGTTTTTCTAGAGTATGTATGTATGTATAATTGTTTGGCACCCTCTGCAGCCTGAACGGCTCGATGGATTTTAGCTCGAGAGGTGTCATTAGATTTGTATTTACTGTGAGAGTGACACTGGGTATATCAAAATAAATAAAATAACGAAATGACCCTTTTTTGGCGCCAAATTCAAAATTACACAAACACGCAGTATTACTTTTTCTGTCACGCAGCCGGGTTTTTTAGTTTTTTAATTAATTAGTCTCGTTTGTTATTCAATTACTTTTTGCCCAAGATTAGTACTTACTAAATAGGTATACGTTTTGACTTTACTTTTATGGGGATGTGTGCTGAATATACTTAGTACGTGTACGGCTACCTACTGACTAAGCGGGGCGGAACTTGTTTGCGGTATTGTATTGTATACACGCTGAAGTGGCAGTGGGCTGGTCACGTTTGTCGTAGAACCGACAACCGTTGGAGCAGACGAGTTCTGGAGTGGAGACCACGGTTGAGCAAGCGTAGTATGGGACGTCCTCTAACTCGTTGGACTGATGACCTTAAGAGGATTGCTGGCAGTGGTTGGATGGGGAAAGCCCAAAATCGATTATTGTGGCGCAAAATGATGGAGGCCTACGTTCAGCAGTAGACGGACTATGGCTGATGATGATGATGATGATGATGATTGTATACTTACTAGACACCAACATTTTGTAAGTGTGAAATACTATTTCATATTTATCGTCATGTTTGGAGGAAAAAAATCGTGTGGAAACCAGGGGTTGTAACCGGTTAATCTCAAAAACCCCGAAATAGCCAAATAATTCGAATTAGTTTATGCTCTTTATCTAGGTCTGTGTAATGTATTTAGGTTATGACTGTGTATTTCTAGATTGCTTGATTAAACATGAAATAGTAAACGAAAGAACGAAATTCCTAACCGGTTTTTTGTACGGAGAAATTAACCGGTTACAAGCCCTGGTGGAAACCTGCATGCGTCTGCGAAGAAATTCAAAGGTGTATATGAAGTCCACGGATCCGGGACCCAGGTACCCCGGTATGTCCTAAAACTACGACCAAGATCACCGGCGGATGGGCAGCAGCATCCCTGGAGTACGGTGGAGATACTGCGATCGCCAATCCGCATGCCAAGCGTGGCGATTGTGGCATTTACGGCTGCTTCCTTCGGCTGATATGGTGGTGGTGGTGGATATGAAGTCCCCAACCCCCCACTAAGTGCAGCATATTCTCATGTTTTCTCGTTGCTAACTGAAACACGGCTAATAATAAAGACTAGCCTACACCGACGCATTTTGGGGTGACGGCTCTGTAACGGGCCGCAATCAATAAAGGGGAATTTAAGGCACGATAAACTAAACGGAAAATTAGACAAGGAAAACCAAATAACTCCTATACCTGTAAGTTGAGTCCAGACTTAACCCTTCAAGCGTTTCTGTCCGTTCTTTAACCTCTTGTATTACTCGTATGTAGTGCGTTAAGAAAATTGTGGGTTCAAGCCTCGCTTGCGCCGCATAGAGCGAATGGCTATGATCTTAATAAGACCAAAAAGGTGACTAAAAATGTGGTCAGGATCTTTATCAAATACAGGCATAAAGTTAATGTGCTTTTGGAAGTACTATAAAATTGGCGAACATATTGAATCTAAATAGACATGATCACTTGCTTCCACTGACAAACATTACCATATTCAATTATACTCGTAATACTGTCAGAACATAAGACTAAGTATCCATTATGATATGAGTAATGAATTGACAATGTATGCTGTATTTATCTATTCCCGATTGTTGATATTTCAAACTAAATTATTGTATACTATGCACATATTGCACATCTACAAATCTGTCTTTTTTCTGTTTACTGCATTAAGATTTTGTTATTAATATTATGATCCAAATCACTATTAAATTTGCATGCCACCGGACCGGCTAGTATGATAGCTTATACCGGCACGTTTTATGTGACGTTTCAGTACATTTTGGCCATATAACGTGACGCTATAAGGTATCATACGAGCCGGGCAGATGACTGAATGTATTTATATGGCTTCCGTCATGGTGACAGTTGTTGTCACCATTTTTGTACCTGCATTCACGCAAATAAATGTATCTCATTTAATTTCATTTCGAAGAAACGTTCATTTCTTCTAAAAGTTTAAGAAGAAATACGATCAAAATATTTATCCAAACCAAAATATATTATTACTGTTATGAGATACATTAACTTACCAAACAGACATTATTATTTAGCAGAACCCAACCCATTTCCGATACATCAAACGAAACTTCCTAATATCTTATATCCCGGAAATAAATCCCCCAAACTCTTTCTAGCATCTTTTCTTCGTTCAATTTTATACTCTCTACTTTACTACTTACATTGCTTTTGGTACAAAACTATAAATATGATAAGAGCTTGTCAAAGTTGTGTGTGTATACGAAATACCTTAGTTATTCCCGTGTGGGTATTAAAAAAAATGAACGGTATTCCAGATTGCTTGTAATCTTCTCGTGATATCGCTAATTTTATGTCATCTACTAAGAAAATATAAATAAATAATGGGAGACAATTTTGCACAAATCGATCTAGTCTCAAACTAAGCAAAGCTAATACTATGGGTACTAGACGACAATATACATACTCATATAGATAAATACATACTTAGATACATAGAAAACATCCAATCAAGAACAAAATATTCGTGCTAAACTAACACAAATAATGTCGGATTCGAACCCGGTACCTCCGGCTTCCCAGGCAGGGTCACTACCAATTAAGCCAAAATGGTTGTTCAGAATTTAATATATACAATTATACTTAACCAAATTAACTTAAACCGTAGTGGTATGCAACCTAACCAGCATGGGAGTGCAACGGGTCCGGCCCCCGAACGATTCATTCGGCCATTGCCCGATCGTCTTCAGCAAAAATAGTTATTTGTTCAACAAGAGAGCAAAGTAGATTTTTGCTGCGAGTGTTGATGTTGAGTCCCGAGCAAGCGAAAGATTCTATAATTGAATCACGAGCGTAGCGAGGGTCTCAAAGACACGAGGTGCAAATATCTTTGCTCTCGTGTGATACATACAACTTTTCACCTCAGAATAGTGATAGAGAGAATGAAGTTACTTAAACTAACCTACGATATGAAAAATTAAAAAGTTAGTTTTTTCACGCTCGCAGCAAAATTGCATTTTGCTCACTGGTTTCAAGCAACTATAGATAACCCCCTCTAGATGGCCCCTATGAACGATTTAGTTCGAATCGAAAGTCACCAAGGTTAGCGGTATGTGCAGGTCGCGGGGAGGTCGGTAACGTCGCTGCCATTGGCTGTTTCATAGAACGCGCGCTTGGGTTCAACATGGCGCGCGCGGCGTAGGGATGGGACGCGTTGTTTATTACCGGCTTTTACCGGTAATGCCATTTATTTTAGGGTAATAATTTTAAATAGCGTATATGCTCATCTATTGACTTAGTATCTAGAATAATATTTTTAGGCAGCGCATAGTGTAATGTAGTATAAGGTCGATTCACAAGACCTGGCGCGGAAAATGTATGAAACTGTCATTAATTTCACAGACATTCCGCGCCAGCTCTTGTGAATCGGCTTACACGGTTACAGCACTGGTGAATGTAAAAATTGCGGAATATTTTGACGGCCACTTTGGCTTAGTTGGTAGTGGCCCTGCCTACGAAGGCGGAGGTCCCGGGCTCGAATCCCGGCCAGAGCATTTATTTGTGAGATGAACTAACACGAATATTTGATCCTGAGTCTTGGAAGTTTTTCTATATAAATAAATTTGTTTATCTATATAAACAAATACAGTAGAACCACAAATATCAGTTACATCAGCAATCTTCGTTCACGCCGACGAGTGCAGACAAGTACCGAATGAAATCGAATGTACGACCAATTCAATAAAGACCTTGTTGCATTATACATAAGGTCAAGGTAGAATATGCAATGACAGTTGAACTAGTGCTCTCGTGCTTCGCGCAGCCAGACAAAATGGCGGTCGCCGGCGTCGCGCGTAAATTGTTGGCCAATGGCTGTTGAGCAATTTACCCACGCAAACGCACTGCCTTGTGATTGGCTAAAATGTTTTCAAAAAGTTTGCTCACCAAGACGATTCAAAAAACCCAATTGTAATGGCTCCTTCTCCAACCGATTCCGAGATCCCTTATACTTCTTCGAGGTCCAGCATAGGGTCCACCTCGTGAAACTAGTCCTAACTGCTCACCAAGACGATTCGAAAAAACCCAATTGCAATGGCTCCACCTCTAACCACTTCCGAGATCCCTTATACTTCTTCGAAGTCCAGCATAGGGTTCACCTCGTGATACCAGTCCTAATTGCTCACCAAAACGATTCGAAAAAAACCCAATTGCAATGGGTCCGTCTCTAACCGATTCCGAGATCCTTTATACTTCTTCGAAGTCCAGCATAGGGTCCACCTCGTGATACCAGTCCTAAATGCTAGGGAAATCTATGTCCTACTTAGTGGTAATACTGTTACTAATTTGTTATTTCATTAGATATACATACTCGATATTAAATAGCAATAAACATGATACAACCGGTTAATAAACTTTATAATAAAATAAAACTACACATTAACTACTTCCAAACTAAATATTCCATTCAACTACATTGTTATGTACCTATAGCGTATAAATAAAATAGAACGAGACACTAATTTACTACATTACTACTTTAATTAAAAGAACACTGGCAACACTGACAGTTTAATGTAAAATAACTAATGACCTTTTCCAATAGAATTTCAATATTAATAAAACAGCGCAACAAAACGCGGACGAATACATAATTAATTGAAATCGAGACTTACACGGTAATGTCGAAAGCGTCACTGGCACATCACTAGCCCGAGCATGTACTTTCGTCAGAAGGGAGAGTATATTGACATTTGAATTGGTTGGAAAGGGACAAGGATACTTCTGTACTTCTTACTGGCTAATGTAAAATGAACTCCGCCTGGCAGAATAAAATATGCCTTTTGTAATTAATTTAACTTATCTGTGCAATGTTATTCCGTCATTCTTGTACTTTGCTGTTCGAGAGCTTTTCCCACATAACTTTACACAGCAAAACACCATTTCTAATGGATAAAATCGATTTTCAATGCTCGTTTATCTGACGTACGTATAGATCGCGAACCTGGACGAGTCTGACTGAGACCGCGCGGCGTTTCTGCTTACATGTACTAGTGGTACATAGGTGAGGTGACCGCACGTCGCCCTATAATCTCCATCTAGAGGGGGTTTTCTATGCAAGCAACAAAACCGTCATTTTCGAGCCGCAGATGTGAAAACGTAATTTCTTCATCTTCCGAACGAAATATCTTATACTAGCTGTTGCCCGCGACTTCGTCCGCGTCTTCGCTCCTATTGGTCGCAGCGTGATGTTAATATTAGATAGCCTAAAGCGTTCCTCTATAAATGGACTATCCAACACAAAAATAATTTTTCAATTCGAACCTGTAGGTCCTGAGATTAGCGCGTTCAAATAAACAAACAAACACTTCAGCTTTATAATATTAGTATAGATAATATTAAATTCACTTAAATCTAAAACAGACCCTTGAGGCATTGTAATTCGGAATTGCAAATCTGTCAGCTTAATGACCGAGCGAGCGAAGCGAACGAAGCGTCGCCATTTAAGCTTTCGACAAAAATTCTTTCGTATGTCTGTCCGGATGTTTTGTTCTACAGGTCGCATTTCTCAACCGATTCTCGTGAAATTTTGTGAGCAGGTTCGATTATTATATAGAATTCTTTGACGAGTCAGTTTTTGGAAATTTAGATTAAAAAATTTAAAGGTGTACAGCTCACAGAGCCACTAGTTTATAATATTTACTCCCGCTCTAGGTAGGTTATCGTAAGTGGGTGAATCCCACCCATAAAATGGGTAAGAACATGATTTGATTTTGAGAGCCTACCAAACCTTGCGGAGGATATGCCTTAACATCTTTACTTTTCAAAACATGATTACCATATCACGAGCTCTCATCAATGCGTGTGGAATCTTTAATGCCATTCCCACAGGAAAGAAACAATTTATCATCCCTTTCCCCGCTGATTGCGGGTATTTCGGAATGTTTTGGGTTCCCGAGATAATTAGCAGAGGCCGACATGCTAACGAAATACTTGGAGTTTGGGACAAACGTGTGTAGGAGAAAAATGGTAGGTGAAATAGTTTAGGAACGGTGTGGGCATGCTAAAGTTTTGATTTGAAAATTCCCATGTCACGGGTGTTTTAACCTAGACGCACACAAAAGGGGGGTTTTTAAACTTTTGTGGTTTGTGGTTTTTCAACCCCCGCGAGGGGTGTTAAACATGTGTCTGTCTGGGGCACCGTTGTTCTTTAACGTATGAATCGATTTAAGTGCGGTTTTTTATTTCTAGTCAGGTTTCTTTCCAATGGTTCTTAGACATATTTTATTAAAATCGGTTACCACCACCACCCACCACCATATCAGCCAAAGGACGTCCACTGCTGGACATGGGCCTCCCCCAAATTGACGAGGGGTAAAATCGGTTACGCTGTTTTTCAAATATTGAACTTAACTTTGAAATGAAAATATCGGGGGATTTTCATGTTTTCTTATTTAGTTGGTGTCAGTATTTCTACATTTTCTTATAAAGTATCAAGTCTTCTATAGACTTAAATCAGATAGTTACTGCGCGGTGCGTGGTGAGAGCGGAGAAGTCAAAGGTCACCGTCAGACTGAAACTGTGGAGCTTATATGTATATAACAAATCAAATTAATTACACAATACGGGGATGTTAATATTGTCGTTTAAATTACCTTTAAAAAAACAGTTGGTTTGTCCAAACGCGTATTCGTAAAGTTACCGAAAAGTAATATTACGGAGGGTAAAGCACACTAATTCGAATAACAACATTTTACAATCATTTCAGTAAAAACCGGCAAAAGTGAGACGAATTCCCAAAATGAACTTTCAAACGCAGCTGCTAAGCCCAAATTTATAGCCATTTTCAACTAACGAACTGTCAAAAAGCGACAAACTTCGTAATTAGGGTTGCTTCAGGCCAAGTTGGACAAATCCGGCCTATTCACAACATTTCACCTCACCTTTGAAAAACCAGCGTAAACCAGACCTCGGATTACGCGTTGTAATAATAATAATAATCCAATAGCGAAGAGTCTCGTCCAATAGCGAAGAGACTCGACCAACATCTCAAGAGACTGTCGTTAGATGGCTGGGTTAAGGGTCAAATACAGAAGGTGGTACTCCTGGACATGGCGCGGATAGTCCGGAGGTTCCTCACTCTGTCGCCCTAACCACCGGTAGCTTAGGCTCGCCTCGTTGCCGGCGGCACCTTAGGTTAGGTTTTTTTTTATAATGCTTTTATATTTTCTATGTATATTTTTATATTTTACTTGTATAAATTTATTTAAAAAAATCTAACTTAAGAAAAATAAATAAATAAGGTGAATAATAATCCCAGCGTCACAGAGTTGCAAGACTCAAGAGGCAGTGGGCAGAATACATTGCTCGTAGAACCGATGGCCGTTGGGGCAGAAAGGTTCTTGAGTGGCGACCACTAAGGAAGGTGCAGCGTAGGAAGACCCCAACAATGAGGACCTATGATCTGGTCAAGATCGCGGGAAGCCGTTGGTAGGCCTTTGTCTAGCAGTCGACGTCTTTCGCTAATATGAGGAATCTCTCGACCCGGGTATGTCCTAAATCTACGATCAAGACCACCGTGGGATGGGCAGCAGCATCCCTGGAGTGCGGTGGAGATACTGCGATCGCCAACCCACATGCCTAGCGTGGCGATTATGGCATTTGCCCCCCATGAAATTGGGGAGGCCTATGTCCAGCAGTGGACGTCCTTGGGCTGGATATGGTGATGGTAGTGCTATGCACTATACTGTAAGCTGTTACTTGTTAGTGTCAACTGTCAGTCAAGTTAGTACAAAGCTGCTACATTTAAATAAGTGCTTTATGTCTGGCGCGGGATGCTCGGAAGCGAGGCGCTACGACAGCAGTAGTATATTTATACCACCCGCCTTCACCGATAACGTAATACTCACCGTAAACTAACTTGAAGAAATCTAGACGACATCAGTAAGTTCCCGCTAAAAAAATAGAATAGAATAGAAAAACTTTATGTCGACAATATGTTAAAATTATAATTACACAATTAAATTACTTATTACTAAAACAGTTGCGTAACTGGAGCCCACTCTGCAGGCTCGCATGTGTCGGGTCACAAAAGGTGTCCCGACGCTGGTTTTCTGTGGGTCCCGATAGAGATTTTACACTGGCACTATATTCTTTTTAACAAACATAGTTATTAAATTTTCAGAGCTAGTAATACATTATTATGCTAAATTAACATAAAATAATCAACAGCGGTAGGTAACATGAAACACGAAAAGGCTAAATAGGATTTTGAATATGAAATAAATGTTTTTAAAGTTCTATTTTTAATTTAGAACGCGGGGTAATATTTCTAATCGGCGGTGTAATGTTATTCCAGCATTTTAGTATTTTAAACACAGTACCAGCACACACAGGTTCTGCCAAGTCAGAATACTTAGGTGGTTATGTTCTTTAACGACAGCTTACTGATGTCGCAGAAATTTCCTCGCTTGACGAGAAGTCAGTACCTATTACGATTGTGCAGTAGTAATATCATGCGCAGAAGGCTAGCAGTACTGGTCATTTCTTCGTATCCCGCACCAGTCAGGGAGCTCTTAGTTAGTAGGGGCGCAAAAATGAGTACTGACTTGACTGACAGTTTTCTTACATCGTGCCCCTTCCCGCTAAAAGAAAAAAAAATCCGGATAAAGAGCCTACCTGGGCAAACCAAGTGGGAAACGCCCGGTCGGCCGCCCTAGATACCGTTGGGCCGATGCTGTGGAGGTCGTTCTATGCGAGCTTCAAGTTGACTCGTGGAAGGAAATGACGAAGGATCGGAATCAGTGGCGTGCACTCGTATTGGAGGCCAAGACATACTTTGGGTGCTGCGCCATGGGTAAGTAAGTACCTCTTCCACCCCGCCAAGTCAGGAGGTCGCCTCAGTCTAAGGTACTCGGGGTGAGCAATGAGGCGAGGTGAAACGTGCTGTGAATAGCTAATCGCTGTAGCAGTCCTAATGAGTGAATACACATGAACTTCGAAACCTTTCAAATGAATTGCATGTAGGCATTTTTATTTACGGCTTATATTATTTAAATAGGTGTCCCATGTTAATGGGGAAGAATTTTATAACAGGGTGTCCCAGGTCCTGGTTTCGTATCAAGTGCGTGTAAGGCTACGCGCAATGTACACGGAAAGATTCCAGCAATACAACCAGAACGATTAGTAAAATAGATTTATTGTTACTGATACTACAATCTTGTAAGGAAAACTACTCTATTTTCACGTTTACTATATCTTGAATTCAATAGAACTATTCAAATATTAATATGCATTAAACAGTTCTATTTAAATTATATACACGAGAAGTCTAGTTTTTTTTACAACATATTCAATAATAAATAGTTGCAATAATTGAGTTTACAAGAAGCTTCTTGTAATACTAAAAAAACAAAAAAATATCTTTACAATCTTTATCGTAGCGAATACTATCACAGTATATATTTACTATAACTTTTTTATATGTCGGCATTACTTTGTAGCTCTTGTAAAGAAATAACAATAATATTCTTGTAATGTATACTCGACAATAGCTCTGTTTAAAAATATTAAGTTTGTATAAATGTGTGCTTAGTTTAGGTATTATGGACGAGACTTTTTTCTCCGTGTAGGGTCCCGTAAGGTTACAAACTTATATTTACTATAGAGGTATATTTGACACAACTAACAACATCTAAGTAATCAATGGAAATGTACAATGGTTTGCTTTTCCAAGTACATGTCTAATGTTCAGCTATCACTCTTACTAATTAATGTCTACTTATAAGTAGTTATAGTTTTTAATTCAAATTCATTTTATGTATACTAGGTGGCCCATTCAAATCGGTCAGTATGGGAAAGTCTGAAACTATAAGACATACGAAGATTTGTTCTTAGGAACCATGTCACCGATTTTGATAAAAAGAAAAACTGCATTCATACATTTGAAAAAAACCTTGTACCCAGCTAGGGAATCGAACCCGGTTGTTTTGAAAAAATAAACTTACACTATTTCTATTCAGATATCGTTTGTGTAGGTCTTAAGCAATAAATGTCTCTAAGAAACATAATGTCTAAAATGAATAAAATGCATTTTTTTCACATACTTTAATTTATCATAGTAGGTGTTCAAAGTGACCACCGTTACAATATTCAACAAGTTCAGGCATGTAAAATTGTCTCTATGGTTGTTTGTACCTCTCTACTTGTAAAATCGGTGACATGGTTCCTAAGAACAAATCTTCGTATGTCTTATAGTTTTAGACTTTCCCATACTGACCGATTTGAATGGGCCACCCTGTATACTACTACGGTGAATTTTGTCACATACCCAGTATCAAACGCTTACCTGGCAGTGGGCCGGGCGGGGGCTACTTCAACAAAAATTAACACTTTAAAGTGTGCATGCAAACTGATGCTTGATGACGATCCATATTACTTTTCAACCAGCTATCCAATGATACTATACGATGATTTTGGCAAGGAGAAAATTGCATTCCCACTTTAAGTGTAGAGGAGGTACCTACCCCTAAATAAAAAGAACAAGATTGTATGACAGCATTTTGTTGGCGTGGTTTATATTTATCAAATCATCATCAATCATCATCAGCCCACTGCAGTCCATTGCTGAACATAGGCCTCTCCCAAGGCGCGCCACAAAGTGCGGTCCTCTGCTTTACGCATCCAGTCGCTTCCCGCCCACCGACATACGTCGTCTCGCCACCTGGCCGGCGGGCGACCCACACTACGCTTGCCTAGGCGCGGCCTCAACCCTAGGACACGCTTACACCAGCGGATGTCAGATCTACGACAAGTGTGGCCAGCCCACTGCCACTTCAGCTTGCTCTCAGCTTTATATTTATACCTATACCAAATTACAGCCTTCCAGTAGTTAAGGATGATTCACAGTAGACCGTTCCGTGTCCGGACACCGGGTTTTCTTCTAGAGAAATACGCCGGCCGTTGCGTTTGCTGTCATAGAAAACGGGCCGGCCCGGACACGGAACGGTCTACTGTGAATCATCCTTTATGTTACTGAGCTAAGCTGCGGACAGACGAACGGACGACAGAAGTTACCTTGTAACGATTGCGTTTTCATTTTTTTAAATGGGATTGCTCTTGGCCAGCATCTAGCCAGGGGGCAAAGATGAGGCCGACGATGAAGCGAGCTCACCCGGAAGATGCCTATTTACTCGTGCCTTAAAAAGGTTCTGGTTATATGAACTCGGAAATACAGACGCCAGCAAAGAATTTCATACAGTGCGTTTCAATAGATACTATGTACAGAGAACACTTAGGTTGTGGAATGAGCTCCCTGCCGAGGTATTCCCAATGAGCTACAGCATGAAACTGTTCAAGAAACCAGCCAAATGCGAGTCGGACTCGCGCACCGAGGGCTATAAACGGCTGTATCTTTTGATTGCGTTGGCTTAGAAGTTTTTTTCACTGCTCCAAGTGACAGTAAACCTGAGTATTTGATATAAATTCCAGCTTGATACCTCTACTTGTTCTTGAAAAAGTGTCTTGACAGACAGACAGACGGACGGACGGACAACAAAGTGATCCTATAAGGGTTCCGTTTTTTCCTTTCTAGGTACGGAACCCTAAAAACGGCGTGATAAGTTTTCTTACGGGTCAGCAACGAGCGACTGCCGCCTCTGGTATTGCATGCGTCCATAGGTGACGGTGACTACTTACTATCAGCTAGGCTGTCAGCTTATTTGCCACCGACGAGGTATATAAAAAAAACTTGCAGGATTTCCGGGATAAAACCTATCCTTCTCGCCTCCCGGGTTCTTAACACTTTCATTACCTGTCGGCCTGTTTAGCCTAGTTGGTAGTGACACTGCCTCCGAAGCTAAGAGGCCCCGAATAGATAGAGAACATCCAAGACCCAAGAACAAAATCCGTGCGAAATGCACAATTATACCCTGGCCGGGATTCGAACACGGGACCTCTAGCTTCGGAGGCAGTGTCACTACCAACTAGGCTAAACAGGCCGTCGAATATTGAGAGTAACAAAGGCCCGTATTAACATACATATATTTATTTGTTTAAATCGTCGTCTAGTACCTATAACACAAACCTTTATTGAGCTTGCTATGGGACTAGTTCGATTTGTGTAAAAATTGTCTACTGGGGCGCTGTCAACTTCGGTGCGGTTTAAGAAACTCGTTGCCGTTTTCTCCAGTGCCTTTTCCGCCTTATCTTTCCTGCTATAATGGATTTGAACCACCTTCTTTCGCATGTTCGCTGTCCGGACGTTCTCCTCTACAGGTCACATTTCTCAACCGATTCTCGTGAAATTTTGTGAGCATGTTCGATAGAATTTTTTTGTCGAGGCAGTTTTTGGAATTTTTGAATTAAATAAACTTGCGAGGTCTGCAGCTCACAGAGCCACTAGTTATAGAATTAACATATTATCGTCATATGAGTTGGACCCTTTCCACCTCAGTTTTCTTTTAATGTAACAGACAGAGTCTTCCGCATATCTGGGGGCACGGTAGTGCCCCCGCCAAGACGAGCCAAGCGAAGCGCAAGGGCACTACCTACCTTTTCTCGAAGTGTTTCGTCGTTTTTTTGAACCCTCATATAGTTGGTTTTCGATGTACCAGATAGTTCATATTCTCAGGATATGATGTCAATTATAAACTAATTAAACATACAAAGTCTCACTTGAATAGCTCTAATAATTTAGAATTTATTGATATCTAAAATACACCGATTTCGTCACTGACACACTGATGATCATCAAAATGTTTGGCTACTTCCTGAAATGCTAGAAAAATGAAATTTGGTATGTAATATAAGTTTAGTATACAACCAACAAAAAAATTCATAAACTTATAACTTTCGCCCCCATCCCCTAAAATGGGGGGGTGGAATTTTATATGAGACTTTCACCAATTTTATGAATTAGGACATGAAAGTTTACACGGGAAAGTAGACAGTAACTTAATAAGTACTTACACAAAAAGAAGAAAAAAATAAACACTTAAAAGACTGCCTAGCAACTAACAAAAAGAACTGAAATCCCACCAAAAACATTTCATGTAAAATGTTGCCAAGACGACCACATAAGGTTTGCCCTCATATCAGTAAATATGTATGGCTTGGCTGTTTCGTTACTTACTTCAGATCAGAAACTAAGTATTCGCATCACCTCCACGACGGTAGCGAAACAGCAAAGCCATACATATTTACTGATATGTAGAATTTGTTGAAGTTAGGGTCGGTAGAGTTAGGCCGTGTAGATTCAGAAGCTTTACATGAGATCTGATATCTTTTTCACAGGGCAAACCTTATGTGGTCGTCTTGGCAACATTTTACATGAAATGTTTTTGGTGGGATTTTATAATATCAGTATTAATCCACATTTGAAATATTATATTGTGACTATACTCTCCTGTGACCTAATTGGCACGCCACATCCTATAATATGTTGAAAGCCATTAATTTCAATAATCCCTTACGGATGGTGATTATCTTCGCATTGCCCGTATTTCATTCCTTGGCTGTCTGCCAACAGTTACATAGTATAGACTTCACTAATAGCTGTGTGTTCCTTTTTTGGCGATGTGTGAAAAATTCCTCCCTCAGACGCTTTGGTTGTGGAATGACCGAGGTTTTCTTAAGAGACTACAGTATGGGGTTCTTCACTAAAGAGTATAATATTTTAAAATGTGTATGTGACACCGCTGGAGTTGCCGGCGTCTGCTTGTTTGCCAACGCCGGGGTATCAAATCTATACGCATGAAGTCATAAAATATTTATTTGCGGAATTACGGTAGGTATATAATAAAGATGGACATAAAACAAAACGTTCGTCCATTACTCAATGATTCTGTATACAAATTACTTCAAAATGAAAAGAATTATATAGGTCAAATACGTAGCAACCTTATTGAGACAAAAAAAATTGTTTCCCTCTATTGTAGGTCTACAGATCGATTTTATTGCCGAGGCTCGGAAAGCAAGGGATAGCCTGACGAGGTAGTTGTCAGGCCGAGGCTTATGCCGAGACCTAACAAAGAGACCAGGTTGGGCAATCCCCATTCCCGCCAAGGTAAATATAGTGAATTTCTTAAACAATGTGAGGAAATAACAACAAAGATATTGTCAAAGATGTTGTTCAGAAAAGAGTATGTGTATTGTACTGTCTAGAACGAGCCTAATCAAGTGTATAGTTAATATATGTTAGTAACTTGTAGGTAAATCACTTAACTTAACCATTGCTACGAGCATGTGTGGGTGGGAATGGCAGGTTACAAATTGATTGCGTGATGTATGAGTATGGTGTCAATTAGGTACGGATACTTAGTATGACACTAGTAAATAATGAACATGCATTTGTTTTGTAACTTTCGAAGGTCAATAATACCTCTAATCGAATGCAGCCCAGCAGCAGTAATTTGTACATTAAGGTTCAAACTTGGTAAAGCACTTCTTGGTTAACTGAAATATTAATATTTTTATTTGCTGTAAGTGTGGTTGACTGAAATGGGAATATTTTTATTTGCAAATTATCGTGTGGCCTCTGTACACACATACTAAACTCGCACGCGAGTTTCTTTACATTGCTGGTTACCGTGGTATAATGAGTTCAATTGATCTGTCACACCGCGCGATGTAGTGAAACTCGTAAACGAGTCTCATTCGTGTACAAATCCATGCTTATAAGTACATGCTTATAGTACAAGTACAGTACAAGTACATGCTTATAAGAGGTAAACAAAAATTAAATAATAGAGCTGACGCTGCAGCTCCTGAATAGCCTTATTTTTCTAAATAATCTTTTAAATAGTAGAATGTTTCTACTAGAAAAATTGATGAGTAAAGAAGGAATACGATTTATTTTTAAATTTATTGAAAAGTAGATATTTAATATATCCGGCTAGCTTGTTAAATACACATTTTGTAACAACAATTTTTCATTGTTGCACCAGATTATTTGGATATCCTCGTGTTAAATTGTGTTGATTCGCATTTCTCCGGAGCATCTAAGGATGCAATTTCACGAATAATTAAAAAAAATGTTTCGTAAATATATAAAGAGTTTACAGTTAACAATTTAAAATTGTTAAATGACCATTTACAAGACGTACGCTGCAAGATATTAGATACTGTTCCTTGGCTAGTGGTTCGGCTTGGTTAGCTGTGTTTCTTGGTTATTTCGCATTGAAATTTAGGCGGTAAGTAGTTTATCTAATTCTCGCGAAATGCTCCTGATTTTTAACATGCCGTTGCATTTGTAGAAATTCGCGGGGTATTTACGCAACAGACTCTAGTGATACTAGCAATTGTTTTATAACGTGATCTAAAGTCACTTGTCATCTGGTGGGCTTGTTTGCCAAGACGATATATAAAGAAAAAAAAAACAAGTTTCTTTAAGTGCCCACCAGATTAATTGTTTCATTCTCGTTTTTTTAGGGTTCCGTACCCAAAGGGTAAAAACGGGACCCTATTACTAAGACTTCGCTGTTCGTCCGTCCGTCCGTCTGTCACCAGGCTGTATCTCAAGAACCGTAATAGCTAGACAGTTGAAATTTTCACAGATTGTGTATTTCTATTGCCGCTATAACAACAAATACTAAAAACAAAATAATAATAATAATTAAGGGAGGCTCCAATACAAAAAACGTGATATTTTAGCCCTTTTTCATGGCTACCAGTCGCCGAGCTAGATCTCAAGAACCGTAATAGCTAGAAAGTTGACATTTGCACAGATTATGTATTTTTATTGTGGCTACAACAACAAATACTAAAATCAAAATAATAATAATAATTAAGGGAGGCTCCCATACAACAGAGTAGTTGTAGGCGTTTTTATATTTCTGGTACGGAACCGTTCGACCACCAGACCACCAGCATCCCTTAAGTGCGGTGGAGATACTGCGATCGCCAACCCGCATGCCAAGCGTGGCGATTATGGCATTTACCCCCCATGGAATTGGGGGAGGCCTATGTCTTTAGGCTGATATGGTGGTGGTGGGTGGAACCCTTCGTGTGCGAGTCCGACTCGCATTTGGCCGGTTTTTTTTACTCAACATAAACATGTTATTATTAAGTAGGCCTTAAAGAGCTTCTCTTCTCTATTAATGTGGGAACGGTGAGAAATACCAAATTGAAGACGTTAACTTGCAATAAGAATATATAAAAACATGTTATCTTGCATTATTATTGGTAAACGGGACTTAATTGCGTACAACCGAAATTTATTCACTTCAGGTATGCCCGACGTGTCGAATGTATCACAACGTCCGTGGTCACGAGCTGACTGGCTTGAGCGACTATCAGCATATTCTAGCCTCACGGGTTTTCCGAACTAATACCCCCACTTGGTCCTAATTATTCAAATTTACACAAGGGTTGTCACTCGCCCGACACACAACACTAACAATGTCCGTTAATGCCGTTAATGTAATGGACGCATGTTATTTTGGCTTGACACAAAAATGTTGCAAAATGTATCGTCATATTTTTTGCTTCAGGCCAATGAGAGTCAAATGTCCACCTGGCGTTACCACGTGCCAGAGTTACGTAACGGTTTAAACCCTATTCGTAAACCTTTGTCTGAGCAGTCATTCCTATTCTAAATTGACCCCTAGGTTAGTAGTTATTGTTCGTGATAGGAGGTCAAGTAAACTGGACAGTCAATCACGCAGCTGGGGAAAGGTTTGTGAGTCAGGACACTGTTTGGCAAGCGGCCAATTCCTGACGCCAGCACGACGTAGCCTTACTTTAAATTCAAAAAAGGAACATGATTTTGATAGAATTTAATGTGGAAACGAATAGAAAGCTATGATACAAAGATGGCCTGTTTAGCCTAGTTGGTAGTGACACTCCGAAGCTATAGGCCCCGGGTTCGAATCCCGGTAAGGGGATTTGTTTCTGTGGCGAGCAGAAACATTTGTTTCTGAGACTTGGATGTTTTCTATGTATATATATCTATTAAATATATCGTCGTCTAGTACCCCTAACACAAGCCTTATTGAGCTTACTATGCCTTATTGAGCTTACTACGAGTATGTGACTAGTTCGATTTGTGTAAAAAATTGTACCCCAAAGGATTTTACATGTAATCTAGTTACATCGCGAGAATACCGGTCTTATCCAAACAAGGTATTGTTTCCTTTCAGGGCTGGAAGGTTGGATGACAGACGCTTTGTGAAAACTAGTGCCTACGGCAAATCTTGGGATAAGGTACGAAAGCGGAGCGTAGGCTCCTTTAGAAAACATTAAAAAAGGGGGGATTACACTAAGAAAAAAATAGTTTTTAGGTTAAAGTTCACACGCGGAACTATTTAGGTTGGGTTGCACCAACTTAGGACTAGTCACTCTGTGCAGAGTTGCAGACCTCGCAATTCATCAAAATTTCCATAATCTGACTCAAGAATAATAGATATACTATTATTATTAGCTTCAAACCTGCTCACAAAATTTCACGATGTAACCTGTAGAGGAAAACAGCCGGAAATCTGGAAATTTGCATTTGAAAGATGGCCGGGGTCCGCTATATAATCCGCTATCTAATTGGCGCAGGCAACTAGTTTTTCAAATGCGACTGCCATTGGACCTTCCGATCTAATTGGCAAACTAGATCCCCATTGGGATTAGCCTTCTAAAGTGAGTGGGCAACCTGACTGTCAGAAAGAAAAAAAAATCGCAATCTGCACGCGGTACACGGGCGCCGGTGGGCCTCGAACGCTCCACACGTACAAGGAATACCTCTCGGAATAAACTCTTCACGCTCGTATTATTCCTGTCATATTTTACTTAACTATCAGCATTTGTCAAGCTGAAATATACCGGAGGGTTGTGTTACAAGGACCACGTCGTTTAGGAAACATGCTTAATGCTGAGAAATTGGATGTTTTGCGAGTTTTCCCCATGTTCTCACGAGATTCTTGGATATAATACGTATGTTTTTTTTAAGTAGGAGTTGTTAGGATCGGTAAGTAGATTACGTAATTCAACGAAAACCAAACACTAAAACCATTAAAAAATATAAGCTGACAATGATCGTGGCACATATCTGTGCATATCAGAACAGTATTTCATTTTTTATTTTAATATAATAGTTTAATTTAATATAATAGTTCTTCGAAGTGTAAGTCTGGCCTCTGAATGGTATGGCGTAACGTCGTTGGCACACGCACTAATGTAGCTTTTGTTTATAGTAGTGCATGAGTTAGTCTAAGTTTAGGAATTAAGTAGGTATACCTGAGTTTCGAATGTGTGAGAGAGCGCAATACTCGCCAACAAACTGTATATATAGTTTGGCGAACAAAAGTGCCACTTTACTAATGAAATTCGGTTCGAAGGAGCATACTAATATAATTACTTAATGCCAATTGATGTTTAATATCTAACACAAATGGCAATTTGTCTTATTTATGTGTGGTTGCGTTATTTAATTTGCGCTCCATTCCACAATATTTTCCATGAATAGCAAATACAGTAGGACAGGATTGTCAAACAAAAGTGGGGTTTAATCGCTGCACTTACTAACCTACATGGCCTAGTATCACCATAGATATAGTCTCATTCTGCACGAGTGTATGGCTGATATCTACTCACTTGCCGTCTAACTTGCTTAAAATCAAGTTAAGTCAAGTTACACTACAAGTACTATTATACTTGTAGAGTGTTTGTTGGGTTGTGTCACTTACTACTATTGAAGTTTATTTTGATTTATTCGAGGTGATAAGTGAAGCTTTTTCTGCATATTTCGCCATTTTTCATTTTACGGAAAATTTTACATCTTAATTAGAGAGAGTTATAAGCGGCCGCTAATTTTTGCCGCTAACTTCACACCGGTCACAAATTAGACTGTACTCGTATGTCACTTAAGAGTGCGCAGTAAGCTCGGTTCTCCATACAAACGTATTTATGCTCTCATTTTAAAACGCCATGCTAGAATAACATTAAACTTTGTATACACAATGGGATCCGGCATATCTAGGTCGGAACATAGTTTCTGTTGCTTGAAATTATAATGGAGAAAAAATACAGCGATTATTAAGGTTTTCATACAAGCCGTAAAAAACTCAAAAAACCGCTGTATTTATTTTCTTTTTCAATTTCTAGCAACAGAAACTAATTTCCGACCTAGATATGCCGGATCCCATTGTGTAAAAAAAATTCTCATGTTATTCTAGCATGGCGTTTTAAAATGAGAGGGTAAATACGTTTGAATGGAGAGCCGAGCCAAACTGAGCGTACTGCGCCCTCTTAATTGTACATGACCCACAATTCACATGTAAATGAATTATTTAGGCCTATTTCCAGGAAATATTTGATTTAATTAATGTAATGTTTTGGTTTTAAAAACTGTATTTATTTATAGTACTATTAGCATTAAAAATCAGAGGTAAAATAATCTGGGTATCCAATTATCTATTGTTTTACGAAAGTTATATTGCGTAGGGTGAAAGGTCAGAGTGCAGTCGCTTCCACAAAAACAAGTGCTTGTGTCAATATTTTGGATTACTTTGCGTACCTTCAGCTCCTCTAAAATACAACCAGGATATCACAAAAATTAGGAGAATATAATAATAGAACCATTTCATTGTTTCTGTACGATAGCCTCCTGGTACCTGAATGCAACCATCATCGTCCTAGCTTTACAGTTGTATTCTGAAAGATGCCTGGGTTCCGCTACCTAGTCCCAAGAGTTGGCGCTTGCACTAGTGTTTACGGAAGCCACTGCAGGTAATACCAACCCAAGGAAGAAACTATACCTTATTGGCAGGGGTCGAAATTCTCGTAGCACTTTTGAGCTGTTATAGGGACTTCTCATTTATCGACTTCCGATAAACAAATATATGTCGATAAATACAGAATATTAAAAGTGTAAAGTAAACAACAGGCAGTCTTATCGCAAATGAGCGATCTCTTCGAGATAACTTTGGATGCCAACTTATTGGAAGTTTTAAATAGGAATTATTATACTCGTAATAATATTTTATTTTTCCTTATAAATAATTTGTGGATTTCTTATTACGAGGCTTTAATTTTAGACATTTTTTCAAAACAAGAATTGCCGTCATACCTAACGATATCATGTTATGTACGTACTGGCCATCAATCTGATGACCTCTGATAAGTAGTTTTATAGACATATGCAAACAAACAAACACAAACACTGAACTGAACTAATTCAATGTTAACTATTACCTTGTCATTGTTTTCATTGCATATCTCTATTTCACATTTTCAACTACTCAAGTTATCTGAAAGACATCGCTCTTTAGCGAAAAGACCGCCTGTTGTTTACCTCTACTGTTAATCTTCATCAACATGTTGTGTTCTATAATGTATCGATATAATATGTAGATCGTAAGTCGATAAATGAGAAGTCCCTATGACCGCTCAAAAGTGCTACGAGAATTCCGACCCCTGCTTATTGGGATTAGGGCTTTAAAAGTGAGTAGGCATTGTAGGCAACGTGTCAGTTAGAGCTTCTCAAGTCGCCCGAAGGCCTCTAACTTGGCTTACCGACTGCTGTCATAGACAGCAGACGGGATAAATACATAACTTTTTGGTCAATAATGAGATGGCGCACCGCAGGTTCCTCTGGGATACAACTATTGAAGAGCATAGGAACCATTTCAACGTTTTTGCATGATAGTGAAGTCCCAGAATGCATTCAATTTGCAACCACAATGAGCTGGGTGCATCTCGAAAGCCAAGTGCCAAACTAGAATGCGTGGATCCCCCAGCTGTTACGATTACGACCACGGAATGTAATGAGTGGAGAAGATAATTTTCAACTGGAGTGAAAATTTAAAAAAATGACACATTAATCATCCCGGGTGTGATTTGAAACCATGTCCCAACTCAATCCATCCATTGCTCTTAACTAACTGAGCCACCGTGGGTATCACTTGTAGTGACGAATCTTTTAATCACTCCACTCTTCTAATTAGGTAGGGGCTTATAGCGACATCTGCCTAATTATTGTTAGTTACAAATGTCTCTTTACTCACGTAGATAAATTAACGTCAAGGGGTAGTACAGCTAAAGCTAAAAAATTGCCGTGTTTAGTGTAATTTAGCTATTTTTCATGCACATTACACAAATACCGGGACTACCAGCTAACTAAGCCGTCACAATAAAACTTGTAATAAAGAATATATTTCTGATTTAAAAAAAAAACAGATTCTGATTCAAGGATTTATTCGCGACAGGCACAATAACAACAGTAAACAAAAACATTCACAACAAACAAAGGCTATGTTACGAAAAGGATACTCAGCATATCCAGGCTTCACAGCCGGCGCTGACTCTTGTTTTTACTTTGCTGCAATAAACGATTGATTGATTGATCTTCCGTAGGGCCCATAGGGGACTGTTACACAATTACTATCACGCGATACTCATACTACAATACGTATCAAGTCAATATTGATATTTCGCTCGCAAACATACTCCGTGGATGCACGAAAGCTAAATTATGCATCCACATGCGTCCACTACGCCTAGCAATATCAATTTGGTAAACCAGCTCTGCGGTGCCACGAAAATCGAATATTCGTATGTTTATCTCTGTCGCTTGAGGTATAAGTGCGATAGAGACGGAGACTGATGTTGGAAAATTGAGTTTTGTTATAACTCTCGACAATATTGTATTACGTGTAAACTGTGACACTACAGTTTTGTCCACCAAATGGTCCGGTGTAGTTCTGAATTACGGTATTCATAGATAACACGTAAATAGGCAAGGCAAACGTCCCAGTTGACACTAACCCAATGATATACGCTTTCTGCAGTCATTTCCAGCAATCTTCAATGGAGTGCCCGTGGCCCAACGGCGCCCGCGTAACGCCATGTTAGTTCTTGAATGGGTGACCGCTTTGAGTGGTTACTAACCGAGCGCTTCCTATCTTTGGCAGGCACGTTAAGCCGTTGATCCCGGGCTGCTGTTTACGACAGGGCTGCAGGGCGGTAGGGTTGCTGTTAAGCCAAATTAGAGGCTTTCGGGCGGGGCGGCTTGAGAACAAACGGCCAAGTTGCCCACTCACTTGACAAGGGGGAGTCGAAGTTGCACCACGTCCGTAGGGAGTACCTATCGTTTCCCTACACGTGACCCCTGGGTGATGCTAAAAGTGCTACAAACTGGCAACCGTACTGTCTTATTGAAAATCTCATGGTTCGAAAATAAGTGTCATATGATTATTATTATTTACAGCAATATAGATAAAAGCCCTCATAAAAGGCTACGAGTAAAGTCACCTTAAGAGCAATGGAGAGAGCTATGCTGGGAGTTTTGCCAGTTTGCCAAAAGACGTCCACTGCTGGATATAGGCCATTCCCAAAGTGCCACAATGAGCAGTCATGCGTCACCCATATCCAAAATCCCAGGAGCTTTACCAGGTCATCAGTACACTTCGTGGTGGATCTACCCACGGTACGCGTTCCGGTACGTGGTCGCCACTCGAGAACCTTACCGCCCCAACGGCCATCGCCTCTACGTGCAATGTGCCTCGCCCACTGCCAGGTGAGTTTAGCGATTCGGAGGGCTATATCGGTTACTTTTGTTCTACTGCGGATGGCCTCATTTCTGATGCGGTCGCGCAGAGATACTCCCAGCATAGCCCTCTCCTACCCCTCTCCATTGCTCTTTGGGTGACTTTAAGTGACTTCGGACTATAATCTCGCTGATATTTGGAGCCCAACTCGGGATGAACCTTACCGAAGACGGCAGCCATAATAACATCACGACTTGCTCTGTACGTATGTGGTGTTGTGGTCCTGGGGGTGAGTAAGGTCGCCAGAGCTCCCGAGGATGAGAGGTGTTGAGAGTCAAGGACCTGTATTTGTTTATAGCTTTCAATAAAATGAAACCTGAACTCAAGAAAGGGCCGCCACCGTGCTTGTGTTCTGTAGCCGCAAAGCGATCATAGGCTACGATATCTGCTTACCATATGCTTGTTTGCCAGCCGTAGTATAAAAAATAATCTGGAAAAAATCAGCTTCCCGTCATATTTGGAGCGTAAAAATACCTAACATCACTCTTTCCTTGTTTCACGTATGAATTAGTGATGACAAGCCACGAACCCTCTCCACGCCTGTCGCCAATATAAAACGTGATTTGTTTTTAGGATAATGCGCGAGGCTGTTATTTGGGTCACACAAAAACCAAGTCAAAAATAAATTGTTCTACTTCATCATCTTTCTAGCGTTATCCACGATTCAGGATTCAAACATTAATATCCCAGTTGCATGTTACAGTAGCCTGGAGGACTTGGCTTCTTATTCTAGCATTTCCTGTTGGTAGGTACTAGTTTTAAACGTACCGGACTGAGCGTAGCGTGGGCAAGCCACCCACAAGGTGGACTAATGACCTGGTAAGGGTCGCGGGAGAACGGTGAATGCGAGCGGCGCAGGACCTTTACGAAGATGTTCCATTTTGGACGTCCTTCGGCTGACATGATAATGATGATGAGGGTTGTGACGAGTTTAAAAAAATGCCTCAATAGTCGTAGGCTCTAGTGGCTGAATAAGTAAGCGGTGAAATGTTGTATTTGTTACCGAAAAAAGATGCCTAACAAACTTTTAAATGCTTTGATCTCAAATAAAGACAAAAGTATTGATAATTCCAATAAACTGACTCAAGTTTAAGTCAGTAATTAAGTCGTTGTTTGCTTTTATAGTGCATAGCAGAAATTGAGCGGAAAACCCGTTTATTAGCTTGAAATTTGTCGATTTAGAGTGAAGTGATATTGAAACAATAATTCTTAGTAAAAAATTTAAATTAATAATAAATATAATACATATTAAAACTGTGATATTTGACAGAATTTTATTGATACAGTATAAAAGGGAGTACAGTACTCGTATGCAAGCGCGTTGCGTGCGATAGAAAGAGATGGCCACTGGCCACGCTTAGGCACGTTTGGCATACCTAAACGGGGGATTTGTTAACGGTGGGCCTTCTTTACGTAGGACTATTACTTATTCTGTGGTATGGGGTTCCTCAAGAAACGATATAAAGTTGTAAAGGGTCGGCATCGCACATGTGACACCCCTGGAGTTGCCAGCGTCCATAGGCTGTGGTGACAGCTTACCATCAGGCGGGCCGTATTACGCTTGGTTGCCACGAAACATAGTACCTGTTTCCTTTTCTTTCCATTGTAATATATACCCAAAAAATTGCGACCCTTATTAGTATCTGCAGTATCTCTGTTGATCAGACATTTTAATTTTAACCGCATATGATTGATGGTATCGAGGTCTGATCGCATTTTGCTTTTGTCTTATAAAAGTATCGTTTTTTGGCGAACCATATATGAAATGGTCAATTCATGATTTGAGCGTGATCCGTTACGTATACCATATACGGTAAAATCCCATGTAATTTGCACGGGTAGTGATTACTTCAATTTAATTTAAATATATACATAAGGAATAAATGGACCCGGGTATGTCCTAATGCTACGACCAAGACCACCGGGGGATGGGCAGCAGCATCCCTGATGGAGTGCGGTGGAGATACTGCGATCGCCAACCCGCACGCCAAGCGTGGCGATTATGTCCAGCAGTGGACTTCCTTTGGCTGATATGGTGGTGGTGGTCGATATACATAAGTACAAACGGCTTACTATATTGTGTGTGTGTGTGTGTGTGTGTTTTGTTTTTATTTATTATTTTTGGAGCCTTGTCTGCCCACCCCACATTTTGGTTTGGCAAAAGTACTTTGTAAATTAACTCGTAAGTGCAGCATGTCACCTGAAATAGATTTTTGCTATAAATTATTATTATCTCTTTATTTATCTCCAGTCTTAAGTTAGGTTTTTACAATAGGTATAATATATAATAGTAACACAAAAAACCTAACCATGGGAGCTGTCGGCGGAAAAGAAGGTCTAAGCTATTATTATTTTTTACCAATTAACTATTCAAATAAGCATACGGAATTTCTGTTGCAAAATCACAGAATACGAGTATAGTATAACGTAACAGAATTAAACATTCTCCTTATTATGCGAGTCTAATAACATTATTTATCTACGATTTCAACGTAACATGTTAATTAGTCCAATGGTCAATGAATGGTCATTATGGTTCATGGTCAATATTGTAATCCAGAAAATTTTAACTACACGTGGTAGACCATCGTATCCCCTAGCAGGGGTCGGCAAACTTTTTTACCAAAGAGCCAAATTCAGTAAAAATACCTTTTTTGGAAACCTCAGAGAGCCAAAAATACCTGTTTTAGGTTTTTAACTATATTTTTGAGGAGGCCTGGAAGAACCGCACCTGGCCCTTCAAACCCCTGCCCTAGCCGCTCGGCGACAGTGACAACTATCTACAATACAATACAATACTCTTTATTGCACACCTCAATTAAAGGACACAGTACAATACGTAATAACAATAAGTATCTACCGTTAAGAGTATCTTTGATGTGCTCTCTGGTGACTGACGTAGCCGATTTTAGCAATAAACGTAAGTACGTTCACACTCCTTGCTAGTCAACACCCCTCTGATATAATTATAACTTAGGGATTTTACCAAATAAAGATCTGCGGGACGATGCAGGTGAGAAGAGAAGGGCGAAGAGTCAGACAGTATAAAATAGGCTTCACATTCCTCTGTCATCACAAACTGACCTCGCCCGACATTGTTTAACCTCGCATACCGCACGCGGTACGCGGGCGCCGCTGGGCCACGAACGCTTCACACACACAACTGGAAAACAGATAATGAAGGTTAAACGGGAAGGCCCTCCCAATCGCCTCAGGCCTGCCGGTCCACTGCAAGTAACCAGAGCACTCGTGCCCAGCTGGTCTGGCCTTCAGTTCGTCGCGCTTAGCGTCTAGTTCTATACACGACCTAGCTTCAAACTCACGCACTTGTGTTTGTACAATACACCGCCACTGTGACAGGACCTCATAGTGTCTCCCAAATCGGATGGACCTATAATATGGGCCCTGTTCATGTGACGCTTCAGCAAGTTGGTGCAACCTGTACTTATGAGTATATCCACTACAATGACTTAGTATGTTTAACAAATTAATTTACATAACGTCAATACATATATACACCATACAATACATTTGCTTGATTGCAATTGCACAATTCGTCATTCAATTTGGTTGTATTTCCATTTCACTTTTTAGGGTTCCGTAGTAAACAAGGCTCGCCATGTCAATCCCTACGTCCACCCGCGGCTTATATTAGCTCAGTCACCGTTTCTACTAGAAAACTGTAGTTTGATATGTCAACCTATGGGTATAACTTGACAAAACGGTAAGATAAATTCTTGATAATATTTTTTAGGCTATTTCCCTTACACGTAAATTTAATTTTCTTCCAAAACCCATCGTGTGGGATATCGTTTGATAGCTCGTTTAAAAATATTGTGGGTTTCCAATAAATAAATATTATGGGACATTTTTTTACACATGTCAAACTAGTCCCATTAGTCTTTGCTTCAGTAATGCGTTTGCATGATATTAAACTTTAAATTGCTAATATTAGTATTGGAGTCTAGTGTCCCACCCTCCCTCTGCCAGCTCAACGGTAGCTAATGATTTGATTACGTCAAAAAAATCATGGTAGTAAGTAGTATATAACACAACTACAATGACTTTAAAACTATCACTGCAAACTACCTCGACATTACTAGTTAGAACTTAAGAAATGTACTTGGAAAACCAAACTTTTGTACCACTTCCTTAGATAATAAAATAATAATAATAATCATCATTTATTTCAGGCATCTGAACATACACATTACTTTTTTTTTTTAAATTAAGCTAATAAAATTTCATTTATTTTTCATTTTTGTGCTGGGACGACGCTAGGCGTTTATTCAGGGTGTCAAATAACTGGCCGCGATATCGCAAGAACGCAACACCTTTCGGCGAGAAGTCCTTCTTCATGAAGGTCTACAGCTTGATGGTTGGCACTTTCACCACAAATGAATTGAAGTTCACATTGCGACGAGACTCCATCCGCTTGACCCTCAGAGTGGTGTTGATCTTGATGCGCAAGTGGACGAGCTCAGTCAGCTTTCGTCGTGTAGTGCAGGCGGGACACGTGTCGTATAACTGTGTCCTGTGTGTGTGTGTGTGAGTGTGTGTGTGTGTGTGTTATGTTGTTAGTTGTGTCAAACATTTTAAGTCCGTATACAGGACATCTACGGAACCCTACATTGCGCGTGGCCAGACAAGCACTTGTCCGGTCTTTTAATTATTTCTTGCCGTCATGTTTATGTTCTTTACTATAAATAATTGAATTCTCAGATGCTACCCAATCTTGATGTAGTTCGTTCGTGTGTATTAGTTTAAAAATGTTTTTATGGTTCTTGCTAATTACTGGTTCCCAATGTAAGTACATAACTTTTAATACACATGTTTTCATCATCATGTCAGCCAAAGGACATCCACAGCTGGACATAGGCTTCCCCCAAAGAGTCCTCAATGACCGGTCCGGCGCGAGCCGCATCCAGCGGACTTCCACGAACTTAACCAGGTCATCAGTCCACCGTGTGGGGGACCTGCCCACGCTGTGCCTTCCGCTACGTGGTCGCCACTCAACCCTTTCCGCCCCAACGGCCATCAGTTCTACGTGCAATGTGCCCCGCCCACTTATGGAACTAGTAAAAGTAAAAAAGTAAAAGTAGTTCATTCTTCAAATTAGGCATAATGTATGCACCTATGAACCTTAATAAACTGCCACCACTGTTGCATATTACTATAATTTGGCAAAGCGAAATAAATATATGTCAAGAGGTATAATAAAAAAAGTTTGCTCCCTCCAAAACACGATTCAAAAATATCGGCTGTATAAAAAAATGGCGAAGCTACGTCCGATCATCGTCATCATCATCATTCAGCTGAATGACGTCCACTGCTGGACATAGGCCTCCCCCAAAGACTTCCACAATGACCAACGTCCGATAATCCCCTTCAAACGGATGTTTCTTTTTTTACTTTTGTGGTAATAACTAATAACACAATTAGATCACGATCATATTAAGAAGTGTAATGATTTATATTATACGTGAAGTGTGTTATCTTGTGACACCCCTGGAGTTGCATACATCCATAGACTGCGATGATGGCTTACCACCAGAACCATACGCTTGTTTGCCACCGATGCGGTATAAAAAATGTAATAATTAATTTTGACTTTCAGTATGGTGGGCTGTTACGTGTCCAGTATCTTACAGAGACAGGCACGATTGTAAGCTGGCTGGCAAGAATTCATATAAATATGAGGTATTATGAGTATGCTTAAGTGGCAGTGGGCGGGGCACATAGCACGTAGAACCGATGGCCGTTGGAGCGAAAGGTTGGTAAGGGTCGCGTATGTCCGCTGGATGCGGATGCCGCAGGGCCGGTCATTGTGGAAGTATTTGGGGGAGGCCTATGTATATGTATGTATGTATAGTGACGTCTTTTGGCTGACATGATGATGATGATGATGATGAGTATGAGGTAGTAGCTAAGAGCACCCGAGGATGCGCTGCGCTGAGAACACATGAGTAAAGAAACAGAACAGAGACTAAGGTCCTAAAGAGCGTACAAAAATACCTAATTTGGTAGGGTTGTCTCAGATAAACAAAACGAAATAAAAACAATTGTGATTAAAAAAAATTAACTGACTTCAATAGACGAAAGAAGGTACTCAGTTCGTTAATAGGTTTTTTTTTCTGTATGTATGCTCCCCGATTAACTCTTGACTACATTGGCCGATTTTGATAATTATTTTTTTGTTTGAAAGCAACTGCTACCCTTAACTTGGTTCCATATTAATTTGGTGCAGGTCTGATGATGGGATCCAGGAGAAATCGAGAGAACTCCTCAAATTTTATAGGCACGCGTATGGCAATTTCGGTATTTTATGTAGTTAACTATTCATCTATCTATTTTGTAGACAACCGTCAGTACACGTGGTGAAGCGGGAAGGATATGTGAAAATCTCTTGTGTGTGGCATGCCGAAGTACAAAATTGGAGTCGGTCTGTTTTGGGTATAAAATATTGATTACAAATATCTCTGAACTTTTGTTTCTAAAATTTTAATTTTTTATATCCTTTATACAACGATAAACTCTTAATCTATTTAATATATTTTAATTGTATAGGAGCTAAGATAAAATTGTTTTATTTCTTTATTTATTGAGCCTAATTATATTTTAAAAATACTTGATATATTTTCGCCAAACTTCAAAGCAGTTTGTTGACGAAGATATCACTCTTTTTTACATACACACAATACAATAAACCATATTTAGGTACACTATTTCACTATAACCACTCGAAACGAATTTGCCCATGACTCCCGACGCGTAGAGTTTAAATTGATTTATTGAAATGTCCGACAAATTGATCCGAAATCCGAATCCCTAACCGATTGTCCTAATTATTTAAAATTAAGGGATAAATTATTTGATTATTTTTATTATTTTTTATTTGTGAATATTTATTTATTTATTTATTTGCGATCGAAGAACTCTCACACAGCGTATCCTCGGCAGCTCTAGAAGCCTTTCTTACCACTAGTTGCCACTAGGAATACAACCCTCCATTCCTATGTAAAGAGCAAGTCGTGGTGGTGTTATGGAGCTGGTCTTCTGTATGGTGGAGTGTTTCCTCAGTTGGGCTGCTCCGAATATAAGCAAGATGACGTTTCACTATGCTCTACCTCTGTTATGGAGCAAAGTTCAGCATAAGCAGTATATGGTGTCATCTATCGGGCCCGGGTATGTCCTTAAACTACGACCAAGACCACCGGGGAATGGGCAGCAGCATTCCTAGAGTGCGGTGGAGATACTGCGATCGCCAACCCGCATGCCAAGCGTGGCGATTATGGCATTTACCCCCCATGAAATTGGAGGAGGCCTATGTCCAGCAGCGGACGTCCTTCGGCTGATGTGGTGGATAAATACCTAACAAAGTCATATTAGTTAGCCCAAGGACGTCTACTGCTGCTCATAGGTCTCCCCAAAGAGTTTCACAATGACCGGTATTGCGCTACCCGCATCCAGCGGACTCCCGCGAGGCCGTGACCTTTAATAGGGGGGCTGCGCACGCTGCGCCTTCCGATACGTGGACGCCATTCGAGAACTTTTCTGCCCCAACGGCCATCGGTTCTACGTGCTATGTGCCCCGCTCATTGCCATTTAAGTTTAGCGATTCGGAGGGCTATATCAGTTACTTTCGTTCTGCTGCAAATGGCCTCATTCCTATGCGATCACGCATAGAAACTCCCTGCGTAGCCCTCTCCATTGCTCTTTCGGTTACTTTGAGCCTTCTTATGAGGCCCATAGTCAGCGACCACATTTTAGATAAATAACATAGGGGTTGCCAAGCAAAATCCTGGACAGAACCTGCTAAGAACGTTTTACCGTATTCTATTATCTTCATGTATTATTCTTAAAAATCAAATAGTAGTAGAAGGAATATGAAATATGAAGTAGAAAAATAGGAGTAAAAAAGCGGCCGAGTGCAATATAGGGTTCCGTAGCTATCCATCTGTGACATAACTTATTAATACTGCTACTCCTGGAATTATGTATGTTTTGCCAGGTACTCGTAAAGGTCAACAATAGACGCATACTTCAAGTGAATGTTACAACTGGTAGAGAGAAAATGGGATTGAAAACCGGAGGAGAGAAAGTGAATTTGACAAAAAAAGGGGTGGAGGGTCTGAGAGCAGAGTAAGGGATATTGAACAAAATTTTAGAAATATTTAATCTTATACTGGAGTAAACTATATACGAGGGGTAAGGAACGCCATTTTCAATCCGGAGGATGCGGGTATGAAACCTAGTTTTAAAAAAATACAAAAATTTAATGTGATATTTAAACAGTAGCTTTTTAGTGAAGGTAGGATTCCACTCTAATCCTAACAGGATCTAGTTTCCCCTCTGGGTTGGAATGTTACAGTACTTATACAGTCAGCATCAAAAGTAGCTACGCATATGAAGGTGTCAAAAGCGCTTATTCCCTTATAATTAAGACTTTTGAACTTTTCAAGCTGCTTTTGACGCTGAATGTACAAACTCAAACTCGTTTATTGGTAATACATATTATTACACGTTATACAGTACCTAATTAATCTAAGCTAAACACACTCTACTTTCTTTCATAGGACACTATTTATGCTAAAGTACATTACTACGAGAAATAGTAGTTGATTAAAATACATGAAAGGAATAAACAAATAAAAGAATAAATAATTTATATATGGCAATTGTTTTTGTGATGGACTCGGTTATCTTATCTTATTTTTATTCCCACGGAAAAAAAATTTCAACAAAGTTATGTCATTGTCAAAGTGACGAAGACGGCGGAGTACGTTCGGTGTGGATCGGTTCTCCATACAAACGTATTTAGGCTCTCATTTTAAAACGCCATGCTAGAATAACATGAACCTTTGTATACATAATGGGATCCGGCATACCTAGGTCGAAACTGCACTACTATGGAGTTAGAGGATCGGCACTGAATTTGCTAAAATCTTATCTATGTGGTAGAATACAAAGGGTCGATGTGAATGGACAGCGATCACCGGGATCAGTGGTCTCGATGGGTGTACCGCAGGGATCAATATTGGGACCTTTCCTATTCCTTATCTACATAAATGACTTGCCATACCTCGTAAAGACCCACCATGATATAGTATTGTTTGCAGACGATACCTCTCTTATATTCAAAGTCAAACGACAGCAACAAGCTAATAATGATATAAACAATGCTATTGCTAAAGTAGTTAATTGGTTCAATGTCAACAATTTATTGTTAAATGAGAAAAAGACCAAATGTATCAAGTTTGTCACGACTAACGTTAAGCACAATCAAACAAGTGTCATTGTGAAAGATGAGGAATTGGAACTAGTGGATAGTACAGTTTTTCTTGGATTAACATTAGATTCCAAACTCCAATGGGGTCCCCATATTGCTAATCTCTCGAATAGACTGAGTTCAGCAGCTTTTGCCGTGAGCAAGATCCGCCAACTGACAGACGTGAAGACAGCTCGATTAGTATATTTTAGTTACTTCCACAGTATTATGTCGTATGGTATTTTACTATGGGGCAGTGCTTCAGATATTAATACCATTTTTGTTCTGCAGAAGAGGGCTATTCGAGCAATATATAAAATGAACCATAGAGACTCACTTAGAGATAAGTTCAAGAACATTAATGTAATGACATTGCATTGTCAATACATCTATGATAATATTGTGTATGTACATAAAAACATTGTAAATTTCAGGAAGAACTGTGACATACATAATATTAATACTCGAAATAAACACAAACTCGCGGTGCCCACCACTCGCCTCCAGAAAATTAGAAAATCATTCATGGGTAATGGTGTGAAGTTTTATAATAAGCTTCCAAGAAACGTAACTGAATTATCTATTAATAAATTTAAAAATTATGTAAAGCGTCAACTCATATCGAAAGCATATTATAGCACACATGACTACATGAATGATAAAACACCGTGGGATTAATTGTGACTGAAATATTAATGAATTAATCATTATGGCATTAAATATTAATATGATCTTTTTTTTATTTTGATTTTATTCTAGAAACTGTCTAGATTTATATTTTTTATATTTTTTTTATTATTATTATTATTTATGTTTTGACGATCCTATTGTGAATTTTACTACAAAATAATTTTAAAGAATAATAATAGCATCAATAAATTGCTCTAAATAATTAATTAATATATATGTTAATACATGTTATAACTGACGATTCGAAAGTGCTTGTTGCTAGGCCTATTTGAATAAAGAATATTTTGACTTTGACTTTGACTTTGAAAATTAGTTTCTGTTGCTAGAAATTGAAAAAGAAAAAAAATACAGCGGTTTTTTGAGTTTTTTACGGCTTGTATGAAAACCTTAATAATCGCTGTATTTTTTCGCCATTATAATTTCAAGCAACAGAAACTAATTTCCGCCCTAGACAAGCTGGATCCCATTGTGTATACAAAGTTTCATGTTATTCTAGCATGGCGTTTTAAAATGAGAGCATAAATGCGTTTGTATGGAGAACCAAACGTACTGCGCCCTCTCGGTTCGGTGGCTAAGAAGTCAATCCTGACACCTGTCATATCCATACAGTCTATAACTTAAAAGTCAACTTTTCTCAACTGTAAACTAAGTCAACTGTATGGAAATGACAGGTGTCAGGATTGACTTCTTAACCGCCGACCACTAAAGTGCAATAATTATATTTAAAGTTCACTTTAACAGCAAAATTCTAATAAAGCATTTTATTGTATAGTGAACAGGACAAATAACAATAATTAACGTTACAACAACGAAAGACGTAACAACAATGAAAACTTAAGGGGAGGTCGTCAAGCGAGTTAACGTTTTCGAGTTTTCTAAAAACAATCTGAAACGTAGAAAAAGGGTTTTAAAAATTTGAAAAAATTATATGTTTAACTTAAGGATCTAGTCGAGTCAAAGTTGCACTCAGATACACGATCTAAGGAACTTCGCTCGATAGAAAGAGACCCCAAAGTTACTCCTTTTTGTAAAGCATTTACAATCTGACGACTAAACTATTGATGTTTTAAATAAAGTTTTTGAACTAAACTAAAGCCATTCAGTATTTCTAGACATTTTTGCAGAATTTAAAAAGATAAAATGATTGTATTAATTAATATGTTTAAATACCTACAAAATGCGCGAGCGCGTAGGCTCGGCAGGCCCGATCAGTCGCGCGCTGGCGCTTACAGACAACGGACCTGTGTCAGTTTTATCCGCGACAGTTTCGTTGACCAAACAAGCAGTTTTTAACGAATTTATATAATTGTTGCAAATTATTTAAGAAGGGCAATAAAAGCCCGAATGAAAATGGTAAGCGGTCACCGCAGCCTATGGACGCCTGCAACTCCAGAGGTGTCACATGCACATTGCCGACCTTTTTAAAATTTATACACTATCTATCTTTCTAGCTAATCTTCTTTTAAAAGATCTACCCATTTCCAGGTAGCTACCGTGGTAAGTTTGGTATCATTTCATATACCATATTGATTCTTCTATCATATTTATGTGAAAATCATTTCTGGTATTTATTTTTAAGAAATACCTTTCGCATAAATAGTAAAAAAGTAAAAACTTCGCAATGTTTTTTATGCTTTGAGAGCTAATAACTTTTGACAAATAAATTAAACCACCAAGAAATATTATGTCTGTATTTTATGTGGCACTCTTTAGGGGAGGCCTATGTCCAGCAGTGGACGTCCATCAGCTGATATGATGATGATGACGATGACACGCACACGACAAATAAATATAACACCCTGTATAAATATAACACAAATAGATAAAAAAATGCATGAGCTATTAAACAAATCGAGTAGAGAGGAATAAGACATATTTCTCAGGTTCTTAGGTTTCATAGATTAAATAACGAATTTCAGGGTTGTACTATGAATTCTGTTTTTTTTTTCATTATAATGGATCCTACCGTAAGTTCGACTTTCAATTATCTATTTACTACCTATTTATTAAAAAATGATAAAGTAAAAGTAAAGTAAAAGTAGTTTATTCTTCAAATTAGGCATATTACATGCACCTATGAACGTCAATAAACTACCACCGGTTCGGAAAAATAAACCTCTGCCACGAGAAAAACCGGCGTAAGAAACTCGGCGAGGTGTCATTGTTTCAAAACAATATACATTGTATAGTTAAATATAAAATTACAGTCTCAGTTACTACAAAAATAACAAGCTACAGTAGAAAACCTATTTTCGCGATAGATTAGCCGTGCAGGACACTCACTGCCAAACATCCCTGTCCATGATGTACTTAGTCGGCTCATAAGTTCTGTCACTGGCCTTTAAAATTTAAATTTGGAACTCCTAAAACAAAAACCGTTGTGCATTTGAATTTCGAATCTATTTTAAATATTTGAGTAGTATAATTTTGCAATTTTCTGTTTTCTTTAACATGGAGTGGACGCTTAAAGATAGCCGTACCGCAATAATTGCACTATATCGTTGTGGACACTCGCCGACTAAAATTTTTAAGCTACTTGAAAATTTAAAATTCTCTCTAAGATTTGTGTATCGTACCATAGAAAGATACAGTGAGGTCTCTAGTTTAAATGACAAGAAAAGAAGCGGTCGTCCGCGTACAGCTAGGACTCCAGCGGTTGTACAAGCAATTAGGGCACGCATTGCCAGAAATCCCGCTAGGAAACAAAAAGTTATGGCCCTCCAGATGGGTTTGAGCAGAAACACGGTGAAAAGAGTGCTTAATCAAGACCTGAGACTTCGTGCTTATAAACGAAAAACTGGCCATCTTCTCAATGGTCGGCTTAAAGCTTTAAGGCTTAAAAGATCTAAAGCTTTATTGAAGAAGTACGCTAAAAATAAGCATCGTTGTATACTGTTTTCGGACGAGAAAATTTTTGACATAGAAGAAAACTGTAATAAACAAAATGATAGAGTGTACGCTCGCAATAGTAAAGAAGCGTCTAATAGCATTCTCCGTATTCAAAGAGGTCATCACCCTTCATCTGTGATGGTTTGGCTGGGAGTTTCTTATGCGGGCGTCACTAGTATGCATTTTTGTGAGAAAGGAGTAAAAACTAGTGCCAAAGTGTACCAAGACACGGTGTTGACTAATATTGTGAAACCACTATCCCATACAATGTTTCTAAACCAGCATTGGGTTTTCCAGCAGGACTCTGCTCCTGCCCATAAGGCAAAGTCTACACAAGCCTGGCTCGCCTCCAATAAAATCGACTTTATACGGCATGAAGATTGGCCCTCCTCTAGCCCAGATCTTAATCCGTTAGACTATAAAATATGGCAGTATTTAGAGGAAAAGGTGTGCTTAAAACCTCATGCAAATCTAGACTCGCTGAAAAAATCCCTTGCTACGGCAGTGGCCAATATCGACATGAAAGTGGTGCGTGAATCCATTGACGACTGGCCACGCAGACTTCAAGCCTGTGTAGATAATTATGGCGGTCATTTTGAATAAATGTTATACATTTAGATTCTCTAGTTTATAAGCTTTCAAACGCTGTACAAATTATACGGAATAAACTTAAACTTTTGTTTTTATTTGATACTATGTATATGACAGAACTTATGAGCCGACTAAGTAATCGTTTACCTTATAATATGCTTTTGAAATAAGTGTTTGTTTTACTACAGATTTGAATTTAGAATCGCTAAGTTCAGTAACGTGTTTTGGAATTTTATTGTAGAATTTAATACAATTTCCCAAGAACGACTTTTTCGCCTTTACTAGTCTATAGAAGGTTATTTTCAGTTTCCCAGTGTTTCTGGTGGCTATTGGTTTATCAGCGTTCGTTGGGAAATTGCACAAATTCTTCCTAACATACATTATTATTTCAAATACGTATAGGGACGGCAGGGTTAGAATATCTATTTCTTTGAAAAATTCTCTTAATGAGTCACGCGACCCCAAGTTATAAATTGCCCGGATAGCCCTTATTTGCAAAATAAAAACAGTTTCAATATCTGCAGCTGATCCCCACAAGATAAGACCATAAGTAATTATACTATTAAAATAACCAAAGTAAACTAACCGTGCCGTTGCCACATAAGTAAGCTGCCTTATTCTCCTGACTGCAAATGCAGCAGAGCTCAACCTACTTCCTATCGCTGTTATATGGGAACCCCACTGCAATTTTGAGTCCAATGTAATACCTAAGAATACAGTTGACGTAACAAATTCTAATGTTTGGCCATCAAGTTTAATATTTGTATCTAAGTTTCTTTTTGATGAGTTCGCTAGAGAGATATCAATTACATACTAAAGTATAATCATAATTAATGCATTTCTTAAGTCAAAATACAGTTATATTTCTATACTGTGACCAGTATGAAGCTAGCGGGGTCATCCGAGTTCACAGTCGCTTCGTCCGCGCGGGCTTGCTCACGCACCGCCAGGACAGCGCTAAATACCTACTCTCGCAAGACTAAGAGGGCCTTAACAAAGTAATAACACTGGAAAGCAATCAGGGAAGGAGCAATCAAACGTTCGTAAATCGTCACAGATGTTAGAAAACGAGTGAGGTGAGGGCGCAGTCAGTTTGTCAAACAAAACAAAATGCTGACTGTTCTAGTCCAGAGAAAACGTCAAATAATAATACTGATAACGAGCGAGATAGTCATATACTAAATTGAATAAGAGCGACAGTTATGTATATATCATTTGCTGACAGGTGATACATCAAGATACATTTTAGTGCCAGCCTTTGAAAACCATGAACTCGCTTTTAACCGCCACTTTTCAATGTCATGTCAAATAGATTGCCGTAATAAACGATTACCCGCCCAAATGAAGAGGGCTTTAACGAGTCCATTAGCGCCACTCGTAACTTTTTACGTTACTAGATTCAATACTGGGATGTCAAAAATACTATCGCAGTATTCAAAATTGTTGGGATAATTCAATACTCAGCATGCAAGAAAAATGCTTCCATACTCATGAATATTCACGTACCACGTATCGCGGTACGAGTGTATCGCGTGATAATAATCACCTTGTAAAAGGCCCCAGTCACGTCATCAGTCGCATTGCGTGAATATTGATAATATCGCAGAATCGTGATAATCTGGAAGGAAATCTGGATAGGCGTGGACCTAATGGGCGTGGCTTCAATATAACTGTTCTTCTTAACTTAATGCGTTTTTAAAATTTATTTTATTGTAATGGGAAACAAACGGCATATATTACACAAATGTATGGAAAACAACTTAGTTTATACATAGGCCAAAACAGTTTCCACCTAGAGTTATTATATTTTTGCTCTGAGTACAAAGGATGCAGCAAACACAAATAACAAAATCTTTAATATTTTGTAAAAATTAAAAAAAAAAAGTGGTGAAAAGAAAAAAAGAATAAAAGTTAATTACAATAACTTGAGTACACTAGCGCATTTTCTAGTTTAAATATTTTACAAACATTCAATATGAGTTCATTCAAACTTGTTATGGTTTAATTTGAACATATCTAAATGTGAATACTTTTTATTATAAATATAAAAAATACAATAATATCCCGATATTATCTGTCACCCTACGTCAAATCTTTTGGTTTGCCATTTATACTGGTTCAGCGATTGAATTAAAACTAAAATAACTTGCCTACTATGCCTTATTTGTATGCCTCTGTTTCTTTCATTTATTACCGAGTGAAAATTACATGTGCATCAGTATTGTGCTAGAATTATTTATCTGGATGTTGGCATAGTTACAAAGTATTCTTGACTATTACAGAGTATATCAACTTAATACTGACGCGTGATAATTAATGCTGTGTAAATTCCCTAATACTGAATATTGCTGTCAATACTTATACACACTACACCTATCATAAGTAAAAGTAACCACGTCAAAGACCCCTTCAAATTATGAAGTAAAACAATAGCAAGCGACCTACAGATGAACAACCCTGGTGTATAACAGCAGTGATACCAGTGCTAAAAGAATAATCTGCACACAAAAACAGTATTGTATTTTTTCATAATGATAACGGAGGATTCATTTGTGTAAAAATGTAGATTTGCGGCATTAAAATTAATTTTGTCTTTAATTAAAGTATTCTTTATTGTAATAAGACATATTCTTCTATTTACTGTGAAAATTATAAATCTCCTTATTGCTGGAAAATATATTTTTTGTTAACAGCAACACCATTGTTTACATGTTTTCCGTGGGAATAAAAATGAGAGTGTAGTTTACTTACAGTCATTAAATGCGAAGGTGATTGCTCTCGTACGCTCACTAATGGAAAAGTCTCGAGTGGCACAGTTGCGGACACAACACACAAGTCCAAAAATTGAGTTGAACGAAGCTGCTTAATAAACCACCCTTATCAATCATGTAGTTTTTTAGGCCGTGAAAAAAATGTCGATGCTTGGTGCGATAGTAATAGTTTTGGCATGGTTACGCAGACATGGAGACGTGAATGGGTCCAAACTTTTACCGGGTAAAGACGGAATTGTACGCCTTGCTGAAGTTCACTCAATATGTGTCCTTTTGAGGCTCATTTCAAAACTTTGTCGGTTACCTATATTAGGATTACCTATACTTTATAGGAGATAAGGAACCAAGGTTGACCCTGGTTAGCCGGGGGGATGTTCAGGCATGGTAACTGCGCGTCATTGCTCTGAATATTACGTGAGCTTTATTTAACCACTTCTTCTTCTTCTTCACGTGCCATCTCCGTCCAGGAGGTCGGCGACCATAATGTCTGTATGTATCTCTATGTTCAGTCATGCGAATAGTTCATCTATGCTCTTCACTTTCAACCAGTCTCAAATTTCAATTCTAACTTAAGGCCCTCTAGTTCTGCGAGAGTAGGTATTTAGCGCTGTCCTGGCGGTGCGTGAACAAGCCCGCGCGGACGAAGCGACTGTGAACTCGGATGACCCCGCTAGCTTCATACTGGTCACAGTATAGAAATATAACTGTATTTTGACTTAAGAAATGCATTAATTATGATTAAACTTTAGTATGTAATTGATATATTTTTTTAATAAGGTAGTAAATAAATAATTGAAAGTCGAACTTACGGTAAGATCCATTATAATGAAAAAAAAACAGAATTCGTAGTACATACCTACAACCCTGAAATTCGTTATTTTAATCTATGAAACCTAAGAACCTAAGAAATATGTCTTATACCCTTCTACTCGATTTGTTTAATAGGTCATGTTATTTTTATCTAATTGTGTTATATTATACAGGGTGTTATATTTATTTGTCGTGTGCGTGTTATCATCATCATGTATATGTATGTAAGTATAACACTTTTTTGCACAAAAAACAATAACAATCGAAACAAAATAACAAAATGTAAAAGTACAAAGGCGAACTTATCCCTATAAGGGATCTCTTCCAGCTAACCTTCGAGGAAATGAGAAAAATAAATATAGTACACAAGGCAACAAACTAATTTTGCACAAACACGGATATTTAAGAAAGCAATGACAGATTATCAATACACGTAAAACTAATAAGCTTGTATACACTATAACAACTATTCATGTAAATATATCATCCTCATCATCATATCAGCTGATGGACGTCCACTGCTGGACATAAGCCTATCTATGCTGCACCTTCCTGTACGTGGTCACCACTCGAGAACCTTCGTCTTCGCCCCAATGGCCATCGGTTTTACGTGCAATCTGCCATTTAAGCGATTCGGAGGGCTATATCGATTACTTTGGTTTTTCTGCGGATGGCCTCATTTCTGATACGATCGCGCAGATATACTTCCAGCGTAGCCCTCTCCATTGCTCTTTCCTCTTGGTTACAGGTGTATAGTAGAGAAACACAGATAATTTAATAGGTTTCTATTGTGATGTCATAAATAAACATATTTTATTGCGCTTACATTGCAAACGCTGGCTGAACCCTACGAGATAAATCAAAATAATGTACTACAGTATTGTACAACTTAAAAAGGTCTACAAAAAAGTCAATTATGGTATATGTCTAGCTCTTAGGGATAACCCACAATAACCATTTTTTATCCTTTATTTTTTACGAAAAATAATGGCTTATTTACGAAGCGATTTTAAGCAATACAGCATGAATCCTTCTCCAATAAAATATCTTAAATACATTTTGCATTTTATATAGATCAATATGGCACTTGACAGCATGTAATTTACATGAATATTTTTGAAGATATTACTGATTTAAAATGCAGGAACATAGCGGTTGCGGCGGTATCGGCCGGGTTGTATATAAATACATTCTGTAGTATACAATTATAATTAGTATCAGCATTGCACCCGTACGAAGCCGGGGCGGGTCGCTAGTATACCATAATCAACTTCAAGTTCGAGTATAAAGTGTCCGATAGTAACGACAGTTGGTGCTACATGGGCATTTGACATGACCTTCATCTTGTACATATTCAGCTTAAGACCAACTCTCACGGAGGTTTTACCAAGGTCATTGAGAATGGTACTTAAATCCTGTATGGTCTCAGCCAAGACTACTGTATCGTCAGCAAACCAAAGGTGAGTGATGTACTCGCCGTTTATGTTGATGCCTATTTGCCTAGGCTTCTCCAGTCCAAAGTCTTGAAAACATCCTCCAGTGCAGCGGAGAACAGTTTGGGAGAAATAGCATCTCACTGCCTGACTCGCGGCTACAACGGAATAGGTATCGAGTTCTGGTCCTGGAGTCGGACTCACATAGTGGCGTTGTCGTACAAACACTTCAGTACTTCGATAATAGCGGTAGTCTACTTGGCACCGCTGGAGAGATTGTAGTAGAGCCCAGGTTTCAACCGAATCGAAGGCCTTCTCGTAGTCCACAAACGGCAAACAGAGGGCACAGGCAACAGGGTATACTCCTCAGTCTACTGTAAAACCGGACGAAGCGTATGGATATAAGTTGATAATGTTCGACTCTTCATATACACAGGCCCAGTAGTGAACCACGACTGTCATAAAATTATACTAACATAGTTTTTTCACCGAGCGAGCGAAACGTCTCCGTTTCAGCTCTCGACAAAAATTCTTTCGTATGTCTGTCTGTTCAAATGTTCTCCTCTACAGGTCGCATTTCTCAACCGATTCTCGTGACATTTTGTGAGCAGGTTCGATAATTATATAGGTTTAATTATATTTTTGTCGAGAGGGTTTTTGTAAATTTTGAAATTTGAAAAAAAATTTTTTTGCGTGGTCTACAGCTCACAGAGACACTAGTTTTAAGCTTTATTGTAACAGCTAACACTTTAGGAGCCACGAGCTTGGAAAAAACGTTAATTTGATTTAATAAAATACAATTATTTTTTGGTGGTTAAATTTATTCGTCTAAAGTTATTAGCTCTCAAAGCATAATAAACTGTATTCTTTTAAAATAAATACCAGAAATGATTTTTACATAAAGATGATAAAAGAATCAATATGGTATATGAAATGATACCAAACTTGCCACGGTAGCTACCTGGAAATGGGTAGATTTATTAAAAGAAGATTAGCTAGAAAGATAGATAGTGTATAAATTTTAAAAGGATCGGCACTGCGAATTGGACACCTCTGGAGTTGCAGGCGTCCATAGGCTGCGGTGACCGCTTACCTTCAGGCGGGCCGTTAGTTTGCCACTGACGTGGTATTATAAAAAAACGGTCGGAATAAATGTGGTGAAGCTCATAGCTTAATAAAAATATTCATGTGCAAAGCAGTAGCTCTGTTACTATATCTATAATTTCTGGTAATAAACATTTCATTTATAATTTTACCATGTTTGGTTCCATTTCTGCAGGGGTTCAGTTTAGTTGTTATACTGTCATTTCTATACTGTGGCACTATGACCATAATTTATTTGTTAATAAATACGACGTTTTTCGTTTGGGTTTTTATTGCCCTTATTAAATAACTTGCAACAATTATATAAATTCGTCAAAAACTGCTTGTTAGGTGCACGAAACTGTCGCGGATAAAACTGACACAGGTCCGTTGTCCGTAAGCGCCAGCGCGCGACTGATCGGGCCTGCCGAGCCTCCGCGCTCGGCATTTTGTAGGTATTTAAACATATTAATTAATACAATCATTATATCTTTTTAAATTCTGCAAAAATGTCTAGAAATACTGAATGACTTTAGTTTAGTTCAAAAACTTTATTTAAAACATCAATAGTTTAGTCGTCAGATTGTAAATGCTTTACAAAAAGGAGTAACTTTGGGGTCTCTTTCTATCGAGCGAAGTTCATTAAATCGTGTAACTGAGTGCAACTTTGACTAGACTAGATCCTCAAGTAAAACATATATTTTTTTCAAATTTTTAAAACCCTTATTCTACGTTTCAGATTGTTTTTAGAAAACTCGAAAACGCTAACTCGCTTGACGACCTAGCCTTAACTTTGTTGTCTATGAAAGATTTAAAGGTGAGTCCATAACGATCTATAGGGCAGAGTAACCCAGCATAGAATCTACAGTTGCACAATCTAGACATTATATTTGCCCGCTTACCACAAATTGTAACCTTAATAATTATATACCTTTCCAGTGAAAGCAAAGAAACTGCTGTGGATGATGGCAAAGAAAAATTTTACTGGAACCGCACGAATGAACGTTGCGACTTCGAGAGGATTCACTGCATGAAAGCTTACGCGTAAGGGAAGCAAAGTTAGCGAAATATACATCATCCTTTGATTATCATCACCATCAGCCTCCCGCAAATAGTGCCAAAATCACTGGTCCTGCGCCACCCGCATCCAGGGGACTGCCACTACCTTCCAGGTCATTGATCCGCCTTGTGGGGGGTTTACCCACGCTGCGCATTTCGGTACGTGGTCGCCACTCAAGATCCTTTCCTTCTCAGCGATCCTCCTGCTTCCGTCCATTTCTTACTTACTACTACTACTTCTTACTACGCTGGCCGACACTAAGACACGCCACTGTGCTCTATCCTGGGCAGGTTGTCGCCAATCAGAGTCGGCTGTTGGAAGCTGGCAGAGATCTTTTTGGACTTCATCTATCCAACGATACCTTGATCGGCCGATCAGGCGTCGACCATTTGGACGTCCCAGGTACGCTCTTTTGGCAGCGCGATCCTCTCCAATCCATTTCTGCTTCAACATTATTAGTACCTCCATCCTTTCTCATGGCACAAATCTCATCTCAATGGCATTTTTTTACCGACTTCAGTAGTAGGAAAGATGTTCTCAGTTTATTATCATGTTGGCTTTTTTATGTATGCTTAGCGATAATTAGTTACCAATTTGACCAATTTAGACGCCAATGACTGATATATCAGCACCATCGGTTCAACAACAACGACGGAGATATCCGTCACGGCGTGTAGAGCAATATCAATCTACATGCGTTTCTATAGGATTCAACTCCGCGTTTGAGATCCCGAAGTCACGGCGTAATAATAAAATAAAATAAAAATAAGATTTTGTATTTAACAAAGAGTTGAAAAGACCCCTCATCTACCGAGCCCTTCGATTTGCTCTCACATATCATTTACTAGATACTTAATGAGATTTTTAAGAGAGGTAGAGCATAGAGGAAAGTTATGTCGCTCATATTTGGAGCAGCCCAACTGGGGAAGTACCTCCACCGCACAGAAGACCGCAGCCATAATAACACCACCATTTGCTCCTTAGATATGTGGTGTTGTCTTCCTGGTGGTGAGAAAGGTCGCCAGAGCCCCCAAGGGTTCGCTGTTTGAGAGTGAGGTACCTGCATATATCTCTAGCTGCCGACATTATCCATATGTTAAGTTAATAAAGGGTCGGCAACGCGCTGTTATTCTTCTGGAGTCGCGAGCATCCATAAATGGCACGACGAAAACATAATAATGGTGGCGTTTTCGCGGCCAGTTATTCGACACCCCGAATAAGCGTCTCGCGTCGACGTCCCCTCGCGATATATTTATCATTTTGTGAAACAAGTATTTTAGTCTTTAAAGTATTAGTAATTTGGGCTTCAGATGCCTTAAATAAATGATTATTATTTGTATGTCTTTTCCGCTCACGGGACAATGGTGTCCCGGACCTTTGGGAGGCGTGCGCGGAGGCGAAGTAACAACCGAGGTACCGAAGTACCAAACGACAAACAGAAGTGACAATTTAGTGTCAACTATTAAAGCATCGATAAACATGGTATGTTATTCTACCTGAAACATAGTCGCTGACTATGGACCTCATAAGAAGACTCGAAGTCACTGAAAGCTATGCTGGGAGTTTCTCTGTATGATCGTATCAGGAATGAGACCATCTGCAGCAGAACCAAAGTAGCCGATATAGCCCTCCGAATCGTTAAACTTAAGTGGCAGTGGGCGAAGCACATAGCACGTAGAACCGATGGCCGTTGGGGCGGAAAGGTTCTCGAGTGGCGACCACGTACCGGAAGGCGTAGCGTGGGCAGGCCCCCCACACGGTGGACTTATGACCTGGTAAGGGTCGCAGCTGTCCGCTGGATGCGGGTGGCGCAGGACCGGTCGTTGTGGAAGTCTTTGGGGCAGGCCTATGTCCTGGATAAAACCACGATAAAACGAAAATAAATATTTTTCCTCCTGGGTTCTAGATTCTGATCCCAGTCATGAGAAATATTAGTGTGATCATGAATATTTCCTTCTGAGCCTTTGATGTTTTCTATATACCTATTTATATCTCTTAAATATATCGTCATCTAGTACCCATAACACAAGTCTTATTGAGCTTACAGAGCCTCATCACAGAATAAGTAATAGTACTGCGTACAGAAGGCCCACCGTAAACAAATCCCCGTTTAGGTATGCCAAACGTGTCTAAGCGTGGCCATCTCTTTCTATCGCACGCGAGTGCATGCGTTCCGTCCTTGGCAGTGCGCGGCAACTACTAAGTAAGCCCTCTCGGGCGGGCGCCCGCCACGACGCGATGACGTCACGGAGTGAGCCGCGTCTGGCCTCATTCGATTTGTGGAACGTAGTCCCTTGTATATTTATTTATATTGAAAACAAAGTTTGATTTCAGAACGGGTGCAGTCTGCGCGCGCACTTTTTACTACCAGTATTACTCCTTCCCTAACTACTGCGCTTTGGCATTTCACAACTGCGTAGGCCGCTATGGTAATTAATTAATCCGTTTATATATGTACACTTTTAAGCGACATCCCAATTTGTCTGTGCGGAGGCGGTATGATATCAGAGAGGCTGTCAGTGTCAACCGTCTGACGAGTCAGTAGCGCCTCTTTACTGTGTTCCAACTTTCAAATGAGTGGTTCCTGACTGGCGCGAAAGACGCGGAAGATAGGCGATACCAATGCAGTGCTGCCCCGTATCTGCGCGTGATTTTAGTACTGCGCAAATGTAATATTAACATGAAAGCGTAAAGGAAATGTGTATAACATCAGTAAACTCACGTCAAAGAATTAAATATCACATACTGATCCCGCCCCAAATAGTCGGAAAGTCGCCTAAAGTCGCCCTACTCCTCATCTTTAAAGTTGTGTATTCCTGCGAATGTAGGCATTTAGCGCTGTCCTGGCGGTGCGTGAAAAAGCCTGCGCGGACGAAGCGACTGTGAACTCGCATTATCTCGCTGGCGTCAAACTTGTCACACTACAAAAATATAACTTTATTTTGACTTAAGAAATGCATTAATCGTGATTAAACTTAAGTACGTAATTCATAGAATTTTTCGAATAAATAGGTATAGTAGAATCGATTATAATTAAAAAAAGACAGAATTCATAGTACAACCCAGCAAATTACCTTAGAAATATGTCTATGAAACATGGGTCTCAATACCTCTCTACTCGATTTGCTAGTTATCCCTGTTGCATCACAGAGAAGTCCAAGCTACGCCAGTCACCACCATTTAAACTCTAGAGCAAGCCTGCTCCTCTACACTACCGGTCAGGGACAGTATGGTTCAACTAGGTTCTGTATACACGCCACTAGTTGACAGCGTTGATGCGTAAACAAGACTATCTTAACAAGACAAAAGAGTTTGTGCTATGCAGTGAAATAGGATAATACTTCAGTGTTATCTAGCTGTCAAACATCGGTGGCTAGAAGTAATTTATAAATAAGTAGTATTAATTATTAGGTGAACTTAATATTTGTGTAAGCACTAGTTTTTGTGGAAGTCATGGTGTGCGGATGACTTGAGTATATCTTGACAACCAGAAGCAAGACAGAAAGCCAGGTCAGCTTAACTTCAGTTCTCACAGACCACAAGCACAAGCAACGTTACATCTTCCAAAGCCAGATGATGATGCCTGTGCCGGGTAAATGTACTTGCTGGCTTTGTCCTCGGCCTACACAGGGTTCTCGTCATGGGGGATGGTAATATCGAAAAGCGTTTTGATAGATCTATCAGCACAATAGCAAAATTGTTGTAATTCTCCTTTCCGTGATAAAATATCGATTCCACTAGAGGGTGGCATGACCAAACAATGTTAATTCTAAAAACTGTCCACAACACAAGGTTAGTTAAACTAAGTGTTTTTTAACTATTCCAGCGTACTGGCAGCTCGCCTATATGGGGATTTGTTCGGAAATTGACCTTGATAAGGAATTTTATGTTGGTAAGTAAGAAGAAAGTAATTTCTAACAGTTGGTTAAGTAGCTAATTTTAGGCCGTTTTATAAAGACCCGTTATACCAAATGACACATCGCTAACTCAGTATTTTTAGGGTCAGTCCGTCTGTCGTGTCCGCAGTTTATTTTTAAATTACTTACCGACATGAGGTCTCATAGATCTTAACCCGAGTCGTAGTGATAAAAAAATTGTTTCCGAATTTGCAATTCAACTCCCCCTCCCCCCACCTGGGTTAGCCTCCTTTATCATCATAAATTTAAGAGTAAAACTCTTGTCCGTGTAGCCAATATAGTGTGCAGTTTTCTCCACCTTATAGTAACCAGAATCATTTACTTGGTTTCCTTATACGACACGACTCTATTTTCTCTTTTATTTGTTTCATGTAGTTTATTCTGGGTCTTCCTCTTCCTCTCTTGCCTTCTACTTAATAATCATTATAACTATTCTACATTTCAATCGATAGCATAAGTAGTTCTTCAGATATTTAGCAATGTGACAGACGGAGCGGTATCATAAGGGTTCCTTTTTTAGCATTTTGGTGCGGAACCACCAAAAAGGTCTTTTCCTTGAGAGTGACGCCATAATACATTATTATTATGACCTGATTTTATACAGAGTATTCTTTTTTCTTTTTTCAGAATTGACTAATGAACAAATGGCAAATTTTACATTTTTAAAACAAATGTACACAGAGGAATCCGGCGCTCTTACTAATATGGGCTGAACTAGAATACAAGAAGCAAACAATTTAGAATCTAAACGTAGTTTGCCTTTAGAGATACATATAAAAACTACCTAAAGAAAGAAAAACGCTTGAAACTCGCATACATTTTGTTTTTGACACATTAAGAAGAATACTAGACCATCAAAAACATAAATGTGAAAACGGGAGCCAAGTTCAATATTATAAGAATGCTTGCTTGTCGTCTTCATCGACAAAAGAATTGAGATCTAGATGGGTGCCAAGTTCCGTAGATTCTCTGAAAAGGTGCCAAGTCTGGGACTACATTGTTAACAATAAAACGAATTTACTGCGGCTGCATTTTGAGCTTAAACTTGGCAGTTTTCTTAAATATCCAACAGCTTCCATGGTATTGTACATGTAAAACTGCCAAGTTGAGGCTCAAAAATATTTCAGTAACTATTTCACCTATATTTATGAAATTTAGATTTCTAGTTGCTCTAAAGGAACTTAATACATATACCATGATGATTCGTCTGCTCGTTTGCCACCTATGTCATAAAAAAAAACAAATTTCTTTTCCCATCACTAGCTCGGAAAGCCGTCTTTTATCCTTTGAAACAAGCGGGTAAAAACGCACAAGTGGGGAAAGTAATTTGACCTTGGAGCGTGTTTGAGTAGCTTTTGACAGATAACAAAACGTAAAACGCTCATATTAATTCGTTTAATATCATTCATCATAATTATCATTCAATTAAGGTTCGTTTGATATCAATTATCATTAAATAAATGGTTTGAGAATTTTATAAAAAATACCAAATTTAGCTTTATTTAATGATTTTAAGAGGGCGCAGTACGCTCGGTCTGGCTCGGTTCTCCATACAAACGTATTTATCCTCTCATTTTGAAACGCCATGCTAGAATAACATGAAAATTTGTAAACACAATGGGATCCGCCATATCTAGGTCGGACCATAGTTTCCGTTGCTAGAAATTGTAAAAGAAAAAAAATACAGCGGCTTTTTGAGTTTTTTACGGCTTGTATGAAAACCTTAATAATCGCTGTATTTTTTCTCCATTATAATTTCAAGCAACAGAAACTATGGTCCGACCTAGATATGCCGGATCCCATTGTGTATACAAAGTTTCATTTTATTCTAGCCTGGCGTTTTAAAATGAGAGCATAAATACGTTTGTATGGAGAACCGAACCAGACGTCTTAAGTCGTAAACCTTAAAATTCTATAGGTAACATTTTTTTTATAATGACTGAGTATAATTGTAAACGCACAAGTTGAGTCGATGCAATTTCAAAACGCATCGTCAGAAATGCCATCTTGTCAATGTCAACTAAAACATACACAACTTGTCACCGACTCTGACTCGCGTAAATATTATACACAACTTTCAGAGTTTTCTGTAATAATATTGTAAAAAAATCAGTGATTCCAGTGATAAAAATCATGCCTGTGGAACTGTTTTTTTTTGCATGTTGCACTTTCCTCGCTATAGTGAGGAGAAAATTTCTTTTTTATGTTAAATATATTTTGAGTTATTGAGGGGTCAAAAGTGGCTCCAAACGGTTCGTGTAAAATAACACACGGCTGCTGTCCGCCGGTTCCTAGGGTGAAATTGGCTGGACACACTGCCGGACTTATTATTTGAGTGCACCACGTTACTGATGCTGATCACGTGCATGATGTACCCGATAGGTCTATGATCCGGTTGGCATTCCATAGACACCGTTCGCATATTCACCCGTCTCCCCATTTACCATAGTATGGATTGTTCTATATTTGAAGTAGCTATGAAAAATTGATTCAGTGGACCGCGGACCCCACACTCTTGCATAGCAAGAAGTAACACTTCGTGGTCCAATGTATCGAATGCCTTTTTAAAATCTGGAAATAAAACTACTACATACATTCGGCTATCTAGCTTATCGTCGACGTACTCCGCATTTTCCTAAAGCCGTGCTGGGACTGAGATATAATGTCGTGCTTCTTAATCTGATGATGAACTCCAATCGTAGTTCGAAACATGTCGCAAATAGTGACTTTACAAGTGAGTTTCAACCTTTTTTCTTTCTCTAAGTGACGAACCCCATCTTATTCTTTAGCGTCTCACAAAACCGGAGGCTTCAGACACGGCAACACTACAAACACAAGATAAAAACTCTGGAACGTTGCAATACGGTCCTGAAGAAATAAAGTGTCTTGGGTATGGCAACGAAAATATTTGATAAAAATCCTGGCGCAATTATATCGCTTGGCATAATTTAAAAAAAACTGCTGACTTTATTCCTCATTGAAAAAAGGAACTATTCAATAAATGATTTTTTATACGATAATGATAGCACAACTTTGTATTAATAGTAGTTATTCTATTGCTTATTATTGTATTAAATTAATATTATTTTTAGTTGTATTAGTGAATGACATGTTTACTTTTATTATAACCGCACGCATTGCGAGTAAAACATAATGCGCAAACCATCTTTCATTGTAACCTATGTTTAACAATAGTACATTACGATACAAGTGCAGATAACAGGAAATTCGCAACGAGTGGTGATAAATTGAAACACGACCGAAGGGAGTGTTTTAAATCGACACGAGTTGCAAATTACCTGTTCGCACGTGTATCGTACAACGTTTTACAGTACATATGGCCCTTTAAAGTTTCGGCATATGCACGTAATCTGCTGATTACCGCACTCGTGCGGTTATATAGCACCATATGTACTGTAAAATAATTATTCTGATTCTGATGTGTTCTGTGTGTCTGATGTGTCTCGTAAAATATATAATATATGATAATAGTTTTCGATCCTTATTTTTGCCAAAATCAAATTAAATTCAACAGTTTTCCGGTTTTCACAATGTATAGGTACGGACTTTTCATCTGTTCATCCGTTAATGAATCACAATCACCAAACGTCGTATACCGAAACCCCCAGAATGTAACAGCTACTTTTCAGAAAACCGCATCTAAATCGGTTCAGCCAAACGCGAGATAATCGTAGACAAACGTACATACCTACATACATACATAAATACATACGGGTCAAACAGCCTCTTTTTTAGACGGTTAAAAATTACTCTTAGTACGCAGGCGAAGCTGCGGAAAAACGCTAGTGTTAGTATAAATTTTAACAATACTTCCTTCTATAATCCAATATACCTAACTTCTTTATTTTTGTCTGTAGTAAAAGTAAAAGTAAAAGTAGTTTATTCTTCAAATTAGGCATATTACATGCACCTATGAACGTCAATAAACTACCACCGGTTCGGAAAAATAAACCTCTGCCAAGAGAAGAACCGGCGTAAGAAACTCGGCGAGGTGTCATTTTTTCAAAACAATATACATTGTATAGTTAAATATAAAATTACAGTCTCAGTTACTACAAAAATAACAAGCCACAGTAGAAAACCTATTTTCGCGATAGATTAGCCGTGCAGGACACTCACTGCCAAACATCCCTGTCCATGATGTAATCGTTTACCTTATAATATGCTTTTGTAATAAGTGTTTGTTTTACCACAGATTTGAATTTAGAATTGCTAAGTTCAGTAACGTGTTTTGGAATTTTATTGTAGAATTTAATACAATTTCCCAAGAACGACTTTTTCGCCTTTACTAGTCTATAGAAGGTTATTTTCAGTTTCCCAGTGTTTCTCAGTGTTAATCATTGCTGTCGCTCGCCTCCGTGAACAGCAAGAATTATAGGTACATATAACCGTTCAAATGCAATACTGTTTTGTTTTGCTAACCTTGTCGCTTCTTTTCAAGTACGTAGTTATAAGCAAATTAAATTTAAATTATGGGGATGGAACCGTACATCTACAGAGTACTTATTTTACCACCGTTATACAACTGAAATATGCAGTGTTAGTACGTGTGTATATGTCAAATATGCTAGATATCACTTCCATGATCAACGGTTCCACCAAAATGCGTCTCTTTTATTTTTCACACCCCAGGCCCGTTCCAACAATTAAAAATAATATAATCTATTTACTTATTCGATATTTTTTTTTGTCTACATCCTATGAAATGTTATTCACAAAATGTAACTCTTTGTAATGACTGTTTGTGTTAAAATGAAGGGAAAAAATGTAATAATGATTTAGTGGCCGGTTATCATTGTGTTGAAGCATTGACAATGATATTGTTGACCCCTCACACTGCTAGGTTTAAGAAATTCTTGGCTGACATCCTTTTTTCTCACTAAGTGCTCACATCACAAGTGACGACCTGTTTAGCCTAGTTGGTAGTGACACTGCCTCCGAAGCTAGAGGTCCCGGGTTCGAATCCCGGCCAGGGCATTATTTGTGCATTTAGCACGGATTTTGTTCTTGGGTCTTGGATGTTCTCTATGTATTTAAGTATGTATTTATCTATATAAGTATGTATATCGTCGTCTAGTACTCATAGTACAAGTTTTGCTTAGTTTGGGACTAGGTCGATTTGAGTAAGATTGTCCCCCAATATTTATTTTTATTTTATTTTATCTGCTGTGATCTTTATTCAAGTTTGTTTCACTTGTGAACTTAAAGTATGTAACAAAATATAATGTTCATCATTTTCTTATATTCGTAATGATTAAATGGTTAAGTTCCTGATGTTTTTTACCGAACTAGGTACCCTCCTCAATATAGACGCCGAACTTGCACTCAATCGTGCAGAATCGGAAGAAAAGGCCGGGGAAGGCCGACCCCAAGTAAATGGGAACAAGGTCTAGCAGGATGATGATGACCCTCCTCTATATGATTCGCATAGTGAGGCATTGAGATTCTAGTGAGGCATCAGGAGTCGCCGAGCCACCCGTGACGCGTTTTGGCAGAAAGTTGTGGTAGACCCGCTGTGCGACATCAGTAAACGTCAAAGAATAATGTTTTTGACAAAATAAATAAACTAGTGGCACTGTGAGCTGTAGATACCGCAATTTTTTTTTAATTTCAAAATTCCCAAAAACTGACTCGACAAAAATTCTATATAATTATCGAACCTGCTCACAAAATTTCACGAGAATCGGTTGAGAAATGCGTCCTGTAGAGGAGAATAATCCGGACAGATATATCGAAAGAATTTTTGTCTAAAGCTGAAACGGAGACGCTTCGCTCGCTCGGTCAATTAGGTGCATGCTTATATTGCCGACTGTATTTTTTTCGACGGCCATCAACTACTCGTTGAGAGGGTATTTACTACTTACCAATGTATTAAAAAAAAATTACATACTAATGATTAATCCCCCGATGGGACCCGGGTATGTCCTAAAACTACGACCAAGACCACCGGGGAATGGGCAGCAGCATTCCTAGAGTGCGGTGGAGATACTGCGATCGCCAACCCGCATGCCGAGCGTGGCGATTATGGCATTTACCCCCCATGAAATTGGGGGAGGCCTATGTCCAGCAGTGGACGTCCTAGGGCTGATATGGTGGTGGTGGTGGATTAATCCTAAAGTGATTTTTTTATTCGGTATAAAGTACCTATCGAAATGTGCTGTACGAGAACGCAATGGCTTCAAGGTGTGGGGATGAGCTCGCTGGCGATGGCGAGAGGTGCGATGATGACAGATAGCCACGGTCATCATTTCAAACAGTTCTTCCGAGCACATCCCGTTATACAGGCGGTACAACACGCAAAAGGATGATACGGCGGTTGAATCTAAGTTACAGAGCTTGGAACACCGTCGTCGAGTCGCTTGTCTGTCTGTGTTCTATCGGATACATTTTGGAGAGTGTGCACAGGAATTACATGACTTAGTTCCGCCCTCCCCATTCCATCACCGGACGTCCAGACGCGGTAAGCGGTTGCATCCTTACGTTGTCAGCCTACCTTTTATTCGCACGAAGCGATTTGCTTCTTCTTTCTTAATGCGAACAGCTAAGGACTGGAATTTACTGCCGCGGTCTGTATTTCCTGATACATACAATCTGGGTCTCTTCAAGACAAGAGTGAATAGGCTATTACTGAATCAGTGAGCAACATCTTAGGCCTTGTCATCGCTCTCCATCAGGTGAGACTAAAGCCAATCGCTGGTCAATCTATCATAAAAAAAAAGCAACATTACATTACATGATGAAGTCAGTACATTCACCATTCAATACATTTGATTGACTGCAATCACACGATTGATCATTTAATATTGTTGTAGATATCAAAGTGAGGTGGCTTTTTAGGGTTCCGTAGTAAACAAGGTACGCTTATAGTTTCGTCGTGTCAGGCCGTCCTCAGTTGGTCGCCAGGCTTAGCTCAGTAACCTTTACTATTAAGGGGCTCCTATGTCCCGATGACCTTCGATCTCTAAATCCCCATTTTCTCGTGTTTTTTATAGCTTGTCGTATAAACAACGAGGTTTACCGAAATATTATGTCAAATTTCCTTCAAAACTCACTGTTTTCGAGATATACGGTAGCAAACTTTGGCAATTTTAGGCCAAAAAAAACAGTTTTTCGGACGTAACTTTTGCGAAAATAATTCAAAATAAAAACCTCTCTTACGTTTTGAAAGACGTCAATAAGGAAGGAACAGTTATATGTAGGTTTCATATATATAAGTGCATAAACAAAATACCGATATCGAAAATAAAGCTGTTTTGGTCGAAATTTTAATAGCATAAAAAATAAATATTTCCTTTTTTTCCAAATTCGACTGTTGAAAATATAGATAAGGGACTGAAGAACCGATAATCATTAGTGCCATAAATATATCTGTAGTTTTAAAGGAGCAGTGTCAACTCAAAACTCGTCAATAATCTATGAAAAACATATGGAGCCCCTTAAATAGAAAGCTACTATTTGACATAGGTTCCATCGCCAACACAATTAACTGACCATTTGTACACTTTATTCTTATTGTAATAGGGGTTACGAATAGTCTGTGTTGGTGTTTGTACTGTACGTTATACGAGTACATTATCATTCATGCTAGTAAAATTGTTAAATAAAATCTTGATTTGCTTCAGTAATCCGTTTGCTAATTTTAATTTAGGAGTCTAGAGTCACCCCAATTGCCACCAGTTGATCGATTGCCACTGGGTATGTAGAAAATTGCCTGCTTATCTTATCTAATCTTATGAATGACCCTTGCGAATGGACTTCGAACCCCATGGGCTGGGTGGGTATAAAGGAGGGCAATATTGCACAGGATCCCAATGAATCTCTTTGCAATATTGCCCTCCTTTATACCTACGCCAAGCTACACTCTAACATTTCCATTAACCGGATGATTAAGCTCAGCGGGAGTACTCGAAATTCCTTTTGTTCTGGGTAACCATTGCCAAAATCATTCATTCTTTGTCTAGCAAGGGCGTGACATTTACACAGCAAGTGTTCCATTGTCTCGTCATCCTCGCCGCACATCCTACAATCTATACTGTCTAATAGTCCCATCTTCTTTCTTTCTAGAGTCCTTTGACCCGGAAGTGACTGTAAGCATCACAGTTATAAGTCTGAGTGCTTCCTGCAGAATTTCCAAAGCTTCTTGGTCCAACTTGGGTCCACTCCTTCTATGAAGAGCTTTGAGTGCCTTAAGCCCGCCTCATTCCTCCAATGGTGTTGATGTTTGGTTTTGGCATAAGCATTCAAGGCCGATGTTATGGTTCTTAAGAAATATACTTGGAAAAGCGTATTGTACGAAAGTTTGCCGATTAGATAATGTTGTTAGTTGCGTCGAATACATAGTAAATATAAGTTTGTAACTTGTGAGATTTTAACTTCACATTATTTTACGATTGGAAGCTATACGGAACCCTACACTACGTGCGGCCCGACATACAATTTTTTGATTATTTCTTGCCGTAACGTTTATGTTCTTTGCTATAAATAATTGAATTCTCAGATGTTATGCAATCTTAATTCATAGAGCCTGATGTATGTGGTTTGTTCGTGTGTATTAGTTCAGATATGTTTTTATGGTTATTGCTAATTACTAGTTCCCAATGTAAGTTCCTAGCGTCAAAAAGTTTAGGACCAAACACATTTTTTTGTTTAATTTTCATAAATTATTACGCATACCAAACAAGGCAAAAAGATTGCAATGGGCTATTTCTCACAAGGATTGGACTTTTGCAAACTGGTTGACAGTACTACGGACAGATGAGTCAAAATTGAGTTGATAATCAATCAATGTTGAGTATTTGCATATTTTGTGTTTGGTCTTAAACTTTCTGACGGCAGTGTATATTGTCATCGGATTCTCCTAGCGTTATTCCCAGTACAGTTGCATCCTGAAGGATGCCTGGGGTCCGCTACCTAATCCCAAGAATTGGCCTAAGCACTACTTTTTACGGAAGCGACTGCCATATGACCTTCCAACCCGAGGGGGAAAGTAGACCTTATTGGGATTAGGCTTGTCAAGTGAGTGGGCAACTGACTGTTAGAGGTTCTCAAGACGTATATTGTACTGCAAATTAATTATCTATGCCACTAAATATGCAGTTTTCAGTTGAACTGCCGAAGTCCACATTCGGAGATGTAAATTTAATGAAGAAGAATTTTAATCTTTAAACTTTTCATGAAATAAAGTCAAGCGCATCTCACTCACACATATGGCTATAGTAGCGTAAACAGCCCCCTTATTCACAAACCGACTTGTCCTCACCTGTCACCCCATACCCTTTTTTAAGGAAGTTGTCAAATGTCATTTGTCAAATTTTGACAGTTTCCATATAAAAAAGGTAAGGTGAGAGGTGCGCATGAGTCTGCTTGTGAATAACACCACAGTGTATGGTATGTATGGTGGTGGTAGTGTATGGTATGTATGTGTGGTATGTGTGGTGGTCCTGGTAAGGTTCGTGGGTGTCTGCTGGATGCGGGTGGCGCAGGACCTGTCATTGTGGAAGTATTTAAGGGAGGCCTATGTCTAGCAGTGGATCTTTCGGCTGACATGATGATGATGTTTCTTAGTTTCTTAGTTATTTATTCAATAAACAATATACATTGCATTTGAAATAATTGTGTCATAAATATTAAAAGAATAAAAATCAAAATTGCAAATAATTAATAATAAACAAGTCATGAGTGAAAATATCTGTAAAAAACGTCTACAAAGTAAGTGCATAAATTATAACAAATAAAAAATCAATAATAAGAAATTATAAACAATGTCAACCATGTTATTTATATATTAATGACTTTACTTACCAGATATCAATCTGATATTTCTTTTACGTATATAGTAATGATAATATTACAGTTTTCACAATTATACCCAATTACCTGTTAAAAATTCTTCAACTGTATAGAAACACTTCCGCAGCAAAAATGCTTTTAGCTTATTTTTGAACAAACTTTTACTTAAAATTGACTTCAACTCTACCGGCAACTTATTATAGAGGTTTACTGCTTGGTAGCCGGCCGAGTGCCTGACCACTTTTAGTTTAGCCTGGGTAGCCTGAGGCAAGTCCTTCCTTCTAGTAGCCAGACGCTTTTCTCTTTCACTAGGTTTTTCTATATCCGTGAGGTGCTTAATTAAATCGGTTAGGACTACGAGAATGTACAAGCAGGGAACAGTAAGTATCTCAAACTCTAAGAAATAGTTCCTACAAGATACAATTTGTGAAATTCGAGCCATAATTCTAATAGCCCTCTTCTGGGCAACAAAAGCCGATTGTATGTTGTATTTATAACTATTCCCCCAGAACTTAACACTGTAACGGATCCGTGATTCCACCAACGCATAATACACCATTTTTAGTTGCACTAATTTTGCTTCATCTCTAAGACTTCTATGAGCATAGCAGGCTGAACTAACCGAGTTAACGATAGCCTCAAGTTCGTTTTTCCAGTTTAGCGAGGAATCTATATGGACGCCAAGAAATTTCACAGAATCCACTTGACAAATTCTGGCATCTTTAGTAGAAACATGTAGCACATCTTTGTTACTAGCAGTAGTTCTAAAAAGTAAGACGCGTGTTTTGTCACAATTTAACTCTAGATTATTTTCACTGAACCATGTTTGAAAGGCAAAGAACGCATCATTTACTGTATTGTTCAGTTGTACAATGTTTTCTGCAGATATGATAGCATTTGTATCGTCAGCAAAAACCACGAGTTGAGTATCCGGCAGGGACGCATACATATAACTTATAAGGTCATTTGTGAAAATGATGAAAAGTATAGGACCCAATATAGATCCCTGCGGAACCCCTCTAGCTATTTTGGCCATTTTAGACTTGTACGCTGTTTCGTTCCTATCCTCCCTCCATTTAATCTCAACATATTGTTTCCGGTTTGTTAGGTAAGAACGAAAAAGCGACAGTACATTACCTCTTATTCCGTAATGTTCCAATTTTGCGAGCAATAAGTTATGGTCAACTGTGTCGAACGCTGCACTCAGATCCAGGAACAAGCCCGCAACCTTTCTTCTGGAATTGAGCTCACGGACTACATCCCCAATCAGCGTACTGACTGCATCGTTCGTCCCCCTACTCATCTGGTAACCAAACTGCCTTGCGTTTAATATGTCATGCAGATGTAGGTGCTTCATCAACCTGTTCTTCATAAGTCTCTCCAGAAGTTTGGAGAGTGTTGGCAGTAGAGATATGGGCCTATAGTTCTTTGGGTCCAATTTGCAGCCTTTTTTGTGCACAGGTAGAACTTTGGCCAACTTAAACTGATCAGGGAATATACTACTTTCAAAACATTCGTTAAACAAGTATGCTAATGGTTCTGCAAGTATGTCTATATTTTCCTTTATGATGCTAATTGGAACCTCGTCATATCCACTTGAGGCTTTTAGTTTTAATTATTTCACTAAACACGCGATTTCCACTGGATTCACCGGCTCAAAATCCATATCTTTTTTTACTCTTGGAATATGTGCATATAACATCGAAAGAGCTTTATCAGAAGAGAGATGGATGTTGTTACTTTGCGTGAATTTTTTCAAAAAAGCTTCACACACTTGTTTGGGATCATTTACAGTTTCTGTTTTCTCATTATCCCTTTTAATTTTTAACTGCATGTTACTCAGAGCTCTTTGAGCAACTTTATTGCGATGTTTTTGAACAATTTTCCATATTGCCTTCGAGGAATCTTTCGCCTTTTCAATTTGCGACTGAACCGCCAATCGTTTAGCATTCCTAATAACCCTCTTGAAAATATTGATATATTTTTTCCTGTAACTATCAAAGCACTGAGAAATACAATTCTTTTGAGTCACAAGGACGCGTTTCATTTTACTTGAGACTCTTATGCCTTTAGTTACCCATTTTAATTTACAAACCGTGTTAGTCGATACTTTAATTTTCCTTCTTTTGAAACTTTCTTTAAAAACTCTATTAAATTTCTCAATGAAAGTATTGACACCTATGTTTACCCAGTTTTCACTCTTAATTTTGTGGCGAAATATCAGTTTACTAGTTTTATTAAGTTTTCTAACTACTTTAAATGATGGTTGGTTGTTGTGGGAATTATTAATGTTATTTACTGTTAAGGTGGTGTGAATACCAGCATGTCCGTCAGCCAGGCCGTTGTGATCTATAACTGGAGCGGCAACGGAAGTAGCTGGCAGATTAGTCAAAATATTATCCAAGCATGATTGGGTGTCATTACGCACAAAAGTGGCAGTTGAAATTAGGTGTCGAAAATTATAAGACTTAAGTAAAAATAAAAACTCTGCCGTTTTTTTGTCCTCTCTCAATAAGTTGATGTTGAAGTCACCACAAATTACGCACTTTTTGCTAAAGAAGTGCTCCAACAGTCGTTCAAGCTGGTTCATGAAAATACTAAAATTCGCTTCTACAGGATTGCGATAACAACAAATAATGTTAACACTAGTACATGAATCCTGAATTCCACAGACCTCGAAATATTCATCTTTGTATAACTCCTTGCATACAGTGAGTTCCACATTCTTTCTATTTATGTGACCTAGGATAAGAGAGCCTCCCCTTTTTTTCTTGGACCTTGTGTTAAATGTCGCGATATTATATTCTGCTAGACTAAAAAGAGGGGCAGAAATAGCGTTAAGGAAATGTTCACTAATGCAAATATAGTGCTTCATATCAGTAAAGTTTTGCAAATACAGTTCTAATTCATCTTTTTTGTTACTAATTCCACATAAATTCTGATAAAAGATACATAATTCAGTATGAGGTTTTCCTACATGCTCATAGTTACAAATGGGGGATTCAGGCCTAAAAAAGTACAATCAGGTGATTGGGGATTTTTTGATGTTGATACATCATGAGGCAGGTTATTGGGCAATATACTATGGCTATAATAGCTGTCAATCTCATTTACGTAATATTCAAGGTCATTGAAAATTATTGACAAGGCTCTATTGTTTATGAAACCAGTCTTTTTCCAGAACATGTTTTGTGAGTATGGTATTTTTTTACACGAGTCTAATATAAACGCATACTTGTATGTTACTGCATCTATATATAATAATTCATTAAATTGCTGGATTCGTTCGTTGAACAAATTACTGCGTTGATTTAACTTATAAGTAGGGGAGCAAATAATAATATTAGTATTCTTAATTAACATCAATTTCTCCCTTATTGACACTATCATTTTTTGGTGATTATGACTGCTGTAAAAGTCCTCACTTCCTACAAAGACGAAACAATAGTCCTTCTTAGTGAAATTCTTCAGTTTATTGTCAATCCCCTCCAATAAACGCAAGACTCCTGCTCCGGGGGTGAGATAGTGGCATATCTCGTCTGCCCCAAAAATCTTTTTAGACGTCTTGAGTAAAGTATTCTTATTATTACTACTGATTAAACATATTTTTCTTGGCAGCTGTAGGTCAATATGGGGAATAGGAATACTGTGTTGTAGATCCGAGTTGTTGTCAGTCGATTGGTCGAACCGCGATATTTCTGGCGTTGTAGTTTGCTTGGCCTGTTTTTTGGGTGTTGATGCATTCATAGTGCGTCCCGCATGACTGCTGTGTATTATTGTGTCATTTTGGCTATTTTGTAGTGGTAACGCAACTTGTTCCTCTTCCGTAGTATATTTTGATGAATGAAGATTTTCCAAGATGTTACATACTGTGTTTGAACGCTGTTGACTAGAAGTTCTCATATTACATAATAGGTTAATTTTTCTGTAGGTCGGTGTACACGACATCCTAGAAGGTATTTTAACACTATGAAGTTTTTGTTTTATTACATCACATGCTGTGACAGTTTTGTACACTGTTATTTTATTTTTATAACCTTCATTCGCAGTTTTTAATTCTGCAATCTCAAGTGAAAGTTTAGCAATTTCCTCGTTAGCAGCCGCCAACATTGTATGCAAGCTTTCAATTTGGTTTTTAAAGTCAATTAATACGGAGGTATCTCCACTCGAAATTATCGGCAAACTCAGCTGACTGTTGTTATCAGGTATATTTGAACAATCTAACATCATGCTATCCGAGCAATTCAGCTCTTTCCTAGGTTTCCTGACCGTAATATTATCAAAAGAAGACATGATTAATGATTTAGCGATCTGTAGAAACCCTCAAAAAGCATTTAACTTTTGAAAGCAAAACTCAATATTTTTACGCGTTTACAGGTAACCTTGGTCGTCTTGTCAGTACCCTTCACGAGTTTCACTTAGTTGCCACCTTATTGCTATAGAAATACAGTTCAAAACAGCAATGCGCACAACTGTAAGTTTCTCCACACCGCTGTAATCTTCGCTCGCCTAGTTCGCGAGAAAAAGGGCGTAAACGCCGTGCAAATGCTGGCGCTTACCCGTTTGCGTGAAGCACTTAATGTTTTTAATAATGTCGGTGATTTTAGAATTCGTTTCACTTTATATTGGTCTATAATTTAATATTTAAGCACTTCTTCGACACTCAGACTGCACTGTCCACTATTATTTGATCTTCCCATTTTACTTAGTACAACACTATGTTTTAAACTATGACTTAAGCACGATTATCCAATTATTATTTGCGGAGCTCTGTTGTAACGATGTTAACTACGGTAGGCGCTCGCTCAGTTGATGATTGTGTCGTAGCGTAAACAGTATGGGGACTACATTATGGTGTTCATCAGTAAGGGAGTGTCTAATGTTTGTGTGTCGGCAATGCGCATGTGACACCCCTGGAGTTGCAAGTGTCTATAGGCTGCGGTGACCGCTTACCATCAGGCGGACCGTATTCTTATTTCCGACCGAGGCGGTGTTCAAAAAAACATATTTTTTGCCTTTCAGTATGGTGGGCTAACACCTGTCCACCATCCAACAGAGAAGGGCACGGTTGTAAGCTGCCTAGAATTCATCTAAATATGAGGTACTATGAGGTAGGAGGTAAGATAAATCTGTTGAGAATACATTAGTAAAGAAACGGAATAGAGATTAAGAGGGCGCAGTACGCTCGGTTCTCCATACAAACGTATTTATGCTCTCATTTTAAAACGCCATGCTAGAATAACATGAAACTTTGTATACACAATGGAATCCGGCATATCTAGGTCGGAAATTAGTTTCTGTTGCTAGAAATTGTAAAAGAAAAAAAATATTGCGGTTTTTTGAGTTTTTTACGGCTTGTATGAAAACCTTAATAATCGTTGTATTTTTTCTCCATTATAATTTCAAGCAACAGAAACTAATTTTCGACCTAGATATGCCGGATCCCATTGTGTATACAAAGTTTCATGTTATTCTATCATGGCGTTTTAAAATGAGAGCGTAAACACGTTTGTATGGAGAATCGAACGTACTGCGCCCTTTTAAGGTTCTTAAGAGCTTGCAAATTTTATACCTAACTAGCTTTTGCCCGCGACTTAGTCAGCGTAATCTTCTACTCCTTATCCCCATATGTTACGACTTTAACAGAAGGAAGGAGGTACTCAGTTCGTCTGCATGTTTGCTTGTTTTTTTTTATGTATGTATGTTCCCCGTTAACTCTTGACCACGTTAGACGATTTTGATAATTAATTTTTTTGTTTCCTGCAGGTACCCTGACATTGGTCCCATATGAATTTGGTGAAGGTCTGGTGATAGGATCTAGGAGGAATCGAGGGAACTCCACGAATTTGATAGGCACGCATATACTGATTTCGGTATTTTCTGTAGGTAACCAAGCATTGGCTCACAGAAACCACAAATTGTTGCATAGCAAGTACAAAATTGGAGTCGTTTTTTTTTTGTATAAATTATTATGTATAGCCGTTTTTGCGTGATTGAGCATCAAGCATCCAAACAACACTTTCACATTTGAAATTTTACGATGATGAATATGATTGAATGATGATATTAGTAGGCTTTGGTAAGATCAGATTTTAAATCGTTTTTCTTTACTGACATAAACTCACTCCTTTATTCCCAAAAGGGGTAGGCAGAGCACACGAAAATAATTTCAGTGCCACTTTTAGCAATTGAAGGTTTATAGATGGATAAAATGTGATATTGTAGTGACAGGTTGCTAGCCCGTCGCCCACAACACACTTCAACCTGGTTCCCATAGTCGACTCTAGTCATAGTCTGTTGTTTTTTTTGTATTGAAATATTTATTGATTACAAATCTCTTAGTCTAAAATTTTGCTATTTTAATCGACTTCAAGATTTCAAAAGAGGAGGTTATCAATTCGGTTGTATGTCTTTTTTAATGTTTGTTACTCCATAACTCCGTCATTTCTTAACCGATTTGGGAAATTTTTTTTTGATTGTAAGTATATATATCCAAGTTGGTCCCGTTTTTGTCAAAACGCAGTTCTGATGATGGGATCCATGAAGAATTGAGGGAACTCCTCAAATCTTAAAGGCAAACATATAGTGATTTTTGTGTTTTTATCAACAAATTGCGAATTTTCATACAAAAATGTGACATTTGATGAAGTGGAACTGCTGATGATGATCAGAACAGAACTCTTCAACGACGAAAAGTTCATGTTTGGCGATTTGTATTCCTAGCTGTGTTTGTTAAGCAAGTTCTATTTTCACGATAATTTTTTGTCATGCTCGATTTCTGATGATGGGATCCATGAGGAATTGAGGGAACTCCTCTAATCTTAAAGGCAAACATATAGTGACTTTTATGTTTTTATAAACAAATCGAGCATTATCATACGAAAATGTGACATTTGATGAAGTGGAACTGCTGATGATGATCAGAACAGAACTCTTCAACGGCGAAAAGTTCACGTTTGGCGATTTGTCCTTTTAGTTGTGTTTCTTAAGCAAGTTCTATTTTCACGATTAATTTTTGTCATGCTCGAGTTCGGATGATGGGGCCCGTTAGAAATCGAGGTTACGTAAGGTAAACGATTAGATACAGTTAACCATATTCACACAATTTTTTTTCACTAATACTCATTTTACACTAAATACGTATGGATACGATTCGCGCTACTGCAGCGCGACAAAAACGCTATAATGTGAAAGCGTTCTAATACTGCTACTCCAAAAATTATGTATGTTTCGCCAGGTACTTGTAAAGGACAACAACAGACGCGTACTTCAAGTGAATGGTACAACTGAAAGAGAGAAAATGGGATTGAAAACGGGAGTGCAGAAAGCGAATTTGACAAAAAAAGGGGTGGAAGCTCTAAGAGAAGAGTAAGATATATATTATATTTAACACTACACTTAAAGCAAATAAATAGGATATATTTCATTTAATTTAAAAATCTTATTTGCAATCCCCCTTATTTGTATATGAATGATTTAACGGTGAATGAGACCACCGGGGAATGAGCAGCAGCATTCCTAGAGTACGGTGGAGATACTGCGATCGCCAACCCGCATGCCAAGCGTGGCGATTATGGCATTTACCCCCCATGAAATTGGGGGAGGCCTATGTCCAGCAGTGGACGTCCTAGGGCTGATATGGTGGTGGATTTAACGGTGAGTACATAACAATCTAAGTCATATATAGAGGTAGTAGTAGTAGCACAATCTAGAATTGCATAATCTAATATAATTAATAATAGTAATTCGCCCGTCTACCAAAAATTGAAATTACCTAAAATTGATTTTACTGTATAATGTATATACCTTTCCAGTGATAATTTGGATGACGTCAAAGAAAAATTTTACTGGAACCGCACTAATGAACGTTGCGATTACGAGAGAATTCGCTGCATGAGAGCTTACGCGTAAGGAAAGCAAAGTCAGCTTTATCTTTATCCTCATCATCATCGTCATCAGCTTCCCCAAAGAATTCTACAATGGCAGGTCCTGCTTCACCCACGTCCAGGGGAGACCCGCGACCTACCAGGTTATTAGTCTATCTTATGCGGTCTACCTCGATCTTTACTCGCTTTTTTTTATTATTAAAAATGGGATTGCTCTTGCCGACGATGAAGCGAGCTCACCCAGAAGATGCCTATTCACTCGTGCCTTAAAAAGGTCCAGGTTATATGAACTTGGAAATACAGACGCCGGCAGAGAATTCCAAACCTTAGAAGTGCGCATTATAAAAGAAGATGCAAAGCGCTTGGTTCGAATTAGAGGAATTTCGACCAGGTAAGGATGGTAGCCAGCCGTACGTCTGGATGTCCGATGGGAGAAGGGGGAAGGCGCTCCAGCCGCTTCCATTTGTGCTTCAAAATTATTACTAATCTATCCTTTTCCCACTCGTGCTATAAATCTCATCTCATTGATAAAATTTAAACTGACTACAGAAGTAAAAAAAAGTTAATTTTGTATTAATTTTTTTTTTGGTCGTATGGCATTTATTTACGAACCGTGAGATCTTCCAGAAGACAAGTACGGTTGCCAGTTTTTGTTGCACTTTTAGCACCACCCAGGGGTCATGTGTAGGGTAACGGTGGGTACTCCCTACGGACGTGGTGCAACTTCGACCCCCATTAGTGATAACGTTGCTAACGAAAATTCGACATTTTAATTTGTAGATTTCGCAAGTTCGAATCCTGTTAGGAGGACTAAATTTTTGAAATTTTTCAAAATTCCTTCTGACGTCGGACTTCTTTACACCCTTCGTTAAACAATGTACTTGTGTTTAATGGTAACGTAAAATACGAGTAGTACATTACGATACAAGTGCAGAGAACAGGAAATTCGCAACGAGTCGTGATAAATTGAAACACGACCGAAGGGAGTGTTTTAAATCGACACGAGTTGCGATTAACCTGTTCGCACGTGTGTCGTACAACGTTTTACAGTACATATGGCTCTTCGAAGTTTCGACATATGCACGTAATCTGCTGATTACCGCACTCGTTCGGTAAAGTAGCACCATATGTACTGTAATAGTACATTACCATACAAGTGCAGAAAACAGGAAATTCGCAACGAGTGGTGATAAATTAAAACACGGCTGAAGGGAGTGTTTTAAATCGACACGAGTTGCGAATTACCTGTTCGCACGTGTATCGTACAACGTTTTACAATACATATGGCTCTTTTAAGTTTCGACATATGCACGTAATCTAATGATTACCGCACTCATGCGGTAAAGTAGCACCATACGTACTGTAATAGCTATTTACGATACAAGGGTTGTAAAACAAAGAAAGGCCGATGTCGCAGATGTTTGAGGCCCGAGCCGCAGGCGAGGGTCATAAATATGCGAGAGAGGGCTTTCTGTTTTACGACCCGTGTTTTGTACACAATTTTACGTCACCACTTGGCCAAAAAGTGGGTTTTTCCAAACGAGCAGCGTGCGGCAAAACGCGCTTTTTGGTAAGGTGTGGTGTAAAAATATTTTAGGTTGTGAAATAACCTGTCCGTCAACAAATAAAATCAAAATAAAAACGTTTCCTCCTGGGCGCTCGGGTCAAATCCCAATCAGTACAAATATTTATGTGATGAGTCTTGCATGTTTTCTATGTATTTAAGAATATCTCTTAAATATTATCGTCATGTAGTACCCATAACACAAGTCTTATTGAGCTTAAGGAGCCTAAATCGAAGTGTGGAAGATAGTATATACCTCCAATATTTATTATCCTATGTTTATTACTTTGAATTTTTCCATATTTTCATTTATTTCTTTTTTTATTTGCACGCTACCTACCGTGGTTCACTCATGGTCCCAACGGAAGACGAGCGCTGGTGGTCACGCTACATGCTGAGTTGGGACCATTTCGTGACATTTTATTCTGTTGTTTTATGTTACTTGCCCAATTGTCACAAATGAATGATTTTCAATGTTCTTCTATTTATCTATATTGCAAAAAAAAAGTTTGATTTCAGAACGGGTGCACTCTGCGCACGCACAATTTACTACCGGTATTACAGCTTCCCTAACTACTGCGCTATGATGTTCCACAACTGCGTTAACCGATACGGTAAATATTTTTATTTTTTTTCTTTAAAAATGGGATTGCTCTTGGCCAGCATCTAGCCAGGAGGCAAAGATGAGGCCGACGATGAAGCGAGCTCACCTAGAAGATGCCTATTCACTCGTGCCTTAAAAAGGTCCAGGATAATATAATTAATCTGTATATACTCTTACCAAGATTTTTCGGTGACTTCTCCACTTGTCGATGCGAAAGCGGTACGATATCAGGGGGTCTACTCCGAAATTAGTGCCGTCCCTTTGACTCATATATTGTATGACAGGAGAGTGAGAGGGAGGGCACCATATGAAGTTTGGATTTCGAATTTCGGAGTAGACCCCCAGAGAGCGGTCAGCTGTCAGTGTCAACGGTCTGTCAAGTCAGTACCACCTCTTTACTGTGTGGAGGAGACGCGCAGTCGCGCATGATATTACTACTGCGCAAAGTGATGTACTATTAACAGTATGCCGTGAAGTGAGGCAATTGGAATATCTATGCGACATTAGCAAACTCACGTTAAATAACAAAATATCACATACAGATCCCGCCCTACTAAGTCAGGAAGTCTTCCTAAAATTGAAAATGAAAATTGAATGAGACGTCCAGAGCTGAACCTTATATATGTTTCATGTAATTGTCTATCTGGCCTATTTTTGGTTTTATTTATGACTATTATATATATATATCCTATGATATATAAAATCATGAAGCATAAAATCGAACTAGTCCCAGATTTAATTTTGAATTTAAATCGTTGCTAATTTTGAGAATTTCAAACGAAACTCTTGTGTGAATTTCATGAGTTTGTACTTGAATAAGTACGCGAGAGGGTTTTACAAGCCTATGGTGCCACCTGTAGTAAGACGTAATACTCCGGTTTGGCCTATCCGCGCTGTGCAGGGGTAAATTATTGGTACCGAAAGTTTGTAATTACTATGGGAAGCGTACAAGAAAATATCTAATGCCTAAAGTCTTAAATCAGTTTCCGGATGATGTGAGATCCTGTGATAAAGATGTCTCGAAAATTGTTTACAAAAAAAGATTAAAACAATCGTTGATGGAAAGATTCGAACGGAAAACCTGATTGAAACCGAAAAAAAAAATAAGAAAAAAATAACAGTAGGTATCGTAACATCCAGCCAGAGCCACTAGTATAATGTAGGGCAGGCTCGCCTGTGTTACCCACACCGTGCAATTGCCTATCCACCACCACCACCACCATATCAGCCCTAGGACGTCCACTGCTGGACATAGGCCTCCCCCAATTTCATGGGGGGTAAATGCCATAATCGGCAATTGCCTATCACTCTCTCTTTATTATTTGTAATAGTGAGCGCACAGTGGGGCTGCCTTGCCTTATATTAACCGAGCCAGCAGTTACTTATAGATATAGTAATGTTACGTATAATAGCGCCTAAGACTAGAATAAGTGTACTCAGATGTGTTCATACAGTATTTGAGGGCTTAAGTTTTCTGCCAACAAACTGTCATGCAGTTTGGCAGATAAGCATATTGTACTCTGTAATTCTACTTTTGTGTATAATAATTTAAAAAAAAAAGCTGTATATATGGGGGAGGGGGCTGTATGTGGCCCTTTATCTTACCATCACGGCAAGAGTCTTTTAAGATGGTGATCGAGACTGTTCGCCGAGACGACAAATGGGACAATAATCTTGGACTCAACATCCCACTTGGCGGTTACTTCGTGTGCTAAGTGAAGGTTACTACCCTGGCTTTGTCCTTCTCTCTCTTTACTGGGGTTTCCACTGCTGGACATAGGCCTCCCCTAAAGACTTCCACAATGACCGGCCCTGCGCCACCCGCATCCAGCGGACACCCGCGAGCCTTACCAGGCGATCAGTCCACCGTGTGGGGGGCCTGCCCACGCTACGCCTTCGATTGGTCCTATCAGCACAATATCAAGCTTGTAGGTTGGTTGGGTTGGATGTGTCGTCCGAGATGAAAGATTGTTTCTTTAGCACGACAAAGAAATGTTATTTTTATGTGCAAAAACTGCCCACAATCCGCAATACAAGGTTGGTCAAACTGTTTCTAACTATTTCAGCTTACTGGCAGGTCGCCTATATGGGAATTTGTACGGAGATGGACATTGAAAAGGATTTTTATGTCCGTAAGTAAGAACTATCTCTTGCCTATCTTTAATTTTATCTGTTTTTTAAGTTACCATACTTAGGCCGGCCTTAAAAAGATTCGTTAAACCAAATGACAGGTAAAATTCATTAATGAGTTACCAAAATTTTACCTGAACTACTAAGTACCAAAATTAATTTTGACAAGCTTTTATTTGACTTGCACTGTTGTGCGAATGATTGGCCTTCGGCATCGCATGCCTTACATGAATAATCCACTCGTTTGGGAGTTGAGAGGCTCGGCCTTTGGACTCGCGTATTTCGCCTCTCTGTTTCGGGCCTTTGGCCATAATACTTACATGAAGAACCCGCTCTGTTGAGGCGCTCGACCTTTGGCCTCGCGTGCATTGCCGCTCTGCTTCGGGCCTTCGGCCTTCAGCCTTACTTGAGAAGCCTGCTCTGTTGCGACACTCGGCCTTTGGCCTCGCATGCCTTGCCGCTCTGCTTCCGCCCTTAGGCCATCATATACTTACATGAAGAACCAACTCTGTTGCGACAACGTTTTAAATCATTCGTCTAGAATCGGTACGTGGATATATTTGATATTCCGAAATAGGCACTTAATTCAAAATTTTGTCTGTGCGCGGGAAAGAGCGTGTCATATTGATTATAATCATTTCTTAAGGAGACGTAAAGAAGGGTGAAAGATTGTATGAGAGTACAAATCATTCTAAGGCGAGAACGAGTTCAATGCAGACGAAGTAGCGGGCAAAAGATACTAATGAATATAATTAAAGTTAAATTATCTTTATACTTCTGTGCTCGACTACCGCGGGCGCGCCGGCGCACCGGAGACGGCATTAACTTTATGCTCTAGAGCACAAAAAGCGACTTTATGTCGCCTAAGCACAGCAAAAAGACGTAATTTTACAGCATGACAAGTAAAAGGGTATTTTCTTCGAGAATTATATAATATCCATGTCCTCATTTTATAACGTTTTTTTTTTCTTTTATTTTTCCAGAATTGTCGTATGATCAAATGGCAAATTACACGTTTTTAACACAAACGTACACGGCAGACTCCGGTGCTCTTACTAATGTGGGATGAACAAGAATACAAGAAGAATTAAATTTAGAAACTATACGTAAGATAGACTAAACGTATCAGTATATATGACAGCTCCAACACAGTAAAGTTATAAACTTAACAGTTTAAGGCGCCTTCCCGACTTGTCGACGCGGGGGCGGTACGATATAAGAAAACTGTCAGCTGTCAGTGTCAACCGATACTAATGCAGTACTGCCCCACTTCTGCGCATGGTATTACTACTGCGCAAACGTATTACTGACAGTATTTCGTCAAGTGAGGATCAGCGCTTGCAGCAAACTAACGCAGTTTTAGATGATGCAATGTCAATTCGCCACGCTGGATCGAATATAAGATATATTTGCCGGTAAATAACGGTACAAGAAAGATAGTCAATGAGAAGACCATGCAGAAGTACTCACCAAAGAATCGGCTTTAGCGCTTCGCAGTTTCCACACGAACGGTTCTTTTAATTTGTCCTTCAGACACCTACGTGCCGGCCGGCTAATAATATGTACACAGTTCCTTGGTAATGTCATATAGAGGTGAATAGAATAGAATATAATATATTTTATTGCATAACTGAGTACAGAGTTGGTATCAGTAATGTTAAGAGTTACAACAGTTTATCCGTCACGGACGTACAATATTTAACATGTCTTATTACCTACTAGAGCAAATTAACACTTGCTTGATTTATAATTTTAAAACTCATTAATGTTATAGAATACTCTATCAATAAGCCAGTTTTAGCCTGAGTGAGAGTGAAAAACTTAAGAAGATGACTTATGATGATGAAGTATGTAGTTGTAGCATGTTCGAATAAACATTACATAATATTTAAAATGAGCAACATAAACAAAATAAACGCCTATTCGAACACGTCACAACTATATATATAACAGCCATTTTCTTAAGTTTTTCACGATTATATTGAAATAAGGAAACAATTGAGTCTTTTGAACGTAGAATAGGTTTTCACTACGGTGGATTTGATTCACGTTGCGCGACTGTTTGTTCGACCTTTTCGTCTACGCAATGGCGCCTTTTTCAACGCCGGCTTGTAGATTTTCAATGTGGCACTGCGTCACAGACATCAGAGAAAAGCAGACTCAGTTGTCTCTTTATTCCTCATGGTGCACCAAAATGAGTTAGAATGTGACAGATAGTACAATCATTTTCGGCTGTTAATGAGTTGTCTCCATTAGAAAGCACACCAGGATGTTAAATCCCATATAAACTTAATACACCACAACGTCAGTTCAGTACAATTTTCATTTATGAAGATGGAGACTTCTCGTGGCAGAGGTTTATTTTTCCGAACCGCTGGTAGTTTATTGACGTTCATAGGTGCATGTAATATGCCTTATTTGAAGAATAAATAACTTTTACTTTTTTACTTTTAGACACTGACTGGTGAATATGTGTCAGATGCTTGTTGTCTGTCTCTCTCAAACTTTCTAATTTGTGCATTAGTGAGAATAGATCGGATGTATAGAAATCGTTCAACTTAAATGAGCGATCTGCTTTAGTCTCTGTGTTTACTTTGATATCCGTGCACTGCGTTTAAAGAGGCGTTTTGACATTGCATCGTTATGGTTTGTAAGACGCGCGGAAGTTTAAAGAAATAAAGCGTACAAATTAAAATAAAAAAGCTTACAGTACTGGATATATTCAATCTTATTCCAAAACAATAGAAGCAAACAATAGGTAGAAATAATAGTAACATAGAAATGTTTACCTTAGCTAGGCAGTATGCACGTAAGTTACAAGATAATTGAAGAATCGGCACCTTGTATTTACAATTTACCTCATATTTTCACACTAGCTGTTGCCCACGACTTCGTCCGCGTCTTCGCTCCTATTGGTCGCAGCGTAATGTTATATAGCTTTAAGCCTTCCTCGATAAATGGACTATCCAACACAAAAAGAATTTTTCAATTCCAACCAGTAGTTCCTGAGATTAGCGCGTTCAAACAAAAAGTATAGATTAGAAATAAAATAAAACAAAGGTACATTATAATACAAGGCACACCATCCTTAATAGTTTTGTAACGTAAGGCGCCTTCCTGATTTGTCGATGCGGAGGCGATACGATATGAGAAAACTGTCAGCTGTCAGTATTAACTGATACTAATGCAGTACCTACTGCCCCACTTCTGCGCATGGTATTACTACTGCGCAAACGTAATACTGAAAGTATTTCATCAAGTGAGGAAATCTCACATCAGTAAGCTCACGTCAAAGACCAAAATACCTATGACATATCGCTCCCACCCCGCCAAGTCTGGAATTAGCCTTACTTATCCTTCTAACGACTGGCGTCCTACAAATAGTACATAGGTCCCAATTAACTTTTGACTATGATAATTTATTCTGAAAAACTTTGATACCCAGTCGTCAGGCGGTTAGTAGTAATTTTATAATTGAATAAACACACAATAAATTACTGAAAAACGAAGTTTGTTTGAATCAACAAATCTAGAATATACCCAATAACTGCCTCCTACGATCCGAAAATCCCCAAACAAGTTCGCTTTTAAGAAATCCGTGCGTAAATTCTTTGCTGGCAGTTTTGTCATATTATTATGTCCTAAAGACTGTATCGTTTGATATAAATACAAAAAGAAAATGCATTATTTTTTGTTTTTTATTTTATTTACACATACACGTACTTTTTCAAATTACCTATTTGTGTACACAGAAAAACCAAAAAAAATGCTACAATTAAACCAAAGTTAATTATTTCTGGCCAGTTTTCTGACCTTTTGTCTCATGCTACTGTAGAGGTTGATACATTATGAGGCTGGCCATGTGGAACTAGTACCATAATGTATACAATTCTACACATTTTGAATATGTTCTGGAATGCCTGTCAAGCAGCATTCCTTGGAAAACAGTTGGTTTTTCTGATGGATTCCTCATCTGGACTCGATTGGAGTCACACGTGTTATTTAACTATTATTGTAATTGTATTTCAGCACAGTAAGAAATACAATAGTGTGTTTTAAAGTCGTAAAGTATTTCATTACAGCTACAACCCCTAAGATCCCCTAACAGTACCTCAGCAGTACAAGCGAGGCTTTACAGTACCCATCAATGATTGGATAGCGACTTTATTAAAAGTTCGGGCCATCTTGTTCCAGTCTGAACGAAAATGTTGCTCTGTATATTGATTTAAACTTGCACGATTTTTACACATTATTATTGGTAAACGGGACTTAATCGCGTACAAAAATTAATCACCTGAGGTGTGCCCTGAGGTGTGACGACGTTGACGTTTTGTACGCGATTAAGTCCCGTTTACCAATAATAATATTGCTCTGTGTCGGCACTACGGCCCTGTTTTACGTAATTTAGCTTTCATTATAGCCCAGTAGTGTTCGATCGGGCGAAGCTCTGAGCAATTCGGCGGGTTCAGTTCTTTGGCCACAAAATTCACATTATTGTCTTTATACCATTTTACTACCTTAGCTGCGTAATGAGAACCTAAATGGTCGCGTACGGTACCGTTTCAGAGGAACTTCCTCCCTCGGACGCTCCGGTTGTGGAATGGGGTCCCTGCCGAGGTTTTCCCGAGGAACTACAGTATGGGATTATTCATGAAAAGAGTGTATAATTTTTTAAAGGGTCAGCAACGCGCATGTGAACCCCCTGGAGTTGCAGGCGTCCATAGGCTGCGGTGACCGCTTACCATCAGGCGGGTCGTACGCTTGTTTGCCACCGACGTGGTATAAAAAAATAAAATAAAATAGTGTGCGGGTTCGATAATAATCTTTTTGTTCTTTTTTTTATTAAAAAAAAAGCGATCTCTGCAGCTCACAGAGTCATTAGTTATTATTTAACCTGAGTAAACCTGACCTGTAATTGATATTACTCGTACCAACAAAGTTAATACGTATATGTACAGGTGGCGAGACGACGTATGTCGGAGGGCGGGAAGCGACTGGATGCGTAAAGCAGAGGACCGCACTTTGTGGCGCGCCTTGGGAGAGGCCTATGTTCAGCAGTGGACTGCAGTGAGCTGATGGTGATGATGATGAATATAGCGGCACCAAAACCGACATCAAAATTTTGGGGACACTTTTTTACTTTCTTCTAGGATGGATAGCGTTTGGTCGATGATCATTTTAGTACTTTGTCGCACTACTGTAACAATACTGCCACATGAGTAAAGAAACGGAAAAGAGCGTACTCCCATCTTAAAGGCCGGCAACGCACTTACAACCCCTCTGGTGTTGCGAGTGTCCATGGGCGGCGCTAATCGCTTACCATCAGGCGATTCGTCTGCTCGTTTGCCACCTATGTCATAAAAAAAAAACCGAACAGAGGCTAAGGTTCTAAAGAGCACGCAAAATTTATACCTAATGTGGTAGGGTTGGCGAAGGCGGACAAAACAAACACGATAATGATTAGTTTCTTAATATTTATTGATTACAAATTACTTACTCTAACAATTTTGTTTTTATAATTTTTACACCCTGCGTTTGAGCACAAAGTGAGCCAGTTCAAACCGGTTTCTCTGCGTACGTGACGAAGAGTTTGTGCTCACTACTACACGCGCGTCGCGCTTGTAGTAGTGTATCTATCGCAGAGCGGTTGTATGAAGCTTTATCTCTGTTCGTTTCTTTACTCATGTGATACTGCGATAGTTGGGATGCGTCAAAGTAGTGAAAGTGACAAGGTACTAAAATGATCATCTACTTTTGCTGTTGACTGTACATAATTTTGTTGACATCCATCGACTACTCGCTGTGACGAGCTGGCCAGGGATGTCGTGGTACATTGGAAACGTCGGGAAAACCTCAATAAAGCTGATTGACAGTTGTACGCGATAATAATATGTATACACCGTGCAAGTTGAAATCAATATAATTATTTATGTTTGTACATAGTATACAGGACAGAACAAAATATTAATCCAGATTTTTTTCTGTCCTGTATATTGTCCCGTATAGCTTTTCCCGCGACTCCATCTCGTTATATTATAGAAATAATTGCTATTCAATTGTTGTAGGCGCAGGCTTAAATATCGCTCGCCCATTTCGCTCCTTTTCGTTCCCTAAGGAATGGTTTCTGGAATAAAAACTATCCTATGTCCTTTCCCGGGACTCAAACTCTCTCTATACCAAATTTCATCGAAATCGGTTTGGCGGTTTAAGCGTGGAGAGGCAACAGACATACAAAGTTACTTTCGCATTTTCAACCTACTCGTATTAGTTTCACCATTCTCCGTTTCTATATTGATACTAAAAGAATCATAACTCTTCTGAACAAAGCCCTTACGGCGCTCCCTTCTGTGTGTAATTATAATGATTTATGGGCGAGGAACTTTCCAATTATTTCATTAACCTTTTGTAAAGCAGGTAAAGGAACCGGTAAGAACTTGGCTCTAACAAATGTGTAGGGGAACCGGGACGGGTTCAATTGATACCACATTTATATTAAGCAGCATTGTTTGCTAAATAAAAATCTTAATTTCAAATTCAAGGGAAAAAATGAAAAATGTTTTGCTCCGTTCAGGATTCGATCCTGCGACACGCTGGCATTTGCAGCCAATCGTTCTAGGCAACTGAGCTATCGAAACAATCCAGCTCAAGCACGAAATACTTCACTAGTTTCCTCTTAGCGATGTACAGTGACATCTAGCTAGAAGACATAGGCTTGTTTTAACGGCACGAACGTCTCAAAACCCAAATAAAAAAAATCTATTTTTCCGTTTAATTTGAAATGCAGACAGAGCAATGCCTTCTCGTTTAAAATCGAAGCAGCCTAACTCCCCCAGTACGTATAAGGTAATATCATGTATTTGCAATAGTCATTGCCTCAGTGGATGGTGTAATGTTGCCGTACAGTACGGTTTCAGAGGAATTCCTCCCTCGGACGCTCCGGTTGTGGAATGAGCTCCTCCCTTCCGAGATTTTCTTGAGGGACTACAGTATAGTATTCTTCAAGAAAGAAGTGTTTGAAGTGAATTTTATTAAAGGGTCGATTACGCGCATGTTACATTTTTGAAGTTACAAGCGGAGGCCGCTTAACGTCAGGCGGGCCGTACGCTTGTTTGCCACGGACTAAGTATAAATTACAAACATTTAAATGGTAACCTACCAATTCTCTTCAATCTGCACGTACGATGACAAATTCCGTTAATACGATCTCTTTTGGAGTATTGGCTCCGATGATAAAGGTATTAAGTGTATACGAAAATAATATGCATTAATACAGATTCTGCTAAGTACGGGGCAGGTAATAGTCTCTCCAGACGGCGCCAGCCCCTCCAAAACACTGTAATTAATTCATTAATCCACTTAAAAGGCATGCTATCACACCGTTCTGATCCAATTCAGAAAGCTGAAGTGATTACGTCACGTTTTTCATTTTACATATTATAAATCTTTTTTTTTCGTTGGGTAAGTACATTTGCCTAATACCACTCGGTGGAAAGACCTAACTTAAATGTTATATGTTACAGATATAATCAATTAACCAGAAATCAGAATTTTTATTCGTGACTTAACTGATGATCAATATAAATAATGCCCATTCATCCTCACACTATAGAACTTAAATGGTCGCGTACGGTACGGTTCTAGAGGAATTACCTTCCTCGTTCCTTCCTCGGTTGTGGAATGAGCTCCCTGGCAAAGTTTTTAGAGGGACTACAGGATCAAGAATAAGTTTTACGACTTGGTATAGGTTAGCCTTTTCAAAAAAGTTGTGGTGACACGAAACAAACGTATTTCATTTTAAATTTATTTTGATGAAAAAAATACAAAATCTCAAAAAAACATGGTTACCCTTCTCTCTTTGACGGATAGTATGGAGAGTTGACAGTGGGGTAGGGTGACCAAGTTGTATGAAAAAGTATTATTTCCTTTTAGAATTTGAAGAAAAAGAGAATTATTTGTGTTATAAACCGTCATACTAACTGTGATGTTGCCTACTTTGAATTCTTGACCATGTACAATCATTCCGGATCACGACCCCAAAATCACCCTGTATAGGGTTCTTCAAGAAAGAAGTGTATAATTTTTTAAATTATTGTCAACTGGTATTCGATAGTTTTGACACTCAATGTGTTGCAGGCATCCATAGGTTGCGGTGACCGCTTATCAGCAGTCGGGCCATATGCCTGTTTGCCAAAAATGTCTTTTAATACCTACTAAATGAAAAAAAACATAGCATTTAGAAATCTATCACATCACATTTTGAAAAATATTTAACCATAAACAAAAAAAGTCAAAATGGCACCCACTCGTTTAATTATTATTACAGATTTATGTGTAAAGTCCTCGTCAATCGCGGATATTTCGATATAAATACGTCGAGTACAACCAGTTTTCATTTGAACGCGCCCCCAGTATGTATAAGATTGAACGAATTTTGATGATCACAGCTCCGTGATGCGTCGCCTTTTTTCATTGCTTGAAATGATTTGTTACGTTATTGGCTACGTACACATAAACTGCAACTGTCACTGCAAGTTTTTACCCGCCAGCTTTAATTTTTGAGCTTGAGTACTATGCAGAGCATGTCATTGGCAAAGATCTAGTCAACTATTCGAATAAGTATGTCGAAGAAGGTACTTATAACAATTTAAGGCGGTGATTCACTTTACGTTGAGATCAATTAAGTAGAGGATTTTAAAAAAGAGTAAGCTTGCCAAGTCCTACTATTGAGTGGTGTGGTAAATAACAGCAAATATTTTTGTGCAGTTGGAGAACGTCGTTTAATTTGGTGTTATTTTGGTTCGCGTTAAAGTTTTACAATAAATTCGTTTCTTTTTCTATTTCAGTACAATAATGTACCTATATATATATATATATACCATTGCATAGAGACATTATTGTACCCTCTATAGGCAGAGTTCGCTCGTAAAATAAAGTAAATAGAAAATAATTATATAAAACGATATTTATTCTATAGTTAAACAATGCTTAACATGTTATTTTAAATTAGAACTGTCCCAATCGCCAATGGACTCCTTGTGACAGTAGTGGTGTTTACTACACGTGTGTTTATGACAAAATGATTAGATAATTTTATATAGTACTAGTCTGCCCACGTTACAAACAGAAATTTATGCATTTTAAAATAATCGATAAATACGTACATTAGGTATGCGGTATGCGTACCACTCTAGCCATATTATCAATCGTACCGATAAAACGACAAACGGGGATGAGCGCGAATAGCACGATACATTGCAGTGACATTACGGTAGTTCCTAAATCGGTGTGATACGAAAGCAAGCAATGTCAAGCATCCATATCGATTCTCTCATATTAACCTCTTCACCGCCACAGTTATCTAGTCGTGACAGCCAATGGAATGCCTCAGACGCCACGGTCATCAATCATCATCACCATATAATTTAAGAGGTTGGCTCTTGTTGGTGGAGTAATTTCCAGCTTATTCTGCATTCAGCTTTGTCCTTTACTTCTCTGTATGATGAAGCATTTATTTTTTCTTTTATTAAATTTGCTGTATATACGTTATTCCAGTCTTCTTCTTTTTTTTTTCCCTCTATTATTCTTCTAATAAAGTCGTCATGGCGTATGAGATGTCCTAACATTTCGGTCACCTAAGGGTCATCAATACATGACCATAATATACTAGATTGTTAGTTCCGTGGCGTACAGAACACGACACTTCATTCGTAGCGTGGCGGTCATGAGGTCAACGGAGTAATATCGAATGTCATAATCCATTGCAATCGATTACAAGCTCGGCAGCCGAATCTACTGCCAAGTTGAAGCACGCCATATACTCCGCCCTGGAGCCGGCGTATCAATTCATACCCAGGGCGATAGAAACCGCGGGACCCTGGGGCTCAGAGGCTCGCCTTCTTTTTAAGGAGCTAGGCCGAGGCCTACGAGAAAGCGGCTGCGACCCTCGCTCTGGGTTGTACTTGGTTCAACAGGTCTCCATCGGCGTTCAGCGGGGTAATGCTGCTGGCATCATGGGGACCTTTGAGCCAGGTGCAAGGAGCGATGCGGAGCGATATATTTAGTGATTAGTTCTTGTTATTTGTATATTTTTTATATTATCTTTAAATACTGTTTTTTAATTCATCTTTATGTATGTTTAGGGAGACATTTAGTTCTACATAATAAATATTTGTTTATTGCAATGTTATTAAAAAAACTATTATTTACAGCGATCGTCAATCCGCATGCCGTTACATTTTTGACAGATACTTATTGTTATTACATATTATTATTAGAAAACGGGACGTCCGATACGGACGGGAATAATGTGAGACATCCGATACGTTCCGTTTTCTAATAATAATGTGAGACATCCGATACGTCCCGTTTTCTAATAATCATCATCATCATCATGACACACACTCACATATTATTAGAAAACGGGACGTATCGGATGTCTCACCGCATCCTTGGTCACGAGCTGGCTGTCGGGTAAGTCTTTATACCAAAAACAATCAGTTTTCATGTTACGGTTTGGTGTGAACATATTTAGAATCCAATTTACCTGATCTCGTAAAGCCCAATTTTCCGGACTTTCTCCGAAGCTTTGAGAGGATTACGTAAGCAATAGTATGTATTACTTACACATATCATCAGAACATGAAGTTCCTGAGTGGATTAAAGTGCAAAAGTAACTCTGTAGGTAATATAAAGTTAAGTCATAAGCTGCTGTTTCGTATTAGTGGGATGAAAGTCTTTTTTTTGCATTTTGCAATAGTACATTACGATACAAGTGCAGAGAACAGGAAATTCGCAACGATAAATTGAAACACGACCGAAGGGAGTATTTTAAATCGACACGAGTTGCGAATTACTATTCGCACGTGTATCGTACAACGTTTTACAGTACATATATGGCTCTTTAAAGTTTCGACATATGCACGTAATCTGCTGATTACCGCACTCGTGCGGTAATATAGCACCATATGTACTGTAAAATATATTTTTTTTACTAATATTAAACTAGGTGAAAAAAATATTATTATACAGGGTGTTTGGTTACATGATGTAAAGACTTTCAGGGATGATAGAGGAGGTCATTTTAGATATTTTAGACGAATCCGTTATTTTCTAGAAGAACTTAGTAAATAACGAATTTATATGTTTTCGTTTCTATGAAAACGTATGTAGAGAAATTCGCATCTGAAAAACATGTGAATACAAGCAGCAAAAAGTCGTAAGTCCCAATTCAATTGATTTCAAAAATAGTAAAAGCTACTAAAAATTACGAGAACCCTGAAAAAAAAAGAACATGAAAAATCAAACCATATTATTATTCCGAACGCATGGGTAGTATAGAAAACGTGCATTTTTCAAAATAAAATGAAGCATATCTTGGAAACTAGAAGACTTTGTACAAAAGTAAGTTGTGTCTAAAATATCTAAAATGATCTCCCCTATCGTCCCGGAAAGTCTTTGCATCCTGTTACCCAACATCCTGTATACCAAAATAGCCATTTATTAGTGATAATTAGTAAATACAATGAGAAGCATCAAAACACGAGTGTTGTCTTATAAAACGAGCCGCAGGCGAGTTTGCATGATAAGAACACACAAGTATTTCAATGCCTGATTATGTTCAGTTGCATACACTTATTCATCTACATCCATATTTAATTTAAATCCTCTTTCATGTGTTTTATATGCAACCATTGAACCGGCGCAAGCATGTTTACGGTGAATACAATATAAATTGAAATAAAGCCAGTGACATCTCGAACAAATTATCATATTAAAAAGGAAATCACCATCAAATTCATCGGCCTGTTTAGCCTAGTTGGTATTAACACTGCCTCCGAAGCAAGAGGTCTCGGGTTCGAATCCTGGTAAGGGCATTTGCTTCTGTTGTGAGAAACATTTGTTCCTGAGACTAGGATGTTTTTTACGTATTTAAGTATGTATCTATTAAATATATCGTCGTCTTGTACCCATAACAGAAGCCTTAATCAGATTACTATGGGACTAGTTCGGTTGGTGTAGAAAAAAATGTTCAATAATATTTATTTATTTATTTATCAAATCCAATAGACGGAAACATTTAATAAAACTTCATTAAAATAAATGAACTTTATTCTGTAAGTAGGCCGCAATGGCAGTTTTACAAGTCAAAATCTACTAGCATTTCTGCACAGTAAGACCACTGCCGAGAAGAAACGCCGAAATAAACTTGACAGTCAGTCATTTTTCACTAGAAAATAAGCTTTGTACAATGATAATATTCAACATACTTATAATAAGTAAATCTGACTTTGAATACAAAAAAATACAAGAAAACATATCGAACTCGTACTAAATTCGAGATAGAAGGAGAGAATAATGGAAATGACTTCCACTAGACTAAGAAACAAATCGTTCGATATGCTATCTTACAAGAACTGCTTCAACTAGTCTCACGTCTAGGGATACGTGATGCAATGAATTTAAACATATATAAAACTACGCTGTGGAGGCCTCGGAGGCGTCTGATGGTTGTGATTTTATCACTTATCGCTGTGTATAAGACATTCGTCACGTACACTCACAGACTTTAATTGTAGAGCCATTTAGAGCTCACTACATACTGGGCATTTTAGTTAGCTATAAGTGTCCAGTATAAAGTGAGCTCTTGCGAGTGCGAAAATTCATTTCTGCCGTCTCAAAGAGAAAAACTATAACTGACAGTTTCTATATAGCAGTATTTTTACAACCACAAGTGCAAGTAATTATTTGTAAAAAAATACAACTATACATTCATACACAGAAAAATACTTAAGTAACCAATTGTGCTTTTTTAAATTTGTGTCTTGGACTCGAACCCAACATTTTTTTGCCATAAAGGCCTATACGTGTTGGATTTATATCCCCACGCATGCCTACCAAATGACCGGGTTTCATCCCGTGAATTTTAAACGGAGATATTAGTGTCTCCGACAACCTACCTACTGACAAGTTTCAACATTGCTATAAGTAATAATAATTTATTCGTTTTAAACATAGTGTGAAGTCTTTGGGGGAGGCCTATGTCCAGCAGTGGACGTCATTCGGCTGAAATGATGATGATAATGATGAACCATTGTGCTTAAAAACAAGGCAATGTTGAAACTTGTCAGTAGGTATATTATGTTCCTGTGGTGAGACGACTCGCTCTCTCGTATTGTAAATAACACTAATAACTCAAATAATAACAGATTCTCGCTACCTACCCTAGCGCTAAAACGTGGTCACCGAAAGTGCTCAATGCGTGCGATAGAAAGAGATTGCCACGTTTAGCCATATTTGAGGATTTATTAACTGATAACCTTCTGTATTAGGCTGGACTTTATTAAACTAAATATTTAAAAAATCATGAAAGTAAATCTTAATAAAGACTTTCAACGAAAACTATAGCTGACATGATCAGTTGAGCTGTTTTTGAGTTATCGTAAAAAGTCTTCCCTTCTTAGTAAAATACGTATGAAACGCTGCGAAGGTATTCCCTTTTGCTTGTTATTGATTTTTTAAAGTAATTTCATTGGGAAACTACGGATCCCTCCGAACTCTACACTGAGCATGGTCCGACATGATCTTGGCCGATTTTTTCTTAGATCCCATAGTGAAAAGCTAACACAAAAAACATACGTGCTCACTTGTGTTCTTTATTCTTATCTTAGTAAATATATTTTATTATTATTTTACGAGGCTGAAACTGTTTTTATAAATATCCAATTTAAATACAAACATAATTATAAAAAAATGAAATTGATAAAAAATCTACAATATTTGTTTATAATAAAGAAAAGTTTCAACTTTGTACTTTGAATTTAAATCAATCAGAAACTGTTTTTATAAATATCTACAAGATAAATAAACATATAATTGAAAAAATTGAAATTGATAAAAATTCTACAATATTTGTTTATAATAAAGAAATGTTCCAACTTTGTACTTTGAATTTAAATCAATTTAACAGAAGGGCAAAGTTTTTTGGCTTTTTCTCGAAACTTACTTAAGACTGCGCAGTACGTTCGGTTCTCCATACAAACGTATTTATGCTCTCATTTTAAAACGCCAGGCTAGAATAAAATGAAACTTTGTATACACAATGGGATCCGGCATATCTAGGTCGGACCATAGTTTCTGTTGCTTGAAATTATAATGGAGAAAAAATACAGCGATTATTAAGGTTTTCATACAAGCCGTAAAAAACTCAAAAAGCCGCTGTATTTTTTTTCTTTTACAATTTCTAGCAACGGAAACTATGGTCCGACCTAGATATGGCGGATCCCATTGTGTTTACAAATTTTCATGTTATTCTAGCATGGCGTTTCAATATGAGAGGGTAAATACGTTTGTATGGAGAACCGAGCCAGACCGAGCGTACTGCGCCCTCTTAATGCTACTTATGGTGTCTTGTTTTGAGGCGTAGGCGGCAGATTTACGATTTTCTCTGTTGTATATGTTATAGTTACTGTTTCTCCGTAATCATCAGTAACAGTATATCCCTTGTTATCAGTCACGACCTCGTGTGGTATAGTCATTAATTCAGAATAAGTAACATAATTATCATCAACATCCTTAACTGGTACACCCATTTTGTCAGTTAAAGTAAAGAATTTCATGTTTTTAGGTATCACTCTTTTCATAGTGGCGTAGGCTTTGAAGTTAGTAATGTCAGCAGAATCTGCTATGTACATTTGTTTCAATTTGGAGTTGTTTGACATTTGGTCATAGGTCATGTCTGAAAGAAAAGAGAAATAATAAATCAGTACACAGAAAAAGTTAACGTGCGACTAAAATACTAACTTTCCTAATTATTCTCCCAATGAGTATTTCCACAGTTAGTAATTCTGTCAGTACGTTTTAGTTTCTTGTAGGTTAGGTTAGGTTAATGCCACCACCACCACCAGTTATGATCGGAGCTATTATTATGACCCGAAAAAAATTTGTACAAGTTTATCTTAGTGGTTAAAGTGACCCTGTCTACGAATCTAGCGGGGTTCTGATCCCGATAAGGACGAATATTTATCTAATGAGAATTATTTGTTTCTGAGTATTTGATGTTTTATTTTGTTTAACATATTAAACTAATTTCCGACCTAGATCTCCCACATCCCATTGTGTATACAAAGTTTAATATTATTCCAGCACGCCGTTTCAAAATCAGAGTGTAACTACGTTTGTATGACGAACCGAGCTTACTGCGGACTCTTAAGTCCCATTTACCAATAATAATGTCATTTGGTTGGTATAAATTCACGGATTGGTATAAGTAGAACGAATTCACAAAGGCCACGTTATATGTATTGTGTTACTGTTATATGTAATGTACCTATGTTTTTATTTTCTTTTTTGTGTCAAATTCCATACTGTCGAATTAGGAAATCCTGTAACGATGGTTGTGTGTGTATGTTAATAAAAAAAAATACAACATTTAAAACAAATTATCATTTATTTTGGAGAAATGTTACTTTCGGGATATTCCCTGCATACAATTTTTTATACAGGTTTCAGTGACTGTACGTACGTACGTGTGTTAAAAGAACTTTTAAAGTGTGCGTGTTACGGCACGGGACGCTAAAAAATGATTTTTCCACTTTTTATCATACTGTAATTCATAATGTACTCGTATACCCATGTCAAATTACAGCCTTCTAGCAGTAATGGTTACTAAGCTAAGCCGCAAACAGACGGATGGACATGGCGAATTTTTTTTATATTAAAAATGGGATTGCTTTTGGCCAGCATCTAGTCGGGGGGCAAAGATGAGGCCGACGATGAAGAATGGAACCTTAATAAGTGCTAAGCACTGGAACGTTTACCTTAATTAGGAATAATCAACAACCGCTTTTGGACCTTCATCCACAAAAAAATATCGAAAAGTTGTAGACCAGTTGGTGCTTCAGTTCAGTCTCTACCCTAACTGGTACTTACCGACGTAAAGGTGTATATCCATTTTGACTTCCGTACAATATCCCATGTAAGCGATAGACCAAATATCTGGAATTTGGAAGTACTACTATAGTCAGTCACTATAATATATTTCCACTTGTAATGAAAAAAACTCAACCTACGTAATTAGTATATCTAGCATCAGGAGGGCAGCTGAGAGCTTCTCGACTCTTCGTACAACAGCTGCCTTCCGGCGCCGCGTGAAGTTGGGTGTTGGTGATGAAGATCAGAAGATGCATCGGGGCCGATGCAGTGTCAGGAAAGGCCGTATTGGAATCGCGTTTTAGTTTGAACTACGATGTTATAAATGCCTTAAATAGAGTGGTTGACATCCGCTGTCACTTAGCGCGGGATTCGGGATTATGGCTGTTCTGTTTTTCTTGTCAAAGTTAGTTGGCACGTAATCTTGTTGTTACGTTTCTTGGTATCAGTAAAATCATAAATTTATAGCAGATTCTTTGTATATTTGTAGAAACAGCGATTACATTTTGATATTTCTTAATTCAGTATGTTTCACTGATAAAATCCCAAAAACTGATTTTCAAATAGAAACCACCTTAAATAAAACTAAAAAGCAAAAAATAAATAAAAATTTCCAATCCAATCTTTAGACAAAAAAAAAGAAAATGGGAATTATTCTTCAATTTAGGCATATTATATGCACCTTGGTCAATCAACTTTTTCTTCTCGCTCAGCTTTTCCTTCATTATTTTTTACCAAGACATGAACAGTGAGATAAACAGTCTATTTGAAGATATATGTAGCCTGACGCAAAACCACGATTTCTGAAAGAAAATATGGCTGTCCAGGTGACAAACCACTATTTTCATACAAATTCGTGCGACACGTACGTCCGCTGGACAAGCGGTGAAAATGAAGGGAAATGAATCTTTAGTACCGTTATCATATTCACAGAAAAATCTAAAAAGGTACACTTTTGAGCGAAAGCATTCAAGGAATGTGGATAAATTTTGAGTAAAAAGTAAAAGTAAAAGTAGTTTATTCTTCAAATTAGGCATATTACATGCACCTATAATAATAGTAATAATAATAATATTGGGGGACAATCTTACACAAATCAACCTAGTCCCAAACTAAGCAAAGCTTGTACTATGGGTACTAGACGACGATATACATACTTATATAGATAAATACATACTTAAATACATAGAAAACATCCGTGAAAAATGCACAAATACATGCCCTGGCCGGGATTCGAACCCGGGACCTCTAGCTTCGGAGGCAGAGTCACTACCAACTAGGCTAAACTGGTCGTCAATGAACGTCAATAAACTACCACGTAAAACGTATGTTATGAATCCGGTCGTAAAAATAACTGAATAAACTTACTCTCATATTTACTTAAACAATTGTGGAAATTCATAGTGCAGTAGCTATTAAAGCTCTTATATTGGTAGTAAAAAGTACGAGCACATATCGCACCAGTGCTGAAAAAAAAAATTGTTTCAAGCTTTTATTGCCGACTGAACTTTTCCACAACCATCAACTACTCGTTGAGACGGTTCGAATGAGCCCAAGGCGATGAGTTTATCTTGTGTAGTTTAGGGGTCATCAGATCAGATCAGTGGAACCATAACATTTTATTGTCACCGAACTTACATAAGTATAAAAAGACTTCCACAGTGACCGGTGCCGGTCCTGCGCCACCCGCATCCAGCGCAGCGAACACCCGCGACCCTTACCAGGTCATCAGTCCACCGTGTGGGGAGCCTGCCCACGCTACGCCTTCCGGTACGTGGTCGCCACTCTAGAATCTTTCCGCCCCAACGGCCATCGATTCTACGTGCTATGTGCCCCGCCCACTGTTTAGTGTTTAGTTTAGCGATTCGAAGGGCTATATCGGTCACTTTAGTTCTGCTGCGGATGGCCTCATTCCTGATGCGATCACGCAGAGAAACTCCCAACATAGCTCTCTCCATTGCTCTTTGGGTGACTTTGAGGCTTCTTATGAGGCCCATAGTAAGTGACCACGTTTCAGTACCGTATGTCATCACTGGCAACACACACTGGTCAAAGATTTTATAGTCTTGAGACACTGCAGAATATTGGACGAAAAGATGTGCCGTAGCTTCCCGAATGCAGTCCAGCCGAATCGGATTCGACAATTAACCTCTTTCTCGAAGTTGAACTTACCTAACTGGCCAGTCTCTCCTAGGTATATGTAATCGTCTACAACTTCGAGCGTAAAGTGTCTGATTGTTACGGGAGTTGGTGTTCATCCTTAGACCAACTCGCTCTAAGGCCTTACTGAGGCGATTGAGCATCGTACTTAAATCCTCCATGGTCTCAGCCAAGACTACTATATCGTCAGCAAACCGAAGGTGAGTGATGTTCTCGCCATTTATGTTGATGCCTAGCCTTCCCCAGTCCAGAGTCTTGAACACATCAACAGAGGGGCAGGTTATACTCCTCAGTCTTCTGTATATCCTGATGGAGCGTATGGATGTGGTCTACGGTGCTAAAGCTTCTTCGGAAGCCGGCTTGTTCGGGAGGCTGGAAGTCATCTAGCTTGCGTGCGAGACGGTTCGTACTGACTATTAAAAACAGCTTATAGACATTGTCTCAGAAGTTAGATGGGGCGGTAGTTCTTCAGTAAGGCGTTGTCACCCTTTTTTAAGAACAGCACCACCACACCTCTGTTCCATGCCTTTGGAGTTTTACCTTCCAGGAAAACGGAGTCGAACCACTTCTGAAGGGCCCTAAGGACCGGTTTTCCAGCCGCCTTCAGGAGTTCAGCTGTAATTTCATCTTCACCGGATGCGTTGTTGTTATTAAGCTGTTTAAGAGCCATTCTAATCACGTACAGGCTGATGTCCGGGATATTTTCGGTATAGTGCCGGATTAATCTGGCTCTAGGGTCTTCCGCCAGACCAACTTCGGGTCTGCTGATTGATATGTATGTCCATAAAAGCACTATATCTTACTCAGAAGCTCAGGTTTGGATGAAACGATTCTACCGTATTCAGTTTTTAATCTGGCGAGCTGGCTCTTCCCAATAGAGAGATCTCTTTAGAACGCTTTAGAGCCCTTATTCTGCTCGATGGCCTCTTCAATACTGTATTGAATTGGCGTAGATCGTGGGTAAGGGACTTGGAAATCTGTTTATTGAGCTGCCTGTATAATATCGCATCGGCTGAAGACTGCAAAATCATCTCATTCCTTTCTCTCATCTCAATCTCAGATGGCAGTCGCTTCCGTAAATACTAGTGCCTACGCCTATTCTTGGGATTAGGTAGCGGACCCCAGGCATCCTTCAGGATGTAGCTGTACTAGGAATAGCACTAGGAGGATGATGAGTGCAAGTTAAATAAAGACTTGTAAAAACTTTTGTTTTTAGGCTTTGATTTTAAGGTCCCTAAGCGAGATAGACAGCTATGCTCGGAGTTTCTCTTAAGGATCGTATCCAGAACGAAGTAATTCGTCACAAAACCTAGGTTACCAGCATAGCTCTGCAAATTAGCTAGCTGAAGTGGCAGTGTGCAAATCACATATTTCGCAGAAGCGATGGCCGTTGGGGCAGACTGGTTCTTGAGTGGAGACCGCGTGCCGGCAAACGTAGTGTAGCGTCTACAAGTGAGGTGATAAAATTCGTAATACAGTAGGCAGACTTGGAACACTTGATGCGTAAATGTCGTGACATGCCGTGCCGTGGCCTTGTCAGACAAAGAATGAATGACTTTGGCAACGGTTCTGGGGAACCAAAGAAATTCAGGGTACTCCCTCCCACTGAGCTCGATCATCCGGTTTGTGGAAATTTTGGAGAGCAGCTTAAAGTACATAGAGGAGAATTTAAAACCTATACAAAGGAGGAGGCAATTGTACAAAAGATCCCATTAGGTCAAAGAGCACCAACAAGGGTCATCATAAGATAAGATAAGGCAGGGATTGGAGGAAAAGAACTGAAGACTGAGCTCAGTGGCGTGCCATGGGAGAGGCCTGTGTCCAGCAGTGGACTGACACAGGAAGATGGTCAGTCAGTCAGCCAGTCATAGTCAGGTCTCTCAGTCAGTGTGGATGTTAGTGGCCCCGAGACTGATGATGCTAGTAATGATGCTGGTACGTACTTATAAGATTCCATGCAGACGAATCTCATGTAGTCACAACGTACGTTGGTTAGATTCCAGAACGCACGTGGAGTAGCTGACGTAGGCCTTAGTTCTCTGTATTTAAAATGCAAATTTTAATTTGAATGAAAGAAACATTTATTCACTAACACAGAAGATATGCACACAGAAAATTAGAACAGAAGAAAAACATACACACAAACTATATATAACTTGTGTTTCCCCGTGGAAGTGAAACGGATGAAAGTCTCAGAGTAAACATTTCTATAGAAATCCTATGAGGACCAAGAGGGATGGAAAAGCTCTGACGTTAGATTAATAATACTAACAGATCCGTAGTATTAAGCAAGAAGGTAGATGATTTTTCATATAGTTGTTTCTTTAGTTAAAACGATAGAGATTGTATTCGATCATTTTCGGCTGTTAACGAATTGTCTCCATTTAAAAGCACACAAAAATCCTAAATCCCATATAACACACCATAAACGTCAGTTCAGTACAATTTTTCTTATTTTTTTCTTATTTTCTTTATTAAGGAAAACAAACAGCAACAATCATACATAAAGTTACAACATTCAGGTAGATCATAAGCCAGCAAAGTTTTCACTTATAAGTTCACACTTATCAGGAAAAATATGCACAAAGTAAAAAAAAAAAAAAAACCATTGAAATTAAAATACGTAAGCACATACAGTCAACTAATCATCTATAAAGTGTTTCTTATTGCGGTTACATAACTACTATACTTTTGGTGGAATATGTCAGTATGGTTGTAAAGTCTATTATGAGTAGAACAAGCTCTTATGACAAAGCGATTTCTTGAGTAATTGTTTCTACATGACTTTACAGCGAAATTATTTTTGGAACGAGTACGTAGGCCAGAACACCTAAGAAATATGCGACTCAGGAGATACGGAGGATCGACAACATTAGTGATAATTTTATACAGTAGGGTCTGATCATTGTGCTCCCTACGTCTCTGCAGGGGAATAATATCGTTGAGAGTAACATTTTTAAATTTAAAATTTAGTCGTTTTATGAATTTGTGTTGAATTCGTTCAATAGAGTCAATGTAACAAGATATTGTGGATTCCAGGCTGCAGATGCATATTCAAGCTGAGAGCGTACTAGTGCTTTATATAAAAGTTCAAAAGTATTCATGTTTTTAAAATCACTTCCCTGCCTGAATATAAATCCCATCATTTTATAAGCCTTCGCCGTAATTTTTTGAATATGAGAAGAAAATAACAGCTCCTGGTCTAGTTGAATTCCCAGATCCCTAATCTCGGTTACTTTTTTAACTATTGAGTTAAGTAATTTGTAATTACATGGGATAGGTTTCCGTTTCCGAGAATATGATATAAAGCAGCATTTATCAATATTTAGAACAAGCTTATTGTCAACACAATATTGTCCCAGGCGATCCAAGTCTTGCTGAAGTTCTAAGCAATCTTGTTAATTCTTTATTATCTTAAAGATTTTGGTGTCATCAGCGTAAAGTAGTATATTAGAGTTTTGAATACAATTTGTGACATCATTAACGAAAATATTAAACAGCAAGGGTCCAAGGTGGGAACCCTGAGGGACACCGGAAGTGATGGGGACAAAACTAGACAGGTAACCCTTCACCGCTACAGCTTGGGTTCTGTTACGTATATATGACTCAAGCCATCTCAGCAGGTCACCGTGTATACCGACCGCTTCGAGCTTTTTTATTAACAAAGAATGGGAAATTTTATCGAATGCCTTCGAGTAGTCGGTATACACTGCGTCCACCTGATAGCCGTTGCTCATAGCCTCAAGGACCACCACCACCACCATATCAGCCCTAGGACGTCCACTGCTGGACATAGAAAGCCTCAAGGACAATGTCAAGAAACTCGCACAAGTTCGTCTCTGTCGACCGACCACTAACGAACCCGTGCTGATGAGGAGTGAGCAAAGGTTTAACAACTGGAAAAACGTGGTCACAAATAATCTTCTCGAACAGCTTGGGAATAACAGACAACTTAGAGATACCGCGATAATTTTTAACATTGTGTTTGTCACCGCTTTTGTGAATGGGCACCACTAAAGACCTTTTCCAGGTATCCGGTAGAATACCCTTCTTCAACGAAGCCGTAAATAACATTGATATTGGTAAAGCTAATTGCTCGGAACATTTCCTCAAGAATACGGGATGAAGTCCATCAGGTCCAGTACCTTTAGAAATATCAAGTCCCGATAAGTACCTCGCAACGGTACTGGGGCTGGTGTCTATTGTACTAATCAGTATATTGTTACTTTCCGGGACACATGTTGTGCTACTGGAAATCGTGTCTGCCTCAAATACCGATTGAAAAAATGTATTGAACACATTTGCCATACTCTGCCCATCCGATGCTACTTAGTTATCCAAGTATATGAAACAGGTATTGCATTGTTACACTGTTTGGATTTTATGAACGACCAAAATTGTTTTGAACTATATTTGATATTACTTTCTGCACGTGATATAAATAAGTCATAACAAGTTATTTCCAGATTTTTAACTTCACGTCTCAATAATGAAAAATAATTGTAATCACATTGTCTTTTATATGTTTTCCACTTTTTATGGACTTTTATTTTTTTATTTATTAATTTAATTAATCGTTTGCTGAACCAAACCGGGTACTTCTGATAATCTTTAATCATTCTTGAGGGAACGTGCTTATTTACAACGCCAAAAAAGACAAGATAAAAAATGTTAACGGCTTCTTCTACGTCTTGATCGTTTAGGTGTGAGTCCCAGTCAATTTGAGATAGTTCTAAATTAATAACATTATAATCGGCCGAATGAAAACGTCGAGACAGACGTGGCGCAGGCCGGAGCAAGGATTCGGTGCATCCCAGGACAGATTTTAGTATTAATGATGGATGATGAGGATCTTCCGGGAGAGAAAGGTTCAACGCGTAAAACCGAACATAAGCTATTGGCAAATACCAAATCGAGACATCAATTATTGGCGTTAGGCGTACCGTTATACTGATTCCATCCCGTAAAGCACATAAAGGTAAATAATTGGGAGGTTAATACGTTAGAAGAAGGATTCTGTAAAACAAAACTCGCATCCGCCGATCCAGGCTCCCAGACAGCGTCCCTTACATTGAAATCCCCGACCAAAATACTCGATTTTTGCATGTTCACGATGAACGGTCGGCGCACGGCTATGAGGGTGCCACCGCCCAAGGTCATCCCTACGCGCTGGTATTGCGTCGCGGTCTGTTCGATAGACGTTGTACCTGCTATCGAACAATTCAGTATCAAAAATACCCGGAAGCAACCAAGTCTCACTCAAGCAGATCACATCATAATCGTTAGTTAATACATTTCAAAAAAAAAAAAATTGATTTTGTTCTCAGTCCACGGACGTTTTGATAATAAACATTAAGTTCCATTTAATAACCAATCTAAAAGAAAAATATTGTTTCTGGATAGCAATTTATTTGTAATAATTGTTTTTATTATATTGTAAGTAATTAGGCCGGTTCCTATACGAGTAGTAACCAAGGACCGTATAGATACTGAACGCCGAATTTTATAAAGACTTTCGTGCCCATTATTACTTACTTCCCGGTGTCCCGTATAAATCTTGTCAATGCCACAACGAGTGCAACAAAAACCTGTACCAAAAAATATAAGCTCCAAAATTATAATTTTCCAAAACTTATGAAGTGTTGATGTTATGTAATCGCAATAGAAACCGATAGTGAGAAGCAATAACGAGATTGTCTCAGACGCATAACTGAAGAGTATTATATTGACACTCTTAAGACTAATAAGTTGAAACCAAGGTATTATTATAAAAATACAACTTTCCCTAATATAAAGAAAAATAACCCATGTTAGATCATTTTTATAAAACTTTCTTCAGACGTGATGTGAATAACTGGTGATTTATCCGAGCGTCGCACCATGATCGTGCAGTTTCGCACCCAGCAGTAAGCATAGTTCTTTTCCTTCGCCACATGCTTAGCCTTTTGCAGTAAGGAAATTTGCAGTTATGAAAACGGAGACACCGACAGGTGAAGACCTGTCAGATATCACTTATTTGTCTCTCTCAAACTAACTGATTTGTGCATTAGTGAGAATAGATCAGGTGTACAGAAATCGATTAATTTAAATGAGCGGTTTTGAGGTACCCCCCCAGATTATATTTTTTTTCGTAATTTCCCATCATATTTCTATAGCGGTTCATAGCATACACCTTCCTAAAAATTTCAAAATTATAGTGCTTATAGATTCCGAGTAAATCAGCTGTGACTTACGGACGGACGGATAGACATGAAGAATCTATAAGGGTTCCTTTTTCGCCATTTTGGCTATGAAACCCTAAAAACAGTCAAACAAACACAAATCTCCACTAAAACGACTTCTGACTGAAAAAACTGTGCTCAAACCGGTTCATTATTTTGGGTTTTGGTTTGCAGTCATACTGCATTCATATCGATATAGTTAGGGCGTTGTAAGAGGGATTTTTGTTACTTTGTTAGTAGCATTGCATGATTTAGTTTATGGGAAAGAAGTTGCTGAAAGTTTTTAGTTCAGCGAGAGCCCTAATTTCACGAAATTAATGTCTTGTTCAAGTTTATATTTTTAATAGAAATAAAATAAAAATAAGAAAGATACATCTACATACAGTTTAATTTTATTTTCTCAAACATGCAATGAAATATTGATGTTATGTTCCTTATAATAGGCTGCGAAGTATAACTTTTCAGGTGCGGCTAGAACTATAGGTCGTTAATGGAATTTCATACAAATCTTGGAGGCCTAGGCCGGCAAAGTCCTCTTTTTTAATTTCCATTCCACATAAATTTGTGGCACAGGCATCATGACATTCTGCCACTATGCGTATTAAAAATAAAACTTTTGTTTTTTTGTTGTTTATTTCATTGCATGTTTGAGAAAAGCACTATACATACCTCGGCGAGAAATATGGGGTTGCCCGCCTCAGACCTATCGTCTTGGGCCGGCAACCCCTTTCGTCCCGGCCTCTGTAGTAATGTACTATAATGAATACTTTACTGTAACTGTCGTGGATCTTTTATTTTCCATCGATAAAAGGGGTCTATGTCTCCTCGTCTGAAATCCTTGTATTTCATCGTCTGTAAACAAAAAGGTAAGTTTGATACTTTTGACCTTACTAAAGAACAATAATTAATAAAATCGACCAAAGGCATGCATTTTAGAGGCGACGGAAAATGGAGCAAAAGAGTAACTCTGTGGCACCCTAGAGGAAACAAGAGGAGAAGAGGCAGACCCCTGAAAAGGTGGGATGATGACATCTGCCAAGTTGCTGGACCAACATGGAGCAGGGTGGCACAGGGTAGAAAGGAGTGGAGAAGGCTGGAGGAGGCCGTTGCCGACTGGCAAACAGATTTGCAAAAAATAAAAAAAACGTGACATAATAGACACTAACTAACGATTATATGCAATGCATATCTGACAAAAAGGCTATATAAATAGATAAAATAAATAAGAGCATGTCGGGCAATACCCAGTTAGGGTTCCGTGGTTGCCCAATAAACTTTAAAATCACACAACATAACAACAACACAAACAAAACACAACCACAACAAAAAGCAAAAGGGAATACTTTTGCAGCGTTTCATACGTCTTTTACTAAGATGGGAAGACTTTTTACGATAACTAAACATGATCATACCTGCTATAGTATAATAATTTAAATAAAAAAGTAATAAAATCTCATTGGTACGAGCGAGCCGAGAGCCACATGCTACAACCACTGGGCTATTTGATCAAAACGAGACTATAGAATAGCAACCTCGTTTCCTCTAATTGGTGGTTTTTCCTGGCCAGCCAGTCCACAGTTTGACATCCGGACAGAAGGGCCGGTTGATTGGTGGAACACTGAAAATAAGTACAAGCTTTAATCATATTTAGCTTCACATGACGTATACAAGGTAGGCCCTGTAACAGGAGCATATATTTAAAAGGACCCTTCCTTAGAGCATCTGCAGTAACTCCTTGTGTCCAAAAAGGTTTTAAAAATGTTCAATTCCTCCGAGTAAAAATCTTGACCCAATGAGATATAGCGCATCTGATCAGTCAGTGCAGCGTTTGAGGTAGTAATTACGATGCAAATATCTTTGCTCTCGTTTGATACATACAACTTTTCACCTCAGCGGCGAGAATATATATAACGCAAAGGAATAGTGACAGAGAGAATGAAGTTTAAATGTTCCAAGTTTGTAATACACCCGCAGTAAAAAAGATGGCCTGCGACAAACCGAAATATGAAAAAAGTTTTTGTCACGCTCGCAGCAAAATTGCATTTTGCAAAACAAGCAAAACCGCCATGTTCGTACAGCTGGGGTGAAAATAAGAATTTTGTCAAAACGCATTCCAAACATTACAGTTTTTGGTAATTATGGAATTTGAAATCAAAAATTGCGATGTCTACAGCTCACAGAGCCACTCGTATTAATTTGTATTAGTAGATATTTATTGTTCCAAAAAAATCAATTAATGAAATTATTGACAAAAGAACCAAGTTGAGATATGTACTTATATAGTTTTCAGATATGTAAATTGCTTTGAATCATAGCCTTCTGTCCCATAAAATACATTTTTACTATATTACGAGGAGGATTTTCAACTTTATATTTAGCTCTACAAATGTGGTTTTAGACTTTTACGCTGATTTCACTATGGATCATTTTGACACAAAAAACAAGTACTTACGTTGACAAAAGTTCATCAATATTATCAAAAAGAACATTATTCTTTGGTAATGTACTAAGACGTATAAAACAATAAAACTATACTAAAAAGTAGGTTTTTGTTCCGTTTTGTTAGATATAATTCATATTCACTTCATAATCACCGTTTGAACACAACAGTACTCGTAAGTAGAGAAATAATACAAACATATGAAGCCATTGTTAACTCTATCTAAAGGCAGTCGACCAAACAAAAAGTTATTACAAAAATTAATTTCCTTTCAGTTGGCTGCTTAGTTTAACGTGTAGTCCTTCACAGCGTTTCAGAAACTAACTATTTTAATGTGTTTATCTTTCAAAATCTATATGAGAGGTAATTAGTATTACCTGACACTTTTCAAAAGAATAATACATAGAATTTCTGACTAAAAAAAAAAACAATTAGTCAGTTCGGGAATACTTAAAAGAAAAGCGTAGTGTATAATTCAAGTCAAATTATTTAGAAGCTGACAAGATCTTCGAATTGGAACTACAGGTAAATTACTTTCGAGACGTTATTGCATTTGTAGTAGTATTTGTATGTTTACAGGAACACACGTACACAGACACACGTATGTGTGAGGCTGGCTACAGAGATCACAACTACAAATGCAAAAATTACTCGAAAGTAATATACCTGTAATATACATTGTATTTGACGATGTTTAACGTATGTTCATAACGAGTCAATGTGGACAAAGTTGTTTAATAAATATTTCGTACATTAGTTCAACAAAAACTAATTTGAGCCTTTTACACGATTAATATTATCAAAACAATACTGCGACTTCAATATTATCGCAGTTTGTTGTTTGGATTTTGCTTCAACATTCACGTGATATGTATTGTGATATATATGGGACGCGTGATATGAGTAGTAGGGATTCGCCGGTTCTGGAACACAGGAGGGGCGGGCGGCTGGGGCAGAATCAGGGCGGTGTTGAATCCTAAAAAAAAAAAAAAACCCATTTGAAGTCTTACGAGGCTTCTGTCCCACACCTACGCCATGTCCTGTCAACACAAAGAACACCACCGTCAACCCTTCCCATTGTTGTGTTCGAATGCTATTGTTCGTTGACTCCGGCGCGATCCCTACCTGCCAACACAATGGACGCCACCGTCAACCCTTCCCATTGTTGTGTTCGAGATCCCTACCTGCGAACACAATGGACGCCGCCGTCGACCCACTTGCGTACCTATTACCTACCTGGTGCCGCCCGCATTCTATATCGTTGTCAATTACGATACACTCATACAACATTACATATTTACTATCAATACCTACTTCTTATTCATACTTTTTTCTGTGTGAGGGTTTATGTTCTAACCTAACCTAACCTAACACAAGGAACTTTTCTGCTTGAGAATCCGTTATGTGCTGATTGGTATTACTCCGAACCAAACCGTTCAGTTTCTTAAACAAGCATAATGAGCGTCTACTATTCAACCTTAACAAATTGAGCGAGCCCTTTAACGTGGGTGGTAAATATATGAATGTTTTCAAAACCTGTTATAACTTGTAAGAGATAGGCATCGTGATAGTATTTTACATGATTTTGAATGAGTTATTGTGACATTAAACCCATTGTTCATTAACTATTGTAATATTCGTACAAAGCATTTGCTACAGCCTTCTTTTGAATAGGTGGTCAAGAAACATGTCTGAACAGGATACGAGTATGTCATTTCAAAACCTGTTATAACTTGCAAGGGACAGGCATCGTGATAGTATTTTATACATGATTTTGAATGAGTTATTGTGACATTAAACCCATTGTTCATTAGCTATTGTAATATTCGTACAAAGCATTTGCTACCGCCTTCTTTTGAATGGGTGTTCAAGAAACATGTTTGAACAGGATACGAGTATGTCGCGATTGTAAGATGCTTAAGGTGAGCAAAAACATGTTAAAACCAGTTAAGGTTAACCCGGGAAGGAGTAGGATATTTTTTGTGTCGTAGAGCTACATATAAAAGGAGCTTCTCGGTGACTATACTTAAATAGTTACCTCGTCTCGTCCGCCAAGTATACAGTTCCTAACGTGTGAAGTTTTCGCATTCGGTTTAAAGTTAAAGTCTGTTATCAAGTGTAGTGTCTCTCCAGTTCTAAAATGGATGTAAGTATTTTACTTTTTGTTGTGTTGATTAATTATTTACATATGTGTTTAATTAATTGGTAAATGTTGTTTCAGTTCTCTGATAATACATTCAAACACTTTTATTACCCAGAAAACCAAGAGCAACCTAGTAGTGACGAGGAAGGTACCGTTGGTCTCAAAATAAGGCAAGCAATAGCCAAGAAGAGACCGGCGAATAACATTGACAGCTTCTTTGAGCGACCCAAGAAAAAGACAAAAGTGTTTAAAAAGTCATCAAACGTATCACAAAGTTCAGCTGATGGAGTGGCATATTTATCATCTGGTCAAGACGATGCAGGCTACGCATCCCACCTCATTAAAATTGAGGTCTACGACATGTCCAAAATAAGAAACATCGCACCTGAAGACCACTGGAAACACTATGATGTACGGCTGAAATATTACTCCAGCAATGAAGATGATTTACATGTGCAAAGTGCTCGTGACGTTATTTTCAACATCACAAAACAATTAGCTTCAAAAGAAAACAGTGTTAAATATTTTATGGACAATAAGAAATAGTGAATTGTGCTTGTGTTATCTTAAGACTAGATTAAATTTGTATTACGTTAAAACCCATAAACTTAAAAACATAACATTCATTTGTATATCGAAAATATTTTATTATCGTATTGCTTTTACGGCTTTAGGGCTTAATGTACGTCATTTTCATAATAATTTTAATATGTGTAAATGTATGCGCAATCCCCTGATAATCAATGCTTCAGATGAATGTATTTCTTATTAATGTAATCATTTGTTTCTGTCTTTCTGTTAAGTGTTTAATCCAGTTTTGAGACTAGAATAGGTTGTAAAGTAAATTGAGTGTATGTGTATATTTAGTTATTATTTTATTATATTAAAAAAAAATCAATAAATACTTTTAATGGTCCTTTTGCATTTTTACTGACTTTTGGCCTGTGTATGTACAATAAGAATAAGTGAAGGAAAGTAAAGACAAAATTTTATAAACATTTTTTATTTCGAAGAAAAATAGATCTGTACAAATTTTCTATTATCAAATCATTGTACATGGTATTTTCTAAAAATAAGCTTAAAAAATCAAACATCTTTTTACCATTAAACTTAAAATATATATAAACTAAACATTATTTCCCACAAACTGATGTAAAATAGTTTTGAATTGCCGTATGGTTACAAAACCATTTCTTGGCATTCCTTGTTAAAAACAACTTATGATAACCAGAAGGCTTTCTACCAAATGAATCAAAATATTCACCATTACCATTTATATCAATATGAATTGCTACCCAGTGAGAGCCAGGTTTTGAGTCAGGGTCTAAATTGCTTATGATATAAACCGGCAGATCCATGAATACAGGGATTCTATTTGCTGGAAAAACATGCGATTCAATTGTGGGACAAATTTTTTTCATACATAATTGCAATTCTTCGGTGTCCATTACAAAGTACTACCGATGAATTCGTTACCAAGGTTTAGTAACAAGTGGTACAATATCTTATAAACCTATTATTATATATGTACATGTCTTAATTAACTGTTATAATCTACACTTACATCTCGATGTTTGTTTATTTCAATGATATTATCAAACTCTGCATAAACGACGCAATTAACGGTTGTAGTAAGGGCTTTTTCAAATCGAACTTCCAACCGTACACTACCATGTCTAACAAGATTCCAGTGAGAGGTAGAACTCGCGGATAAATCAGGTGTTAAATCAAAACACATCAAACAATAGCCTTTGCCATAATCTTCTCTACTTATTGAGTTCCCTTCATTAAGAAAATGAATACCCGTGCCAGAAAACAAAGTGTGATATGTTGATACCATCAAACCGGTACTGAAAGACGGTTGTAATGTTTTAGAAGGAATTTGGTGACTGTCTACATACAAACTAAATAAGTTCATATCGTGGTGGTTGAAATTAAAAGGATTATGTTTTAAACTGCCATTAAATGCTGTATTATCAACAAAACCCACAATACACCTTTTTGGAACTTGACCGAGAAATATATTATCAAGTGATTTCCCTTGCACCCCTGTTGGTATTGTAAGCACTTTAACTTCCGCTCTTGTGATGGGGTATTTTGCAGTCGTTGAAGCTAAAACCTTTTGGTGTGCGAGCAAAACACTTGGGTTAATCTTTATCCTTCTTATTATTAAACTAGCATCCATTATACGTACTTTAAGTTTTTTATCTTGAATGCACATAAGATTAAATGACTCTTTTGATCGTACCAATTTAACACGGACTTCAACGCCATTTACTAAAAACTTTTCTTGGTTAAAAATATCACCATGTAAGTGTCCTATCATTTCAACTTCCTTACTATCTTTAATAAATTCTTGTCTTTTAGACCATCCTTTGTTAGCCGTATCAGTTCCATCCATATGACCCGAAGTGTCTTCATACCATAGTCCACATGTAAGATGGGACTCTTTTGCTGCAGGTCCGTAATTTAGTAGAGTTTCCATATATGCACGGTATGCATATGTATTATTAGGTGGTGATACTAGTTTTTGATTTAAATATATATCCAACTGGTTAAAAAGTGAATGTAACCAATTATTCACTGGAGCAACATGTGTTTCTGCCGATTTAATATTAGTACCATCTTGATTCAATATCTTGGCTTTGATATGTAGTAATGTGTGAGACAGATCAATATAGTCATCACCCGATCCCGGAACTTGAAATTCAATAGGACCATCATCACTAAGAGATGAAATGGGTTTATAATGTATCCACTGCCCACTTTCAATACTGGTTTGAGTTGATGGCAGTGCAAATAAATCTAATTCAGATTTAGCACATTCACATGAATGACTATGTAAGAAAGACATATTTAGTTTGAAAATATATCCTCAATATTATACTTTTTAGTTTTTTTACCTCCTGTTCGTCGTGATGCTTTGGATGTAATGGTGCGTTCTCGTCTTTTTCGTATCATTTTATACCCAGATCCTGACATTAGAGAATCAATTTTTTCATCAGCTTTTCTTATTAAATTACTGCTTGCATTTTTAAAACGAGACTTAAGTGATTCGTCGATAGGGTGCGAATTCATCATGTCGGATAAAAGACCAACACCAGCATTTAATGCTTCTTTCCCAACCGTTCTAAAACCGCTGGATAACAAAGGGAAAACCGATCTAAACAGTCCTCCTAAAAAACTTCCTATACCATGCCCTCGCTGGTGAGGAACACCTTTATAAACAATGCCTACTCCTGAACCAGCTTGATGAGAATAATAATGCTCATATGGACAGGTTATATGTTCGCGTCTATGATTCATTTTATTCGCTGAAAATGTAGCTTCACGCATGAAGTTCCAAACTGGAATGGAACCTTTCCACCCGTATGCATTCTTATATCAATCTCAATAGTATCAAACTCTCTACGCAAAACAGGTATGTAATGCGCAGGAGAAAAACTATGCATTTTATATGCTCCATATATGTATTTCGTTGGATCAAGTGGTATTATTCGTACTAACGATGTCATAACATCCCCTACTATTTGAGGTTGAACGATATCCGAATATATAAACAATTGTGATGGTAGACCCAAATATAAATTAGCAGGAAATTTTCCAAATCATCTTCATTGCTGGAGTAATATTTCAGCCGTACATCACAGTGTTTCCAGTGGTCTTCAGGTGCGATGTTTCTTATTTTGGACATGTCGTAGACCTCAATTTTAATGAGGTGGGATGCGTAGCCTGCATCGTCTTGACCAGATGATAAATATGCCACTCCATCAGCTGAACTTTGTGATACGTTTGATGACTATTTAAACACTTTTGTCTTTTTCTTGGGTCGCTCAAAGAAGCTGTCAATGTTATTCGCCGGTCTCTTCTTGGCTATTGCTTGCCTTATTTTGAGACCAACGGTACCTTCCTCGTCACTACTAGGTTGCTCTTGGTTTTCTGGGTAATAAAAGTGTTTGAATGTATTATCAGAGAACTGAAACAACATTTACCAATTAATTAAACACATATGTAAATAATTAATCAACACAACAAAAAGTAAAATACTTACATCCATTTTAGAACTGGAGAGACACTACACTTGATAACAGACTTTAACTTTAAACCGAATGCGAAAACTTCACACGTTAGGAACTGTATACTTGGCGGACGAGACGAGGTAACTATTTAAGTATAGTCACCGAGAAGCTCCTTTTATATGTAGCTCTACGACACAAAAAATATCCTACTCCTTCCCGGGTTAACCTTAACTGGTTTTAACATGTTTTTGCTCACCTTAAGCATCTTACAATCGCGACATACTCGTATCCTGTTCAAACATGTTTCTTGAACACCCATTCAAAAGAAGGCGGTAGCAAATGCTTTGTACGAATATTACAATAGCTAATGAACAATGGGTTTAATGTCACAATAACTCATTCAAAATCATGTATAAAATACTATCACGATGCCTGTCCCTTGCAAGTTATAACAGGTTTTGAAATGACATACTCGTATCCTGTTCAGACATGTTTCTTGACCACCTATTCAAAAGAAGGCTGTAGCAAATGCTTTGTACGAATATTACAATAGTTAATGAACAATGGGTTTAATGTCACAATAACTCATTCAAAATCATGTAAAATACTATCACGATGCCTATCTCTTACAAGTTATAACAGGTTTTGAAAACATTCATATATTTACCACCCACGTTAAAGGGCTCGCTCAATTTGTTAAGGTTGAATAGTAGACGCTCATTATGCTTGTTTAAGAAACTGAACGGTTTGGTTCGGAGTAATACCAATCAGCACATAACGGATTCTCAAGCAGAAAAGTTCCTTGTGTTAGGTTAGGTTAGGTTAGAACATAAACCCTCACACAGAAAAAAGTATGAATAAGAAGTAGGTATTGATAGTAAATATGTAATGTTGTATGAGTGTATCGTAATTGACAACGATATAGAATGCGGGCGGCACCAGGTAGGTAATAGGTACGCAAGTGGGTCGACGGCGGCGTCCATTGTGTTGGCAGGTAGGGATCTCGAACACAACAATGGGAAGGGTTGACGGTGGCGTCCATTGTGTTGGCAGGTAGGGATCGCGCCGGAGTCAACGAACAATAGCATTCGAACACAACAATGGGAAGGGTTGACGGTGGTGTTCTTTGTGTTGACAGGACATGGCGTAGGTGTGGGACAGAAGCCTCGTAAGACTTCAAATGGGTTTTTTTTTTTTTTTTTAGGATTCAACACCGCCCTGATTCTGCCCCAGCCGCCCGCCCCTCCTGTGTTCCAGAACCGGCGAATCCCTACTACTGATATGTGATATGTATAGGATACCTATTTGTAATTATTACTAACCAATGGATCTTAGTTATCCGAATAAAGAATTATTATTATTATTATTATTATTATTATATGAGTGTATCGTGTCATAATAATCACCGTGTAAAAGGCCCCATTGGTACGAAGCGCGGTATGCGAGCCCAAGTTTTCGCTTGACAGCCGCATGCTAGACCCATTCATTCCTATGTATATTATGACGGAGTCACGGGAGTCGAGCTCTTGATCGAACATCGATTTAACGTGTGCACACACATATACACAGCAGAAATCAAACTAAAGTAGTCAACTCAATAATTGGATCACTGTTGAAATTATTACAATAAGGCACAAATCAAAATAAGCGACTGTAAAAGGTAAGAACGAAACGCAATACAGTTCCTAAGAGACTAGCGCACTTCAACACGCCCAGACGCTGTATGACCCTCTCCAGCGGGCGTATGATGGTTACCGTTTTATCACTTGTCGTCGTGGATAAGACGCCCGTCACTCTCGCACTCTCGTACTTGTCTGAACGTGACGGATGTTTTATCCACGACGATAAGTGATAAAATGGCAACCATCATAGGCCCGCAGGTTCACGCTACCCCTCATAGACTCCGTACAACGCCACAGATGGCGCTTGAGCTCCGCTGCAGCTACAGACGAGTCGTTAGTCCCGACTCAGGTAAGCCTCCGTACTAACGACCCGGGCCTATGATGGTTGCCATTTTATCACTTATCGTCGTTATGCGATACACGAGTATATATACCCGTTGCTTAAATGCTTTTACCTCAGCTCGTATATATCCTACTAATACATACATAGGTACATAGTCTAGTCCATGGCCAGTATCAGACACATATCTATATCGATTAGTATTGGAATAAGTTCTGAACATCGGATGCTGCGCCCTGCTAGAGGAAACGATATAGATAAAACCGACTGCCGCAGCACTTTTATAATCGTCACGTTCGCTGTGTAGCCGGTTTACAACTTGTACTGGAGTATAAAACGAGACAGTTTTAAATAAATGTTCTAGGTGCTCGATAGGAGCGTTCGTGGTCTAGCGGCGCGCGCGTACCGCGTGCGGTATGCGAGGTTAAGCAATGTCGGACGAGGTCAGTCCTTGGATGGGTGGCCGCTTTGAGTAGTTACTAACTGAGCGCTCCCGTACTTTGGAAGGCATGTTAAGCCGTTGATTCCGGTTGTCTATGATAGCAGTCGTTAAGCCAAGTTAGAGGCCTCCGGGCGGCTTGAGAACTTCTAACAGTCAAGTTGCTCACTCACTTGACAATCCTAATCCCAATAAAGTCTGGTTTCTCCCTCGGGTTGGAAGGTCAGATGGCAGTCGCTTCCGTAAAAACTAGTGCCTACGCCAAATCTTGGGATTAGGTAGCGGACCCAAGGCATCCTTCAGGATGCAACTGTACTGGGAATAACGCTAGGAAGATGATGTTCCAGCTGCTCGATAGAGAGATATTTGAACGAGCTAGTGAAGTTCTTCGAGTCTACTCGATCTAACTGTATATAGGTATGTTGTCTGTATGAATCTTGATGATAATGACGAAAAGTGCCGTGGGACATACCTATATGAATGTTCATATATGTATATTTTCATTTTATTTTAATTGTATCACGTTTAGTCGTCTAGGAAATTAGTTACCACAATTGCAAGAAAGAATATCAAACGATTTAATTTATAGTGGGTGAGCTCGCTTCATCGTCGGCCTCATCTTTGCCCCCTGGCTAGATGCTGGCCAAAAACAATCTCATTACTAATAAAAAAAAAATCTTATTTTGAAAGTTATTTCTCTGCCTACTACTGTACGTAGTGTACCACTACTTTAATTACTCGTACTATTTTGTTACTGTATCTCTATTTCCATTACTGCATATATCAAATTTGGTAATACAGTTTCTAGATGTTGTCTTGTTGAACTGCGCATTGTAAATATTTTCATCTTTTTTGTACTCAGATTTACTAATTTCAAGTGGGTTAAGAACTGGGCATGGCCGCTGCAATTACCTAGCATATAAATGGGGTTGGAAAGATTCTCCACTCTGCGAGTGCGGCGAGGAAGAGCAGACCACTGATCATATCTTTCAACGCTGTCCCCTTCACTCGTATTCTGGACCAACTGAAGACATGGACTCAGTCACGCCTGAGTTGATTGCCTGGCTTAGCGACCTCAAAGCTATACTCTGATTGTCATTGTTTATGCATGCCATACGATTAAATAAGTGGGTTAAGAGTGCGCAGTACATTCGGTTCTCCATACAAACGTATTTACGCTCTCATTTTAAAACGCCATTCTAGAATAGCATGAAACTTTGTATACACAATTGGATCCGGCATATCTAGGTTGGAAAATAGTTTCTGTTGCTTGAAATTATAATGGAGAAAAAATACAACGATTATTAAGGTTTTCATACAAGCCGTAAAAAACTCAAAAAACCGCTGTATATTTTTTCTTTTACAATTTCTAGCAACAGAAACTAATTTCCGACCTAGATATGCCGGATCCCATTGTGTATACAAAGTTTCATGTTATTCTAGCATGGCGTTTTAAAATGAGAGTATGCGTTTGTATGGAGAGCCGAGCGTACTGCGCCCTCTTAAGCATTATCATTATAATAAGCGTATTTTGGGAGAAAATTACTGACTGTCGAGTTTGTTTAAGCGTTTCTTCTGGAGAGTGTTCTTATATTTGTGAAACGCTAGTAGTGTTTGGACTTGTAAAAGTGCCATTGTGGCCTATTTGCAGAATAAAGTTCATTTATTTCATTTATCATCAGCCTATAAATGTCCCACTGCTGGGCACAGGCCTCCTCTCACTGATGAGAGGGTTTGGGAAGTAGTCCCCACGTTAGCTCAGAGCAGGTTGGGGACTTCAAAAGACCATTTTCTGAACAGGCACTTAAGTAGAAGATTTTCTATTATTTACAGGACAACGTAGGAAAATTAATGAGACAATATTAATTCCTAAGGTCAACCTTGATCCGCGATATCGTAAATCGTATTATAGTTAAAGATAAATATTAAAAAAATAAGTGATCCGAGCAAAATTCAAATTTGTAACATCTTCGCATACACGCCAAGATGCCTTGCGTGCCTTTTTAAGGCACTAGTGAATAGGCATCTTCTGGGTGAGCTCGCTTCATCGTCGGCCTCATCTTTGCCCCCTGGCTAGATGCTGGCCAAAAGCAATCCCATTTTTAATTAAAAAAAAAATATTACGGCCAATCCATTTAGCCAACTGAGCTATCGGAACAATCATGCTTGGTCATCTAACCGTTTAACCAGTTCCCTCTTAAACGCGTTAGGGAGGCGTACAGCGATATCTACCTAGAAGACTAACGTTTTCTTAACCTCAAATCCTGCGCATATCAGCAAATTTTTTAATTTGTAATTTGAAATTCTTTTATATGAAATTTATATTTCGTTAACAGTCTGCTTAGTTCAAAATAACTTTGGATCGGATCATTATATTATGTTTCAAAAATGGTTCCTTTAAAAACCGCTAGATCGCGCTATAAATTAAAAAAAAATATATTTGTCAGAATACAGTATGTAGTTCCAATGTATAAGTATGTATGGTCTTAGGTATAATATTATACAAAATGTTCTTGCATTCAGCATGCATACATGCGCAAAATGGATTATAGCTAATTTCAAATAATAGTATTTTAATGTCATATGTTAATGAATGTTAGATGAATATGAATAATAGGTACCTCAAACTTGTTTTTCCTTTAAATAATCCTTAATACTATAAAAACATTTCTCTATCAATCTTTTTTTCAAATTACATTTCAACTTATTTCCCGATAACATTCTCAATTCGTCTGGCAAATGATTGAAAACAACTATACACATGTTGTATACATTTCTTTAATATATATATATCTCTTTATCACTAAGAGGTTTTAGACATAATATGTGCTCTTGTCCTCCTCTGTATAACTTCGCTGCGTTTCTGAAAGCATTCTGGGTGGAATTTACAAAACCACATATCTCTCTGACGCACAGACACGGTAAGACTAAGTAATTACGTAAGTAAGTTAGTCATGTATTTGCATAAAATAGTGTACAACAAGATGGTCAACATATAAAATTTTGATCAACTATTTTGTCTCACAGATTGTTAATAGATATTACCTATTATTATTAGATATTATTTCACATTAAAACATTTTTCTCAAACATGCAATGAAATATTGATGTTATGTTCCTTACAATAGGCTGCGAAGTATGACGTTTCAGGTGCGGCTAGGACAAGAGGTAGTTAATGGAATTTCATACAAATCTTGCAGGCCTAGCCTGCAAAGTCCTCTTTTTTAATTTCCATTTCACATAAATTTGTGGCACAGGCATGATGACATTCTGCCACTATGCGTATTAAAAATAAAACTTTTTTTTTGTTGTTTATTTCATTGCATGTTTGAGTAAATCACTATACATACCTCGGCGGGAAATATGGGGTTGTAACCCCTTTTGTCCCGGCCTCTGTAGTAATGTACTAAACATTCAAAACATCTTAAAAAATCACTGTAAGAATATTTTTATATTTAAAAAAAAAACCCTATTATTATCTGAAATACATAAGGAAAAAGTAAAATATTTAGTTTCCTGAATACCGGGACACAGCCATCGTTTTTTCAAGCGTTACATATAACTCTTATGCACTTTTTTTGAATTTCGAACATACGATCCAAGTTCACAGGATCGACAGTTTGGCCAGTATCCTCGTGTCGCCTCGTTAACCTTATGAACGCCACGGTCGGCCATAGCCGTCAACGTAAAATCGTCACCCCGACGCCAACGACGGCACTGGCCGACAATTTTTTTAATGAAAAACTACTGAGAAGCTGCCCAATTTTATATTGGCATTATTTCTTTACACATTATTTTTTTACCGTTGTGGCGTCAGGGGCACGGCGAATTACTTTGACGTCTGGCGGCGAAAAGGCCCCCTGCGCACGGCTGCCTACCATTACCGCCCGGATGTGTTTTAGTACCGGCCCTGTTTTAATAATTAAACACATAATAATAATAATAATAATAAATATACTTTATTGCGCACTACAAAGTGAGAACAGTATAAACAAAAACCTCAGACTAGTACAATGCAACAACGGGCGGTCTTATCGCTTATGAGCGATATCTTCCAGACAACCTTTGGGTAGCAGGAAATTCATAACTCACAACAGTTTACCGGTAGTGCAGAAATTGAAAAGAGTGCTTTGAAGACACATTCATCAATACTATAAAGAAATAGATAAATAATAACAATGATAGCATGATAAATAGACTATACTAACAGTGTAAGAAACGAATACAACATATAAATATATACATATACAATAAGTATATAATTTACACATGCAAAAAGTAATCAAGGGAGCGACAAGAGATGCATTTTCAGAATATTTTTAAAGACGGGAAGTGACTTCGCACACCTTAAATCCAACGGCAGAGCATTCCAAAGACGAACAGCACGAAAGGTAAATGACTTGTTGTAGAATTTTGAGGAAGAAGGTGGTGGAGCAAGAAGATGATTTTGGGAAGACCTTATTATTACATTATCAGTGCTGTAGTGAAGTCTTCTGCCTGTGTCACAACTAGAGGTTCGGTTAGAACTGTGTACGTTACATAGTTTCAATTATATTTACAAATCAAAATACATAAGTAATTCATATTGCATAGCCTTTTACAGTGCTGCATCCCGACCCAACAAATTTTCTGCATCTAGTAATTAATAAGATTTATTATTGTTATAAACAATACTCATTAAAATAAAAAAAACTCCGTACTTCATTCATATTTTGTTTTTATAGTAGGGGAGCCCACGATGCTAAATTTCGATTTACTAGAGCATAGTTGGGACCTTTTGGATTTTAAAATCCAAAAGGCCCCAACTCCTTAAGGGTAGAAAGAAAAAAACTGAAAATCAGCGGCACGATCTAAACCACTTTTTTGCAATTCACGCTGTAAATACCACTGTTTTTATTGCTTTCAAATGCTAAATAAACGTATTTCTTTCTATCTTTCATACCCAACGCAACGCCGGATTTTTCCAGAAGATTCACAGAACATCGCTCATTTCACTCGCTAGTTCAATATCAGGATAAATAATTAACAAAATCTCCTTTTTTTCATTAGTTATTAAACATAAACCTGACCCTGACCTTGACGACCTGTTTAGCCTAGTTGGTAGTGACTCTGCCTCCGAAGCTAGAGGTCCCGGGTTCGAATCCCGGCCAGGGCATTTATTTGTGCATTTTTCACGGATATTTGTTCTTGGGTCTTGGATGTTTTCTATGTATTTAAGTATGTATTTATCTATATAAGTATGTATATCGTCGTATAGTACCCATAGTACAAGCTTTGCTTAGTTTGGGACTAGGTCGATTTGTGTAAGATTGTCCCCCAATATTATTATTATTATATCATCGCGATGTGCGACCCGTTAGGTCAGTATCGCCTCGTAACCCCGTGTACACGGCGGCCCCCCATTACCACCCGGACGTGATTTAGTACCGGCCCCTGTTTTAATTAATATCTATCAGGGACGCGGTGTGGTAGCCTTCTGTCTGGGTCATAAAAGGGTCCTTTTTATTTGCTTATCGATTTTTAGGGTTAGGCGACTTCCTGACTTAGCGGGGCGGGAGCGATATTTTGTTCTTTGACGTGTTTTTACTGATGTGAGATTTTCTCCTTATACATCTCTAACAATATTAAGTTTACTTATTTTAATTTTAGCGCTTAGAGATCATTTACATCTCTAAGGACTTTTAAATAATTGTTATTAATCGTATTTGGACGCTCAGAGACCATATACATCTCTGAGATATTAAATTAATTTTATGTACTTTTTGTTTATTCGGACAGATCGTATTCAATATGTCCTTAATATTTGTAAATTTATTTTTATATAATTGTTAATCAGTATATTTTTTTAATCATTATTATTAAGTAAGATTGTCAGTTTTTTTTAAATTGTATAAACTCACGCTTTGACTTGTAAAAGTGCCCTTGTGGCCTATTTGCAGAATAAATATTTGATTTTGATTTTGATTTTGATTTTCTCACTAGACGAAATACTGTCAGTATTGCATTTGCGTAGTCGTAATACCATGCGCAGAAGCGGGGCAGTACTGCATTCGTATCGGTTGACACTGAGAGCTGACAGTTTTCTCATATCATACCGCCTCCGCATCGACAAATCAGGAAGGCGCCTTAGATAACCATTGCCTAATTGCTAAGAAATTGGAGACAAGCAAAGTATGTATAAGTATATGTATGTATTGCTTTATTGTACATAAAACACGAAAAAATTAAAAACAAACATTAAGTAAAAGTACAAAGGCGAGCTCATCCCTTTAATTAATCTCTTCCAGTTAACCTTTGAGCACATGAGTTGAACAAAACAGACAGTATGCTACGGCAAACCTCTTCTAGTTAATAAAAATATAATCTGATTGTAACAACTCCATAATGTTTGTTATTTATTTGGCAGAACAAAGTCCCGGGGCCATTTGTTAGGAAGGATTACTTCGCATTATTCTTACTCGTCTTATTAAAACTGGAAGAAATACCGGTTGTGTAGCAGAATATATTTAAACCGGTAAATACGCCGGTATAAAACGATAGGAGAGCAAAATAATATAAGTTTTAATAACTTTTGCAAAGCAGCAGATGATTAACAACGTAAATCATACTCAAATTGAAACTTTCTTGTCTTCAATATTTTTAATTAAACGGTTAATTATTTTAGAGTTTTGTTTTTTTATTACATTATGCATGATTTTGGAAATAAAGAGGTGAGTTAATAGGGTCAAACTTAATCACTAAATAAGAATGTATTTTATTTGGCACACACTTACCAAGCAGGAATATGTATAAAATATTAAAATGCAGGAATCGGAGAAGGAAAATTTAATCTTCCTTCAAATTACGTAAAGTGAGCTGCGGTTTATCAAAATATTAGGTCTGTTTTGAAAGGGTTGTCTTTCCTTCTTATTCTAAATTTAAAATTAAAGAGAAAAATTGAAAATTTTGTGCTCCCAGGAGACTTCGAACCTGCGACATCTGGCATACGCGACCAATTGTCTCATGGATGAAAGGTTAACAACTTTACGCCTCAAACACCAGGCTCGCTCAAGTTGTTTTTCGTGTTATTACACTACACGTGTTATGTCACAAAGAGATTATACGTCATGATTCGGTATATTTTTGTTTCAAACATTATGCCTGCATAAAAAGAAGTATTCACCTAGGTAGACACATGATGCAACCGGAGGAGATAAAAGCAGATTGTGGCCCAAAGAGCTTGGAAAATTCTGGAAGCAATGGATATAAGCAACGAACTACATATAAGGGCTACCACAATAGATCAATTTCTGGTCGAGGCTGCATAGAAAAGGTCCACCAACATCATGCTAGCGTTATTCCAGTACAGATGCATTCTGAAAGATGCCTGAGGTCCGCTACTTAATCCTAAGAATTAGCGTGGGCACTAGTGTTTACGGAAGCGACTGCCATCTGACCTTCCCATCCAAGGGGGAGAAAATAGTCTGTATTGGATTTTTTGTCAAGTGAGTGGGCAACTTGACTTTTTGAACTCAAGCCGACCGAAGGCCTCTAACTTGGCTTAACGACTGCTGTCATAGACAGCAGCCGCGATCAACGGCTTAACGTGCCTCCGGGGGCGCCCAAGTTAGTTACCACTCAAAGCGGTCACTACGCCAATTCTTGGGAATATGTGCCAAAATGGACCACAGGCTTTAAGATACAACGTACACGTCAATTGTGGAGCCACCGCGAGGACGAAGGAGCGACCACCGTGAAATATGAAATATTTGAATAATTCCTGTGAATATTCATTAATTATTACACGCTTCGTCGCGATGCCGCCATGCTTCAGGATACCTATACAGGGTAAAGTTTAGACAGTGCCCCATTTTTTACTTTTTTATTTATAGAACGACGGTGGCAAACCTTACGGCTTGCCTGATGGTAAGCAGATACCGTAGCCTCCATAGGCAAGTATATACAAGCTACTTCAGAAGATTTAGAAGCGCATTGCTGACCTTTTATTGACTTGACGATTTGTTGGATTTTGATGTTAATATTAAGTTACTATTGATAAGGAGAGGTTAACACGTGTGACAACCACTTTGTTGGTAGTGATCCTGCTTACGTAGCTGGTTCTGGGTTCGAATTTCAGGTTTAAGTACTTTAGTAGGTATATATTTATCTACGTATATCTAATACACATGTACAAGCTTTGCTTTGTTTGGGACTAGGTCGATTTGTGTTACGAGTAGATTGTCCACTGTATTATACGCCTAATTAACACATTAACAGTAACTCACCGTTACGCCCTGCAACGTGACGCACGTAATTGATTAATATAGCATATAACCATTAACTATCTATAAATACTGTTTGTATAGGTATACGTTTCGTATCTTTCTTTCTGTTTCTAAAATATTTATTTTCTTTATTTATTTACGTTGTGTTTTTCCATCTTTCTTCTAGTTTTTATTTGTAGTATGTCTCTAGTTCAGTGTGCCTCCTGGCAAAGGCCTCTAACTCCTTCCATTGATGTCTATCATTAGTGACTCTTCTCCCGTTCGGACCAGCAGTCAGTCTGAGTTCTTCTTCCCATCTCTTGTATTGTCTTGTGACCACTAATATTTATTATTATTAAACACTTGAACTAATCAGCTGATACCATGCTCATCGATAGTGGTATGACACTTTAAACTATCGTGCTTTGTATTAAAAAGAAAGATATTAAAGGTGAGGAAAGAAAAAAAAGAAAGGTATTTTAAAGATAAGTTAATTTCTAATGCGATATTGATTTAGGTCAATAAATAAATAACGCATGGTCAGATCGTGGTCTCGAACATCAGTCAGAACCACGGCCGGCGCAACCCGTGTCGAAACGTCACTCATAAAGCGTAAATATTGCATTAGACCCGTATCAACTATTCGTCGAATAATGGTGGTATAGTAATATGGATTATATTACTCCATCTAGCAATCATATTTCTATAAAGAACAGATCTGAAAGTATTATAACGTAACATCATCATGTTACCTACTCAGAGGTACTCCAGAGAAGATGTCAAATAGTAATACCGCTACCAATCGAGATGGTCATAGACTAAATTGAATATGAGCGACAGAGAGGGATATATCTTTCATTTGTTGTCCGTGTCATAGTTCCGTTCATGCCATGTCAAATAGTTTGAGGCAATAAACTAATGCCCGCCCAAATTAAACAGGTTATTTCTGGGATGCCGCCAGGCGTATAAGACTAGTCAATTTAGCTGCGTAAGAGCTTTTCTGTCCCTCTTGGTAGAAATCCTTACTCTGAGGTAACCTAGCTTTGTTCAAATCTGTTTACTTCAAACGATCTTTGAGTAAACTGCATGAGGCAGACTGACTGACACTGGGTCAACGTATAAGTTTTCCGTTGACCCAATAATTTTACGAATCAGTAAAAAGGCGAGAATATAAAATTGGGGAAGCATTTTTAACAAAATGAATAACCACATAGCTTTGAAGAAGAAAAACCTTAAAATTGAGACAAAAAAAGGATAACAATTATACAATTTTAAAAACAACCAATGTCATTATCGTTTCTATACGATGAATTAAAAATGAAAAGTTACCGGTCTCAAACAAAGAACGAAATACCTCTACACAGTTACGAAAACAAAAGCACGTAATAATTGTGAATTACACCCTTGAATGCCTTTAAGTTGAACAATAAGGGGCTTTGGAATTCTACCCTTTGGTCCTTTTTTGAGGTCTGTCCTCACTAGATCAAACATTTCCTTAAAATATTGTACATTTGTACGATCAAATCGCTAAAGCAAGAGTGGATAGGCTTTTACTGAACCAGTAACCCTGTCCACAGTGTGTAATTTTGGCTTGGTTGCGGTCACGTTTAGTTTGTGTTTAATTGATAGAAGCATTTTTATAATTATTTTCTGAAATATTTGACGTACTTGACCTATACTCCTGTGTCCCCTAGATAAGCCAAAGGGCTTCTATAGTGCATCGCCATCCCATTCAGTCTTGAGCTTCGAGCTTCCATTCGCTCCAAGTCTTCCCTATGTTCTTCGCCTCTGTGATGATCGTCTGGCTTGCTTAGGGCGGCCACGCTTACGCTTTCCTTGGGGATTCCAGTCTATGGTTTGCCTCTGTGACTCATCGGACCCTGAGGTCCCTACAGAATGTGTGGCCGATCCAGTTCTTGCGGCGTTTGATCTGCTGGTCGATTAGAGCCCCACCGCATCGTTCCCACAGTTCTATATTGGAGATCTTCTCGGGCCAGTAAACTCCGAGAATACGGCGAAGATAGCCGGCGCGAGATGTTTTTAGTAACCTTCCACGTCTCACATAATCAGCGAATACTTCATTGCTTTTATCGTACTCCAAGCTAACGAGCTTTACTCGTAACTTCTTAAAATCATGACGTACATTTCATTTGTAATTCTGATATCTTACCGATAAATACGTCGAGGAAAATGTACGCCTTGGTTTACCACTAGTCGCAAAGTAGTGGCCATAATTTCCGTCCTATTTACTGCCCGCCCTTTCACTAAACAAACGCCGTAAATAAAACACAATAATGCGCCCGTCAGCTACCAAATATTGTATTACCAGAACGGGAGGCTCTCATGCAAACATAGTGTAAGTTAAAATGAGATGGGACGATTCAAGTGTTTATAGGCCATAAAAACGTAATAAAAGAATACATTCAAGAAACTAGCAGTAAATTGGACTCAGACCTTCGTTTCGCCGTTATTTTTGCAATATCAGGAAGTAGTATTTGACAGCCGTTCCATTGTCTATATAAAATTATTATTATTTTTATACCATGTCGGTGGCAAACAAGCATACGGCCCGCCTGATGGTAAGCGGTCGTCGCAGCCTACGGACGCCTGCAACTCCAAGGGTGTCACATACGCATTGTCGACCCTTTAAACAAGTATACGCTCCTTTCTTTAAGAACCTCACACTGCAGTCCCTCGGGAAAACCTCGTAAGGGAGCTCATTTCACAACCGGAGCGTCCGAGGGAGGAAATCCCTCTGGAACTGTACCGTATGCGACCATTTAGGTTCGAAGGTGTGAGGATGAATGCCCTGCCGACGGGGAGCGGCGAGATGGATTTGTGATATTTTTATACAACGATAGGAAAACACTCACACCGTGGCCTAAGGATGCTTGTGACTCCAGAACTATCACTTACAAGCCCGCTGCCGCCCCTTTTTTTGATTTCACTCAACTCAATACAGTGGGTCCTCGGGAGCTCTGTCCATCTTACTTACCACCAAGCACGCAACACCATATACAGGGCAAGTTATAAATTACTTTCAAATAGCATAAGTCATCGGTCATAATATGATTAGATCTTGATCAAGGTACCTTGCGAAGGGTATTGACGGCTGAAATCACGTTTTCAGGGCCATTAATTCCATCAGTAATATTTTACAGAATCAGAAATGAAAGACATTTCCATTTCTCTATCTTTCATATAAGTCAAGCTAAGAATATCGTTGGAGACTCTAGCCTACAAAATATATTTTTAAGTAGGGGAACGGTAGGTAACCGACATAGCCCCCCAAATTGCTAAACTTAAGTGGCAGTGGGCGGGCCACATTGCACGTAGAACCGATGGCCGTTGGGGCGGAAAGGTTTTCGAGTGGCGACCACGTACCGGAAGGCGCAGCGTGGGCAGGCCCCCCACAAGGTGGATTGATGGCCTGGTAAAGGTCGCAGGAGTTTGCTGGATGCGGGCGGCGCAGGATCAGTTATTGTGGCAGTCTTCGGGGGAGGCCTAAGTCCAGCAGTGGACGTCTTGCGACTGATATGATAGGACAACAAACAGGCGCATAGGAGCACCAACTAGCTACATACAACTTAACAAGAGTAGAGAAACATGGGAGGAACACATCTTCAAAAAGTTATTGGAGCTAGGAATGAATTCGGAAAAATGTATACGAATTCTGCAGAAATTGCATCCCATTGAATGCGCATCGGACTGGGTCGGGATTCACAATGCTTACTCACCGTGCTTCGAACCAACCAGTGTAAGTCTGAGCTCTGATTCCGAGTAGTTTTTAGCAATTAGCAAAAACGGGACCCTATTACTAAGTCTCCGCTGTCTGTCCATCTGTCACCAGGCTGTATCTCATGAACCGTGATAGTTAGACAGTTGAAATTTTCACAGATGATGTATTTCTGTTGCCGCTATAACAACAAATACTAAAAATAAAATAAATAAGTTAAGCGAGCTCCCATACAAAAAAGCTTTTAAAAAGTTGCTCGTTTTGTTCATCAGGCTCTGAGTCTCAAAATGTATGAGAAAACTAAAATCCGACTCGCACTTCTTGACCGAAATTCTACTTGTTATTATTTAACGTTCTTTTTGTTAATAAAAAATAAAAAGTAAATATATTTAAATTAAATCCTCCAAATACAAGCGCGATGACGTTCCGCGGTGCCCTACCCATCTTAAAATTATATATTATTATTATAATATCATTTTAGACAGGCAGCTCGCGCTGATAAGTCTAAATCATGGTTCACTAAGCACTAATATAATTCACTGCTTATACTTACATGTCACTTGTCGCTCTGACATCGCGCGGGTAGTACAACGTTTACATTTTACCCAATTACCGCGCACACGCTGAAATTATTTTTCTTGTTCTTCAAAGTTTGAAGTTTCATGATCTTAAAGTCTCAGTTTCAAGACTTCCTCGTTTCCCATAAAACATTCAACCCCTTTTTGAACCTGGGTATATATCCTTAAACTGCGGCCAAGACCACCGGGGATAGGCAGCAATATCCCTGGAGTGCGGTGGAGATACTGCGATCGCCAACCTGCATGCTAAGTGGCGATTATGGCATTACCATGTTTGGGGAGGCCTATGTCTAACAGTGGACTTCCTTCGATTGATATGATGATGATTATTCAACCCCTTTTTATACCCTTTTGTCGCCACGCCCTCTACATATGGTAATGAATGTTAGACATTCTAAGATATAGGAATTGTTACTTATGTATAAACATATTTAGACTGCGACAAATTGTGGGCGTAACGACAAATCGAGTAGGAGAATTTGAATCCTACCTTCAATTATCCAGCGCAGTCTCCGAACTATTCTATCTGCTTCGCACCCATCTCAAGACTCTCGTATTCACCACCTGTGGGTTTAAATACCCTATGACTTCAACTGTCACATGTGCATAGCTCTTAGCACATAAAGGTTCTATCAGGCCAATATATCTAAGCTACTTTACAGTTTATTACATTTGGTGTGGTAGTCACTATAGCTATGCTGCATTTGTACGGTTCTTTGACCGTACTACTACACATGGTGTAGTAGCCTTATTTATTATTTCTTCTTCTCAATGGTACCACTAAGATATCAATCCGATGATGGCTTTCGCCTTATTTCTATTCTTGTTAGCTCAACATTTGTATGTCAGCCATGCACTCAATCCTGAAGCACAGGAACTGAATGCTTTTACCTGTAAACTGATACGCACGCATACATGGTAAGCTATACCTGGAGTCCTGGCACATCGGAACCTCCTTAATTTGCATATCAATGAACAGAACATTGTAATTTTGGGGTTACCTTGCTCATACAAGAAACCCAGTCTCCATTACACGCCAGCACAAGTACCAGCAAGAGACTGCCTTAATAAGCAAGCTAATAATGACGATTTATAATACCACACCAAATTTAGGTGACTAAAGACCAACACTTAAGCTCACCAAGGCAAGCATGACTTTATGATTATTTCAATAGTTTTATTTTGTCCTTTTACTAGTCATCGCTTAACTAAATACTTAGATCAGTATAGCTACGCTAGATAGCCTTAAGTTCAACCATGTAGTCTTACGTCGGCACAATCTAGATATGACAATAAATAAAGGTAATTATCACACACAATATACAAGTTGTCTTGGAACACTAAAGATAATCTATAGAACGATTACGCTGCTAAGATCTAAATACACTTAGCTCTCAATGCGGCGTAGCTCCAACTCGTCGGGCAGCAAGACGTTACTAGTTGTACCCTTGCCAGTAGTCGACCATCGAATGAGGCCTTTCCAACGGAATTAATCGCTTAAATACGCGAGACTACAGTTCTCCCTCTACCCTCAAGTAGTAAACTTGCCAGAGTAAATAATCTCTTAAGGTGCCAGTACACGCCCCGATCATGGGTTACAAAGTTCGCGATACAGTTCGCGACACTCCCGACAACCAAGAGAAAATAAGGGATACCGAGTCATTTTTCAATCTTTGGATAGAAGCTCTGTTAACATGATAATGTATTCAACACAACGCATTCAACACAATCGACCCATGAACGAATGTAACATAATAATACATTCGGGAACACCACATACCATATGTAATGAGTATCAATCAACCACTGCTTTGCCCATGAATATGACACAATTACATATTTGCAAAGGAGCATCATCTCGCACAGGTATATGAGGTGGTTACACAGAGTCAACTAGTAACTGACACACAGTTTAGCCCAAAGGGCTACGCTGACCTCCGGTAACCCTGACACAGCCAAACAGAGTCAACTAGTAACTGACACACAGTTACAGCCCAAAGGGCTCCGCTGACCTCCGGTAATCCAGACACAGCTACACAGAGTCAACTAGTAACTGACACACAGTTACAGCCCAAAGGGCTCCGCTGACCTCCGGTAATCAAGACACAGCTACACAGAGTCAACTAGTAACTGACACACAGTTACTGCCCAAAGGGCTCCGCTGACCTCCGGCAATCCTGACACAGCTATTACTTCACAGTGTCCCAGAGTCAACAGGCAACTGACACACAGTTATAGCCAACTCTGGTAACTCGGACACTTAACAGCATACTGAAGGACCAAACTCTTTCACTCCCTTTGTTTGTGCCATATTAGAACTGACTGCCTAACCGTAATTCTTTCTATGGCTATCAAAATCTATATGTCCATCTCTACAATCTGTCAAGTAAAGGATTAACTCGCTTGACAGACCTCGCCAGCCAAAAGAAAAATGCTTATTTCCATACAAATAGGTAGAATGCAACCCAACTCCGAATATAGCGAGATAAAGGCAGAGCTATATAACAGGCGACTAATCGCTAAAGAGCGATCCCTTCTGGACAACTAAATTAGCAGACGACAAAAACAAGTCAGGACATGGCTACGCCAGTCAGTCCTGCCGTCCCATTTCCTTCCCTAATTGTATAGATCTGACGCACATACGTAGAGCAATAAGGTTGATATGACCTGAGCTTCTTGTCTCTTTCTCTGTCACTCGCATCACCATAGCCTGAGACCTTCGAGACTCCCTTACCACCTGTGGTAATGAAGTCTCATGTCCACAAAGCTTTAACAACTTGTTCAACTGAGTTACACCCCCTTTAAGAACTTGCGATATAACTAACAAGACAACTCATAACGATGCTGCTTCAGGTTGGTTCACTATGTAAAGACAAGGTGCGAGAGAACATGAATAAATACGACACTTATGTCACTTTTGTTAGCAAACAACAAGTAGTTCCTGTGGATCCATGTATCCACCCTATTGTAAGCCAATATCTGAGAAATCAAGTGTCTCCTCTAAGTGTAGACCTCTACCCACTGCAAGAGCTCATCTTCGATATAGTTGATATCTATCTATCTCTCACTATCACAGATCCATAATACCAAAACAGAAGCAATTGGATAGCACTTCTTGAATTAACCAATCATTAAGCATCCACTAATACTCAGCTTCATTAATGAGCATTTGCTAAAGACTGAATTTCTAAGTTAAAGTCCATATCAGAAGTAAGAATATCCTCTGGATAGTCAAGAGCATCAAGTTTCGGCCGTCATAGCTCAACGAAACTCAGATACCTACTATAAAATCTACTAAATCTTGCAAATAAGTACCTTGAAATCAAGTGACAACTATCACCCCCAGTTAGTATACGCTAGCGCGTTAAAGAACTTTAATCAGCAATTTTCCCACTGCAGAGGCGTTTTGTAGCCTAAAATATAACTCGAATTCCTTTTAGAAGAAGCTCTGTTAAAGTCATAGTGTCACATACACATAATACACACATATGCATACATATGTGTTCTAAGTACGTTCAAGTAATAGTGATTGATTCTAAATCTGATTATGTACTTCATATGAATGCCGACTCAAATCTTTGATTTGATTAATATATAATAACTTCCACAGAATGCATTACCGATAAGTAATTGGAATTATAGGTACAAGTTTAGCTCAAGTAATAGTCTATCACCAAGTTGAATTCAAAGTACCTAATCTCAAATGTCCGTTCATGGATGTATATTATACACGTTTCGTGATAATCTTATATAGATATTATGCATTAAATATTATTAACAAGTTACTCGGGAACTCAAAACTGTAACTAAATCTTTATACTATATTGATATACTATGTATAGTAATCAGGGATATATGTCCATATCCTATGTAGGTAATCGCTAACATTATGTCTATTTGATTAATTCTTTCATTCATTTAGAATTAACTATGCATAAATAATCACTGGCTGCACCTGGTTAATAATTAATCAATATTTACGATCAATATCTTCGATGAATGTTAACTGCTTTAAATAACCATTATACCTGAGGTACCAACAGGTATATTTTATTTCACCAGGTAAGAATATGAAAAGTACTTGTCTACTCAACTGTAAATCCGTTATAAACTCTGGTACTCGAAAATTAACTTCATGAATATCAGAGTGATTCGCAAACCGATATACTTTTATGCACATAAGCATATGTGAGATACCGCTTCGAACCACTTAACTATATAGTTAAGTTACAAGTATGAATGGTTTATTCATAAATTGAGAAAATCTACCAGAATCTTCTTATATATACTAAGTATTTGCTCATTAAACAGATTTCCTCAGAGGCAGGAGTTGATGCTATTCTAACATACTCTATGAAGTCACTGTTGAAACGTCTTACAGTTACTTCCAACTTACTAAAGACCAGATGCCCTTCCTTGACTGTATCTTCATTAAAGTATCTGGTACTATGCCAAAGTCAGACTGAATTTTATCATGTATGAGTCTAAGTCCTTTCAGCATAGTCTCTTTATTTGTCTAATCGTGTAAATGCAGATAAACAAACTGTATTCAACCTAAAGAGCTGCTTTATAATTCAAGATGTGAAACAAAATTCAACATCGGTAACCTGTCACTGCATTTCTAATAAATGAACAATGTAGTTTAACTACTAATATCGTCCATTTTATTTTAATTTGATTAAAGCTCTAGTTAAGTAATGTGCATTTGCATTGATGTAACTAACATCAACTACAGTTCCAAATAAAATAATAAGTTAATTAATTGAAGTCCCAATGAAGGATCATAATTGGTTTTCAAATCCAATCCAAAATTGCCAATATAAAGTAGGTATGTTCTACAAAGTTGAAATTTCAAAGTCAATAAACTTTCTGAACAAAGTCAAGAAACTTCTCATTAACTCTCAGGTTAAAGGAGAAATAATTAAATCAAAAATAAAATCAGACTTAAAAATAATTACAAAAGTCAAATTCAGAAAAATTTCAAAGTCCAAAATAATAATTAAGGTGCGAAATTCCTTTGGCAACCACTACTTATTTAGGTATACCATTAGAGCAGTGATGCTAACATCAAATTTATAATTAAATATATCTGTACAGCCGACCACAGTTTCCGTTAAGTCATTTCTATGAATTGCATTGAATTGAGAGAAAAGTGAAAACAATAACATATGAGATTTATGATATTACTCATTGTCCGCAATATTCATTCCTTCTGATCAGCGAAGTCAAATTATTTATCAAAGTCCCTGAAATTAGGACAACTGCCCACACATGAAACTTTTATCTTTTAGGTATGAAACTATAAATAGACTGTCTTGCATTTATCATACTTCTATCAATCGTGATTTAACTATTTAAAGTTTATAAGTTACGGCATTATGACACCTCTACATAATAAGTAAAGCTTTTCTATGGCTACAAATAAACTAGACGTGTAAGAGGTGAAATGAATGATATGATCACCTTCTTCCTTAAGAGTGTTTAATTAAAGTCACAATTGTTACAAGACAGGTTGTAATCTAAATGAGTTACACAGAGAAAATTAGAACTATGCACTTGCACTGGCGCAGACGCGTACCGTTTGAATGGCGAAGGGTCTAAGGGGCCCAAACGCAGGTAACGAGCGAGCGAGAGAGAGGGACGCTGCATTTGGCGCACAAATATAAAACTAGATACTTTCGGATTTAGGATTGACCCGCAGTTACAGACGTGACCCTTGTGTCATAGAAATCTGACACTTGTAAGTAGTTATTTGTCACAATTACGACACGAAATAACTTTTGATAGTTAGTATCAAAATGGTAAATGAATCGTTGCAAAGGTAACTTCAAGCTTTCTCAATCTTTAGATCGTATCCATGAATTTCCACATATCATTGTTAAGTATTAGTCTTTATTTCATTGAACTACGTAAATATCATGCCTATATCATATGTCCGACAAATCAAACAACACACCTGCAACAAACTCAGTTTTCTAAGTTTCGAAGTTTCGATCAAAGAAAACATAAACAATACGTTCTAGCTCTGGTTTGGAAATCCATATAATATTGTGGAGTTACGATTTGATGATGATGACGATTTGAACTTGTACTAGACCTTTGTATATTTACAAAGTGAATAACCATTTAGGTCTCGCGCAAACTTTATACCGCGCGACTGGACTACCAACACAGACGTCTTTTATTTACTCTATATTGTAGTCATATCTCACATGATTAAGATCAATAGCACAAAGTGTCCTCTCACGTGAACCGTAAGAGATATGAAGTCTAATACAATAAAGTTTGAACCATAAGTTTATCAAATTTAGTTGAAATGCGATTTTTCAAGACCGCTAAACTGTTTTGGTTTTAGAAATAAACTCTAAACCTTTTAGTTATATAACACATTTAAATGAATGTTTGTCATTAAATGAATCTACACCTCTTTTCCTTTACACTAATCAAACTACGCTCCTCTGCCCATCAACATGGTCGTCCCTTACAAGCTATCCGGACGTTTATCATTTGATAGGGATAAAGCCAGTATTAACTGCATTCATAACTCATTTTTGCCATTTTGCTTTACGCTTATTGAGCCTACCCTACGGTAGTCGATATGTTATAATAACTAAATGGAAAATACGATACCTTTCACAACTTTGTGCATATGAATGAAGTAAACTACAAGGCATTTGTCCGAAATAGAAATCATAATTACTGACATACGTATACATTAACTCACACTTGTTTTCCCATAAGGGGTAAGCAGAGCACATGAAATTAAATTTCAGTGCTACCTACATTTAGCAATCAATGAGTTTCAATAAACTGATTTATCTAGTGACTTACAAGAATGCCACATTAAGTGCATTGACATTAAATGTCGACTCGACTGATATCTTGAATAGTCATTCGTTCAGGTATCACAAATGGCTGAACTGTTAATTTGGAAACTGAAGTTTGAATATTAAGATTTACGAATAGGCACTTTTGACTATAACTCAATTAATTGATTACTTCCTATCAATATATAATATTGTAGTAATGACGAGTTGTTCTACAATATCTCACACTGGGTACGTTACTATCTATCGTACGATTTTATTGGGAAACGAGTTTTCACTTCTTAAATTTATTTATATCACAAATTGCCTTATGCAAAATATTCATGTTATGTTTGTGATACGCCTTCTTTCACGTCACTCATGATTTACTAGTCGTAAACGTCATTTTCTTTACTGCACTGAAGTCTTGATTATCTTGGATGTCTACGTATAGTTCTCATTAACTATGAACATTCGTATATGTGTGTTGCAAATATTTATCATATAAATTTCTTATAACCGTTTATCAAGATTCATGTAGTAAACATTATTATTTATCACGTCATCAAATATCATCATACTCATCATCGTGCAAAAGGAACAAGTTAATCATCAAATTGAAGTTATGTGACGTTCTAATGACTAAATGTCTTTACTTCACTTAGGTTGGTACTATCCATCAGTGTGTCTAAGTGATGTAACTGAAACGTTTGTATTTCTTAGCTAGCCATGCACCAGATTATGTCTTAACGCACTAGTTTTACTACCATGCTAGGTAGGCATAAATTGCTACGAAAGCCAAATAGACTCACATCTACTGCATGTTAAGTTCGCCAAATCAAAGGAATCATTACTCTTTTCAATAGAATATTCCGACACAAATCGGTCCGTAAGCAAATTCTTATTTAATTGCAAATAGGTAGATGATCACTAGAAAATAAGCTACCCACACGTTCATAATGACGAACGATCTTTGTAGTTTATAATAAACCAGACCAGACTGATCATATTGAAGGTCAATCAACTCTCAACCAAATATGATGACATACATATGTGCAACTAGCAAATTTCTCTGTATCCGCTAGGGCATACTCGTAGTGCTACCAGTTGACACCTTCAATACTAAATGAGACTTAATAGCTTCACGAGTTTAGTTATAATCACATATTTGGGTAGAAACATAAGCACTTCACAAATCAACAAGCTAAGAAGTCATAATCGCGTACCACTGCCCGCCGTGAAATATACCCTCGAGTAAACAATTGAACTTAATCCAAATTCTATAGCAGTGTCACACTCCATACTTCAAAACAATGGCTTCACAAGCCGAATCCTACGGGGATTGACGATTCCGCCTAACAAACCCGTGTGCTGCGCAAATTGCCATCCTTCACTATTCAATCTTTGTCAAATTAGCTGACTCTTTCATAACACAACTTTCTAATTGTCTCCAACCCTAACTCAATGTGAAAGATGTTTCGGCCCATCGCCGTGAAATATTCAACTACCCTCATAAAGAGATTTAGAAATTGAGCTGTTTCTGTACAGAGGTATTCCAATTGCCACTAACTACAACGCCAGTTCAATCCCTTGCTACGAGTATAGTATCGTATGGCGTCCTGTCATATAAATAAATCTAGCATTCTTTACTTTTACATAACTTTCACATGAAGAAATTATTCATGGATGCATTTAGAGCATACGCAAACGATTGATATATTTCAAGCCATCACCCTTTAGTTCTGTGTTTATCTAGGGATTTTGTGGCAACTGTAAAAGATCTTATGATGTTATCAAGCAATCATTGATAAACTTTCTAGTTAATGAAAATGCAAACCAGAGAAGATCGTTAATTTATTCTACGATATAGGAACACTCATCGATACGACAACCAGCCCGGCCGTAACTGGATTGACATAACCATCAGTGTCCCATGGAAGCAATAAACTTGGAGAAAATGAAGAAATATCATTAAATCGTTATTCAACGAATATACGTTGTATTGTAGTCGGTATTCTGGACATATGTTCAATTTGCAAACTACGTATAATAGCACTTCTCAAAATGTAAAATTGTTATGAAATAAAGAAGTATAATGCTGGGGCGTTTTAATTACTCCATGAAATGCATGAGTAATGATAAATTATTATTAGATGCCATACGATATTCCTGCATGAACCTCTTCAACTGCCATAACAGACGTTCAAATAGCCCTGTACGAATGAACTAGGTAAACAAACTGCCTATCATCTCAATCTAAACAATAGGCACGGATTCAAATATTCCAGCACTACCACCATTTTGTCGCCACGCCCTCTACATATGGTAATGAATGTTAGACATTCTAAGATATAGGAATTGTTACTTATGTATAAACATATTTAGACTGCGACAAATTGTGGGCGTAACGACAAATCGAGTAGGAGAATTTGAATCCTACCTTCAATTATCCAGCGCAGTCTCCGAACTATTCTATCTGCTTCGCACCCATCTCAAGACTCTCGTATTCACCACCTGTGGGTTTAAATACCCTATGACTTCAACTGTCACATGTGCATAGCTCTTAGCACATAAAGGTTCTATCAGGCCAATATATCTAAGCTACTTTACAGTTTATTACATTTGGTGTGGTAGTCACTATAGCTATGCTGCATTTGTACGGTTCTTTGACCGTACTACTACACATGGTGTAGTAGCCTTATTTATTATTTCTTCTTCTCAATGGTACCACTAAGATATCAATCCGATGATGGCTTTCGCCTTATTTCTATTCTTGTTAGCTCAACATTTGTATGTCAGCCATGCACTCAATCCTGAAGCACAGGAACTGAATGCTTTTACCTGTAAACTGATACGCACGCATACATGGTAAGCTATACCTGGAGTCCTGGCACATCGGAACCTCCTTAATTTGCATATCAATGAACAGAACATTGTAATTTTGGGGTTACCTTGCTCATACAAGAAACCCAGTCTCCATTACACGCCAGCACAAGTACCAGCAAGAGACTGCCTTAATAAGCAAGCTAATAATGACGATTTATAATACCACACCAAATTTAGGTGACTAAAGACCAACACTTAAGCTCACCAAGGCAAGCATGACTTTATGATTATTTCAATAGTTTTATTTTGTCCTTTTACTAGTCATCGCTTAACTAAATACTTAGATCAGTATAGCTACGCTAGATAGCCTTAAGTTCAACCATGTAGTCTTACGTCGGCACAATCTAGATATGACAATAAATAAAGGTAATTATCACACACAATATACAAGTTGTCTTGGAACACTAAAGATAATCTATAGAACGATTACGCTGCTAAGATCTAAATACACTTAGCTCTCAATGCGGCGTAGCTCCAACTCGTCGGGCAGCAAGACGTTACTAGTTGTACCCTTGCCAGTAGTCGACCATCGAATGAGGCCTTTCCAACGGAATTAATCGCTTAAATACGCGAGACTACAGTTCTCCCTCTACCCTCAAGTAGTAAACTTGCCAGAGTAAATAATCTCTTAAGGTGCCAGTACACGCCCCGATCATGGGTTACAAAGTTCGCGATACAGTTCGCGACACCTTTAAGAGAAAATAACTCTAATAACGTGATGCTTTTTCAATAGAAGGTAAGCGTCCCAGTGCTCGACGCTAAGCCAATAAAAACTTGGCACTTAAAATCCTACGTCATACGAACAGAGGATAACGGGATTTTTTTTATACCAGGTCGCTGTGAAACAAGCGTAGGGCCTGATGATGGTAAGCGGTCACCGCAGCCTATATTGTATAAGGCTATATATACGCTATACTTGTATTAAGGCTGGTTTAGACAGGGTCAGTGTCTGACTTCAAATTCGAGACAAGTCAGCACTAAAACCTCCCACCGCTGTACTGACTTCAAATCAATTTACATTGTTCTCTCGAATTTGAAGTCAGTCATTGACCCTGTCTAAACCTTCTTTTATACCTGGGAAAATACATTTACGCATCCCGCTTAGCCGGGGAACTAGTATGTATGACGGACTCCCGGAAACTACCGTCTAAAACAACCAGGCTATGCCCGTCACGCAGCATAAGTGGCGGTGACACGGGATCGCCAAGGCACACAACTACGAACACAACCTGCTGCAACAGCCGAAGCTGATCCCTCTCTGCCTTACTGCTGAGGCCAGCACCTCCCACCACACACTTCCCGACCAAAGGACCTTCACGCCGGGAGAGAGTGAAAAACTCCGGATTCACCCCCTCAGGTCCCCTTGTAACTTTTTATAGAGGTTTTCTCCCTCGCAACCACCACCCGGCCCCGGCCTGACGATGACAGCCTCCGCTCCCGGCTATAGCGGCCCTCTGTCTTAGTCAGGGTTACGGGTCCGTATAGCTATTTAAACAGGCATACGGCATGGCCTGCCCCTTTCGCCGCACCTGGGGTGTCTTGCAACTCCCTGATGCGGAACCCCCCACCCCCCGCGTTGGTCGCATCTGGAGTGTCCTCCGTTAAAACAGACGAACACCCAGAGCAACCCTGTCTCCGGGTTGTTGGCAGCACCGGTAAGCGATCCCTCCGAAGATAAATCACTTACCTTTGCCTCCAGGGCGCACCGGCGCCAGAACCCTTCCCCTTCCCCTAGACCCACGAGGGTCCACAGGAACTGAAAGAGCCCAGACACTCGTGGAGGCTACCCGACTAGCGCCCCACCCTGCCTAAACCTGGCTTAAGATATAAGCAGTGAGGTTGGGACAGGTTGTGAATAATAGCTTAGTTGCTGCGGAGATGATAATGTATTCGCAGATTCGCAATTTATTTTCAAAATATTACCTTTTTATTAGTTGTAGTTTCGACTCTTTTATGTGTACATTTAAGGTTCAATATCGGTATTTGGTGGATTATTCGATACGATATAAAATCAGTCACATCTAACGCATGATTCTAGTCTATGACAATAACTGTACGGTCTTAAGATATATTTTGAGCAAATTAGTAACGAGTATTGTAACGAAAAGTCCATAGATGTTTGCCGTTTCACATCGGCCTTTATGATTCCTTTGAACCTCGAGAGGACGGCTTTGAGGCTGTGTTGCGGAAAAAGATGGCATCGCTCTTAACCAGAACACGTGGCAGCTGAAACAGCCTCCTGAGGCGTGTGTCCGTAATGCAGGTGCTCAGTAATGCAGTGTATTTTAATATTATTATTTTATTTATTCCTATTGGTTCGAGTCAATCCTAAACGCTCGTCAGAAGAGGGCCAAGGCAGCGGCTAAACGATACATTAAAAAACACTCACACTAAGAGGGCGCAGTACGTTTGGTTCTCCATACAAACGTATTTATGCTCTCATTTTAAAACGCCATGCTAGAATAACATGAAACTTTGTATACACAATGGGATCCAGCTTGTCTAGGGCGGAAATTAGTTTCTGTTGCTTGAAATTATAATGGCGAAAAAATACAGCGATTATTAAAGTTTTCATACAAGCCGTATAAAACTCAAAAAACCGCTGTATCTTTTTTCTTTTTTAATTTCTAGCAACAGAAACTAATTTCCGACCTAGGTATGCCGATCCCATTGTGTATACAAAGTTTCATGTTATTCTAGCATGGCGTTTTAAAATGAGAGCCTAAATACGTTTGTATGGAGAACCGATCCACACCGATCGTACTGCGCCGTCTTAACTAAAACTATCTCTTTTTAGAGCCTACTGTACTACACAGGCAGCGTGTTGGGAAGATTATACGTATAAACGGTACAGCGCTCTGCGCGTGCATTATAATAACGCGTTCAGGGTGCTGATGGGGCTGCCCAGATTCTGTAGCGCATCAGGGATGTTTGTGGAAGCGCGGGTAGACTGCTTCTACAACTACTGTGCGCAAGCGAGCCACATCCCTGGTGCGCAGAGGGCGGGCTAGCTCCAACAGCATCCTGAGTATGATACTCGTGGCGGACAGGATTGATGGCCTGTACTTGTACAACTGATGCATGTTGCATGCACGCAGGAACAAGTAGGAAATAATAATAATGTATTTTACTAAGGACCGGTAATTGTGGAAGTCTTTGGGGGAGGCCTTTGTCCAGCAGTGGACGTCTTTCGGCTGACATGATGATGATGATAACAATTATTACTAAATAGCACCATGGTCCAAGTTAGTCGTAAATAAAATAATTTATTATTGACCGTGCAGTCCACGCTCAAATCGGTGTCACATTCAAACTCGCAGGGGCCCCGATGCGCGACGTCTGTCCCGTTACTAAGCTCAATCTGACGGTGCCTTCAGCATATCAAGTAAGTAGGTAGTACCTCCAATTTTCTTAACATCATTTTGTTACACCAAACAGCCTGCTTCAAAGGAAACAAAAGTCTCAACTCCGCAAGTCACACACGAAACTTTCCTCAAAAACTCCTACAAACAACAAGGGAACTTTAAATGAAATTACTCTTGAAACTCGGGAAGCTGAGATGAAATTTTCTAACGGAATAATTTTCCGGTATTCGAAACGTATCTTTATATGGAGTGCGTGAAAATGTTAAATTGTTCTTTTAGAGACTGATCGGCTGGGTAGCCAGTTTCAGATACAAACATTGACTGTCCTTTTTCTCTTGCTAACTAAAATGAAATAAAAACATTTATTTATCAAAGGGTATTCGTAATTATTCCTATTCTTGGCAAATTTCAGAAGCGTGATGCAAAAAGATAATCACAAGATTTGTAATTGTATCTTGCAATATATCTTGCCAAGATAAAAAAAAAATATATTGGGGGACAATCTTACACAAATCGACCTAGTCCCACACTAAGCAAAGCTTATACTATGGGTACTAGACGACGATATACATACTTATATAGATAAATACATACTTAAATACATAGAAAACATCCAAGACCCAAGAACAAATATCCGTGAAAAATGCACAAATAAATGCCCTGGCCGGGATTCGAACTCGAGACCTCTAGCTTCGGAGGCAGAGTTACTACCAACTAGGCTAAGCAGGTCGTCAACACAACAAGCAACATTATCACAACATTTTTTGAGCAGCTGAAAGTTTGTCTCAGATTAATTGGATTTGAAATAAACTGACATGTGCACTAAGTATTAACGTATTAGCTTTATACCATAATGATTAATTGTTATAACGTACCAACGTTAAATTTCTACCTCAATATAAATAAAATAAATATTGGGGGACCATCTTACACAAACGACCTAGTCCCACACTAAGCAAAACTGGGTACTAGACGACGATATACATACTTATTTATATAAAACATAGGAAACATCGAAGAATCAGGAACAATACTTGCGATAAATGCAAAAATAATGCCCTGACCGGGATTCGAACCCAAGACACCTACCTGGCTTCGTAGACAGGGTCACTACCAACTAAGCCAAAGTGGTCGTCGTGGTGGATATGCCTTTGCTATTCCGCTAAAGAACGTGTAGGTCTACTCTACAGGGTCTACTGGTGATAATGCAAACCAATACGCTAGTTAAAATAGACTCCAGAAATGTGAAATACTGGCTCAAGTAGCAATTCGGTAACTAATATTAAAAATGTATGTTTTGTGTTTTCTTTAGGATATTTTATTTATACATACACACAATAAATATCAAAAATACTTGCAGTTAAGAGCCAAAAAACGACAATTTTTTTCTACTCCTAACATGTGCTTCTAATATTTGCTTATAGTCAGTCTGTTTGTGACCACAAAATATATGACGTCACAGGCAGCTCTCCTGATAACGACCCCACTCCAGAAAATGTCCCAGGTTATTTGAAAAAGAGCTTAACTCACCAAGATACAGAGAGGGATATAACTTTATGTCACTAGCGACCGAAATGTGCTGGTGGAGAGAGAATTAGACATGTTTGGTTCTGCGTATAAACGTTGTGTGCATTTAATGGATTATAATGGATCATAGAATTTCGTGATTACTAGCAATTAACAGCTTAATAAATACGATGGTGCTTCAAGTAAAAAAGTAAAAGTAGTTTATTCTTCAAATTAGGCATATTACATGCACCAATGAACGTCAATAAACTACCACCGGTTCGTAAAAATATACCTCTGCCACGCGAAGAACCGGCGTAAGAAACTCGGCGAGGTGTCATTTTTTCAAAACAATATACATTGTATAGTTAAATATAAAATTACAGTGTCAGCTACTACAAAATAACTTAAATAACAATGCTACAGTAGAAAATATATTTTCGCGATAGATTACCCGTGCAGGACGCTATCACTGCCAAACATCCATGATGTAATCGTTTATCTTATAATATGCACGTGGCTGTCAAGCGGCGGTCGAGGGTTCGATTCCCAGCTCGAACTAAAGAGCTTTTTTGAACTTACTGGTACGTATGGAATATCATTTGATTTACTGTTAACTTTTTTTATATACCTCGTCGGTGGCAAACAAGCGTACGGCCCGTCTGATGGTAAGCGGTCACCGCATCCTTAGGACGCCTGTAACTCCAGGGGTGTCACATGCGCGTTGCCAGACACTTAAAAAAATCTAATAGTCCCTCTAGAAAACATACCATACACATACATAAAAAAAATTACACACCATTAAGGATGATTCCCTCTAGACCGTTCCGTATCCGGGACGGGCCGAGATCAGGGGGTCTACTCCGAAATTAGAAATCCGAACTTCGTATGGTGCTCTCCCTTTCACTCTCCTGTCATACACTATATGCGTGAAAGGGACGGTACCATACGAAGTTCGGATTTCGAATTTCGGAGTAGAACCCCAGGCTGCTTCGGAGCCTCGGCCATATTAGCTAGGTCGGCCGTCAAACGTTTGCGTTGAAAAACCAGCCTGAGGGCATACTCCGAACACCGAAAATCGAACTTGTCGTTCCGTCCCTTTCACTTCGCGTTACACACTATATGACGGAAAGGGACGGCACGAGACGAAGTTCGATTTTCGAAGTTCGGAGTAGTCCCTCAGGACGGGACGCTTCCGAACGTCAACGGGCCCAGGGGTTCTACTCCGAAATTCGAAATACGAACGTATGGTGCCGGCCCTTTCACTTTCCTGTCATACACTATATGAGACACGTCCTGCTGTCATAGAAAACGGGCCGGCCCGGACGCGGAACGGCCTACTTAGCGCAGGTTTTGTCTACTCACAAAATAAGGATACGCCACTATTTGTTCAAAAACAGGAATACAATATATCATACACATCATCACGAATCGTCAAATATAAAAACAGTTTAGGTATTCAAAAAACAACAACAAAAAGAAAAAAAAACAATACTGATATTAATACTGCTATATTCAATGAATCAACCAATCAATAGTACATTACTACAGAGGCCGGGACAAAAGGGGTTGCCGGCCGAAGACATATAGACGGCTGAGCGAAGCGAGGCCGGATAGGTCTAAGGCCGGCAGCCCCATATTTCCCGCCGAGGTATAGTGCTTTTCTCAAACATGCAATGAAATAAACAACAAAAAAATCAAAGTTTTATTTTTAATACGCATAGTGGCAGAATGTCATGATGCCTTTGCCACAAATTTATGTGGAATGGAAATTAAAAAAGAGGACTTTGCCGGCCTAGGCCTGCAACATTTGTATGAAATTGCATTAACGAGCTCTTGTCCTAGCCGCACCTGAAACGTCACACTTCGCAGCCTATTATAAGGAACATAACATCAATATTTCATTGCATGTTTGAGAAAAATAATTTATTTGTCGAACACAAGTACAGAGGGTGTTAATACAATCAACTGTGCTTTGCATTACACGTATACAAAGTTCTTTAAAATTTACTATTCAATATTAAAATTTCAAGGTTATACAGTTAATTAAAATGTCAATTAAATTATAAATTAATGAATAAATGTCATATTGTGTATACACATAAAAATATAACATGCCATAATTATTACATTAAATTTTTAATCAGCATCTATTAACGATCGAACTTATACAATTAAATTAAAAAAATGACAAATTGTGTATATAAAAAAAATATGCATCTAACGTGATTCTTAACAGGAAGGTATAAAATATTTCCGTGCTTATATGTCATCACGCAAAGCATCATCTAGATACTCTTTTACCGATATGCTTTTATAGATAAATATATTTAAAAGGGAGTTTGTCTTCTGTCAAATTTAGCACATGGAATATTGGTCCAGATCTCTCTACACATAAGTTTCAACTTCCCCTGTGAATGGGTTGGTTGGGGGTTGGTTGACAATAGCAGCTTCCAAGAAATTGTCTCCTTCGATGTTAAAGTCTGAAAAACATAAACCGCATTATCGTCGTGACAAACGATAACAAAAAAAACAAAAACATAAACCGCATTATCGTCGTGACAAACGATAACAAAAAAAAACAAAAACATAAACCGCATTATCGTCGTGACAAACGATAACAAAAAAAAACAAAAACATAAACCGCATTATCGTCGTGACAAACGATAACAAAAAAAACAAAAACATAAACCGCATTATCGTCGTGACAAACGATAACAAAAAAAACAAAAACATAAACCGCATTATCGTCGTGACAAACGATAACAAAAAAAAACAAAAACATAAACCGCATTATCGTCGTGACAAACGATAACAAAAAAAACAAAAACATAAACCGCATTATCGTCGTGACAAACGATAACAAAAAAAAACAAAAACATAAACCGCATTATCGTCGTGACAAACGATAACAAAAAAAAACAAAAACATAAACCGCATTATCGTCGTGACAAACGATAACAAAAAAAAAACAAAAACATAAACCGCATTATCGTCGTGACAAACGATAACAAAAAAAACAAAAACATAAACCGCATTATCGTCGTGACAAACGATAACAAAAAAAACAAAAACATAAACCGCATTATCGTCGTGACAAACGATAACAAAAAAAACAAAAACATAAACCGCATTATCGTCGTGACAAACGATAACAAAAAAAAACAAAAACATAAACCGCATTATCGTCGTGACAAACGATAACAAAAAAAAAACAAAAACATAAACCGCATTATCGTCGTGACAAACGATAACAAAAAAAACAAAAACATAAACCGCATTATCGTCGTGACAAACGATAACAAAAAAAACAAAAAAATAAACCGCATTATCGTCGTGACAAACGATAACAAAAAAAACAAAAACATAAACCGCATTATCGTCGTGACAAACGATAACAAAAAAAACAAAAACATAAACCGCATTATCGTCGTGACAAACGATAACAAAAAAAAAACAAAAACATAAACCGCATTATCGTCGTGACAAACGATAACAAAAAAAACAAAAACATAAACCGCATTATCGTCGTGACAAACGATAACAAAAAAAAAACAAAAACATAAACCGCATTATCGTCGTGACAAACGATAACAAAAAAAACAAAAACATAAACCGCATTATCGTCGTGACAAACGATAACAAAAAAAACAAAAACATAAACCGCATTATCGTCGTGACAAACGATAACAAAAAAAACAAAAACATAAACCGCATTATCGTCGTGACAAACGATAACAAAAAAAATAACACTTACGTACAGTTGTCCAACAAAGTCTTCTACTAGCTAATTTTCGATAAAGACAATCCGGCCTAGAGCATGTCGCGCCATGCTATTTATTTGTAATTTAAATCGAAACTTTTGATTATTTAATTGGACAAAGTCGGTTAGAACTTTCTCCACTATCTGTTTCCGCTCACTAAGGCCAATTTCCTGTTACGAGGTAAAAAGCGAAACAGATACGAGTAAAACGAAAAAACCCCGTGCCTTTAATGTTATATACATCATAGCATTTACTATTTCAAATTAATTCAATAAAATTAATTACATCAAAACTTATAAGTCCGTATGTCGGATGTCAGAGCGTTAGAATACAAACGCACCAAATTCATCAAAGTACGAGTAGGCTTCCGTAAGGTCCAAATTAAAAATCTTAACAGCGCAAAGTAGAATTTCAACGTTTAGCGCACAGCGCCATGCCATTTTACATAGTAGTTATTTAATTTTATTTACTTACTTAATGCTACATAATACACATTATTGTAACTGACTTTTTTAGTTGTCAAGAGCAGCATATTAAACTTGTTTTACCTAAAAGTCAAGTTTGTATGGGAAAAAAATATAGATATTATTTGTTTATTATAAAAATCAAATTTATTTATGTACAAAGAAAATATATACAAGAATACTTAATCACAATAATATAAATAAAATACCATGTAATGCTCATATTACTTTATTGTAAATAAATTGAAATTGAAAAATATAAATAAAATTAAAGCTAACTTCAATCTAAAACAGGCCCCTGAGGCATTTTACCGAGGATGCTGGCGGGATTTCCTCGCTGTATCGCAATGCTGATACGTTGCGTTGTGATGTTTATTTGATTTTAATAGACTACATTTTTTTTGTTCCAAGGAGCAACGATTAAAACTACTCTACGAACGAACGAACGAATTTAACTATTCTATTTATTCTATTATTTGGTATTTATTATTTATTTTATTATTTGTTTTATTCTATTTATTCGTTTATTTAATAAACGAATTTTTTTTTTCAGATGTATTATATAAACATTAATATACAGGAGACCAGCGTAATCGCTGTGCTACCCGCGGAGTAAAAGCAGACGTATACCTAATACGTATCCTAATGTAGTATCTATATACGTATACCTAATGTAGTATCTGTATTTGAAATATATTTCTACTCCTTTTTTATAAATGTGCCATAAACTGTAAGTTATGATTATGACAAGTTACTTGACTCTTAAAGAAAAAAAAAACATTGGCACGTATTTCTTTCTTTAAATGTTAATATGTCCCACTTTAGTATACATTTAATTTTCTAGACTATAACTTTAAACACGTTCTATCATAATGGCCATTTCACAGATAAGTGAGATTAGCTTAATAACGCAGACTGGCATTTTAACAAGTTGACATCTAGCGTGTCTGAAAAAGAAGACCACTGCCGAAAAGAAACACCGGAACAAACTCGACAGTCAGATAATACTTAAACTACGTAAAAAAGGTAAATCTGAATATGAATACAAAAACCGGTCAAGTGGGAGTCCGGATTGCGCACCGAGCTACAAAGAGCGCCATCCATCGGAGCATTATACACACTTACTTTACTTACAAATGTTTATTGAATAAAAAAATAATAATATAAATAAAATTATATTTATCCTGTAAACCTTATTTGGATATTCACTTTGTGTGATATTTTCTTTTTTTTTTCTTAGTAAACTTTGAAGGTAAGGTGGAGGGGTTTAATTAATCACACAATTTGTATGGGTAACTTTCATAACACAAAGGAATCAATCAAAATGTTGATATAAAAAGTTTAAGTATGTACTTATCTTGGAACCTATCTTGGAAACTTAGCTTTGCTTAGTTTGGAACTAGGTCGATTTGTGTAAGAGTGTCCCCCATTATTTATTTATTTTTATTTATTTATTTAAATAAGTCCTTTACTATGTAACAATTTTTGCAATTCACCCGTAAATGACTGTGGAAGAATGGGAGAGCTAATAATTCTGAGGCGATAACGAAGTCGCGGGTAAAAGCTAGTGATAACTAAAATTTTATCATTAGCAATTCAGTAGTCGCCTTAATAATAATAAGTTAAAATTTGGATATTTGTACGAAAAAAATCCGCCGTCGTGGGACCTTAAGGAAAACAAGCCTAGACACATCATCATCATCATCATCAGCCCACTGCAGTCCAATGCTGAACATAGGCCTCTCCCAAGGCGCGCCACAAAGTGCGGTCCTCTGCTTTACGCATCCAGTCGCTTCCCGCCCTCCGACATACGTCGTCTCGCCACCTGGCCGGCGGGCGACCCACACTACGCTTGCCGAGGCGCGGCCTCCACTCTAGGACACGCTTACACCAGCGGTTGTCAGTTCTACGACAGGTGTGACCAGCCCACTGCCACTTTAGTGTGCTAATTTTAAAAGCTATGTCGGTTACTTTAGTTCTCTGACGGATTCCTTCGTTCCGTATTTTATCCCTGAGAGAGACCCCAAGCATAGCTCTCTCCATAGCGTGCTGAGCTACTTTCAGTTTGTGGACTAGCCCCGCAGTCAGTGACCATGTCTAGACACATTTCATTATAATTATAACGGGTACCTCAGTCTTTAAGGATGAATATCGCTCAAAATGTTTCGATCCAACGCGTTTTTTTTTATCAAAATCAAAATCAAAATCAAATATTTATTCTGCAAATAGGCCACAAGGGCACTTTTACATGTCAAAGCATGAATTTATACAATTTAAAAAACTGACAATCTTACTTAATAATAATGATACAAAAAAAATATACTGATTGACAATTCAATGAAAATAAATTTACAAATATTAAGGACGTATTGAATACGATCTGTGTCCGAATAAACAAAAGGAATATAAAATTAATTTAATATCTCAGAGATGTATATGGTCTCTGAGCGTCCAAATATGATTAATAACAATGATTTCAAAGTGCTTAGAGATGTAAATGATCTCTAAGCGCTAAAATTAAAATAAGTAAACTTAATATTGTTAGAGCTGTATAAGGTCTCTAAGCGTCAATAATAATAAAAATAATCCAGAACAGGATCATGTCTCTCGTCAATCTACATACAATAAAATAACACTAGTATTAAGGTATTTACTATGCCCTTGCAAGCATGAACAGACCGGACTCCACAAACAGCACCCGATCACGAGTATGACGCGTATCTCAGCCATCGCCTCCCTCGACCATCTGTTAGGGAAGGTGGCGACCCGATCAACGATCATGGGTCATGTCAATGCCAAACCTGCCGACATCCCGTGCGCTCATATTTTCTATTTCAAATAGTCAGAGATATTTTAGTTAGGACATACCTTCTCCGCCATCCGGCAAAATGGCCGTCTTACAGTTCCCGAAATACATCAGTCTCCAAACTAAACAACAAAGCAAATAAGTTTAAAGAACACCAATTTAGGGTGAAAGTCTCTATATTTGATCTTTTGAGTTTTGAATGATTGAATGAATAAATTATATTATGAAATATTGAATTAATTGTTAAATGAAAGAATGATTGAATAAATAAATTATATTATGAAATATTGAATTAATTAATTAATGAAAGAAGGACTGAATTAATCTCGTTTATTCACTTTAATCATAAGTTTTACGTGCATAATATGTTAAAGAAGAAATAAGACTTTTATTTTGTTAAGATATGTATGTATATATATTCTTAAAAAATATTTATGATCCTACAAAAGTATTAGCTGTAGTAAATTTGGTGCGGTACAGATGAGGGATCCACCTTAAATAAGCGTTGGAGCCATGGTTAGTGAAATCAGTGAAATGGAAGGGAATGTGAAATAGTTTTGTGTGCCGAGTGCGACGCCTTGGGACTTCAAATGATATTAAATGGGTTAGGGTTATTATCAGGAGAATCCACTGATAATAATACTGATAATATGTTTTTTTTTTTAATCTGTCACATACATGGTCTTAATATCTTTCAGCATGCAGGCAAGCGTAAAAATATTTGATATAAATAAGCTAAAAGCTATTTTGAGATTATTAATTAATTTGATTGATAATTTGAACATGAAGATGTTGTGACAATAAATAACTAGATACGTAGGTCCATAGTTACTATACGACTTCAAATAGCAGTTGGCATATTCCATGGCACAGTAACTGGAGAATGTATACTGAGTTCCGTGGAGGGCATTAGCGCATATATAGCCCGTACTGAAAACAACCAAAATAAGTTTTTTTTGTGAATTCTAGACATTAAAATATCATGAATAGGGTAACATCTTCTGGGTGAGCCTGCTTCATCGTCGGCCTCATCTTTGCCCCCTGGCTGGATGCTGGCCAAGAGCAATCTCATTTTTAATAAAAAATAAATAAAAACAGAAATATTTATTTGCTTATATACAGTACAAAACACAATACTACAGACAGTATAAAAGATAATTAAAAAACTACAAAACCCGACTGCGTTTCTGTGTTAATTGGACTTTGGCGCCAAAAATCGTTATTTTTAATATATTTTAATATACCCAGTGTCACTCTCACAGTAAATACGAATTTAACGACACCTCTCAAGCTAAAATCCATTGAGACGTTCAGGCTGCAGAGCGTGCCAAACAATTATACATACATACATACATACTCTCGAAAACCATAACCCTCCTTCAGGCGCAGTCGGGTAATAAAAGGGTAGATTCTCACCTCCACCCGCGCCAAGCAGCCGAGCGAGCATGTCACGGGCAGCCACGATGTGCTTAGCGGGTTGCCAGAACGAGCGCTCATGTCATGATTAAGATGACTTCCAGACTTGGCGGGTTGCGAGCGATATGTGATAGGTATTTTATTCTTTGACGTGAGTTTACTGATGTGAGATTTCCTCACTGTGAAATACTGTGAGTATTACGTTTGCGCAGTACTAATACGATGCGCAGAAGCGGGGCAGTACTGCATTGTTATCGGTTAACACAGACAGCTGATAGTTTTCTCATGGCGTACCGCCGTCGCATCGTCAAATCAGAAGGCGCCTAAGAATCGCGTACCGGGTTGAAATATGCCGAGCGATGTTTGAAGACGTAATCTTTGGCCCCCAGCTAGATGCTGGCCAAGAGCAATCCCATTTTTAATTTAAAAAAAAACGTGAGTAGCCCGGTTCATGATAGCCCTGCTAATGCTGTGTATACAATGAGGGCTACTACAGTACAAAAAAATATCTAAGTAAATTAAAGTGAACCACCATAAATCATAAATTTGTACCATGTTAACTATAGCAAATCCTACCCATATAGTTTTGTAAGGGAGTCCCTCTGCCAAGGAACTATTCTGCAGTTTGGCAGAACTAAAAATGTGATACTAAGGGTTTTTAAATAATTAGTCGGCCTGTTTAGCCTAGTTGGTAGTGTCATTTCCTCCGAAGCTAGAGGTCCCGGGTTCGATTCCCGGTAAGGGCATTTGTATCTGTGGTGAGCAGAGACATTTGTTCCTGAGACTTGGACGTTTTCTATGTATTTAAGTATATATCTATTAAATATATCGTCGTCTAGTACCCATAACACAAGCCTTATTTAGCTTACTGTGGGAATAGTACGATTTGTGTAAAAAAAAATTATGTCCCCTAATATATATATTTTTTAATTATAATTATTATTGTGCTCACGGGTTGGCATCACTGTCGAATAAGGTCCCGTTGTCAAAGTTTGTTTATTTATTTTATTTAATACCACCAACTACCTACAACTCTTAGTTATGCTACCAACTGATAATACATCTAAATAAACATTATGTCTTAAGGTGGAACGTTTTCAAAATTTTTCATACAATTTTCGTTCGGACTACATTTCAATTCTAGCGATGTCACGGACTTGAAATTGTAATATTTAGATAATATACGACCCTCTGCTTCCGCAGTTTGAAAAACTAAGCGAAAAAACCACTAATAATTAAAATATAGCCGTTTCAAAATTCATCAATTTTCACTCGGAGCCTTGTATGTGTGAGTGAGTTTTATACTATCCGTGTAAAGAAAATGGCCGCGGCGAATGACAGGTCGTTGCAAAAAACCTTCAATAGATGGCGCAGATGTCAATTCCAAGCATCCAGGTTTCAACGTTAGATACAACTATAAGTAGTACTTATTAGCTTTATAGGTGGCGACACTGTTCGAAACACTCATTTTCTGAAGAAAGAGACGGCAGTATTTTTTATCGTGCTACGCTGTTCATTTTTGTAGTGACGTAACAGCCATGTCATTTGTTTTTTGATAGAACGAATTTCAAACTGCAAATAAATGTGAAACGAAGTTGGATACTTCATTGAGATTGCATTCTTAGGTGTAGGAAGGAACGGTCGGCCTCATAAGGGGCTGAACACCTTTGTACCTTGTCACTTTAACGTCATGTTTAAATTGTCATACTAAATGTCTAACGGCTGGAAGCGACAAAGTCCCAAATTGTCCAACTACTTAATGAGACCGCCTGTACTACTTACATACGTAAACTCACGCCTATATGCCCAAAAGGGGTAGGTAGAGCCCATGAAATAATATTTTTCAGTGCCACTTTTGGCTATTACAGATTTATTGGACGAAGAAAATGTGATATTGCAGTGACAGGTGGCTAGCCCATCGCCCATGATTGGAGTATGTGGATAATTATTGTTTTAATAGTGAAATATAAAAAAAATATGTATACCTATCAGGCACTCGCGATACAAAAACTTCGACGAAAATAATTAATGTTCGCATCAAAGTAAAGCAGCGTTATAGTTGTCATACAGTTTATTAGTATTATGTTGTTACCTTTTATTTGCCTTTTGGACGATTAAGAAAAAAACATAATTTTCCGAATTTTTAACTTATTAAAACATCTTTTATATTGTAATTTACTATTTGTTGTGATATTTTGATGATTTATTATCCATAGAATAGAATGGCACCATATTATACACGTATCAAATACTCGCTTTTTCTGAACGAATGTTTGTCAATGCTTTACTTTGATGCGAACATTTTTTCCGAAGTTTTTGGATGGCGAGTGTCTAATGAGTAGAAGATACCTAAGCTTATATTTCCATATAAACAGCTCTCACTACAAATCTGAATAAATTAATGAAGTGACTGTATATTTTTTTATAAATTCACCACTGTTTTACACTATTCTTCTTCTTCTGTATAAGGACCGCCTAGAGCGGTGTAAGCCTCCTCCAAAACTTTTCAGATTTCTCTGTTTTTTGCTGGTCTAGTCCAGCAAATCCAGCTACCTTCTTAATGTCATCACTCCATCGTGAGTGTGGTCTTCCCTTTCTTCGAGTGTGCTCCATGGGTTACCAGTTTGTTACGATTTTTATCTACCTTTCATCTGTCACTCTTTGCGTGTGCCCCGCCCATCTCCATTTGAGTCGGTGTGCCTGCCTGGCCACATTTGTGGTTCTGGTTATTTTTCTGTTTTTTTTTTTACCGACTTCAAGTTACTCCATAACTCCGTCATATCTTAACCGATTTTGAAAATTCTTTTTTTGATTGTAAGTATATATATCCATGTTGGTCCCGTTTTGTCAAAACGCAGTTCTGATGATGGATGGATCCATGAGCAATTGAGGGAACTCCTCAGATCTTAAAGGCAAACATATAGTGATTTTTGTGTTTCTATCAACAAATCGAGCATTTTCATACAAAAATCTGACATTTGATGAAGTGGAACTGCTAATGATGATCAGAACAGAACTCTTCAACGACGAAAAGTTCACGTTTGGCGATTTGTCCTTCTAGCTGTGTTTGTTAAGCAAGTTCTATTTTCACGATTATTTTTTGTCATGCTCGAGTTCTGATGATGGGATCCATTAGGAATCGAGGGAACTCCTCAAATGTGAAAGGCAGACAAATAGTGATTTTAGTATTTTCATGAACTAATCAAGCATTTTCATTCAAAAAAGTGACATTTGATGAAGTGGAACTGCTGATGATGATCAGAACGGAACTCTTCAACGACACGTAGTTCACGTTTGGCGATTTGTTCTCTTCGTTTTGTTTGTCAAGCAAGCTAGTTTTTCAAGACACATTTTTGTCAGGCTTGAGTTCTGATGGAGGATTCTATGAGGAATTGAGGGTACTTAGTCTTCCACCGTTATAAACATACTTATAGCCATTTTTTTATTTTATTGTATGGAATCTAAGAATGCACCATATAAGTATAATAATCTCTCACAACAAGATATGTGTAGGCTGTCTGTTCGTCGTTACTTTGGTTTTGTCTTCATTTACATGTAGTCCTACTTTTGTGCTTGTGACTGTAGCATCTTTTCTAATTCTTTGGGGTCTTCAGGCAGCAGCACAAGATCCCAGAGCAAGGTTCGAAAAACAAATTCTAAGACAGCTATAAACAATTTTTTGGGACAGTGGGTCCCCTTCTGTTACCCCTTTTTCCAACATCGTCCATTTTTATACTGGCTGTGCTTTTTCTGTATATTTCTTTTATTACGAGTATGTCTAAATAATGCTTGTTTAATCCTTGTGCTGATAGTGCTTCCCATATTGATTCATGAAATATAGTGTCGAATGCCTTGTAGTCGATAAAGCTGATGTAAAGTTTTGTAATATGTGTAATAATGTGTTGGTTCTTTCCTTTTTTTTGTGGATAGGGATACCTTAGAGCTTATAGTTATGCCTTTTTCTATTTCATTATACTGGGCTTGAACTGACTGGTTGCTGTTATGTTCATATTTCGTAAGTTGGGTTTATACTTTCCATAGTCTATGAATTTATTTTAAGTTTGGTTTTTTTGTATTTTGTTCTAACATATATCATTAATAATAATGTAAGAAACTTAGAACTAAATATAAATAAATAAAATTAACTAAATTACACTCTAAAACATCTCCCCCAAGTCTGTTCCCCGTGGAACTGTGCCCATAAGGCTGGCTGCATTCCCCCGTTGAATGGCGATGCCTATTGTTTGTCCGAGGAATGAGCCAGCCTTAGGGTAATGTGTGGTTTCGATTAGTCTTATTTTCAAACTTTTAAATAGTATATGGGCATCCTGAGTCCACGGCCCTAATGTCTCCACTGCAAAAGCCGCAAATATATGATTGTGCATTAGATCGGCATATTTGCGGCGTTTAAGGGCCCGAGCCGCTGCCGCCGCCCCGCCCCAGCCCTCAAAGATGTGGAGGCTAAATGAGACGGCGCTAGGGTGTCCACACAAGTGGCATCCCAAATAAGCGGTCGTCCCATTTGCCATGGGATGAGGGTCATTCCATCGGGCCTCTTGCCGTCGTCGCGTCCCAAACCGGGTGGTTCTTGATTTATTTGGCAAATTTCAAGTTGAATGTAGCTCGTACTAGCCGGTAATCACTGAGTAAAAAACTGCCTCAAAAACTAAGGCGGTTTTTCACATGTACATTTTCAACCGTCTCAGGACAGTTAGTTACTATGAAATCAATTTCATTTTTAGTTCCACTATCTGGTATTTTCCCATTTCCATCTCAGCTTGTGCGGTTTTTTGTACATTGTGTTTGTGATTTTTAATTTGTGGTACATACCTACAGAAATTGATAAATATTTTATTTCTTTTGTCATATCCATATAATTTCACAGGAAAATATTTTCATAACCTTTTGGCTATCCTATTTTTACATTCGTGTCTCTGATCATTCTAGTAGATTTTTTTCATATTTTTTTTGTGAGAAACATAAAAAGCTTTTATTTCATTTTCTCTTGCCCTCATTGTTGGTGCTTCGCTAACATACATTAGTGTTGGCACCAACACTCTTCTATGCACAGCCAGCCGCGCCTTTTCTGACACTTTCTGGCTGCTCCTAAAGGCGTGAAATACCCCATTCACTCGATTCCCAGCTATCACTCTCCTTTCAATATCTTTCTCATGCTTACCGTCTCTCCCGAACAAAATCCCCAAGTACACAAACTCATCCAGTTGCTCCAACCTCTCTCCATCTACCGCAATTACACAAACTGTAATACACTCATCTCTTTCAAATACCATCACTTTCGTCTTGCTTACATTCATTTTCATTCCTTTTCTCGCAAACAATCCGTGCATGCTAGTTGCCATCTTGCTGAGTGTATACTCATCTCTTTCAAATACCATCACTTTCGTCTTGCTTACATTCATTTTCATTCCTTTTCTCGCAAACAATCCGTGCATGCTAGTTGCCATCTTCTGTAGCTTCTCAGCCGACGACGCTAATAATATAACCCATTCACTTCCAACCCACATTCATCGTCTTTCAAATCTTGCAAACAACTGTCCAGAAAATAAATATAAAATTAAACAGCCACGGTGATTCTACACATCCCGGTCTAACACCCTTTTCGATGCTAAACCATTCAGTGTAGGACCCGTTTACTCTTGACGCAAGCAGTGGAATCCTCGTAGAGAGATTTCAGAGCTTGAACGAGATGGTCGCTCACTCTATACCCGGACAGTACCGAACCGACCAAAGTTCATTCCTCACCACTCTGTCATAGGACTTCTATCAACATGTGCAAGTACTTGTTTTAGAACAACCTTATAATACTATCGCATCAATTTTATGCTTTTTAATTCAAAGGGGGAATTATTGGCGCGAAAAACTTTAGTACGAAAGATTTTTGAAATATAACCACTTTTTCCGCCATTTGAACCTTTTATTTTTATTCGACAGATAAATTATTTATGAGAAAAATCTAAGTTATTTGCTTTCAACATGCCATAGACACTTTTGAGATGGAATCAAACGTGAATCAGCTATTAAAAAAACCGGCCAAGTGCGAGTCGGACTCCCGCACGAAGGGTTCCGTACCAACACATCCTAATCTACATTTAAAACCACTATACAATACATTTAATCAAAAAAGGTCGTATCTTCATAGGAAACTTACGGCACTTCGACCCTTTTGTTTGGGAAAGACAGTATTGCAGCAATAACTCAAAAACCGCTAAACCTCTCTTGGTCAAACCAATTTTCGTTGAAAGTATTTATTAATTTACACATTTTGATTGTATCAGAATTTTAACTTTCATAGTTTGGATATTAAAGGCCACACTTTTTACCACTTTGACAGCTAATATCTCGCCAACGACTGATCTATGTCATTTTTGAAGGCCTATCCATAGATACCCCACACGACTATGTGCATTTAAAAAAAAATTGACCGCCCATGTACATGAATGTACTTGATGTGGCAATAAATCCTTTTTTATTTATGTATGGGGAAATTTTGAAAAAATATTACTGGGGGGGCACCCCCAGTATAATATTTTTTTTAAATTTCACATCTTATTTCTATAGCGGTTCATAGCATACACCTTTCTACCAAATTTCATAATTGTAGTGCTCATAGTCTTCACGTAATTCGGCTGTGACATACGGACGGATAGACAGACAGACATGACGAATCCATAAGGGTTCCGTTTTTTGCCATTTGGCTACGGAACCCTAAAAAAAAATGGGCCCTTCAAATGAAGATGGTGGCTAACGCACACACGGCTCAAGGTCGGGAACATGGTTTTTTTTCATGACTTCATACGCTACCAATATAATTCAAAACTTTGTCATCTCCACCTTTTACGAGGAAATGTATGGAGGCGAATCCTCTCGGATTGGATCACTACACAAGAGAACCAAAGAGATTATTTACCAGTCTCCATAACAGATAAGACATACGAAAGAATTGTTGCTCAAAATGGCACGGAGACCTTTGTTCACTCAGCCAAGTAACTGCCCGCATAGAAATTAAAAACGACCGTAGGCCACGGCGTTCGTTGATTCACGAGCACCTTGGCTTTGTTGGTAGAGACCCTGTCTACGAAGCCGGAGGTCCCGGAACTCCCGGGTTCGAATCCCTGTCAAGGCATTATTTGTGCATTTATCAAGATATTGTTCCTGAGTCTTGGAGGTTTCCTATACGTAAGTATTTATCTAATTAAGTATGTCGTACCTATTTCGTCATTTAGTACCCATAGTACACAAAAACTTTGTTTAGTTTAGGACTAGGTCGATTTTTGTAAGATCGTTCCCCCATATTTTTTATTTTTGATATGTTACAGCTCTCATCATGTCAATCGAATACTTGGCGACCATTTTGGCCTAGTTGGTAGAATCCTGCCTACGAAGCCGGTGGTGACGGGTTCGAATCCCGTTCAGGGCATTTATTTGGGTGATGAAAACGATATAATCAATATGTTTTCCTGAGCCTCGGATATTTAAATGTATTTATTATGTATTAAATTCATGTATCAGATGTTTTTTAAATATATTATTTATTTGATAAATACAACAAACATAATTAAATATTGATCGTAAGATACGAAATTATAATACTAATAAAACATTACAAATAAAAACACAACCTAAAAATACTACCTATACCTAATGGCTAAGTGTATCACAAAAACTGGCCAATTCGAGTCGTTCACGAAGGGTTCCATACCATTATCTATAAAAACGGCAAAAAAAACAGCGTTTCATACATCTTTTACTAAGAATTAGAGACGATTTTTTACGATAACTCAAATGTCCCCTATAGTTTTCGTTGAAAGTCTTTAATAAGCTTTACTTTCACGATTTTTTTCATATTTTTGGACACAGTTCAAAAGTTAGAGGGGGGGACATTTTTTTTCTTTTGGAGTAATTATTTCCGTAAACATTCGCTTTATCAAAAAAAATGAAGACCTTATTCATTGTGAAAGACCTATCTAACAACACCCCACACCATAGAGTAGAAGCAAAAAAAAATTCATCACCACTCAAATAGGGGAGGTACGACGATACGACGTTGTCAGTTTTATGGATTTAAATATCCATACCAAATTGCTTTCTAGCACTAACTATCACAAAGCAAAGCCTCGGACAGACAGACGGACAAACAGATATACAAACAGACATGGCGAAACTATAAGGGTTCCTATAGTTGACTACGGAACCCTAAAAATATGTAGCAGGTATTTTCTAAATATTTCATTCAGTGTCATCTTCATCATCATTAAGCATGCATTTTGGTAATATTTCAATAAATATATAACGACACTCTTCACTCGGCACAGAAATCGACCTAGTCCCAAAATAAGTAAGTAAAACTTGTGCTATGGGCATTATAATAGACGTCGGTATATCTACATATTATACATGCAGAACCAACATGGCAACGTCGCGTCATATGTACCTAGTGCAAGCTGGCAGCGACGCACGAATTCATTCAATAATTTTGGATGGTATAATATGCAACCCCGTCTCAACCCATTATTGGACTTCGAATTTTAAAAGTTGACGCTTCTCGAGAAGAGTCCCATTCTGTCAACTGATCTATTTATCTCTTTCTAGGTCAGGCATTTTGAAGAAGTTTCATATCAATTTTTAAGACTGGCCACTAGTAAATTAAAAACAACGAACAAGATTGCTATTCACAATGCTTACCACAATCCCTACAAGCGAACTGATTTTACGTGTCTAGCTATTATTGTTAAGAATGTTGGGATCAAATAGTTTCAGGGTTGAGTTCACAGGTGAATACAAAACATTTTGTGAACCAATAGTATATTTTACCTTACAATACATGCATGTCCATGTAGTGGCTTTGTACGGATATTTATTTCTTTGCTTTGATTTGTCTGCTGAAATTGGATAAAATGTTTGTACACTATTTATTAATTGTATGACTCAAAACGCCATACTTCGTACACTTACTCGTATCTATACAGATATACGAGTACTTGTCTATATTTCAGTAGTAGAGCATGTAGAGGATTTTTAAAGATCATAAACATATGTTTAGTATCTTACTCGATTGTACCATACAAGGAATTGAATGGATAAAAATAAAATAAAAACTCATAGCGATAAATTAGATTCAATTTTTGTTACAAATTTGCCTAAGTCAAGTCATAAGAATTTACATCACTGTCTCAAAATAATATAAAAAATCAAAATCTTTAAAGCATAACCATGTAAGAATAGCGAGGTAATACTTCCTGTAAGTTCCTATAACTTGGCTTTCTATTTTATTTTTAACATCACAGCTGTTGGATCTCCAAATAAAATAAAGAAATAAATAATGCTGCCAATGTCTTTGTTACGATGACGCGGGGCTTAGTTTTTATAGTTTCTATTTTGTACTATTATTTCATATTTTATAAAATTAAGGTTTCTAAACGTAATTGATATTGTTTACGTGAAATAAATTAACTATAGCATTAAATACACCCATCACAAAAATAATAAAAGCACTTCGAAGAAAAATAAAAACACAAAAAGATGATGGTTCCCAAGGATCGAACGCGAGTATGACTCTAGCGTTACACTGTGATAAAAGTGAAAGAGAGTTCCACAAGACCACCGTATGTCATCTCACAGGATCGAAAACATCGTTCTATTTATTCCGGTTTTTTTACATATGTCGTAGTTCTCTTGTTTCGCACTAGAAGCTACTTCCTTGATTTATTATTGCGCCCTCTATTTTCAACTTTGTATAATGTTTGACAGTAAGTGACTTTCCCACTGACATTAGGTACGCATGTGTGCGTGAATGCAAGAAATTGCAATATTTTGCATTCGTTCACAATACACGTTTAAAATAAACACTGTTTAGTGCAGATAGATTGCGATTCATACGTAGGATTTTTTGCTTCTTCCGCAGTTTGAAAATCATCAAATGTAATATAGTGATTTTGCGGAAAATTATGAAAAACCACCAAATGGTCTCAGTGCCGCCATCTATTAGCAGAACTTCGGCAGGAATCCGTGACGTTCCGCCTTAAGAGAGCGCAGTACGTGGCAGTACGCTCGGTTCTCCATACAAACGTATTTATGCTCTTATTTTAAAACGCCATGCTAGAATAACATGAAACTTTGTAGACACATTGGGATCCGGCATTTCTAGGTCGGAAATTAGTTTCAGTTGCTAGAAATGGTAAAAGAAAAAAAATACAGTGGTTTCTTGAGGTTTTTACGGCTTGTATGAAAACCTTAATAATCGTTGTATTTTTTCTCCATTATAATTTCAAGCAACAGAAACTAATTTCCGACCTAGATATGTTGGATCCCATTGTGTATATAAAGGTTCATGTTATTCTAGCATGGCGTTTTAAAATGAGAGGGTAAATACGTTTGTATGGAGAACCGAACGTACTGCGCACTCTTAAGAGTCCGCAGTAAGCTCGGTTCTCCATACAATACTGGAATAATTTGAAACTTTGTATACACAGTGGGATCCGGTATATCTCGGTCGGAAACTAGTTTATGTTGCTTGATGGAGATGGAAATGGAGAAAAAATCCAGCGATTATAAAGGTTTTCATACAAGACCTAAAAATTCAAAAACTCGCTGTATATTTTATTTTCCAATTTCTAGCAACATAAACTAATTTCTGATCTAGATATGGCGGATCCTCTTGTGTATACAAAGTCTCACGTTATTTCAGCATGGCGTTTTAAAATGAGAACGAAACTACCTTTGTAATGTATGGAGAATCGAGTTCGGTCGAGCCTACGCTACGGGGGAATCTTAAATACAAAAATCTAAGATGTTTAGCCACTTATAGGCGACCACAGCTCACACTTGTGTGGAACAAAGGAGTTAGTATAACATATAAAATTTATGAATTAGGCCATATTCGACCGAACAGGAATAAGAATTCAAACCGCTGTCAGCCGCCAGATTTGTACTGACCAATCCCTGAGTTAATTTCATTTCTGATCAGAAATCGTATCTACTTGGGTACAAAAAATTGTAATATAGAATGTTCAAGTGCATGCAGGATATAACTTTTTGATTTAAATATGCAGTTTTAGAAAAGAAAAGAAAAGAAAAGATAAGAACGATATAAAGAAAAGAAAATTAATAATTTATTCGTGACAAAATACATTTAATTAACATGAAACAGACACCGATGCATAATTTGTCACGAAATGGTCACAACTCAGCGTGATGCTGGCAGAGCCAGCGCTGATCTTCCGTTACGAACATTTTAGCGAATTGTAACTGTTTTTTTTACTAAATGTATTAATAATAAAAAAAAAACAGAGCATGAACAATATTAGTGACTAGACTCCAGTGATATAAAAATAGTTTTTAGTTGTTTTTATCCTTTGGAAATTTGTGTTCTCCTTTTTTCGATCAAGGCGGGGCTGGCATGCTCGATATTTTCAATCATATTTAACAAGTGCCTTAAAACCGTACAGTAAAAATATCGAGCATGCCTCTGTTGCGCAGCCCCGCCTTGTTCGAAAATAAGAGAACTTAATTCTCCGAAGGATAAAACTGTTTATTGACCCATAAATCATATTTGCCATATTTAAGCAATTGCAAAATACTCACACACTACTCACAGCATCTCTTTGACCTAATATTATTTGTTAAAAAGAACATCTCACAGTTTTCGACCGTGGATATACCTGGCAAACAGCTACGATCCACTGGACGCCTACGAACAGTCCCTCGTCGCATGGCGCTTTCAAGAAAAAATCCTCGTGTCATAGGTCCCACTTACTATGAGCATTTGCCTGCCGACTTAAAACACGAACAATGTGACGAAACATTTAGGCGCAAACTGAACAATCTTTTGTTGAAAAATCCTCTGTATTCCGTAAACGAGTACATGGAAATAAAATTTTAATTATTATTATTATTGCTAACTGATATTTTATTTAATTCTTATTGCTTATTGACATTTCATTTTTATTTAATGACGATCTTTATTGGGAGATATTATTCACTTTTACATCTTATTATTTTTGTGTGTTGAAAATTCTAATGACATCGATCGATACTCTCTATTGATTTTCTTGTTTTGTTTAATTTTAATGTGAACTGACGATCCTTATTGGGAGATACAATACGATATTGCTTGTTGACACGTTTTCTTTTAATTACTATTATTTAATTGACGATCATGATGTAAATTCCGATAACTTTGACACTAAGCAAAATTATATTGTAATTTTATCATGAAATAAATAAATCTAAATCTAAATCTAAATCTCACCACATTATTCAAATTAGAAATAAACCGGCGTAGTCCGCCAACAAAGAGATACTATTTCGGAGACTCACGCTACATTAGCGCATCTATATAAAAATATCAAGTATACATCCACCACCACCACCATATCAGCCCTAGGACGTCCACTGCTGGACATAGGCCTCCCCCAATTTCATGAGGGGTAAATGCCATAATCGCCACGCCACGCCACGCTTCAAGTATACATATCTATATGTATATGTAAATGTAGTATTGGTACCATAAGCGAACTACTTTACTACTCATCAGTATATAAACCCCTGAGGTTTCCGCTGCTGAATCAATGTACCAAATGTTGTATCATACATTTTACCCAAAAATAAAAAATTAAATCTATCGGCGAATTCATACGCGATAGCCCCCATTGTACACGCTTGGAATAATTATGGTCTGATGATAAAAGTAACAAGAATTAACACTTACTCATACGCTCGCATGCACATCCTGATCCATAAGTCACAGTGGTCATATATCGATCTAGGGTCGACATACAAAAAATGCAGGGGCAGCAATGTTGCAGTGACAGGTGTAGATCCACGTGGAAAATACACAGTGGGATATGCTTGAGAAGCCTGCTGCTGCTGTAACCTGAAAACGGACACCGTTTTGAATTAGCATCATTATAACAGCTGAAGGATGTACACTCCAGGACATTTGCCTCACCCAAAGAGACACAATGACCGGTCCTGCGCCACCCGCATCTTTTCCAGGTTGTCAGCTCACCTTGGAAACCACGCTACGCCTTCCGGTACGTGGTCGCCACTCGAGAACCTTTTTCCACCCCAACGGCCATCTACGTGCGCTGCCCCACCTACCTGCCACTTAAGTTTAGTAATTCGGCTATATCGGTTACTCTGGTTTTACTGCGAATGGCCTAATTACTGATGGGATCACGCAAGTCCCAGCATAGCCCGCTTCACTCTTTGGGTGACTTTAGCAGGTTTTGCAGCTTTGAATACCCTGAGTTAAAGATAACTTACAAATCATTTATTTGTCCAACATACCTCGACCTGTTTAGTCTAGTTGGTAGTGACATTGCTAGAGGTCCCGGGTTCGAATCCCAGTAAGGGCATTTGTTTCTGTGGTAAGCAGAAACATTTTGTTCCTGAGACTTGGATGTTTTCTATGTATTTAAGTATTTATATATTAAATATATCGTCGTCTAGTACCTATAACACAGCACACACGCACAGGCGCGAATGTAGAGAAATGTAAGAGGAGAGGTAAGCCACAGAAAAAGTGGATGGGTTGCGTGAGAGACGATATGAAGAAGAGGGATGTGAGTGAAGAGATGACGAGCGATAGAGAGGTTTGGAAGAAAAAACATGCAGCGCCGTTCACAAACAAAGAGCACGCGAATTATGATACAAGTTTATTGGCACATTTGATTCACTTTTGTGTTGAATACAGAATACAGATTTAATGGTAAAATAAGCATTTCACAAGTCACGGTTAAGTAGGATAATTACACAAATGATCCGGAACATGAAACATGTCATATTACAAATACAAATAATCAGTCGTTCTGTAGCGTTCTGTCTAATGCTACAAGAAACTAATAGTTATAAGCTGTATGGCACCGAATCGTCAGTAATCGTAAGCGGTGATCGTAAAAATCTGATTTTACCTATTGAAAGTTTAACAAGTTTCCATGGGATGACAAGTGCCCACACAATATACGTTGATCAGCGGGGACACTGAAAATCAGCGCCGCGGCTTGCCGTGGCATTATGCTGAGTGGGGTCCTTTTTAGCGTTATTTCTTTATGTTATCTGTTGTGATGTATGTTCTTATGTATATGCTAAATAAATGTATTTTCTCTCTTCTTTCTTTCAGTCTGTGATCGTAAGTAGTAGTGGTGTTATCATGGCTGAAACAGTCTTCTGTACGGTAGACCCGTGTTGGGCTGCTTTAAATATTAGCCAGATTATATGTATTGAACTGTGCTCACCTCTCTAAATCACGCCAAAGATCACGCCCGTGTTCCTGTTCGATATTGGTTCTCTGGCGGCGAGCATTGATCTCCTGTTAACAGTTAACAAATATTGTAACCGCGGGTCAATCCTAAATCCGAAAGTATTATTTTTGTTGTTTATATTTGTGAGCCAATTGCAACGTCCTTCTCTCTTGCTCACTCACGCACCTCTCGCTCGCTCGTTACCTGCGTTGGGGCCCTTAGACCCTTCACCATTCGAACGGTACGCGTCTACGCCAGTGCAAGTGCATAGTTCTAATTTTTCTCTGTGTAACTCATTTAGATTACAACCTGTCTTGTAACAATTGTGACTTTAATTAAACACTCTTAAGAGTGCGCAGTACGTTCGGTTCTCCATACAAACGTCTTTACGCTCTCATTTCAAAACGCCGTGCTAGAATAACATGAAACTTTGTAGACACAATGGGATCCGGCATATCTAGGTCAGAAATTAGTTTCTGTTGCTTGAAATGGTTTTCATACAAGCCGTAAAAACTGAAAAAACCGCTGTATTTTTTTTCTTTTACATTTTCTAGCAACAGAAACTAATTTTCGACCTAGATATGCCGGATCTCATTGTGTATACAAAGTCTCATGTTATTCTAGCGTGGCGTTTTAAAATGAGAGCATGAATACGTTTATATGGAGAACCGAGCGTACTGCCACGTACTGCGCCCTCTTAAGGAAGAAGGTGATCTTATCATTCATTTCACCTCTTACAAATGGCGCCCAACGTGGGGCCCGAACCCACGACGCTGAGATTAACTTACTGCATATTGGATTATTGGAACACCCGTTTCAAAAAAAAAGGACGAGATCTGAAATTTGGCATGGATATATTAATCAATAAATCTAACAGCAATCTGGCAAAATAAAATCTAAAAAAATTAGGCTTCCTCCTCTACACTCGTACAGTGGGAATGGTTTTTTTTGGCTTCAACCCTATCTTGTGGTGTGTTTTCGAAAACAATAAAATTAAAAGAAAAAAAAGCCCCCCCCCCCTCTATAAAATAATCGGCCAAGAGCATGTTGGGCCATGTTTTTACTTTCATGATAATTGCATTATGTTTTTGGACCTATAGTTCAAAAGTTAGAGGGGAGTGGGGGCACAATTTTTCTATCTTTTGGAGTGAATATTTCGACAGACGGACATGGCGAAACCCTAAAAAGGAAAGAGAATGAATAGGCATCTTCTGGATAAGCTCGCACCATCGTCGGCCTCATCATTGCCCCCTGGCTAGATGCTGGCCATTTTAATTTAAAAAAAAGTAAAACTTCATAAAGACTTTTAATGAAAACTATAGCAGACATGATCAGTTAAGCTATATTTGAGTTATCGTAAAAAGTCTTCCCTTCTCAGTAAAAGACGTATAAAACGCTAAGAAGGTAAGTATTCATTCCCTTTTGCTTGTTACTGATTTAATAAAATTAGGTTTATTAGGTTTACGGAACCCTGTACTGAGCTGAGTGAGCATGGCCCAACATGCTCTTGGTCTATTTTTTTAATACCACGTCGGTGGCAAACAATCAGATGGCCCATCTGATGGTAAGCGGTCACCTCTCATGACTTGGCGTTGGCACTAGTTTTAAATAAATTTTAAGAAAAAAAAACCAACTTCAATGAGGGAGGCCGGAAAAAGATTATTATACTTAGATGGTCCACTCTTAGATAGATATACAATAAAATAAAAATGGCTATAATGTATGTTTATAATGGTAGAAGACTAAGTACCCTCAATTCCTCATGGAATCATGAAAAAAACCTTGCTTTCTTGACAAACAAAACGAAGAGAACAAATCGCCAAACGTGAGCTACGCGTCGTTGAAGAGTTCCGTTCTGATCATCATCAGCAGTTCCACTTCATCAAATGTCACTTTTATGAATGAAAATGCTTGAATAATAATAATAATAAAGGTTCTTTATTTACAGGTATAAACCCATCACAAAATCAGATTACATTAAAGTGTATAAAATAAGTGTATAAAGTAAGTGTATAAAAAAAAATAAAAAAAATACAATAAGTTAAATTAAATTAAAATTAAATAATAACCTAATCCTAATTAGGCAGTCACAGATAGAAAGTAGCTACTTCCTGTTCCTTTCGCGATGGACGGAAATCCAATACTTATATATGGGATTGTCCAAACACCCAGACAGCTCACGGAGGATACTGTTGTCAGACATTCGAAGGCGGTTCCAAAAAGACGCTACGCGGGACCGTATGATGGCAAAAAAGTCGGGGACTTTGGCCTCGGCAAACATACCTGATGCGCTGCAGTATCTTGGCAGTTTCATTAGAATGCGGTATGCATCATTATACTGCACTCTAATTTTGCTCATCGCGCGTCTCGTGAATCCGCTCCAGAGTTGACATGTATAGAAACATAAACAGTATGCCCTAAACAATGTCACTTTCACTTCATCACTACAACGCGCGAACCTGCGCGCAAGCATGTTGCACCGTACTGCCAAAGCCCTGCGCTCCCGCTCAATGTCTTCGTCGTCACGCAGACCCTCCGTGAGTATGTGTCCCAGGTATCTGAAACTATCTACCCTTTCCACAATCTCTCCTTCTAAATATACTGGCGGGACATTGGTCGGACCTCTCCCAGCCTTGAAAACCATCATTTTGGTTTTCAGTACATTGTACTTTAGCCCGTGACTGCGAGAAAATTGCTCACATACACCCAGCAACTTCCTGAGGCCTCTGATTGATGGGCTGAGAAGAACCATGTCATCGGCGTAGCTCAAATTATTTGTGCATGTAGTGCCAATGTGACAGCCTATTCTGGTACTTCTCAGCTCAGCAATCAGGTCGTTAACGTAGAAGCTGAAGAGGTCCGGCGAAGTCAGCCCTCCTTGGCGAACTCCACACTCTAATCTAAATTCATTAGAGGTTGCGTCGCCCCACTTCACACAGTTCGACTGGTTTTCGTACCAGTATTTCAACAGATTCACGACCTTCGTAGGCACGTTCGATAGAGCGAGTTTATCCCATAGTAACTTCAAGTTCACTAGGTCAAAAGCTCGGCTGAGGTCTAGGAAGCAGGCATATACAGACGAGCTCCGAGCCACATAGTAGTTCGCTGTACTTTTTAGGCTGAAGATCGCAGAATCTGTCGAAAGACCAGGACGAAATCCGAACTGTGCATCATCCACACTAATATTTTGATGCAGGTCTGGGTAAATTAACCTCTCCAGTATTTTCCCTAGGATTGTACCCAGAGAAATTGGCCTGTAATTCCTAATACTAGAGAAATCTCCCGTTTTATTTTTGGGAACTGGAACCACCAAAGTTTTCGTCAGGTTTTTTGGCAAGTAACCAAAATTAAGGCACGCATTATATAGTTGAGCCAGTAAACCGTATATACGGTCACCTGCGTAGAATACGTGCTCCACACTCAGCCCGTCGAAACCTGGAGACTTGCCTCGTTTCATTTGCCTAACTACCTTAGCCACATCGTCAGGAGTGAAGTCAGTACGGTCCGCCTTCTCCGAGTACGGGTCCTGCGGCACAGGAGAATCTTTGCATGCGGCAGTGGCCGGGAGCGGCTTAACACTGAAGTGATGCGAGAACAATTCGGCAATTTCCTTTGCATCATGAACGCCTTCAATACTAACAGGTACACTAGTCTTGGAATTTAATTTCTTGGTATCTTTCCAAAACTTACCAAAGTTCCTATCAGCCCGATGTGTAGCTAGTATGTTCATTCGTATGGTTTTCTCGTTGTTCTGGCACCACTTCAGTTTATTCTTAAATTGCTTTCGACTGTGCACCATGTTGTCGAATATGTCTCCAGCACATGGTCTGCCGCTGACATCCCACCAACTGTAGCATTGCTTGGCCCATTCATGGCACTCCCTTGCGTGGTAGTTCCAGCCCAAAACCTTTTTTATTGATTTTCACTCGATACGGCTGCCTTTTGCAGCGAGGATACGATTTTGTCATAATAATTATCAATAAAAGTACATTGTTCTCCACATGAAAATAGTAAACAATCGTTACAGGACGAACTGTGACTACCCATTTTAAATCTTAATCTAGTATCACAGTGCATTGCATAGGTATTAATATGTTTTAAGTCTCTTGTTCCCCATCGGACTCCATTGAGCGAGTTAGGGTTGCCTTCAACTGCCTGTTTATTCGTAACTACGCCCATTTCACACATCACAAACATAGGAAGGTGGTCGGACCAGTACACACCATAGTCCACTTCCACTGATATGATTGTCTCCCGCGCTGCTCGAGTCGTAACACAGTGGTCTAGCCACCGCCTGGAGAGATGTGCGTCACTCACGAATGTGTGCGAATCCCCGGCTAATAACTCCATATCCGCACACACCAACGAGTGGTCGGCACAAAAAGCCTGGAGCTCCGAACCAAATCGTGTGCCAGGATGAGCGTTGTAGTCGCCCAGTACATACACTGCCTCGGCCTCACTGTCCGCTGTAACGGCCGCTACACTAGCAAGGCAGTCCGTAAATTCCGTCAGGTTTTCTTCTTTGTCGACTGGTAAATACACACTGAAGACCAGAATGTGTCTGCCGTCCAAACTTATTTGTACCGCAGCCAACCTATCACCAGCGCACTCCACGATCGATACTTCAGGGAACTTGGACTTCCTCCACATTAATGCTAAGCCACCGTAGGGCCGGCCTCTTAGTACACCCAGCGAAGTATCCACAGATGATTTAGCGTGACATGCAAAAGTGTTGCTTATTTCATTGACGAAGCCGAGGTCATGCGGAAGAAGCCACGTCTCCTGAAGCGCTACAATATCGGCATTTAAGCATAATTTTCTGACTTGTTCTACAGATCTTTTTATCGATTTGCAGTTGAAAGTGACCATCACTATAGGACTATTGGGTGTGTTATCCATTATGGGTTTGTTTGTTGTCGTTAGGAACGTGTCTCAGTCGGAACCGGCGGTATACCAGCCCCGCGGGCCAAAATCCGGCGTTCATCATCGTGCCCGCTTGACTACTATTGACTGTAACTTTGAATGAGTTAAATGTAGTATCACGATAGGCTTTAAGAAGTTCAACTTTAACAAAATCTTGCCCACTTTCACGTATATGTTCTTGCATATCTTCCACAGTTACGGTTTTCTTTGCGCGGGAGACATAGATATGACAAAATGTTTCCGCTACTTCTATACGACTACTCGATACTAATGAACCACGCATGTTCAGCCTTTTATGTTTACGTTTTTTGTAGGTAACAGTTTTATATTCCTCATTGTCGTCATGCGTAACCACCTGCGATGTCATCGTGTTACTTTTCGCGTTCAGATTCGGGTAGACACTAGATGCGGCTACACTGATCTCGCCCGACTTGTCAGGGCGCGCAGGAGCGGGTTTTGCTTGCATCGAGCGCTGCCGTTTAGGCCGGTTCACCGCCATATCGCGATACGACGGGGTGTGCGTTAAACTTGCCTCGGCCACAGGCAGCGCGGACTGAGTCACAAGCGGAAGCGATTTCGGGGTCATATTTATCTTCGGAGAATTGGTTAAGTTGGCTTCGCTGAGATTTTTTCGACTGTGTGCGCCACAAGAAGAGCGTATATCTGTCAATTCATGGTTTATTTTTAATTGAAAGTTTGTTAAGTCGGATTTTATAGCGGTCAGGTATTTTAGTAGGCGTGTAACGTCCACATAGTCAAATGTCACCGGAGGTAATCTATTTAGGTCTTTAGCGACAAAAGATGGCTGGTTATCCGGATCAATCTGTTCCTATACGGTCAAAACGTCACTAATATTCTTCTTCGTTTTGTCGTCCCCTTTTCTGCTTATATTCTTTAGGGCGCCTCCACATTCTTCATAAAGAATATTTTTGCCCTCAACGATTTCCGCGTCCGTAAAGTTCGTAGAACATATTTGTATGATGCTTAATTTGTCCAAAACGTCATATTTGTTTTGAACAAAAGTCAAAAATTCGTTAATTATCACTTTCGCCATCACTTGCTAACTTGGACCACACGGCATAGATAGCATTGCGTAGGCACGCGCAATGAACGACCGACCGGCACAGATGTGCACCGAGAATAGTTCATGAAAATACTAAAATCACTATTTGTGTGCCTTTCACATTTGAGGAGTTCCCTCGATTCCTAATGGATCCCATCATCAGAACTCGAGCATGACAAAAATTAATCGTGAAAATAGAACTTGCTTAACAAACACAGCTAGGAGGACAAATCGCTAAACGTGAACTTTTTGTCGTTGAAGAGTTCTGTTCTGAATATCATTAGCAGTTCCACTTCATCCAATGTCACATTTTTGGATGAAAATGCTTGACTTGTTGATAAAAACACAAAAATTACTATATGTTTGCCTTGAAGATTTGAGGAGTTTCCTCAATTCCTCATGGATCCCATCATCAAAACTGCGTGAACGAAACGGGACCAACTTGGATATATATACTTACAATCAAAAAAAGAATTTTCCAAATCGGTTAAGAAACGACGGAGTTATGGACTAACAAACATTAAAAAAAAAAAACATACAACCGAATTGATAACCTCCTCTTTTGAAATTTTGAAGTCGGTAAAAAAGTGACTACCATCTGACCTTCCAAACTTCTGGGAAAACTAGATCTCGTTGGAATTAGGTTGTCTCATGATGTTTTCATTCAATGAAAAGCAGCTGTTAAAATCAAATTATATTCTTGTAGATAACTTGAAACTTTTGAATAATCCAATTGTACGAGCTAAAGTTCAAACCTACGACCGCTCGTCTAGTGGCTTATAAAGTACGAATAGAACACGCAAAAAAAAAGACATAAGATACCACTGGATGGTTCTGGTTGTTTGACTTGCCCGCCAATGCACAGTCTTCAGAGACCGCTATCTGCCAATCTAAAATATAAATAACTAAGTAAATATTTTTTGCCAAAGTTACACAAATCGTCCTAGTCCCTAACTAAGCAAAGCTGTACGAGTACTAGGTGACAACAACAACATACGAAGCAACTTTTATGGGGTTTTTATACATGCTTATATAGATAGATAAATACATCGAAGACACCCAAGACACAGGAACAATTTAGTAGGCAAGCTACCAACTAGGCAAAAATGTCAATCTTACTATAATAAAACCAAATCTCTGGTATGAATGATTTTTTTTATCAATGTGGCAATTTTATTCGCCCTTATTTCAACTTTCCCTATGAGCTAGACTTTTCTAAAGCTAACTACTTTTACTAAAAGTAACCCTCCAAATTGATAAACTTAAGTAGCAATGGACATGGCACATTGCACGTAGACCCGATGGCCGTTGGGGTGGAAAGGTTCTTGATGCGACCGCGTAACGAAAGGCGCAGTGAGGGTAGACCCGTCAAAAGGTGGACTGATGACCTGGTGGCGGACGCGGGAGCCCGCTAGATGCCGGTGACGCAGAACCGGGCATTGTGGCACTTTTTGGGGGAGGCTTATAACCAGCAGCGGACATCCTTCGGGTAATACGGTAATGATGACTTCCCTATTTGTCAGTTCCGTAGTTGTCAGTGTCACGATCAACTGTCAGTGGAGTCCGTACAGATTCCTTACTGCACCACTATATCAGCCGAAGGTCCACTGCTGGAAATAGGCCTCCCCCAATTTCAGGGTGGCTAAATGCCATAATCGCCACGCTTGGCATGCGGATTGGCGATCGCAGTATCTCCACCGCGCTCCAGGGATGCTGCTGCCCATCCCCCGGTGGTCTTAGTCATAGTTTTAGGACATACACGGTTCCTCTACTTTATGCACGCCCACGTTTAAATGTGTGCTTTCAGATCGACGCGGGATGCGCTGAAGCGGGACGGAATGAATGGAGTCCCGCATCTATACCGCCCAGCCTTTGTTCAGAAAAAACATACTTTGCAAATATAATACTTGGAGTCAACTGTAAAGTGAAGGAAAGGACGATATAGTAACGGTATAGTAAGATCTCGGTAGGTCCAGTACAAAATACCGCGTGCCTACAGATTCGACACACAAATTCCGTCCCGCAAAGTCAGAAAGTAGCTAAAAACTAGTCAGTGTTTGTTACATTTACCTGCTGATGCTAAAATTACTATTAAAACAATGTAGACGTCTAATTCCATTTCGTTGAAATCGACTACTAGTAAAATTGTTCTTTTATTGGTTTTGGATCCATCATCTTTTTATGTCATTTTATTGATCATTCCGTTATTTGATCAATCTAGTCCAATTTTGATCGATTTGCCCTTTTGTCATAAAAGTAAAAATTATCTAGTTTGAAAATATTAATTACGAATCCTAACCTCACTAACTTTTGGCTTTTAAAATGTAAAAAGAAGTAAGAAACATCGACCAATAACCGATAAACATAGTATTCGCATACGAGTAGGTATATATATGATAAGAGTCACAATGCGATGAATTTAAATCGGAAATTCTTCACGCATCATAAACTTTTAATTGTTCAGGCTAATCCTAAGTAATATTATTTGTTTTAAGTACAGTTGTAAGTGTAGGGTTACTTTCAGTAAGCGGGATGTATGTTAGATGAAATATAATTTATGTCAGTCAAACAGTATACGAAATAAGATTATACGAACTAAAAATTAGGTTGCTTAAAATTAGGAGAAATAAAATTATGTGGAGTAAGAAATATACACAATGATTTTAACTCAAATAAAATTTTTAGTTTAACTAAAATCAGGCAAAACGAAATTAGGCGAAAATTTTATAGGCCAAACAATGGTAAACCAAATTAGTCATGTCAATAAATATAGGTATGTACTTACTTACGGCTTACCATCAGGTCGGCCGTGCGCTTATTTGCCACCGAAATGGTATAACACTTACTCTATTTCAAATGTAGTTCTAAAGGCCCATTGATTCCTAAACTGTTTCACCTCACCAGTTTTTGCCAAATTTATTTTTTTATTACATGACTAATTTACTACCCCACAAAACGACGAAGGGTTTTTTATAAAACTAACACTTAGCGACAGTAAAAAATCAATTATTTGGTAAACAATTATCAGGTTGCTGACGTATGGCAATACTCGAGCTTAACACATTATTACATATTCAGCCGATAAAACAGCCTCGCCCCTTTTGTTTACAGACACTATGTTTAAACAACCTATAATTATGGGTTTCTTCACCACGTCCTATGCATTTCATATGCACTGGCTATTATCTACTACATTTATAAAACAGATAGAACCAATGCTTTCTAGTCGTTTCTGGCCTTTGAAATACACCTGCATGGTGATTCTCATATTGTTTAAAGTGTTCCTTCCCCAGGGATTCCATCTGGGTCCTTATTTATTCCTATTTCTTAATCTTGTATATCAGGAAAATCTATAGTCAATGATTATTGAAAAACATAAAAACTCAGATATATTCTTCTTTTTTTAATGAGTAATAAACACGCAATAAAAATACAACTATGGACCGGCCTTTAACTTTTTTATGTACTTTATTCATAATATGTTTTCCAAACGCTTTATCAATTTCAAAGGAAAATGATATAAAAGTAATAGTTGATGTTCTCCAATCATTCAATAAGCCATCTAATGTTATTGCAAGATTATGTTGGAAAGATAGTAAGTTTTAGTAACCAACAATTGTGACAATGCAAGCCGGAGATATGAATGTAATTTAATTATTACACTATTTCAGCAACCAGTAAGAAATTAATGGCTAGGCTATCAAAGAATCAAAAATCAATAAGGTTTGTAAATGAAATACCTGACAAAAACCTTGGGCATACAGAGCATTTCGTATTTTTGGTAGACATCTCTTGTAAAGGAGTGGCAGAAATTTTAAATACAGTAAGTATCATTTATCTAGTTAAAATAGTTGATTTCGATGAATAATGATTAAATGAACTTAAGTAATATGCGTAGCTAACTAGTGAAAAAATAAAATTAAATCAGATAGTTGAACATAATACATGAACGGAGGCTTTAAGAGTTAAATACAATATACTATTTTTTTTACCAGGCTGCATCAAGAAAATATTTCGGTAGACCTTACAGATGGTTTATATTGGATAGAACTAATTCTGAATCAAACATCCCTCTTGGACTGAACGAAAAAGATTTGCTGCCTGATTCCGAAGTCTATGTATTGCAGTACAAGAATAATAACTATATTATAAATTTGAGTGAGTAATAATTTTAAATATTTAACCCATTAAGCACTTAATAGTTTAGCAAATTCGGGAGTTTTAAGTTGAATCAAGTCTTGATTGATTACAATCTCAGTATTGACTATAAGCTAATTCTTATCCCATAAAGCATTGTCTCAAAACGAATCAGATTATCATAAACAAAATTCCCTCTCATCTATGAGAGGAGGTGTGTCCAGAAGTTGGACGTTGATACACCGATAATGATAATTACAATTAAAATGAAACTTGCACTAACACTCCTGAATTAGTTAATGTGTTAAAAAAAATGTACGTCTGAAATAAAAACTGATAATAATCATTAAAATAAAATATTTATTCTGCAAATAGGCCACAAGAGCACTTTTACATGTCAAAGCGTGAATTTATATAATTAAAAAAAACTGATAATCTCTCAATAGTAATTTAATGGTCATTTTGTGAGTTGAAATCCGTATTGTGATTTCAAAATAAGAGAAATCACGATTGTATAATAAAGAATTAAGGTAATTGGTCAGCAGAAAACGTTCTCGTTATTTGAAGACAGACAAATATGCTAGTAGCGATGCGATAACTATATAATAATGCGATATATGTATAAACATAATAAAATAAACATTTTGTGACTTAATATTCGTTTTGTGATGTATAAATGAAAGCTCTTGTTTCAGTTTACAAAATCAAGCCGAATCGCGATTGGAAAATAGAAAATTACGGTAATTGGTCAGTTGAAAATGGTCTCGTTGTTTCAAAACAGACAGAGATGGCCATAGCGATGCGAAGGAGGAACCTCGGTCGGGAGAGTATTGTCACTTCTGCGGTGATCTCTGATAACAGCTCTCTTGCTGATTTGGAGTTACTGCGGTAAAATGGATTTTACATTATCATTTTTTTAATACCACGAAAGCCTGAAAGTAGCATCCATTGTCGAAAAGCTAAAAGATAAATAACTGACGTGGTACGGGCATGTAATGAGGAGAGATGAAAGACATGTATAACCAAGAGTATTAAATATGAATGTGGATGGATTCAAGTAGTGAGGTTCGCCAAAAAAGGTGGATCAATCGTGTGAGAGACGATATGAATAGAAAGGAAGTGAATGACGAGGTGACGTGTGATAGAGATTTATGGAAGAAAGACACATGATGCAGTTGATATCAAATAGAAAAAAACTGGCCATGTGCGAGTCGGACTCGCGCACGAAGGGTTCCGTACCATTACCTATAAAAACGGCAAAGAGCCCGACTCGCACTTGGCCGCTTTTTAATATTTTTTGTTGTTATAGCGGCAACAGAAATACATCATCTGTGAAAATGTCAACTGTTTAACTATCGCGGTTCTTGAGATACAGCCTGGTGACAGACAAACGGATGGACAGACGGACGGACAGACAGCGAAGTCTAAGTAATAGGGTCCCGTTTTTACCCTTTGGGTACGGAACCCTAAAAAAATGATCTTAGCTTTAACGGCTTGAGTCTTCAAGGCTCGTTCGAACGCTTAGCTATGTATGCCACAATACCTATAGGCCTACAAATTTATGTTTGCAAGCAGGTATAAAGAAGTGGACCCAGTAACAAAAAGTGGATATCACCAGCTGACGTCGCTGTATGAGTTCACCAATGCAACCAGGAAAATTATCTTCACCAATGCCTGGGGATATCACATTAACGGGACATGGACGGGCATGTTAGGGGACTTGTCTGAAGCAAGGGCAGAGCTGGCAGGTATGGCTATTTTTGATTAAAGGTACCCCGACTCTTTTTTATTTTTATAACACATCGGTGGAAAAGAAGCGTACGGTCCGCCTAATGGTAAGCGGTTACCGCAGCACAGGGCTCGGAAACCGGTATTCTGTTCATACAAAAATACCGGTATTTTTTTAGTTCTTATCGTTCTTTCGTCTACTATTTCATGTTTAATCAGGCAATCTAACAATATGAAGTAATAACCCAAATACATTTTTGAGTCCTACATAAAGAGCATAAACTAATTAAAAATATTAGGTTATTTCAGGATTTTGAGATTAACCGGTTCCGAGCCCTGCCGCAGCATATGAACGCCTGGAGCTCCAGGGGGTCACATGCGTGTTGCAGACCCTTTAAAAGTTTATATTGGGGTTCTTGAAGAACCCCATATTGCAGTCCCTCGGGAAGACTTCGGCAGGGACATTTTTCATTCCACAGTCGGAGCGTCCGACTAGTCTTAAATAAAAATATAATTACTTGGATCACTTTAATTTTTATGAGTTTTTTGCCCTGCTTATGCAGGTAGGAAAGTATATATTGTTGCAATTAAATCACTTAAGGACAATTTTAGCTGTAAGAATTTTCATGTAAGACATGAGTAAAACAAGAACACTGGAAACTGTAAGTCTAGTTTTATGAGAATTCAGTGTTACATATACGTATATGAAACTAAAAAAGTAAAAAAAAAAAAAAAACGCCAGACTTAAGGAAAGAGGCGCCATGTATTACTAAATGAACATGAATTTAATAAATCTATTACCTGTATTAAGTCTCTTTTTTAATAGTAATGTAAATTTTGACTTTGCTTACAGGGTTGGTAATGTTCATAACGAGAGAGCGAATGAAAATTGTGGACTATCTCTCTCACCCAACGGATGCTTCTGTCAAGTTCATATTTAGGCAACCACCACTGTCTTATCAGAATAACCTGTACTTTTTACCTTTTAAAGCGACTGTGTGGTACTGCATCGGGTCTTTTGTGGTAGTACTGACAGCCATAATGTACGTTAATGCTTATTGGGAAGCGAAGAAAAGAAAAGATGAAAAGGTGATTATTTGGGCTTTTATTGGAGATTTATTTTATACGAATACACTACAAAAAACAAGCAAAAATCATTTTTTTTGGTAGACTGGCCAGCGAATGGCTTTAGTCCCACCTGATGGAAAGCGATGACAAGGCCTGAGATATTGCTCACAATAGCCTATTCACTCTTGTCTTAAAGAGACCCAGATTGTATGTACCAGGAAATACAGACGGCGGCAGCAAATTCCAGTACTTAGCTGTTTGAATTAGGAAAGAAGAAGCAAATCGCTTCGTGTGAATAAATGGTAGACTGACAACGTAAGATTGTAACTGTTCATCACGTCTGGACGTCCAGGAACATACTAATAAACGAGTAGGTCCGTCATTCTCTGCACTGCGCATCCTCAGGAGCTCCGGCAAATATTTCTCAATTCCAGGAACACAACACTACATACATAGGTACCGAAGAACCGAGCGCATAATCTTAGTATTCCAGTGCTTACGAGTAAAGTGCCCGGTTAGTCGTGTCGGCGGGTTTCCTGGATTTTCTCCAGGCTACTTCCCCAATGCGCACTCCTATCGCTTTACTCGTACCTCGCCCGGCCCATTAAGCCACAGTCGGTTAAAAAACAAAAACCTAAGGAGCCAGCAGTGGTTATCATGGCTGCGATCTTCGTATGGTGCAAGTGCTTCTCCAGTTGGCCTGCTCCGAATGTGAATGAGTTGACGTGCTGCTGTGCTCTCCCTCTCTTTTTTAGTTGTCATACTAGCCAAGAGTTTTATGTTGATGATTAAAAAAGTAAATTTCTCTAGTTTTGTCTTTCCTAGTCTTTCTTTGAATGCATGATTGAATAAATGATCATTTATTTGAAACACACACACAGCACAACAACATTACAACTGGCTGAAACTAGAAAAAAAGTAATACATTGTTGAGGATAGTCTCAAAAAGGAGTCCACTCAGCATGTGTCGAGGCATAGAAGTGCTACGACGCTGATTTTCAGTGAATCCATTTTTAATTTATTCTTTCGTATGTTTATGTTGCTTATCTGATATTTTACTTTAGTTCTTATAAGTTTTCTATCATATCAAAATATGAGAGTGATATTTTTTTTTATATGTTTTAACAGGAAGCCGATGATACAACAGTATTAGTCCCAAGTGTCAGCGATGTGACAGTTTTTGTGATGAGCGCCATTTCACAGCAAGGAAGCAATGTAGAGTTGAAGGGTTAGTAGCAGACTATTAGGGTCATAAAATAAACTAATGATATGGCTGTGGGAGGGTGCACATTGCTCATAAAACCGATGGCCACTGGGCCAGAAAGGTTTTTTAGTGGCGACCACGCATCGGCAGAGTCCACCAACAAGGTGGGCCGACGATCTGGTGAAGATCGGAAGCCGTTAGAAGAGGACGGATTAAGACCAGTCATTGTGGAGATCTTAGGAGAGCAGTGTTCGTCTTTCGGCTGATACGATGATCATAATGAAATGATGATTGAATATTGTACTAAAGCAGTAACGCTGCTAACGAAAATTTTGGCCTCGTATGCCAGATGTCGCAGGTTCGAATCCTGCTCGGAGCATTAAATTTTTTAATTTTTCCCTTTAATTTGAATTGATGATTGATTTGTATTATAACGAGATTGTAAAAAAAAATAACATATATATTTATTGATAAAATTAAATATACACAAACAAATAGTCAAATACAAGAACACAAACAAAACAAAATCTATTTAAACCTAATAAAAACAAAAACCTATACTAAAACCTAATTTAAAAAAAAGCTGCGTAAAATCGGGACCCCTTGGTAGGGCACCCACGCAGGCAGCATTCCCGCGCTGGATAGCGATTGCTACCCTTTGCGCGAGAAAGCTGCCTGCCCTCGTGTCACCTGTACCTTGTAAAATGTATTTAATTTGTGTCAAGCAAAATTTGAATCCACGAAATATCGCTACACCGGGACAAGTGTTCTGTTATGTTGGAATATCGTATCCCGCTTAATAGAAAATACATACCCGAGATTTTCTTGTTCATTATTAGCCAAAAGTATGTTTCAGACAGATACACCTATATGTTAGTGACACTAGGCATATGAAGCAACTGTAGTTTCATATATCAATTAGGTCTGCTCGTACCTTAATCTTATCAGTCAGTAATCCACTCACGCAAAATAGTTGAGCAACAAGGAAGAAATGCAACATTTGAACCCTTTGAACTGCTCATCGCCGAAGTCGATGCGCATCTTACTATAGTCAAAGTAATCTGAATCTTCAACACAGTAGTTACATTCCATATTTTAATGACAGTGCTTCGCCGCGCAGTGTATTTGCAACTTTTCGCAACCAATGCTGCTGCCATTTGAATATGAAATCTAACGTCTGTATTGAAGGTTCAAATTACTCTTGGATTCGTACCAACTGTACCAAATTTGCTATCCCTAACTCGCACCGGTAGAGCCTATGCTTAATTGTATATTAATAAGTTAATGCTTTTCTTACCCCGTTGAAGGTAACTACTTGATTATATCACCTTCCAGGTACGCTAGGCCGTTTCGTTATCCTCATCCTGTTCTTAGTATTCCTATTTCTTTACACCGCCTACTCCGCCAGCATTGTAGTGTTGCTGCAGTCTACTTCCAACCAAATCCGTACCCTCAGTGATCTGCTCAACTCCAAGCTGGAGCTTGGAGTCGAAGACACGCCCTACAACAGGTACTGGTTTGCGGTGAGTTTTGGCGGAACATAATTACATGGTATAGGATTAGGTAGCTGATCCCAGAGGATCCTTTAGAATGCATTTGTACTGGGAATAACGCTAGGATGGTGATGATGATAATTACAAGTTATAAATTACTTATTAAATTATTAAATTAAATTATTAAACAAATTGAAACAGTTAAATTATTGCATAGATACGAGTATGTATGTAAAGTGCAGTCGTGCACTGCTGAGCTGGTAACGTTGGCTGGACGCGGGTGGAGCAGGACAGGTAATTGTGACACTCTTTGTGGGAGGCCTATGTCCAGCAGTGGACGCCCTTCAGCTGATATAATGATTATGATGATGATGATAAGATATGTATGTAGACCCTGGAGGGTTCATGTAGAAATAATGAACTCCACTTGAAAATATCTTCTTATTTATTTACACAAAATATCGTCTTACTTCTTCCAGCTCTATCTATGACACAGTTAACACAGTGTTATCCGTCAACTCGTTCGTCTCTCCAAAGCAATTTAAACTACATTTAAACGTTCCTTAATCATCATCTAGCATCCAGTATGGTTCATCAGTCACGGACCTTCACAGTCTTCAGACACCATATTTACCCGTCATCAACTGCGATATCTTACTTACGTCTTTATGACACACCCTTTTTATATCGATATTATTAAAGTTTTGTTTTTATGAGCTTCCAAAGAGAGTTTCATATTCACAAATAAAGTTAGTTGACGGAGTCGCTGTCGTCAAAGTGAGGAGGTCTATATTCCATGTACATCATTAGGCAGCGTAGCTTGAAGTCATTGCATATTGTGCAGTAGTTAGTTTCCATATATGTTATTCAAAGGGTAAACGGTGCCTGTTTTATGAAATGCCACCTGTAATTGCGTCTGGACTGCAGCCATTAATAAATAATATTGATCGAAGTTGTTCATTTGGAATTGAGACGATTTCTGTCTTTAAAATAAAATACTACATTTATTTTTACGTATATGACAACCATCAGTAATTACTTGTATTTTCCCTTTAGAATGAAAAAGATCCGATTAGAAGAGCAATCTATGAAAAAAAGGTGGCACCAAGCGGTTCGAAGCCAAAGTACTTTGACTTGCTCGATGGAGTTCTCCAACTGCAAAAGGTAACCATATTGAATCAAGGAAGGTTAACGCCACAGGGTCTAAAATCTAAAGACCTAATTGTAATTCGATAGAACTATTCATTATCTATTCCAGAAACCATTCGCTTTCAATTGCAACCTGGGAACTACGTACAAATTAATTGAGAGATATTTTTACGAGCATGAAAAATGTGGTCTTCAGGAAATCCCGTATATTCAAGCTGATAACCCGTGGCAGGCTTGCAGAAAGGGATCACCTTACAGGGAGATTTTCAAATTAGGGTGAGTATTTGATTGTTTCACGAGGGCCATTTTACTTAGAATTGTACCTTTTAAGTACTTATTCTCAACGTTGGATTTTTTGTTTCTTCTGTTTAGAGTCAGGTGCATTCCACCACCATAATATCAGCCCAAGGACGACCACTGCTGGACATAGGCCTTCCCCAATTTGATGGGGGGTAAATGCCATAATCGCCACGCTTGGCATTCGGGTTGGCGATCGTAGTATCTCCACCGTACTCCAGGGATGCTGCTGCTCATTCCACGGTGGTCTTGGCCGTAGTTTGAGGACATACCCGGGTCCATAAAATCCCGGGATTTAAAATCATAACTAATAGTCCAAGTAAATCTAAGCTAGAAAACACAAAAAATTCCAAAGAAAGGTACAATTTTGAGTGTGAAATATGCACCTAAGCACTTTTCTAACTCTTTATTGACACGAGGAGTCGTTTTATTGACATCTAGAAACATTTTGAACCTAAATCCCTCACTCTCAACACAGTGCATCCTCGGGAGCTCAAGCAACCGTACTCACCACTAGAAACACACCTCATTTCAATGCCGTACTTTGTTTCAGTTTGCTCAGAAACACCGAGCACGGCTTGAACGATCGCACCAACCGCATCATGTTTTCCAAGAAGCCGGTCTGCTCCATGCGAGGAGGTAGCTTCGTCTCGGTATCTCTCGTTGACTGCTACCCTATCCTGCTGTTGCTACTCTATGGGATGATATTAGGTGTAGTCCTTCTGCTAGCTGAAATATTGCATCACAGGAAAACTTCTGAGTAGTTTTGACGGAGTCAACAATTTAGTTTTTTTATTTATTTATTACAAATGGGATTGCTCTTGGCCGCCATCTAGCCGGGGGGCAAAGATGAGGCTGACGATGAAGCGAGCTCACCCAGAAAATGCCTATTCACTCGTGCCTTAAAAAGGTCTAGGTTATATGAACTCGGAAATACAGACGCCGGCAGAGAATTCCAAACCTTAGAAGTGCGCATTATAAAAGAAGTTCCATTGCGATGCGATATCCTGATTTGTCGGTGTGCAGGTGCGATATTAGAAAACTGACATCTGTCAGTGTCAACTGTCGGTCGAATCAGCGCCGTTTTTTACTGCACCCCTTAGATTAATTATACCAACAGATCGGTAGTGTTAAGCAAGATGTTTTTTTTATATAGTTGTCTCTTTGAATCCGTATAGTTAATCAAGATGAGTTAGAACGGGACATACATAACGACCATTTTCGGCTGTTAACGAATTGTCTCCATTTAAAAAGAACACCAAAATGTCAAATCCCATATAACGCGAAACGTCACAAACGTCAGTTCAGTACAATTTACAGTTATGAAATCGGAGACCCTGACAAGTGGCCTGTCAAATATCACTTATTTGTCTGTCACAAACTTACTAATTTGTGCATTATAGTAGTCGGCGGTTAAGAAGTCAATCCTGACACCTGTCATTTCCATACAATTAATAACCTAAAAGTCACTTTGAGGTTATAAACGGTATGAAAATGACAGGTGTCAGGTTCGACTTCTTAGCCGCCGTTGAGAATAGATCAGATGTAGTAGTAATAGTAAGTAATATTCGGGGACAATCTTACACAAATCAACCTAGTCCCAAACTAAGCAAAGCTTGTACTATGGGTACTAGACGACGATATACATACTTATATAGATAAATACATACCTAAATACATAGAAAACAACCAAGACCCAAGAACAAATATCAGTGATAAATGCACAAATAAATGCCCTGGCCGGGATTCGAACCCGGGACCTCTAGCTTGGGAGGCAGAGTCACTACCAACTAGGCTAAACAGGTCGTCATTGTACAGAAATCGTTCAATTTAAATGAGCGGATCTGCTTTACTCTGCCATCTGTGCTGCGCCCCTACTTTTCAATGAGTAGACGATAAGAATGCAGTTTATTTAATCGTATGGCATTTATTTACGAACCGTGAGGTCTTCGAGAAGACAAGTACGGTTGCCAGTTTTTGTTGCACTTTTAGCACCACCCAGGGGTCACGTGTAGGGTAACGGTGGGTACTCCCTACGGACGTGGTGCAACTTCGACCCCCCTTTGTCAAGTGAGTGGGCAACTTGACTGTTAGAAGTTCTCAAGCAGCCCGAAGGCCTCTTACTTGGCTTAACGACTGCTGTCGAGACAGCAGCCGGGATCAACGGCTTAACGTGCCTTCCAAAGCACGAGAGCGCTCAGTTAATAACCACTCAAAGCGGTCACCCATCCAAGAACTGACCTGCACTCACATTGCTTAACCTCGCATACCGCACGCGGTAGGCGGGTGCCGCTGGGCCACGAGCGCTCTAAAGAATGCAGTACGCCTGCATGATATAACTAATGCACAAACGTAATACTGACAGTATCACGTCAAGTGAGGAAATCTATGCGACATCAGTAAGCTCACGTCAAACATCAAAATACATGTAGTATTCATCGATCCCGCTCCGCCAAGTCAGAAAGACGCCTTAAATTCCGGAGAGGGCTATCGAGGCTGACCTTGGTAGCCCTCGCACTCCATGCTCGTACTCGGTAGGCCTCCGTACTCATCTTAACGAGTACGATCACGAGTGAAAGTTGCATGCAAGTTGCACCTTGTAAATGATTCTTTGCATCTTAATCTTAACAATCGCAACATCTTCTTCTAGAAACCATGCTGTATTTGTAGTTTTGTAGCTAAGGATGTTTGAAACTAAATATACGAACAGTAGACTTACACAATCATTTGTTTTCTCAATATGACTGAGGTAAATGGGCCTATGCTTGGCACTGACTTTATACTTGACACTATCAATCTTAAGACTGCGCAGTACGTTCGGTTCTCCATACAAACGTATTTATGCTCTCATTTTAAAACGCCAGGCTAGAATAACATGAAACTTTGTATACACAATGGGATCCGGCATATCCATAGTTTCTGTTGCTTGAAATTATAATGGAGAAAAAATACAGCGATTATTAAGGTCTTCATACAAGCCGTAAAAAACTCAAAAAGCCGCTGTATTTTTTTTCTTTTACAATTTCTAGCAACAGTAACTATGGTCCGACCTAGATATGCCGGATCCCATTGTGTATACAATTTTTCATGTTATTCTAGCATGGAGTTTTAAAATGAGAGGGTAAATACGTTTGTATGGAGAACCGAGCCAGACCGAGCGTACTGCGCCCTCTTAACTTATATCAATAGAGGTGGTAGATGACAACTATTTTATTAAAGGTCCTTATCAGCTGAAAACGCTCATCTATTTAAGCTCTGGATATTTTCTGTGTGAATCGACACGTGTCTGGACATTAACTCTTCATGACTATCTATTAGAGGCGACTGCAGCCTACTGTCATACATACAGATTGTCACTGTAATAGGAACAAAAAAAATAAACGGTAGCTACACGGTGAGCTCTCCAGAAAATATTTCTAAGTGATTTTTAATGAAACAAAAAAAGTAATGCAAATATAGCTTACGTGTATGTTTTACTCTACTGGAGTGATATTAATAACTCTTTATTTGAAAAAAAAAACCAAAAAAACAAAATAAGGAAAGTAAAAATACTAATATAATAGTATACATAAAAGCCCCCTAACATATTTATGCACTCTGCCTCACTAAACTAGCATTTGTCTTCACAATAGTGTAGTTTTGCATTTGGGAAACGAATTACTAGAAATTCAATCTTAACTTGCGTATCATAGGGTAGAAAATTGCGTAGCTTGGAAATAATGTCGAAAATCGTAACATCAGTCAAGTAGTAAGCTGGCGATATGTTAACGGGGAAGAGCTATTTTGTGGAATAGTTCCCCAAATAATTTACTAAACAAATATTTACTAAACTAGGCACAATAGCTGAAAATGCTAGGATTAATATTTCAGCGCTTGTGAGCTTTACTTCTATTTTGCTTCTTCTATGATGCTGCATGGTGAGTGCGCAGTACGCTCGGTTCTCCATACAAACGTATTTACTCTCTCATTTTAAAACACCATTCTAGAATAACATGAAACTTTGTATATACAATGGGATCCGGCATATCTAGGTCGGAAATTAGATTCTGTTGCTTGAAATTAAATAATGGAGAAAAAATACAGAGATTATTAAGGTTTTCATACAAGCCGTAAAAAACTCAAAAACCGCTGTATTTTTTTTCTTTTACAATTTCTAGCAACAGGAACTAATTTCCGACCTATATATGCCGGATCCCGTTGTGTATACAAAGTTTCATGTTATTCTAGCATGGTGTTTTAAAATGAGAGCGTAAATACGTTTGTATGGAGAACCGAGCGTACTGCGCCCTCTTAAGCTTAAATAAAAAAATAACTTGTGTATTAGTTCCTATCTATGAATTGTATTTACAAAAGTTTGTACTTACTTTTAAATAATTAGTTAAATAGCCCTCTTATATTGCTTGCCCTTGCAGGGTGTCACATTCACATGTATCATACCTACTTATTTGTAATTCCATCCACGTTTGTAATGTGATATGCAATAAACAATTATTATTATTTTATTACTTTACGCTCACGGGACAATGGTGTCCCGGACCTTTGGAAGGCGTGCGCGGAGCCGTAGTACCGAGGTACCGAAGTACCAACCGAGTACCACCAACACGTAGAAGCGAAGAAAGAGCGGGTGCTGTCCCTGGCCGTGTCATGGGACGCACACAGAGACAGCACACGCCTTGGTGTACAGCTCCTATAGCTGGTTGATGGAATCTAAATGAACCGGAATATTGACTGAATATGATGGAACAAAGGCTGGTCTATTGAGTGAGACAACGGACCTGTGCCTAATAAAACTGTCTCTCATTTTTATCTCAGGCAGACAGTGACTCGCCCTCTGTTAGATGGGCCCCTATAAACAGCGACATTAAAAAATGGCCTAAGGGCAACAAGGGCGCAGAGGGCTATTATTATTATAGTTATAAGTTCGTTTTATAATTAGTGCCTACGCCAATTCTTGGGGTTAGGTAGCGGACCTCAGGCATCCTTCAGGATGCAACTGTACTGGGAACAACGCTGGTGACGGACGATGGTGATAAGTTCGTTTCATTGAATTTCCCTTTTCATTAATAAGTGTACATTATCAAGAAAAATGTCAATAGATGCACGAATACGAAAACTTTTTATACTTTATTTGGATAGCTAAATGTAAATAGATAAATCCATGTGTCGCCCAATCAGTCGGTCCATTCTAGCCTTTGCAACGTACTCCGGCCACTCCAACTTAGGTTTAGCGATTTCGAGAGCTTTAATAATATTAGTTATTTCGATACAGTGTGATGCATTTTATAAAAAAAAAACGCCATTAGTTCCGTGGAAGATGGGTAGGGTGCTTGTGTGGGACGCCACCTGTGTCGACACATGGGCCCCTTCCCATCTTCACGGAACATCCATCAGAGCTGGTTCGGCTGCGGCGGCGGCCGAAAAGTCAAAAACTAACAAGTATAAGGGTCTAGGCGCCCAATACTGTTTTGTACCGTTTGGCATCGAGAGTCTCGGTCCGTGGGGTCCCAGTGCCCAAGAACTCTTCAAAAAGTTATCTAAAAGGCTGGCTGACACCACCGGAGACCGTAGAGCTGGCAGCTTCCTCGCTCAACGCATCAGTATTGCAATTCAGCGAGGAAATGCTGCCAGCGTCTTCGGAGCCATGCCTCGGGGTTTTAGTTCTAAGTTACGTTTTTGTTTTATTCATTTATAATTAGTCCATTAATAATTATAATAGTTTTGTATGATATCTGTAAATTGCATAATAAAAGCGTCTATATATCTGTTATTTCCAATACAATATGCTGTATTTTATAATAAAAGCGTGTATCACTATTTTTCCAATACATTAACTTCAGTGGTCATTGAGCTAACAAATAGTAAATAATGTTTAAATCCATATGCAAATGCGTTGTATTGTATGCGTTCGCGGGTGCGCAACATTGTGATAAATTAGTTAACGCTTCGATAAACATGCAGCGAAGCCTACCTGAGGGACAATGTTAGACGAACGTTTCACATCCAAATTTCAACCTGTTTTGTGAGCTCGTTTCAGAGCGCGCGCGGTGAACATATTGAAGGACTGTTTTTCTATTTTCTTGATGACCATTTTATTTAAGATTTAATTGAAATTTTGTGTTGTAAATGTGTGGGATTTTAATAACTCAGTAGATAAATTCCATACCTACATAATCTTGTATTTTTAGGGAACATAAGGACATTGCTTTTTTATTGTATATTGCACAGATACATCATCATGTCAGTCGAAGAACGTCCACTGCTGGACATAGGCCTCCTCTAGAGAATGCTACAATGACCTGATGGCTGCGACAAACCTTAAAAAAAATACTACATAAAAAAAAATTCACTTAAATATAATTCCTGGAGCGCTCAATAGTGTACCGTTTAATTTTTACTCATAATACAGGCCACTCCCTTTATGTTAAAACGTACGTGACTATACATGCTAAATAGTTAACCCTCATTGAAATACGACTGCCACACGTAAGTCTATTATGTGTGAGCAGGTTAACACCTCTAACTGAAAGGGTAGCCCTAATAATCGTTAGTATCATGTAGACCTTAATTTAAATAATGCCCTTTGCTCTAGAGGTCTAGCTTGGAGCAGCGTTAATTTATAAGCGTTAGCGGTTATATTAGTTTAAACTAAGTTTCAGTAAAACCATTTCAATGAACGATTCTCTTCTAATTGACGATGCGAGCTAAACGGTCATATCGTCTCTGTGTCAGCTTGAACACAAATGTTTTCTCAAATATGCAATGAAATTACGTCATTACGTGCGTTATAACAGGCTTCAAAGTATCACGTTGCAGGCGGAGCAACTCGGGAGAACTGTAAAGGAATTTCATACAAAATTGAAGGCCTAGTTCGGGAAGTAAATTTTCTTTAAATTATAATGTCAAACATGGCGTCTGTTAAATTTGTTTTTGAGTGGTAATTTTTTTTATTTCATTGCATATGTTTGAGAAAAGCACTATACAAATCTCGGCGAGAAACGATGGGCTGCAGGCGTATCCCTATCCGTGTATAATATATCTACTTGGCCTGTAATCCTTCGTTTCCCAACGTCTATAGTAATGTACTATTTCGTATACCAGGATGTCCGGTTGTTCTCCTTTACAAGTTTATCTTCACATCTATGCGGTTACTGTATCTACAATAACACACTTTAAGGAAGTGCGGGGTCTCTTAACACAAGTATATAAAATACTTACTTGGAGATTCCAGCCATAACATAATTTACTTGTACGTTATTGTAACCAAAAATAAATGTATATTCATTTTTATTTTCAAGTCGTATTCGTCAACCAATACTCGTCAATAAATTCCAACCGGAGTGAAAATATTAAACATTGATCACTCCGGGCGGGATTTGAACCCACGACCTCTGGAATCCGTCTATCGCTCTTTCTTACTGAGCTACCGCGAGTATTGCTCGAGGCGACGAATCTTTCAATCAGTTCACTCTTCTAAACCTAAGGCTACTTCCTGACTTGTCGGAGCTGGAGCGATATGTCATAGGTATTTTACCACAAACGACGTTAACCTTCGGTACCTGCTGGCTCCCCATGGAGCAACTAATACATACTGAAATTAAACTGCATTTTGACACAGCTAAGTTTCAAAACCCGCCGGCTCTCCAGAGACCCAGTACTCGAAAAGTTAAACTACGTATGTTAACTGTAACCTCTATTACTAACCTTATTCTTACCTTGTATATACAAACCTATCTGCTACCGCTTCCGCCACCGCTATCGCCCATGCCTTCCGCCGTTTTGAAAACTCGAGGTGACATTTGCATATTTTCATGCATGTTTAATTCGGCTCCAAGTTGAATTGTTCACGGAAGATAGTTCACTAAACGCATTCCAAAACGACTTAACTCTCTTAACAATTCCTATCACATAAGCCATTTTCATTTCAGAATGGTACTGTAGACTTCTGGAGTTAAAATGGCGTAAGCAACAAGAGAGTTTTAGTGAGATAGAATGTTTTAGATTTTAAGGCCAATGGACCTCCGCCTGGAGGAGTTGAGGCGAGAGGGAAGTTTGTCTTGATTTTGTATAATAGAAATGTATGGCACGAAATGGGAGCAAAGATGGGCTTTTGAGGGGAATATAAAGGGCTTCTAGGAATATCTCTAATGACTAAGTCGCCGTGTCTACGTATGCGGAATCACTCTGATCAGTTTAATAAAACGACAGCACAATAATAATATGTTCGCCCCTCGCCTTTTGGACACCTAACATCGTTTGGGTCTAAGAAATCTATAGTGTTAGGTTAAGTTTATTATTGTAACTTAATTTTGATTAAAGCTTCACTTATTCGCCATCGGAATATTATTTATCTCCTCCATTACTGCTTCCCTATATCATTCGCCATATACAGAAACATACATATTGAGACTATGTCTACAAGGTCATTATTATCATTATCATATCAGCCGAAAGACGTCCACTGCTGGACTGTTCGGTGCAATGCACCTTACACGTGGGTTCGCCTCGTGCGCTTCATCAGCAAAAAGCACTGCGATCGACCAATTTATATTTAACCTACTTTAGTGTACTTATCGGAGCGATCGCGACCGGGTGCATTCGATTATTAACATTAACATTCAACATTTTACTAACATTTTTGTACAACATTTACATTTTAAGACAATAAACGTTTTATTACTCCTCTCCGGACTTATAACATTCACCGCGAACCCGCATCCCGAACATAGGATAGGCCTCACCTAAAGAGTGCCACAAGGACTGTTGCTGAGCCACCCGCATCCAGCGGACTCCGCGACATATACTAGGTTACCAGTCCACCTACCAACTAAAAAAAAAAAAGGGGGGGGGGTTATCCACGCTGCGCCTTCCAGTAGGTAATCGCCACTCGATAATTTGGTTCTACGTGCAATGTGCCCCGCCCTCTGCCACTTAAGTTGTTGAGTCTACCAGGTTATTTGGCGTTCATTTTGAAACTGGTTTCACAATAAAAATTTGAGAGCCGCGTATAGAGTAATGGATGTGTTTTCGTCGCATCGCAAATAGCTGCCACAGATACCACAAACGAATTAATGTCAGTCGGAAACCGGACACTAGCTTTTCATCGCTCCCCCGTGCTGATAGTAGGTAGTGGAGTGGCGCCAAGCTCTGAAATTGTTATTAATTTTCATTAATTCGCTTTAAATTTTGGATACTGATGTGCCGCTAACAATATGTAATTCATATTCCAAAGATTGTAGCGGAAATACAGCCATTTTTGCTGGTGGTAGAAACATTCTTGACTAAAGTATAAGCAGTTTTGGTCCGTAAACATAAATCCCGACGTTACTTTTGTTGACGGTAACGTATTTCCAAATTTTCCGACAATCATACATCATTGAATAAAGGAATTTTCTGGTTTCCTGCAAAAGGGTTTAAAAAAACCGAATACATTTTCGGATGTTACCTCTAACTACATTTGACACAGCTCAGCCCGTACTTAAAGTCAGGACTTTATCTACAGGAAACAACAATGAGGATATTCACATAACAGTTAATGTCAATGCTAAAGAAGAATCCCGAAGAAACTCATTAGGATTACGAATATGAGTACAATACAGACGGCTGACACGGTAAAAAGAATACACGAAATATTTTTCAAATTAGAGTGACAGTATTTATTCCTGAAGTAGGAAAACAATTCATAATTCGATCTATTATCAAAAACGTTATTGTCCCTACACATCATGAACCCAAAAACTTATTAATTGAATTTTTTTATTCGGGTCTCAATCATATTCATTTCATTTATCAGTGAAATCGCTAATTATGAGTTTTATAATATTTTTATAATAATATTCTGGGGGGACAATCTTACACAAATCAACCTAGTCCCAAACTAAGCAAAGCTTGTACTATGGGTACTAGACGACGATATACATACTTATATAGATAAATACATACCTAAATACATAGAAAACATCCAAGACCCAAGAACAAATATCGGTGATAAATGCACAAATAAATGCCCTGGCTGGGATTCGAACCCGGGACCTCTAGCTTCGGAGGCAGAGTTACTACCAACTAGGCTAAACAGGTCGTCAGTTTATTCTATAAATTTATACCACGTCCTCACTAATTAATATTACATATTTCTCGTAATTATTTAAGATTATAACCTAAGAGATCAATCAAATTAAATCAATTTGAAAGACTTGGCGCCCGCTCTACCCGCACACATTTTGTCCATTCAATTACTCAATGAAACAGCCTGTTCATTTCCTACTTACTTGTTTATTCCCTGGTAATTTATATAGGCTAATTAATTACCGCATATTATACGCAAATTGAGTTCAAGTGGCACGAGGGATGATAAAACGAGTAATAATAATTAATGACTTTGTAGGTTTCCAAGTTGTAGGATGACTTTACATATAATCCTTGGAGTGTTAAGTGACAGACTGAAAGATTATCTGGTATGGAAAGGAACTCTATTTTAAAGTTTCATTGTTGTTCTAAAATAAAAATAAAAATACAATTATTTAACGTCATAAAAACATACAAACATTATAAATATTGGGGGGCAATCTTACACAAATCTGCCTAGTCCGAAACAAAGCAAAGCTTGTATTATGGGTACTATACGACGATTATACATACTTATATAGATAAAAACATATTGAAATACATAGGAAACATCTAAGACTCAGAAACAATATTCGTAATAAATGCACAAATAATGCCCTGACGAGGATTCAAACCCGGGACCTCCGCCTTCGTAGGCAGGGTCACTACCAACTAAGCCAAAGTGGACGTCTAAATTAAAAATAAATAAATTATGCTTGAGTTTTACCCGGTTGTGGCACCTAATCTCAAGATTTTAGCGTAGCCTCTAGTTTTACGAAAGCAACTGCCATTTAACCTTTACTCCAGAGGGAAAACTAGACAGAACTTATGAGCCGACTAAGTACTGTGCAGCAGCATCTTACGACAATAACTTATCTCTAAAACCCCCGACAAACCAGATAAGAATTTCCACAAACCAGACTCTCAAAAACTGGCACTCAAATCGGTTCATCCGTTTTGGAGTTACGATGCTACAGACAGACACACAGATACACATTTTTAAACTTATGAAACCCCTGTTCCGTCGGGGGGTTTAAAAAAGGAAAGCATTCGCGACAAGAAAAAACAAATACTAGACGACAGACTTGGCTTAAAACAAATATGAAACATACATAAGAAGACAGCCGGTCACATTTGTCGGTCCCCTTGAAAGCGTTGGGAACGTAGTACTTGTCGGGGCACTGGTTAATGTCCAACGACATCAACTGCATTGTCACTGCCACAACACCTCTGGAAAAACATATAAGGGTGGTATTCGACTCGTCCTATATCGTTGTCTAATTTCTTTGTCCAATCTTTGATCAAATTTCTTTGACGGAGGCCCATTTCACTTATCTAATATCTTTGTCCAAGATTTTTTCATGCATAGTCATATTGATTTATATGTCATCAGAATCTTTGATCAAATGTCGGGGTCCCGTCCAAGTTTGATGAAATCATCCAATTTCTTTGATCAAATGTATATTGGATGAGTGAAATACCACCCGTATACATAGTTTAAATACAAGTCATCATTGTCTATTAGCCCCGGTTTCCTCACGATGTTTTCCTTCACCGAAAATTGAAATTTATTTAAAATATTATATCGAATGATTTATTTAAAATATTATATCAACTTACAATATCAAATCAAAATTGTACTTGGAAACAACTCTAAGTAGGATTTCCACTTAACACTCTCAAATAAGGTATTTCATCTGTTGGAGACTTGTCCCTCGCGTCCATGTTTCAGTCTTCAAGTGGCGACTTATCCACTCAACTCATATCAGGTATCGTATAAAGAATAGCGACACAGGTAATTTTATTAAAAATTAAAGAAAGAAGGTATAGAAGAGTAGATGATTGAAAATATATTATAGATAATCCAGACAACAATAAAAATATATGTGAGTTGTAAAATATATCAAAGGGTTTACCTTCCATTTAGAGTGTTCCTGTAAATAATACCACACATATGTCGAAATAATGACATTTCCTAGATATAAAGTTTGCTTCTTAAAAGACGACAATTTTGAAATTCTCTTATCTTCAAGTTCTTCCTAGGGTAATTCTTCTTTGTTTTTCTCCCGAAGAGTTGCGCGCGCGTCGGCTAAAGAATCAGTTCGTTTTGTGAACGCACGCACGGTGACGACAAAGCGTACTGATTCTAATACTGGCACACGACTTCTTATTTCTTCTGTTTTCTTTTAGTTTCCATTCTTATGTCGGCATGCTACAACATTTTTTTATAAATTATAATGTTCATACATGAGCAAAAGGCAACAACAAAACAAAAATTACAAACACAGTTGATCAATGGAAAAATCGAGCTATATACACTTTAACATATCTTCTTATTTTATACAAAAGTTGTAAACTTGTTATACACCATGAAGTGCCCCGACCTCCACATTATTACGCTTCCCAGTGCAGAGAAGTCAGGTTCTTTCCTCTAGAGGACACGATAAAAATAAAAATATAATCGATCTTGTTACTTCTTCTGCTTTTTTTAACAATTTCTATTCGAATGCCGACACGTGACAACTTCCTTCTTCTTTGGTTTTCTTTTAAATTTTGTCAAAATCTTCCTTTTTAGGGTTCCGTAGTCAACTAGGAACCCTTATAGTTTCGCCATGTCTGTCCGTCCGTCTGTCCGTCCGTCCGTCCGCGGATAATCTCAGTGACCGTTAGCACTAGAAAGCTGAAATTTGGTACTAATATGTATATCAATTACGCCGACAAAGTGGTAAAATAAAAAGTGGAAAAAAATATTTTATTAGGGTACCTCCCCTATACGTAAAGTGGGGAGTGTTTTTTTTTTTATTTTAACCCTAACGTGTGATATTTTGTTAGATAGGTATTTAAAAATAAATAGGGGTTTACTAAAATCATTTTTTGATAATGTTAATATTTTCGGAAATAATCGCTCCAGAAGTAAAAAAAAATGTGTCCCCCCCCCTCTAACTTTTGAACCATAAGTTTAAAAATATGAAAAAAATCTCAAAAGTAGAACTTTATAAAAACTTTGTAGGAAAATTATTTTGAACTTGATAGGTTGAATAGTTTTTGAAAAAATTACAAAAATAATTTCTGAACTAAGTTTGTAATTTAACCGTATAAACAGGTGTTTATTGTACCTGTCATTTCTACAAAATCACAATGAAATGACGTGCTTTTTAGGGTTTTGTGTTTCTGTACTTAATATGTCAACTTAATGTGACGGACGGAAAACTACGGAACCCTACACTGAGCGTGGCCCGACACGCTCTTGGCCGGTTTTTTAGTTTTCTTACTTTGATTACATGGAACCGAATGGTAAGAAAACCTAATTTTACTCATTATTTGATAAAATTAGAATAATACCAGCTTGCATGTTTACGGACAAAATAGAATAGCTTTATACAATCACATTCATTATTGAGTATTTGTGTAAGGTGTTATAAAGTGTGTAGGTACATCTAAATATTAAAGCTATTACAACAAAAATAAATCAAATACTATTTTGTACTTTTTTTCATAATAAGTGCTGTGGGATAAACCGTTTAGCACAAACATTTAGAAAATAATCACAAAATCAACTTACAAAGTAACAGAATTTGCCAAGTCCATGTCTATTAGTTCACTTTCAGCACTGATTAATGATGTAGGAAGTCTCAAAGAATTTGTAATTTCACGGAAAACTTCAGAGCACGAAAAACCATTAAAAGTTGTGAGTCTAAAGCCGGAACCTTTACCCGGATTCAACATGAGAAGAAATATTAAACAAGAGAAATTTAGAAACAAAAGATTTGATAAATGTTTAACTATAATAATTTTCAAATAACATTTGAATAATAAACAATCTATTACACGATTCATGGAAAACAAAAATTAAATACTTTATGGCCGAAATATATAAATATAATAATATAATATATATTATACAGGGTGGAAAAAATATATTTTACTTCTTCTAAGCAATAAAACGGCTTTCACAGAGTTTTGAAAAGATAAATTTGTTTTCAATAGTAATTGTACATATTTTTTCTTTTTAATTTGTGGCCTCTCTAGTACCCTAGACTAGGTAGGTCTCTAAGAAGATTTTGTTCCTTGATAGAAATAGGATCGATTGGCATCAAACATTCTTTTGACAAAAATGACAAAGTAATGGTTTATTTTGCTGTCTGTACAATTTTTAATGAATTTTTCCACTCTGTAAGTATAATTAAAATCGAAATTTTATTCTTGACTTTTATTAGATAAAAACATAAGTACCTATATTGCCAAAAAGATGGACTAGGCCGTAACAGTGCCTCGAAATAGATCCACCAGCAAATATTATCGAAAACTATCACTCAAGTTTTTAAGGTCGAATATTGCTTGATTTGCTTCGGACCGGTACCTGTGTGTTCAGTGCTAAACGGACAACTTAGAACAGCGGTCATGATTACGGACTGCGTACTGGTCAAAAACATGTGGAATGTGGAATGATTTTCGACCTTAAAGACATAAGTTACCCGTTTCAGTGTATTTTCTAACTCACTGGAGTTTTGTTAATGGTCAAAAATAACAAAAATAAATACTCTCATCCCAAAAAGCTTTTGCAGGCATTACACACGTGCCAAGATACTATGCATACAGATTTAATGATATTACATATTTATATTTAGAACAAAACAAAAATATATCTCTTTCGATATACCTAAATCCAAAAGTCAATAGCTCAAAACCACAAAGTTTTTCAGGTAATAATTATTAAATTAATTGACCAAACAAGACAAACGCTCCACAAAACACATATTCTCGTTAACATTTTGGACGTTGAAACGAATTAAACAAATGAGCAAAACATTTCACAGCCGACAGAATAAATCCTTAAAGCCAACAACGTGCCAAATAAAACCGTTTCCAATATTTAATTCTTTGCCCTAAAATGGCAACAGTAATCCGATCGAATTAAACATGCTCCCGAAAATCTGTGCAGTAACCAAAAATCATTTTTAAATACGAATTTTCGTTTAAAGTTTGCAGGCTAATTGTACAATTAACGTCAAAATAATATACACGTTGCCCAAGTAAGACAAATATCTGGACGCTTTTTGACGAACTGCTGGAATTTAAAACATTGTCAGTAAACGATTAGATATAATATCTACACACAAACAACTGTGAGACACACTGTGTAGGGCAAACTGCAAGAGCTTCGAATAAATAAGACTTTGGACATTCACCGACCGTATAGTCGAATTCCCTCCATCCTTGCGGTTTAAGAAATCATTTCTGATTCGCACTGCTTCAATCTGGAATTCTCTTCCGGCGTCTGTATTTCCGGAAGCATATAACTTCGATGTCTTCAAAGTAAGAGGGAAGGCATCTTCTGGGTGAGCGTGTTCCGCCTTAGATCTTGTCTTAACTTTCCATCAGGTGAGACTAGGGTTAAACGCAATCCCACTTACAATAAAAAAAAACACCAATACGGCCGGAGTCAGCTTGCAGCCCACCACAATCAAAGGAATTCGAACCCAGCATACAGATTTTAGGTTTCATATTTGAATATAGCAGCGGTGGTTGTCGCGAGCAGCTAATCGGAGCTTCTGTATGGAGGGTTTGAATTCCCTTGACTCTGGTTGGGTGCGCACCGGGCCGTTTGGTGTGAATCGTCCCTTAGTATTCCTCATGCCGATATTGGTGAGCAAAATTAACTCTGAACAATATCTAATGAGACAAAATGCCTTTGACGCCCTTGTCATTCAAGTTATTTTCCCTTTTATCGTCACTAAATACTTATACATATTTTCCGATGTTGACTGTGCCAAAATATTGCAAGGAATTTTATTAAACACTACTTCTTTGAACCTGTCACTCATATAAATCTTGCTCTTCCACTACTGATTTATAACGTGATAATATTGTGATACGCGTCATACTCGTGATCGGGTGCTGTTTGTGGAGTCCGGTCTGTTCATGCTTGCAAGGGCATGATTAATACCTTAATACTAGTGTTATTTTATTGGAAATTGACGAGAGACATCATCCTGTTTTGGATTAAGTTTATTGTTATTGACGCTTAGAGACCTTATACATCTCTGAGAATATTAAATTACTTAAGTGCTATTTTCATTTACTACTTATTTTAATTTAGACGCTTAGAGACCATGTACATCTCTAAGGACTTAGGAATAATGGACGCTCAGAGACCATATACATCTCTGAGATATTAAATTTATTGTATATACTTTTGTGTATTTTTGTGTATTCGGACAGAGACCGTATATATACGTCACATTTTTTTTTTATATATAATGTATTATAAGTTAATTTTAATTGAATATTGTGAGTTTGTTAATCACTATAGTTTTAAAATCATTATTATTATTGTCTACTTTTTTTTTGTTCTGCAATTCTGTTTTGAAAACATTATAATTATCATTGTCAATTTATTTAATTGTATAATTTATGTGTTGACTTGTAAAAGTGCCCTTGTGGCCTATTTGCAGAATAAAATTTTTGATTTTGATTTTGATCTTGATGATTATTGATCAAGTAAGGCCGCCAGAGCTCTCGAGGATGCTGTGTTGAGAGTGAGAGACCTACATTTGCCTATAGCTGTAAACACAGTGAATACTCAGATCAATAAAAGGTAGGATTCTGTTTTTGCATTCCGTTACCTTCCTTTTCGAAAATATGCTTGTTTTTCACGGTCCAGGAAAAAAAAGAACAATCAATCTTCAATTTATGATGCGCTGCTTTCCATCTTAGTGCTTGCTGGTGGAAATCACGTTAATGATGATGATGATCGTATTGTGTGACAAACTGATAGGTTTATGGTTTATAGAACGCTTTACTGGGTAGTAAAGTACTGCTCAACATGGGCCTAGCGTAGAGCGTCACAATGACGGTCCAGCGACTCCAGCGGTCTCCCGTGATATTTAATAGGTCATAAGTTCGCCTTGTGGGGGAGTCTAATTACGCTGCGCCTTCCGGTACGTACAGTTTTAGGCCAGTTGATTAGTTTTTTATTCTATTACTTATTGATAAAACATATTAAGGATATGGAAGAAAACTCAATTATTTCAATGAATGATAAATTGGTCTTTATTTAGCTATAAACGAAATAGAAACAGCGTATCTTATTGTAAAACTGACAGTATAACAATGAGTAGTCAATCTATTGCTACTATATTACTTAGTGCAGGTAGGCAGTAACGCGATTTTATAATAAACAAAGCATTATACTACTAAAAACAGTTAAACTCACATACTAATAGTCCCTATGGGCGCCATGTTTCGAATCCTTCGGGAGTTCTTCTTGAAGATGAGTATTTTCGCGGTGGAATCGCTCTGAGCACTGGCTGTGCCATGAGTGACGTTTTTGGTAGTACAATTTTAAAGTCAGAATAACAAAGCCTGTTTAAACACTAAAATAAGCTGATTTGTAATAATTAATAATCTATTATGAATACAATCCTAATAGTAACAGACTAATAATCATTATGTATTCGAAAATACTGGTATAGTAGGAACGAAACCCTAAGAGTGAATGACTAACGAACGTTAGTAAAAGCATAGGTCGATTCACAAGAGCTGGCGCGGAATATCTATGAAATTAATGACAGTTCCATACATTTTCCGCGCCAGCTCTTGTGAATCGACTTATACTGCGTTTTCTGTGATTGAATCTTACAATTTTGGTCCAACTATAAAAGATTACAAAACTGACATTAACAAATTGAATTCTTAACTGCTCGGGACAAACATTATAGTGTAACAGACCGTATGATTCCATAGGTGACCGCAGACGACAACCGTAGAAACACAAATTAAAGGTTCGGGTATATATTTCTTAAGGATTCAGCTTTCGGGTTTACCACTCCATTTTTATAGCTAAATCAAAAATGTTTATGACAAAAATTGTTTATAATTAATGGCTAGCTCACATAGTTTTTATGTTCATGGCAAAAATTTAAACACATTGTTGATAAATAATGGCTTACTCACGTTCTTTTTTTAATTTGTTGAGTTCTTCGATAATACTTTTTGCTGTGTGCAAAACTGGTCTTGATGCATGTTAATTTGATTAGTATAATTCAATACAAAATCTAATTATTACACACTTCACATAATAAAGCTAAATATACAAAAGAATAAACAAAGATACAGGTACTCGTATTCGTGAACTTTTTCGCATTTCGGTAAATGTAAATTTAATTTGATAATTAAGTCCGATAAACATATTAAGTATATTAATTAATATACCATATCGTATTTGAGTATAAATATCACGTACAACATACAAATTTGTGACAACTCCCGCTGACAATTCCCGTTGGCAATTTTAATCAAACACAGTCGATAAAAATGCATACCTTAAGCTTAAGTTATTCGCCGATAACCGCCTTCGCGTGTCGTCTGCTGTCACCTGCGGAACAACACCCTTACACATGCCGGTGTACGAGTATATAGTTGATTGCTTCATTTTCTAAAACATTTGCAAAGAGGAACTTTACATCATTTAGTATTAATAAATCCCCCTTTTTATGTCTCGTGACATAAAAAGGGGGATTTATTAATAAGTTCGGATACGACAAATATTGGGTATAAAAACAAACACATTATTATATAAATAAAGGTACTATGTTTGTCCACGCGAGTCCAATAACTATAACAAATTTTTACAATAAATAATAAAGACATTCCACTTTGAAATTAGGGATATAAACTTATCATTATTCAAATTGACGATTTTTCGAGCAACATTTAAAAGTAATCTAATGATTTTGACAAAAGGTACATTTTATTAAATATTTAAAGCAATAAACAAGAATACGTTTTTGTCATTCAGATTTTCTCTGTGAAAATATTTAAGCACATTTAATTTAAAATAAACCATTTCATCTTATCCCTAATTATTTCCTACAATGTTATACGATAATTTAGAATATTTCAGCTTTTGATGTCGATAATTGATAAATTATTATAAAGCGTTCATTAGAATGTTAATTAATTACATAATTAATAAACTAGCTTACTTTGGATGAAAATTGTTTCGACAAAAATATGAGAACTGAACGCTATAGTAATTTACAATAAATATGAAAGGAAAGGGCAAATATCAAATTATTACAGATTTTTATAGTAATTTCTATCATCTCATCCGTAAGCGTCGATTGCTCAAAGAGAAAACCTTTTTCCGGGTAAAGACGCGCCTTTCCACCTTCACATTCAAATTTCTATGCGAATACCCTACAGAAGCTTTCATTCAGAATCGTACCTTTTAAATTTTTGTATTTTTATGAGTAAACTTTGAAGTTTTCATATTCCGAATCATGAGTATTTAATTCTTAATTCTGATAAATAAAAACAATGCCAAGTGTTTTATTTTTCAATGAATATTTATGAACCGTCAAACAGTAATAATGGAAACCTAAGAAGTACTTATTAGTACTAATAAAACTACTAATACTGAAAAAAAAGTAAAAGGTAAGCTTTCAAATAAAAACGTTTAGGAAATGAAAATGTCACGACTGAAATCAACCAGTATGAAATTATTAAGCATATTTTTGACCTATTTTCATCCCAAGTAGGTAGATATATTCTTAAAACTAGGCACTTATCCGATAATTGTGTGCAGTTATAGTTGCCAATTTGTAGGAAATATTTTTCAAATATAAATTTATAATTTGTTCTGTCAATAACCTGGCTTAAATAGGTACGCTTATTAAATATCCTTGCCAAGTCTTTCAAACTTTAAGGTTGAATATCGCTCGACATATGTCATACATGTATGCAGTTCTGAATCATGAGCACTTGTCCCGGCGGTGGCACGCTTAGCACTGATTATATTTAAGTACATTTTAGAAACTTACAGGAGTTTTCTAAACATAATGACAAACTAAATACGCGTAATATAGTGATGTCGGATTAACTGATATCGAGTGGTATTTTTTTTATATCACGTCGGTGGCAAACAAGTTGAAAGCCCACAAGATAGTATAATATTGGTTGAGTCTCCACTGACCTCTGCTGAAATTGGCGCCATCTGTTAGGAGCTACTTTTTGTAACGATTAAAGGTGCTATATTGCTCTTGGTATTATACGCCACACCAACACACTGCAGAGCTTAAATGAAACATATTTTGGCTTAATTAGAAAACTATTCATATAAATTGGCAACTGCTGCAGCAGCTGCTCTTAACGATTATTGCTGTTACAACACTAGTTTTAGATTCATGGAAGACAAAATACAAACCAGGGTAAATATAGATGGTATCCCAAAGTCACTCGCTGTCTACTTATTGACAAATAAATTATTGATGAATCTGGGCTATCTAAGTATCTTATAATCGAGATAATTCTGCTGATAAGTTTATGTAAGTATGAACCCCGGATTTGCATTGAGTCTAGGCACTGGTAGGATATTTATTTTTTGGATGTGAGCTTAATATCTATAGCATTTTCAATATTTCTCTTTTAAAAATTGTATCTTAGTAAATATAATTTAATTAAAATTGACAGAAATAAGTGTTGAAAATGCTGAAGTTCAAAAACAAAAAGACATGGATTATAATGATAACATATATAATCAAGACGTTCTCATGTCGTCTTCCAAATGAGTAGATAGTGTATTTAAATTTATTGTATCACTGGATTTTCTATATACTAAAATAAAAGAACTGACACGGAAAATATGAATTATTATTATCATATTTTATAATAAACTCAAAAACTAACGTCTATTTTTAATCGTGTTTATCTTGATTAACAATTCATTAATTATATCTACAGAATACGTTTCAATATCTTTAATGCAATCTAAAATATGTAAGTACGTAGATAATATGACGTGACATAACTATTTACAACTGATTTGTGTAAATATCTCTATACAATAAAAAATCATTATGCATAAATTAAATTTACAGTACATATGGTGCTACTTTACCGCACGAGTGCAATAATCAGCAGATTACGTGCATATGTCGAAACTTTAAAGAGCCATATGTGCTGTAAAACGTTGTACGATACACGTGCGAACAGGTAATTCGCAACTCGTGTCGATTTAAAACACTCCCTTCGGTCGTGTTTCAATTTATCACCACTCGTTGCGAATTCCCTGTTATCTGCACTTGTATCGTAATGATATTGTGTAGCTTTTATCTATAATTAACATATTATTTATATCCATAAATACTTCAGTATTTAAAAGCGTTTGTGTAATATAATATCTACAAATAACAATTGTACTTAGAATGCAGTTACATAATATGTTCAAATTCTTTTCGAATGCTTTAAAAGTTCGGCAAATATGTCAACCATTATTTGCTACATTTTACAACATACTTAATTGCTAAGCGGTGGTTATTTTTTTATTAATCTTTATCCCATTCTATTATGATGTTCATTTTACTATTATGTATAGGGTTTTAAGTTGCGAGACAATGCAAGTACCCATCTTATTGTACTGAGCTTATTTTATGGGAGTAATTAAAATGACTGACTGTCGAGTTTCTTCTTGAGTTTCTTCTCGGCAGTGAACTTCTTTTTCAGAAACGCTAGTAGATTTTGACTTGTGAAAGTGTCATTGCGATCTGTTTTAAGAATAAAGTTCATTTATGAAAAATCCCGGGATATTTGGGAAATTACTAACCAGTCGGTCAAGCCAGTCCCGGGACTGATGAAAATTCTTACAGTGATGTTGATCTTGTGTAACAAGCAAAATCAAAATTTTTTAAACCCGACTGTGTGAAAAAATGTCTTTGTGACATTTGGACAATTAAGGCGAATCGATTGACGTAAGAATAATCAAAATCGGCCGACGCGTTTAGTCTCTAGAGTGACACAAAGGAACAAATATACATACATAGACTGTTATACACATTACTCTTCTTTGCGTTGCGCAGTCGGGTAACAACTAAACAGAGATCGCTGTATAAAAAAATGCTGATATATTTATTGTAAGTTGGTATTGTATATTAGCAGTAGCATCTACCAGCTGCTGAGTTATCTAGACGTCTTTCACATACTTCAAAAAGTCCAGTCAGCGTTGTCAAACCAATGGGTTTGAAAATTCTCTAAGTACGAAATCGGCTCTTTTAGAATGATCCCGTTTATATATTTTGTAAAAAATCTAGAGCGCACAGGGTAATTATGCAACAAACATTATCTAACGCAAAATGGCCCATTTTCAAGACTTATTTCAAATATTTTGTTATTTCCGTTCTTATTTCTTTTAAGAAATCCTAAACTAATTTTATATTCTAAATAAGATGAAATAATGTTTCTTTGATCTTACATATTTCTTGCTCTGATTGCTTTTAAAAGGAAATTAAATATTTTTACACGTAAAATGTCGTTAGCATCTGTGCCTTTTCATTGTGTGTGCCTTTACTTATATTTACTTAGAAACAAGGTACTTTTCTGTTTAAAAATAACAATTACTAAAATGATAATTTTTATTATATCATAATTTCACTAGCAAGATAATTTTATAATAGGTTTCGATTGACTGTATGTTTTACCGGCTAAATATATTTTTTTTTAATTTGCTGGATAATTTTCGCGGTTTTTTTGCCGATGTTTATCAAATGTAGTTTTCAACTTATGACAGACATTTGTATATATACACAAGAAAATGATTCTAAATCCCAACTGAATTTATTAAATTGCAGGTAAATTTGCTAAGCTTACTTAAACCTATTTTTTTCTACAAAATCAGGCATAGGTATTTTACAATTGAAAATGCAAATCATAAACCAACCCCAGCCGGTTTTGCCGTAGGCGGGTAAAAAGGTGACATTGTATTTGAATACTTGAAACAGTGAACAAATTGAGATGTTAACCTTATGTCTAACCGCCAGAATGAGGGGGGAAGACTATTGAAAAAAGCGTTACTATATATTGATATGAAGCCAGTTTAAAAAAATCTGGAGCCTATTGCATAATGACTTGTTACTGAGATATATTACAAGACGGAAGTCTATTTCAAATGAAAAGGCTTGAAAATGTAAGTTACAAGTATACGATTTTAAGCTTACATGATCATTAAGAAGAATGATGACGATGAATGATGTGACGATGAATGGTCCAAAATTTCCTTCACAAATCGGAAAGAGACTGTTTCTGAAAAGAACGCGCGAGTTGATACTATAAGTGTCGTGTGTCGTGATCGAGTTTCAAGTCAAAATATAGGTACAGACAGTAACGGTGACATAGTGAGAAAAATGCGAACCAAGAAGAGGGCAGATCGCTATGGTGTGTGGGTAAACCACAACTAAAACTCTCCGCGCGTTAGTTAATTCTTGAAAGTAGCGCTTGCAATAGTTCCGAAATATCGAGAACTCACAAAAACTACAAAAAATACTCAAATATACATGGTTCATAATAGTAATTCAGTTTATAATAGTAATTCTAAGTTTCGAGTGATGATGCAATAGGCCCCTCCTCTTCTCTTTTTAATACAAACTAACTAAATCACACGCGACGCGTTGACGGCAAATATCGCATGCGTCTTGCTCTAAACATATCGGAGGTACGTGGGTGCGAGAGTGACATTAATAGACGATAAAAACACGATCTGCGAGTTGATTACGTGACATTTCCGACCGTATTAAGTTAAGTTGATCTGTCATTTTTCGTACATTAAATAAATATTTATGGAAAATCTTACACAAATCTGGGTACTAGGCGATGATATATGTTGTATAGATAGATAAATACTTAAATATACGGAAAACATCCAAGACTCAGGAACAAATATTCGTGCTTAATCACACAAATAAATGCCCTGACCGGGATTCCAACCCGGGATTACCTGCTTCGCGGGCAGAGCCTCAACCAAAATGACAGATAAATCTACTTTACGTACGTGAGATACTACGTAATCAAACTAGCAGTACTTGTTCGGAAAGGCTTAGCTGATCGGTCAGCGCGCAGCGTACAGCACAACGACTCCTGCGCAGAGAACGGCTAGCAGCGGCGCGGGCGCATGCGCGGAGTTGCACTCGTCAGTGTCACAGCAGAAAGTGCGCGCGCCCCACCATTCTGGAATAGAAGGGCATTATTAAGTTCGTAAACTAATTTTGTATTAAGCAGTAACGCTGCTAACGCAAATTCTAAACATCGAATAAACGGTTTTTTTTTAATGCCTCCGAGCAGGATTCCAAATTCTTTTAACGGTAAAAGAAGCGTACGCATCCCTAAAGGCGTTGTAAGAGAGAACTAGTGAAAGTTTTCATACCTGAGCTTGATTGTTCCGGTAGCTCAGTGGCTAGACCGATTAGCCACGTAAGCCAGAGATGACAGGTTCGAATTCTGCTCGGCGCACAAAAATTTTCAGTTTCTCTTTAATTTCAAATTTACAAGTTCGTAGCCGGCCGCAGGATGGCAGCAGCAGACGGCGACACGTCGCGGTGTTGTCGCTGCAGTCATGATTTCGAACCCTACTGCAGGCTGTAGTAGCAGACGGCACGACCATTGAAATATGTAATCTGTTTCCTGTAGAGAAGTTTAATATTCCGCACCTATTGTCGCTCTACTAAAAATGGTATTCCATAGGATAGGAATACATAGACAACAGAGTCTATTTGTACCACAAAACTATAGAAGCGTACAATTTTGAAAATTGTACTATTAAATTGTTTATGTCAAGTTTTGTGGTATAGACATCAGTAGTGTCGCAGCGACATGTCGTCTGCTGCTGCTGTCTGTGGTCGGGTTCCAACTTATAACTTTAATGTAAAAAGAACAACAGGACCTCCTTTTTTTTTAAACATCTTTCTTCTTATCTCAATAGACATAATTTCTTTAACCCATTCCAGTCCGGCTTCCGTCCCGGGTATAGATAGTACTGTGGCTTTGGTTAAGGTCACTGACGATATTCGTTTTATTAAAGAAAATAAAAAGGTTACTGCATTAGTCCTCTTAGATTTTAATAGCGCTTTTAACACTGTGGACTTCGATATACTCCTAGCTCTGCTAAATAACCTAAACCTGTCTCCTTCAGCTATTTCTTGGTTTCGTAATTACCTGTTCGGAAGGCGCCAGCGAGTTAAGGTCGATGACAGAGTCTCTAATTGGAGTGATTTGTCCGCTGGCGTGCCTCAAAGCGGTGTGCTTTCACCATTGCTTTATTCCATCTCCATTGACGGAATCACGTACTCCCTAGTTTTTCTTTTTCTTTTTCCGAAAGTGTTCCGAAAGACTGCGAAATGATTGGGAATATTCAAATATGTTAACGGAAATATATGTAATTCCTAAAATCACCCGAAAATGTGTGAAATAAATTATATTAGACACATTATCTAGGAAATCTATACATTTCCTAAATAGCAATCGGAAATGTAAATTTAAGATATGAATTTTGTTGTTTTGTTGTTATGTTCGATTTCCTTGGGAAAGCAACTGTGATGTTGAGCAATTCTGACCCACCAGCGAGTTATGTTATGCTGGAACACGTCACATTTTGTAAGTCGAGTATCAGTACGTGTTTTTACAAGGTTTATATCCATTTAACACTATTTGAGCTCTTTGGCTTTGATGTTTTGATTAAAGGGAAAGCTCAGACGTGGATGGCATTCCGGATTTTCGCTTCAAACTATTTGTCATTTTCTGCAATGTTAGGGCAAAGATTGAAAGAATTTTTTTAAAGCATTATTTTTTAGAGAAATACGGCACAGCGTTATGTATTATACTCGAACCTATTTGTATTTTTTTAACGCTACTAACACACGTAATCAAAACGTAATATTACCTTATTGAGCGATCATATTTGCATGAAAAAGTATATAAGACAAAGAAATAAATTAAGTAGCTAGAAAGATAAATCTCGTTAAGTATTCATAAAGCCTAGTCTGAATATAAATGTCGAGGTGTCAGATAAGACAAACGAATTTTATGGCAGCTCCGATTGTTATCGGAATTCATTTAAATTCAAACATCTCCTTCAATTGATAAAATATTTTATTGGTATTCTTATTCTTAGCTTGGAGAGAGAAAACCACTTTAGGTACTAGGCCACGAAATTCATACCGCACAACGGGTGTATAAAGGTCGGCGAGAGCAGTAGGGATGCGTATCCAGTTTTTTTTTCAGTTGCTACTTCATGTTTCGGGGTCAAGTTATTTTTCAATAATTTTATTATATTTTAAAACAAAAAAAAACACATTAGTAATAATTATATTTTCCAACTCGTCTCATTGCAGTGGGCGGAGCATATAGCACGTTGAAAAGACGACCGTTGGGTGGAAAGGTTCTCTAGTGGCGACCACGTACCGGAAGGAGTAGCGTAGGCAGGCCCCTCACAAGGTGGACTAATGACCTGGTAAGGGTCGCGGGTGTCCGCTGGATGCGAATGGCGCAGGACCGGTCATTGTGGAGGTCTTTGGGAGAGGTCTCTGTCCAGCAGTGGACGGGCTTCGGCTGACATAACGATGACGATGATGATCTCATTGCTATCCCTACTAACCCCACCTACGGCGTGAGGTGAGATTTTCTACCATTTTGTGTTTATCATTAAAAGTATGAAATGAAACGACAGATAATCATTAAAAAACTAAAATTCATACGACCGGAGTACTTGTTTGTATGAAAATCAACGTTCTGCATGTAAAAGTAAACTTTTATCGAAGTTTGAATTTCTATTTTGTCCCTTAGCACCCCGTTTTACGGTACCAACTTATATAAATAAATACTTATAGAGAAAACATCCAAGACTCAGAACCAAAATATTCATAATCACCAGGGGTCTTACTTTTCGTGCCGATGACGTAAAATTGACGTCACACTGCATACAGGATGATTCCAATTGGTTTTATGGTAATTATCAATCTTTAATCATCAACCATTTAATCATGCATGACGGCAGCGTCGCCGTGTTGCAAGCTAAACTTTGCAAGCAATGTAAACAACACCTGCACCTGGCCTGACTTGTCAGGTCATTGTGACGTCACGCCACCACCTGGCGCCATTACCTGAATCAAAGGTTATAAATAGACAGATTGTGCCTGGTGGGGGCATTCTTGCATTAGAGTTGGCCGAGTGCACTTGTCGTGCTGCTAAAATGTTGTCTGATTGTTTATTGTGAAACTATGTTTTAAACTATTGTCAAGTTGGTTCGATTATTGTGGTTTGATATTAAAAGAGTGATCTAAGTACTAAATCTAGTTGTTTCTATTAATTTGGAACCTGCTACTTTTATTATGGGAGACGACTCGCCCATATGCATTTATAATTGTCTTGTTTCAAATACCCATTGCATCCGCAGATTTTAAAGGGTTTCTTTTTCTATTTAGAATTTTAATTTATAAGCAGGTGGGAACTCGTAGCCATTCAAGTTTTATATCAGGTTATAGGAATGTTGAATCTCAACCTAAGAACTTAAAATGTTTATGACGTCGAGGTTTGTTTAATTGTTTAATAACTGGTATTACACATGAACCAGCGCAAAAACGTGCAGTTGTACCTAATGTTGTTGACGTAACTGGTGACCGAAGAGCTGGCGGTTTCCTCGCTCAACGTATCAGCATTGCGATACAGCGAGGAAATGCCGCCAGCATCCTCGGTACAATGCCTCAAGGGCCCCTTTTAGATTTAAGTTAGTTTTAATTTTCTTTATATTATTTTGGTTAAGTATTCTTGTATATATTTTCGTTGTACATAAATAAATGTTGTACTTTATAAGTTGTGATGTGACTTGTGTAAAACGTGTATGTATACATGATTATTGATTACTGAATGATGATTAATTGATTACAATAAGACCAATTAAAATCAAACGACACACGGAGCGTGTCGTCCCACGGCACGAAAAGTACGAGCCCTGCTTATAACAAAAAAATACCTGCTTGGTAAACAGGGTCACTACGAATAATAGGCTCTAGAGTTGGTTGTCAATATTCATATCAATTATTATTTTTCTTTTTATCGTTTTATTCCATACTCAAAACATTCTTGAACATGAAAAAGCCTTTGTATCTGAGCGTGGGTTTTGATCATTTCATACAACCAGGAAGTTTAAAATGAAATAAATAAATATTAGGATTCAAGATTCAAACATTATTCGTAACAATTGTGCTTGTTAACATTATGCAAAACCATAGATAACAAACAAACAAAGGCGTAGTTACGAAGGGGAACCTACTAACTCAGCACTTGCAGGTTTTACAGCCGGCGCTGATCTTCCGTAGGGGACTGTTACACGATTAAGTAAACATCCTAGTCTCAGGAATAAATGTTTTTGCTCACCACAGAAACAAACACCTGTACCGTTATTCGAACCCCGTACCTATAGCTTTGTAGGCTGTGTAACTACCAACTAGGCTAAACAGGCCGACAATTATGAAGTCCACGAGTCAGGTACTTTCGTCAGTCATTTCCCTCCGGATGATTACTAGTAAAATGCCTCAAATTTGTATTACAATGCTCAATGCGACGTCAATTATATTATGTTTACACTCTTATTCCGTTATCAATAAGGCGGAAAATGCATACATTTTTAATTATACATTTTTGACGTCGATTGTACACGAATTTCACCGTCATTTTCAAAACAGACTTGACAGACTTTCATGAATAATGTAATCATCATTCCTCGTTCATAATTGACTGGGAATCTTTTACGATTTTCGACAGTGTTCTTATATAAGACAATAATTCTAAGAAATGTATTCGTTCACAAATTTATCTTTTCTACAGAACGGAAACGGACACAGCTGTCATGTCTCCGTGAATTCCACGGGTGTCTCATTATTTGAGGCGTATATTTCTAAAAATGTATTATCCTAAAACATCAATCCAGAATTGTCTTTGTTAAGTATAGGTCGATTCACAAGAGCTGGCGCAAAAAATGTATGGAACTGTCAATAATTTCATAGACATTCCGCGCCAGCTCTTGTGAGTCGACCTATAAACACCTTAATTTCTCTCATTCATTGTTCACTGTATAAAAATTCTTATTATTGACCGAGTGAAACGAGGATTCCGTTTTAGCTTCGGCAAAAATGCTTTCATATGTACAGCTGGCCGATTTCCCGCTGTTCTCCTCTACATGTCACATTTCTCAACCGATTTTCATCAAATTTTTGATTAATTTATAGTTTTATTTTCTAGGCAGTTTTTGGTTAACTTGAAAAAAAAATTGGAAGTTCTGCAGCTCACGGAGTATTAGTCTATTTGGTGACCACTTCAGCTTAGTATCTTATTTATGAGCTTAGTTGGTAATGACCCTGCCTACGAAGTCTCGGGTTCGAATCCTGGTCAGTGCATTCATTTTTGTGATGAGCACGAATATTTGTTACTGAGTCATTCTATCTATTTAAGTATTTATTTATCTATATAAGTACACGTGTCGTCGTTTAGTAGCCGATTTGTGTAAGACCCACAATATTTATTTATTTAAGTAATATAGGTATTGCAAAATCATTAGCAATGCGGTTTACACTGAAACCGGATATTACTGAAAGTAACTAGTATGTAAAACGCTCGTAGTTTGATGTATGCAGACATGCATGCCAGCAACTAGTAGGTAATCGATTTAATGCGGTCAAACACGATTCTATGAAACGTTTACAGGAATTTCAGAGACTTTATTGGCAAATGTGGATTAAGTATTTGATACAGAAAACAAAACATACAAATAAAAATGAACTCATCCGCACGCAGCCTAAGACGGAAGTCGAACCCGCTGGTTTGCCGTACCACCGCCATTATTACGAATAAAAAAATGAACACAATAAATACTTATAGTTATGACCCAATAAATAATAAGTTACAAAATTTGGAAAACAGGTACATAAGTCTATCAAAATCAAAATTTAAATAAATAGTAAATAAAATGTCATAATAATAAATGAGATTCAAAATGCATCGACAAAAAAAGTCAAATTGTTTTCCTTCGGAATAATGATGCTTTCAGATAAATGACACTTTGAAATATTTGTGTTTTCCCACAAACTGGGAAACCGGGCGGTTGCCCTATATCAAAACCTAGTATCTCCATCTGACCAAATTTTACAGGAGAGCGTAAAAACATAAATTGTGTCAGACTCAAAAAAATCCGCATGTTTCGGTAAAAAAATTAACATGAGTTGGTAGAATACTTACTAAGGTTTGTATGCACATATGAATATTATAATATTTTTATTATTAATCACGTTTTGTACCGCTTACTAATTTTCCACCATGCCAAAACCTAGTAGTAAGTCTCAGGCGCTACTAGGTTTTAAAATGGGTTATGTAGTAGGGGGTGTGTATGTTTCTTCTGGTTTAGCGCTAGTTTCGAAGTATAAAAATCTCCGGTAATTATCTCAATTTTTAAGCCGGCGTCTCATAGTCATTGCTAAATCTCAAAATTTGTCATTCACAAGCTTGTGATATAGGGCAGCTGGACTTTTTCGGAGATTTGAGTATTTATTTATTAAGGAGAAACAAACAGAAGTAAATGTACAAAAAGAAAACATAACAGTCCAAGTACTTAGTTGGTAAACATGCATTTACTCCCTTGAGAGTTCCCACTGAGACATAACTATTAAGCAGGTATAGGTATTATTTTTATTAATAGCTGTCTCTAACAACTATTTTGATCTGTGAAATTGTAAATGGCGCTTCATATTGATGATGACGAGATACATTGAAATCATACAGATGACACTTAATTTTAACTGGATGCGATGTGGCTGCGGCGGCGCGTCGCCGCGGACCGGCTGAATACAGCGATACCCTGGCCTTGGTGCCCCGCGTCCTCCCCGGCGCAACAATACCCAGCTCAAAAACCTAGTAAGGCCCTTTGACCACGCCAAAACCTAGTATGTCTCCAACTCTTACTGGTTTTGATATGGGATATGTGAGTTTTTACAATGGTAAACGGTTGCTAGACATGCTACTTACTAGGTTTCGAGGCATTGACAATTCAGGTAATTATAATGATTTTTGAGCTGGTGTCTCTGTAACGAAGTGGGGACTTACTAGGTTGTTACAAATAAGTTGAAAACCATAAATCTAAAAATTTGTCCCTTACTAGGTTTTGATATAGGGCAGCCGCGAGGGTCCGGTATGGTACAATATACTTTATTGTACACCTCATAAAAGAATTACAGATACAAAACACACACCCATTTTTATAACTACAAAAATAAAACCTAGTGGATTTATGCCCCTTAACACGTTCATGTGCGCTACGTGATAATACGTAAAACACTGGTAGGTATATACAGTACATCAGAACGTCCACAGCAGTCCAATTTAAAAAAATTAAATCGTGTACAACGTGAATGAACGCCAAACGCCTGTATTAGATTCTAGCAGTTACGTCATTGTGCTACAACATGTCAAAAGTTGGAATTATTAGTGCCACGCTATATCCAATTTTACCCTCACTAAAGATGGCCGATACACACTTAAAAAAAGATCTGTACGCACACTTACAACGTTATGTGACGTCTGCGCTAGTTCCGCGAGTCTATACATTTAGCAAGCTGGTGCGCTCCCCGGGGGAAACGCGTGCGCAGGTTCCGATTGCTTTCGCTGACTACTGCTATATATCAACACCGTGAGTATTATTTTGTCTATTGCGTGTATCATTTAATTGATTTACCTTACAAGTATTTTGGTTTGTGTACAAAGTGTTCTAATTCATTATAATTGCAATATTTTATATGAATAAAAAACGATCAACTTTCAAAAAGAAAACAGTGAAAGTATTCGAAAAACCGGGGTCATCGCTGGACCTCACACCTAATCCTTATGGTTATGACGGCGATTACGGTTTTGATATCAATTGCAGCCCGGGGGGTGACAATATCTCCAGTAGCAGCTCGTTGAGTGATTTTGTTGTTCGCCCTAAACGAAAGCGAAAACGTGATGAATCTAGTACCAGAAATACTTTTTCTAAAGCTGATTCAACTGATAAATGCTCTGGCTCTAATACAGAGAACGTCATACAAGATACAGAAGATGGTACGACTATATCCTCTAGCTCTGAAAGCATTTTTGTCCTTCGTGTGACACATAAGCCCAAAACGGCTAACCTGTAGCCAAAAAGACTAAATATAATCTTAGCGGTTCCACTACAAGTTGGCAACCGATTTCTAGGGGCAATATCAAATCAACAAATGACGCAGACGCTAATAATCTTTCTATTTCGTCTGAAGTTCTAAAGAATGTTTTAGATGTTGACTTTACAAGTACTTTGGTAAATGTGTCACTATCACTCGACCCTGCAAAAATAGGAATTTCAGACTCTCCATCACGCCATCCAGAACAGTTGGAAGCTAACATGTGCCCTACACAACTACCACCGCCACATCTGGAAGAGATGGAAGTCAACCCGGGTATTCCACCAATACCACTCGGGCTCGATCACATGCTATGTGGGTGAACGTCAGTTCACGTTAAAAAGTGTTAAGGAGAGAGCACGTTGTATCATTGTTCCTGAATTACATCTTATTTTATACAGCAGATCGTCATTAGACGACGAACGAATCTTGACGTGACAGGACGTTATGACATAGCTTATAAACTCTTTTACAATACAAATGTCACAACGTCCAAACACGTTGACGTGGTAAGACGTTGTCACACGATTAGTCAATTAAAACCACTCACATGATGCACAACGTCCAAACACGTTGACGTGGTAAGACGTTGTCACACGATTAGTCAATTAAAACCACTCACATGATGCACAACGACTATAAACGTTGACGTTAACAAACCTTTGTGTCAAATTTCGAATTCCATTTATGTATGTCATTATAACAAAGTCCATAGACGTCGGTTCAATTTGTATGGCGATGTTCTGTGCGAAACGACGACATCTTTAAAAGTGAGCCGCGCACGTGAACTTGTTAAATCACAGTTCTAAAGAGTTGTCCATTTAACCTAAGAGATGGTAACCTTGACAACGAAGTATAAGAGAGAAAAGTTGATTTTACACCAAGTTAGTTATAGTTATAGTAGTTTATTCATGAATAATTTACGCTGAGTTTGAACATAAATTAATCGATCTGATAAAAAAACAGGATAAACACATGCTTGAAAATAAAATTAAAAGTTTAAAATGTCACAATAAATAATAAAAATTCATATTAAATATAATGAAACGGGTCACTCACGTCTTTAAGGTCGAATATCGCTCGACATGTTTCAAACCGATACGCGGTCCTTAATCATGAGCACCTAAATAGAATAAATAAATAGAGCCGCGATAGAATAAAAATTCATAAATAAAACTACGAAAAACATAGGTACCTCAGTCCATCAAAGTTGAAATAAATAGTAAATAAAATGTCATAAGTAATAATAAATTAGATTCAGAATGCTTCCACAGTCAAAAATGTAAATTTGTAAAAATAACGGTACCAGTACGTGTATAAAATAAAAACACAGCTTTGCGCATCTCTATTGGGCATTCACCCCAAGCCAATAAGTTTTATGCAGGTCACTGGAAACCCATTGGCCGCTCAGATCTGCGGGTGACGTCACAATGGCAGCCGTTAGAATTGGTGGCCGAAATCCGAACCGATTCCGCAAACGCTGGCTGGGGACATACTGCTATGAAAGACTGACGGAAAAAGACACAAAAATTGTAAGTTATAACTTTTCTACAGCATTCTTGACCCCAAAAAAAAACTTGAATACGGTGGAAGCTGTCATTTAATTCAACTGGCATCACAGGATAATATATTCCTTAAAACGTCAATACAAGAGAAACTCCTACAGAACAGTATGTACATTTTTAGATAATTTTAACTAATTTCCTAGATAACTATGTGTTATGTGTAGTGTATCTAAACAGTGTTTGTTGAACGAGCGAGCGAAACGTTTACGTTTCAGGTTCCGACGAAAATTCTTTCGTATGTCTGTCTGTCTGTCCGGATGTTCTGCTCTACAGGTCGCATTTCTCAACCGATTATCGTGAAATTTTGTGAGCAGGTTCGATAATCATATAGATTTTTTTTTGTCGGAGTCAGACTTTGTAATTTTTTAAATTTGAATAAAAAAATATTTTTCGTGTAAGTATCTGTCCGGATGTTCTCCTTTACAGGTCGCATTTCTCAACCGATTCTCGTGAAATTTTGTGACCAAGTTCGATAATTATATAGATTTCTTTTGGTTTTGGAAAAATTGAAATTTGAAAAAAAAATTGCGATGTCTACAGCTCACAGAGCCACTAGTTTAATTAATATACATATATAATATTTAAAGGTAAAAAGAATGAATATTAACTACACCATATACAGAACCCTTGTGTTGTAGGCTTGGTTTACGCAATGCAACTTTTGACAGTGATTGCTTCGACCTTTCTAAGCTATTCAAGATACTTTTCGACCAAACGGCTCGCATCGGAACGGAATAGATTTTACAATTTTATCGTTCAAATGTTGTAAAATCCGTTGCGATCCAATGCGATGCGAGCCGTTTAGTGGAAATCATCCTTTAGCTGCTCCTCTTCAGACCGAGTTACAATATCCCAGTATGGATTTCGCGAGTGCATAGTACACCATTTTTAATATCTCCTGATATTATGCCACGTTTCTATGGATTCGAAACACGAAACATGTCTTTGCGAACGTGACATTTTAGGAATGCTACTCGTATGTGCTGACGCGAACTCAAGCGCCCGTCAAGTGGTATACGTATTTATTTAATTATTTCTTCAGCTTAGCTGGGGATCAACCCTTATGAATAAATCATTAGTAGGTTGACCTCTGGCATTAATGGATAATTTTTAAGAAAAAAAAACCGACTTCAATGGGGGAGGCCGGTAAAAGATTATTATACTTAGATGGTGAACTCTTAGTTAGATATACAATAAAATAAAAATGGCTATAATGTATGTTTATAATGGTAGAAGACTAAGTACCCTCAATTCCTCATGGAATCATGAAAAAACCTTGCTTGCTTGACAAACAAAACGAAGAGAACAAATCGCCAAACGTGAACTACGCGTCGTTGAAGAGATCCGTTCTGATCATCATCAGCAGTTCCACTTCATCAAATGTCACTTTTATGAATGAAAATGCTTGATTAGTTCATGAAAATACTAAAATCACTATTTGTGTGCCTTTCACATTTGAGGAGTTCCCTCGATTCCTAATGGATCCCGTCATCAGAACTCGAGCATGACAAAAATCAATCGTGAAAATAGAACTTGCTTAACAAACACAGCTAGAAGGACAAATCGCCAAACGTGAACTTTTCGTCGTTGAAGAGTTCTGTTCTGATCATCATCAGCAGTTTCACTTCATCAAATGTCACATTTTTGTAATATAATGCTCGATTTGTTGATAAAAACACAAAAATCACTATATGTTTGCCATTAAGATTTGAGGAGTTCCCTCAATTCCTCATGGATCCCATCATCAGAAATCAAGCATGACAAAAATTAATCGTGAAAATAGAAATTGCTTAACAAACACAGCTAGGAGGACAAATCGCCAAACGTGAACTTTTCGTCGTTGAAGAGTTCTGTTCTGATCATCATCAGCAGTTCCACTTCATCCAATGTCACATTTTTGGATGAAAATGCTTGACTTGTTGATAAAAACACAAAAATCACTATATGTTTGCCTTAAAGATTTGAGGAGTTTCCTCAATTTCTCATAGATCCCATCATCAGAACTGCGTTTTGACAAAAACGGGACCAACTTGGATATATATACTTACAATAAAAAAAAGAATTTTCCAAATCGGTTAAGAAATGACGGAGTTATGGACTAACAAACATTAAAAAAAAAACAAAAAAAAAAAAAACATACAACCGAATTGATAACCTCCTCTTTTGAAATTTTGAAGTCGGTTAAAAAGTGTAAGTACTCTGTTTTACTTATATTTATTTATGCTTTGCAGCTGTGAGTATCATACCTCCATCGCTCGGAGGCACAAAGGAGGGCTGATATTCACAACAACTGACAACTTGCTAAGGAGGAGCCAGTCAAATTCTGTACTCCGAGAATCACCCGTGTCATCATCCTTCTAACTCTTTCCCCGTTGGAGCTAAAGAAGCTCGCTGTGCGTTTTGACATCTAATCCTAAGCCTATATAAAAGGCATTAAAAATGAAAGCGACGGCCATCTGACCATTCCAATCAGACAAAAACTAGACTTTATTGGGATTAGATGCGATTTTTACTAAAAAGCAACTGCTGCTGTTAAATATCAAATGATCTTTCAAACTTCAAACTTCAAAACATTTTATGCCACAAAAAAAAAAACTTATACTAGGACATAACTTAATATATAACAATTACCGCTGTGTAGCAATAGGTCTCAGTCTCAGCATGTGCTGAGCAGAAAGCCCAGCGCTGGTTTTCAGACTTTCGTACATAATACAGGTACAAATAATTTACAAAGCTAAGCCACAACATTAGACCCTGTTAGGGTATTGCAAACACAATAACTAAAAATACTTACAGAAAAATGTAGGGCTTCCTACTTTTGTATAAGTTGGTTTGAAAAACCCAGTGTTATGAGTCAGGGTTTAAAGTCACGTGATTTGCCGCTTAGCTGCAGTGGCTTCAATAACTCATAGTTACGTGTAAGTATCCAATTTTAGTGGACTCCTGCGACCTTTACCGGGCGCAGGATTGGTCATTGTGGCAGTCTTTGGGGGATGCCTATGTCCAGCAGTAGACGTCTTTCAGCTGATATGATGATGATCCAATTTCAGAATAAAGATATTTTCCGGGGTCAAGATATACAGGGCATACTTACCTATGCCCTGTATATCTTGAATTGTGAATCACAAAATACCCAATCTCCATAAAACGACAAACGATTTAAATCGCACTTTATCCCAACCGCATTCTGCATTGATGTCGGTAAGAGGACACTGCAATAACGGGATAATTATGACAATGGAAAGACATTTTTACCATTGCGTCCTACCACGTAAACGTAGCGCGAGTTACGATTTCATTGCACGGCTCTTATATTGCAAGTTTACGTGTTGTGAGTTTTTTATTTATCTCCGAGAAGTACGGTTGCCAGTTTGTTGCAGTTTTAGCACCATCCAGAGGTCACGTGTAGGGTAACGGTGGGTACTCCCTACGGACGTGGTGCAACTTCGACCCGCCTTGTCAAGTGAGTGGGCAACTTGGCTTGTTGGTGTAGGCCTCTAACATGGCTTAACAATTGCTGTCATAGACAGCAGCCGGGTTCAACGGCTTAACGTGCTTTCCAAAGCACGGGAGCACTCAGAAATCAATCCATGTGGTCACCCGTCCAAGAACTGACCCGGGCCCACGTTGCTTAACCTCGCATACCGCATGGCACATGGTACGCGGGCGACGCTGGGCCACTAGCGCTTCTATATCTAGTGATAAAGGGTGACACTTGTCGAGAGATAGATTAACACTTAAATTTGCATCATAAAAAAAATGCAATAAAATCGTCACTTGCGTTACTACTGTCATGGAATATCCATTTTCCGTTTGGAAAATATTTTCTTGCTCTGTAGGTATATGGTGTTAGTTTCCTTGTGGTGAGAGCAAAGGTCGAGGATAGAGTGGAACATGCATAACTAAATTTCGTTTATGTTATATTTCAGATCCTTTCTTCAAATAATCTAAGTCTCTGTCTCTCTAAGACCTAGAACGTGCCTAAGATGCAATTTGCCAAAAGTGTTTGCTAAAGAAAATCCCTAATTATTCATCGCTTCGCTTCACAATAAACTTAGCCGGTGTATTTTCAACGGCTAAAGCGGGATTAGACTAATGGACCTCTTAGTTTCTTATATTTTATGCAGACGCTCGGATGGCCGGATGCAATTCGTGAACGGTGCACTTGGCATTTTCGGTCTACCTTTCGGGTTAGCAAATGCATCTGCTCTGCTGCATAAAGCATCAAATATCGTAATGGTTCAAGATAGCCACCATATCAGCCCTAGGACAACCACTGCTGGACATAGACCTCCCCCAATTTCATGGGGGGTAAATGCCATAATCGCCACGCTTGGCACGCGGGTTGGCGATCGCAGTATCTCCACCGCACACAAGGAATGCTGCTGCCCATTCCCCGGTGGTCTTGGTCGTAGTTTCAGGACATACCCGGGTCCATGTAAATGCCCAATTTAATTAAAAAAAAAACCGGCCATGTGCGAGTCGGACTCGCGCCCGAAGGGTTCCGTACAAGAATTTTTAGAAGGTTAATTTATAATATAGTTTAGTTTAGACATAGCACAGTTAAAGATTATTTGTTAAGGTTTATATATTTTGGATATGTATAAGAGATAGCCTTAAGCTTAAATTGATTTAAATTTAAGTTATATTGCAGTGCCCTACAGGGTTTCATAGCTGAACGAATAAAATTTACCATCTTGTATTTACCTATTAAAGCAATAAAGACACTGATTACTAATGGTTCTAGGTAGCAGATGTGTATTATTATATGAACATATTATACGAACTGATTTGTATATTAAGGTGCTGAATTGCTGACATTAAAAGTATTCAAATTTAATTGAAAGGGTAATATTACATTTCAAATCTATCTCCTTTCATGAGACAAAAGCATTATCCATAGTGATCATATCATGTATTTGTAAGCGTTAAGTTGTCTAGACTTTTAAAATAATGCCAGCCTATTTGGCCTAGTTGGTGGTGACACTAGCTCCGAAGCTAGAGGTTCCGGGTTCGGAACCCGGTAAGCGCATTTGTTTCTATGGTGAGCAGAAACATTTGTTCCTGAGACTTGAATGTTTTCTATGTATTTAAGTATGTATTTATTTATATAAGTATGTATATCGTCGCCAAGTACCCATAGTACAAGCTTTGCTTAGTTTGGGACTAGATCGATTTGTGTAAGATTGTCCCCCAATATTTATTTTTTTATATATCTATTAAATATATCGTCGTCTAATACCCAACACAAGCCTTACTGAGCTTTTTTTATACATACAAACAAGCTTACGGCCTGCCTGATGGTAAGCAGACACCGTAGCCTATGGACACTTGCGACTCCAGAGGAATCAGCTTACTATGGGACTAGTTCAAGTTGTGTAGAAAATGTCACCTTATATTTATTTATTTAACTTTATTTATTTAAATAATCTTTAAATTGCATAAATAAGCTGTAGTTAATATAATAATAATAATAATAATGCGATGTCTCTGCGAACGGTCTAATTGCGAAGAGTCTCGACCAACATCTCAAGAGACTCTCGCTAGATGGCTGGGTCAAGGGTCAGATACAGAAGGCGGTACTCCTGGACACGGCGCGGATAGTCCGGAGGTTCCTCTCTCTGTCGCCCGACACCACCGGTAGCTTAGGCCCCCCCCGCCTCGCTGCCGGCGGCACTCTAGGTTAGGTTTTTTATAATGCTTTTATATTTTGTAAGTGTATTATTATATTTTACTTTTATAAATGTTTTGTAAAAAACCTAACTTCTTACACAAATCGACCTAGTCCCAAACTAAGCAAAGCTTGTACTATGGGTACTAGACGACGATATACATACTTATATAGATAAATACATACTTAAATACATAGAAAACATCCAAGACCCAAGAACAAATATCCGTGAAAAATGCACAAAGATCCCCGGAAACTTCACCTAATAATTTTGAAATTTGTCCAAAAAGTTTGTGGGCGCTTGGGCTCCAGGGTCCGAGGGTTTCGACAGCAAAAGGCACAAATATATATTGGTCTAATAGACGTCGGTCTATTAGACCAATATATATTTGTGCCTTGAGACAGCGAAACGCCGCAAGTACGTCGGTATTTGCGGCGTTTCGCTGTCTCGGCCCATGCGGCCGCCCCGCCTGCCGAGGACGAAGTTTTTCCCAAATGGGGGACGCCAGGGTGTCTACGAATGTAGCATTCCAAATGAGGGGCCGTCCCAGCCTCCATAGCACAAGGGTCATGACATTTATTTATTTATTATGCAATGAAGAAAAGGACTTCTCTTTCAATATCACATTAAAAAGTAAAACGGTTGTAGTTTTTTGTAGGTCGCCCTTTTTCTAAAAAGCGTCGCTAAATCCAGCGCTAATCGCTTTGATCCAAGAACCCTTTTGTAACAGTCACAAACATAGGTTACCTGTTTCCAGGTGGACGGTTCTAGTCAAAGACTGAATAGATAAAAGCCTGATTCAGATTTCGTGCTCTAACCGACTGCAGGTTTCACAAAATAGTTTTGGAAATGCCGAAGCAATTATCTGTAAGAAAACTGGTAAATGTTTGAAAAAGTATTACTATTTCTTCAAGATGATTTAAAAGAACGACATATTACTTTCAAATCCAATATTGACGAATAGAATGACAGGAAACAGATATTTGAATGAAATACTTGGTAATAGAATTGTTATACATAGTTTTTTTTCTCGGGGGAGCCCCACCCCTAGGGAACGCGTCCCCAGGTGGCGGATAGGGGGTGCTCGACAGGTTGTCCTAGTACACTTGTAGGGCTGGAGGGAAATAAAATACCTCCCGCGGACCAACAGGCCCCTTACCTAGGGTTACAGGTGAAGACCTCAACGGCAGCAGGGGCGGAGAAGGCAGGCTTCGGTACGGCAATGCTGGCGGAAGAGGCAATGGATCTGGAATACCATGAGGCGCAAGTAAAGTCCAACTTGAAAGGCGGCAATTCCTGCAACAAAACCAGCTCCTCACGTAACGACTTGCTCGTTCCTGGGGACCGAGCTGGGGAAGTCTGCGTTACCTAAACTGTGTCCCAGGCGATACAGCGCTTGTGGAGAGGTCACTCCACCCGTGTCACGCACGGAAGACAACACGGAGAGTCGCAGTTACCAGTTTTAAGTTCGTGAAAATGGGCGTATATCACGGGCGCTAGGGGTGACTTTCGACGGTGGGAAAGTCCATCGCGACTTATTGGCTAGTTACCCCCCGCCTTAAGCTGGGCAGCCCCCGGCCAGTTAGGTACCAGCCCGTCCCTCATCGTTGTGCTTTGTTTGGGTGTACAAGGCAGCAATTATATTGTACCAATGGTGAGCATATACACACCTAGCAAAAACAAGAAACAGAACGAAACACTTAAACAAACCGACTTACGCTTCGCCACATGGAATGTTAGGACTCTGACACCTGGTCTGGATGAACCTGACGACGGCATCCCAGTGGTACGCAAAACTGCAACTATTGACAGGGAACTACTGCGTATGCGCGTTGACGTTGCAGGACTTCAAGAGACGAGACTAGCTGCTGAGGGCAGTATTCGTGAGGAAAACTATACCTTTATATGGAAAGGCAGAGATGAAAGTGTAAGAAGAGAGCATGGTGTTGGCATTGCCATAAGAAACAACCTATTAGGATTCTTGGAGACACCAAAATGCATATCCGAACGTCTAATATCCGTACGTTTTATGTCGGAATCGGGTCCAGTTACAGTGATATATGCATACGCACCGACCCTGAGAGCTGAATCCGGTGCAAAGGACACTTTCTACCAAAGCCTAGGCAAATGCATAGAAGGTGTAAATAAGTCAGACAAACTTGTGCTATTGGGTGACTTTAACGCAAGAATAGGTAGTAATCATGAACTTTGGTCAGAGTGTATGGGCAAACACGGGATAGGCTCCATGAACGAAAACGGACAACGCCTCCTGGAGCTCTGTGCCACACATCAGCTGTGCGTCACCAACACCTACTTTAAGAACAAATCCGTGCACAAGGTTTCCTGGAAACATCCTCGCTCAGGCCATTGGCATCAACTCGACTTATTATTACAAGGCGAAGGGATATTCGTGACACTATCAACTCCCGAACCTACCACAGTGCGGACTGCAATACGGACCACTCACTAGTAGTGGCCAAGACACGCCTTGCATTCAAAAAGATCCACAGATCAAAACCAAAAGGTAAAGTTATACTTAACATCCCGAGTAAAACAGATGCATTACTAAGTGATAAGTTTTCTGATGAACTGAAGCACGAAATGGAAATCACTGACCTACAGAATATTGAGGATCCTGAGAAACTCTGGTGCATTGCAAAGGGGGCACTTCTAAGAACAGCTCAAAAGGTATTTGGAAGAAAAGTCAGGAAGCCTGCGGATTGGTTTTCGGAATATGAAAGCCATTTATTGCCCTACATAGAGGCCAAAAGGAAGGCACATATCAATCTGCTAGCTAGTGCAACTGACAACTTAAAGCATGCCTTTAAAGTCGCAAAAGCAGATCTACAACGGGTGTCACCACAGTGCGCCAATCAGTACTGGACCAACCTCTGCGCATCAATCCAGCGCTGTCACGACATCGGCGACATCTGTCAGGGAATCAAACAAGCTATTGGACCGACTATCAGGAAGCGTGCACCTATTAAAGACGCCGACGGATCACCCATAACAGAGAAAGCTCACCAACTCGCTCGCTGGACTCAACATTACAGCACACTTTACTCTCAAGAGGTGAACATTAGCCGTTTGGCACTGGACAGCATCCGGGTCTTCCCTGTGCTAGAAAGCTTAGATTCACCGCCTACCTTTGATGAATTCTTGCGTGCTGTAAAACTCTCAAAAACGGCAAAAGCACAGGCAGCGATAACATCTCCGCTGAGCTAATAAAGCTCCCTGCTGCGGCTTCTCCTCTGTACGCACTTCTGCTGCGGTGTTGGGAGAAGGGTATGGTGCCACAGGATATGAAAGACGCAAACATTGTCACCCTCTACAAGGGCAACGGCGATCGTGGTGTATGCGACAACTACAGGGGAATATCACTACTCAGCATCATGGGGAAGGCTTGTGCCAAAGTTATATTAACCAGGCTACAAGCCCTAGCTGAAAGGGTGCATCCCGAATCGCAGTGTGGCTTTCGTGCAGGCCGATCAACTACCGACATGATATTTACTTTGCGCCAACTCCAAGAGAAGTGTCGTGAGCAGCAAACACCACTTTTTATGGCGTTTGTCGACCTAAACAAGGCCTTCGATACAGTCAGCAGGAATGGTCTGTACGAAGTGCTGGCCAGGATCGGTTGCCCCCAAAGTTGCTTTCCATAATAAGGTCTTTCCACGACAATATGAGAGGTTCCGTGGTTTTCAACGGAGATCTGTCAGAGCCATTTGATGTCAACCGTGGAGTGAGACAGGGCTGTGTGCTGGCACCAACACTGTTTGGAGTTCTTCTCGGTACTGCTCTCCACCGCCTTTGATGGATCCGAAGCTGGAGTTCACCTACATACGAGACACGACGGGAAACTCTTCAACATAAATCTGCTAAAGGCCAAGAGAAATCGTTTCGACATCCTCGTAAGAGAGCTGCTTTTTGCTGACGACGCCGCCATTGTGACAAGCACCGAAGAAGAACTCCAAGACCTAGTATCTCGCTTTGGTCGGGCGTGCGATATGTTTTCTATGAGTATTAACGCCAAAAAGACTGTAGTAATGGTACAAGGCACAAACATATCGCCGAATATAATGCTGAATGGCGCCACGCTGCAAGTAGTCAACCAGTTCTGCTACCTCGGCTCAACAATCACATCAAATTTAACAAACGATAAGGAGATCGACTTGCGCATTGGCAGAGCTGCAGCGGTGTTCGGAAAACTGTACTCGAGAGTGTGGCGTAACTCTAAACTCACCACCCACACCAAAATCCTCGTTTACCATTCCTGCGTTCTGAGTACGTTATTGTATGGCGGTGAAACGTGGACGACATACAGGAAACAGGAACGCCGACTCAACGCTTTTCACATGCGCTGCCTGCGAATCGTCATCGGAGTCACGTGGGAGGACAAAATGACCAACGAGGAGGTCCTACACATCACTCGTACTGTTAGCATCACTGCCACTCTAAAACAGAGAAGATTCCAATGGCTGGGACACGTACAAAGACAAGATGCTAACAGACTACCCCGTAGGGTGATGCTCGGCCAAATAGTTGATGCAAAGCGACCTGTCGGGCGTCCAATGCTTAGGTTTAAGGACTCGTGCAAGCGTGACATGGAGGACTTCAAAATCGATCCAAGAAATTGGGAGCTCCTGGGACTGGACAGACTGGTATGGAGGCACCTACTACGAAAGGGTAGGACTAATCACGACATCCAGTGGTTGGAAAAACTTAGAAGGAAGCGCCTAGAGAGGAAGCAAGCCGCGCCCCCACCCAACGCCGTGTTTATTTGCGACCGTTGTGGCAAGCAATGTAGAGCCCGTATCGGTCTGTTCAGCCACAAGAAAAGATGTGGCTCCTGAAACAGCAGCTGTAACAAACATCTGAAAAGATGAAAAGGCCAATGATGATGACATAGATTTTAGTTATACTCTCTTTCGCAGACCATATGGCCTATGCAGGGAACAACTGCCTTGATTTTGATCCGGCTACAGACCACAGAAGCCACGGCTGAGTATCCCAAATCTCTGGTTCTGGGTAGCCAGTGGGTCAACGTCAAGCATTTATCGTCTAGCGAGGGCATGACAACTATTGCTCGATCGTATTTTGATAGTGGTTTAAGGATATGTCGAAAGCAAAATTGCACCCGATCACAAATTTGCTGGACTGACCTGATTAAAAAAGCTACTATGTCCAACATGATGCAGTGTACTCACTATTTCTCTAACTTGTCCTGGTAGAGTTTATGATCCAGCAAACATTTCTTAGTATATATCATCTGACAAAAACTACCAACAACCTCTGTGCCATGAGTGTCTGTCTAAGAAAAAAAGAAGATTTTGAAAATAATTTTATACGTTTTCATCGTCATTAAAAATGAAATGATATATTTTCAGTCCCACTAAGTAGCTCATTTGCAATTGGTAAAGATAAACGGAATCCAAAATGACCGTTATTGTTTTCGAAAGCCGAATTGAAATGCATTTGATTATTAGCATTCATAAAACGAACTGACGAAGCTTATGATGAGATTCCATTTGTGAATTTTTGATTAACGACTAATGAATGCTTTGAACATTGACAGTGTTTTGATTCATATTGATACTAACAGGCTTACAGTAATCCGAATCTAAATCCTACTTATATTATCAAGGTAAAATTATGAATATATGGGTTTTGTTACTCAATGGCTGAATAGATTAAGATGAATTTTGGTGTATTAATAGTCAAATAAGCTCTCAATAACATGAACCACCAGCTTGAAAAACTTTACGAGTTTACCTCTTATTTCTTGTATATTCAGATGGGTGGATTGCACCAAACCGCTTGTAATCATAAGGCGACTTCTGGACTTGGCGGGGCGGGTTCGATATGGGGTATTTTGTTCTTTGATGTCGCAGATATTTTCTCACTTGACGAAATACTATCAGTATTTGACTTGCGCGCGTAGTAATATCATGCGCAGAAGCGAAACATTACTTACTGCATTAGTATCGCCCCGCTTCCGCGCGTCCCGCGCCAGTCAGGAAGCACTCATATAAATGTAGGGGCGCAGTAGAAAGCGGTAAGACTTTGGGGGGGCCTATGTCCAGCAGTGGACGTCCTTCGGCTGATAATGATTATAACTATGCCGCCATGACGTTGATAGATCTATGATCGTACAAGTTGATGATAGTGTGATGTGTGATGATAGATGATAGAATAATAATAGCTTTGTCGAATTTTCTAAAAATGTATTTTTGTTAAATCTGTGTGTAAACTGTATTTGCATGACTAATTGTCTAATTATGAGCAAATAAAGAACTGATCTGATCTGATCTGATCTGATCTGATCTGATGCACCACACTTACTTGCGATGAACGTATGCTACCAAATAATAATAATAATAATATTAGGGGACAATCTTACACAAATCGACCTAGTCCCAAACTAAGCAAAGCTTGTACTATGGGTACTAGACGACGATATAAATACTTATATAGATAAATACATACTTAAATACATAGAAAACATCCAAGACCCAAGAACAAATATCCGTGAAAAATGCACAAATAAATGCCCTGGCCGGGATTCGAACCCGGGACCTCTAGCTTCGGAGGCAGAGTCACTAGCAACTAGGCTAAACAGGTCGTCAATAAATAATAAGTTCTGTGTATTGTTTGTGGTAAGTTATTAGTTATTACCTTTCTCACTGCATGTAGGGACGCAATCTCGCACCACGGTCAACTCGCTCACATATTTCTGAAACAAGCAAAATACCATTTGTTATATTGGTTTGCATTTGCAATGTTCACTCTTTATGAAGACTCTTGACTATTTGATTCTTTTACTCTCTGTTGTTAGTAAACAGGACTTGCGACCAAGGATGTTCATTATTCATTTATTCATTAATCAGGAAGGCAGTTGAAACAACTGATCAAACCTGTATCCAGTTATCTTTCAGTACAATAATATCAATGTTGAGCTGAATTTGAAATGTGCTTATCTAATTTGTTTTTGTTTTTTTGTTGTTGTTAAACTGCCAGTGTGATAAAAATGGTAATTCATTTATTTACTTTCAGCCTGTATATCTAACAAATTATAAGAAAAGGCCGCCTCAAAGTGGTTGATAAGTTTAATTAGACGCGCTTAAATCCCATTAGCATAAAACAAAGTTTAATTTTCTAACCGTCTGACTTAAATGGTAGGCTTATAGTGCTTTACCCTGTCAGCACTTTATATCTATACATCTGTTTTGATTGGAAAATTGTATTTTTAATCCCATCAAAAACATAAATGGGTCAAACAGATTTAAGGAAATTTTATTTGCACAAAATAAAAAGTTTTCAGATCATAATCAAACTTATTTTATTAATTCCCTGTGTTATAGACACTTATATAAAAATGCAAACAATGATCAGTCTATAAATTTAAGGACACAAAGGGTTATTTTTGTTTTTGTAGGTCCACAGCAGAGATTTAGCTGTCTACAGAAAATAACAAAAGTTGCTCTTGTATATGGAAGAAGCCATCGTATTTTAAGTAGCAAGATATTAAATTATTATAATTATTGTGCAAATAATTATAATAAGGACATATTTTGAAAAAAAGGAGCAGCAAAGTAATTTAAAAAATAATTCTTAAATGTACACAGATGTGACGTCTTCTTCTGTGGCTATGCAACAGAAGAGACCAAATTTTGTCCACAGAAGATAACAAAATTAATTAATTATTGTACTAGTATGCATTCAAAGTTAATAAATTTGAGATGGATCGCTTTCGATTACCTTTACAGTATATCCTATTACAATTATACTATTGCAAATATGTCATTTCTGTAATAATAAACGATATACTAAGAAGTACACAGAAGTGATTTCTCCTTCTGTGGACATACAACAGAAGAGATCAAATTGTCCACAGACGATCACAAAAAATAATTTTAATTACTAGGATACGTTGTACGTTAGGAACTTTGACTTTAAATACTTCTAAGCAATGACATGAATTATCCGTTTTAATTATTCTTATCGTAGATTAAGTATAATATATAAAAAAAAACAATAATCTAAAACGTGCACAGAAGTGATATCTTTTTCTGTGTATATACAACAGAAGCGAGCAAATTGTCCACAGAAGATTACAAAAGTAATGATATTATTAGTAGATTATATCGTACCTTGCGAAATTTGACCTTAAATGCAACGAATTGTAATGATAATTTGTCCCTTTCATATATTAAGCGCATAAATATGGAAAATAAGAAACGAAAAACGATTTTAACACTCGTACACAGAAGTGACATCTTCTTCTGTGGACATGTAACATAAGAGATCAAATTGCCCACATGAGTTATACAAAGTGATTATTTGGTGTATAAACTATGGCGTTACTTACAAATTTGAAACTGAATACTATAATATTAAATTAAACTGATCTTTCAACAATCTACTAGATATATTCATCTTATAATTAAAAAATAAAAAGACATATCTATCTTCAATAAACAGAGAAGTGACACTTCTCATGTAGTCAAGTAAGATGAAATCAGATTGAAGAGATCAACAGCTCCTTACAACATATTTAAATTAAAAGAGAAAAAAAATGGTTAACGAAAATTTACTTATAACTTTTCGCTCGACTAATATCACAACTGGTCAAATATCACTATTAAAATTCTATTTTTCTCTCCCTCCCTCGTGCTATTGTTCAACTGAAATAACCAGTGATCGGATCTAGGATGCAATTTCCCGGGGTTTAAGTCCGTTATTTTAAGATGGATATGACTTACAATCACGCGACTCTTTTTGTTACCTACCTTTACAAAAAGGTAAATTACTTCTAATTTTAAGTAGTTTACAGTATAAAATTAACAAAACATGTAACAACAACAGCTTCAGAATCAGTGGCGATTAGAAAAGCTAAGCAAGTGTTGCGGAAACCCAACCTTAAAAAAGATTTAGACTTCATAGACGAAAACTTTAAAATTCGCCAGGTAGTTTTAACCCGCCTACAAGAACGCAACACATCAATCGTTGATGCATTGGTAGAATTTGATCTAAGGATAGTTGTTAATGGGTGTTCTAGTTTACCTACCATAAATAAATTAGAAGCAGTCATTAATCGAAACCCTGACCTTGACACTGTGCGGAAATACGCAGATCAGATTTCAAATGAATCTACAAGTGACGAAAGCTTTATTTACAAATTCGCTCCACTTACATTACGAGAAGTAGAAAGGTCTTATTCCACTTACAAATGGATCTTAGATGTTAAAAGAAATTGATTAACGACTGAAAATATCGCAAAAATAAAAGTATGTTACTTTCATTTTATAAAGAACACTACAACATAGCAGTTTTAATTTCATTTTATTTCAATTTCCTTTTTTGAAGTCGGTTAGACTTCTAAAATGGAGGAGGTTCTCAATTCGACTGTATTTTTTTATGTTCGTTACCTCAGAACATTCGACAGGGTGAACCGATTTTGATGATTCTCCTTTTATTTGAAAGCTGGTGCTTTCCGTGTGGTGTTATTTCAGTTTGGTTCAGTTCTGACTGTGACATTCGATAGATGAGTTTTTTTTTAAATTTTGCTTCAGAAAGTAGTAACTTGTTTATTTATACAATACATGTCTGTTTGTAAGAGTTATTTTATATATAAAATATTTTTCTAAAATACATGTGACATAAATGACCTATTATACTCGTAGATAGCGAACAATTTCATTTGGTTTATTTAATTTAACCCTCCAAAAACTTATTATTTACAATAACCCATTTCCCAAAATCCCGGGAAATCCTGAGTCACATCCATGTTAAGCGTAGCGTTTGAGGTCGTTCACCCCAAATTGCATCCTAGATCCGATCACTGGAAATAACCGATATTGTGCTTTTTAGACCTTATAAACAACAACAGAAGACTAAATTCAGTATAAATATGTCACTTCTGATGTCATTATTCTCTTCTGTGGACACGTGGACTACAGAGAAGATGTCCACAGAAGAGACACAACATTCATAAACAAATATTAACACGTTAAAGTTTTACGTTAGATGGCGTGCGACGAGCTATAGTTCACCGGTCCCCATAACATTTAAGAGCTGGTATACAAATAATTTTTCGTTTTGTTACTTACCCATAAATACGTTGTACAGGAAAGACGCACTGATCTTTTACATTAACAGTTTTCCAGTGATAAAAACTTTTTTAGCCTTATTTTGCGCGTGCACATATGTCAAACTTTGAAAACTACTGACATGATTACAAAGGTGTTGCCAATGTGAAAAAAAAAATGGATGCGATCATTCGTCGTGACTTTTATAAGATGTTTATTTATGTCCACAGAAGAGATTCAAATGTTTGTAACAAGTAGTATATTTAACTTTTTGTCGAGAACTCAGTTCAGTATATTTTTTTATATTACCAGTAGTGGCTAACTGATACATTCCACATCGTATGCTGTGAAAAGTACGAGCGATCCTGGGGAGTATATAATTAATAATGATAACTCAATAAAAATATGACCTCACATAACAGTCCACAGAAGGAGATTTTATTCCAAAAAAAAATTAAATCTGTCTTTTATTTGATGCATGTTATTAAAACAGTGCATGATTAGTCAAAAAGATATATATATGTATTGAAAAAAAAAACAATAAGTTTGAATTTATCAAAACTGATTTTTAATGCTTCATGAACGGTTTTTTTAGCATTTTTCTGTATTACCCAAAATGTGAAAATGGGAGCCAAGTTCAATATTAAGAAAATACGATGCATGGTTATCTTCTTCACCGACAAAAGAATTGAGATCTAAATTGATGCCAAGTTCCATAGATTCTCTGAAATGGTGCCAAGTCCGGCACTACATTGTTTACAGTAAAATTAATTTACTGCGGCCTAATGCATTTTGAGCTTTAACTTGGCAATTTTCTTAAATATCCAACAGCTTTTATGGTATTATAACATACTGCATAGAAAACTGCCAAGTTAAGGCTCAAAATGCATTATGCCGCAGTAAATTTATTTTACTGTAAACAATGTAGTGCCGGACTTGGTACCATTTCAGAGAATCTATGGAACTTGGCATACATTTAGATCTCAATTCTTTTGTCGGTGAAGAAGACAACCAAGCATCGCATTTTCTTAATATTGAACTTGGCTCCCATTTTCACATTTATGTTTTTGATGGGATATCATTACTTTTTGTCAATCTTTGCCAAATGGTGCTTTTTAAGAGCGAATACACGAGTTACTTTACAAAATACCCAAATCGCTATAGGTGCACCTCAAATATTTGAAGAGTTCCCTCGATTTCTCCAGGACCCTTTAATCGGATTTATACCTGATAACTATGAGACTACCCCTGAGGTATACCGTTACAAACAAAAAAAGAATTTTCCAAATCGGTTAATAAATGACGGAGTTCTGAGGTAACTAGCATAAATAATAATAATAAAACTAATAAAAAAATACTGTTTTCGGATTTCTTCTGGTGTACACATACAATTATCAAACTGCATGCCAAATTTCAGCTTTCTAGGTCACCTGGAAGTGAGTTAGGTTTTTGATTACTAGTCAGTCAGTCAGTCAGTTAGTGGTAAAAATGCCGTTTTTTGTAATTTAATATCTCTGTTGGATGAACGCAACATTCCCTTTACTAATTTAATTTACGTTGGCACCACTGTAGTAATACTTTTAATATTCTACGTTGTCTATGTATCTACCCCGTTTCTTTATACTCTTTCTCAATGTATGTCAGTTATTGCCACATATTTGTTTGTCTTATTCACGAAAGTAACTGACAATCTTTCATGGTAGCAGAGCGTGATTACAGTGTTTGCACGCAATAACTACTGGTTACTCCGATTAGTAAACAAAAGAAGACCGAAATAAACGAACAACGGGAATTTCTACTGAACTAGACGCCATACAATTTGCAGGTTATGTATGACATTGAAAAGTGAAAAAATGTCAACAAGCAGTCTATTCAGCATTGAGAAACTCACTGGACGCGATAATTACGCAAATTGGAAGTTCGCAATGAAGGCATATCTCGAACATGAGGACCTTTGGACTTGTATTTCAGAGGAAAATGTTGATGCCGCGAAAGATGTCAAAGCGAAGTCGAAACTAATTTTATTAGTGGATGCTATTAATTGTGTTCACATTCAAGACGCAAAAACATCTAAAGAAGTCTGGTTGAACCTGGAAAGAGCATTCGACGACAACGGTTTATCACGAAAAGTTGCATTATTGAAAGATCTTATCACAACAACTTTAGAATCCTCGAGAAGTGTTGAAGACTATGTCAACAAGATTATGACGTCGGCTCACAAGTTGAGAAATATAGGTTTTTCTGTTGACGATGAATGGTTAGGGACGTTAATGTTAGCAGGTTTGCCAGATTTATACAAACCTATGATTATGGCAACTGAGAGCTCCGGGGTAAAAATCAGTGCAGATATTATTAAAACCAAACTACTACAAGAAGTTCAGGGTTCCGAAACTACTGCTTTTTACTCATCTAAAAAGAAGACAAATGAGAAACAAAATAACATAAAACCTAAAGGCCCAAGATGTTTCACCTGCAACAGATATGGTCACCTAAGTAAATATTGTCGGACGCAGAAGAAAACTTCAGGCAAAAGTGAAGATAAAGGCTTTGTGGCAGCTTTTTCTGCTTCTTCTGTAACAATTGGCAGTGACAAATGGTATATAGACTCCGGTGCCTCTATGCATATGACTAACAGTAGCAACTGGATGTATGATATGAAGAATTCACCGTTATCAACGATTACTGTTGCAAACAATACAACTCTACCTGTTGAAGGAATAGGAAAAATTAATTTGGTGTTAGATGGTAATGATGAGAATAGAATTCAGGTATGCAATGTTTTATATATACCTAAACTTGCTGAAAACTTACTTTCTGTCAGTGCAATGGTCAAAAATGGTTGCAAATTAAACTTTAGTAAGAATAACTGTGAGATTTTAAACAACAAAGGAGACTTTGTGTGTAATGCAATATTAGAAAACAACTTATACACACTAAAAGTTGACAGAGATATAAAAGCTAACCTGAGCATCTCTGATATTTCAAATGATGTTGTCCTGTGGCATCGACGCATGGGACATTTAAATTTTCCAGATGTGAATCGACTGCCCGAATGCACAGAGGGTGTGATCTTGACTTCAGATAAAAAAAAACCTGTGACCTGTACTACCTGCCTAAAAGAAAAACAGTCAAGATTACCTTTTAACCATATTTGATCCAGAGCTTCAGAATTACTAGAGGTGATACATTCTGATTTGTGTGGTCCAATGGAGACTCCGTCCCTAGGAGGTATGAGATATTTTCTAACTTTTGTGGATGATCACTCTAGATCAGTCTATGTATACTTTCTTAAAGACAAGCTTACTGTCCTAAATGCATTTAAAGATTTTCACAAGAAAGCAGAAAATGAGTGTAATAAGAAAATAAAAATAGTTCGTACAGATGGTGGCTTGGAATTTTGTAACAAAGACTTTGATGATTACTTGAGCCAGTATGGCATAAAACATCAAACTACCACAGCAAATGCCGAGCGCATGAACCGCACTCTTCTTGAAAGAGCGAAGTGTATGTTATTGGATGCAGATTTACCAAAACCATTCTGGGCTGAGGCGACTGCTACTGCGGCTTATGTTATCAACCGCTCGCCTACTACAGCTATAAACAAAATAACTCCGTATGAATTATGGTCAGGTAATCGGCCGGATTTATCCAACATGAGAATATTTGGTTCCGAAGTCATGATGCAAGTTCCCAAAGAAAAACGTACGAAATGGGACCCAAAATCACAAAAGATGATTTTCGTAGGCTATTGCGATAACACCAAAGGATACCGTCTTGCCGAACACAAAACAAACCGAATATTAAAAAGCAGAGATGTAGAATTTTTGGAGAATGTTAAGTAAATTAATGATATATACTTACCTTGTGATGCCAACAGCTCCACCGAAGAAGTACAATCTACACCATCAGCAATGGTACCTGAACCAGAACAAGTAAAACTGTTGGAAGAAACAGATGCTAGTGAGAGCTCTGATGATTATCTAACAGACATAGATCAGGATGAATCTTATGTTCCAGAAAAATCAACAAAGGAATTACCAGAGAACACTATTACCTTACGTCCAAGGAACAAGCCAGAAAAGACTGGTCAAAGTTCAGAACCCACCTATTTTTGTCCAGTTAAAAATCCCAGAGATCCAGACACAGTAAAGGAAGTTCTATCCTCTAAAAATGCTGAAATTTGGAAAATTGCAATGAATGAAGAATTCCAGTCACTATTAAGGAACAATACCTGGAAGCTTACCGATTTACCACCTGGAAAGAAAGCTCTTCTTTGCAAATGGATTTTTAAAACAAAAACCGATGAAACTGGGGCTGTGAACAGATATAAATCCCGACTAGTATTAAAGGGCTATGCTCAGAAAAAGGGCATTGATTACGATCAAATATACTCGCCAGTAGTGAGATACACATCTGTAAGATATTTAATCGCATTAGCCGCGAGATATGACCTAGAAATAGACCAGATGAATGCAATAACAGCATTTTTGCAAGAAGACTTAGAAAATGAAATCTATATGGTACAACCCGATTCTTATGAAGAAGGAACCAAAGTATGCCTGTTACAGAAATCTATTTATGGTTTGAAGCAGGCTAGCCGCCAATGGAATGTAAAACCAGACAGTGTACTTCAGAAAATTGGCCTAACAAGGTCAAGAATAGATCCCTATATTTAATACCGCATTTAAGAAAGCACAATGATGTTTGTAGCTGTATGGGTTGATGATCTTATATTTTTTTCCAATAATTGTATATTGAAATCTGAGATAAAAGGAAAATTAAAGAGATAATTTCATATGAAGGATCTTGGAGAAGCTAAACAATTTATAGGATTAAATATAAGTAAAAATCTAAAAGAAGGAAAAATAATGTTAGATCAAGAGATCCATGTCAATGAGATTTTGGATCGTTTCGGCATGTCAGAATCGAAACCCGTTAGAACTCCAATAGAAGTTTACGCTAAATTTGAGCCTGATGATGCTGACAATAATGACAACATTCCCTATCGACAGGCGATTGGATGTTTATTATATCTAGCGCAGGCAACTAGACTGGACATTGGGTTTGCAGTCAATAAACTTAGATTTGTCAGTAATCCCAGTCATCAGCACTGGCTCGGTGTCAAGAGAATAATGAGATACCTACAAGGCACTAAAGATTTTAAGTTATGCTTCACCAAAGATGTGATGAATAAGATAAAAGGTTTTTGTGATTCAGATTGGGCCAGCAGTCCATATTTTTTCAGAATGGGGCCATAGCTTGGAACAGCTGTAAACAATCTACAGTAGCCCTATCTACAGCTGAAGCAGAGTACATGGCAATGGCTGCTGCGACACAGGAGGTACTGTGGCTTCGTCAACTCCAACAAGAACTTTGTCTACAAGACGACTGACCACTCCTTATTCATAGTGATAATCAAAGTGCTATTAGCTTAGCTTCTGTTGATTGTTATAAACCAAAGACGAAACACATAGATATCAGATTTCATTTCTTTAGGGACAATGTTAATAACAATAATATTAATTTTATATATTGTAAGGGCAGTGAAATGGTAGCTGATATTTTAACAAAGGGAACACATTTACACACTACAAAAACATTTGTATTGTGTAAAGAAAATGGGGTTGCATTCTAGAGGGGGTGTTGGATAATGAACGCAACATTCTCTTTACTAATTTAATTTACGTTGGCGCCACTGTAGTAATACTTTTAATATTCTACATTGTCTATGTATCTACCCCGTTTCTTTTTACTCTCTCTCTCAATATATGTCTGTTTTTGCCACATATTTGTTTGTCTTATTTACTAAAGTAACTGAAAATCCTTCAATCTCAATAACTATTAAACCTATATTTATGAAATTTGGGATTCTAGTCGTTCTTAAGGATCTTCGTACATGTACCAAATTTCTTTTTTTTTATGTTAGATAGATTTGGAGTTATTGGGGGGTCAAATTGGCTCCAAACGGTTCGTGTAATATAACACACGGCTGCTGTCCGCCAGTTCCTGGGGTGAACTTGGCTGGACACGCTGCCGCGTGTCTAGACTAGATAGTATTTTTCTACTCCAACAGTCAATTAAATGCCTGAAAACAGTATCAAAACAATAAACTTTATATTCCAATCCAAGTTCATAGACAATCCATACTAATATTATAAATGCGAAAGTAACTCTGTATGTCTGTCTGTCTATTACCACTTGACGCTGAAACTTCTAAACCGATTTAGATGACATTTGGTAAGTCTAGGTCTTAGAGGGTGAAAAAAGGGGTAGAAGTTTGTATGGGGAGCGATATTTAAACCTGCGCCTACAGCAATTTAATAGCAATTATTTCTATAATATAACGACAGGCGGACGGAGTCGCGGGCAAAAGCTAGTTCATTATACATATGGGATACAGGTAGGAATTATAATGGATTTCCACACATTATTATGAAACTTTTATTTTTTTAATCATTTAAAGAGGCACTCATCAATGCTCGTTTTCTGCCACAACGGAATCAAACAGGCAGTAAGTTATCTAAAAATGTATGCTCTATAGATATTTATTTTACAGCACCACAAAAACTCATTTCCCAAGCAAATTTCCATCCAAGACATGTTTTATAAAGAGGGAGCTAAAAATGCAAAAAATGTTAAAACCATCGCTTCATCATCATTAAACGCAAACAAAGCCATATTCAGCACAGAAAACAGGCTAAAATGAATTTGTTTGCTAATGGAGAAAAACTATGAAACTATATTAAGGGTAAAAGTGCATAAAGTACAAGAGATAAAAAACTTCCCGACGCGGAAAGCAAGAGAAGTGTTATATTAACATCTGTGTATCTCTGTGTCTGTGCATCGTACCGCTTAAACTGGTTATAGTGATGATCCGAATTTAATGCGATTTTTTTTATTTGAAAACAGGTTTTCCAGCGATGAATGGTTCTTAGACATATCATACACATATCGGCTGAGCCTCTTTAAAAAATGAATCTTGTTTCAGGCATACGATTGGACTAAAAATTAGTGTCATTACAGACTTTTTAATGAATAATCATTATTAATTATTATTTATCATGATTTAAGCCTGTCTTTTTTCCTGCTATTCCTTCAGCGATAAGACCGCCTGTTGTCTACCTCTACCTACATATTACTGTTTTTTTTTCTGTTTGTAACGTTTCATTTGTGTGAGGTGTGCAATAAAGAGTATTTATATCGTATCGTATTGTTTAATTTGTTTTGATCAGAGTAATATTCTTGTTATTGGAATTGAATCAATTAGTTTGCCTCTTTTCAGTATTCCGTACCGTATTCGGTCTAATGGAACACTTCAGTATTCTCTTCGTCTTTCACAGACAAGTATTTTTTATTATGGAAGTCGATCGTCGAGATGGCGGGCCTTACTCGGTCAATATATCGTGTATCTTGGAGTCCCTGAGCCTAAACCGTACTGACACTGACGGCAAGAGGCCGCATGAACCCACACTTGTTCCATGGACGAGAGGTCACAGTCACCCTTGCTCCCTCTTACTTAGATAGCACGACGCGTGCAGCAGGCGCCGCCGCTGAAATCGCCGCAACACTCAAGCACACCAAGTATTGTAATTGGAGCCAGTGTTTAAATAAGTTCGTACCAATAGCCGTGGAGACTGGTGAGCCCTAGTGAGCAGAGGCCAAAGCGATTGTCGCAGTCCTGGCTCGACGGCTGAGAAATCATGGCGCCGGACCCCATTCTGATGAGAACCTGGCGCAAAGAATATCCCTGGCCAAACAATACGATAACTCCGCCAGGTTACAAGGGACCTTTGACCCAGGCGCTCACAGGAACGAGGAATTTCGATTCATATAGTTATTTTATTTATAGTTAAGCGCGGGAGGAGAGTGAATCGGGCAACGGCGCTCGCGCCTCCGGCCTCGCTCGGCAGTCGACGAGCCATACTAGCTGCTAGTAACTAGCGTCAAGCGCATGTCGCGGTCGCGCGGAGCTATCTTTCTGTGAATCTCATATTCTGTTTCAATCAATAATTTCGAAGACAACTCCTTTTCTCATTGTCCGCTTGGACAGTAATTGTAAATGTACTATGTATAAAATTCTCCTCAAGTACTGAACTGATATTGTACTAGGACAAAAAGTATTAGATTGTTAGCCACTCACGTGCTTTTGGCAATCAGAGTTGCCTACTTTGCACACCCCCAAATGGATTGTGACACTGACACCTGTAGTTGCGAACCAACTGCAGTTTAGTGTAATTTACGGTCGGTAATGCGCATGTGACACCCCTGTGGATGTCTGATGGGCTACTGTAACCGCTTACCTTCAGGTGGGCCGTATGCGCGTATGCCACCGACGAGGTATTGGGTTTTTTTTTTGTAACGAAGCAATTTAGACCACCATTTTAAAAATTCGAACCCAATAAACTATTACTGATAGTAATTAGTAAACTTCGGACTTGTTTAACCCTAAATTTGGCAGCATACAACATTACCTTCATTTTACCTACAAAGCAAAAGCTTCAAGAAACTATTTCAGCACTCGGTTAAATACCTCTAATGTAAAACACGAACAAAATGCAGCATTCGGTTTTCGGCCAAAAAACGGATTTAACTTGGTATTATTTGGAGTATTTTAGTACATTGCGGTTTTCACTGCAGAACTTTTTTGGGAAATACTGCATCAGGTAATAGATTAAAATACAGTTAAGTTTAAAAGAACTTGCTGCTCTGGAAAACAGCATCTGTACTGGACGCTTATGACCTTACGTAATGAAGTTAAGAACAGCTCGTTGTGGTCTATCAAGCACTAATTGAATAACGCTTACGGTATAGCATTAAGTTCTGGGGTCAAAGCTTTGCTTATAATATGAAGAAAGCCTTAGTAATATAAAAACTTATTCTTGTTATTGCAGATATTTATTTACTCATGTTCTCAAGGTACATTTCAAGTATCCATCCATCCTTCGTCCCACCTTGCTTGACGTCTGTCACTTTATTTCTTAAAAACCGTTAGTAGACTTGCACTAGTATCATAATGCCACTTGTGGCGCTTTCTAGTCCAACGTTATTTTTGACATATCAGCGTTTATTCATTGTATGGATTATAAAATAGCTAACATTTGTGATTCAAATACGTGCTATCGGGGCTATGGTGCGAATACCGTCATGGGAGTCTTGCAAGGCACATTTTGTCAGATTAAAATTACTACCTGTTCCGAGTCTCTATATCCTTGTGTTACTGACTGATATTGTTAAACGTCTAGAGAAGTATGAGACTGATGAGGAAAGGGGTTCTAGGCAAAGCTCTCGAAGGAAGAACTTGAAAATGTCAACTATGCCCACAGACTAGTAAGGGTTCAGACTGCCAATTCACGAACCAAAAATATAGACCGTAAGTAACAATATTTAATCTGTACCCGCTGCTAGATTTTTGACGTTTATTTTTTTTATTATTTAATGACACAGTGGCAATGGAACTTACTGTGAACATCCAACGATAAATATATAAATAGCTCATTTAAATTTACATTTAACTAGAAGATTCCAACCCTAATCTATTGTACCCATTATTGTTACCAAATAAATATTTTTCATTTTCATTTTCATTTTCATTTTTCAAATTTAACTTTGTGTAGAAGCTCACGGCATTTTCGATTGAACACCAACGTCCGATGTAAAATGAAACTGGTGTTCAATCACACAAGTGTCCTTAAAGACAAAAAATCATGCAAGAACGCATTAAAAAGATATTTTCTAACTGACAGCGAGGTGTAGTTTCTGGAGCGTATCTTCAATAACTATATATAGTTGTATCGTAATTGCTTGGATATATATGGATTGTGATATTATTGTTGTGAGCGGTGCGATGCATTCGCGTCACGCATAAACCTTAAATAGGTTTCTGTGCGCGTCTATAAGTTTGTATTGAAATGTTTAATTTTTTTGTAATATAAAAAAATAAAAAAAAAAATAAAAAAAAAAAAATACCGTTAACTATGTTGAGCCGTATCTTAGTTAAATGAAATTAAACAAACATTTTACTTAAGTATCTCAGCAGATTTATTTTTTGATGTATCTCATCTCATATCCGGGAAAACGATATTATCTTCGTCCTTTCACAGAGTTCTACGTTTTACAACCACAACACTCGTACATTTTGCAAAATGAGAACTTGCATGCCATGCCACATACGACGCACTTCACTATCTTCCATTTGTTGTCCTGTCCAAACACTGGTTATTACGCGCTTCCAGATGAATTTTCGATCAGCTACACACTGCACTGTTTCGTTTGTTTACTACATAGTAAACTATCAATACTACAAGTCTAATAACAATATTAGCAAAAACGAAAAAAATGTTCAGAGACGACTAGACGAAATTCCGAGGAGACGCCATTTTATTTTTATTTGTCACTTTATTTTGACGTTTGACGTCCAATGGCACTGCCATTATGGCAGTCAAGTCAAGGCAGTAAGTAGCTAATCAGAGCTCGGTCAGTCGTCAAAAACTTTTTGACACGGCTGTTCTACGTAGAAAAACAGCCGTGACTATGCCTAACCTAAGAGTCTACATAGTGTACAATATCAAGCGGTCAGACTGTATAGCTTACCGAATGAGCTAAGTCTATAAATATAGTGTTGACTTGTTTAAACGTCAACTTAATGAATACCTCATGGTGAAATATTATTACGACATCAACAAATTTATTTCTGATTGAAATGTTGTACGTTTTTTGTTTACGTAATACTAATAATTTCTAATGTAATGAATATTGAAATTAATCTTATAATTTCCGAGACAGTTTATAATGTTATGGAATAAAATTGAATGATTGATTGATTGACAGCTAGACATATGCAGTTCCCCCACTCTCAATACACCGCATCCTCTGGACCTCTGATCTGACTCACCAGTCACAACACGACACATGCTCATTCAATGTGTCAACAGAACTGGTTTTCTATGACGTGGCTGGACACAATATGAATATTTTAAGCAATCTGCTCAGGTTTTTCTGAGAGCTGCAAGGTACAAAGTCTAGAAAGTTTACGAACCTCGAAAATCTTTTAAATTTGTAAAATGACTGGCCAATTGTAAAGTTTTGAGGGGAAGTCTGTTAGCGAAGTTTTCCCTTTCTTAGCCACTCAAGTGCTCGCGTTAAAAAAAAAGGTGGTCTAAAGTGCTCAAGATTCACCGAGCATTAGCACCGCATTGTCTTGTGTTGTTAATAAATCGGTTGCCTGGCTTCGTCTAAACTTTATGCTATGATTCTTTTTATGTTATAAAGCTAAAGGAACAGGCAATTTGTTTATATAATTAATTACATAGGTCACCATAGTAAAATATTTTAAAAAAAAGTCACAAACTTTACATACCGTTTCGAATGAGATCTTTTGCAATAAATATATTTTTATTTTATAATCTAAATCGATAACATATGTAAATGTTATGTTTATTTAAAACTGTAATAGTTTACGCTTCGATTGATACCAAATAAAGTATATGATCCCGGGGAAATATTTTGCATAAAACCTTTTTCATTTGCAATGTTTACATTGTCAGTTTTTCAATTCGCCGCAAAACAGTGTAGTTTGTTTATGATTTTTGTATGAATAATTTAGGCAAACGAGTACAAAAATATTGTCAGACGTAGATAGAGACACTATTAATCATTAAATAACAAGTGCCAATTTTGTCAAAATTGCAACAATTTCTATCACAAATTATCAATAACAAAAAATAGCCTTACATACCTAACGTAATGAGTGCCGCTTTTGACGCCCGATTAAAAATAATTCCATACACTTCAAACCACATAAAACTCTTAACACATATACTACACATGTTACACTTCACAACTTAATAGATATTCGACCGATTAAAACTCGAGTTATATTTTTGTTCTCATTTCAAAAGTATACAAAAACCCACGCAAAGGTCCCGACTCAAACTAACGGACATACTCCGGCGGACCTGCGCTGTCAAAATTTAATCATGGCGGCGATATAGGACGGGATACACTGGTGCGCAACGAAACCACAGTTCACGCAGTGATCGTCAATATTGAAATTACGAAATTTACATTTCTTATTAAACCAATTACGAATAGTTACAGATCCTTAACTTATGACTTATACAATGCTAATACGAAATTAACAGCCGTACACTCATGGTGACTTTAATTATATATTCTTGAAGTAATAATAACGTTTGGCATTTTATTTTAAGTATCATTGGCTGTCGTGATATAGAATAACTGACAAAGTAGAAAAGTTGGAAACCGCCGATATTTTCATTTCAAAGTTATATATCTCAACAATGGCTGAACCGATTTTGATAAAACATGTTTTACTAATATTATCGTTTCCCGAGAGAAAAGTTATGTTATTAACTTATTATAAATTCGAGGAGTTAAAAATGCAGTATTTTTTACATACACACCATAATAGTTGCAACTTTTTGGCTCGACATATCAGATCTCAATGACCTCGTGTTTACGTGTCTAGGCATTTATAGTTGCTTCAGTCATATTGATCCACGGCTATAAGATACTACTAAATTTCTCTTGGAAATCCTGCTCTGAAAAAAAGACAACCAAATAGTTCACCAGTTTAAATAAAATCTACGATGCCACAGACAGATATACACATTAAACTTATAACCCCCCTCTTTTGCGTTGCGTAGTATAGTAGTAGTAGGTACGGTACCAGAACTGACTATATTGTAATTTCATCATGTCAGACGAAGGACGTCCACTGCTGGACATAGGACATATATTTATTTGGCACCCCAACAAGTTTTTTTTAACTCTAACAGGTTCTCATTGCTAAGGTGATAAGTTTTATGTGATGTGGTATGTGTGTGGTACACGAGAGCAAAGTTACCTATATGCATATCGTGTATTCGAATCTCTTGATACGCTATAAAATCTATCATAGAATCACTTGCCACGCTCTCTAGTGATTCGACTAAGGCATCCTTCGCTACCTCGGGATTCGAAATTATTACTCGTCGTAAAAAAACGACTGCTCTCTTATTGCACAAATAATTATTGAATCCTTGCCTGACACATCCCATAACCACTAACGAGTAAAATTACAATGAAAATTTAAGAAATTAAATTAAATTAATATTTGGAAAAAATACATCACAAGTAACAACAAAATTCATATGTACACTTATTTTGTGAGGTAAGTATTTTTTATTGGTACGTGGTTTTCACTGCAAATTTTTGGGTGTTAAGTTAAAACGACTATACAATAGTTTATATGCGAGCTACAAATAACTGAGATAACGGTCAATACGAGTCAAAATCAGAACTGGTTTTTTGAAAAAAGAAAACCATACATTCTTATTTGAACCATTACATGGAATATGTGAATTTTATAAATTTATATGATCAGTTGAACAAGTAAAAGTGAACCCTACCTCTACTTCATACATTCATAAATAAAAGGTAAGCAGTTACATTGGTAATGGGCCGCCACTTAGTATGCGTAAAAGAACCTATCAAAAATGAATAAACTAAATTAAACCATTCTGCGACAATAGCCCAGTGTGCACCACGCCTTATGACATAATACGTGGATCCGACGCGAATCGGCGGAAGTGCCTTGTGCAACCACAGTTGCGTACAATAGTATTTATAGACGTCACAAGTTCATTCACCTAATCCTGCATAGAACATACCTAATTGTTCATTAAAAGTGGATTTATGTTGATTTTAATAGACGCATTTATTGATTTTAATAGCCTAGTACAGAAATATGGCATAATCACATAATAATGTACGATTTAAAATTAACCTCGCAAAATTTTCATCACTCAACGTACTTTGTTGGAAGAATTTATTACATTCCATTTAAATTAGTATCGAAATATATGCTTCGTCTTATGAAGCAGTAAACCAGGATTAATTTGGTATATAATACCAATTAAAAAATGCACAATTGATTGCTCACAGCATTTTTTAATCGCGAGCTCTCTCGCTGACGTACCGAACTTCGATGGTCATGAAAACAACTTTTATATTTTATAAAAATTGTTCCGTAGACTGCGGTTTTAATTTTTTTTAATGTTGCCACATTCATACTCTACCTATATAACTCAAGTAAAAAGCGTTCTTTGCATGTTCCGCATAGCAACAATTTAAAAACCGTTGGAACTCCAACTCGCAACTAGTGTTGCGAGAGCACTGTACGTTTTCCCAAGTCGCAACCCTAGTTGCGGAGAGCACGTGAGTGGTTAGTCACTGAGTCGTTACAGATTTGCCAAATTTTCAACAATTCTTATTTTTGCTATGGTTTCTTCTTGAGAATTACTCCAGTGCAGGTCTTTTATGTCTTTTTTAAATTTTTAACTTTGGTTTTCGTACATGCAATTCTGTTGGAATTTAAGTTATTCGGTAAGGTTATTGTACGTTATGTGACAATATCGATTTAAATAGTCAGAGAAACGTTGAAAAGCCAAGTTTTACATGAATAAGACATGTAGATTATTGAAATAAAGGTAATTCTGTAAAACATGGACAAAACTACGGATACGGCCAGTATAGAACAATGTTAGTCAAACCCAAACCGAAAACTCCAAAGCCTACATTTGCACCCGTCTCACCTTTACTGTTTCTCAAAACATCCTAGCCACATAAACCTTCACTCTAATCTAGTCCATAATCCCTTTGTAATAAGGTGTAAAATTGCGTGTTAGGAAATTGATTTATGCCGTTCTGGTATAAGTATAGAGTTGTTAATACGTCTGTAATTGCGTTCCGGAGTTGCGAACTCGACAGCTGTTTCCCGATACTTTCGGTGGAACTATTTGAATCTGAAGGCTCTACGTGAGGATGACTCATGATAAAGCATACTGCGAGCTAGCTTAGTTAAATAGTCGATTATTTATTTAGTGGCCACCTCGAGGAAAAGTGGATTATTAAAAAAAAAACATTAATTTCTGACCACGAAAAACCCATGAATATAAGGTTAGTATGCTTGCGACTTTAGGTGTACGTACCCCAGTACGTACACCTAAAGTCGCAAGCGTTCATGTTAAACAAAACTTGTCAAACTTTTTCATCATTTTAAACCCGCAATAGGCTGCTGCTGAGCATAGAAAGAAAGAAAGAAAGAAGACATTTATTCACTACACAAAACAAAAGACACACAGATACAAAAACAAAGGAAAAAACGCACATAAAATACAATAACGTGTGTCTTCGCGGCAGTGAATCGGTTGCTGTCTCAGCATTATGCTGAGGTGTCAGACACCTGCAGCGCTGGTTTTCAGACAGCATCGTACGTGAACCACGGAACGCAACACAACATAATATATAAAAGGTACACATAATAAATAAATCATATTAATATAATCATAATAATATACTTAATAACATAATATTCTTAAAATAATTTGAATTGGCAGAGTTCCTTACCGACTAAGCAGGAAGATTCAAAGTGCGATAATGATGAAGACTGTACTTATAACAATAATAAATAATGTCACACGCTAAAAACAAATAACAGCTTCAGAGCGAAACAATTATAGGAAGCTACAAGAGAAGAACGTAAGGGAAAAAGAGATAAAGTGGGGATATTTTATGTGCTGGATGGGTTAGGAATTGGATCTTTGGAGCGTCAACAAATAGCCCTTAAGCTTGCGCTTAAAGGTATACTTGCTAGACGCTGCTTGGATAGGTGGAGGGAGATCATTCCAACACTTGGCCGCCGCAAATCTGAAACTTCCTCGAAACGCCGCGGTTCGATGCTTAGCCACCAGAACCATTGCCTTACACGTGCGTGCACTTTTGGGCCATAAAAGTTTATTCAGCAAATATGCTGGGACCCCAGACCGCACTATGCCAAAAAGAAGAGCGGTGAGGTGCAGGCATGTTCAGCAGACCAGCGGCGTTCAATTATGGAGTGATATGCGAGCGGGGAGGGACTCTAAAACAGAAACGAATGCATGCGTTTTGCACTCGTTGTATGAGCTTTTTTGTACGACCAGTAGCATAGGCAAGACATAGAGCGGGTGGACGACCGACGCCTCTTTTGCCTGTACGTGGCCACCAATCCGTTAACGCTTTGGTCCACCTGCCATCACTCTGCCTGGCAATATGTGCCGCCGAACTCCATTTGAGTTTTGTAATATTATAGCTTCTCCGAAGAGAGAAACTTTCCATACAATCAGAGTTTAATGATCACCGCTTACGATTACAGACAGCTTGATGCACCCACCCTTACTAAAGCAATGTGACACTCGTGTCAACATTATACTTAGTTGAGGATCAAAGAGCCCGATCGAGATCAAGTTTGAACGTTGTACGCACCTAAATCTTGGTCACAGAGAATAATGGTACAGAAAGACTACAGTATTCTTTTACAGCTATTTTTATTAAGCTTTGGAGGTTTCACACACACTTTATAGTTAAACTAAATAAGTAGAATAGAAGATTTATTCGTGACAAAATTATCGCAAAATGGTTCCGCCTCAGCAAGGTGCTGACTCAGGAGCCAGCGCTGGTCTTCCGGCGCTATTCTAGAACTACTTAATTACTTATTAGTTATTATGTAACTATAATAATACATATTGTTAAGTTGTGATGAAAAAAATATTTTAATAATATATGTTACATAAATATTTTGCTGGATAGCATAGAGTCAAGAAGAGAGATGATGGGCCACCTTATACGACATGACAACTTTATAAGGAAGATAGTTGAAGGAAAAATAGAGGGAAGGCGAGGAAGAGGAAGACCTAGAATTAATTATATGGAATTAGATTAAAAATAATGTAAGATAAGATCAATGAAGAGGCCTGGGACCGAACCAAATGGAGAGCCCACTTTGAGTTGCACCGACAAGAGCATAGTTTAGTGAAAACCAATAATATTTTTAAACTTACCAGGATTGGAACCCGCGACCTCTAGCTTTGGAGGCAGTGTCACTACCAACTAGGCTAAACAGGTCGACAAACGACAGTTCGAAAAGGCGAGGATGAAGGAATAATTTGAAAAACTGAAGAAAAAAAACAATACTCTCAAAACAAAAATATTTTACGATAAAGTTTATGAGTTAACCAATCCATGACGACTTAGCCAGACAAGTTCGCAAACTTCACAATCCATTGATGCCTTCAAATTACCTTCACTGTTCTAATCTGCGTCTCACCCCCTCCATTAGCCTAACGACATCCCTAATGTATTCAAATAGCCCCTTCAAGATATGTTTATACCATCCACATCACAGATATGTTACAAATTTGCACCTTACTCCTTTCTGATAAGGTGAATGTGTACAAATCTTTGACGCCGACCGTAGCACTAAACGCTGACACCATCAATTAGGTAAGTAATAGCCCTGAGCCTCACTTGTCATTAAATAAGTGTGGTTGGTCCGAAGGCAGATTAAGTAATGAAGTAGCCGAAACAAACAAGAAGTTTGCGTGAATGAAAACAGGGATTAAAATACCACTTAGCAAATGGCTTAATTTTTAAGAGAGAGCCCAGGGGCATTACTTTGTCTCCTTGTGCGTGTTCTATCGCTTGTATAATGGGTTGTGCTCCGAAGAACTATTTGACATGATGCCCACGGCTGCTTTCTATCATCGCACTAATCGCCGTCGGCAGGGCATTTATCTTCACACCTTAGAACCTAAATGGTCGCGTACGGTACAGTTTCAGAGAAACTTCCTCCCTCGGACGCTCCGGTTGTGGAATGAGCTCCCTGCCGAGGTTTTCCCGAGGAACTACAGTAAGGCATTCTTCAAGGAGTGTATACATTTTTGAAGGGTCGGCAACGAGCATGTGTCACCCCTGGAGTTCAGGCGTCCATAGGCTGCGGTGACTGCTTACCATCAGGCGGGCTGTACGCTTGTTTGCCACCGACGTGGTATAAAAAAAAGTTATTTCGCTCATGTTTCGAAGCAATCCAAATGAGAAAGTACCTCTATATTGTAGAAGAACGCAGCCTAAATAACACCACTACTTGCTTTTTAGGTATGTAGTGTCGTGTTACTGTTGGTGAGTAAGGTTGGCAAAGCTCCCAAGAATGCGCTGTGTTAAGAGTGAGGGACCTGCATATTACGTCATTGTACCTACGTAGAACCGACGGCCGTTGTGGTGGATAGGTTCTCGAGTGGCGACCACGTGGTCGTCCAGAAGGCATATCGCGAGTAGACCCGCCCCGCACAAGGAAGACAGATGACCTGATAAAGGTTGCGGGGACCAGTCATTGTGACACTATTCGGGGAAGGCCTATCATCACTCTCCAGCAGTGGACGTCCTTTGTTTGATATGATGATGATGATACTATGTTTTGAACTGTCAACACAACGAATCCTTGAGTCAATTTAGGGTCGGTTTCGAAAAAAACGAACAGTGCAAACTTTTTAAACGACACTAAAGTTTTTCTTTAAACGAAATTGCCATCACATGACTTGTTATACAAACTGGGTGGTTATTCGCAATAACTCTTCACCTCAGAGAAACCAGTATTTGTCAGACCTCCGATACCTCCTAGCATTCCCGGTTGTATCGTTAAGGTCCTCGGGGTCTACTTTGCAATTTAATCCCAACGAAAATTTTACGAAAAAGACTGCTATCTGACCTTTCATTCCAATCCAGAGCGAAAACTAGACCTTTTTGGTATTAGACCGGTTTTCCTACAATGTTTTTCTTCAGCAAAAAGCTACTGTTTAATATATCATAATGATATTTTATTGGACCCGGGTATGTTCTAAAACTACAACCAAGACCACGGGGGATGGGCAAGAGTATCCCTGGAGTGCGGTGGAGATACTGCGATCGCCAACCCGCATGCGAAGCGTGGCGATTATGCCATATACCCACCGTAAATTTGGGGGAGGCCTATGTCCAGCAGTAGACGTCCTTGGGCTGAAATGGTGGTCGTGTTGGTGGATATTTCATGTACTCGTACAAATCGTTACCTAACACATCACTCGGCTCTATGGTCGAGTGGTTATATGACGTGAAATAGAGTTGTGAATGACACAACTGAATTGTTCGACAGTGTATTTCTGCTACGATAAATCCGTTTTTTCAGCGACCAATTTCAATAAAAGCCGTTGTTCCGTACACTGGCGTGCAACAAATTGCTCCAGTGTAGTTGATATTTATCTGTATTGGTTTAGGTGCTGGAAGTTTTCCCGTCAGGTTATTGTTGGTAATGACGGAGTGTGTAATGGTTTTAATGACGAATGCATTTCATAAAACTGGATTGAATCAACAGCGTTTGTACAGGGTGTTTTTATTGATTTCGGTTCAATCGGGTATATAGCCGTTTATACTTAATTCAAGATATTTTTTTTCATTTAACATACAAAATAACCGGTAACATGCAATTTACTTATTTGAATAATAATATAATGAAAAATACCATTCATTGGGTACCTAAGCTGTCAACATTTACTTCGCCATAAACCGGTATTACACCTCAGGGCCTCGTTAAGTCTGTTAAGACCTCTTGAGTTACGCGCGGCCATAACATCTTTTATTCTTATTTATTTTTGACCAAAAAAGCGTTGGACATAAACTGAAAATGAAGCGACCCTAAACATGAGCGTGGCGGTCCTAAATATGAGCGCCGATGGGCAATTGGCCGGCGGTGGCGCGCTGGATAAAATTGATCGGCAGCGGCGGCGTCGGCGTCGGCGGCGTAACCTTGTAAAAACAGATACCTATGACGTCGTTTTTACTCTGTCACGATTGCAGAAACGCCGCCGCAGATTGAAGTCTATGTGGTTTTATGTGTTTTTTTAACAAACCGTCTTAGTTAATTACGCGACACGCCGATTGATATCGATGTGCTATTTTTTATTTCGTCCTAGTATGCTTAGGTACGCATGGTAGTGCAAGTTTGTGGTCTGCTGTATGAACATCTAAGTGCCAGCTTGAATTGCTGCCTTCGAGAAACTTCGCGTCAAGGATGACAAAGCTCCAAACCAAAATTTCTGCATCTAAGCATGGCAACGGATCTGATCAAGCTCCTGGATGTGTTCAAAGTATGGTGTTTCTAACGCAAACACTCGCGTATCGATAGCGGGTCGATGGGTCGGTTAGTGACCAGCTAATTTAGTGTGCGAGTTCGCCACCACTTGAATGAATTGATGAACTGAAAGGATATTTTATCGTTTTTATAAAGGATTCTCATCCAATAACTAACAAATAAAATGCATACGACACAATGTCTCTGTAGGGTCTGTAAAAATTTTAGTAGGCATTTTTAATTGAAAAACTTCTTTATTCAGGTGGTCGCGTATTGACGCTGGTCACGTAACCGGCAGATCGACTATATGTAGGTTTTATCACAAATTCCTGCGTAACATTATATCTATCACCTGGTCGAACCTCGGACTGTATGTCTGTATACACGCAAGTTCTTCACCAAGCTAATGGCAACGGCATTGAAGCTTAACTAATACGCAGTAACGCAAGCGATTGTGATAGTACATGAGAGTTCTGACAAAGTTTCATGTTATTCCAGCATGGCGTATTAAAATGAGAGCGAAACTACGTTTGTATGGAGAACCGATCTCCCTGCGGACTTAAACCACAGAATAGTATAATAGTATCACATACTTAAAACCTTGAGAGTTCGACAGTTACGAGTACAACTAGGACAACGTTGGAAGGATGATGCTTATATGTAACAAATAGTACATATACCTACACGGTGGTAACGAGCAATCCAAGAAAATTTAATTGTGAATGAGCATTTTTGGAAACTAATATATCATACACATACAACGTTCGCATGATTCGGTATTTTTTTTTAGCTTTCATTGATTTTTATGTTAACCGTTTTATGTCGTAACTTGGTATAAAAAAGCTTTTAATTGTGATTATGCCACAAATGACGGTCACTTTGACTTAGTTGGTATAGTGACCCCGCCTACGAAGCCGGCGGTCCCGAGTTCGAATCCCGGTCAGGGCATTATTTGTGCATTTATCACGAATATTGTTCCTGAATCTTGGATGTTTCCTATGTATTTATCTATATATCTGTGTAAGTATTTATCTAATAAAAAAAAGTACAAGCTTTGCTTAGTTTGGAACTCGGTCGGTTTGTGTCAATATTTATTTATTTATTTAATGTAACCAAGTCTCAATCTACATGGTAATTGACACAATACTTATCAAAGCGATCGAAGATGACATCACTCCCGAAATTTAACATATCTACGTAGAACAAAAAGCTTTTATAGTTCGATTTAAGTGATATTTTCCCACAAAGAGATATCACTTCAACTTTTAAAAACAAAAATGGCACACAAGCACAAAAAAAATTTTCCCCTAATTTCACCAAGTTTTTTGTAACCTTTTTTACCTCAGAAACGCATGGCTAAAATCTTTCTTTAGGTGATGTGTTCCTTTCTATATACAGAGTGACATTTCTTCATGATTTAAAAACATTTTTTTTTGTTGCTATTGGCCAAGTTTGTTACAACTTTTTTTACTCCTTATAACCTCACAAATGCATGGTTGAAATCTATCGTTGCTCGTTCCCAGCCTGTTCTAAAGATCAACAAAGCCAATGTCATATTCGACAGGCGTATCCATTCAACTCGCATGCCAGTTAAGTAGCTCACCACACAATGCGAGTGACGAGCGCTGCCCGGTTGAGGGGAAATGAAGGAACTAACCTTGTTGGTGAACCTGACCACGTGTATGTGACAATATTTCGTTATAAATCCAGTAGATTTTACCAGACAATGTGCCAGGTCACCTATATAAGGTTATGCTCACTTTGTACTTTTTCGGGGACTGGTCTCAGACATAATATGCTATAATGACTAGTTTCAGTTTTGTTGATTACCTACATCTCAGTTGATTACCATGTTGGTCTAAATCTCATTACGTCTAAAACGCACAATGACTAGTTTTTTTTTATAATTCCAGGTGGTTTATAATGCTCCTGGCCAAGGCCAGGACCTCAATTTATAGGTCGTCGTAAACAACCACACCAGTGCACGTGCAGTCCATGGCGCGATAAGTGACGTCATTGTCTTCAGCTGCAACTGCGGGTGCACTTACAAACAACATCGGGTGATCGCTATTCATTACGTAGTGAGGTCAATCTCCGACATTTTTTTCTGTATAGTATAATGTTAAAACGTTTTGGTTATATTTTCTTTGATAATTGCTGTCTTCTGACTTCTTGCCGCCTGCCACTTCCTCGGTCAATGGTGCTAGTTGCTATGCAAAAGACAGTGCAGGCATGAAATGACTACATTCCACATTCGTACGTGAATATTTTAATCCCGCCCTTTACACGATAAATATTTTCGCTATAGGTACTGGGATGTCAATATTACCGCGGTATTCAAAATGTTTTATGCGCTTTTGCTTCATTATTTACCAATACTTGCGTGATATGAGTGTAAAAGGTCTCAATCTTTGACGTATTTTATATTGTTAACCTTCGTTTTGTTCTTGTTTTTAATTTTCATCCAGCCTGTTTCACGAGGTTTAATTAAACTGATCTGTAGTATTATAAATATTATTATTGTAAGTCTATAAATGTAAAACAATAATCAGTCACATTAAGATCTCTGTCCTTGTGTCCTTCCTGAAGAATAAATATCTGATTAAGATTTTTTGATTTTGTGTGAGTGTGTCAAATCAAGTGTGTGTATGAATTTATTTTATTGCTTTAACCTACATATCATCTGTAGTCCTATTAAAAAATACCCACACATTCAGCCGGACACTTGTAAACGTCAATAATTCATCCTGTCCTCTCATTCGGCCAATCAATCACTCTCTCTAGGGGGCAATCGTATACAGCTACATACAAACATTCGATATAGGCATCATTTTCTTCTCAATGCTACAAACTGAATATTTCTTTAGACAAGAATCGACACATCCATCATTACAAATTTAAGAGTTGGCGGTGTAGTTGTATCCATTTGACTATAATTAGGGACGTCTCCTTGATGTCGTTATATGACTGGTGATTTTTCTTTTATTTCATGTCATGATTCATATTGATTTTATTCTAGAAACTGTCTAGATTTCTATTTTTAAAGATTTTTATTATTATTAATTATGTTTTGACGATCCTACTGTGAATTTTAACTACATAATAATAATCATAACATGAATTCAATATTTATTTTAAATAATAATAATAATAGCGTCAATAAATTGCTCTAAATAATTAATATCATAACATGTTATAACTGACGATTCGAAAGCGCTTGTTGCTAGGCCTATTTGAATAAAGAATATTTAGACTTTGACATAATTGTTTATTTGCTTAAAAAAGGGTTGATAACAAGAGTTATTACATTTAAATATTTTAACATGTCCCATCCTTTCTAGCTGACCATGCGCAGCATGCAAATTACAAAAGTCTTGTCTATTACTATTACTTACCTAACTTACAATTACAATAAATAAGAGGTCAAAGATGATTATAAGCTAGAAATTACCGACGGCCTGTTTAGCCTAGTTGGTAGTGACACTGCCTCCAAAGCTAGAGGATCCGGGTTCAAATCCCGGCCAGGGCATTATTTGTACATTTAGCACAGATTTTGTTATATTATTGATAAGTATATATATCGTCGTCTAGTACCCATATTACAAGCTTTGATTAGTTTGGCACTAGGTTGATTTGTGTAAGATTGTCCCCCAATATTTATTTATTATTTATTTATTTAATTTATTTACAGAATAAAATCCACATCATAACAACCATTGAAATAGCGCTGTTAAAAAAATTCTGTTTTGCATGTCTCTTTATATGCTTCGGTAGCTTATTGTTAATAGTGACTATTTATTACGGCTTTTATTATTGAGTTACTATTTTTCTTCTCAAAATAAAATAAGAAACTGATTTTATGCTGGGTGATTTTGGGGTCGTGATCTCGAATGAGAGATTGTAGATGGTCATACTGAACATATTTTCTCATCGGACCAACCACGTAATCGCAAAATCAGCAATCCTATAGTAAAACCTCAAGAGTTACAGCCTAAAAGTATGGGACCATCAGGGAACTTTTTTTCTCGATTTTCACGTTGGTCCCATGGTAAAAGTTGTTCAGTATGACCATCTACAACACATTTCTCATTTGCGATCACGTTCCCGAAAGAACCCAGTATAATATTTTGAATTTTGACATGTAATATTGATATCATACGAATATGCATATGAAAGAGTGTGGTGCTATTTCAACCCGACACCTCACAGGTTTAACTATCAAGTTAAATTTTGTCGAAAACTTCCCACGTACTATCAAATTTAATTACATAAATACTCCACTGCATAGTTTTTTTTAATAAAATATGAATTATTTTAAATTAAAACTTACCTATGAGACCCCAACTCGCCGAGGTCATAATGTGTTGAGAATGAAACCGCTATTCTCTTAGTGCATTCCGCTGTATCTAAACCCTATTTATACTAAACAGCTTAAGTGAATACGAGTTCACGGCACTTACGTCTTTCAGTAATAGAAGACGTCTATGTCGATAATACCCTAAAGTGCAAAGCGTGAGCGACTACGAAATTCATGGCACTAAGGTCGTTTATCAATTGCGGACGCATCTAAAGCTAACCCGAACAAAATGGCATAACTGAAAGGCTACATAGAAACGGTTGATACGTTTTGTATCGGGGAACGTGTTAGTGCCTCCTGCTGAGCTCTAATGCAGCTTTTAGTTCGAAATTTCGGTAACCGGAGATGCAACAGAGACAGCAAAGTGAAATGTGATATTTTCTTGTTAGAATTTTCTGCTGTGCGGGCTTCACAGAGCTGTTGGTTATATCCAAATGTCAAAAAATGGCTTTTCTACAAGATTAGCTAGCTAGCTCTCTTTGTTTCGTAAGCGCTATCCATGTCTATGGCGATGTCTCGCTAGCACACCGCGCCACCATTCAGAAACAGTATCGGGTGTAATAACCGCCTTACTCAATCTTAATCTAAGTACATTTTTTAAAAAAACCAGCGGGGAAAAACCACATTAAACAGGCTGTTCTCTCAACTCCATATATTAACTAGCATCCCTTACGGACGATATTGCTAACAGACTTAGTCAGCCGTAATAATCAATTACATGTAATCAGATCCGGTGTAATCGATTACAGTGTAATTGAGTGATCAATTGATACAGTGAGTTTCAATCTGTGTATTCCCAGTCGTGTGGCAGCTGTGTGTAATATTACCTGATTACTACAAATAGGTACATTAAAAGATACTTTGGAGTGAATTATATTTTGTGTACGTCAGACCCTTTCTTGACTTGAGGATTCCTTAGATCCTGTGCAAATTGTGAAAACCAAGAAAGTGCAATGATATACTCATAGAACCGATAGTCACTTACATACATACATAAACTTACGCCTATATTCCCAAAAGGGGTAGGCAGAGCACACAAACATTAATTTCAGTACTACTTTTAGCAAACGTAAGTTTATAGACGGAGAAAATGTGACATTGCAGTGACAGATTGCCAGCCCATCGTCCATGACATACTTAAACCTGGTTCCCATAGTCGACTCTTACAACGCCCAAGAGAAGAAAGAGGGTGGTGTTATTCTAACCTGGCACCACACGGGGCACCGATAGTCATTGGCCCAAAAAGGTTCTTGAGTGGCAACCACGCATCGGAAGGCGCAGCGTGGGATGGCGCTCAATAAGGTCGATCGACGTCTGGTCAGGATCGCGGGAGGCCGTTAGATAAGGGTAATTGTGGAGATCCTTAGAAGGGCCTTTGTTAAGCAGTGGGCGTCTTTTATATCAGCCAAAAGGCGAATCGTCTACCCCCGCGCTCGTTCCGGTGGTCTAACGGCAACTGCTACATTCCACTCCACGGATCGTGACGTATTATATATTTACAAGCTATACACTACAATCAGCATCTGGCGCACACCACCGAGGCAATTAAAAAAAGTTAAAAGGTAGTTTACAGTTCACAGGACTACTTCCAAATAGGGTTTGCATGTTTGGGAATGGCTTGTATGTAAGTATCGAAAATTGACATCCATGATTGTCGAGACTTCTGTTCTACACTACATGCATAATAATCATCTTAGCATTATCCCAGTGCAGTTGCATCTTGAAGGACGACCGGGGTCCGCTACCTAATCCCAAAAATTGGCGTAAGCACTAGGTTTTACGGAAGTGACTGACATCTGACCTTCCTACCCAAAGGGTAACCTAGATCATAGTTGGATTAGGAAGGACGGGGAGGCGCGAAACAGGGGGGACCTGCTGGCACCGCAGGAGATCAACAAGCGGCGAACGGAGCTGCAGCATGAGGCGGTAGAGAGATGGGGACAGCGGTTAGAACGGTCAAGCGCCAGTTTCCGCACCATTGAGGCTATTCGCCCAGTCCTCCAAGATTCGGTGGAAAGGCGCTATGGGGTTTTAACATTCAGGCTGACGCGGGTGCTGTCGGGGCACGGTTGCTTGTGCCGGTGTGCGGTGCCGGCATAGACTCCGCTCAGCATGCGCTGGAGGAACATGCTGGCAACACCGCCAAGCATAGACGTCAAATTTTACACAGCTGTAAAAATAATATAATTAAATATAAAAAAAACACTTACTTAGTGTTAAATCAAGTGATAGTGTGTAAATATAGTGTTAGTTATATAAACTAATCGCGAGAGACAGTGTAAAGACGAAAAAGAAGAACTAAAATTGCTACCGGCCAAACGTCATCGTAACGCATCATCGTTTGAAACTTCAACGATTAATCTGGGGAGTATTGTGTTCAATATAAATAAGTCATAGCTGCATTTTATGTTACATTAAATAACATTTAACTTGAATACTTCCCGTATTAAATTAATAAGTAACTACAAGCATAACCTCACTCGGAACTGACATCGGACTCGGTCAGCTGATTCATAACTTTTATGCCAATTGTGTTTCACTCTGTCAAATATTCTTTTCATACATATTTTCACTCTTATATTCACAATTCAATTCTGCCTTCTACGTTCATATTTATATTCTATCTATACACTTAATATCTGTTCAGTCCTACTCTCTCTCGACTGTGCTTTCCTTGCTTGGTGTTTAGTCGTGTTGCCATCATATTTCAGGTGCTGTGGAGAGCTGTGTGTCCAGCTAGCTCAACATGTCTAGCTCAGTTATGACACGCAAGGCCACAGTACGTGAACTGGAAAGGAAATTAAATGCAACACTCAAGGAACTAAAGCAATCTAAATCTCTGTGTGACCAGCTACTGCGGGAACGAGATGAAAGTGAAGAGGAGGTTAAATTGATTATAAAAAAAAACACAGGACTCAAATGTGAGTTAGCCAACCTGGATGCTTTGCATGCGGATACTGTCATACAGCGTGACCATCTGTTGGAGAAACTGAACAGTCTTCAAGAGTGCTGTGATATCCATGAGCGGACACTGCAACGTGTGGATCACCTAGAGTATGAGCTCTCCGATGCCCACAAGGTGGTCCGTCAATTGCAAGAAAAGGCAGAGAGCCAGCAAATAAACAACACTCAGCGGCTCTTTGAAGAACTTGTGACACCAAACGCTTATGCAAAGCATTGCAGCAATTTTGGACCTTCTAGTGTAATAGATTTGACAGAGGACTCCTTTTATGATAAACAAGTTTGTTTTAAAAGTTATAAGAAATACAAAAAGTATGTTAAGTTAAATAGATTTATAAAAAAATAAAAACGATTGTACAGACAGTATAATAATATTCATAAAATTACTCAATTGAGAAAAAATCATGTCTGTGTCTTGAAAGAGTTAAATTCTTACAAAGAGCAATTATGCTACAGTAGGACCATTTATGAAACGGACACTGACAAGCTGCAAGCCGAACTGAACAGATTACAAAATTCTTTGAAAGATCTAACTAATAAATATGTAATGTCTCAGAAGCAAATTAGTGAACATATCCTGGCAGCGGATGAACTGTTGGAGCTGTGCCACCACAACGAGGAATGTTTGGAAGCACTGCTTACCAAGCAGTCTTCGTGTGAATGTGAGTATGCGCTCCGGCAGGCTCACCCTCTGCCCGGAGATGCAGTTTACTCATCTGTGTCGAACAGCAGCTTGCCGGTGTCACCGGAAAAAATAACCCCAGCCTGTAATAATGTAAATAGAACTCTGGTTTTCTCAGATAGGGTAGGACGAGGATTGGGCAAAATTTTATGTAATAATATTCAGAACAGCTGTGTTATAAATTATTGTATGCCCGATGCCTCATTTGAAAAAATCATAAATAATATTAAAGATGTCCATATAAATGAACAGACCACAATTGTATTAATGTTAGGTGATGGCTCAAATATTAGGTACTCTGAGATGAAGACTGAGTTCGAATGCCTGTCAAAGCTAGGTGCTAAAAATGTTATTATAGGCGCGTTACCCTATTCTGCTTCTCCTTGCAGTGCTAACAGTCATGCGTGTAATCTCAATAAGCTTATGTATAAGCTGACGTGCCGTCATAGTGACGTTATATTTTTTGACACTAATAATGCTATTAGTGATTACCGTATTACAACTGACAGACTTGCTAAATCTTTAGCATCTTTTATTAATTCCGTTTTTGGAAATATAAGCTCCCCCTCCCCCTTGGATAGGACGACATCTCCAATAGCGGATTTGTCTTTAAACTGACTGTTGGGACAATGGAGAAGCACAATAGTGTAGTTTTATTACACCAAAATATAAATCGCTTCACTGGCAAAATACTAGATTTAGAATTATTTACAGAAGAGCTTAATGTAGATGTAGTCTGCTTAACAGAAACTTGGTTAAAGAATCATATGATGAAATTTAATGTAAATAATTACGTATTGGCCAGCGCATTCAACAGAACTACCGCAGAGGGTGGTGGCTCTATTATTTTAGTGAAAAATGGGTTAACTTTTAAAGAACGTAAAGACCTCTCAGGTTGTTCTGTTGATCGTGTTTGTGAGATTGCTTGTGCAGAGACGGATCAGTATCTGATATTTTGCATTTATAAACCACCATCAGGTGACTTAATATCTTTTATAGAAATTATGGAGGATGTACTTAGTAAAGCAATAAGTGGTAAAAAACCAGTAGTGGTCTGTGGCGACTTTAATATCGATATTTTATCACAATCAGTCGAAAAAGATAAGTACATCACTCTTTTTAAATCGTTCAATTTTGACTACTTATTTGAAGCACCTACCCGAGTTACTCCGACCTCTGCCACTTGCATAGATAATATTTGGTTAAACTGTCCTCATCTAGACAGAAGCATAGTGAATGGAGTCCGGTCGGATCATAAAGCTCAGATGGTCAGGCTACCTTGCGAAGTAAAACCTCCAGATCGCGTTATAGAAATAAGACCCCTGAGTAAAAGTAGACTAGAACTACTAAAGTCAAATCTACTAGTCGCCATGCCGAACACCCAGGTAGAATCAAATGATCCGAATGATCAATTCAAAATGCTTCTGAATACAGTGCGTAACGAATTTAATAGGACTTGTAGTAAAAAGCGTATTAAAATAAACAATAAAATGAGATTTAATGATTGGGCAACTACCGGAATTCGAAAGAGTAGAGATAACTTATACCAACTTTATGAAAGGAGATCTTGCACCACTGACGAACGCTTCCATCAGTATGTTAGGGATTATTCCAAATTATTCAAAACAGTGTGCACAAAGGCAAAAGCAATGCACTTGAATAATAAAATAAAGTCCTCAGATAACAAAGCCAAGACTGTCTGGAAAATAATAAACACAGAGACTGGGCAGAGAAGTAATAAAGAGTCCACGATTTCTTTGAAAATAGAGGATAATTTAATTACTAATGCACTAAAAGTAGCCGATGAATTTAATAATTTCTTTTCCAAAATTCCTATAGTCACGACTCAAAGTTTGGCATCATCTACCACAATAGCAGAATCCCTTCTGAATGAGAACGTAAAATTAGAGTCACTAAATATTTTCAAATTTCATCATGTTTCTCCTCTAGATGTACTGAAGTCTTTTAAAATGTTAAAAATAAAGAGGACTGAGGACTTATGGGGCGTGTCAGTCATGGTACTGGAATCTATTCTCGAGGTCGTTGCACCCACTCTAGCTCTCATTTTTAATAGTTGTGTAGACAATGGCATTTTTCCAGACTTAATGAAGTGTAGTAAAGTAGTTCCTATTTTCAAATCAGGTCATAGAGATAATCCTTCTGATTATCGTCCAGTTTCTATCCTACCTGCGTTTAGCAAAATATTCGAAAAAATAATGCTTACGCAATTGGTTTCTCATTTTAATTCACACAATATTTTGCACGCACAGCAGTTCGGTTTCACGAAAGGTAGATCAACTACTGATGCAGGTGCAAGTTTAATAAAATTTATTTTGCAGTCTTGGGAAGAGTCATATGACGCCATTGGAGTGTTCTGTGACCTTTCCAAGGCTTTTGATTGTGTAGATCATGGAACTTTAATTTGTAAGCTTAATTTCTATGGTATCAGAGGACATGCATTGGATCTTATGAAATCATATTTAACACAGAGAAATCAAAAGGTAGCGATAAATAAAGCCCTTTCGTCAGAGACAGTGGTAGAGATGGGAGTACCTCAGGGGTCTATTCTAGGCCCTTTCCTGTTCCTTGTTTATGTAAATGATCTACCATATATGGTAAGCCGAAGATCAGGCATTGTAATGTTCGCAGACGACACCTCATTACTGTTCAAGGTAAATAGGAAAGATACTGAACTCATTGAACCAAATAATACCCTGTCCATGATATCTGACTGGTTTGCTGCCAATAACTTAGTGTTGAATCCGAAAAAAACTAAATGTATGAAATTCTCTCTAGCGAACTCGTCAAATAGAAACTTAGATACAAATATTAAACTTAATGGCCAAACATTAGAATTTGTTACGTCAACTGTATTCTTAGGTATTACATTGGACTCAAAATTGCAGTGGGGTTCCCATATAACAGCGATAGGAAGTAGGTTGAGCTCTGCTGCATTTGCAGTCAGGAGAATAAGGCAGCTTACCAATGTGGCAACGGCACGGTTAGTTTACTTTGCTTATTTTAATAGTATAATTACTTATGGTCTAATCTTGTGAGGATCAGCTGCAGATATTGAAACTGTTTTTATTTTGCAAAAAAGGGCTATCCGGGCAATTTATAACTTGGGGTCGCGTGACTCATTAAGAGAATTTTTATAATATAATAGCCACCAGAAACACTGGGAAACTGAAAATAACCTTCTATAGACTAGTAAAGGCGAAAAAGTCGTTCTTGGGAAATTGTATTAAATTCTACAATAAAATTCCAAAACACATTACTGAACTTAGCAATTCTAAATTCAAATCTGTAGTAAAACAAACACTTATTTCAAAAGCATATTATAAGGTAAACGATTACATCATGGACAGGGATGTTTGGCAGTGATAGTGTCCTGCACGGCTAATCTATCGCGAAAATAGGTTTTCTACTGTAGCTTGTTATTTTTGTAGTAACTGAGACTGTAATTTTATATTTAACTATACAATGTATATTGTTTTGAAAAAATGACACCTCGCCGAGTTTCTTACGCCGGTTCTTCTCGTGGCAGAGGTTTATTTTTCCGAACCGGTGGTAGTTTATTGACGTTCATAGGTGCATGTAATATGCCTAATTTGAAGAATAAACTACTTTTACTTTTACTTTTACTTTTTTTAGGAGTGCCCGGTCTGAGGCGCGGAACGGCAGGAGGTGGTCGCCCGATTAAGACCAGACCTGTCACTGCCAGCTGTACTGCGGGCCATGTTGTCCAGTGAAACCAGAAGTCCCAACAGTTTACCTAACCCCCCTGGGGTGTTTCACGTTCTCATTTGGATAGAGCCCCGGGAACGCTATTGCAAACATCTGGAACTCTCTCAGCGTTGCCCTCGCGGGCCCACCTTTGTGGTAGGTGGAGTTGCACCCTACCTACTTCGCTGTCGGCACCCCAGAACACAACTCTCGCCTTCCAACTCGGGACCTGTTGTAGGTGAGTGATGCAGCTCTCGGCATATCACCCATAGGTCCCCGTTATGGCGGCTGCATGCGGCCCGCAAAGGCCCTTAGCCGTGTGCCTGGCCTCCTACGGCGCTGAGGGAGTGAGTTTGCATCATCTTCACGCATCCGCTCTGCAGCCTCTTTCTGAGACGGGACTGTTGCACTGAATGTGGCTGCAACCGCCCAGGCCTCTTCACTCCGGACAATTGTTTTAATGATAGCCGGCAGAGAAAGGTCATCCCCTACAACCGTGGACAGTGCTGCGCGCACGCGTGTGTTTGACCGTGTCCACGGCTTTTCCGTCACAATGATGACACTCTGTTGACGTCTACCTACCTACCACCGATATTTGCACATCACACAGATATTTGCCGAAGCAGCCGTGCCCCGTCAGGAGCTGCTTGTGGGCCCAACAGTCAAGTCACTACATACAACGTTAAAAAAATCACTATTCCCAAATTATACACATCTGTCTGCACTCTAGTTATGATCCGCAAACCTAATAAAGTCTGATAGAAATCATATTACTAACTCTGCGGAGACATAGCATAACCTATTTACAGAACCCGAAGCATTGTTCGACTTGTATTGGATTGCTATTAGTTTCCGAATCTCAGGGTATGGGATTGAGATTGGGGGTCTATTTCACTAATTGTTTGAAATTAGATTCGGTTTGGTATTCTATTCTAACATGGAATCTTGAGCGTAGTGAGGGATTCAAACGCCCGAGTTAGGAATAATTTTGCTACCGTGTAATAAACTCTTTTTCACTTTTGGTTCCAGAAAAAATGCCTGCCACAGATTAATACGTAGTAGTACGGTTAGTCGCAGTAGTTAGTTGTAAGCGTCCATAGCCTGCGGTCACCGCTAAACACCAGGCGGACCGTACGCTAGTTTGCCTCCAACGTGGCATAAAAAAAATAAGAAAATCTTGTCTAGCCCGTATACAGGGAGCAAAACTCGTGTTTGAGGAAGGAGGGAAGGAGAACTGAAAATGTCATTTTCATACTGAAAATGATAGTTAAATCTACCTTCCGTCCGTTCGAAAAGTTATGAGATTACTTCAAGGGTGATACTAATGCAGTACAGCCCCACTCCTGCGCATTATATTACTAATGCGCAAACGTCAACACCATCATTGGCCTCTCCGTCTTTATCAGACGATTCAAGCAGCGACCAGTGAACACTTCCTTGAATGACTATGTAAGCCTATCCGGGAGTGGCATTGTCTCCCGCAGAGGTGGCAGGAAAATTGGGGATTAGGAGGTAGTGACGTGCTCACCTGCTTTTTCCTTCTTCGGTCTTCAAGAAGGTCAAACCAGGCCGTGTCGTGGTTGTCGCGCCCGCCTATGATAACCTTTCGCCACTCAAACCTGTCCTCCGCAGTCTGTTCTCAACAGGGGTGATTGATGCCAAACGCCATCATATCCCTCTTGGCGCAGTCGTTAAACCGCAGCAAAGGTCTACCGATACCCCTCTTAGCGTTTTATACAGATCCGAGCAGGACGCGGCGAGGAAGTCGAGCTTTGCGCAAACGTAATGCTGACAGTATGTCGTCAAGTTAGGAAATCTTTGCGACATCGGTAAGCTCACATTATTGAACAAAATAGCACACATCGATCCCACCCCGCCAAGTCAGGAAGTCACGTACGGTCGGCCTCCCAAAGGGCTGAACACCTTTGTACCTTGTCGATTTAACGTCATGTCATACTAAATGTTGACCTGTTGAGAGCGACAAAGTCCCAAAGTGTCCAGCTACTTTATGAGGCCGACTGTACGCGGGGCGAGTACGAGGTACTGCGCTATCAGTGAGTTGTCAATTATCAATGTCAACTTTCACCGCGTCGGTACCGATTCTTCACTAAGCGCCTACATTTCAATGATTCATTATCCTGATTGGCACAATGCGCGAACGGAACGGAATCTAGGCGACGTCAATATGCTGTCGGGAAAGTGTAAAATACCAATTATAAGGTCTAGCTTCGGAATCCGGGTATGTCCTAAAACTACGACCAAGACCACTGGGGATGGGCCGCAGCATCCCTGGAGTGCGGTGGAGATACTGCGATCGCCAACCCGTATGCCAAGTGTGGCGATTTTGGTATATACCCCCCGAGTATTTGGGGGAGATCTATATCCAGCTGTGGACATCCTTTGGCTGATATGGTGGTGGTGGTAAGGTCTATTTTCAGACTGTACGTATTAGGCTAAAAACACCAAACCGATTTCAATTCAGTACGTTTGACCGAATGGACCTCCGCGATGTCAGCATAGCTGTGTAGTTACCAAATAAGAAGTCTTCGATTAGTAATGGTTGGCGTGTTATTAGTTGTAAGGCGAGGCGATTTATAAGAATACAGTTCATCTCTATTAATATGATTTAATATGTGGAACTCAACATTTTTTATTTATTTATTTCCTGTGAAAAGTATGGTACATAAACATTAATAGTCATTTCGCCAAACGTGCAGTTTATCGGCGAATATTACACTCACTTCCGTTTTTATACCACTTTGCCTTATCTAATGATGACCTATCTAAGTAATCCTAAAAATATAAAGTAGTTATTTTATCTTATCTATTTAATACTAAGCCTTTACTTTCTCTATCGTTTGAGGCATTCAATAGCAACTTTTTGAGTCTGGTTTTAAATATATTTTAACTGCTACACTCGTCTTCAAAAGTAATGGTGTTAAATATTCGCGGTGTTAAGTAGCTGCGTGTCCTTTTATACCATAGTAATTGTTGGCCGCGGGTTCCGCGTACTTCCGTCGCTCTAGCCCTCATTGCGGTCGAGTGTATGCTCTCAGAATTTTAAATTCGGTACTTTTAAATTGTTTGGTTGCTTTTAAATCAAAGGGTTTTTTTATGTGTGCTTCAAGTAGGATTTAAATTTGAGCCACCTTGCATTACGCAGCCATCGGAGGCTATGTGGCGGTACAACCACCAAGTCAAAGTTCAAATATTCTTTATTCAAATAGGCCTAGCAAGAATCGTCTTTTAAAACATTATCTTAAGCTAATTATTTAGAGCAATTAATTAATGCTATTATTATTTGTTTAAACTATTGTATTGCTGTAGGTATTTAATACATAAAGTAATTAATTAAAAAAATATATAAGCCCACAACATAAAACTGCTTTGTATAGAGCGGCATGTGTGACATATGAAGCAGTAATCTAAAGCCACCATTTTCGAGTTTCACCCATGCCTCAATCTGAGATTTAAAAAAAATACGCGGTCCTGGGCATGTCACACGTATCTACCAGGGTATATCATAGGAGATATTACCTCTTTCGTGGAGCGAGGAGCGCTCGTGGCCCAGCGGCGCCCGCGTACCGCGTGCGGTATGCGAAGTTAAGCAATGTCGAGCGAGGTCAGTCCTTGGATGAGTGACCGCTTTGAGTGGTTACTAACTGAGCACTCCCGTGCTTTGGAAGGCACGTTAAGCCGTTGATCGCGGTTGCTGTCTATGATAGCAGTCGTCAAGCCAAGTTAGAGGCCTCCTTGAGAACTTCTAACAGTCAAGTTGCCCACTCACTTGACAAGCCTAATCCCAATAAGGTCTGGGTTCCCCCTCGGGTTGGAAGGTCAGATGGCAGTCGCTTCCGTAAAAACTAGTGCCTACGCCAATTCTTGGGATTAGGTAGCGGAGCCCAGGCATCCTTCAGGATGCAACTGCACTGGGAATAACGCTAGGAGGATGATGATTACCTCTTTCGTGACTTAAAATGACAGACACTTGTAAGAAAGCTATTATTTAAAGGAATCGCGGCCATTTTGAAATATCTCTAAATCGCAACTCTACCACACCGCTACATCAAATTATTCAAATCAATGCTAATATTTTATCCTGTCACCAAGGAAAGAAGGAATACCATTTATCGTCAATAACTGTCACCGTTGAAGCCTAAAAATTTCCAGCCCTCAATCTCTTTTGACATGTAAATTATAGGCTGTCAGATAACGATCCGGGTGAGACAGAAATTCGGGTTTATCTCGGGATTCTAGGGATATTGATGGGTTGTTTACAATATCAACTAAACTAATAATAACTGAACATTCACAGCTTAATTGAATAATGCTGGCATTGATGTCGGTTTGTTTCATTTTGCTGTTTTATTTTGTAAATAAAAAGATTACGTGTCACAAGTAAAAAGTTTAAGGTTAGGTTTTAAAATATCCATGAGTAGTTTGAAACAATTTGTCAACATATAGTCCTCCACATCGGTTTCGATGACGGCGACCCTAGCTATTACGGATTTTTTCTTTTGTGAGCTCTAATATGGCTCGCTAGGCCAAATTTGGTCTTAAAGACCCTATGGCATTCCAGACAGTAAAGTTGCCCTGCCGAGTTGTATGTGTATGTGTATGAAGGCCTAGGTCTGTCTTTGCGTAATTGGCGATTTATATCCAAAGCTGAGATACGGTTTTCCTCGAATAATTTGATTTTATTGAATATAGTAGACCGCCAAGAAGACCTTTTGGCTGCTAGTTTCTCCCAGCAGGCAGGATCTATAGCGCAAGCTTTCAGGTGTCGTTTGAGCACGTCCTTACAGCGCTGATGCTGACCACCGTGCTTCCGTGTCACAATGACCGAACCTGCGCCATCCGCATACAACGGACTCCCGACACCTTCACCAGATCATCAGTCCACCTTGTGGGGGCCTACCCACTCTACGCCTTCCACTACGTCGTGCGACTCTAGAACCTTTCCGCCCCAACGGCCATCGGTTCTACGTCCAATGTGCCTCGAAATAATTTAAACAACGGACTCCCGACACCTTTACCAGATCATCAGTCCACCTTGTGGGGGCCTACCCACTCTACGCCTTCCACTACGTCGTGCGACTCTAGAACCTCTCCGCTCCAACGGCCATCGGTTCTACGTCCAATGTGCCTCGAAATAATTTAAACAACGGACTCCCGACACCTTTACCAGATCATCAGTCCACCTTGTGGGGGCCTACCCACTCTACGCCTTCCACTACGTCGTGCGACTCTAGAACCTCTCCGCTCCAACGGCCATCGGTTCTACGTCCAATGTGCCTCGAAATAATTTAAACAACGGACTCCCGACACCTTTACCAGATCATCAGTCCACCTTGTGGGGGCCTACCCACTCTATGCCTTCCACTACGTCGTGCGACTCTAGAACCTTTCCGCCCCAACGGCCATCGGTTCTACGTGCAATGTGCCTCGATAATTTAATAGCAACTATTTCTCAAGCACAATAATGAATTATAGATAAGCCGCATGAGCTAGTTATGTATGTATAAATGATCCTTGCCATCCGCAAAAGCGAAGTGCGAAGAAGGCTAGGAAGTCTTCATATTTAATAAAATATAATATTTATATTTTCCACGAAATAGTTCCGTTTTCACCGTCTCAGCTCCACAAATGAAAGCAAAACTACTGTTCAAAGTGTAGTCTTGAAACTTAACAAGAGAAGAATATATATTCCCCTTTTGTGCCATTGAAGTAAATAATTTTAATAATGCCGACCAACGAATGGAACTGGTACGGTTGGCCACACGGAAAGAGTTTTTTTTTTAATGGAGCGCTGGTGTTCAAAACCGGAGAGGTGAGTTCGATACCCGTTCTGGGCTGCGTACGAGATCATGGTTAATTATTTCTTTTTATTTTGTTCCTTGTATCAAATAGCTGTTCGTGGGAGTACCAGGATTGTTGACATGCTCATCGAGTTGCAAAACTCAAGTGGTAGTGGGCAGGCCACATTGATCATAGAACCGATGGCCGCTGGGGCAGAAATGTTTTTGAATGGCGACCACGCACTGGAAGACGCAGCGTGGGAAGGCCCCCGACAAGGTGAACTAACGATCTGATCAAGATCGTGGGAAGCCATTGGATAAGGTCGTCACAGTACCGGTCATTGTGGAAATCCCTGGGGGAGGCCTTTGTCCAGCAGTGGACGTCTTCCGGCTGATATGATGATGATCAAATAGCTAAAATTAAAACTTATTAATATGTAAAATACATCAAAATATAATATTTACGTCTACAACTCCAAGGGCGTCGCATGCGCGTTGCCGACCCTTTAAAATTTATACACACCTTTCTTTAAGAACCGCATATTGTAGTCCCTCGGGAAAACGTCGGCAGGGAGCTCATTCCACAACCGGAGCATCCGAGGGAGGAAATTCCTCTTAACCTTCATCAAACAATATAGGAATACCTACTAAACAGAACGTATTAATTGCCCCTTCAAAAATACGTTAAAATGGTTCTCAATATTGTCACAAAACAGAACGATTCACGAATTTAGGGACCCGAAAACAACAGCATTTGTAGAATTCAGCTAAATTACCCGAACGGAGCGAAGCCGTCTCAACGCGGTGTTCTAAATTCAAAATTCGAATTCCAATTCGGAATTTCATTCCTTATTCAAATTCAGCATTGAAACACCACAAGTCTAATGTTTGTGCCAATTTATAAACAATCTTAATTAGTGTAGCGTAGGATTGATTATTCCGATTCACTCATTTGTTTTTGTCGTTTTTAGAGCATCGCCGTGTCAAACAACTACGAGTATTATTAGAGTAATAAAACAGCTTAATTAGTTACTGGTTTTACTCAAGGTCTTTCGCTGACAGAATTATGTATAAATTAATGTTTTACGTTTTAGTATTCCCATTTATAGCGTCACTAATAGTACATTACTATAGAGACCGGAAAACGAAGGGTGGCAGGCCAAGCAGATTTAGAATAGGGATACGCGGCCTGCAGCAACGTTTCGCCAAGATCTGTATAGTGCTTTTTTCAAACATATGCAATAAATAAAAAACAAACACTCAAAAAGCAAATTTAACAGTATGTTTGACATTAAAATAAAATAAAAATTACTTCCCGGCTTCAATTTTGTGTGAATTTCCTTTAGAGTTCTCCCGATTTGTACGGCCTGCAACGTTATACTTCGCAGCCTATTATAAGGAACATAACATCAATATTTCATTGCATGTTTGAGAAAAGGTTATTGATGTCATCATTGGTTTTATCTTAAAGAAACCCGGGTTCATTTTGGCACGTAATCCCAGGATTTAGCATAGGCACTAGTTTGACGAATATGCGACCATCCAACTCAAAGGTGAAACTAGACTTGGTTGTGATTATCATATATTTTTTTATTTCAGACAACTGGGATCCACTTCTTGTTAGTAAAGGCTTACTTTATGTTAGAAATTTCACAATATTATACTTAAAAATGGAGTATTAAAAACAAAAACTATCAATAATTACATAAATAAAATCAAAATTTTTATTATTTAGATTAGACCGGTTTCCTTACGATGTTCTCACTCACGGAAAAGGTACCGTTAAATATGATATGATATTCAAACATACGTCTTACGTGTTGAAAGTGGCGTGCCTAATCATATCATCATATCAGCCGATGGACTTCCAATGCTGGAGATATGTAGGCCTCCCCTAAAGGGTGCCACAATGACCGGTCCTGCGCCACCCGCATCCAGTGACTCCCGCTACCTTTACCAGGTCATCAGTCCACCTTGTGGGGGGGGCTACCCACGCTGCGCCTTTTTTATTATTAAAAATGGGATTGTCGATGGACGGCCGACGATGAAGCGAGCTCACCCAGAAGATGCCTATTCACTCGTGCCTTAAAAAGGTCTAGGTTATATGGACTCGGAAATATAGAGCCGGCGCAGAAATACCGGCGCAGACAATTCCAAACCTTAGAAGTGCGCACTATGAAAGATGAAGCAAAGCGTTTGGTTTGAATTAGGGGAATTTCGACCAGGTAAGAGAGGTAGCCGTACGTCTGGATGTCCGATGGAAGAAGGGGGAAGGCGGTATGAGCTCATGGAGCTCCTGAGCACACTCCCCGAAGTACAATTCCAGCCTTCCAGTAAGTGACCCCCATTTGAGAACATTTCACCCCAACGTTTTTTTATCCCGGTTCCTTCGTACCGCCTAAGTTTTCTCATTTCCCGCCTATTTTCCATATCTATCTTTTTCTGGGACTGTTAATCGTTCACGATTGTTATAAATAAATTACTAAGCAAACAGAGCTCTAAATATTTTTTTTAATCCCGAAGACAACGGTTATTTTTTCTGGGAAATTAAATTAAAGGGAAAATGGTGACTACGAAGCGTTTTAGAGAATGCCTAACTGTCATTTTAAATACTAAAAATGACAGTTAGATCCACCTAGCGTATTTTAATACGTTAAAAGTAAAAGTAAAAAGTAAAAGTAGTTTATCCTTCAAATTAGGCATATTACATGCACCTATGATGTTGACGTTACGTAACCTATCATTTGCTCATATGAACAGACATCCGAAAGAAAAGTGATATCCCACTGATGCTTCTTCTTTGAATGGAATCATGGCCCACCTAAACGGAATGCCTAAAGAAAATTATTACTAAATAAATAACTATAAAGGCCACTACCAATTAGGATTGGATTTCATGCAATAAATTGTTCGTAAAGAATTGCTTGAAAGCAACTTGAAGACGAGGAAGCTCACGGCAGGGATACTTTTCAAAGAAATTTCCGTCTTAACTATTTGAGAAATCGCACCTTTGTGGAGTTAGATTAAATAACAATCCGGGATAGGAAAATCTTACTTAGTTAGATAATTATTGTTATTAATTATTGTTTTGTTTCTGTTCGAAAGTGATTCATAATTAATTTAATGGGTTGCTTTTTGGGTGTAGTATGACATGTCCACTACAAACCCTGTTAGGGGCAGAGCGTAAATAACTATGTTTTGATATAATTTTGATTTAATTTATGTAGGCATAAAATACTTCTTAGAATTAAAATAATTCTGCGGATTACAATTGAGTATTTGTTATTGTAAATAAATACATCCATACTTTCATACTGATATTATTAATGCGCAAGTGTGTTTGTCTGTCTGTTACCTCTTCACGCTTAAACCGTTGAACCGATTTAGATGAAATTTGGTTTTATTTATTTAATCGTATGGCATTTATTTACGAACCGTGAGATCTTCGAGAAGACAAGTACGGTTGCCAGTTTTTGTTGCACTTTTAGCACCACCCAGGGATCACGTGTAGGGTAACGGTGGGTACTCCCTACGGACGTGGTGCAACTTCGACCCCCCTTTGTCAAGTGAGTGGGCAACTTGACTGTTAGAAGTTCTCAAGCCGGCAGAAGGCCTCTAACTTGGCTTAACGACTGCTGTCGTAGACAGCAGCCGGGATCAACAGCTTGACGTGCCTTCCAAAACACGAGAGCGCTCAGTTAGTAACCACTCAAAGCGGTCACCCATCCAAGAACTGACCTGAAATGAAATTTAGTATAGAGATAGTTTGAGTCCCGGGAAAGGACAAAGGATAGTTTTTATCCCGGAAACCATTCCTTACGGGGTGAAGGTGGAAGTTAGGGGGTGGAAGTTTGTATGGGAGAGCGATAATTACGCCTTCGCCTACAATAATTTAACAGCAATTATTTCTCTAAGATAACAACGAGTTCCACGTGGACGGAGTCGCGGGCAAAAGGCCTCCCCCAAAGACTTCCACAATGACCGGTCTTGCGCCACCCGCATCCAGCGGACACCCGCGACCTTCACCAGGTCATCAGTCCACAATGTGGGGGGCCTGCCCACGCTACGCCTTCCAGTACGTGGTCGCCACTCGAGAACCTTTCCGCCCAACGGCCATCGGTTCTACGTGCTATGTGCCCCGTCCACTGCCACTTAAGTTTAGCGATTCGGAGGGCTACATCGGTCACTTTGGTTCTGCTGCGGATGGCCTCATTCCTGATGACAGGCCAGGATGAGGCCGACCTAACTGGACAGTCTGTCCTATGTATATGTAATCGTCTACAACTTCGAGCGTAAAGTGTCCGATTGTTAAGGGAGTTGGTGCGACATGGACATTTGACATGATCTTCGTCTTGTCCATGTTCATCCTTAGACCAACTCGCTCGGAGGCTTTACTGAGGTCATTGAGCATTGTACTTTAATCCTCCATGGTCTCAGCCAAGACTACCATTATTATTATTACTGAATTGTTGGTCTACTACGGTGTGCTTTTATAGTACATTACGATACAAGTGCAGAAAACAGGAAATTCGCAACGAGCGGTGATAAATTGAAACACGACCGAAGGGAGTGTTTTAAATCGACACGAGTTGCGAATTACCTGTTCGCACGTGTATCGTACAACGTTTTACAGTACATATGGCTCTTTAAAGTTTCGACATATGCACGTAATCTGCTGATTACCGCACTCGTGCGGTAATATAGCACCATATGTACTGTAAAGTGACTTACCTATCTTTCTTAGAAATGTACGCCGCCTCAACTTTGAAACTGGTCATATAGCCGCCATATTACGAGCCGTTTTAAAAATGTCGAATCGCGCTCCGTATCTGATTGTAACAAAAGCCTAGCGAGATATATTGCGTTCCGTATTCAAACGGTTGAATCAGATCTGCCCGGCCGGCGGGCTGCCAAGTGCCAAATAAGCTGCCATTATCTTTGGCAGAGGAAGGCGTAGGCCAATTAAGGACAGTACGTCAGAAAGAGTTAAATACCCAGAGGGGAAACTCAGGACTACATTGACATTATAAATAATTGATGTCCTACTTGACATTATGTAAAGTAGGACATCAATTATTATTTTTATTATTATTATTTTATTATTAAAAAAATATATATTTACAATAACAGAAACAAAACAAGGAACACAAAAATCACTAAATACTAGAAACAATACAACAGCAAAACAAAAAAAACTACACCCCACTCTGCGACGTGCATAATATTAGTTTTTAAGTTTTTATTATGTAACAATATATGGATCGTTAGTCTGAAATAAATATTTTTGATTTGATTAAACACCGCTTGAAGGAATCGGCCGTGACCTTGCAGAATTGTATGATAATTTTATAGAAGAAAATTGTTCCTTCTAATTATTTATCATACTATCCTGCAAAGTACTATTCCCCTAAAAACCTGTGGGCGTATGATGTTTGACATTATATCCATTATCGTTGTGGATAAGACGCCCGTCACTCTGGCACTCGCGTACTCGTCAGAACGTGACGCGTGTCTTGTCCACGACGATAAGTGATAAAATTTAATTGCAACCATCATACCCTGTTAATGATAATGAGACGTACCAACTGGGCGTATGATGTTTGACATTATATCCATTATCGTTGTGGATAAGACGCCCGTCACTCTGGCACTCGCGTACTCGTCAGAACGTGACGCGTGTCTTATCCACGACGATAAGTGATAAAATGGCAACCATCACACCCTGTTAATGATAATGAGACGTACCAACTGGGCGCATGATGTTTGACATTATATCCATTATCGTTGTGGATAAGACGCCCGTCACTCTGGCACTCGCGTACTCGTCAGAACTTGACGCGTGTCTTATCCACGACGATAAGTGATAAAATGGCAACCATCACACCCTGTTAATGATAATGAGACGTACCAACTGGGCGCATGATGTTTGACATTATATCCATTATCGTTGTGGATAAGACGCCCGCCACTCTGGCACTCGCGTACTCGTCAGAACGTAACGCGTGTCTTATCCACGACGATAAGTGATAAAATGGCAACCATCACACCCTGTTAATGATAATGAGACGTACCAACTGGGCGTATGATGTTTGACATTATATCCATTATCGTTGTGGATAAGACGCCCGTCACTCTGGCACTCGCGTACTCGTCAGAACGTGACGCGTGTCTTGTCCACGACGATAAGTGATAAAATTTAATGGCAACCATCATACCCTGTTAATGATAATGAGACGTACCAACTGGGCGTATGATGTTTGACATTATATCCATTATCGTTGTGGATAAGACGCCCGTCACTCTGGCACTCGCGTACTCGTCAGAACGTGACGCGTGTCTTATCCACGACGATAAGTGATAAAATGGCAACCATCACACCCTGTTAATGATAATGAGACGTACCAACTCACGTATTTTCGGAGTAACAAAACCCATATTAGCCTATTTAGTAAATACTCTGCCTACAAAGCTGGTGGTTGGGGTTCGAATTCCGGTAAGGGCATTTATTTGTGTGATGCACAAGAATATTTGCTCCCGAGTCTTGCCTGTTCTCTATGTATTTAAGTATTTATTTATCTACTTATAGAAGTATGTAAATCATCGCATAGTAACCATAGTACAAGCTTTTCTTAGTTTGGAACTAGGTCGATTTGTGTAAGGCTGTCCAAAAATATTTAATTTTGTTTATAGTATTAATGACTTGCAAATAAATACATTAAGGGGCATTGTGAGCTGTAGACTCCCAAAAAAAAATTTTAGGCCAAAAATGCAACTATGATTATAAGTCATAACAACTTCTTGCTCAACTTAATGCTACGTCAAAAACAGCATTGACTGTTGCGCTATCTCGTGGTGCCAAGAACCATTAGGTACTTAGAGATCATAACTTTAGATCAAAATTTCTCCCAATTGGAAAAAAAAAAATTTGGACAAGAGGTGACTACTGCAGATGCCCTAAGGAAGCGTCCTTTAAATTCTTTGCTCCTAATACAGGCCACACACACCTAATTCCTACGTATGCTTGCTTATGTATATTCATACTGTTTTAACATATACTGTACGAAACCCAAGACGTGTACCTAAACAAACATTCAGTATAAACCGGCCTTACTAAATTAACGCGGGACCAAGGGCGGAAAATGTCGGTTATATCACATAAGCCCATTCGCAGAAACAACACACCTTGAAATTAAATTCCAAGCGAATTGGAACATTAAAATTATGACGTTACGGTTGAAAGTAGAGTAGTGCTTTAATTGAAATGTGTCAGTTAAATTTACATAATTTTATTTAGCGGAAACGGTATCATATGCTTGGGTCACAATGTGAGAAGACGACGGCCTGGTTAGCCTAGTAAGTAGTGACACTGCCTCCAAAGCTAGGGGTCCCGGGTTTGAATTCCGGCCAGGGCATTATTTGTGCATTGCGGATATTTGTTCCTGGGTCTTGGATGTTTTCTATGTATTTAAGTATGCATTTATCTACATATGTAATGTATGGACCCGGGTATGTCCTAAAACTACGACCAAGACCACCGGGGGATGGGCAGTAGCATCCCTGGAGTGAGGTGGAGATACTGCGATCGCCAACCCGCATGATAAGCGTGGGGATTATGGCATATACCACCCGTGAATTGGGGGAAGGCCTATGTCCAGCTGTGGACGAGGTGGTATGTATATCGTCGTCAAGTACCCATAGTCCAAGCTTTGCTTAGTTTGGGACTAGGTCGATTTGTGTTAGATTTTCCCCTAATATATTGGAGTGAATAGTGAAGCATTTGCCTATGAAGGGGTCTTGAGAAAAGGTTACTTTCCCTATGAAAAGGCTATCGGATCAAATTTAAAAACCCATTAAAATCTCTAGTTTAGCTTAAAGGCCGTAAACAATCGTTTGTCTTTATCTATCACTGTCATTGCTTTGTGTTTGCGAGAAAAAGACAAAACACATTTTACTTAACAGGTTTTTTTTGAGAATAGAATAGAATATCAAATTATTTGTTAAACATCATGTACATTATGAAGGTGTTTTTACATACAGTGGGTCTCAATAATGTTTGTTACCTTATAGTAAGTAGTAGGCATGCAAATGTTTTAAAATACTACTTTTTAGATTCAGATTAAGAGCGCTCGTGGCCCAGCGGCATCCGCCTACCGCGTGTGGTATGTGAGGTTAAGCAATGTGGGCGCAGGTCAGTTCTTGGATGGGCTTCTTTGAGTGGTTACTAACTGAGCGCTCTCGTGCTTTGGAAGGCACGTTATACCGTTGATCCCGGCTGATGTCTACGACAGCAGTCGTTAAGCCAAGTTAGAGGCCTTCGTTCGGCTTGAGAACTTCTAACAGTCAAGTTGCCCACACACTTGACAAAGGGGGGTCGAAGTTGCACCACGTCCGTAGGGAGTACCCGCCGTTACCCTACACGTGACCCCTGGGGGTGCTAAAAGTGCAACAAAAACTGGCTACCGTACTTGTCTTCTCGAAGATCTCATGGTTCGTAAATAAATGCCATACGATTAAATTAAAACTGTTTCGATTTATTGTTAAAAAATTCATTAAGTGAACAGAATTTTTTCTGTGATAGCCATTTTAACAGATGCGTTTTATATGTCTTAATAGGTAATTCCAACAAAACCGTGGGCAGGTGATTATAGATTATTTTAATTAGGTTTTTAGTTTAGGTTCTTGTTTTTATTAGGTTTAAATAGATTTTAGATTTGTTTGTGTTCTCCTATTTGTTTGTGTATGTTAAATTTTATCAATAAATATTAACTTTTACCTAACAGAGGTTTGTTAAGTTTTATAAATTCGGAGTTGCTAAAATAAGTCTTAAATAAAAATAATTTCTATTTTCTAGATTTAAGCTTAAACATCTATAAAGTTACAAATGTGTTGCTACTATATTTAAATAGAAAAGAAACGGAATTAATTCAAATTTTCAACTAAAAAAGTCGAAAAACGTATTTTTATATTGAGTATTTTCATTTATTTATTTATTTTAATTTTATATGTAACTAGCATTTGCCCGCGGCTTCGCCCGCGTACTAAGCGTAATTTTTAACCTTCTACAAAAAAGACGTTCGTATGTTTGTCCACGATTATCTCGCGTTTGGCTGAACCGATTTAGATGCAGTCTCCAGAAAAGTAGTTTTTACATTCTGGGGGTTTCGATATACGAAGTTTGTTGATTGTGATTCATTAACAGGTGAACAGATGAAAAGTCAGCATACATTCTGAGAACCGGCAAACTGTTGAATTTCATTTGATTTTGGCAAAAATAAGGATGGAAAACTATTATCATACATTTCCGAGCGGCCGAAGGGGAAAGGGCCGATGAAATAAAAGCATGTCTTAAATGGCCCTTAGTAAAAGTATCTATGTACTAGAGTAACACCAATAGGTCTGTAAACGACCAAGCAGCGCGCAGCGGTCATAAACTCTGGTCCTTTGAAGTACTGAAATACGGCTAATTCAATATCACGTGTAACATTTATTTTTCCTAAAATTAAATTTATTATGTAGGTTTTGCCAGTTCCCATTGGAGCATCCAAAAAGAAAATTTGGCCTTACTTCCATTCGCACTCCTTACTGTCAGTCCGTCTGTTACAACCAAGTTGCTTTTACTGGACCGATTGAATTGCAATTTTGCACAAACTATCAAGAATTTAGAGCGCTCGTGGCCCAGCGGCACCCGCCTACCGCGTGCGGTGTGCGAGGTTAAGCAATGTGGGCGCAGGTCAGTTCTTGGATAAGTGACCGCTTTGAGTGGTTACTAACTGATTCTCGTGCTTTGGAAGGCACGCTAAGCCGTTGATCCCGCCTGCAATCGTTAAGCCAAGTAAGAGGCCTTCGAGCGGCTTGCGAACTTCTAAACAGTCAAGTTGCCCACTCACTTGACAAAGGGGGTTCGAAGTTGCACCACGTCCGTAGGGAGTACCCACCGTTACCCTACACGTGACCCCTGGTTGGTGCTAAAAGTGCAAAGAAACTGGCAACCGTACTTGTCTTCTCGAAAATCTCACGGTTCGTAAATAAATGCCATACGATAAAAAAAAAATCTAATGGTTGATTTTAATGGAAAAAAATATCTAAACCTCTATGTCGTTTTTAAAAGCAAAGCCATAGATACCCCACACGCCTATATAGTAACATTAAACTTTTTTGCATACAGGCATGTATGGAGTGCCAAATTTTACCTCTCGGACGCTCAGATATCGATTTTCAACGAAATCGGGACGAAAAAAAAGAAAATCAATATGGCCGCCACTTTCACAAATTTTACCTCGGATACGTATCAAGAGACCTTTCGGACACTCAGATATCGATTTTGAACGAAATCAGAACAAAAATGAAAAAAATCAATATGGTTTTTTCAATTTTTTCCTCAAATTCGTATTAGGGGACCCCTCGGACACTCAGATATCGATTTTGAACAAAATCGGTTTGGAAATGAAGAAAATCAATTTGGCTGCCACTTTTTCCAAATTTTACCTCGGATTCGTATTAGGGGACCTATCGGACGCTCGGATATCGATTTTGAACGAAATCGGGACGGAAATGAAGAAAAGCAATATGGCTGCCACTTTTTCCAAATTTTACCTCGGAGTCGTATTAGGGGACCTCTCGGACGCTCAGATATCGATTTTGAACGAAATCGGGACGGAAATGAAGAAAATCAATATGCCCGTTACTTTATTCAAAGTTTAGGTACCTCGGATTCCTGTTAAGAGTCCTCTCGGACGCTCAAATATCGATTTATGTCGAAATTGTACCGGACGGCACTAAATAATAAAACCACTTACAATACATTGAATCAGTAAAGGTCGTATCTTCATAGGGAACTCACGGCACTTCATGCACCTTTAGACCTTATAAGGAACTTACATGCCAAATTTGGTGTCTCTCGAACCAGCAGTTGGGGCTGTGCGTTAATATGTCACTCACTCAGTCAGTCAGTTTCTCCTTGCGATTTGGCACCTACTTTTAAAAGTTTTGATGTCCGCAATATTAAATTTCAAAATCAATGCCATTTTCGAAATTAACGACCCAAAAAATCGTTATAATGACACCCATATTAATATTTAGACATTCCAACCCCCTCGGACCCTAACAGAGGGGATGGTATTTCACGTCCTCCACGTGGGATTCTAAAATCATTGTTGTTTTCGTAATCAGCGACCTGATAAGCCATAGAAACAACACCCATATCGATTTTCAGAATTTGTCTCCAGATTTTCCCCTTTTAGGGGTTGATTTCTCAAAAAACATGAAACACGTATTTACTTATTTATCTTTAGAAATACTCCTGTGAAGTTTGGAATAAAATAGTCCAACTAATCCTGTTTCCCCATACAAACTTCGGACCCCCATTTCACCCCGTTCGGGGTTGAATTTTGAAAAATCCTTTCTTAGTGCACCCCTAGACCTTATAAGGAACCTACGTGCCAAATTTGGAATCTCTACGACCAGCGGTTTGGGCTGTGCGTTGATATGTCAGTCAGTCAGTCAGTTTCTTCTTTTATATATTTAGATTGTACAAATGGCGTGCTTAATGCTAAATGGCATTCTCTACCAGCCAACCCCATTGGGCTAAACAGAGATTTATGAAAGCCACTATAAATGTAGTGTAGCGGCGGTTGTGGGCTTAAATCCCATCTCTTACCAATGAGTTTTACGAACATATGTAAGAAATATCATTTGACATTTTACCGTTCGTTTCGTTCGAGAAGCTACGGCACATCTTTTCGTCCAATATTCCGCAGTGTCTCAAGACGAAAGTTTTTGACCAGTGTGTGTTGCCAGTGATGACATACGAGTATGGTACTGAAACGTGTTCGCTTACTATGGGCCTCATAAGAAGGCTCAAAGTCACCCAAAGAGCAATGGAGAGGGCTATGCCGGGAGTATCTCTGAGTGATCGCATCAGGAATGAAGTTATCCGCAGCAGAACCAAAGTAACCGATATAGCCCTTCGAATCGCTAAACTTAAGTGGTAGTGGGCGGGTACATATAGCACGTAGAACCGATGGCCGTTGGGGCGGAAAGGTTCTCGAGTGGCGCCCACGTACCGGAAGGCGTAGCGTGGGCAGGCCCCCCACACAGTGGACTGATGACCTGGTAAAGGGTCGCGGGTGTCCGCTGGATGCGGGTGGCGCAGGACCGGTCATTGTGGAAGTCTTTAGGGAAGGCCTATGCCCACCAGTGGACGACTTTCGGCTGACATGATGATGATGATGATGATTTTACCGTTAGCGTTTCGGTAATGGAAAACGTTGTGAGAAAAACTGCATAGTTACATCTGCGAAGAAATTAAAAGGTTTATGTGAAGTCCCCAACCCACATTGGACTAGCCTGGGAACTACTGCATGTTCCCTCTCTATAATAGGAGGCCTGTGCCCAGCAGTCAAACGTATATTCGTGTCATTATAATAAATTGGACCCGGCTATGTCCTTAAACCAAGCCACCGTGGGGTGGGCAGCGGCATCCCTGGAGTGCGGTGGAGATAAGCGTAGCGATTATGGCATTTCCGCCAATGACATTGGAGGAGGCCTATGTCCAGCAGTGGACGTCCTAGAGCTTATTTGGTGGTGGTGAAAGTAAATTAGGTGAACAACGATTTGCTAAAACAAGGGTACAAAAAATCCGTCTAGCTCCCGCTCTATGTACGTGAGCAGAATCAGCGAAAAACATAACAGTAACATAAATATGTATATAAATAATATACTAACTATATGTTCTAGTTGTAATATGAATCCTTGTATAATGCATGTAGCGTTGTTGACTTGTGCGGGGCACCTTCTCTATGAGAGCGTGTGTGTACTGTTCAATGGTTTCAGAAAAGTAGAGCGCTCGTGGCCCAGCGGCACCCGCCTACCGCGTGCGGTATGCGAGGTTAAGCAATGTGGGCGCAGGTCAGTTCTTGGATGGGTGACCGCTTTGAGTGGTTACTAACTAAGCGCTCTCGTGCTACGGAAGGCACGTTAAGCCGTTGATCCCGGCTGCTGTCTACGACAACAGTCGTGAAGCCAAGTTAGAGGCCTTTTGGCGGCTTGAGAACTTCTAACAGTCAAGTTGCCCACTCACTTGACAACGGGGGGTCGAAGTTGCACCACGTCCGTAGGGGATACCCGCCGTTACCCTACACGTGGCCCCTGGGTGGTGCTAAAAGTGCAACAAAAACTGGCAACCGTACTTGTCTTCTCGAAGACCTCACGGTTCGTAAATAAATGCCATACGATTAAATACATGGTTTCAGAATAAATTGCCATCGGAAAAATAAAATTAATGAAATATTGATATTATGTTCCTTATATTAGGCTGCGAAGTATGCCGTTACAGGTGCGGCTAGAACAAGAGATCGTTAATGAAATTTCATACAAATCTTGCAGGCCTAGGCCGGCAAAGTCCTCTTTTTTAATTTGCATTTCACATAAATTTGTGGCACAGGCATCATGACATTCTGCCACTATGCGTATTAAAAATAAAACTTTATATTTTTTGTTGTTTGTTTCATTGCATGTTTGAGAAAAGCACTGTACATACCTCGGCGGGAAATATGGGGTTGCCCGCCTTAGCCCTATCCGGCCTCGCTGCACTCGGCCGTCTATATGTCTTCGGCCGGCAACCCCTTTCGTCCCGGCCTCTGTAGTAATGTACTATTGTCAAAAGTACCTACTGGTGAATCAGAAACGTACTATCGACGTCTTCTAGCCAGCATCTCTTTTGATGCCACGTAAACGTATAGAATCGAAACACGTGTCGAGGTTCTCCAAGGGTCGTCATTCGTTGAATTCATTTACATGTTTGGGCGAGCGAAGGTATGGTAACATATTCGTATTGGCTGCAAGCAAATATACGCAAGTATTGTATATCTCATTATCACTAAGGAGTAAGGGGCTTACACAGTGCGTTAGCGAAAAAACAAAGATTAATTGTATTGTTCTAGAACTATTAAGACATTCCGCTATCAGCTGTCACTGATTTTGATTCGACCAAGATATTATTTGACTCTGTGTTACGTCTTTTCTGTCACAGATAGGTACATTCCATTATCACAATATATAGCAAAGAATAATATTCTTGTAAGCGTACGGATATAATAGAAACAATATTTATCGATATCTTCTCGTATTTCTGGAATAGAATCCCTAAATCAAAAATCGAGCCCGAGCAGCCATCTTAGTTGCCCCAGTTGTGATATCTGCTCAAATCAATCTTAATTTGAGAGCGCTGCCGTTGACGTTGCTTGTTTTGCGTTCTGTTCTGAGAAGTCTGAAATTCTCTGAACTTTGTATCAAAAAAGGCCTTGTGCTGTTCAAAAATAACAGCCAACCCTTCTAGCCCTTTTCTCGCTGTCCCCTACAATCCTATGCCTTGAATTAGGCAATAATTATACGAAAGCGACTGCTATTTAACCTTTGAATCAAGAGGCAAAACTAGACTTTGGGATTTGACAGGTTTCGTCATAATGTTATCCTTGACTGAAAAACTATTGGTTGGTAAATTCCGTAAATCATTTTTTTGATAAACCAACCTTATAGTCGGCTCAGTGGCTTCTCAATAAAGAACTATACGTACTGTTGTTTACCTCTAGTTACAAGTTTTATACGCTGTTACAATAAGCAATGTAATTTATTGAGGTGCGCAATAAAGAGTTTTTGTATTGTATTGTATATTCAAGATTGATGTATTTTACTTGATATTGCATAAAAAAGTGTTATACATGAGGTGACGGTTGCAAACAATTATTCGGCCTGCCTGGTGAGCAGATAACATAGCCTCTGAACATTTATAACTTAAGAACAGTTACGAGCACGTTACTGATCCTTCGTTGATTTAAGAATTCATCATTATGACAGCTAGAGAAAGACCCTTCACCACAGCTTGCATCGATATAATTTATCTACTATATCAGCCCACGGACGTCCACTGTTGGACATAGGCCTTGCCCAACTTCATGGGGGGTAAATGGCATAATCGCCACGCTTGGCATGCGGGTTGTCCACTCCAAGGATGCTGCTGCCCTGCCCAGCCCATGGTGGTCTTGTTCATAGTTTTAGGATATACCCGGGTCCAATACGGCCAACCGCCAACGCGTCCGGAGTTCGGAGATAATTTATATCAACATGTTAAATGTCTGTCTGAGCGTTCAATATATATAAAAAAGGAACAACCCCTATTCACACGCATTCATTCCCAAGTCGCAACACCCTGTATTAGCAACATCTTACACGTTCATAAAACCGTCGTTATTGTACCTCCGCCCAACAACAGACAAAAATTAGAACCATACAAAAACCAGCACACAAGCCTGCTAAAAACAAAATGTCCCAATCGACAAAAACATCTGAAGTGAAAACGAGCTATAACACATAAAAATCAAGGTTCTTTTTCGAACGGCGGTTATAGTAATACTAGAGAAACTAGCTTGATTACAAAAAGACTCAATTGACAATATTGACACAAGCCAAAACGAACTGTAACGCGTGGAATAGTGGTTGATTTTAGGATGGAGGTCGAAGTAATACTGAAAAAGGGGTCACCGGTAAGGCAAACAAGAATCAACGGAGCCAGGGTTAAAATCGCGTATGAAAACAAAGTTTTTTCAGATAGGCGGTTAATATATGAGTTTGCATGAAGTTTTACTTTTGGAATAATATTTGTTGGTGTTTGAGAACTCCATTTAGGCTTCAAGTTACATAATATTTCGGCGCTTATGTACCGACTTCACAGTCATTTACGTATATTTTATAAATAAATAATTAATCCAAATATAGCAAAACAGAGCACTTTACTTTTAATCTGAGACACCATAAGGGACACCTTTATACCCTTTTTGGCACGGAACCCTAAAATACATGCTGGGTCGACCCCATGTAAATGGGATAAGGACGAGCGAGCGATGATTAAATATCACAGGACAAGGAAAAAATATTTTGTATCAACGACTGAAAATCGTACCCTGATTATTCCCTGCTCTGTATAAGATGGGTTGGCTAGACGTTTATGTGATGCCACTCGGTTGGCCTGTTTAGCCTAGTTGGATGTGTCACTGCTTCTGAAGATAGAGGTCCCGGGATCGACTCCCGGTGAGAGTATTTGTTTCTGTGATGAGCAGAGACATGTGTTCCTAAGACTTGGATGTTCGTCTAGTACCCATAACACAAGCCTTGCTTATTGAGCTTACTATGGGACTACTCATAGTAGGATTTGTGTAAAAATATACATATATTATATTTATACTTACATGAGCGCGTAGCCAATAAATATACATGAGTGCGATATACGGACGCTTCGGTTGTGGAATGAGCTCCCTGCCGAGGTTTTCCCGAGGAACTTCAGTATGGGATTCTTCAAGAAAGGAGTGTATAAAATTTTAAAGGGTCGGCAATGCGCATATGACACCCCTGGAGTTGCAGGCGTCCATAGGCTGTGGTGACCGGTTACCATCAGGCGGGCCACGCTTGTTTGCCACTGACGTGGTATAAAAAAAATCTTACTATACATCGAATTAAATTCATAGTCCACCACCATCATATCAGCCCTAGGACGTCCACTGCTGGACATAGGCCTCCCCCAATTTCATGGGGGGTAAATGCCATAATCGCCACGCTTGTAATGCGGGTTGGCGATCGTAGTATCTCCACCGCATTCTAGGAATGCTGCTGCCCATTCCCCGGTGGTCTTAGTCGTAGTTTAAGGACATACCCGGGTCCAAAAATTCATTGTCATCCTAGCGTTATTCCAAGTTGCATTCTGAATGATGCCCGGGGTCCGCTTCCTAATCCCAATAGGGTAATTCACAACACAATTTTTAGGGTTCCGTAACCAAAGAGTAAAAACGGGATCCTATTACTAAGACTTCGCTGTTCGTCCGTCCGTCCGTCTGTCACCAGGCTGTATGTACCTCAAAAACCGTGATAGCTAAACAGTTGAAATTTTCGCAGATTGTGTATTTCTGTTGCCGCTATAACAACAAATACTAAAAATAAAATAATAATTAAGGGGGGCTGCCATACAAAAAACGTGATATTTTAGCTCTTTTTCATGGCTACCACTCGCCGAGCTAGATCTCAAGAACCGTAATAGCTAGACATAGACAGTTGAAATTTGCACAGATTATTAATTATTTTTAATGTGGCTACAACAACAAATACTCCCATACAACAGAGTAGTTGTTGGCGTTTTTTTTTTTGGTACGGAACCCTTCGTGCGCGAGTCCGACTCGCACTTGGCCGGTTTTCTTTACCTTACCAATAAACAAATCATACGAAAATAACATAAAAATCCAACATTGATGCAATTTTAAAGATTTTTAAATACATAAAAATGAAAAGAAAAAGCACGCAACTTGACAATAGAATATTCGTAGACGTCATTGGGCACATTTCGCTACAAACTTCATACTAACCGAGCGTTTTGTACGTTTCGTAAAAAGTTGCTGATTTGACTATCAGTGAAATACCGTATTGACGTAGCCACTAGTTTTTTATGGAAGCAACTGCCATCTGAGTAATGTAGAGCCACACAATCTATAAAAATTACAAGCCCAAACTCAAGGGGGGCAGAATCACTTAGCTTATCCTGGCACGGCCTTTGAAAGAAAAAAAAAATTGCGAGGTCTACAGATCACAGAGCGACTATTGTATTATGTTATGTGACTTATGTTATGATTGAAAGAGTCATTGTATTAGCTTAGAGTGTCCAACACTGAGACCGTTTTGTTAGTGTAACAAAAACTAGGTCAAATAATTACTCAGACTGCCACACACCCCTATCTCGTACAATCAAGTAAGTGAAAGCAAGACGGAACTGTATTTACGACAACAACTTACGATAATCTATTGTCTTGTTTTGTTCCCAACTTCGGAACATTAATGTAATTGTAACCACAAATCGATTAACTTTCGCGAACGAATATTTCACACAGCTTTGAGTACTATATACCACCTTATTCTGTTGGATACAAAGTTTAGATTTGAAAAAACCTGATGCGTGTTAGGACCTTGTAAGTAGAAGTTGCCAAAAGAGTATAAAAAGGTGATAATAGATTTTTGTTTCGTAGCGATTTACGTGTCTACGTGCTACGGCGTAGAGGGTCTACGATGCTACGACATTTAAACATTTTGCGCGCTTGGTACAATTTCATACGCATCATATTGTTCTTCGGTTTCTGATTATTTTAGTGACATATAGGAAAACTATTTGCCGCGAAATCGTTCGCATAGAACTCAGTAACGCCTTAGAGAAATAATTGCTATTAAATAAATATTATGTGCAGGTTTAACTATTATAATCCCGTGCAAATACCATCCCCCCTTTCTGGGGTCTTAAAAATCTCTATGCCAAGTATTATTTAAATTTATTCAGTAGTTTAAGCGTTAAAAGTTAATTGACAGACACCACCCCCTTCTTTCTTTGTCGTCGTAAGAGTCGAATATAGGTACCAGGTAAAAGTGTGTTGTGGGCGATGATGGCTGAAGTGTTTGTAGTATCTGCCTTAAGGTGTGATTGCTATTAACTAACTGGGTTGGGTCATTTAATTTAATAAAAAATAAGTTCAGGCTATACTTTATGCTATGCTGGCAGTATATCTGCGTGATTGCATCAGGAATGAAGTTTATAATTTCCAATCGAAAATGAAAAATTGATCATCCCGGGCGGGATTTGAACCGGCGACCTCTGGAATCCGTCCATCGCTCTTTCCAACTGAGCTACCGCGGGTTATCCCGAGGCGACGAATCGTTCAATCAGTTCACTCTTTAATTAAGCTTTAGGGAGACTTGTAGCGACATCTACCGTCAAAGTTGCTACAACTTTTTGAAACGGCACCAACGTCTCAAGTTACATTGAGAATCATTAGTAACAATGTGCTACCCCATTCTAAATGTAAATATTTTACAAGTGGAAACGTCCACTTAGCGGAATTATAATTTCCAATCAAAAAGGAAAAATTGAAAAATTGATCACCCCGGGCGAGATTGCACCAAGGTGACCGATATAGCCCTTAGAATCCTGGACCTTTTTAAGGCACGAGTGAATAGGCATCTTCTGGGTGAGCTCGTCGGCCTCATCTTTGCCCCCTGGCTAGATGCTGGCCAAGAGCAATCCCATTTTTAATAAAAAAAAAAGAATCGCTAAACTTAAGTAGCAGTGGACGGGACACATAGCACGTAGAACCGATGGCCGTTGGGGCGGAAAGGTTCTCGAGTGGCGACCACGTACCGGAAGGCGTAGCGTGGGCAGTCCCCCACACGGTGGACTGATGACCTGGTAAGGGGCGCGGGTGTCCGCTGGATGCGGGTGGCGCAGGACCGGTCATTGTGGAAGTATTAAGGGAAGGCCTTTGTCCAGCAATGGACGTCTTTCGGCTGACATGGTGATGATGATGATACTTTATCTGAACAAATAAGATTATTTGTTTATAAGAATACATATCATCCTTTATTTACAGCATTTCTCTGTATTTTTCTCATTTGTATGTATTGAAAAGTTTCAAATTCTCAGGATTTGGCTATGGAATATTGATAAAGAATATCTTCGACATTTACAAAGCAAAAATTTAAATTGAAGAGACACGATTATTATCGGCCTTTGAAGTTGGACACGTCGTCGGGTATAAGAAGGATAGCCACTTTTATAGAAATCGGATTCTATATAAAATTGAAACTTAAATTCTAACATACTTGTAAGAGAAGCAATACTAAAAACTTTGTAATACAAGCGTAAATAGTTGCCTTACATAAATAAAGTATATTCATAAAGTCGGGTTACCCTGTTTAGCCTAGTAGGTAGTGAGTGCCTGCGAAACTGGAGGTCGCGGTTTGAGTCTCGCTAAGGACATTTTTTGTTTATGTAATGAACACAAATATTTCGTCCTGAGACATGAATGTTTTCTATGTTTCTTTATTTGTCGGCCTGTTTAGCCTAGTTGGTAGTGACACAGCCTTCGAAGGTAGAGGTCCCGAGTTCGAATCCCGGTAAGGGCATTTGTTTCTGTGGTGAGCAGTAACATTTGTTCCTGAGACTTGGATGTTTTTCTATGTATTTAAGTATATGTCTATTAAACATCTTATTGTCTATAGGTATATAGTGCCTGTAACCCAAACCTTTTTGAGCTTACTATGGGTCTAGCTCGATTTGTCTAAAATTGTCCCGTAATAATAATTTATATACAGCGAATCCTAAAGTCAATAAAGGGTCGGCAACGCGTCTTTTATTCATTAGTTTCCATAGGCTACGATGTCTGCATGATATCAAGCTGGTCGAAAGCTTATATTCCACTGTCGTTCCATGAAGTAAATGTACAAGATAATTCACCTACATTAATATTAAATATATTAAGAGTAGTTTTATTTTATTATTTTTGTTTATTTTCTTTAGGGCACATCATCATCAGCATAATTCAGCCGAATGACGTCCACTGCTGGACATAGGCCTCCCCCAAAGACTTCCACAATGACCGGTCCTGCGCCACCCGCATCCAGCGGACACCCGCGACCCTTACCAGGTCATCAGTCCACCGTGTGGGGGGCCTGCCCACGCTACGCCTTCCGGTACGTGGTCGCCACTCGAGAACCTTTCCGCCCCAACGGCCATCGGTTCTGCGTGCCATGTGCCCCGCCCACTGCCACTTAAGTTTAGCGATTCGAATATAGGGCACATAAATTCAAACAAATAAAAAATAAAATTTCAACAACAACCGACAGACACCCAAGGATACTATTAATACTCGTACAGCCAAATACTTAAGGGGTAACAAGCAATAATTTGTATGGTACGTGCGCTTGGATTACACCTATTGCAAAAAAAAATCCTATCTCGAAGAATAAAACATTAATACTCACAGAAGTAACTAGGTTCAATATTAAATTGAAATAGAAGTAATAAAACCAATTCAAGTCAATCAAATCAAAATACATTTATTAACATAAACACAAAAAATACAAGAACAAAAGTTATGATCATCATCATAAATTTAAGAGCCTTGCTCTTGTCGGAGTAACCGCCATTCCGTTCTTCTCTGTGCTACATCTTTGAGTTCCTGATACGACACAACATTAACTTTCTCCTTAGCATGATCCATAAACGCACGGCTCGATCTTCCCCTGCCTCTTCTTCCCTCTATTTTTCTATTATAGTTTTGATGTAATTGTCATGTCGTATCCACACCACATCAGCCCTAGGACGTCCACTACTGGACATAGGCCTCCCCCAATTTCATAGGGGGTAAATGCCATAATCGCTACGCTTGGCATGTCGTATCAGGTGCCCCAAAACAACAGGTATAACAAACGTTATACAGTAACTTATTTCTAGACAGGTACATATTTAAGTGCAAGGTAGTGGCTACCAGTCTCAGCGTATGCTAGGCATGCTCAGCGCTGATTTTCAGATTGGTTCAACAAATTACAATTTTTATAGATAAAAAGAGACAACTTGGTCACGCATTCACTAAATAAATAAAAAAAACTACACCCCATTTACCCACATCCTTTTTACGAGTCTCAACATCAAAGACATATTTAACCTTTCCCTAACCTTATACTTGACTACTTTGGACCCATCGCCCTTGAATCAGTACACACTTCGCGCGTGTATCCGTCATTTGCCGGGTCAATTTCCGGCGACCGGCGTGGAATGGACACAGTGCAGATTCATAACAAATTGATTAGCACTTTCGTTGGGACACGACTCCAGTAAGGCTCGTTTGTACGGAAATGGAGGGTTAAATATAAATAAATTGGTATTAATATAACATTACAAGCTGGATAAGTAAAGGCCACAATTATTTATTTCCACCTCTACCATATATATCCGCCTAGACACCCACTGCTAGACATAGGCCTCCGCCAATTTCATGGGGGGTAAATGCCATAATCGCCACGCTTGGCATGCGGGCTGGCGATCGCCGTATCTCCATCGCACTCCAGGGATGCTGCTGCCCATCCCCCGGTGGTCTTGATCACAGTTTTACAACATACTCGGGCCCTCGGGGTTATTTTAAACATGACTTACGAAAGTTTAAATTCCAGTGTCGACTCTTGCACTTCTAGAATAAGATTTTTTTAAATAATGATTGATGATTTACCGGACGCTCACGTGTTTTCTCACTCAGGTCATGTCTTGTAATGTGTTACAATGTATCAGGTAAATCTTGATCTTTAAACTTAATTCGACTTGTGCCAACGACAGTTCCAATAGAATACATGGCCACTTTGTAAAAAGTTAGGTGGTGTAATTTTTTTTAGAACGCTAATAGCAATAAACCATACGACGGCCTCTTTAGCCTAGTTGGTAGTGACACTGCCTCCGAAGCTAGAGGTCCCGGGTTCGAATCCCGGCCAGGGCATTATTTGTGTATTAGCACGGATATTTGTTCTTGGGTCTTGGATGTTTTCTATGTATTATAAATATAAGTATGTATATCGTCGACTAGCACCCATAGTACAAGCCTTGCTTAGTTTGGGACTAGGTCGATTTGTGTAGGTTTTTTTTCATGGTTTACTTGAGTAATTCCCAATTACAAGCGCACTGCCAACCCGTTTTTGCTTTGAAAATTTGTTACGCTGACAGCTAAAAACAAATTCAAGTCCCTTGTTCTCAATTCAGCACAACCTCGGGAGTTCTGGCAACCTTACTCACCAACAGAGAGCACTGCTTATTACCGTTGTGGTATTTAAATGAAGAAGACTTAAACATGCCACCGCTGACCAAGGAGCTCGCAGCAACATCGTTTAAAGAATAAGCCTAAAAAAACAAAAACTATAAAATATCCGTTTCCATTTTGTCGTCCCTAAAATGGCCGCTATCTCCGAAAGTGTTGGATTATGGTCCGCCCTATTGATAACCCGCAGCCACAATAAAACCCATACTTGCTTTGTAGATTCGTCGTGTTGTATTTGGTGGTGAGTATGGTCACCAGAGGTCTAGAAACTTGAAATTAATATTACATTTACATGAATTTAAGCATCTTTTAATGGCATCTTAACCAACAACTTTTTTTTTGTTAGTTTATTGAATGCTGTCCTGTATTTTTGCCGCGACGTTGTTTTCCACATAATGTAAGTGGTTCAAAATTATGGATAAAATCTCATTTTATTTTAGTTTGTGTATCATGACATGTAACACCTTTTATAAAGAAACAATGGCCTTAAGAAACTCACAATCGATGTTCATATCTCTCCGCCATTTTGCAGTCGTTCTCAAAATGGCCGCCACCGGACGCGCTGAATTAAGATCTGTCGTCGTGATATCTCTAGTTCTTAGGCTTAGGAGCTCGTTTAGATGAAGATAGGTGTTTTGTGTGTCACACTTTGAGGAAAAAGCAGTTTGACTGTGGATAATCTTCCTTCGATGTACTATTTGTACAGGACGAAATTGTGGTAAGAAAAGTCATTAGGGTTAATGCTTATCATTCAAAATGCTTGACGGCCTGTTTAACCTAGTTGGTAGTAACACTGCCTCCAAAGCTAGAGGTCCCGGGTTCGAATCCCGGCTAGGGCATTATTTGTGCATTTAGCACGGATTTTGATTTTGGATCTTGGATGTTTTCATGTATTTATCTATATGAATAAAAAATAATAAATAAATATATACTGGGGGACAATCTTACACAAATCGACCTATTCCCAAACTAAGCAAAGCTTGTACTATGGTTACTAGGCGACGATATACATACTTATATAGATAAATACATACTTAAATACATAGAGATCATCCAAGACCCAAGAGCAAAATCCGTACAAAATGCACAAATAATGCCCTGGCCGGGATTCGAACCCGGGACCTCTAGCTTCGGAGGCAGTGTCACTACCAACTAGGCTAAACAGGTCGTTAAAAGTATATGTATATCGTCGTCTAGTACCCATAGTACAAGCTTTGCTTAGTTTGGGACTAGGTCGATTAGTGTGAGATTGTCCCCCAGTCAGCATTAAAAGTAGCTACGCATATGAAGTTGTCAAGAGCTCTTATTCCGTTATAATAAAGACTTTTGAACTTTTAAAATGCTGACTGTACAATATCAACTAGACCAATAACGTGGAATACGTATCTATCCCTTTCGTATACTAAACTAGATTGAAGACAACTTTAGCGAAGTTTGTAGTGACCCTACAAATCTTGTGGTCCCGGGTTTGAATCCCGGTCAAAGTATTTAGTTGTGCGATGAACAAGGATTTTTGTTCGTGAGCCTTGGATGTTTTCTATGAATTTAAGTGTTTACTTATCAGCAAAAGTATGTATATCGTCGTCTAATACCCACAGTACAAGCTTTGCTTAGTTTAGAACTAGTGCGATTTGTCTAAAATAATTTTTATTATTTTAATGATGATAGTTTTGTCAGGAACTTCATTATAAAAAACATGTCAATACAACCATGGGTGTTATTCACAAATCGATTCGTCGTCACCTGTCAGCTTACACCTCACCCGTTTTTATGTGGAAACTGTCAAATGCGGAAATTAGTCATTTTGAAAGTTTCCATATAAAAACGGGTTAAGTTTGAGATGACACGTGAGGACTGCACAACGAATCCAAAAGTGTCGGCATTTCTTTGGAGTCACAGGCGTCCATAGGCTGCGTTGTCTGCTTACCATCAGGCAGGTCGTAAGCTTGTTTGCCACCAACGTCGCATATAATAGTAGTTATTTGTTCAACAAGAGAGCAAAGTATATTTATGCCGCGAGTATTAATGTTCACGATCGTAGCGAGTGATCCAAAATTTGAATCTTGAGCGAAGCGAGGGACTCAAAGGCACGAGATGCAAATATCTTTGCTCTCGTGTGATACATACAACTTTTTACCACAGCGGCGAGAACATATAACGCAAAGGAATAGTGATAGAGCGAATGAAGTTACTTAAACTAACCTACGATATGAAAAATTAAAAATGAAGTTTTTTTCTCGATCGTAGCAAAATTGCATTTTGCTCCCTGGTAAGCAGGAAAAGTCGTTTTCACGCTCGCAGCAGAATTGCATTTTCCTCACTGGTTTCAAGCAGCAAAACCGCCATTTTGGAGCCGCTGAGGTGAAAAAGATATTACGCTTTTAAAACACGAGTCAGACATCAATTTATCAAAGACAAAAACTTAATAAACTGATTTAAAAAAACAGAAACAACGTCTTTTTTTTAAAAAACCGACCATTCAATTCCAATTTATTTAACTTAACTTATGACTACTGGCGGTTTGAAATAACCTTCCATTTCCGAGAAAGGTATTGAGAAAGATTGATGAGCCAAAGGTGATCCTTTTCTCTTGAGCCGTGTCATATTTCATCAGAATCGGTCGGCAAATTGTCTGCGTGTGTAGTCCGTTTTCAGGGTTCCGTAGCTCGAAAGGAAAAAACGGAACCCTTATAGGATCACTTTTTTATCTGTCCGTCCGTCCGTCTGTCTGTCTGTCTAGAACCTTTTTCTCAGGAGCACGTGGAGGCATCGAGCTAGAATTTATATCAAATACTCAGGCCTACTGTCCCTTAGAGCTGTGAAAAAATCAAACTTCTAAGCCAACGCAATCAAAAGATACAGCCGTTTATGCCGCAAATTTTCGACACTCGCAAGGGAATCAAAACCTACAGGGTTCTTCCCGTGAACTCAGAATCTTGAAATTTAGTACGAAGCAACGTCATAGACAAATAAAGGAAAAATTGCGAAAACCGTAAATTTTTAGTTGCATCATATAATAAAAATATTTTCACGGAATCCTCCGTGCGCGAGTTTGACTCGCACTTGGCCGGTTTTTATGGTTCCGTTCGATAGAGGAACACTAGATGGGTAATTTGCGTAACTTATGGACGATTATTTTGAGACTGTAAATAAATTTTATTTCATTTCATTTGTCGAGTGTGGAAATGAGGCGAAGTGCAGAACTCAACCGATTATCCTGAATTTTTGTAAGTAGGTTTGTTATTTTGTTTCGAATTAGTTTTAGAAATTATTGAAATATAAAAGAGATCTTCGCGAGGTCTACAGGACACAGAGTCACAAATATAATTATAACCAGCTTTTAAAAAGGATCATTAGTCTGTATTATAAACATATGCTATTTATATAAAAAAAATGGGCTATTCTTACGAAATGTTTTAGAACCAAAAACTGTATCTGAGAGGTTCGAACCTCGGCTCGTTCTACTGGACTTATCAAAAACTTATGTATGGAATATCATTAGACATTTAACAGTTCGAACAACGATAAAATTTGACGCTGTCCGCTGTTATCCTTTAGAAAATTGTTTTTTTTTACAGCGATGGTGGCAAGCAAGCCCTTCAGCCTGATGGTAAGCAGACACCGTCGTCTATGGACGCTTGCGGCTCCAGAAGAATCACTAGCGCGTTGCTGACCCTCTATTAGCTTGAGGCACTCTAAACACCGTATCCTCGGGAGCTCTGGCGACCTTACTCACCACAGAATACAACACCACATACCTAAGGAGCAAGTAGTGGCTGCGGTCTTCTGTGAGGTTTTATCAGGTTTTTTTTTATTAAAAATGGGATTGCTCTCGGCCTGCATCTAGCCAGGTGGCAAAGATGAGGCCGACGATGAAGCGAGCTCACCCAGAAGATGCCTATTCAAGGTTATAAATTCGACAGTTTATTTGTCAACCTGTTTAGCCTAGTTGGTAGTGACACTGCCTCCGAAGCTAGAGGTCCCAAGTTCGAATCCCGGTAAGGACATTGTTTCTGTGGTGAGCAGAAACATTTGTTCCTGAGACTTGGATGTTTTCTATGTATTTATCTATTAAATATATCGTCGTCTAGTACTCATAACACAAACCTTATTGAGCTTACTATGGGACTAGTTCGGTTTATGTAAGAATTGTCCCCTAATATTTGTCCCCTACTATTTATTTAAATATTAAAGAACACAAGCTTACGGTTGCAGATGGTTTGATGCAACCCAGCCTTAGAATTTAAAACATCGTGTGATGTTTGGAACCCTCAGTGCCTTACTACGAGTACTTAAATGTTATACCATGAATAATTATACAAGGTATGACACTCGGGGGAAAATTCTTTGTACTAGTGACATAAGCCTCCGTCATCACTGCTATTCAACTTATCGGTGGTTGGCGGTCTTAGGCTTAGGTGTTCGTTAAAATCGAAATGTATGGAAAGTTTGTCAAGTTTCTATGGGATGACAGCTGTCGGCGCCATATTTAACGATGATCGGTCTGTGATCGGAAGTTTGTGCAACTCAGCCTTAGTGTGAGTTCGTGTGTGTTCAGGCTGTACATTGACGTAGGCTTGTCTCATGATCCGGAGTAGCAGATCTTGTTTCCATAGACCACGCGTTATACGTAAATTTGACTCAATTTATACATCAATGTCCCCGACAATTTTCTAATATCAACCAGAGTTGGTGCTGTTATTGATTTGTTGGTCTGGAAGTTTTTTGGCAAGACTCTACTGTTAACGTTAGTTCGAGATTGGTTCTGCAAACTTAGACAGTAGTGGATAAGTTGAAAGGAGGGATAGGCAGGTAGTTTATTGCTATTCGATTAGGTTTATTAATGATGAAAGCAATTGTTTGTAACGGAATAAAATAACACAAAATATTTCAAGCGGTGTACGGTTACAACCGATTTTTTTAAATTCCTGGAGTAACATTGAGAAACACATTGTAAAAAATATTTTTTTATTTTGAAATACCAAGTGTGTACATTTTAGACAAACTAATTTACCAATATTTCTTTGAAAGATCCGTGAACATAATGTATAAATCACTTATAGTTTAGAAGTACTAGCAAATTTGAATTAAAAACGGCTTAATTACTAGTTTTTTTTTTGTTTATGTCACAGTATTTGATGTTGTAACAGATATTTCAAACATTCAAAATAATAAGACACTTTATTTTTGTTTTCAGCAGCATTATTCGCTGGATCATTTCAAAAACTTAGTGTTTATAAAAAAATAAATACCGTTTTTAAGAACTATCCGGTTTATCTCTATGTGAACTCACGATGAGGTATCTGGCACCGCTCTGCTAGCTGGACAGTCGTCGAGTCACGCTGCACTGTGGTTCATGCATGGCGTGATGCTGCCAACGCTGTCACTGTACTGCCCGCACTGCTAGCAATTGTCACACACAAGCACAACACAGTGTTGACTAACTGGACACACTAACAGCAGCAGTGCTAACTAACGGAACACACTAGCAGCAGAGACTAACCGGGTGGTGCTTGACAGTTTATATCACTCTAACCTACGTTATTTTCATTTCGCTCTTTCACGAGAAGGGAAATGTACCTTGCAGTGGAAAATATACTTAGGCTGACTAATGATGATGATGTTTCTTGGAGAAGGAGGGACTCTACATGATGAACTCCTTCTTCAAGAAACGCGAGCACAGGAAGTGGACCTGGATGAGTCCCGACGGTGCAACAAAAAACGAGATTGACTTCATCATGTCGACGAAGAGGCGTATATTCAATGATATCTCGGTGATCAGTACGGTTAAAACCGGAAATGATCATCGTCTGGTAAGAGGCACATTGAATATATGCGTCAAGCTAGAGCGCTCTCGACTGATGAAGTCCACGCTCCGTCCAGCAGCAGTCCAAATCCAAAACCCCGAGAGCTTTTAGCTGGAACTCCAAAACCGTTTCGATTGTCTAGGCGGCGATGTGGACGAATTCAACGACGGGTTTGTGGAAGCTGTCCATAGCATTGGGTCTAAGTTCTTTAAGGCCCAACGAACTCAAAGAGCCAAAAGGATCTCTATCTCCACTCAGAGGCTCATCGAGGAAAGGAATGAGATGATTCTGAAGTCTTCAGCCGATGCGAGATTATACAGGCAGCTCAATAAACAGATCTCCAAGTCCCTTACCCACGATCTGCGCCAATTCAATACAAATCGTATTGAGGAGGCCATCGAGCAGAATAAGGGCCCTAAAGTTTTTTCAAGAGATCTGTCTATTGGGCAGAGCCAGCTCGCCAGATTAAAAACTGAAGATGGTAGAATCGTTTCGTCCAAACCTGAGCTTCTGAGTGAGATAGAGTGCTTTTATGGACAGCTATACACGTCAACTAGCAGACCCGAAGTTGGTCTGGCGGAAGAAAGAAGAGCTAGATTAACCCGGCACTATACCGAAGATATCCCGGACATCAGCCTGTACGAGATTAGAATGGCTCTTAAACAGCTTAAGAACAATAAGGCACCCGGTGAAGACGGAATTACAGCGGAACTCCTGAAGGCGGGTGGAAAACCGGTCCTTAGGGCCCTTCAGAAGTTGTTCAATTCCGTCTTACTGGAAGGGAAAACTCCAAAGGCATGGAACAGAGGTGTGGTGGTCCTGTTCTTCAAAAAGTTCCATACGCTCCCTCAGGTTATACAGAAGACTGAGGAGTATAACCTGCCCCTCTGTTTAGCGTTCGTGGACTACGAGAAAGCCTTCGATTCGATCGAAACCTGGGCTGTACTACAATCTTTCCAGCGGTGCCAAGTGGACTACCGCTATATCGAAGTGCTGAAGTGTTTGTACGAGAACGCCACTATGTCAGTCCGACTCCAGGGCCAGAGCTCGAAGCCTATCCCATTGGAGCGGGGAGTCAGGCAAGGAGATGTTATTTCTCCTTAACTGTTCTCCGCTGCACTGGAGGATGTTTTCAAGACTCTGGACTGGAGAAGGCTAGGCATCAACATAAATGGCGAGTACCTCACTCACCTTCGGTTTGCTGACGATATAGTAGTCTTGGCTGAAACCATGGAAGATTTAAGTACAATGCTCAATGACCTCAGTAAAGCCTCCGAGCGAGTTGGTCTAAGGATGAACATGGACAAGACGAAGATCATGTCAAATGTCCATGTGGCACCAACTCCCTTAACAATCGGACACTTTACGCTCGAAGTTGTAGACGATTACATATACCTAGGACAGACTGTCCAGTTAGGTAGGTCCAACTTCGAGAAAGAGGTTAATCATCGAATCCGACTCGGCTGGGCAGCGTTCGGGAAGCTACGGCACATCTTTTCGTCCAATATTCCGCAGTGTCTCAAGACGAAAGTCTTTGACCAGTGTGTGTTGCCAGTGATGACATATGGTACTGAAACGTGGTCGCTTACTATGGGCCTCATAAGAAGGCTCAAAGTCACCCAAAGAGCAATGGAGAGAGCTATGTTAGGAGTTTCTCTGCGTGATCGCATCAGGAATGAGGCCATCCGCAGCAGAACCAAAGTGACCGATATAGCCCTCCGAATTGCTAAACTTAAGTGGTAGTGGGCGGGGCACATAACACGTAGAACCGATGGCCGTTGGGGCGGAAAGGTTCTCGAGTGGCGACCACGTACCGGAAGGCGTAGCGTGGGCAGGCCCCCCACACGGTGGACCGATGACCTGGTGAAGGTCGCGGGTGTCCGCTGGATGCGGGTGGCGCAGGACCGGTCATTGTGGAAGTCTTTGGGGGAGGCCTATGTCCAGCAGTGGACGTCTTTCGGCTGACATGATGATGATGATGATGATGATGAATGATGATGATATTGATGATGATGATAATGATCCTGATCATGGCAATGATAGTTGTGGCTATTTGCACACTGAAATCCATTTTGACCTGTCATCTCTCGGTCCATTTTTAAAAGCAAAAGTTTTTGCGGTGAATGGCAGGCTCTTGCAGACTCTTTCTTGGTTTTTTCTTTCAGTTTTTTCTTGGCTTCTAAAATATCTATATACTAGTACTCACGATGCAGTATCTGGCGCTGTTCGGGCAGTCGTCGAGTCGCGCCGCGCTGCGGTTCGCGCAAGGCGTGATACTGCCGACGCCGTCGCTGTACTGCCCACACTGCCAGCACTTAAGCGCCGCACTCGTACACACTAGCATCAGCACCAGCAGTACTGAGGCTAGTCGGGTTGTGCTCGACATTTTCTGAAAACAAAATTCCTTGTTCAATAAAAGGTAGAAGTTGCTAAATATGTAAGAAAAAACCTCTAACACTTTTTCACATATGCTGACGTCCATGGCCGTAATACCAGGCGGCGTCACGACTTGTACTGACTCGACTAGCCAAGTTAGAAAAGTTCCTGCACGTAATTGGTCCAAAAGTGTATAACTCAATACCAATAGACGCTAAAATGCATCTAGCGATAGATCATTTATGACCAAGTTAAAAACAAAACTGATTGATGACGCGTTGAAGAATTTTTCAAGTCACCTGCATGCCCCTATCGATAGCAATAAATATCTGAAAAAAATATTTAACATTCACTATTAAATAAATGTGTATTCACTCCTTTTATTTTACTACAGTAATAAATATCGTTAAGTTATTATAATAAATGGATTGAATTAGATTCAATTGAATTATGAGAGGCAGGACTCAATTGAATAAACCCTGTAAGCTCGCTCAAGAATATGTCTAGTGTCTCACCTGCCATGCCTCTGACATGATCACCGTCTTCCCTCTGTTACTAAGGTGGTGCGATAAAATATAGTATATTACCAGAATCCAGAGAAAATTACGGTGATGTCCAAGAGAGATCCTGTAGGGCCGAGAATCTAATGCATTCAAACTGAGATGGTAGAGTTTTTAGGGGGCAAAAATAACACATAACTAGCCTAGAATTCCCTTAGAAACTGGCAGGTTTTCTTCAGTGTAAAAACCCGGTCGAGTGTGGGTCAAACTTGCGCACATCCCTAATAGAGGACTACCCATTTTCTCTGTAGGTGTGCGTCGACGCTCTTGAAGGCCGGCGTGCCGTCATTTGACGCTATCTAGCGTACTGTTTTGCCCGTATATTTTGAGGTACCCCCGTGGGAACGTAGCGGCCGAACGTCCGTGGACTTTGCGCAGGTTGATATACCTGGTAAGTCTACTTTAGATCGATATGTCTTAGATTACCGCAAATTTAAGTATCGCAAATTTTCGTTGACCCAATAGTTCATTTCTTATAATCAATTGAAGCGATAGTCATACATACGAGTAACAATCATGGCTATTTCGAATAAAGATTTTACCCAGTAATTAACCAAGCAAGACTTATTCAAACTGCCTATCCAAAACCCATTCAATAATTCACTCACATTTGTTCCTCCTGCCGGATCATTGATTGCATCGGCAACATAAAAGATCTGAACAGCTGTTACAAAGCAATCGCTTTGTGAGTGTTCGATTGTTTTAAAAAACGTGACAGACTGGAAAGAACTCTAAAAAAGTGGGCTAAGGCTCGCAATTGGCTGAATATTGAGTTGGAGCGGAGCCAAAGTTCGGTAATGAAAGTGATTGAGGCTCGGGGATTTTAATGCGTCAAGTTGGGAGTTTGAAAAGGTTCTTGAGTTACAGGAGTGAATTTATTGAGAAGCTATAGGCTTGAACTTTGAAGGACTTTGTCATAATAAATGCGTACGTCAAGGTGAATGTTTTCAATCAGGCTTAAGTTTGTTTACTTATTTCTATAACTTGTTTTTACACACGAGGCAATATGTACGACTAAGGCAGGTTTTATAAAGATCGGTTTTACCTTATGACGGTAAGTTACAAAAAATATACTGAGTTACCAAACTTTGATCATGTAGCATCAGTCAAATATGCACAAACACGAGTTTACCCAATTCCACGCTAGATGTCGCTATTCGTACTTAAGATACATAGCGCTAACGATTGTTCGACGTAACAACTCCAATATCTCAGTTCCTCCATCTTTAAACCTGCAATTGCAAGAAGTAACTGACTACTAAATTTCACACCCAGGTACCCTTTTTGGGGATGAGTACCTAAAAGTATTTATTTATTTATTTAATCTTTATTGCACTAAAGTAACCTTATCATACATAAAATGTAAAAAATGTCATCATCATCATAAATTTAAGAGCCTTGCTCTTGTGGACCCGGGTATGTCCTTAAACTTCGACCAAGACCACCGGGGAATGGGCAGCAGCATTCCAAGAGTGCGGTGGACATACTGCGATCGCCAACCCGCATGCCAAGCGTGGCGATTATGGCATTTACCCCCATGAAATTGGGGAAGGCCTATGTCCAGCAGTAGACGTCCTAGGGCTGATATGGTGGTGATGGTGGTGACTCTTGTCGGTGGAGTAACCGCCATTCCATTCTTCTCTGTGCTACATCTTTGAGTTCCTGATTTCCTTAGCCTGATCCATAAACGCACGTCTCGGTTTTCCCCTGCCCCTTCTTCAAAAATGTATATTAATCAAATATTAAATATGTACTTATATATTACTAGTCTTTGATACGCTGGTTAGCATACGAGTAACTTTCAATAGGGAAGTCGTAGGTTCGAACCTCATTTCATACCGCTGGTTTTAAAAATAGTATGATATATCATTTGATATTTAACAGTAGGTTTTCGGTAAAGCTAAACGTCATGAGGAAGCCAACCTAATCGCTTTAACGTCTAGTTGTTCTTGGATTGGAAGATCAGATGGCAGTCGACGCCGAGTTTCTTTAGCCCGGCGGAGGTTTATTTTCCCGAACCGGTGGTAGTTTATTGACATTAATAGGTGTTATTTTGCCTAAATTGAAAAATAAATAAAAAAGAAGTGCCTTGCACCCACGCCATTTAGGATTCATTGTCAAAGCTGAGCGCACTTCTTTAGTATAAATAACCTGGAAAAATGCTAGGAGAATGATGCAGTAATAGGTGTCAAGTGGGTGCGCTGTGTATCGAATTTCCTTACAGACTGACCGTTTTAATTGCTCCTTAGTGTATATTTTTACCACGATAGGACAGTTAGTATCCCCCCTTAATACGTTTTAAATGATGTACGAAAATATTTAAAAACAGAGTCGCGGGCGCGCTAAGGGCTCTTGACCCGTCCCCGTTGCTCCGCGCTGCGATTCACAGTCCGTCGGACCTCACCGCTCACAGCCAGTTTATCTTAACCCCCAGCTCAGGAACGATAGGAACAAACAAGCGTATAACCTAATTACAACCAGACATCGTAATTCATCATCATATCAGCCGAAGGACGTCCACAGCTGGACATGGGCCTCCCCCAAAGAGTGCCACAACAACCGATTCTGCCACCCGTATCCAGCGAACTCCTCCTCTCTCTCTCCTCCGAAATCTTCAGGAAAGTCATAAGACCAATTTCATCCTTTATTTCATCAAAGACTATAGGCGCATAAAATTAGCAAAACCTGGACATAATTCGATAACTGTAATTTTCTTTTTTTTCTTCTTCTTTATATTTTATACTTAAAATATAAAGAATTAAATATTTTAAGGCTCCGCGTCAATTTTAAAAAACAAAAAAAAATTAACAAATTTTGATTTCTTAAGTAAGCCATAATAAATAACTTTGTGAAAGTACCTGTATTATGATATGAAAAAATATCATTTAATCAATTATCGTGAATATTTTTTCTTTAATATAAATAAATAATAAATAAATAATAAATAAATAATAAATAAATATTGGGGGACAATATTACACAAATCGCCCTAGTCCCAAATAGCTTGTAATATGGGTACTAGACGACGATATACATACTTTTATAGATAAATACATACTTAAATATATAGAAAACATCCATGACCCAAGAACAAAATCTATGCTTAATGCACAAATAATGCCCTGACCAGGATTCGAACCCTACCCTGACCGGAACCTCTAGCTTCGGAGGCAGTGTCACTACCAACTAGGCTAAACAGGCCGTCAACATTTTATTAGTACTATAAGAATCATATAAAACAAAAAATATCCACGATAATTATTAAATGATATTTTTTCTTATCATAATACAGGTACTTTTACAAAGTTATTTATTATGGCTTGCTTACGAAATCAAAATAGGTTAAGAATTTAGTATTTTGTTTTTTTTTTTAACATTGACGCGGAGCCTATAAATGTTTAATTCTTTTTATTTTAAGTATAACTAACAATACCTTAAATCATAGAAAAAGAAAATTACATTTATCGAATTATGTCCAGGTTTCGCTAATTTTATACGCCTACTCGTACTACCCTGGTGACCACTGGCGTCATAGAAAATCAGCGTCAATATGTAAACCATGGTTTGCATGGTGACATCAAGCTGAGCGACGACCTTATAAGCACTTATCCCTTTGTAATCCTTATGTTTGCTATTCTTTCAAATGCTAAATAATAGCATCCCTGGATCGCGAACCCGCATGCCAAGCGTGGCGATTATGGCATTTATCCCCCATGGAACTGGGGGAGGCCTATGTCCAGCAGTGGATGTCCTTTGGCTGATATGGTGGTGGGGGGTGGTGGCTAAATAAACTTTTTTTTAATGCAGGTACCTGACTCTACACGACGCATCCATGGGTGCTCTGGCGGCCTTGCCACCAGGATCGCATGATCACATATGTACCTAGAGTGCAAGTTACTTCTGTTAAGTGTTGGTACTAGGCGAGTTGGGCTGCTGCAAATACGAGAAAGATGAAATGCCTCCATGCCCTATCTTAGAACTGGATGGCAGAATAACATAGCTCCTTCTAGTGAATTCTCAGTGTTGAGAATATTCTATTTGCGGTTCATGCTGTTTCGACACCTCACTCAGCACAGTATGTTATTGATCCATATATTCGTAGCAACTATTGTCGGCCTGTTTAGCCTAGTTGGTAGTGCCACTGCCTCCGAAGCTAGAGGTCCCGGGTTCGATTCCCGGTAAGGGCATTTGTTTCTGTGGTGAGCAGAGACATTTGTTCCTGAGACTTGGATGTTTTTCTATGTATTTATGTATATATCTATTAAATATATGGTCGTCTGGTACCCATAACACAAGCCTTAGCTTTAGCCTTATTGAGCTTACTGTGGGACTAGTTCGATTTGTGTAAAAAATTGTCCCAATATATTTATTATTTATTTATTTATTATTATTATAACTATATGCGAAATAACGAAGGCTATAGAAAAAAAAACTCTGTTCTGTAGGTATAGTACCTAAACACCAATTGACGAGGTGTGCAATAAAAATGCCCGCAAATCCCTTCTCTGCGTACCACCTAACACTACCAGTTGAGTTGTGAGTCACACTTCATAAGGTCGCATGCATGACTTAAATTTTATGTTACCTGACTCGCCATACGTATTGAGGATTATAGTACTAGTTGGATACGAATTATCGGTTAGAGTTGTGAATAGCAACTGCTGGATGATATATGCGAGATAAGTTTTCTTTGCTTTATAAGGTTTGTTGACACAAGTTTATTAACAAAAATGTATTTTGTAGTCGCTTAGTCCATGGTCCTCTGGGGTCAGCACACGCTGAGACTGAGACCCATTGCCTCTTTTTATTAATTTTGTTTTCATAGTTACTTACTCTGCTATACTTTTGTTAATTTTAAGCCTTTTTTGTAATTGCCTTGTTTTTTTTTTGTAACTACCTTATTTTCTATGACTTTTTTTTAACTACCATGTATTTTTTTTTGGTGTTAATTGTGGCAATAAAGAATATTCTGATTCTGATTCCATCCATAGTAATAATTATAAATGTTCATTTTCAATATATTTACACTTGACCGCAGAACACTTTTTGCGGCTATGCTAGATCACACGTAATTTTTTTTTTATCAAAAATGGGATTGCTCTTGGCCAGCATCTAGCCAGGGGGCAAAGATGAGGCCGACTATGAAGCGAGCTCACCCAGAAGATGCCTATTCACTCGTGCCTTAAAAAGGTCCAGGTTATATGTTCAGGTTGTAGGTAATTCTACAATAAAATTCCAAAACACATTACTGAACTTAGCAATTCTAAATTCAAATCTGTAGTAAAACAAACACTTATTTCAAAAGCATATTATAAGGTAAACGATTACATCATGGACAGGGATGTTTGGCAGTGATAGTGTCCTGCACGGCTAATCTATCGCGAAAATAGGTTTTCTACTGTAGCTTGTTATTTTTGTAGTAACTGAGACTGTAATTTTATATTTAACTATACAATGTATATTGTTTTGAAAAAATGACACCTCGCCGAGTTTCTTACGCCGGTTCTTCTCGTGGCAGAGGTTTATTTTTCCGAACCGGTGGTAGTTTATTGACGTTCATAGGTGCATGTAATATGCCTAATTTGAAGAATAAACTACTTTTACTTTTTTTTACTTTTACTTTTATGAACTCGGAAATACAGACGCCGGCACAGAATTCCAAACCTTAGAAGTGCGCATTATAAAAGAAGATGCAAAGCGCTTGGTTCGAATTAGAGGAATTTCGACCAGGAATCGAATCGAATTTTAGATAAGCGTCACATACATCAGTACGTGTATCGACTGGGACAGAATAAACTATCGCTCGGCACTGTTAACACGCGATAAGTCCGACGACAGAGTGAGAAATCGACGGTCCGAAGATAAATCGCTATCGGGAGCTGCGTATTAGTGTACAATGGCCTAAAGTAAAGCTGGGTGCACACGTTACGGACACAGAACAGGTAAGGCGACTTCCTGATGTCTCGATGCGGAAACGGTTCGATATGGGAAAACTGTCAGATGTCGTCTGATATATCAGTCGACTCAGTACCGCTTTTTACTGCGCCGCTACATTTAAAGAGAGTACCTCGTAATAACTAATGGATAACCATAATACTTGCTGACAGTATCTCGTCAAGTGAAAAGGTATCTGCGACATCAGTAAGCTTACGTCGAAGAACAAAATACCGCAATATCGATTCCGCCGCGCCAAGTTAGGCAGTTGTCTAAAAAAACTGAACAAGTGCGAGTCGGACTCGCGCACGAAGAGTTCCGTGCTATTATCTATAAAAACAGCAAAAAAAACACGTTTGCTGTATGGGGCCCCCTTAAATATTTACAGCGACAACAGCAATATATAATCTGTGAAAATTACATCTGTGTAACTATCACGGTTCATGAGATACAGCCCGGTGACAGCCGGACAGACAGGCGGACGGAGAGCGGAGTCTTAGTAATTGAGTCCCGTTTTACCCTTTGGGTACGGAACCCTATAAACGAAAGTCGTGTCTGTGATCAATTATAATTAACGGCAAGTAAGTAGAAACAAACATTTCGTTTATTGGTACACCTAAAAATAAAGTGACGTTCCACAGACACAAGTACCTTATGGGTATGGCCACAAGTTACGGTCGGCCTCACATCTTCGTAACTGTGTCGTTTTAATGTCAGGTTTGAACTGTCATAATAAATTGCCAACGGATGGAAGCGACAAAGTCCCAGTGTCAAGCTACTTATAAGGTCGACTATACCTTTGTCCATGAAACCAGAAACGCCACGCCGTACGCTTGTTTGCCACCGAAACGGTATAAAAAGGTAGTTTTTTTTTAAGTTTTGTCGAAACAGGTTTTGTTTGCCACCGATGCGGTATAAAAATTCGATCCTTTTTTTATATTAAAGATTTCTCGAAACACGTTTTTGAAAATTTGATACTTTAACAAGCTCCCACAATCTTTGCATATCCATCAAAAAAAGTAGCTATGCGGGCCTAGTGCTCAAAATGATCTACACACAGACTCTAATGTTAAGAGAACATAAGCTCCTGTGTAGATTATATTGAGCGTGTTATTCTGCGTAACTGTTTCTGCTGCTGACTATTCGTATAGGTCGATTCACAAGAGCTGGCGCGGAATGTCTATAAAATTATTGACAGTTTCATACATTTTCCGCGCCAGCTCTTGTGAATCGACCTATACAAGTTTGAAAAAAAACATTTATTCCAAAAATATAGATGTGGACACAGCTTTATTTATCCATGTGAGAGACGAGCGACTGAGTGTGATAGTCGAAATATACTGCCTGGACCAACCTTCTATATCTGCTCCAGACAGCCTTGACATGATCCTTTCCTTTTCGTAATCGCTGCTACTTGGTCGCAATATTACTGAATAGTTAATAGAACTAACGTCTTAACGTGCCTTCCAAAGCACGGGAGTGCTCAGTTAGTAGCCACTCGAAGCGGTCACCCATCCAAGGACTGACCTCGCCCGACATTGCTTAACATCGCATACCGCACGCGGTACGCGAGCGCCGCTGTGCCACGGGCGCTCCTTGCCCGGTTGCTGTCTATGATAGCAGTCGTTAAGCCAAGTTAGAGGCCTCCGGGCGGCTTGAGAACTTCTAACAGTCAAGTTGCCCACTCACTTGACAAGCCTAATCCCAATAAGGTCTGTTTTCCCCCTCGGGTTGGAAGGTCAGATGGCAGTCGCTTCCGTAAAATATTGGTGCCTACGCCAATTCTTGGGATTAGGTAGCGGACCCCAGGCATCCTTCAGGATGCAACTGTACTGGGAATAACGCTAGGAGGATGGTTGATTAATAGAACTAACGTATAGAAATTAAGGTTCGGTGAATGAAAAAATCGCGAGGAAACTTGTATCAGGTAAATGTGCCAATTTCAATGTCCCTTGCCACCTTAATGCCCAATGGAAATCTCCATGACGATCTGGAAAGGGAGCTCAGAATATTTTCTTTTCGATGCAACATGTTGGCTCGTTTGCACGGTGTAACAGGAATGTCAGCCACCACCACCACCACCACTATATCAGCCGAAGGACGTCCACTGCTGGACATAGGCCTCCTCCAATTTTATGGGGGGTAAATGCCATAAGCGCCACGCTTGGCATGCGGATTGGCGATCGCAGTATCTCCATCGCTCTTCAAGGATGCTGCTGCCCGTCCCCGGAGTTTAAGGTCATACCCGGGTCCAATGGGTCCAGGAATGTCAAAAATAAGTCATTTTGTCAGACCTTTTATACGTGCAGCCTTTGGGCTAATTACAATATGAAAGCGTTCAATGCTAGTGTCCAGTATAATAATGGTTTCAGGTTGCTGTTGGGACTATCACGCTTTTGCAGCACGTCAGGCAAGGTTTCAGAGGCGCGTGTGGATAGCTTTACCGTGATACAGAATCTAAAATCTCGGGATAAATCTTCGGATATATGCGCGGATATTGTGAGTGTTGTGTATCGTGCCCTAGATAATTAGTAGCATAATTAGCGGGTAGAAAACTTTTTCCAGTTCTACTGTTCACAATTTTATACACAAACTAGACGTACCCGCGGCTCCGCCCGCGTAAATGAAACGTGAATAAACGTTCCGTCGCGGGCGCTAATGACAGAAAGGAAAGAAAACTCTAGTTCTACAGACTAAATGCGTATTTTTTAAACCGCGCGCAGACCGACCAAAACCGTACTTGGCGGACTGCCTAAGCTATAAAAGCGTTGAGGCACTGCCTGAGGGCCTACCGCGAACCGAAAAGGAAAGAATGTCCCTCTCTGTCGCTCGAATACTCAAGTGCGACAGAGAGGCAGATATATCGTTTGCGGTTTGCGACAGCGCTTCTGATCCGATAATCCATCTCTTTCGCACTTGCATAAGATATCGTAAATGCGAAAGAGACGGGTATGATTAAATTGTAGACGTCAAACATTTAGTGGGGCCTGTTACACGGTGAGTGTTATAAAACGATACACTTATATAACAATACGTGAATATTGAAGCAATAATTATCACAATACTGGGAAGACAATATTACTGCGGTTTTCAAAATTGTATGGATTTTGCTTCAGTATTCATCAATATTCACATCGAAAAGGGTGAGTAAATCATGTAAAAAATATTCTTTTGTTTTTTTCACGGGGTAATAATAGGTACTTAAAAATACTTTGTACGGTTTAGGCGTTATTCACCTACAAAATTGAATTAATACCATAAATCCCGGCCACAATACACAACTTGGCTGAATAGGAAACAAAACATTGCCTTCGAAAACTATTAAATGACTACTTCGATTTTCCCCCATCACAGAATTAAAACGCAACTCGTAAAAAAATCTGAAGGAAGGCTCAAAGTACGCATTTTTCTATGGAGATGTTAGTTTAACTTGTTTGTAGCAGATGTCCCTGGGTGCTATCTCTATCGCACTTGCATATTGGAGTGACATAGATGCAGCGGTCGTGCGGTTAGTTCTTACTAAATACCACGGCGGCGCTGCTATCTATGAGGAGTATTTCACTGATATATATCTCAGTACCACGGATCTATACCTAAACCGGATTGAGTACAAACTTTTATGAGCCAATCAAAATTGAACCATATTCCGGCGTGATACAGTTCATATCCTGTTATGACAGACAGACTAGGGAAAGCGGTCCGAGCGAGAGCAACCAACCACAGGGCGGTGTCCCACTCGCACAGGTTGCCAATGTAAAAAAAAAATATGTTGCGGTAATTTAGAATACTGAAAATAAGTACTTGCTTATACTAATTAGTACTGTATATTTATTTGGGATAATTTACATTTGACTTCATTTGTAATTGTATAAAATATTAACATTATTAACTGACTAAAACCTAGTATTGCAATAAATATAGTAGTATTTTTCGAATATTGATTGGTATCCCCAACGTTAATGGTGTCAAATTTGAAACTATGAAAATATGCAGCTAATGAAATCAGTTGAAAATGGTGAAAACGTGTTGTGTAAAGGGCTGTAAAAGTGAAAGTTTTATTAATTGTGGAATATCATTTCACAGGTAAGGAACAATTTGTTATATTTTACGATAAAACGGCAAGACAAATGTCAAACTTATTAGGGTGTCTATGACTTGGGCTGTTTTTGCAGAAATATTCGTTAGTACGTGTTTAGTGACAAAATCTTTTCTCAAGGTCAGTTGAAATTCAATCTTTTAACACTTTTCTTATTAGTACGAGCTTTTGTTTAACTTTGTTGTCGTTCCAATTTTTTTACCATTTTTCAGCTACTTGCCGGTATCCAATTGAGCTGAAATTTAGCATAGTTACTTATGTACACGTTCGGTAACAATGCAATATTATTATTATATTGCATTGTTACCTACCGCACTCGTGTATCATGGCACCAGCGTGCTGATCTGATGTTGGGAAATTGACTTTAATGTTAATTTTGCTTGAAGACGTGAGTAATTTATACCCTAATACATCTATAACCACGGAAGACCATCACGAAATTCAAATTATAAAGGCTATTGCCTCGTCTTTTTTCAATTTACGCATGGCTCATCACGGGAAAACACATTTGTTAAGAGATTTGGGAAATAAAGTAGGGCTTAGGCAAAAATTACACAAAACTATATTGTTTAACAATGTATGATACATAAACCTATGATTAACGAAAATAAATATTTCTTTGAAAAAATGCTTATTTTATTTACTACCTAATTTAGTTTAAATTTCATTGTACATAGAACCTATATTAAAAATAATCCTCATATCCACAGATGTACTTGGTCACCCTAATTAAAACGAGATGCAATCCTCAAGTTTGGCTTCTTTGTCGGTCACACTTTTTCGTCACAGTACTCAATCCGGTTTAGGTATAGATCCGTGCTCAGTACTTTGTGGTAGTCTGTGGCTCAAAGCCGAGACCCAAGCTGTGTTCCGAATCACGCTTACAACGCTCACCACGCTTACAGTGCTGGCGGCCGGTCCGAATCAGTAAGCGCGCTCAAGGCCGCGTAAGTGGTGTTTTGTTTCGGACCAGTCATGAGCGTGTTTTCTGTCATTTTCATGTCAACGTCAACTGAATTTGAATTTTGAATTCGTCAATTAATCGTAGTAGAATATTCTGGGCTGGGTTTTTGATTAGTAGAAAATTGAAATTAATCGCTATCTGCAACTAACCAATATAAAACTAACTAACTAGGCTGACACAACGACCCAAAATGAGTATTGGCTTCCGAGACAAGAGCACGCCACTTTTCTCGGTCCTGCGCTATTTTTCGCCAGCTTGCACCGGCTCCAAGCTCACACAGGTCCTCGTCCTCCAAATCCTTGCAGCGATACTTGGGGCGATCCACAGGTCGCCGTCCGGTCGGTCGGCCCAAATTTGCTCTCTGCACCTGTCGATCTTCTCCTATCCCCTCGAAGTAACCAAGCCACCGAAGACGATGCGCTTTGGTTTCACCTATAATATTTGGTTCGGCCACCAGCTCTTCTATTTCGGCATTTTTACGTATCATTCAACTCCCATCGTCTCTTTTCACTGGTCCCAGGATTTTTCGGAACATCTTACGTTCTCCTCCTAACTGGCTGTGCTCCTCCCTAACTGTTAGCGTCCAGGCCTCACACCTATATACATTAAGATAGGATTGCGGTCTAATATATCAGAAGTTTAGATCGTTTACTCAGGAGCTTGGACGCCAACAATTAATATTTCTGTTATTTTATTTTGTTTGTTTCGCTTGTATGTAGTTTGTTTGTTTTTTTTGCGCTAGTAAACTTTTTTCTTCTTCTTCTTCTAATTTGGACACTCCCTTGTAAGAGATTTCTTTCTCCTACAATTGAACTTCTCGTTTGGCACGACTGTTTCTGAAACGCATGTGGAGGTATTCCGTTTTCGATGATTAATCCTGTGCCCCACTTTTGCTGCTTCTTGTTCCAGCATTCTCGCCGAAATTTCCACCCCTTCTCGGTTTTCACCTAGCAAACCAAAGTCGTCTGCGTAGACGCGTAGAAAGCATAGGCTGATAGAGTTAACACTATCAGCCTATGTTTTCCGTTTAGTTCAATTCCGGAATCCTGTGAAAGCCTTTTCCGAACGACATGTTCCAGGACCAAATCGAAGAGCATGGGAGATAGTGAAATAAATGATTATTATTATTATAGTAATAAATAAACGAATATAACTTGTGAAGTTTTAATTTTTCGCGCCTATAATGAGATGTCATAACGTGTCAAACGTCAACTTGACGTTTGCGCTCAAGGTGCTTACGGCTGGGAGTGTGAGCACCGTGAGCGCCGTCCATGACGTCATCAATGACGTCACGAAATCTCGTGTAAGCGCTGTGAGCGTGAATCGGTCCGACCGTGAGCGCGCTCTGAGCGCTGTGAGAGTGATTCGGAACACAGCCCCACCCGACGTTAGCCGATCGTTTCCGAAAAATGGCCGCAGCTCGAAACTGTGACTTTTAGGTGATTGTAAAAAGATTGCGCAACTAAAGCGGTAGCTTTTATGCTCTTATTCTGGGGCAATATCCAGAGAATAGATTTAAATAGTTATTTTTTGTGTTACGCGTGCAGTTTTTGAGAAACGTGTCACCGGAGATCGTGCTTTTTGTAAGGCGCTATCTCGCTCGCTCCCCTTACTTTTTATCCCTTTCTGTTTTTTCACTTTTATATAATAGATGAGATAACCCCCGTGAGTTTGAGACATATTAATTAGGTATATGTATCGCTCGACATGTTTCAGACCAGTTCGCGGTCCTTAATCATGCACTTATCGCGGCGGCGGACAGGGCACGGGCACGCAGTGCTAAGAAAACCGCCGCCGCGATAGGTGCTCATGATTAAAGACCGCGAACCGATCTGAAACATGTCGAGCGATATTCGACCTAAAAGACGTGAGTGACCCGTTTCATTATATTTAATATAAATGAGATAGGTAAACAAAACAATTCAATCCAAAGACGCATAAAAATGATACTAACAATCATCGCCCCTATAAATGTTTCTGCAACTTTTTTATCAGCGAACTTTTCACGAATGAAAACAATTTGGAGGCCTGTAAAACACTTTACGATACAAATTCCGATGCCATTACATGTATCTACTTTAGTGCCCGTAAAATGGATGTAGCGAGTGTATTGTATACAAAGCTTATGGAGCTTACAAAGTTTCTAGCTTCACGTTTTACAATTTTTGATGAATGACATTTAGAACGCTTTATGATACAGCACTATGACATTTTTTATTATAGCCCGTGTTGTTATACGGTGGCTTGTAATCATATTACATTTCGACCGCACGACAGGAAAATCTGTCATTTTTACTATGGATTATCAAAAATTACATTTTTGGTACTAGCTTTTATTGCTGACTATACTTTTGTTTCCACCAAACACGACAGGTTTATCTTGTGTACTTTAGGATATTCTATGGCCACCTTCGGTCGCCATCATTAGATCAGCTCGGTAATAACATTATTTTGCATTGTCACCGAACCCTCATAAGGGTGCCAAATTTAAGCTCAATCAGTTGAAGATATCTGCTTCAAAATTGAGTTGCAGGATTCCATCCGAACAAACATAGTTACATACAGACATACATTGCAAGTTAAATAAAAGCTTGTAAAATTTTAGATCAACTCAACAAACATTCAGATTTAACCTTGGTCGGAATCTAACCGACGTATTTTGTATTGTCGGTCCACAAGACTTTATTTTGGTGTGGTGTTTTCCACGTTAAAAAAATTGAATTTTAGAAATATAAATATGATGACTTGAGAATACGAGTACACTAAACAAACCATTTTCAAAAAACCGACCACTTTTAGAAGATTGTTTGGTTCATCATCATCATGATTTTCAGCCGAAGGACGCCACTGCTGGATAGGCCTTCCCTAAAGACATCCACAATGACCGGTCCTGCGCCACACAGGTCGAAGACTCTCGTCTTGACGCATTGCGGAATATTGGACGAAAAGATGTGTCAGTAGCTTCCCGAACGCTGCCCAGCCGAGAACGATCTGACAACACAACTCCAACTTTGCATTCGGCATGGGGATGTGACCTGATGTGATGGTTCCTAAAAAAAGTTCATGACCTCACATAGGGGCACCCGGACAGTGAACTTGTTAAGTTGGTGTAACTTTACTAATTTATACTATGGAAATTGACAGTTAGACCTTATGCAAGCTCAAAAACGTTGCGAAATTACCCCGCTGCCCATCCTGAGTAAAAAAAAGAGAAAACTTGAAAATAAAAAGTTGTGTTTTCAAGTGTTCTCTCATAGCAAATTAAAACACATTCTAACCAACATACCGGAACATAAAACAAAATTACAAAAGGTACAATTAGGCTTTTATGTAGTAAATGCTCTACTAAGGATAAAAAGGATGAAAATAATGTCTAAAGAGTTGGCACTCCGTGAAAATATTCCGGCCGGACCTTCTTTAACGTACCGAAAGAAATCTAATTATGTTTTCAGCTGTTTTCGCCGCCAGTGTTCAACACAATTTTGTCCAGATGCGTTTGAAGTACTTAAGATAACGAATTTCCGGAAATACTACTTTACGAGATATTTTGTTTCATCTTGGTTTGTCCCTTTTGTATTTGTCTCGCGTAAGCTACGTTAAGGTATATGACATGATCAAATGGAAACTGAACCGGGGTCGGCCTACCCAATCATTATCATCCTACCGTTATCCCAGTACTGTAGATGATGGATGGAAAGTGAATGCCACCTAGCCTTTCAACCCTAGAGGCAAACATGACCTTATTGGGATTAGGCTTGTCAAGTGAGTAGACAACTTGACTGTTTGCGAGGAAATAAATAACTCCAGCACCAATCCAAATTGTCGAAATCGACATCTTCACCTTCAGTACCAGTGCATGATCGCTGGGGCGTCCTTGCCAAAGGAGCGCGTAGCTTCAATATTTCAACCAATCTCAAAGCAATATTCTCGTACTTTCAGCGCCAACTACATTTTTCAGCTCCAATATTTTAACCAATCATAGAGCAGTTATCCTCGTGGCGCGCGGCCAACTAGATTTTTTAAATCAATCAGGTCACACACAAACTCATAACTCCCTTGGGAGGTAAATTGGCTATACCTGCTCTATACGCTTGCTTACAATACGACCGTTTATGAGCACGTGTGATGAAAAGTTATATAGTTAGGCAACATACTGGCATAAAGAGGACTATTTTCGTTCAACGCTTCAGATTCCAGTTCAAACACGACAGAATAATTATTGAAGGGATTATCGCTTATGATAATAGTATTTTTACAAGCTAAAATACCTTAAGTTTGTACATTATGCCACTAAAAACCATTGCAACCCAGTTTCACTTTAACTTTCACGATTAAAAATGCATGAATCGCCTCAAAGATGTTTCTATTTTAAATATTTAGTTAAGACACCTCGTCCATTAAAATTTCAAAGGGTCCATGACCAGTATAACTAGGTCTTTCCAACTATCTTACATTTACATAAATGCTGCCAGTCAGTGTTTCAAAGGGGTCAAGCTTAAGTGGTACCTAGTTTGAGGTTTCGAATGGATGCAGCGGTCGAAAGATAGGGGATGGAACTTAGTGCAATGTCGGGTTTATTTGACGTTAGTCTCACATAGAACACTTTTAACAGTTAAGAAGTTTTACTTATAAAATGGGAAAGTTTGGACGTTTTGGTAGTCAATTACACAAAAATGGATAAATGGGTTGAGATGAAATTTGGCATTGGAGTATTTGGAGTAGATGATGAAGTCGCAGGCATTTAAGATTAAAATCGATACCTGCAACTGTTAGAGACGTGTAAGTTTTGATTTTGTTTATTACCGACTTCAATAGAAGGAAGGAGGTAGTTCGTCTGCATGTTTGCTTGTTCTTTTTATGTCCCCGATAACTCTTGACCACGTTGGCCGATTTTGATAATGTTTTTTTTGTTTTAAAGTAGGTACTTCGACATTGGTTTCATAAAAATTTGGTGAAGGTCTGATGATGAGATCTAGGAGGAATCGAGGAAACTCCTAAAATTTGATAGGCACGCATATGCCGATTTCGGTATTTACTGTAGGTAACCAAGCATTGTCTCACGGGAACCACAAATTGTGGCATAGCAAGTACGAAATAGAATTCGTTTTTTTTGGAATAAATTATTTGTTTTTATATGCCCCTTTTAAACCTCTCGCAGTACAAATTAGCAAAACTGTCGTTGCATTGAGGTAGATAATTAAATACGAATTGCAATTAAAATAATGAAATACTATGGCTTTGAGTCGAGAACAATTTTGTGGTTTACCAGCTATCTTAATGGACGTAGTCAAGTCGTTAAGTTTCAGGATGATAGTGGTTTCTATGCAAAATCAAAACCAGCGACTTTATTCAGAGGAGTGCCACAGGGCTCAATCTTAGGACCGCTTCTATTTATATTATATACCGCAGATGTTCGAGACGTAATAAACAATTGTAATTTCCATCTGTATGCTGATGATATTCAAATTTATATTTCATGCAATCCAACTGATACTGATGAAGCTGTTGCTAAACTAAACGAAGATTTAGCAAATATCGCAAAATGGTCTGAGGCAAACTCCTTGGTTCTAAATCCCAGCAAATCTAAAATTATGATATTTGGCTCGAAGAAACAATTAAAACAAATAGATAACCACAATCCAGCTGTAATTATATCGGGTGATCTGGTGGAGCGAGTGTCAGAGGCGCGTAACTTAGGAATTGTGATGGATGAATCATTGCGTTTTGAGAGTCATGTAGCAAATATTGCCAAAGCCTCATTTTACAGACTTAAGGTACTTTATCGAATTCGTGATTACCTTAGTGTAGATTTACGTGTTAAGTTATGCGATACTCTGGTACTTTCGAGATTTGATTATGCGGACGTGGTATATGGGCCAAGGTTATTGGCACGCACGGACCGCATAGTGCAAAGAATTCAAAATGCGTGTGCACGATACTGTTTTGGTATTCCGCCACGAACTCATGTGACACCTTATCTGAACTCTGCAGGTATACTTAAAATGGCATTCCGAAGAGAACTTCATCTCTCTTCCCTTCTGTTTGGCATATTAAAAACAACAGAGCCTGATTATTTACACAAAAAGTTCACCTGGCGTGCAAGCAGGTCCAGCTTACACGGCATTAGAAGAATCTGCGACGAATTGCTACCTCCACGTCACTATACCGCCGCTTTTAGAGGAAGTTTCAAATACACAGCAACCAAGTGCTGGAATAATATACCTCCACCACTTAGGAAATGTACCCTAAATAGTTTTAAATTACAGTTCAAACGCCAACTTCTAAAGATACAAGAGGCACTTCCTCCCGGCAGTCGAGCTGTGCCGTCCTATATGTGACGATAATGTTATTTATATTTATGTTTAATAGTACTTACTTTCATTTATTTATTGTTTTTTAATCAGGCCGAATCTTACAAACTAACTTCTATACTTCAAGATATACACACAAACATTTACACTATACAGTCTATATATATTCATAACATGAGACACTTCGTTCCCGACCAACAGCAAGCAATGGACTTATGATGTTATAAGGGTCTGCCTGAAAACCAGCGTTGTAGAAGTTGCTGCAACATTATGCTGAGGCAAGCCCCTTTTTAACATCACAAGCATAACAACATGTTCATTTTAAATTGATATGTTAAGTCTAACCTTAAGATATACATTGTTAAGACTATTGTTAAGACATGCCTTGTGATGTTGAATAAAATATTTCTATGTCTATGTCTATGTCTATGTCTATAATGCATTAAAATTGCAATTAATGTAATTCCTCTGTGAGAAACAACGTTACTAAGTTGAACAAAATAGCAGATTATTTTGTGGTATTTATTGCTGTTACATAGATTTAATTTAAATGTATTCACGGATTTCGCCCCGTTTAAGTGCATTCGATCATTTTTTTATAACATTATTCACTTTTCATTTTCAACTAACTGAGCTAATAGTAACAGTTTGTGTGACAGTCGTTTTAGTAATAAATACACACTCTTCTCTTGATTTTAACATTGTACAATCCCCGCATCCAATTCGTGGTTGATGTCATTATTGTAAGGCTTATAAATTAATAAATAGTTATCAATCTACAATCTTAGACAAAACGAAGTAATTCAATAGTAAGCTCAATAAAACTTTCATGGGTACTAGATGACCACACATTTTTGACCGTACGAGCGCAAAGCTTCTCCGTTTCAGATTACGTAAAAATGCTTCTTAAAACCGACTTTTCTTCTCTACTTGTCGCATTTCTCAACAGATTGTCTTGGAATTTTGTCCGAAGAATTAAGGATGATTCACAGTAGACCGTTCCGTGTCCGGGCCGGCCCGTCTTCTATGACAGCAAACGCAACGGCCGTCGTATTTCTCTAGAAGAAAACGGGCCGGCCCGGACACGGAACGGCCTACTGTGAATCATCCTTTAATAGTTATTTGTGCAACAAGAGAGCAAAGTAGATTTTTGTTGCGAGTGTTGACGATGAGTCCCGAGCAAGTGAAAGATTCTATAATTGAATCACGAGCATGTGCGAGTGATTCAATTATAGAATCTTGAGCGTAGCGAGGGACTCAAAGACACGAGATGCAGATATCTTTGCTCTCGTGTGATACATACAACTTTTCACCTCAGCGGCGAGAACATATAACGCAAAGGAATAGTGATAGAGAGAATGAAGTTACTTAAACTAACCTACGATATGAAAAATTAAAAAGTAAGTTTTTTTCACGCTCGCAGCAAAATTGCATTTTGCTCACTGGTTTCAAGCAGGAAAAGTCGTTTTCACGCTCGCAGCAAAATTGCATTTTGCTCACTGGTTTCAAGCAGCAAACCCGCCATTTTCGAGCCGCTGAGGTGAAAGCCGATTTAGTTATTGGAAAATTTTCAAAGTGGCTGGCCATGGGGATTCGCAGTCGCTAGTATTATATTGTATTCGTGTTTATCGCTCAAATATTTGCCCTTACCGAAATTTACAGACCAAGGATGTTAACAATCTGTTGATATATATGTTTTTTTTTATTATTATTATTTACTGCGTTGCGTCTCTCAGTAGCTTCGCGTCATTAATTAGCCGTCGTTTTGACGCTGCTCCCGCAGTCGTCCGCAAAGTGCGAAAAGTCCTTCAGAGCCCGGATAAGGCATAGGTACATATACGTGTATACACGAGTCAGGTTTAAGATGTTGAAAATATGAATCTTTTATTCTATATATAGATTAAACTGTAATAATTATTTAAAATGGTTTACCACCACCTATTCCTTATTCTGTGCCACCACTTACTGTAAAGTGTCTGTTGGAAGAGCGGAGTCTCCTGACACAAGCATAGTGTAATGCTTAATAGGAGGTTCCAACCTTGCTTGTTGCTAAATTGTGTAAAAAAACCGAAATAAACTTTTTCATTTCATTTTCATGAAGTGTTTTCATTTATGTAATAAATTGATAATGTAGTTTCGGGAATTCTGTATTATATTTACTTCTAGTAAATATTATGTACAAATGATACCAGAACACAGAAATCAACGTGTTAATAAAATATTTCACATGTAAATTATTTTTATACATTTACGGGCTTGTCAGACCCACCAGGCATACGGTGTGACTTTCTTCCACCAGGCATGCCAAGGGTTAAGCCCAGGATAATCAGCCTTGTATGCAGAGCCATTACCTAATATGCTAAACCCATCCGATCCATAAAATGATCGATTTTACATCTTTCTAGGATCAAGACATACGAATTAGCCGTACTAAACTAGGTTCTCACTCGCCGGTGCCCCGTCTGTCGCGCCTATACAATCAATGAGCAACAATGCAGACCAGCAGTTTGATATAAACCATGACAGCCTACTGTCAATTATTAATTGAATTGCCTCTGTAACCACCGTCACTCATTTTGGATTTTGGACCCTCTTATTTTTAGTTTAGGTTTAATCATATTACTATTAACAATATTTTATGTCTTCTCACTGTAATTTGTTTTTAAAGTCGAGGCGTATATTGCGTGCTGTGTTCACCTGTAATTGGTGACGCAATCAAATTTAAACCATATGTTATTTTTAATCGACCTCAAGATTTCAAAAGAGGAGGTTATCAATTCGGTTGTATGTTTTTTTTTTTAAATGTTTTTACTCCATAACTTCGTCATATCTTAATCGATTTGAAAAATTCTTCTTTTGATCGTAAGTATATATATTCAAGTTGGTCCCGTTTTTATCAAAACGCAGTTTTGGTGATGGGATCCCTGAGGAATTAAGGAAACTCCTCAAGTCTTTAAGGCAAACATATAGTGATTTTTGTGTTTTTATCAACAAATCAAGCATTTTCATCCAAAAATGTGACATTGGATGAAGTGGAACTGCTGATGATGATCAGAACAGAACTCTTCAACGACGAAAAGTTCACGTTTGGCGATTTGTCCTCCTAGCTGTGTTTGTTAAGCAAGTTCTATTTTCACGATTAATTTTGTCATGCTCGAGTTCTGATGATGGGATCCATTAGGAATCTAGGGAACTCCTCAAATGTAAAAGGCACACAAATAGTGATTTTAGTATTTTCATGAACTAATCAAGCATTTTCATTCATAAAAGTGACATTTGATGAAGTGGAACTGCTGATGATGATCAGAACGGAACTCTTCAACGACGCGTAGTTCACGTTTGGCGATTCGTGCTCTTCGTTTTGTTTGTCAAGCAAGCAAGGTTTTTCCATGATTCCATGAGGAATTTAGGGTACTTCTACCATTCTTACCATTACCATTATAAATACCTACCATTATAAATATACTTATAGCCATTTCTATTTTATTGTATGGAATCTAAGAGTGCACCATCTCAGTATAATAATCTTTCACCGGCCTCCCCCATTAAAGTCAGTTTTTTTTTTTAATTATGTTCCAATGTAAATGATTGTTGTTGCCACTGTTGGTGATCCTAGATATAAATAAATAAATAAGATAGATGTAAATTCTCTTGATGTTTGTCTCACTCAACAGTAATGACGTAAAATTACATTTACGGTGTCTACAGTCAAATAACACAGTTAAGCGGAATTCTTCAGCTCGCTTTACCTAACTAATAGGGTAATTAAAAGTTTGATTGCGACCGCAGATCGGCTAGTGAAACTCCCGCCTAACTCTGCTAAAGCCCAAAACGTCCTATGTATCTATGAAACTAAAAGACGGGTACGACTTACTGAAGTGTATGGTTTGAACTGTAATGAATAATGATTCCCGTTGATTTGTACTTGTTTATTACTTTGATTTAAGTCCGAAAGTGAGTAAATAAGGAAGTAATAAGTTGACACTCATTGCAGAAGTATTAACGTACCTATACATATTTTTAATATTCACTTGTGTTTTTGTTAAGCCTCATCATTATCATCCTAGCGTTATTCCCAGTACAGTTGCATCCTAAAGGATGCCCGGGGTCCGCTACCTAATCACAAGAATTGGCGTGGCCACTAGTTTTTGTTTAGCCTAGTTTCAATTAAAAAAACCAGAACTCTCGATACATTCGTTAGGTTTCCACTAATGTGGCGTTTCATAGAAAATATATGGAAGAACGTCACAAGTGGAATAAAACATTGGCGGCACTTTTCTTCTTTATCAGAATAAAAAATCAAGAATGCTTATGATAAAATAAATACGTATGGCATTTATTTTCGAACCGTGAGATCGTCGAGAAGACAATACGGTTGCCAGTTTGTTGCACTTTTAGCACCACCAGGGGTCACGTGTAGGGTAACGGTTGGTACTCCCTATAGTATGGACGTGGTGCAACTTCGCCCCCCCTTGTCAAAGTTAGTGGGCTACTTGACTGTTAGAAGTTCTCAAGCCGCCCGAAGGCCTCTAACTTGGCTTAACGACTGCTTATGACAATAGAAACCTAAAGTTTCCAAATACAAGGCTAAATGTAAAAGGTAAACTTTTCAATGACAACTGCCTGTAATGAGCACACACGCAGCACACCCAAACGCCTTTACCATACTTAAGTAAATTCGTAGAAACGCACGGAAACACAAACGCTTTGCAGAGTTTGATAGCTCTCACATTGCCTTTAGTATTAACTTAAAATTACTTACTTCGATTTAATATATGTGATACTTAAGCTCTTTTGCGAAAAGTAGAGCCTGTATTCGAAACAGGGCCTTAAACCTCGAGTTAAGTTAAAGCAAGTTTTCATGCGCTATTCATTCATTATGAATGAGACTTGAGCAGGGTTCCAAAAGACTTTAATGGAACTTAACACAGGCGTTGAGATTCACTTAAGTGTTATTTTAAAGTTATTATGGTAAATACATTCACCTTTTAACGAAGAAAGTTATTCTATTACATTATAATATTTTTTGATTCTTGATTATTTAAAGTGGAAGTAGCTACGGTAAAATTTTAATCATTTGATACCCAGCAATTTTGAATACAAGTTGTTCGCGACTCTCTGACATAGGGGAACGAAAAATATTGGCACGGCACGGAATGAGTTCAATACACCCTAAAAGCTCGTAACGCATAGACCACGGCGCAGCGTCGTGAGAAGACTGAGAAGGCACGTCACACCAAAAACACGCGCGGTATTCGCGCGGGATAGCGGAGCGGAGGCTGCGTGTGTGACATGTGAAGCGTAATCGAGAGCAGGCCACAACGTTATGAAAATAAGCGATTTTATAGCGATATATTTCGTTAGTGTTTAAAATTTCGTTATAAACATAATCGGTATTCCTTATAACGATATTTCATATCATAACAAAATGAAAATATTAACCTTATATTATAATGTTATAATATCGTTTAAAATGGTGGCGGTGGGTACAATGACGTGCTCGAGTTTGACGTAAATGTCACAGCGCACGTAAGAGCGAGACTGTGTGCGAGACAGAGATAGCCTATGACGTTATTATAGCGCTTCACAAAATATCTCTATATACAAGGTGGCCCATTCAAATCGGTCAGTATGGGAAAGTCTGAAACTATAAGACATACGAAGATTTGTTCTTAGGAACCAAGTCACCGATTTTGATAAAAAGAAAAACTGCATTCATACATTTGAAAAAAAACACTGTACCCAGCTAGGGAATCGAACCCGGTTGTTTTGAAAAAATAAACTTACACTATTTCTATTCAGATATCGTTTGTGTAGGTCTTAAGCAGTAAATGTCTCTAAGAAACATAATGTCTAAAATGAATAAAATGCATTTTTTTCACATACTTTAATTTATCATAGTAGGTGTTAAAAGTGACCACCGTTACAATATTCAACAAGTTCAGGCATGTAAAATTGTCTCTATGGTTGTTTGTACCTCTCTACTTGTAAAATCGGTGACATGGTTCCTAAGAACAAATCTTCGTATGTCTTATAGTTTTAGACTTTCCCATACTGACCGATTTGAATGGGCCACCCTGTATAGTATATATATATTGCTTTTTATTTATAACGTAATAATGGATACCGCTAATATAAATGCGCGTCAAATATCGTTTTAGGTAAAGCGTTTTATTGAGAAAGTAGCGTTATGAATCATGACGATATGCGAAAATAGCGCTACTTCAAGGACTGATCGAGAGACGACAGTTTCGGAAAGATCAAAAATGCAGAACCGCCTTCACTCCGAACCGCGCCGTGCCCGCGCTGTGCATTTCGAGCTTTATTCTTTAGTCTGTAATTTTTTTTTAAGGGTCAGTACCGACCATGTGCAAGCGTCCAGGATACAGTGACTACTTGGTTTAAATGAAACGCGTACGCAATTTAGTTTCTTTTATTGATGATTACTTAATTAATAGAATCAGTCGTTACTTTGCGGAAATCCATGACAAGCTTCTTGAACAATATTTCTTTACTATACCGCTAAAAAACGTGTAGGTCTATTAGTGTTAATGTATCCAATTGCGTATTTTTGCACGCGGTTAATGCTCCCACCCTCCCTCCGCTCGCACAAACATGCAAATAAATACAAAAAACATTTTCAATTTGATTTTGTGTGGTGGTTTAGTATAGACCTACACGTTTTTTAGCGGAATAGCAAAGAAATATATTGTTCAAGAAGCTTGATGATTACTTACGCTAATATACAATAACTGTTATTTAATGCCTTCTTTATAACGCATTTCATTCTTTATGGTTCCCAAAAGACCTCTCAAATGCTACAATTAATATTTACATCACGCTAAAGCAGATAATTAACATTATTTTGTAATGAAGAGGACAACAACACAAAACATCCCACTTTAGTGCACAAATCGTGTCAAATAAGTCCTTTTGGTGATGAGGGTGATTTTTCCGAACTTCATCCTCAAGGGAGACATTATACGGGATCGGCCATGAGGTCTATTTTTATTCGCCGCATCGAATTCCAATCAAAGTACAGTCACCACCAGACATATAGGGGTGACGAAGTTACTCATAAATATTGTCAAGGTGTGTGCATGTGTTAACCCCATGAAGGAGGCCTATGTCCAGCAGTGGAAGTTCTTAGGCTGATATGGTGGTGGTGGAAGTCCATGTATGGACAGTTTTAAGCAGCAAACAACAGATATTTTTAAAGGATAAACTCGTATTTGATGACGAGGTACAGTCGATTGCACAACGTTCCCTAAGTTTCAAAAAGATCTCTGCAACTTTACGCCCGTTATGGACGATTCACATCAAATGGCCGGAGTCGGAGCACACGCCAGCAGAGTCAAAGGAATTCGAACCCTCCATGCAGAAGCTAGACTTCGTATTCAAATGGCAGCGGCAGAGCCGGCGGCAGCCGACTGGAGCCGACCGGCTGCCCGCAACCCATTCAAATATAAATATTGGGGCACATATTTTTGGGCAATTGATTTTTGGCACATTTACCAAACTCTGCTCACGTGCTCTCTTATACTATTTCCGAGATAATGTGTTAGAAAGAGCACGCAAAGTAAATTGTTAAAACGAGATTGGGATGTAAAAATGTTTAACCGAATAGGACCATGATCTGTATTTTAAGGTTGATTAGATTGTCCTACTTGATTAATAGCCAATTAAACTTGGCTTTTATTGACGTCAAGTTTTCCCACTAGACAGAATTTGGGCGATTTTGCGACAGTGGCTGAAGAAATGTGGATGGCTCGGAGGTGCGTCCGACAGGGTGGCAGATTAATTAGACAGCGTGTTCTTCAAATTAAAAGAAAAAATTGAAAAATTTTATGCTCCGAGCAGGAAGCAAAGAAGAAAGGAAGCTAGCGGGAAGGATGCTAGTGAAGGATTTCGTGGACGAGCGGGTTGTTCCGATAGCTCAGAGGCTAGAGCGATTGGCCGCGTATGCCAGATGTCGCAGGTTCGAATCCTGCTCGGAGCATTAAATATCTCAATTTTTCCCTTTAATTTGAAATTTTCGTTAGCTTTAGTACAAAATTAAAAATTAATTTTGCGTGTTCTTCGTTTGGTGTCGTTTGTAAAATGAATTCAGTAAAATATAATTCCTAAATAATGACAAGGCATTGTAGCGATCTCTATCAACTTAATCCTAAACTAGGTTCCTATGATAGGAGCAACTATAAGATTTTAACTAATCAAGCCATCTAGTGATTCCAGTCTAGAACCATAGATGCATAGATGACAGTGGCTTTAGATCTAAAGACATTTCTTGGGCCTTATGGACAAGCGAATTCTGTGTGGGGTGGGTAGGAACCCCGGCTTGTTAAACTGGATTTATCAAAAGAAACTTGGTATAGTCAACAGCAAATGTAAATGATCATTTTAGTACTTTGTCACATTAACGTAACAATCTGGAAAGTTGGGATGCGGCAAAGTAGTGATAGTGACAAGGTACAAAAATGATCATGATCTACTTTTGCTGTTGCCTGTATTTTAAAGGGTCGGCAACGCGCATGTGACACCCCTGGAGTTGCAGGCGTCCATAGGCTGCGGTGACCGCTTACCATCAGGCGGGCCGTATGCTTGTTTGCCACCGACATGGTATAAAATTAAATATTATTTGATATGAAACAGTAGGTTTTCAGTGAAGGAAAACATCCTGACTGAACTCTATATCCAATGAGATATACTGTAGGATACAACTGGAAAAACGCTGCGATGATATCACAAACATATGGCGTCGCCTAGAATTTTTTTCCACAAAACTAGTGAAATCACGACGACCAAACCTTTTGCATGATCTCCAAAAACACTCCATTCGTTAGATCAAATCATCATCGTCATCCTTGCCTTATTCCCAGTACCGTTGCATCCTGAAGGATTCCCGGGGTCCGCTACCTAATCCTAAGAATTGCCTTAGGCACTAGTTTTTACGAAAGCGACTGTCATCATAGGTGCATATACTATGCCTAAATTGAAGATAAAAGAACTTTTACATCTGACCTTCCAACCAAAGGGGAAAACTAGACCTTATTGGGATTAGGCTTGTCAAGTGAGTGGGCAACTTGACTGTTAGAAGTTCTCAAGCCGCCCGGAGGCCTCTAACTTGGCTTAACGACTGCTATCATAGACAGCAGCCGGGATCAATGGCTTAACATGTCTTACACGGGAGCGCTCATTTAATAACCACTCAGATGACCCATCCAAGGACTGACCCCACCCGACATTGCTTAACCTCGCATACCGCACGCAGTACACGGGCGCCACTATGCCACGAACGCTTTTATTTCTGTGTTCGTATCAAAATGTTATTTTACGTCTTTTTAACAAAACAAATTATTGGGATTTTGTTGCTTTTTAAGTATCTTTGCTTACCTTGAGAAATGCCTGTGGTTTATTGTCGGGATAGAAAACAGACAGCATTATCTTTTACTTGAAGCATGGTACTAGGTTTTTCGTAACGTTAACAATAATGTATCAAAGTATTAATAAAATATGGTTAACACCGACCACTTTATTATCATTTCACCTACACACAAATACAAGAAAAACTCAGATAAATTAGAAAGTTGTGCAAAATGTGTTGTGGAATTAATTGTTCGTAAAGTTTTAAAACGGTTCAGCTGGAGGTAAACGGTAGGAGCCTACTTCTCAACATGGCGCATCCTGGGTAACTCTTCGTTACCAGCAACACAACACCACATATAGGTATATGTTGTATATTTACAGAGTAAGAACCAAACGACTAGAGTGTAATTTAAACGAGTTCGTTTGCAAAACAGACGAGGTTTTTTTTTTTTTTTTTAATTCTTCAAATTAGGCATATTACATGCACCTATGAACGTCAATAAACTACCACCGGTTCGGAAAAATATACCTCTGCCACGAGAAGAACCGGCGTACGAAACTCGGCGAGGTGTCATTTTTTCAAAACAATATACATTATATAGTTAAATATAAAATAACATTACTACAAAATAACTTAAATAACAATGCTACAGTAGAAAATATATTTTCGCGATAGATTACCCGTGCAGGACGCTATCACTGCCACACATCCCTATCCATGATGTAATCGTTTATCTTATAATATGCTCTTGAAATAAGTGTTTGTTTTACTACAGATTTGAATTTAGAATTGCTAAGTTCAGTAATGTGTTTAGGAATTTTATTGTAGAATTTGATACAATTTCCCAAGAACTAGATTAATATGAAATGTTAAGATATTTCTGCACGCCTTCGTGCTACGATATACATTCAACCGTATAGGTACCAAGTACCAGTAAATATATTATAAAACACTAAGTGCGAAGCAAACAATCACAAATAACAGAAAACTACACTAAAATTACTTTAACTAAATGTACATTGGATTCAATAACAAGTTTATTTTAGAAATGAGAAAAATCCTTAACTAAAAATAACCAAAATAAATATAGATATTTATAAAGGGAGATCTTTATTTAACACAAACAAAATATTAAATGTAAAACAATTAACAATTATTTACAAATAAATTACCTCAACTAAATTACCTAAATCTAAAAATGGCCCTTGCGACATTCCGCCGAAGACACTGGCAGCTAGGCTTATTTTTTGTGCTAGGTTGCTGCCAGCTCTTCGGTCACTGGTAGCGTCCTTTAAGCCTCTTCGAGATCTCTTTGAGGAGGCTCAAGGCGAAAGGTCACGACACTAAACGGGATTATATTCTCTTCCCAGCTTTATACGTCCCCATAGTAAAAAAATATCGTACCCTAATTAAAGCCATGTTCATATATTTTTCCCTGACTGCGTATAGGTAATTTTGGTGTGACTGTTCATAAAAACATAATGAAAACACGGAGTCGCCCAATTCACAACATCACTTTTTTTGTTTTGGACCACCCAAATCGAATTCCATTCCGTCCGTTGCATTCAAAGAAAAAGGCTTACAAAAGAACTCATTCCGCCTACCAATTACCTCTGAACACTCGAAAAAACCGCCGCTTCATTAGCATTTTCCGCAAGAAAACCGATTATATACAAAACGTCCTAAGTCATGCACTTTTACTTACTCTTAGGCCGTTTTGAAATAGAGAAGTAACAGAAAACGAAAAGTTCGGTTTCCACTCTAGGGATTAATCCGTTACTGACGTTCTGAAATTATTTTTAACGTAATTCTGAAGTTAGTTTAAGTTAATTCATTAGCTGTACCATTATTTAAATTGAATTTAGAAGAAGAGGACGATTAGAGACTTACGGTTTGCATTCCCAATTGATATCGATGTCAACAAAAATAGTCTACCTAAATCATCATCTCCCTACCCTTATCCCGCTTATGCAGGGTCGGCGCAACATGTTTTCTTCTTCCATTCCTCTCTATTATTCGTCACTTCAGCGCTTACTCCTTTCTTTCTCATGTCCTCTCTCACACAATCCATCCATCGCTTTTTGGGCATTCCAATCGCTCAATCTAATAGTCTACCTAAATGAGATTGTTAATTTATACAGGTTCCTTATTTACCTGTGAATGCATGGATATGTAGCAATTATCTAAATATTTCCAGAACAAACCAACGAAAATATACTGGACCAACTATATCTGTAATGTCAATGATTTCTGCAAGTTATATTTTATTCCAAAGACACGTGTTTTGCGCACTCCTTCTGGCTTGGTGTGCGTGGGAACGATATAGTATAATACAGTGGTATCAAAGATGGTGAAATACTCATACTTACGTAAAAACCTTTACTGATCTAAATCAGACGGGGTCAAGGTACACACATTACTAGAAAACTACTGTACTTAAGTCTAAAATCGCAATTTTTGCACCGGTAACTATTTCAAAACACGCACACATAAACGACCTCAACTTTCTAGAAATCAAGAAATAACTGAGACAATCTTTTGCCCATAATCGTCCGTATAGACCGGGAGACAAATGTAAGATCACCTACGAGTATGTCACCAAGTTTAAGTAGGTACAATATGAATGTATCATTGACCGAGCGAGCGAAGCGTCTCCGCTTCAGCTTTCGACAAAAATTCTTTTGTCTCTCTGTCCGTATGTTTTTCTCGACAGCTTGCATTTCTTAACCGATTCTCGTTAAATTTTGTGAGCAGGTTCGATAATTTTATACAATTTTTTGTCGAGAGTCGTCTGAGTAAGGTACATATTTTGTCAAAAATCTCATATAATCTCATGTCATACATGCCTTGCCTTCTGACAAAAGTAATTGTACATTCCATTCCTTAAAAGATATAGATATATATTATCATTAATCCATTGAGATTACATCAAAGTAATCATACACGAATAATACTGTCGTCCTCTATACTTGCTATATTGTAAATATCAGGAATATAATTTGGAGCAAAGATAAATTGATTCAGGAAATGTCTCTCGGACTACAATATTTTAGCAGAGATTATGCTCTGACGGCCATTCTTATCGCGACATCAATTATTTATATTTCTTCTGGAAAAGTATTGTATTGTAAGCAATACCACAGAAAAAATAAAGATACAGAACTTTATCTACAAGTTTACTTTTTATTAGTGACCTATTTTAACGTTTATGATTTCCATTATTCATTTTAAACCTTTTCCAGTATCTAATTGAGTATGATACTGAACTTACGATTTCATTCCGGTTGCTGTGGAGACAGCTGGACCCTGGGGCAGTGAGGCTCTCGGGCTTTTCAAGGAGTTAGGCAGACGTTTGAGGAAGAGGGGCCTTGACCCCCGCTCTGGGTCATGGCTCGTCCAACAGGTCTGAATTGCTGTTCAGCGAGGCAATGCCGCAAGCATTTTAGGGACCTTTGGTTCGAGCATGACGCAGAGGGCGCAGTTTTAATTTATACTTTTTCCTTTCTTTTACTTACCTAGTTAGTTTAGCGTTTTATAATGTATATTGACCTGTTGTTGTGCTTAATAAATCATTGATAGATCTATGAATCTGACGTAATTGTGGTATTGTGGTAGGTTTAACTTTTTGGTACAACTTATTTTTGGCTTTCAGTGAGTCATGTTTTGAAAGACGTTTGGCTGAGTTAATTATAAAGATACTATAACTATATATAACGCATTGATGATATAACTTATCTGGATGATTAAGGCACACCACAGTTAGTTTATTTATATATTCATCATCGGAAATGAAGAGCTTGCTGTATTGCAGTTGTATCGTTACCACGATTGTCAAATGAATGTGCAACTGTATAGAAAATGAATAACATTAAAATGAATGAATAATTAAAAGAGATTAATTATCCCGTTCACAGACCATTGAACCTTTAAAGGTTTAGTGTTCTGTGCTCCCGCTACTCCAGTACAAATATGATGTTTTTTTTAATTTATTTTTTGTTTAAAATGGATGTGTGTGTGAATGGGTGTGAATGGATTGCTCTTGGCCAGCATCTAGATAGGGGGCAACGATGAGGCCGACGATGAAGCGAGCTCACCCAGAAGATTCCTGTGGTGTTGTTCTTGTTCTTAAATATATCTTTTTTTTATTAAAAATAGGATTGCTCTTGGCCAGCATCTAGCCAGGGGGCAAAGATTAGGCCGACAATGAAGCGAGCTCACCCAGAAGATGCTTATTCACTTGCGCCTTAAAAAGGTCCAGGTTATATGAACTCGGAAATACAGACAACGGCAGAGTATTCCAAACCTTAGAAGTGCGCATTATGAAGGATGATGCAAAGCGCTTGGTTCGAACTAGAGGAATTTCGACCATGTAAGGATGGTAGCCAGCCGTACGTCTGGATGTCCAATGGAAGAAGAGGGAAGGTGGTATGAGCTCATGGAGCTCCTGAGCACACTCACCGAAGTACAATCCATAGAAGAAGCACAGACATGCTACTTTCCGATATGTGCTAGGCTCTGCAGCTTCTCGTATTTCCCACTACCGTAGCCTCCTGGCTCTGCGGTCCACCGAGTCGAGTGCGGCAAGTTGTAACTAAGCCGAGCCATCCCAAAGGTGACTACAATACTCCATGCAAGATCGGACTTGGGCTTTGTATAAAGAGAGAAGTTGCCCAGGCGTGAAATATCGCTTGACCTTATTTAGGATACTCAGCTTTTTGGCCGCTGTTCCGGCTCCCCCGGCTATCTTCCCTAAACCATTCATTATACTAATTATCGTCTGGTTTTTGCCTATTTACTTTCTCGAAATAGGAAACTTTGAGACATTGATACTAATAATTACATATATTGTAATATAAGTTAATGTTATGGTTAGTAAGAAAAAGTCAAATTCTACTTCCTGACTTAGCAGGGCAGTATCAGTATTATGGTATTTTGTACTTTAACATGAACTTAATGATCGTTTCAAGGAACGTCGTTGCGGTGCAGAGGCAGTTTTGCGGTGAAGCAAATGCGGCCCGGACAGACACGTCGCACTAAATACCATGCGGTGTTCGGTAGCGCGGTAGAGCGGAGCCAGCGTATGTTATAATTATATGAAGCAGTAATCGACAGTCGACAGTTTCGGAAACCGCGCCGCACCCGCTTTATGCGTTTTGAGCAAATGGGGTTGACCAGACCATAAACCACATTGTCATGGAATGCCCTCTTATGAAGGCCCCATCGTAAACCTGACTGAAGCAGCTTCGGCTTACCGTAGAGCAACATTTTAATTTTAATACCTTGTATGTATGTATGTATTTATTGCTTTATTGTACATAAAACACGACAAAATGAGAAAAAAAAACAAAAAGTAGACGTACAAAGGCGAACCTTGTACTTCTAATAACTAGAAATGTTACATCCAGTGATATGTAAATAAAGCCAATCAATAAATAAATGAACTTACTGATGTCTCACAGATTTCACCTGTTGGGATACTGGCTGTGTTGCATTTGCGGCGTACTTATCATGCATTGAAACATGGCAGTACTGCATTCCGTGCATCCCGCGCCAGTCGGTAAGCACTTATATAAATGTAGGCACTCACTAAAGAAAGCACAGATTCGAATGATGATTGACACTGACGGCTGATAAAAATAATAATAATCGTATAGCATTTATTTTTCGAACCGTGAGATCTTCGGGAAGACAAGTACGGTTGCCAGTTTTGTTGCACTTTTAGCACGTGTAGGGTAACGGTGGGTACTCCCTACGGACGTGGTGCAACTTCGACCCCCTTGTCAAGTGAGTGGGCAACTTGACTGTTAGAAGTACTCAAGCCTCCCGAAGGCCCCTAACTTGGCTTAACGTGCCTTGGGGATCAACGGCTTAACGTGCCTTCCAAAGCACAGGGTGTTTTAATAACACTGTACTGCCTCAGCATCAACCACAGATAGTAGAGTAAAGCAGATCCGCTCATTTAAGTTGATCGATTTCTGAACATCTGATCTATTCTCACTAATGCACAAATCAATGCCACTCGCCGTCGGCAGGGCATTCATCCTCACACCTTAGAACCTAAGTGGTCGCGTACGGTACGGTTTCAGAGGAATTTCTTCCCTCGGACTCTCCGATTGTGGAATGAGCTCTCTGCCGAGGTTTTCCCGACGGACTACTGTATGGGGTTCTTCCAGAAAGGAGTGTTTAAATTCTTAATATCTAAATATATCGTCGTCTAGTACCCATAACACCAGCCTTAGCTTACTATGGGCCTACTCGATTTGTGTAAAAAAAAGTCCCCCTAATATTTATTTTATTTATTTATTTATTTATTTATTTATTATTTTAAGGGTCGGTAACGCACATGTGACTCCTCTAGGAGTTGCAAGCCGTTGACCGCTTACTATCAGGCGGGCCGTACGCTTGTTTGCCACCGACGTGGTATGAAAAAAATCATTAAGTTTGAGTACGACAGTTAAGTGATATCTGTCAGTGTCTCCGCTTTAATAACTGCTAATTGTACTGAACTGACGTTTGTGACGTTTTGGTTTAATTGGTTTCACATTCACACGATTCGTTAACACGTTCGCTGCGGCATCGGGTCACATAGATCCGATGGTGATAATCGCCGCGGTGCGGAGCAAAAATTTCTGTACTTCACGTTGGTGCGGGACAGGTAACTTTGGCATTCGAACGAATAAGAGAGAGAAAGTTAGCATTTTGAAATTGCCTCTTTGAATATATACCGCCTACACAATAAAAACGTATCGGATCTCGTCGACCCGATTCCGACCAGAGGTTTCTTTTTTCCATCTAGTGCGGTTATCGGTTCTAAAGGACCCGATGCCCGATGACCCGGTAGCCGCACTAGATAACATGCTAGTTGAGCTAGTGCAGTCCATGTGTCGATACAATAGGGAAGATGCAATATTTTCATTTTTGTTTCCCTTTGAAAGAATTTCATGTAGAATAGACCACGAACGTATAAAAAAAATCTATAATTAAATTTATAGTTGAAAATTCCTTTTACAAACTGACAATTTAAACTTACTAACGTTTTAGGGCAATGCTCTTTCTTCCTATCGCAGGCTAAGTACCTGAGTGTGTATTGCCATTATAAATAGACTCAGAATATTAACCCTTTTCCAGGCCGCGCCAATCTAGAAGGCTTTACAAAAAACAAAATATATACTCAAAATAGTTACGTCATGGTGATTAATTTCAAGACGAGTCACTTTTTACGAAAATGCAATGTAATTTGAGCCTAAAATCAGAGACCTAGGATTGAAATTCTATTGACACGTATGTGGTCGATGAAACGTACTACGCCTGGAAAAGGGTTTAAGTAAAAACTTTATTGCAGGGGCTTTTAGTTTACAATAGTTTGGCTTACAGATGTTTCAATAATAAACTGACAATTCTCTCTTCTTTCTAGAGTTTGAATTGAATTTCAAAGAAATTTCGGTCATGTTCATACCCCAGGGTTTGTTCGGTGTGGGAATGTTTTGAGAGAGAGTAGAGATAAACAGATAGGTTAGTTTGGAGAAACATCATAATTATACCTATAGATTATCTTAACACTTTCGTTTTAACTCGTGTCGGGCTTTAGCTTTACTAGCCTTTTTTTTTTAATATTAGAGGACCATTTTACACAAATCAAAATAGTCCCATAGTAAGCTCAATAAGGCTTGTGTTATGGGTACTAGACGACGATATATTTAATAGATATATACTTAAATACATAGGAAACATCCAAGTCTCAGGAACAAATGTCTCTGCTCACCACAGAAATAAATGCCCTTACCGGGATTCGAACCCGGGACCTCTAGCTTCGGAGGCAGTGACACTACCAACTAGGCTAAACAGGCCGACGAGCCTTATAAGATAAAAAATATTATGAAGTTGATAAATACAGTAAATTTTGTACTTGACACGGTTTCAACAATAAACTATTCATATTTTTCTCAATTTGGAACAATTAAGTTACGGCGTATCCATTTCAAGTTTCAACCCACTAAATGATCTTTGCACGTCGGCAGTTGTAATTGGTGCATATTAAAATTTCTTGAAGTAATCGATTGTTATGCGAAGTGTTTGCGATCGCAGTTCTATTTCTTTGCCTAGTAACAAACTGTTCATTACTTTTAGTGTGCTAATTCTTCCTTAAAATCAACTACAGTTTATTGAAAATAGGTCTTAATTTTTACTTCCAGATTTAAATTGGAAATGTTTTTTTATTCAATTAATTATTAAATAGGTAGAAAAATGACAAATGGTAGAGTATGGCACTTTCTGTTCTTCAAGTCAGTACCTACTCTTTGGCTGCATGTTTCTACACCGCGGGATATGGCATGTTGTAATGATTTTAAGGACTTGCGCAAAAACAATAGAAAATAACTCTTTCTCCTAATTCCTCGAAATGCCTGCTTGCTTTTGTTAGCTAGCCTAGCTAGTTACACTTGTGAGTTACATGACAGTGTCACTTCGACCTTCGTGCGTTCGGGAGTAATTTTAAAATTCGGGAAGAATTCATAATTGTTGAAAGTTTTGTTTTATACTTTAGTCGACAAGAAAACTGAAGTAGATTTCGGTACTTGAATTTTATGTGATGTAATTGTAAATATTATAGCTGCATCTTCCCTATTGTTGACGTAAACAAAGAGGAGTGGATGGACATTGATTCATTTAATTATCATGAAACGATCAAGAAAGTTGTTGTTTATGTGTGAAAAGAGTGATAGTGAAATCAATACAGAACCTAGTGAAAAAAAGCCTTGTGACGTACAAAAACTCGTAATCGGTAAGCGAAATATTACCAATAATAATATTTACATTAGCCCATCGACAGGCCGTTCACTGCAAGTGCTTGAAAATGCAGCCACTCCATCAACCAGAAAGTCAGTCGGTGGCAGTCAACGAGTGCAAATTTTAGAAAATAGAGTTATTCAACCACCTGCACCTGTTACCAATACTCCAGCAACCGACTGCCATTCTCCTGTATCCAGTGATGAGGACATTTTCGTAATTCCCAATAGACGAAAGATTAAGAAACCGACGTGTACCGACACCGTAATAGATGAGAATAAAATTTCAAATCTACCTGCACTGGTAGACGATAATCTTCATATTTTCACTACCCCAAAAAGCTGTAAAACATCGACATCACGCAAAAAGGGCATTTCAAGTCCTATACCAACAAAACAGCAGCAACGCGAAAATAATGATGATATCTTAGGTCTTCAAAATGAAGATAATAATATAACTTCTGTTTTAACAAGCAGGTGTGGGTCTTTGAGCGACATTTCATCATCTAACATGGTATCTCTGAATTTATCGTTTGATGAAGAACACCTGTTCAAGTTATTCAACACACTGCCTCAAAAAAAGACAATTTTGACTGAAACTGTAACATCTAATGTCAGTAATAAAGATTTAGCACAACCCTCGACCTCAAGAATAAACACTGCTATAGTAACATCCCGAAAACCAGAAGATTTATCTCATTTTTTACATCCCGACAGTGATTCTGATGAAAGTAGCGATACCTCTAGTAGTAATTCCTCTGATTCGTCGTCTAAAGATATTTCTACAGAAGGGAGTTCCGAAAATTCATGTGCTGTCGTAATCCCCTCTGTCGAAAACGACCAATGGCAAGACATAACCGATAGTCCACTCGATTTTGAACAATTCCAGGGCACAGTACATATTTCATCCCGCCAAATATTCACAATCCGTATGAATATTATAAGTTATTTGTTACCAATGAAATTATTGACAAGTTGGTCCAAGAAACAAATGATTACGCTAACCAATGTTTACAATCTACCAATGTTAAAGAAAAATCACGTGCAAATATGTGGAAGCCCACTGATAGAGAAGAAATGGAAAAGTTTTTTGCTATTTTGTTGGCAATGGGTTTTATAAAAGTGCCCCATATAAATGACTATTGGTCAAGAAACAAACTTTATAGAAACGAATATATAACTTCACTAATGAATAGAGATCGATTTTTACTTTTGTTGAAATACTGGCACTTCAGCGATAATAGAAATTCAGAAAATGACAAACTGTATAAAATTCGAGATGTGTATAACATGCTGTTGATTAACTTTAAAAAAATATTAAAGCCTGGTAAGTGATAGTTATTGATGAAACAATGGTGCCGTGGCGAGGCAGGTTACATTTTCGCCAATACATAAAAAACAAATCACATAGATATGGTGTTAAATTATATAAAGCGTGCACACCAGAGGGATACACTTTTAATATCATAATTTACACAGGCAAAGGCGACGGCGGACGAGAACAAAATCATAGTCAGAATGTTGTGATGAAACTCATAAAAGATTACGAAAATGACGGCCGAATTGTAATCGCAGACAACTTTTATTCATCAGTTACATTGTCAGAGGCTTTGATAGCCCAGAAAACATTCTTTTGCGGCACTTTGCGTTCCAATAGGAAGGGTTTACCGAAAGCTGTTATCAGTGCTAAAGTGAAGAAAGGCAACATTATTGGTAAAATGAACAAAAGAGGAATCCGTGTATTAAAGTGGTATGACAAACGCCCTGTATTGATGATGAGTACATGTAAGGACCATGATACATCTATGAAAAGTACTGGGAAAAAGCGAAGAGGGACTAATGAAGATATATTGAAGCCAGAATGTGTACTGACTTATAATAACTATAAAAAAGGGATTGATTACAGCGACCAGATGTCTTCATACTACTCCACTTTAAAGCGGGGCCTAAAGTGGTACAGAAAAGTGATGATGGAGCTACTGTTTGGAACGGCAATAATAAACGCTTTAATTTTATATAATATGAGAAATGAAAATAAACTCACAAAAAAAGAGTTTGTTGTAAATATTATACAGGAATTATCAAAGAATTCATTGAAAAAGCAGAAGATGCCCCCCCGGGAAACGGATCCAACATCAACTTCACAAGCACCTACTACAAGTACTCATAACTTTCAAATGGGCAACAAAAAAAGGAATTGCTCAGGATGCTATGATAAATTACGCCAAACAATGAGTAGCAAAGATGCCGGTAATAAAGTTAAAAAGGTTAAAACCATGTGTGAAGCATGTAAAAAAACATTTTGTCGTGAATGCTATAACACACTTCATAAGTCCAATGTCATGTAAATATAAGTAGTAGTTAAAGGATTCAAAATCATAATTGGTTTGAATAAGATTTTTAAGTTATTGCTGAAAAACTGTCTTTCCAAAATAAATGTAATAAATAGTTTAGCTAGTGCTTAACTCTGATTTATTTAATTATTCTTTTATCTCACAGACAAACTGTTCCAACAGTTTTGTGGGACCCAGTTAATCATTAAGTTTGTATACTCTGTTCGCTAAATAAATAATAATGAAAATGTAGACACTAAAAAAAACTTTTAGTTATAAGCAGTTATATTTTTATTTTAAAATTGGTCATAGCTTTATTTGTACATAATTTATATAGGTACGTTTTACTATTGTAACTGTATATTTTTAGTTTAAAATAAAAACATCGCATAATACAAGTACACAAATAAAATTAAAAAATACTGTATTCGATATCGATGTTTTCATTTCACCCACAACACTAAATCAATATCGATAATTTAATCAATCAGTGCGGATAACGGGCCGTAAAGATCCGATGGTTTATTATTTTATTTATAAACAAACTATTCGGTGAATCTACCTGCGATTTGAGGTTTAACTTGGTTCATAATGTCGTAATCTATTGGCCTAATAAAGTATTCATAAATCGTCACAGTTACAAATATAATTACAATTAAACATATGTAAGTCCAACAGATCTTCACGACCCGTTAACGCACCAGAAAAAAGTTATGCTTCGGTACTAAAAGACCCCATAACGCACCCACTGAAAGTCGCCAAAATCGAGTCACGCAGCGAACGTGTTAACAGCCTAAAATGATCATAATATCTGTCCCATTCTTACTCATCTTGGTTAACCATAAGGATTCAAAGAGACAACTATATGAAAAATCATCTCTTGGTATTATTAATGTAAGGCATCAAATAACGCAGAAATAGTGTAACTATGAAGCAGAGCTACTGCTTTGTCAACATCTGTGGCTCTATATCAGCAATGTCATTAGGACATTAAGGGGTAGTAAATTAGTGGTGATGGGGAACAGCCTTGATATGGATTGTTTGTGGACAATAAAAAAGTCTCTTAACATTTGTGTTATCCTTAAGCAGAAACAAGTTATAGGAGCCTGTTTTCTCATGTATACTGCTAATATTTATACCTACCTTTAAAATCATTCATTTAGTAGTACATTACTACAGAGGCCGGGACGAAAGGGGTTGCCGGCCGAAGACATAGATGGCCGAGCGAAGCGAGGCCGGATAGGTCTAAGGCGGGCAACCCCATATTTCCCGCCGAGATATGTATACTCGTAGTGCTTTTCTCAAACATGCAATGAAATATCAACAAAAAAATCAAAGTTTTATTTTTAATACGCATAGTGGCAGAATGTCATGATGCCTGTGCCACAAATTTATGTGGAATGGAAATTAAAAAAGAGGACTTTGCCGGCCTAGGCCTGCAAGATTTGTATGAAATTCCATTAACGACCTTTTGTCCTAGCCGCACCTGAAACGTCATACTTCGCAGCCTATTATAAGGAACATAACATCAATATTTCATTGCATGTTTGAGAGAATGTAATTTTCCTTGTACTCGTACTGTTAGATATGATGTATTATTTATTTATTTTTCACAAACAAGCTTACAGTCTACACCAAAGTGCTTATATGTACAGCTACTAATATTATACTTAAACTATTCAAATCATATGTCAGAATAGTACATAACGATACAAGTGCAGAGAATAGGAAATTCGCAACGAGTGGTGATAAATTAAAACACGACCGAAGGACAGAAGGAAGAGAGAGGAGAATTTTTGCCAGTTATCTGCGCGATCGGCAGCAGTTCGTCCGACATGGATGTTTTGTCTCGACTCCTTACCATACCCGGTCTGGCGTCAGTCAGGGCTCCATCTTAGGGCCCTTGTTCTTTGCTATCATGATCAACGATCTCAAATCGGTTCTTCGGGCGGCTCAGTGTCTCTTGTATGCTGACGATTTGAAGTTGGTATATGGAGTAGAGCAAAGAGCCGATTGCGAGACGTTACAAGGGGACATCGACTTGGTGTTTCGGTGGAGTATGGAGAACAAACTTCATTTTAACCCAGCCAAGTGTTGTGTGTGTACGTTTAGCCGCTCTTCTATCCCTATACATGCTGAATATATGCTAGGGTCAGAGCCGATAAATCGTGTCTTCTCCATCAAGGATTTGGGAGTAGTGTTTGATACGCGGCTCACCTTTCATGAGCATATTTCTTCTCTTGCCAAAAGCTGTTTTCGAAGACTCGGTTTCGTAATCCGAAACCTTCGCCATTTTCATGACCCGGTGGCTATAAAAATGGTTTACAATGCTCTAGTAAGGAGTAAGCTGGAGACTTCGTCGATCGTATGGAACCCCTACGAATCGACGTATGCCTTACTTCTGGAGAAGGTTCAGAAAGCGTTTTTAAGGTACCTTTATAAAAAAAGTCTACGGTTTCTACCCGTATCTGTACCCAACAAAGTACCTTCTCGGCTCTCTCGGGTACAACTCTTTGGAGGTCAGGAGGAGTTATCACCTTATGATCACGGCATGTCGAGCCTTGCGTGGTGAGTCGGACTGTCCCGAACTTGTGGAGCGTCTCGTGCGACTGTTTATCCCAGATGTTCCGAGGATACCCCTCAGGCCACGACGACGCGACCTGCTGGCCGTGCCGCCGGCGCGCACCGTGTCGTGCAGGAACTCTCCGCTGCCCCGCGCCCTGCAACTGCTCAATGCGCTCCTGGCATCAACACCTGAGTGCAACTTGTTTGCGTGGCGATGGGCGGCAGTGTGTAGCGAATGCTTGAGATTCTGTGAGGCGATGGATGCTAGGAGCTCAACTGTTCCAATATAATTTATTTGTTACATGCTATTGTGTCAACAAAATTGTTTAGTCTAAGTTTCGTGACGCATTGGTTACACTGTAATGTCATATAAACATTTTTAATAAATAAATAAATAAAATAAATAAATCGACACGAGTTGCGAATTACCTATTCGCACGTGTATCGTACAACGTTTTACAGTATATATGGCACTTTAAAGTTTCGACATACTTATGCCCGTAATCTGCTGATTACCGCACTCGTGCGGTAAAGTAGCACCATATGTACTGTAATAGTACATTACGATACAAGTGCAGAGAATAGGAATTCGGTCGTGTTTTTAAATCGACACGAGTTGCGAATTACCTATTCGCACGTGTATCGTACAACGTTTTACAGTACATATGGCTCTTTAAAGTTTCGACATATGCACGTAATCTGCTGATTACCGCACTCGTGCGGTAAAGTAGCAGCATATGTACTGTAAATATTATTTACTGACGAAGTCTCGGGCATTAGCTACTCTTAGTACGTAATAAAGTAATTAACGTTTTTATGTGAGATTTTTTATGGTCCTACCTATTATCGTATCCTTAACTACTTTTAGTATTAACGCCGTAGCTTATTTGAGTTTGAAGAACTTTATGGTTTATAACCACGTTAGCATTGACTGCTATTTTTATTAGTAGCATAATGACTTTTTTATTTGAGTATACACAAAAAATACACACAATACAAAAAATACAAAAAACAAAAATAACACAACAAAAAATACAAAAAATATTTTTTAAGCTGTCTTCCGAATTAAAAACAGTGAAGATACATAAAATTATTGTTTAAAGCTTACCTTATTCCCAAAAATATGCCCTAGCCAACGAAATTACAAACAACCGCAATTCAATTTCAATATAACCCTAAAACTCACAGAAATTTTGAGTACTGTAATAACCAAAAAATATTTTTTTTGCATCTTAATACGTAATATAATACGTATAAAGTAATACGGTAATTTTTCGAATGTACGATAGATAAATTTATCTGTCATTTTTATTATGAAAAAATACCTACCTTACGCAGTCTTAGGTTGGGGTGCACCAAACCGTCTGTAATCGTAAGATGTGTTCGTTAAAATTTGAATGTATGGAAAGTTTGACAAGTTTCTATGACATGACAGCTGTCGACGCCATATTTAACGTTGATCGGTCTGTGATCGTAAGTCGGTGCAACCCAGCCTTAATAACGTTGCGTAACCCCGCTGAAAATCAAAAGAATTATTATCCAAAAATAATTGAAGAAAACCTTATAATATGCGACTACATTTGGACGGCCACATAAAACGCTGAAAACAACTTTAATTGCAAGAACGTTCTAAAAGAAGAATTTAATGTTATTTGCATTCGGGGTACATAAATTACACCGCTTTGAAACACTGCCATTATTCACTGAGGTATTTCATAAAAAGTTTGTCCCACAAGAATACTGTAAGTGGCAGCATTGAGTATTTCGGAACAACGCTGCTACTTTTTTGGTCTTGTTGAAATACTTTGGTGCATTTTTCACCGAGTTATAGCTATTTTTATATAGCTCTGTATCGCTAAACTTAAGTGGCAGTGGGCGGGGCACATTGCACGTAGAACCGATCAACCGATAGCTGTGTGAGGGGAAAGTTTGTCGAGTGGCGACCACGCACCGAAAGGCGCAGCGTGGATAGACTCCCGCACAAGGTAGAATGACGTGTAGGCCACGGGAGTCCGCTGGATGTTGGTGGCACAGGACCGGTCATTGTCGCACTCTTGGGTGGGCCTATTGTTCGGCAGTGGATGTCTTTCGGCCGATATGAAGATGGACCAGGGTATGTCCTAAAACTACGACCAAGACCACCGGGGGATGGGCAGCAGCATCCCTGGAGTGCGGTGGAGATACTGCGATCACCAAACCACATGCCAGCAGAGGACGTCCTTCGTCTGATATTTGGTGGTGTTGGTGGATGACAGTCATTTTTAACTGACTTTCATTCAGACTTAAAATTTTCTTAATTCATCCGTATCGCCACGTTTGTTGCGACGTCAGTTACTACCTATGTCGAAACGTCGCGTCGGTAATTAAGGTAAATAAATAAATTTCGTTTTCGTTCGTTAGTCCCGTATACACATATTTTAAAAATGTATTATTTAATCTGCGATATAAGTACATCGTCAGTAATATGACAATTTCAGTACATCGCACTCACTTATAACTGCCTCTAATTTATGCTTATCAAGACGATTCATATTACAAACATTTATTTTATTTAGTAGCTGCTGGGCTTCACAAGAATATTGAAGAACAATAATACAAATCAACAGCATGAGACCTCAAGTATCTTCAAAGCCAATGAAAATTAGGTTATCAACGATGAATTGATGTTTTTGGACCCAAGTCACGTACAACATTGTGACCTTTTAGGTCCAAGTCGTCCTTATTTCTTACTTGGACCTAAGCGTATTAGGTGTGACCAATTTTGTGTAAAAATTAAATTTACTCAATTGGAAGCCATCTTACTATCTTTTTTTGTACTTAATATAAGATTTCAAGCTACCATGGCCATTAACATTTGAATGACTGTTGGACAATATAAAATATAACATACATGGTAAATATCCCGTTTTGAACATTAATTCTTCTGTACTTACCTATTTTTTTAAGTCTAGGCTAAGGCAGGATTGGCACAAATCATGTGATTCAAAATAAATTACTACCGTAAAGTTTTACGGTAAGCTCTTTTTTTATACGCTTTTTTCGATCAAAATTAGATGGATTGCACTACAGTTGTAAGGTTTGAAATTAATTTAATCAACGCTGTAATAAAACTGCACATAAAATTATTAATTCTAGTTCTTAATCACTAATAGAATTAAATGCAGGATCGTATTTCAATTTGCATAAAATGCACGCCGTTTTCCAAGTGCATCGCACACAGCTTCAGCATTCGGTTTGCAATGGGATAAAATTCATGAGTTGCCTGGAGGTATATTTGACTCAAAGCGTGGGTATTTTGATCATATTTCTACGATATTGGAAAAAGGCCAGGTCAAAATCGACGATCATGTATTAGATGTATGGATATAATTGAAGCGAAAGATGTATGTACGGACCGTGTTATTTGACATCCTTTGGTCTCTGCCTTCTCCAATGTTATACGTGCGTGAGTATATGTATTTGTATGAATGTATATTTGACTCTATTTTACACCAAATTTTTCTTCGATTCTGACTTATTCAATTTTTTTTTAATCGTATTGCATTTTATTTATGATCCGTGAGGTCTTCGAGGAGACAAGTACGGGTGCCATTTTTTTTGTTGCACTTTTAGCACCACCTAGGGGTCACGTGTAGGGTAACGGTGGGTACTCCCTACGGACGTGGTGCAACTTCGACCCCCCTTTGTCAAGTGAGTGGGCAACTTGACTGTTAGAAGTTCTCAAGCCGCCCGAAGGCCTCTAACTTGGCTTAACGGCTTAACGTAGCGCGGGATCAACGGCTTAACGTGCCTTCCAAAGCACGAGAGCGCTCAGTTAGTAACCACTCAAAGCGGTCAACCATCCAAGAACTGACCTGCGCCCGCATTGCTTGCTGACCCTTTAAAATTTTATACATTCCTTTCTTGAACAACCCCACACTGTAGTTTGTAACGATCCCCCCTCCTCTCAATATAAATAAACCCCCAATACCTCCCTTAATATGAATTAATTAATAAATTAAAATATTAAAACTAATGACTGTTAAAACCCAGGATAAAATTACGTATTGGCCAAAGTGAATCGTCTAGGTAGGACCCCGAAGAGTTGTGAACCGTAAGAAACCCTGAATCTTTAATGCGAATATTTGTCAGGTATTGAACTCCTCTTCCCTTTGCTGAAACACTACTATCGTTACCTAGTACCTTACTTAGCCTATACCTCAATGAAATTACGTTAATACTGAAGTTAAGAGATATATACATTTATAGGAATTATGAATGATAAAATAGTAACCAATTATATAAGATCCTTAAGAGATTTGCCATCCCTACAAGCTCTATGTACCTAGCTTCCGAATAGCTCATATCCTGTTATGTATTGCTTATTTACAGGTTCGTATAAATATAATCAATTTTATTGATTGGTGTAAGGTAGGGCTCCTCCAGCCGCCCTAGGGATTGCTATCCCCCTCCGGTACTAACCAGAGACCCGTGGCTCTCGACCTTAGACATGGACAAGCCCCCGCCAATCTTTTGTTTCACTATGCGGAGTGTAAGACAATTTCGTCCAAATGACCTAAGTTACTTTAACAGGAGTACTCTGCTAGGCTTATCCGATCAATTCGTTCGGATGGCCTTTAGGAGCGCTCGGGATAAAATCAGTTTGTAAAAGAGACTAAACCATAAGAATATGGTTCTACCTAGCAAATGCATCTACTAGCGCTTCGGAAGACGCGCCGTATGATGAGAAGAATCGCCGCAAGGCCTCATCATCGGAAGCGGGTGAAATCCTGGTGATTCCTCACCAGAATCTGGCCCTGACCCTGAATAACCTACCCTCCCTACTCCTCGTTCCCTAATACTTATGAACTGCTCTACCAGACCTTTAAATAAGTTAAAAGAAGTGAATTGCTCGGCTCGTCACTTAAGATGCCTGATTCAATGAACTGCTCAGCTTGTCTCCGAATAGCCTATCATGTGAACTGCTCTGCTATTCACATGAAGAGCTTAATTCAACGAACGGCTCAGCTAGTCATTAATATAAATTAACACAGAGAACTGCTCAGCTCGTCTCATTGGAAAGCTAAATTCAATGATCTGCTCAGCTTGTCACTAAATTAGCTTATCCCAGTGAACTGCTCTGCTTGTCACTTTGTAAAAGCTAACTTTAGTGATCTGCTCAGTAAGTCACTAAATTAGCTTATGCTGAGTAAATGTTAATCATTTAGCTAGAAATCGCAACTCTTAACAGAAACCATCATTATTTATACCAAAAATGATAACTTTACCACAGCGAAATATTCCCAAAACCCCAAATTAACGGCAAACCTAAAATAAATTACTAAACCCTACTTCCCAAATAAATGTGTGTGAAGCTACCCTACTGTTCCCCAGTAAACTCGTTAAACTGAAAGAGCATAAATCCCTTACCAGATTCAGCTCTTTTGACTGCGAATCCCTAACCTATGCAACGAAAGTTCAGTGGGCTAAACTGAGAATGGCAATGCTAAAGGCCCGTGTTGGTTGTCTCCCCCCACTGCGCCCGCAGGCTAGGATACAGTGAGTAAGACGCCCTACTGTGTATATAAGTTTTATATATAAATATATTTAACAAGACCGTTCCTCAAATACTGAACAATTTCGTCAAGCGAGGTATACACCTCTATGCTGAGACCCCATATTGGCAGCCATGTCTACGTTGTCAGCTGGGCATTGAAGGAACGTAAGGGATTTGATTCGTCTCCATGTAGGTAAAAGGTAGACGCCAGACCACCCTTAGATCTGGTAACTAAAGACTCTGAACCCTGCTCGTTGGCACCGTTAGGCGAGCAAGACCCCTCAGGCAAACTGGAGCCTGGACAAGATTCTGGTCATTTGAAATACTTGAAATAGCACAAATCCCCATAATATATTAGATAAATTTGTTTAAGAATGACTCCTCATCATGAAGAGTAACTCCTCATGACGATGAACCACCCCTAGGACAGCAATTTCACCCACCAAATATTTACAATAGTAAATACGTAATAACGTAGACCAGAGATCTTGACAGTCTGAGTGACGAATTCTAAGTGAAACCAATAAAACTTCGCGCCCCTTTATATACTCTAATATCTCAGACAAATGCACGACACATGTCCGACAAATATCGGACAAATCCCCGACACATCTACGACAAATCCACGACATATGTCGGACAAATCCCCGACAAATGCACGACAAATCCACGACATATGTCGGACAAATACACGACAAATCCACGACATATGAGGCCGAAGCTAAAAGGATAAAATAAGTAAGGTAAACGTTACTATGCTCTTCCAGCTTATTTAAACTACTTTTCCTTCATATAGGTATTTTAATAACACGTGTTTTTTGTAGCCTAATTGTGTTCCGTTACAAGTTCCTCGGGAAAACCTCGGCCGGGAGGTCATTGCACAATCGCTCCAACCGAAAACTAAACCGAGGAAACTTATGCAACGCAAATATCGTAATCGTAAAAACCTGAATCTGAAAAAGGGATTTAATTTTGATGATCACATAATATTATTGGCAGCCTAAAGGAATTATTTTGGCGTAAAATTTACTCTATTGGTCTCAGACTAAGAAAGAAGATAGACGGAGCATTACGAACAAAGTAGTGAAGCCAATTTTAAAAACCATGCCCAATAAGGAAGCACACGCTCAGGCAGACATATATAGTCCTCCTCGTCGGTTTCGATGACGACAACCCCAACAAATCATTGATTTGCCCTTCTATGAGCTCTGATGTGGCTGGCTAGGCCAAACTTGGTTTTAAACACTGCTGAATGAGTAACAGTACAGTTGGCCAAACGCATTATACGTGTAGATGTAGGAGAGTTTAGTCCTCTCTTTCCGAAATTGCCGTATTCGGTCTAAGGTTATTAGGTGATTTTCCTCAATCGATTCGATACCGTGAAAGATGATAGAACTCCTCCCAGTGGTCAGGATTGATAGCGCAAGTGGTCACGTGTCGTTTGAGCACGTCTTTATAGCGCAGATGTTGACCGCCATACTTCCGCTTACACTCAGCTAACTCTGAAAAAAGACAGCTTTAGGCAAGCGGCAGTCACCCATACGAAAGGCATGCCCACACCACCTGAGCTGCCGCTGCATTAGGAGAGCTTCCATGCCGAACATCCCTGAACGACGCAGGACTTCAAAATTAGGGACGTGGTCCTGCCACTTAATCTTCAATATATACCGCAGGCAATGCAGGCATCTCAGGTGGTAAAGTCTTTTAATGTCTGCTTTATAGAGGCACCATGTCTCTGCTCCGTGTAAAAGTGCATTATCTTTCTTATTACTCAGAGTACATCTGATCTGAGCGAGTGCCGGCATGATTAGAGCTTTGTAAACAATAAAAAATGTTTGGCGTGCGAGTTATCTTGACGCCATTGCGACATGTACTAAAGAGTTCTGGGTATGTTTATTTTGTATATGTATTGCGTGAGGTAGTGCTTGCTTATTGGACATGGTTTTAACAAGCGGCTTAACTGTTTTGAACGTAATGCTGCGTCTAACTTTTTTCGTGGTTTGCGTATTTGGTTTGATCTATTTTTAAACATATGTCATAAATAAATATAAGAAAATATCACTACTCGTAGCCCCAGAATTCTTAATGTGACCGTTTCGGAACATCGCTTTGTGCGTGCCAACGTCTTTTTACCAAAATTAATGCTCCGCGCAAAATACGCACATTTTTTATTCTTTGTCCATTTGGTTGTCTCTTTATTGTTAATGATCTTTACTTAAAAAGCTTGAATCTGAATGAACGCTAATGTTGAAGCTCTTTCAAAATTTATTTCAATATAAATAACAGTCATTAACGTGCCGGCTTTGGTGCTAAATTCTGCTATTATGATATGATATATATGATTATTTTGTCATCGACTACCTAATAATAAGAACTGTATGCAAAGTATGGATTACTTTAAATTTTAAAACCATGCAAAACATAATAATGATAACCTTAATGCAATCAAATGGAACTAATCTTAGGTATGTAAAATTAATAGGAACGGCGGCTATATGTACCCCTTGCATTTCATACAATTCTTTGACACGTCGGCTCCACGCAAGGTTGGGGACATTATTTTCCCGTGAGCAGGAAAGACAAAGAGTACTAACAAGGGGGGTGTAGACAGATATTGTATTATACTGGGATATTAATAATTTCCATCTGTCATTACAAAACAATGTTCTTACTATAAAAAGACTAACAATAGAAGTGTAGCCACCTTCAGGACTAGTGAACTGCAGGTCTTCTTATCTTGAATTGTATTTTTCCATTGTATCATATTTTTATATCGCAATAGCTTAAGTGACTGTGGGCGGGCCGCATTTCCCGCAGAACCGATGGTTGGTGGGGCCAGCGATATCACGAGTGGCGACCACTTACCTTAGGTGGGCTGATGACCTGGTTAAGGTCGCGTGATTCCGCTGGATGCACAGCCCATGACCGATTGTTGTGACAGTCTCTGGAAGACGCCTATGTGGACGTCTATCAGCTGACGATGATGATGATGATATTTTTGTAATGTAGGTTTAAATCCTTAGCTTCATTTACTTATTTTGATCTAGGCAACAATAAGGGTAGTCAGTATAGAGGGGACTGTTTGGCTTATATACCTATGTACATTTTGATTAAGAGTCCGCAGTAAGCTCGGTTCTCCATACAAACGTAGTTTCGCTCTCATTTTAAAACGCCATGCTAGAATAACATGAAACTTTGTATACACAATGGGATTCGGCATATCTAGGTCGGAAATTAGTTTCTGTTGTTTAAAATTTTAATGGAGAAAAAATATAGCGATAATTAAGGTTTTCATCTTAGGTGCATGTAATATGCCTAATTTGAAGAATAAACTACTTTTACTTTTTACTTTTTTTACTTTTCATACAAGACGTAAAAAACTCAAAAACTCGCTGTATTTTTTTTCTATTACAATTTCTAGCAACAGAAACTAATTTCCGACCTAGATAAGGCGGCTCCCATACAAAGTTTTAATGTATAAGGAGAACGGGAATGCGTTCGTATGGAGAATTGAGTTCAGCCCAGCGTACTCGGGACTCTTAACAATATACTCAGCATTGTTCTTTGCCTGTTTTTCAAAATAAATTACATTTTTGCTATATTTCTTACGATATCTTTGGATATTATTTTACGTTAAATAATTGTTACCTTTTAAGATGAGACAGGCCGCATATGCTCGCGGGAAAACAAAATAAATACAATGGAAAGACTGCCCGGGAGACATTTGAGAAATTGGTAAGCATATTTTCTCTTTATTGTGTTTATTTTGTGCTTAGTTATTTTATTTACCAGAGCCATAAGGGACTGTACTGAAGAAGTTCGCGTGTTCCTCCATGAGGACATGCCTAGAAAGTTTTGGAATCTAATTTAGCCCTATTTTAAACTGAATTCAAGATTTCAAAAGAGGAGGTTATCAATTTGGTTGTATGTATTTTTTTTATATTTGTTACTCCATAACTCCGTCATTTCTTAATCGATTTGGAAAATTATTTTTTTGATTGTAAGTATATATATCCAAATTGGTCCCGTTTTTGTCAAAACGCATTTCTGATGATCCATGAGGAATTGACGGAACTCCTCAAATCTTTAAGGCAAACATATAGTGATTTTTGTGTTTTTATCAATGAATCAAGTATTATCATCCAAAAATGTGACATTGGATGAAGTGGAACTGCTGATGATGATCAGAACAGAACTCTTCAACGACGAAACGTTCACGTTTGGCGATTTGTCCTCCTAGCTGTGTTTGTTAAGCAAGTTCTATTTTCACGATTAATTTTTGTCATGCTCGATTTTTGATGATGGGATCCATGAGGAATTGAGGGAACTCCTCAAATCTTAATGGCAAACATATAGTGATTTTTGTGTTTTTATCAACAAATCGAGCATTATCATACAAAAATGTGGCATTTGATGAAGTGGAACTGCTGATGATGATCAGAACGGAACTCTTCAAGGACGCGTAGTTCACGTTTTGCGATTTGTTCTCTTCGTTTTGTTTGTCAAGCAAGCAAGGTTTTTCCATGATTCCATGAGGAATTGAGGGTACTTAGTCTTCTACCATTATAAACATACTTATAGCCATTTTTATTTTATTGTATGCAATCTAAGAGTGCACCATCTAAGTATAATAATCTTGCACCGGCCTCCCCCATTGAAGTCGGTTTTTTTTTCTTAAAAATTATTGTATAACGGTTGTCCAAAGCTCTTCAGCCGCGGTTAGTCCGTCATAGCCAGGCAGCGAAACTTTGGTGCCGATGACATCATAATGACGCAACTAAATTGGCATACAGGATGTTTTTATAAATTATACACAACATAGTTATTAACCTTTACCACGCTTTGACAGATGCAACAGTGGTCACTAGCATGCCGATTTAATAGCAATGTCAAAGATTTATTGTATTATAATAGAAATTTGTTAAATCCATATAAAAGTCTTGATGTGTCATTTTTTATCCTTCTCTTTCAATGTGCTTTTTAGTTTTTAAATGTTTTTCTATGTTACTTGGTTTAACTGTTAAATTTTGCTGACAGCAGGAGCAAAACATTTTTCATTTTTAACAACTGAAAAGGAAACGTCTACAAATACGGCTGCATAGACTCCATGGCGACTACGGTCAAGCGAGACCTATAATGTGTACCTTATCAATTCACATTTCTTAAATTCACGAATAAAAAATACTAAAACAATGTATAATATTGCCTTCGATAATTTTCTGATGAAAGACAGTTAAGTAATGATGTTTTTATAAGTACTGGCCGTCTCAAGTGTCAATAAAATATCCGTGTACTAAAGAGGCCAATAAGTTGTTAGTGATTAATGATTATCTATCATCTAAATAAAAACACTCTGTATGAAGCCGCTACGTCATACGTCTGTCATCGGCACCAAAGTTTCGCTGCCTGGTCATAGCCGTTCTATCTCTCCGACAGGACGAGATGCGTAAATGCGTTACCCCAACTTGAAAAAAGAAGAGTCATTTTTTTCTGCTTAGAATCACACCTTTTGGGCTTATGATGAAATCGGACGCTAAACAGAGCTCTCGAGACCTACTTTTTAACCGACTTCAAGATTTCAAGAGGAGGTTATCAAACTTATCAATTCGGTTGTATTTTTTTTAATGTTTGTTACTCCATAACTCCGTCATTACTTAACCGATTTGGAAAATTTTTTTTTTTAATTGTAAGTATATATATCCAAGTTGGTCCCGTTTTTGTCAAAACGCAGTTCTGATGATGGGATCCATGAGGAATTGAGGGAACTCCTGAAATCTTAAAGGCAAACATATAGTGATTTTTATGTTTTTGTCAACAAGTAAAGCATTATCATCCATAAATGTGACATTTGATGAAGTGGAACTGCTGATGATGATCATCACAGAACTGTTTCTGAAAAGTCCACGTTTGGCGATTTGTCCTTCTAGCTGTATTTGTTAAGCAAGTTCTATTTTCACGATTGATTTTCGTCATGCTCGAGTTCTGATGATGGGACCCATTAGGAATCGAGGGAACTCCTCAAATGTGAAAGGCACACAAATAGTCATTTTAGTGTTTTCTTGAACTAATCAAGCATTTTCATTCATAAAAGTGACATTTGATGAAGTGGAACAGCTGATGATGACCAGAACGGAACTCTTCAACGACGCGTAGTTCAAGTTTGGCGATTTGTTCTCTTCATTTTGTTTGTCAAGCAAGCAAGGTTTTTCCATGATTCCATGAGGAATTGAGGGTACTTAGTCTTCTACCATTATAAACATACTTATAGCGATTTTTATTTTTTTGTATGGAATCTAAGAGTGTACCATCTAAGTATAATAATCTTTCACCGGCATCCCCCATTGAAGTCAGTTTTTCTTTTCTTAAAAATTATTCAATTAAGAATTCTATGTAACACCTCAAAAGAGACACGTAACGGTGTGGAAGTCTGGGTCTTCTTGTATGTGTAGTGGACTGTAGTTTTAAATGATATACGTTCACTGGTCTGTACTGAATATATTTGCAGCAAAACACACATAACACATGCTATTTTATCAGAGGTCACAATATTATACGTCCGTACGCTGGATCGGATGAAAGCAGAGAGAGACTATAGATAATAACAAATTATGTAAGTTTATAATGGAAATAAATGTCAGGGATGCCAACCTAACGCTATCCATGTTGTGATGTTGGCAGTGGTGTCAACAAACAGTCGCCTATAAAAGTGTAACGAAATTCCGTATTTACTCGCACAGGCCTGGCTTTTGGCAACCTCTTTAGTTAGGTTTATTTTGAAATAGTTATATGTATGTAATAGGTATGTGTAGGTAAGTAGGTAGTCATAAATTATGTTACACATATAGCATTTTCAAAAGTGATTATTATCACACGATACGCAATATTGAAGCAGTATCACGTGAAATACGTCATTGAAGCAAAATCGAAACAATTTAGAAATCTGCTATAATATTGACTCCAGTTTTGTGTTAATAATCACTGTGTCAACAGTGTAGAATGACAAACGATTAGGTTAGCGTGAATGTGTGTATTTTACGATAGAAAGAAAAGGAACGAATTGGTATATTATAATCTCAAGCATTGGATTTAATAATATATCATCCTCGTAAAAAGTGGTCCTTCTAGCAGGGCTTGTAACCGGTTAATTTCTCCGTACAAGAAACCGGTTAGGAATTTCGTTCTTTTGTTTACTATTTCATGTTTAATCAGGCAATGTAAAAATACACAGTCATAACCTAAAGACATTACACAGACCTAGATAAAGACCATAAACTAATTCAAATTATATGGCTATTTCGGGGTTTTTGAGAATAACCGGTTACAACCCCTGCCTTCTAGACTACATGAAATTATAGTAACGTGAGATATATTAACACTTAAACGTAAACGTATTTCTTTTTTAGATGTGCTTCTAGACTATTTTATTATCTGTGGAAATTTCTAGTGTCAAGAAAATGATCCAATGTCAAAAGAAAGGGACGTCACAAAAATAGTTAGCTCCTGATTGTATAGCCGCTACAAAAGCAAAAACCTCATAAAATAGATTACACACTCGCCCCTCGAAAAACAACCGAATCGCTGTTTTTATTATTCTACCCCAATAACATCCCATTCCGATAAACAATACAATCCAACGCCGTATGTAAGTGCTAAATCAGAATAACAAAGTTAAAGTACCTCTGGGAGATTTGAACGGATTGCTTCGTCAAACTAATATTGCCGGAAGCTCCCGAGAGATGGCGCTATAAGTTTGAAATTGGAATCTCTATTGTTGAATTTGTCGATGAGGTTTTTTATGTAATTTTCATTGATTACTTATAGATAAAGATATTGTCATCAACGAAGTCTGTAACGGAATCCGTAATGCTCTCTCCTAATTGGTCGATATATCGTAGTGTGCGTATGCACTCATAGCTAACTAGTGGCTCTGTGATCATTTTTCTTTTCAAAGTTCATAATTTCTAAAATCTGACTCAACAAAAAAGTTCAATATAATTATCGAACCTGCACAAAATTTCACGAGAATCGGTTGAGAAATGCGACCTGTAGAGGAGAACATCCGGACAGATAGACATATGAAAGAATTGTTGTCGAAAGCTGAAACGGAGACGCTTCGCTTGCTTCGCTTGAGCGGTCAATTATTGTGTATAGTCAACTAAAAAAGTGCTAAAGGTTGCACACTTGTACTATAAGCGATTAGGAAGAAGAGTGGCGCGCGTTTTCGTACATGATACTATCTACCTATCAGTGGCGGCCACTGAGATTTTATTCTGGGCAACCTGGAGCAAAAATAAGGACCTACCTATCAATAAGGTCGCTTTCTTGTAAGTACATGAGTTTATTACCGACTGTAATTTTTACTTAAAGAATGTACTTATTCCCAACATCAAATGACCTTGAAATACGCGTCGATCGCAAATCTAAATTTCACTAGTATATGTGTTGCTGTCATATTTTACCATTCACAAATAACAAAGTACCGTGTTGCGCAATCCTTCATTGATAATTAAAATAAGAGTAAACTACTAAAGTTGGAAACTACACTAAACATCCATATTTGTAATACAATTTTTCTGTTTTAAAGGTGTATACAATATTAGATAATTATAAAATCGATATTTGATAATATTTTGCCCATTCGCTGAAGACACGTTTTAGTATAATTTTAATATATGGCGAAACGAGTTATTCTAATATAAACTTTATTTCGATACATTTAAGGTTTAAATTCCAGTGAGATAATACCGAAATAAGCCGATACAAAGCGGCTTGCAAAGACGCGTAGAAGGCGGAATTTTCGCTTCGAGTCTTGGTAGCGCGGCATCAATGTGTGCGTGTAATTTCGAAGTATGCGCGCTGTACTACACGCGCGAAGGCAAGTCGATCTTCACCGGCTTTGCGCGCTCGGCGGCGGCGTGTGAATTCATACTGATACTTAGTGATTTGTTGAAATATTTTGATGTGACGCGATTTAGTAAATCGTATTGTCAAATTCAGGGTAGTTTGTATTTATATTGTTGATTTATTATGGCATTATAAGTATGGTACACGCAGCAAGAAATTTAAGGTAAGCCGGTGGGAATAACGTTAGTTGTGTCAAAAAAATACTTAAATATAAGTTTGTGAACTTTTAAGCCCTCATAATATAACGGGTAGGCAACTACGAAACACTACATTTCACGTGGCCCTACACTTTTTGACTCCAAAAATTTTTAAGATCCTAGAAAAATGTTTGAATTCATTTACAAAGGCTGCCGATGCCACGGTGGCAGCGGATATATACCTAGTCAGCATAGGTATCTAAAACGTCAGACGATATTTACTCAAAGATCGCCTATAAAGAATAAATAAATAAATAAATATTGGGGTCAATCTTACACAAATCTACCCAGTCCCAAACTAAGCAAAAGCTTGTACTATCATATGGGTACTAGACGACGATATACATACTTATATAGATAAATACATACTTAAACACATAGAGAACATCCAAGACCCATGAACAAAATCCGTACTAAATGCACAAATAATGCCCTGGCCGGGATTCGAACCCGGGACCTCTAGCTTCGGAGGCCGTGTCACTACCAACTAGGCTAAACAGGCCGTATACATTGAGTATTAGCGATCAGGCCCCTATTTCACCACGGCGACAGGTGCGACAATTGTCACAAAATATGACATACGTACGTACTATAAGTACATATGTCATATTTTGTGATGATTGTCGCACCTGTCGCCGTGGTGAAACAGGGGCCAGACCGTCTGTTTCCTACGGCTGTTCTTTTGTTTTATTTCCGGTAGGAAATAGATAAGTTATGATATAAATATGCTGGCTTGTAAAAGAGCCCTTGAGGCCTACCTACAGAATAAATGTTTGATTTTTATATGGGTAATCTTATCTGGGAACGACGTTTGAAATGCTTTTATTTGTGTTAAGGAAGGTCTTACGAACTCTCACGGGATTAGATACCTACTTGCTGCGTGTAATTGGATTGCAGATCTTTTTATCTCCCTGAACCAGCTTACAAAAATACAACAAAATTTGATTAAATTGGCACCGTACGCGACCATTTATGTTATACTCGTAAGGTAATAAATGCCATGCAGACGTTGATTGCCTAGTACCCAGTAGTCCCCACGCTGGTCTAGTATTTCATAGCAGAGCAGTTTCCCTTCACCGTAAAGCTAACGATACATTGTGTCCCTCAGAGCGGAAAGTAGGAGACTCGCGAAGCGGGGCTCCGTCGACTCGCTGGCGGTTCAGAATTGCCCAACATCACAGTGGTTTTCCCCAGGTAGGTTCGTTTATTACCTTGTGTCCCTCAGAGCGGAAAGTTCGCGGGGCTCCGTTGACTCGCTGGTGGGTCAGAATTACTCAATATCACGCTTTCCGTAGGAAATCGAACGTTGTTACAACAACATAATCAAATGATATCCCGTACATGTTCCGAAAAACTTATTTTATTTTATTACAGCTTTCATGCCAGTGCATGAGCAATCCTTTTTGTTTAGGGGAGAAAATGCTTTACGCATACCACCCGAGTGCAGGCGGTGACCCAAGTGGTTGTGTGGGACTCCCGTATAGGCTGATGAGACCCACGGTGTACCCACTAAAAACCCTCCCATCTGCCGCCTCGCCACCTTATGACGAGGTCACGGGAACGCTTGCGCACACATCCGCGACCCCGCCGGCAGCAGCCGCTCCCAAGCGGCTCCTTTGCGGAGGCCCAGAGGCCCTCCACGATAGGCACGCCAGATGTTTTGGCCTTCCTCCTCGACCCCCATTTTGTGCAGTAGTGGACCCCCTTGAGTCCGCTACTAGGAGGTCATGGGTGCCGAAAAACTTCCGTGAACCACACCTCGGCCGCAGAGGATAGGCAAAGCATTTCTCTTCCTCTGCGGCCCCACCAACCCCCGCCTTTTTATTACAACCTGTATAGATAGTCGTACATAGTTAATAATAGCGTTGTTACAACTCTGTTAAGTTATAGCGACAAACTTTTCCTATTATTCCATCTGTACCTCCAAAGAACATCAATCAGTCGTTTGGTTCAAAAACCTGAACAAAATAAACAACAAATAACAAAAAGTTGCTCTACGAGAATGGCCTATAGTTAATTTTCATACGAAATTGAAGGAGAAGACTAGCAAAGACACAGACTTTTTTTTAATTAAAAATGGGATTGCTCTTGGCCAGCATCATCTCTTGTTTTCGAAGCGCGACGGTGCCGGGCGGTGCAGCGTAAACAAAAGAAGAGTCAAAATCAACTTACCCACGAGTTGCTATATCCTGGCTTCTGCAATGCACTATTGTTGTCCGGGCTCACTCCTGCACTAAGGTGTGCACAATAAACCAAAATTTCAAGTACCAAAATGACGAGTCTAATAGATCTCCAGAACAAACACAAGCTTTTAAGTCCGTTTTAGATTTGCAAGAGCTATCATCCAATGCAATACATTGCATTGCAGAGTTTGGTCGCACTCGTCTTACCTCAATAGCCTGGTAGACCCGTAATGTAATGAAAATAACATGTAAACAAAAAAATTAAAACTGAACTTTAAAAGGTGAAAATGCATCAGAGTTGTGCAGAGATGTGTTTTCAAATATTTGAGACCACGCAAGATTGACATCATCATCATATCAGCCGATGGACGTCTACTATGTAGGCCTCCCCCAAAGATTACCACAATGACCGGCCCTGCGCCACCCGTTCCAGCGGACTCCTACGACCTTCACCAGGTACGTGGTCGCCACTCGAGAACCTTTCCGACCCAACGGCTATCGGTTCTACGTGCAAGATTGATAGCTAGATGTCAAATGATCGAAACAGCCATCTCTAGTGGAAGCTCACCCTAAGCACAGACAAAAGGAACAGGCTTGCCCTTAGAGCGTTTTTCTCTTAACTACATTTTATTGGATTTTAATGATAAAGGACCCTATTCTCAAAGCTACTGGACAACTTCTATCATTATTTTTCGAGACCCGTATCAAATCAGAAAACACTTGATTTATATAAAGTCTTTGTGTGATTTGTACTTTTATAACAAGAACACATTCCTTCATTATTGAAACAGCAGTTTTGTATGAAGCTATAATGATACTTGTGTCATTTTAGAACTGGGCTGATATTTACGGGGCGATAAAGTGAAGTTTAGAAAATAAATTCTTCACTGATGTCGATCTTTCCATTACGTGAGATTCGATCGGGGCGGTATGAGTATTATTAAAGTAAGAGATATAGAGTCAACCAACTTGATTCCTGGGCCACTTCTTCGTACCTTGTCACAGTCACAAAAATATGAGATTTTTAGCAGTTTTCTTATTGATTTTATCTGTGACAAGGTACGAAGTGAACCAGAAGAAAATTTATATAAGAAAGCGTTAAAGAATTTAAAACTGCATCTAAGGCCTAGTATTCCATTCAAGAATATTTCGATGACATTAATTCTTAGGATTCTGTAGGTATAAGCAAATTATGCATGCGATACACATGACTAAATATTTGCATGTTCTTGTGACCAAACACGTAGTTACATTATATTGTTAGAAAATCACCTATTTGTACCATGTTTTAGCAGATAAATGACTGATTACTGAAAGAAAAGAAATCAAATTGGTCGACCGTGCATCAGCAATATCACCATCAATAAAAAAACCAATAAAAACCAAAGGTCAGGTGACTTCTTCACTTCTCTTTAGCTATGTGATGTTGTCTTCCTTAGGTCAGCCGCGCTCACGAGGATGCGCTATGTTGGGGACAAGCATATGAATCTAACTGTCAACACAACGAATACTCAAGTCAATAAAAGGTCAGTAACGCGCTTGTGATTCCTTTGGTGTCGCAAGCATCCATTATGCTACGGTATTTACTTACGATCAGGCACGTCGTTAGCTTGTTCGCTGTATAAAACTTGGCGAACGGGATCAAATTGTGGTACCTATTTTGTTCTTTGAGTTGTTTATTGTATATTTGTATAAAATTTGTAACATAGATCTTCTTTTAATTTTAAATAAATGTTAGGGGACAATCTTACACGAATCGACCTAGTCCCCAACTAAGCAAAGCTTGTACTATGGGTACTAGACGACGATATAAATACTTATATAGATAAATACATACTTAAATACATAGAAAACATCCAAAACGCAGGAACAAATATCTGTGCTAAATGCACAAACAATAATTCGAACGCGGGACCTCTAGCTTCGGAGGCAGAGTCACTGCCAACTTTTAGGCTAAACGGGCCGTTTAATTGTATTTATACTTATACATTTTTATCATTAATTTATATTTTGACAGACTTAAACCGTACTTTTTACGCTGAAACGCAAAACATGAAGGACTCCATGTCCATGTGACTGATGCCTGCTTTATCTAGGTACTTTTATAAATAATCTTATCTTATATTTCATGATTGAAATAACGGCGAATTTCCTATTGTTCGCGGAATAGCCCCCCGTCAGACATAACTTTATCAACGTCGGTCCGAACGGAACGCGAAATAACCCCCCCCAGCTGCCTCGAGATTGATGATTTTGACCAATTACAGCATAACCTGATTTATATTTACAAAACCCTTGTAGAATATTTGCTTTGTGTGGATTTTGTCGGATGATTTTTATACCGTCCCTAATGCTATCTCAGGACAGTACCAATAAATACAGAAGAATCACTGTTTAAAACTTATAATACAACCGGTAAAGGTATTCAACGTTTGCGAGAACCATCGCTTAATTTCTGGCTGTCTTAAAGCCTAGTTCAGACTACGTTAGTAACATATATTGTCCCCCAATATTTTTTTATGTCCCCTAATATATATATATATATATATATATTTAAATGTAATAGGCAGGATTTTATAAATATCCGTTAGAACAAATGTCATATAAAATTTTAGTAGCTCTGGCTAACGCAACATAGTAAACTGACCATTCGTGCGCATCCCCAAGTCAATAAAGGGTCGGCAACGCACTTGTGATTCCCATGGAGTCGCAAGTGTCCATAGGCTACGGTATCTGCTTACCATCAGACAAGCCGTAAGCTTGTTTGCCACCGTCGTATCATCATCATCCTCCTAGCGTTACTCCCAGTACAGTTGCATCCTGAAGAATGCCCGGGGTCCGCTACCTAATCCCAAGAGTTGGCGTAGGCACTAATTTTTACGGAAGCGACTGCCATCTGACCTTCCACCCCGAGAGGGAAACCAGACCTTATTGGGATTAGACTTGTCAAGTGAGTGGGCAACATGACTGTTAGAAGTTCTCAAGCCGCCCGGAGGCCTCTAACTTGGCTTAACGACTGCTATCATAGACAGCAACCGGGATCAACGGCTTAACGTGCCTTCCAAAGCACGGGTGTTTGCCACCGTCGTAGTATTAAAAAAATACAATGAGAATAAAGTGCTTGAATGGTCAGTAAATGGTCAGTGTTGGCGAAGGTACTTACTAAAATACTCGTTGCTGAACTAAATTACCAACTTTTATCCCCTATCAATCCCCATCACAATTAAACTTGTCGCCCTGCTTAGCCTAGTTAGTAATGACACTGCCTACGACGAGCGTAAGGTCCCGGGTTCGAATCATGGAATCAAAAGGCATTTGTTTCTGTGGTGGGCAGAAACATTTGTTCATGAGACTTGGATGCATTCTGTCTTTTTAAGTACGTATGATAATGATAATTATCCTCCAGGTCTGTTGTTTATTTTTGTTTTGATGCATTCTTATGTACTGTGAATTTAATATGTTTATGATAAATCAAATTAAATAAAAATCAAATCAAAAATTTTATTCTGCAAATAGGCCACAAGGGCACTTTTATAAGTCAACACGTGAATTATACAATTAAATAAATTGACAATGATAATTATTATGTTTTCAAAACAGAATTGCAGAATTAAAAAAAAGTAGACAATAATAATAATGATTTCAAAACTATAGTGATTACCAACTATAGCTTAACAAACTATATACAGTTACAGTGTGTTCTAAATAAAAAATCTATTAAATATACCGTCGTCTAGGATACCCATAACACACGCCTTATTGAGCTTACTATGGGACTAGTTTGACTTGTGTAAAAAAATATAACAAGTAAATTTTTAACAAGAAACACCGCCTCCAAACTTTGCCCTACCCTTGAAGGAATTCCTTCAATGTAGCCTTACTTACCCCATCCTCTTGGTATATAATTTGAGGAGTTCCCCCGTTTTTTCTAAGATCCCGTCATCAGATCCAGACTTGGTCACAATGGGACCAACTAGAAAACATACCCTTTCAAACAAACAAAGAATTTTTGAAATCTGTCCACTAGTCTTCGAGTAATCGGTGATCATACATAAAAAAACCGGCCAAGAGCGTGTCGGGCCACGCTCAGTGTAGGGTTCCGTAGTTTTCCGTCCGTCACATTAAGTTGACATATTAAGTACAGAAACACAAAACCCTAAAAAGCACGTCATTTCATTGTGATTTTGTAGAAATGACAGGTACAATAAACACCTGTTTATACGGTTAAATTACAAACTGAGTTCAGAAATTATTTTTGTAATTTTTTCAAAAACTATTCAACCTATCAAGTTCAAAATAATTTTCCTACAAAGTTTTTATAAAGTTCTACTTTTGAGATTTTTTCATATTTTTAAAACTTATGGTTCAAAAGTTAGAGGGGGGGGGGACACATTTTTTTTTACTTCTGGAGCGATTATTTCCGAAAATATTAACATTATCAAAAAATGATTTTAGTAAACCCCTATTTATTTTTAAATACCTATCTAACAATATATCACACGTTAGGGTTAAAATGAAAAAAAAATCACTCCCCACTTTACGTATAGGGGAGGTACCCTAATAAAATATTTTTTTCTACTTTTTATTTTACCACTTTGTCGGCGTAATTGATATACATATTAGTACCAAATTTCAGCTTTCTAGTGCTAACGGTCACTGAGATTATCCGCGGACGGACGGACAGACGGACGGACAGACATGGCGAAACTATAAGGGTTCCTAGTTGACTACGGAACCCTAAAAAGCGACGAATAGATAACCTCCTCCTATTTTTGAAGTCGTTTAAAAAAATGCTGCTCGGCGTGGAAGCGGAACACACTGCAATGTAACAAATATGAAGCGACGAACAAAAAGAGACCTGTATTTGATGTAGGTCAGACACGGCCGTCCCAGTGCTGCTAAATCACTTTGATACCCTCAACACTGACAGTTGACATGTCGCTTACCGCTTTACGCGGGCTTAGGGCCTGTCTCGATCTTAATTGATGGTGAGAAATTAAGTTGAAATGTAGCTGAAGGTCCATCTGAGCACATTTCGGTTTCAACGTGGTTTGTGGACTCATTGGGACACGTTGACTGTACGAGTAGGTAAGCGAAGTGCGTAGATGCGAGAGCACCATACAGATTGAAATCTAGTGATGGTATTGCTTATTATATCAGCTACGATAACGTAATTATATGATATGTTTAGTTTAGTTTATCTCTAATGATTCATTTCGTCGAAGTATTATTCTTAATTATGTAATTTATTTTCTGTCTTTCATGAAACCGTATATTATTCACGATTGGCATAATATCAACCTACCTGATATTTTCAAAGTCCTGGAAAGTAAATGGAATTATGAGAAATTATATTTATTCTAAAAAGCTTTATTGCACCATAAAATTGATATCATATTATATTTGATTATCATACTATAATAATGGAACATAAAAATAAAAAAAGGAATAAACCTAATTATAACTACTGACTTAAAACTAAATCTAAATTAAAAACTTATTCTTTAATAAGTAAATGTCCGCCAGCTCCCCTTCTCACGATATGGTACCCAAAAGGCTGGCAGCATTGCCCCTTTGGATTTCCAAACTATTCTTATAACTTTTAAAAATAGGTCGTCCATGGAAAAATATATGGATACTCGTATGTTGTGATATCATTATATATGTACATATACAGTATATACACCTATATTAAGTCACAGACAGACAAAACACATTTTACGAAAATGCACCAAATAAAAAAACGCACAATATTATCTTTACCAACTCCAGTGCCAGACAAAAACAGGAAACACCTTGTTCATTACAATGTCTTAGAACCGTAAAAACTAACGGGCCGAACAAGACTCCTGAATATTTGAGGGTATGGCTACGAGTAGAAATGGTCCGCTCGTGACCGCTTGCATTTTTAAAACTCTGTTGAGCCGAGACTTCGACCAAAGGCCGGATTCAGCTCGTGGGCTCTTTTGTTACTCTGGATATGATATCACCTGGTGGTAAGCGACACACACACACACACACACACACACACACACACACATACCCCACACAAGCGCGCGCGCGCGGTTTGTATAAATTATGTAAGTACTTCAATTTCAATTTGAGCAAAGTATGTAATTAAAATATGTAATTCATTTTAGACTTTTCTTAATTATAATGTTAAAAGTCCGTATATAGCTGTTTGCTGAATTCGCTAAACTTTTTGAGGTCATATCTCATTCAATATTCGTTTTTCTAAAGATTTTATTGTATAATATGAAAGATCATTTCAATTCAAGTTGAATAAGTGGAAAAATTGTTAACATTTAGCTCTCAATTTACTATATTTTGGCTCAGTCCAACAGCTGTTTTCTCAATTTTCGCTCGGAGATGTGTAAAACAAGTTAGATTTGAAGAACTATTTGTTTTCAAACCGACATGAAACAATTAAATCTATATTGGATAGATAGTCTTCTTCGGAATAAGTGGAAAACATTTTATAAGTTACATATTAAATTGTTGAGTAAATGCAATTTGAAATGAAATGAAATGGTTTATTGGTAGATAACAATGTTACACATATAAAGACTGGGACCTCCTAGTAAGTACAGTAAGATGAAATCTTACATTATTCATTATAAATGTATTTGTAATAAGTTCTCTTGTAAAGTTAAATGCCTGCACCTGATGTTTCTGTTTAGCCCAATGGTTGACTGGTAGAGAATGCCTTATGGCATTAAGTCCGCCATTTGTACATATTTCTTGTATTGTGCAATAAAGTTTAAATAAATAAATAAAATTATTCATTGGTTGTATCCATGCTTGTTTTTTGGAAGAGCGGGCTCTCCTGACACAAGTACCACTGTACTGACAAGGAGGTCCCAACCTTTATATGTGTTATCAACCAACAAACCATTTCATTACATTTCAAATTGCATTTGAGAAGCGAAAAGGACATCCCATGCCCCGGTTCAAGGACTGTGTGAAATGCAAAACGCCGCGACGTAATTATATTCTGGTCAATCTTACAAAAACCGACCTAGTCCCAAAGTTAGCAAAGCTTGTACGAATACTAGCCCAGGATATACTGACCTTTATAAATACTTAAATAGATGGAAACGATCCAAGACTCAAGAAAAAATATTCGAGTTCATGACATAAATATTGACCGGGATACAAGCCACCAACCAACTAGTTTAAAGTAGTCGTCCACGATAATACCTGGTTCCAAAATCTAGCCTATATAATTCTATCTACATAACGCTATTTTACAATGAATTACCCTTTGAAATAATTAAGTTGCCAATTTCTGCCTTAAAGAAGTATCTAAAATATTCATTATTAATTTTTAACAAAAAAACACCGACTCCAAACTTTGCCAGACCCCATCCTCTTGGTATGTAATTTGAGAAGTTCCTTATTTTTTGCCTTACCCCATCCTCTTGGTATATAATTTGAGGAGTTCCTTCGATTTTTCCAAGATCCCGTTATCAGATCCAGACTTGGTGACAATGGGACCAAGAATTTTTGGAATCGGTCCACTAGTCTCCGAGTAATCGGTGAACATACATAAAAAAAAAACCGACGAATTGAGAACCTCTTCCTTTTTTTGAAGTCGGTTAAAAAAGGGATATTATTTTGTCGAGGACTACTTGAATGATAAAAATGCCTGGCCTAGCTTACCTACTTGAAAAGTGTAAGCAGTTCGATAATTGTTAGTCTATACATTTATTTAGCCGTGATGATTGATAACCTATGACATTGTATTAGCTTTGATTATTTAATTGAATTACAAATTTTTGTTAATGTGCACCCAGTATTGGCCAGTGTCAGAAAGTCCAAGCGGTTATAACATACAGGTGTTAGAATTACCTAGGGGTCATAATTCCCAGACGCTATAGCATGACCTCTTACCATAATATTAATATCCAATTGTCAGAAATATCAAAGGATTATAAGTCGGCCTGTTTAGCCTAGTTGGTAGTGACACTGCCTACGAAGCTGGAAGTCCCGGGTTTGAATCCCGAAAAATTTGTTTCTGTGGTGAGCAAAAACATTTATTTGTTCCTGAGACTTGGATGTTTTCTATGTATTTAAGTATATATCTATCAAATATAACTTCATCTGGTACCCCATAACACATAACACAAGTTTTATTGAGCGTACTATGGGACTAGTTCGATTGTGTAAAAAAAATGTTCCCGAAATATATAAAAAAAATGATGTCCAAATGCTAGAATGGCCCCTTACCAAGGCAATGTCATAATGCATTATATAAGACACAATTTAAAACCTTAAAGTTTCTTAAAGTATGTGTAGTTTTCAACGCGTCCGTAAAAAAACTTTTGGGCTTGCATCAAGACGAAAGATCAAATCAGGACCCTATATAAATACACAATAAACTCAATTTAGCTAAACCTTTTGAGCCCACGCCATATTTTAAATACAAGAAAGGGTCCCGTCGTTATGAGAAGGTATTTGGCCCTTAGGGACTAGTACCTAACATGCGTATAGCTCCGGGGTCTTAGTAAATCACCCTGTAATAGGGTCTGAGATACAGAATGAGATGTACAGTACAGTTGACTGCGTTTATTTATGTTTGGTATGGTGTCTTATCTGATTACGTATGTTAAACTTGTTAAAATAATTTATGTTTGCTATTTTTAGGGGTATTGGGTTGCCAAAATGGTGAAAACGGGACTCTTTTAGTTTTGTCCGTCCGTCCGTCCGTCTGTATGTTACAGCCGATTTACTCAGAGAATATAAGCACTATTATTACGAAATTCGGTAGGAAGGTGTACTCTATGAACCGCTAAAGAAAAGTGATGTGAAATTACGAAAAAAAACATTAAATTTTACGGAGGCACTCCATAATGCAACTGGGGGATAAAAAAATGCACATCGGCTTGTGGGCCTATTAAAATGATATAGCGCTTTCTAAAAAATCTATTTCAGTCAACCCTTAGTGAGATATTAGCTGTCAAAGTCGTGAAAGTGTGTCATCTCCCCCTCTAATTTCCAAACTAATAAGTTTAAATTTGTGCCTGCAGCCTGAAATCTTGCCGTACTCTGTACATATGTCTTCAATAATGTGACCACAGAAATCACAGCGGTTGAAACGCTTGGAGAACTGCCTAAATATATTATTATGCTTTAGTATTTGTTTGATAATCACCGAAACCATCACGTTTTTTTGATAATCACCGAAACTTTGAGTGTAGGCCAGCTAACTCATACAAGTTTGCCAAGAAAGACACACACGCACACACAGCCCTGGGCCCTGTAACAGGAGCAAAAATTAAACGGTCCTCTATTGAGCAAGCCAGAAATCATTCCTAAGTGGCCCCAGAATGAAAAAAAAAATCTTAATTTTCATTGTCTTCAAAGATAGCTTAGCTGTATTTTTTAACTCTTCTAGAGTTATATTAATAACTATTTATTTTAAAAAATTAAAAAAATACCAAAAATACCTTTTAAAACCATAAATCATAAACTATTATGACTCATAACTTGATACTACTTTAAAAAATGCATTGACTGGCGCGTTACTATCTCGTGGTATCTAGATACCTATATATTTGTATCAACATACTTGAAGGTCATAACTAGAAATCAAAATTTCTCCGAATAAAAAAAGAAAATTATTGGGACACAGGGAATGACTTCGGATGTTCTAAGGAAGCGTACTTTTAAATATTTGCTCATGTTACAGGGCCCACCCTGTATATAGGAGTATTGATAACGAATTATAAACGTAACAAACGCTGTGGGAATACAGTGACCGATACATTTCACGCTCAACATATATCTGGACCATTAGCCGTACTTGAAAGAATCGAGAAACTTAAGCCTTTCGATCTAGGTCAGACAAAGGGCGAATTCGATCCATCACTTTGCAGGTCCTCCGACTCGGAGTTGGGGAACAGCGTTTCTGAAATACGTCTGCACTCCTTTGAGGCGTTGACTGCTGAACAGCGGTCAACTGCCGACGACATAACGCGTTGTTTTGAGAATATTTCTTTTGAAAAGGAAGGCCTAGGTCGTACGGACTTGCTCACTCACAACATTGATGCAGTCAATTGTTCATCAATTGAGGGGCGAGAGCATGTAGTTCCTGACGCCGTGGCTCGTCCCGTTCCCGTCTTAGAGGTTGGATCCGGTGATTGGTACACCAAACTTTATCAAAATGTGCACGGTCTCCTGCGTCGTGTCCGAATTTAACCATTAAAGATGGTAAGCTGTTGCGCTATTCCAAAAATAAATTTCGTCGTACGAGTGAATTTGACTGGAAAGAGGTGGTACCATTAGATCGTCGCATGGAATTATTGGAAGCACGTCATGGCGAGGATGTTTCACACTTAGGAACCATCAAAACGTATAGGCGGTTGGCGCTGCATCTGCCAAGTCCATGACTTTGCCAAGTTTCAATATGCTTCTGACAGGCAAATCACTGCGGAGTCTATTGGTGTTGAATTAAAAATTGGTCTAGTATTGGTTGATGGTGAATTGCGTAGTTCTATATTAAATATACAAGGTGGGCCCTGTAACATTTATCACAATACGGGGGTGTCAATATTATCGCAGTTTTCAGAATTGTATGCATTTTTCTTCAATATTCACGTGATACGGATCGTGATATGAGTGATCCGCGTGATAGTGATGACCGAGTAAAGGACCCCATTGGTTTTATGTGTTACCTGCTGGGAAATCACTTGATGGTTCCATCGGAAGATCAGCGCTGGTAATCGCGCCAGCAACACGCTGAGATGGAACCATTTCGTGCAATACCCGTTGTGACTTGTTTTTGTATTCTATTTCTTTTTTGTTGTATTGTATTGTCACGAATAAATGTTTTCTATACTATTCTATTCTATTCTATGAGCAAATATTTAAAAGGACACTTTTTTAGAGCATCCGCAGTAACTCGCTGTATCTCTTTTTTTTTAATCAGAGAAATTTAGATCTAAAGCGATGACCTTCCTAGTAATGTCTCTTGATACTACGAATTTATAGCGCGTCAGTCAATGCAGTTTTTAAGGTAGTATCAAGTTATGAGTCAATCGTTTTTGAATTTTTCGTGTTAAAAGATACTTATGCTATTTTTTTATGTTTATTTTCGTGTTTTTAAAATAAATAGTTATTATTATAACTACGAAAGAGTGAAAAATACACGTAAGCTATATTTGCAGAAAAATAACTTATGAAAAAAAAATATTTTTCAACTCTTTCTTGCTCAATAGTGGCCACTATTTTGCTCCACCCTGTATATTTTCATTTTTATCTAGCATAATACTCGCAAATACAAACTTTTACGCTTTGACTTTAAGTTGAGCAAATTTTTCAGTCTTCTGGCACAGTCCGGTGTTGCTATGATTGTTTAACGATAACTGAAGTATGGTTGATTAGAACGCCAAGAAATTTGGTACGCAAATTAATTAGGTTAAAAAATAGCCTATTGTTGAACTCACATGGTGCCTGCGCGGCGTGTAGTGCATGAGTAAAGACGTCAAAAGATTACACATCTAATTTTTTTGCGGTCATAACCCAACCATTACGCATGCCAAGCGAGGTTTTTTGAAAACCAAACCGATTCCAAAACGTAAATCAATCATAGTCCAGCCTTTGCGGAGCAGTGCCGAAACTCCCGAATTGCGCGGCCACTGCAAACAGGCTAATTGCGGAACTTTTGAAGTGGATAACCGTGGATTTGAAGCGGAATCTGCTGGTGGTCTTGTTAAATATTTTTCGAATTTGCATTAGGAGTTGGGACATATTAACTGTCACGTTATGAAGCGGAAACTGATAGTTGATACGCCTTAACGCGCGTTTTTATTATACCTCTGGAATTACATGCATTGCACCATGAATGAGTTTTGATCCATCAGAAAATCTATTCCGTGCGAATTATAATGACAGAATGAATCAAACTTTTGTCGTGTTTTCCGAGATTACTTTTAAAAACTATAAATTTATTAGAATTTTCTGATTTTATTCATTATTCCGTTGGCATCACGATTCGGAAAGTAATATTTTTTGGCGTAAAAATATAATCAACTAGCGGTATTCTTTTTATAACTTAATTTAATTTTATCTTAATATTTTATTTATTTTTAAGTTAGTTTAATTTGTTTTTTAGTTTACCTTGTAAAATCTATAATTAATAATACAAACTAATTAACATTTAATATTACCGTCAAAGAAGAGACAGAGCAGTATCTAGATGGAAGGATGAAATCTACTAGCTGTTGCCCGCGACTTCGTCCGCGTCTTTGCTCTTATTGGTCGCAGCTTGATGTTATATAGCCTAAAGCCTTCCTCGATAAATGGACTATCCAACACAAAAAGACTTTTTTTAATTCAAATTATGGATAAAAAAAATAATTATAATACGACATGAAGGGCATGAAGGCACGTCTCCGAGCGAGTTTTAGGTTTTTTGTTTTAGAATCGTTTTTTTTTAGTAAATTTTTGTGATTCTTGTTTTGTATCTCTATTTATTTTCTAAATGTATCTTGATAATAAATCTGTCTAAATAAAATGACGTTATATCTAAAACTGTGTGATATTTTAGTGAATTTCTTTTCAATTGATCCAAATAGGTAAATATAGTATTTGAGTATAATGTAAAAAACATTTGGATAGTCTATTTATTTCAATAGTCACCAACATCATGATTTACATTTTAATTTATCGATACATAATCTCGCAATAAAAATTACTTACTTATATACAATGCATTTTTACCGTAAAGACATATAAAAACTAGGATAAATAATTCAAACTTACCGAAACCACCGAATACACAACTTGACCACAAATTCACTTCACCAAAAACGTCAGTGTTCAATTTAAAGTAATTTCAAAACTCGTGAAACTTCCGCACAAATCGGGATAAAAGGCAGCGTGCAAGCTTCGCTGTGACTCGCTCAACACTGAACGGCTTAGTCCCAGTGCAGTAATGACCAGTTTCAGTTGAGCCATGGACCGAAATACTTAGTTTGAAGGCTGTGGTATAGAGAAGGGGCCACAGAGGAGTGGTTAGTGACGTAATGTTAGTTTTTGGTGAATTTGCATTTGAGATACAGGGTTTAGCAATAAGTGGGATCATAATTGAGCTGAGTGAAGCGAAGCTCATTAGATAAGTATTTTAACATAGCAAACATTTCATAAATTAATCCCTAACTTGTACAAAACTACAAAGTAAATATTATATAAAATTATATTTTGTAGTTTGTGTTCGGGAAAATTGCTATTGGTGTAGGGTTTCAATCAATTTACTCTTCTCCCTGGGGCTTAATTACTTAGAAGAGCAAAGGGATTTAGAGATTCGTAAGGCACGGTACCTCGGTTGGTTAAGAGCGATAAATGGATTCCAGAGGTCATCATACTCCGGTTGGAAATTATACAAAGTTACACAAGAAATCTCGCAGCAATCTACAAAATAAACATAGCATAATACGCATCGTGATTAGGCACCTAGTATGTCAGTTTGACCTATTTGTGAGCAATAAGATAAATTATCGTTCCCGAGATCTAGATTTGAAGGCATTTTGAAGCACTAATATCCGGCTAAGAGCTGGATCGTTATCACAGCCACAGCGGTTTGAGCAGAGAGTTCACTTGAAAGCAGCAGATTTTATCGGGGACAACCGTAAATTATATTAAGTGGGTACCTCTTACGTTCCCTATCTATTTATTTTTGTCACTAAATAAAATTACTATCAATTGAAAATAAATTTCTCTCAAAAAATCATTGACGACTGTCGTTATTTTCTATAATCATCAATAAATTACTCGTTGAGCCCAAACAAGATGGGATTACCTTATGTAGTTTGGGGGTTGCTATGGTCACCTTCTGTCTCCATCATCCGATCAGCTCGGTGGTACCATAATATCGTATTGTCAGTATTGTCACCGAACTCAAGTATGCCAAATTTCAGCTTCATCGGACACCGGCAAGTGGTTACATAATAAGCGTTCTTAAAATTCGAATGTCGCTGATGTATAAAATTTTATTTGTAAATTAATTGTGTAGTGTATTTTATGTTATGTTATTTTAATTAATGTATGTAATATGTAATTTTAATTATTCATAATGGATCTTTGCTATGCGGAATAAATAAATATATAATAATAATAATAATAAAGACACGAGAAATTATTTAACGTTGCATACAATTTTACTACGATATTTAGTTTAAGTTAAAAATCGATATGGTGGCAGAATACAGACATTGACGTGTGCCTCTTTTAAAATTAACAATAAAAACAGTTGTATAATAATGTACGGAAGGCCATTTTGTTTCTCCCGCCAGTCATACACACACACTGACATATTTAATCGCTAAAATTTTTAGACCTTTAAATATATTTATGAAAATATCCTAAAATCATACTTATTTATATAAATATAAATAATATATTTATATAAATAAGTATGATTTTAGTGGCAGTCGGCGGGGCACATAGCACGTAGAACCGATGGCCATTGGGGCGGAAAGGTTCTCGAGTGGCGACCACGTACCGGAAGGCGTAGCGTGGGCAGGCCCCCCACACGGTGGACTGATGACCTGGTGAAGGTCGCGGGTGTCCGCTGGATGCGGGTGGCGCAGGACCGGTCATTGTGGAAGTCTTTGGGGGAGGCCTATGTCCAGCAATGGACGTCTTTCGGCATGATGATTATTTTATGGATTATTTTAAAATTATTTTGCAAATAAATGAGTATGAGTATGAGCATATACCTAATGACTTGTCTATGGTATAGACTTGCATTTTTATAAAAAAAAATGTTTAATACATACTTCATAACGGAACGTTTTGTCAGTCATTTAATTGACAGATTATAATGCTGTCTTAGTGAGGGTTCGAGACTTCACAATCACCTTTGAGTTTCTTTGCAGACGTATCTAGATTTCCTCATGATGTTTTTTCTTCACCAAAAAGCTAACGGTAAATATCAAACGGTATTCCTTACCTACATAAGTTAAGAAAAACTCATTGGTACGACTCGGGAATCGAACCTACGACCGCCACTTGACAGCCGCATGTTTAAACCACTAGGGTTCATTGCTTTATACAAGTAACTTCTAACCAAAAATAATAAGTAATGTCTTTCCAAAGAACGAGACATTACTTAAAATAATACCGCGAATATTTAATAACTTACCGTCAGAAGAGAACTTTTTGTCGAAACAAATATTCAAAGTAAAAATAAAGACTTTTTTAATTAACAATTTCTGTAACAAAAACTGTTAAGAGTAGGCAATCTATTTACAAATGTTATTAAGTTCTAAAAATGGTAGTTAGCTTGTCAATTATAATGTAAACCATCTTTTGTTTAGTACTTAATATGTAAAAAAGTGCACGTTGGAATAAGCAATAAATGAGTGTACTAAAGCCATTCGCCAACAAACTGTTCTCCTCCGCAGTTTGGCGAAGTTTTGTAGTAGTTTTTAAGTTTATCTCAAGTTAACAATAAATAAAAAAGAATTGGTGTCTAAATATAAAAAAAATACTACTTTAATTACGCCGAGTGTGAATTTTCGCTTGTAAAATATTACTTAATAAACCTTCTTTCTATGCACTAGGCTGCACCATCTCATCCCACTCCTCGGACTAATACTGGGACGCAACACGAGACCAAAAACGTTCTCAAGTGAAATAATTTCCCTCGTTAAATGTAATTGGATGTTCTGAATCCGCGGATATTAATTTTGTTTATGTCAGCTTTAAAAACTTGAAGGGCATTCCGTCATATGATGGTCGCGTTTTTATCATTGTGGATTTGTTTAATTTAATTTGATTGCTTTATAAGGTTGTTTATCACTTCTGAGGTTTGGAATTCTCTGCCGGCGTCTTTATTTTCGAGTTCATATAACCTAGACCGTTTTCAGGGACGAGTGAATAGGCATATTCTGGGTGAGCTCGCCTCATCGTTGGCCTCGTCTTTGCCCCCTGGCTAGATGCTGGCCAAGAGCAATCCCATTAAAAAAAAACTTCATGAAAAGATTAATTTTGTCACAGAAAAAAGTACTTACGTAGGTACAGAAGGGCCACTCACTACCTAACAGAACGTTTTGTCAGCTAGAAAACTCAAATCATACCTGTCCACTCTTTCGCATAGCACGTGCTTTTTCGTTTAGGGTTGTCACGTTTGCGTGTCATCGCCGGCCACGCGACGACGAATGCCACTGTTAATTACAATCAGAGGGCCTACTCCGAAGTTCGAAAATCGAACTTCGTCTCGTGCCGTCCCTTGCACTCTCGTGTTATACACTATATGACGGAAAGGGATGGCGCGATACGAAGTTCGATTTTCGAAGTTCGTAGTAGGCCCTCTGGTGAATTGTCACATCGGAGAGAGACGAAAACTGAAGCAGCATATGGATCACTATCTGTTATTTTTCGTCACGTGGTATCGAAATGTGATTCGCCTGCGCGCACTCATTTCAATGCAAAGTGAGTAACCGAATTATTCTCGCAGCATATTAGTTTCCGTTCACATACTATAACGAATTTCCTGTCAATTTTATGCCACAGTCATAAAACTAGGTGGTTAAGTAACCTATCTAGGGTACGTTGGATAAATCTGCCATTTTTAGTTGGTATGGAAAATGACATTTAAGCTTGAAATGCACATAGCGCGGCGCAGCGTCGTTGCGTGGCTGAGGCGGTTTCTCGATAAAGCGAACGCGGTCCGGGGGACGTCGCACCAAACAACCGGGCGGGATAGCGGAGCGGAGGCGGCGTGTGTGAAGCAGTAATCGACAGTCGACAGTTTCGGAAAAATGAAAAAAATCATAACCGCCTCCGTCCCGCACCGCGCCGCGCTCGCTCTGAATGCAAGCTTTAGATCTACTTAACGCACGCTCCAATACGTTACCACTCTGGACTTCCACTTAACATGACTGTGGTGGTGTGAAAATTGCTGGTCTAGGATTCGAATCACGGTCAGGGCATTTATTTGCGTGACGAGCACGAAAAATTCTTCCTGAGTCTTGTTTTCTGTGTATAACTTCTTGCTTTAGATGGATTTATTAGCGAATATAAATTGTTTTTAAGATGCTAATGGCCCTACAATACTAAGGCCCATGCTCAGGTAATACCCGCTCCATTCCGTCCTTTCACTCAAACAAAGTCCTACAGTCAAGAGCCATCCATACTACTGTTTGAGTGGCGGACCAACTGACAGTCACATAGGTTTATCGTCCAACTAGCGACCCGCCCCAGCTTCGCACGGGTGAAATTATGATACTAAATACACTACAGAATGTCCTTATATACAACCCGACCTGTACCACGTCAATCGCTACGTCCCTGCATTTTAACCCTTTCTGTACGGGGACTTGAACGCCTAGCACCGCCTCAATACGGGCATGTTTTTGCGAGAGTCGGCGGTTAGACATATTTTTACTTACGTGTATTTTCTGAAATATAACAGCTATGAGCTTGAAATTTTATACACACATTAAAAACATTATGCACGTTTGATAATTACTCACTTATCGCACTTATAATCACTAATACTATATATTTCACGCGTAATATCTCACACTAAAACAAAATAAAATTTTAAATTACTACAAGTGATTTTAACTATTGTTAGTTTTGTAAATATTAGTTTATGATATTTTGAATAGAACAAGGCCTTTAAATGATAATAAATATAATAATTCTTTAAATCACGAAATTTACGACCATAACACTTGCAACTGGCTCCACTACTAAAACTCGATGATATATGAAACAAAACAATTTGCCGCCATATTGAGTTACTTTTTCTGCACTTGTGGAGTACGGGTGTCAACCCCAGTTGACAGAAAACTGCGGGATTTTTAAATAAGTATTTATTTCAACGCCATCTACTGAAATGTCCTGGCATTTTTTTCTTCGTATCTATACTAATGCTACTACTAAATATTATCGTTATTACCAAGACATAAGGTCTAAGTTTGTTGAAAAAAAATCTCAAACTTCGTCCTTGTTTCGATCAAGTATATAGTTGACACCCGTACTACAGTGATGTTGCCTAATTGGCAACTCTGGTTGTCACCCATACAGAAAGGGTTAAATCTGTAAAATATTTACTTAAATTACATGCTGTAAAGGGATTGACTAAAATGCACAATGTATTTAAAGGTACTACTAGAGAACTGTGGAAAAGGATTAATGTTGTATTGCTTAAAATTACTTCGTAAATAAGCCATTATTTCTCGTAAAATGTAAAGGATAAAAAATTGCTATTGTGGGTATCCCTGAGAGATAGACTTAACCGATCGCGAACTTTTTTGTAGACATTATTAAGGTGTACAATACTGTATTTTGATCTCTCCCGTAGGGTTCTGCCAGCGCTTGCAATGTATTTATTTACGACATCACATTAGAAACCTCTAAAATTATCGTGTTTCCCTACTTTATTATGCATGTATTAAACATACAAACCTTGCTCTTGAATCATTCCATCTATTAAAAAAACTGCATCGAAATCTGTTGCGTAGTTTTAAAGGTTTAAGCATACATAGGGACAGACCGCAGAAAGCGGCTTTGTTTTATACTATGTAGTGATGTAGTGATGATGTCAACAATTCTTTAACCAATATTTGAAATAGACCTTTAGGGTGAAGATATCATATATATTATTATCATCATCATCATCGTTTCGAAGAACGTCTGATGGATCTAGGCCGCCCCCAAAGAGTGCCACAAAAAGTAAACAAAATAGAATCCGTGTCTTGGTTTGAAGTACGTAATGTCATTACGCTTAAGTAATACCCAAAGTTTGCAAAGCTTTTTACTGACGGTCCAACTTTTAAGCTTTTAAGAATTCGCAGCTCTGACGATTAAGTTCAGTTTTAATTTAAAGAATACTTTGGGTGTGGAACTATGACTCGTAATATACTGTTTTGCGTTGCCTTAATTTGCTTCAAATATCTGAGCCCATACCCACCTGAAATCGATTTAAAATTGATTGATTGTTTGATTGACCTACCGAATCCTACACCGGAGACGACGATGGACCGGGGCCACGCCGTTTCGTCGCCTAAATAGATATTTTATAAGCTTAAGTTTCATGGCGCATTGGGTTAACTGTAAGGCCATGTAAACATTTGTAAGAAATAAATAAATATATAAATAATTTGGGTCTGGAAAGACGTTCTTGTTTCCGCGCACGCGTAATAAAACTACTAATTAATTAAAAACCTAAAAAACCCGACTTCGTTTCTGTGTAATTTGGAATTTGGCACCAATTTTTTTTTGTTTTGATATACCCTGTGTCACTCACAGTAAATACGAATCTAACGACACCTCTCAAGCTAAAATAGGCTTCAGGCTTCAGAGCGTGCCAAACAATTATACATAACATATAAGTACATACATACTCTCGAAAAACATAGGCCTCGTTCTGGCGCAGTCGGGTAAAAATAGGTACCTGAACAATTCTAAAGATCAAATCAGTATCTAATTCATAACTCTGATTACAAAACTTTATATAACTACATATGGATAAAACAAAAAACGTAACTAAGAACTAAAACTAATCAAAATAAATTAAAGCTATAATAAGGGGTCGCCCCGAGGCATGGTTCCGAAGATGCTGGCAGCATTTCCTCGCTGAATTGCAATACTGGTGCGTTGAGCGAGGAAACTGCCAGCTCTACGGTCTCCGGTGGTGTCAGCCAGCCTTTTAGACAACTCTTTGAAGAGTTCTTGGGCAATGGGACCCCACGGACCGAGGGTCTCGACACCGAACGGTACAAAACAGTATTCGGCGCCTAGACCCCTATACTTGTTCGTTTTTGACTTTTCGGCCGCCGCCGCAGCCGAACCAGCTCTGATGGATGTTCCGTGAAGATGGGAAGGGGCCAATGTGTCGACACAGGTGGCGTCCCACAAAAGCACCCTACCCATCATCCACGGAACTAATGACATCCCATCCGGTCTCCTGCCATCGTCCCTGAGAATGCCGGGTGGCTCCAAGAGAACCGGCACATTGACGCTGGCAAGAGAGCGGCGTAGGATGTCATTGAGAGCGGCGTGTCTGGAGAAGCGGCCCGCGCTCTTTTGGCACGATAGTCCGTGATGCCTCAGTGCATCAACCTCAATGCCGCAAGGGCATGTGTGTGGAGCACATACCCGGACTCCAAGCCGCAGACAGGTAGCTATGCGCAGGGTGTGGGGCTCCAGAAAGGTCCCGGTATGAACAGATGGGAAGGCATGTAACCAGGACCCGGCCTCTTTAGTCCCCGCCGCCAAGATTCTGGCGCGATCGGAACCCGTGCTGCAGTTTAAGAGAGAGTCAAAACTAAGTTTGGAAAGGGTATCGTCCCAGGCCCTTTGAGATTTTAAATTTTGGGGGGAAATCCTTACCCGGGCAGGCATTGGACCAGGCGTTTTTGGCGTCCGTCAAGCCGGTAATCTCATAGTTTACAGGGAGAGCCCTAAGGATTTTACCTATTTATTCATAACCGATTTCAGTGATTTTCAGTAAAGCGCGATTTGACAAGGTCCAAATTTGGTCTACAGCGTTAGAAACTACGAACGTGAAAAATGCAATTAACATTTCACTTTTTTTCATAACCCCCGATGCAAAATTGTTATTTACCGCCTGATTTGCCTATCATAGAACTGCAACACTTTTACTCTAATCTTCAAGATATAGTTTTAAATGCCAAGGTTGGTGATAAATTCATTTTAATAGGTGACTTCAACACTCCCAATATCACATGGTTCCGACCTGCCAACTTGAATCATTTCGTTCCACGTGACCCTTTAGACTGCAAATCCAGGCTGCTCTTCAATACCCTATCTTTATGTGATCTTTCACAACATAATAACGTACCCAATCATAATAACCGTTTCTTAGATCTAGTTTTGTCCAATATTGATTGCATTGCAGTCTATGGTGCCGAGCCGTTGAGTAGGCTGGATGTGCATCACCCCTCAATCGTTATAGACGTCCCACTCACTAAACCGGGCAGGGCTATGAAAATATGTAGTGGAACACGTCTTAATTTCAACAAATGTAATTTTGATAAGATACAATCTGAATTGAAATCAACTGATTGGTCATCGCTACTGTGCTCACCGGACATTGATGATTGTGTTGCGGTGTTTTATGACACATTAAACGGAATTATAAAAAAACATACGCCCACACAGAAATTAAACAAAAGTAACAATTATCCATTGTGGTATAGTGAAGCTTTAAAGCGTAGTCTCAAGGAGAAACATAAGTATCATAAACTATTTAAGAAATTCGGAAACCCCCGAGACTATGACACTTTTTCACTGTTGCGCACTAGGTGCAAAAATTTAACCGTACAATGCCACAAATTATTTTTATCCTCGATTGAAGATTCTCTTAAACACGACATAAAATCATTCCGGCGTTACATAAAGTCCAAAAAAATATCTGCTTCCATTCCTCAAACCATGACATACGGCCAGCGCTCGTCCTCGGATAGTCAAGGTGTATGTAATCTCTTTTCTGAGTATTTTGGATCAGTCTTTGGACACCATGGTCTGCCTGATGTTTCTAACCACGCTGCGGAATGCAGTAACAGGGCCTCCATTTCTAGTGTGGAGGTTAGTCGTTTGGATCTAGTGGAGAAAATTAAATCTCTAGACATTAATAAGGGGGCAGGTCCAGACGGTATTCCTGCCTCTTTCGTCAGGGAATGCTGTGAAGAACTTAGCTTTCCTCTATGCCTGCTCTTCAACAAGTCTCTTGGCACCGGGGTATTTCCAGCGTTGTGGAAAGTTGCATATATTGTTCCGATATACAAATCAGGCAATAAATCGTGCGTTGAAAACTACAGACCTATAAGCATTGTTTCCTGTATTGCCAAGCTGTTCGAATCCACAGTGCATACTTTTCTTTATAATCATGTGAAACCATATTTGTCTGATAAGCAGCATGGCTTTGTTAGCAATAGGTCCACAGTTTCCAATCTACTCGAATACAAGCACTATCTATGCAATGTCTTCGCCTCACAGGGTCAAGTTGATGCCGTGTACACTGATTTCTCTAAGGCGTTCGATAAGGTTGACCATTTTATCCTTTGTCACAAAATTAAAGTCCAATATGGAATACACGGTAACCTCTTTCGCTGGGTTCAATCCTACCTTCTTAATAGAAGTCAGCTAGTGGCCATCAATGGATACACTTCTCCGGAACTTATTATAACGTCAGGCGTTCCTCAGGGATCCCACCTCGGCCCACTGTTGTTTGTGCTGTTTATTAACGATCTAGTTGACCGTTTATCTTGTCCCTGCTTGCTATACGCTGATGATCTTAAGGTTTTTAACACTGTAACCAATATTAATGATTGCTTATTGTTGCAGAATGATCTGAGACATATATCTGAATGGTGTTCCCTCAACCATATGTATCTTAACGTTGTCAAATGCCACGTTATATCTTTCTCAAATAAAAAGAATAAACTCGTATATAATTATGATTTAAAGGGTCAGGCTCTTGATAGGAAATCTGTTGTTAGGGACCTTGGGATCCTCTTTGATGATCAGCTTAGCTTTCGACCTCACTACGAATACTTGGTTGGCAGAGGCAGACAATTACTGGGCTTTATCTTTCGAACTACCAAGGGTTTTAAAAAACCTAATAGTTTACTAACACTATTCTTTAGTTTAGTCAGAAGTGTCCTTGAGTATGGTTCCCCGATCTGGACTCCACACTATTCTGTACACACCAATAATATAGAGGGTGTACAGAAATATTTTTTAAAGGTTCTTGCTTACAGGTTCAACCTTGGTCGCACGTATAAGTCATACCTTAGTAGACTTAAAAAATTTGGAATTCCCACACTGGAAGCCCGTCGCAAAATGTGCGACCTTCTATACTTACATAAAATTATACATTCCAAAATAGATTCAGCTGCTCTGTTGTCAACTCTAACTTTTAACACGCCTCGTTTTAGAGGTCGTACATGTAAAGTTTTTTCTCTGAAGGTGTACAAAAACAATACTTCCTTCTATAACCCAATCACCAGAATGTGCAGACAATATAATGACTTGGCTGTGGTCAATGTTCGTATCGACATATTTGATCCACGCATTACTAAATTCAGGAGGATCTTGGCGGTCATCCTCCTTTCTGCTCCCCCATCGTCCTCCCCGCCCCCCGTCCTCCCTCGTAAGTAACGCGTGATTTACGCTTAACGCCTAAACCTGAACCCTCTGTAGGTATATTTAATTTCGTTCCTAAAGGCCTATAATTCTCAAATTCACAGTTTATTAGTAGATAAAAATTTGCATATCCTCTGATCATGCTTATGTCACTTGTGTTAAATCGAAACGTAGATTGTAGATGCATCATTGGGTCGACTTGGCCAAAATAGATTAGGACAAAGCTGTTATAGAATGTTGAACATGTATGATCTTAATCTAAAACCCTGATCTGTGTTGGTCGATTTGACACTATGTTGTACACATAGGCAAATATGCGCTAATTTACTGATCAAGCTGTGTGCACTTAGTTTTGGATATCATGCTAGTTTATAAGCTACTGAACACGCGCGAGCTAACTGAACCATGTGTTGTATGATGTCTGTAAAGTGTACCTTCCTAATAAATAAATAAAATAAAAATAAAAAGAGAGGGGTGTTATAATTTTAACGTATCTGTCTATGTAACTGTGTGTGGTATCGTAGCTCCCAAACGGATGAACAGATTTTCGTTTAGTTTTCTTTTGTGTCATAGACAATTAATCCCGAGTGTGAATTAAATAATCCCGCGTGATCTTGACCATGTTTCATGAAAATCTGTTTAGAGGTTTTTGAGATATTGAGCTTTGAAATGAAAATGTCGGGGTCTTTCAACGTTTCTAAGTTAAAAAACCCCGACACGAAAAAAGGGACTCCATAAGAATCATAGGAATGTTCCTGACCCTTTGTTGACTTGTGGATGTGTAGTGTTAACAGCTAGAGTTAGGTATCTGCAATTACGGAGGTCCCTCCTACTAGTAGGATCTAGCCTAGGCATTACAGACAATTATCTTTTTTTGCCATTTGGTCTCTAATTGCAAACGCTTATTAATAAACTCGGGTTTATCTATTACAATATAAAATAACACATCCGGTGTTTTTGCTTCACAAAAAGGATATATTTCACTCGACAAATTGCCAGATTTTTACGATGATATCATTCGCAACCTCACCCGTTCCGCAAGGAAATAAATCATATTTTGACAGCTTGTAAATCTCATCTTACCCTCGTTTATATTATGTTTACCACGTGGAAAACGAGCGTACGGCCCGTCTGATGGTTTGGGTTTAGTGATGTTTGGCATAACATTATTTCGAAAGTTTTAATTGGTATGTTGACACCAATAAAAATAAATTACTCTTACATTACCAATAAATAAATCTCACGAAAATATTCAGAATATATAACGCTTCTACTTATTTTTGCTATTTTAAAGATTTTTAAATACATAAAGAACAATAAAGGGACGCTATTTGATCATACCAAAAGGCGTGACGTCACTTGTTCCTATTTCCTTACAAACTTCATTCTAACAGAGCGTTTTTGACGTTTCATTAAAAGTTGCTGATTTGACTATCAGTCAACATCCCTATTCCGTGACCCTAGTGAAAAAGGGTACAAGTGCAGTACAATTGTATAGGACTTGTACCCCTTTTCACTAGAGCCACAGAATTGTACCTAAATATAATTTACCCGTGTGGTGCCGGGTTACAATAGCACCACCCCTTTCTTTCCTTGGGTGTCGTAAGAGTCGACTATGGGAACCAGGTTGAAGTGTTGTGGGCGATGGGCTAGCAACCTGTCACTGCAATATCACATTTTCTTCACCTATAAACCTGCAATTGCTAAAAGTGGCACTGAAAATTAATTTTCATGTGGTCTGCCTACCCCTATTGGGAACATAGGCGTGAGTTTATGTATGTATGTATATTATTTCCCGTATTTTTTTTCTGGCACAATAGTTATGAAGCAAACCTATGCCTAAAGCTAGTCGTAATGGGCTTGGGGTCAATTCTCGGTCCGATCGAAATGCATGTCTATCGTGACATTGTATAGAATGGTAGAGTCACTTGTATGGAATCTCTAATAGAGATCTTCTCGATCGAACCCGAGAATTGGCCCCAAGGTAACTGTCCCCGCGTTCGACTTGTCAGTGTCACCAATACATTTCATTTGCTATCTTATGTATGTGCTCACCGAAGTATCGCCTGAATAAGCTCCAGGTCCTGTAAAATCGGTTCCTCAGGGGAGCAGTGGGCGCCCCCTGGTTTGTGAGTAATACTGATCTGCATAGGGACTTGGGGCTTGAAACAGTTAAGCAGTTTATAACATTGGCATCAAGGCGGTATTTCGATGCTGCGCCACACAACCCGAATCCCCTCATCAGGGCAGCAGAAGACTACATTCCGGTAGCAAACCCAAAAAGAGGGCGCCGTCGGCCTAAAGACGTATTACTTGACTCAGACGACGACCTCTTAAAGAAAATATAACTAAACCATGCCCCGCGCCCCCCGGAGACGATGCCGGGAGGCCCGGGAATTGAAGTTACAGACCCGACAGATGGCAGTGAGGTGGAGGAGGTGATTTCGCAGCTCTCCAGAGCAAGTGGAACCATCTCTTCCACCCCAAACGACAGACCGACAAATTACTTTAGACCTAACAATACTAACCAGACCGACGTCCTTCTCCCACCATACACAGGCAAACAAACTGACAGACAGACTTAAACCGTACTAATACAGGCACCTCGGTACCTGTAAAGCCGGTTCAAATCCTGCTCAGAGCACTAAATTTGTCTTTTTTTTTCAAACATGCAATGAAATATTGGTGTTTTGTTCCTTATAATAGGCTGCGAAGTATGACGTTTCAGGTGCGGCTAGGATAAAGGTCGTTAATGGAATTTCATACAAATCTTGCAGGCTTAGGCCGGTAAAGTCCTCTTTTTTAATTTCCATTCCACATAAATTTGTGGCACAGGCATCATGACATTCTGCCACTATGCGTATTAAAAATAAAACTTTGTTGTTTATTTCATTGTATGTTTGAGAAAAGCACTATCCATACCTCGGCGGGAAATATGGGGTTGCCCGCCTCAGACCTATCAAGCCTCGCTTCGCTCGGCCTTATATATGTCTTCGGCCGGCAACCCCTTTCGTCCCGGCCTCTGTAGTAATGTACTATTATTTCTTTGTTTTACAACCCTTGTATCGTAATGTGCTATTCCTTCAATTTGCCATATTATGAAGTGACAGACACTGATATAAAGCGATATTATTAAAAAACAACAAAAAATGTTACTTTCATACTGATTGGATATAATAATTTTATAACTTTCCTTAAATATTGCTCATAATAATAATAATAACCGTTTATTTCGGATAACTAAGATCCATAGGTGCCACACAATAATACAAAAATAATATAAAATTAAACTTAAAACTACGAGTAATTTAAAATAACAAACTACCTACTTATCGCATGTCACAAAACCCCTGTGACCCTGGACCCAACATTTTTGAATGTGACAGTCACTCACTCTGTCCGCTATCACTCTCAAAATACTGTTGCTAAACTCGCCTCATTATTTTTACTTCGAATTTTGCACAATTACTGGAAAGAATCGTATACGCTGCTTTTGCGGTTACTTTAAATATCTCTTATTTATTAACTTTCTGTAAAGTAAAAGCAACTTAGTGCTGCATGAAATACAGTTTGTTTTCGTAATCAAATTATAGGAGGTTTATAATATAATGAAAGGTAAATGTCGCTTAATGAGAATATGTAACGAAGTAACGATACGCAAATCGTTCCGAACAGAAAATAACGCGTCTTCAGGCGAAGGGGTGGGCAAGCTCTTTCCATACAAACTTTGTGCAAGTTTTTCTTCGTTTGTGTTTGCACACCAGTTACTATTTTTGGTCCTTATTTTTAATTTTTTTTAGCTATGTCTTGATGTTTTTCTTTTTTAATTTTAATTATTTTTTGTATTTTTTTTTTAATAATGCAAAATTTCAAAATCAAGTTTTGCGTATATCCAATATGTACCAATAAAAAATAAAATTAAATGCTGAAGTGCCAACACTAACGCAAAAAACTTGCACAACCTTTGTATGGAGAATGGCTTGCCTTACCCTGCGCCTTCAGCCTTTCATTATTTGTCATTTTTTTTTATATTATTGGATATTAATAATACCCTACACCACGCATATTTTTCCTACTCTATACATACGTTTGGAGTTGGAGTGGGTAGTTGTACATTAATTGATTCAAAAATTTTGGTAACGCGTCTAATAATTTACGTTTCCATAAAACATATCAACACTATCAGCCCAGCATGATCTTAAGTATAGTTACAATGTTACAAATTACAATTTACATGTCACAATTTATTTTCAAATTTCATCGCTTCTGTCCTTTGGGGTCACAATAAAATAATAATACGACAAGTCAAGTCAATAAAATTGTTCAGTGATGAAGCAGATATTCTAAATGAACAAATAAATAATAAAACCCAAGTACAGTCGGCAGAAGTAGACTCTTCACTCTACTTATGCGGATTTTCTAATTACAAATATTCAGGTTATTGGTCTCACGAAATAAAAGTTTACAAAGTCTCTTATACAATACAAGTTTTTTTTAACAGCGAGATGCAGAAATCCGCTTGGAGGGATCAGCGACATCTAGCGTTAGATTGGTACACTATGTACGTATTTATATATACAACAGTATTGGTTATACATGGCATAGACAGCTCAGTTTTACAAAATTCTTGCTATGACGTTAATTTTGAAGCAAACAATGTGCTCACAAATATTCAACTCTATTTTGAATAAGTTTGGGTGCATAATATTGTATAGATTTATTTTACCACTCTGAAGAGTACAGATATATTTGATGGGAACTCTACAGAACCCATTGTTAAACGTAAAATTGTTCCTTAAAATCTGATTGTAGGGAAAGTTTAAAAGGTTATAGGATGACAGCTGCTGCCGCCATACTTAATATTGATCGACTTGAAACCGTAACGTGGTGCATTCTGAAGCCCCAGAAGGCTTTGAATCAAAATTTGGAAATATTGGTTGTAGGGAGCTGGCTAAACTCTCTTATTAACTGAACTGAAACGGAGATACATAATAATAATAATAAACCGTTTATTCGTGACCAAAACAATATAACATTATAAATAATACAACTTAAATGTATTGTCACGAAACGGTCCCATCTCAGCAAAATGCGGGCATTGCTGCCAGCGCTGGTCTTCCGATGGGACCGTCGAGTGAAATCACAGCGAGCAATAGGTTGGTTTTGCACCAAAAAAAAGAAGAAAAATATCTATATTAATAACTTCGTGCAGGGGTACGGTAGACCCGAACCAGAACTGTCTCAAATTGAAGAACGTATAAAAATAACGATTTCGCGTTGAACATATGTATCCGCAAAATTCGGATTGTCGCGTATTTTGCATTAAAAAGTGTTAATTTTATGACAAAAGGTCGGCCATATTAAATTCGTTGGTTGACAGCGTCGGGTTGGGTACGTTCGGAAATTGTAAACTATGTTTGCGTCCGGTGTGTTGGCCAGGTTGGGCTGCGTTCTGGGTGATGGGCCATCATCGCCCATTGTGTGGATTCGGCTAGCCGCGTCTGCAGCGTTTTGTTTTTGTAGTTTTCAAGCGTTCTATGCACCTATCAACCTAGCTAGCACGATAACTTATACCGTCACGTTATATGGGCGAAATGTATTAAAACGTCACATAAAACGTAACGGTATAATCTATCGTGCTAGCTAGGCTGACTGTCACAACAACCGCCTTCAAAGCGAATGTATGGGGCCTGTTACATGGTTATTATTATCACGTGATACATTCATATCACGATACGTATCACGTGAATATTAAAGCGGTAAATTGCGGTATGTGAGAGGTACGCGAGCACACATAACATGCTATACAACGCAGATAAGTCGGAGTTCATGCTCATGGAGGCCGCCAATACACCGACTCATGTACCACAGTTATTTTTAAATGGTGTACCGCTGCGACAAGTGCACGAGGTCAAATATCTTGGCCACATTCTGCGGTTCAACATGAAGAACAACGAGGATATACAGAGACAAAGGAGAGCTATCGCAGTGCGCGCGAATATGCTGGCCAGGAGATTCGTTAAATGCAGCAATGGCGTCAAGAGGCAGCTATTCCTGAGTTTCTGTACCAGCGTGTACACCGTAGAATTGTGGTCAAACTATACCTGCTCTGCTGCCAGAGACATGCGCGTGCAGTACAACGACGCGTAGCGCGCTATGTTCCGACTGCCGCGCTGGTGCAGCGCGAGCGCCATGTTCGCGGAGGGCCGCGCGCCGGGCTGGGACGCGCTGTTGCGAGCCAGGAGCGCCAATGCCAGGAAGGCAATAAATACATCTACGAATAAGCTCCTGTCAGCGGTGAGAGAGTGGGACGCCAGCCCGCTACACGAACGATGGAGGAGCTACCACAAGCCGGTTAAACGGGGTCGGGGTAACCCATGATCTGGCTTAATTTTAATTTTAATAAATTTTAGTGTTAGTGTAGTATTATTATTATTGTTTTTATTTTATCTTATTGTATAACATATGGACATGTTCTGGAATAAATTGATTTCATTTCATTCATTTCAAAGCAGAATCCATACAAATTTGAAAACTGCGATAATATTGACACCCCAGTATTGTGATAATATTAATCGTGTAAAGGACACCACTTGAATGTTTGCTGAGTCTGTCCGCCATCTTAAAACTGCTTCTCTATTTTGTTGTGACAAACTACTAGGTGGCTTTTAAACGTCTAGCAAAATTCTATACCTATCTCGCTCTATCTTATAACTTAGTGGTACTGGGGGTCTACTCTGAAATTCGAAATCCGAACTTCGTATGGTGCCATCCCTTTTACTCATATAGTCTATGACAGGAGAGTGAAAGGGACGGCACCATACGAAGTTAGGATTTTGAATTTCGGAGTAGACCTCCAGCTCATGCCGTTCGCCGCGCTCGGTCGTAAGAGGCGCTACCGCGAACCGAAAACGAAGTATCTGCCTCTCTCTCGCACATGTATATTCGAACGACAGAGAGGAAGATAGTTCGTTTTTGGTTCGCGGTAGGCCCTCAGGCGTCAACTTCAAAACGAATAGGGTATTTTACTATATGAGAAATAAATTTCAAAATGTAAGAAAAACCGGCCAAGTGCGTCGGACTCGCGCACTGAGGGTTCCGTACAACTAAAAAACAAATGTGATTTATCAATATATTTATATTTTTGGTGAAATATACTTCATAATAAACATTATCACCTAATTTCAAGTTCATAAGTCGATGGGAAGTTAAAAAATTATATGTGTGACAGACAACACACGGAATGTTCTTTTACTTTCTTCGACCGTCCGCCGCGCTCGGACTAAAGTGCTACCAACCGAAAACTAAATATATATGCCTCTCTGTCGCACTTGCATATTCGAGCGCGGAGAGGGAAATACTTCGTTTTCAGATCGCGGTAGGCCCTCTGGTCTGACGGCTCCTATCCCTGGATGGTGCGCGTATCGAAATGTGAAATACCTTTGGCAAAACGGAACAAGTTGTTAAATAGCCTCCATTAATTGGAGAAAATATTACCAACTGTTATTATTATCACGCGAAACACTGAATATTGAAGCAACATCCATAGGGGCCTGTTACATGGTTATTATTATCACGCGATATACTCATATCACGATCCGTATCACGTGCAATGAATATTGAAGAAAAATCCATACGATTTTATAACCCACGATAATATTGACACACCAGTATTGTGATAATATTAAGCGTTTAACAGACCCCATACAATTTTAAAAATCGCGATAATATTGACACATAATATTGAGTGTAAAGGGCCCCACTTAATAGAATTTGGCGGAGAATAGAGAGCTGCTACCGTGAAACGAAAACGAACGAACATCGAGTATTTCCCTCTGTGTCGCTCGATTTTGCAAGTTCGACAGGGAGGGAGATACACGAACCAGGGCTCGGAAACCGGTATTCTGTCTTTACAAAAATACCGGTATTTTTTTAATTCTTATCGTTCTTTCGTCTACTATTTCATGTTTAATCAGGCAATTTAACAATATGAAGTAATAACGCAAATACATTATTGAGTCCTACATAAAGAGCATAAACTAATTAAAAATATTTGGCTATTTCATTAACCGGTTCCGAGCCCTGACACGAACTTCATTTGTTTTCGTTCGCGTTAGCAGCTCTGACTTACCAAAAATACTGACTGGCACATCAATATTTAACAACTGCACATCTGAACTGAATTTTAATGAACGATTAGTATTTTAGCTATACAAATCAGTACTGATTACGGTGTCAAATTTTTTATGTGCCTTTAAATACTACCCTTATAAAAATGCTTAGGATTAACTTGCAAAGATACTAGCCTTTGCCCGTGACGTCGTCAGCGTAATCTTTTACTCCCTATTCCATATGTTAATCCAGACTACAGACTATATTTCTATACGAAGTTTCATCATAATCCGTTGTTGTAATATTTTTATTTTATACATTTTTGTACACTATTTCTTTCGTCACTTGCATAACTGTCACGAATAAATGTTTATTTTATTTCTTTCTTATTTATTTCACCCGAGCGAAGCCGGGCTTTCATCTAGTATATTTATATTAAAGTAAAAACTGTCAATTAAAATTTAAACAGGCAGAATGAGAAAAAAGAACAAAACAAAGGCTAACCATATAAAAAGAATATAAAATTCTTCAAAGGTGCCGCCTTTTACACGATGATCACTATCACGCGATACACTCATATCACGATACATATCACGCAAGGATTGACAAATATTGAAGCAAAATCGTATCCAATTTTGAATACCGCGGTAATATTGACATCCCATTATTGTGATAATATTAATCGTGTAAAGGGCCCGATTAAAGTATCTTTGAACGCAGCCAATTCATGCCTGCACTATCTTTTGCATCACAACTTAAGGGTTGTTTGTTTCAAACAGTCCATTAATCGTTGACTATATGGTAAGTTTCTATGTAATGACAGCAGGCTGGGGCCATATTTTACACCCCTACCCCTTACATATACTGTAACAAGACTTACCTTCCAGCTACTTTCTAATGTAGTCATTAAAACAAAATTGTTGACTAAAATTCAAAACTAAATAGAATCCAAGCACTATTACTCATCACGCAGAAAATATCGTCCAACCTCAGAATGTTTACCGAGCTACATGTGCCGCTGACTGTACAACTGAATTGATTGAATGAAAATAAATACGGACGTCTTATCACGTCCCTGCAGACGTTATCAGAAGGAATATTGGACGCGACGGAAATAAACGATCACTTCTGTACCGTGCTGAAAAATATTACAGTTAACAGTAAACACGTGCAATATTTCACCTTCAATTTATGTTTTGTATACCTACTTAATTTCTTCCCACGACTTTCTTCATATTCAAGAGGTTGCATAAGGTTGAACTAAATGTTATTTTTCATACTAAAAATTACAGGTCTATAAATCTGGAGATAGATATAGGGTTATGCAATAAAGTCAATCTTCATAGCTCGCATACAATGCGAACCATGTCGGCAGCGTGCCAAGCTTGCATGCATGCATCGCATGTTCCAGATGTGGCAGTTATGGGGTTGATATCGTTATTAAGGAGGGTAAGAAACAATTAAATATGCCGATAACGTTGAACATTGAAGTTTTGGTGCCATAAAGAGCGGGACCTGCATGCATAACCCCAGAAAATGCATGGTTAAAATTTGTCGGGTCAGTTCCTCGTTCGCATCCTGTATATTGTGTTTGAAATATTTTTAAGAATTCCTGATCAATTCAAATTATATAAAAACATTATAAAAATTAATTTAATTATTACCTTAGCATTGACACGCAAACACGACAACCCTTATTAGACGAAAGAGGAAGTGCTATGCGGTAGCCATGCCTTTAGTTTGCTACAAACATGGATTTCGTTATGTATATGTATGCATGGGCAACTTGATTAACCGGGCAGTATGAATAATCCGTTCCAAGTGATAAAAATACTTTGGCTGGCCCATATTATATATTATGTATTCCACGTAATAAATTAAGGTTTGAGATAGCTTGAATTTAGAGTATGAATAATTCCCTACTTCTAGCTGGGCAATGTGACATTACATTATGTCATAGGTGGGTTAGGTAAGGGTCAAATTGCGTCCCTCAGAGCAGAAATAAGCAACCGCGTCCTAACCCGCTGTCGATAGGCTGTCAATTTTCACCAATTTGACACAATTATTTTGCCCAAGATTGTGTAATCACTAGTCATTTACATACTGACCGGGCAAAGTCATTCAACTTACAACTTACAATATGCCAGTAATACATATCACCATATCGTTGTAAAATTTTAGTCACACATAATATAGGTGGGTACAGTTAGTCATAATCATTAAACATTCACCTAACTAGCTCCGTCATGCATTTTTGTACCTACTTAAAACAGATTTGCAGGTAAAAAAATCAATCTCAAAGTTGAAATTTTATTCGATTAATGAATTGATGATTCATACACTTTTAATCATTGCCCATTTGATGCGAGGATTATGTATACTGACTGGTCATTATGAATAATGACCGCACTTATCAAGTTGCCCATAAATATAAAATTATAGTGTTCCGTATCAAAAAAAAAAATATATAAAAAAATTGTCCCCTAATATTTATTTATTTATTTAAAATACTATGTTTTTGCTTTTTTTTTTGCTTTTGTGGTTGTCGAGTTCTCTTCTAGTCGTAAGGTCGCCAGAGCTTCCGAGGACGCACTTAGTTTGATGTGGGATCTTTTGTTAACCTGTCGACACAACGAATCTACAAATAAAAAAAAAAGTCATATATAGCATTTTCTCATTTACAGTTGTAAAAGTAACCTTGAGTAAATGGATTACTTAGCTTTCCACCGGAAGGAAGCTGACAATAGCTTTTAATGTTGCACCCTGAACTATGACAAAGCTGCATTCGTACAATTGGGTGGTAAATTAATTGAAACAGGTCAGATTCAATAACCAAAAAGTTCGGCTAAGTAAGTTGAAGGGTTCCGTAGCGTATGTGTCATTGTATCGTCGTCAACATCATCGTCAGCCTATAAACGTCCCACTTTATTTAATTATTTAATCGTATGGCATTTATTTACGAACCGTGAGATCTTCGAGAAGACAAGTACGGTTGCCAGTTTTTGTTGTACTTTGAGCATCACGCATCACGTGTAGGGTAAGAGATGATTCACAGTAGACCGTTCCGTGTCCGGGCCGGCCCGTTTTCTATGACAGCAAGCGCAACGGCCGGCGCATTTCTCTAGAAGAAAACGGGCCGGCCCGGACACGGAACGGCCTACTGTGAATCATCTTTAACGGTGGGTACTTCCTACGGACGTGGTGCAACTTCGACCCGATACGATAAATAAGTTAGTAATTTTTGATGGTTATGCAAGTGTCTACTATATGAACAAGGTAAGTTAAAATTGTTGTTTGTATTATTTTGGAATAAGACGTGTAGAAAGGAGACAGATGATCGATATAATTTGGTAAAAAATGACGAAGTTATGTCTTATAGCAAATTCGTTGTTTTTCTGCGTCGCCTCCACGTAATATATTTTTCGTTGTAGTTCTCAAACTTTAAGTTTGTAATATAAAGTTTTGTGGCAGCCGATTTTCTTTTGTACAATGACTTGGCAATTTTGAAAGAAGTCACAAATACAAGCTTGAAAAAAAGAAAGAGGCCAAATAATTGAAAATGAGATCGTGCTTTAGCGATAAGACTTTTTTTGTCACACGACGGTGGCAAACAAGCGTACGGCTCGCCTGATAGTAAACTGTCACCGCAGGACGCCTGTACTCAGGGGTGTCACATGCGCATTGCCGACCCTTTAAAAATGTATACACTCCTTCCTTGAAGAATCCTATACCTACTGTAGTCCACATGCTGAGTGCGTGTAGTAGACTGCCGTTGGTTACCACAGCTTATATCTCACTATGCTGTGTTTCTGAGGAACAGATTTGTATTTTTATTAAGGTGAGCAATAAAGACCATTTACTATTGTAATGCAAGATTTTTTGGGTCATAAAAATATTCTACTTACTTCTAGTCAGAATACGATAACAATAGTTAATTCCTTAAACAGATGTCTATTTTTAGTATACATATCCTGAATACATATCATTTATAAACAGAAATCAAAATAACTCTATTAGCTACTTTACGGAGAACATTTTTCCTTTGTTTCCAAATGGTTCTTTTTCTGTGTAATTGAGAGAAAATCTGTTCTAATTCATTTCCTAAGAGGTTTAGATCAATCAAACGGCAATGCTCTCAAAGTACAATCACGTCTATAAATAATTAATATATTTTCGAACTTATGTCCAAGGAATAAGGCTCTTTGTCCTATGGTTTACAGTGAAAAGAGAACAGATGACTTTGCTATACTTAGGGAACGCTTAAGTATAAATTGTATCTTATTGTAGACGTTAGATGAATCCTCTTTTAAGAGGAAAAACCATTTATCAATATCAGGATATATATAAAAGTCTTTTTTTAATTCTACGTGACGTTGGCAAACAAGCATACGGCCTGGTTTTCTACTTATCTGTGATAGTTTTCTTTTCAAATTCATTATAGTTGGCGTTTAGTTTAGTTGTTTTACTCTTTTTGACATTATATCTTAAAAAACCAAACACATATTTTGGCCAGGGACGTCCCCAAAAACCTCGACAAATTACTCAATATGAAACGGTAATATTAAATTCGCTTCGCAACGAATGAATCATCTTTTGACAGCTCACGATATATTATCCTTTTGGTGTTCAAATACGTTTAGGATGGGCACAATAGGAACATGTTTGTAGTACCAGGTTCGGGATACGAAGGTAGGTGGGAGTAGATAGTTAGACGTATCTGTACATATGTAACTATCTATTAGGCACTTCAGGGTATGTCCCTAAAATGTAAAGTAAAGTAAAGTTTATTTGCAAGAATATGTACATAAGATGTTAACATTATATTATGAGTCGCAGTATTCAGCCTTAAACGGCATGCAAATATTAGCATAATACTCTATTAATAATTACAAATAAAAATATTGATGAACTAATGATATCAGGAAAACAATTTAAGGTTATAAATTAATTTAGTTGCGTGCAATGTCCAAAAATTCCTTTACGGAGTAAAAACAATGTTCATGGAGCCATTCCGTCAATTTTGTCCTAAATTCTATATTGCACAAAAGTTTAATTTCGTCTGGTAAGTTAATAGCATAGTAATGCAAAGTCAAAACAGACTTTAGTACGCGATGTCTTCCTGTTAAAGTACGTAGTCATAGGGTCACGCCAATCGTCAGTCATTACTGAGTAATATGCACTGCTTGTAAAAAAACCATTGTTTCTATACAAATTTGTGGAAAGCGCTCGTCGAAATAACCAATTAGCCCTCCCGGAACCTAAGCTCAATATGTACAAAAGTGGACCTTATTACCAATCAATCAAAATATACAACAAAATCCCTGACTTCATAAAAAACGAGTAAATGTATACTAGTTTCCGCAGTAAGCTTAAAGATTGGCTCATAAGTAAATCATATTACTCATATAAGGAATTTATGACAGACACCATTAAAAAGGAATAGGAAATTCAAGGACAAGTTGAAAAAGTTGTGGCTCTCCAATGACTTGTGATTAAATCGGATACTGTATGTATATGTATATATTATATAAGTAAGCATTCTTATTATGTATAATATATGTATTCATTATTTATTTTATTAGTCAGTATATGTACTAGTATTTATAGTATTAATTAGTTTGTAGTACATAGGCAGTAGCTGTGATAATTACGTACCTATTTGTACACGTGTTAGTTTGTCTATCTTTTGGTTCCTGTCTTCCACTCAATTGCTCAAAGGTTAACTGGAAGAGATCCCTAATAGGGATAAGTTCGCCTTTGTACCGATATAACTGAATTTGTATGTTCTTTTACCGGTGTTTTGTGTACAATAAAGTATTTACATACATACATACATAAATAGTTTAATTTATAAGTTCTAATAAATTGAGATAGAAATACATATTTATATATAATTTATCAAAAAATGTTGTTCAGGTATAGGTATTGACATTATTAATATTTTTGTATTGTGACCTACTTAATAATTATAGTTAAGTAAACTTTATAAAATTTAAAATGCATGTGCATGACCTACATAGGTAATTATTCATAAAATTTTGCAATACCCTATCAGGGTTGCACTGTTAATGAGTATAACATGTGTCATTGTAATAGTGCTAAGCAAAATAAATAAATAAATAAATATATTCTTCGGTTGTCACTTCAAGTCATCAGCATCACCCTGTGAAGTGCCTAATACAAACGCCAAGATTACGATGACTAATAGAAATGTTAAAATAAGCTATCATCATCATCAGCCGAAGGACGTCCACGGCTAGACAGGCCTCCCCCAAAGAGTGCCACAATGACCGGTCCTGCGCCACCCGCTTCCAGCGGACTCCCGCGACCTTTACCAGGTCATCAGTCTACCTTGTGGGGGGTCTGTCCACGCTTCCGGTACGCGTTCGCCACTCGAGATCTTTCTGCCCCTACAGCCATCGGTTCTGATCAATATGCCCCGCTCACTGCCACTAAATTTAGCGATTCGGAGGGCTTTATTGGTTACTTTGGTTCCGCTGCAGATAGTGACACTTCTGATGAGATCACGCAGAGTAACTCCCAGCATAGCCCTCTCCATTGCTCTTTGGGTGACTTTGAATGACTTGAAGCCCATACTAGGTGATCACGTTTCATTGCCTCTGTCATCACTGGCAACTCATGTTTCTGTATAATCTCCTTCGTTAATTAATAATAATAAAAAAATGAATAATGTAATCCATTCGAGATAATAATATTTATTCAACATAATTAATTCGTAATAACTATAATCTTCTGACATGTAATTTTATTATGAATAAATGAATAAATGAATATGAATATGAATATAAACAAACTGGTGCTTGGCTATCAGATTAAGCAGACACTAGCTAACATTAAAGTCCAACTCATCCATCATCCTCATCATCGTCCTAGCGTTATTCCCGATACAGTTGCATCCTGAAGGATGCCTGGGGTCCGCTACCTAACCCCAAGAATTGACGGATGCGCGTATGTGTTACGGAAGCGATTGCCATCTGACCTTCCAACCCAAGCGGGAAACTAGAGTCACAATACTAAAGTCCAACTCATCCACGGATTTTTAATATAAGCGACAATAATCTTGAAGACTAAGAAATTTTTCACTGAAGTCAAATTTGCTTAAATCTGATTGCTGAGTTGCTCCATCGGCTTTCTTAATCTTAGCGTTGATTTTAGGGAAGCTTTGTAGATCAACACTAAAATTATATACATCATATATTGTTGGATTACTAGTGTAAGTATACAAAGCGTCTTTGCCAGGTTTAGGCGGTTATGCGGTAAAGCGAACGCGGTCCGGGGCACGTCGCACCAAAAAACCGCGCGGTATTCGGTAGCGCGGTAGAGCGGAGGCGGCGTGTGTGACATGAAGCAGTAATCGACAGTCGACAGTTTCGGAATGATCGAAAATGCAAAACCGGCTCCTCCCCGCACCGCAAACTTCTAAAATCGAACTTCGTGTCGTGCAGTCCCTTTCAGTCTCGTGTTACACTATATAGTATACCGGGTGTACAATCCAAATGGGTCAGTATGGTGAAGTCGGAAACTATGATGATGTAACTTGAGCGCGACGCGCCAACAAACTGGTTACTGCAGTTTGGCGCATTTAGTGTAATGTGTTTTGAAATTGTTTATACGAATATGTATCAGTGAGGTGCTCTGCCGTAAATTAAACTAAATAATTAGGAAAACTGTGATAAAACTTCCTAAAACACAATCAAAACATCGTCCCTGCGACGTGCCATCCAATGAAGATCAAAACATCACTTTGGTGAGCGGATTTTGGAATTACTACGTTAATAAATAAATCCAAATAATGTCTGTTATATTTGAACTACACGCACACATAAACACTTAGAAATATCACCCATATTTTGAACAAAACAAAAATAGAATAAATAAGGGTAGCGGTCAGCTGTTCTGACATTTGAGTGATCGTGATCGAACTGTCAATGTGACATTGCACATTATTTCGTTCAGAAACTTCAGTTTTGGCACGTTCCTTAACACGCATCTGTTGCATTTAGATATTGTCAAAAATGTCTTTAATGGATAAGAAAAAGGAATCTACAAAGAAAATTAATTTAAGAGTTAGAAAGTTACCTACAAGTAATATGACGGCACAAAGTGATGAGGAAGGCACATCCGAACATTTAAAATACCTAAAAAAAAATAAGCGATGGTGACCAAATAATAAGCAAATTAAAACTTGAAAATTCACAATTAAAACAAAAATTAAAATTAACGTGTGACACTCATGAACAAGAAATGAAGCAGTACGCTGAATTTGCCAATGAAAATAAATTATTAAAACAACTTTTATCTAAAAAGGAACAACAGTGTGATAGCCTGGAGTCTAGACTCATCTCTAAAGACTCGTTTCGCTACACAAATCAAACCGTGGGCACACTCGATGTGGATGACATGGAAATATTGACACCATTAAAGCAAAAAATTGAAAAAAGAGAAAAAGAAAACCTTTGTCTACTTATGAGAATAGATGAGTTAGAAAATGAAAACCAGACCCTATGTGGCATCATTAAAACAAACAAGCCTTCTGCGCCCATTTTAGACCAACAAGTGACGTTAAATTGTGATAAGATTAAAGAACTTGAAGAAAAAACGAATGAATTCAGAAAAAGAATAAAATCTTTAACATATCGACTACGAACTATAATAAAGAGACATGCGAAATTAAAAAGGGAATATAGGGAATTAAAAAAAAATAACTTATCACTAAGTACCATCGAACAGTCGATAAATAAAAATATAAATATACTGAAAGGCCTAGTCGAGAACCCCCCTGCAAGTGATAATGCCAAAACAGTGCAATGTTCCAAAGCACCGTCAGAAAAAATAACAGAAAGGCCCTCTGAATTGAGTTGTGACGAACACACACTACAAGAACAACATGGATCAAAACCAAATCTCCTTCTTCTATCAGACCTCCATGGTACTGAAATCATATCAATGCTATCTCGTATACGCCGTAGAGACTACAATTTTACAGCAGACATAATTAACCATGGAGCTACAGATCGTGTTCTTCAAAATATTGCTGAAAAAACAGCACTATTCACCAAGAAAGATTGCGTGGTCATCATGTGCGGCGGCAGTGACTACAATGTCCTCACTCCAGTGGAAACGGTGCAGATAGTAGAGGATGCCGTGACTAAACTCTCACATTGTAACATTATTGTTTGCGCAATTCCAATGAGTGTTAACTACAACTATAAAGGCTTCAATTGTTTTGCTAATAAAGTTAATGCAGGGCTAATACAGAACTTATCAAAATATGATAATGTAACTATAAAATACATCGACGAAAAACTCAATGAGGATGACTTTGCACGTAATGGATACAATTTGCGTATAAAAGGCAAGTTTAAAATTGCAACCACTATAAATGTCGTTCTAAAGCAAATTAATGAGAAATTTTACAATAGTTCAAATTTTTTATAAATAAGTGTTTAGTAAAACCCGCGTCTGCGGCTGAGAATCTAGGTATAATGCACTTAAACATAAATAGGCTCCGAAATAAATTACTCAATTTAGAAGCTTTCATTGAATGCGAACTTAAGTCTAAGCCTCTAGTAATAATGCTCACCGAAACATGGCTTGAACCAAACGAATATGTAAGTATAAATTTACCCGGATACTCAGTTGCAACGCAAACATCGAGAACATCTGTTAGGGGTGGGGGTACAATTATCTTTGTAAGTGAGGACTACTCAAATAAGTTTAAAGTGATCGATGTCTCTAAATACTATGTGGAGAAAGTTTTTGAAGTTTGTGAAATCTGCCTAGAGGTGGCAGACAACTCATGTTTTTATTTACTTGTTGTCTATAGGTGTCCAAGCTCAAGCTTTGATCAATTCCTTGAGAGATTGTCCAATCTCTTAACAGATTTTAAATCGCATAACATAATTATTGCAGGAGACTTTAACGTCAACCTGGCCGCTGAAAACGACAATAAGACAAAAATATTTCTGCGGACTCTTTTAGAATACAACATAAGGCCTACTATATCAGACTTTACAAGAGTAACAGCAAATACTTCGACGGCTCTAGATAATATAATGACGGATTTTAATGAATATAGAACTGCATATGTAATACCTTGTAGTTTTTCAGACCATGACGTGCAATTACTTGAACTGCCAGAGTCAATAATACGTAATACTGTACTACAAAAAATTATAAAGAAACGTATTTACAGCCAAAAAGCCATCGGTAAATTTCAAGATAATCTTAATTGTATTGATTGGCACTCAGTCTTTGCTGATAAGAACTGTGACGGCAAATTACAGCAATTTTATGAAATATTATTTCCATTAATTGACCGCCATTTTCCACTAAAAAAAATACAGTCGCGAAATAGACCAAACAAATGGCTCACAAAGGGTATTAAAAAATCTAGCCTTACCAAACGATATTTGCTAATTAAATCCCGAAATCTTAATGATGAGAATTTCAGCAAATACTTTAAGCAATACAAGAATATATTTAGAGCGGTTCTGGTTCACGCCAAAAAGACACACATGCATCAAACTATATCTAAAGCCAAAAATAAGGTTAAAACAATATGGAATTTAGTTAAAGAATCAACGGGTAAAGGTATTAGGACCGAACCTAAGTTAATCATGAAACTAGATAGCGGACAGACAGAAGATGTAAAAACCATAGCAAATGCTTTTAACGAGTATTTTTTAAATGTAGGAAAGTCCAATGTAACATGTAACGCATTCAATAGGCAACATATGGAAGTTATGCATAAACAGAAGGTAAGAAATTTCAATTCAATATTTCTAAATCCCATAACTGAAGCAGAAATTATTAAGATAACGAAAAACCTAAAAAATAGTAATTCTGTCGGACCAGATAATCTAAGCACGAAATTTCTTAAAGATAACATAAACTTACTATGTTCACCACTATGCATAATTTTCAATAGTTCCTTAGAAGAAGGCGTTTTTCCCAACTTACTGAAAAGGGCCAAAGTCATCACAATATTTAAGAAAGGAGGCCGTACTGAACTGAGTAACTACAGACCAATATCTCTTCTATCCGTGATTTCTAAGGTGCTTGAAAAATGCTTAGCCGCAAGAATAGAAAAGCACTTTGGAAAGCACGGTGTCCTCACTTCATGTCAGTACGGCTTCAGGAAAGGGAAAAATACCTCAAAGGCCGTAATAGACCTAGTATCCGAAGTGATGGTGAATTTAAATAAAGGCCACAATTGCGGGGGAGTGTTCTGTGATTTGACAAAAGCATTCGACTGTGTCAGTCACAGAATACTTCTCGACAAACTCGAATACTACGGCATACGCGGCATAGCTCTCAGTCTTTTTGAGTCTTATCTAACTGGACGCACTCAATATGTAGAAATCACCCGCAGAGACGTAGACAAAGTGTCTGTTTCTAAAGAGGGTACAATTAAATACGGTGTACCGCAGGGGTCAGTGCTCGGACCTTTGCTTTTCCTCATCTTCATCAATGACTTACCTGACTATCTTACCTGCGGTACACCGTACCTCTACGCGGATGATACCAGCATTATCCTGAGTGCGAATACTGCCTATGAATTTAATGTAATAATAAAAAAAATTTGGAATGAACTCGAGGCATGGTTCACTTATAATGGTTTAAGAATTAATAGTGATAAAAGTTTCTACACTATCTTCCGCCGTAGTCCTAAGAGTGCTGAATTCATTTGTGATATCCCCATAAAAAAGTCTGAATGTATCCGTTTCTTGGGAGTGGATCTTGACCCTTATCTAAGATGGCATAATCATGTAGAAGCAGTATGTAAGAAATTGGCGGGCGCGTGTTACTCATTGAAAAGTCTTTCAAAAGTAGCTGACACTAATATATTAAGAACTGTCTACTTCTCTTATTTCGAGAGTATTATTAGATACTGCATTGAAGTGTGGGGTAATGGATCAAACATTAATTCTGTACTGCTCCTACAAAAAAAGGCTATACGACTTATAACAAGAACTAAAGGCATACCGATTACGCATAGAAACATGTTCGTAGATCACAAAATCCTGACAATCACTTCGATGTATCTCTACCGCATTTGTGTCTATGTATACTTGCATAAAAATGAGTATCGTGCTACTACAGAAATACATAATTTTAATCTACGAAACAAGAATAAATTGGCACTTAGTAAGTCTAACTTTGTCCATTTCAATAATAGTTTTAATAATATCGCAATTAAAATATATAACCAATTAAATAATGATATAAAACAATGTAATGACATCAGAATTTTTGATAAAAAGGTAAAGGAGTATTTTATTAATAGACCATTTTATACAATAAAAGAATTTTTCGCCAATGCACTGGATTAAGTAATTCCTTAATATTTAATAATTAGAACAATAATGTAACTGTCGATAAGTTAAGCTGACACTGTGTGTATTTTGTTTTATTTTTTAATGTATTTGCATGTACTTGTACCTAAGGCAAATAAATCAATCTGAATCTGAATCTGAATAAATTAAATTAAATAAAAAAAATAAAAATGAGAGATAGCGAGATCTGTTCTTGGGAACCATGACGTCGATTTTAGATTTAATAATAATTACATTCAAACTTTTTTATTAACTCTCATACATAACCGGGAATCGAACATGGTCAATATTTTTAATTACTCTTTGTATTCAACAGAATGGCTGCCATTTTGAACATTTACTGAAATAAAATAATTATCTTATTGGTGGGTTTTTCTTTCAATTATTTAAACAAGATTCCATTAGTGTTGTACTTCTTGTAACTTGCAGAATTTATACACATTGATTTTGACCAGGTTCGATTCCATGTTATGTATGAGAGTTAATAAAAAAAATGAATGTAATTATTATTAAATCTAAAATCGACGTCATGGTTCCTAAGAACAGAACTCGCTATCTCTCATAGTTTCCGACTTCTCCATACTGACCCATTTGGATTTTACACCCGGTATAGGAAGTTCGGAGTAGGGGGAGTAGGCCCTCAGTGCGTTTCGAGTTTTCCTGATGATAATTGCCGCGCGGAAAAAAACAGCTGTTTCATATAAAATGGCGTTCAATCGACGTACCGAAAGGTATGAAGAAGCTGATATTTGGCACGGACAAAATTAGCCCCATAGTAAAAGTTGTGGAAAATCATGGTTTTTTTTTTTAATACTGCTGTCAGTCATTTTGTCACATAATTGACCGATTGAGTGCTGGAGTAGAAAAAAGTTTTAAGAAAAAAAACCGACTTCAATGGGGGAGGCCGGTGAGAGATTATTATACTTAGATGGTGCACTCTTAGATTCCGTACAATAAAATAAAAAATGGCTATAAGTATGTTTATAACGGTAGAAGACTAATTACCCTCAATTCCACATGGAATCCTCCATCAGAACTCAAGCTTGACAAAAATGTGTCTTGAAAACCTAGCTTGCTTAACAAACAAAACGAAGAGAACAAATCGCCAAACGTGAACTACGCGTCGTTGAAAAGTTCCGTTCTGATCATCATCAGCAGTTCCACTTCATCAAATGTCACTTTTTTGAATGAAAATTCTTGATTATTTCATGAAAATATTAAATCACTATTTGTCTGCCTTTCACATTTGAGAAGTTCCCTCGATTCCTAATGGATCCCATCATTAGAACTCGAGCATGACAAAAATTAATCGTGAAAATAGAACTTGCTTAACAAACTCAGCTAGAAGGACAAATCGCCAAACGTGAACTTTTCGTCGTTGAAGAGTTCTGTTCTGATCATCATCAGCAGTTCCTCTTCATCAAATGTCACATTTTTGTATAATAATGCTCGATTTGTTGATAAAAACACAAAAATCACTATATGTTTGCCTTTAAAATTTGAGGAGCTCCCTCAATTTCTCATGGATCCCATCATCAGAACTGCGTTTTGACAAAAACGAGACTAATTTGGATATATATACTTACAATCAAAAAAAGAATTTTCAAAATCGGTTGACGGAGTTATGGAGTAACAAACATAAAAAAACATACAACCGAATTGATAACCTCCACTTTTGAAATCTTGAAGTCGGTTAATAAATATCAATGTGACAGTTAAAGGCAAATGACTATCTGTCACATTGTACCCTCAATTAAAGCACGAGTAACGTCAACTCAGTGCATAATATTTACGTAAAAATAGTTTAATAACAAATAACAAACTAACTAACATGTGAAACTTTGTGCAATTGCCCCTAGAAAGTGTTAGCTACGCGAAAGAACCTTAGATAAAGTGACTAAAGACTATTATTCACTAGTGTTATAAACTCATATTATTACGTGTATTTAAAGAAAATCAGAGAAATAGCGATATACATCGACCATCCCATATCAATAAAAAAGGAATATAATTGTGATATATTGTGTAGAACAGTGATAAAGTGAATCAATAACATTTTGTTTCCGTTAGTTTATTCAAAATAAACAAAGACAGTCTACCTTAAGACAAAGGTCAACTAACTCACATATCCACCTAGTGAAAAACAAATGAATTACACCTTGACCCAGTGATCTAAGTAGTGCAGATTACAGCGCCATCTGTATACTGTCTGGTCATACCCAACTGAACTACACCTTGACCAAGTGATCTAAGGAGTGCAGGTTACAGCGCCATCTACATACCGTTCACCCGTAACCTCGTACTGCGGAGGGCACTCAGAGCGCCATCTACTGACGTAACGCTGAACCGGATAGAACCGGATCTCACCAATATTATACTTATCCGCCTGCGCTTACAGGCATACGAGTTTTTTGTGTGTACTTCCTGATTGAGTCGTAAGATGGCACCGACATGCGCCAAATGCAACGAGAGCCTATTAAATAAAGATATACTGAAATGCTCCAAATGCAAACATACTTTTGACATAAAATGTGCAGGAAGATTTAGTAAATTATTTACTTTAATGACGACAGAAAGTAAAAGAGCCTGGGTATGCCTTACGTGTCGCCAAAGTACACTATCACCAATCCAAATTTCGACGAGAAAAAAACCCATTATGCTAAGAAGTGAGGACGAACAAAATGTCACATTAAGAAAAAAAAATACGAAAACAATAAGTAAGATCGCGGCGGAAGTACTAGTTTCAGCAAATAATCCCCCATGTCATAAACAATCTGAGCCAGAAAATCTCTCGAATTACTCAGCTTCCACAACTGGAGCAGTACAATATACTGTTAACACCGCCACTATCGCCGTCTCCAATGTGGCGCAAGAGCCTGCAGAAGCCTTAAAGGTCGTCGTCACCGCTACTGGTTCTGTTTTCTCGGAAGAGCCAGAGTTTCTCGTCCAAAACGAACTTTCCTCTACTATGCAAGAGCCGGTAGGCTTTCCGAGCGTTCCGATTTCCCAATGCGATCGCTGTCAAAAAGCGGAAGAGCCTGAAGAAGCCTTAAATGTCTCCGTTTCCCCAAATGCTACTGGTTCTCTTTCCTGGAAAAAGCCGGAATTGGACAATAACGCAATTTTAGAGACTTCTATCGTCCCCAACGAACCTTACCATCGAACCTTTTCGAGCGTTCCTATTACCCAGAGCGATAGCTCTCAAGTTACGGATGAGATCAAAAATACTTCGTGCGTCTCTACCACACAGAACAGTGTGTTATTAAGATCCAAGTCCACTGAATCTATACTGCACACTGGGGACTATATGCAAGATACATTCCAATATGAAGACGAGGAGCTGTCGCGAAGTCTTGACTTAACCAACGAGTCTAGCCTTGTCATAGAGCTCAAACATGAAATAGAAAAATTAAAAATTGAATTAGCAAGCACAGAGTTAGAACTACAAAATGTAATAATCGAAAAGAATGAACTTACACGTCAATCAAACAAGCTCGTGCAGGAGTTAAGTACATTAAAAAGCCTTTGTAGAACCCCATCGCCCGCGAACCAAGTTATTCGTAAGTCCCGAACTTCAGTGGCGAGTCCTATGAACACAATCAATTCCAGCCCATCTGTAAGCCACCCCTTTAAACTTATACAGATGGAACGAATGATAACAACACTGGAAAATGAATTATCTCTTTCGAACCAGGAAATAATAGACTTAAACCTAGTTATCAAGAGCCTTCAACAAAAACTGCGGCAGACTTCTCCACCCGTGGAATTGCGTGTAATGCAAAATAGGCACTTTCAACGTGTTACTGAATTGACAAAATGTAAAAACCAACTTAACAAACTATGTTTAATATCTAGCAGTAAAAGATACAACTTACTGCGTAATATGAAATCTAATAGTTTCTACTCACAGTTCGATTGGTGTCATTTTATTACACCTAATGTAGGAATTCATATACTGCTAAGGGATATCGAAGCAAAGCTCAGCCAGTTTACCAAACAGGACTTTTGTATAATTATAATCGGTGAGACGGATTTTTATACAACGCAGGAGATACGTGAATTAGTTAACACAATAAAGGAAAAGTTAACACGCATTTCCTATACAAACATTATAATGGTTCTACCAACGTATATCTGCGGTGCACCGTTATATAACTCAAGAATTGATTCATTTAGACATGCACTTATGAAAGATATTGAAAAACATAATTATGGTTTCGTTTACAATTCTAATCAGAACCTATCAATAGACAAATTTTCCTCATTCAGTGGGAAAATTATCAACTCTGGAATCCGAACTGTGCTTCGTGGCGTTGCCGATCTAATTTACAGTCTACAAAGACCCGAGGACTCTTGCATCGCTAAGGCTACGAGTACGGATGCTGAAAACGACCCCGACCACGATTTAAGTAACAATGAAAACCCCACTTTAAACACTCAGAACGATGCCAATGGCGTTTTTTTTTCGCACAGATACATCTATGTGCTACATCAAAACATAGCACGGTTACTGAACAAAGCCTAGCCGTCTACCTGGAAGACCTAGCAACGAACGGGAAGTCCATCGATGTAATATGCATAACTGAGCATTTTATGTTAAATGGCCTTGAAAATTCGTTGACTATTCCCAATTTCAAACTCGCTGCCTGTTTTTCAAGGGATAGTCGGAGAGGAGGAGCCTGTATATTGATTAAATTGAATTTAGAGTATGTAGAGCTAAGTAATGTTAAAAGTTTTTCTGTCAAATGTGCCATTGAGTGCTGTGCCGTTGAATTAGTTAGTCAAGGGATAATTATTATATGTTTGTATAGAACACCCAACTCTAATATTAATCTGTTTTTTGATAAAATTGAGGCTTTACTTTCTAGTGTATGTGATAATACTAGAAAACGAATTATTTTGTGCGGTGATTTCAATATTAATATCCTAAATAGAAACAATAAGACCCTTCAATTTGAATGCCTACTTCTTAATCACGACTTACACTTAGAGATTAAAGAATCAACCCGAAAGAGTACTAATACCTGTCTTGACAACTTTGCTCATAATATAAAGGGATGTAAGGGCGAAGTCGCAGAACTGGGTCTGTCCGATCACACTGCTCTAATTTTAAAATGTCCGGTAAAAAAGAGCTGTATTCTGAAATACTGGCGAATCAAGAGGCGTGACCTGAGTCCAGAGAATTTAAAACGATTTGAAGAATGTCTGAATTGCTTGTCTTTTATGGATTTATTCAGTTGTACCGACCCGAATTTAGCATACAATAACTTTTTAGATACTTTTCAACTTTTCTATTCTTTGTGTTTCCCACATAAAACTATTAAAATCAGAATAATCAAAAAACCTAAATGGATTTCCAAAGGAATCAAATTGTGCAGTAAAAAAAGAAGGTCACTGCTCTGGAAATACAGAACCCAACCTAGCATACTAAATAAAAATAATTTTAAAACATACAGTGCTAAATTTAAAAAAATTATTAACCTTACGCAACGCTCTCAAAATACTCATTTTATAAAAAATGCTACTAACAAGTCCAAAGCGACGTGGCAAGTCATTAAAAATACTACTGAAAATATGCCTAAAGAACCTATTTTAAAAATTACTAGGGATGGAATAACTATAACTAATCCATCAGACATGGCGAATGCATTCAATAATTTTTTTCATTGATGAAATTAAAGGTAATATGGCAATGGCTGGAGCGCACAATGTTACGACGAACGTCCCGGGATCGTTATATATGAGGCCGACTGTTCCTTGTGACATCGTGGCGATCATAAAAAATCTTAAAAACAAGCACAGTGTCGGGCATGATGATATTTGTACTAAGGCTATTAAACAGGTATCCCATATCATAGCAACCCCAATTAGTCATGTAATGAACCTGTCAATTTCAAGTGGTATCTATCCTGATCAACTAAAACCTGTGATTGTTAAACCTCTGCTTAAGAAAGGAGACAAATACAATATATGTAATTACAGACCAATTGCATTATCCTCAGTGTTTTCAAAAATATTTGAGAAAGTTATATATGAAGCTTTATATAACTATCTAGAAAAGTATAATCTGTTAGCTACTGAACAAAAGGGTTTCCGCAAAAAGAAAACTATTAATATGGCCATATACGATTTGGTCTACCCTGTAATCTCGAAAATAGACAAACGACAACATATATGCGCCATTTTTATGGACTTAAGTAAAGCTTTCGATTATGTGAACCATTCGATACTTCTGAAAAAACTAAACGCGTACGGTATCCGCGGAAATGTTCTGCAACTTCTACAATCATATTTAAGTAACAGAGAACAGACTACGGAACTTACTCAAATATGCTTGAATACAAAAGAGGAACGGTCATACAAATCGGATGTGCGTATGTTGAGGTATGGTGTGCCTCAAGGTAGCGTATTGGGGCCACTGTTATTTTTACTATACATCAACGATCTCCCTAGACATGTCAAGCACCCTATAGTTTTATTTGCAGATGACAGTACAGTTATAATTGAATGTAAGGATATTAATAATTATGAAATGGAAATCAATGATACTATAAATGATATAATAAAATGGCTTAATGATAACAATCTGATAATAAATATTTATAAAACTAAAATAATGCACTTTCGACAAAACACACCCATGCTGCCTGTAAATTGTAATTATCAAGGACTCGCTATTGATCCAGTTGAAAAAACAAAATTTTTGGGACTAACTATTGATAGCAAGTTGTCTTGGAAACCACACACGGAAGAAATTTGTACAAAGCTAAGTAAATATGCATACGCGCTTTACAGATTATCGAAGCTGGTAAGCATTGAAGCAGTAATTGCCGCATACCATGGTTATGTTGGGTCTGTTACGTTCCTGGCTCGTCATCTTGGGATTCGGAAGAATCGAGAGAACCGAGCGAGTTTGAGGATGCGTTCTTGTCGGCATTCACGACCAGCACGAGTAGCGACACGGCAACACCCACTACCGTTCGCGAGGCACTCGACGGTCCTGAGTCTGCGCAGTGGAAGGAAGCGATGCGGGATGAGTATCAGTCTTTCTTGGATAACAAATGTCTTGAACTTGTGGACTTACCGAAGGGCAAGAATCCCGTTAAGTGCAAGTGGATTTTCAAGAAAAAGAGAGGACTGAATAGTGAGCTCTTGCAATATAAGGCTCGACTTGTAGCGAAGGGATTTACGCAAAAGTATGGAGTAGATTACTTTGAAACGTTCTCACCTGTCGTGAGATATTCTACAGTAAGATTACTTTTGGCACTGGCGGCTGAATACGATATGGAAGTGGATCATATGGATGTAAAGACAGCGTTTCTAAACGGTGACTTGAAAGAAGTTGTATACATGGAAATTCCTGAAGGCTTTGAAGTAAAAAACAGAAAAGGAAAGGCATACCGCTTGCTTAAAGCTGTGTACGGACTAAAACAAGCCAGCAGATCATGGAATGAGAAGATAAACGACGTGCTTGTCAAGAAACTGAAATTCAAACGACTAGCGTCTGAGCCGTGTGTCTACGTGAGATCAAGCAATGACGGACTTGTCATCCTCGGCCTTTATGTTGATGACATTTTGATATTTAGCAATAGTCAAACAGAGAAAAAGGCAGTAAAAGAGGAGATAATGAAACAGTTCGTTATGAAGGATCTTGGGCCAGCAAAATGTGTATTAGGAATACACGTCTGTCGTAAAGATGGAAAAATAATTCTTGATCAGTCTGCTTATATTCGTAAAGTTCTGGAAAGGTTCAAAATGTCTGAATGCAAACCGGCTAAAACGCCGATGGAAGTTGGACTAAAACTTACTAAAGCTGAGAAGAATGGAGACTACGAATACAGACACTTGATTGGTTGCCTCCAATATATAGCAGTCTGTTCACGACCTGATATTGCGCATGCTGTGAGTATGCTAAGTCAGTTTAACGATTGCTACTCGGAAGCTCATTGGAAGGCGGCGAAGCGCGTGCTTCGGTACCTCAAGGGTACAATAGACTACAGCATTACATACGAGAAGAGTGGTTTAGACGTGACAGGGTCAGCGGACGCAGACTGGGCGGCTAGTGTAGTCGATCGTCGGTCTTATACTGGTTACGTATTTAAATTGGGCAATTCTCTAGTTTCATGGGAGAGTCGTAAACAACGTACAGTGGCTCTTTCTAGCACGGAATCTGAATATATGGCCTTATCCGATGCGTGCAAAGAGGCATTGTTCATAAAAGCGTTCATGAAAGAATGTTTAAAGTTGGATGTCAAAGTAGTGGTTTACAATGACAACCAATCTGCAATAAAATTGTCTGAAAACCACATGTTTCACGCAAGAACTAAGCATATTGATGTTAGACATCATTTTATTCGCGAAATAATTGAAAAAGGCATATTAGTTGTAAAGTATATGTGTACTAACGATATGTTGGCGGATGCTTTAACAAAACCTTTGTCTATTGAAAAGTATCAGCGTTTTGTTAAAGATTTTTATGTGCTTAGTACACAGTAGTTTGTAAAACTTATGTAGTATGGAATGAACATATAGTTTAAGGGGTGGTGTTAGAACCTACGTAGCAAGTACGTATATAAACTACATGTTCTATACTGGCTGTAACGAAGTTTGTTTTTAGTGACGGTTTCTATGTTCCTAACAGCTGTCTGTACTCACAACTCGTATACACGGTATTAAACTTACTTTTACTTAACTAAAGTAGTTTTCCTCTAACAGGGTCAACCCTCCGCTATGGTCTTATATATTGGGGGAATTCGACCAACAGGGAGATCGTTTTCAAAGCACAAAAACGGTGCATAAGATCAATGTGCGGTCTGCATCAATTGGATAGCTGTATTCCATATTTTAAAAAATTTAATCTGTTGACTCTACCTTGTCTCTTCATATTAGAAACTGCTGTATTTGTAAAAACAAACTTGAATTTATTTAAACAAGTGTCACAAATATTTAACAGAAATACGTACCGTGCCGACAACCTTTGTACAGTATTTTCTCGTACTGCACTAATGCGGAAAAGTTTATTCTGTCTGGCTAGCAAGATTTTTAACAAAATTCCAATAGCTCTAAGGAAGAAGCCATTGCCCTTGTTTAAAAATGATTTGAATAAATTATTAATTTCAAAATGTTATTATTCGTTGCCAGAGTTTCTTGGTGACACTTTATATTAGGTTGTAAGTAATTGTATTATATATATGCATGACTTATTGACATAAAAATATGAATAGATTTTAAAAATAATTATGAGTTTGTAATACGCGCAATTTAATTTCGAATTTAACATGACTACTATATTTGACGGCTAAATTTAATGTATAAAAAAGAAACCCTTTGTACGCCGTAAGGTAGAACATAGCTGAACATTATCAATGTATTTTCAACATCCTGTATACCTATGATTCACAAATAAAATATTTTGATTTTGATTTGATTTTGATTGTTTTTTTTTTCATGGCCATTTTAGTTTTTACGTATGTAGGTTTGATAAACATTTATTAATAAGGGTCAAAATATCCGGAATTATTGTAAGGGAAACTCAACGCCGTACTAAAGGCCATAACCCGATAAATGATGTTATAAATTGTATCAATTTTTCTTTTACAAAATCTTTCGGTGGTCCTTCAAGCTTGCGCTAAATGCTGGTATTGCAAATATATACCTTATAATCATAATAGTAGAGTTTAAAATCCGCAATTAGTTAACTTTTAGGGTGATAAGAATCATTGTTAAGTTATTTTTAACGTTGTCGTTTACGAAATAGAGTTGAAATTAGTTTGGCTCAATGACCATTTCTACGTCGCTGCTTAAGAAATTTTAAGATTTTAGTTAACAAGAATAGGTTAAGCCATAGACACACATTTGTATAGATACCGTGTAAGTTTGTTCCTGGTTGTGACTAATATAATATATTTGCGATATATTTGCTAGTAGATGGATAGATGTGTATGACGTATGCTTGAAGTTCTGTGAGAGGATGGATGCACGACCTTCTTCAGTGTAAATAATTTATTGTTTGGTTACTCCGGTGTTCTTGTTTGTTTAGTTTTTAATTTCAAAGTGCATTAGTATTACTGTAATGCTGTGAAATCCAACTGTTATATAAATAAATAAAATAAATAAATAAATAAATAAGTAATTGGAGCTGCCTGATGATGCACTGTATTGAGAAAGAGGTACCTACATTTGTCTTTAAGGATCGACAACTCGAATAAGTCTCTTGTGCCAAACGCTCTTAGAAAATGACTTGCCACCATTCGCTTAAGAACATAGAGGAGGCATTCGGATAAATATAAATATTAAATATTAGGGGACATTTTTTTACACCAACCGAATTAGTCCCATAGTAAGATCAAGAATGCTTGTGATATGGGTACTAGACGACGATATATTTAATAGCTACATAGAAAACATCCAGGTCTCAGGAACAAATGTTTCTGCTCACCACAGAAACAAACACTCTCATCAGGATTTGAACCCGGGACCTCTAGCTTCGGAGGCAGTGTCACTATCAACTAGACTAAACAGGCTGACATGTCTGAGTATAGGCGATGAAGTGCGATAAAGACGCGAGTTAATTTGAATGTCATATAAACCATCCTTACACAGTTTGAACTCATTGCCTGATGTCAGTGATGTCAATATCATGTAATAAATTTTTTTTTTTTTCGTTTTTGAATACTAATTATCCGCAACCATGCTTCGATATTGTCCGCCCATGCCAATAAAATTTAATTGAATTTGTATTAGCCGTTTCTAAAATAGGCCCTAAACGATATAGAGATATCGATTTTCTTTAAATACTCCATAATAAACAGTTATTTCATACTTTAACATCTAGTATTGACAGACCTCGCTGACATTCGTTGTGACTTGTGACTTAGTGACAGGGGCCTTTCAGCTCGAAGTACGAATTTTTCTATGGAAATGTTAGTTTAACTTGTTTGCACCAGATATCTCTGGGTGCTGTCTCTATCGCACTTGCATATTGAAGTGACAGGGATGCAGCGGTCGTGCGGTTAGTTTTTACTAAATACACAACGGCGCTACGATCTATGTGGAGTATTTCACTGGTATCTCTATCTCTGTATATATATTGTACTTTGTGACTTAGTGAACCAAATAATAATCTAGATATTCAGTGAAGTTAGGTACATATTTTTTCCAACATTTTAACATGAAAATACATTCGCAACTGATTTTTCATTGGATTAACACCAAAAACAAAAAAACTTCAGCCTCATTTAAGCTACAATGGCATTCAAAAATGCAGTAAGCACATACGAAATCACTATGGAGTTAATACTTTCTTCCAATAAGAAGCGGCGCAGTTACTCGCAACATATTTCACACGAGTTATTTCACTGTCGGAAAACAATCTACAGCCTCCTGAGAATCTAGGGCAGGATTCATGAAGGGTTGCCATAGACATATCTTAATAGATCATGCAAAAATGCTTACTATTAAGCGTATCAACGATGCACGTTCATACGTATAATCTATATACATTTGTCTGACCCAATCTTTTCTTTTCTTTTTCTTTTTTAAATAATATATTTAGATAGGTAGGTATAGTCGATGATTTTCAGTTTTGTCCAAAGAACTTAAATAAACAGAGGCTTTAATGACCATATTGTAAAAAGTCATTTCAGCCACCTAGAAAGTTCCATTGATTATCGACTATCTCCTCAATAGATTACGAGTGGACTAATAGAAAAATGGTAGTGCAGATGCCTATAGTTTGTTTTCAGGAATTCTGGTATAATGTAGAATCCGAATAACTTCACATTTCTATTAAAGCAATTCAAACTTTTCGCACAGGCCCTAGAGTTGATAATCCGGTAAAATGTTATTGCATGCTGCATTCTTTATCTATGAACTATGCTTGTCTTTTATGACAGACTACAATGAGAGATTGGACAACCAAAACACCACAAGTATAGATCACACACAGTCTACAGTGACGTCACGGTACATACGTTGTCTATGATGTGCATGTCTGTAAAAGATACACATACACTGATTTGTTTTTCTAACAAAAGACTCTTGGGCATTGCCAGCTAGGGCTGAAATTACTGCGTCAGTGGCGTCAGTATGTTTTGCTGATATCCGCGGTATGTTTTGCGGACAGTAATTATATAATTACTGTTATACATCTGTATACAACCGTAAGGTAAACGTCCTAATGTGTGACACCTTTATTCGAATAATTGACAACCTGAGGATCACTTCTAATAATATTTATAATTAAAGTTACAAAGTGGCGGCTACATTGGCTTCTAAATTATTACAATTTCTATCAAAACATAAAATGACAAACGACTAAAAAACTAAACCTGAACATAAAATTAAACTAAACTATGTCCATTCTGTCATAATACTAAACTTAGCAATTCAAAATTCAAATCTGTAGTAAAACGAACACTTATTTCAAAAGCATATTATAAGGTTAACGATTACATCATGTATAGGGATGTTTGGCAGTGCGCTATCCCGCACAGAGTCTATCGCAAAAATAGGTTTCTACTGTAGCATTTTTATTTTGCAGTAGCTGACACTGTAATTTTATATTTAACTATACAATGTATATTGTTTTGAAAAAATGACACCTCGCCGAGTTTCTTACGCCGGTTCTTCTCGTGGCACAGGTTTAGTTTTCCGAACCGGTGGTAGTTTATTGACGTTCATGCCTAATTTGAAGAATAAATTACTTTTACTTTAAATAAATATTGCATTAATCACAATTAAAATAATCTGTATAATTAACTTAGCAGAAGCATCTGCTAACTGCTGACTTTGAATTCCATGCACTACTTAGCTATCGTGGGTCTCACTCGTAGCGACTAATTTTTCTATCGCTTTAGTCTTCTAATTACTACAATGCTAGTCAAAAGTTCGCCATTTCGAAGTTGGCTTAGGCGACTTCCTGACTCGGCGGGGCGGGATTGATCTGTGGTATTTTGTTCTCTGACGTGAGCTTACTAATGTCGCAGAGATTTCCTCGCTTGACGAGTTGCTGTCAGTATTAGGTTCGTGCATTAGTAATATCATGCGCAGACTTGGGGAAGTGCTACATACGAATCGCCCAGCTTCCGCGCATCCTGCTCCAGTCAGGGAGCCATTTAAATGCAGGGGCGCAGTGAAAACCGGTACCGACCCTACTGACTGTCAAATTGGGAAATCGCGTAAGGCGACTTCCTGGCTTGGCGGGGCGGGTGCGATATGTCATAGGTTATTTGACGTGAATTTACCGATGTGAGATTTCCTCACTTGACGAAATACTGTCAGTAATACGTTTGCACAGTAGTAATACCATGCGCAGAAGTGCTGACAGCTGACAGTTTTCTCATATCGTACCGCCTCCGCATCGACAAGTCAGGAAGGCGCCTTAGGCTACTAAACTTAGCTCATAGATCGACGAATGAAGCAACTGAATAACTAGATAATCTAGTCTAGTTTGATGTATTGTAACTAGATTGTGTGTATGTGAGTGATTGATGTGTACGACCTGTTTAGCCTAGTTGGTAGTGACACTGCCTTCGAAGCTAGAAGTCCCGGCCAGGGCATCATTTTCTTGGGTCTTGGATGTTTACTATGTATTTCAGCATGTATTTATATATATAAGTATGTATATCGTCGTACTATTACGTGTGTAAGATTGCCCCCCCCCCCCGCCCCCCTAAATATATTTATTTATTTATATAAAGGGTTTATATATAAATAATACAGTAGGTACATAGTGTTTCTTTGTTTAATAAATACATTATTATATTATACTATAGCCTCTTGTTGTCCATCCCGGTTTTTCCGCTTTTTGTTAGTTTTCCATGCTATTTGTCCTGGATGTCCACTTGCCAATCGGCAAAGGCCTCCTTCAGCCTTCTCCACTCGTGCCTGTCTCTGGCGACCCTGCTCCGTGTGACTCCCGCAACAGGCCTTATGCCGTCGTCCCACCTTTTGTGCTGCCTTCCCCTTTTCTTCTTACAGCCCCTTGGGTACCACTGGGCCACCTTTTTGCTCCACTTGTCACTGCCTCTTATAGTGTGGCCAGAGCACTTCCATTTGAGTCTCCTGATTTTTGTGACTATGTCTTGTACATTGGTCTGGTTCGTTATGGCTTGGTTCTTTATTTTATCGCCTTATCCGCCTTATATAATAAATACATAGTTAAATTTAAATAATTACAATATCACATTTTCTCCATCTATAAACCTATAGTTGCTAAAAGTGGCACTGAAATTAATTTTCATGAGGTCTGCCTACCCGTTTCAGGAATATAGGCGTGAGTTTATGTATGTATGGAATGGAGAGCTAGCGGATGCGAGCTCTTAGAGCGGGGCTTAATCGGGCAATTGGGATTTGTGGTGATAACGTAACGTTTTCAAACGAACATTTAGATTATTTTAGATCAAACTTACATAACGTCTGACACGTTACTTAACACCCAGCTGTTTTAAGCTATATTATCTTACTGTGTGTTGCAGAATGATCCCTCAATATGAGTACGCATTGCGGTAAGGCCGAGCTGTTGTCGCCAATTTAGGCGGATATGGGCGCAAATAACACCCCTACGCATTATTTGAGCCACATACCTACCTACAAATGTACAGAATGTAATAATATTTTACGGTACATATGGTGCTACATTACCGCACGAGTGCGGTAATCAGCAGATTACGTGCATATGTCGAAACTTTAAAGAGCCATATGTACTGTAAAACGTTGTAGGTACGATACACGTGCGAATAGGTAATTCGCAACTCGTGTCGATTTAAAATACTCCCTTCGGTCGTGTTTTAATTCATCACCTCTCGTTGCGTATTTCCTGTTCTCTGCACTTGTATCGTAATGTACTATTAGAGGCGTATTGGGAAATTTAGTGAATAGCGAAATGTCATCTCGCATTGGACCTTTTTTTTATGATAGACTGACCAGCGATTGGCCTTAGTCTCACCTGATGGAAAGCGATGACAAGGCCTAAGATGTAAGGACCTATTTTGCTCATAGAATTTGAGCAGCCCTACTGTTAAAGTACCTCCATCTTAAAGTGCAGCCTTAATAACACTACTTGTTCTGTAGCTACGATATGTGGTCATCCGGGCGGTGAGTAAGGTCGCCAGAACTCCCAAGGATGCACCATAGTGCATCCTTGACAGCTATGTAGGTTCTCCTGTTAGCATACTAAAAGGAGAACCTACATAGCTGTCAACACAACTTTCAAATAGATCAGAAGAATCACAAACAAGTAATTTAAGAACGGCGTAATATTATGAACGCTAACGACTCAGACTCCTTATAAAGGAACCCTACGGTTCGCAGTTTCAATGACCCACTCGATTTTTTTCAGGAAAAGTTTTGAAAGCATTTCCGTAAAGGGTAAAAGTAATCAGCTACTTGTGATGTAAGTGCCTTATTAGGAGGTCAGATATGAGTACCTCGTAAAAAGTTCAGCTTGGAGTTGAAAACTAATAAGCGCTCGTAGTTTTTTTTTTGTGAGATTAACCAGGGTAAGCGGTGAACGTTAAAATTTGGTTTTATGGAAATTTTGACAAGTTTCTATGGAACAAAAGCCACTGGAGGCCAATTCTCGGACCGTTCGAGATCATGTCTATTCGACATCAATTTGCAGATTCTCGAAATCTCGCAGTCGAGTTATGTCTACTCCCAGCGGTCGAGATGCAAAGAGTGGTCAGTAGCGATCGAAATGGTTTTATCACTATTTTTTAACATTTGATCTGCTAGTGCCGGTAAATATTGACAACTTAAGTAGTTGGTCGTCAGTTTACAGCAGCACAAAAAAAAACATATTTTTGAAAAATAAGTCGTTTTATTTAAAGATTTAACGGCCAAAGTTGCGGACATCGCTGAAGTTTTAGCGAAAAATATTGACAGCTTACAAATATTAAAAAAGAGTCTTTGTCTCAAAACTGTGTCAGTCAAAACAATTTCTATGCGCTCTATTTCACGTACATACATAAACGAACAAATACTACCAGATATATTTGATGTGTTAAATCACCATAATTCTCTATTAGATTATTGTAAATTAATGAGACCTTTTTTATATAAGAGATATTTCATGAAGTGAAAACACTTAAAATAATTTATTATTTTACACTGGATTTTAAACTAACACAATAAAAAAACGTAACGCACATTACAATAAACATAGAGATCGTCGTTCGACATAATCTAGATCGTGCCCTAGAATAAGAAATTTTACTGTGTTCGACATTTTGGTGATATTTTCCAATAGACATTGCGTCAATCGATATCATCTCGAATAGACATCATCTCGAACGGCCCGGGAAATTGGCCTCCTGGTATTTAACGCTGATCGGCCTGTAATCGTTAGTTCGTACAACCTGCCCCAAAGCACCGAAAGGTCATGAGTTACGACCCTCGGTCATGAAGTTCCGACGAGGTAGAAGTAGGTAGGTACAGTCACCGGCAATAGTATCTTCCTACACGAAGGCCGCAAAAATATGTGACACACTCTTATTTGTAAGGTCATAAGAGCGTGTCACATATTTAAGCGGCCTTCGTGTAGGAAGATACTATTGCTGGTGACTGTACCTTTGAAGTAATAGCGCCATCCAAACAAAGTGCACATTATTAAATAAATAAATGAAATAAAATAAATATTAGGGAACAATCTAAGAGAAACCAACCTAGGCCCAAACTAAGAAAAGCTTGTACTATGGGTACTAGACGACGAAATACATACTTATATAGATAAATACATACTTTAATAAATAGAAAACATCCAAGACCCAAGAACAAATATCCGTGCTAAATGCACAAATAATGCCCTGGCCGGGATTCGAACCCGCGACGTCTAGCTTCGGAGGCAGTGTCACTACCAACTAGGCTAAACAGGCCGTCAATATTTATTTATTTATTTTATTTATATAACAGTTGGATTTCACAGCATTACAGTAATACTAATGCACTGTGAAATTAAAAACTAAACAAACAAGAACACCGGAGTAACCAAACAATAAATTATTTACACTGAAGAAGGTCGTGCATCCATCCTCTCACAGAACTTCAAGCATACGTCATACACATCTATCCATCTACTAGCAAATATATCGCAGTCTGGTGCTGATTCAAGCAGCGAGTTTAAGAGGTGCAAAGCTCGAACAAGCGGGGATTTTCTGCGAAACACTGTCCTCGCAGCCGGCGTCGCTAGCAAATGGCGACAACGCGGTCGAAAATTAAATCTAGTGGGCGAAGGAACATACAAGCGCACCAACTGCGCTACTAATTCAGGACAGTCAGAATTACCACGTAAAACATTGCTAGCCACTGTAAGAAGTCCCAGATTACGCCTCACCTCTAGAGAGTTATAGCCCAAAACGCCCAGCAAAAATTTTGTGGGATATAAGAATGGGTAGTATAGATATATTTTTTTATAAAGAAAGCGCAGAAACGTTTTTTGTACTTTTTCCAGAAGCAAGATATAAGATGATTCATGGGGATTCCATACAACAGCGGCCGATTCTAGCTTGCTTCTAACAAGAGCGGTGTACAGAAGTTTTATGGTCCTGGCATCGACAAAGTCCCTTGCATTCCGAATGACGAAACCTAGTCTTCTGTAACAATTACGAGCTAAGTAGTTAATATGCTCATGAAAGTTAAGATTCGTGTCCAAAATAATGCCTAAGTCTCGAATGGTATCAGCCCGGGCGATTGGTTCAGAATCTAAAAGGTAATTGTAATAGAGCGGATTTCGGGCTCTACTAAACGTTACGTGCGCGCACTTTGCAACGTTGAAAATAAGTCTATTGTTGATACTCCACTGATACAGTCTATCGACGTCATTTTGGAGAGACTTACAGTCTAAAATATTCTGCACACCATAGATTAGCTTTAAGTCATCGGCGTAAAGTAGACACCTGGCGCACTTTGGAACCGAAGCCAAATCGTTGACCATAATTCCAAAGAGCAACGGGCCCAATATCGAACCCTGGCTGACTCCAGAACGAGTAAGGTATGCCTTTGAAACAAAGCAACCGTGCTGCACGTACTGCTGCCTGTCGCGTAGATAGCTAGAAAAGAATCGGAGCATTTTTGGTGAAAAACCAACACTGCACAACTTGCTCAAGAGAACATCGTTATCTACGCGATCAAACGCTTTCTTAAAGTCGAAGTACAACACGTCTACCTGAATTCCGCTATCCAAATGATCAGAAATGGAATCAACCAGGGTCAAAAGATTAGTTTCAACAGATCGACGAGGCCTAAAGCCATGTTGAGCATCACAGAGTAGCGGTTTTAATTGAGGGACCACAATTTTATTTATGATGGACTCGAATAGTTTAGCTATCGAAGATAAAATAGCTATTGGCCGATAATCCTCAACTTTGCCTGCGTTATTCGATTTAGGAATAGGCCTCACTCGGGTGATCTTCCACTGATCAGGATACTCCCCAGTGGACAAAGCTAAATTGTAAATATAAAGTAACGGCGCTATAAGCCATTCTTTACATCCCTTTAGAATAAAGGCCGGGAAATTGTCAGGTCCTGGGGAGCTTCGAGGTTTCAGCCGGTTTATTCCAATTACAATATCTAGAGACGATATTATTTATCATATTATTTATCATTACCAACAATAATATATCAATATTATTTATCATTACCAACAAAAGTCTACAATAGACCTTTCATTACCCAACTTTCAATACCTTATCACGATTTCGAAACCAAAACGTCTCAACAACGCCGATTAGTTAGTACGAATATGAACCCGATACTAATTAATATAAGACTCAAAATTGAAGAAGCTATAGTTGATTTATGTCTTTTCGTTATTGAGTGCAGTATTGACAGAGACTTGCGAAGTCGAGAGACAATCGATCATGATTCAGGGGGTGTATTTTGGGTCGTTTTGTCGTGCCTACATATAAAAAGACCAGCTTTTGCCCACTACTTCGTACTCGTGTAACTCGTTAGGGAAATGTTTTCTATTTCATTATGAACGATACCCGGGATGAAACTTTAAACACTGGCCTTCCCGGACAGTTTCCATCTGAATATGTTCAGCGATCTAAGCAAAATAGGTAACAGGCAGACATGCATAGTTACTGTAGCATTTATATTATTAGTATAAAGAACAAACAACAGACCTAAATAGCATTAATATTCATATGTCTATATTTTCATTGTATCACGTCTAGGAAATTAGTTAACACAATTCTTGCTAGAAAGCGTATCAAACGATTTAATTTATTGTCTAGTGGAATTAATTTCCATGATTGTATCTCTTATTTCCATTATTGCCCATCTCTGCCTTAGTAATACAGTCTCGACATGTTGTATTATTGCACTACGCATTGTAAATATTTTCCCATTTTTGTTTCCATACTTAGATTTACTTACGTTAAGTAGGTTAAGCAGTATCATTGTAATTAGCGTATTTTTGGTAGAAAATGACTGACTGTCTAGTTAGTTTCAGCGTTTCTTCTCGGCAGTGGTCTTCTTTTTCAGAAACGCTAGTAGATTTTGACTAAGTGTCATTGCGGCCTTTTCAGAATACATATGATACAATTATTGAAGATGCTAAACTTTTTTCTAAGCCTAGGGTCTACAAATTTTATTGCGAGTGTTGTGATCCCGGTGGAAGCAAAGGGGTCAGAGCTCCCGAGGATGCGCTGTGTCAATAGTAAGGGTCCTGAATTTGTCTCTAGCTGTCAACAGTGAATCCTCAAACTAATGAAGGGTCGGCAACGCGCCTGTGACTTACTTATGTCTAGAGGAAGTTAACTACATAACGTGCGATTGTACCATGCTGAAATTCTCGATCAGGTGACGGCAACGTGCAAGTGTCTATAGGCTACGTTGACCGCTTAATATTATTCAATGCTTATTTACCACCCGGGGACCCGGGTATGTCCTAAAACTACGACCAAGAACACCGGGGAATGGGCAGCAGCATTCCTAGAGTGCGGTGGAGATACTGCGATCGCCAACCCGCATGCCAAGCGTGGCGATTATGGCATTTACCCCCCATGAAATTGGGGGAGGCCTTAGTCCAGCAGTGGACGTCCTAGGGCTGATATGGTGGTGGTGGTGGTGGTATTTACCACCATCGTGGTATCTACATATTACATACATGGCGAAACAGAGTGTTCTATGTCAATACTGTTCATCTTTTTCACATTTCAACATATTTCGCTCGTTCTTCTTCAAAACGTAAAGTAAAAAGACCTTTTTAGTAACATTTAAGGCATTCATTAATTCATTAAGTTTCCAGAATAGGCCCCCGCCTTGCCAGGCGGCAGACGGACGAAATACTCAGATGAAGAGTTACTTACTGCGGCTGGCAGCTGGTGATGAGATAATTAATGATATAAATGTTCTTTTGTGATAGTCCTTTTCTACTTGTAACCTTTGATTTTTAGGATTTCGTACATTAAATTTTACTTATAACTTAAATTGCCAAGATAAATCCGAAAATACCAATAAAAATACGAATTTAGGAATTAGAGTGTCCCGGGTGCCCTAGAGCAAAACGGAATGAATAGTCTATATTCTCTAGTTTTTCCAGTTTTTTGGAAAACCTCGTATCGCCCCGCTTCATAGCGTCCCGTGCCAGATAGGAAGCATTAACTTCAGGACAGATGTTAAGCGCGAGGAACGAGAACTCCCGCTACCCTTTAACCAGCTAAGATCATGGCTACGTCGCAGAACATCTGAACAACACGCTGATCGATGGACAAATACCAGTACATGCAGACAATCCCGGGAAATAGTGCCACACCCGGAGGCACGATTTACCAGGCGTCTGCTCTCTCTTAACAGAGCGTCACTACGTATAATCGTAGGCACCATCACTGGACATTGCTCACTCAACAAACATTTATATGTTCTAGGTACGACCGACAGCCCCCTATGCAGGGGATGCCTGTCGGCCGATGAAGCAGCTCCCCACGTCATCCTGGAATGCGAAGGTGTAGCTACACAACGGACTCAAATCCTCAACGCACCGAGGTCACTCCACGAAGCCTGTGGTGACACCAGGAGGATCCTGCGCTTCTGGGCGGAGTTAGGCTGGCTAGATCCCTAGCCGGCGATCACGTGACGCACAATGGTCCGACTCTCACGGACTAAGTGCGGAAAAAGGAGTCCATAACCATAACCATAACATAACCATAACCATAAGCGCGAGGAATTGAAGGCTGGACCGCCTGCGGGCTTTCACTACAATTATGTTGGAGGGGTGCTGACATGTGGGGTGTGCACGCATGTTCACAGCGAAGGCTATGTCAGTCACATGAGAGATCATGAGCAACTCTCTCACTAACCAGTTACTTCCACTTCTTTCCAGTGGCCGTGGTCGAAATCGGCCAGAATGATGATGATGGGGTAAGACTGCTCTCAATATATCACTGTACAATCCGCCGTCCCCAAAAAAACGGCCTGCAGAACGTCCCAACCTAGCGGTGGCGCGACCCGCCACAGCTCCCAAAGCGCAACGCAGGCAGAACCACCAAGCACCAAGGTAAGTGCTGAGAAGACGCTCAACAACTCAATGTATGCGTCTCAAGTCAATGTAGGCGCGCAGTATAGAAACAGTACTAAGTTGATTATACTGTTGATTCTGACAGCTGACTGCTTACTAAATATCGTACTAACTCCGCCCTACCAAATGCCGAAGGTGACTTCTGAACTTAGTGGGGCAGGATCGATATATTGTATTTTGTTCTTTGACGTGAGATTATTGATGTCGCAGAGATTTCCTTGCTTGGCGAAATATTGTCAGTATTACGTTTGTGCAGTAGTAATATCATGCGCAGAAGCGGGGCAGTACAGCATTCGTATCGTCCCGCTTCCCCACATCCCACGACAGTCAGGAAGCACTCATTTACATGTAGGGGCTCAGTAAAAAGTAGTATTGACTCAACTGACAGTAGACAATGATGATAGCTGACAGTTTTCTCATGTCGTACCGCCTCCCGGAGGTGAAAACTATCAGCTGTCAATGTCAACCAATACGAATGCGCTACTGCCCCGCTTCTGCGCATGATATTCCTACCACCACCCCCACCACCATATCAGCCGAAGGACGTCCACTACTGGACATAGGCCTCCCCCAATTTCATAGGGGGTAAATGCCAGAATCGCCGCGCTTGGCATGCATATTACTACTGCGCGAACATAATACTGACAGTATTTCGTCAAGCGAGGAAATCTCACATCAGTAAACTCACGTCAAAGAACAAAATACTTAACACATATCTCGCTCCTCCAAGTCAGGAAGTTGCCTCAATGTAGGGGCGCAGAAAAAAACGCTACTGACTTGAGTGACAGTAAATACTGACCGTGGGCGTGTGATGGTTGGCATTTTATCACTTATTGTCGTGGATAAGACATTAGTCACATTCCGACAAGTATGCGATTGTCAGAGTGACAGGCGTCTTGTCCACGACGATAAGTGATAAAATGGCCACCATCATACTCCCGCAGCTGACCGTTTTCTCATATCGTACTGCCTCCGTCTTCGGATGTCTACGCAGAATTTTGGAGTTTTTCGGCCACGTAGCCAGGAAAGAAGGTCACAACCTTGAACAACTCATCGTTACTGGCAAGGTTGATGGCAAACGACCAAGAGGTCGCAGTCCAACATGATGGGCAGATAACAGCAACAACAAAAGGAAAAATAGAAAAAAACAGTAATAATGGGTATTGCACGAGGTGGTTCTATCTCAGCGTGTTGCTTGGGCGATTACCAGCGCTGATCTTCCGATGGATCAGATCCGTTCCACCCAAGACACTCAACTGCACGTCGAACTACACGATGCCAAGAACTGGGACAGAGGGTGAGATACCGTGAGAAGAAAGTTGATTCCACTGGGACTTCACGACCCTCAGCAATGAGTATACCGACGCGAGGAGGGGACCGCCTCGGCACCCACGAATAAGGAAGTCACATAACTAGGAGCCAATTGCTGGTTACTTGTTCTTGACCTTGGAGATAAACTTGGACACGATTGCTACAATGTACGAGTATCTATACGTTTGTCAAGACATAGATAAAGAAGTACAGATCTCGACTGTATCTAAACTTTCTCGAAATACTTAAGACCCGCAATCATAATAACACTCTGCTCCAACGAGGAAATCATGCACAATTTCGCCCGGTCCAAATGGGCGGAATTAAATAAACACCGGGAGTTTACCCGGCAGATTGTGCAATCTACCCGCCCGGGTAAATGGAGCAATGTTGACACACTTTTCTTAGTTGCAAAACGTGTCATTCGGGCAACTTTTTGGACTATTTCTGAATATTTAATTACATCTTCGCCGTATGTTTTGGTCGGCCTGTTTAGCCTAGTTATATAATATGGAGGCATGGACCATGGAGGCTGCCCATTGTACTGAGGCTAGGAATGTTTTGTCAGTTACTTGTCCCAATGATGATCCGCCTGCCAATCCTCGTCCCAAGGGGCAATGGGGCGAGACGCTCTGACTAGTACGGAACAATCTAGTTAACAAGTCAACTGGTCCGGCAGATCGACTCATCTCCTTTACATTGCAGTGTGGGAGTCGGGTCTGTGGCTACACGCTCTGATTTCACGACATACCACATTCCTAGATAATTCCACCTGTAGACTGGCGAATAGTATGCGAATAGTATGCAGCAACAAGCGCTCCACATTGGACTGATGCGGTGGGATGGTCACCACGCCTCTTCTACGGAAGAAGCACTGTGCGCATAACCTGTCACGCCAGTATAAATGAATCCGAAAGGCCCTTGTCAGCGTCAGAGTTCCAGCCATCCTGGAACCCGTTTGTTTGACAACGGCAAGAGACCCGACGGCATGACGCTGGTGCCTTGGAAGATTGAACGGCCCCTGCTCTGGGATGCTACATATGCTATATGTAGACACCCTCGTACCTCTCTCATCTTCCAGGTACCAGCCAAAATACTGGCAATTCCGCATCCACAGCAGAAAACCTCAAAGGACGCAAATACGCCACCCTCGGCAGTGGTTACATGTTTGAGGCGCGCGCCGCATTTACAAAGATTTAGCGGCGCGTCTAATCGAAACCACAGGTGACTAGAAGGCTGACCAATACTTTGCAAAACGTATTATTGTCAAGGCCTGTTGCTATATAACGCGGCAATGCAGCCAGCCTTCTAGGCGCACTACTAAATAATATCTTCTAAATTAGTGCCGATGAGCACATCGGCACTAATTTAGAAGATATTTTTTTATTTATATTTAGCTCTTTATTCATTAAGTAACGCAATGTCCTTTTCCCTTTAATTTCGGCCTCATCTTTACCCCCTTTGGCTAGATGCTAGCAAAGAGCAATCCCATTTTTAATAAAAAAAATGGTTGCCATGTAAAGTTCAACATTTTTATAAATAAAATCTTTTTTACCTGCTTTAATTTTGGGTACGTGTTATTTAGTCTAAAATAAAATAATTCCTCATCCGCAACAGGCACATGTACCCTACAACATCAACTTTCATAACAAGATTGTTGGCGATCTCATAATTATAACATCTTCGCAACAGGCACCGAAACATAGACATTGTCTTGAGAAAGTTGATTGTCGCTGTTTTCGCTGCTTACTTTTCTAGTATTTTGCGTTTGTAGTTATTGTTATTAAGTCACAGTAGACGCGCGGTAAGGCACACGACTTGTAACATGGACTTCGTGACTTCGAACCTCAGGTCATACCCTTGCGTTTTACAAAAAACTTACTGTACGAAAAATCATTTGGTTATCACCACACATCTCTCTACTTGTGAAGAAATTTAATAGTCGCCAATCCGCTCTGGGCCCGCGTGGGTTTAAATGCCCGTTCTCTTTCATCTAGCCAGCCAGGGGAGGTATGGGAAGATCTGTGGGACGTACATATACGGGTGAAATTTTATTGACTGTTAAAATTTTCACAGTGGGTTCCTCAGCGAAAAATAAAAGATACGTGTTTTTTCTTTCAGTATTTTTCAGTACTAAAATGTTGAGATACAGCAGCTGAAAGATATCCTAAAAAACCATGTGTTTATGGATACCGCGGTAGCGCGCTGTGCGGGAGGCAATAACATTCGCCCCGCCCCCACTTTCAGTCGCCGCCGCGCCGCCGAGACAAAATTACGGTCGAAAAAAACGTTTTTTAACAAAAGCTAGTAAAGAAAAAAACATAAGTTGCAAATTTTCCTTACCCCCCCCCCCCCCACGAGTAAACAGGGCCTCATCAATCCATTGCATCACGTTGCGCGATCAGCCACTCACAGAAGGTGTAGCGATGTACGGCGTCTGCATCGTTTAATGCTTGTACCTTTTGATAATGGTACCCACCACCACATCAGCCCTAGGACGTCCACTGCTGGACATAGGCCTCCCCCAATTTCATGGGGGGTAAATGCCATAATCGCCACGCTTGGCATGCGGGTTGGCGATCGCAGTATCTCCACCGCACTCTAGGAATGCTGCTGCCCATTCCCCGGTGGTCTTGGTCGTAGTTTAAGGACATACCCGGGTATAATGGTACAAGGTTAGGCAATGACGGGCGAAGTCGGTCCTTGGATGGGTGACCGCTTTGAGTGGTTACTAACTGAGCGCTCCCGTGCTTTGGAAGGCACTTTAATTCGTTGATCCCGGTTGCTGTCTATGATAGCAGTCGTTAAGCCAAGTTAGAAGCCTCCGGGCGGCTTGAAAACCTCTAACAGTCAAGTTGCCCACTCACTTGACAAGCCTAATCCCAATGAGGTCTAGTTTCCCCCCTAGGGTTGGAAGGTCAGATGGCAGTCGCTTCCGTAAAAACTAGTGCCTACGCCAATTCTTGGGATTACGTAGCGGACCCCAGGCATCCTTCAGGATGCAACTGTACTGGGGATAACGCTAGGAGGATGATGATCTTTTGATAATGGTACGGGTGTAATCCAGTAGTATTAGTAACAATCAAACGAAGAATTGTTTAACGTCGAACCTTCGTGTGGCATCTCGCGTACTCGCGCAGGGGTTATGTTGGAAAAAATCGAAGATTTCTTGCTCCAATTCAATGGGCATTCTCGGCCTGCCTCGCCCTTGCTTGCAACAAATTTCCCAGAATCCAGAAGCCGTTGGTTGCTGGCTAGAATCGTTCCACGATCCGGTACTACAGCATTTGGTAGCCCAGAGTTCCATACACTCACGTACACTGCGACTTGGGACGAATACCCGCACCATTTCGTAATACTCCCGGTTTGTAAACATTGTTGTGTCAGGTTCACGATCGCGCGTCTTTGCGAGAAACGCAACACGGAAGTTCGCGACCGGTCATGCGGAACTGCGCCTGAGACTAATTGCAATTTGCGTTTGTCGAGATAGGTGAACGCGCCTCTCCCCCGTACCGCTAACCCCGAGCGTCATTCAGCTCCCGATTATCAACACGTTACTAATTATTTATTCGGACAGCACATTTTATTGTGAAAATTTTACCTATGTTTTTTTTTCAGAAATGATATCTTTTATTGATACCTAATGCCTGGGAAAAATATGAACAGTGATTAAAATTTTATCCTGTATATAGGGTGATATTTATACTTCAACTGTATGGACCCGGGTATGTCCTTAAACTACGGCCAAGACCACCGGGGAATGGGCAGCAGCATTCCTAGAGTGCGGTGGAGATACTGGGATCGCCAACCCGCATGCCAAGCGTGGCGATTATGGCATTTACCCCCCATGAAATTGGGGGAGGCCTATGTCAGTGGACGTCCTAGGGCTGATGTGGTGGTAAATCATGCATATAAAAATTACACACTAAACTGTAAGTCGGTCCCGAAACTAATTAATAAGATGCATGTTCGAGAAATCACACGAAACACTTTGATAATCTATTTGCATGTTATTTCCAAGAATATATATTTCAATTCTTCCTTTTACCGCAAATATCAGCAAAATTCACCACAAAGAGGCTTCCTTAAGGAAAGTTCAGTAAAATTGGAGTTGATGTTTACCAGTGTGTCATCTCAAACGGAATCCGGAAAGTTTACATTTCTCTTTATATTCCGAGCTTTGAGGTATTTTGGCTTGTAACATTGTAAAGTAATCCCGTGTAATCTATCGGAATAATAGGTTTTCTACAGTTGCACTGTATTTTTGACGACCTGTTTAGCCTAGTTGGTAGTGACTCTGCCTCCGAAGCTAGAGGTCCCGGGTTCGAATCCCGGCCAGGGCATTTATTTGTGCATTTTTCACGGATATTTGTTCTTGGGTCTTGGATGTTTTCTATGTATTTAAGTATGTATTTATCTATATAAGTATGTATATCGTCGTCTAGTACCCATAGTACAAGCTTTGCTTAGTTTGGGACTAGGTCGATTTGTGTAAGATTGTCCCCCAATATTTATTTATTTTTATTTATTTTTGTAGTACTGTGATACTGTCAGTCTATATTAAATTACTAGCTGTTGCCCGCGACTTCGTCCGCGTCTTCGCTCCTATTGGTCGCAGCGTGATGTTATATAGCCTAAAGCCTTTCTCGATAAATGGACTATCCAACACAAAAATATTTTTTCAACTCGAACCAGTAGTTCCTGAGATAAGCGCGTTCAAACAAACTCTTCAGCTTTATAATAATAATAATTGTGTATAGATATACAATGTATATTATTTAAAGAAGGAATATCGGTTAACAGTTGGTCAGACTAAGGCCAATCGCTGGTCAGTCTATCATAAAAAAAAACTCACTTGGAAAGTCATTATTTTTGCGACATTTATCGGACTATATTAATATGTCTCATGTTAGTTTATGTTTATTAATTTTGTAATAAGCAGTAACGCTGCTAACAAAAATTCCAAATTTGAAATTAAAGGGAAAAATGACCTTGTGGGAAATGTCCACTATAGCGAGAATGAGAGACATCACTTCGTATTTACACTATATTTACACTTAATACATAATATTACAATTATAAAATACAATTAAGGACAAGAGCCATATACGATGCTTGTCATCACCAAAAATAAGAACTAATAACAATACGCATGCGCGATAACATAAGTCACAAACTATATACATATTTACAAAGAAGGTTGTCGCCACATCAGCCCCCCAGAGACCTTTAAGATCGATAAAAGTCCGGAAAGTGTACACGGCGACCAGACCGCGTTGTCCTATTTGGAGGTGTTAAAACATTGGTAGGTGTCTCTCTCGGAACAACACTAGGTGATGTTTCACGAGGAGTATGAGATGAAATTGAGTCTTCTATAAAAACATACGCGGGTTTCAGCCTGTCAACCGATATAGTAACCACTTTACCCGCAATTTCTAGTTTAAAATACTTATTATGCCTTTCAACAACCTTATAAGGACCAGCATACGGCGGCTGTAAAGATGTCCTAATCAAGTCTTGTTATATAAATTTAAAGCATGCATTCGAATTCAATTAAAGTATTGTAAGGGAAAAATTTAATGCTCCGAGCAGGACTCGAACCTGCGACATCTGGCATACGCGGCCAATCGCTCTAGCCTCTGAGCTATCGGAACAACCAAGCTCGTGCACGAAATCCTTCACTAGTTCCCTCTTACAACGCCTAAGGGAGGCATACAGCGACATCCATTGGAATCTGAATTTTTTAAGTGAAGAGATCTCACATCAGTAAGCTCATTTCAATGAACAAAATAACTATCACATATCGCCCCCACCTTGCCAAATCAGAGTCTCCTAAGAGGAAAGGACCAGAATGGTAGAGGTCTGAATTTTTCTCAATAAAATACAATTCTGAAAAACCATTTTATTTGTTTAATTTTATGTACATGTAAATCTTTGCTTTATCTTCCTTTCTTGACGTAGTCAATCTTCACTTTGCCTATGAACATGTTAATAATTGAAAATATAGGACTAAAAACCTCTTATACAATTACAAGTATCAGTTTTATTTACGAAACGTACACATTAACCTGTCGGCCTGTTTTGCCTAGTTGACACTGCCTCCGAAGCTAGAGGTCCTGGGTTCGAATCCCGGCCAGGGCATTATTTGTGCATTTAGCACGGATATTTGTTCTTGGATCTTAGATGTTTTCTATTCTGTTTATGTATTTATCTACATAAGTATGTATATCGTCGTCTAGTACCCATAGTACAAGCTTTGCTTAGTTTGGGACTAGGTAGATTTGTGTAAGATTGTCCCCCAATATTTATTTATTTATTTGATTTATTATTAACCCTTTAACCCTCGGGCCCCGAAAGATGATATAAAAAAAGTTTCTCGCAATTTTGAACTCTAAATAAAAAAGGTGTCACTCACACTGTCACTTTGTCTGATATATTAGACGATGGCGGTGAAAGGGTTAATAAGTAAAGTAAGCCAAGTAATTTTCAACTCTATTATTTATACTTTAAGGTTATTTGTATAAGCAGTAAATTTAGGATTTTTCGTGTCGATCTTACCCTTTTCATTGACTGTGGATCACAACACAATATAAATCACTTAAGCTCAACAATTTAGATATTTTCCAAATTAACGTAGAATTAGAGAGAGATCATTTTATTCGCCACAGTGTCACAGTTATTGATATTAATTCCATACCCACAAATATAACCGTCATCGCACTACGCCGTCGTTTTTGTCAACACCATCGTCATTTATTTCATTTTCATGATCATTGTCGTCAAACAAAGCTCTGGTCTAGCTAGGTCTAGTAGGTCATTAAATGACTTAAAACTTACCATCAATGTCCCTTATTTTAACATTATGAGTGCGCTCCAGAACTGAAAGAGAAAAAATGAAATCATTTTAATTCTTGTGAGGGATAATTCATTGACTTTATTAAGGACAAATCAAACGCACAGTAAATATACTAAGTGGCAAAAGAACTGGTCCAAATTTGCTACGATTTTGGGACAAGTTTTTGCCGCTGAGTATATTTTAGCTAAGGGACGATTTACACCAATGGTTAGACTTGGAGCGCACCGCACCAGAGTCAAAGGAATCGGAGCCCTCCATACAGAAATTAGAGTTTATATTTGATTGGGTCGCGAGCAGCCAGTCGGCTGCCGCCGGCTCTGACGCTACCCTTTAATTCATAATAAATTTATTGCACCGTAATCATGTGGTACAAAATAAGAGTTACATTAGGGTTGGTTCACACATGAATCCCGTTAGAGCACAGCAAGTAATTTTTAAAATTAAAGCTAAAACTTGGAGATGCAGTTCACAATTCAGAGTTCACATGCATATATTAAATTAACTGTTTTCTGCAACTCGAGGCATGAGATCAGAAGCTTACTCGTATTATTAATTTGATTTTAGATACGAGGTCTAGCTTCTGTATGGAGTGTTTGAATTGAATTCCTTTGACTCTGGTGGCGTGCTGTAGACTCCAGCCGTTCGGTGTAAATCGTCCCTTAAACGGTATCTCAACTTTTTTAGTGCAGCGCTTTTATTGAAAACCACCTTTCTTAGTTGACGTCGCACGCTAGGTAAAACTGTCATTTTCAAAATGGAAATTACATTCAGATCGCTTAAGTGCTACGTAAACTTTTTGTTCACGCAACATGCGTGGCACACATAACTGATGTATCGCTGAGTCTTGCAATGTTAAGTGATTTGTGCAATTAGATACAAATTTAATGCGTAAGTTTTTCGGTCATGGATATTGTGACCAGGTCATTTCTATGTAAAGAAAGGCTCCACCATGAGGCAAACAAAATTGACAGATAAGATGTGGCCAGGCGTCGCAAAAATAAAATAGTGACTGGTATATTATGTTGATAAAAATATATCGTTAAGTATAACGTTGTACTACCAAACTGATTCCATTAATGTATTCAATCAGATATGCATAAAAATGTCCTAGGGCGACAATAGCCACTTTCTATCAAGTAGCCCGTCTTCTCTTTGCCTCTTGGTGTAGGTACAAGGCATAATCATAAGTACTATCAGAAATACACGTAACAACGATAACGTTACGATAGTTTTAAGCAGTCCGATGAAGGTACCATGTCAAATAAAAAACAAACGATACCTAGTTTTTCATTAGCAAAAAGGTAGACAAAATCAGGTTATATAACGAAAAGTTAGTCATACTAGGCTTATCAAACGGGACTAAAGTAGTACATTTAGTCTTTAGAGAAAATATGAAAAAAACATTTAAACACAATCGAAAATTCGATTTTCGATGTTTGCAGCAAGCACCTAGGGGTATCCGATAATTGAACCGACAGATCGGATAGTGTAGAAAGGCTTTAAATCATATCGATATGGGCAGCATTGGCCAAGCTGTGGCAACATTTGTGCATTTTGACTTGTCAAACAAGTTCGCCTAATGGTGCATTTTACCTTAGAAGTGTACACTTACCCAGTGTAAACTTACCCAATGCGGATTAAGGACTTACTCCCAACATACAGCTTCAAATTACTTTGCTTGTGTCTGCAGGTTTCCTCGCGATATACTCCTAGTAATTCACTCAAAGGTTTTGTAAAATTACTATTAGTAATATTTTTAGGGTTCCGTAGTCAACTAGGAACCCTTATAGTTTCGCCATGTCTGTCCGTCCGTCTGTCCGTCAATCCGTCCGCGGATAATCTCAGTGACCGTTAGCACTAGAAGGCTGAAATTTGGTACTTATATGTATATCAATTACGCCGACAAAGTGGTAAAATAAAAAGTGGAAAAAAATATTTTATTAGGGTACCTCCCCTATACGTAAAGTGGGGAGTGAATTTTTTTTTTCATTTTAACACTAACGTGTGATATATTGTTAGATAGGTATTTAAAAATAAATAGGGGTTTACTAAAATCATTTTTTGATAATGTTAATATTTTCGGAAATAATCGCTCCAGAAGTAAAAAAAAATGTGTCCCCCCCCCTCTAACTTTTGAACCATAAGTTTTAAAAATATGAAAAAAATCTCAAAAGTAGAACTTTATAAAAACTTTGTAGGAAAATTATTTTGAACTTGATAGGTTGAATAGTTTTTGAAAAAATTACAAAAACTACGGAACCCTACACTGAGCGTGGCCCGACACGCTCTTGGCCGGTTTTTTTACTCGCCTTTAATGACAGGTTTCATATGAGCAAGCATTCCATCTTTTCGATACCTCATTGCCAGAATTTTGACGTATCTCTTTAAGTCTTTCATCCATTCAGAAGTTCCTGAAAAATATGTCAAAAATAATTAGTAGTAAGTAGCGATATTAAATGTAAAAGAGGCTTTTACTATGAGACGAACCACGACTGTACGAAAAAAGTTTATGTTTGTGTGGCATAGATAAAAACTGCTGTTTCATAGTTCATCGGAAATCAAGTAGTTGTTTCTGTTTGTTATCGAAAAAATATGCTGTTTCATAGGAAATCCTTTGCCTAAAATGTATGAAGTTAGTCTCGTAGTAAAATTTGTTCAGATCAAAATGATTTATATATTCATTATTTTACCACGAGTTCAATTCTACCTTGTCGTATGATATTACGTAAATATTAACAAGACCACTTTTTCACATACCAATATGATAACAATATGTTGCGAAATATTGAGTCACATTGACCTCTTTATCTCCACTTAATATAGAAATTTAGATTATAAATTATAGGCAATGTAAATAGTTTTTACTTGCTGCTCCCATTCGTAACGGCCCCTGATCGGCATCGGTAGTAATTTCTGGAAAGGTAAGTAGTAAACCTATTCACGGCCAATGACCCACATACGAGTCATGATTCGTATGAGAGTCATAACACAATTTTATTTAAATAACTATGGGATATTACTCTTGCTTCAAATTTTTGGCACCTGGTAGTTCACGATCCACATACGAGACATGATTCTTATGACTCGTACGTGACTCGTGGTATGAGAGTCATGACTCTATAAACGATTTTATCTAAATAATTATGGGAACAATTTAAGTAAGGGTAAAACCCAGTATTTATTTCCATATGTGTCAGTTATATATTTTTATAATTTCTTTATATCTCAATGTCACAATGGAATCAATTAAATTGTGGATGAATTAAAAGCCTTCATTTTGTATGATCCAAAAAATAACTCCACCCACATAAAGAAAATATTGAAATGCATTTATTATTTATTGATCGCTCAAACTGTTACTTCACAACAACTGCGTTTTCACCTTCAAAAATGAAGATCGTTAATGTCTTTACAGTACATATGGTGCTATGTTACCGCACGAGTGCGGTAATCAGCAGATTACGTGCATATGTCGAAACTTTAAAGAGCCATATGTACTGTAAAACGTTGTACGATACACGTGCGAACAGGCATTTCGCAACTCGTGTCGATTTAAAACACTCCCTTCGGTCGTGTTTCAATTTATCACCACTGGTTGCGAATTTCCTGTTCTCTGCACTTGTATCGTAATGTACTACGCTCGTTCGAAAGGTTACGCAATCACATTGTTTTTTTTTTTTGAAGTTATACTTATATTTCGAGTCCTGTGTTATTATTATAAGGTCAGAAACTTCAGGATCTTACCGTCAGAAATTAAAGAAATCACTGTTTGCGACTCGACGGAATTATCATCTGCAAAAGTAAAGAGTTATTAAATCGTTATCTATTCAAGGAGTCAATGTAAGTTTTAATTTCACATCGTAAGTAATTTGATTTAACACATCCGAGGCCAAAGACTCACATACGAGTCAACCTCAACGTGCGATTTCCGCCCAACGGTAAAACGCTGGTACGCGCTACGGCGTAGCGTACGTAGCGTTGCTTAGCTTCGATGTGTTTGTTCACGCGTGCTGAGTATAATTATTATGAAACTAACAACTTATTTCTCCTCCAGCGTGTCGATTTAATAGTACATTACTACAGAGGCCAGGACGACAGGGGTTGCCGGCCGAAGACATATAGACGGATAGGTCTGAGGCGGGCAACCCCATATTTCCCGCCGAGGTATGTATAGTGATTTTCTCAAAAATGCAATGAAATAAACAACAAAAAAATCATTTTTTTTTAGAATAGAATAGAATAGAATAGAATAGAAAACATTTATTCGTGACAATACAATACAACAAAAAAGAAATAGAATACAAAAACAAGTCACAACGGGTATTGCACGAAATGGTTCCATCTCAGCGTGTTGCTGGCGCGATTACCAGCGCTGATCTTCCGATGGAACCATCAAGTGATTTCCCAGCAGGTAACACATAAAACCAATGGGGTCCTTTACTCGGTCATCACTATCACGCGGATCACTCATATCACGTGAATATTGAAGAAAAATGCATACAATTCTGAAAACTGCGATAATATTGACACCCCCGTATTGTGATAACATTAATCGTGCAAAGGGCCCCATTAAAAGAAATATTTATTAGTAAAGCGTGTCACACACCGGAGCGGCCCGCGGCCGCGGCCAATAGTAAATTTGACAGCTAAATGACAAGCCTACCATAGGCCGCGCCAGTCTGTGACAGGCTTTAAATGAGCATATAGCGTAAGAAAAAAGTATGTACATACAATAATAAATTTTAATACGCATAGTGGCAGAATGTCATGATGCCTGTGCCACAAATGTATGTGGAATGGAAATAAAAAATAGGACTTTGCCGGCCTAGGCCTGCAAGATTTGTATGATTTTCCATTAACGACCTCTTGTCCTAGCCGCACCTGAAACGTTATACTTCGCAGCCTATTATAAGGAACATAACATCAATATTTCATTGCATGTTTGAGAAAAAAAAATTAGTCTATATCCGAAGTCTTTAGGCATTCTATACGTACGAAACTTTATCACCAAATTCTTAATTTAGCCGTGATAAGGTGACAGGATTACTTTTCCATTCATATAAGTATGAATTCAAAGAACTTTCTTAAGGAAATTTACACATAAACTAAAGTAGGTATATTTTTAAATTGAAAATCTTTACCTTCGTTTGATAATCGATCGGCTTTTTCTTCAGGAGACTGCGTAACCTCTGATACTTCCTCACGGCTATGCTCTGAAAAGTAAAAATAGTACATTGAATAAAAATCTCAATAATACTGATTTTATTGTAAAGGCGGACGAATTGGGAACGTACCTGAATGAAATAAAGGAACTTTATTCTGCAACAAGGCCGCAATGGCACGTTTGCAAGTCAAAATCTACTAGCGTTTATGAAAAAGAAGACCACTGCCCAGAAGAAACGACGAAAGAAACTCGACAGTCATTTTCTACCTAAAATATGCATATTACAATGGTAATAGTATGAATACAAAAAGAGGAGAAATATTTACAATGCGTAGTTCAACAAGACAACATATCGCAACTGTATTACCAAATTCGAGATACGCAATAATGGAAATAAGACATATAATCATGTGTGTGTTAAATCGTTCAATCCTGTAAGTACACTAAATGGACCAATTAAGAATGGGTAGGAGTTACTACCCGCCCAAACAAATCAGAAATTCAAGTTCAAAAATTAACTGGAAGTGATCATTACAGCGATAAGTTCGCCTTTGTACTGACATAACCGAATTTGTCTGTATTTCTATCCGTGTTTTGTGTACAATGAAGTATTTTACACACATACAAACGAAGAGTATGTCTTTTCGTCCTAGACAGTTGTCTACTTCACTAGTTGGGTTACAGGAATTAAAACAAGATGGGAATATATGTATGTAAATAAGTTCGAAATGAATACGAACTGGAAATGGGGACTGGAATAAGACATATTGGAAATAGAATTAATGCATGTACGGGACAAGTGACGACGTTTTTTTATGACATAGGAGGCAAACGAGCAGACGAATCGCCTGATGGTAAGCGATTAGCGCCGCCCATGGACACTCGCTACACCAGAGGGGTTGTAAGTGCGTTGCCGGCCTTTAAGATGGGAGTACGCTCTTTTCTTGAAGGTTTAAAGGTCGTATTGATCTGGAAATACCGCAGGCGACAGTTCATTCCAGCTTAGCTGTGCGAGGCAGGAAATTTCTGGAGAAACGCACAGTTGAGGACTGCCTACCATATAAGTGGTGAGGATGGAAATGTTGTCGCGTTGGACGATGGCGGAAAGAAGCGGCAGGGATTAAAACGAACAACTCATCACGTTCAATTCATCAATTTCACCACGTTGGTGGCAAACAAGCTGACAGCCCACCTGATGGTAAGTGGTCACCGTCTATGGACGCTTGCAACACCAGAAGCATCACTCGCGCGTTGCCAACCCGTAATAAACCTTTTACCGCATTTTTTGAAGAGTCGGGCTGTTTCCCATTGGCTAGGATTGAAAGGGGCGACTTTGCCTTAAGAGGGCGCAGTACGTTTGGTTCTCCATACAAACGTATTTATGCTCTCATTTTAAAACGCCATGTTAGAATAACATGAAAATTTGTATACACAATGGGGTCCAGCTTATCTAGGGCGGAAATTAGTTTCTGTTGCTTGAAATTATAATGGCGAAAAAATACAGCGATTATTAAGGTTTTCATACAAGGCTTAAAAAACTCAAAAAACCGCTGTATTTTTTTTCTTTTTCAATTTTTAGCAACAGAAACTAATTTTCTGACCTAGGTATGCCGGATCCCATTGTGTATACAAAGTTTCATGTTATTCTAGCATGGCGTTTTAAAATGAGAGCCTAAATACGTTTGTATGGAGAACCAATCCACACCGATCGTACTGCGCCGTCTTAAGACTTTAATAGATGCATCGACTTACCCTTGCTTGCACTTATTAAACGCACAACTTCCTCTTCAGGAGAGTTATCCTCTGAAAAATATAAATATTTTGACTGTAAAAAAATGTTGTTGTTATTGTTGACAAAACGAGTGTACGAAGGAAGAGTGGATGGAATTAGAAGGGATATTCTGCAGAAAGGCCAGGTCAAGAGTACCCTAAATCGGCGCGCATGCATGAAGAATGTTATGAGAGTTCATGAAGCGAAAGTTGTACCTATGTCAGGATCGTAGCAAATGGAAATTCGTGATTTCTGCCTACCCCTCTGGGTAACAAGCGTGATTATACGTATGTATATCAACAAATGTTACGATGCAGTTAACAACGTCAAAGAAACTTATGTAAACATTTTTGACTCTATCACTAAGGACTCCAACATAAAATTATACTCAAATTGCGTAAAATATGAAATGTGAATGTGTGAGAGAGGGCAATACTCGCTAACAAACTGTATATACAGTTTGACGAACAAAAGGTGTATGCTTACTGTAATTTTATATTTTGGGTTTCATAATTAAATAAATAAATAAATGTATAATCACTTACCTTTATGTAGCGTTCGTGGCCCAGCGGCGCTCGCGAACCGCGTGCGGTAAACGAGGTTAAGCAATGTGGGCGCAGGTCAGTTCTTGGATGGGTGACCGCTTTGAGTGGTTACTAACTGAGCGCTCCCGTGCTTTGGAAGGCACGTTAAGCCGTTGATCCCGGTTATGACAGCAGTCGTTAAGCCAAGTTAGAGGCCTTCCGGCGGCTTAGAACTTCTAACAGTCAAGTTGCCCACTCACTTGACAAAGGGGGGTCGAAGTTGCACCACGTCCGTAGGGAGTACCCACCGTTACCCGACACGTGACCCCTGGGTGGTGCTCAAAGTGCAACAAAACTAGCAACCGTACTTGTCTTCTCGAAGATCTCACGGTTCGAAAATAAATGCCATACGATTATTATTATTACTTACCTCTATCAACATCATTGCGTAAGAAAGTAAGGGCTTCTTCTGTCTCATCTGTTATGAACATTACAGGTATGGTGAAAATTCGTATTATCATATTATATTATTCGTATTATCGTCTATTAACATGAATCTATCATAATACTAACTTGCTTCAGATAAATTGTCCGGCGCTGCAGTACGCATGTCCGGAAGCTTCTCGTCAATGCCAGAGTCAAATTCTGTGAAAAAATTCATACCTAATTAAGTATACAAGCATCATTATAAGCGATTACCATGTGTCGAGATTCCCGTTATTGCAGACCCTCGCTTTTGTTTCCTCATATGTACATCATACATCATCATCATCATAACAGCCGGAAGACGTCCACTGCTGCACAAATGCCACCCCCAAGGATCTCCACAATGACCGGTCTTGCGATGCCCTAATCCAACGGCCTCCCGCGATCTTGATCAGTTCGTCAGACCACCCTGTGGGGGGCCTTCCCATTCCGACGCTACGTCTTCCGGTGCGTGGTCACCGCTCAAGAACCTTTCTGCCCAGCGACCATCGGTTCTACGAAAAATGTGCCCCGCCCACTGCCACTAAGTCTTGCAACACACTAATCTTATTCGCCACTCGTCTACTCACTCGTCTCATTTGTCATATTCTTACAGAACTTGTTTGCAAAATGCAGACCCTAGATATGACAAATCGTAAGAGACAGCAACAAAGATCTGTAAGTACCTATTCGTAGGCAAGATGACAAATTAAAACCGTTTGATGGGATGACGATTGGGAACAGACAGGCCTTTAAAACGTTATGAAATTAAGCGATATTATAACGATATACTCGTATTTCGTTAGTGTTTAAAATTTCGTTAAAATCTAAATCGATATTCCTCATAACGATATTTCAACAAAATCATAACCTTATATTATAATCTATACATATAATAAAGCTGAAGAGGGTCGAAAGTCTGTACATGAAAGATATTCGAAAGAAAGTTGGCAGGGGATACTTAGAATCGATAACAGAACACGTTCCAAAAGTTTTTAGAATTTTTATCTGTTTGTCTGTTACCTGGGTGTGGTTCGGTCACGCGACACGCAAGCACTACGTGCGCGTTATTTTATTAAGAAATACTAGAAATATGGCGAAATCCACTATTGACAGTTTAGAAAAAGTGATAAAAAGGTTCCTGACACCCATAGAACTACAATTGGGATGTGTTCTGAAGGAGTTGAAACGAATAGAGGAAAAAATTATCAATTCAGAAAATATGCAACGTACATGCGCTAAGTGCCAGAAGTCCACCGCAAACGAATCTGGCCCGAATGGATCGAGCGCGGCGAAGTCGCAGGAAAATAATCGCGTGCTGGATCATGCGAGCAAGACGAAGCCGGCCGCTAGCGCCGGCCGCGTTCTACCCTCGGTTGCGGCCGCCGCCGACGTACGGAGACGCTCTCTACCCGCACAAGTGAACGCTACTACACGCAAGCCGGCGACTAAAAAAGAAGACAAGGCGGTCCATAAGGACATCATAACGCAACAGCACATAAACACCAATAAGACCGGAAGCTCCGGCGCAGCGAGACACACGGAGGACGCAGTCCGACTCACTCACAGTATGTCACCAAAACATTAGAGGTTTAAGTTCTAAAACAAATAAATTGGAAATTCTACTCAGCGACGACCTTAATTGCGATGTATTAATTCTAAGCGAACACTTTTTACGCAGTCACGAAATTGAGTCAGTAACATTAACAAATTTTACTTTAATGTCTCACTATTGTAGACCTACGATTGGACGCGGTGGAAGCTGCATCTATATTAAAAGTAACATCAAGGCCGTAAACAGGCATGATTACTGCGACCTGTCGAAAGTGCAAGTATTCGATGTGTGTGCTGTTCATCTGCTAGATTATAACATTGTAGTAGTAGGTGTGTATCACTCCAACTTAACTAACCACGACGAATACTTAAGATTGTTCAATAATTTATTAGGGAAAATTAACGACGACAACTTAACTGCGATCATAATGAGAGATGTAAACATCGACTTCCTCGCGAACAGTCCTGTAAAAAGGAAACTGCGTGATATTTTATATGCTCAAAATTTCAGCCAACACGTCGAAAAAGCTACACGAATAGACGGCACAAGCATCACATTATTAGATCACGCTTACTCGAACATCCGAGACGGCCGTGTGTCCGCGAGATGCGTTGAGACGTACCTCAGCGACCATATGGCGCAGCGGCTCACCGCGCCGCGGCCCGCGCCCTCGCCGGCGTCGAAACGCATCACAAAACGGCTTTTTAGTCAAAAAAACAAGTCCGCCTTCGTCGCTGCACTGAACGCGATCGACTGGCTTGCCGTGGTGAACAAGCACCGAAACGATTGCAACCAATTTGCTACGTCGGTAATCAATATATTAACGAACACACTTGACACTCACATATCATTAAAATTAGTAACAGTATATTCTAAAAATAACCCGTGGGTAGATTCCGAGTTAATAAATATGAAACTATTAGTATTCGACTTCATAAACCTATCAAAGAGTAATATAGGAGACACGAAACTAGCCGACACTGTATCTAAACTACTAAACTCATACACTCATAAAATTAAAACCAAACGAACATTATATTTCATTTCCTTAATTAATAATAATACTAATAAGAGCAAGGCTATGTGGGCCGCCATAAATCTCGAGCTGGGCCGAGGAGCACGCGACCGCGTCGATTTCACCGATGTAGTGCGGGACTCTGCCGGCTGCCCCTTCCCAAGCAAGCGCCAGCTGCTGGATGAGTTTAACCGCGAGTTCGTGACGGCGGCCGCCGCATGCGGCGCGCCCGCCGCCGACCCGCGCGCCTGCCTCGCCCTAATAGCGCGCCGGCGCCCGCGGAGTGACTCATCCATCCGGCTCACTCCCTTCACACCTGACGAGATCTACAAAATATTTTCAACCAACATAGCGCCCAAAAACAGCTTCGACATATATGGCCTGTCTGCAAACCTCTTAAAATATGCCAGCCCCGCGATCTGCTACGTTCTAGCTCACCTATTTAATAGTTGCATGAGATCCGGTAAATTCCCAGAATGCTTAAAAAGAGTTAAAATTAGCCCACTGTACAAAGGAAAGGGTAAGAGGTCGAGCATCAAGGCCTACCGCCCAATATCCTTGGTTCCGGGACCCAGTAAGCCTTTCGAAGTGGGTCTTAATATACGACTGCTGAATTTTTGGGCCAAAAGAAACGTCTTATCCGACAGTCAATACGCCTATCGAGCCGGTCGCTCCACAACCGACCTCGTGCGAGAGGTGACGCGGAGTGTGGTGCACGCGCGTGAGGAGGGCCGCTACGTGGCGTTCCTGTGCTGCGATCTGTCGCGCGCTTTCGACACTGCTGACCACACCCTCGTCGCTGAGAAATTGAACCACTATGGTATCAGCGGCCCGGCTCTCGACCTCGTGCTCTCTTTCATGACGGATAGGGCCCAGATCGTCGTGGGCGACGAAGGTCGGGCGTCATCCTCGGATCTCCGGAACATAATGGGCATCCCCCAGGGCTCGTGTCTCTCGAATACTTTTTTCAGCATCCTGCTCAATGACCTGCCTGAGGCTATACAGAATGCTGAAATATACATGTATGCCGACGATGTCACAGCTGTGATCACCACACGTAAGAGACACGAATTGGAGGAGGCGCTCAATGGGGTCTTGAGACAGCTTCACGACTGGTTTAAATCGAACGGTCTGGCCCTAAACAAAGACAAGACGTGTTTCCTGACGTTCCAGTTAAACGGTCACGCCAGCCCGCTTATCAGCGTGCGGGCGGACGACGCCCCTATACAGCACGTCACCTGCGCGCGGCTCCTCGGGTTTTGCGTGGACGATGCGCTGACGTGGGCGGAGCACACGGAGGCGCTGTGCGAGCGGTTGGGCGGGGCATGTTTCGCGCTGCGACGGCTGGCTCGAACGACGGGACGCGCGGCGCTGCGCGAGTGTTACTTCGCGACTGTTCACTCGCTGCTCTCGTACGGGACAGAGCTTTGGGGCGATCCTCGCAGTGGCGCCGCGTGTTCTCAATGCAGAAGAGAGCCTTGCGGGCGATGGCCGGCGCTCCGGATGACGCCCCAGCGCTAGAGTTCTTTCAAGATTTTTACATCCTGCCCCTGCCATGCTTATACATTCTCCAAGTGGCACAGTTCACGCACAAAAACCTCCACCTGTTTAAGCGCCAAGGGTCCAACGCGAGCTACCCGCTCCGCAGCAATGAGCACGCAGACCGCCTAGTCGTGAACAAGCACAAACTTGCTAAGACGGAACGTTGTGTGTACTACTCGGGACCTGACGTGTTTAACAGATTGCCCAAATACATAATAGATGCAGTTTCCACCCCGATGTTCAATGGAAGACTGAAAAAATGGCTCCACGAACAAATGTTTTACGACTACAGTGAATTTGAAAACCGACCACACACACTGTAACCGTCTGTGGCGACAATGTTTAAATTATTTAAATCATTATACTATTAATTCTTATAATTATTATGTTCTGACAATATTTATTGGACAATTAATTCCCATATTTTTTATTATTTATAAATACGTAATTTCATAGCTTATTCATATTTAATTAATAAGCAACAAAAAGACTTGTAACAATTGTTATGAATAAATAATTTCATTTCATTTCATTTCTGTTTATCTCTTTGTCTGTTTATATGAACGCGCATCACGTGAAAACGGCTGAACGGATTTTGATGAAAACTTTACTAATCTGTCGAGTAAATACCCGGTCAGATGTTAGGCTATAAAAATTGTGCAGGTTTGGGTTAAAAGGGGGTAAAAAGAGGGATTGAATTTTGTATGGGAACTCCTATAATCCATAAGTTACAGGTATGAAAATTGGTAAGCATATACTTGATGACAAAGGATAAACATCCTCATTCAAAATTTATGAAATCTTAAGATAGAAACTAAAAAAAAAAGTAAACGCAAACGCTGCGCCGCGGTGCTGCCCAGCGTGCGCGCCAGCCACCACGGTCTCTTCAAAACATGCAATTACAATGTTACTTTTGCCGTTCACTTCATGTGCACTCACTTTATACCATAATCCCACTACTTAATATTATAAATGCGAAAGTTTAGATGTTTGGATGTTTCACTGAATCACGCAAAAACGGCTGAACAGATTAGGTAAAATGATTTGTATGTTAATAGTATATAATCTCGATTTACTTATATATAAGTGTATTTTTGTCCCGATGATCTTCCATCAAAGGGATATTAAATCGGAGATGCAAGTAAGGTCCATGAAACGGGGTAGTTTAATCCTCATACGCCATTCTACGATTTAAGTTTCAGCCAATTGGGAGTATAACAGCGTGTCAAGAAATTTAACTTAAAGCATAGCAGAATTGTAAATAAGTTGACGATTCATTATGTCAAAACCGAAGTATCATAATTCCTTCTGATTGTTGACGCTATTTTTGAGCACAGCCTTTTCGCTATTAGTTCTACTTTGCGTGTACATCAAAATGCATTTGCGATACTTTGGCATTGTTTTTAATCATATGCTTAAATACAAAAACAGCTGTTTCAATGCACACTTTGTATCGTCGGTGTACCATTTAATTTTGTCGTGCGTTATTTTCTTCGTAATTGTTGACCCTTCACACCATAAAAGCTGTTTGATATAAGAGATCACTTGAGCTGGGAAGCCCAATCGTCAGCATAGGCAGTTGGAGCATCTTAGATGTACACTTAGAAGAGGTTCGAAAGTCTGAGGAGTTATGAGGATTCCAAATGAGGGAAGAAGCCTCTAATTTGCTCCTCACCAAGGCATTGAAGAGTAGCTGTATAACTCCAGGATCATGGAAGTCCTTACAATTACGGAGCACGAAACCCAATCGTTGATAGCAGCTACTGGCGATTGCACGAATATGGTCGTGGAAAGTGAGGCGCGTGTCAAACATCACGCCTAGATCCTTCACAGAGAAGACACGATTGATTTCGTCACTGTCCAGGAAGTACTGTTTATCAATACTCCACTTCAACACCGGCAACATCTTCCTGTAAGGAAACACAGTCCACTGTATCTCTCACCCCATAAATGAGCTTGAGGTCGTCAGCGTAAAGAAGACACTTTGCATGACTAACTACTGATTCTAAGTCGTTAACCATCAGACCAAACAAGAGAGGTCCCAAAATGGAACCCTGACTGACGCCAGATCGAGTGTGATAATTTATCTGAAACGAAGCATCCATGTCGAACATATTGCTGATGATCGCGCAGATAACTGGCAAACAGTTTGAGCAACTTAGGAGAGAAGCCAATATCGTCAAGCTTATTTAAAAGAACGTCATTATCTACACGATCGAAAGCTTTTTTAAAGTCAATATAAATGACGTCGACCTGGATACCTCCGTCCAGGCACTCCGAAATGGCATCAGTCAAGATTAAAAGATTAGTGTCAACGGAACGACCGGCTCTAAAACCATGCTGCGGCTCAGATAGGAATGGCTTAACTTGTGTGGATATTGCACGAAGCAGTATAGCCTCGTGGCGCCCACGCGCCTTTTGATAACCCAAAATAAACATGGTGACTCCAGCCCAGAACTTTTTTCAACTAACTTTCAATTACTGCCCATGCGCCTTTCAGAAGGCCATATTAATAAAATCTGTATAGATTTTTGAAATTTCGTGGGTTAAAGAAATAATTTAATTCGAGTTCTGAACGAAATATTAGGGAACAGTTTCCGGTATGCTACCATTGGCTATCACAGTTGACAGATGTCATTTTTTGAAAAATGGACGGCGGTATAGCTGGCTCACGAACACGTGAAAAGTAAATCGCATTTTTTTTATTATAATCCTTGACTGTCGAGTATGTTTTTATGCTAAAAGTTGCTAATGAATAGGTAATTCTTAAGTGGAGATAATTAGTTCGCATTTTTAGACCTGAAATTCTGCGAAATCTTGGGTTGAAATAATATGTAGGTACTTTGTAAAGTCGCTTGGGTCGAAGCTAGTACTAAAAATATCTGAATGTTTTTAGTTTGTGGCTTTATTGTGCTGGTTTTTGAAATATTACTAATGTAAAAAATCGGCCAAGAGCATGTCGGACCATGCTCAGTGTAGGGTTCCGTAGTTAACCAATGAAATTACTCTGAAAAAATCAATAACAAGCAAAAGGAAATACTTTCGCACCGTTTCATTAGTAAAACACTACTAAGGGAAGACTTTTTATGATAACACAAAAACGGCTTAACTGATCATGTCTGCTATAGTTTTTGTTGAAAGTCTTTATTAAGTTTCACTTTCATAATTTATTTCATATTTTTTGGACCCATAGTTCAAAAGTTAGAGGGATATTTTTTTCTTTTCGTATCAATATTCCGAAAATATCCACTTTATCAAAATATAAAAAAAAAAAGTTTGATGATGACTTCTATTCATTTTGAAACACCTATCCCACAACACCCAACAACATAGCTAAAACAAAATTTCATCCCCACTTTATGTGTAGGGGAGGTATGCTTATTTTTTTCTTTTTTTATATATATTTTAGGGCTTTGTCAGTTTTATTGAATTATATATCCATAATTGCAGCTTTCTAGCACTAACGGCCATAGAGCAATGCCTCTGGCAGACAGACAGGCAGACAAACAGACAGACGGACATGGCGAAACTATAAGGGTTCCTAGTTGACTACGGAACCCTAAAAATGATACTTATCTTATCTTTCACTAATAATTTAATACTCTTTACACTACTAAGTTTTCGTGTCTAGTATGTTACATGACTTAATAATTCCTTTTAATCTAGTAATTATGGCCCAAAGGCCTTTGTAAAGAACAAAAGGTAGACAAATAACTGAAATCAAAAACACATGCTAATATAATCATAATTATACCCTGAAAGTTTCACTTCAAACCGGTAACTCTAACACATACAAATTTCAACTCAAAATCTTGGGCGGATATGACTATAACTATTATGTCCTATAAGAAGGACAGTCGGGTCATAGTTAAAGAGGACCCAAAAAATCTTTGGGCGCCACGAGGATAGACTCAAACAATTTTGGTAAAGTCGAGAGAACAGCAATAGGCCTATAATTTTCAACTTTGGAATTATCTTTGGACTTTGGTATAAGTCTTACCCTAGTGATCTTTCACAGACGTGGATAAACACCAGTAGAGAGAGAGAGAGAGGTTGAGAAGGAGGTGTATCAGGACCTTCAACTGCTCCGCACACCCTTTAATTATATAACCTGGCAAAGTGTCCGGCCCTACGGAACTGTTGGGCTTGAGTCGCCTTATGGCCTCTTGTATCATAACGATATGCGAAAATAGAGCTCTTTTAAGGCCTGGGAACAGATTTGCAATGAAGAGTAAGACGTACCTACCTAACTAAATAGAACTAAATTTTCATACATAAGACGAATTAAACAAATCAATGTTTCTTTTTGCCTTATGTTAAGACCAATTAGAACACCTTTTTAACCAACTTCAAGATTTCAAAAGAGGAGGTTATCAATTCGGTTGTTTTTTTTATATTTATTTATTTATTATGAAACAAACAGTCATACAAAGATATTGTTAACAGTTATCTTAATAATATGCAGACCTATAGTTTCCAATACTTTTCAAAAGAGAGAAAAAAAAAGAAGTTAGTTACTTGTTTAAATAATAGTTGTTAAATTGCTTATGAACGTAAAATTTAAGTCTAAATAAATATATATTTTCGAGGTGTCTTTGTACTCGAATACTTGTACACATACATTTACATTGTCAACAAAAAAATTACCAAAAAAAAACAAGGGAAAATATCATGCAATAACACATTTTTGCATTTTTTTTTAAAGATTTTTGACTACTTACATAATAATAAACAAAAATTATGTCGATTCGACCATTTAAATAGGGGAAAAATAAACATAAAGCGTATCGTCACTTGTTCTAATTTCTTTACAAAATTCAATTTATACTAAATGAGCGTTTTTACCAACATTTCAAAGATATCATTATAATAGTTATTCGTTATACAAGGGTGCAAAGCTGTATTCTACCCGCGAGTGTAGAATTGAAACACGAGCCAGCGAAAGGATTCCATAGTTGAACCACGGGCGAAGCGAGTGGTTCTAAAATAGAATCCTGAGCGTAGCGAGTGTTTCAACACACGAGAAGTAAAATACAACTTTCCACCCGTGTGTAACACAAAACTTTTCTCCTCACTATAGCGAGGAAAGTACAACATGCAAAAAAAACACAGTTCCACAGGCATGATATTTTTATGTTTGTTACTCCATAACTCCGTTATTTCTTAACCTATTTGGAAAATTCTTTTTTTGATTGAAAGTATATATATCCAAGTTGGTTCCGTTTTTGTCAAAACGCAGTTCTGAATTCTGATGATGGGATCCATGAGGTATTGAGGGAACTCCTCAAATCTTAAAGGCAAACATAGAGTGATTTTGAAATCGAGCATTTCCATCCAAAACTGTGACATTTAATGAAGTGGAACTGCTGATGATGATCAGAACAGAACTCTTCAACGACGAAAACTTCACGTTTGGCGATTTGTCCTCTTAGCAGTTCTATTTTCACGGTTAATTTTTGTATGCTCGAGTTCTGATGATGGGATCCATTAGGAATCAAGGGAACTCCTCAAACGTGAAAGGCACACAAATAGTGATTTTAGTATTTTCATGAACTAATCAAGCATTTTCATTCAAAAAAGTGACATTTGATGAAGTGGAACTGCTGATGATGTTCAGAACGGAACTCTTCAACGACACGTAGTTCACGTTTGGCGATTTATTCTCTTCGTTTTGTTTGTCAAGCAAGCTAGGTTTGCAAGACACATTTTTGTCAAGCTTGAGTTCTGATGGAGGATTCTATGAGTCATTTTTATTTTATTGTATGGAATCTAAGAGTGCACCATCTAAGTGTAATAATCTTTCACCGGCCTCCCCCATTGAAGTCGGTTTTTTTTCTTAAAAATTATTGGTTTGACCTGTTGTTGCCTAAATTGACTCTTCCAGGAGTAACTAAACTTTTCTACAGGGTTGTAATTATAATAACTACTGTGATGATCTATTATTACCTTGGGCTTTACTTACCTTCTGAGCTTTTTGGTCTTTTGCGCAACATTGATAAGACAGCTTTATCTATAGAAAATAAGAATTTCTATCTTTAAAATATTTATTTAAGGTGGAGTTTAAAGCGCTTTAAAAAGTGTTATAAGAATTTCTGTCATTCAGATTTAATAAATAACACTGAGCAAGTAGACATTAATGTACTTATTTAACTAAGACTTATTTAAATAAGTTTCTGTCAAAAAACTAAGAAATATAACAAAAAACATGCGTGATATTAGATAAAAAAAACTACGATAAATAAAAAGTAAAAAAAAAACTGACGCATCAAATATATCGCTAAGAACTATCTAGACATACAATACTTTTATTTAAAAAAACCCTCACTCAAATCGGTTCACACATCACACAACACAAAACATGTTTAACTTATAAAACTTCTTTACACATAAGTACATTCTATTTTAACCCCCGACGTAAAAAGAGAGGGGTGTTATAAGTTTAACGTGTTTGTCCGTGTATCTGTGTATCTGTCTGTGGTATCGTAGCTCCCAAACGGATGAACCGATTTTCGATTATATTTTTTTTGTCTCAGATAATTTTATCCTGAGTGTTCTTAGCCATGTTTCATGAAAATTAGTACAGCCGTTTTTAAGATATTGAGCTTTGAAATGAAAATGCATACACTGCACACAATGGATACACTGGAGTTAATATAGATAACTTTTGTATTCTTACTTTCTGGTGGCCCTTGTTGTTTTTCATTACCTATGGACGGAAAAAAAAAGCGGAAAAAGCGTGGCGATTATGGCATTTACCCCCCATGAAATTGGGGGAGGCCTATGTCCAGCAGTGGACGTCCTAGGGCTGATATGGTGGTGGTGGTGGGACGGAAAAATGCCAATGTAGGTATCAACTGCAATAATTGATCAATCATTTAGTTTTAATCACAAATTTACTATGTTAGTGTACTCACTATTTATGACTTGGTCTTCGTTATTTATGACTAGAAAATTAAAAAGGTCTGTTAAATACAAACTTGTACTTTTCTACCCTCATTTGAGGGTAGCCCTTTTTTAACAGGAAAAGCAGTATGTGCCACTCAGTAGCAAATTTATTTGTAGGACATTTCATGTTTTAGCAGCAGACCTCATAGGCGGTGTGTCACTAAGGATTTATTATACGGGCGATAAACGTGCAAATCCTTAACTGCATAATGTTAAAATTGTGCTGCTGAGTGTACCAAAGGACAATGCATATTCCTTTTAACATACCTCTGTACGTAGTGGCGGATTTACGCATAAAGGCTAGGCGAATTGAAGAACGTATATTAGCGCCGAACAGATTCCCCGCGGTCATTCATTCAGCCGTATTTAATCCGGCTAATCGATGACCTGCCGTATTACAAAACGGCCCTGTTTTGTAAAACGGCTAGCCTAAATGTAATACGGCTGCGATATATACACTATGTGAACAATAACCCTCACTCTGGCGCAATAAAATAAAACGGATAGCGAAGCTTTTTTCAAAATCAAACTTAACTATTTTCGATCCACAAACGTAATTTAAATGTAAATACTTACTTGGTCGTGGAACTTCCTGCACTGTGAAGAATAAATTGTTGACTATTTAAGTTAAGTCCTCTTAAGAATAAATTAAGTCCTATTTTCATTAATAAGTGTTTTGTCGGACCATTTCGGTACGGAAACTATTTTTAATAACTGCTTTAGTATGGCATTTTTCCAGACTTAATGAAATGTAGTAAAGTAGTTCCAATTTTCAAATCAGGTCATAGAGATAACCCTTCTGATTATCGTCCAGTTTCTATCCTACCTGCGTTTAGCAAAATATGCGAAAAAATAATGCTTACGCAATTGGTTTCTCATTTTAATTCTCACAATATTTTGCACGCACAGCAGTTCGGCTTCACGAAGGGTAGGTCAACTACTGATGAAAATGAAAATGAAAATGTTTATTTTGGTTAACAATAGGCTTTCAGATCACATAGGTTGGAATCTCCTAGTAAGTATTGAAATACCTGTGACAGGAGATCCCGCTTTTCCATACTTAACATTAGTTACACAAAATAAAATCATGAATTTCATATTCTTAACTCATCTAAAAACTAAACTAAAACAAACTTAATGAGTACACTCTATTTGAGATCAATTGACCTAATTAAAATAATAAAATGAGTTGTATGTTTGTGTGTGTGTGTGTGTGTGTGTGTGTGTGTGTGTGTACGTGCGCGCGCGCGTGTTGTATGTATGTGTGTGTGTGTGTTTGTGTTTGTGTGTGTGCGAAATTGTGTGTTTTACATAATACTTATGTAGTTATATAGTATTTAGAGTAAACGAACTAGTATTTATGTAGTTATTTTCTTATTTATGAGTATCCTCGTACTTTACGCTGTGCTGCAAATGAGTGCTTCAATTTCATAATAGTTCAGATTTCCTAACCAGTTTTTAACGGCTTTTTTACATTTATATAGTGGTAGAACAAAAATATTTAAAGATTTATTAATTTTATTGTAAACACGAGCAGATATATTACAGTATTGGTACATTGCAAATTGAGAATTACAAGCCGGTACTGGGGCAACGTTGTATTTGCGCCTCCCAGTTAACAACAGCGGATCATATGTCAAGGACTTATGTACTTTAAGTGTAGATAGTAGAATGAATAATTTTCTCATAGAAAGAAGTTCAGAGGTGTCATAAAGTTGACTTGTTGGATATCTATGCGGTTTAAAATACATAACTTTAATAAGACTTCTTTGGCCCCTCTCTGCTTCAATAAATTTTGTTTTTGCTGCCCCGCCCCATATAGTGATACAATAACACATGATGGATTGAGCCAAAGTAGAGTATAGTTGGTTTAGTAATGATTTTGAAGCGACATGTCTTAAGGTTTTAAAGATCCAGATAAGTTTCCGAATTCTATTATTGACATATTCTATATGTGTGTACCATGAGAGGCGTTGATCAATCATGACACCGAGATATTTTGTTGAAGATACTTTTTCGATTTGGTCACAGTTGCAAATAGAGGAATTACTTGGGCTACATGTATGAATTTGGAGATTGAAGTTACTAGACGGTTGGGTACTTATGTTTTTAGTAAAGCAGATATAATTAGTTTTGGAAGTATTAAGTGTTAGAAGATTAGATTCGAGCCATTTATTTACTCTTCTAAGACCATCTTCAGCAGAATTATATACATTTTGCCAAATTTTCCCGTTAAATACAATAACCGTATCATCCGCATATGAAAATAAACATCCGTTATTAATGCTCATATCAGTCAAATCATTGATATATATCAGAAACAAAGTGGGTCCTAACACACTGCCTTGAGGGACGCCATAAGAGATGCTGGAACTTTGGCTTACGTAATCATCAACCCTCACGCATTGACTTCGACCATTTAGGTAGTCATTCAGCAAGTCGAGAGGCTTACCCCTGATACCAATGCATTCCAGTTTATGTACAAGAGTGGGAAGAGAAACAGTATCGAAGGCTTTCTTAAGGTCCAAGAAGACTGCCATACATTTGTCACCTTTATCTACATGCTCAGTTATTAAGGATGTGAGTGCATGTACAGCGTCTTCTGTAGACCTCCCTTGTCTGAAACCGAACTGTGTTTTGGACAAAATTTTAAATTTGTTTATGTATGAAATTAGTCTATTGTTGATAAGTTTTTCGATAATTTTGGAAATTGCAGGTAGCACGGAAATAGGTCTGTAATTGTTAGCGTCCTCTTTTTTCCCACTCTTGTACACTGGTGTTATTATGGATTGTTTAAGTAAAGAGGGAAAAACTCCATTTGTGAAACATAGATTGGCTAGGTGAGCAATCACAGGAACGACGAAGGGTCTCACTTGCTTAAGAAATTCGGTTGGGATGTTGTCAGGTCCTGAGGCACTCCTCGTTTTTAGGCTCATTAATATTTTATCCACTTCGAGAGGGTCGGTTTCTGTAAGGACAAAAGACGTGGCGTTTGTTTTTATCGGTTGTATAAATCTACTTAATGCGCAACTGGAATCATTTTTAATGATATTTTCGGCTAAACTTTTACCAATATTTGCAAAGAAGTGGTTAACATGATTGACTGATTCATACGGCGTTGATTTACTGTTTAATAATTCAGTATTGCTTGTCCTAACCATTTTGTAGTTCGTAATTGATTTGATTGTGTTCCAAAGAGCTTTAGGGTTGTTCACCGAGTTAGCTAATTTTTCTCTTTCGTATTTTCTTTTTAATCTTTTTATAAGGTTATTACAGTAGTTTCGGTATCTGACAAACGTAATTTTTAGGATCTCATTTTGTGGGTCGGAGCGAAGGTTCAATTGCATTTTATTCCTATTTTTGATACAGCGTAGTATTCCAGGTGTAATCCAGGGTTTAATTATTCTATGGCTTTTTGGTGTATGTTTTATTTGCTTACTTACTAGTAATGCACTTTGAAGTTTATTTATTAATTGTTCGATTACAAAGTGGGGATCAATACTAGATAACAGGTTTCCTATATTTTTATTTTGTATTTCGGTAATAGCTTTGTTATAGTCATATGTTACACGATATTTTGGGCGCTTCTCAGTCACGTTACATCCCGATAAGGATAGAAAGATGGTATCGTGATCCGTTAATGTCGTGTTTAGAACAGCCACAAAAGCAGAAAGTTTGTTATTATCAATTTTTATAATGAAGTGGTCTAAGCAGCTGTTAATCCTTGTTGTTAGTGTATGAGCCGGAAGTAATCCATATGTAGAGAGCATTGTTAAGTATTGGTGTCTGTTTAAATACTCATGTGATGGTTCCTGCGAACGGGGAATAAGATTAATGTTGATATCACCTGTTAATATGATATTTTTGTATGATTTGATGGTGTGTAGGTAATTACTGAGAGAATCTATGAACGTGGATGCATTGGAATTTGAGGGGGATCGGTAAATACCAATTATTATCAAGTTATCAAGTTTGACATGTATGGCTGATGCATGATCAATTTTAACTTCTTCCACGTGAGCTCTTAAAAAGTTATTTACATAGACCACAACACCATCATTTTGATTGAGGTTATGTGTAGTATATAACGAGGTGTAGTTAGGAATACATGGGATAGGTTTTATACCATTTAGTCTACATTCCGTTAGTACTATAACATCTATTTGGAACTTTATATCTGAGAGTGTAGTTATAAAGTTATCGAAGTTATGATAAATGCTCCTGATATTTTGAGATATTATTGTTAGTTTTTTATCGGTACTGGGCATTAGATTTGTGAGGTCCTGAAAATCACATTTTACAGAGTGTGCGAGCTCAATTGCATCAATTTCATTTATACTATTTATATCACTAGCCATTTTGCGTATGTAAATATAATAACGGGTTATTTATGGAAGGTGTGCATTTATGAATTACTTGCGAAGGTGAGAAAATAGGTAGGCTGGCTTTGGGATTAATTTTGTTGAAATATGTGTTTTCATTGTAAATATATGTAAGTGCTCTTTTATTTAAATTTAAATTAGGATTTGCTAATACATTGCGTAATTTTGATTTTAACAGGTAGTTGTGTGAGTTGTTATATTCAATGTTATAAACGTGTCTATAGTAACATACGGGTAAATTCATTGTGAGTATGTGTGTGTGTTTTCGGTATTTGAGATCTATTTGAAGGTTATAAGCTTGAGTGTGTGTGTATAAAATTATAAAAAAATTATGTAATGGGGTATTCTTACCGATCTTAAGATTAAATAATAGTGGTAAAACAATAACTGTTTGAAACATATTTTGAACTCTATTAAATACAGATGATGTGACAGATAGATATAGTCATACTTCTTGAAGTAACCTGTGTATTTGAGCTTCATTGCTTATGTGGATAGCGGGGGAATTTTCGTTTTTCCTGACGAACACTTTGCCGAGATACGTCCAGCAGAAGGAGTGACCTTTGGATTTCGTCAGATCACTGGCTAGGAATCGCAGGCGGGCTGCTTTTGCAGTCAATTGTTCCGAGACGTAGATCGGTGTATTTTCGCTTTTCTTATGGCCCAAATGCTTAGCGCTGAGTTTACTGTCGCGGTTTTTTATGTTATGGTCTTTGCATTTTCTTAGAAATTTGTCTTTCAGAAGCGTGGATGACATCTCAACGATAATAGGTGTATTATCTTCGTTTTTTTTCCCACGTACCCTGAATATGTCCATGACGCTTGTGTCGGCTATTTTGCAATCAATCGTGTCAGAAAGCTGCGTAACCATTTTCAACAATTCCTGTTTGGTTTCTTTGTCTACTCGGGGGACATTTTTTATCTCTATGTTTCTTTTGCGGCTCTCTCGTTGCGTGTTCTCCAGTTTCTCTTCAAGTAGCACGATGTAGTCTTTGTCCTTCTTGTTATTCATTTCAAGCAGCTCGACTTTCTTTTTAAGCTCTTCATTTTGCTCGGCAAGAAAGGCAATAGATTTCTCGATACTGCTATTTGTTTCTTTGATCTTCTGAAGCGTGGGGTTGATCTTTTTTAGTTCACTGTTCTGTGATAATAGCATGGTTTGGATCATATCTTTTATTTCCTGTTTGAATGTTTCAAAATCAGAACATGTCTCATTCTGGCTTACATTCTTGTCGGAAGACTCTTTTGAAGGTCTTGTATTGTGTGGCATTTGCTTACCAGGCGCCATAACTATACTTATTATTAGGTAAGTTGTTGCAAAATTTGGCGAATGAAAGTGATAATAACAGCTAAGTTCATCGGAGTTCACGGAGTAATTCCTGGAAATTTCGCTCGGTCCTTGAGGAGCTCGCACCGGGTGAGTTCGCGCCCAAAAAGTCGTAAGAGCGGCTGGTTTCGAAGGCGCTTACCCGTTTCACAGAGACCGGGTGTCGATTTCGTTTGTATTTTAGTTACTTTAAGTGTTTTCGGTGATTTACGGTAAAACGCAGTTTATAATTAAACTCACTATAACTTCCACATATCCACTGACTTTTGAGGATTATATTCATATAAAATTGAAGTCTAAAAACACAGTTTGAACTGTACTAACTAATTATTAAAACGGAGCATTATAAAAGCACTGTTTACGCGCGTAACGCGCGATTGAATGACTGATGCAGGTGCAAGTTTATTAAAATTTATTTTGCAGTCTTGGGAAGAGTCGCACGACGCCATCGGAGTGTTCTGTGACCTTTCCAAGGCTTTTGATTGTGTAGATCATGGTACTTTAAGTTGTAAACTTAAGTTTTATGGCATCAGAGGGCATGCATTAGATCTCATGAAGTCATATTTAACACAGAGAAATCAAAAGGTAGCGATAAATAAAGCCATTTCGTCAGAGACAGTGGTAGAGATGGGAGTACCTCAGGGGTCTATTCTAGGTCCGTTCCTGTTCCTTGTTTATGTAAATTCTTAGGCATTACATTGGACTCAAAATTGCAGTGGGGTTCCCATATAACAGCGATAGAAAGTAGGTTGAGCTCTGCTGCATTTGCAGTCAGGAGAATAATGCAGCTTACCAATGTGGCAACGGCACGGTTAGTTTACTTTGCTTATTTTAATAGTATAATTACTTATGGTTTTATCTTGTGGGGATCAGCTGCAGATATCAAAACTGTTTTTATTTTGCAAAAAATGGCTATCCGAGCAATTTATAACTTGGGGCCGCGTGATTCATTAAGAGAATTTTTCAACGAAACATATATTCTAACCCTGCCGTCCCTATACATATTTGAAATAATAATGAATGTTAGGAAGAACTTGGACAATTTTCCAACGAACGCTGATAAACTAATAGCCACGAGAAATACTGGGAAACTCAAAATAACCTTAAATAAAACCTTAAACCTTAAAGGCGAAAAAGTTGTTCTTGGGAAATTGTATCAAATTCTACAATAAAATTTCTAAACACATTACTGAACTTAGCAATTCTAAATTCAAATCTGTAGTAAAACAAACACTTATTTCAAGGGCATATTATAAGATAAACGATTACATCATGGATAGGGATGTTTGGCAGTGATAGAGTCCTGCACGGGTAATCTATCGCGAAAATATATTTTCTACTGTAGCATTGTTATTTAAGTTATTTTGTAGTAGCAAACACTTAACTATAAAATGTATATTGTTTTGAAAAAATGACACCTCGCCTATTTTCTTACGCCGGTTCGTCTCGTGGCAGAGGTATATTTTTCCGAACCGGTGGTAGTTTATTGACGTTCATAGGTGCATGTAATATGCCTAATTTGAAGAATAAACTACTTTTACTTTTACTAATGTAATAAAAATATTTCAGGGAAACTTACTTTGAAATGGTACAGCATTATCTAAGGAAAGATACAATACAATACAATAGAAATACTCTTTACTGCACACATCATCATCATCATGTCAGCCGAAAGACGTCCACTGCTGGACATAGGCCTCCCCTAAAGACTTCCACAATGACCGATCCTGCGCCACCAACATCCAGCGGACACCCGCGACCTTCACCAGGTCATCAGTCCACCGTGTGGGGGGCCTGCCCACGCTACGCCTTCCGGTACGTGGCCGCCACTCGAGAACCTTTCCGCCCCAACGGCCATCGGTTCTACGTGCTATGTGCGCCGCCCACTGCCACTTAAGTTTAGCGATTCGGAGGGCTACATCGGTTACTTTGGTTCTGCGGCGGATGGCCTCATTCCTGATGCGATCACGCAGAGAAACTCCCAACATAGCTCTCTCTATTGCCCTTTGGGTGACTTTGAGCCTTCTTATGAGGCCCATAGTAAGCGACCACGTTTCAGTGCCATATGTCATCACTGGCAACACACACTGGTCAAAAACTTTTATACAATAAGAACTAACAAAGATACGGGGAGACAGAGTTTAGGGGTGAAATGGGGGTGGGGGGAGGAGAGGTTTGCATGGAGGTACGATATAATAAACGGGCAAAAGCTTGTAAATACAAGACTATTTTGTTCTATTTTGTAATAGGGCTAGCCGTAATGTAATACGGCTAAAAAGAGACAGCTGCTGTTATTTCACATCACGGTTAGCCGGATTGAAGAACGCACCGAACACATTCCGGCGAACTTTCATTCAATACGTGTAATCGTTGAACCGTGGCACTTACTATGGGCCTCATAAGTAGGTTCAAAGTCACCCAAAGGGCAATGGAGAAGCTATGCTGGGAGTTTCTTTGCGTGATCGCATCAGGAATGAGATGGCCGTAGCAGAACCAAAGTAACCGATATAGCTCTCCGAATCGCTAAAATTAGTGGCAGTGGGCGGGGCACATTGCACGTAGAACCGATGGCCGTTAGGGTGGAAAGGTTCTGGAGTGGCGACCACGTACTGGAAGGCGTAGCGTGTGCAGGCCCCCCACACGGTGGACTGATGACCTGGTAAGGGTCGCGGGTGTCCGCTGGATGCTGGTTGCGCAGGGCCGGTCATTGTGGCAATCTGTGGGGGAGACCTATGTCCAGCAGTGGACGTCTTTCGGCTGACATGATGATGATGATGATGATGAATCGTTGACCCGCCGTGATACAAAACAGCCGTTTTGTAATACGGCTAGCCGTAATGGAAAGCATTGAATTATACAATTCTGCTACGATACATATATAAACTGAAGCACATAGAAACAAAGACTCCGAAATAAAGTTTCATGCTTATCACACAACTATTGGCCCTTATCGAGGATCGAACCCATGGGCCGTCTATTTCGTAGAGGGTCACCCATTAGGCTTAACAGGCCGCCAAAGAACATATAAATAAGCTTACTGTTTAGTTTCTTCGGTTCTACGCGTACATTAATGTCGAGGTTAATATCTGTAAAAAAAGAACATTACAAATGTTGTTTTTACCAACTGTGACGGCGTGGTGAGTAGGGCGGCAGGACACTGCCATATTTCCACCCCTAGAAAGTAATCGACATATTCAGGGTGGAAAAAATTATGGAACATTGACAGAGCTCAATTTGCTGACAGGAAACAAAAAACTTTTTTTCAATACCAGGTAATTGTACTTAATTTCTTTTCTTTTTTTAATTTGTGGCCTTTTTTGTATCCTCGGTCGGTCTCTAAGAACTTTTTGTTATTTATATTATAAATAGGATCGATTGGCATCAATGTTTTTGTCAAAAAAATGGTTTTGTTTTCCTGTCTGTAGGTACATTTTTTTCAATAATCTATTAATGCAGTTTAATTACTTAGAACAATTAAAATAATGCTTCCTTTCAGCAAATTGAGCTATCTTAACGATTTAAGGTACCTAGCTCCCCTCCATGGGCCATAAAATGTTTCGACTCCAAACATATTATTACCAAATACCAAACTTACTATCTAGCAAATCTTCTAGTCCTCCGCGCAAGATCGGACGGCCTCCAGAATTTAAATCTGTAAAATACGAAATCTTAGTCCAGTCACAGATGAAATACGAGTAGGTACTTACAAGTCACTCGAGGGAGCGCTCGTAGCCCCGCGGCGCCCACGTACCGCGTTCGGTAAGCGAGGTTAAGCAATGTGGGCGCATGTCAGTTCTTGGATAGGTGACCGCTTTGAGTGGTTACTAACTGAGCGCTCCCGTGCTTTGAAAGGCACGCTAAACCGTTGATTTAGGTTGCTGTCTACGACAGCAGTCTTTAAGCCAAGTTAGAGGCCTTCCGGCGGCTTAGAACTTCTAACAGTCAAGTTGCCCACTCACTTGACAAAGGGGGGTTGAAGTTGCACCATGTCCGTAGGGAGTACCCACCGTTACCCTACACGTGACCCCTGGGTGATGCTAAAAGTGCAACAAAAAAAACTGGCAACCGTACTTGTCGTCTCGAAGATCTCACGGTTCGTAAATAAATACCATACGATTAATTAAACAAAAGTCACTATGCAACAAGTCCAGCGGGCCTATGATGGTTGCCATTTCATCACTTATCGTCGTGGATAAGACATTCGTCACGTTCTGACAAGTATGCGAGTGCGAGAGTGACGGGCGTCTTATCCACGACGATAAATCATACGCCCGCTGTACCATCGCCAACACAGTTAACTGTCCATTCATGCACTTTATGCCCATTGTAATAAGGGTCATGAATGATCAATTAACTGTGTTGGCGTATGTACGAGCATAGAAAAGGGCGCGGTGGCGCGATTATATCAGTTTTTTTTAATCGTATGGCATTTATTTACGAACCGTGAGATCTTCGAGAAGACAAGTACGGTCGCCAGTTTTTGTTGCACTTTTAGCACCACCCAGGGGTCACGTGTAGGGTAATGGTGGGTACCTACTCCCTACGGACGTGGTGCAACTTCGACCCCCCTTTGTCAAGTGAGTGGGCAACTTGACTGTTAGAAGATGATATCAGTGTCGCTTTCACACGCCGGGGTGATGACATTTAAGTTTTATACAACAACGGTGGCAAAAGCTTACGACCTGCCTATTTTATTTATATCATGGCTATTATTTCGGACCGTGAGATCTTTGAGAAGACAGTACGGTTGCCAGTTTTACTATTTTTCAACCGTTTTTACCGGTAGGAGCGTTCGTGGCTCAGAGGCAGCGGTACGTACTGCGTATGCGAGGAAGCAACGTGGGCAGTGATCAACTCTCGCATGGGACCGCTTTGAGTGGTTACTAACTGAGCGCTCCCGTGCTTTGAAGGCCACGTTAATCCTGGTGACATGGCACATCGGAGTGGTAATCTTCTCTTAAAAAACGTGAGAATTCAACGTTCCACCAGCACCACCATATCAGCCCAAGGACTTCCACTGCTAGACATAGGTCTCCCCCAATTTAATGGGGGTAAATGCCGTAACCGCCACGCTTGGCATGCGGGTTGGCGCAGTATCTGCACCGCACTCCTGGGATGCCGCTGCCCATCCCTCGGTGGTATTGGTCATAGTTTTACGACATACCCGGGTCCAATTAATGTTCAATCATGTACTATTTAATTGCATCGAGTAAACATACCTGATCGAAAACTGCCATAATCAATGCTTTCTATTTCATTTATGGCAAGGAATATCTGAAAACGAACGATATTAAATATAACAATTAAAAATAAATTAAATACCTGTACATTACCTATGTACCTATTTATAATTGAATGTAGCTGCCTCAGAATAATAAAAAATAGGATGATAACGCAAAAATCTTTAGAGAAATAGTTTTACTTACTGTAACAAAACAGAGAAACGAACTCGTCATTTTATTTTTAATTTTTTGTTTTAATTATAAACCACAATGAAAACAATCCATGATCACAGCATTTCTAAAAGAAATCCCTTAGTCATAAAAAATAATGCGTAAATTATTTTTACGCTTATTTTAGTTTTAATTGGTAATACGACGGTCCGAGTCGCTTGTTCAGTCATAATCACAAAGAGTTTGAGCAGACATTGTGAGGCCGGGCTTTCTAAAGAACAGTTAGACCAAATGACAGATAAAATAAGGTATTTCACTGATAAATCAGCAACTTTTTACGAAATTACAAAAACGCACGGTTAGCCTAGTAAGCCCCCATGTACTTGTACAGGTACAAATTAACAATAGAACTTCAGACCTGACATTTCAACTGCATAGCATAAATAACTGCCTAATGTACTTCACCAAGTACAAATTAAGGATGCGTTAAAAACCATAGACACTGATTAAAACAAATGGCAAGAATTTATACAAAATATAAGAAATCATGCTTGGGTCGGAAGTACTACTCTTAGTTTTTACTTGGTATAGTACAAACTAAGAATATAATCACTACCGCTATTTAAAAAAAAACAGGGCTCACGAGGTTAGTATATAATATTATGAAGTTTGAGAAGAATGTGCCTAATGACGTCACAGTTATCTAAGGTTAAACTGCGTCCTATTTTCACGTTTATGTATTTGAAAATCTTTAAAATTACAAAAAAAAGCAACGTTGGATTTTTCCGAATATTTTCATATGATTTGTTTATTGGAAACGTATAATAGTTATTTGTTCAACAAGAGAGCAAAGTAATTTTTTGCTGCGAGTGTTGATGTTCAGTCCCAAGCAAGCGAAAGATTCTATAATCTTGAGCGTAGCGAGGGACTCAAAGACACAACTATATGAAAAATCATGTGGCTTAATACTGCGGTGTTTGCTTTTCTCTGATGTCTGTGGTTAATGTGAAACTATATTAGTCACTGTAAAATGTCACAATGAAAACTGGTAGTATTTGCCATTTTACAAGTAAGATGTTAAATATTACGGTAAGTGATTGACACTTCCGAATTTAGCCGATGTTGAATGTTAAATGCGCGATGTTAAAGCATTATTTACTACATTAATTTGTATATCATGATCGAATACCGCAGTCAAAACCACGATACTTTAATTAACCAAGACATAGACAGGATTGTATATTAAACCAATGTCTCACATCGCAATTACTGTCCGAGCCCAAGACGAGGGTAATAATCTACCAAGGGTATAACTTTATTATTAAAACCACTTTACACGTATTTAGTATTTTAATCTCAACTCAATGCATACTTAGAGATACGAACTAAATAATAAAATATGCCTTGCATTATAAAAAAGCTATTTACAAAAATATATAAAACAGGCAAAACTGAATAGCGTTATCAACATGGTCACAGATGGGGACGAGAATTTATAATCCATAAGATATTTCTTTTTCTTGATTACAATGCTCAAAAATACTGTCCGGTACAGAAGTAGCTTAAGTTTTAGCCTCGACTTTTCAACCACTCTTTTTAATATAGGTATTTAATTGACTGACCGAGCGAAGCCTCTCCGTATCAGGTTGGTAAAACATGCTTTCGCGTTTTCGTATTCTCGTCAATTATATGAGGATGTTAATTATACAGTTTTATTTGTTGACTCAGTTTTTGAAAATTTTCTAAATGCCCGAGTCACGGGCAGGGCTCGGAAACCGGTATTTTCTCCATACAAACGGTATTTTTTTCGTTCTTTCGTTTACTGAAATAGGCAATCTATAATAATTCGAAGTAATAACCTACATACATTATTGAGTCCTACATAAACAGCTTAAACTAATATTTGGTTATTTCGGGATTTTGAGATTAATCGGTTCCGAGCACCGTTCACGGGGATTGATAACTTAAAAAATATCACTCGCAAATAGAGGTCTTTGGCCGGGTTTTGACTGGAACTTGATTGAACCTTAGCCCTGCAATTCGTGCACACGCAATTCACTTTAACTGAAAATGATAATTTCTTTAGCGTTAGCCAAAATAACAGAAACCACAAACTTATACACAGATTCCATTTCACTCACATTCATTTGAGGGAATTTACAATTTCAAGTTTCGGTCTTACCTACTACGCTGTTTGTTATGAAAACTAATACTTAGGTGTCTTGAGGCCGGTCGCAGTTGGGCGCTGCGATCGTCCATTAAAACAGATAGTGGGACCCACAGAGGTGTGACTCTAGGGCGGCACTGGTTCCGAAGGAGATCCCGGAGTCGTCCGAAATAGTTGAGGAGGAACATCGGGGGGTTTTTAGTCGGGCAAGTCCGACATAACCTCCGCACTGTCCCCGCGGTGCGGTGGTATCCATAACGGATTTTCTCCCCGGGACAAAAAAATCTTGTGGCCGGGGGTTTAGAGAAAATGAGTAAGAGTAGAGAGCTAACTCCATATGACTTCATACATCATTTTTTACTTATTATTTCGTAGTTGACATCTGGCGTCAAATAGCGGAGTTATCAGTACTGCTACTCGACAATAGACGCCGTGACGAACGAACAATCGAATGCTCAACCATTTTTAGCTAATATTATAACCGGATTAACCGGAACTCTGTTTTGAACTCATTCTGCTTTAAATATTAGTAGTAAATTGTTGAGAAATACACTTTTCGTCAGTAGCGACTAGCGACATACGTGACATCTAGTATCTTTATAGCAGTACTGATAATTCCGCTATTTGACGCTAGATGCCGACTACGAAATAATAAGTAAAACATGATGTATGGAGACAGCTCTCTATTTTACTTATTTTCTCTATGCTGGGGGTTTCATTCACAAACTGCCTTATCCGCACCTGTCACCTCACTCCTCACCTGTTTTTATATGGAAACTGTCAAATGCCATTTGTCGAATTTTGACAGTTTCCATATAAAAACAGGTGAGGGCCGAGAGAACGCTCGGAGCGGAGCGTGCATATAAATCAAACGAATGTAATAGTGTCGAACTCTCGGCATCACTATGCGATACAACTTTGGTATAACAATCCTGTTAAGATTCCGTTTTTCTGGTTTATGAGTTTGATCATCATAGTAATATTTAAAAGGTTGGGGAAAATGTAGCTGGAGTATTTTCCAGCTTATTCAGCTTTGTATTTCACTTCTTTGTATGATGAAGTTTTTTTTTTATTTGCTCCATATATAAAAAATAAAATAAAAAAAAGAACAACAGATGTAATCTAGAGTAATGGTTTTCTATGTATATTACAGTTGTTGATATATCTTTGCCCTATTATTAATATGTATGTCTACAATCTCGTCTTGAGTTTGCATGAAATTGTTATTTTGTTATTTCGATCTGAGCAACAGATATGTTATTGATTAGTAGTGGAAACTATTTGGCTTATGAACTTGTCATGATCAGGGAGCGAAACTTTGGTGCCTGTGACATCATTATGACGCAAATTCACATATAGGATGATTTTATATAAACAACATTGCGACACTCCAATGATTATTAATAATGCAATAATGGTAATGTAAATTTTATTTTTTATTAATAAGAAATGACTATTTATATTGAAAATAATGTAAATATTAAAATAATTACAAAGACAATAAGAAAAAATATTTTACTAAGTAAGTAATTGTAAAAAGAATATTCGGATAAATGAAAAACAACACATTAAATTTCGTGGGTTGTCGAAAAATAGGCAGAACGCTTTGACTTCAAACACACCATCGCATCTTCTAATTTAAATACATACCAACATACATATACTGTACATAATGCCTGTAATCGCAACTAAAACAAAATTATTGTTGTAAGTTAACATTGCATCATCAAAATCGATTCCTTCAATAATCCAGATAAAAACACTCTGTGTGTAGCTTGACGTCATACGTCTGTCATCGGCACCAAAGTTTCGCTCCCTGGTCATGATTAATTATTGTGTTATATTTGCCTGTTTGTTTCCAAAAGGATTAATTAAATAAATATACGTTATTTTAGGCGTTCCCCTATTTCTGAGTTTGGTATCAGTTTATAACTAGTTGTTTTTAATCGCCGACGCAAAAAGACGGGTGTTATAAGTTTAACGTGTCTGTCTGTGTATCTGTCTGTGGTATCGTAGCTCCCAAACGGATGAACCGATTTTCGTTTAGTTTTTTTTTTGTGTCATAGATAATTTTATCCCGAGTGTTCTTAGCCATGTTTCATGAAAATCTGTTCTGCCATTTTTGACATATTGAGCTTTGAAATGAAAATGTCGAGGGTTTTTCAACTTTTCGAAGATGTTAGTACACTGTTTTCCGGTTTAAAACTCAGTACCTCTAGTATATTTTATTCGAAATAAACACAAACGAACGAATTTGCGTTTAGTTTCAAAGGACGCCACAGGCGCTGGTCACGTTGCCATACAAACTTCGACTTTCTTTGCCATACAAGACTCGGTCAACATTCCATTTCCGACTGACTGTTGGTTACAAATGATTCCGGTTTAAATTTAAACTATTCCCGATTGTGTTTCTAGCACCTGACATTGTTCCTACTGTCAATGTAACTCTGGCGATACTATCAAAGACAGCCGCCCCCTTCCCCTAACGATGTCAATTTTGAGAGGGCCGGAACTGTTTTCCAAGATGGCGTACACGTCGGTTGCCGTTTGGACGGGTTGATTGTTGATATTGGTCACTATGTCGCCAGGCTGGAGGCCGCCACTGCAAAAAGATGTGAACATGTTGTTGACGGCCTGTTTAGTAGTTGGTAGTGAAGTGTCTGAAGCTAGCGGTCCCGGGTTCGAATCCCGGCCAAGGCATTATTCGTGCATTTAGCACGGATTTTGTTCTTGGGTCTTGGATGTTCTGTATGTATTTATCTATATAAGTATGTATATCATCGTCTAGTACCCTTTGCTTAGTTTGGGACTAGGTCGATGTGTGTAAGATTGTCCCCCAATATTTATTTATTTATATTTTCAGAGGCTACTTAATTCATCATAATTTATTCCAATAATAAAAATATTTTTGTGTTTGAACTTAAAACTAGACAACAGTAAGACTAGACAATACTTACTAATCTAAAAAAAAAAACTTAAAAACCCGACTGCGTTTTTGTGTAATTTGGAATTTGTCGCCAAAAATCCGCCTTTTTATGCTTTTTTTGTTTTGATATACCCAGTGTCACTCTCACGGTTAATACGAATCTAACGACACCTCTCAAGCTAAAATATATCTAGCCGTTCAGGCTGCAGAGCGTGCCAAACAATTATACATACATACATACATACTCGAAAAACATAACCCTCCTTCTGGCGCAGTCGGGTAAAAAGTGGTCTACCACTGAATGTACACATAAAAGTCGTACATATTACTTCTAACAGTCAAGTTGCCAACTCACTTGACAAGCTTTTAAATCGGCATATTGTCACGGGTGGACAACTACAGAATCCTTCATTGCGCGTGGCCCGACACGCACTTGGCTGTTATATTATGTATAAATATGATGTACGTACTTGTAAGCAGGTGAGCCAATGATGACTTTCCACACTAAGATTCCGTGGTCAATGTCTTTAGGCATCTGAAAAAAATAGGTAAATAAGTATTTAAAGGATCGGCAATGCGCATGGGACACTACTGAAGTTGCAGGCGTCCATAGGCTGCGGTGACCGCTTCCCATCAGGCGGGCCGTACGCTAGTTTGCCACCGACGTGGTATAAAAAAAAGTAAAGCGAGCTTGAATGATCATGTAGTATGCGACCAAATGAAAAAAAAAATGCTTGACCCCATATTATTCCCCAAACTGCCTTCTTAAGAGTCCACAGGAAGCTCGGTTATCCATACAAATGTAGTTTAGCTCTCATTTCGACGAACACTTTGCCTTAGTTTTTGGCATTCTCTGGTCTCTGCCTACCCCAATGGGATGCGGGGGTCAGTATATGTATGTAAGTAAAGTGAGTTAACGACATACCTCAGGGTTCCTCATCCTGAGCTCCATGAGTATGTTGGGAGTCAGTGACAGCATGGTGATGCCGAGGTACCGCCGGGACACCTGTGGCGATTTAGTTTTCCCTGGAAATAATAAATAGTCGATAAATAATAACTAGTGGCTCTGTGTGCCGTAGAATTCGCAAATATTTTTTTTTTCAAATTTCAATATTCCCAAAAACTGACTCAACAAAAAAAATTCTATATAATTAATTATCGAACCTGCTCACAAAATTTCACGAGAATTGGTTGAGAAATGCGACCTGTAGAGGAGAACATTCGGACAGACAGACAGACATACGAAATATTTTTTGTCGAAAGCTGAAATAAATGAATTTTATTCTGCAAGCAGGCCGCAATGGCACTTTCACAAGTCAAAATCTACTAGCGTTTCTGCAAAGGAAGACCACTGCCGAGAAGAAACGCCGAAAGAAACTAGACAGTCAGTCATTTTTTCTCAAAAATGTGCTTATTACAATGATAATACTTAACCTACTTAATATAAATAAATCTGAGTATGGAAACAAAAGAGGAAGAATATTTAAAGATAAAGATAAAGATAATTTATTTGTAAAAACATGAGTAAAAGTACATAAAGCTGTCATTGATAAAATAAGTCCTTCATGTTTTGCCATTCGGCGTACAAATTTCGATTTATATATGCGACATTAAATTTATAACAAAGGGTCAAAATATGTATAAATTGATAATAAAAGATATAAGTACTAATCTAAAATTAATAAAATCTACATTCATATCGCATTCTGAATGAATAATAATAATCTATAATTGGTATCCATGTCATAATAAATATATTAAATTAATTAACTGTTTTATAAATTACTATCATTTAAAAATTAATTTAAGCTGTAATAACATTTACTTACTAACAAGGTTACCAATTCACGCTTAAAGATTCTGATTGTGCTGTCTCTAATAGCTTTCGGTATCTTATTATAAATTTTCGGAGCTACACCGAATGCACTTTTCCTTAGTAAGGCAGTGTTGGTAAGTCGGTATCTTAATTTATTGTTGTCGCGTGGTCTTAGAGAATTATTTTTGCTATTTGCCCGTTCAAATAAATCAGGATTGCTGCGGACAAATACTGCTACTTCAAAAATGTAAATAGAAGGGAATGTCAATATTTTATATTTTATGAAATATGGCTTACTGCTATCTAATGGTTTCAGGCCAAACATAGCCCGTATGCATCGTTTTTGGCCTATTAAAACATTTTCCCGATCTGTGCAGCTTCCCCAAAATATTACCCCGTATTTTAATATAGACGCTACTAGTGCATGATATGCTGACAAAACTACCTCTACATTTACAATCTGCCTCAGTTTATGCAGTGCATATGACGATGTGGCTAATCTTGAACAGGTTACCTCAACGTGTTTTTTCCAATTAAGAGACTTATCAATATAAACCCCTAGAAACTTTATGCTCTCAATTTCTTCCAGTATATTATCTTGATATGATATGATAGGGTGTGGTATAGTGGACATGCGTTGACCAAAATGCATCAGCTTAGTTTTCGAGAGGTTTGCTCTAAGATTGTTATTTTTTAGCCAGGAAATAATATTATTTATCGAATTATTTATGTCATTTCCATATGTAATTCTATCCTTACATTCTACAATTACAGTGCTGTCATCGGCAAACAAAGTCATTGGGTTATTTACTACTTGTGGTAAATCATTAATATAAATAATGAAGAACAATGGGCCGAGCACAGATCCTTGCGGTACACCGTAGGCAATAGTGCGACTCTCGGAGAGGAATGATGTTTCTTTTCTTGTCTTTGAATCTAATCTAGCTATTTCTACATATTGTTGTCTTTGACTTAAATAAGATTCCATCAATTTAGATACATTGCCTCTGACTCCATAAGAATACAATTTCTTTAGAAGGGTTTTATGATCAACAAAATCGAAGGCCTGAGTCATGTCCATACAAATACTACAAACGGGCCTTCTTCTATCTACATTTTCCGTGACTATACTAAGGAGATCGAATATTGCCATCGTTGTTGACCTATTTTTACGAAATCCTTGCTGCTCTTTTGTCAGTAAAACTTTCTTTTCAAAATAGGCGTACAGTTCTTTATGAATAAACTTTTCAAATATTTTTGCGAACACCGACAAGAGTGCAACAGGTCTGTAGGATTTCATATATTTCTTGTCATCCTTCTTATATATTGGTTTTATAATACCAATTTTTAATATATCAGGATTTACAATGTATAGTTCAACAAGCCAACATGTGTTTACTAATTTCCTAGACGTGATACAATAAAAATATGCTATTTAGGTCTCTGGTTTGGGCCATGCATTTCTGTCAGTTAGATACTCCGAATCTGAAACGGAGACGTTTCGCTCGCTCGGTCAATTACAACATAAATTTAATGTCAATGAGAATTGAATCCTAAAACTTTTCAATAAAATTAAGGTACCATTCAGTTATAAAACACAAAGAAGATCTCATGGTTCGAAAATAAATGCCATACGATTATTATTATCTATCATCTATACTAATATTATAAAGCTGAAAAGAATGTTTGTGTGAAGGCGCTAATCTCAGAAACAACTGGTTTGAATTGAATAATGATTTTCGTGTTGGATAGCCCATTTATCGAGGAAGGCTTTAGGCTATATAACATCACGCTGCCACCAATAGGAGCGAAGACGCGGACGAAGTCGCAGGCAACAGCTAGTTAGTTATAAAACACAGATATAGTAGTAGTGAAGTAGGTATAGTTTTTTACATTTGTTTCATCGACATTGAGCTATACAGGGTGATTCAGGAGACGTGAGCAGGACCAACACTACATACATACTAAATAGCAATTAATCGTTCACCACTGTATTAAAGTGAAACACCCATACCTTTTTCCTGTATTTTATTTATTGTTAAGTTAAAGTTTAATTCTCTACAATCATGGTCACCCTACAACAACTGGTTTATAAAGATTAAACCTCTAACTGTTATGACAGCACTTTGATTACGAAGAAAGTAAATGGTCACATTGAGTGAGATACGATATTTCAAAAGTAATCGGACTCTGATGACATTCAATTTGACGCGTATCACTTGACTGAAGTATTCTGATTGTAGAGTGACCATGAATTTCGTAAATAATTTAAAACATTTTGTTTTAACATCAAAGATAAATGTACGTTAATTTCACTACTAGTGGGCACGAACCAGTAGCTTATGATCTACTGAATCCGTAGTGTTGATCTTGCTCACGTATCCCGAATCAACCTGTATGTTCATCGAGCACCAACGCATTTTTGCTAAAAGTTGGTGAATTACTAAAACCAAGCAACAGCTGTTAACAGTGCAGTGCAGTGTGTGTTGTGTGTGTTGTGTGTGTTGTGTGTGTTAATTATTCATTTTTGTCCAATATACATTTGATCAAAGAAATTGGATGATTTCATCCAACTTGGATGGGACCCGGACATTTGATCAAAGATTCCGATGACAGTTAAATCAACATGGCTACGCATGAAAAAAAAAACTTGGACAAAGATATTGGATGAGTGGAATCAGCCTCCGTCAAAGAACATTGATCAAAGAAATTGGACAAAGATATTGGATGAGTAGAATACCACCCCGTATTAAACTCATCCAATATCTTAGATCAAAGAAATTGGATGATTTCATCAAACTTCGATGGGACCCCGACATTTGATCAAAGATCCCGATGACAGTTAAATCAATATGGCTACGCATGAAAAAAAATAAAACTTGGACAAAGATATTGGATGAGTGGAATGGACCCTTGTCAAAGAAATTTGATCAAAGATTGGACAAAGATATTGGACGAGTGGAATACCACCCTAATAGGCAGTGGCGAGTCGACTCGAGCAAGTACTAGCGTGCCAGTAGACTTACGTTTCAGCAGGAAATCCTTGACGTAGTCTATTGGTATCGCGAAGGAGATCCCCGATGTGACCTTCATGCTGTTGATGCCAATGGCTTCTCCGTCCAGATTGACCAGGGGGCCGCCGCTGTTGCCGAATGTTATGGGGGCGTCCGTTTGTATGTACACCATATCTTTGCCTGGAATAAAACATAAAATAATCAAACCACCACTACCATATCAGCCCAAGGACGTCCAATGCTGGACATAGGCCTCCCCCAATTGAATGGTGGGTAAATGCCGTAATCGCCACGCTTGGCATGCGGGTTGGCGATCGCAGTATCTCCACCGCACTCCAGGGATGCTGCTACCTATTGTACAATGGTCTTGGTCGTAGTTTTAGGACATATGTGGTCCAAATAATCAGACAGTGGTTCATTAATATTGTCGGCCTGTTTAGCCTAGTTGGTAGTGACACTGCCTCCGAAGCTTGAGGTCCCGGGTTCGAATCCCGGTAAGGGCATTTGTTTCTGTGGTGAGCAGAAACATTTGTTCCTGAGACTTGGATGTTTTCTATGTATATCTATTAAGTTTATCGCCGTCTAGTACCCATAACACAAGCTTTACTGAGCTTACTATGGGACTAGTTCGATTTGTGTAATCAATGAACATACATTACCTCTTAAACCAAGTTCTTCGCTTCCTCTCTGCGTCGAACTAACAACACCAGCAGTAACTGTATTGCTGAGAGCCAGGGGACTCCCCATTGCTACAACCTGAAACCATTAAGGCTCAACTTTAGAACATGCAACACCGAATATAGCATTCTATATTCTTTAAAAATAGTACTCAAGATTAGAAAGCTTTCCACAAAATTTCAAGTTGCCGAGACACAAAAAAGGACACGCCATTTCTCTAGCTGTTAACACACCAAATCCTCAAGTTGCATGATTGCAACTCTAATAATAAATATTGGGGGACAATCTTACACAAATCGACCTAGTCCCAAATAAAGCAAAGCTTGTACCATGAGTACTAGGCGATAATATACATACTTATATAGATAAATACATAGAAAACATCCAAGATTCCGAAACAAATATTCGTGCTAAACACACACAAATAAAGGGCCTGACTGGGATTCGAACCCAGGAGCTCCGCCTGTGTAGGCAGGGTCACTACCAACTAAGCCAAAGTGGTCATCGAACTCTAGAGTCTGCTTACCATCTGGCAGGCCGTAAGGTTGTTTGCCACCCTTCATGTATAAAAAAAATGTTGTTTGTGTCATATTCTGTTTGTCAAATAGAGTGTAGAAAAGACTAAGAAGTTATTTATGTATATATATTTTATTTTAATCTGTTATCCAACAAATTCAAAACCAATTTGAATATAATGAATATAACATATTCTACTTAGTCGGCTCATAAGTTCTGTCACTGGCCTTTAAAATTTAAATTTTGAACTCCTAAAACAAAAACCGTTGTGCATTTGAATTTCGAATCTTTTTTAAATATTTGAGTAGTATAATTTTGCAATTTTCTGTTTTCTTTAACATGGAGTGGACGCTTAAAGATAGCCGTACCGCAATAATTGCACTATATCGTTGTGTACACTCGCCGACTAAATTTTTTAAGCTACTTGAAAATTTAAAATTCTCTCTAAGATTTGTGTATCGTACCATAGAAAGATACAGTGAGGTCTCTAGTTTAAATGACAAGAAAAGAAGCGGTCGTCCGCGTACAGCTAGGACTCCAGCGGTTGTACAAACATTTAGGGCACGCATTGCCAGAAATCCCGCTAGGAAACAAAAAGTTATGGCCCTCCAGATGGGTTTGAGCAGAAACATGGTGAAAAGAGTGCTTAATCAAGACCTGACACTTCGTGCTTATAAACGAAAAACTGGCCATCTTCTCAATGGTCGGCTTAAAGCTTTAAGGCTTAAAAGATCTAAAGCTTTATTGAAGAAGTACGCTAAAAATAAGCATCGTTGTATACTGTTTTCGGACGAAAAAAATTTTGACATAGAAGAAAACTGTAATAAACAAAATGATAGAGTGTACGCTCGCAATAGTAAAGAAGCGTCTAATAGCATTCTCCGTATTCAAAGAGGTCATCACCCTTCATCTGTGATGGTTTGGCTGGGAGTTTCTTATGCGGGCGTCACTAGTATGCATTTTTGTGAGAAAGGAGTAAAAACTAGTGCCAAAGTGTACCAAGACACGGTGTTGACTAATATTGTGAAACCACTATCCCATACGATGTTTCTAAACCAGCATTGGGTTTTCCAGCAGGACTCTGCTCCAGCCCATAAGGCAAAGTCTACACAAGCCTGGCTCGCCTCCAATAAAATCGACTTTATACGGCATGAAGATTGGCCCTCCTCTAGCCCAGATCTTAATCCGTTAGACTATAAAATATGGCAGTATTTAGAGGAAAAGGTGTGCTCAAAACCTCATGCAAATCTAGACTCGCTGAAAAAATCCCTTGCTACGGCAGTGGCCAATATCGACATGAAAGTGGTGCGTGAATCCATTGATGACTGGCCACGCAGACTTCAAGCCTATGTAGATAATTATGGCGGTCATTTTGAATAAATGTTATACATTTAGATTCTCTAGTTTATAAGCTTTCGAACGCTGTACAAATTATACGGAATAAACTTAAACTTTTGTTTTTATTTGATACTATGTATATGACAGAACTTATGAGCCGACTAAGTACGTATGTCTAAACTGGAGATGGGCAGGCCATATCGCAAGATATAAAAAGAAAAGATGGGCACTAGAAGCAACAAAATGGCCAGGGCCAATAGGCAAAAGAAAGAAAGGTAGACCATGAAGAAGATGGGCGGACAACATAACCGGGGTTGCTGGACCAGACTGGAAGAAATTGGCCAAAGACAAGGGACAAATCATACGGGATGGAGGCGGCTTTTACCCAAAAGGGGTCCGTATAAATACTATTAAATAAAAAACACTATTTAGATTAAGTTATTAATATTATAGAATTACTAAAGCTTAATAAAAAAAAAACTACATAAGGCACAGAATACAAACCCACTCGCCAGGCTTCAGGTCTGCAGAGCTGCCTAACTTCATGGTGGGCAGTCCCCGCACAGGGATCCGCAGTGTCGCCAAGTCTGACTTCATGTCTACATCCTCTACTACTCCTATGTGGAGCGAACCGTCCTGGAAGATTAAAGATATGTGTTGTCATTCATACATACGAGTACGTAAACTCACACCTATATTCCCGAAAGGCAGAGCACACGAAAATTAATTTTTAGTGCCACTTTCAGCTTGTAGGTTTATAGATGGAGAAAATCCACCACCACCACCATATCCGCCAAAAGATGTCCACTGCTGCTGTACATAGGCCTCCCCCAAATTCACGGGGGGTATATGCCATAATCGCCACGCTTGGCATGCGGATTGGCGATCGCAGTGTTTCCACCGCACTCTAGGGATGCTGCTGCCCATCCCCCGGTGGTCTTGGTCGTAGTTTTAGGACATACCCAGGTCCGGGGTGGAGAAAATCATTCATATGAAATTATTGGAAACAGAAATAACAAAAGTTTGCAAATTCTCTTGTGTTAACTTAAACCCTTGTGCTCAAATCCTATTATAGTCCTTTGGATTTATTTTATCAAAGTATAAATTAATAAATATTAGGGGACAATTTTATACACAAATCAAACTAGTCTCATGTCCCATAGTAAGCTCAATAAGGCTTGGGTTGGGGTACTAGATATATTTAATAGATGTATACTTAAAAAAACCTGATCATACCGCCAAATATTTAGTTTGACAAAAGTTGGACCAACTATTCAGCCAAATGTTTGTAGTTGGTGAAACCTGTATTCAGCTCTAAAAATAAAAGCATGTGGCTCAGGCTGCTCAGCTTACTTTACTCACTTTTGATTCATTTTACAAAAATTTTGCTCAACATAACACATTCCTTACACAGTTGCAAGATTACACAACTTACCGGCAACTTGACTCGCACGCTGGCATTCGGCTTGTTGACAACCACATGAGCATTAGTCAATATCAGCCCATCCTCCTTCACAATAAAACCAGAGCCATTAGACAGAGTTATAGGTTCCCCAGAGAACAAGTCCATTCTTCGGCTGTCTTTAATCTCTATATACACCACGGAGGGCGCCGAAACCGCCACGACATCGGAAATAAAGTTAAACTTCTCTCTCCTACCCTTTAAATCATTATTCGTCGGCGTAGCAGCCGAAATACGTTCCTTCGAACTAAAATAACCTAGAACTCCCGCCGCTACCGCAAACACACTAAAATAACTAGTTTTGCTAGACTCATCTTGATTATTGTATGAGAATGGGACTACGCGACATGAGCATCGGTAACTGGCATTTGTGAGTGATTTTATTGTAAAATATTTGGAAAACAAACTCCGTGAAATCATTGTTGTGCAAGCTAGTTGTCAAACTTGACGTTTGCCGTTGTCGCAACTGACGTTTCTAGTGATTACGTGAAAATCGCTAGTTATAACGGTTACTGCAAGAACAGACACGGGGCACGGGGACTAATTCTGAAAAACGGGTCGTTATCTGTTATTTTACATCGTTTTTTTATAATACTTGCTAAATATCGCATTGTAAAAAATATAACGCATATATAGTAATTTATGTATGGCAACTATGGCCAAATAGTGGCTGTAGTTAATTGAATGTTGTCCTTTTCACTACAAAACAATGCCTAAATAAGTTGATTTGTAGCTGAACAGGAAGAACCGCAGGCTCTTTTGAAATAAATGTAAATGAGTTAATAACTATAGCAAACTCCCAAAGACTATTAGGGACGAAGAGAAAAACAATATATTCAATAAAATATTACCAAATATCTAATAGATAACAATTTAACTGTTTTTACTCATTACAAGAGTTTTTAGAAAGTTAATTTATAAAGTATAGTTTAGACATAGCACAGTTAAAGATTATTTGTTAAAGTTTATATATTTTGCATGTGTATAAGAGATAGCCTTAAGCTCTCGTAATTGATTTAGATTTAAGTTATATTGCAGTGCCCTACAGGGTTTCATAGCTGAACGAATAAAATGTACCATCTTGTATTTACCTATGAAAGCAATAAAGACAGTGAATACTCATTACATTAATTGTTTCAGAAGTTTAGTATGTACTTCTATCAGGCAAGCGCATACCGATAATGTTGTTCAGTGGGTGGTTGTAGCGACACAACACAAGCTGTTGTTTTATCTTGATCAGCCCGGCTAGTATAATAGCTTATACCGTCACGTTTTATGTGACGTTTCAATATATTTTGGCCATATAACGTGACGGTATAAGCTATCATACTAGCCGGGCAGAAATACAATCATGTTGTTATGTAAAATCTAGTTATGAATAAAATATACTTAAATATAATGAAACGGGTCACTCGCATCTTTAAGGTTGAATATCACTCAGTGAGTGCTCATGATTAAGAACCGCGTACCGGTTTGAAACATTTCAAGTAACCCGTTTTATTATATTTCAAATACCAGAAATTCACGGGAGTTTGTATATAAAATTATAATATACTTATCTGTTTGTAAGCACAGTCACGTACAGTAGAGTAATTCTTAAGTGAGCCAAGTTCCATGATTATATTCACTATAAATTAAATATACAATATTAATTGGGACATATTAAATATTAATGAAACGGGTCACTCACGTCTTTAATGTTTCAGACCGGTTCGCGGTCATTAATCATTAGTACCTATCGCGGCGGCGGTCTTTTTAGCACGCAATTAGGAGTTTTACTAATTTGCTATTTTTATTTTTTTATTTGTGCGCTGCCTGCCGCTGGAGGTCAGCTACATGGTGAATTTTGACAGTTGGAACTATTTCGTGGCATTTTTCTTTTGTTGTTGTTTTTTCTGTTAGTTACCCCATTGTTTGTGTCACGAATAAATGATTTTCTATTTATAATAAGCATTGCAGCAAACAAATTTTATGTAAATGTACACAGAAACTGATATTTTAACTTAACACGGTTTCCGGCGGTCACAGCTATAGCCGTAGTTGACATTCAAGTTAGAATCTTAAAATTTGGCAGCATGGCCATCAACGTAGATAGCGCTGGTGAAGGTGTTACTTGGAGTGGAAAGTTGGGGATTTACAGTTCAAAAACAAGATACTTAGCGTGTACGCAAATATTTACTCGTATATTTTTGAAAATAAAATGTACATTAATTTGCTTATTCTAAGAAAAAACGCCTCTAGCCTATGGATATGTTTTAGGAACTACACTAACTTCTTATCTACTCTCTCTCTAATTATAGTTTTATATACATTTAGATTATGGCAGCTAAAAACACTGCATTTTGTGTAATGGTTTTACAATTTTGACAGATCATCAGTATAAATTCAGATCATCTTATTATATTTTTAAATATATCAGTTAAATAGCTCAGTAAACATATACTTATTTTATATGTTGAAGCACAATGGCATATCGCATGTGTCATTCGCACATTTATTACAAGGTCTGATTTATTTTATGCTTTTTTGTTAGAAATATTATAATATTTTTATTAATTTATAATACAACAATAAAACAACAAGTATATAAAATAATAAGAAGTGTTTTGTGTACAATAAAGTAATTATTTAATACAGGGAACATATACAAAGAAAAGCTCACCGTAATCTCGCACGCATTCAAAGGCAGTAATCGAACCCGCGCCTCTGGTTTGCCGGAGCAGCACCCTTACCACTAGGCCACCCTGAACATCCATTCTGAGCCGTTACTACTAACGAATCCTCTGTATTTGTAAAAGCGTAGTACAATAAAGTATTTACATACTTACATAGTATATAAATTCTTTAGTTAATAGAACATTAACAATCATATTGCTATCTCTATTCACCAGAATAAAGGCTGCCTAAAAAAGGTTGTCTCTTTGCGATAAGGACTCCTATTGTGTATTGTCTTCTTTTAGATCATGCTTAATTTTTAAACATTATCAATTTCTCATGCTGAGCGTCAAATAACATTTGAATTGTAAAATTATAACGCTTCTTTATGTATCCAAAAGCTCTTTCAGCAATTGAGTATTTACTCCCAATCTAAAAGCTAACTCCAATTCATCCAATCCCCACACCCGCAGTCGCCGTTAGCTGTCCCATTATATTTCCCGTTGCCGTTCATGTGATGTTCCGGGGTGTACGTGTAAAAGATCTCGCAGAAGGCTTCATCGTCTCGAGGCATTTCGTAGTCGAGCTGCTTGGCCGCTAGCCAGGCTGCTCCTAGAGCACTAGAGACGCGTAGCCTGACGAGCTCCAGCTCGGGTTTTACCTGGAAAGGAGTTTTGGATAATGAAATTAATTAATATCGTCTAGAGTGACTGACCACGAATGCAGCAAAGGACTCGAAACGTCGGGATGTATTGAATACAAAATGGGATGTATTAATGAATTTCATACCTATCTAATTTTTGACCTGTAATTTGTTATTACCAAAAAATGTTGTCTATGGCATAATATAAATGAATAAGTCGGTTTAAATCGTTTCACTTAATGAGTGACAGTCACGGAAATCGAAAACAATATTATGAAATAATGTTAAGATTTGATAAACAGATAGTAGTTGAGGTAGTTCATCAAATATTTATTTATTTAAACTTAATTGTTTTAAACAGAAATATTCAAATGATGGGGTTAATGCCAAATGGCATTCTCTACCAGCCAACTATAGGGCTCGAAAGAGATTTATAAAAGGTGCAAATAAAAAAGTATGATAATAATATCGTATACAGGTTTAAAGCCATGCAAAATGCCGTATGGAGAAAATGGCTGCTACACATACTAATCTTCGCAAAGCGCCAGAACCATTATTTTCTTTTACAGTGTAAAGTGAATGTAAATGAGATCGTTTTTTTAACCGTCTAAACGGACCACCTGCTAAAGGGAGTGAGAGCTTGGTTGCTTGGTGGCTTGATGGCTTTAGAGCAATTGATGAGAAAATTCAAGGGTTCAAGACCGGATCTGTTCATATACTATAAAATTCGAGAAGATTGTATTGAACATTGCAATGCTATAAATTGACGTTAACTTCGACTTACTCGTCTCACATTAAGCTCCTTGAGCGCTCCGGGCTTCAGTATCTCCCAGCTGTTCCACACAGATCCAACACAGACGACGCGCAATCGCCGCGCGCTCGTTTTCTGCGCAAGTGCCGCCGCGTGCGCCGCTAACGCACTGCCGGCTTCAGCGAAAAGATGGCGAGAGAGTGCGTCGCCGCGGAGCGCGAGGTGAGAGAGTTTTAGGGTTAAACCTGGAAAGAACATAGAAACAGTATAGAGCAGGCACCAGATTAAATTAAAGGTCACTCTTTTTTGTAGACGACTCAAAAAGACTAGGTCTTGGTATGACATGAAAAGTAACAAATTCGAAACAACAGACCAAAGAATGTGATAAAATACTAAATGAACTCACCAGCGAACTTGGACTTATCGAAGTTTTTATAAGCATGTGGCAGCAAATCAACCCTGTTCTCAGTATCGAAATGTTCTTTAATGCACTCCCAGACGGCGTGTGTCGCATGCGGAGAAGGCCGCAATCCATCCTCGTCATCAAATATGGTTTTCACCGCTCGGTGCGCGATCCAATATGCTGTGAAGAAACTTTAATGTTAGTTTAGAGCAGAAGAAATCAACCAAGCTACAAAAAAAATCGCAAACTTGAGCTGATTAAGCTTAGGATTACTTGTCAGACTTTAAAAATATGTAGCCCACATTACCTATTTATTGACAGACTGAAGCAAAGGTTTCCCTGTGTCAGCTACGGAAACCTTTCGTACGTCCGGATTCCTGGCTGTTCTACAGGTTGCATTACTCAATCGATTCTCGTTAGTATATAAAACTTTGTGTTGAGTCAGTTTATGGAAATTTTGAAATTTGAAAAAAATCACGAGTTCCACTGCTCACAGAGCCACAATTTTTTTATGAGATAGGAGGCAATCGGGCAGACGAATCGCCTGATGGTAAGCGATTAGCGCCGCCCATGGACACTGGCAACACCAGAGGGGTTGTAAGTGCGTTACCGGCCTTTAAGGTGGGAGTACGCTCTTTTCTTGAAGGTTTGAAGGTCGCATCGGTCCGGAAATACCGTAGGCGACAATTCATTCCAATTTAGCTGTGCATGGCAGGAAATTTCTGGAGAAACGCACAGTTGATGAGTGACACCATCTAAGTGGTGAGGATGGAAATGTTGTCGCGTTGGGCGATGGCGGAAAGAAGCGGCAAGGATTAATCCGAACAATTCCTCGGAGCACTCTCCGTAATACATGCGGTAGAAAATGCAGAGCGAGGCTACATTTATACGCAGCGCCAAGGTGTCAAGCCGATCCGAAACACGCTGATTTAGTTTTAAAGCCTGATTAATTGATTATGTACATTTGCATTTACTAGTTTATCCATATTCATATAATTCGAAACTCTTTTATGTGTTTCATGTGCCATGTGCAACCACTCTTTTTTTTTTATGACATAGGAGGCAAACGAGCAGACGAATCGTATGTGCTATATTGAACAACTTCTCTATACAAATGGTTTTTGAAAACATTAATTGAAGAGTATTTACTATATGCGTGTAGATAAATAATAATAAACATTTATTTCTGTTATTGTTTAATACTGACCTCCACCTTCATCTCCCAACAAGAAGCCCCAACCACCGCACCCGAAGTTTTGTTTGCCGTTGAACAGCAATGCGTTCGATCCAGTACCTATAATCGAACAAAAAATACTATTAATAATCAATTAATATTTTTTTACTCTATGACAGTTATAAACAAGCAAACGTCTAGCCTGATGGAAAACGGACTCTGTAGTATATGGGCTATTGTAACTGCAGAACAATCGTAAACGCACTGCCAACCCAAATCATGTAAATGTCTCTTTGTTTTGTAGTTTGTGAAATGAGCATGTTAATGCTCTCTCCCCGTCAATGACAATACATGTCAATACTGTCTCGTTACGTGTTTGGCTTAACAATTATATTGTACTACTTCTGATCCGCTATGTGCGAAAACAAAGCAAACACTGGCATTGATTAAATGAGATAGCGGCTTTGATGTTGACGTCCCGTAATGAATAACCGGCTGATAACAGAAGCAAGTGTTTTATTACAAATTGATAGAGTTGACCAATTAATAGGTAGATCGTTATTTCTTTCCAAGTTCGTTGTATTGCTATATACCTACGATTCCATGTATTTGACTTTCAATATTCCCGAAGTTTAACATGCACTGAATTTTAAAAGACACTTTAAACTAATATGATAAGTAAGTAAAATTAAATGAGGTGTACAGGGTCAAATATCACCAAATCAGAACGAATACACCAAACAGAGATTAATGTAATTTTTCTTGTCTAAAGAGTTTTTGGCAATAAAAAGTATCAAAAAATAATGAAGGTAAGGTTTATATTATTCAATAATGTATTTTGTTCTTGTAAATATGCTGTATAATTAAAAAACTAAAAACGAAAACGAATATAGCATCTAAGATTTCGTGTTAATTTCTCAAGATTTTCTTTCAGTGTTAAATTGGTAAAAATCGATGCAGATAGAAACATGTTAATAGTAAGTGACAGAACTCTTCGCCTGATAACGTCATAATATATCATCCCGTCAGTTATCAGTTGAACCTCTCTCTTGATACTTGGCCTACATTTGTTTGTAGAGTCAGAGGTTATCTGAAGACCTTCTGGTGCCCCAATTCCCAAGTATGTTGACCAATATCCTGAATTACGACATACTTAAAGGAAATAAGGGCGTTAGACTCGCTTTAGAAGAGACTTGTTCATTGAGACTATCTGTACTCTTCAGAAGTCAATTTCTGTCCCAATTTTCAATCCATACTTTTTAATTCACTTGATCTAGAATATCTATATTTCTATTTATGCGATGTTAAATACGTCTGCCTCTATGTTTACATGATAATCATAACGCCATAATATTTATATGATGCCCTTTTTCTAAATTATTTCTGTGTAAAAACTTACTTTACTGTCTTAACTTTTATATATCAACAAGTTTAGTATAGTCACATGCAAAATCATGTATCGAATTAATTCTATAATGTTTATTAATAGATCAGGTTAATTATAATTATTCCACGGTTAAATATTAATCCTGTCCTAAATATATACCAAAACCTTTAACATACAACACATATACATGTCATGGTCTTCTATGAGATTTATTTTCGAGTAAATTGTATGCAACCGTATTTTTACATTTGACTGTACATGATACTAATTATTTATGTTGTCATGTCGTTATTACAAACAAACATGCTATATTTATTGACATAAATAGATAACGCAACGGCAGCGGTGGAAAAATAATTGTGTGTAAAAAAACTAATAGATAATCAAAATTGTTAAAGGTCTAATTAGCAACAATGCCATAAAATTAAGCAGTTATTGTAGGAACCAACATGCAACTCATGCAGCAGTCGATGAAGTAAACAAGTCTATTTCAATACTGTTTGCTCAGGCCAAGCCAAATACATTTGTCATCTAGTAGCCATGGGGTTGCAATATAGACGAGTATTGACGTCATATAATCGACTAGCTTATGGTCTGTGGCTTGGGTTGCTCGTAAATACTTGGTTTTTTTTTTATAGTGTTTACTTCTTTTATATTTTATTATTTTGCGTTGTAAATTTTACTAATTGAACCCAAAACTCACCACGAAAATTGAACCCAGAAGTGTTATGCCTTGCTGCGGTCATCCAACGCACTCTGGTAACCTTCAACTTGCCACTGTGTCGATAAATCTCCTACAAGGCGAAACAGTAATATAAATGCATAATACAAATATAAAACATGCACTTACCAGCAATAAGCACCATGCCTCCATTAGGAGCGCCAGTGAACAACGAGCCAGCTGTATCCGAGGCTACGTGGACTATCCTGGCACATGCTGGGTCCTTTTCTTGCACGCGGTCTGCCAGCTCCTTGTTACTGCTCTCCTGCTCGCACCCTGAGAGCGTTAGACCCTGGGAATAAGCACTATGGATTAAATAGAAGTTGAAGCTTTGAATTGGTTGGTTTTCAAAAACTGAAGTATTTGCCATTTTTAGTAAAAAAACAGATATAATCAAAACAATACCTCAATAGACGAACGACAAGGAGATTTTAAAACATATGGCTTTTTTGTCAAAATTTGCGTTACGACAAACACTATTCTTGCTTATGTTACAAACACAAAAGTGCCTAATGTTTGTAAGAAGCAAAGAGATAGACTTGTTTTCTTTGTAGATGTATTATTTAAGCATACGCAATTAATAAGAGAGTTGCGATATCTACCGTGTTTGTCATTAAGACAAAGTGTTTGGGTAGTAATTGTGTACATTATAAAAATGTCCACCATTGCTGTCCAAACACTTGCACTGCAGAGGACGCGTTCCCAATCCTTTACTTTTATTTATTTGAGTTCTCTTTGTTTACCAGATCCTTTCAATAGACCGCATCCTCGGCTACACTATAAATCTACTGAATCACATCGATAATAACTTAAAGACCAAAGGCGTCACATTTTTAGGATAAATTGCTAATTAAAACTATGAAATACTTTAGCTTTGTTTTGTTTTTCTGTCTGCATATAGCACCAGTTCAAAACAAAGGCCGGAATCAAAGATATTTATTGAGAATAATGTGTATTGATATCTCTTCGCTGGGGGACATTGAAGGTCGATTCTATTACTGTTTGAAATCATTGCTCGGTCGTCATGAATGTTTATAATTGCTAATTTAGACCACTGGAGACAAGTGGCTTGACAAGAACGGTTTTATTTTGTATAACTAGTCCATTATGTACAATTGGATCGTGAGACCCCCCTTGTTTGCCTTAATGTGTGAATCAGAGACATGTATATAAAACACGGCTGTTTTAGACAGAAATAGTTTGAATGCAGTATTACATACTTTAACGATTCTAGTAGAGGTTGCAAAGTTTTCGAAATATATTCCTACTAACTTATTTTTTATTAAGCGATACAAAAAAATTTTTTTTGGGACAATCTTACACAAATCGACCTAGTCCCAAACTAAGCAAAGCTTGTACTATGGGTACTAGGCGACGATAAACATAATTATATAGATAAATAAATACTTAAATACATAGAGAACATCCAAGACCCAAGAACAAAATCCGTGCTAAATGCACAAATAATGTCCTGGCCGGGATTCGAACCCGGGACCTCTAGCTTCGGAGGCAGTGTCACTACCAACTAGGCTAAACAGGTCGTCAGGTATTTAGGTAGGTATCTATTAATTATCTGTGATACCGCTACAAATATTACTATTCGTTTAAAATATATATAGTACAGAATAAGTAATTTCATAAGTTAGTTAACAGAATTGAGAACTTACCAAAGAATCTAGAGGTTTATCCAGCGGAAACCCAGCATCTTCTTTAGCAGCGTGTATCATTTCTATGATTCTTCTGGCGCATTCCTCTATGCCCATTTGCCAGTGATTCGTGCCCGGACCTTTGGCTGTGCTGATTACTTTGCCGGTTTCGTCGCAGATGACCAAGTTCGAATGTGTTGCACCTCTAGAAAATTAAAAAGTTGTTAGAAAAAAGCTTTGGATTCCACCCGGGCTTCAAAAACGAGACAATTACAATCGACACACAATAATGTCGTGTTGTTCTTGTTTATGTCAACCTGAAGAAAGCTGATAACTGAGCCAAGTTTTAACTTTTTAGAGTTCCGTACCTCAAAAGAAAAAACGGAACCCATAAGGATCACTCGTGCGTCTATCTGTCCGTCCGTCTGTCACAGCCAACTTCTCCGAAATCACTTGACCGATAGAGTTGAAATTTGGTACACATATGCAAGTCGGTGACCTAAAGACGTACGTGTAACGTATATAAATATATTTAAACTATATTGTTTGATGTATTCAATAAAAGGGGTGTTGTGGGCATCTCAAATATATTTTTGTTGTAACTATGAAATATTTTTTTGAAACTACTGGGCCTACAATTTTGAAAAGAAATACGCAAAATATTTCTTCACGTATAAATTACAGGAAAACATATAAATCCTACGGTTTTTGAATTATCGCTGAAAAACTTCCTTGCCGTAAAAGAACGTACCTAAGTTTCGTGAGTTTCTTATAAGGATACGACCTTTTTGAAATCAAAGTATAGTAGTGGTTTTAAATTTGGAGTACTAGTAGTAGTAGTAGTAGATATGGAACCCTACATTGCGCGTGGCCTGACATGCACTTGGCCGGTTTTGAAACTGTTTTAATCGGGTACCTATTTACCAATATTTTAAATACATTTATTCAAGTGCAAGTTTAGCTGTACTTGTATATTTTATCATCACATTATGAGTCAGTTTCATGAATGTGAAGTGTTCACAATGGGTAATTTAATTCATGTATGTACTTGTTTTACTGTCATATCAATTCTAACATTAAGCAAACCGCGATCAATTTGAACTTTTAATAAAAGGGACTTCCCTGAGCTATCGCTATCACTTATCGTGATATACATATGCATATAAGTAAACGATTACGTAATATGATAAATGGCGATAATGTTTGAAGTTGTATGTATTTAATGACTTATGATAAGCTTACTTAGTAGAAAGGAAAATAAGTAATTGCAAGAAAGCTGCAATATTATATTTTCGATTTATTTATTTATGTTTTAAATCATTAATCATTAATGATCATTATTCAATCGTATAAATTTCATTTTCATATCTCAGTGATACCAAATTATATTTAATCGCTTAATCGGATTTCGATGAGCTAGAACGATTTTAGCAACTAGGTTGCAGAGAGTACGCTTCAGTAACTTGCAACTAAATTTTGGTTATGATTATGAATGCCACGATATATCTTTTAACATTAAAATACTTTGCGATCGCTGCTCAGATATGCCATCTATTTATTGTTTGCATCGGCATGTCTACTCCACCAAAACACGTATACTACGCATATTGATTAAAAGATAAGACCACTTTCGATAAGATACGATAAGATCATGAACTTGGCCTTTTAGAGACAACTTCATTTGTACCTATGTGTCACATTGTTCCGAAAGCAGTTCAAGGTGAACAAGTTTTAGTTTTTAGCTTTCTATGTACTTACTATTTACAAGTTTTACGATATAATCGAACAATAGATTACGTTTATATAAACCGGGCAAGTGCGACTCGGACTCACACACGCAGGGTTCCGTATACAACTTTACATTAGACACTTTATTTTAACCTTTTTTAGTTTGAATTAAAAAATATATTATCAGTGTTAAATAGTAACTAGTAGAATTCTGGTCAAGTGCGAGTCGGATTTTAGTTTTCCCATACATTTTGAGACCCAGCGCCTGATGAACACTAGGAGAAATGTTTTAAAAGTTTTTTTTGTATGGGAGCTCCTTTATTATTTATTTTATTTTTAGTATTTGTTGTTATAGCGGCAACAGAAATACATCATTTGTAAAAAAAACAACTGCCTAACTATCACTGTTCTTGAGATACAGCCTGGTGACAGACGGACAGACAGACAGACAGACAGACGGACGGACAGCGGAGTCATAGTAATAGGGTCCTGTATATAGGAACCCTAAAAATTTCTTTTAGAGAATTAAATTCTTAAACCATAAAAACTAATGATTATTCTTTTCTATATAATCTTTTAATACAAATATTTAAAACATAAAGAAAAACAATCACAGCACATCAGCGGAACAGACCAGGAATCGTACCTGGTGCGTCTGGTTTAGAATTATTCAGATATTTAAGGGTGTAATGTATCTAATGTGAAACATTCGCCGCTCTTGAAGTCATACCTAAACTTGCCAGATATTTTTTTTGACAACCACTTTGGTTTATTTGGTAGTAACCCTGCCTACGAAGCCGGATGTCGAGGTTTCGAATCCCGGTCAGAGCATTATATGTGTATGTTTAGCACGAATATTTGTTTCTGAGTCTTGGATGTTTTCTATTCTGTTCTTAAGTATGTATTAATCTATATATAAGAAGGTATGTATATCGTCGTCTAGAACCCATATTACAAGCTTTGCTTTGTTCGGGACTAGGTCAATTTCTGTAATATGTCTACCAATATTTTATTTACCTATATTTATATTGAATATTTTACATCAACAACATGCAGTACTGAAGTAGAAGGAATCAAAAAGTTGACTGTCAGAGTTTTTGACATGTTAATTAATATTTGTGAGAAGTTGTTTTTAATGTTTCTATAATTAAATCAATTGAACTTTTAAATATTAGGTACATGTATTTAAACATTAATAATAACATCAGCGTCAAGCAGATTGATAAACACTCCTTATTCCATTAAACCAAGCATTAGATGCCGCGTACTTTATTGCTAAATATTATCGTTTTATTCTTCCATTTAGGTATATACTATTACATACACCTTATGGCACTCTTTTGGGGAGGCCTTTGTCCAGCAGTGGACGTCCTTAGTATAATGATGATGATGCATGCACCTATAAATGCCAATAATTTTACCATTGGTTCGGAAAAGTAAACCTCTGCCACGAGACCCAGCATAATAATATTGCTTTCGATAAGCAATTAGTTATCCATATTTGACTTGGAATGAAAACAAATTCTTGTACTAAAGCGGTGTACACTAACCAGATTACCGGAAAATCACTAATTATCTCGTAAATAACATTGAATACGTGCTGAAGACTAAACATTTTAATGCAACGTAAATAAATAAAATCCTTTAAGGACTAGAAAATATTTAAGAGCACGAAGTCATCGATAATTTTTTATGTAACTTTAACGACGCATTTTATTAAAGAATATGTGCTTGTATCTATTTGTAATTTTAGAAATATAATATCGCTATTAACACAAATTTTACATCTATTTATTTCTGAACTTAGCTCGTCACATGATGCGCCCCTAACAGTGTTATTGATATGTATGTATGGACAGTATGTGACAGAAGTCATTCACCGCATGAGGGTAAAATCAATAAACCGAACAACAGCAAAGAATAAGCTGCAACAGAACCTTTAAAATAATAAAAATTCAAGGCAACACTTCCAATGACTAAATTGTTTACATTCCATTCACTGTAATTACATTTAACAATGAATCTTAATCTCCAGTGTTTAGAGTCGAAATTGTATTTAGCTGAAATTTCAGGCGTGACAGCCGTGCCGCCGGCATTCGCGTCTCTGAATGGTCGATTTGTGCATATTTTTAATGACTAATTAGATTCTAGTTTTGCAGGTTTGTTATGAAAACAATGCTTCCGTCACGTTTAGGTATAAGTTTATTGAGGTATTCCCCGAATCATTAATTATACCTACTTATTATATATATTATATTGATATTTCTCGAACTTAATAATTATTTCTATATTTTTTAAGTATACTTTGCGTTTATTGTCTCGTCCACAATTCGAACTTCATACATTGACATTTTTAGTTAGTACTCCTCTTGGAAAATAATTAATTAAATTCTTATTATTTTTGGCAACCAAATAACTTAAAAACAAACTAACAAGACATAAATATTTATAAGCTAATAATCTCCGACATTGACATTTGGACGACATTCGACAAACTTATATTAATTATTAATAAAATCTACTTTAGTTTAACTAAAACCAATTAATGACTGTGTGCTAAGTACCTCGTAATATTAATCGTTTCGAAACACCTAGACACGCCAAGGCAAACCTTTCTACTTTCAACAATACTGCGAATAAATACTCTCTAAAATAGTACGTTAAACGAAAGTTACTTACCCTTCTACACCACCGAAGTACATTTTGTTTACCATGCTAGTCTACTGTTTCACTAATAATCAAAATACGGCACGAAAAAATCAAAATAAACACGCTTTCGAGAGTGTATTCGATAATTTTAACAAAAAAGTCACACTCTCACCACAACTACGTGGACTTGACTGATCTGACTCCTGTCACTCTGTCAGTGAGCTGTCATTGTACGTCACGATGAATAGTGTTGTACGTTTTTCAACGAGACATAATTCGTTATTAAAAATAACGCCTTCGTTATCAGTTAATATAACGGTTAACTTGCAGTGAAATTTCATTTATGCAATCTGTGGTAGTCCCCTGCGGGATGATGGCGGGATATAAATGACTGCAATGTATTTGCAATAGATGGCGCTATACCCTCAATTATTTTTAATTACTTTGCCTCAATTTAATGCTGAATAGTTTTCAGTTCTAGTGTGAATGAGTTAGTTGAGGAATTAATTATGTAACAGAATAAGACAGCGACATTTTATAATGCACATGCAGCAACATTCTCGTGTAGGACACTTAGACTGTAATGTTTGTAAACTCATTGTCAACTAAATGGATATTTATGCAAGCTTTAAATGACTAAATTCTATAACTATGAAATGCATTGGCCGGGACGTACGCGGTTGAATGCCAAGAGCGATCCAGCGGCGCCCCAATACATTGCGGAGTCGGTCTTCGTTCGTTGTTTTAGACGGTAGTCCAAGGCTATCTAGCCGCGGATAGTCCGTCATACCTGTCCTCTCCGACAGCACTGGATGCGTAAACGCATTTCCCCAACGTAAAAAAAAACAGGTATACCTAGGTATCTTAAATTAACCCGGTAATCGGTCCTCCAGTGCATCGCACGAGAAATGAGGTTATCCGCAGTAGAACCAAAGTAACCGATGTAGCCCTCCGAATCGTTAAACTTAAGTGGCAGCGGGCGGGGCACATTGCTCGTAGAACCGATGGCTGTTGGGACGGAAAGGTTCTCGAGTGGCAACCACATACTGGAAGGCGCAGCGTGGGGGCCTCCCCACAAGGTGAACTGATGACCTAGTAAAGGTCGCGGGAGTCCGTGGGATGCGGTTGCGGCAGGACCGGCCATTGGGGCACTCTTTAGGGGAGGCCTATGCCCAGCAGTGGACGTCGTTTGGCTGATATGATGATGATTTTTTTGTATTTGTTGTTATAGCGGCAATAAAAATACCTACATCATTTGCGAAAATTTCAACTGTCTAACTATCACGGTTCATGAGATATAGCCTGGTGACAGTGGTGACAGATGGACAGACAGCGGAGTCTTAGTAATAGGGTTCCGTTTCGTACACGTGTCACTTGAATTTCAATCTTACATCTTCGTTTCAAAGTTTAAAGTAGATTAAATTTTCGTAAAAACTGACTCGTCTTGAAATTAATAACAAATTAATACATAACGTTACTATTTTGGATATTTAATTTTGATTTTATTTGTTGTTAAACCTTCTAGTTGTTAAAAAAACCTTGGCATTCATGTGATCGCTAACTGACGCTGTTTATATAACCGGCGTAGCGCTTATTATTTATTAAATATAATTTTATTTGTTAGAATAAATATAAATATTTTACAAGTGGAAACGTCCACTTAGCGGAATTAGAATTTCCAACCGAAAATGAAAAATTAATCACCCTGGGCGGGATTTGAACCCACGACCTCTGGAATCCGTCCATCGCTCTTTCCAACTGAGCTACCGTGGGTTATCCCGAGGAGACGAATCTTTCAATCAGTTTACTCTTTAACCTTAGGGAGACCCCTAAGGCTTAATTAAAGTGTGAACTGATTAAAAGATTTATGGTGATCAATTATTAAATTTTTCATTTTCGGTTGGAAATATACACCGAATATGGTAAGCCTGTTTGTAGTCGAATCCGACTCGGCTGGGCAGCGTTCGGGAAGCTACGGGACATCTTTTCGTCCGATATTCCGCAGTGTCTCAAGACGAAAGTCTTTGACCAGTGTGTGTTGCCAGTGATGACATATGGCACTGAAACGTGGTCGCTTACTATGGGCCTCATAAGAAGGCTCAAAGTCACCCAAAGGGCAATGGAGAGAGCTATGTTGGGAGTTTCTCTGCGTGATCGCATCAGGAATGAGGCCATCCGCAGCAGAACCAAAGTGACCGATATAGCCCTCCGAATCGCTAAACTTAAGTGGCAGTGGGCGGGGCACATAGCACGTAGAACCGATGGCCGTTGGGGCGGAATGGTTCTCGAGTGGCGACCACGTACCGGAAGGCGTAGCGTGGGCAGGCCCCCCACACGGTGGACTGATGACCTGGTGAAGGTCGCAGGTGTCCGCTGGATGCGGGTGGCGCAGGACTGTCATTGTGGAAGTCTTTGGGCGAGGTCTATGTCCAGCAGTGGACGTCTTTCGGCTGACATGATGATGATGATGATGATGATTTGTAAAAAAATCGGTGGCCCCTATATTAAAAAAAAATCCATACGTTGATGTACATCAATCAGTACTGAATGAACTTTGGTGAGAGCTCTAGTTGCTAATAACCACCAATCAAATTGTGACTCATGTAAAGGTAAGTAAGTAAACAACACCCAAACATCTCATATATTTTATTTACATAATATTACAAATATTACAATCACATACAGGTATACACTCTAACCGAGGAGACGACATCGACACCGAATAACGAGGAACATCGAGATCTTTGACTAGTTTACGAGGGCGGCACCCATTTTGAAACATGACATGCTAGCGCCATCTAGTTTAAACTTGGGCAAACTATATACTTTCAACAGCAATAGATAGCGCACTAATTCAAGACTTGTATCAATGAAGTTCTCTCTTCGCTTTTAATCCACTCACATGAAATGAAATGAAATGAAATATCTTTATTGAGACAGACCCCTGAAGCTGCAAGCGTCCATGGATACTGTAACCGGTTATCTTCCGGGCTGTACGATTGTTTGGCACCGATGTAGTATAAAAAATAGTATTTTCACCTCAGCGGCTCGAAAATGGCGGTTTTGTTGCGTGAAACCAGTGAGCAAAATGAAATTTTTCTGCGAGCGTGAAAGAAACTAACTTTTTAATTTTTCATAACGTAGGTTAGTTAAAGTAACTTCATTCTCTCTATCACTATTCCTTTGCGTTATATGTTCTCGCCGCTGAGGTGAAAAGTTGTATGTATCACACGAGAGCAAAGATATTTGCATCTCGTGTCTTTGAGTCCCTCGCTACGCTCAAGATTCTAATTATGAATTACTCGCTACGCTCGTGATTCAATTATAGAATCTTTCGCTTGCTCGGGACTCAACATCAACACTCGCTGCAAAAAATTACTTTGCTCTCTTGTTGATCAAATAACTATTTTTTTGTAAAGAAGCATTTTAGACTAACATTTTTAAAATCCGAAAGCAAGCTAGGTTAAATAAGGCTAAAGTATCAAAACCTAACTATATGAATTAAATCGAAATTATTTGTACCGCGGCCCTTACTGAACGGAAAGTAAGTTTAAAGTAATTGAAGTCATAAGTGTCTTATACACGGTTAATTAATATTATCACGCGATACACTCATATCACGATACGTATCACGTGAATATTGATGAATATTAAAGCAAAATCCAAACAATTTTAAATACCGCGATAATATTCACATTCCACTATTGTGATAATATTATTCGTGTAAAGGGCCCTATAGTTGAATAGCAGGAAACAAAAAGAGGTATGTATTGGCTATGTGCACGTCTGAAACGTCAAACGTCAAAGGTCCCGAGACTATGTCAAAATTTAGAGATGTCAAATAATGACACATGAATATTTTATTTACTTTAGTAAACGAGAATTTCCCGTATTGGAAATTTTACTGAAATAAATAAGAGAATAAATCTGACAGTGGTCCCCGGTAAGTACACATTTCTGCCATGGTGTGCGCTACGATCGCCTAACTTACCCCCACCACCTACTTCGCACATAGCCAATAGGTAACAATCCCTTTGCACGTACATGTTCAAATGGGCATTTGTTTTATTTGTCTTACTAGTTTTAAATATGTATATAATGTCTATTCGAAGTTCGAATTTGGAATGAGTCACAAAGTGTCACAACTACTCGCACAAACGCCAACACAGATTCGTGATCCTTACCTTACAACAAAAGTGCAGAAATGGTCAGTTTCAACTGTGTTGGCATGGTACTTAACTTTTTTACCTAACCTTTGATTTTAAAATTCAGACATTACTTGAAAAGGCATCATTGTAGTACAGCTAGTTTAATAGTACATTACTACAGAGGCCGGGACGAAAGGGGTTGCCGGCCGAAGACATATATAAGGCCGAACGAAGCGAGGCTGGATAGGTCTGAGGCGAACAACCCTATATTTTCGGCCGAGGTATGTATAGTGCTTTTCTCAAACATGCAATGAAATAAACAACATAAACAAATCAAAGTTTTATTTTTAATACGCATAGTGGCAGAATGTCATGATGCCTGTGCCACAAATTTATGTGGAATTTAAATTAAAAAATAAGACTGCCGGCATGTTGTCCTAGCCGCACCTGAAACGTCATACTTCGCAGCCTATTATAAGGAACATAACATCAATATTTCATTGCATGTTTGAGAAAAGATTATAATTAACTTGATTGCAAATAAGGAATAAACGATAGTCATTAATCAAAATGGATGCCGCCCGTCTTCATTAAATCTAACACACCAAGTCCCTCCATCGAACACACAATAAATATTTACATTATATACTTTCTTATAGCTAAAACAGTCTTTAGTAGAATACACTGAAGTCCGGCACCTTCACAAGTGTATACGATACTCCTTTTAAATTATATAAGGCTTTGAGGGTAATTACGGCGCCGGTCCAACCTCCTGATCAGTTTAGAACAATTCATTTCACGCCACTCAAGAGGCGCCTTTAATTTTTTTCTCTTTTTCTCCTAATTTTTTTCTTCCTCCTCATTTAGGCAATCCTAGACACCTGGTACTAAATCAGCTCTATCCTTGGTCTGGCCCTGTGTTAGTAATTTCCATCTTGTTCATAAGAGGTCTGTGCACAGCAGTGGAAACATATTCAACTATAGTCCCAAAGTCAGGTAAGCTAAAAATGTCTTACTCCTGTGAAGCAACTGAGTGCTCATCATCATCCTCATAGCGTTTGTCCTGTGTTATGGTGGTCTGTTTGTCTGGTCTTCTGATTCCACTTCGCTCTATCTTGAACGTATTTTCCATCCAACCCTACGTTTAAATCCTTACAAACGAGGTTAACCCATCGTAACTTAGGCTACTTCGCAGGCTTCTATTCCAGAATTGTCCGGCTGCCTTTTTTGACATGGCCAAACCACGAGGCACGAGTGAATAGGCATCTTCTGGGTGAGCTCACTTCATCGTCGGCCTCATCTTTGCCCCCTGGCTAGATGCTGGCCAAGAGCAATCCCATTTTTAATAAAAAAAAAAAACCTTCATGGTCTATTATCTTCAAGGTTTCTGCGTAGGTATAGACCGATTTTTATCATGATTTTCCTAGTAAGGGTTTATCTTATACTAATAGCATAGAACCTCCAGCAGTTTAGCTGGTTACAACATGATTTCTCAACGGCATGCTGCAACGCAATGATTCATAATCATCGCCATAATTTTACCCGTAAACGACCACTGCTGAGCATACGCCTCTCTTCAAATACGCTACTCCTCTCGGTCCTAAGCTAGTGTTATCAAGGAGTAGCTCGCAATGTCTTAGCTGATTCCTGGCTTCAAGTACAGGTCTCAGAGGAAGGTGACGGCTCGCTTCTGTCCCTGCTAAACACACGCGACGGTCGCCTGGAACCGGGGGTTTTGCCGTCGCGGAGTTGGACGTCACCTGCAAGGAAATATCGTTTAAGTAACTACCAATGCAATCATCATTATATCAGTCGAAAGTGGCCCAGTGCTGGATATGGGCCTCGCACAAAGAGCGTCACGATGACTTTTTTTTACCACGTTATCTGTTCACCTTGTAGCCAATCGAGAACCTTTCCGTCCCAACGGTCAACGGTAGAATCTACCGTACCAGTGCAAAATATGTCTTTGTTAAAAAATGAAAATCGCTGCCTAATTTGAGGATGTTGGGAGAGTTTATTATTTTCGCCTTTACTTAGAAATAATAATAATCTTCCTCCTTCATAATATTTTACACCAAAAACCTACTCCTAGTTTGTACTTCGCCATGCCACTCACATGACATTTCTCATGTTCTTGTTTTCATGTTGCACCGACCCTGGATAAACGGGATAAGAGCAGGGAGATGACATGTTTTCATGTGCGCGGAAGATGAGCATGTTTCTTATACAGGGGGCGTGGTTTATCGAATCGAGGCATCGCCTTAACAAGAGACACTGTACCTGTCATTGCTAGTGCTATGAGAGTGATCCTGCTCCTCCAGCGAAGTCTCTTGCGGTTTGGGCTCTGCCCGTCGCGCGGATCCGTCCGACTGACGGCGCGCTCCTCCGCGCCCACAGAAACACTTGCAGATTATTCGTTTGAATGCGAACCTGAAAGAATACAATTTGAGTTAAGCAATAAAGCTTATTTATTTATTTATTATTGTAATGTCATGTACATACATTATAATTAAGGTGTTAAAATTCAGTAGGTCAGTCCATGACGCCCCGTAAGGGCATACAATATTAAATTAAAACCTTACTAATCTATAAGTAGGCTAATCATTTTAAAATATAATTAATAGTCATAACAAATAGAACTAATTATCATGCTAATTACTATCTACAGAGTTCCCGAAAATAAGTTATACATTAAAACATTTTACAAATATCCCTTATCCCTCTTATCAATGAGTGGAAGCCTATGCCCAGTAGTGGGGCGTATATTAGCTGATGATGATGATGATGATGATGATGATGATGAATAAAGCTTATCATTATCAAGCTCACGTAGACAGCACGGCTTAGCTAGGGATGACATTGTGGGTAATTTTCCAACGTACATCATTATCTAGTACGAGTGTACTGATAAGTTTGCGTGATAGAACAGTAATCGTCGTAATATATACAGCATGGCCAGTCTTTAAAAAATCCTTTGGCGACTATCTTAACGGTGATCAGTGAATAACAATATTTTCTACGGTGCTACGATTTCATTCATACAAATATACCTAGTAATAGGAACTACTTACTATACTTCAGAGGATGGAGGAAGATATAATGAAGAAGTACGAGTATATAAGAGGATGGATAGCAGAGTTACAGTAACCGAGCCAGAATAGCACGGAGAAAATGATGGAAGGAACATAGTCACGGGGACTCATTACATTATGTGCAGGCTTTGAAGACGTAAACGTTGAAGAAGGGAAGCCAGCAATTAACACAACTGCTAAAGATGGAGCTGCGCCGATACCTTTATAACATACCAATAATGGTAATCTTAAAATTACAAATGAGTTCTTACCTAAAGTCCTTAGAGAACAGGGCGTATATGAGCGGGTTGATGGCAGAGTTACAGTAGCCGAGCCAGAAAAGCACAGAAAAGATGATGGAAGGAACACAGTCCCCACAGAAGGCTCTGACGACGTAGACGCTGAAGAAGGGAAGCCAGCAGAATACGAAGCCCCCGACGATGATGCCGAGGGTCTTGGCTGCTTTGGTCTCCATCTTGAAGCGTTTTACCTGGAATTAGAGGATCAAAATCAGTATAATTATGGTCAATCCTAGTATCAGAAGGTAGTTAAAGATTTAAAAGTCTGAACATTGACCACAGGCGTGGAAGAGACAGTATGGCAGGAAATGTATAACCCAAAAATGTATTAACAGTGTTACGAATTTAAAAACTAATTTGGTATGTCTGACTGTTACTCAAACTTTCTATTTTAGATTGAACCGTAGAAAAGCCACTTTTCTCGTAAAAATAAAACGTGACGTCGGTGCGGTATCAGTAAATTGCCAGCTGTCAGCCGAGTAAGTAACAACTCTTTACTATGCACCTACATTTGAATGGGTGCTTCCTGTTTGGCGCGGGATGCTCGAAAGAGTGGCGGTATGAATGCAGGACTGCATCAATACTGCCTCCCCGCCCCTTCTGCCTTTCCGCCGCAATAAAATATAAAAATGTAATACTGACAGTAAATACTGACGGCATCCGTAAGATCTTCATATAGCAGAGAATACCGCATACAGATTCAGCGCTGGCAAGTCAGGAAGTAGGTTTAGGCCCTCAAAAGTTACCTTTCGACACCACGGAAGATTCATTTTAAAGTTTATCATCATCATCCTAGCGTTATCCTAGTACAGTTTCATCCTGAAAGATGCGACTACCAACGGACCTTCCAACCCAAGTGGGAACTAGACCTTATTTTCGAGTGAGTGGGCAACTTAACTGTTATTATTATCAAGCCGCCCGAAGGCTTGTTACTCGTCTCAGCTCTTTAAAGTTTACGTTACGAGTAAATTCATGTTGTCTTGTAAATATTCTTCCTCTTTTGTTTCCATACTCAGATTTATTTATATTAAGTAGGTTAAGTATTATCATTGTAATAAGCATGTTTTTGGAAATAAATGACTGACTGTCGAGTTACATTCGGCGTTTCTTCTCGGCAGTGGTCTTCTTTTGCAGAATCGCTAGTAGATTTTAACTTGTAAAAGTGCCATTTTGGCCTACTTGCAGAATAAAATTCATTTTTTTCCGTTATTTCAATACCTACTTGAGCCTTTATGTTCCTCTTTCCCATTCTCCTCGTAGCTCTGGGCTTGTCATCAAACTCATCGTATAGCGGTCCTGGCGCCAGGTGGTGCGGCGGTCTGACCCTTAGTCTGCTTTCTGTCAGTTCTCTGTCAAAATAACAATCACAATAGTTAGTCGTTGAAGTATAAACTATTACATACGGTTATATTCAAAACTAATCATGCAGAGTTAAGATTACTTCACTATTCACGATGAATGAATGCATTTTTATAGCAGTGTCTTTCAATCTGTGTTTGGTATAAGTAATTAATACTTTTAAACGTAAAAATCTTGAGTTACCAGAAGTGAAAAATATTGAAAAAGACCGTGTCTGCGTTTATGATTTTAAGCTTTTTAACACTTGAATATGAGACGCATAAAATGCAGCGAGTTAGTGATATATTTTTAAAGTTCGTATGACGAAGAAACTGCCCAGTAGTTACTGGCGATGGCGTCACCTACATGCTTAGGCGATGGATGACCGTCCGTCCTCAGTTGTTTATTAAGATTATTGTTATTACTTTTAATCGTTGAGTCGTGTATAACACAACTTATGTTAGTACTTTTAAAATATAAGATGCATTTCACAGTGCCTCGGTATCTCACTTACTAATCTGTTTAAATAAATAAATGCTATACTTAATTTATAAGAGAATTAACCAGCGAACGATGACTTCGAAATGATAATTATTACCTACAGTTACTGATAAGACATTTTAGGTACAGAAATAGAAAAGAATTTATAGTTGATTCAATAGGTGAAGTAACAGAAAATGAAAAAAATGATATAGATGAAGAAAATGATGTTGATTACAATGATGAAGGTCAGAAGTTGATGAAGATGATCCTATTGATCGATGATGATCTTGAGCGCGAACCTGCCGTCTCGCTCGTAGTGAACAGCGTACAGCGAGGGGCTAGGAGATCTACTCGGAGAACGAGAGTTCTCGTGGGTTTGACAGATCTGTTCTGAAGACGGGTAGGACACGGAAATTTTGACCTTTTCATGCGCCCTTCGAGCACTGGAGTGTCTGGAAGAGAAAGAAAAAGGTCAATGCATGGTTGGGTTTCTGACTACGGTATGCGAGGGTTAACATACATTCCAAACTATGGAGTGCAGTAATTAATGTAGGACTGTGTAAGATTAAAAAGGATAAAAAAGAGACAGTAAAGTAAACCGGGTCTGATTCATGTGAAGTATGAAGTTAGTTGTTAAAGTAAAGGCCATCAATCCACCAAAAAAAATGCAATGAAATGAATTAAAACATTATTTATACAACAACAGTTAACAGTATTAGAATATTAATACATTAAAATATAATAATTAAAAATAATAAATAATCCACCAATGTAAATTAAAAATTCTTATCCGAAAATTTGTTGAAAGCATAATATATAATAAGCATAGTTTCAGATCTGATGAATAATCTGGAATTGTTTCTAAATTTTCTAATTTGTATAAAGACGCCTTTATGTTAACTATTTCTTGTAGAGTTAAAGAAATTCAGAGACCCTATAAGATTTTATCTTTAACTTGATTTACATACATGTCTGCTAATAATGTTTAAGTATTCGGCACTTATCCTTGTTAAGTCAATCATTAGCGGTTGTGATAAATTATGTAGGTACCTCACCCAATGGTTGTTTTGAGATTTGGAAGAGATCGATTTTTAGCAAGACCGATATTATTTTGTATCTCTTTGCAACTGCTTCGTTGGTGGGAAGTGTGCAGCCATTTTTTTTTTTCATTATTAATAGAATAGAAATACTGGCAGCCTTCAAGTGGACGAAGTAGACCTGCTCGACCTGTGCACAATTGACTTGACAACGATCTGTTGAGGAGCTGGAAGCCTTGGGATCGAGAAGCGTGGCGTGTTCTTGTGAAGGCCCTCTGTACCACTGAGGTACCATAGGAATCTTCAGCAACAACAAGAGTGCATACCTTCTGAGCCTTTCCGGGCTGGCGCTGAGGGATGTACTAGTAGAATGGTTGGAGGCAGTGGATAAAGGGGAGCCATGGGGGCGCGTAGAGCCACGGCCGCGGTGGATGCGCAGTGTCAGACGGTTATCGTCGAATCTGCTGCCCAGGCCTTTACCTGAAATGTAAGTTATGATAGTTATTAAGAGAGCTACGGTGGCATAGCGGTTCAAGCATGAGGCTATCAAACGGCGGTCACTGGTTCAAATGCCGGCCCGTACCAGGGCGCAACTTTGAATATTTTTAGAACGCCCAGTTCTAAAGTCATTATCGTTGCACGATTATCTGTACAAACTTGGGACAAAGCGCGAGAACATTTTCCACATAGGGCTCGGAACATAAATTGGTCTACGTTTTTAACAAAAATTAACTCTTGTTGTTATCTCTTTTTCTTTAACCAATATTTAAGGAAACGACAATGACGAAAAATAAAACGCTGCAGATCCGCAGATCCAACGACATTTTGGAACTTATGAACGGAATATCTTTTGTTTTTACCGTAAGCTTTTCGGTGAAGGTGCCAAAAAAATCAAGTGTATGTGAATTTCCCAACCTGCAAAGTCGGCATGGGAATTACTGCCCAATCCCTCTTACCCATGAGAGGTGGTGCTGCTCCTGTGAAGTGATGATGATGAACGTGGAAGTTACCACGATAAATTTTTTAATCATCTCAGTAAGCAAGCGCGAGTTCGAATCGACCCTAGGTCTACATACATCATCATCATCAGCCTATATACGTCCCACTCCTGGGCACAGACCTCCTCTCATTCGTGAGAGGGATTGCGCAGCATTCCCCACGCTTGCCCACTGCAAGTTGGGAAGTCAGATAATTCTTCGAATGTCTTCGCAAATGTTTGAAGGTGTCCTCACTATAAATCTGTAGAATAGTATAATCCTATTTCTTTGCTACTTTTCTAAAAAAGGTGTAGGGCTATTATTAATAATGCAATGTATCCACTTGCGCACGCACAAAAATACTAATAAATACAACAAACTACTACCAATAATGACAAAACCTCGACACGTGACAATTGAGGTTTTACTCAGTGGACGTGGCGCAAGCAACATGTTCTGCCCGCAACTCACGATGATTTCTTGAAAATTTGTTGTTGTTATTGAGCTGAAAGGCTTATTTATGTAAGTTCGGTGACGACACAATATGATGATACCACCGAGCTGGCCCTGATCTGATGATGGAGTTAGAAGCTGGTCATATCAACTCCTAAACTACACAAGATAAATCCATCGTATTTGAGCTCATTGGAACCCACCCAACAAGTACTGATGACTGTGTAAAAAAGGTACAGTCGGCAATAAAGCTTATGGCAAAAAAAAAATCGACAGACACTTTTTTTAAAACAACGGTGGCATACAAGCCAACGGCTTGGCTGTAACTTATGTACGCTGGTGACTGTTGTGACTCCAGAATCATAAGCGCTTAACTCAACTTTTATTGACTCACCTTTAGTTGTCCTAAACCCCTGGTTAATCGCCTTGGTTGTCCTGACAGCGGCCTTGTATATTCTCCAGTAGAAAAACAGCATCACGAACATAGGGATGTAGAAGGAACCCAGCGCTGAGTAGACCACGTAGCCAGCGTCGTTTGTCAGCTCACAGGTCCAGGGACAGTGTGGGTTGGGTGACCAGCCGTCTATCAGCTCCGCCTCTTCAGGCTGTGGAAGGAAAGATATGCCAGGTTTATTTTCACTGATAGTTTACCCAAGTGGTAAGTGGCCCTGCCTACAAAGCTGGCGGACCTGGGATGTCCCGGTCAGAGAAAATATTTGAGTGATCAGAATGAATATTTGTTTTAGAGTCTCTGAAGTTTTCTTTGTATTTAACTGCTAATAGATTTTGACTTGTGAAAGTGCCATTGCGGCCTACTTGCAGAATAAAATTCATTTATTACAATGAGTTCGTGACCCTTATTACAATGAGAATAAAGTGCAAAGATGGTCAGTTAACTGTTTTGGCGATGATGGTATGTATGTTTGTTAAATATATCGTCGGCTAGCACCCATAAGACAAGTCTATAGTATTTATTAAAATCAAAAAAGCTACTCCAATTATCTTAAACAAACATGAAAACAGGATATTTATATAAAACAAAACAACTAAAAGTAATTAAAAGAAAGGTCACCAAGATCGGAGCCCTGTGGAAGGGTTCCCATAAGGCTGGCAGCGTTCCCCCTTTGGATAGCTATGCTGATTCGCTGGCCAAGGAACGAGCCAGCCCTACGGTCTCCTGACACCTCGGCCAGCCTTCGGGATAGTTGCCCAAAAAGTCGGTGGGCACCCGCGCTCACGGTCCCAGTGTCTCCACAGCAAATGTCGCAAATATATGACGGTCTGCAAGTCCGATGTATTTGCGGCACTTCGCAGCCTCGGCCGCTGCGGCTGCCCCGCCCGCTCTCAATGAAGTTGCGTAGGTGGGACGGCGCCAGGGTGTCGACACATGTTGCGTCCCAAATAAGGGGCCGTCCTAGTCTCCAGGGCACAAGGGTCTTGCCGTCGGGCCTCTTGCCATCGTCTCGAGCCAAGTCTTATTGGGCTTACTATGGGACTAGTTTGCATTGTGTAAAAGATTGTTCCGTTATATTTATTTACTTAAAAATATGCGAATCAACTTTAAGAAACGGCACTTTGAGGCTTTAGAAAATAAGGCACTAAACTATTTCATTTAGTTTCAGGTTTTTCTGAAAGTAATGACACTGCGGCTTGGAGATCACACCATCAAAATAACTTTAACGCGTACATGGCTATCATTGTCAAATAGTTTTCAAATAAAATAAAACAAACAGGTAAATACAAGTTTGACAAACAACTAAATGACCTTTTACAACGTTAATCTACTTCTAACAGAATCAAACTTTCACGACCCATATCAAGGCTATACCGGAGGCAGGTAAAACAAATAAGTGTCAGTGTACCTTAATAACTGTCTAACCTAAAAGGGTCACGGGTATAATTAGAACTTTTAAACTTATAGTTCGATTAAACTACTAGTTCGTACGATCAGATATTTTATATGTATATCGCAGTTTGCTAATTATGTGTTTCGCGCGTTTCTTTAAATGAATTTAAAAGCGCACAGTGCTTGGCGTCTTAGGCATTCCCTGTGACGAGTCAGTCCGCGATCACTGTAAAGATTCTATTCTATTTCTATTTCTAATTAACCTGGTAAAACCTAGTAACCCTCCAAGTCGCGAGATAAAACAAATAAATGAAATAAATGAATTTTATTCTGCAAGCAGGCCGCAATGGCACTTTTACAAGACAAAAGCTACTAGCATTTCTGCAACAGAATACCACTGCCGAGAAGAAACGCCGCTACAGTCAGGTCAGTTATTTTTTCGCAAAAATATGCTTACCCACACGAATATAAATTAATTTAAACGGGAGGATTTAGTTACAGCACACACCTCCGAAGCAATGCGCATCGTGATAGCCTGGTTGCACCTTCTCGCAAACCTACTATATCGGAGCAGGTGGTGTACGCCACGGGCCCTGCGATAACAACTACCTCCCAGATAGCATAAGAGATGAGATGCACCATCAAAATATGTCACCATTATCAGCCTGTAATTTTTTATTATTTTAATTATTTAATCTTTATTGCACAATAAGAAATCTTAACGTACAAAAGGCGGACTGAATGCCATGAGGCATTCTCTATGTCATACTCGGATGTCAATATTATCGCGGATTTAAAAATAGTGTGGATAAAGCTGCAATGTTCATAAATGTTGACGTGATACGTATTGTATTGTAGTATGAGTGTATCGCGTGATGGTAATTGACGTGTAAAGGGCCCCTAAGGGACCCACGGAAGATCAGCGCCGGCTGTAAAGCCTGCATATGCTGAGTGGGTTCCTTATCGCAACTTAGCCTTTGTTGTGTATGTTTTTGTTTACTTTTGTTACAGTGCTTGTTGTGAATAAATATTTGAATCTTGAATCTCTATCAGTCAACCTTCAGGCCAAATAGAAAGATTGTAGGCGGTGCAACTATAAAATACCAGAGAATATATACATCTATCACCTTTCTCCTTTCAATCACCTTTACGGACTACAGCAAACACTTTTGTATTCACAACTCCTACGACAGGCGTCTGCGTATAATAAGTTGTGTCATAAAGAAACGAGCATGAAAAACATTATTTTCGAATTTAAATGTGAATTGTAAGTATCGAATTGACCCGCTGAAGTTCTGGGTGTCGAGCATTTGCCAACCCAAATGGTATCCATTTAAACTCATAGGAAATTTAACTCTAATTTCAAGGCATACAGTCGATTTTCAATGAAATCGTGATGAGGGTAGATTGTTTGCCTTATTACTTATTAACCCTGACACTCTGTCTGCCACCTGTCTAATCGTCTTAGTATTGACAGCGACCAACATATTAATGCTTACGTGAGGTGCCTTATATCCTTAGCAAAGAGTCCATTATAGCTTGTTATGCGTTTTTATTTCTATAGTTCTGAGCTTTGGATTGCTTTGATTTGGGGCTTTAAATTTAGTACAGTCGTATTGATTTGTTGATTAGCGTTTGAAGGTTTGAATCGTCTATAACAGGGTCATTGGTTATTAACCGAGATAGTTAGGCAGCACGAAAGACAGAATAAGAGCAAGATTATTCGTTTAGTCCGTTTTCGCAATTGCGGTTTCATGCTAACATTATAGTAATGGAATAGTGTAGACGTAGTTTGAACGTAGAAAAGATTGTTGATACTAAAATAACTATTAGTTCTGGCCTTTACGTGAGACATATTTAAAATCATAGTACTAGCATGCGCACTGACGAGTATTTCCGAAACGTTTTTCGAGAAAAACACTTCTTAACTGTGACATGCATATATATCCTAGAATTATGTCTATTTGTTAGAAATCAGCTGGAACACAAATAAATTAAATGTTGGATCACAATATAAATCTGATCTCAAACTTCCTAAGGTCATTAAATCAATGTTTTAAAAAAGTGCTTTAATATCAGCCATTCGTGTGTATAATAATCTTCCCACTCATATAAAAAGCATAGAAGATAGCACTTATAAACGGACACTGAAAAAATGGCTAATAGGTAAAGCCTACTATAATGGAATTTTATTCTAGTGAATTGTAAATAGATTTAAGACCATAACATTGTATACACGGAAGGGTAACTGTTGATACACTTACATTTGTATCATCTTAGTACCTACACAGTTTTATACAATAAAGATTTTCTATTCTTTTCTATTCTATTCTATTTATTGTGACTGAAATATGAATGAATTAATCATTATGGCATTAGACATTAATTACTTATTATTTTCTTTTGACATTATTATAGAAACTGGCTAGACTTCTATTTTTCATACCACCACCACGTCAGCCGAACGACGTCCACTGCTGGACATAGGTCTCCCCTAAAGACTTCCACAATGACCGGTCCTGCGCCACCCGCATCCAGCGGACACCCGCGACCCTTACCAGGTCATCAGTCCACCGTGTGGGGGGCCTGCCCACAAAGTACAATATATAGACTGAGATGAGATATCAGTGAAATACTCCACGTAGATTGTAGCGCCACAGTGGTATTAGTACAAAACTAACCGCACGGCCGCTCGGCGGCAGGTAGTAACTACTAAAATATATTTCAAGTTCCTTTCTGAAACTAATGCAAAAATAAGGAAATAAGTAATGAAATAATAGTTACATTACCTATTTGGCAATCTTTGCATCAATTTCAGACCATTTTTAATGAATATGGGCATGACATTCTTCTGACAATAAAACGAAATAGGTAACTTAGTAAATATCGTTTATTAAAAAAAATTACTTACAAACATTCGATATTAGCAATCGCACCAAAACTTATCCGTATTATAAATAATAAAACAAAATTAACACGTAAAAAGATGTAGGGAGCGGCTTTGTCATTCGAAGATATTCAGTTTTTAATGAATACACTCTGCTTAGCCGCACGATAGCTTTTACCGTCACGTTGTAGGGTCGAAATTATTTATTTATTAAGTCGTAATATATAGTTATTAACTACACATAATTATATAAATATACAATTAATTTGAAAAACCCATTTGACATTTGAATTTTTAAATTGACAGCGATGTCAACGTACCGTGCAAACGTTTAGTTTCACGCAAAATATTTAAGCTTTATACACTCCACATCGATAAAATTTCAGTCGAAATTTGTAAGGTAGAAGAAGTTAAAAATATAGGTACATTCTTCTCTTCCTATGGAGCATTTTATTAGCACTCTAATCTACTATCCATTTGCACGAATAATTGACGAGGCTAAATTAGTATAATGTTGTCGTCAGAATGTTGTGTACATTACCTAATTATGTAATTATTTTGCCTACGTTGGAATGCTCGCGATGTAAACACGAAAAAAATATTGAACCATAAATTTAGGTAGTAAACACATCATCTGAATTTTAGGTAAAGTATACATGACAGAAGTACAACCGCGAAAGATGTGCCTCTTTGTCACTCGCAATGTGCAAGTGCGATAGAGAGGCAGGTGAAACAGTACAAACAGTGTCATCTGCTGGAGAAAGTATAAACTAACATCACCTTGGAAAAGCTCGCCCCTGGGCCTGCCCACGCTACGCCTTCCGGTACGGTATATGTTATACATTTTATTATTATTATTTATGTTTTGACGATCCTATTGTGAATTTTACTACATAATCCTTTTTGATTTTGACATGTCTACAGAAATTAAATATTTATTTTAAAGATTAATAATAGCATCAATACATTGCTCTATATAATTAAATAATTAATATAATAACATGTTATAACTGACGATTCGAAAGTGCTTGTTGCTAGGCCTATTTGAATAAATAATATTTTGCCTTTGACTTTGACTTTATTCTATTCTACTAACAACGGTTAAATGTCAGCACGTCCGAAATGTTTCGAAACCTTTGAGAGTTAGTTACCCGGGTCAGTTCTTGGATGGGTGACCACTTTGAGTGCTTACTAACTGAGCGTTCCCGTACTTTGCCAGACACGTTAAGCCGTTGATCCCGGCTGTTGTCTATAACAGCAGTCGTTAAGCCAAGTTTAAGGAATTCGGGCGGCTTGAGAACTTCTAATAGTCAAGTTGCCCACTCACTTGACAAGGGCGGGTCGAAGTTGCACCACGTCCGTAGGGAGTACCCGCCGTTACCCTACACGTGACCCCTGGGTGGTGCTAAAAGTGCAACAAAAACTGGCAACCGTACTTGTCTTCTCGAAAATGTCACGGTTCGAAAAATAAATTTGGTATACGATTATTATTTTTACTTTAGAGAGCATGGCGGACTGCCACAAGAACACCTCCTTCCTCCTTCTTTTAGGGTTCCGTACCCAAAGGGTAAAAATGGGACCCTATTACTAAGACTTCGCTGTCCGTCCGTCCGTCTGTCACCAGACTGTATCTCAAGAAACGTAATAGCTAGACAGTTGAAATTTTCACATATTGTGTATTTCTATTGGCGCTATAACAAAAAATACTAAAAATAAAATAATAATAATAATTAAGGGGGGCTCCCATACAAAAAACGTGATATTTTAGCCCTTTTTCATGGCTACCACTCGCCGAGCTAGATCTCAAGAACCGTAATAGCTAGACAGTTGAAATTTGCACAGATTATGTATTTTTATTGTGGCTACAACAACAAATACTAAAATCAAAATAATAATAATAATTAAGAGGGGCTCCCATACAACAGAGTAGTTGTTGGCGTCTTTTTCTGGTAAGGAACCCTTCGTTCGTGAGTCCGACTCGCACTTGGCCGGTTTTTTGTATACGACGCTAATAGCAAACCATCTTACGGCCTGCCTTATGCTAAACAGACACCGTAGATTATGGATGCTTGCGACTCCAGAAGAATCACAAACGTATTGACGACCCACTATTGACTTGAGGATTAGCTGTGTTGCCAGCTAGAGACATATCCAGGTCCCTCATTCTCAACACAGCGTATCCTCGGGAACTCTGGCGATCTTACTCACCACGAGGAACACAACACCACATAGCTAAGGAGCAAGTAGTGTTGTTAGGCTGCTCCAAACATGAGCGCGATGACATTCCGGCGTGCCCTACCTCTCTCATCCTGAAGAACAGCTCCCGAATGGTTCAAAACACGTCACTTGTAGTAACAACCGATACCTACGTTTTTTCCGTTGTAGGTGGCATATTTTTTTGCACTCACAATGTGCCAATTACGTAAATGCTTCATATATTTTGTATAATGAGTAACTTCTTGCTCCAATTCAATAATCTTGACAGCTTTCAAAGAAGAAACATCTGGCTACGTAACACATCTGGGCACTTATGATGACGTAATCATAAGTACGTATAACAATAAAGCTTTCGCGTAGCAATGTGAGAATAAGAGAAAAATAAATACCTAAAATGTTCAAGTAAGTTGATTTCATACCCTTAAGCTGAAAGAATCAGATCAGACTAGATCAAATTGCAAGTTTCGGTAAGTTCAAATTAAAGATTAGAATTTAGATCAAGTTGAATCTTGAAGTCAGCATTTTATAAGCTTCTATTTAACTTGAAATTTTGGTATGTACCCGTGTTGTGGGACCCGGGTATGTCCTAAAACTACGACCAAGCAGCATCCCTGGCTGGGGTAGAGATACTGCGACCGCCAAATGCACATACCGAGCGTGGCGATTATGGCACTTACCCCCCATGAAATTGGAGGAGGCCTATGTCCAGCAGTGGACGTCCTTCGGCTGGTATGGTGGTGATGGTGGTGGTTTGTATGTACGAGTATGTTTGGGTCATGTATGCCTGAGGGGTAATTAACCCATTTGAGCGTAAGTAAGGTAGATTTTATTGTAATTTTCCATTAAGCAGTAACATCTGCTAACGGTGCTCCGAGCAGGATTCGAACCTGCATTCGTGGCCAATCACTCTAGCCAACTGAACCATCGGAACAATCATGCTCAGTAAAAAAAACCTTTAACCAGTTCTTACAACTCCTTAAGGAGGGAGGCCTACAGCGATATCTACCTTGAAGACTCAAGCTTCGTTAACGGAATCACGTCTCAAAAATCGCTCGACAGTCGTTGTTACTGACGATTTCTCAATGTAATTTGAGCACCAAATGGTCCAATCTTATTACAAAGCTGTTGCCCACGACTTCGTCCGCGTCTTCGCTACTATTCGTCGCAGCGTGATGTTATATAGCCTAAAGCCGTCCTCGATAAATGGCCTATACAAAACAAAAAAACGAAATTTTTCAATTCGAACCAGTAGTTCCTGAGATTAGCGCGTTCAAACAAACAAACTCTTCAGCTTTATAATATTAGTATAGATGTAATTTTCCATACTAAAAATTACAGTTAGATTAGCCTAACTCAAGTTTTGCACGTTGGATAACCAACTAGCTGTTTAAAACGTATAAAAAACCTTTTACATTCAAAAGTTATTATCACCATTATAAAGGTTACCCGTTGCCGATGGAAGAACTGTCACTATTTTTTCCTGTCCCCGGATTTAATATAACAATTTAACAGTAAAAACCTTCTTGTCCAGAAGACGCTACTGATGGTCAGGTTGACAAGAAGACAGTTGCATTCTGAAGGTTGCATCTTAGTGTCCGTTGGTGCTAAATGCTAATCAACTAAAATCTATTTTTGTATCGATGGAGCTATCCCTCAGTTCTCTTCGCTCTGCTAACGAGCAAGGAGCCACCATAACACTAGTACTAACCTTCTTATCCTTCCACCCGACCAGCGGCGGGAAGCAGATGACAAACGACAGCACCCACAGGCCAGCTATCAGCGCCTTGGCTCTCCGGCGGCTCATGATGCTGGGGTAGCTCACGGGGCGCGTCACGGCCACGTAACGGTCCAACGAGATGGCGCACAGGTTGAGGATTGACGCGGTGCACATCCACACGTCTACTGCTAGCCAGACAGAGCACCATACGTTCCCGAAGATCCATATCTGGAAAGAAAAGAACGGTGTGATGGTTATATGACGTCACAATAAAACGGCTACCCTTTTGTTTTGTTAGTTTTATACAACTTTTATATTCAATTAAAAATTCAAAGTAGTTATACTAAATTGCAAGAATAAACTTGGTTTTGTTCCTTGTCCGTACATTGAAAATTAGATTAAGTGATGTGAATATTTTTGTGTGTTTTGTTGTGTTCTTTGTTGGTGGTGTTTTGTTTATATTTGTGTATTTAATAAGCATGTGTCTATTGAAAGTAAAACTTGGTTCTGTTTTTTATTAGCTATAAAGTAGGTAAAGCGTGTAATGTTTCCATTGTAACTCGCAAAAATGTAACCGAGAGGGTGCAGGCAGCTCACAGCATATGCTGAGACCTGAGCCTGTTGTCGCAGAACCATTTATTAACATGCCCAGAGAAGCTGTGTGGTACTGCCGTGTATTTTTTCATGTGATAAAAAATCATTTTTTTATTTTATTTTATACTCATACTCGTATCTGACAATTATTGGTGCCTCGTTCAGAGCTTGTAGACTATAAATAATTTGAGTGGTCTTTAAACACTGTTACGTTTAATTCCAAAAGACACAAAATATATGGCAAGTTAGTGGGATCGTGAACAATATGTGTGGCGTTGCGGCGCTAGGGTAACACAGGCGTACTCTTTCAGCTTGTCGCTAGCGACCTCAGAATTATCTCCCATAAATTGATACTACGATACAATAAAATATAGTAAATTTTTATTTTGATCGTGATACGACGTTTCAGTACGTACCTAATTATCAGTAATTTTTTATTGTAACTTGATAAGATAAAAAACACATAATAAAAAAAGTCTTATAATCTCTCATTATGATTTACTTTTTTCTGGGCACCTTGCCGGTTTTTTATTTGTAATTATTTAGTTCTGGTTAGTTATATTTTCCTGTATTCCCATTGTTTCTTTGTAAAATAAATATTCTCTTGTAATGTACAATAAAATTTAGTGTGATATTTTAATAGTTCCACGTAGTGACCTTATCCTAGATTTTATCATACAAAATGTGCCGTCAAGTTGGCTTCGGAGTTCCTTCTTGACAGTAGTCCTCTGAAAAACAATAAAATTACCATTGTGGCCTACTAGCAAAATAAAGTTCATCAAGAATCATCAAGTTCAGTATTTATTTATTTATTTTACCCATTTAAAAATAGATTTTTCAAAATCGGTTCAGACATGACGGATTTGTGGAGTAAAAAAAACATTTAAAAAAATACCACCACCACCACCATATCAGCCAAAGAACGTCCACTGCTGGACATAGGCCTCCCCCATATTCACGGGGGGTATATGCCATAATCGCTACGCTTGGCTTGCGGGTTGGCGATCGCAGTATCTCCGTCGCACTCCAGGGATGCTGCTGACAATCCCCCGGTGGTCTTGGTCGTAGTTTTAGGACATACCCGGGTTCAACAACGGAAAAAATACAACCGAATTGAAAACCTTTTTTGAAATGTTGAAGTCGGTTAATAAATAAACCAGATTAATTACATGTCTCCAATGTGTATCCACTCACACAAGACGTACAAGCTAAAACGTGACAACTCAAGTAAACCCATTCCATCTTATTTCATTTCCATTTAAAATGAATACGTTAGGTACAGTAAAATCATTTTAATCGCCTATTCGCAGCACTAGTAGGCGTCTATTAGTAATGTTGGCTTACTCTGCGTACGCAATATTATCATTTTCGTATAAATTAAACAGAACCAAAGTTGCTGGAAAACCTAATGGATATTGAGTTTCAAGTAAAACCCACGCTTGCTATTATTTCACTCTATTTCAGCAAACATTCTCACAATAACTATTTTCGAGTATCAACCCACACTATTTATATTGCAAGTTAAGTTACCACCGCTCCTTAATAGCAGTGTGGGTTTAAGGTAAAGGTTAAATGTAACATCTACATTGAAGAAAATTTACTGCAACATTTTATTCTTTTATCGTTTTAATTTTGACACGAGACACGTTTTTAAAGAAGCGGGTTGTATCAGGGACCGTAAATTATATTAAGTGGATACTTCTTACGTTTTCTACATATTTCTTCACTAAATATAATAACCATCAATGTCGAATAGACACAAACGTAATACAATAGTGTTTTGCTTTAATATTTCCCCCTTTGTATGTGATTGATACTATATAATATCCAGAAACTCACTCACTCTCTACATATAATATCCAGAAATTTAAATGTAAAAGGGTTGTTCTAAACTGGCTGAATAGTCTGAACTATAAGGAGACAGAACTATTAATATCTAATGCCAAGTAATAAATACTAACTACCACACAGTTCACAAGCACATACACTCGCACCTCAAACACACGCATACACATACCCCCACATACATACAAACAAAAAATGTAATAATAAATTAAACACAAAATTATTAGGTAATAAATAACTTAACTTCGTTGTAACTTTAGCTTAGATAAGTGTGAGAAAAAGACATTAATGACTATTGTAAGTATATTGGTTCTATTTCCTTAGCTTGATGCTGGAAGAGCGGACTCCTGACACAAGTATTGAAATGAAATGAAAGTTTATTCACAGGAACATATGGTACTTATACATTAGATCTTATAAACAATAATTAATTAGGTCCTTGATATGTTCAGCCGTTAGGCATGTGAAAATTATTTTGGGTTTAAGTTAGTACTTAAGCCACATACATACTTTCTTTACGTCTTAGTACAGGACATCAAAATTTCATTTACATTTTGAAATAGCATACTTTTAGTACAAATTTAGATTAAGAGAATGTCAAGTCACGATTATTAATATTACCCATACTTACTAGGAGGTCCCAACAATGTCCTATTTGTGTACACACTAATTGCGACCAATAAACGATTTTTCGTATTTTATTTAAGCACCATCAAGCGGTCGTCATCATCATCGTCATCCTAGCGCTATCCAAGTACAGTTGCATCCTAAAGGACGCCCGGGGTCTGCTTCCAATTGGCGCATGCACTAATTTTCACCAACACGTAACAAAAATTGAAAACGTTGAATGTAAAATGTTGAATGTGTGTGTTTAATGTTGTTTTTCAATTATTCCCTTCAATTCTAGCAAAAGTAGGAACCAGGAGGCTGGTTAGGCGTATCTAAAGCAGTGAATTATATTAGTGCTAAGTGAACTATTATTTAGATTTATCAGCGCGAGCTGCCTGTCTAAAATCATATAATAATAATATGAAATTTAAAATTTACGTCAGCAGCGTTAGTTTAGTATGGGAAGGCGCACCACCACCACCACCATATCAGCCAAATGACGTCCACTGCTGGACATCGGCCTCCCCCAAATTCACGGAGGGTATATGCCATGCCATAATCGCCATGCGGGTTGACGATCGCAGTATCTCCACCGCACTCCAGGGATGCTGCTGCCCATCTTCCTGTGATCTTGGTCGTAGTTTTAAGACATACCCGGGTCCCTACCGGGCCCATACGGGTATGTCCTAAAACTACGCGCGGGGAGGGCACACCGTTACTAACGATTTCTCAATGTAATGTTGAGACGTTATTGCCGTTAAAACAGAAGTCTTCTAAGGTAGATGTCGATGTACGCCTCCCTAAGGAGTTCTAAGAGAGAACTAGTAAAGAATTTCGTGCTTGAGCTTGATTAGTTCCGATAGCTAAGGGGCTAGAACGTTTATAAAACCAGGCGGTAGTGTCTACCGCCAAAGGAACAAAAAAAGCTAGTGTGTCTGTGTTCTATCGGATACATTTTGGAGAGTGTGCACGGGAATTACATGACTTAATTCCGCCTTCCCCGTTCCATCACCAGTCCAGACGTGGTAAGCGGATCCTTACGTTGTCAGTTTACCATTTATTCGCACGAAACGATTTGCTTCTTTTTTCCTGATACATACAATGTGGGTCTCTTCAAGACAAGAGTGAATAGGCTATTACTGAACCAGTGAGCAATATCAATCCTTGTCAGTGATAAAAAAGTAGCTTCACAGATGTTAATTTTTCTTTTTATTCGTTAACAAAAGAACTTAACAGTATAACAGGTTTTGAATGGTGAAATTAATAAATTAATTCATATTTCACTGGATGTTATTAACTGATACAGGGACGATTACTGTATATATGTAGGTACGACGTGCGTAGGGGAAGGGTTAACGGCAACAGCCAGTGGGTAGCGGAGCGTTTATGCCGGAAAGATATGCAAATGATTGTCTTACTACGGAAACTATTTTTGTTATACGATCGAGTTAATTTATATGAAAATGGAAAAAAAGTATACCGCCCATCTGATAGTTAGCAGACACCGCAGTTCGCCAATATTAGAAACTTTTCTTTTGCATATATTTATTCATCACAAATTAAGTGGCAGTGGACGGGGCACAGCACGCAGAACCGATGGCCGTTGGGGCGGAAAGTTTTCGAGTGGCGACCACGTACCGGAAGGCGTAGCGTGGGCAGGCCCCCCACACGGTGGACTGTTGACCTGCTAAAGATCGCGGGTGTCCGCTGGATGCGGGTGGCGCAGGACCGGTCATTGTGGAAGTCTTTGGGGGAGGCCTATGTCGAGCAGTGGACGTCTGTCGGATGACATGATAATTGAATCATCTGAAGCTGCCTCACATACCTAACCTACCTAGTGTTTCGCTACCGCAACGGGTTTCCGGTAAGGTATTTTTTCGATCTCGACAGGTTTTGTACGAAGCAGAGAAAAACATTCGATCGCAACCGGTTACGAACCGTACGCGGCCGTAGGGACAAACTCGCTTTTTATCAAACGGTGTGATTATATACCTACGCTTTAAATTATGTGAGAGCAAGCAGAAAAAATTCGATCGCAACTGGTTACGAGGTTGCATACGTACGCGGCCGTGTATGGCAAAACTCGCCTTTTTACCAGACGGTGTGGTATATACTTACGCTTTAAATCATGTGAGACGAAGCAGAGATAAACATTCGATCGCAACTGATTACGAACCTGGACTTACGTACGCGGCCGTAGGGCAAAACTCGCCTTTTTCCCACTCGGTGGTAGCGGCCGTAGCGGGGTATATACCTACGCTTTAAATCATGTGAGAATCTCCCGAGTTGTACTGGTACTGTCCCTTGGAGGCGACAGATGTTGTCGAGATTAAATTTAATTAAATTAGTATTGCCACACGGCAACGGGCTTCTTTGGATAAGCTCTGCCGTGTCAGGGGTAGGTTGTTTTCGTGAGTTATGTTTCTAAAACAGGGGCGTAGAATAGATAATAGTCTGTACAGACGTTTCTCTGTATAAAGACAACTTCCTGACTTGACATAAGACAATTACACTAAGGTAAACGTTTTTGCAAATACATTTTTGGGTTATGGAATCATTGAGCTTTTAATTTTATTTTATTATTTATACACTTTCCAATTCACCTTAATGATACCTATTGATCACCTCTTTCATTAGAACACTAATAGCTTCGTGAGTTGTAGACCTCGCGAATTCGATTATCATATGAAAAAACACATAATTATCGAACCTGCTCAAAAAATTTCACAAGAATCGGTTGAGAAGTGCGGACCTATAGAGAACAATGCTTTTGCTTATTGTATTTTGCGGAAGCCCCTTTTCCCCCCTTTCCTAAACCTTTTATTCACGACAGCCTGTCGTGTTTGGTATTAGGCACTTGATGTTTCCTCCGAATATAATTGAAATCCGTTCATAAACAACGCTACAGTTAACCCCTTTCCCTCCCCCCATTTTTCCCCCAATCGAAAAAATCACAACATCTTATTAAGAATCAGGTATTAGACATTTTCTCCGAATTCGGTTGAAATCCGTTTTTGCCCTCATTTCACCCCAATCGTCAAAATCTCTCCACAAAAAAATCCATTACTTAAATCAAGGAATACGTATGCCAAGTTTCATGAGGATCAGTCCAAAAATGCGGCCTCTAGCCCGGTACAAACATCTGGTCTAAAGCGAAATTAGCTAGTCCTGAAATGGAGACTTCGCTCGCTCCGCTCGCTCGGTCGATAAGATTGCAATCGCCATGTATTGGGTTAATGACAAGGATGACCCAGTGGTCATTCATCTCATGTCGTACGCTAAATGAAACATGCTGCAACCACAACAGTGTAAACAAGATGGAAGTCGACCGCATTCGGCGAACGACAAATGCAATCGCCGTACATTTGGCGGACAAACAAGTAAAGAAATTCGTTGTCCGAAGTACGGCGAACGACTTTTGCCGATAGCCCTATTATGGTCGTGTTTGCGTGTTATCGTATAGTTGGCTACTAAGAGATGTATCTACTTTTGGACCTTATAACAATGTCATAAGGTAAAAAAGTGGATACATCTCGTTGTAGTCGACTGTTTAATGCTAGCGGTACGATGACACTATCACGTCGCTGTTCGAGGAGGTGTGCCATAGCCGAGTTTGGCCGAAGCGATAAGTGTAACAAGCCTGACTCAATATATATTCTGTACAACAGCCAATGCTGAAATCCATTAGAATAGACTAGAAATTCAATGCGTTTATTCAAACAGACCCCCAGTAACTTACACGGTTCATCATTCTAGGCATGAAGGCATTTGGAGTGCATTCTAAAAATAGGTCCTCAATAGTCGACTCCGTTTTAAATGAATGCAAGCTCCCACAGTGAAGCTTTGAGTGTGGGCGAATAGTGGGCTCGCTTTTTCTGTGGATTTTAACCTCGACGGCCAGATTACACCCTTGGTTGACGACCTGTTTAGCCTAGTTGGTAGTGACACTGCCTCTGGAGCTAGAGGTCCCGGGTTCGAATCCCGGCCAGGGCATTATTTGTGCATTTAGCACGGATTTTGTTCTTGGGTCTTGGATGTTCTCTATGTGTTTAAGTATGTATTTATCTATATAAGTATGTGTATCCTCGCCTAGTACCTATAGTACAAGCTTTGCTTAGTTTGGGACTAGGTCGATTTGTGTAAGATTGTCCCCCAATATTTTATTTTTTAACCTATCACTAGGCATACCTATTTTAATAACCTACTTAATTGTATCAAAATAATTGATTGTTTGCTCATCAACATCAATGCACAGTGAGCTTGATATTATTACAAGTTCGTTTGAACATTGTAATCGTGTTGCGTCGCAATTCTCACGCGAGTTGTGTAAAATTGCTTCATCGTTGTTCCTAATTGGTACAAACGCTGCGTACATTGATGCCACAGTATACAGAGTGTTAGTAACATCGTAATCAAAATTATAAATAATTGGCAAAGAATAATTAGTTAATAGTATCTACTACAGTTCGAGGGAACATGCTGGCTCGCAGATTTGCTTGGCATATTTTAGGGTGTTATTGAGACTGCCACGTTTCTGCAGCGCGTCAGCCATGTTTTGACGTCGTCGGTCGCAAGAAAACTGCCTCACTACGTTATATGATAGCAAATAAACTAGGTTATATGTTGAAATTCAGCCAGAGGACCAAATCCTCGTTTTCAATTGTATACTTACATAGACTAAGAATAAATTAACAACGATTGGACCATCTTAGTTGTCTTTGGTGGATAAATAAAAATTAAAAGGGCCGGTCAACTTTATTCCCGGCACATTTTTGTACATTGTCCACCGTTCAGATTTTATAAACTAAAAAAAATCTGAGGACTTCTTGTTCATGAAAATAATTAAACATTGTAATAATATCATTACTTTATTTTAATAATTCACATTATAATCTATTGTTTAAATTGGATCTAATAAAAATATGGTACCTAACTCAGTACTGAGTTACTGGAGTAGACACTTTTACCTAATTTTCACACGTTTCGGAAACTAATAGATTCTTCACAATACTTGACAAAGTTCGATTGATAATCTAGTAACTTGACTACATACTACATCATCAAAAATGAAAATGAGCATTGATATTATATAAAAAAAATATGTTTGTTGAAATCCGGTATACTAAAAGTGTCGGTCGAAAAGTTGATTGGGCAAAAATAAAACAGCAGGGTGTCTACTCCGAACTTCCAAAAGTGTCGTGCCGTTCCATTTCACTCTCGTGGTTATACCTACACTATATGACGGAAAGGGACGGCACGATACGAAGTTCGATTTTTGAAGTTCGGAGTAGCCCCTCTGGTACTTTATCGATGAAAAACGGTGTTCGACAGTTAGAAAAGACAAAATTACACTGTCGCGTTCTACCGCATAGCTAGTACTCTGTCGTCTAGCTTGCCGTCGGGTGGGGGGCGCAAGCCTCTACCGAGAGGGGACAGCTCCGGCTGTCGCAGCAGGCGGTGTTCGCGGTTGTGTGCCTTGGCGATCCCGTGTCACCGCCACTAATGCTATGTGATGGGCATACCCTGGTGGTTTTAGACGTTAAGAGTCCGGGCGTTTCCCGGGAGTCCGTCATACCTGTCTTAGTTCCCCGGCTAGGCAGGATGCGTAAAGGCATTTCCCCAGGTAAAAAAAAAGGTAGTCTCTTTGGCGCGTCAACGCCGTCGTCTTCGTTGTTTTACAGAACCAAGGAACCAAGTGTAGAACGATGCTTTCACTGTCCGGCGGTGTTGAGGATTGATGAGAGTCATCGTCATATTCGGGATTTGTTATAATTGTTATTGACGCTTAGATACTTTCTACATCTCTAACAAAATTCGTGGTCATCACACAAATACATGCCCTAAACGGGATTCGAACCCGAGACCTCCAGCTTCGTAGGCAGGGTCACTATTAAATAAAATAATGTCTATAAGATGAGATTATAGCGAGACGAATTGAACAAGTTGGCACAGCGGCGAGATTTAATTCGGTTAGTGATCGCGTTAAATGTAACTACAGTCCGTGAAAACGGAGATAGAATTCAATTTAATTTGTGTACAAAGTCGGGTTCTCGAGTGGTGATCACGTACCCGAAGGCGGAGCGTGGGTAGGACCCTACAAGGTGGACTGATGACCTGGTAAAGGTCGCGGGGGCCGCTGGATGCGGGTGGCGCAGGATCGGTCATTGTAGCACTCTTTGGGGAAGGCCTACTCGTATGTCCAGCAGTGATATAATACACCTCTTGTGGCATGTTTTTTTTTATCGTAGGGAAGATAGAATGAAAGCGTGGAAGGGGGAGACCAAGATTATGTTATATGGAGTATGTGAAAAAAGTAAATGTCATGTCGTACCAAGAGATACAAGAGGTTGCCAGTGACCGAAGAAAATGGAAACAGCACTTTGAGCTACACTTACAAGAGCCAAACCTCTTAAGTTTGAGATAGAGATCGTTATAATCCTACTAAAAATAAATTGAATCACGGTTTTAGAGTTACATACATATTCTTTTTTGAACGTTGACGGGCAATAATAAATAATAACAATAACAAATAAATTTTGGGGGACAATCTTACACAAATCGACCTAGTCCCAAACTAAGCAAAGCTTGTAGTATGGGTACTAGGCGACGATATACATACTTACATAGATAAATACATACTTAAATACATGGAAAACATCCAAGACCCAGGAATAAATATCAGATTCAGATTCCGATTCAGATTCAAAAATTTTGCTTCCGTGCTAAAATGCACAAATAATGCCCTGGCCGGAATTCGAACCCGGGACCTCTAGCTTCGGAGGCAGTGTCACTACCAACTAGGCTAAACAGGCCAACAATAGTTCTTAAACTACCAGTTTAAATTGAATGTTATTGAGAATATATCTAAGTCGTATTATGCCTTATATGTTACTGAAAATTCTGGGTTCTTTACCCAGCAAAAAATTACAGGATGTTGAAAATGGCCTGAATGGTTTCGAGAAAAGCCGTAAGGCCGTGCCTTTTTGTTTTGCTCGACTTGGTGGGGGCACTGCTGTGTCCCCAGATAATTTCAGCCCACAACACACACCCCACAGCTAGAGCTTATAGTGGGGGTAGCACCCATTAATCATCCTGTAGACAAGTCAGATAACAGTGGTATTATTAAGTGCACGAGACTAGATCATTGACGTCACGATGACGTTGGTGGCGTAGGCTGAGGGTTGAGGGACCAGCACAATTAAATTATATACAGGATGTGGCCTGAAATAGGCGCAAATAATTTAAAGGACGCTTCCTTAGAGCATCTGCAGTAACCTCTTGAGTCCAAAAAATATACCTTTTTTCAATTGAGAGATTTTTTTATCTAAAGTCATGACCTCCAAGTAATGGATCTTGGCACCACGAGATCATAGCGCGGCAGTCACTGCTGATTTTGAGGTAGTATCTAGTTATGACTCATAATCGTTGTTGCATTTTTGGTTTAAAATGATATTTTAGAGATTTTTTATTTCTTTTAGCAATTTTTTGTGTTTTTATAATTTATAGTTATATTAATATCACTCCAGTAGAACAAAAAGTACACGTAAGCGATTTTTGTATTAAGAACCCAAAAAACTTTTTTTTTCAATGGTTTCTCATTTGAAAATAATTGCCAGAGAGCTCAATAGTGTACCGTTTAATGTTTTGCTCCTATTACAGGCCACACCCTGTATGAGTCATTAAGTAGTTCAAAAGGTAGAGATTGAGTATTTACTGAGTGTGAGGGAACTTGATATCATTCCCCTAGCTGTCTAGAGTAGCAAATGTCCATAGACTGCGGTGCCTGCGTACAGCAGTCCAAACACTTGTTTGCCACTTTTGTTGTATAAAAAAATATAGAGATCACTAAATTTTAATACGACCACTTCGGCTTACTTGGAAGTGACACACCTGAATAATGCTGTGGAGCATTTCACCCGCTGCACGTTTTTTTTTGCTTTTATGTAAAATTTAGTACGACGTTAACGCAGCCGGCACTAACCTAGCCATAGAGAAGTCTGGCCATGAGAATGACGTCACAACAGCTCACAGCTGTCATATGCTCATGTCCGCGCTCCCCTACACACCGCCTTAGACCACCGCGTCATACGTACATAGAACTACAAAGTTGAATCCAGTAATATAAAGCAGATTTTCTTGAAGAGACGAAACCCCTCCGCTGAGCTGAGCTGTACATCAATAAGAGCTCCGACCGACATACGTTCTTTTAAGTAAAGTTGGAATAAGTACTCGGACAATCATAAAGTTTGAATGCGAATAGGAAGGTACATCTTCCATCTTCCTATTCACAAAAATGCGGCGATCGACTCAGCAACGCTGTTGATTCAACTTCGCATAAACCAATGTTTACTATGAATTTTAACAAACTTAATCGTTTAATATGCATAAACAGCATTTGAGCTGTTTAGTTTACCCGACGGTATTCCATAAATTCTTACAATAATATTAACAACGCAATAAAATGTAAATCGTGGAACAACAAAGAAAACTGGTGTATTCTGACCGGTTAAAGCTATATAGCATTACATTCAGAAGCATAACCGATACGAAAATTAACACGTAATCATCAAAGTGACAGAAATACGTAAAGACAAACGAATACTATACAGGGTGACATCAAAGACGTGATCAGAAATTATTTGACTCGATGAAGTATTGAAAGACAAACTCAACAAAGATGATATCACAGTTACTACTTGCAATATTGACTATTATTCCTCAACTTATTAACAGAAAAAATAATGTTTAATACTGCTTGGTCACCCTACACCACACGACGTCGTGTCATCCCTCATACAACGTGTGTTAAAAGTGATAGGGTGACCATGATCTAAGTATGGCGTTATTATTTTTCTAGTAAAAATTTGAAACAAAAAACTTGTTTTATTCGATGTAACAACTATTGCATTGAAAAGGCGATCATGTGTAGAGTCTGAAAAATTAGCTTGTGATCACGTCTCCGATGTCACCCTGTATATTTTATGCCACACCTGGCCAAGAAGTGACTTTTCCCGCACGCTACGCGTACGGAAAAAGCCGCTTTCTGGCAAGTGTAATAATAAAATGATGTACACAACACGGGAGGTAATAAATAAAGCCCTCAATCGCATATATATTCGTCCCTCGTCTACAGCTCGGGCCGCAAAGTCTGCGATCTCAGCCTTTCTTTGCTTTACCACCCTAGTTGGGTAATCTACTATTACAGTACATATGGTGTTACTTTACCGCACGAGTGCGGTAATCAGCAGATTACGTGCATATGTCGAAACTATAAAGAGCCATATGTACTGTAAAACGTTGTACGATACACGTGCGAATAGGTATTTCGCAACTCGTGTAGATTTAAAACACGACCGAAGGGACTTGTTTTAATTTATCACCACTCGTTGCGAATTTCCTGTTCTCTGCACTTGTATCGTAATGTACTATAATGCAACAGTTTCTTAATAAGAATTTTGAGACCGAATTATGTAACGTTGCATACAATAATTTTGTTTCTTTTTAAGGAGTCAAGGTCCCCAGTGCATATGTGTGTCGGCCTGTTTAGCCTAGTTGGTAGTGACACTGCCTCCGAAGCTAGAGAGACGTCGAATCCTGGTCCGGGGATTATTTGTGCATTTAGCGCGGATATTTTTTCCTGCGTCTTGGATGTTTTCTATGAAATACTTACATATGTATTTATCTATATAAATATGTACTTATATATCGTCGTCTAGTATCCGTAGTACAAGATTAACTTAGTTTGGGACTAGGTCGATTTGTGTAAGATTGTCCCCCAATATTTATTTATTATTATTTATTTATATCTTGTGACTCCTTTTGCCCTTAGGCATCTGAGATTGCTTCTCTGTTGGCTTAACGCGAAGGCAGGAGAAGAATGGCCACCCAACATAAGTCTCGACCGCCGAGGCATATGTCCAGCAGTGCACGTCCTTTGGCTGGTCTGGTATGATGATGATGTGACTCTTTCAATGTGTTTCAGTTTAAGAAAATGGTCTGAAACTAGGCTACTCGCTTTTGTTAGATCGTTACCCACACGCTGAGTAAATCGTTAGCGATATCGCAACGTTATATCTTTGGCGTTGCAAATACAGACGCCGATACATATTCATAGTTTACCGATGATATTTATTACGGTTGGACTTAAGGTCGAAAGAGCAGGTAATATTCATTGTTTCAGGTATTAACCTGAATTTCATTTACATAGTAAATTGGCAAGAATTTTCATCTATAGATAACCAACAAAGTGGACTACCATTTTGGACCTTAACACACAAATAATAGCGTCGAGAATTGGAAGACCACTTTCGTGGTTGATTGTACGAGAACCGAGGTTATGCTGGACTAGTTGTTGATCTCGACTTCGTGCGCAAAAAACTCGTTAATTTTTCCAACCACCACCATAATCATAATAGCTGTAATAATTTCGTACCTATTTGTACACGTGTTAGTTTGTCTATCTTTTGGTTCCTGTGTTCCACTCAATTGCTCAAAGGTTAACTGGAAGAGATCCCTTATAGGGATAAGTTCGCCTTTGTACCGATATAACTGAATTTGTCTGTATTTTTACCTGTGTTTTGTGTACAATAAAGTATTTACATTACATACATACATAATCAGTCCAAGGACGTCCACCGCTGGACATAGGCTTCCCACAAATTAATAGGCGCAAATGCTATAATCGCCACGCTTGGCATGCGGGTTGGTGATCGCAGTTCCCCATCGCACTCCAGGGATGCTGCTGCCCATCGTACGGTGCTCTTGGTCGTGGATTTAGGACATACCCGGGTCCCGGGGCTCGGGATTTTTCCACCCTAAAGGGGAACCTAAACCTTATTGTGATTAGGGTTATGAAGTGAGTCGCTAACTTGACTGTTAGAAGTTCTCTCAAGCCACCCTAAATAAATATAATAAATAAATAAATAAATATTAGGGTCCTATACTAAGGTTAATAAGACTTGTGTCATGGGTACTAGACAACCTTTATGTTACTATTATTATATTACATTTTCAATATACTGACGATCGACATACGATTAGCAACATAAGCGAACATGTTTTATAATGTAATTGTATACCACCACCACCATATCAGCCAAAAGACGTCCACTGCTGGACATGGGCCTTCCCCAAATTCACGGAGGGTATATGCCAATGCATGTAATTGTATATATGGAGATAAATAAACTAAACTAAACTAAACAACGATATGTTTAATAAATATTTATTTAAATACATAGATAACATCCAAGTCGCAGGATAAAATGTTTTTGCTCACGATATAAACAAATGCCCTTATCGGGATTGGAACCCACGACCTCCAGCTTCGTAGGCACAACCAACTAGGCTAAATAGGCCGACCGAAAGGCCTGTAAGTTTGGTTTGACGACTGCTGCCATAGACAGCAGCCGGGTTCAACGGCTTCACGTGCCTCCAAAAGCACGAGAGCGTACAAGTTAGTAAGCACTCAAAGTGGCCATCCACCCAAGAGTTCACCACAGCCGATGTTGCTTCACCTTTCACCTCGCATACCGCACGCGGTACGCTGGCGCCGCTGGGCCATGAGTGCTCCTTCGGCCGAAAATCAGTTGTATCGTAGACACATCGGGATACGGTTTACATCTAACCGGACCCTACAATCAGGTCATACTGACCCGTTAGGGGCCCGCAAATAGGTAAAAGCATTACGGAGGGACAGGGCCCTTTCTGTTTTGCACACGTCAGTAACTTCAGTAAGCCCTGCTGGCCCGTGCCACAGCTTAAAACAACCAGAACTGTTAGTAAAAAGTGTTTTTAAGCCTGTAACGGTGTCAATATACAACGTACAGGGTGATTCGGGAGACGTGAGCAAGCTCAACACTACGGATTCAGTAGATCATAAGCTACTGCTTTGTCCCGCTATGAGTGAAATTAACGTTCATTTACTTTTGGTGTTGAAAACAATATGTTTTAAATTATTTACGAAATTTATGGTCACTCTACAATTAGAATACTTCAGTCAAGTGATATGTTTCAAATTGAATGTCATCTGAGTCCGATTACTTTTGAAATATCGTATCTCACTCAATGTGACAATTTACTTTCTTCGTAATTAAAGTGCTGTCATAATCATAAGATCATAAGGTTTAATCTTTATAAACCAGTTGTTGTAGAGTGACCATGATTGTAAAGAATTAAACTTTAGCTTAACAAAAATAAAATACAGGAAAAAGGTATCGGTGTTTCACTTAAATACAATGGTGAACGATTCATTGCCATTTATTACATATGTATGTAGTGTTGGTCCTGCTCACGTTTCCTGAATCACCCATACATATGTAATGTTATAATTATAATTACTCGAGATGCACGATGTGTAAAACATTAATTATGGAAAAAAAAGAATCGCTTGGATTTGTTTTCAAACATTCTCGGAAATGGTCATACATTGTTTGCAAAACAACACACGAAGTGACTTTTTTTATCCGTTCAAATTTAAAAAGTTTAAAATGCTCTTAATTATAATAATCCTACCACAGAACCTGACAAAACTTAAAAAAAAACTGATAGCACCATGTTACATCGAATCGAGTAAGGAAAAATGACATTCAGCCGAAAAAACCGCCCGCTACCCGCGTCCTTTCCAGTGTATGCGTACCTTCTTTTTATTTTCATTGCCTATGAATAGAAGGAAAATAAATTATAAACTAATAATAAGTTATTATTTCATTGATTTGAATACTAAATTAACGAAATGTGTTATTACACTTATTACTATTTTAAAATTCTAATTTGAGTGCAAAAGACAGTGAAAACTTAATTACTACTCTCTGCCTTTCAACGAAGTCATAGAAAGACTGCTTTTAGCTAAACCAAAGTCAAACTTTAACCGCGTTATAAGGTGATTGCATCGCCAAATGTTTTATGCAATATCTTTGTGTTATCTTCGCATTGTTTGAGAAAAACACTTTAGGTATTTAACTTGGTGGACACCGGGGCTGCATAATTCGGTTTCTTTGTCAGAAGTATATATATGTACATAGCTCGAGAGAAAAAAACTTCGGAGTTCCAACTACAGTGCTCCTGAAATATGCTAAAATAACATTTGTTCACTGTGCTTTACCTCCGGAACATGGTCTGAAGTGATCATCTATTGTAACCCAAACAGCAAATAGGTCCTATAACGTAAACTTATCCCAAGCAGTTTGTATAAACGCCGTAGTTTTAGCTGGGACAGCATATTGTGTAAAAGCGCTAGGCTATACCTTTTTGCTCTATAAGCTTATAGAGTCAAACTGTCTTATTATACAGTGCGTTACCGGCAAGCGGGCTTTTTTCAAAGCGGACAATTGTATATTAACTATACAATTAAACTTCTTAAATCTGTACCTTCAATGTACTAGGTGCACTTGCTTAAGATGACGTCGTAGTAAACAAAACATTAAGGGCTGTCATTTGTACTGTCTTGAAAATTGCCTTCGCTTTACAAAGCAATTTAAATTTTGTTAGAAAACAAAGGAAATTGAATTTTTAGTTTTATAATAAAACTAAGTTCATGGTTAGGTTTAGGAACTACCGATGCCCTGCTTAAAGAAAAGCCTGCATGCCGGAAACACACCTACTCAGTGATACTCATACTCATACTCATTTATTTGCAATGATATAGTGTTTTTCTAAAGTGATCATTCTGTTGTAAGCTGTATCTACTCAGTGACCGTTACCTGACTGGAATGAGCTTTCGCAAATGCGTCACGTTCGGAGCTTTGTCGACGATTCCGTCAATACCTGCTAATGACTGAGCTTTGCCTAAAAGCTCTGTGTCCTAGGGATACGGGCTTTACGAGTGAGTGGGTGTAATTTACTGTTAGACGGGTAAATTAGGTTGTCTATTACATTTTCGGTAGGGAGATTGTGGAGCACACCCGCATTTTTCTGAAAAGTATAAGTTTTATACTTTTTAGGGCTCTGTAGCCCTTAAAGTTCCTGTTTGTCTGAATAGTCAAGCGAACGCTCCCCTTCCAGACACCTATTATTCTTTTTTTTGAGCTGTGAAAGTAGGTGCGGTCTGAAATTCAGCGCTGTACAGCCGACCAGGCTCGCAGCAATCGCTGAGCCTGAATCTATTGCCGCGCCGATTTTGTCTTAATTTAGTTGTGTTCCTTCTCTGTGTATTATTTTTTTCTATTTTTGCGAAAATAAATCGTTATTTGTAATTTTTATTTTATTAATTTATAGTTTCGTCATGTCCATTCGTCCGTGTGTCCTCGGCTTAGATCAGTATAATGCATTCAATATTATCTTGCGTGTTTCCACTTGAGACCATCGTTAGCAATAACAATAAGGCTAAAGCTAAGGCAATACAGGGTGATTTTTTGGTAAACACTTGCTAAACACATGTGGCAGGCGGCGCTTTAAATGATTTTGACAATTTTCCCATGTTATCTTTCCGTCTATTATTAGCAAATATAAACACAATTCAGTTGTTTTTAAAAATTTCAGGTGAACTGTTTTAGACATTGTAATAACTGTTGGAAGCGATTCTAACACTGAAAGCACCGAAGATACTTCGGAAACAGAAGAAATTATTGATTCGTCATAACTTAAAAGCAATGCATTTTTAATTATTTCTGTATAAATAAATAAATAACTTGTTATTGTATTTTATTCAACATTTTTTGGGTACATAAAGCGGTGATGCATTTTTTTTCTTGCAAGACCTATCGAGTAGGATATCGTTAGATATCTCGCTTTTTTGATTCAGGAATGGAGAAAGGGTTTTGGGGTCAAGTGTCCTCCCCACCCTGCCAGCCAAACGGTTGCTACTGGGTAAGTGAAAAAATCATGGTAGTAGTACGTATAATGTATATTATAAAGAATGTATAAGGAGAACTATAACAGCTAAGTACAAATTCTTAGTTAACGAGTATTAACCGACCTTAAAAAATTGTACCTCAAAATGCAAACTTACGAACAATTTCCATTGATTACTTAAAGTTGTTAGTTGTATCGAACATATAGTAAACATAAGTTTGTGAACTTTTAAGACCACAAACTTATGTTAACTGCAACGTTACATTTACGTTACATTAAACACGTTACGTTTACGTTACAGTAAAATCGTTATGTTAAGTTTACGTTACAGTAAAATCGTTATGTTAAGTTTACGTTACAGTAAAATCGTTATGTTAAGTTTACGTTACAGTAAAATCGTTATGTTAAGTTTACGTTACAGTAAAATCGTTACGTTACGTTTACGTTACAGTAAACACGTTTCGTTACGATTACGTGTAATGATAGGAAACTACGGAACCCTAATGGCGCTTGGGCCAATACACGTTTGGCCGGTTTTTATACTACGACGGTGGCAAACAAGCACACGTCCTGGTGGCAAGCAGATACCGTAGCCTATAGACGCTTGTGACTTGATTATCACATGCACGCTGTCTACACCTTTTTTGTTGATTTGTTATATTGACATCATCATCATATCAGCTCAAAGACGTCCACTGCTGGACATAGGCCTCCACCTAGGATTTATATAACGACCAGTCTTGCGCCGCCCACATGCAATGGATTCCCGCAATCTTGACCAGATCGCTCCGTGGCTCTTGTATTGTTTGCAATAGAGACTATTTCAGCTCTTCATTCTAAATACTCCTTGGAAGTTTTGTCGATATTACTTACCACCACGTACACAACGTGATTTTGTGTATTGGCTATGTGCACGTCAGAAACGTCAAACGTCATGGGTCCCGGGGCAATGTCAATCTCCTCTGAGTTTGACATTGCCCCGGGACCCATGACGTGTCAAATAATGACACATGAATATTTTATTTATTTTAGTAAGCGAGAAAGACCCCTTACTGGAAATTTGACTGAAATAAATAAGAAAATACAAACGAATCGAATCGTAGGAATCCAATAGGAAACGTCGAAGTAAATTTGACATTAGATCCCCGGAAGTTGCACATTTCTGCCATGGTGTGCGCTGCGATCGCTTAGTTTACCCCCACCACCTACTTCGCCAATACCAGGGGCCTTTCAGCTCAAAGTACGTTTTTTTCTATGGAAATGTTAGTTTAACTTGTTTGTACCAGATGTCACTGGGTGCTATCTCTATCGCACTTGCATATTGAAGTGACAGGGATGCAGCGGTCGTGCGGTTAGTTCTTACTAAATACACAACGGCGCTACGATCTATGTGGAGTATTTCACTGGTATCTCTATCTCAGTATATATATTGTACTTTGTGGCCAATACCTGCCTGTAATGTACCTACAGAGTGTGTGTGAATTGTGTGATAGTGTGAAGTCAAGCACGAATAGCGTGACTGATGACTGACGGACCCTTGATTAGGTAATCATAAATAACTTTCAGTCAGAACACATGAAGGAAACCATAGATCTTGTGAAGTGTGGATGTGTCATCGAGTATTAACGTCTAATATTTCACATCGTAATTCGTTAGAGTTTCACTTATTTTTAGGGTTCCATTAGTAACCAAGGACCCTTATAGTTTCACCATGTCCAAAGTAGAAAGTTATATTGTGGCATGATAGAGTTATTTTTCCCGTAATGGCAATTCGGAGGGGAAATGCTGCCAGCATCCTTGGCATCATGCGAAAGGGGCCAAACTTCTTAGATTTATTTTATTTAGTATTAGTTTTTAGTTTTAATTTATTTTTAGTATCTACTTAGTTGTTATATTTGTATTTTTCCTTTTATTATATTAAATTCGTTTCTTTTCCCTGTAATATTTATATTGATACCTACAAATTAACGTTGTGTAATAATTTTGGCATGGGTTTGGGTATGATAGTGATAATAAAATCTTGTTCGGTTCGGTGTTCTTACATAGCACGTTTAAAAATAATGTGGGATTTTATACCCATTTTTTGAATCCGTTTGCGTGTTATTATGTGTACTTTTTAGTGCTAATTTTTGGTAGAGTGGTAGTGATTCCTCCCCTGACAGCTAACTACTACTACTACTACTAGATGGTGGCTACTAGATATATGAAAACATTCATGCTGGTAGTAGGATGTAATGAATTTAAAAGGAAAACTATCACTGCTAACAAGACATGCCTAGTTAACAAGTAATAGCCGAACTTAAGAAATGTAGGTACTTGAAAAGAAAACTGTCGTACAATTTCCATTGATTACTTAGATAAGTTGTTAGATGTGTCAAACATATAATAAAAAAAGAAGTTTGTGAACTTTTAAATCCTCATAATGTAACGGATGAGCGACTATGGAACCCTACATTACACGTGGCTCGACACGCACTTGACCGCTTTTTTTAGTAGCTATCCGTCTGAGATGGAATGTCCCCTTATTAATAACTAGATGTCGCCCGCGACTTCGTCCACGTCTTCGTTCCTATTGGTCGCAGCGTGATGTTATATAGCCTAAAGCCTTCCTCGATAAATGGACTATCCAACACAAAATAATTTTTCAATTCGAACCAGTAGTTCCTGAGATTAGCGCGTTCAAACAAATAAACAAACTCTTCAGCTATAAAAGATTAGCATAGATTCACCTACGTCAAATCTTGGTATTATCGAGCTTAGTCTTCTTGAGAAGGAGTACCGCGAAAAACGCTACGAGAACGATGGCTTTGAATCTCTGATTTATCAATCAGCATAAACAGCAGTAGGTATTATCGACTGTGCAAAGGTCCTATATCTCCCCAAACCTCCGCCAGTTACAACCTTGTCCTACTAACTCTACATACCCGGATTCCCCGGCATAAACTAATTTCATTACGAGAACCCTCGTCCAGCTAATCAAGTAATTATTTTAGGGGCCAGTAAAAATAGAACCGTGCGTGTCGGTAATTAGGGGTTAAAAATATACGCACTTTAGATCCTTGCCATTGATTAGATGCGGGAGTTGAGGATTAAAAACGTATTACCAGTTTCAAGTTTTGATTACTGGTATTTGTGCCGTAATTTTCATTCAATGTAATAATTGTAGCCGCCGTTGCCGATGATGTTGGAACTCGACGACTTTAAAATAAAACTTCGATGAAAGTTTACTATAACTATATAATTCCCAAAGGTTCTGGTTTACAAAAATAGTTCACCGAAAGAGTATACAGAAGTGGTACAAGTGTATGTACAAGGAAGATGGTAGGTAATGAGCTGCTATTGGTGGCTTTTAGAAGCCGCCATTATACTAACTGTGCCCGATGGGCGCGTTTTGCTACTGCATAAATAATGGCATGAAGCTATACAAAAATAAACGTTGCGTTCGCAACATAATGATTTATTGCATCTATTATTACTATTGGCTCTAGGAGCTGTACAGTCAGCATCGAAAGTAGCGACGCATTAGAAAAGTTCAAAAGTCTTTATTATAAGGGAATAAGTGCTATCGACCCCTTCATATGCGCAGCTACTTTTGATACTGACTGTACACCTCGCGACTTTTTTTATCAAATTGCAAAATTTCGAAAAATCGACTCCCAAAAATATATATAAGGTACAACTCGCGGGGGCTTATTTGACTAGGCTTAAATTGTTTTAAGTCTAATTTTTCAATTCGTGTTTGTGTGTATGTTTTAAATATATATAATTATATAAAAAATATTATGTATATTATTATGTCAAAATTGACACTCAAAAAGAAGGCAGAGGAAGTCTTGTTGTCTGCATTGCACATTGATGACGATTGATAGGATGTCCATTAGATACCTAACTTTACAGATACCTATCCACCTTAGTATGTTATACATGTATGTTATGAACTGTCGCCTGCGGTATTTCCGGACCGATACGACCTTCAAACCTTCAAGAGCTTATTCTTATCTTAAAGGCCGGCAACGCACTTACAAGCCCTCTGGTGTTGCGAGTGTCCATGGGTGGCGCTAATCGCTTACCATCAGGCGGTTCATCTGCTTCTTTGCCTCCTTTGTCATAAAAAAATAGGCATAGTTGTATGAGAGCATGTCTCCGCCAACAAACTGTTCTACAGTTTGGCGGTTTTTTGGTTAAATTGCACTGTTCTACAGTTTGGCGGTTTTTTGGTTAAATTGTCATTAAGTTATAAACGATTGATTTATTTATTTTTAACCTACCAACAATATTTTACAAGAATCGGTTGAGGAATGCGACCTGTAGATAACATTTAGAAATATGTCATCCGCCGGCAGGACACATGAAATTATTTTTGCCGAAGTTGAAACCTTCGTTTCACTCGGTCAATTAGTAGGTATCTGGGCGACCAAGGGTCTTACGTATTTTCCCAGAAAATACGAGTCCGAAGATGAGTACTAATAGCTAGATCGACTTTTTGCCCCCGTAAATTTTGGTTAACGATTGTAAACTTGAGTATCCGATTGTAAACTTGAGTTTCCGATTGTAAACATGAGTTTCCGATTGTACATTTGAGTTTCCGATTGTAAACATGAATTTCCGATTGTAAACTTGAGTTTCCCATTGTAAACTTGAGTTTCTGATAGAATAGAATAGAATAGAATTTAGAATAGAATTTATGATGATTGTAAACCTTCCGTTTCCGAGATCCCCAAAATTAATATCTTCATAATGGCAGGTCACATGGTTAATTATTGGGAACCAAGCCTAACGTATTGTTATTAAACGGGGCCCGAACAGACTATCCTTACTAATATAATAAATGCGAAAGTGTGTCTTTCTGTCTATCAGTTACCTCTTCACATTTAAACTGCTAAAGCAATTTAAATGCAATTTGGTACAAACATAGTTTGAGTCCCGTGAAAATACATAAATTAATATATAAATATTAGGGGTCAATTTTTACACAAATCGAACTAGTCCCAATAGTAAGCTCAATAAGACTTGTGTTATGGGTACTAGACGACGATAATATTTAAAAGATATACACTTAAATACATAGAAAACATCCAAGTCTCAGGAACAAATGCTCACCACAGAAATAAATGCTCTTACCGGGATTCGAATCCGGGACCTGTGTCACTACCAACTAGGCTTAACAGGCCGAGAAACATCATAGGATTGTTTTTATCCCGGAAGTCATCCCATAAGGAGACAAAAAGTGGTGCAGCTGAAAATTTTGTGTGCAGATACTATATAAACGAATTCCAAGCAGACGAAGTCGCGGGCAAAAGCTAGTAGTTTATATCACCAACGTAATCCAATTCATAAAGCCATTGCCGTTTATACAAACCGTTATGCGCTGCGCATTCAGTGAGTGGTAATTCAATCGGTTAACTAACATAAGGATTACTCCACGTTCGTTGTAAATCCGAATTTTACCAGAGGATTTGAATATTGGATGCTGAAATGTAGCTATTCAGTCAGAAATACAATTTTAAGGGAGATAGGGCACAAAGGAACGTCTTCTCGCTCATATTTGACTGACAGAACCGTGGCCATAATAGCACCGCTAGGTATACTCAACAGCTATTCTCTGCCTGTCGTAGAAGGCGACTATAAGGGGGTCCTTGGGGTCGACGACGGTCACAGTTGGGGGCTGTGATCGCCTATGAAAGCAGATGGTTGGACCCACAGACTCTAGGATGGCACTGGTGCGTTCCGAAGGAGGTCCCAGAGCTGTCCGAAATGAGTTGACGAGGACGATCGGGGTGTTTTTAGTCGGTGCAAGTCCGACATAACCACCGCACTGTCCCCGCGGTGCGGTGGTATCCATAAAGGATTTTCCCCCCCGGAAAAAAGGTATACTCAACAGTAGAAGTAGATGATCGTTTTAATACCTTGTCACTTTCACTACTTTGACGCATCCCAACTATCGCAGTATTGTTACGTTAGTGCGATAAAGTATTAAAATGATCTAAAAAATAAAAAGTCGAGTCCAGAATTAGGCGAACTAACTTGACAGTTCATTGTATACTAATGTTGCCACAGTTTGGCTAGTGCTGTTAATATCGATGTTTAAAAAGTCTAGCTAAGCATTATTATTGTGTTTGGAATCAAACTAATAATTTTAGTAAGCAAAATAATAATAATGAAAATTGGTTGGAATTAAAAATACATCGAACATCATTTTGGACATCGTTAAGGACGCTGTCCGCCATTTTGTTTTGTTTAATTAAAATCTTGTAGTTCGTCCCTACTTGGCAAGTATATATGACTGTGAAAGTTTAGACGACAATAACTTGATAAAATATAAATAGAATTAGATTTATAGAAGGCACAAGGTAATATCGACATATTTGTGTCGACATAAACCTATCACAATTTTTTTTTCTATGTCTGGCAACATTTTCGGCTGTCAAGTTAGTTCGCCTAATTCTGGACTCGTTTTTACATTTGCTGTTGACTACTTGCTCCTTAGGGATGTGGTGTTGTGTTCCTGGTGGTGAGTAAGCTCACCAGGGCTCCCGAGGATACGCTGTGTTGAGAGTGAAGGAACTGCATTCGTCTCTAGCTACCAATAAGTCGAATCCTCAAATAAAAAGAGGCCGAGTACGTGTCGGGCCACGCGCATTATATATAATAATTAATTCAGTATCTTCGATCGACGTCCACTGCTGGACATAGGCCTCCCAGAGACCACCACAACAACCGTTCATGGGCCGCCCGCATCCAGCGGACTCCCGCAACCTTAACCAGGTCATCAGCCCACCTCGTGGGGGACCTTCCGACACAGTGGACATCGATTAAATTATTAGGTTTATGTATGTTCGAGTAAAAGTTCTCAAACTTATATTTACTATGTGTTTTTTTGTCTCTAGCTGTCGACATACCGAATCCTCAAGTTATTATTCACGCTCCTGCCAGTATAGTCGAAAGTTTTTGAAAAGTCCATGACCAACCGAATCTACTGCTTCCTAGAAAAATATAATACCTTAGATTGCAATCAATACGGTTTCCGCAAAAATTGCTCGACCACCCTCGCTGTCTATAAGTTTATACAAAAGGCGTTAGAATATATCCGAAACAAAAGTTATGCAATAGGACTGCTACTTGATATGACGAAAGCATACGACAGAGTATCTCACGGCATCCTACTAACAAAACTCAGAGATATCGGTATGCGGGGAAATGCCTATCAGTGGCTTAAGTCCTATCTCTCGGACCGAGATCAGTATGTACAATTAGAATTTATTAACCAACGTACTAACAGTATAAACGTTGTAAAATCGGATAGTATAATCACGAACCGTTTCATACCACAGGGAAGCGTAATCGGATGTGTATTGTTCCTTATATAAATTAATTACTTGTCAAAAATAACTAAAACTCATAATGTCCTATACGCAGATGACGTGTCTCTCCTTTTTGAGTACCCAAATGCAAACCAAACCAGCCAAATTCCAGAGACTCTCCATATTGTGAAATAAATAACAAAAAAAGAAAAAGCATACAGTTTAGACCGCATCAAAAACAATCCTTAGACTTAACCGAAGTAACCAATCTGCTGAACGTTGAAGAAGTCCAGAATCTTCCGCTTCTAGGTATTACAATCGATACCACCTTCAATTGGCAAATCCACATATCAAACATAAAATCTAAGTTATCACGGTTTACATACGCACTACGGATCTTAAAATCGAACACCACGACAAATTGCGCCAAAACTGCATATTATGCTGTTTTGGCGCAATTTGCTGCCCATGCAAATTCTTAGCTGCAATATGGCATAATTTTATGGGGCCATAGCTCAGAGACTACAAAACTATTAAGTAGCCAAAAAACATGTATACGTATAATAGCTAATATTCCAAAAAGAACGAGCTGCCGACCATACTTTGCGAGTCTGGAAATCTTAACAATCCCTTGTATATTGATATATCTTAGAGATGGCAATGTTCGTAAAAAAGCATAAAGGTCTGTACAAAAATGTCGCAAGGCAAGATAAACTAGTCCTTTCTCCAGAACCTAGACTACAAATGTTTAAGAGTAGCCCCTACTACCGGTCTATTTTGATTTATAATAAGCTACCTAAGAACATAATCAATGTAGAAAATGACAAAACTTTTCGTACTAATTTACAGCCCATTATTAAAAAAATGTTACTATACTGTCGAAGACTTTATGAATGACACTATCTCAATTTAATATGCATGTTTTGGAGCGCTCGTGGCCCAGTGGCACCCGCGTACTGCGTGCGGTATGCGAGGTTAAGCAATGTCGGGCGAGGTCAGTCCTTGGATGGGTGACCGCTTTGAGTGGTTACTAACTGAGCGCTCCCGTGCTTTGGAAGGCACGTTAAGCCGTTGATCCCGGTTGCTGTCTTTGATAGCAGTCGTTAAGCCAAGTTAGAGGCCTCCGGGCGGCTTGAGAACTTCTAACAGTCAAGTTGCCCACTCACTTGACAAGCCTATTCCCAATAAGGTCGGTTTCCCCCTCGGGTTGGAAGGTCAGATGGCAGTCGCTTCCGTAAATACTAGTGCCTACACCAATTTTTGGGATTAGGTAGCGGACCCCAGGCATTCTTCAGGATGCAACTGTACTGGGAATAACGCTAGGAGGATGATGATGTTTTGGATTAGTATTTACTTAATTAATTATTATAAATATTATGAAATAGTTTATATAAATTTGCTTGACATTAGTATTTACTTAATTAATTATTATAAATATTATGAAATAGTTTATATAAATTTGCTATGTCCTACCAGGGCCCATGTGACACTGTATTAATTTTTAAGACCTTATGTAAATACCATGGATGCAATAAAGATGATATGATATGAATAAAGGGTTGGCAACGCGCTTGTGATTCTAGAGTTGCACGCGAACGTAGGCGACGAAATCTGGTTAACATCAGGCAGGTCGTTTGTTTGCTACCATCGTGTAACTTATAAAAAAAAAGGCAAGAGCTTAACTGATCCATGTCCGCTATAGTTTTCGTTGAAAGTCTTTATTAAACCTTACTTTCATGATTTTTGGACCCATAGTTCAAAAGTTAAAGGGGGCGAGACATTTCTTTTCGAAAATATCCACTTTATCAAACAATCTTTGATGAAGACCTGTATTCATATTTTGAAAGATCTATCCAACAAACGCCCACACCATAGGCTTCAAGCAAAAAAAAAATCATCCCCACTTCACGTGTAGGGGAGGTACCCTTAAATATATTTTATATTAGCCCTTTGTCAGCTTTATTGCTTTATATTATCCATGCAAAATTGCAGCTTTTTAGCACTAACAATCACAGAGCAAATACAGACGGACAGACAGACAGACAGACGGACATAGCGAAACTATAAGGGTTCCTAGTTGACTACGGAACCCTAAAAACTAGGGGAGTAGCATAGCAGTGCTAGAATATAGTTATTCAGTGAGAAATGCGACCTTCAAATCATTTTGTCATTAGGTTCTGACTGTTGAATTGGTTCTCAACAGTAACGCCCTCTCCGAAGCGAACGGGTACTCAGCCTTAATATGACTTCATGAGCCCAGGGAACCTACCACCAGGTCTTATTTCAAGCAACTCAAGCCAGGCAGTTCAGTTTACGCCGTAAATTGCCTAGAATTAAGATCTGGTGGTAGGTGCCCTGATCACGGTGTCACTTCTAGCAACCTTTAAGATGTGAGTGACACGCTTCATAATATTTTATTAGTTTTATTTTTCCTTATTGTATTTGGGGCGTCAACAGCAATACAATACAAAGAAATATTAATGATAGATGTCTACAAAAATACCTACAACAAACGAAGCCAAATTTAGTGATAACAATGCATATGCACAAGTTATTCCCTTTTAGATAAGCAGTTTTATTTAGTTCACTAATGCTAACAGCTAAGGACTGGTTTTTTTATGATAGACTGACCAGCGATTGGCCTTGGTCTCACTTGATGGAAAGCGATGACAAGGCCTAAGATGTAGCTCACTGATTCAGTAATAGCCTATTTACTCTTGTCTTGAAGAGACCCAGATTGTATGTATCAGGAAATACAGACGGCGGCAGGAAATTCCAGTCCTTAGCTGTTCGCATTAAGAAAGAAGAAGCAAATCGCATCGTGCGAATAAATGGTAGGCTGACAACGTAAGGATGCAACCGCTCACCACCTCTGGACGTCCGGTGATGGAATGGGGAGGGCGGAACTAAGTCATGTAATTCCTGTGCACACTCTGCAAAATGTATCCGATAGAACACAGACAAACAAGCGACTCGATGGCGACTCTCGGTGTTCCAAGCTCTGTAACTTAGATTTAACCGCTGGATCATCCCCGAAAAGCCTACGAGCACGCGGCGTTCTATCAAATCCAAGGCTGCTAACTGATACTAGGCGGAACCGTCCCAAAGGTGGCAGCAGTACTTCAGTGCAGTGCAGTGGCAGTTGTCTTTTGCTGCCATCGTCTGTATTTCCTGATACGAACAATCTGGGTTGGTGAATAGGCTATTACTGAACCAGATAGCAACATTAGCAACATCTTAGGCCTTTGCCATCGATTCGCTTTCCATCAAGTCAGACTAAGGCCAATCGCTGGTCAGTCTATCATAAAAAAACGTTAAGAGCGCAAACAAGAATTTAAATTTTTTGGTTTTTAGATAATCACTAAATAATTCTTACGTATCACCTACTTTAAGTCTTTGTCCGTACTTAAATACATACTCATAAAAGCTTCAAAAAGCACGTAAAAGCCCTTAAATCCCACCAACGCGCTTAACAACCTATAATTCCGTAATAACATGAAATACTGCTACGCAGAAAAGGTAAGCAAAGACATTTTTGCGTCGCCTAAAAACCTACAATACCTAAGCTTTTAAGCTCTCCAGGTTGCTTTCATACTACACTTGAAGTTACGGCTACACTTTCGTTAATTGTCATCACTTAAGTTTAGCTGCCGCCTTTTTACTTAAGGGCATTTTTAGCGCATTGTAAAAAAAGCGGTTCGAAAATGGCGGTTTTGCTGCTTGAAACCAGTGAGCAGAAGGTTCTCTGGATGAGATCGCTTTAAGGGTGTCCTCTTGATTTGCAGACATTATTGTTTTCATTTAATTGAAAGCTTTTTTTCGAAACCGTTAACTGTTTAGGTAGGCTTTTTAGGTCATTGTGTAGAACTTATTTAGGTCTACCAGAAAAGTAGGTTGGGTTAGGCTACGACTCTGTGTGAAAAAATGCTTTATATGCATTTAAATCACAATTAAGTTGAACGTTGCCGTCTCTGCCAGGCAGTGTCAGCCGCGTTCGAGTGAATCAACACCCAAGTGCTATGTGAAAACCGAGTTTAAAACAAGCCTGACGTAGGTGTAGCCATAGCTTTAAGCTCACACTAGACACATAACTCAAGCTTTACATTACTCATCCCAGCTTTCAAGTTTTAGGCTCCAAAGTAATTCCCAGATATAAGCCTAAAATTATTGGTCATAAAGTCAATCTTGCTGCCACGTCACGTTGAAATTAGAACGTTAATACTGAGATAGAAGGTCGTCTTCGGAATAGCATGTTAAGGTAAGATAGGAGGTTACGAGAGAACGTGACGTCTTATCATTATCATATGTAGGTAATATAGGTAAGTACACTCACGGTCAAAAATTTCGGGTCATCCTGAATTTAATAACTGCAATAAGGTTTTTTTATAGTTACATAATATACTATTACCAACCACAACCCAACCCAACTATATGCAACTATAGTATAAGTAATTCCCGGGATCCTATCATAACATACACATACACATACCACCATATCAGCCCTAGGATGTCCACTGCTGGACATAGGCCTCCCCCAATTTTATGTGGGGTAAATACCATAATCGCCACGCTTGGCATGCGGGTTGGCGATCGCAGTATCTCCACCGCACTCAAGGAATGCTGCTGCCCATTCCCCGGTGGTCTTGGTCGTAGTTTTAGGACATACCCGGGTCCATCACACATGCATACATACATAAACTCACGCCGTTATCCCATGGGGTAGGCAGAGACCAAAGAACGCTAAATACTACGATCCTTACATACTTCTTTCGCTTCAATCACATCCATACATCAACTCATACATGCGTGTCGGTTGTGGGTACGTCTGACCTGGCCCTTTTTCAGTATCGCCAAAATTTGATCTAGACAACCTCGCCTTGGTCGTCCCCTTCCGATCCTACCACTCGTCTCCTGAACGTAAATCCTCTTAGTCATTCTATTTTCACTCTTTCTCTCATAAAAATATCAATACAGATATACAGATCTTTATTGGTAAATAATACATTTTTCTCAAACATGCAATGAAATATTGATGTTATGTTCCTTATAATAGGCTGCGAAGTATGAAGTTTCAGGTGCGGCTAGGACAAGAGGTCGTTAATGGAATTTCATACAAATCTTGCAGGCCTAGGCCGGCAAAGTCCTCTTTTTTAATTTCCATTCCACATAAATTTGTAGCACAGGCATCATGACATTCTGCCACTATGCGTATTAAAAATAAAACTTTGATTTTTTTGTTGTTTATTTCATTGCATGTTTGAGAAAAGCACTATACATACCTCGGCGGGAAATATGGGGTTGCCCGCCTTAGACCTATCCGGCCTCGCTTTGATCGGCCGTCTATATGTCTTCGGCCGGCAACCCCTTTCGTCCCGGCCTCTGTAGTAATGTACTATTACAAGTCAATAGGTCAGGTACTGTTACGTATTCATCACTTACATTACAATGTTACATAATTTGTTAATACAATTAAATCACACACAGTCACACATTACGGTGTTGGATCTTTCCGAGTGTACGGAACTCGTCAATTGAGTAACATGCCTGTTCCAAAAGGAATGATTTAAGCTTGTTTTTGAAAATACTATTATCCAAAAATAACGTTTATTTTGTGATATCTCGCTCCGTTAACGTTGTTGTTGAACCCCCAACGCAAAATGAGATGGCTGTTATAAGTTTAACGTGTCTGTCTGTGTATCTATGTGGTATCGTAGGTCCCAAACGGATGAAAAGATTTACTTTTAGTTTTTTTTTTGTGTCGTAGATAATTTAACCCGAGTGTTCTTAGCTATGTTTCATGAAAATTTGTTCAGCCAGTTGAGATATTGATATTTGAAATGAAAATGTCGGGGTTTTTCGACTTTTTAAGATGTAGTTACTTTAATTCATGGGTTTTTACGAGCCCGATTTAAACCTGGTAACGATATTTTTTTAACTGCTTTTTTTTGCAGTTTAAATGTAAAATTATATAAATATTATGACTGGGTTAAGAGGGCGCAGTACGTTTGGTTCTCCATACAAACGTATTTATGCTCTCATTTTAAAACGCCATGCTAGAATAACATGAAACGTTGTATACACAATGGGATCCAGCTTGTCTAGGGCGGAAATTAGTTTCTGTTGCTTGAAATTATAATGGCGAAAAAATACAGCGATTAAGGTTTTCATACAAGCCGTAAAAAACTCAAAAAACCGCTGTATTTTTTTTTCTTTTTCAATTTCTAGCAACAGAAACTAATTTCCGACCTAGGTATGCCGGATCCCATTGTGTATACAAAGTTTCATGTTATTGTAGCATGGCGTTTTAAAATGAGAGCCTAAATTCGTTTGTATGGAGAACCGATCCACACCGATCGTACTGCGCCGTCTTAAAAACCTGTACAACCTGGAACTATTTTAGGAATATATGACGCTATTTTACCGACCCGTATTCTTTGTCCCCGAGTGTATATATATATATATTTATATTTTATTATAATTACGTTTGACCTTAGTCTAACCTGATGGAAAGTTAAGACAAAGTCTAAGATGGAACACGCTCACCCAGAAGATGCCTATTCACTCTTACCTTGAAGACATCGAGGTCATATGTATATGTTTAGATCATGAATATTATATGGGTTGGGTAAGCTATAAAAAAAATTGAGGTAGGTAATATTAGAACGACATATAATTTGAATTGATTGATGAGCGTTCGTGGCCCAGCGGCGCCCGCGTACCGCATGCGGTATGCGAGGTTAAGCAATGTCGGGCGACGTCAGTCCTTGGATGGGTGACCGTTTTGAGTGGTTACTAACTAAGCGCTCCCGTGCTTTGGAAGGCACGTTAAGCCGTTGATCCCGGTTGCTGTCTATGATAGCAGTCGTTAAGCCAAGTTAGAGGCCTCCGGGCGGCTTACGAACTTCTAACAGTCAAGTTGCCCACTCACTTGACAAGCCTAATACCAATAAGGTCTAGTTTCCCCCTCGGGTTGGAAGCTCAGATGGCAGTCGCTTCCGTAAAAACTAGTGCCTACGCCAACTCTTGGGTATGGTAGCGGACCCCAGGCATCCTTCAGGATGTAACTGTACTCGGAATAACGCTAGGAGGATGGATGGATATAATTTGAATTGATGCCTGACACCACTCGTAGGTAGAAAAACCAATCTTTAAAAGCACTTTCTTATTAACCGACTTCAAGATTTCAAAAGAGGAGGTTCTCAATTCGGTTGTATGTTATTTTTTTTTTGTTTTTTTTTTGTAATGTTTGTTACTCCATAACTCCGTCATTTATTAACTGATTTGGTAAAATCTTATTTTGATTGTACTTATAAGTATATATATCCAAGTTGGTCTCGTTTTTGTCAAAACGCAGTTTTGATGATGGGATCCATGAGGAATTGAGGGAACTCCTCAAATCTTTAAGGCAAACATATAGTGAATTTTGTGTTTTTATCAACAAGTCAAGCATATCATACACAAAATGTGACATTTGATGAAGTGGAACTGCTGATGATGATCAGAACGGAACTCTTCAACGACGCGTAGTTCACGTTTGGCGATTGGTTCTCTTCGTTTTGTTTGTCAAGCAAACAAGGTTTTTCCATGATTCCATGAGGAATTGAGGGTACTTAGTCTTCTACCATTATAAACCTACTTATAGCCATTTTTATTTTATTCTATGGAATCTAAGAGTGCACCATCTAAGTATAATAATCTTTCACCGGCCTCCCACATTGAAGTCGGTCTTTTTTTCTTAAAAATTATAGTCGACAGCAAATGTAGATGATCATTTTAGCACCTTGTCACTTTCACTACTTTGACGCATCCCAACCGTCGCGGTATCTTTACGTTAGTGCGACGAAGTACTAAAATGATCATCTACATTTATACATCAGTACAGCAAGTTACAAAAAAAAAACACTGAAGTGGCAATGTGTTAAGACACCTTTATTGAGCCTACAAACGCCCCCTAGATAAATGCTCTACTATAAACCTTAGCAGAGCCGAAATCCGGCGGGGTCTGATAAAACGCTACATTGATTCAGGAGCGATTTTCTTACGCGCTCACATTTGTTAGAGCCGCCAAGTCTTTATTGGAAACTTAGTGTGCAAGGGATAAGCTATAGCGTATACATATATAAAAATTATTTGTTATGCAAGGCTGCAAAGTTGTTTGGCGCGAGTGCTTGTATTGAGAGTTTGAGAGCCGAGCCAACGAAGGATTGTAAGATTGAACCACTCGCTTCGCTCGTGGTTTAAAAATACAATCATGAGCGTGGCGAGGCTTTCAAGGCGCGGGACACCAAAATAAATATTTAATTATTTCTAAGCTTCTACACTGTGAAAAAGGCTAGCTCAATTAGTTCAGCTACTTGAGAAATAGCCAAAATTGTGCTTAGTATTAATCAAAATTATGCTAATTTTCAATAACTAATTTTGATTACTAGTAAACTCTCAATTTACCAGTCCTCCGATTTAGTTACTAGCAGCTAACATTTGGGCTACTGTTAACAAATCTTTTTTTTAATGTAGTAATGACTGCTCATTCTACCTTCTGATAAAATGTTAGAAATCATAATAGTGCATTACGTTCGAATTTCAAAATTTCGGCTGGCTTATATAGTGAAGTTTTGGGCGCAGATTTTGATCGATACAGGAAGAATTTCAGTGCTGGTGAGGTGAAAATAATTTTTGCACAACGTATACACAAAAGAAAGAACATAAATTGATTACACTTAAGTAAAATATTGTAACGTAAATATTTACCTAGGTGTTGGTAAAAAAAAAACTAATTATATACAATTTAAAGAAGTTATGAAAGTGAGTGCCCTCTCGGGGCAAACAGATAGACTACGTAACAGATTAAGCTAGCAGCGCACGCGCATGATTTATTAGCGAGTTGAGAGGTGAAGTCAATTCAAATACCCACACCGCCCGGGCCTATAGCGCCGAGGCGTGATTTCGTTCTTTTTGAACGCGGGAGCCTCAGAATACGCACAAGACCAAGATTGAAAAGAGAATAAAAATGTCAGCGTGGCCCTCACCTATTTCAGGCATCGAGGAGCTGATGATTTATTGTTGTACTTGAATGTACTATTAATTAAAACATGGAAAAATTCGTCACCTACTAATTAAGAAACCCGAAATGTTAATATGGCTGCTTTCTCTCCTAACTTCTAAAATTGTGCATACGTATTGGATAAGCCAGAGATTTTGGTCTTACAGCTGGTTTTTGTTGTCGGGGTTCGTAGCAAGGCTAGACGTAATTTAAAAAAGGCGGATTTCACAATCCAACTACGACATGTGTACACCTTACAGGTGTCGTGTGGGATGGAGGGAATGTTAATTTAAAGACGACATCTTTGGAAGTATCTTTATTAGCGACTAGCGTTGTCACACTCACTCATTACAAATACAGTATATCATGTCCTTATCTAAACTAAAAGGTTATTAAGTATCGACTTAGTGTAGACTTTGCCCTTACATACCCAGTGACTTTGTATTTTAGTATCAATACGTATCACTTGTAAATAGATTTTAAGCAATAAAGAAAATGAAATTAATCTTAGTCTGACCAAGTTTATACCTTGTTCAAATTGCGAAGGGCTTTCGAATTTAGATGAGTATTGTTTGCCATTGCAGTAGAAAATTAATGTCTAATTATCGCTAATTCCCCTCGCTTGTACCATTGCCTTACAGATCCTCCGCAGAAAGTATCATGTGTCGAACTCTGACGCAACAGAACGCCCCAAATTGATACTGTGACCTTATCTTCTTGTTACACCTTTTTACGCTGTTTTCGTTAAGACGAGGCAGTCATTTTGACGTTATTGTGAATTGCATTTAACTAACAATTAGATTAGGCTAGGCTTTAACAAAAAAGGTTTTTTTCTGACCGCAATTATTCACACCGGAACGTACGGTATGCCAGCATTTAGCCAGGGGGCAAAGATGAGACCGACGATGAAGCGAGCTCACCCAGAAGATGCCTATTCACTCGTGCCTTAAAAAGGTCCAGGTTATATGCACTCTGAAATACAGACGCCGACAGAGAATTCCAAACCTTAGAAGTGCGCATTATAAAGAATGATGCATAGCGCTTGGTTCGAATTAGAGGAATTTCGACCAGGTAAGGATGGTAGCCAGCCGTACGTCTGGATGTCCGATGAAAGAAGGGGGTAGGCGGTATGAGCTCAAGGTTAAGCAACGTCGGCCGTAGTTAACTCTTGGATTGGTGACAGCTTTGAGTAGTTACTAACTGATCGCTCCCGTGATTTGTAAGGCACGTTTAGCCGTTAATCCCGGCTGCTATCTATGAAAGAGGCCTTCGGTCGGCTTGAGAACTTGACTGACGATTACTTAATATGTCACACGCCGCTTTTGCTTCGCTATACCGCGCGGTTGTTTTAGGGCGACGTCTCCCGGACCGCGTTCGCTTTACCGCAAAACTGCCTGCGCCCCGTAACGACGCTTTCAAGCTTGAGTCTATACTGTTTTTCACGTAAGAAGAGTCCGGTGACAGCTGTCAACCCAGTACAAATTATGTCATTTTTGACGTATAATGACATAATTTGTAGCTGTCACCGGACTCTTCTTACGTGAAAAACAGTATAGTTTAGTTTAGCCACCTTGGCGACACTTACATTACAAGTCTAGACCGCCCTGTCTGTATATAGCAAAGTCAAAGTCGAACTTCTACTTTAAATTAATCCGTTAACTTATTTATCCTCTTTGCTCTTTGAACATGCTGGCAACACCGCCAAGCATAGACGTCAAATTTTACACAGCTGTAAAAATAATATAATTAAATATAAAAAAAAACACTTACTTAGTGTTAAATCAAGTGATAGTGTGTAAATATAGTGTTAGTTATATAAACTAATCGCGAGAGACAGTGTAAAGACGAAAAAGAAGAACTAAAATTGCTACCGGCCAAACGTCATCGTAACGCATCATCGTTTGAAACTTCAACGATTAATCTGGGGAGTATTGTGTTCAATATAAATAAGTCATAGCTGCATTTTATGTTACATTAAATAACATTTAACTTGAATACTTCTCGTATTAAATTAATAAGTAACTACAAGCATAACCTCACTCGGAACTGACATCGGACTCGGTCAGCTGATTCATAACTTTTATGCCAATTGTGTTTCACTCTGTCAAATATTCTTTTCATACATATTTTCACTCTTATATTCACAATTCAATTCTGCCTTCTACGTTCATATTTATATTCTATCTATACACTTAATATCTGTTCAGTCCTACTCTCTCTCGACTGTGCTTTCCTTGTTTGGTGTTTAGTCGTGTTGCCATCATATTTCAGGTGCTGTGGAGAGCTGTGTGTCCAGCTAGCTCAACATGTCTAGCTCAGTTATGACACGCAAGGCCACAGTACGTGAACTGGAAAGGAAATTAAATGCAACACTCAAGGAACTAAAGCAATCTAAATCTCTGTGTGACCAGCTACTGCGGGAACGAGATGAAAGTGAAGAGGAGGTTAAATTGATTATTCAAAAAAACACAGGACTCAAATGTGAGTTAGCCAACCTGGATGCTTTGCATGCGGATACTGTCATACAGCGTGACCATCTGTTGGAGAAACTGAACAGTCTTCAAGAGTGCTGTGATATCCATGAGCGGACACTGCAACGTGTGGATCACCTAGAGTATGAGCTCTCCGATGCCCACAAGGTGGTCCGTCAATTGCAAGAAGAGGCAGAGAGCCAGCAAATAAACAACACTCAGCGGCTCTTTGAAGAACTTGTGACACCAAACGCTTATGCAAAGCATTGCAGCAATTTTGGACCTTCTAGTGTAATAGATTTGACAGAGGACTCCTTTTATGATAAGCAAGTTTGTTTTAAAAGTTATAAGAAATACAAAAAGTATGTTAAGTTAAATAGATTTATAAAAAAATCAAAACGATTGTACAGACAGTATAATAATATTCATAAAATTACTCAATTGAGAAAAAATCATGACTGTGTCTTGAAAGAGTTAAATTCTTACAAAGAGCAATTATGCTACAGTAGGACCATTTATGAAACGGACACTGACAAGCTGCAAGCCGAACTGAACAGATTACAAAATTCTTTGAAAGATCTAACTAATAAATATGTAATGTCTCAGAAGCAAATTAGTGAACATATCCTGGCAGCGGATGAACTGCTGGAGCTGTGCCACCACAACGAGGAATGTTTGGAAGCACTGCTTACCAAGCAGTCTTCGTGTGAATGTGAGTATGCGCTCCGGCAGGCTCACCTTCTGCCCGGAGATGCAGTTTACTCATCTGTGTCGAACAGCAGCTTGCCGGTGTCACCGGAAAAAATAACCCCAGCCTGTAATAATGTAAATAGAACTCTGGTTTTCTCAGATAGGGTAGGACGAGGATTGGGCAAAATTTTATGTAATAATATTCAGAACAGCTGTGTTATAAATTATTGTATGCCCGATGCCTCATTTGAAAAAATCATAAATAATATTAAAGATGTCCATATAAATGAACAGACCACAATTGTATTAATGTTAGGTGATGGCTCAAATATTAGGTACTCTGAGATGAAGACTGAGTTCGAATGCCTGTCAAAGTTAGGTGCTAAAAATGTTATTATAGGCGCGTTACCCTATTCTGCTTCTCCTTGCAGTGCTAACAGTCATGCGTGTAATCTCAATAAGCTTATGTATAAGCTGACGTGCCGTCATAGTGACGTTATATTTTTTGACACTAATAATGCTATTAGTGATTACCGTATTACAACTGACAGACTTGCTAAATCTTTAGCATCTTTTATTAATTCCGTTTTTGGAAATATAAGCTCCCCCTCCCCCTTGGATAGGACGACATCTCCAATAGCGGATTTGTCTTTAAACTGACTGTTGGGACAATGGAGAAGCACAATAGTGTAATTTTATTACACCAAAATATAAATCGCTTCACTGGCAAAATACTAGATTTAGAATTATTTACAGAAGAGCTTAATGTAGATGTAGTCTGCTTAACAGAAACTTGGTTAAAGAATCATATGATGAAATTTAATGTAAATAATTACGTATTGGCCAGCGCATTCAACAGAACTACCGCAGAGGGTGGTGGCTCTATTATTTTAGTGAAAAATGGGTTAACTTTTAAAGAACGTAAAGACCTCTCAGGTTGTTCTGTTGATCGTGTTTGTGAGATTGCTTGTGCAGAGACCGATCAGTATCTGATATTTTGCATTTATAAACCACCATCAGGTGACTTAATATCTTTTATAGAAATTATGGAGGATGTACTTAGTAAAGCAATAAGTGTTAAAAAACCAGTAGTGGTCTGTGGCGACTTTAATATCGATATTTTATCACAATCAGTCGAAAAAGATAAGTACATCACTCTTTTTAAATCGTTCAATTTTGACTACTTATTTGAAGCACCTACCCGAGTTACTCCGACCTCTGCCACTTGCATAGATAATATTTGGTTAAACTGTCCTCATCTAGACAGAAGCATAGTGAATGGAGTCCGGTCGGATCATAAAGCTCAGATGGTCAGGCTACCTTGCGAAGTAAAACCTCCAGATCGCGTTATAGAAATAAGACCCCTGAGTAAAAGTAGACTAGAACTACTAAAGTCAAATCTACTAGTCGCCATGCCGAACACCCAGGTAGAATCAAATGATCCGAATGATCAATTCAAAATGCTTCTGAATACAGTGTGTAACGAATTTAATAGGACTTGTAGTAAAAAGCGTATTAAAATAAACAATAAAATGAGATTTAATGATTGGGCAACTACCGGAATTCGAAAGAGTAGAGATAACTTATACCAACTTTATGAAAGGAGATCTTGCACCACTGACGAACGCTTCCATCAGTATGTTAGGGATTATTCCAAATTATTCAAAACAGTGTGCACAAAGGCAAAAGCAATGCACTTGAATAATAAAATAAAGTCCTCAGATAACAAAGCCAAGACTGTCTGGAAAATAATAAACACAGAGACTGGGCAGAGAAGTAATAAAGAGTCCACGATTTCTTTGAAAATAGAGGATAATTTAATTACTAATGCACTAAAAGTAGCCGATGAATTTAATAACTTCTTTTCCAAAATTCCTATAGTCACGACTCAAAGTTTGGCATCATCTACCACAATAGCAGAATCCCTTCTGAATGAGAACGTAAAATTAGAGTCACTAAATATTTTCAAATTTCATCATGTTTCTCCTCTAGATGTACTGAAGTCTTTTAAAATGTTAAAAATAAAGAGGACTGAGGACTTATGGGGCGTGTCAGTCATGGTACTGGAATCTATTCTCGAGGTCGTTGCACCCACTCTAGCTCTCATTTTTAATAGTTGTGTAGACAATGGCATTTTTCCAGACTTAATGAAGTGTAGTAAAGTAGTTCCTATTTTCAAATCAGGTCATAGAGATAATCCTTCTGATTATCGTCCAGTTTCTATCCTACCTGCGTTTAGCAAAATATTCGAAAAAATAATGCTTACGCAATTGGTTTCTCATTTTAATTCACACAGTATTTTGCACGCACAGCAGTTCGGTTTCACGAAAGGTAGATCAACTACTGATGCAGGTGCAAGTTTAATAAAATTTATTTTGCAGTCTTGGGAAGAGTCATATGACGCCATTGGAGTGTTCTGTGACCTTTCCAAGGCTTTTGATTGTGTAGATCATGGAACTTTAATTTGTAAGCTTAATTTCTATGGTATCAGAGGACATGCATTGGATCTTATGAAATCATATTTAACACAGAGAAATCAAAAGGTAGCGATAAATAAAGCCCTTTCGTCAGAGACAGTGGTAGAGATGGGAGTACCTCAGGGGTCTATTCTAGGCCCTTTCCTGTTCCTTGTTTATGTAAATGATCTACCATATATGGTAAGCCGAAGATCAGGCATTGTAATGTTCGCAGACGACACCTCATTACTGTTCAAGGTAAATAGGAAAGATACTGAACTCATTGAACCAAATAATACCCTGTCCATGATATCTGACTGGTTTGCTGCCAATAACTTAGTGTTGAATCCGAAAAAAACTAAATGTATGAAATTCTCTCTAGCGAACTCGTCAAATAGAAACTTAGATACAAATATTAAACTTAATGGCCAAACATTAGAATTTGTTACGTCAACTGTATTCTTAGGTATTACATTGGACTCAAAATTGCAGTGGGGTTCCCATATAACAGCGATAGGAAGTAGGTTGAGCTCTGCTGCATTTGCAGTCAGGAGAATAAGGCAGCTTACCAATGTGGCAACGGCACGGTTAGTTTACTTTGCTTATTTTAATAGTATAATTACTTATGGTCTAATCTTGTGGGGATCAGCTGCAGATATTGAAACTGTTTTTATTTTGCAAAAAAGGGCTATCCGGGCAATTTATATCTTGGGGTCGCGTGACTCATTAAGAGAATTTTTCAAAGAAATAGATATTCTAACCCTGCCGTCCCTATACGTATTTGAAATAATAATGTATGTTAGGAAGAATTTGTGCAATTTCCCAACGAACGCTGATAAACCAATAGCCACCAGAAACACTGGGAAACTGAAAATAACCTTCTATAGACTAGTAAAGGCGAAAAAGTCGTTCTTGGGAAATTGTATTAAATTCTACAATAAAATTCCAAAACACATTACTGAACTTAGCAATTCTAAATTCAAATCTGTAGTAAAACAAACACTTATTTCAAAAGCATATTATAAGGTAAACGATTACATCATGGACAGGGATGTTTGGCAGTGATAGTGTCCTGCACGGCTAATCTATCGCGAAAATAGGTTTTCTACTGTAGCTTGTTATTTTTGTAGTAACTGAGACTGTAATTTTATATTTAACTATACAATGTATATTGTTTTGAAAAAATGACACCTCGCCGAGTTTCTTACGCCGGTTCTTCTCGTGGCAGAGGTTTATTTTTCCGAACCGGTGGTAGTTTATTGACGTTCATAGGTGCATGTAATATGCCTAATTTGAAGAATAAACTACTTTTACTTTACTTTTTTACTTTTTTGACGTATAGTGTACCAATATTGCTTGAAGTAAATTTTAATTAAAAACTTCCTAAAGTATGCGTTCATCAAAATAATTCACTTAAAATGCTTTATTAATTAGCTTATTTTCCAGACTGTTTTGAAATTAGGTAATATTCTTTTAATGTTTTTGTGTTATAATATAAGTTATTTATGGAGAATGTCTTTAACTCTTAAATTGCTAATGAGCCTGGGACCCTTTGCCTCAGCTTTTCAAATTACTTTTATATTAGGCTATTCTATTTGTCTCTTGTACTATTGTTTTTATTCGATTTTAATTCTGTTTATGTATGGTTAAGGTTTCTTTTTGGGGCAATAAATGTATTCTTATTCTTATTCTTATTCTTATTCTTATTCTAATAATCGTATACCTACTAAAAGTCAATTATAAGCATGATGCCACATACATATGTGATTGGGGTAAAAAATGTTATCGAATGTTCGTCGCATGTTCAGCTGCTCTGTACAGGTAGTATTTTGGTGATTGATTCTTGTGAAATTTTGTGAGTAGGTTCGATAATTATATGTATTCAATCTTAGTATGTCCAGCGATTCCAGCGACTCTAAAATCATTATGAGTGGGGTATTTTTTTAAATTTAAATCTGAACTTCACAAGCTACTATGTATGCGTAGTTTTTATAGTGTTAATGGGTTCTTTAGCTATAAGTTTTAATCCTAAGATTAAATGTATAATATATTGCCTCCCAGAAAGCGAACTTACGCAAAACTAGTGAATTGTTAGATTAAATCCACACACACCAAAAAAAAAACCACATATATATCTGATGGTTGAATGTAACGTGTAAGTGCATGCATTGTGTGTTACTTGTATTGTATGTTCTTGTGAATATATTCATTCATTCATTCATTCATTCATATAGTTTTGATGGTAAGGGAGCTCGCGAGGGACACAGAGTCAGAGTCACACAGCTGAGTTAGTTAAAAAATAATCCAAATTTCAAATCGATTAATATAGTTCTTATTATATTGATATGACGGACAGACAGACAGAGTTGCACCATAATCGTGCCTTTTGTACCTTTTGGTATCGAAACGTAAAAAAACGGTTAACCTTAAAACATATTTCTATGGCACCAGTCACTCAGAATTGACTTGGAGTCTCTCGCGTCAAATATCTCGGAATATCGAGCATTTTGAGCGAAAACATTTTTAAAATTATCCCATCTTTGCCTACGTTGCGAATCGAAATAGGGAATGCCGAGGGTTGCTATTGGATTAAGGCCCAAATCCATTGATAGAAATAATTGACCTACTTTCAAACGGTCTGTGCGCTTGTAAAGGCTTCACTGGGAAGGTACGGATTACGGGCGGAAAGTAATGGTGTAATCTGCAATTTTGTTCTTAAGGGATGTTTCAATCTGTATAGGAGAGCAGATGTCAACGGTTGATTAGATTCTCTTATATATGTATACAAATCTTCACCATGGAGATATCCATAGCTCTGAATCAGGCTCTACCTAGAGAGATTTGCTGTGATGACGTAGGGGTCCGGGTGGCCTAGTGGTAAGAGCGACGGTCCGGTAAACCAGAGGCACTAGGTCGATTTCTATGTCGATCGATACTTTGTATGTATGTAAAATTCTTTATTGTACATGAGTAGATTATAACAAAACAAAAATTATTTTCGAACCGTGAGATCTTCGAGAAGACAAGTACGGTTGCCAGTTATGTTGCACTTTTAGCACCACGTGTTGAAGTGCCTTCCAAATCACGGTAGCGCTCAGTTAGTAACCATTTTAGACTACAGTATGGGGTTCTTCAAGAAAGGAGTGTATAAATTCGAGGGTCTGCAACGCGCATGTGACACCCCTAGGAGTTGCAGGCGTCCATAGGCTGCGGTGACCGCTTACCATCAGGTGGGCCGTACGCTTATTTGCCACCAACGTGGTATAAAAAAAAAAAAAAAAAAAAAAAAAAACACCAGAATTACGGTAGCATGGTAGTTCAAGCAGGCGGCGGTCAAGTGGCGGTCGTGGGTTCGAATCCGGGCTCGAGCCAATGAGTTTTTTGAAACTTATGTACGTATTATTTAGCATTTACCCTTACTTTAAAGGTGAAACAAAATCATCGTGAGGAAACCAGGATATATCTGCGAATGAAAAGGGGGGAGGAAAATTGTACGGGAGAGCAGTAATTAAGCCTGCGCCTGCGCCTTTGACGACCACTTTGGCTTAGTTAATAGTGACCCTGCCTGCGAAGCCCGAAGTCCCGGATTCGAATCCCGGTCAGGGTATAATGGGCATGAATATTTGCTCCTGTATTTTGGATGTTATCTATGTATTTAAAAATTTATTTATCTATATAAGTATGTGTATCGTCGCCTGGTACCCATAGTACAAGCTATACTTAGTTTGGGACTAGGTCAATTTGTGTTATATTGTCCCCCAATTTTCATTTATATATTTTATTTATTAAAACAATATACCAATTACAATTATTTCTCAAAGGCAATAACGAGTTCTACAGAAACGAAGTCGCAGGCAAAAGCTAGTTAAAAATAAATATAACTTCTTTACTCATAATCGTTTTGTCGACCCAATGCCTCCGACTTCCCTATGTAATGAACAAACATGATTATGCCGACATTTCGGACCCGTATGTAAACTGCAAGCTATCTGTGCGCCCATTGGAAACCTATTCACGTAGGGAAATCGTACTGACTCTGTACATTTTATTTTTAAACAATAACGGTGGAAAACATATCCGTTCCTGGATTTTCATTAGGGTTCCGTACCCAAAGGGTAAAACGGAACCTTATTACTAAGAGTCCCCTTCGTTCGTCCGTCTGTCTGTCCGTCTATCACCAGGATGTATCTCATGATAGCTAGACAGTTGAAAATTTCACAGATGATGTATTTCAGAAATACTAAGTTAGAAAGCGGCCGACACGTACTTGGCCGCTTTTTAATTATTACTTACTATATTAAATTGTGACTTGTTTACAGAATCGCAACTCAATGCCGCGGACTTCCGTAGGTATGTAATGTTCGAACATGATCATACCGTTCCGTATACAGATTCGCTGCTGTCCTGTGTAGGTACCCATCGGAAACCCAGTCGCGTATGGAAATTATACAGAATCGGTACAAATAGGCAGTTACTAAAAAGCTGAAGTTTGCTTCATCATTTAGCAATACGTATTGTCTTCGCTCCTCCCATTCGATTTTAGTTTCATTTGTATTTCGTCCAAACTGATATTCGTCGTTGATTCTTTATTCGTCTAGTTCAGTATCCGCCATTATCTTTTTATTAATTTGTCTCTTTCTATATAAGTTTTATTCTAGTTCTGTTGTGTACAATACATTAGTCATGTTTAAAATATCCCAAAGAGCAATATTAAAACATTTGCCAAAATTGGCCGCCTGCTGACATAAAAACCTACAACGGCAATTGTGTAAAAAGCAAGAAAATGCAAGTAAATAAAAAGAACCAAGCTCTGACAACCCTGCTGACATCGCTAGCTGCCATTTACTGTCACCAGCGACAGTCCTGGAGAACTGTCAATTACACTACCATCCCATTCACTCGCAAATAAACCTTATTCGTTAAGGAATAGGGTTGAAATACAAGTTTTCGTGGAGAAGTGGAATAAAACAAAATTGGTTCGATTCAATTTTTATCGACAGGTGTGTTTGTGACGTTGGAAACATGACGTAATTGTTATGTAATAGTAGTGTTACTTCATAAAATGCAACGTTCTTTAGATTTCGGCCAATTTAACACAGATAACTGTTTTTTTTAATATGTCATAAATTATTTATCAAATAGCGCAGTTTGTGAAACATTTATTTTTCCGTTTGTTGCTTTACCAATTAATGTGTTTATCATATAAAGTAACAAAATTTCATTATATTTGTCTTGTAAAAGTGCCCTTGTGGCCTATTTGCAGAATAAATTTTTGATTTAGATTTTTTTGAACAAGTTATGTTTCATATAAGAAAAAAACGTATAACCTTTCGTTAGAGTGCATAATAGCTATTTACGATACAAGGGTTGTAAAATAAAGAAAGGCCGATATCACAGATGTTTGAGGCCCGAGCCGCAGGCGAGGGTCATAAATATGTGAGAGAGGGCTTTCTGTTTTACGACCTGTGTTTTGTACACAATTTTACGTCATCAATTGGCCAAAAATTCGGTTTACCGGACGCGCAGCGTGCGGTAAAGCCCACTTTTTGGCAAGGTGTGGTGTAAAAGTATATTTTACATACGTTACCATTACCAATGGGCGTAAACAGGTTTTAAAACGACATCTTTAACCCAAACGAAAGTCACGCAAATCCAAATAAACTATGGTGCAGGACAGGTAAATTCAGTTTCACTTCATAAATTTGTATTAAATGAAACTCAAAGCCCAGTTATGAAACTCACCCGCTTCGTCCATTGCGAGTTAAACTCTATTATATAACCAGCCATAACAATAAGCCATCATTTTCGTAATTAGACACCGCTGCTCTGCTAGCAACAGATGTGTCTAGCGAAGGGTTAAATTTGAATAAAATCCTCAGACAAAAAACAACTCTAAATGCTTTAGCTTAAGTCCAAAATAAATTGAATGACATCGGGTTTCCAGGGCGCCTTAAAAACAAGCGAATAGCGACGTTTTGCAGCCACCCTAAGTTTGAATTTCAAATGATTTAAAAATGGATAGTTGAAGCTGATTTCAACAAATAATTTTGAGAGGTGAGCCACGTCGATAAGGTTGAGTTTTGAATGGGGGGAGTTAAGTCGTTGGATATATGAGTGTATCTTTAGGGAGGTTATCAGAACTTGGACCGGCATTCAATCGGATATTTCCGGAGACGCTTTTGTCCGTCCGCCATTGGAGTTTTAAAAAAGTAAACACGGCTTTGTCCCTTGCGCAAGCTGAAAAAACGAAATTTAAATGGTAAATACGCGTTTAAAGGCCGTGGTCTCGTATAACCATCTAAGTTATAATTTTAAAGCCTATTCATAAATGTCTGTTAAATCTTATATCGTTTGTTAAAATAAAGTTCGAATTAGTTTATATTTAAGTATCTGGCATATTATGTATATTATAACGAACAAAGGCCTTCATACTTGACGACTGAACTGAATCTGTTTGGGATCAAATAAATAAATAAAAATATATTAATTCAGAAAACCCGTTTAATATTTTGTTAATAACAAGCCACTTCTATGATAAGCATTTGAGACTCAATGATACCCAATAGGACCGATGGCTGTTGGAGAGAGATATCTTTGTAAGTTACAAATGTTGACGTGCTAAAGAGAATAAAGAAGAAAACGGAAGTATTATTTCCAATAAAAAGAAGAAAAATAGCATATTTCGGCCATCTATACAGAAACAATAAGTATAACATTTTGAGGTTAATATTAGAAGGAAAAATCGAGGGAAAGAGGAAGGGGTAGAAGAAGGACCAATTGCCTTGACAATATTAAAAAGTGGACAAATATATAGGACGCAGCCACACGGGCGAAAATGGCTAAAAATAGACAAGGAATGGCAGCGGTGGTCGCCGACGTCCGCTAGGACAGGGCAACGAAAGAAGGGAGTCTATTTAATCTATATTTTCCCTACAGTGAAAGTAGTGAAACATCACTAGAAAGGATTAAGTCCTTATTCACCTAAGTGCTTTTTTTTATGCCAGGAGGCAAACGAGCAGACGAATCGCCTGATGGTAAGCGATTAGCGCCGCCCATGGACACTCGCTACACCAGAGGGGTTGTAAGTGCGTTGCCGGCCTTTAATATGGGAGTACGCTCTTTTCTTAAAGGTTTAAAGGTCGTATCGGTCCGGAAATACCGCAGGCGACAAATCAATAAAAAATATATTTTTTGGTAAATCTGGTCACTAGGCGCGGTCTAGTTACATTACAATACATTTAATGCACACCTCGAAAAAGACACAATACAGAACATACAACTTAAGGTAGAGGTAAACAACAGGCGGTCTTATCGCCAAAAAGCGATCTCATCCAGACAACCGATTTGGATAGCGGAGATAACTCAACAATTTGAGTAGGTAGGTGGACAACCTAAATATGGAGTTACCTGGTTGATATCACAAATATTTGTATACTTATTTCAAGGTATGCTTGTACCTATTTACTTATTAACTACTAACTAAATAATTATACAGGCTTGTTAAAAATCCAAGTAAGCAATATATGCACAATACTGGGTTACGCAAAAACCAGACATTATGAATATCTTACATACCACAAAAAACAAGCCAAGGACATACATACCAAAGTACGCTGTAAAACTTTTAAGTCACTTGAACTAGTATCTTGCAATATACAAAATGAATGAGCAACTTGAAGAATCTCAATAATAGTAAGTACTAATTACAATCAGCATGAGAATTGGTTCATACTATTATACAAGAATAATTCTTATTGCCTTATAATAAAGACTTTTAACCTACCTTTTTACCGTAGCCATTTATGACACTGGTGAGAATGTGGTCTACCACTTTCGGACTTTATTTCTTTTAACATTAGGTTTAATTTGATCACTTTAAAAAAAACAGTTCGGTTGATATGAATTGTGCTTTGTGTACACTGACCCAGCTATTATCAAAGGGAACCATTACACCGTTAAGTAACACGTTTGATTTAATTTTAATGTTTACTCGGTCCAACGCGCTCGTTTGACGCGCAAAATGCAAATCACAGATCAATGACTATGTATTGGTGAAGATAAATCAGAGATAGAGAAATTAGTGAGTCAAAACAGAACAACATCGAGACGTGCACAGAGTAGATAAACAGATTGTGGTTCAAAGAAATTCGTAGAAGCAAAAATAACTTTAAGGGCTGCCACAATAGATCAATCTCGAGGCGGCATAGAAAGGCCCAAAATAAACCAATTATAACTTGAAATAATACGAATTCTTTGCGAAATTGTATGTTTTTATTTTCGGGGAGAACAACTGGGATTCGTTCCCTTAAAAATTCATCATCATCATCATCATGTCAGCCGAAAGACGTCCACTGCTGGACATAGGCCTCCCCCAAAGACTTCCACAATGACCGGTCCTGCGCCACCCGCATCCAGCAGACACCAGCGACCTTTACCAGGTCATCGGTCCACCGTGTGGGGGGCCTGTCCACGCTACGCCTTCCGGTACGTGGTCGCCACTCGAGAACCGCCTCAACGGCCATCGGTTCTACGTGCAATGTGCCCCGCCCACTGCCACTTAAGTTTAGCGATTCGGAGGGCTATATCGGTCCCTGTGGTTCTGCTGCGGATGGCCTCATTCCTGATTCGATCACGCAGAGAAACTCCTAACATAGCTCTCTCCATTGCTCTTTAGGTGACTTTGAGCCTTCTTATGAGTCCCATAGTAAGCGACCACGTTTCAGTAATATATGTCATCACTGGACCCGGGTATGTCCTAAAACTACGACCAAGACCACCGGGGGATGGGCAGCAGCATCCCTGGAGTGCGGTGGAGATACTGCGATCGCCAACCCGCATGCCAAGCGTGGCGATTATGGCATATACCCCCCGTGAATATGGGGGAGGCCTATGTCCAGCAGTGGACGTTCTTTGGCTGATATGGTGGTGGTGGTAATGGTGGTGGTGGTCATCACTGGCAACACACACTTGTCAAAGACTTTCGTCTTGAGACTCTGCGGAATATTGGACGAAAAGATGTGCCGTAGTGCTTAAAAATTACTTATCATGAAAAGTTGTTAACAGAAAAAGAAATGCATGAAATAATTTTAATCTAATTCATTTAAATTTAGATATATCTTATTATGTTGGGTATTGCGAAAAGTGTAACAAACTGGCAACCCATTATTGCACTTTTAGCACCACCCAGAAAACAGAGGCCCTACTCCGAACATCGAAAATCGAACTTCGTGTCCTGCCGTTCCTTTCACTCTCGTGTTATATGACGGAAAGGGACGGCACGATACGAAGTTCGATTTTTGAAATTCGGAGTAGGCCCTCAGTAGTCTTCTCGAAGATCGCACTGTTCGAAATTATTGCCATACGATATATACATTTTAATTTATTTGATTCTCGCCTATATTTACTTGTACCAATAGAACTAGTATAAAAAACCGGCCAAGAGCGTGTCGGGCCACGCTCAGTGTAGGGTTCCGTAGTTTTCCGTCCGTCACATTAAGTTGACATATTAAGTACAGAAACACAAAACCTTTGAAAGCACGTCATTTCATTGTGATTTTGTAGAAATGACAGGTACAATAAACACCTGTATATACGGTTAAATTACAAACTTAGTTCAGAAATTATTTTTGTAATTTTTTCAAAAACTATTCAACCTATCAAGTTCAAAATAATTTTCCTACAAAGTTTTTAAAAAGTTCTACTTTTGAGATTTTTTTCATATTTTTGAAACTTATGGTTCAAAAGGTAGAGGGGGGGGACACATTTTTTTTTACTTCTGGAGCGATTATTTCCGAAAATATTCACATTATCAAAAAATGATTTTAGTAAACCCCTATTTATTTTTAAATACCTATCTAACAATATATCACACGTTAGGGTTTAAATGAAAAAAAAAATCACTCCCCACTTTACGTATAGGGGAGGTACCCTAATAAAATATTTTTTTCCACTTTTTATTTTACCACTTTGTCGGCGTAATTGATATACATATTAGTACGAAATTTCAGCTTTCTAGTGCTAACGGTCACTGAGATTATCCGCGGACGGACGGACAGACGGACGGACAGACATGGCGAAACTATAAGGGTTCCTAGTTGACTACGGAACCCTAAAAAGGGCAGTATAGCAGGCATGTTTGAACTAGTCAAGTTGCAGCGAGCGCTGTCATTTCGAGGGCCCTCCCTTTCTACCCATTCCGAGGGTATCTATTGCACTAATGAACAGTGAGTTGTTTGAAATGCAAGTCAATGCTTTACTTAGAACTATACAGTGCTATTTTGTAGAAACGACATGTAACCTGAGTAAACAAAAATTCATTTTCACATTGAAATTATTTTTTCTCAAACATGCAATGAAATATTGATGTTATGTTCCTTATAGGCCCTAATAGGCTGCGAAGTATGACGTTTCAGGTGCGGCTAGGACTAGAGGTCGTTAATGGAATTTCATACAAATCTTACAGGCCTAGGCCGGCAAAGTCCTCTTTTTTAATTTCTTTCCACATAAATTTGTGGCACAGGCATCATGACATTTTGCCTCTGTGCGTTTTAAAAATAAAACTGTTTTTTTTTGTTGTTTATTTCAGTGCATGTTTGAGAAAAGCACTATACATACCTCGGCGGGAAATATGGGGTTGCCCGCCTTAGAACTATGTCTTCGGCCGGCAACCCCTTTCGTCCCGGCCTCTGTAGTAATGTACTATTACTTCAAATAATAAAGCCACTATCAAGCGAGATGCGATGGGTAATAAAATACTAGTGTCTTCACAAATTCTTGGGATTAAGTAGGTAGTGGACCCGAGATCTTTCTGGACGCAACTGTACTGTTTAGTTTAGTACTGGTGTAGTCTCGCACCACTGATGAACGCTTCGATCAGTATGTTAGGGATTATTCCAAATTATTTAAAACATGTGCACAAAACCAAAGCAATAAAATTATAAAATAAAGTCTTCAGATAATAAATCCAAGACAGTCTGGAAAATTATTATTGGTAAACGGGACTTAATCGCGTACAAAAATTAATCACCTGAGGTGTGCCCGACGTTTCGAATGTATCGCAACATCCGTGGTCACGAGCTGACTGGCTTCAGCGGGTATCAACATCTAGCCGCACGGGTTTTCCGTACTACCCGCACTTGGTCTTTATTATTCACACTTACACAAGGGTTGTCACTCGCCCGACACACAACACTAACAACATCCGTTAATATAATGGAAGAAGTATTTTGACGCTTGCACTTGCTAACCACCACCAATAATAATAATACTGTAATAATGTGTAAAAATCGTGCAAGTTTAAATCAATATAGTCTGGAAAATAACAAATACAGTAACTCGGCACAGAAATAATAAAAAGTTCACAATTTCTTTGAAAATAGAAGATAATTTAATAACTGATGCTGTACAAATCAGCAGCATTCCTAGAGTGCGGTGGAGATACTGCGATCGCCAACCCGCATGCCAAGCGTGGCGATTATGGCATTTACCCCCCATGAAATTGGGGGAGGCCTATGTCCAGCAGTGGACGTCCTAGGGCTGATATGGTGGTGGTGGTGGCTGTACAAATAGCCGATAAATTTAATAATTAACCTTCCAAAATTCCTATAGTCTTCTTATATATGGCATCGTCTACCACAATAGCTGAATCCTTTCTAAATGAGAACTTAATTAGAGTCACTAATTAAAAAAATCATTAAATTTCTCCTCTAGATGTACTGAAACTATAAATATTTTTTAAGAAAAAAAACCGACTTCATAGGGCTGGTGAAAGATCATTATACCTAGATATGATATAGAGGTGCACGCTTAGATTCCATACAATGAAATCAAAATGGCTATAAGTATGTTTATAATGGCAGAAGACCAAGTACCTTCAATACCTCATGGAATCCTCCATCAGAACTCAAGCTTGACTAAAATATGTCTTGAAAACCTAGCTTGCTTGACAAACATAACGAAGAGAACAAATCGCCAAACTCCAACTATGCGTATTTGAAGAGTTCTGTTCTGATCTTCATCAGCAGTTTCACTTCATCAAATTTCGCTTATTTAAATGTAAATACTAAAATTACTATATTTATTTATTTATTTATTTAAACTTTATTGCACAATACAAGAAATATGTACAAATGGCGGACTTAATGCCATAAGGCATTCTCTACCAGTCAACCATTGGGCTAAACAGAGTTTGAGGAGTTCCCTGGATTCTTCATGGATCCCATCTTCAGAACTCGAGCTAAACAAATAAATAAATAAATAAATAATAAAAAATAAGCAACAGAAACTATGGTCGGACCTAGATATGCCGGATCCCATTGTGTATACAAAGTTTCATGTTATTCTAGCCTGGCGTTTTAAAATGAGAGCATAAATACGTTTGTATGGAGAACCGAGCGTACTGCGCACTCTTAAATATAAAATTATAGTGTCAGCTACCACAAAACTACAATGCCCTTCCGTCGCAAAACAATTTGCGAATATGATGTTTTGCGACGGAAGGAATGCTACAGTAGAAAACCTATTTTCGCGATAGATTATCTGTGCAGGACGTTATCACTGCCAAACATCCCTATCCATGATGTAAGTTGATTTTATCGTTATTGTTCGTTAACCTTATAATATGCTTTTGAAATAAGTGTTCTTTTTACTACAGATTTAAATTTTAAATTGCTAAGTTCAGTAATGTGTTTAGGAATTTTATTGTAGAACTTGATACAATTTCCCAAGAACGACTTTTCGCCTTTACTATAAAAAAAACTACTCTTTTATATTTCCTATCACTACATGATTACTTTTTACCTAAACAAGACTAGATCCACTTCTGTCATGCTTTCCATCCATCCATTTCTGCTAAAAAAAATAGACAATTCATAACACTCTCGTCGTTAACTACAAATATATTGCAATTACTACTAAAACCTACTCGTCCGTCTGTTTAAAATTTGAAGCTATATCAAAAATACACGCTGTAGGAGTATATGCGATACTTTCTAGTAACAGAATTATAGGAAGAGGCTTTATTTTTGTGTCTAGGTAATCTTCTTATGCATTTCTCAAAAAAATCCGTCATTCAGAATTAGTCACTGTGCGACAAGCGTCATCTTTCGGATGATAGGGATGTTAAATGATACTCACTCTCACTTTCGAGGCAAAGTTGTGAGAAGTAACCTCACGGCTTTTCTCAGGTCGAACCGAGTAGTTTTTTGCGTTTATGTAAACCCTTTCCCGCAATACGCATGTATTTTTATTTAATTTGAACCTTAACAAGACGCCCTAAAATGATATCTGCCATATATGGCTTCGTATGCAGTAACGTTGTAAAATATCTATAAAATGGCGAAAATAAGTTGAAGCTTGTTATTTTTCTGGTACTTTCGTTTTTGGTAATGTCATGCTCGAACCAAAGGTCCCCAAAATTCTTGCGGCATTGCCTCGCTGAACAGCGATTGAGACTTGTTGAACGAGCTATGACCCAGAGTGGGGGTTAGGGCCCCTCTCCCTCAAATGTCTGCCTAACTCCTTAGAAAGTCCGAGAGCCTCACTGCCCCAGGGCCCAGTTGTCTCCACAGCAACCAGAACGAAACCATAAGTTGGTTAAAAGGCAGAGTACTTGGTGTGTTTGAACTTAGCGGCATTTTTAGCCGCCGAACCAGCTAATTTAATAAAATATCTTATATGGGACGCTGCAAATGAAATAATAATAGGTAATAAAATGGGTCACTCAACTTCCAGGTCAAATATCGTCGACATGTTGTATAAAGGAGTTATTTTAGCACCATCTTGCGGATGATTGTGTAAACTCACCTCAAAGACCTCTCTTGTTGCGGAGAAAGGCAACACGGCCACGCCCACCAGTAGATCAGCGACTGCCAGCGACACGATGAACAGGTTTGTGACACTGCGCAGCTTTGAGGAGCACAGAACAGCCGCGATCACCAAGCAGTTGCCTGGAACAAGCGAAGTTATTATCATCACCGTCATTATGATCACTATTTTGTAGTATACTGGGTGATTTCGGGGTCGTGATCCCTAACGAGAAATTGTGATCACGAAGGAGGTTTAGTATGACCATCTACAAGATGGTGATACTGAACAACTTTTCACATGTGACCAAACACGTAATCGCAAATAAAATCCGCAATCCCATAGTAAAACTCCAGGGTTCATCAGCCTAAAAGTACGGGACCATCACGGAACTTTTTTCTCGATTTTCATATTGGTGTTATGGGAAAATTGTTCTGTATGATCATCTACATCACAGTTTCTCAATCGGGATATCGACCCTGAAATCGCCCAGTATGTATACGCATGTAAGCACTTTATGTACACAATTACAGGTTAAAAATATAGTCCTCCTCGCCGTACCCAACGACAGCGACTCCTTCAACTGTCGCTGTTTGGGAATATGGAACGCCCTGACGTGACTCGCAAATCCAAACTTGGTTTTGAAGATGCGGTCACACGGTATACAATGAAGCTGGCCAGCTAAGTTGTAGGTATACGAGCAAGCGACCATAAGCTACGGTGGTCCATAGTGAAAAAATCCTCTATGACTATAAAATTCATAAGCAGTATCAAAAAATTTACCATAGTCACAGTTAATGTTGGAGTGGAAAGCGAAAATAAAATGGCATAGGCAAATAATTCATCCGAAGATGAAAAGCTATTATAAATTCTTCAACGCGTATAAATTCATTATGCACAGAATCGGGGAATATTGTCGCGAATCTGCTTTCTAGGTAATAGGGTTGGGATAGGATGGTAAGAAAGAGAAAAATAGAAGTTTATTTTTGCTCTACAAAATTTTAAGAAAGTAATTTATTACATTTTTTGTGTTTTTTATGCAATGAGAACAAAGCATTTATTGAAGACGTTCTGCTATATAGGGTGAAATACCTTAATCTGATCCTCCTAGTTTATTTATTTAATTCTTGGGAGTAGGTAGTGGACCTCAGGCATGTACTGGAATAACGCTAGGATGATGAAGATTATTTTCATTAAGCCACGAGGCTGATATTTACATATACCTTACACATATGTACCTATATCAATATATTTTTTTTTTATAGTATGACGGTGGCAAACAAGCTTACGGCCTGCCTTATGGTAAGCAGACACCGTAGCCTATGGACACTTGCGACTCCAGAGGAATCACAAGTGCGTTGCTGACTCTTTATTGACTTGGGGATGCGCTGCGTTGAGAGCTTTAAAATCAATATAAAAAGAAATAAACACATTTTATTTAAGCGAGGATACAGTGTGGCTGTGCTGCATTTCAGAGTATAGGTATGTCAGGCATATAGCATTCGCTTTTCCGGGTCTACCCTTCAAATTGTGTAAACATTTGTTGGGAATACAAATGTTGTGTAATATCACCAATCCTGGAAGGATGATTGGGCGGAGGCGACTACCGGCCAACGCAGCATCTTTCCGGACCCTACTCAAAAGCCAAGGGTCTTCTCTTTGCAGAGGAAACACTGGTGTCGCCTCAATCGAATCCGCACAGGCCACGGCAGGTGCAACTTCTTAAAGTACAAGTGGGGATGGAACGAAAGCCCGTTATGCGACTGTAGCGTTGAAGACCATACGGTGCAGCATATTGTGGAGCGCTGCCCGAAACGGCGCTACCAGGGCGACCCGGAGGACCTCTATATGAATGTGACACCTGACGCTGTTGTCTGGCTGTGCAACCTGGATGTTGACTTGATTTAATCTCCTACATTTATATGCCATACGATTAAATAATAAATATCTCCGTTGATAACTTGCTGAGACGTCAGTTCTCACGCGAACATGACCAGAGCAAACCGGTTGAAACGTCCGTAATAAAGGCAAACTATTATATATCGCTGGCCGTGTAGACCCCCCACAAGGTGGACTGATGACCGATATGACTGGACTTATAGGTCACGGGGAGTCCGTTGGATGCGGGTGGCGCAGGACCTGTCATTGTGACACTCGTTAGGGGAAACCTATGTCCAGCAGTGGACTCCCTTTGGCTAATAATAATATGATGATGATAAATAAATTTGACGGCCTGTTTAGCCTAGTTGGTAGTGACACTACCTCCGAAGCTAGGGGTCCCGGGTTCGAATCCCGGCCTGGGCATTATTTGTGCATTTAGCACGGATATTTGTTCCTGGGTCTTGGATGTTTTATATGTTAAATACATATTAATATAAATAAATAATAAATAAATAACATTGGGGGACAATCTTACACAAATCGACCTAGTCCCAAACTAAGCAAAGCTTGTACTACGGGTACTAGACGACGATATACATACTTATATAGATAAATACATACTTAAATACATAGAAAACATCCAAGACCCAAGAACAAATATCCGTGAAAAATGCACAAATAAATGCCCTGGCCGGGATTCGAACCCGGGACCTCTAGCTTCGGAGGCAGAGTCACTACCAACTAGGCTAAACAGATCGTACATATATTTATCCATATAAGTATGTATATCGTCGACTAGTACCTATAATACAAGTACCTAGAATTAAGTACTTAATAATGTAGCAGCACTATCAAGACGCATGGCGTTGTGTTTTATCTTGGTTTTTCGCTCACTCATTTTTTGTATAAAAAACTACGCTATCAGTGAGGATCTGTTATTAGCTCACTGTCACTACTGCTTTAAGTTATTGTGTATTATCTAAGCTGATGATCTTCCTAAGTAAATAAATAAATAAAAACAAGCTTTGCTTAGTTTGGAACTAGGTCGATTTGTGTAAGATTGTCCCCCAATATATATATATATATATATATATATATATATATATATATATATCGAATCGAATATCAGGAACAAATGTTTCTGCTCACCATAGAAACAAATGCCCTTCCCAGGATTCGAACCCGGGACTTCTAGCTTCGGAGGGAGTGTCACGACCAACTAGGCTAAACAGGCCTACCAAATGAAGATGAAAAAATGACGTGATTGAAGATGACTACGTTGCACGTCACTAGTCACTAGGTGAAAGAGGGTGGATTTACGCGAAACTGCCAACCGTGTCGCAAATGTCGCGATGTTAAGCTTAACTGACACTTAACTGACATTTGTGCTTTACCTACCATACCTAACGTAGTTATGGTGGCCCATTCAAATCGGTCAGTATGGGAAAGTCTAAAACTATAAGACATACGAAGATTTGTTCTTAGGGACCATGTTACCGATTTTACAAGTAGAGAGGTACAAACAACCATAGAGACAATTTTACATGCCTGAACTTGTTGAATATTGTAACGGTGGTCACTTTGAACACCTACTATGATAAATTAAAGTATGTGAAAAAAAATGCATTTTATTCATTTTAGACATTATGTTTCTTAGAGACATTTAATGCTTAAGACCTACACAAACGATATCTGAATAGAAATAGTGTAAGTTTATTTTTTCAAAACAACCGGGTTCGATTCCCTAGCTGGGTACAGTGTTTTTTTTCAAATGTATGAATGCAGTTTTTCTTTTTATCAAAATCGGTGACATGGTTCCTAAGAACAAATCTTCGTATGTCTTATAGTTTCAGACTTTCCCATACTGACCGATTTGAATGGGCCATCCTGTATAATATAGTTACTGCTGAAAGATGCGGGAAAAGTGACATGTTTATGGAGTCGTAGCTTTACTATTGTAGACCCTAAACCGGGTTAAAATACTTAGTTTTTTTATAACAAAACCTTCTTTTTTCGACCGGACGACCTTTTTAGCCTAGTTGGTAGTGACGCTGCCTCCGAAGCTAGAGGTCCCGGGTTCGAAATTGTGCATTTGGCACGGATATTTGTTCCTGGGTATATAATTTAATTTAATTGTGCTGGTCCCTCAGCCTACGCCACCAACGTCATCGTGACGTCAATTATCTAGTCTCGTGCACTTAATAATACCACTGTTATCTGACTTGTCTTGGGTGCTACCCCCACTATCAGCTCTAGCTGTGGGGTGTGTGTTGTGGGCAGAAATTATCTGGGGACACAGCAGTGCCCCCACCAAGTCGAGCAAAACAAAAAGGCACGGACTTACGGCTTTTCTCGAAACCATTCAGGCCATTTTCAACATCCTGTAATTTTTTGCTGGGTAAAGAACCCTTAATTTTCAGTAACATATATGGCAAAATACGACTTAGATATATTCTCAATAACATTCAATTTAAATTTTTAGTTTAAGAACTATTGTTGTGACACTGCCTCCGAAGCTAGAGGTCCCGGGTTCGAATCCCGGACAGGGCATTATTTGTGCATTTGGCACGGATATTTGTTCCTGGGACATGGATGTTTTCTAGGTATTTAAGTATGTATTTATCTATATAAGTATCTATATCGTCGTCTAGTATCCATAGTACAAGCTTTGTTTAGTTTGGGACTAGGTCGATTTGTGTAAGATTTTCCCCCAATATTATTATTATTATTATATTTACTCTATATTTAGCATAACAAACACATACATCATCTAAGTAATCATTGGAAAATGTACGTAAGATTGCTTTTTTCCAAGTACATTTCTTAAGATCGGCTATTTCAAGTTTTCATTGTAAATTCATTTTACAGAGAGGTAGGGCATAGCGAAATGACATCTCGCTCGAATTTGGAGCAGCCCAACTGGGGAAGTACCTCCGCTTTACAGAAGATCGCAGCCATAATAGCACCACTACTTATTTTGTAGGTATGTGGTGTTGTGTTCCTGGCGGTGAGTAAGGTTGCCAGAGCTCCTTGAGGTTCTTTCGTTGTGTTGACGGCAGGGGACCTACGGTACTCACAACACTGCCTTAGGTTCGTGTAGGCCCGGAGTGTGGGTGCGGCGATCAGGGAGACCCGGTGAAACGGTTGTCCGCTGGCCGCCCGCAGGTTAGTTGGGTTCCCGAACCCAGGGGTCACTTAATCTCCACCCTGGGAGGCTGAACCGCCAGCCTCGCGAAAAGTCCTTGGTGTGGGAGTCGTGCCGGAGAAGGAGACCGGAGTGGACCCGGCTGCCACAACAGGGGGGGACCGGGGGCCCTTCCGTACGCCGTGCCCACAAACCGTATTACCTGCATCATCCTCTGCCAGGTTTCTACCGTGCTTTTGTCCCTACAGCCGTCATCACAGCGAATCCTCTTTTATACACTTCTTAAAATTATATGCCATGCCAAGTAAAAAAAGGAACAGGTTCTCAGCGGTACCATCCTCCACACACGTGGACTTTTGTAATATCCGGGGACTCCACTCAAATTTAGATGCGGTTCATCAGCATCTGAGTCTGCGCAACCGACCCTTTTATTCCTTACGGAGACACAGATATCCTGCCCGGCTGATACTTCATACCTTCTGTATCCCGGATACACGCTCGAACATAAGTTCTTGAGACGTGCCGGTGTATGTATGTATGCTCGGCAGGGTATCTGCTGTCGCCGCCTTCAGGCCTACGAAGAGATAGATCTGTCCGTGCTGTGGGTGCGCGTTGACTGCGGCGGCCACACCCGCGTCTACGCGTGCCTTTACAGGTCTCATAGCGGTGACATGGACACAACTCGGCTCTTCGAGCACTTGCAATTGACATCTGACAGAGTTCTCGAGCAGTATCCCTCCGCGGAGTTGGTGATCTTAGGAGATTTTAACGCCCACCATGTTGAGTGGCTCAGTTCTCGGTCCACTGACTACGCGGGTAGGTCTGCTCGCGAATTTTCTCTGGCCTATGGACTCTCGCAACTGGTACGTTCTCCTACGAGAATACCAGACGTCGAGGACCATACCAGCTCTCTCCTGGACCTTCTGCTGACCTCACGTCCGGACGGGTATTCCGTCTCAGTGAATGCACCACTCGGATCGTCCGATCACTGCCTCGTCCGGACAAAGGCACCATGTGTGAGGCCGGAACCGCCGCGACCAACTAGCCTACGGCGCATGTGGCAGTATAGGTCAGCAGACTGGGATGGACTGCGTGAATTTTACGCATCGTACCCATGGAGGCAGCTTTGCTTCACATCAGAAGATCCAGACCCCTGTGCAGACGCTGTCGCTGAGACGATCCTGGCGGGTATGGAATGTTTTATTCCCAACTCGCTGGTCGCTGCTGGAGCCAAAAAGCGACCTTGGTTTAACCGGCCCTGTAAGTATGCTACAGCATGTAAGCAAACCGCATACAGGGCTTGGACCAAGGCCAAAGCTAGTAACGATCCAAACGTTTCTGATGTGAAACGGAAGTTGAACGCTGCCTCGAGGTCTAGCAAGAGAGCTATTGCCAGAGCTAAATTCAATTTCATCGGCAGAATTGGCGAGAAACTTTCTGGATATCCCTCCGGAAGTCGCGCCTTTTGGTCGCTCGCCAAAGCTGCCGAGGGAAACTTCTGTCAGTCGTCCTTACCACCACTGCGAACTACAGCTGGAGATCAGGCCCACAGTGCAAAAGAGAAAGCCGATCTATTGGGTAGCCTCTTTGCCTCGAACTCCACTTTGGACGACGACGGCAGCGCCGTACCTCCCACTATCCCTCGATGTGGGTATTCCATGCCGGAAATTAACTTTTCACAGAGGGATGTCCGGAGGGAGCTGCTGTCCCTAAACGTCCACAAGTCGAGCGGGCCGGACAGCATACCAGCGGTGGTGCTCAAACGTTGTGCTCTTGAGTTGTGTCCCGTCCTAACGCGACTTTTCGCGCTCTCTTACCGCAAAAGCCAAGTTCCGTCTTCGTGGAAGACTACCCTCGTACACCCGGTGCCTAAAAAGGGCGATAGATCAGACCCATCGAATTACAGGCCTATTGCTATTACCTCCCTTCTCTCCAAGCTGATGGAGCGTGTCATCAACACAAAGCTCCTAAGATACCTAGAGGAGCACGATCTGATCAGCGACCGTCAGTACGGTTTTCGTCACGGTCGTTCGACTGGTGACCTCCTAGTGTATCTTACACACCGGTGGGCCTCAGCCATTGAGAGTCAGGGAGAGGCGTTAGCGGTCAGCTTAGACATAGCGAAGGCGTTCGATCGGGTCTGGCACCGAGGTCTTCTGTCGAAGCTACCATCGTACGGACTGCCCGAGGGTTTGTGCAGATGGATCGCCAGCTTTCTGTCCGGCAGACGCATAAAAGCCGTAGTAGACGGCAGTTGCTCCGAAAGCATGGACATTAACGCTGGCGTCCCACAAGGTTCCGTGCTATCCCCGACGCTGTTTTTGCTGCATATAAATGACATGCTGTCTATTGATAGCATCCATTGTTATGCGGATGACAGCACCGGGGACGCTTACTATACGGGCCGTGCCAACATTCCTAGTGCCTCTGTGTTAGAGAGTCGCGAACAACTTGTGTCCGAAATCGAGAGCACTCTGGTCAGAGTCTCTGAGTGGGGCCAGGATAATCTGGTCCAGTTCAACCCCACCAAGACACAAGTATGTGCGTTCACCGCTAAGAAAACCCCGTTCACTGTGGCCCCACAGTTCCAGGACACAACCCTCTCCATCTCAGAGAGTATTGGGATCCTTGGCGTCGACATTTCCAGCGACGTCCAATTTCGAAGCCACTTAGAAGGCAAGGCCAAGCTGGCATCCAAAAAGCTAGGTGTGCTCAATAGAGCGAAGCGGTACTTCACCCCGGGACAGAGACTTATATTATATAAGTCGCAAGTTCGTCCCCACATGGAGTATTGCTGTCACCTCTGGGCGGGAGCACCTGGATACCAGCTTGGGCCTTTTGACTCCCTTCAGAGACGTGCTGTGCGAATCGTGGACGATCCCAAACTCACGAGCGATATTGAACCTTTAAGTTTAAGGAGAAACTTTGCCTCCTTGTGCGTGTTCTATCGCTTGTACAATGGGTTGTGTTCCGAAGAACTATTCGATATGATGCCCACGGCCGCTTTCTATCATCGCACTGCTCGCCGTCGGCAGGGCATTCATCCTCACACCTTAGAACCTAAATGGTCGCGTACGGTACGGTTTCAGAGGAACTTCCTCCCTCGAACGCTCCGGTTGTGGAATGAGCTCCCTGCCGAGGTTTTCCCGAGGAACTACAGTATGGGATACTTCAAGAAAAGAGTGTATAAATTTTTAAAGGGTCGGCAACGCGCATGTGACACCCCTGGAGTTGCAGGCGTCCATAGGCTGCGGTGACCGCTTACCATCAGGCGGGCCGTACGCTTGTTTGCCACCGACGTGGTATAAAAAAAAAATATATATGTACAATCAGCAAAAAACGCATTTGAAAGGTTCAAGTTATAATAAAGACTTGAACTTTTCAAATTTATTTATTTATTTATTGAAGGAGTTTCAACAGCTTTTTAAACATGTTGACATTTTAAATGGAAATATGGAGCCAATTACAGAAACTCACCAATAGAAACAAGATATGAACTAAGGTTACACACTATGTTACAGTATCTTAAAATTAAAAATCAAAGGCTATAAGAGAACACAACAAGAGATGTCCATCGCTCACCGGACGCTCAGAAGAAACATAGATACCACTTGTATAAGGATGGCTTCTCGAGCACACATTTTATAGCTACGATGAATTTATGAAAATGGTGTGATTATTGATATTTAGATATTGTGCTGACTGAATAATAATTATTAGCTAAGTATATAGGCAGTAACTTATTATTGTAGATTTCTTTTTGCTAATTTCTAATTTATTAATGTTCTAGTAGGAAACCTTGACATGTAATATCGATAATTATGAATAAATGAATATGAATATATATTTGTATACTCAGCAACTATGTATAAAGTTAATCAAATGCGTAGCTACTTTTGATGCTGACTGTACAACTATCATGAAGTTTTCACATTACCAGTAGCAACCGTTTAGCTGGTAGGGTAGGGTAGGGGGGGGGGGGCACTGGTCTCATTTTATAGAAATCATAATTGACAGTTGATTTTTTTTATAATGGTTTTTAGGGTTAGAAGGGTAAAAATGGGAGCCTATTACTAAGACTTCGCTGTCCGTCCGTCCGTCTGTCACCGGGTAGTATCTCAAGAACCGTAATATGTTGCCGCTATAACAACAAATATTAAAAACCTGCCAAGTGCGAGTCGGACTCTTTTTTATAGATCACGCGGTACGGAACCCTTCGTGCGCGAGTCCGACTCGCACTTGGCCGGTATTTTTATTATACTGATGAAATTCACAAAAAAAACTCTAAAAAGTACTTGATCCACACTTTTGATGTATGATTATAATATGTTGTATTAATTATGTGTATGTGTGTGTCTATATGTATTTTATATAAATAAATAAATACAAAATAAATATTAGACGACAATTTTGTACACAAATCGAACTAGTCCCATAGTAAGCTCAACAAGGTTTGTGTTATGGGTATTAGACGACAATACGAGTATATTTAATAGATATATACTTAAATACATAGAAAACAACCAAATCTCACGAACAAATGTTTCTGCTCACCACAGTGCACAGAAACAAATGCCCTTACCGGGATTAGAACCAGGGACCTCTAGCTTCGGAGGTAGTGTCACTACCAACTAGGCTAAATAGGTAGGTGTATTGTGCAATACAAGAAATTAAATTAATATTTTTTTATAGTACCAGTCGCGGAATACGAAGACAATATTTTGTGCAAAAAAGTTTAAATATATGAGCTAAATAAACTTGAGAGGCTTCAAAATCTTTGCATCAGGTTCATATTTGGCTTGCGCAAGTATGACCACGTCTCCAGCTTTCGTTCTCAACTCAAGTGGCTTCCTATTCGTCTTCGTCGTGATTCGCATATCCTAGCTCTTCTGTATAGTGTACTATTCAACCCAACCACCCCTGCGTATCTCAAAGAGCGTTTTAAGTACCTCTCGTCCGTGAGATCTACTCAAAACAGACTTCTTGCTCCACCATCTTCTTCTTCAAAATTTTACAACAAATCTTTCACTTTTCAAGCTGTTCGGTTATGGAATGCTCTGCCGTTTGATATTAGATGTGCCAAGTCTCTGCCCATTTTCAAAAATCTCCTGAGACAACATTACTTGTCACTCTCTTAGCTTGTATTATCTTTGTAGCTATATATTTATGTAGTTATGTATGTATATATTTATGTAGTTATGTATGTATATATTTATGTAGTTATGTATGTATATATTTATGTAGTTATGTATGTATATATTTATGTAGTTATGTATATATATATATTTATTAATGTATTGTATTAATAGCTCTATATATTAGCCTAGATGTATGTGTCATTCTACCTCTCTTGCTTTATCTTAGCACTACCTGTTGTTATTTTTTCTTTTTGTTTTCATCTCCTGCTACCCAAAGGTTGTCTGGAAGAGATCGCTCTATAGCGATAAGACCGCCTGTTGTTACCTATTAGTTTTTAAGGATTATCTTGTAAGAATTTCTGTTTGTGGTGCAATAAAGAATATATTATTATTATTATTATTATATGAATAAATAAATACCGAAAATATCCTTTTAAAATAAAAATGCCGCAACGATTTTTAATCATAATTTGATGCTTCCTCAAAATCAGCGTTGACTGCCGCGCTATAATCTCATGGTGCCAAGATCCATTACCTGGAGGTCATAACTTTAGATCAAAATTTCTCCGAATTGCAAAAGATGTTTTTTTCTGGACACAAGTGGTTACAGCAGATACTTTAAATGAATATCCTATAATTTTTTTGCTCCTATTACAGGCCACACCTTGTATCTCGTAAGTAGATAAATAAATACTTAAATACATAGCAAACATCCAAGACTCATGAACAAATATTCGCGTTCATCACACAAATAATGCCCTGACCGGGATTCAAACCCGGGATCACCAGCTTCAGGCAGGGTACAAACTAGAATAAAGCGGTCATCAATCCCTTTGTAGTCGTTTCAAAATGTCTCGAACTGATCAAAACTTTCAAACTCTTTTTCAATACCCCTTTGTAATTTTACTTATCAAATCTTTGCAAACTTCGATTTGATAACTGAACTCACATATATTTCCATAGAAATAGAGCTATTTTCTGTACATCATCGCCCCCGCACAAGTTTTTATTGAATTACGGTAGCAGAGGGTCTATCGGATACAACGAATTTTCTGATATAAAATTTATATTTGTTGAGCGCGCTAGTATCGTGAAGACTACGGTAGATTGGAGGTTCAAGTATGCGGCTGCCAAAGGGAGATTGCAGGTTCGAATCTCAGCCCAAACCAGTTTTTCAAAACTATGGAATATCATGTATTTTTTTAATTAAAAATGGGATTGCTCTTGGCCAGCATCTAGCCAGGGGGCAAAGATGAGGCCGACGATGAAGCGAGCTCACCCAGAAGATGCCTATTCACTCGTGCCTTAAAAATTTCTAGGTTATATGAGCTGGGAAATACAGACGCCGGCAGAGTAAAACATTTTCTTCCAATTTGAGGCCGTTTTTTTAATACCACGCCAGTGGCAAACATGCGTAAGGCCCGCATGATGGTAAGCGGTCACCGCAGCCTATGGACGCCTGCAACTCCACGGGGTATCACATGCGCGTTGCCAACCCTTTAAAAATGTATTACACTCCTCTCTTGAAGAACCCCATACTGTACTCGGGAAAACCTCGGCAGGGAGTTCATTCCGTCATTCCTGACCTACATATACAAACTTTAATTTAATCGCTTAGTAAAATGACAGTGTATGATTAATTCCAATAAATAAAGTAATGCCTTTAAGAGAGATTTCCGCTTGCAAGCCGAACAATGCTATGGCGTAGAATACATAGCTTCGCTCGAATGGGTTAAGTCTTAAGTTATATTAGATGACCACTTAGTTGGTAGTAACCCTGCCTATGAAGCTGCAGGTCCCGGGTTTTATTTTTTTGATGTGCACACATATTTGTTCCTGAGTCTTGGATATTTTCTATGTATTGAAGTATGTATTGAAGTTTGTCGGCCTGTTTAGCCTAGTTGGTAGTGACACTGCCTCCGAAGCTTGAGGTCCCGGGTTCGAATCCCGGTAAGGGCATTTGTTTCTATGGTGAGCAGAAACATTTGTTCCTGAGACTTGGATGTTTTCTATGCATTTAAGTATATATCTATTAAATATATCGTCGTCTAGTACCCATAACACAAGCCTTATTGAGCTTACTATGGGACTAGTTCGATTTGTGTTAAAAAAAATTCCCTTTATATATATATTTTATTAGTTATCTATATGTACGAATATGTATATCGTCGCCTAGTACCCATTACAATACAAGCTTTGCTTAGTCTAAGACTAGGTCGATTTGTGTAAGATTGTCCCCCAATATTCATTAATTAATTTATTTATTATAATATCACTCTTAAATTTTGAAGAGTCGATCGCACACGAATATTGTTCGTTGGTTACTTTACGCACTACACAGTAAAAATAAATTTGTGCAGTCTAAAGAGAAGTTTAACACTTTGCCTACTAATGATTTCGTAGCGTGGCAAAAAACGTATGTAGAGATAAGCACCCAAGAGGAGTAAGTGTCTGGCACTGAGAGTGTTCGATCATGAGAATTGGAAAAGTAAAGTTGATACCAAACCAGTACGTTGACACACATAGACCACGAGAGTTACCAAAGTTGTAGAAGTTTTTGAGAATGGTAATTCTTTATTGTACCACCTGACTGATCCTGCGTTGTTAAGGGTGTCGTTTCAATGGATGAAGAATAATCCCCCTTAAGATTACTGGGATTTATCTTTCTTTCAAGAGTTTGTCAAGGGGCCCACAAAGTCTAAACGAATACTTAGAAATGATGCCTTATTTTCCTATTTATTATTGATAATTTTTTAGTAAAATAAAATATATATATTAGGGGGACATTTTTTCTCGTATGGTGAACAGACACCCTAGACTCTAGACGCTTTCCATTCACAAGCTGGATGTTAACTTTTTATTGACACATTATTATTAGGAGACGGAATTGAATAGCGTATCCGTATCAGGCCAAGACGTCCACTGCTGGACATAGGCCTCCCCCAATTTCATGGGGGGTAAATGCCATAATCGCCAAGCTTGGCATGCGGGTTGGCGATCGCAGTATCTCCACGTATAGTGAAATTAAAATTACTTCTTTGAGGTTACTCGATGTTTCGGATCTGTCACAACGGGGACAAAAAAAGTGTACATGAATAGTTGTGTTAAATGATAGAAATAAATGTAAATCCCCCACTCTTGGCACAGTGCAAACTATTAACCTCTGGAAACCTTAATCGCTACCAGGAATACATCACCACATATCTACTGAGTAAGTTATTGTGGTGGTGTCATTTAAAGTCAAAGTCAAAATTATTTATTCAAATTAGATTCGTACAGAACACTTTTTGAATATAATAATAGGTTCGGAAGTGCCTGCGAGCTCGAGGTTGTATTATCGATGCGATATAAGGAGAAGGTCGCCAGTAAGGCTGATTCGAATATGAGCAAGATGACAGTCCCCTGTGCCTTTCTAACCTACAGGTGAACTCATGTACTTATCTTACAACACAAAACAGTGTTAGTGAAAACACACCTTAAACCCGCTATTTTTCTAAAGTATTTCAGGCAGATGTCGGCGGCAGGCCTTCTCGAAATATTGAAAAAGTTTTGAATAAATAAAAAGTTCGCCAAGTCGGTCTTAGTCTGACAAGTGGCGATATGGCCAGGTGGTTTTGATTTGTGCTGGATTTACATTGGGCATTGAAAAAGAAAGTGCGGTAACGGAAATGTTTTCAGATTTAAAACATTATTTAAGAAAGGGACAACTTTGATTGTGGGAAGTACATTTTGAATAAAGTTTATTTTAACTTGATTCGATAGAGTTCTGATATTTTATCTCATATTATGTAACCACACGGTTACGAGCACCCTCTAGCCCCCTAGCAAGCTTGAGCAAACCTACACAGGTTTGGTTAAGAATATGTCAATTATGTCTCTGAATGTCGTAAAAGGCGACTAAATGGGTGACCCTCGGGGTCGCTCTATGTGACGAGGGCCACAGAACTTGTCCATGACAAATGAATGACATCCTAGAAAGAGCTCTAGTCAAAAGAAAACGTCCTAGAAAAAACGTAAGATGGCGGCTCACGAGGAGATTTTTGTTGACAAAATTACCACGTAACCCCGCTGTAAAGTTTGTATAACATCACCCTTACCAATCTCCATCCGAAACAGACACTGGCAGTTAGTAAATATGACTTTAGAATATTAATCGTCTCTTAATGGAGAAATAGCTGACGACTTCAGATAACGCGTGGCCGTATGGTAGACCAAGCAAGATGTCATTTGCATGCGAATAAAATTAATAGTTTTAAGGAGAGTAAAGTAGATCTGTATCTATTTAAAAGTATATCTTGAACCCCTTTTCTTGTGTCCCGCACAGTACCAGGGAAAAAAGTAGTACTCTGGTCTAAGTCGCCATCTTCTACATGTTCAAAAAACCACGGTAATGGCTTCGACAGCAGTGCTACGAAACCGTTGGTATTGCACTTGGTTACGATGTGTAAGCGTAGAGTGTAGCACAAGCTACAAACCGCGTAGCACATAAAGTCCGCCATGATTGCACTTTTGTGTTAAAGATGTATTATTTTGAGCCTTATCACATTCTTGCTCGCCTAGTACTACGGGATTCGGTTGTAGGCCATAGCCACGCATTCGCCGTATGCAGCACGTAGTTACGACAATTGGGTTCTCGGCGCTAAATATGTTAACCATTCACATTTTTATTAACTTTTGTGGTGTAGGTAAATATTGTGTACCCATATTTCCGTTGACAACTGGCTGAGACGTGAAACCCGTGTCAAAACGTTGGTAGTTATTTTCAATGAATTTAAGTATTTATAGCCATTTACTAATAAATATTAGAGGACAGTTTTTACACAACTCAAAGTAGTCCCATAGTAAGCTCAGTGAGGCTTGTGTTATGGGTACTAGACGGATGATGATGATGATGAGATCACGCCTATTATTCGCCGCTATTATTGTGACATAAGATTGAAAGTCGCAAGTATGACGCAAGTGTCGGACATTGGGACATTTACCTTACTGTTCGGCTACAGTTTTGAATAATGTATGAAGGATTAAATTCTCTATTGACTCCTTGGGCTTTGAAGTTAAACTTCTATCCAATTACGCGAAGAGAAACAACTTTAGACACTAAGTATCGCTTTGTGCAAATATACTTGAGCTAATATTGTCGCTCGAAGCAATATAAGTTGTATAATGATAAATAAGTTTTGAGCGTTGCCTAAGTTTAAGTTAATAATGTAGTCTTGTAGCGAGAGTTTTATGAAATTCTATTTTTTCTTTAATATTTCATGATTCGGTTATTCTTGTTTTGTATTTGTGTACGAAGGTTATTAAACTCATATCTATTATATAAATTGAATCGACAGACTTGATTATTTAATATTGTAATAATAAAACGAGCCATAAATACATTAACTAGTGGCTATGGGGGTTGAAAACGTAAAAATGTCACTACGGGGTCTACAGTTCAAAGAGCCATTAGCTTTAAAAAATGGTATTACTTGCTTTAATATGCGCCATGATACATATATATGTACATTGTACATATACTCACGCCCGTTTCCCATTGGGGTAGGTAGATACCAGAGAAAGCCAAAAACTACGGTCCTTACATACTTCTTTCGCTTCAAACACATCCATACATATTCTCATACATGCTCGTCGGTTGCGGGTACTTCTGACATGGCCTGTATTCAGTATCGTAGAAATATGATCAAGATACCATCGCCTTGGTCGCCCCCTTTCAACCCTTCCATTCATCTTCTGAACGTAAATCCTCTTAGTCAGTCTGCTTTCACACATCCTCTCAACATGCCAAAACCACCGAAGCATACCCTTTTCAATACTAGTCACTACGTCGTCATCTATTCTACATCTTTCTCTTGTAACACTATTTTTATTCCATCACACAAACGTAGTGCACACATGCTTCTTAATGCGCTCATTTTTAGCGCATTCAGTCTACTCTCATACTTTTTCTGCCATACCTAAGTCTCACTTCAATACATCAGTGTAGGGACCAGCAAGCAATGATACATGTCAGTTATAAACTTAAGTACAGTCAGATTTGTCACTGTAAGCCTAATTTTCTAAAGATTGCAGTGCAAGGGGAACAAGGATTCCGAGGAGGAGTTAAACAGCTTGGCTGTTCTCACGAGATAAGATGAAGCGAAGCCCTTTATTGATTTAGTTGTGCGATATGTGTATTTATCAGAGAGCCGAAGGGGCAGACGAATTATGGAGAGACCGCGAACCACTCGCGCTGTGAGATAACCCCTGGCCAGGTGGACCGAAGACCTAAAGTGGTGGAAAGCGATGGGATGCGAAGATTTGAGGACCGTAAAAAGCGCGAATTGGAGAAGGCCTATATTCAACAAGGTGGACTGATGACCTGGTAAGGGTTGCGGGAGTGGCTCTTTGGGGGAGGCCTATTTCCAGCAGTGAATGTTCTTCGGCTGATAAATGTGAATAGGCTATTACTGAACCAATGAACAACAGCCTTGTCATCGCTTTCCATTGGGTGATTATAAGGCCAATCGCTGGTCAATCAATCTTAAAAAAAAAGATGTTCAATTTTTTTTACTGCCTGAATTGGTAAGCAGACATCGTAGCCTATAGATTCTTACGATTCTAGAAGAATCACGTTACGTTACTGAAACACTTTATTGACCTTAGGATTCGTTGTGTTGACAGCTAGAGAGTAGAGACACAATTATCCAGATCTCTCACTCAACACAGTGCTACCTCATGATGATCAACAATGGACGATTGCGGGCTTATGATAGTGAAGATGATCTGTGCAGTCTCACCGACGTTAACGAGCCCAGCCGTGCGGCGGGGCAGCGTCAGGTCACAATAGGGCCGCAAACCAAGCCTCAAGTCGACAAAGGTTCGGTAACAAGTTTCGTGATTCTTCAGCCGAAACTGTCCAACGACAAAGGTTGTTGCTTACCATCAGACAGGCCGTAAGTATGTTTGCTATTGCCGTCGCTGTATATAAAAAGACGTGTCAGTATGCACTGGGCCACAGTTGCAGGAGAGTTAGGGAACAGCGTCATTTCGCTCATATTTGGACCACCACTTGCTCCTTAGGTACCTACGAGTATATGTGGTGTATTCCTGGTGGTGAGTAAGGTCGCCAGATCTCCTGAGGATGCGCTGTGTTGAGAGTCAGGAACCTGCATATGTCTTTTTTGTTCATTAGCTGTCAATACACCGAATCCTCAAGTTAATAAAGTGATTTACCATCATACAACGACGACCTGTTTAGCCTAGTTGGTAGTGACTCTGCCTCCGAAGCTAGAGGTCCCGGGTTCGGGGCCAGGGCATTTATTTGTGCATTTTTCATGGATATTTGTTCTTGGGTCTTGGATGTTTTCTATGTATTTAAGTATGTATTTATCTATATAAGTATGTATATCGTCGTCTAGTACCCATAGTACAAGCTTTGCTTAGTTTGGGACTAGGTCGATTTGTGTAAGATTGTCCCCCAATATTACTATTATTATTATTATATTACAAAATATGGGATCTGTCACTGTTAGCCAGGTATTTAATCAAGTTGTCGTAGAGCACCGTGGAATGGGCAGCACCATCCCTGGAGTGCGATGGAGTTACTGCGATCGCCAACCCGCAAGCCAAGCATGGCAATTACGGCATTTACCCCCTATTAAATTGGGGGAGGCCTAAGTCCAGCAGTGGACGTCCTTGGGCTGTAATGGTGGTGGTGGTAATAATTTTGTGTGTGTGATATGTGTAGTCTCACCTGCAATAACGAGCACGTCGATGAGCGCGAGCACAGCGAGGGACACTAGGCTCGTCGGCTCGTCCCATCGCACCTGTTCCAGCAATGCGGCGCACGCTGTCTCGTTCAGCGAGCGCATAGCGCATGGCGGGCGGCGGCGCGGGCGCAGCGTCAGGTCAGCATGGGGCCACTGTGAACAATAATAAATAAATAAATAAAATAAAACCTTTTATTATTCATTAAAACTGAAACAGGCTACTATCATTCTTTTATAATAATTTCATGCAAAAATTATTACAAAACAAATTGATCAAGTTCATATCATTGTTGTTAAAATAAATACTATTCATATACAATTTAAAATAATAATAATAATTAACGATTCCATAGATAATTCTTTTCTTTTCTACATTATAGGAAATAATATTAAAGTTTTGTCAAGCTTTAAGGACCCCTCTTAGGGTGAAGGCCTCCTCCAGTTACTTCCATGGGTCTCTTTTTTGTGCCTCTTGTTTTCTCTACTGGCGATTTTTCCGATAAAAAATCGCCTGTGAACAATAGCATTATATTAATGTTGATATAGGCATTGCAGTGCATCGAAGTAACGCAGCCAGCCTTGAAATGAAATGAAATAATTTATTATGCTCGATTTTAGGTACAGTAGGGTGACACAGGTACAATTAAAAGAATTACTAAAATCTATGTACCTTACAGGTAGGTATGCAAAATTCAGGAGATATCTTAAATCTAATTACTTTATTTACTTATAAGCTAGAAATTCCTTAATACTATAAAAATATTTTTCAGTAAGCCAATTCATTAAGGATTTTTTATTTTTTATTTTATAAAAGGTAAGTCTTTTTTGTATCAGACACTTTATTGTAAATCCCAATACACAACCTTCTTGGAACCATTCCCAGCAGCGGGGATTTAGGTGACATAGTTTACACTTTTTTTTAGTTCTTTAATATTAAGTTTATTTTTAAGTAATATTTGAAGTTTATTCGTACTGTATTTTTTATTAGTTGGTAGTATTTCATTTCAATAACGATCAAAATAAAGATGCATCTCAAATGTACAGACTTGATAAAAATAATCTTCTCCAAAAGTACCTTTCTTAGGGTTCCGTAGTAAACAAGGAACCCTTATAGTTTCGATATGTCCGTCTATCCGTCTGTCTGCGGCTCAGCTCAGAAACCGTTACTACTGGAAAGCTATATTTGTCAAAGGTATACATAAGAGTCACGCAAACAAAGAATTGCTAACAGGAAGAAACGCACTGCTAAATAAGCTATATGGGTCCGGAATCCGAGGGAACGTGCACAAATGGTTCGAATCATACCTAGAAAACCATAGACAATTTGAATTTTACAACGAAAATACGAATCAAGTCCAACATATAAACCCGTTATGTTGAGGGCTCAATACCACAGGGAAGTGTGTTTTCTTTTTGGTTTATATTAATGACTTGCCCAAAACTATTGATTCAACCTGTATAATGTTCGCGGATGACGTATCTATAATGTTTAACTGCATCGACAGCACTGACTGTAACTCACGCTTAGAAACGACACTCAAAAGCGTAGACGACTGGCTAGCAGATCATAACTTAGAAATAAACTACATAAAAACAAAAGTAATGCAATTTAAACCACATCAAAAAAACCCTCTGAGTATAAGCCTTATGACTAAATACGGAAAAATGGAGGAAGTCCAAAGTTTCCTGCTATTAGGTATTACTATAGACACTAGCCTAAACTGGAAAACCCATATATCAAACACAAGAACGAAATTGGCAAGATTCGTATACGCGCTCAGCATTTTAAAGATGAAAACCAACTATGAAACGGCCCTTTCAGCATACTACGCCTACGCATACGCCTGGCTCCGTTATGGAGTAATCTTGTGGGGAGCCAGCACGTACGTCCAAGACCTGTTCGTGATGCAGAAGAAGTGCGTGCGCATACTCACAAACATACAAAGCACAGAAAGTTGCCGACCACACTTTATAAATAAAGAACTCCTTACTCTTCCTTCCATCTACATACTGGAAGTTTGTATGTTTGTGAGAGAGCAAATGCACCTTTTCCGACAAATAAAAGATGCGCCAAATCGCAGGATGGCAACTCGGCACGAAAACAGGCTTGGCCTGCCAAAATCTAAATTGGTAATCCATAGAAATAGTCCATATGTGCGTTTTATAAATATATATAACAAGGCTCCTACAACCATTAAAACAACAGATAAGAATTACATATTTAAACATAAATTGAAAAATATTCTGACTACAAAAGCTTACTATACAATCGACGAATATCTAAAGGATAATTTAAATGAATAGTAAATCTAATATAATAATAATAATGTTGTATTGCAGGCTCAAAAAACTCACATAAGTCTTAAAACTAGCATACTAAATTGGAACTACATCACAGAAATTAACTTCAAAATTATTTCTGGTTCTCGTTCTGGTGCACGTACCTAATAATTCCTATGTCTGTATCGAACTTTTCTCACTTATTTTAATTATTACTATTATTATTATTTTTCACTTCAATTTATTTCATTGTAAATTGAGGACTAAAGCTTATTACAATAAGATTACTTAATTTCATCTCAGGATTGTGCCCTCGCAATAAACGGAATTCAATAAAAACAGCCTGTATAATAGTTTAGTAAATGACAAATCTGCAGAAGAGAGGTACACGACTATTGTTAGTAATACCAATTGTTTATTTTCGTAACGTGTTTCTTTAGTAAATGAAAATCCAATCTGTTAGATATTTAACATAGGTTAAGTTATGTTATTGCTACACCCTAGCAGGGTCCGTGTTGTACTTTATAACTGTGTAACACCTTGTAATGCCATGGTTGGCATTGAATAAATGAATATGAATTCTTTTAATACCACGTCAGCTGCAAATATGCGAACGGCCCGCCTGATGGTAAGCGTTCACGCAGCTTATGGACGCCTGCAACTCCGGGAGTGTCACATGCTAGTTGCCGAACCTTTCAAAATTTATACACACCTTTCTTGAAGAACCCCACACTCTAGTCCCTCGGCAAAACCTCATAGTAGGGAGCTCATTTTACAACCGGAGCGTCCGAGGGAGGAAACGACTCTGAAACCGTACCGTACGCGACCATTACTCGCATACGTTCTACGTTATGTGAGAAACCTTGCATAATTTAATTCAAATAATAATACACACGCTTAAACTTAAACTCTAAGGACTCTTAGGCTCAACGAGAAAACTGATAGCCCATAGTTACGTAAACTATCGAGTTACTTGCAACTCAGAACGGCCCTTACCCACAAACTTCTGAAGATAACCCTTGATAATGTCTTATATCACTCAACAATGCAGACTTTTACGTCTTTCTTAAATTGGGGGTAACATTGGGTAACAAAGTTCGCAGTAGCGTTTAAGCATATATGGTCATACTATTGTGGGTCGGAGGTGTAGGGGATAAGCGTCAGCGTTTTTTGAAGCGGGTACTGCGTTGTTGGCAGCTTATATGAGTTAGCTGTCCTACACTCAACGTTTTCAAGATTAGTTCCATTACTCAAATCTAGATGGCGCTAAAATCATTAAATTAAATGAAATATTAACTAACAACTTTTTGCTAACATTAGATTAAAGTATGTACTTTAATGTAATGTAATGCTAAAAGGTTAATAGCTAATATTGGAGGGCGCGGGCTGACCCTGCATAAGTGGGATAAGGGCAGGGAGATGATAATTGGCGCGCGCGGGCATGCAATGGAGCATGCGCCACATCCTAATGCCGCATCATGGACGATTCATACCAAACGCGCGGAATGGACGCGCACCCCCATACAGAATATAGAATTCGTATTTGAATGGGTCGCGAGCCACCGGTTGGCTGCCGCTGGCTCAGCCGCTGCTGTTTAGATACGAAGTCTAGCTTTTGTGTGGAGGGTTCAAATTCCTTTATTTCTGGTGTAGCATGTAGCGCGCTTCGACTCCGCTCGTTCGGTGTGAATCATCCATTATCGGGCAGTCCACCCGTTCAGCAAGGGAGCAGGGGCTGTTAGGGCATAATCGTGATGGTATCGGTGATTATATCAACCAAATACTAACAGCCTGACGCCTGGGTATCAAAATTTGCCAGAATAAATCATACTCTGTCAAATTGTCAAAAAGTCAAAACTTAATTGGGACCTATGTACTATGTGTAGGACGCTGTGTGTCAGGACGCTAAAGCATAATACTATTATGTATGGGTTTATTTTACTTTATTGTGACGAAAATAGGTAGGCAAAGTAAGAAGTATCCACTTAATATAATTAACGGTTGAATCCTCTGTACCACCCAATGATTTTTTATACAATGACGGTAGCAATAAAGCTTGTGGCCTGCCTGATGACAAGCTGACTCCGACACTTCTGCTATTTCTTTATTTACTTGACAAGTCGTTGTGTTACTCGTAACAGATACCACCACCGCCACCACCATATCAGCCAAAGGACGTCCACTGCTGGACATAGGCTTTCCCCAATTTCATGGGAGGTTAATGCCATAATGACCACGCTTGGCATGCGGGTTGGCGATCGCAGTGTCTCCACCGCACTCTAGGGATGCTGCTGCCCATCCCCCGGTGGTCTTGGTCGTAGGTTTAGGACATACAGTTAGATAAAATTCAAATGTCTTTATTGTAAGGGAATAATAGTTTTGGCTCCTTCATATGCTTATTGCTTAGCTATTTTTGATGCTGACAACAAGCAAGACATAAAGCGCGCGCTGTACTAGGGACAATAGTTGCGCGCTGTACTAGGGAGGTGAAACTAGCTCTCTTTATAGCATATTGCACTTCCCTATATACGTGCGGCTTATGGCCAAACTATACGCAGCGGGCTATTAGGGCCCTCCGGGTCCAATATAACAACGCGTTCCGGGTGCTGGTGGGGCTGCCCCGCTCCTGTAGCGCATCAGGGATATTTGCTGAAGCGCGCATAGATTGCTTTAATACGACTATGCGCAAGCGATGCACATCCCTGGTGCGCCGGGTGCGGGCCAGCCCCAACCCCATCCTGCGTTTGATGGCTGGGAGGTTTGACTGCCCATATTTGAGGCATTGTGAGGACATGCATGTTTCTAGAAGTACTTACTATGTGTAACCTACTTAAGTGCTTCTAGAAACATGACCCTATTAAAACTATTTTTAAATTTTTCCAAAATTGATATTATAACATAACTTTAAGTAAATACTAACTAAATGTATGAGTCACTAAAGATACTCGAAATAAATGAAATGATAAAAAAAAACCTTTTTGGATGAGGATACCTTCATACCCTAAGAGATGTGACGTCTATGGGTGACTCAACCACTGCTCTCCAGGCCTTTCGGTCTTGAGCCTTGAGCAAGTGTTGCTGTTATTACGCCTGTGGTTATCTTGAAGGTGGAGACACTCCCAATTGGGCAGCTTCAAATTTGAGCGATTCATACATTGTATAAAACGCTTCCTCTTTCCACTCGGACGCGCTACACGCTCCGTAATTAACCGTCTCGTGGCGTCTAGCCCCCGGCGTTTTGTTTGCCTTTCTAATTACCCCACAGAACTCTATTTTTGGCGTGACACTCGAATTAGTTTAGACCTTAATTGTGCCTGCGATCTGGCCTGAAACTTTAAATTGACTAGGCATGAAAGTCCTTAAAGTTAAATGGTTGTAGTTTGGAGTGTCACCCACCACAGTACTGATATAGCCCTCCGAATCGCTAAACTTAAGTGGCAGTGAGCGGGGAATATTCCACGTAGAACCTATGGTCGTAGGGGCGGTGCAGTTTTCGAGTGGCGACCACGTACCAGAAGGCGCAGCATGGGTAGATCCCCACAAGTTGACCTGGTAAAGGCCGTTGGAGTCCGCTGGGTGCGGGTGGCGCAGGAACTGTCATTGTGGAACTCTTTGTGTCCAGCAGTGAGCGTCCTTTCGTTGATATGATGATGATGAATTTGAAGTATTTTAATCTGTTAGGCATATGGCCTAGGGCTTGCCCTTGCCCTAGGGCCAAGGCTCTGACCCTCATCATGGCATAAGAGGTCGAGTTTTCTAGTTTTCTGGGTTGGAAGGTCAGATGGCAGTCGCTTTCGTGAAAATTAGTGCCTCTGCAAAACCTTGGTATTATGTAGCATAATAAACCCCGGGCTCCTCTAGGATGCAACTGGGAAAACGCTAGGCGGATGATGATCATGACAACAGATGTGAAAAATTGGCGTGAACTAATAGGAAACAAGGTGTCTAATACTACGTACGGAACGTGTTAACTTAGGCGACTTCCTGCCTTGGCGGGGCGGGAGTGATATGATATAGGTATATTGTTCTTTGATTTCCTCACTTGACTAAATACTGTCAGTATTACGTTTGCGCAGTAGTAATACCATGCACAGAAGCGGGGCAGTACTGCATTCGTATCTGTTGACACTGACAGCTGGCAGTTTTATCATGTCGTACCGCCTCCGCATCGACAAATCAGGAAGGCGCCTTAGTTCAAAATTAATTGAGTACACTTTTGATGAGATTTTTTCAAATAGCTGAGTCGATTTACTTGGTCATATATTGAAGCAAATTATATGTATATATAATGTATGTATATTCTAAACTGGCGTGACCGCTTCTTGGCGGGTCGCGCTCCAGGAACTTGCTAGGTAATTGTTTACAAGTGTGAATTATCTTATTTTTGACAAAATGGCCGTAAAAGTAGACTTTACTCTATGGACAATAATAAATTAACAAAATTTAAACATTGCAGGCTCGCCCCGCGCGATTACAATGTTAACACTTTCATTGCCGCCTAGTGCTTCACGTTACGCTCATAGGCCGTAGCCGTGAATTTCTCGTATGTAGCCTGTAGCGGCGACGCACAGAGTACCAAACCATCGAGCTCTCGGCACTGTATGTGTTAAATAATGAATTCCTTTATGTGTATCATGTATGTCCCATCCTCCTCGCCAGTGCCAAATAAAAGACATGCATTCGGCTCAGCATTTATTGCAAGACTAAATCTACCCTCTGATACCGATATAATACCAGTGTGTATTTTATTTATTTATTTTTTTCTTTATTGGGGAAAAAACCAGACACAGATCGATATTATAGGTAGAACAAAGTAGGATAAATGTAAATAGGTACAACCTATATCCTAATACAATTCCCACTAAGAGTTCACACAAATTATCTTTAGATGGTATTGTAATAACGATACAGATCAGATTGCACTCTTATCCTTAAATAAATCCTAACAACATAAGAAAAAGTCTGCTACACACAATAGGAGTTACAAAATGAGAAACAAAAAACTGAAACATACCGATACTTATAAACTAAATGAGTACATTAATTTTGCTCTTAGAACTGGCTCGCGTGTTATTAAATATGTCCACTGAGACTAGGCGCTTGTTATAATTGCAGCACAATCTGCGCAGTGGTGCTCATACTCCTGCGTTAGTGAAGACCGACGGGACCGCGAATATATTAATAGTTCTAATAGTTTAGCAATATAGCCTCTAATAGTTCTGGGCAGTTATAGTGGCCTGTGCATATATTATACAATACGGTGGCATCTTTGATATGACGCCTGCTAGCCAATGTCTTAAGCGTATACTGCTTACTACATGTATAATTGTATGGCATGCTCTGCGGCCTGAACAACTCGATGGATTTTAGCTTGGGAGGTGTCGTTAAATTTGTTTTAGTGTCAAAGTGACACTGGGTATATCAAAATAAAAATAAAAAAACAAAATGGAGGATTTTTGGCGCCATATTCAAATGTTTTGTACGAACTGCAGCCTGAATGACTAGTTGGATTTTAGCTTCAAAGGTGTGGTTAGATTCGTATTAATTGTAATGATGTTTATTGATACGGAAATCCAAAAGCAGTCGGGTTTTTTTTTATTTTCTTTTTTAAAAAGAAAAAGTGGCCTTATACATGACGCGATGATGTATATATGACGGCCTGTTTAGCCTAGTTGGTAGTGACACTGCCTACGAAGCTAGAGGTCCCGGATTCGAATCCCGGCCAGGGCATTAATTGTGCATTTAGCAAGGATATTTTGTTCTTGGGTCTTGGATGTTTTCTATGTATTTAAGTATTTATTTATCTATTAAAGTATGCATATCGTCGTCTAGTACCCATAGTACAAGCTTTGCTTAGTTTGGGACTAGGTCGATTGTCCCCCAATATTTATTGTTTTATTTTTATTTATATACAGCCAATTCAAGTCATATGTTTCTGTTGGAAACGCGAAGTTTTTGGACGTGTCTCAAATAATTTGCGGTTCTTGATGGAAAAATACACTTCCGATTCTGTTAAAACAAAAACGGCAGGAGAGCATGAGCATTTTGACGTTTAAGGTTTATTTTTATCAACATTTCATTTCAGTTTAGTCTTTTCCCCCCATTTTTGAGAAAAGCACCATACCGTCACTACCATAAGTGTCACTTTTCTCTGCAGCTGATATGCCATGCATAGTAACGTTTAGATTGCGTTGAGATGAATGGTTAAATACTTTTCATTCTATATAATGTATTTTTTGGTTACTTACTCAAAGGGTAAAACGGGACCCTATTACTAAAACTCTGCTGTCCGTCCGTATGTTCGTCTATCACCAGGCTGTATCCCATGAACCTTGATAGGTAGAAAGAACAACAAGTACTAAAAAAAAGAATATAATAAATATTTAAGGGAGCTCCCATAGACACGTGATATTTTTTACTTTTTTATAGATAATCGTACGAAACCCTTCCTGAGCGAGTCCGACTCGCACTTGGCCCCTTCTTTTACCCTACTTTTATAGGTTGTTCGAGTATAAACAATATAATGTTGGGTTTGTCCTTAGATTGGCGTCGGACAATTGCTCGACATCGATTTGGACTGTATCTTTTATCTTGAATAGGTAGTAGGAGGTACTAAATGAAACACCTGGGTCACGGCGCGTTGCGGGGCGGAAGCGTTTTTTCAATTTTGATCTTTCCGAAATTGTCGACTATCGATTACTGCGTCCTATGTCACACACGCCGCCTCCGCTCTACCGCTCTACTGACTACCGCGCGGTTTTTTCCCGGATTGCGTTCGTCCCGCAACGATCCTGCGCCGGGCTCTGTGCGTATAAAGCTTCAGACTTGCGAGAGGCGAGGTCAGAGAGATTACTATAAATAAATATTGGGGGACAATCTTACACAAATCGACCTAGTCCCAAACTAAGCAAAGCTTGTACTATGCGTACTAGATGACGATATACATACTTATATATATAAATACATAGAAAACATCCAAGACCCAGGAACAAATATCCGTGCTAATTGCACAAATAATACCCTGGCCAGGATTCGAACCCGGGACATCTAGCTTCGGACGCCATGTCACTACCAACTAGACTAAATAGGCCGACGAGGTTTTATCCTTGAGGTGTTCCCTGTTCGGATGCTCGATCATCATGCTTGCATCGATCGGCTGTATTCAGATAGAAAATGTGTTATCGAAATCATATTTATTCCGTGTTGTTAAATCCAAACATGTGCCAACACAAGTAAGCCAGTGAAATATAACTGTGTGTTTCGTCGATTGGTTTTCCAATTAACTGGCCTTAATGGAAGTCTGCAACGCTCCATCGCTCGTCAGCCTGGGTTCGATACTTGGGTGAAAATATACAAATAATGAATGTGTATGTGTTGCTGTTTGTTGCGTACTAACTACTTCTTTATTACTAGCATAATAACTTTCTACTCGTCTACTCTGATGTTTGAATTAGCCTTACGAAGTTTTCTACGAATCAACAAAAAATAATTAAAATAACAGAAATATTTAAAGAGCGTTCCACGGCGTCACGTGATTGGTCAATTTCATTACAGTTCACTAGCGGCGTCACGTGATTGGTCAATTTCATTACAGTTCACTAACGGCGTCACGTGATTGGTCAATTTCATTACAGTTCACTAACGGCGTCACGTGATTGGTCAATTTCATTACAGTTCACTAACGGCGTCACGTGATTGGTCAATTTCATTACAGTTCACTAGCGGCGTCACGTGATTGGTCAATTTCATTACAGTTCACTAACGGCGTCACGTGATTGGTCAATTTCATTACAGTTCACTAACGGCGTCACGTGATTGGTCAATTTTATTACAGTTCACTAGCGGCGTCACGTGATTGGTCAATTTCATTACAGTTCACTAACGGCGTCACGTGATTGGTCAATTTCATTACAGTTCACTAACGGCGTCACGTGATCGGTCAATTTCATTACAGTTCACTAACGGCGTCACGTGATCGGTCAATTTCATTACAGTTCACTAACGGCGTCACGTGATCGGTCAATTTCATTACAGTTCACTAACGACGACACGTGATCGGTCAATATTCTTTACAGTTCACTAACGACGACACGTGATCGGTCAATATTCTTTACAGTTCACTAACGGCGTCACGTGATCGGTCAATTTCATTACAGTTCACTAACGGCGTCATGTGATTGGTCAATTTCATTACAGTTCACTAGCGGCGTCACGTGATTGGTCAATTTTTATTATAGTTGACTAAAGTGTTGTTTACGAGTTACATAGAGAAAAAGTATGTATTTATAGTTAGGCCCTCATGTACGGCTGCGAAGCCTGGACACTAACCCAAAAAGAAGAAAATCAACTCCTGGTAACAGAATGGAAAGTTCTGCGGAAGATCCTGGGACCTGTCAAGAACGATGACGGCTCTTGGAGGATCAGAAGAAATGCCGAGATCAAAGAATTGGTGGCCGAACCGAATATCATCGGCGAAACAAAAGCGCACAGACTTCGCTGGTTCGGCCACTTAATGAGATTGGGAGAGGATCGAGCCGTCAAGAAAGCATACTTGGGGCGACTGAGTGGGCGCCGCCCGGTTGGACAGAGACAGTGTGGAGGCGAATCTGCGGCAGCTTCAGGTCGAAGACTGTCAGGAGGCTGCGCAGGATCGGGAAAAGTGGCGTGCTCTCGTTTCGGAGGCCAAAATCCTCTTTGGGTCGTTGCGCCGATAAAGTAGTAGTAGTAGTTAGGTCTACATAGTTTTAATTCAAACATTAAAGTCGACGAGTAAAAAAATCATCGTCATCTTATCAGCCGAAAGACGTCCACTGTTGGACATAGGCCTCCCCTAAAGAGTGCCACAATGACCGGCCCTGCGCCACCCGCATCCAGAAGAGAAAAAAATACTATAAAAAAACCACTACTTGTTCTTTAGGTATATGGTGTTATACAGGGTGTTTTTATTGATTTCCATTCCTTCTAGCATATAGCTGTGTATAGCCACAGAAACGACGTACCATATTTAGTTTTTCAAAATTCAAGATAGAATAAAAAAATATTTTTATTTTCATACAAAATAATTAATTATATCACCAAGGGTGAATAAAAACCAGCCTTAAGAGTTAACGTGGAGTTAAGCAAAAGTTAATGTCAAGTATGACAATTCGAAATTCGAATGACACGCACGTCAACATTGTTTAATTGTTAAGAATCTTTTATACTATTCTAGGGGTGTTAATAAACGAAAATAAAATCTTGAATATCTTCGAAATGGTACATAAGTCATAATATTTTATTCAAAATAGAAACAACCCATACTTTTTGAACGTCAAATATTACATTTATAGAATAGATTCATCCTGATGTGGAGCCGTTACGTAAATTACAATGTGATATAATATATTCATTCATGAAGTTTCTTAAACAATATCTTTAGCTCCTTATAAAAGAACTTAACTGATAGCGGGAATGTCGTTAATTGGAGGTATAACATTTGTCCAAATACTCATCTAATATTAATTTCGACTCCAGCACCAGACCTTGGACTCAAGCGGTTCTCCCAATAAGGCTTGGGGGGCTGGGCGTTCGAGCCTCGGCCAGCATAGCATTACCTGCATTCTTGTCATCTGCTTATGGCTCGCTGTCTCTCGTCGGTATCATTCTTAACCTTCCCCAGATAATCGACGATGAGGTAGCGAGTCTGAAGGAAGCCAGGGATGCATGGTGTGACTCATGCCCTGGAACGGACATCCCAGCCGCTAAACATTTTCAGCGGGCTTGGGACTACCCTCGGCTCAAAAAGGTGCAAGCATCCCTCATTGAAGGTAGCCCGGACGACTTCGAACGTGCCCGCCTCCTGGCGGTTTCCTCCCCCGAGTCAGGACACTGGCTACACGCACTTCCTTCGCGACAGATAGGCACCGTTCTGGACCCAGGCACTTTAAGGATCGCTTGTTCCTTGAGGCTTGGGGCCAGAATATGTATCTCTCACACATGCGTCTGTGGCAAAAGCGTCGATGAGTCAGGTAGACATGGCCTCTCATGTATAAAAAGCCCCGGCCGCTTATACCGCCACGGCACTATAAACGATTTGGTCCGGCGTTCGCTTGTCACCGTGTCTGTACCTGCTATCCTCGAACCTACAGGTTTGGCAAGAGACGATGGCAAGCGACCTGATGGTGCCACATTAGTGCCGTGGAGATTGGGTAGAGCTTTGGTGTGGGACGCAACATGCGTGGATACTTTTGCTCAGTCCCACATCCAGGTGACTCGCTCTAAAGCCGGCGCTGCAGCTGACCAGGCCCAGGTGTTGAAGCGCCGCAAATACTCGTCTTTAATTAAAGACTACGAGTTTGCGGCGCTTGCGGTGGAAACATTGGGTCCCTGGTCAGCTGACATGAAAAGTTTTATGAAGGCTATGGGTAGACGTCTCATCGACGCTTCAGGGGACCATAGGGCTGGCGCTTACCTCTCACAACGTATTTCTTTAGCAATACAGAGAGGTAACGCCGCCAGCGTTATGGGCTCCATGCCGCAGCCGGATCTACTGGACGGGGTCTTCTTTTTATGATTGGGTAAATTAAGTTAGTATTGTTTTTAATTAATTTGTTATTTTTTGCTTAATTGTTTTTTCGATAATTCTTTAAAATCAATACTATTACATATTTACCTGTATATCGTCGAAATTCTCATGTTTTTAATAATAAGATTAAATAAAGCTCATCTAATTTATAGTAGGCTCTATCACTTAACGTTTGTTTTACAATTATCTTAAATTTAATTTCTGGCATATTTGTAATAGCTTTAGGTAACTTATTATAACAAAGTGTACAGAATCCCATAAACGACTTCTGAACTTTTCTTCTCTAGTAGTTACTACTTACTAAGTAAGTAGTCTAGTACTTACTGCTATCAAATTATCTTTATTTCTCGTATTGTATTTTTGAACGTCACATATTTTACGAAACAACGTCATGTTTTTTTTTACATACATTATATTTTCATAAATGCACTGACAAGGCATGGTCAATATATTAATAGATTTGAATAATTCCCTAAGAGAGTCACGGCTTTTTAGTCCGTATATTGCACAAACTGCCCGTTTTTGCAAGTAGCCCGAGAAAAATACGGTTTTTTTGGAAATAATTCAATAACTGGCCAATTTTTGTTATACGGTCCTATTATAAAAAGGTAAAAAAAGGGTGTATGTTTACATCAGGCAGGCCATAATCTTTCATGAAAGGACGATAGCGTATCGCAAACACGGTATAATAGTTTTAGGAACAAAGTTTTTGTCGAAAATCAGGTCAGTGGTCGTGGTCATATTATGGCATTGTCACGGAACTTACATAAGTATAAAAAAAATCTGTTTAATCGGATACCGGCAAGTGACTGAAAAAAGGATTGTAAATTGTGAGGACAACTTATATACTTACGAGTTATTTGCAGAAATTGCGAAGCGTCTGGTTGACGTAACTGGTGACCGAAGAGCTGGCGGCTTCCTCGCTCAACGTATCAGTATTGCGATACAGTGAGGAAATGCCGCTAGCATCCTCGGTACAATGCCTCATGGGCCTGTTTTAGATTTAAGTTAGTTTTAATTATATTTATATTATTTTGATTAAGTGTTCTTGTATATTTGGGGGGCGAGAGATGTTCAACGCCTCCCGTGTTTATATTGATAGTGTTCAAGGGTCGGCCGGCAGGAAGGAATTAAATACTGGAGATCACTGATAGCACTATATTCTTCTCGACAATAATATAGGAACTTAGAACAGAAACATAAAAATCATACATGACATTTTTCCCTATTGACAACTGTCAATCTAATAAAAGAACATCGTATCTTGACATAAATATTGAAGTGGCTGATTAGCAAATAGATTGCATATATAACGCCACATATATATTTCATAAATAAATGATACGATACTATACTTACGAACAGTGAAAGTTAGTAAAAAAATTAAAGTTTTATACAAGTTTTAATGGCTTGATATATTTAATTAAGCACCTACACTGTATTATCCTCTCTTTTATAACTAATCAAGCATTCCTACGAGAAACCTATACTAGTGCCTGACACTTCATCCGTCACCTGTTGCTACTCCATCATTCCGCTGCGAGGTGGTGTTTTGTGATTTTCCGCTTTCATTTCAAAGCTGACAAACCCTTTTGTTTGATCATTTTCCCTCAGGCACTTTATGATGTAAGTGATATACTTTCTAAAGTTGTGTAGGTAATTTATAGAATGAAATACAGAACTTGAATCAATCATCTTTCTAACGTTTTTCTAAATTTTATCCAAATGCTTGGAGTCCGCTTTCACACCTAATCCGAAGATTTAGCGTAAACAGTAGTTTTTCAAGAGCGTTCGTGGCCTAGCGGCGCCCGCGCAGTGATTACGGTATGCGAGGTTAAGCAACGTCGTCCGGGGTCAGTCCTTGGATAGGTGACCCCTTTGAGTAGTTACTAACTGAGCGCTCACGTGCATTCGATGGCACGAAAAGCCGTTGATCCCCGCTGCTATATGACAGCAGGTCTAGTATCCCCTTGGGTTGGAAGGTCAGATGGCAGTCGCTTCCGTAAAAAACAGTGCCTAAGCCAATTCTTGGGATTAGGTAGCGGACCCCCCAGGCTTCCTTCAACGCTAGGATTAGGAGGACAAGTTTTTTTGACATAGATAATTATTACCCAAATGACAGCCTAGAAGCGGACAAAACCCAGCAGGGTTTAACTGCCACTGCATATTTATTCAAAAGCGACTGTCATTAGAACTTTCCAGCCTTGGGCCTTTACTTGCCCAAGGACATCTAGATCTTGATAGTAATAGGCTTCTGATTTGTCCCTGCGGAGGCGGTACGATATGAGAAAACTGACAGCTTTCCGTGTCAACTGTCAGTCGAGTCAGTACCCGTTTTTACTGCGCCCCCACTTTTTTTTAAAAATAAAAATGGGATGATCGTTGCCAAAATCTAACCAGGGGGTAAAGATGAGGCCGACGATGAAGCGAGCTCACCCAGAAGATGCCTATTCACTCGAGGTTATAGGAACTCGGAAATACAAACGCCGGCAGAGAATTCCAAACCTTAGAAGTGCGCATTATAAAAATGTTGCAAGGAGCTTGGTTCGAATTAGTGGAATTTCGACCAGGTAAGGATGGTAGCCAGCCGTACGTCTGGATGTCCGATGGAAGAAGGGGGAAGGCGGTATGAGCTCGTGGAGCTCCTGAGCTCACTCACCGAAGTACAATTTGTAGAAGACGCACAGACATTTAAATGAGTGCATCCTGACTGGCGCGAGTTGCGCGCATAACAAAATACCACATATATTTCCCGCCCCGCCGAGTCAGAAAGTCGCCTTAAACCGGTTTCATCAAGATGAGTCGCAAGTATCCATAGGCTACAGTTTCTGCTTTCCATCAGGCGGGCCATAAGCTTGTTTGCCACCGGCGTTGTATTAAAAAAAAGGTATTTTCTTTCACCGAAAAGCTACTGTTTAACGAGCCGAGGTTCAAACCCACTACCTGCAAATGTAATTAACCGCTCTGCTACTGTAGCTTCAATATATTGTATGTATAAGTTATCTACAGTATCTAAGAAAATAATTACCTCCGTTCCGTACCTCGAAAGGAAAAAACGGAACCCTTATTGGATCACTTTGTTGTCCGCCCCTCTGTCTGTCTGTCAAGACCCTTTTTCTCAGGAACGCGTGGAGATATCAAGCTGGAATTTATGTCAAATACTCAAATCTACTGTCCCATAGAGCTGTGAAAAAAACAATATCTAAACCAAACCAATCAAAAGATACAGCCGTTTATGTATGTATGTATGTATAACACTTTATTGCACACAAAAAAAAACAATAACAATACAAACAAAATAACAAAATGTAAAAGTACAAAGGCGAACTTATCCTTTTATACTGCAAAATTCCGCAAATTTTCGACACTCGCAAGGGAATCAAAACCTACAGGTTACTTCCCGTGAACTCAGAATCTTGAAATTTGGTATGAAGCGTCTTATAGCATAGAAAATTGCGAAAACCATAAATTTTTAGTTACATCATATAATAAAAATATTTTTACAGAACCCTCGGTGCGCGAGTCCGACTCGCACTTGGCCGGTTTTTTGTTTAGGGCACACTAGCTTAAAGCCTTTCTCATGGTAAGCAGACACAGTCACCTAAGGACGCTTGCGACTCCAGAAGCATTCCAAGCGCGTTACCGATCCTTTATTAACTTGAGGATTCGTTGTGTTGACAGCTAGAGACATATGCAGGTCCCTCACTCTATCGTATCCTCGGGAGGTCTGGCGACCTCACTCACTAACAAGAACACAATTTCCCATACCTAAGGAGCAAGTAGTGGTCGTATTTTGGTCGCGGTCTTCTTTAAGGTGGAGGTACTTCCTCAGTTTGGCAGCTCCGAATATGAGCGAGATAAAGTTCCGCTGTGTCCTATCTCTCTAAGCAATTTCAATTAGCACCACCAGCACCACCATATCAGCCAAAGGACGTCCACTACTGGCCATAGGCCTCCCCCAATTTCATGAGGGATAATGCCATAATCGCCACGCTAGGCATGCGGGTTGGCGATCGCAGTATCTCCACCGCACTCCAGGAATGCTGCTGCCCATCCCCCGGTGGACTCGGTCGTAGTTTTAGAACATTCCCGGGACCCCGCGCAAGTTAGATGACCCACCACCACCTTATCAGCCCAAGGGCGTCCACTGCTGGATATAGGTCTACCCCAATTTCATGGGTCATTCCATCGATAAATTTAGATGACATTCCCACTTAATTTACTGCTAATTTCATCGTTTTAGTCCTTTGTGTCTTGTCCTTAATTAGCCGAGTGCAAAACGGAGTACGAACGGGAGACAGTCAATTTGTGTTGAAAGGCGCACTTAATTACATTCGAAGCATAATAGAAGTGCAACAAGTAGACTGGTGTTATACTGGTGGCTATACATACGTAAACAGCGTTCAATCTAAAAACGGTATTTGAACATGAAATACCGAGAATCTCTTTAGTCCTTCCCGACAAATTTTCAGCTCTACGTTACATAGACAAAAATTATGTGATTAAACTTACGTCTACGAAGTCATAATTCAAACATTTAAGTGGACGAGTAGAAAAATACCCTATGATGTACATGACACATATGAATATTTGCGGCTACTAGAACTCTGCTTTCTGAGTGTCGATTTATGGATTATGTAGTCTCTTGGGCCTATTCATCCATCACTGAAATATCAAAAAGGTAAAGTGTTAAATGGAGGATCGATCACAATATATAAATACCTACCTAGACACGAAGCTATTATTGAAACGTATCATTACACTGATATTATCATAAATATTAAATAGCTGTACTCCCGCTATGACGTAGGTACTAAAACATTATTAATTTTCCTCCTTAGGTAAGGGTTGTTGCAACTAATTTATAAAAGAAAATATATAAAAGAATACTTAACCAAAATAATATAAAGAAAATTAAAACTAACTTAAATCTAAAACGGGCCGAGGATGTTGGCGGCATTTCCTCGCTGTATCGCAATGCTGATACGTTGAGCGAGGAAACCGCCAGCTCTTCGGTCACCAGTTACGTCAACCAGACGCTTCGCAATTTCTGCAAATAACTTATGCGCGCTGGGACCCCATGGACCTAGAGTTTCGACGCCAAAAGGTACAAACATGTACTCCCTGCCGAGGCCCTTGTATTTATTACGCTTTAGAATTTCGGCGTTTTCCGCCGCTGCATCCGCTTTTACTGTAGTCCGTTGGAGGTGAGACGGTGCCAGTGTGTCTACACAGGTAGCATCCCACACCAACATCCGTCCCACGCTCCAAGGAACTAAAGACACCCCATCAGGGCTTGCCATCGTCCCTGACCATGCCAGTCGGCTCAAGAAGAGCAGGCACATTGACGGTGGCAAGAGACCGGCGGATTATATCATTATAAAAGTAAAATATGAAAATACAATCCCCTTTTACACGCATAATAGAACAATAACCTAGAGTGCCGCCGGCGGTGGTTAGGGGAACAGAGAGAGGTATCTCTTGACTAATTGACTATCAGCGCTGTGCCCATTGATCTGGAGTACTGCCTACTAATTCTTTTCATATCAGACTGTAGGATTAGGTAGCGGACCCCGGGCATCCTTCATGATGCAACTGTACCGGGAATAACACTAGGATGATGATGATGAGCCTGTAGTGTCCCACAGCTGGGCAAAGACTCGCTCTCCACTTTTTCCAACCCTCACAGTAAAAGAAGCAGTATTGACTCCAATGACAGTTTACACTAATGACTGACAGCTGACTGATATCGCACCGACAAATGTGGAACACAAACGCTTTTTACAAGTTTTTATTTACTTTCACCTGTCCTGTTGTCTGTCAGTCTGTAATCAAATCTTGAAAGTTAAATTTGATCCATTTCCCGGTTTCCGATTGAGCTGAATTTTTGCATGCATGTATAAATCGGATGACAATGCAATATTATTATGACATAGAGCTGATGTAATGACGGAGACAGAAGGTGGTCATAGCAATTCCTAAACTACACAAGATAAACCCATCGTATTTGGGCTCATTCGAATCGACTCAACAAGTTGTTTATGATTGTGTGGAAAAAACTATAAATGATATTTTTGACCATAAACTTATTACAAGCTTTTATTTAACTTGCATGTTCGTATGTATGTAGTAGTAGTAGTCATCATCATCATCATGTCAGCCGAAAGACGTCCACTGCTGGACATAGGCCTCCCCCAAAGACTTCCACAATGACCGGTCCTGCGCCATCCGCATCCAGCAGATACCGGCGACCTTTACCAGGTCACCGGTCCACCGTGTGGGGGGTAGTAGTAGTAAAACTCTTTATTGTACAAAAACACAACAGATACAAAGATACAAAAGGAAAAAGTAGTGTATGTAAGTATGTTATATGTAAGTAAGATTGCAATGCTGTTTTCAGCCACTTGCCAATATTCGATTGAGCTGAAATTTGGCATGCTTCTTAAGTTCGGTGACAGTACAATATTATGGTACAATGGAACTGATCTCACGATGGAGACAGAAGGTGGCCATAGCAACTCATAAACCTGACAAAATAAAGCCGTCGTGTTTGGGCTCATTCGAACCGTTTAAACGAGTAGTTTTTTCCACCAAAATGTGGTAACAAAATGAATGGTAATGTTTCTGACAGAAACGTACAGCCTACAAGCGTACAGCCCGTCTGATGGTAAGTGGTCACCGCAGCTGATGGACGCCTGAAACTCCAGGGGTGTCACATGCGCGCTGCCGACCCTTTAAAAATGTATACACTCCTTTCATCAAAAACCCCACACTATATTCCCTCGGGAAAAACACCACCGGGAGCTCATTTTACAACCGGAGCGTCCGAGGGAGGAAATTCCTCTGAAATCGTACCGTACGCGACCATTTCTGTTCTAAGGTGTGAGGATAAATGCCGCCGATGGTGAGCGGTGCGATGGTAGAAAGCGGCGGTGGGCATCATGTCGAACAGTTTTTCGGAGCTCCATTATACAAGCTAATACAACTTATTGGAATGCGCCTAAATTACGTCAAAATTACCCTGCTTAATATCCGCAATCAATATTTTATTCATTATCCGCCACTCAAATCAAAGAAAACGTCAAAGACCAATTGATTCGCTACGAAATTAATTCATTATCTTGAACCGCCTTTATTGGACGTTCGGGAGTTTAATAAAATCTTCAGTATTAAGTAATGAAGTGGCTATTTGGAGGCTATTCGGCCTTCTTTCCTTCTAAGGGTTCTTTGATATTTTTACTTTTTGAGATATAAAAGTGAGACCCTTGCACCTGCGGGGTAGTTAAACAACGATTTTGAGCGTGCGTGAGGTAGAACTGTTATTTTCCATAGATTTTTTTTATAAATATAAATATATTGCCTTATTTTTATAAATATAATATGTATACATAGTCCCAAACTAAGCAAAGCTTGTACTAAGGGCACTAAAGGACGATATACATACTTATATAGATAAATACATACTTAAATACATAGAAAACCTCCAAGACCCAAGAACATATATCCGTGCTAAATGCACACATAATGCCCTGGCCGGGATTCGAACCAGGGACCTAGCTTCGGAGGCAGTGTCACTACCAACTAGGCTAAACAGGCCGTCGTTATTATGAAATATGATTAAGAATTAAAAAAAAAACCCGAATGCAAACTAAAATTTTAAATAATTATTTTTTAAAAACTGCTACAAAGATAATATGAGTAGAAATCATGCCAATACACTATACCCCATTTTAACGTTAGCCAGCTTGTAGCTTCGCTTCAGGATCAGATACATACTGTACTGTATATAGGTATACTACCACCCGTTCGGAAAAATAAACTTCTACCACGAGAAGAATCGGCGTACAAAACTCGGCATGGTATCATTGTTCAAAACAGTGCATTGTGTAATTATAATATTATACAAGGATAAATCACAGTTCCATTTCCCAAAGCATACTTGACCCATGACCCATTATAAATGTAAAAATTATACTAAGATACCAATCTAAAACAACCCAATAATTATTAAACATTTTTCATAAAACTTTCATCCATTAAAATCTGATATCGTTTTTTTAAATAGCTTCTCTGGCTAATTATATGGCTGTTGGAGTATTCGTGTTTCATGAATTCCCTGGTATTTTCAAACTCAATGGCGGAAAAAGTGATTTAATTAGGTGTAATCTGGAAGTCAGAAAATATAAATGTTTAACTTTCATGAAAATACAAGGTTTTCTTTAGGTTTTCTATTCAAGTAAGACTTGGCGCAACGGAATGGAAAAAGTATACCAGGGAGTGATTATAGCTTCAAAATGCGACGTGTCCTCAAGTAATGGACTTATCTTTTTATGTATCAGCTTTTAAACATGAAAATTGTGCTCTTTAAGCATGCAACATAAGACATTAGGAAGATACGTCACATGCGACGCCCCAAACTGAGTCTTGGCCTCCGACAAAAGAACAACACAATTTACGACCAATCCGATACGACCTTCAAACCATCAATAAAAGAGCGTACTCCCATCTTAAAGGCCAGCAACGCACTTACAACCCCTCTGGTGTTGCAGGTGTCTATGGGCGGCAATAATCGCTTACCATCAGGCGATTCGTCTACTCTTTTGTCTTCTATGTCATAAAAAAAAACAGACTAGCTTTCACTAGCTCCGAGCTCACGCAGATCTGCTTCCACCCAATCCTTCCAGCGATACTTGGGGCAACCAATAGAGCGTCCGGTCGGTCAGCCCTAGTATCTTCTCTTTACCTGTCGATCTTCTCCCGTCCTCTCGAGGAGGCTAATTCACCAACGTTACTTTTTCCTAAATAATAAAGATAAATCATCATCATTATGTTCCCATGGAAAAAGCAATCAGCCACTGGTAGCAATTCTCTTAAGATCATCCGTTAAGCAAGTTGCAGGACACCCTACACTAGGTACGCTAGCTCAAACGCGATCTCCACTCCAGAACTCGTTTGCTCCAACGCTTGTCGGTTTTACGGCAAACACGACCAGCCCACTGCCACTTCAGCGTGCTAATTCTTCGAGCTGTTGGTAACTTTACTACACTACTACTCTTTTAACGTTTTGGACGCCAAGGACACAATAACGACTATAGATGTTATAGCGTACGTAGTCAAAATCACCTTCGTGCTTTACACTGAGGTTTGTACTAAATCTCTGATGGAAAATGAATTGGCGTGCAGGTGTCACTGCCGCACATGAAGAATGGCGTTCAAAGGGTAACGAGATACCAGCATAGCTCTCTCCACAGTGCACTGAACAACTTTACACTTATGGAAGTTATGGACTAGTCCCGTAGTAAGTATCCACGCAGTGTGAGTCATTACTGATAGGACGCATTGGTTGAAGATCCTGGTTCTAAGAGATTATGGCACGGGTGACGTAAAGGATTTGACGAAGAATCCTATCGGCTTCTTTCTGAATGTTGAAACTTGAGTGTTATAATGTGAACCGGTCATAGCCTGTGCAGCATAAATAATTCTCGCCAGTAGACACGATGGCTTAGACGTATAATTAACTAACGGTATATAAGTATTCGTATACAAATGCTTAGGGATGGGGCGCTGGGCCGAAACCGGAACTAATTATAAATGGTTCGTGAAGGTCGATAAAGAAATATTTATAGACTGAGTCATACCGAGTATAAGATTTATACTCTAAGTTAATCGTATCAAAAACTTACATACTGGTTTGAGACCGTCGGTGCCAAACAAGCGTACGGCCCGCCTGATGTTAAGCGGTCACCGCAGCCTATGGACGCCTGCAACCCTTTAAGAATTTATACACTCCTTTCTTGAAGAACCCCATACTGTAGTCTGTCGTGAAAACCTCGGCAGGGGACTCATTCCACAATCGGAGCGTCCGAGGGAGCTTTACGAAGAAATGTCAGTGGGTACGTGTATTAGCGCTTTCCGGTGCTATTCCTGTTTTTAAGGTTGTCGATACCGGTTTAACCCTGAAACCGAAACCAGAGTAGTTTCAGGGTTAGCTACGCAGCGGCCGAACCTCCCGGACACTTGCCAGGCACAATGGGAAGAGCACTCCGGGCACAGGCGCTTGTGTTCGTGTCGACGTATAACACAATATTGCCATGGCTTTTTCGGGTTCCGTAAGAAAGGCCTTCGCTTGTTGTTTACTTATTAGTAATATCGAAGCCTTTACTAGCACAATTTATGATTGCACGGGGCGCAATCTCTATTTGTTATTTTATACTTTCCCGACACTGCAATGACGTCGCCTAGATTTCTTTGCTTATCGGTATAAGATCAGAAATATACAGAGTGTGTCCTGTAATAGGAACAAAAAAATTAAAAAAGGGTTCCGTAGCCAAAATGGCGACATCGGAACCCGGATCGGATTAATAATAAAACAGAATACTCTGTTTACTAAACAGATTATTCTGTTTACTAAACAGAACACTCCGTTTGTTGTGGTTGTGTGTGAATACTCTGTTTACTAAACAGAGTATTCTGTTTTATTGTTAATAATAATCAGTTGCGACAAGGACGCTATCGATTGTCCGCCATCTTTGAATTACAATCGCATGGGTAATGGAGACGTTCCTATATTTAAACGTCGAGTATCATTTACATGAGTTCTAACTACAAATACAATATTTGACTTTGACTTTCCTGCGATTCCAGAAGAATCATAAGCGCGTTGCCGACCTTTTATTAAAATGAGGATTTGTTGTGTTGATAGATAGAGACTTATGTAGGTCCGTCACTCTCGACTCAACACAACTTACTCACCACCACGAACACAACACCTCGAACCACTACCACCACGAAAAGGGTGCCTTTTCACCAGAGATGTGTTATGCTACGTTGCTATGGATGCGTTGGAATCCACCAATCATATTCATTGGTCCACATATCATAGCACTGGTGGAAGCGGGTTTTCGTAGCGTACCTTTCACATCCTTGCAGCATAGTTGCATAGCACATCTCTTGTGGAAAGGCACCCTAAGAAGCAATTTGTGGTGTTATTTGTGGTGTGGTGGTTGGTGGTGTTAGATGGCCTGTTTAGCCTAGTTGGCAGTGACACTGCCTCCGAAGCTAGCAAAATTCAAATGCATTGGGAACAGCGACTCCTTAAAGGCCCGAGATAGATTACTTCTTTCCATAATACCTTGCCTGATCAAAACCAGAACTCGTGTAGAGGTACAAAGTTTGTACACACCACTTATCACCACCACTATATCCGAAAGGCCGCATTTCGGTGTAGAACTCATGTAAATGATACTCGACGTTTAAATATAGGAACGTCTCCATTACCCATGCGATTGTAATTCAAAGATGGCGGACAATCGATAGCGTCCTTGTCGCAACTGATTATTATTAATAATAAAACAGAATACTCTGTTTAGTAAACAGAGTATTCACACACAACCACACCAAATGGAGTATTCTGTTTAGTAAAGTGTTTAGTAAAAAAGTAAAGTTTGCCTTCGTCGTGTTATATATATATAAAAAAAAAAAAACAGATTGATAGATACGTCCATATGCTGTTATGCATCGTCAAACCAAGTTTAACCAACATGATGGGCTGTTATGCATCATTAAACCAAATTTAACCTATATGATGTGCTGTTATGCATCGTTAAACCAAATTTAAGCAACATGCTGGTTGCTCGTAACTCAAACTACTTTCAAAGTTAGACTGACATTTCTTAATTTAATCCAGACATAATTAAATATCGACACAAAAGCTACGATATTAAAAAAAATGATGAGTTTGGAAACTATTTCCTATATAGCAGGTGTTGTTGGTTTACCGGGTGGGATACGTAAATGTATTTTCCTAACGCAAAAAAAGGTATTGTTGGTTAGAACCTTCGGCACATTGAAATAAATTCTAAAAGTCGTATTATTCCTTGGCTTCACGAATATATGAAATTGTGGACCAAGTTGAAGCTTATAACAACACATGGGTTCGAGCCCTGAACCAGCTGTGAGTAAAAACTAGTTGAAATAATCGTATTGTATCGAATGGAATCAATTTTGGCAACCGCGCTCACCCGACCCATAATAAGAATGAAACTTCAGTACAAAACCCCGCAAGAAAGTTATGAACTTCAACTTTTATATAAAACTATGATAACTAAAACTTTAGAATGAACTTAGGACTAACTTAGGAGGTTAACTTTAGAATGGACTAAAATTGAACGTTATTCAGCCGCAAGAAGAGCTGGCATGTGCGCATTGAAACTTTTGTTTTCTCTTTATATACAAAATGCGAAGTTAAGGAAAACTTTACTGTACAAAAAAGGACTTTATGCGGTGACAATAAAAGTCTGAATCGTGAATTTAGATTTGATTTTCGTCACATTCAACCGTCATTCATAATAAAAGGGAACTTTCAACAATTTCAGTTCCTCAGTCCGCGTGATTTGAATATTAATATTATTGCAGGGCAAAAATACGTGACCTTTGCTATATAATCCGTTATAAAATGTAGATTCGCTAGAGGCCTTTAACTTGTCCACTAGCGCCACTCATTAATAAAATGTAGATTCGCTAGAGGCCTTTAACTTGTCCACTAACGCCACTCATTAATAAAATATAGATTCGCTAGAGGCCTTTAACTTGTCCACTAGCGCCACTCATTAATAAAATGTAGATTCGCTAGAGGCCTTTAACTTGTCCACTAGCGCCACTTATTAATAAAATGTAGATTCGCTAGAGGCCTTTAACTTGTCCACTAGCGCCACTCATTAATAAAATGTAGATTCGCTAGAGGCCTTTAACTTGTCCACTAGCGCCACTCATTAATAAAATGTAGATTCACTAGAGGCCTTTAACTTGTCCATTAGCGCCACTCATTAATAAAATGTAGATTCGCTAGACGCCTTTAACTTGTCCACTAGCGCCACTCATTAATAAAATGTAGATTCGCTAGACGCCTTTAACTTGTCCACTAGCGCCACTCATTAATAAAATGTAGATTCGCTAGAGGCCTTTAACTTGTCCACTAGCGCCACTCATTAATAAAATGTAGATTCGCTAGAGGCCTTTAACTTGTCCACTAGCGCCACTCATTAATAATTGTGATAATTTAAATTTAACGATAGATATTGAGAAAGGAGACCACTATTCATTTTGTAATTAAGTAGTATCATTTGAGAACATCAAGCTAGTTTTTACGTTGTTCGGTTCGTCAATCACGGCGTCTAAAGTAAAAACGGCCGTTTTCTATATGGTTTCAGAAAAGCTACAATATTTTTAAACGAGCTATCAATGGTAAATTTATAAACACAGTCATGATGATTGTCAGTCTTCTTAGCCTGGTGGGTTCACACTACCTACGAAGCTGAAGGCCCCGTTTCGAATCCCGGTAAAGGCATTTGTTTTGTTCCTGGGACTTGTTTGTTTTCCATGTATTTATCTACAGCTTTGCTTGGTATGGGACTAGGTAGATTTGTGTAAGATTGCCCCACAATACTTATATATTGCGACTGGCAATATAAGTAATTGGCTATATTAACATATATTATTGGCTAGTAACATTGCCCCTGTTGCAAGCAATGTTGCCGGTAAAAGAAAAATAAATGTGATAATTATTGTCTTGATTTCAAGCTTAAACGGAGACGAAGTGTAAGGATGAAACTTGTTCGGTCAATTAATTAGAAGAAGTTATTTATTTAGCACACGATCCATAACAAAAAAAAACACCACACCATTACAAAAATATTCCGTGTTAGCATGCTGATTTTCACAAATTTTTGCGCTTGGGCGACAAACACAGCATAAAGCATCAAATTTTTAATGGCTACAGTCTCCTTAAGAGGGCGCAGTACGTTCGGTTCTCCATACAAACGTATTTACGCTCTCATTTCAAAACTTTGTATACACAATGGGATATCTAGATCGGACCATAGTTTCTGTTGCTTGAAATTATAATGGAGAAAAATACAGCGATTATTAAGGTTTTCATACAAGCCGTAAAAAAATCAAAAAGCCGCTGTATTTTTTTTTTTTTACAATTTCTAGCAACAGAAACTAATTTCCGACCTAGGTATGCCGGATCCCATTGTGTATACAAATTTTCATGTTATTCTAGCATGGCGTTTTAAAATGAGAGGGTAAATACGTTTGTATGGAGAACCGAGCTAGACCGAGCTTACTGCGCCCTCTTAATCCAAAAACGAGGAATAAAACCAGTGAGAGCTGTAAAAAATGCAAGGTTCTCGGTTAGAACCTTATCACGCACTCATTTGCATGTTCCGTTCACAGCCACAATAGTATAATTAGGTTTTGCGCCCCAGGGCTCGTGATTTTACCTCCAAGAAAATGTGCCGGGAATGACAAATGGATTGTACACACGGGCGTGACGGGTGACAAGTCTTTTTAATACAATTACGGTGTAATACAAGCCTTATAGCCTGCCAGATGGTAAGCAAACACTAGCCTGTGGACGATTGTGGCTCCAAAAGAATCACAAAACACAAAAATAAAGAAGAGTAAGGAGGTAGGGCACCGCGTTATGTTGTCTCGCTCCACCATGGTGCCAAAGAAAGTCCACTGCTGGACATAGGCCTCACCCAATTTCATATGGGTAAATGCCATAACCGCCACGCTTGGCATGCGGATTGGCGATCGCAATATCTCCACCGCACTCCAGGAATGTTGCTGCCCATCCCCCAGTGGTCTTGGTCGTAGTTTTAGGACATACCCGGGTCTCGCTCATTCATTCATAGTAATAATAAGTTTTATTCATAACTGTCAATGTTTTTATAACAACATTAACATTTCAAATAAAAAAAAACGTAAGCTTGTTGGACAAATTGCCACCGACGTTGTGTAAAAAAAACGCTTAAATCATTGTGTGTTGAAGATAGTGACAGTGTGTGAGATATCGAGAATTTCAGTGGCGCGTACCTACCCGGCGGGCAGAGGGGCTGATCAAAACTTAGTCAATACACGCGTTTGGGCGGTTAGCCAAGTATAAACATGTCGACATAGCTTATTATACAGTGTGTAAAATTAATAAACCGTTTTTGCTTAGCCCTGCCTACGAAGCTGACGATCCTGGGGTCGATCCTGGTTAGTGCAAATATTTGTGTGATAATTATTGAATATTAGTTTCAGAGTCCTGGTGGTTCTTTTTGTATTGCAGTTGATTTCTTTTAATTATTTTTTGTACCACGTTGTTGTTATGGTCCGCCTGATGGTAAGCGGTCACCTTAGATGAACGCCTGCAACTCCAGGGGTGTAACATGCGCGATGCCAACCGGACCCGTTAAAAATGTATACACTTCTTTCTTGATGAATCCCATACTGTGGTCCTTCGGGAAAACCTCGGCAGGGAGCTGATTCCACAACCGAAGCGTCGTTAAATATACCTATTGTCGTCTAATACCCATAACACACGAATCTTTAAGTTTACGATGGGACTAGTTTGATTTGTGTAAGATTGTCCCCATAATATTTTTTTAATTATTTTAAGGTGAGGTTTTTATTCGGTTGACCGCAATGTTTGAACAAACACTTTTTCGAATAAGTTGCGCTGTAAAACTTGGCCCCATTTAAGAGGGCGCAGTACGTTTGGTTCTCCATACAAACGTATTTATGCTCTCATTTTAAAACGCTATGCTAGAATAACATGAAACTTTGTATACACAATGGGATCCAGCTTGTCTAGGGCGGAAATTAGTTTCTGTTATTTGAAATTATAATGGCGAAAAAATACAGCGATTATTAAGGTTTACATACAAGCCGTAAAAAACCAAATAAACCGCAGTATTTTTTTTCTTTTTCAATTTCTAGCAACAGAGACTAATTTTCGACCTAGGTATGCCGGATCCCATTGTGTATACAAAGTTTCATGTTATTCTAGCATGGCGTTTTAAAATGAGAGCCTAAATACGTTTGTATGGAGAACCGATCCACACCGATCGTACTCTTAATAGTTACTCAGAATCATTGGTCAAATCCTTTTTTTTTTGTATTACGGCTTATATTTATCCCCGTATACCTAAGTAGTACAAAAATAATCGAAATCACCTGACCCAGACATGGGGATGACAATACCCACCGCCATTAACGATAAGGGATGAAGTGGACAGCGGTTCCCCATTTCGCCATCCATCATTCAATATTTTTGCAAGTCTATTTTTATTCGGATTTCCCTCCCGATCTTATGTCGTAAGGATAGGTATTTTTATAACACAAAATTTAAGTAATACTCTACTACCTACAGTTAACAAGATTTATCACTGTTTCTTTTGGCAACTGTCATACTGGTACGAGAAACGTCTAATTTGACATAATATGACACTAATTGTACAGGGATGATCAGTCAAAAGCACAGTCATAAATCTCGTTTACTGACATAAATACCGTTTTATTAGATCATTATAGCCTATGTGAAGTCAGCTGCAGAGAAACCCTTGCATACAAACTTCTTTGCAGGGCGGACACGTTTCTCTCCAGCTGACTGTATGTTGGAAACTGCAGCAATGACGTGCTAAATTCTGAGACTCGGTTTGAGGATTCGGTCTCACTTGATGTTATATGTGTGTGTGTGTGTGTGGTTTGTCCCATCTTGTTAAGGGATAGAGTTTTGACATTCACCCTCGCGCAGTCAAAAATATGCACCTTTTTAATGATTCATTTAAATGATTTATTTATTTAACGTATTGGCTATGTGCACGTCTGAAACGTCAAACGTTAAAGGTCCCGAGACAATGTCAAAACTCAGAGATGTCAAATAATGACACATGAATATTTTATTTACTTTAGTAAACGAGAAAGACCCCGTATTGGAAATTTTACTGAAATAAATAAGAGAATAAATAAATACATACAAACGTAACGAATTGTAGGAAACCGTTAACAAACCAATAGAAAACGTGAAAGTAAATTTGACAGTGGTCCCCGGTAAGTACACATTTCTGCCATGGTGTGCGCTACGATCGCCTAGCTTACCCCCACCACCTACTTCGCACATAGCCAATACTCGTACCGTATTTTGATTTTATTTACTGCATTTTGTTGCTACAGATATGACCTTGAATCTTATGTACAATACTTAATATTATTAATTTTTTCAACAACAATCAGATAAACCCTGTTAAAAAGGTTTGGTACAAAATATGGTATAAATGAAAATGATCTACAAATGTACTTGCATGGTCAAAATTACATAAATTACATAAATTTGAGGCCGTACATCACAAGAAATAGTATATTACAGTCATGAAAAAATATTTTTTAATACAGTTGCTCAAAAAGTGCTACTTTACGTAGCTGTTTAGCGTGCGGAAAGTTGGTTTTCGCGCACTAGTGCTTTTCACTTTTCCAATTTTTTTTTAATTTATGCTTGTTCCAATGCATGACTCCTTATTGCTGGGTGTTAAATATTAGTTTCCTTTAAACGTTGTAATCAACATAAAAACCTACTGTTAATATCAGAATACGAAAAATATACACAGTTCATATTTTATTACTTACCTCTTCATCATTATAACACGTTTATTTTTTAATATTGAAAAACCGTTCTTAATAAGTTGTCTGAGTGGAACGGAATAGCTGCCGAAACGCCTGTCAAAGAAGAGGCGTTTTTACTTACTGCAAGCATGTTTGGACCCGGGTATGTCCTAAAACTACGACCAAGACCACCGGAGGATGGGCAGCAGCATCCCTGGAGTGCGGTGGAGACACTGCGATCGCCAACCCGCATGCCAAGCGTGGCGATTATGGCATTTACCCCCTATGAAAATGACACAAAGGCCACGGCCCCGAGGTTCCGGCGGCCCCCGGTGCCCTGGTTTTGGTAGCGGCCAGGGTACTAGCGGGGCCAGGGGTGCTAAGAATCTCCGGTTAAGATCCGGCTACCACCACCGACGACTTCTGGCCCTGGCAACATACAACACACGAACACTGCGGACCGACGAAAAGATAGCGGAACTGGAGGAAGGATTGAGCAGGTTGCGTTGGGATATCGTAGGGTTATCTGAAGTCCGAAGAGAGGGGGAGGACACGATAACCCTGAAGTCCGGTAACTTGCTCTATTTCCGGGAGGGCGACCAACAGTCCCAGGGAGGTGTCGGGTTTATCGTCCACAAATCCCTCGTGAACAACGTGGTGAAGTCGGCTAGGGTGGCGTATCTTATACTCAGAGTATCCGAGAGGTACTCGTTGACGGTCATACAGGTGTACGCGCCGACCTCGGCACACTCCGACGACGAGGTGGAGGCTATGTATGACGATATATCAAAGGTCATGCATAGTTCCAAAACCTACTTCACCGTTGTTATGGGGGATTTCAACGCGAAACTGGGCAAGAGAGACGGTGAAGAGCCGAGAGTGGGGCAATTTGGAGTTGGAAGTCGGAACCACCGGGGCCAACTACTGGCTGGTTTCTTGGAGAAGGAGGGACTCTATATGATGAACTCCTTCTTCAAGAAACGCGAGCACAGGAAGTGGACCTGGATGAGTCCCGACGGTGCAATAAAAAACGAGATTGACTTCATCATGTCAACGAAGAGGCATATATTCAATGATGTCTCTGTGATCAATACGGTTAAAACCGGAAGTGATCATCGTCTGGTAAGAGGCACATTGAATATATGCGTCAAGCTAGAGCGCTCTTGACTGATGAAGTCCACGCTCCGTCCAGCAGCAGTCCAAATCCAAAACCCCGAGAGCTTTCAGCTGGAACTCCAAAACCGTTTCGATTGTCTAGGCGGCGATGTGGACGAATTCAACGACGGGTTTGTGGAAGCTGTCCATAGCATTGGGTCTAAGTTCTTTAAGGCCCAACGAACTCAAAGAGCCAAAAGGCTCTCTATCTCCACTCAAAAGCTCATCGAGGAAAGGAATGAGATAATTCTGCAGTCTACAGCCGATGCGAAATTATACAGGCAGCTCAATAAACAGATCTCTAAGTCCCTTACCCGCGATCTGCGCCAATTCAATACAAATCGTATTGAAGAGGCCATCGAGCAGAATAGGGGCTCTAAAGTTTTCTCAAGAGATCTGTCTATTGGGCAGAGCCAGCTCGCCAGATTAAAAACTGAAGATGGTAGAATCGTTTCGTCCAAACCTGAGCTTCTGAGTGAGATAGAGTGCTTTTATGGACAGCTATACACGTCAACTAGCAGACCCGAAGTTGGTCTGGCGGAAGACCCTAGAGCTAGATTAACCCGGCACTATACCGAAGATATCCCGGACATCAGCCTGTACGAGATTAGAATGGCTCTTAAGCAGCTGAGGAACAACAGGGCACCCGGTGAAGACGGAATTACAGCTGAACTCCTGAAGGCGGGTGGAAAACCGGTCCTTAGGGCCCTTCAGAAGTTGTTCGACTCCGTCTTACTGGAAGGGAAAACTCCAAAGGCATGGAACAGAGGTGTGGTGGTGCTGTTCTTCAAAAAGGGTGACAACTCATTACTGAAGAACTACCGACCCATCTCACTTCTGAGCCATGTCTATAAGCTGTTTTCAAGAGTCATTACGAACCGTCTCGCACGCAGGCTAGATGACTTCCAGCCTCCCGAACAAGCCGGTTTCCGAAGAGGCTTTAGCACCGTAGACCACATCCATACGCTCCGTCAGGTTATACAGAAGACTGAGGAGTATAACCTGCCCCTCTGTTTAGCGTTCGTGGACTACGAGAAAGCCTTCGATTCGATTGAAACGTGGGCTGTACTACAATCTCTCCAACGGTGCCAAGTGGACTACCGGTATATCGAAGTGCTGAAGTGTTTGTACGAGAACGCCACTATGTCAGTCCAACTCCAGGACCAGAACTCAAAGCCTATTCCGTTGCAGCGGGGAGTCAGGCAAGGAGATGTTATTTCTCCTAAACTGTTCTCCGCTGCACTGGAGGATGTTTTCAAGACTCTGGACTGGAGAAGGCTAGGCATCAACATAAACGGCGACTACCTCACTCACCTTCGGTTTGCAGACGATATAGTAGTCTTGGCTGAGACCATGGAGGATTTAAGTACAATGCTCAATGACCTCAGTAAAGCCTCCGAGCGAGTTGGTCTAAGGATGAACATGGACAAGACGAAGATCATGTCAAATGTCCATGTCGCACCAACTCCCTTAACAATCGGACACTTTACGCTCGAAGTTGTAGACGATTACATATACCTAGGACAGACTGTCCAGTTAGGAAGGTCCAACTTCGAGAAAGAGGTTAATCGTCGAATCCGACTCGGCTGGGCAGCGTTCGGGAAGCTACGGCACATCTTTTCGTCCAATATTCCGCAGTGTCTCAAGACAAAAGTTTTTGACCAGTGTGTGTTGCCAGTGATGACATATGGCACTGAAACGTGGTCGCTTACTATGGGCCTCATAAGAAGGCTCAAAGTCACCCAAAGGGCAATGGAGAGAGCTATGTTGGGAGTTTCTCTGCGTGATCGCATCAGGAATGAGGCCATCCGCAGCAGAACCAAAGTGACCGATATAGCCCTCCGAATCGCTAAACTTAAGTGGCAGTGGGCGGGGCACATAGCACGTAGAACCGATTGCCGTTGGGGTGGAAAGGTTCTCGAGTGGCGGCCACGTACCGGAAGGCGTAGCGTGGGCAGGCCCCCCACACGGTGGACTGATGACCTGGTGAAGGTCGCGGGTGTCCGCTGGATGCGGGTGGCGCAGGATCGGTCATTGTGGAAGTCTTTAGGGGAGGCCTATGTCCAGCAGTGGACGTCTTTCGGCTGACATGATGATGATGAAGCATGTTTTAAGTTTCTAAAGGCAACATTCGATATTGTTTTTATAAATATTACTTGTTGTTTTTCTTATTTTTTCGCAACTGTATTAAAAAACGTCGTTCAATACACGTGCGGAAATGTCATTCTTCACTCGTCCCGAGTCTTGCCACTCGCCTGCGGCTCGTGGCATCCCTCGGTACTCGTGAAGAAATGACATACTTTCCGCACTAGCATCGAAATGTACTATTACAGTACATATGGTGCTATATTACCGCACGAGTGCGGTAATCAGCAGATTACGTGCATATGTCGAATGTACTGTAAAACGTTGTTCGATACACGTGCGAACAGGTAATTCGCAACTCGTGTCGATTTAAAACACTCCCTTCGGTCGTGAATCACCAACCAATTCATCACCACTCGTTGCGAATTTCCTGTTTTCTGCACTTGTATCGTAATGTACTATTACAGTACATAATATAATACTATTTTACCGCACGAGTGCGGTAATCAGCAGATTACGTGCATATGTCGAAACTTTAAAGAGCTATAATATTATTATGTACTGTAAAACGTAGTACGATACACGTGCGAATAGGTAATTCGCACCTCGTGTCGATTTTTATTTTTTTATATTTTTTTAAGAAAAATACATTAAATTTTACACACAATAAAACTCGCCGAACTGTGAAGTTTCCTTCCTTTTTCCCTTTTTGTGGAGTTTGACTCCCTTCGGTCGTGTTTTAATTTATCACCACTCGTTGCGAATTTCCTGTTCTCTGCACTTATATCGTAATGTACTATAATCATAGGGGCTCAAACTTAAGACTCCGCCGAGCGCTCTTCATAAACTTAGGTTATGTCTGTGATCGGGTAAAATTATTTAAAACTAGATGAAAGCCCGGCTTCGCTCGGGTGAAATAAATAAGAAAGAAATAAAGAAAACATTTATTCGTGACAGATATGCAAACGACGAAAGAAATAGCGTACAAAAATGTATAAAATAAAAACATTACAACAACGGATAATGATGAAACTTCGTATACAAATATAGTTTGTAGTGTGGATTAACATATGAAATAGGGAGTAAATGATTCCGCTGACGAAGTCACGGGCAAAGGCCGTAGTATCTTTATAAGTTAATCCTAAGTATTTTTATAAGGCTAGTATTTAAAGGCACATAAAAAAATTGACACCGTAATCAGTATGGTGCAAAGTCAGAGGGCCTACCGCGAACCAAAAACGAACTATCTTCCTCTCTGTCGTAAGAATATACATGTGCGACAGAGAGGCAGAGCTGCTACCGCGAACGAAAACGTATGAAGTTTGTGTATCTCCCTCTGTCGCACTTGCAAATTCGAGCGACACAGAGGGAAATAAATACACGATGTTCGTTCGTTTTCGTTTCGCGGTAACAGCTCTCTATTTTCCGCCAAATTCTATTCAGTGGGGCCCTTTACACTCAAGATTATGTGTCAATATTATCGCGGTTTTTAAAATTGTAGGGATGTTGCTTCAATATTCATCAATATTCACGTGATACGGATCGTGATATGAGTATTTAGCGTGATAATAATAACAGTTGGTAATATTTTCTTCAATTAATGGAACTTATATAGCAACTTGTTCCGTTAATTTCGCCAAAGGTATTTTGCATTCCGATACGCGCACCATCCAGGAATAGGAGCCGTCCGACCAGAGGGCCTACCGCGATCTGAAAACGAAGTATTTCCCTCTCCGCGCTCGAATATGCAAGTGCGACAGAGAGGCATGTATTTCGTTTTCGATTCCCAGTAGCACTTCAGTCCGAGCGCGGCGGTCGGTCGAAGAAAGTCAAAGAACATTCCGTGTGTCGTCTGTCACACATAATTTTTTAACTGAACATGAAATTAGGTGATAATGTTTAGTATGACGTATATTTTACCAAAAATACCAATATATTGATAAATCACATTTGTTTTTTTAGTTGTAACCGAGTCCGACGCACTTGGCCGGTTTTCTCACATTTTGAATTTTATTTCTCATATAGTAAATTACCCTATTCGTTTCAAAGTTTACGCCTGAGGACCTACCGCGAACCAAAAACGAATTATCTCCCTCTCTATCGTTCGAATATGCATGTGCGATGGAGAGGCAGATACTTCATTTTCGGTTCGCGATAGCGCCTCTAACGTCCGAGCGTGGCGAACGGCATGAGCCGTACTACTAAGTTATGAGATAGAGCACGTAGTATTTTCTTAGTAGTCTGTGGATAGAGCGAGATAGGGATAGAATTTTGCTAGACGTTTAAAGGCCATAAGTCACCTAGTAGTTTGTCACAACAAAATAGAGATGCAGCTTTAAGATGGCGGACAGACTCAGCAAACATTCTAGTGGTGTCCTTTACACGATTAATATTATCACAATACTGGGGAGTCAATATTATCACAGTTTTCAAATTTGTATAGTTTCTGCTTCAATATTCACGTGACACGTATCGTGATATGAACATATCACGTGATACTAATAACCATGTAACAGGGCCCATACATTCGCTTTGAAGGCGGTTATTGTGACAATCTGTGGGGCTAGTATGATCGCTTATATGTCGGACATATAGCGAATGCTATGGGACGAATGTCCCTCTCGCACTTACATACTTGACAGTACGGGACGAATGCTATATGTCCGACATATAAGCGATCATACTAGCCCCTCTGATAGGTGTATAGAACGCTTGAAAACCACAAAAAAAACCTGCAGAAGCGACTTGCCGGATCTACACAATGGGCAACGATGGCCCACCACCCAGAACGCAGCCCAGCAACCTGGCCAACATACCGGACGCAAAAATAGTTCACGATTTTCGAACGTAGCCGACACTGTCAACCAACAAATTTAATATGGCAATATAGTCTGTGGGCAATATGGCCGACGTTTTGTCATCAAATTAACACTTTTAAATGCAAAATACGCAGCAATCCGAATTTTGCGGATACATATGTTCAACTCAAAACCGTTATTTTTATACGTTCTTCAATTTGAGACAGGTCTCGTTCGGGTCTACCGTACCCCTGCACGGAATTATTAATATAGATATTCAGTGCTTCTCAAAGAGGCCACCAGTCACAAAATAAGGAATTGATTTATGCAAATAAGTAATCAGGACTCAGAGTAACTCTTCTGTTTCTTAGAAACACGACAAAAATCCGTTTCTGACACTTTTTATTTACTTAAAAAAAAACGAAAGAGATTTAATGTTCTTGCTTCCAAATCTCGTATCAACGGTAGCTGTTGAGTTGGTAAAAAAACAAATGCAGTGTGTTATAAAATAGAAACCGTCTGCACTCTACTACAGTTGTCACGATAAATTTCATTATTCGCGGTTGTGCAAAGTTGGGAATTTTGAATGCAAAAAGCAAGTAAGCGGCGGATAATAACCAGCACATTATGATTATTTCAACATGTTATTAAAGTATCATCATTCAAGAGAACGAATTCAGAGCTTATACTTCTTAAAAAAACACACGCATTTAAAAAGATTATTTTTTTAGAATAACGACCTGTTTATCTTACCCCTTTTTAATTAAAAAGCAAAAGCGTTTTTAATTTTTCATTACATTTTTATTAGTACCTGAAGGAATCCGGCTGTTTTCAATTTGAAAATGTAGGTTTATTAACATATTGTCATAATCACGGGTAATGGAGGTTTTCGTAACTAATTTGCATATTAACCTATATACAGTGTGTAAATTAGATAAGGGCATAACTTTGAACTAACAAATCATGTTTTACTTGTAATCTGTAATGGTCTATTGGCATTCATAGATGCATGTAATATGCCTTAATTGAAGGATAAAAGAAATTTGACTTTTAACTTTTTTGTCTCTGTCATAATTTTCTAACTCGACTGTCCCTGCAGCTCGTTCCCCGTCCTGCCCCAGACCTAGAGTAGAAGTTTCGAACTTCTACTTAACCTTAAGTCCTGTCTTATTAATATAACTAGGACGACAGTTGGGTCTAATAAAGGAGCCTACAATATGTGAGGTAATAACTTTGCTCCCATGTTTAATTACAAAATCGATGCGCAACTGGATAATGACAATGCCCAAGGAGAAGGCATTTCTAAGGACGAGAGGTACAACCTAGGGTGTTGCTTATTTCACTTCTTTTTAGTAGTAACGGAGTCAGGGGTCCGTTGGATGCGGGTGGCGTAGGGCCGATCATTGTAGCACTCTTTGGGGAGGCCTATGTCCAGCAGTGGACGTCTTTCGGCTGACTCTCTGAATATAAATTTCAGTTAATTCCTGTAGCTACGTGCCAACTTGCATTCGGATTTCTCCATAGAAATTAAACTAGTATGGAGAAAATCCAGCAGTTGATACTCTTAACTGATTTTCTGTCCACAATGAGACTTTTTTTCGGGGTAGAAAATTAATATATTCCGTGTAATGCGTAGTTAGTTAAAAAAACGCAAATAAAGGGACAGCCTAGTACACATGCACAAAGTTCCTATAACCATTCGACATGTTGTATATTTCTATTATCGCTCCTGAATCCGAGCCACTGATAGAGGGAAGGCACGTGACTTTTAAGAGGGCGCAGTACGATCGGTGTGGATCGGTTCTCCATACAAACGTATTTAGGCTCTCATTTTAAAACGACATGCTAGAATAACATGAAACTTTGTATACACAATGGGATCCGGCATACCTAGGTCGGAAATTAGTTTCTGTTGCTAGAAATTGAAAAAGAAAAAAAATACAGCGGTTTTTTTAGTTTTTTACGGCTTGTATGAAAACCTTAATAATCGCTGTATTTTTTCTCCATTATAATTTCAAGCAACAGAAACTATGTTCCGACCTAGATATGCCGGATCCCATTGTGTATACAAAGTTTCATGTTATTCTAGCATGGCGTTTTAAAATGAGAGCATAAATACGTTTGTATGGAGAACCGAACGTACTGCGCACTCTTAATAAGAAGGTCATGAGGTCGAACTCGGCTCGTACCACAGGGGCTTAAAAAACCTAAGTTCACATATACATTTAATCCATGTTGCTATGTGTATCTAAAATACCCGACACATTCGCGATCGGATACGCGTATCAATATGAGGTGACATGTTTTGATACTGTATCATGATACGCAGTTGTGATTTGATACGTGATACCTACAGATCCACCTGGAGTCGATTTTTTTCCCCGGTTATCAAAGGCGATATGGATACGCTCTAGACAAGTTTGTTCGTGTACCAATACGAGCACATATTTTTGAACAGATTACAGACACAGACGAAAGATGATTCTTTTTCTTCTTTCGGCGACCTGCGAGATGCGATAATCCCAATGACCTGCGATGTAGACAGCTTTGGCCGTCGCGTCTCCCAGGTAGTGTTCCGAACAGGAGTGTAGGCATGCGGGGCACGCCAGCAGATGTGCCATGGTTTACGGCGCTGTACCACAGATACGGCCCCGGTGCAGTCTTCATTTGACCATGTTCAGTTCGTCAGGCGCTGTATAATGTCTCGCCCGCTCTCCCGAATTGCAGTCATCCGAGTGCACTCATGCAGAGCAATTTGATCTGGTCGGTCCATCGCATGGGTGATCTCCCACGTGGTCTATTTCCGTCTACTCTGCCCTGGATGACAAGTTGCTCTGCGGAGTCATAGTTTCCCCTTGAGACATAACCGAAAAACTTGAGTATCCGCGCTAGCACTAAAGCAGACAGACGCTGTGGAATTATTTAAGGATGAATACCATCTGCCCGCGGTATTCCCAATATTTTTTTCCACCACCACATTTCTAAATCATCAACTTTTTTCTCTCAGGTTCTCGAAGCGTTCATGTTTCTGCAGCGTAAATAAATATAAGGAAAATGAGGGTTTGTACGAGCCGGGTTTTGGTAGCCTTGGTGATGTTATACAGGATTGACTTCTTAACCGCCGACTACTATAGTGATTTATTTAGTTTAATCGTATGGCATTTATTTACGAACCGTGAGATCTTCGAGAAGACAAGTACGGTTGCCAGTTTTTGTTGCACTTTTAGCACCACCCAGGGGTCACGTGTAGGGTAACGGTGGGTACTCCCTACGGACGTGGTGCAACATCGACCCCCCTTTGTCAAGTGAGTGGGCAACTTGACTGTTAGAAGTTCTCAAGCCGCCCGAAGTCCTCTAACTTGGCTTAACGACTACTGTCGTAGACAGCAGCCGGGATCAACGGCTTAACGGGCCTTCCAAAGCACGAGAGCGCTCAGTTAGTAACCACTCAAAGCGGTCACCCATCCAAGAACTGACCTGCGCCCACATTGCTTAACCTCGCATACCTCACGCGGTACGCGGGCACCGCTGGGCCACGAGCGCTCTATAAATTAAATTAAATAAACTATAGTGATACTGTATGCCCAAATAGAGCGTCTACACTTGGGATACACGTGCTCGATACGATCGTGATCGCCTAAATGATACAAATGTCGACTCACCTTTATTGCGTTGGAAACACGCAATGTGGTAAACTCGCATGCTATTCTTGCACGTGTGAGAATGAGGCTTTATGGTGGTCACGGCCTTCAGTCACGATCATGGCGTTACGACGAGAATTATAATTTATATTTATAATCAATCATATTCAGCGATTGCTTTGGAGTTCGGAGTCTACTTTGCCTTACCTGCCGGATAATAGTTGCCTTTTAAGTGGACAAGGCCTTCTTGAAGGTACAATTTCAGTGAAATCGGGCAATTGATCATCCTTGAGGTTTAATTAACGCTTGCATGTCTATGAAAATCTTAGTTATTATTAGATTGTATACACTTTATGGTTTTTGTTTTTATTCAGCTACAACTGCAATTAAGTATTACAATGGCTCTCTTTTTCTTAATAGTAGTTTTTATGCCTTTTGCAGTGTTTTTTTTGTTATTTTTTTTACTATGAAGGGAGGTGTAGTATTGTGACATGAGGTATGCTACATCCAAACTCCCACACACAAAACTATTTACGTATCTTAACATAAATAGAGCATAGTAATAGTTACAATATATCTTAATCCCAAAGAAAGAAATTATATAAGGTGCTTCTAAATTACATGCCAATATTTTTAAAGCTTCTTAGAAGTAGACTTAAGTATAAAACTTCTTTAAAATTGATGAGTGTTTTTGGAGAAAATTAGGAAATCAACTGTGCCACGTATTAACACCCTGTTAAATTATCGGTATTCAAAGATGAAGACTTCTTTGAGTATCGTATGAAACCTCTTTACTGTCACTTAACTGGCCACTTTAACAAGTGACCAATGTATAGCTCACTTGACAGAAAGTGATAACCACCTTGTCAGGTAAATGCACAGGTGAATAAGTTTGGGCAAAATTTTAATTTAATTTTTTTGTACGGAAAATGAAAATAAAAATTTCATACAACTGTAATTGGAGCAAATATTTAAAAGGACGCTTCCTTAGAGCATCTGCAGTAACACCTGGTATACAATTTTTGTTTAAAAATATTCGTTTCGGAGAAATTTTGATCTAAACTTATGACCTCCGAGTAATGTATCTTGACACCACGAGATTATAGCACATCAGTCAATGCAGTGTTTGAATTAGTATCAAGTTATGAGTCATAATTGTTTTTGCATTTTGTGTTTTCAAGATTATGTTTGGTATTTTTTTTTCATTATTAATGACTTTTTTTAAATAAATTGACTTTAATTTCACTTCAGAAAAGTAATTAAAAACACGTAAGCCATATTTGAAGAAAAAAACATTTCCAAAAAAATATTTTTTCTTTCAATTGAGACCACTGTTTGATTTTTTGCTCCTGTTACAGGGCCCACCCTGCATAAATAAACGTTTTATTAATCCCTATTTAAAATAACTTATTTTAATGTAAGTAAACAAAACACCTCTTAAAATAATGGCATCTAATTTGGAAGCACCTTATATTATCACTATGTATAAATTACCGATAGATACCCCGCATTCGTTATTACTTAATATTTAAACAACAGCTTAAAGTTTTGTAACAATACCTAAGTGTAACACAGACATCAATTTCACCCTCGCCTCAGCTCTTTTAATTATTCAGACCCAACGGTGTTTTTAAAAAGGTTTCAGAATATTGTGCCGCCCTTTTACCTTTTTTAAAACTGTTTAAAGGCTTTCCTGTTTGCGCTATTTGCAAGCAAAAGATTTTGTAAAATGTCTTACATTTGAATAAAGGTGTATTTTCTTTATTAATCCTTTGCTTTGAAATATATAGATTTAAATTTGCACCTATTCGACGGTTAAGTACCTGGGCACCGACTCGTTTACCTCGTTACAGTGCCTAGTACTTAACCTTTTTAATCTTAATTCGTGGAAATATAAGAGAATGATTGGACTCAACCAATGAGACGTAGACCTGGTTAAGGTCGCAAGAATCCGCTGGACGCGGGTGGCCCATGATCGGTCGTTGTGGCGGTCTCTGGAGGCCAGCAATACGTTAAGCCCTAACCAGATCGGATTACGAGTGAGCTGTAGCAACGTAGCCGAGCCGACTGCAGGCCGGCCCCTCCTCCGGAGGCCCCCGGCCAACAGGACCTCAGGCGCGACAGCACCTACATCACATCACTACAAGCCCACTTCACCCCACGACCAGGCCGTCTCTACGGCCTGCGGGGATTAACCCCGATCATGGGCCACTGGTCCGATATCAGTTACCCCAATCTGCCGGCAACAGGCAGATTCCGGGATGTCCATCGAACTCTGTAGGAGGCCTATGTCCAGCAGTGGACGTCGATCGGCTGACGACGATGAGGATGATGATGATTTACTACATTGCATCCTGAACATGCTTGGGGTCCGCTTCCTAATCCCATGAATTGACGTAGCTACTAGTTTTTTACGGAAGCGACTGCCATCCGCCCCGTAACGGGAAAACAAGAAATAAAAAAACGCTGGCCCCTACATGCGTTTTTTTTATGAAATAGGAGGCAAACGAGCAGACGAATAGCCCGATGGTAAGTTAAGATGGTAAGTATTATCATCGCCCATGGATACCCGCATCACCAGAGGGGTTATAATTACTTTGCTGGCCTTTAAGATGCTCTTATCATGAAGGTAAAATACGAATAGAGTAAAATGTATTTTCCATAATTAGGAGATTATTTTTGCATAAGTTAGTAACACTACATAAAAAGGTATCTTATCAAAGTTTAGTAATGAAACCTTTCCTCAAAATTTGTGCCAAGAGTCATGAAACGCAAAGTTTGTCTTTATAGTGTAGGTATCATTATGGGGCCAGGCACAAACCTATCGAAAAAAGCGCACGCGCAATTTCGCGATTATTTTCGCAATCGGCATTGATATGAGCGAGATGTCATTTCTCAGGCCCTACCTAAAATGATAAATGATGATGACAATGATGAAGTAAAGCGTTGTAATGTTTGCATCAAAAATTTGCATCAAAAATAACGAAACACTCCAAAGCCACCAACCTTTGCTTTAATCCTCAAAGATATCAAACTTCCCTAATATTTTACCCCAAAATTAATTGCTTAAGCAACGTCGGTGTCACTGTTATTGAAATAACTTGTTGCTGGGAAGGGTTATTCGGGTCTCGAGTCGGTGAAGTTAAATAACTTAGTTACAACTTCGCCCTTTATTGCTTTGAGGGCGTTCTGCCTATTTTGCAGAATATTTTTTGAATTTCCAGAGTTTTCAGAAGATAAAATAAGAAGTAGCAGAAAAATTTAATAAAGTTTTATAGGTTTCTTTTATACCACGAAAACAGGGTGCTCCTACGAGAGAAGACAGCAAAATGTATATCATAATTGAAGCAGTCTATTTTCCATTTAAAAGTCTACAAGTCTGTAGCACGAACTTAATAGGTAATGTTTTATTCTTTAATTGCACAAAACAAGGTACTCCTGCCTAAGTTTCGAGAGAGGCATAGTGAAATGTCACCTCGCTCATACATGAAGCAGGCAATTAGGGAGCAGCCCAAAGTAAGATGATGACCGACGAGCGAGCAAATGCTGCCTGTGAGACTTCGGGCAAGGCACCGCAGCGTGGTCAAACGATATTAAAAATACAGCAGGTTCCAGCTGTACCAAGACAGCTCCTTCCAGAACATTGTAAGAGGATTGATGAATCCAGTAGTAGACGCAACTATGCTGAAGAGAGAGAGAGAGAGAGATGTATATATACAAACAGAGACTTTTTATCTTTACTTCTTTCAACAAACTGATCATTGAAAATAAATGGCATCATGACTGTCTTTTGAAAATCCCCTTAGCTGCTATTTTAAGTCACTATCCACGAATAATACATAAATTAATATTGGCGTAATGTGTATTTAAAAGACAGCAGGGCCCACCTGGACCAAGAACAACGAGGAAACCATGATATAAGGTATCCAGCCATAAGTTCAGATGCATATGGACGCAATTGAAGGGATATTTATAAAAACAACATAACTGACTACACAGGTCGACTCCTGAGCCCATTATAAATGTTCCTCCAGAAGTGTCAACCGGTCTAAGCAGATATGTTGTTTTTGTAAACATCCCTTCAATTATGCTGAGCAGAAAGGTATGCGTTTGAAAGTGTGTTTTCAGATCTCAGCAAGAGCAAATACTTGTGTGATGAGCGCAATATTTTTTAATGAATCATGGGTTTTTTGTTTATGTTTCAGTTTTTTTTACCTTTTTATCTTCGTAATAATCTACTTAAATAGACTGACACTGTTAGTTTAACCTGTCAAAAATAATGTAAAAAATATTTCTTGAAGGATATATAAGTAGTTAGTAGGATTGTGGTTATACGTTTGTGAAATATTTTCAACACCTTTCAGAAATTGGAGATCAAGACTCACTTGGGTTTTTGGTAGTTAGTTCTCAGAAATAACAATGCTGATGCTGAAGTGACCGAAATCGTAAATAAAAACACAACTATACCTCTCACAATCATTATATTGAGCACATCTCTTGAAAATATTCCAACCCCATCCTTTAAACATTCGAAACCTTTTCTTAACCCTCCAACTTTCAAGGTGTCTTCAAAAATCTGCGGGATTTTTATTCCCAGCCCCTAAACACTTGTGACCCTTGTTAGGCGTCGTTACGGGACCCTGCGTGGCTGGTATGAATAAATTTTGTGGATTTTATGCAAAGAGGGAAAGTTATCTGGTTTAATTCTGTTGTGATTTCCGGGGTGTTGTGACGACGCGTATAACGATTTGATTTCACGTGGATTTTGCGAATACCTCGTATCAATTAAATAAAAATGAACTACAAGTTTCCAACACGACTATTTTGACAAACACACACATCTTATAATTTCCTTTTAAACTGCAAATAGTACTAAACATGAGGACAAAAAAGGTTGATTCACGTGTCAAGAAACATATCACTTACCACAGAACAACACAAAAACTGGCAACCGTACTTGTCTTCTCGAAGATCTCACGGTTCGTAAATAAATGCCATACGATTAAATAACTTACCACAGAAAATTGCCTAAATAGATGAGAGTTTTTAGAGTTCCGTACCCAAAGTGTAAAAACGGGACCCTATTACTAAGACTTTGCTCCCTGTCCGTCCGTCCGTCTGTCTGTCACCAGGCTGTATCTCAAGAACCGCGATAGTTAGACAGTTGAAATTTTCACACATGATGTATTTCTGTTACCGCTACAATAACAATTATTAAAAACCGCCGTTTTTATAGATAATGGTACGGAACCCTTCGTGCGCGAGTTTGACTCGCACTTGGCCAGTTTTTAACTGATCCGGGCCCTTAACTAATCACAATCAGTAATCAAATACGAGTAACTAACTCGATTAAAGCAAGCCAATTATAAAGTTGCAGGAATTAGTTGGGTTACGTTGTGGGCTTAAGCCATGGGCCTTGGGCTTTTAACTTGATTATATTTGGTCTAAACTTCAAAGACGTCAGGTAAACGCACCAATAATTGACACCTAAATAAGTGCTGACTTGTTTTCTTGCAATAAATAACCGTTACTTGGAGTCCATTTCTACTCCAAGTTCCATCAGTGTTTTTTTAAGAGTGCGCAGTACGTTCGGTTCTTCATACAAACGTATTTACGCTCTCATTTCAGAACGCCGTGCTAGAATAACACGAAACTTTGTATACACAATGCGATCCGGCATATCTAGGTCGGAAATTAGTTTCTGTTACTTGAAATTATATTGGAGAAAAAATACAACGATTATTAAGGTTTTCATACAAGGCGTAAAAAACTGAAACAACCGCTGTATTTTTTTTCTTTTACATTTTTAGCAACAGAAACTAATTTCCGACCTAGATATGGCGGATCTCATTGTGTATATAAAGTTTCATGTTATTCTAGCATGGCGTTTTAAAATGAGAGCGTAAATACGTTTGTATGGAGAACCGAGCGTACTGCCACGTACTCTTAAATTAAAATTAAAAATGGGATTGCTTTTGGCCAGCATCTAGCCAGGGGGCAAAGATGAAGCCGACGATGAAGCGAGCTCACCCAGAAGATGCCTATTCACTCGTGCCTTAAAAAGGTCTAAGTTATTTGAACTCGGAAATACAGACGCCGGCAGAGAATTCCAAACCTTAGAAGTGCACATTATAAAAAATGATGCAAAGCGCTTGGTTTGTATTAGAGGAATTTCGACCAGGTAAGGATGGTAGCCAGCCGTACGTCTGGATGTACGAAAGAAGAAGGGGGAAGGCGGTTTGAGCTCATGGAGCTCCTGAGCACAGTCACCGAAATACAATTTGTAGAAGACGCGCAGACATGCTACTAGGTTATACTTAGTATAGAAAAAACTTATTTCACCTGATGGAAAGCGACGACAAGGCCTAAGATGTTGCTCATTGGTTCAGTAAATAACCTCTTCACTCTTGTTTTGAAGAGACCCAGCATTATATTATATGGAAATACAGACGACCGAAACAAATTCCACCTCATGCTATTCGCATTAGGAAAGAAGAAGCGATTCGCTCGTATGTTGTATAATCTTAGCTTAATGTTTTGTTTTTAATATTTTATTATGTTCCCTCCAGTAAACGCATGGAATAAATAAACAAATAAAAGTAACCCATTAGTTGTAACAGTAACTGGCGACCGGAGAATGATTTTAAAACTGAAAAGTCTCGTAGACAAGAGCATTATCAGATCTGCCTGCACTCATGTATGGGAGTGAAACGTCGCCGATGACAAAGCACCATGTCCATATTCATCCAAGTGGCTGAGATGAATATGCTATGGTGGCTGTGCGGAGTAACGAGGCGAGACATTGTCGACAAGATACAAGAGAGCAGGCCTAGACACGTGAAGAGGAGGCTTGCTGATCACGTACTGAATTCTAGCATGACCCTAAAAATCACAGGTGCAAGACGAAGGAGAAAGCCAAAGTGTAATAGATGGATTCAATACTAAAGGACCTACAGTGCTGCAACGCTTCTGACACTAATACGTCAGATAGAACAAAGTTGAGAAAAAGACGAAAGTTTAAGACATCAAAGTAATTAATAAGTAAGTAAATAAGTGTGAACTGTAAAGTAAGTAAATTTTATGTGTAAAGTAATGTCACTTTGTAGGAATACATCACCGTATTGTAGGTGATTATTTGTTTTACAACCCTTGTATCGTAAATAGCTATTTCGTTTGCGTGGGAGTGATTTTATATTAGGTCGCTCTGATATTGTATCATATTGTCAATTGATACGCCGCCGTACATTTTTATTCGTTATCACTTCAGAAATGCATGCTTTTAATCAGTCGGGTTCATCCAAACCCCGAACCTACTTGAGAGTTAGCCAACCCCGATAAAACATCGGAGCGATGTAATAAAAAAGTAATAAATCGATGAACAATCTTAAACTCCCGTCCTAACGAACGCATAGTTGTGCGCCCTTTAACTTATTAAGGGCTCGGGCCCACTCGGCCGTGGCGGACTTAAGGCCAAGCACGAGGCCGGGTGCTAACCCTTTAATGACCCTTGTGACTTTTGTTATATTCCATGTACTTAAAGCCAGGGTTTGCTACTACCTCTAGACTAAAATAATTGATAGAAAGCTTTCTACCATCGCACCGCTCGCCGTCGGCAGGGCATTCATCCTCACACCTTAGAACCTAAATGGTCGCGTACGGTACGGTTTCAGAGGAATGTCCTCCCTCGGACGCCCGATTGTGAAATGAGCTCCCTGCCGAGGTTTTCCCGACGGACTACAGCATGGGATTCTTTAAGAAAGGAGTGTATAAATTCTTAGAGGGAAATTAAATCATTTTTTTTCAAAACATTACTGAACTTGACAATTCTAAATTCAAATCTGTACTAAAACAAACACTTATTTCAAAAGCATATTATAAGATAAACGATTACATCACGGATAGGGATCTTTGGCAGTGATAGTGTCGTGCACGGCTAATCTATCGCGAAAATAGGTTTTCTACTGTAGCATTGTTAGTAGCTGACACTGTATTTTTATATTTAACTATACCATGTATATTGTTTTGAAAAAATGACACCTCGCCGAGTTTCTTACGCCGGTTCTTCTCGTGGCAGAGGTTTATTTTTCCGAACCGGTGGTAGTTTTTGACGTTCATAGGTGCATGTAATATGCCTAATTTGAAGAATAAACTACTTTTAGTTTTACTTTTTTAAAAGGGTCGGCAATGAGCATGTGAGGTGTCACATGGAACCCTAAAATAAAAACACAACACACACACCAAGATAGGTTTAACGGTTTTTTAGTTATTGCTGAAAAAGTGTCTTGCCAAACAAAAGGGCGTAAGTGCTGTAAGTTTCCTATGAAGGTACGACCTTTTTTGATTATATGTATTGTATAGTGGTTTTAAATGTAATTAGGAGGTGTCGGTACTGTAACGGAACACAATTAGGCTACAAACGTGTTATTAAAATACCTATATGAAGGAAAAGTAGTTTTAATAAGCTGGAAGAGCATAGTAACGTTTACCTTACTAGCTTCGGCCTCATATGTCGTAGATTTGTCGTGTATTTGTCCGACATATGTCGTAGTTTTGTCGTGCATTTGTCGGGGATTTGTCCGACATATGTCGTGGATTTGTCGTAGATGTGTCGGGGATTTGTCCGATATTTGTCGGACATGTGTCGTGCATTTGTCTGAGATATTAGAGTATATAAAGGGGCGCGAGGTTTTATTGAGTGGACTTAGAATTCGACACTCAGACTGACAAGGTCTCTGGTCTTCGCAATAATAAATACTTGGTGGGTTATTCTATTGATTTGAAGGTGATTCTTCTTCGTGAGGGGACTCCCTTCATGTTGAGGAATCAGTTTTTAAGTAAAATATTGAATATTTCCTCGGGGTTTAAGAGTTTATTTAATTTGATTTAAATGACCAGAATCTTGTCCAGGCTCCAGTTTGCCTGAGGGGTCTTGCTCGCCTAACGGTGCCAATGAGCAGGGTTCAGAGTCTTTAGTTACCAGATCTAAGGGTGGTCTGGCGTCTACCTTTTACCTACATGGAGACGAATCAAATCCCTTACGTTCCTTCAATGCCCAACTGACAACGTAGACATGGCTGCCAATATGGGGGTGCTCAGCATAGAGGTGTAAACCTCGCTTGTCGAAATTGTTCAGTATTTGAGGAACGGTCTTGTTAAATATATTTATATATAAAACTTATATACACAATAGGGCGTCTTACTCACTGTATCCTAGCCTGCGGGCGCAGTGGAGGGAGACAACCAACACAGGCCTTTAGCATTGCAATTCTCAGTTTAGCCGACTGAACTTTCGCTGCATAGGTTAGGGATTCGCAGCCAAAAGAGCTGGTTCTGGTAAGGGATTTATGCTCTTTCAGTTTAGCAAGTTTCCTGGGGAACAGTAGGGTAGCTTCACACACATTTATTAGGGAAGTAGGGTTTAATAATTTATTTTAGGTTTGTCGTTAATTTGGAGTATTGGGAATAGTTGTGATAAAATTAGTCATGTTTGGTATAAAAGGGACAGTATCTTTAAAGTTGCGATTTCTAGTTAAATGATTAAAATTTACTCAGAATAAGCTAATTTAATGACTAACTGAGTCGTTCGTTGAATTAAGCTCTCTAAGTGAAGAGCAGAGCAGTTCACTTGATAGACTATTCGGTGACAAGCTGAGCAGTTCATTGAATCAGGCATCTTAAGTGACGAGCCGAGCTGTTCACTTCTTTTAGTTTATTTAAAGGTCTGGCAGAGTAGTTCATAGGTATTAGGGAACGAGGAGTAGGGAGAGTAGGTTATTCAGGGTCAGGGCCAGATTCTGGCGAGGAATCACCAGGATTTCGCCCGCTTCCGATGATGAGGCCTTGCGGCGGTTCTCCTCATCATACGGCGCGTCTTCCGAAGCGCTAGTAGATGCATTTGCTAGATAGAACCATATTCTTATGGTTTAGTCTCTTTTACAAACTGATTTTATCCCGAGAGCTCCTAAATGCCATCCGAACGAATTGATCGGATAAGCCTAGCAGAGTACTCCTGTTAAAGTAACTTAGGTCATTTGGACGAAATTGTCTTACACTCCGCATAGTGAAATAAAAGATTGGCGGGGGCTTGCCCATGTCTAAGGTCGAGAGCCACGGGTCTCTGGTTAGTACCGGAGGGGGATAGCAATCCCTAGGGCGGCTGGAGGAGCCCTACCTTACACCAATCAATAAATTTGATTATTTTTATACGAACCTGTAAATAAGCAATACATCACAGGATATTAGCTATTCGGAAGCCAGGTACATAGAATTTGTAGGGATGGCAAATCTCCGTATTCTAGGTCAATTTCTTTGGATAGGATCTTATATAATTGGTTACTTTTATCATTAATAATCCCTATAAATTTATATTTCTCATAACTTCAGAATTAACGTAATTTCATTGAGGGTATAGGCTGAGTAAGGTACTAGGAAACGATAGTAGGGTTTCAGCAAAGGGCAGAGGAATTCAATACCTGACAAATATTCGCATTAAAGATTCAGGGTTTCTTACGGTTCACAACTCTTCGGGGTCCTACCTAGACGATTCACTTTGGCCAATACGTAATTTTATCCTGGGTTTTAACAGTCATTAGTTTAAATATTTCAATTATTTAATTAATTCATATTAACGGTGTAATAGGGGTTTATTTATATTAAGGGAGAGGGGGGGATCGTTACAGTACGGAACCCTTCTTTCTGCGTGGTCCGACACGCACGTGGCTGGTTTTTTTAATGAAATAGGAGGCATGAAAACTCGCAACACCAGAGGGGTCCTTTGCGTTATATGTTCTCGCCGCTGAGGTGAAAAGTTGTATGTATCACACGAGAGCAAAGATATTTGCATCTCGTGTCTTTAAGTCCCTCGCTACGCTGGTGATTCAATCATAGAATCTTTCGCTTGCTGGAGACCCAATATTAACACTCGCAGCAAAAATCTACTCTGCTCTCTTGTTGAACAAATAACTATTGCTACTCCGCTAAAGAACGTGTAGGTCTGTTAGTGACACTCGTAATCCACTCGCGTATTTTTGCATGCGGTTACGCTTATCTGCGCTGAGCAAACCTGCTCAAGCAACATCTACTGCCAGCACCTTCAGCATCTGCTGCCTGGACCTTTTTAAGGCACGAGTGAATAGGCATTTTCTGGATGAGCTCGCTTCATCGTCGGCCTCATCTTTGCCCCCTGGCTAGATAATGGTCAAGAGCAATACCATTTTTAATAAAAAAAAAGGATGCCTCGTAGAGAGGCGAAACACATGTCGAGGTTTTGTCATAATTGGACGTGGTTTTTTGTATTTATTTACCTACCAACTAGGCTAAAATGAACTCCCTTGCAGAACAGACGGACACTGAAAATAAATTGTTATTGGATTGTCAAATCAATCACGAAAGTCAGCCAAATTTTTTCCCACAAAATAAGCATAGTATAACAATAATACTCAACCTATTCAAAATACTTAATGCATTATATTACCCGTTTAGCTTTTAAGTAGCCCGTCACATACTGAGCACATTTTTGGTGGAAACAAGCTTACACGTGATAAATCGGCGTCGACGTCGCCTTAAGGCCATTTCCTCAATTTCCCTCCATGACTTGCTATAACCCGCTCTTAGACTGAGATATGACGTCACGATCCGGAGAAATTGACCGCCTACCCGCATTATATGGGATAGGTTTTCAAATGAAAGGTCAGCTTTTTCTGGAATATTTGCGAGTTCAAGGAACCAAACCCATAATCCTTAGGAAAACGAGGCCGAACACATAAATCATGATCTTGAAGTTTAAACGAAACTTTTCAATCGTTCTGGATGGATCCAGTAAATGTAACACGAAAAGTCAAAGGCATTTTGTATACATGTATTTTTTAATAAATAGGTTAAAGACAACAAATAGATACAGAAATTAAACAAGGAATACAAAAAGATATACTATAGGCAAGATAATAAGTAGCATATTAAAATTAATAAGTACCCATAGTACAAGCTTTGCTTAGTTTGGGACTAGGTCGATTTGTGTAAGATTGTCCTGTATTTATTTATTTATAGGCTACATCGTCTACTTACCATCAGGAACGCCGTATGTTTGCTTACCATCTTCGTAGTATAAAATAAGAGAATCAGTCGGAATCCAAGAATATTTTTAGCTTAGCACACTAATTTTTACTTTGATTGCATAATTCTACGGTCTCATTTTTACTACTTTCAGCATACTCCAGCCATTCTCAAGCCTCAATGTTCTTTATAAAGTTGTCGGTAGTTTATAATTATTGATCCAATATTAGGGGGGACTGCAAGTATTTAAAACAGGTAGATCTAGTCCCAAGCAAAGCGAGAAGTCTCAGTACCTAGTCAACGACATCCATAACTACGATAATTAAATAGCTAAGAAATATCTAAGACTCGGGAACAAACAAATGTCCCTATACGTACTGGGATTCGAAACCACCTGCTTCGTAGGCAGGATCACTACTTACTAGTAACTAGGTTGGCTTAGTAAAGTGGTCATCGTTGCCTTAAGAAGTTTTGAATTTGACGGCACCCTGAAAGCTAAATTCATATTTCCTCTGTGTCAAACAATGACAATTATAAGCACGGCTTTGTCATCTTGACAGTCGGAAATGAGGGACCCATGATTCGCACCGACATGGCGAGTGCTTTCACATTCAGCACAATTCTACGTGTTTTCTGACAGCGAGTGATATCGCAAATATCAAAGTATCATCATAAATTTTTGTCACTTAAATAATAATAATTATTATTTCTTTCTTTCAAGTTACTAAAGACTCATATTTACACAATTGCACATTTTATATTTTAATTTTAATATTTGGTTGATGCGCTGTACTGGTTAAAAGTGAGACTTACATATATTTCTAACTGTCAACACAGAGAATCGTCAAATCAATAGGAAGTAAGCGACGCGCTTGTATCTAGTTTCAAGCAGAAACGTCCATATACCACGGTATTTGGTTATCATACAGCTTATGATAACCAAATACCGTGTAAATAAATACAAATACCATAAGCTGACCAATTATAGAAAACACAGAGACTCACAAAGAAGAACACAGAGAATCACAGAGACGATTTGTAGCTATGAAATCATCTATTTATAACAAACTAGCATTTGCCCGCGGCTTCGCCCGCGTACCAAGCGTAATTTTTAACCGTCTACAAAAAAGAGCTTTTCTGTTTGACCCGTATTTTCATTTCATTCTGGGGGTTTCGGTATATGAAGTTTGGTGATTGTGATTCATTAACAGATGAACAGATGAAAAGTCAGTATACATTCTGAGAACCGGCAAACTTTTGAATATCATTTGATTTTGGCAAAAATAAGGATCGAAAACTATTATCATACATTTCCGTGAGGCCGAAGGGGGAAGGGCCGATGAAATCTTGAATGGCCCGTAGTAAAAGTATCTGTGTACTACAGTAACACCAATAGGTCTGATAACGACCAAGCAGCGCGCAGCGGTCATAAACTCTGTTTCTTTGAATTACAGAAATACGGCTAATTCAATATCACGTGTAAAGGATGATTCACAGTAGGCCGTTCCGTGTCCGGGCCGGCCCGTTTTCTTCTAGAGAAATACGCCGGCCGTTGCGTTTGCTGTCATAGAAAACGGGCCGGCCCGGACACAGAACGGTCTAATGTGAATCATTCTTAACCCTTATTTTTCCTAAGATTAAATTTATTAGGTAGGTTTTGCCAGTTCCCATTGGAGCATCCAAAAAGAAAATTTGGCCTCACTTCCATTCGCACTCCTTACTGTCAGTCCGTCTGTTACAACCGAGTTGCTTTTACTGGACCGATTGAATTGCAATTTGGCACAAACTATCAAAAATTTAGAGCGCTCGTGGCCCAGCGGCACCCGCCTACCGCGTGCGGTATGCGGTGTTAAGCAATGTGGGCGCAGGTCATTTCTTGGATGGGTGACCGCTTTGAGTGGTTACTAACTGAGCGCTCTCGTGCTTTGAAAGGCACGGTAAGCCGTTGATCCCGGCTGCTGTCTATGACAGCAGTCGTAAAGCTAAGTTAGAGGCCTTCGGGTGGCTTGAAAACTTCTAACAGTCAAGTTGCCCACTCACTTGACAAAGGGGGTCGAAGTTGCACCACGTCCGTAGGGAGTATCCACCGTTACCCTACACGAGACCCCTGGGTGGTGCTAAGAGTGCAACAAAAACTGGCAACCGTACTTGTCTTCTCGAAGATCTCACGGTTCGTAAATAAATACCAAACGATTAAAAAAAATTCTAAAGGTTGATTTAAATGGCAAAAAATATCGAAACCTCTATGTCGTTTTTAAAAGCAATCCAAAGATACCCCACACGCCTATAATTATAGTAACATTAAACTTTTTATGGCATGTGTGGAGTGCCAAATTTTACCTCAGAATCGTATTAAGAGACCTCTCAAATATCGATTTTGAACGAAATCGGGACGAAAAAAAAGAAAATCAATATGGCCGCCACTTTTACAAATTTTACCTCGGATTCGTATTAAGAGACCTCTCGGACACTCAGATATCGATTTTGAACGAAATCGAGACGGAAATGAAGAAAATCAATATTAGGGTGGTCCTTATTTCGTTAATTTATATTTTTCTACGGGGCACCCGCTTAATGTAATATCTACCACAAAAAACCAACGTATTTTTTTTTCAGAATTTTTTATACCTTTTAGGGGTTGCTACCGAATTTTGAAAATTTGGACCCTCCATACAAGATGATATATTTTTCCTTTTTTTTTTAGATTTTTCGGTGTGGGGCCATGAGTCAGGGTGTTTTAATGTGCAACTTAACATAAAATAGCGCCGCTGATATATAAAAAATATTTTTTAATATTTTAAGACTTCTAAGTATAGTAAGTATTGATTTAGAGGAGCGTCCATACTTTCCTTTCCTATAAACACAAATAAAAAATATTTAAAAAATTAGCAATGTTATTATAAGTTAAATTGGACATGTATACACTTTGAGTCGTCGTTCCACAATGAAAATCGAAAAAAAAAATAGAAAAAAACCCATCTTGTATGGAGGGTCCAAATTTTCAAAATTCGGTAGCGACCCCTAAAACGTATTTTAAAATTCTGGAAAAAAAATTACGTTGCTTTTTTAGTCGTAGAAATTGCATTAAGCGGGTGCCTAGAAAAATATAACTTTTATGAAATAAGGACCACCCTAATCAATATGCCTGCCACTGTTTCCAAATAATACCTCAAATTCGTATTAGGGGACCTCTCGGACGCTCAGATATCGATTTTGAACGAAATCGGGTTGGTAATGAAGAAAATCAATATGGCTGCCACTTTTTTCCAAATTTGACCTTGGATTTGTATTAGGGGACCTCTCGGACACTCGGATATCGATTTTGAACGAAATCGGGTTGGAAATGAAGAAAATCAATATTGTTGCCACTTTTTCCAAATTTTATCTCGGAATCGTATTAAAAATTCTCTCAGACGCTCAGATATCGATTTTGAACGAAATCGGGAAAGAAAAGAAGAAAATCAATATGGCTGCCATTTTTTCAAAATTTTACCTTGGAATCGTGTTAGGGGACCTCTCAGACGCTCAGATATCGATTTTGAACGAAATCGGGACAGAAATGAAGAAAAGCAATATGGCCACCACTTTTTCCAAATTTTACCTCGGAGTCGTATTAGGGGACCTCTTGGACGCTCAGATATCGATTTTGAACGAAATCGGGACGGAAAAGAAGAAAATCAATATGGCCGTTACTTATTCATAGTTTAGGTACCTCTGATTCCTATTAAGAGTCCTCTCGGACGCTCAAGTATCGATTAATGTCGAAATCGTATATAATCAAAAAAGGTCGTATCTTCATAGGGAACTCACGGCACTTCATGCACCTTTAGACCTTATAAGGAACCTACATGCCAAATTTGGTATCTCTCAAACCAGCAGTTTGGTCTGTGCGTTGATATGTCACTCACTCAGTCAGTCAGTTTCTTCTTGCAATTTGGCACTTTTAAAAGTTTTCATGTCCGCAATATTAAATTTCAAAATCAATGCCATTTTCGAAATTAACGACCCAAAAAACCATAAAAATGACACCCATATTAATATTTAGACATTCCAACCCCCTCGGACCCCAACAGAGGGGATGACATTTCACGTCCTCCACGTGGGATTTTAAAATCATTGGTGGTTTTGTAATCAGCGACCCGATAAACCATAAAAACAACACCCATGTTGTCACCACATTTCCCCCTTTTAGAGGTTGATTTCTCAAAAAACCGGAAACACATGTTTACTCATTTATCGTTAGAAATACTCCTGTGAAGTTTCGAATAAAATAATCCAATTAATCTTGATTCCCTATACAAACTTCGGACCCCCATTTCACCCCCTTAGGGGTTGAATTTTGAAAAATCCTTTCTTAATGCACCTCAAAACCTTATATGGAACCTACATACTACATTTGGAATCTCTAGAACCAGCAGTTTAGGCTGTGAGGTGATATGTCACTCACTCAGTCATTCAGTTATTTCTTGAAATTTGGCACAAACTTTCAAAAGTTTTCATGTCCACAATATTAAATTTCAAAATCGATGCCATTTTCGTAATTAAGGGCCCAAAAAACCATAAAAACGACACCCATATTAATATTTAGACATTTCATCCCCCTCGCACCCCAACAGGGGGGGTGGTATTTCACGTCCTCCACGTGAGATTTTAAAATCATTGTTGTTTCCGTTATCAGCGACCCGGTATATCATAAAAACAATACCCATGTCGATTTTCAGAATTTGTCACCACCTTTCCCTCTTTTAGGGGTTGATTTCTCAAAAAACCTGAAACACGTATTTACTCATTTATGGTCAGAAATACTCCTGTAAAGTTTCGAATAAAATAGTCTAACTAATCATGTTTCCCCATACAAACTTCGGACCCCCATTTCACCCCCTTAGGGGTTGAATTTTTAAAAATCCTTTCTTAGTGCACCGCTACACTTTATAAGGAACCTACGTGCCAAATTTGGAATCTCTAGGACCAGCGGTTTGGGCTGTGCGTTGATATGTCAGTCAGTCAGTCAGTCAGTCAGTCAGTTTCTTCTTTTATATATTTAGATAACGTGGATTATTTTGGCCCGCTAGCTGGGTCGAATCTCTGTTCAACATGTGGACACTGCAAACCGTCGTGATTTGAGTTCATTCCTTGGGTTGGGTTGTAATTTTATTGGGAACACTAGAAAATACCCCTATATTGCTGGCAACTTTGAATCTAACAGCGAGCTGTCGCCGCATATTTATTTGAACATTTTGGTCGCACAGCTTGATAAAAAGTCCGCAACATGATATGTAAAACGCACTCAAACGTTTCTTTACATTGTTTTTCTATTAAAGTCATGGAAATATCACATTTGTTACGTATTCTTGTATAAGACAGACAGTATTCCCGACAATATTGCCATTGGCAATATTACTGAAAATGGGAATATTGGCAACGGCATATCAGTGTTCGTGCCGACACCGGGTCATTTCCGTATGTCAAGGGCAGCCATTATGGTTATCGCAACACATGTGAACACGCCCTATGCTATTAATCGTCAGTGGGGTAGAGATAAGGCATACGCGTTTCTATACTTGCTTTATTTCATAAAGGTCATCCTCTAAGCGTTTTTCCTGGTTGAATCCTAAAACAGTTCAGGGTCCACTTTGTCAACTAAGCCCAAGACTAAAGCGACTTCCTTCTGGCGGGAGCGATATGTGATAGGTATTTTGTTCTTTGACGCGAGTTTACTGATGTGAGATTTCCACACGTGACGAAATACTGTCAGTGTTACGTTTGCGCAGTAGTAATACCGTGCGCAGAAGCGGGACAGTACTGCATTCGTATCCTTTGACACTGACAGTTGAGAGTTTTCTCATATCGTACCGCCCCCACATCGACAAATCAGAAAGGCGCCTTTAAGCTTAAGCCCAGGGGGAGAGGTAGACCATATTAGGAAAGTCACAGCCAGCCTATAAAAATTATAGCAGACATGACTACATGAATGATAGAACACCGTGGGATTAATTGTGACTGAAATATTAATGAATTAATCATTATGCCATTAGACATTAATTACTTATTATTTTCTTTTGACATAATTCTAGAAACTGTCTAGACTTAAATTTTTTATAAATTCTATTATTATTATTATTTATATTTTACGATCCTATTGTGAATTTTACCACATCCACCACCACCACCACCATATCAGCCGAAAGACGTCCACTGCTGGACATAGGCCTCCCCCAATTCCATGGGGGGTAAATGCCATAATCGCCACGCTTGGCATGCGGGTTGGCGATCGCAGTATCTCCACCGCACTTCAGGGATGCTGCTGCCCATCCCCCGGCGGTCTTGGCCGTAGTTTTAGGACATACCCGGGTCCTACCGGGTACCACATAATCATTTATTAATTTTGACATGTCTACAGAAATTCAATGTTTATTTTAACAATAATAATAGCATCAATAAATTGCCTTAAATAATTAAATAATTAATATAATAACATGTTATAACTGACGATTCGAAAGTGCTTGTTGCTAGGCCTATTTGAATAAAGAATATTTTGACTTGACTTGAATTAGACGTTGCAGAAACCGAATACAGCTTATTTTTAAAATTCAGTTGTAGGTGCTGGGGATTCGAAACCCTGACCTCCGGATTGAGAGGGGTGTGTCTTACCGCCCAGCTACAGTGACTTAAAATATATCAAGGTATCACACGATCAAAAGGATCACCATAAATGCAAAAGACTCGAGAAATTTAAGACCTAATACGTTGCATACAATATTTTTTCAACAACAGCTAAATAATTTTATGTAAATTAAAAATCGATACTGTGGCAGAATACGGGCATTGACGTGTGCCTCATTTAAAATGAAATAAAAAAAATTGGTTGTTTGTAAAGTAGGTTTACGATCGAGATGTTTACGTGATAACGTCTTACTTCACTTGCACTTCACTTATACCTGCGATCGCGCTCGTGAGGTTTTGGTGTGACACAAGTTTCTGAACATGTCACCCGACTAAAACGATTTTAAAGACGTTATCACGTCAAAAATAACAGTTGTATATAATGTTTAGAAATCTAATTTTATTCTCCCACCAGTCATTGTATATGTAGTGGCAGATGGTATAGACTTGTATTGGTATAAAAAGCGTGTTGTTTTAATACTGCTGTCGGTCATTTCATTGACAGATTGTGGGTAAACTCCTTGGAACAGCTATAAATTAAAGTAGACATCCTTTCGCTTAAAAATTACAGATATTTGATATCATAAAACTCATCATAATAATATATTCAAGAATTAAATCACCAAGCCTTGACAACCCCTGTCATCATTCCCGTCATACATACCCCGTTACATCAGCGGCTAACGTCCACAGAGGTTTCATAATTCAAAATTCATTTATTGCATAATATACATTTTTATACCGCTGTCGCCACAAGATTATGATGCTGAAGTAGAAAAAATAATATATAATATTTTCAACCGGATAAATAGGATGGGCAATGTATAATTATATGGGACAGGTTTAAAGTCAAATTCTTTCGCCGTACAGGCAATCCGACTCTGGAATAAGCTTCCTCTCTCCATAAGGCAAGCCCCAAGCAAATTAGCTTTCAAGCGAATGCTCCGTAAACATCTGTTAGCAGAAGATTTGCATAGCGTCCATCATCCAGTATATTATATAAGATATATATTTATGTATCAGTATGTATATAGTATGTATATCATGCACATCGTTATTTTTTAAGTTATTTTCATTTTCATTAAATATTGTATTTGAACGATCACTATACGATAAGTAATATAAGCCGAATGTAATTGTATTATATGAACATGGTATAATGAGATATAATAAACTAAACTAAACTAAACTATACATATATATTTTATTTATGTGTATATATATATTTGTATCAATGTTTATTTATTAGGTCTATGTACGTTTATATTTTAATCTACGTCTGTGTTATATTCTCAACGTTTCAACATTTACCCAGCACTAATTTTAAGTGTATCTGTTTGGTCCAGTGGTTGACTGGTAGAGAATGCCCTTTGGCATTAAGTCCGCCATTTGTTTTTTGTGTAATAGAGCTTAAAAAAAAAATAAAAAAAATATCCGAATTTTGTGATTAAAATAGTGTTGACAGAACTAGGAAGTAACCTGCCTCTACTACGGCTATAAATTAAAGAGAAATGTAACATTTTTGCTACGTACAAATGTTTCAATGTGTAATCCTGAGTTGGGTTTTATCTCCGCCGATTCTGTATTTAAGCGCTAAAGTCTAGCCCTCGCGTGCCCTTCACTGTCATGTACAGGAAAGACAAATCACTCGTGGAACCTTATTCTGTCTGCCCAATTTAGGCCTACGCTGTGAAATTAAACATAACGTCGTGATATTCTATGTCCCGAAATCTATGTGAGGCATTTTTTGACCCCACTTGCTCCTCTATGCTTTGGACAAAATACAATATATAGGTAGGTACACCGATTAACTGTGACGGCGCTACCCACCCGCCATTCTGGAAAAATATCCAAAACCAAACACGAAAAACATTTCATGTAATTATCGAAACAGCTTGCAAAATTTCACGAGAATCAGTTGACGAATGCGACCTATAGAGGAGAGCCGGAAAGACAGCTAGATCGTGCGAAATATTTTTTCCCAATTTGAAACGGTCGCCTCGCTCGCTCGATCAAAAATATAGGTCAACCGATTAACGAAGCCATCCGCAGCAGAACCAAAGTAACCGACAAAGCCTTAGTGGGCGGGGCACATTGCACTAAAACCGATGGCCGTTGAAGCGGAAAAGTTCTCAAGTGGCGACCACGTACCGGAAGTCCGGAAGGTGCAGCGTGGGGCTCTCCACAAGGTGAACTGGATGCCTTGGTAAAGATCGCGGGAGTCCATTGGAAGTGGGTGGTGCAGGACCGGTCATTGTGGAACTCTTTGGGGAATGCCTATGTCCATCAGTGGACCTCCATCGGGTGTTATGATAATCATCATCATCATCATGTCAGCCGAAAGACGTCCACTGCTGGACGTAGGCCTCCCCCAAAGACTTCCACAATGACCGGTCCTGCGCCACCCACATCCAGCGGACACTAGCGACCTTCACCAGGTCATCAGTCCACCGTGTGGGGGGCCTGCCCACGCTACGCCTTCCGGTACGTGGCCGCCCGTATGATAATGGTGATGATGATTATTTTTATGTCCATTAATTTATTCTAATATTGTGCATCAAAAATTCTTGTCTCGAGTAAAAATCTTTGTCGATTAACCATTTCTTTAATGCAGATAATCGCCGTCATATTATTATATGTCAATTGGTAAATTATTGTACAATTTTATTGCCATACCATAACTGTTTTTGCTACAGAGCTTAGTTTTATAAGTGACTAAGGCGACTTCCTGATTTGGCGGGGCGAGAGCGATATGTCATAGGCATTTTGCTCTTTGACGTGAATTTACCGATGTGAGATTTCCTCACTTGACGAAATACTGTCAGTAATACGTTTGCGCAGTAGTAATACCATGCGCAGAAGTGGGGCAGTACTGCATTAGTATCGGTTGACACTGACAGCTGACAGTTTTCTCATATCGTACCGCCCCCGCATCGACAAGTCAGGAAGGCGCCTAACAATTTAAATTATACAGGGTCTCTGACATTAAATATACAAACACTGCATGCGCATGCACATATATGCAAGCCTCAAAAATATACAGCGAAGGTAGTATGAGTATTCCGAGATCTTTGAATAGACCAAAACAAAATGGCAACCGCATTCTTGAAGATCTCGCGATTCAAAAATAAATGCCATTCGAATATTTTTTTAATACATATATTTATATTAGGTAACGGACCCCAGGCATCCTTCAGGATGCAACTGTACTGGGAATAGCGCTAGGAGGATAATGATATGTCCGCATAAGGTTCGTGGTGGTAACCCACAGATCGCTCGTACGCATTTTGTTTAACTGACAAACACTCTGTCACCTGAGTTACCCCAAAGTAACAGACCATATCATAAACAAGACTGAGACTAGCCCCCTTATTCATAAAACTTAACAAGCCTCTGTTAACTAAAAGTTGTTTTGTCCCTTTCTCACAAACTTAAATGTCAAAGTGACAGATAAGGACAAACCAACTTTAGCGGCTTGTTAACTAATAGAGGCTTGATGGACGTTTATGTATAAGGGGGTACATCTCAACCGTGATAAGCAGTATAGTGTCTAAGTTCAATTTACATAGATGTTCATAAAACGTCTGAAACCGAATCCTGTTACAAAAACATTTAAAGGGAATTTTACTTGTTCACAAACACTCGGTAAACGAGTCGGATTCTTGGCAATGTTATTTCTAGAAGTTTAATTTATATGTTGATAGTTTGTATGTATGTAGGTACACATGTGATAATGTGTTAAAACAAGGTTAAAAATAATGTTTTTTCTACTCAAGCAATGTAATCTGTCAATTCAATGACTGACATCATCATCCTCATCATAATCCTCCTAGTGTTATTCCCAGTACAGTTGCATCCTGAAGGATGCCTGGGGTCCGCTACCTAATCCCAAGAGTTGGCGTAGACACTAATTTTAACGGAAGCGACTGCCGTCTGACCTTCCAACCCGAGGGGAAAACTAGACCTTATTGGGATTAGGCTTGTCAAGTGAGTGGGCAACTTGCCTGTTAGAAGTTCTCAAACCGGCCGGAGGCCTCTAACTTGGCTTAACGACTGCTATCATAGAAAGCAACCGGGATCAACGGCTTAACGTGCCTTCCAAAGCACGGGAGCGCTCAGTTAGTAACCACTCAAAGCGGTCACCCATCCAAGGACTGACCTCGCCCGACATTGCTTAACCTCGCATACCGCACGCGGTACGCGGGCGCCGCTGGCCCACGAACGCTCTTGAAAACAATAAACTTTTTATACAAATGCAACTCTATAGCATAGAAAAGTCAGATAACTAGTTGGAGAATTGACGTCCTGTTTAGCCTAGTTGGTAGTGACTCTGCCTCCGAAGCTAGAGGTCCCGGGTTCAAATCCCGGCCAGGGCATTTATTTGTGCATTTTTCACGGGTTTTTGTTCTTGGGTCTTGGATGTTTTCTATGTATTTAAGTATGTATTTATCTATATAAGTATTTATTTCGTCGTCTAGTACCCATAGTACAAGCTTTGCTTAGTTTAGGACTAGGTCGATTTGTTTAAGATTGTCCCCCATTATTATTATAGAATCAAAATAGATTTCCATACATTATTACAAATGGGTTTTTGTTTATGTTTAAAAGAGGCACGCGTCAATGCCTGTGTTCTACCACTTTTTTTTTTTTTTGGGTACCCTCCCCCAAGGTTCCGATCTGGGAGATCTAATTTAGTTTTTATTTTTATTTGTATAAATTATATTCTGTTTTAATTATATTAAAATATGATAATATTTTTTTATTGAAATCAAATTTGCTGTCGTAGACAAAATACTTATGCAACGTTACATAATAGTAGCGCCTATGCACGGGCGTCGGGTCGGTAACGCGCATGTGACACCCCTGGAGTTGCAGGCGGCCATAGGCTGCGATGACAGCTTACTATCAGGCGGGCCGTAAGCTTGTTTGCCACCGACGTGGTAGAAACAAAATTAGGTCTTAAAATTCGAGAGTCGTAACAAAACGACCGTAACGAGATAAGATAAGATCAGATAAACTTTATTGGTACAAAGAGGTACAAGTCAACACAGTATGTTTGTAAATATTATGAAATTAAATAGTTACAACTACAATTATTTCACACACATTTAAAAATACATTTTTACAATGTCAGTGGTAGAGAGTTTTATATGTAACTGTTGCTTAAAATACTATTCTGAGAATACATACATACATACATCCCGACATGAATCCCGGCCAGGGCATTTATTTGTGCAGTATAATACAGAAAAAGTGTGTCAGGGTTATCTGTAACGCGTTGATCGATGACAGTTGTATACCACTTTTTAGAAAATTACATGTTTTGCCCTTACCTTGCCTATACTTAAGAGAAGTGTGTATATTTGTGAACTCCAATACAGAATATTTTAAAAATCGTGCTAAAATAATGCAACGAGAAACAAGAGTAAGGGTGATGAACAAATTATCTAAACCACTATGTAAGAAATATATTTACAAAAAAAATGTCTATAACATGTGTATTCAAATATATAATCGCATACCCGATGAGATGAGATTACTGCGGGGCCACATCCTTAAACGTAAATTGACCAACTGGTTACTGGACAAGTGCTATTATAGTGTTAATGAATTTCTCGAGAGCAATAGGATTTAATGACATTATGTTTTTATCTATTTTTATTGTTTTATTATTGAATTTTGACTATTTTATTAAATATTGACTACATTAATTCTAAAATGCTATTAATTAATTATTTATTATTATATTACAATAACATTTTGAAAATTTGCACGCCTGTATTGTAGGCTGAATACACGGTATAACAAAAATGTATTTTACCACCTAAGCTAAACTGTATTCTAGCAAATAAATTATTTGATTGATTGATTGATTGATTGATTGATTGCATTTTTCACGGATATTTGTTCTTGGGTCTTGGATGTTTTCTATGTATTTAAGTATGTATTTATCTATATAAGTATATATATCGTCGTCTAGTACCCATAGTACAAGCTTTGCTTAGTTTGGGACTAGGTCGATTTGTGTAAGATTGTCCCCCAATATTATTATTATTATATAATCACGCCTGTTTCCCAGAGGGGTAGGCAGAGATCACGGATTTCCACTTGCTACGATCCTGACATACAACTTTCGCTTCATGAACTCTCATAACATTCTTCATGCATGCGCGCCGATTTAGGGGACTCCTGACTTGGCCTTTCTGCAGAATGTCTCCGATTTGGTCGGAGTACGTTCGCCGAGGTGTTCCCCTTATTCTGAGAATAAAAGCGAAAAAGGCTTACTGTACTATCATGTTACACTGTGAGGGGCTGCATACTTCCACCAGTGTTACTAAATGGTAGGACTGTGTATGCACTATGTTTCAATTTCTTTTTTCAATTAGTGTATTTTACGTGTCTCCTCTTACACGATACACATAATTTTATTTTTTTGATAAACCAAGACGAGTCAATTAATTCTGAAGTTTCAGAAAACACTTAATTACAAATAGGTACATCGATAAAAAATTGTATTTTTATAAAATGTAACTAACTTTATGGTCTGCTGTTGTCTGAAATAAACGAATTTTATTTATATTTTTTATAAAAAAAACTCATTTCATTACAAAGTCACATTAGTTTGAGGCAAATAAACAGTGCAACTATAGACAACAACCCTAAGGACGGAGGGCCGATGACCTGGTAAAGGTCGCGGGAGTCCGCTGGATGCAGGTGTCGCAGGACCGGTCGTTGTGGCACTACTTGGAGGGGGGGCTGTGTCCAGGCAGTGGACGTTAATCGGCTGATATGATGATGATGGAAAACAAAAAATGTGATACTATCTCAATTTACTATATAACCGTCTCGCTCGATAGTGGTATAAATAGACGTCTACTTTGAAGAATTCTGAGTTTTAGGCACTTAATTCTAAGTTCATTTATGAGTAGGAGTATCGAATAAATCTCCGTGACATCAGTCAATGTGACCCACCCGTCTGGCTTTCAATATACCTTTTAATATGCATATCTGCGCGATATTTGACCTTGCTCAGCCAGTGACAGCAACATTCAAGTATCATTAGAAGTCAGATATCATAATTAGGCTCTTTTTTAACCCCCGACGCAAAAACAGAGGGGTGTTATAAGTTTAACGTGTCTGTTTGTGGCATCGTAGCTCCCAAACGGATGAACCGATTGCCGTTTATTGTTTTTTTTGTGTCATGGATAATTTTATCCCGAGTGTTCTTAGCCATGTTTCATGAAAATTTGTTCAGCCGTTTTTGAGATATTGAGCTTTGAAATGAAAACGTCGGGGGGTTGTAAGTAATAAGGGTAGCGATTTTATCATGACCTAGTTTTATAGTGCATGCGTTTATGCAGCCTGATTTATCATCGGGGTCATCAGACACCGTTGCCTATGGACGCTTACGACAACAGAACAACAGGCGCAACCAACGGGGGTGATATTAAAAAAAGTGTCATCTTCAAAGTGGTGGCGAACTAAACTTTACACTGGACAACAGAATCGATATGTATGCCTATTCTATGAGTAGTTAAATTTGTCTCTACTTCGTCTTCCCTAATAATAGATTCAAATTCAAAATTATTTCAAAATTATTTATTTGCTACGAATACCGTTTTTCACTGGATGTTACATAATTATTTGTCTCTAGTATTCAGCCCATCTACAGGCGTGCAAATATTAATAATAATTATACTTAATTATAACAAATATTATACATTGCAATACACTACTAATAATTTTACTTAATTACAATTAATTACATATTTAGAAAGGTCATTTATAAAGGTCAAAGGTCATAATATAGTGATATTACATAATTAATTAATATTTCCCGAGAAAATGTCTGACTTCATAGAAGCACTTTTCCAATAGCCATTTGCTCAGTTTGACTTTAAAGGCTTTTCCCTTAAGAGATCTAATGTCCTCGGGTAAATAATTAAAAATTTCAATGCACATATTTGAAACATTACGTTCATAAATGGCTTTGCTGCTCGTTGGTTTGTACAGAAGGTTTTTCCCTCTGAGTCTCATCTGTCTTAACATAGTCTCCTCACGCATTTTGAAGTAGAACAGATGAGACTCTACGAAAACAGATACTTCCCTAATGTACAAACTTGGCAGAGGCAGAATTTCCAATTTTTTAAAAAGTGGAACACAGCTGTCACCTGTCCACGCATTGCGATTAGTAATAAACATAGAAATGATTATACGCGAGAATTATTTATCTTTAATCGATATTATCCCCCCTGGCGTGTGATTTTCGCTATGAGAATTCCGCTCCTTTTGGAACGTCAGCTAGCGAAAAAAATATTTTTAACCAACCACATGGCAATGTGCCATAATTTAAAAGCAATAATAAAACTTGGACCAAGTGTCTAAATTCTATTGGGCAAAGTTACCCTCCAGGACAAAAGTAACCCGACTGAATCACAAACACCTCTCCATACACAAACGCCTTACAGGCTTCCGGTTTCACTAACACATCCATATTTTCAGTGAATAATGCTTAGTAACCCACGTACCTAGTAGTAATATGTTAAGGCTCAGAAGTCTTTAAATGTTTCAAAGTCTAGTCAGGGAAGCGACGATGTTATAGAGCGCGTAAAACGTCCAACAGAAGCTCGGTAAACGTTCATAATTTTGCAACTAGAACACAGGAAACGATGTATTTCAGAACTATAAGTTCTGTATTAAAGCTAGACACTGAGCGTCCTGCACGGCTAATCTATCGCGAAAATAGGTTTTCTGCTGTAGCATTGTTATTAGTAGTAGCTGACACTGTAATTTTATATTTAACTATACTATACAATGTATATTGTTTTGAAAAAATGACACCTCGCCGAGTTTCTTACGCCGGTTCATCTCGTGGCAGAGGTTTATTTTTCCGAACCGATGGTAGTTTTTTGACGTTCATAGGTGCTTGTAATATATTTATTGTAATATGCCTAATTTGAAGAATAAACTACTTTTCCTTTTTGACTTTTACTAAAGAAAGTATTATTTTATACCACGTCGGTGGCAAACAAGTGTTCGACCCGCCTGATGGTAAGCGGTCACCGCAGCCTATGGACGCCTGCAACTCCAACTAACAACTGTATATTTTATTCATGGAACAAACAATATATATATAATTGCTTATCCGGTCCTCGGGTGACCGTAGGGCTGGCTCGTTCATCGCATGTCGAATAGGCATCGCCATTCAGTGAGGCAAACGCAGCTAGCCTTATAGAAACGCTGCCCAGTGGGAGTGATTTAGGCAAGCCTTTTTACATATAGTTTTAGTTGGTTCAAGTTGGTTATTGTGTTTTTTCTCTATATGTATGTATTCTTTATATGTTTTTCATATGTATGGAGCTACGTTCTGAAAATAGATTTAATGAAAGAGTAAATTATTTCTTCTTTTTCTAATTTTGACCAAAAGTCAAGCGTCTGCTACCTCATTTCCTGCGAGCTTTTACTCGTAAAGCCCTGTTTGCCAAGCTTTCAACTATATGTGTAACTAGAGTGTCGCGACAAACGGACCAACATATATGTAGGTACGTCAGAAGCTTGTTGTTACTAGAAAAACATATTTTCCCGAACAAGGAATATAAGGTTCTACTGACATAGCGGAACGTAATAAGGATGATTTCACATTAGACCGTTCCGTGTCCGGGCCGGCCCGTTTTTATGACAGCAAACACAACGGCCGGCGTATTTGTCTAGAAGAAAACGGGTCGGCCCGGACACGGAACGGTCTAATGTGAATCATCCTATATGCGGTATATTTTACTTCACCAAGATATTGTTGATGTCGAATTGTCGTCCCGATTTTCTCATTTTTCATTTTATTGTCACTATGACATTTGCTCGGAGCTATAATGCGTGAAGACATGGACGCAGTACGCATTACTGCATTCGTACCGCCCCGCTTCCGCGCATCCAACGTCAATCAGGAAGCACTCTAAAAAGCCAATCATTATGTGCTATTTTGTGCCTTGCCTTGATTGTTTTTATTTTTTGCTAAATATAACTTACAGTACATATGGTGCTACTTTGCCGCACGAGTGCGGTAATCAGCAGATTACGTGCATATGTCGAAACTTTAAAGAGCTATATGTACTGTAAAACGTTGTACGATACACGTGCGAATAGATAATTCGCAACTCGTGTCGATTTAAAACACTCCCTTCGGTAGTGTTTTAATTTATCACCACTCGTTGTGAATTTCCTATTTTATGCACTTGTATCGTAATGTACTATTAGGTTGTAATATAGCTTCCCCAATACCCAGTAATCTACAATTTAGAATAGAATAGAATAGAATAGAATAGAATAGAATAATTATTTATTGTCAAAACTGTGTACATTGTTATAACATGCCATAAAATAATGAGTATCAACAGTTTGCCCATTTCGGACGTACAATAATATTATGTTAAAATCTGAAAGAATTAAGAAACAGTGATGTAATAATTAAAATAATAATAAAAACATAGTGAATAATAATAATAATAATTTTCCAACGAGAAATATTCATTTAAATCATAAAAACAATTGCATAGCAGCCAGTCCTTAAGTTTCCTTTTAAATTGTGCTCCTTCCAACGACTTGAGACTTTCAGGTAAATTATTGTAAATTTAAGAGAATTTAGAATTTAAGTTTATACATAATGTTGTGTGCGACGCAAATATGACGTAAAAGTGACACTGATAATATTCTCTTCTCTCTTGTTGGCGTGACAGTGCTCTTTACACGGTTAGTATTGTCACAATACTGGGATGTCAATATTATCGCGGTGTTCAAAATTGTTTGGAGTTTGCTTCAATATTCGTAAATATTCACGAAATACGTATCGTGATATGTGTATCGCGTGATAATAATAACCATGTAGGAGGCCCCATTATTGACGTTTCGTTTTCAATAGTTCTTGGTAGTTTGTTTCGATTTTGCAAGTTTGCACTATAGATTAAGAATAGTTTTTAGGCTGGTTTTAAGCATGATTGAGTGTGGTATGCACGTACATTTTTTTTTGTTTTACATTGAATAATGTTAGAATTTATAAGTTTAAAAAATATATATTTGTTAGAAAAATCGGCTAGTATAGCCGCGTCGTCGGCGAGCTGTGGCTTGCACCGGGCCACAACGGAAGGCTTTGCCAGCTTCATGCTGAGCTGTGGCCCTTTTCTGACAAACAGTGTTCGCCCTATTTTCGTAAAATTCTATGTATTATCTGTGTTTGTCATAAGGTGAGCTCGCTTCATCGTCGGCCTCATCTTTGCCTCCTGGCTAGATGCTGGCCAAGAGCAATCCAATTTTTAATAAAAATAAAATAAAAATAAATGTTTTTTTCTCTTTCTTTCTTTCTAAAAAACCCGATTGCTGTTTAGGTTTCCGTGTTAATAAACTAACACCAATAGTAATACTTTTCATCCATACGGATTGTTTAAATATCTTATTTTCGTACTCGCCGTTTAAAACTCTTTATTTGATACCGGCACCACACGCTCATCTTTCTTGGACATTTCATGCGGTCTAAAAAGCATGATCTAGAGAAGTTGATGATCCTAGGTCAAATGGACACCAGGCGTGCTCAAGTTACACACCCACGAGATGGTCTGATGCTGTGAAGAAGGTGGTTGGCGGCAGTATGCAGCGTGCGACCCACATGACCTGTGATCGCACTCTATGGAGACAGAGCATACGTAATCACGATCCTCAGTGATGAGGAACCGAGGAACAAGAATATATTGATACCCCATTCGAGGGTCTTGAAAAACCTGCCGTCATTCCGATTTTGTAAGAATTTTTACTACCCAGTTCAACCCGGTACTTTAATGAAATCTATCCAGGTGTCACGACATTGCATGAACCGATGGCCGTTGGAGCGGAAAGGTCCTCGAGTGGCGATCACGTACTGGAAGGCGCAGCATGGGTAGGCCCCACAAGGTGGACCTGGTAAGGTTTGCGGGAGTCCGCTGGATGCGGATGGCGCAGGATCGGTCATTGTGGCACTCTTTGAGGGAGGCCTATGACCAGCAGTCAACGCTTGGTATGATGATGATGATGATGATCCAGGTTTCTTCTCTATTTTTCCTTTACTGATAAGCTAACAAATGGACATCCGTGATCTCTGCCTACCCCTCTGGGAAACAGGCGTGATTAAGGATGATTCACAGTACACCGTTCCCTGTCCGTGCCGGCCCGTTTTTTATGACAGCAAACGCAACGGCCGGCATATTTCTCTAGATGAAAACGGGCCGGCCCGGACACGGAACGGCCTACTGTGAATCATCCTATACATATATTAGCTTGGCATTATATAGCTTGGACATCATCTTCCTCCTAGCGTTATTCCCAGTACAGTTGCATCCTGCAGGATGCCTGGGGTCCGCTACCTAATCCCAAGAATTTGGCGTAGGCACTAGTTTTTACGGAAGCGACTACCATCTGACCTTCCAACTTGAGGAGGAAACCAGACCTTATTGGGATTAGGCGTGTCAAGTGAGTGGGCAACTTCACTGTTAGAAGTTCTCAAGCCGCCCGGAGGCCTCTAACTTGGCTTAACGACTGCTATCATAGACAGCAACCGGGATCAACGGCTTAACGTGCCTTCCAAAGCACGGCAGCGCTCAGTTAGTAACCGCTCAAAGCGGTCACCCATCCAAGGACTGACCTCGCCCGACATTGCTTAACCTCGCATACCGCACGCGGTACGCGGGCGGCTCTGGGCCACGAGCGCTCCTTGTATGTATTATATAGCTTCGACGACAAGTCTTATTTACAATATTCACGATGGAAATTGATACGTCCAATATTAATTGACTACGTATAATGGACCCCATTCAATCGGGCATCGGACGTTATCTATCAATATCTCAATGGCCAAGGATATACCGCAATCAGTTGTAAAATCTTTGCCATTTCCCCGGAGTAATATTGGTTAATCTGGCACAACTGGAGTGATGCAGGGTAAATATGTACTGCTCATGTTCAACTCCATGCTTGGCGCAGCTCCACAATGCGACTTATTCGCTTCTGGGGTGGCAAAATTGAGCGACGAATGTAAGAGAATGATAGAGTAGGATTTGATACAGTATAGTATTAAATCCTTAAGTTAGTGATGTTATGGTAATAACTGTTAGTTGCAAATGTAATTGAAATAAATAAATGTAACTTTTGAAGTGACGTCAGTCTAGATGATGTTTAAAACCAATGTTTTTTTTTATGGCATAGGTGGCAAACGAGCAGACGAATCGCCTGATGGTAAGCGATTAGCGTCGCCCATGGACACTCGCAACACCAGAGGGGTTGTAAGTGCGTTGCCGGCCTTTAAGATGGGAGTACGCACTTTTCTTGAAGGTTTGAAGGTCGATTCGGTCCGGAAATACCGCAGGCGACAGTTCATTCCACAGTTTAGCTGTGCGAGGCAAGAAATTTCTGGAGAAACGCACAGTTAAGGACTGCCAACCATCTAAGTGGTGAGGATGGAAATTTTGTCGCGTTGGGCGATGGCGGAAGGAAGCGGCAGGGATTAATCCGAACAATTCCTCGGAGCTCTCCCCGTAATACATACGGTAGAAAATGCAGAGCGAGGCTACATTTCTACGCAGCGCCAAGGAGTGGAGGAGGAGCGCCAATGTTGTTGACGATCACCTTGGCTTAGTTGGTAGTGACCCTGCCTACGATTATCAGTGCATTTATCACGAATATTGTTCCTGAGCTTCGGCTCAGACGTCCACTGCTGGACATAGCGCCTCCCCTAAAGACTTCCACAATGACCGGTCCTGCGCCACCCGCATCCAGCGGACACCCGCGACCCTTACCAGGTCATCAGTCTACCGTGTGTGTCCTTCGGCTGATATGATGATGATGATGATGATGATGATGATTGTACCTGAGTCTTGGATATTTCCTATGTATAAGTATGTATATCGTCGTCTGGTACCTATAGTACAAGCTTTGGTTAGTTTAGGACTAGGTCGATTTGCGTAAGATTCTCCGCCAATATTTATTTCTTTAAATATAGATGTATAAAACCAACAAGCCATACTTTTTAAACCCATGTGCAGGGCTAGTAAAGTCAGGGCTTAGGGGCTTGGCTTTTCTTGGGATCTGATAACTTTTTTACAGTGAGAGCATTATAAACTTGTGTCTTGGCCGTCAATTACTTACTTAAATTCTATTAGATACTTAGTTAAAACTACCTAGTTCTAAAACCCGTAAATTTTACGCCTTTCTCGTTCTGCCTGTCTAAGTTTTAATTGATTGTTTTAAGAGAACCAAGAGAACCAAGCTAGAACGCGCAATCCACGCGCTCAGCGGGAAACTTCATTTCAAACTACAATTGGTAGTGTCAATTCATTTAAATCAGAACTGAAACAGTTTCTTTGGAAAAAATACAACTATTCTGTATCAGAGCTGGAAGAGAGCAATGCAGGATTATTGTATTTTTTTTTAATTTCCTTGTAATTGTATTTAATTTGATTTTTGTATAAGTTTATTTTTTTTATTTTTTATTTTTTATTTTTTACCTGTATGCTATGTAAATAATATTCATTGACATTTTTGTATTATTAATTCATATATTAATTGTATTTTTACTTTATGATGTTAGATTAAGTTTTTTTGTATTTCAAACACAATTGACATTATTATTGAATAAATAAATGAATGAATGAATGAATGAAACCATAGGCAAAGCCTAGGCAGTATTCACGGGACAAACCCGGACATTACGGCACATCATGACGGCCAGAAGTGGGACACATGTACACCCCCCAAATACTCGTTCGTTCGTTTTAATGTTATTATTATTCACCTTATTTATTTTTTCGTCTTAAGTTAGATTTTTTACAATAAATTTATACAAATACAATATAAAAATATACATACAAAATATAAAAGCATTATAAAAAACCTACCCTAGGGTGCCGCCGGCAGCGAGGCTAGCCTAAGCTACCGGTGGTTAGGGCGACAGAGAGAGGAACCTTATTATTATTATATATATTTTTTCTTTTCTTTGTGCAAAACCAATCTGTTGCCCACCGTGATTTCACTCGACGGTCCCATCGGAAGACAGCGCTGGCAGCAATGCCCGCATTTTGCTGAGATGGGACCGTTTCGTGACAATACATACATATTGTTGTACTATAATGTTATGTTGTTTTGGTCACGAATAAACGGTTTATTATTATTATTAAATTTAAACCACCTTAAACCACAAAAACGATGCCAATTGAACCAACAGCAACACTACAGCTTAAGTGTTCTTAGTTCATCATCATCATTATAGCAGCCGAACGGACATAGGCCTCCCCCAAAAAGTGCCACAATGACCGCTCCTGCGCCACCCGCATCCAGCGGACTCCCGCGACCTTTACCAGGTCATCAGTCCACCTTGTGGTTGGCCTCTCTATGCTACACCAGTACGTGGGCGCCACTCGAGAACCTTTCCGCCCCAATGGGAAGAGTTCTTAATTAAGCACAATAAATTAGCTATTAGAGCACTTTCTACACTGTACACTACACTTTTGTTTCGCTGGCAATCTAATTATTTTCAGGCTATTATAGAGCCACTCTAGGCTTCTTTCACGTATACACTTCACAAGAAACCAATTAACTTTGACCTTCAATCACACACTGTTGATACTAAGGTAGGGTTCAAGTCGTATTGAAAACTGCACGCAGAAATGTAGAAACAGGAATGTTAAGAGGGATGTACAGCGTCTTAATAGCTTCATTTACAGCTAACGGCTTTTTAGACTGCATTACTAAAAAGTACGTACAGTTGACGAGGAACTTTCTTTATTTTGGTTGTCGTTATTTGTTTTTGTTCAGAAATGGATAGTCACTCAACGGTAAAAGAGAGACACGTGAAATATTTGGCTATCATATTTTTTATATTTCTTCAGATGTGGATGAAAGTTTCGTCACTCAGTGGAAAAAAGTGGGACACATATCTGAATTAATTAGTTGCCGTTTCTTTTATTTTTCTTTAGAAATGGATAAAAGTTTCGTCACTCAATGGAAAAAAGTGAGACACTAATCTGAAACATAAAAAAAATTAAAAAAAAAATTAGGCGCTCTTAGGTTGCGGCTCAGGCGAGCTAATTTTTCCTATTTGTCATTACTGTATAGATAAAATTCCTTGTCGTTGTCCAGAATCATACCGTTTACTAAAACATGGTACGACATATTTATCGCCTTGACAGCTTAACTAATTATCTTTTATCGTTGAATAAGTTTATAATAAAATAAGTCGTGCCTCAAAAACGCTAACCATGGCCTTCTGCAGCTTTATTCAGGAACAAACTGTATGTAGTTAAGGTTGTGAAATGTAATTTTATTGTATAGTAAGTGGTGATGTGGTATATAAGTAACTAGCTTTTGCCCGCGACTCCGGCCGCGTGCAACTCGCCCCCCTTTGCACCCCCTAAAGAACGATTTCCGGAATAAAAACTATCCTTTGTCCTTTCCCGGGACTCAAATTATGGCTATACCAAATTTCATCTAAATCGGTTTAGCGGTTTAAGCGTGAAGAGGTAACAGACAGACAGACAGACGGGTGACTTTCGCATTTATAATAATAATAAAAATAATGTAATTGTGTACAATAAAGTGCTTACATACATACATACATACATAATATTAGTATGGATAGTATGGATAATACAGTGATGAGCTCATACGTACTTAACAAGAACCAATTAACTTTGACCTTCAATCACACACTGTTGATACTAAGGTAGGGTTCAAGTCGTATTGAAAACTGCACGCAGAAATGTAGAAACAGGAATGTTAAGAGGGATGTACAGCGTCTTAATAGCTTCATTTACAGCTAACGGCTTTTTAGACTGCATTACTAAAAAGTACGTACAGTTGACGAGGAATTTTCTCTATTTTGGTTGTCGTTATTTTTTTTTGTTCAAAAATGGATAGTCACTCAACGGTAAAAGAGAGACACGTGAAATATTTGGCTATCATATTTTTTATATTTCTTCAGATGTGGATGAAAGTTTCGTCACTCAGTGGAAAAAAGTGGGACACATATCTGAATTATTTAGTTGCCGTTTCTTTTATTTTTCGGCTTTTTGCGGCTCAAGCGAGCTAATTTTTCCTATTTGTCATTACTGTATAGATAAAATTCCTTGTCGTTGTCCAGAATCATACCGTTTACTAAAACATGGTACGACATATTTATCGCCTTGACAGCTTAACTAATTATCTTTTATCGTTGAATAAGTTTATAATAAAATAAGTCGTGCCTCAAAAACCTTTAGCGGTTTAAGCGTGAAGAGGTAACAGACAGACAGACAGACGGGTGACTTTCGCATTTATAATAATAATAAAAATAATGTAATTGTGTACAATAAAGTGCTTACATACATACATACATACATAATATTAGTATGGATAGTATGGATAATACAGTGATGAGCTCATACGTTTTAGCGTAGAACCGTTAAAAAAAAAGCCAACGAATCAATCCATGGAATCTGGTTAGAACTTAGAAAAGTTCGCCAAAGCTCCCGAGGATTTGCTGTGTTAAGAGTGAGGGACCTGCATATGTCTCTGTCAACACACCGCATCCTCAAGTTAATGAACAGTCGGCAACGCGCTTGTGATTATACCGGAGTCGCAAGCTTCCATAGGTGACGGTGTCTGCTTACCATCAGGCAGGCCGTACGCTTGTTTGCCACCGTCGTAAAAAACCGAAGAGAGGAAGCTCTACTCATAGAGGGTCTAACGATAATGCCGTGGATCCGTTTAAGGCGTTATTTGGTATCTTGTATTTTGACTAAATAAGTAGGTAGGTAAATCAAAATTCGCCAATTCCCCATACAAAACAAAAAAAGAATAGAGTAAAAAATATTTTTTAACTTACTTATTTCTATTCAGAATGCGATACCAATAAACGCTATAGTAAACGGATCCAAGTATTTTTTGTTACATCCTGTATTTAACGAAAATTACTGTTACTTTTTTTGGTCTGTATTTACACCTTGAATATACGGGCATTAGACCAGACGCTTACAGAATCAATAAAGCGTTATCACGCCATCTATCGGGACGTTACCAAGACGCAGAAGAATTGCACCAGAAAGGTTCTTATCTGTAAAACAGTTGAACAAGCACGGGGCGTAACGAAAGCTATCTATCTTGTTACCCCTTTCTATGGAGGAAAGTTAAAATGCATTTGGTCATTTCCGAATTATTTTTGTTACTACCTGCATTTTCAAAAAACATCTTTCCCAAAGATTGTCTGGAAGGGATAAGAAAAAGCGCCCAGCGGCTGTTAATGCTGATTTTGGGGTTGCATCTAGTTATGACTCATAATCGGTGTTGCATTTTTGGTTGAACAGGATATTTTTGGGTTTATTTGTCTGCTTTTTTATATTTATTTTGTTTTTTAAAAAAAAAGTTTTTAACATCACTCCAGTAGCGTAAAAACACAGTACACGTACGCTATATTTTCATTAAAAATCCCAAAAGAACTTAACTCAATTGAAACTATTTGAAAATAATTGCTGGAGAGCTAGTACACCGTCTAATTTTTTTCACCTTTTACAGGCCACGCCCTGTGTGATTTTGAGGTCGTGACTCGGATTGTACATGGTCAAAAATTGAAAGTAGACAATATCACAGTTGGTATGAAGGTTTATAACTCAAATAATTCCCATTTTTTAATATTGTAATGGGAAATCATACTTTCTAATACAACTTGGTCACCCTACTTCACTGTCAACTCTCCATACTATCCGTCAAAGAGAATAGGGTAACCATGATTTTAAGAGATTATGTATTTTTGTCATCAAAATAAATTAAAAATGAAATGCGTTTCTTTCGTGTCACTACATTTTTTTTGAATGGCTAACAGATACCGGAAAAACTGATTCGTGATCATGACCCCGAAATCACCCAGTATAATGCGAGTGTGATAAATGGGCCCTAGTTTCAGCATGTGCCAACTAGTGCTAAGCTTAACAGTCCAGCACTGGTTCTCAAACTGTTCCCTGAGAGAGTGGTCGCTTCAGGTTTTGCAGGTCACCTAAATTCTCAACACAGCGCATCATCGGGAGCTCTATCGACCTTACTTAACACACACTACACCACATCTTTGCGACAGCATGGAACCCGAAGGAGAAAAAGTATATTCTGATGATGGAAAAAGTACAAAAAAGTTTGTGCGAGCGGAGGGAGGGTGGGAGCATTAACCGCATGCAAAAATACGCAAGTGGATACATTGACACTAAAAGACCTACACGTTTTTAGCGGAATAGCAAAGATATATTGTTCAAGAAACTTGTCATGGATTTCCGCAAAGTAATGCCTGATTCTATCAATTACAAAAAAGTTCTTGAGTAAGTATAAAAATCAGCACCAGTTTCCCTATCTATACCCGACACAATTTCTCTTGGGGCACTCGGGCTACGAGTCACTCGAATTGAGGTGTTCCCTGGCCACCGCCAAATTTGTCTTGGGTCTCATATACGATAAAATCGACAGTGTAGAATTGGTGGGTGAGGTGGTGCGCCTATCGGTGCGGGCCGCGGCTGCTGGCGCTGGCGCCGGCGGGCGCGCGCACCCCCCTCTACCGTTACTCGCCGCTCAGGCGCGCGCTCCGCTTGCTCAACTCCGTGCTTGGCGCAGCTCCACATTGCGACTTATTCGCTTCTGGGGTGGCAAAATTGAGCGACGAATGTAAGAGAATGATAGAGAACGATTTAATATAGTATAGTCTTAAGTTTGTGATGCTATGGTACTAACTGTAAGCTGCAAATGTAATTGAAATAAATAAATACATCTTAACACCACATAGGTACATTCAACAGCAAAAGTAGATGATCATTTAAGTACCTTGTCACTTTCACTACTTTGACGCATCCCAACTGTCACTGTATTGTTACGTTAGTGCGACAAAGTACTAAAATGATCATATACTTTTGCTGTTGATGTACCTAAAGACACACACTAGACAATACCACATCTCTAAAGAGGAAATAGCGATGTTATTAAGGCTAAGGTTTCCTTATCTACGGAACAGTTGAATAAGCACTAAGGCGTAACGGAGCCATCCATCTTGTTGGCCACTTTCGTATCTTTATGGCGGGAAATTAAACGCATTAATTCGCTACTACTACCACATTTTTTTATAAGTAAGAAGTATTAAACTGAATTTAACGGGCTCGTAGTGCTAAACGTGCCGCCGCTGGGACAAGCGCTCATGATTAGGGCCACTTGCCGGTTCGTAACGTGTCGAGCGATATTCGATCTTTAAGACGTGAGTGACCTGTTTTTATTATACATAAAGTCATGGAAGTTATGTATAATTTAAATTTACAAGAAACGATGTTCATCGAACCGATCAGCTTACGTTGATGAAAATGATGAATGATGTTTGTCTAATCCTAGTTCGACTTGACATGATGAATGATATTATGTGTTATTACATACTTACTGTTATTCCTTTCAAAACGCTTTCACAAAACGTTTGCTTACCTGAAAAACGAAAAGGTAATTAGTTAACCTGCCAAACTAGCGAGATACATAATCACTTATTGACTGAGCGAGAGCGGAGCGGTCTCCTTTTAGCTTGAGAAGAAGTGCTTTCGTATGTCTGTCCCAATGTCCGGCTGTTCTTCTCTACAGGTCGCATTTCTCAACCAAAAAGAGCGTATCTTAAAGGCCGGCTACGCACTTACAACCCCTCTGGTGTTCGGGTGTCCATGGGCGGCGCTAATCGCTTACCTTCCGGCGATTCGTCTGCTCGTTTGCCTCCTATTTCATATACCCTACAATTCTATTCTGACAAAATAGAAGAATACGAAAAGAAGATTAAATTATTTGAAACATCTATGAAAGCTATAGAAAACACATGCGTAGACGTAAAAAACAAATATAAAAACATGGAACTAAAATACCTAGCAATGGAACAAAAAATGAACTCCATGGAACAAAATCAGCTCGCAAATACTCTAGAAATATGTGGGGTAGAAGTTAAAGAAAACGATAACGTCCTGCAGATTACCAACGAAATAGCCACGAAACTCGATTGTAGCCATAAAGACGTAATAGAAGCTTATCGTAAGGGATCCCGTCCACGACAAACTCATAGTGAAGTGGCTGCGAGCCGGCACCCGGTCATCACGGTGCAGCTGCGAAATGGATGCCGTTCACAGTGGCTGGAGGCTGCGAAAAATAAACCAATTACGTACGAGACAACTGAAAACTCCGCTGAGAACGGTACTACCATCACTAACGGCCATACCACCAGTACTGTGACGAATCAGAGTCAAAAGATAAAGCCCAAAATATACCTACGTGAGCCTCTAACTCTATACAACTCATACCTACTGTGGAGGGCAAAAGCAGACCTAAAAAATACCGATATGTATAAGTTTGTCTGGTCCAAAGATGGTCAAATATTGGTCAGAAAATCTGAGAAAGAAAAGATTTTTAACATACGTTCTGTGAACGATATTGAAAAAATAAAAAATCAATTAGGACAAGGTCAAACCCCTAATCACCCACTTAACACCCCCTGTTGACCGCAACTGTAACCAAGACGTCATCAGAAAACTCACATAAAAATGGCTCACACAAATATAACATCAAACATAAATGAAGGTAATTACGCGACATGGAACGACTTTCTCAAAACAAATGTGACCTTGAACACCAGCATTATTATGTTACACGTCAACATACGATCACTTATTAAAAACTTTTCACAACTCGAATATATTGTGGGTAACAGTAAGCACATTATCCAAGTAATTGCAATCACTGAAGCCAACATCACAGAAAACTGTAAACGGCTGTTCGAATTAAGAAACTATGATATGTACACAGTGCTACGAACAAACAAACGAGGAGGTGGCATAATCCTATACGTACATAACAGTGTTACATTCTCAAAAACTCAAGTAAAAAAAACTAGCTTCGAATGTATAACAGGTGAAATCGAGCACTGGGCAGGTAAAAAAGTTAATATTATTATTACCTACAGACCGCCACAAACAAACAAAGATGTTTTCATACAAGAGCTATCGCAACTAATTTTACAGTATAAACAACTAAGTACATGCGTTTTAATTGGAGACATGAATATAGACCTGAAATCTAGCTCACCAATTGTCACTAAATACCTTAACATGCTGTGCGAAGCTGGCCTAGAATGTGGAATCACCCAGCTCACACGCATAGAAAAAAGGGGTGAGGCGATATCGAAATCTTGCATTGATCACGTGTTTGTACGCAGTATAAACTGTAGCGAAGTTTACACCGCCGTGGTCAACAACGCGCTAGCCGATCACCTTATCACGGGATGCGTCATCGACTGTGCCACCGGGAACAATAGAGCGCGCCTACTCGTAAAAAAACTAGACAATCAAACAGTGCACAGTGAGCTAAATAAAATAGACTGGAGTAAAGGATTAATATATAACGACCCTAATGATATAATGAACTTTATCTCTGATAAATTTAATCACGTGTATAAAAAAGGTAGCTACTTAACTAACAATAAAATAAAGAAAAGAGAGTCTTGTAAATGGATTAATAATAAAATAATAACTATGTGTAAAAACGGAATGATCTGTACTACAATTGGTTAAAAGATGAGAATAATAAGTTAAAAAGATTGTTATATACTACTAGATATAGAAATAAAACTAATAAATTAATAGAAACAACTAAAAACAACTATATAAAAAATGAGATATGTGTTAATTTTAGAAACCCACGAAAAGTATGAGACATTGTAAATAGATTAAGTGGAAGAATATGTAAATGTATTGATGATATTATTATGAAGCATTTCAGGCGCAATGCACAAGTCTTAACGAATGAATTTGCTAGTGAATTTAGTAAAAATGTAAGGAGCGTATGTTGTCCGTGCGATATCCCATTGATGAAGTCTGAGGATTACTGTAATATACCTAAAATGTCTATGAGATTAAAAAAAGCCCATAACTCAACCATATTTAACATTATAAAAAAACTTAACAACAATAAAAACCCCGGTGTTGATGAAATCCGTGTTTCAGATTTAAAATACATTATTAATGACATCACGCCCCTGATCACTCATTTAATTAACAGATGTATAACGACGTCCACCTACCCTAATCAACTAAAAACTGGACTCATACGTCCAATTCATAAAAAAGGTTCTTTCACTGATTATAATAACTACCGGCCTATAACCATTTTACCAAGTATAGACAAAATAATTGAGAGATACATCGGGACTGAGCTTAATAAATTCTTAAATACTAATAATATAATAAACGACAGACAATATGGTTTTCGGCAAAACCGCAGTACCTCTCAACTACAAATGAGGTCAATGGCTATTTGAATCAACGAAAACAGGTTGTTGCAGTGTTCATAGATTTCAGCAAGGCTTTTGAAACTCTTAACTACCCCACGCTGTTCGCAAAGCTTCAGGAAAATGGAATACAGGGCCCCCTACTCGAATGGTTCCGAGACTACCACAGTAACCGATACACGATGGTAAAGATAGCCGGCGAGGTCAGTGACCCGCTGCGCACGGAGGTAGGCTCGGCCCAAGGATCAATTGTTGGACCGACCGAATACCTTATTTACGTTAACGACATGTATAACATCTTCGGTGAGGGCTCTGTGTACCAATTTGCTGACGACACGTGTTTAATTACGTCCCATAAGGACCTGCACGAAGCTGAAAACGCAATGCAATATAACTTTAACCAGCTGTGTAAATGGGCGCACGACTTAGGTTTAGTAATAAACGCCAAAAAAACTAAAGTTATACATATACATTCGGCGCACACAAAAGAAACACGAGTACCTAAAATTATAGCGCACGAGCACCACTGCCTGCACAGCGGGCACGCGGCGTGCGCATGCGCCGCGCTTGACGTCGTCGACCACCACATATACCTTGGGCTAATCATTGACAAACACTTTAACTGGGGACCGCACGTCGGCCACGTATGCTCTAAACTTAGGTCTATTACGGCACAAATGTCTATTCTGAAATACAAACTACCTTACAATATAATGCGCACCTTGTATTCATCACTGGCAGACTCAATCATATCGTATGGTATTAGCAGCTATGGGAGGACATACAAAACCTACATGGAACAAATATATAAATTACAACTAGCACTATTGAAAACTATTGTACCTAATAAGATTAGATCCAACTACAAAGATGACAACAACGGCCTATTTGAACATTGTAAGGTAATCAATATTTTTAACCGGTTTCGTCTGTCCTTATACTGACTGAGGAGTGTCATGTAATACCATCATTAAGACAAAAAACGCGCCCCAGTCAGCTGCGCTCATTAGATTACCTACCAACATATTTGCTGACATGCAATAAAATAAATACCTACGGTAAAAGAACAAACGATTACCTGATTCCATTTATTCTAAATAATTTACCTAAAGATTTATTGCATGAATTGTTAATTACCACAGGCGACAGAATCAAGTTTAAAAAATTGTTAAAAAAACATTACCTACAACGTACGAGTAATTAACCTTGCACATCCTTAGTATTAACCAAATACCAATTATGTACCTAGCCTTCTGTTAAGTAGTTAATATTTAATATAGTATATACCTAAACGCGGATCGAACCGCGCGATCTCGCCAACTATTAAATAAACCCACGAGGTTTCCAATAGTGGCACATATGTACACATTATATGTAAACCTATTAAGAATAAATAAATTAAAAAAAAAATATATATATATAAAAAGACATTACTTGGCAAAAGCGACTGCCATTCTGATTCTGGCCTTCCAACCCAGAGGAAACTAGATCTTGTTGGGATTAAACCGGTTATCTTACCTAGTATTCCATCAAAAACAGATACTATTAAATATCAAATGACACTCTGCACATAAGTTTTTTTTTAAACACCCAGTGGTAATAGCCGGGATCCGAACCTACGACCTCCAGATTCAAATTCACGTGCCTTTCGCATTCGGATAAATTGGCATTGAAACAACCTCACACCTTTTTTTAATTTAATTATTAACCCGCATGATATTTTAACAAATCATAATCATCATCATCATCATGTCAGCCGAATGACGTCCACTGCTGGACATATATAGGCCTCCCTCAACTTTAACAATCAATTTTAACAAATACTTTAAATATTTTCGCCAAACTGCAAAGCAGTTTGTTAGCGAAGACAGCACTGTTTTTTACATTTATGTGATTAAACTCTGCTATGAACTAATGTCTTATACCTATCGTACTCTTGTTAACTATCCCAGTGCCCATCACCGCTCCAACCCGCACTACTCGTATGTGATTATTAGAATTGTACTGTCTGTCAAACAGAGATACTCAACTCACATATAGTAATTGTCACTAAGGGTGACGTGTTTCGGACCCTAAGAGTTCTCCTTCAGCATGAGGGTTTTCACGGTCTCAGAACGCAGCCCGCGGTGCTTTGCTCAGGCAAGAGGGTTAAAACATGTCGCTTGTAATGGACAATACTTATTAAAAGTTTACATACATACATATAATCACGCCTGTTTCCCAGAGGGGTAGGCAAAGATCAGAAAAACAAACATGCAGCCGAACTGAGAACTTCCTTCCTTCTATTGAGTCGGTAAAAAAATTGGAGAATATAAAAAAAAGATGTAGTCCGATTTGTCCTACGATTTTGTTCACATCGTAGGACAAACCGGACAAAAAAATCCGTTTTGTTCTACGATGTGAACAAATCGGACATGAAAATCCGTTTTGTCCTACGATGTGAACAAAACGGACGGAAATAATAAGAAGTTCGTTTTGTCCTACGATTTGTTCAACGAGTAGAACAAAACGAACTGCTAATAGGTATTCTGGTTATGGAATGAGCTCCTTTTCCCGAGGGGCTAGATTATGGGGTTCTTCTAGATAGGATTCATATATTTTTTTAGGGTCGGCAACGCGCATGTGATACACCTGGAACTCCATGTGTCCATAGGCTGTGGTGACCGCTTACCATTAGGTGGGCCATACGCTTGTTTGCCACCAACGTGGTAGTAAAAAAAAATAGAACTAGACGAAAAAAAAAGAACTGCTATTAAAATGTGATATGTAATTGTAGAAATGAACTTTGGCCCCGACGGGAATAATTCTATTCTGAGTAAATTGTTACATCAATGCATGTAGTTTCTCAAAATCAGATGCTAACATTTAGGCTGTGCAAACTATGTAGCTGAGTTGGATATGAGGTGCAGCACCTCTGTCGATGGCCCTGAGGGCCTGAGGGCCCTGAGGGCCCTGTGGGTGAGGGCGGTATAGGTTGCATCAGCCGTGTCTATAATCTAATGTTATCTTTAAACGAGTAATTATTATATATACATTTTAGGGGTCTTGGAAACGGCTACTCTAACGATTTTAATGAATGCTATGTGGGGGCTTTGAAAGCCGCACGATCCCACCATAGCAAAGCATCCACTCCTTGGAATATGACCTAACTAGATGATATGCCGAGCAAAGCGCGGTCTCCCATGTACTTTTGTATTCATTGCTCAACGTTTTTCTATTCGACACTAGATTTCGCTACGTTGACAATAAGAGTTGTTAAGTTAACGTTATGAAACATAAAATATTTAAGTTGAATTACGTGCACAATCGGTTTGCTACTCCACACTAGATGTCGCTGTGGTAATATTCTCATTGCAGTTTGAAACGACGGTGTTACTCTTGCATGAACGAGTCCTTCATCATTGTCCGACAAAGGCGTCGGTGCACTGATTTTTAAAGAAAAAAATACTTACGTCGTTAACTATTGACAAGCTGTCATAATTACAAATTCATGAAAAAATATTTGTTGTGTCAGTGTTGTGTACGTTTTATTTCAGGAATTCCACTAATTGCAAAGATGTAAGTTATCAACTAGATGCAGTGATGACTACAGCTAAGAGCTCAATGTGAGTAGTTGTCCCTGAAAAGTACCCAATAAGTAAGGTAGCACGACCAAGATAGTAAGCTTATACGGCTGGAGGAGAAATTAGTGGTTTCGAATTAGAAGTCGGTAGAGGAAGTACGAGTAAACTACTTTGGATAGCAAATATGTAAATTCGTCACTGTTCAACAAACATGAGACCAACCAGTTTCATCATCATCATTTTATCAGCCGAAGGACGTCCACTGCTGGACAAAGGCCTATCGAAAAGAGTGCCAGTGACCGGTGGACTCCCATGACGTTTATCAGGTCATCATTACACCTTGGGTTGGGGGGCCGGTCTACTACACGCTGCGCCTTCCGGTAAGTGGTCGTCACTCAAGAACCTTTCGGTCAGCGCTGCCATTTATGAACAAGTAAATAAACAATACCTCATAATGTTGGAGCTATTATTTTTACAAAACATTTTTCATTGAATATATTTAAGGTAATGCCTCTATTTGGTAAACTGCGTCCCCCTTGTAAGAGACGGTTACGTCTTCTGTGCACGAAAAAATGACCAGATACGCCACTCTTCGGGATTGTCTTTTTTGGACATATTTCGTGGAGTTTTATTCATATTTCTGTATTATTTAAAGATAAACGCTTTAAAATTCAGTTGCTAGATTTGCCCGTAAACAACGTTGCAAATTAATAAAAATCCAAATGTAAAAATTCAGTTTTTAGATTTATCCCTTTGTATACACACAACTACCTAGTTGGATGCCAGATTTAACCATTCTAGATCACCCGGAAGTCACCATCATGTCAGCCGAAGGACGTCCACTTCTGGACATAGGCCTCCCCCAAAGATTTGCACAATGACCGGTCCTGCGCCACTCTCATCCAGCGGACTTCCGCGACCCTTACCAGGTCATCAGTTCATCGTGTGGGGGAAGTAGTCAAACATTTCAATGTGACAGAGTGAGTCAGTCAATCAGCCATTCGGTATAAATATAGTAATTTTTGGAAGTCATAATCTCCTGGACGGTAAGAGTTTTTACTGAAATTCAGGATTTGGTAATAGGAAGAAGGTCTTATAAGTCGTGGGAAGTTGTGTGTAGGTCAAATAGCATTTTAAATTATAGAGAGGTCAAAAACTGGCCCGATATAGTCCGTGTGATGTGGTCACACTAACGGCTACCCTGTCTGGCTTTGCAAACTTGAAGTACTTAGTCTGTTTTCTTTTAGGGACCTGCGGCACATAATATTATTACATTCTGCGGCGTCAATTATTAGTATGCTTTATTGTATCGAATTAAATTTGTAAATAGCTCTTATTTACGGAAACCTTATTAACAACAACAGGATTTTTAGGGTTCCAACGCCAAAATGACAAAAGCTGAATCCTTATACTTTCGTCAAGCCCGTCTATCTGTCTATCTGTTCTGTCTGTCTTTATAAGGTGTATTTAAATACAATTTGTAATGTAGGTGTATTATATATTATATCGGCCACTACATTGTTATATATTGAAATTACTAAAAAAAATTCTTGAACCGCCAATGCAACGCAAAAGAGGGGTGTTATAAGTTTAACATGTGTATCTGTACTATCTGTGTATATGTGTCTGTCTGTGGCACCACAGCTTTTTAAAAGATGAACCGATTCGAGTGCGGTTTTTAGGGTTCCATACGGTACATCAAACGGTAAAACGTTACGGAAAAAACGGAACCTTTATAAGATCACTTGTGCGTCTGTCTCTCTGTCTGTCCATTCGTCTGTCACAGCCAATTTGCTCCGAAACAACTAGACCGATTGTGTTGAATTTGGTACGATATCTTGTTGGTGACAATGGTTGTGGTCGAATTTAATGTTTCAAGTAAATGTTTCTAGACCAACGTATAATCTAAATCACACAATTTTTTCTATGGAACTCAAAACTACTCGTAAGAAAACACTTTAGTGACCTATAATGAAAATTGACCAATCACGTGACGCCGTTAGTCAACTTCAATAAAATTGTCTAATCACGTGTCGCTGTCGTAGTCGTACGCGGCACGGTGGGCTGAAAAATGGTTTTGAAGTTATTTAAGAAAATAGACCCTTCTCCCATTGAAAAAACACATGAAATCGTTCTATGTATACATATAGATTACAGGAAAACTTGTAAGAACTCTATAAGTCTAACGGTTTTTGAATTATCGCTACAAAACTGCCTTGCCTCAACAAAAGACTTTAACTGCCGTAAATTTCTAATGAAGATATGACCTTTTTTAATACGAAGTGCAGGATAGTGGTTTTAAAATATAGAGCAGTAGTACTAGCTATGGAACCCTTCATTGCGTGTGGCCTGACACGCACTTGGCCAGTTTTTATTTATATTTGAAAACAGGTTTTCTAGCGATAGGTCTTAGGCGATATTGTAAATATAAGACGATATTTTAAAGCCGCATAATGTCACGGGTGGACAACTACAGAACCCTACATTACGCGTACTTTTAATTCACAGTATATAATAGTGGTTTTAAATTAGGACTAGTAGGTACGGAACCCTTTATTGTGCATGAATTATTAATAGCATGCATGGCTTGATGGCCTGTTTAGCATAGTTGGTAGTGACACTGGCTCCGAAGCTAGAGGTCCCGGGTTCGAATCCCGGCCAGGGCATTATTTGTGCATTTAGCATGGATTCTGTACTTGGTTCTTGGATGTTTTCTATGTATTTAAGTATCATCATCATCATATCAGCCAAAGGACGTCCTCTGCTGGACATAGGCCTCCCCCAATTTCATGGGGGGTAAGTGCCATAAGCGCCATGTATTTAAGTATGTATTTACCTATATAAGTAAGTATATCATCGTCTAGTACCCATAGTACAAGCTTTGCTTAGCTTTGCTTACTTGTCATTAGCTGTCAAATTTACTATTGACCGCTACCGCAGGCCGCGCCAGTGTCATTCAGCTGTGCTACCGCGAACTTCGTGTCGTGCCGTCCCTTTCACTCTCGTGCTATACTCTATATGGCGGAAAGGGACGGTACGATGCGAAGTTCGAATTTCGAAGTTCGCGGTAGCACCCCAGGCCTTATACGCCTGGCGGCTAACCATAAACAATCTCTTTAATTTGGGCGGGTAGTCGTTTATCTACTATTTGACATGACGTGAATATGACATTGAAGCAAATATATGACACGGACAACAACTCTATATCCCGCTCTGTCGCCCTTATTTCATTTAGTATATGACCATCTCGCTTGGTAGCGGTATTATTATTTGACGTCTTCTCTGGGGTACTCTGAGTTTGAACCTAAAATAGCACTTTCAAAACGTCTTTGCAAGAAGGTTAGTGTTAAACTTACACTAATGACAATTTTGTATTTTTTTTTTGTTTGTTTTTGCTGTTTGGCGTTCAACAGCCATTCACGCAGAATGATCGGATTGACTCCAAATTGAACGGAGTCGGTGGTCATCATTTTGGTGGCGAGGGTGCCGGTTGATGTCGCAGCATGTAAAACGCGTCTGAAGAGTTATATGTTGTTTATTCGTCACGTAACTAGATACAACTTAAATATTAAATCTACAGAAATCTTCGGACAGAATATCATGTGCTCTTTTTTGTTACATAAATTAACAGCCAAACACTGTCAACCATTAAGGAGGCAGCAGTCGGACTTTTTGAATGTTCTAAAAACAAAAACTTGACGGCAGCTAATGACATTCTTTTTCAGGTAAAATCGGCGATGAAAGCTTGCGTCGAAAATATGTAATAAGTAAAAATGTAATGTAAGGTTTTACAAGAAACACAAATAAATAGCGTTGACGCTGATGCCGATGAAGGTACATAATCTCGATGTAGACTAGATTTATTTCCAAAAGGTAAGTACTGAATTACAAGTTAAGTTTGTTTAAAAAGATTTTGGTAGAAATAGTTCTATGCGAGAACAAAGAAACAATTACAACTATTACAATTTGGAATTGACGTATCAGCCCTCATACGTCCCACTGCTGGGGACAGGCCTCCTCTCATAGACGAGAAGGAATGGTTAGTAGTTCCCACACGGCCCCACTGCAGGTTCGGGATTTCACTCACGGTGTTCTTCCACATAAGTATCATCAACTCAAATAACGGTGAATATCAAATGTGATATAAGCAACGGTAGCTCAGGTGTTTGAGCATGCAGCTGTCAAGCAGCGCTCGTGGTAAGAAATGTTCGAATCCCGCCTCGTGCCAATTGGAGTTTTACGAACTTATATACGAATACTAGACTAAAAGAACTAATAATAACACATCCAATTAGCTTATGTAAGAAGAAAGAAAATTGTTAAGTTACTCAATTCCAGTTTGGTGAAATGAATGCAATAGGGTCCTTAGGAGGTGTTCAATAGCAGATTTGCTTGTTAATAACGTTAAGGATATACTTTCTTCAAAATAAAAATACATTTGCTATAGTAAACTGATACCATTGGTAGTAGCTACGAACTAAGAATAAAGAAACTATTTGAACAGGAACTTTAAATGTTAATTTATTCTTTCAGGAACTCTGTAAATATAAATGATTCAGATTGACCAGGTGCTAAGTGCCATAATACAAATGCGGCCTCCGCTCAAAAACTCGTCTTTCCCCGCTGTTAAGAGTACATGATCACTAATTGTAGAAGATTTTTTTCATGAGCTGACATCATTACTAAGGTAAGGTAGTCTATTTGCAAGTAACGAAATTAGGCTCAGATAATTTTAAAAGAATTGATCACAAATATATTAGGTAGGTATATGTTACGGGCAACTTCATTACTGTATAATTATTACCAGTCTGTATAGGTACGTTACGACCGTATAAAATGGGCAGGGCTAGTAAAACAGTATGTATGTATGTATGTATGTAAAATTCTTTATTGTACATGAGTAAAACATAACAATAAAACAGTAATATAGTAAACAGTAGTATAGTATGTGTGTGTGGGACAAATCTTGCATCTGAATTCTAGAGCTAGAGTTATCTTCAATAGATTCAGCTGAAATTTGGCAAACTCAAGGAAGCATGGAGACAGAAGTTGGCTATCTTCATCATCATCATGTCAGCCGAAAGACTTCCACTGCTGGACATAGGCCTCCCCCAAAGACTTCCACAATGACCGGTCCTGCGCCACCCGCATCCAGCGGACACCGGCGACCTTTACCAGGTCATCGGTCCACCGTGTGGGGGGCCTGCCCACGCTACGCCTTCCGGTACGTGGTCGCCACTCGAGAACCTTTCCGCCCCAACGGCCATCGGTTCTACGTGCTATGTGCCCCGCCCACTGCCACTTAAGTTTAGCGATTCGGAGGGCTATATCGGTCACTTTGGTTCTGCTGCGGATGGCCTCATTCCTGATGCGATCACGCAGAGAAACTCCTAACACCAGAGAATATCCATTGCTCTTTGGGTGACTTTGAGCCTTCTTATGAGGCCCATAGTAAGCGACCACGTTTCAGTGCCATATGTCATCACTGGCAACACACACTGGTCAAAGACTTTTGTCTTGAGACACTGCGGAATATTGGACGAAAAGATGTGCCGTAGCTTCCCGAACTCTGCCCAGCCGAGTCGGATTCGACGATTAACCTCTTTCTCGAAGTTGGACTTACCTAACTGTAGACGATTACAAGTTGGCTATATTGACATCTAAAATTCAGAAGATAAACCCTTCGTGTTTGAACTCTCCGCAAGTGATAGGGTTCACTTTTTGACACCAAGAAACAAATGCATACACCCCTCACGATCAACAAAGCGCATCCTCGGGCCTGCCTGATGGTAAGCAGACTGAAGGACGCTTGCGACTTCAAAGTTTACGTTGCTTTCCTTTTATACATTTTAGGATTCGTTGTGTTGACTGCTAGGTATTGACATAGGACTCTTACTCTCAGCACATCGCGTCCTCGAGAGCTCTGGCCGCCTTGCTTACCAACAGGAACACAACACCACATACCTATTTACAGAGCAATAAGTGTGTACGAGTAGTAGGCTAATATATGAAGATGTAGCAAAGGCGATGAACTATCACAGTTCTCTACTATATCTACTGTTTTCATATAGTTCGATAATTATTATAGGGAATAAATACATAAGGAATCTAAGGAACTCTCAGATATTATAGGCAAGTCGATGGCAATTTCGGTGTTTTCTGCAGTCAATAAATACTCAGCTCTCGGAGAGCCTTGGCGTAAAACTAAATTGAAGGCGTTTTTTTAGGGTTCCGTAGTCAACTAGGCACCCTTATAATTTCGCCATGTCCGTCTGTCTGTCTGTCTGTCCGTCTGTCTGTCCGAGGCTTTGCTCTGTGATTGTTAGTGCTAGGATGCTGCAATTTGGCACAGATATATAAATCAATAAAATTGACAAAGTGGTAAAATTAAATCTAAAATAAAATGTTTTAAGGGTATAACTCGCCTACACATGCAGTAGAGAAGATTTTTTTGCTTCAATCCTATGGTGTGGTTTGTTGTTGGTTAATTTTATATATGAACTGTTAAGTTATTTTTGACCCCCCGATAGCCATTTACCAAACCGCTTTGAGCTGAAAGCGATACCCATAAAAGAGGTAAGTGTCTCGAAAGCACGTTTGGGTAATCTGCTTTTAGAAGCTACCAACAACACGAAGATAAATATTATGATATTTGTTTGAACAAAGTTGTTATCATCATCACCCTATTATGTCCCACTGTTGGACAAATGGGACCGTGGGACGGGCAGCAGCATCCCTGGAGTGCGGTGGAGACACTGCGATCGCCAACCCGCATGCCAAACGTGGTGATTATGGCATTTACCCCCCATGAAATTGGGGAAGGCCTATGTCCAGCAGTGGACGTCCTTGGGCTGATATGGTGGTGGGGATGGTGGCCTGGACAAATGCCTGCTTTCACAGTTGAGCAGGAATGAGCAGTAGTCCCTACGCTGACTCGGGTTGCTTGGGATGGGACTTTACATACACCTTTGAATTTCTTCGCTGACTTTTGTAGGTTTCAAAGTACAAATGCCAAAGTAAGTATTGGCACTAAGAATATAAGTAAATGATTAAAAAGTAGTATACGTACAGTTAGCGTCATATAGTACATGTCAGCCAAAGTGGCCAAATAGTTCGATACACCATATATTTTGTATGGTGTTCCGAAGTATTTGGCCCCTTTGGCTGCTACGTACTATATCACGCTGACTGTACCACGCCATGACTGCCCAACAGCATGCCCTGATCATGCAAATAGGAACTTTTACTTGAACATTGCCACACGCAACACATGGAGCTGACCTGGACTACTGTGAGTAGAATATAAGCAATTATATTACGGATTCGGGTGAGATTATCGTGCTTGACGATATGTACTAAGGCCAATTACTTTATTTATTTATAACAGCAGCTCATAATGGTGAATTCGACACTTTCAATCTATATAATTATTTAAATTGGCCAGTGAAATGACATGCGGTAGAGTCGCAAGGCCGGTTATGCGACCCCAGAGGCGGCTTGCGACCACCTGGAAGACGTGGTTTTATCAAAGATATTAATATTTTTACAGGCCCCCATAGAAACAGTGACTTGGTTAATTTTTATATAGAGTAGCTGTCGTCGGAATCTTTTCCGTCCCGTAAATTCCGTCACGGATTTCCACTCCGTCATAATATATGAAAGTTTAACTAATATTTTTGTTACTCAATCAAACAAAAACGGCTAAACAAATTTGCACACAGATAGGGCTGTAACCTGAGATAAATACCGATACTGGTTAGTTGATGAGCCGGACGGAAACTAGTCTTTAAATAATAAATAATTTTATATACCATTAGGCTTCTTTCTGCTGCTGCTGCTTGGACAGACGTCCAGGGCTCGGAAACCGGCATTTTTTTTAAACCCGGGTCATATGTTCGTGTTTTTGTCGTAAGTTTCGTGTTTTAGGAAAAATTCTGGAATTATGTACAATCAAACAAATAAATATACAAATATCAATCATTTAATGGCATAAAATTGAGAACATGTTGGTTTACTTTTTTTTATTAAAAATGGGATTGCTCTTGGCCAGCATCTAGCCAGGGGGCAAATATGAGGCCGACGATGAAGCGAGCTCACCCAGAAGATGCCTATTCACTCGTGCCTTAAAAAGGTCCAGGTTATATGAACTCGGAAATACAGACGCCGGCAGAGAATTTCAAACCTTAGAAGTGCGCATGCGCTTTACGACAGATAAATACATAATTATTTCGTTTTATTTGTTGTAACGTGTAATTTTGTGATATATGTAGTTGCAATAGCTTTTCTCAATATTATCGTGATACTAAAAATATTCACGCATGTGCCTAAGGTAAGCAATTTTAAAATACTTCTAGTATATTGTAATCTCTATTTGCTAGTAAGCTTCGTGCAGTTTAACACCAGACCTAGCCATTAGTTTAGCTGTGTTTAACCGACTAAAATTTCATTTCGTCTTTGTCTTTAAATAATTTTATTTTATTTATTATAAATTATGTACAAGCTCCCCCTTGACTTGGCCCAGCAGTAGGGCTGCCTGACTGACAACCTTAGAAAAAAAGTAAATATGTTCAGCGATGATTCTTTGCTATATTGTTCGGTTTATAACCGACTTCAAAAAAGGAGGAAGCCCTATGTTTCACTCACTGTATGTATTTTTAACCACGACGGAACGGCTAAGATATATATGCGTTCAGGGTCAGAGGTTGTATGTTTGTTTGTTTGTGCAATATCTCCAAAACGGCTTGACCGCTTTGGATACAGTTTTATGCAATGAATTACTGGTTCATTCGGGACGAACTTCAAATAATAAATGTTACAACGATAACAAATAAATATTACAAAGATAACTCACCAGGGGCTCTGAAGTTAAATTTTCGCTTGAAAGTTCGTTTGAGCGCATTTTCTCTGGAACTGCCTGACCAGTGTGGGAAATTTTGATAGGGCTTAGTGAAGATTACAAGATCTGATGATAGAGCACAAAAAAATAGTTGAGAATGTACAGATGTAAGGTATATTTTTGTCTGTTTTTGGGCCCTTTTGTTTATGTTTGGTTAGGAACCGTTCTTAATGAACTTCTGAAAGTCTGATGATGAAGTAGAACAACATCACAAAATACCGTTCGAAGAAACATAGCTACTTAACCGCTTTTGGGCTCTTTACATTGTGTTTGCTGAGTAGCTTCTGTACAATGGTCTGCTGAAGTTCTGATGATGGATCAGAATAATATTAAAGGGAATCTTGTTAAGGGGTAATTATTTAGTGAACCATGTTTAAACTTTAGGACTAGTACGATTTGTGTATAAAAATTCCACAATATAAAAAAAAACTGTTTTGTTAGTATTTATTAAGAAGCCTCTTCATATGAACTGCTGAAGGCCTAAAGAGCAGAACAGCATCATAGGGATTTTTGTGAAGGCAGTGTTGGGATTCTTTTTTTGCTAGCTTTTACGGAAACGACTGCCATCTGAATTCCCAACACAAGAGGGAAACTATACATTATTGGGATTAGGCTTCTAAAGAGATTCGGCAACTTGACTGTTAGAAGTTCTCAAGCCACCCGAAGGCCTCTAACTTAGCTTAACGACTGCTGTCATTAGATCAATGGCTTAACGTGCCTTCTAAAGCAAGCTTAGTCAAACACTCAAAGCGGTCGTTTATCCAAGAGTTGACCTGTGCCGACGTAACCTCGCATACTGCACGCGGTATGCAGGCGATAAATGTGACACTGTATTTCTGTTAACTTTTCAGACTTAAGTCATTGGAGCGGGCAAAATGAAAGTTGGCATCAGTTATTTTGGGTTCATAACTCAAAGTGCCGGCCACCGAATCAAAACACTTCCAAACTGTTGTGTGAACCATTCGAAGCATTTCATACAGTGGAAACGATACGACTGAATAGTATAGTACGATACTGCTACGATGTGCTAAGAATATATAAAATTTCAGCTGAAGGACTAGTTATGTATGTATGTACGGATGTAAAATTATTTATTGTTCATGAGTGAAACATAACAATAAAACAATAATTACAAGGATAGTTGACATATGTACAAAGGCGAGCATAAGCATAAGCTTAAGCAATTAAGAGTTTTTGAGTTACAATGGCTATGAACTTATTTAAAGAAAAGTTGCTTTAGTTACCCGCCCAAACTTGATTTAATTTTTAGCTTATCAGTCAGTTATCCATGTGACTTATATCCCACTAGATTACGAAGGGATAGGTACATTTAGTTTTGCATTCATAATAAGCACGAAGCGGATATTGGGATTTTATGAGAAGTAAAGAACAGTGGACTGCCATCTCGCTCATATTTGGAGCACCTCAGCTAGGGAAGCAGCTCCACCTAACAGTAGACCGCAGCCATAATGTTATAACTCCTTGTTTTTAACCAACTAAAAAGAGGTTTAAATTTTCGCGTATGTTTTTTATGTATGATGTTCGCCGGTTTCTTTGCATCTGATGATTAGATCATAGGAAAATCGAGGGCAACTCTCAAACTTTATAGGCATTTACTATCTGTTTCATATGTTTTACTATCTGTTTCATATGTTAATGGGCATTTACTATCTGTTTTATTTGTTTTCTAAAGCTATTCAAGTATTTGCATCTGGTAATCGCCATCTGATGTTCATGAGCTGGTGAAGATACAACTCCTTTACGGTTAGGAGTTGGAGGATAATTCTCGAGTTAAATATTAAAGGTATTATGTATAAATCGATACCTTTATTCTTTCAGGTTATTCAGGAGAGCTGATCATTATGATCATCATCATCCTAGCGTTATCCCAGTACAGTTGCATCCTGAACGATGCCCGCTGTCCGCTACCTAATCCCAAGAATTAGTCTAGGCACTAGGTTTTACGAAAGCGACTGCCATCGGACCTTTCAACCCAAGGGGGAGACTAGACCTTATTGGGATGAGGCTCGTCAAGTGAGTGGGCAACTTGACTGTTGGAAGTTGGCATCTAACTTGGCTTACAAAGAAGGGAGCGCTCAGTTAGTAACCACTCAAAGCGGGCACCTATCCAAGAACTGACCCCAGCCAACCTTAACCTCCGGCATACCGCACGCGGTACGCGGCCGCTGCTGCGGGCGACGAGCGCTCCTCATGTCATTCAGGTGAGCTGATGATGGACGGTAAAACTCCTTAACGGTTAGGAGTAAGAGGATGATTCTTTAAATATCATAAATATGCACATAATAATAGGCCATTAGCCGTATTCGTTCAAGTCATTCAGGTTAGCTGATGATGGAAGGTAACTCTAAAACAGGAGTTAGATGATGCGGAAAGTACGATTTTTGACACTACATGCAAAAAAAAACAAATTAAAACTCCCTACCTATAAATAAGTTAGAATTCGGTGCCTAGGCTTGCGTGTAGATGTATTTTATTTTTTACCGACTTCAATAGAAGGAAGGAGGAGGTACTCAGTTCGTATGCATGTTTGCTTGTTTTTTATGTATGTATGTATGTTCCCCGATTACTCTTGACCACGTTGGCCGATTTTGATAATTCTTTTTTTCTTTCATAGCAGGTACCCTGGCATTGAACCTCAGATCATAGAAAGAAATAGATGTGAAATGGGGGCGAGGCGCATGTCGCCGTGACATGGTCAAGAAGAAGTTTAAGTGATAAAATATGAAAAAACGTGATATTTTCTGCGAGCTGTACATTGAAAGATTTGTACAATAATCACCCCGTACCGCGCTAAGCCACGGCGCAATGTATCATGCCGCTGTAGCTTTGGTCGCTGCGTAAATTATTTAGTGGTGCGCAGTCGCCGGCCCACTGTTAGGCTCCGCCCGACTAGAGTGGTGCCGGTCAAAATTGCAATTTATGCGTCATCGATAAAATAGCAATAGAATGTCGAACTAGTCATTTAATATCAACGGTAAATTCACAAATAAATATTTAATAAACATAACTTTGTTCCAAAAGACTGCAGACCAACTTCCAAATTGATCTTATTACCCAACTTTGATAGAAGAAAGAAGGTTCTCACTGTTCTCAGTTCATATTAATGTTTTTTTTTTTTATGTATGTACCGCTATAATGCTTTACTATGTAATACAACTTTGGTGATTATATGAACACCATCTAAACTTGTTTTAATGATTTTTTTATGTATGTACCGCTATAATGCTTTACTATGTTATACAACTTTGGTGATTATATGAACACCATAAAATTTCAATAGTCATCAATATCTTAACATAATAATTTAGAGATCGATGTCGATAAAACATCATTTAACGTTTGTCTCCCTCTAGTGTTCATTGCCTTTTTTTGAGGGGTGCGTAAAGCCAAGCGCAGCGCTTGTTTGCATGATGTCGTAAACTCGGCGGCACCGCCCGAGGTTTTGTTTTTACACGGTTCAATGTGGGTGTGTGTGGACTTGGTGGGAGAAAACTGGGGACATTGGTTTTCGTTGAAAGGAAGCAGTGGGGCACTTCTCTCTTTTTTATGTTCTGAGCATTGAACCCATATAAATTTGGTGAAGGTCTAATGATGGGATCTAGGAGGAATCGTGGGAAATCCTCGAGTTTGATAGGCACGCATATGCCGATTTCGGTATTTTCTGTAGGTAACCAAGCATGTGATTATTACCAAACTTGTGATTATTTTGGAGTCACAAGTATCCATCCATCCCTCCATAGGTTTCGGCGACCACGTCTTTTTTTTTCAAGATTCAAAGAGTTTATTTGTCCATCATAGGTAATAACAAGGTGTTAACAATTTTTCGTATCATACAAATATAATTGTCAAAATCATACACGTCTTGGAGTTTGAATTTATGGATCAATGTCTGTTGCACTAATGCGAGACGGATAGACTTCAAAGTATGCCAACCCAACGCCAACAGAGATGTACGTCAGTTTGTTTTAGGTCTACCGATTAATTCCGTTTAGGCGGACAGGGACCTGCCGCGTTCCACGTCTGAATTGAACGATAGAGTTCCGTTGTCCCGTCCTTCTTCCGTTAAAATCAAGACTCTTCAAGATGGCACCTTATTTCTAGAACCTACTGTTTGCCATCGTATTGTAGCTTTGTCCTATCAATAATTGGTCCTGCCATTAGTTAATAATCGACTAAATAGTAATGTACTTATAATAATGATACTTTTAACATATTCTTAGTACAAATAAAGATTATGATTATAACCCGTAACTTTTTTATATCACTGAATTGTTTAATAATGGTACGCATTATAATTTGTTTAATAAAGTTTTCTGGGAGATTATTCTATATTATAAACGTTTTATTGTAGTAAAGGCTTGTTTCTATACTTTCTGTTATGCGGAGTTTATATGGTGGCGATAACGCGATTATCATTCCCTATGTTATTACAGATAGTAAACGCGCTGCACACGACTTGCGATTGTTGGCCCCCGAAAACCCAATTTAATTGAAATCTTTTGAGCAGTTTCCAAAATCCCGATATAAAGAATTGCCCGTTAAAACGTACAAGATACGTTTTGTCTACCACGGAACGTTGTTATATACGGGTATACCTATGTTACTATCCTTGTAACTAGGATACCACCTGGTATTCACGGGCGAGAAAATGCTTTTCTGTTAATACATTACATAATGGTAAAACGTCTACATTTCGCGTATTCCCAGTAGTCCCGTCGAAGAAGTTCCGTGGTGGAACTAATAGAGATTTTTTCCCAATAGTTCTGTAAACGGTAGAAAGGGGTAGTTAGGTATTCTGTATGACGACGAGCGAAGCGGAGTGTTAGTAGAACTGCGACCCTACAACGCGTGAGCCGAGCGAGCGAAGCGACCGTGCCGCTGTAGCGGCCCGCGAAGCGCCACAACCGAACATTGGAACGGAACTATCGGGAAAAGTCTCTCTAGTTCCGCCACGTAACTACTTCGATTGGACTAATGAGAATAAATGCGTATAACAACCTCTGTGGCACGGGCAAAATAATAAGTGGAAATCACCTTTGTGAAATAGAATTATGAAATTCCAAACTCCATCATCCCTACCGCACTTACTTTAACTCGAGCGACAGGGATGAATCCATCAAATTGCAATTTTTGCGATAAAACCGCTGACATGTGATTTCCCTGGATTATACTTAGCTTCCTCATGCTTGCCGATGTTAGACCAACATATAAACCCCGCATTATAGGTTTAGGAAACTACTAGGTCTAAATAAAAATATTGAACCCTTTGAACACCAAGAGCAACTAAAGAACGAAGATGTTGCATGTTGTCGTGCCTTCGGCTACGCTACCAGTCGCCGTCCTTTACACTAGGGTTCAAATTAAATCCTATGGACAGTTAGTTGGCGTTTAACGCATTCACAGCCAGCAACTACTTTCATCTAGTGCTCTGAACGCGTCTGTGAGTTCATATAATTTAGCTTGATTCGCCCAGTGCCTTCAACGCATATGCAAGTTGTATTCATTTTGCAATGTTACACATGTCTTATCTTATCCTGAACTCATATGTGTGTTTAAGGCACTGGGTATATACTTGATTAAACTCTCATGTGCATTTGAAGAACATTGAAAAGTGCGTATATGCCGCACTAAATGTAAAAATATAACCAGAGGTCCAGAAAAAAGGACTGTCAGCGAATGCGTTAAGTAACACTGCCGTTCATGAAGAATGGTATTCAAAGGGTTACTACAGTACATCCTTAAACCACCGCAGTAGATTCCGTAAGTAGTGTCTCACACGCCAAACACTTTATAGCAAAAGACAGAAAATGAACCTTACTTGAGAGTATGTAGGTTGCCTTTACAATATTTAACATCGAATGATATGAGGTCATGGCGTGTGGGTCGCTTTTACCGACTTGAAATTCAATGGTGGCGAAAAGGTTAAGTTTACCGTTCAAAGCGCAAAAATTATCAAACCCGCGAAGGAGAGCCCAATGTGCATAGACTAGGACATCTAACGGCAAAATGGAGTAGAAAGTGCGCTGTACAGTAATGTCAGTCTAAAGGTGTTCCTACACTGACAATTTTTTGAACAATAATTCTTCTCAATTTAATCTGTAAGTTTATCTGTAACTGAATGTAAGAAAACTCAATTGTTCAAGGCCAACTATTGCTCAAAATGTTGCCAGTGTAACGCACCTTAAGCGCTCTCTTTGCCTTGACACTCCAAACCATTGATAGGTATTGGATTTAATTACTAATACTGGAATTTAATTTAATTACTAATACTGGAGAGAGTATCCGAACGCACTCGGAACTAGACGTCAATAACGAGTAGCGTATTTAGAAATTGTAAAATTAATGTAAATTATCCAAAATTGGTCTTGTATTGTTCATTAAAGTGATCTAGAGTGAATAATTTAGTTGTGAGAATGTTATCCGGGAATTAAATTAACGATAAAGGTCACAAATCTACAAAATAATATTTGACAGATCGTCACCGTTGAAATTTTGAAATGAAAAAAGTTTACCGAGTGTAAGGTGCATTACAACGGATTTTGAAAGCAGGGAAGTATTGTTTCTACATTATTATTACCTTAAGTTTGGTCTAAGTGAATAATTGGTCACAATAATAAAAATAATGTGTCACTTTTGTAGGTTACAATTCTAGAAAATCTTGTATATTCCATTACTAGTCAAAAATAAATGCTTTCACTGTTAACCAAAGCAGAACTAGTCCAAATTAGTGCATAATACATATTTTAAAGAGTATAAGTGTATCTTACTGCGCTTAGTTTGCTTATAGTCCAGTTAAATTAATGGTTTAGTCAACATTATTAGTTGTTACAATTATTACCATAAGGTCTATATATATCTTGCTTGTAAGAGTATATAAGCCCTTGGTATAAAGTTTTGACCCAGGTATTTACATTTTCAATATGTTTTCAGCCCAAATCACTAAACCAGTTACACGCAGAGATGCTTTAATTAGCAAACTGCAACAAACTAAAAAAGAACTCAAAGCGGCCACAGAGCTTAATGAAAAGCTCCTGCAGGAACGGGATGACAGTGAGGAGGAGGTCATGAGGGTTGTCAGGATGAACACTACCCTCAAAACCCAGCTCGCTGAACAAGACCTGCAGTATGAAGACATGCTAAGCCAGCGGACAGAACTTCAACTCTCCGTGGACCGGTTCCAGCAGTGCCAGGAGATACATGAGCAAGCTTTGCGGCGTATTCGAGATCTGGAGCAACAACTGGAAGAACTTCAGGCAAAGCAGACCACTATTTGCAAGTATTGCTCGGAGTTGGGTGAAAACAATTTAAGTATCTTTGCCGAATTTAGTACTTGTGAAGTAGACATGATGCATGATAGTTTAGTAAGCGCCCCCATAGTGGAAACAATAGATTTAACCAACTCTGTGTATGTAGAGAGTAATTCTGATCACAGAGTCATAGTAAGAGGCTCAAACAAAGTAAAAAAATATTTAAAATTGAATAGATTTATTAAAAAATCTAAACTTTTATTGCAACGTCACAAGACAATTTTCAAAGCAGTTTTGTCTAAGTACAGCCATGTGTCACTGAGCGACCAGCTTCTTAACTGTCAGCAACAATTAGACCAGGCAGTAATAGAGCTGAAAAATCGCTCCGATGAGGTCATCATGCTGCAGTCAAAACTAAAAGATATCACTAGCAAGCATGACCTTTCAAGCAAAACTTTGCACGAATACATAGCCTTTATGAATAATGTTCTAGAACCGGGGAGCGGCGTCCCACTACACTTCGAGTCGCCCCGGGTGCCGGGGCGCTGCCCCGGGCCGAGCCGCGACCACTCGCCGGCCGCCCGCGTGCCCGCCGCCCCCGCGCCCGCCTCCCTCGTGCTCCACCGCGCCGCCGTGCCGAGCCGAGCCGGCGCCGCCGCTACCGGTCAGTGTAGACCAGCCACCGAGCCGAGAAGAACCGCCGTTCCTGATGATCGAGTCGCCGCCGCTGTCGCTGAGCCAAGCCGAGCCGGCATCGCCGCCGGTGCCTGTCGCCGCCCGCGCGCCCGCACCCGCCCGGCCGCGCCGCACCGTCGTGTACTCGGACCGGGCGGGCGTCGGCCTCGGCGCGCTGCTAGCCGGCCGCTTGACTCAGAGGGTGACCAACAACTGTCTCCCGGGAGCCTCCGTCGATCGTCTGGCCTCGTGCATCGCCGCTGACCACTTCGACTGCGACTCTACGCTGGTAGTGTTCGTCGGTGATATTTTAGACTGTACCGAGCGAGACATTATTAGACTATCGGAGACCCTCACTGAAATAGACCAGCGAGGTATAGGTAAAATCATAATATGTGCGTTGCCTTTTTCGGATACTTTGTCGGCAACGCAAAATATAAACTTACATTATTTAAATTCCATTTTGTATAGGTTGTCTCTATACAGCTGTACGATTTCGTATTTCGATACGAACAAATTTGTTAAGAATTTAGTTTTGACTGAAAAGCGTCCATATCTACCGAAAAGGTACTTACGTGAGTGTGCTAAATTGTTAGCATATAATATTGTAGACCCCGTCGTGACTAGCACGACGTTTGATAATGTTAAGGCGGTTCCTGTGTTACGTTTTAGTAGCGTGGGCTTCGAAACGGGGTCGGTGCCGGCGAGTAATTTAAACTGACCGATAAGACAACGCGTGTTACCACCGGCCCCGAACCCGTTGATAGATGTAACACTAGTATTAATATGGTTCATCAAAATATACAGGGATTTACTAGTAAGGAACTTGAAATTGATTTGTTCATACAATGTTCAAATATTCATATTCTATGTATAACGGAGCACTGGCTGAAAGATCATGAATTTATGTTTAATTTTAGCAATCATAGTGTAGTAAGTTCATACTCTAGAAAGTCATGTAGGCGTGGAGGATCCTTGATTATGGTGAAACATAATTTGAAATGTAAAGAGCGTAAAGATATTGTTGACATGTCTGTCGAGCGTCACATAGAACTCTCTTGTGTGGAGTTAGACCAATTTATAATTATATGCGTATACAGGCCCCCATCGGCGGATTACAGTCTATTTGAGACAGTGATGGAAGAAGTGCTCAGCAGTATTTTTAAGAGTACAAAATGCGTTATTGTTTGCGGTGATTTTAACGTTAACTTACTTGAGAAATCGCCCATGAGTGTGAGTCTAGTGAATACTTTTAAATCTTTTAACCTGGTGAACTTGTTTTGTGAGCCAACTCGCATTACAGCAACCAGCGCTACATGTATAGATAACATTTTCAGTAACAAGGATGCGATTAGTAAATTTATTATAAACAACTTAAGTTCTGACCACTGTGGACAACAAGTCGCCTTCAGCGGGAAAACTGATAAAGTTCCACGACACACTATGTGCAGACCTATTTCTGAAAAGAGCTTAGATTTATTCAATCGTAATATAATGAAACGATTATGTTATCTTCCACTCACTCAGGAAAGCCCTGACCGTTTGTGTACTCGATTGTTTAATTGTATCAAAACGGAATTCGATGTCTGTTTTAATTTGAAGAAGATTCAAAGCAAGTTCAAGACTAAATTTAGCGACTGGGCTACGCCAGACATTCACGAGAAGAGGCGCCGACTCTATGACTTGTATGATTCAAGAACTACTGATAAAAGGCCGGAATTTCTAGAGTATGTTAAGAACTACTCAAAATCTTTTAAGTTAATGTGTGTCGCTGCTAAAGCCGATTACTTGTCAAAAAAGATCCAGAACTCTAGTGATAAGATTAAAACTGTATGGCAAGTTATCAACAATGAAACTGGGAAAAGTAAGTTAAAAGATGCGCACTTCAGCCTGCGAGTCGATGATACTCTAGTGAGTTCTGACCACGAAGTAGCAGATCATTTTGAGCGGTTCTTTACTAATGTACCCGTCGAGACCACGAAATCTTTGAATTCATCACCAGATGTCGCTGAATCGTTATTGAAAGAAAATGTAACAGAATGTACAGAAATCTTTAGCTTTACTGACGTGACCCCCCACATTATAATTAAAGCATTTAAATCATTAAACTTAAAAAAGACTGAAGATCTTTGGGGCCTTTCTGTAAAAGTATTACATTCCATTGTAGAATCAATCGCACCTTTCTTAGCTGATATTTTCAATAAATGTATTGAAACTGGAGTTTTTCCTAACCTGATGAAACACAGTAAAATCATCCCGTTGTTTAAATCAGGATCAAAAACTGACCCTACCAACTTCAGACCAATCTCAATACTACCGGCATTAAGCAAAGTTTTTGAGAAACTTATTCTTAATCAGCTGATGTCCCATTTTAATCGCAATAAACTACTCAATAGCAATCAGTTCGGGTTCACTAGAGGTCGCTCCACCACTGATGCCGGTGTGGTACTAATTAAACATATTTTTGATGCCTGGGAAGAGGCTCAAAATGCTATTGGAGTGTTCTGTGATCTATCAAAGGCATTCGATTGCGTTAATCACGAGAATTTAATTAGAAAGTTAAGCCATTATGGGATAAGAAACGGTTCCCTTGACCTTGTTACATCGTATCTGTCGGAGAGAACTCAACGGGTAGTCATCAACGGGACTCAATCTGCAGGGACAACGGTTGCTCTTGGAGTTCCTCAAGGATCAATTCTGGGCCCATTTCTGTTTCTAGTTTATATTAATGATTTACCAAACCTTGTAAAAGATAAACATGATATAGTGCTATTCGCAGATGATACGTCGCTTATCTTCAAGGTAGGCCACAAAGACAAAAACTTTGACGGTATTAATGAGGCACTAGGTACTGTTGTGAACTGGTTTACAGCAAATAATTTGCTTTTAAATTCCAAGAAAACAAAGTGTATCAAATTCACTATGCCTAATGTCAAGCAGGCAAACAATTCTAAGATCAAATTAAAGTCTGATGAAATTGAATTTGTAGATAGAACAGTGTTTTTAGGTGTCACCTTAGATTCAAAACTGCAATGGCATGCGCATATTGCCACTCTGGCCGGCAAACTTAGTTCTGCGGCCTATGCAGTAAGACGTATTAGACAGTTAACTGACGTTGAGACGGCCAGGCTGGTATATTACAGTTACTTTCATAGTGTTATGTCCTATGGAATCCTGTTGTGGGGAAAAGCGGCTGACATCCAGACCGTCTTCGTGCTACAGAAACGAGCTGTACGCTCCATCTATAAACTTAAGGCCAGAGAATCTCTCAGGGAAAAATTTAAGGAGGCAAATATTCTTACTGTGGCATGTCAATACATTCTTGAAAATATAATGTATGTTCGAAAAAATATTCAAGAATTCAAACTCAACAGTGATATCCACGACTACAACACTAGAAGTAAACACAAGATTGCAGTGAAGGCCAGTCGTCTCCGGAAGATTAGCACGTCGTTTGTGGGGAACTGTATACGATTTTATAATAAAATACCCATCGATATAGTTAATTTTCCATTCAGTAAATTTAAGTCTCATATTAAACGTTATTTGTTAAGCCAGGCCTATTATACTGTCAACGATTTCTTAAATGACAAAAATGCTTTTAAGCCAGTGATAGTTAAATCCTGTTAGTTTTAATATACATATGCTTCACTTAGCATATTTCCTTGTATAAATAGCTCTGTCGTTTTATTTTATGAAACATGATGCTGTTTCTCGCCGAAGAGTCATTTTAATCTTTCACATTATTAATGTCCGGCAGCCTGAATATGTCATGCTCGCTTAAAGGGCTTTGCTTACGGCGGCGTCGTTGATCGGGTCGCCACCTTCCCTAACAGATGGTCGAGGGAGGCGATGGCTGAGATACGCGTCATACTCGTGATCGGGTGCTGTTTGTGGAGTCCGGTCTGTTCATGCTTGCAAGGGCAAAGTAAATACCTTAATACTAGTGTTATTTTATTGTATGTAGATTGACGAGAGACATAATCCTGTTCTGGATTAGTTTTATTGTTATTGACGCTTAGAGACCTTATACATCTCTAACAATATTAAGTTTACTTATTTTAATTTTACCGCTTAGAGATCATTTACATCTCTAAGGACTTTGAAATAATTGTATTTAATCGTATTTGGACGCTCAGAGACCATATACATCTCTGAGATATTAAATTAATTTTATGTTGTTTATTCGGACAGATCGTATTCAATACGTCCTTAATATTTGTAAATTTATTTTTATTTAATTGTGAATCAGTATATTTTTTAAATCATTATTATTAAGTAAGATTGTCAGTTTTTTTTTTTAATTGTATAAATTCACGCTTTGACTTGTAAAAGTGCCCTTGTGGCCTATTTGCAGAATAAATATTTGATTTTGATTTTGATTTTTTGACTGGAATTTAATATTTTGACGCTATTTTATGTAAAATAGGATAGATAGGCAAGTTTTATTTTTAAAATATTTACCTTTTATAAAATTTAAGCGTCTAAAACGATTGTGTGGAGTCGGCATTATTACTAAAATATAATACGATTACTCCAAGTGGCAAATAGCCGAACTATTTAGCTACTTGCTTCCTAGAGTGTCTAATAACTTATTCTACTACACCCAAGATGTCACTTTAACAATAATTTGATTTTTTTTAAAGTCTTATAATTATAGTTATTACGCTTTGGTAATTATTAGATACAATCGACGCATTTTAGGTATATTTTATGTTGGGAACATAAAATACATTGCGGATTAATGCAAACTACGAGGCACTCGACAGCTGCAGATGAAATCATCACATCAGCCAAAAGACGTCCACTGCTGGACCAGACCTTCTCCCAAGTATCTCACTGCCACTTGAGTCCTGCACCACTCTGAACTATGTCAACGGCCCATAGCTCTCCTACGGATCTTCAATTTCTGTTTCGATCTCGTAGGGAAACTCCGAGTTCCATTGCTCCCTGACTGACATTGAGCTTTCTCATTCGGCCCACTGTTAAATACATTATATGTTTTATTAGTCATTATTCGCACTTATGCGGTACTGTGTTTCTCCTCCTCACCACAAATTTTGTACCGTTTAAAAAATCTTCGGGTTAAAGTCGTATCGAGTCGATTAATTCAGGCAATAAACCATCTATGTGCACTAACTTCCGTTTAACCGTTTCTGTTTGATTAAATTTTAAATTCCCAAGAATCTAAACATACAAACTTTCACATTTATACTATGAGTAGGTATGATTACTTTATTATTTGAAATAGATTGAGAAAATATATAATTTAATCTTACTTTCACAATTGAATTAATTCGACTAGGACGTTTTAACAACAAAAATATTCCACGTCCGTGGCAAACAAGCATACGGCCGCCTGATGGTAAGCAGACACCGCAGCCTATGGACACCTGCAACTCCATGGGGTTGTCGACCCTTTAGTCTTTCGGGAAAACCTCGGCAGGGAGCTCATTCCACAACCGGAGAGGAAATTCCTCCCTTCCTATTGCTTTCATTTAATTATTTCACATCGTAGGACAAACCGGACAAAAACATCCGTTTTGTCCTACGAAAATTGACATATAATATCGTAGGACAAAACGGATTTTTTTGTCCGGTTTGTCCTACGATGTGAACAAAATCGTAGGACAAATCGGACTACATCGACGGCACTACAATCTTAATTCCCAAAGACAAACAGAAGTGACAGACAATTGAGTGTCAACTATTAAAGCAAGGACAAACAACACATTTAATGTTATTTAGGATAGTAATTTATATGCGAGACATATCTAACACTATATCACGTACCAAGTTAATATTGCTTATCATCTAACTATGACATTATCGCGTGTTCAGAATACTGTTTCGCCTATTAACTAAGTACTATAAACTAAGTAACGCCTAGTAACTATAAACTAAGTGTCGATTAACGGCACAGACATATATCACAATAGATGTCGATGGTACGTGATTATTTACGATACGAAACGCGTGCACAAGAACCCTCTAGAGTAAATAGGTTTATACTTATTCCGTGCTGTAAAACCCTGCTCTCCTATGTTATGGTATATGCCACGTCAGCCTCGTTATTTCTATAAGAGAAGGCAAGACGCCGACGTTTGAAAGAGACCAATACAATACATTTCTATACTTAGGCTGGGTTGCACCAAACCGCCTGTAATCGTAAGCGGTGTTCGTTAAAATCTGAATGTATGGAAAGTTTGACAAGTTTCTGTGGGATGACAGCTGTCGGCGCCATATTTAACGTTGATCGGTCTGTGATCGTAAGTTGGTGCAACTCGGCCTTAGTTAAGCATTGTGACGCTGAAGTCAGACGTCGCATTAAGAGACCAGGGCCATACTGATTTTTGTAAGACTATCAGCAAAACCTATCTTTTGCAGATAATAATAACGCGTTCATAAAAAATATAGTAATGTTTTTCTATGAATCTGGAGGCAAACGAGCAGGCTGAAGGTAAGCGATTATCGCCGCCTATGGGCCCTGTTACAGGAGCAAATATTTAAAAGGACCCTTCCTTAGACAATCTGCGGCAACTGTCTGTGTCCAAATATATATATACAGGGTGACATCAGAGACGTAATCAGAAGCTAATTTTTCAGATTCTACACCATGATCGTCTTTTCAATGCAATAGTTGTTACATCGAATAAAACAAGTTTTTTTTTCAATTTTTTACTAGAAAAATAATAACGCCATACTTAAATCATGGTCACCCTATCACTTTTGACACACGTTGTATGAGGGATGACAAGACAACGTGTGGTGTAGGGTGACCAAGTTGTATGAAACATTATTTTTTCTGTTAATAATTTGAGAAATAATTATCAATATTGCAAGTAGTAACTGTGATATTATCTTTATTGAGTTTGTCTTTCAAAACTTCATCGAGTCAAATAATTTCTGATCACGTCTCCAATGTAATGTCACCCTGTATATATATTTTCCAAACCGGAAAAATTACATTCTAAAGTTATGACCTCCAAGTAATAGATCTTGGCACCACGAGATTATAGCACGTCAATCAGCCATAATTGTTTAAGCATTTTTTTGTGTTCAAGGATATATGTGGTATTTTTTTTTTCAATATTTTAGTGTTATTAATATCACTCCGGAAGAGTAAAAAGAACGTAAGCTAGCTTTGAAGAAAATAGTTATTTGTTATACAAGGGTGCAAAGTTGTATTTTACCCGTGAGTGTGGAATTGAAACACGAGCCAGCGAAAGGATTCTATAGTTCTAAACTAGAATCCTGAGCGTAGCGAGTGTTTCAACACACGAGAAGTAAAATACAACTTTGCACCCGTGTAACACAAAACTTTTCTCCTCACTATAGCGAGGAAAGTGCAACATGCAAAAAAACACAGTTCCACAGGCATGATTTTCATCACTGGAATCACTGATTTTTTTACGATATTATAACAGAAAACTCTGGAAGTTGTGTATAATATTTACGTGAGTCGAAGTCGGTGACAAGTTGTGTTTATTTTAGTTCACATTGACAATGATGACATTTCTGACGATGCGTTTTGAAATTGCATCGACTCAACTTGTGCGTTTACAATTATACTCAATATCATTATTAAAAAGATGTTCGTTAAAGAATTTTTTTAAGGTTTACGACTTAAATCATTAAATAAAGCTAAATTAGGTATTTTTTATTAAATTCTCAAACCATTTATTTAATGATAATTGATATCATACGAACCATTATTATGAGCGTTTTACGTTTTGTTATCTGTCAAAAGCTACTCAAACACGCTCCAAGGTCAAACAACTTTCCCCACTTGTGGATAAAATGCGTTTTTACCCGCTTGTATCAAAGGATAAAAGACGGCTTTCCGAGCTAGTGAGGAGAAAAAAATAGTTTTCAAATAATTCCTGTCTCACTCAGTAGTGCAACGTATAGTTTTCTTGTTCCTGTTACAGAGCCCACCCAGTATATACTCCATACTAATATTATAAGTGCAAAACTTACTCTACCTACACGTAGGTATATATATAATAACAATAATAATATCCAACAACTGAACCGATTTCATTCGATTTGACTATTTATTTATATAATATAATCACAGCATAAATTTGTATCCCTGTCAAAATTATAAGAATTGTTGTCATGTTTTGGGTAAATTTTGGTATGGTGATATTTTGAGCCCCGGGTAAGAGTATGGGATACTTTTTATCCTGGTAATCTTCCTCGAAGGGGGTAAAATGGGGGGGCTGAAGTTTGTATGAAGGTAACATAAACAAACCCTACTTGAAGTCGCAGGCCAAAGCTAGTACCTAAATAAATGGCAAATTACTTGAGATTTCCGACAAAGTCCTCCCTCGCATTCCACCCTGTATAACTTGTCCTAAACTTGAAAACAACAGTCGAGTCCAACCGCAGGCTCGGACTTAAGGCTTTGCAAATTTCTCCCAGTCGAAATGGACTTTATAACGATCTATAAGCCCCTTAGGAGCGGGACAATTTGTCCGTATTTAGTTTAAGGAAGGGGTCAAGTTTCAAAGTACATTTAATAAATGAAATAAGTTTAGTGCCATGGTTGTATCCATATCAAATATAAAACTACTGGCCCTGTGAGCTGTAAACTTCGAGATTTTGATTTCAATAAAAAAAAAAAACAAAGTTTTCAAAATTGGACGACAAAATAATTCAAAGTACATAAGTATGAAACCATGCTCGCAAAATTTCACTAGAATCGGTTGAGAAATGCGACCCGTAGATAAGAACAACCGGAAATCCACACATCTGGATATACTAAATCATATTTTTCGAAGCGGAAGCTGAGATCTTCATTTTACTCGGTCGAAAATAATTGAAAAACCTAGAATTACCTAGAACATAAAGTTAAATATCACTCCGCTAACCTACTCGTAGAATTTTAATAAACAGGAATCAGTAAATAAGTTAACAGCTATCTCTGTATTTATTTTCGCACTTAAGCTATTTATTAACAGCTATTTATTATTGTAATCGCGGACTAAGTCCACGCGAGCTAGCAAACCTCAAACTGCAAAAATAAAAGTTAAAAATATCGTTACCAGGTTTAAATCGGGCTCGTAAGAACCCATGAAGAAAACGACGTTAACGGAGCGAGATATCGCCAAAAAAACGTCATTTTGGATATTGATAATTATTTTTATGATAGGATTCCGGAAATGACTTATATAGTTGGGTATATAGGGTGTGGCCTGTAATAAGAGCAAAAAATTAAACGGTACACTATTGAGCTCTCCAGCAATTATTTCCAAATGATTTTAGTTGAAAAAAAAAGTTATTCATTGGATTTTTTTTTTCGCAAATGTAGCTCATATGTACTCTACTGGAGTAATATTAATAACAATTTAATCAAAAAACACTAAAAAATTATAAAAAGTTTTAAAAAAATCCCCAAAAATATTCTTTTCAACCAAAAATGCGACAACGATTATGAGTCATGACTTGAAGTAACCTCAAAATCAGCATTGACTGCCGCGCTATAATCTCTGGGTGCCAAGATCCACTACTTGGAGGTCATAACTTTAGATCAAAATTTCTCCCAATTGAAAAAAGATAAATTTTTTTTTGGACACGAGAGGTTACTGCAGATTTTCTAGGGAAGCGTCCTTTAAATTTATTGCTCCTATTACAGGCCACACTCTGTAGTTGGGTTAAATGGTGGTTGTTTAGTACTTATACTATAAAAACCCTATTAAAGTTATTAAATTCTGGATGACCCGAAATATTTGACGGTGAGTGTATTAAATAAAGCTTCTAAAGGTTTTCAATAGTGGCCCATTTGTAACTAAATGTACACAATATTATCTAGTTTTATTTTTAGATATCATAAATTAAAAAAGAAGTTAAAATATGTACAGTAGAGGATAGATAAACGGGAACCATATCTTCATTATCTCAGATTTTTTCCAGGTACATCGTAAAGGAGTCAGAAGTCCATTTGGCACTTAATGTACGAATACTGCACCAAACGGATTGTCTCGGCGCCCGTCGTATAGAGTCAAAATAATTTGAACCTTCGATGCAGAAGTTAGTTAGAATAGGCTCCGAAACTACTGAACCGATTTGAAAAATTCTTTCACTGTTGGAAAGCTACCTATACACTATCACCGAGTGACATAGGCTATAATATATTTCTAAAAAAATAGGGATCCTTACTAAAATTCCAATAATGTAACCTAAGGTGTAAAAATAAGCTGTTTGCATTGAATAGGCTCCGAAACTACAGAACCGATCTGACAAAATTATTTCACTGTTGGAAAGCTAACACTTGGCTAACACTATACCCGGGAAATTATACAACCTATATTATATTTCCAAAAAAAATAGGGATCCTTCCTAAAATTCCAATACTGTAACCAAACGTGAAAAAAAATTTGTATTGAATAGGCTCTGAAACTACTGGACCGATTTGAAATATTTTTTCGCTGTTGGAAAACAACACTATCCCCGGGTGAAATCGGCTATATTATATTTTCAACAAAATTTGGGTAGCTTACTAAAATGTGTGTATATCTTAATTTTTTATTTTTTGTTAAATAGCCGTGCGAAGCCGGGGCGGGCCGCTAGTATTCTATAATTAGAATAGAATAGAAAATGGGCTACGTCCTATTGAAATGTGGAAACCTCATTTCAAAGACTTAAACATAATTACGTTTTCTTTTCTATATATAATGGAAATTGCATTATTTGTAAAATCAAATCCCGACCGATAGTAATAGGCTAAGTAAGGAACGTGTTTTAGGAATGGCACCAAATTTTTTTAATAAACTACCAAGTGCTATTCGAGACAAGGACACTATTCAAGAATTTAAGCAAGCACTACTTAATTATTTACTTATAAAAGCCTATTGGTCGGTGAATGAATATCTGCATGACTACAATTAATAATTCATATAAATGTAACAAGCTTATGTATGTAAGTAAGTTAGATAAAATATTGATATTAGTTTTTAAGAATTATTTTGTACGCCGCAAGGCAGAACATAGCTGAACTCTATCCCGAATGTAAAACGAACATCTACAATACCAATGGTTCACGAATAAAGATATTCTATTGTAAAAAAAAGAATAGTAAACCTTTATTCGTGACAATACAAAAATACAACACAACAAAAGAAAAAATGGAGAACTCATTATATTTAAGGCTGTTCACGGTCACTGACGCTCCTCCATTCAAATACATACGAAATCTAACTTTTGTATCATCATTAGGCATCGGAGTTTTTGTCTCATGGTAAAACTAATGCAAGCTATGGAGTTGACATTTGCCATAAATCTAAACTCTTATTCATACTCATACTCATTTATTGTATTTATCTTAAAATGCCTTTATAGCGGTCGGTCGTGTATAATCTTAGTCAAATTATATAGAAAAATATTTTTGTATTAGATTATAAATTCATAACTTGAACTACTTGAGGATACAACTATACAAACTACATTGCTGCGAAAGGCATAATACAAAATCAAAATCATTTTTTTTATTGCACACTTAATGTGACATAATATTACAAAGAAGTAATAAAAATGACCCCGTAATGGCACAGCATTACTAACTTATAATATATCTAATTATATTATTAATAAACAAGGTATAGGTAGAACTTAAAAATAATACTTGTTGTACACAAAAAATATTTTCCAAAGATAACATTAAATAATCGTTTCTAAACTTGTCAACGTTGTTGTCCTTGATAAAAAAAACCTGACTAATTAAATAAATCAATGAGTATGAATATGAATAAGAGTTTAGATTTATGGCAAATGTCGACTCCATAGCTTGCTAATAGTCTTACCATGCGACAAAAACTCCGATGCCTATCATCATTATATCAGCCGAAGGACGTACACTGCTGGACATAGGCCTCCCCAAAGAGTGTCACAATGACCGGTCCTGCGCCACCCTCACCCAGTGGACTCCCCGTGAGACCACCTTGAGCTGCCCACGCCGCGTCGCATGGTACAAGGTCACCACTAAGAGAACCTTCCCGCCCCAACGGTTGAAGTTGGGGGTGAACATGTGACAAAACCAGGAGACTGACAGATCCCGCAGAAGTCCTCCTTCGATAGGCTAAACACTTCAAGGAGGTACGCAATCCCGGTTATTATATTTTATTTATCGTATGGCAATCATTTCGAGCCGTGAGATCTTCGAGAAGACAGTACGGTTGCGAGTTAATGTTGCACTTTTAACACCACCCAGGGGTCACGTGTAGGGTAACGGTGGGTACTCCTTACAGACGTGGTGCAACTTCGACCCCCAATCCCGGTAATCAAGTACTAGATCTACCCTATGTTTGCTTCTCGAGAGCCTGCCGTCTGTCTCTGGCTTGGATGAACCGCCGTCGTTCGCAGTTCTACATTAGTAATGTATGGTAACAATCCGAGAATTGCAAAGTCTTTGTCAACTAACAATGTAAGTTACATGTGAGTTATAAGGTCACTCGAACTTGACGGGACTTTGCGAAGTTGCCATCATTAGTGGCTGTGACGTCACTGAGACGGAAAAAACTAGGGGCTCTATTCGGCTCATCTCTTTTATGTCAATCATACTTTCTGAACGAGTAAAAAGTTTTTCTTTCTGTTAAAAGGTGAAAAGGTTATTTTGAAAGCCTACGCCACTGAAGCTAAGTGACGGAAAGTATTCTTGTATACATTTTCTTTGTACATAAATTTATATACTACCTTGTCTTGTAGTGTATTTTTTTAGTTCTAATTTTTGTATGTTAGTTATAAGGTCTATGGACTTATATTGCTTGGAAATAAACTATTTTATTAAAAAAAAATGTATGTATATTAAGAACTTACCAGTTTGCGGCGCTTACAGTCGAGACAATGGGACCATGGTCGTCTGAGATGAAGGCATTTATGAGAGCCTTGTCGTTGCGGGAGATTCCAAGGCCAGCGTTTACCTCTCACAGAGAATTTCTCTAGCGATACAGAGAGGTAACGCGGCCAGCGTTATGGGAACAATGCCGCAGGCGGACCTTTTAGAAGGCGTATTCTTTTTATAGTTGAGGTTTTTAGTTTTAAGTTATCTTTTGTTTATTTTTATTTATTATTTACTATCGTTTGTTTTATTTTTTATTATATAGGTACGTTCCTTGTATTTAATAAACTGTAGTTTGAATGTATGGTAGTTCATTGAGATTTTCATTTTGAATAATAAGGTACTGAGATTTAATTTCGATTTGCAAGTCAATCATAGTACTCATCCCCATTTCATTTTGATTCATCCTGAAATCAAACAAGGGTCAGAAGCATGTTTTTAGGGTTCCGTACCCAAAGGTTCCAAACGGAGCCCTATTGCTGTCACTCGCGTGTCCGTCTGTCGTCTGTCACACCTTTTTGTTCCAAATAATTTTGTAACTTCCCATTGAGGTTTATTTTACCAACAAGTACCAATCTAAATATATAAAAGAAGAAACTGACTGACTGATCTGATCCTAGAGATTCCAAATTTGGCACGTAGGTTCCTTATAAGGTCTAGGGGAGCACTAAGAAACGATTTTTCAAAATTCAACCCCTAAGGATGTGAAATGGGGGTCCGAAGTTTGTATGGGGAAACAAGATTAGTTGGACTATTTTATTCGAAACTTCACAAGAGTATTTGTAACGATAAATGAGTAAATACGTGTTTCAGGTTTTTTGAAAAATCAACCCCTAAAAGGGGGAAATGTGGTGACGAATTCTGAAAATCGACATGGGTGTTGTTTTTATGGTTTATCGGGTCGCTGATTACGAAACCAACAATGATTTTAAAATCCCACGTGGAGGACGTGAAATACCATCCCCTCTGTTGGGGTGCAAGGGGATTGGAATATTAATCTGGGTGACGTTTTTATGGTTTTTTGGGTCGTTAATTTCGAAAAATGCATTAATTTTGAAATTTAATATTGCGGGCATGAAAACTTAAAAGTCGGTGCCAAATTGCAAGAAGAAACTGACTGACTGATTGAGTGACATATCAACGCACAGCCCAAACTGCTGGTTCGAGAGATACCAAATTTGGCATGTAAGTACCTTATAAGGTCTAAAGGTGCATGAAGTGCCGTGAGTTCCCTATGAAGATACGACCTTTTTTGATTCAATGTATTGTAAGTGGTTTTATTAATCAGTGCCGTCTGATACGATTTCAACATAAATCGATATTTAAGCGTCCGAGAGGATTCTTAATAGGAATCCGAGGTACCTAAACTTTGAATATAGTAACGGCCATATTGATTTTCTTCATTTCCGTCCCGATATCGTTCAAAATCGATATCGAGAGGTCCCCTAATACGACTCCGAGGTAAAATTTGGAAAAAGTGGCAGCCTTATTGCTTTTCTTCATTTCCGTCCCGATTTCGTTCAAAATCGATATCTGAGCGTCCGAGAGCTCCCCTAATACGACTCCGAGGTAAAATTTGGAAAAAGTCGCAGTCGTATTGATTTTCTTTTTTTTCGTCCCAATTTCGTTCAAAATCGATATCTGAGCGTCCGAGAGGTCTCGTAATATGAATCCGAGGTAAAATTTAGAAAAAGTGGCGGCCATATTTATTTTTATCATTTCCGTCCCGATTTCGTTCAAAATCGATATCTGAGCGTCCGAGAGAATTCTTAATACGAATCCGAGGTAAAATTTGGGAAAAGTGGCAGCCATATTGATTTTCTTAATTTCAACCCGATTTCGTTCAAAATCGATATCCGAGCGTCCGAGAGGTACAAATTTGAGGTAAAATTTGAAAAAAGTGGCGGCCATATTGATTTTCTTTATTTTCGTTCAAAATCGATATCTGAGTGTCCGAGAGGTCTCTTAATACGAATCCCAGGTAAAATTTGTGAAAGTGGCCGCCATATTAATTTTCTTTTTTTCGTGACGATTTCGTTCAAAATCGATATCTGAGCGTCCGAGAGGTCTCTTAATATGAATCTGAGGTAAAATTTGGCACTCCATACATGCCTGTATGCAAAAAGATTTAATGTTACTATATGGGCGTGTGGGGTATCTATGGATTTGCTTTTAAAAACGACATAGAGGTTTCGACATTTTTATCCATTTAAATCAAGCTTTAGTTTTTTTTAATAGTCGGGCATCTATTTACGAACCGTGTAATTTTCGAAAAGACAAGTAGGGTACGGTTACAGTTAGTAACCACTCAAAGCGGTCACTTATCCAAGAACTGACCTGCGCCCACATTGCTTAACCTCGCACACCGCACGCGGTAGGCGGGTGCCGCTGGGCCACGAGCGCTCTAAAGTCTTGTCTTGTCTAAGTCCAGTAAAAGCAACTTGGTTGTAACACACGGACTGACAGTAAGAAGTGCGAATGGAAGTGAGGCCAAACTTTCTTTTTGAATGCTCCAATGGGAACTGGCAAAACCTACCTAATAAATTTAATTTTAGGAAAAATAAATTTACACGTGATATTGAATTAGCCGTATTTCAGAACTTCAAAGGACCAGAGTTTATGACCGCTGCGCGCTGCTTGGTCGTTTACACACCTGTTGGTGTTACTGTAGTACACAGATACTTTTACTAAGGGCCATTTAAGACATGCTTTTATTTCATCGGCCCTTTCCCCTTCGGCCTCTCGGAAATGTATGATAGTAGTTTTCGATCCTTATTTTTGCCATAATCAAATGAAATTCAACAGTTTGCCGGTTCTCAGAATGTATACTGACTTTTCATCTGTTCATCTGTTAATGGATCACAATCACCAAACTTCGTATACCGAAACCCCCAGAATGTAACAACTACTTTTCTGGAGACCGCATCTAAATTGGTTCAGCCAAACGCGAGATAATCGTGGACAAACATACGAACCTGTTTTTTGTAGGCGTTTAAAAATTTCGCTTAGTACGCGGGCGAAGCTGCGGGCAAATGCTAGTATATTTATAAATCACATTTCGATTTTTCCGTTTAGACTTTTCGTTAGCAGCGTTACTGCTTAATACGAAATTACTTTAATACGCCTTTGTTTTTAGTTGGAACCTCGGTGCGCGAGTTTGACTCGCACTGGGCCGGTTTTTATACAACGACGGTGGCAAAATAGCTTACGGCCTGCCTGATGGAAAGCAGTCAGCCGTAGTCTGTCTAACGGACGCTTGTGACTCCAGAAAAATAACAAGCACATTCTTGCTTCCTTAACTCGAGGATCTGTATCTGTAGTATATCTGAGTATCTGTAGGCCGTATGCTTGTTTGAAACCGTAAAAATAAATATAATAATCGTATGGCATTTGTTTTTCGAACCGCCCAGGCGTCACGTACGTATGTAGGGTAACGGTGGATACTCCCTACGGACGTAGTGCAACTTCGTCCCCCCTTTGTCAAGTGAGTGGGCAACTTGAAGTAGTTCTCAAGCCGCCCGAAGGCCTCTAACTTGGCTTAACGATTGCTGTCATAGTCAACAGCCGGGATCAACGGCTTAACGTGCCTGTCCAAGAAGCATGGGAGCGCTCAGTTAGTCACCACTCAAAGCCGCTTTGAGTGGTGACTAACTGAGCGCTCCCACGCTTAAGCGGTCACCCATCCAAGAACTGACCCAGTTTTCAAATCAAATCAAATATTTATTCTGCAAATCGGCCACAAGGGCACTTTTACAAGTCAAAGCAAGAATTTATACAATAAAAAAAAACTGTCAATCTTACTTAATAATAATGATTAAAAAATATATTGATTAACAATTTTATAAAAATAAATTTACAAATATTAAGGACGTATTGAATACGATCTGTCCGAATAAACAAAAAGTACATAAAATTAATTTAATATCTCAGAGATGTATATGGTCTCTGAGTGTCCAAATACGATTAATAACAATTATTTAAAAGTCCTTAGAGATGTAAATGATCTCTAAGCGCTAAAATTAAAATAAGTAAACTTAATATTGTTAGAGATGTATAAGGTCTCTAAGCGTCAATAACAATAAAACTAATCCAGAACAGGATTATGTCTCTCGTCAATCTACATACAATAAAATAACACTAGTATTAAGGTATTTACTTTGCCCTTGCAAGCATGAACAGACCGGACTCCACAAACAGCACCCGATCACGAGTATGACGCGTATCTCAGCCATCGCCTACCTCGACCATCTGTTAGGGAAGGTGGCGACCCGATCAACGACGCCGCCGTAAGCAAAGCCCTTTAAGCGAGCATGACATATTCAGGCTGCCGAACATTAATAATATCAAAGATTAAAATGACTCTTCGGCGAGAAACAGCATCATGTTTCATAAAATGCAACGACAGAGCTATTTGTACAGGGAAATATGCTAAGTGAAGCATATGTATATAAGTATTAAAACTAACAGGATTTAACTATCACTGGCTTAAAAGCATTTTTGTCATTTAAGAAATCGTTGACAGTATAATAGGCCTGGCTTAACAAATAACGTTTAATATGAGACTTAAATTTACTGAATGGAAAATTAACTATATCGATGGGTATTTTATTATAAAATCGTATACAGTTCCCCACAAACGACGTGCTAACCTTCCGGAGACGACTGGCCTTCACTGCAATCTTGTGTTTACTTCTAGTGTTGTAGTCGTGGATATCACTGTTAAGTTTGAATTCTTGAATATTTTTGCGAACATACATAATATTTTCAAGAATGTATTTTATTAATGAAACTGGTTCAGAGCAACAACTTGGGCCTTGTCATCGCTTTCAATCAGGTAAGACTAAAACCAATCGCTAGTCAGTCAATCATAAAAAACCTGGGCCCCATTGCTTAACCTCGCATACCGCACGCGGTACGTGGGTGCCGCTGGGCCACGAGCGCTCCAAATTACGTTTGAAATAGAACTATATTATTAAAATTTTAATAGGAGCTCTTAGTTAGCACCCGCTGCCGGCTAGGTGAGCATATTTGGAGTACTATAGGTCAAGGCCAGTGCTATCGGAAAAAAGTCGCCGTCGCTGTCTTGATTGTATGGGCACTTGTGTGCTAAGACTTTCACACGATAACACACATTTCTAAACGTAGGTACCAATTCTAAATTCAAATCTCTAGTAAAATTTTAATTCAACTCAACTTCTGTCCCCATTTAACCCATGAGGCGATTTCCAAAGTAAAAATAATCCTATGTGTTTCCACGAGGCTCGATCTATCTTCTATACCAAATTTCACCCAAATTTGTTCAGCAGTTTAAGCGTGAAGAGGTAACAGACAGATTGTTACTTTCACATTTATAACACACAGGTTGTTTATCTTCATCAAAGGTTAGCATTTGCTCAAATGCTAGCTGGAAGAGATCCCTTAAAGGGATAAGCTCGCATTTGTACTTCCACTTTTAGTTTGTTTGTCATTTTACCGTATTTTATGTACAATAAAGCAATACATACATACATATAATATTATTATATACTACGGTTATTATTACATACATATAATATTATTATATATACTATGGATTTATACCTATTGTACGTTTACGTAATTTTCCGTTTTCAAAGTTTTACTTCTGCTGTAATTTATTCAGTGGGTTAAATAAAATATTTTTCTCAAACATGCAATGAAATATTGATGTTCTGTTCCTTATAATAGGCTGCGAAGTATGACGTTTCAGGTGCGGCTAGGACAAGAGGTCGTTAATGGAATTTCATTCAAATCTTGTAGGCCTAGTCCGGCAAAGTCCTCTTTTTTAATTTCTATTCGACATAAATTTGTGGCACAGGCATCATGACATTCTGCCACTATGCATATTAAAAATAAAACTTTGATTTTTTTGTTGTTTATTTCATTGCATGTTTGAGAAAAGCACTATACTTATACATACCTCGGCGGGAAAAATGGGGTTGCCGGCCGAAGAAATATAGGATAGGTCTGAGTTTCGTCCCGGCCTCTGTGGTAATGTACTATTCCTTCATAATACAATAACAAAATAGCCTTGTGAAGAGTTGTACAGGATAATTGCTTTAAAATATTCGCAACTTGTTGTCGAATTAGGTGACTTTGTAATTTTTTTATACCTGATGGTGACAAAAGACCGTACATAAAAGTAAAAAAGTAAAAGTTATTTATACTTTATTTTAGGCATATTATGTGCACCTATGAATGTCAATAAACTACCACTAAACACACACACAAACTCTACAACTCCGCTTAATAATAATCATTCTAGTGCTGTAATTTTTAGTTATATTAAGAACCTATTTTAATTTTCACATGCCTAAAATGGTTGAATATACCGGACTGGAACTGCAATATTATTATGTACCTAACACCTATTGTACACTGTATGTTCTTGTGAATAAACATTTCATTTCATTTCAGTGTTATCTCAGTACAGTTGCATCCTGAAGGATGCCCGGGGTCCACTACTCAATCCCAAGAATTGGCGAATACAGGGTGATTCGGGAGACGTGAGCAAGATCAACACTACGGATTCAGTAGATCATAAGCTACTACTTCGTACCGTTATTATTATTATTTACGAAATGGATGGTCACTCCACAATGAGAATACTTCAGTCAAATGATACGTGTCAAATTGAATGTCCGATTACTTTTGAAATATCGTATCTCACTCAATGTGACAATTTACTTTCTTCATAATCAAAGTTCTGTCATAACAGTTAGAGGTTTAATTTGTATAAAACAGTTGTTGTAAAGTGACCATGATTGTAGAGAATGAAACTTTATCTTAACAAAAAATTAAAATACAGGAAAAAGGTATGGGTGTTTCACTTAAATACAATGGTGAACGATTCATTGCCATTTACTATGTATGTAGTGTTGGTCCTGCTCACGTCCCCTGAATCACCCTGAGGTATCTTAGGCACTGTCGCTTTTATGCGGCGACTGCCATCTTACCTTCCAAAACAAGGGGGGAAACTAGACCTTTTTGGGATTAGGCTTGGCAAGTGAGTGGGAAACTTGTGTTGATCAAGCCGCCCGAAGGCCTCTAACTTGGCTTAACGACTGCAGTCATAGACATCAGCCGGGATCAACGGCTTAAGGTGCCTTTCTAAACGAGAGCACTCAGTCAGTCTCAAAGCGGTCAGCCATCCAAGAGTTGATCCCGGTCGACTTGCTTAACCTCGCATACCGCACGCGGTACGCGGGCGCCGCTAGGTCATAAGCGCTCCAGCTCCACAGTTACTTGAATAATATGAACCTTATTACCACGTCATAAGTTATCTCTAATGTCCATTGCAGCTACCTATACTGTTCGTACAATATATTTGGCACCTTACAAGCATATCATTTGTTTCACACAGTACAACTAAGAATCTTTAAATACGATTTCACAAAACGCCCTAAGTCCTACGATCCTCAAGTGACTTAAGTCTTTATGGAGTTGGGAGACTGGCCTGGCTGGCTGCCGAACGCATATCTTGGCAAGACGCAAGAACGATCGATGAAGGCATTGGTATGAAGGAAGCCTCGGAACACGTCTTCTGTGACTATTTAAATTGTTGCTTGCGAACAAATTTAAATTTAGAATTAAGACTGTTAAAAGCGAATATAGCCGTCCAAATTTTGTCTGCCTCTCTCGCAACTGTTAGTTGCTCGGCGCGGGTGGAGGCGGCGGCGGCGAGAATCTACCCTCGTTTTCTTCATAATTGTTCAATACCGAACTACACACAACACTCACAACGTCACATGCTAAAGTCTCGTCCACACTCTTCACAGACGTAGTATTCAACACTGTTTTCCAGCTGGGTGGTACAACCCATCCACAATCACCGACCGGACAGGACAGAGCACGGGCACGCAGTGCTAAGAAAACCGCCGCCGCGATAGGTGCTCATGATTAAGGACCGCGAACCGGTCTGAAACATGTCGAGCGATATTCGACCTTTAAGACGTGAGTGACCCGTTTCATTATATTTAATATGTCTAAAACTCACGGGAGTTTTCTATATAAAATTAATACTCTTTGGTATAATTATTACCTTGTCAAGATAGAAGCGCGGTGTATAAAATACTAATCAACTGACAGCTCGATACGATACTGTCATCTCACAGTCGCCTGTCTAAAGCGATAAATCGGTATGACAAATTGTTTTGGCGGGCCGCCACGCTACCACATTCAAAATGTTTTCGCCTCACCTCACCACTCACACCTTATTAAAATATGTATAATTAATAATTAAACTGCCACAACTGTGACACAACCAGCGCAAATATGCTGCCCTCGGTGAGGGATATATGTTTGCACCGTTTGGGGTTGAAACCCTGGGACCGTGGGGGCCCAGCGCGAAATTCCTTTTCAAGGAGATCTTCCAGCGCCTCATAGACCTCGGGTGACGAGAGTGCTGGCAGCTACTTCGGCCAGAGATTACTTAGCCATCCAAAGGGGTAACGCTGCCAGTCTTTTTGGACATCATAATCATAACTCACGATGGTGATTTGGGGAGCATTTATTTTTTACAAGTTTTGATTTTGTTTAGTGCTTATATAAAAATTTATTCATATACTGAAAAGGTTCACAAATTCCAATCCGTAAGATTATGAATACCTTGCCCAGGTGTGATGTTCATTTTGAACGCCATCGATCATTTGTCATTTTGAAATTATCATGTTAATTAAAACCGGCATGATTTGTGTGCTGTGCTAATAATATTATTTTAAGGCAGAAATTGATTTATCTGATATTCTTGGGATTAGGTAGCGGAGCCCGTGTTAGGCCCAGGATATACTGGGATAACGGTAGGATGATGATGATGAGAAATTGTGCTATCAGTATGGGAAGAAGAAAGGAGTGTATACATTTTTAAAGGGTCTGCAACGCGCATGTGACACCCCTGGAGTTGCAGGCGTCTATAGGCTGAGATGACCGCTTACCATTAGGCGGGCCGTGCGCTTGTTTGCCACCGACGTGGTATAAAAACGACGAGTCTAGCTTGACGTTTGTCATTCATATAATAAATAAATAGAATTCCCCATTGGTTGACATCCTAATGCCAATAATGGGCTTGTCCGTCTGTCACGTCAGATTACTTATCAGAAAATAATAAGCAAATATTTTTCTTTTTTCAGTAAAAAATATATAATAATAGGAATATATGGCACGTTAAAGTTACAAGTGTTACGACATGCTACACTCTTGAACTTTGACGCACATTATCTTTGTCATTTTTTGTTTCCTTGATTAAAGATTAATAAAGTTGAAAAACCCCCGACATTTTCGTTTCAAAGCTCAATATCTCGAAAACGGCTGAATTTTTTTCATAAAACATAGCTAAGAACACTCGGGATAAAATTATCTATGACGCAAAAAAATCTAAACGAAAATCGGTTCATCCGTTTGGGAGCTACGATACCACAGACAGATACACAGATATTATACAGACAGACACGTTAAACTTATAACACCCCTCTCTTTTTGCGTCGGGGTTTAATAAAGAACTAATTACGGACAGTATTTCTTTTACCCAGGACACTAGAGTAAACTTTATTGCCATATCCTTACAAAAACAAAAAACATATACATTATAATAATAAAGGCAACGGGACTCAGTCTCAGCATGTGCTGGCCATAAATGACTAGCGCTAGTTTTCAGAATGGTTCCAAAAACTCTACGTAATCTAACCGTGTTTTCTGCGTTTTTCGTATTTCGTGTGTGTTGTGAACCGTGTATTGTATGAATTAGGACTGAAGAAGTCAGGTTATGTCAAAGTGTCGGTCACTGGGATGTTCACAGCGCTCGTGGCCCAGCGGCACCCGCCTACCGCGTGCGTTATGCGAGGTTAAGCAATGTGGGCGCAGGTCAGTTCTTGGATGGGTGACCGCTTTGAGTGGTTAATATCTGAGCGCTCTCGTGCTTTGGAAGGCACGTTAAGCCGTTGATCCCGGCTGCTGTCTACGACAGCAATCGTTAAGCCAAGTTAGAGGCCTTCGGGCGGCTTGAGAACTTCTAACAGTCAAGTTGCCCACTCACTTGACAAAGGGGGGTCGAAGTTGCACCACGTCCGTAGGAAGTACCCACCGTTACCCTACACGTGACCCCTGGGTGGTGCTCAAAGTGCAACAATAACTGGCAACCGTACTTGTCTTCTCGAAGATCTCACGGTTCGTAAACAAATACCATACGTTTTAATTAAAATAAATAACTGAGATGTTTTCTTTAAATAACTGATGATATTAAAAATTGCAATAATTTGCCTAACTTTTAAAAACGGATCCCTTATAGGATCACTTTGTTGTCCGTCTCTCTGACTATCTGTCAAGACTCTTTATCTCGGGAACGCGTAGAGGTATCGAATAGAAATTATAACCATATACTCAGGTCTACAGACCCTTGAAGAAGAGAGCAAAATAATTAGATTTAAATAACACATCGATATGGTGGCAGAATACGTGCAATGACGTGTGCCTCTTTTAAAAATAAAAACAATTGTATAATAATGTATGGAATACCATTTTGATTCTCCCACTAGTCATATAATGACTTGTCTATGATATAGACTTGCATTTGTATAAAAAGTTTATTGTTTTAATGCTGCTGTCAGTCATTCAATTGACAAATTATAATGCTGGAGTAGAAAAATGTATATTTCGACATTCTCAAGGGAATCAAAGTTTATAGGGTACTTTCAGTTGATCTAGGACTATGAAATTTGGCAAGTAATATCATCTTATACTACAAATACAAAGAAAAATCTGAAAAGTATAGCTACATTTTTAATTAAGTCATACAAAATATAGTCTTAGTATCGCCTTAAAATCTCCAAAACCTCTTAAAGTTATAGAACTCATTTAATTAAACCACATAAAGTCTAAAATAAAACATGCACCATAACTTTTAAAATTAACCCGCGTGTCCTCTAACTTTTCCAATTTAACCGTTAGTACTCCAAATGAAACCATATTAATGACCATTATAAATTGGTTTAATTAACAGAAACGACAGCGGCCGGGAAAGTACAAAACGACAGTTAACAGTAATGTTTACGATTTAATAACTAGATTCAGCAAGTACACGCGGTGTTTTCAAGTGGGCACATTTATTAACAAAGTTTGGTGAACAACCCAACGAAAAACACGTACTTATGTAATTAGTTATTAATTCCCATATTATCGCGTAGGTGTCCAATCACATCTAATTGTACACAATAACCCAAAATATGACCATCCATCTGGCTGTTGGGCTGTTCGTCTGTTCGTCTGCCCTTTCGTCAATATGTAAGTTCTTCAGTCCGTGTGTTAATCTATCTTTATGTCTGTACTTATATCCATTCGTTGCTTCATCCGTCCGGCTCTCCATCTAATCCATACTATGTATTTACCGAAAATTGCAAGCGTGTAATTTTAACAAAACTTCTGAAAGACAAACAGTACGGAAGCCATAATTTAATCCAATTTCAACTTGGATTGCTTGGTACTTTGTGCAGTATTTTACTTTTTAACTTTGAACTGCACTCCACGCGAACCACCACCACCACCATATCAGCCCTAGGACGTCCACTGCTGGACATAGGCCTCCCACAATTTCATGGGGGGTAAATGCCATAATCGCCACGCTCGGCATGCGGGTTGGCGATCGCAGTATCTCCACCGCACTCTAGGAATGCTGCTGCCCATTCCCCGGTGGTCTTGGTCGTAGTTTTAGGACATACCCGGGTCCAGCTCCACACGAACACTAACATTAATTAGCCGTATTTTACCAAAGCGTCGTATCTATAACCGAACTCCATCATACCATACGACCTTTCTAAAAATAAGGAACCCAATAGCTAGCAACAGAAATCGCATCAGCACCTTTTGCTGTAGCTATTCACAAAGCAACTTTCGATCACCAGTCGCTTGACAAGCCGTATAACACAGATCCCACCATTTTCAACAACTGGGCGTGATCGGAGACCATACTTATACTGGTTACAGTTCAGAGGCAATGGATTTCTTTTTAAATTATGTTATTTCGAACTTCGAGCACGTTCGCAACACCCAAGTTGCATTTCGGAAAGTAAAACGTTATCGATCAAAAGAGCTTAAGTCTGGTTTCTATATAAAGGTACTTAATACCTTTCCCAATATGAAGAATTTAGATTGTTCTCTTCATGATTTAATGGCTAACTAAAATTTTGAGTGAGCAAGGTTTAAAGAAGCATTTTAAGGGTGAAGAACCCTTAAAATATGGTTTTACTATCTGTATATCTTATGCAGCACAGAATCTATCTTTAGCTGCAAACTAATTTTCATATCAATTAAAGATCGCCAAAGTACTTACATCATGTGACACCTATGAATTTTCAAGCGTCCATAGACTATTGTGAAAATTTATGGAGGCCTATGATACAATGACTTGTAACTTGTATTACTTAGTGACTCTGTGAGCTTTAGATCTTGCGAATTATTTTAATGTCACCGCAGCTTATGGCTGCCTGCAACACCAGGGGTGTCACATGTGCGTTGTCGACCTTTTAAATATTTATACACTCCTTTTTCAACGATTTTCCTCAAGTTTCAAAATTTTCAAATTCTGACTTGACAAAAAAAACCTATATAGCAATCGAACCTCTTACAAATTTTCACCAGAATCGATTCAGAAATGCGACCTGTAGAGGGGAACAACCGGAAATCCGGACATCTGGAGATCTGGGCACCCGGACATACGAACTCATGCTTGTTGAAGCTGAAGCTGAGAGCTTCTGTTTTTTCGGTTTCGCCATGTCTGTCGTCCGACGAAACTCCATTTTAAAATCATGAAAAGTTTTCTAGAAGAGAAAATGAGAAAAATAACAAATATCAGCACATTTTATTACACTGCTTATTTATTATTAGTATAAAAACAGTAATAAGAAACCGTAGGTATACAGCTTAGTAAATAAGCAAAGAAAAGCATAGAATGTTTTCTAAAAATCCCAGCGACCGACCGTTGAAGGAAGTAACTGTATAAAAGATTCATTCATTTCATTCATTCCGTGGTACCATTCGGTCCCGGGGGAACTTCCGTTTAATTTGTCCTGGGTTCTATTCTCGATTGATACCCTTTATTGGACTAATAATTGACGGATCCGAAAACTTTATGAAACGTATTTTAACATTTTTATTATTGAAAAAATAATGAATAATTTGGGAAATATACAATGTTTGTTTTGAAAAAAATGACGCCTCACCGAGTTTCTTACGCCGGTTCTTCTACGCCGGTTCTTCTCGTGGCAGAGGCTTATTTTTTAGAACCGGTGATAGTTTATTGACGTTCATACGTGCATGTTTTATGCCTAATTTGAAGAATAGATAACGTTTACTTTTAACATGGGTAATTATCATTATCCTAGCGTCATCTTGGTTATATTCTAATGAAGACTAGGATCGGCTTTGGCATCCAATGCCAACATTTGGCATAGGCGATAGTTTACGAAACCGAATGACATCTGACCTTTCCACCCAAAGGGAAAACAGCATGAAGCCACGGCAATACTAGACAAGCTGAGGTGCTGATTTTCGGTGGGAACCTTACTTAAAAACTAAGATAAGAGGCGACACAGACGCCAACGATAGGATTAACTATATAAAAAAAGTAATAAACATAATAATAAATATTTAAAAAACGAGCTAATCCGGGTGGCAACCAATTTTTAAAAATAAAAATCAAAATATACCTAAAAGATATTTAACCTGATTCTTAGTTTAAAAAATATACTACATGTTGTATTCTCCTCGATGGGCCTTTAAGATAAATTTCTCATCCACGTTACAATTTATGAAAATAGACCTTACTAAAGAGATTACCGAAGCTGCATAAATTCACGTCTAAATGCAGAATGCGTAGAGCATAAATAATCTCAAATCTATTCCTTGGTTTCGTATTTATTATCTGTGGCAGATCCTACTCAAACTAACTTAAGACGACTTCCTGACGTATCGGTACGAAGGAGATATAGTTACTGCTGTACCCTTAAATTTACGGCCTTTGATGATCAAGGGTTTTCCTTTGGCAGTTTGATTTTTGTAAACCCTTAGAACATTTTAAGAAGGAGAGTCTTGACTATTGGTGCAGGGCAGCTTTTGGCATTTAAAAAAGTAGCTGGTAATATATTTGTGGAATCAGCGCATGAAGCCCTTTAATTTGATACCCTACACGATAGGGTTGAGTTTGAGCGCATTGAGTGCTCCCTGACTGGGACGCGATACGCGGAAGCGGATTGATATGGATGCGGTACTGTCCCACTTTCGCGCATGACTACAACCCGGGACACAGTGCCGCACCCCGATGCACAACTTACTAGGCATCTGCTCTCGCTTTATAGAGCATCACTACGTACACACCATCGCTGGACATTGTTCACTCTACATACTTTTATATCTTCTATGTACGGCCCACAGCCCCCTATGCAAGTGATGCCTGTCATCCTGGAATACAAAGGTTTAACTACACAACGGACTCAAATCCTCAACGCACCGAGGTCACTCCGCGAAGCCTGTGGTGAAACCAAGATGATCCTTCGATTCTAGTCGCAGTTATGCTGGCTAGATCCCTAGCTGGCATTCACGCCACGCACAATGGTCCGACTTTCACGGACAAAATGCGGTACGAGTCATAATCATATCACTATTTACTGCAGAAAAGTAATACCGATGGTATCCCGTTAAATGAGGGAATCTGCGTGACATTATTAAACTCATGTCAAAGAAGAACTCACCTCATAGCATTTTATGTATCCCCAATTACGCAAGCAAAATATTCACTCATCCGTATTGCCAAGATCACTGGTTGTTATCCTTTCAAATTGGACTAGGTTGTGTACGGCTATTGTGCAACTCATCAGACCTTTTCTAGCCGTTATATAACCTTTACATGTCGTCCTTCATTCCTTTAGGTATTGTCATAGGTACAGATGTAAAGAAAATTTACGACCGCAACGCACCAACTTGTTAATTTGTTATTGTGTTGAGTGTTCAATATGAAGAACTCCCCAGCAGATTACGATTTTTTTCATTTTGGTTTGGATGAAATGACTTAAATTTTATTTGCAAAGAATGATATTTTTGGCAAATTCAGTGATAACATGGTAGAAATATGCCTCGTGGCATTAAGAATACAAAACGGTATAGAAATTATAGAAGCTTATGTTGCTAATTGCTATACAGAATGAATACCGTATATTCTCTACCTGGCAGCTACAGTTGCCTCAACCAATTTAGGATTGTCCAAAGTAAGCGACTTAGATTTTCAAAAGCCAGTGGTTATATAAAATACTATTACTGTACCTATACAAATCACTAGTGTATACGGAGTGACCGATATATTTCTACTAGACCGAGATCATTCTTTGTTGTCAAGCAAAGTATTCTACAGCGATCAGCCCATTGTGGTGATTTGTCTCCTGTACAATGCATTGTTGCGAGTATTGCCATCGCAGCAACCGGGTGAACTGGGGCACAGAGTAGAGAGAACAAACTATGTAATTACTCCAGGGCACCCCGGACGAGGCAAGGGCCTTCGTAAGCTCGTCTACCTATCCTCAGCAATATCAGTAGCCTTAACTAATTTTGTATTAAGCAGTAACACTGCTAACAAAGGTTCTAAATTTTAAATTAAAGGGAAAAAATAAAAAAAATTGTGCTCCCAGAAGTATTTTCGTTAACAAAATTAGTTTAGTAAAGGATGGCGCATCGTTACTGGCAATTTCTCAAAATAATTTGAGACGTTGGTGCCGTTAAACTCAGGATATTAGTAAATATAAGGGAAATAGAAAGTTGTAAACAGCACTTCATTGTCCAAAAGATCTTGACATTGCCATCAATATACCTATATATTATGGAAGTAGGTGCTTTTGTAAAACAAAATATAGCACTATTCCCTCAATACACACGACCACAAAACCTACGTCCTTGTAATAAACTCGAAAGGCCAGTATCAAAATTAAAAATGGTTCAATCTGGCCCTTTTGCAATGTGTGTGAAAATTTTTAATAAAATACTAGAAATTATTAAAAATGAGCCTAATTATAAAAAAAATCAAAGATCAGCTGAAAGCGCTCTTGCTCAAGAAAGGATATTATTCTACACAAGAATTTTTAACTGACGCTCTATGAGAGATATGAAAATTTTGCATGCATGTTTTTGTTTACTATTACTTATTTATTCTATATAATTATGTTAAATTAATTGGTCTTTGATATTGATTCCTGTAAACATTGACATTCATTTGTAATGATGTAAATTATATTATATAATTTTTGGGCTTTCTGTTTTACTACCCGTGTTTTGTACATTATTTTACGTCACCACTAGGCTAAGGTGTGGTGTAAATGTCGGTTAAAGAATAGCCCGAGAGTTTTATCGACAATCACTTAGGCTTTGTTGGCAGTGACCCACGAAGCTGGAGTCGAGTCTCAGGCATTTATATTTGTGATGACCACGAATAATTGTTCCCGAGTCTTGGATGTGTTCTATGAACGAGTCTCTCTATCTATATAAGTATCGTATTTGATTTAAGTAATTGAGGATAAACAAAATAAAACCTAAACTATCTAATATTATAAACTAAATTAAAAATAATTATAAATAAAAGATTTGCCCCAAATCGCCTTCTGAGGGCAGCGTACCTAGAAGGCTGGCAGCATTGCCACGTTGAATGGCAATGCTGATCCTCTGTGCCAGGTATGACCCAGCCCTCCGGTCGCGCGTTACCTCCATCAGGCGTTTGGAGCATTCTTTAAATAAGCTATGGGCGCTTTCCCCCACGGACCCAAGGTCTCAACCCCAAACGGCACAAAATGGTAGCCACTATTTAAGGCTGCGTATTTGCGCCGCTTGAGTGTTTCGGCCGAATTGGCAGCAGAACCGGCCTTTGTAGCGGTGCCACGGAGATGAGACGACGCCATAGTATCGGCACAAGTATATAAGTATCTATATTTTTTAATTTAGCGTTTTTTCCACTACTCAAAGGTTGTCTGGTAAAGGTCTCTCCTTAGCGCGGCAATGAAATAACGTTAGACAAATACGAGTATGTCGTTATCTGTATTCACGACGGATTTTATTTGACTTTTTAAAGTTTTGCAAGTGTGTTTCGTGTGAAGGCGATTCTCTTTGCGGCATAACATAACTGCGGCGAGTTAACTCGCATTTGTATTTGCATACAGAGCACAAATAAAATACGCCATGTTTGTAGTCCGTCTGTTTATTTTCGACGTTATTCATGCTTACAAAGATGCTCCCCGTAGTATAACTTTAGCTTTCGGTTTTATAATATTTACTTTGCAAAAACAACAATTCTCTGGAAAATAATAAATTACTTACAAGGAGAAATCTTTTCTTTATACATAAAATCAATCTGATTTGTACGTTTTATCTGTATCCACTGGTGCAGGTGGCACAGATCATTCTGGCACTTTTGGTGGAGGCCTATGTCCAGCAGTCGAACTTTGCCACATATGTAATAATAATCGTATACCATTTTTATTTTTCAAACTGTGAGATCTTCGAGAAGACTTCACTTCGCTGGTCAGTCTATTAGCCAGTTTTGTTGCGCTGTTAGCACCACCCAGGGATCACGTGTAGGGTAACGGTGAGTACTCCCTACGGACGTGGTGCAACTTCGACCCCCTCGTCAAATGAGTCGGCAACTTGACTGTTAGAAGTTCTCAAGCCACCGAAGGAACTTGGCTTAACGACTGCTGTCATAGACAACAGCCAGGATTACCGGCTTAGCAAGCCTTCCAAAGCACGGGACGCTTAGTTATATAGTAACCACTCAAGAGGTCACCCATGCAGGAACTGACCTGGGCGCGCGTTGCTCAACCTCGCATACCGCACGCGGTATATACGCGGGCGCCGCTGGGCCACGAGCGCGCCTGTATTCCACTATTTGTGCATGTAGTTGCAAAAACTTAGACACATTGAGACACTATTCTTCTGGAAAAGGGGCGGGCGTTAATTTTAAAGTAGGTTTACTTTACCTCCTTGATAAAACTAATGCATCTCAAAATGAAAGTGCATTAAGCTAACATAAAAGACTTCCGAAATTGCGATTTTAAATGGCAAGTGACGTTAATGCACGAAATTTAAGTGCCTCTAGAACTTAGGGGCGTGTTATTAGGTTAATATTCTGGTGGCAAGTAAGTGCTATGTAATTTTATTTTGTTGCATTTCGAGGCATGAGCAAATTTAAGAGGGCGCAGTACGCTCGGTCTGGCTCGGTTCTCCATACAAACGTATTTACCCTCTCATTTTAAAACGCCATGCTAGAATAACATGAAAATTTGTATACACAATGGGATCCGGCATATCTAGGTCGGACCATAGTTTCTGTTGCTAGAAATTGTAAAAGAAAAAAAATACAGCGGCTTTATGAGTTTTTTACGGCTTGTATGAAAACCTTAATAATCGCTGTATTTTTTCTCCATTATAATTTCAAGCAACAGAAACTATGGTTCGACCTAGATATGCCAGATCCCATTATGTATACAAAGTTTCATGTTATTCTAGCCTGGCGTTTTAAAATGAGAGCATAAATACGTTTGTATGGAGAACCGAACGTACTGCGCAGTCTTAAGGTGATACTCGCCCCTTTTTATTGTTTTTGATTTTTGTATTATTTTCGTGACATGTTTAACCAACGAGTTTTATATCTCATGATGAATCTAGAGTGTATGACCGAGTAAATACTTCGATGGGTTTATTTTTTATTCTGGTCTGCTTTCACACTCTTGTTCCTTAGGTATGTGTTGTGTTCCTCGTGGTGAGTAAGGTCGCCAGAGCTCCCGAGGATGCGCTGTGTTGTCAACACAACCAATCCTCAATTTAATAAAGGGTCAGCAACGCACTTGTGATTCTTCTGGAGTCGCAAGTATCTTAGGCTACGGTGTCTGCTTGTATAAAAAAAGATATTGTACCTTAACCCTTTTCTTGGCAAATTACAAAAAAACCGGCCAAGTGCGAGTCGGACTAGCGCACGAAGGGTTCCGTACTATTATATATACAACATTAGACAGCGCCTGATGAACACAATAAGCAACTTTAAAAAAAATGTATGGGAGCTTCCTTCAATATTTATTTTGTTTTGTTTTTAGTATTTGTTGTTATAGCGGCAACAGAAATACATCATCTGTGAAAATTTCAACTGTCTATCAGCACGGTTCATGAGATACAGCCTGGTGACAGACGGACAGACAGACGGGCGGACAGCGGAGTCTTAGTAATAGGGTCCAAGGGTCCTGTTTTACTATTTGGGTACGGAACCCTTAAATATCGTAAATTCAAGCCTCATTTGCGCCCTGTAGAGCAAAAAAAATGTCTACAAAAAAACCACACCAAAAACATTGAATAATGTGTATCTTATAAGATACACTGCCAAGAAAAGGGTCACGCAAGATAAATAGTATCTTTTCGGTAAAGGAAAACATCGTGAGGAAATCAGTCTAACCATATCAAAATTTTCCCTCTGACTTGGAAGGTCAGATGGCAGTCGCTTTCTTAAACTAGTGCCTATGCCAAATCTTGTCATTACCTATAGGTCCCAAAATGGCCCCCGGGCTCCGCTAGAAGGATACAATAGAATACAAATCCTCTTTCACAATGAATTAGTTACAAAAAGAAAGAAAACAGCCACATGTAAGTAGGTAGAGGTAGACAACAGGCGGTCTTATCGCTAAAGAGCGTTCTCTTCCGGAGAACCTTTGGGTTGCGGAAAAAAGAAAAATAATAGATGCAGAGATTAATACATAACATGCAAAATAATTTGTAAAATGCATACTTTTATACTTTTTGAGGATGATGGTTAAACTGAGTATAAAATATATCGAATAGCCCGACCAGGCATTCTCTGTTCCAGTTCATTTATTCACGCATCGTGATTGTATTATTATACGGGCCATTGCGCTCATTTTAAACATTAGAATTGGTGTTCGGGGGCCTTTCCCTAAGGTGATTTCCTGATTTTTCGGTGCGGAGTCGGTACGGTATGAGTAAACTGTCAGCTGTCTGCGTCAACTGTCAGTCAAATTAGTACTGGTACTTTATTTACTTATGAACGATTCACACCAAACGGTCGGAGTCGGCGCGCACGCCACCAGAGTCAAAGGAATTCAAACCCTTCATAGAGAAGCTAGACTTCGTATCCAAACGGCAGCGGCAGAGCCGACCGGCTGCCCGCATCCCATTCAAATATGAAATCTAACTTCTGTATCCACCACCACCACCATATCAGCCCTAGGACGTCCACTGCTGGACATAGGCCTCCCCCAATTTCATGGGGGGTAAATGCCATAATCGCCACGCTTGGCATGCGGGTTGGCGATCGCAGTATCTCCACCGCACTCTAGGAATGCTGCTGCCCATTCCCCGGTGGTCTTGGTCGTAGTTTAAGGACATACCCGGGTCCCGGGTCGGGAACTTCTGTATGGAGGGTAAGAATTCCTTTGACTCTAGTGGGGTTGGCGCTGACTCCAGCCGTTTGTTAAGACTCGACCATTATGGAGCGATCGTGGCCACGCGGCGCTCGCGTACCGCGTGCGGTAAGCAACGTGGGGACAGGACAGTTCTTGGATAGGTGACCGCTTTGAGTAGTTACTAACTAACTGAACGCTCCCATGCCTTCCAAAGCACATCAGTAAGATCTCGTCAAAGAACAAAATAACTCATATGGATACCACTGCGCCAAGTCAGGGATCGCCTAAATGGAAATTCTCATTTTTTATACAATGACGGTTGCATTTGTTTTTTAGATGTCCTCGTTGGACATAATCACATAAATTACGGTGTCCGCTTATCAGGTCGACTATATGTTGTGGGCGATAGGCTAGCAACTTGTCTCTGCAATACCATATTTTTTCCATCTATAAGCCTGCAATAGCTAAAAATGGCATTGCAATAAATATTTAATTTTTAAAAATATTAGGGGACATTTCTAACACAGATCGAACCAGTCCCACAGTAAGCTCAACAAGGCTTGTGTTATGGGTACTAGACGACGATATATTTAATAGATATATACTAAAATACATAGAAAACATCCAAGTCTCAGGAACAAATGTCTCTGCTCACCACAGAAACAAATGCCCTTACCGGAGATCGAACCCGGTACCTCTAGCTTCGGAGGCAATGGCACTACCAACTAGGCTAAACAGGCCGACAATTTTATGTGCTCTGCCAACCTCTTTTGGAATTATAGGCGTGAGTTGATGTATGTATGTACCTATATTTGTTTAACACCATCATCATATTAAAAAAAAATGCAAAAGGTACTCAAGGGATGTCGTGAAAAAACGCTCATAACCTTTATGATGCCCTATAACTTGTTTTTACTACAAATAAGGCATAATAAAATATTACTCGTAATAAAATACGAGGCTAGTTGGCCAGTACGAGTTAGTTATTTTTTATTAAAATGTAGGTAAACAGGTACATGGATTGGATACTGTGAGTGTCTGAAGAAGTGAATGAAGGTGTTTATTTTATTATTCGCAAACGGGACCCGCGCGGCAGCCCGAGCAGCCTCCTACAAACGGTGGCTGCGCGCCTAGATGGACCCTTCCAGATGCATTGTGACAAATTGCATAGGGCCTCTAACTGTTTTTAAATGTTAGTTGTGTAAGTATTGTCTAAATTTAAGTATATGTGTTATTATTGTATAGTGTGTGTCTTTGTAATAGTGTTATATGTAATCTTTAATTTTGATTTCTAATCTGATTTTTATTTTTATTTGTATGGGTCTATGATCTGAAATAAAGTATTATTATTATTAATTGCGTACAACTGAAATTTTGGCTAGATTTGATACTGATGTTGATATCTGCTCAAGTCACGGCAGTCAGCTTGTGACCACGTGTTTTCGAAACATCGGAAAAACCTCAAAAATGGTGCATAAATTTACGCGATTAAGTCCAATTTACCATTATTAATGTGTTGACAAACCGTCGGGGGTTTCAAAGGTCAGTTTCATTTCAAAGCTCATTATCTCAAAAACGGCTGAACAGACTTTCATGAAACATGGCTCGGGATACTCGGGATAAAATTATATATGACACAAAAAAGAAATTTAACGAAAATCGGTTTATCCGTTTGGGAGCTACGATACCACAGACAGATACACAGACACACAGGTCACAGACACGTTAAACTTATAACACGCCTCTCTTTGCGTCGGGGGTTAAAAATCGTGAAAGTGAACCGTACAGGTTTAAAGTCAAATTCTTTCGCCGTACAGGCAATCCGACTCTGGAATAAGCTTCCTCTCTCCATAAGGCAAGCCCCAAGCAAATTAGCTTTCAAGCGAATGCTGCGTAAACATCTGTTAGCAGAAGAATTTGCATAGCGTCCATCATCCAGTATATTATATAAGATATATATTTATGTATCAGTATGTATACATATATATTTTATTTATGTGTATATATATATGTGTGTATCAATGTTTATTTATTAGGTCTATGTACGTTTATATTTTAATTTACGTCTGTGTTATATTCTCAACGTTTCTACATTTACCCAGCACTAATTTTAAGTGTATCTGTTTGGTCCAGTGGTTGACTGGTAAAGAATGCCCTTTGGCATTAAGTCCGCCATTTGTACATTTGTTGACGTGATAACGTCTTTAAAATCGTTTTAGTCGGGTGACATGTTCAGAAACTTGTGTCACACCAAAACCTCACGAGCGCGATCGCGGTTATCACGTAAACATCTCGATCGTAAACCTACTTTACAAACAACCAATTTTTTTTTGTGCAATAAAGCTTAAATAAATAAATAAAGTTTATATCAATATATTGCACGGGTAAATTACTTTCGGGACGTTTTTGCATCTGTAGTAGTATTTATACAGGGTGTGGCCTGAAATAGGAGCAATAAATTTATAGGACGCTTCCTTAGAGCATCTGCAGTAACCTCTTGTGTCCACATTTTTTTTATCTTTTTTCAATTGGGAGAAATTTTGATCTAAAGTTACGACCTCCAAGTAATGGATCTTGGCACCCAGAGATTATAGCGCGGCAGTCAATGCTGATTTTGAGGTTGCTTCAAATTGTGACTCATAATCGTTGTCGCATTTTTGGTTTGAAAGAATATTTCTGGCATTTTTTATTTTTTTTTTTATAAATTTTTAGTCTTTTTTGAATAAATTGTTATTAATATCACTCCAGTAGAGTAAAAAAGTACAGATAAGCTACATTTGCGAAAAAAAATCCAAAAAAAAACTTTTATTTTTCAATTAAAATCATTTGGAAATAATTGCTGGAGAGTCTCAATAGTGTACCGTTTAATTTTTTGCTCCTATTACAGGCCACACCCTGTATATTTACAGGGATCGGCAGCGTCAACGTGTGTGTGAGGCTGGCTACAGAGGTCACAACTACAAATGCAAAAACATCTCGAAAGTCATTTACCTGTAGGTAGTATACAGGATGGCCCATTCAAATCGGTCAGTATGGGAAAGTCTGAAACTATAAGACATACGAAGATTTGTTCTTAGGAACCATGTCACCGATTTTGATAAAAAGAAAAACTGCATTCATACATTTGAAAAAAAACACTGTACCCAGCTAGGGAATCGAACCCGGTTGTTTTGAAAAAATAAACTTACACTATTTCTATTCAGATATCGTTTGTGTAGGTCTTAAGCAGTAAATGTCTCTAAGAAACATAATGTCTAAAATGAATAAAATGCATTTTTTTCACATACTTTAATTTATCATAGTAGGTGTTCAAAGTGACCACCGTTACAATATTCAACAAGTTCAGGCATGTAAAATTGTCTCTATGGTTGTTTGTACCTCTCTACTTGTAAAATCGGTGACATGGTTCCTAAGAACAAATCTTCGTATGTCTTATAGTTTTAGACTTTCCCATACTGACCGATTTGAATGGGCCACCCTGTATATTGTTCGGAGTAAACAATAAATTACTAGATTCTAATCCTTACCTAATAAATAAGTGAATATAGACCAAGTGTGGCCATATCTAAAAGATTCTCTAAAGGGTGTAACGCTACTTCATTTATTTTGGTACCATTATTACAGATGTTTCGACACGGGTTGCACCAAACGCTATGGCCGGGATGTTGGCGGTCTGCCGCGACTCTCACCACTTTTCAACGAAGATATTTAATTACTTCACAAAATGTAATAATATGATGGTAGTCGAGGTGTGGGCTGGTAGAGGTTGTGGGAGGCCGCTCCACTGCATGCGGGTGGCGCAAGACCGATCATTGTGGAACTCTTTGGGCAGGCCTATGTCCAACAGTGGACGGCCTTCGGCTAACATTATGAGGCGCCGAGATGCCAAGTGAACTTTGTATCGTTTGGCATTAAAGACACCTGGTGCCTCGAACGGCTGCACCGTCCTTTCTATCCCACGGCCCAGGAGGTCTACTCTAAAATTCAAAAATCCAAACTTCGTATGGTGCCGTCCCTTCGTCTCTACTGTACGATACCATACGAAGTTCGGATTTCGAATTTCGGAGTAGACCCCCCGACTCGTTACGGGAGCATACATCTTCCTGAACATAAATACAGCTTGGACGTTGTGTAAATGGTTTATATGTTGTATAAGGGTCTTAATGGCCGATGTGTGGTCCTTCCTATAGGACGTAGCGGGTTAATGTGGGTGAAGCATAACGGATGCAATCGTTCTTTAAGTTCCTTCTTCATAATGACGACCTGTTTAGCCTAGTTGGTAGTGATCCTGCCTCCGAAGCTAGAGGTCCCGGGTTCGAATCCCGGCCAGGGCATTTATTTGTGCATTTTTCACGGATATTTGTTCTTGGGTCTTGGATGTTTACTTATGTATTTAAGTATGTATTTATCTATATAAGTATGTCGTCTAGTACCCATAGTACAAGCTTTGCTTAGTTTGGGACTAGGTCGATTTGTGTAAGATTGTCCCCCAATATTTATTTATTTATTTATTTATAATGGGTAAGTCATCGTGCTAGCGTTTTTTCCTTCGATCCTAATCACGGGGTCCGACTCGGCACCTAAGTGCAAGATTTGACGTTGGCACTTTTTATACAACGACAGTGGCAAGTCAGCTTTTCACCTCTCGGTCTGATGTTAAGCGCATGAAACCCCTGAGCAAACACAAGCTTTTTTGTTTTATTTTATTTAACAAACTTTATCATTTAAAGCGATTATCGCAACCCATGGACACCCGCAACACCAGAGGGGTAATAGCTGGCGTGAATGCTGGCCCTTAAGATAGGAGTACGCTCTCTTCTTGAAAATTTAAATTAAAGGTTGTATCGTTCCTCAAATAGAGAGAAGAGGAGGAGCGTTCGTGGCCCAGCGGCGCTCGCGTACCGCGTGCGGTACGCGAGGTTAAGCAATGTCGGGCGTGGTCAGTCCTTGGATGGATGACCGCTTTGAGTTGTTACTAACTGAGCGCTCCTGTGCTTTGGAAGGCACGCTAAGCCGTTGATCCCGGTTGCTGTCTGCGATAGCAGTCGTTAAGCCAAGTTAGAGGCCTCCGGGCGGCTTGAGAACTTCTAACAGTCAGGTTGCCCACTCACTTGACAAGGCTAATCCCAATAAGGTCTAGTTTCCCCCTCGGGTTGGAAGGTCAGATGGCAGACGCTTCCGTAAAAACTAGTGCCTACTCCAATTCTTAGAATTAGGTAGCGGACCCCAGGCATCCTTCAGGATGCATCTGTACGGGGAATAACGCTAGGAGGATGTATCGTTCCTAAATACCGCAGGCAACAGTTCAATCGACAGTTTAGCTGTACGAGACTGAAAGTTTGTAGAGAAACGCACGGTTAGGGACTGCCAACCATGTACTTAAGTGGTGGGAATGGAAATGTTGCCGGGTAGGGCTATGGTGGAAAGAATAAGTGACAGGCATTAATCCGAACAATTCCTCGCATACTTTATTCACATCTATATACCTATAGTTACAATTATAATTTTGTTTAATCTTATTTTATTTTTTCTTCTTACTCGGCTTACTCCTCTAAAGCTACATCTTTTTAAGGCACGAGTGAATAGGCATCTTCTGGGTGAGCTCGTTTCATCGTCGGCCTCATCTTTGCCCCCCGGCTAGATGCTGGCCGAGAGCAATCCCATTTGTAATTAAAAAAAAAGCTAATCCATCCTAAACTAAAAAATATGGGTATCTCTAGTAGCTTGTCCCACGCACCACGTACAGGGTGCGTAAAGTCCTTGTTAGTGATTGGTATCAATTATTACCACGGCATGCCGCCCTGTATTTTTTCATCAGACTAGCTCGTAAAGTGTTTCATAACGCGCAGGCATACACAACTACAATACTAGAATTACTGTTCAAAACGGGGTATTTACCATGTATGTATGTACTGTTGAGTTTCCGATATTTCGGCGCTGTTGCAAGCACCATTTTCAAGGATTAACACCCGGATTAGTAAATATCCCGTTTTGAACAGTAATTCTAGTGTTAGTGACAATGTTAGCTTAAATTCGTATACAACTACAATAGCCTTTATTCATTCATTTTAGGATGCTACCGGGGAAAACGGTAGGTAATTGGTGTTGAACTGAGTAATATGTTGCATTATCTCCGCTACCCAAAGGTTGTCTAGAAGAGATCGCTCTTTAGCGAAAAGAACTCCTGTTGTTTACCTCTACTTTAAGCTTTATAATCTGCTTTGTTTTCTGTTTAAAGATGTGCAAAATAGTGTATTCGTGTTGTAAAATAGGAGTCGAAAAATTATTGGTCAGCTTATACGACAAGACGTTTTTAAAAATCACATCATAGAAGGCAAGATTAAGGGCAAGCGAGGAAGGGGAAGACTAAGGATACGTTACATTAAACAGGTAAAAGAAAAATAATCAGTCATGTTGTATAAGCAGTCATGTTGTATAAGCAGTCATGTTGTATAAGGAAATCAAGCGGCCCTTAGACCGAGTTAAATGGTAGCTACACCCGCAAAAGTCTACTTTTAAATTAGATTAGTCAACTATAATCGTGAAAGTTATAAAAATTAAAAGATTAATGATACAAAATAACGTGAAATAAATGAACTAAATGGGTAGTTTCAAATAATTATTGTCATCATAATATTGAAAAATAAAAAATCAATTAAAAATTCATACAAGAAACAATGTCAATGAACCAAATGGAATACTTAAAAAAATATTTCTATGATTTCCTTAACAGACTACAGAGGGTTATCCAACTGAAGATTTCTCTGTTTACGCCTAAATATTTCTTCCCTAGATTCGTTTCTGAGATCAGCAGGCAGGTGTTCAAAATAGGTGGGACCAATAACCCGGGGATTTTACTTGAAAATGCCATGCGACGATTAACTGTTCTTTGGCGTCCTGATGAACGTATCTGTTTATCAATTCACTCGTGTAAACTGGGAGATATTTTTTATACAAATAAAAGTAACTAAAACAAATGGTGTGACTAGTTTGTGATGAATATAGTGTATTGGTATTGTATTGTTATCTCAAAATCAATGATTTACATTAAATTAGTTTCAACCTTACAATGACGCAATTTCTCAAGTTTAAATAGGTAATTTCGAGCTGCAATATCAAGCAGTAAATTTTTCCCCACGCACCGAACCGAGCGAAAACATTTAACGTTTTTTTTTATATAAATTAACACCCCAATTTATCACAGCGGCCGTTAAAACTGTCACCGGCCGAAATAATGAGTGCTTAAATATACCTTTTTTGAGGATGGGATGTTTTGCTTTTGCCGTTTTTCTAAGCACTCACAATGGCGTACCTATCTGTTTTAGGGTTCCGTAGTCAACTAGAAACCCTTATAGTTTCGCCATGTCCGTCTGTCTGTCCGAGGCTTTGCTCTGTGATTGTTAATGCAAGAAAGCTGCAATCTATAAAACCGACAAGATCGTTAAATAAAATCAAAAAAATAAATAAATTTAAGGGCAACTCCCCTACACGTAAAGTGGGCATGAATTAAGTACAAACGAAGATTTTGTTTATTCAGTTTTAGACAAAAACCTCTTGATTTCAACTCACAACACAATTCGTGTAAGATTGATCCATAATGTTATTTTAATAGTTTCAATACCCCATTATTTTTTTTACACCATTAAATTACACGATATAAAGAATATACAATTCTTCAATAGTACATAGAAAACTTCCAAAACTTGAGTACACATCACATATTGTGCGGATAAATCCGCTGGCAAAACCTGTTCTTAGAAATAAACAGCTGGAGCTCAAAGATCTTTTGATTAAAGATAATCTATCACATAATATCGAACGTTAATATGACATTCACTATTACATTTATTATTACATACCCATACTAAGAACCCATGTACGTTGAACTTTGATCATGCACAGTTGGTGGGAATTTACGGCTCAAGTTATTATAATATACACGCATGGTCGAGATGTATTGCTAATGGCATTCGTAGGATTTCGTATTAATATCATCAAAGCTTGAACTGACAGAAAATCCTCTTAACCAGAAAGGATTAGCCTTATGTGTGCGGATGAAGATTTTTCCTTGTAGTTGCCTATTGTATGACACAGTGTCATCATCATCCTCCTAGCGTTATTCCCAGTACAGTTGCATCCTGAAGGATGCCTGGGGTACGCTACCTAGTCCCAAGAATTGGCGTAGGCACTAGTTTTTATGGAAGCGACTGCCATCTGACCTTTCAACCCGAGGGGGAAACTAGACCTTATTGGGATTAGGCTTGTCAAGTGAGTGGGTAACTTGACCGTTAGAAGTTCTCAAGCCGCCCGGAGGCCTCTAACTTGGCTTAACGACTGGTATCATAGACAGCAACCGGGATCAACGTGCCTTCCAAAGCACGGGAGCGCTCAGTTAGTAACCACTCAAAGCGGTCACCCATCCATGGACTTACCTCGCCCGACATTGCTTAACCTCGCATACCGCACGCGGTACACGGGCACCGCTGGGCCACGAACGCTCTATTGTATGATACAGTGTACTTGAAGAAAAAGTACATTTAATACAGAAGATTCATATGTTTATTTTAGTTAAATGAAAATTAAATGTCAATGAATACTTTTACAGCCTAACCGTAAGTCGTAACCGATCTACGAGTGCTAGGTCCATCATCATATCAGTCGTAGTGCGTCCACCCAAAGGTGGGGGAGCCCACAGAGTGCCACAATTACCTATCCTGCCCCACCAGCATCCAGCGGACTCCCACAAATTGTAAGATCATCAGTCCACCTTGTGGGGAGTCTGCCCACGCTACGCGGTACGAGGTCGCCACTCGAGAACCTTAAGAAAAGGTTAATCATTGAATCCGACTTGGCTAGGCAGCGTTCGGGAAGCAACGGCACATCTTTTCATCCAACACGTATTCCGCAGTGTCTCAAATTGTGTGTTGCCAGTAATGGCATATGGCCAGTCATAGAAGTGTTTGTGGTTAAAACGCCAATTAATTAGGGACTTCCTTCCGATATTAAATATAGTAAATATTGGGGGGACAATCTTTTACACAAATCGACCAAGTCCCAAACTAAGCAAAGCTTGTACTATGGGTACTAGACGATGATATACATACTTATTTAGATAAATAAACATAAATACACAGTTTGCTAAAACACCAACTTTTCGTTCGTACCCTCTTAAATACATAGAAAACATCCAACTCCCAGGAACAAATATCCGTGCTATATGCACAAATAATGCCCTAGCCGGGATTCGAACCCGGGTCCTCTAGCTTTGGAGGCAGTATCACTACCAACTAGGCTAAACAGGTAGGTTTACGTCAGGTAAATTTATCGATAACTTAGAACTACTGTTAAGAACGGGGTATTCAAAAAGTAAACTACGTTGTTTGAGTTCCCGATATTTCTGTGTCATAGTCATAGTCAAGATCATTTAGTCCATTGACATCTAATATGCACTAGAATACATCTTAAATCTAGGTTTACATTATGACAATTCCGTTTATACAAAATTACTATAGAAATAGAGAACATTATTAACTTAGCCTTATTTGAATTCAATGTCAAAAAACTCTTTTATATTGTACAGTGCATGATTAGATAAAATATTTTTAAGATATAATTTGTATTTGATGTCATTTAATGAGGTTACAAAATCAGGTAAATGGTTATAAAGTTTAATGCTCTGGTAAATAAAACATTTTTTAGAATTCGCTAAACGTTCTTTTGGGACGCAGAGCTTATGCCTGTTTCGAGACGGGTATTTATGAATGTCAGATACTTTTTTGATACCCTTCAGGTGTTTGCGAGCATATAATAGGTTCTTAAAAACAAATAGTGAGTAAAATGACATTATCCCCGCTTGTCTAAAAATATGTCGGCAGGTCTCACTCACAGGACGACTAAAAATATTTCGGATGGCTCTTTTTTGTAGTATAAAAACTCTCGAGGCGGTCGATGCATGCCCCCAAGTTATTACTCCGTAAGACATTACGGAGTGAAAATATGCGTAATAGACAGATTTACTAGCCTGGATACCACACAACTCCTTAAGTTTTTTTTACAGAGAAGGCCGCTTTTGTAAGTTTCTTACACAGGTGGTCTATATGCTTGTCCCACTTCAAACCACTGTCTATTGTTAACCCTAAAAATCTAGTCTCCCTTGTATTTAACAATCTGTTTCCCTCGTATTCCACGAGTAGGTCGTCTCTTGTAGGTCTGAGACTGTAATGCATAACTTGTGTTTTATTTGCATTTAGCTTCAATTTGTTTGCTGAAAACCAAGTCTTCACCAAATTAAGAACACTTTTAACATTGGCTAACGTGTTTTCGATTTTGTTATCCGACGTTATAAGACATGTGTCGTCAGCATATTCTACAATGTTACAATGTAGATTGCGAGGGATAGCATACGGGAGATCATTTGTTTAAGTTATAATGTGCTGTTGCAAGTACCATTCTCAAGGATTTTTAATATTAGGATCCTGAGCGCCATGAACTTTCATGTCTGCATATGCTCGTGGTCGCTTACTATGGGCCTTAGGTATATAAAGGCTCAAAATCACCCAAAGAGCTTGATACGTGATAGGCGATAAATATATCGTTATAACATCGTTTATTTGTAGCAATCAAACGGAACGCTGCCCTCACTTAACGTGATTAAGTTTAGAAGCGACCTCTACGCAGCAAGTTATTTCGCACTTCGGTGCCCGGCCAAATCTGCTAGGAATCGCTGTTCTAACGGCCCAGCGCACAGGAGGTAGCGCATATTAACAAAGCACTGCAACTCTGGTGAATACGAATAATATAGCGTTATCCAAAACGATTAGGAAACATAAAGGTCTAATTGACAACATTTCATTTTTTTAAGCAGGGGTTTTTTTCGATTTAGTCAAATAGAGGATAAAAAGTAAAGTAAAACTACATTTTTAAATTCTCGAAAATATCCCAATTTCATATAAATAAATCAATTTCAAAAGTTCCTCATTCAAAAAGAGAGTAAGTGACAAGTAAGGCGTCACAGTGTAAAAAATCATACAGAAGCACTGTTACTAAGACAAATTTACTAAATAAAGTGAACTGCAGTTCTTCTTATGCGCTGTGACTGTCACAATTTCATAGTAGTGACGTCATCAACGTCAAACTAATAGCGATAAAAATAAAAAATTTGGTGTTTCTTGTTACCAAATTAACGAAATGAGTTAAGATTTCATACTACTTAAAAATTTGAAATGTTGTCAAATTTCCGATTTAATACAAAACATTTGCTTAAGATTTTCTCGCTAGAAAAAATAATTTAAGTTGAGTCTTTCTTTTCCGATTTTCCCTAAAAATAATACATTATTAAACGATAGAAATAGGTTAATTTACCTCATTTAAAATCTCATAATAAGAAATGTGATTAAACTTCACAAAGAATACCTATTTAACGAAATTTTTCCAAAAAAGCCATTCTTTAAGAGAGTTGCATCTTGTTTCCTCCCTAAACTTTTCCAAAATAAGCCATTCCTCATGCGCGGAAGACAAAAGCGTCTCTTACATGGGGACCGTGGTTTACAAACGAGTCATCTCCCTAATGGCCCAGAGCACAGGAGGTAGCGTTAGCTTGATAATAACAAAGCACGGTTTTGAGAGGAACGGGGCGACCTCGTGGTAGCAAGCTATTTCGCACTCCGGTGCCCGGGCGAATCTGCTAGGACACGCTATCCTAATGGCCCAGGGTATAGGAGGTAGCGTTAGCTTGATGATAAGCAAAAGTTTGATAATAAGCAGTTCGCTGGAAGAGATACCTCATAGGGATAGATTCGCCAAGTCCTTAACCTTGTTCCATATTCCATATTTGGGTTCCATATTTCAAATTCATGTATGCGTTTATATTCTTTACCCTGTTATTGTTTACAATAAAGTACTTGCGTATTATAAAATTTATAAACATACATACAATGCTTTGAGAGCCAACAGGCATACTGCCTATTCAAGTTTATTATGGGTTTAAAAGTGGTAATCCACAAAAGGGCGCAGCCTGTATCTAAGGCTACCAGGACATTTATTTAAATTAATTTAGAATTAATCCATAAAGTCTTAAAATAAGGTACCTTCAATCTACATTAAAACTATATAGGTTTGTCAGTCAGTCAGTCATGTCGCATAGTTATAATTTTGACACGCTAGTATTCTATTTGCAGTGTCAGAAAGATAGATCATGAGTTTTATTTACCTTAACTTATTGGCATAGAATAGATTTAGTATTAATTGCACGCACTTAATTTTTGTATACACGCAGATGGCAAGCAAGTATACGATCTGCCGGATAGAAAGCATACACCGTCCCATAAATAGACGCAGGCCGATAACAATGGCAAAAAATAAAGTGACCAGCGGGTGTATAATGGTTGCCATTTTATCACTTCGTCGTGGATAAGGCGTCCGTCACTCACGCACTCGCATACTTGTCAGAACGTGTCGAATGTCTTATCCACGACGATAAGTGCTAAAATGGGAACCATCATATGCCCATTTACACATCATCATCATCCTAGCGTTGCCCCAGTACAGATGCAACCTGAAGGATGCCTGGGGTTCGCTACCCCCAAGAATTGGCGTAGATACTAGTTTTTACCGAAGCTACTGCCATCTGAGCTTCCAACCCCAGGGGGAAACTAGACCTTACTGTGATTAGGCTTGAGTTAGTTGAGATAAGTGAGTGGGCAACTTGACTACAAGCCGTTCGAAGTCCTCTATGTATCTTAGATTAACGCGCCATTCAAAGCACCAGAGCGCTCAGTTAGTAAACATTCAAAGCGGTCACCCATCCAAGCTCTGACCTCGGTCGACGGTGCTTAACCTCGCATACCGCACGGGGTACGCGGGCGCCGCTAGACCTCGAATGCTTCCTCACCACCACCACCATATCAGCCGAAAGACGTCCACTGCTGAACATAGGCCTCACCCAATTTAATGGGGGGGAATGCCATAATCGCCACTCTTGGCATGCGGGTTGGCGATCGCAGTATCTCCACCGCAATTCAGGGATGCTGCTGCCCATCCCCCGATGGTCTTGGTCGTAGTTTTAGGACATACCCGGGTCCACGAACGCTCTACTGCATATTTATTAATATCGATGGAATAAGCTAGTGACTTGCACCGAACAAAATGTAAGACATTTTATATCAATTTACGCGAACAATGTCACCCAAAGAAATATATGATGGCCGCTTACTAAATAGACAGGGCGAAATATGAACGCGCCTTTTCATGAATTTATAAGATACGGTCTTTTACTCGTCGGCCGTTGTTTACTTTTAATATAACCTGTATTCACTTGTTTTTGTGAACATCGAAGGTTTTTACGATATAAAACAAGCTTTCTGTTTGATCTAGATAGGTGTTCTGAAAATTGCGTTAGCGATTATATTAAATATAAATAACTCACGAAAATACTGGGAGAATATCATGTTTTAACTTACATTTGCTATTAAAAAGTTTAAGAATATATTTATAAAGATAATGGACGCTGTTTGACCATTCAAAGTGGTTATAGTACTTGTTACAATTTCCCTACAAAATTCATATTAATTGACAAAAAAATAACATTCCATTTGTCGGCCTGTTTAGCCTAGTTGGTAGTGACAGCGCATCCCCAAGTCAATAAAGAGTCGACAACGCACCTGTGATTCCTCTGGAGTCGCAAGTTTCCATAGGCTACGGTGTCTGCTTACCATCAGGCAGACCGTAAGATTGTTTGTCACCGTCTAAGTATAAAAAAAAAGTGACACCGACTACAAAGTCGGAATGTGTCCGGGTTCGAATTTGTTTATGTAAGAAAGAAGATATTTATTCACAGGCAAACAGGCAGTGAGGGCATTTGTTTATGTGATGAGCAATAAACATTTGTTCCCGAGAGTCGGATGTTTTCTGTGTATTTAAGTAACGTCTAGTACCAATAACACAAGATTTATTAATTACTATTAGACTAGTTCGAATTCTGTGCAGCGGAACTCTTCTTTAGTTTTCCATGAAGAAAAATGAATTAAAAAGTCATATTTTGAAGTTTGTGAGCGGTTTTAAACCAACATGTAACAGTAGTTAGTTTTATACTGAGGATGGTCTTAGTTTAAATAATAGAATAAATAACATTTTAAGACGAGATAACTTCACGAGTTCTTACATTAATTTTCTTAAAAAGCTACAAGACATTTTGCTATTGGGTTTGGCTCAAATTAGGACCGTAATAATCTACACTTCAGTTAGTAAATGGTGTTTCTCGCAAAAGTGTGTTGTCTGTATGTTTTAGCATTCACGTACGATAACCAATGAAAAAGTGTCCAGAACTGCCGTTCTATATTACTACATGTACTTTAAACCACAATGAAAAAATATAGTTAAAACAATTTCATTGTTAGTTCATTCGATGAATTTAATTATTGTTAATTAGCGAATTCACGGATTATTATAAGAACAATTTTGCGTTAGGTCTAATTTCCGTAAAGCCCTGCAGAAACATCCAAATCTCCTAATAAACGGATGACCTCCAGTCATATTTAATCAAATAATAAACGAAATTTTATACTTACTGAATGAAAACATATTTTCAGCGAAGAATAAAAAGAGTAGGTATTTTCTCAGAAAATAAATCTAATTCGTGTTTCGAATCGGATTAAATTACAAAGAACCTGAGCCTCGTTTTGATGTAAAAATTCTTATGATTTCTCACAAAGGTGAAGTAAAATGTATATTATATTCTAGAATCTTGAGTAAACTAAATAATTAAAGCTATCCATTAAATAATATTAAGAAATCCTAATAGACCAATTACAAATCGATCGATTTGTCCGCCTGTTTAGCCTAGTTGGTAGTGACACTGCCTTCGAAGCTAGAGGTCCCGGGTTCGAATCCTGGTCATCATCCTAGCGGTATTCCCAGTACAGTCGCATCCTGGAGGATGTCTGGGGTCCGCTACCTAATTCCAAGAATTGGCGTAGGCTCTAGTTTTTACGAAAGCGATGAGAGTAGAGGCGTAGGCTCTAGTTTTTACGATAGACCGAATGAGAGGCAGTTTTATTAGGCAGACATCCGTTGTCTCACTCAATAGCCCAGTCATTAGTCCATCACATTCACCCAATCCGGTTCATTTAGATTCCATCAACCAACAATAGTCCCTGTACACCCTGGCGAGTGCTGTCTCTGTGTGCGTCCCATGACACGGGCAGGGACAATATCAGCTCAGTGTACCTATTGCATTTCATTAAATTATCAAAAGGACCTCTACGTATTGGCTATGTGGTACTTGTTACTTCGGTACCTCGGTACTTCAGCTCCGGCCCTGCCTTCCAAAGACATACAATAATCATATTTCAGACCAGGAAAGCCCATAGGGTTGTTAGTAGTAGTAGTGTTGTTTACGAGAGACAGTCTCTATAGTTTGCAAAACCTATCGCCAACACAGGTAACTCACCATTTGTGTACTTTATACTCATTGTAATAAGGCTCACGAATAGTTAGTGAACTGTGTTGGTGTTTGTACCTTGCAACGTTGCCTTGTTTAATGTTTTAAATTTTTTTCTGCATATTTTCCAAGAAAGCAAAAAAGATAGTGACAAGAGAGGAGAAGAGAGTATGAGCTAAGTAATTTCAACATGTTTAAAACTCGTTACAGAATTGGACCTAAGGCATAATTATTACTTACAAGAACGTATTTATCTCTTTGCCTCCAGTCTTAGCAATTTTTGTGTAAACATTTTTCAGCCCCCGCTTAGTATAATCGAATAAGGGTCCTTTGATACATTTTCCTTTGTCCGATGGGGTGTGAGTAATGAAACTCGGAAACATAGTAAAGTCACAGTGGACAATGATGAGCAGTACAACCTTGAAACAATAAAAATATTCGTATACGGGTCTAAAGCGAAATATATTTATTTACTTTTATAAAGGCTTCTTCGAATCAGGCTAGTATTTAAGTCTAGTAGCGAGTAATTTAGTAGATTAACTATTCGCTACTGCCAAAAAATCGTTCGCATTACAGTCGAGTAAAGTTCACAAGTCAGTGGTATCAACTTATGCACTCGACTAAATCGACAGGTTCTTGACTTGAACAACCGGCGGCCGAGAGAGCACGGACGCGTGGCTGGGGATGCTACTCGCTACTAAACTACTAAAAAAATAGAATAAAATGGATTGATTCGACTAAATTACTAATCTACACGTGTAGCTAGTAAATTACTCGCTACTCGACTGAAATACTAGCCTAGTCCGAAAAAGCCTTCACTGACTTTTCGACACGGGTTGCACCGGTCATGGTCGTGGCAGACTGACGTCCCAGCAAGTTGTCAACGGAGAAATAGATACACAACATTTAACTACCCCACAATTGTTTATAAAAATGTAAAGGGTAGACCTGAAAAAAAGTTTACACTACACCTCGCCAGAAAGCGCGTTTTGGCCAAGTGGTGACGTAAAATTGTGTACAAAACACGGGTCGTAAAACAGAAAGCCCTCTCTCGAATATTTATGACCCTCGCCTACGGGTCGGTCCTCAAACATCTGCCATATCGGCCTTTCTTTAATTTACAACCTTTTTATCGTAAATAGCTATTCCTACCCGCTCATTATGCTACTAATTGAAACTTTTTACTCATATCTTTAAGATCTAAAATCGCAAAACATATTTAGAACCTTGAGCGTGATCTAGAAAATAATTCCTAGTGTAAAGTAAGTGTAAGTTTGCATCCGCTCATTTGGCGATGCGGTGTCGGTGCAATATTAGTAACCTGTCAACAGTCATCACAGTGGGTACAATACGAATCCTTTATGGCGCAGAATGGTTTTTATTATACCACGTCGGTGGCAAACAAGCGTCCGGTCCGCCTGATGATAAGCGGTCACCGCAGCTTATGGACGCCTGGAACTCCAGGGGTGTCGCGTGCCTGTTGCCGACCCTTTAAAAATGTATACACTCCTTTCTTTAAGAACCCTATACTGTAGTCCTTCGAGAAAACCTCGGCAGGAAGCTCATTCCACAATCAGAGCATCCGAGGGAGGAAATTCCTCTAAAACTGTACCGTACGTAACCATTTAGGTTCTAAGTTGTGAGAATGAATGCCCTGCCGACTGCAAGCGGTGCGATCATCTAAAGTGGCAATGACTACCATGTCGAACAGTTCTTAAGAGCACAACCCATTCATACAAGCGATGGAACACGTACAAAGACACTAAGTTTCTCCTTAAACTTCTTTAAGTTTAAAGAGAAACTTTACCGAACCGTTGAACCGTTTACGTAATGTTCAATATCGCTCATGATTTTGGGATTGTCTACAATTTCCAAACCCGATGTTGAACTGTATCTGTGCCATACCGTTTCTGAGCGATATTATTTTGATATCACTTACTATATTATATAGGCGCTGTCAGCCTGCCTGGTGAATCAAGAAAGTATAAAGTACCACATACAAGTTGCGCCCCACCGAGTCAAGAAGCCATCATCTTAGAGATTCTTGCCTTAGATGCTGCATCTTACATTAGGACAATTCATCTCATAACGGTATTAACTGGTGGTGACTTGGAAGTGAAGTTTGTAACCGAGGGCAACCACAAGTGTAGGACGGCCGAGTGGTAGGTACTTTTAAATGGTAATGTATTAAGCTTGCTATTAGATAATGAATAAGCAACAACCAAATGTGGTCCGATTTTTTAGGAAGATATAACAAATTAAACCGGTCTCTTGCAACGCTTTCCTGATTTTTATTAATAAGTATTGTATTTATATATATAGGTAGGAGTAGTTAACCCCACCCTACTACAGATTATGAGCAAATCTGAGCGAAATAACATTCGACTGTACCCTACCATTATTATGTGTACCTTTTATATATTATGTTGTGTTGCGTTCCGTGGGTCACGTACGGTGCTGTCTGAAAACCAGCGCTGCAGGTGTCTGACACCTCAGCATAATGCTGAGACAGCAACCGATTCACTGCCGCGAAGACACACGTTATTGTATGTGCGTTTTTTTCCTTTTTTTGTATCTGTGTGTCTTTTGTTTTGTGTAGTGAATAAATGTCTTCTATCTATCTATCTACCAGGTTACCAGTCCCTACATGGTAACGACGGTGAGATGGTACTAGTACTTACTGTTTTTTATAATCCTACTGTGGTAAAATTGTATAAAAGGCATAAAAGTCTCATCTTTACCCGATTACGGAGAAAACGAGCGTGATGGAGCAACGGTAATGACGAGAAGCTGGGCCATTTGGGGCCGTTGTGAGCGTTTTTGAGAGCTTCCTTATCGTTCATCTTATGCGGAACAAAATAGTAAAACTACCAACTACGTATAATTTTGTTGGACGCTGTGGTAGCAAAATCGAAGCGTGCGGGGCTTAGTAGTCTCTTTCAAAGTGGATGTGGAGGCGGTACGACATGAAATTGAATGCGAATTTGCTCCCTACATTAGTGGACCGGGTGGTAGGGTCGAGGGACCCTATCCGTCCAATGAGTCCACGGGATCGTAGCTCTCCGAAATTGTCCCAGGCGCTCTCCTTGGCCAGGCCCGCAATGCCCGCATAAAACGGGTGAAAATTATAGCGAAAAAATGTGAAGTACATACCACACTGGGCCCACTTGGAGACTACTGTTCGATCATAAATAGTTTTTTTTTTCACTTTGCTGTATTGTAAAACTAATTTTTTAGTGTGAAAGCCTCAAACCGTGTGAATGCTGTTGCATGCCTGTCATTGGTGCATAAACATGGCTTCTGTGTTGTCCCCCAATATTGTTTGTGTTGGCGTGTCGATATATTAAATAAAAAAATAAAAACCCTGTCATCCGTCATCCTTTCATCCATGAGGAGTGAACTGTGCTTACTGCTTATTACTTTTAACTTACCACTGGAGGTAAATATGCTGAGGATGTTAATTTAATTTTTTCACAAAACAGCATAAAATATATTTTCTCAAACATGCAATGAAATATTGATGTTATGTTCCTTATAATAGGCTGCGAAGTATGACGTTTCAGGTGCGGCTAGGACAAGAGGTCGTTAATGGAATTTCATACAAATCTTGCAGGCCTAGGCCGGCAAATTCCTCTTTTTTTAATTTCCATTCCTCATAAATTGGGCACAGGCACCATGACAATGACTATGACTATGTGTATAAAAAATAGTACTTTGTTTTGTTTTTGTTGTTTATTTCATTGCATGTTTGAGAAAAGCACTATACATACCTCGGCGGGAAATATGGGGTTGCCCGCCTCAGACCTATCTTCGGCCGGCAACCCCTTTCGTCCCGGCCTCTGTAGTAATGTACTATTCTTAAAAACTGCACTATACTAATTCAAGCTACTGCTTCAATTGAATATCTAAAAATACGTCACCACCACCACCACATCAGCCCTAGGACGTCCACTGCTGGACATAGGCCTCCCCCAATTTCATGGGGGGGTAAATGCCATAATATATATATATATATATAATACGTCACCAAATCACTGGAAAGGGCACAGTTTCAATTCCAATATCAGATTACGTTTGTTTGTTGTAACAATTGCGTTGAACGCAGCTCAGGAGCGAAAAAGCCCAACAGTGTAAGAAATTGGTACATTCTTAGTACGTTTGTTGAGTGGGGTCGAATGAACCGTGTCGCGACGTGTCCTGGAGGGATTAACTCAGTTCGGGACGTGCGTTACGTAGGAAAACAGCCATTCTGCAGTATTGTGGGCTTCAAGTTTGTTTTGAGCAGTTTTCGAAGATTTTTCGCTGAAAAACTAAGTTTCTGTTAAAATGTTCATTTTACAGTAAAGATTCCACTGCACAGTTTGCCATCGGCAGGGAATCTTTCGGTCAATAGTGTGGGCAATGCGCTGAGGCCTTCTCTAACGTCACTAACGTCGAAAGTCGATAGGGTGGGGGGGGGGGGGTACCTTATCCTATCCGCTTATACTTATACTGTCAGTATTACACAAATTTGTAAAGTATTGTATTTAAACTTAGAGAAGTTTTTTTCTATGTAATTTCTATCTGTGAGAACCTATAATTGGCCTCCGATTTTTATATATATATTGCCAAATTGTTTCATGTGCTGTTGGTTTTCCAATAAATAAATAAATAAATAAACAAATGTTATGCTGCTCAAATGCAGTAATCGACCGAGTAAAACGAAGATCTCCGTTTCAGCTTCAACAAAATTGACTTCGTATATGCACAGGTCCGGGTATTCGGTTGTTCTCCTCTACAGATGGCATTTCGGTTCGATAATGTAAAAAAAAACTCGAGTCAGTTTTTGGAAGTTTTTCAATTTGTTTTTTTTTTTTTTGCGAGGTGTACAGCTCACAGAGAGCTACTAGTATTAGGTTGCACAGAAGCGAAAGTTGCGCTTCTGCGCATCTCGCGCCAATTACAAAGCACTCATTGAAATGAAGGTCATCATGCATTTAAAAGTTTAACTCTTGTCGGTGCAGCCGATGAAGCATGCAGCGCTCTCTTCTCCTTATCCTATACAGAGCCATTTCCTTGATTTCCTTGTACGACACAACTTCTACTTGCTCTTTTATTTGCTTTAGTTAAAAATCTGTACCAACTCTGCTGACAGTTGACACTCACAGCTGATCTCTTACTGATATCGCACAGACCCCGCACCGCTAAATTCAGTTCTTAATTCGTTCTCACGATCATAAGGACAGTATTTTCTTGCATTGAAAGTTAATATTACGGGATTCAGTATCGGATCCAATCACCCTCCGTGTAAATAAACCCCAAGCGAACACTCCTAGAACAAATACACTAAACATTGCGTCGGGTCGAGACATAGTGCTAGATATAGCGGAAACTGATTTTTATACCACGTCGGTGGCAAACAAGCGTACGGCCTGCCTGATGGTAAGCGGTCACCGCAGCCTATGGACGCCTGCAACTCCAGGGCTTTCACATGCGTGTTGCCGACCCTTTAAAAATTTATACACTTCTTTCTTGAAGAATCCCATACTGTAGTTCCACGGGAAAACCTCGGCAGGGAGCTCATTCCACAACCGGCGTGTCGGATGGAGGAAGTTCCTCTGAAACCATACCGTACGCGACCATTTAGGTTCTAAGGTGTGAGGATGAATGTCCTGCCGACGGCGAGCAGTGCGATGATACAAAGCGGCCATGGGCATTATCATTTGAGAGAAAATACTCATTTAAATGTAGGAGCGCGGTAAAGAAGCATGTTCTGACTCGAATCACAGATGACACTGATATCTGAAATCTTCCTAAAATCGTATTGTATTAAGCAGTAACGCTGCTAACGAAAATTCTAAATTTCAAATTAAGGGGTAAAATTTTAAAAATGTGTACCATACACTTTGCAGATTCTTCCAGAACATAATTCAAGATCGTGACCATTGCTTCCTTTATCAATTACCTATCTTTGTAATACCGCTCCCGTGCGTTATCCTCCCGATTCCCATCAAGTCAATTCCTGGGACTATGTCAACTGAAATTCGTGTCAGTATCGCTTCTTTTTCGTATGCTCCGGCGTCCGGTTAGCTTGTGCTAAATGGTGCGTCTTGTAAAAAAAAAAACATTTACGAACGTATGTTTACTATATCAATAGAGTAGTAGTGGCAAATCAGTCTGTAGTAGGTATAACATCCTCTTTCGTTCATATGAAATAATTAAATGACATTGATCAATGACGTATGTCATATATAAATAAATAAATAAAAATAACTATTAGGGGACAATCTTACGCAAATCGACCTAGTCCCAAACTAAGCAAAACTTGTACTATGGGTACTAGGCGACGATATACATACTTATATATACATAGAGAACATCCAAGACCCAAGAATTAAAATCCGTATCCGTGCTAAATGCACAAAAATTGCCCTGGCCGGGATTCGAACCCGGGACCTCTAGCTTCGGAGGCAGTGTCACTACCAACTAGGCTAAACAGGTCGTCATTTACAACTACACATTTATCAATGTCAATTAATTATTTCATATGAACGAAAGAGGATGTTATACCTACTACAGACTGATTTGCCACTACTACTCTATTGATATAGTAAACATACGTTCGTAAATGTTTTTTTTTGACATGACGCACCATGGTTTTTCAAAATGTTTTTAAATGTGTACGTAGTTGACAATTGTCGCTTATTAAGTAATTTTTTTGATAGTTGTGTCTCCGCGAGAAGTGGCCAAAAAATCAAGCCAAAAAAAACTTATCTTTTTTTCATCCTACTTCAAGGATACGTATGAATGTCTGTAAAAATATGCATTATGAATCCCATTTCATGCTCCTTAATTCTAAATTTATTTGGTTACTCTTGCTTGCTTGGTTTAGCTAAAAAAAAAACAGTTTAAAAGTACCTTGATTTTATGACATTTTCGCGAATAAGTCTGAAACAAAAAAAGGTCGAAGGCTGATATTACGCAGACAGTGTTCTTAGGTCCTACCACTAATGCACCTCAAATTACAATCAAATCCCTTGCGGGGGCCACTCTTGTTAGCTTGGCCTGCTAGACCCTAGGGAAATTTATATACCCTAGTCGTGCCGTAAGCTTTTATATTGCCATCGTTGTATGAAAAATATGAAATCGCTTCCGCTAGCTCCGAGCGACGAGCTCAACCCCTCCAGCTATTCATTGAGCGCTCATCTTTTGATCGTCCCCCGAATTCAAATAAAATCGCAGCCAATACTTGTGACTTTACCGCGTAACTACGGTAGTTGGGTAACCGGTAAAGGATGTAGTCGATTCAAAACGGTACATTTGTTTACCAGTTTAGGCTAGTGATTATCGACCCTGCCTACGAAGCCCACCGGGGAATGGGCAGCAGCATTCCTAGAGTGCGGTGGAGATACTGCGATCGCCAACCCGCATGCCGAGCGTGGCGATTATGGCATTTGCCCCCCATGAAATTGGGGGAGGCCTATGTCCAGCAGTGGACGTCCTAGGGCTGATATGGTGGTGGTGGCTACGAAGCTGACCTGGGTTAAAATCACATTCAGGGCATATACAGAGTGTGGCCTGGAGCGTTCGTGGCCCAGCGGCGCCCGCGTACCGCGTGCGGTATGCGAGGTTAAGCAATGACGGGCGAAGTCGGTCCTTGGATGGGTGACCGCTTTGAGTGGTTACCAACTGAGCGCTCCCGTGCTTTGGAAGACACGTTAAGTGGTTGATCCCGGTTGCTGTCTATGATAGCAGTCGTTAAGCCAAGTTAGAGGCCTCCGGGCGGCTTGAGAACCTCTAACAGTCAAGTTGCCCACTCACTTGACAAGCCTAATCCCAATAAGGTCTAGTTTCCCCCTCGGGTTGGAAGGTCAGATGGCAGTCGCTTCCGTAAAAACTAGTGCCTACGCCAATTCTTGGGATTAGGTAGCGGACCTCAGGCATCCTTCAGGATGCAACTGTACTGGGAATAACGCTAGGAGGAGATAAATTAAAAAGGACGCTTCCTTAGATTTGAGATAGAGCATCTGCAGTAACCTCTTGTGTCCAGAAAAAAAATATCTTTTTTCAATATGGAGAAATTTTGATCTAAAGTTATGACCTCCAAGTAACGGATCTTGGCACCCAGAGATTGTAGCGCGGCAGTCAATGCTGATTTTGAGGTTGCTTCAAGTTATGACTCATAATCGTAGTCGCATTTTTTGTTTAAAAGAATATTTGTATGTTTTTTTTTTATAAGTTTTTAGTGCTTTTTAAATAAATAGTAATTAATACCAATCCATTAAAGTAAAAAAGTACGCGTAAGCTATATTTTCACAAAAAAATCCAAAAAATACTTTTTTTTTTCAATTGAAAACATTTGCTCAATCAAATACTGTACCGTTTAATTTATTGCTCCTATTACAGGCCACATCCTGTATATGTGTGATGAGCATAATCTTGGATGTTTTATATGTATAAATATATCATCGACTTGTCAACGGCACAAATACGAGTATGTATACATTTTTTTATCTTATTCCAAGAAAGGTCCACAAATGATACAACTGTATGCCCTCGACTGTACCCATAACAAGTCTTTTTGAACTTACTATGGGACTAGTTCGATTTGTTTACGTACGATTCGCGTCTCCGCTTTTGCTTAGGCAATTGGTATGAATACAAATTTTTATACCGCCCTCACTAGAGCAGGTTCAATAATTATATGAAAGTTTTTTTCAATTCTGCGGAGCAATGGGGGTTGAAAACGTATAGTCGCGGAATGAATTCGTCACTTTTCGACCTTAACGGCATCAAAATAGAGTTGAAAAGTGACTAACCTTTTCATTCCGCGACTATACATACATACATACATACTTACAACTCATACATATAATCACGCCTGTTTCCCAGAGGGGTAAGCACATACAACTTTCACTTCATGAATTCTCATAACATTCTTCATGCATGCGCGCCGATTTAGGGTACTCTTGCCCTGGCCTTTCAGCAGAATGTCTCCGACTTGGTCGGAGTACGTTCGCCGAGGTCTTCCCCTTCCAACTTTTCCATCCACTCTTCCTTCATACACTCGTTTTGTCAATCTTCTTTCATCCATCCTCTCTACATGTCCAAACTACTCGTATCTTAACATACCTTTCTCAATTTTCGTCACTATGTCTTCATTCACTCCACACCTCCGTCTTATGATGATGTTTCTCACTATCCCTCGTAAATAAACGCCACACTTACTTCTCAGCGTTCTCATTTCCAGTGCATTCACTAGACTTTGATGATTCTTTCTGTGTTGAAAACGTAAATCTTCGAATACTTGACTGTTCAACAACCATTGTAATCCAAAGTTGTGACGCAAGCCTCACTTAATAAATTGTCAAAATGTAAGTTATCCCGAACTCTCGATTTCAGACAATGCGTAATTGCTTGTTAGTAAGCCGATATGGCCAGACTAACTTAGTTTGTAAAATGGCGCGTTATCCGCCATTAATTTTGCGTTTATGGAACTTGGAGTTATCCTCGCTTCGAATATTTGGGGGAGATTAGGTCTTTTGTTTTTCGTCGTTATTAGGGTTCCGTACCCAAAGGGTAAAACGGGACCCTGTTACTAAGACTCCGCTGTCCGTCCGTCTGTCTGTCTGTGACAGACTCACCAGGCTGTATCTCATGAACCGTGATAATTAGACAGCTGAATTTTTCACAAATGATGTATTTCTATTGCCGCTATAACAACAAATACTAAAAACAAACGGTCGGTACGGCAGCGGTACAATATTAGTAAGCAGTAAGTGTCAACTGTCATTGGAATCGGTACAACTTCATAACTGCGCATTTTCCATCTGGAGTCGCAAACGTCCATATGCTCCGGTGTCTGCTCATCAGACTTTCTTGTTTGTCATGTCGTGGTAAAAAAAGCGAAATAATTCCTTGAAACCAAATTGGAATGCGATTATACTATCATAATTGACCCAGGTCGCCGTTCATTAAGTTTGATTAATATAAGTGATAAGGATGCGTATAATTGCGTGATTAACTGCCACAGGAAGAAGGGGGGCAGGGGAGAGGTGTTATCTGAGCAGCACAGTTAGTGATTAATACTTGAGTTACGGTCTCTGTAGGCCAGACAAGTCAATCTTCCTGCCAAGAAGAAGATAGATTTAGAGGTCCATATCAATTCTGAGGTCACTAGAAACGCTCACATACCTAGGCTGTTTTCTTTGTCTATTGACATGTATTTACCCGACTGCGCCAGTATGTATAAATAAATAAATAAATATAAATAAATAAATATTGGGGGACAATCTTACACAAATCGACCAAGTCCCAAACTAAGCAAAGCTTGTACTATGGGTACTAGACGACGACATTCATACTTATATAGATAAATACATACTTAAATACATAGAAAACATCCAAGACCCAAGAACAAATATCCGTGAAAAATGCACAAATAAATGCCCTGGCCGGGATTCGAACCCGGGACCTCTAGCTTCGGAGGCATAGTCACTACCAACTAGGCTAAACAGGCCGTCTAATATATGTATGTTTGTATGTATAATTGTTTGGCACGCTCTGAAGCCTGAACGGCTCGATGGATTTTAACTTGAGAGACGTCGTTTGGTTCGTATTTACTGCGAGAGTGACACTGGGTATATCAAAATATAAGAAATCAAAATGACGGATTTTGGGCCGCTAATTACAAATTACAAAGAAACGCAGTTGGGTTTTTTTTTTTTTAGTCTTGTTACATTTTGTCTTCGCTAATATTTTGTTCAGGACTATTGTGCATACATTCATACTAATTCGAGACATCTTAACACAACCTACACGTAACACACACACACATAACAACACACTGGCAAAATATTTTTAGACAATTTGCACGGATTTGGGTCACCAAGCTGCTTATAATGTAAACATTGCAAAACTTTAGCTCAAATTGTTTGGCTGTTGTATAACCTGTATGACCGATGAACACGTGAGTGACAGAAATAAGGCTCCGTTTGGAGCCTGTAATCAGTTGGGAACGCACTGTCTGCGCCCTTTTTGTCATGGCAACACCGGTGAGTTTAACGATTTCGGGAAGTTTTTAGTTTTGACAGATATGCGATAAAAATCATGACGAGAAGGTTTTGCCGGCAATACGCGTGCCCCTAGTTTGTTGTTTTGTAATTGTAAAACCTATTGAAAAGCGTGTTTTGTGCCAAAAGGTAGCTTAGGTACATTGTTTGTGTGTGAAAATACGATTGGAGCTTTCGGGCAGTGATTTACGTGTGATACTAAGCCGAACCTTGCGGCTTGCTTGGCAGAGTTGGCAGTCACACTTTGGTGGTTACAAATCTCAAAATTTACTGATTTTGACGATTAATTGACCTGACCACAACTTGACCATAGTGGGTTTGACGAGAAGAGCCCACATTTGATGGTAAGTCGCATTGAATTGTCGTAGTATAAGTTTTATGATCCGTGGGGTTGCTTAAACAGAACTTTTGGGTACTAAAAAATACGTAAGTATATACGGCGTCTATGACCTAGTTATTCCATGAAGGGTATACTGCTGGTACCTGCTATAACCACATATGTTACCTTTACAAAGTGTGACCTAGTGGCCAGTAGGTCGAGTCCGGCCGATTACGTAAAATAACCGCTATCTCAAACAGTATTTATTCAGCGTAGGGTTAAGGTAATAACTGTGTAGCATATGCAGGGTTGTAGTCAGATATTTTTTAATAAAATATTAAATACAACAATAATGGTAATAGTGCATTGTTATACGAAGGACATAAGCCGAAAATTGCGAACGAGATTATATCAGAATGACTAGAGGTTTCAATCTTCAAGAAAAGAGCGTACTCCCATCTTAAAGGCCGGCAACACACTTACAACCCCTCTGGTGTTGCGAGTGTCCATGGGCGGCGCTAATCGCTTACCATCAGGCGATTCGTCTGCTCGTTTGCCACCTATGTCATAAATAAATATATATATATATATCTTGGGCCTGAGTTAATCACAATGTTTCTCATCACATTTGCGAGGAAATAAATAACTCCAGCACCAATCAGAAATTACTAAATCGACAACTTCACCTCCAGTATCAGTGCATGATCGCTGGGGCGTCCTTACGAGAGCACGCATCTTCAATATTTCAACCAATCACAAAACAATATTCTTGCGGCGCGCGGCCACCTAGAATGTTCAGCTTCAATATTTCAACCAATCACAAAACAGTATTCTTGTGAAGCGCCGCCAACTAGATTATTTTAAACCAATCAGATAACACAGAAACTCATAGCTCCCGAAGGACTTATGAAAATCCGCAACTCGTGTGGGAGGTAAATCAGCTATAACTGCTCTATACGCCTGCGTGCAATAAGACTCTTTACGAGCAAGAGTGATGAAAACAATCTTACGGCCTGCCTGATGGTAAGTAGACACAGTAGCCTAAGAATCCAGAAGAATCCTAAGCGCGTTGCCGACTTTCGGATTAAGAGTCCATATAAGGTTTTGTATTAAAGTTGTAAATCAACAGTATCTTTTTTTTATCGAATCTGACGAAACTCCGTATCAAAAGTTACGCAATTACGCAGCTGCTATTGAAAACCCGATAATCAGTGATCCGCACAGTGACTGATTAAATTGAAAGCCATACGTCCCGAACTTTTTAAATTTGAACGATAAAAAGAGTTTACCGTGTATACTGCTATTAAACACAAGGGTTTTGTTAAAATTTATGAGTATTTATTCAAAGGTCCTTTGTTTTCAGGCATCATCAGCCAAGTCTCCAAAACACAAGCCTCCTGCATAACCAGTACCGTATATAAATAAAAAGACAGTGAACCAATAACACGCTAGATGTCGGTGATCCCTACCAGCGGATTTCTGCATCTCGCTGTTCGGATTTTTCTTGAAGTGTTTAAGATGAACATGTGTTTCGTGATCCATTGGCTCGATTCCACTTACACCCCAGATTCGGTTGAAAACCGTTCAACCACCACTCAAAGCGGTCACCCATCCACGTACTGACCGGAGCCTATACCACAAAACTTGACAAGCGTACAATTTGACAAAATTGTTAACTTTTTCTATGGAAAATTGTACGGTTTTGTCGAATTGGATACTTCTAAAGTTTTGTGGTACGGTACTCGGGCGCCGCTGGGTAACGAACGCTCCCATTAACTGCCATGACTCCCGTGACTGCTTCTTGCGGCCAAAAATGCGTCTAAGTCATCCCGCCATCTCCGCCTAGACCTGCACCCTCTGCGTTTACTAGCACAACTACAAATTTAAGAAAATCCGGTAGAAACGTGACATTCCACCATTTAAAAATAAACTTGAAAAGGCTAGAATCACAATCAATAAAGACTAATTGATCGTGTAAAGACCCGGGTATGTCCTAAAACTACGACCAAGACCACCGGAGGATGGGCAGCAGCATCCCTGGAGTGCGGTGGAGATACTGCGATCGCCAACCCGCATGCCGAGCGTGGCGATAATGGCATTTACCCCCCATGACATTGGGGGAGGCCTATGTCCAGCAGTGGACGTCCTTCGGCTGATATGGTGGTGGTGGTGGGATCGTGTAAAGACTTATTGATGTTGTAGGCATAATCCCTATAAATTCAATTCTCTCTCCATTAAGCTCCATAAGCACAATGACTAGTCAAACAGCCTTTAAAAAGCTTTAAAAGCTCACCATAAGTGCTCCAGTAATCCTGTTTACTTATCTAAGAACCTATTAAGACAAACAAGTTGAGTACTTGCTGTAAAACGGTTGTGGCGAGTGCGATCCGGCTAAGAGGACCAAGTTTTGCTTTGTCTAAGAGATTACTTAAATTGTGCGGTTGGGGCTCCTTAAAAGTTGAGCTGGCGGAAAAGATTAAGTGTATAAGTTCGAAATGGTATTTTTACCTAAAACGTGCAATCGAAGTAATGTTGTTACTATCTATCTATCGCAAAAAAAAGCTTTTCTTCTGTAGCACTGTAATTTTATATACAATGTATACTGTTTTGAAATTTGATACCTCAGAGATTTATTTTTCCGAACCGGTGGTAGGTAATTGACATTCATACAATATGACACACATATTATAATTATGTATGCCGGTAGAATTCTTTATTGTACACGAGTAGAACACAGCAACAATAATTGACATAATATGTACATATTGTATTTTTATGGAGGGGTGGGATCGATCTCTGATATTTCTAACCGACTTCAAAAAATGAGGAGGTTCTCAATTCGACTGGACTTTTTTTAATGTTTATTATCTCAGAACTTTCGACTGGCTGATCCGAATTTGATGATTCATTTTTTATTTGAAGTGGTAGAATATGAAGGTCCATGGAACTCCTTAAGGGCTAACAGTAAGGTTGCGATCTGTGGTAGAATTTCGAACTGTTTGTAATTCAATTGCAATGCGCTAAAGTCATTTTTATCGTTGTTTTCGATTACAAAATAACCGTAGCAAGCTTCGTTTCATGCCCCGATGCACCATAGAAACTTTACTATTTATTCCCGTGCTACGTCTTACATTCTTAAATGTTATATGGAAGGAAAAGTAGAAAATATGTCATAACCTAATTATATTCTTTGACGTGAGATTGAAGAGATACTGTTAGTATTACGTTTGCGCAGTGGTAATATCATGCACAGAAGCGGGGCAATAGTGCATTCATATCGCTTCTGCGCATCCCGCGCTGCAGTAAATAGTGTCTTAAATGACAGTTGACACTGACAGCTGACAGTTTTATCATACCGTACCGCCTCCGTAATGACAAATCAGGAAGTCGTCTCACTGTTTATTCATTATTCTACAGTGTACTGTGAGCTAATCTACACGCTGTGAGTCATCCATAAGTGCTGAGTTCCCTTATCAAATTTTACCTTTCGAGTACAATAACTGTTCTACATATAATAATACGGCCCCGCATATGTTAAATAACAAACCTTAATTGCTAAAGGTAGAGATAACGTTATTTCGAAAGTCGCGTGGCACATATATGTTTTTTGCGGCGATGGTGGCAAGCAATGACACAGCTTGTCTGACGACAAGCAGACGTAGCCTATGAACGCTTGCGATGCTTTGTCGACAGCTAGACACAAATTGCAGGTGCCTTATTCTCAGATTTACTTATATCAAGAAGGTTAAGTATTATCTTTGTAATAAGCATAATTTTGAGGGAAAATGACTGACTGTCGGGATTGTTTCGGCGTTTCTTCTCGGCAGTGGTCTGTTTTTTCAGAAACGCTAGTAGATTTTGACTTGTAAAAGTGCTGCGGCCTCTTGCAGAATAAAGTTCATTTAAATTAATTTTGTATTAAGCAGTAACGCTGCTAACGAAAATTCCAAATTTAAAATTGAAGAGAAATATTGAAATAAGTAGAAAAAATTGAAATTGAAGTAGAAGTCTAAGGCTGGGTTGCACCAAACCGTCTGTAATCGTAAGCGGTGTTCGTTAATATTTCAATGTATGGAAAGTTTGACAGGTTTCTATGCGATGACAGCTACCGGCGCCGTATTTAACGTTGATTGGTCTGTGATCGTAGGTCGGTGCAACCCAGCCTTAGCCTTCTATGGTAGTATGTCGCTGTACGCCTCTCAGAGGCTAGAGCGACTGGCCGCGTATGCCAGATGTCGCAGGTTCAAATCCTGCTCGGAGCATGAAATTTTTGTTTTGTTCCCTTTAATTTAAAATTTGGAAAGTTCATTTATTTATTTCAACACAGCGCATCCTCGGGAGCTCTGCCGACCTTACTCTCCACCAGAAGCAAGTAGAGATCGATAATATGTGCACGGAGAAAGTAATCACCAGACAAAAGTATTTGTGGCAAAACGCCAATTAACTAGCGATTTTCTTCCCATATTAAATTTGTCGATAAATGTTTCAAATACTTATTTTGAAGTGACACTTCATAGCAGATTAAGTTCACTTTATAAAATAGAAACTACTGATCACTACTCGTAGATGACGAGTATACCTATATAATAATAATGACAGTCATTTAAGTACGGCTCTTGTACAGCTCCTGGAGGATCAGGAGAAATGCCGAGATCGAAGAATTGGTGGCCGAACCGAATATCATCGGCGAAACAAAAGCGCACAGACTTCGCTGGTTCGGCCACTTACTGAGATTGGGAGAGGATCCCAAGCCGCGCCGTCAAGAAAGCATACTTGGGGCGACTGAGTGGGCGCCGCCCGGTTGGTCCACCCAGGTATCGCTGGGAAGACAGTGTGGAGGCGGATCTGCGGCAGCTTCGGGTCGAAGACTGGCAGGAGGCTGCGCAGGATCGGGAAAAGTGGCGTGCTCTCGTTTCGGAGGCCAAGATCCTCTTTGGGTCGTTGCGCCGATAAAGTTAGTAAGTAAGTCATTTAAGTAACTCACTAGAATACTTTTTAGGGATTATAAAAGGAAATAAACATCAACACCAATTTTAAAAACAAAAAAAAATATTATTAACGCGTTTCTTACACATAACTTCTTTTAATGCTATTCAATCGATTTCCATTCATAGTTAACTGAAACCATAATAGAATCGGACCCGGATATATCCTAAAACTACGACCAAGACTTCCGGGGGCAGCAGCATCCCTGGAGTGCGGTGGAGATACTGCGATCGCCAACCCGCAAGCCAAGCGTGGCGATTATGGAACTGTGGCTCTCTTTGGGGGAGGCCTATTTCCAGCAGTGGATGTCCTTCAGCTGACATACAATATCGTTGGGAAGTCCCTAGGACAACTTTATTCGTGCCACAAAAACTTCTATGTCTGGTTATCATATATCTGTAAACGCTACCTTATCATTGGCTAAGCTCAGGCTTAGGTATGCCCCTTGCCGGCTGGACACAGTACGAGTGACATTAGAGCACATCAATGCATGTGAATTAATCCGTTGGTATTCATCATCATGATCATCCTTGCGTTATCCTAGTACAGTTTTTAGGGAGACGATTGTCATCTGACCTTGCCACACCGAATGAATTTTACCGTACTAAAGCTTTAAAACGCACAGAGCGCGGCGAAGCCTCATTGCAGTGCGGGGGCGATTTGCGGTAAAGCGAATGCGTTCCGAGGCACGTAGTACCAAGAAACCGCGCGGCAGAGCGGAGGCGGCGTGTACTATGAAGTAATCGACGGTCGACAGTTTCGAAAAGATCAAAAATGCAAAGCCGCATCCGCTCGAAACGCGCTACGCCCGCTCTATGCGTTCCGAGCGTCCTAATCTTTCTCTTTTAGCTTCTTCTTCACTCTGAGGCCATCCCGGACGAGCCCCCAAATAAAGGATGACTCGCAGTAGGCCGTTCCGTGTCCGGGCCGGCCCGTTATCTTCTAGAGGAATACGCCGGCCGTTGCGTTTGTTGTCATAGAAAACGGGCCGGCCCTGACACTGAACGGTCTACTGTGAATCATTCTTTAGATGTAGGTACATACTCGTAGTTTTGAAGAAGAGGAACAAAAAATATTTATTTATGACAAACACAGATAATACATACAAGCCAACAAGCAGGCAAGCAGGTAACTTCTTGATATATAATTAATTTTTAAAATTAAACTCGAAGCAAACCCATCGCTTTGAATCGCAAACCGCCGTGTTGCTGAACTATCTCTATCTCACTCTACGTGCGTAAATAATACAAATAATTATTTATGAAACCGTTATCGATCAGTCGAGTCACAGTCTGTCACATCAGATATATGAATCGGAGTTTAGTCAAGTGAGTGGGCACTTCCACTCGCATAAAAGTGACTTAACGGCCATTCCTTGCACGTAAACTTTTCACTGCCGCTATATAACGCTTATAAGCGCTTTACACCCCCGTTATTACACCAAAAAGCGCATAACGACCGCATAACGCCAACACTGACATTAACATTCGTCGATAAAGTGACCCGAAATGGCAACTTAGGGGATTTTCAAACGATATCTTGCCATATTCATTTTAAAGTGTACATTTCATTGAAATAATAAAAGACAACCGTTTTATTTGTCTCTCTATGCCTTTCGCATAAACAGTATTTGAGTAATAGTCAAATCAGCAACTTTTTACGAAACACCAAAAAAGTATTACGTAAAAAAAAATAGTATGAATTTTGTGGGGAAACGTGCCGAATGACGTCACAATTTTCTATAATAAATATTAGGGGACTATTTTTACACAAATCGAACTAGTCCCATGGTAAGCTCAATAAAGCTTATGTTATGGGTACTAGACGACGATATATTTAATAGATATATACTTAAATACATTACAATTATCATTGTCAATTTATTTAATTGTATAATTCATGTGTTGACTTGTAAAAGTGCCCTTGTGGCCTATTTGCAGAATAAAATTTTTGATTTTTTTTTTTGATTTTTGATGGAAAACATCCGAGTCTCAGGAACAAATGTCTCTGGTCACCACAGAAACAAATGCGCTTACCGGGATTCGAACCCGGGACCTCTAGCTTCGGAGGCAGTGACACTACCAAACTAGGCTAAACAGGCCGACGATGTATGCTCAAATTGTGTCCTTTTTTAATGTTTACGGATTTAAAAATCTCTCAAATGGCATACCTAAATAAGCTGAAGTTTATTAAATATAATGAAACGGGTCACTCACGTCTTAAAGGTCGAATATCGCTCGATATGTTTCAGACCGGTTCGCGGTCCTTAATAATGAGCACCTATCGCGGCGGCGGTTTTCTTAGCACACATAGCATAGGTATTAGCATAGGTGCTCACGGGAGTTTTCTATATAAAGCTGAAGTTTGTTTTTTTTTCGACTATTTCCGTATAATGTTTATAGGTAACGTAAAAAAATTAAGGTTTGGTTATGGTTATGGTTATGGTTATGGACTCCTTTTTCCGCACTTAGTCCGTGAAGGTCGGACCATTGTGCGTAGCGTGAACGCCGGCTAGGAATCTAGCCAGCCTAACTCCGCCCAGAAGCGCAGGATCCTCCTGGTGTCACCACAGGCTTCGCGGAGTGACCTCGGTGCGTTGAGGATTTGAGTCCGTTGTGTAGCTACACCTTCGCATTCCAGGATGACGTGGGGAGCTGTTTCATCGGCCGACAGGCATCCCCTGCATAGGGGGCTGTCGGTCGTACCTAGAACATATAAATGTTTGTTGAGTGAGCAATGTCCAGTGATGGTGCCTACGATTATACGTAATGACGCTCTGTTAAGAGAGAGCAGACGCCTGGTAAATCGTGCCTCCGGGTGTGGCACTACTTCCCGGGATTGTCTACATGTACTGGTATTTGTCCATTGATCAGCGTGTTGTTCAGATGTTCTGCGACGTAACCATGATCTTAGCTGGTTAAAGGGTAGCGGGAGTATTGGACTAGGGCCAAACGCCGGCCGGCTAGAACCTCTCCTGGCCAGCTCGTCAGCTACGTCGTTACCTAGAGAGCCACTGTGCCCTTTTATCCATTGCAAGGTGACAGTGTTTGTTTTCCCTATCACCTCCAAGGCTTGGTGGCACTCTAGGATGAGCCCAGACTGGATGAGGTTGCTATCTAGGGCTTGTAATACTGCAGCGCTGTCGGACACTATGCGTATCTTTTGATCTTTGATACTCCGCTTTGCTACTGCCTTGGCAGCCTGTGTAATGGCGATGCACTCACATTGGTAAATTGAACTATGTTCGCCTAAGGCTATTGATATATTAATGTTTATCTCGGGTGAGTACACTCCTGCGCCCGATCCTGTCTTTCTTTTAGAGCCATCGGTGTAAATGCGCAGTTCCTGTGTTCCGGACCGATCGTTTTTTTCTTCAACTAGCTGTACAACAAAACATAGCTTTTGTTGAAGATATGTTGTTTGGGTACCTTATCATTAGGAGCGGCTATCATTGGTTGGTAGGTGACAGCTTCCTTAAGAATTTCGGTATGGGTCCCGTTTGTTACACCCCAGAGGTTAAGTGACTTTAGCCTGATGGCCGCCGAGGCTGCCTCCTGCTGGATAAACAGATCAAGAGGCGGCAGTCCCAGGAGTACCTCCAGTGCTGCTGTGGGTGTAGTTTTCATGCAGCCAGTCACCGCTGTACAAGCTAGTCTTTGGAACTGCTGCAGTTTATTTTTGGTCGTGGTTAGTCTAGTTCTTTGCCACCAGACCACCGCGCCATAGGTGATTATGGGTCGTATCACTGCAGTGTAAAGCCACATGGTGATTTTGGGGTGTAGGCCCCAGGTTCTCCCAAGTAGCCTTTTACACTGCCAAAATATGACACAGGCCTTTTCCAGTTTGTTGCTTAGATGTTTGTTCCATAGCAGTTTGTCGTCCAAGGTTACACCTAGGTATTTTACCTCTTTTGTAAGAGCTAGTGTAGTGCCTTGAAGTTTTGGTAAGCTAAGGTTGTCTAGGGTGCGCTTCTTTGTGAACAGTACTAATTCGGTTTTTGATGGGTTCACTGACAATCCATGTTCAGAACACCATCGTTCGACGATTTTGAGTGCCCCTTGCATAAGCTCGCATAGGACCTTCTCAAACTTTCCTCTTACGAGGATTGTTACATCGTCTGCATAGCCAACAGTGTAGAAACCAGCCTCGTTGAGGGATCTGATAAGGTCATCCACTACGAGGTTCCATAGGAGTGGTGAAATGACGCCTCCTTGTGGGCAGCCTCTGGAGACAATGGCTCGTGTGGTCCCATTCACTGTCACTTGCACTGCCCTGTTCCTCAGCATGCAGTCGATCCACCCAGCTGTGGTCCGATCCGCGCCGTGGTTGAGCAGCGCATGGCTAATGCTGTTAAATTGCGTCTTGTCAAAAGCCCCTTCAATTAAGGTTTATGAAATACCCTTTTATGAATGAATGAATGAATGAAACATTTTATTTCAGACTCAATTCCATATCTGTTAGTAACAATTCTCTTAACCTAGTGATAATAAATTACACATATTACATAATTTCGGGTCAATAGAATAGAATAAAATAAATTTAAAATGTAATTAAATTAAATTAAAATTAAAATAAAATTCACATATCAATACCTACATTAAAACAAACTACATAAATAAAGCAAAGCAGTTATTTTAAAAAGACATGCAGGCTCAAGAGCTGTTTTATGAGGGGACAGTCTAGCCTGTTTGCCAATGCGACTTCTACCTTAGGATTTTTTTTTGTTTTTCTCACCTAGTTTGTCTCTTGCACCTACCTTCGCTATTTTCTGTTTGGCTCCTTGGTTGACTGGTAGAGAATGCCTTGAGGCATTAAGTCCGCCATTTGTACCGATTTATTTGTGCAATAAAGTTTAAATAAATAAATAATAAATAATAATGCGTAAATTATGTCGGCGGCTGGATATGGTATATTTCCCTAAATCAGTCTTTAATCGCAAGATGATAACCTAACGCTCGTTTGAACAGTGACGCTATTACACCGCAGATCGTCATCATATCATCACCCTATCAGCCGCAAGACGTCCACATATGCATCACCAAAGAGTGCGAAAATGTTTGGACTTGCACCATCGACATCGAGGGGACTCCCGTGACCTTTACCAGGTAATCAGTCCACCTGAGGGTCTACCCACGCTGCGACTCCCGGAATGAGGTCGCGAAAAATTTCCGCCCTGCAGATCATCATCATCCTCCTAGCGTTACTCCCAGTACAGTTGCATCCTGAAGAATGCCTGGGGTCGGCTACCTAATCCCAAGAATTGGCGTAGGCACTAGTTTTTACGGAAGCCACTGCCATCTGACCTTCCAACCCGAGGGGGAAACCGACCTTATTGGGAATAATAGGCTTGTCAAGTGAGTGGGCAACTTTACTGTTACGAGGGCTGCCTTTTAAGTTCTGTCGTTTGCAAACCTCCCGTGCGTAGAAGTTCTCAAGCCGCCCGGAGGCCTCTAACTTGGCTTAACGACTGCTATCAAAGACAGCAACCGAGATCAACGGCTTAACGTGCCTTCCAAAGCACGAGAGCGCTCAGTTAGTAACCACTCAAAGCGGTCACCCATCCAAGGACTGACCTCGCCCGACATTGCTTAACCTCGCATACCGCACGCAGTACGCGGGTGCCACTGGGCCACGAGCACTCCAGATCATCCAACCCAAATAGCAAATTAGACCTTAGTGAGGTTTTGACCTCTGCCTTCCTCTGTCCCTCCTTTATTACCTCCTCTATACAATTTCCCACTAATAATTTCCGATTGGTCAGGCCCAAACACGCGATTGGTTTCTAGATTATCACGCAAGAACCTTAATCACCAACTAAATATATCTACAGGGCTAGTACAGTTGGCTGGTAAATTTTTATATGTTCTCTTATTATTGCCTTTTGCTGTCCTCTACTAGGGTAGAGAATCCATTATTAACCGACTTCAATAGAAGGAAGGAGGTCCTCAGTTTGTCTGCACATACCGATACCTTTAGACTCAAAGGACGTAAACGCCAAAACGCCACTTTACAGGAGAAGCAAAAAACTAAAAAAAAATTGGAAAATAATTCATAACTTTTTCATTTTAAGACTTACAAAGTTGAGTTTTGGCTCAAAATCTTAGATTTGGAAGATAAACATAGTGGTTTTATAATATTTAGGATAAACCAATAAATAAAGAAAATAGGATCGTTATACGCCCCAAAAAAATAAAAAAATATATTTATACGACCCCAAAATTCGTAGAGTCTGTAAAATTGTTAGGGTGTAAAGGTCACGAAAAGCGTTTTTTTGTCAAAATGGGGTGTATGTTACAGTCGCCAGAAAGGTATTTAGCTAATTCGCAGTGTATGTAAAATTGTTAAGGTGTAAAGGTCAAGAAAACCGTTTTATTTGTAAAAATGGGGTGTATATTACAGCTGCCAGAAAGGTATAATAGCTAATTTTTAAAATGCACATCAATTCTCAATTGTAAGTTTTGTATCATCGTCATGCCTTCGTCATTATTGATGAATGGCTAAAAAATTTTTTACATAGATATGTAAAAAGGGGATTTTACAAAGATTTGTATAATCCCCTTTTTAAAAACTTTGGCAATCATTATCTCAAATTGTCGCCTATATAACTAAGGTACAAAAGTGTTATTGGAAAAGGAAAACCCAGAAAACTCAATAAACAAGGTTTTCAACGTAGGTACTATGAAGGAACCAAAAAATAACAAATTAAATAATAAATCATCTCGGAATCTTTATTAATCATTATGATTATGACATTAGTAATCATACGTTGCATACAAACAACATAATCATTATCAGGAAGGATATATAATATATATATAATAAACTGAATTGGTTATTAAATTACTAACAAAAACGTTAAAAATAATCAATTAAAAGTAACAGTTGAAGACAAGTCCCTAATCATTCAATTCTTCGACTTCTTCGTAATCGCTATGAAGAAAATAGTCACAAACCATGTCTTCATAAGGAATTCGAAGATACTCATTCAAAGCCTTTTGAGGTCTTTATATTTGGCCTTTGATATGGGCAATCTGACATTACAGGCAGGCGTTATTATAGGACCTGGATTATCTTGTCTGGTGTCATCAACAGTATCTTGAGTATTATTTGCCTTTGATTTCCACTTTCCCTTATCCTTGCATTTTTTACCCTTGGATTTTTGTAGTCTTTTCCCTTTTCCTGTAATATTTTTGGTTCTCAGATCCCCTGATGCAATATCAGTCGAATTTCCTCGGCTTCTTCAAACATTGAATATTTAAGTCTAATTTGTTCAGGATACTTTTTTTTAAATGTGGCTATTTTAAACTATGAAATCCGCTCTTTTTTGAAACTGAGGAGGGTGTTAATGATGTTTCAGTAAGCACCTCAAAATCAAGAAAGTCTGTACGATTGAGAACTTCTACTCGGTAGGGTCGTGGGTTCTTCCGGGCGGACTGGAAATATGTAGGCCATTGAGACGGGCTCCATACATAGAAAGAGACGTAATAAGACTTATTAGTTTTTTTACTTCTCTTTCTATGACTGCATGAACAGAATCCACCGGCATGTAAGTATGGCCCGGCAACAAAAAACCTTATTTGTATATATAACTTCCAAATTATTCGACGTCTTCAAAAACCAAAGTGCTGCTAATACTGTTTTGTTTTTATTTTGGCCGCTGCAATAATCGCAGTATGTAAAGGGAGGTTTTTTATTCCTCTACTGTCTATTTCTTTTAGGAAATTGCTACTTACTTATTAAAATATTAATAAGCAAGTAGCAATTTCGTTACTACCTCGCTGACCGTCGTTTTCACCCCTGGTAAAGCAAAATACATCCTGTGTCCCACTCTCATACAATGTAAAGTTATAGTTAAACTGCATATTTACGCCAATAATAGAGGAGCATACTTTCTCCATATGGGATTTTTAACACTTTCTTTAAATCGAAAGATGTCTTAGTGGTATCGTTCGCTAATAATACTCGTATTTTGTTAGGATTTAAACCTCCGATTTGTTGCATTTTTTCTTCCAATTGTGCTTGATGTTTTTCATTCTTGGCTGGTTCTTTGTTGCTTTCCGTGGATGTTTACTATACTTAAACCCAAAATTTCAGTTCAATCGGTTGAAGATAATTTTGCTTCAAAATTGAGTTGCAAGATGCCATCCGAACAAACATCCGAACATACATTGCTAGTTAAATAAAAGCTTGTAAAATAATGGTCACTGCCGCATAAATAGTAGGTATGTTGCAGTTTGTAAGCGTCATGGACCTTAAAAAACTCGAACGTAAAAACACCGAGTTTTTGTTTTGTGGGGGCGTGTAAGTCAAAGTCTAACGTTATTGTGGGGCGTATAAACCACAATCCTACGTAATTGTGTGGTGTATCAACCTTAAAGTAATCAGTAAAACTATTAGACTGATACACCCTGAAACTTATGATTGCGTTGGAAAATATAATATAATGCTGTCACGCTAGCATGTAAATTGGTACCACATTAAAATATATCATTTATTTGTATGGACTTGTTTTTTTATAAAAAAGTGCAGATATTAACGAGTTTTTTGGCGTATTATTAACAGTGAAAAATCTAAATATAAATGGTTAAAAATTTTAAGGCATCCAGTTTATTATTATTATTGTCCTTCTCTATTTTTACACAATTTAAACACCAAATACACCAGTAGTGATTAGCAGATAAAATCCCATGTTGCTTCTTCGCTTGTTTACCAAAAACGGAAAGCCGGCCGGTGCGTGACATTGAAGTTGGGTGCTATCGCGCTTTCTTGCTTGCACATAATCGGCAGTATTCGTGGACGTGAAAGAGATAACTATCAAAAACTAGTTCAGGTTTCTAAGAGCCTTTGCTGGCGGGAGAGTCATATTTCGATCGGCAAACAAAAAAATCGCTTAAAGCACACGAATACATACATAAATTAATGTCGGTCGTAAAACTCATCAAAAAAGACAACTATGGTAAAATAACGACCAGTGTATGAGGTACACTTGTTTCCCAGAGAGAATCAAAGTTGGGTCGTATGAGTCCTCTTCAATTTTAAAGCGGAATAATAGGGGCGTATGCAATATTTTTAGTCTACGAGTGACAATACGACCTGAATTTAGCAATATGAATGTAAGGCTGTATGAGCCAACTTTATTTTTATACGAGAATAATAAGGGTGTATACCCAAGTTTTGGATTACGACTGCGGATACGACCTTTAGGTTATTTACTCGTTGTGTATATTACCTAAATGAAGAATAAAATGAAAAATCATGTCAATTACGCCCCACCTTTATGCAAAATGTTCAAATACAACGTGGGTCGTATTTGCCTTAAATTTGCGAATATCGCAGCTTTAACTACACAGATCGATAGAGAAAAAAAAACTGAACAAAGCTGCATCAAAAAGTCATTTTAGCCAAAATGGCGTTTACGCCCTTTGAGTCTAAAGGTATCGAATTACTTGCTTTTTTATTTATTTTTATGAATGAATGAATGAATATTATTTGTTTGTGAGCTCATCGATCAGCCCGTTCATGTACATGTTGAAGAGCAGAGGCGATGAACCCCCCTTCCTCACCTCGCACTCCAACCTGTACACATCAGAAAGTTGCCCTGACCATCTCACAAAGTTCGTCTGGTTATCGTACCAGTACCTAAAGTGGAGACTACGTAGATCAGAAGGCATAAGTTAGTCTCGTTGTGTTTATTAATTTATTTTATTTTAAATTTAAATAATTTAAATTTGGTTCCATATAAATTTGGTAAAGGTCTGATAATGGGATTTAGGAGGAATCGAGGGAACTCCTCGAATTCGATAGGCACACATATGCCGATTTCGGTACTTTCCGTAGGTAACCAAGCATTCGCTCTTTGAATCCACAAATTTTGCGAAACAAAACTATTGATGATGACCACAGTTGTCATATGGAACTCGTCAATGATGTAGGCACTTCACAGATTCCGTTGAAATTTGGTTGACGTAGCAAATGCTCTTAAAAATACACATTTTGAAGTGGAACTTATGATGAGGAACTGAAGGTCAGTATGGGTTATCGGAGGAATCGATGGAAACTCCTCAAATATCATCGGCCCATATAAAGTGACTTGGTTGGGATCTGTAGTAACCACCTCATTTGCTATCGGAAAGCAGTACAGGTGGTGAAGTGGGAATATTAAAAATTGTAATGTGTGTGGCATAGCGAAGAACGAAATTGGAGTCGTTGTTTTTTGGGTATATTTGAGGGTGCCATTCGAATCAGTTATTAGAGAAGATCACATTTTTGTATGGGACCAACTAGAACTAGACACTCTAAGAGCTGTAGTTAAGCCTCGGGACACATTTTTTTTAAGGTTCCCGAAAACTGTCTCGATTAAAAAAGTCTTCTGGGTGAGCTCGCGTCATCGTCGGCCTCATCTTTGCCCCCTGGCTAGATGCTGGCCAAGAGCAATCCCATTTTTAATAAAAAAAAAAAAAAAAGTCTATAAAATAATCAAACTTGCTCACTAAACCGGTTGAGAAATGCGACTTCTACGAGTACAGGAGAGCATCGGGAAATCCATCGGCTGGACATGCGAAAGCTTTTTGCTGAAGCTGAAGCGGAGACCTCGTTTCACTAGGTCAGTCAGAGCAACACGAAAGAAAAAAACCGGCCAAGTGCGAGTCGGACTCGTACCAGGGTTCCGTACCAGAAAAAAACGCCAACAACTACTCTGTTGTATGGGAGCCCCCCTTAATTATTATTATTATTTTGATTTTAGTATTTGTTGTTGTAGCCACAATAAAAATACATAATCTGTGCAAATTTCAACTGTACAGCTATTACGGTTCCTGAGATCTAGCTCGGCGAGTGGTAGCCATGAATAAGGGCTAAAATATCGCGTTTTTTGTATGGGAGCCCCCATTAATTATTATTCATTTTTTATTTTTAATATTTGTTGTTATAGCAGCAACAGAAATACACAATCTGTGAAAATTTCAACTGTCTAGCTATTACGGTTCTTGAGATACAGCCTGGTGTCAGACGGACGGACGGACGGACGGACGGACAGCGAAGTTTTAGTAATAAGGTCCCGTTTTTACCCTTTGGGTACGGAACCCTAAAAACCGGCCATGTGCAAGTCGGACTCACGCACCGAGGGTTCCGTTAAAATATTTTTATTATATCTTCGAATCTGTTCTTCGAATCTGTTGACCCTTTCCATCAAAGCAGAGCCTCTTTCATTAGGAATATAATAATGCAGTTGTCTCAATCGTGAGATGCTGAGCCGCACGTACACACACACACACACACGCACATACACACAAACACACACACACACACACACACACACACACACACACACACACACACACACACACACACACATACACACACGCGCACGCACGCACACACTGCGCGGTTTTTACGCCAACACTAACCTCGCGCCACACTTAAATTCTTAATGATCGTCTATTACTTAGCTTACTCTTTTCCAAATGTATGCTTACCTATTAACTTAAACTACTGAATATCATTTAACTAATACTTTAATATTTGTTTTCATGTCAGAATACGTCTGCCCGTAATGTTTGGTTTCTTTTTGTAATTGTTGAGCAAATAAAATGTAAATCCGTAATTGGCCAATGGCAAAGTAAGATGAAACCATTTGTACAATCGCTGTAACTTGTGCTGTGGATTTTGTATCGTTAAATAAATATGATGTAACTGAAAATTTACAGTTTTCGCAATTTTTCCTTTGTCTGTGCTATAAGACGTTGCTTTGTACCAAATTTCAAGATTCTGAGTTTACAGGAAGTACCCTGTAGGTTTTGATTCCCTTGCGAGTGTCGAAAATTTGCGGCATAAACGGCTGTATCTTTTGATTGCTTTGGCTTAGTTGTTTTTTTTTTTACAGCTCGAATGGACAGTAGAACTGAGTATTTGATATAAATTCCAGCTTGAGACCTCCGCGCGTTCCTGAGAAAAAGGGTCTTGACAGACAGACAGACGGACGGACAACAAAGTGATCCTATAAAGGTTCCGTTTTTCCTTTCGAGGTAAATATTATTCAAGGCTGTGACAAGTAATGTTCATTCAAATAATTTTTAAAAACCGAAAGTGATTTCGCACGTCTTACATGCCGCGGCAAAGCATTCCACAGTCGAACGGTCCGAAAGGTGAAAGAATTATTATAAAATTTATATTACTTAAATTAATTAAGTATTTTTTTTATTTTTTATTGTTTTTTTATATTTGTTACACTCATTAATTTAAGTACTCAGCTTTATAGTATTGCGTTAAACTAATATTAATTTCAAAGTTATACAAATAATGTTACAGTTTTGATTTTATTATTATTATTATTTTTCATATGAATTGATGTGAATGTTTTTTCTTTCTTGTTCTATTTTATTTCTGGCCCCTCGGCGGGTAAAGGCCTTTACCCCTTGACAGGTCCAAAAAACTTCCGCTTATTCCATTTAAATAAGGGTGAAAAAAAATTTATACCACGTCGGTGGCAAACAAGTGTACGTCCCGTATGATGGTAAGCGGTCACCGCAGCCTATGGACCCCTGCAACCCTTTAAATTTTATTTTTTGTATTCACATATATTTATTTACCGTTAACTGTCCATAGTTGTCCTACAATTTCTTATTTATGGAAACTTCAGAATACTATTAACATTTTAAATTTGCTATTGGACTCTAAAAATACATATTCGATTATTTGTAGTCTTATATCTTTATAATTTGATGGTTTTCTATCCGTATAGCTACAATATGATATAAATTGTACCTCCCTGAGTACATTTGATCCTCCCTCGCATCTGCCAACCTCAGAAGGTGCCAAAATAAATCTAAATATATAAAAGAAGAAACTGACTGACTGACTGACTGACTGACTGACTGACTGACTGACTGACTGACTGACTGACTGACATATCAACGCACAGCCCAAACCGCTGGTCCTAGAGATTCCAAATTTGGCACGTAGGTTCCTTATAGGGTCTAGGGGTGCACTAAGAAAGGCTTTTTCAAAATTCAACCCCTAAGGGGGTGAAATGGGGCTCCGAAGTTTGTATGGCGAAACAAGATTGGCTGGACTATTTTATTCGAAACTTCACAAAAGTATTTCTAACGATAAATGAGTAAACACGTGTTTCAGGTTTTCTGAAAAATCAACCCCTAAAAGGGGGAAATGTGGTGACAAATTCTGAAAATCGACATGGGTATTGTTTTTATGGTTTATCGGGTCGCTAATAACGAAAACAACAATGAATCTTAAATCCTACGTGGAGGACGTGAAATACCATCCCTCCTGTTGGGGTGCGAGGGGGATGAAATGTCTAAATATTAATATGGGTGTCGTTTTTATGGTTTTTTGGGACGTTAATTACGAAAATGGCATCAATTTTGAAGTTTAATATTGTGGACATGATAAATTTTGAAAGTTTGTGCCAAATTGCAAGAAATAACTGACTGGCTGAGTTAGTGACATATCAACGCACAGCCCAAACTGCTGGTTCTAGAGATTCAGAATTGAGTATGTAGGTTCCATAATTTATAAGGTCTAGAGGTGCATTAAGAAAGGATTTTTCAAAATTCAACCCCGGGTGTGGGGGTGAAACGGGGGTCCGAAGTTTGTATGGGGAATCAAGATTAGTTGGACTATTTTATTCGAAATTTCACAGGAGTATTTCTAACGATAAATGAGTAAATATGTGTTTCAGGTTTTTTGAGAAATCAACCCCTAACAGGGCGAAAAGTGGTGACAATTCTGAAAATCGATATGGGTATTGTTTCTATGGTTTATTGGGTCGCTGATTACGAAAACAAAAATGATTTTAAAATCCCACGTAGAGGACGTAAAATACCATCCCCTCTGTTAGGGTGCGAGGGGGTTGGAATGTCTAAATATTAATATGGGTGTCGTTTTTATGGTTTTTTGGGTCGTTAATTTCGAAAATGGCATTGATTTTGAAAGTTAATACTGCAGACATGAAAATTTTTAAGAGTTTGTGCGAAATTGCAAAAAGAAACTGACTGACTGAGTGAGTGACATCAACGCACAGCCCAAACTGCTGATTCGAGAGATATCAAATTTGGCATGTAGGTTCCTTATAAGGTCTAAAGGCGCATGAAGTGCCGTGAATTCCCTATGAATATACGACCTTTCTTGAATCAATGTATAGTAAGTGGTTTTATTAATCAGTGCCGTCCGATACGATTTCGACAAAAATCGATATTTAGGCGTCCGAGAGGACTCTTAATACGACTCCTAGGTAAATATTGCAAAAACTGGCGGCCATATTGCTTTTCTTCATTTTCGTCCCGATTTCGTTCAAAATAGAAATCTGAGCGTCCGAGATGTCTCTTAATACGAATCCGAGGCAAAATATGGAAAAAGTCGCAGCCATATTGATTTTCTTCATTTTCTTCCCAATTTCGTTCAAAATCGATATCTGAGCGTCCGAGAGGTCCCCGAATACGAATCCAAGGTAAAATTTGGAAAAAGTGGCGGCCATATTGCTTTTCGTCATTTTCGTCTCGATTTCATTCAAAATCGATATCTGAGCGTCCGAGAGGTCCCCCTAATACAACACTGAGGTAAAATTTGAAAAAAGTGGCGGCCATATTGATTTTCTTCATTTCCGTCCCGATTTCGTTTAAAATAGAAATCTGAGCGTCCGAGATGTCTCTTAATACGAATCCGAGGTAAAATATGGAAAAATTCGCAGCCATATTGATTTTCTTCAATTCCGTCTCGATTTCGTTCAAAATCGATATCTGAGCGTCCGAGAGAATTCTTAATACGAATCCGAGGTAAAATTTGGAAAAACTGGCGGCCATATTGCCTTTCGTCATTTTCGTCCCGATTTCGTTCAAAATCGATATCAGAGCGTCCAAGAGGTCCCCCTAATACGACACCGAGGTAAAATTTGAAAAAGTGGCGGCCATATTGATTTTCTTCATTTCCGTCCCGATTTCGTTTAAAATAGAAATCTGAGCGTCCGAGCTGTCTCTTAATACGAATCCGAGGTAAAATGTGGAAAAAGTCGCAGCCATATTGATTTTCTTCATCTTCTTCCCAATTTCGTTAAAAACCGATATCTGAGCGTCCGAGAGGTCTCTTAATACGAATTCGAGGTAAAATTTGGAAAAAGTCGTAGCCATATTGATTTTCTTCATTTTCTTCCCGATTTCATTCAAAATCGATATCTGAGCGTCCGAGAGGTCCCCAAATACGAATACGAGGTAAAATTTGAAAAAGTGGCGGCCATATTGATTTTCTTCATTTCCGTCCCGATTTCATTGAAAATAGAAATCTGAGCATCCGAGATGTCTCTTAATACGTATCCGAGGTAAAATTTGGAAAAAGTCGCAGCCATATTGATTTTCTTCATCTTCTTCCCAATTTCGTTCAAAATCGATATCTGAGTGTCCGAGAGGTCCCCAAATACGAATCCGAGGTAAAATTTGGAAAAAGTGGCGGCCATATTGAGTTTCTTCAAAGCCGTCTCGATTTCGTTCAAAATCGATATGTGAGCATCCGAGAGAATTCTTAATACGAATCCGAGGTAAAATTTGGATAAACTGGCGGCCCTATTGCTTTTCATCATTTTCGTCCCTATTGCGTTCAAAATCGATATCTGAGTATCCGAGAGGTCTCTTAATACGAATCCGATGTAAAATTTGTGAAAGAGGCGGCCACATAGATTTTCCTTTTTCCGCCCCGATTTCGTTCAAAATCGATATCTAAGCTTCCGAGAGGTCTCTTAATACGAATCCGAGGTAAAATTAGGCACTCCATACATGCCAGGGATTGTAAAAAAAGGATTGGCTTTTAAAAACGACATAGAGGTTTCTATATTTTTTTCCATTTAAATAAACCTTTAGATTAGTTATACATACAAGCACCCCGGCCCATACAAATAATTAACAAATATTTATTCTATCATCAATAGTTTTCTTAGCGCACGCGATGTAAAGAATATTTTAGTTACTTTTTTTTTACAACATTACATTATTGGAGTTTTAGTAAGAGTCCTTATTTTTTGAAAATATAATACAGCCCATGTCAATGTCACCCAAGAATAGTGTAGCTATTCAATGCAAACTTACAATCAAATCTTTCCTTTTTATAATATTAGTATAGATTAGCTGTTTAAGTCGTAAAAATTGGGTCCCCTCACTGTATATAATTTCCAAACTTTGAAGTTTAAGATTCTGAAAAACATTGAGATGGTGCATATTAAGTAAATACTTTCAGCGACTTTTGGTTTCAACAAGAGATGTTTACCATTTTTTGAGATATCGTTGAAAAATAGTTTTGCCCAAACAAAAGGACTCAAGTGCCGTGAGTTTCCTAGAGTGGTTTAAATGTGGACTAGCAGGTGTTGGCACGGAACCCTTCTTTGTGCGTAATCCGACACTTGGCCGGTTTTAATTTAATATTATGGACATGAAAATTTTTGATAGTTTGTGCCAAATTGCAATTCTATCGTTCCAGTAGTTTTAAAGCAAATCGGTTGTAACAGACGGACTGACGGACAGCCACACGTGAATAAGGAATAAGGGTATCTTTTTGCTTTTGAGGTACGGAACGAGCCCTGCGTATCCTAATTGAGTTTTGGGTATGATTTAATAGCTTTAGAGGGGTTAGTCAGGACTAACTATGATTCATTAACAGATGAACAAAAGTCAGTATAAGTACGACCAAATAGTAAGGAGTGGGAAAGGAAGTGAGGCCAAATTTTTTTTTGGACGCTCAAACGGAAACTGGCATAATCTACCAATTTAATTTAAATTTAGGAAAAATAAGGGTTACACTAGATATTGAATTAGCCGTATTTCTGTACTTCAGAGGACCAGAGTTTATGACTGCTGCTTGGTCGTTACCAGACCTTCTATTGGTGTTACTGTAGTACACAGATACTTTTACTAAGGGCCATTTAAGACAGCCCGACCCTTTCCCCCTCGGCCTCTCGAAAATGTATGATAATAGTTTTCGATCCTTATTATTGCCAAAATCAAATGAAATTCTACAGTTTGCCGGTTCTCAGAATGTATACTGACTTTTCATCTGTTCATCTGTTTATGAATCACAATCACCAAACTTCGTATACCGAAACCCCCAAAATGTAACAACTACTTTTCTGGAAACTGCATCTAAATCGGTTCAGCCAAACGCGAGATAATCGTGGACAAACATACATACCTACATACATCTGTTTATGAAACACAACCACCAAACTTCGTATACCGAAACCCCCAAAATGTAACAACAACTTTTCTGGAAACTGCATCTAAATCGGTTCAGCCAAACGCGAGATAATCGTGGACAAACATACGAACCTGTTTTTTGTAGACGGTTAAAAATTTCGCATAGTACGCGGGCGAAGCCGCGGGCAAATGCTAGTAAATAAATATTGGGTGACAATCTTACACAAATCGAACTAGTGCCAAACTAAGCAAAGCTTGTCCTATGGGTCCCGCTTGTATACAGGGTGATTCGGGAGACGTGAGCAAGATCAACACTACAGATTCAGTAGATCATAAGCTACTGCTTCGTGCCACTATTAGTGAAATTAATGTTCATTTATCTTTGGTGTTGAAAACAAAATGTTTTAAATTATTTACGAAATTCATGGTGAAGTGTTCTGATTGTAGAGTGCAATCAAAACACTTCAGTCAAGTGATACGTGTCAAATTGAAAGTCATCCGAGTCCGATTACTTTTGAAATATCGTATCGCACTCAATGTGACAATTTGCTTTCTTCGTAATCAAAGTGCTGTCATAACAGTTAGAGGTTTAATATTTATAAACCAGTTGCTGTAGGGTGACAATGATTGTAGAGAATTAAACCTTAACTTAACAAAAATTAAAATACAGGAAAAAGGTATAGGAGTTTCACTTAAATACAATGGTGAACGATTCATTGCCATTTACTATGTATGTAGTGTTGGTCCTGCTCACGTCTCCTGAATCACCCGGTATAGATAAATACATACTTAAATGAAATAGGAAAAACGCCATTACCTCTATATTATGTTATGACCAAGATTGCCAAGATTAGCACCCTCTGATATGTACACATACTATTCGATTTGTATGCAATTCTGTGGCAGAATTAACCTGAGAATTATTCAACGAATCTCCGTAGAACTAAACCAATTACATTACCTTTTAATTCGATGGAAATAGCTACCATAAAACCACTTTGCTCACATTTATTACAATGTTGCATTAAAACGAACGTATAATTAGCTTTAAGGCTATATTCAGGCAAATTTTCTTCCTAGAATGCATCTGATTATTACACGAAAATGCCACCAATTATTTCCTGAAATGACGCTAAGTAAACACTAAAAATGAACCTAAACAGTAAGGAAATAGTGTACAATTTCCGTTGTAATGCGCCTTCGAAAATTGTCGCGTTATGTTGAGCATACTACTTAAATGGCTAAGGAAAGTAGGCTGAAGGGAGTAAATATGCACAGAGTGAACACAGGTTACTAAACTTGAACAATATAGTATTTTACGTTTTGTTTTTACGTTACCAGTGAATAAATAGATCTTACGAAAATACTTGCCCCAGGCGGACCTGTTAGACGGGTTTTTCTTTTCATAATTCGGGGATTTTTACAGGTAGGTATTTAGTTTCTTAGTATTACCTTATTTTTAGTTTCATTTCAATAGTTTTTTGTTCCATTTTTTGAAAATAATATATGGTAAATAAATGGAAGATACACTCTTTTTCACCCATTTCCGAAAATGTTCGGTTTATGTTATCTTATAGATTTTTAATTACATAAAAAAAGATTGGTAAAATAGTTATTTGTTATTAGTGTTATTACAAAGCACAAAAGGGAGGGGGTGGGGGGAGGCTTGTGGGTACAAAGTTGTATTTGAACCGCGAGTGTGGAATTGAAACACGAGCTATCGATTCTATTCGTTTTTCGAACCACTCGCTTCGCTCACAGTTTTATTTTCAACCCTAGAATCCATTTACTAGTTCGTGTTTCAATTCCACACTCGCGGTTAAAATACAACTTTGCACCCTTGTGTTTCAAATAACTATTTTACCTATAAATGATTGTATTGTATTGTATGACCGCCTCGCTCACTGGCAAAACAAAAAGATGTCAACTGTCATATCAACTTCGTGAAAAGAATTTGTGATGACAAGCGCTTTGGGAATAATTTCTGCTCATAATATTGTAATAACAACTAAGGATCCTTATCAGGTTAAAAAGGTTCATTAGTTTAGGTTATGTTTCGTGTTTTGTTTCTTGACATTTTTTCTTCGTTATTATCTAGTAGAGGACTTGTTCAATTCCGCCCTTTTGCGAGGGAATCGAGCTTTGCCTCGCGTATCAGCGGGTCATAAATTTATAAACTTACTATTAATCTAAAACTTAGAAACTTACCAGATGTTAAAAAGTATAGCATTTGTTCCTGAGACTTGGATGTTTTCTTTGTAGAGTCAGACCAGTATATCTCTTCCAAGCAAATGAACTGTCAACCATTTAAAAGTTACGTATGGCAATGTTTTATATTTGACGCAGATGTCAAATGTGAATGTGTCATACGAATTAAATTGAATTAATTTGTTTACGATTGTTAGCTCTAATTATGGGCAAACCGTATAAAAGTGGCGAGCGAGAATTATTATTCCGAATGCTCAATAATTAAGACACCGTGGGAGAACAACGAGAGGTGATTATCGCAGAAAAGCAGCAATGTTTACATCACATCAAGTCTTTGACCGGTAAGTTTAACAAACAATGTTGGTACTTTTTCAATGTTGGTATGAAATTCCATTAAAAACCTCTCGTCTACCAGAACCCGCAACGAGAATTATGTTGCAGCTAAGCTAACAGTTATACAGGATGTAGTGTAATCCCTTTTTTGTAAAAGTTACTAAAATTGTCGATTTTTACAACATAGGTATACAGGATGTTTGGTAACTAGGTGCAAATACGTTCAGGGATGATAGACAAGGTAATTTGAAATATTTTATACACAACATGCGTTAGTACAAAGTCTCTTAGTTTCCAAGATATGCACTATTTTAAAGGCTATCCACGAAAAAAAGTGGTCGGTGTAATAACGACAAATTAGAAAAAACAACTAAGAAAAACAATTTCATGGGCTATTTAAATTAAAGTTTACTTAGTGTTCTTTAAAATTAATAAACCTCCTGTTTAACAAATTAACACTGGTAAAATACCCTGACTTTGCTTCGGACTCCTTCCATCAATCTCTGTACATCACTTTCGGTCACCTTTTTACATGTCGTATCCCACATTCTTTTGAAATGTTGCTCATTTGTAGGAATTTTACCACTATTTTAAAATTTTCTTTTCATTATTGCCCAATAACGCTCTACCGGCCGGAGTTCTGGGCAGTTTGGTGGATTTGCTAATTTCGGTACAAAGGAGATATTATTTTCAGTGTACCATTCTAAAACAGATTTGGCATAATGTGAGGACGCTAAATCAGGCCAGAATAAGACAGGCTCTGTGTGATTTCTTATAAACGGCAATAAGCGTTTTTTTAAACACTCTTTCGTGTAAATGGATTGGTTAATCGTACCCGTAGTAACAAACGATTTGCTTTTTTGACCACATGTACAGATGGCTTGCCAGACAAGGATTTTTTATGCAAATTTATCAACTTTTTTGTTGTAAATTTTTTATCGGCATTCCCTCTTTGATTTGCCACATAGAACTGCAAACCTGGTAATTGCTTAAAATCTGCTTTCACATATGTTTCGTCGTCCATCAAAATACAACTAAACTTCGTCAAATATTTTGTATACAACTTCCGAGCCCAGGTTTTACATAATTTATCCTGGGTAGCATCGCGATTAGGAACTGTAGTTGCCTTGTACGATCGTAAACCTGCACGCTGCTTGATTTTTTGGACATACGATTTCGATACCTTACATTTTCTGGCAACGTCACGGACAGAGAGAGTTGGATTCTTCTTAAAATGCTCGATTACTTTTTTTGCCTTAGTTTTATCAGCAGGACCGCTGTTTCTACTTGAACCACCTTTTCTTGAAACAGACAATCTGGACTGATAATTAGCCCATACCTTTTGCACGGTTGACTTCGGAACTTTTAATAATTTGGCTAACTTTCCTTGCGTTATACTGATATTTTGGCTGTAGGTGTACACGATCTTTTTTCGGATGTCCAGTTGGCTAGACGACATTTTATAAATGTTACGAATTTATAAACTCCAAATAGCCCTAAACGATAGTTTATTCTTCCCGCTATTTAACAATTAAAGTGACAGATGTCAGTTGTCTTTTTTTTTTATTATTAAATGCTGACCAACTTTTATCGTGGACAGACCTTATTTTGAAAATTGTACCTATGTTTTCCATACTACCATGCATTTGGAAAATGTTTAGTTTTTTTTTAAATGTATATTTTGAATGAAAGTTAATACTAAGTATTATTTTTGTTGAAATTTCCAGTGTTTTACTGCTTGTTCGTGAATTGACAAATAAGGTCTCGAAGATATTAAGCAAGTACTTACTTCAAACTATCTTCACCCCCTACGGAAAAAAAAACTCAATATCTTTGGTCACAGAAAGACAATTTTCTTCTGGGAAAACCTGGTGTGTATAAAAGTAATAAAATTAATGGTGTGTAAGTTGAGTATATTTATGGTAGTTTTGACATAGGGCAAACAAAACGCACAATAAAAATTATTTTTTTAACTAACTTCAAAACTACGTGGGCTAATCATTAAAACTGCCATAAAAAAAATCCTTTCAATGATGCATGAGAAAAAATGTACGATTCCAGCACACGAACATGCATTTTTCGAGAATGACAGGAGGCTTGTACGAAACAGTGGGGCGTAGGTATATAGGCTGACATATATTATTTATTTATTTATACATACATATATACTAATACTACTACTACTATTATTTTCACTTGTTTAAATATTAAAGATCATACACAAGTATCAAGACTAATTAGTGCCCTATCTTCAGTGTTATTATATACCGATTTACAGACAATAAATTAAAATTGCTGGTGCAGACTTATGCTAGTCAGACTCTAGGTTTCATACTAGTTCAAAAATCAGTAATCATTATATTCAATCAGAAATTTCGTGCGTCGCACAGAAAGACTGTGGGATAAACTGTCGCCTGCAGTATTTCCGGACCGCTACGACCTTCAAACCTTCAGGAAAAGAGCGTACTCCCATCTTAAAGGCCGGCAACGCACTTACAACCCCTCTGGTGTTGCGAGTGTCCATGGGCGGCGCTAATCGCTTACCATCAGGCGATTCGTCTACTCGTTTCCAACACTACATACATAGTAAATGGCAATTAATCGTTCACCATTGTATTTAAGTGAAACACCCATACCTTTTTCCTGTATTTTAATTTTTGTTAAGTTAAAGTTTAATTCTCTACAATCATGGTCACCCTGCAACAACTGGTTTATAACGATTAAACCTCTAACTGTTTTGACAGCACTTTAATTATGAAGAAAGTAAATTGTCACATTGATTGAGATACGATATTTCAAAAGTAATCGGACTCAGATGACATTCAATTTGAAACGTATCACTTGACTGAAGTATTCTGATTGTAGAGTGACTATGAATTTCGTAAATAATTTGAAACATTTTGTTTTCAACACCAAAGATAAATGAACGTTAATTTCACTAATAGTGGTACGAAGGAGTAGCTTATGATCTACTGAATCCGTAGTGTTGATCTTGCTCACGTCTCCTGAATCATCCTGTATATCTTGCTCGACAAATTTCGTGGTTTTTATATGAACACGACTGTTCCCAAAGATGACATATTGTAAATTTCATCGAAATCGTTAGAGCCGTTTCCGAGATCTCCGAAATAAATAAGTATCCAACACGTTCTCGAGATTTTAATTACATACAAAAAATATACAAATGTTGCTCGTTCAACATATATCTAAATACTAGAAGTCACCGCTGTGAACTCATTAACAAAACAATAACGACCTAACTTGAACTCTGATAGCGTTATCAAACAGCAGTTATTCGTTTAAAAATAGAACGATTCGATCAAAGCGTGCCATGAAAAAGGTCAAGCCGATAAAGTTCGTGTGTTCCATATCTTGATGTCACCGGGTAAATTACTTGTATTTGTTTGTACTTATCTTTGACGCTAGTTATTTGGATGTCACAGTGGCGTGACCGTTAAGATATCCCAGGGGGGTAATTGTGTAGGGTCTACCGCTTACTCTGAGCAGTAGGTAAGCACCCCACCCCTATGCTCGACACCTAAATGCTCAAAAGATGACACCTATTGATCATGATGATTAGGACATAAGATTAAAAGAGCACTGGGACGTTTTCCTTAAAATGTAGCAAGTTTGCCTAGTATCAGGAGGGGGGCATATTTTTTGAAGTTAGAAAAAGAGAACCTTCGGTGCACCTTCCTCCTCTCTTGTATCCGCGCCTGTCTGTACACCGGTTTCTTGAAGAATATCAGTATTTGGGTGGCAAAATTGCACTGGCAAAATGGACTCTGGGCATTGCCAGTTTGACGCTGGCGCAGATCTATCTCCACACTGTCTTCACAGCGATACCGGGGTCGTCCTGTAGTGTACATAATATTATGACGTAAAACCCACCTACGTATTGTGACTTTTAGGAAAATAGCATTTTAATTAATTGAATAAAGAAAGGATATATGAGATTACAAACCCAACACCCAATGTGTTCGCAATAACAATAGGAAAGCGTATTAATTATATTATAATGTTATTTTCCTAAATGCCGCAATACGTAGGTGGGTTTTACGTCATACACTACAGCCCGACCGGGCGATTACTCAAGAACTATACGCAAGTACGAGTGCTCTTGATGGTTTGATCCTTTCCCGAACTTAATGATTTTGTCTCACCAATTACATTAGGAGAACCAACTCCTCAACATTGTCATTCTCTTGGAACCCTCAAGTGCCGTCTCCTCTTATACTTAGCGCATTTCCCACTTTAGATGTGGTCGGCTATGCTAGTTTGCTGGCGCCAGGACAATCCTTCCTGGGGTGTCGGGTCGGGTAAATTCTCCGCTTTCAGCAGCTTCTTTATGCTTGCCCACCAGGTGAACATGTTTCTCGTCTCTTCACGTGTGTCATCTCTATATTCCAACTATATTCATTTTGTTATTCTTTGTCAACACCAGATGTGGCATGTGGAATGATCGTGTGCCCTAATCGATTGCGAGTTCCGGCTTATTTCCGAACGGCCGTGACCTGATCATGCACTGCTGCAATAGCCATAACTTTTACATGAATATGGTATCGCTTCATTCCCTCAAATCTGATTTAAAGATAAGGTCAGCTTTTTATGTTCAGACATCAAAGATTTAAAGAATAAAGTGTCTCGAATACCGGTCGGAGTCTCAAATGATCTCAGGGCGGACTCTTACCCAGAGGCTAAACCTGGCATCCGTCAGGAAAATACGGTGAGTATTCCGGAAATGATGGCCCAGACAAGTTTAGGTTGTATTGAGGGCAGACAATTTTGCTAATATTTACTAACCCCTTATTCATAATACTTTACAAACCTCTATTAACTAAAATTTGTTTTGTCCCTTTCTCACAAACATATATGTCAAAGTGACAAATAAGGACAAACCAACTTTAGCAGCTTGTTAACTAATATAGGCTTGATGGACGTTTATGAATAAGGGGTTAAGTTGTTAAGTAAGTAATGAAATATGTGTCTTACTGCTTCTCTTTTTTTTTAAGTGTGATTCTGAATAGAGTTACTATCCCTAACTCTATTACCGAGAAAGTCGTGTTATGATTACTGCGGTATTTTGTGTGTGTATAACACGACTTTCTCGGTAGGCACATACATAGTGGTGAGAAAGGTCACCAAATCTACCGAGGATGCACTGTGTTGAAAGCGCATCCTAGAGTAAAAGAGCAAAATTCAGGACAGCGAATCACAAACTAAGAGTAGCAAAAACAAAAAAAAACAAGTGGCTTCTTTAAATTTAAAGGTTACGGTCCCCTTTCCGATAGGCCGCTCTTCATCTTGTCTTAATGATGATTCACAGTAGACCGTTCCGTGTCCGGGCCGGCCCGTTTTCTATGACAGCAAACGCAACGGCCGGCGTATTTCTTTAGAAGAAAACGGGCCGGCCCGGACACGGAACGGCCTACTGTGAATCACCCTTTATTCTGTAAGGTATACAAAAACGCTTCATATCATAAACATTTAATTTCCCGGAAGGCATTATTTCTGCGACTAATAATTTCTCAAATCCTTTTAAAAGGTATGTTAGATGAAATGAGCAACCTATTTAACAATTTTAGCGATTGTTAAACAAGGAGCAACTACTCTGTTGTATGGGAGCCCCCCTTAATTATTATTATTATTTTGATTTTAGTATTTGTTGTTGTAGCCACAATAAAAATACTTAATCTGTGCAAATGTCAACTGTCTAGCTATTACGGTTCTTGAGATCTAGCTCGGCGAGTGGTAGCCATGAAAAAGGGCTAAAATATCACGTTTTTTGTATGGGAGCCCCCCTTAATTATTATTATTATTTTGTTTTTAGTATTTGTTGGAACAGAAATACATAATCTGTGAAAATTTCAACTGTCTAGCTATTACGGTTCTTGAGATACGCCTGGTGACAGACGGACGGACGGACGGACAGCGAAGTCTTAGTAATAGGGTCCCGTTTTTACCCTTTAGGTACGGAACCCTAAAAATGATATATTCCGATATTCTTCCGACTCGGGGTCTCGTCCTGCCAAACGCCCGCTAGCTCATGAATGCGACCTTACGATAAGAACGGTATCCCAAACATCATGGAAATCCAAGTTTATTTCATTTTATATACATGTAATGGATTTATTTATCTGCCTCACTTATTGGATATTCTGTGTTTATGGCAATTGTGGTAAGGAACAATCATATTTGCTTCGTCAATAAAACTGAGCATCGCATCTTGTGGTTTCTGTAACATATGTTGGTACTTCGATATAAATGTAAACATGTCCGTCTATAGTAGCAGGTCACAAATATCAGAGTAAGGCGCCTTCCTGACTTGTCGATGCGGGGGCGGTACGATATGAGAAAACTGTCAGCTGTCAGTGTCAACCGATACTAATGCAGTACTGCCCCACTTCTGCGCATGGTGTTACTACTGCGCAAACGTATTACTGACAGTATTTTGTCAAGTGAGGAAATCTGACATGAGTAAGCTCACGTCAAAATTTTTTAATGTGTATAAGAAAGAATATATTCTACAATAGCAACCCTTTCTTTTCTTATATGGCGACAATAAATCCTGTTTTTAGTGATCAGAGTCGGAAAATATTAACATCTCCGTTTAGTTAATTAAAGTTAGGCGACTTCCTAACTTGGCGGGCGGGACCGATATGGATATAACAGGAGCAAAATATTAAACGGTCCACTATTGAGCAAGCCAGCAATTATTTCCAAGTGGTACCAGTTGAAAAAAGTTTTTTTTTTTTTAAGATAGATTACGTATATTTTTTTACAGTACATATGGTGCTACTTTACTCACGTCAAAGAGCAAAATACTTATGGCATATCGCTCCCACCCCGCCAATACAGGACTTTTCTGATCTTATTCTCACTAATGCACAAATCAGTGGGTTTGAGAGAAACAGATATGTGATATCTGACAGGAGACTTGCCACCCGACTTGTGGACTTGTAGACCCGGGTATGTCCTAAAACTACGACCAAGACAATGGGGAATGGGCAGCAGCATCCCTGGAGTGCGGTGGAGATACTGCGATCGCCAACCCGCATGCCAAGCGTGGCGATTATGGCATATACCCCTCGTGAATTTGGGGGAGGCCCATGTCCAGCAGTGAACGTCCTTTGGCTGATATGGTGGTGGTGGTGGTGGACTTGCCAGTGTTCCGTTTTCATAACTGCAAATTCATAGATATCAGAGTAAAGCAGTTCCGCTCATTTAAGTTGAACGATTTCTGTACATCTGATCTATTCCCACTAATGCACAAATCAGATAGTTTGAGAGAGATAAACAAGTGACATCTGACAGGTCTTCATCTGTCAGTAGACTCCGTCTTCATAACTGCAAATTGTACTAAACTGATGTTGTGGTGTGTTTAGTTTATATGGGATTTAGCATCTTGGTGTGCTTTCAAATGGAGACAATTGAATTGAATATGAGACACGTGTGTACAACACCGTAGGTACAGTCGGCAATGAAAGTGGTTTACTTGCCACTTTTGAGTCGAAATAACGTAAACTATACCCCTATTTTTAGGATTAGAATTTTAACGGCCAGTTTCGCCCACGTTTCTTCGTTTCCCTGGAATATCAGAGGATAATATTGTACTAATTTTACTTATTTCGGTAACTTATTATGTTTCAAAGATAACACATTACATATGTTCCCGTTTCAAGATTGTTTTCCTTGAAATCGAATGACGGATTACGCACGATTTTTCTAATCTTAGAAAAACGGGGTAAGTATAGGTATAGTAATAACGTCTTTTCCCCATGTCTGAAGTTGAATCTTATATTAATGTCAGAAAGAATTAACAGAGAAAAAAAAACCAAACTATACAGTATGTAACCAAACGTAAGGCAAAGAAATGTACCACATAATTTTTAGATCATTAGTATGATAACGGTACATCATTAATTGAAATATAGTAACTTTTACCTTCGGTTGAAAAAAAACACAATTTAATAGTTTTGTATAACCTTCTGTATTATTTGTGTACCATCTTATCAATGACAAGAACATTACAAACGGAAATGTCATAAAGTGACGTTTTAGAACCTTAACAGGATGTTACAAAATAGTTTTAACCGACTGCAAATACCAAGCAATGTAAATAATTAAATTTTAAAAACTGCTGCAATGGTAATATACAAACCATGCCATTACACTATACCCCGTTTCAACGTTAGTCGGATTAAAGCTTTGCTTCAGGATCAGATAGTTACTTTATAGTGTACACCATGGTCTAAGGAAACAAGGCCTGCTACTCTGGATTGTGACACAAGCCTACGTCACTGTACAGCCTGTACACACAGGAACTCACACTACGACCGCCAACCACCGATAGGCTCGATAGCAGTGATGACGTAGGCTTGTGTCACTCGCACAACGAATTTTCCCCAAAGTGTCATACTGTATATATCATAATGTACACAAAAATATCGCATGGTTTTGAAGAGGTTTCGAATTTGGCGTGACACGTGTAACTCCACATTTTTTTTTAAAAGAAAACGTAATCGCATTATATTAAGTTATTAATAATCCCACCCGAGCATCATCCCTACTTATACAAAACCCTCTGAAAGTAACTCTAATTACCCAATCTTGAAAACCTGTAACATTTCCGCGACCTTTTTACCATACAATATCTTTCAAAATGCAAAAGTCATAAGGTCATTTCGCTCGCCACGCAATTTCGTATTCTAAGCAGATATATTAAGGTAGAAGTTCGCGATCAGACTTAACTGAATCAACGTCGTTTCACTTTGGAACGTCCAAATGTAAAAACCTTTGGGTCAAAGGCATTCAGACCTTATTTTATTAGCGACTAGGATCATTTTAAATCCAAATCACGTATGCAACCTACACATAACCTCAATTCCCTTTTAATAATCACCATCCCAAATCGGACAAAGCCTTATACAGCTACTCCGATTGAAAATAAGGTGTATTACAATGGGATAGTGGTCATGCTGGCCGCATTGGGCGCTTGCCTAATTTATTGACAAATTGCAATTACGATACAAATTTGGGTTCTGTTTAAAATAAAACGATGCAGTTTAGCGTGACCGATGTTGGCGTGGCGTTGACAATATCGACAATATTGCGCATTTTTAGAACAAACTCATGCGAGCGATATTCGACCTTAAAGACGTGAGTGACCCGTTTCATTATATTTAACAAGCTCATGGTTAGGTTAAGGAACTACATTTCCTAACTCTACTCAAAGAAAAGCCCGCATGCCGGTAACACACTGTATATTGAAACATTGTTAATCTATTTACGTTACGGTAAATATGGCTATACAGGATGAGAATATTCAATAGGTCGAAAACTGGTTTTCCGACGTATAAAAATTACAATTTATGCCAAACATTCATATACAGGTTAAACACTTTCAATGGACCAGATTTTTTTTACCTAAACTTTAAACTAAAGTTTTTTGAAGACCATCATCAACTTGTAGTAAACGTCATTTGCAGATTTTTTTTGTTACTCATTCTAAATACTGCTTATTTATAATTAATCTCTTTCCCAATTTAACTTTTAAAATTAGCGAATGTTTAGACAATTCAAGGTCAGATTCAAATAATCTATAAAATTTTAAGATATTATGAAAATCAAATTGTGAATATTTAAAACCACTTTCAAATATTGGCTATTCGCTGGAGTGCAAATGTTATCTTAATTAATTGATTAATATTTTATAGTCAAGAAACATGTATTTGTAGCAAGTATACATGTTTAATAATAATCTGTTGTTTCAATTCTATGAATATTCTTGAGTGCTATTGGAAATATTAGAATGGTTTACGTAATATAATTTTAAGATAAAATTTATGGTTCATTTAAATTATTTATTGTGTGGCATATTCAATTAATATGTTAATTAAGATTTGAATTTAACTAATGTGAAGTGAAATGAATATGTAAACCATTATTACTTATAACACGATTAAACATGCAGAGGAATTATTGTTACGTGAAACGAAATTATAGTCGAATAAGGCTTAACGTGTGCTGAAAGACTTTGTACTTAGATCCTATGTGACACGTAAATGCTACGAGTATATCCTGTTATCGTGTACATTAAAATACTTACATATTAGTCATTTAGAAATTGACTCATAACCACATTTTGTTCGGTTGTTTAAAATGAACCCTAATACGGTAACCATTGTGGTTCCGTTCCCACGGCCGGCCCACTGGGCACGCCAAATTCACCGATTATACCCATTATGTTGCCACTAAGTGGGCAACTGCCTTTTAAGTCTGACAAAGAAAGATCATACGGATTGTCGAATGCGCATACATAAAGTTATAGAAATACCGTTTAAGGCGACTTCCTCACTTGTATGTAAGGAGGCTGTATAATATCAACATACATCGTTACCGCCGTAATTAGGTCTCAAAATTCTCGAGTCTTCGTCATCAATATCAATACATATTAGAAAATGAAGTCACCCGCCGCATCTGTCTGTCTGTATGTTCACAATAAAGTCGAAAACTGCTCGATGGTTTTAGATGCGGCTTTCACCAACGTGTAGCTTGATTCTTCCGGATGGTTTAAGTATATAATTTATGTATATTTCTTACGTGCATTATATTGTAATCCGTGCGAAGCGCGGGGCGGGTCGCTAGTTAATTATAAAGTTCGCTACGCTCGTTTTGTTACTGCGACTCACGAATTTTAAGAACACTTATAATGTTACTGTTGCATAAAATACTATTATTCTCAGCAGTTTTATCTACAGAATTTGTAATAACATCTTAAAACGCTGCAATATATTATCTAGCAAAAATGTAATATCCCAAATGCACAAAGGCACCTGTTGATATTTAAGCAAAAAATTCCAGACTCACAAAAAAGATTACATTAAAATATTTCCCATACTGTTCGTTAACTTTGGGCATAACTTGGCAACTTTTTTATTATATTGGCTGCTGTCTCGCTTTTATTCAGTGGGAAGAGAGAGAGGTGAAATAGGGTGCTTGAGACTTTAAACATGTAAATTGTATCTTGGGTCCCGTCTGAGGATATCGGCAAAATGTTTCTGGTATTTAAAGTTGAGTCGGATCTACAATATCTACATAGATCGTAGGTACTAGCGTACTATGTAGGCTACAACAATTTATGTATAAGCTACGGCAGCTCTGAGTTTCAGGCGTGCGGCTGCTGAAAGGCCGTCGTGGGTTCGAATCCCAGCTCATACCAATGAATTTCTTCAAAACTTTTTTTTATGATATCAGTATATCATAAAAAAAAATTATGTGAAAACAATGCATTTTATTCATTTTAGACATCATGTTTCATATATCCATTTACTGCTTAAGACCTACACAATCGATATCTAAATAGAAATAGTGTAAGTCTTTTTTTTTTCAAAACAACTGGGTTCGATTCCCGAGCTAAGTACAGGTTTTTTTTTTAATGTATGAATGCAGTTTATCTTGTTATTAAAATCGATGACATGGTTCCTACAAACAGATCTTCATATGGATTATAGTTTCAGGCTTTCCCATACTGACCGATTTAAATGAGATAACCTATATTTTGTGATTCTACTATAACCTACGATTAGAAAGCTGTAATTTTTCAGGCCCCCCACACGGTAGACTGATGACCTGGTAAGGGTCGCGGGTGTCCGCTGGATGCGGGTGGCGCAGGACCGGTCATTGTGGAAGTCTTTGGGGGAGGCCTAGATGTCCAGCAGTGGACTTCATTCAGCTGACATGATGATGATGATGATGAATTTTTCATGGTTATACATATCAATCACGCAGACAAAAGGTAGTACAAATTTTCCGTGTCATCCTGAAAGCACATTCTTTTTTCAAAATATAAATAATATGAAGCTTGAAAGAGCATCACGTTATATTTCAGTGTCAAGATAGAACACAATGAGCCACCCATTCAGTTCCGACAGTGAATGGATTGTTGGTTTTTGTGTCGTCTTACCTTTTTAGGGTTCCGTAGCTCAAAAGGAAAAAAAGACCCTTATATAATCTATATTACCCTTATATAACACTTTCGTATCTGTCTGTCAAGACCCTTCGTCTCGGTAACATGTGGAGGTATCGACTTAAATACTCAGGGCTACAGTGCCTTGAAGCTGTGAAAAAATCAAACTTCTAAGTTAACGTTAAAAAAAGATACGACCATTTATGCCGCAAACGTACGTATATTTAGACACTGTCAAGGGAATCACAATTTATAGTACCCTATTCCGTTGACCTAGAACTATGAAATTTGGCAAGTAATGTCGTCTTATACTACAAATGCAGGGAAAAATTTGAAAACTATCCATTTGTAATTAAATCATTAAAAAAATATTCGTCATCATTGGCCACAACATCTTGACAGATAATTGTTACAGCGACCGTTCCTTAAGAAGAGGTCTGCGCGCCGTCGGAGAAGACTATTCATCCTTGTAATATTTTCCCTTTCATATCCCCAAGGTGTCCTCTTTGACAATAAATCCTAAGATTTGACGTAGACCCTTTACGAAAGCGACTGCCATCTGACATTCGAACCCAGAGGAAAAACTAGACCTTTTTAGAAAGAAGAAAGAAAGATAAAGATTTGTTCATAATAATTAATTACAATTTTGTAAGCGAGATGTTACACATAATGACTTTTAAAAAGTTTACCACGAAATGGTCCCGCCTCAGCATGGCGTAATTATAGTCTTTTCCGATTAAACCCGTTTTTTCTTAAAGCTTTTCTTCATCGAAAAGCCGGTGTTAGGTATTAAATGAAAAGTTTTAAGGTGCCCGTGTTTTTAAGAAATCAACAATTAAGAATTTGTTTTGTTTTAACAATGATAATAACAATAAGCCCGCTTGTGGCGAGCTGTTGGTGAGCAACGACCCCATGGACCCAAGTGCTCTCGAGATTCGGTCAGGGCCTCCGTCTCCGGCGTGTCTTCGTCGGTCGGAGTGGAACCCCAAGGGGGCCCGCAGGACTCTCAGCTCTGGCTTGCCTTCATTGGCCGTCCAGAGAGGAGTAGTTAGAGCTATATGGTGTCTCTTATCACAAGTATCTCTGAATACTTAAAAAGAGACATCTACCCTGTTACTGTAAAAAGTTTGTATGCTCACGAATAAATAATTTTGAATTTAATTTATTTATTATATACATTAGATGAAAATTAAAAAAAAACCACAAAAATATAATTATCAGCTAACTAAACTAAACTAACCAACTAAACCTAACTTAAATTATCTGAACCTAACGTATATGTACATATTTCGCCTAAATCGATGCCACTGGGCAGGGTGCCCATAAGGCTGGCCGCGTTGCCTCGCTGAATGGCAATGCCAATTCGCTGTGCGAGAAACGAGCCAGCCCTACGGTCACCTGAGGACCGGATAAGCATGAAACTTAATTTTTTAAAAAGTTTTATTGCATCCGGTCCCCACGGACCCAGGGTCTCCACGGCAAAAGCCGCAAATATGTAACTATCGCCGAGAGTTGCATATTTGCGGCGCTTTGCAGCCTCGGCTACGGCGGCCGCTCCGCCAGCCCTCAACGACGTCGTGCCCAGGTGGGACGGAGCTAGGGTGTCCACACATGTGGCATCCCAAACTAAGGGCCGACCCTGTTGCCAGGGCACGAGAGTCATCCCGTCGGGTCTCTTGCCATCATCACGTGCTAGGCCACTAGGCTCTAGTGTGGCCGGCACGTTGACGCTGACAAGAGCCCGACGAATGATGCGAATGATGTCGTTGAGGCAGGAGTGGCGGGACATGCGGCCGGCGCTTTTTGGGCAAGCGAGGCCGTGGTGACCCGTCTTATCAACCATTGTGCCGCAGTGGCAGCGATGTTGTTCCACAATATTGAATATGCTCCAGGGGTGGAAGTGTTAAAGGGCATAACGCCGCGAGTAACCTCGGAGAAAGCGCAGCACACCTCTCGACACCCCTGAGCCGCTCACACCTGTGTTGCTCCTGGCCGTCTGTACGACGGCATTTTCAGGAGCCCATCTAGCGAGTGGATAGTCACCGCCTGCCTCTATAGCATTTTACTATGTTATGGCAGGTGTCCGGAACTCTAGCAATAGCCCCATTACTTTTTGCATCCAAATTTCATCCATAGCCCGATTCTTTTTTTCAATTTATTTACCCACAATAGTCCAATCGCCTGCTGGAACCGGTTCACGGGTATCTATCGATGTACCGGTGAATGGGCTCTAGCAGGTGCACTACACCACATTAAACTTCTTCTCCAAAAGGCCTCTACGTGTTGGATTTATATCCCCACGCACGCCTATCAAATGACCGGGTTTCACCCCGTGAATTTCAAACGGAGATACATAATAATAATAATAATAAGGTAGGACGGTACAGTCGACATTTGTCGGGCATGCCGCCGTCCCGGAAAGTCACTCAGGCATATTATTTCCGGTTGTAGTCATCTTGCTAACGGCGAGTACTTGCACAGACATAACTTGGTCGCCAGGATTATTCACCAGCAGCTTGCTCTTTTATACGGTCTTGTGGACTTCGAAGTGCCGTATTATAAGTACACACCTGCGCCAGTTCTCGAAAATGGTCGTGCAACGCTCTATTGGGATCGATCTGTCATCACGGACAAGACTATTGTAGCCAACAAGCCTGATATCGTGCTGACAGATCGATTGAAGCGCCCCCCATGACGAGAACCTCGTGAAAGCTGAGAAGGACAAAGTCAGCAAGTACCCAGACTTGGCACACGAGGTAACCGCCATGTGGGATGTTGATTCAACGATTATTGTCCCGATAGTCGTCTCTGTGAACGGTCTAATAGCGAAGAGTCTCGACCAACATCTCAAGAGACTCTCGTTGGATGGCTGGGTCAAGGGTCAAATACAGAAGGCGGTACTCCTCCGGAGGTTCCTTTCTCTGTCGCCCTAACCACCGGTAGCTTACGCTCGCCACGCTGCGGGCGGCACCCTAGGTTAGGTTTTTTATAATGCTTTTATATTTTGTATGTACATTTTTATATTTTACATGTATAAATTTATTGTAAAAAACTAACTTAAGAGAAAGAAATAAATAAGGTGAATAATAATAAAATCATTTATTTTCAGGCAACAAAGGCTCATAGATACCTTATAACTAACATACATACTTACAAAAATTATTACTAATAAACACACTACACACTACAACTGCAATGTTTTAACGCAATTTCGTGGTGTCAGGTAACCGACCGCGAAAACACCGGAACTTACTCCCTTCGGCCAAAATTCCTCCTTTGTGAAGGCCGCTAGATGCCGCTTGATACTGTTTTATGAGCACTCCGTAACAATGAAGTATTTTCCCGACGACATACTGACCATGCATCCTTGCCACCCTGTATATCGTTTAAAAAGCGAACAACATGTCCGCTCCCGTCATTTTTCCCCAATACCGCCGAGCCCCCATTAAATCCACATTTCGTAAGAAAAACTCCAGGCGTTCACAGCAGACGTTTGATGTCAATTAGTTTTTCCACGGCCTGTTGCGAAAACGATCATTAAGTTTTATGCTTAAACTTGTATGGTATTTTCAACAGCTTATCAAAACATGAGGTTCTTGATACGTACTGGAGATCGGTACACAAATACTCAGCGTCAAATTTTTTTACCAAAATTTTAGAATGCTACGCATAGATGCTACGCGTATTTTTTTTTACTTTAGTTTGAATATTTCGTCAAGGTGACGACGTCCGCTCTAATAAGCTCCTAAACTATTAAAATCTTCTAAAAACAACAAATCAACTATCAAATGCGTATAAACTTATTAATAATAATAATTGTATGGCATTTATTTTCGAACCGTGAGATGATAAGAAGCACGTTTGCCAGTTTTGTTGCGCTTTTAGCACCGCCCAGGGGTCACGTGTAGAGTAACGGTGGGTACTGGCTACGGACGTGGTGCAACTTCGACCCCCCTTGTTAAGTGAGTCGGCAACTTGACTGTTAGAAGTTCTCAAGCCGCCCGAAGGCCTCTAACTTGGCTTAACGACTGCTGTCATAGACAATATACGGGATCCACGGCTTACCGTGCCTTCCGAAGCACGGGAGCGCTTAGTTAGTAACCACTCAAAGCGGTCACCAATCCAAGAACTGACCTGCGCCCACGTTGCTTAACCTCGCATACCGTACACTGTACGCGGGCGCCGCTGGGCCACGAGCGCTCATTATTTGCAGCCTTTGACAGAGATTCCGCTAAAATTCATAAAGAGAAGCCCCAAATTCAGTATTCTTCAAGAACTTCTTCAATTCTCTAATTTTTTCTAGTATTTAATTCATTTATTTTCAAGTATTTGAGTCACATCACTATTGTATTTCAACATATAATTAATTTTAACGCAGAAATCATCCACGAAAAGGATTAAATAGGTATATTTATAGAAATTGGTATGGAGTTTTACGCACTTCGTTTGCAAACGAAGTCGCGGGCACAAAACCAGTAAGTACTACAATCATCATCATCATCATCCTAGCGTTTCCCAGTACAGCTGCATCCTGAAGGATGCCTGAGGTCCGCTACCTTATCCCAAGATTTGGCGTAGGCACTAGTTTTTAAGGAAGCGACTGCCATCTGACCTCCCAACCCAAGGGGAAACCAGACCTTATTGGGATTAGGCTTGTCAAGTGAGTGGGCAACTTGACTGTTAGAAGTTCTCAAGCCGCCCGAAGGCCTCTAACTTGGCTTAACGACTGCTGTCACAGACAGCAGCTGGGATCAACGGCTTATCGTGCCTTCCAAAGCACGGGAGCGCTCAGTTAGTTAACCATTCAAAGCGGTCACCAATCCAAGGACTGACCCCGGCCGACGTTGCTTAACCGCGCATACCGCACGTGGTACGCGGGCGCCGCTAGGCCACGAACGCTCAAACCAGTACTAAAGTATACCTCTATAATTAACTTACTAGTGGCTCTGTGAGCTGTAGACATCGCATTTTTTTTTAAACTGACTCGACAAAGAAAAACTATATAATTATCGAACCTGCTCACAAGATTTCACAAGAATCAGTTCAGAAATGCGACCTGTAGAGGAGAACATCCGGACAGACAGACAGACACCACACATACGAAAGATTTTTTATCGAAAGCTGAAACGAAGTCGCTTCGCTCGCTTCGCTCGCTAGGTCAACAAGTGAGGCACTTGTAAACAAGCAACGAGCGACAATACAAGCTCAGGGGCCCAAGTTTTTTTGACACAACTGAAATGATAATCGATTTTGTGTGAATAAACTATTGACGTAGGTATTGTTTGTGAGGTGTTGACATCATTGATTTCCGTCCTATTGTAACATAATAATAGGTTTCAAGAAGTTTTGGTATGCAGTGTGTTGTCGTTTAAGTACATAGGTTTCATGCATTATTCTATCACAGCATTGTAATCTGTCAATTAAATGAGTGACAGTAGTATTAAAACAATAAAATTTTCTCAAACATGCAATGAAATATTTATTTATTTATTTTATTTATTTATTCATACAATATATTGTCACTAACAGCATACACTAGACATGACATATAGATAACATACTAAGTGATAGAGAATTACATTATTATAATAAATGTGAACACTGAATAATAATAACAATACTTAAATAATGGTGCTTGAGGCCACAATAGTCTCCAGGTAGTGCCCGGCCGCGGCCACAAATCTAGGCTCAGGGGTCGCGAACAAGTCAAGAGTTCCGTCTTGGTCTAATATAATGTTAACGAGACCCATGGCTCGGTAGAGAGGTGAGTTAGACAGAGACCTAGTGTTAGAGCTTGGAATTCTAATCAGGGACAGCTTACGACGGCGCAGATTATGCCGTGTGACTGGCGGAATATTAAAGGATACCTGCGCTCGTAGATAGCTGTTCCTCGAGTTGCCTCTTATTAATCGGATGAGGAATCGTACCAGGGTGAGATTTCTCCGCATTTCCAACGCCCGGTAGCCCACCATTCCCAGGACATACGGCGTTGGGTAGAGGTAGGGATAATAAAAGTATATTTTTTGAAATAGATACCTTGTAAACGATTTTTGAATTTTCTCCAGAATCAAAGTATATTTGTCTTCATACGGGCCCCATACAATTGCATTGCTATCCAATTTACTTCTCACAAATGAGTGGTATAGCATGTCTAAAGTTCGCCTATTACTGAAGTGTTTGGTTTGCCTCATGATAAAACCCATGCGTTTTCGAGCAACTTTGCAAGTTTCGAAGACCTGGTGATGAAATGTTAATTGCGTGTCAAACCATGTGCCTAGGTCTTTCACCAACGTGGTTCGCTTAATTTTTTCACCCTCTATGAAATAATCTGTATGGATTGGATACTTCGACCGTGTATATGTAACTATCGAACATTTTGAGATGTTTAGCTCTAGACTATTGGTTGTCCCCCAGTCTTGTATCCTGTTTATGTCTGCTTGAAGCAAAGCGGTATCATGTAAACTGCTCACCGGATAAGCCAGTTTAACATCGTCAGCAAACATAAGACAAAAAGAATGTACGATCTGAGTCGGGAGGTCATTTATTAAGATTAGAAATAATAAGGGTCCGAGACTACTTCCCTGACCTATACCGGAAGTTACCTGGTAAGGTATAGATTTATATCCTTGGTATTGTACAAACTGCACTCTGTTAGACAAGTAGTCTGCCATGAAATTAAGAAGCTTTACCGAAAGACCAATTAGTGCCAGCTTGTACAGTCGAAATATGCTACGTCTACCTGTTTGTGGGTTTCCAGACTATTCGCTATAAAAGTAGTGACATTCATTAGGTTCGTCGTAGTCGACTTTTGTGGTAAAAACCCGTGCTGCTCGTCCCAGAACTCACCCTTCAATTGGTTGAACAATTTTGTATGTATCACGGACTCAAACACTTTCCCAAACACACACAAGACTGCCACTGGCCTGTAATTCTGTATTTCTGATTTTGAGCCACTTTTATGTATAGGTATTACCTTTGAGGTTTTCCAAACAGAAGGGTATTTACCTGTCTTAAGTGAAAGGTTAAAAACATAATGCAGAGGTGCTGTAAGGACGTCGTGGCAATCTTTTACTAAAAATTGAGGGATACGATCTGGACCCTGAGTGAATTTAGGAGCGAGTTTTTTCAGAACAGTGCAGACCTCACTCAGACCGATATGCTCAATGGTCACGTGAGTCATCCCCTGAGCAGGTCTGCTAGCAGCTGAACTCGCAGCCTCAGCGTCTAGCGTAGGCGCCCTGTCCAAGAACACACCTTCAAAGAACTCAGCGAAGGAGTCTGCTACTTGCTGCCTTGTTAGGTCGCCGAACACAGCCGGCTCGTTACATTCACGATTAAACTTTATGTAAGACCAAAAGGAGCTTGGATTACGTGCTATATTAGATTGTATAACATCTCGATGTTTCCTCATGGCTTCCTCAGACATGACCCTGACAAGTTTTCTATAGTAATAGAAGAAAGCGTAATATAACTCATTGCAAGTCAATTTGTACAACTTATGATAGTTGTTTTTTAACTGGTTTATATATATTAGGTCTGAAGAAAACCAGTTGGGGTATATAGCAGCCACTTTTCCCTTTTTCTTAAGTGGAACTGATATATCAAGTATGTCGTTAATCTTTTTGTAAATAAACTTTACAGCCTCCTCCAAATCCTCCAATAAGTAAATCATCGACCAGTCAATCTGTAAAAGCAAGGAATAGAGAAGGGGAAAGTCGGCTTTACGAAAATTCCTCTCGTCATTACTGTTTGAGGGCTCTGGAGCTTGGTTTTTATGAGCAGAGAAACGTGAACTTCTTTCCACGCCTATATCCAACGGACTGTGATGCAACTCAGCGGACACCAAGCCATGTATACCCTCTGATACCGAGACTGAAGCCCCCGCCGGGTTCACTAGTACAAGATCAAGAATACGCTGATTACCATTGACGATACAATTTTTCTGGGATACATTACATGCAGATAAAAACAATTCATAATCGTTGCGTAAAGACGTAGTTGTCGAATATAGGTTAAAGTCGCCTAATATAATTATTGGTAGACAATACAAATTCACAATTCGTTCCAAGCACTGAAATATGGAGTGATATCTAGAGTCCGGTATTCGTGGTGGAAGATATACAACACAGCAAATAAAGCGCGTTGAGCCCGCAGTAACATGAGCACATACCATTTCATCATCGGTCAATGCGCCATACTCGACCCGGCGAAGCTTGAGCGGTGAGCGTGCAGCTAGCAGCACGCCACCACCACCGCGCCCCCTTCGGTCACCTCGCAGCACGATCCAGTTGCTTGGAAAGAGTTCGGAATCAAAAACCGAGTCGTCGAGACAGGTTTCTGTGAGTGCTATTATGTCAGCATCGAACGTATAGAGTTCATTTTTTACGGTAGCTACTTTTCCCTTCAATCCTCGTACGTTTTGGTAGAATAACTTATACTGATGCAGTTTTTGCTTCCTCCTTACTTTTGGTACGAAAAAACGTTTTTCTCTGTGTACGTTTTCTCCCGTTCGTGTACCATTCTTGTAGAGCTGTCGTGCGCGGCCACACCGTCGGTGACATGAAGAACTCGAATTCTTTAACTGAGACGCCTATTATAAAGCAGTTATGACGACTGTGGATTGGACTAGGTTTCTTAGCAGTGTAGTCATCGCTCGGTAATTTTCTCTTCATATATGATATGATATCTTGCTCTGTAGTATCCACGTGAAAATTCCAGGCATGTATATATTTCCGCGGTTCAGCCACTCGTAACTTGGTGTCTTCATCACCAGTCGCTCGTATAATAGTTCGGCGAGAGCTTTGACGATTTGATTGTCTTAGTGATGAATTCCCAGGATTTTCTTCGCCTTCCATTTCCTTCCCTTGATGTGTGTACATCCTAGTAGGTGCTCGGTCCTTGAGTACTGTCCTAATAGATAGCGCAGGGGCCGTCCGTTGAGTCAGTTGACTGTTTGGTGAATTCATCAAATCGGGTTGCTTAACAGAATGCGATGCTGTTATGCCAGCATAGTCCATAGCTTGGGTCTGCTTTGATTCTGATACAAAAGATGTTATCTGGCTTATTGTGGATACCAAGTCTTGTTTCATTATGATTGCCTCGGATTCTACCGTCAGCATGCGCTTATCATGGTCTTCTATCACTAAGCATAGTGCTTGATATTCATCAGCAGTCCCGTCCACGGAACTGGCGAGTTTATTTACTTCTTGTCTAAGTTCAGCAAAATTTTTATTCAGGCTGCTTGTTGAAGAAGCCATATTTGTTACCACTGTTTCAGTAATGTTTTCCTTTATATGCTGAATATTAGCAGTCAGCAATTGGTTCGCCTGTTTTAAGTTTAATATTTCGGTATCTAATTTCTGGATTTCAGCCTTTCTAAAATTATTTTCCTTAAAGAGAGTCTGGGTTTCTTGTTTTACCTCCTCCCTCAAGCTCGTAATTGCCATATTGATTTCAGCTTGAATTATCCTCCTGAATTCCGCAAATATCGATGTGTTATTATTTTTTAACTGTACAGAAACAATTTCGCCCACATTCTCTAACGTGATCTCAGTTCGCAGCCCTGAAGATGTGGTCAGCTGAGGGCTGACGTGGCTTTGCTGAGATTTAGGAGTTGCAATTTTCTCTTGTTGAGTAATACTATGTGGGTTCAGGGAGCATGGTTGTGTAGACATGGGTGCCATGTCGGTAACAGCAAGGCATGAAACGGTACTATCATCTAATGACATATTCGCGTCCTGCGGGGCTGGCTGTGGGAGTAGTGCTGTTTGTCGCAGGCCCGCCGGTGACACACATGTGTTGTCATCGCGACGCCGACGAGTAATACTATCACAAGGGGGGCATTTCCAGTGGTTTTTAAGCTCGTTGCCGTGTTCTCGTACGAACGCTGAGGTGAAATTAACACATACGAAGTGATATACACCCCTGCATTGTGTACAACTTAATAGTTCCCCTCTCTCAATCTTTCTTTTGCACGCTAAGCAATTCATTTTGAATTTGATCGTCTCTAGTAGTGACCTCAAGCGGAAGTTATAGGTAACTGTTGCTACAATGTCGGTCTTCTTAAACGCGCTTCCAACCAATTGAACGCAGCTTTGTGTATTTTTATATCGGCAACACTGAAGGTTTCGTCTGGTGGCGCATGCGTTACTGTCAGATGTCAAATGCCGCTCCAACTCCAATCAGCTGTTAGGTGGTCCCGTTATTTGTTATTGTTTGTTATTGAAATGTGGTTTGAAGTATAAAGTTATGGTTCAAATATAAGGAAGTAACGGACGATGTAGTATTCTCACCGATTTGTTTAGTGTTCAGCGAGTGCCGGTAGCTATATTTGACACGGTGAATGCTTCGTAAGTACTACTATGCTTGCCTTCCACAAAAACTTTCTTCCTTCACTGAATATTTACATACATTTTTGATAAAATTGACGGAGCTCTTGGTAATCAATGTTTACCTGGCTAGAGTTGCCAGATAATATATATTGATGTTATGTTCCTTATAATAGGCTGCGAAGTATGACGTTTCAGGCGCGGCTAGGACAAGAGGTCGTTAATGGAATTTCATACAAATGTTGCAGGCCTAGGCCGGCAAAGTCCTCTTTTTTAATTCCATTCCACATAAATTTGTGGCACAGGCATCATGACATTCTGCCACTATGCGTATTAAAAATAAAATTTTCATTTGTTTTGTTGTTTATTTCATTTCATGTTTGAGAAAAGCACTATACATACCTCGGCGGGAAATTTGGGGTTGCCGGCCGAAGACATATTTCGCTCGGCCGGATAGGTCTAAGGCTTTCGTCCCGGCCTCTGTAGTAATGTACTATTGCAAAGTTACATAATTAGGTCTTAAAATTCACGAGTACTCTCATATTTTCGGAACCCTTAGTATACAGGTAACTGTTGCATAAAATGCTATTACATGCGATTGTTGACCTAAAACATACAATAAAAATCAATCAAGATCCTCTATTTCAAAAACACAATGTATATAAATATTTGTAATGTATGTAAAAAAGTAATTTTTTAACAAAAATACACCGACTCCAAACTTTGCCAAAATCAAAATCAAAAATTTTATTCTGTAAATAGGCCACAAAGGCACTTTTACAATTCAAAACAGAAATGCAGAACTTAAAAAAAAGTAGACAATAATAATAATGATTTCAAGACTATAGTGATTAACAAACTCACAATTATTCAATTAAAATAAACTTACAATACATTATATAAAAAAAAATTGTGACGTATATATACGGTCTCTGTTCGAATACACAAAAGTATATACAATAAATTTAATATCTCAGAGATGTATATGGTCTCTGAGCGTCCATTATTCCTGAGTCCTTAGAGATGTACATGATCTCTAAGCGTCTAAATTAAAATAAGTAGTAAATGAAAATAGCACTTAAGTAATTTAATATTCTCAGAGATGTATAAGGTCTCTGAGCGTCAATAACAATAAAATTAATCAAAAACAGGATGATGTCTCTCGTCAATCTCCAATAAAATAACACTAGTATTAAGGTATTAATCATGCCCTTGCAAGCATGAACAGACCGGACTCCACAAACAGCACCCGATCACGAGTATGACGCGTATCTCAGCCATCGCCTCCCTCGACCATTTGTTAGGAAAGGTGGCGACCCGATCAACGACGCCACCGTAAGCAAAGCCTTTTAAGCGAGCATGACATATTCAGGCTGCCGGTCATTAATAAATAATATCAAAGATTAAAACAACTGTTCGGCAAGAAACAGAATCATGTATCATAAAACGCAACGAAAGAGCTGTACAAGGAAATAGGCTAAGTGAAGCATAGGTATATTTTAACTAACAAGATTATACTATCACTGGCTTAAAAGTATTTTTATCATTTAGGAATCGTTGACAGCATAATAGGCCTGGCTTAGCAAATAACGTTTAATATGAGACTTAAATATACTCAGTGGCAGATTAACTATTTCGGTGGGTATTTTATTATAAAATCGTATACAGTTCCCCACGAAAGACGTGCTAACCTTCCGGAGATGACTGGCTTTCACTGCAATCTTGTGTTTACTTCTAGTGTTGTAGTCGTGGATATCACTGTTAAGTTTGAACTCATGAAGATTTTTCCGAAGATACATAATATTTTCAAGAATATATTGAGATGCTACAGTAAGAATATTTGCCTCCTTAAATTTTTCTCTGAGGGATTCCCTGGCCTTTAGTTCGTATATGGAGCGTACAGCTCGTTTCTGTAGCACGAAGATGGTCTGGATGTCTGCCGCTTTTCTCCACAAAAGGATTCCATAGGACATAACACTATGAAAGTAACTATAATACACCAGCCTGGCCGTCTCAACGTTAGTCAACTGTCTAATACTTCTCACTGCATAGGCCGCAGAACTAAGTTTGCCAGCCAGAGTGGCAATATGCGCGTGCCATTGCAGTTTTGAATCTAAGGTGACTCCTAAAAACACTGTTCTTTCTTCAAATTCCAGTTCATCAGACTTAAATTTGATCTTGGAATTGTTTGCCTCCTTGATATTAGGCAGAGTGAATTTGATGCACTTTGTTTTCTTGGAATTTAATAGTAGATTATTTGTTGACTTGTCAATATCGAACATTATTTAAAAAGCAACCTAACCCATACAGACATAAGGTGCAAATTGACTTTGAAATTTTAAAGAAATATACATGTTCTATCCGTGGACCCTTCAAGTGGTATATAAGACCACTTTTCCAAACATGAATGAACATGAATGAACATGTCCATTTACCAAAACCCATCCAGAGTATTTTTAAAAGCATGATGAAAGAAGTCCGAGCGCAGTATAAATATCGGCTATACTTTTCGGTCAAATGTCTATACTAAAAATGCGTATAATTAAACCGATTTTATTTAAATAAATAAATAAATAAATATTGGGGGACAAACTTACACAAATCGACCTAGTCCCTAACTAACCAAAGCTTGTAGTACAGGGTACTAGACGATGATATACATACTTATATAGATACATACTTAAATACATAGAGAACATCCAAGACCCAAGAACAAAATCCGTGCTAAATGCACAAATAATGCCCTGGCCGGGATTCGAACCCGGGACCTCTAGCTTCGGAGGCAGTATCACTACCAACTAGGCTAAACAGGCCTTCAAGCTGCAGCTGCAGTTAGGTAAAATCTGGTGTAGTTGACCTTACACATTTGACGGTCTGTTTAGCCGAGTTGGTTAGTGACACTGCCTCCGAAGATGTTAAGCCGTGGATCCCGGTTGCTGTCTATGATAGCAGTCGTTAAGCCAAGTTAGAGGCCTCCGGGCGGCTTGAGAACTTCTAACAGTCAAATTGCCCACTCACTTGACAAGCCTAATCCCAATAAGGTCTAATTTCCCCCTCGGGTTGGAAGGTCAGATGGCAGTCGCTGCCGTTAAAACTAGTGCCTACGCCAATTCTTGGGATTAGGTAGCGGACCCCAGACATCCTTCAGGATGCAACTGTACTGGGAATAACGCTAGGATGATGATGATGAAAGCCTCCGAAGATAGAGTTGAATCCCGGCCAGGGCATTTATTTGTGCATTTTTCACGGATATTTGTTCTTGGGTCTTGGATGTTTTCTATGTATTTAAGTATGTATTTATCTATAAAATAATAAACAAATAAAATAAATATAAAAAAGCTTATTATTTCTCGCTTCAAAAAGTTTTACAATTTAAATGATAAAAAAAGTAAAAAGTAAAAGTAATTTATTCTTCAAATTAGGCATATTACATGCACCTATGAACGTCAATAAACTACCACCGGTTCGGAAAAATAAACCTCAGCCACGAGAAGAACCGGCGTAAGAAACTCGGCGAGGTGTCATTTTTTCAAAACAATATACATTGTATAGTTAAATATAAAAAGAAAAAGAAACTAAATAATATTATTTTATAACTATAGATATAAATTTAGTTTTTCTTATAATGATAAACGTTTCCTGTGCAAGAACCCCTGCTCAAGTGAAGGTGAAGGCCTCCTCCAAAGGATTCCATTTTTCTCTGTCTTGAGCTATTTGTGGCCAGCGGGGACCAGCTATTTTTTATTAATTCCTCTGCCCATCTTGTATAGGGTCTTCCTTTGAGACGCTTGCCTTGTGGGCCCTTCCAATTCGTTACCCTGCTCGTCCATCTGTCGTCCTGTAGTCTCGCTACGTGCCCTGCCCACTTCCACTTTAGTTTTCTAGCATAACTTAGGGCGTCTGTGGCTTTGGTGATATTTCTAATTCTTGTGTGTCGAATTTTTTGTATTTTTTTAATACTAAGCATACTTAGGTATTTATCTATATAAGTCTGTATATAATCGTCTATTACCCATAGTCCAAGCTTTGCTTAGTGTGGGACTAGGTCGATTTGTGTAAGATTGTCCACAAATACTAAATGGACCCGGGTATGTCCTAAAACTACGACCAAGACCACCGGGGAATGGGCAGCAGCATTCCTTAAATGCGGTGGAGATACTGCGATCGCCAACCCGCATGCCAAGGGTGGCGATTATGGCATTTACCCCCCATGAAATTGGGGGAGGCCTATGTCCAGCAGTGGACGTCCTAGGGCTGATATTGTGGTGGTGGTCCGCAAATATGTATTAATTATTTTATTTACCTAAGTTCGAAGCTGATAGAGTTATGAGCACTTAATTGATTCTAGCTGAGTGTACGCTGGATGGCTGTTGAAATTTACAATTAAATCCAATAAAGCCATCTTAACTTCTCTTGGCAGTGTGATTTAGCATAATCGTGAGTCTGAAAGCCCTTTGCAAAACAAAATGCTCGTTTAAGGTGATTATAGTTAATTGATAACCTATGTTTGCAACGGTACGTCGTATCAAACAAGTAAATTTTTAACAAAAAAACACCGTCTCCAAACTTGGCCAGACCCCATCCTCTTGGTATATAATTTTAGGAGTTCCCTCGATTTTTCCAAGATCTCGTCATCAGATCCAGATTTGGTGACAATGGGACCAACTAGAAAACACACCCTTTCAAACAAAAAAAGAATTTTTGAAATCGGTCCACTAGTCTCCGAGTAATCGGTGAACATACAAAAAAAATATTCCGACGAATTGAGAACCTCCTCCTTTTTTGAAGTCGGTTAAAAAAGGAAATTAAGAACTCGAAAATTAGATTTTGAATATGTAATAAACTTCTTTTCAACATAAGGTCACTACATTCTGTTTTTTCTTCATCGGTTGTACTCTTGGCGTCAATTCTCGAAGAGTGTTAAGCATTTCAATAGGATTTTAATGTATTTCCCGGGCGCTTCTTCTGGCTTATTAAAGCGCTATGAGACGAATCTAGTCGTAGGCGCCAATATGTGGTGCCCACCAGCTCTGTACTGATGTGGTATTTCAATTGGGTCCAGTTTTGACAATGGCATCCATGAGATAACCATATAAGTCTTAAATTTGCATTAAGTATGTGCACGATGAGTGGACGAATGAATCTGTTGAAGTCGTTTTATTTTGTTAATTTTTCGATTATATTGGGCCGCAAAGATGAGGGATGAAAAGAGATTGCATGTTACGGAGATGAGAATATTGAGATGGATGAGTGGCGTAACAAGAATGGATCACATAAGAAATGAGTATATAAGAGGAAGCCTGAAAGTGGCACCCATAGATGATAAGTTAAGAGCTAATCGTCTACGGTGGTATGGGCATGTTATGCGGAGGGATGAAAGTCATGTGACAAGAAAGGTATTAGGCATGAATGTGGAGGGATGTAAAAGGAGGGGTAGACCAAGGAAAAGGTGGATGGATTGCGTGAGAGACGATATGAAAAGGAAGGATGTGAGTGACGAGATGACGAGCGATAGAGAGTTATGGAAGAAAGAAACATGCTGCGCCGACCCGAAGTAAATGGGAAAAGGGCACGCGAATAACGATTGCTTAATTTTAAAAAGCTAGCAGTACTGTAATAGGAGGTGTAAGGAGTGCAAGGCAAAGTTGGAAGGGGAAGACCTCGGCGAACGTACTCCGACCGAATCGGAGACATTCTGCAGGAAGACCAGCTCAAGAGTACCTTAAATCGGCGCGCATGCATGAAGAATGTTATGAGAGTTCATGAAGCGAAAGTTGTCGTCAGGATCGTAGCAAATGAAAATTCGTGGTCTCTGCCTACCACTCTTGGAAACAGGCGTGATTATATGTATTTATATTTATGTATGTAGGTAGGCGTAGCGTGGGCAGGCCCCCCACACGAAGGACTGATGACCTAGTAAGGGTCGCGGGTGTCCGCTGGATGCGGGTGGCGCAGGACCGGTCATTGTGGAAGTCTTTGGGGGAGGCCTATGTCCAGCAGTGGACGGCCTTCGGCTGAAATGATGATCATGATTTATGTGTGTAGTGTAAAGTAAATTAACAAGATAGTACAAATGACCGCCCTTAGTGTTTTGTTTACTACAACGTCATCATAAGCACCTAGTACATTGTACGTGCGGTAAGAAAATGAATTGTACTGTTAATTCAAATAATTATGATTTGCTAATACATACAAATAGTTACAGATGAGACATACTATCAGTGGTTTTGAAAAAAGCCCGCTTGCCGGTAACGCAAGGGACAGGGCTACATGGGACAGGTAGGTAAGTACGTTGACAGCGCTGGCGTCTAGCAGGACTGGCGCCAGAAGCTGGATTCGTTTAATAGTACATTTCGATGCTAGTGCGGAAAGTATGTCATTTCTTCACGAGTACCGAGGGATGCCACGAGCCGCAGGCGAGTGGCAACACTCGGGACAAGTGAAGAATGACATTTCCGCACGTGTATTGAACGACGTTTTTTAATACAGTTGCGAAAAAATAAGAAAAACAACAAGTAATATTTATAAAAACAATATCGAATGTTGCCTTTAGAAACTTAAAACATGCTTGCAGTAAGTAAAAACGCCTCTTCTTTGACAGGCGTTTCGGCAGCTATTCCGTTCCACTCAGACAACTTATTAAGAACGGTTTTTCAATATTCAATATTAAAAAATAAACGTGTTATAATGATGAAGAGGTAAGTAATAAAATATGAAATGTGTATATTTTTCGTATTCTGATATTAACAGTAGGTTTTTATGTTGATTACGACGTTTAAAGGAAACTAATATTTAACACCCAGCAATAAGGAGTCGTGCATTGGAACAAGCATAAATTTAAAAAAATTTAAAAAGTGAAAAGCACTAGTGCGCGAAAACCAACTTTCCGCACGCTAAACAGCTACGTAAAGTAGCACTTTTTGAGCAACTGTATTAAAAATATTATTTATTCGATTATATGGGATGGGCGCGAGAAAACTAATTTGCAATAAAAAACATATGCGTCGAATTGACTCTAGTGTTATTGTGAAGGAGATAATTATCCATTTGCATAATGACTTCCCATTGAAGATATTATTGTCAAAACGTTTAACGATTGTTCTCTCATACTATTTTTAATTTAAAATATACCTACTTGTGTTTTAATTGGCTTCTCAAGACCCGTGCTATATAAGTAATTATCAAATTTATGCCCGATTTATCACATCTATATCTCCAGATACGCACGTAAGTTAAAATTTGCTTTACATAATATTAATGTGTTATTACTAAAAAAGCAAAGAGAAATTACATGTGCAATTATTGCGTAACAATAAAAAAATATAAAGTATGGTATGGTTGGCTGGTAGAGTGTTTTGTTCAATAAAGCTTAAATAAATAAATATATATATATATATAATTTATTTTCAAAACTAAATCGTATAATCAAAAATTAAGGAATACCTACAGTGTATAAATAACATGTACTTACGTATATATTTATGTATACAGTGTATTTCAGAGACATTTATTTCAGTAATTTGCAAGGTTGACCTGAATTTTGGCAAGTGTATTGTAGTTCAGATTTCAATGAAAATGTGTGACTTGCCAAACTATATTTTGACATGTGTCAAAGATTGACAAGGATCGTGGGTTACAGTAACTTTATACATGCAGGTTCTTGACATTGCCATTTTGATCCTACTTTTTAATTTTTTTTAAGTAACGAAATATTGTTGCTTGTGATATTTTGTATTTTATATTATTTAAAACCCTACCAACTTCAAAAAAATATGACAACTTACGCTAATATTCTGCTCCTTAATTATAGTATATTTGTTGTCTTGGCCTTCAGTTTCGTTAGCCAGAAACACTTTTGAATTATCTTCTCTTCACGTTTTACTCCATTAATGTACTCGTATTAAGTAAAATTTAATAAAATTAATTGTTAATATTGCATAGGTTACTTCTAAAAATATATTTGATTATTTAAATATAACAAACAACCTACTCGTATGTAAAATACTCAACAAAAAGTTAACCAACCTTTATCCAGCGGTTCTCGCAAGGCACTAACACAAACTTTTAAAACTTCACTGAAACCAAACCAAAGCACTCACAGAACGCACTGCCACAAAACTGCAAACTTAAAAAAAAACTATTCTAAATTCAAATTTTCGAAAAGCGTTCGATTTTCGAAAGTTTATTCCGCGCGAGCGTTGCAGGCTGGTATAGGTCAGCTGCGCTCGGTGTCTTGCTTATACTGCGCGCCTTGACTTTTTCACGCATGCGCGGTGGCTGAATGCATTTATAACCATTGTTACGTGTGTCATTAAAAAGTGAGTGACGTCACTATTTAGTATGTGACGTAAAGGGTTGATTTTCATTAGATGAGTAAAAAACTATGGGTATTTTCACTTGTGTTGTCCTATTGCGTAAAACCGGTAGGGTATTTTTCATTTATATTTATTTTTAAAGTTGATACTACCTTGTTTCTTTTATTTACTGAATAGGAAGCTAATTTTGTGTAGACTTTGCAGACAATATTTCAGGGTGGAATAAAAATTATGGCAATTCGTTTAGGGCGTTCATTGTATCATTCGGACTGAATATTTTAGTGCGACCAAGAAAAAAAAATTACGGAGAATTTTTAAACCAGCATACAATCCGAATTATACTAGAATTGCCGGTCAAAACGGGGTATTTACCAGCTATGTTAATATTGTTGAGTTTCCGATATTTCGGCGCTGTTGCAAGCACCATTTTCAAGGATTAACTGGCGTGCTGCGAGTTTTATTTGTAGTCTACCCACACTCCATAGCGATCTACCCTCTTCTTGGTTCGCTTTTTCCGCACAGTGCTACTACCACCGTCCGCACTCTCGCTCAAAACTCGAACACGATCACGACACTTACAGTATCAACTCGCGCGTTCATGCCGGTTACAGTCTTTTTCCGATTCGTGAACTTTTGGATCACCGGACGCCAGACGCTCGACAGTTCACATCATCGCACTGCTTGCCGTCGGCAGGGCATTCATCCTCACACCTTAGAACCTAAATGGTCACGCACGGTACGGTTTCAGGGGAACTTCCTCCCTCGGACGCTCCGGTTGTGGACTGGGCTCCCTGCCGAGGTTTTCCCGAGGAACTACAGTATGGGATTCTTCAAGAAAAGAGTGTATAATTTTTAAAGGGTCGGCAATGCGCATGTGACACCCCTGGAGTTGCAGGCGTCCATAGGCTGCGGTGACCGCTTACCATCAGGCGGGCCGTACGCTTGTTTGCCACCGACATGGTATAAAAAAAAAATTAAACCCATCTTTCCGGTTGAAACCCCCATTCCGTCAAAATACATTATACTATACCATACTCGTATACCAATCCCTCCGCGAAAAGTCAGTCGGTAGCTTAAGAAATGGCATTATTAAGGTGAGATAGAAGCTTAAGGAACTCTATAAACTAGTGGCTGTAGACCTTGCGAACTATTTTTTAAAAATTCCCATTTGTTTTTCATTCCCTCTTAGGTCAGCGGTCAGCTGGAAGAGATTCATCAATAGGGATAAGTTCGCCTTTGTACTTTAATATCTTGCTTTGTTTGTAGTTGTTTTTTTATGTGCATTAAAGAGTTCTACATACATAGATTTCTTTTTTTTATTCAAATTGCAAAATTTCCTGAAACAGGCTCGACAAAGTGTTTACTGAAGTATCAAACCTACTCGCAAAATTTAACGAGAATCGGTTGAGAAATGCGATATGTAGAGGAGAAGTAACCTCTTAATATAATCACTCACGATTGTATCTTTCTATTACGTTACGGTATGCGTTACAACCCTAGCTGCGTTTGTCTATGAAGACACGCGACAGTTAAAGTGACAGTCGTGATACGGGACGAACAGCTCCCGACACAAGTCACGACAGAAACGAGCCGAAATAGTGCCTCATGAAATTTTCATGACGTAGATACAGGACAAGGGGCTCTTTGCCTTTGTTTTTTTTTTTTAACGACATAGGTGGCAAACGAGAAGACGAATCGCCTGATGGTAAGCGATTAGCGCCGCCCATGGACACTCGCTTGAATTGATTTAGAATAGAATATAATTTTACTGTCACATGACGTAATGAACAAATAGTATATATATAATTCTTAAATTTATGATTGTCTATTTTGTATTTTTTTTTGACATATACATGTAAATAGTTTATTATTATTATGATAAATGTATATCCACCTAATTTGACATTATTTAAAAAACTGTCGATCACAATATAAATTTCTTTCAATGGACTATGTGTAATTTTAAGTGACATTGTATATTGTGAAATGAGCGCTCGTGGCCCAGTGGCACCCGCGTACTGCGTGCGGTATGCGAGGTTAAGCAATGTCGGGCGAGGTCAGTCCTTGGATGGGCGACCGCTTTGAGTGGTTACTAACTGAGCGCTCCCGTGCTTTGGAAGGCACTTTAAGCCGTTGATCCCGATTGCTGTCTATGATAGCAATCGTTAAGCCAAGTTAGAGGCCTCAGGGCGGCTTGAGAACTTCTCACAGTCAAGTTGCCCACTCACTTGACAAGCCTATTCCCAATAAGGTCGGTTTCCCCCTCGGGTTGGAAGGTCAGAGTGCAGTGGCTTCCGTAAAAACTAGTGCCTACGCCAATTCTTGGGATCAGGTAGCGGACCCCAGGCATTCTTCAGGATGCAACTGTACTGGGAATAACGCTAGGAGCATGATGATTGTATATTGTGAAATAAATAAATCTATCTAATCTATCTATTTATAGTTGTGTAATGATAAATACTCTGATATAAATATATTTCATTTGTGTATAAATCAATTTGTTTCTGAAATAAAATGAAAAAGTTACTACATAAATGATAATATAAGTAACAAGTAAAAGTAGTAAACTGTTTATTAACATAGGTATACTTTTCTCGTGTAACTGAATATAACATTTTGTTCTAGAATTGTGAATAATTTTAGTTTTGGCTTGTGTACTTGTGTCTTGTTTTAACATTTATGAGCTAACAATATAAACAATTTTGTGTCGGCAACGCGCATGTGACATCCCTGGAGTTGCAGACGTCCATAGGCTGCGGTGACCGCTTACCATCAGGCGGGCCGTACATTTGTTTGCCACCGACGTGGTATATAAAAAACTATATATTTTGCCTGATTGTTTCCCAAATGCTTAAAAAAATAAAAAAAGTAAAATAGTGAACATATTTTTTTTAGGTATTTACTAAAATAAAACCACGCACATAGGTGTTACAATAGGAACTCAGCGTTTGCTGCGATACAGACTAGTTGTCGTTCAGTTTTTTTTTTGTGGAATGGTACGCGTCTCTTCTAAGCCTACAACGAGTTACAAGCTTGCCGAGTGTAAGCAGACATCGTAGCGCAAGAATCCTAGCGAGTAAGAGGAGTCACCAGAGGGTTATTTGCGTCGACAGCTAGAGACAAATGCAGGTCAGTCTCAACACAGCGCATCCTCAGAAGCTCTGGCGACCTTACTCACCACCAGGAACACAACACCTACCTACAGATCCAGTAGTAGTATTCATCATCATCATATCAGCCGAAGGACGTCCGCTGGACATAGGCTTGCCACAATGACCGATTCTGCACCACCCGCATCCAGCGTACCCCCACGACCAACCAGATCATCAGACCATCTTGTGGTTGGCCTACCCATGTTGCGCCTTCCAGTACATGGTTGCCACTCGAAAAACTTCCCACCCCAACGGCCATCGGTTCTACGTGCAATGTGCCCCGCCCACTGCCAGTTAAGTTTAGCGATTCGGAAGGCTACATCGGTTACTTTGTTTACTGCGGAGTAGTAGTGTTATTATGGTTTTTTGTTACTATTAAATTACAGTAAAATGACAGGTATGACACGGGACAGTGGCTGACAGCTCAAGTCGCGACAGAAACGAACCGAAATAGTGCCTCATGAAACTTTCATGACGTGGACATAGGAGAGTCAGTTTAACTTTGTATTGAATTGGAATTACCGTTGGTATTATATTCGTCGCACACCTGTCTTAGGTATATTTAAGGCAAGAGTAAAAAAAGTAAGGTAAAAGTAGTTTATTCTTCAAATTAGGCATATTACATGCACATATGAACGTCAATAAACTACCACCGGTTCGAAAAAATAAACCTCTGCCACGAGAGGAACCGGCGTAAGAAACTCGGGCAGGTGTCATTTTTTCAACTGTCAGTCTGTCTTTTACAGTGTCAGCTACTACAAAATAACAATGCTACAGTAGAAAACCTATTTTCGCGTGTGAATAGGCTCTTACTGAACCAGTAAGAAAATCTTCGCCTTGTCATCTCTTTCCGTCCGGTGAGACTAAGTCAATCGATGGTCATTCAATCGTAAAAAAATCTAGGCCTGTTTGTGATGAAACCTGGATGCAATACAATAGAATACAAATATTCTTTATTTCTTACCAAAAAGTGAGAAAGAAACCGAGTGGTTACCTAAGGGTTCCGTCAGTTCATTTTTGGTATGGAACTTTAATAATACAGAAAATACAACTTAAATATTAACAAATACACGACAGGCGGACTTATTGCTAAATAAATATGTATTCCAGATAACCTTTTATAGTATAGACGACGCAAAATAATTGAATATTCATTTTAAGTAGGGGAAATTGATCTTAATATATAAGAAAAGCGACATAATAATGAAATGGTGGGTGAAAGTTATGGAAGCGATGATGTCACCGTTAAATCTCTCGTAGCCTAAGCCCGAAGTTCTCGATATAAATAAACCCTGTGAGCTGTAGAACTCACAAAAAAATTTTTATTCAGAATTTTCAAAACTAGACTACAAAAATAACTATTTAATTATCGAACCTGCTCACAAAATTTTACGAGAATCGGTTGAGAAATGCGACCAGTAGAGGTGAACATCCGGATAGACAGACAGACATAACATTTTTTTTTGTCGAAAGCTGAAACGGAGACGTTTCGCTCGCTCGGTATATAATAAATAAATAAGTTTTACCTGAATAAACTGACTCCAATTAACGATGGAAAATACCGAAATCGCCACATTTGGTTTTTAGTGTTAGTTCAGGTTAGTTTTGTTTTTGTTCTGTATTTTTGCCACGAATAAATGTATTTCTAGTTTCATACGCGTGCCTATCAAATTTGAAGGTTTCACTCGAGTCCTCCTGAATGTTGGGGGTACCTGCTTTGAAACAAAAAAAGAATTATCAAAATCGGCCAACGTGGTCATGAGTTACCGGGGAACATACATACATAAAAAAAAAACAAATATGCAGACAAACTGAGAACCTCCTGCCTTCTATCGAAGTTGGTTAATAAATATTGGGGGAGAATAAATTTATCAATGTAACAAAAAAACTAGTGTCTCTGAGAACTATAGACTTAGCGTTTTTTTTTTTCAAATTTCTCTATTTTGCGAAATTCGTCTCGACAAAAAAATATTTATAATTATCAATACTGCTTACAAAATTTAAGAACGATCGGTTGAGAAATACGACTTGTTCATAAGAACAGCCGGAAATCCAGAAAAGCATTGTAAATGCCAATGTTCTGCGCAGGACCGGTTGGACTGATTCCTATAATAACGATGATGATGATGATAACTGTTAAGAGGGCGCAGTACGCTCGGTCTGACTCGGTTCTCCATACAAACGTATTTACCCTCTCATTTTAAAACGCCATGCTAGAGTAACATGAAAATTTGTATACACAATGGTATCCGGCATATCAGGTCGGAAATTAGTTTCTGTTGCTAGAAATTGTAAAAGAAAAAAAATACAGCGGTTTTTTGGGTTTTTTACGGCTCGTATGAAAACCTTAATAATCGCTGTATTTTTTCTCCATTATAATTTCAAGCAACAGACACTATGTTCCGACCTAAATATGCCGGATTTTGGATTTTGTATACAAAGTTTCATGTTATTTATGGCGTTTTAAAATGAGAGCATAAATACGTTTGTATGGAGAACCGAGCGTACTGCGCACTCTTAAGATACAACTGGGAAAACACTGAGCTAATGATCGTGGCAGAACCAGCAGATGTACAACAAATACCATACCGATTTGAATCGAATATGAATACGAATAGAGCCTCGACTGATCAATACTACAGTAATGATAGATGGCAGTAGCGTATTCGCGCCGCATATTTTATTTAAATGAATTAATGTGTAGCTTGATTTCTGGTCATACAACAATATGATGTGTTGACTTATAGTAGGTTCGTAGCTAGAAAACCACCACCATATCAGCACCAAGCACGTCCACTGCTGGACATAGGCCTGCCCTAATTGAATGGGGGGGTAAATTCGATCGCCACGCTTTGCATGCGGGTTGGCGATCGCAGTATCTCCACCGCACTCCAGGGATGCTGCTGCTCATTTCACGTTGGTCCTGGTCGCAGTTTTAGGACATACCCGGGCCCCGCGTGTAAAGTACAAAACAAAGTAGGATCAGTAGGTATTTGACTTTGCGAATTTGTATGGTTGTGGCCGAGGAACAAAGAATACGCTAAAACATGGCGAGAAACCGCAAGCCAGTTCCTGGTCGTGCCTAGGTATCGAAGGGCTAATACGTATTTCTACCTATATGGCACTCGTATTTCTACGAACTAAGGGTGAGGCTACACGAGCGTTATTTTGTGAGTTGTGACCAGATTCATTTCGGTCTTCACCATACATCTATCACCGAAATACTTGTACTTCTATCGGTACTTGTCACAAGTATGGCAACGACGGAAATAACGCCGCTCATAACTCACAAAATCCTAAAAGCTCCTCTGCGATTCAGTGCGGAGGACAAATTCAAATTTATTTATTTGTATGAATACAGTAGGTTATTTGTTGTAGGATAGGGGTTAGGGACTTCACACACACCTTAGAATTTCTTCGCTGATATATGCGTTTGCTCACGATGTTTTCCTTGCTTGCCAAATGATACAACAAAGTTCGAAAGCCTCATTGGTACGAGACCGGATCCGAATCCTCGGCCGCTGTTTAACAGCCCCATGCTTCAACCAATATTCTACCGTAGTAGCTTCAAATTATGTAAATACATGTTATTATAAGAAAAATCGTGTTTACTAATAATAATGTTGAAATAGAAATGTTTTAACCAATCCGTATTACCCTACTGCGTAGGTATTAAGCGGGTATGATATCCGAACTTTTGTTGGAGTATCCGAACGTTATTACTGAACGGTACGGAACGGTACTTATTCAAAATGGCGGATTTCTGTAGAACACAGCAAGCGCTTGTGACCTTCTGTTCGATGGTAATAAAGATTTGGATAATATTGAACGACTACCTACGCATTAATCTGACTTCTGTAATTTATAGGTATTGTTGTAAGATAAATTGGGAAATAGGGAACATAATAAGGCTTATAATTCTTTTCAAAACTTTGAGTTTCGTACTATAAATATTAATGAACGAGCGAGCGAAGTTTTCCGAATGTACTAAACAATCGGACCTTCACTTATTGAATAAGAAAAAATAATAAGAACATACAAAAAAACAACCGTCGACAAACAGGTACGGGAGACAAATAATGTAATGTAATAGAAAAAGCTGAGGCTAAGGGTCCAAGACTCAGCATGTGCCCGGCGCTGGTTTTCAATCTGGTCCCAACAATAATAAATAAGAACTAACTAATCAAATACGTTTAGACCTAAGGAGGGGGGCCGCACACTAATATTATTAGTAATTAAGTTAATTTTGGTACGTCTGTGCTTGCATCTAAATGCAGGAAAGAAGAGGGATAAAAAATGGTTCACTTTAAACTGTAAAAATTCTAAATAAATTTAAAAACCCGGCCAAGTGCGAGTCGGACTCGCGCACAAAGGCTTCCGTACAAAATTCAATCATTTGAAAACTACAATGATTAACAAACGGAACGATTATCTATACAACATTAAACACTTTATTATAAATAAATAAATAAATAAATAAATATATTGGGTCAATTTTTTACACAAATGGAACTAGTCCCACAGTAAGCTCAATAAGGCTTGTATTATGGGTACCGACGACGACATATTTAATAGATATATACATAAATACATGGAAAAACATCCAAGTCTCAGAAACAAATGTCTCTGCTCACCACAGAAACAAATGCCCAACACACACACATATATATATATATATTATAACATTTTTTTATTTATTTTCAATATGATCTTCAACAGCATAGTAACGTTAAATAATATCAAGTAGGATTTTGGTCAAGTGCGAGTCGGATTTTAGTTTTCCCATACATTTTGAGACCAAGATCCTGATGAAGCCATTTAGCAACTTTTTAAAAGTTTTTTTTTTTATTGGGAGCTCCATTAGATATTTATTTAATTATGTTTTTAGTATCTGTTGTTATATCGGCAACAGAAATACATTATTTGTGAAAAAAATCAACTGTCTAGCTATCACGGTTCATGAGATATAGCCTGGTGACAGACGGACAAACAGACAGGACAGAGGAGTCTTAGTAGTAGGGTCCCGGTTTTACCCTTTGGCTACGGAACCCTAATTAAAAATACAGGTGGTTCGTGTGTACTCGCGCGCGTATGTGTGTACGTAAGCGAGTCTGTGTATTGAAACGTTGTTGTTAGCGGCGTAAGTTTATATGTATCACAAAGTACAATATATATACTGAGATAGAGATACCAGTGAAATACTCCACATAGATCGTAGCGCCGTTGTGTATTTAGTAAGAACTAACCGCACGAACTCTGCATCTCTGTCACTTCGATATGCAAGTGCGATAGGGATAGCACCCAGTGACATCTGGTACTAACAGGTTAAACTAACATTTCCATAGAAAAATTCGTACTTCCAGCTGAAAGGCCCCTGATACGTATATCTAATTCTCCCACTTTCCACTCAATTCCTCAAAGGTTACCTCGAATCGGGATAAGTTCGCCTTTGTACTTTAATTGATCGAGTGTAAAGAAGGCTTATTTCAGCTTCGGCAAAAATGCTTTCCTATATGCACACGCACTCAAACATAAACACTCTCTTACACTCACCTATACTCAAGTCAAGTTTCATCACTTGAGCTTTTAAATTAAAGTATTTTAAATTGTTACTTTCTCTATTCTTCTTTTTCAATTTATATGATTATTAATGTACTATGCACACTATAACTCGTTTTTGTAAAGAATACCAACTCGTAGGGCGCCCAAGATACAGGCCCAGCCTAGTTTGGGGCCCGCTGTACAACTATGTTAATGTTACTGTTTCTTTGTCTCAATAAAGATATTTCATTTCATTTTATTTCATTTCATATCCAGCCGAAGCATTTCTCCTCTACAGGTCGCATTCCTCAACCGATTCTGGTGAAATTTCGTGAGCAGGTTTGATTATATTAATGACGTATTGTAGCTAGATATCAAACTTGTTGAATTAGTATATTTCCTTGAGTTTTCATTGTACATTGGTTACTTAACACTCAGTTTACTTCACACAATACATAGTTAACAATATTTAAAATAATGAACCTCCAGGTCTGTTGTTTATTTTTGTTTTGGTACATTTATTTTATGTACTGTGAATTTAATATGTTTATGTTATGTGACTGTGTTCAGAATATATTTAAAAAAATATATGTTTTATAGGTTTTTGTAAGCATTTTACATATTTGAGAAAGAATTTTTTTAGCGAGGTCTAGAGCTCACAGAACTAGTCTTATGTGACATGTACAGCATCAAAAGTAACTACGCATTTGAAAAGTTCTAAAGTAATAAAAACTTTTGCTATAAGAGAAAAATAGCTTCTGACACCTTCATATGCGTAGCTACTTTCGATGCTGACTGTACGAGTATATTGTTTTAACCCGTTCTTGTGTACAAAAAAGTGCTTACATACTTATACATATACAGGGTGATTCAGGAGACGTGAGCAGGACCAACACTACATACATAGTAAATGGCAATGAATAGTTCACCATTGTATTTAAGTGAAACACACATACCTTTTTCCCGTATTTTAATTTTTATTAAATTAAAGTTTAATTCTCTACAATCATGGTCACCCTTCAACAACTGGTTTATAAAGATTAAACCTCTAACTGTTATGACAGCACTTTGATTACGACAAAAGTAAATTGTCATATTGAGTGAGATACGTTTTTTCAAAAGTAATCGGACTCAGATGATGACATTTAATTTGTCGCGTATCACTTGACTGAAGTATTCTGATTGTAGACTGACCATGATTTTCGTAAATAATTTAAAACATTTTGTTTTCAACATCGAAGATAAATGAACGTTAATTTCACTAATAGTGGCACGAAGCAGTAGCTTATGATCTACTGAATCCATAGTGTTGATCTTGCTCACGTCTCCCGAATCACACTGTATACATAGAATCCAGCGTTTGTAGCAGGTACCTATGTAATCAATTAATCGTCTTATACTCTGTACAGTTGACTACAAACACAAAATACATCATATTTACACATTTCGGGCCTCACTTGAATGCAATAAAGTGAAAAGCATGTAGGAATATAAACGAAGCTAAATGAATGAATGAATTAATGAATCATGTATGTAAACTGTAGTACAGTTGACTACAAAAACACTGGCCTGCAAAAAAAGGTATAACAGTATTAATCAAGAAAACTAAAAGTAAAAAATGACAGCATTTGAAAAGAGAGCGTTTTTCTTTTTGTTTTTTTTTCAGACCTCTTTTAAAAGGAGGTTGTCAAAAAGGATTTTATATAACAAAACTAAATTTTCTACATAATGCTTTTTATTTCAAGTCAGAAGTTAGCGTTACATTTACGAGTGTTATACCTTCTTTTGCAGGCCAGTGTACAAAATACATCGTCATTACACTTTTAGGACGTATTACAATGTGTAATAAGTTGAAATGCATGTATAAAAATTAAGGCATATGAAATGGTGGCTCAGGCTTGTCGCTCAGTCTTCTTAACTTTGATCTGTGTATCGATAATTTAAAACATTTTGTTTTCAACATCGAAGATAAATGAGCATTGCAATACAGCGAGGAAATGCCGCCAGCATCCTCGGTACAATGCCTCAAGGGCCCGTTTTAGATTTAAGTTAGTTTTAATTTTCTTTATATTATTTTGGTTAAGTATTCTTGTATATATTTTCGTTGTACATAAATAAATGATTATCTTCAATATTTAAATACCCAATTTATTTACCTACTGGAAAAACAAATGAAAAGCTCATATCGCCTGAATGTATTTGAGCAATCAAAGAGTAATCATGTGCTGTTGTTGACTCGAATGAATAAATATTTACCGTTCGCGGTGAATGACCTTTAATTATACTACAACAATTATTCAAATCATATAACCAATACATAATAAACTATATTCATCACAGTCATCGGCCATTATGACACTCTTTGGGGGAGGCCTATGTCCAGCAGTGGACATCCTTCGGCTGATATGATGATGAGACTGTATTCTTCTCGTGGCCCAGCAGCGCCCGCGTACCTACCGTGTGTGGTATGCGAGGTTACGAAACGTCGGCCGGAGCCAACTCTTGGATGGGTAACCACTGAATTGATCACTCCCGTATTTCGGAAGGCACGTTAAGCCGTTGGTCCCGGCTGCTGTCTATGGCAGCAGTCGTTAAGTCTAGTGACAGGCCTGGACCGGCTCGAGAACTTCTTCTAATAGTCAAGTTGCCCACTCACTTGAAAAAGCCAAGCCAATAAGGTTTATGAAATGAAATGAAATGAAATCGTTTATTCGTTCATCACAGGTGAAAAAAGATGAAAAAATTAAATGTAGTTACAAAGCCATGATGTGCCTTTTGGCGTACGAATTTCTGGTATTACATGTCGAATTTCAAAATATTAAATATAAAGGCAAATGTCATATCAATAATGTTAAAATACAGATTAAAAAGAAAAAAAAAATTTTGAAAAACAACTATGCAATAAAATTATTCAATAGATTTAAATTAGGATATTAGTGTCATTAAGATAATCCTCTATATTATAATAACATTTGTCCAATAACAATTTATAAAGTAAATATTTAAATTTAGACTTAGAGGTTTCAGACTTCCATGTTTCAGGCAATTTATTATACAGCTTTGGGGCCATTGTTATTATACATTTTCTCATCAACGCTGTCTTGCTCCTATTAACTTTTAGTTTCCCCTTTGAGTTGGACGGTCAGATGGCAGTCGCTTCTAAGAACTAGTGCCTACCCCAATTCTCGGGATTCGGTAGACGACCTCACGCATCCTTCTGGATGCAACTGTATTGGGATAACGCGCTGCTATGATGAATTGATGACTATTCTGTGGGACTGCGTTGCTATTCCAGTAGTTTCAATTAATGACGGAAGATAGAAGAAATGTTTCTTAGTCAGGCTCGTCGGCTTGAAATTACTGAACTGAACTGAAGTGAAGTGAAACCACTGTTACAAAGACAAGCTTACACTAATTTTGTATTAAGAAGTAACGCTCATCATCCTCCTAGCGTTATTCCCAGTACAGTTGCATCCTGAAGGATGCCTGAGGTCCGCTACCTAATCCCAAGAGTTGGCGTAGGCACTAATTTTTACGGAAGCGACTGCCATCTGACCTTCCAACCCGAGGGGGAAACTAGACCTTATTGGGATTAGGCTTTTCAAGTGAGTGGGCAACTTGACTGTTAGAAGTTCTCAAGCCGCCCGGAGGCCTCTAACTTGGCTTAACGACTGCTATCATAGACAGCAACCGGGATCAACGGCTTAACGTGCCTTCCAAAGCACGGGAGCGCTCAGTTAGTAACCACTCAAAGCGGTCACCCATCCAAGGACTGACCTCGCCCGACATTGCTTAACCTCGCATACCGCACGTGGTACGCGGGCGCCACTGGGCTTAACTGGGCATTAACGCTTTAAGCAGTAATGCTGCTAACGAAAATTCCAAACTTCAAATGAAAGGGAAAAAATTAGTGGTCTGAGCAGGATTTGAGCCTGCGACATCTGGCATACGCGGCCAATTGCTCTAGCCACTGAGCTATCGGAACGATCAAGCTCGGCCACGAAATCCTTCACTAGTTCCCTCTTACATTTTTTTTTTCAATTTTTCCCTTTAATTTGGAATTTTCGTTAGCAGCGTTACTGCTTAGTACCAAATTAATTTAGTATGGGATGGCGCATCGTTACTGAAGATTTCTCAATGTAATTTGAGACGTTGGTGCCGTTAAAATAAGCCTAAGTCTTCTACGGTAGATATCGCTGTATGCCTCCCTAAGGCATTGTAAGAGGGAACTAGTGAAGGATTTCGTGGTCGAGCTTGATTGCTCAGTGGCTAGAGCGACTGGCCGCGAATGCCAGTTGTCACAGGTTTATTAAATCCTGCTCGAAGCATAATTTTTCTTTCAATTTTTCTCTTTAATCTGAAGCAAGCTTACAGCCTACCTGATGGTAAGCAGACACCGTAGCCTATGGACACTTGAAAATCCAGAAGAATCACAAGGACGCGCAACCGATCGTTTTACTTGAGAATTTACTGTCAACACATTATATCATATCAGTAAACATTTGTTTTGAACTGCAATACAATGGGTTGTATACGTTCTAAGTGCTCAATTAATCATATCATTTGCATACAAGCAGCCATTATTGTACCTTGTAGTGGAATATCTGGCGATGAATCATTAAAGTGATTTAAATAACACTCTGATATACATAGCCATGTGTTTCTTATACAACGACGGTGGCAAACAAGCGTATGGCCTGCCTGATGGAATAAAAGTATATAAGCTAGTAAACTGTTATATTACGTTCATCAAGAAAAGGTTTACTTACGTTAATTCTTTTGAAAATGCACGAAGAAGAAAAAAGCTTCACTCCCGAAGAATTTGCGCAAGTTACACAAGAACTAAGTGCAAAACATGGTGCGTGAAAAATCTAAAAAAACATTATTTATTTAAAATTATGAAACTGTGTATACTCTCGTGGCGTCTTTACTTGCGATGTTCGCCGAGGCTCGCATCGCAACCCACGCCATTAGCGTTTTAAAACCCTTGTTATACAACAGATGCATAAAATAGCATAGGATAGCGTTATGCTTTTTTTAAAACAGAATCGCAAATATATTTTTCGGCCGAAAAACGTAACCTATTGCAGACATTAACAAAACAGGTTGCGGATCCAAAAGAAAAACTACTTGGCCATATATGCCGGGCCGTTTTAACTTTTTATAATGTTTGAAACTCGACACATAATGGAATTTATCCGTACGTAATATTTCAGGCGCGTGGAACAAGCCTGCATTCTTTTTTAATCAGTATCTAACAATGTAATACAGGAAACAATAAAAAAAAAAAATATCTGAATCTCTTCACTCATTACAATGAAGCTATACAAGTAAACGCTATTATCACGGGTTTTGCAAAAAAAATAAGCTGAATAGCGAGGCACGGAAAATACATAGAAAACAATTTCCACCCATCTGTAACCGCCAAACGGTAATTCTTTAAAATTAGACGAAACAAAGAAAATTTCATTCGTAACATCCGTAATTGGCATCGAACACCGAAATAACACAAATCCTCGTAAACGTCTACACGATTAAAGACTATATTGTACATGTAATTAGTATCATAGTCGCGTGTGTAATGTAATAAACTTTGGTCGTTTTGGTTCACGAGTAAAATTTCTTTTTGTTTCTCTCGTTGTAGTATATTGTCTTGAGAAACTAGGGCGTTTAAGGTTTACTCCTGATCCATGTTTAAAATGTTCATTATTAAGATGATTTGTGGATGGAAATAGTATTTTAATGGGGACTTATTATTGCAACAGTATAATTTATTTTTGAATCGAACGTAATCAGCTTGGATGATCTTAAATACCATGTCAGCCGAAAGACATCCACTGCTGGACGTAGGCCTCCCCCAAAGACTTCCACAATGACCGGTCCTCCGCCACCCGCATCCAGCGGACGCCCGCGACCCTTACCAGGTCATCAGTCGTGTGCGGTGCGCCTTCCAGTACGTGGTCGTATAAACCATCACTATTTATTTTAACGACGAGTTCTGGAGTGGAGACCGAGAACGACTCGCTCTATAGGACGGCCTCCCGCCAGGTAGACCGACGACCTGAAGAGTGTAGCTAAGCGGTTGCATGCGGAGCTCAGGACCGGGTGTGGGGGCGCGAATTGGAGAAGGCCTATCCAGTAACCGACGACTCTGGGCTAATAGTGACTGCCTACGAAGCTGATGGCCTCGGGTTTGAATCCCGGTCAGGGCATTTTACTGTGTAATTATATAGAGCGCTCGTGGCCCAGCGGCGCCCGCGTACCGCGTGCGGTATGCGAGGTTAAGCAATGTGGGCGCAGGTCAGTTCTTGGATGGGTGACCACTTTGAGTGGTTACTAACTGAGCGCTCTCGTGCTTTGGAAGGCACGCTAAGCCGTTGATCCCGGCTGCTGTCTACGACAGCAGTCGTTAAGCCAAGTTAGAGGCCTTCGGGCGGCTTGAGAACTTCTAGCAGTCAAGTTGCCCACTCACTTGACAAAGGGGGGTCGAAGTTTCACCACGTCCGTAGGGAGTACCCACCGTTACCATACACGTGACCCCTGGGTGGTGCTAAAAGTGCAACAAAAACTGGCAACCGTTTTTGTCTTCTCGAAGATCTCACGGTTCGTAAATAAATGCCATACGATAAAATAAAAAAACTGTGTAATTCATGAGCATGAATATTTTTACCGGCTGGTAGAGTCATTTGCTACTTTACAGCCTTGGACCCTGAATCCTAGGAGTAACATTCAAACGGAGGTGAAGCTCACATGAGCTCCCTGCCGAGGTTTTCCCGAGGAACTACAGTGTGGGATTCTTCAAGAAAAGAGTGTATAATTTTTTAAAGGGTCGGCAACGCGCATGTGACTCCCCTGGAGTTGCAGGCGTCCATAGGCTGCGGTGACCACTTACCATCAGGCGGGCCGTACGCTTGTTTGCCACCGACGTGGTATTAAAAAAAATACGATTTATTTCTGATTTTTCTTTATTTACTCAAATTCTGACATTCGAAGTACCATAAGTTTTTTGATTATATTATAATCCACTTATTTTATTTAACTTGATTTTTGTGCGTGGTTTAGATCTAAACGCTAAGTTGTACGTAGGAGGTAGAATATAATTATAATTATTATTATTTTATGCCAGCATCCTTGGCACCATGCCAATGGGGCCAATTTTTTTAGATTTATTTTAATTTTATTTAGTATTAGTTTTTAGTTTTAATTTATTTCTATTCTAGGTCTAGCTATAAGTATATAGTCTCTAGTAATCTAGAACTCTAAAAAAATTGATGATTATTATTATAATTTATATATTATAATTCATCTCGAGAGATTTTAAACCATGTCATGAAGTATGATTGAATGTGTCAAATACTGGCTCAGTGTCAAACACTGATACTTATAACTCACTTAAAAGTGGTAAAGTTAAAATGCCCGCAAATCGCATCAACTTATTTAGCTCATCGGAACTACCAAGAAGACGATTAACTTGCTTGATTTGATCGGAATTGAATGTTAGCTTGGAGTCTATTTGACATAACGTATAGGTATAAGATTGAAATAAAATTAACATTTGGTGCGCCTGTCTGCACGCCCATAACGTGCACAGTAAATAGAATATTATATTCCACTTATTGTGGACAAGCAGTGTTTTTTTATACCACGTCGGTGGCAAACAAGCGTACGGCCCGCCTGATGGTAAGCGGTCACCGCAGCCTATGGACGCCTACAGATCCAGGGGTGTCACATGCGCGTTGCCGACCCTTTAAAAATGCGAGAAAAATGTTTTTTTTTTTTAAATGTTGTATAAAAAAGTTTATTGTCGCAAAAAATACGCGATAATCAAACAAAAATAAGTGTAATGCATATTTCCTATATTGAACACTCTCTCACGCACATTGGGTATCCATCAAAAACATAAATGTGAAAATGGCAGCCAAGTTCACCGACAAAAGAATTGAGCGCTGAATCCGCTCAGTACCCTGCTCAAGGATTCAGGACTAGGTTGCCAGCTACGGAGAGAGGGTGAGGTCATTTCTCATCTGCTCTACATAGACGACCTTAAACTATTTGCACCAAATAAACATGACCTGTTGGAGCTACTGAAAACCACAGAGGTCTTCAGTAGTGCCATCAAAATGGAATTTGGTGTCGATAAGTGTGCGGTCATGCATGTACAGCGGGGGAAAGTTGTAAATTCCACAAATTTACATATTTCTGAGACAATCGCTCTCAGATCTCTCTCCGAAGCAGAAACCTATAAGTATCTTGGTATGTCACAGTCTTTGGGTATCGAGGGTGGAGACATCAAACGGGCGGTGAGGGAGCGCATCTTCTGTCGCCTGACAAAAGTACTCAATAGTTTTTTGTCGGGCGGCAATAAGGTTCGCGCCTTCAACGCCTGGGTGATGCCGTTGCTCACATACTCCCTTGGCATATTAACGTGGACTCAGACTGAGCTTGATTTCCTGGATCGAAGGGTACGTGTGCTGCTCACTGCACACCGTATGCTACACCCACGATCTTCTGTTATGAGACTACATCCCGCGAAAGCTTGGAGGTCGCGGCTTCTTAAATGCCAAAGACCTTCACAATCGCGAGGTGTGCAGTCTCAGAGATTACTTTCTAAACAGTGAGTGTGGGATGCATCGTGACGTTGTGGCAGCAGACGCATCTTTCACCCCGCTCTCCATGGCAAACGAGAACTGGCGCAGATTTATAGTACTAAGCACCGAGGACCGCAGGGCGGTATGGAAGAGTAAGGAGCTACATGGGCGGTTCTACAAGGTCCTTACGGGGCCCGACGTAGACCTGCTCGCATCGGTGAACTGGCTACGTTTTGGGGATCTTTTTGGGGAAACTGAAGGTTTTGTCTGTGCAATTGCGGACGAGGTTATCATGACGAACAACTACCGGAAATATATCCTGAAGGACGGTACGGTCGACATTTGTCGGGCATGCCGCCGTCCTGGAGAGTCACTCAGGCGTATTATTTCTGGTTGTAGTCATCTTGCTAACGGCGAGTACTTGCACAGACATAACTTGGTGGCCAGGATTATTCACCAGCAGCTTGCTCTTTTATACGGTCTTGTAGACTTCGAAGTGCCGTATTATAAGTACACACCTGCGCCAGTTCTCGAAAATGGTCGTGCAACGCTCTATTGGGATCGATCTGTCATCACGGACAGGACTATTGTAGCCAACAAGCCTGATATCGTGCTGACAGATCGATTGAAGCGCCAGGCAGTGCTCGTTGACATCAGCATCCCCCATGACGAGAACCTCGTGAAAGCTGAGAAGGACAAAGTCAGCAAGTACCTAGACTTGGCACATGAGATAACCGCCATGTGGGATGTTGATTCAACGATTATTGTCCCGATAGTCGTCTCTGTGAACGGTCTAATAGCGAAGAGTCTCGACCAACATCTCAAGAGACTCTCGTTAGATGGCTGGGTCAAGGGTCAAATACAGAAGGCGGTACTCCTGGACACGGTGCGGATAGTCCGGAGGTTCCTCTCTCTGTCGCCCTAACCACCGGTAGCTTAGGCTAGCCTCGCTGCCGGCGGCACCCTAGGTTCGGTTTTTTTTACTTGTATATTATACTTGTATAAATTTATTGTAAAAAATCTAACTTAAGACGAAAAAATAAATAAGGTGAAAAATAATAATAAAATTACTGTTTTCTTATTTTTTCTGGTAGAAACACATAATTACCAAGCTGCATGCCAAATTTTAGCTAGGTCATCCGGAAGTGGGTTAGGTTTTTGATTACTAGTCAGTCAGTAAGTCAGTAAGTGGTAAAAATGCCGTTTTTTGGAATTTATTATCTCAATAAATATTAAACCCATATGTATGAAATTTGGGGTTCTAGTTGTTCTAACGGATCTTAATATATGTACCAAATTTCATGATTTTATGTTAGATAGATTTGGAGTTACTGGGGGGTCAAAAGTAGCTCCAAACGGTTCGTGTAATATAACACACGGCTGCTGTTTGCCAGTTCCTGGGGTGAACTTGGCTTGACACGCTGCCGCGTGTCTAGATAATCAGTTCATCATCATCATCATAATGTCAGCCGAAAGACGTCCACTGCTGGACATAGGCCTCCCCCAAAGACTTCCACAATGACCGGTCCTGCGCCACCCGCATCCAGCGGACACCCGCGACCTTCACCAGGTCATCGGTCCACCGTGTGGGGGCCTGCCCACGCTACGCCTTCCAGTACGTGGTCGCCACTCGAGAACCTTTCCGCCCCAACGGCCATCGGTACTACGTGCTATGTGTCCCGCCCACTGCCACTTAAGTTTAGCGATTCGAAGGGCTATATCGGTCACTTTGGTTTTGCTTTGTATACTTGACATGATATAACATTTAAACCTTTTTTTTACCACGGAGAAAACCTGCGATCCAGGTACCCAGTCATCGGGGAATGACTGGGGTATGTGGTATTTCTATCCACTAAAAACTCCACGCTGACCGCCATCTGCGCTCGAATGCGGAGGACTCCAGGATATCAGTACTGAACGCACTGGAGCCCCTCTTGCGCTTTACTCCTTTTGGCTCATGTCAATCGACGTCACTTTCCCTGGGGTTGGTAGTCGTTAAATATCATTTACAGTACATATGGTGCGGTGCTACTTTACCGCACGAGTGCCTGCCCACGCTACGACTTTAGGTACGTGGTCGACAGTCGAGAACATTTCCGCCCCAACGGCCATCGGTTCTACGTGCTATGTGCCCCGCCCACTGCCACTTAAGTTTAGCGATTCGGAGGGCTATATCGGTCACTTTGGTTCTGCAGCGGATGGCCTCATTCCTGATGCGATCACGCAGAGAAACTCCTGACATAGCTCTCTCCATTGCTCTTTGGGTGACTTTGAGCCTTTTTATGAGGCCCATAGTAAGCGCCCACGTTTCAGTACCATATGTCATCACTGGCAACACACACTGGTCAAAGACTTTCGTCTTTCTTTTTATAATCAGTTCAGGGCAGTTAAATAAGGGGGGCAGTAAAAAAAAAAAAACATAACAATTGTATTATTCGCAGGTTAGGTTAGGGTTCACTTGTGTCCCTTAGGCGATTTCCTGACTTGGCGGTGCGGGAGCGATGTCATAGGTATCTACTCTTTGACGTGAGTTAACCGATGTGAGATTTCTTCACGTGTTGAAATACTGACAGTATTACGTTTGCGCAGTACTAATACGATGCGCAGAAGTGGGGCAGTACTGCATTCGTATCGGTTGACGCTGACAGCTGACAGTTTTCAGTAATCAGTAACTTTATTGCAAATAAGGACATAATCCATGCAGTAAAAAATATACAGACAGGAAACAGACTTAAAGAATAACAGTTGCAGTATCCACACAATCTTAACTATAAAACTTATTAACTAAAATTATTAAATATAATAAAATAAAAAAGAGTTAAAAACAATGTGTAAAAGATATCACAGCAACAAAATTCCATTAGAAAAAAAAAGAATAATAATAATAATAAAAATATCAAATAATAAAAAAAAAATTGTATAACAAAGCAATAAAAGCATAAAAAGTAACACAATGAGTCAATAGACAAATTAGGAAATAAAATAATAATAAAAGAGATTATACACGTAAATTAATTGTCAGTTAATCAAAAATCTTACCAAAGTATTCGTCAAGGTTATAGTTTCTCATATCGTACCGCCTCCGCATCGACAAATCAGGAAGGCGCCTTAGAGCGAATACGAACGAAGCGAGGTGACGTTAACACGCTGGCAGTTAGGTTACGAGTAGGTTTAGGTTAGGTTAGAATTACGGCCTCTACACAAAATCCAAAGAAAAGTAGTCTAAATGAACAAAAACATCATACAAAAACGATATAAAAAGTTATCATATCGAATGAAATTATATAATTTATTAAATATTATCATTACAAACCCAAAGTAATTACGCTCTGATAGTTAACGCTAAACTTAAAACTTATTAAAATATCGCTCTTCATAGCTCTAAACCTACGCCTGGTCACAATGTGTGACTTTATCAAAAAAACGCGTTTTACCTATAGACATTTATATATGACCTCCTACTTGTTCACAACATATTGGAAAACGTGCCTACATATATTTATGTGAAATGACCTGTTTACAAATATTTGTAAATTACCATTTGTGTCAATAGTTATGTGTTATGTGCTTCCACTTGTTTAAATAATTATGTAAAAATCATAGTATAGATCTGCCATCGTTTTACGGCGGCAGTTCCAAAAACTCGCACGAAGCGTTTGGCTTCCTTTTTTATTGTGAGAACAGCCAAGCTGTGGAACTCCTTACCGGAACCCTTGTGAAAACTACAACCTTACGGTCTTCAAGACGAGAGTGAACCGGTTTTTACTAGGTAAGCGGGCTACCGCAATATCGCTTACCATCAGGTGATTTGTGGTCAAGCGCAAACCTATCCAGCGTAAAAAAAAAGATGAAAGATGAATATGATGGATGAGTCGTGTACATATATTTTCGAATGATATATCTATTTAGATGTATTTTTTTTTTAATTAAAAATGGGATTGCTCTTGGCCAGCTTCTAGCCAGGGGGCAAAGATGAGGCCGACGATGAAGCGAGCTCACCCAGAAGATGCCTATTCACTCGTGCCTTAAAAAGGTCCAGGTTATATGAATTTTATTTTGTTTTTTTTTTTCAGGTTATTGAAATTTGTACGTTATTATGTACATTTATTTTTGACGGCTTGGATTTGCTCATATTATTTATGAACTCGACTGTAATACGTTGGTTGAAATAAACCCTTTCTTGATTGAAGATTCAATTGCACGGATCTAGAGTTTGAATTTACTTATAACTATCCAAGTTGGAGAGTTTAATTTTAAAGTGATTTTTTCTTAACCGTCTTCCTAGGGTACTGTTTTTGGGATGTTCTTTTGATAATTTCTGGTTATGTTACTTAGAGATTAATATAGTTAGGGCAAATGTAAAAAAAATATCCTTTATTTTCTTCGCAGTAAAGTTTTTTCTCCTTGACAAAGTACGACTGCTTAATTAAGTTGTCTTTTTAGTTTAGTAGCAGCTTAATTAAATTCACGTTCTCGAAGTGCAAAAATAGCAAAATATCAGTGAAATACGAATTAAAAAGAAAATTGAGATATTAAAATCTGCAGACAGGACGTCCACTGCTGGACATAGGCCTCCCCCAAAGACTTCCACAATGACCGGCCCTGCGCCACCCGTATCAAGCGGACACCCGCGAGTCATCATCATCATCATCATTTCAGCCGAATGACGTCCACTGCTGGACATAGGCCTCCCCCAAAGACTTCCACAATGACCGGTCCTGCGCCACCCGCATCCAGCGGACACCCGCGACCCTTACCAGGTCATCAGTCCACCGTGTGGGGGGCCTGCCCACGCTACGCGAGTACGGACACTAAATTGTATCGCAGCGTATGGTTGGCAACGATTGGTTGATTTTGTGCCGTCACACCACACCATCTATCCCCACTTCTAGCGCTACGATGTAGCCGAGTGGGCTGACCTCCGACCATTCTCTCTTCTCTCGCTGAGCAAGCAAGTCACCGATAGAGATGCGCAAAACGTGTCACTAAAGTGAAAGGAGGGATGCATATCTTCATGTCACAATATACAGGGTGTGGCCTGTAATAGGAGCAATAAATTTAAAGGACGCTTCATTAGAGCATCGGCGGTAACCTCTTGTGTACAAAAAAAATATATCTTTTTTCAATTGGGAGAAATTTTGATCTAAAGTGTTGACCTCCGAGTAATGGATCTTGGCACCCAGAGATTATATTGTCGCATTTTTGGTTTAACGGGAAATTTATGGGATTTTTTAATTTTTTTAATAAATTTTTAGTGTTTTTTGAATAAATAGTTATTAATATCACTCCAGTAGAGTAAAAAAATACATAAATATAAGCAACTTTTCCGAAAAAAAAATCCAAAAAAAACTTTTTTTTTTAAATTAAAACCATTTGGAAATAATTGCTGGTCAGCTCAATAGCGTACCGTTTAATTTTTTGCTCCTATTACAGGCCACACCCTGTATATCACTCTTTTCGCTCTTTCGCTCAATGAATCTGTAACTAGTAACAACTCTTTAAATCTCGGCAAACGAAAGACACTACTTTTTCTATCGCACGTAAACGTGCATGCGTGAGACGGGCTTATACGTTCGATTCGTGAGTGCGAAGAGCGCAACCTGCTTACACCAGTCAGTTCGGGAATTGGTGATTGTTACTGATATAGTGAGTTGTTTCATTCTTCAGTGAGCGAGTGATATATACGAAAAGATGCAGTCAATTTGAATCACTCCTTCATGAGTTTCACATCTCATCGGTGACTCACCGGACGTCTAAGTTTCACATCTCATCGGTGACTCACCGGACGTCTAAGTTTCACATCTCATCGGTGACTCACCGGACGTCTAAGTTTCACATCTCATCGGTGACTCACCAGACGTCTAAGTTCAACCTCGGCACTGTCCACAATATATTGAAAATGAAAATGAAAATGAAAAATATTTATTTGGTTACAATAATGGGTACAATAGATTAGGGTTGGAATCTTCTAGTAAGTATTACATATACTTGTGGCAGAAGATCCCGCTCTTCCTATATTAGAATACAATGTAACCACTTAAAGAAATAATCAAAAAGAGTTAATTACATAGCACTTTTTCATAGATATATTTAAGTATAGAATAGAATAGAATATTATTTAGTTCAGTATAAGTACACAGTGGATATACACAAACAAAGAAAGAAAACTATGGTAGAACTAAGTATTGTTAAAGTGTGATCAGTATTCCAATAAAGTGTGATCAGTACTCGATCTCCCAATATCGCCCCAGTTATGTCCGATGGAGAGGCCAATCCTGAGCAGTATCCGGCATATATAAGGCCTATAATATGATCAAATTGATAAATGATAATGGATTTAACTCCAATGTCTATCCATTAACGTAATGTACTCGTTTAAACCCCCCCCCCCACCCCTAAGCCTACAAATCGGCTCACCGGCTATACAAACCAACGTTAAGACGTTTAACCCTTTTAATAGTGCCAAATAACTCAGTTTTCGAAAACATCATGTCATCCCGCTTACTCGTTAGAATGAGAGGGAGATAGCTGTCGCACGTACCGTTATCTAATGTCTGGAGATTATAAAGATGTTAGGGAGAGAAAATACAGTAGGTATTAATTTAATGAAATAAAACAAAATCTATTAAAATGTTTTTTTTTTTGTACAAGCATACGGCTGGCCTGATGGTAAGGTCACCGTAGCATATGGCCGCCTGCAACTCCAGGGGTGTCACATGCGCGTTGCCGACCCTTTAAAAATTAATACACTCCTTTCTTCAAGAACCCCATACTGTAGTCCCTCGAGAAAACCTCGGCAGGGAGCTCAGTCCACAACCGGAGCGTCAGATGGAGGAAATTCTTCTGAAACCGTACCGTAAGTAAATTGTAGGGGGAGGCCTGCGCCCAACAGTGGGATGCAACAGGGTAATATTACACTATTTTTAGTGTTGCATACGTTTCGCTTCGTGGTCAGTAATTATCATATCTTACAGATGCTAGCTACAATACGGGGTTCTTCAAGAAATTGTTTTCATTCTTAGAATTTACGTACTATTCGGCAAGTGTTCATAATTACTGCTTTTTGTAATAAAATGTATGTGAGTGGATGAACATCGAGAGTTTTGAGGCTGGTATGGAGAGTGCGGGGAATAACACCGGTAGATGAAATTACGACAGGAATAGTCTTCACGGTATTCACTCGCCATTGGGTTTTTATCTCTACGGACAAATCAGTGTATTTGCTGATCTTTTCAGTGTGACTAGGTTGTGGGTATTGGGTATGGCTACGTCGATGAGATATACTGTTTTGGCGGCTTTGTCGTGGAGTGTAATGTCAGGTCTATTGTAGTGCACCGTTTTGTCGGTGATTATGGTTCTGTCCCAGTATAATTTGTGGTCGGCTGACTCTAAAACAATTTGCGGTGTATATTTGTAATAAGGGGTTCTGTTTTCTATAAGACGATATTTAAATGCAAGGTATTGGTGGATGATGGCTGCAACTTAGTCATGTCGGTGTTTATAGTCAGTCTGGGCTATGGATTGACACGCACCTGTTATGTGTTGTATTGTCTCTGAGACACCGTGGCAGCGTCGACATAAGTCAGTGGGTAAGTTACGGTCGCGAATGATGAATTTTCTATAATTCCTGGTGTCTATGATTTGATCTTGGATAGCGATCATAAATCCTTCAGTTTCAGGGAACAACTCACCTCTCTTGAGCCACATGTTAGACGCCAGCTTGTCGACGTTGGGGTTGGTCAGATCGAGTCGGTGTCTGCCGTGGAGGGACTTATGTAGCCATGCTTGTTCTTTTTGTTGGGGCTCTGTAATTGCTTCATTCTTTTGTTTTGTTTTGTTTTGTGTGTCTTAGAGGGTCGGCAATGCGCATGTGACACCCTGCGGAGTTGCTGGCGTCTATAGGCTGCGGTGAGCTTACCATCAAGCGGGCCGTACGCTTGTTTACCAATGATGTGGTATTAAAAAAAGTGCTTCTAATGCCATATCTGTCACACGTACAGTCAATTGAAAATATATGTATCGATTTAAACGTTACATAAATATGTTTGTACCGGAACCTTAATCTGTCGACTTGAGAGCTATGGGACATATTTTTGAATAAGTTTTGAACTTGACTCTTGACTGTACACAAAACAAACTCTTGACTGTACAGGAAACGATATTTGCTCAGGCAAGCCGTATTCACATTTGCCAGCGACGTTGCATAAAAACAATCTGATACATGCAATCTGGGTCTCTTAGAGACAATAGTGAATAGGCTAGTAGCACCAGTGAGCAACATCTTAGGCCTTGTCATCGCTTTCCATCAGGTGAGACTAGGGCCAATCGCTGGTCAGTCTATCAAAAAAAAAACTGCCTATGAAAGTCAGACAGACACCAAGCAATTGCATAATGTTCCGTCGCACCAATGACTGCATGAAGCGACATTAAGAGGAAAATATCGCCTCTAAGCTAAAGTTATTCCATCTAAAACCTCATCAGAGTTGGTACGGTGCGTTCCCTACCGTTTCTGGTTCGCTGTCCGGATTGATTCGTCCTAATTCGGCGGGTATTCGCAGTACGTGATGTGTTTTCCTATCATTTAGGCACCGGTCTCGTTAAGACGATAAGTAAGACAAAACATATCCTTACAACCTTCAATCTTGTATCAACGACGACATTTTTCAATTTAAAACCTTAAATTGACCAAAACAAAATTTAAATTTGGATACAAGCCTCGGTTGCGCTTTATTGAGCAAAAAGATCGTTCTAAAAAATGCAAAAAGTTGGCTAAAAATTGTGTGCATTTTTAGATACGTTATCTGGAGCGGGCGCAAGCCTGCGGGTACTCCCTCTATGCAACCCGCCGCGGCTCAGTTAGCGCAGCATACGATATATTTTGCGGTACCAATGAAGCTCGAGCGCAATCCGATTTCACCCATGTTAGGCGCGCGAACGAAACCAGCACCCAAAGGTTTTCTGGATTGGATGAAAAACTGACGCAATTTCGGCGCTAGCTGGCTAATTATTGAATTGCCATTAAGTGTAAAAGCGTGAAAGAGGGCGAAGAAAGTTATGTTTGGAAGTACAGTAAAGCCAGTATTAAAGCGGGAAAAAGAAATAACTTTAGCAATGTATACCACTGTTGAATCTTTTAAAATTTGGTTTAACTTACGATCCTTTATATACATCCGAATAAAGCATAAGATAAATGTCCCAAATTGGGTAACACTGAACCAATACTTGGCACACATGTCATAGTTTATTTATTTTAATTTGTATGGCATAATTATAAAGTAGATCATCATCATCATCATCATAGTTAAGAGTGTAGCTCTTGTCGGTGGAGTAATCGCCATTCTGTTCGGTTCTCTGCCAATGCTTTGAGCTCCTGATACGACATTACATTGACCTTCTCTTTGGCTTGATCCATAAACGCACGTCTCGGTCTTCCCCTGCCTCTGCTCCCCTCTATTAGATACAGAAAATAATATATCAAACTCCAGAGAATAAATCCACTTGAACAGCTCCATCGTTAAAATTGATCAGGTCTTCTGGAGGCCCACCGGCGTATCGAGTAGACGGACACACTTGGACGACATGTTCGACACTCTGATCCTCGGCACCACAGTGCAGGCAGTGGAGTCCAACTATATATGTACGTCATGGTAATATCAAGGGGTGCTAGTAGCCCAGTGGCGCCGGCGTACCGTGTGCAGTTTGGTATGTGAGATTAAGCAACATCGGCCCAGGTTAACTCTTGGATTCGTGGTAGAATGACAGCGACCCCATGATGCCTCCCTATACGGCAGCGAGGGTTAACGCCGCAGAGGTTTTAGTGGGTATTCCTTTCCCCTATGGAAGGGTGAGTCCCACATACCCCCCATTATGGGCCTTCCCCAGGCCCGGGGGATGTACAAATGCATTTCCGCTGCGACAAAAAAAGGTCAACTCTTGGATGGGTGACCGCTTTGAGTGGCTACTAACCGGCCACTAATCCCAATAAGGTCTAGTTTCACCCTTGAGTTCCGATGGCACTCGCTTCCTTAAAAACGAATGCCTACGCCAATTTTGAGGGGTTATGTATGTTTTAGGGGGTATATAAATATATATACCCCAAAAAAATTGTAACGTGTACTCTGTATAATAACAATAATGTGTGTAGTTTTTGGAATGACGTTTAAATGATATGTAAATATTATCAATAAATAATCTGAACATGAATCTGCAACAAGCAACATTTTATTATATGTATTCATACATTTCATATTAAAAAGCATAAACAGACAATTGAGTATAATGGGTTCGTTTCGTGATGGATGATTGATAAAACTCTGTCTGTTTTGTTTTTCCAAAAAAGCCTCTTATCATCATTGGTTGCGAGCATTGAATGATGAATTCATTTTTCAGTCTAAAATTAAAAGTCATCGGATGCTTTGTAAATAATCTATGAAAGCCTTTCATCTCGATACTTTGTTATATAATCAAGTCTACAAGCGGTCCATTCTACACAACATATTAAATTGAAATAAGTTTTGCATTCTTTCCGCGGGTGTCCGCTGGATGCGGGTGGCGCAGGACCGGTCATTGTGGAAGTCTTTGGGGGAGGCCTATGTCCATCAGTGGGTGGCTTTCGCCTAATGACATGATGATGACGGATTTTTTGATAATTTTTGACGTCTTAAAATTACTTATATAAAACACTACTACTTACTGTCTTAGGCGGTTTCCTGACTTGGCGGTTCGGGAGCGATATGTGAGAGGTATTTTGCTCTTTGACATGAGTTTACCGATGTAAGATTTCCTCACTTGACGAAACACTGTCAGTATTACGTTTGCGCAGTAGTAATACCATGCGCAGAAGCGAGTCAGTACTGCTTTCGATCAGTTGACAATAACAGCTGACAGTTTTCTCATATCGTACCGCCTCCGCGTCGATAATTGTCATAAATCAGGAAAGCGCCTTACTTATACTAGTACTTGCTGTATTTCACAGCTGAATATACATTGGTGGTTGTACAATGCAGTCTTATTTTGGCATAAAAATGTTTAGGCGACTTCCTGACTTGGCGGGGCGGGATCGGTGTGTGGTATTGTGTTTTTTGACGTGAGCTTACTGCTGCCGCAAAGATTTCCTCACTTGACGGGATATTGTCAGTGATTCTTTTGCGCAGAAGTAATATCATGCGCGGAAGCGGCACACTACTGCAGTTGTATCGGCCCGCTTCCGCGCATCGCGCGCCAGTCAGTAAGCACTCATTTTAACACTGACAACTGACAGGTTACTATCGTACCACCACCACCCCTAAAAGGGCGAGGTAAACGTACAGACCCAAAGACTGTTGTAAAAGTACATGGACTATTTTTTTCTCATTCATGCAATGAAATATTCATGTTATGTTCCTTATAATAGGCTGCGAAGTATGACGTTTCAGGTGTGGCTAGGACAAGAGGTCGTTAATGGAATTTCATACAAATCTTGCAGACCTAGGCCGGCAAAGTCCTATTTTTTAATTTCATTCCACATAAATCTGTGGCACAGGCATCATGACATTCTGCCACTATGCGTATTAAAAATAAAACTTTGAAGTTTATTCCATTGCATGTTTGAGAAAAGCACTATACACACCTCGGCGGGCAATATGGGGTTGCCCGCCTCAGACCTCCGTCTATCCGTCTATATGTCTTCGGCCGGCAACCCCTTTTGTCCCGGCCTATACTATTAAAACTCGCTTAAAGCTCGGTTGCCTATCACATACCCGACAGGCAATCCCCTCTTTCCTGGCTTTAGTAATAATACCGTTGTGCTTTGATCTTTGCACTTACGGTTCCTTTATTATTGTTCATTTGTTATTATGTACGTCACAAGCGTTTAAGCTTAAAAGGAAAATACAACGAGACAAAATCAGCATGAATACTAATAGATTTAAATGGAGTTCTTAGAAAATTCACAGAATAGTTGATGACAGATAGTTCGAATTTAACTTAACTATTGGCTCTATGAGCTGTCGACTGTGCTTTTTTCAAATTTCAAAATTTCCAAAAACTGGCTTGACAAAAATTATGTACAATTATCGAACCTACTCACGAAATTTCACGAGAATCGGTTGAGAAATGTGACATGTAGAGGAGAACATCCAGACAGACAGACATACAAAAGATTTTTTGTCGAAAGCTGAAACGGAGACGCTTCGCTAACTCGGACAATTAATTGGATAAGTACCTTTATTTATTTATTTATTTAGACTATATTGCACAAAACAGAAATGTACAAATAGTGGTTTTAATGCGAAATGGCATTTGTTACAAGACAGGCCAACTTTGGGCTAAACGGAGAACTCATCACATGTTATAATTTATATTAAAAATAACGCAATAAATTGCAAATGATTGATGTTTATAATCTAAATACATAAAAAATATGAGATTAAAAAAATTGTGTTTCTTTTATACCGCGGTTTTTAATCCATGGGGTCGCAATATGTGAAAATGTAATTTTCGAAGTCAAAGTATTCTATAGATGAAAAACTTAAGTAAGTTACCTGTTATATTACGCAAACGGTTAGAACTCACGTATAAATTGTCACTCCGGGCGACATGTTTCGAACTCTTCGGGAGTTCTTCCTCAGGACGAGTGCACCTGCGACGAGCGCGCCTCGTACACTGACAGTCTCCCCGCCGCCCGCCGCAAAGCTCGCGCCGCACGCGCCGTCAGGGTGGGGGTAGGGGGGCCGTTCTGTGCTGCAGGCGTTGTTTGAGGTCGTGGTAGGAGATCATCCTCTCCGATCAAGGGCAAGCACACTGAACTCACTGTGTCCACGCGATTGTCAAACACACTTTCCGCTCTATAAGCGGAATAACAGGTTTCCATGCTGGCGGTAACACCCAGCCCCCGTCACGATTAAAGTTAGGGCGGCGCCCAATTTCAATCGCCTCTCGAATCATGCGTGGTACATAACACTTTTCCCGTACCAGAATCCTCGCCTTGTCGAATCGAATGAAATGGGACGCACCTGTATCGCAGCCATGCTCCGCTATTGCGGATTTTCTAGTATCCCTGTTCTTCACGCTACGTGTATGTTCGGACAATCTCGTAGAAACGTTCCGTCCGGTTTCTCCTATGTATACCATACCGCAATCACAGGGTATCTCATATACTCCCGGGTTACCGAGGGGCTCCTGGTCCTTAGGAGAGCGCAGCACCTGCCCGACCTTGGTATGGGGTCGGAAAATTGTCCTAATGCTCAACCTCCGGCGTAATAGGCGTCCAATTTTATCCGTTACCCCCTTAATATATGGCAAGTACGCAGGTGCCCTCTCCGCCCTGTGTACCTGCTGCAGGTTGTATGTACTTGCCGCTCGCTGACTCTGCCTCCAACTATACTGGACACAGTGAGTTCAGTGTGCTTGCCCTTGATCGGGGAGGATGATCTCCTACCACGACCTCAAACAACGCCTGCAGCACAGAACGGCCCCCCTACCCCCACCCTGACGGCGCGTGCGGCGCGAGCTTTGCGGCGGGCGGCGGGGAGACTGTCAGTGTACGAGGCGCGCTCGTCGCAGGTGCACTCGTCCTGAGGAAGAACTCCCGAAGAGTTCGAAACATGTCGCCCGGAGTGACAATTTATACGTGAGTTCTAACCGTTTGCGTAATATAATTTTGAAATGACTCACGAAAGTTTAAATTCAAGTTACCTGTTGTATGTAGTTGTGACGTATTCGAATAGGCGTATGTTTTGTTTGTGTTGCACATTTTAAATATGTAATGTCTATTCGAGCACGTCACAACTACATACAACAGGTGACTTACTTAAATTTTTCACCTATATAATATATGAAAGTATTTTATATTCATACTTTATATTTTAATATTATAAATGCGAAAGGAATTTTGTCTGTCTCTCTGTTTGTTACCTCTTCACGCTAAAACCGCTAAACCGATTTAGATGAAATTTAGTATAGAAATAGTTTGAATCCCGGAAAAGGATATAGGATATTATTTATTCCAGAAATCATTCTTTAGGGGGTGAAAAGGGGGTAGAAGTTTGTATGGGCGAGAGATAGGAAATCATTCTTTAGGGGGTGAAAAAGGGGTAGAAGTTTGTATGGGCGAGAGATATTAAGCCTGCACCTACAACAATTAAATTGCAATTATTTCTATAATATAACGAGTTGCACGCGGATAGAGTCGCGGGCAAAAACTTGTATTATTATACATGTTAAGTACTTTTAGAAACTGTAACAAGATTATGTATGTATGAAGTCTTCTTAATTTGTCAAGTATTACTCGTTACTTTTAAATATCTGATACCTCAGATGGGTCCCAGTTATGCAAACCTCGAGTGGAAGATCTGTTCTTGTCTGTCTGTGCTAAGACCTAACAGCAATTATAAAAGGTACCTCCGAACCAGCAATCCGGACACAATTCCGCGGGGGAATCATTTTACCTCGAAGATTTTTGTATTCTTGGGCGGAGAATGGTAAATAGATTGGTTTTGTATTTCATCAATTTTCTCTTATTTTGGATGGCTTTAATTTTTTTTTAATTCTTCATGCACATAAATCAACTGGAAAAAGGTCAAAAAACTATCATCATATCAGTCGAAGAACGTCCACTGCTGGCCAAACGCATCTAGCGGACTCCCGCGACCTTTACCAGGTCATCAGTCAGTCAACTATTGTACTCTTGTTATGCTGCTCCGTAACTTCGTAGCAATTTTTCAAAGTATCTTTTAAGCATTGGGTGGAGTTCTAACATTCTTAGAAGATTGCCCACGAAAATACGGTTAAAAATACAAACAAAAACCTTACAGACAGTGTAGACCACAGAAGTGACGACCTGTTTAGCCTAGTTGGTAGTGACTCTGCCTCCGAAGCTAGAGGTCCCTGGTTCGAATCCCGGCCGGGCATTTATTTGTGCATTTTTCACGGTTATTTGTTCTTGGGTCTTGGATGTTTTCTATGTATTTAAGTATGTATTTATCTCTATAAGTATGTATATCATCGTCTAGTACCCATAGTACAAGCTTTGCTTAGTTTGGGACTAGGTCGATTTGTGTAAGATTGTCCCCCAATAATCTAAATCTATATAATCTATAGATTAGGAAGGTTTCAAATCATAATATTAAGCCAGGAGACGTTACCACGGCAAGTAACGACAAAATACAGTTCATTTACTCAAGTAGAACATGAATTGGTTAGTTTACATGACTAAGGTGTCAGTCGCTTCCATATAGAATTAGTGCCATCGCCAATACTGGGCCACATCTACGTATAGAATTACTTTAGTAGTAAGCTGACAGCTGTCAGTGTCAGCTGTCAGCCGAGTCAGTTACATTTAAATTGCAATATCGCAATCCCACTACAGCGCAAAACAACTGCGCGAATGAAATACAGTGTAAGTACCGATAAATAAAGGAAATTAAAAAAGAAACTCATTATTGTCACATTGTGGGTTACATAGATCTTAAGATAATTTTAGGAGTTCCATCACAATCACCCGCGTAGGAAGCGGCGAACAATTACGTATCCATATTAAAAGATCCTGCCTCTGATCCTGTGTGACATGTATATGTTTTAAACTGTTATTGTGTACAATAAAGTGCTTACATACATACATACATACATACAAAAGCAGATAGACTTATAAATTAATTTAAATTGAATCATATCCACTATATATAGACCACCGGGGAATGGGCAGCAGCATTCCTAGAGTACGGTGGAGATACTGCGATCGCCAACCCGCATGCCAAGTGTGGCGATTATGGCATTTACCCCCTATGAAATTAGGGGAGGCCTATGTCCAGTAGTGGACGTCCTAGGGCTGATGTGGTGGTGGTGGTGAATCATATCCGTGTAACAAAAGTACGAAACATGTCGCCGCAAGTGACAATCAATACGTAAGTTGCACGTAGCGATTAGAAACATGTCACCGGTAATAATAATAATCGTATGGCATTTATTTTTCGAACCGTGAGATCTTCAAGAAGACAGTACGGTTGCCAGTTTGTTGCACTCTTAGCACCGTCCAGGGGTCACGTGTAGGGTAACAGTGGGTACTCCCTACGGACGCGGTGCAACCCCCTAGTCAAGTGAGGTGGGCTACCAGACTGTTAGAAGTTATCAAGCGGCCCGAAGGTCTCTATTAACTTGGCTTAACGACGGCTGTCATAAACAACAATCGGGATCCACGGCTTAGCGTGCCTTTCAAAGCACGGGAGCGCTCAGTAACCACTTAAAGCGGTCACCCATCCAAGAACTGACCTGGGCCCATGTCGCTTAACCTCGCAAACCACACGCGGTACGCGCGCGCCGCTGGGCCATGAGCCCTGAACCGGCAGTAACAATTAATATGCGATTTAAAGTTTTATTTAAATAAAACTTATGATGTACGTTTGAAATAATATCCATCAAGTACTGGACTAAAAAACTGTAAATCATAAGTATAACCTCCCTCCTCCTTGCGTCGTATTTCCTCAATGCTGAGGGTCGTGACCTCGCCGAACAATCTTCTCGCGCACCAAATCGTGCCACTTTGCCCTGTCTTCGGCAGCATGAATGGCATCAGAGACTGTGGTGTTTAATGTGGAACGGATCTGGTCAGACCAACGTGTTGGGCTTCTACCACGGGGACGTTTTCCGTCCACTTTGCCAGTCAGTAAGAGCTTTTCAAGGTTGTCACTTCTCCTTCTAGCAATGTGACCATCTCATCGGTCTTTTGAGTTCAGCCAGTATAGATTCGTTGGTCCGGTGCTCAGTCCAGTGAATTCCTAACATTGTCCTCCAGCACCACATTTCAAAAGCGTCAATACGTTGACGATCGGCCTTTTTTAACGTCCAAGTTTCAGCACCGTACAAAAAGATGGAAAAAACAAGTGTAGTGACTAGGCGCTTCTTGGTCTTTCGGGAGATGTTTCTGTCAGCCCACACGCGTTTCAGTTGTGACATAGCGTTCTTAGCCATCCCAATCCGCTTTCTAACGTCTTGCTCACATGATCCCGTGTTAGTTATAAGTGAGCCCAAGTAGACGAAACTGTCTACTATTTCCAAATTCAGAGCGCCGGACATGATGAGCGACTTACTACGATCAACTACCATAATCTTCGTTTATGCCTTGTTTACATGAAGGCCCATGGCATTGCTGAAATGCTCTAGTCTTCCCAATAGTGCTGCCATTTCACCTTCATTTTTCGCAAAGAGCGTGGTGTCGTCGGCATAGCGCAGGTTGGTGATCCTTATTCCGCCGATCGACACTCCCCCTTCCCAATCCTCATCCGGAGCCTTTTTTGTGTAATGGCAGAACAACAGATTTGGTCCAGTCATTGGGCCACTCGCCTGTTTGCCAGATACGGTTGCAGATATAGTGCAAGCTGTGCAAGCAAGTATAACCTAATAAGCTTAATTTTGCAAATGTTACCCTTAGAAATAATGAGTTAGGTAATATCATATAGTAATGCCTGCATCAATTTAAGTCTGATATTGAAATCCGGCATTCCTAGCGCGGCCAATACCTACCGTCGTTATTCACAACGCTCGCAAAACGCGCCTCACGCCATCCAATATAACCGTGACTCCTGAATGTTTATCTAGCTCGTTCGTTTGCTAATTAGTATAATATAGGCTAGATGATGCTCTTTGCCTGCGCACGCGCTTGCGAAGTCCGAATAAAATCTAATGATAATTAATCTAAAATTATTGTGAAAACTAATGATAATTTGGGAATATCAACGATCAGATAAATTAATTATTAATACACGTGAATAATATCACTTGCAAATTACAAATTAAATAGAAAAAAAATATTGGTCGCGTATGCCAGATGTCTCGGATTCGAATCCTGCTCGGTGCACATTTTTTTTTCAATTCCCTTTAATTTAAAATTTTTAATTTTCGTTTGCTGTTTAATACAAAATTAGTTTAGTATGGGATGGCGCATCGTAACTGACGATTTCTCAATGTAATTTGAGACATTGGCATTGGTCCCGTTAAAAGAAACCTAAGGCTGGGTTACACCAAACCGTCTGTAATCGTAAGCTGTGTTCGTTAAAATTTCAATACATGGAAAGTTTGACAAGTTTCTATGGGATGACAGCTGCCGGCGCCATATTTAACGTTGATCAGTTTGTGATCGTAAGTCGGTGCAACCCAGCCTAAGTCTTCTTGGTAGATGCTGCTGCACGCCTCCCTTAAGGCGTTGTAAAAGGGAACTAGTGAAGGATATCGTGCCTGATCTTAATTGTTCCGATAGCTTAGTGGGTAGAGCTTTTGACCGCGAATGCCAGATGTCGCAGGTCCGAACCCTGCTCGGGGCACAATTTTTTTTTTAATCTTTTTAATTAGAAATTTAGGATTTTGGTTAGCAGCGTTAATGCTTAATACAAAACCATATCAGTTGTGGTTTGGAAGTCTAAGCAAGTTTTAAGTAGAAAACGGCCTTATTCCCTTTAAAATTTGCATAGTATTTCATGTTTTACAAGTATAGAGACATCCAGCTGGCTTCCTACTCTTCTCAAGAAACCCTGTATGGGTTAAGAGGGCGCAGTACGTTTGGTTCTCCATACAAACGTATTTATGCTCTCATTATAAAACGCCATGCTAGAATAACATGAAACTTTGTATACACAATGGGTTCCAGCTTGTCTAGGGCGGAAATTAGTTTTTGTTGCTTGAAATTATAATGGCGAAAAAATACAGCGATTATTAAGGTTTTCATACAAGCCGTAAAAAACTAGAAAAACCGCTGTATTTTTTTTTCTTTTTCAATTTCTAGCAACAGAAACTAATTTCCGACCTAGGTATTCCGGATCCCATTGTGTATACAAAGTTTCATGTTATTCTAGCATGACGTTTTAAAATGAGAGCCTAAATACGTTTGTATGGAGAACCGATCCACACCGATCGTACTGCGCCGTCTTAAGGTATAACTTGTTCCCAGTAGCCGGGGCATAGAATACGGCTACGATCCCCTGCCAGATGTACATCAAGGCGACTAAAAGTGGGTCATTGGGGTCGAAGTCGGTCACAGTTGGGGGCTGCTATCGTGCAGAAAACAAATGGTGGGACCCACAGAGGTGTGACTCTAGGACGGCACTGATGCGTCCCGAAGGAAATCACAGAGCCGTCCGAAATGAGTTGAGGAGGACCACCGCGGGTTTTTGTCGGTGAAAGTCCGACATAACCTCCGCACTGTATCCGCAGTGCGGTGGTATCCATAATGGACGATTCACATCTAACGGCTGGAGTCGGCGCACACCCCACTAGAGTCAAAGGAATTCGAACCATCCATACTGAAGTTAGTTGGACCCGGGTATGTCCTAAAACTACGACCAAGACCACCGGGGGATGGGTAGCAGCATCCCTGGAGTGCGGTGGAGATACTGCGATCGCCAACCCGCATGCCAAGCGTGGCGATTATGGCATATACCCCCCGTGAATTTGGGGGAGGCCTATGTCCAGCAATGGACGTCTTTTGGCTGATATGGTGGTGGTGGTGGATACTGAAGTTAGATTCCATATTTGAATAGGTTGCGAGCAGCCGGTCGGCTACCGCCCTACCGCTGCTGTTTGGATACGAAGTCTAGCCTCTGTATGGAGGGTTCGAATTCCTTTGACCCTAGTGGCATGCGCGCTGACTCCGGCCGTTTGGTATGAATCGTCCATAACGGTTTCCCCGAACAAAAAACGGTCAAGGTATAAATAGGAATGAGGCGGAAACACGAGTGAAAAGGCTTTCGTGAATAGCTAAAGGAATCAGAGCGGAGATCGTTTTTAAAAAGGGTTTCAACGTGCTACCCTCGTTCTTAGGAACAGATTGAATATTTTGTAGAAATAATTGAATAAAAGCAGATTGCTCCGGGTATTAAACATCGTGGTTACGCGTCGTATGAGTTTTCTGTTCAATTTCTGTATGACTAGCTTTTGCCCGCGATTTGGTTCGCATGGAACTCGTTATATCTAAACTTTGACCCCCTTAGAAGATAATTTCAGGGATAAATACTAAACTCATACTATAGCTTTCACAGGGTCACGAAGTGTTTAAATACAAAATTTCATCTCAATCGGATTAGCGGTTCAAGTGTGAAGAGGTATAAAACAGCTGTCAGTGTCAACCGATATGAATGCAGTAAAAGGTAATTTGTCTAAAAAGAGTCATCATCATCTTCCTAGCGTTATTCCCAGTAAAGTTGCATCCTGAAGGATACCTGGGGTCCGCTACCTAATCCCAGGAATTGGCGTAGGCACTAGTTTTTACGGAAGCGACTGCCATCTGACCTTCCAACCCGAGGGGGAAACTAGACGTTATTGGGATTAGGCTTGTCAAGTGAGTGGGCAACTTGACTGTTAGAAGTTCTCAAGCCGCCCGGAGGCCTCTAACTTGGCTTAACGACTGCTATCATAGACAACAACCGGGATCAACGGCTTAACGTGCCTTCCAAAGCACGCAATTTGTCTAAAAAGAGTAAGCTAGAGTATTTATTAGAGCAGGTCACCTGAGCCGCTAATTGCCGGATTACTAGACATGACAGATTGGCAAGTGCCTGATAACCGAAAATGAAACAACCAAACCTTGTTGGGATCATTGAGATTCGTAATGCGAATGGCATATTAACTATATGGCCAGATATGAGGTCCTGTTACATACTACTTATCAGCCGTCGGCCTTTTACTCAAAAATGTACCTTTTACTTCTGTATGCGGTAGTAAAAGACTAATTCCGACTGAACTCTGTATGTAACTATCCTATCCTACTTAAGAGGGCGCAGTACGATCGGTGTGGATCGGTTCTCCATACAAACGTATTTAGGCTCTCATTTTAAAACGCCATGCTAGAATAACATGAAACTTTGTATACACAATGGGATCCGGCATACCTAGGTCGGAAATTAGTATATGTTGCTAGAAATTGAAAAAGAAAAAAAATACAGCGGTTTTTTGAGTTTTTTACGGCTTGTATGAAAACCTTAATAATCGCTGTATTTTTTCGCCATTATAATTTCAAGCAACAAAAACTAATTTCCGCCCTAGACAAGCTGGATCCCATTGTGTATACAAAGTTTCATGTTATTCTAGCATGGCGTTTTAAAATGAGAGCATAAATACGTTTGTATGGAGAACCAAACGTACTGCGCCCTCTTAACAATCTAATACACGTACTGGTTTTGTGACTTTACAAGTACCACTTATTGTTTTATACCGAAGCCTCCTCTACGTAATCCCCCTTGTAAAGATTTTATGTTAGGTATTTGGAGTCCGCACTTTACAACAGTAGTACTCCAACTGTGTTACAATATAAGTTTACAGTATATTGAGTTCCCCGTGTGTTGCCGGCTTAAATAAGAATAGCACCTGTAAATTGCAATAAGGCTCAAAGTCCTATGTAGGGATTTTCCTTAAATAAAATGCGTGTGCTCTGTTTGGTGATTTATTTGCGACTAACTTAAGGTTGAGACACTCACACGTGCGAAATCGGAACCAACAGCACCACTCCCGTTCCCTCATGGCTGTTATAAGAGTCGATAGGAAGCGGGCTGAAGTGTGTTGTGGTCGATGTGCTAGTTCATCATCATCAGACTAGTTCAATGGATCTATAATATTGCATTGTGCCCTGTCTTCAATGTGTGTCCAAAAATTCAACTCGATTTTTGATGGACTTCGTAAAGGTAGTCTAGATCGAGGGAAACTGTTGGATAATGCCGGCGCAAAACTTGTGATTGTAAAGATCCTCGGAAGATGCCTTTGTCCAGCAGTGGACGCCTAGTAGACCGCGGGAGGATGGGCGACAGCATTCCTGGAGTGCGGTTGAGATACTGCGATCGCCAACCCGCATGCCAAATTGGAGGAGTATCCAGATCCAGTAGTGGACGTCATTCGGCTAATGTGTTGGTGGTGGTGGTGAACGCTTAGTAATAATGATGATGATGATGAGTTTTGATCACAGACAAACACCGAAAGTGGTAAAACTTTACTATAAAGCTTGTACAAACATTTCAGTCCCTTATTTGTCAGTTAGGCGACTTCCTGATTTGTCAGTACGGATGCGGTACGATTTGAGAAAACTAACAGCGGTCAGTGTCTCTGTCAGTCGAGTCAGTGCCGCTTTCTACTGCACCGTTGCGTTTAAATGAGTGCTCCTGGTTGGCGCGGGATGCGCGGAAGCCGGGCAATACGAATGCAGTACTGCACTGCTTCTGCGCATGATACTACTACTACACAGACGTTATAAGTACTGACGGTATCCCTTCAAGTGAAGAAATCGCCCCGTCAAGACAGGAAGTTCCCTTAGGTAAAGAAATAGTGTTACTGTCCTGTTTACTTTAACTGCGACATCCCTCCCTTGCCCTCGTAAATATCGGGGAGAGTTAAATGCCCCGGAAGAATTGGGTCGTGACAGACCGATGGACCTGGAATGCCAGGATTAAAGAAATATAGAAACGACTTGTGTAGCCTCAGAGCGCACGTTCTTAGAAACTATATTCATTGAAAAAAAAATTAAAATAGTTTGGTCACCATTAAAAACGGGTAATTTAAAAACGGTGAACACAATTAAAAAAGGGTTGGGACCTCCTAGTAAGTATAATGGCAATACTTGTTACATAAGATCCCGCTCTTCCAGCATTAAGTTTAAAGGTATAAAGAAGAGAAGAGAAAGATAGTATACAATACAAAGTTAAGACGAAGGGGTAGGCAAGCTCTTTCCATACAAACTTTGTGCACGTTTTTCTTTCTCTGAAGTGTCAAAAAAAATTAAAAACGATTAAAACTTGCACAATATTTGTATGGAGAATGCCTTGTCCTACCCTTCGCCTTAACATGACACATAACAAGTTTTACGAAAGCGATTGCTATCTGAGGGCTACTCCGAACTTCGTATCGTGCCGTCCCTTTCCGTCATATAGTGTATATAACACGAGAGTGAAAGGGACGGCACGACACGAAGTTCGATTGTCGAAGTTCGGAGTAGGCCCACTGAGCATGCACCAGTGTAAAACGTACACTGCAAGTAAATAAACATGTACAGAACTCAATGTGCTGACCCTACTTCTATGTATAATAACGTAATAAATATTTTTAAAGAATAAGCAGTCTTTTAATTGTAAAACTAGACAACATACAATTAAAATATAGAAACAATTATAAAATTGAACTAATTTTTTTGTCGGATTTTAATGTTGATGTAGGATATGATCGTGACGAGACGACGGGCAGTAGAAAGGTATGGACACGGATCTATACCTAAACCGGATTGAGTACTGTGACCGAAAAAGTGTGACCGACAGAGAAGCCAAACTTGAGGATTGCATCTCGTTTTAATTAGGGTGACCAAGTACATCTGTGGATATGAGGATTATTATCAATATAGTTTCTATGTAAAATGAAATTTTACACTAAATTAGGTAGTAAATAAAATAAGAATATTTTTCAAAGAAATATTTATTTTCGCTAATCATAAGTTTATGTATGTTAAACATATCGATGGCAAAAAGCGAGAACGTAGTAACCGCCAAAATGCAAACTTTACACCAGAGCCAAAAAACTTATCGATTTCGAGAAAAAAAATCATAACTCTTTCATTTATGAACGAAAATTATTGATATTTGGATCTAATTCATAACTTACGGTTTTCTTTCAACTGGCATATTTAATATTTAACAAAAAAGACTGGTTTACGACTTAGTGGCGGTTACGACAATTGAGCTCTTTTTTTCGTTACGCGAAAACGCTGTAAACGCCAGAAGTAAATGTACTAAAATGGTGAAACGAATATTATTTCCCTAAAGCATAAATGCTGTAACCAGATGCATATTTATTTTAAGATTCAATAATTTTGACGTAAATGTCATTACGTTCTTTATAGGACTAACTGAAATGTGGTAAGTGTCCACCGGCAAAAAGAAACTGTGAAAATAAAACGACTTAAGTATCAATCAACTTTTATCAACATACTTTTTTAAAATGTTTCCAAATTTTAAATGCAGGTTTCTTACAAATTAAAAGCTCAGAAGCAACAATTACCGTCTTAACATATCAAATACTATCTAGTCTCAATTTCTCTGTATAAAAAGTTACTTAAAACCTCCGTTGCTTATAACATTTCAAAAGGCTAATAAAATCTCTCATATTATAAAATCACAACCTTGTACTTATCGTGCTAAAAACAAACATAAATATTCTTAGGGTTAATCAGACTATAATATTGTTATCCGCTAAAACTAAATATTATAGGTAATGAGGTTTAATATTCCCGTGAAAAGTTGAAAACTCTCTACATTTTATCTTCAGTTTTGGCATTAAATTGTCTGTTAAGTAACTTTTATCGATATAAAACTCACTACCTATTAAACCCACTAACTATAAAAGATGTTTTGAATGTAAGTATTACTTATTATATAAGTTTTCAACATAATTCTTAAACAATTGTTTGAACACAACTATCACCTCAATTATAAAAATATTTCTTTGAACTAATCTCACTGAACCATTAATATTTAACTTAAATAACTAGACGTTATATTACTATGGTATCGTACAAATTAAAATTGTTATTATTTATTTAAATAAAAACTCGGAGTCATTTTTCTTAGGCAGAATATCAATTGACAAGATAGAGATTGAATAGGAACCTAAAAATTGCATTCCAATGGAATTCGTTTTCATAATAACATTATTAAAATAACTGTTCTTAAAAAAATACTAAAAATTCCACTCTAAAATGCATTGTTTTATAATAACACTCCTCAAAAGTTTTGTCACAATTAACTCAAAAATCGCCCCTCTAAAGTAATGAAAATTAGTGCAATAGTGACTGAAAAATAATAAGCATAAATAAGTAAACTTTGGTCAAACTCCGGTCATTGTGGAAGTCTTTGGGGGAGGCCTATGTCCAGCAGTGAACGTCTTTCGGCTGACATGATGATGATGATGATGAAGTAAACTTTACCTTTATAATGGTACCGTATAGAATAAGTTTTAAAAACTAAAAAAGTAATTTTTCTTAGGCATAATCTCACTTCAAATTAAAATTGGAACTTAACGATTGCATTCCCATGGAATTGTTCTTCATAAGAACATCAATCTCCTTTCTAAATTAACGCTTAAAGAGTGCAACAATACGATCAAAAATACTTTTTCATCAGATTAGACCGTTATAATTTCACAAAGTTTTTTCATACACTCAACAACTACTCATAGATAGTCTGAAAAAATGACAGTATTTAAATAGTATATTATACAACTACGGCGGTAAAACAAAGACAGACCGAGATCGCATATTATGTTTGTGACTTGAGCTGCAAGCGAGACCCATGCGATCAAGGGCTTTCTTTGTTAACTCCCGTGTTGTGTACAGACTGTACAGTCTTTTATGGCTACATTTGGCCAGAAAGCTACTTTTTCCGTACGCACATATCGAGCGTTAAACGTTACTCTACGCCCATGCGTGGCATAATAGTACATTACTACATAGGCCGGGAAGAAAGGGGTTGCCGGCCGAAGACATATATACGGCCGAGCGAAGCGAGGCCGGATAGGTCTAAGGCGGGCAACCCCAAATTTCCCGCCGAGGTATGTATAGTGCTTTTCTCAAACATGCAATGAAATAAACAACAAAAAAAAAACAAAATTTTATTTTTAATACGCATAGTGGCATAATGTCATGATGCCTGTGCCACAAATTTATGTGGAATGGAATTAAAAAAGAGGACTTTGCCGGCCTAGGCCTGCAAGTATTGTATGAAACTCCATTAACGACCTCTTGTCCTAGCCGCACCTGAAACGTCATACTTCGCAGCCTATTATAAGGAACATAAGATCAATATTTCATTGCATGTTTGAGAAAATATTCTTACTGATTATTCGTCGCCTGCATCATCAATCGTATCTTGAGAGAGCGAGACTCCTTCTACTCTCGCCGACGTTTCGACATCTGCGTGAAATAATAATGAGCTTACGATACCCCAATTTTACACCAACACGTTCAGGTGAAGAGGTTGTGGTTGTAAGGTAAAAAATATGGTAAATTAATATCGCTTTTGTTAACTATCGTTTTTACTATTTGCTTAATATGAATGAATTGCCGGCTTAAGAATCTCACCACTCCCCTTTCGTGCCGTAGATGTCGTAGAAGTCCTACTATGTGATTAGGGTTAGGTTTATTGCGGCTATCGGCTAGCAACTTGATACTGCATTATGATTTATGACGTTTTGTACATCTATTAACGATAATAATAAATGTGTACTGCCTACCCCTCTTGGAATGGAAGGTGGTAAAGTGAGTATGTTTGTGTTCGAATGAGATGGAAATAATACTACAACACGTTAAATTATAGTCAGGTAAATATAATATTATATATATTTCTTGTATATTTTGCAAATATTTTAACCCAATTGTTTCAGAGGTAATTTTATTTTCTTACAACTTCAAGATACCGATCTAACAGTAATAATTGAATAAATAAAAACTTAAGCTTTAAATGAAATAAAAAACAACAAATAAACCTGACGAAGAACCCTTATATTTGATACGTCACGTGATTCAGTTTGCGAAACTTTATTTTTCATTTACTAGTTCGTGCCAGGTTTAGTAGCTTCGGAGCAATTCGGCTGTGTAAAACGGACATACACAGACACGAGACCGTTTGAGGTACGGAACCCTAAAAACAACTTTGAGTAATTTCACTGCCATACTGGCACATTTTTCTTTATTTGTAAACACATACATACAGAATTACAGACATGTTCTCACGCCTGCATTCCCAAAAGTGGTAGGCAGATCACATGAAACTTGAGTGTCAGAGACACTTCTAACAATTGTGGACTAAAAGATCAAAAATGTGCTATTGCAGTGATAGGTTGCTGGCCCATACACTTGAACATTTTCTACAACCCGAGACCACAGGGGGAAAGAAAACTTTACTACACTTTTTTGAAATAAAACTATTCAAATGGATTTAATCAATTTTATTATCCCGCGTTACACATTTCAATAGTTTTATTTCCACGTCCAATAATCGCGGAAAGTACAAATAAAAGTAAAAAAATACGCATTTGCTTTTCTTAGTTTATAACCAAATAAACCCAACAAAAATAAGTGTACTTACTGCTCCAATAATACTTTAGCAGATCACGGACACACAGAGTACACAGACTACGCACACCGACTCGCTCCGACGATCGCCGATAGACTAAACCACAGGTCGTATTCACGAGCCACATCGCCGCGAGCGCACATTTTTATTGCTGTATCTTCAAGCACTACCCACTTCACGTTGTGTTTCAAATGTTGTTACTGTAGCTTGCTGTTAATTCATTTTCGAATGAAATGTAGTAAGCGTCAATCATAGATAATTTATTTTAGGATAATTGCAGTAAGCTTGGTTCGTAATTTTTTCACTACATGCATAAATGCTGTAACCGCCACGGAACAAAATTTCGGCAACGCTGTAACCGGCACACCCTTTGATTTATGAAAAAACAAAATTAGCGTAAATGTACTCGTTTAGAAAATTGCTACTATTTGGGTGTTTACAGCAATTAGATGTGGGCATCGTCAAAAAAACACATTCGTTTTGCAACGTAGTCCAGTCTTTTCTAAGCGTCGTAGAGCCATGGGACCCAGACCAGTCGACGCAGAAAAATTCGCTGATTCCGAATATGCAAAAAAATTTTTTTTGACCAGGTGGCGGTTACTACGTTCTCGCTTTTTGCCATCGATATAGTCTTGTGTCATTTTTGCCTAGAAACTTCTAAACTGTACTTTATTTCCCAAATCTCTTAACAAATGTGTTTTCCCGTGATGAGCCATGCGTAAATTAAAAAACCGGCCAAGTGCGTGTCGGGTCACGCACAAAGAAGGGTTCCGTACTGACACCTCCTAATCTACATTTAAAACCACTATACAATACAGTAAATCAAAGAAGGCCGTATCTTCATAGGGAAGTCACGGCACTTACGCCTTTTTGTTTGGGCAAGAGTTTTTCAGCAATAACTCAAAAACCCTTAGACCTATCTTGTTAAAACCAAAAATCGTTGAAAGTATTTATAATTGTACATCATCTTGATTTTTTTAGAATTTTAAATCCCATAGTTTGGAAATTAGAGGGTGTCCCCCCCGGACACACTTTTTACGACTTTGACAGCTAATATCTCACCAATGGTTGACTTAAATGGAAAAGTTTTATAGAAACCTCCATGTCATTTTTGATAGCCTATCCATAAATACACTAAACGCCTATAGGCATTGAAAAAAAATTTGGCCTCCCTATTACATGGACGGACGGATGGACAGAGATGACGAATCTATAAGGGTTCCGCTTTAGCCATTTTGGCTACGGAACCCTAAAAATTGGAACGACAACTTGCACAGTTTAATCACATACAGTCCTAGTTAAACAAAAGCTCGTAATAATAAGAAAAGTTAAAAAATTTGAATTTCAACTGACCTTGAGAGGTTTTCTCACTAAACACGTACTAACGAATATTTCTGCAAAACCAGCCCAAGTCATGGTCACCCTAATAAGTTTGACATTTGTCTTGTCGTTTTATCGTAAAATATAACAAATTGTTCCTTACCTGTGAAATGATATTCCACAATTAATAAAACTTTCACTTTTACAACTAATTTCATAAGCTGGTAATTTTCATAATTTCAAATTTGACACGATTTACGTTGGGGATACCAATCAATATTTGAAAAATACTACTTTATTTATTGCAATCCTAGGTTTTAGTCAGTTAATAACGTTGATATTTTATAAAATTACAAATGAGGTCAAATGTAAATTATCCCTAATAAACATGCAGTACTAGTTAGTTTAAGCAAGTAATTATTCTCAGTATTCTAAAATACCACAACATATATATTTTTTACATTGGCAACTTGTGCGAGTGGGACACCGTCCTCCGGTTGGTTGCTCTCGCTCGGACCGCTTTCTCTAGTCTGTCTGTCATAACAGAATATTAACTGTATTACGCGGGAATATGGTTCAATTTTGATTGGCTCATAAACGTTTGAACTCAATCCGGTTTAGGTATAGATTCGTGGGTATGGAAGAAGATATGCTGCGCCATCCCAAGTAAATAGGAAAAGGGCACGCAGATAATTGATGATATTTTATTTTATAGTAATATTTTATTTTATTCTTATTTTAATTTTGACGCTTAGAGACCATGTACATCTCTAAGAACTTAAGAATAATAATTATGAAATAGTTTAATTTTATTTGGACGCTTAGAGATCATATAGGTACTAGGTACATCTCTGAGTTGTGATTTTTTTTTTATATAATGTTACCTTCAAATTTTGATAATTTCCGTAAGTTTATTTTCATTTAATGACATAATTTTGTTAATCATTGTAGTTTTCAAATCATTATTTTATTGTCAGTTTTATTAATTGTATAACCAAATCTCATTATATTTGACTTGTAAAAATGCCCTTGTGGCCTATTTGCAGAATGATTTTTTGATTTTGATGATTTTGTTTTGATTCTCGGATGTTGATGTAGCCCCAGCTTTAGTGCGTGCCCCAGCGTTGGTGTGGACACCACTTAACCGCTTTGATGGAGTGTTGACTCTCCGGTGTCCGCGGGTTGAACGCACTAATTCCGTCACTAATTAGCTGTCAAAGTGAATACGGGACGGGTGTCATCAAAGTACCTACACTCAAAAGTTCGTTTTTCGTTGCAGTTCCAAGTTTTTGACAGTTAATGTTTAGTTGCCAAAGTAATCAGACCACTATTAAATTACATTAAACTGTTTTTCACGTAAGAAGAGTCCGGTGACAGCTGTCAATCCAGTACAAATTATGTCATTTTTGACGTATAATGACATAATTTTTACTGGGTTGACAGCTGTCACCGGACTCTTCTTACGTGAAAAACAGTATAAGGCTTAGGTACACAACAGAATGGAAAGCCTAGACGAGCAGTGCGCAGCAAGCAGCAAGTGTGGATCAATCTTTATATTCTCAACTCTATGATACAGAGAGCCCTTCTGCCTAAAGCCCTTCTGGTAAAAATTAATAAAGATCGTCAAAGTGTTTATGAATAACAAACAAATAGAAATTAAAAATGATGAAATGAGCCCTTAAAAACAACTCATTTTGCCATTGCACTAGAGAAGTTCAGTGATATGATTGTACACTAACTTTAATTTGGAACCCCCTTAAGGTTAACAGTCCTGTCAAACTGTATAGAAAGTCATCGTACATTCCCCACTAATAATGAAATCCCGTAAGTAACGGAAATTTTCAAATTAGTCCCGGGCAAGATGTGAGATAGAGAAAGAAGTAAGAAGAACGACGATGTAAGAAGGCAGTAAACCCTAAAAAGTATCAGGAACAAATTTTTCTGCTCACCACAGAAACAAATGCCCTTACCGGGATTCGAACCTAACTAGCTTCGGAGGCAGTGTCACTACCAACTAGGCTACACAGGCCGACACCAATAGAAAGAAAGAAAGAAATCGTTTATTCGTGACAAAGCAATGAATTAACACAAAACAGACACCGATACATAAAATAAAATAATATATATTGGGGGACAATCTTACACAAATCGACCTAGTCCCAAACTAAGCAAAGTTTGTACTATGGGTACTAGACGACGATATACATACTTATATAGATAAATACATAGTTCATCATCATCATCATGTCAGCCAAAAGACCTCCACTGCTGGACATAGGCCTCCCCCAAAGACTTCCACAATGACCGGTCCTGCGCCACCCGCGTCCAGCGGACACCTGCGACCTTTACCAGGTCATCGGTCCACCGTGTGGAGGGCCTGCCCACGCTACGCCTACATACTTAAATACATAGAAAACATCCAAGACCCAAGAACAAATATCCGTGCTAAATGCACAAATAATGCCCTGGCCGGGATTCGAACTCAGGACCTCTAGCTTCGGAGGCAGTGTCACTACCAACTAGGCTAAACAGGCCGTCAATCATTAATTTGTCACGAATTGCTCACAACTTAGCGTGATGCTGGCAGAGGCAGCGCTGATCTTCCGTTGTGACCATTTGGTGAAGACACGGCGCCGTGACGCCATGATCGCACACGCATCAATATAAACAAAATTGGAAAACGAATAAAACACATGCAAAACACGACAAAAAAACGAAATAAAAAGAAACTTAAAGTATGCAACTTTATAAAGTCTTCATGCAAACACCGCTTTACACAGCTTTATGCCATCTGTGGCTTGAAAAAAAAATCCAAACTAGGCCTTATCTATGACGTATTAGTATCTCCTATTGGTCTGTACGGAGACCTAAACGAGAGAAATAGGTCTTAACGACGCTTGAATAAAACCACATTTAGCATTCTGGGCTCCCCAACTACTATATATACGAGTAAATACTTATATTCGCTATCATCTTATTTATTCACTTAGGAAATACGTTTATTATTCAGGCAATGGTATACAATTCACCTAAACATTATTCCAACAGTCTATTTCACAGTGATATAAAGCCGGCGGACCGCGGGCAAAGTACTCAGCGATATGAAAGCCTGATGACGCCATACATAACTTCCTGATATGTGAACACATCAAAGACGGGCGGCGTGGAATAAAACTGATCGTTCACTACAAATAATAAACATAGGTGATACAGTACATCTAGTATATTTTTTCGATTCATAAACACAAACGAACGCGTTAGCGTTACGTCTCAATTTATATGATCGATAAAAGTATTTATGTATTTACTAACCAACTTACGTTTACAGATAAACCAAACATGCAAGTTGCAGGTTACAATTAGGTAATTAATATAATGCTACATATATTATTGGATGGTAGTACGAGTGGAGTTTGATTCAAGAAAGCGTGCGGGTGCAGCCAGGAATATCGGTTCCGTCTGCGAGAATAGGTCCAAAGTGGGATCGTATAGAAGAATATTATTTTCCCCTCACTAGCTCGGATAGCCGTCTTTTATCCTTTGAAACAAGCGGGTAAAAACGCATTTTATCCACAAGTGGGGAAAGTAATTTGACCTTGGAGCGAGTTTGAGTAGCTTTTGACAGATAACAAAACGTAAAACGCTCATATTAATGGTTCGTTTGATATCAATTATCATTGAATAAACGGTTTGAGAATTTAATAAAAAATACCAAATTTAGCTTTATTTAATGATTTAAGTCGTAAACCTTAAAATTCTATAAGTAACATTTTTTTTATAATGACTTTGAGTATACTTGTAAACGCACAAGTTGAGTCGATGCAATTTCAAAACGCATCGTCAGAAATGTCATCTTGTCAATGTCAACTAAAATATACAAAACTTGTCACCGACTCCGACTCGCGTAAATATTATACACAACTTTCAGAGTTTTCTGTTATAATATTTATTTATTTATTTATTTATTTATATCTAGGATCACCAACAGTGGCAACAACAATCATTAACATTGGAACAAAATAACATATGGTTTAAATTTAATTGCGCCACCAATTACAGGTGAACACAGCATGCAATATACTTATAGAAAGCATCGACTTTAAAAACAAATTACAATGAGAAGACATAAAATATTGTGAATAGTAATATGCTTAAACCTAAACTAAAAAATAAGAGGGTCCAAAATCCAAAATGAGTGACTGTGGTTACAGAGGCAATTCAATTAATAATCGACAGCAATTTGGTCCTGAATCGACGTAGGCTGTCATGGTTTATATCAAGCTGCTGGTCTGCATTGTTGCTCAATTCATTGTATAGGCGCGACAGACGGGGCACCGGCGAGTGAGAACCTAGTTTGGTACGGCTGAATCGTATGCTAAATAAGGGACAGGGATAACGTGGAACGCGGTTGGGTACTTTGAGCGCAAACATTCTGAGTAGACTCGGGCAGTCTATCCTGTTATTCAGTGTTTTATACAGAAACGTCATATCCAACATATCTCTCCTGTTTTTAAGAGACATCATACGGAAGTATTTAAGCCTGTCTTCATACGACCTGACTCTATTGGATATTCTGCAACGGTACGCCAGGTGTTTGGTTAGACGCTTCTGTACGCGTTCAATCCTATCGATATGGATTTTGTACGATGGTGTCCATACCACACTACCATATTCGAGCTTACTTCGAACGAAGCAGTTGAAGAGATTTGTAAGTGTTGAATGTTTTTTGAACGCTTTTCCACATCTAAGTACGAATCCCAGTGCTCTAAATGCCGCATCTATCACGCCGTCTATGTGTTTACTGAACCGTAATTTGGTATCCAGAGTAACACCAAGATCTTTTATCGCGTCCAACTCCTTTAATGGTTGATCCATGATTTCGTACCTGGTTCGAAGCTCATTACGTTTTCTGTGGAATTTTATGTGATTGCATTTTGCTGGATTCAGACACATTTTGTTGTTTGTACACCAGTCTACCAAAGAAGTTACATCTTCTTGCAATTTTAAGGCATCAGTAGAGTCCTTGATAATGCGTGTGAGTTTTAAGTCGTCCGCAAACAGGTATGCATTCGAATGTTTAAACAGGGTTGTCACGTCGTTTATGAAAATGTTAAAGAACAGTGGTCCCAGGTTGGAACCCTGTGGCACTCCTGAATACGCTATGAAGTTACACGAATGCACGCCCTCCATAACTACGACCAAAGATCTATCTTTCAGGTAGGACTTACACCAATCATAGAGGGAGTTGCATATGCCGAAACTATGTAATTTTTTAAGAAGGATACGATGGTTAACCTTATCGAATGCCTTCGAAAAATCAGTATATATAGCGTCGACCTGGAAACCCTTGTCAACTGCCTGAGTAAGGTCCTCAACAAAGCTGCACAAGTTTGTGCTGGTTGACCTTTTGGGCATAAATCCATGTTGCAATGGGGATATGTACATTTTAACGTTGTGGAAAATATATGGGTATACTAACTGTTCGAAGACTTTCGCAATTGTGCATAGAATAGAAATGGGTCGATAATTTAAAACTGAATTACGTTTGCCATTCTTGTACACTGGGACAATTCTGGCTTCCTTCCATTTTTGTGGGAATATACCTGTTCTTAAGGACCAGTTGTACAAGATCGTTAGGGGAACAGAAAGGGATTTCGAGCAGTTCTTGAGAAATATAGGTGGTATGTTATCGGGACCAGTGCCTTTAGCAACATCAAGTTTTTTTAAGCTATTCTCGACTTTTAGTAGCGAGAGTGTTATGTCTGCCATTTCTATGCTAGTATTTACTAAGGTGTTGGTAGTGTTGTTTTCGTCCCTTTCATATACTGATGAGAAATGCCTAGCGAATAAGTTACAAATATCCCGGGTGTTATTTGCTTTGATGTCATTTAACATCATAGTGGGCGGGTACGAGGAGCTATTCCTGCGTAGGTTGTTAACGTAGGTCCAAAACATTTTAGGGTTTACACTAATTTTCTTCTCTATCTCGCCAATATATCTAATATAACATTCATTCATTAATTTATCGCAGGTACTTCGCAAGTGTTCAAATTCTATTTTATCTAATGGGTTTTTATATTTCTTGTATTTCACGTGGTATTTGTATTTACGTTTTAACATATATTTAAGGTTTGCAGAATACCAGACCGGATAAGAGTTGCGATAACACTTTGTTTGAGGAACATTCTCATGAATTAAAGGTTCTAGAATCCTGTAAAACTTTTCAACTGCCTCATCAGCGTTACGACAGGGACTCAGTTCGGTATCCCATGGTACGCTATCCAGGGCATTTATGATTGTTTCGTAATCTGCTTTGAAAAAGTTACGCTTCAACCCAGGTTTGGGCTTTAGGTTTTCATTGAGAGACAAGTTTACAGAAAAGTCTAACGGGGGATGATAAATGTCTATAGCTTTGACTGGATTACTACTTTCGAAGACCTCGACAATCTCAGAGTCACAGAGAATTAGATCGAGGATTTTATCCCTTGAGTTAGTAATGCCATTGTACTGATTCAAAATACTTGACGAAATGAAATCTATAAGTTTACTTTTTAAGCCACAGTTACCGTAATTTGACGAGAGGTAGTAGCCACCATCATCGGTGGGGCTCCAGTCGATACCACTCATATTGAAATCGCCGACGATTAAGGTATAATTGCTTATTGTTTCTAGGGCTTTATTTGCATTATTCAAAAATATGTCTAAGCACCCTTTTGTAACAGGAGGAGGTAAGTATACTGCGCACAACTTAAGAGTTTCGACTTTTTTGTTATGTTTCAATTCCACAGTAACCCACAAATCCTCACAGTCGCTCTCCCATTCGTGTTCTCTTCTAGAGACCAGATCACTAGATACAGCAACTAACACCCCACCTCCCAGTGACTTACATTTTCCAGTCGCAGAGCTTTCCCGGTCGCGCCTATACACCACGTAACGATTGTCAAATATTTCAGAATCGAAAATACTGTCATTAAGCCATGTTTCCGTGAGTATCAGGATGTCGTAATTACTGTTTAAAACCCATTGCCGTGCCTCAGTAACGCTTGATCTTAGACCCCTAACATTTTGATAAAAACAAGTTACAACCATATATAGAAATGAAACAAGAAAAGAACTACTAAAACACACAAAAATAAATAAGGTACTTAATTTAAGGTATACAAGTTATATATAAGTCACAGACCAGTCTCAGTTGATTCTCCTTAGGTCATCGAGGCTTTTGATGTGGATAAACTCGGATGTCTCGGTTTTTCGCAGAAATATCCTTCCTTGTTGAGTCCACAGGAATTTGTAACCCTTCTCTTTTTTTAATTGCCTGGCTGCAGCTTGAATGGCTTTGTTCTTTGGCGAAAGGTGCTCCGTGACGTAAACAGGTTTCTTGTCTCCAGATATGCCTAGGTGTCCTGTGTGCAGTTTCTCCTTGGGGTTTGCCTTGTTGAATTTAATCACGTGCGCAAGAAACTCGTCTCTGACTCTCGGGGTAATAAATTTGACGACAACTGATCTGGGTCTTGTGCCTTTTGGGTCCCGTTTGGCAACTCTTGTGCACAGTTGAATGTCCTGGTCTTTAAGTTCACACGCTACTGTCCTTCCTATTTGCTTCACAGTTGTGAGCAGGTTTTCACTACGGTATTCGGGTATACAGTGCAGTTCGAGGTTATTGGCCCTGTTGTGCTGTTCAACGATATCAAGCCTGGCTGTTAGGTCTAAGACAATAGATTTTAACTGCGTGTTCTCCTTATTCAGGTCGCTCACGGTCTCCGCTTGCTTGTCTTCCAAGGTTTGTAGTCTGGACTCCGTAACAGATAGTCGACACGAGACCTCCTCTATACGTTCGCAACAAGTAGCAATGGTTGAGAACTTGTCCTTCAGTTCAACCATGTCACGTCGCAGAAGACGGATTTCCGCGGCTAGGTCCGCCAGAGTAATCGAAGAAGTAGGTGCGGCCTTTGGTGCTGCTGTAGTTTTTTTGCGGTGAGTTATATTATCAGCGCTCATACGTACTGGGGTGTGGGAGTTGTCCCCTCCTCTCTTTGCGGCCGTACGGCAGTCTGGGCAGGTCCAGTCTAATTTTTGTACCGCACTAAGATCTGTGGCGTTTACGCACAGGTCATGGAAGATTTTTCCGCAGGAAGCCGACACACAGGTTGCCGTATTATCGTCCGAAATGAATGTATGACAGCCAGCGCATTTAGTATTTGTAGCATGCGACATATTTATATTTAGTTGTAGCTTCCACCTGAACGCAGCTTAAGTGTGAGGTAGAAAATTTTAACACAACCTGTGTCAAGTATTCAAGTTTCCGAACGCAACCTACCGGTTGTCTTCTCTGTGACTAGCTGTCAATTTTGACCGGTCAGTTATCAGCTGTTTGTTTATGTTCAGTAGTCTGTGAGTGGATATAACGGTGCAACAATATCGTTTTAAACGGTTTAGAACTCAAAAAGTGGGTCAAATTTGAAATATGAACGGTTAAATTCTTGTGATCTTACCGAGCAGTGTCGTGTATAATGTGTCTCCGTTGGATCCTTGGGTTTGAAAGTCGAATGTAAGTCCCAGTGCTCTCTATTTACACACACTTCGGTTCTTCTGATCACATTTTCCGGATTTTTTCGAAATAATTAGCGCGAGCTTTTCTTCTTTGTGATATTGTAAAAAATATCGTAAAAAAATCAGTGATTCCAGTGATGAAAATCATGGCTGTGGAACTGTGTTCTTTTGCATGTCGCACTTTCCTCGCTATAGTTAGGAGAAAAGTTTTGTGTTACACACGGGTGCAAAGTTGTATTTTACTTCTCGTGTGTTGAAACACTCGCTACGCTCAGGATTCTATTTTCAACTATAGAATCCTTTCGCTGGCTCGTGTTTCAATTCCGCACTCGCGGGTAAAATACAACTTTGCACCCTTGTATAACAAATAACTATTATAGTATTCAGTGCCATATATAAGGGACTAGTAACTAGGGTCATCGTACTTATGCTGGGATTACAAAAACCGGTTTTTGGCGGGGTAGTACTTCTGCCAAAATAAATATGGTTTCGCGAGGGAATAATGCACGACCAAATAATGTACGGTCACGGTGGACCGATGACCTGGTGAAGGTCGCGGGTGTCCGCTGGATTCGGGTGGCGCAGGACCGGTAATTGTGGAAGTCTTTGGGGGAGGCCTATGTCCAGCAGTGGACGTCTTTCGGCTGACATGATGATGATGAAATAATGTACAGCCAGATAACGCGCGTCAACTTTTTTGGACGCTTCCATTGACAGATACAGGCAGTGAATACACCGATGCTTGGCCTAGTGGGTAATGGGCACCTAGGATAAAACGCATTCGATTTTGGAACATGCCTAAATGAAACCACTGTATTACCGTTATATACGAAACTCGATATTGATGGGCCCGTCACCGGCACACGTTAGGCCGGCTGGCAACAGGCCGTCTGGATCTAGATCTGTGTCTGGTTTAGGCTTCACTTATCATTGTGATGGTGTTATTGCCAGTCCATGACTTTCTCTTTAGGTAAGTTTTCTTTAACACCTGGTCTGTGGAAAACAAGCGTTCGGCCGCCTGATGGTTACCGCTTCCTTACTGCACGCCTACACCTGGGCCATTCAAAAACCGAGTCGTCCTCATCTGTTTTTATATGAAAACTGTCATAATCTGACAAATGACATTTGACAGTTTCCATATAAAAACAAATGAGGTGCGAGGTGGGGACGAGTAGGTTTGTGAATAAAAGTGCTGTATAAATCAATAAATAAATATTGGGGGACAATCTTACACAAATCGACCTAGTCCCAAACTAAGCAAAGCTTTGGGTACTAGACGAGGATGGGTGGGTATGTGGTGTGTTCATGGTGTTAAGGTTGCCCGTGGAAGAACTTGTGCAATTTCCAAACGAACGCTGATAAACCAATAGCTACCAGAAACACCGAGAAACTCAAAATAACGTTTTATAGACAAAGCAAAAACGTCGTTCTTGGGAAATTGTATCAAATTCTACAATAAAACTCCTAAACACATTACTGACCTTACCAATTCGAAATTCAAATCGGTAGTACCTGCACGGGTATTGATCGCAAAAGTAGGTTTTTTGACCGATTCGACCGTGACACTGTAATTTTATATTAAACTATTAGATTTTTAATGTTTTGAAAAAAAACGGCCAAGTGCGTGTCGGACTCGCGCACGAAGGGTTCCGTATTATCAATGCAACATTAGATACTTTATTATAATTTATAACCAAGTACAATTTTGGTTGACCAAAACTACTAACTAAACTACACTTGAGTGCTAGTCGGATTTTAGTTTTCCCACACATTTTGAGACCCAGCGCCTGATGAACACAAAGAGCAACTTTTTAAAAGTTTCTGTATTCCTCCCTTAAATATTTATTTTATTTTGTTTTTAGTATTTGTTGTTAAAGCGGAAACAGAAATACATAATCTGTGAAAATTTCAACTGTCTGACTATCACGATTCATGAGATACAGCCTGGTGACAGACGGAGAGACAGACAGATAGACAGACGGACGGCGGAGTCATCGTAATAGGGTCCCGTTTTACCTTTTGGGTACGGAACCCTAAAAATGACACCTGGCCGAGTTTCATACGCCAGTTCTTCTCGTGTAGAGGTTTAGTTTTCCGAACCGGCGGTAATTTATTGACATTCATATGTGCTTATAATATGCACATATGAATAAATAACTTTCACTTTTCGTGAAGGACCTGCATATGTCTCTAGCTGGTAACAAAACAAATCCTCAAATCAACAAAAGATCGGCACGGTTTTTCTGGAGTCTCAAACGTCTATAGGCGAAATATTTTACGTACCATCAGACGAGCCATTTCCTTGTTTATCGCCTTCGTAATATAAAATATTAACGTGACAAAGAGGTAAACAGCAAAAGTAAATGATCATTGTAGTACCTTGTCACTATCACTACTTTGACGCATCTCAACTGTCGCAGTATTGTTACGTTAGTGCGATAAAGTACTAAAATGATCATCTACTTTTGCTGTTGACTGTACTACCCTCGAAAGTCTGCTAAACGTTTTGGTGATCAATCGTGACACCCGGAAAAGGGGATGCTTTTAACTTTTATAATTCAACACGGCTTCTTTCTTTAAATAATAAAAACGGCAGAAAGTAAACAATACGGCAAACTGAAGGCATTTGAGTAATTTGAACAGCATTGTCACTGTGATGATATCGCCAGTCTATTTTGTCAAGTCGTGACAACATCAATTACGCTTGGAGGAAGACGGAGTCAGGGTTGTCACTCTGTTTATTTTTTTATTGATTTTATTAATAACTTACTGCCTTAAAAAAACTAATTAATACTAAATATCTGTCAAAATTATATACGTTTTCCTAGTTCTAGTATTTACTTCTATTATCAAGTGTACGTACAAATTTCAAATACAATCATTGCATTGTTCATGAATAAATGTTGTTGAAATAACTAGTTAAATAAAGAAAATGAGAACAAATCTTTCCTTTAAAGTCCATTATATCTGTTGCCTCAATCACTTTTTATATATTTTTTTAATTTTAACCCCATTTTTTACTTTTCCGTACATTTTTTCAAAAATTTTCTTTCATGCAAACCTTGTTCTGCCTTCAAACGCAATAAAAAAAGACTCAACCGATTAAAAATTAATGCGTGCACATCCACCACCACCATATCAGCCCATAGACATCCACTGCTGGACATAGGCCTCCCCCACATTCATGGGGGGTAAATGCCATAATCGCCACGCTTGGCATGCGGGTTGGCGATCGCAGTATCTCCACCGCATTCCAGGGATGCTGCTGCCCATTCCCCAGTGGTCTTGGTCGTAGTTTTAGGACATACCCGGGTCATATGCGTGCACATACATTTCGAGAATTGATATTTCCATCAGTCCAATAGTTTCTTACTTATCTAGTGTGCGGTCTACGCTTGTTTGCCACTGACGTGCTATATAAAAAGCGAAATATACAAGAGTGACAACCCTAGTTCGAGCATTTTGATCTCGTTTGCACTGCGTTGTTCGCGCGATCAGTTGTCTCCGATATTAATAACGACTGCAGCCATATTTTAAAACGATATTTATTTAAAATGACGCCCAAACGGAAGCTTAGAAAAATATTAAACTAATTGATGGAATTAGGCGTTTCTTTGTGGAAATCCATGGCAAAAAACTACCTATTGTTCTACCTGTTGTTATTGTGTTGTTGTGTGTGTGCTGGTGTGTGTATTCTTGTTTGTGGTTGTTAACTATTTTTCTGGAAATATCAAACTGGTTCATAAATGGCGGTTACCACCACCACCATATCAGACGAAGGACGTCCACTGCTGGACATAGGCCTCCCTCAATTTCATGGGGGGGAAATGCCATATTCGCCTCGCTTGCCCATTCCCAGGTGGTCTTGGTCGTAGTTTTAGGACATACCCGGGTCCAAGGAAAAAAGGCGTTTAGGATACGCTGAGCTGAGCCGCGCTGTACCCTTATTTGCCACCATTATTATGCTTAAAAATAACAACGTTGAAGTTCTTATTGTTAGATGTCCAATGAAATTCCGACTGAGCAATCAAATTAAAGTCCACAATTGGTTGTTCAAACAGCCCTTGATGTCTCATTCGGTTCGGTTATTCCTAGGACACTATTCGACCTAGGATATTGAATTGGAAACAATTTGGTATTCATTTCACAATCATTCTGATGAGTTATAATAATAAATATAAATAAATATTGGGGGACAATCTTACACAAATCGACCTAGTCCCAAACTAAGCAAAGCTTGTACTATGGGTACTAGACGACGATACACATACTTATATAGATAAATACATAGAAAACATCCAAGACCCAAGAACAAATATCCGTGAAAAATGCACAAATAAATGCCCTGGCCGGGATTCGAACCCGGGACCTCTAGCTTCGGAGGCAGAGTCACTACCAACTAGGCTAAACAGGTCGTCAGAAGATCACACAAGTGCTCAATAAAAACTACCTGCCAACCAATCAACCAACCAACTTTACTGGGGAAGTACCTCCACCTTACAGAAGACCGCAGCCATAATAGCATCACTAGTTGCCCATTAGGTAGGTATGTGGTGTTGTGTTCCTCGTGGTGAGTGAGGTCGCCAGAGCTCCCGAGGATGCGCCGTGTTGGGAGGGAGGACCTGCATATGTCTGTAGCTTGACAGCTGGAGACGTCTGCGGGTCCCTCACTCTCAACACAACGCATCCCCTAGTCAATAAAGGGTAGGCCACCATATCAGCCCTAGGACGTCCACTGCTGGACATAGGCCTCCCCCAATTTCATGGGGGGTAAATGCCATAATCGCCACGCTTGGCATGCGGGTTGGCGATCGCAGTATCTCCACCGCATTTAAGGAATGCTGCTGCCCATTCCCCGGTGGTCTTGGTCGTAGTTTTAGGACATACCCGGGTCCGAAAGGGTAGGCAACGCACTTGTAATTCCTCTAGAGTCAAAGTGTCCATAGGCCGTGATAAAATCCAATGGCTACAATCAAGCTGCGACGAAATTATAGTGTTTCGGATGGCGAGGATTTTCAGTCTGAGAAAGAAGGGTAGCTGTTATATATATTTTTCTTTGAACATATCAATATTATATGTAACATGTATTGTTTATCTAAATGCACGGTAGAAAAATGTATTTAATCTGAACAGCAATTATTTCTAAAATATACTTAATACTAGAGGAAGGCGTGCGAAACATGTAAAAGGCACACATAAAATATACTTTATTTTAGAATTAACAACAATGTAAGAAACCCCGAAAAATAAGTGAGTTCGATTTACTTATATAACCTACTTTTATAAGTTTTTATTAAAGTTGGCATTTCATAGGTAACATCAGGAATGAGGCCATCCGCAGCAGAACCAAAGTGACCGATATAGCCCTCCGAATCGCTAAACTTAAGTGGCAGTGGGCGGGGCACATAGCACGTAGAACTGATGGCCGTTGGGGCGGAAAGGTTCTCGAGTGGCGACCACGTACCGGAAGGCGTAGCGTGGGCAGGCCCCCCACACGGTGGACCGATGATCTGGTGAAGGTCGCGGGTGTCCGCTGGATGCGGGTGGCGCAGGACCGGTCATTGTGGAAGTCTTTGGGGGAGGCCTATGTCCAGCAGTGGGCGTCTTTCGGCTGACATGATGATGATGATGATGATGATCCAAACCGTGTTTCACGTGCCACCAATAAATTAGTACCCATACGAACAGTAAAGCAAGCGAACGCAAAACAAATAAAAGGATAAATCATTGTACAGTAACAATAAAACCAACAAAGGCTAATTTTCCTCAGCGCTCGTATCCACAGACAGTTTATAGTAACTCGCCGGAAGCAGGCGACAGGCCATAAGCTTGTTTGCCACCATCGTCCACCATTCAAGTCGGCCTGTTTAGCCTAGTTGGTATCGGTCGGTACTGTAAAACGTTGTTGTACGATACACGTGCCAATAGGTAATTCGCAACTCGTGTCGATTTAAAACACTCCCTTCGGTGGTGTTTTAATCTATCACCCCTCGTTGCGAATTTCCTGTTCTTTGCATATAATGTACTATTAAACCCAAGTACGTCAAATCAAGGTGACATTTTCCTGATGGAACGGCAATATAAAAAAGCATCCTTATACATACAATTTATTCCTTTTGGGGATCTCGGAAATGGCTGTAGCGATTTCGATGAAATTGACAAGACGTGGATTAACGGGGGCGATAAATCGATCTAGCTAGGTGTCACCTTTTGAAAACTTGTATTCTCCAGAAAACCACGAAGATGCCGAGCTTTGCTCGGTCGCCCAAGAACTTTTTTTGTAATATAAACACTACTAAAATCATCATCAGATAAGCTATTTTACCCACAAATGGGCACAGCTCGCCAAAAATGGGACTAAAGTTTCCATTTTATTGTCAATTTAAAATCAACAGGCTTCCCACATCCTACATAATTGAAGTGGATATATCGTGCTTTCTCGTTTGCGCTTCTGTGTCAGACGATTAGTGTGATAGGGACAGGATAATGGTAAAGCATATGTGGAGTATACCTTCACCGATGTGCTGGTGATTATGACCAGCCAACATAAACGTAGCTGACACTTATGTAATTTAGACTTTGTGCAAATAGTCTAAGGAGATTTTCGCAACCAAAAGATGGCGTTCTGTAACCGAAAGTGCGTCGGTCATCTACATCATCCTTCAACTGTTGTCCCGGTTGTCAAACATCACCATCTGCTTATATAAATAAAATAATAAATAATAATATTGGGGGACAATCTTACACAAATCGGCTTAGTCCCAAATTAAGCAAAGCTTGTACTATGGGTACTAACCGACGATGTACATACTTATATAGATAAATACATACTTAAATACATAGAAAACATCCAAGTCACAACAACAAATATTTTTGGTCACCACAGGGAGTCAGTGGACGTATTCTTGATTGGAGGATTACTTGTGTGGACGGTTAGAGACAAATTCAGGTCTCTTGCACCCAAACAGCACAACCTCATGAGCGATTAACATACAGTACAAAATAATTTATACAAAAAAAAACCGACTCCAATTTTATACTTGCTATGCCAAAAATTGTGGTTTCCGTGAGCCAATGGTTGGTTACCTACAGAAAATACCAAAATCGGCATATGCGTGCCTATCAAATTCGAGAAGGTCCCTCGATTCCTCCTAGATCCCATCATCAGACCTTCACTAAATTTATAAGAGACTAATTTCGGGGTACTTGCATTGAAACAAAAAAAGAATTATCAAAATCGGCCAACGTGGTCAAGAGTTATCGGGGAACATACATACATTAAAAAAGCAAATTATGCACACGAACTGAGTACCTCCTTCCTTCTATTGAAGTCGGTAACAATACAAACATTATGTATAGCTCACCAAAAAGAGTACAAAAAAACACAAGATTTTATGAAACATCACTACAAAGCGATCTCTCCCGATGATCTCTCTCCGATCTCTTCCGATCAATATTTAACACAAAGAGAATTATAATGACGGCCTGTTTAGCCTAGTTGGTAGTGACTCTGCCTCCGAAGCTAGAGGTCCCGGGTTCGAATCCCGGCCAGGGCATTTATTTGTGCATTTTTCACGGATATTTGTTCTTGGGTCTTGGATGTTTTCTATGTATTTAAGTATGTATTTATCTATAATAAGTATGTATATCGTCGTCTAGTACCCATAGTACAAGCTTTGCTTAGTTTGGGACTAGGTCGATTTGTGTAAGATTGTCCCCCAATATTATTATTATTATATTATATATAATATTTTATAGGAACCAGACATTTTAAGAAACAACCGAATTCCCTGAACAACAAGCGTCATACATTTTATATGGACCAGCTGACCATTTAACGGTGCATTGTTGGTTTAACAACGTATATGTTTATGTATGGATGTATACATTTAAATGGGCACTTAACCGCTCGGCTGGCCATTACGGTATATTCACGATGGTTAAGGTAACTTGGGTGCACAGAGATAGCTGATTATAATGCAAACATGCGCAGATACAGCGCCAATTTATCCATAGGCGGGGCGCCAGGCGACACGTGACGAGAGCCGTTAGGCGTGCAACGTTTGTCTTTGCGCCGATCGATTTCAAAACAACATAAGGCGACTTCCTGAGTGGCGGGGCGGGATCGATATGTCATAAGTAGGGATGTAACGGAAGTGGTTTTAACGGAAGCAGAAGCGGAAGCGGATGTTTAAAATTTAGTTTAACGGATGCGAAAGCGGAAGCGGAACTTAAAACGGAAACGGAAACAGAAGCAGAAGCGGAGCTTAAGGGCAGGTCCGTATAAAAAAATAATCTAAATATTAATAATTTTTATTTTAGCATTAAAAATGTGAGACCTTTTAGGTTTAAAAAAAAATAAAAAAACATAGTACGAACAGAGTTTTTAAATTAATAATACGAACGAAAACCAAACTACTAATAAGTGCAGCACGTGGCAAGCCGGGCGCCGACAATGACTGGTATAAACCTGTTTGTTTCTAATGCGCGTCGCCCATGTCCCACTGCCGCGCTAAGCTTTGACATCCGCTATGACTTCCGCATCAAAAATAGCAGAAACGGATGCGATGCGGAAGTGTAAATTCAAGCGGAACTTCCGCATTTGCGGAAGCAGAAGCAGAACTCTGTTACATCCCTAGTCATAAGTTTGGTGTTTGACGGAAGCTTACTGATGTGAAATTTCCTCACTTGACGAATTACTGTCAGTATTACGTTTGCGCAGTACTAATACGATGCGCAGAAGTGGGGCAGTACTGCATTGATATCGGTTGACACTGACAGCTGACAGTTTTCTCATATCGTACCGCCTCCGCATCGATAAATCAGGAAGGCGTCTAAATATTCTGCTCTTTTTCCTAGTAACCGATACAGATGATAGACTATGTGGCAGGAATAAAATTGTCCTAGGCACTACCCAATGATTTTAGTCTAACCGGATAAAAGTACAACAAAACTGGCAACCGTATACTGTCTTCTCGGAGAAACCATAGTCCTTCAAATTCTAAAGAGCCAAGCTATAGAACGCGCAGCGCGCGCCTAAGGCCCTAGAAAAAAAAACTACATTTTCTCTTTCACCCTACACATATAACCTTTTGAAAATAAGTAGTCTATCTGTCAAACATTATCTTCAGTACCGTATTTACAAATTATTCAACTCATATTCATCTTATAAATTAACTATGCTAATTTTATTTGTTCATTTATGCATTTATAAATCCTAACACGAGTCGCGCAGTTTGCGGTAAGTATGCTATCCCGCACACCTTACTGGATCCACTGAAAACCAGCGCCGTTGGCAGTACTGTGTCAACTGCATTGCTGAGTGGTGACCTTTTCGGTAGCACATCTCTGTTATTTTTAGTTCTTAAGTTTTGCTGTATTACTTTTAATGTCATAGTGTGCTATCCGAATAAATATCTTTCTATCTTTCAATCTTACACGCGCTCAGCGGGAAACTCCATTTCAAACCATAAGCACCTGCGGTTCGATAAATAAATGCCATACGACTATTATTATTAATATTATCAGACAGAATGAAAGCTTCCTTGCCACAGTTGATGTAACAATAATATCAATAATTTGTACAAAAAAAACCGACTGCAATTTTGTACTTGCTTTGCCACAATTTGTGGTTTCCGTGATTAACATGCTTGGTTATCCAACAGAAAATACCGAAATCGGCATATGCGTGCCTATCAAATTCGAGGAGTTCCCTCGATTTCTTCTAGATCCCATCATCGGACCTTCACCGAATTTATATGGGACCAATGTAGGGGTACCTTCTTTGAAACAAAAAAAGAATTATCAAAAATAAAAACACAAAAAAAAGAACAAGCAAACATGCAGACAAACTGAGTACCTCCTTCCTGCTATTGAAGTCGGTAAAAACAATAAAAGCCATGTGTGTTTGTTAGTGGTCTATTCAGAATAAATCATTGTATTTTTTTTAATCGTATGGCATTTATTTACGAACCGTGAGATCTTCGAGAAGTCAAGTACGGCTGCCAGTTTTTGTTGCACTTTTAGTAGCACCCAGGGGTCACGTGTAGGGTAACGGTGGGTACTCCCTACGGATGTGGTGCAACTTCGACCCCCCTTTGTCAAGTGAGTGGGCAACTTGACTGTTAGAAGTTCTCAAGCCGCCCGAAGGCCTCTAACTTGGCTTAACGACTGCTGTCGTAGACAGCAGCCGGCATCAACGGCTTAACGTGCCTTCCAAAGCACGAGAGCGCTCAGTTAGTAACCACTCAAAGCAGTCACCCATCCAAGAACTGACCTGCGCCCACATTACTTAACCTCGCATACCGCACGCGGTAGGCGGGTGCCGCTGAGCCACGAGCGCTCTAATCATTGTATCAATCGCTAAGATAACTACGTCATGGCCAGGTTTTATTGGCACCAAAAAATGAAAATGTTTTTATAATGGATAAAAAGTACTCGAACAAAATAACTTATACGCAAACTAAACCAGCCTTTTCAGCCTAGTTGGTAGTGAAGTGACATTGCCTCCGAAGCTAGAGGTCCCGGGTTCGGGCATTTGTTTCTGTGGTAAGCAGAAACATTTGTTCCTGAGACTTGGATGTTCTCTAAGTATTTAAGTATAAGTATACACCGTGACCGTTAATAACCCGAAAGATTTAAGCTAACGATACTAGAGCCTAATTAGAGTATATAAAGTTATGTAACATATAGTCCAAAAACTCATAATTAAGGAGATATTAATTATTTACAACAAATCAAAAGTAAAAAAATCTCCAGTGTAACACACCTTAAGGGCGTGAGCATGACGTAGCCACCTATTTCTTTTACACGTAGATACACTAACTGTATGGTTGTTAGCCAGTTTCATAAATAAGTTTGGTATCTATCTACAAAAAGTTTTTAGTACCGAAATAAGTATTTGGGGTATTTTGTGGTGCCAATAAATAAAAATAATTTCAACACAAACATCGTGAAAGACATAACTTGACACTTCTTGTCATTCATGGAATACAAGTCACGCCATTCGCCTTTCGTCGCATGATTTTGGAGCGATTCGTGAAGTGTCATGCTCGCTCTCTGTTCTTCAACTTGAGGTTCCCACCTAAAGGCTTCTCACAAAGAAGCGGGCAATTAATCAGATTTAATTCGTACTGAAATAGTAATTTAATTAAGACACATAATTAGACCCATGTTGATATAACATTATTTACTCGTACAGTCGTCAAAAATATGTGGTTTAAATCTTTCGGGTTATTAACGGTCACGGTGTATATCTATTAAATATATCGTCGTCTAGTACCCATAAAACAAGCCTTATTGAGCTTACTATGGGATTAGTTCGATTTGTGTAAAAAAAAACTTGTCCCCTAATATTTATTTAATTATTTTATTTTAAAAATGTAATACTCCGTCGACACTTTCATGCCCGCTGATGACACCACCACTTAACCCGTTGAATTTTTGAACTCTTTGGAGCTATCCGGGGTGCCATCCCCCATGCTTGAACTGTAGGTAGGTGTATCAGTTGCTAATGCGTAACTTAGACGCACCCAAAGTATGCAACGGCACTGAGTAGATTGAGAATTAACGAATCAGGGAAGTACATTGTGAAGGGCACGATTTTAACGGAAGAAGCCAAGGGTTCGTTAAAATCAAGTGTACTTATACCACGTATTCCAATTACCCGTACCGAATAATTAACCATTTAATTTTAAACGTCTACAGTTTCCATTACAAGCATGCATTTTCTATGACTATTAATAAATCACAGGGCAAACATTAAAGGTAGCAGTAATACATTCAGGCACGCCATTTTTTTCTCATGGACAGTTGAATACATATTGCTCACGTGTGTCCAAATCAAGCAATTTGCATGTTTCTGCTGACCGAAATAAATCAATTAATGTACTTTATTGAAGTATACTTCAATAATTTATTAATTGTAAAAACTAAAAAAAATGTATTGATATTATGTCCCGATTTTATAACATTACAAAATTTTTTTGGAGAATAGAACCATACCTTCTTCGTTGGTTGATTATCGAGCGTCATAATCTGGAGCCATTTCTGGGCATAACTTTACTAAATCGAATTGGACGTAGCCTCGGATAACTCCAAAAAGATGAAATAATTAGTTCTCCTTCGGTGTTTTGCATTTAGTCCATCACTTTCTCCTAGCCTAGAACATTTAGATTCCATACGATTATTGAATACGTGAAAATCTAACTTTTTTTTAACCGACCGAGCGAACCTAGCGAAGCGTCTTCGTTTCAGCTTTCGACAAAAATTCTTTCGGTTGTCTGTCTGTCAGTCTGTTTGGATGTTCTCCTCTAGAGGTCGCATTTCTCAACCGATTCTCATGAAATTTTGTGAACAGGTTCAATATATTATATAGATATTTTTGGCGAGTCAGTTTTTGGAAATTTAGAAATACGAAAAAAAAACAATTTTTTTGCGAGGTCTACAGCTAGGGTTGCCAGACGTACTATATTATATAGTATTGTACTGTATTTTGGCTCCGCGTACTTTATAATATACAAAGCACATAAAGTACGCTAAAATACTATATTTTTATCATACATTACAAATTAACAAATAAAAACTATAATATGGTTTACGAAAATTACAAAATAGTTTCCGAACGCAACATAACAAGAAAACATGACAGTGACACTGACATTTGATACAATTATACTTTGTCTGTAAACCCCTTATTAGCACTTTTGAAATGTCTGTTTCATGACATTTGATTTGGCGGTTAAAGTTGTGGTCTTGTGGTAGATAAAGTAAACGTAAGTAAAATATGTTTATAAACGACAAAACTTTAACAGGGCTTGTAAAAGCGAATCAAAAATATGTTACTAAATAAAGTACTTAATACAATGACAAAAAAGTTAGTGTTGTTTTTTTTTAAGAACTCAAGAAGAATAAAAAAATATTTATTTTTTCAAACTGTACTTTATTTATGGGACTTTTAAACCACTATGTACTATATTTATCAAAAAAAACCGGGCAACCCTATCTACAGCTCACTGAGCCACTAGTTTAATTTTATTGTAAAGTCAGGGCAAAAGTTAGTTCATACATAAATTGTTCAGATTATAATATAAGTCAAAAGTATATTCTTGATGTTAAATATTCCACCATTACACCCTACCACTTTTCTAAATGAAGAAGCGTTGAAACAACATAAATCAGAACAAAATCAAAGCGAAACAGAAAAATACCGGCCACGTGAATTCCTATACAAATGAAACTCATCTCCACCACTAGACCAACCCAACCCCAAGCAATTCGCTAGCCTCAACAATCATTGCCGGCTTTCAATGGCAATTTTAAACCAATCTCTTTCGAAACGCGCAATGGATTGCATTCGTATGACATTACAACGTCGGTAGCATCTAGGTCGCTCCCATTACGAAATGAAAACCTCTTTACACCGCGCCTCGTTTCGCAAAATGCATACATTTTTTTTTTAATCTTTATCATTGGGACCGAGGTAACAGGTTGCAGCCAGGAGCTAATAAGAGGTGCAATTTTAAGTTAATTAAGTGCCTACGGTAGCCTTGTGGTTTAAACATCCCGGTTTGATGAGTTTTTCGTAATTAACCACTGCGCACTGCTCGCCGTCGGCAGGGAATTCATCCTCACACATTAGAACCTAAATGGTCGCTTACGGTACGGTTTCAGAGGAACTTCTTCCCTCGGATGCTCCGCTTGCGGAATGAGCTCTCTGCCGAGGTTTTTCCGATGGACTACGGAATGGGATTCTTCAAGAAAAGAGTGTATTCATTTTAAAATGTCGACAACGCGCATGTGACACCCCTGGAGTTACAGGCCTCCATAGGCTGCAGTGACCGCTTACCATCAGGCGGGCCGTACACTTGTTTGTCTGCCAAGTTAAAAGTCAAAATGCATTAAGCCGCAGTAAATTAATTTTACTGTAAACGTGCTGTAAACAATGTTTTTGATGGGATATCATAACTTTTTGTCAATCTTCGCCAAATGGTGCTTTTTAAGAGCGAATGCACGAGTTACTTTACAAAATACCCAAATCGCTATAGGTGCACCAGATTCTTACCTGATAACTATGAGACTACCCCTGAAGTATATACCGTTTCAAACAAAAAAAGAATTTATCAAATCGGGTAATAAATGACGGAGTTCTGAGCTTCTGAGGTAACTAGCATAAATAATAATAATAATAAGGGTCAAATACAGAAGGCGGTACTCCTGGACACGGCGCGGATAGTCCGGAGGTTCCTCTCTCTGTCGCCCTAACCACCGGTAGCTTAGGCCCGCCTCGCTGCCGGCGGCACTCTAGGTTAGGTTTTTTATAATGCTATTATACTTTGTACGTGTATTTTTATATTTTACATTTGATAAATTTATTGTAAAAAAACTAACCTAAGAAAAAGAAATAAATAAGGTGAATAATAATAATACTAATAAAAAAATCACTGTTTTCTGATTTTTCCTTGTGTACACACACAATTACCAAGCTACATGCCACATTTCAACTTTCTTGGTCACCTGGAATTGGGTTAGGTTTTTGATTACTGGTCAGTCAGTCAGTGGTAAAAATGCCGTTTTTTGGAATTTAATATCTCAATAATTATTAAACCTATAATTATGAAATTTGGGGTTCTTGTTGTTCTAAAGGATCTTAATACATGTACCAAATTTCATTTTTTTTCCGTTAGATAGATTTGAAGTTATTGGGGGTCAAAAGTGGCTCCATACGGTTCGTGTGGTCGGTAACACACGGCTGCTGTCTGCCAGTTCCTGGGGTGAACTTGGATTACATATTACCACGTGTCTAGATCACATTTAAAGGGACTACGTTGTTGTACTTTGACGTTACGGTGTCAGTGACTTTGCAGTACAGTCGTGTTCGAAAAATATGTGTACGGGCAAAATGATTTATTTATTTAATCGTATGGCATTTATTTACGAACTGTGAGATCTTCGAGAAGACAAGTACGGTTGCCAGTTTTTGTTGCACTTTTAGCACCACCCAGAGGCCACGTGTAGGGTAACGATGGGTACTCCCTACGGACGTGGTGCAACTTCGACCCCCTTTTGTCAACTGAGTGGGCAACTTGACTGTTAGAAGTTCTCAAGCCGCCCGAAGGCCTCTAACTTGACTTAACGGCAAAATGATGAAAACGTCAAATCGATGACTCTACTGGTGCTAAGGGCATAAAAGGTTGCTCAGATGTTTTTGAACAATTGGTAATGTACTTAATTATACGGAAGTCGATATAAGCGTGATAATAACAACAAGAATAACTTAGGCATTGTTGTTAAAGATAAGGGAACAATAGGTCGTCTAAATAGGAACGGAAGAGAATAATTTGCGTAAAATGTTGATGTGTAATTAATATCTTTGTGTAATCAAGTAAATTAATCTGGATCTAAATAATTACATACTTACATAAACCCACGCCTGTATTCCCAAAAGGGGTAAGCAGAGCAAAGGAAAATTAATTTCAGTGCCACTTTTAGCTATTGTTGGTTTATAGATGGAGAACAGTAGAAATCTAAATAAGTCACACAATTGCAGTGACAGGTTGCTAGCCTATCGCCCACAACGCACTTCAAATTGGTTCCTATAGTCAACTCTTACGGCACCCCAAGGAAGAAAAGGATTGGTGCTGTTCTAACACTTCTAGGGGCGTAAGCGGAGAATGGTTTTCTTCCGCCTTTCTTACGCTTGAGTTAAATCGTCTTTAATTGCTCTATACCATCACCACCACCATATCAGCCAAAGGACGTCCACTGCTGGACATAGGTCTCCCCCAAATCATGGGGGGTATATGCCATAATCGCCACGCTTGGCATGCGGGTTGGCGATCTAAGTATCTCCCGGTGGTCTTGGTCGTAGTTTAAGGACATACCCGGGTCCAGCCGGGGCGCAGCGTAGCCAGGACTCCCACAAGGTGGACTGATGACCTGGTAAAGGTCGCAGGAGTCCACTGGTCATTGTGGCACTCTTTGGGGGAGGCCTATGTCCAGCAGTGGACGTCTTTCGGCTGATATGATGATGATGATGAGGTGTCGGTAAGGAACCCTTCTTTGTGCTTGATCCGACACGCACTTGGCCGGTTTTTTCCCATAATATTCTTGTCTTGTCAATATAATAGTTTTACAAAACCAAAATTAACACTGCAATCACTGTATTGATATACAAAATGAACCCTTCCTCGGCTACAGATGTCCCGCCGATAAGTGGATCCGACAACAAGCTAGCGTGGTTAATAGAGATATCGAACCGAGTTCACTACTAGGACTATTCCTAACTCAACCACAATAATTAATTGAAACATAATTATGAATACAATGTATTGTATGAGGCAGATATGTCCTAAAACTACGACCAAGACCACCGGGGGATGGGCAGCAGCATCCCTGGAGTGCTGTGGAGATACTGCGATCGCCAACCCGCATGCCAAGCGTGGCGATTATGGCATATACCCGCCGTGAATTTGGGGGAGGCCTATGTCCAGCAGTGGACGTCCTTTGGCTGATATGGTGGTGGTGGTATGAGGCAGTTTTAATATGTGAGGTGTACCTCACCGGCCCGTCGGCTTTTTTTATACCACGTCGTGGCAAACAAGCACACGGTCGCCTGATGATAAGCGGTTACCGCAGCCTATGGACGCCTGCAACTCCAGGGGTGTTACATGCGCGTTGCCAACCCTTTTAAAATGTATACATTCCTTTCTTGAAGAATCCCATACTGTAGTTCGACTACTGCAGGGCGTGTTTCTACTTAATCCTTAGAATTTCATTCGGATTATCCTTATAATTTTCAAATATCATTGCATTCATACTCATACTCATACTCATTCTTTTAATAAAGCACTATATAGTAAATATGCCACGTCGGGAATGGCTGGATGCGGTATCTATTGACTGACTCCGCTTCGCGTCAATCAAAATCTGCTTGTGCATGAATTGCTTTTCCCCGACTATTGCTATTACCATGCTTAGTTTCAACATGCTTATTTATTTATTTAAACTTTATTGCACAATACAAGAAATATGTACAAATGGCGGACTTAATGCCATAAGGCATTCTCTACCAGTCAACCATTGGGCTAAACAGAAACATCAGGTGCAGGCATTTAACTTTACAAGAAAACTTATTACAAATACATTTATAAAATACATATAGACATATACATACACAACACACACACACACACATACACACATATATATATATATATATATATATATATAATATATATATATATATATATATATTACGGCTACCCTTTTGTTTTGTTAGTTTTATATAAATTTTATTCAATATTAATTCAAAGTAGATACTTTTAGTAAACTGCACTTACTGTTTCTAACTCACACTTAATATTTAAATACATATATTCTGTCTATTTAATAAGCATGTGTCTATATAAGTAAATATAAGTAAAACTTGGTTCTGTTTTTATTAACTATAAAGATAGGCACAGCAGCGTGTAATGTTTCCCTTGTAACTCGCAAAAATGTAACTGAGAGATGGGTGCAGGCTGAAAACCAGCGCTGCGCAGCTGACCCAGCTCGCAGCATATGCTGAGCCCTGAGCCCGTTGTCGCAGAATCAATAACCTGTAAATATGTCTATGAAACCTACCATCTGTCTGTCTGTGTATGAAACCTACCATGACAACAATTATTCTGCGAGCTTATCAGAGAGATACTTGCGTAACATGCGCTTGAAACTCAATTTACTTTGAGCTTGTCTGATAGTTAGCGGAAGAGCAATTCAGAGTCTCATCGCCTGAACAGTAAAAGAACCAGACATAAAACCAGACCGATGAGGAAGAACAGCTAGCTTGAGGTTCCGGGAATTGCGTAGAATGCCACCGGGTCGTGCAGCAACAAACTTAAATTTAGACCTGAGATATTCCGGCGCAGCAGGGACGAATAAAAGTGAATACAATGTGCATAGAACTCGTAATGACCTACGTTCACGAATAGGGAGCCAGTTTAATCGACGGCGAAAAGCGGATATATGGTCATATTTACGAAGTCCAAAAATAAATCGGATACAATTATTAACGAGACGATCGAGCTTAGTTTTAACATGTGATCCCAAATCTTCTACTTAACATATTGGTCGAATATGTACAAGGTAGGTCCTGTAACTGGAGCTAATATTTAAAAAGGAAGCTTCCTTAGAGCATCTACAGTAACACCTGGTGTACAATTTTTGTTTAAAAATATTCATTTCGGAGAAATTTTGATCTAATGTTATGACCTTCGAGTAATGTATCTTGACACCACGAGATTATAGCACACCAGTCAATGCAGTGTTTGAGGTAGTATCAAGTTGTGAGTCATAATTGTTTTTGCATTTTTTGTTTTTAAGGATATTTATGGTTTTTTTTGGTGTCGGTCTGTGTAGCCTAGTTGGTAGTGACTCTGCCTCCGAAGCTAGAGGTCCCGGGTTCGAATCCCGGCCAGGGCATTTATTTGCGCATTTATCACGGATGTTTGTTCTTGGGTCTTGGATGTTTTCTATGTATTTATCTATATCGTCGTCTAGTACCCATAGTACAAGCTTTGCTTAGTTTGGGACTAGGTCGATTTGTGTAATATTGTCCCCCAATATTTATTTATTAATTTTTTCTTTCAATTTTATTGCAATTGACATTAATGTCACTTCAGAAAAGCAATAAAAATACACGTAAGCCATCTTTGAAGAAAAAAATTTTTTTTTTACCTGTTTCCACGGCCAATTATTGCTGGCCCACTAAATAGTTTAAGGGCCGATCAAGAATCACATGCAAGTTTAACTACATTGCGCGGTTTGATAGATCGACTGAACTCATTATTCCTCGGTAACACGCAATGTAGAGGCTGTTAAACTTGCACGCGATTCTTGCACGTGTGCAATTAAAACGGCGCTTAGGCTTCTGTGTGTCAGTTGGATTTACAGATCGTTCCGAATAATGGAAAAAAACGACGAAACACTTCGAGAAAAGGTAGGTAGTGCCCTTGCGGTTCGCTTGGCTCGTCTTGGCGGAATATCGCACCGAAAACATCATCATAATGTAAGCCGATGGACGTCCAGTGCGCGGCAAGCACAAGACGGCATCGCGCGCGAGATAGACTAACCGTCTTTTTCCGTGTGTACCCATTAGAGAGATACGGATAGATCACTCGCGCTGTCTTGAGCTAGCCATGCTGCTGGACATACACCTCCCCTAAAGATCCTCCCATCCAGCGGACTCCCACGAGCTTTACCACGTGACATCTATGGGCGATGAACCAACAATTATTATATTAAACTATATATTCTAAGCGAATGTGATACAGTTGTGTATAGTTGTAGGTAGCATTTATATAAGTCTTGTTTTGTGTGTTTTATGGAATAAATCATTTTTCTTCTTCTTCTTCTTCTTTACCCTTTTTCCGTGGAATCCGACTCGGCTGGGAAGCTACAGCACATATTTTCGTGCAATGTTCCGCAGTGTCTCAAGACGAGAGTTTTTGAGCTGTGTGTTACCAGTGATAATATATGGCACTGAAACATGGCCCGTTACTGTGGGCCTCATAGTCACTCATGGTCTGTATTTTTACAATTATCTGTTATTGTAGATATGTATTTCTTGAAATTATTTTATCTTCCTCTAAGTTACCTTTTAAAACAAGTTTCAATTCCAACTCAGAGTTAATTTTGTATAATTTCAAGGGAGTTCTATCATTGGCTATACTAATAGTACACATATAAACATGTCTGTATATATTTTCTGTAAACGCTGTTGAACTTCTTAAATAAATAAATAAATAATAAATAAATAAGGCTCAAAGTCACGCAAAGAACAATGGCGAGGGCTATGCTGGGAGTATCTCTGTTCTGAAATGGCGCCATCCGCAGTTGAACCAAAGTAACCGATACAGCCCTCCGAATCGCTAAGCTTAATTGGCAGTGGGCGGGGCATATTGCACGCAGAACCGATGGCTGTTGGGGCGGTTCTCGTGTGGCGACCACGTACCGGGAAGCGCAGCGTGGGCAGACCAGACAAGGAGGACTGATGACCTGGTAAAGGTCGCGGGTGTTCGCTGGATACGGGTGCCGCAGGACCAGGATTATCGGCCGATATGATGAATTATTGATGTTGATTTCTAGGGTTACACATTCCATTTAACTTTAGTGCGCACTCCTTGTGCGTGTTCTATCGCTTGTATTGTGCTCCGAAGAACTGTTTGACATGATGCCCACGGCTGCTTTCTATCGTCGCACTGCTCGCCATCGGCAGGGCATTCGTCCTCACACCTGAGAACCTAAATGGTCGCGTACGGTACGGTTTCAGAGGAACTACCTCCCTCGGACGCTCCACTTGTGGAATGAGCTCCCTGCCGAGGTTTTCCCGAGGAACTACAGCATGGGATTCTTCAAGAAAGGAGTGTATACATTTTTAAAGGGTCGGCAACGCGCATGTGACACCCCTGGAGTTACAGGCGTCCATAGGCTGCGGTGACCGCTTGCCATCCGGCGGGCCGTACACTTGTTTGCCACCGACGTGGTATATATATTTAAATAAGTTGCGTATAAACTTAAGACCGGTTGAACTTCCAAAGCTAAATTGCAAGCCAATTAGAGAAGCTCAGCGCAATTTCCGGTTCCAAGCTTAGATACTAACCTAAGCTCAGCTGTCACATTAGCCGATCAATCACGAGCTTTTAAAGACACTGATCGATGGCGGAAAGTTTAAAAAAGCTCGACCCAATCAAACTTGCCATTAGCCGATGACCTTAGGAGTGTCTAATATTTGCGGAAATTTGCGCCATAAACGGCTGTATCTTAGATTTTTTCACAGCTCCAAGGAACAGTAGACCTGAGTATTTGATATAAATTCCAGCTTGCTACCTCCACGCGTTCCAAAAAAGGGTCTTGACAGACAGACGGACGGACAACAAAGTGATCATATAAAGGTAAAAACGGAACACTTATAGGATTTTTTTAGGGTTCCGTACCTTGAATAGAAAAATCGAGGGCGTGTCCGTTTTTGAATATCCCCAGCCTAACTAGCACGATCGTTTATACCGTCACTTTATATGGCCAAAATGTACTAAAACGTCACATAAAACGTGACAGTATAGGCCAGGGGTCAGCGAACATTTTAACCAAAGAGCATTTTAGTAAAATATCATCTTTATCGAATCTCATACAGCCAAAAATATCTGTTATATATAAGTTTTTCACTATATTTTTGGGAGATCTCGAAGAGCCGCATGCGGCTCGCGAGCTTAAGTTTGCCGACCCCTGGTATAGGCTATCGTGCTAGCTGAACAGGTCGCATTTCTCAAGCGATTGTATTGAAATTTTGTGAGCAGTTGCGATAATTGTATGGAAGTTTCGTCGATTCCAGTTTTTATTTTTTTTATTTTTTCAATAGCAAAGCCATGAGGGTTGAAAACGTAAAAAATATTACTTTTAATAGATTTTTTCAGTACAATACAAATACAAATACAAAATACAAAATCTTTATTTTAACAAAAGAGGAGGTTAGAACCTTCCGGTAAGCATATCAGTATGCTTGTGTTGGAAGATCCCTCTCTTCCTTAACTCGGAAATAGTAACTAAAACCAAAGCCACATACATTACATAGTACATTTTCATAGTTCTTGATGCAGACATAATTTAACTGTAGTCCTCGCGAAGTCGATAATTATATGGAATTTCTTTGTCGGTTCTGGTTTAGGAAATTTTATTCGTATAGTTGCTTTTTCTTTTTGTTGTTTCTATGAGATTTTTCATTTGAAAATCGCTGTTGCTCCTAAACGTGCGTAGAAAAGAACTAAGTTATGATAACTGAATTCATAACGTACCAAGTTTGCCTAAATCCTCGGGGCTTTGAGATTTGTTGGAGTGGACGTAAGCCTTGTTTTATTTTACTTCACGTAGATATTTATTAAAGTAAAAATATATTATTAAATTGAGATTACTGCCAACATACGAATCCTGCAGCCGGAGGCTCGAAAAAAAACCAAAATGATTTAAAAACTAATTTTAATTAAGGTAAATTACAATAAAATAGATATGACGATAGTTCGAAGTCTGAACGTAAAGTGAATTGTTTTAACATTATTCTATTAAGGTAAACGCGGGCCACGTTCTGCTGATGCGTTGCCTCGTGTTGTTGCAGTTGACGTTCGTGCATTTTCCAGGTCAGGTTGGTAGGTGCTAGGTTGGCGATTCCCGTACTGGAGCGTTGCGTAATTCCTCCCCCCGCAGACCAGCAACTATTTTCTAATGTTTAGTGAAAATATTGCTGGGAGTCCATCGGTATCAGTGGTAGTGGTATCGAGTTCCTCGTCCGGGTTATCGGATCTCCGGATCATTCTGGACTTGTGTAGATTTCGTATGTTGTATCTTCGGCTCATTATTATAACGAAGAATGCGCAGGCACTGATGACGATTATGTACAGGGGTATGGTTGTATGATATAGTGCAACAGGAGGACTCGTATCGAGTTTAACTGGGGTCTCGAGCATGAGTTTATTCTGGACGCTATGTAGTTCCTTCAGGTCTGTAGATTTTAGTGTAACATGCATGGAAATTGCAGTCTGTTTCGTGACGTCATTTGGTATCATGGTGAGCTTCAGAGGGTGACCCTTTATGTTCTCATTGTCGTTGGTAATGGTGAACTCTTCCGTCCGCATGTAGCAGTTAAGTGGCACTGTAGCGAGGTAGCTTCCATGCAGTAGGTTGTAGTCTTCCCTTTCACAAGTTAGCTGAGTTCTTGTAGGCTGCGGGAATAATATCACGTAGTGTTGATTGTCCAGTTCTTCCATAGCGGGCTTCGATAACGATGTTATGAATTGACAGGAGTCTAGCAGAGCTTGAGTGGTAATAAGTTGATGAATGCAGTCTGATGTTGTTCTCAGCTGAAGATTGATGTCCTTGTTGCAGAGATAACAGTGACTGTACTTCGGGCATTCAGCCTCCATGTACACGAACGCATTCTCGTGAGTTGCTATATAAGGATAAGAGGGGATAAGGATCTGACTATCTCTGTTGGGTTAGTACCCAACAAAAGCTGAAAGCTTAAATAAATCAAAAATGTCTACTGATATAATAGGGAACTGAAAAACTATAACTATCTGCTTTTCTATAAAGTAAAAACTAGGTTGAATAATATCATAATATTCTCTTAAATCTAGGTCTAATATTCTATCCTTCCCATAGATTGATTTTAACTTATCTATCATTTTCCTTAACACATTAATATCTATCATAGAATGATGAGTAGTAGAAGTGCGAATAAAAGCTAAACAGTTTTCTACTCTAATAAGTTCCTGCCTTAAGTTTTCAATATTTTCACTAGAAATGGCCAAAAGTTGAGCAAAATTAGTATATCTGATTAAGCTATTTTCGTGGTTATAAGTATTGGTTAGAATGAGTTCTAACGTGGAATTTATTTTCTTTTGGTTTTCCACCAATGTTTCTAAAACGTGTGTATGGTGACTTACCCAATCTTTGCTGAGACTGACATGACTATTGAATTCCGATACGATTTTATCTTGATTTAATTGCAAATTTTTAATCAGGTTACTGTAATAGATGGCATCGGTTTGGTCAAGGTTGCCCGTGATGCTTTTTATAACTGAACCGATTCCGTCTACAAGACCTCTTTTAGCTCTTGCAGGTTCCAAAGAACTTATCTGATTTAGGATCCCATCTAAATTGTATAAAAGATAGTCTATTTGGTTCTCAAATACTCATAGGAGGTAAGTGTCGTTAACTAGTTTTGTTTTATAGTTACGTAGTTGTTCAGAAATCAAGTTAATTTTGTTCTCGATATCGTCTAATTGGATATATTGTAGGTAGGTATGGTGGTGAGTCGTAAGTCGCATGGGTCCAAGCTTATATGGTAGTAGTCCAGGTCCGTCAGCTAGGCTCTCAAGTCTTATCTCCGTCGTGTGGGACAGATGAACGGTCATCAGCAAAAGAATCCTGCAACAATTGAGTTCCTTTAGGGACACGCTTAAGTCGCGATTTGGCGACAGGATTACGTTTTTTTGATGTATAGATATGTATGGGAAGGTCTGCTTGTACAATATCCTGTGTGTAACGCGGGGCAGTTTTCTGGCGACTTGCTACCGGATTTTTTATAAATACCTGTTGTTGAGGAGAGTACTGTATCTCGTCCTCACGATCCCTATTCCTAGCTTTCATAAGGGCTATTCGGTCCGCAAGCGAGGAGTCATTTATAATGTCATATACCTGTTTCATCTGCTCCCTATGGTTCTGCACGTACTGTTGTAGTAGTCTTTCTGTCATGTCTATGTCAAGTGGATTTCTTGGGTCAAAGTGTCCCGTCAATAGATCAAAAGGTCGGCATTTGGTAAAACTGTGTATAGAGTTATTATAGGCTATTAGTGCATAGGGCATAAGGTTGATGATCGGCTCATCTTTCTGTTTCAACTTTAAGATGCGAAGGTGTTCGAGTAATGTAGAATGAAAGCGTTCTATAATTCCGTTGTCATTCGGAGAATGAGGCAATATCTTATGATGATTGACCTTGTGAAGACATACGAACTCGGAAAACAACTGATTCGTAAATTCTGTACCATTGTCCGTGACGAGAGTGAGGGGGACTCCGTGATGAGTCGCGTAATGTAGCAACGCCATAAGTACACTGACGGCGGTGCCGTCTCGTAAATGGTATGCTTGCCCGTACTTCGTGAAAACGTCCATGAATGTTATATATTTTTCGTTTTGCACGGTGAACAAATCCATATGGACTGTTTCGAAGGGTTTGGTTGCGGGAGGGACAATATTAAACTTGGGTTTAATGGGATTTCTATCGTATTTAGCCTGTCCACATATAATGCATTCATTAATAAATTTTGAAATGTCATTTTTTAATTTAGGCCAGTAGTATTTACGGGAAAGGGCTAAGTGACACTCCGTTATACCACGGTGATTAGTTACACCTTCGTGGTAATGTTTTTTTTATTTTATTTTTTTATTTATTTATTTTGGCAACAAAACAGTCATTACATGAGTGTTACAATAATTCTTACTTATACTATTTAATAGACCTGACAGTGCCGAAACAGATGTGAAGTAATTCACTTAAAGAGAAATACAAAAATGTGAGCTTACATAGCTGCATAGACGTAGCGGAAATTACATTTAAATTCTTTAGTGATTCTATACAAAGAGAAACAGTTTGTAAGGCTACTTAAAAAGTAGAAGTTGTTAGTACAAAATAAAAGTAAAAAGAACGTGAATTATTTATATCAAAATCATTTCACAGGTTAGTTTGAAACCATCAAAAGATATTTAATCATCAAAGGTTATTTAATTAAATTATTCAATTAAATTATGCTTGAGTGTCTTCAGACTTTTTAAACATACATTGCGTAATTTTATTTTTGAAATTATTCAGTGACAGATGGAATGGATCTATATGTGCGAAACATTTGTTATATAATTCTGGGGCACGGGAAAAGAAGCAGTTTCGAGTGTAATTTTTTTTTCGATTACATGGTAGAAAGAGATTTTTGGTTCGAGAGGAGCGTACGGGCAATTTTTTACGACTAATAAAATTTAATTTTGACACAAGAGTTGGGGCATCAATTGCGTTGTTAAGGAGTTTGTATAGAAAAACCATATCAGATACTTTGCGTCTGTCATCAAGGGATAGGATATTGAATCGTTCAAGGGATTCTTGGTACCTAAGTAGGTTACTAAATTGTCTAAAATTCAACATTTTCAGAAATTTCTTTTGGATGTTTTCTAGTCTATTTTTATGACACTGAAAGTATGGACTCCAAATGACACTACCGTAGTCCAACGATGATCTTACGAATGAGAAATATAAGAGTTTAAATGTTTTAATGGATTTGAAAGGTTTACTTATCCGGTTAATAAAACCTAGATTGCGAAAGGATTTTTGAACTATATAGTCGATATGTTTGTTAAAGGTCATTTTGTCATCCATGATGATGCCAAGGTCCCGGATTTCAGTAACTCGTTTAAGAGTGGAGTCACTAAGTTTATAGTTGAAATGTATTGGCTTGGACTTCCGAGTATATGAGATAATATAACATTTGTCAGTGTTTAAAAATAATTGGTTATCTAAGCAATACGTTGACAAAGATAGAAGGTCGTATTGTAATTTATGGCAATCCTCGACTGAAGTGATGACTTTAAAGATTTTGGTGTCATCAGCATAAAATAGTTGACTAGTGTAGCTAAGCTTATCTTCAATGTCATTAATATAGAGAGTAAACAGTAATGGCCCCAAATGGGATCCTTGGGGAATGCCTGAAGGTACGTCCAAGTAATGGGAGCAATATCCCTTGAGGCAGACAGCTTGGCTTCGATTTAATATATGATTCAATCCACCTCAGTAAGCTGCCGTGTACACCGATTCTCAATAGCTTACTCAAAAGTAAATCATGGTTAATTTTATCAAAAGCCTTTGAGAAATCGGTGTACACGACGTCCACCTGATGATTATCATTCATTGCCTTAAGCAGGTCATCTGTAAAGGCGAGCATATTAGTGTCGACGCTGCGACGCTTTAAGAAACCGTGTTGATTTAAGCTAATATGTTGTCGTAGAGCGTATGATAATTGTGCCGTGACAATTTTTTCGAATAATTTGCCAAAAATGCATAATTTAGCGATTGGTCTATATTGATCTATCTGATTTCTTTTATTGGGATTTTTTGGTATGGGTGTGACTAATGATTTTTTCCAAATATTGGGAAAGTGACCAATTTTTAGAGAGGAGAGGAATATGTATGTAATCGGTTCAGCCAACTCCTTAGCACAGCTGGAAACAAAGAGAGGATGGATACCATCAGAGCCTGCGCCCTTATAAATATTGACCTGCTTCATTATATTTAAAACAATGTCTTCATCTATTTTGATTGTTGTATCCACAGTTGAGTTAATGTGCGCTTGGGATGATGGCGAGGGAGATGAAGAGGAGTGTGCTGAAGGCAATGTTGGAACAAAGACAGAGTGAAAATAATCGTTAAAGGCATTACTTATATTGATACCATCGGTCAGAGCAGTATTATTATAATAAATTTTATCTGGAATGTCAGTACTGTTTTTTTTACTTTTAACAAAGGTCCAAAAATATTTAGGATTTTTACAAAATTTTTCCTCACTTATAGTTATGTAATTGTTGTAGCAGTCCCGCTCCAACTTTTTAAACGTCTTCCTGAGACGGGAAAAAATTAGATAGTCTCCTTGATTTCCATAAATTTTCCATTTCTTATGATATTTCACTTTTTCTTTTTCCAACTTTATTAAGGATTTTGTAAACCAAGGTGGGAATTTATTATTTTGAGAAATCGATTTAGTCGGGACATGTTTTTGTATAAGACTGTTAATGATATCGTAAAAGTAAGTTACCATGTCTTCAACGCAAGTCATGGAAGCAAAGATATGTGTCCAGTTAATCGAAGAGAGACCTAAGCGTATGGCATCATAGTCTGCTTTAAAAAACATTTTTTTAGTTGTATTATTGTTTATAAGTGCTGTTGGTAAAGTGAGTGGCAAATCTATGTTTAAGGCCTTGTGGTGAGGATCCTCAGGGGTTAATGGGGAGTCGCATGACGTAACCTTACAGGGTATGTTACAAAAAACCAAGTCTAAAAGTTTGTTATTAACATTAAGGGAGTAATTACATTGTGAGAGTAAGGATACGCTCATGAAATCGGCAGTAATCGTACTTAGAATATCTTCATTCGTGTAAATATTTATGTCATTAGTATCTGGGTCAAGAATCCAGACGGCTTTGGAGACGTTGAAATCGCCTACAAATAAAAATAAGTCGTCCGGGAAATCGTTAATTAGTTTTTCAGCCCTAGTGTAAAAAGAAACAAGTAGATTACGATGAGACGAGCCCTGAGGGAGATATGTACAAGCAATGTGCAAGTGTTGCTGAGGCCGCGTCACACCGCGCTCGTTGGTAGCAGTGGGCGCGGGCGGCGCGGCGGCCGAGCCGGCCAGTGGCACGCTCACCCACAGCTCGTCGGCCGGGGGCGGCGCGCGCCACTCGGCCCGCTCGGCCGCCAGCAGCTCCCGCCGCACCGCCACCAGGACGCCACCGCCCCGCCCGAGACCAGTGGCGTCAGCGTCACGATCACACCTGTATGTGGAATAACGGTTATCGAAGAATTCAGAACTATAAAATGATTCGTTTAGCCAAGATTCGGTTATACATATGATATCAAAATTGTTATTTATTATTTGAGTCAGGAAATCATGTGATTTTGTCCGTAGGCCCCTCACGTTTTGGTAGTAAATGGAAAGAGCATTACAAGTCATTTTGGCAACAATATTTTAAATCTAATATAATCCCGTTCCCTTGAGTATAAGGAATTAAGTAACTGTTATATCCGTTTAAAACTATTACGCTATAAAAACAGTTTTTGTTGATATAATACCCAACTGATGATTTACATGAACAGTATCCATTCCTTAGCATAAACAAAACATCTACCTTCAAAGTGAAATTTAAGTGAGATAACCTGTATCTTGAACATAATAACTCTGAACAATAGCATGCAATAAGAAAGTGCAAAAATATTGCCGACGCAAACTGTAGGTATTTTGACCACGCCAGTCATCTTATTTTTTTGAGATCTTCTTCCCCGGATATAAGAATGGGTTTCGACGTGTCTGATTTTCTCAGAAATATCTTGCAGTCGTTCAACCATATGTACTTGTAATTCAGCGCCTTGCCAATTTGGCGGGCAGATTTATACAGCAATTTGTTGTGGGGAGCTAGATGGTCATTCACGAAAACTGGTCTCGATGCTCCGACGAATCCCAGGTCGGCGGTAGATAAGCCACGACGAGCACGTACCGCCGCAAGTATGGCATTTTTGCGTTGTCTTTGCGTGAACTTGACTATGATGTTGGGGTACGCAGCGGGCAGATTGCCCTGATTATCTGCCGGGGTAAAACGACGAACGCGGTGAATGAAGTCTATATCTGTGGCCTCTAATGGGGAACCAACCTTGATTGATATATTTCTCATTATAGTAAGCAGGTTCTCGCCTTTTTCTTGTGGTATTCCAGATATTTCCAAGTTATTCAAACGTCCTTGCTGTTCCTTGTTCAGTAACTGTGAGGATAATCCCGATATAGTTGAGTGGGCCTCGGACAGCGCTTGGTTTAGAGAGGTTATTTGAGCGCTCGTGTTTTCATTTGATTTTTTAATGTCGCATATTTCAGTTTTTATTTTGCTTTGTTCACGTAAAACGTGTTCATTTGACAGTTTTAAATCAGTCATTTGTGTTTTTAGATCTTGTAAATCGCTCCGAATTTCTGAAAAGAAATCTTTTGATTCCTGCCGGAATTGGCTAAGTGCTGCCGTGAAATTACAATCTGGTTGCTTTCTCTTTCTATTAGTTGGAGTTTCATTGTCGTCGAGGGACTGAAGGTCTGAGAACGAGCCTGCCCTAGATCCCGGGGGACTCATATTTTACGTGGCAAAAAAATCACTAACACTCAAACGTCACTAACACTCAAAAAAATCACTAACACTCAAAATGTTGTATTATCTCCTGTTGTCGGAGATATTCCTTAACGTTTTCCAATTCAGTCTTTGTTAACATGAGATTCAAGCTGGAACTTTTGAAGTTATTCTGTATAATTGGTATAATCTTATACATGGCTAAGGGAGGCTGAATGATAATTCCTGTTTTAAATTTCGGGGTCACATACTCTTTGATAGCGTTTATTACGTCATTTTCTAAATTGGAGTAGGAGATTTGGATGGCTACCCGAGTGTGTGTGTCAAATGGTTTCGTTACAGATGGTTTCTTTTTTACATCATCCACTAAGGTTAGTGCTATCTGCTTATGGAATTTGTTAAGAGGCTCGTCGGTAATGGGGATCTCTAATATGGGGTGCTCTTGACTCGTATGTGCAGTGGCTGTGGAAGAGTTTGCTACAGATCGGGGTCCTAATGTGGGGTTCGGTAAAATCGAGCAAAGCTCGTCAATTACTATGGATTCAGTTTCCTCGTTATGGATTTCAATTCTAGATAGGGCATCGGCATTTTCCCTTTTTTATAAATAACATCGTAGGTATACTCGCTAAGTTTCAAGCGCCATCTCGTCAATCGTGAATTTGGTTCCTTTAAGTTCTTCAACCACTGTAGGGGTTTATGGTCAGTCAATATTTTAAATGGTCGGCCAAAAAGGTAGGGGCGGAAGTACTTGGTTGCAAAAACAATCGCAAGGAGTTCCTTTTCTATCGTACTATATTTAAGTTCAGTATCGTTAAGGGTGCGGGATGCGTAGCATATAGGTCTATCGGACCCTACTGGACCCTGAGACAATATGGCTCCAATAGCTACATCAGAGGCATCTGTGGTAAGAAGGAATTCTCTGGTGAAATCGGGGTATTGTAGAATTGGGTCATTTGTAAGAAGCGTTTTGCACTTCTCGAAGCAATTAACGTATTCCGAATTAAGGATAATTTTCCTGCCCTTTTTTAAGCAAGACGTTAAAGGTTTGGTTATTCTCGCAAAATCTGGAATAAACTTTCGATAATAACCGAGCAGGCCCAGGAATTGTTTAATTTGCTTGGGAGTCTTAGGTATGGGATATTTCTGGATCGCCGATATCTTATCGGGGTTCGGTTTAATACCGTCCTTACTTACTACATGTCCGAAATAAGCGGTTTCGAGCTTCAAAAACTCGGACTTATCCATCTGGATTTTAAAATTCGATTCCCTTAGCCTTTGGAAAACCTTTTCAAGGTTGACCATGTGCTCCTGGAGGGAGGTACTAAAAACTATTATGTCGTCTAGGTAGACGAGACAAATTTCATTTTGGAGACCTCTCAGGACGTTGTCCATGACACGCTGAAAGGTGCTTGGGCTGTTCTTAAGGGACACGCTGGGCATTCGAAGGAACTCAAAATGCCCTTGCTCTACGTTGAACCCGGTCTTAGCAATGTCCTGTGGGTCCATTTCCACCTGGTAAAACCCGCTTGCTAGGTCTAAGGTGGTAAAGTATTGACATTTCCCCAATTTATCCAGAACATCTGCTATGTTTGGAATTGGATATTTATCGTCAATAGTTTTATCATTTAATTTGCGAAAATCTACCACCAAACGCCATTTTTGTTTGCCGGAGGCATCGGCTTTCTTGGGAACTACCCATATAGGTGAGCTCCATGCGGAGTCGGAGGGGCGAATAATTCCCTGATCTAACATCTTGGTGACCTGCTCTCTGACTTCCTGCCTGTGCACAAAAGGATACCGGTAACTTTTCGTATACACCGGTACTTCGTCAGTAGTCCTAATTCGATGTTTGATTCGATTGGTAAAGGTTAAAGGTTCACCTTCGATATAAAAAACATTGGCGTAACGGGAGCAAATTGTCACTAAGTTAGCTTTTTCCTCTTCGTTTAAATGGTCAGTCCGCAGTCGTGATATGACGTCACGCGAACGTGGTGTAAGCTTATCGGTGCGTATGCACTCGATACTATGGAGTTCAGCTTGCGCTGGCCGGTCGAGCGAAAATATTACGTCATTAGGAGATGGGTTCTGGACTTCAAGGTATCCACGGCTATCCCTAACTATTGTAAGGCACTCATTTATTAGGCAGTTGCCCATAGTTTGCTCCTTTACTAAAACTTCCCCATCAGGAGCGTTAATTGGGACTCTAATTACCCTCGAAGCACCCGCTGGAATAACTTCCTCGTAAAGGTTAATGTTACGCGAGTTATACATTTGAATTGGATTATTAGAAGTACGGGTAATTAATTTATTTTCTTTGAGGTCAATTTTTGCCTCCCATTTTGTGAGCAAATCTAACCCTATGAGGCCGTCGAAGTAGTCATGGAAGTGGTAAACGAACAATTTCATACCACCAGGGTCCCGAAATTCCGAGAAGCAGGGCAACGTTATGGAATGGCTACTTCTGCTCACTGCGTGTACGTTAGTGACCTCGAATGGGTCGTGATTAAGTGGATGATGAGGGAAGTAGCGCTCTACCGCTTCAGGACTAATAAATGACTGATTAGCGCCGGTATCAATTAGAAGCTTGAGCCCTTCCGAAAATAAGAACGGCTCCCACTTGCGCTGGTGCTAGGCTGAGGTTCATTTTCCTCACCCATTGCATAATAATTAAGAGTCCGTATATAAAATAAATAAATAAAATAAAATGCATTTATTTCGGACAACTTTTGATCCATATGTTGTTAGTACTACAAAAGACTTATAAAATATAGCCGTTTGCTGAATTCGGTAAAGTTTTTGAGATCATATCTCATTCAATATTCGTTTTCCTAAAGATTTTATTGTATGATATGAAAAATCATTTCAATTCAAGTTGAATAAGTGGAAAAGTTGTTTAGATTTAGCTATCAATTTACTATATTTTGGCTCAGTCCAACAGCTGTTTTCTCAATTTTCGCTCGGAGACGTGTAAAACGAGTTAGATTTGAAGAACTATTTGATTTCAAACCGACATGAAACAATTAAATCTATATTGGATTCATAGTCATCTTAGGAATAAGTGGAACACATTTTATAAGTTACATATTAAATTGTTGAGTAAAACCGTATTTCCATGCAACAACTTTTTGGTAAAAACACACGAAGAATCGCCAGTATTTTTGGCCATTTAGCACATTATTTCAAAAATATAAAACCATAATAAGAACCTTCAGTTCAAGCGCTATTCGTTCATATAAAAATATATGTATATGTAGAAGTAAATTTCGACATAAAAATATTTCAAATCACCCTAAAATTCGTAATAAAACACCGTGCACGGCGCTCGATTCGGCAGTCGCCGCCAAGCGGTTCGAGGGAATGGTCACGTCGCTCGTCGATTTCAAGGTCATATAGCTACGGGCGCATGGGCTAGCGGAAATTATAGCGCGATGAGGCAGTCTTGATCATTGGGTAAGTAATGATTTTTGTTACATTTGACTTTTTATATGAAATTGCATTATGCATTTGTACTAATTGATGGAAATATTTTCATTGTACTATTAACATTTTTGACCTCTGATCCATAGAAGGAGGTTCTTAATTAGTCTTCAGGTTTTATCTACAAGGGCGTATACTTTTTAACCGACTTCAAGATTTCAAAAGAGGAGGTTATCAATTCGGTTGTATGCTTTTTTTGTTACTCCATAAGTCCGTCATTTCTAAACCGATTTTGAAAGTTCTTTTTTTGATTGTAAGTATATATATCCAAGTTGGTCCCGTTTTAGTCAAAACGCAGTTCTGATGATAGGATCTATGAGAAATTGAGGGAACTCCTCAAATCTTAAAGGCAAACATATAGTGATTTTTGTGTTTTTATCAACAAATAGAGCATTTTCATCTAAAAATGTGACATATGATGAAGTGGAACTGCTGATGATAATCAGAATAGAACTCTTCAACGACGAAAAGTTCACGTTTGGCGATTTGTCCTCCTAGCTGTGTTTGTTAAGCAAGTTCTATCTTCACGATAAATTTTTGTCATAGTAAAGTGTGGACACGAAAAAATCTGGTCATGCATGATATGGTAAATCTTTAAAATTAATGTGGATTTTCTGGCACCGCTTTTTTAAAATAATTTGTGGATATCGAACTACATAATAAAAATACGATCATAATATAACGTTAAGTTTTCTGTGTCTTTCAGCATTATATATTTCACCGTACCGATATTTTGTTGAACAGCGGTTTCTGATAATCTTCACTCGCTTCCTGCTACAAAGCTACAATTGTATTTATATTTTTACGAGTTGTTTTAAGCTCATTAGAATTTCATCTTTCCAATAACATACTTGTTTGAACTCTTTTCTACTTGAGGCAGTCAGGAAGACTTTCTACTCCAAGCATTGAAAGTTGTTTTATATGGGAGGCATTTTTCTGTAAAAAAGGCAAATAAACCAAAATTAAAAAAAAACGAACTACGTCAATCTGAAGTCACCTAGAAAAATGTTAGCTATTGTGAAAGGAAGATGTAATAAGGTAAAATTTGAAATATCCAGTTAAAAATAAAATAAAAATATTAACAGGAAAACTTGGTACAGACTGTCCGAAGGCGCTGTTCAACAAAATATAGGTATGGTGGAATATATAATGCTGAAAGTCACAGACAACTTAACGTTATATTATGATTGTATTTTTATTATGTAGTTTGATAAACACAAATTATTTAAAAAAAAGTGCTGCTTGAAACAATTTCATTAATTGACAAGATTTACCATATCATACATGACCAGATTTTTTCGTGTCCACGCTTTATATTTCTGATGATGGGATCCATGAGGAATTGAGGGAACTCCTCAAATCTCAAAGGCAAATATATAGTGATTTTTGTGTTTTTATCAACAAATCGAGCATTATTATATAAAAATGTGACATTTGATGAAGTGGAACTGCTGATGATGATCTGAACAGAACTCTTCAATGACGAAAAGTTCACGTTTGGCGATTTGTCCTTCTAGCTGTGTTTGTTAAGCAAGTTCTATTTTCACGATTGATTTTTGTCATGTTCAAGTTCTGATGATGGGATCCATTAGGAATCGAGGGAACTCCTCAAATGTAAAAGGCACACAAATAGTAATTTTAGTATTTTCATGAACTAATCAAGCATTTTCATTCATAAAAGTGACATTTGATGAAATGGAACTGCTGATGATGATCAGAACGGAACTCTTCAACGACGTGTAGTTCAAGTTTGGCGATTTGTTCTCTTCGTTTTGTTTGTCAAGGAAGCAAGGTTTTTCCATGACTCCATGAGGAATTGAGGGTACTTAGTCTTCTACCATTACAAACATACTTATAGCCATTTTTATTTTATTGTATGGAATCTAAGAGTGCACCATCTAAGTATAATAATCTTTCACCGGCCTGCCCCATTGAAGTCGGTTTTTTTTTCTTAAAAATTATTTCAACTATAGTATCAATTGATACGACTCATATATAATAATAATTTTGTTAAATAGTGTTATTAATTAGGTGTAACGTTTTTTTTTAATCTGACCGAGCAGCAATGTACGCCGTCCAACTTATTTTGACATATCAAGTTTGTTTACTTTATCTATTATAACTTTTAGAAACTGTCTTTTTCCCATGATGTTTTTGTTTGATAGGAACAATCAGGACTTAGCAACTTGACTTAATTAATTAAGCAAACTAATTTAAATACTGACAAGACGCATCGGTACGTTAATTATTGTGGGTGCAATACAATGCGTGCTTAATTATTATGTTTGAAAAAGAAAGAACTTAATTTCCTAAAGAAATTAATGTATATAGGTTCCCTAGGTCCAATCTTAATCTCCATTACAATATACGCCCGTATAAAATTTACACACTGTATATACACTAAGCAATAATTCTAAAAGTACGTCATCGAATTTTCATCATCATCAGTATATATACGTCCCACTGCTAGGCAGATACGTCATCTCATGAATTAGTTGGATTGTTCAGGTTGTTATTTTGCTGTTTCTTAATTTTGGCAGCCGTTTGTAATATTTCCGATTTACAGAATCTTATTCCCATTGCCTTTATCTGTGTGATATAAATTGCTTCTTGCTGTCCTGATGCTACTTTTCTGGCCTTTTTAGTCATTTCTGGTTTTAATCATATTTATGCAATTTTACCGAACATCTGCTTCGATGACAGGTCCCAACACATACCCGTCAGCAACAATTGGTCATATTTGAAAAATTACTCCAACGGGAGTCTGATTTTATGGGTATCAGCTTTCTTTTTAAAGGCTAAAGCTAAAATCGACTGCCAGGATAACATCGGTTTTTCTCACAAAAACATGACGGTATTTCTGCTTCTTCTTCTGCACCTTTGATAATAATTTCTGCTGTGTTATTTCACCACTTGTATAGAACTCAAGCTTTTAAAGAGCATATTGTTTTGCGTCTTGTTAGTCATTTATGACCTAATAGTGATAATATTTGCTGAAGTTGATTCATATTTCACTTTAGTTGTGGACGGACGGTGCAACATGTTTTATCTCCATACCTTTTTATCGCCCATCTTTTTCTTGCTCAGATTCTTACTATTCATGTCGCTAAAGAATTTATTATTTTAGATTCATGTATGGCGCCTAGGAAGGCAAACCGTTTATTTGGTAAAGTAAAGAAGAAAAAATATTTTGTGGTCCTAAAAGATTAAACCCAGACTACATAGAAATCAGCGCAACGCCGGAATCTGGAAAGGTTAAGGAATTATTCTTATTTATCTGTTGATGAAGCTTATTATACTTTAGGCAAATTAAAATAATTATTTTTCTAGGATGTGCAGTATAATGAAAATGTCGAACCCGATAAAGACCAAGGCACCACAGACCAGTACACATGCCATATCGGGTATGGTGTTGAAGTTCGGCTGGTCAAAAGATGGGGCTATTGCTGAGAGGTCCGGACATCTGCCATAACAGTGCTTCTACACGTTATTGAGGCAGGCGATGACCATCCAACAATTAACCTTATTCAAGTAAAAATAAAATGTACCTACATTTCTAAATTACCTGGTATTTTATTTCAACACCTACACTAAAACCAAGAAACGAATAAGTCAGGTAAAAACTATTCATCTAGAATTTAAATAAAGCAAAATTTCAACATCAGGTTCTGCGTATATCCAATATGTACAAGCAAAAAATAAAATAAAATGATGTAGTGCCGAAACTAACGAATAAAACTTGCACAACGTTTGTATGGGCCTTGCCCTACCCTTCGCCTTAAATTAATTCTGAATTTGTAGTAATTACATAAATACATTATAATGAACGATACAGTTCTAAGTTACCTGACATTTGATTTAAATACATAAGCATACAAATATTAAGAAACGAAAAAGTCTGATAAAACGGTTAAAGTATCAACACTACTCTACGCCGACCTAGCCGCCTCGCTCGACCCCCACTAAAACACCTGCGCTGGCGCGCTTGGAGACGGGTAATAATACCTAGAATCGAACTTTTTCCGGGCCGATACGGACTCTTAAGTGGGTCAGCGACATTGCATTGTTCATTATAATAATTAAAATTGTCGCCGTCATCATGGCACGCGCCGGAATAGTACTCCGGTTCCGCGTAGTAATCGTAGGGTGCACATTCATTTATGTGCATTTCTTGGGACCGATAAAAATTATTGCTCGCATTGGGTAAAACCCTCGGGGTGAAATGCTGTACCCCACTCATGGGCCTGGGGCCCGAGTTAGAAGGCGGGGTGTTCCTTGATGGAAGCTTAAACACATTACTTTGCGGGTTATAATTCGGTGGTAAAGCACGGAACATTTGCTGGGTTCGACTGGGCATGCGATTTTGAGGTTGAGCTTGGACAGGGTTAATTCTAAAAGGTTGCGGGGCCGGTGGTGGTGCACGTTGGCCCATTGGAGTCGGCCAACTAGGTGCCTGAGGCTGATAGTTCGGACGCGGTGGTGGAATTCCCACATTAGAAAACTGCGTGGTTACCCTAGGCGCTTGCTGAGCCTTAGGGGGATCAACGCGCTGCTGTAAATATATTACATTTAATTCTTTCTGAACAAATTCAAGGGCTTTCTCTATGCTATCGGGCCGCATGCACCTGACCCTAGGGGCTCGTTAAGGCCTCTAACGAAGGCCTGTGTTGCCACCTTCTTGTACAGAGACCGCTTAGCTTCTATAGTAGTGCCAATCGTTTCATGTAAAGAGACATAAGTCAATCGAGAGATCATTGTAGAGGGCGGTTTCGTCCCGCTGGTCCGAAAAATTATTAATAAGGGCTGTGCGTATACCCATCCAGTTACCCGGAATGCCATTGGAATTAATAGTACAGGATGCTGTCCCAGTTATTTTATTCAAAATCCCGTTTAGCAAGCAAAGATTAGATAAATTCACTCCCCACTTCATTGCTCATGTAAGTAGCAACAATTTGGTCACAGATACTAATAAATCGAGTGAGAACATTTGGGTTCCCGTCAAATTCCGGGACCATACGAAGGGCCTTGTAAATTGCATCTGTATTATCTTGGGCCATTGTTCCTACCTCAAATAGCTCACTTAAGTCGACAACTAAATCTGAATCGTTCATATTCCTATTTAAATCTAACAATTCCCGGCGGACCTGTCGCGATGTAGGTTCCCGGTCACCCGAATTTCTGGGGTGAAAAATTCTGGACATAAAAAACTACAGATAAGTAAGGGATAAGCAACACGAGAGCGATTCAAGTGTACTTACATAAGGTTCATCTCTGGTCTTCTTTCTGGAATCGATTTCTTGATTCACCTTCGGGTCTGCAGTCTTCAGGTTCTTTTTATGGTGTCTTGATAAAGCTTTGAAAAGCTAGCTGCCGCGATCGCACGCGCACGTTTGCGATGTCAGTTCCGGTCGCGAAAGCCTCAAGATTCCGAACGACTGCGCCACATACGAATCCTGCAGCCGGAGGCTCGAAAAAAAACCAAAATGATTAAAAAACTAATTTTAATTAAGGTAAATTACAATAAAATAGATATGACGATAGTTCGAAGTCTGAACGTAAAGTGAATTGTTTTAACATTATTCTATTAAGGTAAACGTGGGCGACGTTCTGCTGATGCGTTGCCTCGTGTTGTTGCAGTTGACGTTCGTGCATTATCCAGGTCAGGTTGGTAGGTGCTAGGTTGGCGATTCCCGTACTGGAGCGTTGCGTAATTGCCACAAAATACAGGATTGATTATTTATATATATACAGTAAGTTATGAAAAAGGTCTATTATTTTTTAACATTCACGTACAAATAGGTATAGAGTTGAAAAGTGGTAGTACACTTTCTTGCCTGACTGTACTAAAATTCTTTGTTGACGTTCTAATATAAGTCAGATAATATCTTAATTAAACACATAGTAATGATTTTTATACTGAGAAGCGTGCGCAGCAAATGTTGTATTAAATAAAACATGCATACTCGTATTTGTCGGCCTGTTTAGCCTCGTTGCTCACTGCCTCCGAAGCTAGAGATCCCGGGTTTGAATCCCGGTAAGGGCATTTATTTTTATGGTGAGCAGAGACATTTGTTCCTGAGACTTGGATGTTTCCTATAGATTTAAGTATCATCATCCTCCTAGCGTTATTCCCAGTACAGTTGCATCCTGAAGAATGCCTGGGGTCCGCTACCTAATCCCAAGAATTGGCGTAGATTTAAGTATATATCTATTAAATATATCGTCGTCTAGTACCCATAACACAAGCCTTATTGAGCTTACTATGGGTCTAGTTCGATTTGTGTAAATAATAGTCGCCTAATATTTGTAATTTATTTAACATGTTTCAAAACGACCACCTGTAGGTAAAGAAAAAAAACATTTCATCATCATCATATCAGCCGAAGGACGTCTATTGCTGGATGTATCCAGCGGGATGTTGATGTGGGGGTGTGGATGTGGCCTCCCCAAAGGTTGCCACAATGTCCGGGGCCTGCACCACCCGCGTCCAGAGGACTGCTCTTTACCAGGCCACAAGCTCATCAGTTAACAACACGGAAAAGCATTAAGGTCTCCCCAACCAAACCCATCGACAGTCGCCGATAGAAAAAAGCTTTATGTCCACGCAATAAGAGCGTAAACGACGTGGACGCGTCGACCGGCGTCGGCCGAGCCGAACGATGCCTTTGTAGCTCTAATTGCGTGGAGATAAAACTTTTTCCTATCGGCTTTTGCCGATTCCGCGTCGATAGATGTGGATAGATCCTTCCTTGTAAGAAAAAAAATTCAGTCATATTAAGGCGAACACATCAGTCAAACTTCTGTATAACTCGCTGTTTAAGATGGCTTTAAACTTGAGCAAATCAGCAGGAAAATATTTTTTCACCTCAGTGGCTCTAAAATGGCTGTTTTGCTGCTTGAAACCAGTGAGCAAAATGCAATTTCGCTGCGAGCGTGAAAAAAACTTAATTTTTAATTTTTCATTATTTCGGTTAGTTTCAGTAACTTCATTCTCTCTTTCACTATTCCTTTGCGTTATATGTTCTCGCCGCTGAGGTGAAAAGTTGTATGTATCACACGAAAGCAAAGATATTTGCATCTCGTGTCTTTTGAGTCCCTCGCTACGCTCAAGATTCTAATTTTAAATTATAGAATGTTTCGCTTGCTCGGGACTCAACATCAACACTCGCAATAAAATTCTACTTTGCTCTCTTGTTGAACAAATAACTATTATCAAACTGGATAATTATTTCAAAAAGTGAACAATGAATTTTTTTATACTTGTCTGTAAAGAACGGTCAAAATACCACTTAGTTTAGAAGCAGTGGCGAATTTTAAATGGAAAATTAATAGGTTCAGTAAATAATTTATATACTACCTACTATGAAAATGTACTGATTAGAATAAGGTAGTAGTAAAAGCTACGAACATAAACTAACCTAACCTACAAAAAACTTTACAGTACATATGGTGCTATATTACCGCACTCGTGCGGTAATCAGCAGATTACGTGCATATGTCGAAACTTTAAAGAGCCATATGTACTGTAAAACGTTGTACGATACACGTGCGAACAGGTTATTCACTACTCGTGTCGATTTAAAACACTCCCTTCGGTCGTGTTTCAATTTATCACCACTCGTTGCGAATCTCCTGTTCTCTGCACTTGTATCGTAATGTACTATAAACGTACTGACTGAAATACTAACTGAGCGAATAATTTGGAGAGTTAATATTATAGTCGCACGCTCAGTATTTCTGTGTACTGGTTTATTATTTCTCATTAGAAAAGATTTCCGCTACCCTAATTTGTTCTGGAAGACGCTCTTTAGCGATAAGACCGAATGTTGTTCTTTTATTGAGGTGTGCAATATAGAGTATTGTATGCTGGGGTTCGAAAAATATTGTTGGTCGAAAGTGGGTTAGACCGAATCGTTCGCCATCAGAAAGTGGGCGATCGCGATATCTAATGATCAATCGTAATGGGAACAAGCATTATCACAACATACCCGTCTGTGTAGGCAATTAATAGTAGGTTGTACAGATTTATAGGCTAGGCTAGGGTACAAACGGAGAATACAAGGTTAACAGTTGATTTCAGGCCTTGTGGTTTTGTTAAATTAATTACCTATATACCTAAATACAATACAATGGTAGCTCACGAAAATACTTTGAAAACATCACAATTGTTTCTTCATAGACTTTTAAATACATAAAGATTAAAAATAAATGTTGTTTGACTATAGGAAACCGTGCGGTTTATTTTTCAATAAACTAACGCTAACAGAACGTTTTTGACATTTGGCAAAAGTTGCTGATTATCGCAAATACGTATTTTTTCCAGTATTAACCAATTGTCAAATTATGACTAATAAATACACACGTTTCAAGACAAACAAATATTCCATTTATTACTTAAACAATAGACCTGCTGTTAGTGAAAAAAGTAATACCTAACTGATATCCGTCTACAGGACAAACGTAAAATTGCAAAAACGGTCCCGCATTCAACGAATTTCGCAATTCGAAAGAGAATGTTTAGCAATAATCTAAAGTCATAACTTGAATAATTGCCGAAATAAAACAAAACCTTAACTTGATAATAATGAGGTTCCATTTTGAAAAACATATCAGCGTCTTACGGCTTTTTGGCATTGATTACATTTGAATTTGGAACTCATGTCTCAGTTTTCATAGGAAACTATTTCAATGATCCTTAACAAATATTGGCAGGGCAATAAAAACTTCGTTACAGTGAAGATAGAGTTGAAATTAGCCTGAAACGAGTTTTCTGTTTAAAGAGCAAATTTGTTTAACGGAGCTATGGAAACATTGTTAAAATTTAAACTTTGTTTGCCAGTTTGGATAACATCGGAATGATTGGCGTATTCAATGGTTGCTACGTGGTTGCCACCGAAACCAGAGGGATAATTCTGTAACTCGAACGAAGCTTAGGATAGGACAAAAGAACTGCATCATATATTACAAGGAAAACCTTATAAAAAACCGTTTAAGTGTGAATCTGACTCACGCGCCGAGGGTTCCGTACAACGGTTATGTACCCTGTCCCGACCCCATTAATAAAATAAAAAAATAAATAAATAAAAAACAAAATATTATAAGACCAATGTAGTAAGTTGAACGCCATGGGTACAGCTCCATCTGTTGGCACATTTTGTAACTAATTTGCGTGACTGAATAACGAAGGTAGTAACTTCGTATGTATGTTGTATTTTCAAGGATAATACTCTATTACGTGAATCGATTAAAAAAAAATATATATATTTTTTTTATTGAAGTGACTTCCAACATAACCTCATAGGAGTTTAGAAAGTTAAAATACATGCAAAGGGGATTAAAATACAAACTTAGTTTAAATATATTATGATATTTTTTTAGGGTTCCGTACCCAAAGGGTAAAAACGGGACCCTATTACTAAGACTTCGCTGTCCGTCCGTCCGTCCGTCTATCACCAGGCTGTATCTCAAGAACCGTAATAGCTAGACAGTTGAAATTTTCACAGATTATGTATTTCTGTTGCCGCTATAACAACAAATACTAAAAACAAAATAATAATAATGAATAAGGGGGGCTCCCATACAAAAAAGTGATATTTTACCCCTTTTTAATGGCTACCACTCGCCGAGTTAGATCTCAAGAACCGTAATAGCTAGACAGTTGAAATTTGCACAGATTATGTATTTTTATTGTGGCTACATCAACAAATACTAAAATCAAAATAATAATAATAATGAAGGGGGGCTCCCATACAACAGAGTAGTTGTAGGCGTTTTTTTCTGGTACGGAACCCTTCGCGCACGAGTCCGACTCGCACTTGGCAGGTTTTTATAATTTACTTGAAAATATATTTCATTGTTTCCTGTAATATTTATATCGATATTAACGTTGTGTGATAATTTCATATTTTTTCTTTGGTAAAATTATGAGAAAGAGGGGTCCAAATGGTACCTATTTTTTTATAAGCTTTTATTTACTTTCACCTGTCCCGTTGTCTGTCGGTCTGTAAGTTAAATTTGATCCACTTCGCGGTTTCCAATTGAGCTGAAATTTTGCATGCATGTATAAATCGGACGACACTGCAATATGATTGTGGAAAAAAATACAGTCGGCAATAAAAGCTTGTACCTAAAATGATTTACCAAAAACTTGTTTTCTTTTTCCATCATCAAGCGAAGCGCCATTTTAGTACAGTCAACAGTAAAATTAGATGATCATTTTAGTACTTTTTCACTTTCAGTACCTACTCTGACGCATCCCAACTGTTGCAGTATTGTTACGTTAGTACGACAAAGTACTAAAATGATATCCATAGGTGTCTGCTTACTGGCAGGCCTTAAGATTGTCTGCCACTGTCGTTGTACAGGATGCTCGTGAGGAACTCAAAGATTTTAACCATGCATTGCTGAGGCTAAAAGTAGTAAAATATAATATGAACTATGACTTTAGGTCAGTAATGTAATTTTTTTTTTTACAATTAAAGCAAATTTGATTTGGTGAAACCATGACTTAAATTCGATCGGGAACGTTTTTTTTTGTTAGAACCTGGTTTGCGACGATATGAGAATGTCACTTTAAAGTTGGTCAATCAGTATGTCTAGACTCAACCACATAATAGCAACATCGTGCTCAAAAACGCATTCTGCGCTGAGTTACGAATAAAAAATGTTTTCTGAAAAAATGGTAATATCTCTGAAACTAGCCTGAATTCAGTGAACTTCACAGGACGTTTTAGTCTCTAAATATGATCAGGAACACGCTGATAAAGTTATGCGGGTTCCTCAGAAGCACGTTGTATAAAAAAAAATTACTACTTGACTTAGGCGGGGGTTGTAACCGGTTAATCTCAAAAACCCCGAAATAGCCAAATAATTTGAATTTTTTTATGCTCTTTATCTAGGTCTGTGTAATGTATTTAGGTTATGACTGTGTATTTTTAGATTGCTTGATTAAACATGAAATAGTAAACGAAAGAACGAAATTCCTAACCGGTTTTTTGTACGGAGAAATTAACCGGTTACAAGTTCTGGACTTAGGTCAATGTAGTCCTGGCCCGCTCAATCCAATGCCACAATATGGGCTAGTTAAATTCTTCAAATACAAATACAAATAAATACAAATACAAATATCTTTATTCTGCATAAAATGTGGTACATAAGATGGCAACATTATTTAAATATAAAACCGCACATTTTACCAGCAACTGGCATGCAAAAGTGAAAAAGAGAAATGGAATTCAAATAATAAAACAATAATAATAATAACAATAAAAAAAGGAGGAATGATCATTAAAATAACAATGTCAAAGTCATATTTACTTCCACAACCCACTAATTTGTACCTACTTATATCTAATTATAAACGATGTCACATATATATATATATATATAAGAATAATTACAAAGTGGATAAATAAGAAATATAAAATTGCAAAGTCAAGTCCATCCATACCTAATCACAAAGAGTCTTCACGTAATTATATTTAAAATAATCAAAATATTCATTAATGGAGTAAAAACATTTCTGTATTAGCCAGTTTTTTAACTTACGTCTAAATAATCTAAGTGGCAAATCCTTGATGTCATCTTGCAGACGATTGTAAATGCTAATAGACATGCAATATGCGTTTTTACCATATAATTGTTCTTCTTGCTTCTTTTTCATCGGTTCCTCAAGGCTGAGGGTTTACCACCATACCACATTGAGGAGCAGTTCTTCACCACCGTTCTTCAAACCCTTCCATTTTGGGCTAGTTGTATTGCCCCCCGGATGTTGACGCCCGTGGCATCGCGGATTGCATCTATCCATCGTGTGGGTGCTTTGCCCCTGCTAAAGCATTTTTTTTTCACAAAGGGTCGCAGTTCTCACCTAACCTAACCCGCTTTTTTTCTTTTTGTTTTGACGACCTGTTTAGCCTAGTTGGTAGTGACACTGCCTCCGAAGCTAGAGGTCCCGGGTGCGAATCCCGGCCAGGGCATTATTTGTGCATTTAGCACGGATATTTGTTCTTGGATCATGGATGTTTTCTATGTATTTATCTATATAAGTGTGTATATTGTCGATTAGTACCAATAGTGCAAGCATTGCTTAGTTTGGGACTAGGTGGATTTGCATAAGATTATCCCCCAATATTTATTTATTTTATTTTTGATAGACCTAAATGAGTTCGACACAATGACCTAAAAAGCCTACTTAAAAAGACAACGGTTTCTGAAAAAGTTTTATATAAAATGAATAATTCTGCGAATTAATACATTCTATGAATCTTTTGTTTGCGAAACAGGCGGACACCGTTGAAATTGAAAGTGATATTTGAACGATAATTAAGAATCCAAATATATATACAGAAGTGCACATGATTATTTTTGTTGTACATACAGGTAAACATGTTGGAAGTGTAAAAGATCTCCGAATTTCAAAGTATTTGAGATAAATATTTCAGGTCAGGAATACTGGGCGATTGGCGATTACTGGGGAAAAAGTAATAACATCGCGGTTATCCGGGTTCGAATACGAAGTTTTCAATATTGCAACAAGTCGAGCGGCGAAAGTAAAAAAGTACACAAAGGGAGGTCGGATAAATAAAAGGGGTGGATTCCATTCGGTCCATCACTTATCTCAGTCGTGTTTCAATTTGTTTACCGTAAAAAACACAAAGGCCTCAGCGGAGAGTACAATTTTGTACGTTTTGGGGGTTAAAACTCTAAGTCCATGTGGTCCCAGCGCGCGCAACTTATTTAGTGAAATTGCTAAGCGTCTGGTTGACGTGACGGTGAGCGAAGAGCTGGCGACTTCCTCACACAACGTATCAGCATTGCGATACTCATACTCATACTCATTTTATTGATAAAATATAAAATTTTACATGTCACAATTATTAAATAATTAAAGTCTGTCATAGCTTACATTACGAAAATCATTATAAATAACATAGAAATAGAATACAGCTAGGGTTGCCAGGTGTCCGGCTTAGCCGGACATGTTTGGCTTTTTAGGGCCGTGTCCGGCCAAATATTCACTCGTCCGGCCTGTCCGGCTTTTGTTAGGCTTTTTGCCTGGCGGCCGCGTAACCCGCGCGGGTTAAAACTTGAGCGCTAAGCGCAAGTAAAACAGTGCCGTGCCGTGCCGTGCGTGTGTTGTGTTGTGATGGTCCGGCTTTTAGAACGTAATGTCCGGCTTTGAAAAAGCTATAATTAACGCAAAAAAGGTCCGTCCGGCGTTTAGGGTAAAATGTCCGGCTTAATTAAGACGGCGCTGTACGATCGGTGTGGATCGGTTCTCCATACAAACGTATTTAGGCTCTCATTTTAAAACGCCATTCTAGAATAACATGAAACTTTGTATACACAATGGGATCCGGCATACCTAGGTCGAAAATTAGTTTCTGTTGCTAGAAATTGAAAAAGAAAAAAAATACAGCGGTTTTTTGAGTTTTTTACGGCTTGTATGAAAACCTTAATAATCGCTGTATTTTTTCGCCATTATAATTGCAAGCAACAGAAACTAATTTCCGCCCTAGACAAGCTGGATCCCATTGTGTATACAAAGTTTCATGTTATTTTAGCATGGATTTTTAAAATGAGAGCATAAATACGTTTGTATGGAGAACCAACCGTACTGCGCCCTCTTAAGTGCCGAGTCCGGCACCTAGGAAACACCGCCAGCATCCTAGTTACAACGCCTGAAGAGCCTATTTTATATTTAAATTAGTTTTAATGTTATTCTTATTGTTAAAGTTATTTTTGGTTTAGTATTCTTGTACAATATTTTCTTAGTACGTAAATAAATGTTTTGCGCGCCTTAACACATTTGGGATGGGAAGTGACGAAGAAAAATGGACCATATTGTAGAAAGATTGTGTTGGAAAGCAATAAGGTATATGAATATATAAAATCTTATTCAATGCTTATTCAATGCTTCTACGCTCTTTAGCTGTAAAATATTTTGTAGGCATAAAGTCACATTTGTTTTTGTTATTTAAGGAACTATTAACAATTTAAAGAAATTTATTGTAGAATTGTGGAACTCTACAAGACCCAAAAAAATATTTTTTAAACAACGACGGTGGCAAACAAGCGTACAGCCTACCTGATAGTAATCATACTTAGTTTAAGGACCCTCGCGACTCAAGAAGAATCACATTGCCGACCCTTTATCGATTTGAGGATACGTTGTGTTAATAGTTAGACAATGAATAAATTAATTTATTTATTTACATTTATTGTAAAACATTTAACTAAACACATTTTTTTAAGAAGCCGATTATTTCTTAAACCGTTTCAACTTCGTCGTACCCATTAACCGAATCGTAAGTGCATTCAATTATCCACCCTATTGGCTCGAGCTGCATTAGACATTAGACATATCTCGAAAAAAACCCTTCGGACGCCGACGAAACCATGCTACGTAACCGGTTACGTGAGAAGAATTGTTTTTCTTGCTACGAAACCAGTTACGTACAAAGAGGTTTTTTTCTTCCTACGAAACTAGTTCGAATTGAATTAAATTTCATAAAGTTCAAAGTATAATATTTTTTCGACATATAGGTTTACAAAAGTTTTAAAAATAAGTTATTCCGCTCTTTTATAAAAAAAAAACCTATCCGCGATCCGAGTCGGTTTCGGTTGTTTGCCACACATTACACTATCGAGTTTCATTTCAATTCGAACTAGTTTCGTAGGAAGAAAAAAACCTCTTTGTACGTAACTGGTTTCGTAGCAAGAAAAACAATTCTTCTCACGTAACCGGTTACGTAGCATGGTTTTGTCGGCGGCCGAAGCCGAAAAAAATGACGGATATCTATCGAAAACCAATTTGCGTATTCTCGAAATCTCACACTAGAGATATATCTACTCCCGGCGTTCGATATGCAACGAGTTTTCAATAGCGATCGAGATGGTTTTATCATTGTTTTTGTCATTTAATCTGCCGGTGGCGGTTAATATTGACAACTTAAGTAGTAACTACTTACAACTGTTGATCGACACTTTACAGCAGCATAAAATAAACATATTTAGGAAAAATATGTCGATTTAATTAAATTATATAATTGCTGATGTTGCTGACTAAGCGGAAGTTTTAGCAGAAGATATTGTCAGCTTACAAATATTGAAAGTAGGTGGTCTTTGGCTCAAAACTGTCAAGTCAAAACAGTTTTTATGCGCTCCATTTCTCGTAAGTACATATACGAGGGTAGGCTCCTCACAAGGTGGACTGATGACCTGGTAAAGGTCGCGGGAGTTCGCTGGATGCGGGTGGCGCGGGACCGGTCATTGTGGCAATCTTTAGGAGAGGCCTATATCCATCAGTTGTCGGCCATCAGCTGATATGATGATGATGAATATATTTACGATTTGGCTTTACGATAAATACGTCATCATCCTCCTAGCGTTATTCCCAGTGCAGTTGCATCCTGAAGGATGCCTGGGCTCCGCTACCTAACCCAAGAGTTGGCGTAGGCACTAGTTTTTACGGAACCGACTGCCATCTGACCTTCCAACCCGAGGGGGAAACTAGACCTTATTGAGATTAGGCTTGTCAAGTGAGTGGGCAACTTGACTGTTAGAAGTTCTCAAGCCGCCCGGAGGCCTCTAACTTGGCTTAACGACTGCTATCATAGACAGCGACCGGGATCAACGGCTTAACGTGCCTTCCAAAGCACGGGAGCGCTCAATTAGTAACCACTCAATGCGGTCACCCATCCAAGGACTGACCTCACCCGACATTGCTTAACCTCGCATACCGCACGCGGTACGCGGGCGCCGCTGGGCCACGAACGCTCCGATATACGAATGCTTTACGATAAATACGTATGAGTAAGAATGCTTTCCCAGTTCGGCTGCTCCTTTGAGCGCGATGAGGTTCGTATGTTGCCCAACATCTCCAATACGATTACTGTCATAAAATACCATGTTATATTTGTAATATCACATATTTTTCTTATAATATGACTTGTATCAGCCCCTGATGCCTACTTATTTGTGGAAATGTAGCCGTAAACCTTCAACGTAATGTGTCTATGCCACGAATAACATTATGTCGTTCAAATTATGTAATAACTGACAAGATAGAAAAGATGAATAATCCCCTACATTTACATTTCAAAGTTCGTCTCAAAAACGGCCGACTTTAATAAAACATGTCTAAGAACTATCGCTGGAAAGCCTGCTTTCAAATAATAAACGCATTCAAATCGGATTTTTTATGTCGGTGGCAAACAAGCGTAGGGCCCGCCTGATGGTAAGCGGTCACCGCAAGCTATTGACGCCTGCTTCTAGAGCTACTCCATGGGGGTCACATTCCCGTTGCCGACCCTTTAAAAATGTATACACTCCTTTCTTGAAGAATCCCATACTGTAGTTCCTCGGGAAAACTTTCGCAGGGAGCTCATTCCACAACTGCTACGTGCTCCCGCCCAGAGGTGACAGCAATACTCCATGGCGGATGCTACACGCGCGATATTTATCGTGATATTTGGATCGTTGATACAGATCGTGGATTTATAGATTACTAGATATCCAACGATCCGTGTCACGATATGTGATACGCATATACTACACACTCGATAAAAATCGTGATTCTGGATATATCACGATAAATATCGAGCGTGTAGCATCCGCTCATGTGGGGACGGTCTTGTGACTTGTATAATTCTTTTTTTTTAATAAATATTGGGGGACAATGTCAAGTCAAGACAAGGACAAGTCTCTGTCCCGGATTTGATGTCTGGACCCGGGTATGTCCTAAAACTACGACCATGACCACCGGAGGATGGGCAGCAGCATCCCTGGAGTGCGGTGGAGATACTGCGATCGCCAACCCGCATGCCAAGCGTGGCGATTATGGCATTTACCCCCCATGAAATTGGTGAAGGCCTATGTCCAGCAGTGGACGTCCTTCAGCTGATATGGTGGTGGTGGTCCTGGCTGGCTGGTATTGCTTCACTCTATTGAGCACACCTAGCACATAGTCACCTAGGAACCCTTATAGTTTCGCCATGTCCGTCTGTCTGTCTGTCTGTCGGAGGCTTTGCTCTGTGTTTGTTAGTGCTAGAAAGCTGCAATTTGGCATGGATATATAAATCAATAAATCTGACAGCGGTAAAATAAAATCTAAATAAACATACAGGATGTTTTTATTGAATTCCGTTAATTGCGAGGGCACATTCCTGAGATGAAATAAAGTAATCTTCTCTAAGACCCTAGTATCCCAATTCGTACCATTTCGAAGATATTCAAAATTATGTATGTATATATATACCCTAGTATGTTATAAAACATCCTTAACAAATAAACAATGTTGACGTGCGTCACGTGCGGTGTCATTCGAATTCCGAATATTGTCATAAGTGACATTAACTTTTGTTTAACTCCACGTTAATTCTTAAGGCAGTTAATTCATATCACCCTTAGTGATATAAATATAATTGATGATTTTGTATGAAAACGAAAAAAAAATTTTTTTTTCTTGAATTTTGTAAAACTAGATATGCTACGTTGTTTCTATGGCTATACACGGCTATATGCTTAAAGGAACGGAAATCAATAAAAACACCCTGTATATTGATATCTTCCCTACGCGTAAAATGGAGATGACTATTTTTTGCTTTAACCCTATGGTGCGGGTTTTTTTTGGATAGGTCTTTCAAAATCAACAGAGGAGGTCTTCATCAAACATTTTTTGAGAAAGTGAATATATTCGGAAATAATCACTATGTCCTCTAACTTTTCAACGATGGGTCCAAAGAATATGAAAATATAAAAGCATTAAGCTTACTTTGAACGAAAACTATAGCGGACATTATTAGGTAAGACTAAGTTCTTAGTAAAAGACGTATGAAACGCTGCGCAGGTATTCCCTTTTGCTTGTTATTGATTTTATTAAATTATGTTCATTTGGCAACTACGGAATCCTACACTGAGCATGGCCCGACATGCTCTTGGCTGATTTATTATAGCTGGAATAGTTTTATTTTTAATGATCTAGGTTTATGCATGTTGCATGTTAGTCATTATGTTCGACGTTAAAGTGACAAACTGCAACCGGTCGATGATACGATATAATATGTCTTATTCACATGTGATGAAGCTGGTCTAACAGCGTCATTGTATAAAAAAGTAATAATTACCTCAACCTATTGAGGAGCTCTAATACTAATCTTCCATTACCTTTTCGTTCCTCCATTAATGCCGAATTGAACTCGAACAAAAGACCCGGAGTGACATTGTTTATTTCAATTCTAGGGCTTTGCCTAATGGTTGAGATGGGAGTATAAAGCTTTCGTAAACCACAAGCTGAAATCAACCTTAATAAACCGGGATTACGTTTAGTTTCGAATGGTCAAGGCGGACATAAAGTGACAAAGTTTGATAGAAATGTGGGACAAATTGATTTTGTGGTTATGAATAAGTGCATTAGTTGGTCGACTAATGAGTTTAACGACAGCTATGTTTATGACAATGGTATGAAGTAGGTAATGGATATTCAAAATTAATCCTTAAATCACTCAAGGGTCGATAGGTCGGTTTTGTTTTGTGTACTTGTTTTCCGCATTTGTAGTAGTTATTTAAAAAAACCCTACTATAGATCTATATTTTACACAGTATTTATATATGGAAGTGTTTTGAGTGTTACAATTCGCCAACAAACTGTCATGCAGTTTGGCGAAAAAAATGTGTTTTTGTATACAGTGTAATATTTGTTAAAATAATTTAAAAAAAAAAACCGTTTCCCTTTCTGCTGTCCTTTAATTGGTCGTTGCCGTAGCAATTATTTCAGAACTAGTGTCGCCGCGTTTAACGAATATGTTGGCAACATCCGGCGCACGCCAACTTGTTGCGGGTGAACAAAGAAATGGCGACACGGACCACACCCACAACTTCCATCTTTTTTATCCTCATTTCTGTGGTCTCAGTTCAGGGGTACGCTGTACCAATGGCGTACAATTTCTACATCATTGCTGTTAAGATTTTTAGTAATTTAATTGTATTTAATTATAATTTCAGCATGTTGTCGAAATAAAGTTTTTCCTATTCTATTCTATTGTTGAACGGTAGGCTTATAAGTACAAACGCTTGGTCACCCGAAGTCACCAGAGAGTCGCCAGCGCTCTAATTGTTGCACTGAGCCGCTTCAGTGCGCTACCGTTCCTACACTCTATTAGACAATAGTCCTAACTTTGTACGTACTCCAAAACACATACAACCTTTTAACGCTAAGACAGTTTACTTTCCATTCATGAACCGTTTCTGTTCGTCTGTGAGCCTGTCTAGTGTAACTAGAGCCGTGGCTCCTAACAATTCATGTGTAATTGAAAGATATTTATACTGGGCACGTATTGAGTGCTTGTAACACATGTATTTTGTTCTGTTGGTACTAATAGTTGGACTATGTCTTCTGTTGCTCGATATAGATATGCTATATAGATGTACATACAGTGAATATTGGTATTATTCATTGTAAATCGAACTAATCGAGCTAATACCAAGTAAGACATGGATTGTTGCACGATTTCTAAGGAGAGAGATCTCAGCACATAATAATAGTACTCGCTTATGGGTCGGCAACGCGCATGTGACACCCATGGAGTTGCAGGCGTCCATAGGCTGTAGTGACCGCTTAACATCAGGCGGGCCGTACGCTTGTTTGCAATGACATGGTATTGTAACCCGGCTAGCCAGCGGGTGTATAATTAAAACTTGAAGTATGTACAATAAAATATAATCAAAATAAAGAAATATATACAAACAAAATGGGATCAGCTTGATAAGTCAGTACGGAGCTATTTACAAACTAAAGTCACTGGCCTGAGTGGTGGTCCTTAGTCCCGATGGTTGAGGTCGTAGAAGGTGATAGGCTCGGTAATTCCTTCAGAGCAGCATGCAGCTCAGACGGATATATGTACATGAGCGGCGATGCACGGTGGAAGAAGCCGTTCGAAGAAAAGTTGCCAAGTATAAAGGGCCGCAAACAATCCTATTTCTTAGCGCAGGTTCAAACCTATCCGAGCCTCATTTATTCTAGAGGCCAGTGACGGCTAAATGAGGCTTGGATTAGGTTTAACAAACGACAAGAAATATACACAATATCATAAACTTATACACAACAATTACCTGCATAAGAGGCAGCCCTTGTATGAAACTATGTATTTATACAATATTTACACGACTAAACTTTCTGACATGAGCTATACATTGATTATAAAAAACAATAACTGTAGTAAGTTGAAAAGAGTGATTAATTATTTTCCAGTAAAATCCTGAGTTAAAATCAAATAGATTTTGAATGCGAACAGCACATTTTTCAGGGAAACTCGGCCAGGCAAACAAAAGACGCTCGTGAAAAAAATCTACTTCTTTTTATTGCTGGCCAGTACGCTGGCGTCTGCACCGCGAAGGTTTTGTCATGTTACAAATAAAACTTACAAAACCGATTGAAAACAAGAAATTTTTTTTTGTTTGTTTTCTATACTTAAGATGTTCATGTATAAATGTATTTTCTTTTTTTTCGATTTAACCATACACTATACTGGTACTGTTTCATAATCCTCATCTTTTTTTGTGTTACGTATTGAAAGATAAATGAATTAAAAATTGCCGCCATGTTGCACGTGCGGTCTCACGAGAGGCGTAATACTTTTATACCGTCACGTTTGAACTGTCATACTAAATTGTCATCGGGTGAAAACGACAAAGTCCCAAAGTGTCCAACTACTTATGAGGCCGAATACGTGAGGCCTTTGGTAATGCGTAATAGAAGAATAAGTCTGTTGTTCGCAGCCAGATGGCGCTGTTCGACGCAACTGACAACATTTCATATTTTCAAGGTGGCCGTTTTATGATCTAGACCGATAGAAAATTAAATTTTAAGGTTCACGTGTTTTTTATTTCTCCCGAAATCCTAATTTTCCTTCTAAGATATCTTATCTAAAAGTAGCGAATTCCAAAAGATCGTAAGTATGACGTCATACGGTGGCTGTAAGACAGTATTACCATTGCCACTTATTTTTCTAAAAAAACCTTACAGCGCACATTTCGTTGACATGGCGTTCACTTCACGTCAGTGTCAAGTAGTGTCTGTCAGTCATGCTATGGCAACTTAAAACTAAGCAAACATCCAGATTTTTATTGAAAACAGTGCCATCTTATTACACAGAAGTAGCCACTAAAATAATATATCAGTGTTGAAACATTAAAATACTTTTGATAATGTAGGGAAATGGATACGTGTTAATTAAAAGAAATATGAGGAGATTTTGATTTTCTATAAGTAGCACAATAATTTTATCTGCATGAAATCCGTTGGAATTAAACATCACAAGGAAATAAACAATCAATATTTATTGATAAACGGTATTTAGTATTAGTAGTAGTTATAGGGTCTCTTTACATGGTTAATATTGTCAGAATTCTAGTTTTCATTTATTTTGATTCTTAGTTGTCACACCACACCGGCCACTTTACTAATATTTTTATACTAACAAATGACCAAGTTCTGTGGTGACAAGCGTTGAAAATAATGATTAATGAATGTATTCGAAATGGGATCCTTCTTTTTTGTAGTTGCTGTGTATGTGGCCTTACGCAGCACGTCCTGTAATGGGGCTTATAAAATGTCATCGGATTTTCCTGTTGCAACATACATACCAGAACAACAATGTTATAACATTAAATATATTGAAAAAAATATTTTCTAATATAACTGAAGTTGATTTAGATGGCGCCTCTAATCAAGCCTTTAAATATGATTGACTATATTTGTAGTCTTTGATTTGACGGGAATGTCAACTTAGGGACAACCGGAAGTGATATTTTTTTTAAAGTCTATTTAGACAGTTTAGTGAACTAAAGTGTTGTCCCTTTACAGCCACAGTAATGAATGAAGTCACACTTCCGGTTCACACATATTTGTGATTTTCTTGGAAACTAATAAAGAGAAAAATCGAAAAACTATTTTATTACCTTCAAGTAGCATATTTACCGAAATGGTTTTCGATTTAGGCATCATTGTACATTTTGAAATGTTGTCAATTGCAATGAAATGACCCTTCACTACCCGGATATGTCCTAAAACTACGACCAAGACCACCGGGGAATGGGCAGCAGCATTCCTAGAGTGCGGTGGAGATACTGCGATCGCCAACCCGCATGCCAGGCGTGGCGATTATGGCATTTACCCCCCATGAAATTGGGGGAGGCCTATGTCCAGCAGTGGACGTCCTAGGCTGATATGGTGGACCCTTCACTATATATTTTTTATGACAAGTTGTCCTCTAACTTGAACTTCTCGTATGTAAGTTTTTTTATGACATAGAAGAGAAACAAACAGACGAATCGCCTGATGGTAAGCGATTAGCGCCGCCCATGGACACTCGCAACACCAGAGGGGTTGTAAGTGCGTTGCCGGCCTCAAAATTTGCATTCCTTTTTCAGCCACTTTCTGGTATCCGATTTAGCTTAAATTTGGCATACTTATGCTCGGTGACATGCAATATTATGGGTCCGCAGTAAGCTCGATTTTCCATACAAAAGTATTAACGTTCTCATTTTAAAACTCCTTGCTGAAATAACATGAAACTTTGTATACACAGTGGGATCCGGGATATCTAGGTCGGAAATTAGTTTCTGTTGCTTGAAATTGTAATGGAGAAATAATACAGCGATTATTAAGGTTTTCATACAAGACTTAAAAGACTCAAAAACTCGCTGTATTTTTTTTTCTATTACAATTTCTAACAACAGAAACTAATTTCCGACCTAGATATGGCGGCTCCCATTGTGTATACAAAGTTTCGTGTTATTTCAGCAAGGCATTTTAAAATGGAACGAAACTGCGTTTGTATGGAGATTCGAGTTCAGCCGAGCGTACTGGGGACTATTTTATTATTATTTATTATTATTATAAAAGATACAATTTTACTCACGGCCGAGTCCGTAGGTACATCAGATAATAAATGGGATGAGTACCTACCCGATATCCAATGGGGTATGAATAATACGCTAAATAAGGGTATTAATCGTAGTCCTGCTGAGGCGTTGTTCGGGATAAGACCGGTAGGCGAGAGTGATAGTAGGTTGCAGGCTGAGTTGGCTGAGGATATTACCGACAGCATAAATAATGATAGATCAGAAATTAGGGAAGACATCAAAGCTTATGTTGAATCTTATCAACAGCGACAGAAAGATAGGTACGACAAGAAAAGATCTCAACCTGGGAATTTTCAAGTTGGTTATTTAGTTCGGATTGAACGTCAGGTACCTGCCACAGGCCAGAGTAAAAAGTTAGTTCCGCGGTTTCAGGGACCGTACAAAATTACCTCTGTTCTAGACAATGATCGATTCCAGGTGGAAGATACTCCACTGACCAGAAAGTGCGGTCGACGTTTTACCACAGTTGTGCCTATAGATAAAATTGCTCCTTGGCTTAGTTTTAAAAGGCCGCATACTGAAGATATGTCTTCATCGAGTGATGTTAGCGACATTGATTAACTAATTAGCAATTTGTTTACAGCAATCTAGATCAACATGTGGTTATTGACATTCAGGACGTAGTGGGGCCTGTTGTCAACTAAACTATTGTAACATGGCATTCAGGACGTAGTGGGGCCTGTTGTCAATTAAATAGCTATATATGTAAGGCATTCAGGACGTAGCGGGGCCTGTTGTCAAATTGATTATTGTATGTGTTGATTGAGACCTGAGTTATTATCTTGTGAACAGTGCTATATTGCCCAATTTTGCATTATTAATCCATATAATTCAACCTGTTAATTACATCTTTGTAAAATAACTTTAATGTTATATAATGTTACATTATATCTATTTATATTGACTATTATTTTTGTATTAAGCATCTTATGTGGCTCTTTTGATATATTGTATTAAGATAACTTATTAAAACAAAAAAAAATCTTGTTAGAATTAAGAAACAAGTTGATCCTGGGTAGAATTATTGCAATGTGTAACTTCTTTAGTACGAGGTCGTACTACCTGAATTTGGATGGCCGACTGTTAACAACTGTATAAATAATCCTTTGAATTTACATGATTTTACATGATAAATCAGTCATTTAAACATTTTTGTTTCGATTTGTTGAAGTCACAATCAAAGATGAACTTCCGGTTGCCGCCATTTTCGACAGTAGATGACCTATATAAGAACCGTGATGGCGTCAACTCAGGCAGTTCATCTTTGATCGCCAAGCAGCGAAAAGTGGAAAAGGAAATTGTAATCTGTGCGTAAATTTAGAAGTGAGGTTTGTGATAATTACACGAAGTGAGTATCTATTTTCTATCGTTTCTTTTATTAACTAATAAATCACGTTTGCTAAACTGATGTGAGTGAACCTTGCCAACGTTTTACAATCAAAACTAATAACGAAGCACCATTTGCTGTCTTATCATGTATCCCAAATTGGCAAGGCTACACTCCCATGAATGTAGACTATGTACCCTACCTATAATTATGACACTGACGGCTAGCCCATTTCAATCGAAACCTAAAACACTATTTTGACAAACGGATAAATATTAAGTTTCAACTTATTCCGAAAGGAAGGACCGATTGAAAAGGGCATAGCTATTAACAGATGTATACTTAAATACGTAGAAAACATCCATGTCCACGGAACAAATGTTTCCGCTCACCACAGAAACAAATGCCCTTACCGGGATTCGAAACCGGGACCTCAAGCTTCAGATGCAGTGTCACTATCAACTAGGCTAAACAGGCCGACAAATGTAGCAAACAAACAGCATGTACTTAGATTGTATGTTTGTTTGCAACAGTAAATAAATCACTTATCACCTTCATGAAATGAACGAAATATTTTCGCGTATGACCATTTCCCCCGCTTCCCCGATATCGGCACTAAACACATATCTCGGGAGAGGCGCCCGGGGACTCGTTACCCGGATTGTGCAGTTGTCCGATGTGTTGAGGCTCCCCTCGATACAGTTCATATATCACATTAACAGACAGTACTTTAACTGTGATGATGGTGGACCAACATTTTAGAGGATTGGTGGCCACTTTGTGGAAAAGAGGCGCCCGTCGTCCACCAACTCGATCGTTAGATGGATGGCATTAGGAAGATCTCGGGTCACTGACGAATGGTGTCCTCAAACAGAGGCCTAGGCTCAGCAGTGGGCGATTATGGGTTGAATATTATGATAATAATGACTGCAAAAAAAAGTTGGTTTCATCTTCAAATGTCACGCAGCATTTAAAAATGTACTGATAGCCAACGATTGCCTGATAGATATCGCTTAATAGTAATTATAGTGAATGATGCTAATTTTGTATCGTACTATAATAGTGCAATATTGGCGATGATTTTGTTAAAGCAAGGCTTACTGAGGCATGCCAACGGCCAAATCGCAGGCATTCTCGGTTTCCCCCCATAAGGAGGATTTATTATTTATCGAAGCTGAAAGTAATTCTATGAAATTACCACGTTTAACCTTGTACTTTTTTGAAATTATAATTTTTTTTGGCATAAAAAACAAAAAGCTAAGAAAGTATATTTAAAAACGTCCACACACTGAAATGCGGCAGCTTTCTCTGGCCCAATGTATGTTTTCCTTCTTCTTATCAATTTAGTACGGCACTTTTCATAAGATTAACGCAGCGAAAAATAATAGGTTTTGGAAGAATTACGTATTACACTCCTAGGTACGCTGAAAGTTTTAACTTATTAAATGTGAACGGATAAGAATTAGGCAGATCGCGTGGTACTTTTCCAAACAGAATCTGGTCATTTATTTTTGACTTGACTTAGTTACGTGAAGGTAGATAGCACAACGGCATATATTCTTTCTTCTCATTAGACTCATCAATCAATCTTGCACGGAATCCAGCCGCCAAAACCCATCGCGGGGACTGGAATAATACTTTTAAAGTATTAAAAACCTTGTGTAACAATTTTCACAATTGGCAACACTAGACCACAATGATGAATAGTTGGACATAGAAAGTTTTCGGTCAAACACAGCCTATGTTTGATAGCAAAAAAAAAAACAAAACATAGTGTATTACTCGCTCGCACTCACCGCATAGCACTTACCCTTTCGATCCTAGCGCGATCTTTTTGGAGTGTAATAAAGAATATTTGTATTGTATTGTAAAAAAGTACTAGAACATGTGACTATTTAGATCATAATATATCGCTATGGCTCCATTTACTGGCCAAATTCATTTTGCTTAGCGGAATTATAATTTCCAACCAGAAAGAAAGAAGAGTGTATAACGTTCTGTATATATAGATAGTTACCAAGGACACGCTAGATGTCGCTGATCCCTTCGAGCGGATTTCTGCATCTCCATGTTAAGATTTTTCTTGCATTGTATAAGAGGCTATGTAAACTTTTGTTTCTTGAGACCAATAAACCACTCGGGACTGAATAGTGAGTTGTCATTTATTCAAAGAGAAGTTGTAGAAACGTGACGGTAGATGTCGCTACTAGTCTCCCTAAGGCTTAAATAAAAAGAGTGAACTGATTGAAAGATTCCTCGCCTCGAGAAAATCCGCGTTAGCTCAGTTAGAAAGAGCGATGGACGAATTGCAGAGATCGCGGGTTCAAATCCAACCCGTTCAATTTTTAATTTCGGTAAGAAATTAAAATTATACTTGTCAAAGTACTGTGTATTTTACTTGTGTCACAGGTACTTGCGTCGAGCGTCGCAATCGAAATCGATGTTTAGTTTTTCCTTTCAGTCATCGGAACTCGGGGAACTAGATTGCTTTCATAACTCCAACCTACTTCACGCCTGCATGAATATCAACATCAAAGAAAGATCAAGATCATTCGGTTCATATCATTCACATCCCAAATGAGTGGTCCGGAAGACCGCAAACACAATTCTGGAGGTGACATTAACTATTGTCAATTAAAATTAAGCGATATTATTTCACAACTCGAAAAAAAGTTTGCCATGTATGTTAATATTTGAGCGAAAATATCGGAAACTCAAGAATATTAACATACATGCTAAATATCCCGTTTTGAACGGTAATTATATTGTTAGTGACCATGTTAGCTTGAAAACGTGCCTATAGTAGATTATCTAATCAAATTAACATTAAATGCCTTGTCGGCACTAAAAGCGTCGATGTTCGCACAACATTGCTACTTTCCTGTAACGTACTTACTAAAAGATTAAGAACATCCTTGGTTTTTTTTTCGGTGAAATATCTAAATATCTTAGAAACCAGGGTATAAGATTTCGATACGATGTTACTGTATATTAATTAATTAATTACGTATATGACGACGATACTTCCAGCTAAGAAATTGTTACACTAGGTTTCGCCCCTATTATGAATGCATTAAAGTTCAAAACAGAACCACTTTCTTGGCTCTCTGTACAATAGTTTTTCGCACAAAACAGGTATTAGCGTCTTTGTGTAACGAATCGTGAAGGTACGACGATTAATCCTCTCGTTTAATTACCTCCCAAAATAAAGACATTTTTGTCAAATAATCCGCTTTTTTGCGAGATGAGGAAAGTCCTACTGTGTGTGGCTACTAGTAATTAGTTTTTGTAACTACATGGTAAGTTAATATTATATCGTAACAAGCTTAATAATAGGAAAGAATTTAATTTTTAACCTTTATTGTACTTGACTATACTATCATTCCATTTAAGAAAAAAAAAGCTTGACTCTGATATCGACGATAAAAAATTTTTTTAGATTAAAAAAAAAAGGTAATGAAACTTATATTAATAACAATAGATAAACAACTTAAACTAGACCTAAAATAAAACTAAAAAATAATACTAAATAAAATTAAAATAAATCTAAAAAAATTGGCCCCTTTGGCATGGAGCCAAGGATGCTGGCAGCATTTCCCCTCTGTATTGCGATGCTAATACGTTGTGCGAGAAAGCTGCCAGCTCTTCGGTCATTTTTAACTATGTGCTGAAAATATGTTAAAGATCATTCTGCAAGAAGTAAAAGTTGCATAACAGCCTTTTTTCTGTGTGTTATGTACCTATAGCTAATAGCTATATTTATTTTGTTGTGATTTTAGTCATAAATCATAAAGTACATTTTATGTCAATAAAATATTAGTAACTCATGTTACATTTTGGGACAAAGTTTAAGACTTGAGTTACCAACCAATTTATTGATCACAATGATCACAACCAAATGTACATACAAATACATAGAAGCTTTTAATAACAAGTGATTTAAATACATAAAAAACAACACAGTATCACGCGTTTAAAAAAAGTCATATATGTCCTTTTCTTCATGCCCATTAGAATTTGTTCTGAAGTTGACGCGTGAAATGAAATGAAATGAAATTTATTTGCTGAGAATGGGTTACAGTAGTTGTTATTTTACAATTTAGATGGACCTCCAAACTCTGCTTAATCTAGCATGCAAATGTTACCTATGTACCCTAATTCTGTCGATTTACATTATATATCAGACAAAATAGGGGTATTTTACTATTATAATGCATTTATTTATTTATTGTATTGAATTTAAAATAATCATTAACAGTATAAAAACACAATTCACTCAGCCATGAATACAGTTTCTTTTTAAATGTAATCAGAGGGAGATTTTTTATATCTCTTGGCAGCTTATTATAAATTTTTAAGCACATAAAGTATGGACTGCGAAGTGTTTTCCTCAAGCGGGTTTTAGGCACATGTAATAGTTTACACTGTGGAGATATCCCATCGTTATTATTGGAGATTACATTACAGTTTTTTTCGAAATAGTATACAAAACAACACAAAGATGGCCACTTTATATACATACATGGAAGGTAATGACAGCAAACTGTGGTGCTTAAAATTAGGTTTACAGGATTCACGTGGGCCTACTGAGAATATTGCCCGAATATTTTTTTTTTGTTTCACAAAAGCTTTCTGTAAATCAATTGAATTGCCCCAAATAACGAGGCCGTAACGGAGAGTGGACATTATACGAGGGCTGTTCCGAAAGTTTTTAGCTGTTCTCACTCTATTCATGCGATATATTTTTTATTTACACCATTATGTGGGTAATTTCAATACTTATGAGCTAAGATAAAATCGTTAGTAAGCTGCAAGTATTTTTTTCACATTTCTTTTACCAGAAGGCCTTTTGTATGGGCTTTTAAAAATTTGCGAAAATAGTACTATTTTTGATACCTAAAAATAGTTTTGGCAATGAAATCCCTAACAGCTGTAGTGGAATCTGCCCGGGATGACTTTCTAACTTAGTTTTGCTGATTTTAATGTAAAATCACTAAATGATGTTATTTAATTTAAGTTTTTTTTTGTGATGATCACCAGTCCCTAGTTTCGCGACCTAGACTCATATTCGACACACCCGCTCATTGTCGCTAACTTTCATGCAATCGAAACAGATTACGTGGGTAGAGACAGGAAAGATTCATAGTTTGCGGTGAATAAAAAATTTCGTTTAGTTGTGGTGACGTATTAATCAAAATTGGCCCGCAACACAAAATTGGTATTGTGACCCGTTCATCGCATATAAGATAGGGCTGTTGACACGTCGTACTTAAAACACAATAAAAAAAACCAAACGACTTTCATCAACAGTTTCACCCCAACACATATGTATCGAAATTACCCGCATAATGGTATCATTAAAACATATATGGCATGAATAGAGTGAGAGCAGCTAAAAACTTTCGGAACAGCCCTCGTATACCCATGGTACGCTACTAAGGCGGCTTCTTGAGATACTGTTTCACGTAATTTGCGTAGTGGATATATAAATTTATTTATTTTATTGCAAACATTATCGACATGAACATTAAAGTTGCAATACTCATCCAAGTGTATGCCTATAAATTTTGTACTCTTATCTATTTTAACAGGATCATCTCTGTAAGCAATAGAGTTCTACATCTTTTGCTCTATTTGTTCGAAACTGAATACACTTGGTTTTGCTTATATTAATTGAGAAGTTGTTACTTTCCAGCCATTGTACTGTGTAATCCAATGTTCTATTTATTTATTCTTCATAGCTTTGCGCGTTTGTGAATAGAATAATAATAGATGTATCATCTGCAAATAAAACTGATGAATATTTTATTGATCTAGGTAAATCATTTATATAAAACGAAAATAATAGTGTAAAATTAACAGACATACAGCAGTAGCAAGGGGCTTGCAATGGGTGGAGCGCGCCGCGTTAATAACCTAACGCTCGAAATCCCCGAAACTAGCTGTCAGTCGCGGGCCGACGCCGTCCGGTCCGCGCGTACGTGCCCGTCGTGATCCGCTGCCGCGCGCCGCCGACTTGATCGCGACGAACCGCGCTAACGTATTTTTTTGTGTAATTAAAAAAAAAACACGATGAAACCTATAACCGGCACCACATGTTCTGTATATGGTTGTTTAAATACCCGAAGGAACGTTGGTGTGTCTTTTTTTCAATTACCTACAAATTGTACTTATTTAGTATAACCTTGGTGTTTAAAATTATCAAGTTGTAAGTTACAATGTACAACAACAATACAAATGAATACGATACGAACCACCTGGTTACTTTGTTAGGTACATTTCCGCCGATTTACTTATTAAGTACCTAACTGTAATATTATTCAAAATGAAACACTCGTTATTCAATTTATTTTACTTGATTAGCTACATAATAGTTGTCCTATTTAGATAGTTGTCCATTATTGTGTTGTGGCCATAGCATTTGAAACGCGGACAAAGTGTAGGTACCTATACCTGAGAAACTTAAGAAGATGACCTGTTGTATGTGCTGTGTTGATTTGTATGTCCGACAAAACCTGTTGGTTGATGATGTGAAATGTTTTTTTTTTTGAGAGATGAAGGGGGAATGGTAATTTTTTGGGTCTTTTTTTAATTATTTTCTAAATAATTGTATTAAAATGACTAAAAATATATATTTGAGATGCACACAATGAGCTCTTCCATATGTAACACGATATTATGTATTTTGATGATTGTCCCCCGATATTATGTAGTTTGAAGGTACTTCCCCTACACGTAAAATGGGGATGCATTTTTTTTCTTGCAAAACCCACCGTGTTTGGTAACGTTACATGGTTCGTTAAAAAAATATGAGATTTATTAAATGACTTGCTGTTGCCCGCGACTTCGTCCGCGTTCTCGCTCCTATTGGTCGCAGGGTGATGTTATATAGCCTAAAGCCTTCCTCAATAAATGGACTATCCAACAGAAAAAGAATTTACAATTCTAACCAGTAGTTCCTAAGATTAGCGCGTTCAAACAAACAAACAAACTCTTCAGCTTTATAATAGTATAGATTACGCTATTCGTTTGCGTGATATCTATACTATAATATTATAAAGCTGAAGAGTTTGTTTGTTTGAACGCGCTAATCTCAGGAACTACTGGTTCGAATTGAAAAATTGTTTTTGTGTTAGATAGCCCATTTATCGAGGAAGGCTTTAGGCTATATAACATCACGCTGCGACCAATAGGAGACGCGGACGAAGTCGCGTGCAACAGCTAGTAATTTATAAAATGTCAATTTTTGTTAGAGTTAAGTGTCCCCCTCAAACAAACGCCCCCCCCAACCCTCTATATCTTCTCCACAAGCAAGAGAATATGTGGAAAAAACCGCTTCGGCCGCCGACGAAACCATGCTACGTAACCGATTACGTGAGAAGAATTGTTTTTCTTGCTACGAAACCAGTTACGTACAAAGAGGTTTTTTTCTTCCTACGAAACTAGTTCGAATTTAAATGAAACTCGATAGTGTAATGTGTGGCAAACAACCAAATACTTTTAACGCATAGCCAGCATGCGGTAGATATGAGAGGGCACGGGGAATTGGTAATGGCGAAACCGACTCAGATCGCGGATAGGTTAGAAGCTTCGCTCCCGCTTTCGTCTTCGAGGTTTTTTTTTATAAAAGAGCGGAATAACTTGTTTTTAAAACTTTTGTAAACCTATATGACGAAAAAATATTATACTTTGAACTTTATGAAATTTAATTCCGGTAACCGGTTACGTAGCATGGTTTCGTCGGCGGCCGAAGAGGAAAAAACATGGTAGTAGTATAGGTATACAATGAAAACTAAAAACTATCACTGGGCCATGAACGCTCTATTCATGTGAAGTAACATGTACTTCATTAATTTCGGTTCACTGTACTTAAGCGACATCTGGTGAGGTAGAACATGTTTTGCCTCATTGAAGTATTTTTGGCGTGACAACCCTAGGGCTACACGTGCCGCGCGTGAATGAATACAAGTTATGGGATGGACAGAGACGCAGAGAGTAGGCACGTTTCTTATGCCTAAACGCCGTTTTTGTTAGGAAGCGAAATTTCTGTACTTGTACTATTCCTTATTCTGTGCTTTCACGTCTTAGGGCTAAACGGAAAACACAGACTGCTTCTGTGACTGAGGTTCTTTACGCGGACGACGTTTGTCTTATGGCGGATAATTTGGAGGTCCTACAGAGCTATCTCGATTATCTAGACGATTCCTGTCGTAGATTTGGCCTTAATAATCAGCGTTTCGAAAACCCAGATTGTTAAGCAACCTGCAAGAGGGAAATCTGCGAACGATGCTGCTAAATATTTGTCTAAGGGGCAACGCATTGGAAGAAGTAGGAACGTTTCGTTACCTCGGAAGTCTTTTGCGGAGTGACAATCGTTTGGATACCGAGATTTCCGCACGGATCGCGAAAGCCGCTGCGGCCTTTGGTGGGCTGAATCAACGTGTTCGGAAGTCGCACGACTTCAGGCTTTCCACAAAACTCGCCGTCTATAGTGCAATTATTCTGCCTTTGTTGCTCTACGCCTCGGAGACATGGTGTCTTTACAAAGGGGACATCAAACGTCTTGACACCTTCCACTTAAGATGTCTCCGAGCAATTCTTCGGGTGAAGTGGCAGGATCGTGTTCCAAACTTGGAGGTTTTGCGTCGAACAGGCATGGTTGGCATGGAATGTCTCCTCATGAAGGGCCAACTGCGTTGGTGTGGACACCTCGTGCGTATGCCGTCATCAAGACTGCCGAAAGCTGTATTTTACTCCGAGCTGGCCTCAGGTAAACGCAAAGCCGGCGGGCAATACCTGCGGTACAGAGATGTCCTGAAACGTCATCTGTCTGCATCCGGCATATCCTGTGAGTCGTGGGAGGAGCTTGCTACTCGGAGGTCGGACTGGCGAACTGCTGTCAATACGGGTCTTAGTAATTTTGAACAAACCCGTCTCGAAGCTCTAGACGCCAAACGCCAGTTTCGTGAAACTCGATCCAAGCCCTCCAATCAATATACTTACAGCTCATGTGGAGAGCTATACTGCTTCACATGTTGTCGGAGTTTCAAAACCAAGTTTGGCTTTGCAAGTCACGCGCACGCACATGCATGTAAAGGCACATAATCTACATCTATATATATTTATATAAATTTGTCAGGTTGTCGCCGTCGACGGATATGTCTGGGAGGACATCATCATATAGCAGGAAGGGCCGAGTATGAGATTGAAAATTTTGGAGTCAGTGTTTTTTTGTTAAATATTTACTTGTTTTAAGAAAACAACTCCTTTTTCGTCTTCAACTCGTATAAAAATAATGCGATACTAGCGCCCACGGCCGCGGCTGGAACTAACAGCCTCATTGTTTTTTATGAACACCACTGACACTTCGCGAATTCATTTTTATTCCCCATCGCATCTCTTTATTAGGGGTGATAACACTTTAGAGCTCCACGGGGATTTCCGCGATTTTTGCGGAAAACACCTATTTGTCAGCTGTAACGGTTATTTTTCGAGAAATACCGTTTTAACGATCCTTTTTCAACCGACTTTAATGAGAGACAGGAGAGAATGAGACTTCATTTACGTAGCAAATAAAACCAGACTTATATTTTTCTGACGTGACGTGTGACAGAACGATATCGGTTTGATATACCGGTACGGTTAGATTCACATTTGACATTGCGACCGAGATGATATCATAAAAAAAATCTTGCTATAGGTATATTATTATTTAAATGATTTTGCTAAGCCTTGCAAAGCTGTATTTTAGAAATAATCTCACCGCGCCTTGACGAGTATTAATGTTATCGTCCGATTTCCTACAAATTTTTAATGTCATTATTAACATCAATGCTATCATCATCCTAGCAATTTTTGAGATTGTGATGTCCTAGAGGAGCCGGGGGTCCTTTCTGGCATCTAAATCTATAATCTAATCGTAGTGTCGCCTCAACTCAGGCGACGCACCTTGCCGGTCCGGGCAGCATGACGTCTCAATCGAGACGACGTGTCGTCTCAATTTAAGTGTTACGTCGCTTCAACTAAGATTTCGCTTAGGCACTAGTTTTAAGAAAGCGAATGCTATCTGATCTTTCAACCTAGAGAGATAACTAGACTTTTTTGAGATTATAACGGTTTCTTCCAATTGTTCATAAGAAGTTTTAAAGAAAATTAGAATATATAAAACTCCGTTAGTAAATAAAGAAGCCTAAGTATTTTTTAAGTTTTTCCAAGCCTAAACCTTTGACACTAAGTGAGTAAACTTTCGGGTACACGGAGGGGTAAAATAAATCAAGTTGGAAGAAAATGAAAACGAAAAACACGCGTGTGGATAACCCAATAAATCATTTTATTGAATGCCTGGGGCTACAGATGTACAGGATAAATATTGACGTCGAGAGCGTTGGTCAAGAGAGAATATTGAAGAGGAAATCTATTGCGTAGGGCGATTACGTAACATATTCGAGTTTCTGAAAGTTGATCTAAATGTCATAGTCTAAGAAAAGTTATGACAAGGTCTAAGATAGAATACGCTCACCCATAAGATGCCTGCACACGCTTACCTTTAAGATCTCGAGGTTTTATGGTTCCGAGAATACCGAAGCTGGAAGAGAATTCCAGATGTTGTATGTGTGCAAGCACTTTATTGTACACAATAACAAGATAAAGCATTAACATGTCACATAAGAATGAAGTAAAAAGGCGAACTTATCCCTATAAGGGATCTCTTCCAGCTAACCTCTACTACCATAGCACCCACCTCCACCACCACTCCACCTCTGGGCTATAAATTACTACTATATAAATGTGATACTGACAGCAAACTGGCAAATCTGGAGCAAACTGCAAAAAATCACAAATAGATTTTCGGAAAACCTTACGTTCTGCTACTAACAGGCCATCCTACTTAGAGTCCAGGGGTGTTATTCAAAAAACAGATTAGCCTCACCTCACACCTGAACTGAATAAAAAGGCAGGCCCTTAAGATAGGGTCACGGTCCCCACGGTGGCGGGGGAGGGGGGGGTTGGTGGTTCCACGGGTTCGGTGGTTATATATCCGAAGCAAAGTGGCGTGATCTTGTGTCGGAAGTCAAGACTAATTTTGGGTCGTCGTGCTAGCTCAGGTACTACAGCAAAGGGTCAGAGGGTATTCCACCCAGCTCAGAGGTCAGAGGGTATTCAGCCCAAATGGGAAAATACGTCCACCTTACAGAAGAACGCAGCCGTAATAACACTTAATCTGTACATTTATTCGTTACAATACAAAAATACAACACAAAAAAAGAGAAATAGTAAAAACAGTTTTGCACAAAATGATTTCATCTCAGCGGTGTGCTGGCGCGACTACCAGCGCTGATCTTCCGATGGAACCATTAAGTGATTTCCCAGCAGGTGATATATAAAAATAAAAGAAAAAAAACCAATGGGGTCCTTTTCTCGGTTATCATTATCACGCGATACACTCATCTTAAGATAAGTATCACGTGAATATTGATGAATATTGAAGAAAAAACCAACAATATACGACTTCAAGCTAACATCCACCACCACCATATCAGCCCTAGGACGTCCACTGCTGGACATAGGCCACCCCCAATTTCATGGGGGGTAAATGCCCCACGCGCCACGCTTGGCATGCGGGTTGGCGATCGCATGCTTGCTTTTTCCGCACAGTGCTACTACCACCGTCCGCACTCTCGCTCCAAACTCGAACACGATCACGACACACAGCACTAACAGTTGAAACCCATCTTGCCGGTTGAAACTCAAGAATATTAACATACATGGTAAATATCCTGTTTTGAACAGTAATTCTAAAAACCAACAATATTGGAAACCACGATAAGTTAGACATCCGAGAATTAATTGATGATTATTAATCGGGTTAAAGGGCCTCAATGGGGCCTTTACACGGGTATTTAGGTATGCGGTGTTGCTTCTGGTGGTGAGTAAGGTGGCCAGAGCTCCCGAATATGCGCTGTGTTGATTGGGAGGGACCCACATGACTAGCTATCAACGCTCGTACCATCGCCAACAGAATTAACTGACCATACGTGCACTTTATTGTCATTATAATAAGGGTCACGAATGGAATGAACTATCGCCTGCGGTATTTCCGGAACGATTCGACCTTCAAACCTTCAAGAAAAGAGCGTACTTCCATCTTAAAGGCCGGCAACGCACTTACAACTCCTTGGTGTTGCAAGTGTCCAAGGGCGGCGCTAATCGCTTACCATCAGGCGATTCGTCTGCTCGTTTGCCTCCTATGTCATAAAAAAAAAGTCAGTCAACTGTGTTGGCATTTGTACAACCAACTACCGCTCTGAATTTAATACAGAATGTTCAATTTACCATCCACATCGTGCTGTTGTTAACTTTACCCGTCCTACACGGCACGAATGTATACCCAAACGTAAATATACGTCTAATTCCTTTAACGACGGGACCCTTAGTAAATAAGTCACGTATACCGATGCCCGCCATATTGCGTTTATTTCAGTTTCATGAAAAACACCAACAGAAATCGTACCTTCTTCTCACGTCAGGGCCCCGATCGAATTATATCGGATGGACTCGAATCAGGGGTTCGTGTGGTCCAAGGTAACATTATTAATTATTTGTTTCATGGATAAACCTTTTAAAAATGTTCCATTAAGCTGTTTTGATATTAAGATAATGAAACATGACTTCAATGGTGATAAGGCTATTTTCCTATTATTTTTTCACACGGTAACGGCGTGGTGTGGTACAAGCATTCTTGCGGATAACCCTACAAAGCAAAGTTGACAACTGAGACGGACGAAATGTTATACGTTTCGTTAGTCAAGATGGCTTGATCGTTTTGTTATTATGAGTCTGAGTTATAGGTCGATTCACAAGAGCTGGCGCGGAAAATGTATGGAACTGTCATTAATTTCATAGATATTCCGCGCCAGCTCTTGTGAATTGACCTATACATAGTCAAACCGTTCCTCTTCGCTTTTTTGATTGGTTTGCCGACAAGTTTGTCTTGACTTACGACTAGCTCTTGGTAGGTTATATGGTCTTGTTTTACGTGACATTTTCGAGGATTTGGGCTGTCAAAGATGACCATATAACCTATCATGCTAGCTGGAGTGACAAGTTTATGACTAGGTCTGTCTGTATAATCGCTCTCCGCTTGTGCCTCACACCGAGTTCACCTGCATTAGCTGCCTTAGCAATAACTGACAAATGGCCTGGCATCCGTCACGCACCATATTGGACATGTTTCTTGCTAGCATATGACTACCGATATCTGTGTGTATGTATGCTCTCCGCTTCTAACTCGCAGTCACATTGCTAATGCAGTCACACAGCTGCATTAGCAATAACTGAAAAAACCGGCCAAGTGCGAGTCGGACTCGCGCACTGAGGGTTCCGTAAAAAATATTTTTATTATATGATGTAACTAAAAATTTACGGGTTTCGCATATTTTCCTTTATTTGTGTATAAGATATTGCTACTTGCCAAATTTCAAGATTCTGAGTTCACGGGAAGTACCCTGTACGTTTTGATTCCCTTACGAGTGTCGAAAATTTGCGAAATTTGCGGCATAAACGGCTGTATCTTTTGATTGCGTTGGCATAGAAGTTTGATTTTTTCACAGCTCTAAGTGACATTAGATCTGAGTATTTGATATAAATTCCAGCTTAATAACTCCACGCGTTCCTGAGAAAAAGGGTTTTGACAGACAGACAGACTGACGGCCGGATGGACAACAAAGTGATCCTATAAGGGTTCCGTTTTTTCCTTTCGAGATACGGAACCCTAAAAACGGACAAGAGTCCTTTACGCACCATATTTAAATTAAATTTCAATATTTCTTGCTCTCCGCGTGTACCTTACACCGAGTTCAGCCGCTTCAGCTCCCTTAGCGATAACTGATAAAGGGCCTGGCGTCCATCACGCACTATACATGCTTCACATGCTTTTTTTACTGGACATGCTTCTCATGGTCATGGTTCTTATGGCTAGGTCGTCTGTATAATCGCTCTTCGTTCGTGCCTTATACCCTATGTGCCCACATAGTTCCCTAGGCTAGGTAGGTGCCTTACTCTGTCTGTATAAACGCTCTCCGCTTGTCCCTCACACCGTATTTGCCCGCATCTCCGTTAACGATAACTGACAAAAAGGCTTGCTGTCCGTCACGCACTATATTGGACAAATTGGGTATGCTTCTGGCAAGCATATGAGTAGAGGGTCCAATCATCATCGTCGTCCACTGCTGGATATAGGCCTTCCCCAATTCGCGCCACTACACCCGGTCCTCAGCTTTCCGCATCCAACCGCTTCCCGCGGCTGTTCAGGTCGTCCCATGGGGCGAGTCTTTCACGGTCTCTTTTCCAGTGTGTCATTCTAACAACTTAGGTGATGATTCAATGTATATTTGGAATCTACCAAATACAATCAGAGCACAACAGACGTCAAATATGAAAGTCGAAGTCAAAAATTGCTTGCCAGCACTGAACTGAAATATGAGCATGTAATTCCAACTATGTGTAACCATTATGTGCTTTGAACTGAAAAGGGTCCTTAATAATTGACAGCTAAATGCGATAGATAGATATGTAGGTTAAGAAAATAACATAATACTTATACATCAAATATTAAATGTATTCACTTTGAATAGTCAGAATTTAGACGAGATCGTCGCACTTACGCACCGGTTGCTTCTTTTCGCAACAACTAAAACTTATAATTATCGCCTTGGTTGGACACATTTGATACGTCCGAAATGCTGAGTGACCTCAAAGACACCCTTTCCGACCGGCTCTATACAATCGTTCATCTAACTTTGAAAAAATCCTGTGTGTGCAACTGTGCATTTGATTACAGGAAATGAAGTCCCGTTTAATAATAATCATGAGTGATAAATTAATAGTATAGCTGAAACAAAAACCACGTTATTTTTTCACGACTTACATCCAAAACTCGTCTCAGAATTAGGGCCTAGCGTACACGAGGTAAACGTGGAAGTGGAACACTTCATCTGTTCCAGATGATGACGATTGTCTCAGCTTTATGCATCTCCTTTGTGGCACACTCGAGTAGAAAAGTGTTACAATCAAAATTTTAAATGTGTCATCCTCCTAGTTTTCCCGTCCTAAAGGTTACCTGGGCGTACTTTAGCACCCAATCCTAAGCATTGGCGAAGCCTCTAGTTTTACGAAACTGCCGTCTGAGATTCCCATTCAGAGAGGAAACTAGGCAAGTTTCATTGAAAATCCTGATGATACCCGCCAGGGTTAGAACCCACGACTCGATTTTTAAATAAATAAAGTAACTATTTATTTAGAAAATTATATTAAAATAGATTAATTACAAAAATAAAAATAATTACAATAACATTAAAACTAATTACAAAACTGAAATAAAAGTAAATTAAATCTAAAAATTACCCCCGCGGCATTGTGTCGAAGATACTGGCAGCATTTTCTCTCTGAATAGTCAAGCTAATTCTTTGGCCGAGGTAGCTGCTCTTCGGTCACCCGTGCAATAAGCCTCTCCGATAATTCTTAAATATTGAAATTCGCGTGACTTACTGCTCGATTTAAAAAGTTTTTTTTTATCGTATGGCCATAATTTCCAGCCGTGAGATCTTCGAGAAGACAGTACGGTTGCCAGTTTTTGTTGCACTTTTAGCACCACCCAGGGGTCACGTGTAGGGTAACGGTGGGTACTCCTTACGGACGTGGTGCAACTTCGACCCCCCGTTGTCAAGTGAGTAGGCAACTTGACTGTTAGAAGTTCTCAAGCCGCCCGAAGGCCTCTAATTTCGCTTAACGACTGCTGTCGAAGCCAGAAGCCGGGATCAACGGCTTAACGTACTTTCAAAGCACCGGAGCGCTCAGCTAGTCAAAGTGGTCACCCATCCAAGACCTGACCTGGGTCCACGTTGCTTAACCTCGCATACCGCATGCGGTACGCGGGCGCCGCTGGGCCACGAGCGCGCCTGTATTTTATAGTTAATCTGCGCCTGTATTTAGAGATGTGTACCGACTAGTCGCCGAATAGTTGGGAAAGCGGACTATCCGGCCACATTTATAGTTGGCGAATAGCTCATATGTATATGGGACAGCCCAAACTGCGCAAGTACCTCCTCCTTACATAAGCAGCATTTTTTTTAACTTTTTTCTTCGGGGTAATATCCATTATGGATACCGCTGCACCGCGGGGACATTGCGGATCTTATATCGGATTTGCACCAACTAAATACCCGCCGATCGTCCTCCTCAACTCATTTTGGAAGGTTCTGGGATCTCCATCGGAACGTACCAGTGCCGCCCTAGTCACACCTCTGTGGGTCCCACCATCTGTTTTCGTAGCGTAGACTATCGCAGCTCCCAACTGCGACCGTCTTGGACCCCAAGGACCCCTTATTAGTCGCCCTGTGCGACAAGCAGGGGATACCCCCCATATATGGCGATATAGGGGGGGTAGAGGGGATAGGGGGGGATATATTATGTATAAGCACCTATCAATGCCTCTGCCACGAGAAGAACCGGCGTATGAAACTCGGCGATGCGCTGTGTTGAGAGTAAAGAACCTGCATATGTCTCCAGTTTTCAACACAACTAATCCACTAGTCAATAAGGGTGCCATTACACCAGAGATGTGCCGTGTTAGCTACGATGCTATAGATGCATTTGAATCCACCAATCATATTCATAGGTCCACATAGCAGAGCACTGGTGGAAACGGGTTTTTGTAGCATACCTTTCACTTCCACGCAGCATAGTTGCATAGCACAACTCTAGCGGAAATGCACCCTAAGGGTCTCCCCAAACCTATCGACGCGTAATCGGCAATAGCTGATAGAAAAAAGCTTTATATCTACGCAATAAGAGCGTAAACGACGCCGACGCGTCGACCGGCGTCGGCCGAGCTGATCCGAGCCGAACCATGCCTTTTTAGCTCTGATTTCGTGGACATAAAGCTTTTCCTATCGGATTTTGCCGATTCCTCGTCGACAGATGTAGTGAGACCCTTAAGGATCCCGCTAGTCTCTAGCTAATAAGCGAAAGCTTGTGATTTCTGGAGGCACAAGCGTTGAAAAGCTACGGTGTCTGCTTACCATCAGGCTGACCGAAAGCTTCTGTTCCACCGTCGTTGTATAAAAAACAAAATATTTTCCTAACCGTTGTGTCCGCGCCTGTCCCACACGTGCTCGCCGCGCTATTCCGGGCACAATCCGACGCTTGAGTTCTTAAGCTTTTATATGTTAGCCTCCAGCGTTCGCGACACCACATTTACATTTCCACATGCAACTAACGCAAACACGCTTATGAAGTTTACTTTGAATTCGGAGATATTCAACTCGCTCTGCAATATCGCACTTTGTGTTCACGCAAAACGACGTCATTTTCTTTAATCATTCAGATGCAAGCACCATAATCCTACTCAGTCTTTTATTATTTGTTATTCATACATTCAGTAGTAATATGTACAGGGTGGGCCCTGTAACAGGAGCAAAAAAATTAACGGTGGACTATTTAGCGGGCCAGCAATTATTTCCAAGTGGTCTATCTCGATTAAAAAAAAAATTATTTTTTTTTCTTCAGAGGTGGCTTACGTGTATTTTTATTACTTTTCTGAAGTGACATTAAATAACAAAAACAATATATGTAATGTCGTCTAGTACCCATAGTACAAGCTTTGCTTAGTTTGGGACTAGGTCGATATGTGTAAGATTGTCCCCCAATATTATTATTATTATTATTAATGTTTATTCGAACACGCTACAACAACTACATACAACAGGTCCTTATCTTGAGTTTTTTACCTATAGCGTCGCGGCGCTCAACCGGCGGCGTGACATATGCTGAGTGGAAGCCATTTATGCTCCCATTTTTACTTTAGTCTCTAAGTTAGTTTAAGTTTACCAGTGTAATGGTTGGCAAAATAAATTTTCTTCTTCTTCTTCTACCGCCTCCTCACACCGAAAAGTCAGGAAACCGACTTGGTTTTTTTTATATGATTTGTAGCCTATGTCCTATTAAATTGATGTCTTAGTTAGGTAGGTACTATTATTTGAAATATTCATCATCATCATCATCATGTCAGCCGAAAGACGTCCACTGCTGGACATAGGCCTCCCCCAAAGACTTCCACAATGACCGGTCCTGCGCCAGCGGCATCCAGCGGACACCCGCGACCTTCACCAGGTCATCGGTCCACACTGTGGGGGGCCTGCCCACGCTACGCCTTCCAGTACGTGGTCGCCACTCAGGAACCTTTCCGCCCCAACGGCCATCGGTTCTACGTGCTATGTGCCCCGCCCACTGCCACTTAAGTTTAGCGATTCGGAGGGCTATATCGGTCACTTTGGTTCTGCTGCGGATGGCCTCATTCCTGATGCGATCACGCAGAGATACTCCTAACATAGCTCTCTCCATTGCTCTTTGGGTGACTTTGAGCCTTCTTATGAGGCCCATAGTAAGCGACCACGTTTCAGTACCATATGTCATCACTGGCAACACACACTGGTCAAAGACTTTCGTCTTGAGACACTGCGGAATATTGGACGACAAGATGTGCCGTAGCTTCCCGAACGCTGCCCAGCCGAGTCGGATTCGACGATTAACCTCTTTCTCGAAGTTGGACCTACCTAACTGGACAGTCTGTCCTAGGTATATGTAATCGTCTACAACTTCGAGCGTAAAGTGTCCGATTGTTACGGTAGTTGGTGCGACATGGGCATTTGACATGATCTTCGTCTTGTTCATGTTCATCCTTAGACCAACTCGCTCGGAGGCTTTACTGAGGTCATTGAGCATTGTACTTAAATCTTACATGGTCTCAGCCAAGACTATATCGGTACTATATCGTCAGCAAACGGAAGGTGAGTGAGGTACTCGCCATTTATGTTGATGCCTAGCCTTCTCCAGTCCAGAGTCTTGAAAACATCCTCCAGTGCAGCGGAGAACAGTTTAGGAGAAATAAGATCTCCTTGCCTGACTCCCCGCTCCAATGGGATTGGCTTCGAGCTCTGGTCCTGGAGTCGGACTGACATAGTGGCGTTCTCGTACAAACACTTCAGCACTTCGATATAGCGGTAGTCCACTTGGCACCGCTGGAGAGATTGTAGTACAGCCCAGGTTCCGATCGAATCAAAGGCTTTCTCGTAGTCCACGAACGCTAAACAGAGGGGCAGGTTATACTCCTCAGTCTTCTGTATAACCTGACGAAGCGTATGGATGTGGTCTACGGTGCTAAAGCCTCTTCGGAAACCGGCTTGTTCGGGAGGCTGGAAGTCATCTAGCCTGCGTGCGAGACGGTTCGTAATGACTCTTGAAAACAGCTTATAGACATGGCTCAGAAGTGAGATGGGTCGGTAGTTCTTCAGTAAGGAGATGTCACCCTTTTTGAAGAACAGGACCACAACACCTCTGTTCCATGCCTTTGGAGTTTTCCCTTCCAGTAAGACGGAATTGAACAACTTCTGAAGGGCCCTAAGGACCGGTTTTCCACCCGCCTTCAGGAGTTCAGCTGTAATTCCGTCTTCACCGGGTGCCTTATTGTTCTTAAGCTGTTTAAGAGCCATTCTAATCTCGTACAGTCTGATGTCCGGGATACCTTCGGTATAGTGCCGGGTTAATCTAGCTCTTCGGTCTTCCGCCAGACCAACTTCGGGTCTGCTAGTTGACGTGTATAGCTGTCCATAAAAGCGCTCTATCTCATTCAGAAGCTCAGGTTTGGACGAAACGATTCTACCATCTTCAGTTTTTAATCTGGCGAGCTGGCTATGCTCAATAGACAGATCTCTTGAAAAAACTTTAGAGCCCTTATTCTGCTCGATGGCCTCCTCAATACGATTTGTATTGAATTGGCGCAGATCGCGGGTAAGGGATTTGGAGATCTGTTTATTGAGCTGCCTGTATAATGTCGCATCGGCTGAAGACTGCAGAATCATCTCATTCCTTTCCTCGATGAGCCTCTGAGTGGAGATAGAGATCCTTTTGGCTCTGTGAGTTCGTTGGGCCTTAAAGAACTTAGACCCAATGCTATGGACAGCTTCCACAAACCCGTCGTTGAATTCGTCCACATCGCCGCCTAGACAATCGAAACCGTTTTGGAGTTCCAGCTGAAAGCTCTCGGGGTTTTGGATTTGGACTGCTGCTGGACGGAGCGTGGACTTTATCAGTCGAGAGCGTTCTAGCTTGACGCATATATTCAATGTGCCTCTTACCAGGCGATGATCACTTCCGGTTTTAACCGTACTGATCACAGAGACATAATTGAATATATGCCTCTTCGTCGACATGATGAAGTCAATCTCGTTTTTTGTTGCGCCGTCGGGACTCATCCAGGTCCACTTCCTGTGCTCGCGTTTTTTGAAGAAGGAGTTCATCATATAGAGTCCCTCCTTCTCCAAGAAACCAGCCAGTAATTGGCCCCGGTGGTTTCGACTTCCAACTCCAAATTGCCCCACTCTCAGCCCTTCACCATCTCTCTTGCCCAGTTTCGCGTTGAAATCCCCCATAACAACGGTGAAGTAGGTTTTGGAACTATGCATGACTTTTGATATATCCTCATACATAGCCTCCACCTCGTCGTCGGAGTGTGCCGAGGTCGGCGCGTACACCTGTATGACCGTCAACGAGTACCTCTTGGATACTCTGAGTATAAGGTACGCCACCCTGGCCGACACACTCTCGATCTTCACCACGTTGTTCACGAGGGATTTGTGGACGATAAACCCGACACCTCCTTGGGACTGTTGGTCGCCCTCCCGGAAATAGAGCAAATTGCCGGACTTGAGGGTTATCGTGTCCTCCCCCTCTCTTCGGACTTCAGATAACCCTACGATATCCCAACGCAACCTACTCAATCCTTCCTCCAGTTCCGCTATCTTTTCGTCGGTCCGCAGTGTTCTTGTGTTATATGTTGCCCGGGCCAGAAGTCGTCGGTGGTGGTAGCCGGATCTTAACCGGAGATTCTTCGCACCCCTGACCCCGCTAGAACCCTGGCCGCTACCAGAACCAGGAACCAGGATACCGGGGGTCGCCGGAACCTCGGGGCCGTGGCCTGTTTGTGTCTATCATTAAGGGGGTACTTGCCATAATCGCCACGCTTGGCATGCGGGTTGGCGATCGCAGTGTCTCCACCGCACTCCAGGGATGCTGCTGCCCATCCCCCGGTGGTCTTGGACGTAGTTTTAGGACATACCCGGGTCCAATTGAAATATTAAGAGGAATAAATATCGGCAAATACTTTCACGTTTATAATAGATAGGTTAGATAGAGACAGTCAGAACATTTTTAAACTGTATTTACAATCTCATTTAGGTTACATTTTTTCTGTTTTAGTAATTTCACGAAAGCTGGCATGTATCAAATAAATGATAGAAAAATATATTTATGGTTGTATGTAGAAATATAAATAAACTTGTTATGTTAGTTTGGCACTCATACAATTATAGATGTCCATTTCATTCACCAAAACTGTGCCAGCCTAGAATCTACCTATAATTATATACAAATACGGTAGCATAGTTCATCGGAATTTCCGTTCAAAAAATAGTTTTTCCGCCTGCAAAATACCATACGCCATTCAATTGTCAACTCAAAGCTAAAAAAAATACGTGGTATTCACGAAAGCCTCCAAATATAGCCCCATTCAAATGAACCGCGACCACTTTTGACAGTAATCTGACAGCCAAGCCTTCACAAATGCTTTAATGAAATGTTACTGTCACACGCAATCATAATTGAAGCAGGTATAACCTCAATGCGTAGGACTTGTTGGTATGTTTAAACCTCAGATATCAGAGTTAAACATCTGCTCATTTAAGTTGGACGATTTCTTTACATCTGATATATTCTCACGAATGCACGAATCAGTAAGTTTGAGAGAGACAGATAAGTGCTATCTGACAGGTCTTCATCTGTCAGTGTCTCCGCTTTCATAACTGTTAATTGTACTGAACTGACATTTGTAAGTGACGTTTTGGATTATATGGGATTTCACATTTTGGTGTGCTTTTAAATGGAGACAATCATTTACAATCGAAAATGATCATACTCTCTGTCCCGTCCTAACTCAATTTATAATTTGTTGACATATGTACCTACCTATATCTGTTTAGTTTTGACGATCATAATAATGACTTCATGTAAATTGACATACAAATGTAATTTATAATGTAATCTTATTATGAAATAAATGCGTCTATCTATCATCTTGGTTAACTATAAGGATTGAAAGAGACAACGATATGAAAAATCATCTTGCTTTACACTACGGATACTCGTATGCAGAAATCGAATATACATAATTATATTTAAACAAAATGACTCCAAAGATTGGGGCATCGGCAGAGAGTCGCCAGTCTGAAAGACTTCGAATCTTTTATATATAGGTTTGATTTTGGAGAGTGTGCCGTGGAGCTTCATGACCTTGTCCCCTTTCGTGTTTTCTTTATCCGAGTACTAGGCACCGTATAGGATTCCTCCCGCATGGAGTCGAATTCCCTCCGTGCCGCACCTCACAATCTTTTTTGATTCGTACTACTTCAATCTGCAATGGGGACACATTTCTCTTCTTCTAGAATCGATAGCGTTATTGATTCTGAGTCGGATGAGCCCAAAAAAGTCCATATTAAGCCATTGACAAAAAATGCAATGCAACGATTGCGCTTACATTACTAAAATATTGGGCAGATAATTTTTGTTTATTTATTTTCTCGAAGGCGAAATGAAAAGTATAGTGTATTAACCAGGGCTTGTAACCGGCTAATTTCTCCATACTAAATACCGGTTAGGAATTTCGCTCTTTCGTTTACTATTTCATGTTTAATCAGGCACTCTAATAATACGAAGTCATAACTTAAACACCTTACACAGACCTACATGAAAAGCATAAACTAATTCAAATTATTTGGCTATTTCGGGGTTTTTGAGATTAACCGGTTACAACCCGTGGTATTAACTCTGATCTAAAAGTCATATTACCGATCGAACAATTTTCTCTCACTGCGTGCCCAGTTATAAAATCTACTATTAATTCCTTTACACATCCAATTTAGGTCAAAGTTATGACATTTTTCGCCTTATTACTAAATGAATAACGCGTAAAACTGCATACAGAGTAGACTACGCCTACAAACACATCGGAAAGCCTGGCATTCACAAGTCACTCTGCTTGACAGTAACGCGACAGCCTTGACAGGGAGCCATTAATGAAACGCCTGTCTTATGTCGCCTGACCCTCGTTGCCCGTTGATTTGTTCAGTGACTTTGATTATGCACGATTAGTCACTGATTAACGGAGTGTAATTTGGGGTAATTTCAGCAACGTGTCAGGAGTCAGCTTGTGAGGAGTAAAATAATAATATTTTCAAATACAAAATGTTAATTGATTACAAAATTTATAAGCTCGGAAGTATTAGCGCAGTGGCGGTGGAAGGGTATGTGATGTGTTATACCAGGTGTACAATCCAAATGGGTCAGTATGGAGAAGTCGGAAACTATGAGAGATAGCGAGATCTGTTCTTAGGAACCATGACGTCGATTTTAGATTCAATAATAATTACATTCAAACTTTTTTATTAACTCTCATACATAACCAGGAATCGAACCTAGTCTTGTTTAAATAATTGAAAGAAAAACCCACCAATAAGATAATTATTTTATTTCAGTAAATGTTCAAAATGGTAGCCATTCTGTTGAATACAAAGATTAATTAAAAATATTGCCCAGGTTCGATTCCCGGTTATGTATGAGAGTTAATAAAAAAGTTTGAATGTAATTATTATTAAATCTAAAATCGACGTCATGGTTCCTAAGAACAGATCTCACTATCTCTCATAGTTTCCGACTTCACCATACTGACCCATTTGGATTGTACACCCGGTATATACAGACAAAACGGGTTCGATTCCCGATGTGCTCTGCTGGTGTGCCCGTTTATTATTTTCTTTGTGTGTTGATCTTTGTATATTGATACAAGATATAGATTTAAGATATGTTAATTGATTTTAAAACAAAGATCACTCTGTTATCTGTTAATGACAGAAATTATAGGGCGACTAATCCAGAAAAAAAACTGTATGTGAAAGGGTAACAGACACTAAGCGATCGTATAACGGTTCCGTTGGATTGGTTTTGGTCCGGAATACTTGAAATATAAAGCTGCAAGCTCGTAGTAGGTATGAGACAGCTACCATTAAAAATGACAGGGTACAAACAACAACTTACGAACCTATCCGCACTAGTATTTTAGCGCTGATGGAGGGTAAAAGGAAAAAAAAAACCTTCTCCCACCTCAACGCTACCTGACATAGAACCTGCCATTGGTACTGACCTCATTCTTTTCAGAGCATATATTTTTGCATGCATTGATTTTATATGGTTTTAAAATAGGGATGGGAGGAATCTTAAATCTCTTCGACGAAGACAAGATAATTAAGATCGGACTTCACTTATGGTAAGTTCGTTTGATCATTCAATTATCTTGTCTTGGTCTCTTAGATTTAAGATGGTAATATTTGACTAATGTAGATGTTTAGAGAGTTATAAATCAATTCTGCGAAATCATAAGAGATTGCAGAAACCATCTAAATACCCATGTTGTGCAAACTAACAGAACAGCACACCCTTTTCGAGCTCTGTTAATAAGAGAGACAGAACACTTGGCACGGCAGGTAGGTACTTGGTACCTCTCCAGTCTATATTTCAATGCATGTAAATTGATATTACAATGCTAGTTGCCATCACTAAATTGCATGACATCAGCTTAAGGTGAACAATTTCAGTTACTCTTCTAGACTTGAGATAATATTAAATTTTATTTAAATACAAGAATTGCATAACTCGAGGGTCTATTTGGATACATATATTGTATTGAAATCAGATTTATATGTATCTACTTTCTTTGAACGAGCATTTGTTGTATATATCTACTCGTATATTATGATTATATATATTTTTTTTAATTTTTATATCCGGTTTCTATTGGTGAGTTTCTGTAATTGGCTCCATACTTCTGTTTAAAATGTTAACATGTTTATAAAGCTGTTGAAACTCCTAAAATAAATAAATAACAAACGAGCAATTCAAATAAAAAAATGTTTATTTATTTATTTCGGGAGCTCGAAAATGACTATGGATGACATTTACAAATCAAGAGTTCGTGGGCGTGAAAAGTCGATCTAGCATCTTGGTCGCATTTTCGTGAAAACTCCTGTTCTCCAGAAAATCAAGAAAGACGCCGAGCAATGTTCGGTCGCCCAGTACTTGTTATGCACGCTTGCTTTCTTATATTGTAGTTCTTTCCTTTAAGTCACAAATACTGTGTATTAAGCGGTTGAGACTCTGGACTGGAGAAGGCTTGGCATCAACATAAAAGGCGAGTACATCACTCACCTTCGGTTTACTGACGATGTAGTCTTGGCTGAGACCAAGGAGAATTTAAGTATGAGATGCTCAATGACCTCTGTAAAGCCTCCGAGCGAGTTGGCTTATGAATGAACATGGATAACACTAAGATCATGTCAAATGCCCATATAGCGCCAACTCTCGTTGCAATCGGATAATTTATGCTCGAAGTTGTAGGCTATTATATATACCTAGGACAGACTGTCCAGTTAAGTAAGTCCAACTTCTAGAAAGAGGTTAATCGTCGAGTCTGACGCGGCTGGACAATGTTCGCGAAAGCTACGGCACATCTTGTCCAATATTCCGCAGTGTCTCGAGACAAGAGTCTTTGACCAGTGTGTGTTACCCACGTGTTACCATTGATGACATATGGCACTGAAACGTGGTCATTTACTTTGGGCCTCATAAGAAGGCTCAAAGTCACCCAAAGAAAGGGCTATGCTGGGAGTTTCTCTGCTTGAGTGAATCAGGAATGAGGCCATCCGCATTAGAACCAAAGTAATCGATATAGCCCTCCGAATCGCTGAACTTAAGTGGCAGTGGGCGGGACATATAGCACGTAGAACCGATGGCCGTAGGGGCGGAAAGGTTCTCAAGGATTGACCGCGTACCGAAAGGCGTAAAATGGGCAGGCCCCCCACAGGGTGGACTGATGACCTGGCAAGGGTCGCGAGTGTCCGCTAATAGCGGGTGGCGTGGCGCAGGTCCGGTCATTGTGGAAGTATTTGGGGGAGACCTATGTCCAGCAGTGGACGTCTTTCGGCTGACATGATGATGATGATGACTATTATTATGTACATAAATTAACATTTTACCCGGGCGAAGCCGGGGCGGGCAGCTAGCATATGTATGATTCCAAACCAAAACATTAAGCCAAATATACCCAGTTAGCTTCAACTGTATTTTTGACTCGAGCATTCCGTCGTCTCACTTTTCTTCATTTAGCATTACCTTTGACTTTGCTCCTTTGAAAGGATTTTTAAGCAGCTAGCTCATAGCTGCTTAGTTCCGTAAATTCATTAGAAATGTTCAAAATGTGAAATATTGTAGCTATGACTTTGATACAAGTTTTTTTTTTTTTTATTATACAGGCGCAAAAAAAACTGTACTGGCTTGGCTTTAACAGTATTTTAGCAAAAACTATTTGATTTGACAAGGCGAAAGAATAATGTTAATATTCATTATACATATGTGTTATTTACAGTGTTTTTATATGGAAACTGTCAAAATTTGACAAATGGCATTTGACAGTTTTTATATAAAAACGGGTGAGGTGTGAGGTGAAAGGTGATAAATGAGGACGAGTCGGATTGTGAATAAGAGGGCTATGTACCTATGTAGCATAGACTTGTGTCTATGCTATCAAAATTCATACAATTCTTGTCATCCTTTCGCCATCCTGTATACCTATATTCTCCTATTAATCTGACTAAGGGTCGGTTGCACCAACCAACGATTACAGACCGATCAACGTCAAATATGGCGTCGACAGCTGTCATCCCATAGAAACTTGTCAAACATTTCATACAATCAGATTTTAACGAACACCGCTTACGATCACAGACCGTAATCGTAATCGCTTGCGTAATCGTAAGCTGTGTTCGTTAAAATTTGAATGTATGGAAAATTTTACAAGTTTCAATGGAATGACAGCTGCCAGCGCCATATTTAACGTTGATCAGTCTGTGATCGTTAGTCGGTGCAACCCAGCCTTAAATGCACGTTTACATCGGCATGTTCTGTAAATCGCAAAGGCTGAGATGGGCGGGTCATCTTGAGAGAATGCCGGATTCAAGAGCCACGAAAATCATAACAAGGTGGACGCCGCAGCAAAAAAGACCGAAAGGTAGACCTAAGAAGCCTTGGTCCAATTGTGTGGACGAAGATCTGAGAAAAATAGGAAGTTTACGAACTGGAAAAAGGTCGCCAAGCATCATGACGACTGGAGGAAAATTGTAGAGGAGGCCCACAAAGGGTTGTAGCACCATCGGAAGTAAGTATGTATGTAAATGCACGTTTACATTAAGCCAACAACCAACCCGGTGGAAATACACCCTAACTTACTCGTGGACTAAGGGCCCCACAAATTACCAACTTTTAAACGATGGGGCTCAACTTTTACAGATTATGAAACTTGGATCGAATTGACTCAGCGATTCCGCGTGAGTTACAACTGCCTTAAAAGGTCTTTAAATAGCAAATGGCGGATAAAAGAGGATTGTTTAGATCTTCTGGAATAATCTTTGATAGCTAGCGATTAAAAGTGAAATGTAGTAGTAGTAGTAAAGCTCTTTATTGTACAAAAACACAACATATACAAAGATACAAAAGGAAAAGTAAAGTACAAAGGCGAACTTATCCCTAAATGTATAAGGATTTGAAAATGATAGGAACACGTATTTAAAACTGGTGTTGTATAATAGTTTGTGCAACTGTTAAATAATAGGAGGTATTAAAACATGAGCGTGGCTTCACCGCGGATGCCCGGAGGCCCTCCACGTCAGGTACGCCAGATGTTTTGGCGTGCCGTCCTCCTCGACCTTCACTTTGTGCAGCCCACCACCGCCAAGTTCGCAGGGGGTAGGGAGAGTGGCGCACTGAAATACCAACACGCCTCTCCCCCTGCGATCCAGCCTCGGCCACAGAAGATAGGGAGAACGGCGAACCGCAATACCGGCACTCCTCTTCTTCTGCGGCCCCACCTCAACGCATTCTCAGCTGGCTACCCAAGCCCGCTGGGAGGGCGCTCCTCGGGCCAGCCGGCAACCCAAACAGGCCGGCCCTGGGTGCCTCTTAGCTTCACCGTGGATGACCAGTCCATGGTTACTAAGCCCCCCGCCCCGACAAGGCAGGCACCCTCGAGGGGGGGGGGGGGGGGGGGGGCAGGTTCAAATCCTGCTCGGAGCACTATATTTTTAAATTTTTCCCTTTAATTTAGTTTAATATCGGTTTTTGTTTAATAGAAAACCCTCTGAACCGAAGTACCATTAACTAAACTTAAAAATATTTTATGCGGATCTAACACAATATTTATTTGCTTATCTTTATTACGGACGTTTCGGCATGAGTTTCACCGGTCATATTCGCGACACAGCCGACGTCTTAGCATTTCACTACCCCACAAAAGATTACAAAAATGTGAAGGTTAGACCCAAAAGAAAGTATTCTACTTATCCCTTATGCTATTAACTATCTCACAGACAACACTCACGGTATCCGCGCACAGATTCGAAGGTAACCACCACCATTCATTATTCTGTGTTCGTACAAATTATTTTGTTAGCCAAGATTGTTGCTCTTGGTCAAACAACTTTACAGTATCCTACAGGACTGTCTGTCTATTGAAGCGGCTGTGTTCCTTGCCCGGGTTGCGGTCGGCAGTGGCCATCTTAATTACAGTGCTAAATACTAGGCCAAATAGAGCCACGAAACCAGCGATTAAGTATGAGAAAGAAAGCCCTTATTTGTACTGTCCACAGAAAGAATATGTCTAGTCATTTTTTCCACAATGATTTTTTCTTTTCAAACTGTGTGTAAAGAAAATGAACTATTTATTACGTATCATTAAAGTCATTGGCAAAAAAAAGTGACTAGACATGATTTTTTCGTGGACCTTACATGGAGTCTGGTCTGTTCATGCTTGCAAGGGCATAGTAAATACTAGTGTTATTTTATTGTATTTAGATTGACGAGAGACATAATCCTGTTCTGGATTAGTTTTATTGTTATTGACGCTTAGAGACCTTATACACCTCTAACAATATTAAGTTTACTTATTTTAATTTTAGCGCTTAGAGATCATTTACATCTCTAAGGACTTTGAAATAATTGTTATTAATCGTATTTGGACGCTCAGAGACCATATACATCTCTGAGATATTAAATTAATTTTATGTACTTTTTGTTTATTCGGACAGATCGTATTCAATACGTCCTTAATAATTGTAAATTTATTTTCATTTAATTGTTAATCAGTATATTTTTTAATCATTATGATTAAGTAAGATTGTCAGTTTTTTTTAATTGTATAAATTCACGCTTTGACATGTAAAAGTGCCCTTGTGGCCTATTTGCAGAATAAATATTTGGTTTTGATTTCAGGAAACAAGTTTACCTACCCTCTTTTACAAATCAAGAAATATCTCAAGTTAGATGTCAAATCCGCTCAGTGCGATCAGTGCCATCTGGTTATGTTAGTATACTAATTCATGTATGTATACAGTAATGGTTATACAATAAATCTAATTTTATGGATTAATCCACGTATTACATCATTTAAATGAATAAATTAATAAATAATTTATTTTCATAAACACGGTTAATGCAAATAAATATCTCATCTTTGCTTATTTTGGGACTAGGTTGATTTGTGTAAGATAGTTTACAAATACATAAGACTCAATCAAACAGCCAATTGCTTACGTAACGTGCCAAACTTTCCCTAGGTAGATTTAACTAGTATGGAAATATTTGTAGCATTTTGTTCCTTGTGGTGAGTAAGGTCGCTAGACCAAGTCTCTAGCAGTCAACACACCACCATAGTTATTTGTTGCTAATGCCTATTGTAAATCTAAGCTAAGTTTTTATTTTGGCATTGTTCAATTACCGCGTCCATCACTACGTAGCACGAAAATGTAACGCTCAAGCTGAAAACCCCGTTAGCACACTCTGCCTGGTTCCGCCAGAATATCAGCGCCACGACAGCAATGTCACGGCGTGTTCGCGGCTATGTCGTCACAATTAATTAAATTGTTTTAACATTACTATAGTTTTAGTTTGTAAGATTTATCTAAGTATGTTAAGTCTTTTTCAATCGCAAGTATTGTATTATCAAGTCATATACGCAAATAAAGTTTTTATCTGTCTATCTACCATATCAGCCGAAGGACGTCCACTGCTGGATATAGGCCTCCCCCAACAGGTGTAAATGCCATAATCGCCACGCTTGGCATGCGCGTTGGCGATCACAGTATCTGCACCGCACTCTAGGGACGCTGCTGCCCACCCACGGTGGTCTCGGTTGTAGTTTTAAATACAACCGTTTATTCTTCATCACCACAGTTCTCTATCATACGATAATTTTATTTTATCTATTTTGGAAAATTAAACTTAATGCGAAAAATATATCGTCCATATGAAGTTGGGGAGGCCTATAGGCACTGTACGTCCTTCGGCTGACATGACAACGAGGATGATGATAATAAGTTGTCAAAAAAACTCTATTGTTAAATAAGTTTCCTCCCCGCTAGTTTTGTGGCCCCACACCGTAACAAACTTCCTTCTGTTTGTAGGCCGCTAACTCAATCGCGGTAACTAGCGGGACAGCCCCTCTAATCTGGCTCAGGAGGATTTTTGCGCCAACTCACAATCGGATTACTTTACGTTGACATTTAGATGTTACTTCATTATTTTCGTCATTAACACGCTAACAACTGCAAGCCAGGGATATTATGCCACGCAGGCATTACGGGACAAATTTGACCTAGACTCGATATTGACCTGGTTGATCGATATTGAGTTGGTACCTAGACCAAGGAAGTTTTTTACTTGGTCCTAACTCGAACTAGGATGAGCGCGCCTTTAACACCGTTATAGGCACTAGGCAATCACGGTGGTAATGGTTATTTTATGGTGTATGGTTTATGAGGAGTAAGTAGAGTCACGACGAAACACGCGAATCGGAGGTTGTAGAGCTTTGATTCGCCTTCGGCTCTGTTCGCTCCTATAAATATTTGTCAACAATCTTACACATATCGACCTAGCCCCTAGTAAGCTTGTACCGTGGGTTCTTGGGCGACGATATATACTGGGTGGGACAGAACGATGTACTTTCCTGTAAACAGGGAATAGCCTTGGTACTATACTTTTATGACAATACAATTTAGATATACAATTTATTTATTTATTTATAACAAACAACCGTTTACATGACATTACAGTAAACCCATTGTGCCATGAAACTTAAGCTTATAAAATATCTATGTATTTAGGCGACGAAACGGCGTGGCCCCGTCGTCTCCGGTGTAGGATTCGGTAGCTTGCCCCGGAACCGTCGAAACACGACACCCTTCGGCCAGAAGTCAGCACAAGCGATGGTCTCCTACAACGGCCGGCGGCACGCGCACCACAAATGAGCTGAAGTGCACGTAGTGACGCGATCGCAGCTGGAACAACCTCAGCGGGAAGTCGGTCACACACCACCACGTAAACACGTGGGTGTGGTTTTGCCACATAAACTAAGTTTTCTCAAACATGCGCCTAAATGTATGCATTAATGTCACGAAAAGAGGACATGAAGTTACTTGTTTATGGCTCCCTACATTACTTCTTGGCCGCCGGCCAAGAAGTAATGTATGAAGAATGTATGAAACTAACATTATTGGCCGCTGCTCGAACTTTTTAAATTTGCTTACTAAAATCAACTGATACAGGCAATATTATATACTTAGCCAACCGCCATGATTTTTTATATATATTTTATAATTTGTTATGTATATTGGTATTTTTTTTTAGGTTTTCCGGTTTTTTATCGTTCTTGTATTTTAATAGCATTTTTTGTTTATTGTTTTTTTTTCGAATTTTTCGAGTATTTATGTATTTTTTTTTAGTTTTTCCGTGTTATTTTGTAGCGTTTTTTTGTTTTTTGAAATATTTTTTGGTATTTTTTTTAGTTTTTACTGTTTTTTGGTATTGTTTTAGTTCTTCCGTGTTTTTTTTTAAATGGTGCTTGTATTTTGTAGCATTTTTCGTGTTTTTAGTTGTTTTTTTCGAATTTTTGTGAATTTTGGTATTTTTTTTAGTTTTACTTGTTATTTTGTAGCGTTTTTCGTGTTTTTTGATGTTTTTGGACTGTTTAAATGTTTTTTAGTATTTTTTTGTACTTTTTTTCAGTTTTTTTTTTGTTTTTTGGCTTTTTTATAAGATTTTTCGTATTTTTTTTGTACTTTTCGTCAAGTTATTGGTTTTTTCATGTTTTTTGGTATTTCTTTTAGTTTTTACGTGTTTTTTGGTATTTTTTAGTTCTTTCGAGTTTTTTTTTTAAATCGTGCTTGTATTTTGTAGCATTTTTCGTGTTTTTAGTTGGTTTTTACGAATTTTTTGTGAATTTTGGTATTTTTTTTCGTTTTTACACTTTGTTTTGTAGCGTTTTTCGTGTTTTTTGATGTTTTTAGACTGTTTAAAAGTCGTTACGTTTTTTTGTACTTTTGTCAGTTTTTTTTAGGTTTTTGGCTTTTTTATAAGATTTTTCGTACTTTTTTTGTACTTTTCGTCAAGTTTTTTGTTTTCTTTTCATGTTTTTTGGTATTTCTTTTAGTTTTTACTTGTTTTTTGGTATTTTTTAGTTCTTTCGTGTTTTTTAAATCGTGCTTGAATTTTGTAGCATTTTTCGTGTTTTTAGTAGTTGTTTTCGTTTTTTTTGTGAATTTTGGTATTATTTTTTATTTTTTTGGACTATTGAAAAGATTTTTGTTATTTTTTGTACTTTTCGTTTTTTTTTGATATTTTTTTTAGTTTTGTCGTGTTATTTTGTAGCGTTTTTTCATGTTTCTGGATTTTTAAAAGTTTTTTCGTGTTTTTATGTACTTTTCATCATTTTTTGTTTCTTCTTGTTTTTTTGGTATTTTTTGTAGCATTATTCGTGTTCTTATGCTTTTAATATTTAATTATTTTGATATTTTTATTTTTTGGATTTTTTTTGTAGCATTTTACGTGTTTTTATTTAATTTCCGTTATTTTTCGTGATGCTTAGCAATTTTTGGACGTTTTGTTGTTTTTAGATTTTTTACATTGTAGTTTTTTTATTGTTTTTTTTTTCTTACATGTTTGAGAAAAGTACTATACAATCCTCGGCCGGAACAGGGATTGGACTTACTTCACGGCCTCTGCAGTAATGTACTAATATTAATATTTGTAACCGTTTTCGAGCTATAGCTTTTTCAACATCAATTAAATAAACAGGTCTAGGTCAGTTCTAATTCACATTTAATGTACTATGACTCCGTAACTGACTCATCAAAGTGCTTGAAGTCAAGGGTATTCATGTGAGGAGCAGAACCCATCACTGTAATCTAAAATCCCATCAAAAACATAAATGTTAAAATGGTAGCCAAGTTCAATATGCGATGCGTTGTTGTCGTCTTCACCGACAAAAGATTTGAGATCTAAATGGGTGCCAAGTTCCTTAGATTCATTTGAATAGAACACGCACAAGGAGGCAAATTTTCTCCTCAAACTTAAGAGGTCGCAGTAGGTTTGGTTCTCCATACAAACGTATTTATGCTCTCATTTTAAAACGCCATGCTAGAATAACATGAAACTTTGTATACACAATGGGATCCAGCTTGTCTAGGGCGGAAATTAGTTTCCGTTGCTTGAAATTATAATGGCGAAAAAATACAGTGATTATTAAGGTTTTCATACAAGCCGTAAAAAACTCAAAAAGCGCTGTATTTTTTTTCTTTTTCAATTTCTAGCAACAGAAACTAATTTCCGACCTAGGTATTCCGGATCCCATTGTGTATACAAAGTTTCATGTTATTCTTGCATGGCGTTTTAAAATGAGAGCCTAAATACGTTTGTATGGAGAACCGATCGTACTGCGCCGTCTTAACGGTTCAATATCGCTCGAGAGTTTGGGATCGTCAAAAATTTGCACAGCTCATGTCTGAAGAGAGGCAAAAGGCCCAAGCTGGTATCCAGGTGCCCCCGCCCACAGGTGACAACTATACTCCATGTGTTGCACAATATTGAATTTTGAAGATTGGAGTAGAAGGAAAAAATGGTGTTAACCCCTCCGCCGAGGGGAGCGTCTACAGGTTTTCAAAAATGTAATAACTACAAGTTAGAAAAGTTGAAAACACATTTTCATTTCAAACTTGAGCTTGAGATATTGACTCAAAAACGGCTGAACAGATTTTCAAGAAACATAGCTAAGAACACACGGGATAAAATGATCTATGACACAAAACTTAAACTTATAATACCCCTCTTTTTGCGTCGGGCGTTAATAAGAAATAGTCACACAGACATATTCTCTTTAATCCTGCAAGTAGATCGCAATGGCACTTTTAAAAGTCAAAATCTACTAGAGTTTCTGAAAAAAGTTCACTGCCGAGAAAAAACCGGGAAGAAAACTCGGCAGTTAGTAATTTTCAAGTCGTTGCCAAATATTTAAATAGGTAGTATTAAGTAAGTAACATTACCTATTAACACAGAATGACGCACTATAGGATTACTGCTTCGAAAAACATTTGGCACCGACTTCAGAAAATGATAAAACTAAAAACTAAATTGTATATTTGTTAGGTAACAAAGCGCTTTGCATCATCTTTCATAATGCGCACTTCTAAGGTTTGGAATTCTCTGCCGGCGTTTGTATTTCCGATTTCATATAACCTAGATAGACCTTTTCAAAGACCTTTTTTTTTTAAATAAATATTGGGGGACAATGTCAAGTCAAGACAAGGACAAGTCTCTGTCCCGGATTTGATGTCTGGACCCGGGTATGTCCTTAAACTACGACCAAGACCACCGGGGAATGGGCAGCAGCATTCCTAGAGTGCGGTGGAGATACTGCGATCGCCAACCCGCATGCCAAGCGTGGCGATTATGGCATTTACCCCCCATGAATTTGGGGGAGGCCTATGTCCAGCAGTGGACGTCCTAGGGCTGATATGGTGGTGGATAGACCTTTTCAAACCACGAGTGAATAGGCATCTTCTGGGTGAGCTCGCTTCATAGTCGGCCTCATCTTTGCCCCCTGGCTAGATGCCGGCCGAGAACAATCCCATTTCTAATAATAAAAAAAAGGTAGTTAATTATTAAAAACGTATTTCGTCTTTATTAAATTAGTTTTTTTATTAAGGACTGGAGTATGTTGAGTACATTTCGTGTAATGGAATCGTAGGTATCATCTCATGATTAGATTGGAAATCTCAGATTATTAGTTTTTTTAAGGTGTGGCGTCACTACTGTCATCTGCCAAATCTGACATGTTCTGCAACGCGCTATCGAAGTTTCTAAAATCACTTGCATAAATATAACTTCCAACTAACTCTCAACGGACTTCGGTCCCAGAGAGATCTCTCTATTGTCGTCCACAGTGGTGACCCCGACAATGGACTAAAGTGCAACTCTGAAGATCCCTGACGCCGCCTCGCAACAAACTCTCTTCCTCTCTCTCTCTCCCTCTGAGTGTGCCACCTAGCTTGCTTTCTGTTCATGCCTGGTACACTCCGCTCCCAGCGACTCGACTTCTCTCCTCATCCGCTCGTCACCCTGGCTCTGAGCCTCGCTCGCCACGTTGACTCTGAGCACTCTCTATCTACGTCGTCGCTGGCTCCTCCGTCTGAAAGGGGGGCTGATGTGGCGTCACTACTGTCATCTGCCAAATCTGACATGTTCTGCAACGCGCTATCGAAGTTTCTAAAATCACTTGCATAAATATAACTTCCAACTAACTCTCAACGGACTTCGGTCCCAGAGAGATCTCTCTATTGTCGTTCACAGTGGTGACCCCGACAATGGACTAAAGTGCAACTCTGAAGATCCCTGACGCCGCCTCGCAACAAACTCTCTTCCTCTCTCTCCCTCTGAGTGTGCCACCTAGCTTGCTTTCTGTTCATGCCTGGTACACTCCGCTCCCAGCGACTCGACTTCTCTCCTCATCCGCTCGTCACCCTGGCTCTGAGCCTCGCTCGCCACGTTGACTCTGAGCACTCTCTATCTACGTCGTCGCTGGCTCCTCCGTCTGAAAGGGGGGCTGATGTGGCGTCACTACTGTCATCTGCCAAATCTGACATGTTCTGCAACGCGCTATCGAAGTTTCTAAAATCACTTGCATAAATATAACTTCCAACTAACTCTCAACGGACTTCGGTCCCAGAGAGATCTCTCTATTGTCGTCCACAGTGGTGACCCCGACAATGGACTAAAGTGCAACTCTGAAGATCCCTGACGCCGCCTCGCAACAAACTCTCTTCCTCTCTCTCCCTCTGAGTGTGCCACCTAGCTTGCTTTCTGTTCATGCCTGGTACACTCCGCTCCCAGCGACTCGACTTCTCTCCTCATCCGCTCGTCACCCTGGCTCTGAGCCTCGCTCGCCACGTTGACTCTGAGCACTCTCTATCTACGTCGTCGCTGGCTCCTCCGTCTGAAAGGGGGGCTGATGTGGCGTCACTACTGTCATCTGCCAAATCTGACATGTTCTGCAACGCGCTATCGAAGTTTCTAAAATCACTTGCATAAATATAACTTCCAACTAACTCTCAACGGACTTCGGTCCCAGAGAGATCTCTCTATTGTCGTCCACAAAGGGTTCTTTTTTATTTAAAATTATTTCAGTATCGTAGAAATATGATCAAGATAACCTCGTAGTCACCCCCTTGCAACCCTTTTATCCATCTCCTGAACGTAGGCCGTAATTATTGAAACGTTGTGACTGAATCGATGAAATCTAAGTTCCTCTATCGGATTTCATTTCAACGGGCTAACGGCTCCAAGTTTTTCATTAGCCTGGCCTTGGCTCTGCACCGCAATTGTCTGAGTACGTCGCTATACATAATTCATGCGCTGGAAGAGGGTACTGGTACACTCGGCGAAACGTATCGACTTAACGTGCTAGTTCCTGTTCTAGTGAAATGTTGAAGATTGAAAGAGATTTGTTTTATTCCAAGATGATTGGAAGGTGGCGCAGCGTAAGCTTGACAAGGTGGATTGATGACCTGGTAAAGGTCGCGGGAGTACGCTGGTTGCGGGTGGCGCAGGGCCAGTCATTGTGGCATTCTTTGGTGAGGCCTATGTCCAGCAGAAGACGTCCATAGGCTGATATGATGATGATAATAATAAATAATAATAATGTAAGATATAAAATTAATAAAGAGATAATAATAATAATAAATATTGGGGGACAATCTTGCACAAATCGACCTAGTCCCAAACTAAGCAAAGCTTGTACTGTGAGTACTAGACGACGATATACATAATTATATATAAGTAGATAAATACATACTTAAATACATAGAAATCATCAAAGACCCAGGACCAATATTCGTGCTAAATGCACAAATAATGCCCTGGCCGGGATTCGAACCCGGGACCTGTAGCTTCGGAGGCAGGGTCACTGCCAACTAGGCTAAACAGGCCGACTCAATGCCTCAATTTATTTAATTTAATTGTATGGCATTTATTTACAAACCGTGAGATCTTCGAGAAGACAAGTACGGTTGCCAGTTTTTGTTGCACTTTTAGCACCACCCAGGGGTCACGTGTAGGGTAACGGTGGGTACTCCCTACGGACGTGGTGCAACCTCGACCCCCCTTTGTCAAGTGAGTGGGTAACTTGACTGTTTGAAGTTCTCAAGCCGCCCGAAGGCCTCTAACTTGGCTTAACGACTGCTGTCGTAGACAGCAGCCGGGATCAACGGCTTAACGTGCCTTCCTAAGCACGAGAGCGCTCAGTTAGTAACCACTCAAAGCGGTCACCCATCCAAGAACTGTCCTGCGCCCACATTGCTTAACCTCGCATAACGCACGCGGTACGAGCGCAGCTGGGCCACGAGCGCTCTATAATGCCTCAATACTCGATAAATAAATAAATATTAGGGACATTTTTTTTTACACAAATCGAACTAGTCCCACAGTAAGCTCAACAAGGCTTGTGTTATGGGTACTAGACGACGATATATTTAATAGATATATACTTAAATACATAGAAAACATCCAAGTCTCAGGAACCAATGTCTCTGCTCACCACAGAAACAAATGCCCTTACCGGGAATTGAACCCGGGACCTCTAGCTTCGGAGGCAATGGCACTACCAACTAGGCTAAACAGGTCGATAGATTTAATAAATCTTTTTAAGCCTCCTTAATGTAAGGTGCGGTAACTAAGTAACCCTGCTAGTGGCCCGACACTACGCTGTTTTTTTTATACAAACTTTCACCACAAGTTTCTTAGTCTTATTGCGGCCGACTGTCCTCCCTATTTATAGCGCTCACCGTTAAACGAACTTCCTACTCAGTAAATCTGTTACGGCATTATTCTTTGAGCTGTAAATTACATTAAGCTTTCGGTGCGTCATAGAACTTTATGACATAAAATACAGAAATGTAACATCGTATGAAGAGTGAAGTCAATTTTTTTATATACCACGTCAAACAAGCGTACGGCCCGCCTGATGGTAAGCGGTCACCGCAGCTTGCAACTTCAGGAGTGTCACATGCGCGTTGCCGACTCTTTAAATATTTATACACTCCTTTCTTGAAGAACCCGATACTGTAGTCCCTCGGGAAAACCTCGGCAACTCATTCCGCAACCGGAGCGTCTGAGGGAGGAAATTCCTCTGAAACCGTACGGTACGCGACCATTTATATAGGTTCTAAGGTGTGAGGATGAATACCCTGCCGACGGCGAGCGGTGCGATGGTAGAAAGCGGCCGTGGGTATCATGTCGAACAGTTATTCGGAGCATAACCCATTATACAAGCGATAGAACACGCACAAGGAGGCAAAGTTTCTCCTTAAATTTAACAGTTCAATATCGCTCGTAAATCAATAAAGGGTCAGTAACGTGCTTGTGATTCTTTTGGAGTAGTTGTCCATAGGCTACGGTATCTGTTTACCATCAGGCAGGCCGTGAGCTTGTTTGCCACCGTTGTTGTATAAAAAAAAAACTTACTGGTTTTGGGCATTTTTATTTAAACTTGCAACCCCCACTTTAATTTAAGGTTTTGTTTTTTTTTTGTGAATTCTACTCAGAATCACGAGCTTTTACGATCCTGTTATGAACAATGTGCCCCCAATTTTTTATTTAAGTTCTTATGTATTTTTGTAGGTGCTTTATTATCTATTTCAGCTATGAAGTTTTTTTTTTTTTATGACATAGGTGGCAAACGAGCAGACGAATCGCCTGATGGTAAGCGATTAGCGCCGCCCATGGCCACTCGCAACACCAGAGGACATAAGAGAGAGAAGGAGGAGGATTCCGGTGACAGCTGTCAACCTAGTATAATTTATGTCAATTTATTTTTTTAGTAAGGGATGCCACATGTGTGGATACCCTTGCATCGTCCCATTTTTCAGCGACTTCCATCAGGGCTGGAGCTGCTGCTAACACAGCGGAAAACCTCAAGCGGCGCAAATACGAGTATACTGGCTGCATGTTTAAGCCGTTTGGGGTTGAAAGGCTTGGGCCGTGGGGGCATGAAGCACATATTTTTTTTAGGGAGCTCGCAAAGCGGCTCTTGGAGGCAACTGGTGACCAGAGGGCTGGCGATTATCTCGCCCAACGGATCTCCATTGCCATCCAGCGTGGCAATGCCGCCTGCCTTTTGGGCACCTTGCCACACGGGGCCTGCCAGACCTGGGCCCGTTTTTGTTATTGTAATTATTTAGTTTTATTTTATTTTAGTTTATAGTTAGTTTCCTTTATTCCTATTAAAAGTAAAAGTAGTTTATTCTTCAAATTAGGCATATTACATGCACCTATGAACGTCAATAAACTACCACCGGTTCGGAAAAATAAACCTCTGCCACGAGAAGAACCGGCGTAAGAAACTCGGCGAGGTGTCATTTTTTCAAAACAATATACATTGTATAGTTAAATATAAAATTACAGTCTCAATTACTACAAAAATAACAAGCTACAGTAGAAAACCTATTTTCGCGATAGATTAGATTAGCCGTGCAGGACACTATCACTGCCAAACATCCCTGTCCATGATGTAATCGTTTACCTTATAATATGCTTTTGAAATATGTGTTTGTTTTACTACAGATTTGAATTTAGAATTGCTAAGTTCAGTAATGTGTTTTGGAATTTTATTGTAGAATTTGATACAATTTCCCAAGAACGACTTTTTCGCCTTTACTAGTCTGACAATATTTCAATATTTTAATTATTGTTTTACAATAAATCGTACAAATACAAATGTACATTTCATTTATGTCATCATACGTCAAAAATGACATAAATTGTACTGCGTTGACAGCTGTCACCAGGATCTTCATAGCTGAAATAGATAGTAAAAAGTGTGATTATTTGACGAAAGATATTGAAAATAGGAGGCCACTAAGTAATGTATTTGGTTCGGATACATCAAACTAGCTGGATTCATCGATATGAGTTCTAAAATAAAAAGGCCGTTTATACTTTAAGAAAATTTAATGAAGTCGATAGTTTATAATAAAATCAAGCTCATAGTTAGGTTAAGGAACTACATTGGCCCGCATGCCATTGATACACTGTATAAATCATCCACAAAACCTCTTGAACCAAACTAAATAAGTACACGTACACTCAACCGCAGTTAATAGCTACAAAAATCACCCGCAGCCCATTCCACAAAAACCTCCAAATTTATGAAACGGACCACCGCAGGTGTCACATAAATCGTGCTAGGGTGACCACGGCGGCGTTAATTAGCGGACATAACTCCAGTTTCTGACACCGAGCGTGTCGCTTTCAATTTGTGGACACCCGAGTGTAGGATTTTAAATTTAGGCATGTTTTTACAACATGTAAGCATGTTCGTGATTGCAGCGATGTAATGAAATGATTTATAAAAAATATACATAGAGACGAACATAGTAAATCCTCCTTTTTTTACTCGGTAATAATGTTACGCGACTTGTGAATACGGATAGTTTTTGAAAATCTTTATTTCAGATAATAGAACATTGTGCATTAAGGTCGGTAAGAGAGGTATTACGGGCGAGCTATTATTTTCGTATGGCTTTAATCCTGTCTTACCATTTATGTTCATTTATTACATATTTACAACGAAAATACACGTTAAGAATTACAATTTTAACGCGTAAACTTTGGCTTTGTTGTTCCTGTCCATCCTAATTCTAGGCCTCGCTCTGCATTTTCTATCGCATGTATTACAGGGTTGTTCGGATTAATCCCTGCCGCTTCTTTCCGCCATCACCCAACGCGACAACATTTCCATCCTCACCACTTAGAATTAGATGGTTGGCAGTCCCCAACTGTGCGTTTTTACAGAAACTTCCTGCCTCGCACAGCTAAACTGTGGAATGAACTGTCGCCTGCGGTATTTCTGGACCGCTACGACCTTCAAACCTTCAGGAAAAGAGCGTACTCCCATCTTAAAGGCCGGCAACGCACTTACAATCCCTCTGGTGTTGCGAGTGTCCATGGGCGGCGCTAATCGTATACCATCAGGCGATTCGTCTGCTCTTTTGCCTCCTATTTCATTTAAAAAAATCTCACTGAAGCTGTGAAGCTTCCATATACCACATCACCACCACCACATCAGCCCTAGGACGTCCACTGCTGGACATAGGCCTCCCCCAATTTCATGGGGGGTAAATGCCATAATCGCCACGCTTGGCATGCGGGTTGGCGATCGCAGTATCTCCACCGCACTCTAGGAATGCTGCTGCCCATTCCCCGGTGGTTCCATATACAGCTAAGTATTTTATAAGCCATGGTATCGTTAGCAAAGGGTTGTAGTGTGTACCAGAAGGAAAAATAACTGGGAGAAAATTCATTAGTATACACAGTACCTTAGTTAGTCAGGTGTAAGTTTTAAAAGTACTTGATTTTCCCACGTTGGTGGCGCCGCTTTCTAGATGTTAGGAACACCTTTGTCGTCTCTCTAGTCACAACTAACTTGGATTAGGGATTGAAATATTAAGATGCTGAAGGCAGACGAGATCCATTGACTCTAATTAGACAAATTTATTGAAATAGGCGCGGACGCACGATATCGTCTCGGCAGTCATTTTTTAAGGAAGAGAGTGAATTAATAATCGAAAGATTCGAAAGTGACTGAATGTTTTTTTTTATTCTGCATGTAGGCCACAAGGGCACTTTCACAAGTCAACACATGAATTATACAATTAAATAAATTGACAATAATAATTATTATGTTTACAAATCAGAATTGCAGAACTAAAAAAAAATAGACAATAATAATAATGATTTCAAAACTATAGTGATTAACAAACTTACATGTTACAATGTAATTTTGATTAAGGACATGAGAATGAAGTAAAGAGTCAAAGTTCAATGCTTACTGTTACCTTCTCCCACTAATATAGTTCCTAAACAATTTGTCTAAAACGATATACTTTCAACAACAAGACCTAAATAAATAAATAAATAAATCCAAATGAACTAAGTAAATGAACCCTAAACCCTAGACCTAACTCAGACACAGTATCCTGTGTACAAGTAGTTAGCATTACAACCACCTCTGTGCTTAAGGTTCAGCCACAACAATTTCCTTCAGAGTAATTAACTTGGGCCTGTGTTAAGGGGAAGTTATTTTTGCCATTCATTCAATATTACTCCCATACCACCACCAATGCCATTTGGCAATAAGCCCGCCATTTGTACAATTACGTTTTGTGCAATAAAGTTTACCTCGTATGCCCTGTGTATTTATTTAATCGTATGGCATTTATTTACGAACCGTGAGATCTTCGAGAAGACAAGTACGGTTGCCAGTTTTTGTTGCGCTTTTAGCACCGGGTGGTGCTGTGGTGTGCAAGAACTGATCTGCGCCCGCATTGCTTAGCCTCGCATACCGCACGCGGTACGCGGGCGCCGCTGGGCCACGAGCGCTCTAATAGTGGTAGTGCTACCTGCCGGATCTACTATACGAAGTACAAACTTAGAGCAGGGAAACTAAGAGAGTAGAGCTTCCGACCCCGGCATGATTTTTTCGATTTTGTATAAATTCTTGTCATTTGTTTTAATCAGTATGTCTATGATTATGTTACAGATTTTTTTAGTCGAGTCAGTTTTTGGCATTTTGTTAATTTGAAAAATCACTGATAGATTTTTTTATTGATTTGTTTTGAATCAATTAGTTGATTTGAGGATTCGTAGGAGAGTAATTGCTATAGTCATATGCAGCATCCGGGATCAATGGCTTAACTTGCCTTCTAAAGTAGACTGCGTAGCAATATGAACGCGGGTCACTTCGCCCCCGTGCCGCACAAACTAGCGAAATCTAAACGATCAGCCTACGTTCTCGGTCCTCTAGTATATAGCCGTACCGGACTCTATCAGGGATGCACCTTCCTCACAAATATTTAAAAATAGACTTAATTAATTTTTAAGAGTATCCGAACGCACTCGGAACTAGACGTCAAAAACGAGTAGCGTATTTAAAATTGTAAAATTAAAGTAAATTATCCAAAATTGGTCTTGTATTGTTCGTTAAAGTGATCTAGAGTGAATAATTTAGCTGTGATAATGTTATCCGGGAATTAGATTAACGATAAAAGTCACAAATCGTCAAGTTAATATTTGACAGATTGTCACCGTTGAAATTTTGAAATGACTTAAAAGTATACCGAGTACTGTGCATTACAACGGATTTTCAAAGCAGGGGAGTATTGTTTTTTACATTATTATTACCTTAAGTTTTGTCTAAGTGAATAATTGATTACAATAATATAGGTACCTAACCTATTTGTTACTTTTGTAAGTACCTAGTATATTCTATGACTAGTCAAAAATAAATACTTTCAAAGTTAAACAAAGCAGAACTAGTCCAAATTAGTGCATAATATATTGTTTAGAGAGTATAAGTGTATTTTACTGCACTTAGTGTGCTTATAGTCCAGTTAAATTCAGGATATAGTCAATTTTAGTCAACATTATTAGTTGTTATAATTATTACTATAAGGTATTTTGCTTGTAAGAGTTATAAGCCCTTAGTATAAAGTTTTTAGACCCAGGTATTCACATTTTCAATATGTTTTCAGCCCAAATCACTAAACCAATTACACGCAGAGATGCTTTAATTAGCAAACTGCAAAAAACTCAAAAAGACCTCAAAGGGGCCATAGAGCTTAATGAAAAGCTCCTGCAGGAACGAGATGACAGTGAGGAGGAGGTCATGCGGGTTGTCAGGATGAACACAACCCTCAAAGCTCAGCTCGCTGAACAAGACCTGCAGTATGAAGACATGCTAAGCCAGCGGACAGCAAGCTTTGCGGCGTATTCGGGATCTGGAGCAGCAACTGGAAGAACTTCAGGCAAAGCAGACCACTATTTGCAAGTATTGCTCGGAGTTGGGTGAAAACAATTTAAGTATCTTTGCCGAATTTAGTACTTGTGAAGTAGACATGATGCATGATAGTATAGTAAGCGCCCCCATAATGTAAACAATAGATTTGACCAATTCTGTGTATGTAGAGAGTAATTTTGATCAAAGAGTCATAGTGAGAGGATCAAACAAAGTAAAAAAATATTTAAAATTGACTAGATTTATTAAAAAATCAAAAGTTTTATTGCAACGCCACAAGAAAATTTTCAAAGGAGTTTTGTCTAAGTACAGTCATGTGTCACTGAGCGACCAGCTTCATAACTGTCAGCAACAATTAGACCGGGCAGTAATAGAGTTGAAAAATCGCTCCGAAGAGGTTAAGATGCTGCAATCAAAATTAAAGGATATCACTAGCAAGCATGACATGTCAAGCAAAACTTTGCATGAATACATAGCGTTTATGAATAATGTTCTAGAACCGGGCAGCGGCATCCCACTACACTTCGAGTCGCCCCGGGTGCCGGGGCGCTGCCCTGGCCCGAGCCGCGACCACTCGCCCGCCGGCCGCGCGCCCGCCGCCCCCGCGCCCGCCTCCCCCGCGCTCAGACGCGCCGCCGCCAGCGCCGCCACCCCGCGCCGGGGGGCGCCCGCCCCGCCGCCGCCGTGCCGAGCCGAGCCGGCGCCGCCGCTGCCGGTCAGTGTAGACCCGCCGCCGAGCCGAGAAGAATCGCCGTTCCTGAGCATAGTCGAGTCGCCGCTGTCGCTGAGCCAAGCGGAGCCAGCATCGCCGCCGGTGCCTTTCTCCGCCCGCCCGCCCGCGGCCGCCGCGCCCGCCCGGCTGCGCCGCACCGTCGTGTACACAGACCGGGTGGGCGTCGGACTCGGGGCGCTGCTGGCGGGCCGCTTGATGCAGAAGGTGACCAACAACTGTCTCCCGGGAGCCTCCGTCGATCGTTTGGCCTCGTGCATCGCCGCTGACCACTTCGACTGCGACTCAACGCTGATAGTGTTTATCGGTGATAGTTTAGGCTGTACCGAGCGGGACATTATTAGGCTATCGGAGACCCTTACTGAAATAGACCAGCGAGGAGTAGGTAAAATCATAATCTGTGCGTTGCCTTTTTCGGATACTTTGTCAGCAAAGGAAAACAAAAAGTTATATTATTTAAATTCAATTTTGTATAGATTGACTCTATACAGCTGTAGGATTACATATTTCGACACTAACAAATTTGTTAAGAATTTCGTTTTGACTCAAAAGCGTCCATATCTACCGAGGAGGTACTTACGTGAGTGTGCTAAATTGTTAGCATATAATATTGTAGACCCCGTCGTGGCTATCACGACGTTTGATAATGTTAAGGCGGTTCCTGTGTTACGTTTTAGTAGCGCGGGCTCCGAAACGGCGTCGGTGCCGGCGAGCAATTTAAACTGACCGATAAGACAACGCGTGCTACCACCGGCCCCGAACCCGTTGATAGATGTTACACCAGTATTAATATGGTTCATCAAAATATACAGGGATTTTCTAGTAAGGAACTTGAAATTGATTTATTCATACAATGTTCAAATATTCATATTCTCTGTATAACGGAGCACTGGCTTAAAGATCATGAATTTATGTTTAACTTTAGCAATCATAGCATAGTAAGTTCATATTCTAGAAAGTCATGTAGGCGTGGAGGGTCCTTTATTATGGTAAAACATAATTTGAAATGTAAAGAACGTAAAGATATTGTTGACATGTCCGTCGAGCGTCACATAGAACTCTCTTGTGTAGAGTTAGACCAATTTATAATTATATGCGTATACAGGCCCCCATCGGCGGATTACAGTCTATTTGAGTCAGTGATGGAAGAAGTGCTAAGTAGTATTTTTAAGAGTACAAAATGCGTTATTGTTTGCGGTGATTTTAACGTTAACTTACTTGAGAAATCGCCCAAGAGTGTGAGTCTAGTGAATACCTTTAAATCTTTTAACTTAGTGAACTTGTTTTGTGAGCCTACTCGAATTACAGCCACCAGCGCGACGTGTATAGATAACATTTTCAGTAATAAGGATGCGATTAGTAAATTTATTATAAATACCTTAAGTTCTGACCACTGTGGACAACAGGTCTCCTTTAGCGGGAAAACCGACAACGCTCCACGACACACTATGTGCAGACCTATTTCTGAAAAGAGCTTAGATTTATTTAATCGTAATATTACGAAAAGATTACATTATCTTCCACTTACTGAGGAAAGCCCTGACCGTTTGTGTACTCGATTGTTTAATTGTATCAAAACGGAATTTGATGTCTGTTTTAATTTGAAGAAGATTCAAAGCAAGGTCAAAGCTAAATTTAGCGACTGGGCTACGCCAGACATTCACGAGAAGAGACGCCGACTCTATGACTTGTATGATTCGCGAACTACTGATAAAAGGCCGGAATTTCTAGAGTACGTCAAAAACTATTCAAAATCTTTTAAGATAATGTGTGTCGCTGCTAAAGCCAATTACTTGTCAAAAAAGATCCAGAACTCCAGTGACAAGATTAAAACTGTATGGCAAGTTATCAACAACGAAACTGGGAAACGTAAGATAAAAGATCCGCACTTCAGCCTACGAGTCGATGATACTCTAGTAAGTTCTGACCACGAAGTAGCAAATCATTTTGAGCGGTTCTTTACTAACGTACCCATCGAGACCACGAAGTCTTTGAAGTCATCACCAAATGTCGCTGAATCCTTATTGAAAGAAAATTTTACGGAATGTACAGAAATCTTTAGCTTCACTTACGTAACCCCTCATATTCTAATTAAAGCATTTAGATCATTAAACTTAAAGAAGACTGAAGATCTCTGGGGCCTTTCAGTGAAAGTATTACATTCCGTTGTAGAATCAATCGCACCTTTCTTAGCTGATATTTTCAATAAATGTATTGATACTGGAGTTTTTCCTAACCTAATGAAGCACAGTAAAATTATCCCGTTGTTTAAATCAGGAACCAAAACTGACCCTACCAACTTCAGACCAATCTCAATACTACCGGCATTAAGCAAAGTTTTTGAGAAACTTATTCTTAATCAGCTTGTGTCCCACTTTAATCGCAATAACCTGCTCAATAGCAATCAGTTCGGATTCACTAGAGGTCGTTCTACCACTGATGCCGGTGTGGTACTAATTAAACATATTTTTGATGCCTGGGAAGAGGCTCAAGATGCTATTGGGGTGTTTTGTGATCTGTCAAAGGCATTTGATTGCGTTAATCACGAGAATTTAATTAGAAAGTTAAGTCACTATGGGATCAAAAACGGTGCTCTTGACCTTGTTACATCGTATCTGTCGGAGAGAACACAACGGGTAGTGATCAACGGGACTCAATCAGCAGGGACAACGGTTGCTCTTGGAGTTCCTCAAGGATCAATTCTGGGACCATTTCTGTTTCTTGTTTATATCAATGATTTACCAAACCTTGTGAAAGATAAACATGATATAGTGCTATTCGCAGATGATACGTCGCTCATCTTCAAAGTGGGCCGCAAAGAGAAAAACTTTGACGGTATTAATGAGACACTAAGTACTGTTGTGAACTGGTTTACAGCAAATAATCTACTCTTAAATTCCAAGAAAACAAAGTGCATCAAATTCACTCTGCCTAATGTCAAGGAGGCAAACAATTCCAAGATCAAATTGAAGTCTGATGAGCTGGAATTTGAAGAGAGAACAGTGTTTTTAGGAGTCACCTTAGATTAAAAACTGCAATGGCACGCGCATATTGCCACTCTGGCTGGCAAACTTAGTTCTGCGGCCTATGCAGTAAGACGTATTAGACAGTTGACTAACGTTGAGACGGCCAGGCTGGTGTATTATAGTTACTTTCATAGTGTTATGTCCTATGGAATCCTTTTGTGGGGAAAAGCGGCAGACATCCAGACCATCTTCGTGCTACAGAAACGAGCTGTACGCTCCATTTACGAACTAAAGGCCAGGGAATCCCTCAGAGAAAAATTTAAGGAGGCAAATATTCTTACTGTAGCATCTCAATATATTCTTGAAAATATTATGTATGTTCGGAAAAATCTTCATGAGTTCAAACTTAACAGTGATATCCACGACTACAACACTAGAAGTAAACACAAGATTGCAGTGAAAGCCAGTCGTCTCCGGAAGGTTAGCACGTCGTTCGTGGGGAACTGTATACGATTTTATAATAAAATACCCACCGAAATAGTTAATCTGCCACTGAGTAAATTTAAGTCTCATATTAAACGTTATTTGCTAAGCCAGGCCTATTATGCTGTCAACGATTTCTTAAATGATAAAAATGCTTTTAAGCCAGTTTTAGTATAATCTTGTTAGTTAAAATATATATACCTATGCTTCACTTAGCCTACTTCCTTGTACAGCTCTTTCGTTGCGTTTTATGAAACATGATGCTGTTTCTTGCCGAACAGTTGTTTTAATCTTTTATATTATTTATTAATGTCCGGCAGCCTGAATATGTCATGCTCGCTTAAAAGGCTTTGCTTACGGTGGCGTCGTTGATCGGGTCGCCACCTTCCCTAACAAATGGTCGAGGGAGGCGATGGCTGAGATACGCGTCATACTCGTGATCGGGTGCTGTTTGTGGAGTCCGGTCTGTTCATGCTTGCAAGGGCATGATTAATACCTTAATACTAGTGTTATTTTATTGGAGATTGACGAGAGACATCATCCTGTTTTGGATTAATTTTATTGTTATTGACGCTTAGAGACCTTATACATCTCTGAGAATATTAAATTACTTAACTGCTATTTTCATTTACTACTTATTTTAATTTAGACGCTTAGAGACCATGTACATCTCTAAGGACTTAAGAATAATGGACGCTCAGAGACCATATACATCTCTGACATATTAAATTTAATGTATATACTTTTGTGTATTCGGACAGAAACCGTATATATAGGTCACTAAAAATTTTTTTTTTTAATATATTGTATTATAATTTAATTTTAATTGAATATTGTGAGTTTGTTAATCACTATAGTTTTAAAATCATTATTATTATTGTCTACTTTTTTTTAGTTCTGCAATTCTGTTTTGAAAACATTATAATTATCATTGTCAATTTATTTAATTGTATAATTCATGTGTTGACTTGTAAAAGTGCCCTTGTGGCCTATTTGCAGAATAAAATTTTTGATTTTGATTTGATTTTGATTTAAGAAAAAAAAACCGACTTCAATGGGGGAGGCCGGTAAAAGATTATTCTACTTAGATGGTGCACTCTTAGATAGATATGCAATAAAATAAAAATGGCTATAATGTATGTTTATAATGGAAGAAGACTAAGTACCCTCAATTCTTCATGGAATCATGAAAAAACCTTGCTTGCTTGACAAACAAAACGAAGAGAACAAATCGCCAAACGTGAACTACGCGTCGTTGAAGAGTTCCGTTCTGATCATCATCAGCAGTTCCACTTCACCAAAAGTCACTTTTATGAATGAAAATGCTTGATTGATTAGTTCATGAAAATACAAAAACCACTATTTGTGTGCCTTTCACATTTGAGGAGTTCCCTCGATTCCTAATGGATCCCATCATCAGAACTCGAGCATGACAAAAATCAATCGTGAAAATAGAACTTGCTTAACAAACACCGCTAGAAGGACAAATCGCCAAACGTGAACTTTTCGTCGTTGAAGAGTTCTGTTCTGATCATCATCAGCAGTTCCACTTCATCAAATGTCACATTTTTGTATGATAATGCTCGATTTGTTGATAAAAACACAAAAATCACTATATGTTTGCCTTTAAGATTTGAGGAGTTCCCTCAATTCCTCATGGATCCCATCATCAAAAATCGAGTATGACAAAAATTAATCGTGAAAATAGAACTTGCTTAACAAACGCAGCTAGGGGGACAAATCGCCAAACGTGAACTTTTCGTCGTTGAAGAGTTCTGTTCTGATCATCATCAGCAGTTCCACTTCATCAAATGTCACATTTTTGTATGAAAATGCTCGATTTGTTGATAAAAACACAAAAATCACTATATGTTTGCCTTTAAGATTTGAGGATTTCCCTCAATTCCTCATGGATCCCATCATCAGAAATCAAGCATGACAAAAATTAATCGTGAAAATAGAACTTGCTTAACAAACACAGCTAGGAGGACAAATTACCAAACGTGAACTTTTTGTTGTTGAAGAGTTCTGTTCTGATCATCATCAGCAGTTCCACTTCATCCAATGTCACATTTTTGGATGAAAATGCTTGACTTGTTGATAAAAACACAAAAATTACTATATGTTTGCCTTGAAGATTTGAGGAGTTCCCTCAATTTCTCATGGATCCCATCATCAGAACTGCGTTTTGACAAAAACGGGACCAACTTGGATACGAGGGTGGTTAGATAAGTAACTTGTTTCGGATACCGATAGATGGCGTTAGTGTAATCTATGTAACTATTCACAAAGATTATTTAATCAAGATAATTTATCTGTGGCCAAATGTCATTTTTGGCGGGAATTTTAGATTTGACAGTAGTTTAAACAAAAGTGATCGGAGTAGCGCGGCAAAATGGAGAAAATAGGAATTCGTGGTGTAATTCAGTTCTTTTTTTTGGAAGGTAAAACTGCAAAAGAAATCCATGAAAGGATTTTACCTACATTGGGTAGCTCGTGTCCTTCCTATGAGACAGTTCGACTTTGGGTGAATGAGTTCAAGCGAGGCAGGACAAGCATTGATGATGCACCTCGTCCTGGAGCCCCAAAAACGGCGGTTGTACCCGAAATAGTCGATAAAATCCATGATTTGGTTTTAACCGACAGAAGATTGAAGGTACGCGAATTAGCTGAAGCCACAAACATCTCTTCTGAGCGGGTGCATTTTATTTTGCACAACGAACTGCACATGAAAAAGCTGTGTGCAAGGTGGGTGCCGCGGCTGCTCACTCCAGAACAAATGCGTGTTCGTATGCGAACATCTGCGGATAATCTCCAGGTCTTTGAAAGAAATCCAACAGACTTTATTCGCCGTTTTGTGACAATGGATGAAACCTGGATTCATCACTATATTCCGGAGACGAAACAACAGTCCAGACAATGGGTTGGTCGTGGTGAGCCAACTCCAAAGAAAGCCAAGGTCATTCCATCAGCTGGAAAAGTGATGGCATCCGTTTTTTGGGATGCAAAGGGGATTCTCTTAATTGATTACCTTGCGAAGGGAAAAACCATTACTGGGGCATACTATGCATCACTGTTGGACCAATTGCATGCGGCGATAGCCGAGAAACGGCCAGGTTTGGCAAGAAAGAAAGTAATGTTTCACCATGACAACGCACCGGTGCATTCAAGTCGTGTCGCTGCACAAAAATTGTCGGAATTACGGTTTGAACTCCTTCCTCACCCCGCTTATTCCCCGGATTTGGCCCCGTCGGACTATCACCTATTCCCCAAACTCAAAATCTTTTTATCGGGGAAAAAGTTTAACTCCAACGAAGATGTGATACAGGAGGTAAACGCGTATTTCGAGGACCTCGAAAAAACGCATTTTCGTGAAGGCATCGAGAAGTTGCAGAAACGTTGGGGCAAGTGCGTCGAGCTTCGAGGGGACTATATAAATATATACAATCGCTCAAAATTTTTTTTTTCATATCAAACCAAGTTACTTCTCAAACCACCCTCGTATATATACTTACAATCAAAAAAAGAATTTTCCAAATCGGATAAGAAATGACGGAGTTATAGACTAACAAACATAAAAAAAAAACAAAAAAAAAAAAAAAACATACAACCGAATTGATAACCTCCTCTTTTGAATTTTTGTAGTCGGTTAAAAATGGCTGTTACAGTCACTGTTTTATGATATAAGTGAATTAATTATTCAATAATAAATTATAAATAATGTTATCATAAAATAAATATAAATACCTAATGAATGTAATTCAATGATCTGTAACGATGTTACTAATAAAATTTAACTTTACTTTACATTACATTACTTTACTTAGTACGGGAGAGCTCAATTAGTAACTACTCAAAGCGGGCACCTACCATATTAGTATTATGAAAAATTACACGTCAATCTTCCCCTTATCAGTCTTAATTGTGAGGCCCGCACCCACCCTCGCAATCACTTACACATGTTAATGTAACATTTACACATGTGTGCTAGATATTTAATAGGTAGTGTGTTTGTAAAATTAAATAAGTTAATCTTTATGCATTATTACTACCAAGTCTGACTACAGTTCTGGAGGGAAATTCGCGTATGGAGATTTACTTTTCGGGAGTGTTGAGTAGGAGTAAGTATAGAATAGAATAGAAATCATTTGTTGTTTACCATGTACAATTAGGTCTTAAATTAAGTATGTGAGTAACAATGGCAACTCATTTCGGGCATACAATGATAAAGTTACTTAAATACTACTTCAGGTTAGGAACTAAGAAGTTATATGTAGGGTTTTATTCGTATTTCCTCTTATGAAATTTTAGATGAGGAATATACCATTATTTAATTTTGGCTGCGTCGTTTCATTGACCGCATTGAATTGTACAATTAAATTTAAATTTTTGTACAGGTCGAATTTCTCAACCGATTTTCGTGAAATTTTGTCTTTGTTTATTTTATATTTTTTTTGTCGTGTCAGTTTTTGGATATTTTAATACTTGAAAGAAAAGTTTTATTTCGTGAATGATAAAGTTACTTAAATACTACTTCAGGTTAGGAACTAAGAAGTTATATGTAGGGTTTTATTCGTATTTCCTCTTATGAAATTTTAGATGAGGAATATACCATTATTTAATTTTGGCTGCGTCGTTTCATTGACCGCATTGAATTGTACAATTAAATTTAAATTTTTTGTACAGGTCGAATTTCTCAACCGATTTTCGTGAAATTTTGTCTTTGTTTATTTTATATTTTTTTTGTCGTGTCAGTTTTTGGATATTTTAATACTTGAAAGAAAAGTTTTATTTCGTGAGGTCTACTACATACAGCTCACAGAGACGGTCGGAAATATTCTTTATAGCTTACCAAAAAATAAGAAGTACATGAATAAGACAAAATTAAATAGAAGCAAAGGTAGACAGACAGTCGTCTTATCGCTAAAAAGCGATCTCTGCCAACAATCTACAGTTGATTTTGGGGTCGTGGGTCAAGAAACAGTTTTCCGACTTGTTATCTATTAGTCATTTAAAAAAAATAGTGACACGAAACAAACGCATAATTTCCTTTTTAATTTATTTCGATGACAAAAATACAAAATCACAAAAAAAACATGGTTACCCTACTCTCTTTGACATACAGTATGGAGAGTTGACAGTGACCAAGTTGTATAAAAAATATTATTTCTCACTAAAATTTGAAAAAAAGTGTGTCATGTGAGTTATAAACCTTCATACGAACTTTGAATTCTTGACCATGTACAGTTATTCCGAATCATGACCCCAAAATCGCCGTGTATATAACAATCGGTCACAATCCATATTTTGAACAGCCAACAGCAATCCAGCATTAAGCGGCCGATTAACCTGCAACTTCTCGTTTTATTCTCGAAGTTGCCGAGCGATTACAACTTCACCTAACGACTATTTCCCCTTTTTCGGGACTCTAAATGTATTGGACGTAGGCTATTGACTTGAATAGGTTGGCGATATAACTAAGGCTATTCGGGTTCATTTTGCCTTTTTACCCAACTTCGGCAAAGCCCAAAAGGAGGGTTATGTGTTTGACCTGTGTGTGTTGTATCAGTTGTATGTATGTCCGTTCCTATGTCCGTTCGTAACTACTCAACGGCTCAATCAATTTTGATAAATGATACACAGATGAAAAAAAGACTCTGTATAAATTTCAATTTGCATGACTTCAAAGCCTAAATCTGTATGGCTCTATAACAAATCATGTATCACCACTTGTATAGATACAACTTCGTTTACGCGGAACTCATTTATATCGTCATCGTTTAAGGATTCGCAATACGCATGTGACACCCCTGGAGTTGCAGGCGTCCATAGGCTGCTGTGACTTACCATCAGGTGGGCGGTAAGCTTGTTTGCCACTAACGTGGTGTTAAAAAAAACTCCATACAGACTTCCGTCCCCCATTTAACCCACTTTCCACGATAAAAACAATACTGTATCCTCCTTCGGCATACAAGAAACTATCTCTAGAATGCCAAATTTCATCTTAATCGGTATAAGCGTGAAGAGATGATAGACAGCGTAACTTTCGCATTTATAACATTATTTTTTAAGCCACCGTCATTTTGTTAAAAAATGGTAAGTAAATTCTTCCCCAGTTCCACTTTCAGAGCACCTTCAGATGCTTAACTTACAAATACAAAGAGTAGGCGAGTTCAGAACAATATTTCCACAAAAAATTGAAGAGAAATTGTTTGGCCCTAGAGAGCGGGTTGTTATTTTGCCCTAAAAGTGTTATCATAACAACTGAGCGAGCTACTTTGTTTTCCACGTTAAAATTACACCATTTTTCCAGCAAACTTCAGTTGCTGTGGAGATAAAAAAACTCAGTACACGCTCGTACAAAATACAAAACGCTCGTCAAGTGGAAAAAGATGTAACGATAATTCCTCTCTTAAACATGTACAGTCTACAACGAGACTTTTTCCCCTCACTAGCTCGGAAAGCCGTCTTTTATCCTTTGAAACAAGCGGGTAAAAACGCATTTTATCCACAAGTGGGGAAAGTAATTTGACCTTGGAGCGTGTTTGAGTAGCTTTTGACAGATAACAAAACGTAAAACGCTCATATTCGTGCGTTCACAATTATACTCAAAGTCATTATAAAAAAATGTTACTTATAGAATTTTAAGGTTTACGACTTAAATCATTAAATAAAGCTAAATTTGGTATTTTTTATTAAATTCTCAAACCATTTATTTAATGATAATTGATATCAAACGAACCATTAATATGAGCGTTTTACGTTTTGTTATCTGTCAAAAGCTACTTAAACACGCTCCAAGGTCAAATTACTTTCCCCACTTGTGGATAAAATGCGTTTTTACCCGCTTGTTTCAAAGGATAAATGACGGCTTTCCGAGCTAGTGAGGGGAAAATAAATAAAATAGTAGAGGACATAGTATTTTTACACAAATAGAACTAGACCCTTAGTAAGCTTGATAAGGCTTGTGTTATAGGTACTAGACGACGATATATTTAATGTATATACAAGGTGTGGCCTGTAATAGGAGCAACAAATTTAAAGGCTGCTCCCTTAGAGCATATGCAGTAACCTCTTGTGTCCAAAAAAATCCTTTTTCACTTGGAAGAACTTTTGATCTAAAGTTATAACCTCCAAGTAATGGATCTTGGCACCACGAGATTATAGCGCGGCAATCACTCCTGATATTGAGGTAGCATCTAGTTATGACTCATAATCTTTGTTGCATTTTTGGTTTAAAAGGATAATTTTGGGATTATTTTTTTACTTTTTTTTTAAATAAATAGTTGTTAATATAGTAGAGTAAAAAATACATATAAGCTAAATTAAAAAAAAAAAACATTTGTTTTATCAATTAAAACCATTTGGAAATAATTGCTGGAGAGCTCAATATTGTACCGTTTGATTTTATACTCCTATTGCAGGCCACACCCTGTATACTTAAATACGTAGAAAACATCCAAGTCTATGAAACGAATGCTTTAGCTTACCACATATAACAAGATGCCCTTACCGGGATTCGAACCCGGGACTGGGACCTCCAATTCGTAGGCAGTGCGTACAAACTAGACTAAACAGGCCGATAAATGCTTTGTGTGTATATTTTTATCTAGAAATTTTAAAATCTTTTTCGCGGAGTCTAGATTTTCTCAAGCCAGACGTTTCTCCATTAATAGCATAATTTATCATCTCACCATAAGACTATGATAACAATAACAGATAATATTATTCCCGGGACTGAACCTTGAATGTGCAGACAGTCTGCCGACCATGCGACCAAGGCTCTCAGTTAGACTACAGTGACTTGGGACTTGATACTCTTACTTACCCCTTTCATCAATCAGAGGAGGCCTGTGCCCAGAAGTGGGACGTATATAGTCTGGCGATGGTAATGACTCGTACGTACGCCAACACATAACACACCATAAAGTAACTCACGCCAGTTCCTCAAATAGGGTAGGCAGAAAAGATGGGAAACGACGAGGGATTTCCACAATGGCCCAGTTGGTTAAGAATGCACTAAATTCAGAGGTCGTGGATCCCCGCTGATGGCGAAAAATTGTTCCGTTTGATTTGATATTTTAATTTGGTTATGATTACTATTCTTTAATGTAATCTCCCCCCGCATGCCAAGCGTGGCGATTTTGGCATATACCCCCCGTGAATTTGGGGGAGGCCTATGTCCAGCAGTGGACGTCCTTTCGCTGATATGGTGGTGGATGTAATCTGAGATGGTGCGGATAAAAGCATCCTGAGCTTAAAATGTAAACTCGTAGATCTGTTGACTTGGTAACGATACCACAAGACTAAGGGCCGGTTGCATCAACCTACGATCACAGACTGATCAACGTTAAATATGGCGCCGGCAGCTGTCATCCCATATAAACTTGTCAAATTTTCCATACATTCAAATTTTAACGAACACAGCTTACGATTACAGACGGTTTGGTGCAACCCAGCTTAAGGGTCGGTTGCACCAAACCGTCTGTAATTGTAAGCGGTCTTCGTCAAAATCTGACGATCACATGCGGATTTTAACGACCGTTAAATCCGTTGGGTTGCACCATCTTCAAAATCACGGATTGTAATTGTTAATCGGGTTGCCATTTAAGAAACGCACTTCCACCAAAATAGTTTTCGGGTAATTATTTTTTCATATAGCAACCAAGCATGAAAATTCATCTTTGTCTGTGCTCATGTCACTTTTGACAAGAGATAAAAACGCGCTATAAGCAGCTATTTATATAAATTCGATAATATTTTAGAGAATATACGTTACTTACAAGATCAAATTACAAAAAAGTGTAGTCAAGAAACTTGCCTCTAATATTCATGGGCAAAATACAGTCTACCGAGTGAGATTTCTCAAAACGACGACCCTTCATTAGAACATCTTGTGTTTCACAAGCATTCGGAGCTTTATATGTTGGATGGATGATATTCTTCTTCAATACCTACGGTGAGTTATAATATTTTACGTCTATTACATACTACCGCTACTTACCTACTCACGAAACCTAACCTCTAAAGCTGTTTACAAACTAGTTTCAGTAGCCGAGCGTTAAAGCACGCGACTTTCAATCTGGAGGTTGTGGGTTCGATACCCGGCTTTTACTTGGTCAGAGTGTGAAATATCATATGAAATCGATTATAACTTATAACATTAGCTTTTGGGTGACGGCGAACATCAACTGGTTTAGTTCCAACAGGTCTAGTTTTCCCTCTGGGTTGAAAGGCCAGATGGTAGTCGCTTTTTTAAAACTAGTGCCTATGCCTAATCCTTGAATTTGGATACCAAAGCAGACCCCGGACTCCTTTAGTACTTTTTTAACTAAAACAACTTGATTATTGTAGTAAAAATCTCAACAAGTAGATGTTGATATATACAAATACTTGTATGGTGTAAATATCACATATGTCATGTTTTTATTAATATGGGAATTTATTTCAGGTGCAGAATTAAGATGCATGAGCAATAATTTTAGACCGAAGAAAAGAAACAAAAATGTGTGGCACATTCAAACCAATTGAAATGGAATTATTAATACCGGGATTAATAGTAACCTAGAAGAACTTAACAATTTTACATAAGCTTCTTTTCAATTGTAATAAAAATGATGGTTAAAATTGTTCAGTTTTGTTTATTATTGGCCTTTACAGATATTTACTGCCTAGTTTTTTCTTTTTTGATTTCATACCAAATGCACTTACATATTAGGTTGGTAGGTATGATATTAAAAACTTTGATTTCATCAGCTATTGTTAGACCCTATCTTCCTTATAAAAATAGTGATGTCAGCCATTAAATAGATAAGACCATCATTTTCACCCAATACCTTGGTTCATTTAGATTTCATCAACCCGCAATAGTCCCTGTGCTCCCTACATCTGTGTGTCCCATCACTCCCATGATACGGCTGGGAATAGCATCCACTCAGTCTACACTTGTCTTTCATTAAAGTGTCAAAAAGGCTTCTTGTTCTACTCCAAATATAAGCAAGATTACATTCTGCCACACCATACCGACATCTTTAATTCCAGTATTGATAAATGAAATTAATTTAATCCAGAACATGTCCATATGGTTATACAATAAAATAAAATAAAATAATAACAATAATACCATACAAACACTAAACATTTCTAAATAAATTGTCAAAATTTTGTTGTTATATTACTCATAATTATTTGAATATAATAGGATAAACCTTTATTTACTATTGTTTTATGTATTTATATTATTTTTGAAAGCAAATTTTATGAACTAATTATTGCTAAACAAACAAATTTTGGCACTCTTTGGGGTAGGCCTATGTCATAGCAGTGGAGGTCCTTTGACTGATATGATGATGTGATGATGAAGCTAAAGTTTGGGAGCGCTCTACAATATATTTGTTTTACAAATTAAGTTATCGAATTGGTCATGCAATTAAATGTAATGTTATCTGTAAAGAATACTGAGGTAATGTGTAGAATACTTGGGGTGTGGGTTGCTTTGCTCTTCTGCTGGTCCACCTGCAGTGTGTAAATTAACTCATCTTTTACACACATGACTGGCTGCATTTCGATACTGCGATACTGTATAGAATACTAAGTACCCCAACATTTCCTGGTAACATGTACATTTACCTGAGCTGAGGTGCATATAAAAATAAAATACATAAGGTCTAAGGTTACATGTCCCTAGCATGTATTAGAAATAAACACCTATCCATGGGGTTATTTTTAATAGATGCTAGAGACATAAAGAGATGTAGTCTTACAATTCTATTTTTCAAAATGAGAATGATAGAAACATTTGTGGACTTGCTCAATATAGCTAGTTGACTTAGAGCCCTCATGTACATGCATATGAAATGACAGGAAAATAACAAAGTCTGCTGTAAGCATCCTTCACCGACCTTTATTTTAGGATTTGTCTGAATGTGAAATTCACTAGGTCCAATGAAGGGGTAAATCAAATGTGATTGAATGAATGATTATCTTGATGTCCTTGTGGTACCAGTACAAATAAAACAACACATAATAATAGTTGAACTGTTTAATATTTTTCAACACATTCAAATGTTTAATACAATTTAGGCTTGCTGAAAACTTTTCATCATTGTAAGTAAAACTTGTTTGTTGTTGTGACACTATTTTATACTTCTGTAAAGTTTGATACACTAAGATCACTGAGGTAACATAATAATGTTAGTTTTCCAATGTAAAAACGGTCTTCTCTTCATATTCATAGCATAGCCCTTGAATATCCGTTTTAAACCACTTTTATATGTTGTCCGATATTTTCCGTTGTTTCGGTATATACTTCATCCTATATTGTAAGGCGTGTGAGACATGAATCAGTCTGTTCTTTGTCTAGGATATCTGCACTAAAACCATATCGTCTTTCAAACTATAAACTACATTTAATTCACATCACAAAAGTTTGTAAAAGTTTTCTTTGTTGCCAAGCGAAAATGTTGGTTGGATTGACAGAAGTGAATTACGCATAAATCAGGTTATAGAATCGCGTTCCGATACTTTTCACAAACTGCTACAATATACGCTGCCATTTATTAATTAAATTTCTGTAATTTATTACTTAAATGGTCATGAAAAACTATTTTTCATAATAAATATGGTACTATGCCGCCATATTTGACGAATGGATTTGACGTTAACAGGGGCTCGGACCACTGGTTAATGTAATCGTCAAAATTTAACGTACGTCAAGGCTACGGATGGATGGTGCAACGCAAAAATGGACTTAACGTACGTCAGCGCCATATTTAACGTTGACCGGCCTGTAATCGTAGGTTGGTGCAACCGGCCCTAAATGAATTCCGATTCGTTTCGTAGTAATTTACAAATGAAATTAGGTATTCTATATTTGTAACATATGGAAATGTGCCGCAGTAATGGTCTGCTTTCGCCCACAACAGACTTTAACGTATTGAGTGTCAGTCCTTTTCCTGGACCTTCACCAGAAGGCGAGATTTTATATATGTCTCAAACATGTGAGTTTCATTAACTATACGCAGTGCCTCAAATGCACATATGAATTGATATCAATAAGTAAGGTAAGTAGAACATTGCGAAATTAATCAATCAATCAATCAAATTGTTTATTTGCTGGAATACAGTAGGTACAAACAGGTGTTATACATTAAATTTTAAAATACAGCTCCATGTATTCAGCCTGCAAGCAGGCATGCAAACATTTCAGAGTGCTACGTTACGTCAACATTAACAAATAAGCAAACAATACAATAACAGAATATTAGAAATCACAAAATTAGTCGGTAATAATTATAAAATAAATGTCAATATAACGGAGTAAAAATTCAATTTTCTACGTCAGTTTTGGTCTAAATAACTTTTGACGCTATAGAAACACTTGTCCAGAAGCCAAGTGGACAATTTGTGTTTAAAACTATTACCTCGTAGTGATTTTATTTCGTCAGATAAGATATTAAATAGTTTTATACACATGTTGAACACATTTCTACCGTACATCGCCTTACGAGCACGAGGTTTATGCAACAGATTCATAACCCTTGGTCTGGTTTGCCTGTGCATGATTTCAGAACGTTTTCTGAAGTATGACCGGTTGTTGCAGACAAAAATACACACATCACTTATATATAAACAGGGTAATGGGAGTATGTTTAGCTTTTTAAATAAGGGTACGCAGCTATCATCTAGATAGCTGCGTACCCTCTCGATATAATAGAAGTAGAACACACATATATTTACTCTACTTCTTCTCCAAACATATCTGATTATGGCTCAAGGCTGATGGCACATAGCCGGCCAAGTGCGTGTCGGACCACGCACAATAAGGGTCCCGTACCAACACCTCCGAATCTACATTTAAAACCACTATAATACATTTAATCACAAAAGGTCGTATCTTAATACGAAACTTACGACACTTACGCCCTTTTGTTTTGGCAAGACAGTTTTTTCAGCAATAACTCAAAAACCGGTAAATTAAACGTGTCTTGTTCAAACCAAAAATCCATAAGGGTTCCGTTTTCTGCCATTTGGCTACGGAACCCAAAAAATGAAAATGAAAATAAAATGCGTTGAAGGTACTCAGCAAAGATCGCTAAATATCTCACTACACGTGCTACTCACAGACACGTTCAAAGCACTGGATGAATGTAACTAAAACGCATGCATTCGTTGCCGGGATCGAATGCGTTAACCCAGTTCCCATAGCAGAATCTTACAAAAACCACGGCAAGAAAGGTCTTGGTACTGCCATGAACCTATTTTTGCGATCCGTCAACAGTTTTACAGCCAATCATATTAGAGACTGGAAACTCATTTCACCCTTATTTTAATAGAAGTACGGAACACGCCAATACCAATAAAAAATGCCATAAAAATATAAGTTACGGTACGTTAAGGAAACATTTTTTATGTGTAGCAAGAGCTCTCAAATATCCTCTCCTCGAAAACTAATGTCCCGTAAGAACCACTTTGGAAAATAGACGAGTTTTATTTTTAGATCTATTGCAACGAAATGTGTTCTTGTGGACCCGGGTATGTCCTAAAACTACGACCAACACCGCCGGGAATGGGCAGCAGCATTCCTAGAGTGCGGTGGAGATACTGCGATCGCCAACCCGCATGCCAAGCGTGGCGATTATGGCATTTACCCCCCATGAAATTGGGGGAGGCCTTTGTCCAGCAGTGGACGTCCTAGGGCGTGGTGGTGGTGGTGTTCTCGTGAGGGCCTTCTTAGTTATGTTTTAAAGCGTGGAAAGAAATGTATGTATATAAACGATATTTGTTGTTTTTAAAATTTCGGCGATACTGAAAAAGGGCCAGGTCAGAAGTACCCGCAACCGACGACCATGTATGAGAAGATGTATGGATGTGATTGAAGCGAAAGAAGTATGTAAGGACCGTAGTATTTAGCGTTCTTTGGTCTCTGCCTACCCCATGGGATAACGGCGTGAGTTTATGTATGTATGTATGTATGGTGTTTTGTTTTTGACTAACGTAGGTGATAGTGACCTTACCTATGAAAACGTCGGTCCTAGAATCATCGTCATCATCGTGTAAGCCGAAGGACGTCCACTGCTGGACATAGGCCTCCCCCAAAGACTTCCACAATGACCGGTCCTGCGCCACCCACATCCAGTGCTCCTAGATTGGAATCCTTTCATTTCATTTCATTTCATTTCATTTCATTTATTGCACAGTCATGAACATAATAATTATATAGTAAGATGTTACAGTAGGGTTAGTCGATTCATGACACCCTGTTAGGGCACACAATAATTGTTACATCTAACTTAACATCTAATATTTATTAAAACATTTATCGTAATTAATTATTGTGTAGGATAAAAAATAGAAAACCGAACAGTCATAATAACATTGTAGAATAAATAAGATAAACAATAAAAGAATATAACGTTCCATTATTACATTAAAATTTATCATTTATGAATAGAAGATTTTTCATTAAATAATTTAAAATTAAATTTAAATTTAAATGTTACAGCCAATTAAGAGTATTGCAAATTTTTACTTTTTATTATTTGTGTTACTGTACTCCGCCAGCCTTTCATCATTTAAAAACTCCACAATTGAGTAATAGCATTTATTAATTAATATGTTTTTAAGTCTCCCTATCCTAGTTACTAAGCGCAATTTTTGTGATTAGCACGAGTATATCATTTAGGTATTCATTAAGTATTTATACTGTCGCCTAGTGGGTTCGATCTTACAAACTTTGCTTGGTCTTGGACTTGATCTATTAAAACATTGTTCCTATCTAGTATTTTTTCATTTCCATATCGATTGATTATTTATTTCCTAAAAACACACATAATACAATACCAGTTCAGAGGTAAGAGAACCTAACTCTTTGTATGACCTGACTTCGAGCCCCATTCATGCTCTTGTCGGCCTGTTTAGCCTAGTTGGTAGTGAAACCGCCTCCGAAGCTAGAGGTCCCGGGTTCGAATCCCGGTAAGGGCATTGTTTCTGTGGTGAGCAGAAACATTTTTTCCTGAGACTTGGATGTTTTCTATGTTAGAACGTCAGGTTATACCTATTTAGGAAGTAGACTCTTAAGTTGTATTATTATTTATTATATTATGTATTTAAGTACTAGATCGTCGTCTAGTACCCATAACACAAGCTTTATTGAGCTTACTATGAGACTAGTTCGATTTGTATAAAAAAAATGTCCCCTCAAAGTCCCATAATAAGCATTCTCTAAATATGAGCAAGGTTTATGTAGCTACTTATATTTAGCTACTTATATGTTTATGTTTATGTAGCTACTTACTTACCGTTGTAGGCATAAGAAAGTCCACACTAACGGTAGCTACATTTGGCAGGCCTCAGCGGCGCCAGTCAGACGCGCTGGCGACAGGGGGCCGATTCCTCCCCCTACGTCCCTTGCTCTAAATAGGCGTAATTTACGACACATCGATTGCTTGTTTTTTTCACAGATTAATTTTGCCGTCCCCGCGGTTTATCACGTTTCTTTTTTTGCGAATCTGTAAAAAGTTTCGCTTTGTTGCTAAGTCCTTAAACGATACAAATGATACGAACCGACATCATTGAAATTTTACTTCAATATTGCATCCTCCAGATTTAATTACCATGTAGTCCGTTCTTCGACTTACTGCATCGTCACACAGTTTAGATATTTAAAAAAGAAGATATTTTGACCATTCGGTCAGTAATTCAGTCACCGGTCCGGTCTGTCGCAACCAATCTTGTTCATTCGTTTTTCGTGTGCAGCATCGTCAACATCGTTCCTGATCTATTTGATCGTAAATTATATTTACACATTTGAAAGTGCACGAAACATGGGAAAACGCAAACACAAACATTGGAGGAAAAATTGCGGCGCGATAAGTCTAAAGGTAAAACTACCCGTTATTTTAACGTTTTTATTGAATACGTGTTATTCTAGTGTTCCTTTATGGTTTCCCGTGAATATGTTTCGTAAATACATACTGTTTTGATGTGGTAGTACAAGAGATATTACCCTAACAGTTATAATTGTTGTTCCTTGAGGTGGTAATACGAGATATTGCCCTGGGACAACTATGGCTTTATTTGATCCTTAAAGTGGTAATACGAGATATTACCCTGGACAAATTATTTTTCTTTCTTAATGTGGTGATACTGTGATATCATCCTGAAAGTAATAATATATGTTTATTATTTTAGATTTGGACCGAAGGTCGGATACCTCGACGTCAAGTTCATCACAAAGCCCTTATAATAGAGACAGACATTCGTCAGACGTCGAAGGTAAATATAGCGAGTCTTGTGAAAACTGGATGCTTTGTGAAGAAGCATTGATGGAAGACGAGATCTATGATAGCACTCCTGGCTTGGCACCACAGTTGCAGTCGGTTGTAAATAACCCCACAGCGAGCCCTTCGCCCCAGTCCACGACTGTTTCAGCGCCGGTGGTATCACAACTTACCGCACCAGCCGCGCCAGCGCCGGAACAGATCGCATCTTTTCAAACAAACCCTGCTCAATCAACACCACCGACAGATATAGATAAATCATCTACATCTGCACTCCCTAAAGAGATCCTAAGTATGCTGGGAGAAGCAAAAAAGCTTGATAATCCACTCGGTGAGCATATCCCTGATGAGCTCTCTGAACGTTGGGAAAAAATCTTAATGGACGGGTTGTCCAAGGAGCTCAAGCAGTCTCTCGTAGATAAAATGCTGATACCAAGTAATTTCTTATTAGCTCGCGCACCCAAACTGAATCCAGAAGTAGCTGCAGTTATTAATGACTCGGACAGAAATCGTGACATGCGTTTAGAAAAAGCTCAAAATCAACTGGGCCGGGGCATTGCTGGACTTGCCAATTTAGCAAAAGATCTTATAAAATCAGATTTGAGTAAACTTGAAATCATCAAAGCAATCTCGGAAGTGACCCAAATATTATTGGACCTTCATTATGAAGAATCAATCAATAGGAATAAACTTCTGGTACCACTGCTAGATAAAAAGTTCTGGAACACAATAAAAGGTGTTAAAAGAGATGAATACCTTTTCGGAGAAAAACTTGGTGATAAAATCAAGAACTCCAAGGACATCGAAAAATCGGGTCGGCAGATTAAAAAACCTTTCACATTTCACTCGGCGTTCCAGCATCGCAAGCAAATAGCGCAGCCGGGAAACGCGAGAGCTCCTCCTCGCCAATACAAGCCGAAAGCCACATCAGCGCCAACGACGGGCAGGTACTACGAGCCTCAGCCCTCGACCTCGGCGAGGAGGACGAGTTCAAACCAGCGTCGCGGGCGCCACTACTCGACCAGCAAGGCGAACGAGCGGAGTCGGCGTTAAAGGTACCATATGCTGGTCGCATACAATATTATTATGATAATTGGTTATTAATCACCAATGATCCCACGGTACTATCTATCGTACGAGGATATAAAATTCCAATCTCCTCACCCATCTATCAAGATACTGAACCCAATAACCCTCCTTTTTCAAGAAGGGAAATGGATAAAGCTTTAGATAAATTAATTGAATTGGGAGCTATTGCGCAATGTGATAAAAACATCCCTGGTCAATTAATTTCTCCTATATTTTTAACACCTAAAAGTAACGGTGGTTCTAGATTTATTTTAAATTTAAAAACATTAAACAAGTCTGTTTATTCGCACCATTTCAAAATGGAAGATATTCGCACGGCTATAAAGTTGATATCGAAAGATGCCTATATGGCTACAATTGACCTTAAGGACGCCTATTTCCTGGTTCCAATACATCCGTCGTTTAGAAGGTTTTTAAGATTCAGATATGACCACCTGTATGAATTTAATTGTTTACCAAATGGTTTGACATCTGCACACTTTGTCTATACAAAATTATTAAAACCGCTTCTATCCTTATTAAGAAGTCGAGGGCACATATTAGTAGCCTACCTAGATGACATCTTATGTATAGGAAATACCATTGATGCTTGCAAATACACGGTACATGTTTTAATTGAAAATTTGGAAAAACTATGTTTTGTAATCAATGATGAAAAAAGTAATTTTACTCCTTCTCAAATCTGTAAATTTTTAGGTCTAGAAATAAATACACAGGCCATGCAATTACAGTTGCCTTATGAAAAGATATTGAAAATTTCAGCAATGACCAAAAACATGCAAACCAAAACTTATACAAGTATACGTGAATTAGCAAAGTTAATAGGTACGCTTACGGCCGCTTGTCCTGCAGTGGCGTATGGTTGGGCGCATACCAAGCTTTTTGAGCGAGAGAAATTTTTAGCACTTCAACAATCCCATGAGGATTACGATTCACAGATGACCCTTAAACCGTGTTTACTTGATAATTTTAAATGGTGGTCAAATATTGAGTCTAAAGCTCAAAATAAATTACAGAACGGTACTTACCAGTTCGAAATATATACTGACTCGTCTCTCACTGGCTGGGGAGCCGCGTGTAATGGTGAAATTACTAGGGGGCATTGGTCGCCTCAAGAAGTTCAACATCATATTAACTACCTTGAACTTTTGGCAGCCTTCTTGGGTTTACAGTCATTTTGTAAATATAGTCGTGATTTAAATGTGTTACTCAGAATCGATAACACCACTGCCATATCCTATATCAATAGAATGGGCGGTATACAATACCCACATCTAAATAAAATCACTAAAAAGATATGGGAGTGGTGTGAACAGAGACATATATTTGTTTTTGCGTCTTACATTAAATCATGCGACAATACCGAGGCTGACCAAGCCTCTAGACATACCAATATTGACACAGAATGGGACCTTAATTGTAAAAGTTTTGACATCATAACTAGCCGCTTGGGTACACCTGATATAGATCTATTCGCATCGCGTTTGAATAAAAAATGTCGAAGATACGTATCTTGGAAACGGGACCCTGGTGCTTATGAAATCGACGCTTTTACGTTTTCATGGCGTAATTATTATTTTTACGCATTTCCTCCTTTTGCGCTCATTCTCAAATGCCTCAGAAAAATAGTCGATGATAAAGCAACAGGCATTCTGGTTGTCCCGCATTGGCCGGGACAACCATGGTTTCCGTTGTTTCTGTCCTTAGTAAAATCAGAAATTATCTATCTTAAACCTAATAAAAATCTTTTACTGTCACCTTCCAGAGAATGCCACCCCCTATGGCGCAGCCTTACCCTGGCGTGTGCAGTGTTATACGACAAGCCTACGTAAAACGCGGCATACCGGATGATTGTATTGACATAATGTTACAATCGTTATCAAAGAATACTCTTAGTCAGTATAATGTAGCGTTAAAACAGTGGTTTGCTTACTGTCAGATTAATAATATCGATTTATATAATGGTTCTATTGCCGATATCTTAAAATTTCTTACTGAAAAGTACCATAACGGTGCTAGCTATGGTACTTTGAATTCTTTTCGGTCTAGCTTATCTTTGATTATAGGTAAAGATCGTTGTAATAATGATTGTGTTTCAAGATTGCTCAAAGGTGTTTTTAAAATGAAACCATGTTTTCCGAAATATAATTCTATATGGGATCCTAATTTAGTCTTGGATTATCTATCCGGTGTTTTTCCGAATGATTCGATAACAATGGAAAATTTGACAAAGAAATTGGTAACTCTTCTCGCGTTGTCTACAGGAAAACGTGTGCAGACGTTATCGCTAATAAATGTTGCAGACATTCAGATACAAGAGTCTCGGATCGTTATAAATATTAACGACATTATTAAAACATCCGCACCAAACAGACATAATCCCAGACTAATTCTCCCCTTTTTTAAAGAGAAAGCTGCTATTTGCCCAGCAGCCGCACTGTCCTGTTACGTAGAAAGAACTTGTAACTTTAGATCTGCCATAAACTCGAACAAATTAATCCTGACAATCACAAAACCTTTCCATAATGCTAGTCCACAAACAATTAGCCGCTGGATTAAGCAAACTTTAAGTAGCAGTGGAGTGGACACTAATAAATTTACAGCCCATAGCACTCGCCATGCCTCGACTTCCACAGCTAGCAGATCTGGCATTTCCACAGATATAATTAAGAGAACAGCTGGCTGGTCGGGTAATTCTCTTTGTTTTGCTAACTTCTATAATCAACCTTTGATTAATCCAGAAGAAGACAGTTATTTTGCTAAATCGGTACTAAATAGTTGAACCATGTTCCTTGGCACACTATAATTATGTTATATTCGATTATAAATCATACTACCTGAATAAGATGGTGAATTATCACTTAATTGGCGATTACATAATATTAAATTATGATACTAATTATTATGTGGCCTTTCATTCTGCAACCAGCGCTAAACATCTACATGGTAATTAAATCTGGAGGATGCAATATTGAAGTAAAATTTATGGTTAAAAGAACTTACCTTAAGTGAAGTTCAACCAAAATTTTACGAAATATTGCATCCGAAAGATTTAATATCCCGCCCAACCCGGATAGTGCATTGTTATTTTGAAAGAACCCCATGTTGCAGAATAAAAGTTTGACGAATAATAAATAGCTCTAAAACAAATGAACAAGATTGGTTGCGACAGACCGGACCGGTGACTGAATTACTGACCGAATGGTCAAAATATCTTCTTTTTTAAATATCTAAACTGTGTGACGATGCAGTAAGTCGAAGAACGGACTACATGGTAATTAAATCTTTCGGATGCAATATTTCGTAAAATTTTGGTTGAACTTCACTTAAGGTAAGTTCTTTTAACCATAAATTATTTTGCAATCAGGCAGCTGGATGAGTGTAATACAGCTAGCTGATTACGTAATTTGTCAAATTTACGCTGTTATAAGTAGATCCAATTGTCATTCTTAGCTTAGAAAATGACATTTAGATCCTTACGCACGCTTGGAAATGTTACATACATACATAAACTCACGCCTATATTCCCAAAAGGGGTAGGCAGAGCACACGAACATTAATTTCAGTGCCACTTTTAGCATGTTAAGTAGGTAATTCTCCACCTGACGGCTGGTGTACAGACGAGGGCATAAATATGTATACAATTTTGGATCTTATTTAAATGGGATAAAGTAAATAAATGTATAGGGCACCAATATAACCCTTGACTGTAAAAGAGAATCTTCTTAGGTTTTCACCAAACCGTCTGTAATCGGAAGCGGTGTTCGTAAAAAACTGTATGTATTGAAAGTTTGACAAATTTCTATGGGATGACCGCTGCCAGCGCCATATTTAACGTTGATCGGTCTGTGATAGTAAGTTGGTGCAAGTCAGCCTTAGTTTGCAGTTATTTACATTTAACGGACTAAGCAAACCATGTTGCTTTAGACATTGTTAACTAGTTTAAAGAAACTGTTGAATATTCCAAGTTTTTTTATACCCTCCACAAATCATAAAATATCCAAGTACTATGCACACTATAACTCGTTTTGTAAATAATACCAACTCGTAGGGCGCCCAAGATACAGGCCCAGCCTAGTTTGGAGCCCGCTGTACAGCTATATTAATGTTACTGTTTTTTTTGTCTCAATAAAGATATTTCATTTCAAGTTATATCCCATAATATTAACCCACATTCTTCACGAAATCGTGTGAGCAAGGAAAACCCCTCAATCTAAAACCTTTCAAAATTCAAATTTAAGTCAACACTCAGATCTCAATTAGTCCCAACGCCTTTCAGAAGAATAATGAGTGAGAAAAATCCCGTAAAAAGTAAGTCGGGAGTGGAAAAGCTGGCTTAATAAGCAAAATCGTATTGAATCACGCTCGGGGTTTCCATATAATATAGGTATATCATCTGCGTGTATTGAAAAGGAATCATACTCGACTTATCCCAATATAATAGAGCGAAGCTATACATATATTACAAACCTTCAGTTGAGCCTAGTTCGGTAATTATAACGGAGTAAATATAATTTACAGTACATATGGTGCTAAGTTACCGCACGAGTGCGGTAATCAGCAGATTACATGCATATGTCGAAACTTTAAAGAGCCATATGTACTGTAAAACTTTGTACGATACACGTCTTCTTCTTCGTCGATTCCTCACGGCGGAGGGTCGTGACCAACAGAGGAGCAGTTCTTCACCACCGTCCTCCAGGCCCCTCTATTTTGGGCTAGTTGTATTGCCCCCAGGATGTTGACGCCCGTGGCATCGCGGATTGCATCTGACCATCGTGTGGGTGCTCTACCTCTGCTCCTCTTTCCTTCAACGCAGCTAACCATTATCAGCTTTTCAAAGCTGGACGGATCCTGGCGGGCTATGTGACCAAGGAATGTCATCACTCTCTGGAAGCATGTAGTCGAAGGCCGGGTGGTAATATGAAGCTCCTTTAATATTGATGCATTAGTGCGGCGCTCCGTCCAAGAGATGCCTAACATTCGTCGCCAGCACCACATCTCGAATGCATCAATTTTTGCTTTCACGTGCGGCTTCCATGTCCATGTTTCAGAAGCATAGAGAAAAATGGAAAAGATAAGTGTGCGCATAAGTCTGACTTTTGTGTTGCGGTATATGTTCCTGTTTTTCCATATCTTCTTCAAGCGCTTCACTGCAGCTTTAGCAATCTGCGATCTTCTGATGACCTCTTTCATGCAGTCTCCGTCACTGGCAATCTACGAGCCCAGGTAAACAAAGTCGTCTACTGAGTCCAGGTCCCGCCACTCCCCCGTCCGCTGCATAAGCCCAGCTCTGTCGACGAACATCAGCTTTGTCTTTTTCCGGTTAATGTGGAGGCCATATTTCTCACTGATGAGCTTAACTCTGTTTAAAAGCGTAGCGAGTTCTGCTTGATTGGCGCCTATTATAGTCGTGTCATCGGCGAATCGCAAATTACTGACTAGGCGACCACCAACTCGTATGCCACCCTGCCAGTCCTCCAGCACCTTACGCATTATGTGTTCACCAACCAAGTTAAACAGCTGCGGGGATAGTATGCAGCCCTGTCTAACACCTCGCTCTGACTTAAAGGGTTTGGATTCCAGGTCTTCCAGCCGTACACGAGACTTGCCGTCCAGGTATAGATTTTGCACCAAAAAAGACAGATGTTCAGGAATACCCATGTCTCTTAGCACCTCAAACATCTTCTGCCAATCTATGCAGTCAAACGCTTTGGCGTAATCGATAAAGCACAAGACCATGGGTATATTAAATTATCTGCTGAATCTCGCTGCTGCTCTTCTGAATTAACTGCCTGATGTTTAGAATCTGCTCTCTTGTGTCTCTACCCTTAACAAAGCCCGCTTGTTCCATTGCGATTTGTCCGCTTATGTAGTGCTCCAGACGTTTGTTGATTATGTGCAATAGAACTTTACCAGCATGCGAGATAAGAGAGATAGTTCGGTAGTTGTTGCATTTGCGGGTAGAACCTTTCTTATGTAGTGAGACAACTATGGAATCTGCCCAATCTTCAGGCCTCTGACCCGTGCGCCAGACTTTTTGGCAAACCGCGTGGAGGATTCGGATGCCTCTCTCTCCAATGTGTTTGATGAGTTGCGCTGTAACCCGATCTCCACCGCTAGCTCTATTTTTTAACTTACAAACTGCATTTTCAACTTCGCAAAGGAGTATATCGGGCTCTCTATAACAGTAATCCAGCCTCTCCCTTACGTTATTCTGTTCAGTTTCAAAATCAAGTACAAGGTCCGTGTCCATGATAATGTTTCCCTTTTCGTCTTCAATAGTCCACATTCTACATTTGAACTCCTTGGTGAGTAGCTTCACCTTCTGAAACATGTCTTTTGTATGAGCGGTATTTGCATGCCTTTCCAGGTCCTTACATATGCCGTCTATGTACTCATTGCGGTCTTTCCTACATTGACGCTGCACAGTGGCATGGAGTTACGCGTAGAGTTGGCGCTCCGCATCCGAATCTAGTCCTCCAGTCTTTATGCTGTTCTTTAGCTCTATGGTTTGTCACGTTTCGTCGCTCATCCAGTCTGACCTGGGTCGAGCGTGCGCATTACGTGCGACCACCGTTTCAGCTGTTTCAAGAACGATATTTTTGAGCTGCTGCCATGTAGCTTCCGCGGAATCGAACGGGTCCAATTCTATCTGGCTGAGATTCTGCTGCATCAGATCTTGAAAGGGGGCCTCTTCACATTTAGTAAGCTGTATGACTCTCTTCGTCTTCGTGTGCTTCACTGCCTTCAGTGGGACTCTAAAAGTGGCCACCAATAGTTGATGGTCACTTCCGCAGTCCGCACCGGGTCGAGTCTTGGCTGAAAGTATAGAAGATCTCCACCTCTTGCCAATCATCACAAAGTCGATTTGGTTGCGGTGACCACTAGGCGATTGCCATGTGTATAGTCGACGTGGATGCTGCTGATACCAAGTGTTCATGATCGTAAGGCCGTTCTCAGCGCAAAAGTCCAGCAACCTTTGACCACGATCATTCCTCACCCCAAATCCGAACTTTCCAACAATGCTGAAGTCATCATCCCTTGTCGTTTCGCCGATCTTTGCATTAAAATCCCCCAGCAAAATTGGGACTATAGGATTTGGTTAGGGACACCAGGATATATATTGAATTAAATACTGAATAATAGTTAATCACTTTTATTTGTAATTTTAAATTTAATTTTACACTGGTAAGTTTAGAGCACGTCTATTTGATTACGGTCTCGAACAAGAGTGAGGGCATGGCGACCGAGTAACTTATTATAAAGCAAGTGAACATAGAATGAATCAATTCAATCACTCGCTCAATCAATCAGTCTCATTCATTCCTTCCAGAAGGTAATCAAATCAGTTACTTTTTATTTACAGGATATGGTAATTTTTGAACAATAAATCAACACGCCCCCTCAAAAATTAACAATTATTTACAATAAATTGCCTTAATAGATCGTGCCTAACTTCCAAGTGTTTTCTGGGACAATCACAACTTTATGACCCAATATTCATTGCAATGGATCGGGGAAACCCAGAAAAAACCCAATCAGGCCATTACAGTCGTTTTCAAACAAAATAAATTATGGGAAATTGTACATTTCAATGACATTATTGCAAACCCATTTCAGATCGCAATTTTGTAAATGCAGCTGTAGGCAGCTGTTTTGTTAAGGTGTCAGCGATCTGTTTACCTGTGGGAAGATAACACAATTTTATAATATTTTTCTCAATCTGTTCCCTAGAATAATGATATTTAATGTCGATATGTTTCGATCTCTTGTGGTTAGTGGGGTTATTGGCAATACTTATACATCCGTTGTTATCCTCATAAATAACAATCGGCCGTGTGATATTTACATTTATGCTTGACGCTAGAGACTTGAACCACAAAGCTTCACGAACAGCTTCGAATAATGCCATGTACTCAGCTTCTGTCGATGAAGCTGCAACTGACATTTGCCTCTTTGTGCTCCATGTGATAGTACATTTATCAAATAGCTTAAATAAATAACCTGTGGTACTTTTCCTATCATTTGAGTCACTGCCACCCCAGTCTGAATCTACATAACCGCATAGTATATTATTAAAATCACCTCGTTTGTAAGTTAATTTTAAATCTATTGTACCTTTTAAATATCTTAGCACCCTTTTTAAACATTGCCATAATTCTTTATTGTTTTTATTTGTATATCTGCTTAAAATGTTGATGCTGGTGCTCAAATCTGGACGTGTACATGGCATTATATACATTAAACAACCTATGACACTTCTACAGGGGGCATCGTACGTCTCTTCTGAGTTCAAAGCATCATAATTAAGTTTTACTTCTAACGGTGTATTAATTGGATTACAATCGAACATTTTAAATTTATGCAAGACTTTGTCAATATATGCACTTTGATTTAATGTGATTTTATTTTCAGACCTGTCAATTTTTATACCAAGAAATAATTTTATATCTTGCAAGTCTTTCATTTGAAATTTACTCATTAAATACCTTTTAAAATTATTCATTGTCTCTATTTCACACGAAAGAACTAAATCGTCCACATACAAGACTACATACATGTTTTTATGTATGTTTCCTCTATCAAGCATGTATATACATCTGTCAACCGATGAGCTTACAAATCCCTTTTCGACGAGTGCTTGCTCAAAAACTTGAAACCAGCACCTGGCAGCCTGTTTCAGTCCGTACAATGCCTTATTTAATTTACATACGTAATTTTTATTGCAATTTACTCCTTTTGGAACTTCCATAAAAATCTCTTCTTCTAATTTACCATTTAAAAATGCAGTTTTAACGTCCATGTGGTGGACAAATAAGTTAAATTGATTTGCAAGGCCAATAATAAAGCTAAATTCTAGCAACAGGTGCAAAAGTTTCATTAAAATCTACTAGGTATTCCTGACTGAATCCCCTAGCAACGAGGCGGGCTTTGTATCTTTGAGGTTGACCAAATTCATCATACTTGATAGAGAAAACCCATTTATTATCAACAACATTTTTATTTTGTGGTCTCGGTACCAAGGACCACGTGTTGTTTTCAGAAAGAGATTTTAATTCTTCTTCTATGGCAAGTTGCCATTTAGACTTATCAGCTCGAGATTTAATTTCGTCATAATTTTTAGAAACATCATCTAATAAAGACTGCGCACTTAAAATGCACTCATCATCATCTATTTCATTATATTTGACAGGCGGCCGATTTTTAATCCTATCACTCCTCCTCGCGTCTTCTGTGTTTTTATTTGCATTCGTACAATTATTATCAGAGGTACTGCCAGATTGGGGTTCAGTAATGGTTTCATTTAATCTGCGATTTTTAGTAGGTGGGCCTAAGTCATCAGATTTAGAAGCATCTGATTCAAAATTGTCACTAGGTCTGGATGTTACAAAATTTGTGATGCGTATGCGGACACGAGTGAAACCACGGGCTGCTTTTACCGCACTGTTTTATTACATGTAGGTATACGTTATAAAAGGTGGGCGCAGCCACTTACACATATACAACATCTCCTCCTAGCGCAAGAAACTTTAAGCTAGTATAACTAACAAGGTACTATCTCAACGATTATACTTTATAATTGATATTGGGACGGTTACGCAATCGAACCCTGTAACTCGCCGTTGGCGGCTCGCTAGCATTTCCGCCAGACCGAGGTTCCTCGACCGCTTCTTGAAATTCGTCGTCGTCTGATGTACTGGCAGTCGCTAGAGCTGGGCGCTCTGATTGATCTGAAGATTCGGTAGACTCGGAATCTAGATCATCCCTTTCCTTCCCCTTGTAAAAATATCCTGGGCTTCTAGGCTGGTGTACTAATGACACCAAGGGTGAGTTACATGGCGTGGTTGGGCCCTCGGACTCCTCGAACTCGTCGTGTAGTGGCGGGGAAGCTGGCCTTGCTTCCTCACTTGTTGCCATATCACCTGTCGATGGAGGCGGCGGCGGTGTGATCGACTGTGCTCGTGTTGGTGGCGGTGTATCGACGTTTCTCGACATATGTACGGGCGGTGCAGGTACATCGTATGAATAAGTGTCAAAGTCTGGTTTGTTTTGATTGGTAATCGTCCCTTTGAAAGGCATTAGGTGGTTTATATGTTTTTTTACAATTGTAGCAGAAGAAATGTCTTGAATTTTATATAATACTCTTTTTATTTTCCTTAAAACTAGACCCTTACACCAAACACATTTGTTTTGACCTTTGAACTGTTTAAATAGCACAACATCGCCTTCTTCGAACAGTGGTCTACTTTTCCTGTTCAGTTTATTATTCTGCAAGGACTGTTTTTTTGCAACAAAATTAGATAAGGCAATGGACGAAGGCGACGGCGACATGATAACGGGGTTGAAAATATCCAACCGTGATCTTAATTTTCGTCCATAAACGAGATGCGCGGGTGAGAACCCCGTGGTCGAATGAATGGAATTCCTATAGTCGAAAATGTACTTCAGTAATTTTAGTTTGCTTTCCTTTCCACTGGTACTAGAAAGCAAACACGACTTTAATCCCTTTTTAAAAACTTTTACATAACTTTCTGCTTGACCGTTGCTAGGTGCATGGTAAGCAGGCGACGTGACGTGTAAAATGCCGTTTAACAAACAAAAGTTATCAAACTGCTGTGAACAAAAAGCAGTTCCATTGTCACTTACAATAGTGTGTGGTAAACCATATCTAGACATGAATTCGTATAATCTTTCTATGACGGCACGGCAGACGTGGTTGAAGTATTCATGTCATAAACCTCAACCCACTTCGAATATGCGTCCACTATCACTAAATATGATCTCCCGTTAATAGGTCCACAGAAATCAATATGCAACCTGTAAAACGATTGAGGTGGGTATTCCCAGTGCGCGATAGGCGCGCGGGCTGGTGTGGGCCGCAGTTGGATGCACACGTCACAAGCACCAATTAACGTTTCGATTGCTTCGTCTATCCCCGGGAACCAGAATCGGGAGCGGGCTTCTGCCTTTGTTTTCACAATTCCCAGGTGAGAGGCGTGTAACTCTGATAAAACCTTACTACGCAAAGTCTCTGGGATAACGACCTTATGACCGCGCATTAAGCATCCATTTTCCACTGACAGCTGGGTTTTACATAAATAAAACGGCTTTAATCTTAAGTTATCTACTTTCTTGGGCCACCCATTGAGGGTATACTTAAGTACTTGGCATAAAGTTATGTCTTTGTTTGTCTCGTCGCATAGTTCTTGGACCGTTATCGGCAAGCTACCCTCGACGACGAAACAAACATACGCGGCGCGTTCGCTCATGTCGGCGGCGGCGGCGGCGACGCCCGACTCGCAGCGCGTCGTCGCTTCCCGATTCGTCTCGTCTACTTGTGCTGGGCAAGCACGAGACAAGTAGTCCGCGCTATTGTCTGCACTACGGACAAATTCTATGTCATAGTTATAGCTACTTAAAAATATGGCATATCTCTGTAGGCGATTTGCAGATACCTCTGGTATTCCTCGGTGTGGTCCGAATATCGAAATTAATGGCTTGTGATCTGTACGTAATAGAAAAGGTTTGGACCTCCCATAGAGGTACTGATGGAATCTACGCACCCCGAATATTATAGCAGTAGCCTCTTTCTGAATCTGAGAATAGCGTTTCTCAGCGGCATTGAGGGTTCGCGACGCATATGCAATTGGTCTTTCGCGATCGTCAGATTCGATTTGGGAAAGTATCGCTCCGAGCCCTTGAGGTGACGCATCCACCGTAAGGACCAATTTAGCGTCAGGATTGTAATGGGTCAACACTTGATCGGAAGCGAGGTATTCTTTGATTCTGTTAAAAGCCTCTTCATGGACAGCAGTCCAGGTCCATTTGGCTCCTTTTTTTAACAGCTCATAAAGAGGGCATAAAATACTAGACGCGCCGGGAACGAAATTCCTATAGTAATTAACCAACCCTAAAAATGATTGAAGTTGATTAATGTTTGTAGGCACCGGCGCGTTGACAATAGCTGTAACTTTATCTGCGGATTTTTTTAATCCGTCTTTATTAATTACATAGCCCAAGTAACTGACCTCGCTCTTAAAAAATTCACACTTTTCCTTTTGCAAGGTCAGCCCCGCATCCTGTAGTCTTTGTAACACACCAACTAATCTTGCCAAATGCTCCTGGTCGTTTCGACCAGTGACCAGCACGTCGTCCAGCAGGCACAGCACCCCCTCCATGCCTGCGAGGAGGCCCTCCATCGCACGCTGAAAGATGGCTGGGGCGCTACTCAGGCCGAATATTAAGCGGCTGTACATAAATAACCCCTTATGTGTATTTATGCAGGTGAGTTTCTGAGATTCCTCGCACAACATCAGTTGGTTGTATGCCATTGATAAATCTAATTTAGAAAACTTTTGCCCTCCATGTAACTTAGAAAACAGCTCGTTAGCCGTCGGTAAGGGATATTGCTCTATCTTTAACTGTTTGTTGATACTGACTGAATAGTCAGCGCATAATCTTACGGAACCATTACGCTTCAGTACGGGTACAACTGGGGAAGCGTACTCTGAATGTTCTACGGGTATAAGTACGTCCAAATCAACCAATCTATCAATTTCTTTACTTAATTTATCCCGTAATGCGAAAGCAACAGGTCGGGCTTTAAAAAATATAGACTGAGAACCCTCTTTTAAGGTTAATTTAACCCGATATTTATTAAAGCATCCTAACTTGTCCGAAAACAGTTGGGGAAAGTCCTGTTCAATGGTGTTAATTTTATTACAGTAAACACCTGGGGCCAATTCTAAATTAAACTTCGAAATAAAGTCTCGTCCCAATAGTGGGACAGACCCATCGCACACGACATACACATCCAACATATGGGTATGCCCAGAAAAAGTTATCGGCAATGGCAGCATACCCACACACTCAATATTATCCCCAGTGTAACTACGCAATTTTTTCTTTGTAGGTGACAATGGAATATTGCTGAAATAAGTTTTATATGTTTGTTTAGATATCACCGTGACTGCAGACCCGCTATCTATTTCAAATTTTATCTTGGTCCCAAAAATAGAAACAAATTCGACCATGGGTTCCCCCCTTACGGAGCGGATATTATATAACTTACCCTCATCGTCATCGCCGTCGTCCTTAGCCTGTAGATATTTAACACTAGAACACACCCTTCCTAAATGACCCTTCACTTTGCATTTTTTGCATACGTAATTAGTGAACCGACACTCCGAAACTTTATGATTGCTATAACCACACGTAGAACACTTCACTTTGTCAGTCTTATTATTATTTAGTTGCTTATTAGACGCAATCTTGAAAACGTCGACAGAAGAAGCAATACCGGAATTAGATCCGTATGCAGCGGCAGCGGCGACGCCGGCTCGCGCACAGCGAATATTTTCGGCGAGCTCGACGGCTTTCACTAGCGTCAGCTCCGAGAGGTTTTGAGCATATAACTTCTCCTTTTCCAGCCCCGGTAGCATACCCATGACAAACCGATCGCGAAGTACCTCTTCCACGTTTTTGAAATTACAGTGAGCGGTCAACCCGCGCAGTCTCGCCGCCCATTGCGTATGAGTCTCGCCGGCCTGCTGTACCGCGGCGTAGAAATTGTGGCGCTCGCCGAATCCGACGCGTTTGGGCGTAAAATGGTTGTCCAAAAGTGTTACAATATCTTCATACGGCACACTTTCCAGTTGTTTTGGAAAAACTAAATCAGCTGCAAGCTTGTACGTCCCTTCCTTGAGTGCAGTTAATAATATGGCCCGTCTTTTTATTCCCTGCGCATCTTACGCATTATCGATGTCATTCGCGATAAAATACTGTTGCAATCGGCCCTTGTAGCTATTCCAACTTTGTACATTATGGTCAAAAGTATCTTTAGATACTAAAAAAAATAGCACCAGCCATTTTTATCACTAAACACGTGGGTAGAATGCGGATCGTCGCCAGTGATGCGTATGCGGACACGAGTGAAACCACGGGCTGCTTTTACCGCACTGTTTTATTACATGTAGGTATACGTTATAAAAGGTGGGCGCAGCCACTTACACATATACAACATGTCTCATCAAAAATAACGTCCCTAACAGTTACAAATTTACCGCTTTCAGAGTTCCAAACTTTATATCCGTTTGGTTCATAGCCTACCAGTATTCCTCTCCATGATTTATCCTCAAATTTAGATTTACTGGTTTTATTGTGTACATAAACTGTGGCACCAAAAACCTTTAAGCATTTAAGTTGTGGTTTTTTATCATGCCACAGTTCATATGGTGTTTTTGATTCCAAAGGGCTCTTGAAGGCGTTAAATTTATTAATCAAACCGCAGTCAATACGGCTTCACCCCAAAACACTTTATTTAACTTAGCACCACTAAGCATAGATCGCGCTTTTTCAGTGATAGACCTTATCATACGTTCCGAGACACCATTTTGCTGTGGAGTTCTCGGAACGGTCAAATGGTAAGTTATGCCCTTTTCTACACAATGACTTTTCATCTCAGCGGATATATACTCGCCCCCGTTATCGCAGTATAAATTTACCATTTTTAAATTGAACTTTGCCTCGCATTTATTAACGAAATCTTTAAATGCAGTAAATACCTCTGATTTGTACGTTATCAAATACACAACACAGTAGTGAGTAAACTGGTCAACAAAAATGACAAAATAATTTTTATTATCTATTGTGGGAGGAGTGATCGGACCACAAACATCAGAATGTACAACAAATAAAGGCCTTTGTGTGTGTGTGTTGTGTGATCTTTATTTTTAGCCTGATTAAATGGCAATCTTGCCTGTTTTCCGTTTATACAAGCTTCGCACAAATTATCATTTGGTTAAACACCCTGGATTTGATTAACGTCTTCAATCATATTAATATTTTTCAATTCTATAAATTTGTTTTTACTAATATGACCCAAACGCTGATGCCATAAATTGTAGACGTTATTATTATTAGCTTGGTATAAACGGGAATCAGAGATTACCATATTTATAGACACGGCAAAGTCAACAAAAGTTAAATTGTTCAAAGACTTACCAGTCATGGCGGTTTTGGCACCTTTACATACTTGGCATCCATCATATTCGTCGAAGATGATCTTGTAACCAGCTTTCTGCATCTTCCGCACTGACAGCAGGTTGTAAGGGGCATCCGGGCAGAGCAGCACGTTGTCCAAAGTTCCTTGCTCACCCACGTCGCTCGTCAACTTCATTGTTCCCTTTTGCGTAGCTAATATAAATGCCCCTTTCCTCGCAACCCATATTTTTGAGGGTGGGTTAAGAATTGTAAAATTATGGAAAAGATTCGGCTTGTTTACGATGTGGTCCGATGCTCCCGAGTCCAGAATAAATGTCACTGTATCTTCTTGAACATCATCTTGATATTCGCCCGTCATAAAGGCGAAACCAGCAAAATCGTTCGGAGTTTCTTGATTCAATTTGACGTGTTAAACTGTACGTATCCTGTTTGTTTCAGCCTGTTTTTCTTGAATCATTTGTTTATAGTAATAACAATCCTTCTTGACGTGACCTTTGCGCCCACAATGATGACATTTGGAAAAATGAGCATTCTTCCAAGTTTTATTCTTGAATTGTTTACGATTGTTATTAAAGTGATTTGACGGGTTGGATGTATCCAATTTCCTCTTCTTGAAGGTGCGGGGTTTGTGCTCAACGTGCAGTACTTTAGAGCTTGTACCTGCACTGTCGTTTTTCAACTTAACCTCGTGGTCCAATAACCTTGTTTTCACAAACGCCAAAGTTAAACTATCTTCAGATAACGTCTCAATTGCAGTGATGACGCCATCGTATGCTGCCGGCAATGTTAATAACAGATGGGCGATTTTATCAGTCTCCTCTAATTTTGCTCCAGCCGCAAGTAGTTCTGTGATCAAGTCGTCAAATGTGGTGAAATGTCGCACTAAACTTGTATCACCTTGCAATTTTAATACTAAAAGCTTCTTTCTCAGTGCTAGTTGAGTGGCAATACTTTTACGCTCATAAATAGCGTCTAGATTCTGGAATATTTCTCTGGCGGTAGACTCGTCGCGCGCGAAGCCGAGATAAGAATCGGCTAGATATTCGACTATAATATTTTTAGCTATCCGGTTGTTCTTTTGCCAATCCGCGGTGTGCATCAAAAAATCTTCGTCGACTACTTTTAATACTTCCAGTTCACTTAACAAAGCACGAACTCTAAATTTCCAAACACTATATTTTTCGCCGTTGAATGGTTTGATATTTCGTTTTGATTTTAGGTTATCCATTATGACCACGTGTTTTTTGTTTTCAAATGATTTATAATTTTAAACCGTGAAATGCGAAAGACTGGGCCCACAACCTATAGGATTTGGTTAGGGACACCAGGATATATATTGAATTAAATACTGAATAATAGTTAATCACTTTTTATTTGTAATTTTAAATTTAATTTTACACTGGTAAGTTTAGAGCACGTCTATTTGATTACGGTCTCGAACAAGAGTGAGGGCATGGCGACCGAGTAACTTATTATAAAGCAAGTGAACATAGAATGAATCAATTCAATCACTCGCTCAATCAATCAGTCTCATTCATTCCTTCCAGAAGGTAATCAAATCAGTTACTTTTTATTTACAAGATATGGTAATTTTTGAACAATAAATCAACAGGGACCACCTTGCTAGGGATATCTCGATACACTTTTTCCAGTTTGCCGTAAAATTCAGAAATGTCATCCTCGGATGAGCTTGATGTCGGCGCATATATCTGCACCAGATGTAGTGGCGATGGATGGGCTGACAGCTTCAAAGAAACTATCCGGTCGCTGACAGTGGCGTAACCAATGACCATGCTGCGTAGTCTCCTCGACACCAGAAAACCAACTCCACTAAAGCTATTTTCAGGGCTGCCTGCGTTGATCATCAATGATCCATTTGGTGTTGTATTGTGGCCAGACTCCTTGATGTGAGTTTCACTTAGCCCTAGCACATCCAGGCCATACTTCAGCATCATTCTCTCCACGATACACGTGCAAACAGGTAATTCGCAACTCGTGTCGATTTAAAACACGCCCTTCGGTCGTGTTTCAATTTATTACCACTCGTTGCGAATTTCCTGTTCGTAATGTACTGTTACAGTACATATGGTGCTAGATTACCGCACGAGTGCAGAGATTACGTGCTTATGTCGAAATACGAGCCATATGTACTGTCAAACGTTGTACGATACACGTGCGAACAGGTAATTCGCAACTCGTGTCGATTTAAAACACTCCCTTCGGTCGTGTTTCAATTTATCGCCACTCGTTGCGAATTTCCTGTTCTCTGCACTTGTATCGTAATGGACTATTATTTAAATTTAATAAGTTGGTACAAAATATATATGGACACTATGAACAATAATAAAAAGTAAATTCAATCGATGTGTGGCAGGGCAGCAGCACCCTCATCGAATCCCAGCCATTTTGCTACGGGTTTCAATTTTTGCGAGTTCCACGTATGCACATGCTGGTGGCACGTATGATGGCAACGCTTATTCGAGTTCTGAGCCATTCCAGTAAGGTACTCAAGGATCTATTCCAACGGTCTGCTATGGCTTCTCCCATGTGTTTGATGAAAGATAACATTTGGGGTGCAAAGACGCCATCCACTGACGTTACTAATGGGGTGAAGGTAGCTGTCGATTTTCACAGGCATTTGCATATTTTCTGTGCTTTTATAGTACGATCATTTTCGGCTGTTAACGAATTGTCTCCATTTGAAAGCACACCAGCATGTTGAATCCCATATAAACTTAACACACCACAACTTCAGTTCAATACAATTTTCAGTTATGAAGACGGAGGCACTGACAGGTGAAGACCTGTCAGATGTCACTTGTCTGTCTCTCTCAAACTTACTAATTTGTGCATTAGTGATAATAACTAGATTAGATGTATAGAACTCGTTCAACTTAAATTAGCGGATCTGCGTTACTCTGATATCTGTGCATTAGCACAACGAATTTTACCAGGAGTGTCATATTGTATACATATACAATACGTACACGCACGCGCACTGGCGCTTCACGTTGTGTGTGTTGTGTTGTTGTTGTTATCATTGTTGTTGTTATATATTATGGGAACGATGTCTTTCAGATAACTTGAGTAGTTGAAAATGTGAAATAGAGATATGCAATGAAAACAATGAAAATTGTAGCGGAAAATAATCTATCATATTTTAAGAGAGAAAATTTAAACTTATATTATTATATGCACTTATGGGTAAAATATGGGTTAATAACAGTGTTAATAATAAATTATCAACTTAGTCAAAAAGCCCGCCCCGCGCCACCCCCGGTGGAAAGGTGCCCATCACGCTCGCCACGTTGCCGCGCTGAATCGCGATGGACAGACGTTGCACCAGGAATGACCCGGAACGGGGGTCATGACCCCTCTCCGTCAGACGGCGCCCGGTCTCCTTGACAAATTTTCTGGCCTCCGAACCCCAACAACCGGTCGTTTCTACCGCGAGCGGGACAAATCCAAACCCCAACAACCGGTCGTTTCTACCGCGAGCGGGACAATTCCGAACCCCAACAACCGGTCGTTTCTACCGCGAGCGGGACAAATCCGAACCCCAACAACCGGTCGTTTCTACCGCGAGCGGGACAATTCCGAACCCCAACAACCGGTCGTTTCTACCGCGAGCGGGGTATATTATTGTATCGAGAAATATGTGAATCGGGGGTTGTGGAGCTTTGCTTCGGCTACGGCTCGTTCATTTAATAATTTGTGAGCCGGTAATTTGATTGTCTTTGTTGATGACCGGTTTAGCCTTGTGGGTCCCCCTCTGGATACGAATCTCGGTCATGGCAAATATGTTATGTAACCGTCGACCATCGATTACTGCTTCATATGTCACACACGCCACCTCCGCTCTACCGCCCTACCGACTACCGCGCGGTTGTTTGGTGCGTCGTCCCCCGAACCGCGTTCGCTTCGCCAAACCGCTTCGCAAAAGCAAATATATATATATATATATATATATATATAATTACTATAACACAAGCCTTTTTGAACTTACTATGGGGCTAGCTTGATTTGTGTAAATACCAGTATTTGTCCGTGATGTAAATGTTACCGTTGTCTGCAAAACGCTGTTACCGTTTTGTATGCCGCTATACATTTAAATGACTGATAAGTGACAATTGGTGCGGGATTCGTGGAAGCAGAACGCTTAATACTGTTTATTTATTTAATCGTATGGCATTCTTACAAGTCGCTTTACACAGATTCTATAAAACTATATCCAGATTCTTCACCCATAGGATGGCGTCTGCATCAGGAGAGTATAAATCTAGGGCTTTTCCGTCAAATTTCCGTAGTGGGCAATCGTGGATTATGTGCTGGCTAGACTGTACGAGCGCCCCACAGTCTCACGCTGGTGAATCTCACCAACCACACTTTTGAAGGTATTCTGCGCATCGTCCGTGTCCAGTCTGGAGTCTATTAAGTTGACACCACTCCTTTCTTGAGGCAGAGAAGCCAAATGGTTTACGTGTCGGGTCGTAATTAACAGGGCAGTTGCTTGGTGGGTTCGACTGCCACTCCGCTTTCCAAGCATCCTTCAAAGCCGAAACCCTGCTCCTTTAGATTCAGAGCAGTTCGGTAAGGTGGATGTCTGGACCTCAAACGGTGACGTGGTGGATGTACAAATTCTTAATACTGTTACAAATTACTACTGCACAAATATAATAGTAAGTAAACCAAAAAGTGACGAAATCTGGACTCTATCAGTGAGATCTCGGTAGGTAGAGTAAAAAATACCGCATACAGATTTGCCAAGTCAAGCAGAATTCATCGGTCTTCTAAATTTTTTTATCGACTTCAATCGAAGGAAGGAGGTTCTCAGCTCGTCTGCATGTTTGCGTGTTCCTTTTTTAATGTATGCAATATGCATGTTCCCCGATAACTCTTGAACACGCTGGCCGGTTTTGATAATTCTTTTTTGTTTCAAAGCAGGTACCCCGACATTGGTCCCATGTAAATTTGGTGAAGAACTGATGATGGGATCTAGGAGGAATCGAGGGAACTCCTCGAATTTGATAGGCACGCATATGCCGATTTCGGTATTTTCTGTAGGTAACCAAGCATTGGCTCACGGAAACCACAAATTGTGGCATAGCAAGTATAAAATTGGAGTCGGTTTTTTTGGTATAAATTATTCTATAAACAAAGATGAAAATATTACGTTTTGCTAAAACTTCTCCTTTACCAGCTCCGAATACCTCATTGTCCCTATATCAATTACGATAGCGTGACGCAATCCAGAACTACCAAAAAACAGCGCGGCTACTACAAACGATAATACTCCCTCTTCCATTGTCATAAGAAAGAAATGACGGCATCATTATCTTGGCAAGCAGGCAATGCTTCAAAATTACTAAACTACCGAAAGTAAGCCTAACTTTAATACACAATGGGGGTAATAAATTGAGCACAATGGTCTGAAGTTAGCAGTCAATTCGAAAACGTCATAAATAGTCTAGGAATTCCATACTAAAATAAGCTGTTTCGGAAAGGAATTGAGTTGGTGTAACTATTTTGAAAACATCTTAAGTGTCTAGGATTCACCAAGTAAGATAAGCTGTTTCGAAGAGGATTTGAGTTGGTGTAACTTTGATTTATCCGAGCACTTTAGGGGTTGTTTGCGATGCGTTGGCGTGGCGTGAGTGTTGTGATAATGCTATACACACATGGCGTGTTTTGATGGCCAGTCATTTGAACAGTCAGGTTTTATAATAGGTAAGTAACTACTTTTTGCATGCCATATGGTATTATCTAAACATGTGATACCTACTCAATAAGTAATTTATAAATAGGGGCCGGACAGTTGTTGGCAATTTAAACAGAGAGCATTGGAGTAGTTTTACAAAATTACCACTTATGATTGACTCTTGGGTGGTGCTAAAAGTGCAACAAAACTAGCAACCGTACTGTCTTCTCGAAAATCTCATGGTTCGAAAATAAATGCTATACGATTATTATTATTATGATTGAAAGAATATTTTTTACATTTATCTACAGTTAATTATTTATTTTAAATTTATATAAAAACGGCAGACTTAATACCATAAAGTATTCTTTATCGTATATAGCAGTTCGTAACAATCGAAGGCGCCAGTAGTTATTTTCAGAAGAAAAATAATATTCGCTACTTCGCGACGCTTATATAACGGAACCAGGTGGTGTGCCTTGCAAATTGTTAAGAAATAGATATATAGGAAAAAGAGGCAATATGGGAATATATAAGCAAGTATTTTTTTAGAACAATTATTTCAATTTTATTTTGAGAAAGTTTGTAAAGTTTTTTTTATTACAGATGGGATTGCTCTTGGCCAGCATCTAGCCAGGGGGCAAAGATGAGGCCGACGTTGAAGCGAGCTCACCCAAAATATGCCTATTCACTCGTGCCGTCAAAAGGTCTAGGTTATATGAACTCGGAAATACAAACGCAGGCAGAAAATTCCAAACCTTAGAAGTGCGCATTATGAAAGATGAAGCAAAGCGCTTGGTTCAAATTAGAGGAATTTTGACCAGGTAAGGATGGTAGCCAGCCGTACTTCTGCATGTCCGATGGAAGAAGGGGGAAGGCGGTATGACCTCATGGAGCTCCTGAGCACACTCCCCGAAGTGCAATTTGTAGAAGACGCACAGACATGCTACTTTGCGTCTATGTGCTAGGCTCTGCAGCTTATTTTAAAGTTATGGGGTAAAGGGCTTAAGTCAGCTAGGTTTAGGTGACATAATTTTATTCTACGCAAAAGGAGTAGGAAAAAATACAAACGATTAAATCATTCAATCATTATTCGGTCAATCAATAAAAGTAAACACTGGCTCCACTTCTCTCTTTGTTCAACATACCACAAACTGTCCGTTCCCTAATTACAACAATCACCGAATGTAAGAACCATGTTTAAATATACAAACAACTAGCCGCCATAAGCCACATGACTCCATAACCTGAACTAGCCCTATCGGGGACCACTCTAACCTCTTTCAAAGGAATATTGAAATTGCTGGCCATGTGGCATAATAAAATAGCGAATCTAAGTCCTTAGTCAAAGCTATAAGTTTCAATATCGTTTGTGGGTGTTCTGTAGCCTATATTTTATAGAATTTACGAAAAATAAGGAAAACGCTATTTGCTAAGAGTCCGAAGTGTGTTTGCCAAGATTTGTTGTCAAAGATGAATAACATCAATATATCAAACGATCTTTTATTTATAGCCACTTAGCTTTATAAGTAAAAAGGGACCAAGAGTTTTTGACGTAAAAGAAAATGCTCTGAATTGATCGTGAATTCAAAATTAAAAGTAAGTGATAAATCGTTTTTAAACTTTCTAACTTTTTGAAGTTTTCTAACCGTTTGCTTTATTGTATTATTCAATTTGAATTGAATTAAGTAGCTGTTCCAATGTTTTAGAGGCTAGGTGGTACCTAAACAGTTTATTCGGTAAAAGTTGGTAAAAGTCTGCTGAGAAGTTTTCAATTTTAGAGCAGAGTTCAAGAAACTTTTCTTTTTGAAATGTATTTTACCAACACCACCGCCACCATATTAGCCAAAGGACGTCCACTGCTGGACATAGGCCTTCCCCAAATTCACGGGGGGTAAATGCCATAATCGCCACGCTTGAAAATCACGAGCGATGAAGTAACATAAATAAATAAATAAATTTTGGGGGACAATCGGAATTTGAAGGAAATCTTCTTTTAATGCAGTATTGGTGATTAGAATCTTGCCAAAGTAAAAAATAAGAAAAATACAGACAAACATTTCTTTCAATTCTAATCTAAATTAAATGATCAGGGATCACACGGCATAGAAACAAAAATAGAAAGCTCGTGCTGAATGCCACTCAGTAATTTTGTTTCTAAACAATGGTTTCATAGACAACTGAGCTGAAAACATAATACTCCATTATCAAAAAATATAAAATGTAACATAAAACTCATGAATAAGAATAGGCCTCTGCCCAGCAAAGGGGCGAATATAAACTGATCATGATGATGAATATAACACTAGAGAAGAAATTTATGATTGGGATGTTATGTGAATATTAAAATAGCTTCATAAAAATTAATCTCTGGCTAAATAAACTATCGAGAAGCGATTTTACATTAGTAAATATTGTGGATGGAAAAATCGCTGGTAGTAAGATGTTCGGAAAATAATCACAACACTCGTTTAAATCTTGTCTTGTTTACGACTTACTTCGTGAGGCTTCGAGATTTAACAATGATGACAAGGCTATCAAATTGTTTGGACACACTAGTTAATGTCTTTATATTTGGTAAATGAACGATTTTTTTAATGTTCCACAGTGTGACAGTCAACCAGAGTAGAAGGCAAGAGGGCCCAAGGACACTCATCAACTAGATGGACATACCAGGTCAATCAAACAGCCTTTTTTATCATTACTGCCTCAGGCAACTTTTATCAAGGTGAGATGAGGGCTACAATGGATCAGTGCTGCGAAATCTAAGAGTGGTCATGATACTCAGGTATGAGAGAACGACTGAAGAGAGTGAAAGACACTTCACTTGCTCATTAATCTTCCAATGTGCTTCAAACCTATGACTACTGACCTGTCATAAAATCTGCAATTTCCATCATCATCATCAGCTTATACCTCTATACATCCCACTGCTAGGTGCAGACTCATACCTGGATCGCAGTTTTTCTTCAAGTAATAAAAGGTGCAGGCTCATGGATAAGAGAGAATGGGACAGCTGTCCTCATGCTGGCCAAGTGCCAGTTGGGTTTCCTCACAATGTTTTCCTTCACCGAAAACCACTCAACTTTTTTTAACTACAGAACCCCACAAACAACCAGCAGTTAAGCTGACAGCTTTTTATAAGGCGAGCTTACACGGCGCGTGAAATATCTCCTTGTTTGCTGCGAGCCAAAAAGCTTAAAGTTGGCTGACAGGGAGCTGCGAACTTTGGAGGAGGCAAGAAGCTTTATGTTTCCCACGTTTGTATGTAAAGTTTACTATTAACTGTTGTAACGGAACACAATTAGGCTACAAAAACACGTGTTATTAAATACCTATATGAAGGAAAAGTAGTTTTAATAAGCTGGATGAGCATAGTAACGTTTACCCTACTAGCTTCGGCCTCATATGTCGTGGATTTGTCGTGTATTTGTCCATCATATGTCGTAGATTTGTCGTGCATTTGTCGGGGATTTGTCCGACATATGTCGTGGATTTGTCGTAGATGTGTCGGGGATTTGTCCGATATTTGTCGGACATGTGTCGTGCATTTGTCTGAGATATTAGAGTATATAAAGGGGCGCGAAGTTTTATTGGGGGCACTTAGAATTCGACATTCAGACTGACAAGGTCTCTGGTCTTCGCAATAATATATACTTGGTGGGTTATTCTATTGATTTAAAAGTGGTTCTTCTTCGTGAGGGGACTCTCTTCATGTTGAGGAATCAGTTTTTAAGTAAAATATTGAATATTTCCTCGGGGTTTAAGAGTTTATTTAATTTGATTTAAATAACCAGAATCTTGTCCAGGCACCAGTTTTGCCTGAGGGGTCTTGCTCGCCTAACGGTGCCAATGAGCAGGGTTCAGAGTCTTTAGTTACCAGATCTAAGGGTGGTCTGGCGTCTACCTTTTACCTACATGGAGACGAATCAAATCCCTTACGTTCCTTCAATGCCCAGCTGACAACGTAGACATGGCTGCCAATATGGGGTCTCAGCATAGAGGTGTATACCTCGCTTGTCGAAATTGTTCAGTATTTGAGGAACGGTCTTGTTAAATATATTTATATATAAAACTTATATACACAATAGGGCGTCTTACTCACTGTATCCTAGCCTGCGGGCGCAGTGGGGGGAGACAACCAACACAGGCCTTTAGCATTGCAATTCTCAGTTTAGCCGACTGAACTTTCGCTGCATAGGTTAGGGATTCGCAGTCAAAAGAGCTGGTTCTGGTAAGGGATTTATGCTCTTTCAGTTTAGCAAGTTTCCTGGGGAACAATAGGGTAGCTTCACACACGTTTATTAGGGAAGTAGGGTTTAATAATTTATTTTAGGTTTGTCGTTAATTTGGAGTATTGGGAATAGTTGTGATAAAATTAGTCATGTTTGGTATAAAAGGGACAGTATCTTTAAAGTTACGATTTCTAGTTAAATGATTAACATTTACTCAGAATAAGCTAATTTAATGACTAGCTGAGCCGTTCGTTGAATTAAGCCCTCCAAGTGAAGAGCAGAGCGGTTCACTTGATAGACTATTCGGTGACAAGCTGAGCAGTTCATTGAATCAGGTATCTTAAGTGACGAGCCGAGCTGTTCACTTCTTTTAGTTTATTTAAAGGTCTGGCAGAGTAGTTCATAGGTATTAGGGAACGAGGAGTAGGGAGAGTAGGTTATTCAGGGTCAGGGCCAGATTCTGGCGAGGAATCACCAGGATTTCGCCCGCTTCCGATGATGAGGCCTTGCGGCGATTCTCCTCATCATACGGCGCGTCTTCCGAAGCGCTAGTAGATGCATTTGCTAGGTAGAACCATATTCTTATGGTTTAGTCTCTTTTACAAACTGATTTTATCCCGAGCGCTCCTAAAGGCCATCCGAACGAATTGATCGGATAAGCCTAGCAGAGTACTCCTGTTAAAGTAACTTAGGTCATTTGGACGAAATTGTCTTACACTCCGCATAGTGAAACAAAAGATTGGCGGGGGCTTGTCCATGTCTAAGGTCGAGAGCCACGGGTCTCTGGTTAGTACCGGAGGGGGATAGCAATCCCTAGGGCGGCTGGAGGAGCCCTACCTTACACCAATCAATAAAATTGATTATATTTATACGAACCTGTAAATAAGCAATACATAACAGGATATGAGCTATTCGGAAGTTAGGTACATAGAGCTTGTAGGGATGGCAAATCTCCGTATTCTAGGTCAATTTCTTTGGATAGGATCTTATATAATTGGTTACTATTTTATCATTAATAATTCCTATAAATTTATATTTCTCTTAACTTCGGTATTAACGTAATTTCATTGAGGTATAGGCTGAGTAAGGTACTAGGAAACGATAGTAGTGTTTCAGCAAAGGGAAGAGGAGTTCAATACCTGACAAATATTCGCATTAAAGATTCAGGGTTTCTTACGGTTCACAACTCTTCGGGGTCCTACCTAGACGATTCACTTTGGCCAATACGTAATTTTATCCTGGGTTTTAACAGTCATTAGTTTTAATGTTTTAATTTATTAATTAATTCATTTAGGGTGGTATTGGGGGTTTATTTATATTAAGAGAGGGGGGGGATCGTTACACTGTGTCGATTATTGAAACTACGATTTGAGATCTCTATAAAAATGGCGCCTCGTGTTTCCTTCCCGTTCAGTTTCGGATCAGGATATTCTTTGATCATCGGATTATCGAGTGCATTTCCGTGATCCATTCTCAATTTCATACTATAATGCCTTGCCTGATTTATATTCACACGGTATATACCTGAAGCCGTCAGCGATTTTCCATCATACAGGGATTACGCTGTTATTCTAAACGCAAACTTTTTAACAACCTGTAAAGGTGTAAATACCACCTTTACAGTACTACTTATTGCAGAAGTAACTGTCATCTTCCAAATGTCAGCAGATTTGAAGGTTGAAGGCCAGGTATTAGAACTGACTTGCAAGTTGTAGGTATCTTCTCAGCTCCGTGCGATGATATATCCAGGCTCCAGAGCGACCGACAAGACAAATATCTCCGACGTCAGAATCATCCTGCTGCAAGACGAGGACTGGTACTGTAACTGACTCCCGTGTTGTAGTTATCTTCTCAGCTCCGTGCGATGATATATCCAGCCTCCGGAGCGACGAGACAAATGTCTCCGTCGTCACAATGATACACGCTAATACTGTGCTGTTTGTAAACTGACTCGCATGTTGGAAATGTTTGCGTTGGCTTGCGATGAGAAAACACAATATAAACCATTCAAACTCATAAGAGTGAGTGATATTTGCGTTTTTACAATAAATAAATAAATGTTTGTGGACACTTACACAAATTGATCTAGTCCCAAACTAAGAGCTTTTACTATGGGTACTACGCGACGATATACATACCTGTAGATAGATACATAGAAAACATCCAAGACTCAGGAACAAATATTCATGTTCATAACACAAATAAATGCCCTGATCGGGATTAGAACCCAGGACCACCAGTTTCGTAGGCAAAATCCACTACTAACCAGACTAGAGTAGTCGTCAACAACGACAATGCAATACAGAAACTCTTTATTACACACTACACACACTACAAACTGCAAAATATTGATGCGATGTCGGTGTCTACTACTTTTCATAAAACTTTCTTCTTTTCATAAAACCTTATTTCTTAAGATTTCAAGCTAACATGGTCACTGCGATGGTCACTGGTTTGAGCGAGAGTGCGGACGGTGGTAGTGGCACTGCGGAAAAAGCGAACCAAGAAGAGGGTAGATCGCTATGGAGTGTGGGTAGACCACAAATAAAACTCGCAGCACGTCAGTTAATCCTTGAAAATGGTGCTTGCAACAGCGCCGAAACATAGGAAACTCGACAATATTAACACACATGGTAAATATCCCGTTTTGAACAGTAATTCTAGTGTTATTTTTTAAGGCTCAGAATACCTACTTTCAAATAAAATTTATTTATCAAAGAAAAATGAGCTTCAATCTGTATTTAGCCATTTTCCCCAACTCTGTCAGCCATCTCGTGTCGTTTACAGCTCCTGAAATATATCATTCCTCCCTGAAATATATTATTCCTTTGGAATATTATAAGTCATGCTAGAAACGTAAATAATTAATATCAGCTATATTATCATTGACGGCGGAAACACTAGTGAAGAGATTGTTTATCTCATTCGGGCCCTAACAAACATGCCACGTAACTATATATATATATAAAAGGTTTCTTTTGTGAAATAAAGGTTATATATATATATAAAATGCAAAAGTTGGACTTACTGCCAATCTAGACTTCTACGAGTTGAATAGTACTTAGTCAATTATATTAAGCCGATGATACTTTATCACGATATTGTAAGGTAAACGATTACATCATGAATAGGAATTTTTGGAAGTGATGGCCTGCACGGGTAATGTATCGCAAAAATAGGTTATCTATTGTAGCGATGTAATACTGTAGTACCTGCCGTTACCCTGTAATTTTAAATTAAACAATACGAAGTATATTACCAACACCATATCAGCCGAAGGACATCCACTGCTGGACGTAGGCCTCCCCCAATTTCATAATCGTGGTGATTGGCATGCGGATTGACGATCGCAGTATTTCCACCGCACTCCAGAGATGCTGCTGCCCATGCATGGTGGTCTTGATCGTAGGACCCGGGTATGTCCTAAAACGATGTATATTGTTTTGAAAATGATACCTCGCCGAGTTTGTTACGCACCGGTTTCCGAACCGGACGTTACGCCTGATGCTCGCCAATATTAATTAAAATTGCTAAGTTATATATTACTCATTTATGTAAATTGTAAAATTCTTATGAGTAAATAAACTTTCTTTAAACCTAACCGGTCGTAGTCGATTGACATTCATAGGTGAATATAATATGCCTAAATTGAAGTATAAACAACTTTTACGTTTTATACGAAACAAAGGATTTTCCCCAATAACATCGACCCTTCGCCTGACTGTTATCGGATGCCTGATCATCGTAAATACCTCACATGATGACATTTGTAATGGTGCACTTTTATGAGGACTATTCACGCATTGTAAATTATATCTAAATGGGTTGAAATATAACCATTTTATTGTACAGATAGGAAGGGTTCAACTTTATGACCAGTCTGAAAATCAGCGCTGGGTATATAAAACCTATCCAGCAAGGCTGAGACTGGTACCCATTGCCCATCTTCATCAGCTATAGGTATCGGTAGTAATTAAGTTAAGTGTATTTTTGTTTTTTGTAAAAGGTAGGTAATTTTCAAAATTCTGTTATACTTTTTTTATGTTCGAGATTTTGTTGATTTTTAACTTGTGGCAATAAAACATTTTTCATTTCATTTCATTTCATTTCATTTCATTTCATGTATTGAACAGAAATCGGTTTTACATTTATCGATTGAGCGTCATTTTCTATCGAGCTGATGTAGTAAATAATACTTTCCTTTCGTATTTTCTCGGAAATGTTCGTTTTTGTCTTACTACTTCACTCGCACTCAGTACCCATCGAGACAACGTAGGGAACGGTCGCATTGCAAGAGGAAGTATCTATATAGAGTAGTTAATACCACAGAAATATTTTGTTGATATTTATGTTAGATTTTGTGATAAACTTCATGGACTCGTGTATTAATGCAGGCCACCTATATTTTGATAGACTTTTTACATGTCACTCTTGTCTGTCATTTTTGTAAATAATAAATATTGATTTTATTCGATCCACATTAACAATTTATAACAGACATGCCGAAAGCACTAATAAAAGGGAAACGTTTAGATCGGCAAGCCTGCGAAGTTATTTTCAATATTTATTTATATTTCTTAACTGAAAATTATAAATTCAAACATACCAACTGTACTGCTTACTTTTGTAAAGTCCAAAAACGAGTTTCGGAGGCCAGTGGAATTTCTCAACGAACAGTAAATAAAATATTGCAAAAAGAATACATAAATCAATCTACCTCCAATAGTCCGAAGTCGGCAAAGTTGGGTAAACCAAATAAATTATTTTGTCTCTCTCGCCTTATACGTTATTAAGGTACTGAGAGGCAAGTTGTGCAACCCAGGGGTTCAGTGCTCCTTGGCGCTGAACGTACCCAACGGCTTTGTGCAGCGCCGCCGCCCGCCGCTGCTGGCCGTGCCCGCCGCTCGCACAAAGTTGTTGCAAGAGGCACCGCTGACGAGAAGTATACGCACTATCAATCTGGTTGCGCTAAAGTTGGACGTGTTTACATGCTCCTTCAATGATTTCACAAAGGCCACTTGTCTGTATTGTGTTTTACTTAGTTTGTTAGTTAATATTATTTTTTATGATGGAACTTTAGTTATTTAGAAGTTTTATGTGTTATGGCTTTTTTTTACTATTATAATACCAATTACGTTCTTGTCTGTCGCATTAGGTACCCTGTAATGATAGACTTAAGTTATTAAATAAATTAATACATCTGTATAATTGTGTAACCATCCAGGGGACCAATTCTCGTCAATTATCGTGACATTGTATAGAATGTCACGATAAAAGTCACCTGTATGGAATCTCGAATAGAGATCATCTCGATCGAACCCGAGAATTGGCCCGCAGTAGTTTTGCAAGTTGGAGCTGTGTCTATTAAAACTGATTGTATGTCAATTTTGAAGAGTTTCTATGGGATGGCGGCCATGGGCTATATTTAACGTTGATTGGTCTGTATTCTGTAATCGTAAGTTAATGACATCCAACCTAAACGATTACACGATTACATGAACTTCGCTCGGTAGAAAATGGAATCAATCACAAAATATGCAAATAATCAACATTGATTGATTATCCACTCAATTTTGATTCATCTGTCCGTAGTACTCTCAACTAGTTTGCAAAAGTCCAATCCTTGTGTTAAGAAATAGCCCATTGCAATATTTTTGTCTTGTTTAGTTTGCGTAATAATTTATGAAAATTAAACTAAAAACTGTGTTTGGTCCTAAACTTTCTGACGGTAGTGTAGATCGCAGCAATTGAGAGGATCTTGCTGGCAACCGCAATAAGTGGAGAGGCACTATCGCAAAAGACCGTAAAACCCACAAGACCTGGTTCCAAGAGCTAAACAGCAAGCGCGCTAGAAGGTACAATCGCCAAGAGGTTGCCGATGATACAAACAAATCCGCATGCCACTAATGTGGTCTCAAATATCGTTCCCGGGTTGGCATATACCAGGGGTCGGCAAACTTTTTGACCAAAGAGCCAAATTCAGTAAAAATGCCTTATTTTGGGAACCTCAGAGAGCCAAAAATACCTGTTTTAGGTTTTTCACTATAATATTCTTAAGGATACCTCCTGGAAGAGCCGCACCTGGCCCTTCAAAGAGCCGCATGCGGTTCGCGAACCGCGGTTTGCCGACCCCTGGCTTATACTAATGAGCAAAATCTTAGGCCTTGTCATCGCTTTCTATCAAGTAAGACGCTGGCTAGTGACTCATAATGTATATTTATTTATTTAATTACGCCTATGATGATACATATAGGCAATATTCACAGAAACTCACACTTTAAAACAATGACTATTAATAAAGGGGCACACATTTTAAGAATTAGTTCACTTTACTTAAAACGGCTGTAATTCAAGAAGTCACTTATCTTTTCTTTTGGGTAGAAAGATGAAGAAAATGTGATATTGCTCCCACAGTCGATTACAGGAATAAAGAGGCCCCTCTTTATTTCCGTGGTATTCAAAACTACACATGCCGGTACCAGAATAAAAATAATCTGATATTCAATAAAATAAAAACTGAAAAGACAGCGCGAGGAAAGTCTTTTATAAAAAGATTTATATTCTTTAATAATTCTTCATTTTCAAGGCAACTTTTTTGCTCATGAGCAGGAATACGGATTTCCCTATCCACGTGTTATAAATTTCCGCATATTTGTGGTAAACATTGGAGGAGTAAGCGGCTTACGTGAGTAAATATATTTTTCAACGTGCATGGACATATTTGTCAACAATCACGTGATAAAAGGCCGCAAAATACATTTTTCTCAAACATGCTCTGAAATGGTACATGGTTTAACGAGGGGCATAAGTGGAAGGCGGAGGGCTTTTAAATATTGACTCGAGTTTGCAATTTTCTTACGTCCGAGGTAATCACATGTTTGCATCACATTTGCGAGGAAATAAATAACAACAGAACTAATCAAAATTGAAGGAATCGACAACTTCACCTCGAATATCAGTGCATGATCGCCGGGGCGTCCCTGCGAGAGGAACGCGTTTCAATATTGTAATCAATCACAAAGCAGTACTCTTGCGGCGCGCGGCCAACTAGATTTGTCAGCTTCAATATTTCAACCAATCACAGAGCAGTATTCTTGTGGAGCGCGGCCAACTAGATTTTTAAGCCAATCAGATCACGCAGAAACTCATATAAATCCATAACTCCCGCGGGAGGTAATTGGGCTATAACTGTTTTATACGCCTGCTTACAATAAGACCCTTTACGAGCAAGTGTGTTGAAAATTAACTAATCGACGTCTATCCCACATCCGGTACGCAATTCCTTCCATCCCGGCATTTATACTCGTAGTAAGTAATGTATGTATGTATGTATGTATGTAAGCACTTTATTGTACACAATAACAGTACAGTAATGTACTATGTTTTATACCAGGTTGATGGGAAACAGGCGCACAGTCTGCCTGATGGTAAGTGGTCACCGTCGCCTGCAAACACTTGCCATTCCGGAAGTTACAACCTCCAAATGCCTTTAAAAATGCGCTCATTTAATTAAGAATAGCTTCTACACACTGAAAGCTTTTTTTTTAAATAAACTAAAAGTTTTCGCTTCGCTGAGTTTTTTTAAACCATTTCTTCTCGTGGCAGAGGTTTATTTTTCGAACCAGTGATAGTTTATTGATAGTCATAGATGCACATAATATGCCTAAATTGAAGGATAACTTTGGCTTTGCTTTGACAAAGCTTACAATCATAAATGCACTGGTAAAATCCTTCAGTATCGTCGCGTGCACGCTCTGGATCCACTGTGCTAAAACTATGCGCATACATTTCGCGTGTATTATCTCAGCTCACCTGACTGCTCGTCTGATGAAATTGGACCTGACAATTGGAATATGAATGAGGAAGGAATGTATGTAAATCCGGATTATGAGGTTATTGCACTGTGGCGTTGATATGTGACAGACTTGTAGGTGAGAAAAATGAAAATTTTTATAGGTATGAAGGAATGAAGATCTATTTATGTAGGACCCTGGACCGACTCCACGTAGAAGTAAATGAAATTCTCTCTTGAATACGTCTGCTTTAATTCGTAAATATAAATTGCCACGTCTTGCTTCTTTCCGATTCCGATCGTCTTACAAACTGCGTCATCCGTCAACTCATTCGCCATTCCAAAGCAATTCAAACTACATTCGAACGTCCTTTATTCATCATCTAACAGCCAGCACCTTACACAGCTATCAAAAAGTACCGATCCCACATTTATACAAGCTTTTATTTATTTTTTACCATTTGTATATATCTAAGTAAATAAGTATGTTGTCCTGAAAAGCCAAGCTTGGCGATTATGGAATTTACCCCCCATGAAATTGGGGGAGGCCTATGTCCAGCAGCGGACGTCCTTGGGATGATAGGGTTGGTTGGTATGGGGGTTGTCCTGAAAATTTGCAACACTTTTGAATATCCGAATGAACTGAAATTTGGCATATACTTATGTAACTTCAGTGATAATGCCGCATAGTGATAATGGTGCATAGTCCGCCTTTTGTATTAATATGTGCAATAAAGTTTAAATAAATAAATAAATAATGCAAAATTACGGCGGCGAGCTGATCGAATGATGGTGTCGTGTTTGAGTTCATTAGAAACGTCTCAACGAGTAATTGATGGCTACGGAAAAAAAACGGCCAAGTGCGAGTCGGACTCGCGCACCGAGGGTTCCGTAAAAATATTTGTATTATATAATGTAACTAAAAATTTACGATTTTCGCAATTTTTCCTTTATATGTGCTATAAGACGTTGCTTTGTACAAAATTTCAAGATTCTGAGTTTACGGGAAGTACCCTGTAGGTTTTGATTCCCTTGCGAGTGTCGAAAATTTGCGGAAATTTGCGGCAACAACGGCTGTATCTTTGGATTGCGTTGGCTTAAAAGTTTGTTTTTTTTTCACAAGTCCAAGGGAGTATTTGATATAAAGTCCAGCTTGATACCTCCACGCCTTCCTAAGAAAAAGGGTCTTGACAGACAGACGGACGGACAACAAAGTGATCCTATAAGGGTTCACCGTATTAAATAAATCCACCAATCACAATACACTGATTTAACTATTTAAAAATAAACTTTGTATTTGTTATTAACCAACTAGAAAACAGCTACACCAAAATCGACCAATCACGAAGCAGGTCAGAGGCGTTTATTCGCAGTGTCTTTATCTAATCAAACCAGTGTCTATATTTTGTACGTGTCAAAGCAGTTTAAAAAAAATGCCGCGATTGCCGCCAAATTATACCTAAAATCGGTGATAGATTTAGAGATCAAAAATGTAAACAAGTGAGTTGCCACCATAAAAAATAACGTATGCAGTGGGTAATTTAAAAACCATGGAATACTTAAAAAAATGACCGCTTTCAAAATTTAAGCGAAATAAATTTGGTTTAAAATAAAAATAACCACTATGAGTTAAATAGCGTTTTTAATAACGTATTGGTGTTGTTTCAATAAAATATGTGGAGATATGATTTATGCTACTGGTAATGACAAGAGATTTGAAAAAGGAAAGTCTTGTCAGATTGACAGTTGTTTGTTTACATTTTTGATCTCTAATTCCATCTCAGACTTTATGTTCGTGGAATTTATTGTTCTTTTTGGGAGAATAATCTTTGTTTATTTCTTTTTTTTAAACTCTGGTCTAGAAGCGATGTTACCCGTCGAACTATTTTCCCCCACTTCGTTTGGGAAAATAACCATGTCGTATTATTGATAATAATCGTATGGCATTTATTTTTACGAACCGTGAGATCTTCGAGGAGTCAGTACGGTTGCCAGTTTGTTGCATCTCGTGTTGATACGGCTTATTTTAGACTCTAGTCATACAATCTACAATTTTTTGGCAGAAACTAATTTTTTAAGCATTGGGAGTTGTATACAAGACCCCCAACCGCGTTGCTGACGTTATTGACTAACTTTCGTTGTATGAACTAAGCTTAATACAAGCGCTAGTACAGCGACTAAGTCTCATAAATTTTAAGTGAGAAGCTCATTATCCCACCTGGACGTCAACTACGGGCTATGTCAACGTGATTGCAGCTCTCAACACAAAGGGAGGTCGCGGTCAAACGGTACTCGACTCGACCTACTGTTGGACAAAAGTGTATATGTAGGTTATGCGACATTCTAATTCTACTCGTGGCTTCGTAAGAATCGTAAGCTGTAGACGTTTTTTGACGTTTTCACCACAATAGCTCCACCATTAAAAAAATCCAAACCCGAATCGACAAATATTATCAAAGCTGCAGTAATCCCGGAACTTGTGGAACGTACAATAACTACCTAATTGTAATTTTTAGTATGGAATAAGACATGCTTAAAATATTTTACACCACGCCTCGCCAAAGCGCGTTTTTCCGCACGCTGCGCGTCCGGAAAAACCCACTTTTTGGCCAAGTGGTGACGTAAAATTGTATACAAAACACGGGTCGTAAAACAGAAAGCCCTCTCTCGCATATTTATGACCCTCGCCTGCGGCTCGGGGCTCAAACATCTGCGATATGTACTATATTTAAGCGGGTCTAACGCGATATTTACTAATTTATCTTTATTAACGACGTTTCGACACGGAACGGGGGAAAATTACATTTAGTTTTAGGATGAGACCACAATAGCGTAATTTAATGAGTTGTGAGGGGCATAATTTTTGCGGTCGCCATACTTGTGACATGTATCAAAAAGGTGATAACGACACTCACAAAATTGTACAAGAATCGGCTGAGAACTGCGACCTGTTGAAAACACAGCCGGGCATCCAGACATCCGCCGGACAGACATAAGAAATCTTTTTCAAACGCAAACGTAGACGCTTCGAACGAGATTCACGAGCTCACTCGGTAAATTACTTGAAATACTCATTTACATTACACATTTTACTCTTGTATTTGTGGAGCAATAAAGAATATTATTATTATGTATCTCCTTTTTAAATTTACGGGGTGAAACCCAGTCATTTGGAAGGGGTGCGTGGATCCAACACGTAGAGGCCTTTTGGAGAAGAAGTTTGATGTGATGTAGTACACCTGCTAGGTCCATCGATGGATACCCGTGAACCGGTTCCAGTAGGCGATGGGACTATTGTGGGTAAATTGAAAAAATAAATTGGGCTATGAATGGATTTTGGGTGGAAAAAGTAATTGGGCTATTGATAGATTTCCGGACACCTAGCTGCCATAACATAGTTAAATGCTATCGAAGCAGGCGGTGACTAGCCATGCACTAAATGGCTCCTGAAAATGCCGTCGTAAAGACGACCAGGAGCAACACCGGTGTGAGCGGCTCAGGGGTGTCGAGAGGTGTGCTGCGCTTTCTCCGAAGTTACTCGCGGCGTTATGCCCTTTAACATTTCCACCCCTGGAGCATATAGCTCTAACGACTCCTCTCTGGACGGCCAATGAAGGCAAGCCAGAGCTGAGAGTCCTGCGGGCTCCCTTGGGATTCCACTCCGACCGACGAAGACACGCCGGTGACGGAGGCCCTGACCGACTCTCTGGAGCACTCGGGTCCGTGGGGTCGTTACACCCCAACAGCTCGCCACAAGCTGCCCGGCGGGCTTATTATTATTATTACTTTCGTTGTGTTGACAGCTAAAGACATATGCAGGCCCCTCGCTTAACACTGTATCAAACGACGATATATTTTATCAATTTATATTTCTAAGAACTTGCAAGCACTTTTAATTCCATTGCTGGGTTTGATCGTACTCATCTTTCCTTGATAGCCTGTAACTGCAAATTACATGCAAGTTCTTGCGAGTACATCAGCCTTTACATAAATCTATCAACACATGCTTAAGTACTTATATACATCCTTCAGAATTCATTATTTTAGTACATTAAAAACACATAAACACATGTGAATAGGGTTGCCAGGTGTCCGACTCAGCCGGACATGTCTGACTTTTGACGGTCCAGTCCAGCCAAACAGGTGTCCGACTTTTGCAAATTAACCATCAACTACATGCAACTAAAATATGACCCAGACCTGGTGGACGCTGTAGATGAGTTGAATAAGAAAATTCAGCAACCAATTGGGACCGTTTAAGTGGATGACCCCAACGGATATTTAAAAGGAACAAGTGGTAGAATAATCACAGTTGCAAGGTTTTTGTAGCGCTACAAAGATAATTTTGGAAAATGCGTACGTAGCGAAACCGAGGCACCGCGCCTCGGTTTCGCTACGTACTGCACGACTGGCACGAGCAGAGCGTCCACTTAGCCAGTTTCTGGCGCACAAAGTGTTAAAATGTAATGAAAATAATAAAAAAATAGTTCGATTATCACTGACCCATAAAACAACATTATACACACACATTGAAAAATTACACATTGCACATTTAGAAAGTTAAAATAATATTAAACGATGAATAAAATCTGAAATAAAGTAAATATTAAAATATAATGCGCTTATCGCGGTGGCGATTCTTTTAGCACTGAGTGCTCATGTACTCATGATTAAGGATCGCGAACAGATCTGAAACATGTCGAGCGATATTTGACCTTAAAGACGTGAGTGACCCGTTTAATTATATATTAATGTCTTAAACTCACGGGAGTTTTCTATAATCCCAAATTATTACTTTTGTTTTACCATAGAATGATCGCGATTAGCTTATGCATATCACAACAGTGTAAATATGAACAATCCACCGATATCACCTGCAATGCTTGCCAAGATGGGATGTCCGGCTTTTCAACGCCATGTCCGGCTTTTGAAGTTGCGAGTCTGGCAACCCTACATGTGTACTAATACTTTTCCAAGTTTGGTCGCTTATAAATCATTTTGTATCAAGTTTGTTAATTACTTTGAGTCTATGGTAATTTTGTGGACAAATGGCATGGACGGCCATTAGTGACAGATACATTACAGGTTAAGCCTTCCTATTCAAGTTACGTATATTATTAACTTATACTTACTCAAGCCCGGTTTCATAACAGCCCGTTTGTTTATAATTTGATCTTTTTTGCGGATCTTTAGTCTACCGAACATGTTTTCCGTTTTAATATATAATTTCAATAAAATGTTACCAACGGCTGCGACACGGTTTAAACTAACGGTTGGTTTTTTGCGGTAGGTAAGACATTTTGCTATTTTTGCTTTGAGGTTTGTACATGTTAGAGTGCGTTGCGCAACACTTATTTATTTTGTAACACGTGTGCCAGTAAATGCTACTGCTGGCTGGCTGGCTGGCTGGCTGGCTGACTTTGCGCTTGGCGGCTGTAGCGGTTGGGGTTCGTTTTACTATGAAAAATAGCCAAAATCACGACAACGTTATATTTTTGAAAGGGTCGGTACACATATAAAAAAATAAGCTGAAGGAACGTGCGGCGAGTGCAATAGCTCTTATCGACTGGTTTTTAAATTCGCAACGCTGGGGTAAGCTAACAGTCACGGGCACACCGCGCCTGCGCATCTCGCTCTCCCCGCGCACTCCTTGGCTTTGACAAACAATTTTGAGACTTATTAACTAAAAGGTAAGTATTTTGATTACGTCGCCCACAGCGGCGTTCAGTGATCGCGGCTGTGTTGGCGATGATCAAGAGTTGGGCTCTCTGGGGATGAAATGGAAAGAAGTACCCCAAATTGCCCAACACCGAAGCAAATGGAGGAAGTTGATGACTGGCTGGCTGGCTGGCTGTCTTGCTGGCTAGCTGACTTTGCGTTTGGCGGCGTTCTGTAATCGCGGTTGTGTTGATGGTGATCAAGAGTTGTGCTCTTTGGGGATGAAATGGAAAGAAGTACCCCAAACTGCCCAACACCGAAGCAAATGGAGGAAGTTGATGACTGGCTGGCTGGCTGGCTGTCTGGCTGGCTAGCTGACTTTGCGTTTGGCGGCATTCTGTAATCGCGGCTGTGTTGGCAGCAGAACCCTACACCTCAGCAGAGGTTAATGAGACAAAGAAGAAGTACTGTTTAAAAATGGGGTATTTGCCATGTATGTTAAATTTGTTGAGTTCCCGATATTTAATTATTAAGGATTAACTGACGTGCAGCAAGTTGTTTATTGCTGATAAGACCTAACGAACAGGACAAAACATTTGCTATTTTCAAGTATTACCGTAGCGGTCTCCATCGCCTGTCTTCAAAGGCAACCAACTTAAAGCGGTCTAAACCATGATACAATAATACAAGGTATAGCACTCCGGGGAAATTCAGTAGTGTGGGTGACACAAGCCTAAGTCATCACTTGTATTGATGGTTCTGCGTGTAAGTTGCTGTATTGCCAGTGTTATAATATGATACTCCCCAACCCCATGTATACATGTGAGTGTTTTATTAAATTAATACGTTTATTCATGTTTAACTTGACCTATTTTGTTTGCTTGGACAAACAAATGACAATTGTAATGCGTAAATTATATATTTTGCATGATTACGGCAGAAAAATTTCCTTCATGAGCCGTTTTGTTACTATAAAGTGGCAACACCACGGTAACGTAGTCTTGTGTCAATATCCGGAGTAGTAGACCTTGTTTCCTTAGACCATGGTCTAAACTATCGTCCCCAGACCCAGTACGACAGTACGACAAAATCAAAACCGTTTTTTTTAACCCGCATAAATGCCACATTTCTCGACACCTCGAACAGCAATCAATACTAAAATCGGCCATCATTAGCGCCCGTAAATCGCCCGTGAATGCCGGCCAACACGCAGTATTGTCGTCATTGCCGAGCCCACTTCTTTTTACGTGGCGTGTCAACAACATACCTACTTTGTATTTTTATGGTTCCGTAACAAAATGGTAAAAAAGGAACCCTTATGGTGCCACTTTGTCTGCAGGTAGTTCATTCTGGATCTATTTTCTTCCTACTTGAATTTAATATTACACTAATAATAATGAATTAAGCTGGTTAAAACACTCACATTACGATAATTAATTCAAACATGATGTTATAAATAACATCTGCTGTCCTGTGAAACCATTATTCTGCAATTGTACCAGTATACGTAGGAGGTATCGATATACTCAAATTTAGAGCCAATATTATTTTTTCACCCGCCATTTTTTTATACTTTATGGCACGCACTAATTATGTAGTTACCATAATTTTGGTATACTTTGATTGTATAATAATCATCTTTATTGAAAAATATTTTAATTATTAATTTGAACACCCATTATTTATCTATTTCGGCCGCCAACCGTGTCTGTTGTAAAGAAGCGGAGAGAGATTGGTCATGTCGTTACGTATTTACGTTTATCAATTTTATCATACACTGAAGATGTACTAAAATTATTACAAAGAATTCAATGTTTAATATTTTTTCGTCTCTATTTGATGAATACGAATTTCAATAACCAGTAACGAAATGCGTAATATAGATAGTCAATCACTAGCTTTCGAGATATGACTCAAAAATAGCTCTTTTTGGGTTCATTCGAAAAAGATCGTGACAAATTTTCGCGTGCGAGTATTTTCTACCGCTCGCCTTTGATTTTGAGCGTTCGAAACTCAAAAATCACCCCAGGTGACGGATGTCCACCCAAGTCTAAAATACTTACTAAGACGTCTACTAAATTTATACCCGAAAAAAATTCATACGCAACCGTCCCTACGAGACTGTAGTCAGGTCCGTTATTGTGCAGGTCTACTCTTGCGACCTTACTCACCACCAGGAATACAACACGACATACTTAAAGTGCAAGTAGTGGTGTTATTACAACAACCACCCGTCCTCTGCTGGTACTGCTGGACTTCCACATAGGCCTCCCCAAATTTTATGGGGGAAAAAAGCCATAATCACCACGCTTGGCATGCGGGTCGGCGTTCGCAGTATCTCCACCGCAATCCAGGAATGCTGCTGCCCACCCCCCGGTGCTCTTAGTCGTAGTTTTAGGACATACCCGGGTCATTATTAAGGCTGCGGTCTTCTGTCAGCCAATTTGATTTCTGGGCTACTTCGTACCTTATCACAGTGACAATAATGTGAAATCTCTAGCAGATTTCATACTGTTTTCCACTATGACACGGTACGAAGTGGCCTAAAGGTTTTTATGTGTTACCTGCTTGAAATCACTTGATGGTTCCATCGGAAGATCAGCGCTGGTAATCGCGCCAGCAACACGCTGAGATGGAACCATTTCGTGCAATACCCATTGTGACTGTTTTTTTTTTCTATTTCTTTTTTGTTGTTGTATTGTCACGAATAAATGTTTTCTATTTCTATTTTTAAAGATGAATTTGGTTTACCGTACATATGTACTTCTCCCGTTAGACATGCTCTAAATATAAGCGAGTTGACGTTCCATTGTGCCCTACCTCTTTTTAATACATTCACAGAACGGAGCTTTGCTTGGCTTTGTCATCATCCTTCTAGCGTTTTCCCAGATGTATTCCAAAGTACCCCGGAGTCCTAAGTTTTACGGAAGCGACTGCCATCTGACCTTCCAACCCAAACGGATAACAAGACTGTTGTAATTAGACCAGTTCCCCCATTTTGACTTTTTCCTTCACTGATAAACATATAATGATGTTTCATACATAGGTTCTTTGGAAAAACCCAGTGGTACAATCAGGATTCGAACCCACAATCTCCATATTGAAAGACCTTTCACCAGAGATGTGCTATGCAACTATGCTGCGAGGATGTGAAAGCTACGCTAGGATAATCGAACATTTTAACAAAAAAAAACAATTTCAACCATTTTTACAGGGTCGGCAACGCGCTTGTGACACCCCTGGAGTTGCAGGCGTCCATAGGCTGCGGTGACCGCTTACCATCAGGCGGGCCGTAAGCTTGTTTTCAACGACGTGGTATAAAAAAAGAGTTAATCTTCCATTTGTCGTACAAATACTTAATGCAAATTTAAGACTTAAGTGGTTTTCTCATGGATTCAAGTGTCAGAATTGGACCAAATTAAAATGGGACTACACGGAAAGCATCAGCTTTCAAATAATAAAAGAATTATCAAAATCGGTTCACCCAATCGAAAGTTATGAGGTAACAAACATCATAAAAAATACAGTCGAATTGAGAACCTCCCCCTTTTTTGAAGTCCGTTAAAACTCGTTTCTACTAGTGCTACTATGTGAACCAATGAATATGACTGGCTTTGACCAGTGTGTGTTGCCAGTGATGACATATGGCACTGAAACGTACTCGCTTACTATGGGCCTCATAAGAAGGCTCAAAGTCACCCAAAGAGTAATGGAGAGAGCTATGTTGAGAGTTTCTCTGCGTGATCGCATCAGTAATGAGGCCATCCGCAGCAAAACCAAAGTGACCGATATAGCCCTCCTAATCGCTAAACTTAAGTGGCAGTGGGCGGGGCACATAGCACGTAGAACCGATGGCCGTTGGGGCGGAAAGGTTCTCGTGTGGCGACCACGTACCGGAAGGCGTAGCGTGGGCAGGCCCCCCACACGGTGGACTGACGACCTGGTGAAGGTTGCGGGTGTACGCTGGATGCGGGTGGCGCAGGACCGGTCATTGTGGAGGTCTTTGGGGGATGCCTATGTCCAGCGGTGGACGTCTTTCGGCTGACATGATGATGATGATGAATATGATTGGTGGATTCAAACGCCCCCACAGCAACGTAAGCGTCGCATAACACATCTCTAGTTTAAAGGCATCCTTACCACTGGGTTACAAAGAAATAAGTAATATCACAGTTTTCAAGTTAGTTTTGAAGTTCCGAACTCTGTAATACTAGCCTATCGAAGCCTCACAAACTAAACTGAACCACTAAAGTTAGGGAGGTATACATATCTTCTTGTTGAAGTACTCGGAATACAAAACCGGATACAATATTCTTTCGTTTTATTGCCGCGGCAGACGTAACGGTAGAAATATGGAGAAACACTAAACTTGTATTCAGAATGCTTCTACCGCTGAGAGTGCACACACAGGGGCGTAGCGTTCATACAACCAAAATAATATTAATGTATAAAATATCAGGGGACAATTCTTCTACTCTGAACTCCGACCCCCCTTGTCAAGTGAGTTGGCAACTTAACTGTTAGAAGATCTCAAGCCGCCCGAAGGCCTCTAACTTGGCTTACGATTGCTGTCATGTACAACACCCAAGATCAACGCCTTAACGTGCCTTCCAAAGCACGGGAGCGCTCAGTAAGGCTTCGTTCACACGGCATTGTCCTGCACGTTTTTTGCAGTATACGTCTTAACGGATAAATATTGGCACATATTACTTTGTGCATAGAACCATTCATACGGCGTTTGTACTGCAAAAAAACGTACATACTTTATACGTTTAAACGGATACTCACCGGACTTGTCAAGCGAATCGGATAAACTTTAACGTATTCGGTTTACAGTGGCGCGTAGTATAGTTCTGTTTCATTCACACGGCACGATGTTATACGTTTTTTATCGTTATTTGTCGCCATCGATACCAATATAAAAGTACGATGAAGCGTGAAAACTGTCGCTACTCGGCGTGAAAACGGTTATTAAACGCATGAAAATCTACCGTGTGAACACCCGACTGGTTGTACGTTTAAAATAGAATACGTGGAAAAACGTGCAGGACGTTGCCGTGTGAACCTAGCCTTAGTAACTACTCAAATCGGTCACCCATCCTAGAACTGACCTGACGCATGTTGCTTACCCTCGTATACCGCACGCGGTACGCGGGCGCTGCTGGGCCACGAGCGCTCCGAATTATTCATACGAGTACACTTGTTTGCCGACGACGTGGTATATAGGTAGTAATAAAGCAGCCAAGTTATGTTCTCATCAAGAATATAATTCTCAGGCTGCAATCGCCCAGTGCTGAGCGTAGGCCCCTGTTAAAGTACGCGACTATATCGTTTAAATATATGTTCAGCGGCAGAAAAAACGCCCCAAATTTGGTTCGGTTCTCATACATTTTGCTACGATTTTGGGTCATTTTTTTCGCTGAGTATATATTTTTGAACCAGCTATGAAACGATAGTAGTCACGATAGCTTTTGCAAGAAAAAAAATACATCCCCACTTTACCCTATTTTTTTGTAGTTTTTATTCTACCTTTTGTTGGAGTGATTGTTATGTATACCTATTCCAAATCACAGCTTTCTAGCAGCAACGGTTCCTGAGCTAAGCCGCGAACGGACGGACATGGAAAAACTATTGTGTTTATTAAGGATCTCTAAAAGAAATTAAATGAATTGGAATATGAAAGAGAACCGAATTGAGACCCAGTCGAGGCACCCGTGTGTCCTCACTGTGGGCGGTTCCCATAAAAATTCAAGCAAAAAAACTCCCGCGAAATAAGTTCTTCTAAATGAAAAGCAGGTGTGGCGCAAAAGTGTTTTCCTAAAACGCAACTTTCCCTTTGTGGAAAGTTAAATGCTTTTATTCTGGCTTCAGGCGAAGCGTAGTCCGCTTCTGATTTAAGTTTTTAGATCAGAGTTTGGGTCTGAAGTACCTGACCTTGATGTGAAAATGGGATACCTTTTGGCTATGAGTACGAGTATGACAGTATTAAATGAAGCTCTAGGTGAAATGACTCCTATTTTTGATGAATTTGTATTATTGCTATACTTTTTTGCAAGATCATCTAATATACTTATTTTGTGCAAATACTCGTATACAGTTAACTGCTACATATACACCCACTTTTTCCACCCAAAGCAGGAAAAACAGCGATAGCTTGCGACTCGAATATAAACTTGTTAAAGTATCATGTTTAAAGTAAATGAATTACAACGCGAACGTACACATACTCCTACTTAAGGGGGTGCATACACTAACATCTTGTGATCTTTGCGCTCTTTTCTTGTCTTTGTTTTTTTTTCTTTTGTATTATTTTAACATCGGAGACACTTTGCAGCTCTGTACCTATTTATTCTTATTTGTTAACTGAACTCCGATGTAGCATGAGGTTATTGTAATGAATTCAGTAAACTTTGAAGTAAATGTATTTTATTACTTTTAGATCATCATATAATAATGAAGAAGAAAAATTTGAATAGAAAGAATTTTAAATCTTCTGTCACATCGTCATGCGCGACGTAGTGTTGTACCGATATATATTCTAATCGGTAACATCAACACTCAGTATTATTGGATTCGAACATAATTTACATCTCCCTTTACTAGATATTATTACTGATACTAGGTATTATTCTGTTGTTCATTACCACTGTTATCATGTTAAAATTCCATATTGTATTAATTTCTGTATGAGGTGTAAAAGGTTTTGATATTTTCCCAACAGGGCTGCAGCATGGGACCCTTCAAAAAAGCCGTGAAAGGTTTCTTAGATCGGCGACACGCGAGTGCTGCCCCTGGCTTGCACGCATCCATAGGCGACGATGACCACTTACCATCAGGTGAGCTGCCAGCTTGTTTGCCTCCGACGTGGTATAAAAAACTATCCTTCTCCTAGCCTTTTCGCAATTGTATCCTAAAAAGTAATATGTATGCCAAGTTTTACGAAAACAACTGCCATCTGACTCACCAACCTATAAGGAAAACTAGACTTTGAAGGACTAGACAGGTCTCCACGCGATGTTTTCCTTCACCGGAAATCTAAGTACAGTCAATATCAAATGATATTCCGTACATACGTTTCAAAAAGCCATTGGTACAATCGAACCAGGATTCAAAGCCACAGCCGCTTGAGAGCCGCATGTTTGAACCACTAGATTGCCATAGGGGCTAGCGCACGCTAATTAGTGAGGTGAATGCGTTCAGAAACCGCTAAAATTTTAAGTTTAAGCCATGCACAGACTGTGTTGTTTTCATATTTTATACTCTTTTTAAATTGTTATTTCACCTGTAAAATTATAGTTGGATTTCAACTATGTTCATTCTGTGATTTTTGCTATTAATTTATTTATTGTTTTCTTTTTTAATTGTGCGTTGCCCGCCATGGATCACTCAACGCTGGAGGTCACGCCAGCTACATACTGAGGGGGGAATTTTCTTTTCTTTTGTGTATGTCACGAATAAATGTTTTTCTATTCCTATTCTATTTCTATTTCATAGCCTCACCGGCTGTATTGTTGTAGAATACAATAAAACAAATGATGTCGTAAATATTACAATATCTCTATTAACGTGAGTGAATTCACTATGGACTGTTAGGTATCTAATGTTCCCCTTAATAACCTGGATATGAATATGCAAATGACTACTTGCTATAGCAGTTTATATTCTTAAATTCGTTTACATAGTTTGAGCATATTTCAGATTTCCCCGGGGCGGGGCACGATTCTAGCTGTTGTTATTTGAATACTAACAAGATGTGTGCCGTCCCGGGGGATGTCTGGGATATAAAGCGTAAATACTCGTACGGATTGCTGTAGTGATGACAGATGTGAAATTCTGTCTTGTTTTTTTTATACCACGTCGGTGACAAATAAGCGTACGGGCCGCCTGATGGTAAGCGGTCACCGCTGCTTATGGATGCCTGCAACTCAAGGGGACCGTTTAAAAATTTATACACTCCTTCTTGAGGAACCCGATACTGTAGTCCCGGGGGAAAACCTCGGCAGGAAACTCATTCCACAATCCGAGCGTCTGAGGGAAGAAATTCCTCTGAAACAGACCATATAAAAGAAAAAGGAAAGAAGTGTAGCCTCGAGCTAGACGCCTGGATGCGTTCAATTTTGTATAAGGCCGAGTGGTACAGTCGGGTTCACATATATGTACACGCATTTGTGCCTTATTATTACTATTATTTATTTATTTATTTATTTATTATTATAAACATGAAAAAAAAAAGTAACATTACAGGAAATATCCTAAAGTCATTACATTTCTTTATCTAGCCTCGAAGAGCTTACATCAATTATCAATACATTAGCAACAAATTATATACTATATTATTAACTAAGAACCTCACACAATTTCAAGCACACTCTTTCAACAACCGGCCAGCCATCCGCAAACAAATCACAGGAGAGTTGCACAGCGTCGAGCTTATTGAGCGCATGCAAAGAGCGGCAAATAGGAGAGTTACGACGCGAGACCGTACGGCAAAGAGGGACAGCGAAAAGCCGCAGCCGATCTACACGGAACCGCGCACGCCCATCGGGCACAAAGAGGCGACAGACCTCACCGAGCAGGCTAGGACAATCGAGACGACCCCGCAGGATACGAAGTGTTGCGATAAGCTGGTCGAACAATCTGTGCGTTGCTAGCGAGTTGTATCCGAGAACGCCCTGCAAATAAGCAGTAGGGTAGATAAAGGGATAATAACCATACGACTTTTTAAAAAGATAGCGCAAGAAACACTTCTGCACCTTTTCCAGCATAAGCGTATAGGTTGACTCGTGTGGACTCCAAACACATGAACCTGCCTCCAATTTTGATCTCACAAGTGCCGAGTACAATAACTTTATGACCCCAATATGCGTGAAGTCTTTGCAGCTACGGAAGACAAAACCCAGACGTTTAAAACCTTCACCTACTAGTGTACGTATATGGCTATGAAATGTAAGTTCGGGATCGAACACGACCCCGAGATCTTTTACCGAGTGAACACGAGAGAGAGGTACATTATCAACAAAATAGTTTGCATGTACACCACGCCTAGATCGAGTAAAACTCATGACGTAGCACTTGGAAGTGTTAATATACAGGCGATTTTCGACACTCCACCTGTGGATCGCATCCAGGTTACACTGCATGCTCTGACAATCTGATGGAGATTTGATGTCCACCACAACTTTGATGTCATCAGCATACAATAAGGATCTACCAGTTGCGAGACACCTGGAAAGATCGTTCACCATGATCGTGAAGAGGAAGGGGCCGAGTATGGAACCCTGACTAACCCCAGACTTCGTGTGGTACGGATCTGACTCAAAACATCCAAGACGGACAAATTGCTTGCGATCCTTCAAGTAACTGGCAAACAATCGTAAGAGTGGAGGAGCAAACCCTATTGAGGAGAGTTTCTGTAATAGGATATCATTATCGACCTGATCAAACGCTTTCCTAAAATCTAGGTATACGACGTCAACTTGGCCACCAACGTCGAGTGTTTTGGAGACGTGGTCTACAAGTGAGAGAAGATTGGTATTAACGGAGCGACCCTTCCTAAATCCGTGTTGCGCATCATCCAAGTATGGTTCGACTTGTTCACACAACATTGAGTGCAAAGCACTCTCAAAAACCTTGGCAAAAGAATTCAAAATAGCGATGGGACGGTAGTTTTTAGCCTGAGATTTATCTCCCGATTTTAAAATTGGAGTCACTCTTGAGATTTTCCAGTGATCAGGATAATTGCCGGTTTTGAGAGCAAGATTAAATATATGAGCTAAGGGAGATAATAGTTGGGACTTAAAGGCTTTTATTATAAAAGGAGGGACATTGTCAGGGCCAACAGAAGAATTTGGTCTTAATTTATCAATCCCACATTTAACCTCGTAGTGCGTAAAACTCGCAATGTTAATTAACTGACCACTAGCAGCTAATCCGGCCCGTTCTGCACATAACTGTGGCGCAGATGGAAGGAACACGCTACTGAAATAGTTCGCGAAAGCCCTTGTAGCTGCTAATCCATTAAATGTTTGACCCTTGTATACAACATTTGTTTCAAAACCACCTTTCGTCCGCAGGTTAGAGACATGATTCCAAAAGGACTTAGGGTTCGTTCTGATGCTTCGCTGGATATTATCTATGTAGGTTGCATACGCGCTCGCAATCCTGGTTTTTATGCTGGCACGCAGCTGACTAAAACGACTATACACATTTGGATCACGAGAGACCTTCCACTGCTTATGCAGGTTGCCTTTGAGTTTTAAATCTTTAATGACGTCAATTGGAAACCAAGTTGGGTACATTCTGGTGACTTTCGTACTACGACTCTTTTTTGGAACACAAGAGTCGAAACAGCTGTACAGTAGGGAATATAGTCGCTTTACTGCCTCATTCACGCATCTCTCAGCCAATACCGGGCTCCAATCCATCTTAGAGACAAGATCGTACAGGGAACGAAAGTCCGCTTTACCAAAATTCCAGTCTATGGCCCGGTCGATATTGCTAGGCTCCACCAGATTAGCCTTTCCGGGTCGATTTGGAGTAACCGTTATATCCAAGGGAGGATGGTATACGTCAGCGCGTTCCACAAGGCCGTCGCAGGCTGTACATACTCTCACTGCACCCACGCATTCTGATACTAACACAACATCTAACTTACTTCCCTTATCATTCATAATGTCGTTATAATCAGATAGTTTACAAAATGTCAAAAAATAATTGAGGTAATTATTTACATTTATACTAGCACTTTTCAAGTTGAGGTCGCCTAAGATTACAAAATTCGGATTTCGCATCGTTGTACAATTGTCCTCAACTTTGCAGAACCACGTCATGTAGTCAGAGTCGACAGCACTGGGTTTTAGATATATCACACAAACTAAAAACTCACAGCCGTTGAGTGTGACAGAGGCCCACATGTCCTCTCCACTCGAGGTTTCTAAGTCCGAGCGCCGACGCAGGGTGATGCCAGGTCTCGCAGTATTATATTATTATTTATTTTATTGTTTATGAAATGTGTACATATGTGTGAACTTGGCTGTGCCGCACAGATCGTTACCCATCAATGGTCATGCCGGAAGACCAGCGCTGACTCCTGAGTCAGCACCATGCTGAGGCGGGACCATTTCATGGTAAACTTTAAAAAATTGTAAAACTTCTTAACATTTTTTCTGTTTGCCATGAATAAAGCTTTTCTATTTCTATTTCTATATGTACTTAGTTATAAATGGAAAAATTGCCAATTATTGAGCATGAAATGTCGTTTATTGGGCGTTGACATAATGCCCACAAACATATTATCTGACCTGGTGGCGGTCGCGGGAGTCCGCTGGAAGCGGGTGGCGCAGGACCGGTCATTGTGGCACTATTTGGGGGAGGCCTATGTCCAGCAGTGGACGTCCTTCGGCTGATATGATGATGATAATTATCTGACTAGTGGCCCATCCTGGCTTTTTACGAGTAGGGTAGCATTTTAAAGTTTATGTTTTTATTTCAGAGTTACGTTATAATATAAACATAAAATAGAAATAATATAAAAATAAAATAAAAATAAAATAATAAGCCTTTTTATTCCGTAACCTGTTATACGAACCATTTCTAAACTAAAAACTTTATTTTTATTTTTTTAATAAACTGATTGTGTTAGGACTCCTTCCGGGTATAGGCCTGTCGTGAGTTACGTTACGAAGATAAATCGCGGTCATAAGCGTATCACGCAAACTAGCTCAGCCTGCCTGATATGTGCACGCCGTAGCCTATAGACGCCTGTGACCCCGAAACAATCACAAGCGTACTGCCGACCCTTTGTAGGGTTCCGTAGTAAACAAGGGACCCTTATAGTTTCACCACAAGGGTCCATCCGTCCGTCTGTCCGTGGCTTAGCTCAGTAATTGTTACTATTAGAAGAAGAAATCAGGCCTAACGATAAAAAAATGGAGATGCAATTTTTTCTTGCCAAACATGTCGTGTAGTGTATCATTAGATAGCTCGTATAAAAGGAATGTAAGCTTTCTTTAACCTTTTTTAGGGTTCCGTGCCCAAAGAGTAAAACGAGACTAAGCCTCCGCTGTCCGTTCGTCTGTCCGGCTGTCTGTCTGTCCGTCTCTCACCAGACTGTATCTCATGAACCGTACTAGTTAGACGGCTCAAATTTTCACATAAGATGTATTTCTATTGCCGCTATAACAATAAATACTAAAAAACAGAATAAAATAAATATTTAAGGGGGCTCTCGTACAACAAACGTGATTTTTTTGCTCCATATTGATAATGGCAACAGGTATACGCTTGAAATATTCACAGAATATTGAGTTATATATTCACTTTAAAAATAATTAATAAAATAAAATAAAACTAATATTTAAGGGGGGCTCCAATACAACAAAAGTGTTTTTTTTGCCGTTTATTATAAATAATGGTACGGAAACCTTCGTGCGCGTGATCGACTCGCACTTGGCCGGTTTTTTGATTAAGCTATCCGTGTGCGTTATATTAATTATAAAGTGAAAAGTTTTGTTGGCATCGTGTCTCAAAATGGCCGCGATGAAGTTGAAAACAAAGTGTGACAAAAATAAGCAAACGTGCCAAGTGGTCCTCAATAAAACCGACTGCATAAAACAAGAAGTAAACAAAACAAAAGATAAACATTACCATAATACACACAAGGACCATAAACGTAACAACTTTCGAGATCACTGTGAATGTATTTTGTTTTCTTTTTTGCATTGCTCCCCAGTGGATTCGAAGTTCGAATGCAAATACTGTCGTGACGTATCATTTTTGGCGATATTCAAGTAATGGCGTGTTTTTCGCCATGAAAATCCATGCTTATTTACCCTGTGTAACACTAGGGGTGGTTTCACATACCCACGTAGAATGAGTATTTATTTTTAAATACACTTTTTACTGTGACATTTTCTGCAACTTTTATGTTATTTCTGCTTTGAATCACTGGCTCTGTCTATTCCTTAACAATAAGAATAAAAAATATTTATTGCATAACTGTGTACATATAAAGGTGGGTGGGTGGTCTCCTACTGAGATCAGTAAGATAAATAAAATGGGCCAAGAGCATGTCGGGCCATACTCAGTGTAGCTGCCCAATGAACTTACTTTAAAAAAATCAATAACAAGCAAAAGGAAATACCTTTGCAGGGTTCCATTAGTCTTTTACTAAGAAGGGAAGACTTTTTACGATTTTTTTTCTTTTGGTGTAAGTATTTCCGAAAATATTCACTTTATTAAAACGTGTTTCATGAACATCATGTATTCATTTTGAAAGACCTATCCAACAACTCCCCACACAGTAGGGTTGAAGCAAAAAAAAATCATCCCCACTTTACGTATAGGAGAGGTACTTTTTACGTTACTTGTACCCTTAATTTGTTTTTTAGATTTTATTTTACCACTTTGTCAGATTTATTGATTTATAAATTCCTATCGATTTTTACGAACGCCGCTTACGATTACAGACGGTCTGGTGGAACCTACTTATAATATTGTATTGTACTTATAAACAGTATAATATTGTGCAATGCCCAGGCGTAAGTTTAACTTTTTAATTACGTTAAAAAAACTTTGATACATATAAATAAGGTACTCGAATTAACGATTTACCGAGGAAAAAAAGAATAAAATATTTTTCAACTACTTACCTCGTGAAGCAAATGCCTATCTAGAAGAAACTAAGGTTAATGTCCCAGACTCAACAGTAACCCAAAACATGGCACATTTAATCTTATGACATTATGACAGATGTGATCAATAGCTGTCATCTATTGGGTTTAAAAGTGTCGGGCATCGGTACGGTGTTCTCTTGTTTTGCAGACAAAAGTTTCATAAGTAGATGTATTGATTCACAGAATTATTCATTTCATAGGAAGCTTTTTTTCCGAACACATAAACTTTTTAGGTAGGCTTTTTAAGTCATCGACGTCATCGTATAGAACTCTTTAGGTCTACCAGAAAAGTAGGTTAGGTTAGGTAAAAAACAAAATGGCGGATTATTAGCGTCAAATCCAAATGTTTGGCACGCTGTGCAGCCTGAATGGCTCGATGGATTTTAGCTTCAAAGGTGTCGTTAGGTTAAAAGGGCGCAGTACGTTTGGTTCTCCATACAAACGTATTTATGCTCTCATTTTAAAACGCCATGCTAGACTAACATGCAACTTTGTATACACAATGGGATCCAGCTTGTCTAGGGCGGAAATTAGTTTCTGTTGCTTGAAATTATAATGGCGAAAAAATACAGTGATTATTAAGGTTTTCATACAAGCCGTAAAAAACTCAAAAAACCGCTGTATTATTTTTTTTTCAATTTCTAGCAACAGAAACTAATTTTGGACCTATATATGCCGGATCCCATTGTGTATACAAAGTTTCATGTTATTCTAGCATGGCGTTTTAAAATTAGAGCCTAAATACGTTTGTATGGAGAACCGATCCACACCGATCGTACTGCGCCCTCTTAAAACTACGACCCTTTGTGAAAAAAATACTTTCTACGAAATTAAAATTTTAGGAAAAAGACATTTTATGAAACTTCTGTCTGCGAAACAAGGCACCACCCATTGGTACACTTACCTTATTTTATTAAGTACCGCTGCTGTTAACACCATAAGCCAATAAACTATCATCATAACAGCCAAACGGTGAGAGCGCTCGTGGCCCAGCGGCACCCGCCTACCACGTGCGGTATGCGAAGTTAAGCAATAATAATAACGAACTGAAACGAACGGTCTAATTGCGAAGAGTCTCGACCAACATCTAAAGAGACTCTCGCTAGATGGCTGGGTCAAGGGTCAGATACAGAAGGCGGTACTCCTGGACACGGCGCGGATAGTCCGGAGGTTCCTCTCTCTGTCGCGCTAACCACCGGTAGCTTAGGCCCCGCCTCGCTGCCGGCGGCACTCTAGGTTAGGTTTTTTATAATGCTTTTATATTTTGTATGTATGTTTACATATTTTACTTTTATACAGTTATTGTAAAAACCTAGCTTAAGTAAGAAAATAAATACAGGGAATAATAATAATAAATATTGGGGGACAATCTTACACAAATCGACCTAGTCCCAAACTAAGCAAAGCTTGTACTATGGGTACTAGACGACGATATACATACTTATATAGATAAATACATACTTAAATACATAGAAAACATCCAAGACCCAAGAACAAATATCCGTGAAAAATTCACAAATAAATGCCCTGGCCGGGATTCGAACCTGGGACCTCTAGCTTCGGAGGCAGAGGCACTACCAACTAGGCTAAACAGGTCGTCGAATGTGGGCGCAGGTCAGTTCTTGGATGGGTGACCGCTTTGAGTGGTTACTAACTGAACGCTCTCGTGCTTTTGAAGGCACGTTAAGCCGTTGATCCCGGCTGCTGTCTACGACAGCAGTCGTTAAGCCAAGTTAGAGGCCTTCGGGCGGCTTGAGAACTTCTAACAGTCAAGTTGCCCACTCACTTGACAAAGGGGGGTCGAAGTTGCACCACGTCCGTAGGGAGTACCCACCGTTACCCTACACGTGACCCCTGGGTGGTGCTAAAAGTGCAACAAAAACTGGCAACCGTACTTATCTTCTCGAAGATCTCACGGTTAGTAGATAAATGCCATACGATTAAATAAAAATATCAGCCATAGGACGTCGATTGCAGGACATAGGCCTCCCCCAAAGCGTTCCCTATTGACCGGTCCTGCGCCACCCGCATCCAAAAGACTCCCGCGACCTTTACCTTTAGGTCATCAGTCCACCTTGTGGGCGGTCTGCCCACGGGTCGCCTTCAATAATGTTTTCGTATGTTCAATATTCAGAGCCTTAATGTTCACTTGAGGCCTATTTGCAGAAAAAATATTGGACTGTCTGCGGTCTGTAGTTTTTTCATTGGACAATAAAACCTCTATTATGTGTAATGGTTTCGGTTAAATTCTTCATAACATTTTATCAGTCCCTAGTGTACTAGTTCGCTTTGAATACAAATTAAAATTACTTTCTTATTTTATCGAATTGAATACAACAACTCGGGACCCGGGAAGTCGACCCGGGTATGTCCTAAAACTACGACCAAGACCACCGGGAGATGGGCAGCAACACCCCTGGAGTATGGTGGTGATACTGCGATCGCCATGGCATTTACCCCCCTTAAATTGGGGGAAGGCCTATGTCCAGCAGTGGACGTCCTTCAGCTGATATGGTGGTGGTGGAATACGACAATATCTGTAAGTGACGAGATGGACTGATGACTTGCGGGATAATTACGTAATGTTTTCAAGCGTGCAATATGCAGATCTAACTGTAACTTTTAACCGACGTCAAAAAAGGAGGTTCTCAATTAAATTGTATTTTTTTTGTTAGTTACCTCAGAACTTTCGATTGGGTGAAGCGATTTTGATGATTATTTTTTTTATTTACAATCTGGTGCTTCCCGTGTGGTCCGATTTCAATTTAGTCCAATTCTGACAATGGCATCCATGAGACAACCATATCAGTATTAAATTTGCACGATAAGTGGACGAATAACTCTGTAGAAGTAGTTTTTTTTATGTTCGATTATCCATGCTAAAAATGACAGAGCTACCTCTCGTACATTCGAAAAGTTACCTGATTACCCTACTGACTAATTAGCACGATAGCTAATACCATCACGTTATATCTTCTTCTTATCGAGTCGATGGCTGTGCTATGCTAAATTGTGCTGGCCCAAAAACCAGCAACGTCTGATGCCTTTTGGTTAGCCTTGACCAGGTCTTCCTGTGTGCAGGAGGATGGGCAAGCCGGGCAGTTGGTGAGGTGCGCCAAGGTTTGTGGGGTGGCACCACACACGCAGCGATTGGTAGATGCCTCGATAAAACCCCACCTGCACAGGCTGTCTTTACTGCGACCAACACCAGTACGCAGTCTATTGAGGGACTTCCAAGTTGCCCAGGGTAGGTCGTGCCCAGGTGGTAGACTTAGTGCAGGTGGTACAAAGTTTTAAGGAGGGGGAGCTGTTTCTTTCCACAGGTTTAGGGTTTAGGGTCGCACTTGTGCGGGTGACTGTGATTGGTTCGGCAGAATGTAGGAAGCTGGATCGGCTCCTGAGGCGAGATGGAGCCGGCCGGCTAGAGTGGAGAGGATGGCGAGGGTCCGTCTCTTGTCTGCGTTTTTCCACCGAGCAAGCCACCCTTCTGCGCACGTCGGGGGGAGCCACTCCGGCCAGTGAGTACAGCATTTTAAGAGGGGTTGGCTTCAAGCAACCAGTGATCAAGCGGCAGGTTTCGTTGAGCGCGATATCAACTTCTTTAGCATGGGCGGAGCGGGACCAAACCGTGGATGCATACTCACCAGCAGAGAAGCATAGCGCTAGTCCGGTTGTTCGGAGGACATGTGGAGAGGCTCCCCATTGGGATGTAGTAAGGCGACGCAGTAAGTTACTCCGAGAGCTGACTTTCTGCTTCACGTCGGTGCAGTTCTTTTTCACGTCACGTTATATGGCCAAAATGTATTGAAACGTTGCATAAAACGTGACGGTATATATAAGCTATCGTGCTAATTAGTCAGTAGGGTAATCAGAACTAAAGTCACCGATATAGCCTTCTGAATCGCTTAACTTAAGTGGCACTGGACGGGGCACACGTAGAACCGATGGCGGTTGGGGCGGGAAGGTTCTCGAGTAGTGCCCACGTACCGGAAGGCACACTGTGGATAGACCCCCCACAACGTGGACTGATGACCTAGTAAAGGTCACGGGAGTACGCTGGTTGCGGGTGGCGCAGGACCGATCATTGTGGCACTCTTTGGGGCAGGCCTATGTTCAGCAGTGGACGGTCTTCGGCTGATATGATGATGATGATGAATTCAAAAAAATAAAGACATAGAACTGTTTAAGTCCGCAGTAACCTCGGTTCTCCATACAAACATAGTTTCGCTCTCATTTTAAAATGGCATGCTGGAATCATTTGAAACTTTGTATACACAAGGGGATCCGGTATATCTAGGTCGGAAATTGAATGAAATTGTAATGGAGAATAAATACAGCGATAATTAAGGTTTTCATACGAGACCTAAAAATATAAAAAACTCGCTGTATTTTTTTTCATTCGAATTTCTAGCAACAGAAACTAATTTCCGACCTAGATATGAGGTATACCATTGTGGACACAAAGTTTCATGTTGTTTCATCATGGCGTTTTAAAATGAGAACGAAACTACGTTTGTATAGAGAGTCGAGTTCGGTCGTAGAGGATTTCCAGACGTAACTCCACTTTTTTTTATAGTAGCTGATTTTTTTAAATCGTGTTTTAGTGTGTAAAATTTTTCATTATAATATAATGAATATTAACTTTTCTAAAGCCAAACCATAATTCTGCTGTTGAATATACGTATACATATGATAATATCACCTTTAATTTAATTTCACAACTGACGACGACCGCCATTTCGCAGCTCATACACGTCAGTAATTTGAACTCGTTGCGAACTTCCCTCAACGGTGTTGCACATAATTTTCACAACTTGTTGAAACACGTCGCGTTACGCAATTAAATTACAATTAAACAATTAATTTATAACGTGTGAAGTTGGGAGTGATGTTACCAATTTGCGAGATGTAATTGTGGGTAAATTCATAAGGAAGTTTGTGCTTTAAGTTTTCTTTGTTTCTGTAATTAGCAGATGTTGGTTTCAGTTAACGTAAATTTTGAACAAGAATGTCTCCAAGAATTTTTCATGACATCATCATCCTTAGAGCGTATCCATAGATTTTCCACGATTTAACGCAGATTTAAGATATTTTTTTGTGAAATAACTATTTCTTGTTCTACTTCCATGGAGCTACTTTGATTTGTGTAAATTTGTCTCTAAATCTAAATCAAGTAATTTTTTAGCAAAAAAACACCGACTCCACACTTTGCCAGACCCCATCCTCCTGCTATATAATTTGAGGAGTTCCTTCGATGTAGCCTTACTTACCCCGTTCCTCTTGGTATATAATTTGAGGAGTTCCCTCGATTTTTCCAAGATCCCGTCATCCGATCCAGACTTGGTGACAATGGGACCAACTAAAAAACACACCCTTTCAAACAAAAAAAGAATTTTTGAAATCGGTCCACTAGTCTCGGAGTAATCGGTGAACATACAAAAAAATATGAAAAATAAAATATATTCCGACGAATTGAGAACCTCCTCCTTTTTTGAAGTCGGTTAAAAAGAGTTTTGTTGCATAAACAAAAAAAAATACAAATACACAGAGTAGGAACACAACTGAGTTAAAATAAAATCGGTGCGACAATAGATTCGGGCTCAGCATTTGCGAGCCTGGTCGGCTGTAGAGCGCTGTTCCGCTGAATATAAATGATAATCATAATCAGTACCTTATTAAAGTTAATTGTAAATTGTAATTTCCAGTGATTGTCAGTCAAGCTAACCATTAGTCGAATAAGTCAAACTGAGGCCAAGTAATATGGCAGGTGTCCATTTTATTCATTATCAAGATATTGTAAACTTTACGGGAAATATTCTGGATTTGAATATCAATTACCTAAAACCTTTAGCTGATAAGATTATTCCAAAAATAGCTTCCACATCAGCCCTAGGACGTCCACTGCTGGACATAGGCCTCCCCCAATTTCATGTGGGGTAAATGCCATAATCGCCACGCTTGGCATGCGGGTTGGCGATCGCAGTATCTCCACCGCACTCTAGGAATGCTGCTGCCCATTCCCCGGTGGTCTTGGTCGTAGTTTTAGGACATACCCGGGTCCAAAAATAGCTTAAAACTAGTAAAAAAACGTGTTAAGAACCACACTATACAGCGCATAGTTTTATATAACTGAAAACTGTGAAAGTAGTTATTGTAAGCCCTTATTAACATACTTTCATATGGTATCTATAAAAATGATGTCTTTCCTTATAAAATAATTCAGCATGCAATGTATCACTAAGTGATGACTAACTACATGCTTCAACAAGTCTAGATCCATTTCCGTCAAACTAGGTTTTCCTTCGAAGATAACATAAACCTACAATTCTTATTCTACGATATCCACCACCACCAAATCAGCCCTAGGACGTCCACTGCTGGACATAGGCCTCCCCCAATTTCATGGGGGTAAATACCATAATCGCCACGCTTGGCATGCGGGTTGGCGATCGCAGTATCTCCACCGCACTCAAGGAATGCTGCTGCCCATTCCCCGGTGGTCTTGGTCGTAGTTTTAGGACATACCCGGGTCCATCACCCCACCCCGGGGGTCCGGGTCCGGGTTCATTCTACGATATACTTCTTAAGATTCCCCGAATGATAGACAAGGTTTCACCTATATTACCATTCGGATTTACCGTGGACTCTACATGTATAGTAAAAGAGGATATAATCATTTAGCATCAATTCGATCTGAGGTTTTCATGGACTATTCCTCGCACGTACATATCAATCATAACTCAACATAGAAAATAAGAAAAAATTTGCGTTAAGTAAAACTTTACGTTTTATTTGTGGTGGTTCTGCCCTTAGTGGGAACTTCTGTAAAACGACGATATGATACTGCTTCACATGAGACTTCCACTTTGCTCTATCTTGCTTTAACGTAATTGTCCGATCGAGCGAAGCGAGTACAGCGTCTCAGTTTCAGCTTGGGCAAAAATGCTTTCGGTCGTCGTTCCGGCGTATTTTCGGATATTTTCTTCTACAAGTTGCCTTTCTCAACCGATTCTTGTGAAATTTTGTGAGCTCATATGTAATGTTTGGACTAACGGCTCATGGTTTTTAAAGACATTATCAAAGGGTTGATTTCCGCGGAACCCTACTAACACCGCAATTGTGAACCAAATCGCCTGCTTCATAGTGCCCTCACGTCTGCGCTAAATAGCTACCGAGGATGTTACCGCTGTTCAAATACATAGGCAGCCGGCCACCAAAAAGGAGAAATTGGCAAATAAATTTTTATCTACTGTAATACGCAATAGAGTCGAACTTGTTTTGTTTTCTAAAGGCTAAGCGAGTGCCTCACTTTCTGTATAATCTGTTGCATACTGTAAATATAAGATTAGTTCTCATGTTATCCGGGAGATGTCGCTATTACGGTGGAGTGAATTCTACAACGCGCAAACGTTTGTTTCGCGTGGTTTCTATAAATGATTTGAAAGATGTTTCGTATTTAGAACTGTATTACATACGTCGATTTGTAAACAAACCGGTGTTTTCTTACTCCTCCCTCGAGACCAAGGAGTATATTGTATATTAGGAAACTCGAGACCTTGGTGCAGTACTGTAGACTCTCAGCCTAACAAGAATCCACACCAAATAATACTACTACCGAACAAGATGGTCGTTTGCAAATTTAAATAAGAGTAAAAGTGTTATATCATTTATTGTCTTTCTCATAGTTTCACATTCTTGTTTGCCACAATCGGTTTGATACGAAGTTGTTACAGAGGTTTTGTTTATGATTTATTTTCATTCAGATCTTATCAATACAGTAAAATCCAAAACATTAACCCTAATCAGGGCACAGCAATAATAAATAAATAATAATAATTAAAATTAGGGGACACTTTTTTACACAAATCGATCGTCAGCCGTTTTAGGCAGTAAGGAATCGGTACCGAGTAACAGTATTAGATCCTTATAATTTACTGATACCGCGATGACAACTGCGGAGTGCCCTAAGCTTTAAACATACTTAAGCGTTTCTTCCCAATCACGATAAAATTCATAAAAACATACAACAATTCACGATTCGTTGTTCTTCACAATCCTCATTCTTAAACATTGATGTATCCAAGTACTTTCATCATCATCATCATATCAGCCGAGAGACGTCCACTGCTGGACATAAGCCACCCCCAAAAAATGCCACAATGACCGATTTTACGCTACCCGCATCCAGCGGACTCACGCGAGCTTTACCAGACCATCAGTATACTTTGTGGGGGGCCTGCCCACGCTACGCCTTCCGGTACGTGGTCGCCACTCGATAATGTTCTCGCCCCAACGCCCATTACTTTCTCGAAAAAAATTGGAGAGAATACTTTAACGAAATATTACCAAAGTATTTTTTAAAGTTTACACTTGTAGGAAAAGAAGAGAAACTTGTGTTAAGTTTGCAGTTTCCTCAATCGTGGTTAGGTATGAATGAAAACTTCATCCTTTCCGAAAAAGATTTCAAATGGTTAGTTTGCCTATTACATAGAGATACATACATAAACCTCTTCCCCCGGACCCCCGCAAGGTGTAGACGTGTCTAAGTCCCCGCGCAAATTATTACTAATTGAATAAATGAAAATTATACATCATTTAATTCACGTGAGAAATTAGGAGCGCATAAGTTCGAAGGTGCAACAGTTACCATACCGCTGTGGTACGTCACGCCTGCGCTACGGACCGGGTGAGTGCTACGCCGCTACGACGTCACATCTGCTACGCTGCGCCTAACGCTCCCGCCTGTTGTGCGCTTATGCGTTCCTGGTACTGCGCTGGCGATTGTGAGACGTCATCATCTACGCGCCATCTGCTACGCGGCACAGCGGTGAGAGCTCCGTTCATTTTATAGAGCCCTGGTACTTCTGACTGCGATCGCATTCGAACGAGCGACTAGGATGGCATCGGCACTGGACGACAGTATGATATGCAATGCATGCCAGTTAGACTTATCTGTTGGTGCAGAGTATTTGCAATGCAGGGTGAAGACATGCGGAAAATTATATCATTACGCATGCAACAACAAATCCCTCTCAGAGGCCGAAAAATCAATATGGGTTTGTCCCGAATGTGCCTGTGCAGCCAGAAAAGGGGGCCGGAATTGTGATACGCCGGTTGGTACTCCCGTGAATATAAAAAATGTAGCGTTCAGGAAGCCGTCCTCTGGTGGGCCTTCCATCTCACCACACCCTGCCCCTGGACGATCCCTCCAGGTGTCGCCAGAACCTGTTGGGCCCACGTCTATGCCAACGACCTTGGAAATCATGTTACTTCGGGAGCAAATAACTTATTTAACCGAACAGCTGACGGATGCAGTCTCTGTCATCGGGAGGCTACAATCCGCTCTTACTACATATACGAATAAGGTTGAGACTATGAGCGGCAGACTCGAGGCATTGGAACGTGCCCTTGAGTCTCGCTATGTTGCGGCCTCTTCAACGGTATTACCAAACCCTATTGTGAGTTGTGACGAGATTGATATAAATAGTAAGTTAGAGAAAACGCATGAATCAAAACGTAAACGTGCAAAAAAGAGCCGAAAGGATAAGGACTCAGTTACATTGCCCAGCAAGTCGACAGTGACGACACCGACTGAAATTCCACCAGCAGATCCACCTGTCAACCTTAACAGCCCTGCAGGCTCCCAGCAGAGTGATCCCATAGCAGCCAATTCGTCTACGGACGATAATGACGCTACTATATCTATATATCGGTCGAGGTCCGAAAACACATACATCTGTGGAATATGCTGTCCGGTGCGGACGAAGTCCGGGAATATCTGCAGCAGCTTTGTGAGCAGGGCACGTGTACCGTGGAGGAGTTGCAGTCGAAAGGGGAATACAAGTCGTACAAACTGGGTGTTCCTGTTGCTTATTATGATAAATGTTTGTCGGCGGACGTATGGCCTGACAATGCAAGAGTGAAGACGTGGTTTTTTCGAGGGCAAACCAAGCAAACTAAAAGAACCTCAAGCTCCTACTAACGGCCCCACAATCACCATTACTTATCAAAATGTAAGAGGTCTCAACACCAAGTTGAAGTTTTTTAGACAAAGTGTTCTTGCTCACGAAAGTGATATTGTCGTCGCCACGGAATCGTGGTTGTCGGCATCTGTAGAGGACGCTGAACTGGTGGGAGAAGCCTGGAGTATCATACGCCGGGATCGCGTCACCGGTCGACAGGGAGGAGGAGTACTGATTGCCGCGAGACCAGGCATTAGTCTGCGACGGCGACGAGAGTTCGAAACCGCCGACGGGGAGGATCTGTGGACTTCTTTCGTTGTGGGTGAAACACTTTTTCATTTGTGTGCAGTATACATTCCACCTAACTCTTCCGAAAATGTATATATGCAGTTTTTCCAAAAAATAGAATCATTTATTGACTCTATCGGTGTGGTCATAATTGTTGGTGACTTAAACCTTAACCCTAAGTATGCTTCCACTAGTGTCTTGAGTTACTATTGTTATTTTACAACATTCTGTGATTTTATTGAGATGAATGAAGTGTTGAATTCGCATGGAGGAGTGCTAGATGTGGTGCTGGTGCGAGAGCGCGCTCATGGTGTCTTGGTTGGTGAGGTCCCGGAAGGTAGCCTGGTTCCATATGCCGACTCTTATCATCCTCCTCTTGAAATTTCTATCCCGCTTAAGAAAACCGTAAGTAGCCCTGCGAAGATTAACCCTAGTAATCTTGATGCGAGTCGTGATTGGAATTTTCCGAGGGGCAACTACGAGCTTCTTTGCCAACTGATCGCCGACGTGTCTTGGACGGGCGTCTTTGAAGCCCGAAATGTCAATGTCGCCGTAGATCACTTTTATAAATTGATGTACGGCATTTTCGATATGTGCATACCCAGGAAAAATAGGTCTAGCAAGCCCAGCAGACTGTATCCGATTTGGTTTACAGCGGATATTATTTCAGACATTAAACGGAAAGCTTCTCTTCACCGTAAGTGGAAACTGACTGGAGACGGAGAAGTATATGCCAACTTTTCTAAACTCAGGGCCGATATAAAATCGAGAACGTCAAGAGCTTACGATGATTATGTTAGCCGAGTTCAGACTAACATAACAGGTAATCCTCGTGCTTTTTGGCAACATATAAACAACCTAAAATGCAAGGGGGGGTTTGAAAATCGGGTGTTACACGATGGAAAGCCTCATGAGGGTGCAGAGGCTGCTCAGGCTTTCGCGAACTTTTTCTCAAGTGTTTTCCTTCCTTGTGCACCTTTACTTGACCACACCAAGACTATTGAGCAGGATGCGACACATACTGCTAATTTAATTCATATTGGCACAATATCTCCTCAGGACGTGGAATCCGGCATAGCTCGTCTAAAGCCCCAAAGCTCTTTGGGCCCCGATGCCTTTCCGGCGTATATACTAAAGGGCTGCAGAGACTGGCTAGTGCTGCCTTTATCTCACATCTTCAACCTAGCTCTTCGCACTGGGGAGTACCCGAATCAGTGGAAGGTATCACGGGTGCGGCCGATTCCTAAGTCGGGTGATGCAACCAATGTTGAAAATTATCGACCCATTGCGATTCTCTCCTCGATTGCAAAGTTATTTGAATCGATCATATACAAGCATGTAGCCTCTCAAATACAACCATATCTCTGTGACTCACAACATGGTTTTAGGCCAGGGCGATCAGTCGAAACGAACCTCTTAACCCTGGTAGACTCTATTTCTGAGCATTTGGATAAAGGAATACAGGTGGATGTGTTGTACTTTGACTTTATAAAAGCCTTTGATCGCGTGGATAACGACATACTATTAAGGAAGTTATGTAACATCGGCTTCTCGCCAATACTGCTTCGATTTTTTGCTAGCTATCTTCGCGACAGGCAGCAGTACGTGCAGCACGGATGCTTTGTTTCCAATCGATACCACACTCGCTCCGGAGTAAGCCAGGGTTCAATTTTAGGCCCTTTTTTATTCGGCGTCATGATTAATGACTTGGCTTCACTCCCTAGATATGCCAGATGTCTTCTTTATGCTGATGACCTAAAGCTCGTTTACGGCGTGCAGCAACTATCTGACTGTGAATCGCTCCAAGAAGATATTAACCGGATCTATCAATGGAGTATTGCAAATAAACTGCTTTTCCATCCTGAGAAGTGTTCCGTAGTGTCTTTCGGCCGCGCTCGTACTCCCTTATATATCAATTACCTGCTAGGAGCGGAATCAATAAAACGCCTTGACACTGTCAAAGATCTGGGCGTCATATTTGACTCGCACCTTAATTTTCATGGCCATATGAGAACCTTAGCTACCGACTGCTTTCGGAGATTGGGATTTGTTATCCGCAATGCTCGCGAATTTGACAACCCCTTTGTCATTAAGGTTGTTTACACCGCTCTAGTTAGGAGCAAAATGGAGGCAGCATCTGTAGTGTGGAACCCCCACGAGCTCACTTACGCCTTGCTTCTGGAGAAAATCCAAAAGGCGTTTCTGCGATTTTTATATAAAAAAACCTATGGGTACTATCCCTTCCTTTACCCGACGAAGTTTTTGCTCGGCACACTGGGTTTTAACTCTCTGGAAGTGAGGCGTAATTATGCGCTCGTGACTGGAGCGTGCCGAATATTGCGTGGGGACTCGAACTGTCCTCAGCTGGTCTCGCAACTGGTTCGCCTTTTCGTGCCGTCTCTAACTCAGTCAAAGTTTAATTTTAGACCACGTCAACGCGACTTACTGGCAGTTCCTAAGGCGCGCACTGTGGCGTATACGAAATCACCACTGGTTCGCGCTTTGCAAATGCTAAACGCGCTTCTCAAGTCAGCACCCGACTGCGATGTTTTTGCAAGTAGTTGGAAGATCATATCTGATGAATGTAAGAGGTTATGTGAGGAGATGGATGACCGTCCGTCCTCAGTTAGTTATTAAGATTATTGTAATTACTTTTAATCGTTCAGTCGTGTATAACACTAGAACTTTAAAAATGTTGGATGCATTTCACAGTGCCTTGGTATCTCACTGTAATACTGTGTAATCTGTTTTGTAAATAAATAAATAAATAAATAAATAAATAAACTTACGCCGTTATCCCATTCGATGCCGTAGGCAGAGACCAAAGAACGCCAAATACTACGGTCCTTACATATTTACTGCTGGACATAGGCCTCCCCCAAAGACTTCCACCTTTCTTCGCTTCAATCACATCCATACATCTTCTCATACATGCTCATCGGTTGCGGGTACTTCTGACCTGGCCCTTTTTCACTTAGTATTTTTACAACTCGTGTATTAATTGTCACTAAGGACAACATGTTTTGAACCCTTCGATAGTTCTTCTTCAGGATTCGTAATTATTCGGTATCGTTCTACGTACTCGCTGCACCACCCGCTCCGCCTGCCTCATAGCCCGTGATGAATGTTTTTACCCGAATCCAAACCAACCTTACGTTGCGTAACGTCGATAAAAGTGATATAGAAACCCCAGTCAGTTGTATTTGAATGAATTATCATCATCCTTAACCTCTTCACTGCCACAGTAGATTCCGTAAGTTGTCTCACGCCGCTCACACGCCAACGTCTTCGTAGCAAGACTGAAAATGAACCTTGCTTGATACCACGTGTATTGTATTTACATCACTTGACATGACTTGGTATGAAGTAATGGCGTGTGGGGCACTAAATGTCCGACTTTCTGTCAAAGTAATGGCGGCGAAAAGGTTAAGTACATCGGATCGGATCCTCATATCGAATATTTAAACTGTATTTTATTAGTAAGGAAAAGGGATGAGTAAATAAATCTCATTAATAAAAAGATTTAATTCGATTCAATATCATTATTAAATAAAATAAATACAAAAGTAAACACATAATGCTTATACCTATTAGCTACACTGGACATATTAGCTACAATAATTTAACAATAACTTAATTAAAACTATAAAAATGTATTTGAAAAAAAAACAACTACACTTTCACTCATGCTTCAAACTTAAACCGACAAATCCATAATCACAAAGAATGTTATTCATTTTCAAGACGTTTTATGCCAAGCACTAATTTTATAAGTATCAATACATAATTCATTCATTCCTCATGTTTCCCTTCAAACAGTTAAGTAGTAGAAGTATTTCTTAAAACGAAACACTGATCTTATCTCTGATTCGACATTTGCTAATCATTCAGTTCCTTGTGTATATTTTTAAAACCAAGCATTATTAAGTTACAAAAACTACACAGCATTAGTAAAATGAGCATTTTCAGGAACAAAAGTGACGAAGATAATAGCTTTAAAGCTGACAACTTAGGATAATAAGGTATTCACTTAGTCATATTAAATATTTTGATAAACTCAATCTGGGTCGATAAGTACCTAAAGATTTTATTGTACTAGTCGGCACTAGATACTGAAAAAAACGAAGAATATTTAACGAGGAGACAATTTAGACAGAGAAACATGATATAGTGTAAATTATCCGGAGACGCTGTCGAGAACAGAGTAATGTGAACCAATTACCATATGAGATACATAGCTAGGAAGAGAGAGAGAGAGGAGGCGAGTTAGAAATAGGGATCCTATATGAGTAGGTACTAGTCGGTGGTTACTCTATATTGTTCTTCAATTCCTTTTAACATTTCATGAGCAAAGGGTATTATATTATCAATCACTCAAATTACGCCGATCATCATAGTAATTATCAACGTCCTCAGGTAAGTTTTGTAATCTACGTCTTATACAGCTTCACCATCAGACATACTTTCCACCTCGATAACATGTCTATGCGTCTTCTTTTTAATTCCATTAAACTCCTTCTGTATTTCTTCTAGTGTCTTCCCTTTCGTTTCAGGCACGAAGAAATAGACGAAAATCGTCCCCACAACGCAAGTGACCGCAAAATGCCATAACGTCCAACCAATTTTTACGTTGGCTACTAAATTCTGGTACAGCTTTGTTACTCCAAAAGCGAGGAACCAGTGGAAGCCAGCAGTGATCGCTGACGCTCGTCTGGTCACGTTGGCAGGGAAGATCTCTCGTAGCATAAGCCATGGAATCGGTCCCGCACCCATGGCATACATAATCACGTATATACATAGAGTGAACAATGGCACCCAAGACTCAAGACTATCTTGCATTCTAGCGGCATTCACATGGTAATAAATCGCTAGAGAACCCAAACTAACAGCCATTGCCAAAAACGAAAGCATCAGTAGAACTCGTCTTCTGAAAGACTTGAGGAGCATAGTCGAGAAATACGTCGAAGACACCAAACAGAATCCAAGAATGATCGCGGCTCCGGGCGGATTCAGTGAAATTGAGAAATCCTTAAAAATCTTCTCCGTATAGAAAAGGACGGGGTATATGCCGCTCATCTGTTGAAAGATCATGAGGCCGAAAGATACGAATAACGCTTTCAAGGTGGACCTCGTTTGAAACAATTGTTTGAAGGTTACTCTGTTTCTGGCATAGTTTCTGATTTGCTCCTTCAGTGCCTTGAGTTCTGAGTCGATATCGTTATCGATGCCTCGGAAGTATCGCATAGCTGCCTTGGCCTCGCTGGTCTTGCCTTGAGACATGTAGTAGGCTGGAGATTCGGGAAGGAAGATGAAAGCAATGAAGAACGCTGTCGGTATACTGGCGCAAAGGATGGAGAGCCATGATGTACTCTGCACCATACCTGTAAAGATAAAATTGTATTACAACTTGCACAAATGACGGGTCCAGCATTTGAAACCTTTTGTCTTATTTAACAGTAGTTTTATACTACGACGGTGGCGAACAAGTATACGACCGGCCTGGTGGTAACCAGACACCGTAACCTAAGGACGCTTGGGACTGAGGAACAATCGCAAGCGTACTACCGACTCTTTCTTCTGTCGGGCCAAACCCTAACTGTCAATACGTCGATTCGTTGTGTTGACAGTTAGGGTTTGGCCCGACAGAAGAAGAACTGAGGGGGATTACGTAACGTTATTCGAGCGTGCGTAACGTAAGTAAACGTTGACACGTGCAGAAATAAATCTCTTCGTCGGTTCCTCAAGGCTGAGGATTGTGACCTCCTCTCCAAACCCCTCTATTTAAAGCGAGTATCGCCCCCTGGATTGCCTGGATTTTGATAGTAGTACCGTAGATACTAAATACATAGAATAGTACATTGTGTCTCAAGGAGACAAAATTATATGTTCACGGTGAGGGCGATGTATAAAATCCTGAGTGAAGCGAATGATACTACAATTCGCTATGCTCAGGATTCTAAAGTAGAATCTTGAGCGTAGCGAGGGATTCAAGTGCTAGTCCCAAGTTGGAAATAATTTTGCTACCGTGTGAAACATACTGATTTTCACACCGCCTATAAGGCCTGTAGTTAAAAACATGAAATTTCTTACAAACAATTTTGCTGCCTAGTGGCACATACGTCTATGAGGAAAAGTCACGGTTGCCCTCAAATGAACGAGGGAAGAAAAGTATGACTTTAATCCCCCATTCGAGCAACAATGACTATTTTCTGAATAGCAGGTGTGAAAATACATTATACATACCGATGATGTATCCAAACAGAATGCCGCAAGAGAAGTGCACGTGGTAGAAGTTGGCCAGCGTGGGCCACAGGTGCTTCTCGGCGATGTCGGCCACGTATGGCGGGATGGCCACGCTGAAGGCACCTACGGCCACGCCGCCCACAAACCGGCCCACGTAGAGGCCGTACACGTTTGGACTGGGAAAAAGTTAATGTCTCATCATATCCCATTTTAAATGAACACGTTTTTAATTTGTTTTTCGAAGGTTTTATTACTGCGATTTTTTTTTCACTCGGCCGAAATAATGCACAAGGATGGTTCCAGAGTCACGAAATCTTTAAGTAGTTGCCCCTTACAAGCTGCATGAAATATCGTTGGTAAGAGTCATCATTTGAAATTCTCATCCCTTGAACAAAATGAACTTACTTACTAAATTCACAACCTGACTCACCCGAAAGCAGGTTCCAAAAGACATACATATTTAACACTTTCAGTGCCAAAAAACCCACAAGGCCATTGGCGCTTTCCTTTACATTATGGTCTGCAAGTTATTGGCCACGAACATATACACTACGAAATCGGCAATGAATGTTTTAATGAACTTACCTTGAAGCGACCATGATCCAGGACACCACCAGCGGCAGCGCGAGGTAAAGCAAGGTCTTCTTCCGACCGAAGTACTCCGAGATGAGTCCAGCCGGTATCGAACCGAACACGGCTCCCAGGCACAGCAAAGACGCCACCCATGACGCTTCGGCCTCTGTTAACTGTTGACAAAAATCGTCATCATAATAGGTTTTTTTTAATCGTATGTCATTTATTTACGAACCGAGAGATCTTCGAGAAGACAAGTACGGTTGCCAGTTTTTGTTGCACTTTTAGCACCACCCAGGGGTCACGTGTAGGGTAACGGTGGGTACTAGTGCAACTATAGGTATGATGATATCACAAACAATACTTGAATATGATATTATGATTATTAAAATAATTAATCATAGATACCTCGGGTGACCAGAGGGCTGGCAGTTACTTTGGCCATCTAAAGGGGTAACGCTGCCAGTCTTCTAGGCACCATTGCTGACGAAGGGGACTTGGGGACCATTTTTTTTATTTATAATATTATTTTTAAGTTTACTTATAGGTTTATTTTAAATTTTGTTTTTGTTACTTGTCATTGTATCTAGAATGTATTTTTGCAGTTACAATAATAATTGTATTTATTATTTATAATTTTACATTTATATTGTACTGATAATTATTACTTAATCCTTTTGATAAAATTACAAACTCACAAACATAGTTACTTTTCTTTGTCCAACGAGTGAACTGAGTGTCTAAAGCGAATTAAGATTAAGGTATAGACAGTGAAATGTCGTCAATTGTGGTAACTGTTTTCGACTTCACTACCTCTATTTTATTTGTCATTCCCATCGAAACTTCTGAGCCCTATACATGATATTATTGAAATGACACAGTAAAACTGTCGATTTCACGAGCTCTCGAGAATAAGTGCTGAACCGAAGGTCATCTACCTATATTTTAACTCCAGTCACGTCAATCTTGAACGATTTAAATGATTACATTGCCCAAACAATCAGTAAATAGAAAACTTCCATAGATACAACATTAGTTGAGCGTATAATATTACTAACAAATAATCAATTGAATGATCTACCATAATAATTACGGAACGAAAACTCTTTATGAGGTTTCTTCGCCGGATCCATCTTCATTACAGAAGTTGGTTGTAAGGAAGTTACGGGCAGCCCTGTGATTATGAGAGTAATGTACACTCACAATATTCCGTGTAGAAATAATGGGCAAGAAGAAAGTAATAGAAATAAGGCTGAAAAGACTGTTATATAATGATATAACGGATTTTTATTTTGTTTTGCTGTTTTGTACATTATTTTTCAAGTTAGGACAACCGAATGTACAGCAGAAAAAACAAATACGGGTCGGCAGCACGTTCGTTATTGCTCTGCTAGTTGGCTACGTAACATCAAAGCTACGTTAAGTAGATCTGTCATATTTTGTATGGATGACAACGCACGCTCGAAAGTTTACGGAATCCCTCTGGTGATTCTAGGGACCATAGGCTAGGGTTTGTCACAGTCGTAGTATAACAAAGTAGAACAAACGACTTTCGTATAAAGAAATGTTGATTTTAATCTATATGCTACGTATGCACTATGCTTACATACCCAAGAAGATATGCTTCACACAATACTTTCAAACATACAATTAGCATCATAAAAATGTTAAGATAATGTTGAAGACTGTATACATGTTAATGACGCTTACTGTACCTACCAATACTACTTAACACCATGGGTGACGTTCGCTTAAAACCAACACACACATACACTCCTCACACGTATAGTTTTTCTTCTGTAAATGCGCCTCGTTTTTTCCAAGCACGTTTTTTGTACGTTCGCCGTTTAGTTTAACTGCTTCAGAGACCGCTAGGAACGGGGACATAGCTGGAATATCTAACTCGGCAAGGCATATGTGTGTCTAGAAATGTGTACATTCTAGGTTTTATGAAATTCTGTGTTGTTTATTGTTAGTATAAGCATGTTATGAGACCGAAGAAAAGAATGCTGGGGCGCAATTTAACGTTATTTATGACGGCATTGTTCGTTAAGGTACTGGGGTCTTATTTGGAACAACCCTACTGAGGAAGTATAAGATTGCAAGATTTGGCGTAGGCCCTAGTTGGCGAAACCGAGTGCCATTTGACATTCACACATAGAGGGAAAACCAGAGCTTGTGGTAATTAGATTGGTTTCCTCACGATGTTTTCCTTCGCCGAAAAGCTACTGTTAAATATCAAATGATATATCGTACACAATTACTCAGATCAGTACAAAAACTCAGATCATTTATATGAAAGTCCCTTTATGGGCTCAATATTCGGAGATGAGAAATACTCGAACGTGGGATATTTAAATATGACCCAGAAGCCAAACTAATGCTTCAGCGGGTGGCGTATGATGGTTGCCGTTTCATCACTTATCGTCTTGGATAAGACGCCCTCCACTCTCGCACTTAGATACATGTCAGAAAGTGACGAATGTCTTATCCACGACAATAATACAGTTTTATAAATTTTATTAATTTACTCATATTTACGACATTTGTATATATATATATGCATAAATGTAATCGGTAAATATATACATTATATATATATATATATATATATATATATATATATATATATTGCATCTGTTTTATTTGTATTGTACATATGGTTTAAGTTTGTCTATCTTATTCTACCTACCTTCCACTCAATTGCTCAAAGGTTAGCTGGAAGAGATCCCTTATAGGGATAAGCTCGCCTTTATACTTTAACGCTTTGTGACCTCTTTATGCTTCAACCTGTAATTGTGTACAATAAAGTGCTTACATACATACATATAAGTGAATAAACCATCATACGCCTCCTAAGCGATCACATTGGAATACAATTAGAATGCGAAAGAGCTTTAGCTCTACAGAAAAACCGGTCTAAATGGTGGTCATGTTATTTTTCCGTGTACAACATTTGTATTTTCTTTTTATCTTTATAATAAATATATATCGTCCTCCTTGACGTATCCGTCAATGGCGAAACCTGGCTCGACGACCTTCACGAGCCTCGGTCATGTGCACGAATGTGGCTTGCAAAACCGAATTTGGTTTTGAAGGTTCTGTTGCAGGGCGCACAATGCAACTCACCTCTGTCGTTATACAGGATGATTTCGGGGTCGTGGATCAAGAACCAGTTTTTAGACTTGGTATCTGCCAGCCATTTAAAAAAAATTGTATTGACACGAAACAAACGCATTTCATTTTTAATTTATTTTGATGAAAAAAATACAAAATCACAAAAAAACATGGTTAACCTACTCTTTTTGACGGATGGTATGGAGAGTGGGGTAGGGTGACCAAGTTGTATGAAAAAGTATTATTTCCCATTAAAATTTATAAACACAAGAAAATTATTTGAGTTATAAACCTTCATACCGACTGTGATGTTGTCTACTTTAAATTTTTGACCACGTACAATTATTTCGGATCACGACCCCAAAATCACCCTGTATGTGCAGTGGAAGGGTTAGGACGGGCCTTTCTGTTAAGGCGTTTTGCATAGAGGTCCTGCAAGCGACACTCCTCAAAAACAGTGACGGCCTTATGAACAGAGCTACGCCATACTCAAATAATAAATACCTCGAGTCTATCCATTGTTCCATTGGACGGAAGAGTTTCCGCCCGGCGCACCTCACTTGCATCCTGAAAAATAATACAGGTTAATAATTCTTTAAGTGTAAAATTTAATAGAGACTAACCCTCTTATTCATAAACGTCCATCAAGCCTGTATTAACAAGCCGCTAAAGTTGGTTTGTCCTTATCTGTCACTTTGACATTTATGCTTGTGAGAGAGGGATAAAACAAATTTTAGTTAACAGAGGTTTGTTAAGTTTTATGAATAAGGGGGTAAGCTTGTAACGGGAGGCGCAGGCAAGTGGTGCGACGTCAGACAAGTAGCGGACGGGTTACGAGTAGCGGATCGATACTCACCTCTACACAGAGCGCTAACTCTTCTTAAGGCGCAGGGTACGGCAAGCCATTCTCCATACAAAGGTTGTGCAAGTTTTTTGCGTTAGTTTTGGCACTACAGCATTTAATTTTATTTTTTGTTGCTACATATTGGATATATGCAGAACTTGATGTTGAAATTTTGCATTATTTAAAAAAAAAAAAAAAAAAAAAAAAAAAAAAAAAAAAAAAAAAAAAAAATCATCAAGTCATAGCTAACAAAAATAGTAACTGGAGTGCAAACACAAACGAAGAAAAACTTGCACAAAGTTTGTATGGGAAGAGCTTGCCCACCCCTTCGCCTTAACAGTATACTGGACAGTGACAGCGAACTTGATATATTCTACAGTTCAGAACCTAGGTTCTTTGTAATCGCAAGCCGGTATCTGGAGTCTATTTCAACACCAAGCTCCAGAATGCCGCTTTCTACCATCGCACCGCTCGCCGTCGGCAGGGCATTCATCCTCACACCTTAGAACCTAAATGGTCGCGTACGGTACGGTTTCAGAGGAACTTCCTCCCTCGGATGCTCCGATTGTGGAATGAGCTCCCTGCCGAGGTTTTCCCGACGGACTACAGTATGGGGTTCTTCAAGAAAGGAGTGTATAAATTCTTAAAGGGTCGGCAACGCGCATGTGACACCCCTAGGAGTTGCAGGCGTCCATAGGCTGCGGTGACCGCTTACCATCAGGCGGGCCGTACGCTTGTTTGCCACCGACGTGGTATTAAAAAAAAAGTAGTTTAAGTACTTACTTGCACGTACCTGTCGTACCTAATGTCTGTGATGTTGTTATTTACATTTTATATTGTTACTAAACGCTTGTGAAATATTATTATTCTCCTGTTAACACGTGTAGCTCGTATGTAATGTGTAAATTTATGGAATTATATATATAAATACGTCCCGCTACCCTTTCGCGCCCTCTCAGTTGAGTGTTTGACCTTACTTTGGACCCGGGTATATCCTAAAACTACGTCCAAGACCACCGGGGGATGGGCGGCAGCATCCCTGGAGTGCGGTGGAGATACTGCGATCGCCAATCCGCATGCCAAGCGTGGCGATTATGGCATTTACCCACCATTAAATTGGGGGAGAACTATGTCCGGCAGTGGACGTCCTTCGGCTGATATGGTGGTGGTGGTGGTGGGGGCGGTTCATGTGACTTTACATAATGAGAGGCCTGGAGGCCACGAGTCTAGTTATACGAGATGAAACGAGCCGGAGGCGAGTTAACCGACGAGTGACCGGGAGGCAAATTACTGATGGCTCTGTGAGCTTATCTCTCTATACTTCGTAAATCGATACTTATATGGTTTTTATCGATTCAGTTTTTAGAATTCCATATACTCGTATATCCACCTGCTCACAATAAATTCATGAGAAAAGGTTGAGAAATGCGACCTGTAGAGGAGAACAGCCGGAAATCCGGACAGATATACGAAAGCATCTTTACCCAAACTGACACGGAGACGCTTCGCTCGCTTGACCAATAATTACTCTACGAGTAAGCTGGGTTGAAAAGCCAACGACAGCAAATGCTCACGTTTCATATCGACTGAACTATTTTAATGAATAATAGCATGGGCCTACTTCACGCCTAATAGTTAAATAGTATTAATTTTGGAAGATGTTCCAAATTTGAGGCTTATAACTTTGTCATATCATCATCGGTCTATACAGGTCCCACTGTTGGGCACAGGCCTCCACTCACAGGCGAGGGGGGTGAGCAGTCCCAAAGCTGGTCCAGTGCGTGTTTGTCGCATTATCACACATGTCGTTCGTCGGCCTGTTTAGCCTAGTTGGTAGTGTCACTGCCTCCGAAGCTAGAGGTGTTTTGTATATATTTAAGTATATATCTATTAAATATATCGTCGTCTAGTACCCATAAGTCCCATAAAACAAGCCTTATTGAGCTTACTATGGGACTAGTTCGATTCGTGGTAAAATTGTCCCCTGATATTTATTAATTTATTAATTTATTTATTATCATATATGTTATCTTTACTGCTGTAACGTACTAAAACTGATAAAAGTATTGACATAATAAAATTGAATGTTAGTTATCCTCTTTACCAACGGTTTCTGAACGTTTTTTGATATTTATGTAGATAAAAATCTAAAAGTGTGACTCAAAGTACACGCAAAAGTCATTAAAAAAGTCGCAACAAAATAACAATCAAGAGTCATAACTTCCATGTTAAATTTTTCAACTGTACAAATTTTATTTATCGTCAATCCTACCGTTTTGCTTGCGGCATTGCAGTCTGAACACAGAACATAAATCATAACAAACTGCAGTGTATTTTATACGTTAATTCCCGGCCCATTTAGTAATACTTTTAACTGTTTCGAAACTTTAATATTGCACGGTAAATGTATTTCAGTTAAGACCACAGTCTTACATGGAATCCTTATATGAATAAAGGGTCGGCAGCGCGCTTCTGATCAGCATCAGGAAGGTCGTAGTATGCTCTGCCACCGTTGTAAAAAAAAACTGCGCCAGAAGGAGGGTTATGTTTTCGAAAGTATGTATGTACGTATGTATAATTGTTTGGCACGTTCTGCAGTCTGAACGGCTCAATGGATTTTAGCTTGAGTTGAGAGGTGTCGTTAGATTCGTATTTACTGTGAGATTGACGCTGGGTATATCAAAATAAAAAAAGCAATATGGCGGATTTATGACTCCAAATTTCAAATTACACGGAAACGCAATCAGGTTCACAAAACAGTTATGACTAGTATTACTTAAGTCGTTGATAACCGTTTTTGCATGCTACTCTCTCCTTTTTAAGATTTAAACAAAATTATTGTTTTCTTCTTGTAAATCTTTTTGAGAAATAAATGCCTTAAACAATAAACCGTAATTACAGATTATATATCCAGTATGTTACAGTACCCAGTACAGATCTGCAGGGTAATCACGTTACTTTTTAAATGTAAGACAGGGTAGATTTAACTGTCATTTTGACCATAAAAAATGACAGTTTGATCTAGCTTAGGCACTCGAAAACGTTACATAATTACCCCGCTGGACTACAACTCAAAATATGTCTGCCCAAAGAATCAAACTACTTAAAACAAAACAAGAGCACAATCTTACAATGCAATTTTCAACACCCGTCAAGTGTTGAAAATGAAAAAATAAAAAATGGTATTGTTCATTTGGTAAACCCCACGTAAAATATAATTTGATGGGAGATAAGAGGCTGTCCACGCTAAGTCTTCATTGAAATAATTCCACAAAACGTTTTTCTATACAAGATAATAAAATGTGGTAAAATTCACAGTTTTGCCAAATTATTGGTTGCATAGTTAGCGTGGACGGACTCTATCATATTTTCATATTTATTTACACTTTTACACTCAGCGCCAGCTCAATGAATATAGATTTAAAATCAAAACATTTATTCTGCAAATATGGCACTTTTATAGGTCAAAATCTGTCCGTATTATACAGTCTTACAAGTCAAAAATAATGAAACTAAACAATAAGAGTTGTTTTATCAATCTAGATTTGATAGAGATGTATAAGGTCTCTAAGGCGACTTCCTGATTTGACGGGGCGGGAGCGATATGTCTTAGGTATTTTGCTCTCTGACGTGAATTTACCGATGTAAGATTTCCTCACTTGACGATATACTGTCAGTAATACGTTTGCGCAGTAGTAATACCATGCGCAGAAGTGGGGCAGTACTGCATTAGTATCGGTTGACACTGACAGTTGACAGTTTTCTCATATCGTACCGCCCCCGCATCGACAAGTCAGGAAGGCACCTAAGCGTCAAAGTAAAATAGTACACTAATCGTAATATCCTGTGGGATATATAGGGTCTCCAAGCGTTAACCTTAGATTGATAAAATCTTATCTTTAAATAATAAAGATATCCTCATCAGGTATCTGAGCTTCAGTCTAAATAAGCAAATGAGAATAGAGTGAAGTCTCTCTTGTCAATTCGGCTGAAAACTAGTAGGTATACAGTTACTAAGTCCTAAGCAAACATGAACAGACCGGACCCCCCTGACCCAGATTCGATACTAATCTCAATAAAAACCAGTTCCTCGATGAAGGCTGAAAGTTAAATTTGTCGAGGGCAGATTGACGACGCCATGCTTTGAGATTTTTTTCACTTCCTGGCTAAGTGAAGGATATACAACTTTGTAACACGAATGAAAACCTCAGATAGTTTTTATTGTATAAATTTAACATCTTCCTTTCTAGTCGCTTCAAGTATAACCGAGCATGAAACCTTGTTTATTGAGCTTACCTACTAAATCAAATTACAAAGTTTCCTGCACTAAAACCAACCTGCACTGCGTACTTCGCTGATCCGTCGAAAACAACTCTTAATTCAGTGGCACAAAACACAATTTACTGTTACAACCGAACTACAAAAACTTTCCTTCAAATGGCATCTTTATATCCTTGTCATAAAGTTAAATTTTCAACTCAAGGGTAAAGCCAAATGGTAGTATCATAAGTCACGATGTCACCGCATGCGGTGCGCTCCGGCGGCATTCGGCGAAGGCTGCCGAAGTTTGCCGAAGTTTGGGCATGAATTTCAGTAGCCTAGTTTGTGAATATTTTGCGGTTATAAGACACATTTACACGGGAAAGTTGCCAAAGATAGCGTTGACAGAGTGTAAAGAAACAGTAGCGTATTGTTTACAGCGTCCTTGGTTCGCGGTTAGTTGGAGCCAGCATCCTCGGAGTCTGTTACTTTAAAACCTGAATTTATTGCTTTTGTATTTAAATATTAAGTAGTAAATTAAGAACTTTTTGTTAATTGAAACTGTATTTTTTTTTTACAACTTTTAATTATTTATGCATTTAAGGAACTCTAACTAACATAAGGCTATGATGAGACCAAACCATGTGGCATGTAGAATGCACAAAACATAACTAACTACACATAACAGTTATGTTAGTAAAGTCTACAACCTTGTACAAAACGTTCAAAAGGCTCGGTTAGTACAAAGTTTGAAGGGAATTATGACTTACGACGTCACAGTTTTAGATTGACAAAATAGTCTTATTTTTAAAAATAGCATAAAGAAGTTTCATTTTGATGTTTTACAAGTAATTTCTTCAGTTCAGTTTATTGGTAACGTATACTTTCTAATTTCGTATTAAAGTTATATTACTTGTTATACTGTGACATAAGTCTTGTACGATTCGGTAGGATGCCAAACTTTTGCACTTTATTTTAATTAGGCATCTGTTTTAATGTGTTCATGTCGAGTAGCCAAATAGCTTCAGATGTGCTTTTAAAAAGGACCCGGGTATGTCCTAAAACTACGACCAAGACCACCGGGGAATGGGCAGCAGCATTCCTAGAGTGCGGTGGAGATACTGCGATCGCCCACCCGCATGCCAAGCGTGGCGATAATGGCATTTACCCCCCATGAAATTGGGGGAGGCCTATGTCCAGCATTGGACGTCCTAGGGCTGATATGGTAGTGCTTTTAAATCTAAGGTTAATTGCGAAAGATCTCAATGTCGTGCTATTTCACTAAATCTAGGCCGTTTTTAGGTACCTATCTATACATATCATAAAGCTGAAGAGGGTCGAAAGTCTGTACATGGAAGATATTCGAAAAAAAGTTGGCCGGGGATACTTAGTATGGATAACAGAACACGTTCCAACAGTTTTAAGCATTTTTGTCTGTTTGTCTGTTTACTTGACCGCGCATCACGTGAAAACGCCTGAATAGATTTTGATGCAAACTTTACAAATCTGTCGAAAAAACACCGGTCAGGTTTTAGGTTATAAAAATTGTGCAGATTTGAGTTAAAAGGGGTTGAATTTTGTATGGGAACTCCTATAATCCATGAGTTACAGATTTAAAAATTGGTAAGCACATACTAGACGACAAAGAAAAAAAATTACATTTAAAATTTGTGAAATCTTAAGATAAAAACTGAAAAAAAAGAAGTAAACGCTAGCGCTGCGCTGTGACGCTGTGTAGTGTGCGCGCCAGTCACCACGGTCTCTTCAAAATTTGAAAGCTATTGGCGTTTAGCCCTTTAAGTACCTAATTGTGACCCTGAACCCAAACTTCGGTCCCGTTACCTAGATATAAAATCTACACGTGTAACTTTGTAATCCTATTACTTTTGCCGATTATGAAAAGCCCGCTCTGTTGGGATTCTCGACCTTCGGCCTCGCGTGCCTTACCTCTCAGCTTCGGACCTTCGGCCCGCAGCCCGCAGACTTATAGAGCCCGCTGTTGGGATGCTCGATCTTCCGCCTCGCGTGCCTTAATACTCAACTTCAGGCCTTCAGCCCTCAGCCTTATGAAAGAGCCCGCTCTGTTGGGATGCTCAAACTACGGCCTTGCGTGCCTTACTACTCGGTTTAGGGCCTTCGGCCCTCAAAGTTACGTAAAGAGCCCGTTCTGTAGGTACGCTCAGCTTTCGGCCTCGCGTGCCTTGACGCTCTCCTTGGGCCCTTCGGCCCTTATGGTCGCTTATAAGACACATGATGTTGTCCTGAATAACTTATACATAGTGTTTATAACTACGCTCTGGCATCAGCCTCGCGTGCTTTGCCGCCCTCCACCACGCCTACATTATCGCGTATAACACTCTTGGCTTGACTTGGCACGCCCATCGGGTTTTCGGCCCTCAGCCTTCAATGAAAAGTCCGCTCTGTTTGGCCTTTCATATATGTAAGGCCCAACAGAGCCTCGGGCCTTCGGCCCTCAGCCATACGATAGGATGCCGCTGTGTGTAAATGATCGTTGCCGTTCTGCTTCGCATTTTCTGCCATCATCATTACGTAAAGAACCCGCTCTGTTGGGACGCTTGCCCTTCGCGCGCTTGGTCTTGCGTGTCTTGCCGCTCTTCTTTGAGCCTTCGGCCCTCAGCCTTTCATAAGGAGCCTGCTCTGTTGGAATGGGCCCGCATTTCCTCTTAGGAGCTTTGGCCGTAATACTTACATGAAGAACTCGCTCTGTTGGGACTGCGTTTTACGGCAGAATTGCGTAGCGAGAGTTTTATCATTATAATTGTTATTTTTTTGACGGGATTCATTTGTCTAGAATCGTTACATTTGATTTTTCGAAGTTAGCACTTAATCATTCATTTGGCAATAGGATTTCTAAAGAATACACCCCTAAGGTCCTGGTGTCCTTTTCGACGCCGTCCAACCATCTCAGCTTAAGAAAAATATGGGAAAACAAATAATTCTAAGGCCAGAACATGTTCTACGCGGACGAAGTCGCGGGCAAAACCTAGTAATTAATAATCCCTGTTTGAAGTTAAACCCGAGATTCCGTTTGTCTTAGTTATCAGAACAACCTTAGGACATCGCTTTTTTCCATGCCATAACAAGGAAATTTTGATTTTGAAAAGAGTTATATATGTGTGAAGTAAGTTATGTACTAGAACGGCCTCGAAGTATAAGTAAATATTAAATGAATTTTATCTTTAACGTACTCAAATAATAAAAAACCGGCCAAGTGCGAGTCGGACTCGCGCACGAAGGGTTCCGTACCAGAATAAACGCCAACAACTACTCTGTTGTATGGGAACCCCCCTTAATTATTATTATTATTTAGATTTTAGTATTTGTTGTTGTAGCCACAATAAAAATACATAATCTGAGCAAATTTCAACTGTCTAGCTATTACGGTTCTTGAGATCTAGCTCGGCGAGTGGTAGACATGAAAAAGGGCTAAAATATCACGGTTTTTGTATGGGAGCCCCCCTTAATTATTATTATCATTTTGTTTTTAGTATTTGTCGTTATAGCGGCAACAGAAATTCACAATCTGTGAAAATTTCAACTGTCTGTAATAACTATTACGGTTCTTGAGATACAGCCTGGTGACAGACGGAGGGACGGACGGAGAGCGAAGTCTTAGTAATAGGGTCCCGTTTTTACCCTTTGCAGTGTTGCCAGAAGGTTACATTTCTTACATTTTTCGTAACTTTTCACCCCTTCGCGTAACATGTAAGTAATTTTTATATTTAAAGCAATTTTCGTAACTTTTCAGAACAACGAGATTTGTCATACTTTTTATTTTATTTTATTGCAATCAGTTTACGAACGCATCCAAACTGACGCATACTTAAAAGGCACGTCTTTCACTCCATATGATACTCACAGATGCTCAGAGTACCCAGAGTAGACGTCAAATAATAATACCGCTGAGAGCGAGAAGATCATATACTAAATTGAATAAGAGCGACAGAGAGGGATATATCATTAGTTGTTCTTGTCATGGTTCCGCTTTTCTTTATTTGCCTCAATGTCATCTAAACGTCAAGTCAAATAGTTTGAGGCAAATAAACGATTACCCGGCCAAATTAAAGGGGTTTTTTATTGTAAGCCGCCAGACGTTTAAAGCCGGGTCCCCAGCGCCATGATTTTCGTGTTTGCAAACATCAAACATGTTTTACAAACATGTTTTGTTGGATTTTTGGTGCAGTGGACCGGCCTTAACATAGAGGCCACGCCTATTTTGTGTTCGAAAAACATGTTAGATGTTTGCAAACAGGAAAAACATGGCGCTAGGGACCCGGCTTAAGACTAGTTCTCAATTTAGCTTTTCTGTCCCCCTTGGTGAAACTCGTATAGGATCTCTATAGAAATCCTTACTCTGAGCACAGATGGCTCTCAATGGAACGCTTTATGACAAAATGAAACTTATCCTGCTTGTATTAAAACTGGATTTTCTTGATCGTATGCGTGCTCGTTCACTACTTCGCGATTTCGAAGTTTCTTATCTACTTAGCTAGAAAAAAAAAGAAAAAAAACATGGCTCATTGTGATTAATTTTGTTTCGATGTGTTTGTTATTGTTTGTTGTCGTACTGGTACTACTGTGAGAGAAGTGCGCTATGAGTATTACGATAGTGTAAGTCTTTATCGTATTTTTCACTTCTCATACTCGAATAGTGTGTCATATTCGATTTATTAAGCGGGACTACGTAAAGTAGAACTTACATTTAACCCCTAGGGAAAATGTGCATACATATGTATGATTTACAAAACATTATAATTTGACTAATCAAAACAGTTCACTATATTAAATTCACCAGTCACAATACACTAGTTTACCTCTTATAAAACACAATTTATGGGGTCCCAGCGTGCACAAGTTATTTGCAGAAATTGCGAAGCGTCTGGTTGACGTAACTGGTGACTGAAGAGCTGGCGGCTTCCTCGCTCAACGTATCAGCATTGCGATACAGCGAGGAAATGCCGCCAGCATCCTCGGTACAATGCCTCATGGGCCTGTTTTAGATTTAAGTTAGTTTTAATTTTATTTATTATGTAATTTTATTTATTATGTAATCATTTTGGTTAAGTATTCTTGTATATATTTTTGTGTACATAAGTAAATGTGTTCTCTTGGTTCACTTTTTCTCGCCAATTGACGACCTGTTTAGCCTAGTTGGTAGTGACACTGCCTCCAAAGCTAGAGGTTCCGGGTTCGAATCCCGGCCAGGGCATTTTTTCCTTATTTTGCACGGATTTTATTCTTGGGTCTTCGATGTTCTCTATGTATTTAAGTATGTATTTATCTATATACGTATGTATATCATCGCATAATACCCATAGTACAAGCTTTGCTTAGTTTGGGACTAGGTCGATTTGTGTAAGATTGTCCCCCAATATATATATATATATATATTATATTTTTATTATTTCGCTGACATCAATGGGGCCTTTCACATAGTAAATATTACAATACGATACACTCATATCACGATCTGTATCACGTGGATATTGAAGCATAATCCATACAATTTTGAAAACCGCGATAGTATTGATAAACCAGTATTATGATAATATTATTCGAGTAAAGGGCCCTAATTTGTCTCCGACCTCCGACCCCCAAAAACACGTAATTTAAAATAAAATCATAATGTAACTTTTACAGCAAAAATATAACATTTCAGGAAACGAAACGTAACTTACGAAACGTAACACTGACCCTTTGGGTTCGGAACCCAAAGGGTAAAAACGGGACACAGGACACAGAACAAGTAAAAAGTAAAAAGGAATGAGAGGTAAAGGAAAAGAAGTCGAGAAAGATCGGTGACTCGTTGGATCGATGCCGTGAAGGAAATCTGCAAGGGAAACTTGCAGACGTCTATCATTCTAGTTCACGTTAATTAGATGATCATAAACAAGAATGTTACCCAAGCTAGACATCGATTTTGTATGATTTATTATCTGTTGGTGAACCAAATAAATAAATAAATAATTAATGTACTAAACCAAAGCATCCAAACCTCACTACCACTACCAAAACAAGTACAGTTAGAAAGCAATTTCCCTCGACCCGCGAAATAAGTTAATAGAAAGTTTTCTATATAATTAAGTAGGTGGTGCTTAAAATTTATCAACTCCAAAGTAACGTTTGCCTTGTGAATACCAAAGAAGCTAGTTGGGAGGCAGCGCAGACCGGCGGTTTTAGCACACCTCGTTTTAAACGAATCAAATCATAAACGTCGAAGTTATTTAAATAACATGCTTGATTGTTTTCTACCGTAGTTTTTTTTTTCAGGTTAAGTTTCATAGTTTTTTACCAAGTTATAATCAGTTTTGATACATATGTATGTATCAAAACTGATGATTATATGTATGTATGTATGTACATACATACATACATATAATCACGCCTGTTTCCCAGAGGGGTAGGCAGAGATCACGGATTTCCACTTGCTACGATCCTGACATACAACTTTCGCTTCATGAACTTTCATAGCATTCTTCATGCATGCGCGCCGATTTAGGGTACTCCTGACCTGGCCTTTCTGCAGAATGTCTCCGATTTGGTCGGAGTACGTTCGCCGAGGTCTTCCCCTTCCAACTTTTCCATCCACTTTTCCTTCATACACTCGTTTTGTCAATCTTCTTTCATCCATCCTCTATACATGTCCAAACCATCTTAGCATACCTTTCTCAATTTTCGTCACTATATCTTCATCAGTATTGATATTGTATAATAAATCATATTTTTCAAATAAAAATTATAGATGGACACAGTATGCAACATCATCATAACAGTACAGTTATCCCAGTACAGTTGCATCCTGAAGGATACCAGAGGCCGCTAACTAATACCAAGAATTGGTGTAAGCACTAGTTTTTACCGAAGTGACTGCCATCTGGCCTTCCAACCCAAGGGGGAAGCTAAACCTTACTGGGATTAGGCTTGTCAAGTGAATGGGCAACTTGACTGTTGGAAGTTCTCAAGTCACCTGAAGGCCTCTTACTTGACTTAACAACTGCTATCTTAGACAGCAGCCGGGAGCAACGGCTTAGCGTGCCTTCCAAAGCACGGGAGCGCTTGGTTAGTAATCCACACAAAGTATGCAACATTTCCTTTAAATAAATTGTGTACAAATATGCAAAGACTTTGACGAGAAGAACAAACGCAAGACTTATTTTATATCTTTTTCCATGTTTCTGGTAAGTTATATCAAAGTAAATGGTTTGTAAGTAAGGCATGTTTACTTACTTATTACAGTTAACTTCAAATACTGACATTTATAAATAATAGAAAAGCAATAATGAAAAACATCTGCTAAGACATGATCTTTTGCTTAAGACCATTATAGAAGGGGAGACTGAAGGAAAAAGGGGAAGAGGACGGCCATGAAGAAACTACTGTGAACAAATTAAACGGAAGGTTAAGGTATTGTCCTTATCGGAAAATGAAGGAGATAGTAGAGGACAGAAAAGTCTGGCGATTGATCCACCGACAGAAGGAGTCAACTCTTAAATAAAAGAAGTATAGCGAAAAAAATCAAAAGTCTGGTCTATATGTAATAGTGACGACCTGTTTACCTTAGTTGGTAGTGACTCTGCCTCCGAAGCTAGAGGTCCCGGGTTCGAATCCCGGGCAGAGCGTTTATTTGTGCATTTATCACGGATATTTGTTCTTGGGTCTTGTATGTTTTCTATGTATTTAAGTATGTATTTATCTTTATAAGTATGTATATCGTCGTCTAGTACCCATAGTACAAGCTTTGCTTAGTTTGGGACTAGGTAATAAGTAATGTAAGATTGTCCCCCAATATATATATATTATACCCCATGCCCATTGGGCATGCGGTCTCATATCAAATACCGTTTCTAGGTAACTAGTTAAAGAAAGAAAGTATTTTTAAAGAAAGTTGCTGCACTGCTGGGCAAAGAGTCCACCCCAGGATCTCAACAAATCTCCACTTAACAACAAATTGCGTTTTTTTCCGCGCCCATAATCGCCCGACTGCACTCCCCGCGTGCGGACAGGAATGCTCCCTCGGGATAATTTATCGGTAGCCGCTAATGAAAACATTATTTATGGTAGCCCCAGCTTATTACGGAACCCCAGCTTATTACGGAACCCGGCCAATTACAAATTTACGTGCGATTGTGGCCACTCAGATATGTTGGGAAAGTAAATGTTGATGTTAACGTGAGACATAGCTTTGACTTGAATGTTTTTTTATACCCCGTCGGCGGCAAACAAGCATACGGCCCGCCTGATGGTAAGCGGTCACCGCAGCCTATGAACGCATGCAACTCCCAGGGGTGTCAATTCTTAAAGGGTAATTAATTAATTCCCTTTAAGAATTTATACACTCCTTTCTTTAAGAATTTCATAATGTAGTCCGTCGGGAAAACCTCGGCACTCGCCACCTCGCCACAATCGGAGCGTCCGAGGGAGGAAATTCCTCTGAAACCGTACCGTACGCGACCATTTAGCTTCTAAGGTGTGAGGATGAATGCCCTGCCGACGGCGGGCGGTGCGATGGTAGAAAGCGGCCGTGGGCATCATGTTATTGTCATCTTGAGTAAAAACTAGTGCTTATGCCAAATCTTGGGTTTAGGTAGTGGACCCAGGCATCCTTCTGGATGCAACTGTAGTGGACTGTACTGTACGTTGGGTACTTCGAGATTGGCTAACTCTTTGAGGGTTGGAACACCGCCAGCGGATCTGAGACAACCAACCGAACGTTTAACGTAAATACGTAATAATATAACCCACAGACGCTCTTTTCACTATACGACCCTCTCCTATCTCCCCAAGTGATTGAGGCAGCGTAGTCGCGTTGCTTCGCCATCTATGTCCGGCGTGGCCTTCAACCATTTTGGCCATAACATGTATAAACATAGACTTACCCCTAAAGAGCTGGTAAGTAGAGGCAAAGCTGACGATGACCAAGCCACACAAACTCCCGAGGCAAACGCTCCAAGGTTCACTGAAAAAAAAAGTAAGTAAGTACATATATTGTTAGCCGTTAGAAACTGCCTCCATCCATTACAAATCTGAAAAAATTGGTATCATTTTTGAGGTTGCCGTTAATCCTCAAAGTCCTCATAAGACAGAAAAGGAAAGGTTTCAGTAAGCTTGTTTACAAAGTCCGATGACTGTCACTTGTTTTTAGGGTTCTGTATCTCGACCAAAAAAATGGAGCTCTTTTAGGATCACTCGCGTGTCTGTCTATTCAGCATCGTAGTTAATTTTTAGGGTTCCGTATCCAAAGGGTAAAAACGGGACCCTATTACTAAGACTTCGCTGTCCGTCCGTCCGTCCGTCTGTTACCAGGCTGTATCTCAAGAACCGTAATAGCTAGACAGTTGAAATTTTCACTGATTGTGGATTTCTGTTGCCACTATAACAACAAATACTAAAAACAAAATAATAATATTATTATTATTATATTGGGCGACAATCTTACACAAATCGACCTAGTCCCAAACTAAGCAAAGCTTGTACTATGGGTACTAGACGACGATATACATCCTTATATAGATAAATACATACTTAAATACATATAAAACATCCAAGACCCAAGAACAAATATCCGTGAAAAATGCACAAATAAATGCCCTGGCCGGGATTCGAACCCGGGACCTCTAGCTTCGGAGGCAGAGTCACTACCAACTAGGCTAAACAGGTCGTCAAAATAATAATAATTAACGGGGCTCCCATACAAAAAACGTGATATTTTAGCCCTTTTCATGGCTATCACTCACCGAGCTAGATCTCAAGAACCGTAATAGCTAGACAGTTGAAATTTGTACAGATTATGTATTTTATTGTGGCTGCAACAACAAATACTAATATCAAAATAATAATAATAATTTACCGTATTTTTTTTATTACTTTTTTCTGGTACGGAACCCTTCGTGCGCGAGTCCGACTCGCACTTGGCCGGTTTTTTTTATACCGCACCGGTTGCAAACAAGCATTTGGCCTGCCTGATACCAAGGGGTCTTTATAGCCTATGAACGCTTGCAAATCCTTATAAAGCAACAAAATGGAAATATCCAAAATAATCGTACCAATGCCAGCAGCTATATATTGTATAGTGATCCCCGCCGTGTCACGTTTGATGCCCGGTACTGACTCCATTCATTTCTGCATAATAGTCACATCCCCACAAAACTGTGCCTTACAAAGATATAAGATTGAAATATTCAAAATAATCGTACCGATGCCAGCAGCTATATATTGTGTAGTGATCCCCGCCGTATCTCGTTTGATGTCTGGTACGGTTTCCATTCGTTTCAGCATCTTCACATCGCCATTGCCTGTCTCCAGGATGGGAGCGATATGCGACGCGCCAGCTTCGGCCTCCATGGTTGGATTTACTGGAAAGAAAGGTCATCATCATCATCACCATCCTGACGTTTACTAGTACAATTGCATCTTGAAAGATGCTCGGAGTCCGCTACCTAATCCCAAGAATTGGCTAGTGTTTACGGAAGCGACTGCTATCTGATCGTGCGACCAAAGTTACCCCCTTTGGTCGCACGATCAAAAACTAAACCTTACTGGGATTAGGCTTGTCAAATGAATGGGCGACTCGACTGTTAAAAGTTCTTAAGCCGCCCGAAGGTCATCATCATCGGCTGATACCTATATGTGTCTTACTGCTGGGCACAAGTCTCATCTGTCATAAATGAGAGAGAAGCGGCAGCAGAGCAGACCCCGCGCTTGCCCAGTGCGGGTAAGGCATCCCCTCTCAACCTCTCCTCTCAACTTTGAATTTCTTCGCAGACGTATGTAGGTTTGTTCAAGATGTTTTCCTTCACCGAAAAGATAAGAATAAATACGAGTACGTACATAAGCTCCGTACAACTCGGGATTCGAACCCACGACCTCTGAAATCCGCCTATCGCTTTTAACCAACTGAGCTGCCATGGGTATTCTGCCTCCAAAGGTTGGTTCTGAATTTCAAATGAACCAAGTGACCTTCTGTAATTTGTACCAAACTTCAATAAAGTAATTACAGAAGGGCTTCATGTTATTAATCGAGTCAAACACAATCAAGCAAAGGTCAGAATACGAAAATAAAAGCACCGTAGAGGCCAAGGTGAAGAAGTTTTATTTATAGTAGGTAAGTTAATTATTTCTTAAATATAACGTTTACTTAAATAGGAGCGTTCGTTCATGGCCCAGCTGCGCCAGCGTACCACGTGCGGTATGCGAGGTTAAGCAATGTTGGGCGAGGTCAGTCCTTGGATGGGTGACCGCTTTGAGTGGTTACTAACTGGGCGCTCCCGTGCTTTGGAAGGCACGTTAAGCCGTTGATCCCGGTTGCTGTCTATGATAGCAGTCGTTAAGCCAAGTTAGAGGCCTCCGGGCGGCTTGAGAACCTCTAACAGTCAAGTTGCCCACTCACTTGACAAGCCTAATCCCAATATGGTCTAGTTTCGGGTTGGAAGGTCAGATGGCAGTCGCGTCCGTAAAAACTAGTGCCTACGCCAATTCTTGGGATTAGGTAGCGGACCCCAGGCATCCTTCAGGATGCCACTGTACTGGGAATAACGCTAGGAGGATGATCATGATAACGTTTACTTAAATAGCCATTGAGGGCTTAGACTAGCTAATAGATCCAGGTTAATTTTAACACTCGGCTTTGTCGGCCTGTTTAGCCTAGTTGGTAGTGACACTGCCTCCAAAGCTAGAGGTCCCGGGTTCGAATCCCGGTAAGGGTATTTGTTTATGTGGTGAGCAGATACATTTGTTCCTGAGACTTGGATGTTTTCTATGTATTTATGTATACGTTTATCTTTATATATATAATTCTTCTGTACGTGTGTTTGTCACCCTACTCCTCCTAAACGGCTGGACGGATTGGGATGAAATTTTGTGTGTATATTTGAGTGGATTCCTGGGTGGTTTGAAAATACAATTGGACCCGGTATACTATAATATTCATTAATATTTATGTGATACTGATATATGAGTGTAACGCGTGATAATATTCACCGTGTAAAAGGCCCCAATGGGCTTAATAAATTTCAATATTAAAATGTCATCTCTACATCATTTTTACTAAATACAAACTCATTTTATCCTACTTCTTCGTCGTTCGTCGAAAGTGTTGGTCTACTCAGCTCACACCAGCCTTCGGGGATAAATGAATACTATGAAATATGTTTGTTTTTATGGTTATTTTACAGGACATGCGGCCTCTGCGGGCTGGAATGACTACGGAAAAAAGAAACATGTCGTAGTGACGACTACAGCCCCGCGGGCTAAGTGGACTTAACGATGTACTTAATGACTTAACATTATATCGATGTCGGCTCCAGTAAGCCTTGAAACTACTACAGTCTTCTTAAAATTAAATATACAACAACCATTTATACCCTAAAAACAAACTTGGTACACAACTATTTATAAAAAAGACCTTTTATATACAAATAGTGTGCACTTTGATACCTAAAGGTTCCGCTAAAATTTAATGAAAAACTCCAACTTCCAAAAACGAGAGGTCTCAAATTCTGTTTAATATCTCCCTCTTTTTTCGAGTTCAGACACACTCTAAGTTGACTTAAATGTAAATATATTTCATTGTAGTTCTTTAGATCCGTGGGTTGAGTTGACTAGGTATAAATATAAAAATATAAACAAAAGTTCAGGCTCAATTGACCAACACAGCCAACACTTCATTCGTCGGAAGGCATTGTGGCCATCGTACACATAGTATACGCTTTCGCAATGATAATTATTGTATGAAATAGCATAGACTTAAAGGCCTTTTCTTACTTTTGGTAAGGAGAAGCGTCAGAAACGGATTAGATACGTTGTATCACAAAAGTTATACCTATGCGCTTTAAAACTTTCAAGATCCAGTTGTCTAAAAAATGAATTTAGTGTATGTAGTACTGCGGCTTACAATTTTCCTTATTTTATACATATAGATTTTATAAATCGTTCACATTTGTACCTTATTTACTAATAAAACTTGTGTGTGTGAGTGTATAGAATAGATCTTTTGGATGGATAAACTTAGATTATATTTTAATCCGCGACATCCCTTTCGTTATTTGTAATACGCGAGCGAAGCCGGCAGCTAGTATACATATATAAGTATATCTATGAAATATATCGTCGTCTTAACACAAGCCTTATTGACCATGGGACTAGTTCGATTTGTGTTAAAAATTGTCCCCTGATATTTTTTTATTTATTTAACAACTGTCAATTTGTCACTTACAATTATAGAAGCCACCAGCCACCAGCTCTCGATTCCAGGCAGTTTAGTTTACGCCGTAAACTGCCTGGAATTAAGAGCTGGTGGTAGGTGCCCTGATCGGGGACATTTGTTAAGCAATAACAATATGAAACTATAACCTAAACAAGCTAAATTATCAATTAAAAAATTGGTGCTCGGGGATCGGGTGCCCAGAAGGCTTGCCGCGCTGGACAGCAATGCTACGTACGCGCCAGGCTTTTGGTTTCCCGTCGCGTCCACAAGACGTTTCGCTAGCTCCTACAAAGTGCTATGAGCACCAGGTCCCCACGGCCCTAGAGTAAGGAAGCCTGTGCCCAGGCGAATGATCATAGAGACGCATCTATAAAGTGGAAAGAGTCAGCATTCAAGTCATTCACTTTTATGGCGGTCCATCCATAGATTGCTTATTGTCCTCCTAATCTCTGCCCAAGTAACTGACGCTGACGCGGTTCAAAACTTTCACACTGCAATCTCTTCCATCGCCAGAGGCGTAGAGACATTTTAACACCAAAATATCGCCAATGCCTGACAATCGACAAAAAACTCTCAGCCGAAGGCTGAAGGACTATTATCGATTGGTAGAATAGCCGTGTGGAATGGCAGAAACACAATATTTTAAAGTCAACGCCTGTGTCGGAGCTACGTGGATCTGGCTTTCAATTTGAGGTGCTATTGCACAGCTTATTACTAACAGAATGCATGTCATGGTTACACTTTAGAGGACAATAAAATACGCCGTGGTAATAAAGAATAAACAAGGTGGGCCCTGTAACAGGAGCAAATATTTTGAAGTATGCTTCCTTAAAGCATCCGCAGTAACTCCCTGTGTGTCCCAATATTTTTTGATATTTTTTTTTATTCGAAGAAATTTTGATCTGAAGTAATGACCCTCAAGTAATATATCTTGATACCAGGAGATTATAGCGCGCCAGTCAATTCAGGTTTTGAGGTAGTATCACGTTATGAGTCATAATAGTTTTTTTTTTTTTTAATATAACTACAGAAGAGTAATAATACATTACGATACAAGTGCAGAGAACAGGAAATTCGCAACGAGTGGTAATAAAATGAAATACGACCGAAGGGAGTGTTTTAAATCGACACGAGTTGCGAATTACCTGTTCGCACGTGTATCGTACAACGTTTTACAGTACATATGGCTCTTTAAAGTTTCGACATATGCACGTAATCTGCTTATTACCGCACTTGTGCGGTAAAGTAGCACCATATGTACTTTAAAAAAATATACGTAATCTATCTTTAAAAAAAAAACTTTTTTCAACTGGTACCACTTGGAAATAATTGCTGGCTTGCTCAATAGTGGACCGTTTAATATTTTGCTCCTGTTATATCCATATCGGTCCCGCCCGCCAAGTTAGGAAGTCGCCTAACTTTAATTAACTAAACGGAGATGTTAATATTTTTCGTCTCACTCACTAAAAACAGGATTTATTGTCGCCATATAAGAAAAGAAAGGGTTGCTATTGTAGAATATATTCTTTCTTATACACATTTTAAAAATTTGACGTGAGCTTACTCATGTCAGATTTCCTCACTTGACGAAATACTATCAGTATTACGTTAGCGCAGTAGTAATACCATGCGCAGAAGCGGGGCAGTACTGCATTCGTATCGGTTGACACTGACAGCTGTCAGTTTTCTCATATCGTACCGCCTCCACATCGATAAATCAGGAAGTCGCCTTAAGAGGGCGCAGTACACTCGGTTCTCCATACAAACGTATTTATGCTCTCATTTTAAAACGCCATGCTAGAATAACATGAAACTTTGTATACACAATGGGATCCGGCATACCTAGGTCGGAAATCAGTTTATGTTGCTAGAAATTATAAAAGAAAAAAAATACAGCGGTTTTTTGAGTTTTTTACGGCTTGTATGAAAACCTTAATAATCGTTGTATTTTTTCTCCATTATAATTTCAAGCAACACAAACTAATTTTCGGCCTAGATATGCCGGATATGTGTATACAAAGTTTCATGTTATTCTGGCAGGGCGTTTTAAAATGAGAGCATAAATACGTTTGTATGGAGAACCGAACGTACTGCGCACCCTTAATATAACCATGAAAACACTACGATTAACATCCACTAAATATATCATCATCATCATCATGTCAGCCGAAAGACGTCCACTGCTGGACATAGGCCTCCCCCAAAGACTTCCACAATAGAAATATTTATTGACAAAACATTTACAACAAAGATACTATTTGATTCTTTGCAGTCGCTTCCTTAAAAACTAGTACCTACGCCAATTCTTGGGATTAGGTAGCGGACCCAGGCATCCTTCAGGATGCAACTGTACTGGGAATAACGCTAGGAGGATGATGATACTATTTGATTCTTTCGAAGATTTAGAGTCTTTGGGTCCTGAGCTAGGATTCCCTGTGTTACAGGACCCAGTAGAATAACAAGCATTAAAATCTAGACATGCAATCGTACAGAGTTAATAAACAATATTTCTTAAGAATAATGTGTTTACATTTTAGCTTTAACTAATTTTGTTCAGGTATGTAAAGTCAGTAAAGTGTGCAGTGTAGTTGAACAGTTTGTTTGTTTGTTTTAACGCGCTTATCTCAGGAACTAATGGTTCGAATTGAAAAATTATTTTTGTGTTGGATAGTCCATTTATCGAGGAAGGCTTTAGGCTATATAACATCACACTGCAACCAATAGGAGTGAAGACGCGGACGAAGTCGCGGGCAACAGCTAGTACATTATAATATAATATTATGATGTAATGTAATTGACTACATTTCAAATTTTTAAGTAGTATGAAATCTTAACTCATTTCGTTAATTTGGTAACAAGAAACCCCAAAATATTTTTTTTATATTTTTATAGCTATTAGTTTTATAAATATTCACGAAAATGTGAAGATTGCCCGTAGTAATGACATCATACGAATATACAAAATACGAAATTGTGGCAGTCACAGCGCACAAAAAGAACAGTATAGGTAGTTCACTTTCTTTAGTAAATTTGTCTTAGTAACAGTGCTTCTGTATGATTTGTTACGCTGTGACGCCTTACTTGTCACTTACTCTCTTTTAGAATGAGGAACTTTTGAAATTGATTTATTTATATGAAATAACGATATAATCGAGGATTTAAAAATGTGGTTTTACTTAACTTTTTATCCTCTATTTGATTTCATTGGAAAAAAGCCTGCTTAAAAAAATGAAATGTTGTCAATTACTGCCAGGTTTTACATTATAAACAATGGCCGGTCCTGCGCCACCCGCATACACTGTCGCACTAAATATATACATAGTTATCCTATATTTATTTCAAGTGCGTGCGTGCTTAACTCAATCAGTCCTTTGGCGGGAAATTTGCATTATAGTGACACTATGAATCGCAAACTATCAATAGTCTAAACTTAATCATATGCGCGAATAAATGTTCTATTGAAATATAATGACCCGGGTCACTCATGTGTTTAAGGCCGAAAATCACTCGACATATTTCAAACCGGTACGAGGTTCTTAATCATAAGCACTCGCACCGTGGGCACTTTAAACTTACGGGAGTTTTTTTATGATATACTGACAAGCGATTCGTCTTAGTCTCACCTGATGGAAAGCGATGACAAGGCCTAAGATGCTCACTGGTTCAGTAATAGCATATTCACTCTTGTCTTGAAGAGAGTTTTAATATTGAATGTTCTGTTTATTGGTGGGCTGTGGTCCCGGACGGGCTTAGGTGCAAAATTCCCGCCGCTCCAGTGGCTTTGTCGTCTCGCGGGATTGCGCGCAGATTCTAAACTGGCCAAAAATACCTATCATGTACACCATCCGTATAACAATAAAAAATCTAGAATAGTAGTCGTTTTAGCCTAATTTAATGGGCTATCGCGTGTGAATTCGCCGCCAGAGGCGATGGGGTAGCGTGGGTCCCTGAGGCGCCTTCCTGATTTATCGATGCGGAGGCGGTATGATATGAAAAAACTGTCAGCTGTCAGTGTCAACCGATATCAATCAATGCAGTACTGCCCTTCTGCGCATCGTATTAGTACTGCGCAAACGTAATACTGAACGTAATTCGTCAAGTGAGGAAATTTCACATCAGTAAGCTTACGTCATGTATTTCATAGATATTTTCTTGTTTACAAAATACCTATGACATATCGATCCCGCCCCGCCAAGTCAGGAAGTCGCCTGAAATTGTCAAATGTCACTGTTTGTGGGTGGGGTAAGCGGGTTTGTTCCTAGTTATAAAAATGTGGGGAGTATTTTGCAATACCTGAGATTTTTTTATACCACGTCGGTGGCCAACAAGCATACGGCCCGCCTGATAGTAAGCGGTCACCGCAGCTTATGGACGCCTGCAACTCCAGGGGAGTCACATGCTCTTTGCCGACCCTTTAAAAATGTAACACTCCTCCACTTCACTTTCTTGAAGAACCCCATATTGTAGTCCCTCGGGAAAACCTCGACAGGGGAGCTCATTCCACAGTCGGAGCGTCCAAGGGAGGAAATACCTCTGAAACCGTACCGTACGCGACGCGACCATTTACCGACGGCGAGCAGTACGATGGTAGAAAGCGGCCGTGGGCTTCATATCGAACAGTTATTCGGAGCACAACCCATTATACAAGCGGTAGAACACGCACAAGGAGGCAAAGTTTCTCCTTAAACTTAACAAATCAATATCGCTCGGGAGTTTATTGAGGCAAATATGAGTAACGGGTCAATTAATGTCAATGCTTCGAGATACATAGTTTTATTTCTCGGAACCTTATCTCCTTTTCTTCCGAACTGCACAACACTGCGGCTTGGTCAATGTTTTTAAGGTAGGTACAGTTTTTAGGGTTCCGTACCCAGAGGGTAAAAATGGGACCTTATTACTAAGACTTCGCTGTCCGTCCGTCCGTCCGTCTGTCACCAGGCTGTATCTCAAGAACCGTAATATCTAGACAGATGAAATTTTCACAAATTGTGTATTTCTGTTGCCGCTATAACAACAAATACTAAAAACAAAATAATAATAATAATTAAGGGGTCTCCCATACAAAAAACGTGATATTTTAGCCCTTTTTCATGGCTACCACTCGCCGAGCTAGATCTCAAGAACCGTAATAGCTAGATAGTTGAAATTTGCACATATTATGTAAAACCGCTGTATTTTTTTTAAACTGTAAATACGTTTGTATGGAGAAACCCTGCGCCCTCTTCACTCTAATGGTCAACCCTGAAAATATCACAGCAAATTGCTAATTACAAAAGTCTATCAAAACCTTAAAAAGAGATGAGACTTCAAAGACTCGAGAAGTTATGTTTTATCAAAGGTAAGTTAATGAAGATATTTTTCTAAAGGAAGTCCTTTTGATATTGTACATCGGAACAACGTCAGAGGAAGGGTACTGCCACTTGTAATTTAGTAGCTTTGTGAAGTGTGATAAGAATAGATTCAAGAGGGGCTCTCGTTAAGATTGAGATTACAGGACCCGGGTATGTCCTAAAACTACGACCAAGACCACCGGGGGATGGGCAGCAGCATCCCTGGAGTGCGGTGGAGACACTGCGATCGCCAACCCGCATGCCAAGCGTGGCGATTATGGCAATTACCCCCTATGACAGATACAAACAGGCCACGGCCCCGAGGTTCCGGCGACCCCCAGTGCCCTGGCTTTGGTAGCGGCCAGGGTACTAGCGGGGTCAGGGGTGCGAAGAATCTCCGGCAAAGATCCGGCTACCACCACCGACGACTCCTGGCCCTGGCAACATATAACACACGAACACTGCGGACCGACGAAAAGGTAGCGGAACTGGAGGAAGGATTGAGCAAGTTGCGTTGGGATATCGTAGGGTTATCTGAAGTCCGAAGAGAGGGGGAGGACACGATAACCCTGAACTTGCTCTATTTCCGGGAGGGCGACCAACAGTCCCAGGGAGGTGTCGGGTTTATCGTCCACAAATCCCTCGTGAACAACGTGGTGAAGATTGAGAGTGTGTCGGCCAGGGTGGCGTACCTTATACTCAGAGTATCAAAGAGGTACTCGTTGACGGTCATACAGGTGTACGCGCCGACCTCGGCACACTCCGACGTCGAGTGTAATGGAATAGTTTACATAAAATTCCTTAATGAAGACACATCGGGACGGTTGTCCCCGTTTTTATATGGAAACTTTCAAAATTGGGCAAACGACACTTGATAGTTTCCATATACCAGGTCATCAGTGTGTCTGGTAAGGGTCGCGGGTCCGTTGGATGCGGGTGGCGCCGGACAGGTCATTGTGGAAGTCTATAGGGAAGGCCTATGTCCAGCAGTGGAAGTCTTTCGGCTGACATGATGATGATGAGCTTCCATATAAAACGGGTTAAGTGTGAGGTGACAGATGAGGACGAGTTTTGGTTTTTGAATAAGAGGCTTCGTAGCGCCACGAATTTTAGACCCACCGGCGTCACAAAAAGGTTGCGCTGACACTGGTTATTAAGAAACACTAAACAACCGAATTATCTAATTGGCCTGCTTTTCCACTAGAATCATCCTATATATAGCCAAGCAATGAGCATGGTTGATACTAAGCTACAAAGCTATGTGACGGCTTCCACCGAAGCAAAACGGTATAGCTGAGCGGATGGGAACCAACTATACAGAAGTTATATTTCATATTTAACCGTATAAATACGAAATATAACTTCTGTATAGGAGGTTCCCATCCGCATCCGCATCCGCTGCGGCGAAGGGCACGAGCAGCCAGTTGGCTTCGTTGTTTCGAGTTGTTTGAGAATCGTACATTACAAAAACAACTTCATTGACTCCATTTACACTAGAGCTAAGCTGTTCTAAAAATAAACGATCCTGATCGATGGTCATTTTTTTACGTACAACGCCGGTAGCAAAGCTAAGTAAGTAAGGTGTAAGCTTACGTTCTACCTGATGATACATAGTCCGTAGCCTATAGACGCTTTTCTGCGGCTTCAGAAAAATTGCCGATCCTTTATTGACTTGGGGATTGGTTTTATTGAAATATGCAACGTAGCGCATACTCGGGAACTCTGACCGTTATCACTACTACACATCACCACGTCATCATCATCCTCCTAGCGTTATTCCCAGTACAGTTGCATCCTGAAGAATGCCCGGGGTCCGTTACCTAATCCCAAGAATTGGCCTAGGCACTAGTTTTTACGGAAGCGACTGCCATCTGACCTTCCAACCCGAGGGAGAAATTAGACTTTATTGGGATTAGGCTTGTCAAGTGAGTGGGCAACTTGACTGTTAGAAGTTCTCAAGCCGCCCGGAGACCTCTAACTTGGCTTAACGACTGCTATCATAGACAGCAACCGGGATCAACGTGCGTGCTTAACGTGCCTTCCAAAGCACGGGAGTGCTCAGTTAGTAACCACTCAAAGCGCTCACCCATCCAAACACTGACCTCGCCCGACATTGCTTAACCTCACATACCGCACGCGGTACGCGGGCGCCGCTGGGCCACGAGCGCTCCTCCACACATCACCACATACCTAATCAATCTTTAGCAAGCGCAGCCTAGCTTTGGTGAAACCGCCTAAAACGGTCCATTATTAAATACTGTTTGTTCTCACATACAATGCCAATTTACACATCAACGAACATTCCATATTACAATTAGGAGACATCCTTAAACTTAGCCTCACAATCCCCATATAACATCGCTTCAAAAGATCCCCCTTACTGTAAGGAAGCGTGGAGGTATATTTAGCTAAACGTATTTGAAATTAAAGAGACTGGCGGGAAGCGGTTGGATGCGGAGAGCTGAGGATCGGGTGTGGTGGCGCGAATTGGGGAAGGCCTATGTCCAGCAGTGGACGACTGTGGGCTGATGATGATGATGATTTGAAATTAAATTGACATTTGCTCGTTCTAAAAGGAAACGGGCAGAAGAATTTCCTGCCTTTCGGCAGGCATTCAGGCTTCATCGATGCCATGAACTGCCTACTGCTGTTTTCGCTGGAACACAGTATAGAAGTAGTGTACAGCTAGTCCCCGGGAGTTGCAGGCGTCCATAGGCTTCGAGAGCGTGTTATCAGGCGGGCCGAACGCTTATTTGCCACCAAGGTAGTATAAAAACAGGAAATCTGGACTGGAGGTATTCCCGATGGACTACAGTATGGCGTTCTTCAAGAAAGGAGTGTTTAAATTCTTAAACGGTCGGCAACGGCACGGTCGCATGTGACACCCTTTGAGTTGCAGGCGTCCATAGGCTGCGGTGACCGCTTTCGTAGTATGAAAATATAAAAACACCGTACGCCTCCCTAAAGTGAAAGATTTCGTATCTGAGCTTAATTGGTTCCGATAACTCAGAGGCTAGAGCGATTGGTTTGTAATGCCAGATGTCGGCAGGTTCGAATCCTGCTCTGTATACTAAATTTTAATTTTTTTTACTCTAATTTAAAATTTATAAAATATAAACCTGATTTCAACACGATACGCTAAGTCGAATCAGCCTGCTTAGCTTTAATCTACATAACAAAGACACTGTTTGCAGAGGCTCAAACGCTGTATGTATGTCTGTTTGTCGCGCCCTTTGACTGCGGATCTTATTGTAAACAAAAGGACGATTTTGCTGCTTGTGTGTAACGTTTTGTGAGAATTAGGTCACGAAGTACTTTTATCTAATATAACAACTACTTGCTTTTAGGTATGTCGTGTTGTGTTTCTGGTGGTGATTAAGGTCGCAAGAGCTGTCGAGGATGCCGTGCGTTGAGATTGGATCTGCATCCACCACCATCCACCATATCAGTCCTAGGCCGTCCACTGCTGGACATAGGCCTCCCCCAATTTCATGGGGGGGTAAATGCCATAATCACCACGCTTGGCATGCGGGTTGGCGATCGCAGTATCTCCACCGCACTCTAGGAATGCTGCTGCCCATTCCCCGGTGGTCTTGGTCGTAGTTTAAGGACATACCCGGGTCCAGAGCAGGATCTGCATATGTCTCTAGATATCAGCACAACGAATTTTCAACTTAATAAAGATTTAGCAACGCGCTCTTGTTTCTTATACAGACGCAAGCGTCCATAGGCTAATTTTTTTTATTATACTACGACAGTGGCCAACAAGCTTACGGCCTGCCTGATGGTAAGCAGACAACAGCCTATAGACACTTGCGACTCCAGAGGAATCACAAGTGCGTTGCCGACCCTTTATTTACTAGGGGATGCGCTGTGTTGAGAGTGAGGGACCCGCAGATGTCTCCAGCTGTCAAGCTAGAGACATATGCAGGCCCCCCACTCCCAACACAGCGCATCCTCGGGAGCTCTGGCGACCTTACTCACCACCAGGAACACAACACCACATACCTACGAGGGGCGTTCAATAAATTCTCGGTATTAGAATGAAAACAAAAGAATATTATGGGTGTTTTATTTTTATTTTTCAATATACTCCTCTCCTATGTTTATGCACTTATAAGACCGGTCAAATAGTTTTTTTAACCCCTCATAAAAATAGTTTTTGTCTTTGGTGTCAAAATGCTCCTACACTACTGTCTTCAATGCTTCATCGTCAGAAAATTAATTTCCACGTTGATTCTTTTTGAGATTGGGAAACAAATATAAGTCACTCGGGGTCAAGTCTGGAATATACGGTGGGTATGTAATAGTTTCCAGTCCAGATTCAAGAGCAGCAGCCTTGGCAATATGAGCACTATGCACAGGAGCGTTGTCGTGAAGAAGCAGAACACCTTTGGCGGTAATTTACCCCTTCTGTTGTTTGATTGCTTCCCTTATTTGGCATATAATATTAACGTAGTGCTGTCCTTTAATACTTACACCCTTTTCTGTATAATAGATCAGCAATATTCCTTCACAATCCCAGAATTTTGTGATCATGACCTTGCTAGCTGAAGGCACGACCTTGAACTTCTTGGGATGAGGAGTTCCTTTAATGTGCCACTGCATGGACTCTTGTTTGCTCTCAGGGTCATAATGATGAACCCACGTTTCATCTCTACTAACAACATTTTACAGTATCTTATCAGGAATTTCACCGCACACCTCAAGAAATTCGGAACAACGAGCAACACGCGTATTCTTCTGAAGCGGTGTCAGGATTCGTGGTACCCATCTCGCACTGACTTTTGACATATTAAGATGGTCATGAACTATATCGTGTCTAGTACCAATAGAAAGGTCGGTTCTTTAAGCTATTGCTTTCACCTTTACTCAACCATCTTCAGATATAATTTTCTCCACTTTTTTAAAGTTTCTTATGAAGAAGCTTCGACGGGCCGACCAGCTCTATGGTCGTCTTCGATACTCTCTCCCCCATGCTTAAATTGACTTGAACACTTCTGAATTGTTGATAAAGAAGGAGCAGACTCACGGTAAACATAATCCATTTCTTTTTTATAGCTTATTGATTTTTTACCTGTTTGGTCAAGAATTTTATTACCGCTCGGTGCTCTAATTTAACCAACATTGAAAAAACGCTCATAGTGATCACGTTTGTTCGGTACTTGCAAAAAAACAAAAGAATATCGCCGTTTGAATTTTACTTTTTTTTAATATTAATGAATGACTTTTACCGGCCAGTATTAAAAAGTTTACCAAAGAGGTTTAAAAGATGTCAATACCGAGAATTTATTGAACACCCCTCGTACCTTAAAAGCAACTAGTGATGCTATTATAGCTGCGGTATTCTGTAAGGCGGAGGTACTTCCCCAGTTGGACTGCTCTAACTTTGAGCGAGATAACGTTTCACTGTGCCCTACCTCTTCTTATACGTACTGTAATATAAATATATTATACTAGCTGTTGCCCGCGACTTCGTCCGCGTCTTCGCTCCTTTTGGTCGCAGCGTGATGTTATATAGCCTAAAGCCTTCCTCGATAAATGGACTATCCAACACAAAAAGATTTTTTCAATTTGAACCAGTAGTTCCTGAGATTAGCGCGTTCAAACAAACAAACAAACTCTTCAGCTTTATAATATTGCTAGCTGTTGCTTGCGACTTCGTCCGCGTCTCGCTCCTTTTGGTCGCAGCGTGATGTTATATAGCCTACAGCCTTCCTCGATAAATGGACTATCCAACACAAAAAGAATTTTTCAATTTGAACCATTAGTTCCTGAGATTAACGCGTTCAAACAAACAAACAAACTCTTCAGCTTTATAATATTGCTAGCTGTTGCTCGCGACTTCGTCCGCGTCTCGCTCCTATTGGTCGCAGCGTGATGTTATATAGCCTAAAGCTTTCTTCGATAAATGGACTATCCAACACAAAAAGAATTTTTCAATTTGAACCATTAGTTCCTGAGATTAACGCGTTCAAACAAACAAACAAACTCTTCAGCTTTATAATATTGCTAGCTGTTGCTCGCGACTTCGTCCGCGTCTCGCTCCTATTGGTCGCAGCGTGATGTTATATAGCCTAAAGCTTTCCTCGATAAATGGACTATCCAACACAAAAAGAATTTTTCAATTTGAACCATTAGTTCCTGAGATTAACGCGTTCAAACAAACAAACAAACTCTTCAGCTTTATAATATTGCTAGCTGTTGCTCGCGACTTCGTCCGCGTCTTCGCTTCTATTGGTCGCAGCATGATGTTATATAGCCTAAAACCTTCCTCGATAAATGGACTATCCAAAACAAAACGAATTTTTCAATTTGAACCATTAGTTCTTGAGATTAACGCGTTCAAACAAACAAACAAACTCTTCAGCTTTATAATATTGCTAGCTGTTGCTCGCGACTTCGTCCGCGTCTTCGCTTCTATTGGTCGCAGCATGATGTTATATAGCCTAAAACCTTCCTCGATAAATGGACCATCCAACTCAAAAAGAATTTTTCAATTTGAACCATTAGTTCTTGAGATTAACGCGTTCAAACAAAGAAACTCTTCAGCTATATAATATTAGTATAGATAGTATAGATTTAGCACGCCGTATTTTTACTGCATCTACTGCAGCGCAGATAATCCGAAAACTGCACTATATTTACCCGTCTAACTGCAATGCTGGCAATTGCAGTTCCTGCAGTCAATTACTTCGCACTCTTCGCAGGCAATTCGTTTGATTTTATTTCTTTAAGTTACTTCGATCGAATTAAACCCTAATCTATTCCTTCCCAACTGCGGCAAAAGAGTGGGTAATGTTTTTCAACCCACGGTCGAATATGGTCTAAATAGTTTGACGGTATAATAATAATATAATAATATTGGGGGACAATCTTACACAAATCGACCTAGTCCCAAACTAAGCAAAGTTTGTACTACGGGTACTAGACGATGATATACATACTTAAATACATAGAAAACATCCAAGACCCAAGAACAAATATCCGTGAAAAATGCACCAATAAATGACCTGGCCGGGAGTCGAACCCGGGACCTCTAGCTTCGGAGGCAGAGTCACTACCAACTAGGCTAAACAGGTCGTCGAAGGTATCTCGGTATAATGATACAATCATACTAATGGAGAGTGAATAGGAGATGATTAATTTTAAAAACATTTGTTGGTATGAACTACGATATATCTACGGTTAGGTTAAGCATTTACCTATAGGAAATTAAGGCTGGGTTGCACCGACTTACGATCACAGACCGATCAATGTTAAATATGGCGCCGGCAGCTGTCATCCCATAGAAACTTGTCAAACTTTCCATACATTCAGTTTTTTACGAACACAGCTTACGATTACAGACGGTTTGGTGCAACCCAACCTAAGTCAACAAGAGCTATAGTTAAAATTATTTAAAATGCCCAACCTTTTATTAAACTGCCATTACATTTAGAACCTACTTGTCTGGACAATAAAGTCGCTTTTTAGACAGAATGCCACCGGGAAAACGCTAGAGCGAAGATGAATGATGATCTTGACATGCATATTGGTTTATTTGTTTTTTTTTTACCGCACTATACGGGTGGGCCCTGTAACAGGAGCAAAAAAACCGGCCAAGTGCGAGTCGAACTCGTGCACGAAGGGTTCCGTACCAGAAAAAACGCCAACAACTACTCTGTTGTTTGGGAGCCCTCCTTAATTATTATTATTATTTTGATTTTAGTATTTGTTGTTGTAGCCACAATAAAAATACATAATCTGTGCAAATTTCAACTGTCTGGCTATTACGGTTCTTGAGATCTAGCTCGGCGTGTGGTAGCCATGAAAAAGGGCTAATATATCACGTTTTTTGTATGGGAGTCCCCCTTAATTATTATTATTATTTTGTTTTTAGTATTTGTTGTTATAGCGGCAACAGAAATACACAATCTGTGAAAATTTCAACTGTATAGCTATTACGGTTCTTGAGATACAGCCTGGTGACAGACGGACGGACGGACGGACGGACAGCGAAGTGTTAGTAATAGGGTCCCGTTTTTACCCTTTGGGTACGGAACCCTAAAAATTAAACGGTGGACGTAGCGGGCCAGCAATTACTTCCAAGTGCTCTCGATAGATTTTTTTTTTTATTTTTTTTTTTCAAAGATGGCTTACGTGTATTTTTATTGCTTTTATGAAGTGACATTAATGTCAATTTATTTTAAAAAGTCAATAAAACTGAAAAAAATATATTAAAAAACACAAAAAATATCCTTGAAAACAAAAAAAAGGCAAAATCAATTATGACTCACAACTTGATACTACCTCAAACACTGCATTGAATGATGTGCTATAATCTCATGGTATCTTAGATCCATAACATGGAGATCATAACTTTACATCAAAATTTCCTCGAAACGAACATTTTTGAACAAAAATTGTACACCAGGTGTTGCCCAAAGGAATCGTGCTTTTGTTTATCTATCAAGCACGCGCGGATTGAAGAGATTCTTAGCTCCCAATGAACTTCGATGTGTAACTCTCCGTTTCCTCGTGTTTTTGTTGCTTATCGTATTAACAACAACGAGGTTTACCGAAATAGTATTCCATACCTGTCCTGCACGGCTAATCTATCGCGAAAATAGGTTTTCTACTGTAGCATTGTCATTTTGCACTAGCTGACACTGTAATTATTTAACTACATGTACAATGCATATTGTTTTGAAAAAATGACACCTCGCCGAGTTTCTTACGCCGGTTCTTCTCGTGGCAGAGGTTTATATAATAACTTCCGAACCGGTGGTAGTTTATTGACGTTCATAGGTGCATGTAATATGCCTTATTTGAAGAATTGAATTTACTTTTACTTTTTACTTATATTTACTTGAAAAGTCACTCACTGTCTTTAAGATATATTCAAAAATTCAAAATTCAAAATTGTTTATTTATGCACAGTGCTTTACATGATTGTTAGATTTAATTTACTTAAAAATGGTGCAGACACTGTGCGTGGCACAAAGAAAATTAAATTAAAGATTTTCAGGGACCTCTACACTAGGCTAGGCCTGTCTCGTAGGCTGACACTATCGATTCGATTTACATGTTAACTGATACATTTTATCTAGCGCTAAAGATGAAAACATTAAAAACTAAGTATTAGGTACATAATCGAAAAACTAATTCAGGATCAGGACAGGATATGGGATCAAACTTTCGCAATTTTAGGCCTAAAGATCAGTATTTTGGACGTAACTTTTGTGAAAATGAGTTAAAAATGAAAATATCTCTGTCCTTGTTAGAGACGTCAATAAGGAAAACAATTAGATTTCATATACATAAGTGCATTAACAACATACAAATATCGGAAATAGAGCTTTTTTGCACCAAGTTTGAATCATAAAAATAAGTATGCTTTTTTTAAATTCTGTTCTTACTCGTACTCGTAAAAATGTACATAAAGGATTGAGGAACCGATAACCGTTTGTGCCATAAATATATCTATAGTTTTGACGAGAAATATCTAATCAAAAATCGATGAAAAACGTGTGGAGTCCCTTGATGCAATGAAGCACCTTATTCCAGTCGATCTTCAGTTGAAGCAGATACATTTTCGTATTTAATTATTCGGTTATGTAGTATTCAAATTTTACAATGAATCCAACTAATTATGAGAACTGAGTTAATATTAATGTCATTCAACTTGTAAGCTAATTTACTTTACACAAAAAAGCTCCTTGTGTTGAAGTATATTTTCGTAATATAATAATAATATAATATAATATAATATAATAATATATTGGGGGACAATCTTACACAAATCGACCTAGTCCCAAACTAAGCAAAGCTTGTACTATGGGTACTAGACGATGATATACATACTTATATAGATAAATACATACTTAAATACATAGAAAACATCCAAGACCCAAGAACAAATATCCGTGAAAAATGCAGTCAAAAACGTCGTGGGCTTGTTTTAATATTGTGGAGGTCGTTAGCTGTATATAATGTTTGTGTTTAATTATCGTTTTATATTTGACTTATCAGTTAAAGATGGAGCCCCGAAGGTCAATACGCCCACTAATATCGGTTACTCAATAATATAAACTACGTAAGATACACCGAAGAAGACAAGCGAGGAAGATGAAATTAATTTTTCATACGGTACACAGGTATGTCCTAAAACAACGACCCGGGTATGTGCTAAAACATCGACCAAGACCACCGGGTCGATAGGCATTTACCCCCATGAAATTGGGGGAGGCCTATGTCCAGCAGTGGACGTCTTGCGGCTGATATGGTTGAGGATTCAAGTATGGATGGATGTTTGTTACTCTTTCACGTAAAAACAATTGAATGGATTTCAATGAAACTTTACAATAATATAGCATATATATCAAAATAACACATAGGCTAAAAATTATAAAGATATTGTGTGAATTGTCCAAATCCCAAATACTAAACCTGCGCAGACGAAGTCGCCGGCACCAGCTAGTATTTTCATAAGTAAAAGTTTTTTTAAGCATTTTGTAGGATCGTAGAGAGATGGAAAAATTGGCACGGCAAGACTACGGCAAACGTACTCCAACCAAATCGGAGACAATCTGCAGGAAGGCCAGGTCAAAAGTAGGTACCCAAAATGGCGCGCATGCATAAAGAATGTTATTTTAGAGTTCATGAAGCGAAAGTTGTATTTCAGGATCGTAGCAAATGGAAATCCATGGACTATGCCTACCCCTCTGTAAAACAGGCGTGATTATATGTATGTATTTAATGTAGGATCGTACCAAAGGAAAGCCAAAGAAGGTGTCTTGCTGGCATGAAAATTTAAGATGCTCGAGATAAGACATTTATATAAGTATAAAAAAATACATCAATTCATCGTACGTTTTTGTTGTGAGTTTCTTATCATGGATTAGATATGACGTGACGAACGACGAAATATTTATACGGCTGTTAAATGTACAGATAACATTAAATAATAAATATAGAAGAGAAGTATTTCAAACAAACCTCAAAATATACATTGATTACAGACACATATATATGTACACAAACTTTTTTTTTCTTTATACTACTTATGACACTGGCATACAAGCTTACGGCCTACCTGATGGTGAGCAGACACCGTAGCCTATGGACGCTTGCGACTCCAATAGAACCACAAGCCCGTTGCCGATGCCGTCTCTTTATTAAGTTCGTTGTTTATGATTACAAATGAAAATTAAATATTCATTCTGCAAATAGCCCCACAAGGTCATTCTTTACCTACGTATAGAACAATAATTTACAATAAATAAATATCAAAAAAAAAAACTAGGAATGCCATGCAGTTTGCTGGTTGCAAATATTGACCTGAGCGCGTCTACCAGGTCTTAGACTCCCTGACAGTTACTCGCTTTAAAACCGATTTGTTTTTTAACCGACTTCAAGGTTTCAAAAGAGGATGTCATCAATTCAGTTGTACGTATTTTTGATGTTTGGTACTCCAGAACTCCATCATTTCTGAACCGATTTTGAAAATTATTTTTTTGATTGTAAGTATATATATCCAAGTTGGTCCCGTTTTTATCAAAACACAGTTCTGATGATGGAATCCATGAGGAATCGAGGGGACTCCTCATATCTTAAAGGCAAACATATAATGATTTTTATGTTTTTATCAACAAATCAAGCATTTTAAAACAATAATGTGACATTTGATGAAGTGGAACTGCTTATGAGGTTCAGAACAGAACTCTTCAACGACGAAAAGTTCACGTTTGGCGATTTGTCCTCCTACATATGTGTTAAGCAAGTTCTATTTTCGCGATTAATTTTTGTCATGCTCGAGTTCTGATGATGGGATCCATGAGGAATCGAGGGATCTCCTCAAATGCGAAAGGCACACATATAGTGATTTTAGTATTTTCATGACCTAATCAAGCATTTTCATTCAAAAAAGTTCCCATGCAACTTTAGGTACTTTGTTATAAAAGTTATAAAACCTTATGCAGTTACCCAAAAATGATTTTATCACTTTCTGCAAACGAAATTTTTGGTTTGTGTAATTCTATTATGAACATCAGACTGCTTCCTAAAGGACTTAATATTTTTGTGTGTATGCATAATCACATCCAGTACCTATACATATTGTGAAGCTACTGTGAGGATACCTGTCCTTAAAATGTTCTCTCAACGATTCACGAGAGCCTAGATTATAAATAGCTCGGATTGCTCTCTTCTGAAGGACAAAGATAGTTTCTATATCAGCTGCCTTTCCCCAGATCAATATGCCATATGACATGATGCTGTGGAAATAACTAAAGTAAACTAGGCGAGCTGTCTCCACGTCAGTGAATTGTCTAATTCTTCTTACAGCGTACGCGGCAGAACTCAGCCTATTAGCCAAATCAGATATGTGAGGGGCCCATTGTAGCTTACAATCCAATGTGAGCCCCAGAAAAAGCGTGTTTTCGACAAGGTCGAGTTTTTCTCCATTTAACGTTATGACTGTATCAGCCTTTCTTACATTTGGCATCGAAAATTTAACGCAATTAGTTTTATGCATTTAGTAGTTGATTATTTGCTGTGAACCATTCAAGCACTTCTCTCAAAGTTGCATTGATATAGCTGACATCGCTCAATTTTCTATCAACCTTGAAAATTAGTGTCATCAGCATATAATACTATCTCGCATTTTTTGTTTACAAAATATGGCACATCATTTATGTACACAAGAAAGAGAAAAGGTCCCAGAATTGAACCCTGTGGTACGCTGAGCTTCACGGTAGTGCCATTTGATTGAGTCCCGTTCACTTTTTGGGTTCTTTTGGCCTAAGTAAGACATAACAAGGTTTAGAGCTTCAGCTGACAGGCCGTAATACTTTAGCTTGTGTAACAGTGTATCATGCTCCACGCAATCGAATGCTTTGGAGAGATTGTAGAAAATGCCTATAGCATCTTGTGAGTGTTCCCACGCATCGTAGATATGCATGATGAGTACAGAGCCGGCATCTGTTGTCAAAAGGCCTCTTGTAAAACCAAATTGCTGATGGTGAAGAAATTCGTTCTTGTTAAAATGACGAAGCAACAGGTTTAATATTATTTCCTCAAACACTTTACTGAGGACAGGTAATACAGAAATAGGACGGTAATTTCCAAGCTCCGTCTTGCTACCAGATTTAAATAATGGAATAACTTTACTGTATTTCACTAGGTCGGGGAACACACAATCGCTGATACAAGCATTAAACACCACGGCTAAATACGGTGCCACAATATCAATAACAGATTGAATGACTTTCACAGATATACCCCACAGGTCCTCGGAGTTCTTTACTTTTAAGGACTTGAATGTCTTAATGATCTCATGAGGGTCGGTATATTGAAAATAAAGTTCCTGGTCACACTGTTTATTTACAAAAGAACTCATAAAAATACTAGCTTTAGCCACAGAAGAATTTAAATTTACAGTTGTATCTGCAGCTATGTTTGTGAATGTTGGCATGTTGAAAGGCGTCAGCTACATCCAGATCTGTCATCAAGACTTTATCGTCTATTTTCAGTCTGAAATGGCCTTCGCGGGGCTTTTTCTTACCAGTTTCAGTATTTATTACATTCCAGGTGGCTTTTACTTTATTATCTGCAGACCTGACTTTGTTGCTTATAAAGGTAGACTTAGCGGCGGCGCTTTACTTTACTTTCTTGAATACTTTCGAATACTTTCTTACATATTCCGTAAATTTCTCATCTTTTATATAATTCTTCATTTCATACAGTTCATAGAGTATATTTTTGCTCTTATGAATGCCCACTGTGGCCCAATCACTATAAACCTTGTTTTCATTGTGGCATTCTTTAATGTTTTCGACTTAAATATATTCTTGTGTACACCATGTATCACATTTGACAGATCATTGTACAGAGTATTAGGGTTATTTATGTCTGTAGGAAGTGAAGCTCTATAGTAATATACTATTTCAATATGTGTCATACTTGGTAATATGTCCAACATTATGAGTGTATGTAGCAAAATGATTGACGCCACATTGACGCGATCCAGGCTTGGATAATCTGCGCTCTTCCTTAGAGTCGAAACGTACCTTAACTAATGTAAGTTCTATCATATAGCAGTTAGGTATACAGCTAGATATAGGCATGCAACTTGTTTGTACGTTTATCTATCGTGTACGTGACTTTCCGTAAGCGTTAAGTTAAGGGTGAATGTTACGTAAGGTCATCCGTCCACTGATTCATGTCCAAGTTGATACTTTGTCGGCCTGTTTAGCCTAGTTGTTGGTGACTATGTCTACGAAGCTAGAGGTCCCGCGTTCGAATCCCGGTAAGGACATTTGTTTATGTGGTGGGCATAAGCATTTGTTGCTGGGACTTGGATGTTTTCTATGTATTTACGTATATATATCTATTAAATATATATCTAGTACCCATTATTATTATTTATTTATTTACAACTTATTTATTCAGAATGCTAGCTTTATTGAGCTTACTATGGGACTAGTTGGATTTGTGTAAAAATGCCACTATAGTATTTATTTACTATTTATACTGATTTATATTACGAACGTGAAAATTTGTGCCTATGTTTGTTCCTCTTAATCTCAAAAATGACTAAATGGATTTCTATGAATTATTCCAGTAATGTAGCTTAGAAATCAAAATAGAACATAGTTTAAATTGCGTGACGAAGTCGTGTCGTGGACAGCAGTTATCAATATGTGTCAAACGAGCGAAAAAGTATTTCAAAAATAAATCATTTGCAAATACCAGTTCCCGGAAAAAACATGAACAGCTAAAGAACGCTTGATAAGAAAATTAAATATAAATACCAAAATGGGAAAAACGCAAATGGGAATTTCAGTTTCTGGGTAAACAATTTTATCAAACAAGACAACAAGACTATAATGAGATTAATGAGTTATTTGTACTAAGCAGTGACGCTGCTAACGAAAATTCGGAATTTTAAATAAAAGGGAAAAATTGATGAACCTTTGTGCTCCGAGCAGGATTGTACGGCATGTAGAAGGGGGAACTAGTGAATGATTTCGTGCCTGAGCTTGGTTATTCGGATAGCTTAGTGGCTAGAGCGATTGGCCGCGTATGCCAGATGTCGCAGGTTCAAATTCTGCTTGGAGCACTAAATATTAAAATTTTCCCTTTAATTTAAAATGTATAATGAGTTTAATTAAGTTATTTCAGTTTGGTTAGATTTAGGCGACTTCCTGACTTGGCGGGGCGGGATCGATATGTCATAGGCATTTTGCTCATTGACGTAAGCTTACTGATGTGATATTTCCTCACTTGACGAAATACTGTCAGTATTACGTATGCGCAGTAGTATTACCATGCGCAGAATTGGGGCAGTACTGCATCGATATCGGTTGACACTGACAGCTGACAGTTTTCTCATATCGTACCGCCTCCGCATCGACAAGTCAGGAAGGCGCCTTAGGAACGTACGCCGTGCTAAAAAGTGCAGGAATTCATCTGTGCAAGCCTACTTCTACAATAAAGCAGCCTCCGTGTAGTGTCAAGTTAGAATAGACCCGAGGGTGACATGATTGTGGGAATAGAGTTGAGGTTTGTTGCGGGCAATGGGCTAACGACCTATCAATATCAGATTTTATCTATTTTTAAACCTCAAAATGCCACAAGCGGCACTGAAAATTTCATTTCTAGTGTCTGGCAACCTGTTTTGGAGATACATGGTATAGGAGTGATTTTATATAGGTAAGTATGTAAGTAAATATTTGATACAGAGAACAAATAGAGATCAAAATTAACCGTGATCTCGCACAAAACCTAAGATGGGAATTGAACCCGCGCCTCTGGTTTGTTGAACCAGCGCGCTTACCACTAGGACACCCAGACCACTATCATCACAGCGAATGTCATTCATACACACAGAATAAACAAAAACAATAAATGTAAGTAAAAAAACATACCTTAACAAATCCTTGCACCGCGCACTCACTATTAACGAACACTATTAATAATGGATTATCATTTAATAATGGCGCCGAACGGCCGGCGCTTGCGCGACTGAGAGCGCGTTATCACACTGGACCAGAGGAGGGTGCCAGGGGTCGTCAAGTGAGGTCGCTTTGATTTGCCAGGGGCACAGAAGAGCGAGCGCCGAGTCCTGCAATTTTTTTATTTTATCGTATGGCAATTATTTACGAACCGTGAGATCTTCGATAAGACAAGTACGGTTGCCAGTTTATGTTGCACTTTTAGCACCACCCACGGGTCTCGTGTAGGATAACGGTGGGTACTCCCTGCGGACGTGGTGCAACTTCGACCCCCCTTTGTCAAGTGAGTGGGCAACTTGACTGTTAGAAGTTTTCAAGCCGCCCGAAGGCCTCTAACTTGGCTTAACGACTGCTTTCGTAGACAGCAGCCGGGATCAACGGCTTAACGTGCCTTGCGTGCTTGCGTGTGTGCACGAGAGCGCTCAGTTAGTAACCACTCAAAGCGGTCACCCATCCAAGAACTGACCTGCGCCCACATTGCTTAACCTCGCATACCGACGCGGTACGCGGGCGCTGCTGGGCCACAAGTCCTGCAAATGATGTCAGGCTAATGGGGTTCATTTTCAACCAATGTAAACAATTTAATAATTGATCACCAGGCGGGATTTGAACCCACGACCTCTGAAATTCGCCCATAGGAAACCAACTGAGCTACCGCGGGTATCCCTCGTAGCAACGAATCTTTCAATCACTTTACTCTTCCAATTAAGCCGAAGCCTTAGGCTTAAGCTTGAGCTTGCGCTAAGCGGACGAATCCGCTTGTAAAAATATTACCGTTAATGGGATTAATATAATTTAAGGCTGCTTCCATCAGAGCTTCGTTGTAATACATTTCCAAACAAGTCTTTTTATGATTGACTAACCAGCGATTGGCCCTAGACTCACTTGCATAAATTAATATATATTAATCAAAACACCTAATCGATCTACCTAGAAATCAAAACACCTAATCAAACTACCTAGTCCCATAGTAAACTCAGTAAGGCGTGTGTTAAACGTGTGTACTAGACGACGACGGTATATTTAATAGATATATTACTTCAATACATAAAAGACACCCAAGACTCAGAAACAAATATACTCATCACAGAAATGTTTGTCCTTTAACATGATTAGAACCCGTACCAGGCTAAACTCGTTGTCGGCATACAGCTACGGTAAAGCTTAGCTGGGCCAGATAGTATGAAAATATTGCTTAGCTGGAATAGAAGAATAACCTGAACCTATTCATAATCCAATGATATTTGACATTCGTTCTAATTTTTAACAATTTGTAATAATTATAAATAAAGCAAAACAAAACAAAATTAAAGCTAACTTAAATCTACATAATTAAAAAAAATAAAGAAGGATCTAACTAAGATAACCGCTTTGGGTCGCACCCGGGGCAAATGTTCCTATAACACTGGCAGCGTTGCCTCGTTGAATGGGTATGGAAATGTGCTGCACCAGGAACGACCCAGAGCGGGGATGGGCTCCGCGGTCACGCAGCCGGCAGCCTAGCTCCCTCAAGAGCGCCTTTGCTTCTTCTCCCCAAGGGCCAGCAGTTTCGACGGCGAAAGGAATAAATTCGTAGTCTGACGTTAGTGGGGCATACATGGTATGTTTTTGTTTGGTGGCAAATTCTACTGCGGATCCTGCCGATCTAGTCGTACTTTCAATATGACTTTGTGCAAAAGTACAGATACAGGTGGCGTCAAACAGCAGGCATCGACCTTTTCGCCATGGCACCAACGTCAGACCATCCAGTATCTTGCCATCAGTGCGGCTTAGTCCATGGGGTTCCAGTAGGCAGGGTACATTTATAGAGACCATCGCCCGGTGCAGAATTTGGTTTATGGTTTGATGACGGGAGAATCGTCCGGCAGAGCGTTGGCAACTAAGACCATGACGTCCATTCTCTTCCACCATCAATCCACAAATACACCTGTGTGACTCACAAACCTTGCAACCCAGTCTCAGGGCGATGGCTAAACGCAGCATATCGTTGTCCAGCATAGTGCCGAGTTGAAGTGATGGAAGGGCGTGTAACCAGGCTCCTGATTCTAAGGTCGCAGTTGCCTTGAGGCGGGCTAGGTCGGCTCCGGAGGCATTTTGTAATAATGAGGTGCTGATTTCTTTGCATAGAATGTCGTCCCACTGCCGTTGGACGCATGGGTTAATGTCATTCAAACAGATTGCCGTCCAAGCTGCGATAGCCTCTGGTACATACGGAATAGGAGAAGCATTGTTGCCGTTAAGGGGTAGGATCCGAGCGACGAGATCCGCTGTACCGATGTATGTATGCTGCCAGAAATGCGACGAGATCGACATCTCGAACGCGGCGTACACCTAGACCGCCGTGGCGGATAGGAAGGGCAGCCTGGGTCCACTGTGACTCGCTGAAATTAACATTAAGAATTCCTTCAGGTGCTAATTTAAGTGAATCATCTAAATGTTTTACTTCTGGCTCATAAAACCAGGTGGGGGATTTTCTCAGAAGGTAGACCATACGACCATACAAAACAATTTTCTAAGGAGGATTAATGATATATGTCCAGATAAGTGGGATAAATGATTTTGAACTGAAACAAATGCACGTCTTTTGTCATCGAGAGCAGAGCTAACGCCCTCAGAAAATATAAGCGACCCAAGTAAATTTAAGGAAAATTTGTCCAGTATTCTTATGTCCGGCAGCAAATTTGAAAGCGGTAGAAATGGTTGTTTGTGGTAATGCTACAAGCAAAAAACTCGCATTTACACGTATTAATTTCAAGGCCTATAATTTTTAAAGCTGGTATAATTTTATTAATTCGTTCAAAGGAATGAAGTAACTTAACTTTAATTACAATAACAGAAATACACACGCATGTGTCGAGCGAGCGTCTATTCCAACTTGTTATTATTAAAAAAACTGTTCTCATGTTTATTATTTATTGCCACGGGCTGCCATCGCAGCCGTTTACAAAATAATTATTATCACAATACTGGAATGTCCGTGGATTTAATAGTTTGGAATTTGCTTCAATAATCACTTGACAGTTACGGAAGTGTAGTGGTTCAAGCAGGCGGCTGTCAAGCGGTGGTCTTAGGTCTGAATTCTGGCTCGTATTTACCAATGACATACATACATACATACATAAACTCACGCCCATATTCCCAAACGGGGTAGGCAGAGCACACGAGCATTAATAAAATTTCAGTGCCACAGTAGGTTTATAGATAGAGAAAATGTGATATTGCAGTGAGGGATTGCTAGCCCATCGCCCGCAACACACTTCAACCTGGTTCCCATAGTCGACTCTTACGACACCCAAGCGAAAAAAGGGAGTGGTGCTATTCTAAGCCGGCACCACACGGGGGACTTACTAATGAGTTTTTCGAAATTATGTACGAAATATGATTTGATATTTACCGTTAGCATTTCGGTGAAAGAAACCCTTGAAGAAACCTGTATACAACTACGTGGCCGTTTGGAGTACTGGCTGTTCCATCTCATCTTTAAGAGAAAGCCTTGGCCCAGCAGAGGCACATATTTGTGCGGATAATGATGATTCCTGCGATACGTATTGTGATATGAAAATACCACGGGATACCACTGTGTAAATTGCCCTATTAAAGTTGAATTTAGCCCCCTCTCATAACTTTCTCCCGCAAACAGCCGTTGCGCAGCTTGGCATATTTTTTACTTTCAATTCATTTGTTAGATTTGTAGACGTAGATGTGGATCGTTATAAGTTTAGGACAGGTTAGTTATCTCTGACATATTTTTTGTAACTTTTCATTCGATTGTTGAAGCTAGTTTCTATTGTAGTTAGTGTAATAGTTAAATGTTCTGTATGGGTTTACCTATAATGATAATATTTTGCGGACTTTCAGCATGGTAACATTTTTATTTTTATTTTAGTGTATTGTTTGTTTCGCATTTTGTGTTTTTAAATAAACACATACCTAATTGGTTAATAAATAAATAAATAAAATGATGTAGTAAGTATCAAATATAGGCAAATCCAATTTTTTTAAATCTCGATAGCTACTTGCCCGTATCAAGATGTAAAACAGAATAATAACAGCTGGTTGTTTCTCTCTTTTTCGCTTGCTGTACTTTCTTTAAATTCTTTCATTCGTTTTAATTTTGTTCATATACTTTATTTATTTAATTATTACTGCTTTTCACTTAATAAACTGCATTTGCAAACAATTATAAACATAACAATGCTATTTTGTTTCATGTTAACGATCTGAAAAATAATTATTCCCTAAATTACCATACTTAAAAGGTCCCGATCCCGAGATATCTTAAAATGAGACTTGAAAGTCTTGAAACATTAAACTCATTATTTTACTTCAAATTCAACAGCCGACCGGTGGAGTCGGCACGAAATTACCACTCATTAGTATTAAATGGAAAAGTTACGCTGAACAATGTGGAATTTTATCTGCAGTTTTCATCAGATGCCTATTTATTAATTAATTTATCCTAATCAAGGCGAATATAAATATTAGGAATTGTTTTATATTATAACTTATAAGTACTTTATAAGAGCTATGTTAGGAGTTTCTCTGCGTGATCGCATCAGGAATGAGGCCATCCGCAGCAGAACCAAAGTGACCGATTTAGCCCTCCGAATTGCTAAACTTAAGTGACAGTGGGCGGGGAGCATAGCACGTAGAACCGATGGCCGTTGGGGCGGAAAGGTTCTCGAGTGGCGACCACGTACCGGAAGGCGTAGCGTGGGCAGGCCCCCCACACGGCGGACCGATGACCTGGTGAAGGTCGCGGGTGTCCGCTGGATGCGGGTGGCGCAGGACCGGTCATTGTGGAAGTCTTTGGGGGAGGCCTATGTCCAGCAGTGGACGTTTTTGACATGATGATGATGACTTTATACTACGACAGTGGAAAAATAAGCATAGGTACTTACTATAAGGATTCAGTTTTCGCCATTTTGGGTACGCAACCCTACAAACTGTATGTGTACTTTTTTTTTTATTAACAATATAGTCATACCTTAGAGCATACATGCTTTAAGACATATCGTTGTTTTCTAGGGTTCCGTACCCAAAGGGTAAAAACGGAACCCTATTACTAAGACTCCGCTGTCCGTCCGTTTGTCTGTCTGAATGTCTGTCTGTCCGTCTGTAACCAGGCTGTATCTCATGAACCGTGATAGTTAGACAGATGAAATTTTCACAGATGATGTTTTTCTGTTGCCGCTATAAAAAAAAATATAAGTATTTAAGGGAGCTCCTATACAAAAAAACTTTTAAAAAGATGCTCATTGTGTTCCTCAGGCGCTGGGGCTCAAAATGTATGGAAAAACTAAAATCCAACTCGCATTTGCCCAAAATTCTACTTGATATTATTTAACGTTCTTATTACTGATAAAAAAATATAATATTATTATTTTAATTAATTGGAAAGGTTAATAAATTTTTCCCTTTAATTTAAAATTTTTGTTAGCAGCGTTAATACAAAATTGACCAAACACCTACTAATTATTGATCCCGCCCCGCCAAGTCAGGAAGTCACCTAAGTCTGGCCAACAGTGGGCCAGTTACTTTTTAGAGCAGAAAGTGCTCTCGAGTCATACTATAGGGCCGAGTCGTGGCCAAGAACAAGAAGCGAGAGGAGAAAGATAGAAGAGAAAAGATCAAAGAAAGAAAACAGAAGTAGAAAATTAAAATCAATAGAATGAAATGTCATTCTTCATCCTAGATTCATCTTAGTACAGTTACATCCTGAAGGATGCTCGAGGTCCGATACGTAATCCCAAGAATTGGTGTAGGCACTAGTTTTTACGGAAGCGACTGCCATCTTACCTTCCAACCCAAGGTGGAAACTAGACTTTATTGGGATTAGGTTTGTCAAGTGAGTGGGCAACTTGACTGTTAGAAGTTCTCAAGCCGCCGAAGGTCGTCTACTGCTGTCATAGACCACAGCCGGGATCAATGGGTACGGTTTCATAGGAATTTCCACCCTCGGTCGCTCCGGTTGTGGAATGAGGGACTACAGTATGGGGTTCTTCAAGAAACGAGTGTATACATTTATAAAAGGTCGGCAACGCGCATGTGACACCCCTGGAGTTGCAGGCGTCCATAGGCTGCGGTGACCGCTTACCATCAGGCGGGCCGTGGGCTTTTTGCCACCGTCGTGGTATAAAAAAAACCGGCGAAGTGCGAGTTGGACTCGCGCACCGAGGGTTCCATAAAAATATTTTTATTATATGATGTAACTAAAAATTTACGGTTTTTTGCAATTTTTTCTTAATCTGTGCTATAATATAAGACGTTGCTTCGTACCAAATTTCAAGATTCTGAGTTCACGGGAAGTACCCTATAGGTTTTGATTCCCTTGCGAGTGTCGAAAATTTGCGGCATAAACGGCTGTATCTTTTGATTGCGTTGGCTTAAGAGTTTGATTTTTTCACAGCTCCAAGGGACAGTAGACCTGAGTGTTTGATATAAATTCCAGCTTGATACCTCCACGCGTTCCTGAGAAAGAGGGTCTTGACAGACAGACAGACGACCGGACGACAAAGTGTACCTATAAGGGTTCCGCTACGGAATGCGAAAGCGTTTCAGGTACGGAACCCTAAAAAAGAACGGTAATCAAGTAACTTTTCTGTCATTTTTACTATGGGAAATGACATTTAGATGTAGCTTACGCACGCTCCGAAACGATGCGTAATTATCCCAGACTAGCAAAGAATATTGTTCTAGAAATGTTGTTTATTGAAATTTTTGTAATAAACATTATATTAACGATACTCGTGTTCCTAGATCGTCTATCTATTTGTCTTGGCTGTAATAACTCCAGGGTCTGATCGCGTCCGCTTTGGATCAATGTTTATATTCAAATTTATTTGAAAACAGAAACATTTGAAAGAAGATGTACCACTTGATTTGATAACTAGGAGATTTTTTCGAACCGCGTTTGACGGATTGTACGGTAACAGGGAGAGCCCTGTTATCATTTATCAACACATCGATAAAAATAAAATTAGTATTTTTTACAATGCAAAAGTGCGTTTTATAAGCGGTCAAACTGTGCGGAAAGAACCGATTTTACGCACTGGTGCTTTTTACTTTTCTTTTTCTTTAACTCTGTCGTCAGCCCGACGCATAGTTTTTATTATTTTTTTCTTCCTGACAAAATATACTGAAAAAAGTCTTTATTAAAGCAAATAAATATTTAACAACGAAAAACAACAGACAGTTGTATGTAGAGAGGGGTTAGACGGCGTAGGGTAGAAAAGACACTAGACCCTAGAACTCCGGAGTTCTTTGCACAACAGAGCCAAAACTATCTTTTAAGACCATAAGTCAGCCCAGAACTGCTCAAAAGCTATCAGCATATCACATGTGAATTTAGCATATCATCTGCTGAAACTTAAAAATAAATATTTATTTTAAACTTGACACTAGACCCTAGAACTCCGGAGTTCTGTAGAGAATAGAGCCAAAGCTATCTTTTAAGACCAAAAACAAGCCCAGAACTGCTCAAAAACTATCAGCATATCACATGTGAAGTTAGCATATCATCTGTTTGAACTCTATCTAAATAAATATTTAATTTAAAACTTGACACTAGACCCTAGAACTCCAAAGTTCTGTACACAACAGAGCCAAAGGTATCTTTTAAGACCAAAAGCAATTCCAGAACTGCTCAAAAACTATCAGCATATCACATGTGAAGTTAGCATATCATCTGTTTGAACTCTATCTAAATAAATATTTAATTTAAAACATTACACTAGACCCTAGAACTCCAAAGTTCTGTACACAACAGAGCCAAAGGTATCTTTTAAGACCAAAAGCAATTCCAGAACTGCTCAAAAACTATCAGCATATCACATGTGAAGTTAGCATATCATCTGCTTGAACTTATAAATAAATATTAATTTTTAAATGGCACTAGACCCTAGAACTACGGAGTTCTATACATAACGGAGCCAAAGCTATCTTTTAAGACCAAAAGCAAGCCCCGAACTGCTCAAAAACTATCAACATATCACGTATGAAGTTAGCATATCATTGAGATAATCAATGATTTTTTTATTGTTATTTTGGTAGAACTATGATTTAAAAGTGTCAGGAACTATAGCGGACGCTGTAGTAAGGTCTAATATCGACTTTTAGTCCATTCGGAGAAAAATGATATGCAATGTGAAGTTAGCATATCAATTGGTCAAAATCCATATAAATTTTTTTTTTACTTAAAACGCCAGAACTATTGCTAAAACCTATTAGGAACTATAGAACTATGTTGCATGCGAATAGAACTCCAATTATTTCATGATCTGCTGGTACTTGATATGCCAACTTCACAGACATTAGAGCTGCCCCGTTGTTGAAGCCGAAATAGTTATTTGTTCAACAAGAGAGCAAAGTAAATTTTTGCTGCGAGTGTTGATGTTGAGGTCCGAGCAAGCGAAAGATTCTATAATTGAATCACGAGCGTAGCGAATGTTTCAAAATTAGAATCTTGAGCGTAGCGAGGGACTCAAAGGCACGAGATGCAAATATCTTTGCTCTCGTGTGATACATACAACTTTTCACCTCAGCGGCGAGAACATATAACGCAAAGGAATAGTGATAGAGAGAATGAAGTTACTTAAACTAACCTACGATATGAAAAATTAAAAAATTGTTTTTTTTTCACGCTCGCAGCAAAATTGCATTTTGCTCACTGGTTTCAAGCCTGAAATGTCGTTTTCACGCTCGCACCAAAATTGCATTTTGCTCACTGGTTTCACGCAAAAAAACCGCCATTTCGAGCCGCTGAGGTGAAAAAATGATTTACAGATTTTACAGATCTGGATCAGAGAGGAATCGCAGTCATAGTTATAAATAAGTAATTATAGATTCACATTCTTTTAAAAGACCAGCGTCAAGATACTCACAAGGCACCTTGATGTACAGCTGAGTGGAGGCCATTTCAATGACAATTTTTAATACTTATAATACTTATAAAAAAACTTGTTACCATTATTAGCTTAAATTTTATAACATTATGAATAAACTTTAATCTATTTCTATGAAAAAGTCGTCCTTAACGTATCTCCCAAACCATAGACAGAAACAGTCAATCATTTCTTTAGACTTGCCTTTAGGAGTTCGGTCATAGGGTTTTTGCACATCAAGTGAACCATTTTTGCGTACTGGATCTGTATCAGATATTAAAATAAAGTATTTGTATCGGCGGAGTTTACCCCAGATAATTATGTTTGCCGAAGAGTTGTATCTGCGTCTGTTTGTGTTGGCTCTTCAAAGTGCGGCCGAAGATGTTACGATTAAGAGTTATTGAAAACCGTTCTGTTTTGAACATCATTTAATACTAACACTGGGTCTGGGTGTTAATTACAGGATGCCAACGAAGTCTAGACGATATCATATCTTCTTCTTCAACCTTAAGCTAACCAATGCTGAGTGAATTCTCTCTACCATGTTAGCCCATTTTGTACGATCTTGTACAGTCACCGGCAATAGTATCTTCCTACACGAAGGCCGCTTAAATATGTGACACGCTCTTATGACCTTACAAATAAGAGTGTGTCACATATTTTTGCGGCCTTCGTGTAGGAAGATACTATTGCCGGTGACTGTACTTTCCTCATCCAATCCTTCCCAGTCACTCGTACCAGTTCGTCAGTCAATCTCGCGGGTGGCCTTCCCACATTTCTAGACCCCGGTCGCGGTCTCCATTCCAGCAACTTTCTTTCCTATCTTCCATCGGACCTACGGCACGTATGGCCCGCCCACTTCCACTTCCTAGTGGCTATGGTTTTTGCTATGTTTATTAGTTTTTTTCTCCTGCGGATTTCGGTCTCCTGCGGGTTTCCCTTTGGGTAACTTGCAATCGGTGGATGCACTGCCTAGTCAGGTTGAGATATCATATCTATGGCGATTTAAATATCTTACCAGGTCATCAGTCCTCCTTGTAGGGTCCTACCCACGTTTGCCGCTATAGTCGGGAGCGTCAGGCCGGGGCCGGGTGGTGGCTGCGAGGGAGAAAACCTCTATAAAAAGTTACAAGGGGATCTGGGGGGGTGAATCAAGGGTTTTCACCCTCTCCCGGCGTGGAGCTCCTTTGGTCGAAAGTGTGTGGTATCCCGTGTCACCGCCACTTATGCTGCGTGATGGGCATACCCTGGAGATTTTAGACGGTAGTCCGGGCGGTTCCCGGGAGTCCCTCATACCCGTCGTAGTTCCTCGGCTAGGCGGGATGCGTAAATGCATTTCCCCAGATTAAAAAAGAGGCCCTACCTACACTGCGCCTACCGCTACATGGTCACTACTCGAGAACCTTACCGCCCCCATAGGTTCTACTGCATCTTAAGTTTGGCGATTCGTTCTACGGCCACTGCGTCTCAAGTTTGGCGATTCGTTCTACGGCCACTGCATCTTAAGTTTGGCGATTCGTTCTACGGCCACTGCATCTTAAGTTTGGCGATTCGGAGGGTTATTCGGTTACCTTTAGGATAAAACTAGGAAAACGCTTGGATGATAACGATACTCGGATTGTTTTTGAACAGCATTCAATACAAAAACAGTCTTCATAATGTTATTATAATAAAATAATCTGTCCGTGATTAAACACCCCTGCCGCGATATCGGTGCCCCCGCGACCCGCCGACGCGACTCCAGACACGTAGCGGTCCCATTACACTAATAACTTCAGTCTGTCCTGCCTTCTAGAAATAACTGGTTCGTGCGTGGTCTATAAATGGGCTGAGGATGTAAACAAAACACGGTGGTAAACAACCAAATCGGCCTTAGAGTGTGGACACCGGACCCCGAAGCACTTGCGACTCCAGAGTCGTTGTTGTTTTTGTTTATTAATTTTCATATGTACCTATATAGTTTAGGAACAGCACTGCAGAATTAATAATGTATATAGAAAATGTAAAAACATATAAATAACCGGGTCCGCTTTGGTATCTAATCCCAATACAATACAATAATCATGCCAGCCGAAAGACGTACACTGCTAGGCAGGCCTCTCCCAAAGAGTTCCACAATCACCGGTCCTGCGCCAGCTTTATCAATTGATCAGTCTACCTTGTGGAGGGCCACGCTACGCCTTCCGGTACGTGGTCACCACTCGAAAACCTTTCCGCCCCAACGGCTATCGATTCACGTGCTATGTGTCCCGTCCTCCCACTGCTACATAAGTTTAGTAATCCGGAGGGCCATATCGGTTACTTTGGATGCTTCAGATGGCCTCATTCCTGTTGCGATCACGCAGATAATCTCCAAGCATAGCCCTCTCCATTGCTCTTTGAGTTGAGCCTTTTTATAGGCCTCATACAATAGGTACAAAAAGGCAATATACTATAAATACATATATATTGCTTAAAATGTGATACAGAAGATGTAACAGGTTACAGGGTTCACGAAGAATCACACATTTTGCCAGCTGAAATAAAAAGGAACAGATTTAGTTAGAAACTTGATAAAAATTAAGTTGCATAGGTAGACAGATAATTTCCAGTTAGATAATAATGAGATTACATTCAATAATAATATTCCTTCCCTCAAGAAAAGAGCGTACTCCCATGTTAAAGGCCGACAACGCACTTACTAATCGCTTACCATCATGCGATTCGTATACTCGTTTGCCTCCTTTGTCATAAAAAAAAATACGCTGTGTTACAAACCTTTATCATAATGAAAATATTCGATAACAGAATTAAAGCACTGTGAACCAAGATTTGGCGTTACCACTAAAAATTACATAATTACTACATCAACACAATATCATAAGTGACCCAATCTTTGAAAGCAAGACATTAAATTCAGGAAGACGATAATTTCACCATTGATTGAATTGGAATAATATTTTTACGACTATTTTACGGCACAGGCCGATAAGGCACTTGTTTACCGCACTTATCTGGCTGTTTTGTCAACATTTCTCTTTATGTAACCGCGTAGACGGATATGTGCTATCTTGTTATATCAAGGGTCACCAGTGCCATTCACGGATGCCTTGAGTCTGAATGGATAATAACTGTATTAGCTCAGATCAATTAAATTAATCATCATCATCCCCAGAGTTCGAGTTCTCGAGTGGCGCCCACGTACGGGACGGCAAAGCGTTTTAAGGCCCCCCACGAGGTGGGATGATTTATTTATTTGACAACACGCGGCCTCGCCAGGATGGTGTCTGGACGTCTTCAGATGACGACACGCGAGGGGGATTGGCCTCGCTAGGATGGTGTCTGGGCGTCTTCTGGTATGGGCTTCATCGCGCAGGTCTCAGTCAAATAAAACGCAGTAGGTACAATGAACTGGTCGATATAATCAAGAAGAGATCTAATAACAACTATCTAACTCGGTGTTGAGGGAACCAACGGTCTCGTGTCGGACTTGTGACTACAGTGCTACTCAATATCAGAATGCCCATTCGGATGAGACTTGCTGCTCGATTGCTAGTCAGAATCAGAATGCTCCTGCCCAAGGCCAGCACCTCAATTTATAGGTCGTCGTAAACAACCTCGCCAGTGCACGTGCACGATCAGTGACGTCATTGACTTCAGCTGCGACTGCAGGTGCCACGCAGGTGCACTGACAAACTACATCGGATGATCGCTATTCATTATTAAGCAGTGAGGTGAATCTCCGACATTTATTTATTTAATGTAAAAATTAGCACTAACAGACAAGCCTTACGTACTAATTTGTAATGAATTTAAAGTAATTTAACATGGGTTTAAAAATACAATTATTGATAATAGTTCATAATAAATATTCAATAGGTACATAATTAGATGGAGCTAGGTGTGACAATCCATTCTAGGTAGTGACTAGATGCGGTCATGAAACGATTCTCAGGTGTGAAAAATACGTCGAGATGGCTGTCACTGTTTAAAATGTTATTAAGTAGCATCAGTGCTTGGCGTAGGGGAGAAGAGCCATGTGCGCGCGTCCTGGCCGGCGGGACGGCGAAGAAGCCGCGGCTGCGAGCACGTAGCAATTTGGTCGAGACAGGTGGAACTCTAATAAGTAACATAGCAAGCAGTGTAGGATTAGCTACCAGTCCGCGAATTAGTCGTAGAAAATATTTGACCAAAGAAAGGTTTCTGCGGGCTTCGAGAGATGTGTAGCCAATAATGCCGATTACAAAAAGAGTTGGATAGAGGAATGATGACCTGGTTAAGGTCAAGGGAGTCCGCTGGATACGGGCGGCCCATGACCGGTCGTTGTGGCGGTCTCTGGGGAAGGCCTATGTCCAGTAGTGGACGTCGATCGGCTGTCGATGATGATGATGATGATCCCCAGGTAACCAGAGTAGACAGCAAATAATGTTATCACCACCGAGCGATATGGTTGTAGACTTCGAGGTTGAGGCAAACAATTTTGTCTGCTATGTACATTGTACAGTCAATGAAGAAAGTGTTCTACCACTTTTAAAACTTTTAAGAGGGCGCAGTACGCTCGGTCTGGCTCGGTTCTCCATACAAACGTATTTACCCTCTCATTTTAAAACGCCATGCTAGAATAACATGAAAATTTGTATACACAATGGGATCCGGCATATCTAGGTCGGACCATAGTTTCTGTTGCTAGAAATTGTAAAAGAAAAAAAATACAGCGGCTTTTTGAGTTTTTTACGGCTTGTATGAAAACCTTAATAATCGCTGTATTTTTTCTCCATTATAATTTCAAGCAACAGAAACTATGGTTCGACCTAGATATGCCAGATCCCATTATGTATACAAAGTTTCATGTTATTCTAGCCTGGCGTTTTAAAATGAGAGCATAAATACGTTTGTATGGAGAACCGAACGTACTGCGCAGTCTTAATACCAACACTAAAGTGTCTATAGGTGATATAGCCTCTAAATGAATTGTTCTACTAACAGAATGGTTGTACCCTTACTCCGAAATAAATGTATTATTATTATAATTTAAGCAGAATAGCTAGTTTTTAGTTTGATTTATGTCGATTTGGAGTGATGTTTGAAACGATACTTGAATAATTCAATAAATACAAGTGAAATCTATTATTGTACTAGACCCCTGTGGTGCCGGTTTAGAATAGCACCACCCTCTTTCTTCCCTTGGGTGTCGTAAGAGTCGACTATTGGAACCAGGTTGAAGTGTGTTGTGGGCGATGGGCTAGCTACCTGTCATTGCAATATCACATCTTCTCCATTTATAAATAAATCTGCAATTACTAAAAGAGGCATTGAACATTAATTTTCATCTGCCTACCCCTTTTGGGAATATAGGCGCGAGTTTATGTTGTGCTAGATAGCAACGATAACAAAAGTTCAAGATATTTATGTGTCAATTCATACAGAATTGAGCTTAAATTGATGAACCTTTTTACCCACGACGGAACGGAAAAGGTACTATATGCGTTTAGGGTGAGAGGTTGTTTCTTTGTTTGTTTGTGTGTGCACCTCAATATCTCCATAACGGCTTGACCGATTTGAATACGGTTTTCTGCACTGGGTTTGTGGTTTATACGGGACGAACCCCCAAAAAATTTTACGACTACAACTCGCCAGGGGGCGCTGCAGTTAACATTTTCCTCTTCAAAGTGCGTTTGAACGAATATTCTCCGGAACTCTGCTTGACGAGCATAGAAGATTTCGATAGCGCTTGGTGAGGCATGTAATTAAACTTTGAGGATCATGATGGAGCAGAAAAACATGATAGGGAACTGTTAGGGGTTAGATATCTTTATGTCTGCTTTTGGGCGCTTTTGTTTATGTTTGCTCAGCAGCCGTTGTAAACGAACTTCTGAGGGTCTGATGATGGAGTAGAACAACATCACAAAGAACCTTTCGAAGGAATATAGCTACTAGACCGTGTTTGGGCTCATTTGATTGTGTTTGCTGAGTAGCTTCTGTAGATGATCTGCTGAGCGTCTGATGATGGATCAGAACAATATTGCAGGGAATCTTTTTCAGGTAATTATTTAGTAAACCGTGTTTTCACTCTTTTGAGTAAAGTAAAGTAAAGTAAAGTTTTTTTGCAAGAATATGTACATAAGATGTTTACCTTATATTATGAGTCGCAGTATTCAGCCTTAAACGGCATGCAAATATATTAGGAAAACAATTTCGATAGTATTTATTGAGAAGCCTCTTCTCCTGAAATGCTGAAGGCCTGATGATGGAGCAGAACATCACCCTAGGGAGCTTTGCTTTTGTTCTTCGTTTTAGCTTCTGTGCACGAACTGCTGAGGGCTTCAGGTATGATGAAACAGAATAATGTAGTAAGGAACTTTGTGCAGAAGGCTCATAGATAGAATACCCTAATACGGCTCTTTTAAAGGTGTTTAGTGAGTAGCTTCTCTACAAGGACTGCTAAAAGTAGCATTTTTGCTCTTTATACCCGCAACGGAAGGTTACGTGTAAGCTGTATGTCCCCCAAACACATCTGCCGATTTAAATATATAATCATATTATTTATGGTTTTGGATTCAGTATTATTATGGGGCTTGTGATTTATCGGCGATACATGACGTAAATATGCCACGGGGCACTAGTACACCATCGTGTTATGCTGTATAAAATTATATTCAGGATCAAAACGGCTTCACTAATTTAGATGTACGGCATACTTAATTATTTCCATTTTGCCACTAGTTGAAGTTTAAAATGAATGGTCCAATTAACTAATATACCTAAAATTTCTTATTCTTGTGAAAGAGGCATATGAGTACGTGCTTCTAGTGGGTTCTCATTTACTCGTAGTGCGTTTTCTGAAGAGACGGGTCCGTTTTATTAACTGATAGGACCTTTAACTTAATAACAAGAGTGTTATAGTTATTAATATTTACAGATGTATGATAGTATTCCATGCTCCGAGGGTAAATTACTTTCAAGACGTTTTTGCATCTGTAGTAGTATTTGTATATATATATATATATATATTTTTTTTTTTTTTTTTTTTTTTTTTTTTTTTTTTTTTTTTTTTTTTTTTTTTTTTTTTTTTTTTTTTTTTTTTTTGGCTCACAAAACAAGTTATGGACAATTACATGATATGAGGTACAAGTATAACATAATGGTTCAGATCTGGTCTATAACTCTAAGCATGTGTGCACAGAAGGAAAAAGAAAATTATTAAATCAGAACATGAGCGCTAGAGAGGTGAGATGTCATCTGAACGTACACACCACATATGGACAAGTGGTTTTAATGGAAAGTTGCGTTTGCTGGTAATTGTATATTTACAGGGACACACGTACACGTTGACGTATACAGACACACGTCAACGTGTGTGTGAGGCTGGCTACAGAGGTCACAACTACAAATGCAAAAACGACTCGAAAGTCATTTACCCGTACTTAGATACAGTTCAAATTATTTGAAACACCAAATTATTAAAAAAAAAACATCCCATTTTAACAAGTGGGAGTTCGCTGGATAAGTGTGGCGCAGAACCGGTCATTGTGACACTCTTTAGGGGAGGCCTATGTCCAGCAGTGGACCTTCGGCTGATATGATGATGATTATGATGATGATGATGATGACATTTTAAACCTTCTTGGTTGGTAAAGTCGTTCCAGGAACGCACTAACTTGTTACAATTCGTGCCATTCAAATGATTTTAAGTATACCTAGCGTGCATAATTATATTGATGACTTTGTACGCGAACATGGCGGTAACTATTACTTATTCCGTGGCGGTAGGTAGTAGATTGTCTCCCATTATTTAATATATATAGATATATATATATAGATAAATAAAGAATTGCAAGTAAAGATTAAGCGTTCCATTGTTTTGAATTCGTGGGCGATAACACCGCGACCTAGCTACATATCTCGTTTGCTATTTGCTGAAATTGTTTTTTGATAGGTATAGAAACCACACACTACACCACCACACATTAATATAATAGTTCTCCGACGCTCTTATAGACGTATAGATGAGGCGGATTAATTCGTTATTTTAACTAAAGGTCCACAACTAACTAACTATAGGGGCAATACACGAATCATCGATTTTAGTTGATGTTGGTATTGACTGTCCTCCGTCAATATCATATCATAATAAGTTATTTCAGAATTATCATGCTTAAAAATTTAAAAATTAGCATCATGATCATCAATTATCATTAACATTATCATTGTAATTAGCATATTTTGGGAGAAAATTAGTAACTGTCGAGATATTTTCGGTTTTTTAACTCGGCAGTGGTATTCTTTTTCAGAAACGCCAGTAGATTTTGACATGTAAATGAGCACTTTTTAACCCCCGACGCAATAAGAGAGGGTGTTATAAGTTTAACGCGTCTGTCTGTGTATCTGTCTGTGGTATCATAGCTCCCAAACGGATGAACCGATTTTCATTTACTTTTTTTGTGTCGTAGATAGTTTTATCCCGAGTGTTCTTAGCCATGTTTCAGGATAATCTGTTCAACAGTTTTTGAGATATTGAGCTTTGAAAAGAAAATATCGGGGGTTTTTCAACTTTTCTAATACATGTAAAAATGTACAGGCGTTTGGCCAGCAGAGCACGTCTGGTCTACTTGAAGAATAAAGTTCGTTTCATTTATTTAACTATTTGATTAAGAAAACAAGTAAATTTGTAACGAGTACTTTATATGCTTGTCATTGATTGATTTTGAAATGTTTATGAACATTTAATAACATCACGAAACGTGTAGAAAATAATTTAAGTGATCCCAATTCTAATAAATGTAAGGTTTCATTTGGATGTACTCGTAGTCAGAAAACGCAATCACAAGTCCTTTTTGCACAAGTCTGGTGTTTTCAATTTGAACTGGTAGCGATTTCGTTCATACATATTGTTTCCAATATTGCGGAGGAATTCAATATCAGTGCGGTGTAGATGTCACTGCAATATAGATATTTCCATGCACAGTAGGAACCACAAGAATAAATATGTGTATATTCTAGCTTTTGTTCGCTACCTCGTCCGTGTAGACTTATTTATCGCCTTAGAGAAATAATAACGCTTATTTGTGTATTTTTAAGTGCAGGTTTAATTATCGCTCTCCTATACAAACTTCACCCGACCCGGACCCGGGTATGTCCTAAAACTACGACCAAGACCACCGGGGGATGGGCAGCAGCATCCCTGGAGTGCGGTGGAGATACTGCGATTGCATACCGCATGCGTGCGAGCGTGACGATTATGGCAAATGCCATGCCACCATGAAAATGGGGGAAAACTAAGCCCAGCAGTTTACAGAAGAGGGGATATCCATACTATCATCACTGTTGAAAATTATTGCGGTTTGGAATCACAGGTTTGATAAAGTTGTTTAACTGTCATAACATACCACAGCTACCTGAATATCAATGTTTATCTAAAATATTCTTTTAATCTCTAAACCCCTTGAAACATACTTGTGGAGTCATCAAAATTTAAATAAGGCGTGATCAAAGAAACCCTCGACCTCGCTTGCGCAAATTCGGCGTGTTGAGGGGTGTTTGATAGACGAGATAACAGCGAGGCGGGCTATGATATAGTTCTCGTCTAAGCGTTATCGCAGTTGCATCCTAAGAGCTCATTTTTATTTGTCGTTATTAGGGAAATAGATTAGCAGGGAAATACAAAACAGTAAGTGAATATTTAGGTAACTACCTGTAAACGTAGCAGGTACGCGTATACTGAGTAACAGACAGCTTTACTTCGCATGCCCAGCTGTAAACTAGGTGTCAAATGTATCGATGTCAAACACTGGCACTCTATTGTTAAGAGAGAAAGCGAAAAAATGTATAGTTCTTTAACAGTTACATACGTCAGTTACATAATACAGGTTCTTAAAACTTAAGAGTCGCTGTAACAAGGACAAATGAGCGTAGCGAGTTTTGTCTTTGATGACTCGAGAATGTTTAGACCGAATTATGTAACGTTACATATGGTATTGTTTCAAGGACAGCAAAACAATATGATTTAAATTAAAAATCGATATGGTGGCAGAATACGGTCATTGACGTGTGCCTCTTTGAAAAATTAATAAGAAACAGTTGTATAAAAATGTATGTACTCTTGTATTTGTGGTGAAAAATGGATTTTATTATTATTACACTGGCCTGCAAAAGAAGGTATAATACTCATAAACGTAATGATAACATCTGTTTTTTAAATCAGAAACTTCAAATAAAAAGCATTATGTAGATAGCTATTTTATATTAATAGTACATTACGATAGAAGGGTTGTAAAACAAAGAAAGGCCGATATTGCAGATGTTTGAGGCCCGAGCCGCAGGCGAGGGTCATAAATATGCGAGAGAGGGCTTTCTGTTTTACGACCCGTGTTTTGTACACAATTTTACGTCACCACTTGGCCAAAAAGTGGGGTTTTCCGGACGCGCAGCGTGCGGAAAAACGCGCTTTTTGGCAAGGTGTGATGTAAACTCCTTTTTGACAACCTCCTTTCAAAACATGAATGAAAAAAAAACAAAACAAAAACGCTCCCTTTCCAAATGCTGTAATTTTTTATGCCATCAAGAACATAAATGTGAAAATGGCAGCCAAGTTCCCCGACAAAAGAATTGAGATCTAAATGGGCGCCAAGTTCCGTAGATTATCTGAAAAGTTGCCAAGTTTGGCACTAGATTGTTTACAGTAAAACTAATTTACTGCGGCTTAATGCATTTTGAGCCTTAACTTGGCAGTTTTCTATGCAGTATGTTATAATACCATAAAAGCTGTTGGATACTTAAGAAAACTACAAAAGTGGCTTCAAACGGTTCGTGTAATATATAACACACGGCTGCTGTCCGCCAGTTCCTGGGGTGAACTTGGCTGGACATGCTGCCGCGTGTCTAGACTTTTAGCTTTCTTGAACAAAAACTTTATACCTACCTTCTTTTTCAGGCCAGTGTATTATGGAACTCCATATTGATTCTCCCAACAGTCATATAATGAATTACTTGTATCTATGGTACGGACTTGTATTTGTATGAAAATTTTATTGTTTTAATATTAATGACTGACAGTCATTAAACAGGCAGAGTATAATGCTGGAGTAGAAATTCATATTAATTATGGTGGACCGTTCAAGCTGGTCTCTAAACTGCAAACCTTAATCATCCATTGCTAGAATCCATTTAATAAAAACCTTTGAATAAGTCGTGTAAAGGAAGAGATATGCTGCATGAGATACAGAGTTCAAGGTCCTCGGCGAAAATTTTATTGTTTTAATATTAATGACTGACAGTCATTAAACAGGCAGAGTATAATGCTGGAGTAGAAATTCATATTAATTATGGTGGACTGTTCAAGCTGGTCTCTAAACTGCAAACCTTAATCATCCTTTGCTAGAATCCATTTAATAAAAACCTTTGAATAAGTCGTGTAAAGGAAGAGATATGCTGCATTAGATACAGAGATCAAGGTCCTCGGCTAGACTATACTATTACACCGTTGGAAGCAAAGAGATGTATGTTACTATCAGACTTGTATGGAGGACTGACTTTTTGGTATAAACCTGCACTATTGTAGGCCCAGCATGCACCTTACTTCAATAATTATTATAATAATAATCGTATGACATATATTTTCGAACCGTGAGATCTTCGAGAAGACAGTACGTTTGCCAGTATGTTGCACTTTTAGCACCACCCAGGGGTCACGTGTAGGGTAACGGTGGGTACTCTCCCTACGGACGTGGTGTAACTTCGACCCTCCTTGTCAAGTGAGTGGACAGCTTGACTGTTAGAAGTTCTCAAGCCGCCCGAAGGCCTCTAACTCGACTTTAGGACTGCTGCCATAGACATCAGCCGGGATCAACGGCTTAGCGTGTCTTTCAAAGCACGAGAGCACTCAGTTAGTAACCACCCAAAGCGGTCACCCATCCAAGAACTGATCTGGGCCCATGCTGCTTAACCTCGGATACCGCCGCTGGGCCACGAGCGCTCATCGAGCTTACTTCAATAAGGCTACTTAGGTACTGGATTGGCGGGACAGGAAACAGTATGTCGTATTTTGTTGTTTAACCTGAGCGCACTGATGTCACACAGTTTTTTCACTTGATGGGAACATCATTTTACATTTGCGCAATAGTCATCCGTCCGCTATTGAACCTAAGTCTCTAACATTTTGCGCCGTAACATTCGATTCTGGGGTTTCCCCATCCAGCCACTGCCAGCAATCCCTTTAACACCTGGTTCTATTAAGGCCGTGCAATGTAAAATATCGCGTTCCTTGATTCAGACCAGATCTAGAAACAATACGGATGATTACATTCAGGTTTAGATCTATCCAAAATGTTTTTTTTTTAAATGCTTGATAGAATAAAATTCAAACTTGGGACTTTATTTTCCTCGGCCTTCTCATGCAATACATTATTAAACGACACATCAAGTTAAAATGATGGTATTTTGCTGCTCTTTTTAATTTTATTATATTAAAGGAATTGCTCTTGGCCAGCATCTAGCCGGGGGGGGCAAATATGAGGCCGACGATGAAGCGAGCTCACCCGGAAGGTGCCTATTCACTCGTGCCTTAAAAAGGTCCAGGTTATATGAACTCGGAAATACAGACGCCGGCAGAGAATTCTAAACCTTAGAAGTGCGCATTATGAAGGATGATGCAAAGCGCTTGGTTCGAATTAGAGGGATTTCGACCAGGTAAGGATGGTAGCCAGCCGTACGTATATATAAAATCTTATAAGAGAAAATATGAATAAAACTTCACGAACTGATAATTATCGAAATTTCTTCATAAATGCCTCGAAAGGCCAAGTGTGGAATGCTACTGGTAATAGGCCTTTTTGAAAATAGTCCGATAAACCCTCTAAATACATAATTATAATTTGTCGTGCATGCTACTCTCTGCTGCATCACGGCTCGACAAAATGGCGCCTCATGAATGACCAGATAACGAGGTCGCGGGTCAGACATCACACCACTCTGCGCTTTCCCAATCTCGGTCTTACAAATCAAGTTAAATATCAAATCAAAATCAAAATCAAAATCAAAATCAAATATTTATTCTGCAAATAGGCCACAAGGGCACTTTTACATGTCAAAGCATGAATTTATACAATTTAAAAAACTGACAATCTTACTTAATAATAATGATACAAAAAAAATATACTGATTGACAATTCAATGAAAATAAATTTACAAATATTAAGGACGTATTGAATACGATCTGTGTCCGAATAAACAAAAGGAATATAAAATTAATTTAATATCTCAGAGATGTATATGGTCTCTGAGCGTCCAAATATGATTAATAACAATGATTTCAAAGTGCTTAGAGATGTAAATGATCTCTAAGCGCTAAAATTAAAATAAGTAAACTTAATATTGTTAGAGCTGTATAAGGTCTCTAAGCGTCAATAATAATAAAACTAATCCAGAACAGGATCATGTCTCTCGTCAATCTACATACAATAAAATAACACTAGTATTAAGGTATTTACTATGCCCTTGCAAGCATGAACAGACCGGACTCCACAAACAGCACCCGATCACGAGTATGACGCGTATCTCAGCCATCGCCTCCCTCGACCATCTGTTAGGGAAGGTGGCGACCCGATCAACGACGCCACCGTAAGCAAAGCCCTTTAAGCGAGCATGACATATTCAGGCTGCCGGACATTAATAAAATCAAAGATTAAAATTACTCTTCGGCGAGAAACAGCATCATGTTTCATAAAATGCAACGACAGAGATAAGTATTTATACAAGGAAATATACTAAGTGAAGCATAGGTATATTAAAAGTAACAGGATTTAACTATCACTGGCTTAAAAGCATTTTTGTCATTTAAGAAATCGTTGACAGTATAATAGGCCTGGCTTAACAAATAACGTTTAATATGAGACTTAAATTTACTAAGTGGAAAATTAACTATATCGATGGGTATTTTATTAAAAAATCGTATACAGTTCCCCACAAACGACGTGCTAACCTTCCGGAGACGACTGGCCTTCACTGCAATCTTGTGTTTACTTCTAGTGTTGTAGTCGTGGATATCACTGTTAAGTTTGAATTCTTGAATATTTTTTCGAACATACATAATGTTTTCAAGAATGTATTGACATGCCACAGTAAGAATATTTGCCTCCTTAAATTTTTCTCTGAGAGATTCTCTGGCCTTAAGTTGGTAGATGGAGCGTACAGCTCGTTTCTGTAGCACGAAAACGGTCTGGATGTCAGCCGCTTTTCCCCACAACAGGATTCCATAGGACATAACACTATGAAAGTAACTGTAATATACCAGCCTGGCCGTCTCAACGTCAGTTAACTGTCTAATACGTCTTACTGCATAGGCCGCAGAACTAAGTTTGCCGGCCAGAGTGGCAATATGCGCATGCCATTGCAGTTTTGAATCTAAGGTGACACCTAAAAACACTGTTCTATCTACAAATTCCATTTCATCCGACTTTAATTTGATCTTAGAGTTGTTTGCCTGCTTGACATTAGGCATAGTGAATTTGATGCACTTTGTTTTCTTGGAATTTAAGAGCAAATTATTTGCTGTAAACCAGTTCACAACAGTACCTAGTGCCTCATTAATACCGTCAAAGTTTTTGTCTTTGCGGCCTACCTTGAAGATAAGCGACGTATCATCTGCGAATAGCACTATATCATGTTTATCTTTTACAAGGTTTGGTAAATCATTAATATAAACTAAAAACAGAAATGGACCCAAAATTGATCCTTGAGGAACTCCAAGATAGCCATTGCAGACCTTATAACATTACAACAAGGGTGAATATTGTATAACAACGATTAGCTGGTCGGCCACTGGTTGGTTAAGGCGAGACAGACGCAGTTCAAGTGCTAAAGTCTTGTTATTTTAGAAACATTACACTCAACATGAGGTTATCTACATTTACACTAATAATAAAGAGGAAATATTTGATTGTTTGTTTGTTTGCATTGAATAGGCTCCGAAACTACTAAACCGATTTTTTTTTTTTATGACATAGGTGGTAAACGAGCAGACGAATCGCCTGATGGTAAGCGATTAGCGCCGCCCATGGACACTCGCTACACCAGAGGGGTTGTAAGTGCGTTGCCGGCCTTTAAGATGGGAGTACGCTCTTTTCTTGAAGGTTTGAAGGTTGAATCGGTCCGGAAATACCGCAGGCGACAGTTCATTCCACAGTTTAGTTATTTTAAAAATTCTTTCAGTAATGGGAAGCTAAACTATCCCCAGATGACATAGGTTATATTATATTTCCAAAATATTAGGGATGCTTACTAAAATTCCAATAATTTAACCCAAGGTGTAAAAGAAATTGTTTGCGTTGAAAAGGCTCCGAAACTACTGAACCGATTTGAAAAATTCTTTCACTGGTGGGAAGATACACTATCCCCGGGTGGCATAGGTTATATTGAATTTGCAAAAAAATTTGGGATCCTTACTCAAATTCCAATAATGTAACCCAAGGTTTAAAAAAAATGTTTGCATTAAATAGGCTCCGAAACTACTGACTGAACCGATTTGAAAAATCCTTTCACTGTTGGAAAGCCACACTATTATCCCCGGGTGACATCGGCTACATTTTATTTCCAAAAAATGTGTGAGTATTATAATTTTTAAATTTTGTCATTTTTGGAAATACCCGTGCGAAGCTGGAGCGGGCCGCTAGTCACATATATTTATGGAGAAAACACGACGTACAGCTTATTGGAAAAACATAGTTATGCATTACTATACATTATAAATAAATAAAAATAAAGCCTTTTTATTCCATAACCACTTAAAGACAAATACAATTTTAGTTCCTGATTTCTACATAAATGGTTTCTTACTTACTAACGTGTTAGGACCCCTTCTGGATTTAGGTCTTCTCTTCTCCAATCTTTTCCACCTTTCACGATCTTGCGCCTCTGTGAGCCAGTCTTTTCTTTATTATTAATTATACATTAGACACTCTAATCACTCAACGATAACTATTCATGACGCTGGTTCATATGAAGACCTCTGCAGTTGAAACAGAGCAGAGAAAGAGCAGAAAAAAAAGAAAACTTGAAAAACTCCCGACCTCTTTATTTCGAAGTTGAATATCACAAATATGGCTGAACTGATTTTGATAACATTGTGTAAGAATTATCGCTAGATAACCTGCTTTCAAATAAAAACCGCATTCAAATCGGTTTACCTGTTTAAGAGCTGCGGTGTTACAGACAGACACACATATAGCGGTTGAACTTAGTCCAGTCTGCTGTGACCTACCTCTCTGACAACTGACCTGTGACTACCTCTCTGACTCTCTTCAAATATGAGCGCAATGATGATGGAGCAGCCCAACTGTGGAAGTGCCTCCACCTTACAGAAGACCGCAGCCATAATAAAATAACTACGTCCTTTTAAAGCTCGAAACGCACAGAGCGGGCGCGGCGCGGTGCGGGATGGAGGCGGTTTTGCGCTAGTCGATTACTGCTTCATACGTCACACACGCAGCCTCCGCTCTACCGCGCTACCGAATACCGTGCGGTTTTTTGATGCGACGTGCCCCGGAACGCGTTCGCTTTACCGAAAACCGCTTCCGCCCCGCAATGACGCTGCGCCGCGCTCAGTGCATTTCAAGCTTTTGGTATGTCCACCCGGAGGCCTCTAACTTGGCTTAACGACTGCTATCATAGACAGCAGCCGGGATCAACGGCTTAACGTACCTTCCAAACGACGGAACGCTCAGTTACTGACCACCCAAAGCGGCCACCAATCCAAGGGCTGACCCCGCCCGACATTACTTAACCTCACATACCGCACGCGGTACGCGGGCGCCGCTGGGCCACGAACGCTCCTAACACTGTGAGCTTACATTGTAAAGAATAAATAAAGAATGGACATTTCAAATTAAAGGGAAAAACTAAAGCGATTGGCCGCGTATGCCAGATGTCGCAGGTTCGAATCCTGACCGGAACATGAAATTTTTCAATTTTTCCCTTTAACTTGAAATTTTTGTTAGCAGTTTTTATTGCCTCACACACAGTTCATATCTTGCTTGTTTTACAACCATTTTATATCTATGAAGAAACTCTAAGCATAGCTTTCTCAATGGCACGACCTTAACTAAGTAATAAGCCAAGTTGAAATACAAGCCCAAAACATCCAAGATGAAAGTTAATTACACAGTAAGATGTTTTCACAAAGTCAAGAAACTGCAACGGACTAGAGCCGACTTGATAACATTATCGCGTTTAATTAAAAGAAGTTTAATTGAAACTCCGTCAAAGAATTAATTGCGGCATCTAGTAACGGATAAACAAGGCGACGACCTGGCTGGGGCGACCTTTAAAATATGCACTAGTACCTATTGTAAACTAATTTATATGGCGCCGCTTCTTCAAAATGGTAAAAAATAGTATTCATGTTATATAAATCAGCGTAATTTTCGATATATACATATTTTCTGAACGAAAGAATCCCAAAAAAAAGTACAAGTACTTATTTTGTTGTTTAACCAATGAAGTCCTCAAGACCTACAATATTTATCACAAATTTATACATATAGTAAAGCTGAAGAGATTGGCAGGAAGGCATTGGGCAGGACGAGGCTATACTCGTGTGTACGTGTCGAAGACTTAATAATAATAATGATTCATTTATTTCGGATAACATGGATCCATATACAAAACAAAAATAATAGTTAATTAATTAATGAAATAATAATGTGTTAGTACAATTATCTTAAATCTAGTGTTAGTATGGAACCTAATACAAAAAAATAAATTAAAGTAAATGAAGAATGTCACGTTTTCTGTTTTTGTGCTCATAATTATTATTATAATATATTATAATTATATAAACAGAAAATATAAAATAGAAAATGTCACACTCATCAATAGTATCTATACTAATATTATAAATCTAAAGAGTTTGTTTGTTTGTTTGAACGCGCTAATCTCAGGAACTACTGGTTGGAATTGAAAAATTCTTTTTGTGTTCGATAGTCCATTTATCGAGGAAGGCTTTAGGCTATAATATAACATCATGCTGCTACCAATAGGAGCGAAGACGCGGACGAAGTCGCGGGCAACAGCTAGTAAAAAATAAAATGATATATTGTGTTGTGCATTAAAAGGAAATGTATACAATGGAAAAACATGAACAGGACTTAATCATTTCTGTGGATGGATGGATTATCTTACACTGATGTTATTTCTTATATAAAAATCACTTTACAATTTTCCTGCTCTTTCGATCGATTCCAGGAATGGCATCTCATTTTATAAGAGAAATAATAAACCAGGTGACAGATATACTGAACGTGCGCCTAAAACAATAACCCCCCTTATTCATAAAACTTAACAAACCTCTGTTAACTAAAAGTTGTTTTGCCCCTTTCTCACAAACATAAATGTCAAAGTGACATATAAGGACAAACCAACTTTGGCGGCTCGTTAACTAATAGAGGCTTGATGGACGTTTATGAATAAGGGGGTAACTCTCCGAAATTATTCGCTCATGGGCTCAGAGTTAGTATTTCAGTCAGTATTTTTTAGTTTTGTTGGTTAGGTTAGTTTATGTTTCGTGGTAGAACGCTAGCGATCCCATGGTGCCCCCTAAACGGCAGAGAGAGTTAGCGCCGCCGAGGTTTTAGTGGGTATTTCCTTCTTCTATAGAAGGGCGAGTCCCACGTACCCCCACTATGGGCCTTCCCTGGGCCGGGGGGATGCGTAAATGGATATCCTCTGCGTTAAAAAAAAAGGTTTACGTTCGGAGCTTTTATTACGAGTACAACCCATTTTATAATATATGCTGAAACGAGTATCAATTAACGAGTTACAATTTATAATATGCAGTCTTGATCTACAGTCTAAATATATAAAAGAAGAAACTGACTGACTGACTGACTGACTGACTGACTGACTGACTGACTGACATATCAACGCACAGCCCAAACCGCTGGTCCTAGAGATTCCAAATTTGGCACGTAGGTTCCTTATAAGGTCTAGGGGTGCACTAAGAAAGGATTTTTCAAAATTCAACCCCTAAGGGGGTGAAATGGGGCTCCGAAGTTTGTATGGCGAAACAAGATTGGCTGGACTATTTTATTCGAAACTTCACAAAAGTATTTCTAACGATAAATGAGTAAACACGTGTTTCAGGTTTTCTGAAAAATCAACCCCTAAAAGGGGGAAATGTGGTGACAAATTCTGAAAATCGACATGGGTATTGTTTTTATGGTTTATCGGGTCGCTGATAACGAAAACAACAATGTTTTTGAAATCCCACGTGGAGGACGTGAAATACCATCCCCCTGTTGGGGTGCGAGGGGGATGAAATGTCTAAATATTAATATGGGTGTCGTTTTTATGGTTTTTTGGAACGTTCATTACGAAAATGGCATCGATTTTGAAATTTAATGTAGTGGACATGAAAACTTTTGAAAGTTTGTGCCAAATTGCAAGAAATAACTGACTGACTGAGCGAGTGACATATCATCGCATAGCCCAAACTACTGGTTTTAGAGATTCTAAATTTAGTATGTAGGTTCCATATAAGGTCTAGAGGTGCATTAAGAAAGTACTTTTCAAAATTCAACCCCTAAGGGGGTTAAATGGGGATCCGAAGTGTGTGTGGGGAATCAAGATTAGTTGGACTATTTTATTCGAAACTTCACAGGAGTATTTCTAAAGATAAATGAGTAAACACGTGTTGCAGGTTTTTTGAGAAATAAACTCCTAAAAGGGGGAAAGGTGGTGACAAATTCTGAAAATCGACATGGGTATTGTTTTTATGATATACCGGGTCGCTGATAACGAAAACAACAATGATTTTACAATCCCATGTAGAGGACGTGAAATACCATCCCCCCTGTTGGGGTGCGAGGGGGATGAAATATCTAAATATGAATATGGGTGTCGTTTTTATGGTTTTTTGGAACGTTCATTACGAAAATGGCATCGATTTGGAAATTTAATGTAGTGGACATGAAAACTTTTGAAAGTTTGTGCCAAATTGCAAGAAATAACTGACTGACTGAGCGAGTGACATATCATCGCATAGCCCAAACTACTGGTTCCAGAGATTCTTAATTTAGTATGTAGGTTCCATATAAGGTCTAGAGGTGCATTAAGAAAGTACTTTTCAAAATTCAACCCCTAAGGGGGTTAAATGGGGGTCCGAAGTGTGTGTGGGGAATCAAGATTAGTTGGACTATTTTATTCGAAACTTGACAGGAGTATTTCTAACGTTAAATGAGTAAACATGTGTTTCAGGTTTTATGAGAAATCAACCCCTAAAAGTGGGAAAAGTGGTGACAAATTCTGAAAATCGATATGGGTATGTATTGTTTCTATGGTTTATCGGGTCGCTGATTACGAAAACAACAATGATTTTAAAATCCCACGTGGCAGACGTGAAATACCATTCCCTCTGTTGGGTTCCAAGGGGGTTGGAATGTCTAAATATTAATATGGGCGTCGTTTTTATGGTTCTTTGGGTCGTTAATTTTGAAAATGGCATTGATTTCGAAATTTTATATTGCGGACATGAACTATTAAAAGTGTTTGCCAAATTGCAAGAAGAAACTGACTGACTGAGTGAGTGACATATCAACGCACAGCCCACACTACTGATTCGAGAGATACCAAATTTGGCATGTAGGTTCCTTATAACATCTTAAGGTGCATGAAATGCCGTGAATTGCCTATGAAGAGACGACCTTTTTTGATTCAATGTATTGTAAGTAAGTGGTTTTATTAATCAGTGCCGTCCGATACGATTTCGATAAAAATCGATATTTGAGCGTCCGAGAGGACTCTTAATAGGAATCCGAGGTAAACTTTGAATAAAGTAAGGGCTATATTAATTTTCTTCATTTCCGTTGCAATTTCGTTCAAAATTGATATCTGAGCGTCCGAGAGGTCCCCTAAATACGACTCCGAGGTAAAATTGGGATAAGTGGCAGCCATATTGATTTTCTTAATTTCCTTCCCAATTTCGTTCAAAATAGATATCTGAGCGTTCGAGATGTCTTTTATTACGAATCCGAGGTAAAATTTGGAAAAAGTCGCAGCCATATTGATTTTGTTCATTTCCTTCCCGATTTGGTACAAAATCGATATCTGAGCGTCCGACAGGTCTCGTAATACGAATGCAAGGTAAAATTTGGAAATAGTGGCGGCCATATTAATTTTCTTCATTTCCGTTCCGATTTTGTTAAAAATCGATATCTTAGCGTCCACAAGGTCTCTTAATACGAATCCGAGGTAAAATTTGGAAAAAATGGCAGCCATATTGATTTTCTTCATTTCCGAACCGATTTCGTTCAAAATCGATATCTGAGCGTCTGAGAGGCCACATAATACGAATCCGAGGTAAAATTTGGAAAAAGTGGCGGCCATATTGATTTTCTTCATTTCCGTCCCGATTTCGTTCACAATCGATATCTGAGCGCCCGAGGTCCCGTAATACGACTCCGAAGTAAAATTAGGAAAAATTGGCGGCCATATTGCTTTTCTTCATTTCCGTCCCGATTTCGTTCAAAATCGATATCTGAGCGTCCGAGAGGTCCCCTAATATGACTCCGAGGTAAAATTTGGAAAAAGTGGCGGCCATATTGATTTTCTTCTTTTCTTTAACAATTTCGTTAAAAATCGATATCTGAGCATCCGAGAGGTTTCTTAATACGACTTCGAGGTAAAATTTTGAAAAAGTCGCAGCCATATTGATTTTCTTCATTCCCTTCCCAATTTCGTTCATAATCGATATCTGAGCGTCCGAGAGGTCTCATAATACGAATCCGAGGTAAAATTTAGAAAAAGTGGCAGCCATATTCATTTTTATCATTTCCGTCACGATTTTATTCAAAATGGATATCGGAGCGTCCAAAAGAATTCTAAATACAAATCCGAGGTAAAATTTGGAAAAAGTGGCAGCCATATTGATTTTCTTTATTTCCAACCCGATTTCGATGAAAATCAATATCCGAGCGTCCGAGACGTTTCCTAATACGAATCCGAGGTAAAATTTGAAAAAAGTGGCGGCCATATTGTTTTTCTTCATTTCCGTCCTGATTTCGTTCAAAATCGATATCTGATTGTCCGAGAGGTCTCTTAATACGAATTCCAGGTAAAATTTGTGTAAGTGGTGGCCATTTTGTTTTTTTTTTTCCGCCCGATTTCGTTCAAAATCGAGATCTGAGCGTCCGAGAGGTCTCTTAATTCGAATCTGAGGTAAATTTTGGCACTCCATGCATGCCAGGGATTGTAAAAAAAAGGATTGAGTTTTAAAAACGACATAGAGGTTTCGATATTTTTTCCATTTAAATCGACCTAAAAATTTTTTTTTTAATCGTATGGCATTTATTTACGAACCGTGAGGTCTTCGAGAAGAAAAGTACGGTTGTCAGTTTTTTGTTGCACTTTTAGCACCACCCACGGGTCACGTGTAGAGTAACGGTGGGTACTCCCTACGGACGTGGTGCAACTTCGACCCCCCTTTGTCAAGTGAGTGGGCAACTTGACTGTTAGAAGTTCTCAAGCCGCCCGAAGGCCTCTAACTTGGCTTAACGACTGCTGTCGTAAACAGCAGACGGGATCAACGGCTTAACGTGCCTTCCAAAGCACGAGAGCGCTCAGTTAGTAATTACTCAAAGCGGTCACCCATCCAAGACCTGACCTGCACCCACATTGCTTAACCTCGCATACCGCACGCGGTAGGCGGGTGCCGCTGAGCCACGAGCGCTCTGAATTCTTGATAGTTCGTGCCAAATTTCAATTCAATCGGTCCAGTAAAAGCAACTCGGTTGTAACAGACGGACTAACAGTAAGGAGTGCGAATGAAAATGAAGCCAAATTTTCTTTTTGGATGCTCCTTTTAATAAATCACAATCACCAAACTTCGTATACCGAAACTCCCAGAATGTAACAACTACTATTCTGGAAACCGCATCTAAATCGGTTCAGCCAAACGCGAGATAATCTTGGACAAACATACATATATACCTACATACATATATACGGGTCAAACAGTGAACCTCTTTTTTGTAGACGGTTAAAAATTACGCTTAGTACGCGGGCGAAGCCGCGGGCAAATGCTAGTTTATCATAAAAGAAAACGTTTATGATAAAGCCTAGAATCGACATCAAAAACTCCATTAATATTTATAAGACGAACGGCAAGGCATGACCACGGATTAGAGCAAATTCTCTTGTCTCCGCGGATTTCTATGGGATTACGATAATGAAAAGAAAATTGTGGGAGTTTTAAAATAATAATGGGGAGGAAATGAAAATGCTGGCCTATTTCTCGTAGATTTCTATACTCAAATGTCCGGGACTCAAACTGCAGAAAATTAACATAAACTCACGCCTATATTCCCAAAAGGGGTAGGCAGAGCACACGAGCATTAATTTCTGTGCCACTGTTAGCAATTGTAGGTTTATAGAAGAAGAAGAAGAATAAAAATATTTATTATAGATGGAGAAAATGTGATATTGCAGTGACAGGTTGCTAGCCCATCGCCCACAACACACTTCAACCTGGTTCCCATAGGTGACTCGTACGACACCCAAGGGAAGAAAGAGGTGGTGCTAATATGTAGTAATAAAAGGCTTAGTAGGCTAGTACGAGTCAAAATCAAAATCAAAAAGTAGAGGCTTAATACGTAAAAGCTCTGAACGTAACCTAACCTAACCTACAATAGTTATTTGTTCAACAAGAGAGCAAAGTAGATTTTTGCTGCGAGTGTTGATGTTGAGGTCCGAGCAAGCGAAAGATTCTATAATTGAATCACGAGCGTAGCAAGTGATTCAAAATTAGAATCTTGAGCGTAGCGAGGGACTCAAAGACACGAGATGCAAATATCTTTGCTCTCGTGTGATACATACAACTTTTCACCTCAGCGGCGAGAACATATAACGCAAAGGAATAGTGATAGAGAGAATGAAGTTACTTAAACTAACCTACGATATGAAAAATTAAAAAGTTACTTATAAGTTAGTTAAGTTTTTTTCACGCTCGCAGCAAAATTGCATTTTGCTCACTGGTTTCAAGCAACAAAACCGTCATTTTCGAGACGCTGAGGTGAAAAAAACTAAAACGTACTGACTGTAATACTAACTGAGCGAATACTTCGGAGAGTTAGTATTTTAGTCCTTTAGTAGTAGTCCTTTGTTTTATTATAGTCCTTTGGTAGTTTTTTAGTGTACTTTTCCTGCTACCCAAAGGTTGTCTGTAAGAGATCGCTTTAAGCGATAAGACCGCCTGTTGCTACCATTACTAGTTATGTAAGTTTTTTTGTGTAACATTGTTCTCTTGTGTGGTGCAATAAAGCATATTTATTATTATTATTATAGTCGCACGTTGAGTTTCTCTGTGTATTAGTTTATTATTTCTCATTATTCATTCTTTAGTTCCTTCGAGAGCTCCAGCTTATCTCGAAATCGTTTGAAAAATGGCGGCCCCAGTCAATACGTGACAAAGCTGAAACAAAGAGACAAAAGTAAAGGATTAATGTTGTTTGGTTATCTCGAAACAGATCCGATACTGCCTTGAAGGCCGGAGCTAATGCTGTTAAGGATCGGGAGGGCGGGAGGGGATCAGGGGAGGGGGGAAACTTCGCGATCTCGCTAATGCGCCCATTCAAGACGCGAGGCCGAGATTTCAGTAAAGGTGACTATGTGCGGCCGATTTTAGTACACACACTCACTAACAATAACGTCTAGTACCTATGTTTTAGTGTCGTATAATATACAACACTAAACAATTTTTTTTTACTATACCAATACACAAAACTTACGAAAATGCTTGGAAAACATCAAACTATATGCTATTTCAAGGGATTTGTAATACATATCCAGGAAAAAAGACGCCTTTAAACATTTATACATGATATTTAACATCATAATAATATATGTATAACTTATTTATTTCTTAACAAACTTCATACTACCCGAGCATTTTTGACGTTTCGTAAAATTAAAGAAGATGATTTGAAAAAAACTAAATAAAATTTTGATACTTGTGTGAGTTGTGGGCCATGATACCTTGGATTGGGTATGGTGTTCAAAACTCCCCCCCCCCCATTCCCCCTCTCTTATTGACGCTACCTCGCCGTGAAATGTGTCCCGTTTACCGATTATCTCACTTTTTTTCGATTAACTACTTATTATATATATTTTTTTTTTCGATTAACTACTTATTATAGACTAGCATTTGCCCGCGGCTTCGCCCGCGTACTAAGCGTAATTTTTAACCGTCTACAAAAAAGAGGTTCACTGTTTGAGACGTATATATCTATGTAGGTATGTATGTATGTTTGTTCACGATTATCTCGCGTTTGGCTGAACCGATTTAGATGCGGTTTCCAGAAAAGTAGTTGTTACATTCTGGGGGTTTCAGTATACGAAGTTTGGTGATTGTGATTCATTAAAAGGAGCATCCAAACAGAAAATTTGGCTTCACTTTCATTCGCACTCCTTACTGTTAGTCCGTCTGTTACAACCGAGTTGCTTTTACTGGACCGATTGAATTGAAATTTGGCACAAACTATCAAGAATTCAGAGCGCTCGTGGCCCAGCGGCACCCGCCTACCGCGTGCGGTATGCGAGGTTAAGCAATGTGGGTGCAGGTCAGGTCTTGGATGGGTGACCGCTTTGAGTAGTTACTAACTGAGCGCTCTCGTGCTTTGGAAGGCACGTTAAGCCCTTGATTCCGGCTGCTGTTTACGACACCAGTCGTCAAGCCAAGTTAGAGGCCTTCGGGCGGCTTGAGAACTTCTAACAGTCAAGTTGCCCACTCACTTGACAAAGGGGGGTCGAAGTTGCACTACGTCCGTAGGGAGTACCCACCGTTACCCTACACGTGACCCCTGGGTGGTGCTAAAAGTGCAACAAAAACTGGCAACCGTACTTGTCTTCCCGAAGATCTCACGGTTCGTAAATGAATGCCAAACGATAAAATTTTTTTTTAAGGTTGATAAATGGAAAAAATATCGAAACCTCTATGTCATTTTTAAAAACCAATCCATAGATACCCCACACGCCTATATAGTAACATTAACTTTTTTTTACAATCCCTGGCATGCATGGAGTGCCAAATTTTACCTCAGATTCGTATTAAGAGACCTCTCGGACGCTCAGATCTCGATTTTGAACGAAATCTGGACGAAAAAAAACAATATGGCTGCCACTTACACAAATTTTACCTCAAATTCGTATTACGAGACCTGTCGGACGCTCAGATATCGATTTTGAACGAAATCGGGTTGGAAATGAAGAAAATCAATATGGCTGCCACTTTTTCTAAATTTTACCTCGGATTCGTATTAGGGGACCTCTCGGACGCTCGGATATTGATTTTCAACGAAATCGGGTTGGAAATAAAGAAAATCAATATGTCTGCCACTTTTTCCAAATTTTACCTCGAATTCGTATTAAGAATTCTCTCGGACGCTCAGATATCGATTTTGAACGAAATCGTGACGGAAATGATAAAAATAAATATGTCTGCCACTTTTTCTAAATTTTACCTCGGATTCGTATTACGAGACCTCTCGGATGCTCAGATATCGATTATGAACGAAATGAAGAAAATCAATATGGCTGTGACTTTGTCAAAATTTTACCTCGTAGTCGTATTAAGAAACCTCTCGTATGCTCAGATATCGATTTTTAACGAAATCGGGACTGAAATGAAGAAAATCAATATGGCCGCCACATTTCCAAATTTCACCTCGGATTCGTATTACGAGGCCTCTCAGACGCTCTAGAAATGAAGAAAATCAATATGGCTGTGACTTTTACCAAATTTTACCTCGGATTCGTAATAAGAGACACCTCGGACGCTCAGATATCTATTTTGAACGAAATTGGGACGGAAATTAAGAAAATCAATATGGCTGCCACTTATCCCAATTTTACTTCAAAGTCGTATTACGGACCTCTCGGACGCTCAGATATCAATTTTGAACGAAATCGCAACGGAAATGAAGAAAATTAATATGGCCGTTACTTTATTCAAAGTTTACCTCGGATTCCTATTAAGAGTCCTCTCGGACGCTCAAATATCGATTTTTATCGAAATCATATCAAATGGCACTGATTAATAAAACCACTTACTTACAATACATTGAATCAAAAAAGGTCGTCTCTTCATAGGGAATTCACGGCATTTCATGCACCTTAAGATCTTATAAGGAACCTACATGCCAAATTTGGTATCTCTCGAACCAGTAGTGTGGGCAACGCACAGTTAATATGTCACTCACTCAGTCAGTCAGTTTCTACTTGCAATTTGACAAAAACTTTCAAAAGTTTTCATGTCCACAACATTAAATTTCAAAATCGATGCCATTTTCGTAATGAACGTCCCAAAAAACCATAAAAACGACACCCATATTAATATTTAGACTATTCATCCCCCTTGCACCCCAACAGGGGGGATGGTATTTCACGTCCTCCACGTGGGATTTTAAAATCATTGTTGTTTTCGTTATCAGCGACCCGATAAACCATAGAAACAATACCCATCTCGATTTTCAGAATTTGTCACCACATTTACCCCTTTTAGGGGTTGATTTCTCAAAAAACCTGCAACGCGTGTTTACTCATTTATCGTTAAAAATACTCCTGTGAAGTTTTGAATAAAATAGTCCAACTAATCTTGATTCCCCACACACACTTCGGACCCCCATTTAACCCCCTTAGGGGTTGAATTTTGAAAAGTACTTTCTTAATGCATCTCAAGACCTTATATGGAACCTACATACTAAATTTGTAATCTCTAGAACCAGCAGTTTGCGCTGTGCGTTGATATGTTGGTCACTCAGTCAGTCAGTTATTTCTTGCAATTTGGCACAAACTTTCAAAAGTTTTCATGTCCACAATATTTAATTTCAAAACCGATGCCATTTTCGTAATTAACGTCCCAAAAAACCATAAAAACGACACCCATATTAATATTAAGACATTTCACCCCCCTCGCACCCCAACAGGAGGGGATGGTATTTTACGTCCTCCACGTGGGATTTTAAAATCCTTGTTATTTTCGTTATCAGCGACCTAATAAACCATAAAAACAATACCCATATCGATTATCAGAATTTGTCACCACATTTCCCCCTTTTAGGGGTTGATTTTTCAAAAAACCTGAAACACGTGTTAACTCATTTATCGTTAGAAATACTCCTGTGAAGTTTCGAATAAAATAGTCCAGCTAATCTTGTTTCCCCATACAAACTTCGGACCCCCATTTCACCCCCTTAGGGGTTGAATTTTGAAAAATCCTTTCTTAGTGCACCCCTAGACCTTATAAGGAACCTACATGCCAAATTTGGAATCTCTAGGACCAGCGGTTTGGGCTGTGCGTTGATATGTCAGTCAGTCAGTCAGTCAGTCAGTCAGTCAGTCAGTCAGTCAGTCAGTCAGTTTCTTCTTTTATATATTACTAGCATTTGCCCGCGGCTTCGCTCGCGTACTAAGCGTAATTTTTAACCGTCTACAAAAAAGAGGTTAGTATGTTTGTCCACGATTATCTCGCGTTTGGCTGATTCGATTTAGATGCGGTCTCCAGAAAAGTTGTTGTTACATTCTGGGGGTTTTGGTATACGAAGTTTGGTGATTGTGATTCATTAACAGATGAACAGATAAAAAGTCAGTATACATTCTGAGAACCGGCAAACTGTTAAATTTCATTTGATTTTGGCAAAAATAAGGATGAAAAACTATTATCACACATTTCCGAGAGGCCGAAGGGGAAAGGGCCGATGAAATAAAAGCATGTCTTAAATGGCCCTTAGTAAAAGTATCTGTGTACTACAGTAACACCAATAGGTCTGATAACGACCAAGCAGCGCGCAGCGGTCATAAACTCTGGTCCTTTGAAGTCCAGAAATACGGCTAATTCAATATCACGTGTAACCCTTTTTTTCCTAAAATTAAAATAATTAGGTAGGTTTTGCCAGTTCCCATTGGAGCATCCAAAAAGAAAATTTGGCCTCACTTCCATTCGCACTCCTTACTGTCAGTCCGTCTGGTACAACCGAGTTACTTTTACTGGACCGATTGAATTGCAATTTGGCACAAACTATCAAGAATTTAGAGCGCTCGTGGCCCAGCGGCACCCGCCTACCACGTGCGGTATGCGAGGTTAAGCAATGTGGGCGCAGGTCAGTTCTTGGATGGGTGACCGCTTTGAGTGGTTACTAACTGAGCCCTCTCGTGCTTTGAAAGGTAAGCTAAGCCGTTGATTCCGGCTGCTGTCTACGACAGCAATCGTTAAGCCAAGTTAGAGGCCTTCGGGCGGCTTGCGAACTTCTAACAGTCAAGTTGCCCACTCACTTGACAAAGGGGGGGTCGAAGTTGCACCATGTCCGTAGGGAGTACCCTTTTTTTTTTTTTGACCCAGAGAAATGCGTTACGCATACCTATACGTAATATGAGGCCTGCGGGGACAAGCCAGATATTACGCAGATAGTTATGTGGGACTCTCCGGTCCAAACGAGGACCAGCCTACCCACTAAAACTCTGGGATGCTGCCTCCACCGTGCCCGAGTGGTGATGCCATGGGATCGCGAACATTTCACCACGACATCACCGGCGCCATCGCCCTAAGGCGAACCCTCACCAAAAAGGCACACTGTAGCATGACCAGTGTGCCTTCCCGCACCAACCTCCCTACACCCCGGGAAGGTTAGGGACCAGCACCGACACACGGTGATCTGGTCCCACCCGCGCCACGGCACCGGGAGGACAAACGCCCCTACCCCGGCGCCCAGCGGGAGGACAAATGCCCCTACCCCGCAGCCCTCCGCAGCCGAGGCCGCCGGCCCCCCAGTGGGCCGTGTAATTTTTTATAGAGGTTTCCTTCCTCGCGACTGCAAGCCTACTGCAAGCGGGGTCTTCACAGTCCCCGGTCCGGACATCATCGGCCCTCTGCCTAGTCGGGATTACGGGGCCGTTATATTTGACGAGGCAAACGGTCGGTGCCTTGAACCGCACTACGCCGCCGAAGCGGCCCACCTTCGTCGGACCTGGGGATTTCTCCGTGGAGAAGTCCTTGGTCCGATACCCTCCTCCCCCCCTGACAGGTTATTGGTAGCCCGACAAGTGATCACTTAGGGTCCACTAAATGATCACTTGCCGTGCCTCCAGGACGCACCGGCCAAGACTCTACCCTTACCTGCGGATCAACCGGATCAACAGGTATTGGTAGAGCCCGGACACTCGAGGAGGTTACCTGTCTCGCGCCCCCGTAGAGAGTACCCACCGTTACCCTAAACGTGACCCCTGGGTAGAGCTAAAAGTGCAACAAAAACTGGCAACCGTACTTGTCTTCTCGAAAATCTCATGGTTCGTAAATAAATGCCACACGATAAAAAAAAATCTAAAGGTTGATTTAAATGGAAAAAAATATCGAAATCTCTATGTCGTTTTTAAAAGCAAATCCATAGATACCCCACACGTCTCCATAGTAACATTAAACTTTTTTGCATGCAGGCATGTATGGAGAGCCAAATTTTACCTCAGAATCGTATTAAGAGACCTCTCGGACGCTCAGATATCGATTTTGAACGAAATCGGGACGAAAAAGAAGAAAATCAATATGGCCGCCACTTTCACAAATTTTACCTTGGATTCGCATTAAGAGACCTCCTGCCTGCATGCAAAAAAGTTTACCGGACACTCAGATATCGATTTTGCACGAAATCGGGACGAAAATGAAGAAAATCAATATGGCCGCCACTTATTCCAAATTTTACCTCAAACTTGTATTAGGGGACCTCTCGGACGCTCAGATATCGATTTTGAACGAAATCGAGTAGGAAATGAAGAAAATCAATATGGCTGCCACTTTTTCCAAATTTTACCTCGGATTCGTATTAGGGGACTTCTCGGACGCTCGGATATCGATTTTGAACGAAATCGGGTTGAAAATGAAGAAAATCAATATGGCTGCCACTTTTTCCGAATTTTACCTCGGATTCGTATTAAGAATTCTTTTGGACGCTCAGATATCAATTTTGAACGAAATCGGGACTGAAATGATAAAAATGAATATGGCTGCCACTTTTTCTAAATTTTACCTCGGATTCGTATTACGAGACCTCTCGGACGCTCAGATATCGATTTTGAACGATATCGGGACGAAAAAACGAAAAATCAATATAACTGCGACTTTTTTCAAATTTTACCTCGGAGTCGTATTAGGGGACCTCTCAGACGCTCAGATATCGATTTTGAACGAAATTGCGACGGAAATGAAGAAACGCAATATGGCCGTTACTTTATTCAAAGTTTAGGTACCTCGGATTCCTGTTAAGAGTCCTCTCGGACGCTCAAATATCGATTTATGTCGAAATCGTATCGGACGGCACTGATTAATAAAACCACTTACAATACGTTGAATCAAAAAAGGTCGTATCTTCATAGGGAACTCACGGCACTTCATGCACTTTTAGACCTTATAAGGAACTTACATGCCAAATTTGATATCTCTCGAACCTGCAGTTTGGGCTGTGCGTTGATATGTCACTCACTCAGTCAGTCAGTTTCTTCTTGCAATTTGGCACCTACTTTTAAAAGTTTTCATGTCCGCAATATTAAATGAAAAAATCGATGCCATTTTCGTAATTCACGTCCCAAAAAATCATAAAAACGACACCCATATTAATATTTAGACATTTCATCCCCCTCGAACCCCAACAGGGGGATAGTATTTCACGCCCTTCACGTGTAATTTTAAAATCATTGTTGTTTTCGTAATTAGCGACCCGATAAACCATAGAAACGATACCCATGTCGATTTTCAGAATTTTTCACCACATTTCCTCTTTTAGGGGAAGATTTCTCAAAAAATCTGAAACAGGTATTTACTCATTTATCGTTAGAAATACTCATGTGAAGTTTCGATTAAATAGTCCAACTAATCTTGTTTCCCCATAGAAACTTCGGATCCCCAATTTACCCTCTTAGGGGTTGAATTTTGAAAAATCCTTTCTTAATGCACCTTAAGACCTTATATGGAACCTACATGCCAAATTTGGAATCCCTAGAACCAGCAGTTTGGGCTGTGCATTGATATGTCACTCACGCAGTCAGTCAGTTTCTTCTTGCAATTTGGCACAAACTTTCAAAAGTTTTCAATTAAATTGCAAAACTGATGCCATTTTCGTAAATAACGTCCCAAAAAACCATAAAAACGACACCCATATTAATATTTAGACATTTCATCCCCCTCGCACCCCAACAGGGGGATGGTATTTCACGTCTTCCACGTGAGATTTTAAAATAATTGTTGTTTTCGTTATCAGCGACCTGGTATATCATAAAAACAATACCAATGTCGATTTTCAGAATTTGTCACCACCTTTCCCCCTTTTAGGGGTTGATTTCTCAAAAAACCTGAAACACGTATTTACTCATTTATCGTTAGAAATACTCCTGTGAAGTTTCGAATAAAATAGTCCAACTAATCTTGTTTCCCCATACAAACTTCTAACCCCCATTTCACCCCCTTAGGGGTTGAATTTTGAAAAATCATTTCTTAGTGCACCCCTAGACCTTATAAGGAACCTACGTGCCAAATTTGGAATCTCTAGGACCAGCGGTTTGGGCTGTGCGTTGATATGTCAGTCAGTCAGTCAGTCAGTCAGTCAGTCAGTCAGTCAGTCAGTCAGTTTCTTCTTTTATATATTTAGATAGATATACGGAAAAAGTATCAACGGTAAAAATAATCCTCGAAAATTGTAAATACAATATGTTACCTACATGTTTTATTTTGGTAGGATTGAGGGTTTTCAAGATGCAGCTAGTTCAACAAAGTAAATCTGTATAGAGTTAATGTAATTAATCATTATAATATATGAAAAACATTACGTCAATTATGTGGCACGCCTGGAGTTACAAGCGGCCATTGGCTACGGCGACAGATACCAACAATTTTAAAATTCTACAATTTTAAAATGTTATTTTACAGTCGTCACATGAATGTCCGGCTTTACCCTTTTATAGCTCTGAATGATTCAAGTTACCGGTTTCGTTATCGTCCTTATTGCCCAGGGCATAAAGGTGATATTTAACGATGCCTATTTATATCCCGGACGATTTGTGATGTGCGTATCGATTGTGAGTCGATTAAAAAGCGGTTAGCGGGTGCTTTATCGATTTACATCGAAAGGTAACTTTTACTTAGTATCTGCATTGTACGAAAGCGGGAATAGACCATACAGTCGTCCTGAATCCTGATGGATGGCAGACACAGTAGGTGGACCATTATTTTTAACACTAACATAGTTCGTAAGATGTAAATGCTTGGTATTTTCTGTGACCTGTCGAAAGCCTTTGACTGTGTAGATCATCAGACATTGATAATTAAATTAAATCACTATGGCGTTGAAGGAAATTATTCTTTATGTTTTTTATTGTGAATAAAATATTATGACTATGACTTATGACTTAAACTAACAAAAATGTATGGATCATCTAAAGTCTGAAATAAATGTTTTTTTTTTGTCATGGCGCCATTCGTACCAGCAGTAGGTATAGGCAAAAACTAAAGTTTGAAACGCACAGTGCGGGGCGCAGTATTGTTGCGGGCCGGAGGCGGTTTTGCGGTAAGCGAACGTGGTCCGGTGCACGTCGCACAAAAATACCGCGCGGTATTCGTTTGCGCGGTAGAGCGGAGGCGGCGTGTATGACATATGAAGCAGTAATCGACAGTCGACAGTTTCGGAAAGATCAAAAATGCTAAATCGCCTCCGCCCCGCACTGCGCCGTTCCCGCTCACTGGGTTTCGAGCTTAAGAGGGCGCAGTACGATCGGTGTGGATCGGTTCTCCATACAAAAGTATTTAGGCTCTCATTTTAAAACGCCATGCTAGAATAACATGAAACTTTGTATACACAATGGGATCCGGCATACCTAGGTCGGAAATTAGTTTTTGTTACTAGAAATTGAAAAAGAAAAAAAATACAGCGGTTTTTTTAGTTTTTGACGGCTTGTATGAAAACTTTAATAATCGCTGTATTTTTTCGCCATTATAATTTCAAGCAACAGAAACTAATTTCCGCCCTAGACAAGTTGGATCCCATTGTGTAATTGTGTATACAAAGTTTCATGTTATTCTAGCATGGCGTTTTAAAATGAGAGCATAAATACGTTTGTATGGAGAACCAAACGTACTGCGCCCCCTTAAGAGTTCTATTTATTGCACGTGAATATTCTGAATTATAATTAATCTATTATTTATTCATACTCTTTTCATCCGGCCATGCTATTGTAAAAAGCCCTAAGATAATGTTTTATTTGGAAAACAATTTAAATAGTCCGCGAGTTCGGGTTAGTTTCGGACTCGCTTAGCGAACAACACTATCCGAATTCTTCCCCTTTGACTGTTGACTCGAATAATGGCTAAAGCATGGCGGGTTATTTATTGGACATCTAAATATACATATTTCCTCTATATATTAAGGGGCTCCACGCGTTTTTCATCAATTATTGACTAGTTTTGAGTTGATATTCCTGCGTCAAAACTATATAAATATATATGGCACAAACGGCTATCGGTTCTTCAATTCTTTATAAATTTTCATTTTCAAGAGCTGCAGATCGATTTTTTTTTGTGTCAAGTCACGTAGAAAATCCATTTAGGTTATTTTCTACGTGACTTGACACGTATCTTGACATCTTCTCTTCCTTACTATCTTGTACAGGACTATTGCGACCTAATGATATAGATTTTACATGTTCAGTTTGGATATTTTATTAAGGAATTCCGTTTCATACATCGATTCAAATAAAATTCAAGCTGAAAACGGGATATATGCGCGTACATTTTGCTACGCACTATAAACGTAAAAAATATACGAGTTGCGAATTACCTGTTCGCACGTGTATCGTACAACGTTTTACAGTCAGTGCATATGGCTCTTTAAAGTTTCGACATATGCACGTAATCTGGTGTTTACCGCACTCGTGCGGCGCCATATGTAGTGTAATAGTACATTACTACAGAGGCCGGGAAGAAAGGGGTTGCCGGCCGAAGACTTATATACGGCCGAGCGGAGCGAGGCCGGATAGGTCTAAGGCGGGCAACCCCAAATTTCCCGCCGAGGTATGTATAGTGCTTTTCTCAAACATGCAATGAATTAAACAACAAAAAAAAACAAAATTTTATTTTTAATACGCATAGTGGCAGAATGTCATGATGCCTGTGCCACAAATTTATGTGGAATGGAATTAAAAAAGAGGACTTTGCCGGCCTAGGCCTGCAAGTATTGTATGAAATTCCATTAACGACCTCTTGTCCTAGCCGCACCTGAAACGTCATACTTCGCAGCCTATTATAAGGAACATAACATCAATATTTCATTGCATGTTTGAGAAAAATATATATTCACATTCCTCTAGAATTCAGACTGTTACCTTATAAGTTGTTTCTAACGAGGCTTCGTTGTTGGCTCAAGGATAAATGTTTCTGCAACATTAAAGAATATTTTGACAATATTAATGATTAAAAAGGGGCTTGAATTCTTGTCTACTTTTTGTATTCTTGGCTGTTATGTGATTATGCCAAATTTTGTTTTACATTATTATTGTATGATTCTGCAATGCTTGTTCGTTATAATAGTCAAGCCTTAAATTGATCTACTTCGATGACATGTATTAATAAATAATTTGTTTTATAGTTTATTTATCTTGTCTTATTCTAATTGACATTTCGATGAGCTATGCATATGGACCCGGGTATGTCCTAAAACTACGACCAAGACCACCGGAGGATGGGCAGCAGCATCCCTGGAGTGCGGTGGAGATACTGCGATCGCCAACCCGCATGCCAAGCGTGGCGATTATGGCAATTACCCCTCATGACATACACAAACAGGCCACGGCCCCGAGGTTCCGGCGACCCCCGGTACCCTGGTTCTGGTAGCGGCCAGGGTACTAGCGGGGTCAGGGGTGCGAAGAATCTCCGGTTAAGATCCGGCTACCACCACCGACGACTTCTGGCCCTGGCAACATACAACATGCGAACACTGCGGACCGACGAAAAGATAGCGGAACTGGAGGAAGGATTGAGCAAGTTGCGTTGGGATATCGTAGGGTTATCTGAAGTCCGAAGAGAGAGGGAGGACACGATAACCCTGAAGTCCGGCAACTTGCTCTATTTCCGGGAGGGCGACCAACAGTCCCAGGGAGGTGTCGGGTTTATCGTCCACAAATCCCTCGTGAACAACGTGGTGAAGATCGAGAGTGTGTCGGCTAGGGTGGCGTACCTTCTACTCAGAGTATCCGAGAGGTACTCGTTGACGGTCATACAGGTGTACGCGCCGACCTCGACACACTCCGACGACGAGGTGGAGGCTATGTATGAGGATATATCAAAGGTCATGCATAGTTCCAAAACCTACTTCACCGTTGTTATGGGGGATTTCAACGCAAAACTGGGCAAGAGAGACGGCGAAGAGCCGAGAGTGGGGCAATTTGGAGTTGGAAGTCGGAACCACCGGGGCCAACTACTGGCTGGTTTCTTGGAGAAGGAGGGACTCTACATGATGAACTCCTTCTTCAAGAAACGCGAGCACAGGAAGTGGACCTGGATGAGTCCCGACGGTGCAACAAAAAACGAGATTGACTTCATCATGTCGACGAAGAGGCATATATTCAATGATGTCTCTGTGATCAATGCGGTTAAAACCGGAAGTGATCATCGTTTGGTAAGAGGCACATTGAATATATGCGTCAAGCTAGAGCGCTCTCGACTGATGAAGCCACGCTCCGTCCAGCAGCAGTCCAAATCCAAAACCCCGAGAGCTTTCAGCTGGAACTCCAAAACCGTTTCGATTGTCTAGGCGGCGATGTGGACGAATTCAACGACGGGTTTGTGGAAGCTGTCCATAGCATTGGGTCTAAGTTCTTTAAGGCCCAACGAACTCAAAGAGCCAAAAGGCTCTCTATCTCCACTCAGAGGCTCATCGAGGAAAGGAATGAGATGATTCTGCAGTCTTCAGCCGATGCGAAATTATACAGGCAGCTCAATAAACAGATCTCTAAGTCCCTTACCCGCGATCTGCGCCAATTCAATACAAATCGGATTGAAGAGGCCATCGAGCAGAATAAGGGCTCTAAAGTTTTCTCAAGAGATCTGTCTATTGGGCAGAGCCAGCTCGCCAGATTAAAAACTGAGGATGGTAGAATCGTTTCGTCCAAACCTGAGCTTCTGAGTGAGATAGAGTGCTTTTATGGACAGCTATACACGTCAACAAGCAGACCCGAAGTTGGTCTGGCGGAAGACCCTAGAGCTAGATTAACCCGGCACCGATACCCGATACCGAAACTATCCCGGACATCAGCCTGTACGAGATTAGAATGGCTCTTAAGCAGCTGAAGAACAACAGGGCGCCCGGTGAAGACGGAATTACAGCTGAACTCCTGAAGGCGGGTGGAAAACCGGTCCTTAGGGCCCTTCAGAAGTTGTTCGACTCCGTCTTACTGGAAGGGAAAACTCCAAAGGCATGGAACAGAGGTGTGGTGGTGCTGTTCTTCAAAAAGGGTGACAACTCCTTACTGAAGAACTACCGACCCATCTCACTACTGAGCCATGTCTATAAGCTGTTTTCAAGAGTCATTACGAACCGTCTCGCACGCAGGCTAGATGACTTCCAGCCTCCCTAACAAGCCGGTTTCCGAAGAGGCTTTAGCACCGTAGACCACATCCATACGCTCCGTCAGGTTATACAGAAGACTGAGGAGTATAACCTGCCCCTCTGTTTAGCGTTCGTGGACTACGAGAAAGCCTTCGATTCGATCGAAACCTGGGCTGTACTACAATCTCTCCAGCGGTGCCAAGTGGACTACCGGTATATCGAAGTGCTGAAAAGTTTGTACAAGAACGCCACTATGTCAGTCCGACTCCAGGACCAGAACTCAAAGCCTATTCCGTTGCAGCGGGGAGTCAGGCAAGGAGATGTTATTTCTCCTAAACTGTTCTCCGCTGCACTGGAGGATGTTTTCAAGACTCTGGACTGGAGAAGGCTAGGCATCAACATAAACGGCGACTACCTCACTCACCTTCGGTTTGCTGACGATATAGTAGTCTTGGCTGAGACCATGGAGGATTTAAGTACAATGCTCAATGACCTCAGTAAAGCCTCCGAGCGAGTTGGTCTAAGGATGAACATGGACAAGACGAAGATCATGTCAAATATCCATGTCGCACCAACTCCCTTAACAATCGGACACTTTACGCTCGAAGTTGTAGACGATTACGTATACCTAGGACAGACTGTCCAGTTAGGTAGGTCCAACTTCGAGAAAGAGGTTAATCGTCGAATCCGACTCGGCTGGGCAGCGTTCGGGAAGCTACGGCACATCTTTTCGTCCAATATTCCGCAGTGTCTCAAGACAAAAGTCTTTGACCAGTGTGTGTTGCCAGTGATGACATATGGCACTGAAACGTGGTCGCTTACTATGGGCCTCATAAGAAGGCTCAAAGTCACCCAAAGGGCAATGGAGAGAGCTATGTTGGGAGTTTCTCTGCGTGATCGCATCAGGAATGAGGCCATCCGCAGCAGAACCAAAGTGACCGATATAGCCCTCCGAATCGCTAAACTTAAGTGGCAGTGGGCGGGGCACATAGCACGTAGAACCGATGGCCGTTGGGGCGGAAAAGTTCTCGAGTGGCGACCACGTACCGGAAGGCGTAGCGTGGGCAGGCCCCCCACACGGTGGACTGATGACCTGGTGAAGGTCGCGGGAGTCCGCTGGATGCGGGTGGCGCAGGACCGGTCATTGTGGAAGTCTTTGGGGGAGGGCTATGTCCAGCAGTGGACGTCTTTCGGCTGACATGATGATGATGATGATGCATATGTTAAATTTAATAATTATTTTCGATAAGAGTGTAATTGACCTACAAATATTTGCATGCCAAGATAGTGCTGAATAGAGCTCAAGTCAAATTATATACGTCATCTACAATGTAATTATCATGATATAGGCAAATAAAAAAATATTACTATGCCATAAAATGTGAGGGGCAGATCCGAAAAAAGTTATTGCGTGTACATTATGCTACTTGATTTAATTGGCCAGGACGGCTAGCATAAGACGACGCGCAAGCTATATCGCGCGCGAGATAGACTATCCGTCTTTTTCTTTGTGTACTCTTTAGATAGAGATGGATAGTCTATCTCGCGCTCTTGTGCTAGCCGTACAGGGCACAAGTCACAACACACAACTCACAGCAGGCACAAATAAAGTTAATAGTCGTAGGAGTGACAATAGCCACAATACTCGTATACATACGTAAAAAGCAATCGGGTTGTAAAACTTGTTTTTTTTATATTTATTATATTTTTTATATTCAAATCTGTAGTAAAACAAACACTTATTTCAAGAGCATATTATAAGATAAACGATTACATCATGGATAGGGATGTTTGGCAGTGATAGCGTCCTGCACGGGTAATCTATCGCAAAAATATGTTTTCTACTGTAGCATTGTTATTTAAATTATTTTGTAGTAGCTGACACTGTAATTTTATATTTAACTATACAATGTATATTGTTTTTGAAAAAATGACACCTCGCCGAGTTTCTTACGCCGGTTCGTCTCGTGGCAGAGGTATATTTTTCCGAACCGGTGGTAGTTTAGTGACGTTCATAGGTGCATGTAATATGCCTAATTTAAAGAATTTATTATATATATATATATACCATGTTGGTGGCAAACAAGCGTACGGTCCGCCTGATGGACGCCTGCAATTCCAGGGGTGTCACGTGAACATTGTCGATCCTTTAAAACAGCATACCTACACTCCTTTACTCCATACTGAAGTCCCTCGGGAAACCATCGGCATCAGCTCATTCCACAACCGGAGCGTCCGAGGGACGAAATTCCTCTAAAACCGTACAATGTTTGCACCATTTAGGGTCTAAGGTGTGTGGATGAAACCCTGCCGACGGCGAGCAGTGCGACTGTAGAAAGCGGCCGTGGGCATCATATCGAACTGTTCTTCGGAGCGCAAACTATTCGGAGGCAAGGAACCTACTCGTTATTAAAAACTTAGGTCGACGCTTGACGGACAGGGGTTGTGACCCACGTTCCGGCTCTTACCTGGTCCAACAAATATCTGCCATACAGCGTGGCAACGCTGCCAGCATTTTCGGCACCTTTGGACCATGTCAGAGCCGGGCATAATTCATGTATACTTATTTATTATTCGTGTTATACATTTCTGCTTTATGTTATACTTATTGTATCTTAGTTTACTCTGTTATTAAATTTATTGTTTTTGTGGTTCGATAATTGTATTGTATTGTATTCTTATTTTATTTTAACTTTAAATAGCCGAACATCTCTGCTCTATTTTACAAGCTTTTATTTAGTTTCACCTGTCCCATTGTCACTCTGTAATCAAATCTTGCAAGTTAAATTTAATCCACTTCCCGGTTTCCGATTAAGCTGAAATTTTGCATGCATGTATAAATCGGATGACAATGCAATATTATTATGACATACAGCTGATCCGATGATGGAGACAGAAGGTGGGCATAGCAATTCCTAAACTCCACAAGATAAACCAGTCGTGTTTGGGCTCATTCGAACCGACTCAACAAGTAGTTTATGATTGCGGAAAAAAGGACAGTCGGCAATAACAGCTTGTACCAAAAATGAAATGTAAGACCAAAAACTTATGTCATATCCACATTTAAATTCTCTAGCTGCAGCTTCTCCACAACAAACGCTCTAAAACGTTTACAGTGCGTAATAAAATCGCGCCTAGTGGGGCGCCGTAAAAGAAACAATTCACTTTACATAGCGACAGCGGTAAAACAACGCGCGGGATCAATGGCAATCGGCTGGGAATCGGCCTGGAGATTAGCTAGCGGCAGACGGGACAAAAAATCTATTATTGTATTGGGGATACAAGCGTAATACTTTTTTAGTTGCCTAGCTATTCATGGTCACTAAATAGAATAACCATGAATGTAAATATCCGCAGAGCCAGGAGGCTCATCGGTGGCAGTACGGTAGTGGGAAATAAGCTGCAGAGTAGACGCAAAGTAGCATGTCTGTGCGTCTTCTACAGATTGTACTTCGGTGAGTGTGCTCAGGAGCTCCATGAGCTCATACCGCCTTCCCCCTTCTTCCATCGAACATCCAGACGTACGGCTGGCTACCATCCTTACCTGTTCGAAATTCCTCTAATTCGAACCAAGCGCTTTGCATCATCCTTCATAATGCGCACTTCTAAGGTTTGGAATACTCTGCTGGCGTTTGTATTTCCGAGTTCATATAACCTGGACCTTTTTAAGGCACGAGTGAATAGGCATCTTCTGGGTGAGCTCGCTTCATCGTCGGCCTCATCTTTGCCCTCTGGCTAGATACTGGCCAAGAGCAATCCCGTTTTTAATTTAAAAAAATGCGCAGCGGAGTTCAATCTTAGGCCACAAATGTAAATCACTTGTTGCTCTATTCCTCCGAAACGGCTGAGCCGGTCTGCTTTAAATTTGGCAAAATGACAAAGTGGATAGCCTTAAGTGCATAACTCGGAAATCATAAAAATTGAACTGACCACGGACGAATAATCGTCGAAAACAAAATATTTGACGGCCTGTTTAGCCTAGTTGGTAGTGAAACTGCCTCCGAAGCGTGCATTTAGCACGGATGTTTGTTCCTGGGTCTTGGATGTTTTCTATGTATTTAAGTATGTATTTATCTATATAAGAATGTATATCGTCGTCTAGTGCCCATAGTACAAGCTTTACTTAGTTTGGGACTAGGTCGATCTGCGTAAGATTGCCCCAATAAAAAATAATAAAAAAATCTCCCGTTCCCGAGTTTTACTCATGTGATGTCCACATGTCATACTTACAACCACGCTTCGCTAAACATTTGCTACCAGCAGAATGTATTGCAAACCGATTAGTGCAAGTATTATGCTTAAGTTTTTGGCTGATGATGATAATAAACGATATAATCATTTTTATGGTTCCGTACTCAAAGGGTAAAAACGGAACCCTATTACTAAGACTTCGCTGTCCGTCTGTCCGTCCGTCTGTCACCAGGCTGTATCTCAAGAACCGTAATAGCTAGACAGTTGAAATTCTCACAGATTGTGTATTTCTATTGCCGCTATAACAACAAATACTAAAAAAACAAAATATTTATTATTATTATTAAAGGGGCTCCCATACAAAAATTATGATATTTTAGCCCTTTTTCATGGTTGAAATTTGCACAGATTATGTATTTTTATTGTGGCTACAACAACAAAAACTAAAATCAAAATAATAATAATAATTTACCGTATTATTTTTAATAATTAATTTTTTCTGGTACGGAACCCTTCGTGCGCGAGTCCGACTTGCACTTGGCCCGGTTTTATTTTTATTTTAGCGCCATCTAGCGTTAGTAACAGAACTAACAAATTCTAAAATATTCATTTATATGAAAAAACTGTGTAAAATATTTATACAGTTTAAACTGTTGAGTGTAGGGCAGCTAAACCATACAAGCTGCCACCAAAGAAGTAATAAGGAAGTAGGCTGTAAATCTTCTAATGAAATTACAAATTTCAAGTGAAAATTCAAAAAATATTATCCGCGAGAGGATTTGATCACAATACCAACTGAGATATCAGATGATGAATGTTTCTAATTATGACCACGATAGCTCAGTTGCTTAAGAGCATAAATAAGCTTACACATAACATAACATAATATAAGGTTAAACTCGCATGTTAGTAGGTATTTTAAGGTCTCTAAAGACAATAGCATGAATATAAAATAGCCATATGTTTTTGACACAACTGTATATCAAGAGCAAATGCACTGCCAACAAACTGTTACGCAGTTTGGCAGTATACTACCATATGTAACCATAAATGTGTCTTTTATGAATAAATGATTAATAATAATAATAATAAGAGTAATAGACTGAATTCGGAAGGCAAGGGTTCAAATGCACATGCACTGCTGGACATAGGCCTCCCCCAAAGATTGCCATAATCACCGCTACTGCGCCACCAGTTCATCAGTCCACGTTGTGAGTTTGTGAGGGGTCTACCCACGCTGCGCCTCAACTGTCATCGATTCTACGTGTAAAGTGCCTCGCCGGCTGCTACATAAGTTTTTGAGGTTTTGAGGGCTTCATCGGTTAGGTAAATTTGGTTCTGCTACTACCGCTCTGCTGATGGTATGGTTAGCTATCGTTAAAAAGAATGTATTTTTTATATCCACACCTATAATCGACGCTATGGGACGACGGATTATTTTTAATACTCGTATTTTTTACTTTTAACGAACGTCTCAATTTCTGGTATAATTGATACCTATTTTTAGGGTTCCGTACCCAAAGGGTAAAAACGGGACCCTATTACTAACACTTCGCTGTCCGCCCGTCCGTCCGTCGGTCACCAGGCTGTATCTCAAGAACCGTAATAGCTAGACAGTTGAAATTTGCACAGGTTATGTATTTTTGTTGTGGCTACAACAACAAATACTAAAATCTAAATAATAATAATAATTAAGGGGGCTCCCATACAACAGAGTAGTAGCCGCTAAAACCACAAATCAAAAAAAAACTCAATAAAACAAGTGTTTAATGGCACCAGCTTTTAGCCTTTTTTCTGGTACGGAACCCTTCGTGCGCGAGTCCGACTCGACATTGGCCGATTTTTTTCTGTTTTTAATACTCAACTCCACTCCCGGGTCCGGGTGTTTTGAACACAATTATAACATATTAAAAAAAATATTATGGGCAATTTTTATCACAAATCAGTTTTGTCTCTTCTGAAAAGTTGCTAAAATGCACATAGCGTAATTGGCATTCTCACTGACGTTATAAAGTCTTGGGATGCCACCCTAAACCACTATTCATGTTGTATTGGGCAATGTTAAACAATAGAATGAGTACCTAATGGTAAATCAAAATCAAAATCAAATATTGATTCTGCAAATAGGCCACAAGGGCACTTTTACATGTCAAATCGTAAATTTATACAATTGAAAAAAACTGTCAATCTTACTTAATAATAATGATTAAAAAATAAAAAAAGGTATTGGTGGTAATTGTAACTAACAATATATGGATCACAAGATCTTAAATAAAATATTTGAATTTGAATTGGTACCCGTGTGGTTCTATTATACAACTCTTTCTTTCATTGCGGCCGTTTACATGAGATGACGTTTACATTAGCATGAGATATATTTATCACAATATGTACTCGTATACTCGTACCTAACGAGAATATTGATGAATATTCAAGGAAAATCCAAAACAATATTAAAAACCGTGATAATATCTACGTCCAATTCTGATTACGAGACCCCAGAGATTACCAGAGAGGCCCCATTCAGAGCCTCAATGCTGCTCAAAGCTCATAGGCATAATAACAACACACACAATTGTCTACTCTGTCCAATGTCCCTACGACGGGATATTTATATGTCACGCTCTGCAGTGGTTACGGAAACGCGAACCCAAGTTTGCCACTGGGTCACGTCCCGGATAAAAGGGAAATGAACAGCTTTAGTCTTGGGTTGGGAATATAGGAGTATTACCAAGTTTTTTTGATAGCAAGTCGAAGAATTGTTGATGAACTAGGTAAACTACTACCGTCATTCTAGCGTACCGGTTATATGCTTTGGTACCTAATTCCAAGAGCGGAGGCACTAGTTGATCGAAATCGAATAAAGTCACTGCCATCTAACACTCCAACAATACAATACAAATCCTCTTTATTGCACACCTCACACAAATGAATTAGTTACAGACGGAAAGAAAACGGCACCATGTAAGTAGGCAGAGGTATACAACAGGCGGACTTATCGCCAAAGAGCGATCGCTTCCAGACAACCTTTGGGTTTGGGCAACCCGAGGAAGAATGCTTTCCTTTACCAAAAAGCTACTAAGCCATCAATATCAAGCCAAATTACGAACCAAAACACTACAAAAGACCTCCCGACTTGAAAAGGTCTATTTAGAATTCTAATCACCTCTATTTAGAATATTTTCTGAATAAAACCCTCAATGACACCGAAACGTCTTTGCGAATCATTAACTTTTAAGAAAACCACGATAGCTCCCGGCATTAAAGCCATCTGCAATTAGACAACGTAAATCGTATTCTAACCGAACAATTAGGTAAGTATCTAAACCATGAAAACAGTGCTGTTAACAAATCCTTGAAACCTTTAGTTTAAGGTCTATTTCAGATTGGCGCAAGTGAAAAGTGATATCAAAATCCTTCAGCTGGCTCTCAATGGGAATATGATTGCGGCGGCCATTTTTTATTTTAATTGTTAGTGCTTCGGATAAGCACGTCTATTTTTAATCGATGTAAAAAAGGAGGAGATTCTCAATTCGTCGGAATATTGTTTTTTTATGTATGTTCACCGATTATTCGGAGACTAGTGGTCAGATTTCAAAAAATATTTTTTTGTTTGAAAGGATGTATTTTCTAGTTGGTCCCATGTCACCAAGTCCGGATCTGATGACGGGATCCTGAAAAAATTGAAGAAACTCCTCAAATTAAAAACCAAGAGGATGGGGTAAGGCAAAAAATAAGGAACTCCTCAAATTATATACCAAGAGGATGGGGTCTGGCAAAGTTTGGAGTCGGTGTTTTTTTGTTAAAAATTTACTTGTTACCGACTTCAATAGAAGGAAGGAGGTACTCAGTTCGTCTGCATGTTTGCTTGTTCTTTTTTTATGTATGTATGTTTCCCGATAACTCTTGACGCCGATTTTGATAATTCTTTTTTTGTTTCAAAGCAAGTAACCCCAAGTAGGTCCCATTTAAATTTGGTGAAGGTCTGATGATGGGATCTAGGAGGAATCGAGGGAAATCCTCGAATTTGATAGGCACGCATATGCCGATTTCGGTGTTTTCTGTAGGTAACCAAGCATTGGCTCACGGAAACCACAAATTGTGGAATAGCAACTACAAAATTGGAGTCGTTTTTTTTGGTATAAATTATTGTCTGTCGCTTCTGATAATATTTTAACACATTCAGCGCTGAGAACCCGATTGCCGGGTACTCTAGATTGTAGCTGCTACGGGCTACATACGGAGAATACATGGCTACGGCCTACGAACGTAGCTCTTAGCACTATAGTAGTCGGCGGTTAAGAAGTCAATCCTGACACCTGTCATTTCCATACATTTTATAACCTCAAAGTGACTTTTAGGTTATAAACTGTATGGAAATAACAGGTGTCATGACTGACTACTTAAGACGGCGCAGTACGATCGGTATGGATCGGTTCTCCATACAAACGTATTTAGGCTCTCATTTTAAAACGCCATGCTAGAATAACATGAAACTTTGTATACACAATTTTTGACGACCTGTTTAGCCTAGTTGGTAGTGACTCTGCCTCCGAAGCTAGAGGTCCCGGGTTCAAATCCCGGCCAGGGTATTTATTTGTGCATTTTTCACGGATATTTGTTCTTGGGTCTTGGATGTTTTCTAAGTATTTAAGTATGTATTTATCTATATAAGTATGTATATCGTCGTCTAGTACCCATAGTACAAGCTTTGCTTAGTTTGGGACTAGGTCGATTTGTGTAAGATTGTCCCCCAATATTATTTATTATTACAATGGGATCCGGCATACCTAGGTCGGAAATTAGTTTCTGTTGCTAGAAATTGAAAAAGAAAAAGTTGCGTGAAATTATAATGGAGAAAAAATACAGCGATTATTAAGGTTTTCATACAAGCCGTAAAAGACTCAAAAAGCCGCTGTATTTTTTTCTTTTACAATTTCTAGCAACAGAAACTATGGTCCGACCTAGATATGCGGGATCCCATTGTGTATACAAATTTTCATTTTATTCTAGCATGGCGTTTTAAACTGAGAGGGTAAATACGTTTGTATGGAGAACCGAGCCAGACCGAGCGTACTGCGCCCTCTTAACTCAAAACTTGTGTAAAATCGATGATTAGCGCGTGGAGCCCCTTAACTTTCAAATCTTTCAGATTTTACAAATCTATAGACTGATTGTGATGAAATTTGGTATGGAGATTAGTTAGTGTGCTGTACCTGCGAGGTGACCGCGTGACGGTTCGAACTCGCGTTAGGAATATCAACTCAGCTCAAAACTAACCCCACGCATTCTATCATTGTTGACAAAGTAATCCGTGCCATAAAACTATTGGATATATTGTTATGGCATCGAAATAACTCTTCTATCCGTCAAGGATGACAAAGTTTATGGGACTCCCTAAGTCGACCCTTCGTAATGTGCTTGTAGGGTGGTCCATCTATCAACTATCTGTGGCGTAATTCACGATTTACATCTATGTCGCTGTGAGTAATAAGTGACCTAGAGACGTAAATATTTGAGCTTTGAATTTCGATTTTCATCGTGAGATTACCTGCTACATTTGCTAAGAAATATGGAGGTGTATATGGAGTCCTTAACAAGCACTGGGCCAGGTTGGCGACTACCGCCCTCTTAACTAATGAGGCCTGTGCCCAGCAGTGGAACGTATATAGGCTGATGAGGATGGTTGACAACTCTGACACGACAGACAGCTCGCGCGGCGCATAGAAGTGAACGCTGATATCAATTCAGAATGGGAATTTAAGTATCAGTCTGACCCTCAGTGTGGTGCAGTTTTAACAGAGATGTTATATGTTCATTTAACTCGGGCGTTGCTAGCGCGTCGCGCGGCGCAAGGCAGACGTCAAATTTTATTTTTATTTATTTAATAGGCACACAAAACAGACAACATTCATTGACAGAAAAAGAGAATAGTTTGAAGGTATATTGATTTGAATGCTATCCAAAATATGTATGCACAGCATGATTAAGTAACAGCGAGCGTAAAACTAAAACTACATGAAACTAGCTACAAACATAATAATATATTTGAGCAAACTACTAACAGATAATTGATTAGACACATGACTAAAATAGAAATACAAATCAATCAAAAACCAATTCAAGCTGATTTAAGCGGCTGAGTACTTTGACCAGAATGGATGCGGGTGGAGGATTGAGGAGTGAGGTAGGTGTCGGCCACCGACCGAATTAAACGGTAGGCACTATATCAATAATGGGGTGTTTTCTTGTAACGATTTTTATTCATTTCATGTGTCGCCGTATTTGCAATTATTCACATCGGATTTTTTGCAGGGTTTCACAACTTAATTGTTTACGAAATAGTTTTAAACGCTTTATTGCATTTCAGTAGGCAGCTACACATTTAATATCAAAAATTTCATTTTTGGTACAAGCTTTTATTACCGACTGTACTTTTTTCCACAATCATAAAATGGATTCGAAATAGTATAGTCGGTTCGAATGAGCCCAAACACGACTGGTTTATCTTGTGTAGTTTAGGAATTGCTATGACCACCTTCTGTCCCCATCATCAGATCAGATCTATGTCATAATAATATTGCATTGTCATCCGATTTATACATGCATGCAAAATTTCAGCTCAATCGGAAACCGGGAAGTGAATCAAATTTAACTTGCAAGATTTGATTACAGACCGACAGACAACGGGACAGGTGAAATTAAATAAAAGCTTGTAAAAAGCTTGTAAAAATATAATACAATGCACACAGATTATTTTACAATACAAATAAGAAACTGGCCTAAAATTATAAAAACCGTACCGGTAGTAGAAAATACATGTAACTCAAATCTTAAACACTAAAAATACTTGTTACGACATTAAACAGTTACAGTCCTTCAGAAAGACCTATAAACTATGTAATCTTATTACAATTGAATTAAAGCTTCTCAATAATTGATCTCGTTCAAGGTGGTAGGTATAAATGGCAGTCGCTTGAACTTTATAAATGTAATAATCCAATATTCAATTCTACGCTTTACGTACAGTATTCCCTTATGATTTCTTTCACCTTCAAACGGTTTTGAACCTTCTGAGAGCATTATTTTTTAATACGCTGTCGAAGACAAAGACAAAGATGGAGAATATTTATTTAAAGTAATCACGAACGACTCTGAAAACACTCCTTTTTCTTATGTCCTTACTTGCACTCACATTCTATAAATAAATAAATAAATAAATATTGGGGGACAATCTTACACAAATCGACCTAGGCCCAAACTAAGCAAAGCTTGTACTATGGGTACTAGACGACGATATACATACTTATATAGATAAATACATACTTAAATACATAGAAAACATCCAAGGCCCAAGAACAAATATCCGTGAAAAATGCACAAATAAATGCCCTGGCCGGGATTCGAACCCGGGACCTCTAGCTTCGGAGGCAGTGTCACTACCAACTAGGCTAAACAGGTCGTCGCATAAAACAAAATAGGCACCATTAGTCACATATTGCTAATGGGCATCTGATAGCACTGCGATCTCTCGTTAAATGGTATCTTTTTTCGACAGCTCGTTGTTTAGTAGTTTGTTTATTTCGTCCGGACCGGCACAGGGATGCTAGAAGGCGTCTGGTAGTAACGTGGCGGCTCGTTGAGAGTGGTAGCACCTACTACCCCACCGCCAGCCACCAGGAGCAATCTGTAACAGAACGACGTCATTCTAATCACCAGCCTAACATATATATCTCCTGCTGTAGGCCAAGCACTCAAACTTGCAGAATGGGCAGTGGTCCCCTGCTGGCTCGGGGTAACCAAACATTTGGAATAATGCACAAATTGCCGATAATACACGCGATCAAGAAGATTTGGGAAGTTTATAACCATACATATTTAAGTTAGATTAGATTGTATTTACGATTTCTCCAAAGCATTTGAGCACGTGGAGCATGTTGCACTATCTACACAAGCTTAAAAACTTCAATCTTACAAATGTAGCCCTAGATTTCTTATAGTATCACATAGAAGATAACCCATATACTGGTTGTTAATACAGCATATTCAACGGATACTATTGTACACCTCGAAGTGCCACAGGGTACTATTCTGAGTTCGATCCTCTTTCTTGAGAAAATGGTGACTTGGCCATTTTTTCCAAAATCGTAGACATAGACATAGACATCATTTATTGGTAATGAAGTGTACATCACAAGTCAAAATTTAAGTTTAGATTACATGAAAACATCTATAATACATTTATATTTATTCAGATAATATTTCGTAATTCCTTAAAACTATAAAAACATATTTTGACGAGCCAATTTTTTAATTTGATTTTAAATATCGGAAGACTATTAGTTTCCGTTATCTCTTTTGGCAGCTTATTATAAACTATCGGACCAGCAACATGGACTGCCTTTGCAGTTTTAGTGAGCTTGTGTGAAATAGCGCTGAGTTTATCTGCATTACGAGTGACCCAGGCACATCCACCCCCTCGCTTCCCATACAGTGACAAGTTCAATCAAATTTGAGACAGTTTTATCAACTGAAGGCTGATGGATCTTCCAGCTGTAGTAGCTGCACCTGCGATACTGTCGAAGCAAAGTACCTAGATCAGAGGACCACAAAGAGAATGAAATAATTCTCTTTCTGTCACAGAGATGCTGGGATGACATATCTTGTAAATTGACCGCCGATTCCTTACTCAGCCATTCTAGTACCACGGAACGAGCCAGACTTCTAGCAGTTGGTGCAAGGGAATAAGAATAGAATAGAATAAGAATAAGAATAATTTATTAAAAATTCATTTATTAAAAAGGGAAGCTGGTTACTGGCTCCATGCTCATCCATCCTCTTGCACTGGTACATTTTTAGACCCTAACACACTCCGCATTGCAGTCTGTCTTCGTCTCGGGGTCCCGGTCTGCGCCCCACATGATTGCCCCTGCGGAAGCGACGTGGACCAGCTAGGGTACCACGGACTTTCCTGCCAGAGAAGCGCCGGCCGCTTCTCCAGACATGCTGCTCTCAACGATATCATCCGCCGGTCTCTTGCATCAGCCAACGTGCCTGCCATTTTAGAACCTGCAGGCATGTCAAGAAACGATGGTAAGAGACCGGACGGGGTGACTTTGATTCCGTGGAGTATGGGACGGGTGCTGGTGTGGGATGCTACATGTAGATACACTAGCCCCGTCGCATCTCCACGGAACCTCCACGAGGGCGGCGGCTGCTGCGGAGGCGGCCGAACGTGCTAAAATCGGCAAATACAGCGGTCTCGGCGCCGAATACTTGTTCACCCCTTTCGGCGTCGAGACTCTCGGTCCGTGGGGTCCTGGGGCTTTAAGCCTCTTCAAGGAATTGTCGAAGAGGCTTATTGATGCCACATGTGACCGAAGAGCTGGCAGCTACTTCGGCCAAAGAATTAGCTTGGCTATTCAGAGAGGAAATGCTGCCAGTATCTTCGGCACAATGCCGCGGGGGCCATTTTTAGATTTAATTTAGTTTTATTTCAGTTTTGTAATTAGTTTTAATGTTATTGTAATTAGTTTTATTTTTGGTAATTAATCTGTTTTTATATAACGTTCTAAATAAATTCCTATTGGTAATTCTGAAAAAAAAGGAAAATTCTCTTTCTTGTGAATATAAATTACCAGCCGATTTTTTATTATTGGCGCTAGGCAGTTTTATCATTCATGATAGCTTATTAATCCCAGAAGTTACCTGCGCCTGCGATGGTGTCGGAGAAGCGCAGCCACGCTCGCGAAGCTGCGCTCGCCGCGGCGCGCGTAGCCGAGCGCGAGCCGCCCGTCGCTGCGCTTGCGCACCCCCACGTTGTGCACGCCGCCCGCGCACAACACGGTCAAGGTGTAGGCGTGGTTTGGCTGCAATGGAAAGGAAATATTTTGTAATTCGTGTCGGATAAATTAAGATATTTATTCAACTAACCATGATCGATCTTTGTGGCATTATCTGGGGGAGGCCATGTCTAGCAGTGAACATCTTTCTAATGATGATGATGACAATGATTTGACTTGAACGAATTGTATATACTTAGAAAACTATCTAACCTACTGTGTTAGGAACACAGTTCAATTTAAAAGGGGAAAATTGAAATTCTTTAAATACTGTGTATGCCTAATACAAATTGAAAGGGAAGAAATATATACTTATTTCTTCTCGCTTAATTGTAAGTCTAAATACGTAGTGATCAGTGTAAACTAATTCCAAATTTGTAGCTCCCATATGGCCGCAGTCTGGACGCTAGCGGACAGCAGAGCGGCGAGCGGGCGTTCATACATATTTCGCAGACCGCCGCCACACCGCGGCCTACTCGTATCATCTCAAACGTCATTATCATTAAATATATCTATATTTTTTCATAATCATCGTAAACTCAAGAGTCCGCAGTAAGCTCGGTTCTCCATACAAACGTAGTTTCGCTCTCATTTTTAAACGCCGTCCTGGAATTACATGAAATTTTGCATACACACTGCGATCCGGCATAGCTAGATCGGAAATTAGTCTCTGTTGCTTGAAATTATAACGGAGAAAAAATACAGCGATTATTAAGGGTTTCATACAAGACGTAAAAAACTATTACAATTTCTTGCAACAAAAACCAATTTCCGACCTAGATATGGCGGCCCCCATTGTGTATAGAGGTAGAGTGTTTCATGTTATATCAGCAAGGCGTTTTAAAATGAGAACGAAACTACGTTTGTATGGAGAATCGAGTTCAGCCGAGCGTACGGGGGACCCTTAAAATGATATTACAACTATTGTTGAATGGAAAATGTTTTTATCCAGGGATATTGCAAGTTTCCCGCGGGAATGCTTCCGTTTGGAGCGACACATGTGCCGCACTAATTACGCACGCCCCGGCACGCGTGCGTGCGCCATTCACTATCCAACCTGTCGCCCGTTTCACGAAGTAATAGACCGAGTTACCATTTTACAAGTATAATATGTATGTAAAAGGTAGTTGCAAGTGCATGTATGCATCTTTAGATAATAAATGAGTTGATGTGTCACTTGTGCCCCTCTGATCCATATTTAGAAATAGAAATATTTATTTGCTGGAACACATTACATATTTAAAAGGTTTTCAAATAATTATGGAGTCAGTATTCAGCCGACATAAAAGTCAACATGCAATTTTTTTAAATTAAAATATTAACGTTATTAATTATTTATTAAAATACCAATGAAATAATTAACATTTCAAGTCTGTCCAATACATTAAAATAATAAAAAAAAAACATTTCAATAATAATAAAAAACTAAATAAATTAAGATGTCTAGTCTATAAATTGAGCCATTAAGTGAAAATTAAGTTATATAATTTTATTCAAAAACTCCTTTAAATTTTAATGGATAAGATTTAATATTAAGCTGGCAACACTGGCCAAATGGCCCGTCCGCTATTGGGCAAGCGCATGTCAATCGTCTCAGTATTGTCAGTTTAGATTATTAAAATTGTAACTAATAACTTCGTGAAACGTTTTTTCACATTTGATCGGTTTGTTCCCAGTCTAGCTAGCACGGTAGCTTATACCTTCACGTTTCATGTGACGTTTTAGTACAATTCGCTCGTAAGAGGTCACGGTATAACATTTTTTGCTAGCTAGGTAGGTGAGGCAAGGAAGTTTTTATTGATCTTTGAATGCAGTATTAATTACTTATTTTTGAAAATAAAATAAATAATAAATAAATATTGGGGGACAATCTTACACAAATCGACCTAGTCCGACACTAAGCAAAGCTTGTATTGTGGGTACCAGACGACGATATACATACTTATGTAGATAAATACATACTTAAATACAATAGAGAACATCCACGACCCAAGAACAAAATCCGTGCTAAATGCACAAATAATGCCCTGGCCGGGATTCGAACCCGGGATCTCTAGCTTTGGAGGCAGTGTTACTACTAACTAGGCTAAACAGGCCGTCAATTAATGACTATAGATATAGACCATCAATATATCTTCAATATAAAAAATGCCTTCAATCGCATAGGCGTGGGACAACCTGTTTCTACTTATAGCCCGAGAGCTATACGGTTTCATTGTATGAAAAAACAACAATATATCGGTATCAGCAAATATTGTGCATCAAAAATTAGGTTAAGTAATTATACTAAGTATTCTTTAATAATACACCTACATTTATTAACGCGGCGGTAGAAAATGTTAAAAAAAATCTATTAAAAATCCGTAAAAATCTAGCGAAAACACTATAAGAATTATTTTCTTTATGATATACTACTTCTATTTATGTTCTTTGTAATATATGAAAATCAACTTATTTTTGTTACGGTAACTTAATAATACAATCAATTATTAATATCGTAAAACATAAAAATGCATTACGCTAATGGCATATAAGGTATCATTACAGTTAGGGTTTTTATATGCCTTTATTATATTTCTTGACACTTCTTAAACTGAATCAACCCAAAATACCTAAAGCTGTAATAACTTTTGGAATTAATGTGGCAGCCAAATGCACTCCGTAGACTATTCATGAAGGTCAAATTGACTACTACGACTACCTATTACATTTTTTTTTCTCATTTCCCGTTGCATATATTGTTCGATTCTGGTCGTAAGTATTAAAATAGACATAAACATAGAACTACTCATCATAAAAATACTGATACCCTGTTTGCTGCAAAAATTCACCAGTTTTCGGGCACATAATTTTTTTTCCAACTTCCGGTCTTCAGATTCGAAAATTTTAAAAATATAGGTTCTTAAAATCACATAATAGGACCGTATAACAAAAATCAGCCAGTTATTGAATTATTTCCAAAAAGACCGTATCTTTCTCGGGCTTAGCCTTATTAGCCTTCTCATTATCATTATCCCGGCTACACCCTAAAAAGCCCAGAGGGCCGTCATATAGTGTATAACACGAGAGTGAAAGGGACGGCACGACACGAAATTCGATTTTCGAAGTTCGAAGTAGGCCCTCAGGGACTTATTGACTCCACAGGTAAATGTAGTGACTTTAAAACAGGCCATCTTTGTGAGTACCTGAATAAAAAAAACCAGACATTGTCGGATATTGAACAGGCTCCTTTACGCCATCTTGCCACACACGCAGCCGTCGGCAATCACGCGCTTTTCCGGCAACAACTAATTGGATCCCTCCTATCATGCCTCATGCGCCATTTATCCTGCTTTACTCATGTTATTGTGGTTTAGAATTTCGCTTAATAGCCTGATCATTTCGGTCTCGATGGGTGCTGGTAAAGACCCTTATATTGTTGACATGCCACTCATTCACACGAAGCGCTTTGCTCCTAGTTTTCTTGCGCGGACTGCAAAGGAGTGGAATTCTCTTCCGGATAATCTTTTCCCATATACTTATAACTTGGATCTTTTCAAGACGAGAGTGAATAGGCGCTATCTAGGTACGCATGTAACACCCTCGACCTCATCATCACTTACCATCAGGTGAGATAGTGGTCAAATGCTTACCTATTTTATATAAAAAAGACCTACCTGCCAAACTTATTAGTCGTTCATTCGGCGAGCTTGGTAAATAATATTAGGTGTAAGAAATATTTCCTAACACGATATTGGGTTTTCAAAATTTGCTTTTGTTTGTAATATTGGTTGGAGAAAGTCGAAGGCATCACGTCACGAGGCAGGTCGCCTACGAGATGGACAGACTAAACTAAAACTACAATAGCGGACCATGACACGCAAGCATAAAGAAAGCGGCTGTCAGATAGGAATAGGAATCAGTAGTAGTAGAATAAGTATCAAGAACACTCCGTCAGGTTGTCCCCTCAGTAAATCCTCAGCTTCACACCTTGCAGCACTAGTAGGGGGTGACCAGCCATACTGGTTCATTTGAATTTGTTTCAATAGTAACCTTTACGAAGAGTAACTACTCCGTTTTTGCTGGTAGTAGAGTATAGCTACACATACAGTAATGATACTGATTCTCTTGACAAATAAAGGACATAATTTTGGAGAAAAAAAATTCGAGTCTTCTATGATGTCTATGATACCTGACTTGATGGTCGTAGCACGAACACTCCATCAGGTTCTCCACGCAGCAAGTCTTCGGCTTCGCTCCTTGACACCTGCATGTAATAGGGCTCGCTCTCAACCGGCACTGGCAGAGGCCGACCAGCCATGCTCGTCCATTCAGCTGGTGCCTCGGGCTCGGCTGGCTTCCGAGTGTCCGAGTCTTCGGAGACCTCTTCGTTCGTTTCTGGAATAACCAGAAAAGTTTCTATCACTTCCTTTAACTTATCCGACACTCATGACGACATCACCTATGCGTCATGTCCCAACGTGCGATTTCCGCTATAGGGTGGAAAAATGCTGCTTCACGCTACGGCGTATCACCCATAGCATTTGTGGGACTCGGGTTAAAAATCTATCATCTATCGCAAAAAAATTTAACTTTAAAAAATGGACGGAGTTCTCAGGTATCGGTAGATGACAGGTACGTCAATATAATATGAATATAGCCTTTCGGAAGTATGCTATCAGAGGACCACCACCAAAATCGGAAAACGAAGTTCGTATATCTCCATCTCAGTCGCTCCAGTATTATAAGTGCGATAAAGACAGATATCCGAATTATCCGAATTGGTTCTAGTCTGGGGGATTTTAGGCCAAATGAATGGCAAGCGTGCTCAAGGTAAATCACCTATAAAATGGTCTGAAACCGTTCAAAAGTCGGTCGAGTAGGAGGGAGAGGGTACAAGCATGTAACGTGCAGTCCATATGGTTTATTAACCGCACTATTTGAAGACGGACTGGATGGTTTCGATCCTCGAGAGACGACGAGAAAGAAGAAGTCTGGTGGTTGTAGATCTGGTACAGTTGAATATGTCAGGTTGAAAAAACGGAACACTGGTCCGGAAATACACAAGACTGAGCTATGTTGTACAGTTGTAATGGAGTCCTAAGTATACTTCGGGCCACCTTAGATAATTATTTTATTGTTTAAAAAGTATAATGTCTAGATTTTGGATCTGAAGGTCGTGCGTTCAAACCCCAGCTACTAACATATGTAAGGAATATCATTTGACATTTTAACTGTTGGTTTTGGGTAAAGGAATATAAATCGTGAGGAAACCGAATCCCAAGGTACAGTTTTCTCTTTGGGTTGGAAGGTCAAACGGCAGAATTAATTGTCCACGTTGAAAAATTAAAGGAAAAGTACCTGTGACGACATCGGTGACACAGTGCAGCAGACGACACCAGCAAAACGCGCAGGACTCTCCAGCTCGCTCGCACAGGTTGCGAGTGAGCGAGCGCGCTACCACCCACCAGCACATCGACATCGTTTCGCCGTCACATCATTAGTGTCCTATCGCAGCTTTACAGTACGTTTCAAATTTCTTGGTGCAGGTAGGATAGCGGAAAATTTAGTTTGAATAGGTTCTTCTTAAGTTTTTTATTTTTCTTTACTTATATTTTCTAGTTTTTATTTTCGCGTTTACTAATAATAATTAGTGAAAATCATGTAAGATTAAATTAATAGTACCCAAGGGACCGAGCTTTGTTCGGCATCCTTCGTGGTAATACGAGTTTTCACGAACGTGACATCGCCTTTGTACTTCCTCTGTTTGTTTGTTTGTCATTTTGCCGTGTTTTATGAGCAATAAAGCAATACAATACAATGTAATACATCTAGCTAGATCGATTATTCGCCGAATTCGTTAGAGCCCTTTCCATGATCCCCGTAATAAAATAATAGTATTTTACAGTACATATGGGGCTACTTTACCGCACGAGTGCGTTAATCAGCAGATTACGTGCATATGTCGAAACTTTAAAGAGCCATATGTACTGTAAAACGTTGTACGATACACGAGCGAACAGGTAATTCGCCACTCGTGTCGATTTAAAACACTCCCTTCGGTCGTGTTTTAATTTATCACCACTCGTTGCGAGTTTCCTGTTCTCTGCACTTGTATCGTAATGTACTATTACGCAACTGTTACATGATAAGGATTCTTAAAATTCGACAGTCACCGTAACAAAACGAACGTAGTTAATTTTGTTATTAAAGACTCGAGAATTTTAAGACCTAATTATGTAACGTTGAATACAATACTTTTTCTACGACTGCCAAATAATTTGATTTAAATTAAAAATTGATATGGTGGCAGCATACGGGCAATGACGTGTGCCACTATTAAAAATTAAAAAAAAAACAGTTGTATAATAATTAATAATGTATGAAAATCCATTGTGATTCTCCCAACAGTCATATAATGACTTCTCTATGGTATCGACTTGCATTTGTATTAAAAGTTTATGGTTTTAATACTGCTGTCAGTAATTTAAGTGACAGATTATAATGCTGGAGTAGAAACATAAATATACATAGATACGTCATACATGAAGTGCCTGTTTAATAGCTATTTACGATACAAGGCAGGGGCCTTTCAGCTCGAAGTACGAATTTTTCTATGGAAATGTTAGTTTAACTTGTTTGTACCAGATGTCACTGGGTGCTATCTCGATCGCACTTGCATATTGAAGTGACAGAGATGCAGCGGTCGTGCGGTTAGTTCTTACTAAATACACAACGGCGCTACGACCTGTGTGGAGTATTTCACTGGTATCTCTATCTCAGTATATATATTGTAGTTTGTGATACAAGGGTTGTAAAACAAAGAAAGGCCGATATCGCAGATGTTTGAGGCCCGAGCCGCAGACGAGGGTTATAAATATGCGAGAGAGGGCTTTCTGTTTTACGACCCGTGTTTGGTTTACGTCACCACTTGGCCAAAAAGTGGGTTTTTCCGGACGCGCAGCGCATTCATTGCATAAGTACTTTACTTAACCTATTTTGAAGTTAGAACAAGTGAACATAAAAGAAACGCCGTTAAGAATTTTATACATTAGAAGAAGAGATGTCATTATGAATGTAATGAATAGTGAATTTAGACTTTATGCTACGGACCCGTAATATCTATTGAAATTACAATGTCACGCCACAATCCGGTTGACGTCACAATCCAAAGGTTAAATCTATTTGCGGCAGGTTAATGCATTTGACATGTTTTCAGACAGACTCTGCCCAACACACCTAGACAGACCCGCGTTTTGTCAATCAACGTTAATTTTAGCTCCATTTGTTTGTTTGAGTATCAAAAGATCTCTTAACGCACTCAGTAGACAAGTATAGGTCGATTCACAAGAGCTGGCGCGGAAAATGTATGAAACTGTCATTAATTTCATAGACTTTCCGCGCCAGCTCTTATGAATTGACCTATACGTCGACAGGCGGGCCAACAACGCTTAATGATGATGACGGTACTTTCAGCGTTAGGATACAGATAATGTAACGTCATTTGATTATTGAGATTGGTTTAAGAATAAAAGCAGGTGTCTAAATATAAAATAGTTTTTTTACCACGTCGGTTAACAGTCTTACGACCCACCTGGTGGTCAGCCAGAGGTGCCAAATACCAATGCACAATGCCAACCCTTTCCATATTTATACACTCCTTTATTGAAGAACCTCATACTGTAGTCCCTTGGGAAAGCCTCGGCAGCTCATTCCACAACCGGAATGTCCGAGGGAGGAAATTCCTCTGAAACAGTACCGTACGCGACCATTTACGTTCTAAGTCTAAGGTGTGAGCAATTCATCCTGAATGCCCTGCCGACGGTGTGATGGTAGAAAGCGGCCGTAGGCATCATGACGGCCAGTTTTTTGGAGCACAACACATCATACAAGCGATAAAACACGCACGAGGAGGCAAAGTTTCTCCTTAATCTTAACGGTTCAGTATCGCAGGGGCTCCCGCTCAGAAGTGACAGCAATACTCCATATGGGGACGGACTTGTGACTTATATGATAGAGTGTCTGTCCCGGGGTGAAGTACCGCTTCGTTCTATTATGCACACCGAGCTTTTTAGATGCTATCCTTGGCTTTGCCTTCTAAGTGGACGTCACTGGAAATGTTGACACCAAGAATCGTAAAGCTTTCTGAGATGCAAAGGTCTGTCTTGGAACCGTGGGGCCACAGTGAATGGGGTTTTTGTTATTTACAGAACGTAAAACAGACAACTGACGCGCTACCAGGGCCATAATGACGTCCCACGGTTCCGCTGTCCGCTGGCCGTAGCCACCTCAACAGCCGCGCGACGCGTAACGCGACATGTCACACCTATTCGTGAATGCAGCCTTAGATTCGTACAAAGGTACCAGAAGGACAAAAACATTTGTACAGTCGGCCAAGGAAGTGGTGTACCGCTTTTCGACTCTATGTAACTTCAAATATGGCCAACCATTTTCTAGGCCTCGAGAGGATGGAAGAAGATCGACAGCTGAAGAGAGGCTTGGGTCGACCGACCGGACGGCGTCTCGTGGACCGGCCAAAGTATCACTGAAAGGATTTGGTGGACGCGGACCTGCGTGAGCTCGGAGCCGGTGCAAGCTGGCGAGAAATAGCGCAGGACAGAGAAAAACGGCGTCTTGTCTCGGAGACCAAGGCGGCCAAGGCTCATTTAGGATCGTCCTGCCAGCCTATTATAGTTAGTTATTTTCTTGGCTGACTTTATGGCCTATTTTAGCTGACTGTACCCGTTTAGCTTGAGTGCATTTAATGCTATAATGATACACTAAAGCGCGCTAATAATTAGGAACTGCCAGACGTGACATCACTCAATTAACACGCCTGAGTCACAGGCATATAATCAGGAGTTTCGCTCAATACGGTGGCGTCTCTTTTGTTTATACTACGACAGTGGCAAACGAGCATATGGCCTGCTTGACTGTAAGATACCGTAGCCCACGGACGCTTGCGGCTACAAAAAGGTAAAAGAGTTTTCTTAACAGAAGCGTCATTCATTATCAGTAAACGAAATACAAATTACAGATGTGCTGTTCCTGTTGAAAAACGGTTATCTATATGCTTGAGGTAAGTTTAATGAAATGAAAATTGTTGATTTCCTTTGTAAACTATAGGTATCTGGCCCGGTCACGGCCTCAAACGTACGCGACGGCATCGACAGCCGAAAGGTTCCGATCGCACACGACGACAAGCGGACGGGGCCGATCGCAACCGAACGGGGCCGATCGCGTGTCGCAACATGCTTTCGGTGACGTTCACATGTCGCGGAAGACGCCCGCGGTCTAGCTGTTGTGCGCAACTTGCTAATGTAGACTTAAAAACAGCACATATATGATTCAGTATCGTTTAAAGACTATAAAATTCTTTTCGTTCCGATCCGTTGCGGGCCGTTTGGTGGAAATATTACTTTAGGAAAAACTGCGATATCAATCACGCCGAGAAAACAGTAGAATAAAATCTTGACGAACATGATTACTTAGTAATGTCGGAAACATTTCGGAAATTTAAGCGTATTTTAACATTGTTACGTTTATTTCAGTATTACCAATGTTTCAATAGCAGTATTCAGTGTTAGGGAAGTTATGACTATGACATAGTAAAACACATAGACAAATTTAACTGTACCATAGGCTCAATAAAAATGTGTTCTTGAATAACTCTCATTAGAAAATGTATATTTTCTCGTGCCACATTACATCGCTCAGATTGTTTTTCTCGTGCTACATCGCTTAGATATGTGTTTGTAATTAATAATGGAAACTATAGGTCTAGAATTAAGTGAAGAAACTGTAACCATGTTTTGTGTGACCGAATAAATAAATAAAACAAATAAATGTAATGGTTCGCATCACGAGTCGTGGTCAAAAGCTAGCGACAATCAATATAATTCCGCTGGAACTGACACATAGGTACTCGTATAGGAACTGCGATATGTAAAACTGTACCGGCTTATCGCCTTACGGCGTCTACTGAAGCTATTTGTGTCGCAGATATAAAAGAATCTAGGTATCCATGTTCTTGTTTGCAACAATGAAGCAGGTATTGAACTATAAAATGTTTTTTTTTAGATAATAAAGTATTCTCTTCGTGATTAATGTTAACTTGGATATATTGTTATGGACGATTCACACCGACCAGCTGTCGCCGGCTCTGCCGCTGCCGTTTGGAAACAAGTTCTAGCATCTGTATGGAGGGTTCGAATTCCTTTGACTCTGGTAGCGCGCGTACCGGTCGTTGGGTGTGAATCGTCCATTATTCACTGTGTTGTTATTTGTCTTATTACTGTCGGAACATTAGCGGATCAATCGTTCATTGTGCAATAAAAGCTGTCTCGAATCTATACATAAATATAACGTGTATTTGCGTTTTAATTAAAATGGAGTCTTAACTAACATTTTCTTTAATACAAGCAAGCATGCGGCCAGCATGATGGCAAAAAGACATCATAGCCTATTGAAGCTGGACTCCAGTATAATCACAAGCGTTTTGCTGACCGCTTGTATTTCTTTTTATTAACATCTTAACGTCGACTAATAATTAGTATACATAATGCATTACACCAAAATGTACTCAAATACTTCAAAAACAGGTTGGCTTGTACGTGTCCAAGGTCATTGAACTCCCATGCGCCCCCACCTAATTCGTACATTCATAAAGCTCGCTGCGCGCATTGCTACAAGTGAACCAGAATAAGGCTCTCATCCTATTACGCAAAAACCTTATGCGTGTAGGGATCACATTACATTGGTAACTTCCTCACAGACGAGTACAAAGTGATTTGTAAATAGATAAACGCCAGTTTTAATAACGTGTTTGTACAGCGTACACGTGTCGCTAGTTTTTGGCGCGTTGTGTATTATGAGTATTCGGAAACTAATCAGATTAAGGCATGCTGTTGTGGGGGTACGGTCCGGCTCCGTTCCGGAGCAGACACGATCCGGTTCGATCTACTGTCGTGGTTATTCGACTGTACAGTTTGGCGCTTCGATTCCGTGCCGTACACATCCCGTGACGGTTGTATGTAATAAATATTCAGTCGACGGTTCCGACGCGTTAAAGTTACAAAGCAGAAAGTTTTGGTAAGTTTTTGCATGGGAAAAATATAAAAAAATGTGTGGGTAGTTCTTCTGTTATTGTATGTATTCTGTTATTTCTAGCTTATGTTACAAGAAACTATTGGCTATGTGAGGTGTGTGTGACAAGCCCCCAAAGCACGGCCATTTTGAAAAATATCCAATAACTGCATCTACAAAAAAAAGTCTATACTTATGCTTAATTATCAAACGGGCTCACAAAATTTCACGAGAATCCGTTGAGAAATATAATCTGTACAGGAGATCAGCGGGACTTCTGGACATCAGCCGGACATACCAAAGCATTTTTACCCAAGCTGAAACGGAGACGCTTCGCTGGCTCGCAATGGGGCGTATACAGGTTGATGATGATAACAATTATATCTAATCTAACCCCAATTTCCACAAAAGTATAAATCACAACAACAAAATCAGTTCAGTGGCTTTATCGCGACCAAGCAACAGGCGATGATAGAGATTTGTTTTGTAAGCATGCCGGGTGGTATTGTAGTATTTCACGAGTGAAACTCCTAAAGCGAGGCTAAACTAGCTCATTCCCGGATCGTCTCAATATCCATAATTTCATTTGTCAAAATCAAAATCAATCAAATCAAAATCAAATATTTATTCTGCAAATAGGCCACAAGGGCACTTTTACATGTCAAAGCATGAATTTATACAATTTAAAAAACTGACAATCTTACTTAATAATAATGATACAAAAAAAATATACTGATTGACAATTCAATGAAAATAAATTTACAAATATTAAGGACGTATTGAATACGATCTGTGTCCGAATAAACAAAAGGAATATAAAATTAATTTAATATCTCAGAGATGTATATGGTCTCTGAGCGTCCAAATATGATTAATAACAATGATTTCAAAGTGCTTAGAGATGTAAATGATCTCTAAGCGCTAAAATTAAAATAAGTAAACTTAATATTGTTAGAGCTGTATAAGGTCTCTAAGCGTCAATAATAATAAAACTAATCCAGAACAGGATCATGTCTCTCGTCAATCTACATACAATAAAATAACACTAGTATTAAGGTATTTACTATGCCCTTGCAAGCATGAACAGACCGGACTCCACAAACAGCACCCGATCACGAGTATGACGCGTATCTCAGCCATCGCCTCCCTCGACCATCTGTTAGGGAAGGTGGCGACCCGATCAACGACGCCACCGTAAGCAAAGCCCTTTAAGCGAGCATGACATACTCGTATTCAGGCTGCCGGACATTAATAAAATCAAAGATTAAAATTACTCTTCGGCGAGAAACAGCATCATGTTTCATAAAATGCAACGACAGAGATAAGTATTTATACAAGGAAATATGCTAAGTGAAGCATAGGTATATTAAAAGTAACAGGATTTAACTATCACTGGCTTAAAAGCATTTTTGTCATTTAAGAAATCGTTGACAGTATAATAGGCCTGGCTTAACAAATAACGTTTAATATGAGACTTAAATTTACTAAGTGGAAAATTAACTATATCGATGGGTATTTTATTATAAAATCGTATACAGTTCCCCACAAACGACGTGCTAACCTTCCGGAGACGACTGGCCTTCACTGCAATCTTGTGTTTACTTCTAGTGTTGTAGTCGTGGATATCACTGTTAAGTTTGAATTCTTGAATATTTTTTCGAACATACATAATGTTTTCAAGAATGTATTGACATGCCACAGTAAGAATATTTGCCTCCTTAAATTTTTCTCTGAGAGATTCTCTGGCCTTAAGTTGGTAGATGGAGCGTACAGCTCGTTTCTGTAGCACGAAAACGGTCTGGATGTCAGCCGCTTTTCCTCACAACAGGATTCCATAGGACATAACACTATGAAAGTAACTGTAATATACCAGCCTGGCCGTCTCAACGTCAGTTAACTGTCTAATACGTCTTACTGCATAGGCCGCAGAACTAAGTTTGCCGGCCAGAGTGGCAATATGCGCATTGTCTTAATATAAGGTGCGTCCAAATTTGATGCCTATTTTTGTTTTTGATTTTTGTTTTCTTTTTTGAACTACCATATCAACCCTAGGACGTCCAGTGCTGGACATAGGCCTCCCCCAATTTCATGGGAGGTAAATGCCATAATCGCCACGCTTGGCATGCGGGTTGGCGATCGCAGTATCTCCACCGCACTCTAGGAATGCTGCTGCCCATTCCGCGGTGGTCTTGGTCGTAGTTTAAGGACATACCCGGGTCCTTTTTTGAACAAAATAATTAAATTAAAATTCTGCCCACACATCATCACCTGTGCATTTAACTGACAAGGTGGTCATTACTTTCTGTCAGGTGAGCTACATTGGATGCTAGTTGAAGTGGTCAGTAAAGTGACAGTCAAGAGGTTTCATACGATAATCAAAGAAGTATTAATCATTGAATACTGATTATCTCATGAATTAGGGTGTTATATCGTGGCACAGTTGTTTTCCTAATTTTCTCCAAAAACTAACACAAACTTTAAATTAGTTTTAAAAGGAAACGTAAAAGTAGTATATTCTTCAAATTAGGCATATTACATGCACCTATTAACGTCAATAAACTACCACCGGTTCGGAAAAATAAACCTCTGCCACGAGAAGAACCGGCGTAAGAAACGGCGAGGTGTCATTTTTTCAAAACAATATAATTGTATAGTTAAATATATATACAGTCTCAGTAGTACAGTAGAAAACCTATTTTCGCGATAGATTAGCCGTGCAGGACACTATCACTGCCAAACATCCCTGTCCATGATGTAATCGTTTACCTTATAATATGCTTTTGAAATAAGTGTTTGTTTTACTACAGATTTCAATTTAGAATTGCTAAGTTCAGTAATGTGTTTTGGAATTTTATAGTAGAATTTGATACAATCTCCCAAGAACGACTTTTTCGCCTTTACTAGTCTATAGAAGATTATTTTGAGTTTCCCAGTGTTTCTGGTGGCTATTGGTTTATCAGCGTTCGTTGGGAAATTGCACAAATTCTTCCTAACATACATTATTATTTCAAATATTTATACTTAAGTGTACTTAGACGAATACAATCAGCTCTGAAAGTATTGGCATCTAATTTGAAAGCGTCTTATATAATCGTAACTACATGCCATAAAAGTGATTTGATACATAAATAAAATAAATTTTGTATAGAACATTGTAAGTTAGGTTAGATTTGTTTTATAATAATCCTGAAAAGTTAAAAAAAATATGAAAAAACTGGCCAAGTGCGTGTCGGACCACGCACAAACAAGGGTTCCGTAGCGACACCTCCTAATGTATATTTAAAACCACTATACAATACATTTTATCAAAAAAGGTCGTATCTTCATAAGAAACTTACGGCACTGACGCTCTTTTGTTTTGGCGAGACAGTTTTTCAGTAATAACTCTAAAACCGTTAAACCTATCTTGTTCAAACCAAAAATTGTTGAAAGGGTTTATTAATGATGTACATTAATAGGTAAATCTTGTTTTTTTTTCGGAATTTTAAACATCATAATTTGGAAATTATAGGGGGGACACACTTTTTACCACTTTGACAGCTAATATCTCACCAACGGTTGACTTAAATGGAAAAGTTATTTAGAAACCTCCATGTCATTTAAAGGCCTATCCATTGATACCCCACACGCCTATGTGCATTGTTTTTTTTTTTAAATATTTATTTCATAACTTCACATCATATTTCTATAGCGGTTCATAACATACACCTTCACACCAAATTTCATAATTGTAGTGGTCATAGTCTCCGAGTAAATCGGCTGTGACATACGGACGGACGGACAGACATGACGAATCTATAAGGGTTCCGTTTTTGGCTACGGAACCCTAAAAACTACTTGTGGCAAAAGATTATGGCAAACGTTACATTTGGCTTAGTTGGTAGTGACACTGGCTACGAAGCCGGAGGTCCCGGGTGCGAATCCCGGGCATTATTTGTGTGGTGAGCACGAAAATTTGTTCCTGATTCTTGAATGTTTTCTATGTATTTAAGTATTTATTTATCTATATAAGTATGTATATCGTCTAGTAACAAGCTTTGCTTAGTTTGGGACTAGGTCGATTTGTGTAAGATTGTCCCCCAATATATAAAATTTACGACAAGTACAACTATGGATTTTATTATTATTTCGACGTCCCTTACAAGACTTTAGATATAAATAAAATAGTTTTATTTATATCTATAAATATTTATAAGTATGTATATCGTCTAGTAACAAGCTTTGCTTAGTTTGGGACTAGGTCGATTTGTGTAAGATTGTCCCCCAATATATTAAATTTACGACAAGTACAACTATGGATTTTATTATTATTTCGACGTCCCTTACAAGACTTTAGATATGAATAAAATAGTTTTATTTATATCTATAAATATTTATAAATATTAAAATAATATTAAAATAAATATCTAATAAAAAATATCTAATATTAAAATTAATATCTATAAATATTAAAATAGTTTTACTCCGTATACCCAAAGGGTAAAAACGGGACCCTATTACTAAGACTTCGCTGTCCGTCCGTCCGTCCGTCTGTCACCAGGCTGTATCTCAAGAACCGTAATAGCTAGACAGTTAAAATTTTCACATATTGTGTATTTCTGTTGCCGCTACAACAACAAATACTAAAAACAAAATAATAATACTAATGAAGGGGGGCTCCCATACAAAAAGGTGATATTTTAGCCCTTTTTCATGGCAAAAAAAAATTACTAAAATCAAAATAATAATAATAATTAAGGGGGGCTTCCATAGAACAGAGTAGTTGTTGGCGTTTTTTTTCTGGTACGGAACCCTTCGTGCGCGAGTACGACTCGCACTTGGCCGGTTTTTATTTGTTCAAAAAGATACCTTCTGTCCTGAAAAGCACGCCGGCTAAGCTAACTATCCAATATTGCTAGAAAAAAAAAACGAAATTAGATTAGATCGTCTTCATTTCACATACACACACACACGCGCGCACACACCCAAACACACACACACACACACACACACACACACACACACACACACACACACACACACACACACACACACACACACACACACACACACACACACGAACACACCGCGCGCGCGTACTTAGACAGGACACACAAACATGCTTCACACAAATACACATCACATATTTGCATTTTCTTTTTGAATTGCCTACCTGCTGTATTGAATAATTTACTTTATAGTTAGAACAAGGGAGCTACTTAATTTATCTATATGGTGTTGAATGTTTATTTATAAATATTGTCACAATATGTTTCAAATCATAATTAACATTTCTCTTAACAAACAGAAACTTTGTCGCGTAGCTAAGAGACAACATGTGTAACTGATAAATCCACGAGTCAAGATACAGGCTCAGCCTAGTTTGGGACTCACTGGATATCCTCTTTTTATATTGAATGTGTCTTGGTGAAATAAATTATTCTTATTCTTATACGAATAAGAATAATTTATTTACGACGACCTGTGTAGCCTAGTTGGTAGTGACTCTGCCTCCGAAGCTAGAGGTCCGAATCCCGGCCAGGGCATTTTTTTGTGCATTTTTCACGGATATTTGTTGTTGGGTCTTGGATGTTTTCTATGTATTTAAGTATGTATTTATCTATATAAGTATGTATATCGTCGTCTAGTACCCATAATACAAGCTTTGCTTAGTTTGGGACTAGGTCGATTTGTGTCAGATTGTCCCCAATTATTTAAAAAAAAAAAAATTTTTTTATTCTTAAGTCGTGATTCTTTCAAAATCAGCGTCGCTAAGCGTGTCCCGTGACTCGCTTCGTGGCACCGAGCTACTTGTAACTATTACCTATTCTGTGACCAAGCTGAGTGAAGAGTCTTCACTGAAGACCCTTTGGCGCACCTATATTAAATAAGCTCTACTTTACAATGATTATTTTTGTCATTTTATATTACGTGCAAGCGAAACTAAATAGTTTCGCTTGTATGTTTTGACTTTTTTTTCTAATAAACTATTTCCTTTATTTCAGTATCGTTATTTCACGTTCATGAAAAAGTGATATACTAGGGATATCCCCGTGTGTAGTCAGACATTACGGCAATTGGAATCGCGGCCCAGTTCCGAATCCTACCTTGGCCTAATAGGTCATGGTTAATTTTTCTTTGCATTTGAATTCTGTATAAAATAATATTACTATGTTACATTTTTGGATATTTCTTTCGTCGTTTACACTATCTTGAAACTTTGTCACTTGTCACTAAACTGTCACTATTGTCACGTTATCTTGCACTTGTTCACTGCAACTCGCGCGCAACTGAATGCAACTAACATGGTGTGATGGACGTAAAGTTTTATTCTATTTTGTGAAGTGTGGAGACAATTTTATAGTGAGGGGACAGTTTTTTGTCGATATTTTAATTACATTATCCAAAAGTATTCCAGTCAGTCCATATCGATAAAAGGCTTGTGAACAAATATTTAGATATAAAATAATAAAAATTAAAAAACATATATAAATCAATGTAGTGGCTTGTGCCCCGTGTCCCGTGTGGTGCCGGGTTACAATAGCACCACCCCCTTTCTTCCCTTGGGTGTCGTAAGAGTCGACTATGGGAACCAGGTTGAAGTGTTGTGGGTGATGGGCTAGCAACTTGCCACTGGAATATCACATTATCTCCATCTATAAACCTACAATTGCTAAAAGTGGCACTGAAATTAATTCTCGTATGCTCTGCCTACCCCTTTTGGGAATGAAGGCGCGAGTTTATGTATCATTGATTATTCTTCAATTAACCTAAAAATTATGAAGATATAGCTCGTTAAAGATCCGCGTGACGTCACGCCGAGTTTCACTTTATAACACAGCGTCACGGCACGAGCTCTCACTCCTGAATTTGATGCGCTTTATCTTTGTCATTTTATGTTTAATTGACAAAAGAAAAGAAACGTGCCCAATATTTTTTTTTAATCTAACTGACGGACTAATTATAATTTAAAAAGATACCCAGGACACTACCCATAGGCACAGTCGGCCTCATAAGTAGCTGGACACTTTGGGACTTTGTCGCTTTCACTCGTTAGACATTTAGTATGACAGTTCAATCATGACATTAAAGCGACAAGGTACAAAGGTGTTCAGCCCCTTGTGAGGCCGACCGTACTCATAAGATGTATAGTCAATCTACAACTTATGAACCTGAATGTGCAATCGAGGACTTTGAATACTAGTCACTTTGAACCCTCATCACCATCATCATGTCAGCCGAAAGACGTCCACTGCTGGACATAGGCCTCCCCCAAAGACTTCCACAATGACCGGTCCTGCGCCACCCGCATCCAGCGGACACCCGCGACCAGGTCATCAGTCCACCGTAGTCCCATAGTCCACTTTGAACCCTATTGGTCTTGAAATAGAGTCCAGAAAGTGTCATCCAGTTTTGTACTGTACAAATAATAGATTCGAAAAGTTAGATCGCTTTCCTGGCTGTACAAAGTCACATCAGCGTCAAATTTCCATAAAAACGTGTTTCCGTCAATTGTAGTTTTTTTTTTAAAATTTAACTAATTACCTCGAACTTGTAAAAACGTTGTAATTTAGCAATAATTAATCTATTTTGTATCGTAAAATTGTCATACGATATAAATAATACCAGAACTTACCTAAATGAAAAGCGAACATAATGCCATATGAGATTAAGTTCGATGAGTTATATATTTTGTGCAATATAGAGTAATTGAATAAATGAATTAAGCAAAAATAAAGTAGTTTACACCAGATATTAGAGTAAACAATAATAACTACGTAAGCATTGTTAATCATTATGTGGCATCGATACCGGCGTGCGCGCAGCCCTACAGCACATGTTGCGCACATGATCCGACTTTTTATCCCAACACGACACTATGAGAAAGTGGAAGTGTTTCGTAATTATACTACAATACAATAATAGCATGCACGGGGCTACATGCTGAAATTAATTGACATCTTAAAATTGGATTACAATCATATTGATTTCGCACCGGCTGCGGATAATAACGCAAAATGTCTTAGAGGGCTCAGAGCGTGACATGATCAAATAATGTACAAATGTACATCATTTATACAGGATTCTCGATGAATTGCAAAAAAAATCCTAAAAATTTCCTGTAATATTTAAATCAATATTAATGATCAATGATCAATACTTAACATATTAGTATTATATAGCCGATTGTGGTGAAGCCAATTTGGTCGCGTTCAACACCACCAAAACTGAGGCATGTATTCACTGCGAAACGGAGTCCTCTCACTTTGACTCCTACTTTCCAGAATGTATCCCTACCACTGACTGACCACCTTGAGCTCCTTGGTTTAAGTTTCAACTCCAACTTAAATTTTGGCTCCACTATCGAATCCAAGGCAAAAACTGCAGCTAAAAAACTTGGTGTCCTGTATAAGGTGAGGCGGTATTTCACACGGAAACAGCTTCTTTCCTTGTACCAAGCTCAAGTTCGATCGTGCATGGAGTACTGCTCCCACCTTTGGGACGGTTCCGCTAAGTATCAGTTAGCGGCCTTGGGTTCGGTAGAGCGCCGTGCTCGTAGGCTTTTCGAGGACGATCCGGCGGTTGAATCTAAGTTACAGAGCTTGGAACACCGCCGTCGAGTCGCTTGTTTGTCTGTGTTCTATCGGATACATTTTGGAGAGTGTGCACAGGAATTACATGACTTAGTTCCGCCTTCCCCGTTCCATCACCGGACGTCCAGACGTGGTGAGCGGTTGCATCCTTACGTTGTCGGTCTATCATTTATTCGCACGAAGCGATTTGCTTCTTCTTTTCTAATGCGAACAGCTTAGGACTGGAATTTGCTGCCGCCGTCAGTATTTCCTGATACATACAATCTGGGTGGTCAAGACAAGAGTGAATAGGCTATTACTGAACAAGCGAGCAACATCTTAGGCCTTGTCATCGCTTTCCATCAGGTACTAAGGCCAATAGCAGGTCAGTCTATCATAAAAAAAAAATATTATTATTTCGTATTTCCCTAGAAGGTAACGGGCCGGCCCGGACACGGAACGGTCTACTGTGAATCATCCTTTACTCGTATTTTTTAATTTTCATTGACCGAGCGAGCGCAGCGTCTCCTTTTCAGCTTTCGACAAAAAATCTTTCGTATGTCTGTCGGGCTTTTCTCCTCTACAGGTCGCATTTCTCAACCGATGCTCGTTAAATTTTGTGAGCAGGTTCGATAATTATAGTTTTTTTTTTTGCGAGGTCTACAGCTCGCAGAGCCACTACTATTTACAACTATTCCAAATTTCAAATCGATAGCGTGTTGAAGTCTGTTTTGTCTGCCAATATTTTATTATTATGCGTACACCGAAATGACACGTCATACTTTTCAAATTAAACAAAAAATTACCGTTCACAAACTCTATAGTCAGCTGTCTTAGACAACAGCATTTAAATTACCTACTAATCGCAAAATTGTTGCAAAATGGACCCAAATATCGAAGATGACACAGAAACCTCAGCCAATCGCAAAAATATTTAGTCTAAAATAGAAACTTAGTGTCAGGCTAATTATAGAGGTAGATACAGACAGCGTCTCGGCTTTAGAGTTTATTCTGGACGCCATTTTAGATATGAGACGAGCACTTTATTAAGTACAATATCAGGTTAAATAAAAACAATATAGTACATGTCACACAAGATTATTTATTTTTCGTAGATATCAAAATCAACGTCTAGGGAGCGTTCGTGGCCCAGCGGCGCCCGCGTACCGCGTGCGGTATGCGAGGTTAAGCAATGTCGGGCGAGGTCAGTCCTTGGATGGGTGACCGCTTTGAGTGGTTACTAACTGAGCGCTCCCGTGCTTTGGAAGGCACGTTAAGCCGTTGATCCCGGTTGCTGTCTATGATAGCAGTCGTTAACCCAAGTTAGAGGCCTCGGGGCGGCTTGAGAACCTCTAACAGTCAAGTTGCCCACTCACTTGACAAGCCTAATCCCAATATGGTCTAGTTTCCACCGCGGGTTGGAAGGTCAGATGGCAGTCGCTTCCGTAAAAACTAGTGCCTACGCCAATTCTTGGGATTAGGTAGCGGACCCCAGGCATCCTTCAGGATGCAACTGTACAGGGAAATAACTCTAGGAAGAGGATGATGATGATGATGATGATCAAAATCAACGTCAAGGAGCTGAGGGCGGAGCGGAGAGACAATAAATCATTTATTATTATTATTATTAGATAGAGCAGGCAAATAAATATCGATCGAACGCCCCTATATGTTCAGCGACTTTAAGTAGTTTCGGAGATATTTATTATTTCATTAATCGGATTTTTTGGATTTTTCCTAATGTCCATGTTACAGAAAATCCTTAATTTCAAGTACTTATTATTTCATAAGTTTTATTAGTGGTATCTTACACCTTTAGATTCGTTACGAACTAATGAAGTTTTTAAGCCCAATTACTTGTTTTATTTTTAAAACTACTTTTTAGATTTATTTCAGAGTAGGATAAATTTGTACAAGAATAACATAACTTAAAACATAAAATGACAAATTACTAAAAAAACTAAAACAAAACCTAACATTAAAATTAAACTAAACTATTTCTAAAAAGGACCCCCGTGGCATCGTACCATAGACGCTGGCTGCATTTCCTCGCTGTATGGCTATACTTCAGCGCTGTGCGAGGTCTCTGCCAGCTCTTTGCTCCCCAGTGGTGTCGACGAGCCTTTTGCTGAGCTCTTTAAAAACTTCTCGAGCGCTTGGACCCCACGGCCCGTGGGTCTCGACACCGAAAGCCATGAAATGGTATTGAGTGCCGAGACTCCGGTATTTTGTGGCCTTTTCTGTTTCGGCCGCCTCCGCTGCCCCGCCAGCCCTGGACGAAGTTCGTGGTAGATGGGACGGTGCTAGCGTACCAACGCATGTGGCATCCCACGCCAGCACTCATCCCATCTTCTCTTTTTCAGGTATCATATAAAGTTTGTTTTGCCATAGTAAAGAACCCCGTGTTTATTTTTCACCGTAGTAGTACGGAGAAACAAAGTTTACGTGATTACTGAAAAAGTTGTCATAATAATAAAAATAAAACAGGACTACAGTATGGGATTCTTCAAGAAAGGAGTGAATAAATTATTAAAGGGTCGGCAACGCGCATGTGACACCTCTAGGAGTTGCAGGCGTCCATAGGCTGCGGTGACCGCTTACCATCAGGCGGGCCGTACGTTTGTTTGCCACAGACGTGGTATAAAAAAAAGGTTGTCATACCTAAATTCTGTATTAGTTCTTAATGATTCTAAAGGTGTAGATAATGAAAAATACAAAAAATATAAATAAAATTATAAATATCTCCGAAACTAAACGTTATTTCATTTCATTATTTCATTTCAAACTTCTTAAAATGGCTGAACATGCGTGGGGATTAAATCGATACCTTTTTACAGTTTTTACCTGCTCTATCAGCCTTCGGGGGCTTGACGTTGGTTTTGGGACAACCTGTATATAAGGGAAAACTATGCCTTGCTGGGATTAAACCAGTATCCTCACACACAACCAAAATCTTGAAACATGAATAATAATTTGAAATCGCCCGTTTTCTCACTCGACAAATCCCTCATTAGCGCTGAGTCTGGCTAATGAGCGGATTAGTGGCTACCGGCCGAGCTCGTGTAGGTAATAACCTCCGTTTATTTCTATTTATCCGCCTCTAACGACAGGATATATTGTAGTATCTATATTTATTTACATTTTTAAATTATTAACAATTGTTTAAATAATTGACGGCCTGTTTAGTCTACCTATAGTTGGTAGTGACACTGCCTCCGAAGCTAGAGGTCCCGGGTTCGAATCTCGGCCGGGATATTATTCGTGTAATTAGCACGGACATTTGTTCTTGGGTCTTGGATGTTTTCTATGTATTTAAGTATGTATTTATCTATATAAGTATGTATATCGTCGCCTAGTACCCATAGTACAAGCTTTGCTTAGTGTGGGACTAAGTCGATTTGTGTAAGATTGTCCCCCAATATTTATTATTTATTTAATTCAATATAACATACAATAGTACATTACTACAGACGCCGGGACGAAAGGGGTTGCCGGCCGAAGACATATAGACGGCCGAGCGAAGCGAGGTCGGATAGGTCCCAGGCGAGCAACCCCATATTTCCCGCCAAGGTATGTATAGTGCTTTTCTCAAACATGCAATGAAATAAACAACAAAAAAATCAAAGTTTTATTTTTAATACGCATAGTGGCAGAATGTCATGATGCCTGTGCCACAAATTTATGTGGAATGGAAATTAAAAAAGAGGACTTTGCCGGCCTAGGCCTGCAACATTTGTATGAAATTGCATTAACGACCTCTTGGCCTAGCCGCACCTGAAACGTCATACTTCGCAGCCTATTATAAGGAACATAACATCAATATTTCATTGCATGTTTGAGAAAAACAATTAAATAAAATATATAAAAAAAGCAGACAAAATGTTATGTTATTCTAAAACCTAACCTCGGTGGGGCCAACACCCCTGTTCCTTGGATCCTCCACTGTATAAGTATACGGTCTTCTATTAGGTGGTAGTACTTCCCCTGTCAGGTTACTCTAACTTTTTTTAATACTACCACCACCATATCAACCAAAGGACGTCCACTGCTGGACCTAGGCCTCCCCCAATATCATGGGGGGTAAATGCCATAATTGCCACGCTTGGCATGCAGGTTAGCGGTCGCAGTATCTCCACCGCACTCCAGGGATGCTGCTGCCCATCCCCCGGTGGTCTTGGTCGTAGTTTTAGGACGTACCCGGGACGACCACGGTAATCCCACGTTGGTGGCAAACAAGCGTACGGCTCACCTGATGGTAAGCGGTCGCTGAATTCCAGGGGTGTCAGGCACGTGCACGTTGCCGACCCTTTAAAAATATGAGCCAGATGGCATCCCACTGCGACCCGTCTCTAAAACTTGACTCACCTCGCCGCATCCCGAAATTCTCGAACAGATTCATGATGTACTGAAACAGGGAGTCCTCTTTCAGCGCAACGTCGCAGTACTGTCTGTCTCGTTCCACCTGGATAGGCTCCAGGTAATCTTCCACGGGAATCTGGACCTAGAAGATAGGAAGTTATGGTTGATTTTGCGATGTCACGAATAAATTTCGTTTTTTGTTTACTTTTTTACTACGTTATACTAGCTTTTACTATAGCGTGGAACCATACCGAGACTCATCTCTATATTATTGGATTCAAAGACACTATCAATAAATCGTCCGCTACGACTGTAGAAGGAGGTACGAGTAGAAGATCAAAAGTCCTTATTACAAGGGAATAAGAGCTTCTGACCCCTTCATATGCGTAGCTACTTTTGATGTTGACTGTACTCCCTATGTGCCTAGTATTAGTCTGCCTAGTAAAGGATGATTCACATTAGACCGTTCCGTGTCCGGGCCGGCCCGTTTTCTTCTAGACAAATACGCCGGCGGTTGCGTTTGCTGTCATAAAAAACGGGCCGGCCCGGACACGGAACGGTCTACTGTGAATCATCCTTAAGTTGTTTATTACCACTGGTAAAAGAACCCTCGAGGCCTACTTACAGAATAAACAGTTCATTTTGATTTTACACTCATGAAATCGCTGATTATTAACTCTGGCAATACATAAATAATTTATTCTTCTTCTCCCATAAATATGACCAAAAGCCATATTGATAGAAAGTAACAACGAAGACTGAAAACGCCTTTCTACAATCGTTTTTTCTCAGCGGTGTGGACATAGCATTAAGGATGATTCACAGTAGACCGTTCCGTGTCCGGGCCGGCCCGTTTTTTATGACAGCAAACGCAACGGCCGGCGTATTTGTCTAGAAGAAAATGGGCCGGCCCGGACACGGAACGGTCTAATGTGAATCATCCTTTAAGCGTCACGCCGCGACGCGTACGTTCCACAAACCGAACTTTACTAACAAAGTTACGAACTCGGAATGAACTGTGTTATTTACGCCGCAGGTAGACTGGAGCGTTGCCTCTAAGTTTGTCTTACTAAGTTTAAACGATGACATGAGTGGAAAGTAAATTTCTTGTCGCTTTGAATTGAATGAACGTAATGAGAATTGTGGTATACCAAGATTCAAGAGTTGAAGACGTTTTGTGAAATAACAAGTAACAATAGGTTTTAATTGACATTGTGGTCTGGATGTGAGCAACAGATTTCAACAATGCATTCCAACACAATTGTGTTTTATTCGACAAACTTTATACTACATAATCTATGGGCGGGTTGCACCGATTACAAAACGATCAATTTTAAATTTAGCTAATTTAGCTCTTTTTGCGTCGGGGGTTAAAAACATAGCTAACGATGACAAACGGTTCAGCCTACCTTAAGTTTGTATCTGAAGCGGTAGTTAGAATTTAAAAAATGATCTCTGTTCAGGTGTTTCTACCTCCACGATGCAAGTGTATTTCTGATACTTAGAGCGAACTTACCCGGTCAGTTGCTGCACCTTCTATTGGTCGCACAGCATGTACGGAATCGTACATGTTGGCAGCCACTTCCACGTCGCCATTCTCGTACAAATTACCCTCAGACTTCTTCTTCTCTTCATCAACTACTTCCTTATTACCTTCTTTGTTAATAGTTTCCTCCTTGCCATGTTCCATTTCTTCATTCTTTTTAAAGAACGGCAGTTTGAAAGATTGGAATAGTTCCTGTAATTTAACTTTATAAGGCTTTTGTGTTTGATCCTTTTTATCATCATCGGCATTTTCTACGTCATTGTAGCATAAATCCTCATACAGATGGTCTTCCACTATAGATTCACTTAATTCTTCTGGAGTAGTGATTGATTTATATTTATTCTTAGCTTCTGGAATTCTGAAAGTCTTCTGAATATAGTATCTGCTATTCGTTTTGACTGAGTAGTACCCTCTGTCATTATAATTTTCAGTTTTCATAGCTTTTGAAGAAAACATCGGATACTCATATGAGCTCATTCTGAAGAATCTTCTAGGCTTTTTGGGAGTGCCAGAATCCATTGGCAAATAGGAGCTGAAGATTCTATCATTCCTTTTGTCCTGGTTTCTGTATAGGAAACTTTTTGCTGGGACTATTTTCTTTAGAATTTCTTCGACAGTGGTTGATGTTATTTCTTCTTTGGTTCTCCTTACGTTTACTTTTTGGTACTGGTCTTCTAAGGATGTGTATTGTTTTTCCGTCATTATTTTTAATTTATGGGTTTATCTTCAAATATTTATCAGTAACAGTGGCATCCTGAAACAAACGTTTTCTCATTAAAACTATTGGTGGTGGTATCGGGTTAGAATAGCGCCGACCCCTTTCATCCCGTAGGCGTCCTAAAATACGTATCATGGGAATAGAGTTGAAGTATGTTGTGGCCGATGGGCTAGCAACCTATCTCTGCAATATCACATTTTCTCCATCTCTAACCCTTAAATTGGCAACGTTAATCACAGTGTAGACTGGCTTATTAAAAATACTGACTTCGAAATAAACGATAAATGTAAAGAACTAATGACAAAAATTAACAACATTATTTATTCTAAATGTTAGAAAATGTAATTTTCATTGGTAACCCCATCAGAAAATTTACACTTAGAAACTGAAGTTGACGCGGAAACACGTGTTGCCACGTCAGGTAACTCTTTAAGTAGAAAGGGTAATATGGTTTTAAGACCAGTCACCAGACTTATACACTCTGCTGTTCACTTCGATTGGGAGAAAATAAAGATCATCCTCCCAAAAGAACAATAAATTCCACGAGCGAATAAATGTATAATTAATTTCGCGGCAATGGCGTCATGTTTTTTTTTTTATATACTGCTTTGATAATACAAAATATAGAAACCGCGAATAAACGCCTCTGACCTGTCATTGAGCGCTGCAAAGCGTTGCTCGAACGATTGAATCATTTTTTTAATATTGGGAAATAGGGACTAACAAAACTTTAACTTTTTGACAGATTAATTATGTTTCCCGATGTTTATATCAAAATACAAAGATTTTTTTAAATGGTAAAATTAGTGTACTTATTGTGATTCTTCTTCTTCTTCAGCATATTTGCGTCCACTGCTGGACATATGCCTCCTCCATGGATTTCCAATGACTTCTAGACGTAGCAGTTCTGGTTCAGGTTGGCCCTGCCGTTTTTTTGATGTCGTCAGACCATCTGGCTTGCGGCCTTCCCACGCTACGACTTGCCGCTCGAGGTCTCCAGGACAGCACCCGTTGGCTCCATCGGTCATCGTCTCTTCGGCAGATATGACCGGCCCATTGCCATTTTAATTCTGCGACCCTCTTGCCGATATCGGTGACTTTGGTGCGTTGGCACATCAGCCGACGGAGTCTTCGCTCTACTTTCAGCTTTTAACATCAGGTGAAACTATTGCCAACCACTGGGACAGACCACTAACTGTAATAATGGGCTGGTTAAGGCCCAGGGTAGGGCAAGCCATTCTCCATACAAAGGTTGTGCAAGTTTTTTGCGTTAGTTTTGGCACTACAGCATTTAATTTTATTTTTTGTTACGTATTGGTTTGGTACATATTGGATATACGCAGAACTTGATGTTAAAATTCTGCATAATTTCTTGGTCGCAGCGTGATGTTATATAGCCTAAAGCCTTCCTCGATAAATGGACTATCCAAAGCAGCCTACCAGTAGTTCCTGATATTAGCGCGTTCAAACAAACAAACAAACTCTTCAGCTTTATAATATTAGTATAGATTTAAAATATCATGTAAATAATAAATATGTAGACATAACGAAAATAATATTTTTTTAAAGAAACAATAGGGCCAAAGGAAAATATAACTAACCTAACTATAATCATCATCATCATCATCATCAGCCATAGTCCGTCCACTGCTGAACGTAGGCCTCCATCATTTTGCGCCACAATAATCGATTTTGGGCTTTCCCCATCCAACCACTGCCAGCAATCCTCCTAAGGTCATCAGTCCAACGAGTTGGAGGACGTCCCACACTACGCTTGCTCAACCGTGGTCTCCACTCCAGAACTCGTCTGCTCCAACGGTTGTCGGTTCTACGGCAAACGTGACCAGCCCACTGCCACTTCAGCGTGCTAATTCTCCAAGCTACTCGTATGTCAACAACTTTCGTCCTTTGACGTATATGCTCGTTACGTATCCTATCTCTTAAAGAGATACCGAGCATGGCTCTCTCCATAGCACGCTGAGCTACTTTGAACTTGTGGACTAGCCCCCTGGTAAGTGTCCACGTTTCCGCAGCATAGGTCATTACTGGTAGGACGCATTGGTTGAACACTCTAGTTTTAAGGGATTGTGGCACGGATGACGCAAAGATTCGGCGAAGCTTCCCAAATGCTGCCCAGCCCAATTGAATCCTCCTATCGGCTTCTTTCTCGAAGTTGTTTCTGCCAAGCTGGATTATCTGCCCCAGGTAGACATACTCTTGAACAACTTCGAGGGCCGAATCTCCGACAAAAAGAGGCTCTGGGATGATATGTGCATTGAACATAACCTTTGTCTTGTCCAAATTCATCCCAAGCCCCACACAAGAGAGGCATTATTAAGGCTTATCAGCATTTCCGCCAGATCCTGCAAAGATTCTGCCATAATGACTATGTCATCGGCGAAACGGAGGTGGGAGATGTATTCGCCGTTTATATTTATGCCACGTCCTTTCCAATCCAGGGTCTTAAACACATCCTCTAGTGCGTTTGTGAAGAGCTTGGGGGAAATAACATCTCCCTGTCTCACACCCCGACGCAGCTGGATAGGTCTGGTTTCCTGGTCCTGTATTTGGACGGTCATTGTTGCGGCTTCATACAGACATCTCAACACCTCAATGTAACGCCAGTCAACTTGACTACGCTGCAAGGATTCCAGAACCGCCCAGGTCTCGATTGAGTCAAAGGCCTTCTCGTAGTCCACAAATGCTAGGCACGGAGGCTGATTATACTCCTCAGTCTTCTGTATAATCTGCTGTACTGTGTGTATGTGGTCTACAGTGCTGTAGCCTTTCCGAAACCCGGCTTGTTCTGGTGGCTGGAAGTCATCGAATCTTTGGGAGAGACGATTCGTAATAACTCTCGAGAACAACTTGTATATATGGCTCAAGAGCGAAATCGGGCGATAGTTCTTGAGGAGCGACCTGTCTCCTTTTTTATGGAACAGTACGACCACGCTCTTGTTCCATGCCTGCGGTGTTATCCCATCCTGGAGAACAGCATCAAACAGCTTTTGGAGCTCTTCTAGAAACGGTGTCCCACCTGCTCGCAGCAATTCCGTTGTGATACCATCCTCTCCTGCAGCTCTGTTGTTTTTAAGTTGATCGAGATCCATTCTAATCTCGCCAACGTCAATTTCTGGAAGGTCATCTGGAAGGTGAAGGCCCTTTATGAGGATATTTCGAAGGCGCTTAACTCAACCACTCGTACTCATTTCACTGTTGTTATGGAAGATTTTAATGCCAAAGTGGGAGTAAAAGAAACCGACGAATCAAGGATTGGACCCTATGGTTATGGAAGACGAAATCACAGGGGTCAAATGCTGGCTAACTTCCTAGAACACCAGAGGTTATTTTTGATGAACTCGTTCTTCAAAAAGAAGCCTCAAAGGAAATGGACCTGGCGGAGCCCCGACAATTTGACACTGAACAAGATAGATTTCATCATGACGGATAAGCGGCACATATTTAGAGATGTCTCTGTGATCAATAGGTTTAATACCGGTAGCGATCACCGACTTGTACGAGGCACTCTAGATATCGTATATAAGCTGGAAAGAAGACGTCTGCTGAAGTCTACTCTTCGACCAACTCCGTTCCAAACCGCTCTTGGGTCCGAAAACTTCCAAAACGAGCTGAAGAACCGGTTCAGCTCGCTAGAAACCACGACAGCAGTTGATGAGAGAGCCAAAAACATGGCAAACACTCTCCGAGAGGTGGGTCGCAGGTACTTTCCAAGGCAAAAGAATGACAAGAAGTCGAAGCTTGACAGAGGCTTTGGATCACATGGCGAGGAGACGAGAGATGGTGATAACGCAGTCTAATTCCTCGGAATATAAAACTTTAAACTCTCGTACCAAGCAGCTAATCAGACGCGACCTCCGTCGCTCTAATGCTACTACCGTAATGGAAGCAATTGAGCGCAACAAGGGGTCGAAAGTGTTTGATCAGCGGCTTGGGAGAAGTCACCTGACGAAACTCAAGACTGCGGATGGCCGACTCATCACCTCAAAGCCAGAGATTCTTGTAGAAGTGGAGGGATTCTATGGTAACCTCTATTCTTCACATGCCTTTAAACCTGCGCACCCAGAGAGTTGCGATGAAAGAGCCATTCTGACCCGCCACCACACGGATGACCTTCCAGAACCTAACTATAAACTAAAATAAAATAGAACTAAATAATTACAAATAATAAAAAAATAAATGTCTGTGTCATTTAGAATCCTTTCTTTAATGTTATTAAGTACTTCCATGTAATAAGTATGTACGTAATTTGCAAAACTGTATGATTCAATAAGGTGTCACAGGACAGGCTTAGCCTAGTGTGAGCCGCTGATCTTTCATGGCATAATATCTGAATCAACTTACTTTGAAATAGTTATTTATTCAACAAGAGAGCAAAGTAGATTTTTGATGCGAGTGTTAATGTTGAGTCCCGAGGAAGCGAAAGATTCTATAATTGAATGATTCAAAATTCAAAAGCGATTCAAAATTAGAATCTTGAGCGTAGCGAGGGACTGAAAGACACGAGATGCAAATATCTTTGCTCTCGTGTGATACATACAACTTTTCACCTCAGCAGCAAGAGCATTTTTTTAGGGTTCCGTAGTCAACTAGGAACACTTATAGTTTCGCCATGTCTGTCCGTCCGTCTGTCCGTCCGTCCGCGGATAATCTCAGTGACCGTTGGCACTAGAAATCTGAAATTTGGCACTAATATGTATATCAATTACGCCGACAAAGTGGTAAAATAAAAAGTGGAAAAAAATATTTTATTAGGGTACCTCCCCTATACGTAAAGTGGGGAGTGATTTTTTTTTTCATTTTAAGCCTAACGTGTGATATATTGTTAGATAGGTATTTAAAAATAAATAGGGGTTTACTAAAATCATTTTTTGATAATGTTAATATTTTCGGAAATAATCGCTCCAGAAGTAAAAAAAAATGTGTCCCTCTAACTTTTGAACCATAAGTTTTAAAAATATGAAAAAAATCTCAAAAGTAGAACTTTATAAAAACTTTGTAGGAAAATTATTTTGAACTTGATAGGTTGAATAGTTTTTGAAAAAATTACAAAAATAATATAATAATAATTTAACCGTATAAACAGGTGTTTATTGTACCTGTCATTTCTACAAAATCACAATGAAATGACGTGCTTTCAAAGGTTTTGTGTTTCTGTACTTAATATGTCAACTTAATGTGACGGACGGAAAACTACGGAACCCTACACTGAGCGTGGCCCGACACGCTCTTGGCCGGTTTTTTGTATTGTGATGTGCATGACCTACATAGGTAATTATTTTTTAGGTTTCAAGCAGGAAAAGTCGTTTTCATGCTCGCAGTAAAATTGCATTTTGCTCACTGGTTTCTAGCAGCAAAACCGCCATTTCCGAGCCACTGAGGTGAAAATAAATTTCCTAAATATTTTCCCTAGGTACACATAGGTAGGTAAGTTTACATGTACAGTCAAGTGTAAAAATATAGGTGCACACAACCAATCAAAAATACGAGTATGTCCCATAGTACCTTAACGTAAGCGAAATAAGGCCTCGATACATAATTATGAGAGGATGAAATCGATACGTATTATTGCACTTGACCGTATCTACTTTAGCCCCATCTGATAATATGACAAACTTTTCGAGCACGAGAAGTGAAATTTTATATTTGGTTTTTTTTAAAATGATATTTACTAATTCATAAATGCTTGCATACTTAGGTATAACATTTTTAGCACCAACAATCCCTGTTCATCCATGAGTAATGTAATAAAACTTATAAATAAAGGAACTTCTGTAAATATATCGTGTTTACAAGTTTGCTTACTCACATAAGTTAATTCGTTTTCTAACCTTGCATGAGCTTGAAAAGTTAAGTCAACTGAAGTCTGCAAAGGCAGACTTGAGTCAACAATTTTGATAAAACGTCTTTCATGAGCTCGGTCAATAACTGAATTAAAGGTCATCAATAATATCTTACATGACGTGGGGCTGACGTTGCGTAGCGACGCGACACGACAAAATCTATCCTCCTCTTTCTAATTTGCACAGGGCGAGTGAGACAGGACTCGCTGAGTCGCGGGCGACGCGTCAACAAATTGTACAGTACAGTCAACAGCAAAAGTAGATGATAACTTTAGTACCTTGTCACTTTATAAATAAAAATAAATAAATAAATATTGCGGACAATCTTACACAAATCGACCTAGTCCCAAACTAAGCAAAGCTTGTACTATGGGTACTAGACGACGATATACATACTTATATAGATAAATACATACTTAAATACATAGAGAACATTCAAGACCCAAGAACAAAATCCGTGCTAAATGCACAAATAATGCTCTGGCCGGGATTCGAACCCGGGAACTCTATAAGTAGCTTCGGAGGCAGTGTCACTACCAACTAGGCTAAACAGGTGGTCCCTTTCACTACTTTGCCGCATCCCTACTGTCGTAGTATTGTTACGTTAGTGCGACAAAGTACTAAAATAGTCATCTACATTTTCTGTTGACTGTACAACCAGGGACACAGCACCACGTACCTACAACTCGTACTAGACCAAAAGTACAATACAATACAAATACTATTTACTAGCGTTTGCCCGCGACTACATAAATAATTGCAATATGCTTTAATTATAGCTCACTGATACAATCTTCCACCCCCCTTTTCACTCGCTTAAGGAATGATTACATTCATTATACCATGCTCTCGCCCGCGCATGGTTAAGATTTGAATAAAAATTAACATTGTCAAAACGAATGATTACCTATTTCAGAATATCAATCATACAAAATTTAGATAGATGAATTACCAATATTTATTGCAAGGACCGAAGTAATAGCAAATTTTAAGTTAAAGACGGCCTTCAAGATTCTTACTTACTAATTTTACATTATTCCAGGAGATTTTAAAGAAAATATAAGTGTTTTCGAAGAATAAGACGTAGAGTCGGCTACAGAGTATATGACAGTGTGTATTCTTGTATTTAAATGTGTAGTCTACTAATACTTGCTCCCCAAATTTTCAACTCCTTTATACCCCTTCAGAGGGCATAATTTCAAAAACTCTGAAATCAGTTTTCTTATTAGTTAATGCTACATTTACAAACCAAGCTTCTCGTTTAAAAAATAGATGCCTCAAAACAAACTTTCAACCCCTTTTTCACCCTTTCTGAGGGCGAATTTCTTAATACGCTGAAAACCATTTTCTTTTTAATGCTCAGTGTATTACCTTTCTCTTTTGTCTGGCTAATATGTACCTTTAAATTTATGACTAGTGCTACGTCGACATTAAATCAAACTTAGCATATATATGGATAGTTAGTATTAGTTGCAATAACTTCATCTAGCCGCAAGAGTTTCCAAACTTCCCGTTTACTTATCTTATTAACTTTAGTTTGTTTATTTACTTTTCAATAGGCCAGATTGCCGCCGGCAGTGTGTGCGGAAAATTCCACTTCCTAGCCAGGTCAATCACAGACACACGTTTCGCATTCCATTTTATTACATTGTGTTTACTGCGCAGCGCTGGAAACACGTTGAAATTTAATCACACAGTTACTGGCAAGCGGTCATCGTAGCGAATGATGTGAAAATTTCAGGCAACGGCCATCAAATTTGCCGGAAACCTTAGAGTAAGCAGAGTAGACATCAAATAATATTACAACTGCCGAGCGTGATGGACATATACTAATTAGAATGAGAGCGACAGAGAGACATATTATTTATTGGCCACGAACTATTTGGTATGCTTTGAGGCAAACAAACGATTACCCGCCAAATTTAAGGAGGTTGTTTATGGTAGTCGACAGCGACTCCGTCAGTTATTAGAATTATGGAACGCTGTAAAGTGGATCGCAAAACCAAAATTTGTTTTAAATATGCGTTAGCACGGTACTCATTGGAGCTGTCCACAGAAGTTGTAGGCATATATGTTACATGTAGGAGGGCTTAGCGTCCAGGTCTTCCAAATGCCACTGTTCACCTAAGTTCACTTTTCAATGAACAGTAGGGTGCATTTCAATCGACGCTGAGCACTTTCCTTCCAGCAGTCAGTCGGTAAGTCGGTATGCAGGCGGTGAGGTAGCGTTTGAGGACTTTGAGGACATATTTGCGCCGCAGCCGTTATAAACAAGTTCGCATCGCGTGTGATTGTGCCGCTAGAGGTGCTATTGTAGCGTGAGGTCTTGGAAATGTCAAATGTCATTGTTTGTGGGTGGGCTACGCCGGTTTATTTCTAATTAGAATAATGTGGTGAATATTTATTATTTTATTTTTATATATATAAGCGTGGCCATTATGGCATAAACCCCCCGTGAATTTGGCGGAGATCTATGTCTATGGACGTCCTTCTTATGGTGATGGTGGCTGATATGGTGATGGTGAATATTTTGCTATGCCTGAGATTATTATTGCAAATAAAAGTGATTTGAGACAGTTTTACCTTTCGGAAACTTACACACACTTTTTATCCGAACAAAACGGGATTCACGGAGTTTCATGATACAGTGAAAGTGACTGACGAAATATAGACATGGCTCGTGGACTATATGCAACGCAATATAGTTGATTCCTAACAATGTGTTTATTTAGTTTCTAGAACTAACTCGATTAGAAAGCTAGAAGACTTGTAAAGAGTAAAACTCAAGTATTCCTCGTACAATACCGGGAATCGACCGGGAATGACTCCAACAGCGGGTTAAGAAACCAAACTACGGAGAACGAACTTAAATTGAAAGCGGAAGAATAAAAATGCCTACTTAGCATTCAGTTGGCAGCATAAACTCTGTACCAAACGTTCCGCCACATCCAAAACGTACAATCGAACAAATACTTAAAACGAAAACGAACTCTATGACAATCTTTGTATAATTCATTTCAGAATCATCCGAGAAAGGAAGATAGGATGTTTTAATAATAAGGTCGCGTAATATAAAGTGCAGGCAACTTCGCGTTGATTTAACTTTGTTCGGAATGCAAAGAGCCCTGAGTTATGAAGTTAGGCATGAGTTGGATTGAGCATTGTTTTCCTTATTGTGCTTATAAATGGTAAGTGAGGGCGGTACATTTGAATATAGCAAGATTTCAGCGAGCTTTTCAAATATTCTCCGGATCATTTGTTCATTCTAAAGTACCTTCAGAGTGTAACAAAAATGCCGAGGATCCGTTTAAGGCGTTAATTGGTACTGCATTCTGACAACCTGATTTTTATTTTGACTGCCTGTCTCTACGACCGAGGCTCGGAAGTAGCCCGGTCTCAACCCGGCTCGGGCACGGAACGGTCCAATGGAAATCCTTCTTTAGAAGGCTATGTGCTAAACACCGACCTTGCAAGTGACCCGTTTCATGATAGTCAAAGTGTCTATATAACTCACAGGAGTTTTCAACATAAATAATTTTTAAGAAAAAAAAACCGACTTTAATGGGGGAGGCAGGTGAAAGATTATTATACTTAGATGGTGCACTCTTAGATAGATATACAATAAAATAAAATGGCTATAATGTATGTTTATAATGGTAGAAGACTAAGTACCCTCAATTCCTCATGGAATCATGAAAAAACCTTGCTTACTTGACAAACAAAACGAAGAGAACAAATCGCCAAACGTGAACCACGCGTCGTTGAAGAGTTCCGTTCTGATCATCATCAGCAGTTCCACTTCATCAAATGTCACTTTTATGAATGAAAATGCTTGATTAGTTCTTGAAAATACTAAAATCACTATTTGTGTGCCTTTCACATTTGAGGAGTTCCCTCGATTCCTAATGGATCCCATCATCAGAACTGGAGCATGACAAAAATCAATCGTGAAAATAGAACTTGCTTAACAAACACAGCTAGGAGGACAAATCGCCAAACGTGAACTTTTCGTCGTTGAAGAGTTCTGTTCTGATCATCATCAGCAGTTCCACTTCATCCAATGTCACATTTTTGGATGAAAATGCTTGACTTGTTGATAAAAACACAAAAAACACTATATGTTTGCCTTAAAGATTTGAGGAGTTCCCTCAATTCCTTATGGATCCCATCATCAGAACTGCGTTTTCATAAAAACGGGACCAACTTGGATATATATACTTACAATCAAAAAAAGAATTTTCCAAATCGGTTAAGAAATGACGGAGTTATGGAGTAACAAACATTAAAAAAAAAAAAAAAAAAAAAACATACAACCGAATGGATAACCTCCTCCTTTGAAATCTTGAAGTCGGTTAAAAAAGTGCCCGTGACCCGTCAAAAATGACAAACGCATATTGGCATGAGACAAAGTATAGTCCAGGATGATTCACGTCCTCTACTCTAACTAGTGCTGTTATAAGTCCGTCACATAAACACTATTTGTTAGTTACTGTATATTTACTATTTAGTCACAGATAATCACGCGTGTTTTGTTTTATAACGTGTCTGCATTGTAAGGTAGTGTGTGTTGTGTGTGCTACACTCAATGGCATTTCGTGACTAATCCATTATTAGACTAAGGCAGGAATAAGGTATTTTAAACGAGGAGGGAATATAATGTGAGAAATATTTTCCAATAATCAATTACAAGGGGATTAAAATTTGAGCTTTAGAAATAGTCAAAAGACATGTTTTTGTCAGATATTTTTCTAATATTAGCTTTTATTGCCGACTGCACTTTGTTACATAGTCATCCCCTAATCGCTGAGAGGGTTCCAATGAGTCGAAAAATGATGAACATGGATAAGACGAATATCATGTCAAATGCCCATCCCATATAGCACAAACTCCCGTTACAATCGGACACTTTGCACTCGAAGTTGTAGATGATTATACAGGAAGACAGACAGACTATCCAGTTAGGTAGGTCCAACTTCGAGAAAGAGGTTAATCGTCGAATTTGACACGGCTGGACAGCGTTCGGGAAATTAGGTACGGCATCATTTCGGACAGTATTACTCAGTGTCTCAAGACGAGAGTATTTGGCTAACGTGTCTTGTCAGTGATGAGATATGGCACTTAAACGTTATCGCTTACAATAGGCCTCATAGAATGGCTCAAAGTCACCCAAAGAGCAAAGGAGCGGGCTATGCTGTAAGTTTCTCTGCATGATCACATCAGAAATGAGGCCATCCGCAGTAGATCTACTTGTAAAGTCACCGATATAGCCTTCTAAATCGCTAAACTTAAGTGGCACTGGGCGGAGCAATTGCACGTAGAACCGATTGCGCTTGAGGCGGAAAGGTTCTCGAGCAGTGACAACGTACGGGAAGGCACAGTGAGGATAGACCCCCCCACAAGGTGGACTGATGACCTGGTAAAGGTCGCGGTCGGGAGTCCAGGTGACGCAGGACCGCTTACTTTGGCACACTTTAGGGGGGGCTTATGTCCAGCAGTTGACGTCCCTCAGCTGATATAATGTGAAAAAAAATGAAAATTATGCATGAGTAAGGTATTTTTGTTTTTAAGGTAAGGTTAACGTCGAAATGTTTGACGCTTTATTCACATCAATAATCTTAAATAAAGTCATGGATCTCTCAGGTTAATACCGTAGATTTAGGTTTACTTTTAGTTTAATTCGATCCACAGAAAATCAGCGGCGTCGCACCCCATGCTGCGATCCATGCTGATTGGATTCCATTTTTGAGGCAACATCTTGATTCCTTCTTAGATTTAAGCCCTGTGTAGTGAGTGTACTCGTACTTTCTTGTGGTACCACAATAAAATGTATTATATTCCTTAATCACACATCGATCACCTCCATTACTATGGATAAAGATTGAAAGTGCCAAGTATTAGGGCAGTTTCAAGTAGTCGTTTACCTTATCCAATCACATTGCTAAGGTTCCCTAAGGCCGACTTACCACACCAATATGCGTTCCGCCCAGCACTTCACACTTTCTGTAATGTGTACACTTCCACAATATTCCACAGTTTTTAAACTTCTTCAAAGATTCACTTTGACACTAATGAACAAAATACAACAGTCAACCACTGTCCATTAATGTTAAAGACTTATAGTTTCAGGTATTCACTAACAACGCTTTCTGTACGATCTCAACAGAATCCCAGTTACTAAATTCACAAGCGCTAAGAGGCTATAACAGGTGTAGTGAAATATTCTTACAAGCAAGACAAACAATGTCGCAAATATTGTAACATGTAGTTTTTCGCACTTTATTTAAATTCACACCTCGCAAATATGACGATCGGACCTGCGCGGGCGACGCGACAGAATGAGACAATTAGACTTCATTAGTGGCCAGTTATGATTCACAACCTGCTTCGACTGGGTGATCTTGACCTCGATACTCTTAATAACTGTATGGAATCAGGGGTCAGACGCATTGGTTGTCAAGAGGCGAATTGCGGAGGAGTTAGCGACGCTTGCGCGGGGTCGTGGGTTCAAGCTTGCGACGTGAGTAAAATAGGACTATATGGACCGCGCCCTGTTGCCTATGCTGCGGTATCCCCTGCCTGTTGTACAAGGCGACTCAAACGGGTCCCCGGGGTCGCAGACGTTCACAGTTGGGAGCTGCGAATCGTCCATGGAAAGATGGAAGGACTCACAGAAGCTTGACGCTAGGGCGGCACTGGTGCCTCCCGTTCCCCAGAGCCGTCCAAAATGCGTGGAGGAGAAACTATGGGGGTTTTTAGGCGTTGTGGGTCTGATGATAACCTCCTCGCCGTCCCAGATTGGTAAAAGGCAACCAGCTTGTGGCAACCCTGGAGTTGCAAGCGTCTTGGTATAAGCTGCGGTGAGCTTATCATCAGGAGCGGCCGTAATTGTTTGCCACGTGGTCAAGTGCGTGTCGGATCAGGCAGAATGAAGGGTTCCGTACCGACATATACTACTATGTATACATTGAATCAAAAAACGTCGTATCTTCATAGGGAACACACGGCACATATATTTTTGTTTGGTCAAGACAGTTTTTCAGTGATAACTCAAAAATCGTTAGACCTATCTTGTTCAAGCCAAAAATCGTTGAAAGTATTTATTAATATACACAAGCTCAACCTTTTCGTAATTTTAAACTTTGTTGTTTGAAAATTAGAGGAGGGGGGACACTTTTTACCACTTGAACAGCTAATATCTTACCAACGGTTGACTTAAATGGAAAAGTTTTATAGAAACCTTTATATCATTTTTAATCTATCCATATATACCCAACCCCATGCGCTTATATGATATAAAATTTTATCCCTCGGTTACATGTGTGGGATTTATTTTTTCCCAATCTCAAACCACTTTTCTGTAGCAGCTTAGCTCACAGAATACACCTTCCTACCAAATTTCATACGCTTGTTTGCCACCGACGTGGTATAAAAAAACATAATTGTATTGCTTGTAGTCTTCGAGTAATGGCTGTGACATACAGACAGACGGACGGACAGACATGACGAAACTATGAGATTTCCGTTTTCGCCATTTTGACTACGGAACCCTAGAGAGGTCCTCATTTTAACTTGTTCGCAGAGTTAAAGACTAACTTTGTTCAATGTTAAAATAACCATTAAATTATAATCTAGAATTATTTAACTTAAAAAGTGCTGAATACCGACCACAGAGGCTGATAATTTGATCCAAACAAACGGAAGCCGAAAGATATTACAGCGTTCCGCCGCTCGGCAAGAACAAGCAGGCAAATTGGAGTTTTCAAGCACGGACATAGATACTATAAATATTGCAGACTTTTGACTCATTGAGCGTGCGAGCAAAGCATCTGTTTCAACTTAGGCAAATGTTTTTAGTATATCCGGCTTCCTTTCTCTTCTACAGGTCGCATTTGTCAACCGAGTCTCGTAAAATTTTGTTGGCAGGTTCGATCATTACGAGTATATAGATTTTTTTGTTGATTAACTTTTTGAAAATTTTAAAAATTGAACAAATATAATATGACCTGTTGACCTCGCCTACAGCTCACAGATCCACCATAGCGTTAAAAGTTAGCTAAAGTGATATTCGTTGACTTTTAATCGATAAGGCTTAAGACAAACAGATGTGGGCTGGTAATAAATGCTGGTATATCTTCCTTCGATATCCGTTTTGTAACTACCCCGCGAGTCATGTAGATCTGAAATTAGTATTTTCTGTCGAGTCGATATCATATCAGAGGAGGCTTCAGTTACAAAGTCGGTCCACTATATAATTTGTGTATGATGTATTTACTCGTTGAATACTTTAGGACTTTTGTGTCAATATAGCCGATACACAGCCTAATGCGAGGTGGTCAAAAGTACCACCCGTACAAATACAGTAATGATATAAAAATTAAATGTGTAAAATAAAACTCAGCGCAAGTGGACGAAGAAAAATTTTCAATCAATCGCAATGGATTTCCGCCTTTACCCTTATGCGTGAAAGCGGCCAAAGTTGTAGTTAAACTCCTGTTTCACAGCGTTTTCTGCGACCAGCCATTCGTTATGCCGACGTAATCAACTACTTTTGCAATCGGAATTATTTATACGTAATTATAGCGAAGGACGAGTGCTCGGCACACAGGACTGTCCAATGCGGGGGTGGTTTGTTAATTTGTTCCCTGTCGTGGGCCCACTTCGTACAATAGGCACGAAATAGCAGAGGCTAAAGCTGTGTTCACGGATGAGGCGTTCGGCGGCGAGACGCCCTTATTCTTATACAATGACGGTTACGGCCTGCCTGATGGTGAGCAGACACAATACCCTATGGACGCTTGCGACCCCAAGAGAATCCCAAGCACGTTACCGGTGCTTTACTGATTTGATGATTCGTTGCGTTGACAGCTAAGACAGAGCAACAGAGATAAATATATTCAAGACAGATAGAGATTTCAATGTTTCCGTTTTGCCTTAAGGTTGACTTGTAGAGAATAATTTATGTTAAGTCCGCCTTTTGTACCCTAAATTTGTTTTTGCGCAATAAATATGAAATAAATAAATAAATAAGCTCGTCGGTCACTCGGGAGCTCTGACGACATTCACAGGGGTGTTATATACAAACCGACTCGTCCTCACCTCTCACCTCACACCGCACCCGTGTTTATATGGAAACTGTCAAAATTTGACAAATGACATGTGACAGTTTCCATATGAAAACGGGTGAGGTGTGAGGTGACAGGTGACGACGAGTCGGTTTGTGAATTAGAGGGCTGGGACACGATACCACGACGTACTTGGGCTGACTGTACAACTTGTACAAGCAATGCAGGCGTTCTCAGCCAGCCCCAGATCACCTATCTATGCACTCAGCCCATCCCATGCTCCGCTGACAGTCCGCGTCTCGAGGCGCCGAATAGGCACCAATGAACGATTGGAACCAAACGGCCGGAGCCGGCGCGCACGCAACCAGAGTCAAAGGAATTCGAACCCTCCATACAGAAGCTAGACTTCGTATCCAAACGGCAGCGGCAGAGCCGGCGGCAGCCGACCGACTGCCCGTAACCCATTCAAATATGAAATCTAACTTCTGTGCGCGACTCCAGCCGTTCAGATTCCGATTTTTCAGATTCAGATTCATTTATTGCCATAAACTGTGTATAAATAGGTCACATACATAATAAGAGGTCCAACAGTTTGTCCATTCCGGGCGTACAATATTAAAAAAAAAAAAAACAACAAAAACACACATTACATTTGCAAATATATACGATTTAAAACATCTTATCAACTATCCTTATTGGCTATGTGCACGTCTGAAACGTCAAACGTCAAAGGTCCCGAGACAATGTCAAAAAATAGAGATGTCAAATAATGACACATGAATATTTTATTTACTTTAGTAAACGAGAAAGACCCCGTATTGGAAATTTTACTGAAATAAATAAGAGAATAAATAGAAGAAGAGGAAGAAAGACGTTTATTTAGCAATGAAAATAAAAACAAAAGTGAAACTTATACAATATACAGCGATAAATGCTAAAAAGGTCGTCACTCAGCTTGATGTCACCATGTAAACCGAGGTTCACATCGTGACGCTGATTTTCAGTGACGCCAGTGGTCACCGGGGTGGTCTTTAATGCTTAATAACATACTTGGTTAGTAATACATGTTCCAAAAGAAATGAAAAAAAAAATACAACAATACAATAACTTACAATATACAACTACATACAAGTTTTACAAATAAAACAAAAAAAATACAGTTAAAGCTGACAATTACAAAATTACAATTATATTAAAATATAAAAAAATGTGAATAAGTTAACAATTTATGTGGATAACAACAGAACTGTAATCTGAACGTATGTGGGATGTGTGTGCATGTGTATGTGTGTGTGTGTGTGTGTGTGTTTTTGTGTGTGTCATGCCTATCTGTGTACTTATGACTGCTTGTGTTGGTACCTTTGCTTATTCATCAGGAATATCTTTAGACGGCTTTTAAAAGTTGCTTTGGTATTTGAATTTCTTATCGGTGGTGGTAAGTCGTTCCAACACCTCGTGGCAGCAAAGCGGAAGCTGCCACGAAAAGCAGCCGAGTAATGTGGGGGGCAAATTAATCGTGGTGCTTGTCTAATGTGGCGTTGGGAGAATACAAGCTTTTTATGTAAGTAAGCTGGTTTTTTACTTTTAATTACGCCAAACAATAGTGTTGCGAAGTGTAAATTTCGCCGAGCGTCCATATTCATCATGTTGTGACTGTTTAGGAAGGGTGTAATATGGCTTCGACGGGGAACAGGAAAACAAAATCGAGCACATGCATTCTGGATTCTTTGTATTAACCTCCTAGTCCTTGCCAGCAAACATCCACTAAATAAATACATACAAACGAAACGAATCGTAGGAAACTGTTAAGAAACCAATAGAAAACGTGAAAGTAAATTTGACAGTGGTCCCCGGTAAGTACACATTTCTGCCATGGTGTGCGCTACGATCGCCTAGCTTACCCCCACCACCTACTTCGCACATAGCCAATATCTAAAGTATTCACTTAAATTATAGAAACTTTTATCTATTAGCCATTTCCTGAGCATTCTTTTAAATCGGATTCCATCTTACGACTTAATATGTTCCGGCAAATAATTGAATGTTTGAATCCTTGAGACATATGTACTCTTGCCTAAAATGTAACTGGAAGGTCTTACCATGCACACATCATGTTTATATTATTTTTATTCTCGCTTTTTTTGATAAAGATGTCACTTCGCTCGTTTAGTGCGAATCGTCCATAAGGTAGAGATAAGATAGAGTGTCGCAATGTGAATGGCTCTACTACAATACAATACAATACAAATAAATTTATTGAATAACTACACTTCCATATAGAGATGTTAGCCTCCCTAAGGCGTTGTAAAAGGAAACTAGTGAAGGATTTCGTGGCTAAGCTGGATTGTTCCGATAGCTCAGTGGCTAGAGCGATTGGCCGCGTATGCCATATTTTCTTTTTAAGTTGAAAATTTTAGATGTTAGGTTTAGGTTAAAAAATACATTTATTTCATAATTACAAGACATTAACATCACTTCCATGAGAACACGGTTACTACTTATTATAATAAATTTATTTTCTCAAACATGCAATGAAATATTGATGCTATGTTCCTTATAATAGGCTGCGAAGTATGACGTTTCAAGTGCGGCTAGGACAAGAGGTAGTTAGGTTTTTTAAATTGAGCTGCAAAAGGAGGTAGCATGTCGACGTTCCATTCCAACTAAAAAAATTTCTTTGTGATTACTAAGATTTGCTTTATAACAATAAATAAAATTAGAGGTAGTTAATGGAATTTCATACAAATCTTGCAGGCCTAGGCCTCCAAGTAAATTTCCACATAAATTTGTGGCACAGGCATCATGACATTCTGCCACTATGCGTATTAAAAATAAAACTTTGATTTTGTTGTTGTTTATGCCATTGCATGTTTGAGAAAAGCACTATACATACCTCGGCGGGAAATATGGGGTTGCCAGCCTTAGACCTATCCGGTCTATATGTCTTCGGCCGGCAACCCCTTTTGTCCCGGCCTTTGTAGTATTATTTAGTAATTGCAAATATGGACTTGTTCTGGAATAAATTATTTTCATTTCATTTCATTTCATTTCATAACAAGTGTTACAACGAGTTAATAATTTTACTGAATATGTTGCGATGATATTTTAAAAAAAATTGGAGGACACTTACAAAAATCGACTTAGTCCAAAACTAAGCAAAGCTTGTACCATGGGTACTAGACGACGATAAATACATAGTTAAATACAAAGAAAACATACAAGACTCAGGAACAAATATTCGTGCAAATTACACAAATTAAATAATGCCGTGACCGGGATTTGAACCCAGGACGACCGACTTCGTAGACAGGGTCACCACCAACTGAGCCAAAGTGGTCGTCAAATTAATGCAACATAAAGCCGAGACACACCAAATGCGTGCGCAGCACGTGCGCGTGCGTGTGTGCGTGGCGTGCGCGTTGCATCGTATGAAATGTCATAGTACACTGCTTGCAAGTCACGCACACGTGCGCACGCATTCGGTGTGGCTCGGCCTTTAACAGCTACATTTTGTTGCTGGGGTGACTCAGAATGAACAATGCTTTGTTTAAAACACGGCCCAGACACATACATCAGTACTTATTATCGTTTCTCACTGAAACAATTAAAAAGTAGATGGTTACAGCGAAAAACCGTATCCTTCACAATACAAATGTATACTCTAATAGTCGTCATTTCTATTTATTTACTCGTACGCCTTGAACTCTATTTTTAAACCGACTTCAATAGAAGGAAGGAGGTTCTCAGTTCGTCCGCATTTGTTTTTTTATGTATGTCTGTTCCCCGATAACTCTTGACCACGTTGGCGATTTTGATAATTCTTTTTTTTGTTTCAAAGCAGGTACCCCAAGTTGGTCCCATATAAATTTGGTGAAGGTCTGATGATGGGATCTAGAAGGAATCGAGGGAACTCCTCGAATTTGATAGGCACGCATATGGCGATTTCGATATTTTCTGTAGGTAACCAAGCAAGTCGGCTTTTTTTGGTATAAATTATTGTTTGTCGGTTCACAGCTTAGTTTGTTTAATGTCGTATCGCCCAATGGAAGTGCGCTCATGTAATATGTCAATACCAAGCGCGGGAAAAGCATTCATATGTAGAGTCCTTAGATAGCGGACCCCAGGCATTCTTCAGGATGCAACTGTACTGAGATAACGCTAGGATGATGATGATGTTTTTTTTTATATATAGTCAAGTTTTCATTTCCAACACATTTTACCGATAACTTATTTTTAGATTAGGTACAAGACAGCAGCCTGTTCCACGACGCTACGACATAGTTACAATTTTAAAAGTCTGTGTGAACTGGCTACACTGGTCACAGGGCCAGCCGTTATTGGGTCAACCGTATGTCAAACATCTAAGTAATCATCATAATCTTCATATCAGCAGAAAGACATCCACTCCTGGTCCTGCGCTGCCCTCATTCAACGGCTTCCCGCGATCTGGACCAGATCGTCGGTCCACCTTGTTGGAGGCCTGCCCACGCTGCATCCAGAGGCGGCGTTAGGTGTGGGCGACGTGGGCCATTGCCCACGTCCCCGCGGTCCAGTGGGCCTCGCGCCCCGGAGGTTTTGACCGTAAAATCAAAGCGGGCAGCGGGCCTCGCAAAATGTATTTTGCCCTCATAAAATTTTGATCTTGCTCCGCCACTGGCTACGTTTTCTGGTCGTCACTCAAGAACCCTTCTGTCCGGCGATCAGTTATTATTATTTATCATTTTGAACCGTGAGATCTTCGAGAAGACAGTACGGTGTTACGCAGTGTTCAGATCAGTGTAACGAGCAATGTGCCCCGCCTACTGGCATTTGAGTCTTGCGACTCGACGACTGGTTCTACTACGAATCTCCTCATTTCTGATTTCATCTCCTAGGGAAACTCCGAACTAATAATTCCACTAAACATAGATCTAACTGACATAATATTTTTAGTAAGGATACTTATGACATTTTCATTTCAAAATTGAAAACGGCTGAATCGATTTAGATAAAAATATGTCTGAAAGCCATCGCTAGAAAACCTGTTTTCAAAAGTTTCAAATAATAACGCGCATTCACACCTCTGCAGTTTCATAGACACATACACGCTTAGCGGTCAACTTACTAACACCCCTCTTTTTTCGTCGGTGGTTAAAAATTACATTTAATTGACCGAGCGAGCGACGCGTCTCCGTTTCAGCTTTCAACAAAAATTATTTCGTAAGTCTGTCCAGATGTTCTCCTCTACATGCCGCATTTCTCAACCGATTCTCGTGAAATTTTGTGAGCAGGTTCGATAATTATATAGAATGTTTTTGTCGAGTCAGTTTTTGGAAATATTGAAATTAAAAAAAACTTTTTGCGTCATTTTTTGTGGCTCATGAGCCACTGGTTTTAGATCAGCCCTACGCACGTCCGAAAATGTTACGCAGGTAACCCTCAGTTGTCTAGTTTGCGGTTCTCCTGAGATGCTCCTCAAGAGGAGATGAACTGAATTGAAGCCTATGGGAGCCTAAAGTACGTTTCTTGATTCGGTTTCATTTCAAAAATATTCCCAATTTGTAGGGTAATCAGTAATCAGGGCCGCGTCGTGTTAAAGTCAGAATTACATTAGCATAATTCGTCGCTAACTAACGACAACTCCGATTGGCTCCGCCGTAATTGCGACGGTAACAAGGGCTTTGCTTAGTTTGGGACTAGGTCGATTTGTGTAAGATTGTCCCCCAATATTTATTATTATTATTTATTATACGGGTAAATTACTTTAAGCTTACCACTAGCATATGTCGCTCTTATTTCATTGTATATGCTACTTTAACACTAATTGCCCGAGTGTAACGAAGGTATCCTTTTCAACTGTGCAGCTGTGTGCTTTCGAATATCCGGCTGGCTAGTTTCCGGATTTCCCGCTGTTCTTTCAGGTCGCATTTCTCAACCGACTCTCGTGAAATCTTATTTTATTACTTTATAGAACTTTTTTTGGCCTCAGTTTATGATAATTTGTATATTAAAAAAATGATTTTTTTTCGCGTGCTCGCAGCAACTAGTGTAAGAGTTTCTGTTACATACACTGTCTAAAAATTGTATGTTTGTAATTTACTAGTTTATGAGAGCGCTCGTGGCCCAGCGGCACCCGCCTACCGCGTGCGGTATGCGAGGTTAAGCAATGTGGGCGCAGTCAGTTCTTGGATGGGTGACCGCTTTGAGTGGTTACTAACTGAGCGCTCTCGTGCTTTGGAAGGCACGTTAAGCCGTTGATCCCGGCTGCTGTCTCGACAGCAGTCGTTAAGCCAAGTTAGAGGCCTTCGGGCGGCTTGAGAACTTCTAACAGTCAAGTTGCCCACTCACTTGACAAGGGTCGAAGTTGCACCACGTCCGTAAGGAGTATCCACCGTTACCCTACACGTCACCCCTGGGTGGTGCTAAAAGTGCAACGAAAAAACTGGCAACCGTACTTGTCTTCTCGAAGATCTCACGGTTCGTAAATAAATGTCATACGATTAAATAGCTATAGTTTATGCAATGTTACATAATGAGAGGCATTTATCTACATCCATGTATAATGAATGGGACCCGGGTATGTCCTAAAACTACGACCAAGACCACCGGGGAATGGGTAGCAGCATTCCTTGAGTGCGGTGGAGATACTGCGATCGCCAACCCGCATGCCAAGCGTGGCGATTATGGCATTTACCCCCTATCAAATTGGAGGAGGCCTATGTCCAGCAGTGGACGTTCTAGGGCTGATATGGTGGTGGTGGTGGGATGTATAAAATCCGCTTTCATTTGTTTCAATCTACTCTGCATTTGCTGTTGACTATACTTTCGTCAGTAATTTCCTCGCGAACGATAACTTTTAAATATGCTTTAGAGAGCTGTATCATCATCAAGGTGTTCCCTCGCCCTAACAATGCTTAAATGAAACACTCCAAGATACCGACCCTATTCTGACAAACCGACACAGCTGATTAATCTTGAACCTTATTGCAACGGAATTAAGTCTACCAGTTGTCGGTGCAACGCGTTGGTGTTTGTAGGTACTTTATCAAAACGGACTCATTAAGCCCTCCCAGAGGTTAACTGCTCAAATAGGCCTTAAGCCGGGCTTTGCGATATTCAACCTTAACAACATGGGTTTGAGTTGATTGTAGCTTGTCGGTCAGTCGGACCAATGTCCAGCTTAGAAAAGGAGTCAATTGGCGAGGTGAAGTGACGAAATGTGTTTATAGAGTTGTTATTGCGAATCTCACCTGAATTTTTATATACGTATACGTGGGTCGCACTGAAAGTGAGAAACTGGCCACTAAGAAACGGTAAACTAAAAAAAAAACATAACTGTAATGTGAAAATGAAATTGTTTATTCATCTGTCATTTGTTTTTGGCATGTGGCGAATAATTGAAAATCAAATAGTACATTACTACAGAGGCCGGGACGAAAGGGGTTGCCGGCCGAAGACATATAGACGGCCGAGCTGAGGTATGTATAGTGTTTTTCTCAAACATGCAATGAAATAAACAACAAAAAATCAAAGTTTTATTTTTAATACGCATAGTGGCAGAATGTCATGATGCCTGTGCCACAAATTTATGTGGAATGGAAATTAAAAAAGAGGACTTTGCCGGCCTAGGCCTGCAACATTTGTATGAAATTGCATTAACGACGTCTTGTTTAGCCACACCTGAAACGTCATACTTCGCAGCCTATTTTAAGGAACATAACATCAATATTTCATTGCATGTTTGAGAAAATGAATTTTACGCGACAGAATCGTGCAATTATTTTTATAACTTTCGATGTTTAAGTCAACAAGATATACGTATAGGTAAAAAACTTAAACAAGTGCGAGTCGCACTCGCGCACGAAGGGTTCCGTACTATTGTATACAAAAATCCCCCCCCCCCCTCCCCTAGTCACGCTGTTTGCTATCCCTTTAACATGTGTACTGCCACGTTCAGTAACAGCTTTCGTTCATGAGCATTTAGCGGTTCAGGTAGCTTGTACTTAGTGGATAGAATACCATATGAAAAGGCCAGCGACCCCTAAGGAAAAGAGGGAAAACAACAACCTTAAATCACTAACAGAAATCTGTTCCAATATAGCATCTTTACTATGCTCTGACAAATGTGTTAGGTACAGATAATTTCTTCAAGAAACTCTAGGTCCATGGGGTCCCAGCGCGCATAAGTTATTTGCAGAAATTGCGAAGCGTCTGATTGACGTAACTGGTGACCGAAGAGCTGGCGGCTTCCTCGCTCAACGTATCAGTCAGTATTGCGATACAGCGAGGAAATGCCGCCATCATCCTCGGTACAATGCCTCAAGGGCCTGTTTTAGATTTAAGTTAGTTTTAATTTTATTTATATTATTTTGTTTAAGTATTCTTGTATATATATATTTTCGTTGTACATAAATAAATGATATATTCCTTCAAGTATGGACAAATCTGAATTAACTTTCTGATGCCTCCAGCCGATGCAAAATGACAGTTATTTTCCTTAAACTTAAAGGCCCAATGTCTACTACCGTACCGATCATTTTAGACCCAATATCACAAAATCCTATCCTTAACTCTTTTAAATATGGAAGCTTGCCGACTTACAAGGTTGTTTTATTCCCAGTGGTTCCATCGAATGCGGCGATGTATTGATGGAAACGGACAGTATTTTGAAAATTATAAGTAACATAAATAACTTGCTGATGTGCTTTGTTTTTCATACATTCAAAGATGGATCATTATAAGTATAAAAAATGAGAACTTTCTTTTCCTAAAAGAGTGGTCAGGGTATCATTATAGTTCAGAAGCAGTACCGAATTTTAAGTATAATTAACCTTATATGATTTTATTGATATTATTATTGTTCCAAAAAAATCACATAATTAAATTGAAATTGCGATACTAAAGTTTCAGGTATTTTTTTCCCGGAGTCCATTGAACGCTTGCAACTATACTGGTGTTAGATCACAGAATGAGTAAGTAGATACATATTCCCATTACGAACACAAGGAATATCAAAATTCACTTTGTTGATAGATCCTAATGAAACCGGGCGCACATTGTACCGAATTTGCGTACAAATGAACTCGATTTCATAGCTCGCGAGTAGTTAGACAGATAGTTACATAGTAGTTCTAAAGATATAGTTGAGTAGTTAGTTAGATACCTACCTATAGCACAACCGTACAAAGTTACTGTTAAGGCTATCAAATTTTAACCTTCCTTTTGCCATGGTGGTCAGGGCGGAGGGGTTATAAAGTCGCCGAATTAATTTCCCAACAATTTTCTGTAATACCGAATCTTATTAGACTTGTTTATAATTCCCATTTCACGCCTCAACTCATCCTGATGGGGCGTCGGAACAAATTAAAATAAATATTCGTTTACACTTTATTTAATCAAAAATATTACAGTCTAAATATTGAACAGGTACTGAACGTTATCTGCGTGATATCACAATACAGACAAAGAATTACAGATAAGATATCTCAGACTTCGACATAACAAGTACATATCACAATCAGCTTGGCCTGCATAATACGTCGTACATTTTATGCGCCACTTCGTTTCCTCCAAAGCCGATGTAACACGAACTATGGCTAGGATGAACTTTTCCAGGTGTCACAGAGAGCTGGTACCGAGCTCTGCCCACGTATAAAGTCTCTCCTGATGCGGTACGGCCTCCAGGGATCGCCCCAGGCGGTACGTTGCCAGTAGACGCCGGCACCCATCGCAAGGTCTCCGGTTTCGCGCATAACACTTCGATATTCTGCACTGGTATCTCCTTCCCGTCGTAAACTATCGTCGCAGCGCAATGGCGGATGGAAAGCTTTCCTGGGATCAAGTCTCCAGCATGCCAGGCTCTGATAACCCACAATGGACTTCCGTCCCAGCCTTCATGGCCACCGACAACAGCTCGTCCTGTCAACTGACTGGCCATAGTCGCTGTCGTAGGCACCCAATCATGTTCCCCAGAATCCTCAACAACTCTCACTTCATCCACTATCGCGGGCACTGAACTGGTATTTGGGTTTTCGCCGTGGTAGATATAGTTGGTTATGTACGTCGCGTTGTTTGAAGGATCTTGCGGAGGTTGAGCTATAGGCACGGGCACCATCATGGTTCCTGGTACGTAGAAAGGTGGTGGTGGGTACTGTCCGGGAGGGTATCCGCCGTCAGACGGCGGTGGGTACATGTGTGGTGGGTAATGATGGTGATGTGGTGGCCACGGCGGTGGCGGTCCGTAGTACGGCGGCGGTGGAGGACCGCGCGGTGGATAACTCATGGCTGATATTTCGCGAATGCGCCGGATAAGTTTCAACGCAGTTTATATGTTTTGATGTGAGTCAGGCGTAATCTAATCTGATAGTTCGATAGGGTGACTGATTGCGATGGAATCCGCACAATGCCCTTACGATGTTGCGATTGTGTTGTGAAATTGGTGACCAATTACGGACAGCCAAAAAGTCGCGGCAATTGTAATTTTGGAGCTATTAGATATACCTACACGTAGTGACGCAGCTAAGATTATTAATCTTAACTATTTATTTATTTTGCCAGCAATACTACCCCAAGGAAAGGCATAAATAATATGAGTTTAGATTAAAAGAGATAATGTACAAAATATAGTCAGTAGTTTATATTTTACTGAAAGAAGACTTCATTTCATTTTTTTTAATAAAGAGAAGAAAAGAAATTAAACGAAAAGAAATTGTTTATTCGTGACAAAACATTTTTTTTTTATTGTTAATGGGATTACGTTTGACCTTAGTCTAACCTGATGGAAAGTTAAGACAAAGTCTAAAATGGAACACGCTCACCCAGAAGATGCCTATTCACTCTTACCTTACCTTATTAGTTAACACGAAACAGAAATTGGACATACATAATTTGTCACGAAATGGTCACAATTCAGCGTGATGCTAGCAGAGCCAGTGCTGATCTCCCGTTGTGACGGTGACCATTTGGTGAACTGAATTAGAACTGCTTTCACAGATTTTGCCGATTTTAGAAAGTTAGCTACCCAATCCGGGATTCAAAAATGTCTGAAAAAAAACATACTTTTTTTATATTACAAGGGTGTCAACTGCCAAGCAAAGCTTACAGCCTGCCTGATGGAAGCAGACACCGTCGCCTATGGACGGCGGCTACTCCAGAAGAATCACAAGTGCGTTGCCGACCCTTTAGTCCCGTCCAGTTTATATCCTACCTGCGTTTAGCAAAATATTCGAAAACATAATGCTTACGCAATTGGTTTCTCACTTTAATTCTCACAATATTTTGCACGCACAGCAGTTCGGCTTCACGAAGGGTAGGTCAACTACTGATGCAGGTGCAAGTTTATTAAAATTTATTTTGCAGTCTTGGGAAGAGTCGCACGACGCCATCGGAGTGTTCTGTGACCTTTCCAAGGCTTTTGATTGTGTAGATCATGGTACTTTAATTTGTAAACTTAAGTTTTATGGCATCAGAGGGCATGCTTTAGATCTCATGAAGTCATATTTAACACAGAGAAATCAAAAGGTAGCGATAAATAAAGCCATTTCGTCAGAGACAATGGTAGAGATTAATGGAACTATAGGTTTGTTTATATATCACATAAGATTTATTTTCCTCTGTTTGTGGCCGTTTGTTTCCTAAATAAATGTTATAATAGAGGCAGTCTTCTATAAGGTGGAGGTACTTCCCCAATAGGGCTGCTCTTAATATGAGCGAAATGATGTTCCCGTGTGGTGTTATGCCCTACCTCTGTTAAGTCTAACTGACGGACTAATAATACTTGATGTGATTGTGAATGAATTCATTTAGTTGAGAGTGAGGGACCTGAATATGTATCTAAGCGGTTAACACAACGAATCGAATCCTATTTTACTTTTAATTATTATCCCTTTATTCATTTTATCTCTTACATTAGGTTTATACAATATTTCTATAAAAAGTAAAATATAATACAATATTTACAAAACATAAAATCATTATAAAAACCTAACCTAGGGTGCCGCCGGCAGCGAGGCAGGGCCTAAGCTACCGGTGGTTAGGGCGACAGAGAGAGAAACCTCCGGACTATCCGCGCCGTGTGGAGTACCGCCTGCTGTATCTGACCCTTGACCCAGCCATCTAACGAGAGTCTCTTGAGATGTTGGTCGAGACTCTTCGCTATTAGACCGTTCGCGGAGACGACTATCGGGACAATGATCGTTGAATCAACATCCCACATAGCGGTTACCTCGTGTGCCAGGTCTAGGTACTTGCTGGATTTGTCCTTCTCAGCCTTCACGAGGTTCTCGTCATGGGGGATGGTGATGTCAACGAGTATTGCCTGGCGCTTCAATCGATCTGTCAGCACGATATCAGGCTTGTTGGCTACAATAGTCCTGTCCGTGATGACAGATCGATCCCAATAGAGCGTTGCACGACCATTCTCGAGAACTGGCGCAGGTGTGTACTTATAGTATGGAACATCGAAGTCCACAAAACCGTATAAAAGAGCAAGCTGCTGGTGAATAATCTTGACCACCATGCAAGTACTCGCCGTTAGCAAGATGACTACAACCAGAAATAATATGCCTGAGTGACTCTCCGGGACGGCGGCATGCCCGACAGATGTCGACCGTACCATCCTTCAGGATATATTTCTGGTAGTTGTTCGTCATGATAACCTCGTCCGCAATTGCACAGACAAAACCTTCAGTTTCCCCAAAAATATCCCCAAAACGTAGCCAGTTCACCGATTATTATTATTTTATTTTTTCCTTAATGTAAGATAAGCTAAACCATGTAAAGCTGTACCTAATGTACACCACAGTTGTACACCTTTAAATACTTCATCCGACCCGAAAAAGGGGCCAAACTGAAAACCAGCGCCGGACACTAGTCCAGCATATGCTGAGGTTGGTACCCATGGCCAAGATGACACAAATTGTTATTGTTATTTTTCGCTACCATTTTGTTTATTTTAATATTTTGTATATCATGTTTTGGCAATAAATTAGTTTGAAGTTTGAATCCTCAAGTCAATACTGGGCCGGCAACGTATTGTGATTCTTCTGGAGTCCCAAGCTGCCGTGACAAAACACTGCAACTCAAGTTACAGTGTTTTGTGTTAACATCAATAATTGAGCTTTTCGGGTCCATATCTATAATGCATGCTAACAGACCACTCATTTTGTATCAAAACAACGAAAAACCTCAAACCTTACAAAAGATTGTCAAAAAATATTGAACATGTATTTTTCTTTCGTCAATCAAACAAAAATGGCAAAGATAAAGCGCGTCAAAGTTAGGGAGTAGAACTAAGAACAAAATAAAAAATGTAGCACGGCGTGACGTCACGCAGAAAGTTACCAGGTAATATCTTCTCATTTTTTGTATAATTGAAAAAAGAAATAATAAATACCTGTTTAATATTTTTAAGACAAGCCTATTGGTTGTTTCATTGTATCATATTCCCAATTCGTCATAAGCGGTAAATAATTTGAACAAGTTATCAAGGCAGTCTACTCATAGCTTCAATTCCATGAATAATTCTTGATAATCCATCAAGAATATGAGCAGTATTTTAATCCAAGATGTAGTCGGAGTTATTAATTGTAGGAATGAGCCATACGAACACGTCATAAGTTCATAACAGGACAGCTATATTTAGTTTCATGTCTTGTCTTCATTGCGATTAATAAGCACAAACCAATAAGAGATACTTAATAACATCTTAATAAGTACCGGGGAGCGCTCTTTGCTCTGCGTTTTTCGTGTTTTCTGGTGAAATCTAGATTGATTTCCTGCCCCCGCGTATATTCCCTGAATGAGAAGTTACGGTGGCCTAGTGGTTCAAGCATGCAAAAGAGTCATACAAAAGAGTTTTACGAAATTTATGTACGTGTAAATTATGTAACACTATAATAGTACATATTGATGTACTCGTATATATGTACTGTTATGTAACAGAATTGACAAGAGAGACTTCACTCTGTTCTCATTTGATTGTATTATTTATGTTAGACTTTGACGCTCAGAGACGTTATACATCTCTGAGGATATCTTTATTATTTTAAGATTAGATTTGATTATTTTAAGGTTGGGGCTTGCAGACCCTACACATCTCACAGAATATTATGATTAGTGTAGCTACTTTATTAAATACTTTGATTTAACTTTAAGACTTCGAGACCTTATTTTATTTTATTTATTATTCTTTATTTCGGATCAGTTACATCCATATATGTTGTTAGTACAAGTAGCGTTTGACTTAAGATTATGTTAGTATTAAGTATTTATTTCTAAAACTATTATTAAATTAAAAGTATTGCGGTAATTTATTTGAACACTGGACACATGCTGATGTGCATTCGTGTCCAGTGTTCAAAAAAGGATCCGTCCACCCTTCCAGCTACAATAACCAGCAAACTATTGCTGGTGCAGTTTGTAAGACGGCGCATCAGGGATGCTGTTCTTTTGCGCATTATAGCCTGGAACGAGTCTATATTTCCCTCGACAAGCATTCCTGATGCGCTGCAATGCCGTGGCAGTCCCATCAGTGCCCTATATCCATTATGGTACTGGACTCGTAGCGCACTGTATGCTTTTTTGGTGTAGTTGACCCATAGGCTGCATGTATAGAATGACTGGCAGAAGGCCTTGAAAAGAGTCCGTTTGACGCTTTTAGTGCATTTTGCAAACCTACGGGCCAACATATTGCATCTAACAGACAGTGCCCTACGTTCCCGGTCCATGTCCACATCGTCCGTGAGGATATCTGTAACCCAGTGGCCAAGATATTTAACACGTGAGACACGTTCAAGAGGAGTGCCCCGAATTTTGACTAGCGGAATATCTAAATAAGTTTTATTTCCGGACTTAAATACTAGTAACTCGCTCTTTTTCGGGTTATACACAAGGCCATGGCTCTCAGCATACCGCACACATATATCTAGTAGCTTTGTAAGTCCGTTGATTGATGGACTCAGCAGTACCATGTCGTCAGCGTAACTGATATTGTTAAAAAACACCCCATCAACTGAACAGCCGACCCCGGCACTGCTGAGCTCACGTATCAACCCGTCCATGTACAAGTTAAAGAGCCTTGGCGAAGTTAACCCCCCTTGCCGGACACCGCACTCTAACTTGTACACGTCCGATAAACTACCCCCCCACTTTACAAAATTACACTGATTAGCATACCAGTATTTAAGTATGTTAGCTGTTTCTTCTGGCAGCTCGGTGTGTTTTGAAAGCTTTTCCCATAGTTTGCTGTACGATACAAGGTCGAAAGCTTTCGACAAATCCAGGAAACATGCAAATACTGGTGTTTTTCTCGTGGTGGTTATACATCTCTATCAAATCTAGATTGTAATATTCTCTAATATTGTTTTTTTTTCTTTTTTTGCATGTAAGACTATAATTATGTGATTAATTCATTTTTTTATGATACGGATAGATTTTGACTTGTGAAAGTTCCCTCGCGCCCTATTGCAGAATAAATGATTTAATTTTGATTATTTCATGGAATATCGTTTGATATTTCGTTGGCTTTACAATTTAGCCGAGTTAGAGGCCGGCTTGAGAACTTCTAGTCAAATTGCCCTCTCACGTGATAAGCCTAGTCCCAAGAAGGACTAGGTTTCCCCCTTGGGTTGTAATGTCAGATAGCAGTCGCTTCCGTGAAAACTAGTCACTGCGCAGATTCTTGGGATCAGGTAGCGGACCCCAGGCATCCCCGCACCCAAGCCCTTTCTTACTCTCCACTACCTATACACCAAGCACTTGCTCTTCTGAATGGTATACTAGACTGTGACAGCGACCTAGATTTATTCTACACCTCTGAATCTCGTTTTCTCGCTATATCTAACCGGTACTTGGAGTCTATTTCTACTCCAAGCTCTATCAATATGGAATAGATTTACTTTTTAAGACCACTCAGTTCATTGTGTGATATAAATTTTATAATGTTAGCAGTAATACCCTACGCAATGTTCCGTTTGTTATATTTTGACTGCAAAGTGTTAATTTTATGGAATAAATAAATAAAATAAATTTTGTTGGCCTGTTTAGCCTAGTTGGTAGTGTCATTGCCTCCGAAACTAGAGGTCCCGGGTTCGATTCCCGGTAAGGGCATATTTGTTTCTGTGGTGAGCAGAGACATTCGTTCCGGAGACTCGGACGTGTTCTATGTATTTAAGTATATATATCGTCGTCTAGTACCCATAACACAAGCCTTATTGAGCTTACTGTGGGACTAGTTCGATTTGTGTAAAAAATGTCCCCTAATACTTATTTATTTATTTATCCCTTAGGATGCAATTGTACTGGGATACCGCTAGGATGATGTCCGTAGGATGGACCGTTTGTTTTACTGTGAAGGAAAACATCGTTAGGAAACCTACATACGTCTTCGAAGAAATTCAAGGGTGATTATGTGAAGTCCACAACCTACAAAGAACCAGAGTGACGACTATTGCCAGTTCCCTCTCATCCGTGATGAGAGAACACCTGTGTCCAGCAGTGATGATCTGATGATGATGGTGGTGATCAATGTAGGTATGCTAATCCAATCAACTCGTTACAACGATTTGTGAGAACCCATTTACAACCAAACAATTTTTAAATACTATGATAAAGTTTAAACTGCCTACTTCATTAATCTGCTTTTTGTTTTCACTGTACCGACCGTTAAAAAATGTGGTACATGAAAATGAAAAATGAAAGGTCAGGGTACCAATTTGTAAAGGTTGGGATCTCCTAGTAAGTATAATAATACCTGTGACAGGACAGGAGACCCCGCTCTTCCATAACAACTAATTGTTTGCATAACAAAACAAAACATGTAAGTTCTATAGTGCTCAAGCTATATAAACTACAATTTAATTTTAAATTACCTAGATATTAACATATTAAAATAAGTGTGTGTGTGTGTCATACTTAGTAGTCTTTGCATAATATTCTTTGGGTCAAATTAAGAGTGCGCAGTACGTTCGGTTCTCCATACAAACGTATTTACGCCCTCATTTTAAAACGCCATGCTAGAATAACATGAAACTTTGTATGCACAATGGGATCCGGCATATCTAGGTCGGAAATTAGTTTCTGTTGCATGAAATTATAATGGAGAAAAAATACAACGATTATTAAGGTTTTCATACAAGCTGTAAAAAACTCAAAAAGCCGCTGTATTTTTTTCTTTTACAATATCTAGGATCAGAAACTAATTTCCGACCTAGATATGCCGGATCCCATTGTGTATACAAAGTTTGATGTTATTCTAGCATGGCGTTATAAATGAGAGCATAAATACGTTTGTATGGAGAATCGAGCTTACTGCGCCCTCTTAAGTCAAAACAAAATTATTCCTACTGTAAACACTACTGCTAGCGCCATCTTTCGGCGCCGCTGTGCACTACTTTGGTTGTAGGTAACGTCAAATTTGGTTAGAATAATAGTCAGTGTACAAAAAATAGAATACGTCTAAAATATCTATATAATATTAAAGGTTGTGTTGCATGTAAGTAGGTAAATTATGAATTAACAACTGTGAAAATTAAACTTAAATAGGATTTCTTATCGTACCTGTGGTGGTTTACCGTTGAGGACGTTGACGTGTTGACAATGACAGGTTGACAGTGACATTTGGCCAGCTGAGTTGAACGAACTCGGCAAACAATGTAAGTTTCCCTGCTTGTTTTATGTAAAATAATCTGTATTTATAATTGAAACTTTTCCAAAAATACTTTCAAATTGTTCTTTTAGCCTAACTGCATTAGCGTGCCAAAAAATTGCCCAGGAATTAGAGTTAAAACGCGTTTTTATTTGATAGTAAAGTGGTTGTTTTTGTGCAATCATCAATAATTATATTCTGCACGTATATGAGTGGGCGTTGATTCAGTTTTGCTGCTATTCCCCGTTCGACCACTGTCTCGATCGGACCATGTAAGTAACAAGAAACCAGTTTTTATCTTGTACAAATTACATTACTATTCAATTTGTTGTTATCATAGAAAGCCTTATCAGAAGATATCGTGTTTATGATTGTTAAAATCCATTTACGGAACTGCATAGTAACTACTAACTGAGTATTTTCTATGACAGTGTAATATACGAGGAAATAACAAAGGAGTTTATTGATACTTTGTCCTCAATTCATAAGAATCATATTTCTTGAAAAAATGCTTTTCATACTTAAATGGATAAACATTATTTGGTCCTCGAGTTTCCTTTTTACAATTATTTTAATATTTATACTTTTTCCTATTTGCCTATTTTTGTGTTGTTTATTTGTTTACTGGTGTAGATATCAATATCCACCGTTTTCTATCAGATGGAGCCATTAATATTGAATATAAAAATTGTTCAGTAAGTGTTTAAAATGTACCTATTGGAGTGGGGACAGTTGAGTCGTAAGGTATGTCAGTTCAGTCTCAAAAAATTGTAAGCAAAAAATCAAAATGAATAAAATAATTTTATTTGTAGAACATAGGTATATGGCTGGTCAAAAACTTATAATTATTTATCACTATATCTTGCCCTCACGCATACAAATATTTAATGTCAAAATGTAGCATCGAACAGATATTGATAAAAAAAATCTATTTTTTTTTTTTTTAATATACCACGTCGGTGGCAAACAAGCGTACGGCCCGCCTGATGGTAAGCGGTCACCGCAGCCTATGGACGCCTGCAACTCCAGGGGTGTCACATGCGCGTTGCCGACCCTTTAAAAATTTATACACTCTTTTCTTGAAGTATCCCATACTGTAGTTCCTCGGGAAAACCTCGGCAGGGAGCTCATTCCACAACCGGAGCGTTCGAGGGAGGAAGTTTGCCACCGAAGTGGTAAAAAATATATATATATAAAAACATGTGTAGATATGTCAGACAGACTGAAAAAGTATGTTCACTAAGACCGACCTAAGCAGATCTAAACAGGCTGACAAATATAGTCTCAGTAAGATAGTACAATAATACCTACCAAGCCAGGATGAACATATTTCACTTTAAAAGACAGTAATGCTTTGTTTTTATTTATTTACATTAGGTACAGACTGCCCGCTCGCGAATGCCAGATAAAGTAACAATACCTACGTAGTTTATAGTTTATCACGTTTATTGCTCGGTAACAGGACCCATTGTGTTACAACAACCATTGTTAATTAAATGCTGATGATATTTAGCTATTGAATAGCAAAATCGAAAGACGTCCACTGCTGGATATTGGACATCCAGTATTCTTACCATACTGTAAGTAAAGTATTCGAATTCGTTACCACTTATTTTTTTATTTTCTTTATTTAGAAACAAACAGTCTCTTATAGTGATAAATTGTTACAATATAGGAGAAATTTCCTCCCTCGAACGCTCCGATTGTGGAATGAGCTCCCTGCCGAGGTTTTCCCGTCGGACTACAGTATGGGGTTCTTCAAGAAAGGAGTGTATAAATTCTTAAAGGGTTGGCAACGCGCATGTGACACCCCTAGGAGTTGCAGGCGTCCATAGCCTGCGGTGACCGCTTACCATCAGGCGGGCCGTACGCTTGTTTGCCACCGACGTAGTATAAAAAAAATATATATATATAGGGTATTGGACTTATAGACCTACAGTTTCCTTAAATATAGTATAAAACCATATAACTTATACATATAAGTACTAAACTAAACTAGAAATTCTAAATTGCCAAATCGAAGCCACAAAAATACTCGTACATCCTAACAAAAATAAAACAAAGATGAGTAACATTGTAACAACTTACTTACCATCAGGCGGGCCGTACGCTAGTTTGCCACCGACGTGGAATAAAAAAAATTGGCAATATAATACAATAATAAACCAACCAATAGGCTTACCATAGTGTAGATTGTAAGTATACAAACAAAATATCCTTAATAGACAAGTGGGAAAACGCTAAGGGGGATGGTGACATTGCACCATCAGGTTCAGTTTTCAGGAAAAAAAAATTGGAGTAAATTTTTTTTAAATCAAAATCAATTTATTCTGCAAATAGGCCACAAGGGCACTTTTACATGTCAAAGCGTTAATTTATACAATTTAAAAATCTGACAATCTTACTTAATAATAATGATAAAAAAATATACTAATTAAGAATTCAATGAAAATAAAAAATATACTGATTAATAATTTACAAATATTAGGAAGCAGTATGTGTCACACAGTAGCAAAATTATTTCCGTCTTGGGCGTAAACACTTGAATCCCTCGCTACGCTCAAGATTCTAATTTAGAATCCCTCGCTAAGCTCAGGTTTCTATGACAAAATCTTTCGCTTCACTCATGATTCAATATACCGCCTTCGCCTTAAATATATCGACAAAAATATCTCACCATGCATTTATAGTTTCTGTCTCTACAATAGTTGTGCGTATATTTTTGAACTCACCGTCTGCGTCTCTTGCCGACCGTATAGTTATACAAGGGACACAGTCGGAGAGAGATGGGAGTAACAAAGTCGCGTGACTTAGCCGCGGGTGCGGCCTCTGTAGCAGTGCCAACGGCGTGTACATACGGTGGCCGTAGAAACTCGCCGATCCTTCGGGCCCTGGCTCTTCTGAATGCGCTCCTGGCATCAGCACCGGAGTGTGACCTACTAGCGTGGCGATCGGCGACTGTGTCAAGAAAGCTTGAGATTTTGCGAGGCGATGGACAAAAGGCAATCTAGTGTTTTAACTTGTTAATATTAAGTTTAAGTATGTAGTTATAAGTTATAAGTATGCATTCGTTGTAAGACTGTAATACTGTGTAAATAAATAAATATCAGGTGCTCGTACCAACTCTCCGAAAGCCTAAAGCAGCAGTCACGAGAACAGAGTTCTCAAACATTACTCAAGCGATGATTATTTATTTCCAGTTCTACAATGGGCGTCGACCACAAAGTCCACGATGTCACAGTGTCAGTGGTAGGCGAGGTGAACAGCAGCGCTTATGACGCGCTAGTGGTGGTCACCGTTCCCGGTACTCCACCTCCGCAAGCTCTGGAAGACTTCATCGCTGACGCCGTGCACACTGACCGTGCGCTTGAAAAGGTGAGGGCCTCGTCCAGCGACGATGAAGACGGTATATACATGACAGCAACGTAGGTGAACAGCAGCGCTTATGACGCGCTAGTGGTGATCACCGTGCCTGGCTCTCAGCCCCCGCAAGCTCTGGAAGACTTCATCGCTACGCATACTGACCGCGCGCTTGAAAAGGTGAGGGCCTCGTCCAGCGACGATGAAGGCGGTATATACATGACAGCAACGTAGGTGAACAGCAGCGCTTATGACGCGCTAGTGGTGATCACCGTGCCTGGCTCTCAGCCCCCGCAAGCTCTGGAAGACTTCATCGCTACGCATACTGACCGCGCGCTTGAAAAGGTGAGGGCCTCGTCCAGCGACGATGAAGGCGGTATATACATGACAGCAACGTAGGTGAACAGCAGCGCTTATGACGCGCTAGTGGTGATCACCGTGCCTGGCTCTCAGCCCCCGCAAGCTCTGGAAGACTTCATCGCTACGCATACTGACCGCGCGCTTGAAAAGGTGAGGGCCTCGTCCAGCGACGATGAAGGCGGTATATACATGACAGCAACGTAGGTGAACAGCAGCGCTTATGACGCGCTAGTGGTGATCACCGTGCCTGGCTCTCAGCCCCCGCAAGCTCTGGAAGACTTCATCGCTACGCATACTGACCGCGCGCTTGAAAAGGTGAGGGCCTCCTCCAGCGACGATGAAGGCGGTATATACATGACAGCAACGTAGGTGAACAGCAGCGCTTATGACGCGCTAGTGGTGATCACCGTGCCTGGCTCTCAGCCCCCGCAAGCTCTGGAAGACTTCATCGCTACGCATACTGACCGCGCGCTTGAAAAGGTGAGGGCCTCGTCCAGCGACGATGAAGGCGGTATATACATGACAGCAACGTAGGTGAACAGCAGCGCTTATGACGCGCTAGTGGTGATCACCGTGCCTGGCTCTCAGCCCCCGCAAGCTCTGGAAGACTTCATCGCTACGCATACTGACCGCGCGCTTGAAAAGGTGAGGGCCTCGTCCAGCGACGATGAAGGCGGTATATACATGACAGCAACGTAGGTGAACAGCAGCGCTTATGACGCGCTAGTGGTGATCACCGTGCCTGGCTCTCAGCCCCCGCAAGCTCTGGAAGACTTCATCGCTACGCATACTGACCGCGCGCTTGAAAAGGTGAGGGCCTCCTCCAGCGACGATGAAGGCGGTATATACATGACAGCAACGTAGGTGAACAGCAGCGCTTATGACGCGCTAGTGGTGATCACCGTGCCTGGCTCTCAGCCCCCGCAAGCTCTGGAAGACTTCATCGCTACGCATACTGACCGCGCGCTTGAAAAGGTGAGGGCCTCGTCCAGCGACGATGAAGGCGGTATATACATGACAGCAACGTAGGTGAACAGCAGCGCTTATGACGCGCTAGTGGTGATCACCGTGCCTGGCTCTCAGCCCCCGCAAGCTCTGGAAGACTTCATCGCTACGCATACTGACCGCGCGCTTGAAAAGGTGAGGGCCTCGTCCAGCGACGATGAAGGCGGTATATACATGACAGCAACGTAGGTGAACAGCAGCGCTTATGACGCGCTAGTGGTGATCACCGTGCCTGGCTCTCAGCCCCCGCAAGCTCTGGAAGACTTCATCGCTACGCATACTGACCGCGCGCTTGAAAAGGTGAGGGCCTCGTCCAGCGACGATGAAGGCGGTATATACATGACAGCAACGTAGGTGAACAGCAGCGCTTATGACGCGCTAGTGGTGATCACCGTGCCTGGCTCTCAGCCCCCGCAAGCTCTGGAAGACTTCATCGCTACGCATACTGACCGCGCGCTTGAAAAGGTGAGGGCCTCCTCCAGCGACGATGAAGGCGGTATATACATGACAGCAACGTAGGTGAACAGCAGCGCTTATGACGCGCTAGTGGTGATCACCGTGCCTGGCTCTCAGCCCCCGCAAGCTCTGGAAGACTTCATCGCTACGCATACTGACCGCGCGCTTGAAAAGGTGAGGGCCTCGTCCAGCGACGATGAAGGCGGTATATACATGACAGCAACGTAGGTGAACAGCAGCGCTTATGACGCGCTAGTGGTGATCACCGTGCCTGGCTCTCAGCCCCCGCAAGCTCTGGAAGACTTCATCGCTACGCATACTGACCGCGCGCTTGAAAAGGTGAGGGCCTCGTCCAGCGACGATGAAGGCGGTATATACATGACAGCAACGTAGGTGAACAGCAGCGCTTATGACGCGCTAGTGGTGATCACCGTGCCTGGCTCTCAGCCCCCGCAAGCTCTGGAAGACTTCATCGCTACGCATACTGACCGCGCGCTTGAAAAGGTGAGGGCCTCGTCCAGCGACGATGAAGGCGGTATATACATGACAGCAACGTAGGTGAACAGCAGCGCTTATGACGCGCTAGTGGTGATCACCGTGCCTGGCTCTCAGCCCCCGCAAGCTCTGGAAGACTTCATCGCTACGCATACTGACCGCGCGCTTGAAAAGGTGAGGGCCTCGTCCAGCGACGATGAAGGCGGTATATACATGACAGCAACGTAGGTGAACAGCAGCGCTTATGACGCGCTAGTGGTGATCACCGTGCCTGGCTCTCAGCCCCCGCAAGCTCTGGAAGACTTCATCGCTACGCATACTGACCGCGCGCTTGAAAAGGTCAGGGCCTCGTCCAGGGACGATGAAGGCGGTATACACATGACAGCAACGTAGGTGAACAGCAGCGCTTATGACGCGCTAGTGGTGATCACCGTGCCTGGCTCTCAGCCCCCGCAAGCTCTGGAAGACTTCATCGCTACGCATACTGACCGCGCGCTTGAAAAGGTCAGGGCCTCGTCCAGGGACGATGAAGGCGGTATACACATGACAGCAACGTAGGTCATCCTCACTCCTTAGAACCTAAATAGTCGCGTACGGTACTGTTACAGAGGAATTTCCTCCCTCGGACGCTCCGGTTGTGGAATGAGCTCCCTGCCGAGGTTTTCCCTAGGGACTACAGTATGTATGTATGTATGTATGTAAATACTTTATTGTACACAAAACACAGGTAAAAATACAGACAAATTCAGTTATATCGGTACAAAGGCGAACTTATCCCTATAAGGGATCTCTTCCAGTTAACCTTTGAGCAATTGAGTGGAAGACAGGAACCAAAAGATAGACAAACTAACACGTGTACAAATAGGTACGTAATTATTACAACTATTGCCTATATACTACAAACTAATTAATACTATAAATACTAGTACATATACTGACTAATATTTTAAATAATGAATACATATATTATACATAATAAGAATGCTTACTTATATAATATATACATATACATACAGTATCCGATTTAATCACAAGTCATTGGAGAGCCACAACTACAGTATGGGGATCTTCAAGAAAGGAGTGTATAAATTCATAACGGTTCGGCAATGCGTATGTGACACCCCTTAAGTTGCAGGCGTCCATAGGCTGCGGCGACCGCTTACCATCAGGCGGGCCGTACGCCTGTTTGCCACCGACGTGGTAGAAAAAAAGTGAACAGCAGGGCCTAATTACAACGCGATAGTGGTTGTCGCCGCGGGCGGTCCGACGCCCTGCATACTGAGTATACTGATGACCGTGAGAGACGGTGAGGATCTGGTCCAGGGCCTATGAAGGCAGTTTAGAGCCTCAGCTAGCTCGCACGGGTGCACCCGCGTGAGTTAGCATAGGCCCTTACTCACCGCCCACACTGCATTGTGGTGATACTGGTGATGGTGATAAAGCCTAAATGAACGTGCCGATGTCGCTGTTATCCGTGATTCTCTACTCTCTAGTGGACTTCATTGCCAACGCAGTGCCAACTGTCAAGGAGCTTGAAAATACTGGTCAATAAGGCCCCTCGTTGTTAATCAAGCACTTTAATGTTGCCAGTTAAGACTTACGAGTATATAGTTGGAACTTGTAGGATTTGATAGGAAGCTCCAAAAGTGAACGATAATTTTTCAAAACGGATTATGAGTACAAGTCATAACAACAAGGCCACGAAGCGATAATCATCAAAGTGGTTGTAAAAATCTTTTATAGATTATTTTTCATAGATTCAACCTTGCTAGCCAATATAAAACTGAGTAATAAATTGTCAGTTTAAATTGCCATGACTTATCGTGCATTGCATATCGAGACTGACACGCTTATGTTCGTGTTCGACAAATTAGGTTTTGAGTATGTAAATAGCTGTTAGTTCTTAGATAGCGTACAATATATAATAGAAGCCATTACGGTAGAATAAATGAATGTTGTTGAATATCGAGATAAAAGATTGACAATTAGATATTAAATAAACATGTCTACGTTTATTTTACTTTTACTGGAGTTTTGTACAAAACTTGATGTCCTCGCTACTCAACTTTAATCGCTAAGCTCCTGTGTATGTAATACACTTGTGACATTAACATACAATTTGAGTACGACAATATTTTATTTTGCTATCTTTAGATCTCAAGTTTAGGCATAGTCGCGGAATGAAAGTTTCGTCACCTTTCGACTTTAAAATAGAATTTCATGCATGCGTATGCACGATGCCGACGTTTCTTGAAGAACCCCACACTGTAGTCCCTCGGGAAAACCTCCGCAGCTAAGATGATTCCACAACCAGAGCGTCCGAGGGAGGAAATTCCTCTGAAACCGTACCGTACGCGACTATGTAGGATTGAATGTCCTGCCGACGGCGAGCGGTGCGATGGTGGAAAGCGGCCGTGGGCATCACGTCAAACAGTTCTTGGGAGCACAACCCATTACACAAGTGATAGGATAGAACACACACAAGGAGGCAAAGTTTATCGCTTGTGAGTTTTGGATCGTCTACAATTCTCATAGCACGTCTCTGAAGCGAGTCAAAAGACCCAAGCAGGTGTCCAGGTGCTCCCGCAGCGGTGACAGCAATAGTCCATGTGAGGACGGACTTTCACTCATATAATATAAGACTATCAAGGGATGAAGTACGGCTACATTTCATGCATGATTAATTGACAAATTAAAAAAAAATTGGAAATATATACAGGAATACTTAACCAAAAAAACTTGAATAATATAAATAAAATTAAAGCTTACTTCAATCTAAAACAGGCCCTTGAAGCAATGTACCGAGGATGCTGGCGGCAACCTAGAGTTTCGACGCCAAAAATAAAGTCGTACTCACTGTCGAGGTCCTTGTATTATAGGTATAATATAATTATAATTGAATAACCCACAGAAACCAGGACTGTTGCACTGCCCACGTGTGTCCGGCAACCGACTGGTGCTCTCGCCCACTGGACCCCTCACTCCCTACGATGACGTCAGGTAAGAATCCGGACCTCAACACAACTAGCCAGTCGTATAAGTTCTGCTTTACTATTATTACTTAAACGAGCTATCCAACGATACGTCACAGGATAGGATTTGTAAAAAAATAGCATCCCCACTTTACGTGTTTTTTTTCTAAGATTACTAACTATAAGAGTTCCTCGTTTACTACACACATACATATAATTACGCCTGTTTCCCCTCTGGGTAGGCAGAGATCACGAATTTCCATTTGCTACGATCCTGACATACAAATTTCGCTTCATGAACTCTCATAACATTTTTGCGCCGATTTAGGGTACTCTTGACCTGGCTGTTGAGGCTTCTAACCTCCGCACTGACTGAGAAACCTAACTATGACTGGCCGGCTTACTGAGAGCCCATTTGGAACGACAGTTTCTAATTTTAAAGACCTGACCTGACTTGAAAAACAGAGACAACGTAGGAGTTCTCAACCGACAGCCGACCAGCACAGACCGTGCAACACGAGGCACAAGAGACTACATGACAAGACAGACGTTAACAGATAGTTCACTTGCCTTACCTTACAACCACGCCCCCACCACCATATCAGCCAAAGGACGTCCACTGCTGGACATAGGCCTCCCCCAAATTCACATTTTACTTTCATATTCCAAATTTACCTTACAACATATTCTCCAATTAGCCGTTTTTCGCCACCCAGGTCTGTGTACGAGGCGGCCCTGGCCGGGGTGAGCCGCGCGGCGGAGGCGGGCGCCACGAGCCCCGCGGTGGCGCTCCCCGCCAACACCGAGTGGCCGCGCGCTCCGCTCGTCGCCTTGCTCGGAGCCCTAGAAGCTCTGTACGTGGTAAGTTGACGGTCTGCCTACTAATTTTATATATTAGGAAGGTAGTTGCCTGAGGCGGTGAGGGCCACCGCCCACGGCCTCGCGGTCCGGAGGGCCTCGCGCCCCGGAGGTATTGACCCTTGTTAAAAACCGTGCAGGTGCTGAAAATTTTAAAGTGTGCAGAGGGCCTCGCAAAATGTATCTCAGTCCACATAAAATTTAGGTCTTGCTCCGCCACTGCTATGTTATTCACAAAACAAGCCAGAGGTGGGGTGCACGTCCAAGACCGATGACGGCACAGCCCACCCCTAATATATATTGACGCCGGGGCTCATAATAACAATACGTAATCGGGGGTTTAACGCATTGGTCCGCTCGAGTCATCACCAGACGTCCGTCTATTTGACATTGCACCTAATTCACATGCTTCTGACATTGACAGTCTGCGACGGGTGCAAGAAGAGACGAACGACCGAGACATTGGCGTGGTAGGGATTGACTCATCCGCATTGGTATTATTTTATCGATAATATTGTCTAGGTATATCATATCATGTTTTAGGTAGTACATACGTAAGGTCTGCGGCATACTTTAGCTTCACGGTTTGTCGGAGTCAATTTTTACCCGACTTTGACGATAAAGCGTGATCATAAAATCTGCCATTGTGCTATCATGCTAGCTGGATAGGCGGTCTCACGTAACTACATGGACAACAACTGCAACTGCAGAACTCTGCAGTCATCCTATAAGATAGACTAAGATCTATAGCAGTAAAGTAAAAAGTATTGTCTCGGTCTATTTTAAAGCTTGAAGAATGTTGCGCATATTGCTATGTAATTCGGGGTTAACAGCTTGAGATTTTTCAAATTAGTCGCATTTTGCAGCTGGATACTTCTTTGATTGTAAACTTGTATGAAAAAGCAGTTCAAAAATATGTGCGCTTCATGGTTCTTTTATGGCTTCATAGTTTAATATGTATTCCAATCGTTCTGAAGATATGACTTATTCATGGTCGTTTATGATCGTCATTATAAGGCCATTACATATTACACATCTTGCAGTTTGTCATAAAAACCGATAGAGTTGTAGGTTTAGTTAAAATGAGACAGCAATTCATTTCAGCCATTTCAGGCTGTCATGACAAATTGCATCGTTTGTATTGTGCTATGAGTAAGTATACTCAAATGACGCCCTTGATTTCCCATGTTATTTATTTATAAACAATTCCCCAAACTTAAATGAATGAAAATGATCACAGTCAATTCCGACTATACACAAAGAAGGGTTCCGTGCCGACACCTCCTAATCTACATTTAAAAGCACAATACAATATATTGAATCAAAAAAGGTTGTATTTTCATAGGAAATTCTTGGGTAAGACAGGTTTTCAGCTAATAACTCAAAAACCGTTAAATCTATCTTCTGCAGACGCAAAATAGTTGAAAGTATTTATTATTCATCTTGATTTTTTTCATTTTAAACTATTAAAATAGTTTGGAAATTAGAGAAGGGGGGGAGGGTACACTTCTTACGACTTTGACAGCTAATATCTCACCAAACAACGGTTGACATAAATGGATTTTTTTAGTATCCTCTGTAATTTTTGAAGGCCTATCTATACGTAAAGCATAACAAACACGCATATGTGTATTGAAAATAAAAAATTGTAACCCTCCTGTTAAATGTATGGGGTGCCCACCCCGACAAGTTTAATATTTTTTTCGTAGTTTCACATCACATTTCTATAGCGGTTTATAGACTACACCTTCCTACCAAATTTCATACTAAATTATAGTGCTCATAATATAGTCTCTGAGTAAATCGACTGTGACATACAGACGGACGGACAGACATGACGGATCTATAAGGGTTCCGTTTTCTCCATTTTGTCTACGGAACCCTAAAAATCAGACGTGTATATGTTATTAAATTTTCTGCAATGGATACGGAATGATTCGTGCCTACGCCAATTCTTGGGATTAGGTAGCGGACCCCGGGCATCCTTCAGGATGCCACTGTACTGGGAATAACGCTAGGAGGATGATGGATACGGAATGATTAGAACTGAAAATTAAGACCTTTTTTTTAACTTGAGTAATATTTTTAGTAATATTTTACTCTTACATAATTCACGGTTGGATCTCCGATACAATCTGCTGCTTTTTCTGACTCGACTTGCTACTTACTAAACCTCTTTACAAGAAAATCAACTCACCGATTGTCAATTTTGACAGCAAATGCCTAAACCGGTACCATAGATGTAGAAAATACTAAAAAAAAGGAGAGACTACTGTAGTATCGGGCCCACGGAAATTTATTTTCTATTTTGATCCAAATTTACGTATATAACTTGACAGATATATTACAAATAAAATTGAATTATGTATTAAATCACAATATTATTTTAGGGTTAGTGACCACGAGCAATGTAGATTACGTGTTTAAGGTAAAATATCACTCGACAAGTTTTACGTAAGTGTACCCTTTTTTTTTTCCCCGGGGGGAAAATCCTTAATGGATACCACCGCACCACGGGGACAGTGCGATGGTTATGTCGGACTTGCACCGACTAAAAACCCCCCGATCGTCCTCCTCAACTCATTTCGGGCGGCTCTGGGATCTCCTTCGGAACGCACCAGTGCCGCCCTAGAGTCTGTGGGTCCAACCATCTGCTTTTATAGGCGATCACAGCCCCCAACTGTGACCGTCTTCGACCCCAAGGACCCCCTTTTAGTCGCCTTCTACGACAGGCAGAGGATACCGTAGCCGTATTCTATACCCGGGCTACAGGGCGCAACGGCGACTTATTATCGTCGCCGCCTCCTCCTCCGAGCAGGGTCATTACGCTCCCGTTCACGCTCTGCAGTCTCCTTGTGGACCATGACAGTCTCACAAAAGGTGACAGCTGCATCCCATGCGGAGCTTCTGCTCAACATTGCCGCTATAAGAGCGGGTGGGGAGAGATCTTGCCCCACTTTTTGTATTAGGATCTGCCGCTCAGTCCGCCACGCTGGGCATTCCTCGAGCGTGTGCTGCGCAGAGTCCAGGTCAGAACAGCAGTGGTGACATCGTGCTGTCTGCTCTTTGCCTATTCTGTGCAGGTACTCACCGAAGCAGCCATGTCCGGTGAGTACCTGCGTCAGCCTGTAGGTCACTCGACCCTTCCGCTTCAGCCACTGGTCAAAGTGCGGCAGGATCGCGGCGACTACCCGCTGCCGTGTGCTACGGGGTTCCTCCAGTCGCTCACGCCAGCATGTGATGGCTTGCCTGTGGGCCCTCTCTCGCAATGCCTTAATTTCTATTTCTGCAGCGCTTTCATCCTCTACGTGCAAGGCATTGTAGATTTTTGCATCCATTTCTGCCAGGATGTCTAGCGGCGGAAACCGTGCTAGGAGGGCCGCCGCCTCGTAGGATATCGTACGGTATCCGCGGGCGACCCTGATGGCTATCCGGCGCTGAACTGTGAGTACCTTCGCTCTGCTGCGTCGGTTGCGCGTCAGCCGCTCTGACCACACGGGTGCCCCGTATAGTGCGATAGACCGCACCACACCTGCGTATAGTCGGCGTACTCCCTCCTCCGGCCCTCCGAGATTTGGCAGCAGTCTGTGCAATGCACCCGCCGTTCTTTGAATCCGGGGAACGAGCCGGTTGAAATGCTCGTCAAAGGTCCATCGGCTATCTAATGTTAGGCCCAAGTATTTCATAAACTGACCGACCCGGACTTCTACCTCTCCAACCCGCACGGAATTAGCTGGACGCTCCCGACCTCGCCGCAGTCCATGTATCCAAAGCGCCTCGGTCTTATGTGGCGCAATTGTAAGACCGATGCTGCGGATCTTGTTTACCAGGACTGTAACGCCTAGCTCTGCCAGTCTTGTGGTCCTAATAAAATCTTCCCCTTCGGCAAGAACTAGAGTGTCGTCCGCATAGCAGACTACACTGACGCCATTGGGAAGCACTGCTCGCAGAACTGAATCGTATGCGAGATTCCTCAGGAGAGGGCCCAAAACCGACCCCTGTGGTACCCCGCACTCGACTTCTCTCTGCATATCGGCACCATATCGGCCGGGGTAGCGGATGCTCCTGTCGGATAAGTACGCCCCGATCACAGTCCTCAAGTAAGAAGGCAGTCGATGGTACACCAAAGCCCTTCGAATTGCACTCCAAAGAAGGGAATTGAAAGCGTTGACGATGTCAAGGCTAATCGCCAATACCACTCTTCCTTGAGAAATTGCATGCTCCGACAATTCTCGAAAGCGAAGGATCGCGTCCACTGTTGATCGACCTCGACGAAAGCCAAATTGACTATCCGACAGGTTCGGACCATCGCTACTTAGATGCCGATTGATACGCAGGGAGACAATACGCTCAAAAAGCTTTCCAACCTCGTCCAGCAGGCATATTGGCCGATACGCAGAGGGTGAGTCTGCAGGCCTTTCTTGTTTTCGTAGGAGAACCAGCCTTGCCTCCTTCCAGATTGCGGGGAAGCAGCTATAGCGGAGGCAGGTGCTATATAGGCTCATCAGCCTGTGGCCAAGTACTTCCATGGCAATTTCCCAAGCTCGGCCGGGAATGCCGTCAGGTCCTGGTGTAGTGTTTCGAGCTGCAAGGCGCTTCACAGCCCATTTCATTTCAGCCTCTCTTACCGACATCTCGTCAGACCATGCCTCCATTTGAGGTTGGGCGATAACATCTGCCGCATTGTCAACCGGATCCCGTGGAAACAAAGTGTCCACTACTCGTCTCGTCAAGCTTGGATCTAGTGTCTCCGTCAGTGGGGGTGTCCATGGCCGCAACTTTCCCAGGACTATTTTGTATGGGCGTCCCCACGGGTCTCGGTTCAGATCCTGCAACAGCTCATCCCAGGAACGAGATTTGGCGTCAGCGATTGCCTTTTGCAATGTCATAGTCGCCTCCCGGTAAACACCGTAGGTCTCCGCTTTCTCCTCCGGTGTAGCCCGTCTGCGCCTTCTAGTCCTCGTATACTGGCGTCGCGCTGTAAGGCAAATCAGCCGCAGCTGGGCGATATGTTCCGACCACCAATAAACAGGTTGCCTCGATGGTTTCTTCACTCGGGGCATGGCGGCATCGCAGACAGCAGTCATAGTAGAGCGAAACCAGACTGCTGCGCGTTCTGGTGAGGACCATTCTTCATTTTCCAATTGTGCCCCCCAGTCAGCCACGTGGGCTGCGGCCACCAGTTTGTCTCGATCAACTGAATTTTACTGATAGTCAAATCAGCAACTTATTACGAAGCGTCTAAAACGCTCGCTTAGTATTGTTTATAAGGAAATATACCTAATGACGTCACAATTTTCTATGGTCAAACTGCGCCCTAATTTGAAATATTATTAAAATTTTATATGGATAGCTCCTGTGAGTTTCAGACATATTAAAATATGATGAAACGGGCCATTCACGTCGTTAAGGTCACCCACGCTCGACATGTTTCAGACCGGTTCGCAGACCTTAATCATGAGATTCATGAGTACTTATCGCAGCGGCAACTGCCGCAACTGCTGCTAAAAGAACTCTTTTAGCACCTATTTTACCCTTTTAATGCTAAATGAAACGCCGCCGCGATAAGTACTCATGATTAGGGACTGCAAACCGGTCTGAAACATGTCGAGCGATAGTTGAATATGTGAATGACCCGATGACCTCGGTGACAGAATTAGTGATCAAAAATGTAAACACATAACTCTCAAAACAGAAATGGCTTTCAAGATCCATGCAGGTTTCCTCTCGATGTTTTTCTTCACCCGATGGTAAATATGAAATTAAACTCCGTACATAAGTTCCAAAAAAATAATTAATACGAGGCAGATTTCGAACCCACGACCGCCAATTGACAGCAGTGGGGCTAGTATGATCGCTTATATGTCGGACATATAGCATTCGTCCCTCTCGCACTTACATACTTGACAGTACAGGACGAATGCTATATGTCCGACATATAAGCGATCATACTAGCCCCACAGCAGCATTGATAACTTCAACCACTAGCACTATATCTGTGAATAATTAAAAAACAGTCTTGTGACTTTAGACATAAAGTTTAATTTTAACTGTGAAGGTTTTAAAAGCTAGCGGTCTAGTATAGTTCTATAGAATATCTTTGATGAGAATACCTTCTCGGCTTACACAGCGCTCGGTTGCATAGCAACCACAAAAGTACAATATAACGAAATCACAAGCGATGAAAAGGCCGGTTATGTTTGTGTAATGTTATATAATTCTAATTCTAATTTTGTACATGATATTATGGTAATCATATACAGCCACAAGTGCACAGCATACGCACCAACAAACACGACCTGCAAAGGAAGATACGAAGCATAGGTCCAGGTACTGTTATGGCTGTTATGCTGCAGCTGTCATGATGGAGTAACGGCTTCCGATCACCGAGAAACCGAGAACTGAATGAAAAGTTAAAACAACTGGCAGCATAATAAGATGTCGTATATGACTGATCGAGAACGCATAACGCAAAATAACAAATATAAAAGTTATCGTTATGCTGCAGTCATACTTGTTCATTATATTTAAGAGATATTGGTCACCTGTACCATAATTAAAGAGGTTACATAATTACTTGTATTTTATTTACATTTATTCTCTTACTTATAAGCTAAAGGAGATCTAGTACCCAGGGCCCACACAAAGGCCACAAGTGTTGGAGCCATCACGATCAGGGGATGATATATGTGTATATAAGTGCGTATGTCTAAAATTGTTTATATAACAATTATATAATGGGAACAAAAAGAACAAGAAATAACATACTAGCCTGTTTTTATTCAAAAAATCTAAAAGCGAGACAAATATTCAGCCCTTCTGAATAATTACTACTTTGTACCGCTTGCGTTCGAGACGACAGGGTGCTGGGAGTCTTGAGGCTTTAGCCTTCATAAATGGAGGGCGACGAAACTAGGAGAGGGTTCGATGCTCTGATTCTTGTCTGGTGCAAAGGTTGTCCATCGCCATCCAACTGATCCAGCGTGGTAAAGCAGCAATTGTGATGGGTACCGTTTCGCCCAGTACAACTCGGGGGAGAGCTTGTTTGACTAGGCTCTCTTTTTTGTGTTGGTGTTTTTATAATATATGAATGAAAAATATAATAAAATATTCTTAATTTTGTTCTAAAATATAATACCAATAATAACATTCATTTGTAACAAATGCTATGCTATGAAGAAAGAGTAAATAATGAATAAGCATTGAAAGAGTCCTTATACTGTCATTAACTTCTGGTTCTTCATTTAACTAATTTACTAAGCCGGAATATATTTATGGGCGACCTGTACTATAATTAAAGAGTACCTGTACTATACATAATTACTTATAATAACTTGCATTTTATTTATTTATTTATTTATTTATTAAAGGAGTTTCAACAGCTTTTTAAACATGTTGACATTTTAAATAGAAATATGGAGCCAATAACAGAAACTCACCAATAGAAACAAGATATGAACTAAGGTTACACACTATGTTACAGTATCTTAAAATTAAAAATCAAAGGCTATAAGAGAACACAACAAGAGATGTCCATCGCTCACCGGACGCTCAGAAGATACACAGATACCACTTGTATTACATACATACATTCTCTTACTTACTCATAAGCTACAGGAGATCTAGTACCCAGGGCCCACATAAGGGCCACAGGTGATGTTGGAGCCATCACGGTCAGGGAATGATATAATAATATGTGTATATAAGTGCGTATGTCTAAAATTGTTTATATAACAATTATACATATAACGGGAACAATAGTTACTAACATACAAGCCTGTTTTTATTCAAAAATTTAAAAGCGAGACAAATATATAGGGTGCTGGGAGCCTGACGCTTTAGCCTTCATAAATGAAGGAAGGCAACGAAACTAGGAGAGGGTTTGATGCTCTGATTCTTGTCTGGTGCAAAGGTTGTCCATCGCCATCCAACTGATCCAAAGTGGTAACGCAGCAAGTGTGATGGGTACCTTTTCGCCCAGTACAACACAGGGGTTTTCTTGTTTGACTAGGCTCTCTTTTTGTGTTGGTGTTTTTATAATGTATTAATAAAAAATAAAATAAAATATTCTTAATTTTATTCTAAAATATAATATCTACAACAAATGCTATCCTATGAAGAAAGAGTAAATAATGAATAAGCATTGAAAGGGTCCTTATACTGTCATTAACTTCTGGTTCTTCATTTTACTAATTTACTAAGCCGGAATATATTTATCATTATGAATGGTTGAAATATTTTTCCTTGTACTGCTTACAGCTGTATTTGTTTCATTTTGCAGCTTACATTGCATGATCACCAAGTAGAATTTCTCCATAATCCTGCAATAAAAAAACACTTAACATGCTTTCGGCAACTAGTACTTGGTACTTAAATCATCGGCAAACCTCTCCCAGCTAACATGAAATAAATATTTAGGTAGGTGGACATTAGATTCATCAAAGTGTTAGGCACATTTTCTTTCCAATTTACATGTTAATTTTCATAAACACTCGGCAAAACAAATTTACATAATAGGTTACCTGTCCGTCACATCACTGGAAGACATCTATTCTATGTGGAGAACCAAAGGCATGGTTAAATAATGATCCCCATCAAAAGGAAATTAATTTTTCAGGCTGAAATACTGATTTCTTGTTACATTATAGATGTCTATTTTAAACATCTTAGCACATGAAATATATTACTGACACCAAATGTCAATTGCCTTAGCAACTACGCCCGCGACGGCTACCCACCATAGCAACTACACCTACATTGCTAGAGGTGTAAGGTGGGGACAACGTTTTTGACATTAACGTGTCGTGGCGTGCGTCCCCACCTTTTCAAAAATACTTTGCGAATACGTGTAACTGTCAAACCATCTCACCTCTAGTGATGTTCTAGTTATCGACGTACTAATCGATGGATTTATGCATTAAAACTATCCTGATTCAAGTAATATAAACCGCTTATTGATAAAAAAAAACACTACGAATGAAAGAGAAAATTATTTTTACAAAATTTGTGTATGAAATATCAAGTGCAAAGCCTACATTTTATCAAATTAAGACCATGTTACGTATATAGGAGTTAGACTGTACTGGCTGACATATGACAGATGGAGCGAGCGTTTAAGGTGGGGCGAGCGTTGAGGTGATAACTAGAGGTGGAGACGTACGTCTTTACGCCACAAGCCAATACTTTTACAAGAATACCACTCCTGGTATTTACAGACATCATACAATTCATGATAGAGTTAATTGACACGTATTCAGTAGGTTATAGACTAGAAACATCGTAAGTTAGAGCATAATTGCACATGTGCACTAGTGTCGAGTCGACCGACACAGATCAGGGCTCACTACTGGATTAAATCCTACTGCTAAGTGTTAAATAATAAATAACTTATATTTTGCTGAATCTTTCGAACGCCATTTACAAATTCGGCTAAGCCAAATACGTGCGACGCTACTTGTGTCTGCAATGAGTGAGAAAAAATCGGGATGGGTGGGACGCACCGTACCAATCGGTCTGTGTACTAAACGGCTCTCTACTTAACAATAAACAGCTATTCCCTACATTTCACCTTAGTTTCCGACTGCTTTCAAGAGTCTTCGCGTACCCCAGGGGGGTCGCGACACACAAATTAAAAAACACTGCATTACACTCAGAGTAAGGATCTTTATAGAGACCCTATACGAGTTCCACTAAAGGGGACAGAAAAGCTCTCACGCAGCTAAATCGAGAACTTGTCTAACAACCCCTTTAATTTGAGAGGGTGATTGTTTATTTGCCTCTAACTATTTGACATGACGTGGACATGACATTGAGACAAATAAAGAAAAGCGAAACTATAACAAGGATAACAAGTAATATATGCCTCTCTGTTGCTCTTATTCAATTTAGTGTATGACCATCTCGCTTGGTAGCGGTATTATTATTTGACTTCTTCTCTGGGGTACTCGGAGGCATTACACCAGGGTACACCGGGTAAGGACACTCCATACAAAAGGTACATCCGCGACTCACGCACACATACACGCGGCGATGTGTGCGCGGCCGCTTGTGCTACGCGCTAAATGATTGACGTGTCAGCCGGTCTCCCCCGTTCTCAGTCGGGGCCGCCTCGCTGTCGCGGCAACACGTTTAACGTAAAGTTAGGCCGGCAAGTACTTCGCGCGAATCACGCGACAAATTAAGTCAAATTACGACCGTCATTGTTATGTTTATGGATGTTTCAATTTATAAATATTGCGTAATATTAGGTATGAATTACATAGGAACAGATCAAGTAAGAGCACGTTGTACCTTGAATACCTAAAACACTTAGTACTTATTTTAAAATAGAAATTAATGATAATAATATTTTTCATAATGAAAAATATATAATAATGAAGTTTGTAATGTAGTACTCGTAGTTCATTATTTTATGTCGTAATCATTTAAATACTCTTTTATGGAATAATATGCTTTCTTAACTAGAAAATTAAACAACTCTTTCTTGAATAGAATATATGTACTTAGATCATGAATGTTTGGGAAGTGGAGGAATTGGAGGCCTATTGTTGTCACTCGCGTGTCCGTCTGTCACACATTTTGCTCCGAAGATTTTTTAAATTCCCATTGACAAATCAACTTGAAATTTAGTGATTTGTTTATCATTACGTTTATTTTAACAGATAATACCAATACATTAACAAATCAGTTTTTTTTGTTGTACGGAACACTCGGTGCGCGAGACCGACTCGCACTTAGCCGGTTATTTCATTATTTACTTAGACACGCATTTTTATCTATCTATTCAAACGAATAATATAGGAATGATGCTAATCACATGTCAAAACAAAGAAAGACGTTTTTGTACAACCCTGCGTCCGAACAACTACTTATTACCGATGACGTCACAACTGCTCCTAACGGCCGCACTGTCCCTACCCGTATACCCTGATTACACTATGTACATATACTTAATTCGCAGCCGATCCAGATCCGCGAGACGTTCCCGTCGCAAGCGCACTCTATAAAGGCTCTTGGAGTATACGGCGAGGGCGTGGCCAACTTGCCCGCCATATTGAAGGACGCGTGCGCACTGGAGATCGCCAGGTCAGTATAAACTCCTGTACAGTCAGCAAAAAATAAGATTAATCAAATTATCTTTAATAATAGCCCCCATGTGATGCCGGGTTAGAATAGCAATAACCCCCCTTCTTCCCTTGGGTGTCGTAAGAGTCGACTATGGGAACCAGGTTAAAGTGTGCTGCGGGCGATGGGCTAGCAATCTACAATTGCTAAATGTGGCATGGAAATTAATTTTCGTGTGCTCTGTCTTTGGGAATAAGGGCGTGAGTAGGGGAGTATGTATGTGTATTTTTAATAATTAATAATATTTAGAGGCTATTGAACAAAGTCTTAGGCTAGCTCTCGGACGTTCAGATGTCGATTTTAATCAAAATCAGAACGTAAATAAAGAAAATTAACATAAATAAATAAATAAAAAAAAAAAAAATAATAATAAAAAAAAAAAAAAAAAGCCTTTTATTTCTTGTCCTGTAAGTTTTTACATGGTCAGTTCTATGAGCTAGATTACTTATTCAAATCAATGTTTATAAATTTTTGTAATATATCCATGTCTACTTTTTATTTATCTATCATTAGTAGTTTAAACTGGTAATAGAATACTAGTTTATTATTAACTATAACAATAACATAATTTGATTGTTGCGGACAAGAACACCTCATCAGGTGAAGGCCTCCTCCAAGGACTTCCACTTTTCTCTGTCAGTAGCTTTCTCTTGCCAGTGAGTACCGGCTATCTTTTTTATGTCGTCGGACCAACGACTCTTTGGTCTCCCTCTTCGTCTTTTCCCTGTAGGCCCTTTCCAAGCAGTAACTTGAGCAGTCCAGCGAGAGTCGGGCAGCCTGGCGACATGTCCGGCCCATCGCCATTTGAGCGATTTAGCATGTTTTAGGGCGTCTATAATCTTTGTAATAGATCTTATGTGTATATGGGGTATTTTTTGCATCTTTTTAATATTTGTTATACTTCTTTCCATTGCTCTCTGGCATGTGGTTAGCTTTGATTTTATCTTGTTGGTGAACAGCCAAGTTTGGCTAGCATAAGTTAGCGAAGGCAGGATACATGTGTCCATAACTTGTTTCTTGAGCTTCATATTCATTTTGCTTTTCAGGATTTCCTTTAGGTTCCAGAACTTAACCCAGGCCATTTTTACTCGTCTGTCCACTTCTTGTTCGTTATTTTGGCTGTTGAATGAGATTTGCTTACCTAGGTAGATATAGCTATCTACAAACTCTAGCGGCGTGTTGTCAACTGTTATAATGTTTTGGGTGCTATTGGTCATCAATTTTGTTTTTCCGAAATTCATTCTTAAGCCGACTTTGATACTAGCTTCATGTAAGCTTTTTATCATTTGTTCTAGCTGCGCGCTTTCTTCTGACATTAATATGATGTCGTCAGCGAACCTTAAGTGGCTTAAGAATTTTCCATTTATTTTGACTCCCATGTTTTTCCAGTCAATACTGCCTATGACTGATTCTAGGACGGCTAAGAATAATTTGGGTGACAAGGGATCCCCTTGCCTGTCTCCTCTGTTGATTGGTATTTCGGGTCCCATCTTGTCTAGTTGTACTCTGCTGGTGCTGTTTTCGTATATGTATCTTAATATTTTTATATATGATGGTTCCACATTGCATTGGTTCATAGCCTCCCATATAGATGAATGTGATATTGTATCAAACGCTTTAGCGTAATCTATGAATGCTGTATATAATGGCCTTTGGTACTCTTCATATTTTTGTATGACTTGTTCTAGGGTGTGGATGTGGTCCATAGTGGAGTAACCACTCCTAAAGCCGGCCTGTTCACATGGTTGGTGTTTGTCTATTTTTTCGCTTATTCTGTTCAATATGATTGATGAGAATAGTTTATAAATACATGACATTAGGCTAATGGGCCTGTAGTTTGCTATGTCCTTTGGATCTCCCTTTTTATAGAGGAGTATTATATTTGACTGTGTCCATTGGATAGGCGTTTTCCCAGTTTTGAGGATCATGTTGAATAAGTGGGCTAGTGGTGTTGTCAGTAGAGATGAGGCTGCTTTTAAAATTTCATTTGTTATGTTATCTGGGCCGGGGCTTTTTCCTGTTTTCAGATTTTTGATGTGTTTCAGTACAACAATTTCATCTATATCTTGGACTCCGCTTGTATTTGTATTTGGTATGTCTATACTTGATCCTGTTTCCTGACTGCTATATAGTTCTTTGTAATAGTTTGTTGCAATTTCTAGTATCTGGTAACGGGATTGTGCGATGTTACCTGAATTATTTAGCTTTGTGATCCAGTTTTTATGTGTCCTTAATTCTTTAAAGGCCTTTTTCACACTTCCAGCGGCATGAAGATGGTATTCTATTTTTGACAGTCTGTAGTTATTATAATCTTCTTTTATGCTTTTACTCACTTGTTTATAGATACAGCTCAGCTCAGATCTTATATTTCTAGTTTTAGGTTTCATGCTCTGAAGTGTATATCGTTTTGATATTAATTTTCTTGTTGTTTCAGACAATATACTCTTACAGTTTGAATCGCTGGTATTTTGAGACTCTTTCAGACTTGTCTGGATACAGTTAATGAGCTTATCATAGTATGCTTGTGCTGATTCACCTGGTATTATGGCCATCAGTGATTCCCTTTTCCTTTGAAAGCTTGTCAAAAAATTGTTTAGTTCTGTTTCCGTCTGTAGAGCTTTCATTGTTTTATTTCCAAAGTTGTGCCTGCTTTTTTTGGGTTGTTTAAGTAGCCATGTTGCTCGTACCAGTCTATGGTCTGATAAAAATTTAATATTATTTATTACTTCTATATTCGTTATACTTTCTTTTTGGTTTGTGATAATGAAATCGACTTCATTTTTAGTGTTGTTATCTGGTGAGATCCAAGTCCATTTACGGTTTGGTTTCTTCTTGAAACAAGTGTTTGCAATAATCAGTTTATTTTCATAGCAATATTCCAACAGCAATTCACCTCTGCCATTTCGAGAGCCATAGCCATATTTTCCTGTAACCAAGTACTCCTCTGGTTTTGGCTGTCCAATCTTTGCATTGAAATCGCCCATTAAAATGATATGTTTACCTGCCTGTTTATAGGCTTGGTTGACAGTGTCATAGAATGATTTAACTTGGTCGTCTGGGGCTTTTTCAGTCGGTGCATATACCTGAATAAGAGAAAGTATGAGATTGTTAATAGCTATTTTTAATATCGCTACCCTCTCGGAGAGTCCTTGGAAGCTTTGTATATTGCTCTTCAAATGTTTCTTTACAATAAAACCTACTCCATAGAGTCCTCGTGATTGGCCGGTGTAGCAAAATATAAATTCATTATGTTCTTCCATTTTGGACCCTAACCGACGGACTTCGGAAAGACCTATAATGTCATATTTTATTGTTTTTAAAGCCTCGGCTAGTTCTAATAACTTTTCATATGACTTGAGAGTTCTGACATTGTATGTTCCTATGTAGAGCTTGTTTTCTTCCGTGTTGTGGGTAATCTTCATAGTAGGTGGTGTTTTAGGAGTCTTACCAAATTGAGAAAGCGATGGTGTTGGAGTTGATATCCTTGGAGGGTGGTGGTCTAGCTCTCCCTCGGTGACCAGCCGTGATGGGAGGCGGAGAGGGGTCCTTATCACGCGTTTTTTGTTAGGTTTGGCTGTGTTGAAGTTGTTGTTTTTGCTAGGTTTGTAGAGTTCACTGACGGGGCTGTCATGTAGTCCGTAATTGAAGTTTTATTCCTCTTTGTTGCTTGTGGATTGATGCTTGGCGTTTCAGGGGCATTTTCGTTGTCTGGAACCTGATGAGTTGGCGAGTAGATGGAGTTGACATTTCTCTTCTTCTGGTTGTATTCTGCGCTTCGCTTGTGTTTGTTATTGTGATGCGGGCTTATTTTCTCTTTGTTTTTTAATATTATGAGCTTGTCTTGTCTAATTATCACTTTGTTTCCTTTGTCTCGTTCCATCCTAGCCTCTTCTTGTAGTTTTTTTCTTTGTTCAAGTACTCTTTCTGTGTAATCTTCTTTTATGTAATATTTAGTGTTTTCCAATGCTTTCTTTTTCCACAGGACCTGTATTTTTCTGCCTAATGTTGTAAACGTGATTACAACAGGCCTAATAATGTTGTTTCCCTTCTTGCCGACTCGTCTTACTGTTTCTATATCTATTTCGTAACACTGCACTCTCATTATATTATTTATAAGTTGTAGTATGGTTTTTTCCAGGTCAAAATAGCTGCGTTCCGTCTCTTCTAGGCCAAACAACACAATATTTCTTTGCCTAAGTCTTCGTTCAAGTTTTTCGAGTTGTGTGTCTTGTTGTTCTAGTTTGTTTTCCAAGTCCATTTGTTTGTTTTCGATCAGTTTCAGTTTTTCGTCTATTTTTGATATGATTGTGTGGGCTATGGTATCCCCTAGATGTTTCATATCTTCGCGTTGTTTTTTCTGTTGTTCGTGGATTAACAAAAGCATTTCTTTCATTTCGTTCATACTAGAGATATCTGACATGTTTGTGGTTTGTTTGTTTTGTTTGCTTGTTGTGCCTGCTTTGTCGACGGAGAAGTCGTAGAGCAGTTTATTCGTATTGGTTCGTGCCGGGTAAAAAACAGATGGCGCTGTCGTGTATGAAATTATATCGGTTGTTATTGCACGCATCCGTAGATCACTGTATAGAGCGGGGACTCCGTTGTCGTGTAGGCGTTAGTCCCTAGATGGCGTTGTAGGTTTCTTTTTCAGTGTAAATATTGTTTTTTAATTAGTAAATACTGTTTCCGTTACCAAATTAATTACGAGTTCAAAGAGATTCACACGATATCTTCTTTCTTCGTTAAGATGAATCTAGGATAGTCATGAAACCGGACTGTCAACGGCTTGAGTTTGGATGAGGATTTTTGGTAGTGGGTAGACGGATTGCACTGGATTTTTTAAATAGCTGGGTTTTTACGGAACGTCTTGTATTCCTTTTTAGTTTTTGTTTTGCGTACTTAGATAGGATCTCTGTTGTCTAAAGATAAAGAAAAGTCGTTTCACTTCACTATACGTAGATAACGTTCTTTAAGTTTTGTCCGTTAGATTCCACCTGTAACTGTTTTGTCCTTTTGCACTTGTAATCGACGCACTGGCACTGAGTATTTTTGTTCATTTATGTCACTTGCTTTGTCTTTAGTAGAATTGTTCGTCATTTAGTCACTTAGGCACAGGATAGATATTTTTTTCAACATTTATAACGCGAGCGTATTTGTTAAGCGTCATGGCGGTGCGACACCAGCGCCCTCTCTGTTCTCAATCAGAACGTAAATAAAGAAAATTAACATGGCCGCTACTTATTTTCAAATTTTACCTCAGATTCGTATTAGGAGACCTCTCGGATGTTTAGATATTGATTTTGAACGAAATCGGAACGTAAGCAAAGAAAACATAGATAACCCCTTCTAGATGGAGATTATAGGGCGACGTGCGGTCACCTCACCTATGTACCACTAGTACATGTAAGCAGAAACGCCTCGCGCTCTCAGTGAGACTCGTCCAGGTTCGCGATCTATACGTACGTCAAATAAACGAGCATTAATAATCGATTTCATCCATTAGAAATAGTTTTTTGTTGTGTAAAGTTGTGTAGGAAAAGCTCTCGAACAGCAAACTACAAGAATGACGCAATAACATTTCACAGGAAGTTAGATTAATTACAAAATGCATATTTTATTCTGCCAGGCAGAGTTCATTTTACACTAGCCATTAAGAAGTACTGAAGTATTCTTGTCCCTTTCCAGCCAATTCAAATGTCAATATACTCTCTCTTCTGACGAAAGTACATGTTCGGGCTAGAGTGACGCTTTCGACATTACCGTATAAGTCCCGATTTCAATTAATTGTGTATTCGTCCGTGTTTTGTTCCACTATTTTAATATTGAATTTCTATTGGAAAAGGTTATTTTACATTTTTGACATTAAATTGTGGTCAGTGTTACCAGTGTTCTTTTAATTTAAGTAGTAATGTAGTAAATTAGTGTCTCGTTCTATTTTATTTATACGCTCTAGGGACGATACGGGTACAAATCAGTGTAGTTGAATGGAATAAAGGTTGAATACGCCAAAACTTGGGCATGTAAAAGTATTTACTGCTACGTTAAAATTAAAGATATGTATACTTTTTTGATGCCATTTTAATCGTAAAAAAGTAAACTATATAACAATGACAGTTGTTTTTATGAAAGGTGTATATCTATCAAGATGTCGAACCGGCAACTCCAACTACGCGAACTAATTTTGCTCGAACACACACAAAATCCAACGCTCAGCTACAGGAATGTGGCAAAAAGGTTAAAATGTCCACAATCCACTGTTTGTTCCGTATCGAAGAGGTTTCGGGAACGCTTAACAATAGAAAGAAAGCCAGGAAGTGGTGGGCTGCAGGGCGCAAAGTATAAAAAAAGGAGGAACGCATCTTAAAGATATTTGCCTCAAATTGTAAGTTATCATCTCGCGATGTGGCAACAAAAGTGAACATTTCCCAATCATATGTACAAAAAGTGAAACGCAGAGCAGGTTTAAGAAGTTTTAAAGCTCAGGCGGCACCAGATCGGAATGCGAGACAGAATTTATCAGCAAAAACACGATCAAGAACACTCTATGAAAAATATTTAACGAAATTTGACTGCGTTATGATGGACGACGAAACTTACATTAAAGCGGATTTTAAACAAATTCCTGGACAAGAGTTTTACACCAGCAAAAACCGCACAGACGCTCCTGAGGATTGTAAAACAAAAAAACGATCAAAGTTTCCAAAAAAATACCTTCTTTGGCAGGCAATTTGTAGTTGCGGGAAAAGAAGCAGTTCGTTTATAACTACGGGAACAATAAATGGCACTATCTATCAAAAAGAGTGCTTACAAAAGCGACTACTGCCATTTATAAAGAAGCACGACTCTCAACCGTTGTTTTGGCCAGATCTGGCTAGTTGCCATTACGCTGGACCCGTGAAGGAGTGGTACAAAGCAAACGGGGTGGCAGTGGTACCGAAAGTCAGCAATCCGCCAAACTGTCCAGAACTCCGGCCCATCGAGGAGTATTGGAGCATAATGAAAGGAATTCTTAAAAAGAGAGGCGGAGAGGTGAAATCCGTGGCTGAGCTAAAAAAAATGTGGACTTGGGCGACCAAGAGGTATCCCGACGTGAAGGTGCAGTCTCTTATGAGGCGTGTTCGAGGAAAAGTACGATCGATGGCTTACTCGTCAAGAAATCTTGACTAAACGTTATTGTCATTTAAAATACATCAAATTTACTTATATTTAAAGTAAACGTCTTATGATTATTTAGTAAATCTTTTCTATGATATTAATTTTAGTGTGCCCAAGTTTTGGCGTGTTCCACCTTTATTTAGTTTAGAAATAGTTATTCTGTAGTTTTATTTTATTATAAAGTTTATTAAGCGGTTGTGTCATATTTATTGCTATGTAATATCGAGTATGTATATCTAATGAAATAACAAATTAGTAACAGTATTACCACTAGGAGATGGATTTCCCTAGCAATTAATAGAATAGAACACAAAACATTAACATTATTATTAACATTATTATTAGAATAGAAAACATTTATTGAAATACCAACATACAGCACCAAAGAGAAAACAAAAAAAAATCTAAACATGCAAGTAATAAGGAAAAAAACACTTCGAAAATATAAAATATAAAACAAGCAAACAGACAAAGAAAGACTTTATTAATACTAGGTGCTGTTATGGTGGCTACAATAGTATCCGACTCAGCATTTGCTGTAGGTCAAGTATACCACAGCGCTTGTCTTCCGTGGGGCAGTTGCAAACTAAAAAGATATTTTCTAAACTTGAGTAAGTAAATAGCGTTTTTGAATTACGAATAGGAGGGGGTATGTCATTCCAACATTTCGTAGCAGAGTAGCGAAAGCTGCCACGAAATGCTGCTGATCTGCCGTTTAGGACTAGTGTCACGAGATGGACCCTATGCTGGACTTCGAAGAAGTATAAAGCATCTCGGAATCTATTAGTGAAGGAGCCATTGCAATTGGGTTTTTTCGAATCGTCTTAGTGAGCAATGAGGACTAGTATCAACGAAGATTGCCAATGTAACTTACATTTGTGGTTTTACTGTACTTATTGATATTGATAAACAAATATTTAAATAGAAAACTTCCAAGACTCAGAAACAAATATTCGTGTTCGTTCATCACACAAATAAATGCTCTGGCCGGGATTCCACCCCGGGACCTCCGCCTTCGTAGGCAGGGCCACTCCCAACTAAGGCAAAGTGGTCGTCAAAATATTCCGCAATTTTTTAACATTCACCAGTGCTTTAGCCGTACTATATTACACTATGTATTATTTTATTAACAGTCATTTGTGTCCCAATGCTGGGCAAAGGCCTCCCTCCTTTTCTTCCACATATCCCTGTCCTGGGCAGTCTCCCACCAGTCTTGCTCAAAGACGTCGATCCCATCTCGCCATCTCCGGCGAGGTCGGCCACGACGCCGTGTTCGATTTTGTGGGACCCACTTGGTGGTGATTTTGGCCCGCAAATCTTCCGGCATGCGGCAGACGTGCCCGGCCCAGTCCCATTTAAGTTTGACAGCTGTGTGGGCGTACCTAGCTCACACAGCTGCCAATCAGCAATCTGGGTTTTGGAACGCACTGGGTTTATACATAGTGTTCCAAAACACTATGTAAAAACATGCCTAAAATATTATTCTAGATACCAAGTCAATAGAGGAGCAGATACGCTATGTAAAACTGTTAACCTAAAATAAATGGCATTGCCGGTAAAAGCCGGTAATAAACAACGCGTCCCATCCCTACGCCGCGAGCGTTATGTTGAACCAAAGCGGAATCGGAATCGTGTTAAAACGCCTCTCGGATGCTCAGATATCGATTTTGAACGAAATCGGGCCGTATATGAGAAAAATCAATATGGCCGCCACTTTTTTCACATTTTACCTTAGATTGGTTGTAAGAGTCCTCTCGGACGTTCAGATATCGATTTTTATCGAAATCGTTTCGGATCGGCACTGGTTTACAAATAAACCTATAACCTTATTTTAACCGAACCTTTCATGAAGTCAGAATTTCAATTTCTCAAACTTGATAGCCCTTCAAAATATAAAGCGCAAACGCAATGAGTATGCGCTTTTTTTCCACGCCGCCCGCTCTCCGCGTACCCCCCATCGTTGACCCAAAAAGAGCCGAGTCGGCAGACTGTATGCTGTATGTAGTAAGACTGTGGTAGTATACTATTAACACTTATAACACGCCATGGCTGTACATTAGGGGCGTGTCCCGCGACATCGGCGGCGCGGACCCGGAGCGCATGGCGCCGGCGCGCGTGGCGGGGTACCTGCGCAGCGCGTTCGGGGCGAGCGTGCGCGTGCGCGTCGACGACGACCCGGCCAGCCTCGCCAAAAACTACCCGCTCTTCGAGGCCGTCAACAGGGCGGCGAACCACGTGCCGAGGCACAGAGGTAAATCAAACAGTGCTTTTTTTAGCGGATCTAGAAATTTTCGTTTTACTTTATTCCGTTTTTTCTAAAAAATAAATCATTGGCACGCCAATGACGACGATCAAATTCAATGAATGATATAAACTAATTGTCTGATCACCGGCATTTAAAAAAAAGAAAAGAACCAAAAATAAATTAATACCGATCGAAATTAAAAAAACATGTCATCCACGTGGTTTTTTAAAACTTGTGTTTTACCCATGTAGAATTTGTAAAACACAAGCAACCTAAGAGAAATGAGTGGCATTAAAAATAACATCAATTTTTTCAGCTTTTTGTTACACTACATAACTATTATATTTCAAATTAAATATAATTATGTAGGTATGTGGTGTTGTATTCCTAGTGGTGAATAAGATCACCAGAGATCCCGAGGCTACGCTGAGCTGAGAATACGAGACCTACATACATTCGTTTTAACTGTCAATACAATAAACCTTCAAATGACGACAGCCTGTTTAGCCTAGTTGGTAGTGTCACTGCCTCCAAAGCTAGAGGTCCCAGGTTCGAATCCCGGCCAGGGCATTATTTGTGCATTTAGTACAGATTTTGTTCTTGGATGTTCTCTATGTATTTATCTATATAATAATAATAATAATAATTCTTTATTTCAGACAATGTCCATATACAATACTAATTACATTTAAAAGTTCAATTTCATTACATATTAAGTGTATATAAGTTCAATTTCATTACATATAAATATAAGTACGTATATCGTCGTCTAGTACCCATAGTACTTTACTTAGTTTGGAACTAGGTCGATTTCTGTAAGATTGTCCCCCAATATTTATTTATTTAAATCCAAATATCGGCATTCAATATTTGTACAAGCGGAATCTTCCCCTTAGCGGAATTATAATTTCCAACCAAAATGAAAAATTGATCACCCTGAGCGGGATTTGAACCCATGACCTCTGGAATCCGTCCATCGCTCTTTCCAACTCGGCTATCGCTGTTATTGCTCGAGGCGACGAATTTTTCAATCAATTCATTCTTCTAATTTTGTTAAGCCTTAGAGGGAGGCTTGTAGCGACATCTACCGCCAAGTTGCTACAACTTCTGAAACGAGAAATAAAAAAACAAAATAGAACGAACTGACTACTGAACTGTTAGAAGAGTGAACTGATTGAAAAATTCGTCGCCTCGGGCAATAATAATAATAATAATAATCCTTTATTATTGGTAGTTTATTGGAGCTTTTACCCGTGGTACCACGGCTTTTGTACCACAGGGGGACCACGGGTAATTTTTTTTACCCGTTGTCCCACCGTTCTAAACAGTGTTCGCCAGTGGGTCTACGGGTAATTTACTTTTTCCCATGGGCCCACGATGCGATGTGTTTAAAAATGTTCGGTTCTGGCGCTTTAGGATCGCAGTTCTACTAACACTCCTCCTCGCTCCGCTCGTCGTCGTACCTTACTATTCTGTAGAATAAATTTAGTGAAAACAATCATTTCAGTAATAATTACGAACATAGACGAACCATGGAGAAAAATAAATTACCCGTAGACCCACTGGCGAACACTGTCTAGAACGGTGGGACAACGGGTAAAAAAAATTACCCGTGGTCCCCCTGTGGTACAAAAGCAGTGGTACCACGGGTAATACCCTGTTTATTGACGTTCATATACTGTTTTTCACGTAAGAAAAGTCCGGTGACAGCTGTCAACCCAGTACAAATTATGTCATTATACGTCAAAAGTGACATAATTTGTACTGGGTTGACAGCTGTCACCGGACTCTTCTTACGTGAAAAACAGTATAGGTGCATGTAATATGCCTAATTTGAAGAACAAACTACTTTTACTATTCACAGGCGAAAAGTAACCCGCATACAAGCAATAAAATAAAATACAAATACAATGACACATTACAAATACAATAAAAGTAAAAATAAGATAAAATAAAACAGTAAACTGTATAAGTTCATGTAAAAAAGTACATCGTCTGTAACCAATCTGTCCTAGCTTATATAGTTTTTCTTAAAATTAGGGAAATCTGCAAAACAGGACACTTTTCAAGGGGGAGGAGTGAAGCCGGATGGGGAGGAGAGAGTGGTGTGAATTGCAAAATACTTACTAATAGGTATATCACCGCAGGAATAAAACAATTGTAAATTTATCCGTTAAAATTTTAGAATAAACATTGAATACATACTTTTCTTTGGCTTATCTCGTTTCTTGCATCCATCCACATTTATATCCAACACTCGTCTTGTATCAGTATCATACGAGATTTCTTTGAGTGTAAATCGCTTATTAAAAAATGGTTGAAAATGAAATCATATGAGCCACGGACAATATGTTACGCTCGTCATACTAGGAGACAACACACATGCACACACCGACACGCTCGCGCACACACACACACATTGTGCTGCTAGAGTAAACTATAATAATATATTCAAGAATGTTCTATGTAGTTAAGACGGCGCAGTACGATCGGTGTGGATCGGTTCTCCATAAAAACGTATTTAGGCTCTCATTTTAAAACGCCATGCTAGAATAACATGAAACTTTGTATACACAATGGGATCCGGCATACCTAGGTCGGAAATTAGTTTGTTGCTAGAAATTGAAAAAGAAAAAAAATACAACGGTTTTTTCAGTTTTTTACGGCTTGTATGAAAACCTTAATAATCGCTGTATTTTTTCGCCATTATAATTTCAAGCAACAGAAACTAATTTCCGCCCTAGACAAGCTGGATCCCATTGTGTATACAAAGTTTCATGTTATTCTAGCATGGCGTTTTAAAATGAGAGCATAAATACGTTTGTATGGAGAACCAAACGTACTGCGCCCTCTTAAGTAATTATTGTGTTCAAACTAGTTTATAGACCTTTAGCAAGTATTAATTGTTATAAACCTAGGGAAGAGCGGTGCCTCCCAACACAAGCTTTCTTTTGCTTACCGGGTGGCTCCATCCCCCGTATCAATATCATGTATTTTTAATGAAATAAACTATTTTGTATTTTTTTTTTGTATCATATATTTAACAAAACTAGTACAAACCTTGTCCACAACGCAGGCTTTGTCAATTTTCCAAAGCAGCAACATGCTTCGTCATGCTCGTCTTGTTATAGTTTTGGTCGTGTCCAATCCATTGTCCTATTGTGCGGTTTTGCTACCTCATTATTCCTTCATAAAAGATAAGCATACTTCGTAGATAAAGACTGCATGCATTAACATCTTACCGGAATACAAATTCTAGGGCCTTACAGCTCCTATAAGTGGATTGGACAAAATTAAAATCCAACGACCATACATGGCTTTCATCTCTCGTGATCTCTCTGCATTACATACCCGTCCCACGCCAGGCGATTGGCTCTTAACTTTTCGGTAAAGGGTGCTACTTTGAAGCTTCTCTTGTTAGTACTTAGTAACTAGTGTTATTTATTAAATGCAAAAGCTATCAATCATTCCAGGCTGTGTGATCTTCCTGGACTATGAACCGGAGAGCTACGAGGAAACCGTCATGTTGGTCGGCAAGGTATGACGTTCAAGACCTAATCGTTAAGTATTTCTTTGTAAAAAAAATATGAGGCGCAATTGCAACATACCAAATATTCCTTCATCATCATCATCATGTCAGCCGAAAGACGTCCACTGCTGGACATAGGCCTCCCCCAAAGACTTCCACAATGACCGGTCCTGCGCCACCCGCATCCAGCGGACACCCGCGACCTTCACCAGGTCATCAGTCCACCGTGTGGGGGGCCTGCCCACGCTACGCCTTCCGGTACGTGGTCGCCACTCGAGAACCTTTCCGCCCCAACGGCCATCGGTTCTACGTGCTATGTGCCCCGCCCACTGCCACTTAAGTTTAGCGATTCGGAGGGCTATATCGGTCACTTTGGTTCTGCTGCGGATGGCCTCATTCCTAATGCGATCACGCAGAGAAACTCCCAACATAGCTCTCTCCATTGCCCTTTGGGTGACTTTGAGCCTTCTTATGCATTATTGCGGAATATAAGCGAACGAGCGAGCGATAATATTCCTTACCTGGTCGAAATTCCACTAATTCGAACCAAGCGCTTTGCATCATCTTTTATAATTCGCACTTCTAAGGTTTGTAATTCTCTGCCGGCGTTTGTATTTCCGAGTTCATATAACCTGGACCATTTTAAGGCACGTGTGAATAGGCCATCTTCTTGGTGAGCTCGCTTTATCGTCGGCCTCATCTTTGCCCCCAGGCTAGATGCTGGCCAAGAGCAATCCCATCTATACTAATATTATAAAACTGAAGAGTTTGTTTGTTTGAACGCGCTAATCTCAGGAACTACTGGATCGAATTGAGAGATTCTTTTTGTGTTGGATAGTCCATTTATAGAGGAAGGCTTTAGTTATATAACATCACGCTGCGACCAATAGGACCGAAGACGCGGACGAAGTCGCAGGCAACAGCTAGTTATTAATAATAAAAAAATTGCTTAAGAAACTAAAGTTCCTTAACATATTTCCAGAATATATATATTTCGGGATATGTAGATTTTTATTTTTGACCTGGAAATATTTTTATTTTTACAAGCGGACGCGTCCGCTTAGCGAAATTATAATTTCCAACCGGATTGTAAAATTTATAAATTGATCACCCCGGGTGGGATTTGAACCCACGACCTCTGGAATCCGTCCATCGCTCTTAACCAACTGAGCTACCATGGGTATCCCTTGTGACAACGAATCTTTCAATTACTTATTTAGCCTTAGGGAGGCTTGTAGCGACATCTACTGAGAAGTTGCTGCAACCTCTCAAATTACATTGAGAATCGTTAGTAACAATGTCATAACCTATTCTAACTGTAAATATTTTTATTTTCGAGAGGTCGTGGGTTCAAATCCCACCTGGATGATCAATTTTTCACTCTGGCTGGTTTTTTTTTTTTTAGTTTTACGATGCGTAATATTCCGATCATATAAAATCCCACCAGTACCAGATTTCAAATACATTAAGGCAAAGGGGTGGGCAAGCTCTTTCCATACAAACTTTGTGCAAGTTTTTCTTCGTTTGTCTTTGCACTCCAGTTACTATTTTTGGTCCGTATGCTTATTTTTTTGTTAGCTGTGACTTGATGTTTTTCTTTTTTAATTTTTTTTTTTCGTATTTTTTTTTTTTGAAATAATTCAAAATTTCAACATCAAGTTCTGCGTATATCCAATATGTAGCAACAAAAAATAAAGTTAAATGCTGTAGTGCCAAAACTAACGCAAAAACCTTGCACAACCTTTGTATGGAGAATGGCTTGCCCTACCCTGCGCCTTAACCGAGATAGTAATAGCCAAAGTAGTCAAATATTGATTGAATCGCAACATAATATTATTAGTATTACTATGATTCGTTTAAATATATTGTTCGCTTGAAACTAGTGATATCGAAAACTAATCCTTTCCACATGCACGAAACATGTGGGTAAATAAGTAGCATATACAAAAATAACAAACTCAAGGCCAAAGTAAAAACGGCAACGTTTATTGTGTTGTGAAAAATATTTATACTTACCCTAATAGCAAATGCAACTTAACTATTACTTAACATAATTAACGCACTTATTTTTATTTAATACTATTACTATTCGGTTAAGAATGTGTTAACGATACGATAGCCACCTTCTTAGCTACAAACTATTTTGATGTACAACATCATGACGACCGAACAAAGCAATAACGTCTTCTCAGACATGTTAGATGACCTGTTTAACCTAGTCGGTAGTGACTCTGCCTCCGAAGCTAGAGGTCCCGGGTTCGAATCCCGGCCAGGACATTTATTTGTGCATTTATCACGGATATTTGTTCTTGGGTCTTGGATGTTTTCTATGTATTTAAGTATATATATCGTCGTCTAGTACCCATAGTAAAAGCTTTGCTTAGTTTGGGACTAGTTCGATTTGTGTAAGATTGTCCCCCAATATTTATTTATTTATTTATGTTTTCCGTCAGAAAGTGATGTCCGTCTGTATGTTTCCGTGCAGGGCGTGACGTACGACACGGGCGGCTGCGACATCAAGGCGGGCGGCGCCATGGCCGGCATGTCGCGCGACAAGTGCGGCGCCGCCGCCGTCGCCGGCTTCCTCAAGGTGACGTATACTGCACCCGGCAGGATCCACGCAGCTATCTACACTACCGCTCATAAGTGTTTAGGCATCCACACCTTTATCCATACATCTGTATACAAAAATTACTTTCAGAAATACACTGCCAAGTCAGAGTCCCTTGACACTTTTGCGTTGCATTTTTATTTATCCGACTTATTGAGCCTTAAATCGGTGCCAGAGGCCCCCCTTTTAAAACGGTAGTTTTCTTTTTGAAATAACTACTAATTGCTGGTTCATAGAAAAGTGTAGTGTGTTTTTATGAACCAGCAATTAGTAGTTATTTAAGTCATTGCAAAAAGAAAACTACTATTTTAAAAGGGGGGTCTCTGGCACCGATTTAAGGCTCAATAAGTCAGCTAAATAGAAAATGCTAAATGCACGCAAAACTGCCCAGGGACTCTGACTTGGCAGTGTATTTCTGAAAGTAACTTTTGTATACAGATGTATGAAAAAAGGTATGGGTGCCTAAATCCGTATGAGCGGTAGTGTATAACGAGGGGCGTAAGCGGGAAATTGCGTACGAGAGTCTATCAGAAGCCCGACGCCAAAGGCGGAGGGATTTTATGACTCGAGTTTGCAATTTCTTACGCCCGAGGTAATTACAATGTTTTTTATCACATTTGCGAGGAAATAAATAACTCCAGCACTAATCCTAATTGAAAAAAATCGAAAATCTTGCTAGAGGAGTGCGCAGCTTCAATATTTCAACCAATCGCAAAGTAGTATTCTTGCGGCGAGCTGTTAACTAGATTTTCAACTTCAATATTCTAACCAATCACAGAGCAGTATTCTTGTGGAGCGTGCCAACTAGATTATTTGAAACAATTTAATCACACACAAACTCATAACTCCCTCGGGTGTTATGAAAATCCATAACTCCCGGTTGTAGTAAATCGGCTATAACTGCCCTACACCACCACCACCATATCAGCCGAAGGACGTCCACAGCTGGACATAGGCCTCTCCCAGTTCCATGGGGGGTAAATGCTATAATCACGACGCATGGCATGCGGATTGGCGATCGCAGTATTGGTTCAGTTGGTTTTGTTGTAGTTTTTATCAATTTAGTTTTTTTTTTCAGGCGTGCGAACTCCTCAAGCCGAACTTGCGCGTGTCGGCCGCCCTGTGCATGGTGCGCAACTCGGTGGGCTCGGAGGCCTACGTGGCCGACGAGCTCATCAAGTGCCGGCGCGGGCTCGCCGTCCGCGTCGGCAACACCGACGCCGAGGGACGCATGATCATGGCCGACGTGCTCGCTGAGGTAATGTTAAACACTTTATTTCAGTGGCCAAACGATGCTGGAATGACTCATGATTCTCATGAATCTAACAACCAAAACAAGCTCTAGAACCGTGATGCCACAATAGAATCAGTTTTGACTTGCAAAAGTGCTGTCTGAAGGCCTATTTGAATAAATGTATTTGAGTTTGAGAGACAAAATATATGAAAATCGGGGCCGAAAATTACTCGTATATACGAGTCCATCAAAATGCACGACGAAACGTACGCGAAAGCAGATTTTTAACAATTACCAGGTCTACAGTTGTATGTAGCAAATCAACGATCGAATTGATAGAAAGAATGTACGACAAAAAATCTTGATAACATTGCAAAAAATCTAATCTGGCAAGGTATCTATTCATGTAGTCACAAAAGCAAATCTTTTGTCAGCACTAGCACCATCAACCAAGCCGTTTACAACCACCACCACCACCACCATATCAGCCCTAGGACGTCCACTGCTGGACATAGGCCTCCCCCAATTTCATGGGGGGTAAATGCCATAATCGCCACGCTTGGCATGCAGGTTGGCGATCGCAGTATCTCCACCGCACTCTAGGAATGCTGCTGCCCATTCCCCAGTGGTCTTGGTCGTAGTTTAAGGACATACCCGGGGCCAACCAAGCCGTTTACTAAAAGGAATCTTAGGAAAAAACGCTTATTGCCGTTTCGAATGTCCGTCATATTCTGGCATCATTTAGTTGCTTCGCAGAACGCTACATCCGTTCTGGACTGGTATGCTGGTATGGGTAAAATAATCTCTTTTGTACCGAAACTACAAATCGACCAAACTGCCCAGAGCTCGGGCCTCGGCAATAATGAAAATAAATCTAAAAAAGTGGTAAAAATGTTACAGACGTGCAAAATTTTAAACGAATGTAGGATAAGTTTTGAAAAAAGGTGATAGAAGCAGATGTACAAACATTGGTGGTAGGTGTCCGGAGAAAAGTCAGTGCATTTTACCAGTCTTAGTCGCATCAGGTATCAAAACCGATTAATCTCAAAATACCGAAATAGCCAAATATTTTAAAGTACTTTATGCTCTTTATGTACGACTCAATAATGTATTTGGGTTATTACTTCGTATGATTAGATTGCCTGATTCAACATGAAATAATAAGCGAAAGAACGCAAAAACACCGGTTTTCTGTATGGAGGGAGTATCGGTTTACAAACTTTGAAATTTTGTTTGTGTTGATACAAGTCCGACCATGGCGTCACAGCGCCGTGTCTTCACCAAATGGTCACAACGGAAGATCAGCTGGCTCTGCCAGCATCACGCTGAGTTGTGACCATTTCGTGACAAAATTAATTATATTTATCGGTCTATGTTTTTAGTTAATTCCTTTTTTTTTGTCACGAATAAGCGATTTCTTTTCTTTTTCAATTAAATTGTTTTGGTTATCTTTTATATTAAGTTTCCATTATAACATATGACCGCAATTTTTCGTGGGCAGACTTTACCTCGAACGCAACAAACAAAGCACTCAGCGCAACGACACGCTGGGCAATGGGTGCTCGTCTCAGCATATGCAGGGTTTGATTGAAGCCTTACATTAGTATTCAGTCCCTTCGACAGGGTTGGTCATAACACTACTTTTATTCAAATTAATTATACGTGGGTGGAAAAACAATAAGGGCCCTGGAGGGGAACTACCTTAAAATGTTGCGATAAGTCAATTTCCTGAAAAGAAACATTATTCTATTTATCCTAAGCAAAAAAACTGCATTCACAGATTTTTGAAAAAAAAAATTTTTTCGATACTAATTGTACGAAACTTCTTTTTTTTGCTCCCTCTTTTATCCTAGACTAGTTCGGTCTCTAAGAAGTTATTGTTCCTTGATAGAAATAGGATCAATTGGCGTCAAAGATTTGACATAAATGACAAAAAATGGTGGTGTCTGTACGTTATGGTCAAAAATCGGCGAATGCAGTTTTATTGTTTAGAAGAAATAAAATAATGTTTCCTTTCAGCAAATTGAGCTATCTCAACGTAAGGTAGTTCCGCTCCAGGGCCCATAATTGTTTTCACGTGTATAAGCGAAGTGTAACTGTGTGCAGATGCACGAGAAGGCGGCGACCGCTCGCAAGCCGCACGTGTACACGGTGGCCACCCTCACGGGCCACGCGGTCCGCGCCGTCGGGCCCGCCTACTCCATCGTCATGGACAACCACGCCGCCAGGTATAATATATATTTTTCACCTCGGCGGCTCGAAAATGGCGGTTTTGCTGCTTGAAACCAGTGAGCAAAACACAATTTTGCTGCGAGCGTGAAAAAAACTTACTTTTTAATGTTTCATATCGTCGGTTAGTTTAAGTAACTTCATTCTCTCTATCACTATTCCTTTGCGTTATATGTTCTTGCCGCTGAGGTGAAAAGTTGTATGTATCACACGAGAGCAAAGATATTTGCACCTCGTGTCTTTGAGTCCCTCGCTACGCGCTCAAGGTTCTAATTTTGAATGAAAATAAAAATGATTATAGATTCTTTCGCTTTGCTCGGGACTCAACATCAACACTCGCAGCAAAAATCTACTTTGCTTTCTTGTTGAACAAATAACCATTCTGTTCTGTACCCATAGGGTAAAACGGGACTCTATTACTAAGACTCCGCTGTCCGTCCGTCTGTCTGTCTGTCCATCCGTCTGTCTGTCTGTCCATCCGTCTGTCTCATGAATCGTGATAGACAGTTGAAATTTTCACAGATGATGTATTTCTGTTGCCGCTATAACAACAAATACCTACTAAAAAACAGAATAAAATAAATATTTAAGGCGGCTCCCATACAACAAACGTGATTTTTTTTGCTCGTTTTTCTCGATATTGATAACGGCAACATGTATACGCTTGAAATATTCACAGATTATTGAATTATATTATTCACTGTAAAAATAAATAGTTAAATTAAAATAAAATTTATTTTTAAGGGGGGCTCCCATACAACAAACGTGATTTTTTTGTCATCTTTATAGATTGTACGGAACCCTTCGTGCGCGAGTCTCGCTCGCACTTGACAGGGTTTTTTTATTTATTGAATAAAATTATAGTTAAGTATGACATTTTTGAGATACTAGACCCATCATTGGCAAAGCCTTGAGGAGGTTTGTGTGCCGACGCCGAGACGATGAAAAAACGGAATTCGGAAGTATGTGCAAATACACATATTTCATCTACTTGACGGCCTGTTTAGCCTAGTCGGTAGTGACACTGCCTCCGAAGCTAGAGGTCCTGGGTTCGAATCCCGGCCAGGGCATTAATTTGTGCATTTAGCACGGATATTTGTTCCTGGGTCTTGGATGTTTTCTATGTATTTAGGTATGTATTTATCTATATAAGTATGTATTTCGTCGTCTAGTACCCATAGTACAAGCTTTGCTTAGTTTGGGACTAGGTCGATTTGTGTAAGATTGTCCCCCAATATTTACATGTGTTTTACATGTGTACAAGTTACTGACAAATTTTGCCGAAGCTAATATTTGGCATACTTACGTAAGGTCGGTGACAATACAATATTATGGTACCACCGAGCTGATCTGATGATGGAGACAGGGTGTCATAGCAACTCCTAAACTACACAAGATAAACCCGACGTATCAGGGCTCATTGGAATTGTGTCAACGAGTAATTGATGACTGGCAAAAAACGTTCAGTCGGGAATAAAAGCTGATACCAACAATGTAAATTTTGACAAATACATGTTTTTAATGTTGACTCTTCATCATCATCAGCCCACTGCTGAACATAGGCTTCTCCAAAGGCGTCACAAAGTGCGGTCCTCTGCTTTGCGCATCCACTCGCTGACATGGCCACATTTTTTTTTAAACAGAAAACTTAAAAACTAGTGGCTCTGTGAGCTATAGACGTCGCTATTTTTTTTTTTAATTTCAAAACTGACTCGACAAAAAAATCTATATAGTTATCGATCCTGCTCACAAAATTTCACGAGAATCGGTTGAGAAATGCGGTTGAAAAAGAACATCCGGACAGACAGATATACGAAAGATTTTTTGTCGAAAGCTGAAACGGGAACGCTTCGCTCGCTCTGTCTATAAATACAACGTCCCGCAAAACTGTTTGCAAAGTTTAACTGTACTTTGTCACAGTTTAAGATGGACGTGACTTATATTTCCTATTATCGCAGGGCTAAGCACCACGCCGAGGCATTCCGCGCAGCAGGCGAGAGCATCGCCGACATGGTGGAGATATCCACCATCCGGCGAGAGGACCTGGCCTTCCACCGGGGACAGTGTCCCGGGGACCATGTCCACCAGGCGAACAACCTGCCGTCCACGCAGACCAACCGGGGACATCAGGTGAGTAATAAATAATTTGAGTTTGAGTGGTCACTGGTCGCTAGTGTTCACCGGACGAGAGCCGTCCACCGGGGATAGTGTCCCGGGTCCCCGGGGTCCATGGCGGATTCTTCTGTTGCGAAACCGGGGATGTAAGATTATAAATTAAAGGAAAAAATTGAAAAATTTAATGCTCCGAGCAGGATTCGTACCTGCGACATCTGGCATACGCGGCCAATCGCTCTAGCCTCTGAGCTATCGGAACAACCAAGCTCGTCCACGAAATCCTTCAATAGTTCCCTCTTACAACGCCTTAGGGAGGCGTACTGCGACATCTACCGTAGAAGACTTAGGCTCCTATTAACGGCACCAACGTCTCAAGTTACATTGAGAAATCCCATAATAAATTTATTTTGTACTAAAGCAGTAACGCTGCTAACGAAAATTTTAAATTAAAGGGAAAAATTTAAAAAGCAGCACACAGCAGCGTTACTCGTACTGCTGTAGTACAAAATTAATTTGATGTAAAATTAAAATAAACAACGAGAAATTAATTACCATTACTGTAATTACTTTTGGGTCTCACTTAAGTTTGTGGTATATATGTATGTTTATTTATTTACTTATTTATGTATGTTTATTGTATATATATTTATATACAGTGCTTTATGTGTTTTTTTATTATTATTATTATATTTCTTTTTATTTCTAGTAGTTATTCCTTTTGTTTGCACCACCCACTTATCATGTTTGTTAACTTTTTTCTCCGCTACCCAAAGGTTGTTTGGAAGAAATCGCTCATTTAGCGATAAGACCGCCTGTTGTTTACCTCTGCTTGTATCTTTATGCTGTTTCTATCTGTAATTCTTTTTTGAGGTGTGCAATAAAGCATATTGTATTGTATTACCATTACTCTTTGCCAACAGCTACGATTGCTTCCTCATCTGTTCCCAGTGATAACTACTCGTAGTGGAACAAAATACCAACTGGTACCACTAAAGCGAATTTGTGGTATCATCACTCGTTTTACCACTGGAAACAAATGAGGGAAAAATCCCAGTTGTTATACTTACAATCATTTAAATTGACCGAATTGTATCAAATTAGTCCGTTCAAAAAGCGAATTAATTGTCCAAGTAAGAAGATTATAAGATTCTGCCAAAAAATATCATTTTTGACAAAATATTTTATTGCTGACTGTACTTTTTTCCACCGTAGTTTAGGAGTTAGTATGGCCACCTTCTGTCTCCATCATCAGATCAGCTCGGTGGTACCATAACATTATACTGTCACAAATTTACATAAGTACGCCAAATTTAGGCTCAATCGTGTGAAGTTATTGCTTCAAAATTGATCTGCAGGATTTCACCACATAGTTATATACACAGTTAACATAGCTGACGGCCTGTCTAGCCTATATATACAGGGTGATTTCGGGGTCGTGATCCCAACCATTTTTTTCTGACTCAGTAAATGATTGCGATGCTACCTGTATTTATTTTAATTGAAACAAAGATGATTCGTTATTTACGTATTTTTATTTAAAAAAATATTTTTATTATTATTGACTCAAAATGCGTGGTCACCCTACTTTTAATATTACACCTTTTTAGAAAACAAACTCTTTGATAGAATACTTAATAATTTATGAGTAATAATGTCACAACACGTCAAAGTCAATAAACGTGTCAAAAAAGATTTAAAATAAAATAAATTAATTATGCCTCCGCCGTACCCATTTTCTAATATCGAGCGATCAGATATGGTTATGTTTTACTATCAAACACACAACACTACCAGAGCAAGTGAAATGTTTCATCAGCGATATCCCAATTTGCCAATACCAACTAGACGTTTGATCAATGCAATGGTGCATAATCTTCGAGAATACGGGCAGTTCAGCGTTCCAACCCACGCCCAAGCACGAGGTGGCGACAGGCCAGCAAGGCGAGGCAATCCCGAGAACCTGGATCAACGCATACTCAGATATTTTCTCCGAGATCCGCAACGCAGTACCCGACAGGCTGCTAGAAGGTACAATGTCAGCCAAAGTTTTGTCTGGAAACTGCTCAACGCTTCTGGATTGCATCCATATCATTTTCTGCCTGTCCAGGATATCTCTGCCCCTGATCTTCCCTCACGAATGAACATGTGTCGATGGATTTTAGAAAATGAAGAAACGAATATCTTGTTGACTGATGAGAGTGCATTTATGCGTATTGGTTTGTTCAATGTGCACAACGAACATTTTTGGAGTGCTGAAAACCCGCATCTTACTCGGAGAAACGCATATCAGACTCGATTTTCTTTAAATGTTTGGGCGGGAGTTATTAACGATGTTGTTATCGGACCTCATTTTATTGAAGGTAGATTGAATGGTATGAATTACCTTGACTTGTTACGTGAAGTTGTGCCGGAACTATTGCGAGGCGTCCCGGAACATTATTTGGAAAACCTGCATTATCAACATGATGGTGCACCTGCTCATTTCCATAACCGTGTTCGTGATTACTTGAATGAACAATTTCCGCGACGATGGATCGGTCGCCTTGGACCTGTTCCATGGCCACCTCGCAGCCCCGACCTCACACCGTTGGACTTTTTTCTCTGGGGAGAGGTGAAACGATTGGTGTATGAGCAAGAATCTAACACCGTAGAAGAGCTACGCCAGCGGATTGTTTTAGCCTTTGAAACGGTTAAGCAAAACCGCTTTGCTCTGAACAGATTAAAGGCCAATCTTAGGCGACGGGCGGAATTGTGTGAACAGGAACAGGGTTCACATTTTGAACAACTTTTGAAGTACGTTTAGCGTTGTTTTTGTAAATAAAGTTTAAATTTTTATTCAGTCTTTTCCTTCTAAATACGACAAAGTAATCGACGTAATCGCAGTAGGCATCGAAGAAATTTCTTATCTGTCTATCAATATCGTCATAACAACCTTACTGCAACGATTGTTAAGTCCATGCACTTGACATAAGTTTTCTTGGGAAATAGTAGGGTGACCATGATCTCGAATTATCGCAGTTTTTTTTTGCTGACTAAAATAAGTCGCTGGTGTACTGTTAGTCCTAACCTATCGTGATCCTTAGGAGAAAGTAAGTTAAATGCTTCTTTCTTGCTCCACGACCCCGTAATCACCCTGTATATATATTTTTTATTAAAAATGGGATTGCTTGCAGCCTAGTCGGTAGTGACGCTGCCTCCGAAGCTAGAGGTCCCGGGTTCGAATTCCGGCCAGGGCATTATTTGTGCATTTAGCACGGATATTTGTTCCTGGGTCTTGGATGTTTTCTATAAGTATGTATATCGTCGTCTAGTACCCATAGTAAAAACTTTGCTTAGTTTGGGACTAGGTCGATTTGTGTAAGATTGTCCCCCAATGTTTATATTTAAAAAAAAATCAACTAGGTATAGCAATGGGTAACAGAGGGGTGTAAACGACCGGATATGTCCGCTCCCCAGGGCCCGGCGGGCTTCCTGCTGCTGGTGTCGGGGCTGGCGGCGGGCGCGGTGCCGTACAGCCACGTGGACGTGGCGGGCGCGGCGGGCGCGCTGCCCGCGCCGCCCTCCGCCGCGCCGCTGCTCGCGCTCGCCGCGCACTACAAGCTGCTCTCGTGTTAGCCGGACCCGCCCACGTCAGTGGCATCCCGCTTCGGCTCCCCTACTATGTACTAGGGCAACCGGGGATTTTGTTAGCCCCCCTACACTACACGCGACAACCCGGGCGCAACATCAGTGTCATCCGTCTTCGGCTCCCCTACTATGTAGTAAGGGAGCCGAAGAAGGAATTTTGGGATTTACTTGAGCGCGGCGGATTAACATATACCATGATAGCTTGCACTCTGTTGAGTCATCATCATATCAGCCGATGGACGTCCACTGCTAAACATAAGCCTCCCCTAAAGAGTACCACAATGACCGGCCCTACGCCACCCGCATCCAGCCAACACCCGCGACCTTCACCAGGTCATCAGTCCACCTTTTGGGGGGCCTACCCACGCCTTCCAGTACGTGATCGCCACTCGAAAATTCCACGCCAACGGCCATCGGTTCTATGTGCAATGTGCCCCGCCCACTGTCACTTAAGTTTAGCGATTCCATTGTTTCGACTCTGTTGAGTACCTCCACCAATTAGGAGCCCTCTATATATAATCGCGCATTCACGGCATTAAAAAAATCGCCGCAACATTGCATCACGCCCATCACCGCCGGTCTTCGTCGGATTATTGAACGGGAGCTTTTTCGGTTCTACTTGAAGTTGAACTTTACTACCCCAACGACGCTCGAGTAAATCCACATTTAGCATTCTGGTCTCCTCGCCTACCTGTTTAATGTACCACTGTAAAGCCCATATTACTACGAAATGCCCGGCTGCTAGTCCAGTTAGCACGATCGGTTAAATGGTACTCTGTTATATGACGGTTTAGTAGGCCATGTCGGCCGTAAAAATAACTTGAAAACCACCACCATTTCGTATTTGTAAAACCTGTCGTGCTAGGGCAGATGTAACTAAACTTGACACCCTGTGGACCTCTGTTGTACTTTTTTCTAGACGGTGTGGTTATTACAATACCAACACCCCACTGTTGGGCAGACTATAGGAGGATTATAGGGCCATTTTTGAAACTAGATATATTTCTCAGCTTAATGAACAGATGCATAATAAGATCATAATATTTACTATGAAGTACAATGTCATAAAGACATAATAATGTATACCCATGATTTTTATTATGAATAAAATATATACTTTTTTTAAGTTCTGTTTTATTTTTGAACAGTTACTGGACCAGTGAGCTACATCTTAGGCCTTGTCATCGCTTTCCATCAGGTGAGAATCTCACCGTGAGAATAGGGCCAACCGCTGGTCAGTCTATCGTAAAAAAAAAGTTATATTACATCTAGGTTTTAGGATTTGCAAATGTTTTGGAAAGATTTGGAAATGTATCCATAAACGTCAATCAGACATCACTTCGTTTGTCTTTATCTGTCGCAAGTATTTGTATTTGTGGGAAACGGACAAAACACATTTCGTGACCCCGCTAACGAAGCTGCTGACGGTCCTGGGTTCGAATCCCAGTAAAGGCAATTATTTGTCTTGATTAAAATACTTTATCAGTAAGTACAAAATAAATTACTGGACCGCTTTTTTGTGAACAATTGTTTACTTTAAAGATTGAGTGAGTTAAATTAATCCCAAGTTTAAACCATCAGCGAAGGTAGTTTGCAATCTCGTGAAAAGGGCCTAAGTGACGTAAGTTTCCTATGAAGATACGACCTTTTTTGATTAAATGTATTATATAGTGGTTTTAACACGTTCCCTGTCCGAAGGCCCCCAATGTGGGGACATGAAGCTTTTTTTCAGGAGTCCGTGTCCCCACTGTGGGTCCACGGGTTGTTCACGGCTACGAACTACAACTGTCACTTGGACTTGTGATATTGAAGGATAATTTTGTATGGGGACAGGGAACGTGTTAAATGTAGATTAGGACTATTAGGAGGTGTTGGTACGGAACCCTTCGTACGCGAGTCCGACTCGCACTTGGCCGGTTTTTAAGTCATTAGATTATTCTTGTTTCCATATTTTTATCGTTTTCATATAATCTGATTACCCTGAAGAAAGAGGCTACCCTATTTTTCAACCGGCCTACGCTATGACACAAATACAGGGGGAAGAGATGTGACTAGGACATTAATATTAACCTGTATAAAAATCGTGAAAAGGGGGAGGGCATGGTCCAAGGAAACGAGGTCTGCTACCCCGGATCGCGACACAAGCCTACGTCACTGTACAGCCTGTACACACACGCACTCACACTACGACCGCCAACCACCGATAGGCTCGATAGCAGTGATGACGTAGGCTTTTGTCACTCGCACAACGAATTTTCCCGAGCGAGTGCCATACCTTGTATTCTTGTATCATGGGTCTGGGGAAGGTAGGGTTTCCCCGGATTTGTCCTAGTTTGGAGGGCGTCCGGGGGGGGTTTTCACAGTGTCCGGGGAAAACCCGGACACTTTTACTTAATGGGTAAAGTGCGTAAGTACCTCAGATCATAGAAAGAAGAAGATATGGCACGGGGCGTGGCCCGTGTCGCTTCGATAAGGTCAGTAAACCATATCGACGCGCACCGCTCTGAGGCCGTGGTCGTTCTGACCCGCCGCCCGCGGCTTGCAGCGGCCCGTCGGCCGCGGCGTTCCGTATGATGTGTTCGTGAATGTTCGGGAGCGGTCGTTCTCGCCCGCCGCGTGCGACGTCTATCTGAGAACGACCGCTCCCGAACATTCACGAACACACCACACGGAACGCCGCGGCCGACGGGCCGCTACAAGCCGCCGGCGGCGGGTCAGAACGACCACGGCCTTAGCGCTGACTCATTTGAGCGGCGATCGTTGTTCACGCTATGGCTCCAGATTTTTTTCGAAATAACGGTCTGTAGCGTGTTTATTTGTAAAAATCGGTGAACTAAACAAAAATACAAAATACGTGGAATAACATACCACTACTAAATGCTTTTTTTTTATTAAAAATGGGGTTGCTCTTGGCCAGCATCTAGCCGGGGGGCAAAGATGAGGCTGACGATGAAGCGAGCTCACCCAGAAGATGCCTATTCACTCGTGCCTTAAAAAGGTCCAGGTTATATGAACTCGGAAATACAGACGCCGGCAGAGAATTCCAAACCTTAGAAGTGCGCATTATAAAAGAAGAAGCAAAGCGCTTGGTTCGAATTAGAGGAATTTCGACCAGGTAAGGATGGTAGCCAGCCGTACGTCTGGATGTCCGAAGGAAGAAGGGGGAAGGCGGCATGAGCTCATGGAGCTCCTGAGCACACTCACCGAAGTACAGTTTGTAGAAAGCTGCGTACGCATTTGAGCGGCTCGGCCCGAGGCGTGCTCGTCCCGAGCGGCGAGCTGCTCGCGAGCAAAACAATTGCACATAAACATGTTAGAGTGAGGCAGCTCGCTCACGGCGAGCCGACATTGTGCGTCGCACAAAATGGCGTCGGACTCGATAACAGCTGTTGTTGAACTTGCTGGATTTTTAACAAAAAAATTGCTGTGGTGGATGAAATAAATGTTAAAAAAATCGTAATTCATGTTTTGCTCAAATTCGTACGCGCCTCACGAACAAACAAGTCAAAACGTGTACGTATAGTCGCAACGCTCGCGCGCTGCTCGCGGCACGCTCAGGTACACGTCCAAATTATACGAGCCACGCACACCGAGGCGCCTTTGAGCACGGTCAAAAGACCGACTCCGGCCGGCTCGCCGCGAGCTGCTCGCTCGCTGCACGCGCACGGCGCGCGAGGCGCGTATGCATTTGAGCAAACAGGCGAACCGTGCGTGCCTCAACCTGAGGCTGCCTCAAATGCGTACGCACCTGAAGACGCACAGACACGCTACTTTGCGTCGATGGAAAGTCGTCGTCTATTTTAGATTAGTATTTCTATTATTAATGTATTTTTAAAGTTCCTTAATTCACTTTGTAAAATTCACCCTAAAAGCTTCGACCTGCCAGCGCAAACACCTTACGCAGCTTCGAGTGCGCGGGATAAGGCAGTGGCAGTATCTGTATGCATGCAATATTATCGATAATTTATCGACGTTATTACGAATGGTTTTCATTACATTTTCTTTTTAAATATAGTTATTTGCATAACTAAATATCACATTAAAATATAAAAAAAGTTACAGATCGACTATGAATGATTTTGCCATGAAATATTTAAAATAAATTGATTAACGGTCTGTTGGGAGCAATAATAAATCTGACTCCAGAAAAAGAAGAACGGCTTTTATTAACTTCGTAATTATACAAATTTGTTGACGGGAGACGTGCGCTCCGCGCGGTGTCGTATTGAGTCTGGTGGAAGGGGAATGCCGCCGACCGAGCGCGACCCGGCGCCCGCGTCGCCCGCACCCCTCATCCCGTGCGTAAACGTTAGCAGCGTTAACATACTGCCCCCCCTCGAGCAGGACGGGCTTCGAGGAGTGAAGATGCTGCTGTCGTTGGAGCCGATGCAGAAGAAGGCTTCGTCATCACTGGTGATGACTCCTTAGGAAGTGCGCAAAGCTTGTGCGTGGCGCGACGGAAGATGCCCATTGTTCTCCGGACATCGGCGACCCTAGCGATGCAATCATCGTCAGGGTATAGTTTATAGATGCGCTCCAGGCGCCACTCCATTGGCGGAACATTGGACTCCTTGAGGACGATCATGTCGTTTGTTTGTAGGCCTTCCTGGTTGATTCGCCACTTTGTCCTTTGTTGCAAAAATTGCTGCCGCATCCTTTCGATGTGGTCATATGTACTGAGCCGGTTAGGATTGATATCAATCAGAGATGGTGATGGTAGTGACAACAGTGCGTTACCGATCAGGAAGTGCCCCAGAACTATAGATTCAAGGTTAATTGGATTCGATAATAACGGTGTGAGAGTTTGTAAGTTTAAAATAGCCTCCATTTAAATGAACAGCATTGATAGATCCTCAAATGTCATTTGTGTATTACCTAGAACCCTACCTAAAATAAACTTAGCCGCTTTAACCCCGGCTTCCGTTAGTCCGTTAAAGTGAGTGGAAAAAGCAGGCGAGAACTGGATGATATACTTTGCTTTCTGCGTATGAAGCAATGGAATAGCCATCAGCTTTGAGAAATCTGCCTATCTCGTTGCTTGCGCCTACAAATTGGTTGCAATATCTGAGAAATCGTTGCTTACTTTCCTTCTGCGAGAATTGAATCGTCTCAGACATTGGATAAAACAATCAGCAGTGAGATCTGGTGCTAACTCCAAGTGTAGCGACTTAGTCGAGAAGCAGACAAATAAGGATGAATAGAATTTGTTAATCCTACAACCGAATCCTTTGCGGCCTGTAATGAGGAAAGGACTAGCAAAGTCCACGCCGCAAATATGAAGCAGAATGTTTGGTGTCACTCTGGGTTCGGATAAGTTACCTATGAGAGGGTTAGTATTTTTTGCTTTCATAATTTTACACGGTTTGCAGTTATTGACCGTGATTCTTGCTAAAATTCTGCCTCTTAAAGGCCAAAATGTTTCTCTTATGGTCCTTGATAATAGTTGCGGTCCACTGTGTAACAATTTTAGATGCGCATGTTTGAAAATTAACTTTGTATATTGGTGATTTGAGTAAATTATAATATAATGTGATTTATTGTATGTTTCAGGAGAATTTCTTATGCGGCCGCCGACACGCAGCAGTCCGGATTCATCGAGAAAGGGAGTAAGTGAAAGTATACGAGACTTCACGGGTAATGTTTTATTATTTTGTAAGTTATTGAGGTCCTTAGTAAAAGATTCTTGTTGAGATTGCTTACATAAGTAATTTAGCGAGCTATTTAATTCAGCTGCTGTTAAGGGGCCTAAGATTTTTGAAGTTGGGTTTTTCAGGTTGAAATTGAATCTAAGTACAAAGGCAAAGGCTCTTTGCAAGGTCGATAATTTCGAATATTTCGTAAAGTCCACGAACTTGGAAAGAGCGCCCGCCGATGTCTCGGTTTCTGTAATATGCGTGTAAGTTTTAATTTCAGGTACGTTGGTGCTGAAGCTGGAATGACTCAATTGTGGCCAAGTTGACATTTCATTACTCAAGAACGAGGGACCCTGCCACCACAAAGCTGAATTACACAGCTGCTGAGGGTCAACTCCTCTGGAAGCCAAATCCGCAGGGTACTGATCTCCGGGGATATGCCTCCACATACCTTCCGGAGACAGCTCCTGAATTGCTCCTACGCGGTTTGAGACGAATGTTTTAAGGCTACGGGGTTCGGCTTCGAGCCAACTCAGGACCACAGATGAATCCGTCCAGTGGAAAACTTGGTCGATGTGACATCGTAGTGTATGTTTGACCTTAACCGACAAACGTACGGATAATAAAGCTCCCAGTAATTCCAAGCGTAGGATGGAAGTCGGTTTTGAAGGGGCAACTTTAGCCTTAACACACAGCGGACGTACAAGAGTTTTACCTTCACTGGTTTTTGATGATAAATCAGTGCATCCAGCATAAGTATTCTGGGATGCATCACTGAAGGAGTGCAAGGTAATTGTTTTATATTTAGGGCATAAAACGCAGCTTGGGATTTCAATATTACTTAAATATTTGAGATTTCCTACATAATTTTGCCACTTACTCGATATTTCTGTAGGAATTAAATCGTCCCAGTCTAGTTTAGTAAGCCATAACCGCTGTAAAATGAATTTCGATGTGATTGTGATTGCACTCAAAAGATCTAATGGATCAAATATTTTAGCAGAGTTCGATAATATTGTACGCCTTGTCACTGGTAGCGTAACTTCCAGCTGTACTGAGAATTGCAATATATCATCAGCTGGATGCCATGTGAGGCCTAAGACACTCGATTGAGAAGTGACTTCTAAGTCCTTCGGTATCATACTACCGAGGCTATATTTTACACCTAAAGGGGCGTTTGTATGGAATTTGCGAAGAGGAAAGCATGCGGATTTTAGTATGTTGGTAACCGATTGACGTATATGGTTTGATTTGGCTTCGGTTTGGGATCCTGTTAAAAGATCATCTATATATAAGTCATCTTCTATGACTTGAGCAATGGTTTCATCTTCACTTTCTTTAACTAATTTAAATAAGCATCTGGTGCTTAAGTAGGGAGCATTGGCTATCCCATACTTTGAGACTTCTGTCAGATGTCCTAGATTCTGGTATTCTTGAGTGAATTCGGAATTGGCTTGTTTTAGGGAGTGGTCCTTAGAAAGACGTTTTTCAATGTTAAAGAATCGTTTTTCTGCCATTTTGTATGAATCTCCTAGGACATCTGGCGATTCTCGCAATGGAATTATAACAGTAAATCTTCCATTTGCGTCGCGATAGGTAGTGTCATTGAATAAATTTTCGCAGTAAGTCTCGTCAGCTGACACGACCTTTGTCGCGGGTAATTCTTCGAGTTCCCAGAATTTAGCGAGTTGATCCTTTATATCTTGTGAGAAATTACATTTTATTCCTTGTGTACTCGAAGAACCACCACGGCTCCCCCCAGTGGGGCCAGCCACTATCCATCCCAGTTCTGTCTCCGTCAACACGGGCTTATTACGCCCTAACTTAATTTGATTGGATCCAATGAGGTCCCAGAACACATCTGAACCAAGTAAGACATCGATCTCTGACGGATGGCAGAACTGGGGATCCGCTAGATTAATATTCGTTGGAATATTTAATTTTGTTGTGACATTCATGTTTGGAAGTTTATCAGTAATGGTAGGCACTACAAATAACTTAACTGGAATCGAGAAATTGTTATTCATTGAATGAATTGTTAGATCACAATATTTATTTATTTTAAATGTTGCGTTGTTTATGCCCGATACTGAACGGTTGATTTCTATTGTATTACGATTAATCATTTTTTGCGCCTTTTCAGAGATAAAAGAGGATTGGCTGCCGCTGTCTAACAAAGCACGTAAAACACACTTATTTCCTTCGCATCCTTCGCATGTCACTTCAAGGAGAGCCGTGGAAAGCAAGACTTGGTCACAAGATACCGTGGACATTGTGATGGATGTTTGAACAGTGGTTAGTTGTTCCACGGGTTCGTTGGACGAAGATGCTGCTGGCTGAGGAAGGTGAGTGTTGTTTGTAGTTGAAGGAGCGGTGCTTTCATTACTAAGCAATTGTTGATTGATTGTTTGTTTATGTAAAATTGTGCTATGTTTTCTTTTGCAGATTTTACAACCACTGGAGCGGCACTGGTAAGTATGATGACCAGGTCGAAGACAGTTTTTGCACAATTTCCATTGTATTGCTTGCGTATAGCGATCATCGATTGATAATGATTTAAATTTAGGACATTCGACTAATCTATGATTTTGTTTACAGGACATGCATTGGTAACTAGTGGACGGTGCGTCAGAAGCGGAAGCAATAAATGATTTAGTCTTTGGAGCTGTGCAGCGTTTTTCAATTTTGCAATCCGACCTTGTAGAACTTACCGTTTCCAATACATCAGCCCTGTTACGTAAAAATTTAAAAAAATCATTTAAAGTAGGAGAATCTTTGATATCATTCCTAAATTCTTCCCACCTGCGGGCGGTAGCGTTATCAAGTTTAGTCGTGGCCATATAAATAATAAGCGTGTCCCATTTATCCGTGCATTCACCCAGCGTCTTAAGAGCTTGCAAGTTTTTGGAAATTGAATCTATTAAATTGCGCATACCCCTATCAGTTTCTCTCGACAAAGGCTCGATGTTAAATAAAGACTTTAGGTGTTGGTTGACCAACAGGCGTTTATTGTTATACCTTTCACACAGAAGGGACCAAGCAATTTCATAATTATCAGCAGATACAGTCACAGATTTAATAACAACACTCGCTTCATCCTCTAAATAAGATTTCAAGTAATGAAATTTGCATATGTCATCCATGTCCTCATTGTTGTGAATAAGTGACAGATAAATATCACGAAACTCAAGCCACGAGTTTGGATTCCCATTAAAAAGAGGAAGTTTCAAAGGAGGAAGTTTAATTTTATTAAGGCCCGTAATTCGGCTGGCATTACTTGAAGCCTTCCCCTTTTGAAAGATCTCTTGCCATGTTTCGATCATTTCTTGGGCTTGGCCCATGCTACTATAAAATGAACTCTCTGTTTCTTCTCTTTCTTTCAATTGTTTACCACTGGTATCAAGCCTATCTATTTTATCTTGAATCTCATCAAAACTATTTAATGAGCTTCGTATTTTAGCTAACCTCATCGACAACTCGTTAATTTGGGCCCTAGTGACATCATTAGGTTCGAGCTCTAATATGGATGACAAAAACCTTTTAAATAGCGTTAGGCGCGTTCTCTCTACTCCTCTCTGTTGGATTAATTCATTTAATTCACTCATTTTGCAAGCGCAAGCAACGTAGGCAACTGACTTAACTGACAACCGGGCAAGTAAAATATAAATAAGTAGATACTCACGGTTAACAGTTCGGAAATGGTAATGATTCCTCAGCTCACACGCTTAATTTTAGCTTAGTAATATACCCGTTAAGCTAAATAATATGTAGTTATTGATCACACTTCTTTGTTATCTCGCCAGCTTGTTCCAAACATGTATTGTATCCCAAGTATGTAATATCTGAAATAGTCGGCAAATCACTTTAAAACATTTGTTATGTTTGTAATTTAAGTACCTATTTCCAGAATAAAGCAATTTAAAGCTTAATGATATTTTACGTATTTAGAACTACGTAAAGGGGTTAATTACGTTACGTATTTATATATTTTAACACTTATTTATGTTGTAAATGTTATTTATTATTTGTTACTTTAGAAAAGGAAACTATATAACCAAATTGTGAACCGCTTTTAGACACAATTAAACCAATAATTTCGTACCTATACCTGACGTACATAGATGTACGTACTTGATATCAGGTTTGTAAGGTACACTACTTACTCACAAATAACAATTTACTTATATTAATTTAAAAGGAGACTCACCGCTGTCACAAAACACAGATTAAGATTACATTAAACCTTTAAAAAAATAGAAACGGGCACACTTCCTTCGTATTTGCACAGTAGTACTGTATCTTCATATAATCCCTTCTTTCCTTTGTTTGAAGTTGCAACTTAATCGTTCCGTGACTGTTTCGCCGCCATTGTTCGTCTTAACGTAGTAATTTCGTTATTTATCTTCGTAAAGCCATAATAGTCGTTCTTGATAATCACGTCGGGGTCACCAGATGTTGGGAGCAATAATAAATCTGACTCCAGAAAAAGAAGAACGGCTTTTATTAACTTCGTAATTATACAAATTTGTTGACGGGAGACGTGCGCTCCGCGCGGTGTCGTATTGAGTCTGGTGGAAAGGGAATGCCGCCGACCGAGCGCGACCCGGCGCCCGCGTCGCCCGCACCCCTCATCCCGTGCGTAAACGTTAGCAGCGTTAACACGGTCACTGAACTATTATTTAGGATGTTTCTTTGTTACACATCATAGGTTTGTATAATATCAAAATAGACGAACCCCCAATACAATAAATACGAACCATAGGTTCGTTGGACTCGTAATTTTTACTCAAATTAACAATTTGTATTTCTGTAATAAACAGTATTTTGATTCACCCTTAAACGATGTTTATAGTTTTATAGGTATTCTCATCTCATGATTTTATCGATAAATGCAAAAATGGATGCATGTGCCCATCCCTAACGAGTTCACCGACGCTGTTGTTTACGTGTACGAGTGTATTCCTACTGTTGCTTTTCGTAGTGTGAGTACCAATTAGAGGATTAGAATGCTAGTAGACAACTGGACGGATGTGTGCGGGAACCCAATATTTACAATATTGTGCAAGTAGTGGAAACGCACACATCTTTAGAAGTGGCGACAGCAGTACCAGTCCGGATAGGGCATATCTCTTTCTTTCTATGATCTGATCTGAGGTAAGTACTCACCATTTATCGAGTTTTTTTTAACTCTCCAATTTTTTTTAATGATATTATTTTCGGACACGTCCGGGGAAAAAATGCGATTTACGCCAAATGTCCAGGTTTTTTAAAGTTTTTGTCCGGGTTTGGCGAATTTAGAGATAGCAGCCCTAGTCTGGGGGCATAGTTTAGGGGGGGGGGCTTCGTCGCCCCTGAGGTCGCTCGCTGACGCATAGCGAAGCTGGGGGACGTCGCCGCTCTAATTGTGAGATTCTGGGTTACTGCGGGGGAACCAGCCCTTCCTCTCTCGCGTGACGAAGCAGGCGCGCGAGGGCTGCTCTCCCTCCTCGCCCCCGCTCTAGTTTACAAACACGAGTCTAGGGGTAGGGCAGACAAGACCACGTAGATAGTTGGGAGCTCTGATTTGGTTTTGGGTATTTTCGAATTACCAAATACTAGTATGTTTTAACTCATCATCATCATCATCATGTCAGCCGAAAGACGTCCACTGCTGGACATAGGCCTCCCCCAGACTTCCACAATGTCCGGTCCTACGCCACCCGCATCCAGCGGACACCCGCGACCTTCACCAGGTCATCAGTCCACCGTGTGGGGGGCCTGCCCACGCTACGCCTTCCGGTATGTGGTCGCCACTCGAGAACCTTTCCGCCCCAACGGCCATCGGTTCTACGTGCTATGTGCCCCGCCCACTGCCACTTAAGTTTAGCGATTCGGAGGGCTATATTGGTCACTTTGGTCCTGCTGCGGATGGCCTCATTTCTGATGCGATCGCACAGAGAAACTCCCAACATAGCTCTCTCCATTGCCCTTTGGATGACTTTGAGCCTTCTTATGAGGCCCATAGTAAGCGACCATGTTTCAGTGGCATATGTCTTCACTGGCAACACACACTGGTCAAAGACTTTCATCTTGAGACACTGCGGAATATTGGACGAAAAGATGTGCCGATGTTTTAACTATTGATTCGTAATGTGTTATGTTATTTTATTACTATTTTATACCCACAAGAGGGGAATTTGATCTAGTTATGGCTATTCTTTGAATAGGTACATTTACATACTATAATATTCCCCCCGATTTTTATATAATATAATAATATTGACAAATTGTTTCATGTGCTGTTGGTTTTCCAATAAATAAATAAATAATAAATTGTGAAAAAGTTTGAAATTTTTCTTTATATTATAAAATGTTACTTATAATATACCTAAACTAAAGCTAATGAAAATAACTAAAATAAAATAACTATTCTACTTTATAAACATACTATATTTCCTAAAAATTTTAAATCTATCATACTAAAAGTTACCTGATACCAACTTAAAACTAAACTAAAGCTAATTAAAACTAAAACAACTAGGTATTCTACTTTATTCTTCTCCAAGTATATTCATTTAGCCATTGTGTATTTTTTTTGGCTGACGAAATTGTTTTTTCAACCCTCTCCACTGACTCTATCCGCTGGGTGTGTCCCGTCTGATGGCACAAATTTATATGCTCTCCAACAATTCATATTGATGATGGTGCCTTCCCGACCACGTTTATTTATTAGTGGGACCAATACTTTCGCATACCTTTCATTGTTGGGACACACCTCCAACCGCAAGTCATCCTTCCCATTACCCAATAGCCGTCAATGTGTCTTCCTCTATTATATTTTCTTTTCCCGATTTTTGATTCATCGATTTGTACAATTTTGTTAGGGCCCCCTTTCTTCCATTGGGCCTCGTGATTATGCAGCTCGTATTGCTCCCCATTCTCCCGGCAATAACTAAACCAATCGGCGATAATTCTGTTCGACACCACCGGAGTTCACCGGACCATCTTCATTCTCAGTATATAATTATTTCCTCTATGATCTTCATCTGCTAATGATTCGAAATCGAAATATAATTTGACTACCTAACCTAACCTATATGAACTTAGTGGCGAATCCACAGATTACTAATTAGGGCGAATCGTTATATTTTGACATTTCGAAAGTCGTTAAACCTTACTACCTCACATTACGTTCCATTTGCCAATGTTAGCTGTTCAAAAAAATCTGGCAATTAGATTGTCTTGTCTGCAATGGACTTAAACCAACTTATGATTACAGTCGACCGTGGCGCTACTATTGCGCCTTGTGGGCCTTGTGGTATATTTTTGTATGACATAACTTTAGTTCCAAATGTTACCACCGTATGGAAAAAGTTGGTAATTCCTGCGATCGCGGTGGCCATTTTGTCGTTAGATAACAAGTTGTTAACAACCTAACCTCTGTGAGTGTTTTGTTTTGAAGTTTTAATGCGATGTCAACAAGACGAGAAAGAGATAATAACGCAGAAAAATTGCATGAGAAGGCGAAAGCAGCGTGGTTGGATTTCATAGAAGAATTTAAGAACAACAGACTGTTATGGGACCCGAAAGATAAGTATTATTCAAACCGTTATTTACGTGCTAAAGCTCAGGAACAGTTACTTGACAAATTTAAGAAAATTGATGTTTGCGCGACGGATGATTCAATGAAGAAAAAACTTGTAAACATGAGAGCTGCGTACAACCGAGAAAGGAAAAAGGTACCACTGACTTATTAACCTATTATTAATTTTTTTTGGTAACTCAATTTAATTTTCTGTAAAATAGGAAAAAGTTTGCACGCAAATTAGTAGCAACTTTTCCCATTTTAGGAGGAATTAATTAACTTTAGGAATCAATACTGATTTATTAGCACTGTATCTACCTTATTGTATTCCAGGTCATTGACAGTTTACAGAATGGAGGAAAAGTATACAAACCAACACTGTGGTACTTTGACCAATTTAGCTTCCTTGAGCCATCAGACAATGATGTGGTTCCCAACTTTAACACAATCAGATATTTTAGGAAATTTGTGCCAGGTCCTAAAAAACCTAGTGAGGAAGAAATGAACTCTAGTGTGAGTTCCCCTAGTGTGAGAACCAATGAGAGGATTTTTAAGGGATTTACGAATGAAGAGGTATGTCTAAAATGATTTGTACTGTAAGAACCATTTCATAAAGGCAAAAAACTGTTAGTGTTATTCTATCTACATAATTATATTACTGTTGAATATTTATAAATTGTAATGCTAGTTAACCCTTTTCAAGTTCAATATAAATTACATTGCTGAAGCTGAATTGCACGCCTCTTTTTTGTTTTTCATTGCTTATATGGCATACTCAGAATGAGAAAAAGGAAAAATAAAATAACTCAAACATTTATTTATGTACAAAGAAAATAATATAAAAATAGTAAAGTGGTAAATAATAAAAAGATTATTATTATTATATGCCATACAGCCTATGTATAGACAAGGAACCAAAGCCTAAGCTACACTTAAAATGGTTTTTTTTTACCTCTTTACAGGAAGAAGACATAGAAACACAAACCCCACACCCAAAGCGGCGGATATTCCATCTGCTTCAACAACAGGAGAAATTCATAGACACAGCTAGCAAAATGCTCGTCAAAAATGAAGAAGAATGGGAGGTCCAAGGCAAAGCCATTGGTTTACAACTAGACAAGCTTGACATTATGCAGAAGACTATAGCCAACAAACTAATAGCAGAAACCATTTACTATGGCAGCCTAGGGAAATTAACGACAGACTCATATATTCATATTGAAGAGTTCCCGCAGCTTTCGCCGGAGTATGGGAGGGTAGAGGCCTTAGAAGAGTATGACGACAATTCGCGGGACTCAAAAAAGCAAGATGTTTTATTTGTTCAGGGATCACCTACGTACAATAATGATGATGATGAATAAAATGTGATTTTATTCTGTTATAGTTTCCTTTATGCCAACTTATAAAAGGAAAAGGGCAGGTTCATACTTCGCTCAATGGCTGAGCATGGAATTCAGCAAGGAAATGCGGCCGGCGTGCTGGGGACAATGCCCCAGGCTAGTTTAAGTTTCATAGCATCCAATTAATGTATGTATTTGTTTGTTACCGTGTTTAATTAAATATACATCAATAGTACTTATAAAAATATGAAAACAGTGATGTTTAATAGGCAATAATTTATTACAAATCCATTGGAATGAATAAGAAAAGCCAGGAACAAAATGCATTTATCATTTCCACAGTATTTCATTTGAACATCCACTAAATATGGCAATACTACACAGTTGTCAAAACAAGTGTATCCATGGCCAAGAAATAAATAAATAAAAAAAGGCAAAACAAGTTGATTTACACTGATGGTCCTGAAATATGTAAAATAATCCAAAGTAGACGGAATATAAGAAACACTTACTAAATAATAAAAGATACTTCGACTACTAAATTTAGTGACATCACAATCACATAAAGCGTAATTTTGCTAATGTAACAAAACGGAAAACGCGAATCGTATGACATTTCGAAGTCAAAGAACGGGTTATCAATGTCGGTGATCAAATTGTCTCGTCCGAAAAGGCTTAACTAACCTATATTATTGCAGTCGTCTGTGGCGCCACTGTAGCGAATTCTTTTGCATTTTTGTATTTGAAACTACTAGTTCCAAATGTCACCGCCGTATTGTAGTAAGTTGGTTTAGTAAATCGTGCAAATTGAGTTGGCCATTATGTTGTATTGCAACGTAGGTTCCAAAATCGTCGTGTCTGAGGAGCCCGAGTATAACAACAATTAAACTAACCTAACCTAAGTGTTTTGAAGTTTTAATTAGATGTCAACAAAACAAAGAAATAATAACGCAGTAAAAATGTATGAGAAGGCGAAGTCAGCGTGGTTAGATTTCATACAAGAATTCAAGAACAACAGACTGTTATGGGACCCGAAGGACAAGGGATATACAAACCAGATTTTACGTGCTCAAGCCCGGCAACAGTTACTCGAAAAATTTAGGAAAATTGATGATTGTGCGACGGTGGTGGTAATGAAGAAACGAATACAAAATATGAGGACTACATATCACCGAGAACGGAAAAAGGTACTGCCTAGTTATGGGTTCCTTTTTAGTAAGTAACTGCATTAAAAGTTTGTCGCAACTTTCGTTTCGCGCGCAAATTGGTAGAAACTGTTCTTATTTTGCTGGTATATGAAGACTGATTTTCATAAAGTGCTCATGCATTTTTCATCTACCTCAGAGAGCCAAAAAATGCAATAACTGTTTCGTTTCAGGTCCTCGAGAGCATGCAGAAAGGAGGATCAGTATACAAACCGACACTGTGGTACTTTGACCAATTCAGCTTCCTTGATTCGTCAGACAAAAATGTGATCCCGAACTTTAACACCATCAAATATTTTACAAATGCTGTCCCAGGCTTCAAAAGACCGAATAATGAGGAATCTATGAACTCCAGCACACCTAGTGTGACAACTAGTGAAAGGATTACAGGATATACTAAGGATGATGTATGTCTAAAACATTTTGTTAGATTTTTTGGTGTAAATAAATATAATAGTGCTAACCACTGCTGATTTCTGCATTGTCATAGAAAGACTTGTTTAAAAAGCCTTCAAGAAAAGGGCGTACTCCCATCTTCTGGTGTTGCGGGTGTCCATGGGCGGCGCGAATCGCTTACCATCAGGCAATTCGTCTTCATGTTTACCTCATAGATCATAAAAAAAAAGCTATAAAATTGTAATCACATGTACTCAATGGCAAACAAAATGGCACCAATTTGTTAAGTTCCCGCATATTTTGATATCATTTTTAAAAAATGCTCATTTTGTTTAAATTGTTAAGTTGGGTTCTTTATATCACAATCCTGGAATGTTAAGGTTTGCAGAAATCAAATAATAATTTATTTCCAACTTTACACTGTTTTTTCCTTTTTTTGTTTCTAATCCTAAGTTGGAACCCCTTATTGGATATAGGCCTCCTCCAGCCTTTGCCATTCATCCCTGTTTTTGGCTATATCCCTCCATTTCTTTCTAGCGGTGGCTATATATATAGTCCACATCGATTTCGATGACAGTGACCCTAGCTATTACGGATTTATACTTTTGTGAGCTCTAATATGGCTTGCTAGGCCAAATTTTGGTCTTAAAGACCCTATGGCATTCCAGTATTTCCTTGCAGTCTTTAACCGAAATTCCCTTCCAGTCTTTAACCGAAATTCCAGTCCAGGGGCGATGGACAGAAAACAAATACTTTAGGTCAAATATTACTGATATGGTTGCTACTTCATATTTACCCAAAAACCATCATTTTATGTACATAGTGTAACACTACGATGCATATTTTTGACTACTTCAATTAAGTTTTGGCCTTCTTGCATGTAACCTGTATTTTAATCTATTCTACAGGAAGAAGACACAGAAACACAGTCTCCGCCACCAAAGAAGAGGATATTTCATCTCCTTCAAAAACAGGAGAAATTTGTAGATGCAGCCAGAAAAATGCTAGTTAGGAATGAAGGTGAATGGGAAGTCCAAGGCAAAGCCATCGGTTTACAACTAAATAAGCTTGATGAGATACAGCGGACTATAGCCAACAAACTTATAACTGATACCATTTATTACGGCAGCCTGGGGAAATTAACAACAGATTCTTATGTACATATTGAAGACCTCCAGCGGCTTTCCTCGGATTCGGGGCGAGTAGAAGCCTTAGAAGAATATGACGACAATTCACGAGATTTAAAAAAGGAAGAGATATTTATTAATCTTGAATCACCTGGTTATAATAATAATGATGATGATGATAAATAAAATGTGGTTTTATTGGGTTAGTTTCCTCATACTTTTCAATTATCACAAATAGTGATAGAAAATTATTTATACACAAAGGCATTGGAATGTAGGAAAAATTGTTATTGTGATTAGAATGGACATTAATTTTTTGACAACATACCCAGTTGACACAACTTTAGGAGGACAGAAGAGGTACTTCGGCACTATCCTACTATTAAAATAGCAATAACGTTCAACTATTAAATAGCCTTTAGTTCTGCATTTAACCCTTTGAACGCCAAGAACCTATAAAGTGGTCGTGTACCATTATGCCCACCACGCCAACAACCACTTAAAAGGTCGGAGTGAATGTGTACTTTGATCATGAAAAAAATCTTTTATGAATTGTTTTTATTGGTTTAAACGTTTCATCGATTTTTAATACCTTGGCGTCTGAGTGATCACTTTATTCAAATATGAAAGCGTTCAATGGGTTAAACACATGTTAAACAAAACTTGACCTGAGGCGGGATACTGCGGAACAAAAAATGAAACCATCTTGATATTGTCCAACTGTTTATTACTATTTTCGATTTGCATTTTTTTTCAAAACATTTGCACTTTTCACATAACAGGGCCATAGTCTACGGACCTAGGTTACAACGAATAAACGCTTAATTTACCGACGGCTATACAATACAATACAACTCATACATAAATATAACAAATACTATAATAATGTACAGAAACAAATATACAAGTTTCACTCCTCGCGGCGCCGGCGGCACTGTGCTATTTATCTAATTGATTCATGTCTTTAAGTAACATGTTAATGAATAAAATTTCTCGGCACTTAAACTCGGGTTTACAAAGGTTTGTTAAAAATTACTACTTCGAAGTCAAAACGTGCATTACTAAAACATCATTATTTTTACAACAAAGACATCTTCGTAAAACTGAGCTGTAAACAGTCTCATTTATGTGACTCAAAACTTAACTAACAAAAACTTTAGAAATGTGTATTTAAATCAACAATAAATCATTAAAAATACATATTACTATAAATAAAATACGTTAAAAACACTGAATAAATTAGAAGTCAGTTAAACTCTTACGGAGTCACGATTCCGTGACAGTTAAATCTATAAGTCATCATTTAATAAGCCAATGTTGACATCCACGAGGGACTAGTCCGTAAATGAGATAATTTCCGTGCCGAGAAGTCACGAAGCAAGCTGACATGTCACGATGCAAGTTGACATGTCACCAAACAAGCTGACGTATCACAACAACAAGCACAGCCAAATGACATCGAACACGAGTGCCCGCCGACGCCCTAGCACCGCGCCCGCTGGGCCAACTCGGGGTTATTCTAGTCTTCTATCATTTCATATGCCATAACATCTGCCTTAAAAGTTATAAAACCTAACGTAGTAGTCTGGCAAACGAAAGCTGGACCCACTAGATTCAATTATGCGACAACGCATTTTTTTTGACTAAGTGTTGCCGTGAAAAAATCTCGGGGGGTTCAACGTGTTGCCAAAAGTTATCAATACGAGTCTTTCAAACTGCATCCACTTTAGCAATTCTGTTTGCCGTATTGGTAGATAATGTCTTATAGTATAAAGTTCGCCTTATGTACTTATGTTTGTTGCATTGTAACAATCATTTTGAAATTTAGTGGCAAATGAAATTATAGAAAACGAAACCCGAACTTAACACGTTATGACATCTCAGACACCCTGTATAAATAAAAATGGCCGTCGCATTGACGTGTGAAGTCGGTAATATCCTACCGCTGATATATTAAAACGTGATAGGAGCGGTCATTTGAATTTTATAGTTTGTGAGCCGGCTGTGGAATACATTTGACATCAAATTTATTTTCTGAAAATGATTTCTGTAATTATGGTCAAAGTATATAATATAGTTTTAACATTATACAACAATTTATTGACAGAGACAGAGTCATATCTTAGCTTAGCACACTTGTAAAGTTCAAATTGAATTCCACAGTCGACTCGCAGACCTTTAATGTTGTCTGAACATGGTTTGCATTACACTATTTACAATAATTTCTTACGTTTACGGATATTATAAGTATGTCGGAGTGCTTTATCCAATTATATGTACACTGCTGTCCCAACAAAAATATACCGGGCGTTGCCCGCGAGCTATGTTAAGTATTATAATTTCATTTAACACTATTTATTCATTTAACAAATTATTGTTTCACATGTTGCTATAACCGACTAGTTATATTTGGCTTTGCAAAGGAACGACGTCAAGTCAAAAGCAAGGGGGAGCGCGGGGTACGACTATTCCCAAGTCCCCATTGCGGACTACTGGGTGCTTACCCAGTAGTCCGCACGGCGAACAGATGGGACCAATAAATACTCAACAGTCCGCACAGTACAGCGAAAGGGATAAAATGTGTCAGTAGTTCGCAGTGCGGACTGCCAGGAAAAAAAATGTGGTTTTTAGTGCGGACTATACTGGAAATAGGCCGCGGGTTATAGCAATCGGTGAAAGAATTGAAAAATATTGAATTCTTGTCAATAATATTGGCGAGTGGTCGCCGTCACCGCAGTGACCTAGCCTACGTCTCACTGAGTCGAAACAGCACCGCACTGTGTACGCCAGCGATACAAACGGACTAACAGATTAATATTATTATGTGTTGTGCGAAGCTGAAGCCCCCGTGATCAACTTTATAACTTGTAAACTACACTTTATTAGACAAATTATCTAACCATCGTTGTTGTTCGAAGTCAACATTTAATAATTTCTATCTACACTCATATAGTAAATTCTCTTTAATGTGCTCGGAAACCACCCGTAAAGAGCAGCTTTTCAATATACCCCGCGCGCGGGCACACTAGTGTCATCTTATTACGAAACTCGCCTACGGCTCGATTCATAACGCCAAGTTGTTGTTTTAATGCCTCTCATTGGTTGCATAAACTACTATAGAAACTGAACTAGGCGACTGTACATCGCTGCGTTGTCACTGTGAAATATTGTTTCACTTTGAACTGTAATTTGTCTATGGCAACAGCCACACTGAATCAGCTGCAGCAGCTGATGAACACATCAGCTTAGCAACTTGTATGAGAATAGTACATTACGATACAAGTGCAGAGAACAGGAAATTCGCAACGAGTGGTGATAAATTGAAACACGATCGAAGGGACTGTTTTAAATCGACACGAGTTGCGAATTACCTGTTCGCACGTGTATCGTACAACGTTTTACAGCACATATATGGCTCTTTAAAGTTTCGACATATGCACGTAATCTGCTGATTACCGCACTCGTGCGGTAAAGTAGCACCATATGTACTGTAAACTACATTAATGATATAGTTTACGGCAGTAAGTTTTACAAACATAGACGATAAACCCATGGCAAAGTCGACCAACGCGGAGCTTTCGCTTATTCTTACGAAATAAACAAACGGCACCCCGCTTCAAGCGCCGAAACGTAATCAAACGAACGGAGCTGGAAACGGGCGAATACAATAAAACCGTGTGCCCAAACCACCACCGAAAATTGCTTAAAGACTGGTAAACGGAGAAAACTATCCGATGGTACTGATATAATTCAAAAAAGAAAACATATTATGACATAAATGTCCTTTCAATGACCCATTCATTCTTCAACATCGCGGGCAACATGCCACGCCGAGTACCTATTCGCTACATAGCTGAAAATGTATTATGTGCTACGTCACAACGCTTCATACAGCCAAGCAATGAATCTGTCGATATTTCTCCGCTTCCAATCTTCTACAGTTACTTAGCACAAAGGAATGTTCTACGACTGCAACTAAAATCTAACAAATAAATTTTAACTTTACATGGTAACACTTCCGTTTATGTACAGTTCGCTTAGCTAATAGATTTTTACAACGTTTACATATAAAAAGGGCACCAGTGGCGCTGTTTCGATCGGTCGTCTCTCAGACAACTGATTTGTCGTTTATAGTGGTCGCCCACTTTATGCACGCGATGCGTCTAACGTCGATATGGGCGCTGTCAATTAAACAAGCCATTCTTTAACACCTACATGTCAGAGTAATATTAGTTATGCTACTGATGATTTGTCTTAAGATCATCAGTAAATGTTAGAAGATAGAGGACATACCAAAGAAACCTATATAGTCAAACGGTACATCATAACGCGTGGCAAGTATAGAAGCACTCATGTGTATTTATAACTGTACCCGCCCGCGGTTTTCAAGCGCCACACTCGACTCTAGACCCACCGCCGTACAAAATATAGTACAAAATTGAATTGACTCGATCTGGCGTTGCGCGATCGAAATTTTAATTTCGTCCACGCGTAATGTTTTTGAAACGCTTCAGAAGCGTTGCCGATTAGCAAAAGCGCCTACGTATGAACATATAGTACAACATTATTACAATATATAGCTTCCAACATCACAGCACTCCGCGAATGGCCGCAGACTCGAGAGGGGAGGCGGGGCGACGTGGCAACCGTAGTAACTATGGTAACAATATTTCAACTGTTGTAAGTATTGCTACAATAGCAAAAATGGCATTTTGGCAATAATAGTGACCGTCATACCATGTCAACCATTGCCACCATGGCAACAACAGCAAACGTAATATTATTAAACTTTTACCATCTTGGCTAACATATAAATTTAGTTAACATGGTAACTACACAATTACAGCCACGGCTACCATGTTGCTATGGCAACTATAATCACCATTGCACCTATGGCACCTATTGCAACCATGGTAACTGGCCAATAATAAGCAAATTATAGCAGCTGTAGCAACCATGGTAACTATGGCAATTATAGCAGCTAATAGCAACCATGGCACTGACACGTCGCTCCGTCTCCGGACTACGCTGGGCACTCTTGCTCAACTTGCTCAATGTGAGTAAACGTACATGAGGATGATGTAACGGTGCGTAATACTGTCGTCGGGCTTATTTTATACTAGAGAGTAAAAATAGTGCGCCAATGTAAAAGGAAAATTATCTTAAAATAGCAGTTTCACAATATTCTTTTTCATAGAGTTTTGCCTTTGACGACTGCCATTTCACTAAAATTCAACGTTAAAGATGAAAATTAATGCTATTATTGCAACATTTATCTTTGACATTTGCGCTGTAATACTCTTCACTCTCTGTTTTACACTAACTTAAGGTCGACTCACCTTCAAGCGTAGGAAAACCGAAATTTAATTGATCGATCAATATAACACTAATCAACGATGCTCACAACAACTTCATCCATACACGTCATTTAAAAAATACCAGATTTATGCAAGGTTTCATTGATCGGACTAACGCTCACATCAAACAAGCACCCACATAATTTTGATCGTTAACACTAACACTTTAAAAAAACAACATCACAGACAAATATCAAATCCAAACAAAACAACTTAACGCGCCGCGACAACCTGAATTCGAGGAATTAAAGCAAACTAGTTTCACTTTAAACCCTATATATTTGTGATAAGGCTCAAATCTGATTGCATAACGAAAAGTTAAACCTGGCGTCTGTGTCTTAGGGTTCGGTTTCATAAATATATAAAGGCATTGAGACGTCAGATCTAACTTGTAGCGAATTTAGCTTCGAGCTAGCTCTAAGAACCTTACTTATCAATACTTATTATTATGCTTGTTACCAGAACTTGAGTCTGTCATTACACTTGAGTACACGCAAAACTTAAGTGAATTTTACTTAGTTCCTGGCAGTTAAGTTTCTATGTTCGAGGTTTTTAATTACACCATTAAAAGATTCTTAGAGCTTTTACCAGATCGGGTCTCAGTCGCCACACGTAAACGCAACTTGGTGTACTCCTATCATGGATATTATTTTTCGTTTATCATGATACATATTTTATTGTACACAATGTCGATTGAATAGCGGAATCCAAGATTGAATAAATGCTTTTGGATTATTTCACATTTCTGATTATTCTTGAACTACGGAAATCGGTTTGTTCGACTATAATCTTTTTTATTCGTCCCAAAGGTCTTATATGCAGGGGTCGGAAGTCTCGGAGCACTTTTGTGCTGTCACAGGGACTTCTCATTTATCGACTTCCGATTTACAAATTTATATCGATAAATACAGAATATTTAAAGTGTAATAAAGTAAACAACAGGCAGTATTATCGCGAATGAGCGATCTCTTCGAGATAACCTTTGGATGCCAACTTTTTGGAAATTCTAAATAGGAATTATTATAATAATATTTTATTGTTCCTTATAAATAATTTGTGAATTTCTTATTACGAGGCATTAACATCGACATCTTTTCAAAACAAGAATTGCCATCGTACCTAATGATATCATGTTATGTAGGTACTGCCCATCAATCTGATGACTTTTGATTAATAGTTTTATAGACATATGCAAACAAACAAACACAACACTGAACTGAACTAATTAAATGTGAAATTGTTAACTATTAACTTTTCATTGCATATCTCTATTTCACATTTTCAACTACTCACGTTATCTGAAAGATATCGCTCTTTAGCGATAAGACCGCCTGTTGCTTACCTCTAATATTAATCTTCATCAACATGTTGTGTTCTATATTGTATCAATATAATATGTAGACCGTATGTCGATAAATGAGAAGCCCCTATGACAGCTCAAAAGTGCTGCGAGAATTCCGACCCTTGCTTGTATGTATATGTAACGTACTTCATGTTTTTTACACGAACGTTGATATTTCATGATAATAAAATTAATTTGATGAGTATCGTAAGTCGTAATCTCGCCATCAGACAGATGCTCCCATAAATATTTGAACAATACTATTGTTGACCCTTTGGAGAATGTGTCGCATGTCGTCGTGTCTACGGCGCCAATAACGACTATACGTGTTAAGGCGTACATTGGCAGTTCCGTCACTAAGGATCATATTCTCTTATGGAAAATGGGTTGGTGCGTATCACTGCCGTTCATGAAGAAAGGCGTTCAAAAGGCTGATGTTACACCGCATGTATGGTTATTTTTAGAGTCAGATATATCTAATGGCGACTGTTTTTTAGACTGAATATACCAATTTTAACTCTTTACCCCATGATTTATAAAATTATTCGTTTCAATGGACATTCTGCGAGCGTTTTAACAGCTTCGTTATTCCCATTCATCATCATCATCATCTGTATTGGCGACCCCATTATTGTTGGACTTTTTGTTGATTTTGGTGGCATTTTTGGTTATATTGTCTGGCTTTCGGACTATTGCGATATAACTAAACGATACGTTAAATTAAGTAAATAGAAAATTCGAAAAACACGGGGTCATGATGGCGAGGGCGGTCGAAACGCTCGTGGAATGACGTGAATTTGAACCTTGGCACTATAGAAATAAATTCCTAAAAGATATCTGCCATATACGGCTTCGTATGCAAGAACGAACGGTTTGATTGAAATGTACGTTTTTGTCGCTCCTGATTCGTTTCACTATCAACAACGAAGTAAAACGATCGTTTTATAACCTTCCAAGTTCCGTGGCGGTGTATCCGTGCGGCGTCCTGCGTGCGTGTGTGTGTGTGTGTGTGTGTCGCGGGGCGGGGCGGGGGCGCGCGTGTGTGCGTGCCGGGCTACGTGCGCGTGAGCGAGGGCGGCGCCACGTCGGCGGCGGCGAGGCGCAGCGCGGCGCCCACGAGCGGAGCGGGCGCAGGCGCGGACGCGGGGGCGGATACGCCGCTCGCGAAGGATTCGTCCCGCTGCTCCTGTAGATAAAAAAAATATCTCAAACACTCCATCCTCGTACTACTAGACGACCTCGCTCAGGCTCGGTCGTCTAAAACACACTCGGCAGGCTGCCCTTTCCTTCCCGGTGACTACAGTAATGTGGAATATGTACATTATTGCCTAACGATAAAAAAATAATCTCAAATTCATTTAGCGTAAGTTTTTTATACGTACGTCTTATTTTCTGAAATTGTATAAATCTTTCCCGATTGTTATGTTTATGAAATAAACAAACCCTACATAATTTAATGGGCCCTATCGAAAAGTCCTAAAAATTAATCTTCAACGTTTGAAAAACCATCGTTTCGCTCATATGAATGGTTCCCTGACCTTTGGTGTGACTAACTATTTATTTATTTCATAATTTGACTATGTGACTTTGTGCTGAAAATTTATACCTATTATAACATATTTTTTAACTATAATTGCAAATTATTGAATTTGTGTATGAATAAAATTAAAAAAAAAACCAATCATTCCCTTGCATAAACCACAAATTACAGACCCTTTCTCATCAATGTACGTGCCGATCATGCCAAATATCATCAAATTTCCCTCAAATATTTAGAAAAAATTGAATTTTGAACTCCCAACGGTCATTCTACGAGCGTTTCAACTGTCCTCATTACCGTAACTCCATGTTTGTCTAATGTTCCGTTCAGTTCGATGACGTTTGAGGTTTTTCGTAATAGTCCGTGACCCTAAGGGCCTAAGCTAGCTGGCGCGGGGGGGCGCCGCACGCAGGCCGCCGCGGGTCGGTGCGCGCCGCTCATACTCTTCTTCGACAGGCGTGCGCCCGCTCCGAGTAATCCTCCCCAGCTAGCGTAGGCCCTCAAATAAAATGCCACCGAAACATACAGAAAGTCCTACAATAGTGGAGTGACGGTAATGAGACCGATTGAAACACTCGTAGAATTACCGTCAATATCAAACATGCCATAAGAAGATATAACCCAAAGAAATATGCTGGGCATGCGGCCGCTTCCAATATTTTTAACGGACTTCAAAAAAGGAGGAGGTTCTCAATTCGTCGGAATATTTTTCTTTATGTATGTTCACCGATTACTCGGAGACTAGTGGACCGATTTCAAAATTCTTTTTTGTTTGAAAGGGTGTGTTTTCTAGTTGGTCCCATTGTCACCAAGTCTGGATCTGATGACGGGATCTTGAACTCGACGGGAACTCCTCAAATTATACCTATATACCAAGAGGATGGGGTCTGGGTAAGGCAAAATAAGGAACTCCTCAAATTATATACCAAGAGGATGGGGTGTGGGTAAGGCAAAATAAGGAACTCCTCAAATTATATACCAAGAGGATGGGGTCTGGCAAAAGTTTGGGAGTCGGTGTTTTTTGTTAAAAATTTACTTGTTAGTATGTTATGATACCCAAACTAATAAATTTAATTTTCTAATTCCTTTCCTGAATAAACACACACACACACACTTCACCTCACTTCACTTGACTGTATGTCAACATCATAAAGTGCTAAAATGTCACACACACAAATAACCTGCCTGTGTAATTTTGTACCCAGTTGTACCCTGTGTGAAACAACCAATAAGTCAATCTTACTACGAGATAAAGATCAGGCTTGGGTGTCTTGTCTTCCTCGATTATTCCCGTTTTAAACTTCCATTATTCAAGAATCTCTCCGAATTCTCTCATATGCAGTTGTCCACAATAATTTAGCAACTCTTATGGGGAACTCTTTCTGTATAAATGGGAAATTAAATAAAATTGGGGCATTCCCATATTTTTCTCAGATTATGTAGTGTGGTACAAAGTGTGGGCCCATTCGACTCAAAATCAATATCGCTATCGATTCTAGAAAAAAAAAGGTTTCCTAATACTTCATAGTAAATTTCGATGTGGGTTTTGTTACCGAAACCGTTCTGGAGACAATTTTTTCTTCCTATAAAATCGATAGCGTTGTTGAGAGTCGAATGAGCCACAAACGTCCAAACACTGAGAAATTGTTTTTTTATGCTCTGACGATCTTGTTATTCAGAGTACCTACTGGGAATTTTGGGAATCTGTACCATTGAGCCCCACCACAATATATAAACAGTATTCTGCCTGTGTTGTGTGCAGTACTGATGGAAACTTCCAAAGGGTTAATATTATCTTCTACCACGACTTGTCGAATATAGCAATGACATGCACAAAGCCTCAACTACAGCACCCGACCAAACGCAGCCAATATTCGGACATAAGGAATTAAGACTTACTTGGGATTTTGTAAATGTTAACATATTTTAGGTTCTTGGGCGCTGGTATTTTTTGAAGTTTTTCTCTGTGGACAACGATATTGACATTTGGCGTATACATTTTTTTGTTCAGAAAGTGGGAGAATTGGGTTCGTAGTTGATATTTCACTGTATTATATTAATATTAGCAAATGCAATACTTAAGATAAGGCAGGCATTTCACATACTCGCAATTCGCGTAACCGGGTTTGAAGCAAGAGCATAGGAAATTAGGCAGGATTTTGTTCCGGTGGGGTCAGTTAAGAAAACAACATATGTAGGAATTTTACGTGATGAAACGGATTTACGTTTTCAAGGTCGAATATCACAAAAAAAATATCAAACCAGTACGCAGTTCTTAATAAGAAAAGCGAGAAAGAAGTAACTCTTCGGGAGCACTTCGCCTAAACGCTTGCCCAAACTTCTCCTGCAAGGCCGCAAAGATGCCTCATTTGCTTGCTGTCAGGCCATTTTGTTGGTGTGAAATAGTCTAAGAAAGCATCCACCTACCTGCAGATGCAACGTGGATCAACAGCACGTCAACTACAGGGTTGTGGGAGTCCGCTGGACGAACGTGCGCTTCGGCGAAAGTCGCTCCACCGATTTGAACACAACTCGCGAGCCATCAGCCGGGGACAGGGCACTAGCACTCACCGTGGTCAGCAGGTGCTTGAGCGTCTCGTAGGTGAGCCAGCAGATGGCGGCGGCGGGCATCTGGTACAGCACGCGGGCCGAGGCGCCCTTGAAGAAGCCGAGCGGGCCGGTGGGCGCGGCACAACTCCTAGCCATCAGCCGGGGACAGGGCACTAGCACTCACCGTGGTCAGCAGGTGCTTGAGCGTCTCGTAGGTGAGCCAGCAGATGGCGGCGGCGGGCATCTGGTACAGCACGCGGGCCGAGGCGCCCTTGAAGAAGCCGAGCGGGCCGGTGGGCGCGGCACAACTCCTAGCCATCAGCCGGGGACAGGGCACTAGCACTCACCGTGGTCAGCAGGTGCTTGAGCGTCTCGTAGGTGAGCCAGCAGATGGCGGCGGCGGGCATCTGGTACAGCACGCGGGCCGAGGCGCCCTTGAAGAAGCCGAGCGGGCCGGTGGCTCGCAGCACCAGCGCCGCCGCCTGCGCCAGCCCGTCCGCCCGCGCCGTCACTTCCTGCAATACACGATAATAGGGTATTTTACAACACTAATAGTACGTTATTGCAGAAGCCGGGAAAAAGCAATTCCTGGACAAGTTACGCGTCAGAAGATACGCGTCCACGAATTGCCATTCCCGCCGAGGCTTGAGTGCGTCTGCTAGGTTTGACAAATGTAATATCCCGGTCAGGTGGAGTCCTTGTTATGAGCAGAACTGCCACTGTGAGGTAAAAACACATTTTTGAAAATCGACCGATTCAAGTTGTCATGCAATATAATTTAAATCATAATAGTACATTACTGCAAAGACCAGGAAGGGACTGCTGGTATAGATGAGGGAGCGTTAGCGAGGACGTCTAGTAATACGAGGCAAGCAAACCCTTGACCCGGCCGAGATATGTATAGCGCCTTTCTCAAAAACAAGTGCAATAAATTTGAAAATTATAAAGAAATATATTTGAATTACTTTATATGAAACCGGCTTCGCGGGTACGGTGGCGCGCCGATAATGTCCAAACTCGCCGGCAATTTCTTGTACAAATCCCATTACCGACTTGTAAATTCGCGGACGTTAGGTTTTGCTGACTATTATCGTGAACGCAACTCCTACTTTTCCGAGCATGTTTGAGAAATAGTACATTGTGTATTAAGGACGGTAAGAGAGGTATCACGAACGAGAGTCTATTAAAAGCCCAACGCCAAAGGGCTTTAATGACGCGAGTTTGTAAAACCACTCTTACCGCGCGTAATACACACAACATTTTTCATCAAACTTGGAGGAATTAAATAAAAAGTAAAGCCAAAAATGGTAGATAAATTCGACGTCGGCAACTTCACTTCAATGGTAACTATCATAGACATCAGTGTTTCCATGTGACGAAATGGAAAAAGCGGAATGAACGTTATAAAAATACGGACAGCGTTGATTTTCACATCTAGTTTTAATTTACCGCCTAGACCAATATTTATGTGACCTATAAAACACAAAAAACTACTTTTAGGCACTGGTCCCACCGCCGGCGACGAGCGATAAACGAGTAGAAACGAGCGGGCGAGCGGCGAGAAGCGAGTGTTTTTGTGTGAGCTTATCGCTTACTCGCCGGCGGTGGGACCAGTGCCTTAATAAGCACTTGAAAAAATTGGATCCAAGTTGACTTGACACGTGATATATGTACGATCCCAAATCGACAAAAATACCCGTACGCTCTTGAGCCCTTGTCATTCAAGTCATTTTCGCATATTTTGTCACCGAGTGTCGATGTTGATTGTTCGTAGTTGGCCAAACGATAACTCCTACACTGGCGGAGTCGTCATCTTACGACCTGATCAGTGGCGTGCACAGAGATTTGAGACAGGGTAGACAAAAAACAAATTCAAGCTTAAATCATCCATAATGTTTTGAATAATTCACTTTAAAACACTAATTCACCGGCACACGTTATCACATCGAAACAATGGCGGATGCATAAAAAATTAAAATGTAAACAAACCCAAACCTGCCCAACTAATATGAGATATGAGAGACAAAAAAAATTGCTTCGTATTTGCACTCATTACCATACGTAATGCTACTTTTTAAAGTGGTCGCGTAATCTTCGGAACCATTCGGGAACCTTCGGCCGTCGTCGTCTACGCGCGTAAGGATTTAGACAGTGGCTTATGCCTCTGTTTGTGTGCGTTACTTATATCAATGTGTGCATGTTTTTATAGGAAAACACACAACACTGTATAGGCGTAACTACAGCGCTCTAACGCACGCACACAATAACGCTTTAGAGCCGAATGTTTTCTGTCTTCGCCGTGAAAGGCACGTAGCTGCGCTAGTGCCGCGTCATCGTTCGCACATCGCATCGTCGCCAGTGTACTCTGTCGTCGCGGTACGATAGTGACAACGATTTACCGATAGATGGAGCTATTTTGTTTATTTGAATAATTGATTTTGGTTAATGGATTATGTACCTATACTACTATGAAATATGAATTTAAAAGGATAGATATGGGAATTACAGCAGGGTAGGCAGTGTCTTTTTGTCTTTATGAAGTGCACGCCACTGGACCTGATGTATGTAGTGTAAGTAGTTAGGTGAATCACACCTGCGGTATGTCCTAAAACTACGACCCGGACCACCGGGAGATGGGCAGCAGCGTCCCTGGAGTGCGGTGGAGATGCATGCCAAGCGTGGCATTATGGTATTTAGCTCCCATGAAATTGACAAAAAAAATTTAGCGGGCTATTTCCGATTAAATCATATTGAGGATAAAAAATTAGACAATCACAATTTTGATAGAATCAGGCGTTACTTTGTGGAAATCAATGACAAGCTTCTTGAACAATATTTATTTGCTATTCCGCTAAACAATACGTGAAGGTCTATTAGTGTTGTATGTTGCATGCGTGTGGTTTTGCTCGGTGGACGTGGCGTAAGCAACATCTCCTGCCAGCATCTCCTGATGATGCCTCGTAGAGACGCGAAACACGTGTCGAGGTTTTGGGTTTCTGTGTGGTGGTTTTTTGTATTTATTTGCATGTTTGTGCGAGCTGAGGGAGGGTGGGAGCATTAACCGCATGCAAAAATACGCAAGTGGATATATTAATGTTCACGTTTTTTTTAGCTTTAGAGCTAAGAAATATTGTTCAAGAAGCTAACCACAATTCAGCCTTGTGACGTCATATAGTCGATGGTAGGCTTATTACACATTTTAGTGAATATCTTGAAAACGAATAGCTATAAAAATTTGAAATGCTGTCAATTGGGGGAGGGAGGACAGTGGTCGTCCTTCGGCTGATATGGCGGTGGTGGTGGTGTACCTGCGTGTTGAGCACGGTCTTGCACACGTCGAGCGGCGTGGTGGCGGCGGCGGCGAGCGCGCCCGCGCAGGCGCCCGACAGCGCGTGCGCGCGAGGGTCGTAGCTGCGCGCCGGGTTCACCAGCGACTGGCACCACTCGTACGTCACGAAGTGCAGCGACTGTAACATTACATGTGTGACGTTAGCCGTTGGACAGAAGCTTCTGGTGGATCGGGATTAGCGTTTCTACATACAGAATAACAATTTAATTTGTGGTTTCCGTGAGCCAATGCTTGGTTACCTACAGAAAATACCGAAATCGGCATATGCGTGCCTATCAAATTCGAGGAGTTCCCTCGATTCCTCCTAGATCCCATCATCAAACCTTCACCAAATTTATATGGGACCAACTTGGAGTTACCTGCTTTGAAACAAAAAAACAATTATCAAAATCGGCCAACGTGGTCAAGAGAGCACATAAAAAAAAACAAGCAAACATGCAGACGAACTGAGAACCTCCTTCCTTCTATTGAAGTCGGTTAATAAATGCGATCAGAAGAATAGCACCAGTAACGAAAAGAACCTGCAGTATTATAAAACCTGTGCTACGGATGACCTGATACGTATATGACCTGATTTCGTTTCGCAAATGACCAGATACGCAAATAACTTACCTGATTAGACACGACGACGAGCAGAACTACCCATAATAGGGTATTTATATGTAAGTGTAACACGTTCGGTTCCACTATTCTAACGGATACAAGCATAAAATTTATAGCATAATTTTAGTGGTTCGAGTACGGAGGGACAAACAGAATTTCATCACCGCCACCTTTAACATATTTTGAGCCTGATCTCTTTAGGATAACGTAGCCCCAGCTAGTATCAATTGTTAGCGTGGTCGGACGAGGAGTAGCATGAGGGTCCGTGGAGCTCTCCGTCAGTACTACTACAGTGCTCCGTCAGTGCGGCTACTACAAGTATCTACTTGCCCGGAGTGGCCAATGGAACAGACGGCCTCGTATTTCGGCAATAACCATTAAAAGCGACTCGCCAAAATCTCTGTTTAAAGGCACTGTGTATTAAGTATTTCATATATCAAGAAGGGTTGTTAAAGCCTCATCCCAATAAGGTTTAGTTTCCCCCTTGGGTTGCAAGGTCAGACGGCAATCGCTTCCGTAAGAACTGCACGCCAATAGTAGTAGTAGTGTCTACGACAATTCTTGGGATTATGTAGCGAACCTTGGGCATCCTTCAGGTTGCATCTGTACTGGCATAATGTTAGGATAAAGAAGAGCGCCCTGTAGCCGGGACATAGAAAAGGGCTCCGGTATCCTAGAAGGCGACTAAAAGGGGGTCCTTTGGGTCGAAGACGGTCACAGCTGGGCGTCTATGAAAGCAGATGGTGGGACCCACAGAGGTGTGACTCAGGGCTGCACTGGTGCGTTCCGAAGGAGATCCCAGAACCGCCCGAAATGAGTTGAGGAGGACGATCGGGGAGTTTTTAGTCGGTGCAAGTCCGACATAACCACTGTACTGTCCTCGCGGTGCGGTGGTATCTATAATGGATTTTCCCCCCGGGGAAAAAAAGAGGATGAAGAAGAAGGGTTACCTGGAAGGGCACGTTCATGACGACCTGCGTCCCGTACGAGCGGTAGAAGGCCCTGATACCCTCCGCCCTGTAGACCCGCCGCGCGCACTCCCACACGCTCCTGTAGGGTGAGTTGAGCATCTGTAGCCGCTGTTTTACAACTGTAGACAAACATAGACAACATTTCAATTTAAAATTACAAATATTTAATTTCCAATCGAAAATGGAAAATTGCAAAACGGAACTTCGGTAGATGTCGCTACTAGTCTCCCTAAGGCTTAAAAAGACTGAACTGATTGAAAAATTCGTCGCCTCGGGATAACCCGCGGTAGCTCAGTTGAAAAGAGCGATGGACGATTCCAGAGGTCGCGGGTTCAAATCCCGCCCGGAGTGATCAATTTTTCATTTTCGGATGGAAATTATAATTCCGCTAAGTGGAGGTTTTCACTTGTAAAAATGTTTACAGTTACAAATAGTTACTTAAACAGAACACTGCAGCCAATTTAGTGCCGGTCTTGGCACCATTTCAGAGAATCTACGGAACTTGGCACCCATTTAGATCTCAATTCCTTTGTCGGTGAAGACGTTTTTGATGGGATATCATTACTTTTTGTCAATCTTCGCCAAATGGTGCTTTTTAAGAGCGAATGCATGAGTTACTATACAAAATACCCAAATCGCTATAGGTGCACCTCAAATATTTGAAGAGTTCCCTCGACTTCTCCAGGAACCTATGATCAGATTCTTAACTGATAACTATGGGACCACCCCTGAAGTATACCGTTTCAAATAAAAAAAGAATTTTCCATATCGATTAATAAATGACGGAGTTCTGAGGTAACTAGCATAAATAATAATATTAATAAAACTAATAAAAAATACACTGTTTTTGGATTTAATCTGGTGTACACACACAATTACCAGGCTGCATGCCAAATTTCAGCTTTCTAGGTCACCTGGAAGTGGGTTGGGTTTTTGTTTACTAGTCAGTCAGTGGTAAAAAGCCCTTTTCTGGAATTTAATATCTCAATAATTATTAAACCTATATTTATGAAATTTGGGGTTCCAGTTGTTCTAAAGGATCTTAATACATGTACCAAATTTCATTTTTTATGTTAGATAGATTTGGAGTTATTGGGGGGACAAAAGTGGCTCTAAACGGTTCGTGTAAAATAACACACGGCTGCTGTCCGCCAGTTCCTGGGGTGAACTTGGCTGGACACGCTACCGCGTGTCTAGATATGAAATAAAACGTACTATCGACGTTCCAAGGTCAGTCATAGTCAGCTCGGTTAGCTGAACAACTGTTTAACAATAGTGTACACAGGTGAACCAAATATGTATGTTTTTGTTTACAGCGACTCGATAACTGATTTAAGTGGGCCCTTGCTATTTTGATCCTTATAAAGACGACACAGAGTTACGATTGACGCGTCGAGCGTGATGACCCGAGATAGTGTTGCAGTTGCAGTTAGATTTGAGAGTTATCGGTGGAACGAGTTGGCAACTTGTGTTCTTATTATCAAGGTAATGGCAATTTTACGGTATGCTTTCATTACAAGTATAATTTATGATATGTGTAAGAAAATTACTCTACATTCAGTAATGCCAACTCAGAGAGTTCTAGAGTTACCACAGTTATAGAAAATGTGCTCACGGACTCGAAATATGATGTGTGTGTGTGTATAATCTACATACATTTCGGCCGGGGTTTCGAAAAAATTGAAACTCTAGGAAAAATTGAAGCACAGCTGGTCTGTTTTGTTTTCGTCTGAACAAACTCAAAAAACGCGCAACTTCTGAAAAGAACGCCGCCGCCTAACATAGCATTTGTCCATAAATATGACCCTAAATGTACATAAATATAGGTTCAGTGGCGTGCACTTCATAAAGACAAAAAGACACTGCCTACCCTGCTGTAATTCCCATATCTATCCTTTTAAATTCATATTTCATAGTAGTATAGGTACATAATCCATTAACCAAAATCAATTATTCAAATAAACAAAATAGCTCCATCTATCGGTAAATCGTTGTCACTATCGTACCGCGACGACAGAGTACACTGGCGACGATGCGATGTGCGAACGATGACGCGGCACTAGCGCAGCTACGTGCCTTTCACGGCGAAGACAGAAAACATTCGGCTCTAAAGCGTTATTGTGTGCGTGCGTTAGAGCGCTGTAGTTACGCCTATACAGTGTTGTGTGTTTTCCTATAAAAACATGCACACATTGATATAAGTAACGCACACAAACAGAGGCATAAGCCACTGTCTAAATCCTTACGCGCGTAGACGACGACGGCCGAAGGTTCCCGAATGGTTCCGAAGATTACGCGACCACTTTAAAAAGTAGCATTACGTATGGTAATGAGTGCAAATACGAAGCAATTTTTTTTGTCTCTCATATCTCATATTAGTTGGGCAGGTTTGGGTTTGTTTACATTTTAATTTTTTATGCATCCGCCATTGTTTCGATGTGATAACGTGTGCCGGTGAATTAGTGTTTTAAAGTGAATTATTCAAAACATTATGGATGATTTAAGCTTGAATTTGTTTTTTGTCTACCCTGTCTCAAATCTCTGTGCACGCCACTGTATAGGTTATGCCGTACGGCCTGAGTAAAGTCAGACCCTAAGAGTATGCAGAAATGGGTGCATACAATTCACTCAAAAATATGTCCTATTCCTATGGCACTTAAATCTTACAGACCAATATACCCACAAACATACACTGATTTACACTGTTTTTTTTTTTACCGATTGCAATTCGTTTATAGTTTTATACAATAAAGTATCGACCACCGAAACATACCTTCCACTTCAAATTTTTAAATACTTTAAAAATCCGTAAAACATTACTTACCTTGACTTTTATTAAAACCTGGTATTGATTTATTGACGGCCTGTTTAGCCTAGTTGGTAGTGACTCTGCCTCCGAAGCTAGAGGTCCCGGGTTCGAATCCCGGCCAGGGCATTTATTTGTGCATTTTTCACGGATATTTGTTCTTGGGTCTTCGATGTTCTCTATGTATTTAAGTATGTATTTATCTATAATAAGTATGTATATCGTCGTCTACTACCCATAGTACAAGCTTTGCTTAGTTTGGGACTAGGTCGATTTGTGTAAGATTGTCCCCCAATATTATTATTATTATTATTTGTATCTCACAACGGAAATTTTATTTTATTGAATTGTAATGATATTTTTGTACTAAAATAATGAATTTTATTCAATTATCAAACGGAATTTTTGACATTATATTTTGGTTAAAAATTACCATTTTAGATTTAAGCACAATATACTAGGTTGCTACCTTTTATCAAGACTGCTAATAAAAATTGTACCTGACATCTTACTGTACGAAAACCCTATCATAAGCAAATAACCTTATGACTTGTGTCGGTGAATTAAGGTTTCAGTACATATTTATTAGATTAAGGCTGGGTTGCACCAAACCACCTGTAATCGTAAGCGGTGTTCCTTAAAATCTGAATGTATGGAAAGTTTGACAAGTTTCTATGGGATGACAGCTGTCGGCGCCATATTTAACGTTGATCGGTCTGTGATCGTAAGTTGGTGCAACTCATCCTAAATCGATATATGTTTAGCATTTGACTGAAACGTGCGGAGGGGCGGCGATTGACATGCATATAATAATACGCCAAACTCGAGCGGGAACTGGTGACCCCTCAAAGCCATGGGCCGTCAACTAGCCTCGCATTCATGATTAGTTTGCGCTGCAGAAAGTTCCCGTTTATTATAACAAATAATACTAACCACTGGCATGTTAATGCAGATAAACTAAACACTTAGCATGTACATCGTACAGTACCGGCCAATATCACGTTCAACACTTTACACTCAAGCAAAGGACTTGTGTAAAGGAACCCATAATTTGCGACCCAGAAACAAACTGGTGCAAACGACCGTAACACAACTCAAAATGATCTCCAAAGGACCACATTCCATGTCAATAAAGATATACGAGTATAATGGCTTACCGAGAGAAATATCAGATGAAGAGAAGTATATACTTTTTGTTAAAAAATTAAAGAACTATCTACTGTCTGAAGCTTTTTACACTGTGAAAGAATATATGAACACGTAACATGGAAATTGTAAATTTAAATATTTAATATTTCTTTGTTTAGTTAGGCAAAATTTTTCTTTATATTTTATGCCATATGTTAATCTAGTTATAGGTTACTGCTTTGCCCTGACAGGGTCCATGCTGCACTGTATACGCCTTGTAAAATCTTATAATACCATGGTTAGCAATCAATAAATGAAATGAAATGAAATGAAAAAAACACTTTCAATCACTGCAAAAACTACCAAAGATACTTATTTTCAATTGAATGCCTACCCTTTTTAAACCTGCTTAAATTCTATTTCTTTTAAAAAAAGCTAATTGGCATTGAATTCTGTATATTACAAATTACTAACCCCCTTATTCATAAACGTCCATCAAGCCTCTATTAGTTAACAAGCCGCTAAAGTTGGTTTCTCCTTATCTGTCACTTTGACATTTATGTTTGTGAGAAAGGGACACAACAACTTTTAGTTAACAGAGGTTTGTAAAGTTTTATGAATAAGGGGGTTAATCTGCAAAAGAAAAATTCAGTTTTTTTTTTTTAAATAAATACAAGTCGTACATTTATTTATCGTTGGGTTTTTGGTAGTAAATTTAATGATCTAGAACTATATAGTAAACCGTTTTAGATGTTTTATAAGTGTTAATGAATATATAACATTTTACTACTTATTTATATTGACGTACGTACTAAAATGTTCAAAATTGTAGCGGAATTCTTCATAACACCGCGTTAAGTTATATATTGGCCGGTAGGTACAGTACATGTGTACAAACGCTCCGAGAGCGTAATGCCGGGGGCATGTTTGCCCTGTCTGCGGCCAATGATAGGCAAATATGGACGGACCGGCAGACGATCGGTCGAGTCAACAGTGTACCAAACAAAGACAATAAATAGCAATTCATAATTATTCATAACTCCTAAATTAAATCGCATGTCGCAGTAGCCTCTAGTACCTATATAGATAATTAGTTTTTAATACAATAACGCTACGAACGCGATTATGTATGGGATCATGAACACCGCACAATCACACATACATGGTCGCGTACGGTACGGCTTCAGAGGATTTTCTTCCCTCGGACGCTCCGGATGTGGAATGAATAGTCGGCAGGGATGCCGAGGTTTCTTCAAGAAAGGAGTGTATACATTTTAAAACAGATTTTACAATCTGTCTTAACATTTTATTTTCAGTGTTAATCGAGTTGACCTTTCGATGCTTCAAATTTTATTTCAAAAACTCAAAACAAGTTTTTTAATTTAGTATTTCTGTATTAAAATAAACTGTAGGTATTTCGACATTTTCGGCAACACCTTTATTTATTATTTTAGTGCACGGTGACAAAAAACATTTTTAGAACATTAAAAATAATGTAAGTTCTGTTGGCTGTGTCTGACTGAACCTGAATGCTTAGACTGCAGACTGTAGGTAACAAAGCATCTGCGCCATCGTATCAAAATGGCAAAAGGTTATTTTTCATCTTGACTCGTATGTAGGTATGTTATTCATATTGCGCACAAGTTTAACATTGTGTCCACTACCGCAGTATGTTTACTTAACCGGAACATTTATTAAATATATTTTTGAAGTCTTAAATGTTACGCCATGCCTGGTAACAAACTCAGGATTATTTACAAAAATCAAGAATGACCATGGTAATATTGTACCAAATCATGTTGACTATTGAATTTTTGATTTCTTCTCAAGTTTAAATAAGATTAAAAAGTGTTATAGTATTTGCATTCTGACCCAGCTGTCATCCCGGTACAATAAACGTCAATGATGACATAATTTGTACTGGGATGCCAGCTGTGTCAGAATGCAAATAGAAATGTGTACTCGTACTATAGTGTTTATAGCATTACATTATTAGCATTGGGCTGCAACCTGTCTAGGAGAAGGTAACTCCGAAATACAACCCGGGGAGATGGGCCTCGTTAGCATTGGCCTGCAACCTGTCTAGGGGAAGGAAAACCCCGATATAAAACCCCTAATCCAAGGTGTTAGCCGACCCGTGCCAAGGGATGCATGGCCAGAGGGGAGTCTGGTGTCGAACGGAGGGTGTCTGTGCTGGTGGTCACAGGGCACAGTGGTAATCCACCTTACCACAGTATAGGGCTCTGCTGTGATGGACCTTTAGTTCCCTATTTACTCGTGGGAACGCTATGGAGATTGGAAAAAATAAAAATCATCCGCATGGCGGCGACGCGGTCCGCCACCCGTCACGTCACGTTTCCAGTGGGGGCGAAAAGCGGCTCACGGAGTGCCGTTTTGCTACGTTGAATGTTGGAGGAGGAATGGAAGGAAAAATGAATGAAGTAAGGCAGATGATGGATAAAAAGAGGATTGATGTTCTTTGTGTAAATGAGACAAAACGGAAAGGGTGTGACACCACGAAACATGGACCCTATACAGCGTACTGGTCTGGAGTGACCGTTTCAGACAGAGCATGTCAGGGGGTTGGTGTCATACTTTCAGCTAGGATTGCCAAGTGTGTGAATGAATTTGAATGCGTGAGTCCCAGATTAATATGGGTCAGAATGAAATTAGGACTGACTCGTATCTTTGTTGTTGGGGTATATGCCCCTGTAAACCTGGGTACGAGAACATCACAGTCGACCCAGGAAGAGGGAAAACAGTTCTGGGAGGAATTAAGGGATGTCACAAGTAGATGTAAGGATAATGAAAGGTTGATTATGTTAGGTGATTTTAATGCATGGGTAGGGGTAAAGCGAGATGGATTTGAAAAGGTTCTGGGTACTCACGGTGACGAGAGAGTGAATGAGAATGGTGAGAGTTTGTTAGATATTTGCCTCGAGAGAAATCTTTTTGTGACAAATACAATGTTTGCCCACAAATGGATTCATTTGTACACGCGTGAGGCGGAGAACGTAAGAAAGAGTATGATTGATTTTGTGATAGTGGACGAAAGATTGAGGAAGAATGTTCTGGACACTAGGGTGTATCGCGGGGCCGGAATAAATACAGACCACTTCCTGGTGATGAGCCGAATGAAAGGGCTGTTTCAAGGATGGCGGCATCGACCTCGTATATTCACTAGTGTTCTGGAGAGAATAAAAGTAGAAAATTTGCAAGAGGAAAGTGTGGCTGATGAGTATATTCATAAACTAAAGGAAAATCTTAGAGAGATAGATGATATATGCGAGATTGATCAACTATGGAATGGTTTTAAAGATAAGCTTGTAAGTACAGCCAGGGATGTATGTGGTGTGAAAGAAAGGAGCAAAGGGAAGAAGAAGAAGAATGTATGGTGGGATAAAGAGGTACAAAAGGCAGTAAGTGAGAAGAAGAAAGCGTGGCTAGATTGGTTGGCGATAAGAGCTGACCAAAGAAGTCAAAAAGCCACGCTTGAAGACGTGAGTGAAAGGAAAAGTAACTATAAAAGGTTGAATGTTCTGGTAAAGGAGGTAGTTAAAAGAAAGAAAGATGAACAGAATGATGAGATGGATCAGAGGTTGTCTCAGGATTTCCGGGCAAACATAAAGTTTTTCTGGAAAGCCATTCGACTAGCCAGAGGTAAAACTCAGACCTCAGAGCTAACCTCGATTAGAGACCAGCATGGAAGTTTATTGAATGATGAGGAATGCATATTAGGGAGATGGAAGGAATATTTTGAAGGTTTGTTTGAGAGAGAAGAGGAAAATACGTCAGGAGTGAATGATAATGCACTGCCACATGAGGAGTGTAGTATTAGTATGGATGAAATTGTAAAAGCTTTGAAAGGAATGAAACCAGGAAAGGCAGCGGGGTATGATAGAATTTCAGTCGAGATGCTGAAGGCTGGGCAAGGCGTCGTAGCAAGTCAGTTGTATCGCCTTTTCAACTTATGTTTTAATACCGGCATAGTTCCAAAAGATTGGTGCAAGGCGGTCATCGTGCCACTGTACAAGGGAAAGGGCTCACAACTTGACTGCAAGAACTACAGGGGCATTAGCTTACTCAGCATCGTTGGCAAATTATATGCGAAAGTGTTGATTGAAAGGGTAATGCAAGAAACCGATGAGAAAATATGGGATGTACAAGCGGGATTTAGGAAAGGTATGGGATGTACGGACCAGGTCTTCTCTTTACGATGCATAGCCGAAAAATATTTGGCCCAAGGTCAAAAGGTCTATTGCGCGTTCGTGGATTTGGAGAAGGCCTATGACAGAGTGGTGAGGAATGAACTTTGGTCGGTACTGTCCGGATATGGAGTGAGCGACCATCTCATTCAAGCTCTGAAATCTCTCTACGAGGATTCCTCTGCTTGCGTGAGAGTAAACGGGTCCTACACTGAATGGTTTAGCATCGAAAAGGGTGTTAGACAGGGATGTGTAGCGTCACCGTGGCTGTTTAATCTATTTCTGGACAGTTGTTTGCAAGATTTGAAAGACGATGAATGTGGGTTGGAAATGAATGGGTTGCTTATCAAATGTCTACTCTACGCCGATGACCAGGTTTTATTAGCGTCATCGGCTGAGAAGCTACAGAAGATGGTAACTAGCATGCACAGATTATTTGCGAGAAAAGGAATGAAAATGAATGTAAGCAAGACGAAAGTGATGGTATTTGAAAGAGATGAGTGTATGACAGTTTGTGAAATTGCTGTAGATGGAGAGAGGTTGGAGCAAGTGGATGGGTTTGTGTATTTGGGGACTTTGTTCACGAGAGACGGTAAGCATGAAGGAGATATTGAAAGGAGAGTGATAGCTGGGAATCGAGTGAATGGGGCACTTCACGCCTTTATGAGTAGCCAGAAAGTGTCAGAAAAGGCGCGGCTGGCCGTGCATAGAGGAGTGTTGGTGCCGACACTAATGTATGGTAGTGAAAGTTGGGTGTGGCAGAAGAAACATCAGAGTCGAGTGAATGCAGTGGAAATGAGAGCGCTGAGAAGTATGTGTAGCGTTACTTTGAGAGATAGAGTGAGAAACACCGTTATAAGACGGAGGTGTGGAGTGAATGAAGATATAGTGACGAAAATTGAGAAAGGTATGCTAAGATGGTTTGGACATGTAGAGAGGATGGATGAAAGAAGATTGACAAAACGAGTGTATGAAGGAAGAGTGGATGGAAAAGTTGGAAGGGGAAGACCTCGGCGAACGTACTCCGACCAAATCGGAGACATTCTGCAGAAAGGCCAGGTCAGGAGTACCCTAAATCGGCGCGCATGCATGAAGAATGTTATGAAAGTTCATGAAGCGAAAGTTGTATGTCAGGATCGTAGCAAGTGGAAATCCGTGATCTCTGCCTACCCCTATGGGAAACAGGCGTGATTATATGTATGTATGTATGTATGTTTTTTTATTATTGGTATTTTATTAGCATTTTGTTAGTAGTAGCTATAGCTACAAAAGATTGTACCTGGTAAGTGGGAACCCTACTGGTCTGTTGGTTTAGCGGTCAACGGCGGCGATAGCGCCATGCAATGAAACCGCAATAATACTGCGCATCAAACAAAGGAATGAATTCTAGTCAGAGAATTCCTGATTTAAATGAAGGAATTCATTATTTGTTATGCTACAATGTACCTTCAGCTAAAACCTATAATTACGGTTTGCAGTCCCGCCGTGCCCTACCTATAATAGTTACATTTCGGTACGTGTGCGGAAAGTTTGTCATTTTGTACGAGTCCCGAGGTGTCCTCGCCATTCGGCTCGGGCCAAGAGACGGGACGAGTGGAGGGGGAGAGTTGAGCAGGTGGATTTGGTATAGAAGGTTCAAATTCCTTTGACTCTATGAACCGGGCCGGGCCACACTGCTCCGTTGCGTGCCGTTGCGTCGCGTCGTCGCAACGGATTTAGTGTGGCATGTCATAATAAATATCTGTAAAACGACGTAGATACGTCGCAGCGTTAACGCTGCGACGACGCCAACGCGACGCAGCAGTGTGGCCCAGGAGCGCGCCGACTCCAGCCGTTTGGTGTGATTCGTACATAAGCGTATTGGAGTATTGGGCAAAACGAAATCGTCATACGTCGTAATGAACCCGACGATGCCCACGAAAAAACCCCGCACTAGTTCCATTTATGCTACACAAAACCTAAACTAGTATTCAATGAGGAGTAAGGTATAACAAGTTGCCCCACCGGCTCGGCTAAAATACGGCAGCAAAATCACAAATTAATTGCACAATTTTGTTCCATTAATTTCCAAGGGTCTCCGCACTAGGCTTCGCCTGTATCGCAGAGAACCAAATACAAATTACATATTTGAATTATTTACAAATTAGGAACTTAAAATTAACATAGCAATTTTACTTAACAATATAATCTAGAGTAAAGCTAAAGTATGTCTATAAGTATTAAAAGAATAAAAGTAAGGTGTTTGTTAGCTATCCAAAAAGGCTTGTCTCGGCGTATATTTAATGAGAGAAGGAAATTGGAAATTAGCTTTTTTGCTTCATTCATAGTGCAGCCCTGAAAGGTTACAATGTTTTAGAATCGCATTGTAAGTGGATCCCCTAATATAATCTCTAAAGCGCTTACCGAGTGTGGAATTCACTCTAGGAACTGGTAAGGAACTGTGCCTATATACTTGCTCTAACTCTCTCTTGCGTCACGGATTAAAAGATCTAAAACCTGACTTAACCTTATTTTACTAAATTAAGTAATACCATAAATTATTAAGTAATACTATGTCTTAGGTGTAAGGAAACCGCAAACAAAGCGCGGGGATTCCCTACGGTCAACTCAGGCGCATACAGATTCGCGCGGTTTTCCTCACACTAAGTATGCCGCGTCTGCAGGGCCGAGAATGAAGGAAGTCAAGGCACCGTGACTAGCATTGAAAACCCCCATTCAATCATATGTGGATGAATCTGTTTTTACACGAGGTAAATAAAAGGTCACATATGCGATGGTAATGCATGAAGAATGTTAGAATGATAAAGATAAAGAAAAGGTGTGTCAAGATTATAGCGAGTGGATATCATCATAGAGGGTCGATTAAAAGCATGAGAAATAAATAGTACATTGAAATCTAATAGGTACGTATAACGTACAATCAACTTTTAGACCGAGGCTATTTTGTCCGGTAAGGCGACAGAAAAAACTGTCATGTGTTAGAGAACCTAAGGCAGGGATGTAGCAAACCGTTTGTAATCGTAAAGCGGCGCTCGTTAAAACCTGATTAATATGGAAAGTTTGACAAGTTTCTGTTGGACAGCTGATAGCGCCATATTTAATGTTGGTTGATCTGTGATCACGCGTAGAAGATACTATTGTAACTTGGTGCGGCCCGATCTTAATCAGGTATTAAACTGTTCATAACGATGGTTCACACGAGCAGTTCCGGGATGTCGGATGGATTAAAATGAAGTAATAAAAAGAATCGTAAAAACAAAATACTATTAAAAAAATGTTTGGTGTAAAAGTCGCTAAAATATGCGCCATATTTGTTTACACCCGGCTTTACAGTTTACACTACACTACCAATTAGTACTAAACTAAGCTGTTTGTGCTAAAGTGAGCGGAAGGCAGAGCCTTCCTGCCATTCAGTTCAGACAGGCCTGTTTACAGACGTGAATATGGAAACAAGAATTGGGCATATCAATTTTCCCACGACCCAAAGTTATTATCAAATTCAGGAATACTACATTGATCCCAATATTCATCCCGCCCAAATTATGTGATAGTATATGTATCCCTTGGTCCGTCAATAGAGCGCATCCTTGTACACTTTTGAAGGATCGGCACGTAAGATCGAACTCACAGGGGGCTGACTGAACACCTTGTATTGTTGGAATTATTTATAATGTCTGAATTGTTTAAAATTTGTCCGTTTAAAAGCGACCTTACTATCCAAGCAAGAAGGTTCATATTCTTTTTAAAGTCGGACATTTCAAATAATTTCAATTCAACTATACCATGACGCTTTAAGGACATGTATAAACTGTCATAAATCTCTATAGAACAATATTCCGCTAAAGAACGTGTAGGTCTATTTATGCTATTTTCGCATATAGTTACTGGTAATGTTCCCACCCGCATTCCGCGCGCGCATACATGTAAATAAATACAAAAAAGTTACATGTAAATAAATCACCAGCAATAATGACAAAATCTCGGCACGTGTTTCGCCTCTACGAGGCTTTATCTTAAGCGGAATAAGAAAGAAATAATGATCAAGAGATTCATCACGGGATTCCAGTAACGCTTAATTCCCAGTTGCATTCTAAAGAGCCAGCCACGTGAATGAAAAAAATATTATTGGATAAATTCGATGACTCCATAAAATAAATAAATAACAGCTGTACGTTAGTTTAGTTTGTTAACTTCGCATTGTATTAAAGTCTAATCTCAGTCACAGTGCCTATGGCCACATACATATAAGTATGTATTGTAAAGAGCTGTTACACATACATAGTAATAAAAACATGGTAATTTGTAAGCACCGCTGTACTCCTGTCCCGCCACAACGATATTAGCTGTCATCTTATTTCCACTATGAAAATATGTTATTTTGGAAGGGTTTGTAAATGAGTTATTTATGTTTATGTAGACACAAAACCAACCAAAAAACTTTTATGCACAAAAAAAAAATGGGCTACGTCGGGCCGGTGGTACAGTGCAAAAATTTTGTACCTACATATTACAAAACGAGCGGGCTCATCGCCAACAAACAGCTCCGCAGTTTGGCGAAATTATATAGTTAAGGTAAATGTATTTTGTATTTTCAAGTTACTAATAAAAAAAAACTTAATTCTAGGATTTGGCGTAGGCTGTAGGCAATAGTTTACGTAAGCGACTAAAGCTCCACATTGCAATCGCGAAAAATGTATGTTAAAAAAAGTTAAATTTTTATAAACTTTATAAACAATGTAGGAAGCGGTATTTAATAATGGCGCCGTTATCACACTTCTGTGCCATTTGCGGCGTGGAGATAACGATGTATATTCAGGAGAAAACAATTAATATGGCTCGCGTTATTATGTAGTCGACCGAGAGGCTAGTATTGCTTAATACACGCGCCTTAATACTAGGCTCTATAATACTAATATCGCTGCCAGTCATTTGTTGGCCACGTGGGACGTTGTTCATATTGGGGAAATGCAAGGAAGAGACTGAGCAGTTCGATCAAATATTGTAAAGAAAAATATCGTATCCGTCAGAGATATTATGCGCTCGCAACTCTCGCAAGCTCGACAAAGCTATGTTCCCGCTACGAAGTAAATTCTAACATTTCTAAATATTGACAATGTCAACTACCAAATAATAATGTTATACTTATCCCATCAAAAACATAAATGTGAAAATGGCAGCCAAGTTCAATATGCGTCCTGGTAAGAATCTGATCATATAGTGTCCTGGAGAAATCGAGGGAACTCTTTAAATATTTGAGGTGCACCTATAGCGATTTGGGTATAGTACCTCGTGCATTCGCTCTTGAAAAGTACCATTTGGTGAAGTTTGACAAAAAGTAATGATATCCCATCAAAAACAAATGTGAAAATACCAGCCAATATCAATATGCGATGCGTGGTTGTCGTCTTCACCGACAAAATAATTGAGATCTAAATGGTTGCCAAGTTCCGTAGATTACCTGAAAAGGTGCCAAGTCTGGCACTAGATTGTTTACAGTAAACTAATTTACTGCGGCTTAATGCATTTTGAGCCAGTTTTCTATGAAGTATTTTATAATACCATGAAAGCTGTTGGATATAAGAAAACTGGCAAGTTAAAGCTCAAAATGTGTTAAGCCGCAGTAAATGAGTCATCAGGTGGGCTGTCATCTTGTTTGCCACCGACGTGGTATTTAAAAAGTACCTAATAGTCGTTATTTTTATTGTGCCAGCTACTTTTAATACAATTGTCGCTATTTGTCCGCTCACTAAATGTTGTCAGAAGAAAATCGCTCTTTGTCGATAATACCGCCTCTTCTTTACCTCTTTGTTAGTATTAGTTTTATAGAGGCGTGCAATGAATTCTATTTTTATTGTATTGTAACTGTTGTAAGTAACTAACTTTCTACATTCTGGTGTTAGTTAAACAACTCAACTAACGAGGTATCGGCGCCTTGAGGATTGTGTGTTTAATTGATAAGCAGCGAGGTAATTAACACCACTTAACAGCTCCGTTGGAGTGCACGTGTCTTATCATGAGGAAAACAAACAAATTGTCGTCAACTCCATTATTTGATGTTAGGAGACGCGGAACGTGCTCCGAACGAGAATACTATAGCCGAGCGCAACTTAGTCTCGCCTATCCACTGATAGCCTGTAGAAACTAATCGTTGTGGGACTTGTGGGGCACGTGGAAGGAAAAAGAAGTCGAGAAAGATCGCCGACCGTTGGACCGATGCCGTGAAGGGAATCGCAAGGGAAACTCACTATAGCCGGAGCCGGATGCAACTGAGCTCACCTATTCACTTTAAGCCTGGAGAAACTCATCCGCGTGGGGCACGTGGAAGGAAAAAGAAGTCGAGAAAGATCGCCGATCTTTGGACCGGTGCCGTGAAGCGAATCGCAAGGGAAACTTGCGAACTTTTTTCATTGTAATTGGGATTGCGTTTGACCCTAGACTTTCCTGATGGAAAGTTAAGACAGGGTCTAAGATGGAACACGCTCATCCAGAAGATGCCTATTCACTCTTAACTTGAAGACATTGAAGTCATACGCTTAAGAAAATACAGACGCCGGAAAACCATTCCAGATTGAAGCAGTGCTAATCAGAAAGGATTTCTTAAACCGCGAGGTGCGGCATGGAGGGAGTTCGACTACATCTGGGTAGATTCCCATAACGCGCCTAGTACTCCCGTAAAGAAAAGTCGAAGGGGGGATAAGGTCTATCCGGATGGGCGAGAACCTAGTGGCCTGGAGAGCAATAGTGCGAAAAGTGACGGCCTCGTGTATTCACGACCCTCAGTTTTAACGGTGCGACGAGCAAGAAGAGATGCAACATACATACATGCATACATAAACTCACGCCTATATTCCCAAAAAGGGTAGGCAGAGCACACGAAAATTAATTTCAATGTCACTTTTAGCAATTGTAGGTTTATAGATGGAGAAAATGTGATATTGCAGTGACAGGTTGCTAGCCCATCGCCCATAACACACTTCAGATGCAACATACTTGCATTAAAATTATCGTACAGCATCAAACTTAATTGGTAGCCGTTATCTCGTTGCAATAAGGTTGACGAATCTTCAGTCAGCCGTGATGCTGTTATGGATCACCATATTAGCCACCATACTTCACCATCAGGAGCGTTCGTGGCCCAGCGGCGCCCGCGTACCGCGTGCTGTATACGAGGTTAAGCAATGTCGGGCGAGGTCAGTCCTTGGATGGGTGACAGCTTTGAGTGGTTACTAACTTAGCGCTGCTGTGCTTTGGAAGGCACGTTAAGCCGTTGATCCCGGTTGCTGTCTATGATAGCAGTCGTTAAGCCAAGTTAGAGGCCTCCGGGCGGCTTGAGAACTTCTAACGGTCAAGTTGCCCACTCACTTGACAAGCCTGATCCCATCAATAAGGTCTAGTTTCCCCCTCGGGTTGGAAGGTCAGATAGCAGTCGCTTCCGTAAAAATTAGTGCCTACGCCAACTCTTGGGATTAGGTAGCGGACCCCAGGCATCCTTCAGGATGCAAACTGTACTGGGAATAACGCTAGGAGGATGACTTCACCATCAGGTGAAGAACTTACACGTGTGTATAATAAGTATTCACAACTCTAAAATCATTTTTTTTATCGTTAGCAATAAGCAAATCATACGAAAATACTTTAACATTTAACACTTGACACACATCACACGCATACAGTCGTTCGCTGTATTCTTACATTCTTATATGGGTACATATATGTTTTAATTTTTAAGGTATGTTTAGTATAAGAGAGTTGAATTTTTGTCAATAAATCAATTTGACTTTGAAAAAATGAAATTTCAGTTTAAATATTGATAGTTAAATATTTAAATACATAAACATGAAAAATGGGACGCAGTTTGACCGAAGGTCTTGGTCGTAGTTTTAGGACATAGCCGGGTCCAATGTCTATAACAACATACAATAATTCCAAAAAGGCATGGAAACTATTGAGGTGAAAGTTGGTATGAGAGTACAAGTGGACAAATTCACAAGAACAACTTATTTCGTTGACAATGGTTGATATTTATAAACATGGGAATATGTAAGTACTCTATTTAAAACCATCGTACGTATATTCTTGAGCACATGTAAATAAGATGTTAATGTGATGTTTATTTGCGCAAATTAGCGAATAACATAAAAAATAAATTATTATGTAACTAATGGCGGAAACAATGTATGTAACAAGTTAAAACCAAGCATTATTCGAGAAGCGACCTTTGACAGTGTGGAATAAAGTCCTCTTTCATGTGCTACGCCGGTAGTAGAGTCACGTTACAACACATGCTAATTAGTCATCACCAGATCATAACCAGTTTAAAGTCTACATGTCTCGAATCAAGGATGATTATCGGATCTCAAGTACTTAGCTATAAAAAACCGGATGTAGGTAATACACGAAATATGTCATTGAAATTTTTTTCGAGTGTAGTTCTAATCTAATTGGCTAGATTCTCTCTTTTAGAATCGATACTCATTCTTTCCTCCAGCTACCGTGCACTTGAATAAATAAAATAAATATTGGGGGACAATCTTACAAAAAATCGACTTAGTCCCAAACTAAGCAAAGCTTGAACTATGGGTACTAGACGACGATATACATACTTATATAGATAAATACATACTTAAATACATAGAAGACATCGAAGTCCCAGGAACAAATATCCGTGCCAATTGCACACATAAAACCCTGGTCGGGATTCAAACCCGGGACCTCTAACTTCGGAGGCAGTGTTAGTACCAACTAGGCTAAACATGCCGACAACGAAGAATAAAATAACTAATGTAATGTTGTATGACGCATCGTGTTATTGGGTGCAATACCTAAATGTAAATCCAATGCAAATTTGACTTATCATTTCATAAAAACATTTCATGTTCATCATTAACCTATTATAGTATACAGTATTTAGTTTAAGTCATTGAAATTCCCTTTAAATTCTTTTTCAAAGGCCTGTTCCACCAATTCCATGAATCAGATGGTTATACCTTCTTTTGCAGGCCAGTGTATATTTCACGCCCCACGTCAGTATGTAATCAATCTGTAATAACTGATATTACAGCTTTAACGCACGAATGTAAAAAAATACTCATTACTTACCAAGGTAAACGAAACCTCATTAGAGTATTTACAGAGTTCATTTTACAATGCCATATCGAGCAACTTCCGCGAATCGAAGAGTGAACAGTCATCTCGGTAAACGATGTATTTGCATAGGTGTTTATAAGAAACAGATGTGGCAGTTCGCGTATCGCAAGGGGGCACTTAAGTGAGCCATTGTAGGAGAATAATTGATGACACTTCATTGTTTTACTTATAATGTTTTGTCAAATTTATCGTCATTATTTTCAATGACGCGTCCTTCCCTTTGGTAAACAAACATTTAGAATACGATAGAAAACCTTTATTGGACAACTGTGCAGAGTAAAAAGCAGTCATGAAAAAAAAACATGAATTGTTTGAGGGAATCAATCGTTAAAAAAGGTTAGGGCAGGTTTATTCTCTACCGCAGGTTTATTCTATGTCTATCGCAGGTGTCGCAATCACAAACAGTAATTGGCCTCAAGGAAAAATAATTGGAATGAACAATTGTCGAGCATAAACAAAAACATCGGCACATGTACCGATTTCCATGTCACCTTTAAACCTAGAGGGAAAACTGGACTTTATTGGGATTATACAGGATGATTTCGGGGTCGTGGATCAACAATAAGTTTTACGAATTGATATTGATTAGCTATTTCAAAAAAATTGTAGTGACATGAAACAAACGGTATTTCTTTTTTAATTTATTTTGATGAAAAAAATACAAAATCTCAAAAAAAACATGGTTACCCTTCTCTCTTTGACGGATAGTATGGAGATTTGACAGTGGGGTAGGTGACCAAGTTGTATGAAAAAGTATTATTTCCCATTAGAATTTGAAGAAAAAGAGAATTTTTGAGTTATAAACCGTCATACCAACTGTGATGTTGTCTACTTTGAATTCTTGACCATGTACAATCATTCCGGATCACGACCCCAAAATCACCCTGTATAATGACCAGTAACGGCAGTAACCACTCAAAGCAGTGCAGTACAGTCAGCATCAAAAGTATCTACGCATATGAAGGTGTCAAAAGCTATTATTCCCTTATAATAAAGACTTGAACTTTTCAAACCTACTTTTGATGCCGACTGTACTATCCTTCTAGAAAACCAATTTTCCCTGGTCGTCCCAGCCCCAGTCCCGCATGCGGGTAGCCCTTGCTATCCTGTTGTTAGGTATTTTAACAAAAACCGGCCAAGTGCGAGTCGGACTCGAGCACGAAGGGTTCCGTACACACATCTTTACAAAAATAGACACTTTATTATTAATAAATGAATATTATATTTATTTTAAATGAAAGTGGTGGTGGTGGTAAAAGTATTACTGTAAAAAGTATAATTTTTTTTACAGTAATAATAACGTTAAAATAATATCAAGTATAATTTTGGTTAAGCGCGAGTCAGATTTTAGTTTTCCCATACAATTGAGACCCAGCGCCTAATGAAGGCAACGAGCAACTTTTTAAAAGTAATTTTGTTTGGGAAGGGAACTCCCTTAAATATTTATTTTATTTTATTTTTGGTATTTGTTATTACAGCAGCAACAGAAATACATGATCTGTGAAAATGTCAACTGTCCAACTATCACGGTTCATGACATACATCCCGGTGACAGACGCACGGACGGTCCCGTTTTGCCCTATGGGTACGGAACCCGAAATACAAGGAAAGCACGAGGTCTTAGGATGCAGGACGTGAATTCTAATTACCTGTGAAAATTAGCCTCAAATTGGCGTAATCCGCACAATCAGTGCGAATGTGCACCGCTTAGCTATGCGCCTCGATACGTATAAAATGTATTACATTAGTTTGCAACGTTAATGACTGGAGAGCGTGTCAATTTCCCGCACGTGTAGAACCAACATTACAATGTATGAGTCGTAGTGAGCAAGGAAAACATAGTAACGAATTGCTACGATTTACAATAACACATTGAAGAAAAGAAACAGACATGTAAACATATTATACATAGAAGGTATATCCACCATATCATTGGATGATTTTCAGAATCATTGGATGCAACTCCACCTACAAAGGGCAGTCTAACTTAGAAATATGAAATATGTTTTGTGAAATATGTTCTGTGTATGTACTAGTTTCGTTGTGTGTGTATTGTAATAAAAAAAAACTAACAATAGGAATTAAGTATTATTATTATTATTGTAACTAACATATGATATGGATCACGGTCCGAAATAAATAATTTCAATTTCAATTTCAATTTCAATATCAGCCCTAGGACGTCCATTGCTGGACATAGGCCTCCCCCAATTTCAAGGGGGTAGGAGGTATATAGTTTTTCCTTTTACGGGTGAATACGCATATTTATTATCTATACATATTTGTATAATTACAATGACTCTTCGAAAATAACTGACAGCAAAGAAAAGTTTAACCCCTCCATGCAATTGGTTGAGGCCTATGTCCAGCAGTGGACATCCTTGGGCTGATATGGTGGTGGTGATAGAAAAGTTGAAAAACCTCCGAGATTTCCATTCCGAAGTTCAATAACTCAAAAATCTACACAGATACAGTGCGTCTATTTTACCAATAGACTTCGGCAATCTTCGGTTTTGACGACAAATATACTGTCAGCTGCAAGAGTGAGTGCGATAGCGTTAGAAAGCCGAGGTGTATTGGTAAAATAGACAGACTGTACACATGTTAAACTTATAATTATAACACCCGTCGGGGGTTAAAAAGCGCAAGAGAAAAACAGACAAAATGCGAACAGAATTTCTGTTGATGACATTTGAAAGAGGTTATCTTATATGAATTTTTTGTCTGTCGGAGTCGACCGTTTGGATAAATACCATTGATAAGATATAATAATAATAACGGACAACTTATAAAGTTGAAATACCCCCGAACTCTCCATTTCAGTTCAAGATCCCAAAAATGGCTGAACTGATTTTGATAAAACATATCTAAGAACCATTGCTAGAAAACCGCATACAAATCTGCTCACCCGTTTAAGGGCTACGATGCCACAGACATTTATCTGTTCTCACCCTGCAATCCAGAGGAAATACTCGACCTTATAGAAATTTTGTTAAAGTAAACGAATAAAGTTAGATAGCATTCCATATTGACTATGTGCGAAGTAGGTGGTGGGGGTAAACTAAGCGATCGCAGCGCACACCATGGCAGAAATGTGCAATTTCCGGGGACTTATATGTCAAATTTACTTCGACGTTTCCTATTGGTTTCCTACGATTCGTTTCGTTTGTATTTATTTATTTATTTTCTTATTTATTTCAGTCACATTTCCAGTAAGGGGTCTTTCTCGCTTACTAAAATAAATAAAATATTAATGTGTCATTCATTATTCCTACGATTCGTTTCGTTTGTAAAATTTCCAGTAAGAGGTCTTTCTCACTTATAGCGTTTGCAGAAAATGCCACTTTGATTATTGGCTATGTGCACGTCAGAAACGTCAAACGTCATGGGTCCCGGGGCAATGTCAAACTCAGAGATGTCATATGAATATTTTATTTATTATAGTAAGTGAGAAAGACCCCTTACTGGAAATTTTACAAACGAAACGAATCGTAGGAAACCAATAGGAAACGTCAAAGTAAATTTGACATACATGTCCCCGGAAGCTACATATTTCTGCCATGGTGTGCGCTGCGATCGCTTAGCTTACCCCCACCACCTACTTCGCACATAGCCAATAGAACTCAAGTTACGTAAGAAAGTGCAACAGCCCGCCACAATAAATCAGTCGCAGACTCGTAAACTCGTCAACACTTGACATTTACGTCCACCGAACAATACTTCCGGACACCTGTGAAACGTACTAAGTCGAGAACGGAACACGTTAATCCTTAACACGCAGGTCACAGGGTCTAAGTTCAGACGACACGGCGTGTGGAGGTTGTATTGTTTGTTAAATAATTAGTGAATGAAGCATTTTTACGCGCTCCATTCATTATGATCGTTTGACAACGTCGGCGCAACTTAGATGTGACTGTAGGTATAGTTGGGTAACAATGGTCTGACGAGTTATAGACATTAGATAAATAATATCAAGCTATTAAGACTATTATTATTGGTCGTAGAATATGAGGAAAAACTATTCGCATTTATAAGTGAATCTAGGTTACGAGTGGTAACGCTGTCAGAAGTGTTATTTTTTATGTGTAGCGACAAGTTACGTATGTGTGTAACGGTGTCCTAGACACATAAAATTCAATAATAATATTTTGCTGTGCTGTTGTGAGAGTAAATACCGTTCATTCCAATGCCATCTCATGCTGGTCTCGTATACTTATCAGAAAATACGTCGGCTTTTTCACCGCATTTACACAATCGTGTTCGCCATTCGCCTTGTCGAACATTCGCATTCGACGAAACATTCGTAAACAAGTGCCGCCACAAACTAATGTTCACACATTCGCAGGCGTGAAAATAATGGCGGCATGCGCGCTACATCATCCAAATGAGCGCTTTCTTCTGATGAATTGAAAATGTCTTTCTAAAATACGAACTTTACTCCACTCCATTTTGTCCACACGTTCTGTTGGGTCGGGTGCTGGCGAATTTGCAAACAGTAAGTTAGTGTTCGCCATTCGCGCCCTTTGATTCGCATCCGAAAAACCGCTCTCAAGGCGAGCACGTGATTCGCTTTTTTTATATATTTATGGCCTGGATGCGAGTCCTTTAAGCCAAGTCTTTATTTATAGTTTCTTCATTGAGGCTAATAGCGAGCGCACGCACTGTTTACATATGCGTGTTCGTTATTCGCCTCGCGATTCGCACGAATGTGTAAAAGCGGCATTATACAAATACTTATCAATAAAATAAAAAGTAGTATTACCTTCTGCCGGATTGGAGACAGCGTCGTGTACTAACGACGCCAGGCAACCGGATAGGCCTGCAAACATTAAGATAAACACATTATTCCCACAGACAAGGGAGGTAAACACAATATCTACTATATCTAGTGATAGGGAGGATATCGAAAGAGATGGTAGCTTTATAGAGACAGCCACTGTTAATAATAGTTAAGAGTTATAAGATAAAACCTTGATATTTAAATTAAAAATAAAAACTGCTTTCAATTTACATTGTAGTAATCGATTAACTATATCATAATCGAAATATTCTATCACTATCTATGAAAAACAATTGACTGAGGAGTTCCCGTAGCCAATTCTGGTCTTCATCATTTTTACTTCACCACATACACCGTTAGTGTTGTTATACCAAGCGACAGTAGGATATTCTAGCCAAGCTGGTCGGGTAGACCTAGTTCCTCCCGAGAGCGTCAGGCATCCGCAAGTTCTTCGCAGTTACAGGATAACCTAGCCCAATATAAACCAGGATCGAGAAAACGTTATTCGCAGTGGCACTGGGCGGGTCACATCGCACGTGGAACCGATGGCCGTTGGGGCAGAAAAGTCCTCGAGTGGCGACCACGTACCGGAAGGCGCAGCGTGGGTAGAACCCCTCACACAAGGTTGACTGATGACCTGATAAAACCCTGGATGGATGGATGGATGGAGTCCACTGGATGCGGGTGGCGGACCGGTCATTGTATGGCACTTTTTGGGGGATGCCTATGTCCAGCAGTACACGACCTTCGGCTGATATGATGACGACAGGAAACGTACCGTGTGTGAGGTGGTCGTGGCGGTGCCTCGTGAGGTGTCCAAGCGTGTGTTTGCTGTGCTCGTAGGTGGCGAAGAAGCACGCGTGCGCCGGCCCCGCACCGAGCACCACTGCTGACATGCCGCGGATGGGCCTGCAACAAACAAACCTTGTTACTCAGCCGAAAGATGTCCGATGGAAGAAGGGGAAGGCGGTATGAGCTCATGGAGTTCCTGAGCACACTCTCCGAAGTACAATTTGTAGAAGACGCACAGACATGCTACTTTGCGTCTGTGCTAGGCTCTGCAGCTTATTTCCTACTACCGTCCTGCCGCCAATGAGCCTAAACCAGTCGTCTACGTCGGTGTAGAACACAGACCACTTAACCATATAGAAGTAAATATTGCGTGTGTATCTGTGTATCTGTCTGTGGTATCGTAGCTCCCAAACGGATGAACCGATTTTCGTTTATTTTTTTGTGTCATAGATAATTTTATCCCGAATGTTCTTAGCCATGTTTCATGAAAATCTGTTCTGCTGTTTTTGAGATATTGAGCTTTGAAATGAAAATTTTGGGGGTTTTTCAAGTTTTCGAAGTTGTAGTTATTCTCTTTCGCGGTTATTTACTTGCGGTGAAGCCCCTTTATGATAAAATAACTTAGGTATTACAGTCCCTATCGTAACTGAAATATGCTGTTTAATGTATTACGCATGCATTATTTGCGTGAGAATAACCTTAGACAAAATAATTATGTCACCTTGTTTAGTTGTTTACGTTCGAATTTCCTTTTATTTTATGAATGGAATATTAAGGAAAACCATTCGGAAACTATTGAACAAAACACGATACGGCATAAAAAGAACACTGGTTATATATACTCCGTGTATTATCATTCGCTTGCCGTCTTCGTCATGGTAAAAAAAAGCTTCCATTAAATCCAAGGTTTCTTTTTTACAAACGATTGTTTGCGAATGAAATCGATATTTACCCATATTCAGTCAGACTTGGAATTTCATATGGCGTCGCCGAATAAGGCCTAGGAATGTTGTTATATTTTGTATTTGACAAATGATTATTTTAACATGATTTGATATAGAGAACTCCCGTGATGATTTTCATATTGGAATGTATTAAAATATAATGAAACGGGTGACTTACCTACACCACAGAATAAGTAATACATAGTACAAGTAGGTACCTACAGAAATTTCTTTTCCTATATCAAAAACGGCGTCATGACAAACGTGCCTGCCTAGTTTGTGTAGCGTTAGAGCTGTCAAGCCAAGAATACATCAATCATGGTCAAAACTGGCAACCGTACTTGTCTTCTCGAAGATCTCACGGTTCGAAAATAAATGCCATACGATTATTATTATGGACAAAATAAAATTTGTGAAAAAGGACCATAAAAATGGAGAAGAGAAAATCAAAATGCTATTAAACATTTAAAGTAAATTTTATTTGGTGAAACCATGACTTAAATTCGATCGGGAACGTTTTTTTTGTTAGAGCATGGTTTGCGAAGAAATGAGAATGTCACTTTGAAGTTCGTCAATCAGTATGTCTAGCTAGACTCAACTACATAATAGCAACATCGTGCGCAAAAACGCATTCTGCGCGGAGTGATGAATAAAAAATGTTTTCTGAAAAAATGCTAATATCTCTGAAACTAGCCTGAATCCAGTGAACGTCACGTGACGTTTTAGTCTCTAAATATGATCAGGAATATGCTGGTAAAGTTATGCGGGTTCCTCAGGAGCACGTTGTATTTTATTGAACACTGTTTGTGAACTAAGTCCAGGTGTTCGGGTACGCGTCTGAAACTTAGCTCGCACGAGGATGTGCAATTGCGCCAATTACCGTCGAGGCAACGGCGCTTTCCCTCCAATCCAATTTATTATTTACATGCACTTGCATTGCATTTATTGTATTTGATTTAATGACGATGCGACAGGTGCAAGAAGTTCGGTTCGAAAATGTGTTTCCAAAATCTAACTTGACAAAAAAAAATATTATCGAACTTGCTCACAAAATTTCACGAGAATTGGTTGAGAAATGCGACATGTAGAGGAGAACATTCAAACAGACAGACAGACATACGAAATAATTTTTATCGAAACGCAGACGCTTCGCTCGCTCGGTCAATTATGGTCTTTTTGAGAGACGATATGAACTAAGGATGGATGTGAGTGACGAGATGATGGGCGCTAGAGTTATGGAAAAACAATCTGCGCCGACCCCAAGCACAGTCAGAATCCAAAATATCAACGCATTTGAAAAGTTCAAAAGTCTTTATTACAAGGGAATAAGAGCTTTTGACACCTTCATATGCGTAGCTACTTTTGATGCTGACGGTACGTGTAAAATGGCAAGTGAATAAAAATGATTGATCCTTTATCAATTTTAGTCGAATCGGGCCTGTGCAACGACGTCAATACGAACAGCCGTATCATTTGACTTGTTATTGTAAACATTAGGTACTCATTTTTACCAAATTTATCTATTTTGGTAAATTCCGAAGAGCTAAATCTATATTTAGCATTTGAACAAGTTTGCATAACATGACAAAAACTAACATAAACTAATCATACTCGTTCAGTTTATATTAATTATGTATATAGTCGAGGAATGAAAAGGTTCGCCACTTCCGACTTTTCAATGCCGATGCCGTTAAGTTATAAAAGTGACGAACATTTTGCTTCTACGACTACTCCCCCCTCCCTCTGCAGAATAATACTGTTGTACATTCTCAAACAAGGGGATTCACTTCATCATCATCTCCCTGCCCTTATCCCGCTTATGCAGGGTCGGCGCAACATGTTTCCTTCTTCCATTCCTCTCATTCATCACTCATTCGTCACTTCAGCGCCTACTCCTTTCTTTCTCATATCCACTCTCACACAATCCATCCATCGCTGTTTGGGCCTTCCAATCGCTCTCCATCCTTCGACATTCAACCCTAACATTCTCTTATCAATATGACATTCATCCCTCCTCATTGCTGCTCCTCATTTTCTGTCACGGGTGCCACTTTCAAACTTCTCCTTATATACTCATTTCTAATTCGATCTATTCTCGTCACTCCACACATCCATCTCAGCTGTGCACCTTTCTTTCATCCGTCACTTTCGTTGCCCAACATTATGGTTTATACATTACGAAAGGTCTTATATGATCGTTTATATACATATAAATTATCCCCTCAAGTTTAAGGGGCATTCGTGGATCGCAAGCTGTTCCAGAAACCTGTCGCCATTTCATCCAAACAAGGGGATTCACTTAGTATATGAATACTCATTGTAATACTAAGAAACTTCACATCAACTACAATATTATTATGTAACTAGACGAAAGCCCGGCTTCGCTCGGGTGAAATAAAGTAAACATTTATTCGTGACAGTTATGCAAACGACGAAAGAAATAGTGTACAAAAGTGTATAAAATAAAAACTTTACAACAACGGATTATGATGAAACTTCGTATAGAAATATAGTCTGTAGTCTGGATTAACATATGGAATAGGGAGTAAAAGATTACGCTGACGACGTCACGGGCAAAGGCTAGTATCTTTGCAAGTTAATCCTAAGCATTTTTATAAGGGTAGTATTTAAGGCACATAAATTTTTTGACACCGTAATCAGTACTGATTTGTATAGCTAAAATACTAATCGTTCATTAAAATTCAGTTCAGATGTGCAATTGTTAAATATTGATGTGCCAGTCAGTATTTTTGGTACGAAGTCAGAGCTGCTAACGCGAACGAAAACAAATGAAGTTCGTGTATCTCTCTCTCTCTCTGTCGAGCTTGCAAAATCGAGCGACACAGAGGGAAATACACGATGTTCGTTCGTTTTCGTTTTGCGGTAGCAGCTCTCTATTCTCCGCCACATTCTATTAAGTGGGGCCCTTTACACTCAATATTATGTGTCAATATTATCGCGAATTTTAAAATTTTATGGATTTTTCTTCAATATTCATTGCACGTGATACGGATCGTGATATGAGTATATCGCGTGATAATAATAACCATGTAACAGGCCCCTATGGATGTTGCTTCAATATTCAGTGTTTCGCGTGATAATAATAACAGTTGGTAATATTTTCTCCAATTAATGGAAGCTATTTAACAACTTGTTCCGTTTTGCCAAAGGTATTTCACATTCCGATACGCGCACCAACCAGGAATGGGAGTCGTCAGACCAGAGGGCCTACCGCGATTTGAAAACGAAGTATTTCCCTCTCCGCGCTCGAATATGCATGTGCAACAGAGAGGCATATATATTTAGTTTTCGGTTGGTAGCACCTTAGTCCGAGCGCGGCGGACGATCGAAGAAAGTCAAAGAACATTCCGTGTGTGGTCTGTCACACATATAATTATTTAACTTCCCATCGACCTATGAACTTGAAATTAGGTGACAATGTTTATTATGAAGTATATTTTACCAAAAATATCAATATATTGATAAATCACATTTGTTTTTTAGTTGTACGGAACCCTCAGTGTGCGACTGCGACGCACTTGGCTGGTTTTTAGTACATTTTGAATTTTATTTCTCTTATAGTAAAATACCCTATTCGATTTAAAGTTGACGCCTGAGGGCCTACCGCGAACCAAAAACGAACTACCTTCCTCTCTGTCGTTCGAATATACCTACATGTGCGAGAGGGAGGCAGATACTTCGTTTTCGGTTCGCGGTAGCACCTCTAACGTCCGAGCGCGGCGAACGGCATGAGCTGGGGGTCTACTCCGAATTTCAAAATCCTAAATTCGTATGGTGCCGTCCCTTTCACTCTCCTGTCATAGACTATATGAGTGAAAGGGACGGCACCATACGGAGTTCGGATTTCGAATTTCGGAGTAGACATCCAGTACCACTAAGTTATAAGACAGAGCGAGATAGGGATAGAATTTTGCTAGACGTTTAAAAGCCATAAGTCACCTAGTAGTTTGTCACAACAAAATAGAGACGCAGCTTTAAGATGGCGGACAGACTCAGCAAACATTCAAGTGGTGTCCTTTACACGATTAATATTATCACAATACTGGGGTGTCAATATTATCGCAGTTTTCAAATTTGTATGGATTCTGCTTTAATATTCACGTGATACTTATCGTGATATGAATCCATGTAACAGGCCCCATACATTCGCTTTGAAGGCGGTTGTTGTGACAATCAGTCTAGCTAGCACGATAGATAATTAGATTGATGGTTATGGTTATGGACTCCTTTTTTCCGCACTTAGTCCGTGAGAGTCGGACCATTGTGCGTGACGTGATCGCCGGCTAGGGATCTAGCCAGCCTAACTCCGCCCAGAAGCGCAGGATCCTCCTGGTGTCACCACAGGCTTCGCGGAGTGACCTCGGTGCGTTGAGGATTTGAGTCCGTTGTGTAGCTACACCTTCGCATTCCAGGATGACGTGGGGAGCTGTTTCATCGGCCGACAGGCATCCCCTACATAGGGGGCTGTCGGTCGTACCTAGAACATATAAATGTTTGTTGAGTGAGCAATGTCCAGTGATGGTGCCTACGATTATACGTAGTGACGCTCTGTTAAGAGAGAGCAGACGCCTGGTAAATCGTGCCTCCAGGTGTGGCACTATCTCCCGGGATTGTCTGCATGTACTGGTATTTGTCCATCGATCAGCGTGTTGTTCAGATGTTCTGCGACGTAGCCATGATCTTAGCTGGTTAAAGGGTAGCGGGAGTATTGGGCTAGGGCCAAACGCCGGCCGGCTAGAACCTCTCCTGGCCAGCTCGTCAGCTACGTCGTTACCTAGAGAGCCACTGTGCCCTTTTATCCATTGCAAGGTGACAGTGTTTGTTTTCCCTATCACCTCCAAGGCTTGGTGGCACTCTAGGATGAGCCCAGACTGGATGAGGTTGCTATCTAGGGCTTGTAATACTGCAGCGCTTAGATTGATATGCCACGATAGATTGATGTGCCAGTCAGTATTTTTGGTGCGAAGTCAGAGCTGCTAACGCGAACGAAAACAAATGAAGTTCGTGTATCTTCCTCTCTGTCGAACTTGCAAAATCGAGCGACACAGAAGGAAATAATACACGATGTTCGTTCGTTTTCGTTTCGCGGTAGCAGCTCTCTATTCTCCGCCAAATTCTATTAAGTGGGGCCCTTTACACTCAATCTTATGTGTAAATATTATCGCGATTTTCAAAATTGTATGGGGTCTGTTACACGCTTAATTAATTAACTGGTGTGTCAATATTATCGTGGTTTTCAAAATCGTATGGATTTTTATTCAATATTTATTGCACGTGATACGGATCGTGATATGAGTATGTCGCGTGATAATAATAACCATGTAACAGGCCTCTATGGATGTTGCTTCAATATTCAGTGTTTCGCGTGATAATAATAACAGTTGGTAATATTTTCTCCAATTAATGGAAGCTATTTAACAACTTGTTCCATTTTGCGAAAGGTATTTCACATTCCGATACGCGCACCATCCAGGAATAGGAGCCGTCAGACCAGAGGGCCTACCGCGATCTGAAAACGAAGTATTTCCCTCTCCGCGCTCGAATATGCAAGTGCGACAGAGAGGCATATATGTTTAGTTTTCGGTTGGTAGCACTTTAGTCCGAGCGCGGCGGACGGTCGAAGAAAGTCAAAAACATTCCATGTGTTGTCTGTCACACATATAACTTTTTAACTTCCCATCGACCTATAAACTTGAAATTAGGTGATAATGTTTATTATGAAGTATATTTTACCAAAAATATCAATATATTGATAAATCACATTTGTTTATTAGTTGTACGGAACCCTCAGTGTGCGACTTCGACGCACTTGGCTGGTTTTTATTACATTTTGAATTTTATTCCTCTTATAGTAAAATACCCTATTCGTTTTAAAGTTGACGCCTGAGGGCCTACCGCGAACCAAAAATGAACTATCTTCTTCTCTGTCGTTCGAATATACATGTGCGAGAGAGAGGCAGATACTTCGTTTTCGGTTCGCGGTAGCGCCTCTAACGTCCGAGCGCGGCGAACGGCATGAGCTGGGGGTGGGGTCTACTCCGAAATTCAAAATCCTAACTTCGTATGGTGGCGTCCCTTTCACTCTCCTGTCATAGACTATATGTGTGAAAGGGACGGCACCATACGAAGTTTGGATTTCGAATTTCGGAGTAGACCCCCAGTACCACTAAGTTATAAGATATAAGAAGAAGAGCGAGATAGGGATAGAATTTTGCTAGACGTTTAAAAGCCATAAGTCACCTAGTAGTTTGTCACAACAAAATAGCGACGCAGCTTTAAGATGGCGGACAGACTCAGCAAACATTCAAGTGGTGTCCTTTACACGATTAATATTATCACAATACCGGGGTGTCAATATTATCGCAGTTTTCAAATTTGTATGGATTCTGCAACAATATTCACGTGATACTTATCGTGATATGAATGTATCACGTGATAATAATAACCATGTAACAGGCCCCATACATTCGCTTGAAGGCGGTTGTTGTGACAATCAGCCTAGCTAGCACGATAGATGATACCGTTACGTTTTATGTGACGTTTTAATACATTTCGCCCATATAACGTGACGGTATAAGTTATCGTGCTAGCTAGGCTGATAGGTGTATAGAACGATTGAAAACTACAAAAACAAAACGCCGCAGACGCGGCTAGCCGAATTCACGCCCAGCAACCTGGCCAACACACCGGACGCAAACATAGTTTACAATTTCCGAACGTACCCAACCCGACGCTGTCAACAGTATCTTCTTAGTAGTCTGTGCTGTCAACCAACAAATTTAATATGGCGGACCTTTTGTCGTAAAATTAACACTTTTAAATGCAAAATACGCGACAATCCGAATTTTGCGGATACATATGTTCAACTCAAAAATCGTTATTTTTATACGTTCTTCAATTTGAGACAGGTCTCGTTCGGGTCTACCGTACCCCTGCACGAAATTATTAATATAGAAGTCAGTATTCAAGAAGACACTTCGTTTACTCTGATAAGGAATTCGCGGTACAATTAACATGTAAATGAATTCACATAATGTTTGCAGTCATCGTGCATCCACTGTTTACATAGGTACCTACTGCTTTCATTAAGCGGTACTATTATCGTCTAATATGTAGTTACCTATCGTCATTCTTATCAAATATCGCACTAAGTTACCGCTTTCAGGTTTTCAGGAGACAGAACGTCATGTTTAGTCCATCCCAATTTTTCCCCCTGAAGATCGTGTAAAACTTTCGCAAGTTTAAAAAAAAAGTAAAAGTAGTTTATTCTTCAAATTAGGCATATTACATGCACCTATGAACGTCAATAAACTACCACCGGTTCGGAAAAATAAACCTCTGCCACGAGAAGAACAGGCGTAAGAAACTCGGCGAGGTGTCATTTTTTCAAAACAATATACATTATATAGTTAAATATAAAATCACAGTGTCAGCTACTGCGAAATAACAATGCTACAGTAGAAAACCTATTTTCGCGATAGATTAGCCGTGCCGTGCAGGACACTATCACTGCCAAACATCCCTATCCATGATGTAATCGCTAATCTTATAATATGCTTTAGAAATAAGTGTTTGCTTTACTATACTTATAGATTTGAATTTGGAATTGCTAAGTTCAGTAATGTTTTTAGGAATTTTATTGTAGAATTTGATACAATTTAATTAGTGTTATATTTGGCACGTAACAGTGCAAGCTTGCGGAAAATACGAACGGGATTTTAATTCCGTATATGTTCCTCGAATACATCTCATGGCCAAAGCGACTTCATCACTGATCAATCCAACATTTGGCCAACTAATGCAGTGATAAGTCGAAGGCGATCGCGACGAGTAATCGGCTAGTGCAAAAGTTATTTGCCCGCCGAACCTGCGTTCAAACATACGAGATGTAACCCGAAGTAATGCACTTGGATGTTACAGGGTTCTATACCAGTTGCGTTCATCCATTCTATTCCTATTTCCCATAGCAGTAGGCAGAGAACACGTATTTCAATTGCTACGCCTTAGGACCTTGTTTTCTTTCTCTAAATTCAACCTGAAATTATAGTAGTAGTTCATTTTCATTAAGTAGAGCGAGATAGAATGATTCGATGTTTAACTGTCAAACATCTGTTTTGTAGTACTATTAGTTACTTGATGTATTTTGCGGCGCGGATGCCTTTTTTATCAGTCAAAACAAATAGAGTTTATTTGCGACACCCAAAAACAGAATCGTGGCTTACTCATCGGGCGTATTGTGTAGCGCATTTGCAAATTATTATGCCGGATGTTCTACACTTCAATTATATCAAGGCAATTTTCGTTCGGCAAATAGTTTGGCTTCATTTTAATAGAAGCATGGTATCAAGGTCGCTCGGCTTTTGAAATCATGAGCAGTGCTTTCTGTGAGGTTAGCATGACTGGCAGTTTTTCCACGCAATAAATGTTATGCAGTAAGTCATACATCGGCTATGGGCGTGTGATGGTTGTCATTTTATCACTTATCGTCATGGCTAAGACGCCCGACGCCCGTCACTCTCACACTCGTCAGAACGTGACGAATTTCATGTCTTATCCACGACGATAAGTGATAAATTGGCAACCATCGTACGCCCGCTGCCAACCGGGGGATGAGCAGCAGCATCCCTGGAGTGCGGTGCAGATATTGCGTGGCGATTATGGCATTTACCCCCATGAATTTGGGGGAGGCCTATGTCCTGTAGTGGACGTCCTTCGGCTGATATGATATGGATACGCCCGCTGATTGTATCTAGGGACGAAGGCTCAGCGGAACGTCATCGCACTCATATTTGGTTGAAGCAGCTCAACTGGAGAAGTACCTCCACCTTGCTCTTTAGGTACCTATTTGGTGCTGTATTCCTGGTGGTGAGTAAGGTCGCCTGAGCTCCCGAGGATTGAGGATGCGCTGTGTTGACAGTGACGGATCTGCATAAATCTCTCTATCTGTATTCTCAACGAATCCTCAAGCCAAAACTCGGTGACTCGTGATTCTTTGGCAGCGTCCATATAGGCTATGGTGTCTGCTTACCATCAGGCGGACCGTAAGCTTGTTTGCCACGGTCGTTGTATGAAAAAAAATAGCGAACAAGATGCTCACAAAAATACAGCCGAACACGAAATTATTGTCAAAGCTTTCAAGTGGCCCAAAATTACCGGATAGTTTTGAGCAGCCTTCAAAGATGCGAAATGTGTGATGGTGATAGCACCTACGACGCGAGAGATGTGTGCTATGTCCTCGGACTTCTAAAAGAGACGGGTGGTAACAGCAGTGTCACCGATAACTACAATTGTGCGTACAAACGTGCCTTGATTGCTCAATCATAGTGTTCTGTTCAACCAATCAATCAATTCAAGCCAGCGACCATTCACTGGCGGGCAAAGGCCTCTCCACTATCGAGTGTACCCGGAATTTTGCCAATATACGAATGATACTGGGGAAGACACTGATATTTCATATGTCTGTATTCTGGGAATACCATTTAGTGTAGTCTAGTTAAGTAACTACAATAGTCATCGTCATATCAGTAAAATGACGAGATGACGGGTGACAGAGAAGTATGGAAATAAAACATGCTAGGCCAATTCCAAGTATATGGGATAAAATTAAGCGAATAATGATGGTATCCGCAGGAAAACCGATCGATCCGAAATTTAGGCTGCCCTTTGTATAAGATTAGGGTCCCTTTTCTCGTACCACACCTTGAGATTTAAGAGGGTAATAACTGGTGCGGTTCTCCCAAGAAACCGTACGAGGCTTGCACTGAAAGTGGCGGGAATCGAATACTTATTAATTTATTTTTAACATGTATTATACCTTTTTATAATCTCTGAAGTTTCCTTATCTCAACACACTGGCCACTTAGAAAAAAAAAAGTATGGTTCGGTTTCAATTGTTTATTGAAGTCGTCGAGTCACTGCTTAAAATGGAATTGTGCCGTGAAAATTTCAGAGCTATGATTTATTATGACTTTAAAAGTGGACTAACACAAAAACAATGTGAAGAGCGGATGGTTGCTGCTTTTAATATTGAAGCTCCTTCAAAGACTACAATATACAGGTGGTATTCAGAATTTCAACGTGGCCGTGTATCCCTCACCGACGAAGTGCGTGAAGGTCGACCAAAATCGGCAGTCACGCAAGAAAACGTCGATGTTGTGCGTCGTCTGATAAATGAAGACCGACATGTGACATATCGGGAAATTCAAGAGCACCTGGGTATTGGAATGAGTCAAATACAAATTATTTTAAAAGAAGAATTAGGCGTGAAAAAGTTATTTTCCCGTTGGATACCTCACCTATTGTCTGACGAGCAGAAAATAGTCCGTGTCAATTGGTGCCGCAAAACTTTGAAAAGATTTAACAAGGGACGCTCAAATGCTGTTTTTAGCATAGTATCAGGTGACGAGTCGTGGATATACGCTTATGAGCCTGAAACTAAAAACCAATCCCGAGTATGGGTCTTCGAAGACGAGCTCAAACCCACAAAAGTTGTTCGTTCTCGCAGTACGGCTAAGAAGATGGTGGCTACGTTTATCTCTAAATCTGGTCACGTAGCTACTGTGGCTCTTGAGGATCGTAGAACAGTCAATGCTGATTGGTACACCACTATTTGTTTGCCGAACGTCTTTGCTGAACTCCGAAAAACAAACCCTAGTCGTCGCATCATCCTTCACCACGACAACGCCAGCCCACACACCGCTCGGACAACAACTGAGTACCTGGACGGTGAAAAAGTCGAAATATTGGACCACCCTCCATATAGCCCTGACTTAAGTCCCAACGACTTTTTTACATTCCCCAGAATCAAGGACAAACTGCGTGGTCAGCGGTTTCAGACGCCAGAAGAAGCAGTGGAGGCCTATAAAATAGCCATTTTGTCGACCCCTACTTCAGAGTTCAAAAAGTGCTTTATGGACTGGTTTGAACGCATGCATAAGTGCATGAAATACAAAGGAGAATATTTTGAAAAACAATAAAAATAAATAAACTCACTTATACTGCATATTTTCTTCTATTCCCGAAACTTTCAGTTTTACCCTCGTACAATAATGGATCTCTTGCCGCCCTCATCCACGCGGATCATCTTTAGCACTTGGCGGTAATAAACTATTGGTGTTTGTATTGGATTATTAATCCCCGACGCCAAAAGAGAGGTGTGTTATAAGTTTAACGTGTCTGTCTGTGTATCTGTATATCTATGTATCTGTGCATCTGTCTGTGGTATCGTAGCTACCAAACGGATGAACCGATTTTCATTTGGTTTTTGTTGTATCATAGATAATTTAATCACGAGTGTTCTTAGCCATGTTTCTTGAAAATCTGTTCTGCCGTTTTTGAGATATTGAGCTTTGAAATGACAAAGTCGGGGGTTTTTTAATTTTTCTAAGTTGTAGTTATTATTTACTTGTACATATGTAGCTGTTTCATAATTAAATTAATGTGAAATAACAAGGAAGTCCCTAACAAGAGGCTAAAATAACTCCGATAAAACTGGGCCAAGTGCACAATCTATCGCACTTATCTTATAGTACTAATAAACTGTTGTTGTGTTATTCTCTCGTACAACTGATAAGCTATACAGACTGTGTGGATTAGATATTTCGGATCGTAAGAAAATAAAATGTACCTTATTGCTATAAAAAAAAGTTCATTTTGAGTTTATAGAATTAAAACTATAAGGACTTATCGGTTACTACAATCAGGCGTCCATTGATAGATATGGCTCGGCGGTTACTCAGGAAAACCGAACTTAGCACCAGTAGCGGATCGAGGGGGAGGTCTAGAGGACTCAAACCCCCTTCCCTCTCAAGCATTTGAACGTACCTCAGAGGAGTCAAGGCCCTCCCAGACGAGACAAGACAAGCCACTGCTTATAAAAGACTACCAGTATTTCAATGACATCAGCTGTCTAGGTATCGCTCGCACCTAACATCTATTTGTAGTGAAAAGGGGAAGATTGATTAGCATTCCGAAAATAGAACCACTCCCTACAAACAAACATACATGGGGTCCTGTTCAACACGATTGAAAGAACCGTCAACACCGATTTGGTGATATGACGGTGGTTTTCTCAATGATCTGTCACTATTTGATGACAGAGTTTAATTTTCACCAAAGGTTGGGGGGCATGGTAAATTGTCATGAAATTAGCGAAATCATGAGCTGTCATCAAAGATCACCGGCTGATGACCGATGACTTTCATCATATCAAAAGGAATAAAACTTCAAAGCAGCGAAGTTCCTTATCACAACGCACGCGCTTATCAAAACCAGATATCAAGACTAATTCTATTACACGTACGATTGATAACGTCCAGAGCGCCGGCTCACTCACCTGATTTTGAGGCAATTGTAAGAGAAATATGTATTGTAAGGACATCTTGTCTTTTATACCAATGAACAAAAGTTATTCTGCAAGAAGGACGTAATGGCGGTTTTGAAGAGTATTAACTATGGGTTCCCTCATTTCATTGTCAACGCAGCACATCCTCAGAAAATCGTCAACCGCAGCTAAATATTCCAAATACACTAGTGGACAACTATAGTAGCTGAATCAGAACTGCGCTACGGGGCTCAACTCAAGTCACCCCTTGCATTTAAGTCCTTCCAGGATTAATCTTACAGAACCTATTCCTGGATGGATGCGCCACCGACACTCCAAACAGTATTTTACATAACAGCTAATGGGCTGCGGTTTTTGCGACCATGATGACACGCCCAGAGTGTAACAAGTGGGAAATCTATGAGACAGTCTGAGGTTTCTGTTCACAGATTTTTCTGTTGCGTTCAAGAAATACGATTCACCTACAGTAATATGAAGAAGGTAGGAAATCGCATGATTTGTTCGAAAATGTATGATCGAAGTTAGCTAGCTCGTATAAGCAGCTGGTATTAGGTGACCGATATAGCCCTTCGAATCGCTAAATTTCAGTGCGGCAGTGGGCGGGACACATAGCACGTAGAACCGATGGCCATTGGGGCGGAAAGGTTCTCGAGTGGCGACCACGTACCGGAAGGCGTAGCGTGGGCAGGCCCCCCATACGGTGGACTGATGACCTGGCAAGGGTCGCAGGTGTCCGCTGGATGCGGGAGGCGCAGGACCGGTCATTGTGGAAGTCTTTAGTGGAGGCCTATGTCCAACAGTGGACGTCTTCGGCTGACATGATGATGAATGATGATAAGCAGCTAATTTAAGAATATGACTGGAAAAATATATGAATCACGCAACCCAGTACATTTACTTGATTAGCATACGCAGATTAATCGTCTGAAATAAAATCTCAAATTATACCTACTCGTGTTACCAACGCAAGCTACCAACTGCTATTACTAATGAAAACGCCCTAAGTAAAGTATTACTTAATTACTTCGATCTTCCAATTCATTATTTTACTAGGCTTAATTGTTATTCCGGACCTATACCTTCAAATAAAAGCATAATTCTTTGGAAAAAATGTCTGCAATAAAATAATACAGATAACGAACGTGATCCCATAATAGTTCCGTATCGCCACTTTTTTATAACACTGAATCCCCTGGTCCTAACCCGTCGCTGCTATATAGAAGTTTAGCAAATTGTCTGACACTGGCTTCATCCGAATGTGATTACCCCTCGATCCTGCGTCCACGTGTTGAATGTTTCATGAGCCGCGTTGACGCACGGCGCGCCATTGACCTTAAATTCGACATCGATCAAACTTCTGCCCCATTTACTTTATAGGAAATCGGGTTACCGACTAACGTTCACATAGATTAAGTTAAAATAGATAGATAGATAGATAGATTCATTTATTTCTCTTAGAAAATAACATTATTATTTTACATCAAAAATAAAATGGATTCACTAAAAGATCGTCTATAGGTATAATAATTTGAGAATTTAAAAACAATATAATAGAAATATGCAATCGTTTGGAATTTGGGTATCAATGATTATATGCGTCCGTGGTGAGATGAGTCAAAACAAAACAGGTGTAAATCGCATAAATTACCATAGCAAACGCTGTCCTCTGGATACGCTGGTAAGCTGAGACCTAACATTACTTGCAGATTAAAGCTCATTTACGCCAGAAAGAGAAAACAACATTCGCGCGTTGCATTTGTTAAATGAAAGTCTTGGTAAGTGTGATGTTGCGGAATCGGATGTAGAATCCAACAGCTTCGGCCATTATATGGGATGGTCCTTGATCTGACTGGGCTTAAGTCTAACAGTGATATATTTTTTACATGAAGTCATGACGTGGTTGTACCCCGCAGTGTCCCAGACCCAAGAACCACTATAAATAAATTGACAAAAGTATCGGACTAAAATAGATATTCGAGGACATGTAACTTATATTTACTTATAAATTGTTGTATACCGTAAAGCGGTTGATTGTCACACGCAAAACTTTTGTAACAGCTTCTGAGGGCCTACTCCGAACTTCGTAAATCGAACTTCGTATCGTGCCGTCCCTTTCCGTCATATAGTGAATGACACGAGAGTGAAAGGGACGGCACGATACGAAGTTCGATTTTCGAAGTTCGGAGTAGGCCTTCTGTACTCACACAATTTTAGACAATAAATAAGAGACTTCAGTAATTATTCTGAAGTTTCATTAGGAAAGAGTCTTACGCTCCTATTATTATTTACAAATATTTATGACTTATAGAAATAGAAAAGCTTTATTCATGGCAAACAGACAAAATGTTAAGAAGTTTTACAATTTTTTAAACTTATTACTTATGACATAGCCTCTGCTGGTAGTTCTAACTACAAGGGTCAATCCCAAACGAAAAATTAAGTCATTTTGAAACTTGTCGATGGTGTCCTGACATTTACATATTTCGTCGTCACCATGAATATTCCATGAGCTTCGGGGACGCTGACGCACCGCCATTGACCTTCCGATTGGGCATCGATCAAACTCCGCTCTATTTACTTACGCCGACCTTTACTCCCTTCGTGACACTCGCTAAACCACGATTTGAAACGTCACAAACAATAACAACAGCAGGTTTCTCCAACTACTAACTTGCTTTAAGACCCCTGCTCCCCACTATCCTCTCGCGCCGTCTGAGGTAAGGTGCTGATGCTGATACACTTGAGCATTCACTTGTAACAGAACATCGAGCATTCATCGTTTTTAATTTTTTTCGAACTGAAGAACGAACGTAGCCAAGCATAGAGCCAAACATCGCAACGAACATTTTCAAGATCATTCTAGCGAACGCTCTTGTTCGCGCTCGGGGGCGGAGAATGCTCGTCAGCAGCTGTGGGGCGGAGCACGATAGCGGCAGCCGGCAATGGCGACGAAACAAAAAAAAATGTTCGGCTCAGCAAAAAGCATGAAGCAAATTTATTTGTAAACTTCTACCTGTAAGCATGTAACGTAACATTCGCTAGAATGCTCAAGTCATTACAAGTATATCAGCACCTTTAAGCGGCCTCTACACAGGTACATAAGTAAAGAAACGGAAGAAACCAGACTAAGGAAAAGACCAGCTAGTTCCCAGTAGAAACCGGTGGAAGCGAGTCTTACTCTCCAAAAAGACATCAGACGATCAAGATCTTCTGTTATAAACCCGTGAAGGAATGACCACGAGAGAGATTGTCCTCCCTACATCGGCAGAGCTAGCTAAGGGACCGCGTTAATCATTCTGTTAGCAACCCATTACGACAGACTTGAGGTTCGTCCGGGTCGCCAGATAACCGCAGGTCAAGTTTCGCGCGCGATAAGCGATGTGCTGTCAACCTGACAATTGACAGCCGACGATCGCTCCCGATACGCGGCGCACGTACACTGATAAGAGTGATAATGATAAAGGTATCTCGGGACGCCGCGCCTCCAGAGCTATCTCTTAGCACTTGAAATTAGGAAAATAGCGACTTTGTAGACATAGAAATAGAATAAATCGTTAATCACACTTTGTAGGTATATACACACGGAAAGAAATGATTTAGCTGTGGTAACTAAGCACGCTTTGCTGAAATTTTCTTTGCTGCTGTATACAATTTCTTATCTACTGTAACAAAGCCTTGTCTATAGCAACTAAAACCAGTTCGCTACCCTTGCTAACGATATTTAGCTAAAAGGATTTTAAACAATTTGCTACCGCTGCTAATTGATTAACAACTATATCTAATTTATTTATCCGTATCAACAAAATTTTATTCGTCATTGTTGTTAGCTGGGACTGCTAATAATGTTTTGTTGTAGTGGACAAGAACTTTGTTACTATTGCTAATTATACATGTATTGGGCAGCAAAAGCGTATGTTTGTTGCATTTGATAAAAATATTTTGCAATCACTAACAACAGTTTTGCAACAGCTGCTAATTTTATTTTCATATTCATCTACTAAAATATCCTTCGCCAGTTTTGCTAATAATCGTAGTCACATCAATAAATTACCTAGGCAATGGAGAGCATTAATATATAAGCAGAAGTAGCAAATCAGGTTTGTGTGAGGCTGCTAAGAACATTTCGTAGCTGTAACGAACTTATTCACAAATTTTACCGAATATTAATTGCTGCAGCTGCTAAATAAAAACTCGCCGATGTTGCTAAATATCTTTGTCTAACCACCGAATTTCCTATGCAATAAACAGGAATAATATATTAGCTGTAGTAGCAAATCAGACTTAGGTAAGGCTGCTAAGAACATTTTGTAGCTGTGACTAACTTTTTTATAAAACTTTAACTATTATTCTTTGCTGCAACAGCTAAGTAAAACTTCGTCGATGTTGCTAAAAATCTTTGTCACACCATCGAATTTCTTATGCAAATAACAGAAATAATATATTAGCCGTAGTAGCAAATCAGACTTAGGTGAGGCTACAAACAACATTTTGTAGCTGTGACTAACTTTTTCACAAACTTTAACTAATATTATTTGCTGCAACTGCTAAATAAAAATTCGTCGCTGTTGCTAAAAATCTCTGTCACACCACTAAATTTCCTATACAAATAACAGCATAAATATATTAGCCGTAATAGCAAATCAGACTTAGCTGAGGCTGCTAAGAACATTTTCTAGCTGTGACTAACTTTACACAAACTTTAACAAATATCATTTTCTGCAACTGCTAAATAAACATTCACCGATATTGCTCAAAATCCACCCGTGTAATGATGGACCAGCTTAAGGATAATCCTCCACGCAGTCTGAAAAAGAGATGATATCCGAGAGTAACCTTGCGACGAAACATCAGTAAAATATTAATTTACCTAAAACTTTATTGTAATTCTTTTTAAACAATTTATTTATGAGTATTTAATTATTTCACTTTCCAGAGTACATATCTGCAACTAACAGCTAGTCGCCAAAGCGTTACAGATCTTAAACTATAAGAACATTAAAAATAAGTTGGTTAATGCAATTTAGAGTTTATAAACACACGCAACCTATTAATTACTATACTACCTACATTGCTCTAACACAATTCCATAATTATCAAGAATAAGGAGCTTGTTTTTCTCTTTTTAGTTAATTATTGACGTGTCAGTAGTAACACCTTATTTAAGATGTACACGTATTAACCTGTATTGAAAGTATTTTTAATAGGTTTTTATCATAATGATTAAATGATTAAAACTTATTGAATTATCAACTAGAATGAAAATGATTACGTACTTATTACATTTAAAACTAAATACCTAAGTATGTAACTATCTATTTCTTAACACGTCCTTCCGTTCTCAACCCAGAAGTGTATAGGTCAGATGGCGGTCGCTTCTGTAAAAACTAGTGCCTACGCCAATTCTTGGGATAAGGTAGCAAATCCCAGGCATCCATCAGGATGCAACAGTACATAATTATGTACCTACCTATATCATGCTCGAAATGCACATTTGAAATTTTTCAACCACTTCTACAGTCCTCAATATACAGATTACCTATACCTATCTATATAACATAGATTCTGTTGCCATGTAATGGAAAGGTTCGCGCGGTAGGTAGTTATACGCACTGGACTTGTGTAGGGGCTTGTAGGCGTGGCCGAGTGTCAATGTGTCTAGAGACGTATTAAAAATGCATTACTCTAACAAAAATTGCTTTATAAAGCGCTTCGTGATTGTATGATATTAATATTTTAAGTTTAATATCATGCAATCAGATTCCTGAAACAAAAAATGATTTGAGAAAACCCTCGTTATATTAAAACGAGCGATCCAACAATGATAGCCCATACGATGGATTTTGCAAAGGAAAATAAATATTTCAAGACTTTATTTTACCCTTTTGTCGGCGTGATTAATATGTATACCCATGCCGAATTACAGCTTTCTAGTAGTTACGATTACTGAGCTAAACCGCGGAGGGACGGACGGACATAGCGAAAAAATGTGTTTCTTTTTCACCACGAAACCCTAAAACTCGTAATAAAACTAACTAACTAACTGTAACTGCTCAGCGTATAGCATTATAGCGACACGTGCCGTGCCCGCCGGCACAAAAAATGTTTATAAGCTCGAATGTTTTAGTTATGCCAACGAATGTCAAATTCGTTGTAGTAGCTAAGATGCATTTTGCTACTACGACGAATGTTTTCGAGTTTCACGCGGGAAAAGTAACGTAGCAAGTGTTGCCATAAATAAACGCCAGTATTTTCTAGTAAAAGCCGGGAATTACATTTTATTTAAACTGTCTGTGTGAAAAAAAATCTTGTTGATAATCTAAATATATAAAAGAAGAAACTGACTGACTGACTGACTGACATATCAACGCACAGCCCAAACCGCTAGTCCTAGAGATTCCAAATTTGGCCCGTAGGTTCCTTATAAGGTCTAGGGGTGCACTACGAAAGGATTTTTCAAAATTCAACGCCTATGGGGGTGAAATGGGGGTCCGAAGTTTGTATGGGGAAACAAGATTAGTTGGACTATTTTATTCGAAACTTCACAGGAGTATTTCTAACAATAAATGAGTAAATACGTATTTCAGGTTTTTTGAGAAATCAACCCCTAAAAGGGGGAAAGGTGGTGACAAATCCTGAAAATCGACATGGGTATTGTTTTTATGATATAACGGGTCGCTGATAACGAAAACAACAATGATTGTAAAATCTCACGTGTATTACAATACCATCTCTCTATTGGGGTGCGAGGGGGATGAAATGTATAAATACTAATATGGGTGTCGTTTTTATGGTTTATTGGGACGTTAATTACGAAAATGGCATCGGTTTTGAAATTTAATATTGTGGACATGAAAACTTTTGGCAGTTTGTGACAAATATCAAGAAATAACTGACTGACTGTGTGACTGACATATCAACGCACAGCGCAAACTCCTGGTTCTAGAGATTCCAAATTTAGTATGTAGGTTCCATATAAGGTCTACAGGTGCATTAAGAAAGGATTTTTCAAAATTCAACCCCTAAGGGGGTGAAACGGGGGTCGGAAGTTTGTATGGGGAATCAAGATTAGTTGGATTATTTTATTCGAAACTTCACAGGAGTTCTAACGATAAATGAGTAAACATGTGTTTCAGATTTTTTGAGAGATCAACCCCTAAAAGGGGGAAATCTGGTGACAAATTCTGAAAATCGATATGGGTGTTGTTTCTATGATTTATCGGGTCGCTGATTACGAAAACAACAATGATTTTAAAATCCCACGAGGAGGACGTGAAATACCATCCCCTCTGTTGGGTTCCGAGGGGGTTGAAATTTTTTGGGTCGTTAATTTTGAAAATGGCATTGATTTTGAAATTTAATATTGCGGGCATGAAAATTTAAAAGTAGGTGCCAAATTGCACGAAGAAACTGACTGACTGAGTGAGTGACATATCAACGCACAGCCCAAACTGCTGGTTCGAGAGATACCAAATTTGGCATGTAAGTTCCTTATAAGGTCTAAAGACTAAAATGACGACCTGTTTAGCCTAGTTGGTAGTGACTCTGCCTCCGAAGCTAGAGGTCCCGGGTTCGAATCCCGGCCAGGGCATTTATTTGTGCATTATTCACGGATATTTGTTCTTGGGTCTTGGATGTTTTCTATGTATTTAAGTATGTATTTATCTATATAAGTATGTATATCGTCGTCTAGTACCCATAGTACAAGCTTTGCTTAGTTTGGGACTAGGTCGATTTGTGTTAGATTGTCCCCCAATATTATTATTATAAAAAAAAAGGTGCATGAAGTGCCGTGAGTTCCCTATGAAGATACGACCTTTTTGATTCAATGTATTGTAAGTGGTTTTATTAATCAGTGCCATCCGATACGATTTCGACATAAATCGATATCTGAGCATCCGAGAGCTCTCCTAATTCGACTCCGAGGTATAATTTGGAAAAAGTCGCAGTCATATTCATTTTCTTTTTTTCCGTCCCTATTGCGTTCAATATCGATATCTGAGCGTCCGAGAGGTCTCGTAATACGAATCCGAGGTAAAATTTAGAAAAAGTGGCGGCCATATTCATTTTAATCATTTCCGTCCCGATTTTGTTCAAAATCGTTATCTGAGCGTCCGAGAGAATTCTTAATACGAATCCGAGGTAAAATTTCGAAAAAGTAGCAGCCATATTGATTTTCTTCTTTTCAAAACGATTTCGTTCAAAATCGATATCCGAGCGTCCGAGAGGTCCCCTAATACGAATTTGAGGTAAAATTTGAAAATAGTGGCGGCCATATTGATTTTCTTTATTTTTGTCCCGATTTCGTTCAAAATCGATATCTGAGTGTCCGAGAGGTCTGTTAATACGAATCCGAGGTTAATTTTGTGAAAGTGGCGGCCATATTGATTTTCTTTTTTTTCGTCCCGATTTCGTTCAAAATCGATATCTGAGCGTCCGAGAGGTGTCTTAATACGAATCTGAGGTAAAATTTGGCACTCCATACATGCCTGTATGCAAAAAAGTTTAACTATATAGGCGTGAAGGGTATCTATGGATTTGCTTTTAAAAACGACATAGAGGTTTCGATATTTTTTTTCCATTTAAATCAACCGTAGATTTTTTTATCGTATGGCATTTATTTACGATCCGTGAGATTTTCGAGAAGACAAGTACGGTTGCCAGTTTTTGTTGGTCTTTTAGCACCAGGTCACGTGTAGGGTAACGGTGGGTACTCCCTATGGACGTGGTGCAACTTCGACCCCCCCCCCCCCCCCTTTGTCAAGTGAGTGGGCAACTTGACTAATAGAAGTTCGCAAGCCGCTCGAAGGCCTCTAACTTGTCATAACGATTGCAGCCGGGATCAACGGCATAGCGTGCCTTCCAAAGCACGAGAGTCAGTTAGTAACCACTCAAAGCGGTCACCCATCCAAGAACTGACCTGCGCCCACATTGCTTAACCTCGCACACCGCACGCGGGAGGCGGGTGCCGCTGGGCCACGAGCGCTCTAAATTCTTGATAGTTTGTGCCAATTTGCAATTCAATCGGTCCAGGAAATAAAAGCAACTTGGTTGTAACAGACGGACTGAAGTAAGGAGTGCGAATGGAAGTGAGGCCAAATTTTCTTTTTGGATGCTCCAATGGGAACTGGCAAAACCTACGTAATAAATTTAATTTTAGGAAAAATAAATGTTACACAGGATATTGAATTAGCCGTATTTCTGTACTTCAATGGACCAGAGTTTATGACCGCTGCGCGCTGCTTGATCGTTTACAGACCTATTGGTGTTACTGTAGTACACATATACTTTTACTAAGTAAAAAAAATTGCTTGCATTGATTAGGCTCCGAAATTACTGGACCGATTTGAAAAATTCTTTCATTGTTGGAAAGCAACACTATCCTCGGTTGACATCGACTATATTATATTTCCAAAAAATTTAGGGATGCTTACTAAAATGTGGCTATATTATAATTTTTAATTTTGACGTTTTTGTTCAATACCGTTGGGAAGCCGGGGCGGGGTGCTAGTCAGTAATAATAATAAGAACGTTAAATAATATCAAGTAGAATTTTGGTCAAGTGCGAGTCGGATTTCAGTATTCCCATACATTTTAAGACCAGTTACTTAAAAACAGCCAGTCGGACATCCAAACCGAGGGTTCCGTAGCACCGTACTCGTGCAAAAAATATTTGTTTGTCCGTACGCAATACTAAGTTGGTGGGTAATAGAAAATGAGAATTTTCGACTGTTTTCCAGTTCTCTAAAATAATTTTATTTGCTGGTAAAATAAAGATACTTAATGAATACCATTTTCACATATTATTTAGTTTTTAAGTCACTAAGAACTTTATAAAAACTTGCTTGCCAATAAAGTTTAGGTACTTTGACGGTCACTCATGACTTTGTTTTCAATCAATATAGAAATAGACAGGCTGAAAAAAGAATTGCACGTTTTGATGACAACTTACATACTATATTTACATACCGACATACTAACAATGCAAGTTAAATAAAAGCTAAAAAAAACCAAGTATTACGCTACGAAAACCATCCACCGTAAAATCCACTTAGGATTTATTGAATGTCGTTGCTACGGCAGGCGATAGGCGATTTTCAAAACGAAAACGGCAATTTCACTTAGCGCACACGGCAATTTAAACGTCTGCGCTGGCAACACTGGCGCTGCTGCTGCTGGCTTTCAAGTGACACGCTCCGGCTCTCTACTCTCTCCGCTGCCACTCAAGACGCTTGAAAGGTGTATGTATATTTAATTGAATATATAAGAAAAGCAGTTCAGTGTGTAAACGTCAAAATTTAAAGGCGAATCTAGTAAAAAGTTAAAGGTAATAAGAATCTAGTGAAAAGTTAAAACACAAATGGACGACCAAAACGATACCCAGGATATTTCCCAACTCCTACATTGCTGGTACTAGGAGCATAAAATTATTGAGAAATTTAAAGGTAAGTGAATAGTATAATGTAATTTTTTTTGTATATTCTATTGCTCATATGGCGAAAACAGGCTTGGGCCATTAAGTTGGCATTGGCTCCAGCCAATGTCAATTTTTGGTCGAGTGCTTGTCTGATTCTGCAATAGTGAGGTTCTTAAGTTTGTGTTAGCACGATAACTTTATTTTGGGCCATTTTTGCCGCTTACGGAATCATCCTCATCATCATCAGCATACGTCCCACTGCTGGGCACAAGCCTCTCCCATTGATGACATTTAAAGGAGTGACATATGAAGTCCCCAATCCACACTAGGCAAGCGTGGGGACTAATTCTCGGTCACTCATCAATGAGAAGAGCCTGCCGTGCCTAGCAGTGGGACTTACATAAGTAGGCTGACTTGAGTGTCTGCCAATGAATCTTTCGTCTCGTAGGTATTATATTTATTATTATTAGAAACTATTTATCTTGTGTTTTAAGATGAAGGGATTGAATCTTTCTGTTTGTCTGTGTGATGACCGAATATTGAGTAGAAAAACTCTTTCCACAGATTGGTGATAGGATAACATTCATGCGAAAATTAAAAATGCAGACCAAGGTGAAATAATATGGAAAATAAATTAACTGACTACTATACTTACAAAAGTATATACAAAAGCTAGCCCATGAAATTGTAAAACAAGAGTTGAGACATGAAATCCAGAAAAGGTTTGTAGTTTTGTTTATTCATTAAGCTATTTACTTAATTTTAAAGTTCATTTTTATAGAAAACTAGCTATTATTTCCGGCTTCGCTCCCGTGAACCATAGGCATTTTCAAAGAAGCATGCGAGTAAGCAGTCAAACTTGGAAGTATGCAAGTAAGAATGCAATCGTGTAAGCAACCCGACGACAATATGTGTTTGTCGTGTTGTAGCTAAATATCTTAGTCACACCACCGAATTTCCTATGCAATGAACAGCAATAATATATTAGTGGTAGTAGCAAATCAGACTTATATGAGGCTGCTAAGAACATATTGTAGCTGTGACTAACTTATTCTCAAACTTTAGCTTATATTATTTGCTACAACTGCTAAATAAGACATTATTTATATGTAAGTTTTTAAACGAGATCGACTATATATGTTGAAAGGATCAATGGGTATCCACAACACATGAACAAATTTCCAGCTCTCAAAATGTTCTGACGGCTATAGACTGGTACTTAATTAACCACTATTTACCACAGTTTATATATACACAGGGACAAAATTGGAGGAATGTTCATAATACAAGATGAACGATGAAAGTTACATAGTTTCAATTAACACAGCTACAGAAAGTTTGTAAAGCATTTTGTTTTGTAACTTTTATAAGTGTTACTTTAATTTTCTACCTTTGTTTATTACCAAAGTAGTAGTGTAGTTTTACTAAATGCTTAATGTCCCTTATATTTCAATTTTATTTCCCACAGAAATGGATTTAAGTGATTTGACGCTGGAATGCAACTCTATAACGATTAACCGACGCTATCATCCTAATATCTCAATAATATTTTTTTATATTATAAATACATCAGGTGATTTTGTTCTTTTTGTTTGCAGAAGGAAAACAAATTTAACCCTCTGAGAGTCGTTCCAATGTTACTTCCAATTAAAAATATTGCTATGAATGGAGGCTATGGAGGCAAGGGAGGCTATCAAGATTGGAAACTAAATATGGCTTTATTCAATATATAAAAGTAAGTAGTTTATCATAATAACTTCAGGCTAACTAACGTGGGCCTGTATAGCCTAGTTGGTAGTAACACTGCCTCCGAAGCTAGAGGTCCCGGTTTCTAATCCTGGTAAGAGCATTTGTTTCTGTGGTGAGCAGAAACATTTGTTCCTGAGACTTGTATGTTTTTTTTATGTATTTAAGTATATATCTATTAAATATATCGTCATCTAGTACCCATAACACAATTCTTACTGTGCTCACTATGGGACTAGTACAATTTGTGTAAAAAATTGACCTATGATACAAAGTGTTTTGTCCATTGTTTTCCAAATTAAAATGACGGGTAGATGGGGCTTCATTTGCTATCTCCTACAGCCCCCTAAAATATTGTAAGCCCCACGCAATTTTTTATGTAATTTTTTTAAAGTTTGTTGTAGAATCTTAAAGGGTGACTGGTTAAATACCAAATTAAAAAAAAATTAAGTGGTCAAGTCTGAATTCGTTATAAAAATGTGCAATGATATACGGTTCTATCGAAGTGAAAATTAAAATCATCAGTCAACGTTTTTTATTTCTCACCCGCAAAGATTTTTCATGAGGTAAAAATTCAGTCGCAGGTTAACTTTGAAATGCAATTAAAAAAAAACTAAAAAAGATCAAGTTCTTAATTTTTTTTTAAAGTGCTCCTGACAATCTTCTTTCTAATGATGTGCAATAATGCCAAAAAACATTTCAGAAACTTTATTAATTTGTTTACTTTATGACAAATTAAGCTAATATTCGATATTCAACTTGGCTAACCTTTGGGCTCAAACTCAGTAAGCAGGTTTTTGAGTACGCTAAATTTGTGGGTAATAATCAAATTTCAAGCATTTTAATCGATCACAACCACTCTGTTGTTCCGAACGTGAGAGGAGAAAGGCATTTCCCTTGTGACAGGACTCTGAAATTAAAAAATCTGCTATGGGAAGCGGAGAGCGAGTGGGAGATTTAGAGTCAGAGCCGCTACCGCGAAAAAACTGTCCTTTCTGTCGCATTTGAAAATTCTAGCGACAGAGAAGGAACATGACCTTCATTCGTTTTCGGGCGTTCTAGGTTGTAAAAGAGGGACACACCCCCTGTGTCCGCCTGGGTTCACCCGTCGGACTTTCGGCCCTCGGCCTCGCATTCGAGCTTACGCCTAGGTTGCCAAGCCCGGCCCTCTCTCACAAGGAAGACGTACATGTGCGCAGCCTGACAATCTCTCTCCCGCTCTCCGTTTCCCATAGCAGAAATATCTGACTCCTCTCACAAGCGAGATCTCTTTCTCCTCTCACACTCGAACGACAGAATGATTGTGGTTTAATGATGGAAATTTGATTGTTACTTACTGATTTAGCGTACCTACTACAAACCTGCGTGCCGAATTTAAGTGTAAAGGTTGGCAAAGTGGCATATCGAATATTACGCTAATTCGTCTCAAAGTTTGCAAATGATTGAAGTTTGTGAAAGGATTTTAGCATTATTGCACTTTATTATACAGAAGATAGATCAAAGCACTTTTTAAAATAATTTTAAGATCATGATCTTTTTTAGTTTTATTTTAATTGCCATTCAATGGTTACCTTCGACAGAATTTTTTCATCCTGAAAATTTTCCGCGGGTCAATAAGAATAAAACTAGACGTTACCTGCAAGTAATTTTGATAGAACCGTACATCGTTGCACATTTAAAATAAAATAAAAAATGCAGACTGGACTACTTACTTTTTTTTAAATTTCAGGCTTAACGAGTCAACCTTTAAGATTCTTCAAATAACTTCAAAAAAATTACATAAAAAATTGCGTGAGCCTGAGAATTGTTTTGGGGCCTTATGCGATAGCAAATGAACCCACCTATCCACCATTTAAATTTGGCAAACGATGGACCAAACACCTTCATTATATTTATAAATAACTTTGTCTGTATTTTTACCTATGTTTTGTGTGCAATAAAGTATTCACATACAATTTTATATAGAAAACTCCCGTGAGTTTGAGACATATTAAATATAATGAAACGGGTCACTCACGTCTTAAAGGTCGAATATCGCTCGACATGTTTCAGACCGGTTCGCGGTTATTTACATACATACATACATATAACTTCACACCTAATCTATGTCAATTCTGAGGTTCTCATCTACGTGTCTTACAAATGTTTTAATTTTTCAGTGTACCGCTGGAGTCCTGCCAACCAACCTGCATAATAAGGAAAACTGTTTCCGACGGGGCCTTACGCTTGGTCCTCAGTTGTTTGCAGTACCGGACAAAAACAACATCACTGAAAGTTTTTCAATAAGCTTCCTGTAATTGTATTAATTGAAACTACAAACTTTTATTGTTCCATCTTGTATTCAACTCTGCCTTTACATTATTATTCACTGAGTAATTCTTACGACTCTACTAAATCAGTTGCGCTTGTTCAATCTATGTCACAAATACAGCACATGAATTTTATTTATTTTGTTTAAGAAACACGTCCGATTTCGCTGGTGACTAGGTATAAGATACAATATGATACCCCTTTCATAATAAATATAATGTAATTACAATAATTTCTGCATTTGATTTTTTCTTCATAACATGAAACTTACTTGCGTGATGACTTAATTAGGGACACTAAAATTCTTTGTAATTATGTTTTTTTTAGCAGCAGCGGTAGCAGTAAGTTTATTTTGACTTTATCATATCATTACGACTCGATAGAGTATCAAATTGACTTAGTTGCTGCAGGTGAATCATCTTTTATGCAGCTTAACGTACTGTTAAGGCAATAATTATATTCCGATAAGTCGCATGAAGGATAATTTTAATGCAGCAACTGCGTTTCAAAAGTTTATCAAATGAGTTTTAACTGGGACTGTGAATAAGGTTTGTTATTTCAACTAACTGAATTAGTTAAAGTAACAAACTCAATTCACAACCACAGCTAAAACTAATTCCCTATGGCTGCGAATTAAGTTTGTTACTTTAACTAAGTGAATTAGTTAAAGTAACAAACCCAATTCACAGCCACAGCTACAACTAATTCGATAGAGTGACAAATTTACTTACCTGCTACAGCTAATACTATCTTCTATGCGACGAATTATTTTAGTCATCTCAACAAAATAATAACACCACGCAACTAAACCCCTTAGTTAAAGTAACAAACCCAATTAGAAGCTACAGCTAAATTTTTATCGATAATCGCCAAGGTAATTTGATAGAGTATCAAACTCACTTAGTTGCTATAGCTAGCACTATTTTCCATGGCTACAAATTATTTTAGCTGTCGCAGCTAACCCGATTATAACTCGTAACTAAAACTCTTAGTTACAGTAACAAATCCAACTCGCAGCTACAGCTAAGATCATTGTCAAATGCCGATAAGGTAATTCGTCAAAGTATCAAACTGACTTAGTTGCTATAGCTAACACTATTTTCTATGACTACAAATTATTTTAGCTTTCGTAGCTAATCTGATTTCAACTCGTAACTAAAACTCTTAGTTACAGTAACAAATCCAACTCGCAGCTACAGCTAAGGTCATTGTAAAATACCGATAAGGTAATTCGTCAAAGTATCAAACTGACTTAGTTGCTATAGCTAACACTATTTTCTATGGCTACAAATTATTTTAGCTGTTACAGCTAAACCGATTACAACTCACAACTAAAACGCTTAGTTATAGTAACAAATGAAATTCACAGCTACAGCAAAGATCATTGTCAAATGCTGCTAAGGTAATTCGATAGAGTATCAAACTGACTTAGTTGCTAAAGCTAATATTATCTTCCATGGAGACGAATTATTTTAGTTGTCGCAACCAAAATAATTAGCAGCTGCGGCGAATATCTTTTGCATCCACAGCTAAATATAGCTAATAAAATTAGCTGCCACTGCTAAAATAGTTAGCAGCCACAGCTAAATTACGGTAAAATACTTAGCTGTCCCTGCTAAATACAGCTATTCCAGTTAGCAGCCACAGCTAAATTTAGCTAATATAGTTAGCTGCCACAGCTAACTTTTCTATGATTCGAAGTGATTTCAGCTAAAAATATTTGCTATCACAGCTAAGATTTAGTAGCAAAATACACTTTGCTATGGTAGCTAATAACTTCGCTGTCCGTATAGTTTGTAAGGAATTTAGCTACCACAACTAAATTGTAGTTACTACAGCTAAGTTTTTTTTTCCGTGCATGATTTCCGAGTCTATATTGTTCTCCGAAATTTCTTCATACCAAGTTTCATGCAAATTGGTTTAGCTGTTTAATCGTGAGTAGGAAAAACACAAATACATACGATACGTTCGCATTTATAACATTGGAATGTAAATATGGATTTTGGGAAGGTCGGGCAAATCGGAAGCTCATTTTGTCTTCCAGAAGACACTGACAAATAACAAAATGTACTTTGTATGATTTGTGGAACCGGTGGGCTTTCAGGCTGGTTTTGTTTCACGCTGACCATCGGCGCCTGCAGACCGGATACGTATGGTTGTGCTACAGCAGCGTTTTTGGGCAGCTTGCACCAACTTACCAACCGATCCACACGACGATTACAGACAGAACAACGTTAAATATGGCAACGACAACTGACAACTGTCGTCCCCATAAAAACTTGTGAAACTTTCCGTACAATCCAGATTTAACTAACGCCGTAACCGAACCTTAGGGTTATGGTGGATTCAAGCGCATCCTTAGCAACGTAGCGTAGCACCTGGTGGAAAGACACCCTTAGAGTCACCCCAAGTAAGACAGCTCAGCACCTACAAAGCGTATCATAGGCTCCGCGCGTCGGTCCCGCCGAGCGGTCGGCGTCGACTTATAATGTCCTTATAGCGACCTAAAAGTCACTTTGAGGTTATAAAATCTATGGAAATGACAGGTGTCAGGATTGACTTCATAACCGCCGACCACTATAACGATTACAATCCAAGTGCATTGCTGGGTCGACAAGTAAAGGTTTCTGGAAAGCATTGTTACTCACAAGCCAGCATTAATGTACAGAAAATGTACAGAAGATCGAAATTATCAAGTTATGGTCTTTGATCCGATCCGACGACTATCGGATAATGATCCCTGGAACTCCCTCCAGAAAATTTAATTGAGATTGACGTTAAGCGAGCGCGCTCGGAAACACGACATACATATGAGTATGAGAGCGCAATTATTAACGTTCTAAAAATTTGCAAATTTTAGGTCATTATCAAATAGATAATTATCAGACTATAATCTCGAAAATTATCAAGCTAGCTATCATTGATAACTACTCCACTATATATCCTTTCGAACCTTGGAAATGTGTCTGGAATTGTCGTTGTCAAGTTGGTGAAAACAGAGACCAGCGTGATACTCAAGTTTGGGGCCGCACTGCACGGCTAGCATAGACTATCCGTCGATTTATAATTGGTACACACAGAACAGCGGTACGCGCCGTCTTGTGCTAGCCATGGTGGTCGCATTGGCGACGCGACTTGATGTACTGAGCTCGCCATTGCATCGGTAGTCGTCCTACCAGCGCGTTAACCTAAAACCAGGCTTATTCTGAAGTAAGTACCTGAGCAGACCCTCCCGCCGCACCATGTGTCGGAAGGTCTCCGTGATGGAGCTGTTGTTGGCCGTCCGCAGCGACTGCATCCGCGTCTGCAACAGAACCCAGCTTCAGTGAGTTTGCCTATATCACCCGCACCCGTCATCACATAACGTGTACCGTACTGTGTACTGTACAATCATAGTAAAACAACCACTTTTCAAATTATATTGTTTTGAAAAAAATATACCTAGCCGGGTTTTTTACGCCAGTTCTTCTCACGGCAGAGGTTTATTTTTCCGAACCGGTCGGTGGTAGTTTATAGACGTTCATAGGTGCATATAATATGCCTAAATTGAAGCCTTTCCTGTTGTGGTCAAAAAGTGTCGAAACTTTTCATTCCTCGACTGTACACGTTTAGTCTGTGGGTCAGATACACTCAACAAGCTTATGATGCCCTTCGCTACCATTACATGCATTTAGACGAATCTAGCGCGGACCAGGGCCAGTTGCCAGTCCAGTGCTGGCGCCTTCACAGAGAACACAGTCAGAGCCATGGGATGAAATATAGCAGTAGCATAGGATGTTAATTCCGAAGGTCTACTACTGGTGAAAGATTTTTTGGAATCAAATGAGCAGTTCCAAAATATCTGACGTTTCTAGTACGATTGTCCGATGTTTATTTAGCGCTTCATTTTATATCAGATAGATTTGTGACTCTACTTTGCCTATACTGCCATTTCATTTTGCTGAAACGCTGGCCCTGATTTTTATTATCCGTGAAGTCATTTCCATCCGCAATCGTGACAAAAGAAATCTATAAAACATTCGCTCACACAGATAATTATTGCTAAGCGTTCAATACAATACGTGAATAGGACCACACTTGATTTTCAAAAGTATATGATCAATGATCATGGAGAAATATGGTAGTGGTTAATATGGTGGTGGTCATCATATTTATTTCATATTCAGATTCAAACATTTCGCATTTTCGCATTCTAATGACCACGAATATAGGCAGTCTATTGGTTTAACCAAACCGCAGGAGGCGTTTGATGGTTGCCATTTCATCACTTCGGTATCATCGTGGATCAGATATTTATTGGTCACTTCCTGACCAAGACTTCCTGAGTTCCTGGCGAGTGCGAGAGTGCCGGGTGTCTCATCCACGACGATAATTGCACTCTTGACCTAGCCCTCATCCTAGCAGCAGACCAAAAAAGCAATGGTGGGATGTCGTAAGGCCGACATGAGCGATAAAAGGGTCACAAAAAAGCCCAGGATCGTAACAAGTAGAAGGAAGTGAGCAGGAAAGCAGATCCTGGCAGGGTATTTATTTATTTAAACTTTATTGCACAGATACAAAAAAAGTACAATTGGCAGACTTGATGCCTCTAAGCATTCTCTACCAGTCAACCATTGGGCCAAACAGAAACTTTAGTGGTGCAGGATCATAAAGCTGAGACGCGAAAGGAAACACAAATAATTTTCTCCCATCGTTTTATTACCAATATACATACACATATAATGAATAAAATGTATATACATACCTACACATACTTATATAAATAAATTATATGGTGCTTATACCCTATACAAAACTGGTATAACGTGGAAGATAGAAGATCAAAGGAAGAAGAAAAAAAGTCATGAACTTTATCCGCGAGGTCGTTGGCGTAGCAGAGGCAGACCAAGAATACAATACAAAATATTACACACCTCGATAAAAATACAAAACAGTTCAGAAACTCAGCATAGTGAGATATAAGCAGAGGTAACAAACAAACGGTCTTATAAAACAAAAAATGAACAAGGATTAAAAATGTGGAACAGTCTAGACATATTCTAATAGGTTGACTTCTTGTTTAGAGGGGGGGGGGGGGCAAGCCGTGGAAAAGATGTCCAGTAATGGAACACACCAATGAGTAACATCAAAACTGTAACCCTTAACCTAATTAATCAAGGAAATATAATTGTTGGGAAATGGTATCTTATCAGCAAAGAGACAGGATTAAACAATGTTTATTCTAGATAATAATGTTGGTCAAGATATGTCGACCGCGCCTTTTGGGATACGAGTACATAACAATTATTAGAAAAAAAAGAAAAAAAATATTAACGACTGTATTGCGCACTCAACGTGACAACGATCAAACATCAAGACGATTCCAACAAGCCCAAATTCGTTTCAATGGCCATATTGCAGCTCTATCATCAATATCATAATATATTAATTTTACATTGTCTTCCTGGCCAGGGGTAATAGTGTACAACCATAGGTGGTAATAAAGAAAGCCCTAGCATACCTATTTATAACTGCGATCTCAAAAATTATGCTTATTGCTAAGCATAATTTCTGAGTAGGGTGGCCCCTAGGATTGTAATATTCTATTGTGCTTGCATTGGAGCGCTCGCGGCTCAGCGGCGCCCGCGGTATGCGAGTTTAAGCAACGTGGGCCCAGGTCAGTTCTTGGATGGGTGACCAGAGTGGCAACTAACATAGCGCTCCGTGCTTTGGAAGGCACGTTAAGCCGTTGATCCCTGCTGTTGTTTATATGACAGCAGTGTTAAGCCAAGTTAGACGCCTTCGGGCGGCTTGAGAACTTCTAACGGTCAAGTTGCCCACTCACTTGACAAGTCGAAGTTGCACCACGTCCGTAGGGAGTACCCACCGTTACCCTACACGTGACCCCTGGGTAGTGCTGAAAGTGCAACAAACAGGGAACCATACTGTCTTCTCCAAGATCTCATGGTTCGAAAAATAAATGCCATACGTTTATTATTACTATTGTGCTTGCTTTTTGTCTCATGTGCTGTAATATGTTCTTGTTGTTGCAATTAAGAAATATTTTTTCTATGCATGTCTCAGGGACTGATATTCTACTGCTTCCATATTATTGGAATGCCTATTCCTATGGAATTAAATTAATTCTTTATCATTTTATGATTGGTTCCTAGCTGATAGTGTATTGATAACTTGCACTTGATAGTAGGTTAGCCGGTGCTTGGAACACTTGAAAACAAATGTTACTTACATTATTTACAATAGTAAACTATTGATATACATATATATATATATATATATATATAGTAAACTATTGATATACATATATATACATATATATATATATATATATATATATACATAAGTATATGTATTATTGCCTAGTACCCATAGTACAGTCGACTGTTATTAGTGTAAGATTATCCCTCTAATATATAAGAAAAACATTTTTATTAGTAACAAATATACTCAACTTTCCATAGAATCTGTAAAACTGCTTGAATGAAGCCACAACAAAAGCTACTATTAAATATAACAATGTCAACATGTTAGCAGACTCAACATACCATTAACCATTTACCTGGTGACACCTCAAAACATGCGGATACTAAACCAACAATCTACGAGGATGACAAAAAAACAAGCATATACTCAGTATAATCTAAACTATCATTTCCTCACATGACTCTGCATTAGCAGTCAAAAATTACAGAGTACACTAAACACACTCAGTGCTACAAAGAAACAAGGTTTTAATAAGGCTGTGGTTAAAGTGTAATTTAATCGTCAACCAAACTGAATAAACCTGTGATTAGTCAACCTGCACCTGCCCCTTATATAAGGCATCTCCGTAACAAGCCATGCACAGCACTTTCCGACATCAAGTATCACAATATCCAAGCGTTTAAAATTTAGAACAAGAATGGCAACTCATACTTTTTGTGCAATGGTGGCGTTATTGGTGGTTGGAGTGAGCTGCATGGACGATGAGATGGCAGAGCTAATGAAAATGCTACGAGACAACTGCGGAGAGGAGTCTGGGGTTGACCTCAGCTTGATAGACAAAGTCAATGCCGGCACTGACTTAATGCCGGATCCGAAGCTTAAGTGTTACATCAAATGTGTTATGGAGACTGCCGGTATGTTCACAGAGGGAGAAGTAGATGTAGAGGCTGTGGTTGCTCTATTGCCTGATGATATGAGGAAGAAGAATGAAGCGAGCATACGTAAATGTGATACACAGAAAGGTGCAGATGACTGTGACACAGCATTCCTTACGCAGGCATGCTGGCAGAAAGAAAATAAGGCAGACTACTTCTTAGTTTAGAGTTCTATATTTAAAATCCATACTATCCAATAAAAGAGATCATGTTTACTGCTGTTTGCACTCTCAAAACTTTCACCTTTTGAATCAGTCAGTAGAATAGTTTATTTAAACATTGCTAGCTCTAGCCCCTGATTAGAGTGGACCATTTCAATTATTGTTCCCTTGATATTTTTCTTATTTAGCATTTGGGCGATCCTGGTACCTGGCGCCTAGAATTGTCACTCCAACCACTCAACCCTGCTATGTTTAAACTTTTATTTGCCTCAAGTACCTACTAACATTTTTCTTACCCTCAGAAAAGAAAAAAAAAATGGATTCTATACAATGATGTTTTACAAAAACTTAATATTCACTTTTTCAGTTTTCAATCAACGAGGATGAGGATTTTTTTTTTATTCCTAGTGAATACATTCAGGGCATGTATTTCAAATGTAATACAACATTTCTTCAACATAGACAACTGTCATCTCAGTACAATTTATAATAAGTGTTGATAAAAATAGTGTATGTCAATTTACAATACAACACATGTTTATCGTATTGTATTGTGAGTTCTGTTGCTTTTGTATTAGAGCAGCAATTAGCTTGCAATCAACACAAGACCTAATCAGATCCACCTAACCTAATTAGCAGCTTGTTTACATCTGATACGGACACTACACAAGGCCTATCAGGCAACAAACAAGCCTGTTCCAACACAGGACTGATTGATATTGAATAAACATTATGAGAATGACCATTTGATCAAAATAATCACCTTAGATAGATGATCATGATTGTGGCAAGTTTTAAATCAGGCACTCAAGGTCACGCGGGCCCAACCTGGCTCGCAACGGCATCGGCGGCGGACTGCGGGGCACACGCGCTCCTCACTCGCCAATTGGAAAACAACTCGGGAATTGTGCAATTTATATGCGTTTAACCGGACTGACATTTGTCAATGTATTGTGATTATTTTTTATGGCATTTAGACTTAATTGAAAATAAAATAGAAGAGTAACAGGACTGTGAAGCGATAAAACGGCATTGTTTTTGTAAAATAGGGTGTATTTCATCGAAAAATCATGATATAAATGGATTTGAAGTTTTTCCAGTTGTCAGATTTAGAAAGCTACATTTTTCATCTGTGATTTAAAGGATGTTTAGAACATTTGGCAAATGGTCCGAAAGCTTTACATAACCCAGGTTGCGGCTCGGTGGCGTAATCACCAGCCGACGGAAATGTCATTACGATTAGGTTAGGTCGTCGAGACGCAATAGGAAAATCGGCAGGAGCTCGCGCGGCGCGGGCCCGGGGCTTACCTTCACGGAGTCGAGCGGGTACATGATGCAGTGTTCCATGACCCCCGCCACGGCCCCGGCAGTCATGTGTGTCACGGGGTTCTGGGTCGGCAGGGTCTCATAGTCCTCAAAGTTCATAATACTCACTGAATACTGACACTTGACACAAAATAAACACCTATTTGGTTCAAAAATATGGTTCTTGCAATTGTTTTACCGAATTAGCAATATCATTTTCACTACACTATTTTCGTCTACAAGTCATCCGAAATTTAGATCAAATTGATTCCATACATGCTATGGCAACTTAAAACTAAGCAATAATCCGGATTTTTATTGAAAACGGTGCCATCTCTTCCGCAGATATAGCACTAAAATATCAGTGTTGTTACATTAAAATATTTTTGATGGTATAGGGAAATTTATGCGTGTTATTTAAGTGAAATTGAGGAGATTTTGATTTTCCATAATGGTAACACAATTATTTTGTCTGCATGACGTCCGTGGCTTAAAAGTCTCAGTAACCAGGCCATTATAATAATAAAAAAAAAGAAAAAAGCATGACAGGCGCGAAAAATTTGAAAGTTCACAAGGAAATTTTTCATTAATATTTATTGATAAAACGGTATTTGGTAATAGTCATAGGGTCATAAATATTATATCTGCAGAGGCTATCTGAAACCTACCATCATTGGCGGCACTCGGCCGTCTTCCGCCATTTGCCTGGGCTGCTTGGGTTACTTCTTTCCATTTTAGCCCTCGAGTTTCTTACCCCACGGAACTCCGCCGAGTTGTTCTGGGACGCTTAACATGTCCCAGACATCTTGTTGTGTTCCTGGATGTCCAGTGACCTCAGAAGATGGTAAGTAAATCATTTACATGTAGCCGTAGTTTAAGCTTGTGTATTTTCTTGACACAAGTTTGTACCTGTGTTGGTACAGTTGGTGTGTTTGTTTGCGGGACCGGTCATTGTGGAAATATTTGGGGGAGGCCTATGTCCAGCAGTGGACGTCCTTCGGGTCGGGACATGATGATGAAGTTTGTTCCTGCGTAGCTAGCACGAAAGTTTATACACTTTATATGGCCGAAATATACTAAAACGTGACAGTGGAAGCTACGATAGCTTCCACTGTCACGTTAGACTAGACGACAGAATGTGACTTATACCAGATGAAACAAAATATTAATTAAGATTTTATATCAATGGGGTTCTTTTAAACTATCAAAAAAACCTCCCTGACTGATTTGGCCTCCCCTGAAGGAACCCTAGATCCGCGCCTGAGGATTATTGTGTTGATATATTATTGAGATGTGCGTTTTTATTTCCTTTTTAGGTGTGCCTCTTCACCGTTTTCCAGACCCAGAAGATATTAGGAATGAAGAAAAGTTCAAATCTTGGACTTCCAACATTGGCGGAGAGATTTCGATACTGGACCCCGTGTTCGTCTACATTAACAGACGTGCCTGCCATAGACATTTTGAAGACTGCTATAAATCTCCCAAAAATAGACTGTGCCAACTAGCAATGCCTGTTCTGCACATTCCAGGTATTTCATACATATATCAACCATTACGAGACGTGTTTTTATAACTAGCAGTTGGCCCCGTACGAAATCTCGTGATAATACGAATAGTATGTACCTATCTCAGATTATAAATATGTAACTGGACTAGCACCATGATGCAAAACACACGTTACAAGTGTCATCGCAATCCTCGCCTCAATCCATATTTCATTCATTGACGTCTTTTCTTGCAAGTGAATGAGCCGCGAGAGTTGTAATACAGATACTTATTCGTTTGAAGGTCTAGTGATGGAATACAGTAGAAATCGAACAAAAGAATTCCTCAAATAAAATTGACACTAGATACATATAAGGCGATTTCGGTATATTTTATTAACAAAGGAGATTACACAGAAACATACATAAGAAGTAAACAATCAAATTTAGGTAACAATTTTGAATACAGTTGCTTCCATAAACGAATCTCACTGAGAACACAATTTACTTACCAATAGAAATCGCAATGTAACAATAGCAAGTCGAGTAGTTACATTGCTTACTATTAAGTTTTTCCAATAAGTTTGAAAATATAAATTTAAACGGAGTATCTTAAACTAACAAGTGCATGCTTATTGCTAGTGCAGATTTATGTGTTAGATTTATATATTTTAAAGATATCTGCCTTAAACTGGGCGCGAGATTTAAAAAATAGGTCAATTTCACTGAGAGATTTGTTTTGATGGTTACAAAGTCTGTATCTTAGGCACACGTTTTCCAACTAGGTATACATATGTATACAATTTTCTATAAAACCAAGTATTTTTTTTCGGAATACCCTAATTTGGTGATGTGTAAGTTGTGATGATGACCCATAGATATAATTGATACATACATAAACTCACGCCTATATTCCCAAAAGGCGTAGGCAGAGCACACGAACATTAATTTCCATAATTAATGTCCAGAAATAACTTAAGGGATCCCTAATGACGCAAGTGCTTAACAGATGCCGATGAAATTACGCTAAGAAAGCAAATTATGCTCATCAAAATAAGTACATACATTTAGGTAGAACTGTGGGGCTAGTATGATCGCTTATATGTCGGACATATAGCATTCGTCCCTCTCGCACTTACATACTTGACAGTACGGGACGAATGCTATATGTCCGACATATAAGCGATCATACTAGCCTCTCTGGTGATGTAGTGGTACCGAAGTTAGGTACTTCAATAAAAACATGAACTTATCCCTCGAGGAATCGACGAAACTCTTCTTCTCTTTGAAAATATCATCGGCACATATACAGAGTGCACGATGGCTTGGCTGATTTCTGTAATATTTGACCATCGCATTTGTTATCTAAAAGGTGGAGAGGCTATGTGAAATTGACAAAATATATATGCATGCGTGTGGCCTGGTGAAACACATAAGTTTCTGTCAAACTTTTGTGTCACATTAGCGAAAACAATACTGCGACAGTTGGGATGCGTTAAATTAGTGAAAGTGACAAGGTACTAAAATAATCACCTACTTTTGCTGTTGTCTGTACAACCTTTTACTTTTGACTGTTCTTTTTTATACTTTGCCTAAGTACTTTTTTATACAATGTCGCTGGCAAACAAGCTTACAACCTGACTGCAGACACCGTTGCCTATGGACCTTTGTGACTCCAGTAGAATCACAAGAGTGTTGCCGAACCGGAAATAGACATACATGGACCTCCCTCACTCTTCACACACCGCATCATCGAGAGCTCTGGCGACTTAACTCACCACCAGGAACACAAAATCACATAACCAAAGAGCAAGTATAGTGGTGTTGGTGGCTGCTCCAAATATGAGCGAGATGATGTTCTGCCGTGTTCAGTGGTGCCCTACCTGTCTTATAAAAAAGTTGCCTTTATCGCCTCTCCTGAACATCAGAGCAGCTCGGTGGTACTATAATTGTCACCGAACTTACATAATACCTAGTATGCCAAGTTTCTGCTCAATTGTTTGAGGATATTGACACTAAATGGGACTAGTCTAAAACCTAGTTGCAAGGTTTGTGCCACACATACATACTTAATTTACTTAATTATAATTACTCTCTAACTAACTAAAATAGTAAGGTTAATACCGGCTTGTAAAAATGGGAGTTGTTGTTTTTCTTGAGTATAAACCCTGAAATTCTTGTTTATATTTTCAGGTGTGCTAGAACAACGAAAGGCTATTAAAGACAAAGTAACTGATTATATTCATCCTTTACCAGCAGCAGAGGCTCAATCAGATACTGATGTATCAGGTTAGTCCTTGAATTTCAGTTACGCATTGTATAGCTACTGAACCCCAGCACATACTTATATCTAAAACCGCTTCGTCCGCCGGTGGTATCCTAATGTCTCCTTTCCTTTGTCTTTGTCTCCTCCCACGGCCTCTCACTTTGTTTTGCCACGTAATCCCAAGATTCGGCGTAGGCACTAGTTTCACGAAACCGACTGCCAACTGACCTCACAACGCAGAGGCAAAACTAGGTATTTTTGGAATAACACCGATGTTTTCTTTCACCGAAAACTAAGTGTTAAATTTATATGAAATAATATTACGTATTGTTATAAGCTTACCGGCACGGTACGAGACTGTGTTCGAATCCACGACCCCCAGATTGTAAGTCAAAAGAGCGTTCGTTAGTGGCCCAGCGGCGCCCGTGTACCGGGTGCGGTATGCGAGGTTAATCAATGTCGGGCGGGGTCAGTCCTTGGATGAGTGACCGCTTCGAGTGGCTACTAACTGAGCGCTCCCGTGCTTTGGAAGGCACGTTAAGCTATTGATCCCGGTTGCAGTCCTTAAGCTAGAGACCTCCGGGCGGCTTGAGAACTTATAACAGTCAAGTTGCCCACTCACTTGACAAGCCTAATCCCAATAAGGTCTAGTTTCCCCCTCTGGTTGGAAGGTCAAATGGCAGTCGCTTCCGTAAAAACTAGCGCCTACGCCAATTCTTGGGATTAGGTTGGGGACCCCAGGCATCCATCAGGATGCAACTGGACTGGGAATAACGCTAGGAGGATGATGATGACATACACTTTCTACAATTATGGCCCTGTTACAACCACAATTTGGCTGTCACATCACAACTTATAAAGTACAATATTTGGTATTAAGCTGCAAGTTTTTGTGACTGGTTAATTCATGTGTAATACCAGTTATTACCAACAATTAAATGAACATTGTCGTCATAGAGATTTTACGTTCATATTAGGATGCAACATTCATATAACTTGTTCCGTAGTAAACAAGTAATGATTATAGTTTCACCATGTCCGTTTAGGCATGAGGTTTATGAGGAGTTATAACGAGTAAGTATATCATATCAGCAACTGTCCGTCTGTCCTTCCGTAGTTACATGGTTTAGCTCAGTACCCGTTTAATTGTAGGTTGCACAGACAATCGACTGTATATTATTTATAGTTCATATATTAATAAGGTAGTACTTAAAAAAATATTTTTGACAGGAGATTATTCAACTGCTCCGGCGCTACGGGAAGTGCAGCCCCTTCGGACTTACGTAAGAAAGCGTATGCTCGCGTGTTCACCTCCGCACAATTACGGAAAACGTACGTCCCAGTTGGATGGTAACTCTTTATACTTATTTAACAACGTATTTTTTGGAATATATCTTTTCAATAGGTTTTTTGTGCAACCAATGATATTTTACAAGTATTATATGTAAGTGACGACCTGTTTAGCCTAGTTGGTAGTGACTCTGCCTCCAAAGCTAGAGGTCCCGGGTTCGAATCCCGGCCAGGGCATTTATTTGTGCATTTTTCACGGATATTTGTTCTTGGGTCTTGGATGTTTTCTATGTATTTAAGTATGTATTTATCTATATAAGTATGTATATCGTCTTCTAGTACCCATAGTACAAGCTTTGCTTAGTTTGGGACTAGGTCGATTTGTGTAAGATTGTCCCCCAATATTTATTTATTTATTATATTTATTATTGTGTGAAACACGTTTTTAGGTAGGTAAGTACAGTCAACAGCAAGAGTAGATGATAATTTTAGTACCTTGGCACTTTCACTACTTTGACGCATTCCATATGTCGCAGTATTGTTACGTTAGTGCGGCAAAGTACGTGTTACTGCCCGCAATTCTATCAGCGTATCTAGTTGGAGTACGGCGACGCAAAACCTCAAACCATTCCGTACAGTAACTCGCAACTCCGTCGGCATTTCATTCACGAACATAGGCACCAGTAATGGTGGTGGGATCCGGCATATCTAGGTCGGAAATTAGTTTCTGTTGCTTGAAATTATAATGGAGAAAAAATACAGCGATTATCAAGGTTTTTATACAAGACATAAAAAAGTCAAAAACTCGCTGTATATTTTTTCTATTACAATTTCTAGCAACTGAAACTAATTTCCGACCTAGATATGGCGGCTCCCATTGTGTATACAACGTTTCATGTTATTTCAGCGCGGCGTTTTAAAATAAGAGCTAAACTACGTTTGTATAGAGAACTGGGCGTCCTGCGGACTCTTAAGTTACTGCAATTAAATACGTTTTATTCATATTTTTAGGTATGCGAAAACAAGTGATGGTTGATGAAGATAATGTAGCAGACCACTTTCTACCTTCAACGACAGGTGCTCAAGAGGTTCAATATGATATTCCTATATCAGGTTAGTAGGTATCAGCTGAGTATGCTATTGCTAAGCACGTATTTGCCTTAGGTATACGACGTATAATAATTATATATATATATATATATATATATATATATATATATATATATAATCCGATCATAGGGTCCTGGAGAAGTCGAGGAAACTCTTCAAAGATTTGAAATGACTATTAATCAAAGAAAGTATTATATACGTTTCAGTTATTTCAATTTTATGTTTTTGTTACAGAATCTGGTGCAATTGAAAACAATAGTACAGACACAGCGGACTTACTTATGTTTTTTGATGACCTGTTTGACAGTGTCAATGGAAGCTATAGCCAAGTGCGGGGAGGAAAAATATATAGGGCTGCAGTAACTCCAACATCACCACACCACAAATTGTGGGCTAAGAGTCTGCCAATATTAAAATCTATGCGTTTTTTAAATGCAAATAACCAAGGACTGGTACCATCATTGACAACCTGGGTAAAAACTATAGAGGGTTTTAGATCGATTGTAAAATATCTAACGGTATGAACTCCCTATTGCTTCGCAACTTTAACCAAGATGCTTTGGAAAACTTTTTTGGAGCGATCCGAGCTCATGGATACAGCAATATTATGTCCACGTCTTCCGCATTCGAAAGTGCGTTCAAAACGTTATTGGTCAATAATATTTCCTCTTCACATTCAGTTGGATCAAACTGTGAAAAAGACGACAGTGTCTGCCTGCAGTCACTGAAACATTTTTTAACGAAACCTGTAATCGACGAGACGACAACTGAAAGTGAAGAAATTGAAAGTACGCATTTATGTATAGAGCTGTTAGATACAGATAAGTTATTGCAAAACAAGGCCCCCGAGGGTGTTGAAAGGAGCGCAGCAATTGGATATTGCAGTGGGTGGTTAGCACAACTAGCGAAAAAACTTATTACAGAAATTGTGTAACCTGTACCAATAACATGGAGAAAACATAACAATGATTCATTAATCCTATGTAAATAGAGTCCACGATGAAATAAATGTTATATATTTAAATAATACTGGTTTTCGTTTATTTTGTGTCTTCTTCTCTTCTAAGACCCTATTGGGATCATACCGGTTTCCACGCGATGATTTCCTTCACCGAAAAGCGGGAAGTCTTAAATGCTACTGATTGCAAGTCACTTTCCAGGCACGTCGTGCTTTATCACTCTGCTACGGAAGCAAATCACGTCAAATAAAGAATATATTTCACTAATAGGTTCATAAATGACTGTTCTGTGGTGACAAATGTTGAAAATAATTATTTAAAAAGTAATCGAAAACACATCCTCCTTTTTTTGACGTTGGTTAAAAAGTTTCGACAGCTGCAATATAGATGGCGCCCCTAACCAAGCCTTTAATATGATTGACTTGCCAGTCTATCTCAGTATATATAATTGTAGTCTTTGATTCCATACAACTCGCAACCTCACAGGCACACGCGCGGACTTCCACAGATACACTAACATTTTCGTTCGGACAGCATGCGACCTCCTATCATTCGGCTGATGACGTTCGATTACTACTCATTTATTTATAATAGAAAAATAAACTTGACATAGAAACTGGTTTTATTTATATTACTTCGCAAATTATATGTTTAATGACATTATTTATTTTAGGAAATTTACAAAATCACAGTATTTTGTATAACAATCGAATTAAAAAAGTATAATGTTGCCAGGACACTATATCTTGTGGTTTGCATTTCAGGGGAAATGAAAATGATGCGTATTATTGGGGAATAAGGATTAGAATTGCATATATTATAATTGCCGTGCAAGGAAAAATTTTGATTAGTCCCATTTTTAAGTTTTGTGTGTATTTACCGATGATGTAGATAAAGGAAATGTGGGATTTGAGTACAGAGCATACTATTGGCTATGTGCACGTCTGAAACGTCAAAGGTCCCGAGGCAATGTCAAAACTCAGAGATGTCAAATAATGACACATGAATATTTTATTTACTTTAGTAAACGAGAAAGACCCCGTAATGGAAATTTTACTAAAATAAATAAGAGAATAAATAAATACATACAAACGAAACGAATCGTTGGAAAACGTTAAGAAACCAATTGAAAACGTGAAAGTAAATTTGACAGTGGTCCCCGGTAAGTACACATTTCTGCCATGGTGTGCGCTACGATCGCCTAGCTTACCCCCACCACCTACTTCGCACATAGCCAATAATCAAGGTTTCGTTCAAAAAGACGCTGTCTGGGCGGTGTAGGTACGAGTGTGGGAGTAGCTCGTACCTATATACTATACTCACTCAAACATACAAATTATAGGTACAGGTACAATCTCGATATCATATATCGATGCAACGGGGCCACGCCGTTTCGTCGCCTAAATAGATATATATTTTTATAAGCTTAAGTTTCATGGCGCATTGGGTTAACTGTAATGCCATATAAACATTTGTAATAATACTTAAATAAATAAATATCTGGAGGCCGATCAAGCCATATTGGAATATTATAGGAGTAGGTTTTACGAAAGAGGACTCACTTTGGCCTAATGTGTCGCTTTCTAATATAGGTAATTACTAAACCTATTTATTTTTTATAATGGTATAAGTGGGAGAAGGACACAAAAACTTGCACTAACACAAAGTGTCTCTTTCTGGCCCGTATTTCAGCTTATCTATGATCAGCTCAAACACAAGTCTTTGTAACTTACAACATAAAGTTCATTTTTATTTGTAAAGGATTTGAAATATATAGTATACTGGGAGTGGCCTGTAATAGAAGTAAAAAATTAAACGGTACACTATTGAGCTCTTCAGCAATTATTTCCAAATGGTTTCAATAAGTTGCTCGTTGCTACTCGAATTTCACCCCCTCCAATTGCTAGCTGTCAGGATGTCCTTGATAGGCTTGCAGGTACAGGTAGGTCTTTGAGTACATTTTCTTTGCTGGTAGTGTTTGAGCGACTCGAACGGGCCCTCCGGGGCCCTCTGTAAGTACACCGCCTCGTGACCTCGTCCAAGTAAATAACGGCTAGGCTAGACCCATTAGGCGGCATGAGTCTTAAGCAGTTCCAGTTATAATCAGGGATAACAATAAAGGAAACAAGTTTGATACATTTTATTAAGTTACAATGCATAGTCGGCTGTAGCACTGTAAGGCTTCGTTCACACGGCATTGTCCTGCACGTTTTTTTGCAGTATAAGTCTTAACGGATAAATAGTGGCACATATACTTTGTGCATAGAACCATTCACACGGCGTTTGTACTGCAAAAAAACGTACATTCTTTATATACGTTTAAACGGATACTCACCGGACTTGTCAAGCAAATCGAATAAACTTTAACGTATTCGGTTTGCAGTGGCGCGTAGTATAGTTCTGTTTAATTCACACGGCACGACGTTATACGTTTTTTTTCGGTAATGATGAATTTTCCAGTCGATTTAATAAATTGTCAAAACTTTCAATGGACATCCGAAAGTAATTGAAAAACTTTGTTTCCTCGTTCCTAAGTTGTGCGTATAAATTTTCAAACGTTTTATTACGCACTGATTCTTTATTTATGGGATGTACCCAAAACCTTCTGTTTTGTCGGCGGCGAAATCTTTGTCGCCATCGATACCAATATAAAAGTACGATGAAGCGTGGATCCATCTCAGACGCCTGCCCACTGCGACAACTGCGTGAAAACTGTCGCTATTCGGCGTGAAAACGGTTATTAAACGCATGAAAATCTACCGTGTGAACACCCGACTGGTTGTACGTTTAAAATCGAATACGTGGAAAAACGTGCCGGACGTTGCCGTGTGAACCTAGCCTAACGGGGCGTCGCAGTGTGCCGGCGGGAAACCAGCCTCCGACGGATCGAGACGACAGCACAGCTACCGTCCTAACAACCATGGCATTACCATGCTAGCATATATATAGGTGCGTGCAAGTATAGGTGCATTCTGACCGCCGAGCGGTACAGCGCTATAAGATAGAAGGAGATGGTATCAAAACGTAATGAACGAATGGAATATCTCGTTCTATCTAATAGCGTCGTGCCGCTCTGGATGCGGCAAAACGTATAAAGTTGACCTATCCTCCTGACGCCCAGCGTCCTACATATAGTACATAGGTCCCAATTAAGTTTTGACTTTTTGTCAATTTGACAGAGTGTAATTCATTCTGGCAAATTTTAATACCCAGGCTTCAGGAGGCTATGATTTGTAGGATGCACGCAGGATACCTAAATTATATAAATAAATATTTGTAGACAATCTTAATGGAGAGACCAGGATAGGAGTATCTCTGCGTGATCGCATCAGAAATGGGACCATCCGCAGTAGAACCAAAGTAACCGATATAGCCCTCCGAATCACTAAACTTAAGTGGCAGTGGACGGGGCACATTGCACGTAGAACGTTGGGGCGGAGAGGTTCTTGACTGCGACCACGTGCTGGAAGGCGCAGCGTGGGTAGGCCCCCACGAGGTGGACTGATGAGCTGGTAAAGGTCGCGGGAGTCTGCTGGCTGCGGGTGGTGCGGGACCGGTCACTGGCTGATATGATGACGATGATGATGATGAGACAATCTTACACAAATTAACCTTACAGAAAATGACGGCTCGGTTCGTGAGAACCTTTACATTTTCGGTTTAGGTTTTAATGTAGCAAGGAATATAAATAAAAACACAAAATTATTTAATCAGATATAATATTTCTTGAAACTAAGGTATAGTGAGTGCCGAAAAAGACAATGTATAAAAATTGGAATAAAAGACCGACGAACGGTCGCGGGTCGCAAGTACTGGTAACAAAATTAGGCGATTCAATTTGTAATCTATCTAACCTTACCCCTAGCCGTCCAAGCCGTCAGTTAAAAAATAATAATTAAAAAATAAATTATGTCGCAACCGTTGAAGCTGCCTAAATAAAATTAACAACAATGACGTCAGGACATTTGGCTCAACACACACACTCGATAATGTATCTTAGGAACATAATACATGTTTTGGAAATAATCGAAAAGCGGATCGGCGTTTGGGCGGGCTGCTGGCCGGGCCGCCACAAATACACACATTTAAAACAAATCTAAAAATTAATTTATTGATTCATTGTGTTAATAAATACTTTACATGCTTTCAGACGCGAAAAAAATATAATGTTCATTATCATTGATACAAAGATAAAACCACTAAGATAAAATAACACAATGAATATCAAAGCCATGCTGTACTCTATCGGATTAAATAAAACTATTATAAAGAGAATCTACAAACGGAACGAAATTCGCTTCCGTGCATCAGTGTTTTGTTCAGTGAAAATGCACTGAAGCAAAGTTTGCGTTGGTTCTATCAGTCTGTTCAGTCGATGCACTTAAATGAAATTTAAATTGGTAAAAGGAGCGTCAAGTGTTGACAGTGATAGAGGACAGATTATTAGCTGCCTGCTTACGACAAAACTGAACATAAAAACATAACTACAAGATCAATGAAGTTAAAGTTTGTTAATTTTAACCTTCTTCAGCTGCCTGGAGGCTTTTATTTGTTATTTAAAAAAAGGATTAAAAAGGAACCCTAATGAAAATTATAATGAAACTTAGCTTAAATTGTAAAAATAAAATAAAGACGAGCCGTCAATTGTGATAGAAGAAAGTAACTGAGAACATATATGCGATGGCGCATTGTTTAGCGAAACAGATGATAGAATGAGACAGCTGCATTTCAGCAAGTTTCTACGGCCACGACCGGCAAGCTACACGGAAGCGCCCCTGACCGCAGCCCCCGCCGCTAGATAGCACCTCGTCACACACACAAGCGCACAAGCCGACACCCTACGCCTACATCTACAACGTAACCTAGAAACTTCCTAGCGAAGCGTACGCTTACGTCTACGTCCCCGACTAAAACTAACGAAAAATATCATCTTACATATAATATATTTGGTTCTCACTAAAATAAAGACTCGCATATATATTATTTCCATTTATAAAGGCATCGTACGTCAATCTGTGCCCAGCCACTGCGTGGCGCGGGCGACGCGGCGGCGACACGGCGGCGACAGTCGACAACCGCGTCAGTTTTAGGCGATTCTACAGGACCTTGATCATGCTTAAGTATGCATTTAATTTAATTTAGTGTTCCGAATATGACAGTCAAAACTCCATTAGAATCGCCTTTACAAGAATCTTCCGACCCTGCAATTGAAGTCGCAAGTTATATTTTACCGACAATCAAAGCTTAGACATCTTCCAGAACATTCTAGAAGTTCTTAGAGTAAAGACGCTCCGGGCGCCTAGCGACTCCAGTTCTATGAACTGTAATCACAAACACAAATCACGCTTACCTAAACAAATATATTATTATGTGAAAAGTTATTATAATATCATTATTAAAATTAATAAATAAAAACGACCCAAATTACTACGATTAGTAGTGACGTTATTGCAAAGTTAAAAGCTAGTCGGTCGGAATATTATGCGATATTCCACAAGTTTATTTCCAATTAAAAGTGTAACATCAAATCAATCGTCTTATAATAAAATACGAATCAAATCGTAACGAAGTTATCGAATTACTAAAATGAATCATCTCTTATACATTTGTTAATTGATCCAATATTAGAGAACTTGCACTTCGCTTTCTACGCTTAAAAACAAACGTTTGTGTCTAAGCTGCAAATATATTTTTAATTTGATATAGGAAAGACAAAGTAAGAAATCTCGATATATGTTTAACGTAGTATAGTATTGCATCGCTCCGGTCGCCGTAAACAATTAGATTGCATATGTCTACATCTACAATCATTTCACTTTGATCTTCTTTGATTTGTGATATTTTCTACTGTGAAACTTTATGTAATCGTGAAGCTATTTTTAACTACCAAGCGAATCCAAACGATTACATGAAATGATATATAGAAAATTACATCGAAAATATCACAAACCGGTTTGAACCTTAGCTTAGCACGCAACTATTATAACTAGCCGCCATTAGAATGGGATTAGAGGTCACAATTTCTCCATATATTTACGTCAGTAAGTAATATGAATTGATAGCTATTCCATTCCATAATCGCGGTGTTACAATAGCAGCAACATCAGCTAACGGCTAACGACATTGCCTTATGTCTGCGGCGACAACAGCGACGCATGGACTGGTATTGAAGCGGCGTGCACCCCCGAGCCGACTGCGGTTAGAACAGGCGCGCGCGGCGCTTGAGCTCGTTGCGGCGCCACTGCGGCAGGCGGTAGAACTCCTCGCGCCGGACCTGCAGGAACGCTTCGAATTCCACGTCCGACAAGTGCCTCTGTAACAACCGTAGTAATGTATTAGGTTGGGTTGCCGTATGCGGTGTTGGTTAGAATGCGATTGTATGGAAAGTTTGACAAGTTTCTATGGGATGACAGCTTTTGGCTCCATATTGAACGTTGATCAGTCTGTAATCGTGAGTCGGTATTGGGACAAACAACGGTATATATATTATTCAACATTATAAATAACAGTAATACACACGAAGCTGCCTCAAAAAATTATAATATGCATTAAAACGTTTTTTGAAAAATAAACGTAACCCACTGTCAGTAATGTTCAAGAACATACCTAGTATTCCTACAGTAGAAACACTGATACTGATCTCGTTTCAGACGGAAGCACGGAAGAGGCACTGAAGTAAGTAGTCGTACCGTCAAGTGCAAAAATATGTATCGAATTAATCCTCTGATGAATATGAACAGAAACCTTAAATCGCCGACATACGTAAGCGCCATGGAACACATTTTTGAGTAAGATGTATGCGTCTATATTTTTGTACTTGACCGTAGTTAGTAGCAAAAGTAGATATGCGGGCGAGGTGCTCAATATTATCTAAACAAGCTCTTAAAGTCTTGAAATAAAGTTGCTGACACCACGTTATTCAACTTGTACATAAGTACCTCTAGGTTGAGCCGATCCACGTCGGGCGGCAGGCGGTAGTTGGTGATGAGCAGCAGGTGGTAGGGGTAGAGCTTGGCGGGCTCGTGCAGCAGGTGGCCGGTGGCCATGTTGGGCAGCGAGCGCCGCACGCCGCCGCCCCGCGCCGGCGCCACCCCGGGGCCGGGATGCGTGTACTGCAACACATATCTCAACTGAAGGTTTTTGTCGACATATAACACTTTGATGGACACTATTCCAGACACAACAGAAATAACAATAGAATTACGCCTATAGGCGTCTAATGACCATCAATGCATTAAATACTTCTAGTGTTCGATTACACTGTTTTTAAAAAAGGGGTCATTTCTTTAACAGATGTACTTGTAGCTGGTGAAAATTTCATAAACAATAGAGCAAGCTGGTCTTAACTTTCTCAAGGGCAGACAGGAATCTAAAAGTAATAAAAATCATATGAAGTTGTGTGAACTGTGTTAATCAGTTTAAAAATACTTCACAAACTATCTAAAGCAGTGAATTAGTGCTTAGTGACCTATGATTTAGCCTTATCAGCGCGAGCTGCCTGTCTAAAACTATATAATAATAATAATATATCATTCTAGGTAAAACAAAATGATTTATTATCACTTCACACTCACCATAGCACTTCGGTCCACGTCAGTAATGGACCCGACAGAAACTGAAAATTAAAAAAAGTCAGTTTAGCAAAATGTAATTCTACAAGATGATACAGGTGGCCCGAAGCAAGCATGCCGTGGACGGTACACGACCGTACACTTTGGTACAATTACCTTACTTCAGTGCTTTAGTGTCACTGATACTGAACTAAATTCGGCATCACTGATACTGATGACATATATTAATCAGCAATTACTGTATATTCTCAACATTTATCCAAGATATTCCTAATAGTTATTACCGTTATTTGATGAATAAATTTCAGCTGTTTAGCAGGTAGTTATAGTTATAGGGAATATCCCTGCGATAATTGCAAAAACTGTTCAGTAATCATGTGTTTAGTATTCAGCATTTGCGTTTTGAAAATATTTTTGCTAATAAATCTAATATTGATAAAAGCATAGTTTAGTATGGTACTAAAGTGTACATACAGCACTTTCAGCATTTACGATGTAAATAAAATTCGTTCCTTCGAAACTTATTTTCACTTTTACGTTTGCTGTTCGAAGAGCGACAATGCTGCGCTGAAGCCGTGCGCTACCGTGTCATGGGTGACTGTGACAGTGACATTGGATGGATTATCGCTATAAATAAGAAGAATTAATCGAGTTTGTACAGACCTCTGAAAGGCTATTATGACATTGAATCACAATGTCTGATCAGAGATATGACCACTGTTCTTGTACAAGATCAATATTGCTTCAGTGATGCTTCAGTGATTAAGAGCACTGAAGCGAAGTACGATTTACTGGTATCTGTGCAACAATGCGCTGTTTTACAAGCTTTTATTTAACTTTGCACTGTTCGCGTGTAAATATGTGAGTTATCATTAAAATGTGCAATCCTTTTTCAGCCTCTTGCCGATATCCGATTGGGCTGAAATTTGGCATACTTGTGTACGTTCGGTGACAATACAATATTATGGTACCACGGAGCTGATCTGATGATGGAGACAGAAGGTGGCCATACTAACTCCTAAACTACACAAGATAAACCCATTGTTTGGGCTCATTTAAAGCGTCTCAACAGGTAGTTGATGATTGTGGAAAAAAGTACAGCCGGCAATAAAAGCATGTCCCATACATTAAATTTTAGAGAGTTGAGAGTTTCAGAAACTTAAAAGCTGCAATTTGGATCGTTTTGTCCAAATTGTTGTGTAACAAATAATAATGCAGGTGAATGTATACTGTGGGTTGCGTATTTTGATTTTATATGATACCTTTAGGTGTCGTTCGGGTGGGACATTCACAATAATAATAATAAGTATAATACATGAACATATAAATAATATAGCGTACAGCACGATGAACGAATACCTACGGAAAAAATAAAATATATTTAATTGGCGATTGGTATCGTGTGACGTGGCGTTATGCAGGGATGTGCTAAGCCACTACATAAACTAAAGCCACATATGATACTTTGGTCAATTAACGATAGTTTTTGAGCATGGGACACTTTGGAAAGTTTTATTTATTTTACTTTATTGCAAAATTCAGAGATTGACTTAATGCCTTCTGGCATTCTCTACCAGTCACCCGTAAGGCTCAACAAAAAAGCTTGCGGTGCAGGCATTTGTGGTTCAACTGTGATCGCTGTCACATCATTGACTGATTTATAAACAAGTTAATGACAGTGGCGTCATGACAAGATGATGTCAGTGTAGGATATTTCGAAGTATGCCAAAGCTTGAACCTATAATAAATCCTCCACAGGCATTAATAGGTAACTTTGTGACAGGATTTATATGTAGAAATAAAGCAGGATCGACAATACAATTAAAGCGGAGTCATATTTGATAACCCTAGAACTCAGAAACTGTTCGCGATTTTGATTCGCTAAAGTACTGACATAAAAGCATTCGCGGGATTTAAAAGGCGGGGTCGTGGCGAGCATCTGTCACACTCGCGCGCGTGCAAGCGACCGGCCGTGCAAGCGAAGCGACTACTTACTGCACAGGTCCGTCCGCACTGCGCGCGGGAAATCAAATAACCCCGCTTCAGTTCATGTTGAGTGTTATTTAGTTTATTTCTACGTCCATATAAAGATAATGTAACAAAATCCCTAATTCTTCTTGAATTGTACATAATATAGAAACAACAGTATAATACAATATCGTAAACGTACTTATATATTATTTGGTAAATAACACAAGTATTTCCGTAAAGTATGGGCGGATTCATATTATTTTTAATGATGAAGCAATGTAAAAACTTGAGTACTGAGCATCTATTCTTAGAGTTAATCTGATTCCATTCTTGGTACAGTGCGCAAGAAAATATTTTCGCTTAATGAAGGTCGCTAAAATATTTTCAATTGGCAATAAAATTCGTGTCAAGATATTTTTGTGAGCGACAGTACCAATATTAGCGCTAAATACTTTTGAGAAAATTTCGTAATAGTTTATAGATGTAACCAGTAGTGGCTTATATTATTATATTAATATGTACATATACTTATAATAAGTGAGTAGTGTGAGTTACAATGATGGCAGACGAATAACGAAAGGTGTCGCTAGAATGTTTACTAACAAATTGTGAAAAGTATGCTTAATATTAAATAGCTTCATCAGAAAAACTGTTTAGTGTCGATAATATAGCACATTTTTTATTATCCGCGATAATAAAACGTTTTGTCTATAGACGAAGACATGAAGTAGGGTGTCCCAAAATTTGCCAAATTATGAGACATTATTTTTCCAGTAAGTATAGTTGAGATGAATGTTGCTTCTTGTGATCTAAAATAGCTCTTCCTTTGCCATCTCATGCACTGTACAACATAGTCAAAATTGATTTATATGGCCGTTTTTTTTTCACCGAATAGCGAATAACTAATATGGGTAAAAAAAAGTTTTCTGATGAAGCGTGTCTACTGTCCGTGGTTACACATCAGGCCGCAGGAACCGGCCGAGCTCCGACGCGCCGCTGTCCGGGGAGCGAACTACGCACAAACTCTTGTTAGTAAACACCCCACAGAACGCACTATTCCGCATTTTACTCGACTAATTACAGGTGACTAGTAAAAAGAGAAGAGCTGCTGTTTCACGCGTCCGAATTTTACTCACCAAAGTAAAACTAGAAGTTTAGTAAAATGCGAACAAATGCAGTTACGCACGCGTTCGCATCTTATGCAGCTTTTTGATAGATAGTTGTAATAACTAATTACCAATCTCACTCTAATAGATAGCTGCCACATTAATGTTTCACGTTAATTTAAAGTGTACGAAGTTTTAGTAAAATGCGAATAAGTGCGGTTTGGCACACGACTGTCTTGGTCAATCCAGGTATTCATCTAACACAGTACAGAGTACAAGATATAGGCACGCGGTTGCAAAACAATCGTTAATTTGCTTCTAAAAGCTACACATTATAATTTTAAAGTACAGCTCATATCAAATTACATAAAATGATGATAAGTGCGTTTTTCAAATCAAACCAGGGTTTTATATTCAGTGTCTCATTTTATCGTATCGAAGATACAAATTACAATATTAGATACCCAAGCCAGCAAGACTAGAATGTTTCAAGAAGTCTGGTCATTGGTCAAACCTTTGTGACACCCACTTATAATTTCGAATTTATTTTCGATGCGTGTATCTTGTACGTTTTTAACACAGCACGTCACGCACGAACTACGTCAGTTGTAGGGTGTACTCACTGTCTGATTTGCCGCTAGAGAAGTCTGTGCTATGCGTCTTGTCTCCCATGCCGCTGAACGTGAAGTCTCCCTATAATCGCACAAAATAAGTTAATATGTAAGTTGAAGTAGCGATATCTTTATTTTCCTTACCTGTATATAATAATTAATAATAATCGCATGGCATTATTTTTCGTATCGTGAGATCTTCGCGAAGACAGTACGGTTGCCAGTAATTGATTTATTTATTAATTATGATACAGTTATAAACAAGTTTTTTTTTTGCTATAAAATACTTGAATAAATTAGAAATAATAAACTATACGTAAGAATAAATCATAAAAAATCAAGTAATCGATATAGTTCAACGATGACAACTAGATCAGTTGTTCTAGGGATCTAAGAAATATTCCCTGAATCGTAGCTAGGAAACCACACTTTTAAAACATACGAGGGCTGTTCCAAAAGTTTCTAGCTGCTCTCACTCTATTCATGCGATATATGTTTTAATGATACCATTATGCGGGTAATTTCGATACATATTTATGTGTTGGGGTGAAACTGTTGATGAAAGTCGCTTGGTTTTTTTTTATTGTGTTTTAAGTACGACGTGTCAACAGCCCTATCGAATATGCGATGAACAGGTCACAATACCAATTTTGTGTTGCGGGTCAATATTAATTACTACGTGATCACAACTAAACGAAATTTTATACACTGCAAACTATGAATCTTCCCTGTCTCTACCCACGTAATCTGTTTCGATTGCATGAAAATTAGCGACAATGAGCAGGTGTGTCGAATATTAGTCTAGGTCGCGAGACTAGGGACTGGTCAACATCACAAAAAAAACTTATATAAAATAAAATCACATAGTGATTTTACATTAAAATCAGTAAAAGTAAGTTAGGAAGTCATTCCGGGCATTTTCAACTACAGTTGTTAGGGATTTCGTTGCCAAAACTATTTTTAAATTTTTAAAAGCCCATACAAAAGGCCTTTTGGTAAAAGAAATGTTGTATTGGTAAAAAAAATACTTGCTGCTTACTAACGATTTTATCTCAGCTCAGCTTATAACTATTGAAATTACCCACATAATGATGTAAATAAAAAATATATCGCATGAATAGAGTGAGACCAGATAAAAAATTTCAGAACAGCCCTCGTATTTTAAAAAGAAACTAAACTGGGAGCTACAACGTCAAAGACACAGATAAACTTAATAAACTCACAAAAATAGCATTTATTCGAAAACGAAAATGTGTTAATAGACAATATTTATACCGCTAGCTGATAGTTACTAGCTACACATATTTTCGTATACACAAGTATACAACAGTACGTACCAACCGTCGGAATTATGTCGCATACAGAAGAAAATCGGCTAGAGAAAGGACCGCGAACTTTCCTCACAATCCTTCGCAGCGACATATACGAGTATAGTCGTCGTAGATATTCGTTTCCGACTACAGAGCGATAACGACTCCGTCAAATACTCTTGTCAGGCGCTTGTAAGATTTTGATGATGCCTCGTAAAGGACCACCACCACCACCACCATATCAGCCAAAGGACGTCCACTGCTGGACATAGGCCTCCCCCAAATTCACGGGGGGTATATGCCATAATCGCCACGCTTGGCATGCGGGTTGGCGATCGCAGTATCTCCACCGCTGCTGCCCATCCTCCGGTGGTCTTGGTCGTAGTTTTAGGACATACCCGGGTCCGGGCCCGGGTCGTAAAGGACCAAATTAAGTGTATCCCCACGCCTTTAATACATTGATCTACTGAAGTTCATTAAATTTAAACCGATTATTCACTTTAACCGGCTGGTTTTAGAAGGTGGCATTCGCAATCCACATACCGTCCCTTTACTAAAAGTGCACGGTCAACTGCAAAACCACGTATCGATTTAATCCTCTCATAAATACGTACCGCAACCTTAATCCGCCGACATAAGAGCTATTGGGCATATTTTTGAGCAAGTTGTATGCAGCCATATTTTTGCAGTTGACTGTGCCAATACCATATTATGCATACTCACGCCGGTACTCGAAGAGAAGGTGTGCGAGCGCGCCGCCAGCCCGTACCCCGGCCGCGGCGCCTGCCGCAGCGACGACACCACTGCAACACCACGCGTCAGCACTGCCTCTACCCTACCCCGCCCCTACCCTACCTACTAGCCTACCGGTCCTACAATGTCCTACAACCTCCGCTAGCATGGTTACCCTAACTCGTATTGCGCGGTTGTTTTCGCGCTTTCTGATAGCGTTTGGTTATTTGTGAATTAATTTGTTTTTCAAACTAAGAACCGTCGAGAAAACAACCGAATGCGCATTAACTTAGCTTTATAGTAACTTAAATAAAATATACAGACAACATTCCCTTGAGTTTCAACTTTGATTATACAATGTTTTTAACCAGATCAGCAAATGTTTGTTTTCATACTTCGTTTCTTTCGCGTCTCAATAAAGTTGAAATTCGAGTGAAAGCGTCTAAGAGAAATCTGGACCGGGAGAACAAATAATAAGTGTTCCGGCTCCAACTTCCTCTCTAAGTATCATAAAAGCACCATCAAACCTTTACATTAAACTTATTGAATACGCTGTCTTGTATTGGTAGCATGATCAGTTAATGTCCCATATAAAGCATTCGCCCTCCTCGCACTTACTAACTTGCCAGAACAGGACAAATACTAGATCCGACCGCGATCATGCCAGTTAGACTGGTGCTTTTACAGCGATGTATAGCGGTGTACACATTCATTGATATGCATACATGTTGTTTACTTATTACAACGTAATAAGGTGTACAATTGTATACATATTAATGAAGTGGTATACTGTACTCACGTGTCCATTGGTGGCGGGCAGCGTGTTGGAGCGCAGGCCGTAGCCGGGCCGCGGAGCCGCGTGCATTACTACACACACACACACGCTAGACACACACACACACATACAAGCACGGAACGTGGACCGACCGCAGTTAACACGTCAATATGACGTTACATTCTATTCCTTATGTCCAAAGTATTCGACTTGACTATATTTTTACGAGAAGAGACCTTAAGAGTCCGCGGGAAGCTCGGTGCTTAATACAAACGTAGTTTCGCTCTCATTTTAAAGTATTCCAGTATGCTGGAATAACATGAAACTTTGTATACACAATGGGATTCATATCTAGGCCGGAAATTAGTTTCTGTAGTTTCAAATTATAATGGAGAAAAAATACAGCGATTATTAAGGTTTCCATACAAGATCTAAAAACCTCAATAAGTAGCTTTATTTCTTTTTTTCTATTACAATTTCTAGCAACAGACACTAATTTCCGGCCTAGATATGGCGGAACGTATCATGTTATATGTATGTCAGCACGGCGTTTTAAAATAAGAACGAGACTACGTTTGTATGGAGAATCGAGTTCAGTCGAGCGTGCGGGGAACCCTTAATTGAATTTTATTCTCAGAAGCTCTAGAATAATCAGTTTTATAAGGGAGTCATATTTATAAAATAAATCATTTCACGTTTAAATTTGGAAATACTAAACGGTCGGACCACGTTCAAGTGTGATTCAGCTGTGGAGGCGTGCTCCGCTAGTGCTGGGACGGTCTGCGAGGACTATCAGCTAAATATGTATCTACTGTCATGTAAAAACCACCTTCGCTGTTCCTGGCAAGGGTCTTTACCGGTCACATTGAATGGCAACTATCAAATTGCGTGCGGACATACACCGCCTTTACTGTCCCTAACAGGGGTCTATACCAATCCCAACATATGACTAGAAACGAATTGACAACATTTCAAATTTTCAAGTAGAATGAAATATTAACTCATTTCCTTAACTTGTCAACAAGAAATCTAAAAAAAATATATTTTTGTAGCTATTCGTTTTCAAGATATTCATGAAAATGTGAAGAAAGCCTACCATCGACTATATGACGTCACAAGGCTGAATTGTGACAGTCACAACGCACAAAGAGAACAGCAGGACACTTTCTTTAGTAAATCCGCCTCATTAATACTGCTTCTGTACGATTTTTTACACTGTGACGCCTTACTTGTCACCTACTCTCTTTTAGAATGAGAAACTTTTGAAATTGATATTCCAATATGAAATGGGGATATTTTCGAGATATTAAACATGGGGTTATGTTTAATTTTTTATTATCTATTTGATTTAATCGTAAAATAGCCAGCTTAAAAAAATAAAATATTGTCAATTGTGTAGCAATACATATGTTTAAACCACTTTCTTTGCCCCTTTTGATTTTTCAATATGAAATGGGGATATTTTCGAGATATTAAACATTGGGTTATGTTTAATTTTTTATTATCTATTTGATTTAATCGTAAAATAGCCAGCTTAAAAAAATAAAATATTGTCAATTGTGTAGCAATACATATGTTTAAACCACTTTCATTGACCCCTTACCCCACCAATCATAACTAATGAATAATTTCCATAACAACAATACTAAACATTGCAAGGAAATATGATTTACACATAGCCACATAAGTGTTTTTGTTTGCATTCAGAACGATATACGTTTGCGTTTCAACTGTTCAAATAACAAGTAATTATGTCTTTGTTTTTTATCAAAACATTAATAATACTGATCGACTCTCGCAGTTCGTCGTGTGTGTCACAGGGTCACATGACTCTTCAAACTAATCGTCTGTACTAATTAATTTGTACGAATAAAAACTTTTGTAAGCACAGTTGATAAGTTTGAGGGGCGGTGTGACTCCGATATAACAATATAAATAATTAAACATTTCGGCAACCACATATTCTTTCAGATTGGCCATAGATTTTATTAGACAACAGTAAGTTTTAATTAGAAATTCAATTATTCCATTATTAGCTGCCATTTATATGGAAACTAACTCTAGCACAACTCTGATAGATGTTCACCCTTGATGACAAACTTGGTCGAACTGCAACCTCATGCATTATGCGACCACTCGGTGTCTGCCTGTCCGTCATGGGCACTTATCTCAAAGACAGTTGTTTGATTTGAAAATATATTGAGAAGAATATGTGATTGACCAACACATGCCGATAACGAATCAAAGAGCAGCAACATAATAATATATCACGTAATTATACCAAATAGTTTGTATAGTTATGCAACCACATAAACTTAAAAGTAAATGAAAAAGTACTTAAATAAATAATAAATAGAGACTTTTCAGATTGACTACAAAGATTATATTAAAATAAATCTATATTTTTTTGTCGAGTCAATCCAAAAATTCATCCACAAATACCAGACGAAATGTATGAATATGGAAGCACGTGATTATGCGGAAAGGCATGCTGTGTCATACCGTTGGAAACATGCATGAGGATATAGAAATACGAGAAAGTTTCCCATAATCCGAAAAAATGTACCTAAACAAACAACCATTCAAAATGTATATATTTATTTGAAAAATAAGAAGCTCAAAGCGAACACGAGACAAACAACACCAACGCCGCCGAAAATAACTGAATTGTTTTCAATGATGTAAAAAAAGAAAAAAAAGTATGTTGAAAAGAAAATCTATTTAATAAAGAATTCATTAGAATTTGGAAGACTTGCAAAACAAGATGGCGGCGTGGCGAAAGCGTACTCTAAGCCAATAGGAGCTCACCTCGAGATGACGGCTGCTTCGCGCGAGAACTCGCTACACTACCACACTCGCTTTGGTATACGATATATTACATAAATGGAGGTAAAATGAGAATAATTACGCGTTGTTATCTTATCTCTAACAATAGTTATTTGTTCAACAAGAGAGCAAAGTCGATTTTTGCTGCGAGTGTTGACGTTGAGTCCCGAGCAAACGAAATATTCTATAATTAGAATCTTGAGCGTAGCGAGGGACTCAAAGACACGAGATGCAAATATCTTTGCTCTCGTGTGATACATACAACTTTTCACCTCAGCGGCGAGAACATATAAAGCAAAGGAATAGTGATAGAGAGAATGAAGTTACTTAAACTAACCGACGACATGAAAAATTAAAAAGTAAGTTCTATTCACGGTCGCAGCAAAATTGCATTTTGATCACTGGTTTCAAGCAGCAAAATCGCCATTTTCGAGCCACTGAGAGCCAAAGATATCAGGACGCTAAAAAAATATCTGAACTGCACATGAGGGCAGTAAAGGTCCCGGGATCCGCTGGATGCGAATGCCGCAGGACCGGTCATTGTGGCACTCTTGTGTGTGGCGTATGTCCAGCAGTGGACGTCCGTCGGCTGATATGATGATGATGATGAAACGAGTGGGATATATGTGAGCACCTTCTTTGCTCTGAGCCGATCAGTCATGTTCGATGCAAGTGATTAAGTGTGTCCGGTATGCCAGTTCACAGACAATAATTGTCTATGAGCTGACAGACCTGCTGATCTACAGCTATCTTTGCATTGGACAGGATCTTGATCGGCTCGCAGGCAGCTCTAGTGTCTGCACACCGCTATAGGAACATTCGTTATCGTTGCCAGAGAATAATAAACATGTAATATGAATATACCAAAACGAATGCAGCTTTCTTGTTAAAATTAAACATAATTATGCTTATGGATATGCGATGAAAGACAAAGCATAGACGGTACATGTATGTATGTATAATAAAATAAATGTATATGTCGAATACTGGCAAGCGGGGGCACCGGCCAAGTTACTCTACTGAATATGGATGGCAAACGACTCACCGTCGTTTAGGTAGTAACTATGTACTGGAACAGTCAATACAATGTGTTTATCCAAGCTCTGTCGTTCATTACAGAAAATATACGAGTATCATTTAGTCACGAAATACGATTTGACGTGTGATATATAACTTACGTATGGAATTTCGCTTTGAACATTCATAATACCTCATTAAGCCCTTACACACGTTGTAGAATCTGATGCAAGTTTATCTACATTATAGGGTTTGAGAGATCGATTTATTTAACTCATTTCATCTCGGTAACCTGCAATACGCTATTTGCCTTTTTATGGTGTCATTTGAACCAGTATTTAGACACGATCAATGTCTATATGGGACTAACTACAATTAGATCACAACAAAAGCAAAAATTAGGGACAACCCTAGCTCGACAAATTGTTACCGGGACGAAGCGTTTTTTAGTCGTCAAATACTTAGATGTCATACAATTTATTCTTTATTTTTACACATAAGAATTCTATTGGTACCTTTTATTTGACGTGTGGACAATAAAGAACAATCCTTATTTACAGATTTTTTAAGTGATCTATTTATGATTTTGGTAAAATTAAGTAATTTACAATTTATTTACGTTTGAACAATAAAGAACAAACACAATTTTCAAAAAATTTCAAGTTATCTTTTTACGATTTTGGTAAAATTGTTATGTTGTTATATTTTCAGGGTTTACCATCGATAGATTTAAACTATGTATTAAATTTCAACACGCGGCAAATACCCCATGCAGTTAAACTTGCAAGCGATTCTTGTAAACGGGGTAAAAAAAATCGCATTCTTGTAATAAATTTGCCCCATACCGTACTTGGTTATTGTTTTCACAAGTCATTGTTCAACCCAATTTCGACCCTATTACCTATGCGATTCAACGCAAAAGAGCAAGAGCAGGATAGATCAGAGTGCAGATTAGTTGTTAACACGCACACGCTCCATTACTTTTAGGTATATGTCATAGTTAGTTTTAAAATCGAACCTTTGAGGAATATTCTTATACTGACCTATCATTGCGCTGGCACATTTATATTGTAACCTTTAGATTATAGTATATGTATGCTATAATTTAGAAACAGTGACAGTCACGCTTTGTCAGGTCAATCTCCTTCTGCAGGCCTTATCTTATTATGCAAGTGTTATACAATAATGGAGTGTATGCGACTATGTTCACGTTAAGGGGAGCTATGTGAAGGGTAGGCTAGTGACTTGATTCAAGAACTCCTACACATGAGTGTGAAGGCGCCCTTGGTTAGAAATATGGACTTAACCTAGGTCAGTATTGATCTTAGTTTTACGATATTTTTGTAAATTGTTCTTTATTCCCATTTATGCATAATTATTATAAATTTATAACAATCTACAGTTAGAATATTAATACTGAGGTATCGTTTTTAAACATTTAAATTATGTAGGTTTAAAATCATATTAAATGGGAATAAAGAGTGATGAAGTTAATTCACAAAATTATTGATTGAAGAAAAAACCATACGATGGGCAGACAGAATCGCCCTTATAACTAATGTGAATTTTTTAACGGTAATTTATTAATAACATGGACATATTATTTCGCAGAATAATCTTTTCGCAATTTTTTTATACAATATAGGAGATTTTTCGACAATCTTGTAGTTTACAATGCTGTACAAAAATCAATTTAATATATTGTACAGTCTGCAATCAAAAGTAGCTACGCATTTGAAAGTTCAAAAGTTTTTAATAAAACGAATTATAAGGGAGGAAGACTTTTACATTTCTACATATGCAGAGTTATTGTTGAGACCGTACTCAATGGTTGTCTCACAGAGATCACTTTTAAGCGATAAGACCACCCGTTGTTTACTGTTACTTTAATATTTATGTTCCTTTTTGAGGTATGTATAGGTAAAACAATTAAGATGTGTTGTATGAAGTTGTGACGTGTTTGAATAGACATTAGTTTTGTTTGTGTTACACGTAATGTCTATTCGAACACGTCACGACTACAACAACAGGTCCTTTTCTGAAGTTTTTTACTAATAGCAAAGTATTTGTATCATATTATTCCATCGGGCTAGAGACAAACCTTCTAATTCATAAACATCCATCAAGCCTGTACTAGTTAACAAGCCGCTAAAGTTGGTTTGCCCTTATCTGTCACTTTGACATTTATGTTTTTGAGTAAGGGTGGTATATCCACTCGTCCAATATCTTTGTCAAATCTTTGATCAAAGTTCTTTGACGTAGGTCCATTCCACTCACCCAATATCTTTGTCCAAGTTTAATGTTTTTTCATGCGTAGCCATATTGATTTAACTGTCATCAGAATCTTTGATCAAATGTCGGGGTCCCATCCAAGTTGGATGAAGAATGATGATGAAGATGAAATGTATATTGGACAAAGATATTGGATCAGTGGAATACCTTTCTAAAGGACAAAACAAATTTTAGTTAACAGAGGTTTATGAATAAGAAAGATGGGAAAATGTGCGAAACGAAGATCGATTCGGCGAAACAATAGGTTATGCAAAAGGATTGGATCGTGTGTATGCGGTGGCGGGGTGCGGGGTGGGGGGCGGGGGGCGGGGGGAGGACGGGACTCACCGTTGTAGCTGGGGATGTGCGAGTGGCTGGTGTGGTCGTGCGAGTAGTAGGGCTCGGAGTCGGGGCGCGCGGGGTCGAGCTGGCGCGAGGGCGAGGCGCCGACGGGCGACGAGTACCGCAGGCGGTGCGCCGGCTCGCGCGACGCGCTCGGCGTCCTGCAACCGCCGACCACACACATGTACTCACGCCTATATTCCCAAAAGGGATCGACCGAGCACATGAAAATTTATTTTCAGTGCCACTTTTAGCAATTGCAGGTTTAAACATGGAGAAAATGTGATATTGCAGTGACAGGTTGCTAGCCCATCGCCCGCAACACACTTCAACCTGGTTCCCATAGTCGACTTTTAAAACACCCAAGGGAAGAAAGGGGGTGGTACTATTGTATCCCGGCACCACATGTCATTTATTTATAAAAACACTCCGCCCTTAAAACGAGTATTTTCGCTTATATTCTACTAAACAGATTAAAAGAAATAAAATAGCATCGTTATTTTACTATCTTTCATCGTATCCTTCAATCAGATTATTAAATTTCTTCATCATGCCAGCCGAAGGACTTCCACTGCTGACGCACACTATTTATATAGATTCTAAATTTAAATTCAAAACACTTTAGAATTCGTAATGCCACTTAAATGAACATTTTTTTTATAATAAATATCTCATCTCAACAATGGCTGAACAGATTTTCATGAAACATGGCTAAGACGGCGGGATAACATTATGTATGACACAAAAAAACTACACGAAAATCGATTATCCATTTGGGAGCTACGATACCACAGACAGATACACAGACAGACACGTTAAACTTATAACACCTAGTGTTGGGTTACTCACTCGTAAGGCACCTCTTTTGTCATACTCATTTCATTAAATTGTCGCATCACTTCGCGTATCAAAAATGTCACACTTCATAACTCACGAGGTACCAACTCACTCGCTCGTCCATCAACTCGCGCTTCATTTATCCTTCAAACCTCAATCACACCTCAATATGCCTCGCGCCTCGTGCCTAACTTCACATGTCCCACTACAACACTCCTACTCACGCCTGACTTCATTTGTCCCACTGCCTATCACACCGAAAATGAGCGTGTGAATGAGGATGTTTACTCTAACATGACAACGAGTGCGATCCCCAAAATGTACGGTGTGATGTGAGGTGGGACATGAAACACCTCAACCAATGCTCAATGCGTTGACAAAAACGTCGTAAGCGCCGCAGGATTTCATACATTTTACGCGTTTACGTCAAACGGTCAAATTTTTGAAACTGACGGAACGTTTAGAAATCTTTTTACTTACTGTATTTGTGGATATGGATATGGAATGTGATACTTAATAAAATAGAATATAGGATTAAAATCTCAACCATTATAAGAGTGAAATTCTAAAGGTTGAACACGCCAAAACTGGGGCACACAAAATGTAGTACAAAATTATAATAAAAGTGAAAAAGTATATTATGTTTTACACATTTAATAGCATATTTAACGCTGTTTAAAATAACATTCCATATTTTAGATTTGGTCTACACAGTAAGCCATTTTTCTAACTTTCCTACGTACACGGCTCATAAGACTTTGCACCATGTTAATAGAACACTGTCTTGACGCCCATGTCCACATCTTTTGTAGTTCAGGGACCGATTTTACTCCGCCGCCTTTCTTTTTTAAAATTCCCTTCGTAATACTCCAGTACTCTTCAACGGGCCGCAGTTCCGGACTATTTGGGGGGTTGCACACTTTTGGTACCACCACGATCCCATTTGCAGCATACCATTCCATCACTGGTTTTGAGTAGTGGCAACTGGCTAAATCTGGCCAAAACAAAGGTGGTGAGTCATGCTTTCTTATGAAAGGTAGCAAACGTTTCTGCAAACACTCTTTTCTATAAATATCGCCGTTTATTGTCCCGGTAGTAATAAACGGCCGACTTCTTTTCCCACAGCTACATATTGCTTGCCAAAGCAGGTACTTTTTTGGAAATTTTTGAAACTGACGGAACGTTTAGAAATCTTTTTACTTACTGTATTTGTGGATATGGATATGGAATGTGATACTTAATAAAATAGAATATAGGATTAAAATCTCAACCATTATAAGAGTGAAATTCTAAAGGTTGAACACGCCAAAACTGGGGCACACAAAATGTAGTACAAAATTATAATAAAAGTGAAAAAGTATATTATGTTTTACACATTTAATAGCATATTTAACGCTGTTTAAAATAACATTCCATATTTTAGATTTGGTCTACACAGTAAGCCATTTTTCTAACTTTCCTACGTACACGGCTCATAAGACTTTGCACCATGTTAATAGAACACTGTCTTGACGCCCATGTCCACATCTTTTGTAGTTCAGGGACCGATTTTACTCCGCCGCCTTTCTTTTTTAAAATTCCCTTCATAATACTCCAGTACTCTTCAACGGGCCGCAGTTCCGGACTATTTGGGGGGTTGCACACTTTTGGTACCACCACGATCCCATTTGCAGCATACCATTCCATCACTGGTTTTGAGTAGTGGCAACTGGCTAAATCTGGCCAAAACAAAGGTGGTGAGTCATGCTTTCTTATGAAAGGTAGCAAACGTTTCTGCAAACACTCTTTTCTATAAATATCGCCGTTTATTGTCCCGGTAGTAATAAACGGCCGACTTCTTTTCCCACAGCTACATATTGCTTGCCAAAGCAGGTACTTTTTTGGAAATTTCGAACGTTTTTTTAATTTACACTCTTCAGGGGCGTCTACTCTACTTAGGCTGGTATAGAACTCTTGCCCAGGAATTTGTTTAAAGTCACCTTTTATGTATGTTTCGTCGTCGATGACGACGCATGCAAATTTGGTTATGAAATTCTCATAAAGTTTTCGAGACCGTTTCTTCGCGGATGAGTTCTGTTTCGAGTCTCGATCTGGTGCTGCCTGGGCCTTATAACTCCTTAGGCCAGCCCTACGTTTCACTTTTTGAACATAGGACTGAGACATTTTAACTTTTTTAGCAACATCGCGAGACGAAATCTTAGGATTTGAGGCAAACATGTTCACCACCTTCTCGTCCTTTTTTTTATTCTTGACACCCTGCAAGCCTCCACTTCCTGGCTTCCGATCTATTGTTAGGTGCTCACGGAACTTTTTTAATACGCGACAAACCGTAGATTGAGGACATTTCAGTCGTTTCGCGATATCTCTGTAGCTCAGTAATGAATTTTCTACGTATTCGTGCAAAATTCGCTCGCGTTGTTGATGTTGTTTGCTCGACATTTTGACAACGAATAAACATAATTTAAAAAAACTTGATAACATTATAGGCCAGTGTCTTGTGACCAAGTAGGTGCCATAAAAGTTTGTATATCTCTATTATTTGCATAGCAATAGTCGATTGTACATGCCCCAGTTTTGGCGTGTTCAACCTTTAAGTAGTTGGATTGTTAAAAATAGAGTTTATTTTAATGTTGGTGTTGGTGCAGAGTTAATGCTGAAATGGCGGGACAAATTCTATATTCAAAAATCGAATCATTTCTTATTAGGTACTTAATGAATATCTTTAAGATGTTATTTGAAAATTATTTTTATTTATTTATGATAGGTAATTACTAAGGAATGAAACAGTTTTCAAAATTGTAACGAAAGCTAAAGGGCGAGAAATTAAACGCAACTCAATTTTGACAGAAGTCAAACAAGATACCTATGACATTGACAATTAACCGACAAAGTTGATCACGTTGAGAATGGTGATGAGATGTTTGTTTGTTTATTTACTTTTACTTTGTATCCGGATTAGGTTAAAAACATCTTGCCGACACATGAATGTGCCTGGCTGCCTTGTGGTTGTGGTGTGGTTATTGTTTGCGTGTTAAACTGAAAAGCCAATACTCGGGAATAATTTTTATTGTTGTATTCAATACATATCTCATTGTTGATAATATCATTGGTAAGTTAATTATATTTGTGGCAGTACAAATCTTTTTTAAGGAATCTTATTATGAGTTTAATTTACATACGTGAATTGCTTCTAAATACCTAAACAAACTATCAAGTTGGAATAATAAATAACTAAACTACACTGGTGTGTTTTAGAATTACATGCTTACGAGTATTATGTTTATACACGTGACATTAAACTCTGGTTCAATTGTAAGCGTCAATATTAGATTGTCATACTATATGAAGTTTCTGGATGACAAAATTCTGCTATGCTGTGGTCTAATTTATTGTTTTAATTCATCTGACTGTAACTGAGCATGCAAAATTGAAAACTGCCCGGTAATTCATTTTTTATATGAAGTGGAGGAAGGTGAATATAAATAAGTAAGAATATAGAACATGAAAGTACTCAGTGCTCGGTTATAACACTACACTTAATTACAATCTTGTTTTTGCTGCCGAAAGATACTAAGTATATACTGTTACCTCACCTCATTTGAAGTAGGACATTGTACCACCTCATTTTTGGAAATGAGGTACTCCCTCAAACTCATTTTAATTTCATGTCCTACCCAACACTAATTAACACCCCTCTCTTTTTGCGTCGGGAGTTAAAAGGCTCATTAAATTAAATCCCATCAAAAACATAAATGTGAAAATGGCAGCCAAGTTCACCGACAAAAGAATTGAAGATCTCAATTCCAAGCGCCAAGTTCCGTAGATTACCTGAAAAATTGCCAAGTTTGGCACTAGATTGTTTACAGTAAAAAAAAAAGTTCGTGTAATATAACACACGGCTGCTGTCCGCCAGTTCCTGGGATGAACTTGGCTGCCGCGTGTCTAGATTCTATACGTTAAATAATGACAGCAGTCGACTGTACACAATATTACATTTTTAAATGATTACATACCTGCTAGCATTCCTAGGATCTAAGTTCTGTCTCTTCCATTGTTGCATCTTCTCACGCTCTTTTACTTCTTTTAAAAATACCTGTAATTAAACAAATTAATAAATTTAGACGAAGTTACGAGTCTAAGTGGCCATTTATTCCTTTATTTGTTCAGGCGTTCCTCAAGGTAATGTTTTTGGCCTTTACTATGGTTATATATACCTGTGCGATGCCGGAGTCTTTAGCGAGCTCCTGGTGCTCCCTATCCAGTTACCGGTCCTTGACTTCAGTAGTTTTAATTTAGTCTACCCCAAGGTAGAATTCTAAGTTGACATTTTATTTATACAGGCGTTCCTCAAGGTAATGTTTTTGGACCTTTACTATGGTTATATATACCTGTGCGATGCCGGAGTGTATCTTAGCGAGCTCCTGGTGCTCCTTGCGTAGTTGCGGGTCCTTGGGTTCGCTGCGTTTCCCGTCGGGCGCGTGTCCATTGACGGCTCCGTTCATCTTGGTTTCTTCTTCGTCGCTGTCAGGTACGCCCTTGTATGTGTCTGACCAACGTCTTCGTCTCTCTGTGAATACGTTATTTACTTATTACTGCATAGAGATAGAGTGAGAAACACCGTTATAAGACGGAGGTGTGGAGTGAATGAAGATACGATGCCTTAGTTCAGAATCGTAATAATTACGAGGAAAAATTTGCTGTAATTAGAACTATGATGCACTAATCATAAATTCTTAATTTCGCTACCTTTTTTCTTGTAATTAATACGACTGTTCACTAAAAACGAACATATTCCTCTATTCACATTCATAAATGATATCTCTTTCGCACATTCAGTAGCGCGAGAAAGAGACAGCGCTATACGCGCCGTGCGAGGCGCCACGGGGCTTTCAACCGGCATTCGGGTCATAATTCATAGAGTGGGGAGGTTAAGAATTCAAGATGGCGTGGTGACTGCTTCCTTCCAAGTCAGGGTGGAACGAGCTAATTTTCAAGTCAACTTAGTCAATTAATAATCAAGGTTCATTTCATAATAAAATCATTATAAGGTGAAATAATGTAACGCTCAGTGTATAGTAAAGTTATCAAAAGTCAGTGAAGTTCATATTTCTTCTAAACCTCAAACACGTGTAAACGACACGTATAAAAACGTTTTGGTGGCCCAGTACAACACACACACAGGCTCTCAGGGAGGGAGCCTGCTCTCAAGCTGCTGCAGGAAGCAGGGCTTCCAAAGGGAGTTTGGTAATAGCGCGCGGCGAGGTAAGCGACCCACGCCTCAATTCACCACAACCAACATCTCAACGCTTCATCATATCGTATCCGGGGAGCGGATACGATCATCATCATCCGGCCTTCAATTAGGTGTTCCCACCAGGGACTCACACCACTTCGGCGCCACAGTTTCGGTGACCCACGTCCGGGCACATCACATCAATTCAACGGTCATCCTTTGGTGGTCCCACGAGGGGAGAAAACCAACACATCATATCATCATTCCACCGGTCATTTTGGTGGCTCCATGAGGCGAGAAACCACCACAACATAATTCAACGGTCATCCTTTGGTGGTCCCACGAGGGGAGAAAACCACCATATCATCAATCATCATTAAACGTTCAACGACTGTGAACTAAGGCATCGATATAGTGACGAAAATTAAGAAAGGTATGTTAAGATGGTTTGGACATGTAGAGCGGATAAATGAAAAAGATTGACAAACGAGTGTATGAAGGAAGAGTGGATGGAAAAGTTGGAAGGGGAAGACCTCGGCGAACGTACTCCGACCAAATCGGAGACATTCTGCAGAAAGGCCAGGTCAAGAGTACCCTAAATCGGCGCGTATGCGCTGCCTACCCCTCTGGGAAACAGACGTGATTGTATGTATGTATGTACTGCATAGAGCCCTCGCAGTGGCTCACCTCCAATCCTCCACTCTGGCCGCATTCGCATTTTGGTTAACTCCAACGTTGAGAACTTTGAATCTCAACGGCGCGTTGAGCTTGATGCCAAGAGCGATGAAATAAAAGGCCATCTGCGGTAATATCTTACAACTATGTGAATGGTGTGCTCGCATGTTTACGCACCTTTACTAACAAGGTCGGCTAAGTTAGCCACACACGAGCTCGCCAACGAAAAATTACGGATATGAGACTCGCAGGGGCCTTGATCGAAATCGGTATTTGAGCTTATTATTGACTTATTTGAAATACAAAAGGCACACAATAAGTTAATAGTACAAAAGGCGGGCTCGAAGAGGAACCAGTAAGACAATGAGGTGCTTTAGGTATTCATTTATGTGGTGTCTGTGTGGTGCCGGGTTAGAATGGCCCCACCCCCTTTCTTTCCTTGGGTGTCGTAAGAGTCGATTATGGGAATCAGGTCGAACATGCAACTGCTAAAAGTGGCACTAAAAAATAATTTTCATGTGTTCTGCCTGCCCTTTTGGGAATATGTATTTCTGTGGTCCCTATAGGTCCGCTTACCCGGGTCGGTGTAGGGGTAGGGAGGCGCGGGGAAGTCGTCCCTCTCGATCTTGGGCTGCGTGCCGGGCGGCGGCTTGAACGCCGCGGGGTAGTGCGACAGCTCGATCGGCTCCTGCAAGGTACATACATCATCGTCATCATCACCAGCCTATGTACGTGTCATCACATCACTGAGCACAGGGCTTCTTTCATAGACGAGAGGGAAAACTTTAATGAATGAATGTTCATTTCTCTTTAACATACTGCCAGGTGCATTTCACCTATTTTCCTCATCAATAAGCATTTTTTTTCCGGAATTGTTACAAACACTGCTTATTTCTGGTAATACATTAATAACATTAAGTTACACACTATTATCTTCACAAATTATTTATCAATTCTCAACCTCTTGGTCATAATTAATACTGTTCTGTTTTGAACAGAAACAACGATACTAAAAAGCGGATTCTAGAATGTCTGATTGAATAAGTTAAACAATAGAGCACAAGTATAGAATAAGAATAATTTATTAAAAACTCATTTACAATTATGTTATTATAGCCCAAACTTATATATAGAGAAGTAATATCACGTGCCTGAACTAGGATGTTCCCTGTGTTTCTGGCAATTGGGCAAAATTATTGCGTTCATCTACAAAAATGAAAAACGCCTTTACTCTTATTATCTGTATCTTTTTATCTTAGTATGTAAACCAAGTGAGGGTATCCGATGTATTTAGTAAGTAGTGGGTGGTGTACCTCGTTGTTCATGTGTGGCGACTTGGGCCGGGGAGTTTCGCTGCGTATCGAGTCGACGAGCACTGTCATCCCGGGCCGCGAAGAGGCCTTGCTGGCCGCGCGACTGCTGGCGCGTGTACTTGCGCTTGCTGCAATTATAATATTCACTTATTATAAAAATGTACGAGAAATAGACGCTTATTATAACTAATAGCTCCGTGAGCTGAAGACTTGGCAAAAATTTTTTTTTCAAATTTCAAAATTTCCAAAAGTTGACTTGACTAAAAAAATCTATATAATTATCGAACCTGCTCACGAAATTTCACTAGAATCGGTTGAGAAATACGACCCGTAGAGGAGAACATACAGACAACCATACGAAAGATTTCTTGTCGAAAGCAGAAACGGAGACGCTTCGCTCGCTCAGTCAAAAACATACCCTAATAGAGAATATACAAAATCATATACTGCTGCAGGTTAGGGCAACGCTCCATCAACTGTTTCAAATTGTAGGTTGATTTTGTGGTGCCAGAGGCATTAAAAACCATCCTCAACTTGGTCAAAGTAGATTCCAGTCTTAGCACTCCATGGTGAGGCAGGTGGCAGTTAGACTCCTGAAATTGCTTACATCTTCTATCTTCATTTAAGGTGGCAGTTATTGGGATAAGAAAGGGTCAAGCAATTTTTTGTTACAGATTCGATTCAGACTTTACTTACAGGGCGGGCGGTGGAAGTGCGGCGAGGCCGGCGCGCGGTCGTAGGGCTGCAGCGGGCGGCGCAGGTAGCCCGGCTCGCCGGCCAGGTAGCTGTACGTGGTGATGCGCGCCGGCGACAGCGCGCCCGCGCCGCGGTACTCGCGCAGCACCAGCCCCGGCGACATCGCGCGCGACCCGTACTGCACACCCCACGGCACCGGTCATTCGACGAGCGTTTCGACCGCCCTCATTACCGTAACCCTATCACTGTCGGAGTTTCTGTTGATTTTGGTGCCATTTTTTGGTTATACTTTAGAATTCCCGGACTATTACGAAATAGGTACAGATCCCAGACCCTTACGAAATATGTACAGTTCCTGGATTATTACAAAATAACGACAGTTCCTAGACTATTACGAAATAGCTTTAGTTCCTGGACTATTACAAAATAACTAGTTCCCGGACTATTACGAATTAACGACAGTTCCTGGACTATTAAGAAATAAATACAGTTCCCGGACCATTAAGAAATAGCTACAGTTCCTGGACTATTAAGAAATAGCTACAGTTCCTGGACTATTAAGAAATAGCTACAGTTCCTGGACTATTAAGAAATAGCTACAGTTCCTGGACTATTAAGAAATAGCTACAGTTCCTGGATTATTACAAAATAACTAGTTCCCGGACTGTTACGAAATAGCTACAGTTCCCGGACTATTAAGAAATAGCTACAGTTCCCGGACTATTAAGAAATAGCTACAGTTCCTGGACTATTAAGAAATAGCTACAGTTCCTGGATTATTACAAAATAACTAGTTCCCGGACTATTAAGAAATAGCTACAGTTCCGGGATTATTACAAAATAACTAGTTCCCGGACTGTTACGTAATAACGACAGTTCCCGGACAATTACGAAATAACTACAGTTTGGGATCGGCCTAGTTTGAGATCCAGTGTGATTATCCTTGTAAATGTATTTAAGTCCTAAATAAATAAACCTTTCAACTTATAACTTCATCAAACTGAACAGAAAATTCGACAAATGTGGAGTCATGGTAATAAGGTTAAAACGCTTGTAGAATGACTCTTATTCTTAGCTACGTAGATTTGGTGACATTTAGGTCGGGTTGCACCGACTTATAATTACGCCGACAGCTGCCATCCCATACAAACTTGATATACAATCATATTTTAACGAACCTCCCTTACGATTACACACAGCTTAGTGCCACCCGCCCGTGTAAAATATTGTCGTAGACAAATCTCCGAACATAAGCACGATAACATTAAAATGGTACCCATGTAAAATCTAGGAACCGATGACTTTAAAGGTGCCTTTTGTTTACAGAAACGACACATATCGTACAGTAGTAGCGTAATCACGCTCCATGTGAAACATACATAAATACTTTTCATTTCAAACAATATTAAAAAATAAAATACATAACGACATTAGTAAACACATCCAACATGCTCTATGCGCACCAGCAAAACTACAACATCGAATCTACAATCACCCAAACGGTGCAAATGTAACGAAAAAGAGCAACACTCTGTGTAGCTTAAATTTAATCGTTCCAAATAAAAATTGAAAAGTTAAATAATGACCAAAGATTGAAAAATTAAAGAATTATAAATCTTAAACTAAAATTTGACTTGCACAGTTGAATTACGAAATCTTTAAATACGACATAAAAAAGTACCATTATCATATTATCAATCATTTAATATTTGATAGAGTTTTGGTCTTTGAATTTCGGATATTGTGGGCCCCTTCCCATCTTTACTGCATAGACGCGACCATTAAGAGTCCGCAGGACGCTCAGTTCTCCATACAAACGTATTTTCGCTCTCATCTTAAAACACCATGCTGGAATAACATGAAGCTTTGTATACACAACGGGATCCGGTATATCTAGGCCGGAAATTAGTTTATGTTGTTTGAAATTATAATGGAGAAAAAATACAGCGATTATTAAGGTTTTCATATAAGACCTCGAAAACTCGCTGTATTTTTTTGCTATTACAATTTCTAGCAACAGAAACTAATTTCCAGCCTAGATATGGCGGATCCCATTGTGTATACAAAGGTTCATGTTTTTTCAGCACGGCGGTTTAAAATGAGAGCGACACTACGTTTGTATGAAGAATAGATTTCAGCCGCGTGCGACCTTTAAAGATTGTTTTAATTTTTTTATCAGTCAATAGACGCTCTCAACTGCGCAAGGTGGAAAGTGATTAAGTGAAATATAAATAAAGTAAAGTAAAAGTGCGGACCTTCCTATTGAGGCTACTGTAGGGGCTGCAGTAGGAGCCGTTGACGCTCGGCGTGCGCGAGCGCAGCGAGAACTAACAACAGACACGCTCGTGTCAACGCGGCCGCCCCGACACTTGTTCGCCCACAGACGTAACCGTATACAGACCAAATACTTAAACGTAACATTTTTCACACTACTGAGGGGCTTCAAAACCAAACGCGCATTGAAATGTCATCTAGAACTACTATCTCCATCTTTTACATAGCATTTCGACGTACCTTCTGCATTACCCTCGATTCTGACCGCTACATAGTACATGTAACCCAGAATTGAAAAACGGACGAAATTGCCTTTCGACAGTCCCGTTTTAGGGTTAATTGGGATTCCTCGAAATATTCTACTGAGTCCATGTGTCGGGCTGTTTCTTGAACCCTTTTCAATTTAACACATCAAACTAATATGTGTAATGTCTGTCTACGCACCCAGTGACTGTTACATGTACAATTGAGGACAAACTACATATGTAATATATTATTATGTTATGAAATAAGTAAAAAATATATATACATATTTCAGCCATAGATTGTACCATAGTAACTTTAACTACTTCATGTAAAGTAAAGAAAGTGGAAGTTTATTTTCACAAGTATTTATTAATCAATTTAATCATGTTCATGTGTCATAAAATGATGTTTGTTATAATTTAAAATACATTGATAGCAGGAGGACGGAGTTAATTGTACTATATATTGTATAATAGCGTATGTTTAGATTTTGAAAAGGTGGTGTGAAAAGGTAGTGCTGGTCTGTGGGCAACATGTCGAGGAGAGCGGTGCCCTACGCTAGTGTGCATCCACGTATTAGACCCATACATTATCACATACATTCATCGAAAGTATGTTTATATTAGAAAAGCCCTTAATCCAGATGCCAGAATGCCACAAAGGTCAGATTAATTTAAAACTTATGTCAATGCCCCAAACATTCTAAGCCGAATGTATTTGTAATTCTCTTCTAAATTGTATAGACAGTACAAGAAATATTTACAAATGTTGTTAAGTCTAAATAATTGTTAAATCATTTACTCCTAAAACAACGAAATATTCTATAAATTTAAAATTAATATCTGCTTTCGTAGAAAAGCAATAAACTTATCCCATAAATGTTTATAATTTAATTTAGAGGTAAGATAGGCTTATTAAGCTTGGTTATAAAAAAAATCGATCTTACAAAGCATTATTTGAGGCATTGAGAAAGCTTAATAAAGGATTTTTTACAGCAAATTTTGCTTTATTAATCAGTTAATAGGGCCCAATACGCGATGCACGGTAGCCGGGCAAGGGCAAGATGCATTGCAAATAAACAACAATAAAGGCACTGAAAAAAGAACATAAACAACAACAAATTAAAATGTAAGTGTTGTACTGTGAACTCTGACTTTTCAAAACGTTTTGAAAGGTATTTAATGATAATTTTGATATTTATGTATTACGGATGTACAATTCGTACAATTTGAGTTCAAATTTTCAGAGCTTACAGTACTAAAAACATAAAATAAATAGAAATGCACTTCAATATTTTGCTCTTTACAAACCACTTTTATCAAAAAGTACTTCAAAAAGTTTTAAGACGTAATGCGAATTTCGAAACAAATATTGATGTTATTAGTTTATTACTTATCCGTACTTTATGATATGATAAGGCATATAAAAAGCGAAATCCATCGTAAATATCTACATTGTGAACATCGAAGATACATCGTGCACGAGCTAATCGCTTAGTTGCACAAACGTTTATTAACACTCTCATTATTATAGTACATATTTTTCATCTGTTAATAATATATTCTGATTCTTTTATAGAAGTATTTTTATGGTGGCATTAAATTTAATGAACGTTTTTCAACTGGATACTATAACTATTTTAAAAATGTGGCCAATCGAGAAGTCTTGTGCATCGATGAAAACCAAATCAATACAAGTACATCATTAGGTATTGTTCCTCTTTACTTGATGTAATACAATTTAAGCCTATATGTACTAACTACATATACGTAACAACAGAGTTTACAACAACTTTTTAAATAATATGGATCCTTAATGAAGAAGCAGCGGGTTGTATCGGGAGTACAACCGTCAATTACATTAAGTGGATACTTCTTAAGTTGCCTTCCTATTTATATTTGTCACTAATTATTATTATATTTAGAATAAACGATCAATGTAAAATAAACACAAAACATAATAATACCTATTATAGGTGAAAAACTTAAGTAAGTCACCTGTTGTATGTAGTTGTGACGTGTTCAAATATACGTTTGTTTTGTTTGTGTTGCACATTTTAAATATGTAATGTCTAGTCGAACACGCTACAACTACATATTTGTCATTATAAAGAGTGTGTCTGTGAGTGTCCATGGGCGGCGCTAATCGCTAACCATCAGGCGATTCGTCTGCTCGTTTGCCTCCTACGTCATAAAAAAAAAACATACAACAGGTCATTTTCTTAAGTTTTTCATCTATACGCTTTGGTATTTGGTTGATAATCACCGATACCATCACTTATGCTTTGGCGCCATCTAGCGTTAGTAACGGAACTAAAATTGAAAATAGAAAACGTGCAGGGAATCTAAGTCATACGTGTAAGCAGTTAACGGAGAAGTACATACATACATACATAACCTCACGCCTATATTCCCAAAAGGGGTAGGCAGAACGCAGGAAAATTAATTTCAGTGCCATTTTTAGCAATTTGTAGGTTTATAGATGGAGAAAATGTGATATTGCAGTGACAGGTTGCTAGCCCATCGCCCATAACCTTCAACCTGATTCCCATAGTCGACTCTTACGACACCCAAGGGAAGAAAGAGGTGGTCCTATTCTAACCCGGCACTATACGGGGGAGAAAGGGGGTGGTGTTATTCTAATCCGACATCACACGGGGGTAACAAAGAAGTATCCACTTAAAAAAATACTTACAATATCAAAGTCTTGTAGTAATTATAAGGTATTTATTACAAGCAATATTGTGTATGTGTATGTAATTGTGTTTGTTTTGTGTGTGTGTGTGTGTGTGTGTAAGTACCTGCAGTTCGGAGGAGGCGCGTTCATGGTCGGTGTCGGGGTCGGCGGGGTCGCGCGGCGCGGGGCCGCAGCGCGGGTGCCAGATGGCAGCACCCTGGAAACATCCATGATAGAGTACATTACTATAGAGGCCGGGCAAGGAAGGGCTGCAGGCCAAGTAGATATAGACGGATAGGGATACTGCAGCCCAACGTTTCTTGCCGAGATTTGTATAGTGCTTTTCTCAAACATATGCAATGAAATAAAAAAATACACCACTCAAAAAACAAATTTAACAGACGCCGTTTGACATTAAAAATTAAAAAAAAAAATTACTTTCCGGCCAAGGCCTTCAATTTTGTATGAAATTCCTTTACAGTTCTCCCGAGTTGTTCCGCCTGCAACGTAATACTTTGAAGCCTGTTATAACGCACGTAATGACGAAATTTCATTGCATGTTTGAGAAAAATATATTTTCTCAAACATGCAATGAAATATTGATGTTATGTTCCTTATAATAGGCTGCGAAGTATGACGTTTCAGGTGCGACTAGGACAAGAGGTCGTTAATGCAATTTCATACAAATGTTGCAGCCCTAGGCCGGCAAAGTCCTGTTTTTTAATTTCCATTCCACATAAATTTGTGGCACAGGCATCATGACATTCTGCCACTATGCGTATTAAAAATAAAACTGATTTTTTTGTTGTTTATTTCATTGCATGTTTGAGAAAAGCACTATACATACCTCGGCGGGAAATACGGGGTTGCCCGCCTGAGACCTATCCGACCTCGCTTCGCTCGGCCGTCTATATGTCTTCGGCCGGCAACCCCTTTCGTCCCGGCCTCTGTAGTAATGTACTATTATTTATTTATTTGATTCAGGCAACAAATGCCCATGTTACCATATACCGTTGATCTTTAAAAAGTAAAACACATTATTTAGGCGATGTAACAGCGTGACTCCGGAACACACCCTGTGACCTAACTACTAATACATCTAAAAGTCTGTTTCTTTCAGATTTATCGACCCGACACGACATTAACGAGAGACATAATCCTGTTCTGGATTAGTTTTATTGTTATTGACGCTTAGATACCTTATACATCTCTAACAATATTAAGTTTACTTATTTTAATTTTAGCGCTTAGAGATCATTTACATCTCTGAGGACTTTGAAATAATTGTTATTAATCGTATTTGGACGCTCAGAGACCATATACATCTCTGAGATATTAAATTAATTTTATGTACTTTTTGTTTTGGAGGCCTATGTCCAGCAGTGGACGTCTTTCGGCTGACATGATGATGATGATGATGACTTTTGTTTATTCGGACAGATTGTATTCAATACGTCCTTAATATTTGTAAATTTATTTTTATTTAATTGTTAATCAGTATATTTTTTTAATCATTATTATTAAGTAAGATTGTCAGTTCTTTTTTTAAATTGTATAAATTCACGCTTTGACTTGTAAAAGTGCCCTTGTGGCCTATTTGCAGAATAAATAGTTGATTTTGATTTTGATTGACACCATAACTATCTAGCCTTGGCCGTCTACCATCAGACCATCGCTAAGGTAAGTTAAGAGTAAAGATGAGGTTTACCTGGAGGAACATCTCCTCTCCGTCTCCGAAGGGATCCCCGCATTTAGAGCACCGCGCGCACGTCGGGTGGAAATGGTGGTTCTCGCCAGCTTGCAGCACCTGACACAAACAATTAATACATGCACATGTTACAGAGATCATATCCGGGCATCGAGACGAAAATTTTGAATAATGTGAATAAATCGTGAAAGAAAATGTGTGTCAAAAAAATGGAGTCGGAGTCAATAGGTTAGGTTAGATTTGATTTACAACAAACGTCAAAGATTCTTCAGATTTCAGAGAAAATTGATATTGAAAATAAAATATTTGCGAAAAAAATATGTTTTTAAACCACTGTAACTAAATGTTTAATTACAACTATCACACGGGATTCTGTCGCAAGCCACAAAGCGCTATTTCATATTTTGAATAAAAAAACCTTTGATTTCAAGACAAGTGAAATGACTCGCTTCAAATAATAAATAGTATACCTTATCCCCGATGTAGCGGTTGCAGTAGGCGCAGCGCACGCCGAACAGCCGCTGGTAGTCGCGCTCGCAGTAGGGCGCGCCGTTGCGGCCCATGTACTCGCCCCGCGGCACATGGCGACCCTGCCAGGACTGTAAGTACCTTGCCCGCGATGTAGCGGTTGCAGTAGGCGCAGCGCACGCCGAACAGCCGCTGGTAGTCGCGCTCGCAGTAGGGCGCGCCGTTGCGGCCCATGTACTCGCCCCGCGGCACATGGCGACCCTGCCAGGACTGTAAGTACCTTGCCCGCGATGTAGCGGTTGCAGTAGGCGCAGCGCACGCCGAACAGCCGCTGGTAGTCGCGCTCGCAGTAGGGCGCGCCGTTGCGGCCCATGTACTCGCCCCGCGGCACATGGCGACCCTGCCAGGACTGTAAGTACCTTGCCCGCGATGTAGCGGTTGCAGTAGGCGCAGCGCACGCCGAACAGCCGCTGGTAGTCGCGCTCGCAGTAGGGCGCGCCGTTGCGGCCCATGTACTCGCCCCGCGGCACATGGCGACCCTGCCAGGACTGTAAGTACCTTGCCCGCGATGTAGCGGTTGCAGTAGGCGCAGCGCACGCCGAACAGCCGCTGGTAGTCGCGCTCGCAGTAGGGCGCGCCGTTGCGGCCCATGTACTCGCCCCGCGGCACATGGCGACCCTGCCAGGACTGTAAGTACCTTGCCCGCGATGTAGCGGTTGCAGTAGGCGCAGCGCACGCCGAACAGCCGCTGGTAGTCGCGCTCGCAGTAGGGCGCGCCGTTGCGGCCCATGTACTCGCCCCGCGGCACATGGCGACCCTGCCAGGACTGTAAGTACCTTGCCCGCGATGTAGCGGTTGCAGTAGGCGCAGCGCACGCCGAACAGCCGCTGGTAGTCGCGCTCGCAGTAGGGCGCGCCGTTGCGGCCCATGTACTCGCCCTGCAGCACGCAGCCGCACGCGCCGCACGAGAAACACCACGTGTGCCATTGTCTGCCGCATGCCACAACACATTGTCAACATACGATCAAATACACTCACGGACAAAGAATAGGGGGAAAGAAAATTCGTAAAATAGTACAAGGTTGAGCAGTTTTTTTAATCCTGTCGTAATCTTTATTTAATTTTACATTTAAATTGCAAAAATAACAGTTAAAAAAATAACGTTACCAGGTTTAAATCGGGCTCGTAAAAAGCCATGAAAAAAAAAACAAAGTTAACGGAGCGTAATATATAGGATCCCAATAATTGCCTATATAAGTAGTTTGGTACAGATGCCGTCAAACTTCTTGAACACTAGGCGCGGTGGTGGGGGAGAGTTTGCGCATCGTACACATACGTGCAAAAAAAGTACCTAATTTTTATTTCAAATCTCGGTATAATTATTGAGCCCACAACACAAGTCTTAGTGAGCTTATTGTGGGACTAGGTCGATCCGTGTATAATCACGCCTTTTTCCCGCAGGGATAGGCATAGATTACGGATTTCCATATACTACGATCCTGACATACTTCCTTCGCTTCACATACTCTCATAACCCTCTTCATACATCCTGATCAGTTATTTTATAGTTTTATATTTATTTATTTATTTAATTATATTGATAGTTGTATGGAACACAAGTTGAGAAATAAAACATAAGATATATATGTTTCAAATGGCTGTTATTGAAAAGTCTAAAAATGTCATGTTTGCGGTATTCAGTCTTCTTCTAAAAAGGAAATTCCTTCCATTAAGTTAGTTCCAGCGCTGGTACTAGGTCTTGGTTCAAGGGAGTTGGAGCTAGTTTGTGTATCTTGACTATCATTATCTTCATCATCGGAGTCACTTTCGTCATCGGCATAAATTACAAATTCGTCAGTGACCAAATCTATCACGTGGTCATTTTTTATGTACTCTTATTCGATGTCTTTAACCTTGTGGCACAATTTTTCCCATTCGATGGGACCCATTGACGCAACTTTTTCTTTCACGAGGTCGATTACCTTGGTTATGTTCCAGTTAACATTTTTGCTGCCAACATAACCCATAATTGCTGCCCAAGCCATCTCGATCGGGTTTAGGTCAGGGTGGTAAGGTGGTAAGCGAACCACTGAGTGGTTGTGTTCGGCTAAAATTCTGTCAATGCTGTAATTCTTGTTTTGTTGTTTGTGCGCTAGTACGAGTTTGTATAGCTGTGGCTTGTACATTTTTTCATCATACTGTACTCCTTTATCTTTCAACCATTGACGCATTACAGCTTTGTTTGAGTTTGAGGTTGGGGCAGTTTCGAATTGCTTGTTATGGTACGACGCATTATCGACCACGATTACTGAATTTGGAGGCAGGTTTGGTATCAACTGATTGCGCAGCCATTTTTCATAATTAATGAAATTCATGTTGTCATGATAATTTCCACTTTTTGTACCCGCTTTAAACACGAGTAGTGCATTTGGCACAAATCCGTTTTCGGAGCCAGCGTGAACTATTACCACGCGCTGTCCTTTCGAAATAGGTTTTTTTAACATTGCGTAGACTCGTCGGTCCACGCCTTGCTGCTTGCATGTGACGAGTCGACATATGACTCGTCAGTGTATATTATAGGTCTTCCTTCTTGCCTATATTCACAAATTTTCTGTAGATACTCAATTCGTAACAATCGTATGTTACTTTTTTCTATTAAAAGTTTTCTGTTGTTTTCAGTTTTTTTCCACCTGAAGCGTAACTGTTTTAAAATTCGACGCAAACTTGCTTGCGAGCCATCAAAACTTATATCGTCTTTTAATTTTTTTCTGAGTTTTTCTACGGTGGGGAATTCGTTATTTGTTTTATGGTAATTGTGAATGCACCTCCGAATAACCGCTTGATCAAAACTATCAATGCCCGTTACTTTCTTTTTGCCAGATCTTTTTTTTCCTGGGGTTCGAAAGACAGTGAGCAAGTCAGAGCCCTTCGCTTCATTAATAATTCGGCGGACTGTGCTCACAGACGTTTTTGAGGCGTTGGCAGTGTTTTTTACAGTTTCAATAAAACCCTTTCCGTCCTTCTTAAAAAAACAGTACACATCGTACACCATCTTCCGCGCTTGTCTTTTTAAAACTGTATTATTTTGACGTGGCATTATAACGTCAAAGTCAAGCAATAACTATAACAATAAATAAACTCAACAAAAAAATTAACAAGAAACTCAACAATAATGTTCAATACATATAACAATACTTTAACAAAAACTCAACAATTTTTTTTAATAAGAAACCCAACAATAACAATTGCCTTTATCACTGCACGCAAGTGTACGCGGGAGGCAAAGGAACGTGAACGTGGCGCGGAACGCAAACGTCAACTGATTGACCAATCGTGCGGACGCGACGAGACACCCCTGCCGCCCGCCACGCCGCCACCGCCCGCCCCCTCCCAACGACACCTAAAAATCGCATCTGCGCATGCAAGGTCAAATGTTCAAGAAGTTTGACGGCATCTATATCTTTGGTTTGGGTGGTGGTTGGTAATAGTATATTAGGTTACTGTAATAAAAACTTATTGCGGTTATTAAATTCAGGATGACCCGAAATTAAATTTTTGACCCTGCGAGTGTACTTACTGTAAACCTAGCTTTTTAATGTCATTCTGAGATTAGACACTAAAAAAGGTGGCCATTTTGAACTTTTCAGTTACTGGATGAATAACATCGAATCTACAGGACCCCGAATCTACAGGGTGGGTCCTGTAAGTTATAGGCTGTAACAGGAGCAAAAAATTAAACGGTGGACTAGTTAGCGGGCCAGCAATTATTTCCAAGTGGTCTGAGTTGAAAAAATAGTTTTTTTTAATTGATTTATTTTTCTTTAAAGATGGCTTACGTGTATTTTTATTAGGTACTTTTCTGAAGTGCCATTAATGTCAATTTATTTTAAAAATTCAATAAAATTGTTATTCAACAAAATGCAAAAACAATTATGAGTCATAACTTGGTTACTACCTGAAACTTACGTGCTATAATCTCGGGGTGTCAAGATCCAGTAATAGGAGGTCACAAGGGAGGCTATACACTCAACGAGAAGTTGATGACTGTGGGGAAAAAGGTACAATGGGAAATGCTATTACAGTCAACAGCAAATATAAGATGATCATTTTAGTACTCTGCCGCACTAACTTAACAATACTGCAACAGTTGGGATGCGTCAAAGTACTAAAATGATCATCTACTTTTTTGCTGACTATACCAAAAATTAAATTTTTGGGAAAAAACTTATCGACCAAAACTTAAGTTCGTAATTTAGCTGTGGCTATGTGCGTAATACTTTACTAGACCTATAGTTTCGTAAATGATTATCTGCAAGTTAAAATATGATCGGTATCCTGCCAGTGCATTTGTACGTACCCATAAACTTAAAGTACACCCGCGGACAAGGAATACAGGTTGGTAAAATACCGTCACATATTCCTAAAATGGTACAAGGTTGTAGTGTTCAGGGTTCCGTAGCCAAAATGGCTAAAACGGAACCCTTATAGATTCGTCGTGTCTGTCCGTCCGTCCGTATGTCACAGCCGATTTACTCGGAGACTATGAGCATTAAAATTATGAAATTTGGTAGGAATGTGTATGCTATGAACCGCTACAGAAATATGTGTGAAATTACGAAAAAGATATTATCCCCATACATGTAACAGGGGGTCAATTTTTTTTTCAATTCACATAGGCGTGTGGGTTATTAATGGATAGGCCTTCAAAAATGACATAGAGGTTTCTAAAAAACTTTTCCATTTAAGTCAACCGTTGGTGAGATATTAGCTGTCAAAGTCGTAAAAAGCGTGTCCCCCCTCTAATTTCCAAACTATGAAGTTTAAAATTCTAAAAAAATATTAAAATTATGTACAATTATAAATACTTTCAACGATTTTTGGTTTGAACAAGATAAGTTTAACGGTTTTTGAGTTACTGCTGAAAAACTGTCTTGCCCAAACAAAAGGGCGTAAGTGCCGTGACTTCCCTATGAAGATACGATCTTTTTTGATTTACTGTATTGTATAGTAGTTTTAAATGTAGACTAGGAGGTGTCGGTACGGAACCCTTCTCTGATCGTGACCCGACACGCACTTGGCCGGTTTTTGCATCCTGTCATAATCTTTATTTAATATTACATTTAAACTGCGAAAATAACAATTAAAAAAATAACGTTACCAGGTTTAAAGCCGGGACACGCCGAATGTGTGCGCAGTACGTGCGCGTGCGCGTGTGCGTGGCGTGCGCGTTGTATCGTATGAAATGTCATAGTAGATGACACACCGCTTGCGTGGCGTGCACACGTGCTGCGCACGCTTTCGGCGTGTCTCGGCCTTTAAATCGGCCTCGTAAAAACCCATGAAAAAAACAACGTTAACGGAGCGAGATATCGCAAAAAACGTCCTTTTATTATATTGATATTATATTGATATATCATGTTTAGTTATTATGATAGGATCCCGGAAATTACTTACTCATAAATATAGTATATTGCCACTCTGGCTGGCAAACTTAGTTCTGCGGCCTATGCAGTAAGACGTATTAGACAGTTGACTAACGTTGAGACGGCCAGGCTGGTGTATTATAGTTACTTTCATAGTGTTATGTCCTATGGAATCCTTTTGTGGGGAAAAGCGGCAGACATCCAGACCATCTTCGTGCTACAGAAACGAGCTGTACGCTCCATTTACGAACTAAAGGCCAGGGAATCCCTCAGAGAAAAATTTAAGGAGGCAAATATTCTTACTGTAGCATCTCAATATATTCTTGAAAATATTATGTATGTTCGGAAAAATCTTCATGAGTTCAAACTTAACAGTGATATCCACGACTACAACACTAGAAGTAAACACAAGATTGCAGTGAAAGCCAGTCGTCTCCGGAAGGTTAGCACGTCGTTCGTGGGGAACTGTATACGATTTTATAATAAAATACCCACCGAAATAGTTAATCTGCCACTGAGTAAATTTAGGTCTCATATTAAACGTTATTTGCTAAGCCAGGCCTATTATGCTGTCAACGATTTCTTAAATGATAAAAATGCTTTTAAGCCTGTGATAGTATAATCTTGTTAGTTAAAATATATATGCCTATGCTTCACTTAGCCTATTTCCTTGTACAGCTCTTTCGTTGCGTTTTATGAAACATGATGCTGTTTCTTGCCGAACAGTTGTTTTAATCTTTTATATTATTTATTAATGTCCGGCAGCCTGAATATGTCATGCTCGCTTAAAAGGCTTTGCTTACGGTGGCGTCGTTGATCGGGTCGCCACCTTCCCTAACAAATGGTCGAGGGAGGCGATGGCTGAGATACGCGTCATACTCGTGATCGGGTGCTGTTTGTGGAGTCCGGTCTGTTCATGCTTGCAAGGGCATGATTAATACCTTAATACTAGTGTTATTTTATTGGAGATTGACGAGAGACATCATCCTGTTTTGGATTAATTTTATTGTTATTGACGCTTAGAGACCTTATACATCTCTGAGAATATTAAATTACTTAAGTGCTATTTTCATTTACTACTTATTTTAATTTAGACGCTTAGAGACCATGTACATCTCTAAGGACTTAGGAATAATGGACGCTCAGAGACCGTATACATCTCTGAGATATTAAATTTATTGTATATACTTTTGTGTATTCGGACAGAGACCGTATATATAGGTCACTAAAAAATTTTTTTTTTTTATATAATGTCTTATAAGTTAATTTTAATTGAATATTGTGAGTTTGTTTATCACTATAGTTTTAAAATCATTATTATTATTGTCTACTTTTTTTTAGTTCTGCAATTCTGTTTTGAAAACATTATAATTATCATTGTCAATTTATTTAATTGTATAATTCATGTGTTGACTTGTAAAAGTGCCCTTGTGGCCTATTTGCAGAATAAAATTTTTGATTTTGATTTGATTTTGAGTCGGGTTTAGTTGGGTTGGGTGGTGGTTGGTAATAGTATATTATGTAACTATAAATAAACCTTATTGCGGTACAATTATATAAGTTGCACTTAATTGTACAGCACAGTATTAGGCTAATACTGTGCTGTAAAATTATATAAGTTGCATTCGCGATCAAAAAATTCGGTCATCCTGAATTTGATAACCGCAATAAGATTTAGTATTAGGTCAGGCATCCGAAGACGATGTCGTGGACAGAGCGAAGTGTAGGGAAGCGAAGGACAGGAGCGAAGTGGAGAAGATTAGATCGGAAAACTGACCCTACCACCCAGTGGCGTGCCTAGGGTTGCAGAGAAGGGCAAGCCGAGGGATACATTTATGTATTTTTTTTCACACACAATATCATTAAATTTATCTCCTACCTTGATACCTTGCCATATTACCCTACTAGTAAATCTTCACTCTTCATTATCACTAACTGGTGTGGCGTAGACAGGACAGACCAACAAAACACACTGAAGGCATGCTATTACTAGATAAATTGTACAGACATCTCATCAATCGCACCGATCTTTGACATTGTCGTTTATGTGACTTGCTTATCTGAGAAATACTCAAGTCAGGAGTAGGTTTCGGTGAAAAAATAAGTTGCTTTTTTGTGCAAAGTTTAGCGTGCCTACCTTTTCTACGCCGATAACTTGTGCACATTTTAAATCGTCACACGGAACGACTTCATCCATCGTCACTTTCCACTTTAATAAACTTTTTAATACAAAACACTATCCGCTCAAACAAATTGTTCAGTTTCAAGTAATGTACATAATTGTAATCAATGAAGTTAGCATCACAATCCATCCAGTCATGAACACGCACGCGCTAAATTCGCATTTGACTAACATCTGTTGATAACTTCACGTCGAAAGCCGGGCTTCTAGTCACAAACTATTTGCTAGATCTAGCTATAGATACGTATCTCTCGTTTTGTAGCAGTTTTCATAGATAAGAAAGAGAGAAAAGATATCAGCATTAAAGCCCGCTTGCAAGCCCTCGTGTGCGAGCGAGATGACTAGCCCGTGTCTCAACTCTATCGTCTTAAGACCGCTCGTTTCGAATAGGTGGTGAATAGAATATACAGATCAGGCGCCGTCGCGCGGATTTTAACCTCGTAAGTCCCCGCGTACTTGTACAAGTACAAAATAATGATAGTACTTCAGACCTGACATTTTAACTGCCTAGTATAAATAACTGCCTAATGTACTTTACCAAGTACAAATTAAGGATGCGCTAAAAACCATACACATACTGAATAAAACAAAGGGCAAGAATTTAGACAAATTCGAAAAAGTCGCGTCTGGGACCGAAGCACTACACTTAGTTTGTACTTGTGGTAGTACACTGGGTAGTTACGACTACTACATTTGAAAAAACAAAGGACTTACGAGGTTAAGTTAGTTTGAAATGGAAAAAAGAATTAGTCGTACATATATTTGGTTTTTGCTAATTTTAGTAACGCAATCCTGGCTTTTGGGCTTTTAAGGCCGTACCGCCACTGCTACCACCATGTCGGATTTATAGCTAGGAAGGAGTAAAATAAGGTCAAAAACGTGTGTTACCTGTCTAACGCCACCAACGCCTGTCCTTCAGACAACTCCTGCCCGCAGCCCGCGCATTCTGCAACACACTGACCGGTCATCACCAAGCGCAGGGTTAAATGCATTGTCGGCCTGCTTAGCCTAGTTGGTACTGACACTGCCTCCGATGCTAGAGGTCCCGGTTTCGATTCCCGGTAAGGGCATTTGTTGCTGTGGTGAGCAGAAACATTCGTTCCTGAGGCTTGGATGTTTTCTATTTATTTAAACCTTTTCCAGGTGTAGTACGTTTCATTGACCACATACGTGTCAATAGAATTTCAATCCTAGTCCTATGATTTAAGGCTCAAATTACATTGTATTTTCGTAAAAAGTGACTCGTCTTGAAATGAATCACCATAACGTAACTATTTTGAGTATATATTTTGTTTTTTGTATAGCCTTCTAGATTGGCGCGGCCTGGAAAAGGGTTAAGTATATATACATATATATCTATCATCTTGCCCCTTGACACTGCTTATATAGTCTGTAATAGACTCAAAGGCCATTGATTGATCTATCAACTATATCGTCGTCTAGTACCCATAACACAAGCCTTATTGAGCTTACTGTGGGACTAGTTCGATTTATGTAAAAAAGTATTTATTATTTATTTATTAGTATAAAGGCCTGGTCACACAGGCTGCGAGACGCAAGCGGAACGTCCTGAGTGGAATCGGTAACCTTTTACCGTACATCCGTTCCGGTGCGCGCCGCGACCAATCCTTTAGAGTGCGTGAGACACTGCATGCTGGGTTGCTGGACCACGATCTTGGTTCTGTAGCCAACGCGCTTGGCGCTTTGTACCACCCGTCGGAAATATCTGCGAACCAAATTGTTCGCAGCCAGGTTCGCAGATATTTCCGACGGCTTGTAACGTCTGTACGTTTCATACGATCTTCAAATATATTGAAACACAATGAAAGCGCAAGCATTTTGAAGATGGAAATTATTTTTCTATCATATTGGCTGTAGTGTCAATCAATTTTATAACTTGCACACTTTTTGATGGGTCGCTTTGGGAGATTGAACGATGAAATAATCTTAGTATAATAACGCGGCTATAACATCGACTAGTTAATTAAATTTAATCAGTTACGTAGGATTCACATCAAACGGCTGCCGTCAGCGCGCATCTTACTACAGTCAAAAGAATTTGAAACTTCTATACAAAATTAAAATATAATGAAGCTGGTCACTGACGTCTTTAAGGTCGAATATCGCTCGACATGTTTCAAACCGGTTCGCGGTCCTTAATCATGAGTACCTTAGCGGCGGTGCTCTTAGCACCCGTTTCATTATACCGTGAGTGACCCGTTTCATGATATTTTAATATGTCTCAAACTCACGGGAGTTTTCTATACAGAAGTTATATTTCCTATTCAAACGGAGCAGCAATGGCCGCGAGTAGTCAAACTGTTAAAACAGTACACAAATACATAAATTCACGCTTATATTTCAAAAAGGGGTAGACAGAGCACACGAAAATTAATTACAGTGCCACTTTTAGCGTCTGAAACGTCAAACGTCAAATAATGACACATGAATATTTTATTTATTTTAGTAAACGAGAAAGACCCCTTACTGGAAATTTTATTGAAATAAATAAGAAAATAAATACAAACGAAACGAATGTTAGAAAACCGTTAAGAAACCAATAGGAAACGAAAAGTAAATTTGACAGATGTCCCCGGTAAGTACAAATTTCTGCCATGGTGTGAGCTGCGATTGCCTAGCTTACCCCCACCACCTACTTCGCACATAGCCAATAGATGGAGAAAATGTGATATTGCAGTGACAGGTTGCTAGCCCATCGCCCACAACACACTTCAACCTGGTCCCCATAGTCGACTCTTACGACACCCAAGGGAAGAAAGGGGGTGGTGCTATTTTAACGTGGCACCACAATAAAGCTCACTAAGCAAAGAAATAACATTTAAAAAAAAGTCGGTCGGTTTGATGTGAATCCTACATTAAAGTGTCCAATCGATATGGCATGGATGTCACAGTTTTTTTTATTTTTCCTTTATTTTAAAAATTGGATTGCTTTTGGCCAGCATCTAGTTGAATCTCGACGACCGATCATAAACTGTATAAGTTGTAGATTAGGATATTGTGTCTCTCAAGTCGTCGTCAGCTAAGTGGAATTTAATGATGCATTACATAGTTACACACACAGGCAGATGTTTGAAAGTGCATTTATGTTATCATTTCTCATTCAGGGGGTATGATCATGTCAACTAACAAATTAAACAATAAATTCGTCTCGATAAAACATCCGCATGAATACATTGTCGAAAGAAACATTGAGGCATCAAATTAAAAAGAATTGCATTCAAGAGTTCACTAAGATGGCAATTCAGCTAGTCACAGAAGCTAACATAACAATAAAATTATGGCTAAGATTATTTACACTCATGCAGTGTTAGCATTTATCTGCTGTCACTTTCCATTTTCACGATAACAAAAGTGATAACGAGCTCCCTGAAGGTGTGATTCCACCGTGCGTTCAATTCAGTAGGCGTATGATGGTTGCCATTTTATCACTTATCGTCGTGGATAAGACGCCCGTCACTCTCGCACCCGCATACTTGTCAGAACGTGACGAATGTCTTATCCACGACGATAAGTGATAAAATGGCAACCATCATAGGCCCCCTAAAGATAGAAAAAGCTGCGCAGTGTCACTGGTGGAATCGCGCCTTAACAGGTAAATTATCGCTAAGGAAACATTAATGACTGTGATGATGTGATTGATGAGTTAAACGGATGTTGTATCGAGACGACAGATATTAGACTAAGGGTTTTGACAGCTCGTGACGTGATACCGCTAAGCTTCTGGCGTATTCACGTGATCGAGAATACTATGCATTAAAAATATAGCAAGAACGCTGAATGTGTTAACAAGTGAATGTTTTGCCCTATCGATGACTGGTTGCCCTATTTGGCATTATTTCATGTTCATCGTTTTATAATTTATACCAAAAAAACCGACTCCAATTTTGTACTTGCTATGCCACAATTTGTGGTTTCCGTTAGCCAATGCTTGGTTACCTACAGAAAATACCGAAATCGGCATATGCGTGCCTATGAAATTCGAGGAGTTCCCTCGATTCCACCTAGATCCCATCATCAGACCTTTACCAAATTTATATGGCACCAATGTCGGGGTACCTGCTTTGAAACAAAAAAAAAAGAATTTTCAAAATCTAGCAACGTGGTCAAGAGTTAACATACATACGGGGAACATACATACATAAAAAAAAACAAGCAAACATGCAGACGAAGTGAGAACCTCCTTCCTTCTATTGAAGTCGGTAATAATTTTAAAGTAGAACAAAGTGCCAAGTTCCAGGCACAGTGTTACTGCATTTTCGTTTGTCAATAAGGAGGTTTTTTAATTGCACCGTTGTGCAAATAGCGCCATATTGCTAACCGAAAATTTTGTAAGTACTTCTTGCTTGAAAACACACATGTTGTATCATGTTACGTGCTAACAAGCTAGTTTAGATTGACAGACATTCACATGTACACTTTGAGTAATAGGGTTCGAAAGTATAAAATAACTATTATTGATAATTATCGTGATTTTTATCGATTTGATAATAAACTAAAATTTGTAAGTGCGGCATGCGTCATAAAAAAATACGCACCTGGATTCGAACATTAATAGTAACGCTCACTCATGTATGATGTGTTTCCGAACGCGCTCGCTTTATGTCAATGTCAATTATTGAAGGGAGTTCCAGGGATAATAGTCGCGATAATTATCAAAAACCATAATTATTTCGATTTCGAACCCTGTCGAGTAATGATTGGAAGGATAATACTAAGATAAACAAACATAGGGAAACGTGCGCTGATCACGTCACGAGCTATAAAAACAAGCGTAAGGTGCATGGATGAGATGTGCCGACCATATCTATCAGCTTCACCGTTCTGGTCGACGAGCCGGTCGGGCTCGCGCCGGTCCGCCGACGCCGGCCGCGGCTGCGCGGGCGCCGCGTCCGCGCGGGCTCGCGTCGGCGGCGCGGGCGCGGGGGCGGGCGCGGGAGCGGAGGCGGGCGCGGGCGCGGGAGCGGGAGCGGGCGACGCGGCGGTGGCGCGGGCGGTCTGCCGCTGCACGGGGGCTGCCACGCAGGATGAGCAGACTACTTCGGCGCCGGTATAGGTCACTTTCTCGCCGGATGGGAACGCGCGTCTGGAAGAGGTTGGTATTAAATAGTAGATTGTACCACAATTGCATAAAACAAGCCATTTTACACGAGGCAATTTAATTAAAGTTGTGTCGTCAAATTTATTCTTCTGTCCTGGTCGACTTTGGGTGGCGGTGCCGGGGCGGCCCGCGTTTTCCGGGTTTTACTTTATGCTCTAGAGCATAAAAAGCTATTTTGTGTCGCCTATGCAGAGCACAAAGACGAACTTTTAGAGCATGAGAAGTGATAATAGTAGATTGTACAACACTGTCAAAGGTCCGGGTTAGATTGGAGATTTAATTAGCTCTCAAGCCAATCCTGCCAGATATCCTGCACGTATTGCAACCTCGTACATATCTAGTGTATGATAAAAGCAGTCTACAAACGGCAACACAAGTTAACTGACCATTCGTAACCCTTATTCTTCGTCGATTCCTCAAGGCTGGGGTCGTGACCACATGAGGAGCAGTTCTTCACCGCCGTTCTCCAGACCGCTCTATTTTGGACTAGCCGCATTGCCCCCTGGATGTTGACGCCCGTGGCATCGCGGATTGCATCTGACCATCGTGTGGGTGCTCTACCTCTCTAACCCTTATTACAATGAGCATAGAGTGCACGAATGGTCAGTTAACTGTGTTGGCGATGGTACTAACTTGCATCTCGCGCACGTGAAGCACTTCTGATGGTAGGTGTTCCCGAGCGCCGACACCACCTCGCCCTCCACGTACTGGCCGCACGCCGCGCATCGCGTGCCGAAGGCGCGCTGGTAGTCCTGCAACACACAATACAATATTAGACCTTGTGATGTGTGATTTTACTCGCACACGCATATAATAATGTATGTTAGGAAGAATTTGGGCAATTTTCCAACGAACGCTGATAAACCAATAGCCACGAGAAATACTGGGAAACTCAAAATAACCTTGTATAGACTAGTAAAGGCGAAAAAGTCGTTCTTGGGAAATTGTATCAAATTCTACAATAAAATTCCTAAACACATTACTGAACTTAGCAATTCTAAATTCAAATCTGTAGTAGTTATGGCCCTCCAGATGGGTTTGAGCAGAAACACGGTGAAAAGAGTGCTTAATCAAGACCTCAGACTTCGTGCTTATAAACGAAAAACTGGCCATCTTCTCAATGGTCGGCTTAAAGCTTTAAGGCTTAAAAGAAATAAAGCTTTATTGAAGAAGTACGCTAAAAATAAGCATCGTTGCATACTGTTTTCGGACGAGAAAATTTTTGACATAGAAGAAAACTGTAATAAACAAAATGATAGAGTGTACGCTCGCAATAGTAAAGAAGCGTCTAATAGCATTCTCCGTATTCAAAGAGGTCATCACCCTTCATCTGTGATGGTTTGGCTGGGAGTTTCTTATGCGGGCGTCACTAGTATGCATTTTTGTGAGAAAGGAGTAAAAACTAGTGCCAAAGTGTACCAAGACACGGTGTTGACTAATATTGTGAAACCACTATCCCATACGATGTTTCTAAACCAGCATTGGGTTTTCCAGCAGGACTCTATTCCAGCCCATAAGGCAAAGTCTACACAAGCCTGGCTCGCCTCCAATAAAATCGACTTTATACGGCATGAAGATTGGCCCTCCTCTAGCCCAGATCTTAATCCGTTAGACTATAAAATATGGCAGTATTTAGAGGAAAAGGTGTGCTCAAAACCTCATGCAAATCTAGAAACGCTGAAAACGCTGAAAAAATCCCTTGCTACGGCAGTGGCCAATATCGACATGAAAGTGGTGCGTGAATCCATTGACGACTGGCCACGCAGACTTCAAGCCTGTGTAGATAATTATGGCGGTCATTTTGAATAAATGTTATACATTTAGATTCTCTAGTTTATAAGCTTTCAAACGCTGTACAAATTATACGGAATAAACTTAAACTTTTGTTTTTATTTGATACTATGTATATGACAGAACTTATGAGCCGACTAAGTACAATGTATATTGTTTTGAAAAAATGACACCTCGCCGAGTTTCTTACGCCGGTTCTTCTCGTGGCAGAGGTATATTTTTCCGAACCGGTGGTAGTTTATTGACGTTCATAGGTGCATGTAATATGCCTAATTTGAAGAATAAACTACTTTTACTTTTTTATCCTCCTGCCGGAAGCTAACTAGCTCACTCACTCAGCGGTCTCAGGAATGTCTAAGGGCGGCTTGCAGCAAATTTGTGGTAAACTCGATTTAATTAAATCTCGATTTTGTCTAAACCTCGACTTAACTTAAATCTAATCAAGTGAGTCTTGCACGGTCACATTTAATATTCGATTTAACTAAACCGAGATTAGGCCGGTCATTCATTCACCATTCAATGCCATTCATTCTTTGCGTTCCGTTTTCACGTAAAAAATGATGGCAGCACGATTTTGGCGTAAAATGAAACGGTGCCGCGTCCTTCGGTCGACCCGTTATTCTGTCAATTGTCAATGAGCGTTGTGTTTTGTATTCGTGATATTTTCTACACTTTTCGAACTTTATCAATTTTATTATCATGAAGAGATCAAGGGCACCTAATTTTACAACAGCAGAGATTATGCTTTTATTAAGTCTGGTGGAGAAATACCCAACCATTGAAAATAAAAAAACAGACGGAGCAACAACCAAGGAGAAGCAGGATGCTTGGCAAAGTTTAGCTTCAGAGTATAATTCCCAAACTAGCTACTCCCCAAGGACCGCTGAAAATCTGCTAGCATGCTATAAAAATCAAAAAATCAAAGTTAAAAAAATGCACTCTAGTCAAAAAATGACTATTAAAGGTAAGGTGAAGTTCTCTAATTTAACAATAATGTTGTGCTTTCTATATTTTTTAGCTCAAAGTGTAATGATATTTAATTATAACTTTCATATTCCAGCACCAGTATTACTGCAGGCCATGGAAGACTACGGCCAAGACTGGGAGCGGGTAGCGCAAGCTACAAATGAAAGCAGCACTGATTGCCAAAAGGGAGAAGTCGGGTAAATATGAGCGCCTTATGTCGGCTCCACATGCTTGGCACACAACGGCAAACAGCTAACACCAAACACGAACGTGTGGATAGGTTGTTTGCCTGTGTTTGTCTGTTTTTGTTTGTGTTTGCCAGTGATCGGCGTCGGGTTTTTGCACAAATCAAAGGATGTTCGGAGGATCGCAAATGTACGTATGGCATATGCCTAATCTATACTAGGCTTACAATAACCACACAACCTAGCGATCCAACATGAGAAATAAGTTTCAGTCGAGGATGTCCTTTTCGGTAAAGGTTTTTTTGGTGACTATACTCCTTTGCTACTAATAATTAACAGGACTCTAAAGCTCTAATGAGCCCAAACACGTCTATCTCGTCTAATGGAAGAGTTCATAAGGCTCCTTCAGTCTCTTCTCTATTATCAGACCAGCTTTACTATATTGTCATCTGACTAACCCACACAAGTTTATGAAATTTCCACTATAATTGACTTCGGGCAGAAAAATGTGCGGCACGAGAAGCGCGCCGTGTGGAGTACTGTTGGTCACTACACACCTGCGGGCAGTAGTAGTGGCCGTCCTTGCAGAAGAAGCCCCCTTTAGCGAGCGACGCGGAGCAGGCGCGACACGAGAAACACGCCGTGTGGAAGTACTTGTCGGAGACGCGCAGCACCTCCCCGCTGCATTTGCCGCCGCACGCGCCGCACACCACCTTGCCTGAAACAACAAACAAATCAATTGAGTAAACGTAAGTAAAGTAAGGCTACCATTAAACCACTTCGGGGTCAAGGGACTCTTTGCCAAGACGGGACTATCAGACAACATAGATTGTAGGATGTGTGGCGAGGATGACGAGACAATAGAACACTTGATGTGTGAATGTCACGCCCTTGTCAGACGAAGAATGAATGACTTTGGCATGCAATTGTTACTCAGAACCAAAGGAATTCAAAGTATCTACTCCCGCTGAGCTCCATCATCCGGTTTGTGGAAATGCTGGAGTGAAGAGCAACTTAGAGCAGGTATAAAGGAGGGGGCAATTGCACAAAATATATCATTGGGTCGAGGTGTAGTTTAGATAAAATAACTAATAAGATAAGACTACCGTCCCATAATAAGAGTTAACAATCGTGGAAAATGCGCGCTGACAACGAAAAGAATTTAAAATGAAATCAGAATTGCTCTTTCTCATGCAGACAAGCGTTGTACACTGTCTGTAGAGCCACAATAAGCGGAATAGTGAGCTCTTCTGGGTGAATTCGCTTCATCTTCGGCCTCATCTTTGCCCCCTGGCTAGATGCTGGCGAAGAGCAATCCCATTTTTAATTAAAAAAAAAATAAGCTGAACTAGTACCAATTCTTGTAACGAAGGCTGCGAGACGTTTTCATCAAGCAATTGCTAAGAACTCTAATTAAATAAAATCGCACCGTCCTCTGAACTACGACGCTACAGATAGGCACGGTTGTAATTTATAAATAACACCCCTCGTTTTGGGCCGGGTTTCTAAAAAGGAAAGAAACTAGTAATTGACATTGAGTGACACCGACCTGACTACTTTACTCCGGAAAATACATCAATTTAAACTTAAACCAAGTCACTCGATGTTTTGTTCGTTTCAAACCGTCTAAGTTAAAACTTTACCTTTTTAATAATGCAAATACTCAGACACAAAAAACCCATCAAAGGGAAGCAATCTAATATTCGTATCATGAATTGGTAACGAAGCTGAGTAAACGTAAACGCCATGAAAAGTTCAAGATCACGTGATTCTATTTCCACCATTTTAGCACCCAGCGCCAGACGGCTCAATCATTTCAGCGGCAATAAAAAACATGTGACCGCGTCATGTTTTCGTCCATTCGCTGCGTGCTATGATATTACGTGTGTTATTCACAACATGAATTGATTCATCTCGTCGATCTGGACACTGAGAGTCAGAGTGTGAGCCTATAACTGCGTAAAGAGAAATCATCATCATTATATCAGCCGATGGACGTCCACTGCTGGACTTCCCTCCCCTAAAGAGTGCCACAATGACCGGCCCGGTAGAGAGATACCTACACTAATTTATTTATTTATTTATTATTATTATTGCAATCCATGCTACATATAGACACAGGTGTTACATTTAGATTAGAACAGCATGGACCCTGAATAGGGCATAGCAAATAAGATATTAAGTACTACTTAAAACTATTTTACATTTAAATTATCTTACATTTAATTTATCATTCAGTTTCAATTTAACATAAAAAACCTAAACAATCATAACATAATTATAACTTAGATACATTTACATTATACAACTGAAAATCCACTTGACTTCATTGAGACAACACAAATCAGTTATTAAGTCAATAAATAATAATTAAATCAATAATAATGTTTATAAAATCAATAAATTGTATTTTTAATTAGAGGACAGCAATTTTCTAGAATATTTTAAAGAAAATTCATCAATTTAACCAGGATGAGTAGCCAATAGGCCTCCCCCAATTTCATGGGGGGTAAATGCCATAATCGCCACGCTTGGCATCCAGCAGTGGACGTCCTAGGGCTGATATGGTGGTGGTGGTGGAGTAGCCAATAAACGTTGTAAACACTGTATCATATCTCCTCTATTTCACCGAATTGACAATTGTCACTTGTGACACCAGTGACGATAAGTATCTAAGTCTAACTGGGTATGTACTATCGTTTGTTTTCTATAGAAAAAATGGTGTATTGTAATTTTCAGGTGACAGTTATCAATTTGGTGGAATAGGGACACCAGATTCTTTAGTAACTTGCATAAATTGTCACGTCTCGTCACTAGAACTATAATCCTTTGCTATTCCGCTAAAGAATAGCAAATTAATATTGTTCTATAGAAATTTTGATTTTTTTATACAACGACGGTGGCAAACAAGCTTACGGCCTGCCTGATGGTACGCAGACACCGTCGCCTATGGACGCTTGCTCCAGAAGAATCACAAGCGCGTTGCTGACCCTTTATTTACTTGAGGGTTCGTTGTGTTGACAGCTAGAGACATATGCAGGTCCCCCACTCACAACAGTCACAACACAAACCCTCTGGCCAGGGCTCGGAAACCGGTATTCTGTCCATACAAAAATACTGGTATTTTTTAAGTTCTTATCGTTCTTTCGTCTACTATTTCATGTTTAATCAGGCAATCTAACAATATGAAGTAACAACCCAATTAATACATTATTGAGTCCTACATAAAGAGCATAAACTAATTAAAAATATTTGGCTATTTCAGGATTTTGAGATTAACCGGTTCCGAGCCCTGCCTCTGGCAGCTTAACTCACCACCAGCAACACAAAACTACATACCTCACGAATAAGTAGTGGCGTAAAATTATGGCTGCGGTTTTCTGTAAGGTGGACTACTCCAAATGTGAGCGAGATGACGTTTCGCTGTGTCCTACCTCTACATATCATGGAATTCCCCAAAGTGACGCCTGATTCCAACAATTACTCTTAAATTGACACGTTAAAGGGCCCCCCGCCCGCTCCGCCGAACTCGATTCTCCATACAAACGTAGTTTCGTTCTCATTTTAAAAAGCCGTGCTGTAATAACATGAAACTTTGTATACACATACAAAGCCGGGGACAACGGGAGCCGCCATATATAGGTCGGAAATTAGTTTCTGTTGCTAGAAATTGTAATAGAAATAAAAATACAGCGAGTTTTTTTACTGTTTATCATAATTTCAAGCAACTAGTAGATATGCCGGATCCCATTGTGTATACAAAGTTTCATGTTATTCCAGCATGCCGTTTAAAAATGAGAGCGAAACAATATTTGTATAGAGAACTGGGCGTCCTGTGGACTCTTAATTCGGTCGTAGGTGTGGGGCCGGCGTTTCGATCAGCTGTCGGGGCCGGTAATAAGTTACACAATAAATTAGAGTTAAAGTGTTGGGGTCAATTGTCGCGGCGAGGGGTCGTGCGCTGTGCAGTGGCAATGCAGTCCGGTGTGCCCGTAATCTGCTTATTCGAATGAACTCATAAGGACACATGAGAAGTATAAATAAAAATAGGTATAGTGTGCAGGTCGCCTACGATCGAACAAGCCGGTCTTGCTTACAGCACTTTTCGTGAAGATAGTTTGATAGATCATGCCAGAATGAGCGTCAGGTTCGCTTGGTCTAAGAACGCCATAAAATACAATGCAAGCATAAGTAAAACTTGCCATCAGCCAGACCTGGCTGTAAAAGGATCCCGATGTGCGAAATGGAAATGAGACAATGGGTTAGTTGTGTTGTAGAGGAAATAAGTTTGGCATGCGGGCAGTATCTCCACCGCACTCCAGGGATGCTGCTGCCCGTCCCCTAGGTGACAACGTTGACTCGCGAGACTACCCTAATTAGATAACAGAGCACGTGCTATGCGGCAGAGCTTAGCGCACTCAATGGCAGCAACCTTCTAGGGCCTGAGCTCGCGTCGATGCGGGCATATGCCGAGATATCAGCGGTGGCATGCGCAAGTGAATCCCGCGGTGTCTCCCTAAGGCGATGATGGCAAGCCGCTGGTTTTTAGTGGGTAACCTGATGAACAGGAGTCCCACATCACCGTGCCTACCCCCATGAAGGCCGGTAAGCATTATCCAGCGAAAAAAAAAACTACTTCTGTGTTTGAGTATTATGAATTATTCTGTGTTACGTGGTCAAATTAATACAGTTCGAGTCCTTAGACAAGTAAATATGAACCGGCGAATCGAGAGCTTTACGATCGCCGTAAACCGAAGGTCAATGTTTATTTTGTTTTCAGGTCAGTGTTGATTGGACGCGCTTTTAAAATTCACTTTTTAACGAGCCTCGTAAACATTTGAGCCGGGAAGCGAAACCGTTAGTATCTGAAGCATACGCATATGAAGAGATCAAAGGCTCTTATCATTTTCGTTATCCCAGCATACAGTTGCATCCTGAAGGATGCCCAGGGTCACACTCACTAATTCCAATAGGGCCCACTCTCTTGACAAGGCTTTGTCAAGAGAGTAAAGGCCTTTAAAAAATATATACTCGTATATACAGTGTGATTTTGGGATCGTGATCCGAAATAATTGTACATGGTCAAAAATTCAAAGTAGACAACATCACAGTCGGTATGAAGGTTTATAACTCAAATAGTTTTCTTTTTTTTACAAAATTTAATGGGAAATAAGACTTTTTCATACAACTTGGTCACCCTACCCCACTGTCAACTCTCCATACCACCCGTCAAAGAGAGTAGGGTAACCATGTTTTTTTGTGATTTTGTATTTTTTTTTCATCAAAATAAATTAAAAATAAAATGCGTTTGTTTCGTGTCACTACAATTTTTTTGAAATGGCTAACAGATACCAAGTCTAAAAACTGGTTCTTGATCCACAACCCCGAAATCACCCTGTAGAGTTATCTAAAAAACATTAGCTGTCAAAGTCGTAAACAGTGTCGTCGTCCAATATTGGCTTATAAAAGTGCTATTGCATCCTACTTGCAGAATAAAGTTCATTTATTTCATCCTAAAGCGCTTACCATCACAACAGCATCAATGAACACATGCACGGGATGTTCGCTCAGATTGTTTCGATAACTCAGCACCATCTGTCGACACTACAAGCACAACATCTGTGCGCACGCGCAGTGCACGATTCCGACCCTTATCATTATCACTGTGTTCGTCTTACCGCTTCATGCTCGGGGATTTTCGACCTTAAAGCTATGTAATTATTGACAATTGGATTGTAATTAGAAGCAGATGTAGCGGAGATGTATCCAACGGCACGATCTACCTCTATCTAGGGTTTACAGTTAGGTAAACATTTTTAACAAAATGTCCGAGACTTGTTACAGACAGACATATTTTATTTTTATATAAATACTTGTATTTGCAATCATTGCCTTGTATCCTTTGTTCAACCACCACTACCACCATATCAACTGGTGGACTTCCACTGCTGGACATAGGCATCCCCCAATTTCAAGATGGGTAAATGCCATAATCGCCACGCTTGGCATGCGGGTTGGCGATCGAAGTATCTCCACCGCACTCCAGGGATGCTGCTGCTCGTCTTCCGGCAGTCTTGGTCGTAGTTTTAGGACATACCCGGGTCCTTTGTACAAGCAGACATTTATTTCAGGGCCTTATGTAAAAGTTAAAAGAAAATACTAAAAGTGTTCATCGAATACCGAAATAAATAAATAAATATTGAGGGACAATCTTACACAAATCGACCCAGTCCCAAACTAAGCAAAGCTTGTAATCATTATTAATTAATCATCCCTGAAAGTACTAACAAACGCTACATAAACCTTCATTTAATTTATCAAAAATTCTAACATTATGTTGCCCTGCCGCATACCTGACAAATTGAGCATACAATTTTTTTTAAAAATCCTTCCATATGTGAACCCTAAGCCGGGATGCACCGCTGACTGCACATTACGGAAATCTACGCCGTATAACTCCGATGTTTTATCGACGCATCGAGCACGTGCTACACCTGCTCCGGGATTCCGGGCCTTATTGCTATGCAGTTATCGACTATTGGTGTGTGATTGGAAGCAGATGCGTAGCGCGTGCCATCGGCGCGAGCGCCGGTGCGTTTAGTCGCATCTGCATCTGGTCGGCTGTCGGGTCTCCCCGGAGTTAGCTTTACGGGGAGTTTTTTTTTAACTCATGGGACGCAGAAAGGGCTAAATTGAAGAATTTAGTGGTTCTTTAACAATGTAATTTATTAATATGTGGTTAACGTAAGTGGTAAAACTCATATAAATCAGTAGATTACTATGCATGTGAACATTTGAATAGTGTATAGGTATTACCCATAATGATAGAAGTGCCAAGTAGATTTATTATTATGGCATCAAAGTAGTTCCTAATGTAATTCCAATGTAAATCCTAATGTCTTTTCCGCTCACGGGACAATGGTGTCCCGGACCTTTCGAAGGCGTGCGCGGAGCCGAAGTACCGAGGTACCGAAGTACCAACCGAGTACCACATAGCCAACACGTAGAGGCCCTTTTGACAATTTAATGAAATGCAAGGGGTACACCGAGCGGATGCTGTCCCTGCCCGTGTCATGGGACGCACACAGAGACAGCACCCGCCAAGGTGTACAGGGACTATTGCTGGTTGATGGAATCTAAATGAACCGGACTATTGGGTGAATATGTTGGACTAATGGCTGGGCTATTGAGTGAGACAACGGACGTCTGTCTAATAAAACTGTCTCACATTTTTATCTCAGGCAGACGGTGACTCGCCCTCTGCTAGATGGGCCCCTATAAATAGCGACATTAAAAAATGGCCTAAGGACAACACCGGTGCAGAGGGCTAGGGGTAGAGAGGTGGCACTGGACTTTAAACATATAGCCAACTCGCCACTTAGGTGACCACATCCCCCCCGAGCAACAGCTCTAGCGACTCCACTCTGGACAGCTGGTTAAGGCAAGCCAGAGGCGGGGGGCCTGTTCATACAACCAACCTACAGGACACCCCCAGGAGCACTCAGGTACATATGGTCGCTGCTCCCTAACAGCTCGCCACAAGCTGCCCTACGTTGACTGACTGCACTGGAAATCCAGTGGGCGATGGGGTCGTCACATCCCTACGCCGTGATTATTAGTATTATTACGATTACATAATGTGGGTTTTATTAAGTTGTCTCCTCTCGTGGAAATCATCTGGACCATATACAACGTAAATAGGTATTTTCAAAACTTGGACAACTACATGCCTACTACATGGACTACTTTATCAACTCATCACAAACAAAATTGGGTAGAGTAGGCCAAAGGGTAGATAGAATCAGAGGATCTCACGCCTCCGGATGGACAAAATGACTACGTCTCAGAACGCAATCAATTAATTCTACTTTGGGTGACGAAAGCCCGCGGCTTTTTGACACCAATCAGTTCTCAATTGGGCGCGGATTGAATCTAATAAATGTATTTTATTATGAATCAGATGTGTCAAAATGTCAACACGAATGACAGATTAAAGTTGTGCTTGGTTTATAATTAAATACATAGCAAGCATTTAAAGTACAACAATCACATTGGCGTCAGATGACTATCTCCAAACTCAACATTTTCAGGAACTAAAATGTACACACTTGTACTAGAGTGAGATAAATTATCATAAAGCTGTTGTAACCGTTACATGAATAATTAGATTAATTAGCTACAGAGCTTCGTTTTCACTTACTTTTGCCACTTACTGCAAGTAATATGCACAATCACTTAGACGTCTCGAGTTAAACTAACTATTTTATATGCATCATCGAATTCATTTTACATTTTTCACATCACGTGCTCGAAAACTTTCTTTGACTCAAATGAAGTGGAATATAATCCATGGCAGTTTTTAACAATAGACGATAAACTTTCTGTGACTGAGCCTTGTGCAACTTCTAACAACGCACCGTCATGAAATGATATCCATAGTTCACGGCTTGCATGCAGAAACCAAAGTGTAATTCGAATAGTTCTTTTTTTTATGACATAGGAGGCAAACGAGCAGACGAATCGCCTGATGGTAAGCGATTTACGAAAAGGTGAAAAAATACGACCTGTTGTGAGGAACCCACATGTTTGGATCGAACACTCAAATAGCATGTATATGTAAGTGAATGAAAATTGTATGTCGCCATTCGTTCACTCTCCCTCTCACTCAACAACCATCAAACTCGCTGTATGTGCTCCGTACAAATTACATCGTTTTATTAATAAAAGTGTTAAAATCATACAATAAACTATTTCATTTATGTTCCTCCCGAACACCACATACATCTGCGCAGATATCTATAGGTGTACCTACTTATATGATATCCTCAATTAGTACTTAGTCACCGAGCCAGCGTCGGGGCTTTATGCTGTCCGTGGGAGACGTATGCCCATGGAGCTAGGACGTATACTTTACATATATGCTGAAGACCAAAATATCAATTATTTACGTATTTTTTTTATTAATGCTGCATATTTAAGTGTCAATATAAATTAAAGTACTTAGTCGGCTCATAAGTTCTGTCATATACATAGTATCAAATAAAAACAAAAGTTTAAGTTTATTCCGTATAATTTGTACAGCGTTTGAAAGCTTATAAACTAGAGAATCTAAATGTATAACATTTATTCAAAATGACCGCCATAATTATCTACACAGGCTTGAAGTCTGCGTGGCCAGTCGTCAATGGATTCACGCACCACTTTCATGTCGATATTGGCCACTGCCGTAGCAAGGGATTTTTTCAGCGAGTCTAGATTTGCATGAGGTTTTGAGCACACCTTTTCCTCTAAATACTGCCATATTTTATAGTCTAACGGATTAAGATCTGGGCTAGAGGAGGGCCAATCTTCATGCCGTATAAAGTCGATTTTATTGGAGGCGAGCCAGGCTTGTGTAAACTTTGCCTTATGGGCTGGAGCAGAGTCCTGCTGGAAAACCCAATGCTGGTTTAGAAACATCGTATGGGATAGTGGTTTCACAATATTAGTCAACACCGTGTCTGGGTACACTTTGGCACTAGTTTTTACTCCTTTCTCACAAAAATGCATACTAGTGACGCCCGCATAAGAAACTCCCAGCCAAACCATCACAGATGAAGGGTGATGACCTCTTTGAATACGGAGAATGCTATTAGACGCTTCTTTACTATTGCGAGCGTACACTCTATCATTTTGTTTATTACAGTTTTCTTCTATGTCAAAAATTTTCTCGTCCGAAAACAGTATACAACGATGCTTATTTTTTGCGTACTTCTTCAATAAAGCTTTAGATCTTTTAAGCCTTAAAGCTTTAAGCCGACCATTGAGAAGATGGCCAGTTTTTCGTTTATAAGCACGAAGTCTCAGGTCTTGATTAAGCACTCTTGTCACCGTGTTTCTGCTCAAACCCATCTGGAGGGCCATAACTTTTTGTTTCCTAGCGGGATTTCTGGCAATGCGTGCCCTAATTGCTTGTACAACCGCTGGAGTCCTAGCTGTACGCGGCCGACCGCTTCTTTTCTTGTCATTTAAACTAGAGACCTCACTGTATCTTTCTATGGTACGATACACAAATCTTAGAGAGAATTTTAAATTTTCAAGTAGCTTAAAAATTTTAGTCGGCGAGTGTCCACAACGATATAGTGCAATTATTGCGGTACGGCTATCTTTAAGCGTCCACTCCATGTTAAAGAAAACAGAAAATTGCAAAATTATACTACTCAAATATTTAAAAAAGATTCGAAATTCAAATGCACAACGGTTTTTGTTTTAGGAGTTCCAAATTTAAATTTTCAAGGCCAGTGACAGAACTTATGAGCCGACTAAGTACTTAACACTTAAGTATCGAGTAATCCTGATTGATGATGACGGTAAATGTGTCTCTTGTTGCGTTGTTCATTTTCTCACCCAAATGCGGTGCAGTGCGTCTAACGCAAAAGTGAAGGCGTGTTCGAGAATTTAGACTTCAGTAGATTCGGTGCGCTAGCAACAGCAACCGATAAGGATAAATTGCATTAAATGTTATACCGGTTAACCAATACCAACCCGACACGGCATTTTACAATTTTTTAAACAGTTCTATTTAGCTGGCAACAGCTCAGAGATTTTGACTTTTAGCTATCCTTCTGAAAACGTCAGCCGTCTTTTTGGGACCAAGGGAGGATTTACTCTTTGTAGGTTTAGTTCATAATTTAGATTTATAATTTAGACCTTAGCTTAGTAATATTTAGTTTTATATTTCCTCACATCATTCTTGTAACAGAGGTTTAATAAATAATTTAGCAGAACTCTATTTTCTTGCCATAATTGTGAGAACACCTACCCCCATACGTACTCCCATCTTAAAGGCCGGCAACGCACTTACATCCCCTCTGGTGTTGCGAGTGTCCGTGGGCGGTGTTAATCGCTAACCATCAGGCGATTCGTCTGCTCGTTCCTCCTACGTCATAAAAAAAACCTCTCTGGTGAAGAATTTGTAAGCACTTCACGAAGCATGTACTTACAATTGTTTATTTTAGCCAATTTAGGTCGTTATCATCCAATTACATTTTTATTTAGGCTCGCGTGACGTGCTGCTTCAGTGGTATTAAAGGAGTAGCAGTAGGTACGAGTAAGGTACTTCATTTAAAGAAGCCGTGGGCTTAGTAATAATAATAAGATTATGGAAGTATATAAACTCCTAGAGCGACAAGAGCATGTACAGATCTTTCCATAGAAAAGTGCCAACTCCGACCTAGACGTTAACAACACTATGATTAGGTACCTGCTTATAAGCAGTTTAGATAAATATATATACTTATTATATCCACTCTGAAATACGGTGAGTTTCATCCTCCTTGCTAGCGACACACAGGAATTCATTTCTTTTAATATCACTAAGCCATAGTAGGTCTGCATTTTTGATGCCGAGAATCAGGTAAGGCAGAAGTGTCCCATTCCCATGGTTATTCCAGCCTTTCGTATTCCAATCTCTTCTAACGTTGCGTTGTCCAAACGTTGAGATGCGGTTTAACTGTTCCAAAATATTAAAATCGTGAGACCGACTTGCACAACGTCCCCGAAATACGTTATTCCCTCCCGACAAGTGTCAGTAATGCCGTGAGCTTGTTTTCACACGACGAAGCTAAGGAATGAAACCCCACATTTCCTTGGATTATTGATGTCGCGAGTTACCGAATGTGACACCAGGCACGCGACTTGACAGTTTCTATCGGACAAGGCCATGTTTAATATGTCAAATTCCTAGACCGTTGGGTTATTCACACTTTGTTGAATCTAAAAAGTACTGTAGTAAATAGTAAAATCATAGGCAGTTTAGACGCTTTGTTTTGTATAAAATAGTATGTAAAGTCACAAACACAATACAATACATATATTCTTTATGTTATGTATGACTATTGTGGTATTTTTGTTGTTGGCTTTTGTTTTAGTTCTTTTGTATTTTGTACTGTTGATGATCAAATAAAATTATGAAATAGACTCTAGTAAAAATAATTAAAATTACTAGAATCAGTAAGGAACATGATAAGAGTTTCTCTGTGGAAGTGGAATGAAACCTATAAACTTTAAAATAATATTTTTATTTTTTTACCGCACAACACATGGATAATTATTTTCCATTTTAACCGACTTCAAGATTTCAAAAGAGGAGGTTATCAATTTGGTTGTATGTTTTTTTTTTTAATGTTTGTTACTCCATAACTCCGTCATTTCTTACCCGATTTGGAAAATTCTTTTTTTTATTGTAATTATATATATCCAAGTTGGTCCCGTTTTTGTCAAAACGCAGTTCTGATGATGGGATCCATGAGGAATTGAGGGAACTCCTCAAATCTTAAAGGCAAACATGTAGTGATTTTTGTGTTTTTATCAACAAATCGAGCATTATTATACAAAAATGTGACATTTGATGTAGTGGAACTGCTGATGATGATCAGAACAGAACTCTTCAACGACGAAAAGTTCACGTTTGGCGATTTGTCCTTCTAGCTGTGTTTGTTAAACAAGTTCTATTTTCACGATTGATTTTTGTCATGCTCGAGTTCTGATGATGGGAGGGTTCGTGTGAAAGGCACACAAATAGTGATTTTAGTATTTTCATGAACTAATCAAGCATTTTCATTCATAAAAGTGACATTTGATGAAGTGGAACTGCTGATGATGATCAGAACGGAACTCTTCAACGACGCGTAGTTCACGTTTGGCGATTTGTTCTCTTCGTTTTGTTTGTCAAGCAAGCAAGGTTTTTCCATGATTCCATGAGGAATTGAGGGTACTTCTACCATTATGAACATATTTATAGCCATTTTTATTTTATTGTATGGGATCTAAGAGTGCACCATCTAAGTATAATAATCTTTCACCGGCTTCCCCCATTGAAGTCGGTTTTTTTTTCTTAAAAATTATGTACTCTATTAAGCTCTGCTACGTACGTAAGTTAGTACGGTAACTAGGTAACTATTACATAAACATGAGGTGTTCGACCATTACATACCAAGAACACCTAGTTCAGGGTAGTTTAGGAGCAATAATCATAATTAGAACCATATTAGAACTGCTCACCGGTCGGAATGGGCCATATATGTCGTCGCCAAAGGGAATGCGAACTAAACAGTTAACCATTTGTAAGCCTTATTATAACCGGATAAGGTATATAATTGATGAGTGATGTGTGTGTTTGTTTGTATAAATAGTGGGCTGGCGGTGAGCCAAGCAGATCGGCTCCTGTGGTCGAGTTTACGCCTTATCGGTCTTCAACTTTAGCGTCTATGGCTGGTTCGTATTCCGAAAAGATGATTACTGATTGTAACGAATCAAATTAAAGTCTATACTTAGAGCGCTCGTGGCCCAGCGGCACCCGCCTACCGCGTGCGGTATGCGAGGTTAAGCAATGTGGGCGCAGGTCAGTTCTTGGATGGGTGACCGCTTTGAGTGGTTACTAACTGAGCGCTCTCGTGCTTTGGAAGGCACGTTAAGCCGTTGATCCCGGCTGCTGTCTACGACATCAGTCGTTAAGCCAAGTTAGAGGCCTTCGGTTTGAGAACTTCTAACAGTCAAGTTGCCCACTCACTTGACAAAGGGGGGTCGAAGTTGCACCACGTCCGTAGGGAGTACCCACCGTTACCCTACACGTGACCCCTGGGTGGTGCTAAAAGTGCAACAAAAACTGGCAACCGTACTTGTCTTCTCGAAGATCTCACGGTTCGTAAATAAATGCCATACGATTAAATAAAGTCTATACTCCAATTACCAACCTATGACAAACATGTTTTTACAGAAATGTAAGTTGAGATAATAAAATGTGGTTAAATTCGTTCAGGAGGCGTATGATGGTAGCAATTTTATCACTTATTGTCGCGGATAAGACATTCGTCACGTTCTGACAAGTATGCGAGTGCAAGAGAGACGGGTGTCTTATCCACAATGATAAGTGATAAAATTGCAACCATCATACACCAGCAGATCAACGTAGCATATACACTACCGCCCATAAGTATATAGAAAAGTGTAGTGTGTTTGTATGAACCAGCAATTAGTAGTTATTTAAGTCACTGCAAAAAAAAGTACCATTTTAAAAGGGGGGTCTCTGGAACCGATTTAAGGCTCAATAAGTCAGCTCAATAAAAAATGAAAAATGCACGCAAAACTGTCAAGGGACTCTGACTTGGCAGTGTATTTCTTAAAGTCATTTTTGTATACAGATGTATGGATAAAGGTATGGGTACCTAAATACTTATGAGCGGTAGTGTAGATATAAATACTCGTACAACACATTGTACCGTTTTTTTTAATTATACTGAAATTCATGAAGGTGGCAAACGGCATACGACACTGTAAGCAAGGATGCTTATCATAATTCGTAACTCCCAAAACAATTTCAATTTGTGTTTCAAAGAGTTAATTTAATGCTAAACTAAATCACATTATTTGCGTTTTAAAGACCACAATCAACAAACAACAACAAAGATTCAAACTCCGTATTCCGCGGCTCACGTGCTCTATCACAGGCAGCAGCAGTCCGCATTGCAGCCTGAATCTAGGACACTCGATATACGCAGAATTCCAAAAGTTTAGCGAACAAGCCCGCACTCGTATAATAAAATTATGGTGTAATAAAACATATACAAAGAGGTCCTTTTCTTTGAGCTGAGATGATAGCCTGGCATGAGGCTGAGGCTGCTTTACCAGCAAACATGTAATATGAGCGAGGTTAAAATAGCTATTTACACCACACCTTGCCAATAAGCGCGTTTTTCCGCACGCTGCGCGTCCGGAAAAAACACTTTTTGGCCAAGTGGTGACGTAGAATTGTGTACAAAACACGGGTCGTAAAACAGAAAGCCCTCTCTCGCATATTTATGACCCTCGCCAGCAGCTCGGGCCTCAAACACCTGCGATATCGACCTTTCTTTGTTTTACAACCCGTGTTTTGTACACAATTTTACGTCACCACTAGGCCAAAAAGTGGGTTTTTCCAGACGCGGAGCGTGCGGAAAAACGCGCTTTTTGGCAAGGTGTGGTGTAATGGTACATTACGATTCAAGGGTTGTAAAACAAGGAAAGGCCGATATCGCAGATGTTTGAGTCCCGAGCCGCTGGCGAGGGTCATAAATATGCGAGGGCTTTCTGTTTTGACGACCCGTGTTTTGTACACAATTTTACGTCCCCACTTGGCCAAAAAGTGGGTTTTTCCGGACTCGGGGCTTGCGGAAAAACGCGCTTTTTGGCAACGTGTGGTGTAAAATAATTTAAAACTAGACGAGGAAACCGAATGTTTGTTTGGAAACCAAACATTCAGTTTCTTCTGCTGTAAAAAACTTTGCCGTCGTTTCAGCCAAAGCTAAAGGTATTGCGGAACGGGTGTAACGTAGATAAATAAATAAATAAATAAATATATTAGGCGACATCCTTTCCGCAAAACTAAATAATCCCATAGTAAGCTCAATAAGGCTTGTGTTATGGGTACTAGACGACGATATATTTAAAAGATATAGACTTAAATACACACTTAAATACATACACATAGAAAACATCCAAATCTCAGCAACAAATGTTTCTGCTCACCATAGAAACAAATGCCCTTACCAGGATTCGAATCCGGGCCTCTAGCTCCGGAAGATGCGATGTAGTTCGCAATATCAGTTCGCAGTTTTGTAAAATCTGTTTCTACTGCCTAAAGCTTGAATTAATGGTTCCAGGAATCTCTAACTCCGAAGAACAATCGGCCAGTCACACTACAAAATTACTTACGTTCAAATGAACCTCAAACAAAAACAATGCAAAAACTCGTCTATGAGCTGCGTGAGTCACGGAGTCAGGCGCAAAAACTCGACAACACAATCACAGGTGAGTGGCATCGGGACCGCAAAAACCGCTTATGTAATAAATAAATAATATTCATACAAATGTCATAGACAATGCTGTTAAATACTGCACCATGTTGTTGATGTTGATGAGCGTTCATCGCCCAGCGGCTCCCGCGTACCGCGTGCGGTATGCAAGGTCGGGCGGAGTCAGTTACTAACTGAGCACTCCCGGGCTTTGGAAGCCACGTGAAGCCGTTGATTCCGGATGCTGTCTATGATAGCAGTCCTTAAGCCAAGTTACAGGCCTTCGGGCGGCTTGAGAACTTCTAACAGTCAAGTTGCTAACTCACTTGACAAGCCTAATCCCAATAAGGTCTAGTTTCCCCCTTGGGTTGGAAGGTCAGATGGTAGTCGCTTCCGTAAAAACTAGTGCCTACGCCAATTCTTGGGATTAGGTAGCGGACCCCACACATCCTCAAGATGCAACTGTACTGGAAGGACGATGATGTTCTTGATGTTTGTGCGCTATATGTATGTCTGGTGATTGTTCAAGCCAGATGTCACAATCTCCAAGGCGCTATCAGAGTCAGACTTTCGCGGGAATCGAACATTTTAGCAGAATAATTTGTTGAATGAAACTAAAAAAACTGTTTTCTCCATGATAACTGTTGACACACGAAGTGACAAATGGAAATGAGGATTAAGATATCTTGAAACTTTAAATAATTTTAAGTGTGCAGTATATTATATACAATGGGTAGTTATAGACGGATAAAAACTGTAAGGAAAGTTAACAGTTTGTCAGAGGATAAATGCTGGTGACAGTAACAATTACCTCAGAATCTTATTTGCAACTACCTAGTGTATAACCGGAGAAATCTAACTGCCAGCACTTAACCTCGAAAACGGTGAAAACAAACCATCAAACGCAATTGCAAACTCGATCGCATATATCACTCTGCAACCAGTGCAACTGCATAAACATCGCACATACTTATACTTGCAGTTGCTTTTCCCCGGCATTCCTGTGCGGTCGATACTGCGACTACTGTTGACCAATAAAAACGACTACGTATTCCTAATTACCATTTAGTAGCAAAAAAAAAGCTTGTGGAGCAGGATGGTAAACGGTACCTGTACCTAATTGACCAGGCGAGCGAAGCGTTTCCGTTTCAGCTTTCGACAAAAAATCTTTCGTATGTCTCTCTGTATGTCTGTCCGGATGTTCTCCTCTACAGGTCGCATTTCTCAACCGATTCTCGTGAAATTTTGTGAGCAGGTTCGATAATAATATAGAACTTTTCTATCGTGTCAGTTTTTGGAAATTTTGAAATCAGAAAATATATTTTTGCGAGGTCTACAGCTCACAGGGCCACTATTATTACAAGGATTCAATATTTTATCAGAATTACCGTTGAAGTAGCTCGGACTGCTTCCTTTCTTCTCTCGGGCTTTTGTAAGTAAGATAATGTGTCACATACCTATCATCTACTGGCCTGAAACAAACTGACAGCTGTGTGCCATATTTAAAAAAAAAAATTAACTCTTCCCTGTCTTTTTATATTTGAAATAGCTATATTTGTTAAGACAAATCCAACTTATTTCAAACAAGTATAGAGATACCTATCGAGCTCACAATTTATGTACAGTGTTCTCACGTACTGCACTGATGCGGACAAGCGTGTTCCGCTTGGCAAGTAAAATCTAAAATAATAAAATACCCTTGCCTCTAAGACTGGCACCACTCACGACACTATTCCTTGACAGACTTTTTTGCGGACAAAAGTTGAATTATTTTAAGTTATTTTAATGTTTAATTTATTTTTTAGTGTTAATTACGAGTTCTATGTATATCCGGGACATATTGTTATTTTAATTCAATTATTCTACATATATTTAATAATTATGTTATGAATTCTAATGTCATTTAAAATTTAAATTTGTTTGCCTACCGGCGAAACATAGTGCCACTCTGTACCTTTACACCACCACTCTGTATATACCTGTTTACAAATAAAAAAATCTTTGTAGACCCAGCCGTACAAAAGGAATTGATATCGTTTAACGTAAAATAAGTTGCTGCCAAAAAAATCTTCTCGATAAAAGCTTTTATTGCAGACTACCTTTTACCACACTTATTAATTTCCCAATTACTCGTTGAGACGGTTCCAATGAACCCGAACACGACGGGTTTATCTTGTGTAGTTTAGGTGTTACTATAGTCACCTTGTCTCCATCATCAGGTCAGCTCGGTGGTGCCATAATATTAGGTTGTCATCAAACTTACTTATATAACAACGCCAAATTTTAGCTCAATCGGTTGAGCATAACTGCTCTAAAATTCAGTTTCAAGATTTAATTAACACAGACACTAACAGGCCAAGTTAAATAGAAGCTTGTAAAAAAATGGTTTGATAACAATAACTGTTGTTTCCACAACTCCACATCAGAAAATTATGATTCCTCAATATGGCCTTATCTACGCTAGGACAACGTCCTTGGAACTAAATATATTCTAAAAAGAACATATGCTTATTAAAAAAAAACAATCTTAAAGAAGGACCAAGTACTCTGGTTCTTAATCCTGACATTATGAATGCAGCGATCGCCGTTAGCCGATGACAATGATGCAAGACTCGTTAGATTCTTTCACGCGTGTTACGTCTTTTTCTGGATTCTGCGAACTGCAAGAAATCTCAGCCGTGTAATCGCTCATCATTATCGCTTTTTGCCGAGCTAACACACGCCCGTGTATCGAAACCGAGGTGATCGTGAACACGCAATTACATGTAATGTAATGATTAGGTATCTGTTCTCGGACAATACATACATGTATTGTCCGAGAACAGATACCTAATCATTAGCTGCATTGGTAGCGTCAGATAATTGTGGAAAGCAAAATGATATTTAAATATTTTGCGTAAAATTGCCGACGTAACGTAAATTGAAGGGGACTTTGATTGATCTAAGTGTCACTAAACCAGTATTTTTTAATTGCTTCATGTTTGATATTCCACTATGTAATGGTAATGACATTATGTGCTCTCTTATACTCGATGCTTTCTCGTTCCCAGAAGTTTACACGAAATTTCAGACATTTGGCCGTAAAACCAAAACGCAAGTGTTAGTACCACCCCTATCAAATAAGTATTTTTCTCTTACAATTACAACAAACGTACCGTACTTGGCCGGTTCTTAGCTCTTCAGAAATTTGGCTTTAGCTTTACAAATACGGAGGCTGAGTCACCTCTGCTGTCAATTATGAATACGTATCACCTTCTGCGATTAGGACTAAATCGAAGCAAAAACATACTAACGGCACCTCATGTGATATAATGTCGTCATTATCATTCCAATCGTTTGTGTATGACTCACCATATTACCAGTACCGTCACACACAACACGTGTATAAAGGAGTATCTCGATTATAGACGCGGACGGCGTTCACAATTTAGAATAATGTGTCAAAGACGGCACGATGCAATATTGTAAACACCTTTGAATGATAAAGTATCCTTTCAAGGACTGGGTGTCGAAACAGAAGTTGGGATTGGTTCCCTATAGTCCGGTGTCGCAACGTCGAGGGATCCCCGGGGAGCGCGTCATTCTGATAACGAGGCCTCCTATTTCACAATGCTACAAGGGTAAATGGATTACGTATCCATTAATTTTAGCCAGCTACCGTCATGTTTTGAATGTTCTGGAACAATATTCTGTCACTCCTAGCTCCATAACAGCTTAATATGTATTATTAAATTATTAAATAAACCTGGGCCTATTAAAATTGTATAATTTATCTTTTTCATTTTTTCATTGACATTCTGTATTTAATTCTGTATTCCTTTGTAATTTTAACTTAATTTTGTAATTTAGCTGTATCATTTTGTATTGACTTTCTGTATTTCTTTGTAATAATCTCAATCTCCACTGACTTTTGTAAATTATTTATTTTGTTATTTTGTTGTAGTATGAATTTGACATCTACATTTTTTTAAGTAATTACCAATTAGCATGTAAGGTATAACTGTTAGTGCTAATATTAATGGTAATAATAAATAAATAAATATTGGATAGTCTTGTGAGTAATCAAACTACCACTACTGTTAATGTTATCGTTCCATGCAGAATGGTGACAGTTTCAGGTGTAAAATATATTTTCCCTTACGTTTTGAAAGTACCACGTTATCATCAGTTCATAGATTCAGATCTTTCATGTGAACGTAATACTAGTTATTGGCTGTACTAGACATCCGTTTATGGATTTTTAACAGTAAACATAATCTTCACTCAGACTATAGACGGCATAAGCAAGAAAATAATCGAACGACTAGTTTAACCCAACGGTACGAGAAGATATTGTGAATGCTATTTACCCATAATGGCAAGCATAATCGCGCATCATCCCTAATCACCGCAATTTACGCTCGCGAGAGCGCCACTCGCTTGCCCACGAAGCCGGCTTTATCGGTGAGGTGAGGTGTTAACAAACAATACGATACGAAATCATAAAGAAAACTGCTTTGACCTCCTTTCATGACATCCCACAAATTCTGTTGGCAATTTGTTTTTGACCGGTAGCTAACGGCAGATACCATCGCCTATATTGACGCCTGCGACTCCAAAAGAATCACAAGCGGTTTGCCGACCCTTTATTAACTTGAGGTTTCGGTGTGCTGACAGCTAGGGACATGCACGTCCCTCACTCTCAACACAGCGCATCCTCGGGGGCTCTGGCGACCTTACTGACCACCAGGAACACAACACCACATACGTACTTAGGGGGCAAGTAGTGGTGTTATTATGGCTGCGGGTGCGGTCTTCTGTTAAGGTGGAGGCAATCTTTAGATCTCAACACAAATGGCAAATTTTCCGTCTAGTATCACAGGAAGTAATTACAATGACAAAAAGTAGACAGCGGACAAGAAAGCCCATTAGTAAAAATTCCATGAAGCATTAGCGTTGCAAGCAATAACGCCATTACGGCAGCCCATTGCCGGAGTTTCTCCCAGTTGCGGTTTAGCGGAATGTTATGCGACTTATGCGTCTAGGTTTCTACCTGCCCAAGTAATAAATCTAGTTAATTAACAAGCGATGCCAAAGATACACAGAGAAACTGATAGTCGAGAAAATATAATTTACAACTAGCGGCAATCGTGACCCTAGCCTGCGCGCCGAACAATGAACATGTTATCTCAGTTACTTAACAAATTAGTACAAAGAGTAATGGAACAAACTTTCTCCCTTGTGCAACACCTATCGATTTTCACTTTACATCACGCCGACACAATGTTTAATGCAATTTAAACTGACAAGCTACTTACGAGACACACGATTTAAAATAAGAGAATGCAGAATTTGTGTGTTTTATTATGAAAGGCAGTTTATGTTAGCGGCGTGCGCGGTCGAAAGCTTCGCTTCGTACGGAATAGAGAATCTAAGCTGCAGTGTAATGATGATAGATGCGAGGTAAAAAGCATATCACCTGTTCGTAACGGGCCCGGGTCAGCGTCGCGCGTCATTTGTCATTGCGACCAGCTCAGGACAGATTGAGCCGTCAATCAAATGGCTTTCTCCGTAGACATGACTTAGATAAATCGTCTATTCTGCTCAAAGGCTAAGTTTTAGCTACAACTACAACCTACACGCATTTTAATACTGTCGGGAGACCATTATCGGTACACGCCGAGACTGTAAGTGCTCATTCCGCTCGCGTCAACACTCATTAACACGTCAATTTGCATTATCCTACAATCAAGATGCCTGAGCTGGGCGTTCCATTAATTCCCAAGGCCATACGTAAATTAAGTAAGCTTATAAACCTTACTTCATTCTCGCTGAGTTTAATTTCACTTATGCTTATTTACTGTAAGTCTTGTGTTTAAAATTGTTTTCAAACCTTAACCGACAGTGGCTAGTCTAGCAGGATGAACACAATTCAAAATCAAAAATCAAAATCAAAATCAAAATCAAATATTTATTCTGCAAATAGGCCACAAGGGCACTTTTACAAGTCAAAGCGTGAATTTATACAATTAAAAAAAACTGACAATCTTACTTAATAATAATGATTTAAAAAATATACTGATTCACAATTAAATAAAAATAAATTTCCACCGGTTCCCTCGACCTTAATAGTGACATCATCGGTCTAGCACGCTGCCATATGGCCCATACGATTAGCACTTTGTCACAACACAACACATGATCCGAGCTATTGTTATTTAAATACATCCATCAAATAGATAGCTACTTTATATAGTTTCTTGTAGCTCGATATGTCGCTCTTATTTTGACGAGTGAGACAATAGCGTCGTTATTGAGACAATTTTAAAAGTAATGTTATTATTGCATGTCGAAGCAAATTCTTGGAAAATCCGATGAACCAATCTGCATCAAATTCGACAACACCTGTGACAACAAAGTGCAAATCGCCTACTAAGATCCGTGGAAAAGGTAACATTCCTCGAAGTGTTAAAAACGTTATTCTTTTATGTTTTCAAAAGGTGCTTTGGCCAAAACAATCAGAAGTTTCTAAAAAGATCAGCACTTGTAACGCCACATTATTTGACTTTTCCAGCTCTCGGTTCCGAAACATGGTTAAGTGTCCACTTAACCTATTCAAAGAAATTTCCGAGTTTTCCTCCAAGAAAATGTAAAATTACAAATTACCAACGAATTACGGGCATGATTGGCACCACGAGTGGCAATTACGGAATCGCCTGGTCCGCTTTCCCCGACCACCAGGGCTCGTGCAAATTGATGGAAAGCGCGAACACGCAAAGGACTATATTAAATACTATACTGCTCGCCAGCTGTAGACGATTTACAAGGTAGGTACTACTACTAGCCGACTGAGCTGAGTCGATAAAGGAAATTTAAAGGGTTTCTTCCAAGCGACATATTAATCCCTATAATATACAGCATAATAGATACAACTTCTTGCAATTTAAATTTTCGAGTTCTATTTTTTTTTTATGAATTTTTAAATGTGGTTTCTTTTTCTTCTCTGCTACTTCTTGCTCTATAAGAACTAAAGGCAACAAACAATAATTATTCGCAATAAACGCAACCTAATTATTCATCGTCCAATCCTAGACATGACACCGTGCAATCAGCTGCGAGCTTTATACGCGTCCATGTAACGTTAGGCCCGCGGTCCATCACGGGTCTCTATTCCAAGCTGAAATTAGCCTTCGATACGCAAAAAAATTGAAAGGTAGATGCCAACACGTGTAAGATGCAATCTGTATTCACTTAGAATCCAATGGTAGTAAGAAAACTAAGAACTTCAACAGGCATATTACCTTCCGGACAGGAAGTAGAATCACGGCCTTTCACTGCGCCTATTCGAAAGATAACATCTTTCATCTCGTTACTCCTATCAGCAGGCTGTTTTTGAAGTGCTAAGCGTTTTCGTGACATTTTGATAAAATCTTGCCGAGAAAGCCGAGTATGAATGATGACAGAACATTTCTCTTATCTTCTAATTATGAAGAAGCTACAAATTAGCAGGAGAAATAGCAACTCTTTTATCCATAGTCAAGTTTGAAGTAGTCTTCAAGCAATCAAAGTTTTACCAAGATACACAAACGAGAAGTATAGCTACAATCAGATGTGTGTGGATGCTATAGATAGACAAAAGCTGTACTGTAATTCTGTCTAAGCCTAACAATCAGATAGTTTATTATATTATGTTATGTCAGTGTAATGACCGTAATGATGTCTACAATCATTACCGCGGAATGAAACATGAAAAAAGAACATGTAATCAAGACAGCCGGATGTTGAAAAATATCGGCGCGGCTTATAAACTTTCTCGCCGGTTTAATAATAGGTGTATTGGATAAATGGCACCGCTGGATGGATTGCAACAAAAACAGTTCAACAGCAATTAGAACGGAGACTGCCAGCGATGAACTTTAAATGGGATCTTAAATAGCGACTTTGCTTTATTACACACTAAATCTGAGAAGACAATCCAGGTCTGTTTTAAATGGAAAACCGAGTCTCTTCTCTCCATTCGTTATATTTTTGAGAGGAAATGTAATAACTAGCAAAGGTAGTTAGTCTGAAAAGGTGAAAAGTCCTTTTTATGACATTACTCTCACAAACACACCAGGAGCAGAGCCAATGGTCCTATTTCAATTTCCGTACTGTATTTCGTACCAGTCCCATAGCTGCCCTAAGTGAACCCAAGTGAATAATTTCTTAATCATTAATACGAGTATTTAACCCGTCAAGCGCGCTAGTATCACACGTGTGTTACTAACGATTTTTGAATTTCGAACCTAGTTTTTTCATAGTTTTGTTGTTGAAATTACAATACATTTTTGATTGATATATCGTTCCACTCTACTTACGCATAATAAAGATTGTGCAAACAATTATCCCCATCCATGGAATCAGAAATATCAGCATAGTTTGCTCGACTATCATGTCAGTATAAGATAATAAGCATTCTCCATCCTATTTTCAGGACTCTTAACCACGTACCAGTCATCTTCACCAATCCAACCTCTTACTTCAACGCCACCTCGCATTCCTTACCTGAAAATAAAGAAAATGAAAATAAATAAACACAGCGCGAGATAAACAGTGAGTCAGAGTTATATCAGATAGGAGCCTGTTTACTTGAGTTATGCTAATGTAAACAAATGAGACCGGCAAGTGTCTGTCGCTACGTGTGGTTCTACGGCGGTATACGGAAAAATCCTTTTCCACAAGCCACGTGAAATTCAATCTTATGTCATCGTCATAGGGACTTTGACAGGAAAATACTTTTCTCACTTTGAATGTATATGATTGTACGCGTATGCGACACCATTTGTGGATAACTTCACACACGAAATCTACGAGATCGTTCTTTGCGTGCATTTATGTCGGTTCCTATTTTCGACTATTACAAAACTAATTTGGGAAAACACTGGCAATCTGAATCTTGTTTTTTTTTTGTCAATTTATTTTATGGCAATTTTAAAAATAAATGTTCTGCTGGTTTGTGTGTGGTGTGTGTTATTTTTATTTATTTTATTTCTAATTTTAGTTTCAAGAGAATCGGTTGAGAACTGCGACCTGTAGAGGAGAACAGCCGGAAATCCGGACATACGAGTACAGTCAAAAGCAAAAGTAAGTTAACACTTTTTCACCTTATCACAATGTAATAACATTCAAAAGTGATAACAGATCAACTGAAGGACTCCAAGTTCTATTCCATCGTGAAGGAGGCGATGAACAGAAGTCGATGGAAGCAAATAATGTACTCCAAGTGTAGGTCGCTTGGTGATGACCACGATCCTCGGCCATGAGGGACCGACCAGAGAGAGAGAGAGAGAGAGTACTAAAGCATTTTTGCCGAAGCTGAAACAGCGACCTTCATTTCAATCGGTCAATTAAATAGCTATTACATGTTATTTACTCAATCTATATTTCAGTTTGTCACCTACACAAATAGATGTATGTAGCATTATCTCCACTACTCAAAAGTTGTCTGGTAGATATAAGACCGCCTGTTGTTTACCTCTACTTTATGTTATGTATTTAGTTCTTTTTTGAGATGTGCAATAGTGTATTTGTATTGTATTGTATTCTCTTCATTGCGCCATCGAGAACTAGAACGGATGCAAACCAAGTTAGTATTTATAAGCTTACATTTATAACGGGTCGACAACCTCCAGAGCACTGAGTTAAGCGTTTGTTTTGCTTAAGCCCAGCACGCTTGAGGCAAGTTCTGGCCATATTTGCTGGCGCTTGTATTTACACAAGACTTCAGACTACAGCAAATTCCCTCACGAGTCTTAACCTCTCAAGGTGCAAGATAAACATTCAGAAAATCTTCGCGAGCCGCCGAATCGTTGCTCTGTTTATTGACACTAAAACTGACAGTATAAACCCTCTCCTTTTATAATGTAATATGAGGATACAAAAATTAGCAGAGGTTTATTATACCGAATGTCCATTTGTCGGACCATTATGTGTATTTCGAGTCAACAACAGCGAAGTTGAACGATTAAGTGATGATTCAGCATTGAGAGTTGGCAGAGCGGCACTATCTGCCATCGATGCAACCATGGCTGAAGGACCACAACAATACACGCGGCTACATTAAACTGCAGTCGATTCTGAATGGGCAGATTCGTTCCGGATCCCAAACGAGGCTAATAATGTAATTGTAAAGTTATGTCCTCTTGTTTTACATGTTATACAAATGTTCACAATGTTGACATTGTCAACGGACCTTGAACCGGTTTGGATAACCTTTGCTGCAGTGTTTGTCTCACTCGGCTTAGTCATTCGCGAATGTCAAAATGTTGTTAAAGTGGATAAGGAAATTTATCAACTACTTACGAGTATAATTGATATTCATATTGATGGCATCATTCAAGGAAAATGTTGTTTAGATAAGATTTTGCACGTTTACAAGATTAACCAAGACTTGTTCTTGTGAAAAGAATTTTGTAAAAACTTGTTTTCCTTCTGATAGTTTTCTTTTTTGATTATCATTGTTTCTGGGTGATTCTAATAACAAGGAACGTGGGAATAGCCCCGAACTGATGTGATGTCATTGTCAAGCGAATTGGCAGTGTTGGCTCACACCGGCGTTTGCGCACATCTGGATCAGATAGCGTTCATTCATGTTCCGCAGTCGCACATACGGCGACTGTCAACGTTATGAACATGGAAAATATTAATGAAGCCATGTATGGAAAACATGGATAAATAGCAAACGAATAATGATATTGAACATACAATTTGAGCCCCTTTTTATTAATTATGTAAAACAGAATTAGCTATTGATGTTGGTATAACTTTGCGGAAGCTAAAGTTAAGATCAAGAACACAATGCGCGTGTGAACACTGTAAACGTTAGTTATCATGGTAGTGGATGAATCTATTCATGCGAATGATATCATTGCTAGACCATATCATTTAGGTTTTACGTGGTTTGTACGTTGTCAAGACTAGTCTAGAAACCGTAAAGACAGTAAAAAAGGTGCAATGTAATCGTGAACAGAATTTGATAAATTGAGATATGTTGAGCTCTGACATGACATGTTGAAGACATCGTTTACAAGGCACGCGAATTTACAAATGGAAATTGATTAGATTCGCCTGTCTGACTAACGTGCTTGCTAGTGTATGCCGTTGTCCGACATAAACATTAAACGCGATCATGCCTTAGTTAATGTTTCAATCCGAACTTTCTTTCTATACCGACATCCCTCAATCGCATTGAGTACCTCACGAGCAAACACGATTATACAAATTGGAATAATGGTCGTAATGGAAGTGCAGGTTACGCAATGTTGCAAGACTGTTGCTTGTGTAGAGTTCTTCAATCGATATCTACTCGTATGCGATGATGATTGATCACGGTTGTCGAAGATTAATGGCTTCGTTGAGGTTGTTGTGAACACGCTACGGATTCCTCTAAACGTGAAATATGAGCGACGTGAATTTTTAAGATTTGTAAAACGATATGAAGATGTTTTTTGTACCAAGCCTGATCAAAACAGAATTCGTGCCTAATTATTCTGCCTCATCACGCATAAGGCCCATACATTTAAAAATTTGCATGCAATTTTCATTATATGGCAGCGTTTAATTCATCTTACCGCGGTAGCCCGCAGCCTCGCAATGTAATGAAAATTAAGTAAGTTTTAGCAAATCTAAATCGGGCTTTAGGATGATTTCATGAATTGCTGAATTTAGTTACGTCTGTTTATGTAGTCCTAACTTGAAACAACTCCTTACTGAAGTTGGTAGACAATAAACATACCGTTGTCACAAATTATCCTGTTGGAATAAAGGGCAGTTCATGTTGTTCCTTCTCCTCTTTTAAAGATCATAGCATCTATCGTAAGTAACAGTGATAAATTTATAAAAACCGAGAAACCAAAAATGTCTCGTTTCTCCTGGACCGTATGTAATATGTATAATATTTCAGTCTTTTAACTATCAGCCATGGGAATCCGTGTATAACGAACCAACAAATTACTCTACGTAATTTAAAACTTCAACAGCTAAATTGTAACCAATGAACCTTTCAAGTGTTTCTCGCAAATTAAACGTACAAGCATGTCCTCTCTCTGAGACTTGACTTTGACATGTATTTTTGGTTTTGAATGCCTCAGGTTTTACTGAGGATACTGGGCAGTTGGAAATGACGTTTGTTGTGGTCAGGGCCTCGCCTGTTGATCAACACGGTGATGTCACCACGCCGTCCGCTGCACTTTGTTGGCAGTGGCGCCCACATTGACATTCGCGAGGCAAACGATGATGTTGTCTTTAAATATAGCTATTGCCGTGCAAAAGTATACGAGTATTGACTTTATTATAAGACAACGGGTCAGAATTAAAAATAGTTTTTTGATATTTTTTCTTATTTTAAAATGTGTGTTTGTACGAGTGTATTGTCCTTGCTTCAGGAAGCAGCAGAAGAAAATGATTTGCAATGACATATTTCCTTCTTGAAAGTGACACCTGTGAAGGAGAAAATGAGGAGCAGTAGGTTAGCATGGTATGGGCATGTAATGAGGAGAGATGAATGTCATATTGATAAAGGAATGTTAGGGTTGAATGTCAGAGGACGAAGAGCGATTGGAAGGCCCAAAAAGCGATGGATGGATTATATGAGAGAGGATATGAGAAAGAAAGGAGTAAGCGCTGAAGTGACGTAAAATAGAGTGTAATAAGTGGGATAAGGACAGGGAGATGATGATATTTCCTTATTGGCTCGCCTTTGCTATGGTCAGTGCTTTGACTGAAGCTTGTCAGGAAACATTTTATGCTACTTCTCTATTTATTATAATTTGCGTACTTTCTTTACAAATGTGTAATGTTTCAACACTGTCGGCCTGTACGGCACTGTCTTGGGCAGTCGTGTTCGCCAAAGGGCGAGGGTCATCGGGTCAGACGCAGCGGTTGCGACACAATCCCCCTCCCCCACCTTAACTGACCATTCACAACCTTATCACAAACAGATAAGGTTCACGGTCATTAATGTGCGCGCACGCTGTTAACAATTGCGCTTTGCCGGCACATCACTTAAAGTGTTACAACGTCATAAACTTTGTAGTATATCTTTACACGCTATTAATAGAAGCTTACATGTTGTTAAGATTGTATTTTCATATGGCACAGTTGTGTAATGTATAATTACGATTATTACGAACCGCCCATACAATGTTTCATTGTTCTTGAATTAATTGGCCGTCGAATATAAGTTGCTTTTGTTCCTGTATTAACAGGAAGAAATACCTATTCAATTACTCACATCACAGGAACTTTACATTGAAATATCCTGACGCAACATATTTTCATCATAAAACTATTCTTTTGAAAAGTGACTAAACCAAATATGTTTTGATACTTTTGAGTTTGTAAATTAAGACTTGAAAGAACGTTTCAAAATTACTTGCTTATGAGGTGAAATAAATAAGACATCGCTTGCACGGCTCAGCACTTAGATAAAACTCAGTAACTAGCAAGCTTCTAAATCAGATTTCCCTACAGCTAATGGTTCAACGACCGGAGCTTTCGCCCTTAGCCTAGTTCCGCTCGCGCCGGCTGGGCTCGGAAATTGAACCGGAAACAACAGCACTGCACGACAGACTTGGACCTGATCCAGACTAACAAAGTACCTAGTTTGCACGCTATGCAGTGCTCAAGGCTTATGGCGAGGCTTTTTAACACCATAACACTATATAGAAGGATTCATTCAGTCGATTCTTTGCCGTATATTTAGAATTCACTCAGGGGCATTGATCCCTTTTTAAAATTACTCTATTTAAAATCAAGAACCATCCTACATCCAATGTTATTAAACGAGCAACAATACGAAATATTTTTTGTAAATGGGTCCATGACATTTACAATATCAAGACCATCTAACTAAGACTATGTTAAACGAATTTCCCCGGAAAATTGTTTCATTAGCTTTTACCCACGAACAAAGCTCTGATTCTCAGACGGTAGTATACTATAAAGTCTATAAACACGACGTCAACAGGCAGTCAAAGTCAACGGGTTTAAAACACCAAAAAATACAAGGAAACGCTAAGGGTAAAGAGTCATGCAGTTTTAACTGGGCATAATGAAGTTTATCATACGAGTAGAACACGCATAAATAAATCGGTGCACCTGGGAAATGGCCAAAAAGACGTCGCCAAATAGTCCACGAAAAGCGGAAATACCATTGAGTTTGCCAGCACTCATCCAATGAAATCTAGTAACAATTTGCTCGGAGTGACTTGCACAAGGAAACGTTTGCTCGTTGGAAAATGCAATGATGAAATTGAAACAGTAATAACTAATAACAAATGTTGTTAGTAGTTGTACAGTCGCATCTATAAATATGTATAAATTAAGGAACTTAGGTACATATTTCTTAAAGCAGACCGTACAAGATGAACCGAAGTTGAGTGTGATGAACCTCACTGTAAATATTGCACGTTAATAGCAAAACACGCAGTACAATGACTCGAAGATTTGTTAATTTGTTTCGGAAGGAGCGGAGGAGGAGACATCAATCAAATGTGTCACGGTTGATAGTATATACGAGATAAATCAACTGAGAAATGAGTAATAGTTTACTTACTATAATCTAAGTAGTTGCAAGATTGCAAATATTTTACTTCGTCATTCATAAAATTCTGTCTGTAAACACTGCTACTAAACAGTGTGCCACTCATGTCGTTCTAAGGTAGTCTTATCAAACATTACGTCGGGATTATGTACAAATAGTTAAGAAAAACAAAACTATTCGCATGTTGACATAAATAATGTTGATCCGCGATAATCAAGAGCACACTACAACTGTAATCATATTATGCATTCGTACACGGATGATGTCATCGCTGATAGCGGTCCACTAATAATGCCAAGGGCGGCGCGTCAGCCGGTCATACACGACACAGTATATATAATATATACGGGGCGACCATAACAAAACGGCTCAACAGACATCGACAGTGCCGAAGTTCAGAGAATGTGAACAACATATAGGCTAGCGTTGACCGCCATCTCACCTGGTGGTACGCGACATTGCGATCTAGGTGTCTTTCGCCAAACGTAAGGGCATTTTAATCAAATTTGTATATAGGGAATATTAGGGAGTAAATAAACAAACAGTCTCCTTAGATACTATCAATTGCTATTTAATAATGGTCTTGACCTGTAAAATATGTAATTTTATGAATAAAGTTTCCCATTTTATTTTATTTTTTGACTCCGTCGTGGTTTATCGGGTAGCATGACCATAATGGATGATTTTCCCCGAACGGTTGGAGTCGGCGCGCACTAGAGTCAAATGAATTCGAACCCTCCAAACAGAAGTTAGAGTTCATATTTGAATGGGTTGCGGCAGGGTCGGACATTGCTTTTAAAATCTGCAACTACAAAGCAAGTACTTCCTTATGACGATCCTTTAGAGGCATCTGACATCACTCAAGGCTTAACTGACATAGTTATCTCACGGCTTTACTTTACATGAAGAACAGAAACATTACGTCATGCAAGTCCAAATGTTTACCCAAAACATTACCCAAGCGGAAACAAAACTGCCTTACAGATAATTGGGTAGTAATAGTAATACCCAAATAATTCGACAACGAGCCAGCAATTGAGTGGAATTAGAGTAATTCAGGAGACTACTACGGAACTATAATGACTCGGAATGGCAACATCATGGAACGGAGAAGATAATTGCTTTTGCGTCCGGCGATTTCGCATTTGGAAGGGAATGTAGACGTAATTCTTTGGAAATAAATAGTGGGTAAAACAAACAAGCGTGTAGGTGTACTTAAAATTTACGAGTATTAGCAACATAAACAACACAAAATATGGATACTTTAATGCGGAGACTGGGCGCAATAACCTATCACTATCTGTGATGTTTATCAAAAACCAATAGCTCTTAATGAGATGAACGACGTACCTAAATCTAGAAATTGTATTGGTGTAGCGGCCTTTTTTCCAAACTAGGTGTAGTAGTCGGCGGTTAAGAAGTCAATCCTGACACCTGACATTTCCATACATTTTATAGGTCGTTCAGTCCATGCTGAGTAGGTACTCTTCTTATTTTGTCCATAGTTCTTCTTTTAGCTTTCGTGAATTATACGATCTACAATCTACATACAAATGCATAGAAGATTGACATCTAGGTAAAATTCTTACTTTATCTACTTAGAAATACTTAGATATTTATTTTAAAATGCTTTCATTTCAACTCAACTGAAGTTTTCGTGGAACAAGAGCATCGATCAGATAACTGTCACGGCGGCCACAAAGCGCCACGTTCGCTATTGACGGCCAAATTGGACCAGCACCAATCTTTGTCGAAGAAAAAACGAAGGCGACAACCCCACAGATGTGGAGTAACCGGGGTCGTCGAACTCTACCATAACGACAACGTAGACTCTGTACTGTCGTGATAAGGGCTAAATTAGAAGTAGAATTTAGGTACAATGTTGCAAACTAGCACGCAAGCCACAGGATATAGTGGCGACTATAAAAATTATGGTTATGCATACGGAAGACGTAAAAAGTTTAGACAGGCAACTATATGTATTGCATTGTTTAGGTAACAATGCAATACATATGTATAGTTGCGATTTGATTGATCAAGGTGATGTCTAGATAAACCAAAATATACATAGCCAGCAAGAGTTAGGTTAGGATTAATGTCAGCTGTCGCCCATGATAAAACAGCTATCTGCAGAAATTACCGAGATTAAAGAAATATCACACGGAGCCCGTATTGATTATTGCCCATGGTTATGCACAGTCACGTCAACCCATACTTACACAGCCTTGACATCATGATCAGATCAGGGTGAGCATCGTTTTAGCTATTTCATATAATATATGAACGACAACAACAGCAGTGTAATACAGCTGTAATTTCCCACCACTCAAATCCAAGCTTCTGTGTTACTTGATAATTTATTTATTTATTTAATTCCATAAATTTACACATTACATACGAGCTACACGTGTTAACAGGAGAATAATAATATTTCACAAGCGTTTAGTAACAATATAAAATGTAAATAACAACATCACAGACATCAGGTAGGACAGGTAGGTGCAAGTAAGTACTTGTACTTGATAATGTCCGGTTAAGAGACTCAAACCACCACCACCACCATATCAGCCCTAGGACGTCCACTGCTGGACATAGGCCTCCCCCAATTTCATGGGGGGTAAATGCCATAATCGCCACGCTTGGCATGCGGGTTGGCGATCGCAGTATCTCCACCGTACTCTAGGAATGCTGCTGCCCATTCCCCGGTGGTCTTGGTCGTAGTTTAAGGACATACCCGGGTCCTCAGAGAGTCAAACGTAACCACATTATTTAAGTGAAAGAGGCACTCGCCCCTGAATCTACGATCGCCATTTCCCGTCCAACAAATCTGATCAGTCTGGAGACTAATAGCAGATACTATTGGAAAATAAAATGCATCAATCATATTACTGTCAATTTTATTATATAACCGAGTTGCACCTTAATCGGAACACCGTCAACACGTGAAGTAGAGTCGTCAGGCAGGATGTGTCGCGTTTCCGCAACGGGATGCGAGTGCACTATTAACTACACGCCGCAACCAACTTGGCCCCTCATCGTCACACCAAGCCCAGCATTTTGAACTCTATCCAAATAGGCCCACAATCGTTTTTAACTTGGTTCACGCCTGCCGCGTGCATCTGATTACACGCCCAAATGAATTGCGGTGTTGGTTATTACGAGTAACAATTAGATATCCATGACCGCGTGTAGGATAGGGTTTTAATGTCACGGTAAAGACGCGGCAGTGACTTAATGGAGGTCTAATACAAACACAAGGCACGGAGCGTTGTTACTGATCGTAGAGATAGCAATTCAATTTACTAGCCAGCACTGTTGAAGGTAAATTTCATAGTGACCTTCTTCAAGGACAGCCTGGCTAGTGCTAGTAACTAGTAGACGAATACTGTATGTCCAACATAAATGAGATCATGTTATGTTAGTGGAACAGAGCTATAACAGACGCTAGTCCAATCGTGAATCGTGTGATAAAAACATAAAGACCGATAATAAAACAAGTGCAACAGGTACTATAGGTAGCAGATAACGATTGTATTACAGAGAACGTTTGCAGTCCACAGGGACTGGCTAAGGGACACAGGGGATACACTGTAGACTGATACTAAGAGACTTTACATAATACTTATACAAACTGTATTCGCAATTGCAAGTGCAAGCCCTTTAAAGACTAACAAACGTCATGGACCCTAATAACTAAATAACAGGTAACTGTCATAAAGAAAATAAATACTTGGCTATTGTACAGAGAACACAAAATTTTACGATCGTAAACATCACATTAAGTCCAGTCACGCAGTCTTAACACTCGGATAAGAATGCAGTGGGCACTCGGGCCATCTCATGAATTTTAGACTACGTCGTAAAATATTTTCAGGGCTGTTATTCAGAACGTTTCATTTCAGCTCAGACCTCAACCCAGTCCACATTAAGTGAGACCTACGAATACGCAGTGTTATTAAGAATTTTGGCGTCAAGACAAGACATATAGGAGAGGAGCGGTGAGGTGAAGTGAAAGAAATTGTAAACACTCTTAGCATAGTAGGCCCGAACACGCCCCAACCGTGTCCGCACAAATCATTCATTGGTGTTATAATTAACAGCAGATGTGGGGCGATAGCCGGCCGCTGGAAAATTAACTGATCTAACAACAATAATTGCACGTAATGAACAACCTGCGCCGTGTTGGTGAATGAACGCAAGCATGGGTTTTCTCTTCCGTGGTTGGGCAATGAGAAATATGAACAACGACCTTCAATTCTATTCTAATGTTAAACAGAAACCTCGGCAAATTAAGCAAAACCTAATTGCAAACTCGTGAATCCACAATCTGTTTACACAAGAACAGAAATTGAATCGAAGCTAAACATTTGTCTACATGGAATAATTTAATGTAATCCAATAATAGCTTTGAATAATGAATGAAATCCAAATCCAATGTTCGAATTAAAGGCAGGAACATCTGTAATGTTACATAAGACGGGAACGGTCCGTAATAAGCAATAAAGGCAGTCGTGAGTCAGCCCGGCGCGCCGGTAATGGTACACGCTGACCCACAATCGCACCCGCTAACGATTATAAACGATGTATAGGTTCATTGTTCGGGAATATCGATTCATTCCATACAAAACCTGATTTTAACTTGTTTGTCGATGTGAATACACAATAGTCGGTAAAGCATATAAATCATCAAGTATAAATAGGTCGCAAACTATAAACGTCATGACATCATAATCTAAAGGTGAGAATTTAATCCAAAGGGTAATTTGAAAAGATGTATTAGTTGAACGGATCCCAGTTCAAAGAACCGAATGGCGGTCGAGCGTCACGAACAAAGAGGAGTCGTCAATAAAGCTGTTGATCTCTGGACACAAAGCCGAGTATTGCCTAACCGGAGCAACACGCGGCTTCGACACATACCGGCCACAACAACAACAAGTCAAGAAGTTACGACTACAATTCAGTCTAGACTGTGTGTAGTATTTGAAATTGCGGTTGCATTGCTTTCATATTCTAGTCATATTTATTATAGCATCTTGGAATTGCATGAATTGCAGCATGCAACAAAACAGGAATTACGTTTTACGAGTATTGTTCAACAGAACTGGAACTTCATAGAACTACAGCAATTCTAATTCTCTTCGCAGTAAGTTCCATAGAAACCATGTGTGTATTCATGGAGGCAAATGGCCAATATCCAGCGGTGACAGTAGTTACATAACTCGACCAATTGACCCGGATGACGCGCCGCACCGCCGAGCGCCGTAAATTACAGAACATTCTCGTACTTGTTGCTTAGATGCCGACAAATTGCCCTCACAAATTAGATGAATTTACAACTTGGATCAATGGGAATGTATTCTTTGAAGTTATAAGTAGTAGCCTTTCCTGCTATTATCGCGTCTGGAAGTAGGGAAAGATAATGCAATCCTTGCAAGTTAGTAAAAAGCAATTTCGTCGAGATAAATAAGTTGAGATATCGTATCTGAAGCTTCATTTTAGTTCCCGCTGATAGTACCGGCTCAGCGTTAATACTTTTGATTGCATCAGCTTTGAAAAGATCGTTAAAGGCTCTGGCGACATTTTACATTACAATAGTCTCTCAATCGTGTGTGCCGTTAAAAAACTAACAACGCCCGTTCTCGGAAAACACCGGAAATAATGGAGGTCAGCAATCAAAAGCAATCGGAATGGGCTGGGACATTCATTAGGAGCCACGGCGCGGAACAATCGCTTATTTGTAAAGGAAGTTATAATCGCTTCGATCGAGACTGATCTGTCCGGCGACATCAAAGGAGAGTCGGGTCAGTAACTGTCTAACAAAGCAATACAATTGTCTATTGAGACACGTTGCAGGGGCAGATACATCAGAAATAACGAAATTTCTGTCTCCTATCGCAGTTAATGCATCTATGTTATCTGATGGAATACATTTAGACTCTAAATGTATTAATTCTGAATTTTAGAGCTTTGATTGTTTTATCTAAAATCAATTTCTCTAAAGCAGTAGCGGTGCTTGCGGATTGCGATCGCGATCTGATATCCTGAGGCTGAGGCCTCATTAGACGGTCTAAGCGGCTCACGCCTCGTAGTTGTAACATGACACCAGAAACCTGAGCTTCTCGCTTCCGGCATCAGAACTAATTAGAGTTGCTTTCGAGATCAAATCAGCTGAGACGAGCCGACGACCAGACAAACGTCAAATTGATTGAACTTTCGCTGAATCGAATTTTAAGAAAGAGGGCTGATGATAGTTTTTTGCAATCTGTCTAACTATAATATCAATAATATGTCTCTCCATCCCGGACCCGGGTATGTCCTAAAACTACGACCAAGACCACCGGGGGATGGGCAGCAGCATCCCTGGAGTGCGGTGGAGATACTGCGATCGCCAACCCGCATGCCAAGCGTGGCGATTATGGCATATACCCTCCGTGAATTTGGGGGAGGCCCATGGCCAGCAGTGGCCGTCTTTTGGCTGATATGGTGGGGTCTCTCCATCAGGCGGACCGTACGCTTGTTTGCCACCGACGTGGTATAAATAAACTCATGAAAGTCATGTGACAAGAAAGGTATTAGGCATGAATGTGGAGGGATGTAAGAGTAGGGTAGGCCAAGGAAAAGGTGGATGGATTGCGTGAGAGACGATATGAAGAGGAAGGATGTGAGTGACGAGATGACGGGCGATAGAGAGATATGGAAGAAAAAACATGTGCGCCTACCCCAAGTAAATCGGAAAATGGCACGTGAATGATTTATTAAAAAAAAACTAGCACCTTCAGCTGTTTGTAGATTTAACTTACGTAGAAATTGCAGTTGCAGAAAGTGTTAAATATTGTGAGAACGATGATAAAGAATCTAAATTATTAGATGCTAATGTCAATTCAGCAGTTAAAACAACAAAGGAAATATAAGCTTAATTTTTATGAGAAATAAAAATTATGAGTGGACGGCATCTGAGCAGGAAGTCATTAGCTAAAAAACGCTAGAAATAAAATGCTGTTAATAGTGTTGTTAATACTGAATGCCGTCAAGTGTGATTTAGAAACACGCGCACGCGGCATTAATAGCCAGTGTCAGCTAATTAAGCGTTGATGAGATGACGAACTAAATCACGCGCCTAATGCATCCGACAAGAGCTGAGTCAAGCGTGCCTGCACCAAGCGAAGTTGGTTCCGTTATCACAAAAGGAAAGTCTTACCCCCTTATTCATAAACGCCCATCAAGCCTCTATTAGTTAACAAGCCGCTAAAGTTGGTTTGTCCTTATCTGTCACTTTGACATTTATGTTGGTGAGAAAGGGACAAAACAACTTCTAGTTAACAGAGGTTTGTTAAGTTTTATGAATAAGGGGGTTAGTCTACAGTCCCGCGTGACCTAAAGAGGCACGATTAGGATCAGGTGCATGTAATATGCCTAATTTGAAGAATAAACTACTTTTACTTTTTACTTTTTTTTATAGGTGTCCGGCCACTTTAGCTCTAATTTTCATTATAGCATGATTAAACATAAAGTAACCGACAGGAAGACGTGAAAGGTTTTCCAGTTCAGTAAACATTTGTAACTTGAACCTGTAGAGAGAATCCTTAGAAACAGGAAAAAAAAAGTATCCTTCTGATTCTAATCAACACTTCCTTCAAATATTACTTACAGATATGAGCCTCGGGTATTTAAAGTTTCATTCAGGTAACATTTCTGAAATCCTACACAATGTTATGTGTTATACATATCTGCGTGATCTGTTTAACATATTTTGTCTCCGAATAGCCAAAATTCCTCTTAGATTGGAATATTGATGTATAAGTATTCCATATTATTTATATTGTTCATTGGATTTTCAACAACGTAGACGATCCCTACAAATCCTAACATTAGCACCGTCTCCGGCGGCGCTGCGTTGACAGCTCCGCGTCAGATCCGAGCAACGCTCCAGAATTAAACGCTCTCGCGCACGCGCAGTCTTGATGTTTTTATGGAAGAATGATCGCGATCAAACGAGATATAATATAACTCCTGAACGGAATGCCTTGTATTATTGGCGACATTTCAAAACGTGTACTGGTAAGTTTTTTCATGTGGGAGTTGAATGAACTGACAACATGTAAAAGTAGGTGATTTCGAAGATCACTCTACACTTCTACAGATTTGTACAGCGTACTTTGATACTCACTTTTGATATACCAACCAAAGTGACAGATATAGCCCTCCGAATCGCTAAACTTAAGTGGCAGTGGGCGAGGCACATAGCACGTAGAACCGATGGCCGTTGGGGCGGAAAGGTTCTCGAGTGGCGACCACGTACTCCGGTACGTGGTCGCCACTCGAGAGGTAGGCTTAGCGTGGGCAGGCCCCTCACACGGTGGACTTATAACCTGGTGAAGGTCGCGGGTGTCCGCTGGATGCGGGTGGCGCAGGACCGGTCATTGTGGAAGTCTTTGGGGGAGGCCTATGTCCAGCAGGCTTTGATATCTCATTCGCTAAAATTCAAAGAATGAAGCGTTTGTTACAAAGATCCTGAAATCGGGCTCTGGTTGTTGCGCAGCTTGCACATAGGCCGGGATATATAAATAACATTACATTAAATCATAAAATGATTAATAATCAAAGTACAAAACTAACACGGATAAAATAATTAATCAGAAACGCGTTTGAAACAAAACCTCAATTCTGGTCGTCGCACACTGCCTAATTGAATAAGTAATCATAATACAATTTGGTGAACTAAAGGATTAATTCCATAACATCTGTGACGATGTAGGTCATTAAGCATAGTGCGAGAGGTACCGAAGCGAATACCAGTTGAAATATTTACTTGATATACATGCTATAGAGAGACATATAGACATATGGTCGCCGACCTCCTGGACGGAGATGGCACGTGAAGAAGAAGAAGAATACATGCTATTTACAGCTGAGCGCCTACTCCGAACTTCGAAAATCGAACTTCGTGTCGTTGCGTCCCTTTCACTCTCGTGTTATACATTATATGACGGAAAGGGACGGCATGATATGAAGTTCGATTTTCGAAGTTCGGAGTAGGCCCTCTGAAGCCAAAACATCATAGATGGACGAGAGACATAATCCTGTTCTGGATTAGTTTTATTGTTATTGACGCTTAGAGATCTTATACATCTCTAACAATATTAAATTTACTTATTTTAGTTTTGGCGCTTAGAGACCATTTACATCTCTAAGCACTTTGAAATAATTGTTATTGATCGTATTTGGACGCTCAGAGATCATATACATCTCTGAGATATTAAATTAATTTTATATGCTTTTTGTTTATTCGGACGCAGATCGTATTCAATACGTCCTTAATATTTGTATTTCCGTTGAATTGTTAATCAGTATATTTTTTAATAATAATTATTAAGTAAGATTGTGAGTTTTTTTTTAATTGTATAAATTCACGCTTTGACATGTCAAAGTGCCCTTGTGGCCTATTTGCAGATTAAATATATGATTTTGATTTTTAGATCCATGTGGCTCCACTTTAAACTTACAACTTGTAAAAATGACACTGAAAATCTGCTCTGAATACTTATTTTAGAAATACAGACAAAAATGTATGTAATTATGAATTTAAAGAAAACTTCAAAGCAAAGGCGAAACTACTAGACACCTCAAATTTTTTATCCGATTCTGATCAACATGAAACGACGGACGCAGATAACTGATAACCCCGAGATTTCCCCATCGCGTGGCATTGACAGTTCGAGCACTAGAGATAGCGATAACATTCCACAAGAACACATTCACGAGAAAAAACACAGACAGAATTAGACAAAAACAAAACAAGTGTTCGCGCGTAAAAACAGAGTTCCCACGGACAGTGGATATACTGCGTGTGCGGTGTTTTGACACTTTTGACAATAACACGACATGTGATAAACTTACACTCATTACACTCATACTCAAATTACAAACCTCAGTTTAAATAGGTTTTGTCTCTTTGTTACTTACTCAAATATCAAAATGGCAAAGTTTTTTTAAAGAAATATAGATTTTACTGATGATCAGTGATGGAAATAGTATTCACTTCGAAAACCTTAAGATACCTATCTGATGTTTTCGTTGTGCGGGTCTTGCTTAGCTGGCGATAAACCCTACATACAATTGTTTATTTTGCCAATGTTAAAGCATCTGTGTAAATAGGTACTAAATCAATTCTGGGTTAACTGTTTTCAAAAACATTCCTGAATGTTCACAATTGGGTGCGACAATAAACAGATTCCGGGCTCGTTATAACGCCTTAACTAGTGTAAGTTTATGCGTACAAAAACACATTAATTGGCTGGTTAATGACATAAACATTTAGCATCCAGTGTAAACAGCAGGTTCGGTCGTAAACAGAGCTTTATCAAGGACTCGGGCGTTTTTACTACTTCTTACGTGTTCGGTAATTGTGCATAACTTTACAAGATTCTGCTCTTCTCGCTAATTGCCTGACTAGTACGAAAAAAACTCTAATAGCCGCAGCATCGTCGAGCAACTCGATTATTGAAGCTGTTGTCAACGTAAACTGGATGTTTTGAGTCGGCGGTAAACTTATAATCTGCGTGTAAAGGATTGGGACTAGGTTACCGAAACCGGTTGTACAAAAGAATTTTTGCCAGGCATATCCATTCCACCCGGCCCGGTGGGAAATTTCGTCGTAATAAAATAAAGCTTGGAATTTGCTTAATTCTACCAACAACTTCAGACATTTTGGATGTTCTATTCCCAGTCCCCACGGCCCAGGAAGTGCACAGTGACGACAATTGGCTGCGGGAGCGAGGTCGAGGTCGCAAATAATTGACTCGATCAATCAGCGAATTTACAAACGCCGTTACAAACAAGTTATTCACATGGAGAACAAGGAAGTCATTCTTAATAAAGAATCAAAAACAAAACGAAGAAAAAAAGTTTCGTAATCGAAATTATAATTTATTCTTAAGCGTGAATTTATTGAATCTAGACTATCAGGCACGATCTCTTTTATGTTAAAAATAAAGCTAATATGATGGGTTACATTATAAGAAGAATAAAAAATATAAATTAATAGATTTTTATTTCAATATTTTGAGACGTTGCTTATATTACCACGCCAATGTAGAACTCAGGACTGTGAAGCCAAAGAAAAATTAATACTTCAAGGAGACCGAGTCAAGGATGGACCGCTATTGTGAGTTCAAGTTCTTAAAGAGACTTTGAGTTTACTTCCAGAATTCATCATCTATTTTGCGTATGGCATGAAGTAAAAAGTTTTGCTATAAAGTAAAAAGTCGTCCAACTATAACTTAGAAACTTCGGCTTGGTGAATCTTGTCGATACTATCCCGGATGGCAATGTTTTATCCTTTGAATGTACCATCGGATTTTAAGAACACTGTCCATGATCCTATCTAGAGTAGACTGCTACGGGACGGGATGTGCGAAACCGAAGACAATTGGCGGCGGGAGCGAAGGCCGAGGCCGCAATTCGCGCGAGGTCGCCTCGTTTGATTACGGCTAATCAACCAACCACCGGGCCTTGTCTAGTGTGTTCCGTTCATGTGACGGTTACTATCATTTTAGCTTGATCATAGAAAGGAAAAAGAACCAAAAAAATATTTGACCTTAAATATTTAAAACACTGTTTTAGAGATAAATATAAACGTTTCAGAATTCGCAGCAGACGGTAGAGTCAGCTGCTGAGAAACCTTCTGACCTCATCGGCATAGAAGTTTGTATGCAGAGGGGTCAGGTTTCTCTGCAGCCGACTGTACATATTTTTTTGCAGGATTAGCAAATGCTATACAGATTCAAGCCTAAAAGAAAAGTTTCTCATTTGTTCTGACCAGTTAAGATACTAAAGAGCTTGTTCGTGTCAAATACTTTGGGAGATTTATTTTCGCAATTAAAGACCTTTCGTTGATTGGGATTATTCTAAAAATGACTGTCTGACTACAACAACAACAAGTCGCGTCAACATCGAATTCGTAGTGTACAATCACCAGCGAAAGTGTATCGGGGTTAAGGTCGGAGGTTTGGCAAACTGTCAGGATTAACGCAACACGTGGCTGCGTTATTCGATTAGACGCTCGCTCGCTCGTATTCCCAGATGGTAACAATGTTACAAATAATTGATAGCTATTATTTTTCTATCCTCCAAACGTGCCTGGCAATTTTTCTATGCCTCTCTTCGGTCGTTCCCTCATTTTTGAGGATTGTGATCACTCTTTAATTTCGCAGCCTTTATGACTACTTTCCAACGGCCTTCATCGGTCTCGTATTTTAGTCGGCATTTTTCACAACATCATAAAATCCTATCTTTTACAATCTATTAGGTGGATTCTCCGAAAGTGTTTTTTCCTTGTGGCTTTTTTCAAAGCGAGGTTTTTTTCATTGTTTCATAGACCCATAATCACTTTTTTCGCGTAATCGGAATATTAACGCTTTTTTACTAGTACTTTATTCACCTGTATACTGATCGGCATTATTTTTCATTGTAAGGTGTAATCAATTTCACATTTCAGTCAAGTTAGTCGTCAATCATCAAACAATACCGTAATGTTTAAATATGCATGTGCACAGTCACCGACAAAAGCTCCTCCGTTTAAGGAAGTCAAACCGAATCTGAACCGCGTGATCTATGAACCGAACAACGTTAAAACTTGTCGCGGGCTGAACATAACCGTAAACCGTGAACAAGGCGAAGCGTAATGAATTCCCCGACGCGAACCTGTCACATTGTTGCTATTGTGCTGCGACATGTCCGTACAGTCTCTACAATTGTAAACAAGCTTTTATAGTCAATACATAGTTTACCGTTATCAGCGCTGTCAAATTTTAACTGTAGAGAAATTACAGTGGTGTAGCTGTAAACACATCAGGATTGACTAAGGGCACCACGGAATCGCAAAACTGTCAAATCATTAAAAGAAACTTTAAGTACTTGCGTGTGGCAATAAGGAAGGTCGTCTGATTGAGTTTGTATTTAATAGTTATTCATTCTTTCACAAGTCAGGTATTATATCGGAGACTGGGAGCTATCAGACACGACACCACATTGTGAATTTTCACAATACATTCAGCTCAGTTAGAATAAACAATAAATTTATTCAATTTCAACGGGGCAAATCGACTAATACAATTTGAGACTTCACACAGCCATTTTACATGTCTACATAATTTTAAACTAGGTGATAGCTTCATACCTACACGCTTATCTAAACGAATGTGCAGTTTACAATGTTATACCATTGTGGCACACACGGGGCACAAGAAGTCGTCCATTACCGCCGCACAAAGGAGATTGAACCGCGCGTCGTGTGTGCCTACAGACGAACAATCCATCCCGGAGACTTCTGTCCACAACTATGATATTGATAAATGATTGATTCTCAATGGTGGGAGAAAAGTACGAAACTCGTTTAAGATGTAAGCACGTAGTGAGGATGTATATGGATGGAAGAAAATTAACAAAGACAGTGTGTGAAGAAAGAGTAGAACACTTGGGAGGTGTACATCCTGGCGAACTTTCTTCGCCCAAATCGGAAAAATTCAAAAGAAAGTTTAGGTCAAGAGTACCAAACCGATGAACGTAAATATTTTGATTTTGAAATTGAATGAAGCAAAGGTGATTATTCAGGATAGTGAGGATAGTAGCAAATTAAAATCCGTGATCTCTGGCTATTTCTCCTACAAACGGGCGTGATTGTATGTAAGTTTGTATTTTAATATCAATTGGTAATAGAGGCTAGCAATGAAATAAAAATAAGAAACAGTAGAAAATCTGATAGTAATTTAAGCAGCAAGGTCATTTTGATCAGCGCCTGCCATTTATAGCTGTCACTTTAATGAAATAGGGTCCTGTCAGTAAGTCAGTCAGTAGCAATGACAACACGGACCGACCTCAATCTTATCAGTTTCAAAGATTTACACGAAGGGAATTAATTGGGTTTGTGTTTAGTTCGCTTGTTGCTGTTGGTTCAAGTATGTACATACAGCTGCAGAGAAACGTGACCCCCCATGCATAGAAATTTTGTAGCCAGGGTGGGGGGGTCACGTTTCTCTGCAGCTGACTGTTGTGCAACTTGAACTACTGGAGATGTCAAGTCGCGTCGCACACGACTCAAGGACTCCTGTCAAAATTAGAAAGAGCGGGTTTTACTCGTCTCGCGTCGAGTCGCGGAGTTAGATGTGCTAATAGCCCCGTTGCCATCATATTATATTCATCACGTATCTTCGTAAGAAAGGTAGAGACCAACAGTTGTCTATTAAACCATTTATGTTACATATTCTCCGTAATATGACGCAAGAGACAGATACATTTTATTACATCAATTATGTGTCTGGCTTCAATTCGACCTCTAAAACCGGCATGTAATACCTGCAAAGGACGCAACCGTACGTACGAGTTTATAAGATACATAAATACAGACAAGATAAACAACTCGAACCAGTATAGCAATACTGCCATACCTCCCTAATTAAAGCTTAATTGGACGAAGATTAAGTAATTCATCGTCATAAATACTTGTCTTGTTTCGAGTACTCAAATTGGCATAATTTATGCGAAACTATTACGGCTGTATGCCTTATTAAAGCCCAATTAAGATTGTATAAACTTTTTGCTATTCTCTGCCGATCTTCGTTCGCAATCGTTATTTTGGATCTATACATAACTTACTATCTCTTAAACTCAATGGCGAAAAATGGTTAAAAAGCTGCTGTTCTGCCAGAACTAAGCTGCTACATATTTTACAAAATATCGGCGATGCTAAACTAAAAAGCAGCTGTTTTATTTGTAAAGAAACTTTAGTCCACTTTGGAAAAACTCGGGTCTCAAAGCATGACATGGCTAGCCAACACCAAACTATAAGTAGATGAAAACGCTAGCAGTTGCAATGCGGTAAAGCGGTATGCAATGCTTTGAGTTTTATAGCAGTCAAACATCGGTTTAGACAATATAACTTCTTTTTCTAAGTACTGATATTTATTCCGTGACAAAGTTCTCAAAAGCAAGCCGAGATCTTGATAAGGTCCAGAGTACATAACCCTTCCTACACGCGAGACCGTAATCCTTTAAGTAAACAAGCTGCATCACGAAGTGCAATTTGCAACACGCCGTCTCAACAGGCCGCGAGCGTGCCCGGGCATTCATACATCGGCTACTGGCCGTGACTGACACGGGTTTTTTTGTATCAAATGCGATGGTTTGATGGTTTCCCACGCTGTGTTACAGAAGATGGAAGAATGCTTGCCGAATTTCACAGCTACGTGTTTAGACTAAGTAAAACAGTTTGATGAATACCGGATGACGTTATCAGTCACTCTCTCACTTATTCAAAGTAAGCCAGCGATTCTTAAGACTGTTCAGACAGTGTGTGTATGTGTATGTATTAGGTTTATGTACCTTATACATTTTAACAAGCTCAAATTCACAAACAAAATAGGCGTCTTTAGAGCTCTAGAGTATCAGAGTGTAGACGATCCAATACGAGTACAATAGTTAATGGTTGAATTAAATATAAACCCCTCCCTCCCTTCCCCCCCTCTTCCCCCCTCTGGCGAGTCTTGCGAGTGTCCATGGGCGGCGCTAATCGCTTACCATCAGGCGATTCGTCTGCTCGTTTGCCACAAATGTCATAAAAAAAAATTACGGTACCACACCCAGCCAGGAAGCAAACCTGACCCGGACGAGTCGGATATACCAGGGGGCACAAATTTGTAAGGAGTGACACGCTCTGAGATGTGAAGGGAAGACCGATCAGCCGCAATCAACTGGCTATGCAGTTTGCACACCGGCGATTCTTTACCGATTTTGAGTTAAATGGCCGAAAAACCAATCTTTCAGACACATATTAGTTAGCTAGTTCCTATGGCACCACGGCTCCAGCGGCAATAGAGTTTTCCATTACACTTTAATAGTCGTACCTAACTTGCAATCATCCTTATGGTTCGAAACAGAGGGCTTTTATTATGGATTTAGAGCGATTTGCTTCCATATAATGGCACGTCGAGAACGGATGCTCTGTCGATATCGTTGTCTTATCGAACTGTCATGGAGTATAGAGTAAACGCGGGCACTAAAAATAAAGTGGATTCCGTTCAGGAATGCACTGATAAAGAGACCTTGAATATTAAATTTTATTTAATTTGAGGCTTTTAGGTACCAGCTTTATAATTTGTTTACCAATAATAATAATAGGATTTTGTTTACCGTTTCATTATAATTTATATCTATCAACAAAATTGTAAGAACACCTGACGACCTGTTATCCCATCAAAGATAAACAACTATATATTTCAGAAGTAACTAAATAATATTGATAATCAATTGCTCATTTCGATACATATGTTCTGTATGAAAAATGCAGTCATAAGAACCCGCAATCGACGAGCCTATACGAAATGTATAAATGGGATACCTATATAATCGAAGAAAAAGAAGTACGTGTGGACCATAGTTTTTGCCGCTCGTGGTCTCTGCCTACCTACCCCAATAGGATTCGGGCGTGAGCTTATATATCATATACTGTATTCGCTTATGATAGTTATGATGCACCAGAGTATTCCAAATACATGTGTATTTTGTATTATTGTTCGGCCAGGCACTCATAAAATTCGCTTTCCACTAATTAGCGACGGGTATTAATGCAGTTCACATTGTGCTGTGGTTTGGTGAATTCCAGAGACGCTGTGCGATTCGGCACGCCTAAAGCAGTCTGAAGGTTGGAGCTATGTGGCTATATATAAGTATAGTCGAGGAATGAAAGGTTCGTCACTTTTCGGCCTTAACGGCATTAAAATAGAGTCGAAAAATGACGAATCTTTTCATTCCTCGACTGTACATTGGTATAGCTGTGTCGATAGCGGGCGACGCGACGAATGCATACCGCCGCCTCGTCTGCGGAACGCCAGACTCGATTTATACCCTAATAATATAAAGTGCATCCTCTGTGCACTTATTTAGATTAAGACATTAAATAGTGTGCATGTAACGTAAGGCCAAAGACACGAGATAAACCATGCCATGAGAGGAAAAAGAAGACAGACAGAAACTAATAATGACATATCAGACAAGGATGAAGTATATCTGATTCAGTAATTCTTGCATCTAGAGTGAAACAGTGTCAAGATTTGTAAGCTAGGTTCACGATTGCACTGAGGAATATTTTGAATTTCTAAAGTAGGTTATTGTCACCCGAGAAAAAAATCTGATGAAGAAAAATCGAATGACGACCATCATTCTCCGATCCTTGTCACGTCGGGGAAAGCTGAGTAGGTACCCCTTGCTCCTAGAATATGTTGTCCAAACCGCCGCAAACCATTTTTTTTACACACAATAACCCGGTAGAGATTATAAAACAAATCAGCGTTGAGTGGCTCCACCACGGCGCCGGTAACCTATTTGGTTTGTTTGCGGCGGCGCGGGCGCAGCGAATGGCGACCGGAACGATTAGCAGCCGAAACGCATTCGTTACACCGCGGAATTGGTTTACGAGGAAACTAATGCAGCACAGCTAGGCTTTAATGAAATTAGCGCATCGTTCAGTAAATTTATAGACTCGTTTTCATTTCAAACTACGCTAGATAGATAAATTATCTACATATAATGGAAACTTATCGACGTTCCACGTTTTCGTTCACCAAATGCCATTTGGCGAAAGGTTTTGTAGGTCGATTTCAACTAACATTCTTGAACGAGGAACGACATACAAAAAACATTTTTTTTTAAATGTAATTGCTTTGGCCAGCATCTAGCCAGGGGGCAAAGATGAGGCCGACGATGAAGCGAGCTCATCCAGAAGATGCCTATTCAAAAAAGTCTAGGTTATATTATATGAACTCGGAAATACAGACGCCGGCAGAGAATTCCCAACCTTAGAGGCTTAGAAGTGCGCATTAAAATAATAGTAATGAAAGATCAGTCAATGGGTCTCATCATCATCAGTAAGCATATTAAAGAAACGAACGACAGAGCAGAATTGGTACATGAGGAACGACTGAATTGTGACTACTTGACTAAAGTCAACAATCAAAGTTTTTTACGCACGAAAAATTTCACACGAACTTATCGTAAACGGCATTGTTAGATTTGTTAGCGCTTGCTAGTTGCGTGACTTCGATTAGTCGCAGACTTCCGTCCCTCTCGCACTGAACCTGACAAAGGTGAAGGTTGACTAGCGACAACCACACGAACAGGATACACTATGAGGCTGCCATACTTTACGAGATTTAAATACGTATACGTAGAGGTATAACTCTGCTATGATGTGGCTATCATGTCGATTAAAAAACTGGTTAATTAACCAATCGATGTAAAAATTCATATCACCATGGTCGTCCAAGTTACTGTAATGAGAGAGTGAATTGGAAACTATAAAGACGAACAGTCGAACACCAAGTAAGTTCAGACAGAGAACTTCTGAGCCACACACTCTGAAAAAACCAGCGAAGAAAGACTGGTCAATACAAAACAAATGTTATGAGTCTGCAGTGGTAATCATTCGTTGTGGTTAATATTACGCTTTGCTAAGATATACATTCGTTTATTGCTAGAATCTTCGTTCGATGATTCTACACCCTCCATAATATGTAAATGGTGCATCCTAATGAAGGCGCCAGAGTAAAGCGCTAAGAATAGCGAGCGATCCAAGCGTCCTGACCTGTGACCGGGCAAAAATAGCGGCCCCATCATCCGACGAGTGATCGGCATTCCCCACTGCTACCAACCCATTATTAATAGGGACTAATTTTCTGGAATTTTCTGTGAGTGGTTCTTTTTAATTGAGTTATAGACACCTACTCTCGTGATGCTATTGAACCAGTGACACATCATTCAAGTGACTACATTTTTTAAGTGTCTACAATTATTGTTTAGTTAAAATTATTTGTTTCAAGGAATTCTGATTATATTAAATGATCAGGCTCATTCATCATCATAGCTAGAGCAACCGGAGGTGCCACTGAAAGCGAAATATTATATGTCGCATAAAGCGGGATTCAACATTCAACCGATAATCAAATCCGAATGTCTGTGGCAATCGAGCGCGAGCGGCCACGTATTTCGCTTCGCTTTACATAAATTCGATTTGCTTAAATCAAGAAATGATACCACTCTAAAATACATATTATAAGACAGTTGAAAGATTTCCTTCATTCCAGAGTAAATAGATATTTATTGTACAGTGTTAAATCTGCCGGACCACCCGCGAGCATCCGTATTTACGCATGTCAGTAAATGCATGTTTCGTGAATCTTCGCTGGAACAGCAGCGGTCAAGAAAACATCGTTAGCAGTGGCATGCGGCTGTTTATCTTACGTAGAAACTTGCACGGAAATGAGTATAGAAATAAGAGAAAAGTGAGTTCAATTTGGCACTATCAGTGTCACTTCTACCAAGCCAAATCTTCTCTCACTCACTTCTGCCAAAGAGGGCCCCGGGCACAGTTAGGATAGTTAATACCGGGAAAGGTTAGATCTTGTGTCGATTCGACATTCGGGATGGTGCAAAAAGTCTGTCAATCTATGAGTGTCAATCATATCAGTCAAACTGTTATGTGGTGGTACGTAAATGGTGCGGTATATTTGTTGGCTCCTAGTTGTCTTCTACCTCATTGTAGTCCGTCATAAAAGATAAGCATACTTCATAGAAATCATAGATTAAGACTGCAGCATGCAATGCAATAACATTTTACCGGACTATCAACTCTAGTCTAGGGTCTCTGTCAAAATTGCTTTGATACTCGTAGAAATGTGACGTTAGACGGATTCTACATATTATGACCGCCATTTACCAGAACACCTGTGAATATAGATGAAGACATATGAACCGCCATTTTCTATTAGTGCACTCGTAAACTATTGCTTACAGAGATAGAGTCGATAATCTATTGAACTTTCTAGGTGGTTGTAACGACTTTTTACAATATGATCATTTTGGTCTTTTGCGGTTTTAGTAAACAAAAGCCCTCCTCCTCCTTCCCTCCTCCTGGAGGTTATCCTTTAAGACCTTTAAGTGAATTGGATTGGACAAAACTAAAAACCATCGTGTATACCGAGGGCTTCACACTTAAGTTGCAAATTTTAGTAGTGTTTTTAAAAGCCAAGTGAAACTCAATTTATGTCAATGCCGTAAAGACTTTGACAGAGAAAACTTTTCTTGTCAAAAAGCTACCAAACTGTAAGTAAAAATGAAATATACTGTACTCGAAAAGTCGACATTAGGATATACAGGGCGTCCCACGGCGATGCCACATGGAGGGAAAGTACCTTAAATATCACAGATAGCATATTTTGCTGAAAGAAGACTTCATTTTATTTTTAAAACTTAAGTAAAGTTGCATTCATACTTTTTTAATTTTTTTAGAAAAAAAAATGTATGGAAAAAAAATTTCGCGACATTGGTGGAAAAGTACCTTAATTATTGTAAATGAACATCTTACTGAAAGAAGGCATTATTTCGATTTAAAAAAACAAGTTGAATTGCATTTTAAATAATTTCATGGTTAAACCGGGAATCGAACCCGCTACACGAGAAAAAAAATACGCTGTAGCTCAAATTAAAAAAGTATGAATGCAACTTTACTAAGTTTTAAAAATAAAATGAAGTCTTCTTTCAGCAAAATATGCTATCTGTGATATTTAAGGTACTTTCCCTCCATGTGGCATCGCCGTGGGACGCCCTATAATAGTAGCCTGAAACGGCATTCCATTCATGCCGGGTAAAGTAGCGAGGCCGTCCTATAAACCAATAATGCAATAATTCGTATTGAATCAGCTGACGTATTGCCTTATTCAAAAGGAAAAGCGAGGAAACCGTGCGGAAACAGCGCGTTCCCGCACCGGCTAGAAAGGAGGAAGAGGTTTCCCTTCGCGCGGGCGCGGTGATCGCGTTTCGCGGGCCCGGCGGCCGCGCTGGCCACCTGATGATCGCTCTGTTATAGACGTTTCGAATAATCCTAAATGACGGGTTATGGTACGTGCTGGTGTAAATTTGCAGAATACGACAGTTAGAGCTTATTTAGACATTTTACACAGAAATAGGTTGGAATCTGAAATTTTAATGGAAACTTGTCGACCACAGCCTTCGCGTGCGCCCCAGACAGCCGCCGACGGTGATTGATCGATCGATCACGTTTTTGCGCAGCCGCCATAATAGCAAGAGGTCTACGCACAGTTCACCGGGTCCGACTACACCAGACCAGGGCAAGGCAAAAACTGTGTAAGCAAGCATAACTTGTTTATAGCTGGTCCAATCTTCGAGGAAGCGCGTTCACTTCTAGGCACTGCGTTAAGTTTCTGTGTCGGCTGCGTAGGTATGCGTAGGTGCTTCTTCGTGGATTGAACGGTCTATAATATAGACCGTATATAGACTCTATATACTTGTAAACGAACTGCCAAATAGAGTTTGTTCTTTAGGGACCTGTGTTTTGCAGCAGGGGCTTTTGGTGACTGTCCTAACTAGATGTGAGTGAAAGCCGCTATGGGGCCACCCGTGACAAAATAAATTATCCAAATGCAGTATATTTATCGCGCGGTCTATATGACGTAGAGGAGGGTACTGCATCTGGGAATGTTTGCGATACTCGACATGAGGGAACGATTAAGGCTCGAGCTTCGATTTAACCATACTGGAATAAAGACACACACACATAAACAATTATTAGTGACATGAAACAATTGTATAAACAATAATAATAAATAAACATGTTTTTATTACAAATCATAACAAAATCAAATTAGAGACGCTGATAAAATCGATAAAACCGACTAGAAAAGCAATTTTAAGTTGCTAATAAGAATTACAAGAAGAGTATAAAAATAGGTGTATTACGTACATACACCATTGTAATAAATATATATCCGATTTTTGCAATTAATAAACGTATCTTCCTCTAAAGATCCAAGTTAAACGCGCAAAGAGAGATAGATGTCATGGGTACGCTAAAAACGCTGGTACATTTTTGCAATCGTCTGGCTAAACAATCATTAGAACGAGCACAAGTAATGTAGCCTTGAGGAAAACATTAAATTAGGCGTTGTGAAACTGTTTTTGCTGAAATCATCTCCGGATTCCTCGGTGCGCACTTATTGTCGGTCGGTGTGTGGTGTGAACATTTAGGACTACGAGGTTTCTTGGTCTTCTGACCGCACACGTAGAGTATAATGTTCAACTATACTTTAAGAGTCCTGAACAAGTTTGTAATAATGACAAGCAAACACTGTGAAGATAGGTGTGAAATACTAATACTCTCATTTATTGCTTCGTTCTCAGGAGGCGTATGATGGTTGCCTTTTTATCACTTATCGTCGTGGCGTGGATAAGACATTCGTCACGTTCTGACAAGTATGCCAGTGCGAGAGTGACGGGCGATAAGTGATAAAATGGCAACCATCATACGCCCACAGGAATCCATATGCCAGTAATCAAATATAACCTTCTACTAGCCTTTGCACAATTTTTCAAAATATTGTTACATTATCATGTCAAGTGATTATGGTTTCCACGCGATTTGATAAAGAGGAACTCCGAGTATTAATAAGATTCTTACATTGATAAAATGGTTCGTGGTTGTAAGCACGGTCGTTTTCAGCGGTACTCGCGCGGAAAATCTAGCGTCACGCTCACAGATGACTAGCGATTAGATCGTTCATCATCACACCAGAACAGGAAGTATCACAACTGGTTACTGATGTTATTATGAATCTGGTTTACTTTTGTTATTGTGTAGACCAGCAGATTATGACAGGGTAGCAATGTTACGATTAGAGTAGCAATAACTCTCAAAGGTCCTTTGGATAATATAATAACAAACTTAATTAGTCGTATCAACCTGATAAACAGGGATATATATATAGCGATGATGTTCTACTACGTATTACCAGAAACACATAAAAATGCTTCATAGAACAACAACAAGAATATCAAACATTTATCATCGTAAATTTAACAGAACTCAAAGCAGTTGCAATATCTTGGAACAACACGTTTTATCGCTATAAATTTACCCATAAAAGTTTTTGAGGTCGCACAAACGAAACCTGTCTTGTCTTTAAAACCTTAATATGTACACGATTGCTCAATAGCAGGTGTTAGATAAGAGACCGGTCCCAACAGACACGCTGACACACAGACCCGGCGACACCCATACGGTGCAACGAAGTGTGCCAATTACATTGTTATCTGGGAGTATTGATAGTTCACATATTACTAAGAAAGCAGAATAATTCAAGCATTTAACCCAGAAAACTACAATGGCAATGCTAATTGGAAAAGAAAACACTGGAAAATGAACTCATTGTTCCGGCAGCACGGAAAATATGTGTAGTAGTGGATAAACAGGAAACCTGTCAGAAAGCAATGCCAAATGCGGCCAGAACAGTCTGCCTGCAGTTTCTCCGCGATTTGTTTAAATGCACTCAGAATCGTGACAAGCCGGGCCTTTTGTTTGCAAAACATCGCATAAATAAAGATATTTACACAATCCGCGGTCACGCGGCGCTTATGCCGCTCATGATTGAAAGAGAAAACATGCATTACAATAAGACTCGTTAAAACAACTCGGAGCTGTAATGGCACAGCAAACAAATAAAATCGATTGTCACGACATCAATGTCATCTAGGATTTTTATCTCAAAACGTCCAGATAACATTACTGATGGTGTTGACCGTGTTTGAAGTGAAATAGTAGATGATAAATCCAAAATAGAATATAGGTAACGCACATTCCGAGAAACTCAGAGATGTGAGTGCCAACATAATACTGTCGCTGATCTAAATTAAAGTTCCACGAAGTCAGAGGTAAACGACACGCCATCTGCTATCGACAACTAATTGATGCATTAGCGCGATCGATACTGAGTCTAGAGTGTTCAAACGATCCAATTCCGAGCAGAAATAAAGCAATTACTTTAACAGTTTCATTTAACGACACCATTAAAATAACATGAATATTCAAAAGCTTGTTTTTGAAATCTTGTGAATTAGTATTTGTTGTAGCCTTTTGTTTGTATGAAAGGAGTTAAGACTAGTGACGTTGGATAATAACTACTGGCAATGAGTAAGCAGATGGAAACACGCATCAACACACGCGACTTCTACGGACTCTATTGACTTTGTTAACTATGATGGCCCAATGTGGATGAGTAACAAACAAAAGTGTGCGAAGATGAGCGCATCAAGGTCAGCTAATGATGTAACCGCGCCATTCGGCAGCGCGCTTTTATTTAGTAATAAAACCGCATAATTTTATTGTAGCGAGCGACGTCAATCGCACTTATCTCGTAACCTCCGAGGATGACATCACGATAACGCTACTTGGTGATAAAGTCAAGCCAACCTGTTGGCAATGTATTTAGTAGAATAGGTTTTATCGCTGACCTTTCTTAGCTTGCTTCTCCCGTTCCTTTTCCTTCTCGCGGGCTTTCTTCTCCCGCTTCTCGCGCTCCTGCTTCTCCTTCTCCAGCCGCTTCATCTCCTTCTTGATGTCCTTCTCGTTCTTCCTCGACTTGGTGTCGTCGATCTTCTCCGACAGGATGAACGTCCCCGTCTGGACTTTCGCGTCCGTTTCGTCCTTCGGCCTCATCGCGACACTTCGACTCACACAAGGGCAATGTAATTATAGAAACAGAATCCAGTGTAAATGCACTCTCTTATACGATGTGAAATATATTCGGCACAGTCGCGTTATCAAGGCGGGCGTCGGCGCTCGCGATTAGCGAATACGTATCGGAATTATCACTGACACTCGACAAAATGTTTCGAAATTGGTTTGCCGGCGAGCGATCGCAGGTCGCAGCTGAGCGCGGTCCGTCCGTGGCGCGATCCGGGGCGGCACTGCCGGCGCCGGCGGCGCGCGCGCCGCGTGGGAGCGTCAAACTCTAAAAATAAAACCTTCACTTCCTATACAGCATATGGAATCAGAAGACGATTTATGGGCAATGAACCCATGAAAGCTTTTCGCGGTGACTAAGTCAGCTCTTGGGTGTTTACGCTCGATTTCGATGCCAAGGTCTTGGAATTAGCGAGCGGAGTTATCGCCAATGTCAATGTCGCGACGGAGCTTCCGTCCGGTGATAGTTCATCAATTCGATTTAACGCGCAGAATGCAAATAAAGTCCATTGTACAGTCTCGAGCCAAACAAGGCTCTGCCGCCGAAACAGGCCGCGAGCCGGTTTGGAAGCTCGCGCAATCCCGAACAATCAATGCCGAGATGATCACCTTGGAAACTCTTACTTTACAACGTCGGGCTATTTGTTCCAAACTCCGGGAATGTTTATTTTCCATTTCTCTAATAATGTCAAGGTCCGCTTTGACTCTACGATAAGCACCCGTGATAAGACACATCGCTGATTAACTATGTTTTCTTACCAAGCAAGCGTTCATAAAATGTTGCACATAATAGATAATGAGTTATCTGCATTTGTTGTCGATGTAGTGCAGCTGCAAATTAGACGATCAATCACACTTGGGACTTTATGAGCCTAAAGTGTAACAATAATAATCTACTCACGAGGCTACCTATTATGTAAATCTACTAATTTGTTAGCACATTCACTGTTAGCGATTTCGTAGCGCTAAGCTCGTAGCAAATAACATGCGAAAAACCATATGTAAAGGAAAGGTCTTAAAAGATGAACCCACGCCGGGTTCCGGGCACTGTAAGTTTTAGTAAAATATGACTTATAGTTTCTAGTTTCCCTTCCAACGAGTTTCCACGTTTCCAGCAACATGAAAGGCAATCAAGTTAAAAACAGTGCGAAGGGCATATCGAATCGGCCAGCGTCGCGCCGGACGGCCACAAAGGAACCGACGCGGGATTAAAAAGCGTTCCCAAGAGCAATTCATAAGCTCATTAATCAATCACATCTACAGGCAAACTGGATAAGTCAGACCTCCGACTACGCAGATTTGTTACACTTTCAAGGAAAAGCTTACGTAGACGAGTACAAGATTTAGTGAATGCAACGCTCAGTCAGCCATAACAGAGACAAGGCATTATACTTGGAGAACGGTAAATGGCTCAATAGGATATTAAATCTAACACTTGTATAAGCCAGAGTTGGCAAATAAATTGTCAGAAGTGACTACAGTGGAGGGACTGTTAAGTTTAGCAAAAACGTAAATAAACCAACTGAAAATAACAATTCGCATAACTATCGTTACCCAAAAGTGTCCGGAGAATTGACGGAGCTGGGTGACAATTTTTATATTGGTGTCTGATGCGATGTACAACATATAGCGAAGAAACATATTTGCCCATTGAAAGTCAAGACAAAGCTTAAGACATGTTTTTTTTTTAATTTGCAACTATAGCATATACATACAGTGTTAAGTACAGCCCCGGCTCTCAAACTAGGTTTCCCTGTGTCTCAAGAGCCAGTTCCTTCCCAAATACAGGTATTGTAATAGTTAAATACAGGCATTTATATATGTATGTGTGTGTGTGTGCGTGTGTGTGTGTGTGTGTGTGTGTGTGTGTGTGCATGTGTGCGCGTGGGTGTATGTGTGTATATGCATGTATGTGTATTGATTATATTATAACCGAGTCTTTCTTTATGATAGAATATGTAATAGCTCTTCTGTCTCGGTATACTTTAGTTTTTTTAGCCAAAACTTTATTTGAATTTTGACTTGCTAGTTGCTCAATTTATTACTTTTGAGTGATTTCATTTGAATCGAACCGTGTGTTAAGTATGATGAGGAGTTTCATCTAATCGTACACTGCAGTGAAATGAAACTATCTCTAGTTATTTATAGAGCAGGCTAAAATAACAGTTAGTTATTAATCTCATGTGCGATCAGCGTCCCGGAAAGCCGGAGCCGTATCTATTTTCACAAAAGTTCTGTTCTTGTACACGAAGTCGTCTCCAGCATAACGTGATCCCTAGACATAACAACTATCCATGGTCGGAGATCAGATTTACACTGGCTCGTCTACAACGCATCGAACGATAGGTTTTATACCTGGGACCGGCGACACACGACACCCCATCGCTTCTCACGCAGGAAAAGCGAGACGCTCGTATTTCCACCTTTACTAGAATAGATTAAGTCGTAAATTATCTCTTTCACTCAGTCTCAGCCGTGTCAGGCGTTGTTGAATCGAAACCTGATTGCACGCTCCTAAAGTATGTTTATTCTTGTTAGCAGCATAAACATAAAATCTTCAGGAACTATCATCATAAATTGAGGTATATAGCACTTTTTTCATACAACGGTGGCAAACAAGTATACGGAATGCCTGATAGTAAGCTAACACCGTAACCTATGGACGCCTGCAAAACCAGATGGGTCATAAGCTTGTCTATCATCATACATTTAGTTGTATGATATTGATAGAGTAGCGAGATAGGTACTCGTATTTGGCATGTAAACCGAAGATAATGAGACGAGATATAAATTTTTGTTTGACACTAATGTCAATTAAGAAAGGAGTGTATACATTTTTTAAAACGGAACCCTTATAGATTCGTCGTATCTGTCCGTCCGTCCGTATGTCACAGCCGATTTACTCGGAGACTATGAGCACTACAATTATGAAATTTGATAGGAAGGTGTATGCTATGAACCGCTATAGAAATATGATGTGAAATTACGAAAAAAATATTAAACTGAGGGGGCCACCCGATACATGTAACAGGGGGGGAGGATTTTTTTTTCCAATGTACATAGGCGTGTGGGGTATCTATGGATAGGCCTTCGAAAATGACATAAAGGTTTCTAATAAACTTTTGTAATTTAACACAATCGATTGTAAACTAACACAATCGAATAAAACGGAACGCGTATTAAGTCGTTCGACATAATCTCGATCGTGCCATAGAATAAGAAATTTTGCTGTGTTAGACATTTTGGGTAGATTTGACGGCCTGTTTAGCCTAGTTGGTAGTGACTCTGCCTCCGCAACTAGAGGTCCCGGGTTCGAATCCCGGCCAGGGCATTTATTTGTGCATTTATCACGGATATTTGTTCTTGGGTCTTGGATGTTTTCTATGTATTTAAGTATGTATTTATCTATACAAGTATGTATATCGTCCTCTAGTACCCATAGTACAAGCTTTGCTTAGTTTGGGACTAGGTCGATTTGTGTAAGATTGTCCCCGAATAAATAAATAAATAAATATTTTTCAATAGACATTGCGTCAATCGAGATCATTTTGAATAGACATCATCTCGAACGGCCCGAGAATTGGCCTCCTGATCTGAAGTAAGTAACAAAACAGCCAAGCCATACATATTTACTGATATGTAGAATTTGTTGAAGTTAGGGTCGGTAGAGTTAGGCCGTGTACATTCAGAAGCTTGGCTCTACATGAGATCTAATATCTTTTTCACAGGGCAAACCTTATGTGGTCGTCTTGGCAACATTTTACATGAAATGTTTTTGGTGGGATCAAATTATCCCAGACCTAAATAGTTAGTGTTTAATCCAAAGCGAAGAGAGGTGTGGGGCGCTGCCGCTTCTTCGTGAACTGAACGATCTAGAGCTATCAAATATGTAAAATGTAAATCAACGTCATGAACGCACGCGCACGCAAAGTCCCGCGGCCATCCTGATCTATATCAAGAATAATCAAGTATCTGCGTACGCCGCAATTATAATTCACTTGAGGAGAAATCTGCATTTACATAAATGTCATCATAATTAATCGTTCGGTTCGATTAATTCAGATTGCAAAATTATTCCGAATATAAATCGTTAGATAATTACTTTTAATTAAAGGTCTCGCCGTTCTTAAAGCCACAGGTGTGTGATATACGATTCAAATAATAAAATAATATATTATATACAATCGTTCTACCTTTTATAAAGTCTCTTGTTTCACTTAGAAGTGCAGCAACAGCAAACAGCTCAAGGCACGCCTCCACCTTTCTCTTAGCAATAAAACTTACTTGACTAAGTAATACTTCAAAGGCGTTGAAACTAATGGACAATGTAGACGTTAGAACCCGTCCGAGCCGGTACAGGAAGACGTTATGCAATTGCGGGCACTTTCTCGCACAACCATTTACTAAACGTGATTGACAAAACGCCGGAAATACTCAGTTACTCGCTCATAAACATTACTGTTGGGGCGATATTGTCCACGTTTAGGAAATTAGGATATTGGTTATGCCGAGTGTTTTGGTCGGTCGTTTCAAGCACAAATGGAATAAAAGAACAACCCACTGTAAATCTAAAATCACAATTCGTGTGTTCAAAACGATAAGCGATAGGCAGGTTGTTGTGACTCATGGATTTGTCTGTGGACTCGGATTGTGGACGGGAGGGTAGCTTGCGTAACCGACCAGTTGATTTCAACGGTCACGGGTGTTCAAGTGTCGACATCTTCACACGACTATGCGAGTGCAGCGACGCGAGACGCCGGGACGCCGCCGCTGCAACGCCCGCGCTGATGACGTCAGTGGCGGGAGCAGCGTCAATTCCTCGCTTCACATGTCGATTGACGACTGACAGGAAGATAGAGTTGATGCTACGTCCTCACAACGAACGTTGTCAATAGTTTTACAGGTATAGTGGAAAAGAGATTTTCCACAAGCCAGACAAGAGACTTTACAGGGACAACCTTACCGTGTCTTTTTTTATACAACGACGGTGGCACACAATTTTACGACCTGCTTGATGGTAAACAGGCATCATAGGCGATGGATGCGGACGATTCACTAGCGCAATGTTTTTTTTATGAACTTGGAAATACAGACGCCGGCAGAGAATTCCAAACCCTAGAAGTGCGCATTATAAAAGAAGATGCAAAGCGCTTGGTTCGAATTAGAGGAATTTCGACCAGGTAAGGATGGTAGCCAGCCGTACGTCTGGATGTCCGATGGAAGAAGGGGGAAGGCGGTATGAGCTCATGGAGCTCCTGAGCACACTCACCGAAGTAGTTTGTAGAAGACGCACAGACATGCTACATGTCAATTTTGACTGGAGAATTCGTTCGTTGTGTTTATAGAGATATGTGCAGGTTCCTCACTATCAACACAGCGCACCCTTGGGAGGTCTGGCGATCTTACTCACCACCAGGAACCGTATATCTCAAGAGCAATGAGTAGTGGTGTTATTATGGTGACGGTCTTCTGTAAGGTGACTTCCCCAGTTGGGGAAAGACTACCTTTTTAAATCTGTAGGCTCCTGGCCTGAAGTCCGTCATACTTACCGAGAGCTTTGATTCCGTAGTAAATCAATAAATCCTTCATACCAAATTGGCGTCACACGATCTATACTCGTAGATCTGACGAACGGCTGGATCCTTACCTGGTCGAAATTCCTCTAATTCGAACCAAGCGCTTTGCATCATCCTTCATAATGCGCACTTCTAAGGTTTGGAATTCTCTGCCGGCGTCTGTATTTCCGAGTTCATATAACCTGGACCTTTTTAAGGCACGAGTGAATAGGCATCTTCTGGGTTCTGGGTGCGCTAGCTTCATCGTCGGCCTCATCTTTGCCCCCTGGTTAGATGCTGGCTAAGAGCAATCCCATTTTTAATAAAAAAAAGATGATAGTGTAATAATAATCTAGGACATATACTCGTATTGCTACATTTAACTTTAAACTCTAGTTCCATAAAAGTTTCATAAGCTGCTAGCTATTGATAAACCACGAATTTAAATAGCTGCGTAATTTACTTAAACATCTGAGGCTTGAACAAAGGCACCTCGTTCGGAATTTCGTCATTGACCTTGCTGACGATTCTGATGTATAGTCGCGATTGTTCTAACAATTAGCCGACCACGAGGCCCTTATCTCTTTGGAATAAGGTTTACATACGAACGGTTAGTTCCCTGTGTTGTTGTCAACTTGCGGTTATTGACTGGATGGTTGGATTGTTGCACGTTGACCGAGCACCGGTGTCCGGTGACCGCGCTTCATCGGTGACATTAACTGGTTCAACCCCCTTTGACATATCCACTAGGTCCGTCAGGTGTTTTTACTGTTATTGCGATCTATTGCTAGGAATGTAAGCACCTACGATGGATATCGTATACTCTTATCTACCAAGTCAAGCATTCAGAGGATTTAAATATCGCAAGTGAAGACGTATCAGGACGTATTAGAAATATGCGATTTAAGTTTTTAGGGTTCCGTACTCTAAGGGTATAACGGGGCCCTATTACTAAGACTGCGCTGTCCGTCCGTCTGTCTGCTGTCTGTCTATCCGTCCGTCTGTCACCTCATGTATCTCATGAACCGTGATAGTTAGACAGACGAAATTTTCACATATGTTGTATTTATGCTGCCGTTATAACAACAAATAGTAAAAATAAAATAAAATAAATATTTAAGAAATCTCCCATACAAACAACTTTTAAAAAGTTTGGTCTCATAATGTATGGGTTGAACTCCTAAATAAAATAAAAATAAAAACTAAAATCCAACTCGCACTTGACCAAAATTCTACTTTATTATTATTTAACGTTCTTTTTACTGATAAAATAAATATTATTATCTAAATCATAAAGTGTCTAATTTTGTATAGATAATGGTGCGGAACCCTTCGTGCGCGAGTCCGACTCGCACATGTAGTAATTTTAGAGAAACATCGTTTTTCGTCTACTTAAAAAGTCTATTGTTACCGCGACAGTGCAAACATATTACGAGATAGTTAATACACACTCATAATTTCTAGTTGCCCAGTATTAATATCAAGTGGGCGGCCGTAGCAACTAGGTAGGCTAGTCTAGTCACGCCCTTTACACCTGCCCGTCGGTTCCGTTTGTCAACGTCGACTGCGCCCAGTCGCTAACACACCGCAAACACGCCTGACTAGCCCTAGAGAACGATCGCTCAAACGCAACTTAGCTGTAGTCTACGGAAACTTCGGGCCTTTAAAAATGTCAATAAACAAACTACCTGAAATAATTCAAAACGAAGGCAACGAAAGAAAATTTGCAGGTCTATTAAGGCAGATTCTAATAATCAATAATTCTGTAAATGAATACTTAGAAGACAAATTATTATAACCTACTTATCATATACGAATAAGTACAGTTAATAATAATAAAATAAACGAAAATAACCACAACTACCTACACAATTTTCCGTCACATAATTAAAGTACACCTACGTACGTATTCGTACACAAAACAAACACACTGCAATACGGTGTAATTTGCTATTTGTTTGACTTTAATAATATATGTTAATATTGTGCTAGTGTTAAGTTAGTTTTTAATTACTTACCTAAGGCAACAGTTGCGATGCCCTTGCAGAGCTCATGTTTGATACTCCTACTTAATGTAACAAATGTCACCAATGCAACAACATGAAAGCAATAAATTACTTGAAACCAAGAGATGATAGAAGCTAAAAAAACACTCCGCGGCAGAAAATTCGGCCCAATTTGGTTCGGTGTGTATACATTTTGCTACGATTTTGGGTTTTGGCACTTTTGGCCCAAAGTTTTTGCACGCAGTCCATTAATGACATTAAAATCAACCTTACGCACGCTCCAATACATCACGTAATCACCCCCTGTCCAGTGTGTCGCGCTCTTTAGCCATGTGATTGCAAACGACAGCGTGTCGACAAATACTCAACTCAATACATTGGGTAAAACTTTCTGAATTGATCGCTGGTGACATTCCAATCCAGAAAAAAGACCGGGTGCTCGGGTCACTCCTCGACAAGACTAGCCAAGGCCCGGCGAATGGTGTAATACTTGAAGAGATAAAAATGATGATGTTGAAAGTATCAAGCACACATTGACAGTTTCGAAACAGTAGTCTGGAAACTGAATCGCTAATGGAACATAAAGAGGCGTCAAAGAAACAAGAAAACGAGATTAATATAATGACGAAACAAGCGCAAGAATACGCTGATGATGGGGTGATTATTTTTACACAGAAATAGTTCTGTCACGGTGTGAGACGTGCCGTATTATCCGGCGGGTGTCGTGGTTACGATTAGGTTGGACGTGCCCTAATTATTAGTGTATCAGTTGATCGATATCTTGTTTTAAGTAAAAACATACCAGAGCGTTCAAGATTTGGCGGTATTAATATTAATAAAATCAAAATCATTTATTTATTCATGGTTTGGCGTATTTGTATCGGAGATAGAGGTAGTATTATAAGTTATGAGTTAAGACGACTTGGGCCGGATTTGACCAAACAGGAATAAGAACTTATTCTGGGGTCAATTGTCTAAATAGTACGGTCTAATCTTGTTTTTCGAACCCAGCTTATAACATTTAAGTTTTGTTATCTCTAACTCACAACTTGAACGGCTTCAATGACTTATTGAAACCAAGAAAAAAATCTCTTTCCCATTTCCCATTATCTGAGGTCGGTTCCCCTTGTTCGTCTTCTCTGTTGTTCTCTATTCTGATCTCCTTTGTAGTGAATTTCACTCTTCTATAGATCTTTTGTGAGTGACATTTCCCAGCGACGTATACTTTTGAAATTCTTTTGTCTATAACAGTCAGTTATTTTCCATATCATGCACTGGGTATGCTCAGATATTTCTCACCACATTTGTACGGACAGTTCTGATTCTTCCGGCAGGTTTTAAAAGAGGAAACACTAACATGAGTTTATATATCTGTCAGTTCAGTTTAGACAAAAAGCAAAGGAATAAGCAGAGAGGAAAGCTCTTAATTTGAGACTAGCATTCCTGCATCTCGATGAGCTTTAAATAGCGACGAGTACGTGTATGTTTGTGTGTATGTGCCGGCAGAATGTGTGTCGGACGCTATATATGGGATGCTTCCGGGAGCGCCGACCGCCTTCCAGGGACATTTCGCTGAGCGCCCGTATTCATACAATTCGTTTTGAATTTTGATTATCAAATAGTTCTTTGACTGTGTTTGTTTATGCTGCCGTAAAATTCACAAGCATTCGAAGTAATTAAGACAAGAAAAAATGTAGATTGCCAATCCTAGAATTTGTTAATTTACCGTCGCGCAGTAGAAGAAAACCTCAGAACATGTCACGCTTGGCTATTAAGTTTATAAAAGTTAATAGAAATGGATTGTAGAAACGTTAACAAGAATGTATCACCTTGAGGTAAATTATGAACCTATTTAGAAATAAGTGTCGAAATAGAACAGGAAGACGATAAAAATACCTCTTATCAAACTTCCTGTGTTAAAGGAAATACGACGAGTTATGTACGTCACCTCAACCGAATGCTATCCCATAAAATATTAACAATCGAAAACAGTAATTTTTCCCGTCAGGATTTCCTGTTGGCGTACGCGCCCCATTGCTGTTGGTATTAAATTGGAATTATTTGTAATATTACCTCTCAATTGGGCGAGTGCGAACAAACAAATTAATTGAATCGCGTGCGATAACGTTAATTGGTTACAATCACTTCAACACATTAGTCTCGTCGGAAATTCCTCACGACCATCCATCCAATGCTGCGTTAATTTAAGATACTATGATCCCGTGCAATGGAGATGCAGAAGTGGAACAGTTACAAAGCGCAAGTCACGTTTACTGACCACGTGCTTGCCAGAGGCTATCAGAAGAGTGATAGTGAATGCCTTACCATCATATTTTATGCACTGCGGCGCTACTTAAGAACATTATGGATAGTGCCATTAATGACGGAGGAGTGGATAGCAAACGAATTGGTATCATGCACGTGTCGGTCACATATTATTAGGCTTATCAGTGTCCAATCGTGGTAGCCACCTCCAACATGTGTAAAACGTGCAATCTGAGATATATGTAAATACCACAATTAACGAGAGACTATGCAAAAATGGTTAAAATTGAAACTCGTATTAATTGTCACCCCGGCGACATGTTTCAAACTCTTCGGGGGCTCTTTCTCAAGGTGAATGCACTCGCGGCGAATAATATGTATGTATGTATGCATAACTTTATTGTACATAAAATACGACAAAACGATAAACAAACAAAAAGTAGACGTACAAAGGCGAGCTTATCCCTTCAAGGGATACGTTTTAATATGCGAGTTCTAACCGTTTTATTCATATAATTATGGCTCTACTTATAGCATAGGCATTGCATTATAAGCACTTTTTACACCGTTTTGGATTCATTGAGATTCCTTCAACAGATCAGAAGACCAGAGAACAGATCGGAGAAGTGTTTTTAGTATCACGTCTGTTGTTCTTGAAGAAAGCCGATCTGCCAATGAGTTCTAAACATGTCGCTATTTAATATTATTACGTGAATGCTGTAGTTGAAACTCCTGCTGGTGTACTTGCAATTTAGAACAAGTAAATTTTTAACAAAAAGACACCGCTAACCATCAGGCAGGCCCATGGCAGGCCGTTTGTTTGTTTGCCACTGTCGTATAGTATAGAAAAAAGTAAGCTTTCTGCTAGATTACCCCGCAACCGAGCGTGCTAGCCGGGTGAATGGGCCTGGCCTGTAATATCCGCTCTCGGATCGTTTGCGACACGTCTACAGAGTAATCTGTTAGGCTCGCCTTGTTTGTAGCTAAATTGAGCTTACTTTTACGTGCAACTGTGTGTTGCAACAAGCCCGGTTCCCAAAACCATTCACAAATTTCCCCATTTGCAAATTAGCAGTTTTTCGCTTTACCATTGGTAATGGAACCAATGGTATTTCAAAAGTGTGATATATTGTCATATCACAAGATTCGTAACATCACGACCTTTGAGATGCCTGTTTACATCTGCAAAACTTTTATCTATGGTCATTAGAAAATGCTCTATTTCCAAATTTTTGCCGAGAGGCAGTACTTGATTTGAGACATTGGCATTTTTGTTGAGCTACATTAGCACTGCTCAATAGCAATGCCTACTTGCCCAGGGCCCACATCAGCAGTAAATGTAACGAATATTCATTACAGCAATCCGCAGATTAAACACCAAAATAGTGCTTAAGCTATCTACATATAACTATATAGACTCTTAGTGTTAGGCCATAGAGTAAACGAATAAATCAAGAGGTCCGCCAATGCCTATCTAGAACCAAGGCGGTTCTTCAAAATAATAAGCCAGCTGTTTTTCCACTATGGTGAAGCTTCTCTTGGCAACTTCTACGAGGGTAAAACTGAAAGTTTCGGGAATAGAAGAAAATATGCAGTATAAGTGAGTTTATTTATTTTTATTGTTTTTCAAAATATTCTCCTTTGTATTTCATGCACTTATGCATGCGTTCAAACCAGTCCATAAAGCACTTTTTGAACTCTGAAGTAGGGGTCGACAAAATGGCTATTTTATAGGCCTCCACTGCTTCTTCTGGCGTCTGAAACCGCTGACCACGCAGTTTGTCCTTGATTCTGGGGAATGTAAAAAAGTCGTTGGGACTTAAGTCAGGGCTATATGGAGGGTGGTCCAATATTTCGACTTTTTCACCGTCCAGGTACTCAGTTGTTGTCCGAGCGGTGTGTGGGCTGGCGTTGTCGTGGTGAAGGATGATGCGACGACTAGGGTTTGTTTTTCGGAGTTCAGCAAAGACGTTCGGCAAACAAATAGTGGTGTACCAATCAGCATTGACTGTTCTACGATCCTCAAGAGCCACAGTAGCTACGTGACCAGATTTAGAGATAAACGTAGCCACCATCTTCTTAGCCGTACTGCGAGAACGAAATACTTTTGTGGGTTTGAGCTCGTCTTCGAAGACCCATACTCGGGATTGGTTTTTAGTTTCAGGCTCATAAGCGTATATCCACGACTCGTCACCTGATACTATGCTAAAAACAGCATTTGAGCGTCCCTTGTTAAATCTTTTCAAAGTTTTGCGGCACCAATTGACACGGACTATTTTCTGCTCGTCAGACAATAGGTGAGGTATCCAACGGGAAAATAACTTTTTCACGCCTAATTCTTCTTTTAAAATAATTTGTATTTAACTCATTCCAATACCCAGGTGCTCTTGAATTTCCCGATATGTCACATGTCGGTCTTCATTTATCAGACGACGCACAACATCGACGTTTTCTTGCGTGACTGCCGATTTTGGTCGACCTTCACGCACTTCGTCGGTGAGGGATACACGGCCACGTTGAAATTCTGAATACCACCTGTATATTGTAGTCTTTGAAGGAGCTTCAATATTAAAAGCAGCAACCATCCGCTCTTCACATTGTTTTTGTGTTAGTCCACTTTTAAAGTCATAATAAATCATAGCTCTGAAATTTTCACGGCACAATTCCATTTTAAGCAGTGACTCGACGACTTCAATAAACAATTGAAACCGAACCATACTTTTTTTTTCTAAGTGGCCAGTGTGTTGAGATAAGGAAACTTCAGAGATTATAAAAAGGTATAATACATGTTAAAAATAAATTAATAAGTATTCGATTCCCGCCACTTTCAGTGCAAGCCTCGTATATTTACAGTCGTTTTTTTTTCAAATTCAATGTGCTAAAAGTAGCCCTAGCTATTATATTAAGTAGACGTCCAAACGCCATAAGAAATTAATGGAAATGAACTTTCTTATTCGAAAATCAATCAACTTTAATGACACGAAATACTGCCGTAATGCATCCTCACGCACTGACTTTTACCGGATTTCGATCATCGCACGACTGCTCTCCTCAACTTCGTGCATCACTGCAATGCGATGTCTAGGTGACTTTAGACGATGTGACTGATGAGTGGCCTCGTTAGTGTTGAAGAGAGATGAGAAGTATATGTAGATAGGAATTAACGAGTACTTAGTTTAGTATTGATGGTTAAGAACAAATCTCGGAACTGAAAGTGTAGTACACAATTTTAAGAGTAAATAAATAATCATTATCATCTAGCTACAGCAGGCTTATTAATCTTATTATTTTAAAGAAATACGAACGTTGTCGGCCCTCTTGATTTATTCGTCCATGGCTAAACGGAACCTTGTATCTTATCAGCATAAGTAATAGCTTCAAGTCCATTGCAGCTGTAATCCAATGTTTGTATCTGCTCGTGCACTAGGGCGAGGCGTTTAACGACAACACGGGCACTTCTGTAAGTTATTTATGAGATAGTCGGGATATTCCATACATAGTTGCCTAAGAGATAGTGAACAAGGGTAAATAAAATAAGGAGAAAAACAGGACCAGCGTTATGCTAGAGCTGACGACCAAACCGACCAAACAATGCAATGCAATGGTCGAGTATGGTACGGTTTCGGAGGAATTTCCTCCCTCGGGCTCTCCGGTCGTGGAATGAGCTGAATGCCGAGGTTTTCCCGAGGAACTACAGTATGGGGTTCTTTAAGAAAGGCGTATACACATTTTTAAAATGTCGGGAACACGCATGTGACACCCTTGGAGTCGCAGGCATTTGTAGGCTGCGGTGACCGCTTACAGCAGGCGGGCTGTCGGTGGTAACAACGTGGTATAAAAAAATGCATCAAGCTGTTTTGAAAACGGACGAATGATTATTCCGATTTGTCAGATGTATTCTCCGATATTTTTATTTCCTTGTACGATAGTTTGCGATCGTCCTTCTTTCCAGTATTTTTATTTCCTTGTATAAAATTTTCCGGCTACTTCTTTTTCCCAGTATTATTTTTTCTTGTATAAAAAATTCCGATCGCCTTTTTTCCAGTCGCTTGATTTTCCAGAAGAAAATTTGAATATATTATATTTTTAGTACATTAGTCCTTGCGGCACTCTAGGGGAGGCCTATATCCATCAGTGGACGTTTTTTGGCTGATATGATGATGATATTGATGATGTTGACGTCACTCCTGGCTATGAAGTGGCAATTACCGCCCACTACGCGTGCGTAAAAGCCTCACTTTTTATCCAGGGCGAAACGTAAAATTTTGTTCTTACCACGGGCGGTAATAAAGAAATCGTCAGATAACATATTTATCGCCCTCGCTTCGCTTATCGCTTTATACTGCTTCGATATCGCTTTTGGCTCGGGCGTCAGATTCCTGCGATCTGAGACATTCTTTGTTTTACCGCAATGTACTATATATATAGACCAGCCATAGGCGCGGTGACCGCTTACCATCAGGCGAGCCGAACCTACGCTTGTTTTCCACCGGCGTGGGATATAAAAAAAAATTAGTTCTGATGGGTATTAGGCTGTTTCCTCACGATGTTTTCCTGCACCGAAAAGTTAGTGTAGTAAATATCAAATGACATTCCTTCTGTTTGAACCTACGACCTCCATATGTGGTGACAATGGCATTCATCGATGACGTTTCGGTGACAGTGACAAATATTACGGCCTTACACGCGATGAGAGACAGGAGATGTTGTCAGTGCATCTCGCTCTCACGTGCGATATTTTGTATAGGCTTACATCTCTTTTACACATCTTTGTATGTGTATATTACCGGCCTCAGTCTTAGTCTTACTCCATTGTGACCTCCGGATTGCAAATTGCACGCCTGCGCCTTAAGGCTAGACTACATACGCTGTACGCTGTACGTATACGATTACTGGGACTTCGAAACTGCATTTCTCGACTTTTATCGGAGCAGATCGTAATAAAATATTAGCAATTCACCTTACAGGTGAAAATAGTAATGTACATCTATTATTTGATCTGCCGCAATGAATGAAATTTTGATTTGGAAAAAAAACGAACTTTGCCCGACTGAGACCAAAAAGTGCCAAATGTCAAACTCCAATTAACAGTGTTATAACGCGAGTGAGCAAAATTGCGAATGTAAGTAATAATTTTCTATTGAGAATATAATCTATTAGAAAATATCCGCTTAGATAAAAAGGCTAATATGATATTTTGCGACAAGTAAAAAATACGCCCAAGGAATTATACGTGTAGAAAATTAAGTGACTGGAAAAATAGGTTATCGGAATATTTTATACAAGAAAAAATAAATATGGAAAAAGCTGTCAGAAATTTGTATACAAGAAATTATAAATATCGGAAAATGCATCTAACAAATCGACGACTTGGAGATAAGCTAGAACTGCTAGAAGTTTTCTTGTAGCTATATTCAATGCTGTATTATTTAATTAACTAGATGAAAGCCCGGCTTCGCTCGGGTGAAATAAATAAGAAAGAAATAAACAAAACATTTATTCGTGACAGTTATGCAAACGACGAAAGAAATAGGTACAAAAATGTATAAAATAAAAACATTACAACAACGGATTATGATGAAACTTCGAATCGTATAGAAATATAGTCTGTAGTCTGGATTGGGAATAAAAGTATGGAATGGAATTATATGGAATTGGGAGTAAAAGATTACGCAAACGACGTCACGGGCAAAGGCTAGTATCTTTGCAAGTTAATCCTAAGCATTTTTATAAGGGTAGTATTTAAAGGCACATAAAAAATTTGACACCGTAATCAGTACTGATTTGTATAGCTAAAATACTAATCGTTCATTAAAATTCAATTCAGATGTGCATTGTTAAATATTGATGTGCCAGTCAGTATTTTTGGTGCGAAGTCAGAGCTGCTAACGCGAAAAACAAATGAAGTTCGTGTATCTCCCTCTCTGTCGCACTTGCAAATTCGAGCGACACAGAGGGAAATACACGATGTTCGTTCGTTTTCGTTTCGCTATAGCAGCTCTCTATTCTCCGCCAAATTCTATTCAGTGGGGCCCTTTACACTCAATTTTATCGCGATTTTTAAAATTGTATGGGGTCTGTTAAACGCTTAATACTATCACAATACTGGTGTGTCAATATTATCGTGGTTTTCAAAATCGTATGGGTTTTCTTCAATATTCATTGCACGTGATACGGATCGTGATATGAGTATATCGCGTGATAATAATAACCATGTAACAGGCCCGTATGGATGTTGCTTCAATATTCAGTGTTTCACGTGATAATAATAACAGTTGGTAATATTTTCTCCAATTAATGGAAGCTATTTAACAACTTGTTCCGTTTTGCCAAACATTCCGATACGCGCACCATCCAGGAATAGGAGCCGTCAGACCAGAGGGCCTACCACGATCTGAAAACGAAGTATTTCCCTCTCCGCGCTCGAATATGCAAGTGCGACAGAGAGGCATATATATTTAGTTTTCGGTTGGTAGCACCTTAGTCCGAGCGTGGCGGACGGTCGAAGAAAGTCAAAGAACATTCCGTGTGTTGTCTGTCACACATATAATTTTTTAGCTTCCCATCGACCTATGAACTTGAGATTAAGTGATAATGTTTATTATGAAGTATATTTTACCAAAAATATCAATATATTGATAAATCACATTTGTTTTTTAGTTGTACGGAACCCTCAGTGTGCGACTCCGACGCACGCACTTAGCTGGTTTTTATTACCTAAGTACATTTTGAATTTTATTTCTCTTATAGTAAAATACCCTATTCGTTTTAAAGTTGACGCCTGAGGGCCTACCGCGAACCAAAAACTAACTATCTTCCTCTCTGTCGTTCGAATATACATGTGCGAGAGAGGCAGATACTTCGTTTTCGGTTCGCAGTAGCGCCTCTAACGTCCGAGCGCGGCGAACGGCATGAGCTGAGGGTCTACTCCGAAATTCAAAATCCTAACTTCGTATGGTGCCGTCCCTTTCACTCTCCTGTCATAGACTATATGAGTGAAAGAGACGGCACCATACGAAGTTCGGATTTCGAATTTCGGAGTAGTCCCCCAGTACCACTAAGTTATAAGATAGAGCGAGATAGGGATAGAATTTTGCTAGACGTTTAAAAGCCATAAGCCACCTAGTAGTTTGTCACAAACAAAATTGAGACGCAGCTTTAAGATGGCGGACAGACTCAGCAAACATTCAAGTGGTGTCCTTTACACGATTAATATTATTACAATACTGGGGTGTCAATATTATCGCAGTTTTCAAATTTGTATGGATTCTGCTTTAATATTCACTTTCATATTCATGTAACAGGCCCCATACATTCGCTTTGAAGGCGGTTGTTGTGACAATCAGTCTAGCTAGCATGATAGATTATACCGTTACGTTTTATGTGACGTTTTAATACATTTCGCCCATATAACGTGACGGTATAAGTTATCGTGCTAGCTAGGCTGATAGGTGTATAGAACGCTTGAAAAACAAAACGCTGCAGACGCGGCTAGCCGAATCCACACAATGGGCGATGATGGCCCATCACCCAGAACACAGCCCAGCAACCTGGCCAACATACCGGACGCAAAAATAGTTCACGATTTTCGAACGTAGCCGACACTGTCAACCAACAAATTTAATATTGCAATATAGTCTGTGGGCAATATGGCCGACGTTTTGTCATTAAATTAACACTTTTAAATGCAAAATACGCGACAATCCGAATTTTGCGGATACATATGTTCAACTCAAAAATCGTTATTTTTATACGTTCTTCAATTTGAGACAGGTCTCGTTCGGGTCTACCGTACCCCTGCACGAAATTATTAATATAGATATGCATAAGACGGACCCGGGTATGTCCTAAAACTACGACCAAGACCACCGGGGAATGGGCAGCAGCAATCCTTGAGTGCGGTGGAGATACTGCGATCGCCAACCCGCATGCCAAGCGTGGCGATTATGGCATTTACCCCCCATGAAATTGGGGGAGGCCTATGTCCAGCAGTGGACGTCCTAGGGCTGATATGGTGGTGGTGGTGGTGGCATAAGACGGAAGTATAAGAATGGCAGTTTTATTAAATTCTATTTTCCAATAGAACCTAAGTTCCGCTTGAGTTATGCCAGCTGAATGTGGTAATTCGATGCATGTTCCCGGTATTTGTTGCTGCATTGTTCCCGGGAAATGCGCATGCGCAATGTTTATTGCTCGCGGTAAAATTCGGCGCAACAAAGTGCATGCCGGCGGACAGCACCGCCGTCATGCCCGTGACTAAATTACGATATGTTATGTCAATGCCTTTATAACGCGAATGCGACTTTAGAGGAGAATAAGGACATTGTTCACTTTGTAGATCATTTATGGTGCTCCCACAGATTCAGATATTTATTAATAAAATTAAAAAAACTACACGTGCGTTGAGCCCTTTAGGTGATCAGAGGCGCTACCGCGAACTGAAAAGAAAGTATCTCCCTCCCTGTCGCTCGAATCTGCCAGTGCAACAGAGAGGCAAAGGGTTTACGAAGAGGCATTAGTGAATTCTGATGGCGTCTGTGACGCTTACACACCGTTCAACGGCATTGATATTTGCGGTTTAACATAACACTGCTCGCCGCAAGATAACTTGGGGAAATAACCGGCCATTCTTCTAGCTACAGTTACAGAATTTTTCTATATTGACACATTTCAATAACCCAATTCGTCATCCGCATCAACAAACAACATCCATGACTATAACAATAACAGCCTGAGTGGTCTATCTCTTCTCTAGTAATAAATCATCATTTATCAATTCTATTTCAATATTATTGATAATTAATAAATTTTGATATGTAAAACAGTTTACTGGGCTCTAATGTTGATTTTAATTTTTGTATTTCACAATGTCTAAGCTTTAATTTACACTTACTTCACACACAATGAACATTGTTAAAATGAACGTTTGACGGATTGCACCCACTTACGATTACAGACATTAAATAAGGCGCTAGCAGCTGTCATCCCATACAAACTTGCCAAACTTTCCATACATTCAAATTTTAAAGAACACCGCTTACAATTACAGACGTTCTAGACCCATAAGAGCGGAACAGCACCTTTTCGTAATTATACGATCCAGGAACCAAAAATATGCAAGGATCCTTTCTAGCTTAGGAGCACGAGAAGTCCAGTAATGAGCGTAGGCGCAGGTCAGGGGTCCAGGCCGCCGGCGCGCACCGCTGACCCAATTCCGACCACACGCCACCAATCAACACTTCCTACACTATTAACCACACTGAAAAAGCTTTTCTCCTGGCCGTACCCGCCATAACATATCGTGATCTGATTGGAGAGACATTTGGATTCGCGAGGTTACATTTCTTTGAATTAAGGGTCATATTTCACATTATTACCAAAACAATTTATGTAAAAGTGACGAGGAATATCATCGAGGTTCAAAGGTGCCCTATCCATTTAATTGTCCAAACCATCCAAGATGGTAAAACTCCCTGCAATTACAAACAATCACCATCATTATCATTAGTCTATTCTATACACGTTTCACTGCTCGGCACAGTCCCTCCCCCCTCTTTTAGATAAGAAAGATCTGGCAGTAGTCCCCAATGCCTCAGGTCTCCATCTCCACGATGGCCCAAAGCAATTTGATTACTAAATGGTCAGACCAGTCATCGTCATCATATCAGTCGAAAGACGTCCACTGATGAACCATAACCTAAGGATTTACACAATGACCGGTCCTGCGCCGCCCCCGTCCAACGGCTTCCCGCGATCTTGACCAGATCGTCAGTCCACCTTGTTCGGGGCCTTCCCACGCTGCATCTTCCGGTGCGTGCCACTGCGTGGTTACCACTCAAGAACCTTTCTGCCCCAGCGGCCATCGGTTCTACGAGCAATGTGCCCCGCCCACTGCCACAGCGCGGTCAGACCAGTGTTTCATTCGAAATGATTCACCATTTTCTATCACCTAACAATTTTAACACGTTATGGCAATATATTATATTGATGACAAGATTTGTAAAAAAAAAACACAAAAACATAGTGCACTAGATCCGATTTCATTATTTTGCTATAACTTAAATCAATATGTTTCTTAACATTTTTGTTTTATTCATGTTATTGCAATGTCTGACTCACACAATGCTTGGTTGCCGTTGACGTAGTTTGACTAAGCAAACACTATGTATATATATGTTTATTTAAAGCCCCATTGATCCACGGCAAACTTCGTGGCATTGAATACAAAAGTAAAATATTGACTTGGTCTAGTTCAAGAGCACCTGTCAATAGTAGCCTTCAGCCATCAAGTTACCTTCGTGACTATTGTTATGTTAAGCGTTGAACGTTTAAGGCCAGTGCTTGGAATGTAAAAGACAAGCTTGAGTTTACTGGTGGACCTTATTAAGTTGTGTTAAGAGGGCGCAGTACGATCGGTGTGGATCGGTTCTCCATACAAACGTATTTAGGCTCTTATTTTAAAACGCCACGCTAGAATAACATGAAACTTTGTATACACAACGGGATCCGGCATACCTAGGTCGAAAATTAGTTTCTATTGCTAGAAATTGAAAAAGAAAAAAAATTCAGCGGTTTTTTGATTTTTTTACGGCTTGTATGAAAACCTTAATAATCATAATCACTGTATTTTTTCGCCATTATAATTTCAAGCAACAGAAACTAATTTCCGCCCTAGACAAGCTGGATCCCATAGTGTATACAAAGTTTCATGTTATTCTAGCATGGCGTTTTAAAATGAGAGCATAAATACGTTTGTATGGAGAACCAAACGTACTGCGCCCTCTTAAGGTTTAGGAATGGTCTACTATCTATGTTGTCTATGGTACAGTACAGCACACGTCGACCGCCGCGGGGCATCTCGTGAGCAGTGAAACAAATATTGACGGTCATGCCTAACGATGAGATTGAACAAATTGGACGCTTAATCTTTCTCAGTTTTGGTGTTCTTCAGAGGCTCCGAGCTAGCTTTGATTGATTGCTTCTAGCTCATAGCATAGATCGTGTATTTTATCTGCGCTGTTAAGGTCCAAATGAGACACTTCCCGTACAACGGTATGCGTGGCCTGTTGCAAAAAATAAATATTACATGCGTGTTGACACTGTTGACGCGAAATCCAAAAGTTGCGCAACTTTAGAGCTAATAAATATGCGACGTGTTAAGAGTGATGGACCTGCATAAGACCTCTAGCTGTCAACACTCAGATCATAGAAAGGAATAGATATGAAACGGGGGCGTGGCGCGTGTCGCCGCGACATGGCCAAAAAGCAGTGACACTGCCCGCCGCCGGTTAGTCGCAATTTAGCCGTGCCGATGAAATGTTTGTAAAATGCCGAACTGTTCCGTCGTTACCTGCAAAAATAGGAGTGTAACCAAAAACTACAAGAACAATGGAGTCACTTACCACGTGTAAGTATTGGAATTTCTACTTATAAATCACTAAAAACCAATATTTTAACAAGTACACGCAGCGCCGCATGCTCGAGCTAAGATATCGTATGAAAAAGCGTATTTTTTATCTAAAAGTTGTACATTGAACGTTCAGTACAACAACCAACCCGTACCGCGCTAAACGACGGCGCAATGTAACAAACCAGTGTAGCTATCGTCGTTGCGTGAACTGTTTCGAGGAACGAGGCCGCTGCCCGCCGCTGCTCGTGAAATTCGCGCGAATTTTATTAGAGCGGTGCCAATTGTAATTGCCGTTTATGCGTTATCGATAAAACGATGTCGTACTAGTAATTTAGTGTCAACAATTGTATCAAAAATCATAATTTAATACCACTATATTTATCTTCCAAATTACTACAAACTATAAAATATAAATATAAATACTCAAGTAGTTTTATTAACCGACTTCGATAGAAGGAGGATCTCAGTGCGTGTTCATGTTTATTTTATGTATATACACAGCTATAATAATTATTTAATATGTTGTCCAATTGTGATACTTATGTTTTGTTAGAAAAGAAATCTTCGGAGGGGTTGTATATAAATTTGGTGTAGGTCTAAAGATCACATCAAGGAGTAATCAATGGTACTCCTCAGATGTGATAGGCACGCACTTGGTGATTTCGGCATTTTCTTTAGTGAACTATGCCTTTGCTCTCGGAAACCACAAATTTGGTGAAGAGGAACTGGTGATGATGATAACAGATGTTAAGGTATGGAACTCCTCAACGAAGTAATTACTTCCCAGATTCCGATGAGATTTTGTTGACTTAGCAACTAATGCTTATCCAAATAGAAAAGCCGAGTATTTATATTTATATACTTCTGTTGGTCTAAATTCATCGCATTCATTGCATTTTTTTGCCTGTATGTAACTGTATTTATTCGATTGGTTTTATTTAAACAACTATATATTAAAATAACACTATATAAAATAACTATTTCGATATTCACCAACATCCTAACATAATAATTAAAATATCGATGTCGATAAAACTCATTTTAACGTTTGTTCCCACCCCTGCGCATATTGCTCTGTTTTGAAGGGTGCGCGAAGCCAATCACAGCGCTTGCTTGCATGTTCTCGTAGGTTCGGTGGCTCCGCCCGAGGTTTTGTTTTTACACGGTTCAATGTGTGTGTGTGGTCTGCGGTGGGGGAATAATGGAGACATCGGATCTCGTTGTAATCAAGCAGTATGGCACTTCTCCCTTTTTTTATGTTCTGAGTGTCAACACAACGAATCCTCAAGTCAACAAAGTGTCGGCAACGGGCTTGTGATTCTTCTGTACTCGCAAGCTACCATATGCCGACTAGTTCACGCATCGCGCTTTGCCGCTAGCTATTCAGGCGGCGCGAGCACATACATGAGTTGCTAGCTAATAGCAGATTTTTGCCCTATGCAATGTGACTAATGCCACCACAAAAATGGGTACCTAAACGTTTATTACTTTATTTATACGACCATGTCCATCAATCTCATCATTGCACATGCACAGGTGTAGAACTCTAGAAATTTGCTGGCGATAGCCACACCCCGCACGGTATTCGGTAATAGTAAATGAGGCAACGCGGAATTTTACGTAAACCTCTGGCTTGTTGGTTTGTGCCGCCAACCGGTGCGGCGGGTACACTTGCACCCGAAAACTTGTCGCACTAGCATTCAACCAACCATAAAACCATAATAAACTCACGCTTATAAAGCATGTAAAAATTAATGTTAGTGTCTAGGCCATTTTAGGTTTGAAATAGAGAAAATGTCATAATACACATCGAACAAAGTAACGGCTAATAAGTTACCTGCTTACACTGTCTTGATTAGAATATCAAAGCATTGTATCAGAAAATACTAAAAATTCGGTAATATAATTTATACCAAAAAAAACCGACCCCAATTTTGTAGTTGCTATTCCACAATTTGTGGTTTCCGTGAGCCAATGCTTAGTTACCTACAGAAAATACCGAAATCGGCATATGTGTGCCTATCAAATTCGAGGAGTCCCTCGATTCCTCCTAGATCCCATCATCAGACCTTCACCAAATTTAAATGGGACCTATGTCGGGGTACTTGCTTTGAAACAAAAAAAGAATTATCAAAATCGGCCAACGTGGTCAAGAGTTATCGGGAAACATACATCCATAAAAAAAATAAAAAAATAACAAGCAAACATGCAGACGAACTGACTACCTCCTTCCTTCTATTGAAGACGGTAAAAAAAAGGAAAATTAAAAGATGCTTTAATTACCGTTTCCCGCATCCTGAATTTTTCCTTTGTTTACCAGAAAGGGGCTGCGGCCCTCGCTCCGGGTCGTACTGGTTCAACAGGTCTCCATCGGCGTTCAGCGGGGGAAATGCTGGCGGCATCATGGGGACCTATGAGCCAGGTGCGATGCGGAGTGATATACTTAGCCATTAGTTAATTATATTTATGTCTTTCATATTATCTTATATAAAGTTTTTTTTTTAATTATACAGTCGAGGAAATTGAGAAAAAAACTATTTTAGAAATTCAAAATAGTCTTGAATTGTCAAAAGTCGAAACGTCTTCAATTGGCCACGACCAAGGAATATCAATAGCGTGCTAGCTTTAAAGCTCCAGTAAATAATATGTAGCATGTGTGCCCGAGTATACTCGCGGCGAGCGGTTCGCCTTCACCCACATGTGATGCTTAATTGATCATCCTCTGACTCAGCTTGGCATGCCCACTGTCGCTACCGTACGTAACACTCGCTAGCGCCACTTTACGAGCTTTATTGTCATTACAAAATCACGTATAAGTAAGCTAAGTGAAACTTTGTTTGATACAGGCCAGCCGGTACTAGAAATATTTCTTTGTCAAAAATTACATTTTTGGTACAATTGTACACTAGTGTCGACTGTACTTTTTTTGCATAGTCATCAGTTCATCACCTACTTCCTGAGGGCGTTCCAATGAGACCACGACGAGTTTATCTTGTGTAATTTAAGAAATTAGGAGTTACTCTATCCTCCGGCCCCCTTCTATTACCTTTACCTTCATCAGATCAGCTCAGTGGTGTCATAATTTCTTAAGTACTTATGCCAAATTTCAGGTTAATCAGCTGAAGATAACTAAATACATTATACTAACAGGACCACAGTAAAAAAAAGGAATAATTATAAACGTGGCCTTCAAGCATCATGCATGAAATCTTTAGGGATTGTGTTGGCGGGTCATCCAGTTTCATCAACGAAAAAAATGGTAATATCAATCGTAGAATTTGACCGTGCGACGAGTATATGTACATGTATGTGTGATAGGGATCTGCCGGGCCAGTGTGTAGATATCATTAACTAATGTATTTATTTAATAAAAAAGGGCTATCCAAGCAATTTATAACACGGGGTCGCGTGATTCATTAAGAGAATTTTTCAAAGAAATAGATATTCTAACCCTGCCGTTCCTATACATATTTGAAATAATAATGTATGTTAGGAAGAATTTGGGCAATTTTCCAACGAACGCTGATAAACCAATAGCCACGAGAAATACTGGGAAACTCAAAATAACCTTCTATAGACTAGTAAAGGCGAAAAAGTGGTTCTTGGGAAATTGTATCAAATTCTACAATAAAATTCCTAAACACATTACTGAACTTAGCAATTCTAAATTCAAATCTGTAGTAAAACAAACACTTATTTCAAGAGGGTATTATAAGATAAACGATTACGTCATGGATAGGGATGTTTGGCAGTGATAGCGTCCTGCACGGGTAATCCATCGCGAAAATATATTTTCTACTGTAATTGTTATTTAAGTTATTACAAACTGACAGTGTAATTTTATATTTAACTATATAATGTATATTGTTTTGAAAAAATTACACCTCGCCGAGTTTCTTACGCCGGTTCTTCTCGTGGCAGAGGTATATATTTCCGAACCGGTGGTAGTTTATTGACGTTCATAGGTAAATTAATAATATGCCTAATTTGAAGAATAAACTACTTTTACTTTTTACTTTACTTTTTAATCGCTGTATACAATTTCAGAATAGCAAAGAAAGTGCAAACGAAACATTGCTCCCACTTATTCCCGTTGTAATCCAGCATTTTGTCACGGACGGCAATCCGATGTAAGGGAGCGAATAAACGAAGGGTGCTCAAAAATCAACTAAAAACCGGCTTTATTCCAAATAATGTAAGGTTGGGTTTTATTAATCTACAAAATTACACACAAATTCAATACACGTGCACTGCATAAACCGTGAAATTGGCGGATTGAGGGCGAGAGGTGTGATTAGGTTATTCATTGAATAGAGAATAAGTAACGCTAGGCTAGGGGTTTGGTCACGAGTTTTATCTATCACTCTGTGGCCACAACACATAAAAAGTTATACATATAATAGAGCGTTTAGTATTTATGGTTATGATAGTGCAAAAATATGTATAGAATTAATCTTTTCATAAATATGTACCGAAAACTTAATCCGGTGAAATAAGAACCATGTAGATTGGACGTAATTCCCGTCTCATGGTTCATCGAGAAAGTTTTACGTGCCCATATTTTAGGACTTGGCTTGTACGTAAAAGGCTGAATAAATTGTTTATTTTTGTAACGAGTTTCTTTAGTAAATTATAATCGAATCTGTTAGATATTTATCATATGTTAAGTTATGTTATTTGCTACACCCTAGCAGGGTCCACGTTGTACTTTAAAACTGTGTAACACCTTGTAATACCATGGTTGGCATTGAATAAATGAATATGAATATAAACTTAAAATACTCGCATCTCAAGACCTCATAGTTTTGAATTAAGATAGGATTGTATTAAAATAAGTAAGGTACCGAATCCGAATCGAGTGATTATTTAACAGTTCCATGCTGTTGTTCTGTACTACATACTGAGTGGGTACATAATATGATGTTAGTTTTAATTTGTCAATATGTTTTCAATTTCAATATAAACATCGACATTAGTATAAAATTTAACATAAGATTAACATTCTCTTTGTATAAATTCGTTTACACTCGATAATCAGCATCACAGTTAACTGAGCATGCATTGGTAGGACCTTATCTTTATTGCAATAAGGTTCACGAATGGTCAGTTAACCTTGATGCTGATAGTAGGTATAGTAAATTGCAATATACCATGCCATTTATCGTACCTGAAGTATACAGTTCTTTACTCGTCTTTAAATTAGGTTACATAAATACTAACCAGCCCAAATCACCTTATACAAATTAACCTAAATAAACTAGCCCAGTGACTTATAACAGTTATAACAAACAAGCAATTTAAATTAGTAGCGGAAGCATGATGTAAATTAATTGTACGCCGCGGGCACGGGCAGTGGGTTACAGAGTGCTGAGCCCCATAACGTGCATGCCTCAAAGGAGAGTCTAACGGCCATAGGAAATATAAAATGTTCGCTAAATTTAACTTTTAGTGCTTTCCTAGCCTTGCGGCAGCTGTAAACCGGACAAACAAGCGGCACAAACAAAGTAGCGACATATGGACAAATTACTAGCAGACTTACTATAGAGAATTTAAACAATTGAAAACCCAAAGCCGAAGCAATCAGTTCATGTATTGTAAAAATGCGACAGTTACAAACACAATTGTATTGTAGGTTGGATATAGATTCAGAATGCTGAAAAACACAGGGCTTTAGATTCTCTTAAGCCACCATAAAATGAAGGAAAGAGATAATTGTCATGAAATTGCATCTTGTCTATAACGTACTGTAAAGAAAATAGTACGGCAGTTCCTTTCCTATAAAATCTCACAAGATACTTCTGGCTTTAATCATAACATAAATCATAAACCTTCATCAAACAATAAAATGCCGTTAACATTAGTTTATTTTTTTATCTGTCATTTTGACATTTGTGTTTGTGAGTCAGGGGCAAAACACCTTTTAGTTAACAGGGATTTGTAAAGTTTTATCAATAAAGGTTCTTAAGACTGGACCGGCTCAAATCTCCATATCCATCCAATTAACTAAAACAGACAAGATAAATGCAATCAAATCAAAGCAAGGTTACAATCCAAGACATCCAAGTCTTAGATATGTTCTGCACAGAAGAAGAATGTAGAGATTCCGGAACTGATAACAAATCGCCAGCTGTCCCCATTAATACTACAATGCTAATATATTCGGTTGATTAAGCTAGGACGAGACCAGAATGTTGATACTGTGGAATCACAACTCCTGATTCCGTTTACATTGACCGAGAGACATGAATCATGATAAAACTTGAAAGTTTTAAGTAGCGCCTTTCAATTTTTAAGTTTTTTTCTGCGACAGTTTCAAAACTTTTAGAGCTTCCGAAAGTACGTAAGTCTGGCTGAAATGGCAGCTTGAATTTCTTCCGACTCTTTGTTTGGTGTTTGTGTTTATAATGTTTTGGACAAGCTCATTTTTAATCCCGTTGACAATGGTAATAACGTCACGCAATCTCATTTCGTCGCCTAGTTAGCCGAAATCAATAGTCCGGGACACGTTACGCGCTACGTACCAATTCAGCACTTATTTATCGCAAATGGGAAAATCTAGCTACCATCTTACAGTCTAAGCTTGGAGTCCTAAGCCTTGGACCATCCATAATTAAATAGATATGTTTGCTAAAAGAACCGAAAAAAATCCAAATTGAGACTTAAAATTACCGCGAAAACTTACAGGAATAATAATTTGTACCGAGAATAATTAGACGCTGCCTAGGCCTTGACTGGTACTCGTAGAAAAATAATCCTGCGCTACTGTCAGGTCAAACAGTTCTAGTGCTCCAAACGGCAACATTTCCTGCAAAACTTCCCGACTGTATAGGAAATATTGGGCAATATCAATATCGCCTTCGAGCGGCTTGAGAACTCCTATATAACAGTCAAGTTTTCCAATACCGTTTAGTTGGCCCTCTTGAGTTGGAAAGGTTAGGTGATTGTCGCTTCCGTAAAAACTAGTGCGTACGCCAATTCTTGGGATTAGGTAACGGTAGGTGATAACGACTGATGATAATGATCAATATCGCCATAGATTACAAATATCAAATATTGCCTACAACCTAACGGTATATATAAAATATGATGAAGTCGCAACAACTGCCCCCCGCGGCGACAACAGCGTATAACAATTAGTTTACCGAAACACTTCCTCAACGTCGAAGGCCGCGGCATTTCACTAATGCGTCTACAATTAAACTAACTGCCTGCGATTTGTTATAATTACATACTCGACCATTACAATGTATAATGGCAATTTCATTAGAGCAAAGCAAAGGTTATGTTAGAAAGTAAATTGGTTAAAAATATGGACTTACACAAATTGCTTTAGCATCTTCACAATTACAAGTAAATCCATTTTTGTCAGAAACTTGCTCTATCGGTGAAACAGTGCTGGCGGTGGCTGTACTTCCTCGTCTGTCATGAATTGGCCGTTAGAATTAGAATCGTTAAAACTGTTCCTGATTGCATCGCCATTCGATTATGATTATTGACCTCCAACTTCTAATGGGAACCAAGGAATAAAAGATCAGAAGTCATAAGATGAAAGGGTAGCTTCGACAAGTTATCCGGCATTCGACGACAGCCGATATGTCAACCGATGTGGAACTGGGCAGTCAGCTGAGTCGACACTCGAGCCGACACCGGACACCGCCCCGCCGTGAGAACCCTCTTACTAACCCGCTGCGTTCTCTCAATGGTCGTACACGAAACACTGGCCTTTGGGCGCCATCGTACCTAGTTGGTTACTAAGTTCTGTTACTCGATTTGCAAACTCTTTTCTTGCGTTAAAACAAATAATACCGAAAAAATAAAAAATGACATATAATGGCGGGTTGTCAGTTATAATTTTATAGCACACAAAACACATATCTCGTCATATTTATAATGGATTGGGGTCTAAAAGAAAATCGTGTCGCTGTAATTGCGTTGCACAAATGCGGGCATCCGCCAAACGTGATTTTGAAGTTGCTTCAAAATCTGAAAATCAACAAACAATTCGTTTATCGTACCATTAATAGGTACAATAGTACCCTGAGCTTTGATGACCGCAAGAGGTCTGGAAGACCACGCACCGTTCGGACCCCAGCTCTAATAAAGGCAGTGAAGGCGAGAATCGCAAGAAACCCCGTTCGGAAGCAAAAGTTGTTGGCAATTCAGATGTCTGTGAAGAGAAGCTCCCTTAAAAAAGTTATCAATCAAGACCTTAGACTACACGCTTATCGTAGACGGAAAGGTCATTTTCTTAATGGACGACTGAAGACTATGAGGCTGAATAGAAGTCGCGTGCTACTGAAGCGGTACGCACAAAATGGCCACCGAAATATATTATTTACAGACGAAAAAATTTTTACCATTGAAGAATGTTGTAACCGCCAGAATGACAGAGTGTATGCAAAAAACAGTCAAGAAGCGAGTGTAGCTGTTCCGAGAGTGCAACGAGGCCATCATCCCTCTTATGTCATGATTTGGTTAGGTGTGTCATACGCAGGGTTAACACAGGTCCATTTCTGTGAAAAAGGTGTCAAAACTGGGGCTAAAGTTTACCAGGAAACCGTTCTGGAACCAATAGTGAAGCCTTTAAGCCACTCTCTATTTCAAAACCAGCCCTGGGTCTTTCAACAAGACTCAGCTCCTGCACATAAGGCAAAAACAACTCAAGCCTGGTTTCGAAGCAACAAAATTGACTTCATTGCCCACGAAGACTGGCCCTCCTCCAGCCCGGACCTCAACCCCCTGGATTATGCTATATGGCAGGTTATTGAGGAGAAAGCCTGTGCTAAACCCCACACAAACCTTGACTCTCTCAAGCGGGCCATAGTCAAGACAGTGACGGAATTAGATATGACAACCGTGCGTGCCGCTATTGATGACTGGCCTCGTCGTCTGAAGGCCTGTGTTCAGGCCCAAGGAGGCCATTTTGAATGAAATTGACAAATGTAAATCCTGATTGTGTGTACTTCATTTTAATATATAATTTATTTAACTTTCGTTAGTATATTTTATGTAGATAAGGATTATTACAGTAACATAACTTAGTAACCAACTAGGTAGAGGTTTTAAAACAGTAGCCAGCCAGCGTTTTAAGAGATCTAAATTATTTACTATTTTGGGAACTTCATCCTCGCAACTATTTCTACAATCGAACTAATTGATGTGTATTTCCTGATTCGTTAGGTAAAGAACTTGTAAGCCTTGTCTTTCATGACTGATGAGTCAGAGACGAATAATTTATATTTAAGTATTTATTTTATAAAAAGAATCACAAACGCATTAGCGACCCTTTACTGACTCGAGAATTCGGGATGGAGCGAACTGAACCTGTCTCGCCATCAAACATAACAGTTTGGCGAGAAATCAAATGCATAGTATGTAAGTTGTAATTTTGATTATATAAATAAAAAAAAAATAGGTAAGGCCCTGGTCTCCTATTTTATGCTATACGCGACGTCTGACTTCAGCGTCAACATTTATATGGACGCAAGACGCTGACGTCAACGTTTGAAAGAGACCACTTCAGTACATTTCTATAGTAAGCATTGTGACGCTGAAGTCAGACGTCGCGTATAGCATAAAATAGGAGACCAGGGCCTAAAATGAAATATTTCGATTTAAGCGAGGCTTACACCACCGGGGAATGGGCAGCAGCATTCCTAGAGTGCGGTGGAGATACTGCGATCGCCAACCCGCATGCCAAGCGCACCGCTCATCTCATTCAGAGAAATGTTATGCTCTCTTGAGACTTTCAAAACTATAAGAAAGTCTCCAGTATCTCCCGCTTCGGCAACGTACAAAACAAAGGGAGCGTAATTAATCAAGATAGGTTTGTCGGTTAAAACAACTGCCGCCGGTTGGCATCGGAGAAGATGGCCGACAATCAAGCTACATCACATATTCGCCGACAGTTAAATCCGCATCAAAGTTACGACCCGCCGGCGCCGTTTGGTCGGTGGCTGCGGCTACTGGTTGAGCTATTAGCGGGTATACCGGTAGATCGTTCAATTTGAATCTTTCGCATACAAACTGGTTAGCGTTTTATCCATATATATAAGTACATAGCTGGAGCACTTCGTTGTAGAAAGTGCGATCTACTGTAACACATATTTTTTCGAACCCCACACCCTACCTTTTAATTAGGTCGTCTTTAATCAATTTATGGTAATCGATTAACGATTTTCACCACCGTCGATCCGTTGGATGATTAAGTCTTTCCTTCGCCCCATGCAGGTTATCCTAGTTTAAAAATAATAAGTGTCAGGGTTACCACTATTCAAAACTGCCTCACCCTTATTTCGGTTCTATTTAGCATTTGGTAGCTATTTAAACTTTGGTACCTTTTTAAATCGTTTCAGGAAGGTGTCTGAAATCTTTATTTCTGTTCCGTAATGGCCTTTTTAATTAATGGTGGGTTCGTGTTGGTTGGAATGGGTATTTCGCAAATTTGCAACTGGCAAGGTTTCGCTGCTGTCAAAGTTGACGGCCGGAACTGTCACTTCTCAGAATATTTGTCTAGAGGAAATATGTCCTATTTTTAAACCCGGCTCCATTGTAGGAATCCGTAAGTATTTCTGCTGGATTGTGGGTTAAATTTGATCGCTTTTGTCCCTGCTATAAGATTTCCGTCGGATTTCCAGGAGTTCTGGGAAGTCACCGGGATCGGCCAACCGGTTACTGCTTTCAAGACCCTCCTGGATTGAAAGCTCTTCCACGCGCTGTAAGCATGGATTACTGTCTCCGGAGGTAAGTAACCGACTTTCTCCGTCGCATTCATATAGAAAAGAAACTACTTGGTGATTTCTAACCATAAAATATTCGTTTCAGGGTCTTTTACTTACCCGCCTTGAACGTGGTTGACTGTTGACTGTGGACTGTTGACGGGTCGCTGCCCTGCTGGTTTTATGGCGTGAGGCGAACGAGGCGTTCGTTCCACTTTACTCATTGAGGATCGCCTCAGCGATTTGCTACGTAGCCAGGCATCGACCGGTAACTAGCGGACGTGGGAGGTCGGTAGTGTCTTTATTTTATTTACGGCGCCCAAGCTCTTTTAGTACACTTATAAAAGTATCGAAACAGAAAGCGACAGTAACAGGCCGGTTAGCCAGCACCCCACATATTCCCTTTGTCTCTACCGCCTTAGCCGAGGCACATATTCTAGTGGTTAGCGATTGTTGTAAACGACGGTGAGGACTGTGACAGAGCAATAAACCTTTAGAGCTACTTGTGCTGTTTAATTCCACCATCCCCAGTCCCACCCGGTAACGGAGTGGTGTTACAGTGGCGCCCAACGTGGGGCCAAATTTGCTGGTACCTTATAATACAAACTGGTAATATAAGTGAGCCATTTCTGTCGCTTTCCTGTTCTCTGTTTCTTTTCATATAAAACCTTGCAAGTGGACAATTAATAAATAGTGATTTTGAACTAGGAGTGTACTCATCAGTGAACATTTTGAGTGGACTAGTGAAAATTGGACTATTTTAATTTTTATAAAGGAATTGTTGAGTGTTATAAATCTAGCTATTAATAAACAGTACTTCCAAGTGCTATATTTATTCTGTGCAACTAAATTACTTTTTTTCTCCTGTATTAGTGTTAACTTTTGTCACTTGTTTATAGCAACACAAATAAGCAATTAACCTATAACCTATAATCAGTTCCTATTTTCAATTGAAACTTGTTAAACATTCTCAAAACATTGTAGTACAGTCAGTCACATAAATATCGAATTTTAGGTCACAACATTTTCAAATAACACAACATTTTATTAAACTACTCTGTTTTAATTAGTACAGTTGCTGCATATTTATTGAAAGATAAGAAATAGTCACTGGGAAATATTTTGTGTTGTAGAATAGTTCCTGCATTTGCTTGTGATTAACTAACTACATTATCATTTTAGCATAACAGTCTAATTTACTGAAGAAGTGACATAGTACAGTCTGTTACAATATTATCTTAGAACATTTTGTGCCATATGAATATTATAGTTGTTCTATTTTGGGCTATCATTTAGCTGTCACTAAGGAATTTGGAAAGTACAGTCAGCCAAACATTTTATTGGTGTTTTGGAAGTTTAGATTTTACATTTGGGTATACTTGTGCATGTATTTATACCCACTTTAACTTGTGATTTTTAAGTTAGGGTCTATAGACCTTATTATTAATAAGTACAGTCAACCACATTTAGCGGCTTTTTGTGTGAAGTGTTTATACAGGGAGGAAGTTTGGCCGAACTATCCCCTTGTTAATTTTTATTAATTAATTTTATTGTACAGTCGGATACAATAATTTTGTTCCATTTTTGGAAATTAAATTTTAACCAAACAATTATTTTTAAATTTTATTGTAATGGAGGACCGGCCTATTACTTTTAACCTTTTACATAAGGATGAGCTTGCATATGAGGTGACCATTCGGGATGCTGTACCCGAAGAAGATGTTAAGGGCTTGAGGCAACAGATCAGAAAGTTGAGTAAAGACTTTCCCTCTGATGAGATAGAAGAGTTTGAGGGTGAGCTTTTACCGGAGTTAGCTTTAGTGCGTTGTAAGATTGAGGAGCTGGAGCGGTCGACTATCTCAGCTAAGTCGCCTATTACACTTAAAGCGCTAAATAGGGTACAGGCATTGGGTCACCACATTTACCATCGTCTCACAAGGATTCATCCGATTGATGAGGAGACTACTACCTTGCATGCCGGACTTAATGAACGGCTTATGCACATTTTAGTGAAGTTAGACAAATTGGTTTCTGTGTTTGCTTCAAGTCATTCTTCACGTAGTTTTGAGGATGGTGAGGAGGAAGTTGGACCACCAGTCGGAACGGAGCCAGCGTTGCCAGCTGTTACTTGTGCTGGCAAGCCTCCAACTGTTAGTGCGCTCAATCTCCGCTTCAATGGCCGATCCTGCGTTAAAGCCTTTCTACAGCGAGTTGAGGAGTTGTCGGCTTCGCGCCGGATTTCTGATGCTTGTTTACTGTCGTCGGCTGTCGAGTTGTTTGAGGGTGATGCGTTGTTGTGCTATAGAGGTATTAGTGATGAGGTGACATCATGGCAGCAATTGAAGATTTTATTGTTGGAAGAATTTTTGCCCTTCGATTATGATAGGCGCTTATTGGAGGAAATTCGTAACCGGACTCAGGGTCATAATGAAAACATTTCTACTTATATTAGTATTATGCAAAATTACTTCAGCCGGCTAACGAGAAAGTTGTCAGAGCAGGAGAAGTTTGATATTGTATTCATAAACGTGCGTCCGGAGTATTCTGTACCTTTGGCCATGTACTCGGTCTCGACTTTGGTGGAACTGAAGAAAGTGTGTCGCGTGTTGGAGGATAGCTGGCAGCGGGCCAATTCTTTCGTGGAGCCTCCTAAGCCCTCGTCCAATTCGCTCGCTCCAGATTTATGTTGCAAGGCCGTGTCCAAGCCTCGAGTCGAAGTGAACGTGACAAACCAGTTCTGTCCGCGCTGCCGAGTGGGTACTCATGGTTTGAGTCAATGTTCCTCGAGACGTACCGTGTGTTTTAAATGTGGAAAGGCGGACGTAACGGTCCTCACGTGTCCTGCGTGCTCGCCTCGCGCGACTGGTTCCCGTTCGAACGCAACCACTTCTACTTCTAATGGCAACGAGCCGCCCAAGGTTAATAATTTGGTTTCTTCGTCCGTTTCAGTAGTTCGGAAAGTATTTGAAAGGAGGGACGATCGTCCTCATATTTTCGTTGAAATTTTTGGTGCCCAGTTTCGGGGTTTGCTTGATTCGGGTTCTTCGATCAGCATTTTAGGTTCGGACTTGTCTCAATTGTTCTTGTCTTGGGGTGCTACGTTGGACGGTTGCGATGATTTTAGTCACATCGCCACCGCTAACGATTCCCAAGCCGAGGTCCGCGGTTGTTTGTATCTGCCCGTCACGGCGCGAAACGTGACTAGGCCGATTAAGTTTTATATTATACCGGAAGTGACCACGCCCCTGATTCTAGGCGTAGACTTTTGGAAGTCGTTTGATATTGCTCCAAACTTGTTTAAAGAGTTTTGCGGGTCCTCCGACTCGGAGTTGGGGAACTGCATTTCTGAAATACGTCTGCACTCCTTTGAGGCGTTGACTGCTGAACAGCGGTCAACTGCCGACGACATAACGCGTTGTTTTGAGAATATTTCTTTTGAAAAGAAAGGCCTAGGTCGTACGGACTTGCTCACTCACAACATTAATGCAGTCAATTGTTCATCAATTGAGGGGCGAGAGCATGTAGTTCCTGACGCCGTGGCTCGTCCCGTTCCCGTCTTAGAGGTTGGATCCGGTGATTGGTACACCAAACTTTATCGAAAATGTGCACGGTCTCCTGCGTCGTGTCCGAATTTAACCATTAAAGATGGTAAGCTGTTGCGCTATTCCAAAAATAAATTTCGTCGTACGAGTGAATTTGATTGGAAAGAGGTGGTACCATTAGATCGTCGCATGGAATTATTGGAAGCATGTCATGGCGAGGATGTTTCACACTTAGGAACCATCAAAACGTATAGGCGGTTGGCGCTGCATTATTTCTGGCCCGCAATGTACCAAGACGTGGTTAACTTTGTCAAAGGTTGTGACATCTGCGCTACATATAAGCACTCGCAGAGGCCACTAAGTCAAACCCACACTAAGGGTGCGCGTTATCGAAATAGGGGTAGGCAACAGAAGGAGTTTCAGGTAGGCGACGTAGTTTGGAAAAAAACTTTTCCCTTGAGTGACGCTAGTAAATTCTTTATGGCTAAACTGGCACCTAAGTTTCTAAAGTGTCGAGTGGTTAGGAAGCCCTCTCCGCTAGTTTATGAGTTAGAGGATTTTGTTAGTGGTAAGAATTTAGGCTCTTGGCATATTCAAAGTCTCAAGAGTGGTAATGGTTAAACCATTTAACTTGGCTATATGCTGTCTTTCCCTCCGCGAAGACTGGATGTGCAACCTGATACGCTTGTATATCTCGCTGCACGGCCAGTGTTCCTGAGAAGTGGTGTCTCCGCGAGGATAATGCCTGAGTTGCCATACTCGCGGACACCAAGCTTTTTGATAGAATTAGAAAATAAGTTTAGCAGGTGTGTAGTTTTTATAGAATTTTATTTGGCCGGTGGCTGTTTTTACCTCTGCGAAGGCTGGACGTGCACCCCGATATGCTAATATAGCATATCTCGCTGCACCGCCAGTGTTCCAGAGAAGCTGTGTTCTCGCGGGGAGGATCGCTATAAAAGCGTTACCCGCGAACACTGAGTTTTCTAGTAAGTTTATAATAGTGCTTAGGCAACCCGACTGTCGGCATGTTTAGCCGCAGGCCTGGCTTATGCGTGGGTTCGATTTGGTGGAGGTTTTTTTCTTTTTTAATATTTATAGCTCTTACTACTCGCTTAGCTTATCTTGCTGCGTTAAAGCTGGAGGGCCAGCTTAAAATTTTGCAGGTGCAAAATTTTGTGAGAGGAAGGGAGTACTGTAACACATATTTTTTCGAACCCCACACCCTACCTTTTAATTAGGTCGTCTTTAATCAATTTATGGTAATCGATTAACGATTTTCACCACCGTCGATCCGTTGGATGATTAAGTCTTTCCTTCGCCCCATGCAGGTTATCCTAGTTTAAAAATAATAAGTGTCAGGGTTACCACTATTCAAAACTGCCTCACCCTTATTTCGGTTCTATTTAGCATTTGGTAGCTATTTAAACTTTGGTACCTTTTTAAATCGTTTCAGGAAGGTGTCTGAAATCTTTATTTCTGTTCCGTAATGGCCTTTTTAATTAATGGTGGGTTCGTGTTGGTTGGAATGGGTATTTCGCAAATTTGCAACTGGCAAGGTTTCGCTGCTGTCAAAGTTGACGGCCGGAACTGTCACTTCTCAGAATATTTGTCTAGAGGAAATATGTCCTATTTTTAAACCCGGCTCCATTGTAGGAATCCGTAAGTATTTCTGCTGGATTGTGGGTTAAATTTGATCGCTTTTGTCCCTGCTATAAGATTTCCGTCGGATTTCCAGGAGTTCTGGGAAGTCACCGGGATCGGCCAACCGGTTACTGCTTTCAAGACCCTCCTGGATTGAAAGCTCTTCCACGCGCTGTAAGCATGGATTACTGTCTCCGGAGGTAAGTAACCGACTTTCTCCGTCGCATTCATATAGAAAAGAAACTACTTGGTGATTTCTAACCATAAAATATTCGTTTCAGGGTCTTTTACTTACCCGCCTTGAACGTGGTTGACTGTTGACTGTGGACTGTTGACGGGTCGCTGCCCTGCTGGTTTTATGGCGTGAGGCGAACGAGGCGTTCGTTCCACTTTACTCATTGAGGATCGCCTCAGCGATTTGCTACGTAGCCAGGCATCGACCGGTAACTAGCGGACGTGGGAGGTCGGTAGTGTCTTTATTTTATTTACGGCGCCCAAGCTCTTTTAGTACACTTATAAAAGTATCGAAACAGAAAGCGACAGTAACAGGCCGGTTAGCCAGCACCCCACATATTCCCTTTGTCTCTACCGCCTTAGCCGAGGCACATATTCTAGTGGTTAGCGATTGTTGTAAACGACGGTGAGGACTGTGACAGAGCAATAAACCTTTAGAGCTACTTGTGCTGTTTAATTCCACCATCCCCAGTCCCACCCGGTAACGGAGTGGTGTTACAGTGGCGCCCAACGTGGGGCCAAATTTGCTGGTACCTTATAATACAAACTGGTAATATAAGTGAGCCATTTCTGTCGCTTTCCTGTTCTCTGTTTCTTTTCATATAAAACCTTGCAAGTGGACAATTAATAAATAGTGATTTTGAACTAGGAGTGTACTCATCAGTGAACATTTTGAGTGGACTAGTGAAAATTGGACTATTTTAATTTTTATAAAGGAATTGTTGAGTGTTATAAATCTAGCTATTAATAAACAGTACTTCCAAGTGCTATATTTATTCTGTGCAACTAAATTACTTTTTTTCTCCTGTATTAGTGTTAACTTTTGTCACTTGTTTATAGCAACACAAATAAGCAATTAACCTATAACCTATAATCAGTTCCTATTTTCAATTGAAACTTGTTAAACATTCTCAAAACATTGTAGTACAGTCAGTCACATAAATATCGAATTTTAGGTCACAACATTTTCAAATAACACAACATTTTATTAAACTACTCTGTTTTAATTAGTACAGTTGCTGCATATTTATTGAAAGATAAGAAATAGTCACTGGGAAATATTTTGTGTTGTAGAATAGTTCCTGCATTTGCTTGTGATTAACTAACTACATTATCATTTTAGCATAACAGTCTAATTTACTGAAGAAGTGACATAGTACAGTCTGTTACAATATTATCTTAGAACATTTTGTGCCATATGAATATTATAGTTGTTCTATTTTGGGCTATCATTTAGCTGTCACTAAGGAATTTGGAAAGTACAGTCAGCCAAACATTTTATTGGTGTTTTGGAAGTTTAGATTTTACATTTGGGTATACTTGTGCATGTATTTATACCCACTTTAACTTGTGATTTTTAAGTTAGGGTCTATAGACCTTATTATTAATAAGTACAGTCAACCACATTTAGCGGCTTTTTGTGTGAAGTGTTTATACAGGGAGGAAGTTTGGCCGAACTATCCCCTTGTTAATTTTTATTAATTAATTTTATTGTACAGTCGGATACAATAATTTTGTTCCATTTTTGGAAATTAAATTTTAACCAAACAATTATTTTTAAATTTTATTGTAATGGAGGACCGGCCTATTACTTTTAACCTTTTACATAAGGATGAGCTTGCATATGAGGTGACCATTCGGGATGCTGTACCCGAAGAAGATGTTAAGGGCTTGAGGCAACAGATCAGAAAGTTGAGTAAAGACTTTCCCTCTGATGAGATAGAAGAGTTTGAGGGTGAGCTTTTACCGGAGTTAGCTTTAGTGCGTTGTAAGATTGAGGAGCTGGAGCGGTCGACTATCTCAGCTAAGTCGCCTATTACACTTAAAGCGCTAAATAGGGTACAGGCATTGGGTCACCACATTTACCATCGTCTCACAAGGATTCATCCGATTGATGAGGAGACTACTACCTTGCATGCCGGACTTAATGAACGGCTTATGCACATTTTAGTGAAGTTAGACAAATTGGTTTCTGTGTTTGCTTCAAGTCATTCTTCACGTAGTTTTGAGGATGGTGAGGAGGAAGTTGGACCACCAGTCGGAACGGAGCCAGCGTTGCCAGCTGTTACTTGTGCTGGCAAGCCTCCAACTGTTAGTGCGCTCAATCTCCGCTTCAATGGCCGATCCTGCGTTAAAGCCTTTCTACAGCGAGTTGAGGAGTTGTCGGCTTCGCGCCGGATTTCTGATGCTTGTTTACTGTCGTCGGCTGTCGAGTTGTTTGAGGGTGATGCGTTGTTGTGCTATAGAGGTATTAGTGATGAGGTGACATCATGGCAGCAATTGAAGATTTTATTGTTGGAAGAATTTTTGCCCTTCGATTATGATAGGCGCTTATTGGAGGAAATTCGTAACCGGACTCAGGGTCATAATGAAAACATTTCTACTTATATTAGTATTATGCAAAATTACTTCAGCCGGCTAACGAGAAAGTTGTCAGAGCAGGAGAAGTTTGATATTGTATTCATAAACGTGCGTCCGGAGTATTCTGTACCTTTGGCCATGTACTCGGTCTCGACTTTGGTGGAACTGAAGAAAGTGTGTCGCGTGTTGGAGGATAGCTGGCAGCGGGCCAATTCTTTCGTGGAGCCTCCTAAGCCCTCGTCCAATTCGCTCGCTCCAGATTTATGTTGCAAGGCCGTGTCCAAGCCTCGAGTCGAAGTGAACGTGACAAACCAGTTCTGTCCGCGCTGCCGAGTGGGTACTCATGGTTTGAGTCAATGTTCCTCGAGACGTACCGTGTGTTTTAAATGTGGAAAGGCGGACGTAACGGTCCTCACGTGTCCTGCGTGCTCGCCTCGCGCGACTGGTTCCCGTTCGAACGCAACCACTTCTACTTCTAATGGCAACGAGCCGCCCAAGGTTAATAATTTGGTTTCTTCGTCCGTTTCAGTAGTTCGGAAAGTATTTGAAAGGAGGGACGATCGTCCTCATATTTTCGTTGAAATTTTTGGTGCCCAGTTTCGGGGTTTGCTTGATTCGGGTTCTTCGATCAGCATTTTAGGTTCGGACTTGTCTCAATTGTTCTTGTCTTGGGGTGCTACGTTGGACGGTTGCGATGATTTTAGTCACATCGCCACCGCTAACGATTCCCAAGCCGAGGTCCGCGGTTGTTTGTATCTGCCCGTCACGGCGCGAAACGTGACTAGGCCGATTAAGTTTTATATTATACCGGAAGTGACCACGCCCCTGATTCTAGGCGTAGACTTTTGGAAGTCGTTTGATATTGCTCCAAACTTGTTTAAAGAGTTTTGCGGGTCCTCCGACTCGGAGTTGGGGAACTGCATTTCTGAAATACGTCTGCACTCCTTTGAGGCGTTGACTGCTGAACAGCGGTCAACTGCCGACGACATAACGCGTTGTTTTGAGAATATTTCTTTTGAAAAGAAAGGCCTAGGTCGTACGGACTTGCTCACTCACAACATTAATGCAGTCAATTGTTCATCAATTGAGGGGCGAGAGCATGTAGTTCCTGACGCCGTGGCTCGTCCCGTTCCCGTCTTAGAGGTTGGATCCGGTGATTGGTACACCAAACTTTATCGAAAATGTGCACGGTCTCCTGCGTCGTGTCCGAATTTAACCATTAAAGATGGTAAGCTGTTGCGCTATTCCAAAAATAAATTTCGTCGTACGAGTGAATTTGATTGGAAAGAGGTGGTACCATTAGATCGTCGCATGGAATTATTGGAAGCATGTCATGGCGAGGATGTTTCACACTTAGGAACCATCAAAACGTATAGGCGGTTGGCGCTGCATTATTTCTGGCCCGCAATGTACCAAGACGTGGTTAACTTTGTCAAAGGTTGTGACATCTGCGCTACATATAAGCACTCGCAGAGGCCACTAAGTCAAACCCACACTAAGGGTGCGCGTTATCGAAATAGGGGTAGGCAACAGAAGGAGTTTCAGGTAGGCGACGTAGTTTGGAAAAAAACTTTTCCCTTGAGTGACGCTAGTAAATTCTTTATGGCTAAACTGGCACCTAAGTTTCTAAAGTGTCGAGTGGTTAGGAAGCCCTCTCCGCTAGTTTATGAGTTAGAGGATTTTGTTAGTGGTAAGAATTTAGGCTCTTGGCATATTCAAAGTCTCAAGAGTGGTAATGGTTAAACCATTTAACTTGGCTATATGCTGTCTTTCCCTCCGCGAAGACTGGATGTGCAACCTGATACGCTTGTATATCTCGCTGCACGGCCAGTGTTCCTGAGAAGTGGTGTCTCCGCGAGGATAATGCCTGAGTTGCCATACTCGCGGACACCAAGCTTTTTGATAGAATTAGAAAATAAGTTTAGCAGGTGTGTAGTTTTTATAGAATTTTATTTGGCCGGTGGCTGTTTTTACCTCTGCGAAGGCTGGACGTGCACCCCGATATGCTAATATAGCATATCTCGCTGCACCGCCAGTGTTCCAGAGAAGCTGTGTTCTCGCGGGGAGGATCGCTATAAAAGCGTTACCCGCGAACACTGAGTTTTCTAGTAAGTTTATAATAGTGCTTAGGCAACCCGACTGTCGGCATGTTTAGCCGCAGGCCTGGCTTATGCGTGGGTTCGATTTGGTGGAGGTTTTTTTCTTTTTTAATATTTATAGCTCTTACTACTCGCTTAGCTTATCTTGCTGCGTTAAAGCTGGAGGGCCAGCTTAAAATTTTGCAGGTGCAAAATTTTGTGAGAGGAAGGGAGTACTGTAACACATATTTTTTCGAACCCCACACCCTACCTTTTAATTAGGTCGTCTTTAATCAATTTATGGTAATCGATTAACGATTTTCACCACCGTCGATCCGTTGGATGATTAAGTCTTTCCTTCGCCCCATGCAGGTTATCCTAGTTTAAAAATAATAAGTGTCAGGGTTACCACTATTCAAAACTGCCTCACCCTTATTTCGGTTCTATTTAGCATTTGGTAGCTATTTAAACTTTGGTACCTTTTTAAATCGTTTCAGGAAGGTGTCTGAAATCTTTATTTCTGTTCCGTAATGGCCTTTTTAATTAATGGTGGGTTCGTGTTGGTTGGAATGGGTATTTCGCAAATTTGCAACTGGCAAGGTTTCGCTGCTGTCAAAGTTGACGGCCGGAACTGTCACTTCTCAGAATATTTGTCTAGAGGAAATATGTCCTATTTTTAAACCCGGCTCCATTGTAGGAATCCGTAAGTATTTCTGCTGGATTGTGGGTTAAATTTGATCGCTTTTGTCCCTGCTATAAGATTTCCGTCGGATTTCCAGGAGTTCTGGGAAGTCACCGGGATCGGCCAACCGGTTACTGCTTTCAAGACCCTCCTGGATTGAAAGCTCTTCCACGCGCTGTAAGCATGGATTACTGTCTCCGGAGGTAAGTAACCGACTTTCTCCGTCGCATTCATATAGAAAAGAAACTACTTGGTGATTTCTAACCATAAAATATTCGTTTCAGGGTCTTTTACTTACCCGCCTTGAACGTGGTTGACTGTTGACTGTGGACTGTTGACGGGTCGCTGCCCTGCTGGTTTTATGGCGTGAGGCGAACGAGGCGTTCGTTCCACTTTACTCATTGAGGATCGCCTCAGCGATTTGCTACGTAGCCAGGCATCGACCGGTAACTAGCGGACGTGGGAGGTCGGTAGTGTCTTTATTTTATTTACGGCGCCCAAGCTCTTTTAGTACACTTATAAAAGTATCGAAACAGAAAGCGACAGTAACAGGCCGGTTAGCCAGCACCCCACATATTCCCTTTGTCTCTACCGCCTTAGCCGAGGCACATATTCTAGTGGTTAGCGATTGTTGTAAACGACGGTGAGGACTGTGACAGAGCAATAAACCTTTAGAGCTACTTGTGCTGTTTAATTCCACCATCCCCAGTCCCACCCGGTAACGGAGTGGTGTTACACTACCTAATCGTTAACCATCATTATCATCAGCCTGTATACGTCCCACCGCTGGGGACAAGCCTTAAACGTTAAGCATAGCGAAAAAATACGAGACAACTAAAGCAGATGTTACAGGTTTCTATGCGAAAAAATGACGCACACGACTATTGCTCTTCGAAGAAAGCTAATAAATAAAAGCATACGCTAAATAACCCTAATTAGTCATTTATGATCCTCCGACAAACATACATAGTCAACTACCGTACCGTCATCTCGAATATCTCACGATTCGAAATAATTTCTATACGATAAATAAATAAGCTAAGATCCCCAGAAACAAAACTTCCGATAAAAACCTGCACCTGATTTGAACCTATTGATTCCACCGACAAACGCACACATGACTTATAATTATAACGCCCCCCTTTTGCGTTGGGGGTTGAACAAGAACAAACAAAGCGATGGTTACTAATAAATCGATCGATTAAACTAGAAAATATTAGTCATAAAACTAGTAAAATGTTAGTAATTAAATCTTTAATTTAATATGGAACGCGACGGGGCATTACATCCAATCTTGTATACCTTCAAATTAATGCAGGAGTTGCTACGAGACTTTAAGTAAATAATGTTTTAAACATCCTTTCAGTTTTCCACGTGTATTGAGCAATCGATCGGGAACTCCCGGAGCAAATATAGTGTTGTTTAGAGATGCCGCGGCAATGGCAAGTTTACGGATGCCGACGCCAATATGCCCGGATGCGGTATTCACAACGCGTACCTACTTAGTTAGCACTCGTCACGGGCGAGCCAAAATAAGTCTGACCTCCGATGCATTTACGAATCTCGCGGGCATGTCGATTAAGATCTCAGTTCATGAACAACCAATCTTCCCTACCCTATGAATTTAATACAATCTATAGGTTTTCCGATTAACTGATTAAGGCTCTTGTGACAGCGCAGGCCTGCCAGGAGTAAGAGGGGTGGTGCCAATGGGTAGCAGACGGGTAGCGTACGGTAGAAAGAAAAGAAATAAAGAAAATAAACTTGAATGCCATATCCTGGAACAAAAAAACATATACATACACATGCTGAGATGGTCAGAATCGACCAGCGCTAGTTTTGAGGTCCCAAGAAAACTACTTAAGTAATAATAATAGCTAACAGTAACTGACTAACTAAGAAGACGGTCGCACATTTATACGAATCGCGTAATAAATACATAGATATGTTTTTGGCTGACTGCGTCTGTGCTCCTTGGTTGTATCGGACATTTTCGTTCTAAACACACAATACAATTCGAAGTTCTTGTATACCTACTTAACTACAGAAAAAATAATTAACAATATTTTTATAAAATAATAAGATTGAAAGGAAAATAGCAATTAAATATACCTATAGAGACGCGTAGACATGTGTGTTTAAAAATATGTGAGTTTGCATTCGCAATCCGCGATCAGAAGAAGCGGAGCGCATCCTTACCGTAGCGGGTGAAGGATCGAGATAAGTATACTATGCACGAATGGTTGATTTAGGCGGGTTGTGAATAGCATATTACTGCATACATAATTACTTCCAATGGTAAACACTAAACAGTAAACACGCTCGCTTACGTCCACATGCACGTGTCGTACTAATTATAACGGTGTAACACAATCAAGAGTAAGGGTCACATTGAAGATCCTTAGGATCAATTATAACTACGGCCAGGGCATAAACAGCCATCCGTGTAGACTCGGGCAAGAACAGGTCTATGGTCTCCCCCGCCTGTCGTAAAAGGCGACTAAAGGGGGTCGCCGGGGTTGCGAGTGGACCGCGTGGCGGGGACCATAGCACCCGACTATCAACCCTAAAGAGGGTGACGTTAATAAATAATAAGAGCCAAACGGAGTAAAGTACCGAGATCTTGGGTTCCCTCGCAAGTGCAGATGGTAGTCAACGTGGAGATTTAAGTGGATAGAAATACCAACCCACATCAAGGTACAGTCACGCTCGTTAATTTGTGACCCATTTCGCAAAAAACTTTCTATACGGTTTGACGGGGCTGTCAACCTTAAGGGGGTCCCAAATTAAAGTTCGTGACTGTACCCAGTCGTTCCCTGATGACTGGGTACCTGTATCGCAGGTTTTATCCACGGAAAAAAAAGGATTAACAACACGAATTTCGGCAAATTCATTAACAATGTGGTCTTGTGTGAGGAACACGTAAGTTTAGACGGCAGAGCACGGCCACAGTCTGAGGAAAAAATACGTAGCAACAGTTTACTTCAAAATTATGTCAATAAATCGCCTACAAAGGAATAAGGTGCAAAGTGTAAACATATCTTTGAAGTAGACAGGACCGTTTTAGTTCGAGCTATAATAAATAATAACAATAAATGATTGTTTATTTACATAGGTATGAACCCATTTGTTTTTACAGCTTGGAAATATAACAGACTAAACATTATCTCCTAAACATTAAAAATAGACTATACGTTCTTTACTCTCTTATCATTAATTTCAACCGGGGCAAGTGACCATGACCCCGTTATTCTCGTCAAAATAAGAAGTTTGGAATTGGTTCACGGTCCCGTTCGTGCGCGACCAAATGCGTAAGAACAGGCCACAAGGTAGGTCCTAAGTTAAGTTGGTCGTTCTGTTCTCATATTTTTGGTTTAGGACGAAGCAAACGAACCCCCATGACCGGTTGTTGTGGCGGTCTCTGGGGGAGGCCTGGTCCAGCAGTGGACGTCGACCTGTGGCGTGATTTCTAGATTTTTCTTAGCGAACAGATAGAGAAGAGTGAGCTCGGACGACCAGGGGGCGTACTCCGGAATTCGAAATCCGAACTTCGTATGGTGCCCCGTCCCTTTCATTCATATAGTGTATGACAGGAGAGTGAAAGAGACGGCACCATACGAAGTTCATTTTGAATCGAGTCGTCACGACCCCAGCCCTTTTGCCCGAAACATCACCCATAGTCCGCCCACGGCAGATTCAATTGTTCAATTCACTAAATAACCATTAGTTTCTGTGGGAAGTTACTTCAAACTAGCTTATAACAATGTGCACCGAAACACAACAAGTAGCAGAGTGTGACCCTTATTACGTACACCTAAGGGTTTACTTAGCTTGGGTCGAGTGACATATGTAAGTTTTTCAATATGGCAGCTGGATTTGCATTAACAGCTCGACTGACCCACTTGTAAGGCATTAATCTGGACATTAATGCTGCTTGCGTAACTAGTTTGAAGCGTTTATGCTCTGTTTAGATGATATTTCATTGGAAACGCGGCGGTAAATCATTGGTGATGTGAGCAGCGACTTTATGACCATTGTTGGAATTAGAAAACCTAACGAACTTCGGTGCATGTAAATGTGAAGTCCCCAACCTGCACTGGGCCAACGCGCGCCTGTGCCTAGCAGTGTGAAGTACAGTAAGCTTCAAAAGGAGCTACGCATTTGAAAAGTTCAAAGTCCTTATATATATTATTATAAGGGAATAAGTATACTTTTGATGCTGACTGTACATAGGCTGACGATGATGATGATTTGATGAACAAACTCTAGCTCTTTTAGTATGAGGCGTGTAGTGTACTAATACAGTGCATAGCAACAGCTTTCCACTGAAGGAATTAAATGAAATCCTTTTACATACCTACAAACAATCAGCTAACTATTTTATTGCCGATTTCGAAAATTGACGCGCACCTCGGACTCGGAGGAGACAATTCAGTTCACCCAATCGTAGTTGACCCATCAATGGTCCTGCCGGAAGACCAGCGCTGACTCCTGAGTCAGCACCATGCTGAGGCGGGACCATTTCATAGTAAACTTTAAAAATTGTAAAACTTTTTTAACATTTTGTCTGTTTGCCATGAATAAAGCTTTTCTATTTCTAGTTGACGATAACACTCGATGTTGCATACATCATAGCCTTAACTATATGAAAAAGTATGTGCTATATGCTAGAGTGAGATTTGACTTTTCTATATTGTTTTTTTTTTTTTGTTGTAATTAACCTTTCGAGCGTATAGGTCGATTCACAAGAGCTGGCGCGGAAAATATATGAAACTGTCAATAATTTCATAGACATTCCGCGCCAGCTCTTGTGAATCGACCTATAAATACTTTTTTTTTTTTCTATTTATGTCTAAGCATACATATTAATAGTATTCTTCAAACACGTACCAACAGTAGACATGCCATGTATAGTTGTTAGTTTTACATTGACTTTGAACTCAGAGTAGAGGACACAAACACAATTTATGACCATTTTATATTTCTATATGAATGATGTATTGTGTGGCAATACAACACAATCAGGTTTGGTTTTTTATGAACGAGTTCTCTACATCACAACACCACAGATTAATATGATAGACAACACATCAAACATATAATTAAGTATTTTATTTGTTTTAACATTACATATTTGTGATAAATAGGCATCAGAGTTTTTGTCGCATGGTAAGAGTAATTGCAAGCTATGGAGTCGACATTCGCCATAAATTTAAACTCTTATTCATATTCATACTCATTGATTTATTTTATTAGTTAGGTTTTTTTTTTATATTCAAGGACAACAACGTTGACGAGTTTAGAAACGATTATTTAATGTTATCTTTGGAAAATAAATACATTGTGTGTATTTGATAGTCTTACCATGCGACAAAAACTCTGGTGCCTAGTGATGAATCCTTAATTCTGCATGTTAATAAAAAAAAAATAGCATTGAATGGATAGTCATTTAAATACTGGCATAGCAAGCCAATCATAGTCTGCAACTTATATATACTATTCATAATTTATTCTATTAAAATCCATATGAAAGTTGTGAGTGTAAATATTAACTATTGATACAAGAGCCTAATTAACTACAAGTCTTCAAAATATAAACAAGGTAGCATCAGTCCTAATTTCTTTCTGCATAAACTCCAGAACACAGAAATATGATATCTTATCATAATTGTGAATTGTCAGTGTATATTTGCAAGAGGCCTGGCAAGGTACGCGGATCAGGCACAGTGAAGAGACAAGATCAGCTCACAACCATTCAGTAAGAACCAAAAGTTATGCCTTTTGTCTCACTTCTAATTTCAGTTTTCAGCAGAGCCCTTTACCAGGGGTTTAAATTCCTTTAGGTTTGCAAAGCAGACTACACCTGGGGAATATCTGGAAGGCGCAGCATGGGTTGGCCCCCCTACAAGGTGGACTGATGACCTGGTAAAGGTCGCGGGAGTCCTTTGGATGCCGGTGGCGCAGGACCGGTCATTGTGGCACTCTTTAGGGGAGGCCCATGTCCAGCAGTGGACGTCTTGCGGCTGATATGACAATGATGATGACAGAATAACTTGTGAGGCGCAAAAGACAAAGGCAGCACACAAATACTGTAACATCTTATACATTAATAGCTCTCATAAAGCATGTACTGATAAAGTTTTAATGAATGTTAAACAATACAAACTGCTTTAATTTAAGTACACATTGTCCCAATTAAATGAAATGCAACAATCCATTGCATGCAAATGTTACAAGTCAATCTACAACCAATTAGGACCGCACAAGTCATCAAGTGCCCATCTAAAAGTGCACTGATAATACTGATTATGATACTATCATTGTTTTATACATATGTGACATGCTCAATGGGAATTGAGCCTTATGTAAACAGACAAAGAGATTATATTTGAGTACAATTGATAGTGATATCGAAAGGTGTTTAATTTCATCTGTATCTGGATGTAATTGGTTGTGGTCTGAATAGTAATTGAATTGGTTTTATTGTAATTACAGAAATGTGTATGAACTATAATTATACGTATTAATGGAAATTCTCTGAAAGAAAGATATTATAATGAACTATAATAAGTTACTATACAAGTTCCTTTAATATTACTATTTCAATTTATTTATTTAATCTTTGTTGCACTAAAGAAACCATATTGTACAAAAGGCAGACTTAATGCCTTGGCATTCTCTACAATATAGGTAAGTATACTAACTTTGAATAAGCATCTTATTATTATTACTTGATGATAGAATAAACCCTTATTTCAGTATTAGTATGGTCAAATAGTGCCTTAGTTTTTATCCAAGAATGTTTCAGATTATAGAAGCCAGGATTAGAAGATCAATGTGGCAACTGCGAAAATAGCTGCAGTCAAGTTAAATCATTATTTTAATTCATTTTTAATCCTAATTTTTGACAAATAATGTTTCTTCACTTATAAGGAACTCTGTATAGGCAATTTTGTATGTTAACACTATACCAGTAAGTCATAAATAAGTTTCCTGCCTAGATTCACAACTAGTCAAAATAAAGATAGTATCAAATACCAAGCACACAGTAACAATATGTTATTTAATATTACTGGACATTCAACTGCCATTACTAGCCTTCTGGGTGAATAAAATACGCCATAGTATTGGGATTACAGAAAAAAACTACGTATTTGTTACGTAGTTAAAATTCTCGAAGCATATGCAGGAGTTATTGTTATCAGAGCTCTGCGATTATCGGCCTCCAAGGACGCGGCGTCGCCACACCGGTGCTAATTCGCTCACAACACAAGGAAGTCGGAGTCACATATGTACTTAAGATTATGCAATGCAAGGTCTCCGAGATATTTCAACGAAAAGTGCAAATTTGGAGACAACCATGCGAGAAAACGATTTTTTCTTGAGGGAGTCCCCGAATAAAATACGTCGCTAACGTGTCGAGGTCAAGGTTATACCAAGCGTAAACAATTACATCAGTAAAGCGACTTTGCAAGACATTAAACAGAATGAAGTTCCAATAAGTTTCGTAGTTAGGGGACGCATGAGAAAAATCGATACTTGCGCCAATAAACATTCGCGTCTCCCCACCGGGGTCCACGCGAGGCTTGATTAATACATCCCTCATATTACAGACGCGTATTGCGTAATAAAATTTGAATTTAGCGTATTTGCAAAGAAATAAAAAACATAAGAGTCGAGCCGGCGCACTCACCCATTATGCCCCGAAGACTGCGCGCTCCGCCCAAAACTGACGATTATCTCCAACGATCACCTTCGCATAATTATCATTCACAACTTATCACACACAAACACTTTTCGTATACAACTGAACTTATTTAAAACTCATGAAACTTATAAAATAAATAAATTTGGGAGATCGCGAGACCTGCAGGCGCTCCCTTACAGCTGTCAGTTTAATTAAGTCAGTTACGCGCGTGCGTTCGGAAACTTTTCTAACGTTCCGTTCTACGAATGCGTTCGTTCGTTCGGATCGCCGTACACTAATGAACAAATTACAAAATCACGTCAAGGATATTGAATAGTCACGCTCGAGAAGGTATTATCAGGCGACGCAATAAATGTAGCGTGTCGTATGCAGCTCAAGTTCGACCGGTGAGACTGCTATTTTATTACTTCTTGACTACGAAATACTACAAAATATGTCTTCATTCATTACGATAGTTTAAAATCAAAAATGAGTATTTTTTTATTATTAAAAATGGGTTTGCTCTTGGCCAGCATCTAGCTAGGGGGCAAAGATGAGGCCGACGTTGAAGCGAGCTCACCCAGAAGATGCCTATTCACTCGTTCCTTAAAAAGGTCTAGGTTATATGTATTTAAGGCATTCGTGGCGATTAAAAGGTAAAAAAGTCATATTTTCACATGTGAATCCAAATCCCGGTGAAAATAAGCACTAGCATAAGTAGGGGGTTGTCTCAAGGGCTGTGTAGACTAGGGCCAAATCAAACCGCCAAGCTTAGTGAAGGTATGTTATGTTATACGATCTAGCGTTCATTCCTTTTTTTATTACTACGACGGTGGCAAACAAGGTATAGCTAATTGTGACCTATTTCGAAATTTTGTTTGAAATTATATGCAGTTTGACAGGACTGGTGACTGTACCTGCATTTCAGGCTACTGGTAGAGGGCCAAGATGCAGTCTTATTTAATCTATCGCTGTAAGTTGCTTCAGAGCAAAAGTACGAGTATAACCTTCTGTAACATTGAAAGGGTTAACTTTACTTCCCAAGGAGACAAGCTTGCACAGGACACAATAAAACAACAGAATATCGAACAGCATCATAAAATAAGTGCTTTATTGATTAAAATTAGTAATATACATAATTTGATTTAAACGTGTATTGTTAGAAAGTAAATCTATCTTGCCGAGGTCCAAAGGACTATGTACATAACAACCGTAACTCGGGGATTTCCCAACCCGCCGCGACTTCTGCGCTCGCGCATACAGCCTAATTTTTAATAAAACAGGAGTTACTTTGGAATGAAATGAAATGTATTGTGTGACATATTTAGGTTTTTTCGTTTTGCAGACAAGACTCGGTTGACAAAAGAAAATATGACATATATGGTCTAAGCCGCTAACGCTAAACGTTTCTCCCTCTCTGTCGCACTTGAATATTCGAGTGACTGAGAGGGAGATTCATTTCGCGGTAATAGGGCCGGTCAGCAGTCTGTCAGTAGTAAAATAGCTGATATTCATTACTTACAAATCTCTTTCTTACCCTCGTATTATCAAAAGAAGAAATATTCTAGAATAGAATAGAAGATCTTTATTTGTGAACCATTAGGTACCATAGATGTTCGTAATACATTCATAGAGTTCAACTGTTCTGCCTTGCGGCGTACAAAAATATTTCTTAAAACTAATATCATTGTTATATTCAGCTACTTTACTAACGCACTCGGCTGGTCAGTACGGAATGAAGTTCGCAAAACAATTTGAGCGAATACGTATAATAAATATAATTCAAGAATCGTGTGCCTTTTAGTTATCACATCTAACTAATAATCGAGGCAACGCGAGAGCGCAAAGGTCGCGGCGTTCAGATCAAATATCAAAGTTTGTCAAACTAGCACGACCATTCTATAGCTGTCCTAGCGACTGCAGAACTGTCAGGGCCTAAGCTAGCTGGCGCGGGCACCCGCCGCACGCAGCCCGCCGCGGGTCGGTGAGCGCCGCTCATACTCTGCTTCGACAGGCGTGCGCCCGCTCCGTGTCATCCTCCCCAGCTAGCGTACACCCTCAAACCACCTTTTTATCACGTCACATTAACAATTGCTATGCATTTATGGCTAGAAGAATGACATTAGTTCCACACGGCAAACGTTGTTTTTGTACTCATTAATGAATGTGATAATTATTTTGTTGGCGATGTAGGGGCCTGCTGACGCTAGGACCAAAAACGAAGCACAAATATTAGCTATTCGACGCCTTCTGTCGTATCTGAGCGAATAAGGAACATAGACATTTGTTAACGTCACTATTAACGCAATAATTATTATTGGAACCGACAGACGCAGTTCAGTTAGAATGAGACAGCAATACATATGTCTCAATAAAACTATATCTGCGTCTCTGTCGGTTGCAGTGATAAATTGCAACGTTTGTAAAGGCCTTAAACATCAAATATTGCTATATCAACTTGTTCGATCAGATTAGAGACACTTTCTGCTACACAAATCCAGCCTCTTCCCAGGCTAGTGAGAGATTTTACAGTTTTCTAAATTCTTTCTAAAATCCCGCGATAAATCGCGTCCCAATCCGATATATTTTTTAATTAATATTTACATAGAAACAAAAAGAGAGCATGGAAAATGTCCATTGTCTCACACTAGCCTGTAATTACAATTCGTTACTAATTCTCGCGGACCAATTTGGCCAAAAGGACTTAATACACTTTCATAACTTTGCTACTGATGAGATGGACGCAGCTATATATTGCAAAGAGAGGAAAGTTCAGCTTCTCACTCCAATGCACAGCTGTCTCTCATCAGAGACAAAAACGAGGTGTATAAAATACCCCCTCACAGATGTCATAAACATGTGTACACATTCCATCTTAACTCGGAGTAAGGTAGACAAGTGTATACATATTTACGATAGGCAGCTCAACTTGGTCCTTCCCTTGCACGACCCTTCAACTAAAATTCCTAATAGCTCCTAATAAATTGCGTAAACTAATTAGTTTAGTTACCCTGCGGGCACCATCGCGACCGTCACTCGATAAAAACCAGATGAAGCAGGGTTTCTTGAACTGTCTAGTAAAATACTGAATACCAATATTTATATGAATGCATTTTGATAGCTGGGCATTTTCAGAAATACGCCCATTAGCGCGAGTTGTTAAAAAAAGTGAATCAATGTCAGTTTTGTGACGGTAATTAACCCTTTCACCGCCATTGACTTGATACGAAGTCCGCACATTTCGTGCCCCACACGCCAACAATTTCACCAAGTTATGTCAAGTGATGTAAAGGCAACTTACGTGCTTTCAAGTAAGGTTCATTTTCAGTCTATTGCTACAAAGACTCTGGCGTGTGAGACACAATTACGGAATCTACTGTAGCGGTAAAGAGGTTAAACATTCAGTTTCTAGGACTTATTTATACATATTATTTCATCAATTATGTGTTGTCACAAAACAAAAACGCGAGAATAGTTACTTTTTCCTCAATATTCATGTTTAATTAATAATTATCGTCACAAAACTGACTTTAATTAACTATTTTTAACAACTCGCGTTAACTGGGAACACTAATTTCGGAAAATGCCTACACTACATAGGCCATGGCAGGGATCGGAAACCGGTATTCTCACCATACAAAAATACCGGTATTTTTTTCATTCTTTCGTTTACTATTTCATGCTTAATCAGGCATTCTAGTAATTGGCTATGTGCACGTCTGAAACGTCAAAGGTCCCGAGACAATGTCAAAACTCAGAGATGTCAAATAATGACACATGAATATTTTATTTACTTTAGTAAACGAGAAAGACGCGTATTGGAAATTTTACTGAAATAAATAAGAGAATAAATAAATACATACATACGAAACGAATCGTAGGAAACCAATAGAAAACGTGAAAGTAAATTTGACAGTGGTCCCCGGTAAGTACACATTTCTGCCATAGTGTGCGCTGCGATCGCCTAGCTTACCCCCACCACCTACTTCGCACATAGCTAATACGGAGTACCGAAATACATTATTGAGTCCTACATAAAGAGCATAAACTAATACAAAATATTTGGCTATTTCGGGATTTTGAAATTAACTGGTTACGATCCCTGGGCCATGGACTCCTGGCGTTCATTTAAGAAACACTGAGCATCTATCTTTATGGAACGTAACTTGAGAGAAAGATATATTTATCGTATGATAGACGCGACCATAGCATGCCTTCCGATTCGAGTCTTATGCTACGAAGTCACATTATCGCTTATGAAACTGTTTGTCGATTGTCGATCGACACACACAATATTTCAATTGGTGTAGTAATAGACTAGGACCATTTTTGAAAAAGTAGAATGCAAGAAGCAGATCATGTAACAGTTGGGGTGACAACGTTTTTAGAGTATTTTGACCCTGCTGACTACGGACGCTTCGCTTGCATTGTTTAAAGACGCGTTTTCCAGTTCTGGGCCTAGCCCTAGACTATAACCTAACAGATACTCGGTAAATTGATCACCGAAAATGATCCTCAATTTGGCGCCATAAGACTCGAACCCAAACTAAAATCATCTCGACTGTAGACTTGAGATTTCTCCTGCAACATCGCGGCTGATAAACAATTTGAATAACTGCCGGCAGGTTACAACGGCAAAAGCGTCCTAGATATGCTAGAAACCCGCAATAATTGTATATTATTTACAAATACAAATCAGAAACAATACAATAAAGTTTATACTCTCTGTACAACATCGTAATTTAACTCTCTATAGTAAAATACATCCTCTTCGGTATTCGCCGCTTGGCTCTGTGGCTTCCACGAATACCCGAAGTTCGTATCTCCCTAGAACATGGTGGTATACCACGTATTTAAAATGTCAAACTTAAAAAAAAAAACTGTCCTTGGTGTTGGAACCTTCTTGCTTGGATAATAAAGTCGCTTTTTGAACGGAGTAATTTGATACAATTCGGTCAAGTTCAATGATTTTAATAAGTGAGATTTCGAACTTCGGTATTCGTGGCTATAGCCCAGATAAGAAGTGCTAAAGACGTCTAGTGACGTAGATCTAGCGTTAACAGCCATAAAGCGTTCTATGACAGAGAAGGCAAAACTTTTATATACAACCGGACGTCTCTAACATTAGGTTAGGCGTCGGCCCCACTAACGTTGTAAATCGTCACAGAAAGAAGCGTTAATGGGGAACCGACGCCTAGCCAACGCGGCCGAACGCTATATTCAAAACCTACAAATTTTATAAACGTTGCGAATTTGCACGTTATTTTTAAGGCGATAAAGTCCGGTATGGATCAACCACACTAGAGTAATTTTAGCGAATTGAGAAACCTTTCAATATCTTTATTTATATTTATAACGGCGCTTTCAAAAGCCGGCGTCGTGCCTCCGAACCTAATATAACATTACATTATTTGTTAGCGAATATTAGCTGCGTCAGCGTACAAACTAGAACTTTATTACCATTATTATAAGGTTTAAAATAGAAATCATCTCACCCGGCTTGCGTCCTATGCTCCCGTAAAAATAGGGTCAAATTTTTTTGGCTTGATTAAAATCGTTTCGACGCGATTTTTGCTTCTCATGAATTCATGTATACATCAACTTCATCTAATCATCAATTATGTACAACAGAAAACAAATTAAAAAACTAGATACCTTACACAATGTATGATGGGTCGAGAATATGAAACATTGTATGAGATTTTACAGAATAGTCATGAATTTTCATCATATAGACCGATTTATTTTAAAATCCTAAACACATTACTGAACTTTCCGATTCTAAATTTAAATCTGTCAAAATACGAAACACTTATTTCAAAAGCATATTCTAAGTTAAACAAATACATCATGGATAGGGATGTTTGGCAGTGATGGCGTCTTGCACTATCTAGCGCAAGAATAGGTTTTATACTGTAGCATTGTACTTTTGTAGTACTGTGATACTGTAATGTTATATACGATGTATATTGTTTTAAAATAAGGATACCTCGCAGAGTATTCTGCGCCGGTTCTTCTCGTAGTAGAGGTTTATTTTTCTGAACCGGTGGTTTATAGACATTCATAGGTGTATATAATACATTTAAACTGAAGAATAAAGATGTTGACTGGTCGTTTTTGACTTTAACCGATTGCTGTATTCAGTCACATGTTCTCAGCCTTCAAACCTACAATTGCTGGTACAAAGGTGGGCATTAAAAACAAAATTTCATGGGCTGTGCTATCCCTTTCGCGTATGCTACGTGAATTTAGTTTTCGAATATATTGTACAAACGCCATCGGCAACACAGTTAACGATTCGTGACCCTTATTACAATGCACATAAAGTGCACGAATAGTCAGTTAGTAATTAAAATAATAATAAAGTAAATAATAAATATTGGGGGACAATCTTACACAAATCGACCTAGTCCCAAACTAAGCAAAGCTTGTACTATGGGTACTAGGCGTCGATATACATACTTACATAGATAAATACATACTTAAATACATAGAGAACATCCAAGACCCAAGAACAAAATCCGTGCTAAATGCACAAATAATGCCCTGCCCGGAATTCGCACCCGGGACCTCTAGCTTCGGAGGCAGTGTGTCACTACCAACTAGGCTAAACAGGTCGTCAAATTGTGGGTATGTATTCAGTCAATGTGCCAGCTCTGTCATGACACGACCCATCATCAAATGTGCATGTTATACAATAAACATACAATTAATTACATTATTTCGGGAGCAAATCCAACCGTGACACAAACAATTAATTCATTCGATAAGACTATGAAGCATTATATCTTACTGTAAACGAAAACCTAACAAATCAACACTATTAATATTATTGCAATTTAAGTGATTATTAGAATATATTTGAAAACAGGTTCTGGTCGTTAAGGTCGAATATCGCTTGACACCTTTCGAATCGATCCGCGATCTCTGAGTAATGCAATGGTAGCATTTTTTCCAGAGAAGTCATAACCGTATTTCCGAGACTTTATTGATTTGTGCCAGCTCCTGAGAGCGCTTATGATCAAGAACCGCGGGTCGATTCTAACCATGGCAAACGATATTCGACCTTAAAGACGAATAACCTGTTTTTCCAAATACATTGTAATCAGTGCTACTAAAAGTAAATAAATAAGCGTAAACATTACCGCGCCTGTTGCACCAAAACGTCCCTAACAACCATTTATGTATATTTTATCGATCAGCCTTTAGTATGCAAACTTCAAAAATATACGGCCGAAGCGTCAAAAATATGTGCACATTAATACAGAGTTCTCAAATATATCGCGTTTAGATGTTAGAGAGCACCTTATTCGCTCCGACATAAAATAACCTCGTGCCACTCAATGTGCAATAGATTGTACACTCCATTTCAATCGAAATATATACCTATTATAAAACATGTATACCTATTCCATGACGCATTTCTTTTGTTTCATTTAATTTTAAAACAAGCAAAATTCAACTCTATTGCGTAACTAACTTGATTTAAAATTTGTATAGCAAAATTTGTGTATGGTGAGTGGGACAAGTAGAAACGGTTCCAGAAACCGCCCATCTCTAGGTAAAAATATGATCCGACTTTGTATGGGGAATGTTTCCCAGCTGAAATATTTAATGTACAAAACCGGAAACGACCAATCTCTAGCCTAGACACGAGGCTAATGGCGATGGTACATATATTTTTGGCGCTCTAGGGTACATATATTTATGATTTTAACTACAAGCGCAGCGTGCTTTTATCAATACATAAAACTTTCTCAGTGATATGAGTTCCCGCGACTCCGCCTGCCAATACTTCGTTTTACAAACAAATGAGCTAGAACATGTTTTGCTACGCTAAAAAACACTAATATTGATAATTTTGATTCCTAAGTCTCGACTCACTTGGCAAATTCTTCCGTCACAAACATCTGCACAAAACATGGCCCAAAAATATCCAAATACGCCTTTGCGCTTTTATTTATTTATAATTTTTATTTAACATTAATTCATAAAAATAATTCTTAAAGAACACAAATACACACCTATATGTAAGAATCATGTGCCTGTTAAAATTACGTCAATATGTTGGTATTAAGTTATTTGTAATTTGTGTACTGCTTAGTATTTTCAATAATTTCGACTTTACAATTTACTTCAGAAGTAAGCAATTGTTTGATGGTTGGGATGATTATGAACGACTTTTTCACTTAAATGTATTCTCACAGAGTGAACATGTCTAGACGTTTCTATTCATGATTAAAATGAGATTTATCAACAATATGCAGAGTACGCAATACGAGATGACATATAAAATCTCATCACTAAAAGTGACTATATAGATTTGTTCTTTCCATGTATCCTTCATTTGTAAGCGACTGTACTTTAGAAATAACAAGAGAAAGCATCAACGGTCGGTATACTAAAATTTGTACTAACATTGATCACTGCTAAGGATCTAGTATTAGTATGCGAGCCTTGACAAGGCGAGTGAATGTTAAACAACGAACTGTTAATGAAGTGAACTCTAACGCGTGGACACAAAGCCTCAATTTGCATAAATGTGAGCCACCCGTATGCTACTATCACGTGTACGTTCGAACTCGAGCGAATTGACGAGTGCATTTTTGTGGTCGCCTGAACCGTCGGCAACACGGTTAATTGACCATTAGTGGAACTTTTTACAACGTGGTATGGCCGTTGGGGCGGAAAGGTTCTCGAGTGGCGACCACGTACCGGAAGGCGTAGCGTGGGCTGTCCCTAGGTGGACTGATGACCTGGTCGCGGTAGTCCGCTGGATGCGGGTGGCGCAGGATCGGTCATTGTGGAACTTTTTGAGGGAGGCCTATGTCCAGCAGTGGATGTCCTTCGGCTGAGATGATGGACTGCTAATGCCCAGTGTAACGCGTTGCTGTTTGTACCAACTAAAAATACTTGCCAGCGTTTGTAGAGCTTATTACAATAGTGTAAGGTTACCGGCAATAACTGGCCAGGCCAAGACAATATAATCCATATCTAGCGACTTCCATGAAAAAACCCATTGGTGATACACAAGGTATAAGCCTCAACTATTAATAAAAAAATATATGAAAAATACGACTATACTCCATCTAAATACCAGTGGATTCCTTGGTTTGAACACTATAATTTTCCGTCGCCGAATAAAGAATCCAAATTGCACACAATTAGTTAATGAATGTCAATTCTATGATTTTTTTTTATTTAGATGAAAACCTCTTTAAGAGCGCTGCACTTCGGGAACGGCGAGGCAAAAATTTTGTACAGCAGTAAAATTTCGTTTTAAAACCGCAATCTTTCGCCTCGTTTCATCGGTGCGAAATCAGCAATATTGTTGCGGCTGCCGGTTATTGGGGGATGGCTAGTGAACCTACTGACGGCCGGGCTCGTGTGTGTGCGCGCTATTCCTCGTCGGTGTCGGGGTCGCTGGACAGCTCGTGGGCAGGCTGGAGCCGCGGCGGGAACGGCCCGCGCGCTTGTTGCCTGAGGGGAGAGAAATCAATGTTACAAATACTAATCACGCATACAAGTCATAAATTCATATCAATACATGTATATTACTTATTCTGTGTCAATACAGTTTTATAGATAGTTCGTAGATAATTAGGCGTGATGTGGGCCATTAATTTGACTCCGCTAGTAATAATAATAATCGTATGGCATTTATTTTCGGACCGTGAGATCTTCGTGAAGACAAGTATGGTTGCCAGTTTGTTGCACTTTTTGCACCACCCAGGTCACGTGTAGCCTTTATTCCCAGTAGTTTCGTGGAAGAAGTTCCGGGGAGGAACTAGTGATACTTTATCCCAATAGTTCCGTCTGTAGTGTGTGGTACAGTCTGTAGATTATAATCCCAACGTGAACAGTTGTATTACTACGCCCATCCCTACACGTCAACGGTACAGAGTGGTGGTTAGGTACGACAACGAGCGAAGCGAGGAGGAGTGTTAGTAGAACTGTGACCCTACAACGCGCGAGCCGAGCGAGCGAAGCGAGCGTGCCGCGGGAGCGGACGGCGAAGCGCCAAAACTGAACATTGGGAACGGAATTATTTGGAAAAAAAGTCTCACTAGTTCCGCCTTAACTAACTTCGACCCCCTTCGTCTAGTGAGTGAGCAACTTGACTGTTAGTGCACGGCTCGGGCTGAGGCTCCTTTGAGCGCAGCAAAAAACTGACAAATTATGGCTCGGTCCGCGGCGACGAATTTGCCTCATGGCGCGGCGGCGGCGTGCTTCAGGTTGAGGCAGCGTTTCCATTTGAGCAGCCTCGGCCTCGGGTCGAGGCAGCCGCTCAACCCGAGGCTGCCTCTAGTTGTCTACTCCGCTAGTAGGGTGTGCGGACACTCACGCGAGGCGGCGGTAGTGGTTGAGCCACTCCTCGAGCAGCTGCGCGACGAGCAGCGGGCGCGGGTGCAGGCGCTGGCGCGCGCACAGCGTGCCGCCGCCCGCCACGCACGCCGACAGCCAGCGCCGGACCACGCCCTCCTCGTCGCCCATCTGCAACACCACACCACACTACACCACTCCACTCAACAAACGACAGCTCTTTTTACCTATAACATTTATATTAATAAGGAGTGTTTAGAAATGGTAGAAACTCTATTATGGGGCTTGACCCTTGATAAAGATTTACAGTGGAGTCCACTCTAGCAAATAGGCTTAGCTCAGCGGCTTATGTAATCAGAAGGATTAGATAACTTCCTAATGTTGAAACTGCCCGAGTAGTATATTTTAGCTCCTGGCACAGCGTGTTATATATATAGAACATGTGCTCACGAGTATCGGTGTGAGAACATTTCAAAGACATAAATATTTTAACAATGACTTCACAGTACACATATGATAACATTGTATAGGCTCTGTAAAATTTAGACACGTTCCGAAAAATGCATAATGCGACACATACTAGACACAAAATCGCAATAATCAAGTTTTGCGTTAGGAAAATAAGCAAATCCTTTTTGGGTCAATGTATACGCTATTATAATAAACTACCCAAGTAAGCACTAGATTTACCCTTTCCTAGAACAGAAACATATTTACAGACTACTTTAATACAAAAAGCTTATTATACCATTGAGGAATATAACAAATGAGGAATATGACAAAGATGACTAGCCTCTTTTAGGAATAAGATAATGTATTTTTTTTTGTATAGTTTGTTTAATGAATGATTAATTTATTTGAATCTAGTAATTTATTATTTTATCATTGGCATTGTATAAATTAGATTAGATGACATATTGATTGGTTAATTAAATAAGTACATGAGTGTGTATAAATTTGTGTAATAATCTATATGTATATATAAAAGAAGAAGTCCTGACTGACTCATCAACGCACAGCCAAAACTACTAAAGCTAGAGACTGAGTTTTGTACAGTCGGTTACATTTATAGCGTAGGCTAGGTATAAGACAGGATTTTTCGAAATTCATCCCCTAAGGATGTAAAAAAAGGGATGAAAGTTTGTAAGGGAAAAGTAAAATTTTTGGACTTAGAAACTTGAAATTGCGTGTATAGGCTTTCTGCTTAAATATATCAATAGCGTATATCAGCGTTTTTCGAAATTCTTTCTCAAAAGGGGTGAAAAAGGGATTTCAAATTTTGTATGAAGAGCAAATATTTTTGCTCCCATTTTTTATTAAATCCCCCCTATAAAGGGGTGAAATGGGGGTTCAAAGTTTGTACGGTTAGAGATTTGAAACTTCGTATATAGACTCTCCGTTTAAATACAACAAATACGGTACGTCTGATGTGATAAATAACCAAAATATAAATTGTTTATGGTATCATTAAGTCATTAAGTTTCTATGTTTTAAGAATTTTATAGTAATAGTAATAGGTCAACAAGTGGCGTTGGTAGTACTAATTTCATTATCTTTCAAGTCATTTCCTAATTCCTTAACGTTTTAAAATAATTTGGTGTACATATAAGAAATGACCAATAGCATTTGATGATGATGATTTTTTTAAATAAGGAATCTTAGACCGCCTAAATTATATAATGGAACTAGGTTACAAATAAAAGCTCTCCATAAAAACGTTATCGAAGCTACACTAATCACAGGTAGCGCTCGAGGCGTAATAGTGTATATTCCTAGAATACCGATAATCCCATCAGACTCCCCCGTTCGAGTTCAAAAGAACACAATTCCCTCTTAAGTTATGCTTCGCAATGTCCATTAATAAATCCCAAGGACATTCACTGAAAAGAGAAGACTGTTTCTCTCACGGTCAATTTTACGTGGCATGTTCTAGGGTGAGTTCTGCGTCAGCAGTCTGGTCAGCTTAGCCCCCAAAGAAAATGCCGCTAATGTTGTTTATAAAGAAGAGGCCAGCTTATGTTTTTATTTCTTTTCCTGTTTTCTGCGCCGTCACTTTTCTTTCCCTGTTTACCCTGTCTGGCAACAATAACTTCTTAGTTTTTTTTATGTCACATAATAATTATGTATGCCATACTTTCTATACTAATTTAATCATTCATCGCTCTCATATTAGCCTTTAGACAAAAATAAAAATCGCATGAACTCGCTTAAGTGCCTTAAGTTTTGGCTGGTCCGCAATTCAGCACATTTTAGGTTGTGTTTTTTTTTGCTATGCCTTAAAACACTATCCTTTTGAAATGATGAGGTACCGTCTAGAAAATTTAATTTTGGCCGGTGTCGGGAACTCCACCTGTCTCTTCTTCTAATAGTCTAACACCAGGCCTTAAAAATGTTGCCTTTTAACAGCATCGGGCAACTGACAGAAAAAAGTTGACCTAATTTATAAAATTCGTTATTATCTATAATCTATGCGGACGAAGTCGCGGGCGGCCCCTAGTATTCCAAATAAGTTTGTACAACATAACCCTTGACGATGCAAAAGAGATTGTAAAATTCTACTTGAATAATTAGTACTATAGAGGCCGGGAAACGCAGGGTTGCAGGCTAAGTAGATATAGACACGCAGATAGGAATACGCGGCCTTCAGTCCAAAGTTTCCCGCCGAGATTTGTTAAGTGCTTTTCTCTAACATATGCATTGAAATAAAAAAACACCAGTCAAAAAACAAATTTAACAGACACCTTGTTTGACATTAAAATAAAATAAAAATACTTCCCGCCTAGGCCTTAAATTTTGTATGAAATTCCTTTAGTTCTCCCAAGTTGTTCCGCCTCCAATTTGATACTTTGAAGCCTGTTATAACGCAAGTAATGATAAAATTTCATTGCGTTGTTTTTTTAATAATAATAATATTGGGGGACAATCTTACACAAATCGACCCAGTCCCAAACTAAGCAAAGCTTGTACTATGGGTACTAGACGACGACATACATACTTATATAGATAAATACATACTTAAGTACATAGAAAACATCCAAGACCCAAGAACAAATATCCGTGAAAAATGCACAAATAAATGCCCTAGCCGGGATTCGAACCCGGGACCTCTAGCTTCGGAGGCAGAGTCACTACCAACTAGGCTAAACAGGTCGTCGTTTGAGAAAATGAATTTTAATTTGATTTGATCAGCTCACCTCGTCCACGGTGAGAAAGTGCACTGGCAGCAGTTTGCCCTCGCAGTCCGTGAGCGGCAGGAAACAGCTCTCCTCATTCTCCTCCTGCTCATCCCTGCACAACAAAAGCATTAGCTTAAATTTAGCCGCATTAGGTCCCATTCAAAATGTCCTTTCATGCATAGAAATTACGTTTTAATCTCAAAACGAAATCTAAGCGATTAACAGTACGTTTTCGAAAAGTACGAACGGGACATTTTGCGACAGGAGCGCTCTGCGAAACGGATGTTTTTTTTTTTGGGGACAATCTTACACAAATCGACCTAGTCCCAAACTAAGCAAAGCTTGTACTATGGGTACTAGACGACGATATACATACTTATATAGATAAATACATATTTAAATACATAGAGAACATCCAAGACCCAAGAACAAATGCACAAATAATGCCCTGGCCGGGATTCTAACCCGGGACCTCTAGCTTCGGAGGCAGTGTCACTACCAACTAGGCTAAACAGGTCGTCTTATGTGAAGGGATGCTACAGTCTTTCTGTTTTGCCCGAAGGTTGACTGGTAGAGAATGCCTCATGGCATTAAGTCCGCCTTTTGTACGTTAAGATTTCTTATTGTGCAATAAAGATAAAATAAACAAATGTTTCGAGATGGAGACATTTTGCAGGAGGGCTGCGGAGCATTTATAAAAGAAACCTTTTGCGAAAGGAAGTCACCTGCAGATGTACGCGTGCCGGCGGCAGTAGGGCTCGACGGGCACGAGCGCGGAGAAGTGGCCGCGCGTGTAGCCCACCGCCAGCGGGGACTTGGAGCACAGCGCGGGCTCCCACAGTAGCGGGAGGTAGATACCTGGCACAGCCAAACATAAACTTAACTTAACTAAAAAACTCCTATCGGACGGCCTACCTAAATTTTCTAATACGAATTTCTACCTAAGGAAGGTGAAGTAAGTCTAAGTAATTAGAGTTAGGTACATAATTAATAACGAAGGGATTTTATTAGAGTCTAATATAATAAGTTACAATTGATGCCGTGACCAGGATAGGATATTATAACAGTAGACAATAAAACAAATTTAATAAAAAATCATATATAAAAGTAAACATTTAGGTATGAAATTTAGCCACCCGTACCGCTCGGCATCGTTAGAACGCGAAATGAAGTAAGGAATGAAACATCAGCAGCGACTCACCCTGGAAGCCCGCGTAGCCGATGGCCTCGCCGCGGAAGGAGTTGACGACGTTGACGCCGTACACGATGATGGGGCGGCGCGTGACGTGCGCCAGCGCGAACACGTGCAGCTGGTGCAGCGCCGTGCCCGCGCGCGCCGCCGCCGCCACCAGCCGCGCCCACTCCGCGCGCAGCTGCGACTCCTGCCGCCACACAACGCACCGCACTGTCATCATCATGCTAGCCGAAGGACGTCCACTGCTGGACATAGGCCGCCACCCGCATCCGAATGACTTCAACAATCGACACCATGTCATCGGTCCACCTTTAGGGGGTCACGCAGCGCCGCACGGTATGTGGTAGCACATTCAAGAACCGCCCATTGGTCTTACGTGCAATCCCCCCCGCCCAAGTTTAGTGATTCGGTTAGTTTCGTTCAGTTATACAACATGTTTGGCAGATGAATGGACATACGTATATAGCGGATAGATGAAGTCATCAGGCACAAAAAATTTACTTGGGCCCAAAGATTTTTTTTAGGAATTTACAAATACCCTGTTTTCAAGATTTAAAACCTCAATTACTCGAAATAAAAATGTTGTCCATATTATTATGTATCATTTTTTTACTATGTACACAACACAGGTCTCACCTCGGGCGCGTAGTGCAGACTGACGGCGGCGCAGCGCTCCCAGGCGGCCCAGCGCTCGTAGAAGCGGTCGCCGGCCGCCAGCAGCGACTCGGCCAGCATGAACACAGGTCTCACCTCGGGCGCGTAGTGCAGACTGACGGCGGCGCAGCGCTCCCAGGCGGCCCAGCGCTCGTAGAAGCGGTCGCCGGCCGCCAGCAGCGACTCGGCCAGCATGTACACAGGTCTCACCTCGGGCGCGTAGTGCAGACTGACGGCGGCGCAGCGCTCCCAGGCGGCCCAGCGCTCGTAGAAGCGGTCGCCGGCCGCCAGCAGCGACTCGGCCAGCATGTACACAGGTCTCACCTCGGGCGCGTAGTGCAGACTGACGGCGGCGCAGCGCTCCCAGGCGGCCCAGCGCTCGTAGAAGCGGTCGCCGGCCGCCAGCAGCGACTCGGCCAGCATGTACACAGGTCTCACCTCGGGCGCGTAGTGCAGACTGACGGCGGCGCAGCGCTCCCAGGCGGCCCAGCGCTCGTAGAAGCGGTCGCCGGCCGCCAGCAGCGACTCGGCCAGCATGTACACAGGTCTCACCTCGGGCGCGTAGTGCAGACTGACGGCGGCGCAGCGCTCCCAGGCGGCCCAGCGCTCGTAGAAGCGGTCGCCGGCCGCCAGCAGCGACTCGGCCAGCATGTACACAGGTCTCACCTCGGGCGCGTAGTGCAGACTGACGGCGGCGCAGCGCTCCCAGGCGGCCCAGCGCTCGTAGAAGCGGTCGCCGGCCGCCAGCAGCGACTCGGCCAGCATGTACACAGGTCTCACCTCGGGCGCGTAGTGCAGACTGACGGCGGCGCAGCGCTCCCAGGCGGCCCAGCGCTCGTAGAAGCGGTCGCCGGCCGCCAGCAGCGACTCGGCCAGCATGTACACAGGTCTCACCTCGGGCGCGTAGTGCAGACTGACGGCGGCGCAGCGCTCCCAGGCGGCCCAGCGCTCGTAGAAGCGGTCGCCGGCCGCCAGCAGCGACTCGGCCAGCATGTACACAGGTCTCACCTCGGGCGCGTAGTGCAGACTGACGGCGGCGCAGCGCTCCCAGGCGGCCCAGCGCTCGTAGAAGCGGTCGCCGGCCGCCAGCAGCGACTCGGCCAGCGCCGCCCGCAGCGCGCCGCGCCGGTCGAACACGCCGTACGCGCACTGCGACACCGCGTCCAGCAGGCAGTCGCCCGCCGACCGGTTCCACAGGGCGTGCAGCCGAGATCCTGCAATGTATTAGCCTATGTATCCGAACGTCGTTAACGTAGTCACGTCTCCGAATGCTACCTGTGTGTCGTATACGAGGGCCGTTTGATAAGTTTAAAAAAAAAGGTAAAAAAAAAACATGTATTTTTATACAAATTACATTTATTTCTCAACTTAACCTCCTTGAAGGGCTAAACACTTATTCCAGCGAGGTTTCAATTTGTTTCTCCGCTCCTAAAAATACGATTTCTCGAGGTCTGCAAAATAGCCGTTCACGCCTGCGATACAGTCCTCATTTGTCAATTTTTTTGTCCTCCAAGCCATCTTTTCAAATTTGGAAATAGGTAATAATCACACGAAGCTAAGTCCGGTGAATGAAGAACCTGCTCGAAACCTAATTCGTCAATTTTGCAATAGTTGAGATGTGTACTAGCATTGTCTTGATGAAAGAAGAAATTTCATGGGGGATATTCTTTTTCCGTTTTTCCAACAATGGGGCTTGAAAACAGTCCGATAAGTCTGCGTAATAACGGCCAGTGCTAGTCTTCCCCTTTTCAAGGTAGTCAAACATGATAATTCCTTCGCCATTCCAGAAAACTGTTGCCATCACCTTCCCAACCAACAACAGTATTTGCTTTCTTTGGGGCACGTTCACCAGTAGCCATCCATAGACCCAAGTTTCGTCCACAGTGACAAATCGTTTCAATAAATTCCAAGGATTAAGCTTCAACATATCCAAACACAGCTTCACAGTTCGCTTTCATTCGCCTTTTTATTCGATCGTCAACCAACGAGGGACCCATCGAGCAGACAGCTTTTATGAACTCGCTCAGTGGAAATGCCTATCTTCCCAGCTATTTCACGCCCCTTAAACCGTGTCACACACTGGAGCGGCCTGCGGTGGCGGCCAGTTGTACACTAAGATAATCCTAACAATCATTCAGACACGCAGCCTTGATTGTTATAGTTTACAACTGGCCGCCACCGCAGGCCGCACCTGTGTGTGACACGCTTTAAGGATGATTCACAATAGGACGTTCCGTGTCCGGGCCGGCCCGTTTTCTTCTAGAGAAATACGCCAGCGGTTGCGTTTGCTGTCAACGGTCTACTGTGAATCATCCTTTACTCGGCGATCGTCGAGAACGATATAATGGAGTTATTCAACAACATCCTAAGTAGTGACTTCGATTGGGCGACCGGAGCGTGGAGCATCAGATGTGATTGACCAACCACGTTTAAAATCCTGTTACAAATGGTAATGCTGTTACCTGTTATAAAAGTTTGCAACGTTGGTGCGTTAGTTCCGTGAACAGAATCAAGTTTAATTTTAATTGTGGCAGCACTGCGATCCTTCATAATAAAGTATTTAATAATGGCACGAAATTCTGATTTTTCCAATTGTTAAAAATTTATAAGTGATCACAGTTAAGCAATTTTGCTGTATTTTCGACATTTTTCGTTTGAAAGATTGTTCCAGCCAGTGTTAATGTTATTTACCAAAAAAATATATGAAGTTTTTCAAAAAGACTTATCAAACGGCCCTCGTATAAGCAAAATCAAGGAGGCCTCTCGCTCTCTTTTCGATACCGCAAGACCTAACATCAAGGCGAAGATTAATTCTAATATAACAACTATTAACAGTTCTTTCTAAGAATATTAAAATAAATGCGTGTGTATTTTTTTTTATGTTTGTTACTTCAGAACTCCGTCACTTCTGAACCGATTTTGAAAATTCTTTTTTTGATTGTAAGTATATACATCTAATTTGGTCCCGTTTTTGTCAAAACGCAGTTCTGATGATGGGATCCATGAGGAATCGACGGAACTCCTCAAATCTTAAAGGCAAACATATAGTGATTTTTGTGTTTTTATCAACAAATCAAGCATTTTCATACGAAAAAGGTAACGTTTGATGAAGTGGAACTGCTGATGATGATCAGAACGGAACTCTTCAACGACGCATAGTTCACGTTTGGTGAATTGTCCTCTTTGCTGTGTTTGTTAAGCAAGTTAGATTTTCAAGACAATCATTTGTCAAGCTCGAGTTCTGATTATGGGATCCCTGAGGAATCCTGGGAACTTTTCATATGTAAAAGGCATACATATAGTGATTTAAGTATTTTCATAAACAATAATAATAATATATAATAGTATTGGGGGACAATCTTACACAAATCGACCTAGTCCCAAACTAAGCAAAGCTTGTACTATGGGTACTAGACCACGATATACATACTTATATAGATAAATACACTTATATAGATAAATACATACTTAAATACATAGAAAACATCCAAAAAACACAAACAAATATCCGTGAAAAATGCACAATTAAATGCCCTGGCCGGGATTCGAACCCGGGACCTCTAGCTTCAGAGGCAGAGTCACTACCAACTAGGCTAAACAGGTCGTCAAATCAAGCATTTACATTTAAATAAGTGACATTTGATGAAGTGGAATTGCTGATGATGATTAGAACAGAACTCTTCAACGACGCATAGTTGGAGTTTGGCGATTTGTTCTCTTCGTTATCGTTGTCAAGCAAGCTAGGTTTTCAAGACATATTTTTATCAAGCTTGAGTTCTGATGGAGGATTCCATGAGGTATTAAGGGTACTTAGTCTTCTACCACTATAAACATACTTATAGCCATTTTGATTTCATTGTATGGAATTTAAGAGTGCACCATCTAAGTATAATAATCATTCACCGGCCTCCGCCATTGAAGTCGGATTTTTTTTCTTAAAAATTATCATTTCACTTGAAGAACATTACAGTGCACGGATAAACAACAGTACTCGTACAAGTTAAAGTCTAGCATCTCCTACGAACGCTCCGACTGTGGAATGATCTCCCAGTCGCGGTTTTCCCGAGGAACTACAGTGAGCTGGGTTTCCTCAAGAAAGCAGTGTACATGTTTTTAAAGGTTTAGCAACATGCATGCTGTGATATGTTGGTTACGTAGGGTGGTGAAGGGAGAGAGGGTTCACAAAGAAACACACTATCCGGGGTACAAAGTAGACTCGTCTGTAATACCTCTGTACAACTGAGTTCCATTTTTTATATTGGAGACAAAGACTTTAAAAACAAAGTAAATGTATATAAATTAGTAAACTTTATTAGGGAACAGCTTGCAGTAGTCCAACACACCAATATTGTTATCTGCTTGCCTACATATAAAATCAAAAAAAATTCTAGCGTGTTTATCAAACGTGTGGAAACATTTAATAACCTTTTATACAAGGATAATATGACACATAACTATAGCTACATATTGGACTCTAATACAAATTTGACATATGACAATTATATGTTCTCTCGTCTCGGGAATGTGAACCGTCGGGGATTTATTACAATACTCAATGATTTAATGGAACTTCTAAATTCTATACTGGAGAAATCCAGTTCGACTTGTAATGCGTCCACGTCCCCCGCGGGTGTCCAGCCGTCACCTCAGGATTTGTCTACAGAGGATCCAGCTATGGAGAAAACTACTTCAAAGTCACTCGAGCGAAAATCAGTTGGAAAAATAACCCACAAAAGGACAGTTATATATTCAGACCAAATAGGTGCGGGTCTGGCTCCATTGTTAAATTATACACTCAGTCAAAATATAATAAACAATTGTCACCATCATGCCAGTATAGATCAAATCTGTGAATTAATCTCCAAAGATATGTTTTGTACTGAAACTACTTTGATAATATTGATTGGCAATAGCCTTCATGTAAATAGAGCAGGTATAACTAGATTGATTAAAACCTTGAATCTTGTCGAAAAATCTGGCATTGGTAAAATAATACTTTGTGCTTTCCCATATTACCAATCATTGCCTTACCATTGTAATAATAAAATAAGTCAGCTTAACTCTTTTATATACAACGCTATTTGTTTAAACAATAAATATCATTTTATCGACATTAATAAGTTTATAAAAGATATAAATTTAATGTCTGACGAATTGTACATCTCAAATAAAAATAAAATATTACTTGGAAAGCTATTAGCATTCAATTTAGAACCAAATTTTTACATAAATAAAACTGAATCTCAGAGTATTATTAGCGACAGCGCCGATCGATCCGATCTTAATCTCAAAATCAATTTAAACTAGAATGTAAGACAACGGAAAAACCTTCGAATATTAAACTTGTACACCAAAATATTCGAGGTTTTTCCAGCAAAGAATTGGAGATAGGTTTATTCTTGGAAGCACATGACATACACATAATGTGCATTACTGAACATTGGCTGAAAGATAATCAATTAGCGTTTAATTTTGTTCACTATGATTTAATAAGTTATTTTACTAGGAAAACAAAAATCCATGGAGGTTCTCTTATTATTGTAAAAACTGACATAAAATCTAAAGAACGTAGGGATATTGTAAATTTTTCAATCGAACACGTGGTTGAAATTTCTTGTGTCGAGTTGCTGTACTACATAATAATATGCGTTTATAGACCTCCATCTGCTAACTACAGCATATTCGAATCAGCGTTGGAGAATGTGTTAAACGTAGCTTGTAAGAGTAGGAAATATATTATAGTTTGCGGGGACTTCAATGTCGACTTGCTTGACCCCTCTGGTTTAAGTGTTCGGTTAGTGAGTTTATTTAATTCATTTAACTTAAGTGGCATATTCCTTGAACCCACGAGAGTTTCGGCAACTAGTGCGACCTGTTTAGACAACATATTTTGTAACTGTAAGTGTATAGAAAAAGAACTTTTCAATTGTTTCAACTCAGACCACAGCGGCCAAAAAATTGCAATTAAAAGTACTGTCGAATGTAAACCACACTGTATAACATTTAGACCCGTAACTGATACCAATATAGCTAAGTTTAAGAATAGTATTCAATACAATTTACCTTTCGATAATTTTTCCCAAAACGATCCAAATCGAGCATATAAAGTCCTGTTTGACATAGTTATTAAAGAATTTAATAATATTTTTAAGCTAAAGACCGTTCAAGGGAGCCACTCTAAGAAAAAGTTCAGCGATTGGGCCACCGTGGGCATACAGAAGAGTAGGGATAGGATGTACGAACTTTACAGCATAAGGGAATTTAATAAAAATGAAGCTTTTATTGAATATGTTAAAAATTACTCAAAAATATTCAAAAAGGTCTGCACAGTTGCGAAGTCCAATTACATAAAATCCAAGATTTTAAAATGTGACAATAAAATTAAAACCACTTGGAAAATCATTAACAATGAGAGTGGCAAAGGTAAACCTCAAAACTATGCTATTTCTAACATAGTACACAATGGGAAGGAGATCAAGGTAGAATCTAAAATAGCAGCAGCATTTGAAGAGTATTTCTCTAACATAGCTTTTCTTGCTACTAAAGATCTTAAATCATCTCCAGAGCAAGCAGAGTCCTTAATGTGCTCGAGTATTGGTACACGCAAAAATGGCTTTGAATTTAGCCTAATTAACTTAGAAACTCTTTTAAAAACATTTAAAACTATAAGTAGAAAGAGCACCGAAGATTTATGGGGGATATCTGTGAAAATGATTAATCAAGTTATTGACATTATTGCACCATACCTAACACACGTTTTTAATTGCTGTGTTAAAGAGGGAGTGTTCCCTGATCTTATGAAATTAAGCAAAGTTATACCGTTGCATAAATCAGGTGACAAAAATAATCTCACGAATTTTCGACCTATATCTATTTTACCAGTCTTAAGTAAGGTTTTCGAAAAAATATTGTTAGATCAGTTACAGAAGTATTTTATCAACAACAACCTTCTTCACTGCCAACAATATGGATTTCGGAGAGGACGTTCCACAACTGATGCCGCTTCTGAATTAATAAAATGTATTTATGATATATGGGAAGATTGCGAAAAGAAAATGCCTATTGCGACGCAATAGGCATTTTCTGTGACCTTTCGAAGGCGTTTGACTGTGTTGAACATAGAACTCTTTTACGTAAACTTAAACACTATGGGCTATGTACGAATGCTTTGAATCTACTCTCATCGTATCTTAGTTACAGACAACAAACAATATTGATAAACAGAACGCAATCTAATGGAGCAGATGTCAAACTAGGCGTGCCGCAAGGCTCCATTTTGGGTCCTTTTCTTTTTATAGCATACGTGAACGATCTGCCATTCATCGTTGAAAATAATTGTAAAGTTATATTATATGCAGACGATACATCTTTGGTCTTTAAAGTACCTCGAAATACAAATGACTCTGATACTATCAATAACATTCTTGCAAAAGTGTTAAACTGGTTCACAGTAAATAATTTATTACTAAATTCTATTAAAACAAAATGCATAAGATTTACTTTACCAAATGTTAAAGCTTGCCATATCGATATATATGTGAAAGGAGAATGTTTGGAAACGATAGACAAAACCATCTTTTTAGGTCTAACTTTGGACAAAAATTTACAGTGGAGTCCTCACATATCAAAGTTGGCCAGTAGATTAAGTTCAGCGGCTTACGCTGTAAGAAAAATAAGACAATTGACTGACATAGAGACAGCACGCTTGGTATATTTTAGCCATTTTCATAGTATAATGACATATGGAATTTTACTGTGGGGAAAAGCAGCAGATATACAAACAATATTCATTTTACAGAAAAGGGCAATTCGTTCAATTTACAAGATGGGTTCACGAGAGTCGCTGAGAGACCTGTTTAAAGAGATAAATATAATGACAGTAGCCTCTCAGTATATTTACGACTGTATTATTTATGCTCTTAAGAATATGGATTCCTTTAAAAGAATGAATAGTTCGAGATATAAACATAAAATAGCAATTCCTAAGTTTCGTGTTCGTAAAGCATATAAATCATTTATGGGTCAAAGTGTGCTATTTTACAATAAATTACCTTTTGAAGCAATTGGGTTGCCACTTACTGTGTTAAAGAAATATCTAAAATCTTCATTATTAAAAAAAGGATATTATACTGTCGAGGACTACTTAAATGATAAAAATGCCTGGCCTAGCTTACTTAGTTGAAAGGTATACTTAAGCATTTCGATAATTGTTAGTTTATACATTTATTTAACTGTGATGATTTAATCGAGCTTTGATTATTTAATCGATTTAATAATATTTAATCGATTTAATGATATTTACTAATGCAATTAATGATATGATGTGTGTGATATTTCCTGTTCTTTTGACGATGCACTTAATCGTAGCTGAATAATTTACCATGTTACTTATAAGAAGCTTTAATTTTAAAATATTATCACATGTAAACATGCTCGTATATTTATATTAGTATAATACTTAATGTCATTTTGATAGGTTTAAATTTTACAGACCTTAATGTACCTATTTGAGATTGTTGTGGTTGATGACGATGCAAAAGTGGTTCAATGAATCCTATTTGAATAAATGAGTTCTTATCTTATCTTATCTTATCTTATCCATTATATTCTTAACCTAACAATTTATATTATAAGTTTACGTGCTTTGAGAGGGAATCCCTTATCCAGTTAGCACACACTCTATCTGTCGGTGATCTAATAATTGCTTATTATATTCATACGTGCAGATATGAGTGTTTGCCTACTTATCACAATGCGAATCCCCTAAAATTACATTACAGGTCTCCAGGCTAAGCAAACAATAGAAACATCTATTTCAAATTGCTTGAGTATCAGGACAACTGGCACCGAGTACAAATTGAAGATGACTTCATCCTTTGCGTTTTGAGGATATACAAGTTTTAAAAAATGGCTGAGAACCACAATGCAGACCGTTTCTTGAATTTTACGGACAACGCTTGTCTCCCGCAGAGTACATTTAGCAGGTGCAGTCAACATTCGTTTCAACTAAGTGCCACATACTATCATTAACCTCCTGACACCCAGCGTCCTACACATAGTACATAGGTCCCAATTAAGTTTTGACTTTTTGTCAATTTGACAGAGTATAATTTGCTCTGGCAAATTTTGATACCCAGGCGTCAGGAGGAGCTTTTTTTCCCACAGACGTGAATTAAAACACCAGCGGGCAGCTCTTCCTCTTTCAACTTCGGATGAGATATTCACGTGTCAATTATGCGGTCGTAGCTGTCGCTCCCGTATCGGTCTTACAAGTAATTTCCGTAAGTGCCGCACACCAAATTTGGACACTACTTAAATATTTTTTTCATAGATGAACAAGGCCAATCAGGCGGGCCGTACGCTTGTTTGCCACCGACGTGGTATAAAAAATAAACTTTTTTAAACAGTCACTTACCGAGTCGAACGCACAACTCCAGACTCCAGTTGATAAGCGGCGGCTCCGCTTCAAGCGTTTGTTGCGCGTCACGGTCCAAGAGTTCGGAGAATAGTTGTTCCTGGATCGCTACTGGCAGCTCTTCAATCTCTGCACAGATAATACCAGCTTTAATACAAAAGTGGACGTCGGGCGCAAACACAAATATCTACAAGGTGGACAGATAACCTGGTAAAAATGAAAAAATGTTCATTAACCTCACCGCAAAGTATACAGTGAGTAGGATCATAAGGTGCTCTTAGGACTAATTATTATTTAGCTATGTAAGTTGTGCGGCGGAGACTGGTGCCTGGCTTAGACCTAACCTGTATGTCAGGTCACCAGCTCTTCAAACCTCAGATGTCTATAGCCATTAAAAAACATGGCGCAGTCACAATTATGTATGAAGGTATGTTGGAACGGAGTTGAGTACATATTCAAGCAATGATATAAGCAGGGCTCGGAACCGGTTAATCTCAAAATCCTGAAATAGCCAAATATTTTAATTAGTTTATGCTCTTTATGTAGGACTCGATAATGTATTTAGGTTATTACTTCATATTGTTAGATTGCCTGATTAAACATGAAATAGTAGACGAAAGAACGATAAGAATTAAAAAAATACCGGTATTTTTCTATGGACAGAATACCGGTTCCGAGCCCTGGATATAAGTAAGTTTAAAGCTAATTAGATAAATTAAAAGTAAAGATCGCGGGCGCGGGAGCCCGCTGGATGCGGCTGGCGCAGGACCGGTCATTGAGGCAGTCTTTGGGGGAGGCCTACGTCTAGAATCGGCCACCTGTTAAAATGATGATATTGATGATGATGAAATTAGTGTTGGATAGGTAAAACTGGTAACTTTGAAGTCATGGATATGATAGATAGCCCTTATTCTTACAAGTGAAGGAAATAATGCAAGCATCGTTTTTGAATGGCAGCCGCCGGTCCGAAGCCGATATCGTCCGGTGCACGACACAGCGGAAAGTGAACTGCTAGCAGTTGTATTGTACAGTCAACAGCAAAATTAGAAGATCATTTTAGTACCTTGTCACTTTCACTACTTTGACGTATCCCAACTGTCGCAATATTGTTACGGCAGTGTGTCAATGTACTAAAATGATCATCTAATTTTGCTGTTGACTGTACTGAGCGATGTTACTTTGCAGAATTCTATGATACATTTCTAGACCAATGTTCTTTGCTATTCCGCTAAAGAACTTGGAAGTATCTCAGTGATAAGATTACCTAGAGGTACTTGCTTATTTTGCATGGAGTCAACCCAAGGCCTAGGGCGTCCCTGGGAAGACGCAGGCGAACTCATAAGTCAGAAGTAATTTATTCGTAAAGCTATTTTGCACGTTGTAAAAATGGAACATAATATTTCAATGTTTTTTTTTTTATATACCACGTCGGTGACAAACAAGCGTACGGCCCGCCTGATGGTAAGCGGTCACCGCAGCCTATGGATGCCTGCAACTACTAGGGGTGTCACATGCGCGTTGCCGACCCTTTAAGAATTTATACACTCCTTTCTTGAAGAACCCCATACTGTAGTCCGACGGGAAAACCTCGGCAGGGAGCTCATTCCACAATCGGAGCGTCCGAGGGAGGAAATTCCTCTGAAACCGTACCGTACGCGACCATTTAGGTTCTAAGGTGTGAGGATGAATGCCCTGCCGACGGCGAGCGGTGCGATGGTAGAACGCGGCCGTAGGCATCATGTCGAACAGTTCTTCGGAGCACAACCCATTATATAAGCGATAGAACACGCACAAGGAGGCAAAATTTCTCCTTAAACTCAACGGCTCAATATCGCTCGTGAGCTTGGGATCGTCCACGATTCGCACAGCACGTCTCTGAAGCGAGTCAAAAGGCCCAAGCTGGTATCCAGGTGCTCCCGCCCAGAGGTGACAGCAATAATCCATATGGGGACGGACTTGCGACTTGTATAAAAGAAGTCTCTGTCCCGGGGTGAAGTATCGCACACCTAGCTTTTTAGATGCCAGCTTGGCTTTGCCTTCTAAATGGCTCCGAAACTGGACGTCGCTGGAAATATCGACACCAAGGATCCCAATAGTCTCTGAGATGGAGAGGGTTGCGTCTTGGAACCGCGGGGCCACAGTGAATGGGGTTTTTTTAGCAGTGAACGCGCATACTTGTGTCTTGGTGGGATTGAACTGGACTAGATTATCCTGGCCCCACTCAGAGACTCTGACTAGAGTGCTCTCAATTTCGGACACAAGTTGTTCGCGACTCTCTAACACACAGGAACGAGGAACGTTGGCACGGCCCGTGTAAGAAGCATCCCCGGTGCTGTCATCCGCATAACAATGGATGATAATGGGGATAGCACTGAGCCTTGTGGGACGCCAGCGTTAATGTCCATGCTTTTGGAGCAACTGCCATCTACTACGGCTCTTATGCATCTGCCGGACAGAAAGCTGGCAACCCACTTCCACAAACCCTCGGGCAGTCCATAGGATGGTAGCTTCGACAGAAGACCTCGGTGCCAGACCCGATCGAACGCCTTCGCTATGTCCAAGCTGACCGCTAAAGCCTCATCCTGACTCTCAATGGCAGAAGCCCACCGGTGAGTAAGATACACTAGAAGGTCACCAGTCGAGCGACCGTGGCGAAAGCCATACTGACGGTCGCTGATCAAATCGTGTTATTCTAGGTATCTTAGGAGCTTTGTGTTGATGACTCGCTCCATCAGCTTGGAGAGCAGGGACCTCCCTGCTCTCCAAGCTGATGGAGCGAGTCACCTGATAGCGATAGGCCTGTAATTCGATGGGTCTGATCTATCCCCTTTTTTAGGCACAGGGTGCACGAGGGCAGTCTTCCATGAACACGGAACTTGCCGTTTGTGGTATGAGAGCGCGAACAGTCGCGTTAGTACGGGACACAACTCAGGAGCACAAAGTTTGAGCACCACTGCTGGTATGCCGCCCGGCCCACTCGACTTGTGGATGTTTAGAGACAGCAGCTCCCTCCGGACATCCCTTTGCGAAAAACTAATTTCGGGCATAGAATATTCACACCAAGGGATAGCAGGAGGTACGGCGCTGCCATCGTCGTCCAAAGTAGAGTTCGAGGCAAAGAGGGTACCCAGTAGATCGGCTTTCTCTTTTGCGCTGTGGGCCAGGTCTCACGCTGTAGTTCGCAGTGCCGTTAATAAATAATTTATACCAAAAAAAACGACTCCAATTTTATACTTGCTATGCCACAATTTGTGGTTTCCGTGAGCCAATGCTTGATTACCTACAGAAAATACCGAAATCGGCATATGCGTGCCTATCAAATTCGAGGAGTTCCCTCGATTCCTCCTAGATCCCAACAACGGACCTTCACTAAATTTATATGGGACCAATGTCGGGGTACCTGCTTTGCTGCAATATACAACCGCCTCCCAGAGGGCATATGGAATTTACCCTCTTACCGATCTTTCAAAACTAAATTAGAGTCGTGGCTACTCGCAAAGAACTTTTATAACTTCAATGAAATAATGGAATTACCACTGACATTGTAAAAATGTATTTTTAAATGTGTGTGAATTAATTGTTGTTGTAACTATTTAATGTCATAATATTTACAAACATACTGTGTTGACTTGTACCTTTCTTTATTACCAATAATGATTATCTTATCTATCTATCTTATCTTTAAAACAAAAAAATAATGATCAAAATCGGCCAACGTGGTCAAGAGTTATCGGGGAACATGCATACATAAAAAAAAGAACAAGCAAACATGCAGACGAACTGAGTACCTCCTTCCTTCTATTGAAGTCGGTAAATAAACAAACATCAATTTGGAATAGATTTAACGTAACATTATTTCTAATAATATAAGAGCTTTTTGTGAAAATTTAGGAACTCGTTATAATCATAAAACGGGTGTTCGACAAGCCAGCGTTTGAGGCGACATTTAAAACTGCCCAAGCTCTGGGTGCTGGTGATGCTGTCGACTAGGTTGTTGTAGACGGCGGGCCCCATGATGTGGGTTAGGGAGGTATTCCACTCATCCAATATCTTTGTCCAATATACATTTGATCAAAGAAATTGGATGATTTCATCCAACTTGGATGGGACCCCGACATTTGATTAAAGATTCCGATGACAGTTAACTCAATATGGCTACGCATGAAAAGAAAAAAACTTGAACAAAGATATCGGATGAGTGGAATGGGCCTCTGTCAAAGAAATTTGATCAAAGATTGGACAAAGACATTGGACGAGTGGAATACCACCCTTAGTTTGACTTGGCCAATTTACAGCCTCACTCATGAAGGGCTCTTGTACATCTAGAGTGCCTTAAAACATCATCATTAAAGTAGAGCTAGTATAGTGGTAGGTAGCGGTCTGGGTGTGACCTGCCGGGAGCGCGAAGGTGCAGAACTCGTTGAGGTAGCGGCACGGGAAGGCGCCCTTCTTGTGCCGGATGCTCGCCGCCACGTGCCGCCGGATCGCCGCCGCCACGTCCGGCGCTGTACGGACAGTGGACACACTTCATATCTCATCATTCTGCTAGTGGAAGTGGCAGTGGGGGCTTGTCGTAGGTACGAGTATTGAAGATATAGGTGTTAGTGGGTAGATAACATTTAAGCATCATATTAGACCCAAATAACAAGTCCATTGTATACAATATAAGGCATCATGAAATAAGACCTGAAATAGGAAACTATTATTGTTCCCATCCATTCGACACCATAAAATGAAATGAAATGATTTATTAAAATGCATGTGGAGATTGGGTTACACGTGTTTATCGTCCATTCCTCATTGGGATTATGACTAATATGGTTATTATATAAAGAATAGGCTGCGGTGACCGCTTACCATCAGGCGGGCCGGACGCTTGTTTGCCACCGACGTAGTATAAAAAAAATGTATCTCTTATTAAACACACAATTTTTACTCGGTCGTTTTGGTTTCATTAATCTCTATTCGACCAACATCACAGGATCTAAAGCGGGTAATTAATTGACGGAACGATCTTGTACTCAACACCTTTGTTGATTCAACGAACTAGTAATCAAGAATATAGGTTATTATTTTCATGTTGTTACAAAGATGACAATTGTTAATGAAAGTATCGAACAAGAGCCCTGCCCCTTGCAAGACACGCACGCTTAATACTTGCAATGCCCTCATCGCAAACTATTAACCTTGAAATCCATGAAGGTACCCTTTAGAAGGCATTCATAAGGTATGTAAGTTTTCAGATGATATTTAAACCTATTTTTTTTAGTTTCAAGGTCTATGTTCGCCCATGGTGAAGGTGTTCAGCAGGTAAGGAATGCGTTTTTTCGCAGGGCTGCAGAAACTGACCTATGTATGAGGGCGAGCGCTTGAGCCCCGGGCCGCCGCCCGAGATGCGCGAGAGTAGAGTCGCCAGGATGTCCTCGCGCTGGAATCTGCACAAACATACACAAAATAGTATATTATTACAAAGATCGAAAAGGAGCGATTTATAGACTGCCGAGCGTAAGCGAGCGCGCCCAGTAAGACGAGACAGGTAATCCCTGTTCCGGTCGAGGTATGTATAGTGCTTTTCTAAAAAAAACGGATTTGACTTGCTGTTTAGGCGTAATCTGATAGCCGCTCACGTGGTGCGCCTCCAGCGCCCGCACAACATACTCGTACCTGATGGCCAGGTGCACGAGCGTGTGTCCCGCGTCGAAGGCGGACGCGCGGTCCAGCAGCGCGGCCTCGTGCGCGGCCAGCGCGCGCGCCGGGTCGCCGCCCGCCGCCAGGTACGCCTCCACCCGCCCCACGTCGCCCTCCACCACGCCTGACCACAGATAACTAATATTACTTGGATCCGGAAAATACATAAAAAAACACTACTCTGTGTTAAACTTTATCAACCACGATGTTAAAATATTCTTTGTAAGGAAACTGCAAGTCTAGTTTTAAGAAAATTTTCTAGTGTTACATCTAAATATATAAAAGAAGAAACTGACTGACTGATTGACTGACTGACATATCAACGCACCGCCCACGCCGCTGGTCCTAGAGATTCCAAATTTGGCACGTAGGTTCCTTATAAGGTTTAGGGATGCACTAAGAAAGGATTTTTCAAAATTTATCCCTTAAGAGGGTGAAAGGGGGGTCCGAATTTTTTTATGGGGAAACAAGATTAGTTGGACTATTTAATTCGAAACTTCACAGGAGTATTCCTAAAGATAAATGACTGACCATGTGTTTCAGTTTTTTTTTTAAATCAACCCCTAAAAGGGGGAAATATGGTGACAAATTCTGAAAATCGACATGGGTATTGTTTCTATGGTTTATCGTGTCGCTGATTACGAAAACAACAATGATTTTAAATTCCAACGTGGAGAAAGTGAAATACCATCCCCCCTGTTGGGGTGCGACGGGGTTGTAATGTCTAAATTTTAATATGGATGTCGTTTTTGGTTTCTTGGGACGTTAATTACGAAAATGGCATCGATTTTGAAATATAATATTGCGGACACGAAAACTTTTGAAAGTTGGTGCCAAATTGCAAGAAGAAACTGAGTGACTGATTGAGTGAGTAAGTGACATATCAACGCACAGCCCATACCGCTGGATCTAGAGATGCCAAATTTGGCACGTTAGTTCCTTATAATATAAGATTAGGATTTTTCAAATTTCATCTCCTGAGGGGGTGAAATGGGAGTCCAAATTTTGTATGGGGAAACAAGTTTAGTTAGACTATTTTATTCGAAACTTCACAGGAGTATTTCTAACGATAAATGATTAAACACGTGTTTCAGGTTTTTTGAGAAATCAACCCCTAAAAGGGGGAAGTGGCTTGAAAAATTCTGAAAATCAACATGGGTATTATTTCTATGGTTTATCCGTTTATCGGGTCGCTGATTACGAAAACAACAATGATTTCAAAATCCAACGTGGAGAAAGTGAAATATGTACCATCTCCCCTGTTGGGGTGCGAAGGAGTTCATCATCGTCATCATCATATCAGCCGAAAGACGTCCACTGCTGGACATAGGCCTCCCCCAAAAACTTCCACAATGACCGGTCCTGCGCCACCCGCATCCAGCGGACACCTGCGACCTTCACCAGGTCATCGGTCCACCGTGTGGGGGGGCCTGCCCACGCTACGCCTTCCGGTACGTGGTCGCCACTCGAGAACCTTTCCGCCCCAACGGCCATCGGTTCTACGTGCTATGTTTTTGTTGCGAAGGGGTTGAAATGTCTAAATTTCAATATGGGTGTCGTTTTTATGGTTTTTTGGGTCATTAATTTGAGTGAGGCGTCCACCGGAATGTACGTGAAATTAGCGACTCCAGACAGGACGTCCCGCTTGAGTCACGCAACCTGTGTGACATCGTTAACCTGTTATTAGCGAGCTTGTTTCGCCTACCGTCATATCTTGGACAAACAAGAACCGAAACACAAGACCGGCGCGGCAGCGGTTATTGACCCCGTATCCAAACATCGCGTAACCGTTTAGGAAACGCATCAAAATAACGTTCCTATAAAATCAATACGTCCGAACGTAACCTAAATAAATAGCCGTAACTTCGTAACCAGCAACAAGCCCTGGTATACACAGATTTTGAATTATTTACTCAGCTCGGCTGGGCAGCGTTCGGGAAGCTACGGCACATCTTTTCGTCCAATATTCCGCAGTGGCTCAAGACGAAAGTCTTTGACCAGTGTGTGTTGGCAGTGATGACATATGGTACTGAAACGTTGTCGCTTACTATGGGCCTCATAAGAAGGCTCAAAGTCACCCAAAGAGCAATGGAGAGGGCTATGCTGGGAGTTTCTCTGCGTGATCGCATCAGAAATGAGGCCATCCGCAGCAGAACCAAAGTGACCGATATAGCCCTTCGAATCGCTAAACTTAAGTGGCAGTGGGCGGGGCACATAGCACGCAGAACCGATGGCCGTTGGGGCGGAAAGGTTCTCGAGTGGCGACCACGTACACCACGGAAGGCGTAGCGTGGGCAGGCCCCCCACACGGTGGACTGATGACCTGGTGAAGGTCGCGGGTGTCGGCTGGATGCGGGTGGCGCAGGACCGGTCATTGTGGAAGTCTTTGGGGGAGGCCTATGTCCAGCAGTGGACGTCATTCGGCTGAATGATGATGATGATGAATTGTAAGAACTAGACCTGTTACTGTACTCTATCAATTTTAGGCATGCACCTCTTTTACAAATGTTCAAAAATAGACATAATAAATGGATTAATAATTTCTTTTTAATTAATGAGTTTTTAAATCTTGAAAACAGAGTATTAAAAAAACCGGCCAAATGCGAGTCGGACCCGCGCATGAAGGGTTCCGTACCAGAAAAATAAACGCCAACAACTACTCTGTTGTATGGGAGCCCCCCTTAATTATTATTTTGATTTTAGTATTTGTTGTTGTAGCCACAATAAAAATACATCATCTGTGCAAATTTCAACTATTACAGTTCTTGAGATCTAGCTAGGCGAGTGGTAGCCATGAAAGAGGGCTAAAATATCACGTTTTTTGTATGGGAGCCCCCCTTAATTATTATAATTATTTTGTTTTTAGTATTTGTTATAGCGGCAATAGAAATACACAATCTGTGAAAATTTCAACTGTCTAGCTATTACGATTCTTGACTTGTGACAAACGGACGGACGGACGGACGGACAGCGAAGTCTTAGTAATAGGGTCCCGTTTTTACCCTTTGCGCACACCTTAAAAACGACACGACGGACAACATTTATATTTTATTTTTTATTTAAATCTACACTAATTCCCAAATCTTACGAATTCAGTTGGCCCCAGGCAATTTATTTGTGCTTGACCACGTATCAGATGACCTCGTCTATCCCCTATTTACGCATGTCCATCCATCTACCAAACACCTTGTATAGGACGAAGTCTAGTTAGTGACACCATTTACTCAAGAACGGCTCGGCCGATTGTTATGATCTTGAAACGTTTTGGATTTGTCTTCTCTGCTAATAGCAACTATGAATATATCATTAAAATAAACCAGAAAAAAAAATTCACCTCAGCGGCGTGAAACCAGTGAGCAAAATTGCATTTTGCTCACTGGTTTCACGCAACAAAACCGCCATTTTCGAGCCGCTGAGGTGAAAATAATTATTTCCCGTATTTTGTAGTTTTTGTACGGAACGGAACGTTAGCCGGGACAGATAGTATAATATAAATAAATTTGACATAAAAAAATTGGTTGTTTGTAAAGTAGGTTTACGATCGAGATGTTTACGTGATAACGTCTTACTTCACTTGCACTTCACTTATACCTGCGATCGCGCTCGTGAGGTTTTGGTGTGACACAAGTTTCTGAACATGTCACCCGACTAAAACGATTTTAAAGACGTTATCACGTCAAAAATTAACATAGAAATAAACAATATTTTATAATTAGCTTTAGATTTAGATTTAGATTTATTTATTTCATAATATTAAAAATACAATATAAATTATCCTAAGTCAATTTATACGACTTTATATTATGATCGTCAAATCATTAATGCGATGTCAAAATGATAATAATCAATTATACAGATTTCTCACAATATTTCAATAATAATCATACTAAAACCAAATAAATTATAAGAATAAAAAAAAAAAAAAACAATTATAAATAATGAAATAAAACTATAATTTAAAAATACAGTGTCAAACAAATTTCATATCCATGAAGTCATTAACAGAATAAAAAGAATTTTCCAATAAAAAGATTCTAAGTTGGCGTTTAAATGCTTCGTCAGATGTTTCATTTGTTAATTTGGTGGGTAGGTGCTCGTAATACGTCGTGTGCTCGTAATTGTATGCAAGTTTAGCTATTTTTCTTAACCTCTTCACCGCCACAGTAGATTCCGTAAGTTGTGTCTCACACGCCAAAGTCTTTGTAGCAAAAGACTGAAAATGAACTTTACTTTGCACCTTTACTTCACTTGACATGACGTGATATGAAGTCACGGCGTGTGGGGCACTCAATTTACTGACTTTATATCAAGTCAATGCCGGCGAAAGCGTGAAGGGCTTACAGTTTTCCAAATATAAGTATTTAAACCTCGTTTACCTAACTACTCATAATTAGAGTTACACCACCACCACCATATCAGCCCTAGGACGTCCACTGCTGGACATAGGCCTCCCCCAATTTCATGGGGGGGTAAATGCCATAATCGCCACGCTTGGCATGCGGGTTGGCGATCGCAGTATCTCCACCGCACTCTAGGAATGCTGCTGCCCATTCCCCGGTGGTCTTGGTCGTAGTTTTAGGACATACCCGGGTCCAATAAGAGTTCACAGTCGTCTAAATAACGCCAGGATGAGGAGGATATATTGGCCGGGGACTTTTTTTTTGTTATACCACGTCGGTGGCAAACAAGCGTACGGCCCGCCTGATGGTAAGCGGTCACCGCAGCCTATGGACGCCTGCAACTCCAGGGGTGTCACATGCGTGTTGCTGACCCTTTGGAAAATGTATACACTCTTTTCTTGAAGAATCCCATACTGTAGTCACAGGACTCACCTATACAAGCTTGCAGCCAAAGCCAGTCCGGGTTGTTCCGCCGCTTGGCGTCGTTGGAGGACGCGTTCTGGCTGTTGCAGATGTCGTTGATACCTGGGAAGCATTTTACTATTAAGACTGCGCAGTACGTTCGGTTCTCCATACAAACGTATTTATGCTCTCATTTTAAAACGCCAGGCTAGAATAACATGAAACTTTGTATACACAATGGGATCCGGCATATCTAGGTCGGACCATAGTTTCTGTTGCTTGAAATTATAATGGAGAAAAAATACAGCGATTATTAAGGTTTTCATACAAGCCGTAAAAAACTCAAAAACCGCTGTATTTTTTTTCTTTTACAATTTCTAGCAACAGAGACTATGGTCCGACCTAGATATGCCGGATCCCATTGTGTATACCAATTTTCATGATATTCTAGCATGGCGTTTTAAAATGAGAGGGTAAATACGTTTGTATGGAGAACCGAGCCAGACCGAGCGTCCTGCGCCCTCTTAACTGCGGGCAGAATATATAAAAAAAAATATATTGGGGGACAATCTTACACAAATCGACCTAGTCCCAAACTAAGCAAAGCTTGTACTATGGGTACTAGACGACCATATACACATACTTATTATAGATAAATTCATACTTAAATACATAGAAAACATCCAAGACCCAATAACAAATATCCGGGATTCGAACCCGGGACCTCCGGCTTCGTAGGCTGGGTCACTACCAACTAAGCCAAAGTGGTCGTCAAAAGTGGGACATTTGAAATTGTTTCAACTATACATTCAGATTCGTGGCAGATACTGACCTACAGGTTTCGGCTTGGGTTCGGGCGGTGCCTGCGCGGCGGGCGCGGCGCCGCACATGGCGCACTTGAGCGAGCGCGGCCAGTTCTCGTACGTGCACGTCTGGACACACAGTTGATCTTCACACACATTTTTACTTCACACCAAGTTATATAACAAAATCGACAAAATAACTAAAATTTACTCACTTACAATGAGAGAATGTAAGCAAAAAATTACAACCTGGTTACAAACTCTAACTTATAATGAGATTGAAGACCTATTAGTCTTTTATTAAATGGCTGCACATTATCCACACATCTCTATACTACACTTCACACTTGACACACAACCATTCAAGTCTTATAATTACTCACACACATACACTTGTAGACACTCATATTGTTACATTCTTTTGCATGTTAGTATTTAGTATCTATCTTTTTTCGAACTGCTTTATATTTGTTTGTTTTATCAGCCAAGTTAATTGCTATATTACAAATGTCACAATTTAATCAATAGCTATTGTTTTGGCCATGTATTTTCCGGGGTGGGAGCCTGGTGATCTGTATTACAGGTTTAATGCCTAGTTCAGACTCCAGTCTCTCACAAAGGATTACAACATATTTAATAACATAGATGACACTTGACTTGTGCAAATGTAACCAATGTATCCTTTGTGAGCTGATAAATAAATAAATTTATTATTATTAATTTATTATTATTAATTTATTATTATTAATTTATTATTATTTACAAGATGCGATGGTTTTTTGTACACAACTACAGTGGCAAATAAGCTTACGACCTGCCTGCTGAATACACATAAAAAAAATTATACGTATTTTTTTTTCACACTTCGAACAATTCCCATAGTAAGCTCAATAAGGTTTGTGTTATGGGTACTAGACGACGATATATTTCATAGATATACAAATAAATAAATAAATATTAGGGGACATTTTTTTTACACAAATCGAACTAGTCCCACAGTAAGCTCAATAAGGCTTGTGTTATGGGTACTAGACGACGATATATTTAAATACACTTTACGCTATATTTAAATATACTTAAATACATAGAAAACATCCAAGTCTCAGGAACAAGTGTTTCTGCTCATCACAGAAATAAATGCCCTTACCGGGATTCGGCCAAGGAATTGGCTCTGGATAGGATAAGGTGGAGAGAACTGCATACTTCATCGGCTACAGCCGCCAAAAATCCGCCATTTTTTTCTATTTTGATATACCCAGTGTCACTCTCACAGTAAATACGAATCTAACGACTCCTCTCAAACTAACATCCATCGAGCCGTTCAGGCTGCAGAGCATGCCAAACACATACAAACATACTCTCGAAAAACATAACCCTCCTTCCGGCGCAGTGGGGTAAAAATATCAAGTGTTTTAGTATGGGGCCGCGTTATGGACGTGATTGACAGTTATTTTTTTTATAAATTGTATAACCAAATTTCATTATTATTGACTTGTAAAAGGGCCCTTGTGGCCTATTTGCAGAATAATTTTTTGAATTTTGATGCAACTGACCGGACAGGGCCACTTGGCCTGGCAGGAGGCGCCGGCCTGCCCCACGGGCGACGCGATCCGCAGCGGCTTCAGGCGCTCCGCCACCGCCTCCACCTCTGCAACAACACATACGCACAATACAATACTAAATTATTTTATTTAGTAAGAGCATTTGCTCTTTTTCTACTAATCACATACTTTTCCTCTATGGAACTCATAAAACAACATAACTACAAAACTTTAGTGAAATTGACAGTACAACATGTCGCGTCGCAGTGGAACACGTGCGCACGCGAAAAGGTATCAACGAAAGCCGACCCGTTGAACTTACCCTTCGTTGCCAGAGGACTAGGTTGTGCAATTATTTCGGTTTGTTTAATTAATATCGGTTAACTAGTAGAAAAAGTATTGTATGCAATAGAAGCTTTTTAAGTCTCATACCTTGCTTAGACCACTCAGCAAATATCACAAACTAGGTACTATAGTTTTAAAATATCCCGTTCACTCGTAGGTATGTCATTCTAAGAAGGTTAGTAATGCCCTTCTTGATACTCTTAATGCACAATGTAGTATAATGTTACTGAACGCACCTGTGTCGTGTTGCGGCAGCGCGCGCGCGCCGTCCTGCAAGCGCAGGATATCCTCGCCGAGAAGTGGCTTGGGCGTGCGGCACATCGTACACTGCCGACAAAACAGTACATTAAACAACTGTTACATAATGAGATCGTATATTCTCGCCTGCGGCTCGTTTCATAAAACCATACTCGTGTTTTAATGACTGATTTACAGTTGCATACACTAGTTTATCTACATCCATATATTAAATCGTCTTTCATGTGTTTCATGTACAGTCAACAGCAAATGTAGATGATCATTTTAGTACTTTATCGCACTAACATATTAATACTGCGACATTTGGGATGCGTCAAAGTAGTGAAAGTGACAAGGTACTAAAATGATCATCTACTTTGTGTTGATGTTGACTGTACAACCATTGAGCCGGCGGAAGCGTGGTTAACAAGCAAGACAACCCGGCGCCCCGGTCCCAGCTTCCCCCGCGCGGCCCCGGGGCTGTACTGTTAAGTTGTATGTGATCTCATAACTACATCATATACGATGTTGTTGTGGCCTGCGCACGAGGGAAGGGCAAAGTACATTGAAAAGCTGGTCTTTACGGAAGGTTTTTGAACATATTAAAGAAGAATAGGGTGTAGATAAAGTTATATTCAAAAATAAAACTATTGTAATAACGACATACTATGGATTTTTTTCACAATATCTTGCACAGACTCTTCCCACGAATTCTAATCATCATTACATCAGGACTCAAGACCTGGTGTCGGTCACGGGAGTAGTTACAATGTTACAGGCCAAGTCCGATCTTGCATTGAGTATTGTAGTCACCATTGGGATGGCTCGGCTAAGTATCAACTTGCCGCACTCGACTCGGTAGACCGCAGAGCCAGGAGGCTCATTGGCGGCAGTACGGTAGTGGGAAATAAGCTGCAGAGCCTAGCACATAGACGCAAAGTAGCATGTCTGTGCGTCTTCTACAAATTGTACTTCGGGGAGTGTGCTCAGGAGCTCCATGAGCTCATACCGCCTTCCCCCTTCTTCCATCGGACATCCAGACGTACGGCTGGCTACCATCCTTACCTGGTCGAAATTCCGCTAATTCGAACCAAGCGCTTTGCTTCATCTTTCAAAATGCGCACTTCTAAGGTTTGGAATTCTCTGCCGGCGTCTGTATTTCCAAGTTCATATAACCTAGACCTTTTTAAGGCACGAGTGAATAGGCATCTTCTGGGTGCGCGCGCTTCATCGTCGGCCTCATCTTTGCCCCCTGGCTAGATGCTGTTCAAGACCAATCCCATTTTTAATTTAAAAAAAAAAAACAATCTATAACTGAAGAACGGCAGGGCCGATTTTTATCTTTGACTTTTTAATTCGTCTTCGCTCCGAATAGCAGAAAACTACTAAAATATCGGTAAAATATACGAAAAATAAAAAAAACTCATAAATTTTGAACGGACCTGGTCGGGGCGGAACGAGGTTCACCGGAACAGCTAGGTTATAATAAAGCAGCCTAGTCAATGAGAGAGATTTCACTTTCAGTTTACATTTAAAAATTGGCCATTCCGTAATGTCCTTTCACTGGCATGGTAACCTAATCAATTAAGTGTTTTGGAAAGAAGCTGCACTTAAGAGACTGACAAGTGCCAATGACCTAGGGTTTGTCTGTCAGCGTCTAGCTGCGCCGGAGGGAAAGAGAAACTATATACCTGCTATACAAGCAGATAATCAGAAACTTAATGAGAAATTAAATATATTCACCACATCTTCTAAATATATAAAAGAAGAAACTGACTGACTGACTGACTGACTGACTGACTGACTGACTGACTGACTGACTGACTGACATATCAACGCACAGCCCAAACCGCTGGTCCTAGAGATTCCAAATTTGGCACGTAGGTTCCTTATAAGGTCTAGGGGTGCACTAAGAAAGGATTTTTCAAAATTCAACCCCTAAGGGGGTGAAATGGGGGTCCGAAGTTTGTATGGGGAAACAAGATTGGCTGGACTATTTTATTCGAAACTTCACAGAACTATTTCTAACGATAAATGAGTAAACACGTGTTTCAGGTTTTCTGAAAAATCAACCCCTAAAAGGGGGAAATGTGGTGACAAATTCTGAAAATCGACATGGGTATTGTTTTTATGGTTTATCGGGTCGCTGATAATGAAAACAACAATGATTTTAAAATCCCACGTGGAGGACGTGAAATACCATCCCCCCTGTTGGGGTGCGAGGGGGATGGAATGTCTAAATATTAATATGGGTGTCGTTTTTATGGTTTTTTGGGACGTTCATTACGAAAATGGCATCGATTTTGAAATTTAATGTTGTAGACATGAAAACTTTTGAAAGTTTGTGCCAAATTGCAAGAAATAACTGACTGACTGAGTGAGTGACATATCATTGCACAACCCAAACTGCTGGTTCTAGAGATTCTAAATTTAGTATATAGGTTCCATATAAGGTCCAGAGGTGCATTAAGAAAGGATTTTTCTAAATTCAACCCCTAAGGGGGTAAAATGGGGTTTCGAAGTGTGTGTGAGGAATCAACATTAGTTGGACTATTTTATTCGAAACTTCACAGGAGTATTTCTAACGATAAATGAGTAAACATGTGTTTCAGGTTTTATGAGAAATCAACCCCTAAAAGGGGGAAATGTGGTGACAAATTCTGAAAATCGATATGGGTATTGTTTCTATGGTTTATCGGGTCGCTGATTACGAAAACAACAATGATTTTAAAATCCTACGTGGAGGACGTGAAACACCATCCCCTCTGTTGGGTTCCAAGGGGGTTGGAATGTCTAAATATTAATATGGGTGTCGTTTTTATGGTTTTTTGGGTCGTTAATTTTGGAAATGGCATTGATGTAAAATTTTATATTGCGGACATGAAAACTTTTAAAAGTTTTTGCCAAATTGCAAGAAGAAACTGACTGACTGAGTGAGTGACATATCAACGCACAGCCCACACTACTGGTTCGAGAGATACCAAATTTGGCATGTAGGTTCCTTATAAGATCTTAAGGTGCATGAAATGCCGTGAATTCCCTATGAAGAGACGACCTTTTTTGATTCAATGTATTGTAAGTAAGTGGTTTTATTAATCAGTGCCGTCCGATACGATTTCGATAAAAATCGATATTTGAGCGTCCGAGGGGACTCTTAATAGGAATCCGAGGTAAACTTTGAATAAAGTAACGGCCATATTAATTTTCTTCACTTCCGTTGCGATTTTGTTCAAAATTGATATCTGAGCGTCCGAGAGGTCCCCTAATACGACTCCGAGGTAAAATTGGGATAAGTGGTAGCCATATTGATTTTCTTAATTTCCGTCATAATTTCATTTAAAATAGATATCTGAGCGTCCGAGATGTCTCTTATTACGAATCAGAGGTAAAATTTGGAAAAAGTCGAAGCCATATTGATTTTCTTCATTTCCTTCCCGATTTCGTACAAAATAGATATCTGAGCGTCCGACAGGTCTCGTAATACGAATGCGAGGTAAAATTTGGAAATAGTGGCGGCAATATTAATTTTCTTCATTTCCGTCCCGATTTCGTTAAAAATCGATATCTTAGCGTCCACAAGGTCTCTTAATACGAATCCGAAATAAAATTTGGAAAAAGAGGCAGCCATATTGATTTTCTTCATTTCCAAATCTAAAAAAAAAAAAAAAAAAAAAAAAAAAAAAAAAAAAAAAAAAAAAAAAAAATGGGATAAGTGGTAGCCATATTGATTTTCTTAATTTCCGTCATAATTTCATTTAAAATAGATATCTGAGCGTCCGAGATGTCTCTTATTACGAATCAGAGGTAAAATTTGGAAAAAGTCGAAGCCATATTGATTTTCTTCATTTCCTTCCCGATTTCGTTCAAAATCGATATCTGAGCGTCCAAAAGGTCCCCTAATACGACACCGAGGTAAAATTTGGAAAAAGTGGCGGCCATATTGATTTTCTTCTTTTCTTTAACGATTTCGTTAAAAATCGATATCTGAGCATCCGAGATGTTTCTTAATACGACTCCAAGGTAAAATTTTGAAAAAGTCGCAGCCATATTGATTTTCATCATTTCCTTCCCAATTTCGTTCATAATCGATATCTGAGCGTCCGAGACGTCTCGTAATACGAATCCGAGGTAAAATTTAGAAAAAGTGGCAGCCATATTCATTTTTATCATTTCCGTCACGATTTCGTTCAAAATCGATATCTGAGCGTCCCAGAGAGTTCTTAATACGAATCCGAGGTAAAATTTGGAAAAAGTGGCAGCCATATTGATTTTCTTTATATCCAACCCGATTTCGTTGAAAATCAATATCCGAGCATCCGAGAGGTCCCCTAATACGAATCCGAGGTAAAATTTGATTTTCTTCATTTCTAACCCGATTTCGTTCAAAATCGATATTTGAGCGTCCGACAGGTCTCGTAATACGAATTTGAGTTAAAATTTGGAAAAAGCGGCGGCCATTATTGATTTTCTTCATTTCCGTCCCCATTTCGTTTAAAATCGATATGTGATTGTCCGAGAGGTCTCTTAATATGAATCTGAGCTAAAATTTGTGAAAGTGGCGGCCATATTGTTTTTTTTTTCGTCCCGATTTCGTTCAAAATCGAGATCTGAGCGTCCGAGAGGTGTCTTAATACGAATCTGAGGTAAAATTTGGCACTCCATGCATGCCAGGGATTGTTAAAAAAAGTTTAATGTTACTATATAAGCGTGTGGGGTATCTATGGATTGGCTTTTAAAAACGACATAGAGATTTCTATATTTTTTCCATTTAAATCAACCTTTAGATTAGGTATTAGATTTTTTTTAAATCGTATGGCATTTATTTACGAACCGTGAGATCTTCGGGAAGACAAGTACGGTTGCCAGTTTTTGTTGCACTTTGAGCACCAACCAGGGGTCACGTGTAGGGTAACGGTGGGTACTCCTTACGGACGTAGTGCAACTTCGACCCCCGTTTGTCAAGTGAGTGGGCAACTTGACTGTTAGTAGTTCTCAAGCCGCCCGAAAGCCTCTAACTTGGCTTAACGACTGCTGTCGTAAACAGCAGCCGGGATCAACGGCTTAACGTGCCTTCCAAAGCACGAGAGCGCTCAGTTAGTAACTACTCAAAGCGGTCACCCATCCAAGACCTGACCTGCACCCACATTGCTTAACCTCGCATACCGCACGCGGTAGGCGGGTGCCGCTGGGCCACGAGCGCTCTGAATTCTTGATAGTTTGTGCCAAATTTCAATTCAATCGGTCCAGTAAAAGCAACTCGGTTGTAACAGACGGACTGACAGTAAGGAGTGCGAATGAAAGTGAAGCCAAATTTTATTTTTGGATGCTCCTTTTAATGAATCACAATCACCAAACTTCGTATACCGAAACCCCCAGAATGTAACAACTACTTTTCTGGAAACCGCATCTAAATTGGTTCAGCCAAACGCGAGATAATCGTGGACAAACATACATACATACCTACATACATATATACGGGTCAAAAAGTGAACCTCTTTTTTGTAGACGGTTAAAAATTACGCTTAGTACGCGGGCGAAGCCGCGGGCAAATGCTAGTGTGTAATATAAATCTATACTTTAAGTTTGAGTATGTTGGAACGGTGTTTTTAATTATAGACGATTATTATTATTTTTCTATGTATTTATCTATTTAAGTATGTATATCGTCGTCTAGTACCCATAGTACCAGCTTTGCTTAGTTTGGGACTAGGTCGATTTGTGTAAGATGTGTCCCCCAATTATAGATAGCGTCGTAGCCTTGATACTTTTTCGATCTAGAATCGTCCACACCCTTTGAAATATAATGAATATCAACTTGTTTTTTTTTTTTTTTACCAAAACAACTGGTTTTTGATGAATCACCTTGTAAATAATGGCAATTTAGCTCTATCCAGCGTCCTTATATTTTTTGTAGATGTATTCAGCCTTAATTCTTGTTCTTGTTTTGTATAGTATCTATAACTAAACTCAGCGTTAGCATACCTTCCTGGAAGCCGCGAAGTTCTCATAGGTGCAGACTTCGCAGTGCCACTTGCCGCCTCCCGCCGCGCCGCAGCCGCCTGCGCCGCTCGCCGCCATCTGCGGTATAGTTGACTTATTTAAACTATAAAATTGCCATTAAAGATTGAACCTTCTTGCAGGGACAGTAAAGTCGCTTTTTGATACAATTTGCTCAAGTTGAATGATTTTAAGTATACAAGCCATGTGGCATCTGGCGTTATGCTGTGTTCACCTTTATCAGTATAGTCAGTGTATTTACAATTTATTCAATTTTTTTCTTTATTTACTTCCATTGTTTTCTTTATTTTTTATATACCTATTAATAATAATAATCGTATGGCATTTATTTTTGAACCGTGAGATCTTCGTATACAGGGTGATTCGGGAGACGTGAGCAAGATCAAAACTACAGATTCAGTAGATCATAAGCTACTGCTTCGTGCCACTATTAGTGGAAATTAACGTTCATTTATGAATGATGTTGAAAACAAAATGTTTTAAATTATTTACGAAATTCATGGTCACTCTACAATCAGAATACTTCAGTCAAGTGATACAGTATCAAATTAAATGTAATCAGAGTCCGATTACTTTTGAAATATCGTATCTCACTCAATGTGACAATTTACTTTCTTCGTAATCAAAGTGCTGTCAGAACAGTTAAAGGTTTAATCTTTATAAACCAGTTGTTGTAGGGTGACCATGATTGTAGAGAATAACCCCCTTATTCATAAACGTCCATTTAAGCCTATAGTAGTTAACAAGCCGCTAAAGTTGGTTTGTCCTTGTCTGTCACTTTGACATTTATGTTTGAGAGAAAGGGACAAAACAACTTTTAGTTAACAGAGGTTTGTTAAGTTTTATGAATAAGGGGGTTAAACTTTAACTTAACAAAAATTAAAATACAGGAAAAAGGTATGGGTGTCTCACTTAAATACAATGGTGAACGATTCATTGCCATTTACTATGTATGTAGTGTTAGTCCTGCTCACGTCTCCTAAATCACCCTGTATACCTATTGTATTACTGTGTTTAAACTTCAAATGTTTATTCGTGACAACACACACGAAACAAATACAATTTAATCACAGAAAAAAGAACAAAAAACCGGCCAAGAGCGTGTCGGGCCACGCTCAGTGTAGGGTTCCGTAGTTTTCCGTCCGTCACATTAAGTTGACATATTAAGTACAGAAACACAAAACCCTAAAAACGGGCCCACAGAGGACGGTGATAACTAAAGAAAGAGTTATAGATTCGCACCTGCTCAGACCCTATTAAATCAGGAAAAATCTTAACAGCGCCATGTAGAAATGAGCGTTCCACGTACAGCGACATCTATCGGCAAATTAAGTAAACTATTGCGCGCGAGCTTAAAGTATGGAAAATGATTTTTATGGAATAATTCTTTATTGCGTGAACCGATTTTCACCGGTTTTACTTTATTTGAAAGCACGTCATTTCATTGTGATTTTGTAGAAATGACAGGTACAATAAACACCTGTTTATACGGTTAAATTACAAACTTAGTTCAGTAATTATTTTTGTAATTTTTTCAAAAACTATTCAACCTATCAAGTTCAAAATAATTTTCCTACAAAGTTTTTATAAAGTTCTACTTTTGAGATTTTTTTCATATTTTTAAAACTTATGGTTCAAAAGTTAGAGGGGGGGGGGACACATTTATTATCAAAAAATGATTTTAGTAAACCCCTACATATTAGTACCAAATTTCAGCTTTCTAGTGCTAACGGTCACTGAGATTATCCGCGGACGGACGGACAGACGGACGGACAGACGGACGGACAGACATGGCGAAACTATAAGGGTTCCTAGTTGACTACGGAACCCTAAAAACGGTGAAGGTGCCACGAAATGGACCCTGCTCAGCATGATGATTTTTACTGAAATAAATGATCTTCTATCTTATAATTCTCTGGTGTTGCGGGTGTCCATGGGCGGCGCTAATCGCTTACCAACAGGCAATTCATCTGCTCGTTTGCCTCCTATTTAATAAATAAAAATTATAATTAATAGCCTTTCATTCGGACTTATGTAGTTAGTATTGTATTATTACGCGTAGCGTGGGCAGGCCCTCCACACGGTGGACTGATGACCTGGCGAAGGTCGCGGGTGTCCGCTGGATGCGAGTGGCGCAGGACCGGTCATTGTGGAAGTCTTTGGGGGAGGCCTATGTCCAGCAGTGGACGTCTTTCGGCTGACATGATGATGATGATGATTGTATTATTTGTGTCTTGCTCTTCAGTTGGATGTGAGTTTACCCTTCGGCAAAGGCCTCCTCTAGCCTTTTCCATCCTTGCCTAATTCACGCTACTCTATTCCAGGTTTATCCGACGACTTGTCTAATGTCGTCTGCCCATCTCTTCTGTGGTCTGCTTCTCCTTCTATGACCTCTTGGGTACCATTTCATATAGAAAAATGGGGCAAATTTTACTGATTTGTCCCATTTTTCTAAACCACTTATAGTGTGACCCTCCTACTTTCACTTATTATGTCAAATCTTCTGTGATATGAGGAACGTTTTTGTTTTTTTGTCTAATAGCTGCAGTTTTTATTTTAGCAGATCTGCTTGTTTATATGTTTGTAAACAAATTTTGCTGTATTTTATAACAAAATAATCATGTAAACTTAATGATCACAATGTACAAATTATTATATAATTTTCTGCACTAAGTTCGAATTCCTCCGCGCCGACTCCGGCCGTTTGATGTGAATCGATCATAACGGGTTAGCGACATGGACGGGACGTTCTCATACATTCCGGTTGCGCGGAGTCCCGCTTGCGTCGCGCATGCTGAGTGACCAACCCTTAAGCCGATTGCGAGTTTTATACGTACGAAGTAGTAAGCAAAAGCTAGTTATTAATAAAGCAAAACGTCTATTATTGTTACTGTGGTAATCCCATAAGACAGAGACAGATAAATGACCTCTGCATCACCCACACATATCTGCGGTTCTTGTTGTGACTAAAATAATTGATCAAACTGATTGTATATTAAACTTTATTGCTTTAACTATAAGTAGTCAATTAACTAAAGTCATGTTATTGTATTGTGATTCATTTTAATTATCAGTGACTGTGCTTGAACAATACTTGGAGCAGACTTGAAATTAAAACTAACGGTACATTATTTTATCTCCTATACCCAAGATGACGACGCAGCGGAGTCACGCTGTTACGTCGCCTAAATAATGTGTTTTAGTTTTTAACAATATTTTGTATTGACATGTATGTTAGTACACGTACCTTACAGTGTTAATATGGGCCTTTTGTAGCCTGAAGCCTTAGAGCATACATAACGGGAGTAGCCATCAGCGCATCTTACCAAACAAAATATTATACCATTTTTTGCGGGAGGCGAGGTAGGTAACACACATATAAAAAAACTACGCACACTTACAATATATTGTTTCATTGCTATGCACCCACACTAAAACAATCAACACACGCACATTCAAAATACTAAAGTTGAGCAATAAAATTCGACCTTATTCTCGTTAACGTTAGGTCCATTATTGGGTTACTATCGGATGGACAAGTTGACCAAAGTTGATAAGGACCAAGTTTCAAAGAAATTCTCGTAAACAGTAGTCCTTATTTCTTTAAATATGGTGACGTCAAAGTGACGTTTGACAGCTACCCCAAATTGTCAAGCATGAATGTTTTTAAATCGATTTAGTAATCGATGCACGATTTACGATTTGAAATAAAACTTGAATTGCACATAAAATTATAAATAAAGCAAAAATATGCTTACAGTATGTGAAATTATCATCAATATTTTTGTAAATTTCATAATGGACAACATTTTATTACCCAAAACAGCAGATAAAGATATTTTCACGATTAATGAAGTACGTTTTTATTAATTTTGTGCACATTGTGCCAATTTTTTGGCAGAGGGGTAAGTATTAAGGGTGTCTTCTGTTATGTATGCTCTAAGCCTGAAGCAGATAAAAAATTATATACACTCAGGTCAAAAATTTCGGTTCAATAACCGCAATAAGATTTTTTTATAGTTACATAATAATACTATTACCAAATAGTATATTATGTAACTATATACCCCCCCCCCCCCCCTTTATGTGCCGCCTCTGGACTATAAGGCATATAGTATAGGCACACTTCCGCAACCTCGCCAGCGGCCGTCCGAACTCCAGACCCGACTCTGGTGGGAACAATTTGTCCCACTAGCTCAAGACCAGTCATTGTGGAGATCCTTAGGGAACGGAGGCATTTTCTATTTTACATTTTCTACTACAATAGAACAAATAACACTTCAACTATGATAACATGTAAATGTTAGTCTCATTATATTAACAAAAGAGAAAGGTTGTGCAAGTAAACCATATAGCAGAGCAGGACTTTGCAAGTGTAAAGTTAGCAAATAAATATTTGGAAAACTTCAGAACAGTCAGACAAGAATGTGGTGCATTCTCGGTTATATTAGGCCCTTGTGTGCTACATGGACCCAGGATGTTGACCACCTTTAGAACCTTTTTGAATAATTGTTCCTGAGGTTTGAATGTCTGTATATTTAAGCATTTATGGGTAGAATATACAAGAAACATTTCCTCATACATTTTAAATAAAATGTGTTGGCGGCGGAACGAAGCACGCCAGGACAGCTAGTTGTACATTACACACAACAAAATGAAAAACAAACGAAATGTAGAAGTACAAAGGTGAGGTCTCCCTCGAAGGGACCTCTTCCAGCTAACTCATCTACATAGGAAGTGCATTCGCATGTTGTGCATTATCATGTCCGTGTACTATATGGAGCCAGAATGTACATCGGCCGACTGACTAGCTGACCTGCGGGGACTGCGCCTGCGGCTGCGGCGGCGTGTTAGTGGAGGCGTCGAGCGCGCACTGCGCGCCCTCGGCCTCGGCGGACTCCGCCTCGCGCCCCGCCGCGCTCATCGCGCCCGTTTCCGCTCCCGAGCCGCCCGTTACGAGACGAGCATCCTCCACCTCCTCACTGGCGCGACGCTCCCGCGTCACCTAGTCACCATGTAGCCCGCGACCCTCTGCAAACAGAAGCCCCTCACTAACTGTATGCACGCTAAATCACTGCACGCGCGATTTTAAGGCCAATTTCTTATTAGACTTTTTGACAGTTCACGAAATAGAATTTGTGTGCTTTAATATTAATAGAACGCGATATGCGACTTGGCATCGGTCGTTTGCATGTTTTTGGCGTCGTTACACAATATAACAGCAAGCATCGATGGCATAAGGTCAAGAACGAGGCGATAATCCGAGCGACACTCACAATAGCTGCACTGCTATGTCGCGGCGGTTGGACACTTTCACTGGGCTCTTTGAAAATTCGCGACGTGTTTTGGAAACGGATGAAAATAGGCTGTGGGATACGGGACAAACCAAGAGAAACAATGGAGCTAACAAACGGAGGCAATATTTTTATACGGTATTTTGACAAATAAATTTATGTCAATCAAGGAAATGATATAGCCCATTGTTAAAAAAAATATATGTCAAACGAGCTCAGCTATTGGCCAATTGAGACAAACAAATTTGTAAATACCTGTGACAACCAATGAAAGTAGAGTAATGAATTTGACTGACCAATAGAAATTAAATAAATAAACGTCGTCGATGCGAAATTGATCCAAGATGGCACCTAAAAATGCCTAGTCTATGGTTTGTCAACCACAGATAAGCGCGTAATTCACTGAGGGGAAGGAGATGACACTTGGCATATCTAGACACGCGGCAGCGTGTCCAGCCAAGTTCACCCCAGGAACTGGCGGACAGCAGCCGTGTGTTGTATTACACGAACCGTTTGGAGACACTTTTGACCCTCCCATAACTCCAAATCTATCTTACATAAAAATATTAACTTTAGTACATGTATTAAGATCCTTTAGAACAACTAGAACCCCAAATTTCATAAATATAGGTTTAATAATTATTGAGATATTAAATTCCAAAAAACGGCATTTTTACCACTGACCGACTGACTGACTGACTAGTAATCGAAAACCTAACCCACTTCCAGGTGACCTAGAAAGCTGAAATTTGGCATGCAGCTTGGTAATTGTGTGTGTACACCAGAAAAAATCAGAAAACAGAGATTTTTTTATTAGTTTTATTATTATTATTATTTATGTTAGTTACCTCAGAACTCCGATTTGGAAAAATCTTTTTTGTTTGAAAGGGTATACTTTAGGGGTGGTCCCATAGTTATCAGGTAAGAATCAGATCATAGGGTCCTGGAGAAATCGAGGGAACTCTTCAAATATTTGAAGTGCACCTATAGCGATTTGGGTATTTTGTATAGTAACTCGTGCATCCGCTCTTAAAAAGCACCATTTGGCGGAGATTGACAAAACCATCAAAAACATAAATGTGAAAATAGGAGCCAAGTTCAATATTAAGAATATGCGATGCTTGGTTGTCTTAATGCATGCGGCTTAATACATTTTGAGCCTTTGCCTAGTTAAGGCAGTTTTCTATGCAGTATCTTATAATACCATAAACGCTGTTAGATATTTAAGAAAACTGCCAAGTTAAAGCTCAAAATGCATTAAGCCGCAGTAAATTAGTTTTACTGTAAACAATGTAGTGCCAGACTTGGCACCATTCAGAGAATCTACGGAACTTGGCACCCATTTAGATCTCAATTCTTTTGTCGGTGAAGACGACAACCAAGCATCGCATATTCTTAATATTAAACTTGGCTCCTATTTTCACATTTATGTTTTTGATGGCAATTTTTTTTCCACAAGTATAATATATTATATTACATATTATATATATTTTATATTTTTGCTTAGGCATACATATTTTCCTACAAACTTCACAGGTGATGCATGATGGGTATTCATAGAAAAACGTGTCCTAAGTAAATGTAAAAGCTAGTATTATATCGCTCTCTGCAGGGCTAGTATGATCGCTTATATGTCGGGCATATAGCATTCGTCCCGTACTGTCAAGTATGTAAGTGCGAGAGGGACGAATGCTATATGTCCGACATATAAGCGATCATACTAGTCCCACTGTTCACGTCAATATTTTTACTCAATGTCAACATGTGCCAAATTCACAATAAGTATATAATTTTTAAACTATTTTATGTATTTTAAGCTAGTATTTGTCCATGACAATTAGTTAAAGTTTGATGAATTATAAGCGAATTATATCCAATAATTCAGTTAAGTCTGCGTCTTCTAGAAAGAGTGTGTCTCATTCAGAAGAAATATCGGAGTTAAATAGTGAAATCGAGTCGTTAAAACAAGTTATAGAATCACTGAAATCATCTATAGAAAGCAGAGACACCGCTATAGGAAAGCTGGCACGTGAAAAGGAAAAAGTATTTCTTGAACTGAAGAGCGCGCAGCGAACTATTCGCAGCCTTCGACAGCAACTAAGCGACGAGCGGTCTGCAGCAGTCCTTATGATTAATTGCCACTGCCAGTACTATCATTCAGCACAATTATACCAACGATTTCATATTCCAGGACCATCTTTACCAAAGAAAAGGAATATTTGGCTGAAGAAATACAAAGACTTTCAAGAAATGTCAATTCGGATATTAACGCACAGCGACCATCTTTGGTACGTAAGGTACTGTCGAACTCAGAAGTAGTTGCATACATTATGTATAGTGCGAATTACACATGTGATGAGTAAATATTATAACTTAATTAATCTGAGAAAATAAAAAATAAATGCTTAACTTCCTTCTTTATCAACTGTACTATTGGTTAAGTTTCTAGGCCCACGTTTTACCAGATAATTTTGATTACAGCAAAAAAATGTTACTGAAAAGGAAAAAATAATGGATTCTTTGAAAGGCCAACTCCTGGAAAAAGATGAAATAATTTGCAAACTGTGCTCGAAATATTTGAAATTGAAAAACAGTAAATCTTATCTCCAAAGAAAATTTCACCAATTGAAGACTGAGGTTCAGGAGGTACATATTCAGTTACGACCTCATTTCTAAACGCTGTTATTATTCGTCGTTAGCATGTGTAGCAATTTAAACTGGAATTTTCTAAATCACCCCTAAATTTTCCAATTCCTCCCCAATTTAATGTATTACTTTGGCAATCGCTATAACTAAGACCATTTTGGGTGGATTGACTAAAGAATTTGTCAAATGCTATAGTTTAATTTTAAAAAATCACGGTGGCATCCTACTGGAGGATATCTACACTTCAATGTGTTAGGTGTATGAGATTTAATAGCATTAAACAGAGTGTTTCTTATCATACAACACTTAAACCAATAATACCGATATTTACGTGGTTTCACAGACGCATCGTATAACAATGTGCTATTTAGAAGAGAATAAACAAATAATGGAAAAAACATTTCGAAAAATGTTTAAATATTCGTCTATTTCGTCAGATAGCAAAAAATATCTAAAATTATTGAAACAAAATGTTAAATTAAGCACTGAAAATGCTCAGTTGAAATTAAATCTGGCGACAAACATACATATTGATGACGACAGCGAAGCCAAGTTACATGAAGATCATGAAATTAACTCAACTGTGCCTGTACGTCCCCCAGAACAGACACAAAAACATCAGCAGAAGAGTTCACATCCTGAAGAAGAAATCGAATTTGGCACGATACCACACTGGAGCGAAAGGGCTCGTTATAAACGGCATCGAAATAAATTGAATATGTCCAATTGGTGGCTTAGTCCCGCACTATTAGGGAGCTTTTACAGAAAAAACAAATCCCTTTCCGCTCAACTATTACAGGAATCTCTTAGAAAATCAAGATCAATGCCTTGTTTAAAATCAGTTTGATTATTATTTTCAGTCTTTGAAATGTTAAAATCAATTGTACCCCTTTTTTGCGTTGTGTATCAGCGCAAAAAAGGGGTACAATTGATTTTGACAAGCTCGTTACATTACATCAACAAATGCGTAGCGATTTTTTGTATGTTTTTAAATACTAATTATCTGCCGTCTGATGAATACTGGAATTACATTCATTAGTTTCAATCCATATAGGTACACTTTTCTTTTGAACCGTCTTCAAATTTAGATCAAAATGCGAAAGAGTATTTCTCAAAAAATTAGTAAAATTTCATTTTTGGTACAAGCTTTTAATGCCGACTGTACCTTCTTTCCACATGCGTCAATTACTCTTTACATGGTTAATATTATCACAATACTAGAATGTCAATACTATTGTGGTATTCAAATTTTTTTTGGATTTTTCTTCAATATTCACCAACATTCCCGTGATACGTATCGGTGATATTCGGCAAATGAAAAATTGCAAAATTTAAAGGACAACTTTTGTGATAAGGACATATTATGCGAACGGATGGCCTACCGCGAACCAATAATGAAGTATCTCGATCTCTCTCTCTCTCTCTATTGGACGTATAAGTAATGTGTGTCAGAATTCAGAAAGACCTAATTTAAACGTTTTTGGTTCGCAGTAGGCGCTCAGTGCAAGTTAAATAAAAGCTGGTAGTAATAATAATAATGTTGCAAGTTCATATTGAAGAAATAAATGACTTGTGTAATCGCCCTTATTATGGGTTGGCATACAATTTCTGAACGTTTTATTTTTGTCTATGGTTGATCAGTGTTGATAAATAATGTTGCTACATTGAAATCTATACAGTCTCCCTCAAACTATGGTAATAAATGCATATATGCAAAATTAAAACCAAATAAATAAAACGTAATAAATACCGATTTTTCTTAGGAGAAGTAAAATTTTATCACTGTCGACAATCCTACTTTTTCTTCATAGCATATCAACAACAGCATTACAGAGGTATTAACCGAGGATAATTATCTTCTTATGTATCTTTTTGCTATGATAGTGTGATTGAATACGATCAGACTCAGACTAAACTTTACATGACTTTTAGGGTCAGCAATGCGCATGTGACATTCTTGGAGTTGCAGGCGTCCATAGGCTGCGGTGACCGCTTACAATAAGGCGGGCCGTACGCTTTTATGCCATTGACGTGGTATAAAAAAACGAGAATAATAGATGTTAAAGAAAAAGAGCACAGCCGAATTGAGAAGTCTGTTAAAAAGGAAAGTATTTTTAGAACTTAACAGTGTTTCTTAGAAAAACACTACTTGCAGTTTATATTCATTCCCATCACTGTGAATTAAAGTTGGAATTATTTAAAATGTACTAATTGTTTCACATTATTCCGTTCGAAAAGCGACCAAATTATCCACGGTTCAAATTCATATGGCCCTCTTTTTTAAAGTTGGATTATTTAAATAATTGTAACTATAACATTATTGGAAAATATTGGAAAATTAAGCTAACATATCAGAAATTCATTGCAAAACCTTTGCAAAATATACTTATTCGCCAATCATAAATTGTCCCGTTCCGTAATATTTTCACATTCTCGATATTATCTCTCTTATAAAATAAAAGTGGTGGGGAGTTTGGTACACACGGGGGAAAAGCCGAGTTTAGGCTGACAACACCAATCTTCAACTCTTCAGATTTTTGTGTGCGCCGGCTTCGCACGTGAACGTGTCGCGAAAATCTCATTAAATTAGTGAAATCACCATGTCGGACGAATATTTCTATGGTAAGCAGTAAGCTTTGATATATTACGCTTATGATCGTGTATTTATTTACGGAGTAACGTTTGTATTTGTATGTGAAATAACTATTTATTGTTAGCGTCAGTTTTGACACCCGGCTTACTCGCCATTTTATTAAGAAACCAGTGTTTCCTCCGATTTCCAACTTTAAATCATGCACTTTGCTCCCCCATTGAGTAGTATGCGTTGTTAGATTTGGTGGTCGCTAATTAATTTGGTAATTCGCGACCAACTTGCCGCCATTTTCGTCGCAGTTTGCGAAATGTGAAATGGCTAATTTGGTCGGAGGCCACTGGCACGGCCGGCGGAGGATCTGCCGGCAACGTGGGGGACTTCGCTCCACGCACAGTCATTATCGATTTTCATCGCGATGTCGCGAATATGAGTTGTCGGTCGGAAGGCGCGTATTTTAAAAGTGGCGTCGGACGCTCAATTCTCGGAAGTGCGTTCGGGGTGAGATCGTGTTCGTCCGTAATGTTTGAGGTTAAGCGATGAGTGTTGCGTGTTGTAGGCGTGACGCTGTCGGAGACGCACAAGGCGGAGACGTGGGACCCCGAGGCTAAGGCGGATTACCCTCGCAGCAACAAGCTGCTCATCCGCCTGGCGCTGCTCGGTCCCGATGCTAAGCCCGACGAGTTCAACGTGGTGCAGGTCAGTTGACAACGAACTACTTCTGATAACTCCTGTCAAGAGGTACTCACTCGTCCTCGTAAGGCCGCGGCTGGCTGGACGCCAGTGGGGCGCGCGGGCTCCCATACATTTAAGCGCGTTTAATGGAACCCTTCGGAAGTCCATGTCCAAAAATGTCAACCTAAATCATGACCTAGAAGTTTGAAACATAAGCTTCAAACTGTTCTGCAGTTTCTGGACCGAAATGGAACAAAGTATACAAAGGGCTAAGTCACTAGATCTTTTAATTTAGCACTCCAACACAATAAGTAGCGTACAAATACTGGAGATGGAAACCTTGCATTAAATACATCTTACTGAATGAGGTGCGCATAAATACTTGATATTTGAACACACCTATTGAAAATATTTTGACAATGCAATGCAGTATCTTCAATACCTACTGGTTGAGCCAGTAGTGAAACCAGCTATAAGTTATGAGTGTGGGGTCTTTTGTTATGAAAACATGTGGTTTTTATTGGTTAGTTTAGCTAAGCTAAGCTTTATGGATTCATTCAGTATTTACTCAATCAAAAATAAAAATATTTTCAAATAAGTATAGTGCAAAAACAAAACCTGTCTTTTAAGGAAGTTAAATGTGTTCTTACATAGAAAAAGGAAATGGTTGTTTGGTGCTTACATTATTATTACACTGTGCATCACCACATTTGTTTAGGATTAGGATATAGTACATAATGGCGTAAGCGCTAACCACTCAAGATGATTTGCCCAGATACCTACAAAAATCACACAAATGCCTTTTGGGAACTGATGACTAAGATAGATTTTGATACACAAAGCAAGGAAAAAACATGCAACAATACTTTGTTCTGCATCATAACATACTCATAAACTTGAGAGGTACTCTGAAGTTAAATTAAACTTGTGCTTTATTACTGTCATGAATTCAACTGCAATAGGAATGGAGATACTAATATTTCTTGGGATGTATTTGGCCTATAATCAACACTGGTAACTGGTCATTGCAGGTAGAAACAATGTCCCTTCAAGACTCTATCAAGATTCCTGTGGCCATCCTCAAGGTCGGCGAGACGCGGCAGACGCGGCTAGACCTCGAGTTCCCCGATGCACCAGTCACATTCACACTCGTCCAGGTATCTATTCACTTATCTTGAACTTTTTTACCATTACTGTATTAAGCTGAGTCTACAATACGCGCGCGGCACTTTTCACCGCAGCGCTCTGCTACTATGTAGACATTTTGGAGTTGGTAGAAACTGCTCCATATTCACATACACATGGTGCACAAGTAGGGTAATTCTTACACAAGTAGGTACACTCGGCAGCAGAAGTAGCTATGCTGGTGAATGGCTCTAAATTATCTATAAAAGGCTTCAATTGTCTTGTGTCATTTTGATGACATTGTAGCCACAGGAAAGAAATTGAGGGATATAGTCAAAAAAAAAAGGGAATAGCAAAGGCTGGAAGAGGCTCCTCTATGCCCAAGAGGAGGTTCCAACTCAAGATTATAGAAAAAGTAAGAAATATGAGAATTTGTAAAACAATTTAGACCTCAATGAGGTCCTTACTGTCTGTTCCACTTATAAATTCTAGAAATAGCTATCTGAATTTACTGATAGCTTTAACTGAAATGACATAACTTGTGTTGCTGTACTTGTCACCTGGAGTTGATAGTTAACTAGATTATTGTTTGGTGATGATAAAATTAACCATGTGTTATTTGACGGGTGTGCGGCGCCGTTTTGGCGCTGCGCTGTCCGCTTGTGATTGCATTCGAGGCATTTGTCTGAAAACTTACACAAACTCTCGCAGCAAACATGACTTGTTTGGCATTTGCTGATTACTGTTTGTGTGGCCAGGGTTCAGGCCCTGTACACCTCATCGGGCAGCACCTGCTCGGAGCACTGGTGGAGGAGTTTGAGGACATGGAAGAAATGGAGGAGGAGATGCTGGATGAGGAAGAAGGAGAAGACTCTCAGTTCAAGGTCAGTGTGTTCAAGTGCACCATATACTTATTAATTTCAACATTTTGTAAGTAGGTCTCCTGTCTTTCACATATCTGACTATTAGTTTGTAATATAGCAGAGCTTGTACTATGAGTACTAGGTGACGATCTAGTACCCATAGTAGGTATGTATGTACACACCTATATAGATAGATATATGAGTACTTAAATACTTAGAAATATCCAAGACTAAAACAATTATTTGTGTTTGTCTCACAAATATGTGCCGCTACCACAATATTTGGCAACAAAAATCACTCCATATATATTTATTTGCTTTAATAAAGACCGTTTTTATGCTGTAAAAAAAAAACAAAAAGCACTCCTAAACTTTTAGGCACGAATCTGTGCTAAGCAATTAAACTTTATATCTTAAGGTATCTATTTTAATGCTTACAAGGATATTGATTAAAGCTTGACTGTCTCAAAAACAAAAATAAATCTTTGTTCCAGTTTAAAATACAGTAGTAAATTGATTACAAGTGGGAATATAAGGGTAACTTGGTGAATTAATTTCTCTAATTTATTTTAAATAATATGGGTTTTAAGGATGTTACTCTTTATGTCCTGCAGAAATGTTATATTGTTTTCTGGTATTAAAATTGTAATTTTTATAATTGTATAAAATGGTTAAAAAATGGCCTTACACTTTTATGACCTCACTGAATCAGTAGCTTGCTAAATTTACAGGATGATGAGAATAAAAGGAAATCATCTGGTGGCAAGCGCAAGCCGAATGAGGTACTGAAAACCTTCAACTAATTATTAAATAGGGATGTCGAGCGCTTAACAGAGGGAAAAGGATCACGCCCAATTCTGCTAAACAATGACAGTCAGGCTTCCGCCACTCTTGACAAAACAAGTTCCCTATTATTGCTACCTGGGGTCCACACTCCCTGTTACATTGTTCTCTCGTGCATTCGTCACGCGGTGAACAAATTCTGGCTTTCAAAATATGTAGTTCAAAGTCCACTTTTGCTTACAAAGGACGGACTGGTATTCAGAATAATATTATTTATACAATTTATGGTAATAATGCAACTTAAAGTTTTTGATAAGAGAGTGGCGTATTTATTTTCTATAAATAGTATGTAATCTGAGGTCATGTGGTGACTAATCTTGTACCTATTTGATCGCAGTTTCTGCTGTGTCACTGACTGTTATTAAATAGTAAAACTGGGTGCTCAATAGCAGCACAGAAAATGTGCTGTCACAAAATTTAATTGCAACATTTGCAACTGAATATTACTTTACATTGGCTGTTGGTTTTCTGTATACTCATTCCATGTTCCCTTTACCTTCTGATTGCTCAAACTGTAGTTAGTGTAGTATTTTATTAAAATTGAGAAAAAAAAACAGTGGGTTAGTGATGTCACTATCTGTATATTGGATGTGTTTGAGTCCCTGTACCCAGTGTATTTTTTATGCAAGAGAAAGGAATGCTCATTGTGGCTATTCACTGTTTTCATTACGTAAGGGTCGAGAAGGGGGTGTTCGGAATTACATCAATTTATCTTATGTAAGAAAGGTAAGGGAGGGGTTTGAGAAATCTTATATTTAGTAAGAATGACAAAATACATTGGTGTTGGGGGTCTAAAATTGCAACAAACTCCTTACGTAATTAATTTAATGAATGACGCCTTAATGATACTAGATTTGTAATATAACAAGCTTCTTAAATGAAAGTAGTCGAAATAGATGTTTTAAATGGTGTCCAAACCACGCATATAACCGTATATGCAAATTACAGGACGATGATGACGAGGAAGGCGAACCCAAGGGCAAGAAAGCGAAAATGTCAAACAACGCCAAAGGCAAAGCCCCGTCGCCCAAGAAGAATGCCAAGAAGTGAATCCAGCGGGGCCCTGCTGCCGCCCGCCAGTCCACAGCGCGAGACTGATGCCTCGACCACACGGGGACCGGCACAGGAGCAGGACGGCCGAGTGATAGTTCACTGACGCCGGGAAGAACTGCCGCATGGTCTCCGATGTTTAGTAAAGGCGGTGCTGTGCCTGTTGTGTGCTCGTGTAGCGAGGCGCGAGCTGGGCCGGGCGGGCGGCCGCGGCACTTAGTGTACGTCTAGTGTGGTAATTCAGCCTAGGTTAGCGTGTATCGAGCGTGAGAGAGAGTGCGCGAGCCGATCGAACGACGATCCAGTGTGATTCTTCACTAATTTTTATTTTTTCAAGATTTCCATTCCTTATTGTTGTAGATGGATGTCGAATTTAATGTTAAGTCCTAATTACGCGGATGTATTTTTAAGTTAAGACGTAAGCATAATCAGTGTACTTTTATAAACATTGATCCATTGATAGCATCGATTAGCCGCCGGTCGACATTAATTATTTTTTGCTAACGATTTCTCATTTCAGAATGAAAACTGATGATCTATTATAGTTTGTACATATAAAAGCATAAGAACGGTAACAATAAAATAAAAACACTTCTAAACATAATCTCTGCTTTTTATTTCCGAATTCGTGTTCAGTCCCTTACGCGAGAAATTGAAATTCGCACCTGGTCATGGTCATGCATGGGTAAGCTTTGATTGCGAAGATGAAAACTTGCTTCACCCGTCTACATTAAATATACAGTCGGCGACTGATTTCCAAAGAACATCCCCCCTGTAAGGCCCGTTTGGTATAATGCTTGGACACCTATCCGTGCCAAACATTTGAACCTATTGTTCTAAATCCAAGTTAATACTTAATTGGAAAATTTGACTTCACGAGGGTTAATGACTAACTTTAGAACTTGGGATCAAGTTAGTCAAAAATATCATGTTTGGTACAAACTTTACTGCAGACTGCCTTGTTTTCCCACATGCATCAAGTAGGCTGAGTTGCACCAACTTACCATTATATACCAAATTTAAATATGGCGCCGGTAGCCGTAACCTCATAGAAACTTGTTAAACTTTCCATAGAATCGCTTACGATTACAGACGGTATGGTGCAACCCAGCCTTAGGTTGGGTTGCACCAAACCGTCTGTAATCGTAAGCTGTGTTCGTTAAAATTTCAATATATGGAAAGTTTGACAAGTTTCTATGGGATGACAGCTGCCGGCGCCATATTTAACGTTGATCAGTCTGTGATCGTAAGTCGGTGCAACCCAGCCTAACTCTTTCAGACCGTTCCAAAGAGGCAGAACTGTTTGTCTTGTGTACCCACCTGGAAGCGGGTGGCGCGGGACCGGTCAGTGTAGCTCTGTGGGAGGCTTATGTCCATCAGTGGAGGTCCTTCGGCTGATATGGTGATAGCCACATTCTGTCTCCATCGCGAGCAGCAGCGGTGTGTTATTTTACACGAACCGTTTGGACACAGTATAATGTTTGGAGCCACTGCTGACCCCCAGAACCCCAAATTTCATACATTTATGAAATAGTTTGAGAGTGGTTTGAGATAATAAAGTCCAAAAAACGACTTTTTACCAGTGACCTAGAAAGGTGAAATTTGGCATCCAGCTTGGTAATTGTGTCATCATCATGTCAGCCGAAAGACGTCCACTGCTGGACAGGCCTAATGCTGGTAATAGTGTGTGTACACATAAAAGTCAGAAAACAGTGATTATTTTAGTTTTATTATTATTATTTATGCTTGTTGCCTCAGAACTTCGTCATTCATAAAGCGATTTGGATAATTCTTTTTTTTTGTTAGTAACGGTATACTTCCGGGGTGGTCTCATTGTCATCAGGTCAGGATCTGATCATATCATAGGGTCCTGGAGAAATCGAGGGGAACTCTTCAAATATTTTAGGTGCACCTATAGCGATTTGGGTATTTTGTATAGTAACTCGTGCATTCGCCCTTGAAAACCACCATTTGGTGATGTTTGACAAAAAATAATGATATCCCATCAACAACATAAGGGAGCCAAGTTCAATATTAAGAATCTGCGATGCGTGGTTGTCGTCTTCACCGACAAAATAATTGAGATCTAAATGGGTGCCAAGTTCTGGACATTATCACAGAATAAGTAATAGTACATACAGAAATTTCACTTTCTAACAAAAACGGCGTTTAGGCATAAGAAACGTACCTACTCTCTGCATCTCTGTCTATCGCATAACTTGTATTCATTCACGCGCGGCACGTGTAGCATTAAGGTTGTCACTCCATGAATACATTAATAAGTACATATTCTTCACATGTAGGTATGTCAGTGTCATTATGAATAACACCCATAATAATACTGATCTCGTGAACGGATATTCCATTTAACTCTCGTAACTTTAATTTGTAAATTAGTAACACAAAAAGTATAACTACGGTTCTATTAAGATACTCTTTTTAGGGTTTCGTACCCCCTTTTATGGATTATTTTGAACAGTATAGCCCAAAAAGGTTACGTTATCACCGGAAGACTCCTTACACAAAACGACGTAAATGCCGTAGTTTTCTAATGAGGATACGTTCTTTCATATTAGAAAGGTACAAATTATTTGATAAAATCCTGCATTTACTTACATAAGAAGTTACAAGAGAGGCTAAAAATAATTCATTAACAATTTAGTCGTGGGTTTATAAACCACAGAATAAACAGGAGTAAAAAAATAATATTAAAAAAGACTTGAATTGGAAATTAATATGTAACATTAGTAGTAGTAGTAATATAAGTGACTTGTTTATATTTGATTCCCTGTAAAGACATCCACATTATGAATAGGAGTTATTTACGCGCGGTTCGTCGTAATTCAAGTCGGCGGCGGAGGCGGATCGCGACACAACGCACGTACGCGCGCGGCGACGGCCCTCGCCTGACTGATCACCCCGAGGTTTGCAAGCGGTGGGTATAAAACGCGACGCGCTCCGCCCATTGCAAACTCATCCTCCTAGCGTTATTCCCAGTACAGTTGCATCCTGAAGAATGCCTGGGGTCCGCTACCTAATCCCAAGAATTGGCGTAGGCACTAGTTTTTACGGAAGCGACTGCCATCTGACCTTCCAACCCGAGGGGGAAACCGACCTTATTGGGAATAGGCTTGTCAAGTGAGTGGGCAACTTGACCGTTAGAAGTTCTCAAGCCGCCCGGAGGCCTCTAACTTGGCTTAACGACTGCTATCAAAGACAGCAACCGGGATCAACGGCTTAACGTGCCTTCCAAAGCACGGGAGCGCTCAGTTAGTAACCACTCAAGCGGTCACCCATCCAAGGACTGACCTCGCCCGACATTGCTTAACCTCGCATACCGCACGCAGTACGCGGGTGCCACTGGGCCACTTCTTGACATTATCTGAAAAGGTGCCAAGTCTGGCACTACCTAGTCTAGCCATAAGTTCTGTTACTGGCAGTTAACAATGATTTTAAGAAAAATAATAATTCGAATTTCGAATGTTGTGTTTTGACGTAAGTACTTGGATGTTTTTGCCACCATTTATATACAATATAATATTAAAATAAGTAAATTAATAATGGAGTGGGGTGTCAAAGAAAATAGAATTGCTGTGATTGCTCTGCATAAGGTAGGAATGGAGCCGTCCCACATTTTTGAGACACTAAAAAAGTTAGAGATCAGTCGAATGTTTGTGTATCGTACCATTCAAAGATACACCAAAACGTCCTCTGTCGATGACAGTAAAAGATCTGGCCGACCACGTACTGTTAGAACAAAACAAGCCGTTAATGCTGTAAGGGCCAGAATTCGCCGAAATCCCATAAGAAAACAGAAGATCCTTTCTAAGGAAATGAAAATACCACCTAGGACACTTTCGCGTATAATCAAAGATGACTTGAGTCTTGCAGCTTACCGACGATATACAGGACATATGTTAAATCAGTCACTAAAGGACAAGAGAGTTGAAAGATCAAAAAGCCTTTTATCTCGATACGCACATGGGAAATATAAAAATATTCTTTTCACGGATGAAAAAATTTTTACTATAGAGCAGCACTACAACAAACAAAATGATAAAGTGTACGCACACAACTACTCTCGAGAAGCTAAAGAGATAGTTGGAAGGATTCAGCGAGGTCATCATCCCGCTTACGTCATGGTTTGGTGGGGTGTGTCGTATCAAGGCGTCTCTGAGATCCATTTTTGCGAAAAAGGAGTGAAAATTTCAGATAAAGTGTATCAGGATACGATTTTAGAAACAGTAGTTAAACCACTAAACGACACAATGTTCAAAAATGTACACTGGACCTTTCAGCAGGACTCAGCCCCGGGTCATAAAGCTCGCACCACCCAGATTTGGCTGCAAAGGAATGTTCCGGACTTCATCAAGGCAGATGATTGGCCCTCTTCCAGTCCCGACTTAAATCCCCTGGACTATAAATTGTGGTTAGTGTTAGAGGACATGGTCTGCTCAAAACGCCATGCCAATATCGATTCTCTAAAAAAATCTTTGAAGGTAGCAGTGGCAAATTTCCCAATGGATACAGTGCGTGAATCTATAGACGTGTGGCCGGATCGTTTGAGGGCGTGTATTAAAGCTAAAGGCGGGCATTTTGAATAAAAAATATATTGTTTAGAAACCTTATTAACTTACCTATAAATAAACATTTACTTATGGTAAATTAATTACATCCTTTTAAAAATATGTTTCATTTCATTTGTAACAGAACTTATGGCTAGACTAGGTAGATTGTTTGCAGTAAAACTATTTATTTCACGCGCTTCCACGCAGGCTGCGAATAATCGCGGAGATTTCGCAGCGCAGCGTGCTTTCGCTCCGCCAAGAAACCGCAGCCAAAAACGCTAGTGTGCATGAGCTCTAAAACCTTGACGAAAAAATCGCACGATATAAGGCCTAGATTTGTAGACCAAATTTTCATCTATGTGAAGATGAAACCCAAAAAGGGGGGGGGGGCACACAAGCGGGGGTAGAGGGAGGCAGCTAACCCCCTAGATACTCAAAATGTTCTAAACTGTATCTACAATTCATACCTTCCTCACCCTATTTGGCTTGCACTGCTCTTGGAGATGTGTGACTATGGAAATGGAAAGGCAACCTACTAGTGGCACCTTAAAATTAATAGACTACAATTCATTCAAAGGAAAACATTATTTCATTTTGGATTGATCAAAGCTTGAAGAATTCTGTTTCTCTCCCTCTGTATCTGGTTTGACTCCTCCACTAGCTTGATGAGCCTTTCAAATTTCCTATCATTCTCTTTTCTTTCCTGAACATCTGTCGCTACCTTATTGACTTCTAAGCTTTCATCTACTCCACTTTCAGTTTGGATGTTAGCATTTTCATAAATCTTCTCAAAATATGAGTAGTAAGGCCACTTAATGCGCTGTCCTGGTTCCTTCCGCTCAGCAAGGCGGATGTAAGTCTGCTTCAGGTTACGGAACTTTCTATCACATTCCTCGGGTGACATGCCCAGTTTGGGACTGAGCTTTTTCCATATGTTCTTTTTCTTTATGAGTGGATCTCTGAATTGTGTCTTATGGTCAACATAAAATTGAAGGAGTTGTATGATGTAGTCTTCCTGAGCCATGTACATGTTTGGTTCATGTCTAGAAAAGCTGCCGCTATATATTGCATCAAAATCTTTAAAGTAGCGCCACTTTGTCACAATTCTACTGTTTTCTTTGGTCTTTAATTTTACATAAGTTTGCTTTAGGTTTCTAAATTTCCTGTCACAGTTGATAGGGCTTTCTCCAACCATTGTAGATATTTCTTTCCACAGCTCTTTCTTCTGAAATTTAGGGTTTTGGAACTTGTGGGAGTACTGAGCATAGGCATCTAATAACTGTTTGGTTTTGAATTTGTTCCATGGCTTTAGACTGGGATTGTAATTATAAAAGATCCTTTCGAAATAGTGCTGGTAAGGCCATTTTTTTACAAACTTTCCAGTTTCTCTGCTGCGCTCCAGCCAGGTCAAGTATGTCCTTTTTAAGTTTTTAAATTTGTGGTAACAGCTATACTCTGTGGAGCCCAACTGACTGGCTATTTCTTTCCAGATGTCTTTCTGTAGACAATCTGTGTTACGGAACCTATGGAGGTTTTCTATGTACAGACTTAGAAGGCGCCTTATTTTTAGATCCTCCCAGGGCTCCAATAGTGTGGGACTTTTGTATTCCTTGTATATCTCATCACAGAGGTTGAAGTGGACCCATTTGATGTGCCGCCCCATCTTTTTCTTTTTTAGTAGCCTTATGTAAGTTCTTCGAAGATTCCTGTATTTCTTGTTGCATTCCTCCGCAGTAGTGCCAACTGTGTGAGCAATGTTCTCCCATAAAACCCTCTCCTTGGCGCCGCTGGTACTGCTCAGCTTATTCTCAAGGCATAATGTCAGCAGAAGCATGATCTTGTTCCGATCCCAGAAATTTTCTTCCTCGTTTTGCTTTTCCGTTTCTACTTCTGGTTCACAAAGCTCTGGTAACTCTTGTGGGGCAGCTACTGGTACCTCATTAATTTGTATATATTGTCTGCTATTATCGCCTGTGCTCACTATATACCTAGCCTCCTGTGCAGTTACTAAAATCAGAAATAAAGATAGGATGTTCAAATTTTTTTTTTAAAAAGTTCAAATTTTTAGCGGTAAGTATACTTACTTTGCGTGGGGTTCTGAATAGTAAAATTGTTGCTACTAAATATAACGTTACTCTGATCCTCTCTGAATAATAACCAGTAGCTTTGATTTTGGTTTTGGGTATTCACATCCATTTTCAATAACTGTTTACGGCTTTATGGCATTAATATCCACAAGTCACAACATAATAAATATTCTAGTTCAATAATTTGAATTAATAATTCATAGTTTGTTTTAAATCCGCCAACACAGTTTGTATTTATTATCGATTAAAAATACTTTTGTGTTTTTCACGGGCTTTTCACTCAGTACATTTGCCTTGATCTGATTGGCCGTTACGTTTAGTAGTTTAAGAAATACACGCCAGGGAGCGCTACATTTGACAGATCTAGTTTTTATGTCCTTGTGTTGCGGTTTTATGCATGACTCAAATATTTTCACCACGTTTCATTTCCTGGTATTACCGAACATTTTTACACTGGCTACATTACTCGAACGAAACACAAAATGTTCCGATTCGCGTAAATTCGTGTTTTTTTTACGAACATGTAAAAAAGTTTGTTATGATAATGGCTTCATTATTTTAGCTTTATAACATATTTTCTTAATTAATATTTAATAAATGAAAGGTATTGTGTAAAATAATGCTAAAGACGATTTTAAATTACATGTATTTTACGTACATTATGTGTGACCATTTGGTAACGAAACGTTTCGAAACCATGTACTTTTTTTTCAAATTAGTTCGTTTGTTTTCTTACTGCGCAATATTTCTTTCTGCGTTTTGTGTTTTTCGTTGTTATAAAGACTACTTTTTGAATTCGACCCGGTTTAGAAAAGGGACTCCGATATTCTACTATTATTCCTGAAGACCTCCGCTTTACCATCTGGACTTTGTTTGCATCTTATTTTCGATTGTTGTAAATGCCTAAGGCCAGCGAAATATGTTGTGTTCCAGGATGCAATAAAGAGCGTAAGTGGTGTTTATACCTTATACTTGTAATTAATGATCAAATTGTGAAGGTGATATACCTAAAGAGCCTTTTAAATATGTGCCTTCATGCGATCCGTCTTTTTCAGGTTTAACAAGTTCCCGCACCCAACAAAGATCCCAGACAGGTTCCGGACCTGGATATATGCCGTTGGAGGTGATATTGTGGCAGTGATGCCACATGCAAGTACCGGAGAATATGCCACAATCATGATATCACACTGCCAGTAAATATTTAACAAAGAATGCAGTTCCATCATTACACTTAACTGGTATGTACATGGCACACGTATTTTTATTCACTTATGTTATATATACTTTCATTTCTCTTACAGCTATTGTCAATTTTTATGACATGAGAAGTCTGTTTTCAAATTTACATTAAATTTATTTCTTGTTAAGAGTTCAGTGGAAAATCACGACTGCCATGATCACAGTGTCCAAAAAAGTTGGAAACAAGTTTTAATGAAGTAAGGATATGTTATTTTGCAGTCCGGGACCTACCATTTTGGTATTGTATCTAATAAAATAAGTTGCAGTTAAGGGACTTATTAGTAATAAATCCCCCAAATGAAAATTAATTTAAGTTATCTAAATTAAAACTTTAAAGTGACAAGACCGCAAGTTGCTACCTTTATGGGCTATGGCATCTATGGAACACTCTAGAAACATGATATATTCCTTTCTTGGGCAGTTATGTAAAAATAGAGTCCTAGTGTTCAATACCGGAACTAAAAAGCAAGATGGATAGTAAGATGAAAGTGTATGGGGTACTAATAATTATAAAATATGTTTACTTAGATGTATCCAACTGGGTAAGGGTCTAAATTAGCTATCGTTTGATATACATGTTAATCAAGATCAAATATTTTGCAGGATTTCAAGTTCTGAGAAAACCGCTGCAGGATGTGGCTAACACAGCTGAACAACATACTAGGATATCACAAGTGGGACAAGGTATTTACCTTAAATTATTACAAGACTTAATTCTTTTTAGATTTAATTTATAAACTCGTTTTTAACCCCCAACGCAATACAAAAGAAGAGTGTTATAAGTTTTTAGTTGACATCTGTCTGTGGTACCATAGCTCTTTAAATAATTAAGTTTTTTATTTATTTAAGAGCAAGTTTTCTAGGGTTGGTTCTACATATTAGACATGTTTTATCGAAATTGGTTTAGCCGTTTTTGGGACTTTGAACTTTGAAATGAAAATGTAGGGGGTTTACAATTTTTCTATATATTTTTTTAATCAATTCTATCCTCCTATTCCCCTTTTCTTAACCAAGGGCAAAGGGCACCCTATCTAGGGATTCATCATGGTCTAGAAATTCATAATAAACATAAAGAGCTTGTACTATTGGTCCTAGGTGATGATATACATACTTTAATATAGATAAATACTTAAATAAATCAATTTTTTCAAGAATGAGAAGTGGTTTTTTACAGACTTCAATAGAAGGAAGGAGGTACTCAGTTTGTCTGCATGTTTGCTTGTTTTTTATGTATGTATGTTCCCCCATAACTCTTGACCACGTTGGTCGATTTTGATAATTCTTTTTTTTTGTTTCAAAGCAGGTATCCCGTTATTGGTCCCATATAAATTTGGTGAAGGTCTGATAATAATAATAATAAATAATAAGACATTTATTCAATGTTAGCTAGTATACCTATTACATAGTATTTCCATGAACTTAAATATAATGTTGGCACAACAAAAAGTATAGGTACAGAAACAACAATTGAACTGATGATGGAATCTAGGAGGAATCGAGGGAACTTCTCGAATTTGATAGGCACGTATATGCCGATTTCGGTATTTTCTGTAGGGAACCAAGCATTGGCTCAGGGAAACCACAAATTGTGGCATAGCAAGTACAAAATTGGAGTCGGTTTTTAACCGACTTCAAGATTTCAAAAGTGGAGGTTATCAATTCGGTTGTATGTTTTTTTTTTTTAATGTTTGTTACTCCATAACTCCGTCATTTCTTATCCGATTTGGAAAATTCTTTTTTTGATTGTAAGTATATATATATCCAAGTTGGTCCCGTTTTTGTCAAAACGTAGTTCTGATGATGGGATCCATAAGGAATTGAGGGAACTCCTCAAATCTTTAAGGCAAACATATAGTGATTTTTGTGTTTTTATTGACAAGTCAAGCATTTTCATCCAAAAATGTGACATTGGATATAGTGGAACTGCTGATGATGATCAGAACAGAACTCTTCAACGACGAAAAGTTCACGTTTGGCGATTTGTCCTCCTAGCTGTGTTTGTTAAGCAATTTCTATTTTCACGGTTAATTTTTGTCATACTTGATTTCTGATGATGGGATCCATGAGGAATTGAGGGAACTCCTCAAATCTTAAAGGCAAACATATAGTGATTTTTGTGTTTTTATCAACAAATCGAGAATTATCATACAATAATGTGACATTTGAAGAAGTGGAACTGCTGATGATGATCAGAACAGAACTCTTCAACGACGAAAAGTTCACGTTTGGCGATTTGTCCTTCTAGCTGTGTTTGTTAAGCAAGTTCTATTTTCACGATTGATTTTTGTCATGCTCGAGTTCTGGTGATGGGGTCCATTAAGAATCGAGGGAACTCCTCAAATGTGAAAGGCACACAAATAGTGATTTTAGTATTTTCATGAACTAATCAAGCATTTTCATTCATAAAAGTGACATTTGATGAAGTGGAACTGCTGATGATGATCAGAACGGAACTCTTCAATGACGCGTAGTTCACGTTTGGCGATTTGTTCTCTTCGTTTTGTTTGTCAAGCAAACAAGGTTTTTCCATGATTCCATGAGGAATTGAGGGTACTTAGTCTTCTATCATTATCAACACACTTATAGCCATTTTTATTTTATTGTATGGAATCTAAGAGTGCACCATCTAAGTATAATAATCTTTCACCGGCCTCCCCCATTGAAGTCGGTTTTTTTTTCTTTAAAATTATTTTGGTATAAATTATTACTCTAAATTAAATACTAATATATAGTCCATTCATAAGTTAAAAAGATAAATAATATTTCCATCCATACTATTTATTACAGTATCTGGTGTGGTAAGTTTGATGTTCTGAACAAAGTAGTTAGGGGTTTAATTATAATTAATCTTTATTCGCCGATTCTTTAGGGTTCCGTAGCCATAACGGTGAAAACGGAACTGTTATAGTTTCGTCAAGTCCATTTGTCTGTCTGTCTGTCACGGCATTTTACTCAAAAACTTAAGTCCTATATGGACAAAATTTGAAATATAGGTGTATTTTGTAAGCCGCTGCATATCCCTAATCATTATCATCATCGTCATCAGCCTATACATATACGTCCCACTGTTGGGCACAGGCCTCCTCTCATGGAGAAGAGGGACCGGGCAGTAGTCCCCACGCTTGCCCAGTGCGAGTTGGAGACTTCACATACACCTTTGAATTTCTTCACAAATGAATGCAGGTTTCCTCACGATGTTTTATCGTAATCCAAACGGTTAATATCAAATACTATTCTGTACACAAGTTGGAAAAACTCATTGGTACGAGCTGGGATTCGAACTCACGACCGCCGCTTGACAGCCGCATGCTTGAACCACTGCTTTTAATCAAAAAGCTGATCCTTATCAAATTACAAAAATACGTTTTAGAAAGGCACTCCATAAGAAAGCGCGAGCGAAGCGTCTCCGTTTCAGTTTGCGAAAAAATACTTTCATATGTCAGGCGGAAGTAACAATTTATAATTTATTAAACTTATTTTCTTTAAGCACGAGTCGACGACTCTCCGGGAACAAGCAACATGTTGTTGAGCCAAGAGTTGCAGTTTTCATATTCAACATCATCAATGCCAAAGGTAAGAAAATTATAATAAGTTAAATTATTTTAATCTAAGCGCTAACTTATGCCCGCGCGTGGTGTTGCGCTTTGATTTTTATCTTAACTCATGCAGTCCCAATAAGGCCTAGTTTCCCCCTTGGCTTGGAAGGTTAGATGGCATGCTTAAAAACTAGTGCCTACGCCAATTGACAACATTCCTTTTTTTAAGCAGGCTTTTTTCCGAAGAAAACAAATAGAGCATAAAAAGTTAAGAGTCCGCAGTAAGCTCGGTGCTCCATACAAACGTAGTTTCGCTCTCATTTTAAAATGGCATGAGGGAATACTTTGAAACTTTGTATACACAGTGGGATCCGGTATATCTAGGTCGGAAATTAGTTTCTGTTGCTTGATATTATAATGGAGAAAAAATACAGCGTTATTAAGGTTTTCATACAAGACCTAAAAAATTCAAAAACTCACTGTATTTTTTTTTCTATTCTTTTTCTACCAACAGAAACTAATTTCCGACCTAAATATGGCGGACCCCATTGTGTTTACAACATTTTATATTATTTCAGCATGGCGTTTTATAATGAGAACGATACTACATTTGTATGGAGAATCGAGTTCGTACGAGCATACTGGGGACTCTTAAGTAAAACCAGATTTTTAAATTCTCGAAAAAATCCCAATATCATATAAATAAATAAATTTCAAAAGTTCCTCATTGTAAAAGAGAATAAGTGGCAAGTAAGGCATCACAGCGTAACAAATCAAACAGAAGGATTGTTACTAAGACAAATTTACTAAAGAAAGTGAACTGCTGTTCTTTTTGTGCGCTGTGACTGTCACAATTTCATACTAGTGTCGTCATTACTACGATGTAGGCTTTCTTCTGATTGTCTTGAATATTTAGAAAACTAATAGCTATAAAAATAAAATATTTTAGGGTTTCTTGTCAACAAATTAACAAAATGAATAAAGATTTCATACCACTAAAAATTTGCAATGTTGTCAACTCTTGGGATTAGGTCTCGGACCCCAGGCATCCTTTAGGATACGACTGTACTGGGATACCTAACGCTAGGATGATGTAAAGAAACGTCACATAAGAAACGACGATAATGTCATACTGCTAGGGCTGCAAATTGCAAAACGGAGCTCTTGAAGGTTAAATGAAAATATGTACGCAAAAATTGAATTATGAAGTTTTTTAGGAACTTCCTGTGTCTAGGTGAGGTACGTGTCGATATGTAAACAGGCAATAAGGCACGCGTATTACGATTTTTATATTTTCTGTAGTTAACCATTCATTTGCTCTCTGAAACTAACAATTCTGTCTGTCTGTTACCTCTACACGCCTTAGCCGCTGAACCGATAAGATGAATTTTGGTGTGTAAAATTTAAATTGGGGAAGGAAAAAAAAAATTATATACACATACAGCCTTGCCCAAATGCTTGAGCACTCACCCATATTCTAAACTTTGAATCAATAATATTTGAGTGTTTTCTTTTTAGCCTCAGTTTTCTTATTTAAATAGCTACGTTGAATTAATATCTACCTAAGTTTTCTACATTTACATACATTTTTATATTTTACTTTATTGTGTAGTTTTATAATGGACGCCTAGTAGTTTATTTGTAAGTTACAAAAGAAAGTAAGGGGACTCAATAATTTCGGCCAAGGCTGTATATTGATATAATTAGTGAACGAGATTCAGACTTTTTTGCCCCTTTATAAAAGGTGTTTTCTTTTTCAGAAAAAGAAATGTTGCCCGAGGCGTGTAAAGATACCGCAGATGTAATCCTGTTCTTCGGCAAACTTTTCGACTCAATGAACGGGAGTTACTATGCTAAATCTTCAAAAGCGATACTCCGACCAGTTACTCCAGCATCAAGTCACCACAAAGTATGGACACGAGCAAAGTCGTATCTAAAAAAATATGAAATTCATAAACAAAACTGCAGCTAGTGTCTGTTCAGTGCCATATTTGGCTAGTTGGATTCCTACTATAGATAATGTAGAACATTTAACAAAAAAGTTATTCACCAAGTACGGGATTAAATCCTTTTGGATACGGCATTTTAACCAGGACCCGCTGGAAAATTTCTTGGGAGCATCCGAAACCACGGCGCCCGTAATATAAACCCAACGTGTGCTGGATTTGAAATTGCGTTTTCTGTGCTTTTCATAAACAACCTTAGCGGTAATCACTCTCCAGGCGCTAATAGCGAAAAAAAACCAATGTTATATATTTAAGTAATTGCGCCGATTTTTTTTTAAAGATGCTGTAGCCGAAACTCGACCTGATACGGAATTTAACCGGCGTGATTTAAGTGAAAACATATTTTTTGATTTCGAATTGAAAAAACAGAATATTAAAATTATTTCACAAATTGAATATATACATATTCATTCAGGATACGTTTTACGATTAACAAAAAGAAACATATTCAGTAACTGTTCTGAATGTTTAGAAAATTTGTATAGCATTCAAAAGAATAACGAAGGTGTGTGTGCGAGGGAGTATGACAAAGACGAAAAACGTGTAACAATACCTAAGTACTGCATTGATAAAAAGTTTTTCAGAAATGCAAGATATTGCAACATTTGCAACTCATGTTCTAAAACCTAAGAATTCTATACCACGTTTAAAAAATAATATTACCACTCTCATGTGCGTTATGTGCAATTTGAATTATATAAAATGTCACGAACACGGTAAGCATACACAACAGTTTTGTTTATAATAAAAGTAAAGCATACATAACAGTTTATAATAAAAGTGATGTAAAGAAAACAATAAGAACTTAAAGGAATTAAAAACGATTAACATGCAGAAGATATCATAAAACATCAATGTTATTTGTATCAGCAGAAAAGAAAAAAATTGTAATACATATTTGTATACCATCCTTGCTTTAATACTATTAAAATAATAATAATAAGTTAGTACACCCTGGCGGATCCTGTCTCAGTGTGCGTCCCATAATAAGGGCAGGGACAGTATGCGCTCGGTGTTCTCTTTGCATTTCATTAGATTGTCAAAAGGGCGTCTACGTGTTACTTGTTTAGTACATCGGTATCTCAGTAATTCGTCTCCACGCACACCTCCCAAAGGCCATGTACACCATTGTCCCGTGAGCAGCATGACATATTAGTAATAAATGTGCTTTATTGCACAAAAAAAGAAAAATGGAAAAGTAACTGTGTTTGTTACCTTTTTACGCTTAAACTGTTGAACGCATTTAGGTAAAATTTGGCATGAACATAAATGTGTGACCCTATTTGTTGATAAAATCAGGAAATATTGTTTCTTTTGTTAAGTATTTATTCCTGTTTAACGCATTGTGTGCAAAATAGCTGTGATTATGAATCGGTGGAACGTAATTATATCATGTAGATTCTTATTTAATATGTGTTACTAATAATAAATTATAAAAAAAGTAGAAATAGTCGTGTATTATTCAAAAGCCTTATGTAAATAATTTAGGTAATGATAATAGAGAAAAACCAATCAATTTTTTGGACCATAGTTAAGGCTTATAATTCATCTATAATTTAATTGATTCTATTGTGATACGAATATAAATTGTAGTAAACATTTTCGTATTACAGAGGAATCAATGAATTTGTAGAAGAATTAAAAACCTTAACTATGGCCCAAAAAATTGTACTTCAACCACCTGCCTATTATGTGGTATTAGTACGTATGTATATAGGTATACGTGTGTTCCTTAGAATATTAGTGAGGGTACACCAATATAGATGGCGCGGCAATCTTAAAGCTTAACTGACAACTCTATCTCAGTATATAATAATTAATTTCCTCTATGGTGTTTTTACATTAATAAATAGACTGAAATACTTGTGAAATCCACGGTGTTATCAGTTCCATACAAACAGGGAAATCTGCCAAAATGAGCAGCGTACGAGGTACCGTTCGGAGGTACGCAGTCCTGTGTCGATAGATGGCATTCCAAAGCGGAAGTAGTCTGATCACGTGACATTAGGAATCCATTTTTGAAATGGCAAAACTTAGAATGACAATATTGACAATCTGGGCAAATCCCGTTTTTCGTATTTTTATTGCATCTGAGACTGTAGTTCCATCTATTAATAAATTCAATTAAAAATTATTTTCTCTGAAAATCTATAATTTTATTTATTGTTATAAAGCAAATCTTAGTAATCACAAAGATTTTTATTTAGATGGAATGGAATGTCGACATGCTACCTCCTTTTGCAGCTCAATTTAAAAAAAGTTACCGTTGTTGTCACTGTCATACTGAAATATAAATATGTCATATCGCTCAGAATGCTTTCGAAATTAAATATTCGTCTGATTTTATTCCATTTCATTCATCATCTTATGACTAGAGCGCTCGTTTTGTACTCTGAGGATTCTGTTTATATTCTGCTGACCTGCTACTGGAGGAACTGGAGTTTGATTTGCTTTGCGTTTTGGCTATTGACGGCTATGCCTCGAACGGCTCACGTGTTGTTTCCGCACTTTCCGCAACTGAGGTATATGAAACGAGTACTGTTGGTGCTAAAGCAGTACCCTCATTGTAGTAAGCAGGTAAGCACATGTTTTGGCGGCTTTTATCTATACATATTTCTTAACTCGCGGAGAGTTCAAGTAATGAACTCTAAAACTCCGGTAAATACTTTGTAACTGGTATTCACGCCACAGAACATGCTAATTAGATACAAATCATATGAGTAATACAGTCCGGAACCGACGTCATTGCGGCCAACACGCACTAAACGCACTTGGCTGGTTTATTTTAACAACCAACCGGTGACAATTGTCACCAGGCTTACCAAGAACCATGACTGATGTGATGACTAATGGTAAGCAATTGCCGAAGCCTATGGACGCTTGTGACTCTAGACAAATCACATGCGCTTTGCCGACACGTTCCCGACCCTATGGGCCTACCTAAATTTGTTTATAAGGGTCTCCAAATATTCGAATATTTTAAGTAAGATGGAGGGGAATATGCCTCTGCGATGGTCCAATCTTCCAATCTTCGTTCTATTTTTTTGTTGAAACTTCATTGCACACAAACAATACAAAAGAGTAAACACGCTGGTTCCTCTATGTATAAATATCGGTATTTGCCTTATTGTTTTTATACCATAACGGTGACAGACAAGCATACGGCCTGCCTGATGGTAAGCAGAAACCGTAAGCTAGGATGTTTGTGACTTCCGCGGAATCGTCAGGGCGTTCCCAACCTTTTATTGACTTGATGATTTGTTGGGTTGCCAATTAAGGAGGTCTCTCTCCAGCTGGATTAAAAATCATACCGGATTGCAAATTGTAATCACTAGATAACATAATTATCCGATATGATAATTGTTTTTTGGCATACTAGAGGAAACTCTTCCAAACAAATAGGAACACAAATATGATAATTTTGGTTTTTACAAATACTGCTTTTGATTTCCGAAGAACCACAATTTTTTTGCGAAGTACTGACTAATGATGACCATGGACGACCTAAGAATCTTTTAAATGGAGTAGGTTCCTGGTTCACAGATCAGCTGAGATTTGGTTCAGGTAGCAACTTATGCTGCTCCATTAATATTGTCAGCTCGCATATAGCGATTGTATATAATCTACATTAACCAACATATTTTCTCTCAGAAATGAATGAATTAAAGCTTCTCCGTTTCAAGACAATTTTATTTTAGGTACCCACAGAATTTGTGCCGAGACAAGCACAGGTCTAACAAGTAACAACTTGGTTATCCATCCATTTAACATCAAGACATGTGAATCAGCCTTCGTCTTTAAAAAGTTTGTGGCTGGCAGAACTTACTTTTGAAAATATCAATAGAGATTGGAATTTTAATATAAAAAGATGGCATAGACATGAGTAGTAAGGGATGATTCACAGTAGACCGTTCCGTGTCCGGGCCGGCCCGTTTTCTATGACAGCAAACGCAACGGCCGGCGTATTTCTTTAGAAGAAAACGGGCCGGCCCGGACACGGAACGGCCTACTGTGAATCATCCTTAAATGGTTTAAAAAGTGATAACACCTTTCCTTGTAACAATATTTAGGTTGATAAATCTGACAACGTATGTATGAAAGTAGGTATGTTATTATACTTCCATGTTGAAATCGCAATATTCACAATTAGGTACCTAATTAGCATTCGACTGAAAACATAGCATATGTAGGTATATTAATTTTTTATTTGATGTTTTTTTTTCAGTTGATCTTACTGTTAAAGAATCACGAAGGAACGATGAAATGCCAACTAAGTAGAGTGTACTACGAAGGCAAAATCTAGACTCCACAAAAGAAAACGGTATATAAGTGCATTTTTTATTTATCTGACATTAATTTATCAAAATTGTTCATTATCCATTTAAATCTGTTATTTTAAAACTGGCGTAACAAAATAATCTCTAAACAATAAAACATTAACTAATGTAAAATGAATGAAGTATAGCGTAATATATATAACAATATATTGCCATAAAATCCAATTTCCTGCCACGAATTGCATTTTGTAGTACATACTCTAAATTAACAACATACTCGTATGAAATAAGCTCAGGCGCATCACATTTTGTAATATATGACCATTAGACAGTGTATTGTATCCATCTATTATTAAAAATGCGAAAGTGTATCTGTATTCCGTCTGTCTGTTAGCTCTTTACGCTTAAACCGCTGAACCGATTTTGATGAAATTTGGCACAGAGCGCGTTTTAGTCCCGGGAAAGGACATATATGATAGCTTTCCTCTTGAAAATCGTTCCTAAGGAGGAGAATAGGCGGTGGGAGTTTGTATCCACCACCACCACCACCACACCAGCCAAAGGACGTCCACTGCTGGACACAGGCCTCCCCCGAATTCACGGGGGGTATATGCCATAATCACCACACTTGCGGGTTGGCGATCGCAGTATCTCCACCGCACTCCAGTGATGCTGCTGCCCATCCCCCGGTGATCTTGGAATTTCGTATGGAAGAGCGATAATTATGCCTGCGCCTTCAATAATTATTTCTCTAAGGTGATAAGGAGGTCCACGTGGACGGGATCACGGGCTAAGCTAGTTATATATATATTTTTTATACTACGACGGTGGCAACCAAGCTTACGGCCTGCCTGATGGTAAGCAGACACCGTAGCCTATGGATACTTGCGACTCCAAAGGAATCACAAGTGCATTGCCGACCCTTTATTGACTTGGGGTGCGCTGAGTTGAGAGTGGGGGAGCCGCAGATGTCTCCAGCTGTCAAGCTAGAAACATGCAGCCCCCCACTCCCAACACAGCGCATCCTTGGGAGCTCTGGCGACCTTACTCACCACTAGGAACACAACACCACATACCTATCTAAGGGGCAAGTAGTGATGCTATTATGGCTGCGGTCTTCTGTAAGGTGGAGGTATTTCCCTCGTTGGGCTGCTTCAAATTTGAGCGAAATGACGTTTCGCTGTGCCCTACCTCTTCTAATAAATAATTATTGCTTAAAAACTGCAAATTGCTTGGGTCTGGTATTTCCCATCACTACTTCCTTTCCCTAGAATTGTCAATGTAACTATAGTTTTGGTGGAAATGATTGCCATCTTAATATATGTACAAGCAAAATGAGGGGAAATGATAAGAAAAAAATTAAGCTAAACTTCACGTGAGAGGGAAATTCGATTGTTAGATTCACACAAGCCACTGCGAGGTATTTAACTCTTCTTCAAAACACTACCGTCTTAAACGGAAACGGCACAAGAGACCGCGGCTAATAGCGCGCGAGTATCGCTGTGCCATGATTGCGTCTAGGATTCTTCGTATGCTCTTTGATACTTTTCCAAGCATCAGCCCAGCTAGGACGATAGGTTTTATTGTAATGTTTTATGTGACGTTCGGCTGTAATACTACAAATAATCGTATGGCATTTATTTTTTTATTAAAAATGGGATTGCTCTTGGCCAGTATCTAGCCAGCGGGCAAAGATGAGGCCGACGATGAAGCGAGCTCACCCAGAAGATGCCTATTCACTCGTGCCTTAAAAAGGTCCGGGTTATTTTACGAACCGTGAGATCTTCGAGAAGGCAGTAAGGTTTCCAGTTCGACCGTTCGTAAAACGTGACCATAAAACCTATCGTGCCGATTGGGCTGAAGCATCGATCATTGCATCGCGGAGAGTTTTTTTTATAAAATACTTAAATATCCTATTTTTTTATTTTCATATTACAGATATGACGACAGCAGACTAAGCTAAGAAGTTCAAAAAATTGAGAAAGGTGTCAGACGGGGCATCTCCTTTTGTCAAAATTATTCATTGCCGTCCTGGAAGACATTATTAAGACACAATTGGAAGACATAATTGAGTTAATTAAGTTTCGCAGACGATGTAGCTATCTTCGGAGAAACAGAAAAAGAGTTAGAGAGAAAGTTACAAAAATTGGATTTGGAAAGTAGAAGAGTTGGCCTACACTTAATAAGTGCCTCAATAAGCAAAATGATGACAAATAGTTACTAACAATCACAGTGTAGAAGAGAAGACAATAAAGTATATGGAGGACTATGTGTATTTACATAGATAAATTAGTCACTTTTGATGCGAACAACAATGAAAACGAAATATACATAAACGAGAATAAATATCTCATGCAAAAGGTTCAGGGCGCAAAAGGAAATATTTAAAGAAAAATACAAGATAAGATGCTAATGGACTTTTGCATCATGCCTAGCCTGATTCTGCAAGCCAAATCAAGGTATACACAGAAAAAGCGAGAAACAAAATCCTGCCCTGTCAGCATGCAATGGAGAGAAGCATCGTAATCTTAGAAAAAACCGTAAAACAAGGAACACAGTTATTCGCAAGAAAACAATGATAACAGATGCTCTAAAGTTAGCCTTAGACAGATGAAAGGTGGAGCATCCAATCTACAAAATAGCCAGAGGATAAACGGTTAAAAAGTGTCACCGACAAAGAGAAATGGACAAATATGAAAGAGGCTTTTGCCCAAGAGGGACCACACCAAAAGAAAAAGAATAAAACTCGTATTAGCTATAATAATAATAATTAATAAGACGTCAGCAAAACATTTAAGTACAATATTTTCTACGAAGGCCAGCACATTGGCAAGAACAAGAGGAAAGCTGACTGCAGAAAAAAACGAAACATTTAAAAAAAATTGGTTGTTTGTAAAGTAGGTTTACGATCGAGATGTTTACGTGATAACGTCTTACTTCACTTGCACTTCACTTATACCTGCGATCGCGCTCGTGAGGTTTTGGTGTGACACAAGTTTCTGAACATGTCACCCGACTAAAACGATTTTAAAGACGTTATCACGTCAAAAACCAATACAAAACTTCACACCCGCGTCATTATTAACCTTTGAAGTAACTTTAAAATTCCTTCCTACAACCCGGTCACAATATCTGTGCACCTGACCTCGTGACGTCATATCGGCGAGCGCGGGCGGCGGCATTCCAGCGAGGTGCACAGATATTCTGACCGGGTTGTAGTCATATTTATGTAAAATCTTCATAGATAAGAAGCAAGAGTCTATTTACGGCATAAAGCTTTCGCCTCTCTCACAGTAAGTCCGAAAGCGCTTTCATGTGAGATAGCTATGGTCCTCCGGTCTTTATACTCGTACATAAGAAATATTCAGGAATCGCTGCCCACCCCTATGTCCCGCATTTAGTGTCAGTTCATGAGCTCTTAGAACAATATTCCGATTTGGGTGAAATCGTTGATATTGACATAATAACGTGTAATAGCAATCGAGAAAGAAGTATATTATTTGAATTTAAAATTAATTTAGGTACCTATGAATATATTAGGTACGTTGTTAAATGAACTTTAAAACAAATAAGGATGTTTCATATGAATATTAGTTATTATTTATTATGTAGGTTTCGATTAATATAATGATTAGTGTTTGTATAAATTCAAACACACCTTTATCTGTATTTTGTTGGTTTTAGGAAATCAGTGAATATGGGTAGAGTTAAATTATAAATTTACAATACAAAACAGGTACGTATGCTTTCTGAATGAATATTTTTCGTTTGAAATGCTTTACAATTCTTCGAATACAAGTTTGTTATTATGTGTAGTTTGTGTTTATTATTTTCCATTTACTATAAACTGGATTTTGGATTGTAAATCTGCATTAAGTAGGTACGCATGTATGCGATACTTACAAATTGCCTGATGTAAGCGTTGTGATATGAAGAAAACGATGAGGCAATTCCACTTTAACTCATCAAACTCATGTTACATTTTTGCATACGTTAAAATATTACTGCTTATTAGAAAAAAGAGTTAATTGTTAAGTTTGGCCTAAATATACGACCAATATACAGAATAACTATTATCCATCTTTTCTTTTCACTGTTTTATAATGCTCTTTAACATATTCAGGGCTAACTTTACAACTTAATGCTTCTTTTCTATAAGTAAGATTTTAACGCATGCAATATGTAACACGAGTTGCCATGAAATTAGCCAATATAGTTACCAATGTGTTAGTGTATGTATGTATAGGTATAATGTTTCTATGTGTGCGTACTTCCGTGCACGCACACATTTATATATATGACGCACACTAATGAAAACGCCTACAGGGTTGTTATTGTACTACGGCACTAGATGACGCTCGGCACAATTTCTTTGACTGATATGTCTATCTCTATATATTCATAGTAGTCTTTGGTGAAATCCACAGAGAACATTTGGTGAAATCGCAGAAAGTACCACAGACTGAAAGTACTTCATGTGTGAAAAATACGGGGGCTTTTCAGCTCGAAGAACGAGCTTTTCCAATTCCGCGGGGATGTTAGTTTAAACCTATTCCAGCAGATGACACTGTGTGTACTATTTCACCTGTCTATCGCACTTGCACATTGTGAGCGACACATCTTCCGCGGTTGTCCTTCTATCATGTATACTTTACCTAAAATTCTGATGATGTGTTTACTACCTAAATTTATGGTTCAATATTTTTTTCATGTTTACATTTCGAGCGGTCCAACGTACGCAAATTAATTAGATAATTAGGTAATGCACACAACATTGTGACAACAACACTTGTACTAATTTAGCCTCGTCAATTATTCGTGCAAATGGATAGTAGATTAGAGTGCTAGTAAAATGCTCCATAGGAAGAGAAGAATGTATGTTTTCAACTTCTTCTAACTTACAAATTTCCAGTGAAATTTTATCGATGTGGAGTGTATATAAGCTTATAAGTTTGCATGGTACGTTGACATCGCTGTCATTTTAAAAATTAAAACGTCAAATGGGTTTTCTAGGTTCATTGTATATTTATATTATTATGTGCAGTTAATAACTAAATATTACGACTTGCTGTTAACAGTAATAGTCTCAGTAAATAATTTCGACCCTACAACGTAAAAGTTAACGTGCGGCTAAGCAGAGTGTAATGGATTCATTGAAAACTGAATATCTTCAAAAAAAAAAAACAAAATTTTGATTCTGCAAATAGGCCACAAGGGCACTTTTACAAGTCAACACATTAATTATCCAATTAAATAAATTGACAATAAGATGTATATAGTCTCTGAGCGTCCATTATTCTCCTGTAAATGTAAATGAAAATAGCACTTAAGTAATTTAATATTCTCAGAGATGTATAAGGTCTCTAAGCGGCAATAACAATAAAATTAATCCAAAATAGGATGATGTCTCTCGTCAATCTCCAATGTTTTTAGTAATAAAACCACTTTTTCGGGCACGAGAATCATAACAAGTTTTTAATGTCGGTCACAGAGTAAGCAATACATCTTGTCCACAGACTAATACAGAAAAGGCGACTACGTTCGGAAACATCTCCCTTTCTTTAAAGAAAACACTACATAGTCTTTTAGATGTTCTGGTTGCCTCCTAGCACGCCCACTGCGGCGCACGCTCTCTTCAGGCTCTGCTAAAGATCCGTGTTGCCCTCTTGCCTCGTCAGCCGGACACTCAGGAGTCGCAGGCGTCATAATCTCCGAAGGGCCCTCTAGTTCGAAACCCGAAAACTCTGATTTTCTATGCTGGGGAGAGTGTGCCTGGTGATATGTCAAGTGTACCTGATCTGGGTGGCCGGCTTCTATGCTATCTCCAGCATAGGGCCTGATATGTACTCTACTTCTTCTGTATGCTTTATTCTCAACCTGAATTATGTATGATCGTCTATCTATTTTCTTGGTGACCGTACCGAAACTCCACTTCTTAGTTACCTCGGGCTGCAACTGAGTCAATACTTTCTGTCCAATCTGTAATTCAGGAAGATCAGCACTTCTCTTGTCATTTTCCTGCTTCATTTTCTTCTTCCTTTCCTTTATTTTGACCGGAACACCATGAACTACCTGGGGTTTAAGATGTCTCAAGAGGCAAGGAAGTCCAGAACGAGTTCTCCTGGAGAATAACTTCTGTGATGGACTTGTTTTATCCATTTCAATAGGAATGTTGCGCTGATGAAGCAAACTATACCACAAATCTTGTCTGGTTTCCAGGCTATGCAAGACCAATTTTTTAGCAACCTTCACAGTAGCTTCCGCTTTCCCATTAGATTCTGCATGGTGAGGAGATGAAGTCACATGCTCGAAATTCCAATTATCTGAAAATTTCTTGAATGATTCATTGGCAAAATTGGTTGCATTGTCTGTGCAAACTCTCTGAGGAATACCATGTCGAGCAAAATTCTTCTTGCAAATAGAAATTACTTCATTTGCCGTAAGTGTAGTGATCTTGTCCAGTTCAAAAAAATCCGAGTAGTGATCTACCGTGACCAAATACTTTAAATCGCCAATAGAAAACACATCCATAGATATATACTGAAAAGGATATGCTGGTACATCATGACACAACAGAGGCAGTTTTTGTTGAGATGGAGCATGTGCTGCGCAGAATCTACATTTTTCTATGTATCTCTTTATGTCATTGGACATTCCAGGCCAGAACATGTTTCCCTTAGCCAAACGAAGTGTACTAGCAACTCCATTGTGGCTGACATGAACTTTCTGCATCATTTCTTCTCTTAATGCATTCGGTATTAAAACTTGGTTATTTCTGAAAATGAAACCATCTGACGTGGAGAGTTCATGCTTGAATCTGAAAAATATCTTGACCTCATCAGGGATGTCTGATATGTATCTGGGGAAACCATCAACAATATAGTTGAGCAGCTTTAGACAAACTGCATCCTTACATGACTCTTCTTTGATCTTCTTTAGCAGATTATCTGTAATTTTTAAATATTTTAGACCCGAAATCTTGCTTATAAGACAGTAAACTTTCTTTTCTTTAATTTTTTTTTCCAAATTATAAGGGTCACATGCTTCCTCTACCGGTGCTCTTGACAGGGTGTCGGCTACAACATTGTCTCGTCCTTGAATAAACTGTAAATGCACATTATATTTTTGCAGGGTAAGCAGCATCATTTGCAGTCTTTTAGGTGCCTCAATCAGTGGTTTATTTACAATATTTATTAATGGCCTATGATCTGTCTTCACAATAATATTACTGTTGCCTGCAATATACTGATTAAATCGTATGCAAGCAAATACCACTGACAGCATCTCCTTTTCTATTTGCGCATATTTCTTTTCCGTTTTTGTCAAACATCTAGATGCAAAAGCTATAACCTGATTGTTTTGATACATTGCAGTCCCCAAACCATATTCACTCGCGTCACATTCCAGCACAACTTCTTTATTCACATCAAAATACTGCAGTGTAGGTAGATCACTTACTTTCTTTTTAATCATTTTAAATTCTTTATCTTCTGCTTCAGACCATACAAAATCCACATCTTGTCGTGTTAGTCTTCTTAGATGAGTGGCTTGAACACTTAGGTTATTTATGAACCTGCTGAGGTATCCAACCATTCCCAGAAAGCGGAGAACATCTTTGCTGGATGTTGGAGTGGGCATATTGTTGATAGCTTCGACTTTAGATTTGTCTACCTTTAGACCCTCATTAGTTAGCATGTGTCCATAAAATTTCACTGATGTTCTAAGCAGATTTACTTTATCTTTATTTAATTTACAATTTATATCTCTTAATCTTTGAAGAAGTTTTTCAAATTTTACATTATGATCAACCACAGCTTCCTCCACTGTGTCCCCTACACCATAAATCAAAATATCATCTGCTATAATTTCAATACCTTTCAGGTCCTTTAAAAGGCTGGTAAGTCGTTGCTGGAATATTTCTGGAGAAGAACAGAGACCGAACGGGAGTCGCAGCCATCTGTAACGAGCAAATGGGGTCCAAAATGTAGTCAGTTTACTACTTTCTTCAGTAAGACGACATTGCCAGAATCCTTTTTTAGCATCCACAGTACTAAAAACTTTGGCTTTACTGAGCTCTGGCAACATCTCATCTAGAGTAGTAAATTGGAAATTTGGCCTCTTTAAAGCTTTATTTAATGGAATAGGGTCGAGACACAATCTGAATTTTGAATCACGACTAACAATCAATATATTATTTACCCAATCTGTGTGCTGTGTCTCCTTTGCTATGATACCATCAGCTTCTAATTGCTGTAACTCCAGTTTCAATTTTTCTCTTAATGCAATCGGAACCCGACGTGCTGGTTGAATGCGGGCAGGAACTGATTCATCAACCTCCAAAGATATTTCCCCTGGAAGGCTGCCATAACCTTCAAACACATCCTCATATTTTTTCATTATCTGCTCTGTTTGAGAACGATCAATTTCTGATGTTACTGCTCCACAGTATTGAATGAAACCCAGGGCTACACATGCTTTTTCAGACAATAATGGCTCATGTTTTACATCAACAATATGAAAGTTTATTTTGTACTTTGTTTCTTTTCTGCTGCACTCAAATGATGCCAAACCATAATTTGTAATAGAAGAGCCATTAAAACATTTAAGCTTCTTATGTGATGGTGTCAATTTTGAGAAGTCCTTCTGACCCGTAAGCTTTTTGTAGAATTCAGCTCCCATCACACAAACATGTGCTCCCGTGTCCAGAGTGCAGTATATGATATGCTCCTTGTCGCCCACATGGAATAAGAGTGGTGCCTCTACATGACCTGTTTCTTTGTTATTTCGCACCTCCGCTATAATTACACTGTCATCCGAGTCTTCATGTATTTCTTTCACAGTTCTACGTTTCTTACAGACTTTTTTGAAATGATTCCGGCCACCACACTCCTCGCAACGCTGACCCCAAGCTGGACATACTTTTTTCTGGTAAACATGCATCCCTCCACAAAACTTACAATTTCTGGGCTCTTCTTTAAAGGACTTATTATTCTTGCTAATTTTGTTTACCTCTGCTTTTTGTAAATCTGCTACTTGAGCCGTAGCTCGCTCGGACGCCCGACATATGTTGACTGCGGTTTCCAAAGTCAAGTCTTGCTTTCTCAAAAGTTCTTTGATCACCTCACCATCCTTAATGCCGACTACGATCCTGTCTCTTAGAATGTCCTCCTCTAAGTCTCCATAGTTGCACGGTTTTATAAGCTTTTTTAGAGTCAGTAAATAATCGTCGAAACTCTCTTCTGCTTGATTTCTCATGTTGAACAGATATCTTGAGTATATTATATTTGTTTTCTTAAATATTGCTTCTTCCATTTTTCGAAAAATCGCATCCTGACTCTTTTTTTCGTCCTCCGTTAAACCGAAATCCATATATTTTTTCATTGCTGTACTTCCGATAGCGCTGAGGAGAAGACCAGCTTTAGTTTCCCTCTTCTCGAGGCCCCAATTTTGCATCCCGGTTGCAACGCAGTAATCCTCCCAACGGCTCTTGAAAAAGGTTAAATTTTCATACGGATCGCCATTATCTACCTCTAAAGGTTGCGGCCAGGGCACGGAAACACGGCTTTTAACCTCTGCAGATGACATGACATTTTTCATTTGTTCTTGCACTATGAGCATCTGTTGTTGCATCACACGGACTAGTTCTGACTGCTGCTGCAGAAGTTTCTTGTACTCTTCAACTTCCATTGTTTATTTACCACGCTGACACCATGTTTTTAGTAATAAAACCACTTTTTCGGGCACGAGAATCATAACAAGTTTTTAATGTCGGTCACAGAGTAAGCAATACATCTTGTCCACAGACTAATACAGAAAAGGCGACTACGTTCGGAAACATCCAATAAAATAACACTAGTATTAAGGTATTAATCATGCCCTTGCAAGCATGAACAGGGGGACTACTCCGAAATTCGAAATCCGAACATCGTATGGTGCCGTCCCTTTCACTCATATAGTCTATGACAGGAGAGTGAAAGGGACGGCACCATACGAAGTTAGGATTTTGAATTTCGGAGTAGACCCCCAGACCGGACTCCACAGACAGCACCCAATCACGAGTATGACGCGTATCTCAGCCATCGCCTCCCTCGACCATTTGTTAGGGAAGGTGGCGACCCGATCAACGACGCCACCGTAAGCAAAGCCTTTTAAGCGAGCATAACATATTCAGGCTGCCGGACATTAAGAAATAATATCAAAGATTAAAACAACTGTTCGGCAAGAAACAGCATCATGTTTCATAAAACGCAATTGAACCAAGATTCCCCCGAAAACTTATTTGGCGTTATTAGACAACACAGTCCGACAAATAATTTTATGTCAGCCTTAAAGACCGCAGTTGTAACTGGACTGACAGCACCTCATAGTCATGGGGCTAATTGCCAAAAAGATAGCAATACATTACTAACTGATTTCCATAATCTTGTATTCAGCCAGTGCAATGAAACTGATGATGATGAAGCTGTAGCTGAAACTCAGTCAAATGTGAGAAATTTAACTGATGCGGATTTAGATGAAGACGACAACATCCCAGTTTTATGTTTGCCAGAAACTGAATTTCAGTTTGAAGACGATTTAGCTGATATAGATAATCAGCCAATAGGCTATGTTAGTGACTACATACCGTCAAGAATTCGCGAAATCCACAAATGTCAAATCTGTCTGCGGTATTTGAGGGTTGTGGATCCCGAACAAATAACGGACGAGACATATAATTACAACAGTTTAAGATAATGGTGGGACAACAAAAAAATACTAACATACCTCTCGAAAGATTTATGTAATTTGGTCAAATGTGCGACAGATACAATGGAGTCCGAAATATGCCCAGTTTTACACAGGCGTAATATTTATGATTTGACTGTGACATTATTCTCCGCAAACTGTGATACGACATGGTTTGGTTGTGTTTCACACAAGACTACGGTGTGTGCTAAAATATTGTCAGCTTTAGCATATCTGTTCATACGACGTCAGTGCAATAGGCTCAACCAAAAAATAGCTGCGCGTGAAGAAGGTTTGGCCGATGCAGTAAAACGGCCTCAACAACATGGGATTTATTTTTTCTTATAACATCTTCAGAACCGCGTGTTTTTTCATATTTAGCTTTCGTTTAGTTTCCTCATATTCGGTAATGAAAAAAAATCAGACAAATTATAATCCACTACATGCTTCGTCAACTTAAGTGATACTACACCTGCACAAACCTCTTCAAAGCGAAAAACACGCATTTCTGCAGTGGCTATATTAAAACATAATAATATTAAAATGACAACTTGTCTCGTACGAATGTAAAGACAACTTCAGAAATTATTTTGTATAATAGCGATTGTCCTTATTATTGTTTTGCATTTAATGTGAGTACAAAATTATTCAACTTTAATCTTGCTATTGCTGATATTATACTTTGACAAGTGGTCAATTTGTTTGTAATTTTATACTTTGTCAAGGTGAAGGCTGACTTACAACATTTTGGTGTAATGTAGTTTTAGCATAATCCGATCCTATACTATTAAAATAGCTATTTTTTACCGACTTCAATAGAAGGAAGGACTTGTCCATAGAGAGCTAGGCGAATAGGCCTGCCGTACTCCTGGCTCGATGCTTAGATTGTATAGATTAATTAACTACCCAATATTTTTAGTTCCATTCGCGTTTTTATAGAAAGAAAGTCATAGTAAAACACTTGTTTTACTATACTCTTATAGTAAAAAAAGCTATTGGTTTTTTTTACTATACTTTTGTTTTACTATGACTTTATTTCTTTACTGTTCTATTCATTCACAGAAAAAATGCATGGGTACATATTTGTCTAGTGAATAATATGAATAGAAACTGAAGCAAGTGAAGAAATAAACTTACGGTAAAACAAAAGATAAAAGAAAGAAATTAGGGAACAACAATGGAACTAAAAATAATGGATAATACAGTCCAGTATGTACATGATCACTTAGTTTCGGATGCTGATTATTACATTATAATTACAGTGTAAGCTCTCTATTGTGTTGTGTAATGGGCATTATATAGGAAAATGTATAGTGGGAATAAATAGTCTTTCGTTTTCTTATTTGTATCTTCTAACCGCTTCATAATTGAGGTGACTGTAATCACAGAGAAATAATTAATATTTTGTAAATACATCCAAAAAAGGATTCAAAATAAATATGCATGGTGCGCTCATTCACAAGATTTTACTTAATTATTGGTTAAACATTCATGTTGCATTTAAGATTCTATTTTTTCTCTACTTTATGGTGTACTTTACATACCTAAGTAAGAGATTAAAACAAAATTAATACAGATATTTTATTTCCAATGTCCAACATAGGTATAGTACTTACGTAGGTACTTAGGGTGGAAAACGATACTGAAAATTTATTATTTGACAATATAACAAAGTGTTTATTATAAATCCAGTAAAGTAAACTTGTCAACCTTTGTGTTTTATAGGACTTTGATACAGAAAGCTTGGACTGTACAATCTGTACATTAATATTATTTCTTTAAGACTGGGTTTGACCAAACATGAATAAAGACCCTTGACCCTAAAATCTTAAAATAAAATCTACGGGTTTGCCATGGGATGCCTTGGGATAGACTCTATTCCCGTCAAAAGTAAGTTCGTTGAAAATATTATTGTGTCTAAATAAATAAGATAATGACTACCTTGTAAATTTGAAAATTAAAGTGATAACATTTTACCAGTGTCTCATTAATAAGTAGAGATAAATTTAGCGAGAACTGAGAAATATTCATGTGCTATTAGTCAATAAAATATTGTGCACATTGTTACTGCTAGCATTATCAGTCCTCGTTAAATTTACATCCTAACACAATATTTAAACAGGCGCCTCTATTAATCACGTTATCGACATCGATAAAAGATCTTTTTGACGTATGTACACATCACTATTATCGAATTTTCACGTCACTGCTTTTGACAGATGTCGTAATGACAACACTACATTTTTCTTACATTGGTAGTAACCCGAGTAGATTTCCATACTAAAGAAAAAAATAAAAAAATGTATGAAGTTCCGTCTCTTAAAACGCAGTGATTATATTCTCTTTGGGTACTATATTGCCATATTAAATTTGTTGGTTGACAGTGTCGGCTACGTTCGAAAATCGTGAACTATTTTTGCGTCCGGTATGTTGGCCAGGTTGCTGGGCTGCGTTCTGGGTGGTGGGCCATCGTCGCCCATTGTATAGATCCGGCAAGTCGCTTCTGCAGGTTTTTTTTTGTGGTTTTTCAAGCGTTCTATACACCTATCAGATTGTCACAATAACCGCCTTCAAAGCGAATGTATGGGCCCTGTTACATGGTTATTAGTATCACGTGATACGTTCATATCACGATACGTGTCACGTGAATATTGAAGCAGAAACTATACAAATTTGAAAACTGTGATAATATTGACTCCCCAGTATTGTGATAATATTAATCGTGTAAAGGACACCACTAGAATGTTTGCTGAGTCTGTCCGCCATCTTAAAGCTGCATCTCTATTTTGTTGTGACAAACTACTAGGTGACTTATGGCCTTTAAACGTCTAGCAAATTCTAGGATAATTCGTTTTTGGTTCGCGGTAGGTCCTCAGGCGTAAACTTTGAAACGAATAGGGTATTTTACTATATGAGAAATAAAATTCTAAATGTGAGAAAACCGGCCAAGTGCGTTGGACTCGCGCACCGAGGGTTCCATACAACTAAAAATACAAATGTGATTTATCAATATATTGGTATTTTTGGTAAAATATACGTCATACTTAACATTATCACCTAATTTCAAGTTCAGTTAAAAAATTATATGTGTGACAGACGACACACGGAATGTTCTTTGACTTTCTTCGACTGACCGCCGCGCTCGGACTGAAGTGCTACTGGGAATCGAAAACGAAATACATGCCTCACTGTCGCACTTGCATATTCGAGCGCGGAGAGGGAAATACTTCATTTTCAGATCGCGGTAGGCCCTCTGGTCGGACGGCTCCTATTCCTGGATGGTGCGCGTATCGAAATGCAAAATACCTATGGTGAAATTAACGGAACAAGTTGCTAAATAAGTTCCATTAATTGAAGAAAATATTACCAACTGTTATTATTATCACGCGAAATACTCATATCACGATCCGTATCACGTGAATATTGATGAATATTGAAGCAACATCCCTACAATTATTGAAAACCGCGATAATATTGACACATAATCTTGAGTGTATAGGGCCCCACTGAATAGAATTTGGCGGAGAATAGAGAGCTGTTGCCGCGAAACGAAAACGAACGAACATCGTGTATTTATTTCCCTCTGTGTCGCTCGAATTTGCAAGTGTGACAGAGGGAGATACACGAACTTCATACGTTTTCGTTCGCGGTAGCAGCTCTGACTTCGCACGATACTAATTACGGTGTCAAATTTTTTTTGTGCCTTTAAATACTTATAAAAATACTTAGGATTAACTTATAAAGATACTAGCCTTTGCCCGTGACTTCGTCAGCGTAATCTTTTACTCCCTATTTCATATGTTAATCCACACTACAAACTATATTTGTATACGAAGTTTCATCATAATCCGTTGTTGTAATGTTTTTAAATTATAAATTTTTGTACACTATTTCTTTCGTCGTTTGTATATCTGTCACGAATAAATGTTTTCTTTATTTCTGTCTTATTTATTTCACCCGAGCGAAGCCGGGCTTTCATCTAGTTTTATTATAAAATCGTATCGTAAAATTTTTCAATTTTTTCCCTTTAATTTGAAATCGTATACAGTTCCCCACGAACGACGTGCTAACCTTCCGGAGACGACTGGCTTTCACTGCAATCTTGTGTTTACTTCTAGTGTTGTAGTCGTGGATATCACTGTTAAGTTTGAACTCATGAAGATTTTTCCGAACATACATAATACTTTCAAGAATATATTGACATGCTACGGTAAGAATATTCATATTCATATTAAAATTATATGTCAATATTTGCCTCCTTAAATTTGAGGGATTCCCTGGCCTTTAGTTCGTATATGGAGCGTACACTGCGTACAGCTCGTTTCTGTAGCACGAAGATGGTCTGGATGTCTGCCGCTTTTCCCCACAAAAGGATTCCATAGGACATAAAACTATGAAAGTAACTATAAAACACCAGCCTGGCCGTCTGAACGTTAGTCAACAGTCTAATACGTCTTACTGCATAGGCCGCAGAACTAAGTTTGCCAGCCAGAGTGGCAATATGCGCGTGCCATTGTAGTTTTCAATCTAAGGTGACTCCTAAAAACACTGTTTTATCTTCAAATTCCAGTTCATCAGACTTCAATTTGTTCTTGAAACTGTTTACCTCCTTGACATTAGGCAGAGTGAATTTGATGCACTTTGTTTTCTTGGAATTTAAGAGTAGATTATTTGCTGTAAACCAGTTCACAACAGTACTTCGAATGACAAAGCCGCTCCCTACATAGTATGCCACTTTTTACGTGTTAATTTTGTTTTATTATTTATAATACGGATAAATTTCGGCGCGATTGCTAATAAAATCGAATGTTTGTAAGTAAAATTGTGTAATAAACGATATTTACTGAGTTACCTATTTTGTTTTATTGTCAGAAGAATGTCATGCCCATATTTATTAAAACCGGCCAAGAGCGTGTCGGGCCACGCTCAGTGTAGGGTTCCGTAGTTTTCCGTCCGTCACATTAAGTTGACATATTAAGTACAGAAACACAAAACCTTTGAAAGCACGTCATTTCATTGTGATTTTGTAGAAATGACAGGCACAATAAACACCTGTTTATACGGTTAAATTACAAACTTAGTTCAGAAATTATTTTTGTAATTTTTTCAAAAACTATTCATCCTATCAAGTTCAAAAAGTGGAAAATAATAAACACAGAGACTGGGAAGAGAAATAATAAAGAGTCCACAATTTCTTTGAAAGTAAAGGATAATTTAATAACTGATGCTGTAAAAGTAGCTGATGAATTTAATAATTTCTTTTCTAAAATTCCTATAGTCACTACTCAAAGTTTAGCATCGTCTACCACAAAAGCTGAATCCCTTCTGAATGACAACGTAAAATTAGAATCACTAACTAATTTCAAATTTCATCATGTTTCTCCTCTAGATGTACTGAAGTGAAAATAAAGAGCACTGAGGACTTATGGGGCGTGTCAGTCAAGGTACTGGAATCTATTCTGGAGGTCGTTGCACCAACTCTAGCTCTCATTTTTAATAACTGTATAGACTATGGCATTTTTCCAGACTTAATGAAATGTAGTAAAGTAGTTCCAATTTTCAAATCAGGTCATAGAGATAATCCTTCTGATTATCGTCCAGTTTCTATCCTACCTGCGTTTAGCAAAATATTCAAAAAAATAATGCTTACGCAATTGGTTTCTCACTTTAATTCTCACAATATTTTGCACGCACAGCAGTTCGGCTTCACGAAGGGTAGGTCAACTACTGATGCAGGTGCAAGTTTATTAAAATTTATTTTGCAGTCTTGGGAAGAGTCGCACGACGCCATCGGAGTGTTCTGTGACCTTTCCAAGGCTTTTGATTGTGTAGATCATGGTACTTTAATTTGTAAACTTAAGTTTTATGGCATCAGAGGGCATGCATTAGATCTCATGAAGTCATATTTAACACAGAGAAATCAAAAGGTAGCGATAAATAAAGCCATTTCGTCAGAGACAGTGGTAGAGATGGGAGTACCTCAGGGGTCTATTCTAGGTCCGTTCCTGTTCCTTGTTTATGTAAATGATCTGCCATATATGGTAAGCCGACGATCAGGCATTGTAATGTTCGCAGACGACACCTCATTACTGTTCAAGGTAAATAGGAGAGATACTGAACTCATTGAACCAAATAATACCCTCTCCATGATATCTGACTGGTTTGCTGCCAATAACTTAGTATTAAACCCGAAAAAAACGAAATGTATGAAATTCTCTCTAGCGAACTCATCAAACAGAAACTTAGATACAAATATTAAACTTAATGGTCAAACATTAGAATTTGTTACTTCTACTGTATTCTTAGGTATTACATTGGACTCAAAATTGCAGTGGGGTTCCCATATAACAGCGATAGGAAGTAGGTTGAGCTCTGCTGCATTTGCAGTCAGGAGAATAAGGCAGCTTACCAATGTGGCAACGGCACGGTTAGTTTACTTTGCTTATTTTAATAGTATAATTACTTATGGTCTTATCTTATGGGGATCAGCTGCAGATATTAAAACTGTTTTTATTTTGCAAAAAAGGGCTATCCGAGCAATTTATAACTTGGGGTCGCGTGATTCATTAAGAGAATTTTTCAAAGAAATTGATATTCTAACCCTGCCGTCCCTATACATATTTGAAATAATAATGTATGTTAGGAAGAATTTGGGCAATTTTCCAACGAATGCTGATAAACCAATAGCCACGAGAAATACTGGGAAACTGAAAATAACCTTCTATAGACTAGTAAAGGCGAAAAAGTCGTTCTTGGGAAATTGTATCAAATTCTACAATAAAATTCCTAAACACATTACTGAACTTAGCAATTCTAAATTCAAATCTGTAGTAAAACAAACACTTATTTCAAGAGCATATTATAAGATAAACGATTACATCATGGATAAGGATGTGTGGCAGTGATAGCGTCCTGCACGGGTAATCTATCGCGAAAATATATTTTCTACTGTAGCATTGTTATTTAAGTTATTTTGTAGTAATGTAATTTTATATTTAACTATATAATGTATATTGTTTTGAATAAATGACACCTCGCCGAGTTTCTTACGCCGGTTCTTCTCGTGGCAGAGGTATATTTTTCCGAACCGGTGGTAGTTTATTGACGTTCATAGGTGCATGTAATATGCCTAATTTGAAGAATAAACTACTTTTACTTTTACTTTTACTTTACTTTTAAAATAATTTTCCTACAAAGTTTTTATTAAGTTCTACTTTTGAGATTTTTTTCATATTTTTAAAACTTATGGTTCAAAAGTTAGAGGGGGGGGGGGACACATTTTTTTTTACTTCTGGAGCGATCATTTCCGAAAATATTAACATTATGAAAAAATGATTTTAGTAAACCCCTATTTATTTTTAAATACCTATCTAACAATATATCACACGTTAGGGTTAAAATGAAAAAAAAATCATTCCCCACTTTACGTATAGGGGAGGTACCCTAATAAAATATTTTTTTCCACTTTTTATTTTACCACTTTGTCGACGTAATTGATATACATATTAGTACCAAATTTCAGCTTTCTAGTGCTAACGGTCACTGAGATTATCCGCGGACGGACGGACAGACGGACGGACAGACATGGCGAAACTATAAGGGTTCCTAGTTGACTACGGAACCCTAAAAATGGTCTGAAATTGATGCAAAGATTGTCAAATAGGTAATGTAACTATTACTTCATTACTTATGTCCTTATTTTTGCATTACTTTCAGAAAGGAACTTGAAATGTATTTTAGTTACCTGCCGACGAGTGGTCGTGCGGTTAGTTTTGTACTAATACCACTGTGGCGCTACAATCTACTTGGAGTAATTCACTGATATCTATCTCTAATCTCTATCTCAGTCTATATATTGTACTTTGTCACGGATCTATACCTAAACCGGATTGAGTACTGTGACGAAAAAGTGAGAACGACAGAGAAGCCAAACTCAAGTTTTAATTAGGGTGACCAAGTACATCTGTGGATATGAGGATTATTTCTAATATAGGTTCTATGTACAATAAAATTTAAACTAAATTGGGTAGTAAATAAAAAAAGAATGTTAAAGAAATATTTATTTTCGCTAATCACAAGTTTGTGTATGCATACATTGTTAAACAATTTAGTCTTGTGTAATTTTTGCCTAAGCCCTACTTTATTTTCCAAATCTCTTAACAAATGTGTTTTCCCGTGATGAGCTATGCGTAAATTAAAAAAAAACGAGGACGAGTTTTAATTCATCATCATCAGATCAGCACGGTGGTGCCATGATACACGAGTTCGGTAGGTAACAATACAATATAATAATTAATAATATTACATTGTTACCGAACTTGCCGGTATCCAATTGAGAAATTTAGCATACTGTAGATACGAGTAAGTTGCTAAATTTCAGCTCAATTGGATACCGGAAAGTAGCTGTAAAATGGTTAAAAAATTGCAACGACAACTTAAGTACTTGCACAGTTTAATTACATACAGTCCAAGTTAAACAAAAGCTCGTTATGATAACAAAATTGTTAAAAGATTGAATTTCAAATTTTCAACTGACCTTTACAAAAGGTTTTCTCACTAAACACTTAATAACGAATATTTCGGCAAAACCAGCACAAGTCATAGTCAGTTTGACATTTGTCTCGTTGTTTTATCGTAAAATAAAACAAATTGTTCCTTACCTGTGAAATGATATTCCACAATTAATAAAACTTTAACTTTTACAACCCTTTAGATAACATGTTTTCACCAGGGGCCTTTCAGCTCTAAGTAAGAATTTTTCTATGGAAATGTTAGTTTAACTTGTTGGTACCAGATGTCACTGGGTGCTATCTCTATCGCACTTGCATATTGAAGAGACAGGGATGCAGCGGTCGTGCGGTTAGTTCTTACTAAATACATAACAGCGCTGCGATCTATGTGGAGTATTTCACTGGTATCTCTATCTCAGCATATATATTGTACTTTTTGGTTTTCACTATTTTCAACTATAATTTCATCAGCCGCTTATTTTCATAATTTCAAATTTGACACCATTAATGTTGGGGATACCAATTAATATTTGAAAAATACTACTATATTTATTGCAATACTAGGTTTAGTCAGTTACCAATGTTGATATTTTATATAATTACAAATGAGGTCAAATGTAAATTATCCCTGATAAACATGCAGGACTAGTTAGTACAAGCAAGTAATTATTTTCAGTATTCTAAAATACCACAACATATATTTTTTTTACATTGGCAACTTGTGCGAGTGGGACACAGACTAGAGAGAGCAACCAACCGGAGGACGGTTGGTTGCTCTCTCTAGTCTGTCTGTCATAACAGGATATTAACTGTATTACGCGGGAATATGGTTCAATTTTGACTGGCTCATAAAAGTTTGTACTCAATCCGGTTTAAGTATAGATCCGTGTACCGTGTACTTTGTGGAGAAATAAACCAATTCCAAAAAAGCAAAACTCAAAGTACGATAAGTGTGCCAAAGTTAAATCAAATCAGTCAGTCTTATATATTGTACTTTGTGCAATGTGTACGTAGTGATTATATTCTCTTTGTGCAAATCATGCAAATGACAAATCGTAGTCCCTTCCCCTTCACAAGCGCTTGACGTTTTGCCAGGGGGACGCGTTTAGCAAGTGGCAATATTAACAATAGTACATTACATTACGATACAAGTGCGGAGAATTGGAAATTCGCAACGAGTGGTGATAAATTGAAACACGACCGAAGGGAGTGTTTTAAATCGACACGAGTTGTGAATTACCGGTTCGCACGTGTATCGTACAACGTTTTACAGTACATATGGCTCTTTAAAGTTTCGACATATGCACGTAATCTGCTGATTACCGCACTCGTGCGGTAATGTAACATCATATGTACTGTAAAATTATTGTAAGCGTTTTTCACGCGCTTTTCCAAACTGCTTGTATTTTTTTCCTATTGCCTCTTGCTTGTCACATGTATAACCGTAGAAAGAGAATAATAACGCTATTATTACACTCTTATTTATGACGCTATTTTACCGAAATTATGACACTATAAATTAACTAATCATTATGTATTTAGGTTATATAATTTATTGCACGATTCTAATAAGCAATTTAAAGCGCTTGAGGCGAATACTTTTATCTTGTGATGGTCTCTACTAGAACTGTTCCCTATTCATTTTTTTTTATAATCTGTGGTAGTTAACGTTCCCCGCGCTTTCGTCGACGAAGTTTGGGACGCCATTGCTGGCATCATTTTTTGTCCGTTGTGAAAGAATGATCAAAATCGGACATTATTTCTCATTATATATTGTGTTGAATTTATATTTTTTATTGTGTGATCCATGAAGACAATCCATTTAGATTCTATTTCAAGATTATGTTATGTTTATCGTGTAAACTGGTCCTGAAAACTTGACACGAGTAAGTATACGCGATGCTACCGGCTTGCCGTGATAAATAATGTGTTTACGATAACATCGCAGTGTTTTCTTCCGGTTTTATTAGTTTTATTATGGTGCTAAAGCATCCTGTTTAGAAACTCAGTTTGAGAATGACGTTAATTTTGAAGAAACTGTGATTAGGATTACGATAACCTATGACAACAAATGGTGTTTTTGTTGCGTGCGGTGTAGTAATGGCGGGGCGGCTGGTGGTGATGGACCGCTCGGGGCGCGCCAAGAACAAGAGCTTCGCATTGGGCTCCGGCATGTGCACGCTGGGGCGCGGCGCCGCCTGTGACATCCGTGTGTTGCTGCCGGACGTCAGCCCGCATCACGCCACCGTCACGGTGCATGCTAACCAGGTCTGTACCCTCGGCCAGTTTCGTTAGCATTCGTCCCTCATTGGCAAGTATGTAGAGAGAGAGAGAGTGAAAGAGACCAATGCTTTTTGTTGGATGTTTACATAAACATGCTAGCAACTATATTTAAGTACCTATTTCTTATTTTTTCATCGAAGTAATTAGCTACTTGACAGTTATATAATTGGGTCATTCAAACCAGTTTTTAAGGATAATAAAAAGTCCATTTATTTTTATATTTATAGAAGAATTAACAGCAGTAAAACTAAGTAACAACATGAATATTAACAGCAGAGCCAGTTACATGATCTCACAGATAGAGCTAGAATATTTTACTTAAGCAAAGTTTGTACTTGTATATAAGTAAACATGCAAGCTTTAACTTACAAAGTCAAAACAATTCGAGATAGGGTTTTCCAATATATTTTGTTTTACTGAGGATTACAATTTAACGAGGTTTGAGTTATCAAGAGTAAGTGTGTAGTGTACCTTTTAATTTACTGTAGCATGCTGTAAAAGATTATGAAATCATATCCATTTCCGATTGTTGATCAAAAAAAATTTGGTTGATTATTGTTGTAAAAAATGTAGTGTAATGTGTTTATGTCCTGGGCAGACCGTGGTACGCAATGTGGGGTCAGGCACCACACTAGTAAACGGGGCACCTGTGAGTGTACATGCACTACAACATGGAGATGAGCTGGCGCTGGGCGGTCGCATTCTGCGCTGGGAGTATGATGCACCACAGGCACCGAGACGGAACAAGACTCAGCCTGGTAAGTATTTTGCAGGATACCATAAGCTTTAGCTCTATTTTGGTAATTTAAGAACTGAGAGTGTAGAAGTTTCTGAATAAGTATGGGCGGAGCAAGAATTTTGTTTAGAAAACAACAAAGGCTAGGAATAGTCACTTTAGTTATGTTTGACATGACAGCAATGGATTGCAGTAATGTCATTCTGTATGTTTTTGTAAAGTTTTGTGCTGATAGTGTTTGTTTTTCCATACAATTGAATTAAAAGACGACACTTGTCGTTGTTCATATATGCCTCGCGAGTCAACTTACACACGTCTACAGTCTACACTGCGCGCAACTCAGTCAGTCTGACTGGCCTGTGCCGCGCGGCCGAAAACCGCCAAAAATCGGCTCGGCCCGCGGTAGGTTCAAGCGCCGCAATGCTGGAGCAGCCACGCGCGTGTCAACATTGCGTGGGGCCGCCGCGGTTAAACATAGAACGGCTTAATGTTGGAATAAGATTACTAGAGCATTTGTACAACTTGTAAGGTGCCAAGAAAAGCCTCTAGCATACCCAGCGATGCTATGTGCCACGTTGAGGAAGGGAAATTGAAACATCTTACTATTTTTGCTCTTGTCAATTGTGATAATTTATATTTGAGTTTCCTGTATGATATGATATGTTTGGTGTGTGCAGCGCTGGCGCTGCCGGCGGCGGGCGGGCGCGCGGCGCGGCGCGGCACGCTGGCGGCGCCGCCGCGCGCGCCCGACCGCGACGTGCAGCTGGCGCTGGAGCTGCGCCACCGCGCCTCCATGCCCGGTGAGTGTCCCCTTGTTGTTGTCCGGCGCGCGCCCGACCGCGACGTGCAGCTGGCGCTGGAGCTGCGCCACCGCGCCTCCATGCCCGGTGAGTGTCCCCTTGTTGTTGTCCGGCGCGCGCCCGACCGCGACGTGCAGCTGGCGCTGGAGCTGCGCCACCGCGCCTCCATGCCCGGTGAGTGTCCCCTTGTTGTTGTCCGGCGCGCGCCCGACCGCGACGTGCAGCTGGCGCTGGAGCTGCGCCACCGCGCCTCCATGCCCGGTGAGTGTCCCGCTTGCCCATAACCTTACCTCGTCTTTGACGCCCATTGACCCGCTTCTTTGCGCGCTGCCCGCGCTCGTATCGTGGGACGTCTTCAGGCCGCGGCCTGAACGTCAGCGAAGAACCCGCTCAGATATTTGAGCGCTCGCCTTACTTGCAATCGCACGCTGATAAAACCACCCTTTATTATTATATTGTTTTAGACCGGCAGCTCGCGCTGTGTAAAATCAAGTAGGTGATTTTACCAACAAACTATGGGAAGAGCTGTAGCCTACCAACCTAACTGTCCTATCGTCCTAACAACCCTAGACGACCCTAAAGCCCTACAATGCCTAGCCCTAACCATAGGTTAAAATATACATATATATAATAAGTGCGGGATGTCTGCACCAAGAGACCTAATTGTACCTGTAATTAATTCAGGTTAAGGAGTACCGACAGCTACAAAAATATGATAGCTACCTGGGAAATAATACAAAGCCAAGAATTAAGAATAAAGTATAGTTTCAGGATAATTTTAGCTTGCTGTGTGTTTAGCATGGCATTCTAATCAATACCTCTGACCTGTCTTCTTTTTCTGTGCAATGAATGTTATCTGTTTTGTGTGCTTATTAAATAAAATAAAAATGAATGATTTATTTTCTTTATTTTCAACAGCAAGTTCAGGCACTGGCGCAAAACAAGTGGCTATTGTTCAACCTCAAAGACGAAATACTGATAATCAGAATGGTGAGTTTTTTATTTTATTTATACCAGTATTATACTCATAAAAAATGCAGTAGTAGTTTTTGACTCTGGATTCTTTTGCCATAAAAATAAATACATATTGGGGGACAATCTACACAAATTGACCTAGCCCCAAAATAAGCACAACTTATACTATGGGTACTAGGTGACGATATACATAGTTAAAACATCCAAGACTCAGGAACAAATATCCAAGCTAAATGCACAAATAATGCCCTGGCCGGGATTCGAACCCGGGACCTCTAGCTTCGGAGGCAGGGTCACTACCAACTAGGCTAAACAGGCTGTCAACAAAAAAAAGATTAAAAAAATAAAAAGATTTAAAGAGGTGCATTATAGATCAGCAAGGATTGTTTCATGACGATTTATGGGGAAATTACATTTTGCAGTCAATTAGTATGGAGTGTTTCCAGTTTTCAGCATGTTGTTTTAGTCTTTTATTTGCTTGTGGCTGGTTTTTAGTAGTAGTTCGTCTGCATGTTTGCTTGTTTTTTTTTTGTATGTATGTATGTATGTTCCCCGATAACTCTTGACCACGTTGGCCGATTTTGATAATTCTTTTTTTGTTTCAAAGCAGGTACCACCCATACATTGGTCCCATATAAATTTGGTGAAGGTCTGATGATGGGATCGAGGAAACTCCTCGAATTTGATAGGCGCGCATATGCCGATTTCGGTATCGGATTTATTAGATTACCAAGCATTGGCTCACGGAAGCCACAAATTGTGGCATAGCAAGTACAAAATCGGAGTCGGGTTTTTTTTTGTTATAAATTATATATAAACAATTGATTCTCTGTACACATTAGTTCAAATGGTATCATGAAAAAAATTGACATTTGGCATTCCACCTTATACTTATTAATGTGTATGCTATGCAACTGAGTGAGTAATCGGTTTGCAGAGACTACAAGTCCCCGCCTGGTGGTGGCGCCGCACCGGCCCTACCGCTCGCCCGTCGCGCCCGCTCCCGCTCCCGCGCCCGCGCCCGCGCCATCGCCCGCTCTCGCTCCTGCGCCGAGGAAATCCAACACGAGCGCTCGTTTACACACACCTACTAAGGTATTATTCATCATCTTCATTTGCTTGCACTTATTCCTTTTTCTTGAAGTCAGTGTTATATGGGTTTTTTCCGTACATTTTCATCACACTTGCTCGTAAAGAGTCTTATATTGTACGCAGGCGTAAAGAGCAGTTATAGCCAATTTACCTCCCGTGGGAGTTATGGATTTTAATAATTCCCGAGGGAGTAATGAATTAATGTGTGATCTGATTGGTTAAAAAAAAGTTAACCGTGCTCTGTAAGAATACTGCTCTGTGATTGGTTGAAATTGAAGCTGACAAATCTAGAAGGCCGCGCGTCGCGTGCTTTGTGATTGGTTGTAATATTGAAGTTGCGCGCTCCTCTCGCAGGGAAGACCCGACGTCAATTTGGATTAGTGCTGAAGTTATTTATTTCCTCGCAAATGTGATGAAAAACATTGTGATTAACTCGGGCGTAAGAAAATTACAAACTCGAGTCATCAAAAGTCTATAGCCAATAGACTCGTTAGTAATTTTCCGCTTACCCCCCTCGTTAAACAATGTACTATTATGCTATCGGTCATCTCGTCACAGACTTCGTTTGCGGTTTCATTAGAGCTAAGTTTCATAGGAAAAGCTAAAGCTACACTACGCGTTCACGCTCAAATTGATTCGCATGGCAATAATGGATAACGGTAAGTGTCGTTTTTTAATTCAATTGTGTAGTGAAAAAGCAATACTGTGGAGTGGAATCTAAATAAAATAGAAATGTGGAATAATAGTACATTACTACAGAGGCCGGGACGAAATGGGTTGTCGGTTGAAGACATATAGACGGCCGAGCAAAGCGAGGCCTGATAGGTCTGAGGCGGGCAACCCCATATTTCCCGCCGAGGTATGTATAGTGCTTTTCTCAAACATGCAATGAAATAAACAACAAAAAAATCAAAGTTTCTTTTTTAATACGCATAGCGGCAGAATGTCATGATGCCTGCGTCACAAATTGATGTGGAATGGAAATTAAAAAAGCGGAGTTTGCTGGTCTAGGTCTGCAAGATTTGTATGAAAGACCATTAACAACCTCTTGTCCTAGCCGCACCTGAAACGTCATACTTTGCAGCCCATTATAAGGAACACAATATTAATATTTCATTGCATGTTTGAGAAAAAGTAAATACTATTTTAACAAAATTTTACGAAAACATGCGTGGAATGACATAAGTGTAGTGTTATCCATGGTGGTATTGGTGGTTATGTGTAAATTGTGTTGGATCGATTTTTTTTTATTGCAAAAAATGAAATAAAAACATTGCAAGTATACCGTCTGATAAAGTTTTGCCTAAAATCGAAGCATTTGTTGGCGTTGAGCTCACTTAAAAGTTACTATGAAGCTGATATTAACTAATAACTACTTATGAATTGAACTGCCGCCCCAAATTAAAAAGCCGTATGTGGGTGTATGTGTATATACAGGGTGTCCCAAGAAGTAGTGATATACTGAAGCTGGGAGGTAGAGGACCTAGAGGGCTATCTGAATCACCCCCATGTATGTTCCGCGATTTTTAGTATTTTCGGAGTTATGAATTTTTATTTTATTTTTCACCTATCGCCGCGTACGATGAGATTTTTATTTATGGTGACGTGAACTATTGCGGTACATGTTAGATTTTTTTTGTGTGCTAAGCTGATAGATAGGCCAATTCAGTATGGTAACATTTACTATCGTTAAATCTTTGAATGGCATTAAAAAAAAATTAAATGCCAAGAATGATAAAATTACCCAGTATGTTCACAACTTCAAGGGCCCTTAAAATAATAAAATCACAAAAAATAATTACCGATTGGCCTTTAAAAACTTGCTCTATCTATCAGGTAGCTACCCTGAAAATTTCATTTTATTATTAATAAGGCTTCAATCAAAAAATTGAAATCTAAATGTGGTAAGTGCAAAATTTTTATTTACATAAAATATTTTTTGTGTGCTAAGCTGATAGATATCAGCTTAGCACACAAAAAAAATCAAGCATCTACCGCAATAATTCACGTCAAATTAAAAAAAACATTCATAACTCCGAAAATACTAAAAATCGCGGAACATACATGGGGGTGATTCAGATAGCCCTCTAGGTCCTCTACCTCCCAGCTTCAGTATATCACTACTTTTTGGGACATCCTGTACTTAGTCGGCTCATAAGTTCTGTCACTGGCCTTTAAAATTTAAATTTGGAACTCCTAAAACAAAAACCGTTGTGCATTTGAATTTCGAATCTTTTTTAAATATTTGAGTAGTATAATTTTGCTCTGTTTTCTTTAACATGGAGTGGACGCTTAAAGATAGCCGTACCGCAATAATTGCACTATATCGTTGTGGACACTCGCCGACTAAAATTTTTAAGCTACTTGAAAATTTAAAATTCTCTCTAAGATTTGTGTATCGTACCATTGAAAGATACAGTGAGGTCTCTAGTTTAAATGACAAGAAAAGAAGCGGTCGTCCGCGTACAGCTAGGACTCCAGCGGTTGTACAAGCAATTAGGGCACGCATTGCCAGAAATCCCGCTAGGAAACAAAAAGTTATGGCCCTCCAGATGGGTTTGAGCAGAAACACGGTGAAAAGAGTGCTTAATCAAGACCTAAGACTTCGTGCTTATAAACGAAAAACTGGCCATCTTCTCAATGGTCGGCTTAAAGCTTTAAGGCTTAAAAGATCTAAAGCTTTATTGAAGAAGTACGCTAAAAATAAGCATCGTTGTATACTGTTTTCGGACGAGAAAATTTTTGACATAGAAGAAAACTGTAATAAACAAAATGATAGAGTGTACGCTCGCAATAGTAAAGAAGCGTCTAATAGCATTCTCCGTATTCAAAGAGGTCATCACCCTTCATCTGTGATGGTTTGGCTGGGAGTTTCTTATGCGGGCGTCACTAGTATGCATTTTTGTGAGAAAGGAGTAAAAACTAGTGCCAAAGTGTACCAAGACACGGTGTTGACTAATATTGTGAAACCACTATCCCATACGATGTTTCTAAACCAGCATTGGGTTTTCCAGCAGGAATCTGCTCCAGCCCATAAGGCAAAGTCTACACAAGCCTGGCTCGCCTCCAATAAAATTGACTTTATACGGCATGAAGATTGGCCCTCCTCTAGCCCAGATCTTAATCCGTTAGACTATAAAATATGGCAGTATTTAGAGGAAAAGGTGTGCTCAAAACCTCATGCAAATCTAGACTCGCTGAAAAAATCCCTTGCTACGGCAGTGGCCAATATCGACATGAAAGTGGTGCGTGCATCCATTGACGACTGGCCACGCAGACTTCAAGCCTGTGTAGATAATTATGGCGGTCATTTTGAATAAATGTTATACATTTAGATTCTGTAGTTTATAAGCTTTCAAACGCTGTACAAGTTATACGGAATAAACTTAAACTTTTGTTTTTATTTGATACTATGTATATGACAGAACTTATGAGCCGACTAAGTATATATAGTTGAAATCGTGGGTAAACTTGGGTCGCGCGCTAAGTTCGCTGGTTTGCCGCGGCCGCGGCCGAGCGTGCCTTGATCTATTTCATTTATTTATTCGATAACAATGTCAATTGTGTTTAAAATATAGAGAAAAAACTTTATTCAACATTATAAAGTAAAAATCCAATTAATACATGAATTAATAATAAAAAAATCATTGAATATAATGTACGTAGCGTACAGGTAAAAAATTAAGATATTAATATGTCCTAAAATTTTTCACATTAAAATCTATATATATATAAAAATGAAATAATGACATTAATTCTGCATTGGTCAAGATGTAAGAAGTGTAACGAGTAATTATCCGTGCGCAGGCGACGCTGTGGATCGAGTCGCGGCGGGGGCGCGCGCGGTCGGCGGGCGCGGGGGCGGGGGCGGGCGCGGGCGCGGGCGCGGGCGCGGGCGCGGGCACCCCGCTGCGGCTGGCCGTGCTGCGCCGGGCGCTGACCCCCGCGCCCGCGCCCGCGCCGCGCCCCCCGCCCAAGCTCAAAGTCACCAAGATACAGGCGCCGCTGCACATCGGTCAGTACATCACCTACTTACTTACTTGCCCTGCTCAACGTGGATTTCACTAGGGTCAGGCCCGGCTGTGGGAAACCACTTCTGTCAACCTGCTCTAAATTGACAGTCGTTCAGATGTACTCTTCAGTAATAAGAAAGGTTGAATATACACAGAATACAATATTAATACAATAGTAGATTGTACACCAAGTGCATAAAACGAGCCATTTTATCCGAGACAATTTATCGATCCGAGCCGCAAGCGAGGGTCGATAAATTAGAGGAGAGTAGAGGATAGAATCGGTTTTACACACTGCTTTTCACTTCGATTGCGAGAAAATTAAACAAATAATTAATATAATTAAAGCTTTTTCATCAAATTTATAATTCATCGACAGCGGGCGCCGGCGCGCTGAAGGCAGTTTTTACTTGATGCTCTAGAGCATGAAAAGTAAAATAATTGTATTTTCACTTCTCATGCTCTTGTTGTACAATCCACTATTATGCAACTATTACATAATAAAAGTTCTTAAAATTCTAAAGTCGCTGTTTTTTAAAACCTAATTATGTAACGTAGCATACAATCTTCTACGACAGCAAAATAATTTGACTTATATAAAAACCGATATGGTGGCAGAATACGCGCATTAACATCTGCCATTATTAAAAGTTAAAAAAAAATACAGTTGTATAATGTATATTATTAATTTAAGTAAATTGTCCTCATTTGGCATACTTATGTAAATTCGGCGGTATTACAATATTATGGTCACCAAGCTAATCTGATGATGAAGACGTAAGGTGGCCCCGGCGACTCCTAAACTACTCCAGATAAACTGGTGTTCAGGCTCATTGAACTCGTCTCAACGAGTAATTGATACATGTTACATTTTTATTAAACTTTTCGTTATCAGATCACACGAAACGCGCTGCCATAATGCTCATGACCGGACACACGCCGAAGTCCAAACTGCCGAGCCCCAAGAACTTCGGCGCACGCACTCCCTCGTTCGTAGCCAAGAAGCGCAGTCCCGCTACACGCACACCGAGAGGGCGCAGCACTATCAACGCTACGAAGTCTCGCAGCACCCCCGACTCTGCGAACAAGTCTCGCCGCACATTCGACGCTACAAACAAGTCCCGAAGCCCCGCGACGCCGCAGACCCTGATCGCGGACAGTCCCGACAAGTCCGCAAGGAAGAGCAACACGAGAAATTCGGGGAAACGATCGGTAAGTAACTATTGCCTGTACATATTTGTTGTTTTAATATTTCTGTCTTTGTGCCCCCAAATCGAGCAAAACAAACAAAAGAATTTCCGTACCATCCTTTTCTCTAAGTCATTTGGGACGTTTTAGTTCTATTTATTAATAATGGCATTATTGATTATTTATTAACTTGCTAAAAATGGAAGTAACATTTTTCTTGTGTTTTTTTATTTATAAAAAAAAACAAGATGCCATGTCTTTTTAATTTTATGTGTATAGTTTTTTTTTCTAAAAATGACGCCTCAAAAGGAGTTAAACCCTAATAACTGAAAAAAGATCAATTTTATTTTATTAATGATTGCTATGGTAAATGATAAAATGATAAATTATAATAAGGTTTTTATTTACCCTATTTTCTTTTTTATTCACTTCACCCTTTTCTTTTTGATTCACGTGTTGGCATATTTTAAGCTTTGCATTTAATTTGCTTTATTTTAGTTGACATTATTTTCGTTTGCACTAGGTGTCGGTCCTAGAGATCACGGACTCGGAACCCTCGCACCGATCGCCCGCGCTCGCCAACCCGCGCAAGTCCGCGCTCAAGGCGGCGGGCCAACGCTCGCGCAAGACCGAGTCAATCAAGTTTGACCTCAGCAATCTGGAGAGCCACTCGCAGGATGAATCTGACATCCTTATGATATCGAGTACGAATGGAGATGCTACCGAGGACGTAACCTTGCGGTATTCCAGTTCACCGCCATCGCCTTCTCCACGCCGTTCGATACACTCCCGCAGCAGCCGCATGCTGGAGACTCTAGGCTCGCCAATGCGCTCGCCAGCAAGTACGAAGACCGTCGAATCGCCCGCTTCGCCCCGCTCTCTAAAGTCCGCTCGCGGCTCAATCATAGTTCAAAAAGCGCTTGAAAGTTCTGACACGTTTGTGACAGAGTCGCAATACAGCAGACAGACAGGCTCGCCGCGACGACGCGACCTCGAAGCATATTCAGTCGTGGATCTGGTATCCTTAGACTCTGACACTTCACGATCCGTGTATGGATCGGCCGGTTCTCCATCGCGCTCGGGTCTACTCGGCTCGAGCACCCCACTAGCTAACCGCACTGCCTTAACACTGACTACCCCGGAGAACGCCCCACGAGCGCCCTCACAAAGCACGCGAGTGTCCCGAGCAGCCCGCAGCCGCTCACGCCTCGACGACAGCACCCGTACTATCGACTCCATCGACGACGACTCGCCCAAATCATCAAGAAAAGTGAAGCCAGTAAAACGCAGCCTTGACGACAGCTTACCGGAATCCCCACAGACGTACATTTCGGTCGACTCGTCTAGAAAATCTCTGGGTAATCTCTCTACTACTGCGAAACGGGGATCTCGCAGCCGATTTGACAATAGTGATAGCTCCCAGCCTGAGTCTCCAAATGACATTTTACTCGTGTCTATGAAACAATCACTAGGTAGGAAGCTTTCTGATTCTAAGCGCGTCTCCCGCAGTCTAAACGTCAGTACATCGCCATCTCCAAAAGACATTTCACTTGTCTCTGTGAAGAAATCACTCGGGAAGAAGCTATCCACTCCGAATCGCGGCTCCCGATTGGACGACAGTACCCAGATTGGATCTCCAAATAATGAGGCATCGCCTAATGCTTCAAGAAAATCTCAACAGCTTTCGACTACAAAACGCGGCTCCCGTAGTCTGAACAATAGTGCCTCGCATACTCCAAAGGACGTCACTCCAAGAAAATCTCTAGAAAGAGGCTCTGCTACAAAACGCGGATCTCGCAGTCAACTTGACTTCTTGGAATCTCCCAAAAATACCTCGAAACGTAGTTCCCGTGGCAAAGTCGATGACAGTGCATTAGCTCCTAACTCTTCAAAAAAATCTGCAGGAAATACTTCAAAACGCGGTTATAGTAAAATCGAGTCTCCAAAGAATGTTTCGGCTAACTCAAGAAATTCTCTTGAGAATCCATCTACTTCAAAACGTGGCTCTACTAAACTAAGAATAGTGTTCAGTCCGAAACCTGCGCCCTCAGAGTCTCCAATAGACATTTCGGTTAAGTCTACAAGGAACTCAGTAAGGAAGTCTACCTCTACTTCAAACCGTGCTTCCCGTAGCAAACTTATCGATAGCATCCTCAGTTCTCCTGTGGCTAATGCTTTAGCTAACTCTACAAGAAAATCTACAATCCAGGCACTTTCTACGTCAAAACGTGACTCTCGCAGACTCGTCGACAGCCTGATTAGTTCTCCGAAAGCTCTGGCAGACTCTACAAGAAAGTCTAAGACACCCTCTGGTTCTAAACGCGGTCGCAGTCAACTAATTGAGAGTATCAACAGTTCTCCCAGTCCTTCCAAAACGAATGCTCTGGGTAACTCTACAAGAAAATCTGTCGGGGATACACCTATTTCAAAACGTGGTCGCAGCCAACTAATTGACAGTGTACAGAGTCCTTTAAGCCCTTCAATAACTGTGGCTAACTCTACAAGAAAGTCTGTTGGGAAGACACCCTCGGCTTCAATACGCCAACTGATTGACAGTGCGCTCAGTTCTCCAAGTCCTTCAAAAATGGATTCGATGACTAACTCTACAAGAAAGTCTATTGGAAAGACACCCTCTGCTCCGACACGTGGTCACAGCCAACTAGTTGAAAGCGTCCATAGTTCCCCGAGTCCTTCGAAAACTGATATTTTGGATAACTCTACAAGAAAGTCTGTAGCGAAAACACCTGCGCCACGTGCTAAACGCAGTAAACTGATAGCACTATCTAACCTTGCTCTCTTAGCCAACTCTCAAATTGCTGATGCTTTGGCAGGTTCTACAAGAAAGTCTGAAGCAAAAACACCGGCTTCAAAACGTGGTTCACGCAGCAAACTGATAGATAGTATCTTAGCCGACTCTCAAATTGCTGATGCGTTGGCTGACCCTACAAGAAAGTCTGTAGGGAAAACTCCCTCTCAATCAAAACGCGGGGGCAGCCAACTTACCGACAGTGTCCTCAATTTTCCAAGCCCTTCAAAACGCGGCCGCAGCCAACTAATTGACAGTGTCCTTAGTTCTTCAAGCCCTTCAAAAATTGATGCTTTGGCTAACTCTACGAGAAAGTCTATTGGGAAGACACCCTCTCCTTCAAAAAGTGGTCGCAGCCAAGTAGTTGTAAGCGTCCATAATTACCCGAGTCCTTCGAAAACTGATGCTTTGGCTGACTCTACAAGAAAGTCTGTAGCGAAAACACCCTCGCCTGTTTCAAAACGTGGCTCACGCAGCAAACTGATTGATAGTGTCTTAGTCAACTCTCAAATTGCTGATGCTTTGGCAGACTCTACAAGAAAGTCTGTCGCGAAAACACCCGCTTCAAAACGTGGTTCACGTAGCAAACTGATAGATAGTGTCTTATCCAACTCCCAAATTGCTGATGCTTTGACGGACTCCAAAAGAGAGTCTGTCGGGAAGACACCCTCTGCTTCGAAACGCGGTCGCAGCCAACTTACCGACAGTGTATTCAATTCTCCAAGCCCTTCAAAACGCATCCGCAGCGAATTAATTGACGGTGTCCTTAGTCCTTCAAGTCCTTCAAAAACGGATGCTTTGGCTAACTCTACAAGAAAGTCTGTGGTGAAAACACCTGCTTCAAAACGTGGCTCACGCAGCAAACTGATAGATAGCGTCTTATCCAACTCGCAAATTGCTGATGCCCTGGCGGACTCTACAAGAAAGTCTGTAGGGAAGACTCCCTCTACATCAAAACGGGGTCGTAGCCAACTTATCGATAGTGCCCTCAGTTCTCCAAGCCCTTCAAAGACTGATGCTTCGGCTAAATCCACGAGACAATCTTTTGGAAAGACACCCTCTGCTTCAAAACGTGGCCGCAGTCAACTAATTGAGAGTGTTCTTAGTGCTTCAAGCCCTTCAAAAACGAATACTTTGGCGGACTCTACAAGAAAGTCTGTAGGGAAGACACCCTCTGCTTCAAAACTCTCTCGCAGCCAACTCGAGGCGAGTGTCTCGGATGAATCTGCGAAAGACTTACATACATCGAGAAAATCCAGAACGAAAACACTCTCAACTTCAAGTCGTAGAACAAGAAGCTTGCCATTAGAGTCGCCTAAAGATACTTCACGAGATTCATCCAGAAAATCTCGGGTTAGTGCTATCTCTACGTCCAGACGTAGTACTCGCGACCCTACCACCAGCTTCACAGAGTCTCCTCGAAACACTTCACCTGCGAAATCACCGAAATCACCAACAAAGAGCCCCAAATCGCCGAATGCTTCGTCTAAATCGAGGACTTCGAGAAAAACGCTCACGTTGTGTATAAATAGAGTTGATGACGACGTATCTAGACAGGGTGAGGTGACGCCAGAAGACCGAGGAAGTCCTGAAAATGTCGGCACGCCCGTTTTGAGTATTCGAAGCTTATTAGACGCTAGCGTATCAGTCTCGCCTAGCGAGCCTCCACACAAGCGAGGCAGACTCTCAGACAAGAGGAAAACGTTCGCTAACGCCCGTGATGCGGTCAAAAATGCCCGAGGTTCTCTCCGCTCCAAGTCTTTGATATTAAGTCGTGATATTGGAGACGTAACGCCTACAGGCATCGCCGAACCAACTCCAGAGGCGGTTAAGACCAAGCATTCGTCAGCGAAGAAGTCTCGCTCACGTCGCTCGATCATTGACACACTCGACGACTCCGGTTTGGTCAAGCACTTGTTCAACAGTCCCGTCAAACGCAAGCTGTCGCAGAGTATGAGCGAGTACTCGCGGCGGCTGGAAGAGCCAGAGATAGAGACGAGTACTAACGTGAGCGGCGTGAAGCGATTATTCACGAAGAAGTCTCCTAAGAATGAACTGAAGGATTTACACGGTGTTCGCCGCTTGCTACGTACGCCTCGCGCTAGACGTTCAATCAAAAATGATTTGACCGATGTTCGCGGAGTGAAGGTAATGTTCGCGGCGGCTCCGCGCGACAGTTTCGGCGACGTGCGGGGCGTCAAGCGCGCGTTCCAAGCCTCGCCCAGCGACGACCTGCGCCGCGTATCCGGCGTTAAGGACCTGTTCCAGAGCAAGAAGCCGAGGGACGACCTGACGGACGTCCGCGGCGTGCGGGAGCTGTTCAAACGTGGAAAACGAGACGAGCTCAACGCGTCTGGAGTGAAACAGGGCTTGCAGGTGAGGAGCCCGAGGAACGACCTCCGCGACGTGCGCGGCGTGAAGAAGCTGTTCCGCCAGTCGAAGGCGGCGACGTCTCCCAACGTGAGCGGGGTGGCGCGGCTGCTGGACGAGCCGGCGCCGGCGGAGGTCATGTTCGACGAGCTGGTCGGCCGGCCGCCGGTGCGAGCCACCTACTCCAAAACCTTCGTCGCGCGCTCCGCGAAAAAACTCGCCCGACGCCGCCGATCCGCGTCCCTCAGCGTTCCCGTCGACGTGCTAGTGAACAACGTCGAGGACTGGCTCGACAAGGAGCTCCAGAAACGCGTGAGCAACAAGTCAGTATCTCGCGCGCTGCAGATGCTGGCCACGGACACGGTGGCGGGCGCGGCGCCGCTCGTCGCGTCGCGGCGGTCGGCGGCGGACAACTACGCCGAGCATACGCTGCCCATCAAAAAACGCTCGATAGAGAACGCGCCCGAGCCGCGTTCGGCGAAGAAACGTAGTTTACCACTGAAGAAGCGAGCTTTGGTACATTCCACGCCAGTGAAGGGGCGAGCCTTGCGCGCAGCCGATGTTACATTGGCACGCATGTCGCCTATTGCGTGCGAGCCCGCTATATCTATCGAGGAGACGGTCCAAGGGTAAATACCACTATTTTAATTTGTTTTTGATATTAATTTTTTTTTTTCGAGTTCATTTAGCTTTTTTCATTAACGTGCGAGCATATTTGTTTTATACATTACTCTTTTAATGTTGCCGATAGCATTTGATCATTAAAGATATTAAACATTAAGTAAAATGAAGTAAACCCGAAGTAAGCTAGGCATTTACGAGTTACATAACGATACTCATCCTTTTACGCAAATTTTTCCTTTACTATATATTCGAACTTCTGATGGCTGGCTTCATTAACAGAGCCACATAACAATGTAACACCTTTTTTCAGGTCACCAACAATCTCTCGCTATTCGCCGAAGAAACCGAAACAAAACGAAGTGCCTGAGGCTGAAAAAGTAGTCGAAATTAATGAAAGCGTAAAACCCTCGCCCAAGAAGTCCCGCACGAGGCGAACGCAGGAGGTTGCTAACATCCAGCGATCCGTGCGGGCCCGCGGGGGTAAAAAAGCGGCCAGCCCTAAAAAGGTGACTCCCAAGAAAACTCCAGCGGCTAAAAAAGCTGTTGCAGCTAAAGTTCCTACACCAAAGAAATCACCATCGCCTAAAAAAGCAACTAACGTCCCCACTCCTACCGAAGTTGTACCTAAAGAGCCAACGCCTAAAGCGTCGAGGTCCAAAAAGGTACCCACACCTACAGAGGTTACAACAAAGTCACCGGCTCCTAAAAAAGCAACCAGGTCCAAAAAAGTTCCTACGCCTACGAAAGTTACACCTAAAAAGTCGCCGACACCCAAAAAAGCAACGAGGCCCAAGAAGGTTCCGACACCTAAAAAGGCCGCTACACCTAAAGCAACTAGAACGAAAAATGTTCCCACGCCTACAGAAGTTACTCCCAAAAACTCACCTCCGCCTAAGAAGGCAACGAGGGGCAAGAAGTTTCCCACGCCTGAAAAAGCCGCTGCACCTAAAGCGACAAGAACCAAAAATGTACCCACACCTACAGAAGTTACCCCCAAAAACTCACCTCCGCCTAAGAAGGCAACGAGGGGAAAGAAGGTTCCCACGCCTGAAAAAGCCGCTGCAGCTAAAGCGACAAGAACCAAAAATGTACCCACACCTACAGAGGTTACACCCAAAAAATCACCCACGCCTAAAAAGGCAACGAGGGGCAAGAAGGTTCCTACACCTAAAAAGGCCGCTACACCTAAAGCAACAAGAGCCAAAAAGATTCCCACGCCTACAGAAGTTTCCCCCAAAAAATCACCCACTCCTAAGAAAACAACGAGAGGCAAGAAGATACTAACGCCTGCAAAGACTGCTACGCCTAAAAAAGCGACTGTAGTCGTGAAGAAACCTCGCGCGGTTGTCGCGATTGCCAGCCCAAAACCTACTAGAGGCAAGAGGACTTTGAAGAGCCCAGCCAAATCACCTGCGGCTAAACAATCCAGAACAAAGCACAGAGAACCCAAGGACAAGGCACAGAGTCCTGTTGCTCCCGTGGAGAAACGCAGTCGGAAGCAAGCACCGAAAGCAGTTACACCGAAGAAACAAGCCAAGAAGGCCGTCCGCGTGAGTCTAGTAATCCCTAAACCTTCGCCAATACTCAAGCCGCAGCCCGCCGCGAGAGCCAAGAGATCTAGAAACGAGCCTAAAGAATCTCCTAAGAAATCCCCGGGAAAGAAAAATCCCGCCGCCGGTGATGCGCCTGCGGCCAAACCTACTCGAGGCCGGAAGACCGCCGCTACACCTCAAAAGGGCCGAGCAAAAGCTTCGCCCAAGAAAACTGCAACACCTGTATCAGAGAAGAAAGTAACCGAAGCTCCGAAGAGGGGACGGAGAGCGCCCGCAATAGAAAAGGCCCCAACGCCGAAACGGAAGCCCGTGGCCTCGGCGACACCGGAGCCGAGAAGGAAGAAGACCGCTGAAGTCGAGCCTAAGAGGCGCAAGGCGGCGTCCCCGCCAAAGAGAGGTGTTAAATTTGTAACACCAGAAACGAAAAAGGGTGCCAAAGCCGTCCCAACGCCAGAGTCCAAGGGCAAAGGTCGTAAAGCCGCGAGTAAGGTGGAGGAGGAACCAGCGAGTAAGCGAGGCCGCCGGGCCGCGCCGGCGCAGGGCAAGAGTCCGGCCGCGCGGGGCCGCGCTACCAAGCAGGCCGAGGTCGCACCGAAAGAAGCTGCTCTGCCTAAAGGGAAGAAGGTGAGTTTAGTTTAAAGTTTAATGCCTGTCTAATTACTAGATGCTCGCCCCGGCTTCACTGGGTCTGCACTGTACAGTAAACAGTGTGAGGTGTCAGATATTGATGCTGGACACTGTGCTAATGAAGAAAATGAAACTAAATTACTACCTCTACTGCCTATCCTACTGTGTTCTGCTGTTCTGTCTCACTGGCACACACTTAATCTGGAGATTTTATATCCCCAAAATGTTCAGTTGTCTGTAAAAGACATTTTTTTTCAAACATTTTTTTTCATACATTTGTCCTGATAATCATCTCGCGAAATTGTTGACTGTCGAAAGATTGTGTGCTTATAATTTTCGTGGACTCGCTGGCGGAAGGTTCTTGCTAGATAATTGTAATCTAGGTAGGTTCGTTGCTGACCTTGTGGGAAGAAAGCTAAGAACAACGAGTCCCAATTATTCGACGGCTTACAATTTTGGAAATAGATTATGGTCTAACGCTATTTGCAATTTTGCGGTGACATACACAACACAAAAAGAACTACCTTAAGCCGTTTTGAATTAATGCAAGAAACATACATTATTGGCAATATAGATTTGATATGTTTCATTACATAAATCGTTCCATTCTCCTAGAAAAAGTAGTATTTAGTAACGTAATTGTAGTTATTCTACATTCCATATTCTACATGGTTGTTCCAGGCGGCGGCGGCGGCGGCGGCGGCGGCGGCGGCGGCGGCCCCGGCGGCGCGCGGCCGCAAGAGGAAGAACGACGCGCCAGTAGGTGTGTATGCGCTTCCACCATCGCTTCCCATATCTCTCTATGTAAATACTTTTTCTCAAACATGCAATGTAATTTCGTCATTACGTGTGTTATAATTATAACGGGCTTCAAAGTATCACGTAAAGGAATTTCATACAAAATTGAAGGCCTAGGCCAGGAAGTATTTTTTTTTTAATTTTAATGTCAAATATGGCGTCTGTTAAATTTGTTTTATGAGTGTTGTATTTTTTTATTCCATTGCATATGTTTGAGAAAAACACTATACAAATCTCGGCGAGAAACGTTGGGACGTAGGCCGTGTATCCCTATCCGGCTCGGTACGTTCGGGCGTCTATATCTACTTGGCCTGCAACCCCTCGTTTCCCGGCATCTATAGTAATGTTAGATATTGTACACTAAACTGGTAAAATACAGCCCGATTCTGTTATATTCGGTAAGTCGGTTGTACTTATCCCTGTAAAGAATCCCTACCAATCGGGGTGCTCCACTCGATTGGTCAAAGGATACATTAAATCAGAAGATATTTTGTTTTATGCACTTCATGAAATTTATGGTCGACAAAATTTGCGTTATATGAAGTGGTAGTTGAATCCACGATGAAGATAGTGCTTAGACTAAAATGTGGTAGTCTCAATTTATAATGTTTGGTTTGGTCTCTTCCAGACAAGAAGGAGCCGTCGCCCAAGAAGCCGCGCGCGGGCCGCGCCGCGCCGCGTGAGTGTTGCTTCCGCCCCCCCCCCTAACTATTAGCTGACCTAAGCCTAGCTCATTTCTATTGTACATGTCACCGTGAAATTGCAAATACCATTACATTATAATCTATCTCGTGAGATTTTAAACTGTCGACCTGCTTGCAGGTGGCAGTTGCTGCCTGGTCTGCAACACTCCATAATATCTAAACTAGTGGCTCCAAGTAGCTGTTTTGTGTGTGCAGCGGCCACACCTTGGTAGACCACGTCGACCCGTGGGCTAAACCTAGTGGAGGGTGCTATGAATGCTTCTAGCGGACATAGTCTCAAGTCGGGTGATCCCCCGCACAAACACATGTACAAAACAATCAAAGAATTATTAATCTCAAAATGCTATTACTCTTTAAATGAATATATAAATAAAAATTATGAAAATTAAATTTTTAATCAATTATAATAATTATTAGTATCAGTTATATCAAATCATTAGTTTTATTTTATTTTATTTGCAATATATGTTATTGTATTGAAATTGTTGCTATTGTAATATTTTATAATATACTTATATTTAGAAATAGCCTAATTTTAGAATGTAAGAAAATTGCAGTGCGCTTGCAGGGTATCATGTACCGACTAATTATTACATTTTAACATCCACTGTACTCGTATAATGAACATGATAATTGCAATAAATAAATGAAATGAAATGAAATGACATGTCGATACAATGTGAACCGTAACATATTGCTTCCAACTTAACGTGGACTTCTAAAGGAAAATCCTAAATATTAGAATCTAAGTACATTCGTTCGTTGCCTTGTGTTGTGGGCCTCTCGGCAGAAATAGAAGCCCGGCGTCGTCGGCTCGCTGGAGCCAAACACAATAATTTATGATTCACAATCGTTCGACAGTTTACAAGCGAGATGGATTAGTTAACGGTATTTGCAATTTTGCGATGACATATAAATAAAACAACTTTTTATTTTACTCCTGGCTATCAAGTAACAATTTTTACAGATAAAGTGAAAAAAGTTGTTCTCTGTTAGTCTTTATACCATTCATATAACTGACACGAGATCGTATTTCCTCGGAACTCTTTGAAAACTTCTTTGCACTATACCCCTATAATTGCCACACCGTTCTGCGTGTGAAAAATCCCACTTCTTGGCACGAGAAGACGCAGACCAATTATCTGATGCATTTGTTTTACAGCCTAGGTATAGGTCGATTCACAAGAGCTGGCGCGGAAAATGTATGATAATGTCATTAATTCCATAGACATTCCGCGCCAGCTCTTGTGAATCGACATATACGGAAGATATTTTGTAGAGCCCCGAGTTAATTGCCTCGACCAGTGTCCAGGACTATTCTAAGGCCATTTGAAAGCGCCAATGAAACTTTAAACAACCTTTAGCTCGCTCTTACTTCCTTTCGCTATTTTTAATGTACGCATACCTGTACTGTACCTGGGCACAAAGCGAGCGGGCTGTAGCTGGGCACAATTTTACAATTTTTGTATAAAAAATTCCACAATTTTGTCGAATTGTAGCCTTGTGAAGTTTTGTGGTATAGGAGCCTGCTGATTGATGATTATGTGCTCATGACCACGTTCAATTTGGTCCGACGAGAGTATTAAAGGTGTGTGTTGTGTTGCAGCGGCGGCCGCCTCGTCCCGCGCGCGGCGCCGGTAGCGCGCACGCTGCAGTACAAATTATACAATAAGGTACGTGACCACGTCAGACAATATTCATATTTGTCTGACGTATCGTATCGTGACGTCACAGCACGGTATCTGTTGTGTATTAGTAAGGGTGGTATTCCACTCATCCAATATCTTTGTCCAATCTTTGATCAATTTTTTTTGTCAGAGGCCCATTCCACTTATCCAATATCTTTGTCCAAGTTTTATTTTTTTTCATGCGTTGCGATATTGATTTAACTGTCATCGGAATCTGATCAAATATCGGGGTCCCATCCAAGTTTGATGAAATCATCCAATTTCATTGATCAAAGATATTGGACAAAGATATCGGATGAGTTTAATACGGGTTGGTATTCTACTCATCCAATATCTTTGTCAAATCTTTGATCAAAGTTCTTTGACGTAGGCCCATTCCACTCATCCAATATCTTTATCCAAGTTTTTTATTTTTTATTTAACTGTCATCAGAATCTTTGATCAAATGTATATTGGACAAAGATATTGGATGAGTGGAATACCTCCCTGAGGTTAGATTCCCGTAGACCTGTAGGAGAGTTCGCGTATAGATTTTTTCTTTTCGGAAAAGTTAAGTTGAACTGACTTCAAGAATGTTATAACTACACCATTACAATAGGTTTCTGAAGTAATTTATTTATTTCTATACGAAACATTTACGACGGAAATCGTACCAAGTCACGGATGCCCACCCAAATCTAAAATACTTACAAAAACACCTAACTTTCCCAAAAAAAAAGCCATATGCGAACTACATAAGGACCAGTTCGGGACTAATTTGACAACCACCCCCATCCACACATGTCATTCGTTTCATTCATGCAATTTTAAATCAGCTACTATCAACTTTGGTTACTTTACCTATGCCACCCAAAACTAGATTATACAAAGTTACATGAAAGCACATATGGAACTGCTCTATAGAGGGCTCAAAATATCCCATACCATTTGCACTTTTGCACCCAATTTTAGTTACTGCTCGTATGATGGTGCTCTATAATCTAGACACGCGGCAGCGTGTCCAGACTGTCCAGCCAAGTTCACCCCAGGAACTGGCGGACAGCAGCCGTGTGCTATTTTACACGAACCGTTTGGAGCCACTTTTGACCTCCCAATAACTCCAAATCTATTTGAAATTTATGATATCCCATCAAAAACTTAAAATGTGAAAATGGCAGCCAAGTTCAATATGCGATGCATGGTTCACCGACAAAAAAATTGAGATCTAAATGAGTGCCAAGTCTGGCACTAAATTGTTTACAGTAGGTACTTAAAACTAATTTACTGCGGCTTAATGCATTTTGAGCTTTAACTTGGCAGTTTTCTTAAATATCCAACAGCTTTCATTTTCATGGTATTATGACATACTACATAGAAAACTGCCAAGTTAAAGCACAAAATGAATTAAGCCGCACTAAATTAATTTTAAGTACTGTAAACATTCTAGTGCTAGACTTGGCACCTTTTCAGATAATCTACGGAACTTGGCTTCTTTTGTCGGTGAACAATGACAACCATGCATCGCATATTGAACTTGGCTGCCATTTTCACATTTATGTTTTTGATGGGATTACTACCATTCTAGGCATGAAAAATTAAACAAAAAATCCAATAAAACATAAAATATAATAGATACATTTCTTACAACTTACAAAATACATTCAATACCTAGTAGCAACAAGTATAAAATTAAGATTATACCCTTTCTTTTTCAGGTGAATAGACGCCGATATTTTGGAATGGTTCCGAATTAGCTAAATAATGTTTTATCTTATTTATTTTTAAGAAGTGCAAGCGAAGACACTTGAGTGACCTTTAGTAAATCTTATCTCATAGGAATTACTATTTGTTCAATTAACTGTTTCTTGGATAGTACATTCGTTTTACTTCGTGATCGCATTAGGATTTGCTTTTACATAAGTTTTAGGCAATATGTAGGTTAGTAGGAATTTTAAGAAACGTATATTTTGCGCAGGGTATCTGTCCCTGGGTCTCCATTGATTTAGAGCCGTCCTTCGACATGATTTCATTTCTAAGAATTCCTACTGTACTGAAAGGAACGCACAAAGTTGTAGATTCTAGAACAACTAGCTGTTTATCTCTTTCAAAGTGTATTATAATGATAGAGATGAACGGCAGTGTTCTAGACATAATAAACTAGGATGCTACGGCGGTGCATTTTTACAAGTTTTACGTTTTAATCTTAATAATGAGTACAATTTTATTGTAGTACAGCGCTCTAGATTACGCTGCGGCCTCGATATAGAGCTGGCAGACTTTGTCTGCGTTCTCTTGCAAAGAAAACGGACTCTTTTATGCCAATACCTTTTTAGAATATAAGTCTCAAACAAAAAATCTTTTCAAAAAATGCATGCAATTAACCAAACGAACAAATTAATAAACTAGCGCTAATGATCGATTATCGCGAATAAAAGCTGTCTAATATCAAATATCGTTCGCTTAGTAAGGTTAGCTGTATTTGCTTTATATCTTTTCTGAAATGTCGATAGTTTGCTAACAATTATACAAAATGAATTCAGTCCATATATGCGAAACCGAGGAAGCAATATATGTATAAATAATTAAAAGTGCCCGTTTTCTTGCGAAGAGGTTATATTTAGTTTTAAATGTATAGATTTTAATGACGCGACGCGCGCCCGCTTCGACGCTTGACTTGACACTGTGATTAGATATAATTTGATTTTAAGTTGGAGCTGGCCTATATTATACATAAAAAATAGTTTTAGTAGACAAATAACAGCCTCTTTGTGCAAAAACCGACTGCATGAAAAGTGGTTTCCAAATCTGCCTTTTAAAGGTTCTAGTGAACTAGCCCTGGCGTAATTTCTATCTAAAGGACCATGCGTCAAAATGGTCCTAAAACCAACAAAGCTGAGTTAGGTCTTAAATCTACTATTACCCCGTATTCAATCCGACTAATATATGAATATCTCAGTTCTGCATTGGATCCACTCGGTGCCCATAGAACGAAATGAACTAGATTTAAAGACCCATCGAATGACTCCTTTGTTGGTTTTAGGATCAGACTATACAAAGTTGCCCATGGTACTTTGTCTCATAGGGTATTTGTCGGTATCTGCAGCAAGGGGGCTAAAAACAGCAGGGAGAGCCATCGCACACGCACGCAGTGACTTTTTGCAGCGATACAGTGGCGCGTTATGGAAGTTATAAAGTTTCTTCAACCCACGATACTTAGAGCAACGCTTGGATTATGGAGGTCGGGTCAAATCCCGACATGGCGTTTTGTTTTAAACTTTTTACTCTGGCAGCAACCTTTTTGATGTCTTTAAGTCATTATAAAAGCGTGACAGTTTCGGTCGACAGCGAGTAAAGAGGTAGATCGAGTGCTGTATCATACTACCGAACACAACCAGCTGTTTACCGTTAGGATTATAAATTATAACACTAGCGTGTCTTGTCCAAAGTCGACATTGGCATAATCATCAAGGCTTTGATGGAGCCATATCGCCCAAAAGTTGACTGTTGAGTGCTGTATCGCTACAATATTGCGATTGCGTCGCAACAAAAAGTCACAGTATGCGATGGCTGATCCTAGCTGTTTTAAGCAACCGTATTGAAGCAAGCGCACCTATGTATACAGTATGTAGGTTTGGAACTGAGGTCTAATCTAACCAAATCACATTTTATTTTTACGTACATATTATATTCATTGCTATTTTAATTTAATTATTATAGATTATTGATATTGTGAAGAATTTCATCGAATGTTTTAAAAATGATTATGTACTTTTGAATACAGAATAAATTTAGAGAGTTTGTATGTGTATTTTTATTTGTACAAAATTTAATTCTGGGACTGTAGCCACAGGAGTACTCATTGTTTATCCGATGCATTATTTGATTATCGAAAAATAATATATGGGCATATTTCGTGTTATTCAACCGAGTCCAGCCACATATACTTAAAATGATTTGATTTGAGAATTGTATCAAATTAGCCCGTACAAAAAGCTACTTTCAAGTAAGAAGGGTCAAAATCAAAGGGCAGTTTTTTAAAGTCTGATAATTTAAATATTTTCAGTTATATTTCCTTTTATTAACACTCGGGTTGCATGTAAATACATGTCCATGGCGTCTGTAGATTGCAATAGGTCAATGGTCTTGAGTATTTCGGTCAGAAAAAGACGTACGCCCGTAAATTATACATATGTATTTTTATATCTACACTCACAATCGGTGCTGGGCTCAGCTTTTCGTTTTAATAATTAATCTTGCGCACTTCGCTCTGTCCTCGACATATTCGGGTCTGCTCTTGAATGATCGGAGGCCCCTTTATAAGGCCATAAACGACCGACGGTAGTTGGTTTTGTTAGTAACCCTGCCTTCAAAGCTGACGACCCTGGGTTCGAATCCTGGCCAGGGCAAGTATTTGTGTACTGAGCATGAATATTTCTGAGTTTTGGATGTTTTCTATGACACAATTTTAGCAGTAAATTTGTAGTGAGATCGGAAGCAAACAATATGGATAATCTTGAGAAAGAGTTATGAAGCGCTCACTGAAGCTATGTGAATAAAAGCTAGGTTATTTAGTTACACAAGTAACCAAAAAACAATTTTAACTTTGAACAATTAAAAGTAAAAATCTGCCTGCAGTCTGGCTATATTTTTATTACTAGTATTTCGATTGTGCATTTTATTCATTTTAGATATCATGTTTTATAGTAACATTTGTTGCTTAGAATTTATTATGTACACAATCGATATCGAAATAGAAATAAAGTTTTTTTTTTCTTCAATACAACCGGGTTCGTTTCTTGATCTGAGTACAATTTTTAAATCTATGAATTCATGTTTTCTGGTCACTAAAATCGAAGCCATGGTTCCTAAGAACAGATTTGCATCTCTTATAGTTTTTAACTTCTTACTGACCCATTTGGATCAATCTCCCGGTAGAATCAGTAGTTTTTAATATTATATCTGACCTGTTTAGCCTAGTTGGTAGTGACTCTGCCTCCAAAGCTAGAGGTCCCGGGTTCGAATCCCGGCCAGGGCATTTATTTGTGCATTTTTCACGGATATTTGTTCTTGGGTCTTGGATGTTTTCTATGTATTTAAGTATGTATTTATCTATATAAGTATGTATATCGTCGTCTAGTACCCATAGTACAAGCTTTGCTTAGTTTGGGACTAGGTCGATTTGTGTAAGATTGTCCCCCAATATTATTATTGTTATATATTATTATATCGGGTATAACAATAACCAAACTATAAGAAAAAAAAATTGCTGTTAACGGCCGTTTTTCGTGAAAATTTGCAACTGTTCGCGCGGTCGTTAAGACACGCGTGGTTGCGGAGGGGGCGGGGCTCGCGGGCGCGGGCAGCCTCGCTGCCACCGCGTCCCGACCGCCTGTGACTGAGTCGGAGTATAAGTAGCCGCCGCCGCAGGCCACGCCCTCGTGTGTCGCCGCTTCAGTCGCGCGGCTTGATCTTGAGCGGCGTGGAGATGCGGAAGACGGCGGGCAGCAGCGCGCGCAGCGCGGCGAAGACGGGCGGCGCGAGCGCGGGCGGCGCGCACAGCGTGAGCGTGCGCAGCTGCGCGCCGCCGCCGCCCGCCGCCTCCAGCATGAACCCCTTCACGCACTTCAGCACCAGCTCCGCGCGCCGCACCGTCCACGCCGCCGTCATCTCCTGCGCAAACATTTCTTTTCTCAAAAATGCCCGTAAAAGGGGACGTCACTCGCTACATATTCAAAGGCGAAGTGTACAGTTTATGGTCGGTAATAAAAAAAAAAACAAGCATTGCAGGTCTCGCTCACGCGAAATGATACATATAAATTGCTTGTCGACATCCAACCTATTAAAAAAAAAACTCAGAGCCATACTAAAGATGGCACACATGAAACAGGTCGTATAAGAGCCACTCGAGTCGTATTTTGTTGGAAATGCGACGTTCTTGTACGTGTCTGATATAATTTGCGGCTTGCGGTGGAAAAATACACATCCGACTCTGTTTAAAAAAATAACGGCAGGAGAGCATAAATATTATGACGTTTTAAGGTTATACTTATCAAAACTGAATTCCAATTTAGTCTAATTTCCCCCATTTTTGAAGCACTATATTCGCCTCAGCTGGAATGTCAATTGCAAGCTTCGTATTAATTAAACGGATTCCCAAGATCGTCCGTTTAAAACTAATACTCAGCCTGCAATTCCCTCCAGGCCTCGACAATAATGTACTACTATAATATTTTCAAAAACGATCGTAAAAGTGGACGTTACACGCTACGTAGGGTAGTAGGTAGGCAGAGTCGCCCATCCGCTTCCATCCAGTTTAATTTTGAAGATAGCACAGGCACAGTGTCTTACTACATACAGTCTGCCGACTCGGCTCTTTTTGGGTCAACGATGGTACGCGGGGAAGCGGGTAGCGTGAAAAGCGAGCGCCCGAGAGGTAACTTAATACGAATCCGAGGTAAAATTAGGAAAAAGTGGCGGCCATATTGAATTTCTTTATTTACGTCCCGATTTCGTTCAAAATCTATATTTGAGCGTCCGAGAAATACCATAAATAAGAGTGTAATGACTGGTAATAGATACCTAACTTCACGCACATTGTGATCCAGACTATAGCGCCACCAAGTGCTTTGTTTTGTAACTATCTTTTAGCTATATATAGCTGGGAGCGCATATATATATATAAATAAATAAATAAATATAAATATTGGGGGACAATCTTACACAAATCGACCTAGTCCCAAACTAAGCAAAGCTTGTACTATGGGTACTAGACGACGATATACATACTTATATAGATAAATACATACTTAAATACATAGAAAACATCCAAGACCCAACAACAAATATCCATGAAAAATGCACAAATAAATGCCCTGGCCGGGATTCGAACCCCGGACCTCTAGCTTCGGAGGCAGAGTCACTACCAACTAGGCTAAACAGGTCGTCATTCATATAAGTGCCTATATAGGTAGGTTTCGGGTAGATATGAATTTGATACGATTTTCTTACGCGTATTCCAAGTATCCATACATATAATAAAGCTGAAGAGGGTCGAAAGTCTGTACATGGAAGATATTCGAAAAAAAGTTGTCTGGGGATACTTAGAATCGATAACAGAAATCGTTACAACAGTTTTTAGGATTTTTGTCTGATTGTCTGTTTCTCTATTTATCTGTTAATCTGTTTGTCTGTTTACTTGACGGCGCATCACGTGAAAACGGCTGAACGGATTTTGATGCAAACTTTACTGATCTGTCGAGAAAATCCCCGGTCAGGTTTTAGGGAATAAAAATTATGCAGATATGGGTTAAAAGGAGGTAAAAAGAGGGGTTGAATTTTGTATGGGAACTCTTATAATACATGAGTTGCAGGTTTAAAAATTAATAAGCACATACTAGATGACAAAGAAAAAACATTCACATTCTAAATTAAAACTGAAAAAAGAAGTAAACGCTAGCGCTGCGCCGGGACGCTGTATAGAGTGCACGCCAGCCGCCACGGTCTCTTCAAAATTTAAAAGCTATTAGCGTTTAGCCCTTTAAGTACCTACCTGTGACCCTGAACCCAAATTTCGGTTCCGTTTCCTAGATATAAAATCTACATGTGTAACTTTGTAACCCTATTACTTTTGCCGATTACTTAAATTCAGTTACTTATACCACATAAATAGAAAGATAAAGAAAGATGGGCACATGATGCCGTCCTAAATAACCTATACATACATAGTGTGTACCCATAACTACGCTCTGGCGTCAGCCTCGCGTGCCTTGCTGCCCTTCACCACGCCTTCATTATCGCGTATAACACTCTTGGCTTGACTTGGCACACCCATCGGGCCTTCGGCCCTCAGCCTTATATGAAAAGTCCGCTCTGTTGAGCCTTTCATATTTCAGGAGGCCGCTGTGTGTGAATGATCGGCTTTCGGTCTCGCATTTATTGCCGTTCAACTTCGCATTTTCGGCCATCATCATTACGTAATGAACCCGCTTTGTTCGGTCTCGCGTGCCTTGCCGCGCAGCTTTGGGCCTTCGGCCCTCAGCCTTGCATTAGGAGCCTGCTCTGTTGGAATGATAGGCCCGCATGTCTTGCCGGTCTGCTTAGGGCCTTTGACCATAATACTTATATGAAGAACTCGCTCTGTTGGAACTACGTTTACGGCAGAACTGCGTACCGAGACTTCTATCGTTTTAATTGTTATTTTTATGACGGTATTCATTCGTCTAGAATCGGTATATTTGATTTTCCGAAATAAGCACTCAATCATTCGTTTTGACAATAGGATTTCTAGAGAATACACCCCTAAGGTCCTGGTGTACTTTTCGACGCCGTCCAACCATCTCAGCTTGAGTAAAATTGTATTGGAAAACAAATAATTCTAAGGTGAGAACGAGTTCTACGCGGGCGAAGTCGCGGGCAAAAGCTAGTTTCATATAAAAATGTTAATTGAATTCGCGTGGTAGTAAATCTCAACTCGAAATTTAACTTAACACAAGAAGCACTTGAATAACGTTAAAAATACAAAAGCACCGTCATAATTAGAAACAAATCACATGACACAAACTTCAGTGTTGTCAGTAGCACATTAAATCACATGACACAAACTTCAGTGTTGTCAGTAGCACATTAAATCACATGACACAAACTTCAGTGTTGTCAGTAGCACATTAAATATTTTTGCTAAAATTGTGACATTTAATTTTTGGTATGCCACTAAAAGTTGTTATCAACTAAAATTAAAATAAATGTACACTTTTGTATAGATGGAAAGTAAATGTACAATGTACATTTAGCACAAAAAAGTATCACTTAAAAGAACCATTAATTCTTACATCGATTCTACTAAAAAAATAAGTTTTTATACTAGTAACATTGCTTTTAACAAGCGGCAAAACCGCCACCCAGGCTGTAATTAGAAAGCGGCGTTGTAATTTTGCAAGTTTTAATAACTAGATGGTGCTCTTATCAATCAAGAGCTTTGTTCTAAGTTGACCAACCATGCTTAATACGAATCCGACGTAAAATTTGGAAAAAGTGGCGACCATATTGATTTTATTTATTTACATTCTGATTTTGTTCAAAAACGATATCTGAGCGTCCAAGAGGTCTCTTGATACGAATACGAGGTAAAAGTGGGAAAGAAATGTTTCTATAACATTAAAGAATATTTTGACAATATTTTTTTCTTTAATTAGAAACAAACAGTCTCTAATAGTGATAAATTGTTACAATATAGGTGTACGGGTGGTACTTTAAAAGAAAGGCAGATAATGATATCAAAAACTCTTTCTTTATTTCTGGTTTTCAAGTACTAAAAACAAATTGATTTACAATCGTCTTAGGTAATCTACGGGAACATTTCGTTCGCGCGTTCTAGAAAATGACGTCATCTGAGCTGCGACATCTCGTAGGCACTTTGAACAACCTACCTACTTTAACATACCGCCCACCAAGGACTAACTGTCCTTAACCCAAACCGCCCACCGTGACAGAATTAACCTTCGACAGTATAGAAGAAGTCAACTAAAACAAAATTGAATACTGCAATGTTAGTCCTCAGTAGGACGAACTTCAATTACAATCTAATAACATTTATCATCATTCGATAATACAACATGTTCATTTTTTTTTAATACAATACTGTAACTGTTACCAACAATAACACAAATATTGCACCAACAAAACTTAATGTTCCTATACAAATAACTATTCACATACAGGCAAAATACATAATTTTGAGGTTGGTCTCTTAATTATAGAGTTTTTACATTTCAAAGAAACAACCCTAGTCAAACCATCCTTTCCCGGATATTTCTGCACGATTCTGCCAAAAAGCCATTTCGAAGGAGGTAAGTCGTCCTCCTTTACTAGAACAACATCTCCTATTTGGGGTTCCGGAGTCCGAAATGCCCATTTGTATCGTTGCAAACAATGCGTCAAATATTCAGCTGACCATGGACGCCAAAATCCTTGTAGCATTCTTTGAGTTAACTGCCACCGCTTCAATGTACTAATTGTAGATGTCTCATAATTTACTTCAGGAACCATAACTAGAGGTTCACCGACTAAAAAATGACCTGGCGTAATAGGATAGGGTTCCTCAGCATCATTCGCGACAGTCGATATGGGGCGCGAATTCAGACATGCCTCGATTTGGCATAGAAGTGTGGACATTTCTTCAAAAGTTAATGTAGTATCACCGATTACCCTTTTAATGTGATACTTTGTAGATTTAATTCCGGCTTCCCACAAACCACCAAAATTGGGAGCGCGCGGTGGAATAAACGTCCAGGTAGTACTATTTGTTGCTAAAGCCTCACGTATTTCTGGCAGTATAGTCGATCTCTCTTCGTTAAATAAATCTTTAAGCTCTTTAGAAGCTCCAATAAAATTGGAACCATTATCGCTGTATAGCTCAGAACAGTGACCGCGTCGAGCTTCAAACCTTTTAAATGCTTCCAAAAAACCTCGAGAGGACAAATCGCTAACAACTTCAATATGAACTGCTTTAGTAACCATGCATACAAATAAACATATATATCCTTTGTATGCGTGATGTCCTCTTCCTTTCGATGTTCTCAAATTTATTGGACCAGCGTAATCTGCCCCGCTGTGACGGAAAACTCTGGCTGGTGTGACTCGAACCGAAGGTAAGGATCCCATCAACTGAGTCCTTAATTTAGCCTTGTGTCTGATGCACTTTACACATTTTGAAACAAAATGTTTTGCCATGTCTTTCACTCTTGTAATGTAGTAAGCTGATCTTATATAATTCACCATTAACCGAATGTCACCATGAAGAGTCTTCTCATGTGCATCAGCAACTATTAATTTAGCTAAATGAGAACTGTTCGGTAATATAATAGGATGTTTAATATTTTCAGTTTCCCGTGATTCCGATATTCTTCCGCCGACTCTCAATACTCCCTTATCATCGAGGAAAGGAGTAAGATTGAGTATCTTTGATGATCTTGTTTGAACATAACCCTTGTCTTTAATTTGCGAAATTTCGTTCGTGAATTCACAATGTTGTACTAACTTTATACAAGCAGTGAGTGATTCATCTAACTCCCGTGCACTTAAGAATAAAGATCCTTGTATCAGAAAGCGTGGGTCTGATTTTGTTATAAATCGCCGACATACAGCAACTACTCTAACTAACCTTTTAAGAGATGAATATTTATCTAATATTGTCAAATCCGGGGTTTGTATATGCCAAGTTACAACCTTTTCATCAGTAGCGTTATTATTTTTCAATCTGTTATAAACAATTTCTTTCTGACTTAAAAACTCTGGCCCAAATTTCCACAATTTATGATCTGCAATTTCAACTGCTTGTATTCCACGCGAAGCGCAGTCAGCTGGGTTGTCCTTTGTGGACACATAAAACCAATGAGATGCATCCAACGTCGTCAAAATCTCCGAAACTCTATTGGCTACGAAAGTTTTCCATGTGCTTGGATGTTTGTTTAACCACGCTAAAACCACAGTGGAATCCGTCCAAGCCTTGATGTTACTTCTTTGAATATCCATAACTGTAGCAATTTCCAACAGTAATTTAGCCAATAAAACTGCACCACATAACTCCAAACGTGGTATACTCACTTGTTTTATAGGGGCTACTCTAGTTTTAGCTCCAATAAGACACACTTGTACATCTCCTGATGCACTAACTACTCGAAGATACACAACTGCTGCATAAGCAACCTTTGACGCGTCAGAAAAGCCATGTAATTCGACTGACACGTCGTTCGATTTTGTACCCACCCATCTAGGTAATTCGAAGTTATTTAATTGAGTTAAGTGTGATCTATACTTATACCATTCCTTTAAGATATTCTCCGGGGGCTCTTCATCCCACTCAATGCCAGTAATCCAGAGACGTTGAATAAATACCTTTGCCTTGATAACGCAAGGAGCTATCCAACCTAACGGGTCAAATAGCCGAGAAATATCAGAAATTATTTTTCGTTTCGTTACTGGAGTGGTTAAATCTGGTAGTTTCACAGAATAATGAAATTCATCCCGCTGGCGATTCCAGGTGAGTCCTAAAATCTTAACGATATTATCTTCTTTTATATTTAAATCTTTAGTTTCTTTTACATCTTTATCTTTATCACCTTTATGTATTTTATTTAACACTTCAGTATCATTGCTAGACCATTTTTGCATAACAAAACCTCCTTTGTTCAGAATATTATTCATTTCATTATAAAGTTGCCAAACTTCTTCAGTTGTTTGTCCTCCAGACATTAAATCATCCATATAGAATTCCTTAGCAATCTTGCTGGCTGCTAATGGATACTCATCTTTGTGATCCAAAGCAACTTGGTTCAACGCCTTCACAGCTAAATACGGAGCTGCAGCGGTGCCGAATGTCACGATAAGTAACTTGTAATCTCTAATTTTCTCTTTAGAGTCTTCTCTCCATACAATTCTCTGGAAGTCAGTGTCTTCCTCGTTGACTTTAACCATTCTGTACATCTTCACAATATCACCGATTAAACACACTGGATATTTTCTCCAGTTCATTATGAGATGACGTAACTCTGGCTGCAGTCTTGGACCAACCATTAGCGTATCATTTAACGAAATACCTTCTGTATTCTTACAGGACGCATCAAAAACAACCCTGACCTTTGTAGTGGTTCTATCTTCTCGGATGATGGCGTGGTGAGGTAAGTAAACGGATTGTTCCTTTTTCTCATCAGGTTCCGGTACCAACATCATGTGATCTAACTGTAAGTACTCATTTATAACTTCCGTATATCTTTCCTTTAGTACTGTATTTTTAGCAAACTTTCTTTCTAGGTTTGCAAATCTCTTCACAGCAATTTCACGTGATTCTCCTTTTTTACAGGTTGACTCCTCATCACGGAAAGGTAGCTTCACGACGTATCTCCCATCGGTGTCTCGAGTTGTTGTAGCTGCGAAAATATCTTCACACCTTTGTTCTTCTTCTGTTAACATTTTTGATTTCAATACAGGTTCTGATTCTAGCTCCCAAAAGCGTTTTATTATTTCATCTTCCTTTTCAATATGTGTATGCAACACAGTGATCTTATTTTGACTTATCTCCGAGCTTACCGGTCCAGACAAGATTCACCCAAAGGTAGTGTATTGTGCCAACGGAGAACCCATGGCACCTCGTAACAGACCGTCTTTCAAGATCTGACAATACACTTCTGCTCCAAGTAAAACATCAATCTTGTTGGGCATGTCATAGTGTGGATCAGCAAGACATAACTGTTGTAGTTCGACCCATGTTCCCAAATCTACTTTCTTGTCTGGAAGAAAGGTTGTGATATTGCGTAATACGTACGCTTTAAGTTCTAACGCAAAATATGGTTCCATTCTAGACCTTAATTTCAAAATAACCATATATTTTGAAACCGTCGTTTTATCACCTCCCAAAGAAGATATCACATTGTTTATGGGAATTTTCTTTAAACCTAATCTTTGCACTGTATCTTCCGTCACGAAGGAAGCCTGAGAACCCTGATCCAATAATGCGCGAATGACCTGATATCCTGATTTTGTTTCAGCCTCCACTAGAGCTGTGGCCAATAACACCTGAGTATTTTCATGCCTGTTGCAAGCCATATGTGATGTTATTGGTGAACTATTCGACGCTTTGCTTGCTCCGCAAACTTCACCTGAACTCTTTTCTACTGTTTGACCTAGCTCTCCCGAAGTAACAGTAGAATTAGGAATAACCTTTGTAGGATGAAGCAGGGAGTGATGTCGCTTCTTGCAAAGTCTACAAGAAGTGTCTTTTTGACAGAATCGTACACCGTGATTACTGCCTAAACAGTATAACTGTTATTCGTGACAAACTCGTGTCGCCTTTCTACATTTAAGTTTGTGAACTTTTTACAAAAACATAGCTTATGCTCCTCGTTGCACAATTCACAACAAGGTTTTGATGCATTGGTCGCATGTAAAACCTTCTGCTGGCCGGTTTTGCATGAGACGTTGATGGTTTATTGACGTATCTAGGCTCAACAAACTCCAAAGCCCGATACCTACTAGTCAAAAACTGCTTAAATTGTTCGAAAGTGGGCAAAGCATCTGAAGCAGTACTCGTGGTAACATTGAGTTCCCATTGTTTTCGGGTCTCGGTATCTAATTTCAGCGAAAGTAAATGTATTACAATTATATCCCAAGTGGAAACGTCTATTCCAAGATTTGACAATGCATTCAAGCAATCTGAAGAAGTGTCAATTAGCTCCTTCAGAGAACTTGACGATTCAGATGTTGCATTCTTCTGGCTAAGCAAACGTTTCAGAATACAGTGCGAGAGATATTTTTTATTACTATAGCGCTCCTTCAACACTGTCCAACATTTATCATAGTTAGCTTCGGTCACAGGTATGTATCGAATGAGTTGCTCAGCTTCTCCAGTCAAGTAGCCTTTAAGATACTGTAATTTTTGAACCTTATCTAGAGACTCGTTTTTGTGAATCATGGACACAAACAGATCATTGAATGTAGTCCACTCTGTATACTTGCCTGAAAAGAATGGAATGCTTATCTTTGGCAATTGAACATATGTTGGTTTGGCATTAACCTCTTTCGATGGCATACTGTTAATTGCCTGACTGGCGGCCGAAGTTTGTAGCAAGGGCTCTAATTTTTCCATCAATTCACATGTATATATTGTATACTCCTCTTCAGTTTTGTCATAAACCTCATTCATCATATATGATGCGACCTTCAAAAGTTGCGGATTAGTTTGTTGCATAAGTTCTCTATGACCTAACCTAAATTCAGCCCATAATTGTTCTAAGTTCTTAAGTCTTGTTTCCATGTAAACTTTATTCGTTAAACGTTCATGGGGCGACTTTTTAAAGTTCTTTCTAGCCTTAGAAATGCGCTGTGATAAGTCATCTTGAAAACTAAGTAAAGGTTCTAATATATCCATTTTGTTATTTATTTAGACTGACTTGTTACTAGTTATCAAAATCAAAGGCAATCATTTCGATTTAGAACTAAAAATTGTCTAAAAAATTACAAATTTTTCAGACATAGAAAATTCGCAAAGAAGATTTTGTTAAAAATTACAAGTGTTTTTTAACGTTATTACATCTGAGGAAAATCCGGCATGGATTCCCCGTACCTCCGTTTTCTCACTTAAATTTCTAAGTCCTAAACTACTTAGTGCAAAATTTTCTAAGTCAATACTACATCTAATATTTTCTAAGTTTCGAACTACATTATCCTAAGGTCCAAATTCTTCAATCAGTTTTAAATTCTGCTAAGTTAAAATGTTCTTTATAATAGAGTTCAATTCCGCGTAGCAATTTTTAGAAAGTTCGGATTTTGATCTTCTTAGCAGTAGAGTTCAATTTAGCACAAAATAACTTTTAATGTACTCACGATTTGTGCTTGACCTTTTTCACTCACACAAACACAACCACTAGATGGCGTAGACTCCTTCTCTCCGCTGAACTCCTTGGCTGCCGCATTCCCCAGGAACCGCGCGCTGCCTGCGATGACTGCCACCAGATGGCGCTGCCGTCGCCGAATATCACCTTCGCTCCCTTTGGACTCTACTTGCTGTCCCACTCTGGGAGCAATGCGGAGAGTAGCCCACGTTGAACTACTTCACTTCAAAAACTGACATCAAACCATATCCGGTTCGAAGGACCAATTGTACGGGTGGTACTTTAAAACAAATTGATTTACAATCGTCTTAGGTAATCTACGGGAACATTTCGTTCGCGCGTTCTAGAAAATGACGTCATCTGAGCTGCGACATCTCGTAGGCACTTTGAACAACCTACCTACTTTAACAATAGGGTATTAGACTTATAGACCTACAGTTTCCTTAAATATAGTATAAAACCAACAACTTATCCATATAACAACACAACATACATATATCAACTTATACATATAAGAACTAAACTAAACTAGAAATTCTAAGTTGCCAAATCGAAGCCACAAAAATACTCGTACATCCTAACAAAAATAAAACAAAGATGAATAAATTGTAATAACAAACAATCTAATTAATTAAAGCCCATTAATACACTTCAAGGCCAATCTTTTGAAGCTACAAAACTTTTCGTTGAAAATATCTAAATTTTGAAATTTATCATCATACATCCTGCATGCTCTTCTGATGAAACCATTTCTCGCGTATGAAGTACGACTGCGAGGAATATAAAACGGTTCTTCCTTCTACATGCTCGCTCACAACGACGGGTTACTCTAAATGAAAGAGATTTTAATAACTCAGGGGCGTAATATTAATGAATGAAATGGGCTTAAATTGAATGCTTGTCTATTTTTTGTATTTTTGACTGTTATGTGATAGCTACATTTTATTTTATGTTACGTATTATTGTCTGACTCTGCAATGCTTGTTCGGTATAATAGTTAAGCCTTAAATTGATCTACTTACTTCGATGACATGCATTATTGAACAATTTGTTTATTTAGTTTTATGCTAATTGACATTATTTTGACGTGATAACGTCTTTAAAATCGTTTTAGTCGGGTGACATGTTCAGAAACTTGTGTCACACCAAAACCTCACGAGCGCGATCGCAGGTATAAGTGAAGTGCAAGTGAAGTAAGACGTTATCACGTAAACATCTCGATCGTAAACCTACTTTACAAACAACCAATTTTTTTATGTGTTATGTGTACTTTAATTTTAATAATATAATTATTTTGGATTTCAGTGTACTTGACCTAGAAATATTTGTACGCCAAGATAGTGGTGAATTGTGCTGAGCTGTACTGTTAAATTAAATCCCTCATCTACAATGTAATTACCATGATCCAGGCAAATAAAAAACTATGATTATGACTATGAAAAGTGGCGGCCATAAGTATAGATTGTCTTTATTTACGTCCCGAATTCTTTCAAAATCGACATCTAAGCGTCCGAGTGCTAGCCTAAAACGACATTCGAACCCAGGCCTTTGATTTGATTGACCAGTGTCCTTACCACTAGGCCACCCAGTCAGACCACTACGTCATCACAGTGAATCTTTGCCTTGTATTCTCAACAGCTACTTCTACCGACCGCTCTGTATTTTCTTCCAAGGCTTATGTTTTGCTACTATGGCTGGTAAGCTATGCGTTTACCTAGATTCCCCAACTGGGCCACATCAGGTAGTATCGGTTTTGGTAAAAGAAGCGAGTGTTTTTAAACAAATATTGTAATAATAAACCAGAAAATCGCGAAGTTATTCTAAATCCTTCACTGCCTATTCTGTTACATTATGGAATGAGTTGCCGGTATCTATCAGGCAATCACAGTCTGTTGCCTCGCTTAAGGACAGACTAAAAAAGTTGTGGCTTTCGGAATCCTGACCATGGACATATTGAATACTAATGTTTATTTATTATTTGCTATTATCCTGCATTTATGTATAAAACGTATATATGTGTGTATTATATATATATATTTATATATTTAAGTATATATTTACATGAATAGTTATGTTATAGTGTAAACAAGCTTATTAGTTTTACGTGTATTCATGATGTTCGCGCCCCACCGCATGCATCACACGGGCCAGCGAGGGGAGCTCCCCACCGTCCGCCGCGAGCGCGGCTCCATGCTATTCGCCTTGGGTCAGCGGACCGCACACACGCGTCCCATACATATTTTACATACAACAAGTTGTAGAACTTTCATTAAAACTGTTATATATTTTACATCGTTTGTGATCATTTAAATATAACCTTATGTACGCCCGTACATAATTTGGCGCCCCCGGGTGGGCATGACTCATCTCCGCAAGCCGAACAAAGAAGCAAATTCTTGATACGCCACGTCCCGTTTCCGTGCCGCCTACACTTCGGTCTCCGGTCAAGAAACTTCATTTCCAACTGCGCCGGAGCGCATCCATCGCAGCCGCCAGTTACGTGAACAAGATTTGACGGGAGTTATAGAAGAACGAACGACGAATTTTGCTGCTCGCGTCAAGGTGCAAAGTTCATCGCCGGCCGGACAAGGGAGCCCGGCGCCGCACGCTTCGGACATCAGCATAACAAGGAGAGTGCCGTGAGCTAACCCATCATTTCCTTCTTTTATCCTCCTCTATTTGAGAATATAAAGGCGATAGCACTTCATTTTACCGCGTGTGAACTCAAATTTCCTTTTCATCTTATCGGACCATCGTATTAAGGAACTACCTTATCTTCTTTTTATTGATTGCATCATATTATCGGCCCAGAATTCTTCTTAGCAAATATTTTGCATATACTTGCTACCTTGCTTCTTAAGCTGTTTGCACTGCCACATGTGCTTAATGGCCGCTCACATTTGAAAGGTAGCTACATCTTAATTTATCAGTGTTCTCTTACAGCATCCTAATATTTAATTACCAAATAATTGTGTTTTTACATACATTTGCACTACATTATCTGTTTATTTTGCGCAAATCGCCCTCCTGCTCAACTCACTTGCGATACCTACTTTTTCCTGCCAATTCTACGCCGTCTTCTAACACATTGTTCTCACCTCTTAGTTACAAAAACGCCATTTTCGCCTCTTGCATTAAATTCCAATTTTTTAAAGTCCCGCATCGCGCTTTACTTTTGCTTACGCTCGCATTGCCAACCCTTTCTTCGTAAATATTTCAGTGACAACTGCCCGGAATCGAACCTGGACCGAGCTTGCCTCGCTGTGCCGTTGCATCGGCGCAGTGCTAACTCCCGGCCGGCCCGTAGCAACTAGCCGAGCGGCCGCATTCCTCAGCGATAAGGAGCGTAAGCCGTTTGCAATTTTAGTATAACTTTAAATTTAATTTGTCATAACGGTAATTTATTCAACTTACTTGTTTACGTCGATTACTTGTTACAGTTGGTCAGTTCATTGATTACATAGGTATTTATTTCATCTCATTAAATTGCGTATTAAACATGTCTAAAGCCAATTCTGAATCTGGGATTCGGCTTCCTATTTTGTCTGTGCCTATTCCATTGTTAACGGGAGACGAATCGTGTTCTGAGCTCAAGGTCAGACGGAGTTCTATTAAAGGACAGATAACGAAGTTTAGTAACTATTTAAAGGGATTTGACGGAGTGGACTCGTTAACATCGATACAAATCAATGAATTGACCTTAAAGTTGAATAAATTTCTTGAACTTAGTAGCAAATTTGAGATCATGCAAACTCGCTTAGAGGTCTTGAATGGAGATAACCTCGTGAATGAACTTACCGAAAGGGACACTATAGAAGAAAGTCTCCATCTCGCCATTGCCACAGCTCAGGCTATTCTGGAAACAAGTAAGCCTAAAGAGACCTTTCATGATGCCGACCAGGCTTCATCTTCACATTCTTGTTCTAGTAATCAACGGTGTCACGATGATTTTGGTTTTAAATTGCCATTAATTCAAATTCATAAATTTGATGGCACCTTCTTTAAATGGCTCGAGTTCCGTGATACCTACGAGTCTCTTATTCATAGAAACGCTAGAATACAACCGATACATAAGTTTCATTATCTCTGCTCGTACCTTGAAGGTGAAGCCGCGCGCGTCATTTCAAACTTAGAAGTATCGGCCCATAACTATTCGGAAGCATGGGACCTTCTATGCGAACGTTACAATAATAACCGCCAACTTATCACTAATCATCTTAACTCCCTATTTAGCATTGAACCATTACAGCGCGAATCAGATAAGGCACTGAGGTACCTTAGTGACCACGTGACTAAAAACTTGCGGGCTTTAAAGACGCTGGGCCAGCCCACTGATCAGTGGGACACGATTATTATACATATGGTCACATCAAAGTTAGACCAAGCTACTCGTACAAAATGGGAAGAACATCGTAACCTTTTAGCAGAACTACCCACATTACATGAATTTAAGAAATTCTTACAATCTCGTGCCGATATTTTGGAGGCTTTATTTAGAGCTAAAAGGGACAAGCCTTTAAGCTCTAAGCCTCAAAATAGATTAGAAACGCCTCAAACCAAATCCTTTGTAATTTCAGCGAATGAAAAAACTCAGCGGCCGTGCGTCGTGTGCCAAGGGAAGCATCGTATTTTCGATTGCAAGGTTTTTAACAGCCTGTCAACTGAAGAAAAGTGGGCCCAGGCTGCGAAGCTGAAGCTGTGCTTCAACTGCTTGCGCCCGGACCACGACACGACCCGTTGCCGACTGGGAGGATGTCGCGTATGTAAGAGGCGTCACAATACAGTCTTACATAAACACAACACAAACACACCCACACCTCCTTCCTCCTGTGGCCCATCTGGCGACAATGTTAAAGGTGGTGAGGCTTCCTCCTCTTCGATCGTCATGTCAGCAGTGTCTACTTCTGAAGTCCTGCTGTCCACAGCTTTGATTGATATTGTCAATCCCCATAGCAATAAGGTAGAAACGGTCAGGGCTATTCTAGACAGTGGTAGTCAGTCTTCGATTATGACTGCCGGCTTAAGGGAGCGTCTCCAGCTGACTTCACTTCGTTCCAGTGCCACAAGCATTCTGGGCATAGGTGATACACCCCTTAACATCGTTCCAGAACGCTGCTCTGCCCTTATGAGGTCTAGGCAGAGTACATTCGTTCGCAATCATGAATTTCTTGTGCTTCCTCGTATAACTGAATCGCTTCCTAAGAACTACGTTTGTGTAAACCATCTTAACATACCATCATCTATTAAATTAGCAGACCCCACTTTCAATCAACCATCAGAAATTGACGTCCTCTTAGGCGCTGACGTATTCTGGGACCTCATCGGGTCAGAGCAGCGCCCTCTAGGGAATAAGCTTCCTATTTTACATAACTCCAAGTTTGGCTGGCTAATAGCTGGCCCTGTCTCTGTCAGGGATAAACCCGCAAATGTAATTTCATGTAACTTTGTGACTGGCCAGAATGAACCCGACTTAGAATCACAGCTCACAAAATTTTGGGAATATGAAGACTTTCCCACACATCATAAATCTAAGCCAGTCATAACTGAAAGTGAATCACACTTCGTTGAAAACACAACTCGTCTAGAAAACGGCCAATTTTGTGTTAGATTGCCTCTTATTGATTCCCCAGACTGCTTGGGAGATTCATACTTCCTAGCAAAAAGGCGTTTTCTAGCTTTGGAAAAACGTCTTAGCCACAAACCCGAACTAAAACAAATGTACTCAGACTTCTTACAAGAATATCGTGACCTTGGGCATCTTTCTGATGCTATCGATGACAAACCTCTGACTTCATACTTTTTGCCCCACCATTCAATCGTGAAGGTCAACAGTGAATCCACCAAGGTCAGGGTCGTCTTTGATGCCTCAATGCGTACGAAATCTGGCTTCTCCATCAACGACCTTCAAATGATAGGACCGAATATACAGAATTCACTGTTCAACATCTTATTAAGATTTCGTTGCTATAGGTTCGTCCTGTCTGGTGATATAGAAAAACAATACAGACAGGTCGTTATGAACGAGTTAGATCGCGATCTACAATTAATTCTGTGGCGTGAGAATGAATCACTCCCTATCAGAACACTCAGACTCAATACGTTAACATATGGCTTTGCGTGTGCGAGTTTTGTGGCCGCAAGATGCTTGTGGCAGTGCGGCGAGGAGTCAGCGGATTCGTCTACTAGGACCATAATACAAAATGACTTCTATTGCGATGACCTGCTTACCGGGGCAGATACGGAAATTGACCTACTTAATATTAAACAATCCGTATCCAAGTCACTTTCGCTAGGCTCATTCAACTTAAGAAAATATCGATCCAATTCTCAATTGTTAATTGATTCAGAAGCAGGCAATGTAAAAAATGACAGCTTAGCGCTAAGCCAATCCCTTCATACATTAGGACTGCTTTGGAATCCCACTCAAGACACTCTTCATTTTAATATTGACGACAATAACAACACCACTGACATCGTGACCAAGTGTTCAATTTTATCTTCAACTTTTAAAATTTTTGACCCCTTAGGCCTTTTGACCTTGTGTACAGTTAAACCGAAAATACTTTTACAAAAGCTCTGGTCTCTAAAACTGGGTTGGGATGAGCAAGTGCCTCACCAAATCCAACGCACCTGGTCACTCTTTATTGACAATATAAAATACCTAAAGTTTCTTACTGTGCCCAGGAATATTTTTAATGACGACTTACCTTCAATTATTGAAATTCACTCCTTTTGTGACGCATCCCAGGCCGCGTATGGTGCATGCGTATACATAAAATACACTTCGCTGTCAGGTAAACAATCTGTTAACCTTCTGTGTGCAAAGTCCCGGGTGGCACCTACAAAGGCCACGACGATACCTCGCTTGGAACTCTCATCGGCCCTTCTTGCTAGCCGTCTTGCTTCGACTGTGAATAGCGCATTTCGCAAGCCTATAGCACGCTGCATATACTGGACAGACTCCAGTGTAGCACTAGCCTGGATTAATACTTGCCCTTCTAAATTAAAAACATATGTCGCAAATCGTGTCGCGGCCATTCAAGAGCTTACAGACAGCTCCTCATGGCGTCATGTCCCCACAGCTCAGAATCCCGCTGACCTTGCATCTCGGGGAATTGACCCTCAGCATGCTCAGTCACAGCAGCTGTGGTGGCATGGCCCATCATTTCTGTTAGAGTCTGAGGAAAACTGGCCGGTGTTAAATACAGACAATATTACACGTGACTTGCCTGAATGTAAGTCAATCACGTCCTTAATGACAAATATAGACCGACAAGATACTGTAATTGACTTTCAGAAGTATTCACAACTTAAAAAACTCAAGCGCGTAGTCGCATATATATTACGCTTCATTAACATTAAATGTAAAAAACAATATACAAGGGGCCCTCTGTCTACTATTGAACTTGAAAATGCGTTAACTGTTTTGGTAAAGTTATCACAACAGCAATCTTTTCCTACTGAGTTAGATATATTGAAAGGTAATAAAAAACTTAACCCGAAATCGCACATCACTTCACTAGCACCTTTTGTTGACTCTCAGGGAATCCTGAGAGTGGGGGGCAGGTCAGGTAAATCTAAGTATAACTTTTCTATGAAACATCCTATGCTACTTTCTTCCAGACACATACTTACAAAACTCATCTTCACTCACGAACACATACGCCTCTTGCATGCGGGACCTCAGCTCATGCTGGCATCCGTGCGCGAGCAGTTCTGGCCCATCGGGGGTAGGGACTTGGCACGACGCACGGCCCGACAATGTAATCTCTGCATTCGCTATTATGGCAAGACAATGTCTAACATCATGGGCAATCTACCATCACAACGCGTCACACCCGACTTCCCATTTTCTACTGTAGCTGTGGATTTTGCAGGAGCATTTTTGATTACTGACCGGCGCGGGCGTGGTTGCAGGATAACAAAATGTTACCTTTGTCTTTTTATTTGTCTTAGATATAAGTGTGTTCACCTAGAGGCAGTGAGTGAACTTTCCAAAGACGCCTTCATATTGTCCCTGCGTCGCTTCATTTCACGTAGGGGAAAGCCGAGAGAGATTTTTTGCGACAATGGCACAAACTTTGTCGCAGGTGCAAAAGAGATTAATTCCTTTTTTAAGCATCATTCAGGACCAATATTAGATTTTGCCTCTGATCATGACATTTTATTTAAATTTTCACCGGCTTACGCTCCTAATTTTAACGGCTACGTAGAGGCGGGCATTAAATCGGCAAAATTTCACATTAAGCGCATATTGGGGAACACACATCTCACATTTGAGGAGTTATCGTCTTTGTTTGCTCAAATTGAGGCTATCCTCAATAGCCGCCCTCTCTGTCCCCTCTCCTCCTCTCCTAAAGATTACGGAGCGCTCACACCGGGCCATTATCTCCTTGGCAGGCCCCTGATGTCGCTCCCCGCGCCGGACCTGACAGACGTCAACACCAACAAGCTGGACCGCTTCCGTCTACTCGAACAAATGAGGCAGCATTTTTGGAAGCGCTGGCAATCCGAGTACGTCATGGAGCTGCAGCAACGTTCTAAATGGAAAACGCGTTCCAGGGACCTTCAACAGGGAGATCTCGTCCTCATAAAAGAAGAAAATCAACCTCCAATGTCATGGCGCCTTGGAAGAGTACAGAAACTACATCCTGGTTCAGACGGAGTACCGCGGGTCGCTGATATAGACACCGTGAGAGGCGTCATCAGACGAGCACTGAACCGCATATGTCCTCTTCATGATTCTTGAAAGCAGGGCTTTCAAGGGCCCCCAGCATGTTCGCGCCCCACCGCATGCATCACACGGGCCAGCGAGGGGAGCTCCCCACCGTCCGCCGCGAGCGCGGCTCCATGCTATTCGCCTTGGGTCAGCGGACCGCACACACGCGTCCCATACATATTTTACATACAACAAGTTGTAGAACTTTCATTAAAACTGTTATATATTTTACATCGTTTGTGATCATTTAAATATAACCTTATGTACGCCCGTACACATGATCTGACATTGCTTTCTTAAATGTCCGTGTTTGTGCAAAATTAGTTTGTCGCCTTTGTGTACTACATTTATTTTTCTCATTTTCTCGAAGGTTAGCTGGAAGAGATCCCTTATAGGGATAAGTTCGCCTTTGTACTTTTACATTTTGTTTTTTTGTTTCGATTGTTATTGTTTTTTTGTGCAATAAAGTGTTATACATACATACATACATAAACCAGACTAATATGGCGTAATTTTATATAAATAATGACTATATTTTAGAATAAATTTGTATCAATGTGTATTATTAATAATATGTGTGCTCATACCAAATGACAGATTTCTAATTGTAACGATTATATATTTAAGCCAAGGACAGACGGACGGAGATGTTGAAACCCTAAGGGTTCCTTGTTAAGAAGTAGGTATAGGTAAAAAAATTAAGAAAATGACCGGTTGTATGAAGTTGTAGCGTGTTCGAATAGACATTACATATTTAAAATGTGCGTCACAAACAAAACAAACGCCTATTCGAACACGTCACGACTACATACAACAGGTCATTTTCTTAAGTTTTTCACCTATACCTCTCGAACTTTGGAATATTGATTACGAAATTGTTACATCCATACATGTAACCGGGGGTTGTAAAAGAAAAGTTCCAAGTAAATAGCACACGTCTATATACATTAGATATTATTGGGATTGATACCCAATAATAAATTGATACCCAAGTCTTGGCTTCCGACACGAGTGGCGAAAACTCGTGTCGGAGGCCAAGACTCTCTTTGGGTCGGTGAGCCATCGTAGTTAGTTAGTAGTTTTTGAGATATTAGCTGTTTTGCTGCAATGTATTGTATAGTGGTTTTAAATGTGGACTAGTAGGTGTCGGTACGGAACCCTTCTTTGTGCGTGATCCGACACGAACTAGGCTGTTTTTTTAAACTATGACCTTGGATTAATATTAGGAGACGACCCAGATCCTCAGATATCGATTTCGAACGAAATAGGAAAGAACGAAATAGTAAATAAAGAAAATCAATATGGCAGCCACTTTATTTAAATCTAAACTCGCGGATTCGTATTAAAAGACCTCTCGAGCGCTCAGATATCGTTTTGTAACAAAATCGTTTTGTTACCTCGGTGAGGTCGTGGCGCAGCAGCAGCGGCAGCGCCAGGCTGGTGACGTCGTGGTTACCTCGGTGAGGTCGTGGCGCAGCAGCAGCGGCAGCGCCAGGCTGGTGACCAGGGTGACCACTATTTACTACAACCAAAATTCCCTGACTTTTCCCGGTTTTCCAGGCGTTTTTCAAGTTTTTCCCTGACCATAATCTTAAATGTAATAGATATAAAATATATAATTGAAATACATTTTTGAGTTTTTGCAGAATTATCTGCTAGCAAATTACAATTTATAAATACAATTAAACAATACAAAAACGGAAATAATACGAAGTAGTATCTGAATAGCTTATTTAGTTGGTAAGAGCGAAAGCATAGTTAGACGGAAGTCGTGGGTTCACATCCTACGTCAGGTGACGTTTTTGTAGTGTGTTATTGTATTTATAAATTGTAATTTGCTATCAGACAGTTCTACAATTACCCAATAATTCATTTAATTTTTGACCATTTTTTTAAAAGATGTACAGGAAAAACCAATTGAAACAGTACCTCTGACTACTGAATTTATTGGATATATACGTATTAAATGTATCATATAATCCAGCGAGAAATACTAAACGAAACACTTTATACGGGCCTTAATCGTATTAGTAATAGTACTAGACTTCAACGTTTTGCGTATTATGGTACAAATTAAAGCGACGAATTGAAAAACCTCATTTGAAGTCGTTGAACATCTTGGGTATAGTTGAAACAGAACTACCTAGTCATCAGTTATCATGTTTATTAATATATTTGAAAATATAATAACAAAATCGATTGCAACTTGTACTTGGTAATCTGTTTTTCCAATAACGCAGCTTCTTTGGCAGCTCCTTCGAGAATTTTTTGCCTTTTTGCTTCTAGTTCTCTGACCATTTCCGCAGTTTTTCTTTTTTCAGCTCTGATTTTTGCCTCTGAACTTAAATTTTCCTTCTTTTTATGTAGCTCCTCCATGTACAAGGAATGGGCATTACGAGCCGCGTGGATCAATTTTTTTTCAATATTTATTTTGTCTATACCGCCGTGGTAGGATATAGCGTCATAAACGCGTCTTTGGGCAATTATAGACTCTTGCGAAAGATTTTCCACTAATATCTCCTTATTGATGGAAAAGCCACGCTCACTATAAGCGTTTCCGTGGGATAACACCATAACCATTTTTATTAAAGTTTGCAAGTCTTTATTTTCCTTTTTTATCAAACCGAGCCAAAGATCATCTAGTCGGTGACCATCCTTAATGGAAAGTCGGTGACTATCCTTAATGGAAAATTGTTTCATTGATTTTTCAAATTCAGGTGATTTACAAATATCATTGAAGGCACTTTTGGCGTTATCTGCTTCATATCCTGAAAGCCGGTTATTTTTGACAAATATGTCCAACACTTTATCGAGCCTCTCTTGTCGTTGGAACTCTCCATTGACTGCGATTGCAGGATCGAAACAAGATATTCCCTTTGTCAAAGCATACGAAAGTGGGGATGTTTGGCACAATGACACGCAAAATTCTAACAGACTCTTTCGGCAGTCCTGACGAAAACGCAAGAGATCAATATCTTTGATATTCCGGCTATTTCGAAGAGTATTCTTTACAGCGAAGCCCAAGTCGATTTCTTTCGCGTTTATCAGATTAGACTCCTTTTTCAAGTCAATCGACGTGATATTAGTGGCAGAATCCAATACATCCGCTTTAACAACTCTTTGCATGATTTTTTTCAGTGTGGCCAAAAGTGATTCGTATAAAAGTGGAGCAAGTGGTGCGTCGGATTGAAATAACGTTAAAAATGGCTCCACTTGCACCGCCACCGATTGAAAAAAGGCCAATTTAGCCTTTAATAATTTGTCTTCCAATGCAGCATTTACTACTGTAAAGCTTGCGCTGTCAGGTGCTTTGTTTTCGTTTTTAATTCCCTGCACATATTTTTCAACGTTGGGTATAATTTTAGTGGCGCGATCAACAACGCTAAAGTTCTCGAGCCAACGTACTGCACAAAATTTTAATGGGAATGTACTCGAGCCTGAAAACCTTGTATAGTCTTCACGTCGCGCGGGGCTATAGCAGAATAGGTAGTATAGAGAACGTAAAAACGCTACAACCTTCCATCCCGAGGCTTTCATTGATTTTTTAAACGCATTGTGGAGATTATGAAGTCCACAACTCCCCATGTTGAGTAGAATTGGGTCACCTGCTTCGCCCTCATTTTTGAGTTTGGACTTTAGGTCTTGCAAAAATTTCTTATTTACATTAGGGCCATCCATCGAAACCTGCAATATTTTTTTTGTGTCAATGCCATCAGTCGTGGCAAGAAAAGCCTCCAACAAATCAGCAGCAGTTGCGTGCCCCAGAAAAGCTGAGCCGTAATATCTACTTCGGACTTGGTTTTTCTCATTGTCCCAATAACGGACAAATATGTCCATCTGCCCTTTCTGAGCAACTTTATTAAGCGATTCGTCAAAGCCAATGGTAACGACATCACAATCCGAACATTCTTCTTTTAATTGTCGAAAAAAGTATGGCGCTAATCCGTATACAACAGTGTAGGCTATTTTCGTTCTTTGCAAGCGCATTTTTTTTGCGATATCAGAGTCCGGAAACATCAGAGGAAAGAGATCCACGGCTTGTCCACCGCTCCTTTGTGAGCTATGACTTAGTACTTGATACAGACACCAAATTATTTCAGCCTTCGTAACTTCGTCCTTAATCAGCATTGTCATTATAACACGTTTTTCTTTAATATTAGGTGGATGTGATGGCGTGACCTGTCCTGCTGATTCGACTATTATGTCTGGGGAAGTAGTTGTAATGGGTTCTTTGGAAACAGGTTCCTTTTTATCTTCCAAGTAAAATGATTTAAGGCTCATGCTTTTATTTTGATTAGATAATGAGATACTGTGTTTTTTCCCATTCATATGGCTCGTGAGAGCCTGCTCGCCCATGTTACTAAGTGTAAAACTTTTTTTACATGTTTTACAGTAGGCAGAAAAAGGGTCATTATTGACAGGTTCAAGCCACGGGTTAAATTTATCCTTCAAGTGCCACTGACAATTAAAAGACGTTTTCTTCCTACTCGACATCGTAGATTGACCATCTGGAAGTAAAGAAAACAATTTTGACGAGGCGTTTAAGCTGTAAGTTACTTTAAACACATTTCACTAGCTATACTTAGACATCAAATGATAAACAATTTAAAACTTATGAGTTGGCACGTAAGTATTTGTACATATATAAAACGATATAATAATTGGACACATTTTTCGCCCAAGAACGTACGACACATACACTATACAGCCATGTATTGAGCATACCCGTGCTTTTCATAGAAAAATCTTAGTTTCGACCTTTTTCAATTGTTTATGTTAATTAAAAACGTATTAACACATAACACACATAAGTGAAATGTTTTTGTGTTTCACAAAGTGAAATGTAAAGACATTAACGCTCTACTGTTATACCGTCATGTTCCCCATATAAATACACAAATAACACAGGGGATTGAATTAACACGTTAACAGTCGCCATACAAAATGTTTCAATTTCCTCGCAAGTCCAGCAAATTACTTCCAGCCCTATACGATATTGTACTAATCTGAGTGCGTACCTAGTAGTTTTTTTAATGACCCACACGTGGAGTTTGTCGTGACCCAAACTTGGGGCACTGGACTGTGAAAGTGTTAAATCATGGCACATTTGGACGTAGTTAAGGGAAAAGGATCCAACCCACAAGAAATTGCCATTGGAATGTAGGACTTTTGTTTTAGCCAGAAGGTTCCATTTAAAAAAATTTCATCATGTGGGTTGGATACTTTTCCTTTAACTACGTCCATTTTTGTTCTATTTTTGAACACATTGATTTAATATTTTGAGGCCGCTTAAATATTTTTAGTATGTATAAATAAATATCAAACAAATAAATAAATATTATAGGACATTCCTTCCTATACAAATTGACTAAGTCCCGCAGTATGCTCAGGAAGGCTGGAGTTGCAGGTACTCAGACAATGATATATAATATAATTTACCTATATAATATACAAATACGTAAATACATAGAAAAACACCCATGAACCAGGAACAAATATCTGATGTGTTCATCACACAAAATAAATTCCCTTACCAGGATTCGAACCCAGGATCATCGGCTTAGCAGGCAGGGTCACTACCAACTAGCTAAACTGGTCGTCTTCCAAAAACATAGTATATATATAAAAACACTTAAATACATAGAAAATATCCATGACTCAGGAACAAATATCTGTGTTCATCACACAAATAAATGCCCTTACCGGGATTCGAACCCAGGACCATCGGCTTCGCAGGCAAGGTCACTACCCACTAGGCCAACAGCGGGCTAATTACGTAACGTTTTTGAGTGCGTAAGATAAATCTAAATGTCATTTCCCATACTAAAACTGACAGTTAGATCTACCTATCGTACGTACAAACAGTTACGTTATTACTTACCCTGCTGGTCGTCGTGAAAAAAGATTGGACACAGGCCAAGCCAAACTGATTGTTATAACAATGTCATAAAGATGCTGACATTGGAAACCTTTTCCCACTCGAACTATACCTATAGAGATCAAGTTGCTTTAGTATAAATGTAGCCATATAATATACACATACACAACAAAACGCCAAGACAACCTACAGGTATCTTACAAAACTGAGTATACTGTGTAAACTGTGTATATTTATGTGGTGAATGCAAATGTGTAACAGTAGACTTTATTCGTGTTGCTGTTAACCTTATGTGCATTATTATTTAAACCAATAAAATCGAAACATATACTCGTTTAAAACTTAGGCATTCTGTGAAAATTACAGAAATGGAACCTATACGCAAAGTTTCGAATCGGTACAATTTACTGAGGAGTTCTCCCGAGAAGACAACCCTGGATAACATCTAGAAACAAAGTACTCGACACGTCAGTACGAATCAAACGAGCTCAAACTCGATGGGGTTGTGTCGTTTTATTACAAGTGCCACCATCAGATCAGAAACATGTTATAATCGTAATTATAACCGTAATCGTATTCTATTGTCATCTCATCAGATTTAGGCATGCATATATTTGATTAAAGACAGATAATGGGACAGGTGAAACTAAATAAGAAATTGTAAAAACAATTATAATTTATAACTATTCAGAAAAAACCATTATTTTATAAAAGTACTAAAATATTTTATTCTAATGTACAATTGTACATACTTATTGTGACAAGTCCCAAAGGAGTCCTTGAACAGTGCTTAATACCTAGCTACTTATTAAGATTGTGAAATAACGAAATAATTAAATCACTTACCAAGGTCATCCAAATAAAACACAGAATAATTATAGTCCTTATGTCCTCTTCTTAATTCACGTCCTTAATGCACTTTCGCCAATTAAAAACACATTAAAATCCAAAAAACAGTACTTGTAATAAAATAAGTACACAAAGCCACAATTTCACTGTCGTCTATGTCCAAACGCGTAATGAATACGAATGAATCAAATTTACCTATTGCAAAGGGCGAGCGCAAGGCGGTAAATAAAACACCTGATACCTACAATAATAGCCTTTGATTTGCCGCCAACCTGCGCCGGCCAAATGTCGGCGTCCTTTGACATCCCCGCCGGCGGCGATTTCCGAGTAAAGCCCGTCACAGACGGAGCTATAATATATATTAATATACCAAAATATATATTATAGCAAGGCATATTAATATTTATTTTGCGTACTAGTTGACAGAGTCCACACACGCAGCTATAATATATATTTCAGTATATTAATATATATTATAGCAAGGCATATTAAGATACCTTGCTATAAATATATATTATAGCTCGGCATATTACGATATATTTTGGCATATTATAGGGTGTTCCTTATCTGCATCTTCGTTTCACTCACAATGTAGGTACGCATGCTTGGTTTGCTTGCTTGTTGTGATGCTCGCGCTTGACTAGTCAAAACTTGTTCAGTACTGCGGTGCGGTGCGTGCATTTCAACATTTTATTTATTTATTTATCAGACACACCAACAAGATACAAGGCTTATACATTTATAATGATAAGATAACAGATGAAACAAGTCTTGCCTGTATCTCAATTATAGGCGTGCAACAGCGTTTAATTAAGATACCAGGACAGTATTATTTTGAATTTTATATAAGACAAGATGACAATAATAAGATATCATAATTTATATTGAGAGATGAGAAATACTTTTTTATGACTTCTTGAGAATTGTTCGCTTCCATTTAGTGGCACTGTCGAAATAAACATCCAGGTCGTATACCTTTTGGTAACAGTTGTACTGCGTCTGAAGTCTATTCATAACTGAAAACTTGCCCAAGTTTGTCTTAGCCAATTTAGGTCGGAAAGTGGTGATGCGCGAGGATCGGACATGGGTGTTCGGGACAACAAAATTCAAACTCCTAAGGAGATGGCCTAAATGAACGCCTCCATTTATAAGTTTGTGTAACAGAGCTAGATCCAAATAGTCCCTTCTTGTTTGGAGGGTAGACATTTTGAAATGTTTCAGTCTACATTCGTAACCGCTACGTTTCCCGACCTCACCTGTGCGATCCTTAAAGGCCATGAATCGAACTTGAGCCTGAACTCCTCCAAACTATTGATATGTACTTGGTACGATGGGTTCCAGACCTGACTGCAGTACTCGAGGCGTGAGCGCACATAGGTATTATAAAGTGTTGCAAGAGTCTTAATGCACTTGAAGTTACGAGCTACTCTTTTCACGAACCCTAGTATCTTAAGGCTACCCTGTACAACATTCTCTATATGACAGATAAAGTTTAGTTTGCTATCTAACATTACACCCAGGTCCCTTTTGTTTAGTATTTAATTTTAATTATGGAGATCTTAATAGAAAGAACGTGTCCTTGCTGATAAGGCAACGTGATCAAATTCCGCATCGGAATCGTCCTCTGATGAGCTATCAATTAAATCGATAGTAATACATTCGTCAAATTCATATTTCATTTCGAAACATCCTGTACTTATGCTAATCGTGCGCTCCCTAGGAAAGCAACGTGTTTTATGATGACAAAAATATATATTTCGGTATCTTTGTCGTGTGTGGTGCTCAGCTATACTAAAATATACATTTCGGTATCTTACGGTATATTAATATACATTATAGCTCCGTCTGTGACGGGCTTAATACAGTGGCACGTGCGCCGCGCGGTCGCATTTACCTATTATTAACCTATTATAGTAGATAAGATACATAATGTTTGGAGATGGTAAAATTAATAATTTGTTTTTTTTTTTTATTATGTACATACAGAGACAATTTTATTCCCTGACCTCCATTAAATTTCCCTGACAATTCCCTGACTTTTCCATGACTAGCGAAATTCCCTGACTTTTCCCGGTTTTCCCGGTTTTCCAGAAAGTGGCCACCCTGGTGACGTCGTGGTTACCTCGGTGAGGTCGTGGCGCAGCAGCAGCGGCAGCGCCAGGCTGGTGACGTCGTGGTTACCTCGGTGAGGTCGTGGCGCAGCAGCAGCGGCAGCGCCAGGCTGGTGACGTCGTGGTTACCTCGGTGAGGTCGTGGCGCAGCAGCAGCGGCAGCGCCAGGCTGGTGACGTCGTGGTTACCTCGGTGAGGTCGTGGCGCAGCAGCAGCGGCAGCGCCAGGCTGGTGACGTCGTGGTTACCTCGGGGAGGTCGTGGCGCAGCAGCAGCGGCAGCGCCAGGCTGGTGACGTGGTTACCTCGGTGAGGTCGTGGCGCAGCAGCAGCGGCAGCGCCAGGCTGGTGACGTCGTGGTTACCTCGGTGAGGTCGTGGCGCAGCAGCAGCGGCAGCGCCAGGCTGGTGACGTCGTGGTTACCTCGGTGAGGTCGTGGCGCAGCAGCAGCGGCAGCGCCAGGCTGGTGACGTGGTTACCTCGGTGAGGTCGTGGCGCAGCAGCAGCGGCAGCGCCAGGCTGGTGACGTCGTGGTTACCTCGGTGAGGTCGTGGCGCAGCAGCAGCGGCAGCGCCAGGCTGGTGACGTGGTTACCTCGGTGAGGTCGTGGCGCAGCAGCAGCGGCAGCGCCAGGCTGGTGACGTCGTGGTTGCTGGCGGCCTGCAGCACCGAGCGCAGCCCCAGGATGGCCGGGTGCCGGGACGTCATCTCACCTGCACCACACATTTCACTATTAACTCCAATATTAGGGTCTATGCCAGTGGCGGCTGTACCTTGAGTGCGCTCGTGCGTTGCACTACCAAAAATTTTGCACCATCAATACCATCGTCATCAATAAAACAATCTCAATTATCTGTAATATACATACATATATTACATTTAAAAAAATGCAAAATAACCAACCACTACACTATGTCGTAGTCTTTAAAACTCTTTTTCGCTCAGTCTCAACTCAAAAAACCTCTCCGTGCGCTTCGTGGAGCGCACGCACTAGTCAGTACATTTTCTATGAGAAACGCGTTAGAACGCCAGGCGCGTGAGACGGAAGATACTCCGTACAAACTCTATGAAGAAATAGGTGAATTCGGTGCGCCGCACGAAGCTCGCGTATGCCCGCATACTGCCGCTTAGCCGAAGATATCCGAGAATTTGCCGACTAGACACGAGGCGGCCGGCCGAGTGGATGACTCATGTATTATCCGACCAAGCGAAGTTAACGCTCAACATATAAAGCTTTTCTTGCGCACCAATTGTCAAGTTCGCTTAGCTGGTTAATAACATGTCCTGTGCACTTTTCTTCGACCTTGTCCGTGCAGCGCGCTATTATTCGTTTCGTGTTTATTGTTTGTTTTTGTATGTAAAGTAAGTGTGCCTGTCTTTTGTGAAGTGAGGAACTGTGTGTTTAATGGAAAGAATAAGTGTGAACAATAAAATCGAGAATATTAAAAACAATAATAAAACTTTTAGTGAGTGATAAATTAGAAATAAAATAGCTGGACCGCCAAGGTCATGTCTTATTTGCCAGGGACCAAAATCGACGGATTGAGGTAATACATAAAAATTAAATTGTTAGTAGGACTAAGAAAACGTGGTTGTATTGCAATTTTTGAGTTATATAATATTCCATATATCCATAAATTAGCGCACCACCGGTTCTCGTAGTCAGCAGCCGCCACTGGTCTATGCGCCATATATGTTTTTACGACTTCTAGAGTGGTTCAGTAGATCGTCAATACTCTTTAAATAACCAGTCTCGTTAACAATCAAAATCCATAATCGTCTAAGAAAAGGGCCTCATTTTTAACCGACTTCAAAAGAGGAGGAGGTTCTCAATTCGACTGTATTTGTTTAATGTATGTTACCTTACCCTTCGACTGGGTGAACCGATTTAGATGATTCTGTTTTTATTTGAAAGCTGGTGCTTTCCGTTTGGTCCCATAATAATTAGGTCTAGTTCTGACGATGGGATCCATGAGAAAACCATTAAGTCTTAAATTTGCATTAAGTATGCACGATAAATGGACGAATAACTCGGTTGAAGTCGGTTACTTTTTTGTAAAAAATTATATAGCTACAATCTGTACAGCGATGAGACCAATGTATTCGTTATTTACGTAAATAAAGCAACTCACCACTGTCGCGGTCGTCGTTGACGACGAGATGGAAGACGACGTGCGCGTCGGGCAGGTTGCTGTGCCGCGTCACGAACACGTCGCCCGCGGCCGGCCCGCGCCGCGGCCGCGTCGCCCCCGCCCCCGCTCCTGCGCCGCCCCCGCTCCCGCCCCCGCCGGCCGCGGCGGCGGCGGCCTCCGCCAAGCAGCGCTCGTGCCGGGCCGCGTTGCGTTTCTCTATCTGGAAAAACAAAACAATATGTAAGGGTGGACCTACTCACGACTTACCCCCTTATTCATAAAACTTAACAAACTTCTGTTAACTAAAAGTTGTATTATACTGTAGGATCTGTCTAGCGAGGGGCATCAATGTGGGAGCAGTGTGATAAGTGTACTGTACTACCGGGGCGAGCTGTATGTGTGGGACAGTACTGACCGGGGCGGCGCAGCGCTCCGCGAGCACCCGCAGCTGGTCGTCGAGCGGCGGGAAGTGGTGGTCGGGCGCGGCGCGCGCGGCGCGCAGCAGCGCGGCGGGCGGGGCGGCGGGCGCGGGGGCCGCGGCGGGGGGCGCGCCGCACAGCACCACGGCGCCGCTCAGCTCGCCCGAGTACAGCGCCAGCGCCGTCTGCAGCCGCGCGCCGTCCCAAGAGCTGACACGAAAACACAAATTAAAGATGCCCAACTGAAGTGAACATTTCTTGTAAAATTTAAGGCCTAGACCGGCAGAGAACGTCTTTTGTTTCAATATCACGTGGGAGCGACCGGCGAATTCATAGAGCGACATGGTTCTGGCTAGTCGAGCGACATTTTTCGGGTTTTTTATTTTTTTTCTAATTTTATCTCACATTCACAGACAACTCTCGGTAAACGTATGCTTCCGCCGGCTCAATGGTATTATATTCATTCTAACGATCTGGCAGGCCGCCTCCGCACTTCCTAAAGCTATTATAAACTTTACTTGTAGTTAGTAACTAAAGTAACACACCCTATCTCTCCTGTGCTACCTGTCGCAGAGGTCCCTACCTGTCTCCTGAAGTATCGAACAGGTCCTCCACGTCCCTGGCCACGATGCGTATGTTGTGAGTCTGTTTGAGCTGGCTGTCCAAGTGTATTGAAAAGCTCTTCTGGGCTACCTGTCGCAAAGGTCCCTACCTGTCTCCCGAAGTATCGAACAGATCTTCCACGTCCATGGCCACAATGCGTATGTTGTGCGTCTGTTTGAGCTGGCTGCCGAGGTGGATAGTGAAGCTCTCCTCAGCGCGCGCCGTGCCGCCCCCGCCCCCGGCCCCGCCCGGCGCCGGCTCCGGGATGGGCAGTGGAGATAACGGAGATGATCTATATAGAGAAAGATCGGATGAAATTGTAAACCCGAAATACTCGCAATTAACTGCGTGGTAGAAGATGCTTTATTATTATTATTAGTTTTTTTAACATATGGCAATAGAAAATTTAAGGCAATCAGAGTACAGCTTTGAGGTTGCAAAGCCAAGTGACTAAGTCAGGTGTCAAATTGTACAAGTCTTCAGCTGGTACAGGATATGAGTGAAGGGGGCAGCGCCGGAAGATGTGCTCGGTGGTCTGTTCTTCCTCACCGCACTCGCAGATTGGAAACTCCCTCCATCCTCATTTGTGTTGTAATAAATTACAACACCCATCCCCGATTCTCAGCCTGTTCAGTCGGCACCAGAGTATGCCTAATAAGAAAATGCCTTAAGGCACCGGTACAGTCGGTAATAAAATCTTGAACAAAAAATGAAGTTTTTAACAGAAAGATATTTTGTTGCGACTTAGGCAACATGTACTTCGTTTGAGTTCGTACTCCTAGACGCTTCAACCGATCACACTCACATTTTGCATGTCGATAGGTGACATCATGACGAGAGTTTAGATTTTTAAGAATTGAAAATCGGACTTACCACGGAGGAATAAGAATCGACAAACAGAATTTTCGTAAATTTGAATGCTAAGCGTGTAATTGTCTGGGAGTTTGAGACCGGGTAAACCCGCTCAGCTCAACATTCGCAACCAGCAAACTGCATTGCATACGTAGTTATGTTCGGTGTACTCACGGCGCCGGCGCCGAGTCGTGCAGCGCCTGCGCGAGCTGCGCGCGGTGCTGCGCGCGCTGCGCGTGCGCGAGCGCGTCCAGCTGCGAGCCCCAGCGCGCCGCCGCCAGCGCCTGCTCCTCGAACTGCCGCGCCGCCAGCGCGTTGATCTGCTCCTCCGTCGTCGACACGTTCAGCTGCCTCAGGGCTTCCTCCATCTCCTCTGTTTGTCTGTCAGCATACATCAATGCGATTGGCAGATCATTTTTTTTTTAATATTGAGAATCTACTCTTGACACAAGCTTTTTGTTTGCTTAAAAAGAGACACCAGTCTGAATATTGTAAGATGTTGTAAGCTTACGAATATTTATTTTATTTTATTTATATTGCTACCGTTACCGAAGTATAATGAGTTCGATCACGCTATCAAACAAAGCTAAGCAGATAAAATGAAATGCAGTTATTTTACGTCTCAACGAGAGATCCCTATAGGTACATGCCCCATGGCGATCTTGCCAAGGTTCACTTCACCATGATATTGCCGCATCAATCTCATCGTCACGTCATAAATTGTCTGTGTGTGTAGGTGTGTGGTGTGTCATGAGCCTTCATAAGGACTGTCTTCAGGATAAATTACTCGACAGGATAAGAAAAAATTTCTCGAGCTGTCGAATTCGTCTGAAAACCTAATGTAAATAAGTCAATAAACTATAAGTTATCCATAGCAGTTTGTCCAACGGCGGACGTCCGCCTATTCACTGGCGATTGGCGATGCGACGGCGATTTCCATACGATTTGATGTACTCGTGCTGAGATTGTCATCACGTCGCCAAACCAAACCCTTTACCAGGGCGTTCGCGGCCTTCCAATAGTTGATTAGGAGAAGAGAAGATAGTCGTGTGTTACCGCTGCGTGAGCTGGGAGACGTCGGCGTCGCGGGCGGCGGCGGCGGCGCGCGCGGCGGCCGCGTAGCCCGCCTCCGCGCGCAGCACGCCCTCCAGCGCCGGCGAGTGCACCAGCTTGTGGTACATCGCCGCGAACACCTGCGGCAGGGGCCCAGTCACTCGCTGTCCGCTATAACTCATTGATGCCGCTTCTGCCAGGCCGTGGTTGGTGGTTAACGATAGTGGCCACATGCTTGGCAATATATGATGTTGATGGGGGAGCAGGTCGAGGGGAGTGTGGACTACACCCCAGAGGGGCTTATGGAAGTCCACACTCAGTGACAGACATAACTCTGACTTGACTACAGACCGAACTGACCATAGATCACTGACTGTTTATTCCCAACTTCATTTCCATTTCATTTCATGTTACATTATATTAAGATGGTACAAAGATGGTCATAAAAAGTCTCAATACAATTTTACCAATTTGGTGTAGCAATACAGAATTATAATAATACATTTAATTAGGTACACAGGTAACGAATAATACAACCTTAGACATTAAAATATTCATTTATACTATAAGGACACCGTTCAATAAGGTGTTTTTTTACAGCGAAGAAAAATTTATTTGACGGAGATGCCTTAATTTCTCTCGGCAAAGCATTGTACGCCTTACTTTAAGAGAAAACCTACCTATTATTGACCCCACTCAATTGTATTAATTGATTGAAGCTTCTTGAGTGGCGACCACAGCGAGTAAGCAAGTGGAAAGGCCGTTAACAAGGTGGACTGACGCTCTGGTCAAGATTGGGGGAAGCCGTTGGATGAGGGTGGCGCAAGACCGGTAATTGGGGGGGGGGGGGGGGGGGCTTTGCCTTTGATTGATTGAATTACCGGCTTGTCCTAGAATGAGTCTCTATACTATATGAAAAGTAACCAAGCGATCGGTCGTTACCTCCTCATCCGACGTGTCCTTCTGCTCAGCATACTCCCGCACGTGGTCCTTAAACCGTCTCTCCCACCGCTTCACCGCCCCCTCCGCGCCCCCCTCCAGCCCCCCGGCGCCCCCACGCAGCGTGCCCAGTAGCCGCGCGTCCCGCTCGTCGTGAAACTTCTTGCTCTCCTCCGCTATGAACTTGGACAACTTCTCATTGAGCTCTGGAGAAGAACATCAAATGTGTTACACAATAAAACAACAACTCTTTTTCACGAATCAAATTATTTTATTGAACATTTTTTGATTCGTGTTAATTTAACGTGGCAGTGGAAGCTGTGATTAGCGGTTCAGAATACAAGACAAAGATTCGCTACGATGACGTAGTGGTCTGGATGGCCTAGTGGTAAGGGCGCTGGTCCGGCAAACCAGACGCGCGGGTTCGATTCCAATTGTTGTAATTAGTGCTTATAGTGCCTAGGGACTCTTGTATAGTAAAATAACTATCTTGTGGACGCTTTGTGTAACTGTAAGTTTATAAGATACCGATTATAAACAAAAATGTATACTAGACTTTTTTATAAAATGAAAAAATAAAATAATATCAGCGCCATAGACATCACTTGGTTTTCAGGATTTGTTGCTATTAATAAAGTGAATAGATTTGTGTAAAAAGCAACAAAAACTTTCGGGGACAATAACCCAAATGCCATAACCAGACATACAATTTTAAGTGGCACTAATTTGTGATAATGATGTTTGTTTAAATTTTTAAATCTGTAAGTAAATCAATTTCAAAAGTTCCTCATTCTAAAAGAGAGTGACAAGTTAGGTAAGGTGTCACAGAGTAACAAATGATACAGAAGCACTTTTACTAAGACAGATTTACTAACGAAAGTATACTGCTGTTCTTTTTGTGCGTTGTGACTGTCAAAATTCATCCTTGTGACGTCATTACGACGATAGTAGGCTTTCTCCACATTTTCGTGAATATTTAGAAAACTATTAGCTATAAAAACATACAAAAATTTTTTTTGGGTTTCTTGTTAACAAATTAATGAAATGAGCTGAGATTCAATACTCCTTGAAACTTTGAAATGTTGTCAATTGAAAGGTAGCAAGCGTAGCAATAATAGGGCCATTTATCCTACAACTTTGTTGGCTGTTATGTTAACCATAGCCAAAGCTACCGTACCTTAGCAAAAGTAAATTGCTGAATCCCCATAATATATTCTGAACGAATAAATTCTTTGAAACTTTGAATTCTGCGGCCCTAGTATAATTCATACAAAATTTAGATAAATTTTAAGGTAAGGAATGACCCCATTTGTTAAAGAGGAGTCTTAAGGAAAAAACCGGCCATGTGCATTGTAGGGTTCCGTAGTTGCCCACTTATTACATTATGGGGGCTTAAAAGTTCCCAGACTAATATTTAATATGTCGATTTGTGTGGACCCGGGTATGTCCTAAAACTACGGCCAAGACCACCGGGGGATGGGCAGCAGCATCCCTGGAGTGCGGTGGAGACACTGCGATCGCCAACCCGCATGCCAAGCGTAGCGATTATGGCATTTACCCCCCATGAAATTGGAGGAGGCCTATGTCCAGCAGTGGACATCTTTGGGCTGGTGTGGTGGTGGATGTCGGCTTGTTGGCCTGTTTAGCCTAGTTGGTAGTGACACTTCCTCTGAAGGTTCAAATCGCGGTAAGGGCATTTGTTTCTGTGGTGAGCAGAAACATTTGTTGCTGAGACTTGGATGTTTTCTATGTATTTAAGTATATCTCTATTAAATATATCGTCGTCTAGTACCCATAACACAAGCCTTTATTGGGTTTACTATGGGACTAGTTCGAATTGGGCAAATTTTTTCCCCTAATAATATTTATTATTTATATGTGTTTTACACAACTTTTCTTTTTTATACACAAGTGGCAAGTTGGCAGTTGGAGGACGATCAATTTAAAGCACCATAATAGAGCTGTAATCATTAGGACACTATTTATTTATTAAACAACAGGGTAACACCCACCATCCTCCAAGTAAACAGGCACATGGAACATGGCCATGGCGCGCTGCACGAGCTCGCGGCCGCAGCGCGCGCGCGGGATCCGCACCGGCAGCTCCAGGTGGAACAGCACCTCCTCGTTCGTGCATGTCGGGTATGAGAACTTGAATGTTTTCGTCTTGTGATCCGCCACTTCCCCGGTCATCTTTCTTTCACTACTATCCGTGATGCGATGCTGGTAAACACTTGTATTAGGTTTAGAGAGACAACGTAATAAATATACAATTTTGTTGCATTACGATAAAATTACTTCTTGAATGAGATATTAGAAAGAATTATTTCAATTATTATAAAATAGCGTTGATAACATTCCCTGATTATTGCAGCAGTGACATGTGACGTGCGTGACGTGACACTGACAGTTAAGTGAGCGTTCAGATATCACACTTTTTTAGTAGTAAAAGATTTGTATCGCATATCGCAGCATCCCAAAAACTAACAACAGCGAAAAATAGTTACTCAATTTAAAAACGATAACTATTAACTTTTATTTCTTCGTATTATGTTGAAAGTTGTAATAAAAAATTTAGTATTATATCACTACACCGGTTAAAAATCTTATCTTACACAGCTTCGGAATGTGCTTTAGATTGACAACACTCTCACGTTCGGAAACTTGAATAAAATGCATGAAAAACCAGCCAAGTGCGTGTCGGACTTCACATATATATTACTTAATATTTCGTAAAAACGAACGATATCCCCATTCTATGAGGTAGGCTCATTTTTTTTGCAATTCTCTTATAAGGAAACCCCCTTAAAACATTTAAAAAAAAATTGACAATTTGTATGGCGGTAGCTCCAACCCTATGGCTGTAAAACCTGTGTGACAGGCGACGGACGGATGGACGGACACGTGAGTGACAGCAATAGAGGGAATTAGCACCCTTCGTATATGGAACGCTAAAAAGTAAAAAGGGAGAAATTTATTGCCCTAAGTATTTCCAAGTCCAACTCAGAAAACACCCTAAGTTGGAAGCTCCCGTCGAATTCCGAGGTTTTCCCATGGGACTACAGTATGGGGTTCTTCAAGAAAGGAGTGTATACATTTTTAAAGAGTCGGCAACGCGCATGTGACTGCGATGCTGACCAGATCGTCGGTTGGTTGGGGGTCTGTCCATGCTGCGTTATCAGATGCGATGTCGCTTTTTAAGAACTTTTCAGCTCGTTGGGCCATCGCTTCTACGAGCCAACGGTCCCACCCACTGCCACTTTAGTTTTGCACAAGTCTAGTAACTCGCTGAGTGGCTGGTTATAAAAATATTTATTTTTAGTTCAATTTCATTTGTTTTTTGTGTTGTGTAATGAATGTGCATCGTTTAATGTGATTAGAAACGACTTGTAAAAAATAGTTTTGTGAGGTGTCAAATATAGTCTTGTCTTCTTGATCTTATACTATTTTTATTTTTTAGGTCTGTTCTTTGTGTGATACGACCCAGTTTATACATAAATAAATTGTAACTCGAGAATTTCATATACATATAGGAATGTGTTCGTGTCTAACTCTAATGTGGGATTTATGGGTGGGTCCACAATCCACATTAACTAGTTAATGGTCATCATGTCAGCCGAAAGACGTCCACTGCTGGACATAGGCCTCCCCCAAAGACTTCCACAATGACCGGTCCTGCGCCACCCGCATCCAGCGGACACCCGCGACCTTCACCAGGTCATCAGTCCACCGTGTGGGGGGCCTGCCCACGCTACGCCTTCCGGTACGTGGTCGCCACTCGAGAACCTTTCCGCCCCAACGGCCATCGGTTCTACGTGCTATGTGCCCCGCCCACTGCCACTTAAGTTTAGCGATTCGGGGAACTAGTTAATGGTGATATTGTGTAAACAGAGAAGGAGGCTAGAAAATTAGAATATATCTAGATTATTAATCTTTCTAATTTACTGACTGAGAGACGCAGTGAGATACGAGTAGGTACCTACTCTGCAGAGAGGAACTGAGCATCTCCTATGTAGTGCCACGTTGTCTTCTCGGTAACTACATTAGTACAGCCAAGGTATGAAGTAATAAGCCCTAAACTTTTTCTGTGTGATTCTGCCCTGACGTGAGTCCTGTGTGTGGGTGTGGAAGGAGTGTGAATGACAACATCGAGTTTACAAAAAGGCCGAGTCTCGGCGCTTCTCACTTAATCAGACTTGCTTTAAATCTTTATTTCAACAAAATATTTGAATACATAGTATTCTTAACAACTGATCAGGTTCCGCCGAAGGACAGTACTACACGAGTTGGTAATAGTAATACTATATTTTCATTATTTATATAAATAAAAAAATGGAAACAATAAATTATTACATAAAGAAATAAAATTATGTATTCGGTTCACGTCGAGATGTGGTCGACTGTGGTGGTGGAACCGGCCGGGCGGGCTTGGCACTTGGATCTGTCGACTGGCAACATTACGCCGCCTCGCCGCCTTCCTCCTCCTCGCCGCTGGCGGTGAGCATGGTGATGAGCTTGGCGGTGTCGATGTAGCCCTTGTCGTCGATGTCCATCTGGTCGTACGCCTCGTCCACCTCGTCGGCGGAGAACTTGTCGCCCCAGGTCATGAGGGCGTGCCTCAGCCGCTCGGAGTCGATGTGTCCCTCCTCGTCGAAGGTCTTGAAGGCGTTGATGACGACGTCATCCTCGTCGGAGCCACCGGACATGCGGCCGGCGAACAGGGTCAGCAGCTGCGTGAAGTTGATGGGGCCGGGAGCCTCACCAACCATCTCGTCGAGCTCCTTCTCGGAGGCCAGCCTGCCGAGGGAGTCGAAGGTGGCGCGCAGGTCGTTCTTGCCGATGATGCCGTCCTTGTCGTGGTCCATCAGCTGGAACGCCTGCGAACAAACGACATAAATGCAATACTCGTACACTCCGATGCTTACGCTGTGCTCTTTGACATTGTCGAAAATAAGTGATATTATAGAGAGAACATACATGGACCACACAAAGAAGGCCAGCAGAGTTATGTAAGGTCTCATCTCAAAGACACTCAAGAGCTAATGAAACGGAAACACTTTGTATCGAATTTCTGTTAAACATTAACAACTGTAATGTTTTTTTATTCATTATACTGTCATTACACTGTTCTTATTCCTTGTGTGTCAAACTAATATTTTAATGGACGTTTTCTTCAACTAAATCCACGGAGTTTATTTCTCAAATAGTAAGTATTTCAAGGTGCACCCGTTTTATTTGCTCTCAAGTGTACATGATGACGATAGTCTTATAAAATTGTTTTCTGGAGGATGTAAACTAGGATTGTTGTAATGCACAGATAGATGACGTCATTCTTGGTCATCTGGCCGGGATTCCATGCGAACAATGGTGGCTGGATTCATGTTTACAAACATGCGCACGCGCTTCTCTCGATATATCGAGTTCAGGGAAACTTCGAATTTAACTTGACCGACTAAACGAAATTCGAGTTGCGGAGATGTGTAGTAGTATGATAAATATGTAGGTGAAAAACTTAAGAAAATGGCCAGTTGTATGTACTCGTAGTCAGGGCTCGGAAACCGGTATTCTGTCCATACAAAAATACCGGTATTTTTTTAGTTCTTATCGTTCTTTCGTCTACTATTTCATGTTTAATCAGGCAATATAACAATATGAAGTTATAACCCAAATACATTATTGAGTCCTACATAAAGAGCATAAACTAATTAAAAATATTTGGCTATTTCAGGGTTTTGAGATTAACCGGTTCCGAGCCGTGCTCGTAGTTGTGACATATTCGTGTTTGTTTTGTTTGTGTTGCACATTTTAAAAATCTTATGTCTATGCGAATACGCTACAATTACATACAACAGGTCATCTTCTTAAGTTTTTTACCTATACCACTGAATAAGTTTTACGATCCTCTATTGCAATGGTTCTCGGTCAGAAATACGTATTACTATTGCATAGAATTGGTATTAAATCAGAGATGTACAGAGCTACGTGGAAACGAGTAGCAATCCCTGTTGGAAAGCCGTCAACACTCCTTGGTTTGGTTTACAGTTTTTCTGGCGAGATTTTGATGGCAAAGCTTGATGTTTCCGTGCTTACCTCTTTGAATTCAGCGACCTGCTTCTGGGTGAACATGGAGAAGACATTGGAGCCGGTGCGCTTGGCCTTGCGGCTGCCGCGCGAGCTCTGGCGCTCGCTTCCGGAGGACGGCGCAGGCGCCGCCGCGGGGGCTTCCTCCGCTGGTGCGTCTTCCTTCGCCTTCTTCTTCTTTACCTTCTTGTCCTTATCCGCCTGCAAAACAATATCTTGTTAGACTAGATCACACACACGAGAAAACAACAGTTGCAAAATTTTCTCCATGTGCAAAGTGCTGTCATTGTTTGAAAACATGTATTAGAACGCTTTCATTGGTTTCCAAGTGTCTAATCTACATATAGAGAAAGTTCTGAAAATTCATTGCTTTGTGAAATACATACATTGTTAAGTTTTATCACATCAGATACAGATATGTTTACATCTTAAAAGTGTTTATATTCATTATTTAGGTCCTGCTTCATTCCATTTAGCAAGTCTTGCTGAAAAACCAGGAACGATTTTCATAAATTTAACGCGCATCATAGGACGACCTTAGAGGACTTATCGACATTGAACGAAAGTGTTGAAAGATGTTTATTAGTGTTCGATTAGCCGAAGAGCTGGCAGCTCCGCCCCCGCCGCGTTTGGCGTGCGCGCGCGCCGCCTCTATATTTAGAGCGGCTCCGCTTACACCGGCACTGTTATTGCGAAGATCCCGAAATAAATCGGCGCCGTGCCAGTTTTCTTTTCTATTGGAATGTTATCACATGTCCTATTGCTATTGGTTATTGTGAATGTATTTATTTTTGGTCAAGAATCGAGGTCATTGTAAAATCGTTTCCGTTTCAGGAGTTTTGAAATAAGTTTGATAACTTTGGCTTAATTTAATTTACGATTCTTGCGAAGTAATGTTTTGGCAATTAAATTTAAAATTTTGACAGTGAAATGTCCCGCAGAGAATTCCACAACAGTAAAGTTAGGATCTTCAGACAGACAACAGACTGTCTGTTTATTCAAAGTTTATTCTGCAAATGGGCCAAAAAGGCATTTAAAAAATGTTGGTATTAACTAATGAAATCCCGACGAGGTATTCAGGGCATAGTAGATTAGTCGTACCGTATCCATCCATACAGATATTGTTGGATACAGGTAGGGTGATCTCCAACCACAGCATCTTCGTAGAAATATTTTAGCTGCCCGATTTGATATTATATTATATATTCTACTTTATTATTGACCGCGCGAGCGAAGCATCTCCGTTCTAGCTTTCGACGAAAATTCTTTCGCATGTCTGTCTGTCCGGATGTTCTCCTCTACGGGTCGCATTTCTCAACCGATTTTCGTGAAATTTTGTGTGCAGGTTCGATAATTAATTATATAGGTAGTATTGTTTGTCCGGCCAGTTTTCCGAAATTTTGAAAAAAAGAATGCAAGGTCTACAGCTCACAGAGCCACTAGTATATTCAGATTTCACTAGCTTAATATTAGAGCTCAGTTTATTTAGACTACTACGAGTTCTCTTCACTCACAGCATCACATGTTGAATCAGAAGCAGTTACTTAGGTTCAATTATCTTCGGAAACGGATCATGATTAAGTGTTTCATCTGAAACTCAACTTTCACCAAACTTCGCGAAAACGTTTCGTTTTGTTTAACTTGTTTTAATAATTTAAGCGCGTTTAAGCGATTGTCAAATAGATAATAGTTAACGCTAGGCATCGCATCGCGAGCACTTCCCGGTGCTTTGAATAAATCGTTGGTGCTTGATTCGCGGTAGATGTTTGAGTTTCCCGACGCTAAGTCTTCTTGATTTGATTAAATATCTGTCTGCTGACACGCAATCTCGAACAGCTGACAGGCCGTTGCACTCCACATCACGTTCACTACACATTGCACTTCACTACACCACTACTCACCATTGTGCTGTGTTGTGGAAGGCCGACGAAGGGAGACTGTACCGCTCGGCAGTCCCGCCCTGACTCCGAGATGCCGCCGCTTCCCGGAGGACCACAGGTTGCTCCCTCCCCTCCCCGCCCCCTCGCTCTCGCAGCATGCCATATATAGTTCGGCGAGTCTGGAGTCGTTACGGGCTCAGAGCCGTCCGGGCGGCTCGCGGGCTCGGCCGCTGCGCACTCTTGTGTTTATTTTTAAAAGACCAGAAGTAGCGCACCTGGGGTCGCCCGCGCCGATATCGATGATCGTCATCGACACTATTCCTGAACTGGTGGAATGCTCATTGACGGTTCAGTTGATGCCACTTTTTAGGACAAGTACTGTTAGCATGTCGCTGATGATGATGTTGAATCATTCGATTGGGTTAGAAAAATCATGCTTTGGTGACGCTCTTTCTAGGGTGTTATCACTCCGGCGATTTGCGAGCGGTTTGCAAGCGACGGGAACGGATGAGTGGTTCGCCATGGATGCGCACGGAGCTTATTGGTTTGCGTCGGTTGCAAACCGCTCGCAAATTGCCAGTGTGATAAGGCCCTAACGCCGAACTTGAAAAGCGTCGTCATCCTATTAGGGTCATAAAAAGATTGAAAAAGAAAAGGTTGCTCTGCCTGAGTAGTCCTGACATCTCAGGACATTGAAGTGAGTATAGCGGCCCCGTTAACCCGATGTATGTGGCCTGTGCTGTCCGACGGCTATTTTCTACTCCTACGTCCTTAGCCATCAGCTACAGGAAATGTTAGAGCCTACGACCACGGTACTGTTAGAAAGGTCATGCACATATAAGTGCGCTAACTCGGGGCACGAATTCGATATATTTAGGGTATCGATATTAATTAATTACAATTATTTCACATCACTGTTAAATAACAAATAAATAAATAAATCACTTTGGGCAAATGGTAAAGTCATTTATTTCATAAAGGAAAGTGTCGACCACAATGTAAATAACAACGATGTAGGCATTAGGTAGCTATACGGTAATATTAACTGAAACGCGTACCTACCTTTTTACCCTTATCGAGATTGTAACAAGGGCAAAAAAAATTGGGGTGAGTATTTAGTATGCATTTATTATTAAGACAACATTATTTAAGCGTTTCAGTTAATTTTATCGTTAATTTCAAGCGCTTATGAGCATATTATGTGCAATGTGTCCATAATCCATAGGCCACGGAGACCGCTTACTATCAGGAGGGCCGTTTGCTTGTTAGCCACCGACGTGGTACATAAAAAAACATTGACCTTTTGGTTTATATAAGTACGTATATCGTCGTCTAGTACCCGTAGTACTTACAAATCTTACAATAAGCTTTGCTTAGTGTGGGACTAGGTCGATTTGTGTAAGAATGTCCCCTAATATTTATTTATTTATTTATTGAATAGTAGGAACTGTATTTGTATACTTCAATGGAGCGAGAATTACAACCTATATAAAAAAAAAAAACAAAAGCCAGCGTCATTCTTTTTGAGGCGCAGGAGTACTCGATATGTTTAATCTTTCAACCGCCGATAATTATTTCATCGAATATGCCCGGGTCGCCGCCGGTGCGAAGTTACTCGTTTTTAATTTATAAATTAATAATTGGAATCAGTGAGAGAGATGAATATACTGTAAAAAAAACTACAAGAAAGTTGACTTATATTTATCAGACTGCGGCGAAATAAGCTGGATATTTTATGTCTTATATGTCAGCCAATATGTATACATTTTATCACCTTATTTCATTTAAATAAGGTTTAAAATTAAAACTTGATGGAACAAATAAACTGTAGAAATTCTTATCAAATGAGTCGCTTGCGAATGGCAAAAACAAGAGTTCATACAATTTTATCTGCAACGACCCTGTACCTAACCAATACACCAATGGATCTTATCAGCTTTTATTTCGTCCCCTATTTAAGCATCAGCCGATGGGACCAGCATTCAGTCCGTGATATCCAGCCGCGACGCGCCCACAATACATGCATCCTCATACTCATACTCATCTCACCATGAAGTTCCTTTTGATCTCGAGTTTGCTGCTGGCTGCGTCCGCTGCCGCTTCACTGCCAAGTGCCCCTTCATCAAACGGAGAAAACGACGCATCCTCAACCAACGTGACTTCCACTTTCGTTAAAGTAAGAGGCGTATGCGTTGCTACAGAACGCAGGTATTCTACCCCCGCGGCAGTGTACATCGGTACGTCTGATCGGCTGCTGCGTTGTCTCCACGAGGACCCTGAACAGTGTGAGGTTCTGTATACCAATGGCACAGAAGTCGATTCCTTGCTCGTCGTTGGCGACTTTATTTATGCAGGACTTAATGGATCAATTTTAAGATGCAACCTGAACCAAGCTGAGTCGTGCGAGATCTATCAGACTTGCGATACCTATGTCCAGTCTCTAGCTACTGGAAATGGGAAGTTATACGCAGGTCTAGAAAAGGGTAAAGTTTTAATTTGCGGACTTGATGAAATTAACAGCTGTCGGTTATTCCATGCCTTTGAATCTTCAGTTTATGCTTTGATGGTGTTAAATGAATACATCTATGTTGGCTTATGGAATGGAAAAGTAATGCGTTGTTCCCTAGGGACAGACAGTAGTTGCACGTTTATGTATGACTTACTCTACGGCATCACGGGCCTTACAAACACGGGGAATAGTGTTTACGCAACCTCTGCTAATTATTTGTGGAAATGCGTTAAAAAATACGATGCAATCGACTCGTGTGAATCAGTGCAATTAGGTCAATATCCTATTGACATATCATTATTCGATGGTGTTATATATACAGTTGATGATAAAATTTATATTTGCCATTGGGCAAATGATACAAAATGTACCAAATACGGAAACATCAATAATGCTGAAAGTATAGCGTTCTCATACGCTACATACCAGATGCAGAGTCGGTACAGGAATGAGGACACGGCTTGTACGTGGCAGAGTGAGTCCCAGTGTCCTCCTGCTGTGACTTATTACGACGCGCGGCAGAGGGCCAAGCTAGAAGTGCACGTGAAAGATGGCACTCCACAATGCCCAGGGGACCATAGTAGATACCAGTGATGCGGACGAAGGACACGCGGGGCCAGCTGCTATCTTCGCCATGGGGCCTGACGGAAGAATACTACTGTCTAAGTTGCATAAAAATGGATTACTACATACATCAAGCTTCTTTGCTGGTAAGCCAGTTGCGGGAGCTGGTGAAATGATTGTCAAGAATGGAAAGATTCAGGAGATTAGGGCCTGCTCGAAGCACTACCTGCCCGACACGGAGTTGAACCGTCAAGTGATTAAGTCGTTGCAGGCGCAAGGTTACACGGACCACATTCAATCGGTAATGTGTAGTGAAAGTGATTAATACTCGTATCAATTTGAATCTGACGTTCAATAAGTGTATATTATCTTACCAGCCACCTTTTTGGCCCTAGGGCCAAGCTGTACATACATATTCTAGCTCCTCTCTCTCTCCCTCTCAAAGACTCTTAGTTTATTTATTTATTTAAACTTTATTGCACAGTAACAAGTTTCGGATACAAAAGGCGAACTTAATGCCATAAGGCATTCTCTACCAGTCAACCTTCAGGGCAAACAGAGAATTAATATAGTAGGTGCGAGACAAAACTAGAACAAAGAAACGAACAAAGCCGACAAATTATTGGTAGTTAGTTTATCAATAGTATTTAGTTACTTTTATTTCCAATATTTTTTCTATTTTTGCTCTGTATTGATATTATTTGATGTTAGTCGGAAATAGCCGTGATGTGTTTCATGTTTAAGTAGTCAGTGTTTTATTTATACTTTTTACCAAATTCTAAATAATTTGAGACGATTTTAACAATGTAGCTTCTGCAAAACGTAGGGTAAAACATTTAATTTTTTTTGTTTTATCCAACAGTTAAGAACGATTTTCTTTTTTATATGGATGAAAAGCCATTCCTTCCGTTAAGTGTAAAGTTTAGACTTGTAAATAGTATCTTTGTTGTTGGACTATTTCAATATTTTTAATAGTGTAAAAGATCATTTTCACAAATCAACCTAAACATAACATTTGTGTCTTGAATTGAAATGTTATTTTTTCACATGTTCTACTTGAGACAGTTTTAAATGTTACTCAGCTTGTTATCCCCGGGAACACAGGAAATACTACTGATCCCGGTATGACACAGTCTGTCTCATCCCGGGCTAAAAACTGTTGGCCTTCTTTGTTAGCTTAATATATTATTAATTCAAAAATGTGTTTTTCGTCTCCAATTACACTTTTTATACATATATTTGCTGTATTGTTTATATTTACTCCGCACTGCTCGCCTTCTACGCCTGGCTTGCGCTCCAGGGATGCTTCTGCCCATCCCACGGTGGAAAAAAACTACCTAAGCCTAAAATTAATTAAAAAATAATACATTAGTATTATTTATTATTAAAATAAAATAATAATTGCCTTCAATTTGGTGATTATTTACGACATTTGGTTTGGTTATCAGTTACAAAATTTGTTGATCAGTTTATTACATTTGCTGATTAATTACTACGTATACGAGGGGCACATCTAAATGATTGGGAATTGAGTAGTTTAGGCAGTATAAGATTAAAACCTTTGTTATAACATTACATGAGTACTGGCCATTTACAATCGCAATGGCGTTTACATCCGAGCGCTGCATTTCCGAGTTCATATAACCTGGACCTTTTTAAGGCACGAGTGAATAGGCATCTTCTGGGTGAGCTCGCTTCATCGTCGGCTTCATCTTTGCCTCCTGGCTAGATGCTGGCCAAGAGCAATCTCATTTTTAATAAAAAAATAAAATAAAACATATTTAAAAAAAGTTTTAGTTTTTTTTTATATGCATGTTTGAATTTGATAAGTCGGTGAACGAAATGGAGCTCACGCGTGAAAATTTCCGTGCCATTAGGTATCACAACTTTCGCCGAGGTTTATCTCAAGATGAATGTTTCTGTAAGCTTGTTTCTATTTATGATAGTGAAGCACCTAGTCAAACGACGATATACCGGTGGTATGCGGAGTTTCAGCGAGGTCGTGGTTCTCTTAGCACCGTACCTTCTACGCGTCGACCAAGAACAGCGGTTACACCCGAAAACGTCACGCTTGTGGAAGAAATAATAAAAGATGACCGGCATGTCACATATGAGCAGATTCGGGCAACTATAGGCATTGGAATGACTGCAATCAATTGTCAGAGGAGCAAAAGGCGGCTCGATTTGGTTGGTGCCGGTCCACTCTTGAACGATTCAACGGAGAAAAACCAAAAGCCGTTTATAACATCGTCTCAGGTGACGAATCATGGATTTATTCATACGAACCGGAAAGGAAACACCAATCTGCAGTTTGGGTCTTCGAAGATGAGGTCAAAACTTGTACGTTCTCGTAGCGTATCTAAAAAAAATGGTAGCTACGTTTGTTTCAAAAAAAGGACATGTTGCCACAATTCCATTACAGGAACGTAGTACGTACGTACGTAGTAATGGTACACATCGGTTTGTTTGCCAGAAATGATGGCCGAACTTCGGAAGAGTAACTCCTCACGTCGCGTCATCTTACATCATGATAATGCGAGCTCCCACACTGCTCGAAGAACAAAAGATTTTTTGGACCACGAAAACGTTGAGTTACTGGTTCATCCACCGTACAGTCCTGACCTGAGCCCCAATGATTTTTTTACGTTCCCTAGAATGAAAGATTTATTGCGTGGTCAGCGGTTTGGGGACCCAGAAGCGGCCGTAGAAGCCTACAAATCAGCCATTTCAGCAACATCAACTTCTGACTGGAATTATAAAATAAATAAATATTGGGGGACAATCTTACACAAATCGACCTAGTCCCAAACTAAGCAAAGCTTGTACTATGGGTACTAGACGACGATATACATACTTATATAGATAAATACATAGAAAACATCCAAGACCCAAGAACAAATATCCGTGATAAATGCACAAATAAATGCCCTGGCCGGGATTCGAACCCGGGACCTCTAGCTTCGGAGGCAGAGTCACAACCAACTAGGCTAAACAGGCCGGCCTGTTAATTACTGTTATAATGACTGGTTCGATAGAATGCCAAAATGTCACAACGGAGAGTGCTTCGAAAAGCAATAAAATGTAATTTAGGTTTAACTTGTACGTAGTTTTCTTTATTCCCGATCATTTCGGTGTGCCCCTCGTACATTAGGTGCTTCGTAATCTTAGTGTCGCAATCTTTTTTTGGTGGTCATCGTATACGTAACCAAAAAATGGCAAAATAAGATTTTCCGTTGATGTATCAGAAGCGCTACCGCGAACCGAAAACGAAACATTTGCCTCTCTGTCACACTTGGGACGGACAGGTGGGGGCGGTTGGTGTGGATTACAATACATAGTTATAATGTGCAATGCGCGTGCGCGTGACTCACGGGCCGGGAATAGCAAGCGGGGACCATTCCGGAGCGCGCTAACGCATTCTAATCACATTGGGATTGTGCACGTTTTGCTTCCCTTGTAAAATACGTAGCCAGTGGGGTGATAAACGTTATCGAGCGTGCGCAAGGTGGATCTAAATTTCGAAATGTCATTTATCATACTGAAAATATAAGTTTGACAAGTTCCGTAGTCAACTAGCAGATGTAGATTAAATTGTTAAGTGGCAGTTGGTGTGGGGTGGGATATCCACGCAAAGTGAGTTTCGGGTTTTTTCTTTACTGGAAATTAGTAGCTGGTACAAAATTAAATTATTTTGATATCCCAGAGATGTATCAGATTAGGTCTCTGAGCATCAAATTACGATTAATGCTTATTTATTCTAATGTCTTGATAGATGTATTTTTTTTTATTAGAAAAGGGATTGCTCTTGACCAGTATCTAGCCAGGGGGCAAAGATGAGGCCGACGATGAAGCGAGCTCACCCAGAAGATGTCTATTCACTCGTGCCTTAAAAAGGTCTAGGTTATATGAACTCGGAAATACAAACGCATATACGGTCTCTAAGCGTTAAAATGAAAATATATAGAACACTAATAGGTATTGAAAGAGATGTGCAACTGTATGAATCCTTGGGAACGTTTATATATTAAAGAACGCGACTGTACGTATGCTTATCTACGCTTGTCTTGTGACAGTTGTGACGTTTGCACAAGACCAGAGGGCCTTCTCCGAACTTCATGTCGTGCCGTCCCTTTCACTCTCGTGTCATGCACTATATGACGGAAAGGGATGGCTGGACACGAAGTTCGATTTTGAAGTTCGGAGTAGGCCCTCTGAGCGCATGAGATGCGCTTGCTTTCGCGCGCCAGCCAATACGATACAAATCTAATTGAAATACGTAATTCAGTAGCGCATTCCGGACTGGAATCGCGTAAGCTCGGTCACGGGAGCCGACGTTGGGCATAGTTTGGCGTAAGCTTTACTTTAGCCCGAAATGTGGCGGGATGTAGTGAATTTAATGACGTCGGTCTTCGCTCGCTCTCGTAACGTAGGACCACGGATGTTGTGTACGATGAGGTCGATGTGTCACATCAAAGACGACGGTCGCGTGCCACATGAAAAAGTCAGGATGTAGGCGTGTGGAGACAGGCCAAGACTCATACATTCAAAGCCAACCATTTTCTCCAGCGCCGGTCCTAAGCAGGGTAAAATCGGTAAAAATGGTTTGATCGCGACATTATTACTATGCACGGAATAATTGTTATTGATGGCGGCGGCGGGGTTAAATGGGACTTGGCCGTATTTGTTTCTTACAAATATTCGTGTTTTTTATTCCTCTATAATTCTGAGTTTGATAGACAGAAAAGTGGTGATATCCCTAAGATCAAAGTGGAGATATCTCTGTTACATACCGGGGACATCATTTTTAAATCTCGAATCGGGTCCCGTTACTATTTGGCTCGTTGCTTTATGGCGTTTACTATAAGCGCTTGTGCACGAAAATAGACGAACGGTGGAATATTTCAGAACTAGGGCAAATATAACAACTGTCACGTGTCCAGCTCATTCTGAATATCTACAAGCATGATGACTAGGCACCCGACGAGCGGATTCTTTGCACTGATAGTGCCAATTTTGTCTCTTGCACCGGTCCTACCTGTTCTGTCTGCTCCTGTGGTTGACTGCTAGAGAATCCCTTGAGCCATTCATTACTCATATTCATACTCTTTACTTATCTCATAACATTGTTAAATATTAAATTAACTTCGGCAATTGTACTAATTTCTTTTCTTTATATAAATAATAAACCAAAGGACGTCCACTAATGGACATATAATAAAGTTTAAATAGTTATATAAAGTGTTACAATGAACGCACCTCTACTCATATACATTGTTTCGATGTATGAGTGTATTTTGCCTATACGGTTACTTTAGATGGGAGCGTAAACGGTGACCACTTACCGTCTGGTTTATGATTATGATTACGTATGCGTTCAGTTTAAGATTATCACTATTACTGAGGTTTACTCTACCTGGTAGAGTTTCATCATGTCAGCCGAAAGACGTCCACTGCTGGACATAGGCCTCCCCCAAAGACTTCCACAATGACCGGTCCTGCGCCACCCGCATCCAGCGGACACCAGCGACCTTTACCAGGTCATCGGTCTACCGTGTGGGGGGCCTGCCCACGCTACGCCTTCCGGTACGTGGTCGCCACTCGAGAACCTTTCCGCCCCAACGGCCATCGGTTCTACGTGCAATGTGCCCCGCCCGCTGCCACTTAAGTTTAGCGATTCGGAGGGCTATATCGGTCACTTTGGTTCTGCTGCGGATGGCCTCATTCCTGATGCGATCACGCAGAGAAACTCCTGACATAGCTCTCTCCATTGCTCTTTGGGTGACTTTGAGCCTTCTTATGAGGCCCATAGTAAGCAACCACGTTTCAGGTAGAGTTTACTCTTTGGTATTATTCTACCTAGTGTTATTTCTTACGTAAGCTGTGCCAGTTTGATGAATTTATTTTATTTTTTGTACACCGCCATAACACTAACAACACACTAACATAACACTATAGGTACGCACACAACGCACTAACTAACATAAGAGGGAACTAGTTTAAAGATTTGGTGACCGAGCATGGTTGTTCCGATAACTTAGTTGGTTAGATAGAGCCATTAGCCGCGTATGCCAGGATGGCGCAGGTTTAAATCCTGCTCGGACCAGTAATTTTTTTTTTCCTGAAATTGGTTTCTTAGGTAAGCTCAGTACCGTATTGGGTGCCTGTTGATCGGATCTTATACACTTTTACATAAGTTACACATCTATACAATATCATCAAGGGTTGAGTGGCTATATTTCCTAGGTCCAGCACTCAGTCATCTTTACACTTAAACCTTAACTTGGCAAGAAATAGAGAATGTCCCTAATTCTAGCCTCGGTGACTCTGAATAGTCATACTCATACTGGCCAAGAAAAAAATACAAAAAGACGGTTAAACAGTGTGGGAAATCCAGTGGACGTTGCCAAGCTAAGGGAGTTACTTACTCGCGTAAAGGCATTCCTCTATGACGTCACGAAGGCACATGCGCAAACGCAGTGACGTCATAAAATCTCTCGCTTCCACCTATACCCGTCTCGGTTAAGTTGAACTTGACTGGCCAGTGCCTTTCACTTGCGGCGTCTTAGAGATGCGCAAAACGTGTCACTAAAGTGAAAGGAGCGATTCATATCTTCATGTCACAATGATATATATCACTCTTTTCGCTCATTTCGCTCAGTGAATCTGTAACTCTTAACAACTCTTTAAATCGCGACATACGAAAGATATAATGTAATTGAAGGTTACCTTCATACTTGTTCAGGCTTAGGACTGTCAATCTAGTTCTCGTTTTCGTGAATAAAAAAAGAATTAATATACGTTCATTTGATGGTTTACCATCAAATGTTTCTAGATTGGCGTATTTAAAAATCTGTGATTGTATGTACAATGATTGAAATTTTATACACTATACAAGTGGTTTTTTTTTTACTTTTTTTTTAATTTGTTTTTTTTTTTCTTTTTTTTTATATTTTTTGTAGAAATAAAATAACGCTTACTGCATATTGCAGCTAATAAAAAGTAACTCGTTCAGTTTTTTTGATGAAAGCCTCGTCCTTCTTTCGCGCAACATATTGCCGGCTTTTGAAAAAAGTCGTTCACATGGCACGGAGGTTGCAACTATATTTACGCGTCTCTGGATATAGTCATAAAACATCGGATATATAAACCGCCGTTCATGCCACCACTTCAGCGGGTCTGATGTTCTAGGGAGGATAGGTTCTTGGATGTATTTATCGAATTCGACGATTCCAGCTACAAGCGGATCAGCAGGTGTTAGCTTAGCTACTTCGCGGTCGAAATGTTCCCATAGCGAGGAAGTAGGCTTGCTCGTGGAGCTGATAGGTGGAGGTGGCGGTTCTCGGCTTTCTCGTGGTTGAGGCTGACAAGGATGCCCTTTACTGACTTTATTGTTTAATTCGGCCATGGCTTTGTCTGCTAATGATTTGTCGCGAAACCCTTTGTCCTTGAATCTTGGGTCTAACAGGGTGGCCTCCGCGTTCAGCATAGTGTACTGCGTATAATTAAAACGAGTATCCAGCTCATCCTTTAATGTTTGTAACATCAGCTGTATTTCGGCAATGCTGCTTCCTTCGCTCATAAAACGTCTCATATTTAAATTTAGCATATGAGAAATTGGTATAACTTTTGATAAAGTAACATTTTTTTCTCCGCTAATTTCCTCCGTTACATCGTAAAAGATCTTCAAAATAGGTAGAGCCGCTTGTACCACCCTCCAATTATCATTGCTTGGCAACAGATCAGGACGTAGCATGGACAAGGCAGCCGTCACGGCATCTTTTACTTGTATCAAACGGTTTAACATGTCATATACAGAGTTCCATCTAGTAGGAACATCTAGCTTAAGTTTTAGTTCAGGCAAGTTTAACTGCCGCTGAAGCTCTCGTAACTTTTCACTCGCATGGGTACTTCTTTTAAAATATACCACTATGCATTTGAATTTCTCTAAAGTGTCTACTATTGCGCCTAGAGCTGTTTGCACACACAGATTTAGTGAGTGCGCAAAACAATTAATTTGGCGCCATTTGCCACGCGCAATGGCCGCGCTTATATTTGCTGCATTATCACTCGCGATGGCCGTGATTTTGTGAGAGATATTCCATTCCTCCATAATATTTTTTAAAAACAGGCTTAAATTTTCTGCCGTGTGGCGCTCACTATATTTAATGCACCCTAACATTGATGAGTCTAATTTTGTTTTTCCTTCGTCTTTGGTTATATAGTGGGCGGTTACACCAATAAAACTCTCACTATTGGTGGATGTCCATCCGTCCGTTGTGAGACATATTGCCGCGGCAGCATCAACTTTTTGTTTTTGTTTTTCTAGTTCCTGCTGGTACATTTTTGGCAAAAGACTTTCTGCGACTGTTTTGCGCGTCGGTAATGAATAATTTGGACATAACATCCCTAAAAATTTTTTGAATTCAGGCTCCTCCACTATACTGAACGGGTGATAGCCACAAGCAATCATCTTTATCAACTGTTGGTCAATCACCTCAGCGCGACGAGGTGGCATGGGTCTGGTGTTTTGTACAAACTGTGTCATTGAAGTTTGAGACTGACCTGTAACACCAGGCCCACCGCGGAAAGTGAATACTGTGCTTCCAGAGCTGGTTGAAGGCTGAGCTGCCTGAGCTGCAGAAAAATCTGAACACTCTTGACTGCTGCTCGTAGTCGCACTGGCGTGGTCAGCGACAGGAGCCAGTTCTTGTCGAACAGGATTTATCACTACGGTAGGGTGTTTGCTTCTCATATGCCTACTTAAATTGCCAGTATTCCCTGCCACTACGCATAATGTATTAGAGCAATAACAACATTTTGCCTTTTTTGGCTCGGGTTCCGTAAAATGGTTCCACACCGCACTTCTTTTTCTAGACGACATATTTATTATTTATATACACTTATACTACGAATTTAGTTTATATTATATGCACACAGTTTTATTTTTACACAGTTTGTATATACACAATTTACATTTATTACAATAGTACCTATACTAAATACTATGTCCAAAGCGTTCACAATTACCAACTATAATCGCGTTAATTCTCACAAAATTCACACGCATAAATAATATTTAAACACTTAATCCTCTTGAGCCGTTAAATTAATTCTTTAGTTTTAAACTTTACCTACCGCTTTCTCAGTGTTCATGTTCATGCAACATTTTAGTACTTTCAATTTGGGTTCTAACAGACAGGTATTGTTATATAAACAAAAAAATATTCATTCATTGAATAGCTTTTTCAAGTTAAATATTATATTTAAATTACCTGATACTACCAAAATATCATGAATAAATAATTTTCTGACCGGATGGTGAGCGACGTACAGCGCCGTGTAAAACAAAAGTGAACTATGAAACATCTACAAAACAAATATATTTGGTAGCGTTCTATTATTTTTGTTTATTAGAATTTACTTCAATATTGATATTTTGTTAAATTCAGAGCCGTTTAATTGTGCAAAATCATGCCGATACTTTTTATTATGCTAAATTTTGTGAAATGGAACGTAGCATTGAATCACTCACACAAGTTTAACTGAGCGAAAGGAGCGACTCACACATTGATTACTTTTTCTATCGTACGTAAACGTGGATGCGTGAGATGGGCTTAATACGTTCGATTCGTGAGTGCGAAGAGCGCAACCTGCTTACACCAGCCCGCACACCAGTTGGTTCGGCTCGGGAATTGGTGATTGTTACTGATATAGTGAGTTGTTTCATTCTTCAGTGAGCGAGTGAGCGAGTGATATATACGAAAAGATGCAGTTCATTTGAATCACTCCTTCATGAGTTACACATCTCTACCACAGACAGTGTGTTAGTACCATGGTGCGCACGCGACGGTTTCCGTCTGTGAATTTATAGCGATAAGTTAACATGTAAACACTAAACAGTTCAAGATGTGCAACAGTGTTAGTCATGCGGTGCCAAAGGAGTTACTTGTAGTTTTAGTTGTACTTTTCTCAGGTGAGTGAAGCAAGATGAAATGGAAAGTTGTTAGCTGTCACTTGCTCACGTAGTTTGTTCAGCAATGCTGCTCGAGTTCTTTCTTAAGCTGCTGTTAACAGATTGACAGATAGATCTATTAGTCGTTATTGGTAGGTTTAGAACGGAACATAAAATGGCCTATAAATAAGAGCCTCAAAAGTATAATTAACAACTATTATGATGTGTGAGATAGTTACTGACCGTATGGTAAAGTATGTAACTTCCGGTTACGTATGAAGTATCGATTTTACCGCTTACTTGATTATTTACCATTACTACTACTGTGAACTATTGTGAATGTATACAGGATGGAAGGTAAAATGGGTAGAAAAGGGAGAGCTACGGGATTTTTTGTTTCCATGCAAAAATAAGCATAGATACCACCAGGCTGGCCGTACTCTTGTTTGCCGCCAACCTGTTATAAGAAAAGATAGTCGTGACTAACTTTATAATTCCCGAAAAAAAATGTGGTCAGGGAAAAGCAAGTATTTAAATAATATAAACGTTTAAGGTAAAAAATATATAAATATAATGCATGGAAACTTTAGATAAAGAACTTAAGAAAACTTTCTTTATACAATTGGTACGGAAATTAAAACCACTTGACTGATACCTATATGATTGTTATGCCGAATTGAAGTGAGTTACATAAAAAACTCTACCATTCTTATTTGACTCGGGGCGTATTAGTTCAGAGATAAAAAATGTCTTAAACATCGGCGTCAATTTCGTTACGAAACCAGGGGTATTATTTTTATAACAATAATAGTAAATAAGTCAAAAGGGCGTCCATGTGTTTGCTATGTGGTACTCGTTTGGTACTCCGGTACCTCGGTACTTCGGCTCCGTGCACGGCTCCCAAAGGTCCGGGACACCATTGTCCCGTGAACGGAAAAGACATACGCGTAAATAATATTAGACGTCATTTTTTTACACAAATCGAACTGGTCCCATTGTAAGCTCTATAAGGCTTGTGTTATGGGTATCTAGACAACTATATACTAAATATATATTAATCTAAACGGTACACTATTGAGCACTCCAGCAATTATTAACAAATGGTTTTAATTGAAAAAAAAAAAAGATTTTTTGGATTTTTTTTGCAAATATAGTTTATACTTCAGTGCTTTTTTACTCTACTGGAGCTATATTAATACCATTTCATTTAAAAAATACAAAAAAAATATAAAAAAAATTGAAAATTTCCAAAAATATCCGTTTAAACCAAAAATGCAACAAAGATTATGAGTAATAACTAGATCGTACCCCAATATCAGCAGTGACTGCCGCCCTATAATCTCGTGGTGCCAAGATCCACTACTTGGTGGTCATAACTTTAGATCAAAATTTCTCCCAAGTGCAAAAAGATATTTTTTTTGGACTGTAGTTGCTCTAAGGAAGCAGCTTTTAAATTTTTTGCTCCTATTACAGGCCACACCCTGTATATACTTAAAATACATAGAAAACATCCAAGTCTCAGGAACAAAGTTATGTCTGAGACAGTTTGTTTGTTTAAAATAGTAATAGATTAATATCTATTGTTTTCTTCACTATCTCTTCCCCACTTCGAAGAGTCAGCCAAGCAAAATCAACTCTAATAAAATAACTAGAACCAAATGTAACTAGTTGGATATGGTTTCCAGATGTGAGCCAAGCGCTGGTTCTCCGCGCTCTGCTCTCCCAACATGGCCTTCACGGCGAGGTGGAGTTCTCCCGCAAGGCTGAGGGCGTGGTCGCCGTGCGGACGTCGCTGTCGCCCACCCTGGAGCACCCGGAGCACGCGCTGCGCTGGGCCGTGCACACGCACCCCGTGGACCACCGCGACGTGTCGGAGCAGCGGTGTGCGGGGCTCGGCCCGCCGCTGCACGACCTCACTGACGAGCTGGGCTACCTGCTCGTGCCTGGCAAGGTAACTTATCACGACCATGCATCCCAAACAAGAAAGGCCTGACGCCATCCTGTGATCTCGTGCACTGCAGGGTGGCAACTAACGCGCTAGAGTGATCCAAATGATATCGGGATGTAAAATAACCTAAGTTAAAAAACTTATAAAACTCCCGATAAACACGAACCTTCCCAACAAACCAAGACTTTCGACCGTAGTTAAATCGCTTCATCTATTTGGGAGATACGATGAGACCCACATACGAGTAGTAAAATACATATGTTGAACTTATAACATCCATCTTTTACTTTGGTGGTTAATTTATTTATTTATTTATTTATTTGGCTCACCAACAATTGTTTACACCGTAAATTACATATATAGCTTGCAATAACAGTTTTATGCTAAATGTAACAATCACTGACAGGTGAACACCACATGCATTTTACAAAAAAGGCAGTGAAAAAAACTAAAATTTAAAAGTTACAAAAATGCTTCTTCAAAACACCCATAATTTAAGCGCTCCGTTCAAAACAATAATAAGGGTTTATATTACGTTAGACTCTTGCATTAAAGTTTTAAAATGAGTAACAAAAAGAAAGTGTAACAATTATGTACCTCTAACAGTTAAAGTGCATAATAAGCTGAAAACTAAACTGAACCGGACAGGCAATTGCGAACAGTTTTCTTAAATCTAACTATTGGGTCAAAGTGTATATCCGCTTCATGACAGCATGCATTCAAAATTTTGCATAATCTCGGGATAGGTGAGTTGCTGCCGAAAACGGTGCGTCTGAGCGGAGGACAGAGCGGAGTAATGGGGTTGCGGGGCATTCGGGACGGAGCTCGGAAACAAAATTGTTCCAGTAATTGCGGACAATCAATTTTATTCCTAACCAGCTTATATAGAAACATCGCGTCCGCTATCGTTCTACGTAGCTATAATGACTCTATCCCAAAGTACTTTAATCGCTTGTTATAAGAGGCTGTTTTTTAATGAGCGCTTTCACACCTAGAGCGCATTCCTAGGAGAGAATTTTCCTATAACGTTAAAATGGGATTCAACAAAATACTTCCCTTTTCTTCTTTTAGCATATTAGTCAGTTAGTCACTAACACAATGGTCTGATCAAGCAAAGAGAGCCGCTCGGACCAGAATCGATGGAGACAAATTGTCTGTTTAGAAGGTTCCATTGACGACGATCCTCAATAATGAGGGACCGACTAGAGAGAGAAATAGCTAACAATGCATTCGATCTTACCAGGACAACGCTGAGTTCGAGACCAAGGTCCCGCTGACGGGCCCTAGCGGACTGTGGGGCCGGAGTCTGAGGCTAGAGTCCGCCGAGGGCCGCGTCATGTGCGCCTCCATCCTCGCTGTGGACGACGATGCCGAGGACTACGCGGAGGCCCGGTTCAACTCCCCCGTCGTCGGGACGGTCACCTTCCGCTGGCTGACTCCCCGCGACGCCGCCGAGCCGGACGCGGACGTCACCACGGACTTGTACCACATGCGGGCTGTGCGTGGGGACGAGGATTATACGGAACATAAGTGGAAGTTGTTTGTGACGGACATATTTGATACGTCAAGAAACACGCACCACGAGGATAGCTGTGACGTACTGCAGGCAGTGTTTGATCCGGCTACGGGTGAGTTTTTACTTCAACAGTTGGGCTGCTCCAAAGAGTGAGATCACACTCTGCTGTGCCCTGCCTCTAAAAATGATGATGATGATGGTTAATCATACAGGGGGCGACGGCGTGAGCGTGGGCGACCTGGACGCGCGGCTGGGGCTGGCGCGCGTGGCGCGCTCGGCGCGCGGCGCACGCGCGCTGTACAAGCACGACGTGCTGCGCGCGCTGCGCGCCGACATGCACGCCACGCGCCGCATGCTCTACGTCGTCGTGTACGACCACCAGCACGAGGACAGCTTCCTCGCCTGCGCCAAGCTGAGGCTCGTGCCGCCGCAGACTGCCAAGTATGCCCCACTAGCTTTGTTATGTTGTTGAATATACTCGTATGACAATACGATACGAGATCGCGATACGCAAGTTGAAATGAATCGGCCATACTATTCGGTCCCTAACAATGCGAGCATTGCTTTCGAATGGCAGCCGTCGGGCGGTAGGCGTAACCGCGGTCGCCTGGTGAATACATGGTAGTGGACCGTCGAGAGTGAGTTGGAGCGAGACCAGAAGCGTGGCTGGAGACAGGAAGTCGTGGTGGGATTTATCGAAAGCCCTTTGCACCTCCGTGAGTTCGAAACCAACCAGATTATGACAGTTGACCACTTAAATTTTTGAACCAATATGAAACCCTGCAGAGCCTATACTTTACGGCAAGCTGCCGCAACTAAGCAAAGCTTGTACTTGTACTAGGTGAGGTATATAAAACTTAAATACATAGAAAACATCCCAGACTCAGGAACAGATATTTGTGCCGATCACACAAATAAATGTCGTGATTCGAAGTTTTTGATTATTTAAATAAATAAATAAATAATCAAAAACTGTACCGACGTCTCGTTACAGGGTGATGGTGGACATGGCGGGCGTGCGCGGATCCATCACGCTGCGCCAGCCCGCGCCGTGGTCCCCCTCATGGGCCACCTTCGACCTGACCGCCGCCGCCGGCGACTACGAGGCGAGCCTCCGCCTCGCGGGCTCCGTGCTGCGCCACTCGGTGCGGGAGCTCCCGCCGGACCCCAGCGCGATGCCTGAGCGTCGCTGCAACACCACTGGTGGAGTATTCAACCCGTCAGGCGTGGATCTGGCTACCGTGCCGCCACCAGGTCAGTACTACAAACCAAGACGCCCCTAACGCCACTGCAGTCTAGTGACAGTCCAATACTGCGATGCGATTGAGATGTGAATTTCTATTTATACATTTTCACAGAAACGGGAGAAATAAATCGTAATTCCTCCAAAACTATCTGAAGCGATTAGAACTGTAAGATTTTTCAGAAAATTTGTTGAAAGTAATGAGCTTTGTTTTCCGTTTCTATGAAAATGCACGGGTCTGAATTCGCATCTGAATATCATGTAATACTATACATTAACGAATAACATTGAAAGACACGATAACCCATAAAAGCCGAATTAAAAAAAAAATCGTTGTATGGTAGTATGGAAAAAGCAAAAAGTTTCAAAATAAAATGGCGCATATCTTAGAAACTAAAATACTTTGCGTTAAAATGAACTCTAAAAAAATAAATAAATCTAATCTAAATCTTTGCACCTAGCTGCCAAACACCCTGTATAGGTTTGTATGTGTACTCCAGATGCGTAAAAAGCCCTATCATCGGTTGTACGATTGTTGTCATAAAGTTAGTCGGAACTGTAATATTACAGCAGTCAGGAAAATTTAACTTTCTCATGCATCAGTTTTGACCTCCAATATGAAACAGGTACTATAGATCGAGGGGTCAAGATCAATAAAGGATCAAAAACATCCTCTGGAATCACAACAGGCCGTATTCTTGTTTGCCACTATCATGGTATAAAAAAAATATGCGTAATATCTACGGATTATCGGACTACGGCTATTCATCTTACAGAATCACAATACAAACATTCAACACAAACTATGAACACCTCAAGGTAGCAGACCGTTGAGGATTAGAAAGTTTGAATTGTGTCTGGAAATTGTGAAATCGGCATTAGATCCGTGACGTGTTTCGCGTCATGCCCGCATGGTTGTCGATGAGGTCATTAGCGTCATGTCATTACAGTGATGACAACGTCCATAATTATTGGTTAATTAGTGCTGTGCCGGGCTGCTGGTCGCGTGCCAACGGCAGGTACGATAGTTAATATCACATACCAGTAATCGCTAATTATATTATGACTTGGGGAAATCTTATTATGTCAAGGACTACGCTAAGGATTATTAAAGTCTTCGTCCACTTAGACCTCGGTATCGCCTCAGAGCAATAATTATTTATTTTAACTTTATTGCACAAAACGTAATTGTACAAATGACGGGCTTATTGCCAAATGGCATTCTTTACCAAATAAAATTGCGTTTAAATTATTTTAGGCGCAGGTGTAATTATTGCTCTTCCATACAAACTTTCACCTTCTGTTTTCACCCCCTTAAAGTATGATTTTCGTGATAATAACTATCCCATGTCTTTCCCGGCGGCGTCTCAAAATATCTTCATCGAAAATTTCATCTAGTATATCCGTTCAACAGTGTGAGCGTAAAGAGGTAACAAACAGACAGACAGGCAGCGGCTTTCGCATTTTTTTAATGATAGACTTACCAGCGATTGGCCCTAGTCTCACCTGATGGAAAGCGATGACAAGGCCTAAGATGTTGCTCACTGATTCACTAATAGCCTATTCACTCTTGTCTTGAAGAGACCCAGATTGATGTATAGTATTTGTATGGAATGGAATATAGAACAGTATGGATAGAACTCATACAATTTATTAGAATGTATTCAACATTCCCATATAACAGCGATAGGAAGTAGGTTGACCTCTGCTGCATTTGCAGTCAGGAGAATAAGGCAGCTTACCAATGTGGCAACGGCACGGTTAGTTTACTTTGCTTATTTTAATAGTATAATTACTTATGGTCTTATCTTGTGGGGATCAGCTGCAGATATTGAAACTGTTTTTATTTTGCAAAAAAGGGCTATCCGAGCAATTTATAACTTGGGGTCGCGTGATTCATTAAGAGAATTTTTCAAAGAAATTGATATTCTAACCCTGCCGTCCCTATACATATTTGAAATAATAATGTATGTTAGGAAGAATTTGGGCAATTTTCCAACGAACGCTAATAAACCAATAGCCACGAGAAATACTGGGAAACTCAAAATAACCTTCTATAGACTAGTAAAGGCGAAAAAGTCGTTCTTGGGAAATTGTATCAAATTCTACAATAAAATTCCTAAACACATTACTGAACTTAGCAATTCTAAATTCAAATCTGTAGTAAAACAAACACTTATTTCAAGAGCATATTATGAGATAAACGATTACATCATGGATAAGGATGTTTGGCAGTGATAGCGTCCTGCACGGGTAATCTATCGCGAAAATATATTTTCTACTGTAGCATTGTTATTTAAGTTATTTTGTAGTAATGTAATTTTATATTTAACTATATAATGTATATTGTTTTGAAAAAATGACACCTCGCCGAGTTTCTTACGCCGGTTTTTCTCGTGGCATAGATATATTTTTCCGAACCGGTGGTAGTTTATTGACGTTCATAGGTGCATGTAATATGCCTAATTTGAAGAATAAACTACATTTACTTTTTTACTTTTTACTTTTACAAGAAATCATTTATTCAACAAACATGTTTGCTGAATAAATGATTTCTTTCTTTTTAAAACATAAAAACTGAACATTGCAATAAATTGTATGAGTTTTGAACGTTTTTATACATTTTATCCCTCGTATATTCGTACTTTCTACTTAAAGGGAACTACTTTTTAATTTATGACAGAAACATTTACATATGGAGGGAGATAACTGTCGCAAATATGGAGCAGCCTACTAACAATGGCTGTTGATGTTTGTAACGGACACACGACTGCGCACGCGCCGGTGTACCTACAGATACAGTGCTCTCGGAAGAATGCGCCGCAGCCTCTGCAGACCATTGTCTATTGTTACTCCATGCCCTACATCACATGTTTTAATGCACGCTCTGAATTCTTCGTAGAAGCGTAGAAGTAGCTTCGTGGAAGCGGACGGTCATTCGAAGCGGCCTGTCCCGTTTGCCATTTGATTTGATTTAGACACTTGTTTCAGACACTAACAAAATATTCAACAGACGACTCTGTTAAACAGACAGAATGTTGTATTTCACAAACCATCAGAATCAAAATCAGAAAACTATTTATTGCCACAAAAAAAGAACCTTCAATGTATACAGAAATCATCAAATAACAAAGAACCATAATTAAAAAGATAAAAAAACTAGAACAAATTGTGCAATAATAATAATAATAATAAAAACTAACTTAAGGAACTATAGTGGGCAATGGGTTCCAGTCTCAGCATGTGCTGGACAAAGCGGCCCGGCGCTGGTTTTCAGACTGGTCCCTTTCTGGACCTCGGTCGGTCACAAACACTAAACAAAATGTTCGCGGAGCTAGTGAGTCTGTGCTCGTTCCTGATATAACACGTGTAGTAAATTAATACATTTATTACTTATGTATACAGTTGCAGAATACTTGGTGATAAAAACCCCAACAAATAAAAAAAATAACTAAAAAAAAATTGTATTAAATGTCCAAGAAATAATTTTTTAACTCGAACTTTAGAGTATGTACCTGTATGTATGTGCAAGTGTGTGTGTTAGTGTGTGTGATTCGTTTTTCTTTCTCAAACTGTTTTTATGAGAAATAGAATTTAAGACTGGGGTGTCAAGTGCAGGCCTAATACAAACTCTGCACAGAGTGTATGAAAAAGAGTTCTCCATATAATACCATGTTGACTAAACGCGTTACGTTACTGCTACATTACAATGTGTGTGTACAGGTATGGGCACCCAAGATCAGTACGCAGTGGGCGACTTGCTGGGCAAGCTGCTGGGGCGCTCGCCGCGGCTGCCACACGCCTACCTGCTGCCAGGGCTAGCGCCGGAGCTGGCTGGGACGTACTGGGACGTCTTCCTGCCTCTGAGCGGACCTGCTTCCGTGCGGCACCGCGGCCTGCTCGTCGAGAGGTATATACTTCCGCACAGTAACATTTACCTACTGCCAGTGGTGCTGGTGATCGGGATCCACTGGATTGTGTTACTCTTTCTTTGGTGGTTTTCTCATAACATTCGCGGTTGCCATAACCCTACTTAAAGGGAGAGCTCTAAAGTTGTGAAGCCGCAGTGCCTGTAAGTTAATGAAGTTTGACATAACGGATGTTTGTGTTACAGACGTGCGCCATACCCGTCCGTGTGCGGCTCAGTGATCCCGTACGAGTGGGACACGGGATACCAGACACCCATGACCACAGCGGAGGCCGTGTTCCGCTACCCGCTCGTCGGCCGAGTGCTCTTCAGGCAGCCGCAGGACCGCCCGTGGGAGGACACCACCCTCATCATCGAGAGCCTGGTCAGTAGCCAACTTTGATGTTAAATGGGTACATATGATTCTTTGAGGGAGGTCAAATACAGCGAAATGATCGCTCATATTTATTTCTGCAAGTTGCTGAAAACCGCAACCACAATACCATATCACTACTTGCTCCTTAGTTATGTGGTGTTGGGTTCCTGGTGGTAAGTAAAGTCGCCAGAGCTCACGAGGACATGCTGTGTTGAGAGTGGGGGACCTATATTTGTGTCTAGCTGTCAACTCAACGAAACCACATATCAGAAAAGGGTCAGCAACATGCTTGTGATTGTTCTGCAGTCGCAGGCGATCAGAAGCTGCGATTTCTGCTTACCATCAGGCAGCTGCTTAATACCATGCAGATGAACTGGGATAAGGGAAGGAAGAAGAAGAAGTAGTGTTAAAAAACTAATTAGCATGTGTCAGAAGCTTATTATCTGCTATTTTCAATTAACTTTCCTGTCTTCAGATCCACGCAGACGGCTCCAACGTGAACGACACGTTTGGGCACCGCTGGGCGCTGCACGAGCGGGCGCCGGGTGCCGACTGGTACAACTGGTCGCGGCGCTGCGAGAGCGTCGGCGCCGAGTGGGAGCCCCGGGCACTCCAGGTGGACCCGCGCCGACCTGATCTCTACTGCGGCTCCGCGCCGCTGTGCCGGCTCGGGGACCTAAGCACCAGGTAAGGGTACATGTCGTCGTGGTGCCGACATGTTCTCAGGGCGCTCCAGGTGGTCCCGCGCCGACTTGACCTCTACTGTTTTAGCGCCAGATGTGGTAGCCCCGCAGGTGGGCCCACGCCAACCTGCGGTTCTGCGCCTTTGTGCCAGCTTGGGGACCTCAGCACCAGGTTAAGGCTGTACTGCTAAATCCATGGGGGAACCACAAGTCCAGAGACGGCCTCTCATCGCTGTAATCCTATGTGCTACCTCTTACCACTGGTTGACAATTGGTACACTTTGTTGGGTCTCAGAGTTCAGTACCAGGAGAGCAACAAAGAGCCCTCTACTCTCTCTTTGCTAACGATTACTCTGTAAATTGAGAATTGCAGGTTCTTCTCACTGCCTTAGCTTCTATCGGTGGCTGTACTGCCTCGGTCACACCTATATGAAAACGTAACCTACTAGTTTCGGTTTGGTAGAAAAGAAGTTTTATTATGGTTATGAGTACGTTTGACTTGCAGGCACGGCATGCTGGCGGTGGCGGGCCGCAAGCGCGCGGCGGCGCGGCTGACGCGGCGGCTGTTCGTGGACCCGGTGCTGTCGCTGGCGGGGCGGTACTCCGCGCTGCGGCGCTCTCTGGTGATCCTGGACGACCACGGACCGGTCGCCAGGGGCGAGCGGATGGCCTGTTCTATGTAATTATACACTTCATCAGTATTCATAGTTGTTTCCTCTATAATACGTATCGTGACATCACGTACGTATTCTCACTTACCAGACAGACAGATTTTTTATGGCCTTTTTTCATATCAGCCGCAAGATATCCCCTGGACATAGGCCTCCCACAAAGAGCGCCACATTGGCAGCTTGGGGGGGGGGGGGGGGGGGGTCTATCCACGCTGCGCCTTTCTGTACGGGGCCTTGCTATGACTGCAAGTTATAACTTATTCTCATACTACTACCTGCTCTTTAGATATGAGGTGTTGTGTTCTATTGGTGAGTAAGGTCGCCACAGAGCTTCCGAGGATACGCTGTTTTGAGAGTGAGGAACCTAGATATAACTCTAGCTGTCAACACAACGAATCCTTAAGATAATAAAGCTCGCAACGCACATGTGATTCTTCTGTAGTCGGAAGCATCCATAGGCTACAGTGTCTGTTTATAATCAGGCAAGCCGTAGGCTGGTGTACCGTTGTTAAAAAACTCTGTGTGCAGCATCGTGGGCGCGGCGCGGCGGAAGGCAGTGGTGCACGACTGGTTCGGCGAGGGCGCCGGCGCGGGGCTGCAGGGCTGGCTCGAGGTCACGCAGCAGTCCGCGTACGACACAGCCAACCTGCAGCTGCGGATAGACAACCTCGACGACGTGCGCGACTACCGGATACACGTCGTTAGTACCTTTCACTTTAACTTTTTACTGCCTTTCATTGGTGCCACAAAACCATTTTTTTTCTGTATTTAGCTGGTCTTGTATTCTTAGTGGCAAGATTTCTAGAGGATGAGCTGTGTTCAGAGTGAATGCACGGCGAATTATGAAATCAGTAATGACTTATAGCCACATGCAATTGACTCGTCCAGAGCACCATGCGTACATATATATACTACGGTATATAACCAATTAACCATTTACCGGCGCGGCTTGATTTATAGTTTGCTCCCCCAGTTATCACAATAGAGTTGACATAGGTTAACTAAAGTAAAGGTGAGTTAATGATTGACGTATAGAGGTCTACCAGGAACTCACTTTTACAATAGTAATGGTTCAAAAGAACTCCCTGATGCAGGCGCCGGTGGAGAAGGAGCTGGAGTTCCCTTGTGAGACCAGCACGCTGCTCGATGTCTACAACCCGTACAACGTCAACAGGTCAACCAGCCCGCCACCCACTAAAGGTAGACTTTCTAGGTTATCATTGTGTTAAACAATTATTTTTCTGATTTCTCTTTCATGTTAAGCCGACAGCTAGGTTCAACTTTGTAAACGCACGTCGTGTCGCAAACTTGCCCTCTAACAAGGCTAACAAGGCCTTACGCTGTCAATATATGAACCGTTTATATAATACTGCTCCATATATTTTGTGAAAACTGCTCATCATATCAGCCGAATGACGTCCACTGTTGGCCATACATAGGCCTCTCCCAAAGAATGCCACAATGACCGGTCCTGTACCACCCGCATCCAGCGGACTCTTGAGACCTTTACCGGTCATCTGTCCACCTTGTGGGGGGGTCTTCTCACGCTGCGCCGCACGGTACGCAGGCGCAACTCTCGAGTTGGCCGTCCCAACGGCCATCGGTTCCTAGTGCCACGTGCCCGCCCACTGCCACTTAAGTTTAGCGATTTGGAGGTCTATATCGGTTACTGTACCAGGGAAGACCTTATTTCTAACGCGATCACGCAGAGAAACTCCCAGCATAGCCCTCTCTATTGCTCTTTGGGTGACTTTGTGTCTTCTTATGAGGCCCATAGTAAGCGACCACGTTTCAGTGTTATATATCATCACTGGCAACACACACCGGTCAAAGACTTTACACACTGAAGTCCTTGGTTTCACGTCAAACTAGTCGGATTAATTTGTAATAGTAACAATGACAGCACGGCGTATCTTCTCATCCAATATCCGCAGTGTCTTAAGACGAGAGTCTTTGGACAGTGTGTGTTGCCAGTGATGACATATAGCACCAAAACGTGGTCGCTCCAGCAGTGGACGTCCTTCGGCTGGTATGATGATGATGAGTAACAATGAACCACATTCTTCAGGCACTGTGGATGAGTACGCGGTGGGAGCGCTGAGCGACAAGTTCGGCGTGCTGGCGGGGCAGCGGCGCGCGCGCGGTGCGTACAACGACACGCTGTTATCGCTGTTCGGCGAGCGCGGCGTGCTGGGCCGCTCGCTGCTGCTGGCGCGCGCGGCTGGCACGCGCCGGTGAGTCTCTACACTAAAACCTTCAGGAAGATAAAGTTAGTAAACATCAAACCATAAACTGCGCCGAGCCGGTACAGTGTGGCTCCCACAGCGCCACGACGAGTTGTACCCTTACCAGGTGCTGAGTGCAGGTGTCGGCCTGTTTAGCCTAGTTGGCACTAGCCATTGCCTCCGAAGCTAGAGGTCCCGGGTTCGATTCCCGGTAAGGGCATTTGTTTCTGTGGTGAGCAGAGACATTTGTTCCTGAGACTTGGATATTTTCTATGTATTTAAGTATATATCTATTAAATATATCGTCGTCTAGTACCTATAACACAAGCCTTGTTGAGCTTACTGTGGGACTAGTTCGATTTGTGTAAAAATGTCCCCTAATATATATATATATATATGAAGCGGCACGGTGCTGCAGCATAATATGGTGAAGGGTTTGAAACGAGTAAACCTTTTTATTATTATGAATTCCTTGACGTTGTTTAAAAACCGAAGTAGCAGTAATTTAAAATTTACAATATTTTGAGTTTTAAATATTTGCTGCCATTTTGGATATTTCATTTCTGGTTGATGAGCATATTCAGATTCTGCATTCGAAAGACCGGGCAAAAAATAGGTACGTACGCGTAATTTTCAAATTGACTATCAATCGCAATGATCGCATGTAGCCCAAGGCATGAAAGGTTCCCTGCCGTAAAAAAAAAGATTATTTAAAACTATTAAAAAACATTTCTTCAGATGGGCGTGCGGAACATTGCAGCGCGGCTACAGCCCGAGCGAAGCCCGTGAGTTGAGGGCTATAGCGTCGTTCCACCACCCCGGCGGCTTCGCGTGGGGCTACGCGCGCATGACGCAGCTGATCAGCAGCGACGGCGGCGCCAGCGACACCGTCATCGAGCTCAACATTCGGTACCCTGGCGATAAGGACCGGAACGTTGTTAGTACCCATCTCTCACAACAGTCTTGACTAACTAATGAGGTTTTCCCGAGGAACTACAGTATGGGATCCTTCAAGAAAGGAGTGTATACATTTTTAAAGGGTCGGCAACGTGTCACGTACGCCCCTCTCAATATTAACCCCCTCTGCTAAAAGCCCAACTAAGCTACCGCACCCCGTGGAAACTTACTAAACTTTACTGACGTCGCTTTAAGAAAAACGAGCTTTATGAAAATGATTTGGCCTTGTGATCGTCTATGGTAGAACCCTATTAGTGTTGTGTACCGTAAGCAACCCCTGAACTTTAATGTGAAGCTGGTAGGATCGTTGGACTCTTCATCTCTACTAATATTTGCGACCTAATCTATCCTTACACACATCGCTACTCAGTTGACCAAAACGCCACCTAACTAAGATCGGGCTGCGCTGGCAGCTTGTATCATTAAAGTACACGCTTGAAACTAATTCTAATAGAGTTTTACTTAGGACTAGCCTATTTGAGAGGAGCCTAGAGATTACTCTGCATGTACTAGTCGTTGTAATGGTCCTATTAATGTAAAACTTAGAGCGTTACGTAGCTCACCTAACCGACTTCTCTCCTAGCTGTTCCTATAGGCCCTAGCGCTTGGAAATAAGGTTTTATATTTGTATTATTAATTTAACCCCAACCATACCTGATAAGACCGCTTTTTGGCACCTGCTGACGGGGCGTGTTGTCGAAGGAGGGCAAATCTCCCACCACAGCACTTTGAAATTCCTAAGCCAAGGATACCTGCTAGTCTAAGCACTACACTCTGACTACCCTATTCTAGCTAAAGTTATCCTTGGTCATATATATATGTTGTGACGTGCCATTTTAGCTACTGTCACTGTCAGCAAGCCCAAGAGGGTGGGGTTTGGTCATATTCTACAACGATCTAATTAATCTAGCTTCGCAAAACAGGGTAAGCTGTTTTGCTCGGCCACTCAGATGCTCGCGGGCATCTCTAGTCTACACTACCACTGAAGGCGCTGATGCCTTATTAACCCTATCACTCCTAGCGGCTCTAAGCCCTATCACTAGCATGCCTAGCTCCCGTTGAAGCCAAAAATGCCGAACCGTAACACGTAGCCCACCGAATTCCCCTTATTAGAAAACGAGTTAACCACGTCATGAGCGTTCAGCTACCCATTGTGGAAAACGTCTGATGTACGGCTCTGCTAGACATCAGTCCCTAGTAGACATGTCCCAATACTCTGGGTATATGCCCACCTCCTATTCACAACGTACACTGATCACTTTAAATATACCACACTAGGATCGGCATTCTCAGCCTCACCGTAACTAGGTCCCTATCAGGCCTATGCTAAATACCTGAAGACTAGCAGCTTAAGAATCCACTGATCTCACTATTCACTAAACACTTTTACACACGTATACTGAAGACACTTTGTTCTCTGCCATCGATGCTCTAACTATTCTGCGACTGGAACACTACAAACACTAAAGAATCCCTACTGTGATCCTGGAAATAAAACACTTCACTTACAGAAATATTACCCATCCTAGGTGCCTAATATTATCCCTGTGTATGAATTTAACCTAACACTACCCCTTCTCAGCCCTACTCTGCATTATTCGCAACTAATCCCAGAATCTGGTTTTAGTTCCGAATAAGGATGTGAAGTCCCTACTCTACGCTGCTGAGTTCAGGCGGCAGACCTGATAATAAAACGCTATGGCCGTGTAATTGACCCCCTCCACCGCGCCCGCAGGCTAGGAAGCGGTGAATAGGTCGCCCTATTGTGTATATAGATAGGATATATAAATATATTTAACAAGACTGCACCTCGGATACTGACGTCTTCCGCAAGCGGAGTAACCTCCTGTGCTGAGCCTTCAATCGTGCCAGCCATGCTTCCGATCGTCAGCTGGTCACCGAGAGTACAGGGGGGCCTAGACACATCACCTATGTTGGTAAAGAGGTGATGCCAGACGGACTCCCCAATCTGATAATTTACGGAGCTCCGGGGTAAACACGCTTGACAGCCGTTAGGTTGTATGTACCCCGTCAGATTAACTGTAATCTGGTTAACGTTCTGGCTTTTACAACGAAATAAACAATGTATCATTATTAACACAAATAAACTTAAGTAAGAACAACAAACACATCCTTTCGTTACTCCAAAGTCCTTGGTATAACGATAGGATTTCAACTAAAAACACTACAACACTAAACCCCACAAAATTAAACAAACTTTAATATTAAGATAGAAAATCCTCGTATCATGCAGCGCGCCGCCACATAACAGAGAATTCCCTACCCTAATTACTAGAAACCCACCGATAGATTTGTGCTACAAGCCAGAGGTATGTTAACAGCCCACCGCCGAATCGCAAAAAGCCCCAACTGCAGTCCGCCGCTTGCTTTTATAGCCATTGACAAGTCATTCGCGTCAAAACGAACATCCGGTACAGCCTACTCTTTCCCACCAGTGCCCCCACTCCTACCAATCGACCGTAAGCAACCACGCTATACCTTCCGTCGTTTCGCCCGACGTGACGTCACCGCTGTTCCACACTTTTTCCCATCCCATCTGAGCCGAACGTTTTGCCGTCCAGAATAGAGAGAGCCCTCAACCTTAGCGATATCGATGCGTGCCAGGGTTCAAGTAACAGTGGCGCTGCCTCAACTAAAATTCATGTTCTCGTGTTGTGAGGAAGGAAGTACCCTACATATTTGCTAATAAAATTGAAACTCGTCAACCGCCCGACAGATTGTTATGATTTTAGACTCATTATATAGGTCTGCTTATTTTCTATGCATTGTTTGTATCTTACGTTCTTAGTTTGTATGATTGAATGCCAAGTCGAGAATTCTAATTAGTAATATAATTAACACCCGCCTATTCTTTCTATTAAATATTTACTTTTCGACCGAGCAAGCGAAGCGGGCGAAGCGTCTCCGTTTCAGCTTTCGACAAAACTCCCCCGTATGTCTACTTTAAGTATTTTCTTTTATTTTATAGTGCTTGTTCAATGGCAATGCTCAAGCATACGAAACTACTTAGCATTTACATATATGACATGGTTGTGCTTTCGCCCAAATTCCTATTTCCGACTTTTTTCTTAATAATGTTTCCATGGGGGGGGGGGGGGGGGGGGGGGAAACCATGAATTTATCTGACTGTCTCTTGGAAAATATTTCAATATGGAAGTGACGGAGCGCAATGGCGTTCTGTTACAAACGCGCATGTGACACCCCTGGAGTTGCAGGCGTCCATAGGCTGCGGTGACCGCACACTTGTTTGCCACCGACGTGGTATAAAAAAAACCTTCTTTAACCTATTAAATTCCTTGGTGGGGTGGGGATCAAGTAGTCCGGTCCATGATATATCTCTAAGAGGCATTAGATATCTCAGGGCAGGTGCTTCGGGTAGGCACCCGAAATGGGAAAAATTAGTGAACAACATGGCCAAAGCCTGAGCGAATCCCGCAAAGTGTGTTCCACGGCATCCTTTTGGTATCCTGGTTAGCGACGTTTCAGGGTTATTTAAAAGGAGTTGGCAAAAAATCGGCCATTGTGGAACTCTTTGGGGGAGGCCTATGTCCAGCAGTGGACGTCCTTCGGCTGACATGATGATGAGGCAAATAATCATCCCGTTATCCAATCTGCGCTCCAATTGTCTGTATTGTTTATGGAAGCGCAGTCTGAAACACATTTGCCAACGCATAATGAGTATATTGACTATTGTTACAGACATTCGGTCACCGGTGGGAGGTGTGGGTGAACCCCGTGGGCGTGGACGCGGCGGTGGCGGTGACGGCGACGCGCTGCGTGGCCGCCGGCTACCGCTGGAACCCCTACTTCACGCAGCTCGCTGACCCGCTCAATGTAAGCATTACCACAGACAAGTGAAATATTGGTGACTCTATTGCATCTGCTATTTTTTTTACTCACCATTTCTCGTTCCCTCACCATTTATTGGATCCTTGTTTACAGTCTGGCTGGCTAATCGTATTCAATAGAAATACTTACTACTGCCAGTTAGGGCCTATCCGTCCACTTTTCATAGTTGTCTAGTGTGATGTTGCCGAGTCGGAATGAGACATAGATGAGTCAAATGGGAACAGGAATGAACAGTTGAGTCGGGTTGGATCTAAACTCACTGGCTACACTTTAGGTGTAGGTGTACATTATTGTTTTTATGAACTGTCGGCTTGTAGTATGTCGAAGAGATGACAGTGTTGTTGATGGTTTCTGTTGTCGCCAGCACGAGCTGTACAACGAGGAGTGCGGCGCGGACAACCCGCTGCGCTGCGACGCCGGCGATCTCACGTCGCGGCTCGGCACCATCAGTGAGTGTTCTTTGCTTGCCTCCGCTTCGCCGGCCTGGTTGGAACTCCTTGAGGAAATGCCCCCATAGGACCTCCACAGACAAGGTCTACCAAGAAATCGCGTGGGGCTTTTGGCTCCGCAAGTGCATGCACAGGCGCAGGGTAATTAAGTAACTTTTCGAAAGTACGATAGATATATCTAACTGTAATTTTTACTATGGAAAACGTTGCATAGTTACCTCATTGTTCTAGTCTGCTGCTGCCGTATATCGTAAGATTCGTAAGCAACAATCCCAAAATTTGCTATTCCACTAAGTAACGTGCAAGTTTATTACCAATAAAGAGACGTTGGCACTATGTCACGGGTAGTCCCGCTTGCGTATTTTTGCATGCAAAATATGGTTCATCGACAAAAAATGCTATCCATTTTCATCTGAGGGTACTTTATCCAGTTATTGGTTGAACTTTGATACCTCTCCCTTGCATTTCTCTCTAGCCTTCAATACAAAAAAAAACCTCGTATCAATAATTTTAACAATAAAAAACCGACTTCTACCGAGTTATTCGTCCATTTATCATGCACATCCACCACCACCATATCAGCCCAAGGACGTCCACTGCTGGACATAGGTCTCCCCTAATTTCATGGGGGGTAAATGCCATAATCGCCACGCACATACTTAGTGCAAACTTAAGACTTATATGGTTTTCTCATGGATGTGATTTTAAAAACAGGACCAGCAGCACCAGCTTTTAAATAAAAAAGAATCATCAAAATCGGTTCACCCGGTCGAAAGTTCTGATGTAACAAACATAAAAAACAACAAAATACAGTCGAATTGAGAACCTCCTCCTTTTTTGAAGTCGGTTAAAAAAAATAGCGCACTTGAGGCTGTTCTGCAGTCGCAAGTGTTCATAAGCCACGGTGTTTGCCACCGTCGTATTACAAAAACGTGTTATTTGCAGACGTGGGCGCGGGGCGGCAGGTGGTGACGGACGCGAACCTGCCGCTGGAGGGCGCCGCGCGCGCGGTGGGCCGCTCGCTCGTCGTGTTCGCGGCGGGCGGGGTTCGCGACCGCCTCGCCTGCGCCAACATCGAGGAGGACCATGACATCGTCAAATACGTCAATATTATGAAGCCGCCGCGGTTTGCGATGTGAGTCGTAGAGTCTAATAAGGAAGGAAGCCAGACTTTAGCGGGACTAATTCGACTGGTAGCTATGTGGTCAGTGGATCTAATAATAATGAATGATGCTTGTGAATATACGACGTAGTTGAGACGGTCAGAGCACTCAAAGCTGGAAGCTTCGTGACAACATTGATACAAAACTCAAGTTGAAGGAAAATTTTAAGAAAGAATAGAAGGAGTCATATCACTGGAACATTTCTGCTTCTTCACTTCGGTAACACTATGATTGCTTTTATAATAACAGCAATGTATCATATTCCAGAGGCCAGTTCCTGGCGGAGGTGCGGCGCGTGATGGGCGTCCCGCCGTGGATGCTGTGGGCGGAGGCGCGCCGCTCCCGCGCGCTGCACTCCGGCGCGTGCCTGCAGGTTTTTCTACACTTCTCGGGGCCCAGCGCCGCGAGGCTGGAGCAGGACTTCACCAGGTAACTCGCCGAACCGTCTGTGATCTACGCGGTGTTCGTTAGAATCTGATTGCATAGAAAGTTTGAAAAGCAAATTGGCAGTTGAAATTGACAGATAACAGTTTTCCCATATCATCATCCTTCGTACGTACAAATCAGGAAGTAGCCTAAGATGGCGCAAGCAGCCCTTATACTCGTGCGCTGCTGTGACAACTGCATCGTGTTTTGATTATCGCCGTGCTAAGCCATATTACTGTTGGCCGTCTCCTGCACTTGCTGCTCGGAGTATACCTACCGAGCACTTGAGACGGCTGGTGTGCGTGTGTCATGAGTTACTGTGTTCAAGCGATCACACTGATAGGGTTTCCGACGACGGTGCGGTGTGAGAGCGAGACAGCGCTATGCATGTCTGTAGCGACCGCCCGCACTTCGATACTTTACTACTTACTTAGGTATTTACAGAAATAAAATCGAAAGTCGCATTTTTAAATTTGAATTTGTGTGTACAGGTTGCTGGCGACGGGGCGACTGGACTCGCCCAGCCTGTTCATCCCGGGACACGTAGACTCCAAGCGGAAGCGGACGACGTCGTACCGGCAGTGCGGCGTCTCCGACCCGAACGATAAACGTAAGTCACTCACATTCACAACTCGTTCACATTTCTAATTGGTCCTCGTGAATACTCTCCACTCACCCACATTCCCATGTTGTCCTCATTCTTCCAACTCGTAGGGTTTGCAGTCATGGGACCGGTATGGACATAATCCCGGGATTTTACGTCTAAGCCGGTCCCATAATTTATTAAAATGATGTTCGTCCATTCGTTTGAGCTAATCCCCTGTGTTGTTCCAGAGAGGCCGCTGTTCGCGCCGCGGCCGTCGCGCGCGCGCCGCGTGACGTCACCGGCGCGCGCGCCGCTCGCCGCCGTCGCCGGCGCACTCTTATTGTTTCAATTATTTAATTCATAGCTTTAATACACTTTTGTACGACACAGCTCTTTCATTTCGGAATACGGTAACACTGCGAGCCTTCAGAGATTAGCTGAACCTAGTTGGCACGGTCGCGTTTGTCATCATTCCTTCATCGTGCATCCCTTACTAGCAAGTGTGCAAGGACGAACACTTTATGTCAGACATAAAACCGGTCATGCCCATCTTCGCTAACCTAAGATATGCACGCAATGTAAATATAGAGCTTCACTTGTGTACCACTACGCACACAGTTCAAAAGAGTTATAGCTAATGATATTGGGATTTTAGAATTTACGTTTTTATACACGAACTTGGCATCTCTAACGGCTAGACGAGATGATTATTATTATTATTGAAGTTAAGAGGGTGCCTCGCGAATGAAAAATTTCGAATTTAGGTATTAGCCAGCCGAGTCGACCGGCCATTGTCAACACTCACGAACTTTACAGAGTAGGCTCAGCGCAGAGTATAAATAAAAATAAAAAAAATTGAAAAGCCCACGACGGATTAACCTAGTTGAAAAATTATAAAATAAAGTAAATGTGAATCCCCCGACTGGGTATTTACGAAGTAAACACATAGAGATAATAAATAAATTTCCAAAACGGTTGTATGGTCGCGAGGTATAGTTACAAAGCCAGAAAAATCCGTCGGAGTGGGTAATAAACGCATATACCTTCTCCGTTCCGTCGTGGATAAAAATAAAATTTAACATCTCAAAGGCCGTGCCAGGATAAGCTAAGTGATTCTGCCCCCCTTGAATTTGGGCTTGTAATTTTTATAGATTGTGTGGCTCTACATTACTCATCATTGTGCCAAATTTGAGCACCCTAAACGTTATAGTTTTTGTTAAAAAAAAAAAACAAAATTTAATTTTTCTTTGATACTTTTTTTTTCTAGTCAACCTATTTTAACGAGCTTGGCATATATTGTACATTTTATAAAGATGATTAAATGACCATAATTATATTTTCATTATGTCATAGAAAAAATAAAATAAAAAAATCCAATTAAACTTTATAGATTTTTTTTCTTCTACTTTCACGTTAGAGACCGCTCCAATTTTTTCACTGGTAATACACCAACTAACGTTCTATAATACGTATTTTTTTCAAAATTTTGGCTGAGGGAGAACATGGAGATATCTTTACATGAAATGCTTTACATACATTTCCTTAAACCGCTATAATTCAAATCGGAATGATTACAACCTCTTTAGAGAAACGTACATGTTGCATATTAAATACTGGCCACTTACATTTCAACTTTTTAAAAAGATTAAAAAAACGTTTTGCAGCAAAAATAACTCCTTTCGATTGTCGTGCGTTAGGAAAATATTTTATTATATTAATTACATGTCAAACGAAAACATCTTACATAAACATTACTTGTATACTTCATCTGACGTAATATATATGCAGTTATTATAAGATAAATAAGTGCAAATGTGCACTACATTTGCACAACATGTCTGGAAATAGTCAGTCACTTATATGGAATGTGGGAGTCTCAGGCAGTATAGTGTATAAAGCATGTCTTCAATCTAAATGAACAAAAAAAACATAATTATTAGTTTGTATGTATGTACAATAAAGAGTTTTACTACTACTACTAATTATTTAAACGACCTATTTATAGTTAAGTAGCCATTAATGACTATACAAATGCACAAGATGCCTTTTTGACAATTACGAGTACTTGTTCAAAAATTGGAAGCGTATTATTAAAAAAATCGTATTGTTCGTTTTATACACGACCCACGTATTGTTCGTTTATGACGACCTGTTTAGCCTAGTTGGGAGTGACTCTGCCTCCGAAGCTAGAGGTCCCGGGTTCGAATCCCGGCCAGGGCATTTATTTGTGCATTTATCACTGATATTTGTTCTTGGGTCTTGGATGTTTTCTATGTATTTAGGTATGTATTTATCTATATAAGTATGTATATCGTCGTCTAGTACCCATAATACAAGCTTTGCTTAGGTTGGGACTAGGTTGATTTGTGTAAGATTGTCCCCGAATATTATTATTATATTATTATACACTGAAGTATTGTTTTTATTGCGAGGCAATACAGCGTTTTAACTTTATTACGGAAAACGCGTTGTATTGCAGTCGTTTTTGTCAATGAATTCATATCGTTGTTTTTATTTTCCCAACGCACGACAATCGAAAGGAGTTACTTTTGCTGCGAAACGTTTTTTTTTTAATCTTTTTAAAAAGTTGAAATGTAAGTGGCCAGTATTTATTATGCAATATGTACGTTTCTCTAAAGAGGTTTTAATCATTCCGATTTGAATTATAGCGGTTTAAGGAAATGTATGTAAAGCATTTCATGTAAAGATATCTCCATGTTCTCTTTCAGCCAAAATTTTGAAAAAAATACATACTATAGGACGTTAGTGGGTGTATTAGCAGTGAAAAAATTGGAGCGGTCAATAACGTGAAAGTAGAAGAAAAAAAATCTGAAAAGTTTAATTGTTTTTTTTTTCTATGACATAATGAAAATATAATTATGGTCATTTAATCATCTTTATAAAATGTACAATATATGCCAAGCTCGTTAAAATAGCTTGAGTAGAAAAAAAATATCAAAGAAAAACTAAATTTTGTTTTTTTTTTTTTTTTTTTAACAAAAACTGTAACATTTAGGGTGCTCAAATTTGGCACAATGATGAGTAATGTAGAGCCACACAATCTATAAAAATTACAAGCCCAAACTCAAGGGGGGCAGAATCACTTAGCTTATCCTGGCACGGCCATTACATTAAGTACTCGTAGTAATAAGAACATTAATGAAAGTTAGTAAAACACGAATTGCTTATTGGATTGCAGTTGCACATGAGTGAATTGTAGGAAGATTAACATTATATTTAATTGAATGAACAAAGAAAATCGAATTACAAACCCAATCTAGTATGGAGGATGTTTACAATAACAATAGAAAAGAGCATTAAATATATCATTGTAGGCCTAAATGTCACGCCCTGTCTATTAAAACCACTACAAAAACCCTGTATTTCTCTCAATAAATGTTCAGTTATTAACCGCGAGTTTCACTGGGATTATTTTAACATACAGTTTGTAATAAAAATAATAATAAGGCGTAAGGACGTGACAACCCCTTCGCCCACTGGATTTCCAGTGCAGTCAGTCAGCGTAAGGTAAAAATCATGAAAGTAAAGCTTAATCAAAGACTTTCAACGAAAACTATACCGGACATGATCAGTTAAGTTTGCTTGTTATTGTTGTTTTTTGTTCAAGTCCATTGAGCAACTACGGAACCCTACACTGAGCAAGGCCCGCCATGCTTTTGGCCGATTTTTTAATGTCACGATTAGTAGGGCCCCATCTAGCAGAGGGCGCGTCACCGTCTGCCGGAAATAAAAATGACAGTCAGTTTTATTAGGCAGGCGTCCGGTGTCTCGCTTACTCGTAATTAGTCGTCCCCAGCGATTAGTCCATTATATATTCACCCAATACTCCGGTTCATTTATATTCCATCAACCAGTAATAGTCCCTATATACCCTGGCGGGTGCTGTCTGTGTGCGCTTCCCATGACACGGGCAGGGACAGCATCCACTCGGTGTACCCCTTGCATTTCATTAAATTGTCAAAAGGTCCTCTACGTGTTTTAAATTGAGTTATATGTATCACGTTTGCTACGACGACGCGAGGCAAGTATAATGCTAGAGCTGTCCGTCCTGTCGAACAATGCTCTCACGCACCACACACGGTGTTCCTCGCCATGTACTTACGACACTTGCCCAGGAGAGGTTTCCGGAACTGAATAAATTTTTTTGAATGCAGTTTTTCTAGTCACTAAAATCGATGACATGGTTCCTAGGAACAGATCCTTGTAAATCTTATAATTTAGTCTTGGTCAAACTCTGCTGACCGATCTAAACGGGCGACCCGGTATATAAATAATATAGGTAACCATTCTAGCTATCGGATAGCAGTACTTACAGGTGGTGAAGTCGGATGAATATGTAAAAAGTGTGTGGCATAGCGGAGTACAAAATTAGAGACGGTTTTTTTGTTTAAAATGTTTTTTAAAACCATAGCCGCCACTGGTTTGTTTTTTTGTACGCCAAATGGTTTGCTCTATCAGCCAACCATTGGACTAAACAGAAATAAAACAAACGATAGGAATAGTAGATTACTATTGAGGCCGGGAAACGAACATCTGCGTGACGCGTATCCCTATCCGGTCTAGCTGCGCTCGGCCGTCTATATCTACTTGGCCTGCAACCCAATGTTTCTCGCCGAGATTTCAATAGTGATTTTCTCAAACATATGCAATGAAATAAAAAATACACCACTCAAAAAACAAATATAACAGGCGCCATATTTTACATTAAAATTAAAAAAAAAAAAACTTCCCGGGCCAAGCTTTCAATTTTGTATTGAACTTTAAAGGAAGTTCTACCGAGTTGTTCCTCCTGCAACGTGATACTTTGAAGCCTGCTATAACGCACGTCATGACGAAATTTCATTACATTTCACAATTTTGCTTTTCGTCAGGGGGGCGAAACAGCCTATCGGTGTGAGTCAAGCGCCGGTGACCTTGTAACGTCACGTCTGTTGCATAGGGTTGGCAATGTAGCTGCATTGGCAAGAGGAAATAATGTTTATTCAATGATCATGATGTTCGTCAATCAAACACCGGGAAGCTAGTTAAATTTAATCTGTAAGTTTTGATTACAGACACAGATGCATTGGGTCAGGAGAAAACTTACTAAAAGCTCGTAAAATAGATACCTACAAACTTCTCATAATGGGAACATACTTTTCTTGTGTAAATCTAAGCTTCACGTGAATATAATTGTATGCTAAAATAATAACAATAATATATAATATTATTTTTTAAAATCTCAGTCCATATAAAATATCTGTGACATGATATGACGTCATTCACTGTGACCGCGACACCCGCGTTAAGTATAATTTAACAGACTCAATTGACATTTCATCTATTTCACCATTTCATTTATTAAAAGTATATTTATTTAATATATTCCATACTTCTTATGTATTTCGAGTCAAAATGCATCCATACCCATACCAACCTACCCATATTATTCTAGAACCTATATCATTCTAGAATTCTACCCATATCAAGTCTTTCGAATTAAAATACGGATGTTAGGTGAAGTCTGAATTCTAAATTATTCGTTCGTAAAAATCTGTTCGTTGAAGCCTTGTCTGAATCTATAGATGCCAGCAAACAAATCGATGTTGTATATACTGATTTTAGCAAGGATTTCGATCGCGTATCTCATAATGTATTGATACGGAAACTTTCCGACTATGGTTTCGCGGGAACTCTGTTGCAATGGCTACGTTGTTACTTGACGAATAGAGCTTTTTTTGTGGTAGTCAATGGGTTTAGATCAAGTAACAAAATAATAACATCGGGGGTCCCTCAAGGTTCTCATTTGGCTCCAATCCTTTTCAATATTTTTGTTAACGATATTCCGAAGATCCTACGCTACTCAATTCCATATTTATTTGCAGACGATTTCAAAATTTCTAAAGTTGTTCAATCATTGGATGATAGGCATCAACTTCAAGAAGACATTAACAGCCTGGTTAGGTGGTGTAATAACAACGAAATGAACCTGAACTCAACCAAATGCTATCATGTAAAATTTACTCGAAACCATAATATCATTCCGTCAACATACTTTATAGCAGGTAGCAAAATTAAGGAGGTTGACCACATCAAAGACTTAGGTGTTATTTTTGATAAAAAACTCACATTTGTTCCACACATTGACTCTATAATCAAAAAAGCTTCCAAAATGCTAGGATTAGGATTAGGATTATAAGGAATAGCAAACCCTTCCGCAAACTCAAAACTAAAAAAATTCTGTACTTTAGCTTAGTCCGTAGTACTTTGGAATATTGTAGCGTAGTTTGGCGTCCACATTTTGCAACACATAACTTAAGAATTGAAAGGGTGCAAAAACGTTTTACATGGCAATTGGCCCGAGCCTATGGGGTAGCTAATAAAATACAATCATACAAGAAAAGGCTAAAACATTTCAAGCTAGCCACTTTATCCCAACGTAGAGTAAACTTGGATCTATCTTTTTTACACAAAATAGTCAAGAATAAAATAGACTGTCCACAGTTACTTGAAAAAATCAAATTCAAAGCTCCCAATAGGTATCCGCGCGGCAAAATTAAGCCATTACAGCCACCATTCCGTAAAACTGTATTAGGTAAAAACTCACCTATCCCTCGTCTAAGTAGACTGCTAAATGAATACTCGGACACTTGCGATATCCACCATGACACAACGGTCAGGAACAGCCTTGTACACGCACCGATAGCATCTCGTGTTTGAAATGTCTTATCCCCTTTCATAATCAGTGCGTCGGCATGACCCGTGAGGAAAGCAAATCCTTGAAAACTAAAAAGGCATATTTTTGCACCAGCTGTAAAATACAGGAAAAAAATGAAGAACATGTTTCAAGAGACTTCATGTCTTCTGCGCAGAACTTGGCATCAATGGCTGTCCCTAACGAGGTATTGGCGTCTTTCACCACAACACTCCAGCAACTGCAGCGGGTGTTTGAGACAATGAAACGGGAGATGAATGAGTTTACTGCATCGCTCAATCACACAGCAGAGGACGTTGCTTTGTTTCGCAACGAAATATTAGAAATGAAAGGACAGCTGAAAGAACTCGATTTTTATAAATCCGAGGTAAAAAACCTGCGCGCGGAAGTCATGGAACTGCGCCAGGAAATTGAATCGAAAGAACAACGCCATCTACTCAAAAACGTTGAAATGACGGGCGTAACAGAAACTAACGGCGAAAATTTGCAACAAATAGTGAACATCATGTGTAACAAAATAGGCGTCCAACTAGATCCTCGGGACATAGACGACGTGCGGCGCGTCGGGCTGCGCGGCGGCGGTGCGGGCGGCCTCGAGCGGCCGCGCCCGATCGTGCTCACGCTGACACGCCGCGCTCCGCGCGATCAGATCCTGCGCGCTGCAAAAGTGCGCCGAGGACTCACTACCGAAATGCTGGAGATTGCAGGAAACTCTCGCCGTGTCTATATCAACGAACACCTCACTAAAGCAAACAGGATTATGTTTAGTAAAGCCCGAGCTGCAGGAGCTCAACTTAAATTCAAGTTCGTATGGTCTTCGAACGGCGCCATATACATGCGTCGCAGCGAAACAAGCTCAGTAGTTAGGGTGACATCGGAAGCGGTGTTAGACAAGCTATGCAATAATCCTGCTACAACTGGCCAATCTGAGTCGTTTCGAGACACCTCCGATTAAAGGCGGTTATTTAGATACTCTGATGTCAGCATTTTCTGTGATTTTAAAAATAGTAATTGTTGTTCTCATCACATATTTTATGTTAGATTCTTACGGAAATGAAAGCTTCATATATCTGTTAAGTTTTATGGAAAACCTGTCTAGCGTAAATCGTTTAAATAAAACTTCTGGAGAGGTCTTATTGGAACGATTTCTTAAGTTAGTTCTTAAATGGCTTCTTCGCAACCTTGAATACAAGTCAAATGCTAATTGTAACCCTTATATATCCTACAAAAAAACAATCACAAGTACCTACGTACTATTATATCCATACTACCCTCAACCTAATGCATTATATTGCTTAACGGAAAACACAAACACACCAAATGTACGGTTTATTTTACCACACGAACCACACGATATTAGTTACTCGATACCCAAAAACGGACTAGCGCAGTTAATTAAAATAACTTTATCATATAAACTAAGGTATTCCATTTCTTCATACTATAGCCTAAATCAGCCAAACACATGTCTCTATCATAATTGTATAGTAGTCAACATATCCGAACACAGCGTTTACACTATAATATTGACTTTTCTTTTTTCCGTAAAATGGATAGCGCTGAACTAGCAGACGATTTGGATTCTGCTTTTAATATACCGTGTCATGAAATCTTTAACCCAGACTCTTGTAATACAATTTTTAAATGTAATATGAACTTTAAAATTCTAACTTTTAACATACGCAGTATTAACAAAAATTTTGATTTGTTTCTCTTAAATTTATACCGAACACATGTTGAGTTTGACGTCCTAATTCTTACCGAATGTAGAATACAAGACACTTTATCAATAGACCAAATCTCAGGTTATTCCTGTTATCACACCTACCACAACATTAATCAAAACGGAGGTGTTGTAGTTTATGTTAAAGACCAGTGGAACGCAGTAGTGTCGGAACCCCGTTTTGATGAAGCATGTTGTCTGCTGGTAGACATTCCTAATAAAGTCACAATTTTGGGTATTTACAGATCCCCTTCGTTCAATAGTACCACAAGTTTCCTTCCTGCGTTAGAAAACACCCTCAACTCGCTCAGCCATGTTAACCAGTTAGTCATTGCCGGAGACATAAACATTGACATACTTACCTCTAATAACCAGCGAACAAACGTAACTGAATATCTTTGTCTACTTGCTGAACATGGACTTTCACCCGCGATTACCTTACCTACGCGCGAAAGGGCCTGTTTGGACCATATATTTGTAAGAAGTAATCGTTTAGTGACAGGTTTGGTGTGTGACCTCAATGTTACCGACCACAAAGCTTCCGCTATAGAAATATCATCCCGTCCACCGCATCCTCCAAAACGAAATAGGATAAAAACCATATTTGACTATGAGAACATCGTTTTGGAGCTTTCTATGACTGACTGGTGTAAAGTTTTGGGAGAATCCGATGTAAACATAGCAACGAACACTTTTATGACTATTATAAAAAACGCCTTACAATTAAACTCAAAAGAAGTAAAAATTCCTCGATCTAAATTCACGCTTAAACCATGGATGACTCCCGGTCTTTTACGCTGTGCCCAACATCGCGATAGATTACATTTAAAATCCAAACAGTATCCTAACGACACAGTACTACAATTAACTTACAACAGATATAAAAACTTTTGTAATAATCTTCTGCGTGAACTTAAAGAACAACATGAAAAACACGAAATCTCTGCTAACAATCATAATACGAAAAAACTTTGGAATGTTATTAAAAACATATGCAACATACATAAGAAAAATACCCAACCCATCGATCTTATTGCTTCATCTGATCCCGAAGACTCCTTAAACAACTGCAACCGATTCTTTTCATCCGTTGGTCAAAAGCTAGCTGGTAATATCATGTCACAAACTAGAGAATCAGAGCAAAATTTAGCAAACAAACACCAATCGAACAGTATTATGGGCACATCATTCTTCATGCAACCGACTGATTGTCGGGAAATCGAAACTATCATCATGCAATTAAAACTTGATAGTGCACCGGGCCTGGATGGGATCAGCAATAAACTAATAAAATTAATTAAAAACAGTATCATTGAGCCCATTACTCACATCTGTAATCTCAGTCTCAGTTCAGGCTGTTTTCCTGACCTGTGGAAGGTAGCTTCCGTAACTCCTATTCATAAAGATGGACCAAAAGACATCCCCGGTAACTACAGACCAATATCTTTACTTAGTTCATTCTCCAAAATCTTGGAAAAGCTTGTTAACAAACGATTAGTCAATTACATAGAAATGTATGGCCTCCTATCTGATAGGCAGTTCGGATTTAGGCAAAACCGATCGACGGAGGACGCCACCTCACTTCTTGTTAATCTCGTATCATCGTATTTAGATAGTAACTCCAAGTGTATTGGCGTCTTCCTGGATCTGGCTAAAGCCTTTGACACTGTCTCATATCCAATTCTGCTCCAAAAACTCCAAAATCTCGGCATACGTGGTGTACCGTTGTCCTGGTTCGAAAGCTATTTATCTGAGAGGAGACAACTTGTTAGGGTGGGTTCCTTCAGGAGTTCTATGGAGAAAAATAATTTTGGCGTACCGCAAGGAAGCATCCTTGGACCCACTCTATTCATTATCTATATGAATGACATCTTTAATCTTCAAATTGAGAACACAGAAATTATTTGTTACGCTGACGACACGGTCATCCTCTTTAATCATAAAAATTGGCAAAAAACAATTGATGCTACGGAAAGAGGTATGAGAATTGCAGCAGAGTGGTTCCAGGACAATCTTTTGACCCTCAATAACAACAAAACTAAGTTCATATGTTTTCACAAAACTGCGTCTTCTAAACCAGCCATTTATCCTGCAATTAAAATCCATACATGTAAATATTTACCAAACATCTCCTGTAACTGTGACTCAATCCAACGCACTGAAGTTGTTAAGTATCTTGGTCTGTTTGTTGATGAAAAACTTAATTTCAAAGTCCATATTCATAAACTTTCCGCAAGAATCAGAAAAGCTATATCAATTTTCAAAAAACTCCGTAATTCGGCAGACAGCTCTTTGTTAATAAAGGTCTACACCGCGCTGTGCCAATCAGTAATCAGCTACTGTATCACAGTGTGGGGCAGTGCGGCGAAGACCTATATGCTTGAAATTGAAAGAGCGCAACGATCTGTACTGAAAGTAATGTTCAAAAAACCTTTCCGCCATCCAACCTCAGCTCTCTATGCGCAAGCACATGTCCTATCAGTACGTCAATTGTTCTTTCTTAAAGTCTCTTTACTTACTCATAAATCTCTCAAATCTTTAACATGTTATAGTAATATACTTGAAAAACGCGTATTTGCTTTACCAGTTCCTAGAGTACATTCCACTTTCGGTAAGCGGTTCGGAGGTTATATCAAGGTATCCACTTACAATGCGATCCTAAAACATTGTAACCTTAAGGGATGCACTATAAATGAGGCAAAAAAACTAATTTCTAATTTCCTTCTCTCATTAAATTATGTCGAGACAGAAGCCATTTTGGATATTGTACTTTAGTTTTAGTCTTACTAATATTGAAACTAAACTTGCTAATTTAATTTTAAGTTTCTCTAGTTGTACCTACCTAAAATGTTATTTGTAACGAAATTCCAATATGTAATTTGTATTTGGTTCCCCGCGATACAGGCGAAGCCTAGTGCGGAGACCCCTGGAAATTATTGTAAAAAAATGTATGCCAATAAACCTTTATTATTATTATTATTATTATTATAGTGAAGAACACCCAGGCTTGAATAGCTGTTATTTGTGCCACTTAGTTATAGTTTTCTAAGTATTGTATGCAATTGTGCATTAATTTAATTACAAAATTACCTCATTTAAGATTACCGTTCCTACTTCTTCTGTTCCTTAGATATAAGTTTATCTTGTATGCATGTGGTGTTTGCCTATAATTAGCTGTGCAATTAACTGTGAACCCTATTGATATTGTACTTACTTACCATGTATTATTGTAACCGCTGTTGGCAGACCAAATAAATAAAATAAAATAAATGTAGGGAAGGACATAACACATAAAATTTTATAACTAATTTTTCTGGATCGGTACGTAGCCTAAAGTAGCTTTTTCCTTTGTGACTTTTGGTATTACTGCCACAACCGTAGACACAGCAATAAAACGCTACGGCCATAGTAAGTTGATTACATTGAATTACAAATGATAAATTCTAACGAATTTCAAGTAAAACTAGTGTCACTCCCGCTAACGGCCGATCGATCTCTGTTGTGTTCATGAGCGCATGTCACGCTCTCGTGTTGAAGCGAGTGGCGCCCCTGCGATTCGTCTTGCCGCGGCTAGTTGTCCACACACCGCGCGCCTCTCGCGCACCCCCGTTCACGTCCGGTCACGCACACATAGCCGCGAGACGGATTTAAAGCACACATGCTTCGGTGTCGCTTCTTTTTACGTTAGTATATATCTTCTTTGGTTTCGTGCAAATTCAGAATGCGCCGTATAAAAACAGAAGTTTTTAAAAAATAAGTCCGTTACTTTTTGTTTAGTTCTAAACCTGGAATAAAATGAAAATAATGAGTTTTATTTATAGATTTCAGTGCATAAGATATGGAAACAGTAAAAAATGCTTATTTGAGTCTTTTGTTACCCGTGAGTACTCGAAATTAATATGATTAATTTAATGTAGGAATAGGGACTATTTCATGTTTTTTACTGTTAAGAATTAATGAAATGCTTTTGATTTGGATGAGATTAAATAAACCCTTTATTGAAGATGAGTACCACTTACATTCAACTTGCATTATACATGAACAATTTACGTCGCGGTAATCAGAGGGTCTACTCCGAATTCCGAACTCGAATCTCTCCTGTCATACACTATATGAGTGCAAGGGACGGCAGCATACGAAGTTCGGATATCGAATTTCTTTGTAGCCCCCAGAAGAAAAGTTGCTTGAAATACGCGCTCGTGGTTTAATCTCACAAACTTTCGCTAGCTCGCCTCTCAACACAAGCACTCGAGCCAAACAACAACATTGCAGCCTTGCATAACAAATAACTAGGTATTTTTTCATTTTTAGTCCAAAGTATTTGTGTTCTAATATTTAATTGTTATTGTATGGGCCCTTTTACACAGTTATTACTATCACGCGATACACTCATATCACGATCCATATCACGTGAATATTGACGCAAAATCCATACAATTGTGAAAACAGCGATAATATTGACACCCCTGTATTGTGATAATATTAATCGTGTATAGGGCCCCAGAGAATTTTAACCGCGCGTGTTACCGTTTATCATAAAAATAATTTACTATTGCAATATTGTTTTGTGACAACACTGAATTCGTGATAAAACCCAGAATACTAGTGCACATGATAGATAAGATACTACGGTGTCAAGAGTCAATGTCAAAATGGTCGAACAACAAAATACTTGCTACCGGCTGCGTTATTCGGGATTCATAATCATAATAGAAAAATCCCATCAGTTACTCGTGCCGTAGTCAAAAATTACTTTGAAAAAGAAGAAATGTTTATGTGGTTTACACATTGTAAGAAAGTTCACACAAGTTAAAGCGTAGCTGCAAACGGAAACGAAATTCAGGCAGACGCAACTCAAAAACGTAATATTCTGACGGAATCCAACATATGGTCTAGTGACGAATATTATATAGACCGAGAGAATATATGGACGTGCGATTGAATACGTTGCGGGCCGTACAGGAAACATACTAGGTAATGTGATATATTGATTATGCTTTATTATTAATTCATAAATAGTAAAGGGTTCATCATCTCTAGATGGAGATTATAGGGCGAGGTGCGGTCACCTCACCTATGTACCACTAGTACCTACATGTAAGCAGTCCTGGTACTCGTCCAGGTTCGCGATCTATACGTACGTCAAATAAACGTGCATTAATAATCAATTTCATCCATTACAAATGGTTTTTTGTTGTGTAAAGTTGTGTAGGAAAAGCTCTCGAACAGCTAACTACAAGAAAGACGAAATAACACACACACAGGAAGTAAAATTTATTACAAAAGGCATATTTTATAGGGCTCCGTCGACTCACTGGCGGGTCACAATTGCCCAACATCATAGTGTTTTCCCGTCGTAGGTTCGTTCGTTACCTTGTGTCCCTGAGAGCGGAAAGTAGGAGTCCCACGACGACTCGCTGGCGGGTCACAATTGCCCAACACCACAGTGCTTTTCCCATGGTAGGTTCGATCGTTACCTTGTGTCCCTCAGAGCAGAAAGTAGGAGTCCCACGACGACTCGCTGGCGGGTCACAATTGCCCAACACCACAGTGTTTTTCCCATGGTAGGTTCGTTCGTTACCTTGTGTCCCTCAGAGCAGAAAGTAGGAGCCCCGCGAAGCGGGGCTCCGTCGACTCCCTGGCGGGTCACAATTGCCCAATGAAATTGAAGTAGCCCAAATCTTAGAGCCTGTCACGGAAATTACTATCAACAAAAAAACGTAGGTAAGGTCCGAACTTGCAACTTCAGATCGCTCTAGTTCTTAAACCGGCAAGTATATAAAAAACTTCAAATAATAAATTCATGATGATGCTTATTTTAATGTTTTCTTTAAAGTTAAAAAAAAGTCCTAAAATCTGGCCCTTCTTGCTATACTCTGACTGCGAGTTCGGCCATGGGATTACTAAGGAGACAGATAGAAAATTTACGAAAAAAAATTTACCTATGTTTTTTATTACTTAATTATATAGGATAAACTTGTCCATTTAGCAACTAGAGCAATCCGAAGTTGTAAGTTAGGTCATACAAGGGCTCCGTCGACTCGCTGGCGGGTCACAATGGCCCAACATCACAGTGTTTTTTCCGCGGTAGGTTCGTTCGTTAGCTTGTGTCCCTCAGAACGGAAAGTAGGCTCGCTGGCGGGTCGGTTCGCTGGCGGGTCACAATTGCCCAACATCACAGTGTTTTTGCCATGGTAGGTTCGTTCGTTTCAGACAATCCTACCCCTAAAAATGTCGTTCAGTAATACATCCGTATTCAAAATTGTTTGTTGTTGTTTTTGTTTATTGTTGTTGCTTTGTTTGTTTTCAACGATGCGCGGCAGCAGTGGGGCAACCAAGTGAAGTAATAAAGCAAGTGAGATGTGGGGCCTCGTGGTAGCACTGTCCCTGGTGGGCTCGGGCCTGGCTAATCTCAAAGGCCCGTTCCTGTTCTTCGGGCCAGCGTCGCTGGAGCGCTACCGGCGGCCGGCGCTGCGGCCGCTGTCCCAGGACGAGCTGACTCACCTGTACGCCGAGCAGGCGTGCGTGGTGGTGTTCAATAGCCAGGACGGCGGCGTGGCGGGGGCCGAGCTGCCGCGGCTGCGGACCGCGCTGCGCCACCGCCCCGTGCTCGTCCTGCCACAGGCGTTCCTAGACGTGCATCCCGACTATATCAGCAATGAAACACAGGTACCTTATGATCTATACAATACAGTTTAATATTCCGCGGCAGCGGTAGTAATGTTCCCGTGCTATAATGTTACAGTTTCCGCGTTTCTACTCGTTTTAGAACGTATTATAATAGAGTCGCGCGCATACAGCTGATGTGTCTAGGCGTACATACTGAGCGAGCAGAGGGCACTGTCCTCAAATGTAGTAAAATGTGCCTCGTGCAACATTGTGATCAGTGAAGTTCTTGCATTTATTGATAACTAGCATTTTCCCGCGGCTTCGCCCGCGTACTAAGCGAAATTTTTAACCGTCTACAAAAAACAGGTTCGTATGTTTGTCCACGATTATCTCGCGTTTGGCTGAACCGATTTAGATGCGGTCTCCAGAAAAGTAGTTGTTACATTCTGGGGGTTTAGGTATAAGTTTGGTGATTGTGATTCATTAACAGATGAACAGATGAAAAGTCAGCATACTCGTACATTCTGAGAACCGGCAAACTGTTGAATTTCATTTGATTTTGGAAAAAATAAGGATGGAAAACTATTATCATATACATTTCCTTCCTTCTTTGTCTTTGATGGCCCTTAGTAAAAGTATCTGTGTACTACAGTAACACCAATAGGTCTGTAAACGACCAAGCAGCGCGCAGCGGTCATAAACTGTTGTCCTTTGAAGTACAAAAATACGGCTAATTCAATATCACGTATAAAATTTATTTTTCCTAAAATTAAATTTATTAGGTAGGTTTTGCCAGTTCCCATTGGAGCATCCAAAAAGAAAATTTGGCCTCACTTCCATTCGCACTCCTTACTGTCAGTCCTGTAGTAGAGTAACATTGGGTGTGACTTGGTTAAAATTTTGAAGAATGTCACTTCGGGTGCTGGCAGGGGGTTTTTCCGAGATATAAACCTCACATTTGTTGAAGTTTAGAGTGAGGCCTATCTCAGAGAAACGCCGTTTGATGGTGTTAAGGTCGTTTAAGACTGAAAGGGCCGTTCCTCCCAGTCGTCAAGGTACCATAAGTTGAGATCAGAAGTTAGCTGGGTAATGATGGGGTGGATCGCTAAGCTAAAAATTACGGGCCCAAGGGGATCTCCCTGCTGGCATTCGACGCTCGAAGCAATTTCATGTTCGCCAAACATTAATTTAGAATGTGTGCCGTAACACTGCGTTAAGTACTCTGAAATTTCCGGAAGTTCGTTTTGGATTTCCAGCAAAAATGTACTTCGATCAATAGAGTTAAAAGCATTCCTTACGTCTAGTTTCAGTAAAACTTCGAAATTTGAATTTTCCAGAAAAGTGCGTGTGGCGTGCACTGCGGCTTCACATCCGCCCCTGACGCCGAAACCAAGCTGCTTGGGTTCGAACTTGTCTGTCAGGCGGGTATGAAACTCGTGGCAGCATAATTTGGACGCTAAACGCCGTAGAGAGCTCCCTACCGCTATTGGACGAATGCCGCCGTCTTTTTTCTTTAGTGCTATTAGGTTAGCGCCGTATAAAATAGGAGCGATTTCACTACATATTTTACCTGAAAGCATTAGGTTAATTAAAGCTGTCAATTCCTTGAGTATATAATTAAATAACGGGTTAGTTAGATCTTTGAGATGCTGAGGAGTAATGCCATCTAGACCACCCGCAGAGTCATTGGGAAAGGAACGGATCGCTAGTAAAGTGGCAATTTCGGTAACTTGGCAGGCGATGCAGGAAGCTGCACCGGCGTGGAGGGTGACGGATGCTTTTCTTTAAGGGCGGCGAGCACTTCTTCAGAGCGAGGAGCTAAGGTGTCGCTGGAAAATAAAAGTTTGGTTGCACTTCTTATGTTTCCGTCCGAAATTTTGCTTTCTATTGCTCTAATTTTGTAATTTAAGTTGGTGTTGCAATAATCTCTAAAAGACGGCATCGAAAGATCTGCAGGGAAGTCAGGGTGAAGAACATTGTCTTTGATAATTACGGATAGCGTACGATTAGATTTGTCGCGAGGAATATGGCAATTTTTATAAATGAACATGAGCAACGCTTCCCATGCGGATAAGTTGTTATCAGATACCACCTTCGCCACGCATTCAGTCAAACTCCGAGCCACAGCAACACGGGCGCCCTTAGGAATCCGTTTAGCTATTTGAGTACTAGATTTTAATGCGGCGAGACGTGCAGATAAGTCTGTCAACTGAGTAATGGTGCACGGGATGTGGGCCCCGCCTCGGTTGATATGGGCGGGAACTATCGGAGGAAGGTCAATCCGTGGTATATGTGTCTTGATTTGATGCATCTTCAGCCCGCGATCACCTTTATAAAGTTTATGATCATTACAAATGAAGCATTCCATTAACTGGGCTTGTGAGTGTATTCTATCCATCACTAAAAATGTACAGCAAGATTAATCTTGAACGTGTATGCTGATGAAGGTTGCAGGGCACCGAGATATTTCTGAGAGCGACTATTATGTTTATACATATATCTTCTTGTTGTGAATTTTGGACAGTTTTCAGACCACTTTCGGACTCTTTAGGTTCAGTGACTGTGAATTTAGATGTATACAGGAATAATTTGGTGTAAAATGGGATAATAAACGTTGTTTATACAAATTAATTTCAAAATATCGACTTGACAGGTTGACAGTAGTGAGAATAGTGGAATTGGAAATCTGCAGAATTGGGAATCTGTAGAATTGGGAATCTGTAGAGAAGCGCATCTGTAATGGAAATCTGTAGAATTGGGAACAAACCCCCTATATTACTAGAGTGCAATGTTGACATATTAACACCTAAAATTCCAATGTATAATATAATACGTAATAAAGTCAGGTGGGGTGAACATAACCCTGGTCAGATAGATCAGGATATGTAATCTGTTTCGAATCCACTTTCGACTTGAGTCTGCAATAGGCCCTACACACCGAGTTTCCGAGGTTAGGTCGGTCGGGATACAGAGTTGTAATGTGACTTTTACGGTTATAGACGTTGCCAGTGTGATTAAAAATATAATAATAATAATACGGTACTCCTCGACACGGCGCGGATAGTCCGGAGGTTCCTCTCTCTGTCGCCCTAATCACCGGTAGCTTAGGCCCTGCCTCGCTGCCGGTGGCACCCTAGGTTAGATTTTATGTTTTGTAAATATTAATAATGATTTTATGTTTTGCAAATATTGTTTTATATTTTACTTTTTATAGAAGTATTGTAAAAACCTAAGCTAAGAAGGAAAATGAATAAAGCAATAATAATAAACCGTTTATTCGTGACCAAAACAACATAACATTATAGTAAAACTTACATGTACTGTCACGAAACGTGGATTCAGTTTTAGACCAGGCTTGTCAACAGAAAGCGCTATCCTTTGCCTCAAGCAGACCGTGCACTCCGTGTAGTACTATGCGACCCAAAAACCCCAGTGTTTGCTGCTTTTGTAGATCTCTAAAGCATTTGATCTGGTGTCATAAAATCTTTTGTGGGACAAATTAAGAAATGAGACTACCCTGGCACCGGAAATGACATCAATATTCGAATATTGGTATAACCACCAGAAAAATCAAGTCAGCTGGGGGGGACGTCTCTGAGGAGCAGTGGCGGCCACTGAGATTTTTTGCTGGGCAACCCGGACCAAAAATAAGTATCTATCAATAAGGTAGTTTTTTTGTACAATTATTACCGACTGTACTTTTTGAACTACTCCTGAACAGGATTCTAATTCCCCCAAACGAGACGGATTATTCCAAACATCAAATGACTTTGAAATACGCCTCAATCGCAACATTCGCAACTAAATACGACACATACTTAATTGAAATAATCATACACAAAACACTGGTATATCGTAGATCTAAATTTCACTATTATATTAATTTAGTTTGTCATAACAATAATCATTCGTAAATATATTTTCCCCTCACTAGCTCGGAAAGCCGTCTTTTATCCTTTAAAACAAGCGGGTAAAATCGCATTTTATCCACAGTGGGGTAAGTAATTTGACCTTGTAGCTTGTTTGTAGCTTTTGACAGATAACAAAACGTAAAACGCGCATAAAAATGGTTCGTTCCATATTAATTATCATTAAGTAAATGTTTTGAGAATTTAATAAAAAATAACCAAATTTAGCTTTCGTTAATGATTTTATTTATTTATTTATTTATTTATTCGTAGGAGAACCACCAGCAATAAAACTAAGTAACAACATTAGTTACAACAGAGCCAATTACATGATTTAACATATAGCGTTGACCCGGGTATGTCCTTAAACTACGACCAAAACCACCGGAGGATGGGCAGCAGCATCCCTGGAGTGCGGTGGAGATACTGCGATCGCCAAGCCGCATGCCAAGCGTGGTGATTATGGCAATTACCCCTTAATGATGTACACAAACAGGCCACCGCCCCGAGGTTCCGGCGACCCCCGGTACCCTGGTTCTGGTAGCGGCCAGGGTACTAGCGGGGTCAGGGGTGCGAAAAATCTCCGGTTAAGATCCGGCTACCACCACCGACGACTTCTGGCCCTGGCAACATACAACACACGAACACTGCGGACCGACGAAAAGATAGCGGAACTGGAGGAAGGATTGAGCTAGTTGCGTTGGGATATCGTAGGGTTATCTGAAGTCCGAAGAGAGGGGGAGGACACGATAACCCTGAAGTCCGGCAACTTGCTCTATTTCCGGGAGGGCGACCAACAGTCCCAGGGAGGTGTCGGGTTTATCGTCCACAAATCCCTCGTGAACAACGTGGTGAAGATCGAGAGTGTGTCGGCTAGGGTGGCGTACCTTATACTCAGAGTATCCGAGAGGTACTCGTTGACGGTCATACAGGTGTACGCGCCGACCTCGGCACACTCCGACGACGAGGTGGAGGCTATGTATGATGTATGAGGATATATCAAAGGTCATGCATACTCGTAGTTCCAAAACCTACTTCACCGTTGTTATGGGGGATTTCAACGCGAAATTGGGCAAGCGAGACGGCGAAGAGCTGAGAGTGGGGCAATTTGGAGTTGGAAGTCGGAACCACCGCGGCCAACTACTGGCTGGTTTCTTGGAGAAGGAGGGACTCTACATGATGAACTCCTTCTTCAAGAAACGCGAGCAAAGGAAGTGGACCTGGATGAGTCCCGACGGTGCAACAAAAAACGAGATTGACTTCATCATGTCAACGAAGAGGCATATATTCAATGATGTCTCTGTGATCAATACGGGCACAGGGCAGGCACATTGAATATATGCGTCAAGCTAGAGCGCTCTCGACTGATGAAGTCCACGCTCCGTCCAGCAGCAGTCCACATCCAAAACCCCGAGAGCTTTCAGCTGGTACTCCAAAACCGTTTCGATTGTCTAGGCGGCGATGTGGACGAATTTAACGACGGGTTTGTGGAAGCTGGCCATAGCGTTGGGTCTAAGTTCTTTAGTGCCCATCGAACTCACAGAGCCAAAGGGCTCTCTATTTCCACTCAGAGGCTCATCGAGGAAAGGAATGAGATGATTCTGCAGTCTTCAGCCGATGCGACATTATACAGGCAGCTCAATAAACGGATCTCTAAGTCCCTTACCCGCGATCTGCGCCAATTCAATACAAATCGTATTGAAGAGGCCATCAAGCAGAATAAGGGCTCTAAAGTTTTCTCAAGAGATCTGTTTATTGGGCAGAGCCAGCTCGCCAGATTAAAAACTGAAGATGGTAGAATCGTTTCGTCCAAACCTGAGCGTCTGAGTGAGATAGAGTGCTTTTATGGACAGCTATACACGTCAACTAGCAGACCCGAAGTTGGTCTGGCGGAAGACCCTAGAGGTAGATTAACCCGGCACTATACTGAAGATATTCCGGACATCAGCCTGTACGAGATTAGAATGGCTCTTAAGCAGCTGAGGGACAACAGGGCACCCGGTGAAGACGGAATTACAGCTGAACTCCTGAAGGCGGGTGGAAAACCAGTCCTTAGGGCCCTTCAGAAGTTGTTCGACTCCGTCTTACTGGAAGGGAAAACTCCAAAGGCATGGAACAGAGGTGTGGTGGTGCTGTTCTTCAAAAAGGGTGACAACGCCTTACTGAAGAACTACCGACCCATCTCACTTCTGAACCATGTCTATAAGCTGTTTTCAAGAGTCATTACGAACCGTCTCGCACGCAGGCTAGATAACTTCCAGCCTCCCGAACAAGCCGGTTTCCGAAGAGGCTTTAGCACCGTGGACCACATCCATACGCTCCGTCAGGTTATACAGAAGACTGAGGAGTATAACCTGCCCCTCTGTTTAGCGTTCGTCGACTACGAGAAAGCCTTCGATTCGATTGAAACCTGGGCTGTACTACAATCTCTCCAGCGGTGCCAAGTGGACTACCGCTATATCGAAGTGCTGAAGTGTTTGTACGAGAACGCCACTATGTCAGTCCAACTCCAGGACCAGAACTCAAAACCTATTCCGCTGCAGCGGGGAGTCAGGCAAGGAGATGTTATTTCTCCTAAACTGTTCTCCGCTGCACTGGAGGATGTTTTCAAGACTCTGGACTGGAGAAGGCTAGGCATCAACATAAACGGCGAGTACATCACTCACCTTCGATTTGCTGACGATATAGTAGTCTTGGCTGAGACCATGGAGGATTTAAGTACAATGCTCAATGAACTCAGTAAAGCCTCCGAGCGAGTTGGTCTAAGGATGAACATGGACAAGACGAAGATCATGTCAAATGTCCATGTCGCACCAACTCCCTTAACAATCGGACACTTTACGCTCGAAGTTGTAGACGATTACATATACCTAGGACAGACTGTCCAGTTAGGTAGGTCCAACTTCGAGAAAGAGGTTAATCGTCGAATCCGACTCGGCTGGGCAGCGTTCGGGAAGCTACGGCACATCTTTTCGTCCGATATTCCGCAGTGTCTCAAGACGAAAGTTTTTGACCAGTGTGTGTTGCCAGTGATGACATATGGCACTGAAACGTGGTCGCTTACTATGGGCCTCATAAGAAGGCTCAAACTCACCCAAAGGGCAATGGAGAGAGCTATGTTGGGAGTTTCTCTGCGTGATCGCATCAGGAATGAGGCCATCCGCAGCAGAACCAAAGTGAGCGATATAGCCCTCCGAATCGCTAAACTTAAGTGGCAGTGGGCGGGGCACATAGCACGTGGAACCGATGGCCGTTGGGGCGGAAAGGTTCTCGAGTGGCGACCACGTACCGGAAGGCGTAGCGTGGGCAGGCCCCCCACACGGTGAACTGATGACCTGGTGAAGGTCGCGGGTGTCCGCTGCATGCGGGTGGCGCAGGATCGGCCATTGTGGAAGTCTTTGGGGGAGGCCTATGTCCAGCAGTGGACGTCTTTCGGCTGACATGATGATGATGATGATGACATATAGCGTTTGAGTAATATACTTAAACAAAATGCGTACTCGGAACACAGTTACACATCCAACAGCATTATTTTAAATATTGGGAAAATGATTACACAATGAATAAACACCATTACTTGTGAATACAGTGCCACTTACAGCGACACAATGACTTAACGCAATGAATACAGCCTAAGCTCACTGTCTACTCACAACTTAGTACTCACAACTCAACTTATTAAGAGGAAAAGTATTAAGAGGAAGCTTATAAGTGACATACCTTATTGTTAAAAATAATAAAATCAAATAGTTTTCACCTCAGCGGCTCGAAAATGGCAGTTTTTCTGCTTGAAACCAGTGAGCAAAATGCAATTTTGCTGCGAGCGTGAAATAGTTATTTGTTCAACAAGAAAGCAAAGTAAATTTTTGTTGCGAGTGTTGATGTTAAGTCCCGAGCAAGCGAAACATTCTATAATGATGTGAATGAATGTGATACATACAACTTTTCACCTCAGCGGCGAGAACATATAACGCAAAGGAATAGTGATAGAGAATGAAGTTACTTAAACTAACCTACAATATGAAAAATTAAAAAGTAAGTTTTTTTCACGCTCGCAGCAATATTGCATTTTGCTCACTAGTTTCAAGCCAGAAAAGTCGTTTTCACGCTCGCCCCAAAATTGAATTTTGCTCACTGGTTTGACGCAACAAAACCGCCATTTTCGAGCCGCTGAGGTGAAAATGACTTTTCCAGCTTGAAACCAGTGGCAAAATGCATTTTTGCTGCGAGCGTGTTTGCTCTCTTCTTGAACAAATAACTATTGTCAGCGAAAATACGCTTTCTCCATCTCTCTTCATCATCTTTTAGTCGTAAACTTTGTTGGAATTAAAGAAAAATGGGTATAATAATAATAATAATAAATATGCTTTATTGCACCACACAAGAGAACAATGTTACACAAAAAAACTTACATAACTAGTAATGGTAGCAACAGGCGGTCTTATCGCTTAAAGCGATCTCTTACAGACAACCTTTGGGTAGCAGGAAAAGTTATCAAAATAAAATAATGAACAGGTAGTGCAAGAGTACAGGAAGAAGAGTCATCCATACATCTCACAAGAAATATTAAATAAATACATATTAACATAATATATATAGATTCATATATAAATATACATAAATACATACTTATATAAATATATATAATAAAAGGCAACTTAAGGGAGCGACAAGTAATATTGTTTCAGCTGGTTTTACGAGTATTAGGGACGATTAAACAAACAGTTGGAGAACGAATGTTTCAAGTGTTTGTAAATGATTATAACAACACTTGTGTTAGACATTTAGATCAGCTAAGGCAATATTTGGGTGATGTTATATCCGTGTCTGTTAGCTCGAGAGGGCAAAAAGACGGAGCAAGTTCCGACTCCGGCGCCCCCGGAGACGGAGGAGGAAGCTGAGGAAGCATTGAATGAACAGTGGTTTGAAGCCCAGACTGGCAGAGATCACATTGCACCAGAACCTGTTTGCTCTGCCGTTCCAATGCAGCGGGCGCTTAGACCTAGGACTAAGAAAATAAGTTATAAAGTCTCAGTACCTAACTAATAGTTATTGTATTGTTTTAGGTTAGCAAACTAAAGGGGAAAAGATGGTGTGTGTCTACGCATACGTGTCGCGCCCCCACTCTAATCAGTAATAAATCAGCTGCCAAACGTATAGGTTGTTTGACTCGCATACACTTCACATTCGCAACGTCCTCCCACAACGTCTCTGTTGAACCAGTATAAGTCCCACCTCTGATTACAAATAGTGACTCCGAATTCTAGACCAAGTTATATTAGAGTCGCGAGGCGACTCACCTCGTCAGACAGAGGATGATTCGCACAGCCCTAGCTGATATAAATAACTCCCTGACGCCGGCTGGGATGCGTGCACCCCTGCACTCCACCGCCGACATATTGCATGAGCAATGCGCATTGGGCCGATCGGTGCAGCTTCCGAGCTCTCCCAACCTCCCAGATCGATACTTTAAAGGATGGGGATGGAGACGTCTAGGATATAAATTGCAGCTACCGCCTCGTGACCTCGTCTGTCAAATCTAGGATCCCTTCCGAGCTCTTGGATGCGGCTGGCCACGCCATGGTCTGTCCTCAGTCCTTAGTTCTTTGTCTTCAAGTTACCATTAGGTGTAGTGTGTGACGTGTGTTTTCTGTTCAGGTCCTAACTCTACAGGGGCCGTGGTCTGAGCGAGATGCTCAGATGACAGAGGCCTTCGCCCGTCTCCAGGACATCTACGGGGACGGGCAAGTGCTCGGAATACTCGGTGAGTTGACACAGTTCTGTCTTGGATAAAGCAGTATAAGAAACGTGGAGTTCCTGGGCTCTTTGTCAACTTAGACTGTTGGTGCAGGTAACTCTGTGACGCAGAGCCCGCCGTCTGATTATGGCGAGGCGGAGTGGCGAGTTCGGCGCGCGGCCGACGAGCCGATCTCGTCGTCGTCTCCGACTCCTGACGACGAGCGGCCGCCGCGCGCGCAGATGTCCTATGCGCTCTTTAACGCTTCTGGTTTGTAAATTTGGACTTTTAAGCACGAAATGGCTACCTTAGGCCGTGCTTTGCTCCGCGACGGGTAGTCTGCTCGTAGTTCGTAAACTGGCTAAAAGGTCCCATCAATCACAGGACTGTAAGCACAAGCTCAAAGTGTGATTCATATGGGTATAAGACACTGTGAGCATGTGTGTGTTTGTCGGCCTGTTTAGCCTAGTTGGTAGTGACGCTGCCTTCGAAGCTAGTAAGGTAAGCAGAAACATTTGTTCTTGAGACTTGTATGTTTTCTATATATTTAAGTATATATCTATTAAATATATCGTCGTCTAGTATGTACCCATAACATAAGCCATATTGAGCTTATTATGGGACTAGTTCGATTTGTGTAAAAAATTGTGGGGTACGGGATAGAGTTAAAATACCTCTGTAGCACGACAATAGGTTTATTAAGCTATTTAGATACACTGACAAAGTTTACTGAGTTTCCGCGTACTAATAAAGACTCAATTGACACTCACAAGTCGACCGAGTCCGCGTCTATCAGTACGTGACACAGCTAATAACTTCACCGATACTGTGCACTATAAGGGATCAACGTATGCTTAGTTTTTTTATTCTGAGTAATATTTGAATTTCTTCGCAGATGTATGCAGGTTTCCTCACGATGTTTTCCTTGATGAATTAAGAATGTTGAATGGTAATTTATTTAAGACAAGGCTAGCTAAATGGCTACAGGACAATTGCTTTTATAGTGTTAAGGACTATAAAAAAAATTAGCTAAATAATAATCCCAATATTATTGTTAATAATGTCATTATTTTTCTTGACATCTATATTTTAATTAATATTACTTTATTAAATTTTATTGTAATGATTAACTTTTGTTCCAATAAAGGTGACATGTAATAATTTTAAGATTTATTTTAATAATAATAATAAAAAAAAAAAAAACCGTTGACAATGACGGCTGTGCTCTCGTAACATTTTGTAAGTTGATATTCATTTGTAGCCCTATTTACGCCAAAGAAACATTTTTTATAACGGCTAACGTTTACCATAAAAACCACGAATATGTTTTGCGAAAATAATTTGATAAACTCTATTTTTGCCACGGAACAATATTGGAAAGGCGTAGCTGTCAAATCGTGATAGGTGTCAAATGGCAAATAATAAAATGTATTGAGTAAATAAACTCAAAATGATAACGAGACAAAGGTCAAGAGCGGTTCCACAATGCGCACGTTCACCATCGCCCGCGCCGTCCAGCTCCTCGCCCTCGTCGTCAGGTGACGAGTTCGCCACGGCACCCGACACCAGCGAGTTGAGCAGCGACGAACGCGGGCCGTCGCCCCCGCCGCCACGACCACCAGCGCGACGAGGAAGGCGACCACTGCCGGCACGCTTGGGGCCTGCGGGGCATCCTGCCCCATCCACGGCTCCCGCTACCGGTGGTGCAGTGCGCCGCATGCGATGGACTCAAGAAATAAACGAGAACTGCATGCGAGCGTACTTTGGGGCGACAGAGGGGGGTACTAACCTATCCGCGTATCGTGTCCGGATGCTTCCTCTGTTCCAGGCCCTTGAACCGACCATCTCTGTGACTGCGCAACGTCTTTCGGATCAGGTGCGGGTCATTCAGCGGAACAAGCGCTTGGATGACTCGACGCTTGATCGGCTCCGCCTGGAGTCACTCTCTGCTCGCCTGGCCTCCACCTCGGCGCGGGACCTACCCGCCGCGACGCCGGCTTTGGTGCCCACATTCGACACGGCACCAGGGGTGTTGCGGGTCGATCCCAATGCCGACGAGGACTATGCGACACAGAGTGTGAGTACCCAGGCCCACGAGCAATTGAGGAGGGCTCTGGAGGACGCGATTAGGCGATATCGATCCACACCTAATTCTAGGCCACGACTACCACGCTTGCCCGTGAATAGACGTAATCAAGCGTTAATGAGTGCCCTAAACGATCTCCTAGACCCGTATTTACGGGCTAGCGATGACTTAATTGACACACACTCAATTATGTACTACGGGGCCATCGCGGCGTGCCGTGTTGCTCGCGTCAAGTTTCCGGACGCTGACCGTGCACCTCTGACCGTCGGGAGTATCCCTGCCTGGCAAGTACGAATTGAGCGGCGTGTCAATACGTTTAGGACTCTCATTGCAAAGCTGATCTGCTTCAGGGGGGGCAATAGCCGCCCCCGAGTCATGCGCTTCGTGAACCAAGCCTTCGCGGGATCTGGTGTCAGGCCCCGTGACTACTTGGCTTGTGTTACGGAACGCATTGACTTTCTGAAGCAGAAAGTCCATGCATGGGCAAGCCGTATTCGCCGCTACAGAGAGCGTGTGGACCGATACCAGCAGAATCGCCTTTTCCAGAGTGATCAAAGGAAGGTATACCGGAAGTGGGATGGAACCGACCATAACGTGTGCGATGGACAGCGACCGGATGCTACTGCCATGGTTAGCTTTTGGCGTAGTATATGGTCGGTGCCTGTTGAACACACCGAGGGCGCCTGGATGGGTGTTGTCAAGCGTGAGTGTGAGTCCATCGAACCCATGGGGTCTGTTACCATCAGCCCCGAAGACGTAAGTTGTGCCATCCGTACGGCTCCGAACTGGAAAAGCCCGGGTCCGGATGGATTGCACAACTTTTGGCTAAAGTGGTTTCGATGCTCACACGCACGTTTGGCAGCACAGTTCCAGCAAGCCCTCGAGCTCGGTTCCCTGCCGCGTCCCTTAACAACTGGTGTTACTTCCTTGCTCTACAAGTCCGGTAGTACCACGGAAGCGAAGAACTACAGACCCATCACGTGCTTGCCGACGCTATACAAGCTCCTTACATCCATTTTGAGAGCAAAAATTAACACGCACATTGTTGCGAACAACATTCTGGCCCCCGCTCAAAATGGATGTAGGGTTGGGTCACGTGGTACTAAAGAGCTCCTCCTCATAGACATGACCATTTGCCAACGAGTCCGGCGAAACAAAGGGACCCTCTCGGCCGCCTGGATTGACTATAAGAAGGCTTATGATTCGGTGCCTCATTCATGGCTGAGGAGGGTCTTAGAGCTGTACAAAGTTGATGCAGCTTTGAGATCCTTCTTAGCTGCCTGCATGGAGCAGTGGACCACAGTCCTTCGTCAATCGGGGGGAGGAGAGGGCCTCTCTGGCGCGCAGGATTTTATTAGGATTGAGCGAGGTATTTTTCAAGGTGATAGTCTGAGTCCCTTGTGGTTCTGCCTAGCGCTGAATCCGCTCAGCACTCTGCTGAAGGATTCGGGGCTAGGTTGCCAGCTGCGGAGAGGGGGTGAGGTCATTTCTCATCTGCTCTACATGGATGACCTCAAGCTATTTGCACCAAATAGACAGGACCTGTTGGAGCTACTGAAAACAACAGAAGTTTTCAGTAGCGCCATCAAAATGGAATTTGGTGTAGATAAGTGTGCGGTCATGCATGTACAGCGGGGGAAAGTTGTAAATTCAACAAATTTACAGCTTTCTGAGACAATGTCACTCAGATCTCTCTCCGAAGCAGAAACCTACAAATATCTTGGTATGTCACAGTCTTTGGGTATTGAGGGTGAGGGCATAAAGCGGGCGGTGAAGGAGCGCTTCTTCTGTCGCCTGACAAAAGTACTTAATAGTTTTTTGTCGGGTGGCAATAAGGTGCGCGCATTCAACGCCTGGGTTATGCCCTTGCTCACATACTCCTTTGGCATACTAAGGTGGACTCAGACTGAGCTGGATGCCCTGGATCGAAGGGTGCGTGTACTGCTCACTGCTCACCGCATGTTGCACCCACGCTCGTCTGTTATGAGACTGTACATCCCGCGGAAGTGTGGAGGTCGCGGCTTTTTAAATGCCAAAGACCTCCACAACCGCGAGGTGTGCAGTCTCAGGGATTATTTCCTAAACAGCGAGTGTGGGATGCATCGTGACGTAGTGGCAGTAGACGCATCTTTCACCCCGCTCTCCATGGCAAACGAGAACTGGCGCAGATTTAAAGTACTGAGCACCGAGGACCGCAAGGCGGAATGGAAGAGTAGGGAGCTACACGGGCGGTTCTACAAGGCCCTTACGGGGCCCGACGTGCCTGACCTGCTCGCGTCGGTGAACTGGCTACGTTTCGGGGATCTCTTCGGGGAAACCGAAGGTTTTGTCTGTGCAATTGCGGACGAAGTTATCATGACGAACAACTACCGGAAATATATCCTGAAGGACGGTACGGTCGACATTTGTCGGGCATGCCGCCGTCCCGGAGAGTCACTCAGGCATATCATTTCCGGTTGTGGTCATCTTGCTAACGGCGAGTACTTGCACAGGCATAACTTGGTAGCCAGAATTATTCACCAGCAACTTGCTCTTTCATACGGTCTTGTGAACTCCGAAGTGCCGTACTATAAATACTTACCTGCGCCAGTTCTCGAAAATGGTCGTGCTACGCTCTATTGGGATCGATCTATCATCACGGACAGGACTATTGTAGCCAATAAGCCCGACATCGTGCTGATAGATCGATCGAAGCGCCAGGCAGTGCTCGTCGACATCACCATCCCCCATGACGAGAACCTCGTGAAGGCCGAGAAGGACAAAGTCAGCAAGTACCTAGACTTGGCACACGAGGTAACCGCCATGTGGGATGTTGATTCGACGATCATTGTCCCGATAGTCGTTTCTGCGAACGGTTTAATAGCGAAGAGTCTCGACCAACACCTCAAGAGACTCTCGCTAGATGGCTGGGTCAAGGGTCAGATACAGAAGGCGGTACTCCTGGACACGGCGCGGATAGTCCGGAGGTTCCTCTCTCTGTCGCCCTAACCACCGGTAGCTTAGGCCCTGCCTCGCTGCCGGCGGCACCCTAGGTTAGGTTTTTATAATGATTTTATGTTTAGTATTTATAGTTATATATTTTACTTTTATAGAAATATTGTAAAAACCAACCTAAGACGAGAAATAAATAAAGTGAATAATAATCGTATGGCATTAATACGGTTGCCACTTTGTTGCATTTTTAGCACCACCCAGGGGTCACGTGTAGGGAAACGTTGGGTAGTTCCTACGGACGTGGTGCAGTTGCACCACGACCCCCCTTTGTCAAGTGAGTGAGCAACTTGACTGTTAGAAGTTCTCAAGCCACCCGAAGGCATCTAACTTGGCTTAACGACTGCTGTCGTAGATAGCAGCCAGTATCAACGTCTTAACGTGCTTTCCAAAGCACGGGAGCGCTCAGTTAGTAACCACTCAAAGCGGTCACCCATCTAAGAACTAAGAACTGACCTGGGCCCACGTTGCTTAACCTCGCTGGCCCACGAGCGCTCTATTTTAATGTGGAGAATTGACAAAATTGTTTAGGTCAAATGTTATTCACAGTGAAAATAGAAATGTATAAAAAACATTACTTTGCGTGTTTACTCTTATGTCAACTGAATACTGGGACACCAATAGTTAAATTTTAAGACATAATTATAACGTATTCTGAAAAATATTTCTATTTCTTTACCGAAAAGCTAACAAAAAATATTCCGTACATAACTTCGAAAACCTCATAGGTACGAGCTAGAAATCAAACCCCAACCGCCGCTTGACAGCCACATTCGTGAACCGCTAGGCCACCGTAGCTTTTACTCGGACATAAATTGTTTCATGAAAAGAGCAAAAACATTACACGCTCTTTATTGTGACGCAGTTGGGTAAAAGCATTATGTGAACCAACCTATAACTATCTAGTGTGTTACGCAACACGTAATGTAACACGATATAACACGCTGGAATAAAAAACACAACGGGAAAAATGCCTTAATTTAATTATAGAAGCCGCAAATTTAAAGTTATTTAAGCAAGAAATTTGTAATCTAGACCCCATATGAATATCTATTTCGTAGTAGGACTGGAAATAGTGAAAAATGTACACATACCTTGGCAATTTATTGTTAAAATACATTTAAAATGTGAAAGTAAATTCCGGCGCACGTTTATGCAGTTTTGTTGCCAGACTAAGATGGCTGGCATTTATTGGAATACTTGCCAGCTGTAGCTAATAGTGTGGCCACTCTATAAAATTGCTTCAATGTGGCCATTACTATAGAACAAAAAAGTTAGCTTAACACGCAACCAGGATAACACACTGGAATATTTTTGGGGACACTTTTTAAATTGATTAATTTTATGTGAAAATAACATACTTTCTGAGGTTTACAACCAAAATACTTTAAATTGACTACTCTTCTAACAACGAAGACAAAAAATATCTAAAGTAAAAGCCGTCTTATTATTTTTTATTACATATATGTATCAAAAAATGACCTGTGGACATTGCAATTTTGTATGGAGCAAAAAACTTGACGAATTTCAAGTTACTCAAATATCATGTAAAATTATATTTAAACGAATTTTATTCACAACCATCTATTGGACTGGTTTATACTTTAAAAGAATCAATGAACGTGGTTTAAAAAAATGAAGGGAACATTTGTTTTTTGGGGGGCAATCATGTGACCGAAAATTTTGTTCAAAAAGTACTTTTTTTTTTAGCCAGACCCATATCACTTCTCTTAAGGCGCAGGGTAGGGCAAGCCATTCTCCATAAAAAGGTTGTGCCAGTTTTTTTGCGTTAGTTTTGGCACTACAGCATTTAATTTTATTTTTTGTTGGTACATATTGTATATACGCAGAACTTGATGTTGAAACTTAGCATTATTAAAAAAAAAATACAAAAAATAATTAAAATTAAAAAAGAAAAACATTAAGACATAGCTAACAAAAAAATAAGCATATGGACCAAAAATAGTAACTGGAGTGCAAACACAAACGTAGAAAAACTTTCACAAAGTTTGTATGGAAAGAGCTTGCCCACCCCTTCGCCTTAACTCCACTTTAACTCTACTTTAACAACTCACTTCCATATTAAATAAATTAATAAAAGCTACAGCTTAAAATAAATAATCCACTTCTGCTCTCATTTGTTCCGAGTAGCGTTGGCTAATCCAGTAACTTGCGCTGTAACGACGGTTTTCGAATATTCTAATCCCTTACATTTTCTTATTAATGTTCTTAAGCACCGAATATTCCATTCAGTTACTTCTTCTAGAACTTTCCATGCTACTCAGCGTAATTAAAATGTTATCGTTAAGACTTTAAAAACATCTTACAAAAAGCATGTCGGTCGCTGGGATCAAACCCGGGTGCGTCGGCTCCATAGACCTATGTCTATGCCCCTGGGCCACGGATTACGGATTAGTTGTAATGACACGGCGGCGCCGGCTACGTGCTATGTAGCATGCTATGTATGTTAGCGGAATAGCAAAGAAATATTGTTCAAGACGCTTGTCATGGATTTCCGCAAAGTAACGCCTGATTCTATCAATTACTTAAACATTATGATACCACCGAGTTGATATGATGATGCCACCGGAACATAGGCACTGTAGCTCCTTAACAGAAAGTGCTAAGATGGTCAGGTTTCTACTTGTTTATTTTGTTGTCGACAGTAGTACCTACTTACCACTACACTATACTATAATTAAGCACAATAAGGGGGTAACGGTCTTGCGCCACGTCCACCGAGCAAATGAGCTGTCCTACTCCAGTCATCTCTCGGACCTGTTTTGGTCCGGGGAAGCCATACGTGGCTGGGCCACTTTCGGCGGGATCAGTCGCCGTCCGCAACTACGGACGGGTGTCTGTGTTGAGCACAGCTCGTCGGGTCCGGTAGTGGGGTCATCTGCTTCTTCCGTCGGCGAGGTCAAGCCCTGCCGGGTGAGTCCCCCTTAGGGGAGGCCCAGCGAGCGACGCTCGAGCCGACGGAGCAGGAACATCCAGGTCTTCGTCAGGGTGGAGCGGGTGGGTCCGTGTGGACCAGGTCCCGCGGTAGGGCCCTCTTGTCGGGCGGCCTCCTGTGATAGGGGGCTATATTTTGCAGGTGGGGCTGGCGTGAGCCATCCGCACGCTGGAACATAGCCCTGGCTAGTCCGGTGATAAAGTCGTCCAGGTTGTCGATTTTCAGGTCTCTATGCAGCACCGCGTTGCTCACATAGAAGTGGGCTCCGGTGGCCGCGCGCAGTGAGAGTGATTGTTGAGCGCGTAGCCGCCGCCTTCCGCTCTCTCCCACTAGCGCGTACCACGCGGGTGCTGCATAGGTAAGGCGTGGCCTGATATATGCCTTGTATATGCCAATCTTGGCGCGGAGTGGCAGGTTTGACTTTATCACCGGAGTGAGTAGGGCTCGTGCCGCACGCGCTTGCGTAACCACTTGGTTTACGTGGGCATTCATGGTTAACTGTCGGTCTATCGTGACGCCCAGGTATTTCACAGACCGTCTCCATGGTATTTGTTGTCCTGTCATGGTCAGTTCTGGTGGTTGGATTATTTTCGGGCTGAGAGTGATGGCCTGGGTCTTCGTCACGTTCACCCTCAGTCTCCAGTTTTCCAGCCATCTCGGTAACATGTCCAATGTGCGCTGGATTTTTGTGGCCGCGTGCTGCAGCTTGATGGACGACGCGATGTAGGCGGCATCGTCGGCGTATAGCGCGAGTGTGGCTCCTTCGCCTACCGGAATATCATCCGTATATCGCGCGTACAGCACGGGCGACAGGCAGCTGCCTTGGGGGACTCCGGCTGCTATTTGTCTCCTCGTTGACAAGGTGCCCTCCACTGCCACTTGGAAGGCACGGCCCTCGAGAAAACTGGCGACTGTGTGGATGGTTCTTCTTGGGGCTGTGGTTGTGGTGAGCTTGTGGACCAGGCCTGGATGCCAGACCCGGTCAAAGGCTTTCTCCATATCAAGGAGCACTGCCACTGTGTGCTCCTTTTTATTTCGCGCCACGGCCGCGTTGTGTAGTACCCTCGCGATTTGTAGGGTCGTCGAGTGCTCGGCCCGGAATCCGAACTGCTCGTCTCGCGGTTGAGTGTGTGGCACCAGGTGTCGCATGAGGAGCCTCTCGAACACCTTTGACACCGTCGGCAGCAAGGTGATCGGGCGGTAACTTTCTGCGCGGAGAATATTCTTCCCCGGCTTGGGCAGCATGATTACTGTGCCCAGCTTCCAGCAGCTGGGGAAATGGCACGTTCTCGCGATCCCGTTGAAGAGCCGCGTCAACGTCGCGATGGCTCGCGGGGGTAAGTGACGCAGCGCCTCATTCGGGATCGCGTCTGGTCCTGGGGCTTTGCGGAGCTGAGCACGTCTGACAGCCCGCTGGATTTGGCCGGGGGTGAAAACGATCGGGTCCTCTTCTGGTGGCGGTGGTGTACTCAGGTATTCGCCGACCTCCTGTTCCACCTGTGCAGTGTGTGCGGCGTTGGTGGATGGGTTTGGCCGAAACTGCTCCTCCAGGTGGTCGGCGAAGATCTCTGCGCGGTCCTCTACGCGGTATCTCGGGGTACCGTCCGGGGCGAGGAGTGGGCGCGTCGGTGCTGGCTTTCGTGTGAAGCGGCGGCATAAACGGTGGATGCTGTTCCAACCCTCTTCGGCTGCAGCATCGACGTCCTCGAGCCAAGAATAGCGGGAGTTCGCCGCAAGGCTAGTCCCGATCTTCTCGGCGAGGGCGTTTAGCCGGGTTTTTAGAGTTGGGCAGCGGGTGTTGTTGTAGAGCCGCCGCATCTTCCTCTTCTCCTCGATGAGCTTGATGATGTGCGCTGGAGGTCTTCCTCTGGGATTTCCTCGGCTGGGCCCTGTGGTAGTGGTGGTGGCAGCTCTGATGGCGGCTTGTGTGTGTTGGCTGAACATCTCGGCCAGTCGGTCGACTTCTTCGGCAGTGTTCGCCGGGAAGGACTCCGAGTGTTCAGCCATGTGGCTTGTGAATTTCCTCCAGTCCGTCTTTTTCTTCGCCGTCTGGTTTTGGGTCTTGGTTGCGTTGGTCTTTAGCTCCAAAACCACAGGCTGGTGATCCGATGACATGTGGTCGTCTAGGACCTCCATCTCCGGCCAGTGAGGGAGATTATTGACGACCACCAAGTCGATCACATCCGGCATGTGGGCTGTGGTGTGCGGATAGTGAGTAGGGGCCTCTGGGCCCAGCACGGCGTAACCGTGGCGCTCGGCGTGGTCCAAGAGCAGACGGCCTGTTGAGCAGGTCCTGGTCGAGTTCCATGCCGGGTGTTTGGCATTGAAGTCTCCGGCTACAATGGTGGGATCGCTCGAGTCCAGGATCTGCTCCATGTCGGTCTCGGCGAAGATCAGCTGTGGCGGGCGGTAGAAGGCGAAGACACGCAGGTTATGGCCTCCGGCGTGTACTTCGACTCCGAGGGCGTAGCTGCGCATTAGGTTCGTCTGGGGTGGTAAGGGCTGGTGCACTACTCGTCTGCCCACGAGTACTGCCAATCCTCGGTATTTGTACCCCTGAGGAGAGATCTCGTCCTGTCGGTATGTGACGTAGCCCGATATTTTCAGGCGGTCCGGTTCTTTTAAGTGGGTTTCTGATATCAGGGCTACGTCTATCCGCTCTCTTCTCATGACGGCGGCCAGCAGCTCCTTCTTGGTCCGGTCCAGACCGGCGGCATTCCAATGCAGTATTCTCAGGGAACTAGCCATCCTGGTAGAGGTCAGCTAGTCCCCTGAGAATTATAGGGACTGGATTCCTTCCTGATTGGATGGCGCTCAGTACATTTTGGAGGATGGCGATACATTCGCCGATCACTCTATCCCTCACGCCATCATGGTGTTGCTGTTGCTGTTGCTGCTGTTGCTGCTGCTGCTGCTCGCCCTGGCCAGGGTTTAGTCGGGGAGGGCGAGGGTGTTGGTGTTGCTCTTCCCTGCTTCTGTTGATGGGTGCAGGTGGTTGGTAGTTGCTGCCTGCTAGGGCCGATGATGGTTGCTGCGGAGGGTCAGAGGGCGTCTCCTTCTTCCTCCTTTTCCCCCTTCCCCTTTGGCGGCGACGGTTGGGCACCGTGTCGTTCGCTCTCGCCATCAGGGAGTTGGCGGCGTTCTCTGTGTCCCTGACGACATTGGGCTGGGCGATGGTTTGCCCGCGGCGTGACGTGAGGGGTGCTGTGCCGGCTTTTTTGTTGCGTGCCTCCCTGCGAAATACGGGGCACGTGACATCATTTGCTGTGTGGGGCCCTTCGCAGTTCGCGCAGGTCCCTGGCTGGTCTTTGACACGGTCACACTGCCCCGCAAAGTGCGGGCCTGCACAGCGGACGCATTTAATGGGGCGGTGGCAGCCAGTTGACGCGTGGCGGAACCCCTGGCACCGGTGACACTGCGCCGGTCCCTTCTTGCCGCGCCACGCCTCCACTACCACGCCAGGCATACCCAGCAGCTCGCTCACTTGGTAGACTGCTGGTATGGTTTCAGGTGTCCTCTTCAGCTGCCCGTAGAAGATGCAGCCTGGTCGTCCGGCGCGTGCATCTACGTGCCGCACGTAGAGAGGGTCAAAGCCCTTTTCCTTGAGATCCTCTACGATGAGTTCCGGATCGGTGTTGGCGGGGAGGCCCCTGATGCAGACCTTCAGGGGGATCTCCTCTGGGGGGGAGTATGCATGCCAGGAGAGTGTCTCCCCCTGGGCGGCCATCTCCCCCTGAAGGGTCGTCAAGTACCTTTGTACGGCCCGATATTCCTCGTAGTCCAATGGGAGGAAACGTATTCCGTTCCCGTAGGGCCTAGAATTGGGAAAGCGCCCCAGCAGTTCCCTCATTTTTTGGTAGTGATGGGGCCAGTTTGGAAATTGGTCGACGGTGAGAGGCCGAGGACGCTTCTCTCGCCGTTGAGGTAGGGTCTGACTTGATGCGCCAATTGGTTCTGCTTCGGTGCCATTACGCACCTCAGTATCTTGGTCGTCCTCCTCTTCTTCCTCGTGGAGGGAGTGGTCGTCCGGATTGTCGTCCTCTTCTTGCGCTTGCGCCGTGTCCATAGGGGACAACTGTAGGCGCAGGACGCTTTGTGCCTGGGGCCGCTCAGGCGGCGATATCGTCCTGCGCTTGCTCCCGAATGGTGGCGCTGTGCTTGTTTGTGCCACTTGTATGGGGGTGTACACAAGGGGTGGTGATTGGGCAGTCGTCGAGCCAGTGGAGAGTGGTGGTGTCCGTTGCGCTAGCTTAGGCCGGATAGGGGCCGGCTGCTGTGCGGCGGCTCCGGGTACCGCTTTCGGCGTGCGCGTCGGCGGCGCCGCGCGGGGCGCGGGGCCTGTCGCATTCACGGGCGCCTTGCGGGGCGCGGCGGGGGGTGGGCCCGCTCCGAGGGCGGGCGGTGGTCGCGATGCGGTAGTGGTGGCCGCTTTCGGGCGCTGCGCTACGGGCGCGCGCTGCGGCAAAGGCGCAGGGGCCTTGCGCGAGCCGCTCGCGGCGGCGGCGTAATCTGGCTGGGGGCCCGTTCTTGTCGCGGGACCGGAAGCCATGCGAGAACGGCCTTCCGCGGCGGCGGTAGGCGCGGGCGCGGCGGCGGGCGCGGGCGCAGCGGCGGGCGCGGGCGCGGCGGCGGCGGGCGCGGGCGCGGCGGCGGCGGGCGCGGGCGCGGCGGCGGCGGACGCGGGCGCGGCGGCGACGGGCGCGGGCGCGGCGGCGACGGGCGCGGGCGCGCGCGGCGCCGCCCGCGGGGCGGCGGCGCGGCCGTCAGCGGTGACGGCGCGACTGTCGGCGCGTGCGGCGGCCGGCGCGGTGGGGGCGCGGGGCCCGGTGGCGGTTGGTGAGAGGTTTTGGGCGGCTGGGACGAGTTGTCCCAGGATTGCCTGAATCAGGTCCGCAGGTTTCGGGAACATCGCTTCCCCGGCTCCTTCGCTGGTTGGCGTTCCCGGGGTGGTCGGGGTGGTGGTCGGTGCTCGCAGCGTCGCCGCGGATGCGCGCAACACATTGCGGAACGCATTTTGAATGCGCGGGTCGCGGGCGGCGCTGGCCGCGTCGCCGATCCCTCGGCTGCGGCGGAAGGTCCTGGGCCGCGTTGGGGCTCGGACCGTGGGGTCCCTAGTGGGCGGTGGTTGTGGTGGCGGCATGATTTGCCGCGAGGGGAACCCGGAGGGTAGACCTCTCCCGGGTTTTCTCACTCCACTCCCACCTTTGATTTCTCAAAGGCGGGGGGAGCGGGGTGTTGGTTGGCCGATTTTGATGTCGGGCGGTATTGTGGCACAGCTGGTGGTGTGCTTGGAGCAGTTTGGCGCGATCGTTGCGCATAACCCGCCCTTTCCCGCCTCGCTGGGGCCTGGCCCGGTGAGACCCGCTGGTGGGAAGCCGGGCCTAGCGACAGCTAATCGGGTTAGGGAGGTGGTGCGGAAATGAAATATATTGCGATCCGAGCGCGATTAGTAGGGTGAAAAAAGAAAAGAATACTTATGGTAATGTCATACACAAAAGCATCAATTTACCAGGAGCAAAACAAACTGCGGCGAATCCCAAATGAGCTGTCTAGGTCCATCGGCCATATTTATATTCTGGCCCCCTATACTACCATGCAAGCGTGAAAGAGATGGTAGAACACGTAATAACGGTGATGACGCAATGTTCAATTGCTCATTCAGAATCAAACCTCTATTGTTGTACCTAATTATTTCCAATTGTTCCAGAACATTCATACGTAATCCTTTTCGCAAACATGCAGGAATAGGATGTTAAAAGTATGATCATCAGATAAAGTATGGTTGTTTTCTAGTAAATGTCAGTTTATGTCAGTTAGTTTGGCCATGGCATGTCGGCAGGTCAACAGCTGAAAGGCGTGCTGGTGCGATCCTCCGGCTGGCCCGAGCTGGCTCTGGCGAACGGCACCCGCATCCGCCTGCACGCGCCCGTCGGCGAGCAGACGCTCAAGACTTCCCGCCTCTACATTGTGCTCGTCGTCAACTTCGCTGACGACAGTTACCACCGCGAGAAGGTAAGCTTCACCGTTTCGAGCAGATACCGTAGCTACAGTAGTTAGAAGTCCAATACAATACACATGATATTTTTAGTCATTCTTAGGAAGTCAGCGAATTTAAAGTTTCTTGATAGAATTGTGACTGAAGTGCGATAAGAGACTGCTGAGCGAATGTCCATAAGCAGTTTGTGCTCATTGAACCTTCTATCCCCACAAACGTAGAACAAAATGGTCGGCAGCACTTTCTCCCACCCATGCGAAGACGGTTCGTGGCTTTTTGTATGAAATAAAATACACACACAAAAAGCATGCAGAAAAAGTATGCAGTGGTAGGAGGGCTCTTTTCTAAGGCTTTCCGACCACGAGCCTCCGGTCTGGCGACAACGACCCGGCGGGGCACGGGGGACAAAACGTATATTTGTGTCACAGATCAAGCTGGAGCTGACGTTCAAGCAAGCCGCCGGCTGGTGGACGGCGGTTGCCGCGGAGGTGTTTCTACGCAACATGAAAGCCAGTCTCCTGGCACCCGCGGCCCCCGACGCGCCCGCTGCCGTGCTCGGCAAGGCGTACCGCTGCGGCCAGCCGCTGGTCTACCGCGGTGAAGACGGAGCCTCGCTCACGTTCCCGGACATACAGGTACTCTGAAATTACAACATGTGGTGTGTTCATGTGCCGTAATTGAGCAAAGCCTCATATGCCTGTGTTTCCAGATGCAGCCCTACATGAACAGCACGGAGGAGTTTTCAGACGCCTTCGACTGTGCGGCCTTCACCACAGCCCCCGTTGGTAAGAACCTTAGCTCACATCATTTTGGTACTCCTTTACAGCAGAAATATTCTCATCTAATCGGATTGCAGGTGGGGGTTGATGGTAGCGGCTATAATACTGTTGGCTCTCGGCGTGTCGTTGTGCCTGATCATGAAAATATGCGCACGACGGACCGCTTCGAGTCTAGCCGCGGCAAGCAGCTCACCATCATCGCTGCTCCCTCCTCCCAGCAGAGGCACTCCGCGAGTACACGACCACGGGTCCATTTATAACTCTAAACTGGCAATGCTGAGGCCTTTTACAAGCACTTTACCAATACCAACTGGCCTCTGTAGCCGGTTTATAGTTCTCAGATTGTACCTTTTAGCTTCGTAAAACGGGTCACTACAGTTGCATAACCTTGATACTTGTTAACACTTTCGCTGTCAGATTTAAATGTTTAGTCATTAAGCAGTAAATTAATATCTGTAGTCTATGTATAATAAATATACCCCCGCGTTCGTTAGTGGATAAGCTCAGCATAAGAGTTGGTGCAGTGCAGACGCCAGCGGCGGCGGCGTCCACACCGGCGCGCGCGCCGCCGCCGCCGGCGCCTCGTCCGACACAACACAACCGTCTGTATTAACTAACTAGTTATTAAGGTATCTTTCGTCTTCTGTTATAGTTAATACACCACTACCACCAATATAGGAAAATCTTAAATTGATATTCATCATATTAGAGTGAGCTTTATTTCATGTCCCAGTATAGATCGTTCAAATATACGAGCGCCCCCACTTCTATGCCTATACTATGATGAAGCCATAAGAAAGTAAGCAATGAGGAGAGGGGCGTATCCTCGTGAGAGTCACGAGTTATATACTGCACTCCCGAAGAAATTGCTTAAGTTCAATAACTGAGAAAAAACATGGTGCGTGAAAAGTCCAACAAACAATATTGATTTAAAATGAGGCATTGAGGGTGTATAAGTGGACTAAAAACGCTCGTGGCGTCTTTACTTCCCTTCTTATACAACAGTTGCATAAAATACTATTGTACGACACTGCCCTTTCATTCCGGAATTCGGTAGCACTGCGTACCTTCAGAGATCAGCTGAGCGTAGCTGGCATGGTCGCGTTTATGTCATCATTCCTTCATCATGGTTCCCTTAAGCAAGTATGCAAGTGTGAGAAGGACAAATGTTTTATGTCAGTCATAAAAGCGGTCATACCCTAACCTAACATATCCACGCAATGTAAATATAGAGCTTGTGTAAGGATACATTGTTTTGTCAATTGGAGGACGAGTGCCGAGGAGTAAAATACCGCGATAATGGAGAGGTTGTTTATTACACTGATTATTTCGAAAACTTATATGTAACATTACATATCGATACAAGTGTGCGAGAATGATGGCCTTACTTGGGGCTAGTGCAAAGTGCACGCGCATCATTGTAGAAAATAATGTACATCTTTGTACAGAGCTTCACTTGTTTACCACTGCGCACATCCGAGAAAATTGGCAAGGAATAATAATCGCGGAATTCTCAGATGAAATAATCCCTGTATTATTTCTTACTTCGATTAGAATTTTCCAACTTTAAACAGGCTCTTGTGAATCGTCGTTCGTTCTAGAGCTGGACATCACATCAAAGAAAACAGGATGAAGACCTCCAAAGCACCGTTTTTCAATTCAATTCAATTCAAAATATTCTTTATTCAAATAGGCCTAGCAACAAGCACTTTCGAATCGTCAGTTATAACACGTATTAACATATATTTTAATTAATTATTTAGAGTAATTTATTGATGCTATTATTATTCTTTACAATAAGTATTGTATTGTTGTAGACATGTCAAAATAAGAAATAATTATGAAGTAAAATTCACAATAGGATCGTCAAAACATAAATAATAATAATAATAAAAATGTATAAAAAATAGAAATCTAGACAGTTTCTAGAATAAAATCAATATGTCAAAAGAAAATAATAAGATAATATTAATATCTAATGCCATAATGATTAATTCATTAATATTTCAGTCACAATTAATTAATCCCACGGTGTTTTATCATTCATGTAGTCGTGTGTGCTATGATATGCTTTCGATATAAGTTTACGCTTTACATAATTTTTGAATTTATTTATAGATAATCCAGTTAGGTTTCTTGGAAGCTTATTATAAAACTTTACACCATTACCCATGAATGATTTTCTAATTTTTTGGTGGCGAGTGGTGGGCACCGCGAGTTTGTGTTTATTTCGAGTATTAATATTATGTATGTCACAGTTCTTCCTGAAATTTACAATGTTTTTATGTACATACACAATATTATCATAGATGTATTGACAATGCAATGTCATTACATTAATGTTCTTGAACTTATCTCTAAGTGAGTCTCTATGGTTCATTTTATATATTGCTCGAAGAGGAAGAAGAGGGCTACTTCTGCAGAACAAAAATGGTATTAATCTCTGAAGCACTGCCCCATAGTAAAATACCATACGACATAATACTGTGGAAGTAACTAAAATATACTAATCGAGCTGTCTTCACGTCTGTCAGTTGGCGGATCTTGCTCACTGCAAAAGCTGCAGAACTCAGTCTATTCGAGAGATTAGCAATATGGGGACCCCATTTTGCAAATCACTCGAATACAATCGTTTGACATTACACGCCTTTTACATTAAAAGGGTTTTAGACTTTGACTTTATCAATTGAAAAAATTTTCATTTTTATAAGCAAGCTTTTTTCCGATGATATCAAATAGAGTATAAAAAGCTAAGTAAAACCACATTTTTAAATTCTCGAAAATATCCCAATTTCATATAAATAAATCAATTTCAAAAGTTCCTCATTATAAAACAGAGTAAGTGACAAGTAAGGCGTCACAGCGTAACAAATCATATAGAAGCACTGTTACTAAGACATATTTAGGCTGGGTTGCACCAAACCACCTGTAATCGTAAGCGGTGTTCGTTAAAATCTGAATGTATGGAAAGTTTGACAAGTTTCTATGGTATGACAGCTGTCTGCGCCATATTTAACGTTGATCGGTCTGGGATCGTAAGTTGGTGCAACTCAGCCTTATTAAGAAAAGTGAACTGCTGTTCTTTTTGTGCGCTGCGACTGTCACAACTTTATGTAGTGACGTCATTACTACGATGGTAGGCTTTCTCCTATTTTCGTGAATATTTAGAAAAGTAATAGCTATAAAAATAAAATATTGTGGGTATTTTCTTGTTAACAAATTAACGAAATGACTTAAGATTTAATAGTACTTAAAAATGTTAATTAACTTGAACAAATATTTGGACTTCATAGTTTAATATCATCACGCAAACGGCTTTCTAAATCAAACAATACTTGCACTTTTAAATACCCTTAAATTTGAATCTATTTTGTTAACATTTTAATCTAATTGTTTGTTTACACCGTTACTACGCACTCACTTGGTTACCAATCAAATATGACGACAAGACGGCTCTGTCTTAAGGAATTTAAATCGAACAACCGTTATGTAGTTTACGTTAGGGACAGCGCCATCTAGTGGTCCACAAAAACTTAATCGTCTCAAACATACTCCCGCCTAAATGACTGAAGGTCATTTATTAAACAAAATAATCTTTAACTGTCAACACAACTGTCTGAACTTGCACTTCACAAAAATAATTTGTCTTTTATGTCCACTGTACTGTATATACACTACTGGTTCACATGACCCCATAAAGGACACAATTTTGAAATTGCGCGGCTCAACACTCCTGAGGAGGCGTACGTCATAAGTTCGGGTAAGTTGATCTTTGCCCGGGTATTTCTTAATAATTCGTCCCATAGGCCAACGACCAGGGGGGAATCTTTGGTCCTTTATAATAACCAAGTCTCCTTCTTCAAATTCTTGTTTAGATTGTCTCCATTTAGGTCTCTGTTGCATTTGAGTCAAATACTCGGATTGCCATCTATTCCAGAAATCTTGGACCGTTCTGGTTGTCAATTGCCAACTATCGAGTCTATTTATTTTTTCGTCTTGTAGATCTTCACATGGTATGACGATTGTGGGCTCTCCAATTAGTAGATGACCAGGTGTCAAGGGCTTCAAATCTCCTGGATGATCACTGATTGGTGAAAATAATTATTCATTGAAGATTAAACATATGTTTAATAGTTTAATTTCCCATAAACTTGGATAAGCCTTATAAATCTTATAATTCCAAATTTCAAATCAATAGCGTAAATCAAATCAGTTGTGACAGACGGACAGACGTGACGGAGTCGTGGCATAAGGGTTGCTATTCACGCAATTTCAATAAGAAATTCGCGTTTCTACTTATAGAAATACACATGAGAAATGAGACACGGAAAATCAAGCGGGAAAATAGTGAGATATATGTAGTCGTTTGGGGTAGCAGGGTTGCCGGGTCCTAATCGCTTCCGGTAATGACGTAAACTGCCTAGAACTTATTATGGTACTCAGCTTCGGATCCGAGAGTCCATCAGCGAATCGCTTGATAGCTGACTTCTCGTTCATCGGACGTAGTATGTTATACCTACTGTCGTCACCATCAGCTTGAGATATGGTCAAGTTGACAAAAAGATCCTCTATTTCCTTGTGACACAGTATCGATCAAGGAACTGTACATTAAAATACCATCTATTAATTGTTTCGTGACGTCTTCCTGTCCCGTCATAGTGGGTAACAAGGCAATAGCCGTTTTGACATCAAACCCTGATTTTGCCATTGTAATCTCTGTTTGAGATTGCGTGTCAACGAATGCTAATAATGTCTTAATTCTATCGTAAATGTAACTAATGTCGCCTACTAATGTATTCCTTAATTCTACTTGAGAAGGAGTTAAATTTATCCCTTGCTCTTCTAACTGAGACACAATATTCGCAACTCGGTTAATTAACTCTTTTGATTCCTCTAATTTCTTTCTACCGATTTCTTTCTGTCGCCTCTCTGGGCCTAACTTGACAATATTTTCTTTTAGCTTATTCAATTGATCCCGTAAACTTTCTAATTCTCGTAACATAATTCATATGCTTATATTGCGAAATGGCTAAAATAATATCTATGATTCCTAAATAACTCAATTACAATAATTCAATATAGTACATAAAACTTACATTAGAAGCGGTCAATGCGCACCGGTAAGTGGGTCATGCTGACGCTGCGACGGAGCGGCCGGGCACGTGTGACGTGACGTTGGCGGGCGGGCTCGTGGAACTCGACGTGGCTGCATGTGGCCTCGAAGCTGCTGCTGGTCTCGAACGTGGGCCGGGCTAACCCTGGACACCCCGGAACATGGGCCGGGATAACCCTGGACTCCTCTTGAAATGGGCCGGGATAACCCTGGACACCTCTTGATTTGCGAGCCGGGAAACCCTGGACAACGCTCTTCTTTCTTCTTTGTTATAATTTTTCCGTAATTTTTTCTCGTTTCTTCATAATTTTGCTTAATCTTCTTTCTTCAAAAATGCGTAACTAAATTTTCTTCAAAACGTGTCTTCATTTTAATAATGGTCTTCATTTGTCTTCATATTTCGCAGTCTCTTCTTTAAGATTATTTTAATTTTGAGTCTTCATTCTTCGTTTTTAATTTGCTGTAATCTTCATCTTCCTTGGTCCACTGCTGGTCTGGGTCGCCATGATATATATGTAGTCGTTTGGGGTAGCAGGGTTGCTGGGTTGCGTCGGAGATAATTGAATACTCAAGATCCAAGTATATAGTGAAACTTTATTGAAAGAAATACCCTATTATATACACGTTCGGTTTAGCATATACAAGCAATATGCGTTTATGCTGCAGTAAACTATGAAGTTACTGTTAAACTCTAAAGGTGACTAATGACCATACTTCAATAGTGAAAAAGAGTACAAGTGCCGTACAACTGTACAGGATTTGTACCGCTTTTCACTTGAGTCGCTATGTTGTTTACCACGCAATTTCTAATGAAATGAAGAATATTTATATCAGAGTCATTTTGTACCGATTACATTTTAACAACTTTTTACCATTCGGTATAATCCTATTAGCAAAAAGTCGTAAAAACGAATGGAATTTGATGTTTATACTCGGCGACCTTCCACAGCTAGCAAAGTCGTCCTCGTTCGCTCCAGAAACATCGACTAAATACACACCAAACACAAGAGGATTAGGTCTCCAGAGCAACATTTCATATAAAACACTTTAGCATTTAACACTCTTTTAGACTGACTTTAAGCTGTTTTGATCCGGGCACCTTTAAGGTCGAAACGCAGAGAGCGGGCGCGGCGCGGTGCGGGGCGGAGGCGGTTTTGCTTTTTTGATCTTTCCGAAACTGTCGACTGTCATTGTCATTACTGCTTCATATACATAGATATAGTATATACAAGTAGTTATTCATATGTTACACAAATACACATGTCACCTCCGCTCTACCGCGCTACCGAATACAACGCGGTTTTTTTGGTGCGACGTCCCCCGGACCGCGTTCGCTTGCACCATAAAACCGCTTCCGCCCCACAACGACACTGCGCCACGCTCTGTGCGATTCAAGCTTAATAATTACATCTATGTTATTTACATCTACCAGCATGAATCGTTCAGCTGCCGACCAACTAACGAGTTCCAGGTGCAAGTCACAAATCTATATTATTTGATATTATGATCTATTTGATGACATTTCGCGTGAAAACCAATCGCTGCGTCATCATAAGCGTAACTATTTACAGAACGTAGAGATCGAACCGATGCGTCGGCAGCTTTTTTCAAGATAGTCTTAAGATCGTAATGCTATGATATTACTAACTGTAAGTTGCAAATGTAATTGAAATAAATAAATAAATAAGAGTAAACCAAAGCCAACCATATTACACTCGCGCTCTTGAAGATGCTCGTCGTTTCTTTATTTGATGCTGAGGCATTCGGCGCCTGGACTCGGCCTTCGCGGACTTATCATAGCCAAGTATAGGTACATCGACCAACGAGGACTTGACTTCTGTAAATTACACTCATGTGACTACACTACATTGGCTCAGATGTTAGTGCAGCATCTTTTCATGACAATGCCGACATACGCGAGGATATACAACCGCCATCCGCCACCACCCGGGCTGGGTGACCGAGTTAGAGAAGTCCTTTTCAACTTCCTCCAGCAGCATCTTTACCCTGGTATCATGGTGAAAATAATAACTGGGGAAAATTAGATCAAAACAGGATTAATGTGATAATAATTGTATGTGTTAACCGTGGCATGTGGTACCGTGGTATTGCCACCCACTTTTTAGAAACTATAAGACGGGATTACGATTATTTTTATACACGACATATAAATGGATGCGATAGCCGCCGTGACCGAAAATAACCACATTATCACGCAACCCGGTAGTCGGTACATTTTTGATTTGGATTGTTACGTTAGTGTAACTTTATTTATTTTCACCTCACCAGCTCGGAAACTCGATCAAAATCCGCATCCAAAAGTCCACTTTATCCGTTATCAGATTTTGAAATTCCAACTTGACGCACTACCATGAGTAACAACTTATTTTTAAGGTAGAACGACAAGTGGCCATTACTAGGCGTTTAAAAATAAATGATGTCATACACAGTTTAGTATTATTTGTTGATTAAATAAAATTAGTTATACTTATTCTAGCTTAATTTTACAATATTATATAATTATTTAGAGAGATAGAAATGTATAAATAGCGGGCTTAATGCCAAATGGCATTTTTTTACCAGCCAACCATTAGGCTAAACAGAAATAAACAAACGAGAGGAATAAAATTTAAAGATTTATACATGCAAGAGTAACAAACAATCTTCAAGAACAGCCTCATTAACAGATTCGTTTAATAATAGTACCTAGGTAGATAATTACATTATACCGCTGCACCGTTTGGTCTCCCGGGCACGGGCTATGAGTGCCTGATGTATGGGGTAGATGCAACACACCCCCAGCTCATATACCCACTAATATTGGAGCCCCGGATGCGCAACAGATGCGCCCCGCCACGCCCGCATCCCATTCCGCACCCCCTATCGCGCTGCAGACTGGCTTCCAGGAAGCCCTGCCGCAGGGCGCCGTCATAGTTAAAACATTACTGACAGTGTTTAGTATTCAACGCGGTGCATGCGCGAAAGAGTCAAGCAGCAAATGAGGCATGAGAGCCCCCAAAATTAGATGTGCATGCCGGGATACAGGTGGGACCATCGGGAGGAGGGAAATGTTCGACGCGAAGGCCGTGTGGTTATGGCGAGAGACATTCCAATTGATGAGAACTCTTTCAAGGCGCGAGCATACCAAAGTCTGCTACTTCGTCCATTGTCCATAGAATGCTAGACTAATGATGATAGGCCGCGCTCACTACGAGTAGCTAGGGTCGATGTTTGTGAAACATGGGTAGACCTCCCAACAACAGCTCCACGTCCTGATGGTCCTTGAGGCACACCTAGGCCCGGCAGGGGAAGTATTTTGACTGATATAATGTTGGTCTTCGTTTCCTACCCAGATTTCAATATTTGCAAGGTCCCGGGCCGTGGAGGGAGGTTTATGGGGTCGCCAACCTTCTCGATCAGTGAGTGTGGGATGCAAAATGGGGTGCGATGCACCCTGCGCAACAGATGCGCCCAGCCTCCCCCGCGCCCCACCCGTCCTATTTCCAGGAAGCCCTGCCGTTATGAAATAATATACGAGTTTTGATAGTAACAAAAGGATAAATTTATTTAATATAAATTTATTAATATAATTTATATAATAACATGAACGCAGCGGTGCGTGTATTGCTCGTCGATAATTAGCAGGCGCTGGTGGTTTTTGCGTTCCGTAGTTCAACATGCCGAAGGGCAATTCATATTAGATTAACAAAAGTTTCAAAAGGGGGTCGTCGGGTTTGAGTCTTGCCAATGACTTTCTCGGAACTTATGGAGGGAATATCATAATTAGGATATTTATTGTAAGTTAGTTAAGTTACCTACAGTGGGTCACTGAATGTCGTAAGTAAAGATTTGAGTTTCAAAGGGCAAGGGGCCGGGATAACTCAGTGACCGCGGATTGAGGTAGAAAACTGCCATAAGCAGTAAAATGTTTTGTGACAACGCTCCTGCATCCTGAAATATCTCACAGCGCCCGGCAACAGCGCCGGCGACCGCGGGGGATGCGGGCGCAGGGCGGGGCGAGCAGGTGACACAGTGGTGGTTCACGGGGTGGGGCGGGTAGTGGGTGCTAGAGGGGGGCATGGGTGCGCATCTACGTACCACGCAGGTCAGGTGCATCGATTTATTACCTATTCACTAAACGAAGTCTTGACACTTTCAATTCCAAACCAGTATAATTTGACACCTACATCAGTAAATTCCATGCGTAATTGGAGGTCAATTGTATATTGCACTCGCATACCTGTAGCAAATTTGTTTTAAGTCACAGACACGCCCGATAAATGGGGACGAAAATCATCATGCATTTATTTGAGCATTTTAATTCATTCTGAAAAATACTGCCGATCTGAACGATAACGCATAAATGCGTTATCGGTCAGATCGGCTTGTGGGAGCAACTTGCTCAGGGCCTTCGCTACCACTTGTTCGCATGAACCGGAAAGAAAGATCTCATTTTGTAATGAAAAAAAAATTCGGGGGTAGAATAAATACGTGACATGACTTTTAGGTAAACAAGGTCCAAGTCAGGTGACGAATGGCTTTTCCTGATAGACATAGGCATATTCTTTATTGGTAATAAGACATTACAGGTCAGATAGTTTAGTTAAACATCTATTTTTAGCATATCTTACCAACCAAATATTTCAAGAAAAGATATTATTTTATTATTTAGAATAGATACAATGTCTTACGAAATATCCAAGTCTTACTTTATTCATTGGTAGCGAATAATAAGCATTGTATCCTTTCCGTGGCCAACAATTTGCTAGCAACCATAACCTAAGCTACCTATATTTCGTTGAAGATGGACATTAAAATCGCCCAGTACGTCACGTAAAACACATCCACTATATATAAGACATCATGTTAACTGGGCTGTTGGGCTGATATCTCAGATAGTACCTACGTTAACAGGTACTATTAATTATTATATGCCTACGTAACGAATAGCATTTCCATAGACTTAATCGATTTAATTAAGCGGATTAGCTGCTGATGTAATCATTAATTACGACGTAAGCTCGGGGCTGTCAATACGCAGAGCAGAGAAAGTTGCCAGTCTTGGGAAAATCGTTATAATGTTGAATGGGAGTAAGCAGTCAACTTATATCAATTGGTTTACGTAACTTTTCCATGATGCTGCAAGATGGGACGAGAAACATGTAGGCAAACATAATATTAAGTATATTACCTAATATTAATATCCTGTGCTTTTTGGAATTCAAATTTAGCCTAAACTATATAGTTTTAGCCTTTAGCCGTTAGCGGTCCTAACCAATTTTTTATTGGTTAAGTTACTAATAATATTACAGTTTTAAATAATACAAAATAACTTTTAAGAAAAATGTTTTTCCATCTTTTTTTGTAATTAAATTTTGAGTTATGTTTTTCACTTTGTTATGGAATAAATGGGGCTATTTATTTATATAGTTTTGGTATAAATAACTGATATACAATGTGTCCTCAACGTTTGAACATAATATGTTTTTAACAGTCTCTAAATAATTTTTAAGAAAAAAATCCGACTTCATTGGGGGAGGCCGGTGAAAGATTATTATGCTTAGATGGTGCACTCTTAAATTCCATACAATGAAATAAAAATGGCTATAAGTATGTTTATAATGGAAAAACCCTCAATTCCTCATGAAATCCTTCATCAGAACTCAAGCTTGACAAAAATGTGTCTTGAAAACCTAGCTTGCTTGACAAACATAACGAAGAGAACAAATCGCCAAACGTGAACTATGCGTAGATGAAGAGTTCCATTCAGATCATCATCAGCAGTTCCATTTCATCAAATGTCACTTATTTAAATGTAAATGCTTGATTTGTTTATGAAAATACTAAAATATGCCTTTTACATTTGAGGAGATCCCTCAATTCCCCATGGATCCCATCATCAGAACTCGAGCATGACAAAAATTAATCGTGAAAATACAACTTGCTTAACAAACACAGCTAGGAGGACAAATCGCCAAACGTAAACTTTTAGTCGTTGAAGAGTTCTGTTCTGATCATCATCAGCAGTTCCACTTCATCAAATGTCACATATTTGTATGAAAATGCTCGATTTGTTGATAAAAACCCAAAAAACACTATATGTTTGCCTTTAAGATTTGAGTGGTTCCCTCGATTCCTCATTTTTTTTATTGTAAGTATGTATACTTACAAAAAAAGAATTTTCAAAATCGGTTCAGAAATGACGGAGTTCTGGAGTAACAAACATTAAAAAACCGGCCAAGAGCGTGTCGGGCTACGCTCAGTGTAGGGTTCCGTAGTTTTCCGTCCGTCACATTTTTTTTTTGACAAAATTACAAAAACTATTCAACCTATCAAGTTCAAAATAATTTTCCTACAAAGTTTTTATAAAGTTCTACATTTGAGATTTTTTTCATATTTTTAAAACTTATGGTTCAAAAGTTAGAGGGGGGGGGACACATTTTTTTTCACTTCTGGAGCGATTATTTACGAAAATATTAACATTATCAAAAAATGATTTTAGTAAACCCCTATTTATTTTTAAATACCTATCTAACAATATATCACACGTTAGGGTTAAAATGAAAAAAAAAAACACTCCCCACTTTACGTATAGGGGAGGTACCCTAATAAAATATTTTTTCCACTTTTTATTTTACCACTTTGTCGGCGTAATTGATATACATATTAGTACCAAATTTCAGCTTTCTAGTGCTAACGGTCACTGAGATTATCCGCGGACGGACGGACAGACGGACGGACAGACATGGCGAAACTATAAGGGTTCCTAGTTGACTACGGAACCCTAAAAAAAAACAACATACAACCGAATTGATAACCGCCTCTTTTGAAATCTTGAAGTCGGTTAAAAAACAGGTTCTTTATTTGATTATTTATTTGAATAGGCTATTATTGAATCAGTGAGCAACATCTTAGGCCTTGTCATTGCTCTCCATCAGGTGAGACAAAGGCCAATCGCTGGTCAGTCTATCATAAAAAAAAATGTTTATTATGATTAAATATACTTAGTCACGTTGTATACCTAAGCTTAAAACCAAATAAAATATGAAAATATTTTGTTAGAAACTTTATTACATTAAATGTTCTGCTGCATTTGTATTAGACAATGATGCAATTTAAAGAGCTTGTTTAATTCCTCCCACGAATCAAATTCAATGGATCCATTATTATGAGTTTTCGAAATTAAATTGCAATACTGAGAGCAACAGGTTACGGAACACAAAGTAAACAATGCGGCCGCCACGCGGTCTGTCGCATGCATTGTCTTGGACCATAGACAATCCAACCCCTAAGAATGTCGTTCAGTAATACACCCCTGTAACAGGTTTCAAAATTGCGGCGGGCGGCGCGCCTGCGCGGAAGCGGCGCGGCGCGCGATCGATCGCGCCCTCAGCTGTGGGGAAACCGAGGGAAGTAAAGCAAGCGAAATGTGGGGCCTCGTGGTAGCGCTGTCCCTGGTAGGCTCAGGCCTGGCTAATCTCGAAGGCCCGTTTCTGTTCTTCGGGCCGGCGTCGCTGGAGCGCTACCGGCGGCCGGCGCTGCGGCCGCTGTCCCAGGACGAGCTGACTCACCTGTACGCCGAGCAGGCGTGCGTGGTGGTGTTCAACAGCCAGGACGGCGGCGGGGCGGGGGCGCGCGCCGAGCTGCCGCGGCTGCGGACCGCGCTGCGCCACCGCCCCGTGCTCGCGCTGCCACAGGCGTTCCTAGACGTGCATCCCGACTATGTCAGCAATGAGACGCAGGTACCTTATGCTCTATACAATACAGTTTAATATTCCGCGGCAGCGGTAGTAATGTGTCCGCCCTATGTTACAGTTTCCGGGTTTCTAGTCGTTTTAGAACATATTATAATTAACTTTTAAGTCGCTATGGCACATACTTTATCATAATGATCATATGACCTTGAGCTTATTACGTAACACTGTCCTAGCTGTCAGTTTGACGGTTCGTTGGTAACGCTGCGTTTTTGTTTATAAACACTGTTAATGTATTCACCAATGCAGTTACTTTGGTGGAAGATCTCCATACATGTTCTACTTACAAATTAAAATGTGATGGGCTTAATTGTGGCGTGTTGTAAGTAGGTTTATGACGTTTATCGGTGAATGTTAACATCGTTTAAAACGATTATTGACTAACTTGGTATTGGACTAACTGGTGCAAAATGCGGAATGGAGCTCGACAAAATCAATATGTCGTTATCATTGTGTTGTGGAGTCTACTCTACATACTTGAAGGGGCGGGTATAAAAATATGGATAAATTCTAATGGAAACAGGACGTGTGACAGTTTTATTAAATGGTCACAGTCGATTAACTCGGACACTATAAGCACTACAGTTATGAAATTTAGTAGAAAGGTGTCATTCTATGAACCGCTACAGAAATATGATGTGAAATTAGGAAAAAATGTTAAGTTAGGAGGGGCATCCCATCCCATCCCATTTATATGTAAGGGAGATGAAAAACAATTTTTCAATGCACATAGGCCATTTGGGTATCTATGGATAGGCCTTTAAAATGATATAGAGATTTCTATAAAACTTTTCTAATTAAGTCAACCGGTAGTGAGATATTAGCTGTCAAAGCCGTAAAAACCCTCTAATTTTCAATCAATATCAAAATCTAATATTTATTCTCCAAATAGGCCACAAGGGCACTTTTACATGTCAAAGCGTGAATTATACAATTTAAAAAACTGAAAATACTTAATAATAATAATTTCAAAAATATACTGATTAACAAACTAATTTTACAAGGTAATAATTAAGGACGTACTCGTATATTGAATACGATCTGTGTCCGACTAAACAAAAAGTATATAAAATTAATTCAATATCTCAGAGATGTATATAGTCTCTGAGCGTCCAAATACGATTAATAACAAATATTTTAAAGTCCTTAAAGAGTTAATGGTCTCTAAGTGTCTAAATTATAATAAGTAATAAAAAAGCACTAATTATATATTGTACGAGATGTATAAAGTCTCTAAGCGTCAATAACAATAAAACTAATCCAGAACAGGATGATGTGTCTCGTCAATCCCTGGCAAGCATGAACAGACCGGACTCCACAAACAACACCCGATCACGAGTATGACGCGTATCTCAGCCATACTCTCAATAATATTTCAGCAACTGAAAAATTATAAATATCTATAGGTACATAGCAAGATTTTTACAAAGTTATTTAAACAAGTGGAAGACATCATTATTGGCTTGTAAAATGTCTTTTTATCAATAAATGATTGAAATTGAATTGAAATTGCACAACTATTGACACAAGGGTTATTTTTAAATAATTGTTAACAGGTAGTGGCAAATAAATTTAAGTACTTAAGTTTTCCAATTTATTGTGGACAAATAGGAGCTCATAAATATCTGAGGATAGAATAATTTATTAGTATTAAATACCTACCTATTAATTTTCTCAAAGATAACATTGAAATAGCTAACTAAATTCACAGTTTATTTTGCTTTTGTTTGTTTATGAAATGAGTTATGAGTACATGAAGCCTTCAGCGGGGGAGCCGCCGCCCAGCAGGCTTCGCATTCGCAACGTCCACCCACAACGTCTCTGTCGTACCAGTACAAGTCCCACCTCTGATTACGAATAGAGGCTCCGAATTGCAGGTCAAGTTATATTAGTCGCGAGGCGACTTACCTCGCCACATAGATGTGATGATTCGCAAAGCCCTAGCGGATATAAATAACTCCCAGACGCAGGCCGGGACGCGTGCGCCCCCTTCCACCCGCACTGCACCGCTGACCTGTTGCATGCGCATTGGGCCGATCGATGCAGCTTCCAAACCCTCCCAACCTCCCAGATCGATACTTCAAGCCCTAGGGTTGGGGAAGGAGACGTCTAGGATATAAATTGCAGCGACCGCCTTGCGTCCTCGTCAGTCGAATCTAGGATCCCTTCCGAGCTATTGGAAGCGGCTGGCCATGCCATGGTCAGTCCTCAGTCCTTAGTTCTTTGTCTTCAAGTTACCATTAGTGCAGGGTGTGATGTGTGTTTTCTGTTCAGGTCCTCACTCTACAGGGGCCGTGGTCTGAGCGAGATGCTCAGATGACAGAGACCTTCGCCCGTCTCCAGGACATCTACGGAGACGGGCAAGTGCTCGGAATACTCGGTGAGTTGACACAGTTCTGTTTTGGAGAGAGCAACTGAAGAAGCGTGGAGTTCGTGGGCTCTTTGTCAACTTAGGCTGTTGTTGCAGGTAACTCTGTGACGCAGAGTCCGCCGTCTGATTATGGCGAGGCGGAGTGGCGAGTTCGGCGCGCGGCCGACGAGCCGACGTCGACATCGTCTCCGACTCCTGACGACGAGCGGCCGCCGCGCGCGCAGCTGTCTAATGCGCTCTTTAACGCTTCTGGTTAGTAAATTTGGACTTTTAAATAAGAAATGACTATCTTAGGCCGTGCTTTACTCCGCGACTTTAGTAGTCTGGTCGTAGTTCATAAACTGGCTAAAAGGTCCCTTCAATCACGGGACTGTAAGCACAAGCTCCAAGTGTGATTCATATGGGTATAAGGCACTGTATAGTGTTGGCAGGTCAACAGCTGAAAGGCGCGCTGGTGCGGTCTTCCGGCTGGCCCGAGCTGGCCCTGGCGGACGGCACCCGCATCCGCCTGGACGCGCCCGTCGGTGAGCAGACGCTCAAGACGTCCCGCCTCTACTATATGCTCGTCGTCAACTTCGCTGACGACAGCAACCCCCGCGAGAAGGTAAGCCTCACAGTTTCGAGCAGATACCGTAGCTTCAATAGTTAGAAGTCCATTAAACATATTTTTAGTCATTCTTAGGATGGCATACTAGCGAATTTGAAGTTTCTTGATAGAATTGTCACTGAAAAAAAAGTGCGATAGGAGACTGCTGAGCGAATGTCCATTAGCAGTTTGTGCTCGTATAATCTTCTATTCCCGCAAAAGTAGAAAAAAGTGGTCGGCAGCACTTTCTACTACCTTTGCAAAGACGATTCGTGTCTTGTATTTCATACTCGAACAACAGGAGGGCACCTTTCTAAGGCTTTCGGACCACGAGCCACCGCTCCGGCGCGCGCCAGGGAGGAGGTGGGGAGGGGGGTCATTCATGGTGCGCGGGGGGCAAAACCATATAATTGTGTCACAGATCCAGCTGGAGCTGACGTTCAAGCAAGCCGCCGGCTGGTGGACGGCGGTGGGCGCGGAGGTGTCTCTACGCAACATGAAAGTCAGTCTCCTGGCACCCGCGGCCCCCGACGCGCCCGCTGCCGTGCTCGGCAAGGCGTACCGCTGCGGCCAGCCGCTGGTCTACCGCGGTGAAGACGGAGCCACGCTCACGTTCCCGGACATACAGGTACTCTAAAATTATAACATGCAGTCTAGTTCATGTGTCGTAAATGAGCAAAGCCTCATACGTCCTGTGTTTCCAGATGCAGCCCTATATGGACAGCACGGAGGAGTTTGCAGACGCCTTCGACTGTGTGGGCTTCACCACAGCTCCCATCTGGTAAGAACCTCAGCTCACATCATTTCAGTACTCCTACCGCACCTACCTTGCCGCAGAAATATTCTCATCTAATCGTATTGCAGGTCGGGGTTGATGGTAGCGGCTATAATGCTGTTGGCTCTCGGCGTGTCGTTGTGCCTGATCATGGACATCCGCACGATGGACCGCTTCGAGTCTAGCCGCGGCAAGCAGCTCACCATCACCGTCTCCGAGTAGTGTGCCGCGGCCGCTGCTCCCTCCTCCCAGCAGAGGCCCTCCGCGAGTACACGACCACGGGTCCATTTACAACTCTAAACTGGCAATACTGAGGCTTTTTACAAGCACTTGAACAATACCAACTTGCCATTACACGTGTGTAGCCGGTTTATAGTTGCCAGGTTGTACCTCTTAGCTTCGTGGAACGGGCCACAGTTGCAAAACCTTTGACACTTGTTAACACTTTCGCTGTCAACCCTAAGCGGAAGCGATAACGAGTGCAGGCTTAGCTGAAATATTTGTCCCGTCTGCGCAGCGTTGCCAGCCGTATAGTGCAGTGTGGACGCTCTCAGCGCGCTCTGCGCTCGTGTTTGGAACATGTGCTCGCGGTAAATCCTGAGCTATGGATTGACCCGTTCGTTAACCGACTTTAAGATTTCAAAAGAGGAGGCAATTCGGTTGTATGTTTTTTTTAAATGTTTGTTACTCCAGAACTCCGTAATTTCTTAAGTTTAGTCATTAAGCAGTAAATTAATATCTGTAATAGAATACGTCTCATTATATACTAAATATACCCCCACGTTCGTTAGTGGATAAGCTCAGCACAAGAGTCGGTGTAGACGCCGGCGGCCCGCCCGCGGCGGCGGCGGCAGCGCGGCTGCCGCTGCGCGCGCGGCGCCGTGCCCAGTACCGGCGCGTGCGCCGCCGCTGCCGGCGCCTCGTCCGAAACAACCGTCTGTATTAAGCATAGACTAAGACTCTCTAGACAAGACGGACATTTATTTTAAAAGTACTGCAATGTTCGCCAGTAATAAATACAAATAAATAAATAAGAATAAATATCGTTCATTGATCAGATACAGTACCTTGCGGACCCCAAACTAGGCAGAGCCCGTATCTTGGGATCCAGGATCGCGGTGCTTTTTGCTGATGAAGCGCACGAGGCGAACCCCCGTGTAAGGTGCATTGCACCGAACATCTTGCCGGGGGCAAACAATGAGAGGAAATGAGAAAGCTTCAGCTCAATGTCACATCACAAGACTGTACCATTTTTCGCGCACTTGCACTGCACTTATCACTAACACTACACTGGCGCACCAGCCCGCGATGCCTGCGGGGGCTGCGGAGGGCGGGGACGGCGTCCCTCGCTCGGCTCTGCTCTACATCCGGTGCTGGAAAAGCTGCTTCTTGCATCTTGTTGTTCACTGGAGGAGGGGCTGCTCTGAGCCTCCACTGACAGCCTGTTTTTCGGGATACGTAAACAATTATCCCGATTATCACTACACCCCATAGACAGTATATAACGGTATAGTGATGTATGTCGTTTGCCGAGTAATTATCCAGGAGAGGTTCGGTTTGTTTCATGATATTTATTTTATCTCCGATGTCCCTTAATTGGTTCACATCATAGTTGTCTACGCTATCATTTCTGTTTTCGGGCAACGTTATGTTTATGATGTGGTTGATGGGATCTATTTCCGGTGTTTTTATGTTAAAGGTCAAGTCGACCTTGCTTTCCATGTTTTGATGAGTGTGAACAGTAAAGTTATCCGTTTTCACAACACGATTCTCGTCGATTTTAATAATGTTTGTCTGGACTAATGTCTGGGAAGTAACTTGACTCTTGCATAGCGCTCGTAACTGACACGCGTTACAGCAGAAATATAAGTAACTAGCTTTTCACCGCGGCTTCGCACGCGCAGAACAATAAATTGTAGCCTATGTTGTTGTTGTTTAAAAGGACATACCAATTTAACAACTAAACACAACTCACAAAAGCGCACACATCCATTATGGTAATGCGAAAGAATTCGGAGTTATTATGTAGAAATTTATTTATTTATTTATTTAAACTTTATTGCACAGTAACAAGTTACGGATACAAAAGGCGAACTTAATGCCATAAGGCATTCTCTACCAGTCAACCTTCAGGGCAAACAGAGAATTAATATAGTAGGTGCGAGACAAAACTAGAACAAAGAAACGAACAAAGCCGACAAATTATTGGTAGTTATATATATATAGGTACGTAAAACAGTTATATAGGATACAGCACATGCTACATACTTAATATAATATAATACAAGATAAGTACAATATACCATACATACAATACATAAAATACATAAAATACCTGCTACTAAAACTATGAGGAGCCTTAGTCTCGAGAAGTTTCAAATAAATGCTTGCGCAACTTGCGTTTGAATGAAAACTTACTCTGAGCCTGTCGAATGGTGAGGGGGAGAGCATTCCACAGTCGAATAGCCTGCACGGTGAAAGAACTGGACATGGAATTGGAGCGGTGATAAGGGACAGATAGAATAAGACTACGGGTGGAGCGGAGTTCACAGCCCGGGCGGGGAGTTACAAATTTAAATTTAGAATTGAGGTATTCGGGAGCAGCGGGGTCATATAAAATCGAAAAAAGGGTAGTTAGAATCTTAAGTGATCTTCGCTCACGAATACGAAGCCACTGAAGTTGCCTGCGGTATGCAGACACGTGGTCGTATTTGCGAAGTCCAAAGATAAATCTAATACAATTATTTAAGAGCCGGTCCAACCTGTCCAGTAGTTTTTGAGTTACATTGGTGTAGCACACATCACTATAATCGATAATTGGCAACACGAGGGACTGGATGAGGAGAATTTTCGTACTGACTGGCAGAAAATATTTAAATCTATACAGAGATCTCAAAGTGTTTGTAACTCGGCGACAAACGTCAGAAACCTGGGGTTCCCACGTCAGGTCACGATCAATTATAAGCCCCAGATTCCTCACCTCCGCCGAAAAAGGTATGACTAAACCATCGAAGATGATTGGCACCACATGTGTTAAGTCAGTGTTCGAGGTCGAGCGAGGACTCCCAATGATAATAGCTTGACACTTAGAAGGGTTGACGGCAATTCCAAAATCTTTCGACCAGGATAGGACGGTATTGAGGTCATCGTTCATTTTTGAAATAGCGGCATCCACTTCTTGGGTCCTCGCCTGAGTATACAATTGCAGGTCGTCAGCATATAGATGGTAAGAACACTTGATGTTAGGAGTTATGAGATTGATAAATATTGAAAAGAGTAAAGGAGACAGAATACCACCCTGAGGAACGCCAGAAGTAAGATCGCACCAGTTGGAAAGTGACCTGTCAGCCCGAATCGCCTGTCGACGACCTTGTAGATAAGACGCGAACCACTCAGCCACTGAAGGTGAGATATTCAAATTGCCGAGAGCAGCAAGGAGGAGCTCATGATTCACAGCATTGAAGGCGTTAGAAAAATCTATTAAAACTAAGATTGTTACATGATTGGATTCAATGCCCAGCCTTACATCTTCTATAACTTTAAGCAGGGCGGTAGTCGTACTGTGCCCAGGACGAAAACCTGACTGCAGTGGTGAGAGGATACGGTTAGAAAAAATGTGGCTGGACATCTGCTTATGAACTATAGCTTCGAGGACCTTAGACAGAAAAGGGAGAATAGATATGGGTCGAAACTCTTTAAGTAATGTAGGATTGGAGACTTTAGGGAGGGGAATAACAAATGCATTACGCCAAGGAGAAGGAAAAGTGCCCGAAGACATGGAGAAGTTTACAATGTGGGTGATGGTGATAATTGGGACAATACACTCCAAAATGTATACAATCATTATCCTGCTAACTTCGTCATGGCCAATCGCATTAGACTTGACTGCCAGAATCGCTTTACGATCTCATCATCAGTGGCTTGTGTAAAAGAAAATGTAGTATTAGAAGTATTTGATAGGGCATTAATATACAAAATAGTTTGAGATTTTGTGGCGGGGCTTATGGAAGAAGTTTTGGAGAAGTGATTATTTAAATCATTGAGAGAAAATGAGGATAAAGAACTAAAAGTACACTGAGATTTAGCTACACCAATGGATTTAAGAAATTTCCAGGTGTCGGCTGGCGAAGAGTTCAAAACATTTTCGTGAATGTATTTACGTTTAGCGGCCCTCACCATCTTATTGCATAGATTCCTGGCAATTTTAAAAGCACACCAATTCTCCTCGGAGCGATCCCGTTTAAATTTGCGAAACGCCCGATCCCGCCTCGTCATTGCAATACGGACTCCACGGGTGATCCAAGGCGCAGGCGGCCGCTTAAGTTTGACATTTCTAACTGGCGCGTGAATGTCGAACAGTTTTAACACTGCCTCGTTAAGTGTAGCTACCGCCTCGTTAACATTAGGTGCCGTAAGCGTGGATGTCCAGTCAATAGCGCGCGCATCCCGTTTCAATGCTTCGGTATCAAGTCTTGCGAAACTACGTAAATTTACGGTAACCGGTCGCATCTTGGGAGGCCGAACCTTATAGCATAAAAAAACAAGATCGTGTCGAGAAAAACCAGGTGCCAAAAGCTGTCCCACTTTGACCACATGATCAGTTGAGGAGGTCAAAATGAGGTCTAACCAGGAGTCTGACGTGTCTAGGTTATGATGTGTTGGATTAAGTGGAAGTACAGTGAGAGCTGCAGATTCGACGATTGATAAAAGATTGCGAGAACGAAAATTATTTTTTAAAAGATCTGTGTTAAAGTCGCCCATGATTACGTGATGTGTGCCTTCTGTAACGAAATCAGCGAGAAGAGACTCTAACTGAGAAAAATAATCCACCGTTGGCGGACAATAGACCACCCCCAGAACAACCTGTGTACCCTTAATATCGGCCTCCATAACCAAGTGCTCCATAGAATTAGAGTATGAGCTAGGAGAAGAGGATAAGATTTTAAATGGTATGTCACATCGAAGATATATGGCGACACCACCCCCACCTTTGCCAGTACGGTCATTACGCAGAAGAACGTATCCAGGGAGCCCGTAAGAAGTCGAAGCAAGGCTGGGCTTCAGCCAGCTTTCGGATATGAGTATTGCATGGGCATGGCAGGTTGTAAATGTGTCCAAGAGTTCATTGTAATGGCTTGGAATGCTTTGCGCATTTAAATGACAAATGTTGAAGAGTTTATTTGAATTATGAAATTCGCGCGAAATAAGATTACCTAAGGTTTCGGGTTCAGACAAGGCAGAGTTATCAAAAGAATGAAAAGAAGAGGACAAGTCGCAGGCAGAGTGAAAAGACTCATCATCTGTCATAATATTCTAGTGCAGGTATGTATATATAAAAATATCAATAATAATAATATATATATATTTTTTTAAGACTATAAATATTATAATATATGTTTAAATAAATATATTTTAATACTATACTTTAAGTCCGGACGGCACTGTGTAACCCGCCGGTTGACCGTTTACAAGCTATCTCTATATCACAACAAAATATAGGTTTCTTTAAAATTTGGTTTTTAACACGAATAACAAATGGCCCAACGTACTTTACGATGTCAATTTCCGAACGAAATTTTAACTGACAGTGACAACATTTAATGACAGCTGACAGGAGTGACAGGTGACATTACAAATCAAAGAAAATATATAACCACTACACTACGTTTTACAAATTAGCTATGGAAATAGATAATGAGGGTTAAAGTTAAAAATGAATATTAATTATGAATGTAAAGTTCACTTTAGTTTGTAGAAAGCAATTATGAGGTAGGAGTAGCTACGATGGGCATTGTTACTTACAATAAAACAAGCATAAAGTCAAGAAAATGTAACTAACTGGTCTATTTTGTACTTTGCTTGGTTCTGCTGGACACCGGCGCCTTTCCTGGGGCAGCAGAGACGGCCGCCGGAAGAGAAGCTGAAGACGCGGAGGCCGGCGCAGGCTTCCCTCTAGAACTACTAGCAGTTGACTGGATAGGGGCGTGCTGAGAAGTCAGGAGTGCAAGCTGCTGAGATGTTGTGACACGCTCCTTCTTACCGCCAGGCAATTTAATGTGGATGTTACCATCTAGGCTCCAAACATTGCGCATCCCAAAGTGCTTGCGAGCCGCGACGAAAAGTGCCTGCCTCTGCCTTGTCAGGAACTCCGACAACACTATGGATGAGCCCTTCAGAGCAGTCTTTTTCGCCCAGACTGTATTTCTAACTTGGCTATCACAGAATCTGACTAAGACAGGTCGAGGTCGATCAGTCTTGCTGCCAATTCTGTGACAAACCAGAATTGAGCCACATGTCACTTCTCGCAGTGATAAGTTTTGATGGCAGACCGAAACAATCACCTCTCCAACACTTTCATTCCAATTTACAACTATAGGTAGAATTATTTTTTATTGTAGCGCTTCCTTATACAATTTAGTAGTGGTTATGCTTTCGGGTGCATTTCAAAGAAAGCTAGTAGCGTAGTCTAAGGTGGACTGTTATCTTTTCTGAGATGTTCGTTGGGGTTGAAGTATATACGCTAAACCATTTTCAAGTTGAACAGTGAGGTGTACGACAGGAGGAAACATTTTATGAATGAGAAACTTCAAGATCCTCCAAACAGCTTCGGAGCTACTTATCTATTGGCCGCTTTCATAAATTTTTATCTCATCACTCTCATTTTCGAGAGTCAAAGCTGGTGGATCACCCTAGTTAACATACGTGTTGTATTTGATACCTTGAACAGAGTTGCATAACTTTACATTAATGTGAGGATTGAAAGTACGTGACAGCACAGGATTGTAAGGCATTGGCATTTACCCAGCGATTGTCCAACTCTAATTCATTAATCTTTATTGTGTGATCACCGTCAGTTCGACTTCTCCTCCATTATTGAGGATACTCATCGGCTCCCGTCTGAGTGTCTTGGACCAGTGGTAGAGGGTACCTCTTATATTATTTTTGTCCGTATATAATAAGAAATGTTCAAACAAAACTATTGATACGGAAACATATTCTGCGACCTAAGTATAAATGTAACCTGTTATGTATAAATTGAAAAAAACTGACAAACCTGTACACGATTTTGCCACATTTCAACCATCACTGTTTTAACCACAGTAAAAGACTCGTTTGATAACACACTAAAAGTACAGTTTTCTTATCCGTGTATAAGATGTTTATGTGCGAAAAGTTTGAACATATTACTTTATATCGACCCAAAGTAATAAGTGAAATGAAAAATTTGCGTTTAAAGTGAGTATATTAAATCCAAATTTAACCGGTTGGGGAGCTGAACTACAAAATTCCATAAAATTATTTCTCATGTCTTTTGATACGGAATCCTTGTACAAATACTTGAACCTGCGTACTTTAAAAATTATACATTCTCCATAGAAAATTTTAATCTTTATTTAACCCCCTTAGAGGACGAATTTCCAAATTCGCTGAAATTATTTTTTTCATTCAACCCCAATTTTACCCCCTTAGGAGTTGAATTCATGAAAATCCCTTCTTAGTTGTTACTTGCGTCATATAAACAGACAACTGTAAAAAATTCAGCTTTCCAGGTCAAACGGTTACGGCTGCGCGTTGATTAAGTCAGTCAGTCAGGAATTTGCGCCCCTATTAAACCCGGTTTGCGGTGGGTTTTTCCAAAACCCTAAAATTACTTTTCTTGTATTGTAATAAGGAGTCTACACTCAAAGCTTCAAGTCTCTCACTTAAAATTTTACTCCATCCCCATACAAAATTTGTATATCTATTTAACCCGCTTAGGGGTGGATTTTTCCAAAACCCTAAAATCACTTTTCTTGTATTGTAATAAGGAGTCTATACACAAAGTTTCAAATCTCTCACCTACAATTGTACTACATCCCCATACAAACTTTGCACCCCTATTTAACCGATTCAGGGGTGGATTTTTCCAAAACGCTAAAATTACTTTTCTTGTATAAGAAGTCCATACACAAAGTTTCAAATCTCTCACCTAAAATTTTACTCGAACCACATACAAACTTTCAACCCCATTTCACCCCCTTAGGAGTTGAATTTCTGAAAACCCCTTCTTATTGGTTGTCTACGCCATTAACCTGCATTACAGTGAAAATTTCAACTCTCTAGCCCCAGTAGTTTCGGCTGTGCGTTGATGAGTGAGTGAATGAGTCAGTCAGGACATACGCATTTACGTATATATATAAAGATGATTCATCTTGGATAAGCTTATCCATTTGTTTTGGCACGCGACATTCTTTGTTTTGCATTGATAATTTTCATCTCGGAGTTCATTTTGAAAACAGGTGTTTTTTTTTCAGTAACACATGTATGTCGTGGCATCTCGAATAATACAATTTCCTTTCGCTTATTGGTAAGTATGCGTCCTTTCGTAAATTTATGGCTATGTAATTCTCGATAGGAGTTATATATATCATACTAGCGTTTGCCCGCGGCTTCGCCCGCGTACTAAGCGTAATTTTTAACTGTCTACAAAAAAGAGGTTCTCTGTTTGACCCGTATGTATGTATGTACGTATGTAGGTATGTATGTATGTTTGTCCACGATTATCTCGCGTTTGGCTGAACCGATTTAGATGCGGTTTCCAGAAAAGTAGTTGTTACATTCTGGGGGTTTCGGTATACGAAGTTTGGTGATTGTGATTCATTAACAGATGAACAGATGAAAAGTCAGTATACATTCTGAGAACCAATGATAATGACAATCAGTTGTTTGGTAAGCAGCAGTGGTTGGATAAACTTTGAGAAATCAGAAATCCACTCATCCGCATGTAGAATCCTTCCCATCAAAGAGCCTTAATTTTAGCATTATTATTAACATACATTGAATGTACGGCTCAACTTTAGAATATGCAACACCAAGTTTAGCGTTCATATTTTTTTTATAAACAGTGGTCACGATTAGAATGCTTTCCACAAAATTTCAAGTTGCGGAAACGTAAAATAAAATTGGGCAGTTCCTATACTAAAATCGGTAAATAATAACACGCCATGACAATCAGATGAGTTGCGTCACTCACGTCAATGGAGCGTAGGCATATCAAAAACCGAATCAGAGCACCCCACTATCCACGTGGTCTTGTCTGCCCTACCCCTAGAGCGTATATAAAAATTCGGAGGCGCGAAGGGAGAGCAGCCCTCGCTCGCCGTGACAAAGCGCGGGAACCGTGCGAGGTCGAGCGGCTGAGCCTGGTCGCCTCAGGCGAAGCTGCGGAGCCGAGCATGGATGACCGTACTTTGTTACGCGAGGGCGGAAGGGGTGCTCGTCCCGCAGCGCCGGAGCTAAGGCGGAGTCCGACTGTCATGGCGTCGCGCGTCGTATTAATTACCGATTTTTGTATAGAAACTTTCAACTTTCCAATTTTTTTTTCTCTTAAACCGTACGTCGGCTCAACTTAAAATTTTGTGGAACGCTAAACCCGGTGTTGCATATTCTAAAGTCCTTCCCTTATTTAAAACTAGCTTTTACCCGCGACTTCATCCGCGTAGAACTCGTTCTCGCCTTAGAATTATTTGTTTTCCCATACAATTTTTCTCAAGCTGAGATGGTTTGACGGCGTCCAAAAGGACACCAGGACCTTAGGGGTGTATTATCTAGAAATCCTATAGTCAAAACGAATGATTAAGTGCTTATTTCGGAAAATCAAAGTACCGATTTTAGACGAATGAAGCCCGTCAAAAAAATAACAATTATGATGATAGAAGTCTCGCTACGCAGTTCTGCCGTAAATCGTCGTCCCAATAGAGCGAGTTCTTCGTGTAAGTATTATGGCCAAAGGCCCTAAGCATACCGGCAAGACATGCGGGCCTATCATTCCGCCTGCACTGTGCAGGCTCCTTATGCAAGGCTGAGGGCCGAAGGCCCAAAACAGAGCGGCAAGGCACGCGAGACCGAAGGTCGAGCGTCCCAACAGAGCGGGTTCTTTACGTAATGATAATGGCTGAAAATGCGAAGCAGAACGGCAACAAATGCGAGACCGAAAACCGATCATTCACACACAGCGGCCTCCTTATGTATGGCTGAGGGCCAAAGGCCCGATAGGCGTGCCAAGTCAAGCCAAGAGTGTTATACGCGATAATGAAGGCGTGGTGGAGGACGGCAAGGCACGCGAGTCTGACGCCAGAGCGTAGTTATACACACTATGTATAGGTTATTTAGAACAACATCATGTGTCTTATAAGCGACCATAACGGCCGAAGGCCCTAAATCGAGTAGTAAGGCACGCAAGGCCGCAGTTTAAGCATCCCAACAGAGCGCGCTCTTTAATAAGGATGAGGGCCGAAGGCCCGAAGCTGAGTGTTAAGGCACGCGAGGCGGAAGATCGAGCATCCCAGCAGCGGGCTCTATAAAGCTGAGGGCCGAAGGCCCGAAGCTAAGAGGTACGGCACGCGAGGCCGAAGTTCGAGCATCCCAACAGAGCGGGCTTTTCATATAAGGCTGCGATGGGCGTGCCAAGTCAAGCCAAGAGTGTGATACGCGATAATGAAGGCGTGGTGGAGGGCGGCAAGGCACGCGAGTCTTGACGCCAGAGCGTAGTTATACACACTATGTATAGTATATTTAGGATAATATCATGTGTCTTATAAGCGACCATAAGGGCCGAAGGGCGGCAATAAGGCTGAGGGCCGAAGGCCCGATGGGAGCACCAAGTTAAACCAATAGTGTTATACGCGATAATGAAGGCGTGGTGGAGGGCGGCAAGGCACGCGAGGCTGACGCCAGAGTGTAGTTTTATGTATGTATAGGTTATTTAAGACGACATCATGTGTCTATCTTTCTTTCTTTATTTATCTATTTATGTGGTATAAGTGACTGAATATTAAGTAATCAGCAAAAGTAATAGGATTACAAAGTTACATATGTAGATTTTATATCTAGGAAACGGGACCGAAATTTGGGTTCAGGGTCACAGTTAGGTACTTTAACCACTGACGTGTGTTTTTCTTACATACGAATGATATTCGTCTGTTTATAATAAGTGGTCTACTCTTTTAAATTTATATTGGTTATTATGTTTTTAGGTAATAACTATTTTAATACATATCTCATCTATTAGAAAAAAATAAAAAAGTGTGTATTTTTTATAAACAACAACATTTGGCTTATTACTGAGTGAAAATCAGCGCTGTACTTAGGTGTTCGGCACCTCAGCATAATGCTGAGCCAGTGTCCGTTTCACTGCCGCGGGGACACATTATATGTGATTTGTGTGTACCTACGTTTTTACTTTGTGTTCTAATTTTTGTCATGTATGTGTGTCTTCTCTGTATCTAAATGATTCTTTCTTTCTTTCTATGTACTGATATTAAAGTGATCAATTATACAAAATCAGCAAAAAAACAAAAACGAAAATATTTAATTTTTTTGTAATTATTTTTAGACGTAAAAAAGGATGATTTTAATAGAATTATAAACATATTTTTCTCAAAAATTAGTAACAATGAATTTTTAACGGCAGCTTCGACTTCGGCTTCTTCACCAGAAGAACCACTTCGGTTAGACAAAATGTCATCGTTTTCATCTGCCGAAGAATCATCTGACTCGTTGAGCCACGATTCTATGGCCTGATCTGCATTTTTTTCACTACTTTCAACTTTTTGTCTTTTTCGTGAGGTGTTCATACTCGCGGAGTTGATTTTATCGATAAAACTTTAATTGTTAATCGTGTAAAAAAAGTTACACTAACACTGACCATACGAAGCACATACGTCAAGAACATAAATATAACTATTTAGAAATATCGTACACGCTCCTTCTTATCTGTTTTGACCGCGTCACTGCATGCTAGGAAAGTACTAAAACCGGCATTAAAGACTACCCACCACAAAAAAAATATATGAGCGAGTAACAGTTTACGCGACGTACCTCATTCGTACGTCAGTGGTTAAGGGCTAAAGGGCTAAACGCTAATAGCTTTCAAATTTTGAAGAGACCGTGGTGGCTGGCGCGCACGCACACTAGGCAACGCCGCAGCGCAGCGCTTACGTTTACTTTTTTTTCAGTTTTTATCTTAATATTACACAAATTTTGAATGAGGATGTTTTTCTTTTGTCGTCAAGTATATGCTTACCAATTTTTATACCTGTAACTCATGGATTATAGGAGTTCCCATACAAAATTCAACCCCTCTTTTTACCTCCTTTTAACTCAAATCTGCACAATTTTTATAGTCTAAAACCTGACCGGGTATTTACTCGACAGATTAGTAAAGTTTTCATCAAAATCCGTTCAGCCGTTTTCACGTGATGCGCGTTCATATAAACGGACAAACAGATAAACAGACAAACAGACAAAAATTCTAAAAACTGTTGGAACGTGTTCTGTTATCGATTCTAAGTATCCCCAGCCAACTTTTTTTCGAATATCTTCCATGTACAGACTTTCGACCCTCTTCAGCTTTATTATATGTATATATTCAATTCAATTCAATTCAATTTATTTATTTTCATAGTAGGATTTTACAATCTTTTTATGACGTCAATAATAATAATAAACAATTTACATATTCGTTAATAAATTACTAAATATTAAAACATACAATTTAATTCCACGGGTCGCGTTCATTCAGATAGTCAGATATTTTATAATATCCCTTTTTGCGTAATGTTTCTTTTATCTTAAATTTAAATTTATGTAGAGGCAATGATTGAATGTCTAATGGAACCTTATTATAATAACGTATACATTGACCAATAAACGAATTACTTATTTTATGGAGTCTGCTGTAATTGACCACAAGTTCATTTTTATTCCTAGTATTTCTAGTATGTACGTCACATTTCCTCTTAAAAAGATTTTGGTTTTTCTGTACGTACATTAGATTTTCAAAAATGTATTGAGACGCAAAAGTCAGGATACCAAATTTTGCAAATTTGTCTCTCAATGAAACTCTGGCGCCTAGGTTGTAAACAGCTCGAACAGCCCGCTTTTGCAAGATAAATATTGAATTCGCATCGGCAGCATGCCCCCACAAAAGGATGCCGTATGACATTAAACTATGAAAATAGCCATAGTACACCATTCTAGCTGTGTCAACATCAGTTAGGGCTCTGATTTTTTTTACAGCAAAGGCCGCAGAACTGAGACGGTTAGACAGTTTGCTGATATGTGGTCCCCACTGCAGCCTGGCATCTAATATAATACCTAAGAATGTCGTCGATTCCACAAGGTCCAATCGGTCACCTCTAATTTTGATATCTGTAGGGACAGACTTAACATTTGGTAAAACAAATTTAAGACATTTGGTTTTATTTTCATTTAAGAGAAGATTATTTATAGTAAACCAATCTACCACATCAGAAATAGCGGCATTAATGTAGTTATAATCTCTTTGCTCTCGATTAATTTTGAATATCAACGAGGTGTCATCGGCAAACAATACAATATCATGTTTGTTGTTTACTAAGTGGGACAAATCGTTGATATAGACAAGGAATAGAAAGGGACCTAAAATTGAACCCTGTGGGACGCCCATTTTTATTTTGCTGCCAGTCGATATATATATATATATATATATATATGATTCATGTATTCATGTATATATATATATATATATACATGAATCATGAATGGAATGACAAACCAAAGAATGACAGACAGATAGACGTCAAATGACTAAAGGGGTCTGTTACACGATTATTATTATCGTAATATACTGGAATGTCAATATTCACTATATTGGGATGTCAATATTATTGCGGTTTTCAAAATTGTATGGATTTTTATTTTTATTCAGTATTCATCAATATTCACATCGAGAAGAGTGAGTAAATCATGTAAAAACGATTATTTTGTTTCTTTAGACGGGGTAGTAATAATTTGTGTGGATTAGGCATTATTCCCCTACAAATTCTTCACAAAATACAAAATTGAATTAATACCAGAAATCCCGGCCATAATATACAACTTGGCTGAATAGGACATTGCCTTCGTTCGAAAACTATTAAATGTCAACTTCGATCACCTCTGTGTAGGCCCTCTGGCCTACTCCGAACTTCTTCTCGTGCCGTCCCTTTCACTCTCGTGTTATTCACTATATGACGGAGAGGGACGGTACGATACGAAATTCGATTTGCGAAGTTCGGAGTGGGCCCTCTGACATCAGAGACGTTAGTTGTCTATCTCTCCCAAACTTTCTGATTTGTGAATTAGATCTGATCTATATCAGATGTACAGAAATCATTCAACTTAAATGAGCGGATCAGGGGGTTTCTCAGAAATTCAAACTTCGTATGGTGCCGTCCCTTTCACTCTCCTGTCATACACTATATGAGTGAAAGTGACGGCACCATATGAAGTTCGGATTTCGAATTTCGGAGTCACAAATATCAAAGTATACCACCGGGTCTTTACTCTGATATCTGTGACTTCGATTTTTCCCCCACCACAGAATTATAACGCACCTCGTAAAAAAATCTGAGGGAAGTCGGTCATCTCATCTGATACGAAGTCTATCTATAAGAATCGGATCATAGGGCCCTGGAGAAATCGAGGGAACTCTTCAAATATTTGAGGTGCAGTATAGCGATTTGGGTATTTTGTATAGTAACTTGTGCATTCGCTCTTAAAAAGCACCATTTGGTGAAGATTGACAAAAAGTAATGATATCCCATCAAAAACATAAATGCAGTGAAAATGGGAACCAAGTTCAATATTAAGAATATGCCATGCTTGGTTGTCGTCTTCACCGACAAAATAATTGAGATCTAAATGGGTGCCAAGTTCCGCAGATTCTCTGAGATGGTGCCAAGTCCGGCACTACATTGTTTACAGTAAAACTAATTTACTGCGGCTTAATGCAATTTGAGCCTTAACTTGGCAGTTTTCTATGCAGTATGTTATAATAACATAAAAGCTGTTGGATATTTAAGAAAACTGCCAAGTTAAGGCTCAAATTGCATTAAGCCGCAGTGAATTAGTTTTACTGAAACAGTACATAGCCATACATGTAATTGCAAAAAATCTAAACAATTAATGCGCTTGCGGGATATGCACGGCGGTGGCCCCCCGTGACGAGTTTTCCGAGATGTGGATGGTGACGTCCGATGTCTGTCGCTCTTTGTCCTCACCTCCCATTCCCTCGAGGTCTGCGATGCATTGAATCGCGATGGCCGGACTGCCTTCCCATTTACGGATATAAATGCTGCCTCCCCTGGTCCAGCAGTATTTGTAACACATTGTTTTTCTTTTATTCCTGGCTTCACGGAATAAAAACCGGTTTACCCAGGTTAGGCGTTCATTAAAGAACAGCTTCCTGGTAACTCCAGCCACTTCAATATCTTTTGTGTTTAGGTTTCACCTGGATTTGGCGGCTCTGAGGAACTCCTTACGCTGCTTGTGACGTACAAACTGGCCGGCAATAGGCCGGGGCCTGTTCGTTTCCTCCACTCCGCCCGGCCGAGGGCCAGTCTGATTTGCAAAATCAATATCACCTTCACAGAGATTTACGCCGATTTTTGCAGCGGTCGTTAAGACAATATGATATGGATTTTCGTTAGGTTGCTCGTTGATGCCTATAATTTCTATATCATTACTGTCATTATGAGATATTTATTGAGCTTGGGTATTTAAGTGGGTTTCATGACGAGACACTTGTTCGTTAAGAAAAACATTTTCTATTGCCTGATTTTCTCTAATTTGTATTTTTGTGTTACATTGTGTCAGCCTTGCTTCCTACCTATCCGAGAAGATGAACGGTGCATTGAGTTACGCATTGAGTGAGGTTTTTTAATTGTTCATTCATCTCAAATACGTTGGCGCGTAATAATATAATCTCCGAAGTAAGTTCGGAGAGCGAGTCGCCGGCGGGGCCCAGGCTCGCATTCGGGGGTGGTGCAGGTCGCGTGGACACAGCATTGTGGTTTTGCGCGCGCAGCGTCACATTTGCGCTGGCCACGTCACTAATGTCGGGTGCCCTGAGCGGTATGTTTGAATTGCCTGTCTTCGGAACCCTGCTCTGGAAAGCCGGGCATATCCAGTTACTTTTGTTGATTTTTGCGACTTTCTTAACGCCTGTGATATTTACGCATACGGCATGATACTTGTCTTTACATTTGGAGCGGTCAAAAAATTGCGATGATTTTAACGCCTTGTAGCAAGCAGCGCAGTTTGCCATTGTAGTGGCGATAAACAAAACAGATTGATAAGCTGCGCCGAAATAACGGTTGAGACAAAAAAAAGTGGGTACGAGTAAGTATATTTACGCGCAGATCCAGAGGCGCAGTCGTGCGAGACACAGGCCGCCAACGCAGTATGACACCGGAAGCCTAGCCTATAGACAAACCAGAGGTTACAAGTAAATCTACAAGCTACCGCTAAAACTGGCTGCGACACATTGAAGCCCTAACACCAGCCATAGAGACAATTTTAACCCAAATTCACCATCTGAAGATATAAAATGCAATAGTAAGATCGATCATTACCTAAACGAGCTAAATGTTGTATTGAAAAAAATGGTAGTCATTTCGAACACCTACTAAATTAAATTAAAGGATATTAAAACAATGCATTTTATTAATTTAAGACATCATTCTTAAAATATTCGTACACGGGTCTAACACGAAATTTGTTTATTTACCCTAATTACCGACGTTTCGACACGGGTTGCACCGGACATGGTCGCGGCAGACTGACGTCCCAGCAACTTGTCAACGGAGATAAACACAACACAACACATCGGACGGATAAGACATCATGTTTCATAGTAACATTTACTGCTTTAGCTTGTACTAATACTTATTCACTTGGGAACGTCCCCTGGATTTCCCACACTCTTTGACCGTCTTTTTGTATTTTTTTCTTGGCCAGTATGAGTATGAATATTCAGCGTCACCGAGGCATTAGGGACATTCTCTATTTCTTGCCAAGTTAAGGGTTAAGGCCAACACCACACCACCCTACACGTTCGATATCTAAATAGAAATAGTGTTAGTTAGTTTCCAGAGCTTAGTACACGTTTTTTTAAATGTATGAGTGCAGTTTTCCTTGTTCCTAAAATCGAATACAACAGATCTTCGTATGTCTCACAGTGTCAGACTTTCCCATACTTACTTACTTACTGCTGTGGCTCAACGACCCGAAGTGGATCTTGGCCTCCGACACCAAAGACCGCCAGACTTCCCTGTCCATGGCTGTTTCCTTCCATTCGACGACGGCTTGGAGCTCCCATACTGACCGATCTAAATGTTTCGCCCTGTATACATATTAGGGAATAGGGTTCAAATTTTCTGTGGGCGATGAACTAGCAACTTGTCACTACAATAATGCTACAACATCATATTTTCTCAATCTTGATGATGCCGCTACAATGACGTCCCACATTTATATGCGACGATCCGTTGTCTTTGACATACTTTAGTATGTAATAATAAACCATTTAAAGGTTTTCTCTTTCATCTAGCATGCCGCCCGCTAGACACCCATACGGCTATCGTTATAATTACTATCGCTTTCGAATATGGTATCATTTATCACGTATCGTAAAGTTAAAAAGTCGATGTTGGATTGGAATACCTCTCGCGGTTCCGCAGCGGCGCAAGCAATGAGCGATCAGCGTTGAGAGCTTAACTTTTGCACGTGATGTAAAAACTAAAAACGTTAACATATTTGCTATGTATATGAACCTAACTTGAAAGCAGGAAGATTACTTTGATAGCATACGACATAACACCTATACTTTTTTGCAGCTTCGGGACAAGATAACACGCGACACACTTAGGTGTTCTTGGGGTTAAACGTCCTATTTGAAAAGGGGACATGATAACGTGTTAAATCTGTAGATGTGGTCTCAACACTCTACAGTCACAGCAGTAATGAAGTTCTTTACTATGGTGATGTGATGTATGTGTGTGTATGTGTGTGTTTGATACACAGGGGGATAAAATAGGCTGATTAAATCCCTTGTTAAACAATTTCAATTAATTATATACTTGCTGGCGATAAATTATAAATGTAAATATAGGTATGTATAACAACTATAGCATTATAATATTTACTTTTAATAGGTGTTACATTTACTTACTGCGTGCCTGTGACGGGGAACTGTGTCAATAGTTTAATGTATGCATGTTTAGCATGGCATGGCTTGAAAATACTTTACTTATATTAAATTTTGGCCATCTTTTGTGTTTACACAGTTGAACGATAAATAATTATTCAATTTAATATCCAAGCTTCCATACAGTTAGTCGAGGTACGGGGGCGGCGTAGATAAATGACATTGTGTGACAACAATTTATCGAATCTCCCATACGGTCACAGCTGCATACCTTAATACTAACACATACTAATGTGAAAGTAACTGTCAGTCGCTTTGCCTTAAACCGCTGAACGATTTAGATGAATTTAGTATGGAAATAGGTTGAGATCCAGGCATAGACATGGGATATTTTTTAACCCAGTACTCAGGCCATACACATATGGCCAGAATATACCCGCTAGCGCTCGTGTCGCGCGCCGCGCCGGCACTTTCACTCGCGGCAGGGTCGGCATTAAATCAACATTTTATTGGGATGCCTCCCGCGCCGCACCTGTGCCGGTGTGCTCAACGGCTACCGTCGCAGAGCAACCAGTGTAAGTCACCTCCCGTTATACATAGCTGCTACCGAGCTTGAGGCCTAGTTATATTGGAAACGAGTGGTGAACTGAGTCGAGGTAGTTTGGGAATGATAAAGTTAGCATTTTTTTTTCCTTTCATTCAGCTGGCGGCTGCCTGATGCTTACCGTGGCTCATGGACGCATAATTGTGACTCACAAGCGCGTTGCCGCCCTTTATTGACTTGAGGATTAATTATGTTGACAGTTAGAGACGTATGCATTACGCAGGTTCCTCACTCTCAATACAGCGTATCTTTGGGAGCTCTGGCGACCTTGCTCAGCATCAGGAACACCCCTAGTGTTCTAATGTATTATTTTTGTAAGGCGGAGGAACTTCCTCAGTGGGGCTGCTCCAAATATGACCGAGATGAGGTTCCGCTGTGTTCTACCTCTCTCTGTCTGTGTGTCTGTTCTGTATTTATTCGATTGAGGTTTCTTGGGCAATTCTTATTCTGTGCTATTGTTATAGCTCCCCCAATTTGCTTGTGCCTGTGACGGGTATAGGTTCCAACAATTAGCTTTTCTAATCAACGACAATTGCAGCGTATCCACCACCATATCAGCCGAAGGACGTCCACTGCTGGACATATGCCTCCACCAATTTCATGGGGGGTAAATGCAACCAAGCCGCCACTCTTGGCATGCGGGTTGGCGATCACAGTATATCTCCAGGGATGCTGCTGCCCATCCCCCGGTGGTCTTGGTCGTAGTTTTAGGACATACCCGAGTCCAGCTGGTTACAGTCCAGCGTATGTGTCCTCTCAAAACCTTGCTGCCAAATGCTTGCTTGACGACCTGTTTAGCCTAGTTGGTAGTGACTCTGCCTCCGAAGCTAGAGGTCCCGGGTTCGAATCCCGACCAGGGCATTTATTTGGGCATTTATCACGGATCAGAAATCTGCCACGTTAAGGCTCTTGGGTCTTGGATGTTTTCTATGTATTTAAGTATGTATTTATCTATATAAGTATGTATATCGTCGTCTAATACCCACAGTACAAGCTTTGCTTAGTTTGGGACTGGGTCGATTTGTGTAAGATTGTCCCCCAATATTTATTTATTTATTTATTTAAATAGGATGTCTTCTATTCTACCCCAATGATATATACAGCGAATAATATTATGTCCTCTAGAAACTCGTGGAATGTGTGCCGCTGAAGTATCACGGCGCGGCCGCGCCACTGCAATTAAAGACATTAATAACAAATCGTTTTATGAGTCGCGAAACTTCGGACCATGCGTTCCCACGCGTTCATCATTGAAGAGTTATCCTCTTGTCGGAGGATTATTTTCCATTTTGAGAATTGACCATTTTCCATATTGAGAGAGAGCTCTCTTTAGATGTGGTTCTTTTGGAGTCGCAGGCGACAGTGTCTGCTTAACCATCAGGCAGGCCGTAAGCTTGTTTGCCACCGACGTTGTATAAAAAAACTTGGGTACTGACTGTAACAGCTGTTTAGCTGTCATCCCGTTTATCAACCATCAACCTGTGTATTTTATGGCCCCATCGGTATTGTGGATAATTCCGCCAGTCATGCCATTTAAATATAAAAAAAACCATAGCATTCTATATAACCTTAAAACGTCGCCGTACAAGACAAGCTATTGTGAAAGCATTAAAAGATATGGACACGGGATCATCATCTCTAGAGAACGTCTGTGTAAGGTCACTAGAGCTCCAACGATGCACGGGGTAAAGTGAAGAGTGAGGAAACGGCATTACTCTAATTGTAGGCGTAACGAATTTGATAAACGAACGAAACCATTAAAGGGCACAAACAACAATCAAAGCACAAGCAAGCAAGTGCAGGTGCAAGTGGGCAATTCACTTATGACATGACTCTTCTGGTATCGTAAGCTACTCATACGGTGTCTCCTTACTGAATGCTTGTTAAAAAATGAATGCTGAGTTGCTGCTGCGCGATTTACCCGACTACAGTGAACCCAAAAAGAAGAGTTGGATTCGTAGGTATTGTAAGTTGTTTCGCTTTCCGTTGGCGTCTACACATACGTGAACCCGTGTGGCCCGTGCCCCGGCGCAGCGAAAGCGTGCGCGGGCGCAGAGCAGGGAAAGTGAGACCTCGCCTCCCGGGGACGTCGGGAATATCAGTCAATAACATCACAAGCTTGCTTCCGATACGGTAAAAAATATCATATTTGGGGAAAAAGCCTTTTCATTTTACAAAAAAAATGCCTTAAAATTTTGGAAAATTTAAACTAATGTTGTTCTCTAATGAGAATGGTAAAGTTGTAGGCCACACTTTACAGAGTTGAAAATATTAACTGGCACTAGATTGTTTATAGTGAAACTAATTTATTACGGCTTAATACATTTTGAGCCTTAACGTGGCAGATTTCTATCCAGTATGTTATAATACCATGAAAGCTGTTGGATATTTAAGAAAACTGCCAAGTTAAAGCTCAAAATGCATTAAGCCGTAATAAATTAGTTTTACTATAAACAATCTAGTGCCAGACTCTAGTCTAGTTTCAGATAATTTACGGAACTTGGCACCCATTTAGATCTCAATTCTTTTGTCGGTGAACGCGACAACCACGCATCGCATATTCTTAATATTGAACGTGGCTCCCTTTTTCACGTTTATATTTTACACATTTATTTCACATTTATGATTTAATCCCATCAAAAATATAAATAAATATATATACATATAAATATAAAATATAAATACATATCGTCGTCTAATACCCATAACACGAGCCCTATTGAGCTTACTTTGGGACTAGTTTAGATTTGTGTAAATTTGTCCCATAATATTGATTTATTTAATTATAACCTTCTAGACAACTTACACTACTTCTAGACTTTCTCGGGGATTAGGTAATACTTGAGAGACTGTGATTTGCTCTACGACTTTCGTGTTTTCCCCAAATGAGATAGATAATAGATTGTTTTCTTTCATTTGTAACGTAACGTGAAGTAAACTAATACGGTTACATGAATGAAGCGTAGGCGGGCGGGAAAAATACGTAACACGATGCGTGCAGTGTCACGCGGCTTGTAACGTTACGACATTATTTATTATGGCTTTCAGGGAATAGGAGGCCATTTCCCCAAAATTTTGGGTTGCCGCGTGAAGACGCAGTTTTTGTTCTGCGGATGAAAATACATATATGGAACTCATATTTTATTAGTCTTCTGACGTGTTTCCTGGCACCAGGCAGAAGTGAGTGGGTTAAGCTTTTCAGTGCTGAAATATTGAATTTTGTGAAGAATAGGATAGAATAGAATATATTTTATTGCATAACTGTGTACAGAGATGCTATCAGTAATGTTAAGAGTTACAACAGTTTATCCGTCACGGACGTACAATATTTAACATTTCTTATTACCTAGTAGAGCAAATTAAAACATACAAGATTTATAATTATAAAACTCATAAATGTTATAGAATAAGCCAGTTTTTGAAGTTGGTTTTAAATTGTTTACCTTCAAGTGACTTTAACTCGACAGGTAGGGCATTAAAGACACGCTGCGGCAATAAATGCACTTTTATAAACAAACTTGTTGTGGACTTTTGGAATTTGATAATTGTATTGTACTGAGTGCGTAACTTGTAATAATATTTCGTGGTTTCATTTTCGATACAAATTAACAGGTAGTCCTTTGACCTACAAGGCAACATTCGCACGCTTTAATAATTTTATATTTATCTATTTAGTATCGTTTCTTTAAACTTGATTCAAAAACCAGTATTTCTACCTCCCCATCTAGGTATGTAGCCATGACATCTCATTCTTTTTCCGTGCTAGGCAACGAGCGCACGCGCTCCTCCCTTCGAGTTGTTTAAAAGTAAAACTATTTAGAGTTTTCAACGTTCACGATGCCTAAAAGATCGTTCGACGAGAAGATGGAGTATTATTTGCGAAAAATGGAAAAATTGAGAGATAAACATCGCCGTAAACGACGGCGTTTAGATTCGTCATCTTCAGGTGAAGAAAAAATACATAATATTCAAGGTAGGTGTTGTATTCAAAACCATACTCGTATTTTAGCTAAAGAATCGTAAAAGTACTGTTCGATTTGAAAGTACCTTTGTTACGATGTTTTGCCATAGATTCTAATTAGAACTCGGCAAAATTACTTTACCTACCCGCCATAGATTCATAAATGAACGAGGCGTAATTTTCTAGGTTTTTTATGCAGGTTATAGATTCAATATGAACTATTCCTGTTTATCGTCATATTATCTTTGACTTACGAAACCTGTTGGTTATTGTCCTCTAGAAGGCGAAACTTCGACGATGTACCTAGTGGAGCCTGACCAGGATGTAACGTCGCCATTACCTGATTTGGATGAACATGCTATCGGCACCACGTCACCGACTATGGATGAATGCAATTCACAAAATGATTTACCACTGCCACCGCCACCGGCACCGGTTACGGCGCCGTTGGAGACCGAGACGTGTCCTCCTCTTGACCTAGAAATTCTATCCGCCCTCGGTGAGGCCACAGATTCGGGACCGACGTGGGGTCAAGATATACATAATAATTTGACACAGCTCTGGCTCCCATTGTTAAAAACAGGTATGGACAAGGAAGTTAAAGAAAAGGTATTAAAACAGTACCTTATTCCTAGCAATTGCACTTTATTGCAAGCCCCAAAACTCAACATTGAAATATCGGCGGCAGTTATAGAAATGGTCAGATTGCGTGACAAAAAAGTCGAAGCCCTGCACCAACAACTTGGCGCAGGGATTACGGCTATCAGCCGGGCTATGTCAACATTGTTGACAAACGACAATAAAATAAACGCAATTAAAATGCTCAGTGACGGCTGTCGCATTCTATGTGATTTACATCATTCTGAAACTCAGGCTAGGATCAAAATGATTACACCAGGGCTAGCGAAACCCTTTTTGAACGTCATTCAAGAAAGTGAACGTGACGAAACGTTGTTCGGTGTCAATCTGCCAGAGAAAATTAAAGCTTCCAAGACTATTGAGAAGCAGGGACTGCAGATCAAAAAGACAGTGCCTCCTCCAAGATCTAATCCTGTGGCTCCCAGCACAAGTACGGTCCGTCAACAGTTCCAGGGAAACTGGGCCGGGCCTCCTCGATTCCCGACAAACAGGGGGGGGGGGGGGGGCGAGGCGGTCAGAGGAAGTTACCCATGTTTTCGCGACGACCAGCAACCCCGTGGGCGCAACCCAAGGCGAACCAGAGCAGACCACGTGCCCCACCACGTCCCTAATGCAGGTACGAGTACATGCGGGTCGCGTTCAATTTTTCTATAATTGTTGGCTTAATATTACAAACAATGTTAATATTCTTAGCTGGGTTCTGAATGGAGTACCTATTCCGTTCAGAACCAAGCCATATCAATCACAAGTACCGCGACTTTCGTGGTCATCAAACGAACAACATGAAATGTACATGGCTATCGATAATTTACTTGACCTAGGTGCTATTTCACAAGTCGATCAATGTGAAAATCAGTTTATTTCAAGCACGTTTTTAGCCCCTAAGCCTAATGGCACTAAAAGATTTATTTTAAATCTAAAATTACTAAATCGTTTTATACCAAAGACACATTTTAAAATGGATGATTACCGGACTGCCTGCAAGTTATTACAGAAAAACTGGTTTATGGCAACTATTGACTTAAAAGAATCATACTTACTTATACCTATCGATATAGAATCTCGAAAATACCTTCGATTCCAATACATCGAACCAAACTCGAACGAAACTATAATGTACGAGTTTAATGCTTTATGTTACGGCCTAGGAATAGCACCTAGATGTTTTACTAAGATAGTCAGAGAAGTCGTAGCACACTTACGTAGTCGTGGTCACAAATCTGTCTGCTATCTTGACGATATTTGTTGCTTAGCTAAGAGCTATGAGGAATGCCTTCGTAATGTACAAGAGACGATAGCGTTGTTTGAATGTTTAGGTTTCGTAATAAATTACGATAAAAGTCAATTACAGCCACAAAAAGTGTGTAAATTTTTAGGATTTATATATGATACCACTCAAATGACCCTTTCGTTACCTTCAGATAAACGTAATAAGATAGCCAGTATGGTTCAAAGATTTTCTAAATTACCCATTGTTACCATCCGTGAGTTTTCTCAATTGATAGGCGTCCTTGTATCAGCTTGCCCAGCAGCGCGCTATGGTTGGCTGTATACAAAAATATTAGAACGACAAAAATATATATTGTTAAAACAATTTGGTACCTTTGAAGCTAAAGTAAAACTACCAAAAATTATTTTAAACGACCTTAACTGGTGGATTAATAATATCTACATAATAGACAGGCCTATAAAAGATGCAACCTATGCTATGGAAATTTATACTGACGCGACGCGTACCGGCTGGGGTGGCTATTGTAATGGTTCGAGGGTAAACGGTTCTTGGAAAGATTGTGAACTTCAGTTCCATATTAATTATTTAGAACTGCTGTCTATATTCTTGGCTCTTAAATGTTTTGTAAAAAATAAGTCTAATTGTGCTATCTTACTCCGCGTAGACAACACAACAGCAATTAGTTATATAAACCGCATGGGCGGTATACAATTCCAGCATTTGAACGCACTTTCTCGAGATATTTGGCAATGGTGCGAGTCGAGACAGCTGTGGCTGTTTGCCTCGTATATAAATACGAAGGATAATAAGGAGGCTGATGAAGAGTCACGCAGATTGAATCCTGATGCCGAGTGGGAGTTGTCAGAAGCCGCTTTTAATAACATAATTAAAAAGCTCGGTAACCCAGAGATTGACTTGTTCGCTTCTCGCACCAATGCCAAGTGTCCCGAATATGTAGCTTGGAAACAGGATCCAGACGCCATTAGTGTTGACGCATTCACAATAAGCCTGAGTGAAAAATTCTTTTACGCTTTTCCGCCTTTTGCTTTGTTATTAAACTGCATACAAAAGGTTATTCAAGATGAAGCCACAGGTATACTAGTATTTCCGATGTGGCCTGCACAGGCTTGGTACCCTCAATTAATGGACTTATTAGTTACCGATATAGTTATTTTGGAACCTCAGCCAAACTTAGTACTCTCGCATTTCAGACAGCAACACCCACTCCACCGGACGCTTACCCTGGGTGCAGCGGTGCTCTGCGGTGCGCATTCTCCCGCCGCGGCGTGCCGCCTACCGCCCTAAATTTAATGATTGGGTCACTGTCAGATAACACCTTGCAGCAATACGGGGTCTGTTAAAAGCTGTGGTGGAAATTTTGCCAGGATAATAATTATAACGTATTTGATACCTCGGTTGCCCATGTTGTATCCTTTTTATCAGAAATGTTTGAAAAAGGGTGCGTCCTACGGCACGCTTGACAGTCACCGTTCAGCCCTGTCATTACTCCTAGGCAATAAGCTAGGTTCTGATGACTGTATCAAGAGGCTAATGAAAGGAATATTTAGAATGAGACCGTCCTTGCCGAAATACTCAAGTACTTGGGACCCACAACTAGTGCTAAGTCACATATCAGAATGGGTTCCTAATAGTCAATTAAGTTTAGAAAAAGTAACCAAAAAACTTGTTATTTTACTGGCCTTTTGTACCGCTCACAGTGTGCAAACGTTTTCTTTGATCAAAACATGTAACATAAAAATAAAAACTAATGGAGTTGCCATTGTAATATCAGATATGATTAAAACTTCAGGGATAGGACGAGACCAGCCAGTTCTGTTTTGCCTTTTTTCGCGAGAATGTTTCGATTTGTCCGGCTACAACGCTCGTTGACTACTTGTCTATGACTCGAGACTTGAGACCTTCGAATACTGATCATCTCTTAATTACTGTGAAGCGTCCTCATAAGGGCGCGACAGCACAGTCTATAAGCGAGCGGTATCGACGTGGCGGTGTTCGGTGCGCACAGCGTCCGGCACGCCACCACATCGGCTGCGCACGCGACCGGCCTCAGCATCGATTTGATCCGCAAAACAGCTGGCTGGACTGCGTCGTCCCAAATTTTTGCCAAATTTTATAATAGACCCCTTATAGAGGAGTCAAATTTTGCAGAATCAGTTTGTTTGCCCTCCAATAATAATGATGATTCAGAATAAACTTAAGTCTCCGTTTGATTAGCAACAGTATTGAAATAACTTAAATAATTAAGTTTTTTGTAATGGTTATATATGTACATCTACATATATGTTTAAATGATTAAATAATAATTGATTTTTCACTCTTAATTCGTATTTCATTTATCGTGTACAGTGTAAGCCCATGATGAATTCTAACAAAACTCAATCTCTGAACATCTACCTGTTAATTTGTATCGAAAATGAAACCACGAAATATTATATATGATCAAACGAACTTCTCAAGTGAAGTTCGATTAATATAATATGAGTGGTTTCATTTGAAGATACAAATCTCCCACCCGTCCGTATCCCAGTTTTGTAAAATACGGGAAGAGTGAAGTTAAATCCTTACTTTAAAAGAATGAGATGTCATGGCTACGTACCTAGGTGGGGAGGTAGAAATACTGGTTTTTGAATCAAGTTTAAAGAAACGATACTAAATAGATAAATATAAAGTTATTAAAGCGTGCGAATGTTGCCTTGTAGGTCAAAGGACTACCTGTTAATTTGTATCTTCAAATGAAACCACTCATATTATATTGATCGAACTTCACTTGAGAAGTTCGTTTGATCATATATTAAGCGAGGTCTTTAAAGTGAAGTATTCTCCATTGAGGTTTACAAAGAGGCAAAGCTCCAGTATGTAAATCCCAGTTAACGTAAGTAGCTTCTTTTCCCTGAAAACATTTCTGAGTGAATGTCTACAGTGCAAATGGTACATAGTGCGTATGCATCTTTTTTGCAACCTAAACGTAGTTAAAATATCAGTGGAATCACCCCAGTAAATGATGCCATATGTTAGTAGCGAATATACATTTCCATAGTATGCACTTTTGATTACATTCTCAGAACAAGTCTCGGAAAGTATGGATAAAGCGTAACAGGCTTTTGCAATTTTGTTGTTGAAATCTGCTATGTGAGACTTCCAATTAAGACGTGTATCTATTTTTATTCCTAAAAAATTAGCACTATCAACTTGTTCAATAGTTACTGATCCTTCTGTTATAGCAACAGACCTAGGTGCAGTTTTATAATTCCTGAGTTGCAAGAGTTTGGTTTTCTGTAAGTTAACATTTAGGTTAATTGACTTCAGCCATTTAGCGACAATATTTAGTGTGTTATTAATATTCTGTTCAAGTTTATCATTTGACAACAATCGACATCTGAAAACAGAAGCGTGGCATCATCAGCAAATAATACGCATAACTGGTCAACAATTTTAGGCAAGTCATTAATATAAATTAGAAAAATAAGTGGTCCTAATACACTTCCTTGTAGAACTACAACACTTACAGTCTTGAAGTCCGAACGCGACTGCTCAAGGCGTTTTGTTGAATTACTGAACGATTCTATGACTGTAGTCAGTTTCCTATTACAAAAATAGGTTTTACAAAAAAAGGGGTCGGAGCATTACCTCGTATGTCTAAATTTTCCAACTGATATAAAACAGTATCGTGAACTACGCAGTCAAATGCTTTTGAGAGATCTAATAAGAGAGCAAAGCATGGCCTCTTGTTGTTTATTTCATCCCAGATATGCATAAGAATCTTAAACATTAAGTAGCCAGAGAAGTAGATTTACCTTTTTGGAACCCGAATTGGTTTGGACTGAGTATTTTGTTTACTTGAATAAATTCTAGCAATCTTTTATAAATGACTTTTTCAAAAATCTTCGAAAAAGTTGGAAGATGAGCTATTGGTATATAATTACCAATTTCGTCCTTGTCACCTTTCTTATGCAAAGGTTTGATTAAAGCTATTTTCAGACTGTCAGAAAATATTCCCGTCTCTAGAGTGAGATTTATAATGTAGACAAGAGGGCCAGAAATGTAATCGATACTTGCTTTTATCAACTGTATTGGAATAGAGCCATAGCTTTTTTTATTAATCAATGACCTGACAATATTTATTAGTTCACTATTATCAACAGGCCTTAGAAATATGCTTTTGCACACTCTTTGGGATACGGTTTTATATTTGTCGCAGGGTAAAGCACTACCTGAGGTTTGGTTAAGAAAAAAATCATTAAAGGTGTTACAAATACACTGTCACAAATAAATTTGTCATTTGTAATTACTTTAGAGCAACGAATCACTTTCTTGAATAGTTTACGGTACTTTCGATAGTTAGTTGAACAGATGACATCTTTGTTTCTTTGTGTTAGTATGTGCAATTTGCGTTTGGTTTTACTTGCTTTTAACCTTTCGTTTTCCAGTTGGGTTTCTTCTTGTACGTTTTTTTAACAGTCTCAAGAGGTATAGTTAAGTCAAATATTAATTTATAGTTATCTATAAATGCCTGATATGCACTATTGGAGTCCAGTTTTTTGTATATATCTGAAAAAAATATTTGCGTAATGTAATTGATGAATTTTTCTTGTATCCACAAACCAATATTTCACTTTAAATCCAAGAGAGGTGGGGAAAGTAAGTATTTGTCCTGTGTGGTCAGATATACCCAAATTTAGAACATGGGCTGAACGAACACTGTCGAATATTTTAGATCATATTATCAATACATGTATGTTTGCGATGTATTGGTAATTCTTGTTGGTTCATAAATTTTTACGTTTAAGTTGTATTTATTTAAGCTAGATATGAAAGAATGTTTTGCCACATCATTGCTTAGCAAATTTATATTAAAATCACCCGCCAATATTATTTTACGTTTGTAATTACGGGAACGAAGTATTAGTTTGCCCAGCAGGTTCTCTAGGCTTTTAAAAAAAATAAATTATGTCATTATCGGGGCTTCTGTATATACAGACCACCGAGAAACAAGAGAAAGCAAACACGTAGGATTGGATTTACAATTGGGGCGTAGGAATTAAAGGTGCCCAAGGGTTAAATTATGTAGCGGTTGATGGTATCTTTCTAGAAATACAACCCCCACCCCGCGAAGACCTCTTTTTGAGGTCATATCGTCTTTTGCGTGCTCGGCTGAACTCCTGCCCCCCAATTGTATTTTTTTTCCGACATGTACGTGGGACGCGGGTCGGAATTATTTTAAGTGTCCGTTTTTATATCAATATCTATATTCATAATTTCGTGCAGGGGTACGGTAGACCCGAACGAGACCTGTCTCAAATTGAAGAACGAATAAAAATAACGATTTCGAGTTGAACAAATGTATCCGCAAAATTCGGATTGTCGCGTATTTTGCATTTAAAAGTGTTTATTTGATGACGAAACGTCGGCCATATTGCCCACAGACTATATTGCTATATTAAATTTGTTGGTTGACAGTGTCGGCTACGTTCGAAAATCGTGAACTATTTTTGCGTCCGGTATGTTGGCCAGGTTGCTGGGCTGCGTTCTGGGTGATGGGCCATCATCGCCCATTGTGTGGATTCGGCTAGCCGCGTCTGCAGCGTTTTGTTTTTGTAGTTTTAAAGCGTTCTATACACCTATCAGCCTAGCTAGCACGATAACTTATACCGTCAAGTTATATGGGCGAAATGTATTAAAACGTCACATAAAACGTAACGGTATAATCTATCGTGCTAGCTAGACTGATTGTCACAACAACCGCCTTCAAAGCGAATGTATGGGGCCTGTTACATGGATTCATATCACGATAAGTATCACGTGAATATTAAAGCAGAATCCATACAAATTTGAAAACTGCGATAATATTGACACCCCAGTATTGTGATAATATTAATCGTGTAAAGGACACCACTTGAATGTTTGCTGAGTCTGTCCGCCATCTTAAAGCTGCGTCTCTATTTTGTTTGTGACAAACTACTAGGTGACTTATGGCTTTCAAACGTCTAGCAAAATTCTATCCCTATCTCGCTCTATCTTATAACTTAGTGGTACTGGGGGACTACTCCGAAATTCGAAATCCGAACTTCGTATGGTGCCGTCCCTTTCACTCATATAGACTATGACAGGAAAGTGAAAGGGACGGCACCATACGAAGGTAGGATTTTGAATTTCGGAGTAGACCCTCAGCTCATGCCGTTCGCCGCGCTCGGACGTTAGAGGCGCTACTGCGAACCGAAAACGAAGTATCTGCCTCTCTCGCACATGTATATTCGAACGACAGAGAGGAAGATAGTTCGTTTTTGGTTCGCGGTAGGCCCTCAGGCGTCAACTTTAAAACGAATAGGGTATTTTACTATAAGAGAAATAAAATTCAAAATGTAATAAAAACCAGCCAAGTGCGTCGGAGTCGCACACTGAGGGTTCCGTACAACTAAAAAACAAATGTGATTTATCAATATATTGATATTTTTGGTAAAATATACTACATAATAAACATTATCACTTAATTTCAAGTTCATAGGTCGATGGGAAGCTAAAAAATTATGTGTGACAGACAACACACGGAATGTTCTTTGACTTTCTTCGACTGTCCGCCACGCTCGGACTAAGGTGCTACCAACCGAAAACTAAATATATATGCCTCTCTGTCGCACTTGCATATTCGAGCGCGGAGAGGGAAATACTTCGTTTTCAGATCGTGGTAGGCCCTCTGGTCTGACGGCTCCTATTCCTGGATGGTGCGCGTATCGGAATGTGAAATACCTTTGGCAAAACGGAACAAGTTGTTAAATAGCTTCCATTAATTGGAGAAAATATTACCAACTGTTATTATTATCACGTGAAACACTGAATATTGAAGCAACATCCATAGGGGCCTGTTACATGGTTATTATTATCACGCGATATACTCATATCACGATCCGTATCACGTGCAATGAATATTGAAGAAAAATCCATACGATTTTGAAAACCACGATAATATTGACACACCAGTATTGTGATAGTATTAAGCGTTTAACAGACCCCATACAATTTTAAAAATCGCGATAATATTGAGTGTAAATGGCCCCACTGAATAGAATTTGGCGGAGAATAGAGAGCTGCTATCGCGAAACGAAAACGAACGAACATCGTGTATTTCCCTCTGTGTCGCTCGAATTTGCAAGTGCGACAGAGAGGGAGATACACGAACTTCATTTGTTTTCGTTCGCGTTAGCAGCTCTGACTTCGCACCAAAAATACTGACTGGCACATCAATATTTAACAATTGCACATCTGAACTGAATTTTAATGAACGATTTGTATTTTAGCTATACAAATCAGTACTGATTACGGTGTCAAATTTTTTATGTGCCTTTAAATACTACCCTTATAGAAATGCTTAGGATTAACTTGCAAAGATACTTTGCCCGTGACGTCGTTTGCGTAATCTTTTACTCCCAATTCCATGTAATTCCATTCCATACTTTTATTCCCAATCCAGACTACAGACTATATTTCTATACGATTCGAAGTTTCATCATAATCCGCTGTTGTAATGTTTTTATTTTATACATTTTTGTACACTATTTCTTTCGTCGTTTGCATAACTGTCACGAATAAACGTTTTGTTTATTTCTTTCTTATTTATTTCACCCGAGCGAAGCCGGGCTTTCATCTAGTTATAGTAATATTAGCGACGCGGTTTAATGTGAACGGCATTCATTATATTTGTTTGACTGACTTTTTTCATGATACACTTGATACTTGCAGTTAAAAAGGTTTATGCAAAAAAAGGGAAATTCATTCACCTATTACGTATTATAATTTTTTTATACCCACCGCTGATAGGCACATGGATGAAAGTGAATATGCGCGTCTTTGAAACGACCACTTTGGCTTAGTTGGTAGTACCCTGCCTTCGAAGCCGGAGGTTCCAGGTTCAAATTCCAGTCAAGGCATTATTTGTGTACAATTAGCACGAATAATTGTTCCTGAGTCTTGGAGGTTTTTATGTATTTAATTATGTATTTATCCATATAAGTATATGTATATCGTCGATCGTCGTCTAGAACTTATAGTACAAGCTTTGCTTAGTTTGGGTTGATGGTATCTTTCTAGAAATACAACCCCCACCCCGCGAAGACCTCTTTTTGAGGTCATATCGTCTTTTGCGTGCTCGGCTGAACTCCTGCCCCCCAATTGTATTTTTTTTCCGACATGTACGTGGGACGCGGGTCGGAATTATTTTAAGTGTCCGTTTTTATATCAATATCTATATTAATAATTTCGTGCAGGTTTAATGTGAACGGCATTCATTATATTTGTTTGACTGACTTTTTTCATGATACACTTGATACTTGCAGTTAAAAAGGTTTATGCAAAAAAAGGGAAATTCATTCACCTATTACGTATTATAATTTTTTTATACCCACCGCTGATAGGCACATGGATGAAAGTGAATATGCGCGTCTTTGAAACGACCACTTTGGCTTAGTTGGTAGTACCCTGCCTTCGAAGCCGGAGGTTCCAGGTTCAAATTCCAGTCAAGGCATTATTTGTGTACAATTAGCACGAATAATTGTTCCTGAGTCTTGGAGGTTTTTATGTATTTAATTATGTATTTATCCATATAAGTATATGTATATCGTCGATCGTCGTCTAGAACTTATAGTACAAGCTTTGCTTAGTTTGGGACTAGGTCGATTTGTGTAAGGTTGTCCCTCAAAAATTATTATTATTATTTATCTTGAATAAAATCTTTGGTAAGGTAAGTAAAGGTAACCTTTGTGAAAAGAGCGTATTCTCAACCGTACAGCCACAACTTTGCTCTTTAGGTTCGTAACGAATAGGTACGTGGCTGAAGATAAAACTTGTATTGGTACGTCTGCGGCGTTTTCATTGATTGGGACTGCAATGATCATTGATTGATTACAGACAGTACTCCTTTGAAACGTAAGTTAAGAGCATTTCTGTGAAGTTGTGCAATGTGATTGGCAGCTTAGAAAGCAGAAGAGATGCTCCTCCGATACCGGGATATTTAATGGATGAATCGTGACGTCCGACACACGCGAACCTCTTAACACGTCGAATCTAGCTGGAAAACGCACACAAGGAGGTCAAACTCGTTCGACAAATCGCATACCATTATTGTTTTACCGACTTCAATAGAAGGAAGGAGGTACTCAGTTCGTCTGCATGTTCGCTTGTTCTTTTTTTAGTTTTTTTTTATGTATGTATGTTCCCCGATAACTCTTGACCACGTTGGCCGATTTTGATAATTATTTTTTTGTTTCAAAGCAGGGTACCTGCTTGCTTACATTGGTCCTATATAAATTTGGTGAAGGTCTGATGATGGGATCTAGGAGGAATCGAGGGAACTCCTTGAATTTCATAAGCACGCATATGGCGATTTCGGTATTTTCTGTAGGTACCTAACCAAGCATTGGCTCACGGAAACTACTAATTTTAATATAATAATTAATATTTTACGATTAAAAGTAAATTCGAATGGTGAAAATAGAGTAAATAAGCGACACCAGTGTTAGTTTAATATATAATTCCTTAGTACAGTGCCGGGGCACTCGTGTATTTGAAGCTGTCAACGGACGTTTGTACGTTGGAGCCTGGATTTGAAATCTGTGTTCGTTTCGCAGTCCTATTTGCTTGCTTTATTAATTATTTGTCTAATTGTGTGTATAACAAGGCGTAAATCATTGTACAGAATTGTATTGAAAGGCAGTGTATGGGCATAGTGAGACGCCAGAATTTCATGTAAGTACCTAACTGTAATTTCGCTTAGTTTGAGTAAGCAATTCCTTGTTTTGTTTTTGTGCTTAACTAAAGAAAAACAATAATGCTAACTCGCAGAGCAGCTGCTGCGGCTCGCCAGCAGGAAACTGATAAACTTCAACTTACCTTGCTTGAACTAAAAACATCCAAGGAATTGTGTGCTCAATTGCTTGGTGAGAGAGAGGACAGTGAGAAGGAGCTATTATTAGTACTTGATAGCAGAGATAAGTTAAAAAAAGATTTATGTTCCTTAGAAAGTGATTACAATGATGTAAATTCTGAGCGGGCCCGGCTTCAGGAGACGGTAGACCGGTTTACTGAGTGTGGCGCTGCATATGAAGAGGCTTTGAAGGACATTAACTCACTGGAGAGAGCGCTACATGATGCCCACGAAAAAATCTACGACCTACAGGAAGCCCAAACTAAAGCTGCAGAGGCTCACACGCAGAGTTTATTCGAGGAACTGGTCGGGCCCGACTCAAAGTTGGCTACCTCTGCAATTGATAATCCTGTGGTTACTATAGATTTAACCAATGATTCTAACACATCAGGGTTAGAACATTGCAGCGGTAATAAACTAAAGAAATATCTTAGACTGAACAGATTCATAAAAAAAACACAAAAGTTGTCAAAACGGAATAAATTGTTTTTCAAGAACTTGAGATTTAGCAAAATTAATGTGAATTTAGTGGATAAGTTGGATATATATTCTGCTCAGTTGAAAAATAGTAGATCAAAATATGAAACTGACACACAGATATTGAAATTAAAAATTCATAAGTTGGAGGACTCAATAAAATCTTTAGATAGGATGAATGAAAATTCAAAAAAAGTTATTAATGAATATTCATTAGCCATGGATGATTTAATAACACAAATTAATTATAACTCGGAACGGTTTGAGTCACTGACCAATGGCCAGTCATGTTTATGTAAACAAATGAGTGGTCATTTATCAGATGGTCCATCGAACCCACACCTTTGTGCCAATGTACCTCCACAAGAACAAAATAATAATAGCTCCTTCCACACTTCAGAAACGAACACACCTAATGTAATTATGTACTGTGATGAGTTTGGAAGTAACATGGGCACATATCTAAGCGATCACTTAACAGGGCTTAGCGCAATAAGCAATTGTCTGCCTTATAGTAGCCTTGATAATATGTCACATCAAATTATGAGTGATAATAGTATTCATTCTAAAACAACACTGCTTATTCTTATGGGTAACAGAGGAAATGTGAACAAACATAATTTAATTAATTTTTTTGAAAAATTGGACACATTAACTGTAAAAGAAATTATTATGTTCACATTCCCCTATTGTCATCAGATTTCAAAGGCAGAAAATGACACTAGATATAATTTGAATATAGCTCTGCATAATCTCTGTACATATAGTAGTAAGTTTAGCATAATTGACACTAACAAATATGTTGGTAAACACAATTTATTGACTAAAGGTAAGTTTTACCTTTGTAATTATTATAAAAGACAAATAGCTTTGTCACTATCCTATTTATTTGACATTTCTGCCAAGAATTTGGCACATAACTCTGCTCCTATTGAGCAGTTCAATATACAGTTGGAATTGGTTCCAGTTTTAACCAATCATTTTGTTAGGTATCGGGCGGGACGAGTGAAACAGCTGCTGCTCATATACGCACTGACGTTTATTCGCCATGACACCTTATTTAAACGTAGGTTACAAAGCATACGTAACATCTCTCCCCGTTTTAATTCTAAGCATGCATCCTATTCTAACTTACACATTAATATGGTTCATACAATAAAACGGTTTGTAATCCGTCTTGGGAATTGGGCGCAACAGCATTCCGGACAACCCGCCCCTATTATGGTTCTGATCAGGGGAAGTTGCCGCCTGGAGTTCATCTTGTTGCAGAGTATCATCATTCTCAGCCGAAGCTTCGTAAAACTCCTCAACATCCTCCATGGAAGCATTCGCCGCTTTGTGAGTGGACCTGGCCTGACCACCATCTTCTTCCCTCTCCACGGCGCACGGTCCCGCCGCGCTGGCGGCGGCGGCACCCTCTTCGCCGCCAGGTGCCGGCAACGGCGCGGCCGACTCGCGTGAGTCCCCGCTGTCGTGGGACGGTGATATGTCCGGTACATCTATATTCGGGTAGCTCGAATAATGGAATCTGTTGCTATCCATTCCTTTGTACGGTATTAATTGGTTTACATGTTTCTTTAATTGTACTCGTGTTACATTGTCCTTGACTAAGTATATCGTTTCACATAATCGTTGAACTATAGTTCCCCTGTTCCATGTAAAGTTTTTGTTAGCATTATATTTTTTATACATGACATGGTCACCAGGTTTAAAACATGAACGATTTTTCCCTCCATAAGCTTCACTCTGTAAACACTGATTGCGCTCCACAACTTTAGAAAGAGTGGACGAGGTCGGCGTTGGCGGCGCATTTAATAAGTCCCAGCGCGAACGAAGTTTGCGGCCGAATACGATTTGGGCGGGCGAAGTCCCAGTAGTGACATGCACGGAATTCCTATAGTCAAAAAGGTATTTAAATAGGTTCTCGTCAACTTTTTTCTGATTAGCGCTAACCATTAAACACGTCCGTATGCCTTTTTTTGCTACTTTTACATACGACTCCGCCTGCCCATTACTGGCCGCGTGATATGCGGGCGATGTCACGTGTGATATTCCATTCGCTAAACAAAAATTACGGAATTCATCCGATAAGAAACATGTGGCATTGTCACTAACCAGCGTGTTAATTAACCCAAATCGTGACATAAATTCGTACAATTTCGATATAACGGTAGCCGACGAAGTCGAACTCACCCTATACACTTCGACCCACTTCGAGTACGCATCTACTATCACTAAATACAACTGATTATTGATAGGCCCCAGGAAATCAACATGTATTCTATAAAATACCTGTGGAGGGTATGGCCACACCACAAGCGGGGCGCGCGCTGGAGACGGTCTCAACTGAGTACAAATCTCACAACTAGCTATCATCATTTCGATAGCGTTATCTATGCCAGGGAACCAAACCCTACCTCTGGCTTCCGCCTTGCACTTAACAATACCCAAGTGTGACTTATGCAATTCAGATAAAATTCTGGTTTTTAATTTTTCGGGTATTACTATTTTATGACCCCGCATAACCACACCATTTTCAAGTGCCAATTGATTTTTACACAAAATGTACGGTCGAATACTTTGATCCGCCAGTTTTTTTGGCCAACCGTTTATTATGAATTTAATAACTCTGTTCAAGATCGGATCTCTCGCCGTCTCTTCTCGCAGCTGTTTTGACGTAACTGGCACACTGTCATCAACCACAAAATTTAAATATGAAGCCCGGTCTTCTATGACCAACGGCGCTCCATCCGTGGGGTGTCCCGGCCTGTTCAGTGAGTCATCAGTGTTTACGCTCGCGCGGGATAGGTAATCGGCACTGTTGTCTGCGCTTCGAATATATTCGATGATGTAGTTGTAGGCACTTAAAAACATCGCGTAACGCTGTAGCCTGTTAGCGGATATCTCCGGAATGCCACGATACGGACCGAAAATGGTAGTAAGAGGTTTGTGGTCCGTACGCAACACAAATGGCACCGCCCTCCCATAGAGGTATTGATGAAATCGACGCACGCCAAATATAATTGCGGTGGCCTCTTTTTGAATTTGGGAATAATTCTTTTCAGCCGAATTTAGCGTGCGCGATGCATACGAAACCGGCCGTTCTAGGCCGTTGTCGCCGATTTGACTCAAAATTGCTCCAAGGCCACTTGGTGATGCGTCTACAGTCAAAATGACCTTCGCGTTTGGATCAAAATGCGCCAGAACTTTGTCCGAAGCCAAATATTTTTTAATCGTATTAAACGCATTGTCGTGCTCTGCATCCCAGTGCCACTTATTACCTTTTTGTAATAAGTTATACAGAGGCCTTAGTATCGACGATGCTCCAGGAACAAAATTCCTGTAGTAGTTGACAAGGCCTAAAAAGGACTGTAATTTATTGACGTCCTTTGGTGTCGGTGCATTTAACATAGCGCTTACTTTTGCGGGTGACTTTTTCAACCCGTCTTTACTTATGACGTAGCCTAAATACTCCACTTCATCCTTAAAAAACTCACATTTACTTTTTTGAAGTGTTAATCCTGCGTCCTGTAGCCGTTGTAAAACTGCGTGTAATCTACCTAAATGCTCCGCTCTATTGCTACCGGTTACCAAGACATCGTCTAACATACACAGTACGCCATCCATACCGGCCAACACCCCCTCCATAACCTTTTGAAAGATGGAGGGTGCACTGGCTAGGCCAAATGCTAAACGGCTATACGAAAACAGTCCCCTATGCGTGTTTATACAAGTAATTTTCTGTGATTCCTCATCTAGAACACACTGTGCATACGCTTGGGAAAGGTCTAGTTTGGAGAACTGTTGTCCGCCATGCAGTCTCGCAAACAATTCATGCGCGGTTGGCAAGGGATATTGTTCTACGATCAGCTGTTTGTTGATGGTCACTGAGTAGTCCGCACACAGGCGCAGCGAGCCGTCGCGCTTCAATACAGGCACAACGGGCGAAGCATATGACGAGTGCTCAACCGGTTTTAATATACCTACCTGAACGAGTCGATCCAACTCCTTATCAATTTTATCGCGCAAAGCAAATGCTACAGGCCGTGCCTTAAAAAAAATTGGCTGGGCATCCTTAATTAAATTCAGTTTCACCTTATTTTTATTAAAAGTTCCCAACTCATCCGAGAAAACAGAAGGGTATTTTAAGTGTAGCTGATCTATAGTTGTTAATTGTTCACAAAAATTAACCGGAATCATTTCCAACTTATTTAGTGATATAAAATCCCTGCCTAATAGCGATACCGCGCCGCCACGAATTACGTATACGTTTAACGTATTCGTTTTGCCTGCATACGTAAACGGTAGGCGCGCGACCCCTAAGCAATTAATGGTATCACCCGTATATGTTAGCAATTTTTTCCTAGTTGTTGACAATGCCACATCTTTAAAATATTTTAAATATATGTGTTCCGGGACCGCCGTGACAGCTGACCCGCTATCGACTTGGAACTTCATTTGCACTCCACGGACATGAACTAACTCCGTCATAGGCTCGCCTGTTAATGAGCGAATATTATAACACTCACCGTCATCGCCAATCTCGTCCACACTATCCTCGCCTACAAAATTCAACTTTTTACACATACGGCGCAAATGACCCTTAACATGACACTTTTTGCACCTATGGTTGGCAAACCGACACTTTTCCGCAGTGTGATTGTTAAAACCACAAACAGAACACAACACTTTAGCACTTTGTTGATTCCTTGACGCGATCTTGAAAAGGTGATCCGCGCGCGATGATGCCGGGCCGGCGCCGGCAGCCGCGCCGGCCCCGGCGCGCGCGCAACGCACACTTTCTGCGAGTTCTACCGCCTTTGACAGCGTTAAATCAGCCGGGTTCTGAGCAAATATTTTTTCTCTTTCCGCTCCTGGAAGCATGCCCATTACGAAATGATCTCTCAATGCCTCTTCCACGTTTAGGAACCCGCATTGTGCCGTTAAGCCACGAAGTCTCGCCGCCCACTGAGGGTAGCTTTCCCCTTCATTTTGCACCGCAGAATAAAACTTGTATCTCTCGTTGAAACCACAAGTCTTAGGAGTAAAGTGACTGTCGAGTAGCGTGCAAATATCGTGAAATGGGACAGATTGAATATCTTTTGGTAATGCCAAGTCCGATGCAAGCTTAAAAGTGGCATCGCTGAGTGCGCTCAGCAGGACCGCTCGTCTTTTCACCCCCGAAGGATCCTTTTGGTTATCAATGTCGTTCGCGATGAACCATTGTTTTAAACGTGCTTTGTACACGTTCCACGTTTGTGTATTGTGATCAAAATTCGTCAAAAGCCCGATTTGAGCCATATTTTTCACAATCACTAGTCACTTTTTCGCACACGCGGGTAGATCGTCGCCAGTGTTAGGTATCGGGCGGGACGAGTGAAACAGCTGCTGCTCATATACGCACTGACGTTTATTCGCCATGACACCTTATTTAAACGTAGGTTACAAAGCATACGTAACACATTTAAATTAGATTTTAAGACAAAGGAGTACTCAAACTCTGGCAATTTAGTTATTAATAAATTTAATGAAAGATACTGCCATCATGGAAAATATATGCACCTGGTTCACCAAAATATTCAGTCTATTAGAGGAAAAGACTTACAGATTGAACTCTTTTTGAATGATTATAATATTGAAATATTGTGTGTAACTGAACATTGTTTAAAAAATAATGAATTAATGCCTCAATTTAATAACCACCAGGTGGGAAGTTCGTTCACCAGACTTAGTTCCATACATGGTGGGTCATTAATAATATTACATAATAAATTAAAATTTAAGGAACGTAAGGACATTGTATCCTTGTCTGTTGAACGGACCATAGAAATAAGTGCAGTAGAATTAGAGCAATTTATTGTTGTCTGTGTGTATAGGCCGCCATTAAGTAATTTTGACCTTTTTGAAAGCATAATGGAATCCGTGCTACTTAAAATATCACTCTCTAGTAAGAAATTACTTATATGCGGAGACTTCAATGTAAACATTTTAGAAAATTCAACAACAAGTATCAGATTGTTGAATCTTTTCAAATCTTGTAATTTGAGTCATATATTTACGGAGCCTACTAGAGTCACTGCTACAAGCGCCACCTGTATAGATAACATTTTCACTAATATTATTCCAAGCACTAAAAGTGTAATCAGTAAATTAGAATCAGATCACTTAGGTCAATTAATGGTATTTGAGACATTAAGAAGAAATACCCTGAGAAAACAAATAACTATTGTACCAGTAACCACGGGCCGTATGGAACGAATGAAGCAAAGTCTAGTCCAGGCGCTACCCTTTCTGTCTTCCGATATGAGTCCAAACGAAATGTACAATTCATTTTTTCACACTTTTATGAAACATTATAATGCGATTTTTACATCCAAATCGGTCGTGGTTGGTGGGACATCAGTTTTTAGTGAGTGGGCTACTGAGGACTTACATAAACGTAGACAAGCACTGTATGCTTTATATGAGGAACGCCGGTTTAATATGAGTGATGAATTTAAGGAACATGTCAAACAATATTCTAAGAAATTTAAAATAGATTGTCATATAGCTAAACGTAATTTTATAAGCCAGAAAATTACAAATAGTTCGGACATTATCAAAACAACATGGAAATTAATTAATGTGGAAACTGGTAGATCAAAGCACAAAATGAATGATCTTAAACTAAAAATTGATGGCATAATTATAGATTCAAGTTTAGAAGTAGCAACAGAATTTGAAAAATTTTTCACTGAGATACCAGTATCCACAACAATGACATTAAATTCTTCACCTTCGTCTGCCGTTACATTGTTAAAAGATAACGCCTCAGAATGTAGTGGAAATCTTCATTTTGAATATGTTAGTACCCCAGATGTAATAAAGGCGTTTAAATCAATTAATGTCAAAAAAACTGGTGATCTCTGGGGAGTCTCTGTCCATGCTGTCAAATCTCTAATAGAAGTCATAGCGCCTGACTTGGTAGTTGTATTTAATAACAGTATTGACTGCGGTGAGTTTCCTGATCTAATGAAACATAGTAAAATAACTCCTTTATTTAAATCAGGTAGCACTTCTGACCCCACTAATTTTAGACCAATATCTGTGCTACCAACATTTAGTAAAATTTTTGAAAAATTAGTTTTGTCCCAATTAATAAGACATTTTAATGCAAACAATTTAATGCATAATAAGCAATTTGGTTTTACGCGGGGTCGCTCGACAACCGACGCGGCTGTTGAGCTAACTAAACATATATTCGATGCCTGGGAAGAGTCACAGGATGCCTTAGGTATTTTTTGCGATTTGTCCAAGGCCTTCGACTGCGTATGTCATGAAACATTAATCAGGAAACTGCACTACTATGGAGTTAGAGGATCGGCACTGAATTTGCTAAAATCTTATCTATATGGTAGAATACAAAGGGTCGATGTGAATGGACAGCGATCTCCAGGATCAGTGGTCTCGATGGGTGTACCGCAGGGATCAATATTGGGACCTTTCCTATTCCTTATCTACATAAATGACTTGCCATACCTCGTAAAGACCCACCATGATATAGTATTGTTTGCAGACGATACCTCTCTTATATTCAAAGTCAAACGACAGCAACAAGCTAATATAGATATAAACAATGCTATTTCTAAAGTAGTTAATTGGTTCAATGTCAACAATTTATTGTTAAATGAGAAAAAGACCAAATGTATCAAGTTTGTCACGACTAACGTTAAGCACAATCAAACAAGTGTCATTGTGAAAGATGAGGAATTGGAACTAGTGGATAGTACAGTTTTTCTTGGATTAACATTAGATTCCAAACTCCAATGGGGTCCCCATATTGCTAATCTCTCGAATAGACTGAGTTCTGCAGCTTTTGCCGTGAGCAAGATCCGCCAACTGACAGACGTGAAGACAGCTCGATTAGTATATTTTAGTTACTTCCACAGTATTATGTCGTATGGTATTTTACTATGGGGCAGTGCTTCAGATATTAATACCATTTTTGTTCTGCAGAAGAGGGCTATTCGAGCAATATATAAAATGAACCATAGAGACTCACTTAGAGATAAGTTCAAGAACATTAATGTAATGACATTGCATTGTCAATACATCTATGATAATATTGTGTATGTACATAAAAACATTGTAAATTTCAGGAAGAACTGTGACATACATAATATTAATACTCGAAATAAACACAAACTTGCGGTGCCCACCACTCGCCTACAGAAAATTAGAAAATCATTCATGGGTAATGGTGTAAAGTTTTATAATAAGCTTCCAAGAAATGTAACTGAATTATCTATTAATAAATTTAAAAATTATGTAAAGCGTCAACTCATATCGAAAGCATATTATAGCACACATGACTACATGAATGATAAAACACCGTGGGATTAATTGTGACTGAAATATTAATGAATTAATCATTATGGCGTTAGATATTAATACGATCTTTTTTTTTTTGATATTTTGATTTTATTCTAGAAACTGTCTAGATTTCTATTTTTTATATATTTTTTATTATTATTATTATTTATGTTTTGACGATCCTATTGTGAATTTTACTACAAAATAATTTCTTACTTTGACATGTCTACAACAATACAATATTTATTTTGAAGAATAATAATAGCATCAATAAATTGCTCTAAATAATTAATTAATATATATGTTAATACATGTCATAACTGACGATTCGAAAGTGCTTGTTGCTAGGCCTATTTGAATAAAGAATATTTTGACTTTGACTTTGACTTTGACTACAAATTGTGGCATAGCAAGTACAAAGTTGGAGTCGGTTTTTTTTTGGTATAAATTATCTTCAAACGTTGCTGAATTTGTCTACCTTTGCTAATCTCTTTAACTGGAAGAGGTCCCTTAAAGGGTTAGGTTTGCTTGTGTACTTGATTTTTCCTTTTTATTATTTTGATTACTTTGTGTTTTTGTGTACTATAAAGAATGCTTGTGATTCTGGTGGTCACGTGGGACATTGATGGGAAAAATGTATTTATTAGTTGCGACTGTTGCGAGTCCTTTCTTACTTTACCTTATGTTCTCGACCGAGACCACCGGGGGATGGGCAGCAGCATACCTGGAGTGCGGTGGAAATACTGCGATCACCAACCCGCAGCCCAAGCGCCATTACGTCATTTACGTGGTGGGAGCCCTTTCTTACATACTAGCATTTGCCCGCGGCTTCGCTCGCGTTTTAAGCGAAATTTTTAACCGTCTACAAAAAACAGGTTCGTATGTTTGTCCACGATTATCTCGCGTTTGGCTGAACCGATTTAGATGCGGTCTTCAGAAAAGTAGTTGTTACATTCTGGGGTTTCGCTATACGAAGTTTGGTGATTGTGATTCATTAACAGATGAACAGATAAAAAGTCAGTATACATTCTGAGAACTGGCAAACTGTTGAATTTCATTTGATTTTGGCAAAAATAAGGATCGAAAACTATTATCATACATTTCCGAGAGGCCGAAGGGGAAAGGGCCGATGAAATAAAAGCATGTTTTAAATGGCTCTTAGTAAAAGTATCTGTGTACTACAGTAACACCAATAGGTCTGTAAACGACCTAACAGCGCGCAGCGGCCATAAACTCTGGTCCTTTGAAGTACAGAAATACGGCTAATTCAATATCATGTGTAACATTTATTTTTCCTACAATTAAATTTATTAGGTAGGTTTTGCCAGTTACCATTGGAGCATCCAAAAAGAAAATTTGGCCTCACTTCCATTCACACTCCTTACTGTCAGTCCGTCTGTTACAACCAAGTTGCTTTTACTGGACCTATTGAATTGCAATTTGGCACAAACTATCAAGAATTTAGAGTGCTCGTGGCCCAACGGCACCCGCCTACCGCGTGCGGTGTGCGAGGTTAAGCAATGTGGGCGCAGGTCAGTTCTTAGATGGGTGACCGCTTTGAGTGGTTACTAACTGACTCTCGTGCTTTGAAAGGCACGCTAAGCCGTTGATCCCGGCTGCAATCGTTAAGCCAAGTTAGAGGCCTTCGAGCGGCTTGCGAACTTCTAACAGTCAAGTTGCCCACTCACTTGACTTTTGACTCACTTGAAGTAGCACCGCGTCCGTAGGGAGTACCCACCGTTACCATACACAGAACCCCTGGGTGGTGCTAAAAGTGCAACAAAAACTGGCAACCGTACTAATCTTCTCGAAAATCTCACGGATCGTAAATAAATGCCATACGATTAAAAAAGAATTGAAGGTTGATTTAAATGGAAGAAATATCGAAACCTCTATGTCGTTTTTAAAAGCAAATCCATAGATACCCCACACGCCTATATAGTAACATTAAACTTTTTTGCATATAGGTATGAATGGAGTGCCAAATTTTACCTCAGATTCGCATTAAGAGACCTCTCGGATGCTCAGATATCGATTTTGAACGAAATCGGGACGAAAAAAAAGAAATCAATATGGCCGCCACTTTCACAAATTTTACCTCGGATTCGTATTAAGAGACCTCTCGGACACTCAGATATCGATTTTGAAGGAAATCGGGACAAAAATGAAGAAAATCAATATGGCCGCCACTTTTTTCAAATTTTACCTCAAATTCGTATTAGGGGACCTCTAGGACGCTCAGATATGGATTTTGAACGAAATCGGGTTGGAAATGAAGAAAATCAATATGGCTGCCACCGTTTCCAAATTTTACCTCGGATTCATATTAAGAGACCTCTCGGACGCTCAGATATCGATTTTGAACGAAATCGGGACGGAAATGAAGAAAATCAATATGGCCGTCACTTTTTTCAAATTTTACCTCAAATTCGTATTAGGGGACCTCTAGGACGCTCAGATATCGATTTTGAACGAAATCGGGTTGGAAATGAGAAAATCAATATGGCTGCCACTTTTTCCAAATTTTACCTCGGATTCATATTAAGAGACCTCTTGGACGCTCAGATATCGATTTTGATCGAAATCCGGACGAAAAAAAAAGAAAATCAATGACTGCGACTTTTTCCACATTTTACCTCGGAGTCGTATTAGGGACCTCTCGGACGCTCAGATATCGATTTTGAACGAAATCGGGACGAAAAAAAAGAAAATCAATATGGCCGCCACTTTCACAAATTTTACCTCGGATTCGTATTAAGAGACCTCTCGGATACTCAGATATCGATTTTGAACGAAATCGGGACGAAAATGAAAACAATCAATATGGCCGCCACTTTCACAAATTTTACCTCGGATTCGTATTAAGAGACCTCTCGGACGCTCAGATATCGATTTTGATCGAAATCGGGGCGAAAAATAAAAGAAAATCAATGACTGCAACTTTTTCCACATTTTACCTCGGAGTCGTATTAGGGACCTCTCGGACGCTCAGATATCGATTTTGAACGAAATCGGGACGGAAATTAAGAAAATCAATATGGCCGTTACTTTATTCAAAGTTTAGGTACCTCGGATTCCTATTAAGAGTCCTCTCGGACGCTCAAATATCGATTTATGTCGAAATCGTATCGGACGGCACTGATCAATAAAACCATCTACAATACATTGAATCAAAAAAGGTCGTATCTTCATAGGGAACTCACGGCACTTCATGCACCTTTAGACCTTATAAGGAACTTACATGCCAAATTTGGAATCTCTAGAACCACCAGTTTGCGCTGTGCGGTGATATGTCAGTCTCTCAGTCAGTCAGTTATTTCTTGATATTTGGCGCAATTTTTCAAAAGTTTTTTATGACCACTATATTAAATTTCAAAACCGATGCCATTTTCGTAATTAATAATAATAATAATAATAATAATAATTTAATTCAGACCATGTCCATACAAATTTGTTAGTGAATGAATAAAACTATAGTGTTAATACCTAATTAAATTAAATTAAATTTACTTTTTTTTTTTTTTATTAAAACATGCATGGACGTCCAACGGGCATACATAGGACTGTCCCAGCGATTAGCAAACACGCTTAAGATGCTATTGGGGCTGCGGCGCAAACGAGACAGAAGTGAGGCGCATCTCTTCCTCATCACGGCCGCGAAGTTATCCGTCCGCGCTTCGGCAAACATACCGGACGCGCTACACCATCGCGGCAGCCCCATCTGCCCCCGGAACGCATTGTTGTATTGGACGCGAAGTTCGTTGTACGCCCTCTGCGTGTAATTGACCCACAGGCTGCAAGTATAAAATGATACACAAAAGGCTTTAAATAGAGTAATTTTGACTTCTTTTGTGCATCTTGCAAACCTGCGGGCCAACATGTTGCACCGAACGGCCAACGACCTTCGCTCCCGCTCAACGTCCATGTTGTCGCTCAAATTATCGGTGACCCAGTGACCCAAATATTTAAAACTGCTAACCTGTTTCAAGTGTGCGCCTGCCAGGGTGACAGGAGGCACAGTGTAAGTTTTGGTGCCAGCTTTGAAAACCATTATTTCACTTTTGGTAGCATTATATCTAAGTCCATGGGCCGCCGCGTAGCTCTCACAAATGGCCAAAAGGCGCTTGAGGGCTCCCATCGAGGGACTCAGCAGTACCATGTCATCCGCGTAGCTGATGTTGTTTACGCAAACGCCATCCACATGGCATCCGACTTTGGTACTGCTGAGTTTCTCAATCAATCCATTAATATATAGATTAAAGAGCCGAGGTGAGGTTATACCCCCCTGCCTCACCCCGCACTCCAATCCATAATCCTCTGACAAATACCCAGCCCATCTTACATAATTCTTCTGGTGGTTATACCAATATCTCATAAGAGATGTAATTTCACCTGGCAATGTTGTCTCTTTATGAATCTTACCCCAGAGGACATCATACGATACCAGGTCAAAAGCTTTTGACAAGTCAAGGTAACAGGCGAAGACCGGTGTTCTCCCTGATGTATAGTATTGGACAGTGTGTTTAAGGCACAGGATAGCACTTTCCGTAGACAACCCTGGTCTGAATCCAAACTGCGCATCATTCAGACAGAAATGCTTATCCAAGTGACCATCCAACACACTGTCCAACACCTTCGCTACAATAGTCGCTAGGGATATTGGCCTATAATTTGACACATCAGAAGAGTCACCAGTCTTGTTTTTCACGACTGGTATAACAATAGTGCGCATGAGGTCATCGGGCAGATATGAGTGTTTTATACATAATGTATAAAACATTGCCAGAACTCTGGGCAAATGTGTACCAGCGTACTGCAGATGTTCAATGCTGAGACCATCATGCCCAGGAGACTTCCCCCTTAATTAACGTCCCAAAAAACCATAAAAACGACACCCATATTAATATTTAGACATTTCATTCCCCTCGGACCCCAACAGAGGGGATGGTATTTCACGTCCTCCACGTGGGATTTTAAAATCATTGTTGTTTTCGTAATCAGCGACCCAATAAACCATGGAAACAACACCCATATCGATTTTCAGAATTTGTCACCAGATTTCTCCCTTTTAGGGGTTGATTTCTCAAAAAACCTGAAACACATGTTTACTCATTTATCGTTAGAAATACTCCTGTGAAGTTTCGAATAAAATAATCCAGCTAATCTTGATTCCCCATACAATCTTCGGACCCCCATTTCACCCCCTTAGGCGTTGAATTTTGAAAAATCCTTTCTTAATGCACCTCAAGACCTTATATGGAACCTACATACTAAATTTGGAATCTCTAGAACCACCAGTTTGCGCTGTGCGGTGATATGTCAGTCTCACAGTCAGTCAGTTATTTCTTGAAATTTGGCACAATTTTCCAAAATTTTTCATGTCCACACAATATTAAATTACAAAACCGATGCCATTTTCGTAATTAACGTCCCAAAAAACCATAAAAACGACACCCATATTAATATTTAGACATTTCATCCCCCTCGCACCCCAACAGAGGGGATGGTATTTCACGTCCTCCGCGTGAGATTTTAAAATCATTGTTGTTTTCGTTATCAGCGACCCGGTATATCATAAAAACAATACCCTTGTCGATTTTCAGAATTTGTCACCAGATTTCCCCCTTTTAGGGGTTGATTTCTCAAAAAACCTGAAACACGTATTTACTCATTTATCGTTAGAAATACTCCTGTGAAGTTTCGAATAAAATAGTCCAACTAATCTTGTTTCCCCATACAAACTTCAGACCCCCATTTCACCCCCTTAGGGGTTGAATTTTGAAAAATCCTTTCTTAGTGCACCCCTAGACCTTATAAGGAACCTACGTGCCAAATTTGGAATCTCTAAGACCAGCGGTTTGGGCTGTGCGTTGATATGTCAGTCAGTCAGTCAGTCAGTTTCTTCTTTTATATATTTAGATTGGAACGAGTGCGTACATACCTACCTAACAGTATACATTGATATCGTATTAATTAGAGATTTGTCGAGTGAGATTGAACTTCTAATGGATATAGATTACTCGACGCCCGCAGCGGAGGCGGTGCCTTGCGATTAGAGCTGGTATTCACAGCACTTACTGAGAACTCGCCTCAACTGAACCAGCATAAGTCTAAACATGAACCACGCCTGGTTAGCATGGTTCGCGAAGCCAGGTTATGCTTGGGATGACTGGTGAAACGAAAGAGGTGAACAATCGTATGGCTGCATTGGTAGCAGATGTTTATTGCTTATATATAGCGATGTGTGGCATTAGGTCAAATGACTGTGCGTAACGTAATTATCATGACACTTGTTGAGTCGGACATGGCGGGCAAATCACTTATCTAATGGATCATAACTGTCTAAAAATCGAGAATGTAAGAGGCCCATGACAGTGGCCGGGCCGGCGGCGTCTCTGGTGGAATTGTTTCAATCGTCGAAAATGAATGGCGAGACGAGGTCTGCACTCTGCACCTGTGGCCTTGCGCGTGCGCGGCGGCGGAGAAAGTTTCCCACGCGGCGCATCGCTGCGCTTGCGCCGAGTAGATGCAGGCGAGGCACAAGTGCACTCTAGCTAGTAGCATTAAACGCAGTGATTATATTCTCTTTGGTAGCATTCTCCTAATTTTTTCTCAGAGTCACTGTCCGCGACGCGATAGTCGACACACCGTATTGAATTATTTTCCAGGGACCATATAAATAAATGAGGCTGGGTTTAGAACAAAGGATTTGCATTTGTCTCTTGCTGCTCTGGGTCCGCAACTCGCATAAGGAGTTGCAGGTGCAGGTGTCCACAGATTTTGGTGTCGGCTTACAATCTTCAGGTGACCGTAAACGTGTTTGCCATCATCGTGATTTGTGGTAGGTTTAAAAAACCGCATATTAACATACGTTTCATGCTGGACAATTGAGTGTAGTATTTGGATTTCTTATTCAGGTTTTTTGTATTCTTATTTGAAAAGTAATTTAATAGTTTGTAAATCCTCGTAAAAAAACTAACTTTATTCTCCCGTCTCGTTTGCAGTCGGATCCCAAACCAAATTTCGATTTACCACTACTGTCGCTGATGGGTGTAAAAAACTAAGTTCTTTTGAATATAACATTTTTATAAGACACACGTTTTTTTATCTTGCCTTAAAGAAAAAAAGTGTTAAGTTGTGATAAAATATGTAGCCGGCTGAAATCGAGTCAGTTGTGCACGGTTTTAAGTAGTAGAAATGGGCGGGGTTTTCAATTTGCATAATTACAATGGGGAGGGCTTGACTTGAAACTTCCGCTACCAACAATAATATGACATGATCATAATATGTATGACATGTCACGTCAAGTCACAGCAAATAACTTCGGTTACGTAAATCGTCGCGCCGGCGCGCCCTCCCGCCCGGGGCGCGTCCGTTCACGAAATGAAAGTTGATTTTGAGTTATCGCCTCCGCAGGAACTGCATCATCTGTTCGAGCTTCTCTGAAGCCGCCGACGTGTTTATGTAAATAGCATGATCGCATCCGGCGAGCCTTCTACACAATGCTCTAGAGCCTCAAGGCACACGATAGTTACCTATGTTTGCGTATCCAACTAAGTTTCCGTTTCCCGTCGAGATGTTGCGCAGGAGTGAGGTAAATCATTGTGGTGCGAATGCAGGCCGTGGTCATCCCGTGCGTATTACTATTATCTATTTTGTACTACACACCTATTCTGTACTAGGCTAAACTCCAGACAATCCAGACACAGCATCGACAGGGATTCTTCTTCTTAGATCCAATTCTCAAGGAGCATAGGCCCTGTACAGCTTTCCGTTCCACTGCTCCAAACCGCGGTAACAAACTCCTACCAGCTTTTTCGAAAGGAAGTGCAATGGTTTCCCACCGAGTAAACTTCAAAGACTGTTTTAGTTTTTATTTTCTTGATTGAAAAAAAAACACAGGCCGATATTATAGGTAAAACAAAGTAGTATAAATGTAAGTAGGTACAACCTATATCTTGTAATCAATTGTAACTTCAAACGTATATCGTTTCTTGGTTGGCGACTGCGGCACGACATTACAGATTTTTTGTTCGAATGACAATTTACGTTTTATTTGTCTTACAGGCCAGGCGTTCCACTTTTGCGAGTAGGACGAGAAGGTATTTTGAATTCAAGTATTTTTTGGGACAAAATGATGTAAGTACTGTGTGTTACTTTCCAAAGCACGGAAACGCAGTATCAATAAACCACTCAACGCGATCATTCGTCCAGAAACTGTCAAAAGTTGAATGTAATCATTGCTTTCTGCCACTAAAGCTACTTTGCATCTTATTATACACTATTATGTTCATAAATGACTTACTCTTGACACATAACAAATTATGCATCAGCAATTACACAAATAAATGATTAACGCCCTCACAACTCGGCTCTATTAAATTAAGTATGGCTGCCACCTGACTCATTATAAGAGCATTTGTTGGCGGAAGGAAGCGCGCGCTCCAATTTATTTAATTATCGCTCGGCTGATAATTAGCCGCTATCTGATCGCCGCGGCCTCGCGTTATGTAACGCCTCAAGAAAGCTCGCGGGAACCATCAATTATTTACATTATGTCAAAAGTGTCATAATCATAAATACGTAAACGCTGCCGTGTGGTTGGTGCCCTGATATAGCAGGTTCCACGTGGGTGGTACAGGTGTGGTACACGTGGTGTAAGCGGCGTGCATTACGGGGTCGATAAGCAAAGGTGGAGTAGACAGCATCTTTATATGCAATGTCGACATTGTTGTTTTTCTGCTTTCTTTGCCTTTCTTAACTTACCGTTCCCCCGTTGCCTAGACGACTACTACTTCGTGTCGTAGTTCAAAATGGAGGAATTAGGCGCATGTTAGAATGTAAAATCTAAACGATCTAACAAATGTATGTCACCAGAAGTGATATGAAATATGAAAACAAAACTCGTACACGAGCCATATGCATTTCTCGTTTGAAGTCTGGCCTTATAAATAACTAACCAGGAAAGGCTGCGGAAAACCTACAGATATTAAGAATCTTTCTCAATATTTATAGGATGATAAGGAGCTATTCACCAATATTCTTTAGACTTAAATTTCTTGGAAGATTTTTCGAAACACTAAAACATGGATTGTTTCACGACCCGCCTGCTCCTTACAATATCAATTTCATAGTTATTTGTTTTCCATTCCTCAAAAAAGTTTCTGAAAGTAGGCATATTTGATCTCAAAAGAAATTGAAATTGAGGCATTATGTGGTGTGGCCCCATGGGTTAAAAAGTAATTTAAAAAATTGGAGCAATGGCAGAAGAAGCCTGTACCTACAGCCACCTCCATAAACTAATATTGATCTTAAATTTGATAATAATTATTATTATCATCATCATCATCAATATTATCATCCTAGCATTGTCCCAGTTCGGTTGCAGCCTGAGGGATGCCTGGGGTCCGCTACCTAATCCCAAGTATTGATGTAAGTAGGCGGAAGCGACAGCTATCTGATCTTCCAACCAAAGGGGGAAACTACACCTTATTGGGATTAGGCTTGTCAAGTAAGTGGGCAACTTGACTGTTAGAAGTTCTCAAGCCGCCCAAAGGCCTCTAACTTGGCTTATAGACTACTGTCATAGAGAGCAGACCCGCTTCCAGGTAAAGGTCCATACACAAATTATTTTAAAATGAATTCGTTATGATTTGACAGATTCAGAAGATGGTTTTTTCATTATTGGCGTTTTTTAGTTTTCTCGTATTCGAAATGGAAAGCAAAGTGTTTAACTCGGGTGAAACCACCCATTTCAGCCTCGAATTATATGGATTCTCACAACATTCGAGCGCCAAAATATCTCGTCTGAAATGGGTAACATTCTACACCTATATCTATCTCTATCTTGGTTAGCTATAAGTAATCTGGTCTTTTATCAATTATCATAAGTATACAATTTCAATTTAATAATCTTCTTGTCTCACCATTGCAATAGCTGCTTCAGTAGCTCCTTTCTTTAAAAAATCTTCACCTGTTTATTGTTTGTCATATTCTTGACAAATGTTAGTAAGCTTCTGTTTTGTTCGACGCTCTGAATGAATATAAAAGAAAACAAAAGAGCGGTGATGCTCCCGCTGACTCTATATTAGAATGTCGATCACCATGTCCCTTTTATTCTACATTGACTATGAGCGAGACACGCCCCAGGAGGTTTCGCCGCGAGCGCAGGTTGTAAACGCATAGGTATTCACAAAGGATGTCGATTGTAACATCCCTATTATAGTTTGATACTGAGCTTCGTAATAACTATATGTAATAAACATTCGGCACACAGCTCGTGTCTGACTGGTCCAGCTGCGCCAGAGTGGCCAGTAACCGTTGGGAATAGCGGAGACTCCCGGCGCGCCATTCAAGTATCGGGCTGCGGCCGGCGCGCGCGTCTCTCGCCGACTCTCGAACTCGTGCGCACGATCTCGTGAGAATTTCGCGTGTGCTTTTCAATTTGGATTTACTATTTTTTAATTGGTGAGTGGAATTTCATTATGATGTTAATCTGCTAATTGAGATTGTTAGATAACATGGGCATGTCAATAGTTTTAAACTGTAGATGAGTTATAGGCATTTCTAGAGTATTATTAACACCTGATTAAACAATACCTGGTAGATATTACCTACACAGCTGTTATTGTGATCAGGTTTAAATAAATAAACGGTTTTATTTGCGATAAAAGAAATGTACATAAATTATGAGGATTTACTATATTTTTCATATTTATTCAGCTGTTTCTTCGTGTTAGTTCAAGTGCTTAAGTAAACAGTTAAGTAGTCAAGAACAACAAAATAAGACCGCATAATGTATCTTGTAGGTTTTGGTTTTCTGAATTGTTAATGGTTTTTTTTTGTTAAGACAATAAACTTTTTCTTATTCTTATTCTTATTCTTAACAATGAAGTTTCCGTTGCTGCAATGTAACATATAAATATATTTTATCCTATTTTACAAGAAAGAGCAATTGTGGGAGGTAGAGTTGAATATATGTTTTTGAAACCGCTGTTTATTAACGAATTGACCTCTTGTTTGACTTCATCAGTCACGATCGAATTTGCCTCCTAAATGTCGACCGTTAAGTTACAATTTTGGCATTTAATCTCGGAACACGTCCTTAATTCTATCTGATTAAGTAGGCTCTGGTTTGAAAGGAAGTTGATCTCATTATTTTAACTCCAAGTAATTCCTGCTTCCCTCACTCTGGTGACTAGACTACGGTGTTACTAAAACACAACCGTCCCATTTTTAATAATACCACGACGGTGGCAAACAAGTGTACGGCCCGCTTGATGGTAAGCGGTCACCGCAGCCTATGGACGCCTGCAACTCCAGAGGTGTTACATGCGCCTTGCCGACTCTTTAAAAATGTATACACCCCTTTCTCGAAGAACCTCTCACTATAGTCCTGCGGGCAAACCTCCGCACGGAGCCCATTCCACACCCGGACCCAATCATAAATCAACACTATTTCATACATCGGTTCCACCTCGTTATAATATACAATCAGACAGTCAAAACATAACCTGCCAGTATCATATAAGTAAAGAATTCATCACTTTCCATTTTAACAAGATCAAGTTTTGGCCATATAGTGCCATTGCCTAAAATATGCAAAAGTTGTATGGGCGTGTAAAGTGGTCGCCGGTGAGCTTTCCCGGAGAGAGCGACCACTAGTATGGCTTTACGGCGATACCTGTTCCGATGTGTGTCGCCAAATTTCACTCGAGACCAGATTATGGTATCAGAAGTGTTTTGCTACAAATCACATTGTTGACGCGTTGATGTCGAGGCGTTGGCTTCGCGCCCTGAGGCGTTGGCACACTTCAGGGCGGTTTTAGTAAACTACTGCATAACTAATATAGATTCACTAGCTTTTACTAGCTAGTAGCACTTCTCTCTAACGTTGACATCTCTTCTTATGTCAGCTTTGTCTTAGGGTATGATATCCAGAATGATAAAAAGTTCATAGGTATAAACACGTTTAAAAAGTGGAAATAAGCGGCGGGGAGAGCGGCGTCGGCCTGTTTAGCCTTGTTGGTAGTGACACTGCCTCCGAAGCTAGAGGTCCCGGATTCGAGTCCCGGTAAGGGCATTTGTTTCTGTGGTGAACAGAAACATTTATTCCCGAGACTTGGATGTTTTCTATGTATTTAACTATATATCTATAAAATATATTGTCATCTAGTACCCATAACACCTCATTGAGCTTACTATGGGACTTGTTCGATTTGTGTGAAAAAAAACCTATAATATTTTATTTATTTTATACTAGAAAACCAAAGTAGAATAGAAAATCGACTATACTAAACGGGCCTAAGGGGCCAAATTTAGATTTTTTATAGGTTAGTTTTAATTATTTTTAAGTTAGAGTAATTTCTTTTTTGTTATTTCCTGACGCACCCAGTTAACGTAAATGGTTTGGTTGAAAATTTTACGGCCAACTTGTTCCAACTCGTTAAGCGAGTAAAGCTTCGAAAAAAAATCATTCGTATGTCCGAATTTCCGTTTCTTCTCCGCTGTAGGTCGCATTTCTCAACCGACTCTTGTGAAATTTTGTGAGCAGGTTCGATAATTGTATCGATTTTTTTGTTGAGTCAGTTTTTGGAAATTTTCTAAAACATTTTTTTTCAATGATTTCGTATGTTTCCGCGGTTGGATTTCAGTTTATTCTCCTCTACAGGTCTCATTTTCCAACCGATTCTAGTGAAATTTTGTGAGCAGGTTTAGTAATTATAATTGCATTTTTTTGTCGAGTCAGTTTTTGAAAGTTTTTTTTCGTGAGGTCTAAAGCCCACAGAGTCACTAGTACCTAATTTTGTTGCACATAAACGAGTATTTATACATACATACATACATTGGTCGAGAAAGGCTGACCATAACCATACTTAGATCAGAATTGACACCGTATTTTGTATTTGCAAACAAGAACATATGTTACTACCCAAACAACACGGCGATTGTCCGCTGATGGGCCACGCAAAGCAAGTGTAATGCTTGCGAAATGTAAACACATGCGCTCTCGAGAAATTTAATTAGAAGTGCTAATGCTACCTGTGTAGACACACTGGCACCTTCTCACCTCCAACAGACTACAGTAAAAGCGGGTGCAGCGGCGGAAAACGCTGAAATTCCAAAGCGTAATAAATACAAGGGCCTCGGCAGAGAGTACATGTTTGTACCTTTTGGCGTCGAAACTCTAGGTCTATGGGGTCCCAGCGCGCACAAGCTATTTGCAGAAATTGCGAAGCGTCTGGTTGATGTAACTGGTGACCGAAGAGCTGGCGGCTTCCTCGCTCAACGTATCATCATTGCGATACATCGAGGAAATCCCGCCAGCATCCTCGGTACAATACCTCAAGGGCCTGTTTTAGATTTAAGTTAGTTTTAATTTTATTTATATTATTTTGGTTAAGTATTATTGTATATAATTTCTTTGTAGGTACATAAATAAATTATATATAACCTAAATAAGAAGTAGGTAATAGATGCAAATTTGATTAAAGACACTCTCTTCTGCTCATCTAGGAACAGCTATGAGACTGAGACTCAGCACTCATCCGTAGTAAATATTATTTTTTGACCCTCACAGAAGACCGCCGCCATATCAATACTGCTACTTGCCATGAATATAATTCCGAGTTAGATATGTGGTGTTCTGTTCCCGGCAGTGGTAGTAAAGTCGTCTCGAGCTCTGAGCTATTGCTGAGCTGAGGATTCCCTGCGTTGGCAGCGAGTGCTATTTCTCCCTAGCTATTCACCCAACGGATCCTCAAATCATTAAAGGATCAGCATGACGAGGGTAATATCAGGCAGGAATGGCATGTGTTTAGGGCAGTCTTTCACTGGATTACCCCAGGGCTTGTTGTCGGTTGTCGGTGTTAATACCAGTCCACGGTCTTGGAGAACCTTGCACGTTTCTCTCTCTCTCCCACAACACACACTAGAATAGGCCAGACTCACACTACCTAGCGATGCCGGTCCGATGGTCTGGCCAGTTTCTCCAGACCATAGTCATAAATATTACCGTTGAAACCAGTGTGTGATGCTCTGCCAGTGTGGCAGTGTGTGGTGTTGTTATTAACTCACGTGTGTACTCGTAAAGTGATTTCAATACAGATTTTTTAGCGACTTCGAGGACGGTCTCTAGAAAATGATGTTCAGGACCTGCAATTTAAAAGCGCCTATTTTTTTATTTTATTATTATTATTTTTCTACAAAAGTAGAATTATAGAGTACAATATGCTTATCTGCCAAACTGCATGACAGTTTGTTGGCAGAAAACTTAAGCCCTCAAATACTGTATTAACACCTACGAGTACACTTATTCTAGTCTTAGGCTAAGGTGCTATTATACGTAACATTACTATATCTATAAGTAACTGCTGGCTCGGTTAATATAAGGCAAGGCAGCCTCACTGTGCGTTTTTTTTTAACATTGGCAACATATTATGCAAGTATTATGTTGCCAATGTTAAATATTCCATCCTGTATCCTGGTGGCATGTCAGAACTGGAGTCAATTTATTTACTTTTTCTTCAATGAAAACTTTTGGGAATCCAAATATCCATAAAATTTTTTTGGTCAGTTAAAATTCTTCGGATCAAGGTATAATTATGGTTGAGATCTATACTTTATTCCACCACGTAACTCCACGGATCATATAAAGCAATGTTCTTATCCATAGGCCATTATGACAAGAAGACTTGGATGTTTTCTATGTATTTAAGTATATATATCTATTAAATATATCGTCGTCTAGATAACACAAGCCTTATTGAGCTTACCGTGGGACTAGTTCGATTTGTGTAAAAAATGTCCCCTAATATTTATTTATTTATTTTATTTAAGAAGTACTTAATGCGGTTTGAAAACGGCATGGACAGAGATTAATGTACAATCCAGTAATCGCATACACTACCTAATAGCATATGACATCAGTCCAATAAGTCTTGCGGTCCACTCGACAGTGATCTAAAAGCAGTATTTACAGCTGATGACAGCTGTCGGTACAGTTGCGGTACAGTTAGATCACCGCACGTGCGCTATGGTAATGAGGACATTACCAACATTACGCCGCCAGCATTACGCGCAAGATCAGTGCATACTTGAGAACGGTTCTTGTATATGATTTAGTACGGTATACCGTTTAAAAATAGCTGACTAATATTCGTATCATCGCACATTAGTAGCACTTAGATGTGTTTATCAATTGATGCTGTAATTTTCAAGTTGGCTAAAAGTGTTACAATATGGACCGTTTTAAAAGAAAGGTATAGTGAGAATACCAATTACCGCAATGTACTGTTAATACGAAATTTTATCGGCTCGGCCGACCTAGATTTAATACGTGTAGTAATTGTCAGATAATAATTGTATGCAAATCCAGTGCCGGTGTCCTAATTTGGGTGACGATCCAAAACGCAGTGCTTCGGGGTCTATTTGTTAGGAACGCAAAGATTTAAGTAATTTTCGAGCCTGTTTGAGAAAAGAAAGTTTATCATATCTTTACTGCAAGTTTGTATGTTCATACCTGTTTGTAACTAGGTGAATGTCCTGTCTGAGCGACTTAATTTGTAGAGTCGTGTCATAAGGGCGTGTCAGATATTTTTGAACTGTATGTCAATGTTTTTTTTTATTAATTTGTTTATAAAAGTTAATTCGATAGAATTGACCATAAATTGTTAATTCTTAAATTAAATAACATAGGTATTCATGGCGATTTATTGCGATGGTTCACATCTTATATTGATAACAGGTCGCAAGCTGTTGTCATTAACAACTATATGTCTGGCTGGGTAACGGTACCCAGTGGCATCCCGCAGGGATCATTGCTGGGCCATTGCTGTTTAATGTATTTGTTAATGACATCAGTGATTGTTTCCACTCTTCCAAACTGCTATGTTTCGCCGACGACATGAAGATTTTTATAAAGGTGAATTCATTAGATGACTCTGCCCTTCTACAAGATGACCTTACGCGTCTTGTCGCATATTGTCAGACCAACAAATTAGACCTAAATGTATCTAAATGCTTTACTTTAACCTTCACATATACAGAAAAAAATTATAAAATACCTGTGCTTTAAGCTGAAAACCCCTTACAATTCATCTAATTATGAAAATAATTGTAGAAAACATCACCTTATTCCATTACATAAGCGCCGTAAGATTGCAGATATTATTTATATACTTAGTATCTTAAATGGTAACATTGATTGTCCTGAATTACTCGCTAAGCTCTCTTTCAATACTCCATCTAGGTCTAAAAGATACTTCCCTCCCCTCTCAATTCCGTTTACATCACGTAATTATAGAAAAAATAGCTTTTTATTACGAGCTGGTAAAAACCTAAATGAATTAACGAAGGAGCGGGATATTGATGTTTTCAATTGCAACATCACAACTATAAGACGGATTTTAACAGACGAGTTTTTTAAGTGAGCGAGTCGCATGCGATATTGCTTAATGGTTGTATAATTGTATATCACTTATTAATATGTTTTACTTCTTAAATAGGTATTCATTGTATGCTAGTGGGTAACACGTTGTAAAATTTAGTGCTTACCACCATTTGTTTGTTAACCTGTTGCTACCGGTGGGAATCTATAATTGGCTCTCTGCTACCTAAGTTATATAACTAGCTTATATTATTATTCTGAATTGTTAGCTGTTGGTTCTCCAAATAATAAATAAATAAAATAAATAAATGTTAGATGTTATTAAAAGTGATTGTAATATACGCAGTTGTTGGGAGTGGGGAAGTGATGAGACAACCAACTCGTCCACGTACCCTTCCCAGGACAAATTTTGATAGGTTTTGAATGGCTGTTGCTATGGCGCCGTTGGCTTGAACCTTTCTAGATAGACCGGTATAGAGGGTTAACATGTGTAGTGAATGATCTAAGACGTTGTTGTCGGCAGGTCGCGACGGCGTCGCGCGATGGGCTGAGGGCCGCACGCCGCATGGAGAAGGAGTGTCGCGCGCGCATCGGGCGCGGGCGCGAGGCGCGGGGCACGTCCCCGCGCGCCGCGCTCCGCCGCGTCCTGCTGTTAGCTGAAGGACGACAGTTCAGGGAGGCCGCAGCTCTGGTGGCCAGGACGGGAGGCGCTGTACTAGGCACGCTAGCCGCTGACCTACCGCTGGACCTGCTGGCGGACGCGCTGCCACATTCTGCAGTACTCATCGATCATCTGCTCAACAGGTAACACCATCTTCCCAAATCTGTTTACAATATTCGTTGTGTTCGTGATACTCCTTCCGTTCTACTCCTTCGCCAGACAGAAGAAGCGCAGTTCAGAAAAGCTGCGGCGCCCATTTTATCTTAGACCTGGGGGAGGGAGGTGAGTTTCAGGAGTGTTCTACTTTCCCTTGTTAGATGTTCTGCCCAGCACCAATTCAACTGTCTTATTTTCTCTATTATTATCTTCCACCATAGTTATATTTTTGATTTCATCAGCTCTTTTACAATGTTTAACGTCACGCCCGTCATGCTTCTTTCGATTCACCTCGGACATGTTCTAAGTTTTAGTAGGTGTTTCTGGGTTAATGCCCAAGTTTGGCATCCATTATATAAAGCTGTATACATTTGCTGCATACTTTTCTTTTGACTGTCATTGGAACTTTCCAATAACAGTCAAAAGTATGATACTTTTCAGTGGCTCTTTCAGCGACCAAAATCTTCTCCATGCATTAGCCACTCGTTTTTCTATTTCTGCATACATATGTCTGGCCTTTGAAAGATATTATTGCCCTAGATAAACGTTAATAGTAACAACAGGTGGGCATTTCATCGATTGATTCAGCAGTCTTGTCACACTTACGAGTAAGTAGCGGAAAATCATGGGCATGCTAGTCATGCACGTTGATAGTGTTAATACGGCTTACGTGAAGTCGAACAGGCCACATTTCTGATCTCGCACATTCCTTGCAATGTGATGTACTGTTTTTTGTATAGATCTAGCGGAATGATCGACATTAGCAATCTCACATATTATTCCAGCTGTTTTTGTTGATCGCTTTGCTTTGCTTTTTCAATGTGTAATTTCCGCGCGTGCCAAAGTAACGTGTGAGAGCAAGCGACACGCACTCGGATGATTGGGATTAAAAAGAGATGAACCGAATCGAGGCCCTGTCGAAACCGCGATTCTGGTCAACAGAACATGTTTACATTCGCATCATTATGCAACGTTTTCATCATCGGGTAATCTTCGGATAAGTGCTCGTCATAATCACACAATTATCGAACGAAGCCGACTTAGAGGCCGGTGTCGAAAATCATCTTCCAGTAAACATTACGCGTGTTGTATAATGAGACGTTATTATCATGTTATCATTATGTGGAGGGGAGGGGACGGCGGACCGGTCCTGCGGCTTCATACCGGGACTTTCTCCGCGGACGTTTTGTTTTACCGATCTCGGACACGAGTGACAGTGACATCGATCATATGCGATCATTCATTACCGTCGGCCACGGATCGGTGCCTTCACTCGGCCGGTAACGACAGCTAACGTTAGGCAACTCTAAATCCGCGTGAGACATGTCTCGTATTAAATAACTCAAGTTATGCGATATTTGACGCTCATTGACAGCGATGACAGTACATCAATGGGAGTTGACAGCTCACTCGCACAAAATCCAACTACTCGTAATGATTAAATAATATGTGTCTATACGTTACGTATTATATAAATATAACCTTTTTGTAGTAGAGAAATTTATTTAATTCCAAATAGTGCTATGCATTTCTAGCAGCAGGGCACTGACCACTTTTAGTGGTCTGTGCAGCAGGGTAATCACGTAACATACGATAGGTAAATCTTCCTTACGCACTCTTCAAACATTGCGTAATTATTACCCCGCAGTTCTTCGAGACAACATCTGGATATGGTAAAACCGATGCTCCTATTAATTTGTAAAAATACATGCATACGTATTGAACGCCTGCAGTGGTAAGGATGTTGTGTTACCGGCATGATATAGAAATGTAGGAACACACTGATTGCGAATAATACATGCATACGTATTGAACGCCTGCAGTGGTAAGGATGTTGTGTTACCGGCATGATATAGAAATGTAGGAACACACTGATTGCGAATAATACATGCATACGTATTGAACGCCTGCAGTGGTAAGGATGTTGTGTTACCGGCATGATATAGAAATGTAGGAACACACTGATTGCGAATAATACATGCATACGTATTGAACGCCTGCAGTGGTAAGGATGTTGTGTTACCGGCATGATATAGAAATGTAGGAACACACTGATTGCGAATAATACATGCATACGTATTGAACGCCTGCAGTGGTAAGGATGTTGTGTTACCGGCATGATATAGAAATGTAGGAACACACTGATTGCGAATAATACATGCATACGTATTGAACGCCTGCAGTGGTAAGGATGTTGTGTTACCGGCATGATATAGAAATGTAGGAACACACTGATTGCGAATAATACATGCATACGTATTGAACGCCTGCAGTGGTAAGGATGTCGTGTTACCGGCATGATATAGAAATGTAGGAACACACTGATTGCGAATAATGCTATGAATCAACTATGATGAGGCTCCTGTGCGCCGCCGCCGCCGCTAGATGCGAGACGAGATTAGCCGATCGCCGTAACTCGCGGCCATGATTAAAATATGAGAGAAAACTAATAACAGTGGATAAAGAAAGCGGAGAGGCGAACAATGAATAATTAAACCTGTTCCTCGCTCGCCCCGCCCAGGCGCTGTATATTAATTTGCGCTGATTTATCGCTTACTTCGTGAGTAAATACTCACATATTAACACCAAGTCACACTCTATTTGTCCACGGACGCGGACACTCTCGCCGTCGTCGTGCAAACATGCCTTTTACGTGCTTTTACAGACAAATCTTCGGGTTAAGGCAGTAGACAAATAAACATATCTAATAGTCGGCAACATATTGTGCAACGCACTCTATCTGGGGAAAAAGAAATCGCAAACAGAAACCATTAGTTGAAATACAGGATTTGTCGTAACAGGCGAGGCACTGGATCCGTATTGGCAGCATCCGCAGCTGACACAGCTCACAATCCACAAATATTATTAAACGTACTATGTGGCACCATGACGAAATTCTCCATCAATTCTAATCCAATGTCGTGTATGAAGTACTTAGGTACTCGTCCTTTACTCCCTCCTATAAAACCCTCGTATTCGGAGATCAAGATTACTGGTTTTTATAGTTGACGTCCACTATGCAGTCCACTGGTACACTGGTCAAGTAATTTATGACATAAAAACGGTCTGAATTAAAATTGTGCACACGCAGGTCATAGGCTGATCAGATTAGATATGGTATTGAGCTTTGCACGCTAGAAATAGCATTGGAAATTGTGATATAACCTCAACAATCGAATAATGTCGGGGTGATTATCAGATCGTTAGAAAATATCTTGTCTGTCAGTCGTTATTACTTTTTTTAAGCTTGAATTTGTCGTTGATGATTTTTTTCATTATATCCAAAATCTGTAAAACTGAGAGGTAAATGTCTCTCATATAATCATGCTGGAATGGCCCGTAGCGCGTTTTAATGGTTCGCGGGAGGCAGCCCCTGCTGGGAACCATACTGCGGCGGCGATGCCGTTACGGCGCGGTGCTGCTTACCGTTGATTGGTTTTTGCGCGACACTAATCAGAGCGCGCGCCATTGTCTCGCGCGTCCCGCGGCGCGCGCCGGGAGCTGCTGGCGGCAAGCCGATGAAGAGTGCTCGTTTTCGATGTCGGTCATGCGGTGCCCTGACGGGCTCTGTTAACGAGGACGGGTGTCAACTACTTAACAGCCATGTACGTTGGCTTTAGCTTACGGACAACAGGATCTTTATTCACCGTCGTACTTAGGTTACACACAATTCGAAATACAAAACTTCAACTCAGTAATTATGGAGTTTACCCAGTTAGTCACTGAGTCAGTCAGCCGTCACGTTTATTAAATATTCTCTCTTTAAGACACATTTATAGCTGATATTGTTTAGAATCTAACCTCAATATATTCTTACAGATTGGTAGACCTGGATGTGACCCCGCGGCCGGCGTTACCCGTGGAGGCGCTGGCATGGCGACTAGCGGCGCTTCTGGGCGGGCCCGCAGGCGCGGGCGAGGCGGCGCGGATGGCGGGCGCGGCGCGGGCGCTGGCGCGGTACCAGCCCAGCCTCGTCGCGGCCGTTGACGCCAGAAGGAGGCAGCTCGATGCTGCCGTGCACGGTCAGTACAACACCCACACATAGCACTGCTAATGCGGGCGCAGGCGAAGATATGCAGCTAGCAGGCGCGAAGCGGTACCAGCCCCGGCTGCTGCCATGCACGGTAAGTCACTATAACTCCCTTTCAATAAACATATAGTACCGCCCCCGAATTCAATTTTGGTCAATGATAAAACAACAGCAGCAGTGGTATCCAAATATACTTAGTTCGATTGTAACATAGGTTATTGTTATCTTACTGCGGTTACTGTGATCTGGGAGCACGGCAGTGCCCCCGCCAAGACGAGTCAAGCGAAGCGCAAGGGCACTACATACCTTTTCTCGAAGTGTTTCGTCGTTTGACGACCTGTTTAGCCTAGTTGGTAGTGACTCTGCCTCCGAAGCTAGAGGTCCCGGGTTCGAATCCCGGCCAGGGCATTTATTTGTGCATTTTTCACGGATATTTGTTCTTGGGTCTTGGATGTTTTCTATGTATTTAAGTATGTATTTATCTATATAAGTATGTATATCGTCGTCCAGTACCCATAGTACAAGCTTTGCTTAGTTTGGGACTAGGTCGATTTGTGTAAGATTGTCCCCCAATATTATTATTATTTGTTTTTTTGAACCCTCATAAAGTTGGTTTTCGATGTACCAGATAGTTCATATCAGATAGTTCAGATAGTCAATAATAGACTAATTAAACATACAAAAATTTCTTCGACTGTATAGAATTTTACTACCATATCTGTTTTCCGTTAAAGAAAATAAAAATCTCATCAAAGCGGAAAATTAGTTGGCTCACAAAAGGTATTAGAATATCCAGTAAAAACAAACGAAAATTATATATGTCATGTAGAAAATCAAAGTGTGAGAAAGAGTTGGCAGCCTATAAACGTTACTGTACTATATTCAAAAGAGTAATTGACAAATCTCAAAAGCTACAAAATAACAAAGCTATATATAATGCTATCAACAAGACAAGAACTGCGTGGAAAATAATAAATCAAAATAAGTACATCACGCCAACAGTCATCTCAAAAATTAAATATAACGGGAAAATTATTACAAAATCTACTGACATTGCTAATTCTTTTAATAACACATATATAGATCTAGTACAAAAACAACAATTTAGCAACTCTTCTGTTAAAGACAATAATATAAATAAGACATTGCACTCTATTTATTTGACACCAACTATACCTATTGACATACATAAAATAATAATGCAACTTAAATCTACAAATAGCACAGGTTATGACAATATCCCGACTATAGTTCTTAAACATTGTTCAGCCCTGTTAGCGTACCCTCTTTGCCATATAATAAACCTATCGCTTAAAGAAGGAGTTTTTCCTGACAAGCTAAAGATTGCGCTTGTAAGACCGTTATATAAAAAGGGAGATCGATTTCTTAGTGAAAACTATAGGCCTGTTGCTCTTCTTCCAGTCATCTCAAAAATATTTGAACGAGTAATTCACAATAATTTATATCGATTTATAGAAAAAAATCACATCCTAGTTGACGAACGATGTGGTTTTCGCCGAGGAAGAACTACTAATTTAGCCATTTATAATTTAATGAAAACCGTTGCAGAGTGCCTCGATAAAAGAGTACCTGTTATGTCTTTGTTTATGGACATGTCAAAGGCATTTGACTACGTTTGTCACAAAAAACTGCTTAAAAAATTATTTGCCTATGGAATTCGAGGTCCAGCACACGCTCTTGTTGAATCATATTTGACTAACAGACTACAGTATACAGAAATAACTTACATTGATGAACAAAGAGTAGAAAAAAAGGGAAGATCTCAGTTGAAGGCCATAAAATATGGGGTTCCTCAAGGAAGTATCCTAGGACCCCTTCTATTTATATTGTATATAAATGACCTACCTCGGGTCGTGAATGAACAAATGGTCCTCTTTGCTGGCGATTCCACTTTAATAATTAAGTGTAATGAGAATAAAGACTCCTACGAACACATTATTAATGTATCACTTAGACATGTAATTGATTGGATGAATGATAACAATTTAGTAATTAACTTAGACAAAACGAAATGTATACAATTCCATCTTCAAAAAGCTCCTTTAGATATCATTGTAAAATATAATGATCAGATTATAGAACATGTAAACGAGATAAGATTTCTGGGTATTCAAATAGACTGTAATGTGGGATGGAAACAGCACATAACCAATTTAACCAAAAAAGTCAATCAATATGTTTATGTTCTAAAAAGACTCACAGAAACAGTTTCACAGCAGTCGGCTCTCATTGCATATCATGCATACATGTCCTCTAATCTTAGATATGGAATTATACATTGGGGTAATGCAGCTGCCTGCGATCTTATACCTTTGTTTAAAGCTCAAAAGAAAGCCGTCCGAGCTCTGTTTAAAGTAAATCAACAGACGAGCTGTAGACCGTTATTTAAAAAGCTAGGCCTGCTGACACTGTGTTCAATATACATATATGAAGCCTGTATTTTTGTAAAACGGCATATTAACATGTTCGCTATAAAAATGAATACACATCCTCGCCCAGCAACAAATGTGATGAAAATACTTCCCCCAAGAGAATGTAAAACTAGGTTTTACAAGAAGTCGATATATACAATGGCTCCAAAATTATTTAACAAACTACCAGATACACTAAAAAACGAAAAATTATCAATATTTAGGGTAAAACTATGTAAATTATTAAAAGAGAAATGCTATTATAATTTAAATGAATTTTTGTTGGACACGATTGCAAATTAATCTAGTTGGATAATTATTTGATTGTAATGGATAATAATTGATGGGTACCTAAAAACAAATTTGATAAACTACTGTTATTTTGTTAGAACGCATTTATTTTGACATAGAGATGACACAACATAATCAATTATTATTAGTATAGAGAGCTATTATTAAAGTAAAAATGAATAGATACGGTTAAGTTTGTTCGATACGTTGCATGCATTTGTCATAAATACTAAAGTGTCTGTTTGGTATCCTTCTTTAAACGAAATTATTGTACGTCGTAAGACATATTACAGAGAACTATGTAAACTGTAACATCTGTATCATCTACCTGTAATACACAATAAATGGTATTCTATTCTATTCTATTCTAAAGTCTCAATTGAATAGCTTTAATACTTTAGATTTTATTGATATCTAAAATACACCGATTTCGTCACTGACATACTGATGATCATCAAAATGTTTGGCTACTTCCTGAAGTGCTAGAAAGCTGAAATTTGGTATGTAATCTAAGTTTAGTATACAACCAACAAAAAAAATCATAAACTTATAACTTTCGCCCCCCCCCCCCCAACCCCTAAAATGGGGGGGGGGTGGAACTTTATATGAGACTTTCACCAATTTTATGAATTAGGACATGAAAGTTTACACGGGACTGAAGACACTAGACAGTAACTAAAAAACCTATTAATAAGACTGCCTAGCAACTTACAAAAAGAACTGCAATCCCACCAAAAACATTTAATGTAAAATGTTGTCAAGACGACCACATAAGGTTTGCCCTATGAAAAATATATCAGATCTCATGTAGAGCCAAGCTTCTGAATCTACACGGCCTAACTCTACCGAACCTAACTTCAACAAATTCTACATATCAGTAAATATGTATGGCTTCACCGTTTCGCTACCGTCGTGGAGGTGATGCGAATATTTAGTCTCTGGGGGTCTACTCCGAAATTCGAAATCCGAATTTCGTATAGTGCCGTCCCTTTCACTCTCCTGTTATACACTATATAAGTGAAAGGAAAAGCACCATACGAAGTTCGGATTTCGAGTTTCGTAGTAGACCCCCTGATCTGAAGTAAGTAACGAAACAGCCAAGCCATACATTTACTGATATGTAGAATTTGTTGAAGTTAGGGTTGGTAGAGTTTGTTGGTTTATATTCATTTTATTATGCAAAAATCAATCTAAAATAATCATGTATAAATTGATACGTCAAATCAAATTGAAACATGATCTGGCAACACTATTATATATTGTAAATGGCAATTCTCTCGCTACCCTCTTTCATTCAGTACGGACGTATACTTGCTTCCAAGTGGTGTTCAATAAACGTTCATTATTCAATTGCTTACTAAATAATCTTTTATTTGCTTTCCATTGCGCCAAACCTCTAATAGAGTTAGGTCGTGTGGATTCAGAAGCTTGGCTCTACATGAGATCTGATATCTTTTTCACAGGGCAAACCTTATGTAGTCGTCTTGGCAACATTTTACATGAAATGGTTTTGGTGGGATCGTATTATCAATAATCCTATTGATTCGTTATAATGCAAGCCAGCGTCCATACTTGGGAATATTATGATACAATTTTACGACCGATGTAAAGCTTATATCTAGTTTTACACCTGTTTTAGACACTTAATGTTGGTGTTTCAAGTAATTTTATTCATATTTCCCCTATAAGAAATGTGCAGTTTCAGAAGGAAATAAACAATAAGTCTTTATAGGCAGGTTATCCTTTAATTTTGTATTAAGCGTTAATGTCTGATAAGTGATAATCATGAATACAAAATTTCTGAATTGAAAAATTGAAAAAGATTGATGCTCTTCTGAGCAGGATTCAAACCTGCGACATCCTGGCATATGCGGCCAATTGATGCTCAATCACCAAATCCTTCAACTAGTGTCGTGGTACGCGTACAGCAAAATCTGACTAGAAGACTAAAGCTTCGTTATTAGCGCTAACGTCATAAATTACTATTTTAAAATTTTCTCTTTCATTTATAAGTTTGAGGTTAGCCTCTTTTAGAAACCTGGGGATTCCTCCTACTTTCGCACTAGAAACTTATGTATTGTACAGATTTAACAAGTTAGTGTTAAAGTTAGAACTCAGTCCGCAACTGTTAGCAGCACCTGCGCCTGAGGCTGAGAACCGGGCCGCATCTGAACAATAACAACTCATTAACCGTTTATTTAACTACCGTAACCGGCCCCGTTGCGACACGATATGGCCTATCAGAGCTCGGTGTGGGGCCGGTAGCATTGTGGTCAATGGGGAAGGACAAGGTCGACGAAAGAAGGTACCTTGACAGCTACTTTACCTATGCAAAAACGTGAAATTAAGAGCTCAGTATAGTGCGACTTTCAACTAAGGTACCTTTAAGGTAGCATAAGATGAACGAGGATTTAGGTGAGGGTAAGGACAAATTCCATTCCAATTCTATTAAATAGCTGTATGCAATTATTACTAAGTGGCTAGAATTCTTAGGAATCTTAATATTTGGACGTAGGGTTTGTAGTTTAAGAACAGACTTGTATATAGTTACATTTAAGCCGGTACCGGGACTACAAATCCTATTTGTCGGTGAATTCTCCGATCCGCAAAGCGTCATAGTGAGGCCCGTGCTTGCCACACGGACTTTTATTATTGATTGGAATGAAGTAGCGGCTGAAGACGGATGACAGCCGCTTTCTCCCCATCACCGCTCGCCATTAGCGCAATTAAAACGAATTAATAACATGTTGGTAAACATCAGAAAGTCATGACGAATCGCCGGAAGCGCACAATGTCGAGATCGCCGAGTTATCGCGCGTCGTATCGGAGCGCCGCTCTTTGCCACCTGCCTATAAAATGATCTGTATCTACTCGTTTACGAACTTGAATTATAGAATAGATAAGTACTCGAGAAAGATCAGTGACCCGCGCATGCCATTAAGAATGGTATGCTTGATGACGAACAAACGAAACATTTTGCGACGTGAAACGTTCCGTACTATAATATCTGCAAGCCCTGGAAATAATAAGTGTTGCTAATCTTTAGCCTTACCTACCTATACAACACGCAGGCAAGTCAAATCGAAGCGCACCATGATATGTATATGTAAATTTAATTACTGTCATTCATGCCTTTAAGTCACACTCTAATGATTCAACGCAACGAATCCTCAGGTCAACAAAGGGTCGGCAAGCGCTTGTGATTTTTCTGGACTCGTCTATAGGCTACGGTGTCTACTTACTATCAGGCAAGCCGTAAACTTGTTGCCACCGTCGTTGTATAAAAAGAAACATGACGTAATCCTTCAAAACCCCTAGACCCTGCCTGCCACTAACCTGTTTGCCAAAATGTATGTCGGTTCGCATTTAAATGTGAAGTAGATACGTCACCTAACAAAGAAGATATATAGTAAAGTTAACTCCTGACGTGCCGTTGTCAATATAACCATGGCGAGGAATACTGCCGGCAATACAGGTCCCCGGCCACCAGCGTTACTGCTGGTTGCATTGCCTTTGCAACATTGATGACCGTTGCCGAATATTTACGAGGTAGCGGCTCGTCACTATTATCAATAAAGGCTCAGAGCTTATAATAACTGAAATTCGTAATCGGAGGTCAGACTCAAACCTCGGCCGGGCAACATGGTGAATTACCGCGCGCAGCTCGGGTGGCCCCGACGCGATAAATATCAAAAGCTATGAAAACGATTACGATTAGTTGCGGCTAATAACATGGAAGTAACTTCATATCCGCCCCAGCCTTGCGGCTTGCGAAACCAGCCTTCACGCGAGGGACCTGGTCCAAACTACTGCGATGGCCCGATTACAACAAACAATACTTTGTTAAACAAGAGCAGTGAAAACGGGTTAGCGTGTAGAGATTTGATACAAGTGTACCATTTAATTATTGACTTTCTTAGACTTCAACTACGTATTTCCATTCATCCAGACACTACTTCGGTATCTAATCATAGAAAATAACTGATATGTATGACATGGACAACACTCACTTGGGAGACTTCCTCGTAGATTGCCCAATATGGTATGAATTTTGTCCGTCCCACAGTAATAAATTTACGCGTATTGTAAATATTACGTGTCTGTGTTGATGTTTATGAAGAAAAGATTGAATTACCGCAGGAAACATGCGGTCATCGTTTCGTAACGAGAAAGTAACGTATCGTAAGTTATTTCATTACTTCGTGGTTATTTATTCAACATGCGACAATAAGTGGTGATTGGACAGGAAGTCTTCATGAGGACCACTTGGGAAGGAGCCGGCTCATTCAAGTTTGTTTGCCGACTTTTTCTTTTTCAATAACAGAGTCTTGAATATCATCAGGATGAAAACAACTACTAGTAGTAAAAACCGGCCAAAAATTTTGGGTCCCCCTGTTACATGTATGGGGTGCCCCCCCCAGTTTTTTTTTTCATAATTTCACCTCATATTTCTATAGCGGTTCATTGCATACACCTTCCTACTAAATTTTATAATTGTAGTGCTCATAGTCTCCGAGTAAATTGGCTGTGACAGACATGACGAATCTATAAGGTTTCACCATTCTGGCTACGGAACCCTAAAAACTCGTCCAACTTGTTGAAATTTCATTCTGGCGTGTTGCGAAGGTTTCAGCTTAGTCTAACACTTTATATTTAACATTTTCAGTGTCAATGAGTCGCAAATCAAATAGTTAGAGATGAAATATACCCGCGGTAGTCTAAGGCTGCGTTTTATAAAGATCCGTTAGACCCAATGTCAGATCAAATTACATTAGCATTACAAACACCATAACCTACGAGTATGTTGCTGTTGGATAAATAATAGTAATTGTTCTTGTCTTAGAAATTTTGGTAATTCAATACATTTTTGAGATAACTTATTGACATTTGGTCTAACCGATTTTTATAAAACCGAGCCATAATATGCTGACCCTAACTGTGTGCTTACAATAAAAATGTATAACGGGAACGGGACGCACGAAGACACCTCATCGAGTCAAGCTTTCGGTGTGGCCGACCCTTAAACCACCTCATCTGTCACCATCTGTCACGCGTAATCGCGCGTTAATGTAAACTTGCCTAAAGTCCTGTTCTCCTATTTTATGCTATACGCGACGTCGGACTTCAGCTTCAACATTTCTATGGACACAAGACGCCGACGTCGACGTTTAAAAGAGACTACTACAGAACATCTCTAGATTAAGCGTTGTGACGCTGAAGTCAGACGTCGCGTATAACATAAAATAACAGGGCCTAACCCATTCATAAACGTCCATCAAGCCTATACAGTTTACAAGCCGCTAAAGTTTGTTTGTCCTTATGTCACTTTGACATTTTTGTTTGTGGGAAAGGGACGAAACAAATTTTAGTTAACTAGAGGTTTGTTAAGTTTTATGAATAAGGGGGTTAGTGTTTGCTGTTGTCTTGGGCAGGTCTGGGCACGCACGGGCTAACGGCGGCGGCGGCGGCGGGCGGCGCGGGCGACAGCGAGCTGGTGTCGCTGCACGCGGCGCTGCGCGACGCGCTGGCCGCGCACGTGGACGCCTACAAGCACGCGCTGCACAAGGTGCACGAGCTCAGCGCGGTCACGGCCGTCACGGCGCCGGCCGCCTCCAGCCATCAGCGACTCCTAGGTAGGCTAGATACCCACACTATAAGTATAGCTACGTCAGCTCGAAAAGATTCCTTAATGGGATACGTACGCCTATGTACTCTAATCTTGTGTGACATGTAGCGTCGACCTCAATTAGCGACCAGCTAATTTGGTTTGCCGATATGCGACCACTACGATAAGTTGATGAACTGAAAATATTCAATAACTACATTAAAATGCATACAACTCACAGTGAGTTGTACTCGTATGCATTTTAATGTACCTAGTTCTTTGGGGGCGGAAATATTAATAATAAGCCTGTCCTTCGGGTGGTCGCCAACTGACGCTGGTCGCGTAACTGGCCTAGTGACCCTCTATTGTTTTAACCTGTTATTGTCTATATCTAATAATAAGAAAAAGGTAAAGTTTGTGAAATGTAAGTTTGTATGTAGGAGGTAACTTCCGGAACTACTCATCCGATTTCAATAATTCTTTCACAAATGTATACAGGATGTTTGGTAACTAGGTGTCTAGTTTTACTTTTTATCCTACGACTCCGTCTGTGCTCTATGTTAAAAGCAGGTGGAGCCGCACGGCATTTTTGTCATATATGCGCATCTTCTGTGTCTCTGCATAAATGTTTGTCTGCAGCTAGTTTACAGTAAAAGGGGTATCTTGTAGCGTTGCCGGCGGCTGACGTGGAGCGGCGGTTGATCGACAACGCGTCGCTGCTGGCGGCGGTGCGGCGCGCGCCGCCGACGCTGCCGGCGCTGGCGGCGGCGCTGGACGCGCGCGTGGCGGCCGACAAGCAGGTGCTGGCGTGCGCCGGGCTCGTGCGCCGCGCCGACCCGCACAACGCGCGCTCGCCCGCCGCCGCCGACAACAGGTCAGACAACATGCCTTCATCATTCATCATTATGACACTCACTGACTTCATTTTCTTCTCAAATCGGCTGATATCCCCCCGCATCATGTCATATGTGGCTAAGTCGTATCTTGATTGCTGAGGATCGTGACTACCACAGACGTTTCGTACTACCAGGCACTCCTGTTTTGGGACATTCGAGTTGAGCAAGCCTGGGCGCTGATTCTCATGCCTTTACAGTGTCTATCTTCCGGGTACGCGCTCTTCCTCTACCTCTCTTTCCTTCCACGTGACCCACCGTTATTATTTTTTTAAACTGTCATTTTGTATATTCATGTATTCTAGAATCACCCCTGTTGATGGATTCATGTAGTTCCAATCACCGGCTGTATTATTTGACCCCGTATTGTGGTAACGGCTGAACGACAAGATAAGCCGGATGGCTCGCTTTCTATCAAGCAGTGTCAGAGTGAGCCGAATGCTTTACCTTGTCAGTGTCCCGCAATAAACGCTGCCAACATGGCCGCCGATACGAGGCTGTCCAATATTAGCTGATGTGACAGTCATAAGGCGTAGAGTTACAGACGACTGTACTTTTTACTTGTTGAATAATCTAATCATTGACGTCGGTCAGCGGGCGATACCAATGCAGTACTGCTCCGCTTCTGCGAATGATATTACTACTGCGCACAATGATATTTTAAACACCACATATCTTACACCATTCATAAAACAAGTATGAACCTATACATATAAGTACTTTTGTAAATATACCAGATGCCAGATGTCGCAGGTTGGAATCCTGCTCGGAGCATTAATTTTTTTCCTTCAATTTGAAATTTTCATTGGCAGCGTTACTGCTTAATACAAAATTAATCTTTTGTTAATAATTGCTCCGAGCGACCAACTACGTTTAAATGTAGATAGGTATTATAACTCTGCGTAGTATGTAGGTACTTACCAACTGTTGTAGTGGTTACCTGATGGTATCCGAGCCAGTCGGAAGGCACTGGAAGCGACTGAGGCCTTGGACATACTTTATGATTACACCATTTCCTGTTATATAAAGTGTTATTTAGCGATTATGAAGTAGATTAACAACCGACCAGGAAGCATATTATCAGAACATATGTTGCGGCGACGTGCAGTTTTAACTTAATAACGCAAACAGGGCTATTAAGACATTACATCAACACGGCGTAAGTATACACATACTTAAACATATAATAACAGTGTCAAGTAATTTCGAACGCGGCGGTAATAAAAGTTAAGAGCGATTAACAAATGAAGACGCGAGGTCGCCCGCTCAGCTCACAGCGATCTTCTACTCTCGCCGACATCGATTCGGCTCATCTGTTCATATCTCCATCGCATGTCAATATGTTTCACGTGTTCGTTGTGACATTAGCTTGGCGTGCGACGATATATATACATTGAAATGTTATTGAGTTCGGCAGCGTCGAACAAAATTATACCTCTTAGACATTACTGGTATGAGATCGATATGTGATTATAAGTAGAGCATGTCTATCTCGGCTGGGAAAACTAGTGAGCCGAGCAATAGCAGTGAAGTGGAACGAGGCGCGCGACCGCAAGGGCACCGTCCTCGGTAAAATAGATTAAGTGGTATTACCGCACGTTAGATAACATGTTGACTTTCCCCGCAATATTAGCTCACAAAGGCTGACATTGCTATTCACGGCGTCATATTTAAATGCACATTAAGTGTTTAATAGAATCTAATCGCCACAATGACCGCCGAGTCACCGAGCTTCTCAGTCGGAACGCGGCGTCGGAATGTACTTTCGTTTCCTCTAAACGCAGGCTGTTGAACTATGCGAGTGCAGCGCGAGGGTAGCGACCGCGGGGCTCAAAACATAGCATCGCTATACTTACTTGTAATAATTCTCAGAGCAGTTCCTGTGAATGCCGCGGAAATAGCTCGAGGCAAGGTAGCGCGTTTCCCTCGTAAACCGCATCGCGAGCGGCACTCGTTTTCCCATTGTCTACAGATTTCTCAACGACATTATCGATTATTGGCTATTGTGAAAACTGAAAGCGCCGCACACACATACACCGGCGTGGTAAACATAAAACTTGATGCGTGTGTTGATTTCATTCACTTTAGCATTTATTGTTTCGACCTTTTACCCACTTCTTTAATAGTCATTGAGAAACATTTAGAATTTTAATCGGCCATTGAGTTGTCTTTCTGCGGGCAGCTACAATTATAATACTAGTATTGGGCCATAGATTTGGTCACACCGCCACGCTAGCCAATACAGTGTCCTACCCTCGGCTTCGCGACATGAAGGAAAAGTACCTATTATACTGAAAATTACGATTTTTTGCTCTATGAATACATTATTTTATTCTAACAGTCAAGTTGCCCACCCACTTGACAAGCCTAATCCCATTAAGGTCTAGTTTCCCTCTTGGGTTTGAAAGTCAGTCGGCAGTCGCTTCTGTAAAAACTAATAGTGCCTACGCCAATTCTTGGGATTAGGTAGTGGACCCCGGACAACCTTTAGGATGCAACTGTTCTGGAATAACGGATAACGCTCGGAGGATGAGGATGATGATACAATATTTTATTTTAGAAAATAATGTATCATCATTCTGCATTAAATGATGGAAAGCGAAACCATGAAACTTGTTCACGATGTTCCTTTATTTTAAGATACCGGGAATTATTATTTATCTTTCACCCTTGCGATTGGCGTGGCGTCTCTATACATAAGATAAGATAAGATCATTTATTCCATTATGAAATACAACACAAATTTGCCCTAAATCAAATACTTAAGTAATTCACATTTGGTCGGTTTCGTTCCCATGTAATCCAAGCATTTTTTTAATCTTTTAATACAGTAGGTTTTATTTATTTACTTTTCAAATCAAAATAATGTCCCAATACAACAAAATAAGTCGTCTTCATATGATACATTATTCGATACTTTCCTTTTATGTCGCATAGCCGTGGGACACTCCATTATGACAGTAGGTTTACACTTATATTTGTTGTCTTTCAATCTGTTTTTCTAATATTTTCGCTGAACACATTGTGCATAGATCATGGTATTGTATGAGTTTTTGTAAACGACAGTTCCACACAGCTCCCAGAATTGTGGGGTTCCTTCCCAGTGATAACGAAAGCAACCAGAGTACGAGTAAAAGTTGAACCACAACTGCGGACAACTTAACCGACTTTTTCAAATAAAATCTACACGTTTTTACAATTTTGCAGCAATCTTATCGTAGCGATCGTGTGATTAGTTGCACTGCACAGTTTTCTACAGTCAGTTGTAGCGTTGATACTCCGTCTTCTGATCCGCAGACATGTTCAAAATAATCATGCAGTATTAAGTGGTCCTTCGTGCCGGATTATTGAATAATTTAATGTAACAAGTTTCGTGTCCCAGGCCGGTGGCGGGCGTCCTGATGAGCTACTCGCGCGGCTGCGCCACGCTGCTGTCGCTGATGACGGACGGCGCGGGCCCCGGGCCGGCGCCGGACAGCCCGACGGACGCGCCGGGCACGCCGGACCGCACTCCGGAGCCGGCGCCGGACGCGCCGCGCTCGCCGCCCGACTCGGCCAGCGACGGGTATCACTCCGACAGTGACCACTCACATCCCGCCCCGGACAGGTCGGTTGACAGCAAAAGAGCTTGGTATAGTTGAAATAATTTAAAGTGTTCGACTTTAAAAAAAACAACATTAGAATTTGAACCTTCTTGCTTGCAAAGAAAAGTCGCTTTTGAAACGGGCTAGTTTGATTGAATTGAAATTTGGCATCCAGCTGGGTAATTTTGTGGTTAAACAGTAGTAGGTATTGAATGAAGACATCCAAAGATTCAGATTTAAACATTTAATGACAACAGGCACCATAATATCGGTAAACAAAAACATAGACGGAAAAAAGGCTAACTTACGAAAAGGAACCCATTCAGCATATGAAGGGTTTTCCCCCCGCCGCCGCTGATCTTCTAGGGCCCATAGGGGCCTGATCACGCGATACACTCATATTACAATACGTATCACGTCAATATTGATAAATATTGAAGGAAAATCCAAACCAAATATATTGACATCCCCATCCCAATATTGTGATTACAATCACAGTGTAAAGGTAATTCAACAACAAAGCTACTTCAACAAAATTCAGAAACCTTTGCATTAAGGTTTCTGATCTGAAAGACGTGGAGGTAATTTGCCTCATGAGGTGTCACTCCGTAAATTACCATATACCGATCAGGTACTTTAAAATTAGATAATAAGAAAATAAATAAAAGATAATATTTTTTTATTTAGAAACAGACAGTCTTTTATAGTTGTAAGTAACAAAAAACCGGCCAAGTGCGTGTCGGGTCACGCACAGAGAAGGGTTCCGTACCGACACCTACTAATCTACATTTAAAACCACTATACAATACAATAAATAAACCTTAATAATTTGTAATTATTTCTAGCGTCTACGTGTAGCCATTATTAATATCGAGCAAAAAACGGTAAAAAAATACTTTTGTTGTATGGAAGCCCCCCTTAAATATTATTTTTATTTTATTTTTAGTATTTGTTATTATCGTGGCAATAAAAATACAACATCTGTGAAAATTTAACCTCCTTACGGTTCATAAGATACAGCAAAAAACGCCAACAACTATTCTGTTGTATTGTATGGGAGCCACCCTTAATTATGTCCCTTAATTATTATTATTATTATTAGGATTGTAGTATTTGTTCTTGTATCCACAATAAAAATACATAATCTGTGCAAATTTCAACTGTCTATAGGTTGCTATTACGGTTCTTGAGATCTAGCTCGGCGAGTGGTAGCCATGAAAAAGGGCTAAAATATCACGTTTTTTGTATGGGAGCCCCCTTAATTATTATTATTATTATTTTGTTTTTAGTATTTTTATTAGAAATACACAATCTCTGAAAATTGCAACTGTCTAGCTATTACGGTTCTTGAGATACAGCCTGGCGACAGACGGACGGACGGACGGACAGCGAAGTCTTAGTAATAGGGTCCCGTTTTTACCCTTTGGGTACGGAACCCTAAAAATCATGCTTAAATTCTAGACTTACAGTTTCCTTAATTAGAGTATATCACATTATTCTACTTATAATGTACAAGTAAGGAAAATACATCCACAGAGTTGTATGGTATCAAAAAAAAGGTAAACAAGAAAAATGGTAAACGCTCGAAGTTGTAGACGATTAGGACAGACTGTCCAGTTAGGTCAGTCCAACTTCAAGAAAGAGGTTAATCGTCGAATCCGACTCGGCTGGGCAGCGTTCGGGAAGCTACGGCACATCTTTTCGTCCAATATTCCGCAGTGTCTCAAGACGAAAGTCTTTGACCAGTGTGTGTTGCCAGTGATGATATATGGCACTGAAACGTGGTCGCTTATCCTCATAAGAAGGCTCAAAGTCACCCAAAGAGCAATGGAGAGAGCTATGTTAGGAGTTTCTCTGCGTGATCGCATCAGGAATGAAGCCATCCGCAGCAGAACCAAAGTGACCGATATGGCCCTCCGAATCGCTAAACTTCAGTGGCAGTGGGCGGGGCACATTGCACGTAGAACCGATGGCCGTTGGGGCGGAAAGGTTCTCGAGTGGCGACCACGTACCGGAAGGCGTAGCGTGGGCAGGCCCCCCACACGGTGGACCGATGACCTGGTAAAGGTCGCCGGTGTCCGCTGGATGCGGGTGGCGCAGGAACTTTCGGCTGACATGATGATGAAGAAAAAATATAGAACGCCACAACAGATTAAATTATGTGCTTACAAGTTGTAGGTATTTAAAACGTATGTGTGAACATTATGTACCAATGCTAAAAAATATTTTTTATCAAAATATGTGAGTACTTAATTATATTAGTTACTCTCAATCTGTAACACATCGCAAAGTAAGCTTTTTTAAACTACTTAACTTTTCGCAAAGAATATCTAAATTTAGAAATTTGTTGTTGTACAACCTGCACGCCCTATTTATAAAACTATTGTTTGCATATGACGTGCGTCTACGAGGAATATAAAAAAGAGCTTTTTACCGGCAAGCCCGCTCACGACGTCGAGGTACTCGAAAGGACATAGAGTGTAACAGTGTAAGGGCATTTATAACATTATTAATAATTTTATACAGAAACAAAACGTCTGTACGCTGACGGCATTCTAGCCGACTGCGAACATAACTGTTAAATAGTACTTTATGTGTTAAAAGTCTCTCGAAAGGCTTCCCTACACGCAGTACAAATCCCAACAGCTTAAACGACTTAATCAAAATATCATCAATGTGAGGTATGAAAGTGCGTTTAGAGTTCATGATTACGCCAAGATCGCGAATCTGATTGAGACGAGTAAGTTCTTTATTAAAAAGATTATATTTAAATTAAGTAGTGGTTCTTTTCCTACTAAAACTAATAACAGACATTTTTTGGGGGTTTAAAGATAATTTATTTGCAAGTGAGAATATAATATCCACCACCACCACCATATCAGCCCTAGGACGTCCACTGCTGGACATAGGCCTCCCCCAATTTCATGGGGGGTAAATGCCATAATCGCCACGCTTGGCATGCGGGTTGGCGATCGCAGTATCTCCACCGCACTCTAGGAACCACCGGGGATTTGCAATACAATAGGTCTCAAATCTATCTAGGTCATTTTGTAATATAGAACAGTCATCAGTATTGCGAATTACACTAAAAATCTTCGCATCATCGGCATACATGAGTAAGTTTGAATCATTTATACATTCCGTAACGTCATTAATGTACAGGATAAAAAGCAATGGTCCCAGATGAGCCCCTGGTGGAACACCTGAAGTAATAGTCCTGTACTGAGATGTATATGCTCCCGTCGCTACCGCTTGTGAGCGATTTTCAATGTAGGATTTTATCCACCTGAACAAATCACCATGTATAACGATTCCCCAAAGCTTCAAGAGTAAACGTTCATGACAGACTTATACAAATCAATATTAATCAAATCCTGCGTGAATTTTGGGACACACTCTATGTATGGAGCGGGTTCTGAACTTCCAACCCAGAGTGGAAAGACACAGTCGCTGATGTTCTGCGTATATGTTCCAGGAGCAGTATAGTGGCAGGCGCGGTGGCGGCGTACGGCGAGGCGTGGGCGGGCGCGGCGGCGCGCTGGCTGCCCGCTCTGGCCGCGCTGCCCGCGCTGCGCCGCGCGCCCGCGCTTCCGCACAAGATCGTCTTTTCTGTAGTGGTGGTACGTATACTAGCCAGTATAGTGGCGGGCGCGGCGGCGCGTTGACTGCCCGCGCTGGCCGCACTGCCCACGCTGCCGCACAAGATCGTCTTTTCTGTAGTGGTGGTACGTATACTAGCCAGTATAGTGGCGGGCGCGGCGGCGCGTTGACTGCCCGCGCTGGCCGCACTGCCCACGCTGCCGCACAAGATCGTCTTTTCTGTAGTGGTGGTACGTATACTAGCCAGTATAGTGGCGGGCGCGGCGGCGCGTTGACTGCCCGCGCTGGCCGCACTGCCCACGCTGCCGCACAAGATCGTCTTTTCTGTAGTGGTGGTACGTATACTAGCCAGTATAGTGGCGGGCGCGGCGGCGCGTTGACTGGCCGCACTGCCCACGCTGCCGCACAAGATCGTCTTCTCTGTAGTGGTGGTACGTATACTAGCCAGTATAGTGGCGGGCGCGGCGGCGCGTTGACTGGCCGCACTGCCCACGCTGCCGCACAAGATCGTCTTCTCTGTAGTGGTGGTACGTATACTAGCCAGTATAGTGGCGGGCGCGGCGGCGCGTTGACTGGCCGCACTGCCCACGCTGCCGCACAAGATCGTCTTTTCTGTAGTGGTGGTACGTATACTAGCCAGTATAGTGGCGGGCGCGGCGGCGCGTTGACTGCCCGCGCTGGCCGCACTGCCCACGCTGCCGCACAAGATCGTCTTCTCTGTAGTGGTGGTACGTATACTAGCCAGTATAGTGGCGGGCGCGGCGGCGCGTTGACTGGCCGCACTGCCCACGCTGCCGCACAAGATCGTCTTCTCTGTAGTGGTGGTACGTATACTAGCCAGTATAGTGGCGGGCGCGGCGGCGCGTTGACTGGCCGCACTGCCCACGCTGCCACACAAGATCGTCTTCTCTGTAGTGGTGGTACGTATACTAGCCAGTATAGTGGCGGGCGCGGCGGCGCGTTGACTGCCCGCGCTGGCCGCACTGCCCACGCTGCCGCACAAGATCGTCTTTTCTGTAGTGGTGGTACGTATACTAGCCAGTATAGTGGCGGGCGCGGCGGCGCGTTGACTGCCCGCGCTGGCCGCACTGCCCACGCTGCCGCACAAGATCGTCTTTTCTGTAGTGGTGGTACGTATACTAGCCAGTATAGTGGCGGGCGCGGCGGCGCGTTGACTGCCCGCGCTGGCCGCACTGCCCACGCTGCCGCACAAGATCGTCTTTTCTGTAGTGGTGGTACGTATACTAGCCAGTATAGTGGCGGGCGCGGCGGCGCGTTGACTGGCCGCACTGCCCACGCTGCCGCACAAGATCGTCTTCTCTGTAGTGGTGGTACGTATACTAGCCAGTATAGTGGCGGGCGCGGCGGCGCGTTGACTGGCCGCACTGCCCACGCTGCCGGACAAGATCGTCTTCTCTGTAGTGGTGGTACGTATACTAGCCAGTATAGTGGCGGGCGCGGCGGCGCGTTGACTGGCCGCACTGCCCACGCTGCCGCACAAGATCGTCTTCTCTGTAATGGTGGTACGTATACTAGCCAGTTTACTCCCAGTTCTCTAAGAAATACCTGTCATCTTTTTTAAGATTTGAAGCTGTTTATGGTCATTAACATTAGAATTACTGTTTAGAACGGGGTATTTACCATGTATGTATATTAGATATTACATTTATTGAGTTCCCGATTATTTTCGGCGCTGTTGCAAGCACCATTTTCAAGGATTCCTAACTGTCGAGCTGTGAGTTTTATTTGTGGTCTACCCACACTCCATAGCACTCTAAGCTTGGCGATAATGACACTAAACTTGGCCTTCGACATTATTTTCTCTCATCTTCATCAGTCTATATACGATTCACCTCTTGGCACAGGCCTCCTCATATAGATGGCAGGACATATATTATAAAATCGTGATTAGTTTGGAGCATAGAATAGCTATCGATTCATATACACCTTAACCTAAGTAAGTACAGTCGAGTTCATTACTCCAGGGACAGTTGTCGACCGTGTTGCTGTAGTATTATGGTTGAAACATGTCCATGCACGTTTGAAGGTGGACTGATGATCTGGCAAAGGCCGCGGGAATCCGCTGAATGCAGGTGGCGCAGGAGTGGTCATAGTGTCACTTTTTGGGTGGAGGCGTATGTCTATCAGTGGTCTTCCTTCGGCTGATAATTGATCTTCCTCTTCAAAAACATCGAGCATATAATCATTAAAAAACATGTTTTATTCCAGTTGTCTTTTCGTGCTGCGATCAGTCTGCGCGACAAACGACTGAGCGAGGTGAAGGCCCTGCTGGGCGTGGAGGAGGCGGCGGGCCGGGAGCAGAGCGAGGACGCGGACGCGGACGGGGACGGGGAGGGGGACGGGGAGGCGGTGGCGCGGCTGACGGCGGCCGCCACGCGCGTGCTGCGCGGCCGGTGCGCGCGCGCGCCGCTGCACGACGCGGAGCGGACCGTCGTCACACAGGTATGCATTTAAAATCATTTTGATTGACCGAGTTGTGTCGAACTAGTCCGTTCAAAAAGCGACTTTACAGTCCAATCAAGAAGGTTCATAACCAGATGATAGTTGTCTAAGTAAATGTTATATAATTTCGTCTATACACCGCATCGGTCCCGCTTACCGGTTCTCCTCGCTCTCTAGAGAGCGAGGGGATCAGCCAAGTGAAGCTTTACTTGGCTGATTTGGATTGGATGGATGCATTTGTCATTCGCTCATTGCGCCTGATACGACAAAAGACTTACCTTTCATACAATTTAAAAAACCCTTAATGAATTGGCTTGCTGAAAAATGTTTTTACAGTATTAAGGAATTTTTAGACTATAAGTAAATAAAATAGTTAGATTTAAGATATGTCCTAAAATTTTGCATGCATGTAAGGTAGATTTTAGTGATACTTTTAATTGTACCTGTTCATTTCAAACAGTTTTGATGAGTACGCGCCATTGCTGAAACTCGAGTGAGAGAATCATTAATTCCTGCTAGAGCGAAATCAAATAAATACATGCGGCGGCGGACAGCTGCCCTTGCTGGCAGGATGCTTGAGTGAAAACCGTTTATCGGATACCCGGACTCAATATCTGTCTATCTCGCTGGAGTGCGACGCCCGTACACACCGTACAGTCAGCCTCATAAGTAGCTGGTCACTTTGGCACTTTGTCGCTATCACCCTTTAGACATTTAGTATGACAGTTTAAACATGACGTTAATGCGACATGGTACAAATGTGTTTAGCCCCTTGTGAGGCCGACCGTACCCACAACGCATATATGACGTCACGCGGCGAAGTGACCAGATATTTTGACTGGGTAGAAAGCGCCAAGTTGGAGTGCTCCCGAACTAAATAATTTCTTCCTTACACCAAAGGCCATTTTACCTGCTTCTGTCTGAATTTAATATTGGCTGTGCTGTTGCTTGTCTGATCAATTTTGAGATATCAGGGACTAACCAGGGACGCAGCCAACTGAGTGAGGTACTGACTCTGCGTCCCTATCGCAAGTGAAGTGTAATAATCCTTTTAACCGTTACCTTTCCTGGCAATGCAGGTGTCGAGCACGCTACGCGAGTACTCGGGCCTGGCGGAGAGCGCGGCGCTGCGTGCGCTGGCGCAGGACGCGTGCCGCGCCGCCTGGCGGCTCGTGCTCGCCGCGCCGCAGCTGCGCCTCGACACCGACTTCACCGCCAGTCAGTATCCGCTCCAAACGCGCTTGCTTCTAGTCTAGCCGAGGGGTGGCCTACTACTGAGCAGGTTTATTTACTCTAGATCGATTTGCGCATGACCACAAATCATCTGATGGTAAGCGATTTTGGGATCTAGGATGGAGCGCGCTTACCTAGTAAAAACCGGAAAGTCTCGTATTGAAGACCGTAAGGAAACGGAAAATAAGGATTCCGGCAAGGAGTTCAACAGCTTGGCGGTTCTCACAATACAAGAGGAAGCGATGCGCTTCGTGCGAGTTTTCGTAACTGCCATCGTAAAATGGTGTCGCTTTGTCGTATCCCTGTTCGTCCCATGGTAAAAGGGAGAGGGGGGTATTATACTGTGTCCTCACCACACTCCCCTTAATGTAACCGATAGACATGATGACAAGTAACTTGATGGCGATGTTCTAAGACTGTACAGTCTCGCATTGCAAAGAGAGCCTTTTCCTAGGTGCACATTAGCACGTTTCGAGTCTCAAGCTGGTAAATACCAGCTATACAGCCGCTCCATCCCATAGATGCGCACAGTACTTCATGCAGGTGTCTCTTCTCTCGACTCCTCTTCCGGTTATTTTCTGAGGAAGGCATTTAAAACATCTCGCATCCCCGTCTTAGCCTGACCCATCGGCATCGCGTTGGTGATTATTTGTACCACAAAGACGGTTATCCTGGAGCATACGAAGCTCACTCGTCCCCTGTAGTTTTTTCGGCTATGAGTCAAGTGTTTTGGAGCTCAGCATGGTGTCTGGACGCGATCTATCTAACACTGAAAATGCTGCGCTGCGTAACCCGTTGACAAAACTTCAATGTGGGCTTTTGGCTCTCCGTGAGTGATAATTGGAGACCGTAGGACGGGAGAAAATACTTAGCAGTTTATGTCATGCAGGGTTGGGAAAAATACTGGCTTCATTGTATTTGAAATACAAAACAACTCACTTGTACTCACTACTTGTACTTTTAAAAATGTATTTGAAACACAAAATACTAACTGCTTTGGTGGCAAGTATTTGAAATACAAAATACAGTATTCAGAATATTGTATTTCAAATACAAATTACTTCGATTTTTTCACAGCTCCTAGGGACAATAGACCTGAGTATTTTATATAAATTCCAGCTTTATACATCCACGCGTTCCTGAGAAAAAGGGTTTTGACACACAGAAAGACGGACGGACGGACAGACGGACAACAAACTGATCCTATAAGGGTTCCGTCTTTTTCCTTTCGAGGTACGGAACCCTAAAAACAAAATAGGTTATTTTTAATGTAAGAAAATGAAAAAAGAAAGTTTAATAAAAGTTATCAACACTCTACTAAAAAACTTTGACAGTTCTGACCCTTGAGTAGACAAGGGTGCTTTTTTTTATGGGGCCTCATTTAAGGTGTAAATTTTGGGAAAAAATAAGGGTTGAAGTATTTGCACTACCATTATGTAAGCTTCACACATCTCTCAAAAATAAGCACCCTTGTCTGCTCAAGGGTCAGAGCTGTAAAGTTTTTTAGGAGAGGGTTGATAACTTATATGCCTTTTTGCCTATTGGTATGTAATTATGCCATCAATTGGCATACATATTTATGCAAATTTCAGCTTTCTTTTTTGTCAAATGGTTTTCGAGAAAACAGCCTGTGCACCGAGTGATCGTATATGTATTCCGTCCGTTGGACCATTTTGGTACATTTGGAATGGAACACTAATTAGTGGATAAGTCACTGACCTTCCACTGTAACCACCGCCATCACATTATCCTGTGAGGTGGACGTAAATTTAAATCCAACATCTAATCTCCGTAAAATTAACTATCTGGTCTAGATCAAATTCTCAGTAACAGAAAAAACAGCGTAACAAACTAAACTAAACAGGCCAAATGCTGAATTGACGTGGATTCACACTTAACGTTGAAACTTACGCTCAGTATTTCTAGTGGCCGAACTATATTTAAAAAACCTTCATCATACAATTTAATAAAAATGTATTTTTGACCAAATATATTTTAGAACTTCAAGTACCTATTCAAAATACTAATACATGCGAGTACAGTATTTTAAATACCAAATACAAAATACTTATCCAAGTAGTATTTCAAATACAAATACAAAATACGTATTTGTAGTTCAAATACGTATTTCAAATACATGTAATTGAAATACTGCCCAACCCTGATGTCATGTATATCTAATGATAAAAATGTCATGTAACCAATAGTGTTGTGTTGCAGCGCGCTTCGATCCTGAGAAGCACGTGGTGTGGGTGGCGGGGGCGGGGCGCGCGGCGGCGGCGGGCGGCGCGCGCGGCCAGCCCATCCGCAGCTTCGTGTGGCCCGCGCTGCTCGACGGCCACCGCTGCCTGTTCCGGGCGGTCGTGCTCGTGTGACGGTCGGAGCTGTCGACGGCTGACCAGCCTGGGCAGCCCATCCGCAGCTTCGTGTGGCCCGCGCTGCTCGACGGCCACCGCTGCCTGTTCCGGGCGGTCGTGCTCGTGTGACGGTCGGAGCTGTCGACGGCTGACCAGCCTGGGCAGCCCATCCGCAGCTTCGTGCGGCCATCGGTGCGTCTTCCGCACCGACCTGCTAGTGATGTGTTAGTAGAGTAGTGACTTGAGATGGACCAACGGCCACCGCTAACGGTTCCGCGCCATCGCACTAGTGTGACGTTTAAGGGTGTGTTGCGCCAAACCGTCTGTGATCGTAAGCGGCGTTCGTTAAAATCTGATTGTATGGAAAATTTGTCAAGATTGAATGGGCAACATCTGCCGACGGCACATTTAACGTTGACGGGTTTGTAATCGTAAGTTGACGCCACCCACCCTAAGGGCCAGGACGACAGCAGGGACGTGAGGTGGACCAATACCTAATCTTGTATCGGTGGTTCTAGGTCTACTCGTACCTACCATATGAGACGGGCCCGGTCGAAAGTATCCTCCATATTAGAGATCCCATCAGTTGCAGGGCCCTGAGCACTTTAAGTCCACGGTAGACTTTGTGATTAATTAATGCATATACATATAATGGAGATATCATTAAAATTATACTATTAATTATGCGGATGACTCTCATATTGCTAATCACTATCTGTGACACGTTTCGAACGAACCTTTCATGCGTGCTTCAGGTATCGCCCCGCACATGATGAATGCACATTATTAGTATAATTTTAATAAGATTCACGAAATTTTTAATTAATATATTCTATTATGTTGTGGCTTATATTTTCATGCCCATCTGCATGTAAAAATATCAAGGATATACTTCTAAAGACGCAAAAGAACGTGTCTTAAAACTTATGGGACCAAATCGAAGTATTTATAGTTGAGGTAACTATGCTGTCATTATTACGCGTGGAAACACCAAATACATGAATATAAAATACGAGTATTTAATAAGAAAACTTATAAAAATAGTCGTATGTTTAGTTGCATGTTTATTTATTTTAAGGTGTACATTTTAAAATATCAATTATAGTAAAGAAATTTTGTTATAATGGGAGTTGGTTTCATTTCGCAATATCGTCTTATCTAACCTCGGGCTTACTATTAACCTGCTTCCCCTGTCATAAATCGTTAATCATTTATTTGCATAAAAACACTGTAGGTACAAAGGTCCATAGTTAAATACATTTAGTCTCACATACTTTGTCTTTTAGAACACACGCAAAATTTGAGTTTTATAACATTTTGTAATATCAATTAAGAAAATATAAACAAAAAAACCGGCCAAGTGCGAGTCGGACTCGCACACGAAGTTCTTTCCGTTTCAAAAACTCGCCAACAGAGGAGAAACATTTATTCTGTGGCCAGACATCTTTTTTTTAAATTCCTTAAGGGGCAGGCTTTTAAATTATCTTAGGAGAGCATTAAATATTCGGATACCCATCGGATAACAACTATTTTGAGTTATTTAGCTAGTTCTGACTTAAGGTGGGCCCAGGTTACCCGGGTACCTCGGTAAGTTAAATTTCGTAAAGTTACTGTTTCTTCTCAATACATCCTGATTGGATTCTACAAAAACACACATTTTGTACCTGTATATTGATGGGACAGACAGCAATTTATACTCTTTAATAGAGGTTTAGAAGAGACATACTTTTGGATATCACAGATGCTGCGGATGCATTGTTTCTGTGCAATGAAATTCTCTATCTTAATATGTACTGAATTTACCCATATGAAAATTCCATATCTATGAATAGAGAATACATAGCCGTGATAAGCCTGAGTTGCAGTTAGCTTATTCGTTACCTTTCTTAAGCGACATGGAGCATATGCAAACCGGTTTATTTTGCCACGTACCCTGTCGACATATGACTTCCAGCTACACTTGTCATCTAATAATATACCTAAAAATGGCACCTGATTGTTCTCTGTAAGAGTCTGGTCGTTTTATTATTATTATTATTATTTTATTTAAAAATGGGATTGCTCTTGGCCAGCATCTAGCCAGGGGGCAAAGATGAGGCCGACGATGAAGCGAGCTCACCCAGAAGATGCCTATTCACTAATATTAATTTTAATGTTTACATCCAAAGGTCCGGGACTGGTGTGCGTGCGTGGAGCCGAAGTACCGAAGTACCATACGAGTACGACATATCTAGCACGTAGAGGCCCTTTTGACAATTTAATTAAATGAAAAGCAAGGGATACACCCAAAGAGAATAAAGATACACCTAGTGAATGCTGCCCCTGCCCTTGTCATGGGACGTACACAGAGACAGCACCCGCCAGGCTGTACAGGAACTATTGCTGGTTGATTGAATCTAAATGAACCGGATTATTGGGTGAATATGATGGATTAATGGCTGGGCTATTGAGCATAAATAAGAGTGCTATTGAGTGAGATAACGGACGCTAATAAAACTGCTTCTCATTTTTATCTCCGGCAGACGGTGATTTGCCCTCTGCTAGATGGGCGCCTATAAATAGCGACATTAAAAAATGACCTAAGGGCAACACCGGTGCAGGGGGCTTAGGGTAGAGAGGTGGCACTGGACTTTAGAATAGAATAGAATAGAATAGAAAACATTTATTCGTGACAATACAATACAACAAAAAAGAAATAGAAAACAAAAACAAGTCACAATGGGTATTGCACGTAATGGTTCCATCTCAGCGTGTTGCTGGCGCGATTACCAGCGCTGATCTTCCGATGGAACCATCAAGTGATTTCCAAGCAGGTAACACATAAAACCAATGGGGTCCTTTACTCGGTCATCACTATCACGCGGATCACTCATATCACGATCCGTATCACGTGAATATTGAAGAAAAATCCATACAATTCTGAAAGATGCGATAATATTGACACCCCCGTATTGTGATAACATTAATCGTGCAAAGGGCCCTATTAAAGAAATATTAGTAAAGCTTTAAACATATTAACCAACCAAACGGTGATCGCATCCACCCCCGACCAACAGCTGAAGCGACTCCACTCTGGACAGCCGGTAAAGACGAGCCAGATCCGGGGGATCTGTCCAAACAACCAACCCACAGAACACCCGTAGGAGCATTCAGATACTTGTATATACGTAGGGGCGCTACTCCCTAACAGCTTGCCACATGCTGCCCCACGTTAACTGATTGCACTGGAAACCCAGTGGGCGATGGAGTCGTCAAATCCCTTCGCCTTATTTATGCCATTATCATATTCATCTTATTTATTTCTCTCTTAAGTTAGATTTTTTTACAATAAATTTATACAAGTAAAATATAAAAATATACATACAAAATACGAGTATAAAAGCATTATAAAAAACCTAACCTAGGGTGCCGCCGGCAGCGAGGCGAGCCTAAGCTGCCGGTGGTTAGGGCGACAGAGAGAGGAACCTCCGGACTATCCGGGCCGTGTCCAGGAGTACCGCCTTTTGTATTTGACCCTTGACCCAGCCATCTAACGAGAGTCTCTTGAGATGTTGGTCTAGACTCTTCGCTATTAGACCATTCGCAGAGACGACTATCGGGACAATGATCTTTGGATCAACATCCCACATGGCGGTTACCTCATGTGCCAGGACTGTCAGGTCTAGTTACTTGCTGATTGTGTCCTTCTCAGCTCTCACGAGGTTTTCGTCATGGGAGATGGTGATGTCAACGAGTACTGCCTGGCGATTCAATCGATCTGGCAGCACGATATCAGGCTTGTTGGCTACAGTAGTCCTGTCCGTGATGACAGATCGATCCCAATAGACGTTGCACGACCATTTTCGAGAACTGGCGCAGGTGTGTACTTATAATACGGCACTTCGAAGTCCACAAGACCGTATAAAAGAGCAAGCTGTTGGTGAATAATCCTGGCCACCAAGTTATGTCTGTGCAAGTACTCGCCGTTAACAAGATGACTACAACCGGAAATAATATGCCTGAGTGACTCTCCGGGACGGCGGCATGCCCAACAAATGTCGACCGTACCGTCCATGATATATTTCCGGTAGGTTCGTTATCATAATAATTATTACTAAAATTAATTTTGTGTGGTATTATAATTGAAATGTCATCAGTAAATAAGGCACAGTCCTATAGATTGGATATGTCCGGTAAGTCATTTATATATATATATATATATATATATATATATGTAAATAAATAAATAAAATAAATAAATATTCGGGACAATCTTACACAAATCGACCTAGTCCCAAACTAAGCAAAGCTTGTACTATGGGTACTAGACGACGATATACATACTTATATAGATAAATACATACTTAAATACATAGAAAACATCCAAGACCCAAGAACAAATATCCGTGATAAATGCACAAATAAATGCCCTGGCCGGGATTCGAACCCGGGACCTCTAGCTTCGGAGGCAGAGTCACTACCAACTAGGCTAAACAGGTCGTCAAATATATATATAAACGAGGTTCATAGCTCCTCGTTTAACTTGTCTGTGATAGTTATTCCGCGAGTTGTCAGTTAGGTTTTGAATTGATAAGATATGTAAAAAACTTAGTGTCATATTTTAATCTAATAAAATAATTATAATAAATAGAGAACGTAACGGAATATTAGCATTAAATGTTGTTTCTCTTTTCAGGTAGTGTTCAGTTACTAGTTTACGTGATATACTTTATTTTTAACATTGTAATTAATAAAACTTTCTCTTTTCAGAGCAACAAAATTTTGTTTGTATTTCGTAGTTCCTACGATAGATAATGATATTATAAAACAACATTTCTACGGCTAATACGACATACGACAACGATGGAAAAATTGAGGTTTGAGTTCGTAGTTAAATCGAGTGAAGATCCGAAAACAAATATAATCGGCATTACTTCAATTACGGATGCCGATAAACGTGTCTTTTTAATCCCGGAAAAATTTCAACCGGTAAGACTACATGATACGATTTTAACAACACCAGCTTTTCAGAAAGTAAGAAATACCTTGCAAAGAAGACACGACAAGCGCCAAGTGTGGATTTCTGTGACACCCGAAATAAGTAAAATTTACATGGATGAAGATGGAAATATGCAATTCCAGGGATATTTGTTGGAGGAGATTACACCCGAAGTTCGGGAACAGACTCCGGCGGTTGGGATTTCAGGAGAGACATTAACAAAAATGCTGGAAAACATTGCTGGAATGAAGGACGTGTCTAAGCCTCAGAATATAAGAAGTTTAACTGAGAAATTCGTTATAGAAAAATTTGGCAGAAAAACGTCAAACGTGTGTCAATGGATGGCCAATTCTGAAACTGAGTGTAACCGATTAGGAATAGAAGAAGATTCGAAGAAGATTGAAGCTTTTAGGTTATTTTTGGAGGACTCGTGTCTCGACTGGTATAGTTCAATGCTTATAAAATTTACAGTCGACTCGGAATGGTCGATGTGGTCAAAAATATTTTGTGAAACTTATGCGGACAAAGGTTGGTCGTCAGTCAGGTATGCTATGTCTTTCAGATATATACAGGGTTCGTTACTAGAATACGCGTTAAAAAAGAACGTCTTCTACTGGAGATAAATAAAAAAATGGACAAAACAACACTGATAGATCTTATAGCTACAGGGTTGCCCAATTATGTAGCTGACAAAATTGACAGAGAAAACTTGAGAGAGACCACAGATTTATTCAATAATCTCAGGGGTTTAGAACATTTGGTGGTAAAAAGGATTCCAGAAAAGAAAACAGTTGTTTTTGAGAATAAAATTAAGAAAATAAAATACCGACCATGCAGAATCTGTGAAAAAGAAAACAGAATAAATCGGTACCACCCTGAATAATTGTGCTGGTTCAAGAACAAAATTAGTGACAATTTAAAACGAGACCAAATAAGAACTGTTAATAATTCTCAGTTGGAGACAGAATTGAATGAAATAAATCCAAAAAACTAGAAATCCCGCCATTAATCAAAATTAACTTATCGATAAATGACACTTTAGAGATTCTTGGCGTTTATGATTCTGAATCAAATGTATCTTTAATAAATTCTAAATTGTTGTCGTTGAATGATAATGCAATTAGGAATAATAGTAAGACTGCAAATTTAAAAACGATTAATGGCGTAAAAAAATCTATAGGGATAGTGACTTTAAAGATAAAAATCTTAAATATGGAAAATACTATAAATGTTTTTGTGGTTGATGAGGAAAATTTTGACTACGATTTCTTGGTTGGATTAGATAGTATTCAAAAATTTCGCCTCACTCAAAACGAAAACTTGAAAGTTACACAAAATATTGATACTTCAAAGAATGATAATAATGAGAAGGTAGTATGTGCCGAATCTGAAATAATTCCTGACATTTTAGGTAATAAAATAGAAGAGAAAATATATAATAACGGTAAGGATGTGAGTAACTTAGTAATAAGAGAAAGTAAAACAAATAAAGAGTATAAAATAAATTTTAATGAACACATAGAGGTTGATAATTTTAATATTTTCATAAATCATCTCGACCATCAGCAACGTCTGAAATAGGAGAATTGATAGGCAAATATACATCACCATTTGCCAAAGATAAATACGATATAGGTACTGTAAAGGACTATGAGGCACACATAGATTTATTAATAGATAAGTATTGTTGTAAAAGACCTTATAGGTGCACTATTGAGGATAAAAGATAAATAGAACAGCAAATATCAAAATTATTAGAAAAAAAATTAATCGAAGAGTCTTATAGTCCTTTTGCCGCGCCAGTAACATTAGCCTACAAAAAAGAAGATGGAAGAAAATCTAGATTGTGTATAGACTTTCGTGACTTAAATAAAATTGTTGTCCCTGAGTCACAACCATTTCCACTAATTGAAGATTTAATGATCATAACTAGAGGTTGTAAGTTCTTCTCAACACTGGATATAAACTCGGCATTTTGGTCAATTCCTATGAAAATTGAAGACAGGAAAAAAACTGCGTTTGTTACTCAAGAAGGACACTTTCAATGGACATGTTTGCCGTTCGGTTTAAAGACTTCGCCGGCCATTTTTCAGAGGATATTAAGCAGCATTATAGGAAAAAATGGCCTATCCAAATTCACTGTCAATTACATAGACGATATTTTGGTATTTTCCAAAACATTTCAAGAGCACATTAGCCACTTGTCGTTGCTATTGGAAGCAATTTCGAAAGAAGGTTTCAGACTGAAATTCTCAAAATGTAACTTTGCTCAGGATTCAGTAAAATATTTAGCACACATAATCAAAAATAATACATTTACTCCGTTGAAAGATAATTTAACTGCCATAAAAGACTTTCCTGCACCAAAAACACAAAAAATGTCCGTCAGTTTTTGGGTAAAATAAACTTTTACGGGAAATACGTGCCAAATATATCTATTCTATTAGACCCTCTCCACAGTTTGCTACGAAAGGGACAGACATTTATTTGGTTTAAGGCATGTCAAGAAGCTTTTGACACTATAAACAAACCATTATGTATGAAACCTATATTAGCAATATACGATCCGGAATTACCAATACTTATACATATTTATACCGATGCATCAATACAAGGTATTGGCGCAGTTATGAAACAACCACAATCTAATGGAGAGGAAAAACCATGTGCATATTTTTCGAGGAAATTGAATGATACACAGAAAAAGAAAAAAGCTATATATCTGGAATGTTTAGCGATAAAGGAAGCAGTAAAATACTGGCAACATTGGCTTATAGGCAAAAGGTTTACGGTTTTTTCTGATCATAAGCCATTAAAGAAAATGAACATTTAGGCGAGAACTGATGAAGAATTGGGAGACCTAACTTATTACCTGTCTCAGTTTAGCTTTGACGTAATATATTCCCCTGGAAAATACAATTTAGAAGCTGATTGTTTGAGCAGGAACCCGGTATTAGAATCAGGTGACAATCAAGAAGATAGTTTAAAAATTGTGAATTTTATTCAACTAAAAGACATAATAAATGATCAAGAAAAAAATGACGAAATAATCTAAATATATAAAAGAAGAAACTGACTGACTGACTGACTGACTGACTGACATATCAACGCACAGCCCAAACCGCTGGTCCTAGAGATTCCAAATTTGGCACGTAGGTTCCTTATAAAGTGTAAGGGTGCACTAAGAAAGGATTTTTCAAAATTCAACCCCTAAGGGGGTGAAATGGGGGTCCGAATTTTGTATGGGGAAACATGATTAGTTGGACTATTTTATTCGAAACTTCACAGGAGTATTTCTGACCATAAATGAGTAAATACGTGTTTCAGGTTTTTTGAGAAATCAACCTCTAAAAGGGGGAAATGTGCTGACGAATTCTAAAAATCGACATGGGTATTGTTTTTATGATATACCGGGTCGCTGATAACGGAAACAACAATGATTTTAAAATCTCACGTGGAGGACGTAAAATACCATCCCCCCTGTTGGGGTGCGAGGGGGATGAAATGTCTAAATATTAATATGGGTGTCGTTTTTATGGTTTTTTGGGACGTTAATTACGAAAATGGCATCGATTTTTGAAATTTAATATTGTGGTCATGAAAACTTTTGAAACTTTGTGCCTAATTTCATGAAATAACTGACTGACTGAGTGAGTGACATATCACCGCACAGCCCAAACTGCTGGTTTTAGAGATTCCAAATGTAGTACGTAGGTTCCATATAAGGTCTTGAGGTGCATTAAGAAAGGATTTTTCAAAATTCAACCCCTAAGGGGGTGAAATGAGGGTCCGAAGTTTGTATAGGGAATCAAGATTAGTTAAACTTCACAGGAGTATTTCTAACGATAAATGAGTAAACATGTGTTTCCGGTTTTTTTGAGAAATCAACCCCTAAAAGGGAAAATGTGGTGACAAATTCTGAAAATCGATATGGGTGTTGTTTTTTTGGTTTATCGGGTCGCTGATTACGAAACCACCAATGATTTTAAAATCCCACGTGGAGGATGTGAAATGTCATCCCCTACTCTGTTGGGATCCGAGGGGATTGGAATGTCTAAATATTAATATGGATGTCATTTTTATGGTTTTTTGGGTCGTTAATTTCGAAAATGGCATTGATTTTGAAATTTAATATTGCGGACATGAAAACTTTTAAAAGAGCTAAACTGCAAGAAGAAACTGACTGAGTGAGTGAGTGACATATCAACGCACAGCCCAAACTGCTGGTTTGAGAGATACCAAATTTGGCATGTAGGTTCCTTATAAGGTCTAAAGGTGCATGAAATGGCGTGAGTTCCCTATGAAGATACGAACTTTTTGGATTATATACGATTTCGACATTAATCGATATTTAAGCGTCCGAGAGGACTATTAATAGGAATCAGAGGTACCTAAACTATGAATAAAATAACGGCCATATTGCTTTTCTTCTAATCCGTCCCGATTTCGTTCAAAATCGATATCTGAGCGTATGAGAGGTCCCCTAATACGACTCCAAGGTAAAATTTGGAAAAAGTGGGGGCCATATTGATTTTCTTCTTTTCTTTCCCGATTTCGTTCAAAATCGATATCTGAGCGTCTGAGAGAATTTTTAATACGAATCCGAGATAAAATTTGGAAAAAGTGGCAGCCATATTAATTTTCTTAATTTCCAACCCGATTTCGTTAAAAATCGATATCCGAGCGTCCGAGAGGTCCCCTAATTTGAATCCGAGGTAAAATTTTGAAAAAGTGGCAGCCATATTGATTTTCTTTATTTCCAACCCGATTTCGTTCAAAATCGATATCTGAGCGTCCGAGAGGTCCCCTAATACGAATTTGAGGTATAATTTGGAAAAGGTAGCGGGCATGTTGATTTTCTTCATTTCCGTCTCGATTTCGTTCAAAATCGATATCTGAGTGTCCGAGAGGTCTCTTAATACGAATCCGAGGTAAAATTTGTAAAAGTGGCGGCCATATTGATTTTGTTTTTTTTCGTCCCGATTTTGTTCAAAATCGATATCTGAGCATCCGAGAGGTCTCTTAATACGATTCTGAGGTAAAATTTGGCACTTCTTACATGCCATAAAAAGTTTAATGTTACTATATAGGCGTGTGGGGTATCTTTGGATTGCTTTTAAAAACGACATAGAGGTTTCGATATTTTTTTCCATTTAAATCAACCTTTAGATTTTTTTTAATCGTTTGGCATTTATTTACGAGACAAGTACGGTTGCCAGTTTTTGTTGCACTCTTAGCACCACCCAGGGGTCACGTGTAGGGTAACGGTGGATACTCCCTACGGACGTGGTGCAACTTCGACCCCCCTTTGTCAAGTGAGTGGGCAACTTGGCTGTTAGAAGTTTTCGAGCCGCCTGAAGGCCTCCAACTTAGCTTAACGACTGCTGTCGTAGACAGCAGCCGGGATCAACGGCTTAACGTGCCTTTCAAAGCACGGGAGCGCTCTGTTAGTAACCACTCAAAGCGGTCACCCATCCAAGAAATGGCCTGCGCCCACATTGCTTAACACCGCATACAGCACGCGGTAGGCGGGTGCCGCTGGGCCACGAGCGCTCTAAATTTTTGATAGTTTGTGCCAAATTGCAATTCAATCGGTCCAGTAAAAGCAACTCGGTTGTAACAGACGGACTGACAGTAAGGAGTGCGAATGGAAGTGAGGCCAAATTTTCTTTTTGGATGCTCCAATGGGAACTGGCAAAACCTACCTAATCAATTTAATCTTAGGAAAAATAAGGGTTAAGGATGATTCACAGTAGACCGTTCCGTGTCCGGGCCGGCCCGTTTTCTATGACAGCAAACGCAACGGCCGGCATATTTCTCTAGAAGACAACGGGCCGGCCCGGACACGGAACGGCCTACTGTGAATCATCCTTTACACGTGATATTGAATTAGCCGTATTTCTGTACTTCAAAGAAACAGAGTTTATGACCGCTGCGCGCTGCTTGGTCGTTATCAGACCTATTGGTGTTACTGTAGTACACAGATACTTTTACTAAGGGCCATTTAAGAATGCTTTTATTTCATCGGCTCTTTCCCCTTCGGCCTCTCGGAAATGTATGTTAAAAGTTTTCGATCCCTATTTTTGCCAAAATCAAATGAAATTCAACATTTTGCCGGTTCTCAGAATGTATACTGACTTGTCATCTGTTCATTTGTTAATGAATCACAATCACCAAACTTCATATACCGAAACCCTCAGAATGTAACAACTACTTTTCTGGAGATCGCATCAAAATCGGTTCAGCCAAACGCGAGATAATCGTGGACAAACATACATACATACCTACATACCTACATATGTAAATACATACATACGGGTCAAACAGAGAAGCTCTTTTTTGTAGACGGTTAAAAATTACGCTTAGTACGCGGGCGAAGCCGCGGGCAAATGCTAGTACATAATAAAGATAAACTAAAACAAAAAAATAATATATACTATAAAAATATAGGAAAAAAGGAAAAAATTATCTTATCTGCAGAGTTCTGTAAAAAACTTATAGAAAATATACATTATTACTACTGTCATATAAGCATACAACAAATAGAAAAGAAAGTTAAACCATTTTATACATCCAGAAATTTGACGAGCATTATCAGAAAGGTTTGTGACGAATGCGAGATTTGCATAAGAAACAAATCTAGAGGAAAATACAAATATGGGTTAATGTCACACTTAGGCCCTGCTACTTGTCCCTTTGAAATTATACCTATAGATACTATTGGTGGATTTGGTGGATCTCGTTCTACAAAGACATATTTACATTTACTAGTGGATCATTTTACGAGATATGCGGTTATTTTGACTTCTAAAACCCAGAGCTCAAATGATTTCATAAAGCTTGTACAAAAAGTGATACCGGGAAATAAGGTTGGCATGATTATATCCGACCAGTACCCGGGAATCAATTCACGAGAGTATATATATATACTAATAACTTTTTACTTTATTTTATACCACGTCGGTGGCAAACAAGCGTACGGCCCGCCTGATGGTAAGTGGTCACCGCAGCCAATGGACGCCTGCAACTCCATGCGCGTTGCCGACCCTTTAAAAATGTATACACTCCTTTCTTGAAAAATCCCATACTGTAGTTCCTCGGGAAAACCTCGGCAGGGAGCTCATATATAGGTAAGGAAAAGTAAGGGACAAGATGCTTCCCTGTGGGACTCCCACTTCGCTGGGCCTGCATTTTGGCCTTCCGTCTGTCCGTCCGTCTGTCTGTCACCAGGCTGTATCGCTAGAACCGCGATAGTTAGACAGTTGAAATTTTCACAGATGATGTATTTCTGTTGCCGCTATGACAACTAATATTAAAAACCGGCCAAGTGCGAGTCGGACTCTTTGCCGTTTTTATAGATAATGGTATGGAACCCTTCGAGTGCGAGTCTGACTCGCACTTGGCCAGTTTTTTTAAGCTACTATTTATTGGTAACCCTAAATGTCTGATTCCCACGATACAGGCTTAGCCTAGTGTGGGATTCACCGATAATGACTATTAATAGTATACAAATTGTTTTGGTAATAAATATTAATTCCTTTTTTATTTACTTTTACTCTTAGGCGAACGTATTTTTCTATTAGCGATCGTATTTTTCTATTAGCGATCGTAGTGATTTCGTTTAGATACGGAGATACTTTTTGCTTTTTCTTCCACACTAGAACAGTACCTTTGTAATTCTCCAAAATATTAATATAAGAGGTTTTTGCAAGATTCAGGTTGAATCATCATCATCATCACGTAGGTATGCTTACGTTACCAAATCACTGCAAATGATTGGTACGTAATGAATTTCAAATGAAAACTATCACAGCTAAATCCATGTTACTAGTTAACGAGTAATAGACGTACTTGAAAAATCAAACTATCGTACAATTTCCATTGATTACTTATTTAAATATGTTGTTAGTTGTGTCAAATATACTGGGTGTTTTATTGATTTTCATTCCTTCAGGCATATAGCCATCCATACCCATGGAAACAACGTAGCTTATTTAGTTAGGGTTTCATTATTTAAGAAAAAATTTTGAACGGTGAATCCAAAAGAGCCTTAAGAGTTAAGGTGGAGTTAAGTAAAAGTTAATGTCGAAATTGAAATGACACACGCACGTCAATAAAACCTCAACACACACACATATAAAGGCGGGTTTGACAGGTACACAGTAGGGGCGCTACCGCGAACCGAAAACGAAATATCTGCCTCTCTGTCGCACTAGCGTATTCGGCCGACAGAAGTCTGAAGGGAAGATACTTCGTTTTCGGTGCGCGGTAGCACCCCAGATTTATCACCTTGAAGTACTTGGGTTTCGAACGATATGTCAAGCAAATGTGTTGGAAAAGTTTCGTGTAAGAAGACCAAGAAGGTATGGGCACTGAACCTTTGTTCATGTTTGCCACCGACGTTTATTTATAAAAAAAACCGGCCAAGTGCGAGTCGGACTCGCGCACGTAGGGTAATAATAATAATTTGGGCGCCTCGCGACCCGCCAACGTAATCGGTATAGATCCTTAATATTGTAACGTCGCTACTTTTGCTAAATAAATAAATAACTGAATTACTTTGTAATGTATACTTACATTAGACAGCGCTAACGCGACCGTGTTCTCAAAATCAACTTTTGGTAGACTGTCGTATACAGGTAGGTAGCATAAATCAAGTGTACTTAATAGTAAAATTATTACCTACGTACTACGAATAGCAGTTCAATTGCTGTCCAATATGTATATCTTTAAAAAATACACGTTTGTTGTATGGGAGCCCCTCCTAAATACTGATTTCATTTTATTTTAACTTTTTATTTTTAAAGTAAATATATAACCTTAATAATTTGTAATTATTTCTGGCGTCTACGTGTAGCCATTATTAATATCGAGCAAAAAACGGTAAAAAAAATAATTTTGGTGTATGGAAGCCCCCTTGAATATTATTTTTATTTTATTTTTAGTATTTACAATACAATACAATACAAAAACTCTTTATTGCGCACCTCAATAAATTACATTGCTTATTAAAACAGCGTATAAAACTTATAACTAGAGGTAAACAACAGGCGGTCTTATTGCTAAAGAGCAATCTCTTCCAGACAACCTAGCGGGAAAAATAGCAACAAACGTATTATAAGTGGGTGGCAAACAAAAGAATTACATAATACAAACTTATATACAATCACGTAAATATTAAAGCACACATACATAAATCATACTAATTAACATAAATAAATACATTCCTACATATATAAATATATATATATATATATACATAGTAACTACAATATCAGCCATAAAGTCGAAAAAAAGCAGATAGTAGGATGAAAGAATCATGGAAGGGACAGATAGTGTTCTTTTAGCTGTGATTTAAATGCAGCAATAGATTTAGCACGCCTCAATTCCACGGGGAGAGAGTTCCAAAGTAAAGTAGCTTGAAAAGTGAAAGAACAATTATAAAATTTTGAAGAGGAGGACTGGACAGTGAGAAGCAAATTTTGGGAAGATCTAACCGATTTCAGAAAAGTAAATCGTTCTTTGAGGTAGCGAGGAGTTGCGGGGTGAAAAAGAATTGTGTATAGAAGGGACAGAATGTGTGAGTTACGACGATAACGAATAGGAAGCCACTTAAGCTGAGAGCGAAAACAGGAGACATGATCATACTTGCGTAACCCAAATATGAATCGTATGCAGACGTTTTGGATGCGCTCAAGCTTATTAAGTTGATCTTCAGTAAGATCGAGGTAGGAAATATCAGAATAATCTAAAATAGGGAGGAGTAATGTCTGAGCGAGCGCAATTTTGGTAGGAATGGGTAGCAAATTCCGAAGCCTTCTGAGAGTACCAATGGACATGAACATCTTCCTGCTAACTTCGTTTACTTGAGGTACCCAAGATAAAGTCCGGTCAATAATGACTCCCAGATTTTTTACCTGCTGTGAATATGAAATCAGTACACCATTGAAATAAATCGGATCAAGGTTGTCAAAATTTATTTTTGAGATCTGTTTGGAACTACCAACTATAATAGCTTGTGTCTTAGCAGGGTTAACGATGAGCCCATAACTACGACTCCAGTCTGAGATGCGATCCAAGTCAGTATTTACAGTACCGATAACAGTCGAAAGATCAGCAACAGCACCCTGCGAATAAATTTGAAGGTCATCGGCATATAGGTGATAATGTGACGAAATATCATGAGTAATGGAATTAATGAATATTGAAAACAGCAAAGGAGATAACACGCCGCCCTGAGGGACACCGGCTAGCGTGTCACACCAGTGAGATAGGGAGTCACCCACCTTTATTCGCTGCCGACGACCATTTAAATAACTACGAAACCACTCTATTACTGCAGGAGATATGTTAAGAGAACGTAGTATCCCAATAAGAATATCAAAATCAACGGTATTGAACGCATTACTAAAATCTAGCAGCGTCAATACCGTCAACTTTCGATCATTCATCCCCGCTCGGATGTCGTCAGTGATCTTAATGAGTGCGGTAGCCGTACTATGGCCGGAACGGAAACCCGACTGAAATGGGTTTAGGAGATCATTTTTGTTCAAGTAAGATAATAGCTGCTGGTGTACAAGCCGTTCCAGTACTTTAGATAGGAAAGGAAGGATAGAGATAGGACGATAGTCAGAAAATGGGACGGGGTTAGACTTTTTAGGAATAGGGATAACATGGGCATCCTTCCAAAGTGAAGGAAAAGTACCAGAAGAGAGAGATCTATTTAGGATATTAGTGATCACGGGAACTAAAAGGTCAAGGAGAGGAAGGATCATGTTACGGCTAACGCAATCGACACCAACGGCATTAGAGGTTATAGATAATATATTCTTCTTAACATCACTGTCAGTAAAAGAAACAAAAGAAAAAGGAGGTGAGTCTAGAGTTGGAAGTGAAGAGAGATACTGAAGGGTCTTAACCTTGTCAGGGCCACTAAAAGTAGCTGAAGTTGAAAAATGCTGATTAAGCAAGTCGAAATCCATCGTTTTGGGGCAAGCATCCTGTTGAGGCTTTCCAACTCCAAGTGACTTGAGAAACTTCCATACCTTCGCAGGGTCACCGTTCTCGACTGACTGATGAATATGTCGTCGCTGCGCATCTCGACAAATTGTGCTGCAGCGGTTACGTAGACTGTGGTACCGAGATTTATTAGCATCAGACGCGTTAGATTTGTACCTCGCCTTAGCAAAATTCTTTTTCTCAAGTAAAATCTTAATTTCCTTGGTCAGCCAAGGAGCGGGAAGATGTTTGACCTTAATAGAACGGACTGGAGCATGAACATCATATAGCTGGATGAGAAGAGAATTAAATAGTGACACTTGTTCATCTACAGTATCAGCTGTAGAGATCGTGTCCCAGTCAATTTCTGATGCATCATTTAGGAGCTTACTCAAATCCATCCCACCAAAACTGCGCTGAAGAATTATTTTAGCTTTGGGTTTGGGAGGTCTTACTTTGTAAGAAAGATAAATCAAGTCATGATATGAGAAAGCATCTGCAGTGTGCTGGCCATACTTAGCAACGTGAGTAACCGAAGACGTAAGTGTTAGGTCTAAAAGTGAAGGTGTACAGTTTGGAAAATGATGAGTCGGGCCAGAAGGGAGAATATTCAGTTTGCAAGCATGAACCAGTGACTTTAAAGAACGAGAGCGGTGATCATCCTTGAGAATACAAGTATTGAAATCACCCATTACAATGTGGTGATCAAATGATGGAATGAGATCTTCAATCAGTTTTTCGAATGCAGAGAAATAATTTACATGGAGTGACGGAGAATAAAATACTCCAAGGAGAAGTTTAGTATGAGAAAAGGAGATGTCAAGAAATAGATATTCGGCAATATCAGAGGAAGGAGAATGTGCAGATATGGAGACAATAGAATAAGGAATATGTGACCGAAGATAAATAGCAACTCCACCGCCACCCCGTCCGATACGATCATTACGAATTAAATTGAATCCAGGCAGAGAGAAAGATGTAGAAGGTAAACAAGCCGAGCCGAGCCTCAGGTGGTGGAAGAGTACAGGTACTTAGGCTTGGTCATAGACCACAAGTTCTCGTGGCAGCCACATGTCAATAAGCTTTGCAATAAACTAAGAACAGTGCTTGTAAGATTTCACCACTTGAAGTTCATATTAGACAGGGCTACTATGTACACAGTGTATTACGCGCTAGTGGACTCCCTGCTCTCTTATGGACTGGCAAGCTACGGACGTACTTTTAAAACATACTTAGACAAAATAAAGGCCTTACAGATTAGATTTATGAAGTTAATGGTGGACAAAAAAACGAAAATAAGATGTAAAGGAAGTAACTATGAACAGCTTTTCCTAGAATGTAAAATGCTGCCAGTACATGAGAGAGTAGTGTTAACGCTAGCTATGGAGCAATTTTGTAATAATGAATATAAAAATGTAGTAAGTATACGAAGATTAACCAGAAACAGAGATGCTAATAGGTTACTGATTCCTAGTTTTACTAATTACTATGGACAAAGATGTAGAAAGTACCTTATTCCGAAAATTTATAACCATTTACCTACAGACGTAAAAAATAAGTGCATCGCAAAGCATCAATTTAAAAAGAAAGTTAGTAATGTCTTATTAAGTAAAATACAAAATGCAATACAATAATTATAATACATTCTAAAAATCCCAATTATTGTGGGTGTTTACTGTATTGGTTCTGCTGTACTGTTGTGCCTACCCAGAAACTTGGCCTATCTTTTTGATTATTATTATTATTATTTATTATTATTTTTGTATATGTAGTACCAGAGTTGTTGTGATTCGTACTTATACTAATTGGAGCCTCGACTGCCAACAAACCGCATTGTGGTTTGGCAGAAGTGTGTAATTGTTCTTTTAAAATTTTTTGGCGTGAATAAAAAACTTTATTATTATTATTAGGCTTAAACCAGGATTCTGACACAAGAATAGCGTGAATATTGTCCAGATCAAAAGTAGCACTTAAGTCATTATAATGGGACGGAATACTTTGTGCATTGATGTGAACTATATTTAAATTTTTAGAGACGTTACTAAATTCTGCATCCAGAAAGTCACGGAGCGATGAAGGTAAACTCTTAAAACTGTCCTCAGAAACACTCCCTGCATCTGATGAACAAGACATGAAGTTATCAGTATCATCATCATTATTCGATTCACTGCTATGGCTTGACATATACATGAGATTATATAATAATATAATATAAATCTATAGACTAAAATAAAATAAATACATATACATATAAACCAAATTAGTCTAAAACACTTAGGCACAACGCTACCCGCCAGCATTTTAGAGGGACCAAAAACAAGTTACATTTTAAATAGTACTCAAACATCATAAGGTTAAATGGAAGAACGAAACGCACAATTTAAATAGGCAACACTGAACTAATCACTGTCATCTGTCATGGATTGACAGCGTCAACTATGTAAACAATTATAAGGTGCAAAACGAAAAAAAACGAGAATTCTCGACAAGAAATAGAAAGAGGGTAGCATAGAAATAGGTTACTCGACCAAATACGAATGCGCGAGAAAACTGATATAACACGAGTAAAATAAAGTTCACACTAAGGCTTCGCTGTTGCAGCTACACGTTTAGGCCTCGTCCTCAGCTGGGCCTGCTCATTTTGAGAGGCCGATTTCGCACCAGATGTTGTCGCCACAGTCACTGTTGATCCCGCCGGTGCAGCTTCAGCGGCAGTCGGCGCAGCAGCCGGCATGGACCTCACCTCAGCAACGCTGTTGGCACGGCGCCGCACGCCGTCCTTGCCCAGGATAAACACGTCGCCGTTCCACGTCCAGCAACTACGAATTCCAAAGCGTTCGCGGGCCTCCATGAATGCGATGTGACGCGGCCTTGTTAAAAATTCGCCAATTGTCACGCCTGTACCCTTCAGCCCTACCTTGGAAAACCAGACGTCGTCCCGGGTCGTGATATCTCTAAACTCGACAAGTATGGCACGAGGCTTCTTGTTGCGGGCGCTACGTCCACCCAGTCGCTGACTACGCGCAAGATCAGCAGGAGTGAAGCCATCCCGGACAGCCCGCAGAGTGTCAGCCACAAGACTTGCTGTGTCTTCTGTCTCCGATTCAGCAATACCATGCACCAGTAACATCTTGCGGCGGGAGCGCGTCTCGATATGGTCCACCTGTCGTGTCAACAGCTCGACCTGGTTCTGCAGGGTGTTCATAGTATTCATGATGAACTCCTTGAAAGTGCTGAAGTCTGAGGCCAGTGATGTAACAGTAGGGTTATCCGGACTGGCAGCATCAAGGCTCTTTTGGAACTCAGACATCCGCCTTTGAAATAAATCAGCCAAATCTGAGATTGAGCCCTTGATTGAATCGGCTTGTGACATTTTGTGTCCAGTGAGGTGAAAGTGATAAGAAGTAAGTGTAACTTCAGAGAAAAGTTTGGAAATTGCTGGTAGGTGAAAAGCGCTAGTTGAGCATAAATTTAATTTAGTTTAAGCAGCCAAATGGTTTTATAAATATTTTATAACATTAAATGTTGTGCACAAGATGTTACTTGGTTTTATTCACCTACCCCTTTTGTTATTATTGTGGCAATAAAAATACAACATCTGTCAAAATTTTAACCTCCTTGCTATTACGGTTCATGAGATACAGCAAAAACGCCAACAACTACTCTGTTTTATGGGAGCCCCCTTAATTATTATTATTATTTTGTTTTTAGTATTTGTTGTGGTAGCCACTACACGAAAAATACATAATCTGTGCAAATTTCAACTGTCTAGCTATTACAGTAGAGATCTAGCTCGGCGAGTGGTAGCCATGAAAAAGGGCTAAAATATCACGTTTTTTGTATGGGGTCCCCCCTTAGTTATTATTATTATTTTGTTTTTAGTATTTGTTGTTATAGCGGTAACAGAAATACACAATCTTTACAATAAAACAAATTTCAACTGTTACGGTTCTTGAGATACAGCCTGGTGGGACGGAGCTACGTAACCCTACATTGCGCGTGGCGTTGGCTAGTCACAATATTAACTACCTAGCAGATAACCACCAAATAACATAACAAATCATTTTAAGTATTTGAAGAACTTCATGCATGACAGGAGCTGTGATCTAAGCAGCTTTGATAGATAGATAGATACATTTATTGTCAAAACTGTGTACATAAGATCTAATGTCATACATTGAAAGGTATTATGTAAGTATCAACAGTTTGCCCATTTCGGACGTACAATATTATTGAACTTAAAATTAGACTTAATAATGGTAGACCTATACGAAATATTCATTTAGATTATAATAACCATTTTTTTGCCAGCCATTCTTTTAGTTCCTTTTTGAACTTAGTACCTTCGAGTGACTTAATACATTCAGGTAAGTTATTAAAGATCTTTATTCCAGTTGCATAGGTACTCTTGGAAATTATGTAACTTGAAGGCCTAACTGTACTCATATCATTTTTATATTGGGATCTTAGATTACTTTTCGAGTCACTTTTTTATTAAAAATATCATGTCGTTCCTTAACAAATAAACAAATTTCTAGTATATAGATACACGTCAGAGTTAAAATTTTGTTTCTTCTAAAGATGTCTCTTAAGGATTCCCCATTTTTAAGATTGAATATTATTCTTCGGCTTTTCTTCTGAAGAATAAATACAGATTGAACATTTACTGAATTGCCCCAGAAAATTATGCCGTATTTGAGAATAGGATAAACATTTCCATAATATGCCTGTTCAGAAACTTCTAGTGTGGTTATTTTAGTTAATATGGATAAGGCATAACAACTTTTGGCTAGTCTGTTGTTTATTTTATTGGTATGAGACTTCCGGTTTAGATTGCTGTCTATTGTAACTCCTAAGACATTTGTACTTTTAACTTGTTCAAATCCTCTTCCCTCAATTTTTATGCTTAAACTCTGCGGTACCTGCTTATAATTAGTAAATTGTATAATTTTTGTTTTGTCTAAATTAACACATAACTTTAAGGATAACAACCAATCAGTAACAGTTTTTAAGGTTGTATATAAAACATTAGTAATATCAATGTAATTGTCCTCACTTACAAATATAGTGGCATCGTCTGCGAACATCACACACAGGTGGTTGATCACTAGAGGAAACTCGTTTACGTATACCAAAAACAGCAATGGTCCCAGCACACTGCCTTGGGGTACGCCTTGAGGATTATTCTCATAGCTTGACTGTATTATTAGTTACTGCTTTTGTAATCCTATCATACGAGGCTAGTGTTGTAGCTTGGATTCTATTTGAAAGATAGGATTCGATCAATTTCAGGGGAATACCACGAATTCCGATATGCTCAAGCTTTTTTAAAAGCAATTTGTGAGAAACACAGTCGAATGCTTTCGATAAATCTATGAACAATTCCATGGTTAACTTTTTTTATGTGAATTTTTCCATATTTGCTGCAAAATTTTAAATATAGCTAGTGTAGTATTTTTCCCTTTTTGGTACCCAAATTGATTTGCGTTTGAAAGAACTTGGTTTCCAGTTAGATCTCTTTTCTTTTATTAGCAAATCCGTTTACGAACTTGGCATTTTTTCAAATTCCTTTTTTTAATGGGATATCATTATTGTTGTCAACTTGGTATAATTTTTTAATAATAGGTTTTTATATATTAAATTACGAACAGGCGCGCAAATGACCCACCCCCTGCCCGGCAAGCGAAAGTAAGTTTCTGTTAAGTGCATAATTAATTTTTTGTGCAAGTTTTTTTGCTGACTGTACCTTTTTTCCCTAGTCATCAACTACTCGTTGAGAAGACTCATGCAATTTCATCCGGCTCCATGATCCTCCATTGATGATTTCAAGAAGCCCAAAAACGACGGGATTATCTTGTATAGTTTGGGAGCTGCTATGACCACCTTCTGTCTCCATCATCAGCATCTGGTACTAATCCAAGTACTCGTATGCCAAATTTCAGCTCAATCAATCGAGGATAAATGCCTTAAAATTCAGTTGCAAGATTTACCCACACATACCACACACATGACAAGTTAATCATTACAGCTGGTCAAACAATTCAAAATGTAAAATATCACTGTAGATAAATCACACTGCTGGATGCAAATTTGAACATTCTAGGTCACACATTTTGATGAGTGAGTGAGTCAGTCAGTCTGTTAGTGTAAAATTGTGATATTCAGATGTTAAAATCTTTTAAATGTTAAGAGGTTTTTGAACTTCTTGATTAAAATTCGAGATTTGGTAATTAGGTCATGGCCCTAAGACTCACTTAATTGCAAGATTTGCAAGTGTGTAGGTCAAATAGATTTCAAGTTATTGCGGGGTAAAAGTGGCCGAATGTGGTTCGTGTAACCCACGCCCGGAGTATCACCTTTTTTGTTTCGCCAACTTGGCTGACACACTACCGCGCGTCTAGATAATTCCTATATTCACTGTTCATTAGGTAGGTGCTATGAAACGCGAACGGAGCCGCGGGGATTGCTATGTTTCAAAACAAATATCAAGTGACTTGTTTACCTTTCGTATTGTGATTGTGGGAGGATAAATGTACTATTTGCCGACAATACAGTATGTCTATTAATCAATTTCTCTTTTGTTCAAAACCACATGCACAACAACACATTGTAAATAAAAAACATATTGAATAATGAGTATAATGACTTTTTGCTGAAATGATTTTTATATGGTTGTATGTCTGTTTGTCGGTTGGATTCGAATACATATAATATTACAATGTACTAGCAGTCCCTGCCCCCGGACACGAAGCCGGAGTGGATCCGGATGAAATCGTATGAACAGTTTAGGAAATTATAGGTACCAACTTACAAAGTTACACTTTGGTTCTTTAAAATATTAACCTAGTTAAATACATAGATAAAATCTACGTCTCAGGAAATAATAAGTATATATGTATTGATACTTGTATAATTAGCAATCCTATCATCCAGTTTCGCTATTTGGCACTATCCCAATATCCCAGAGAGGTGCCGCCATCTTAACAGAAGAATCATTGAACGCGGAGACAGTGAAGAATGATCACTGTCAGCAATGATTAAATAAATGTTAGCGCGAACACGGAACTCCTTTTTAGGGTGCCGTAGTAAACAAAGAATCCCTATAGTTTCGCAATGTCCATCCGTCTGTCTTTTTCTCCGTCCGTGGCTTAGCTCAGTAACAATGCTAAAATCAAAACAAACCAGCGACTGGTTCAACTTTCGCATCCGCATAAGCTCCACCTTGTCTTTTGCGGATGCGGTTTTTGAATATAATGCGGAAGTTCCACAGTCCACATGTAACGGCTCCGGCATTTTTGCCTGAATTAAAACTATTCTGTTACAGTGTACCTAATGAATATTCTAAAGACCTTCTATCAGCAACGGCGAAAACAATTTAAATCCAGAGTCTGTATTTGCCCCGATGTTCAAGTTAAAAAACCTTTAAAAATGCCATAATATAGATAGTCAAAGTCAAAGTCAAAATATTCTTTATTCAAATAGGCCTAGCAACAAGCACTTTCGAATCGTCAGTTATAACATGTATTAACATATATATTAATTAATTATTTAGAGCAATTTATTGATGCTATTATTATTCTTCAAAATAAATATTGTTGTTGTAGACATGTCAAAGTAAGAAATTATTTTGTAGTAAAATTCACAATAGGATCGTCAAAAAATAAATAATAATAATAATAGAAAAATATATAAAAAATAGAAATCTAGACAGTTTCTAGAATAAAATCAAAATATCAAAAAAAAAAGATCATATTAATATCTAACGCCATAATGATTAATTCATTAATATTTCAGTCACAATTAATCCCACGGTGTTTTATCATTCATGTAGTCATGTGTGCTATAATATGCTTTCGATATGAGTTGACGCTTTACATAATTTTTAAATTTATTAATAGATAATTCAGTTACATTTCTTGGAAGCTTATTATAAAACTTCACACCATTACCCATGAATGATTTTCTAATTTTCTGTAGGCGAGTGGTGGGCACCGCGAGTTTGTGTTTATTTCGAGTATTAATATTATGTATGTCACAGTTCTTCCTGAAATTTACAATGTTTTTATGTACATACACAATATTATCATAGATGTATTGACAATGCAATGTCATTACATTAATGTTCTTGAACTTATCTCTAAGTGAGTCTCTATGGTTCATTTTATATATTGCTCGAATAGCCCTCTTCTGCAGAACAAAAATGGTATTAATATCTGAAGCACTGCCCCATAGTAAAATACCATACGACATAATACTGTGGAAGTAACTAAAATATACTAATCGAGCTGTCTTCACGTCTGTCAGTTGGCGGATCTTGCTCACGGCAAAAGCTGCAGAACTCAGTCTATTCGAGAGATTAGCAATATGGGGACCCCATTGGAGTTTGGAATCTAATGTTAATCCAAGAAAAACTGTACTATCCACTAGTTCCAATTCCTCATCTTTCACAATGACACTTGTTTGATTGTGCTTAACGTTAGTCGTGACAAACTTGATACATTTGGTCTTTTTCTCATTTAACAATAAATTGTTGACATTGAACCAATTAACTACTTTAGAAATAGCATTGTTTATATCTATATTAGCTTGTTGCTGTCGTTTGACTTTGAATATAAGAGAGGTATCGTCTGCAAACAATACTATATCATGGTGGGTCTTTACGAGGTATGGCAAGTCATTTATGTAGATAAGGAATAGGAAAGGTCCCAATATTGATCCCTGCGGTACACCCATCGAGACCACTGATCCTGGAGATCGCTGTCCATTCACATCGACCCTTTGTATTCTACCATATAGATAAGATTTTAGCAAATTCAATGCCGATCCTCTAACTCCATAGTAGTGCAGTTTCCTGATTAATGTTTCATGACATACGCAGTCGAAGGCCTTGGACAAATCGCAAAAAATACCTAAGGCATCCTGTGACTCTTCCCAGGCATCGAATATATGTTTAGTTAGCTCAACAGCCGCGTCGGTTGTCGAGCGACCCCGCGTAAAACCAAATTGCTTATTATGCATTAAATTGTTTGCATTAAAATGTCTTATTAATTGGGACAAAACTAATTTTTCAAAAATTTTACTAAATGTTGGCAGCACAGATATTGGTCTAAAATTAGTGGGGTCAGAAGTGCTACCTGATTTAAATAAAGGAGTTATTTTACTATGTTTCATTAGATCAGGAAACTCACCGCAGTCAATACTGTTATTAAATACAACTACCAAGTCAGGCGCTATGACTTCTATTAGAGATTTGACAGCATGGACAGAGACTCCCCAGAGATCACCAGTTTTTTTGACATTAATTGATTTAAACGCCTTTATTACATCTGGGGTACTAACATATTCAAAATGAAGATTTCCACTACATTCTGAGGCGTTATCTTTTAACAATGTAACGGCAGACGAAGGTGAAGAATTTAATGTTTTTGTTGTGGATACTGGTATCTCAGTGAAAAATGTTTCAAATTCTGTTGCTACTTCTAAACTTGAATCTATAATTATGCCATCAATTTTTAGTTTAAGATCATTCATTTTGTGCTTTGATCTACCAGTTTCCACATTAATTAATTTCCATGTTGTTTTGATAATGTCCGAACTATTTGTAATTTTCTGGCTTATAAAATTACGTTTAGCTATATGACAATCTATTTTAAATTTCTTAGAATATTGTTTGACATGTTCCTTAAATTCATCACTCATATTAAACCGGCGTTCCTCATATAAAGCATACAGTGCTTGTCTACGTTTATGTAAGTCCTCAGTAGCCCACTCACTAAAAACTGATGTCCCACCAACCACGACCGATTTGGATGTAAAAATCGCATTATAATGTTTCATAAAAGTGTGAAAAAATGAATTGTACATTTCGTTTGGACTCATATCGGAAGACAGAAAGGGTAGCGCCTGGACTAGACTTTGCTTCATTCGTTCCATACGGCCCGTGGTTACTGGTACAATAGTTATTTGTTTCCTCAGGGTATTTCTTCTTAATGTCTCAAATACCATTAATTGACCTAAGTGATCTGATTCTAATTTACTGATTACACTTTTAGTGATTGGAATAATATTAGTGAAAATGTTATCTATACAGGTGGCGCTTGTAGCAGTGACTCTAGTAGGCTCCGTAAATATATGACTCAAATTACAAGATTTGAAAAGATTCAACAATCTGATACTTGTTGTTGAATTTTCTAAAATGTTTACATTGAAGTCTCCGCATATAAGTAATTTCTTACTAGAGAGTGATATTTTAAGTAGCACGGATTCCATTATGCTTTCAAAAAGGTCAAAATTACTTAATGGCGGCCTATACACACAGACAATATCTAGTTATACCTACTGAAAAGCATCCAAGCAAGTTATAGCCCTGAAAAAATCAATAGAACATGTAAAAAGTTAAAATTGAGGTATTTAGTTACTGAAACGTTGTGATTAGGCAAGTCTAATCTTAACATTCTTAACCAAACGACAAGACTGCATCAGACACTGATGTCATTCACCACACGGCCACACGGTCAAAATGACCAAAACAACCTCCTCTACTAATGTTGAAAGCTTTTGCACCTAACTTCCAAACACCCTGTAGAATAATTACAGGATGTCTATACTGTACCATAGGACAGATGGAAAGTTGGAAATCGTAAAGATGTGAACAATGAGAGAAAAATCTACTTGGTGTACCTAAAACGCCGGTATTTTTTGTCAAGAGAGCATATTTTCCATAGTCACAAATATTTAAAAACACCGTAAATGTTCTCATCTGATCTAGGGATATTTTTGTTGGACTCATAATCTGCATAAGCGGAGTCTCCGTTTCTATACTCGTAAATCTTTGTAGTAAGAACGTAACATGAAAAACATTTGTTGTTTATTTGGAATTTGGTTACAGTTTTGACATGTTGTCTTGTTGTATCACTACTTAGATTTACTAATTTTAAGTAGGAAGTATTATCATTGTAATAAGCATATTTTGGAAAAAAATTACTCACTGTCGAATCTGTTCCGGCGTTTCTTCTCGGCAATGGTCTTCTTTTTCAGAAACGCTAGTTTTTTTTTACTTGTAAAAGTGCTATTGCGGCCTAATTGCAGAATATAGTTCATTTATTTATTTCAAAACTTACGTGCACATACGACGTCACCTGTTGACCAAAGGAGAGACTAGAGGTACTTTTGTTTTTACAATTGTATATGGCCCATTCAACCGATTAAACAGACGCAACACGACAACAAATATTTACTCATCCATTATTTATGGGTAAGCAATAACAAAACAAGTTTAAACAGTTGAAAATCGAAATAATTTATTGCTCTACGACTGTTTACCTGCGTCAGATTTAGAGGTATATAAGGGCTGGGATTTTCAGTGGAAATCATAGTCATATCGACTCCAGTGGTCTTCTAGTTCAGAAGGTTTCTAAGACTGCAAGATGCGTGGGCTTTCTCTTGGTCTCCTGGTGTGTGCGCTCAGCGTAAGTTTCTTTTCTCTGTATTTTTATCTTTTGAACTTTCTGTCTTGCTTTAGTTTTGTAACCACTATTATCACATCATGTCCTTAAGAAAATAACGGACAACTTAGAAAACTTAAATAAACCCCGGCATTTTCATTTCAAAGTTCAATATCTCAAAAACCGATGAACCTATTTTGATAAAACATATACGAACCATCGTGAATTTAAATCGGTTCACGATGCCACAGACATACACATATACACAGACATACACATATACACAGACATACACATATACACAGATACACATGTTTAAGAGCTATGATATGATGCCACAGATATACACATATACACAGACATATAGGTACACATATTCACAGACATACACATGTTTAAGAGCTATGATATGATGCCACAGACATACACATATACACAGATTCACATGTTTAAGAGCTATGATATGATGCCACAGACATACACATATACACATGTTAAATTCTATTTTGCGTTGTGCATCATCATCCTAGCGTTATCCCAGTACAGTTCCCGTTCGTCTAAAGGCTATGCTATATCTCATAACATTGCGAGGCTGCGGGATACCGAGGTGCGAAAAGTTTGATCAAACCTCACAATATACTTATTGAAAATGGCATGCAAGTTTTGCACCATATTAATGGCCTTAATTGGGAATGTATGGAGACCTCCGTCAGATCTGTTAGCGGGTATGGACTCTGAGGGACATCTCATCATTGACCTATTCCTGCAACGGGCTACTTCCATTATTGTGTTCCACAGATCCTGAGTGCGCAAGCAGCACCGAAAGACACCCTCTTCGAGTCAAGTGAAGACTTATCATGTAAGTAAAGAACGGGTTAACTAACCCCTACCCCGCCCAAGTGGCATTGAGAGCGTAAGCATGGGAATGCTCGTCTCGCCAGTCACTGTTCGAAAAACACCGAGCGCTTCCATGCTTACAGTTACAACCACAAATGAACCAATAGGTAATCCCTGACCAACCAATCCGATGGAACATCTGAACGAGTAGCTGATCACTACCTGCTCCACAACTATATACACATCTGCAATAGTACGTATGGTCAAACAAATCACACTACAATAGCTAGGTAAACACAGTTCTTTTATCCAATCATTCATGACTCTACTGATTCCTATTTGTAGGTATAGGTTCCCCAGTTAAATATTCCTATTTGTGTAGATTTCTATTCTTACAATATTTTTTACACATGTATTTGGTTTAAAGACATTTATTTCTCATAAGAACACAATAGCTCACTTAAATGAGTTTACAAACAATTCCATGTATGACAATTCACGAATCCATTTATAAAGCCACAAACTTATCATTTTTCTTGTTGACATTTTGATTTTATTTCTAAAAACTCTCTAGACTTCTATTTTTTATACTTTTTTTGTTTCGACTTCCTATTGTGAATTTAACTCAGATTTAACTACATAATAATTTCTTAATTTTTGAAATATCTATATCTCGAGCGAAGAATCATCTTCTTCTGAATGTAAGTATAAATATTATGTTAATGGTGGGAATATTCTATTCTCATAGGCTCGTATTTCATCAACTTAACAAACGTTGTGAAGTTTTATTCATATTTCCTCTTATGAAATTTTAGACGAGGTAAAATATTATAATTTTAACCCAGTTGTGTTGTTTAATTATGTACAGCAGTTATAAACCCACCCCACAGAGTTAGTTTTTTTTAACGAGTAAATTTTAGGCAATTCATACCATATTATCTTAAAATTAATACTTACTGTTTCCCAATCTGGTCAAAACGGCGTTACAAAGGACGCATTTTTTTTTCATTTTACGGCCTAAAATAGAGGTGTACTAATAAGTATGTTGTGATGTGTACAGTGAGCGAGAAGCTAGGCGGCGGCGGCGGCGGCGGCGGCGGCGGAGGCTCCTCCTCCGTGGTCAGCTCTTCCCACCACAGCCTTAGCTCCCAGGCCTCCAGCGCTCAAGGTGAAACATTCTATGATGACCACTAGTAACTAACTGTCTGTTACCACCAGAAAACAGCGCTCAGGTTTGCTTCTGAATAGCACGGAACAGGGGTGACTGCAGGAGACCTCCAGCCTGGCTCACCTACCGACGACCGTGGTAGTCACGACCACGACCCTCAGTAATAAGGAATACAACTGAGAAACTATCTGCTAATGAAATAAGTCTAATTATCTCTTCAATTACTGGTCTAGTTTCCCCTGTAGGATGATGCTACTGCAAAAACTAATGTCTTCTTCGCCAGTACTTCGGATTATAGGTAGCTTGATGCAGTCCTCGGGCTCTTTTTAGATGCAACCGGGATAAAGCCGGAGGTGAAGGATCTTACTGTAAATATTTTTACAAGCGGAATCGTCCACTTTGCGAAATTATAATTTGCAACCGGAGTGAAACATTGACACCCCGGCCGGGATTTGAACTTGAACCCACGACCTCTGGAATCCGTCCATCGCCCTTTCCTCCTCTAATTAAGCCTCCCTAAGGCATAATTAGGAGTGAACTGATTGAAAGCTTCCTTGCCACAAGCCATATCCGCGGTAGCTTAGTTGGAAAGAGCGATGGACGGATTTCAGAGGTCGTAAGCTGTAATCCCGCCCGGGGAGTCAATTTTTCACTCCGGTTAGAAATTGTGAAGGATCTTGTCTCAAAGATGGCCGTAATAGTGGACGTTACTCGCTGCGTATTGGGAGGCGAAGGTACTGTTTAAGGTCAATCATAAAGCGTGACTACAGTGTCACATATAAAAATAAAATATTTGTCGAGATCCACATTTTTTAAATGAAAAAAAACAGTCATAGAAAAGATGACACTGGTCGTATACAGCCAATATAAATAATATTTTTCTGTTGGGTACGTGTCTGAAATAATTGCGGTGTTCGGTAGAACTTCCGATTCTGTCTAAAAAAAACGGCGGGAGAGAATGAACATTTTGACGTTTTAGGGTTCATAACTTAATTCCAATTTAGTCTTCTTTCCCTCATTTTAGAGAAACTCTATATAGCCTCGGCTGGAATGCCAATTGCAAGGTTCGTAGTAATTAAACGAACACCCAAGGCCGTCTGTTCAAATAAAATAGTCAGCCTGCAATTGTCTCCTGCCATGCTTCGACAAAAATGTACTATTTCAAACATTGAGCGCGAAATTAATCTCTTAAACGATTGAAATATTATGAACTGAGCATCAGCAGGCAAAGGATAACTTAAACAATCTATTTTCAAGCGGCAGTTATAAAGGCCAACGAATAACCTTAATACATAATTATACGCCCGATCAGATTGCTTTAAATTCAATAAGTAATACCATGCATTTTATCTACAGATGAATTCTCGTCGCTTGTAAAAAGCAGTGGTGGGAAAACTATTGTCAGCCAGCAGAGTACGCAGTCGTCTTCGGGATCACAACAGGAGGAGACCGATGGTAATACAAATACAAAATACAATACAAAATCTTTATTTTAGTTTTTTACACACATTTTAACAAAAGAGGAGGTTGGAACCTTCCGGTAAGCATATCAATATGCTTGTGTTGGAAGATCCCGCTCTTTCTTAACTCGGAAATAGTAACAAAAACCAAATGTTTGATACATTGTTAACGATAACAATTGATAACACAATTACCTATGTAATTGTTATATTATTATTAATTTTGTACTAAAGCAGTAACGCTGCTAACGAAAATTTCAAATTAAAGGGAAAAATTGAAAAAAATTATGCTCCGAGCAGGATTCGAACCTGCGACATCTGGCATACGCGGCCAATCGCTCTAGCCTCTGAGCTATCGGAACAACCAAGCTCGTCCACGAAATCCTTCACTAGTTCCCTCTTACAACGCCTTAAGGAGGCGTACAGGTTCAAATCCTGCTCGGAGCATTAAATTTTTCCCTTTAATTTAAAATTTATATTATTATTACTTATTACTTAATTAATTTTACGTTGTGTTTGTGTGTGTTTTTTAGCTTATGATGTATTCATTTAATTAACTATTATATTGTTGTAGTCTAAGTTTAAGTTGTTACTTACATGACTGAGCAGCACCTCTGTTTCGTCGTAGTGGGTTATGCAGCATAGGTACGAGTACATCCAACGAGATGCACTGCTTATTTTGGCGGTAATATGACTGATATCTAGTAGTCCCATTACCAGTATATAAGTTTAACTCGGTAAATAGGAGCGAACGCTGCCATGTAACTAGAAAGAATCTGTCTAGATACTTAGATTGAAATTAATCACAGCTCAGTGTTCGAAGAGCAATCAGTAAAGTGAACCTAGTAGTATAACGCAATAGGAAAAAACTCATTAGTAAAGTCAAGGTGGTGTTGAACAGATTCTAGCGTCATCCAGCAAGCAGGCCGTGACGGCGCCGTGATCACTGCCGAGTCCAGCTCATCGGACAAGAAGCAAGCTGACTCCGAGCAGAAGTCCGGTAAGTCTCACTCAAGTTCTCTTGTTGGCGATTCGTTATTATCACATCACGACTAAACTTAACACATGGTGGACGCATTCCTCCCACGGGCATCGAAATTCATGTCGGTCTGGTCGTCAAAAAAATGGTTTTAAAATTATGATTCTAATACCAAAGTTAAATTGGAATGGGGAATGGGGTTCAATGTTCTATGGGAACGAATGCGTCAGTCTTTTGAATAAATTACTAAATACACAATTTTCAGCGCTATTCGGTATTGGTGGTGGTGTGAGATTATTCAGAAAATATATACCTTTGAGAAGATACAAATACTTATAAAGTCAACTGTAGATGCGAATTGTACAGATCTCTATTAATAAGTTGTCAGATCAGACACATCTGTTTCATGTGGAAACTTTACTGTGAGAGTACTGTTCTCGATACTTTAAGTAGACGAGATCATGACTTAGACCGCGTAGCGTTTTTTGAGGGTTTGAGCAGGATCAAGTATTGAAACCTGTATATGTTCTCTAGAAAGTTCAAGGTACAGCGAGCAAGGCATGGACGGCACCAGGGTCACCAGGATATCCAGCTCATCGAACCAAAAAAGTGACCAAGCTGAGCAGCAATCGGGTAAGATTACATCTACAAGTTTTCAAGCTATTGTCCAGCAGTGGAAGTCTTTGGGCTGATATGGTGGTGGTGGTGGTGGAACATGTTTCTGTAAGACTTTGAATTGTACACAATATTTAACACACTTATCGCTTTTCCGCTAAATAAATACCTACCTACTACTTGTCACCATCATCATTCACTTAAGAGCTGGGCTCTTGTCGGTGCAGCGTGATGCAGTTTTCGCCATTTCTGTCGGTCCAAGGCTAGTTTCTTGATGTCCTGGTACGACACGACCTCCACATCCTCCTTTATCTGGTTCATATAACTTTTCCTCGGCCTTCCTCTTCCTCTTTTCCCATTTATTTTCCCTTCTATAATGTTCCTTATTATTAAGAAAGATTGTCAGTTTTTTAAATTGTATAAATTCATGCTTTGACATGTAAAAGTGCCCTTGTGGCCTATTTGCAGAATAAATATTTGTTTTTTTTTTTTTTCCTGATGAAGTGGTCGTGTCGTAGCAGGAGACCGATAACTTTTTGTCTTCTGGTTTTAATTGTGGTCAGTAAGCTTCTCTTTTCCTTCACTCTGTAAAACTCGCTAAATACGAGCGGATTGAAAGGGAGTTTTTGTCATTAAAATTATATGTTTACCCTGTTCGCAGGAAAATCCAAATGGAGGATCACTAACGAAGACGGCGAAGACATCGTTGAAGAGGCCAGCTCATCCTCTAGCTCCAGCCAGCAAAGCCAGCAGAGTTCTCGTGAGTTATCTGACCCGCAGACTAAACAATGTTCAACGTCATATGAATATTAAGACATTCGATGATATCTCCGTGTTTTTCATCTGGTTCTGATTTATAATATAATTCGATGTTATCAAGCGGAAGTGTCTTCGCAAGAGTAATACAGGAAGTTAGCTCAATATCGCAAGAGTAACACAGGAGAAGTACCTTAGTCGAATACCTAATAGGAAATGTTATACGTAGCTACTTATGCTTTTAGACTGATAACAAGTATAAAAGCCAACTTAATAGTAAATGTTAAGAAAGTTATTACCGATTACCACTGTCTACTTTAGAGTAACGACTCTAGAATTGACGTGGATTCAATGCAAATAAATAATTATGGTGTTTAAAACCTCGAAATAGATCCAATGTTATAACGGGTATGCACTAAACATTCCAAATGTCTTAATATTTCAGAGAGCTCGGAATCTGAAGAGGTTATCAGAGGAGACTCCGTTGACGACGAGGAAGATGTAGACCTAGGTGAGACTACCTAACGTGAAACTGAGAATGCAGCGCAATACTTCCCCACATTACAAATACATTATCCTTATACGTACAACTGCTAGTATTTTCCTAAATGATGTTAAGATCAGGGCAAATAGTGCGAGGAATATGGTACATGTCTAATAAATACTGGCTATTTATTACACAAGTACCATGTTTAACATAAAACGACAAATTTGATATGAATACCTTTAGTATGACGACACACTTCAGATATACATTCTTTTTACAGCAAAACACAAGGTGGTCGACATTAAACTACCATGTAAGTATCACATACAAACAGTTTCAACATACTTACCACATCTTCATGACGAGGAAATATAAAAAAAAGAAACCCATCCACAAACGCGCACCGTACCACCGCTCCATCGGAGATCAAATTACTGCCATACCTGTCTCACTCATACTTCACCCCAGATAATCCGAGGTAGCTGCTCCCTATTCCGCTAATATGACAATTGTCACCTGTATGCCAGTTTGCCTTACATTTTTGGGCAGATGAGTAAAAATGGTCGCGGACAACATTGTTACTAATTGACCCATAAACGTATGTCCAATGGCAACTATTCAGTTGGTTAAATAGGGTCATGCGTAACTTTACACACTTTTACGAACAACATTTAGAAATCATACTTATGTTCTATTTAAACCTACTTTCAAATGCCACTCATCACAACATTAACAACACAGATTCATCAAAACTGCGTCATATTTATACTAAATGTGGTATTCATGTCAAATTTGCAGCCAATGAAGAAGAATACGACATAATTACTGAAGAAGAAAACGGCATCGTGGTCATGAAACTCGTGCCACGGTCCATGGCTCAATGTAAGTGCACCGCCTGAGGCCGGCGGGCTCTGGGAATCCCCTGAGGCCGCCAGCCTCTGTGAACCCCTCGACAATTCTCACCTGAACAATCATCGCGGTACGCCGCTGCAATCATCTAATTGACATGGATGTGTTTTGCTGAATTTTGGTCTTATGACAATTAGATGATTGTAGCGGCGCACCGCGAACTTTTCTGCTTGTAAACTTTGGTTACATTATTACTGTCATATGACAATTGTCTAGAATGTTTAAGTAAACCAAACCGAAGCCAACGTCAAACACAAGTTTTGACCACTAAGGCTAAGTGAGGTGACTTTTGACTTATTATGAAGTCCTCACCGTTTGAGTAGTTGCCAAGGTTCTCTACTGTAGCAATAAGTATAGTAGCTAGAGTTGTCTACAAGTCTAGCTACTATACTTATATGAACAGGTAAGTATTAGGGCTATTAACTCAAATTTTAATATCAGTCCCAAAGAAACGAGCCAAAAATATGCCGAATGGAGGAAATGTAATGCCTCAAAAAATAACGAAGTTACACACGTTTTAATGTTGCTAGTTAGATAGAGGAAGCGCTACAGGTGAGTGACGTCACGCACCATTTTTCCACACGGAAGTATGTTTTTCGGAAAAAGGACAGAATGGTTTTTTTTAAGTTTTTTAGTTTATTTATCTCATTATACAATTTTCATATAAAACAACACATTTTGCTTATACTACTGGTCATATAGCGATCGTTTTACAATAATAATTTGCAATAATTGTCTTAAAAATAAAAAATGGAAAATAATTTATAGTTTGCGGCACATAAAATAATAATATTAAGTGTACGCAGCAAATCAAAGTCGTTTAAAAATAATTTTTAAGAAAAAAAAAACCGACTTCAATGGGGGAGGCTGGTGAAAGATTATTATACTTAGACGGTGCACTCTTAGATTCCATACAATAAAATAAAAATGGGATCCTGCCGTTTTGCCAAAGTTATTTTGGTAAAATTTCATTACCCAAACAAATTTTGGCAACTGTTACGTTTGGTAATGCAATCTTTGGAATAATTTTAGTACGCACATTTTCATTTGGACAAATTTTTACTTAACATAATATTATCACGGAAAATAACGTTCAGGCATTTGGTCTTTTACCAAATACTTCATTAAAGCAGAAAATCTTTAGACAATAAATATTTTGTCAAATGAATTTGTCTGAAACAAGTTAAAAGTTTAATACAAATCGTACAATATCTACATACTTATTACTTGAACTTGTAATGTAATAACTATGAATCTAATAGTAATATAGCCACAAAGCCAAGTTCAAGTTTTCACGTAGGCAGTAGGGAACAGGAACTTAGTGGCAAAACCGACTCGGATCGCGGATAGGTTAGAAGCCGAAAGCGGGAGCTTTGCTCCCGCTTTCGTCTTCGAGGTTATTTTTTTTATCAAAGAGCGGGAAAGCTTTGCTTGCTTGCTTGCTTAAGAGTTATTGTGCAAGAACTTAGTGAACTTAGTGCAGGAACTTAGTGGCAAAACCGACTCGGATCGCGGATAGGTTAGAAGACGAAAGCGGGAGCTTTGCTCCCGCTTTCGTCTTCGAGGGTATTTTTTTTATAAAAGAGCGGGAAAACTTTGCTTGCTTGCTTGCGTAAAATATGTTTTTCCAACTGAAACATTTGACTACTTGAAATTTGGTTAAAGTACTAGTTGGTAAGCGAGTCATTGTCTAACTGTTCACTTGCCAGACATTAGGTTTGTATTATAATTATTTGTCAAGAGTTTATTTGCCAAATAATAATTTGGCAAATGAAAATTTGCGGAAAATTGTTTGCGAAATGATAATTTGTCAATATTTTTTTGATATAACAATAGAGACCCGCCATTGGCTATAAGTATGTTTATAATGGTAGAAGACTAAGTACCCTCAATTCCTCATGGAATCATGGAAAAACCTTGCTTGCTTGACAAACAAAATGAAGAGAACAAATCGCCAAACGTGAACTACACGTCGTTGAAGAGTTTCGTTCTGATCATCATCAGCAGTTCCACTTCATCAAATGTCACTTTTATGAATGAAAATGCTTGATTAGTTCATGAAAATACTAAAATCACTATTTGTGTGCCTTTCACATTTGAGGAGTTCCCTCGATTCCTAATGGATCCCATCATCAGAACTCGAGCATGACAAAAATCAATCGTGAAAATAGAACTTGCTTAACAAACACAGCTAGAAAGACAAATCGCCAAACGTGAACTTTTCGTCGTTGAAGAGTTCTGTTCTGATCATCATCAGCAGTTCCACTTCATCAAATGTCACATTTTTGTATGATAATGCTCGATTTGTTGATAAAAACACAAAAATCACTATATGTTTGCCTTTAAGATTTGAGGAGTTCCCTCAATTCCTCATGGATCCCATCATCAGAAATCAAGCATGACAAAAATTAATCGTGAAAATAGAACTTGCTTAACAAACACAGCTAGGAGGACAAATCGCCAAACGTGAACTTTTCGTCGTTGAAGAGTTCTGTTCTGATCATCATCAGCAGTTCCACTTCATCCAATGTCACAATTTTGGATGCAAATGCTTGACTTGTTGATAAAAACACAAAAATCACTATATGTTTGCCTTAAGATTTGAGGAGTCCCCTCAATTCCTCAGGGATCTCATCATCAGAACTGCGTTTTGATAAAAACGGGACTAACTTGGATATATATACTTACAATCAAAAAAAGAATTTTTCAAATCGGTTAAGAAATGATGGAGTTATGGAGTAAAAAACATTAAAAAAAAACAAGAAAAAAACAAACAATCGAATTGATAACCTCCTCTTTTGAAATCTTGAAGTCGGTTAAAAATAGAACTCTTATAATTTATATTTGGCTGTTAGGTACTTTTTTCGCCATTTGATTTAAATTTCAATGCTTTTCGAGTAAAATCTAAACAGGCCGTCAGCTATTAAGGATTTTTTTATGATATGATTTTTCCTTCATGTCGAATAGCTTAGGATAAAATGTATTGAAAACTTTGTATGTATTACCATTATTGAGATCGATTACGCCGCGCGCTAAAACACGTTTAATCATGACACAAAATTTTATTATTTTCTTTGTTATATGAAGACAAAAATAACTTTGTGTCAGAAAAGACAAAGATCTAAAAGACCGGCCCTCTGACTAACGGATGGACTGAAAGATAGGAGGGTCTCATCCACAAATGATTGCTCCTCGGCAGATCCTCGGACTCGCAATCGCAACTCGCATGAACAGGTTTCAGTGCCTGCTCACCATCAGGCCGGTTGTACACAATACACAAGCATTTGCCACTTTTTGTTGTGTGTTTGTTTGTTTGTACTGTCGTGGTATTAAAAAAATAGTAAGCGTGAATGTCTTTTCTATGACAAAACTCCTTTTAACCATTAAAGTCAAAGTAAGAACTAACTTCGGATTTCTTGCAATTTCAGGGTACAAACGCAGTCACACGCAGACGTCGCAGTCGTCTAACGAACACCAGTCAGCACTGAGCCATCACTCGTGGAGTTACGGCGGAAGAGGTAATAATACGTACAACATAATTTACATAATATAACATCGCATAGGATATTCAGGATCAAGACGACTTTTAACTCTTTGATATATTATTATAAACGCGAAACTTTGTAAGTATGGATAGATGTTTGTTATTTTTTCACGTAAAAACTACTAAATGGATTTTAATGAAACTTTACAATAATATAGCTTCCATCATAATAATACATAGGCTACAATTTATAAAGATATTGTGTGAAATGTCCAAATACTAATCCTGCGCAGACGAAGTTGACAGCATTAAAAACGGGTTCTCCCAACCTTAGCCTATCCAGAGCCAATTATAAAAGCTTTTTTTAATTATTAAATTTTGACATACTGTAATTTAAATTATCTTGTAACCTGACGATGTACCTGACTAACTTTAAATGAAAGGTATTATTATTACTTATAATTATGTATGATTAATACTATTAAAGGAACATGAATATAAGTGTAAGTTTATGAATGTAATTAAAATATTATTTATTTTGTTTTAATCGCGATTTCTCGGATGTAAAGGGTTAGTAAGGTGGAGGTAATATTTCAGTTAGACTACTCGAAATATAAGCGAAATGAAGGCCCACTGTGCCCTTCCTCCCTACGGATTTCCGTATACGGGAGTATTGTCTTTCTCATTTCTCTTTTGATACTTCATGGGTCGTTTAGCATGTAGGTTATGATGCAATAGAACAGTTTTTATGGGCGTGCAGTAAGGAAATCAATTTAAGTCTATTTGATCCTACGCTTCCAATGCATTTTCATCAAAATAAGAGCCCTCGGCGATACAAAACACTACTTCCGGCCTTTAACGGGAAACAATCAAAATTATCAGTTCTTAAAAAATTAATTAAATATTATTAAGGAAAAACAATATTTCCTAATACGCAGGTAATCCAAAAGGCCCTGGAAGACCACAACAGCCACAACAACCGCAGCAACCACAACAGCCTCAGCAACCACAACAAACAAAGGTCCCAAAACCACACCAAATTCCACGGATTCCACAGATCCCACAGATTCCTCAACTCCCGCAACTACCACAGCTCCCACAATTGCCACCAACTCCACAACGGCCACAGCGGCCTCAGCGGCCCCATCTGCGCCAACATCCACAAAACCCACAGCAGCCGCAGAACCCACAACAGCCACAACAGCCACAGCAGCCACAGCAGCCGCAGCAACCACAGCAGCCACAACAGCCACAGCAGCCACAACGGCCGCAGAACCCGCAACAGCCACATAGCCCACAACAGCCACAGCAGCCACAGCAGCCACAAAACCCACAGCAGCCGCAGAATCCACAACAGCCACAGAGCCCACAGCAGCCACAACAGCCACAGCAGCCACAACAGCCGCAGAACCCGCAACAGCCACAGAGCCCACAACAGCCACAACAGCCACAGCAGCCACAGCAGCCACAAAACCCACAGCAGCCGCAGAATCCACAACAGCCACAGAGCCCACAGCAGCCACAACAGCCACAGCAGCCACAACAGCCGCAGAACCCGCAACAGCCACAGAGCCCACAACAGCCACAACAGCCACAACAGCCACAGCAGCCACAACAGCCACAACAGCCGCAGAACCCGCAACAGCCACAGAGCCCACAGCAGCCACAACAGCCACAGCAGCCACAACAGCCGCAGAACCCACAACAGCCACAGCAGCCACAAAACCCGCAGCAGCCGCAGAATCCACAGCAGCCACAGAGCCCACAGCAGCCACAGCAACCACAAAATCCACAGCAGCCGCAGAACCCGCAACAGCCACAGAGCCCACAGCAGCCGCAGCAACCACAAAACCCACAGCAGCCGCAGAACCCGCAACAGCCGCAGAATCCACAACAGCCACAGCAGCCACAGCAGCCACAGAACCCACAACAGCCACAGAGCCCACAACAGCCACAGCAGCCACAACAACCGCAGAACCCGCAACTGCCACAGAGCCCACAACAGCCACAACAGCCACAGCAGCCACAAAACCCACAGCAGCCGCAGAATCCACAGCAGCCACAAAACCCACAGCAGCCGCAGAATCCACAACAGCCACAGAGCCCACAGCAGCCACAGCAACCACAACAGCCGCAGAACCCGCAACAGCCACAGAGCCCACAACAGCCACAGCAGCCACAACAGCCGCAGAACCCGCAACAGCCACAGAGCCCACAACAGCCACAACAGCCACAGCAGCCACAGCAGCCACAAAACCCACAGCAGCCGCAGAATCCACAACAGCCACAGAGCCCACAGCAGCCACAACAGCCACAGCAGCCACAACAGCCGCAGAACCTGCAACAGCCACAGAGCCCACAACAGCCACAGCAGCCACAGCAGCCACAAAACCCACAGCAGCCGCAGAATCCACAACAGCCACAGAGCCCACAGCAGCCACAACAGCCACAGCAGCCACAACAGGCGCAGAACCCGCAACAGCCACAGAGCCCACAACAGCCACAACAGCCACAGCAGCCACAGCAGCCACAAAACCCACAGCAGCCGCAGAATCCACAACAGCCACAGAGCCCACAGCAGCCACAACAGCCACAGCAGCCACAACAGCCGCAGAATCCGCAACAGCCACAGAGCCCACAACAGCCACAACAGCCACAGCAGCCACAGCAGCCGCAGAATCCACAACAGCCACAGAGCCCACAGCAGCCACAACAGCCACAGCAGCCACAACAGCCGCAGAACCCACAACAGCCACAGCAGCCACAAAACCCGCAGCAGCCGCAGAATCCACAACAGCCACAGAGCCCACAGCAGCCACAGCAACCACAAAACCCACAGCAGCCGCAGAACCCGCAACAGCCACAGAGCCCACAGCAGCCGCAGCAGCCACAAAACCCACAGCAGCCACAAAACCAACAACAGCCGCAGAACCCACAACAGCCACAGCAGCCACAGCAGCCGCAGAACCCACAACAGCCACAGAGCCCACAACAGCCACAGCAGCCACAACAGCCGCAGAATCCACAACAGCCACAGAACCCCCAACAGCCACAGCAGCCACAGCAGCCCCAAAACCCACAACAGCCACAGCAGCCGCAGAATCCACAACAGCCGCAGAACCCGCAACAGCCACAGAGCCCACAGCAGCCGCAGCAACCACAAAACCCACAGCAGCCACAAAACCCACAACAGCCGCAGAACCCACAACAGCCACAGAGCCCACAGCAGCCACAACAGCCACAGCAGCCTCAACAGCCGCAGAATCCACAACAGCCACAACAGCCGCAGCAGCCACAAAACCCGCAGCAGCCGCAGAATCCACAACAGCCACAGAGCCCACAGCAGCCACAGCAGCCACAGCAGCCTCAACAGCCGCAGAATCCACAACAGCCACAACAGCCGCAGCAGCCACAAAACCCGCAGCAGCCGCAGAACCCGCAACAGCCACAGAGCCCACAACAGCCACAACAGCCACAACAGCCACAGCAGCCACAACAGCCGCAGAATCCGCAACAGCCACAGAGCCCACAACAGCCACAACTGCCACAGCAGCCACAGCAGCCACAAAACCCACAGCAGCCGCAGAATCCACAACAGCCACAGAGCCCACAGCAGCCACAACAGCCACAGCAGCCACAACAGCCGCAGAATCCGCAACAGCCACAGAGCCCACAACAGCCACAACAGCCACAGCAGCCGCAGAATCCACAACAGCCACAACAGCCACAGCAGCCACAAAACCCGCAGCAGCCGCAGAATCCACAACAGCCACAGAGTCCACAGCAGCCACAGCAGCCACAAAACCCACAGCAGCCGCAGAATCCACAACAGCCACAGAGCCCACAGCAGCCGCAGCAACCACAAAACCCACAGCAGCCACAAAACCCACAACAGCCGCAAAACCCACAACAGCCACAGAGCCCACAACAGCCACAGCAGCCACAAAACCCACAGCAGCCGCAGAATCCACAACAGCCACAGCAGCCACAACAGCCGCAGAACCCGCAACAGCCACAGAGCCCACAACAGCCACAGCAGCCACAAAACCCACAGCAGCCGCAGAATCCACAACAGCCACAGAGCCCACAGCAGTCACAACAGCCACAGCAGCCACAACAGCCGCAGAACCCGCAACAGCCACAGAGCCCACAACAGCCACAACAGCCACAACAGCCACAGAACCCGCAACAGCCACAACAGCCACAGCAGCCACAAAACCCACAGCAGCCGCAGAATCCACAACAGCCACAGAGCCCACAGCAGCCACAACAGCCACAGCAGCCACAACAGCCGCAGAACCCGCAACAGCCACAAAGCCCACAACAGCCACAGCAGCCACAGCAGCCACAAAACCCACAGCAGCCGCAGAATCCACAACAGCCACAGAGCCCACAGCAGCCACAACAGCCACAGCAGCCACAACAGCCGCAGAACCCGCAACAGCCACAGAGCCCACAACAGCCACAGCAGCCACAAAACCCACAGCAGCCGCAGAATCCACAACAGCCACAGAGCCCACAGCAGCCACAACAGCCACAGCAGCCACAACAGCCGCAGAACCCGCAACAGCCACAGAGCCCACAACAGCCACAACAGCCACAGCAGCCACAGCAGCCACAAAACCCACAGCAGCCGCAGAATCCACAACAGCCACATAGCCCACAGCAGCCACAACAGCCACAGCAGCCACAACAGCCGCAGAACCCGCAACAGCCACAGAGCCCACAACAGCCACAACAGCCACAGCAGCCACAGCAGCCACAAAACCCACAGCAGCCGCAGAATCCACAACAGCCACAGAGCCCACAGCAGCCACAGCAACCACAAAACCCACAGCAGCCGCAGAACCCGCAACAGCCACAGATCCCACAGCAGCCGCAGCAACCACAAAACCCACAGCAGCCGCAGAACCCGCAACAGCCACAGAGCCCACAGCAGCCACAACAGCCACAGCAGCCACAACAGCCACAGAGTCCACAGCAGCCACAAAACCCACAGCAGCCGCAGAATCCACAACAGCCACAGAGCCCACAGCAGCCGCAGCAACCACAAAACCCACAGCAGCCACAAAACCCACAGCAGCCGCAGAGCCCACAGCAGCCGCAGCAACCACAAAACCCACAGCAGCCACAAAACCCACAACAGCCGCAGAACCCACAACAGCCACAGAGCCCACAGCAGCCACAACAGCCACAGCAGCCACAACAGCCACAGAGTCCACAGCAGCCACAAAACCCACAGCAGCCGCAGAATCCACAACAGCCACAGAGCCCACAGCAGCCGCAGCAACCACAAAACCCACAGCAGCCACAAAACCCACAGCAGCCGCAGAATCCACAACAGCAACAGCAGCCACAAAACCCACAGCAGCCGCAGAATCCACAACAGCCACAGCAGCCACAACAGCCACAGAGTCCACAGCAGCCACAAAACCCACAGCAGCCGCAGAATCCACAACAGCCACAGAGCCCACAGCAGCCACAGCAACCACAAAACCCACAGCAGCCACAAAACCCACAGCAGCCGCAGAATCCACAACAGCCACAGCAGCCACAAAACCCACAGCAGCCGCAGAATCCACAACAGCCACAGAGCCCACAGCAGCCGCAGCAGCCACAAAACCCACAGCAGCCACAAAACCCACAGCAGCCGCAGAACCCGCAACAGCCACAGAGCCCACAGCAGCCGCAACAACCACAAAACCCACAGCAGCCACAAAACCCGCAACAGCCGCAGAATCCACAACAGCCACAGCAGCCACAGCAGCCGCAGAACCCACAACAGCCACAGCAGCCACAACAGCTGCAGAACCCACAGCAGCCGCAGAATCCACAACAGCCCCAGAGCCCACAGCAGCCACAACAGCCACAGCAGCCACAGCAGCCACAAAACCCACAGCAGCCGCAGAATCCACAACAGCCACAGAGCCCACAGCAGCCACAACAGCCACAGCAGCCACAACAGCCGCAGAACCCGCAACAGCCACAGAGCCCTCAACAGCCACAGCAGCCACAGCAGCCACAAAACCCACAGCAGCCGCAGAATCCACAACAGCCACAGAGCCCACAGCAGCCACAACAGCCACAGCAGCCACAACAGCCGCAGAACCCGCAACAGCCACAGAGCCCACAACAGCCACAACAGCCACAGCAGCCACAGCAGCTACAAAACCCACAGCAGCCGCAGAATCCACAACAGCCACATAGCCCACAGCAGCCACAACAGCCACAGCAGCCACAACAGCCGCAGAACCCGCAACAGCCACAGAGCCCACAACAGCCACAACAGCCACAGCAGCCACAGCAGCCACAAAACCCACAGCAGCCGCAGAATCCACAACAGCCACAGAGCCCACAGCAGCCACAGCAACCACAAAACCCACAGCAGCCGCAGAACCCGCAACAGCCACAGAGCCCACAGCAGCCGCAGCAACCACAAAACCCACAGCAGCCGCAGAACCCGCAACAGCCACAGAGCCCACAGCAGCCGCAGCAACCACAAAACCCACAGCAGCCACAAAACCCACAGCAGCCACAAAACCCACAACAGCCGCAGAACCCACAACAGCCACAGCAGCCGCAGAACCCACAACAGCCACAGCAGCCGCAGAATCCACAACAGCCGCAGAACCCGCAACAGCCACAGAGCCCACAGCAGCCGCAGCAACCACAAAACCCACAGCAGCCACAAAACCCACAACAGCCGCAGAACCCACAACAGCCACAGAGCCCACAACAGCCGCAGAACCCACAACAGCCACAGAGCCCACAGCAGCCACAACAGCCACAGCAGCCACAACAGCCACAGAGTCCACAGCAGCCACAAAGCCCACAGCAGCCACAACAGCCACAGCAGCCACAACAGCCGCAGAACCCACAGCAGCCGCAGAATCCACAACAGCCACAGAGCCCACAGCAGCCACAACAGCCACAGCAGCCACAACAGCCGCAGAACCCGCAACAGCCACAGAGCCCACAACAGCCACAACAGCCACAGCAGCCACAAAACCCACAGCAGCCGCAGAATCCACAACAGCCACATAGCCCACAGCAGCCACAACAGCCACAGCAGCCACAACAGCCGCAGAACCCGCAACAGCCACAGAGCCCACAACAGCCACAACAGCCACAGCAGCCACAGCAGCCACAAAACCCACAGCAGCCGCAGAATCCACAACAGCCACAGAGCCCACAGCAGCCACAGCAACCACAAAACCCACAGCAGCCGCAGAACCCGCAACAGCCACAGAGCCCACAGCAGCCGCAGCAACCACAAAACCCACAGCAGCCGCAGAACCCGCAACAGCCACAGAGCCCACAGCAGCCGCAGCAACCACAAAACCCACAGCAGCCACAAAACCCACAGCAGCCACAAAACCCACAACAGCCGCAGAACCCACAACAGCCGCAGAACCCACAACAGCCACAGCAGCCGCAGAACCCACAACAGCCACAGCAGCCGCAGAATCCACAACAGCCGCAGAACCCGCAACAGCCACAGAGCCCACAGCAGCCGCAGCAACCACAAAACCCACAGCAGCCACAAAACCCACAACAGCCGCAGAACCCACAACAGCCACAGAGCCCACAGCAGCCACAACAGCCACAGCAGCCACAACAGCCACAGCAGCCACAACAGCCACAGAGTCCACAGCAGCCACAAAACCCACAGCAGCCGCAGAATCCACAACAGCCACAGAGCCCACAGCAGCCGCAGCAACCACAAAACCCACAGCAGCCGCAGAATCCACAACAGCCACAGCAGCCACAAAACCCACAGCAGCCGCAGAATCCACAACAGCCACAGAGCCCACAGCAGCCGCAGCAACCACAAAACCCACAGCAGCCACAAAACCCACAAAAGCCGCAGAACCCGCAACAGCCACAGAGCCCACAGCAGCCGCAACAACCACAAAACCCACAGCTGCCACAAAACCCACAACAGCCGCAGAATCCACAACAGCCACAGCAGCCACAGCAGCCGCAGAACCCACAACAGCGACAGCAGCCACAACAGCTGCAGAACCCACAACAGCCACAGAGCCCACAACAGCCACAACAGCCGCAGAACCCGCAACAGCCACAGAGCCCACAACAGCCACAACAGCCACAGCAGCCACAGCAGCCACAAAACCCACAGCAGCCACAGAGCCCACAGCAGCCACAACAGCCACAGCAGCCACAACAGCCGCAGAACCCGCAACAGCCACAGAGCCCACAACAGCCACAGCAGCCACAACAGCCACAAAACCCACAGCAGCCGCAGAATCCACAACAGCCCCAGAGCCCACAGCAGCCACAACAGCCACAGCAGCCACAACAGCCGCAGAACCCGCAACAGCCACAGAGCCCACAACAGCCACAACAGCCACAGCAGCCACAACAGCCGCAGAACCCGCAACAGCCACAGCAGCCACAAAACCCGCAGCAGCCGCAGAATCCACAACAGCCACAGAGCCCACAGCAACCACAAAACCCACAGCAGCCGCAGAACCCGCAACAGCCACAGAGCCCACAGCAGCCGCAGCAACCACAAAACCCACAGCAGCCGCAGAACCCGCAGAACCCGCAACAGCCACAGAGCCCACAGCAGCCGCAGCAACCACAAAACCCACAACAGCCACAACAGCCACAGCAGCCACAACAGCCGCAGAACCCACAACAGCCGCAGAACCCACAACAGCCACAGCAGCCACAAAACCCGCAGCAGCCGCAGAATCCACAACAGCCACAGAGCCCACAGCAGCCACAGCAAGCACAAAACCCACAGCAGCTGCAGAACCCGCAAAAGCCACAGAGCCCACAGCAGCCGCAGCAACCACAAAACCCACAGCAGCCGCAGAACCCGCAACAGCCACAGAGCCCACAGCAGCCGCAGCAACCACAAAACCCACAGCAGCCACAAAACCCACAGCAGCCACAAAACCCACAACAGCCGCAGAACCCACAACAGCCACAGCAGCCACAGCAGCCGCAGAACCCACAACAGCCACAGAGCCCACAACAGCCACAGCAGCCACAACAGCCGCAGAATCCACAACAGCCACAGAACCCCCAACAGCCACAGCAGCCACAGCAGCCCCAAAACCCACAACAGTTACAGCAGCCGCAGAATCCACAACAGCCGCAGAACCCGCAACAGCCACAGAGCCCACAGCAGCCGCAGCAACCACAAAACCCACAGCAGCCACAAAATTCACAACAGCCGCAGAACCCACAACAGCCACAGAGCCCACAGCAGCCACAACAGCCACAGCAGCCACAACAACCACAAAACCCACAGCAGCCACAAAACCCACAACAGCCGCAGAACCCGCAACAGCCACAGAGCCCACAGCAGCCGCAGCAACCACAAAACCCACAGCAGCCACAAAACCCACAACAGCCGCAGAATCCACAACAGCCACAACAGCCACAACAGCCACAGCAGCCACAAAACCCACAGCAGCCGCAGAATTCACAACAGCCACAGAGTCCACAGCAGCCACAGCAGCCACAAAACCCACAGCAGCCGCAGAATCCACAACAGCCACAGAGCCCACAGCAGCCGCAGCAACCACAAAACCCACAGCAGCCACAAAACCCACAACAGCCGCAGAACCCACAACAGCCACAGAGCCCACAACAGCCACAGAGCCCACAGCAGCCACAACAGCCACAGCAGCCACAACAGCCGCAGAACCCGCAACAGCCACAGAGCCCACAGCAGCCACAGCAGCCACAAAACCCACAGCAGCCGCAGAACCCACAACAGCCACAGAACCCACAACAGCCACAACAGCCACAGCAGCCGCAACAGCCACAGCAGCCCCAAAACCCACAGCAACCACAAAACCCACAGCAGCCGCAGAACCCGCAACAGCCACAGAGCCCACAGCAGCCACAACAGCCACAGCAGCCACAACAACCACAACAGCCGCAGAACCCACAACAGGCAGAAAACCCACAGCAGCCACAAAACCCACAGCAGCCGCAGAACCCACAACAGCCACAGAGCCCACAACAGCCACAACAGCCACAGCAGCCACAACAGCCACAGCAGCCACAACAACCACAACAGCCGCAGAACCCACAACAGCCACAAAACCCACAGCAGCCACAAAACCCACAGCAGCCGCAGAACCCACAACAGCCACAGAGCCCACAGCAGTCACAACAACCACAGCAGCCACAACAGCCACAGCAGCCACAACAACCACAACAGCCGCAGAACCCACAGCAGCCACAAAACCCACAGCAGCCGCAGAACCCACAACAGCCACAGAGCCCACAACAGCCACAACAGCCACAGCAGCCACAACAGCCACAGCAGCCACAACAACCACAACAGCCGCAGAACCCACAACAGCCACAAAACCCACAGCAGCCACAAAACCCACAGCAGCCGCAGAACCCACAGCAGCCTCAACAGCCAGGTAGACCCGGCAAGCCAGGTCGTGCAAAAGGCAAGGTATGCGTGTGTTACGATGACGTCTCTGACATCCCATGGAACGTCCGCCGCATCATTGGAGTTTAAAATAAAGAAGATATATTTTGATGAATAATTATTCTCTAATTACCGATGCTTCACAATGACTTATCATCTATGTACATGAAAACGAACGATTTTATATTGTGTTACTGATATAATTTATATATGTTTATTATTTTTATTGTGCAATGTAAAAATGTAAAAAAAAAATATATTCCATATCGCTGAATCTTCCGTTATTTCGTATTAGCAATGTATATTTTTTTAATTGTATAATTATGATATGTTTAACCTATTTGACTAATATTTTTCTTTTCTTAGGTTGTTTTTATGCCTTGAGTGTGATATATACATCTTTTTATATATTAATATTTAGGTGTATAGAATCTTAAAACCCAAAAAATAAAAGATAAAAATTGTTTCAATTAAAATGGTTTCATTTTGTGTACAAAACATTTATCATGTATGTTAGCGCTCGACTTATTCTTGAGCGCATTTCGTAGATAATTCTCGTAGCCTCCACGGACGCCACGCCACGCACACCAGGATACGCGCGTGGCGTTGCGTGGCAGTGTGTGGCGCGATGGGGCACGCCAGGATAATTGAAGGGGTTCATTGTATAAAAATAAAATCGGCCAAGACCATGTCGGGCATGGCTCGGCTCTAGCACGACCGATTAGGCGGGGAGATCTGTTTACGACTTTGCTCTGGCATAAAGCTTGTCTCAATTGGTTACGGCGCTTATCGCTTACGAATCCCTGATGTGGAGAGCAACGTACCCTCCCTGTTGGACCTTCTGCTGACTTCCCATCCGGTTGGCTACCATGTATCCGTTGGAGCCTGGTTGGAGCCCCTCTCGGCTCCTCAGATCATTGCCTGATCCGGAGTACGGTGCGAGTTGCTTGTAGCCGCCGTGTGTGGCACTATAAGTCAGAAGATTGGGACGGGATGCGGTCGTTTTTTGCGTCCTACCCTTGGGGGCAGATTTGCTTCACGCCGGATGATCCTAATGTGGCTGCTGATTCTGTTGCTGATGTGGTGCTGCAGGGAATGGAGCTTGTGCCGATAGGCACATAATGTTTATTGGATTAGATTATCTGTAGTACGTGTTTAAGATAAGTTAGAGATTAACAGCTTGCGAGATGTATGGATCATTAAGTATGTCTATGCTATGTAGCTACTAGTATATAAGGAAATGAAGCTGATGAATAAAGGGTCAGTTGTCTGTGCCAGAGTTATGTCTCTCACTGAGTATGGACTTCTATAAAACCCGCTGGGGTGTAATCAACTCTCCCTCTGCCTGCTCCCCCATCAATATCCAATATTGCCAGGCATGTGGCCACTATCCTCAACCGCCAACCACGGCCTGGCAAAGAGGTGATCCCTACCGAGCATGGGACACCGCTGGCAAAGTGGTGACCCCTACTGAACAGCCGACGGAAGAACACGCAACCGAGGAACCCCGAGTGAAGCTAGAAGAACACGCAAGCGCACGTGATTAGCGACAAGTGAAGTAAGTGAATGCGATTTTCAATATCTATTGAACGGATTTTCTCTGAAGTATGTTATAATACCATAAAATCTGTTAGATATTTAAGAAAACTGCCGAGTCAAATCTCAAAATGCATTAAGCCGCAGTAAATTAGTTTTACTGTAAACAATGTAGTGCCGGCCTTGGTACCTGTTGTATATGTATATACATAGTTATAGCGGTATACAATGCCGCGACCCCTAACTTAAGCTAATGCTTGATACGAATAAAGGAGTGTGTAAACGACCGCCGTTGGTTTCACTTATTCCCTGACACATTCCTAACAGTGGCGACGAATCTACCCGCGTTCGGAAATTATCAATCCTACAATGGCTCACTTCGGTTTATTGACGAGTTTCGATTATAATACGGGAACGTGGCAGGTTTAGAAAGATCGGTTCGGCAATGGTTTATTGCCAATGGCATAACCTAAGATAAGGACACCACGGGAACGAAGCGGCCAGCGGTTTTATTGAGCGCACTCGGCGAGGCTACCTACAAGTCGGCGGCAGACTTGGCCCTACCTGAGTTATTAACTACAGTGCCGTATGACGACATCCTCGCAGCTTTGGATGCACACTTTTCTTCGAAACACTGTGTATTTGGTGAAAGATTTCACTTCTATTCTGCTGTACAAATGGAGGGTAAGAGTTACACTGAATGGGCGGCAAGATTGCGTGGGCTAACGGTACATTGTGCGTTTTCAAATGTCGAGAAGGCATTACGGGACCATTTTATAATGGGAATGCTTCTTGGGGCAGAACGCGAAAAGCTGTTTGCGATATGTACGGGCGTACATAAGGTTATATTTAAATTATCACAAACGATGTAAAATATATAACAGTTTTAATGAAGGTTCTACAACTTGTTGTATGTAAAATATGTATGGGACGCGTGTGTGCGGTCCGCTGACCCAAGGCGAATAGAATGAGCCGCGCTCGCGGTGGACGGTGGGGAGCTCCCCTCGCTGGCCCGTGTGATGCATGCGGTGGGGCGCGAACATGCTGGGGGCCCTTGAAAGCCCTGCTTTCAAGAATCATGAAGAGGACATATGCGGTTCAGTGCTCGTCTGATGACGCTTCTCACGGTGCCTATATCAGCGACCCGCGGTACTCCGTCTGAACCAGGATGTAGTTTCTGTAATCTTCCAAGGCGCCATGATATTGGAGGTTGATTTTCTTCTTTTATGAGGACGAGATCTCCCTGTTGAAGGTCCCTGGAACGCGTTTTCTATTTAGAACGTTGCTGCAGCTCCATGAAGTACTCGAATTGCCAGCGCTTCCAAAAATGCTGCCTCATTTGTTCGAGTAGAAGGAAGCGGTCCAGCTTGTTGGTGTTTACGTCGGTCAGGTCCGGCGCGAGGAACGACGTCAGGGGCCTGCCAAGGAGATTATGGCCTGGTGTGAGCGCTCCGTAATCTTTAGGAGAGGAGGAGAGGGGACAGAGAGGGCGGCTATTGAGGATAGCCTCAATTTGAGCAAACAAAGACGATAACTCCTCAAATGTGAGATGCGGCGTGTTCCCCAATATGCGCTTAATGTGAAATTTTGCCGATTTAATGCCCGCCTCTACGTAGCCGTTAAAATTAGGAGCGTAAGCCGGTGAAAATTTAAATAAAATGTCATTATCAGAGGCAAAATCTAATATTGGTCCTGAATGATGCTTAAAAAAGGAATTAATCTCTTTTGCACCTGCGACAAAGTTTTTGCCATTGTCGCAAAAAATCTCTTTCGGCTTTCCCCTACGTGAAATGAAGCAACGCAGGGACAATATGAAGGCGTCTTTGGAAAGTTCACTCACTGCCTCTCGGTGAACACACTTATATCTAAGACAAATAAAAAGACAAAGGTAACATTTTGTTATCCTGCAACCACGCCCGCGCCGGTCAGTAATCATAAATGCTCCTGCAAAATCCACAGCTACAGTAGAAAATGGGAAGTCGGGTGTGACGCGTTGTGATGGCAGATTGCCCATGATTTTAGACATTGTCTTGCCATAATAGCGAATGCAGAGATTACATTGTCGGGCCGTGCGTCGTGCCAAGTCCCTACCCCCGATGGGCCAGAACTGCTCGCGCACGGATGCCAGCATGAGCTGAGGTCCCGCATGCAAGAGGCGTATGTGTTCGTGAGTGAAGATGAGTTTTGTAAGTATGTGTTTGGAAGAAAGTATAAGAATAAGAATAAGAAAGATTTATTGCATAACTGTGTACATAATAAGGGTGGTTACAATTTTAAGACTAATAGTTTCAACAGATACCTTATCGGGCGTGCAATATACTCATACTTAGCTTAAAAACTAGAGCGATATAATCCGTATAATTACACTACTTTCTAAATTAATAATTCTCACATTCGAAGAACTCGTTTAGGCTATAAAATGCCTTATCGATAAGCCAATTTTTTAACTTATTTTTAAATATATTACCTGCTAAACATTTAATGCCAGTCGGGAGGTGATTGTATACTTTAATTGCCATCACAAATGTACTTTTAGCGTATATGGAGGTACTAGCTTTTGGTAATCGAATGTTGTGTTTGTACTGCGCTCTTACATTAATCTTCGTAGACACCCATGTCGTAAAATAGTTTGGTTGATTTTTGACAAACAAACATACTTCGAGAATATAAATTCCCGCCAGCGTCAAAAACCGCTTTTCACGGAAAACTTTGCGAAGGGAAGCCCTGTAATTCATACGATACATAGTCCTCAAACACTTTTTCTGAAGTATAAATGTTATATTTACGTCCACTGAATTACCCCAAAAGATAATACCGTATGTTATTAATGAATAGACGTTACCATAATAGGAATTAATGACTATGCTTTCAGAACAAGTTTCTGATAATATAGATAAGGCGTAGCAGTTTCTAGATATTTTCTTATTTATCTGTTCTACGTGAGTTTTCCAATTAAAATGCGAGTCTACATATACGCCTAAAAATGTTATACTGCTTACTTCCTCTATAGTGTTACCTGCTTCCGAAATGCTTAAAGGACTTGGAGAGGTATTATAATTTCTAAATTGTATAAGCTTAGTTTTTTCCAGGTTCAGTTTGAGATTTAGCGTTGAGAGCCAGTTTATAATTCTGCATAAAACTACTTCAATATCCTTTTGTAAAAATTCTAATGGCCGATCACATGAAAAAAATACTGTGGCATCGTCGGCAAATAGCACACATTTCTTATTTGCTATACAAGGAAAAATCGTTCAAGTAAATTAAGAATAAAAGTGGACCAAGCACGCTTCCTTGAGGTACACCAAAAACTACCTCCCTATAATCAGATAATACTTGTTCCACAGTTTTATTGATTTTATTATAAATATCCATTTGAACAGCTTGGTTTCTTCCACACTTCTTCTAAACAGATTTAGCGCATTTCCCCTAATCCCGACATGCTCTAATTGTTTCAACATTACATCATGTTTAACAGAATCGAATGCTTTAGACATGTCAAGCATTAGAGCAACACTTTTTTTTCCAGTATTAATATTTTCCCAAATATGTTTAAATATCGAAAATATGGCCAAAGTAGTAGCATAGGATGTTTCATAGAAAAGTTATATTTAGATTTATCTAGCCTGCCCCCCACTCTCAGGATTCCCTGAGAGTCAACAAAAGGTGCTAGTGAAGTGATGTGCGATTTTGGGCTAATTTTTTTATCACCTTTCAATATATCTAACTCAGTAGGAAAAGATTGCTGTTGTGATAACTTTACCAAAACAGTTAACGCATTTTCAAGTTCAATAGTAGACAGAGGGCCCTTTGTGTATTGTTTTTTACATTTAATGTTAATGAAGCGTATAATATATATGCGACTACGCGCTTGTGTTTTTTAAGTTGTGAATACTTCTGAAAGTCTATTACAGTATCTTGTCGGTCTATATTTGTCATTAACGACGTGATTGACTTACATTCAGGCAAGTCACGTGTCATATTCTCAGTATTTAACACCGGCCAGTTTTCCTCAGGCTCTAACAGAAATGATGGGCCGTGCCACCACAGCTGCTGTGACTGAGCATGCTGAGGGTCAATTCCCCGAGATGCAAGGTCAGCGGGATTCTGAGCTGTGGGGACATGACGCCATGAGGAGCTGTCTGTAAGCTCTTGAATGGCCGCGACACGATTTGCGACATATGTTTTTAATTTAGAAGGGCAAGTATTAATCCAGGCTAGTGCTACACTGGAGTCTGTTCAGTATATGCAGCGTGCTATAGGCTTGCGAAATGCGATATTCACAGTCGAAGCAAGACGGCTAGCAAGAAGGGCCGATGAGAGTTCCAAGCGAGGTATCATCGTGGCCTTTGTAGGTGCCACCCGGGACTTTGCACACAGAAGGTTAACAGATTGGTTACCTGACAGCGAAGTGTATTTTATGTATACGCATGCACCATACGCGGCCTGGGATGTGTCACAAAAGGAATGAATTTCAATAATTGAAGGTAAGTCGTCATTAAAAATATTCCTGGGCACAGTAAGAAACTTTAGATATTTTATATTGTCAATAAAGAGTGAGCAGGTGCGTTGGATTTGGTGAGGCACTTGCTCATCCCAACCCAGTTTTAGAGACCAAAGCTTTTGTAAAAGTATTTTCGGTTTGACTGTACACAAGGTCAAAAGGCCTAAGGGGTCAAAAATTTTAAAAGTTGAAGATAAAATTGAACGCTTGGTCACGATGTCAGTGGTGTTGTTATTGTCGTCAATATTAAAATGAAGAGTGTCTTGAGTGGGATTCCAAAGCAGTCCTAATGTATGAAGGGATTGGTTTAGCGCTAAGCTGTCATTTTTTACATTGCCTGCTTCTGAATCAATTAAGAGGGGGTACCATGCCAAATTGCAGTTCGCAGATTGAATATTTACCTATCATAATCAAGTATAAATGCCAAAAAAACCAATTACACGAAAACTAGATCATATTTGCTATTTTTGAGTTTGAACAAAACCATTAAAGATTAAAGTTGGCTCCATAGAAAAAAATCGTCAAAACATGCCTAATTTTCACCTAATTTCATAAAGTTGGCTCCATAGAAAAAAATCGTCAAAACATGCCTAATTTTCACCTAATTTCAATTGTGTGACGTTACCTTGCAAACCATTGAAGTAAAAAAATTACATAAAATACCTTTCGACATAATAAATTTTTGTTATTGGCGATTTATCAAAATGTTGTAATTTTTCTGAGTTATTGAGGTAAAACATATTTAATAATAATAATAATAATAATAATGTGAGACAGTTTTATTAGGTAGACGTCAGTTGTCTCATTCAATAGCCCAGCCATTAGTCCATCATATTCACCCAATAGTCCGGTTCATTTAGATTCCATCAACCAGCAATAGTTCCTGTATACCCTGGCGGGTGCTGTCTCTGTGTGCGTCCCATGACACGGGCAGGGACAGCATCCGCTCGGTGTATACGCTTGCATTTCATTAAATTGTCAAAAGGGCCTCTACGTGTTGGATATGTGGTACTCGGTTTGTACTTCGGTACCTCGGTACTTCGGCTCCGCGCACGCCTTCCAAAGGTCCGGGACACCATTGTCCCGTGAGCGGAAAAGACATACAATAATAATAAACCGTTTATTCGTGACCACAATAATATCATAACATTATAGTACAACTGAAATGTGTTGTCACGAAACGGTCCCATCTCAGCAAAATGCGGGCATTGCTGCCAGCGCTGGTCTTCCGATGGGACCGTCGAGTGAAATCACGGTGGGCAACATGTTGGTCTTGCACCAAAAAAAATAAGAAAAATATATAATAATAATAACATAAAAATAGTCAATTAAAGTTTAGACAGGCAGAACGAGTGACAAAAAAGAACAAAACAAAGGTTAACAATTTAAATAGAATATAAAATACGTCAAAGGTGCGGCCATTTACATTATTTGGTGCATAAGCCCTTTTTATTTCGCGCGATACCGTCTCTTCCGTCGCACGTTCCGCGCGGCGCAGTATATCTGCTGTTGCTGTTCACGGGCGGAGCCAGTCTGTAACGAAAGCTTCGATCCCTGAGAAAATCTCGTATTGTGAGTACGAGTCTGTCCGGCATGCCGAGCAGATATAACTTGTATATCAACCCGTTATGCCAGACTTTGTCGAAGGCTTTCGCCACGTCAAGAAATATCGCACCGGTCTTAAGCCCCTGGAAACGAGAGAAACCGTCCAGCACGTACTCCGTGACGCGATGCACTTGTTGGACACACGAGTGCCCGGATCTAAAGCCGAACTGCTCGTCGATAATGACGTTATTCTCAGCCGTAAATCTGAGAATTGTAGTGAGTAGGTTAGCTTAGGTTAGGTTTTTTTTTTTTGTGTACGGGGAGGAAATCCTCATTGGATACCACCAGGCCGGCCCTGGTGACATGCTCGACTCGACTGAGGATGGCATTCCGCCCTAGGATGGGATGCCATCGCCAGTCGCCTACGGACTAAAACCTCCCCCTTTGGGTAAAGGGTGTTTAGTTATTGTACACGCAGCGCTAACGGTATACGCTTTTGTGGAAATACAGAACCCAACCTAGCATACTAAATAAAAATAATTTTAAAACATACAGTGCTAAATTTAAAAAAATTATTAACCTTACGCAACGCTCTCAAAATACTCATTTTATAAAAAATGCTACTAACAAGTCCAAAGCGACGTGGCAAGTCATTAAAAATACTACTGAAAATATGCCTAAAGAACCTATTTTAAAAATTACTAGGGATGGAATAACTATAACTAATCCATCAGACATGGCGAATGCATTCAATAATTTTTTCATTGATGAAATTAAAGGTAATATGGCAATGGCTGGAGCGCACAATGTTACGACGAACGTCCCGGGATCGTTATATATGAGGCCGACTGTTCCTTGTGACATCGTGGCGATCATAAAAAATCTTAAAAACAAGCACAGTGTCGGGCATGATGATATTTGTACTAAGGCTATTAAACAGGTATCCCATATCATAGCAACCCCAATTAGTCATGTAATGAACCTGTCAATTTCAAGTGGTATCTATCCTGATCAACTAAAACCTGTGATTGTTAAACCTCTGCTTAAGAAAGGAGACAAATACAATATATGTAATTACAGACCAATTGCATTATCCTCAGTGTTTTCAAAAATATTTGAGAAAGTTATATATGAAGCTTTATATAACTATCTAGAAAAGTATAATCTGTTAGCTACTGAACAAAAGGGTTTCCGCAAAAAGAAAACTATTAATATGGCCATATACGATTTGGTCTACCCTGTAATCTCGAAAATAGACAAACGACAACATATATGCGCCATTTTTATGGACTTAAGTAAAGCTTTCGATTATGTGAACCATTCGATACTTCTGAAAAAACTAAACGCGTACGGTATCCGCGGAAATGTTCTGCAACTTCTACAATCATATTTAAGTAACAGAGAACAGACTACGGAACTAACTCAAATATGCTTGAATACAAAAGAGGAACGGTCATACAAATCGGATGTGCGTATGTTGAGGTATGGTGTGCCTCAAGGTAGCGTATTGGGGCCACTGTTATTTTTATTATACATCAACGATCTCCCTAGACATGTCAAGCACCCTATAGTTTTATTTGCAGATGACAGTACAGTTATAATTGAATGTAAGGATATTAATAATAATGAAATGGAAATTAATGATACTATAAATGATATAATAAAATGGCTTAATGATAACAATCTGATAATAAATATTTATAAAACTAAAATAATGCACTTTCGACAAAACACACCCATGCTGCCTGTAAATTGTAATTATCAAGGACTCGCTATTGATCCAGTTGAAAAAACAAAATTTTTGGGACTAACTATTGATAGCAAGTTGTCTTGGAAACCACACACGGAAGAAATTTGTACAAAGCTAAGTAAATATGCATACGCGCTTTACAGATTATCGAAGCTGGTAAGCATTGAAGCAGTAATTGCCGCATACCATGGTTATGTTGGGTCAACCCTCCGCTATGGTCTTATATATTGGGGGAATTCGACCAACAGGGAGATCGTTTTCAAAGCACAAAAACGGTGCATAAGATCAATGTGCGGTCTGCATCAATTGGATAGCTGTATTCCATATTTTAAAAAATTTAATCTGTTGACTCTACCTTGTCTCTTCATATTAGAAACTGCTGTATTTGTAAAAACAAACTTGAATTTATTTAAACAAGTGTCACAAATGTTTAACAGAAATACTTACCGTGCCGACAACCTTTGTACAGTATTTTCTCGTACTGCACTAATGCGGATAAGTGTATTCTGTCTGGCTAGCAAGATTTTTAACAAAATTCCAATAGCTCTAAGGAAGAAGCCATTGCCCTTGTTTAAAAATGATTTGAATAAATTATTAATTTCAAAATGTTATTATTCGTTGCCAGAGTTTCTTGGTGACACTTTATATTAGGTTGTAAGTAATTGTATTATATATATATGCATGACTTATTGACATAAAAATATGAATAGATTTTAAAAATAATTATGAGTTTGTAATACGCGCAATTTAATTTCGAATTTAACATGACTACTATATTTGACGGCTAAATTTAATGTATAAAAAAGAAACCCTTTGTACGCCGTAAGGTAGAACATAGCTGAACATTATCAATGTATTTTCAACATCCTGTATACCTATGATTCACAAATAAAATATTTTGATTTGATTTTGATTTGATTTTGTGTTCAACATATGGATGAGCAAGGAGTTAAGATTTGTTTGCAAGGAGGGATTAATATGATTGAATTGGGAGCGGTGATTGAGGTGGTGAGACTTTATTGCTGGGGCGATTTTATTTTACCGGCTTGGTACAGGGAAAGTTTAGTTAGGGATATGATCAGTGACCATAGTCCACTCGCCGAGGCACCGGAACCTTTTTTTTTTTTTTTGACCCAGAGAAATGCGTTACGCATACCAATACGTAATATGAGGCCTGCGGGGACAAGCCAGATATTACGCATTAGTTATGTGGGACTCTCCGGTCCAAACGAGGACCAGCCTACCCACTAAAACTCTGGGATGCTGCCTCCACCGTGCCCGAGTGGTGATGCCATGGGATCGCGAACATTTCACCACGACATCACCGGCACCATCGCCCTAAGGCGAACCCTCACCAAAAAGGCACACTGTAGCATGACCAGTGTGCCTTCCCGCACCGACCTCCCTACACCCCGGGAAGGTTAGGGACCAGCACCGACACACGGTGATCTGGTCCCACCCGCGCCCCGGCGCCCAGCGGGAGGACAAACGCCCCTACCCCGCAGCCCTCCGCAGCCGAAGCCGCCGGCCCCCCAGTGGGCCGTGTAATTTTTTATAGAGGTTTTCTTCCTCGCGACTGCAAGCCTACCGCAAGCGGGGTCTTCACAGTACCCGGTCCGGACATCATCGGCCCTCTGCCTAGTCGGGATTACGGGGCCGTTATATTTGACGAGGCAAACGGTCGGTGCCTCGAACCGCACTACGCCGCCGAAGCGGCCCACCTTCGTCGGACCTGGGGATTTCTCCGTGGAGAAGTCCTTGGTCCGATACCCTCCTCCCCCCCTGACAGGTTATTGGTAGCCCGACAAGTGATCACTTAGGGTCCACTAAATGATCATTTGCCGTGCCTCCAGGACGCACCGGCCAAGACTCTACCCTTACCTGCGGATCAACCTGATCAACAGGTATTGGTAGAGCCCGGACACTCGAGGAGGTTACCTGTCTCGCGCCCCAAGAGGCACCGGAACCTAACCTAACCTAACCTGTTAGGTTAGGTTAGGTTAGGTTTTTTTTTTCCAATTTATAGAGTGTGGACATGTGGTGAAAATGCATCATGCACGCCTGGGAAGGGAGGCCCAGGCAGTGCCGGACTCCTACCGGCTAAAAACACCACATGTCCCGACTCTTTACAAATGATCTATCTCCGATTTGATTTAATTCGGAGTTTGTTAGGTTTTATATCTGTTACTTGGTACAAGTTATATAATACTAGGTTTTGTTTTAATGTAATGATTATGCTATGCTAGTAGAATGACTTATATGTAAGTTGTTTTTTTTTTTTTAATATCTATATTTTTTAATATCTTTATTTAATATCTAAGTGCAGTAGGTTGGTTAAATATAGGGTTTGAATTAAGAAGATAGAGGAAAGAGAGAATGGAGAAAACGAGTGGCGCGATTGCGCAAGTGGAGTGGGTGTGCAAGCGGCGCAGTGGCGCAAGTGGCGCGGCGGCGTAGGTGGCGGGGCGGCGCGATGGCGCAGGTGACGCGGGTGGCGCGGTGGCGCAGGTGACGCGGGTGGCGCGGTGGCGCAGGTGGCGCGGTGGCGCAGGTGGAGCGGTAGCGCAGGTGGCGCGGTGGCGCAGGTGGAGCAGTAGCGCAGGTGGCGCGGTGGCGCAGGTGGAGCAGTAGCGCAGGTGGCGCGGTGGCGCAGGTGGAGCAGTAGCGCAGGTGGCGCGGTGGCACAAATGGCGCGGCGGCGCAGGTGGCGCGACGGCGCGGTGGCGCAGGTGACGTGGTGGCGCAGGGGCAAAAGGGGAGCAGAAATGTGCGCGGTGTAAGGGGTGGAGTAAGTAATACCGATGGTAGTTTAGTCGGTGGCACTGATGTTAATAGTATCGGAGTGAGTGGCTGGCGTCAGGTTGGCGTCAGTGGCGCGGGCCAGATAGGAGCCGCGAGTAGCGTGAGTGGTGCTGTATACATTGTTGCGCGGGTATAGTACATGGCGCAGCCGGCGCAGAGAAGTGGAATGGCGCTCTGGCGCATATAAGTGTAAATGTAGGTGGCGCAGGTAGATTCAATGGTGAAGGGGCGCGGGCTGGCGCGGGTGGCGCGAGCGGCGTAGACAGCACAGGTGGCGCAGGCAATTCCAATGGCGTGGCAATTTTGCGTGGGCGGAAGGGCTTAAGTGCCATGTATTTTTTATGCTTTTATGACCTTTTTAATATTGGTATTTTATGAAGGAGGATAACGATAAGGGCTATTTGTAGGTAGGTATGAGATCTTTAATAGTATGTGGTCCGACAATAGGTAGCAGTTTTTTCTGATTTTATATTTTTTAAAGTTATTAATTTATTTGTTTGTTTTATTTGTGTGTTGAGTCGTGACTTAAGCGGAGAGTGATTTTAAATGATAGCTTTAGTCATTTCTGAGTTTTGTTTGAAAAATGGTTTTTGCGTGGGCGGAAGGGCTTAAGTGCCATGTATTTTCTATGCTTTTATGACCTTTTTAATATTAGTGTTTTATGAAAGAGGGTATCGATAAGGGCATTTTGTAGGTAGGTATGAGATCTTTAATTGTGTATGGTCCGACGATAGGTAGCAGTTTTCATTATTATATAAATGCTTGTTAAAGTTTTTAAGGTTATCAATAATGTGTTTATTTGTTCATTGACACGTGATTTAAGCGGAGAAGATTTTAAAAATATATCTTTAATCGAAAAGTGTTATTTGCCAGGCGGAAAGGCTTATGCGCCATATGTATTCTATGGGGATATGACCTTTTTATTATACATAGTGAATGAAAGTGCGTTTAAGTTAGTGCTTATTGTAAGTAGGTGCAGTGTTTTCATAGTAAATGACCCGACACATGATTAGTAACTGTCATTGTTATATAAAGAGGTTGTAAAATAGTTTTTGGTTTGGTGGCAGTTATTGATTTATATGAGTTTTGAAATAGGAATGTAGATTTGGCGTTGTCAAATTTGTTGGCAGTCATAGTAAGATTTGTGTTGAGAGCAACAAGGGAAAAGTCGATAATTAATATGGTGTGTGCGGATTGTGAAATGGAGGTGAAGGGGCTAATGTCGGTCGCTTCAGCTGTAATGGTGGCACAGCAGAAGCTGATCTCGATCCTAATGGAAAGGTGCATTGCGAGAGGAGCCCCATGTTCGCAGGCTGATGAGGTGTCGGTGGAGGAGACGAGCAAAGAGGGCGAGGTGGAGATAGAGGAGGGGCAGGAAGGAAGCGCGCCGGCCGAACCAGTAGGTGGAGGACAGGAAGCAGAAAAGACAGGGGCACAGGTAGGGGAGTGTGCTGAGGGGCAGGAAGAGGAGGGGATCAGGGGGCGACAGATGGTGGTGGTGGGAGAGCAAAAAAGCGAAGGAGAGATAAGTCGCCAGACCTGTGGTGAAGACGTAGTTGAAGATGAGGATCCCTTTGCTGGGGGCGATACAAGCTCGTCGTGGTCGCCCGCTGAAGAGGAGAGGCAGGCCTGGAACAGGCGAATGAGGAAGCTGATGGGCAGGGCGACAGAACTGAGGGAGAGGAACACTGAGCGGGCCAAGACCTATCAGCAATGTGTGTTTTGTGGGTACTACACAACCAGTAGGCACATTTTCCGTCATTTGAAGGGGGTGCCAAAGGTTTAGAAAAGCGGGAGGAGGATATGGTTTTTTCAACTTATGGCTATTTTAGCACGAGAGTGCCAAAAGCGAAGTGTCCTCCCGAGCGCGTGCCACCTCAGGGGATACTGGACCAGGTGCGGAAGGTAAAGGGGGAGTGGTTAATTAAGTAGATGGGACATGTGTAAAGATATGTACATTTTTAGGATTGTGGTCTGAGTTTATATTTTATTAAAGTTATTATTTTATTTGTTTGTTTTATTTGTGTATTTAGTCGTGATTTAAGCAGAGAGTGGTTTTAAATGATAGTTTTAGTCAATTCTGTGTTTTGTTTGAAAAATGGTTTTTGCGAGGGCGGAAGGGCTTAAGTGCCATGTATTATCTATGCTTTAATGACCTTTTTAATATTAGTATTTTATGAAGGAGGATAATGATAAGGGCTTTTTGTAGGTAGGTATGAGATCTTTAATTGTATATAGTCCGACATAGGTGGCAGTTTTTCTGAATTTATATTTTGTTAAAGTTATTAATTTATTTGTTTGTTTTATTTATGTGTTGAGTCGTGATTTAAGCGGAGAGTGATTTTAAGTGATAGCTTTAGTCATTTCTGAGTATTGTTTGAAAAATGGTTTTTGCGTGGGCGGAAGGGCTTAAGTGCCATATATTTTCTATGCTTTTATGACCTTTTTAATATTAGTATTTTATGAAAGCGGGTAACGATAAGGGCTTTTTGTAGGTAGGTATGGGATCTTTAATTGTGTATGGTCCGACGATAGGTAGCAGTTTTCATTATTATATAACGGTTTGTGAAGTATACGAGGGGTGATCCATAAATTCCGACTATCGGTATGAAGCACCCCGTTAATGATATATTTTATATTTTATTAAAGTTATTAATTTATTTGTTTGTTTTATTTGTGTATTGAGTCGTGATTTGAGCGGAGAATGATTTTAAATGATAGCTTTACTCATTTCTGATTTTTGTTTGAAAAATGGTTTTTGCGTGGGCGGAAGAGCTTAAGTGCCATGTATTTTCTATGCTTTTATGACCTTTTTAATATTAGTATTTTATGAAAGAGGGTAACGATAAGGGCTTTTTGTAGGTAGGTATGAGATCTTTAATTGTGTATGGTCCGACGATAGGTAGCAGTTTTCATTATTATAAAACAGTTTGTGAAGTATACGAGGGGTGATCCATAAGCTCCGACAATCAGTATGAGACACCCCGTTAATGATATTCTTTTGCTGTGAGCAGTACCATGACAAAATAGAGTAAAAATATATGAACAAGATAAAATAAGAAGATTGCGGATATAAAAGTTGGTTTAGTAATTATTTGGAGCGGTGTTGAAAATGTCCTGATGTACTAATGGAGAATATTTTAGTTGAAAATAAAACCTTGGTTTATCATTATGATTAAAAAAGAAGAAAACTGCGAAGTTAGACCTCAAAAAGTATAATTATATTTATTAGGGTAAAATAAAACGATTGAGTGACGTTAATAAATATTTGAAGATAAAGAAAGTGTGCATATTGTGTTAAAAATATAACGTTTTACATATCTCCCATATTTAGTACTGACTATCAAAACTCACGGATCGACCCTCGTATTTGTTATGTTTGTTAAAGTTTTTAAGGTTATCAAAAATGTGTTTATTTGTGCATTGACACGTGATTTAAGCGGAGAATGATTTTAAAAAGATATTTTTAATTATTTCTGAGTTTTGTTTGAAAAATAGTTTTGCGTGGGCGGAAAGACTTAAGAGCCATGTATTTCCTATGCTTTTATGACCTTTTAATATTAATATTTTATGAAAAACGATTACGATAAGGGCTTTTGTAGGTAGGGATGAGATCTTTAATTGTGTGTGGTCCGACTATAGGTAGCAGTTTTCGTTATTTTATAGAAGTATATTTATTATGTTTTGTTAAAGTTTTAAGGTTATCAATAATGTGTTTATTGTGTTTTATGAAAGAGTTAATGGTCTCTTCGTGGTTAATCAGGAGGGTGAGGTCGTAGGGGTTGGTGTTATAGTTATTGCATATGAATTCATGGTTATTTCTAGCATAACCGAAGCGAGGACAAAATTTTAGGAGGTGGTCAATGTTTTGTATAGTAGAGTTATCACAGGGGCAGGTGTCGTTATTGATTATGTTGAAGCGTTTTAGGTATGAGCGGGTGTAGTTATGTCCGGTGATTGTTTGGGTGAGCTGAAAAGTGAAAGGTGTGAGTTTGTTGAGTAGGAAGATGTCCTTTATTGATGGTAGCCATTTTTTATGTGTTGACCAGTTCTGCTTTCTTGATAGTTTTTGTTTATTAAATAGTCATTTTTCTTTTTTATGTTGATTTTATGGTATGAAAGGGGAAATAGGTAAAAGTCAGGTTGTTTGTGAAGGGAAGCTGCACTTTTTGCAAGGAGATCAGCTTGTTCGTTGCCAGTTATTCCTGAGTATGCTTTAATCCAAAAGAAATTATAATCATAATCATTCGGTAGAAGTCTGATGGTAGATTGGATGGAGTTGATGTTCCTGTTAGTACTATTTCTGTTTTTTAGTTCTAATAGAGTAGATTTGGAGTCGCTAAAAAAGGAAACTTTTTTGAGTGCTTTAGTGTAGCATTCGAGACAGGCTCGTTTTATGGCAAAGCTTTCTGCTTGAAAGACGGAGCATGTCTGATGGAGTTTTACGGATTGAGAGTGGCCGTCAGGATAATATATGATGAATGCCGCTCAAACGGAGTTATCGTGTTTGCTGCCGTCAGTGAATACTTGGTGTATTTCCTCTTTGTTATTGTTTAATGCAAGGTTAGTGATGTCAGTACATTCTTCAAAGTTGATGCTGATTCTTTCAGTGGGGTGCGGCAGAGTGGCTACATCGATGCGTTTATCATAGAGTAGGTCAGAGGGTAAGAATTCGCTGATTCGGTTTCGTTTAACCATTTGGATGGAGGCAATTTCTTTGATTTTTAGTGGTAGAGGGGTGAGGCTGGCAAGAGCAATAGATTCAGTGGTTGGTAGGGTTTTGAAACCATGGATAATTTTGATTGCGAATAGTCTTTGTAAACTCAGTAGTTTTTTATTGACACATTTATAATTCGTTGCATTAACCCAAATTTCAGAGCCATAAGTGATGATTGGTTCAATTACATGTGTATAGATAATTTTAACGTTTTCGAAGTGGGTGCCCCAGGTAGGTTTGATGTAGGTGCATATTCTTGTGTATATTTTGTTTGCTTTGTTAATTATATAGTTACTGTGTTTTATGAATTTGAAATTGCTATCAATAATAATTCCTAAAAGTTTGAGTTCATTGCTGAAGTTAATTTTAATGTCGTTCATGCGAATGTTACAAACTTTAGCTTTGGGTGTGGGTGTGATCATAATGGTTTTTTGTGGGCCAAATTTTAGTTTGTTAGCGAGTCCCCATTTAAAAGTATTATGTAGAATTTTGTTTGCATTATTTTCAAGTTCGTTGATATTATTTCCAGAGCATATTATAAGTACGTCATCAGCGTAGGCTTGTATGTAGTTGTGTGGAGGGAGAGGAATTTCAAGTAGTGAGTCCATAATAACGTTCCAGAAAATTGGGCCCAAGACTGAACCTTGTACGCAGCCCCTGGTTTGTTTGATGGTCTTTGTTGAGTCGCAGTAATTAAGTGTGATGGTTCTGTCAGTGAGGTAGCTGTTGATGATTTTGAATAGGTTTTTAGGGCAGTTATATTTGACGAGTCTAGTGAGGAGTGATGGCCACCAGGCATGATCAAATGCGCCTTCTATATCAAGAGAGATGATTGCGATAAGTTTTCCTAATTTCTTGAGCTTTTTGGTGGTGGAAATGGCGCGAGTGAGTGCATCGGTTGTTGACTTCTGTTCTTTAAATCCGAATTGTAAGTCGTTGCTAATTTTATTTTTTGTCAGGAAGTAAGTAAGACGTTTTGCAATGAGTTTTTCTAATATTTTGCCAAATATGTTTAAAAGGCCAATTGGTCTATATGATGAGATACTATTGTAGTTGTCTTTACCGGGTTTAGGGATGGATTTTACAAAGGCGGTTTTCCAAGGTTTAGGGAAATAGTTTAAGGTGAGGCATCTATTGTAAATGTTGGTAATAATGGAAGGGTGAGTTTCGAAGGTTTTATAGCAGATATCTGCTGTCAGGTGGTCTGTGCCAGGTGTTTTTTTAGGGGACATATAAGAAATTATTTCTGAGATTTCCGCCGTAGTAAAGGGTGGTTCATTGGTTGGTGGGTTATAGATTGTAGTTTCAGTAGTGGATTTGTTTCTTATTAAGGTATGATCGGACGTGTCGAGATTAGGGTTGTCGTTGGGGAAGAATTTAGTAATGAGAGCTTCTGCAGTTTCTTGTGAGGACGTGGTAAATTTGTTATTTGTTAGTAGTAGTGTTGCTGGAGGTTGTCTAGGGGTTTTGGATTTGAGAACTTTGTTAGTGATTGTCCAAACAGATTCTTTATTTTGTAATGTGCAAAATTCGCGAAAACTTTTTGTAGAGGTGTCTTTGATTAGGTTGTTGTAATTATTGCGGGCCTCATTTAGTTCGGAAATAATACTTGTTAGGTCTTTATTACCTCGCTCAAGGTCTTGTAGTCGGTGGTGTAGGTGAATTACGTTCTTTTTAGTGATAGTGAGTTCTTCAGTCCACCAGAGTGGTCGTGGAGTGATATTCTTTTTCCTAAAGGTGGATTTACAAACTTTATTGATTTTAGAGCCAAGGTTGGTGATGTAGGTATCTAATTCATTTGGATTTAGTAATTTTATTTTGTTCGTTTCTTCTTCTGGGTTTTGTATTTTATTAGCGAGAGAATTACAAAAGTATTCCCAGTTGGCCTTATCTGTACAGTATTTAAAAGTGGATGTTGAAGTTTTTGCTTTTGGTTTATTCTTATTCCAGTTAATTGTGAATTCAATACCGTTGTGGTCAGAGGAGGGTATTATAGAGTGGTTGACTTTCCAATTTTGTATGTTATTGGCTGTGTTGATGGTGGCAATGGTAAGGTCAATGATGGAAGTTCTAGTTTTACCGTGTGTAATAGTTTCAAAGGTGTGTTCGTTGCCGATGTTACAAACTGATAAGTCATGGATAATATTGAAGTTAAAAATATTGTTGCCTCTATTATTATTTATAGTTGAACCCCATGATGTGTGCCATCCATTGAAATCGCCACAGATAAGGTGTTCATCTAGGGGGTGATTAGTAATGATTTTTTCGAGCAGAACGAGGGTATTAGATGGGTCCTGACGAGGTTCTATATAGATTGAGGTGAGAATTATTTTTTTATTATTATTTAAGGTAATGAGTACAGAAGCGATATTAGGAGTTATATATTGGGTTAGGCCTAGGTATGTGCCAATTTTTTGGTTTATGGCTATGCAGGCTTTACAGGTAGTATCATTATTGTTCGGTATGAATCGGAAAATGTCATAGCCGTCGATTAGTTTAATTTTATTATTGTTAATGTGGGGCTCGGTGATGAATAGGATATCGATAAATTTCGAGGTAGCAAACTGTATGAGTTCCAAATATGCATTTTTATTGTGGCCGATATTGCCTTGAGCGATTTTGAGGATGTTATTTGTGGTATTGGTGTTGAGACTGTCGCGGTGGGTGTTTGGAGTGGTGATATTACAGCTATTGTTAATGTTGTCCATAATCAATTCTGTTTTTAATTATAGTGCGCATGTGGATTATTCTCGGGCAAGTGTCAGATGTAGCACTGTGTTCGGTATTACCTGTTTTATTGGATTTAAGAAGATAGGAGGAACAATTATGGCATTTATGGGTGTTTTCGCTGAGCTTATGGGGGCAATTAGCAAAGCTGTGGCCTGAAGTTGCACAGAGTGAGCAAATTGTAGAATCCGCGGAGCAGTGTTTGTAAGTGTGTCCAAATTCTAAGCATTTGTAGCATTGGAGGAGGGGGATATGTTCACTGACGTGCAGTCGTTGATGGTCCATGTTAATATGGGTGTTTGAGATAATCGTTTTGAATACGTTAGGAGATGTTAGAAAAATAGCGTTGTAGAGGTTTGGGTTTTTATTTTTTCTTGAGAAGTGGTAGGTTAGGTCGGTTTTGTTAGTGATGCAGTTTTTGATTGAGTGATTTTGCTTAGTAATTGTGTTAATAAGTGAGTCGGTGGGTATGTCTTTGGGGATACCTTTGATGATGATCATTGGTCGTAGGGATTTTGAAATTTCAGCGGTGACTTTTGAGTTTTCAGTGTTTGTTTTTAATAGTGCTATGGCGCGTTGCTGTTTTGTGTCGAATTCAATTCTGACTTTATTATTAGAAACTAATTTAGTATTTGCTGGGGCGAAGTCAGTGTCTTTAAATGTTGTTGATTTTTTCCAAATATTTAGTGTTTCTAATGAGTTGTTTACTGTGTTTTTGGGGGCAATAATGATGGCTGGTTTATTATTTGGATGATTGGGTGAAATGTGTGAAGTGCTATTAGTATTGGTAGCAGGGCTGGTAGAAGCGATTGAAGCATATGTTTTTGTATTAGATTGTATTGCGTTTTCGATAGTTGGTTTGATTTTTGATAATTCATTTTGGATTGATTTTTGTATATTAATTTCTATTTTTGTTTCTATTTCTTTGAGTTTGTTGATGAGAGTGTCGTTTAATTGGTTGTCATTGGGTGATATAGAATTAGTATTTTTATTGTCTTGATTTATCCTTATTAATTCTGGTATTTTTATGATCCAATTGGAAATAGTCGTAGCGAGATTGCAAATGGCCTCTTTTTCGTTTTTAGTAATGTTGTTAGTGTTTCTGGTTACGACTGAGGTGAAGTGGGAAGCGTCAGTTATTTTTTTGATTAGGGTATCTATGTCGGTAATTTTGGTTTTGCTGATTTCTAAAACTTTGTTGTTGATCTGTTCTTGTGTGAGTGTAATTTTTTTTGTGGACTTTTGAGTAGTACAGAAGGTGTTGAGAGACGAATGTGATGATTGGGGTTGAGGTTCAGTCTTTTCATATAATTTTTTACGGTTAGTGTTAGGAGTCGATGCGACAGCGCAATCTTTGGGATTATGAGGGGGATTTTTCTCACTAATAAATGTAGAGCTCATTCCGATTTCAGAAAAATTGGAAGAGTGTAGGTTGAGGTTTTGTTTATGATTATTTGTTTTCTTGCGAATAGGAGAGTGTATAGTAAACATTATTAGATATGATTTGTAGTATAGAAAATATTTTGTCTATTGATAGTAAAATAATAAGGATGGTGTAGTAGATACAGATGTTACAAAAAGAGTATCTAGCGTAAGTTTGAAAATAGAAGCAGTGGCGCAGTAGTGCAGATAGCGCTGGCGCAGGTGGTGTGGTAAGTGGCGCAGTGGCACAGGTGGCGCGGTGGCGCAGGTGGCGCGGTGGCGCAGGTGGCGCGGTGGCGCAGGTGGCGCAGTGGCGCTGGTGACGCGGTATCGTGGGCAGCGCGGCGATGCAGGTGGTGGCACGATGAAGCGAGTGGCACAATGGCGTAGGTGGCGCGAAGGAGCAAGTCACGCGGTGGCACAGACAGCGCGGTGGCGCGGGCAGTGCTGTGGCACGAGCGATGCGGTGGCAAGGAGGTGCAGGGGCGAAAGCAGTTCAGACGGTGATAGCAGGCGGCAGCAATTATTAACTTTTAATGAGGAGGTAGAGGATACCAGAAGTGAGTGGGCGCAGGTGGTGCGGTGGCGCAAGTGGAGTGGCGGTGCAGGCAGCACGGTGGCACAAGTGGCGCGGCAACGCAGGTGGCGCGGCGACGCGGTGGCACAGATGACTCGGGTGGCGCGGTGGCGCAGGCAACGCGGTGGCATGAGTGGCGCGGAGGCGCAGGTGGTGCGGCAGCGCGGTGGCACAGGTGACGTGGGTGGTACGGGGGGGCAGGCGGCGCGGTAGCACAAGTGGCGCAGCGACGCAGGTGGAGCGGCGGCGCGGTGGCGCAGGTGGCGCGGCGGCGCGGTGGCGCAGTGGCGCAGGCGGCGCGGTGGCACAAGTGGCGCGGCGGCGCGGTGGCGCAGGTGGCGCGCTGGCGCACTGGCGCACTGGCGCGAAAAAGTGGCGCAGGTCGGGAGCAGTGGCGCGGCGCGTCCGACTCCGACCACGGTTGGCGGCAAACGGTTGGTTAGGTTAGGTTAGGTTAGGTAAGGTTTTTTTTTTTTTTTTTTTTTTTATTCTCGGACCTCCAACGTTATCGGAGCCGTTTTCTAGCTTCTCATTCATACCAGTTCTCGCTTTCTTTCCTCTCGCACTTTTATTCTTCATACAGTTTCTTTCTATCATATCTGTTGCTGCTGTTATGGGTGGGATGCCCATTTCTACTCTACTACTTTATTTATCATTACAGGTGTACTGTCTTCAGGGTAAATAAACAGACTTCACTCATTTTTATTTGTTACAAAATTTTCACAGTATCGTTACATATTTTATGGTTGGGTTTGCACATTTCTACTCTACTACTTTATTTCTTATTACAGGTGTATTGTCTTCAGGGTAAATAAACAGATTTCACTCATCTTTATTTGTTACAAAATTTTCTCAGTATTGTTACATATTTTAGTTACTTCTATTTTATTTTTACAATTTTTGTTTATGCTTAACTCTAATATATTACATTATATTAAGACAGCATATTTCTTTTTATAACCTTATTTATGTTCGAAACAGAATATAGAGAGGAAAATCATCAAATGATGGCACAAATTAAATATAACACCCAACTCCTTGAAGAAAACAAAATAAAACTCGAAGAAATAAAAATGGAAATTGAAAAGCAGTCCGGGACAATAGAAAGAGCGACAACATACGCATCTGCGGTAGCGGCAAGCCAGCCGAAGAAACAAACCACAGAACAAACCACTCTACATTCAGTAATTGTCTCCTCTGAAAAAGAAACGGAAACAGGAGAAGAGGTACTGGAAAAAATAAGGAATGCAATAGATGCTAAAGAAGGATGGATAAGAATAGAAAAGGTAAGGAAAGCCAAAGATAGGAAGGTAGTCATGGGATGCAGAACACAGGAAGAGAGAAACAAAATTAAGGAGAGGCTGGAGGCGGCGGGGCAGCATCTCGTCGTTGAGGAGGTGAAAAACAAGAACCCATTGGTTATAATGAGAGACGTGCTGTCAGTACATAGTGACGACGACATACAAAAAGCACTCCGAAACCAAAATAGGGAGGTCTTTCACGGTCTCAGCGATGAGAACTGCAAAATAGAGATTAAGTATCGCAGAAGAGCGAGAAATCCCCTGACTTGCCACATAATACTTAGCGTGTCTCCCACGATATGGAAAAGAGTAACCGAAGCAGGAAGATTAATGGTGGATCTCCAAAGCATACGGGTCGAGGACCAGACTCCGCTGGTGCAATGCACTCGCTGTCTAGGCTACGGTCACGGCCGGCGTTTTTGCAAGGAACCAGCAGACCTTTGCAGCCACTGCGGAGGTCCACATCTCAGAGAACAGTGCCCAGAGAGGGCAGTAGACGAACCACCATCCTGCCGAAATTGCATAGAAGCAAAGCTTAAACATCACGGACACAACGCTTTTAGCAGCGAATGTCCAGTGCGAAAAAAGTGGGATGCATTAGCCAGAGCCTCAATTGCATACTGCTAAAGTTGCGCCAGAGGTAAAAAGCTATAAAATTGTGCAGGCAAATCTCCAGCGGAGTAAATTGGCAACGGACGAACTCTTCTTAGAGGCAACAAAGCGGAAACTTACAGTAGCACTGCTCCAGGAGCCCTATGTGGGAAAAGGGGGGGAAGTGAAGGGATACCGGGAAGCCAGAATCTACCAAGACCCTGTAAGCCAAGAAGGACACACAAAGGCGGCAATAGCAATATTTGACCCCACATTGGAGGTCATACGATGCCCAGAACTCACAACAAAAAATATCGTGGTCCTGAGGATTAGTACCAGAGCTTGGAAGATAACTTTGTTGTCCTTTTACTTCGAACCGGACCAGCCCATGGACGGATACCTGGAGCAAATTAGAAAAATTGTCACCAAATTAGGAGCAGTAAAGATCATTGCTGGAGGTGACGCCAATTCAAAAAGCATTTGGTGGGGCAGCGCAAAAGAGGATGCAAGGGGCGAACAACTATATGGCACTCTGACCGAAATGGAAATGCATGTCCTAAACACGGGCTCTACCCCGACGTTCGATACCATAAGAGGCGGCAAACGTTTCAGCAGTCACGTCGATATCACAGCCTGCACTGAGGACCTGTTAGGCCAGATAGAAGGATGGCAGGTAGAAGAAGGACTAACTAGCTCAGATCATAACGGCATATTATTCACAATAAGGAACACAAAATCACAAGGCACACATATACACAGAACTACGCGCAAGTATAATACCAAAAAGGCAAACTGGGGTCAGTTTCATGAGAAACTGACACAGGTTATGCAAGACACCCAACTTACAACACAATACATAGAGAACATACAAGACACAGACCAACTAGAAGAAACAGTAAACAAGTACACTAAAATCATAACAGATACGTGCCAACAAACCATACCCATTAAAAAGAACTTGGAGACGTTAACCTTGCCGTGGTGGTCTAAAGAACTTGAGCAAATGAAAAAGAATGTAGCAACCAAAAAACGTAGAATACGCTGCGCAACACCCGTCCGCAGAGAAATTGTGGTAAACCACTACCTGGAGGCGAAAGGGGAGTATGAGGCCGCGGTGCAGGCTGCCCAGACCGACAGCTGGAAGGAGTTCTGCTGTAAACAAGACAGGGAGGGTGTCTGGGAGGGCATATACAGAGTAATTGGCAGAGTAACAAAGAGAGAGGAAGACCAACTCCTCGAACACGAAGGGAAAACCTTAGACGAAAAGGAGTCCGTTGAACTACTGGCCACGAGGACAACGAGGGCGAAGACAATGTAGTACACCGCCGCATCAGAAGCTTAGCAGGTGCGGTGAACGAACTGTATCATGATGAAAGCCATGACCCGCCGTTTACTTCGTATGAGCTAGATGCGGCGGTGAGATCTTTCAACCCCAAAAAGGCCCCGGGTGCGGATGGTCTCACCGCGGACATCTGTACACAGGTAGTGAAATGCGACCCACAATGCTTCTTGTCTCTTATAAATAAATGCATGGAGCTCTACCATTTCCCAAAGTCTTGGAAAGAAGCCACAGTTGTAATACTTAGAAAGCCGGGAAAAGACTCATACGCCTCACCTAAATCATACAGACCAATAGGGCTCCTGCCTGTTATGGGCAAGATATTTGAAAAAATGCTAGTGGCCCGACTCAGGTATCACCTTTTACCAAAATTCAGTCCTCAACAATATGGTTTTAAGCCACAAAAGAGTACCGAAGACTCCCTCTACAACCTTGTAAATTACGTACACAAAAAACTAGACGAGAAAAAGCTCATTACTATTATATCCTTGGACATAGAGGGAGCCTTCGATAGCGCATGGTGGCCTGCAATAAAAGTAAGACTAGCAGAAGAGGTTAGGTTAGGTTAGGTTAGGTTAGGTTAGGTTGGGGTGCGTGGGGTGCGTGGGCTGGTAGACCTCCTTGTGGTGCACCCTGGGAGGGGGGAGATAGCCGCTCCGTTGCGCGTTCGCTGTCTTCCCTCTGCTAACTACCAGTCACAGTCGTGGAGATGCAGTCGAGTTCACTCCTGCGTGGGCTTTAGTGCCGTGTTCGGTGTTGGCCGCTCCCAGCATGCCTCAGCTCATCTGAGGTGGCAGGGGATGCGGCCGTCTTAGCCCGGTTGCCTACCTGGCAGCCATTGGGCAGTGGTGGCGGTGCGGACGCACCTTTCGCTTGTGGGGCCCTTTGTCCAGGGCCAGTGGCCGTCTTCGGGCGGCGTGGGATGGCGGGCCTGCAAGGCTCGCGGCGCGGCGGGTCTGGCGGTCGCCCTTGTGCGACTGCTGGTTGAGTTTCGGCTCCCCGTCGGGCAACCCGTAACCGCATTGAGCGGACCGGGGGCGCTGCTCATTGAGAGTAGCGCCGCGTGGAAGACAACCACTATAATAAATCACCCCAATCCCAAGGTGAGCGGATCGTGCCGATGGGATGCATGGCTGGAGGGAGTCCAGTCTCGAGCGTGCGGGGGAGCTCACCCCCGAAAAAAGAGACGACGATGTGGAGGCATTGTGGTTATAAACATGAGCACAAGCAGTTTTGATTATCTCCGGGCGGGTAACCAACCCCGTCCATCCGCTTCGGCGGGTGGCTGCCCCATCGTATACGGAGGGGGCAAAAACTGCTTCGTAGGCCGGCCAGTTGCCGGCCTCCGTGAACACGACTTTGGCTTATCCATACCGGACACCGATTGCAGAGGTATCTTAAGGCTGAGGGGCGGTGGAAAAGGAGAAAAGCCCACGAAGGCAGACGGAAGCGAACTCGACTCGGCTCAGAGCAGAGACATTGCTGACGCGGCAGCGGAAGTGAGCACCCCGATGGATGAGGCCAACCTCGAGAGGAACAAACGAGCGGAGGAGGAGAAGAAACTCTTTCGCCCTCGCGTCAACCTTCCACGTTCCCCAGTGCAGGGGGAGAACAGCAGCCCTCGACTGGACCCGAACGCGCCCGCGATCCAGATCGCGCCGAGGGGGCATACTAGCGGCCCAGCCCGTGACAGCTCGGGCCGTTTCGTACAGCGAGGGCGGGACATCGACCGCTCCGTGGAGGAGGTCCCGCGGTCGCTCCAACAGGTGGCCTTTTTTGCGGAGCGGGGTGATGCCCCAGACAAGGAGAGCGCGCTGGCACCTTTGCGGGAGGGTGGACACGAGACCTGCTTTGAAAGAGTTGCCCGAGTGGTGCTGACTCGGCTGGACGAGGGGACCGTGGATCCCGGGAATCGGGATGAGGGCAGAAACGGGACCATGCACACAGTGCGATCCGTCTCGCCTGTCGGTGCTGGCCCGGAGGTACAGCGGCTGACCCCTGGTAACGGGGTGAATGCTCCGAGGCCCCTAAATGTCTCAACGGAAGGTGGGAGGCGAGCGCGCAAATACGTGCTCACTCCCTTCAAATTCGGAGATCCAGAGGAGATGCGGGAGTCATCTGTCGACTCCCCAGTGCCCCGGTCAGACGCGGAGGATACGCCGAGGCTGGCGGTGACGGGCATGCCTGAGCAGAAGGAGAGTGGCTTCCAATCTCCCGGTGCGCGTGCCCAGCCACTGAGTAAAAAGCTCTGGCAGGCGCCCCGAAAGAGACCTCGCCTTCAGGAAAATGAAAGCGAATCCAGCCAATCCACAGCAAGTGGCAGCTCACTTCCGGCGATGAGAGGAAAGGGCCGCTCGCCTGCTGACATGGCAAAGGCTAAAGAGGAAAGGGAGGCCTTACGCCGACGGGCGGAGATCGAGCTGGCAGATCGAGTGGCGGTGGTGGCTGCAGCCAGAAAGAATCGCAGACTGCGGTATGAATCCACTGCTAGCGACACGGCTGACAAGTCAGCGCAGGAACTGGTGGCCCAGGTGCTGGATGACGTGGACATAATAGTCAGGGTTGCTAAGACGTCCGGAAACCTTAAAGGCACACACGTGAGAGACCTAAAAGACGCGGCGTTCTCAATCAAGAGGTCCGTCGAAGATTTTAGTGCTCGCAATATCTCGGAGGAGACTAGGCGGCTACAGGCGCAAAACGATCGCCTTAAGGCGGAAATGGCCAGTCTTCGTGAGGAGATGGCCCAACTAAAAAGTGATATAGAAAGGTCCCGGAATCAATGCAATCCGACTCTCTCCCAACCGGTACTGACCGAGGGGCCGTCTCTCGACCGGCCTATAAATCACGGTGATCTGCAAGAGTTCTCTCGCGCCATGATGCTCACTCTTGGAACTATGATGGACGCCAAGCTGAACGAGAGACTCCCCTTGCACCCTATCACGAGGCCTCATATGGAGGCAGACAGGAGGCGCCAAACGGCTCTCGATTCCACCAACGTAACGGCGGCTCCAACGCCCGAACGGCGGCCAACTGAGCGTGAGGTCGTAGCCCAATCAACCAAGGCGGCTACCCAGACGGGGCCAGAATCCACTTCTGTACCGGCACCGAGATCACGGCCGAAGGTCATAGTGGCCACAAACTCTACGGGGCCAATAATTGACCAACCCAACTCTGTTAAGGGAAAGAAACAGAACCGGAAGAAAAAGAAGCAAACGCTGGCCGCCATTGAGGCCTCCGCTTCCAGAACACCCAAAGTCTCCGAAGCATCGCGTCCGCTTCCACCGGCCCCCAAGTCCACAAAAGACTCGTGGAGCGCTGTGGCTGGCAATGGGGCAAAAAGAAAGAACGCAGCGAAAGGCACTCTACCAGCTCGCTCTGAGGCCCGCAAACTTCGTCCTCCGAGGTCAGCAGCCATTGTGCTGACCCTCAAACCAGAGGCAGAGCAACGGGGCGTGACCTATTCTAAAGTCATAGCGGAAGCAAGAAGCCGAGTTAAGTTGGCGGAGTTGGGAATCGAGGGGATTCGGTTTAAGACGGCAGCCACAGGTGCGCGGGTCCTGGAGTTACCAGGAGCGACCAGCGGTGATAAGGCGGATTCCCTCGCAAACGCCCTGAGAGAGGTGTTAGGAGACGACGTCGTCCGGATCGACAGGCCCACTAAGACCGCTGATATGCGGCTGTCAGGCTTGGATGACTCGGTTGACGTCAATGACGTAATCGCTGCAGTGGTTGAAGCGGCAGAATGCCCAGCATCATCTGTCAAATCCGGCGAAATTCGCCGAGACCACCGGGGACTCGGCACGGTGATGGTAACATGCCCTGTAGCGGTGGCTAAAAAGATTTGCGGATCCGGCCGTCTCAAAGTGGGGTGGGTGATGGCACAGCTTAAGCTTTTGCCCGCCAGACCGATGAGGTGCTACCGATGTCTTGAACTAGGGCACGTTAGGGCACTCTGTAACTCAGATGTTGACCGCAGCGACATATGTTACCGCTGCGGTCAGGCCGGTCACAAGGCTGGCCAGTGTACAGCTGAACCGCACTGCGTTTTATGCGCTGCGGCGGGTAAATCGGCGAACCACCGGACGGGCAACAAATCGTGCAACCTGCCGAAAGCAAAAAAGTACAGTAAGAAGGCTGGTGATGGCCCTAGAGTCCCCTCGCCACCCACTTCTCCCCCTGCCTCCATAGAGGCTTGTGACGAGGCGGTACCAATGATGATTGCCCAATAATGGCCCTCCGAATGTTGCAGGCAAATATAAACCACTGCGCTAGGGCCCAAGACCTCTTGTGTCAGAGCATGGTGCAGTGGTCCATCAATATTGCGGTTGTGGCGGAGCCATATTCGGTCCCGCCTCGAGAAAATTGGATCGGAGACACCAATGGAGTGGTGGCACTTGTCTCCGGCACGGCGACCGGAACCCCACCATTTGAAAGGGTGTCTCGTGGTCAAGGGTATGTGGCGGCGGTTGTGGGTGATACTACAATAATCGCCGTATATTTTTCACCAAACCGTACCCTGGCCGAGTTCGAGCAGTTTTTGGTGGAGGTCGGTGCTCTAATCGGCAGAAGCCGTCCGCGTCCAGTTCTAGTTGCCGGAGACCTAAATGCAAAATCGGTGGCGTGGGGAGGCCCAGGAACAGATGCGCGGGGCAATGAGCTGTTGGAATGGGCGGTCTCGTCTGGTCTCGAAATACAGAACAGAGGAACGATCAACACGTGCGTTCGGCGACAGGGCGGCTCTATCGTGGATGTCACGTTCGCGAATGCTGCCCTGGCGCGCCGGGTCCAGGACTGGGAAGTCTTGGTGGACGTGGAGACATTATCGGACCATAGATACATCCGATTCGATGTCTCTGCATCCCCAACGACCGTAACCAGCTCAAGCCGGAGTCTATCATCCCTGGGACCGCGATGGGTTCTGAAAAAAATGGATAGGGAGCAATTAAAGGAGGCAGCTATCATTCAGGCATGGCAGGCTGACTCCATGGAGCCCATTACGGAGGTAGAGGCAAGAGCCAGATGGTTCCGGGATGCCATGTCGCGAATATGTGACGTGGCGATGCCCCGGGCCAAGCGCATCCCTCCAAGACGCTGTGTGTATTGGTGGACGGCAGAGCTATCGCAGTTGCGTGAGCTATGCGTCGCTGCGAGACGCCGATACACACACCACCGCCGGCGCAGAGTGCGAGATGAGTCGGTCGAAACCTCCCTATACGAGGCCTACAATGTGGTCAAGAAGCGGTTATCAGTGGCCATTAGTCAGGCCATAGAACTTTCCAGGGAGGTGCTGATGGAGACTCTGAACCGCGATCCGTGGGGGAGGCCATACAAGATGGTGAGATCCAAACTTCGCCCTTGGGCTCCCCCGGTTACGGAGAGTCTTCACCCGCACCTTCTGAACCAGGTCGTGTCCACTCTGTTCCCCGAACGAGCAGTACACCGTCCGTCACCAATGGAGCCTTCGGCAGCTGTGGAAGACGAGGGCGAGGTGCCGCCTGTCTCTGAAGGCGAGCTGGGAGCGGCCATCCTGCGCTTAAGAGCAAAAAATACGGCCCCTGGACCAGACGGTATTCCGGGCCGCGCACTGGTGCTAGCCATGGATGCTCTAGAGCCTAAACTCCGCGAGCTGTTCTCAGCATGCATGGAACAGGCCCACTTCCCGCACGAGTGGAAGACGGGCCGCCTCGTGCTCCTGAAGAAGGAGGGGCGCCCGGCCGATTCACCGTCAGCATATCGGCCGATCGTTCTGCTTGACGAGGTGGGCAAACTGTTTGAACGCGTAATAGTTGCCCGGCTCGTCAGGCACATGAGAGAGGTGGGCCCCGACCTGTCCGATAACCAATTCGGCTTCCGCAGCGGTCGGTCAACAGTGGATGCGATCCTGTGGGTTAAACACCTGGCAGAAGAAGCGGTGGCTCGAGGCGAAACGGTGTTGGCGGTGTCTCTTGACATCGCCAACGCGTTTAACACCTTGCCCTGGGTGACCATCAAGGAGGCACTCCTCCATCACAGGGTGCCCAGATACTTGCGGCGGTTGATCGAGGCTTACCTCTCTGAGAGGTTTGTGAAGTTCCCTGGTCGGCATGAATGGGGGCACAGGGAGATGATGTGCGGTGTTCCACAGGGGTCGGTTCTCGGCCCGCTCCTGTGGAACATCGGATACGACTCGGTGCTGCGCGGAGCAAATTTACGGGGAGTAGACGTAATTTGCTACGCTGACGATACGCTGGTAGCCGCTCGGGGAGGCGACTTCCAACAATCGGCCATGTTGGCGACGGCTGCGGTGGCTCAAGTGGTGGGGCGAATCCGCCGAATCGGCTTGGAGGTCGCTCTGAACAAGTCTGAGGCCATTTCATTTCATGGGCCTCGGAAAGCACCTCCAGTCGGTGCGCAAATCGTGGTGGGAGGAGTGTCCATCAGCGTCGGGTCAAGTATGCGGTACCTTGGCGTTGTCCTCGATAGCAGGTGGACCTTTAAGGCACACTTCGAGCGGCTCGCTCCGAAGCTACTAGGTGCAGCCGCAGCTCTCGGACGGATACTCCCGAATACGGGAGGGCCCAAGGCTTCTTGCCGGCGTCTGTACCTAGGGGTGGTGCGCTCCATGGCCCTGTATGGCGCGCCCGTATGGGCCGGTGCCCTAAACAATCGAATCACTGTCCTGCTACAAAGACCGCAGCGAGCAATGGCCGTCAGGGCAACTCGAGCATACCGAACGGTATCCACTGAGGCGGCGTGTGTTCTGGCCGGTTCTTTGCCCTGGGACCTTGAAGCCACAATTCTTGCAGCCGTATACTCTTGGCGAGAGGACGCACGGTCACAGGGCCATTGGCCAGAACCAAGGGAGGTGGAGGCAAAACGGGAGGAATTTCGCCTCCAGGCGGTGGATTTGTGGAAAGAGAGGCTAGCAACACCATCTGCTGGCCTCCGAACGATTGAGGCGGTACGCCCAGTATTGTCGCAGTGGTTGGACTGCAGTCATGGCGTACTCTCCTTCCGACTGACGCAGGTACTTACGGGGCACGGTTGTTTCGGACGGTACCTGTGTCGTATAGCCGGGAGAGAACCAACTATGGAGTGCCATGACTGCGGTGAGGCCGAGGACACAGCTCAGCACACCTTAGAGCTTTGTCCAGCTTGGGCGAACGAGAGGGCCGATCTGGTTGCGGTGGTTGGTGGCGATCTGTCTCTGCCGGCTGTAATAAGGTCCATGGTCGACAGCGACAGGTCTTGGAGGGCAATGCTCACCTTCTGTGAGGATGTAGTGGCACAGAAGGAGAGGGCGGAACGAGCCAGGGAAGACGCTGCAGAAGCGCCCCAACAGCGCCGCCGGAGAATTGGTCGCAGGAGGCTGGCGTACGACCGTCGACTGCCGCCATAAGGAGGACCTCTAGGCGACGAACACGGGGACGTTCGTCGTCTGAAGGAGTAGGGTCCTCGAGTTGGGTGGTGTGCCTAGTGTTCCGGGCACACCATTTCTGAGTGTGGGGGGACATACTGGTCCCCCAGTGTTTTGGATCCGACTACGGACGGCCACAGACCGGGACGCGGAAGTATAATGGTTCCCGTATCCCGGTTGACCAGTGGATGTGAGGAACACCCGGGGGTTTTTAGTCAGTAGAAGTCTGACATAACCACCGCCCCTCCCCGTGGCGCGGTGGTATCCATGAGGATTTTCCCCCGGAAAAAAAAAAAAAAAAAAAAAAAAAAAAAAAAAAAAAAAAAAAAAAAAAAAGGTTGGGGTGCGTGGGCTGGTAGACCTCCTTGTGGTGCACCCTGGGAGGGGGGAGATAGCCGCTCAGTTGCGCGTTCGCTGTCTTCCCTCTGCTAACTACCAGTCACAGTCGTGGAGATGCAGTCGAGTACACTCCTGCGTGGGCTTTAGTGCCGTGTTCGGTGTTGGCCGCTCCCAGCATGCCTCAGCTCATCTGAGGTGGCAAGGGATGCGGCCGTCTTTGCCCGTGGGCAGTGGTGGCGGTGCGGACGCACCTTTCACCTTTGGGGCCCTTTGTCGAGGGCCGTCTTCGGGCGGCGTGGGATGGCGGGCCTGCAAGGCTCGCGGCGCGGCGGGTCTGGCGGTCGCCCTCGTGCGACTGCTGGTTGAGTTTCGGCTCCCCGTCGGGCAACCCGTAACCCGCATTGAGCGGACCGGGGGCGCTGCTCATTGAGAGTAGCGCCGCGTGGAAGAAAACCACTATAATAAATTACCCCAATCCCAAGGTGAGCGGATCGTGCCGATGGGATGCGTGGCTGGAGGGAGTCCAGTCCCGAGCGTGCGGGGGAGCTCACCCCCGAAAAAAGAGACGACGATGTGGAGTCATTGTGGTAATCATCATGAGTAAAAGCAGTTTCGATTATCTCCGGGCGGGTAACCAATCCCGTCCATTCGCCCTGGCGGATGGCTGCCCCGTCGTATACGGAGGGGGCAAAAACTGCTTCGTAGGCCGGCCAGATGCCGGCCTCCGTGAACACGACCTTGGCTACGTCACACCGGACTTTGATCAAAATAGAATACTGAGGCTGAGAGGCGGCGTTGGGGCTGATGGAGGCGAACCCAACCCAACAAAAGGCGCTGCTGAAAAAGCGGCGGAGAAGGACTCTTCTATGGCGCGCATCTATAGCCCCACAGAAAAGAAAGAGGCTTTCCACCCCCGCCTCACCCTTGCACGCTCGCCAGTGCAAGGGGAGGGTGGTAGCCCTCGTATTGACCTGAACGCGGCCGCAATCCAGATCGCGCCCAGGACAAGCACAGAAGGCATACCGCGCGACGGTTCTGGCCGCTTTTTGCCAAGAGGGCGGGGCAAGGAGCGCCCCGAGGAGGAGGTCCCAAGGTCTCTCCAACAGATAGCCTTTTTTGCGGAACGGGGGGATGCCCCAGACGCGCACGCGCTGGTGCCTTTGCGGAAGGGTGGGCAAGAGACCCGTTTCGAGAGGGTTGCCCGAGTGGTGCTGACCCGGTTGGACGAGGGAACCGCGAATCCCGGAAACCGGAATGAAGGCACGGACGGGACCACGCACACAGTGCGACCCGTCTCGCCCGCCGGTGTCGGTGTTAGCCCGGAGGTACAGGGGCTGTCTCCTGGTGACGGGGTAACTGCTCCGATGTCTTTAGATGTGTCAACCAGGGGTGGGAGGCGAGCACGCAAGTATATGCTCACTCCATTTAAATTCGGAGACCCAGAGGAGGTGCGTGAGTCGTCCGTCGACTCCCCAATGCCCCGGTCAGACGCGGAGGACCCGCCAGGGCTGGCGGTGACGGGCATGTCTGAGCAGAAGGAGAAGGGTTTCCAATCTCCCGGTGCGCGTGCCCAGCCACTGAGCAAAAAGCTCTGGCAGGCGCCCCGGAAGAGGCCCCGCCTCCAAGAAAACGACAGCGACTCCAGCCAATCCACAGCAAGTGGTAGCTCACTTCCGGTGATGAGAGGGAAGGGCCGCTCACCTGCTGACATCGCAAAGGCCAAAGAGGAAAGGGAGGCCTTACGCTTACGGGCGGAGGCCGAACTTGCAGACCGGGTGGCGTTGGTGGCCGCAGCCAGAAAGAATCGCAGAATGCGGTATGAATCCACGGCCAGCGATACGGCTGACAAATCGGCGCAAGAACTGGTGGCCCAGGTGCTGAACGACGTGGACATTATATACAGGGTTGCAAAGACGTCCGGAAACCTGAAAGGTACACACGTGCGAGACCTAAAAGACGCGGCGTTCTCGATCAAGAGGTCCGTCGAAGATTTTAGTGTTCGCAGTATCTCGGAGGAGACTAGGCGGTTACAGGCGCAGAATGATCGCCTTAAGGCCAAAATGGCCAGTCTTCGTGAGGAGATGGCCCAATTAAAAAGTGACATGGAGAGGTCGCGGAACCCGGGCAGTCAGGCCCTCTCCCAGCCGACGCTGACCGGGGGGCCGTCCCTCGACCGGCCTATCAATCACGACGACCTGCAAGAGTTCTCTCGCGCCATGATGGCTACTCTTGGAACCATGATGGACGCCAAGCTGAACGAGAGACTCCCCTTGCACCCTACTACGAGGCCTCAACTGAAGGCAGACATAAGGCGCCAAACGGCTCTTGATTCCGCCAACGCAACGGAGGTTCCAACGCCCGAACCCCTGCGGGCAACTGAGCGTAATGTCGCAGCAAAATCAACCAAGGCGACTACCCAGACGGAGCCAAAATCCACCTCTGCACCAGCACCGAGATCACGGCTGAAGGTTATAGTGGCAACAGACCCTACGGGGCCAAGAACTGTCCACCCCAACACTGGGAAAGCAAGGAAACAGAACCGGAGGAAAAAGAAGCAAACTCTGGCCGCTATTGAGGCCTCCGCTTCCAGAACATCCGAAGGCTCTGAAGCATCGCGTCCGCTTCCACCGGCCCCCAAGTCCACGAAAGGCTCGTGGAACGTTGCGGCTGGCAATGGGGCAAAAAGTAAAAACGCAGCGAAAGGCACTCTGCCAGCACGCTCCGAGGCCCGCAAGCTCCGTCCTCCGAGGTCAGCGGCCATTGTGCTGACCCTCAAACCAGAGGCAGAGCAACGGGGCGTAACCTATGCCCAAGTTATAGCGGAGGCCAGAAGCAGAGTTAAGTTGGCGGAGCTAGGTATTGAGGGAATACGTTTCAAGACGGCAGCCACAGGCGCGCGCGTCCTGGAGTTACCAGGAGCGACCAGCGGTGATAAGGCCGATTCCCTCGCAAAAACCCTGAGAGAGGTGTTAGGAGATGACGTCGTCCGGGTCGACAGGCCCACTAAGACTGCTGATATGCGGCTGTCGGGCTTGGATGACTCGGTTGACGTCAATGACGTTATCGCCGCCGTGGTGGAGGCGGCAGAGTGCCAAGCGCCGTCCGTCAAATGCGGTGAGATCCGCCGAGACACAAAGGGCCTCGGTTCAGCCATGATAACATGCCCGGTGGCGGCGGCTAAGAAAATTTGCGGGTCCGGCCGTCTCAAGGTGGGATGGGTAATGGCACAAGTTAAGCTGCTGCCCCCTAGACCGATGCGGTGTTACCGGTGCCTTGAATTGGGGCATGTTAGGGCGCTATGCAACGCAGATGTCGACCGTAGTGATATATGTTACCGCTGCGGACAGTCCGGTCACAAAGCTGGCCAGTGTACAGCCGAACCGCACTGCGTTTTGTGCGCAGCGGCAGGCAAAGCGGCAAACCACCGGACGGGTAACAAGGCTTGCGACCCACCGAAGATGGGAAAAAGGAAGAAGAAGGCTGGTGATGGCCCTAGAGCCCCCTCACCACCTACTTGTCCCCCTGCCCCCGTAGAGGCTGGCGACGAGGCGGCAGCAATGGACGCTAACCAGTAATGGCCCTGAGAATGTTACAGGCAAACATCAATCACTGCGCTAGGGCTCAGGACCTTTTATGTCAGAGCATGGCGCAGTGGTTGATCCATATTGCGATTGTAGCGGAGCCATATTCAATTCCGCCGAGGGATAATTGGGTCGGAGACAATAATGGACTCGTGGCGCTTGTCTCCCACACCGCTACCGGAGCCCCACCCTTTGAAAGGGTGCATCGCGGTCAAGGGTATGTGGCGGCGGTCGTGGGCGACATCACAATAATCGGCGTTTATTTCTCTCCGAACCGGACCCTAGCGGAATTTGAACAGTTCCTAGTGGAAATTGGTTCCCTGATTGGCAGAAGCCACACGCACAAGGTTTTAGTTGCTGGAGATCTGAATGCAAAGTCAGTAGCGTGGGGATCTCCAGCGACTGATGCGCGTGGTAACGAGCTCTTGGAGTGGGTGATCTCCTCCGGCTTGGTCATACAGAACAGAGGAACGGCTGACACTTGCGTGCGGTGGCAGGGCGGCTCCATTGTGGATGTCACGTTCACGGATGCTGCCCTGGCGCGTCGTGTCCAGGGTTGGCGGGTCCTGGTGGGCGTGGAGACACTTTCGGATCATAGATATATTCGATTTGATGTCTCTACGTCCGCAGATACCCTGACTAGCCCAAGCCGGAGTCATTCCAACGGCCCGCGATGGGTGCTGAGTAAAATGGATAGGGAGCTATTTAAAGAAGCAGCCATCGTTGAGGCGTGGCAGGCCGACTCAAGGGAGCCGATCGCGGAGGCAGAGGCAGGTGCCGGATGGTTCCGGGATACTATGTCGCGAATATGCGACGCGGCGATGCCCCGGTCCAAGCGTCTACCTCCGCGACGCCGTGTATACTGGTGGACAGAAGAGCTCTCACACTTACGAGAACTATGTGTCGCTGCGAGACGCCGGTACACGCATTACCGCCGGCGAAGGGTGCGAAACCATGCAGAGGAGACCTCACTATACGAAGCCTATAATGCGGCCAAGAAGGAGCTATCGGTGGCCATTAGTCAGGCTATCGAGTTGTCCAAGGAGAGGTTGCTGGAGACTCTGAATAGCGATCCGTGGGGGAGGCCATACAAAATGGTGCGGGCCAAACTCCGCCCTTGGGCTCCCCCGGTCACGGAAAGTCTCCACCCGCAGCTCCTGGACCGGGTTGTGTCCACACTATTTCCTGACCGAGGAGGGCACCAGCCGCCACCGATGGCGCCCCTGGCGGCTGAGGAAGATGAGGGAGAGGTGCCGTCTGTGTCAGAAGGGGAGTTGGGAGCTGCCGTCCTGCGCTTGAAAGCGAAAAATACGGCCCCCGGACCGGACGGTATCCCGGGTCGCGCACTGGCGCTGGCTATGGATGCCCTAGAGCCTAAGCTCCGAGACCTGTTCTCAATGTGCATGGAACAGGCTCGCTTTCCACGCGAGTGGAAGACGGGCCGCCTCGTGCTCCTAAAAAAGGATGGGCGCCCGGCCGATTCGCCGTCAGCATACCGGCCAATTGTTTTGCTTGGCGAGGTGGGCAAACTATTTGAGCGCATAGTAGCTGCCCGGCTCGTCAGGCATATGAGAGAGGTTGGCCCCGACTTAGCCGATAACCAGTTCGGCTTCCGCAGTGGTCGCTCCACAGTGGATGCGATCCTGCGGGTCAAAGACCTGACAGAAGAGGCGGTGGCCCGGGGCGAAACGGTATTGGCGGTGTCTCTCGACATCGCCAACGCGTTTAACACCTTGCCCTGGGCGACTATCAAGGAGGCGCTTCTTTACCACGGGGTGCCCAGGTATCTGCGGCGGGTGGTCGAGGCTTACCTCTCTGAGAGAATTGTGTCCTTCCCCGGTCGGCATGTATGGGGACAGAAGGAGATGATGTGCGGTGTTCCACAGGGGTCGGTCCTCGGCCCACTCCTGTGGAACATTGGATACGACTGGGTACTGCGCGGAGCGAACCTGCGTGGAGTACACGTCGTCTGCTACGCCGACGACACTCTGGTCACCGCTCGGGGGGTTAATTTCCGGGAATCAGCTGCCCTGGCGACGGCTGCGGTGGCCCATGTGGTTGGTCGAATTCGGCGAATCGGCTTAGAGGTCGCTCTGAGCAAGTCCGAGGCGATCTCCTTCCACGGACCACGGAAAGCGCCTCCTGCCGGTGCTCATATTGTGGTCGGAGGAGAGTCCATCAGCGTCGGGTCGACGATGCGATACCTTGGCGTTGTCCTCGACAGCAGGTGGACTTTTCAGGCACATTTCGAGCGACTCTCTCCAAAATTACTGGGTGCAGCCGCAGCTCTCGGGCGTATACTCCCAAACAAGGGAGGGCCCAAGGCCTCTTGCCGGCGGCTGTACCTTGGAGTGGTGCGCTCTATGGCCATGTACGGGGCACCCGTGTGGGCCGACGCCCTGAACCGCCGGACCTCTGCCCTGCTGCAAAGATCGCAGCGAGCAATGGCTATCAGGGCTATTCGGGCATACCGCACGGTCTCCACCGAAGCGGCGTGTGTGCTGGCCGGCTCACTACCCTGGGACCTCGAAGCCAAAACCCTCGCAGCCGTGTATTTTTGGCGCGAGGAGGCACGTTCCCGAGACCAGTGGCCGGCACCTAGGGAGCTGGAGGCGAAGCGTGAGGAAGCTCGCCTCCTGGCCATCGAGACGTGGAAGGAGCGGCTGGCAACACCATCTGCTGGCCTCCGGACGATTGAGGCGGTGCGGCCTGTACTGTCGCAGTGGTTGGACCGCAGTCACGGGGAACTCACATTCCGGCTGACGCAGGTACTCACGGGGCATGGCTGTTTCGGACGGTACCTGTGTCGTATAGCCGGAAGAGAACCAACCATGGAGTGCCATGACTGCGGTGAGATGGAGGACACAGCTCAACATACCCTGGAGCTGTGTCCAGCTTGGGCGGACCAGAGGGCCGAACTGGTCACAGTTGTTGGGAACAATCTGTCGCTGTCGGCCGTGGTAAAATCCATGGTCGACAGTGACAGATCTTGGAAGGCAATGCTCTCCTTCTGTGAGGATGTGGTGGCACAGAAGGAGAAAGCGGAACGGGCTAGAGAGGATGCGGCAGAAGCACCTCAGCAACGCCGCCGGAGAGTCGGTCGCAGAAGGCTGGCGCACGACCGCCGACTGCCGCCGTAAAAGGGATCCCCAGACGATGAACACGGGGCCGTTCGTCGTCTGATGGAGTGGGGTCCCCGGGTTGGATGGTGTGCCAAGTGTTCCGGGCACTGGTGTGCCTCTGATGGTAGGGAGACAGAGAAGTCCCCCAGTGTTGGGTCCGATAACGGACAACCACCGGCTGAGACGCGGAAGAATCATAGTTCCCGTATCTCAGCCTATGGGTGGAAGAGGAACACCCGGGGGTTTTTAGTCAGTAGAAGTCTGACATAACCACCGCCCCTCCCCGTAGCGCGGTGGTATCCATGAGGATTTTCCCCCGGAAAAAAAAAAAAAAAATAAAAAAAAAAAAAAAAAAAAAAAAAAAAAAGGTTAGGTTAGGTTAGGTTGGAGCTGTGTCCAGCTTGGGCGGACCAGAGGGCCGAACTGGTCACAGTTGTTGGGAACAATCTGTCGCTGTCGGCCGTGGTAAAATCCATGGTCGACAGTGACAGATCTTGGACGGCAATACTCTCCTTCTGTGAGGATGTGGTGGCACAGAAGGAGAAAGCGGAACGGGCTAGAGAGGATGCGGCAGAAGCACCTCAGCAACGCCGCCGGAGAGTCGGTCGCAGGAGGCTGGCGCACGACCGCCGACTGCCGCCGTAAAAGGGATCCCCAGACGATGAACACGGGGCCGTTCGTCGTCTGATGGAGTGGGGTCCCCGGGTTGGATGGTGTGCCAAGTGTTCCGGGCACACCACCTCTGATGGTGGGGGGACAGGCAAGTCCCCCAGCGCTGGGTCTGATAACGGACAACCACCGGCTGAGACGCGGAAGAATCATAGTTCCCGTATCTCAGCCTATGGGTGGAAGAGGAACACCCGGGGGTTTTTAGTCAGTAGAAGTCTGACATAACCACCGCCCCTCCCCGTAGCGCGGTGGTATCCATGAGGATTTTCCCCCGGTAAAAAAAAAAAAAAAAAAAAGGTTAGGTTAGGTTAGGTTAGGTTAGGTTAGGTTAGGTTAGGTTAGGTTAGGTTAGGTTAGGTTGGGGTGCGTGGGGGCGCGAGGTCGGGTAACCTCCACGTATGTCCGGGCTCTTCCAATCCCTCTGGATCCTCGCGGATCCACAAGGAAGGGAAGGGTCTTGGCTGGTGCGCCCTGGAGGCAACGGTAAGTGATCCTGTCCGGGGATCGCTTACCGGTGCTACCAATAACCCGACACCGGGGGGGAAGGGATTGGCCGCTCCCAGCATGCCTCAGCTCATCTGAGGTGGCAAGGGATGCGGCCGCTTTAGCCCGGTTGGGCAGTGGTGGCGGTGCAGACGCACCAGTGGCCGTCTTATGGCGGCGTGGGATGGCGGGCCTTCAAGGCCTGCGGCGCGGCGGGTCCGGCGGTCGCCTTCGTGCGGCTGCTGGTTGAGTTTCGGCTCCCCGTCGGGCAACCCGTAACCCGCACTGAGCGGACCGGGGGCGCTGCTCATTGAGAGTAGCGCCACGTGGAAGAAAACCACTATAATAAATTACCCTAATCCTAAGGTGTGACAGGCGTGCCGATGGGATGCATGGCTGGGGGGAGCCCAGTCACAAACGTCAGAGGGGGGGCATACCTCCTATAAAAAAAATAGCTTAAATATGAGTGGCCATAAGGAGAAACTACCCCAGGAGGTTCCAATCCTCCGTGTCACCACAGAACGAGCAACTGCCCGTACTGTGGCGACATGCTGCCCGTCGTATTCTGGGGGGGCACCCCACTCAAGATCCAATACCGACGACCACGGCAAACGTACAATGGACTTGGATGCACCTAACGACAATGGACCTGAAACGGCAGTGGAGGGGGGCGCCCCGATGGCGCTCACTGAGACTCACGGCCCTGGCGAGGAGGGAGAAGATGCCTTCCGCCCTCGCGTCACCCTTGCGCGTTCTCCGGTGCAAGGGGAGGGCGGGAGCCCACGCATCGACATCAATGCGGCTGCGATTCAGATCGCACCTAGAGGTCACACCGTCACACGCGACAGCTCTGGCCGCTTTAAACCGCGCGGCCAAGGCACGGGATGCCCCGTGGAGGAGGCCTCGCGCCCGCGCCACCTGGCGGATGGGGAGCGCTTGGAAAAACCCAGCGAGGAGCGTGCAGTGGCGCCGCCGCTGGAGGGGGGGAGAGAAGCCTGCTTCAAAAAAGTCCCCCAAGTAGTGCTGACCCGCTTAAACGAGAGGAATATGGCCCACTTGGACACGGCTCAAGAAGATACGGATGAGACGATGTACACTGTGCGTTCCGATTCGCCCGCCGTTGGCGGTGCTGAATCGGATGGGCAGCGGCCATTCTCCGCTGATGAAGCGAATGCTCCGCAGCCTATAAAAAAGAAAATAATAACGAGACCCAGGAGCAATAGGCAGGCGCGCCCACGCGTACCCACTCCCTTCAAATTTAGAAAAACAGAGGGAGCGCGGGGATCGTCCGTTGATTCTCCGATGCCTCAGTCGGACACGGACGCGGAGCACCCGTCGGGGCTGGCGATGGCAAATGCTCTTGACGTAGCGGAGTCTTTGTCATCAGGTCCGGAGCCAGGTAGTCTGTGGACTCAAGAGGGGCAAAAAAGGAGGCGCATAAATCCTTCCGATTCGGTCAGCGACCTAGAGACCCCGAAAGAGGACAGGCCTTGTGAAAGCAAGGCGCAGGCAGACAGCAAGGTGGCAAAGGAGATATTCCGACGCAAGGCTGCAGAAGAAGCGGAACGCGCAGTAGCCAGCATGTCTATCCGTATGAGACCGACCAGCGACGACAGGGCCATACTTTCACCCAGGGCGGAGGACAAACTGGCCTTGGCCTGCTTCACCCAGATGAAGGACGCAGAAGCTCTAGCCTATGCAGTTATTGCGAAGTCGGGCAACCTGAAGGGAACAAGCCAACGTAAACTGAAAGACGCAGTTGCTGCGTTTATGGATGCTGGTCAAGCGATGCGGAATCGGACGGTCTCCGAGGAAACGCTGAGGTTGGAGGCGCATAATGCACGTCTACAGGCCCAAATGACGGAGCTCCGTAAAGAACTCGAGGAGATACGGGAAGAACTGCGACAAGCCAGGCTTGCCCCACTACTGAAACCACCTTCAGAAGAGGAAAAGGAGCGGAATATGATGGTCAGGATAGGGGCTATGATGAACGCCCGCCTGGAAGCGCTGGAGGACAGGCTTCCACCGGCGAAAGTCTCGCGCCCACCACTTGCTGCTGACAAGAGGAGGCAGGCGGCCGCGGCCACTGCTCCTACAAATGAATGTAGGCAGAACGCGACGTCAGTATCAGCAGAGACCGAAAATGTCACCGCTGGCCGAAACTCGCCGGAAAATGCAGTTTCACAGGACACTCATCCCCCTAATGCTCCCAAAGCCAAGGGCAAGAAAAAGGCGGCACCTAAAAAGGGCCGAAAACTGGGTAGAGTTCCTCTACCCGAGGTGGCTCCGCACGTGCCCCGTCCGCTGCCACCTGCGCCGGCTACGATGGAACACACATGGTCCGGTGTAGCTGCGAAGGGTGCGAAGAAAGCTGCAACGCAACATGCTCCTGCTCCTGCTCCTGCGCCCGCACCTACGTCCGCGCCGGCCCAGCACAAGGCGAAGAAGGTCCGCAAACTCCGGCCACCACGCTCAGCGGCCATCGTGCTAACGCTGAAGTCAGAGGCGGCAGAGGGAAAACCCACTTACGGTGACATCATAAGGGAGGCTCGAGCCAAGATCGCCCTCAAAGACCTGCAAATAGAGGGGGTCCGATTTAAACGGGCAGTCACTGGAGCGATGATCATCGAGGTGCCTGGAGCTAATAGCGGTGACAAAGCAGATGCCCTCGCCATCAAACTAAGGGAGACGCTAAACAGCGAGGCGGTCCAAATCTCCAGGCCTACAAAATGTGCAGAGATGCGCATCTCGGGCCTAGACGACTCGGTGACGTCTGAAGACGTCAAAACAGCCATCACGCATGCTAGCGGGTGTGCTCCAGACCTCATCAAATGCGGCGAGGTCCGAAAGGTCTTCACAGGCACGGGAACAGCTTGGGTACGTTGCCCAGTGACAGCGGCCAAAAGGCTGGCTGAGAGCGGACGGCTACTTGTCGGATGGGTCTCTGCACGGGTTCAGCTTTTGGACTCTAAACCCATGCGTTGTTTCCGCTGCCTTGAGCTAGGCCATGTCCGTGCACAGTGTCAAGCAAACGAGGACCGAAGTGACCTGTGTTACCGCTGTGGGCAGCCTGGCCACAAGGCAGCCAAGTGCTCTACCTCGCCGCACTGCGTGGTATGCGCAGCGGCAAAAAGACCGGCGAGTCACACAGTAGGGAGCAAGGCTTGTGCTGCTCCCAAAAAGAAGGGGAAGATTGGCAATAGCTCTCAGGCTCCCCTGCCAATCGTCCACCCGTCCGCAAATAGAGTGGGTGTGGCCGAGGAGAGAACAAACATGGAGGTAACGTAATGGCCCTCCGTATCTTGCAGGCGAACCTCAACCACTGCGCCAGAGCTCAAGACCTGCTGCTCCAGAGCATGGCGGGGTGGTTGATTCACGTGGCTATCGTCTCCGAGCCATACTCTATCCCCCAAAGAGACAATTGGGCTGGGGACCATAACGGCTTGGTTGCGATAGTCACGCAGACGGCGGCTGGCTCGCCACCACTTGAAAACGTGGTTAAAGGAAAAGGATTTGTAGCTGGGCTCCTTGGCGGCATCCTTATAGTTGGCGCATACTTCTCGCCGAACAGGAGCCTGGCAGACTTCGAGGCCTTCCTGGTGGAGGTGGGAGCGCTACTCAGACGCAACCACCCCATGCCCGTGCTCTTTGCCGGAGATCTCAATGCCAAGTCCGTGGCATGGGGATCTCCGGCGACGGACGTGCGAGGACGCGAGCTGGAGGAGTGGGCCATTGCGGCAGATCTCGTCCTGGTCAACCGGGGATCGGTCGACACCTGCGTGCGGCAACAGGGTGGCTCTATCGTGGACGTAACGTTCACTAGCGCCGCCCTGGCGCAACGTGTCCAGGGTTGGGAAGTGTTGGTGGGCGTGGAAACACTTTCCGACCATAGGTACATCAGGTTCGATGTAAGTGCGGCACCAGCCTTTACGAGTTGCGCCATCAGCAGGTCTCTGAGAGAAGACGGACCGCGCTGGGCGCTCAAGCGCCTAGACCGGGACAACTTTGATCTTGCCGTCGAAGTGGAGGCGTGGAACCCGGTCGCACATGGTCCTGTAAATGTGGAGGAAGAGGCGCAAGAGCTTGGGGAAGCAATGACACACATCTGCGACGCAGCTATGCCCCGAGTTAAGCCTCATCCCCCAAAACGACAGGTATACTGGTGGTCGGCAGAACTCGACCACCTACGACAGTCGTGCGTGGCGGCAAGACGCCTTTACAGCCACTGTCGTAGGCGTCGGAGAAGGGATCGCGAACAAGAGGCAGAACTTTACGCCTCCTACACGCAGTGCAAAAGAGCCTTGGATGTAGCCATAAGTCAAGCGAAAGAGGGCGCCCGGGAGGAGATGCTCGAGACCCTGAATCGGGACCCGTGGGGACGACCATATAAAATGGTCCGAAACAAACTCCGTGCCTGGGCTCCTCCACTGACGCGAAGTCTTGAGCCAGACTTGCTGCAGGGCGTGGTGAGGGCTCTCTTCCCGGCTAGCGAGGAGTATACTCCGCCAGCCATGGCACCGCCCACAGAACCGGGTGGTGAAGAAGAGGAAGTGCCCAGCGTATCCAGTGGAGAATTCGGAGCGGCCGTTCTGAGGTTGAGATCTAAGAACACGGCCCCTGGGCCCGATGGCATACCTGGCCGAGCTTGGGTCTTGGCAAGCAATACCCTAGAGGCGAGAATGCTGAGACTCTTCTCAGCCTGCTTCGAGCAGGCCCGGTTCCCGCGGCAGTGGAAGACCGGCAAACTGGTTCTGCTGAAGAAGGAAGGGCGACCGGCAGACTCACCATCTGCATACCGCCCCATCGTGTTGCTCGACGAGGTGGGCAAGCTCTTCGAGCGTATTATCGCCACCCGCCTGATCAAACACCTCGTCCGAGTCGGACCAGATGTAGCTGACTGCCAGTATGGCTTTCGCAGCGGCCGCTCTACTGTCGATGCCATCCTACGAGTCAAAGCGTTGGCGGACGAAGCGGTACACAAAAAGGAGGTAATGCTGGCGGTGTCTCTGGATATCGCCAACGCTTTTAACACCCTGCCTTGGGGATGCGTGATGGAGGCGCTCCGCTACCACCAGGTGCCCAGCTACCTGAGACGGATGGTCGGGGCATACCTCTCAGAGAGACTGGTCATCTACCCGGGTAGAGAGGAGTGGGGGAGTCACGAAATGACGCGTGGTGTTCCGCAGGGGTCGGTCTTGGGGCCACTCCTGTGGAACATCGGCTATGACTGGGTCCTGCGTGGCTCCAACTTGCCCGGGATCGCCCTCACGTGCTACGCTGACGACACGCTGGTAACAGCCCGCGGAAAAACCTTTAGGGAGGCCGCCATAATAGCTACTGCAGGGGTAGTCCACGTAGTTGGCCGGATACGGCAACTCGGGCTAAAGGTGGCCCTTCACAAGTCCGAAGCAATTAGCTTCCACAAGCCTCGGAACGCGCCTCCACAGGGCGCGCATATAGTGGTCGGAGGAACCCGGATCGACATCAAGTCTACTATGAGGTACCTGGGCCTCACACTTGATAGTCGGTGGGACTTCCACGCCCATTTCAAGCGCCTGTTGCCGAAGCTGCTGGGAGCAGCCGGCGCCCTAGGGCGCATACTTCCGAACACGGGGGGGCCCAAGGCGTCTTGCAGACGGCTGTACACTGGGGTCGTGCGGTCCATGGCCCTATATGGAGCACCCGTCTGGGCTGATACTCTGGGAGGCCGTGGAATCACTCTGCTGAGGCAGCCGCAGAGAGTGATGGCCACCAGGGTAATACGGGGGTACCGCACGATCTCAAATGAGGCGGCATGCGTGCTGGCGGGGTCGCTTCCTTGGGACCTAGATGCGAGGGCCCTCGCGTTGGTTTATCGCTGGCGCGAGGAGGCGCGCTGTCGAGGTAACCCTCCAGCGCCAAGAGAGGTACAGGCTCGCCGAGACGCAGCGCACCTCGAAATGGTGGCGGCATGGAAGGAGAGGCTGGCACGGCCGAGTGCGGGCCTCAACACTATCCGGGCAGTTCGGCCAGTGCTGGAGCAGTGGGTGGACCGGCAGCATGGTCCGTTAACGTTTCGGCTGACGCAGGTCCTCTCGGAGCATGGATGTTTCGGGAGGTACCTGTGTCGCATAGGAAGGGAACCAACTTCGGAGTGCCACCACTGCAACAGCTGCCCGGAAGAGACGGCCCAGCACACCCTGGAGGTGTGCCCAGCGTGGGCGGAGCAGAGGGCCGCGCTCGTGGCCGTGGTGGGGCATGACCTCTCCTTGCCTGCCGTGATAGAAGCCATGGTGGGAAGCGACAGGTCGTGGAAGGCGGTGGCCTCCTTTTGTGAGGATGTGATGGCACAAAAGGAGGAGGCGGAGCGTGGAAGGGAGGACAACCCGGCTTCCCAACCATTGCGCCGCAAACGTATAGGGCGGCGGCGGTTAGCCTACGACCGTCGACTTCCCCCATAAGGGTTCCTGTGGGCGACAGACATGGGGATATCTGTTGCCTACACAAAGGGTTCCCCGAGATGGCGCCGCGCGTGTTTCCGCGCGCCACTCGAAAAGCATCTGTGCAGGCGGGATCACTCCTTCCCCGCCTGCTCCTGAGATCGGGGCCTAACGCAAGGCCACTCGCTGCCGGGCCGCGGAAGAGTGCTTCAGCGTACCCGTAGCCCGGCACAACGGCGACGAGACGAAACACCTTGGGGTTTTACTCCGTGGGAGTCGGAGATACCCGTCCTTGCCTCTCCCCGGGCCGGGCGGGATCCATAATGGATTTCCCCAAGTAAAAAAAAAAAAAAAAAAAAAAAAAAAAAAAAAAAAAAAAAGGTTGGGGTGCGTGGGCTGGTAGACCTCCTTGTGGTGCACCCTGGGAGGGGGGAGATAGCCGCTCAGTTGCGCGTTCGCTGTCTTCCCTCTGCTAACTACCAGTCACAGTCGTGGGGATGCAGTCGAGTTCACTCCTGCGTGGGCTTCAGTGCCGTGTTTCGGTGTTGGCCGCTCCCAGCATGCCTCAGCTCATCTGAGGTGGCAGGGGATGCGGCCGTCTTAGCCCGGTTGCCTACCTGGCAGCCATTGGGCAGTGGTGGCGGTGCGGACGCACCTTTCGCTTGTGGGGCCCTTTGTCCAGGGCCAGTGGCCGTCTTCGGGCGGCGTGGGATGGCGGGCCTGCAAGGCTCGCGGCGCGGCGGGTCTGGCGGTCGCCCTCGTGCGACTGCTGGTTGAGTTTCGGCTCCCCGTCGGGCAACCCGTAACCCGCATTGAGCGGACCGGGGGCGCTGCTCATTGAGAGTAGCGCCGCGTGGAAGACAACCACTATAATAAATTACCCCAATCCCAAGGTGAGCGGATCGTGCCGATGGGATGCATGGCTGGAGGGAGTCCAGTCCCGAGCGTGCGGGGGAGCTCACCCCCGAAAAAAGAGACGACGATGTGGAGTCATCGTGGTTATCATCATGAGTAAAAGCAGTTTCGATTATCTCCGGGCGGGTAACCAACCCCGTCCATTCGCCTCGGCGGATGGCTGCCCCATCGTATACGGAGGGGGCAAAAACTGCTTCGTAGGTCGGCCAGTTGCCGGCCTCCGTGAACACGACCTTGGCTTATCCATAACGGACACCGATTACGCAGGCGCCTTAAGGCTGAGAGGCGGAAAAGGGGAGAGACACCCGAAGGCAGACGGAGGCGAACCCGGCTCGGCTCAGAGCGGAGACACTGTAGACACGGCGGCGGAAGCGAGCGTCTTCCGCCCGCGAGTCACCCTTCCACGTTCCCCAGTGCAAGGGGAGGACAGTAGCCCTCGACTGGACCTGAACGCGCCTGAGATCCAGATCGCGCCGAGAGGGCACACCAGCGGTCATACCAGCGGGCAAGCCCGTGATAGCCTAGGCCGTTTCCTACCGCTAGGGCAGGACCGTGACCGCTCTTTGGAGGAGGTCCCGAGGTCTCTCCAACAGGTGGCCTTTTATGCGGAACGGGGGGATGCCCCAGATGAGGAGCACGCGCTGGCACCTCTACGGGAGGGTGGGCAAGAGACCCGTTTCGAGAGGGTTGCCCGAGTGGTGCTGACTCGGTTGGATGAGGGGACGTTGAATCTCGGGAACCGGAATGAAGGCACGGACGGGACCATGCACACAGTGCGACCCGTCTCGCCCGCCGGGGTTGGTGCTAGCCCGGAGGTACAGGGGCTGTCTCCTGGTGGCGAGGTGACTGCTCCGATGTCTCTAAATGTGTCAACTAGGGGTGGGAGGCGAGCGCGCAAGTACGTGCTCACCCCCTATAAGTTTGGAGACCCAGAGAAGGTGCGCGAGTCGTCCGTCGACTCCCCAATGCCCCGGTCAGATGCGGAGGACCCGCCAGGGCTGGTGGTGACGGGCATGTCTGAGCAGAAGGAGAGGGGCTTCCAATCTCCCGGTGCGCGTGCTCAGCCACTGAGCAAAAAGCTGTGGCAGGCGCCCCGAAAGAGGCCTCGCCTCCAGGAAAACGACAGCGAGTCGAGCCAATCCACAGCAAGTGGCAGCTCACTTACGGCGATGAGAGGGAAAGGCCGCTCATCCGCCGACATGGCAAAGACTAAAGAGGAAAGGGAGGCCTTACGCCGACGGGCGGAGGCCGAGCTTGCAGATCGGGTGGCGGTGGTGGCCGCAGCCAGAAAGAATCGCAGAACGCGGTATGAGTCCACGGCTAGCGACACGGCAGACAAATCAGCGCAGGAACTGGTGGCCCAGGTGCTGGATGACGTGGACATCATAGTCAGGGTGGCTAAGACGTCCGGAAACTTGAAAGGTACACACGTGCGAGACCTAAAAGACGCGGCGTTCTCAATCAAGAGGTCCGTCGAAGATTTCAGTGTTCGCAGTATCTCGGATGAGACTAGGCGGTTACAGGCGCAGAACGATCGTCTTAAAGCTGAAATGGCCAGCCTTCGCGAGGAGATGGCCCAATTGAAAAGTGACATGGAGAGGTCTCGAAACCAGGGCAGCCCGGCCCTCTCCCAACCGACACTGACTGGAGGGCCGTCCCTCGACCGGCCTGTCAATCACGGCGACCTGCAAGAGTTCTCTCGCGCCATGATGGTTACTCTTGGAACCATGATGGACGCCAAGCTAAGTGAGAGACTTCCCTTGCACCCTAGTACGAGGCCACGTCTGGAGACAGACAGGAGGCGCCAAACGGCTCTCGATTCCGTCATCGCAACGGCGGCTCCAACGCCCGAACCCCTACGGTCAACTGAGCGTGATGTGAATGTCGTAGCCCAATCAAACAAGGCGACGAGATCACAGCTGAAGGTCATAGTGGCAACTGACTCTACGGGGCCAATAATTGACCACCCCAACTCTGTTAAGGGAAAGAAACAAAACCGGAGGAAAAAGAAACCAACGCTGGCTGCCATTGAGGCTTCCGCTTCCAGAAAATCTGAAGTCTCCGATGCACCGCGTCCGCTTCCACCGGCCCCAAAATCCACGAAAGGCTCGTGGAACGTTGCGGCTGGCAATGGACCAAAAAGAAACAACACAGCGAAAGGCACTCTGCCAGCTCGCTCCGAGGCTCGTAAGCTCCGTATACCGCGGTCAGCAGCCATCGTGCTGACCCTCAAACCAGAGGCACAGCAACAGGGCGTGACCTACGCAAAAATCATGGCAGAAGCTAGAAGCCGAGTAAAGTTGGCGGAGCTAGGTATCGAGGGAGTACGGTATAAGACGGCAGCCACAGGCGCGCGCGTCCTGGAGTTACCAGGAGCGACCAGCGGTGATAAGGCCGACTCCCTCGCAAAAACCCTGAGAGAGGTGTTAGGAGATGACGTCGTCCGGGTCGACAGGCCCACTAAGACTGCTGACATGCGGCTGTCGGGCTTGGATGACTCGGTTGACGTCAATGACGTTATCGCCGCCGTGGTGGAGGCTGCAGAGTGCCAAGCGCCGTCCGTCAAATGCGGTGAGATCCGCCGAGACACAAAGGGCCTCGGTTCAGCCATGATAACATGCCCGGTGGCGGCGGCTAAGAAAATTTGCGGGTCCGGCCGTCTCAAGGTGGGATGGGTAATGGCACAAGTTAAGCTGCTGCCCCCTAGACCGATGCGGTGTTACCGGTGCCTTGAATTGGGGCATGTTAGGGCGCTATGCAACGCAGATGTCGACCGTAGTGATATATGTTACCGCTGCGGACAGTCCGGTCACAAAGCTGGCCAGTGTACAGCCGAACCGCACTGCGTTTTGTGCGCAGCGGCAGGCAAAGCGGCAAACCACCGGACGGGTAACAAGGCTTGCGACCCACCGAAGATGGGAAAAAGGAAGAAGAAGGCTGGTGATGGCCCTAGAGCCCCCTCACCACCTACTTGTCCCCCTGCCCCTGTAGAGGCTGGCGACGAGGCGGCACCAATGGACGCTAACCAGTAATGGCCCTGAGAATGTTACAGGCAAACATCAATCACTGCGCTAGGGCTCAGGACCTTTTATGTCAGAGCATGGCGCAGTGGTTGATCCATATTGCGATTGTAGCGGAGCCATATTCAATTCCGCCGAGGGATAATTGGGTCGGAGACAATAATGGACTCGTGGCGCTTGTCTCCCACACCGCTACCGGAGGCCCACCCTTTGAAAGGGTGCATCGCGGTCAAGGGTATGTGGCGGCGGTCGTGGGCGACATCACAATAATCGGCGTTTATTTCTCTCCGAACCGGACCCTAGCGGAATTTGAACAGTTCCTAGTGGAGATTGGTTCCCTGATTGGCAGAAGCCACACGCACAAGATTTTAGTTGCTGGAGATCTGAATGCAAAGTCAGTAGCGTGGGGATCTCCAGCGACTGATGCGCGTGGCAACGAGCTCTTGGAGTGGGTGATCTCGTCCGGCTTGGTCATACAGAACAGAGGAACGGCTGACACTTGCGTGCGGTGGCAGGGCGGCTCCATTGTGGATGTCACGTTCACGGATGCTGCCCTGGCGCGTCGTGTCCAGGGTTGGCGGGTCCTGGTGGGCGTGGAGACACTTTCGGATCATAGATATATTCGATTTGATGTCTCTACGTCCGCAGATACCCTGACTAGCCCAAGCCGGAGTCATTCCAACGGCCCGCGATGGGTGCTGAGTAAAATGGATAGGGAGCTATTTAAAGAAGCAGCCATCGTTGAGGCGTGGCAGGCCGACTCAAGGGAGCCGATCGCGGAGGCAGAGGCAGGTGCCGGATGGTTCCGGGATACTATGTCGCGAATATGCGACGCGGCGATGCCCCGGTCCAAGCGCCTACCTCCGCGACGCCGTGTATACTGGTGGACAGAAGAGCTCTCACACTTACGAGAACTATGTGTCGCTGCGAGACGCCGGTACACGCATTACCGCCGGCGAAGGGTGCGAAACCATGCAGAGGAGACCTCACTATACGAAGCCTATAATGCGGCCAAGAAGGAACTATCGGTGGCCATTAGTCAGGCTATCGAGTTGTCCAGGGAGAGGCTGCTGGAGACTCTGAATAGCGATCCGTGGGGGAGGCCATACAAAATGGTGCGGGCCAAACTCCGCCCTTGGGCTCCCCCGGTCACGGAAAGTCTCCACCCGCAGCTCCTGGACCGGGTTGTGTCCACGCTATTTCCTGACCGAGGAGGGCACCAGCCGCCACCGATGGCGCCCGTGGCGGCTGAGGAAGATGAGGGAGAGGTGCCGTCTGTGTCAGAAGGGGAGTTGGGAGCTGCCGTCCTGCGCTTGAAAGCGAAAAATACGGCCCCCGGACCGGACGGTATCCCGGGTCGCGCACTGGCGCTGGCTATGGATGCCCTAGAGCCTAAGCTCCGAGACCTGTTCTCAATGTGCATGGAACAGGCTCGCTTTCCACGCGAGTGGAAGACGGGCCGCCTCGTGCTCCTTAAAAAGGATGGGCGCCCGGCCGATTCGCCGTCAGCATACCGGCCAATTGTTTTGCTTGGCGAGGTGGGCAAACTATTTGAGCGCATAGTAGCTGCCCGGCTCGTCAGGCATATGAGAGAGGTTGGCCCCGACTTAGCCGATAACCAGTTCGGCTTCCGCAGTGGTCGCTCCACAGTGGATGCGATCCTGCGGGTCAAAGACCTGACAGAAGAGGCGGTGGCCCGGGGCGAAACGGTATTGGCGGTGTCTCTCGACATCGCCAACGCGTTTAACACCTTGCCCTGGGCGACTATCAAGGAGGCGCTTCTTTACCACGGGGTGCCCAGGTATCTACGCCGGGTGGTCGAGGCTTACCTCTCTGAGAGAATTGTGTCCTTCCCCGGTCGGCATGTATGGGGACAGAAGGAGATGTTGTGCGGTGTTCCACAGGGGTCGGTCCTCGGCCCACTCCTGTGGAACATTGGATACGACTGGGTACTGCGCGGAACGAACCTGCGTGGAGTACACGTCGTCTGCTATGCCGACGACACTCTGGTCACCGCTCGGGGGGTTAATTTCCGGGAATCAGCTGCCCTGGCGACGGCTGCGGTGGCCCATGTGGTTGGTCGAATTCGGCGAATCGGCTTAGAGGTCGCTCTGAGCAAGTCCGAGGCGATCTCCTTCCACGGACCACGGAAAGCGCCTCCTGCCGGTGCTCATATTGTGGTCGGAGGAGAGTCCATCAGCGTCGGGTCGACGATGCGATACCTTGGCGTTGTCCTCGACAGCAGGTGGACTTTTCAGGCACATTTCGAGCGACTCTCTCCAAAATTACTGGGTGCAGCCGCAGCTCTCGGGCGTATACTCCCAAACAAGGGAGGGCCCAAGGCCTCTTGCCGGCGGCTGTACCTTGGAGTGGTGCGCTCTATGGCCATGTACGGGGCACCCGTGTGGGCCGACGCCCTGAACCGCCGGACCTCTGCCCTGCTGCAAAGATCGCAGCGAGCAATGGCTATCAGGGCTATTCGGGCATACCGCACGGTCTCCACCGAAGCGGCGTGTGTGCTGGCCGGCTCACTACCCTGGGACCTCGAAGCCAAAACCCTCGCAGCCGTGTATTTTTGGCGCGAGGAGGCACGTTCCCGAGACCAGTGGCCGGCACCTAGGGAGCTGGAGGCGAAGCGTGAGGAAGCTCGCCTCCTGGCCATCGAGACGTGGAAGGAGCGGCTGGCAACACCATCTGCTGGCCTCCGGACGATTGAGGCGGTGCGGCCTGTACTGTCGCAGTGGTTGGACCGCAGTCACGGGGAACTCACATTCCGGCTGACGCAGGTACTCACGGGGCACGGCTGTTTCGGACGGTACCTGTGTCGTATAGCCGGAAGAGAACCAACCATGGAGTGCCATGACTGCGGTGAGATGGAGGACACAGC